>OY759211.1:61113505-66450257 GCA_963662105.1 Meiosimyza platycephala | reverse complement strand
AGTGGTCTGTAAAGATGAACATGACACTTGAAACGGTCTCCTACGTCACGACTGAAGTACTGTCCTTCGTTAACAATAAGTGATGAAGGGATGACAAGAACACGGATGATCTGGGAAAAAATTAAGGGGAAGGCAGAACCCTTTCAATATTGGAGATGCCAACAATTCGGACATGTGTCAAAGAACTGTGCAAGTGGTTATAGTTGCGTTAAGTGCAGTGAAGATCATTCACCCGGTGAATGCGCTAAAACGAAAGAATCAGGTGCAAAACCTACCTGTGCGAATTGTAATAAGGATCATCCTGCAAATTATAAGGGCTGCATTGCTTATAAAGAATTCAGAAAAAATCTTTTTAAAATGGCAAAAAAAGAGAAAGAACAAGGAGTGGCAATGGCTATTGCTGAATAGAGTTCATAAAAATTTACTATTTGGCTCTATATACATTCCATCTAATTATAAATCCATTCCCCTGATTCCTGAACTGAACAGAATCGAATCTCTGTCGGTTAGCTTTGATGGAACTATAATAGGTGGTGATATTGATGCACGAAGCCCTAATTGGAAAGATTCTATCTACTACCTTAACGGTATAACCATTGAAAGTTGGCAACGTAATTGCCTAAGCTCGCTCATTAATGCCACCTCCCACAATCCGACCTTCCCCAGGGGATCTTCTTTATGGATCATTTTTTAATATTGACCCATTCGATAAACTTTTTCAACAATTTTAAAATTAATACATGGCGTACTTTTTCGGATCATTGCCCAGTGCTACTCAAAAAAATCATCCAAGACAAGGTTAAGATTTAGCTTAACAAACAATTCCAAGAAAGGTTATCTACGATTTCAAAAAAATTTATAGTATAGTGGGTAAAAAAAAGAAGATTCTCCTGTGAAAGACTGGATGTCGATGGAACCTCTGTTACTGATAAACTAGAAATAGCTTTTTTTCAATTGGTTTTTGTGAACAATATTTTTAAAAACTTAAACTTACAACTTTGACCATCAAGCGGAAAATAGAAATTATAGATTTGATTAACATAGCGAGAAAAAAAACGAAATGGCAAAAAAATTTAAGTGCAATATTTCAACCATCCACCGCATTCTAAGGAACCGCAAAGGAGAAGAGGCGGCCGCATCTAAAAATAATTTAAAAAAAAAGCGGATACGTTCAAGTACATGCGGTAAGGTGGAGAATGCTCTATCGAAATGGTTTTACCAGATGCGATCGGCAAATGCGAAAATTTCTGGTGCCCAAATTTCGCAGAAGGCAAAAGAGTTCGCAACTAAAATGGGTTGTGACTTTGAGCCATCAAATGGTTGGCTGTGGCGCTGGCAACGCTGAGAAAACATCAAAATTTTAAAAAAACGCAAGGTGAGGCGGCTGATGCAGATACTGCGTAGGCCGAAAAGTATCCTATTTATATGCAATGGAGACGGAACTTTTAAAAAAGGGTTTGTGATTGGAAAATCAAAAAATCCGAGATGTTTTAGAAGAAAACTTCTGCCATTGCCGTACTATTCTCAAAACAAAGGTTGGATGACTGGGTCATTGTGGTCCATTATAATTAAGGAATTTGACCGAGAAATGGCAAAGCAAAACCGAAAGGTTTTTATGGCTGCTTGCCATAAAGTTGATGGCTTAAATTTTGAATATGTAAAAGTGGAATTTTTGCCACCAAATACGACTTCAGTGTTACAGCCTCTTGATCAAGACATAATCCACTGCTTCAAAGTTTATTTCAGGCAAATAATGATTCGAAAGCAGATGGTTGCTGTAGAAAACGGCTTGTCAATTAAACAATTTATAAAATCGATTTCAATGCTGGATGCCCTTAATTATATTAAGCGCTCTTGGTGTCTTGTCACGAGCGATACCATAAAAAATTGTTTTTTATAAAGTAAGTGTCCATACTTACTTATGTATATTTTTTTTATTTAAAGTTTTGTGTTTAGGCAGGATTTCAAATGGGAAATAATTCGTTTGACGTCTTTTTTTGTCACCAACAGGGGAGTGGAAATCCGAGCTTGACGCTCAAGACCAAGTCCATCCTACTGAGTTTGGTTTTATTCTCAACAGTATTATCTCCCAAAAGCAAACTCGATGGCAAGAATAAACAAACACGTTGGTATGTATCATCATACCGGTGATATTCTTTCATTTTCAAGGAATGGAGTTACACCCCGAGTGGAAAGTATAAGATATAATAACAAAATGAAAGACCAAATAACTAGGCTTGAGAAAATTGAAGCGCAGTAACTTCAATATGAAAATACAATTGAATTCATTAGATGTAGAAATAAATGTTATAAAACAAATAAAATAGCTGATAAGATAATAGTTGAAGTTAAGCAAGTAAAGTAAAGAAAAAATACATTTTGAATTTTTAGTGATATAGAAGATTTTATAGAGCTGCCATTTAGTAGTCTGTACACTGTATTTGAAGCACAACATTTATTCATAATGAAGAATCAGAATCAAAATGAAGTAGAAGATTTTATAGAGCTACCATTTAGTAGTCTGTACGCTGTATTTGAAGCACAACATTTATTCATAATGGAGAATCAGAATCAAAACGTAGAAGAAGAAGACGAGAATGTAGAAATCTTGGGATGGATTTTTTAGGGAATAAGAATAAAAATAAAAACAATAAATTAAAATACAACTATTTGGGATATAATATGTATCTTGTATTTATGAAAAATATGAAGAAATATTCCATATCACTAACCTTACACTGACATAGTAGAAACATACAAACCAAAAAGTAATGTAGTAAAAAGTATATTTGACACAAAGAAAGTTTATTCAGAAGAACTTAAAGCCGATTTGGAAATAGAATTAATAGAAGTATTGTTAAGTCAATTACAGAAGCAAAAAAGTCAAAATAAGAAAGGAAAAAACCGTAATAGAAACAAAAGAGGTATTAATGAAATAGGAACCATTTGGAAATGGATAGCAGGTACACCAGATCATGATGATATGGTCAAAATAGTTTCAAAACTATATTATTGGCATCCCTGAAATATAATGTCAAATAGACAACGCTGAAGTCATTCGAGTGCCAACCTTTGTATTTCACAATTATTAAAATAAGTTTTTTTTGTATTTTTGAACTAATAAGTTTGCATTAATAAATTGGAGTTTTTAAAGTAATAATTAGAATCATAATATAAATGAAATCATACAAAATAATAATAAGCATTTTTTAACAAACTCACAAATGTTTAAAGCCATTCAACAACTTAATAACGCAATCAATAGAATGCCCGAAGTTTCACAAACTAGATTAATGACCAAAAGAAGAAACCAATTAATTGTTAATAAATTGCATAATGTAATTCACGCCATAACGTTAGCTAAAACTGGAATATTAAGTCCCATGATATTACATCTAGACGAAATTCAAGAAATCACAAAACATTAACACGAAAGAGTTACAATAATAGATTTACTCGATGTGTCAAAATTTAAAATAATACAGAATCAGAATATAATTGTCATTTATATAAATTATCCTATAACTGATAAGCTATGTAAATTTTACGAAGTAAGGGTCATCAGTCAAAATAATTCCAAACTAATAATACCGAAAGAAATTGTCAAATGCCACAATAAATATAATAATGTTGAAGATTGTAACAAACAATTAAACAAATTAATGTCACAACATGTCTAATTCATCAACCTACTTTGATCATGTTACTTTGGTAGCGGAAACGCTTTGTTCCAAATAATGGCGTACTCAATCAAAACGAACTAAGCTGTCGCATAAACGTAGTATTAGTGAACAAAAGCAACATCGGAAATAAAATTTATGATTGATAAGATGAAAGCAAAATAATAAAGCTAAGCTAAATAATATTTCATACAGAATAAGCAAAATATCCAGCGTTAATAGTTATCAAGTTAAATGGTTCCCAATCCCAACGTAATGACAGCCAAAACAAATGAAGGAAAACTTTGGCAATAGCCGATTCGCCAAGAATTTGAAATAACGGTAGCCACAAGTATTACAAGCAGCGTATGACATGCAGCCGACCATATGATGAGCCAAGTCACACAAGGCAGATAGAACAGTTGCGTCGCTCCTCGAATCATAGCACAACTTATGTTTTTGGAGTGGGTAGTGATTTTTAGCCAGTGTTTAATTTTACCCATTTAATTTAATGTTACAAATTCTACACATATGCAGCCCCTTAAGCATATCAAAATGTTGAATGTTGACAAAATGCAAAACATTGCAATTTGTTTAAAGTCAATGATCGCTTTTGTTTTGTTTATGGCATCTGCATTTAAGTGGGTCACAGTTTTTAATTTCGAAATTAATTGTATTATGATTAGGTAAACATTTTAATTTATCGATTAAGTACATATAATAGATATAATTTCAATAAAACTTCGCCATTACATTGCATGACTTAAAGAAATCAATACCTATTATTCCAATTTAAAAGTTTATTGATATTTAGTGGCCCCCCGACCTCTGATAAAGTTTCTTGCTCTCATTAAATACAATATCTGTTACTGTGGGTTTATGTGCCTGCAGTAACAACCAACCAACCTATATAGTCCTGGTTCAAGTGCCAAGATTATTTTAGTGTGATAGGCAGATAAAATAATCTCAGCCGCAAAACAGTGTAGGAAGTGCGTATTGCGCTGGAATCATATGGAATCCATCCAGTGTCAAGATACTGTTTTTGTCAGCACACAAAGTCTGGTATATAAAAAGTTCAATTG
This sequence comes from Meiosimyza platycephala, assembly GCA_963662105.1. Lineage (NCBI taxonomy): Eukaryota > Metazoa > Arthropoda > Insecta > Diptera > Lauxaniidae > Meiosimyza > Meiosimyza platycephala. The sequence goes on along the minus strand of OY759211.1, from coordinate 66,445,516 downwards.
TAGAGCATTATAATAATTTTCCTAAAATCGCAAGATGAATTCAAAAGATAACATAAATAAGGAGTTTACGATAGATGATTTTACTGAAGTTTTATCTTTTCTGTTGCAAGGTGATGGTGATTTTATTAAAAATCTATGTGCCACTGCTGGTGGAGAATGAAGGGTTTAGCCCTTCTGATATGTTTCGTATGTTAGTGGAGAAGGCCACATCCAAAAAAGTGGTAACTAGAACTTATGTAGAAAATATGGTGGAATGTTTTAAGTGGCTACATGTTAGAGAACCTAATTTGAATGGCTTAGATATGACTGTTTCTTCTGACGCCAAGAAGATTGCTATTAAAGCAATGAAGGAGATCAAGGAAACCTATGATCTAAAAGAAACTGCATCTAAAGATCCGAATGCTATAACTTTACCTAGATTAGCAATTATTTTTCCAAATTTCTCGCAGATGTTTTCGAAGCAAATCTGTATACAGGGCACTTGTTTCTCTTAAAGATTTAAATTTACCAATTGCATATCAAATTTTTATTCCAAATCATGTTCCTTCTTTACTTCCTAGAGCTGGAAAGAAGAATGAACATGATATCTCTTGCTATATGAGCATTCATAGCTTATTTCAGGCTGAGTTATCTGAAAAGACTCATAAGAGGAGACTAGCTAATTCGAAGAAGCCAAATAGCGAAAATTTGAAAGATGCAATAAAATATTCCTACATGTCTCATGTGAATTCTATTGCTTCTGAATTGGATAGAGAAGCTTTTGCATATGTAGAAGATGTTAAGAGCATTGATATGAAGAAAATTCTATTGGATTATTTTTCTGAAACTGATTTAATTTAGAGTGATGATCCTCCAAATAAATTTTGGTGTATGATAACTTATTGTGCCCTTAAGAACAAAAGTCTTGTAGATGTGATTGATAATAATGAAAAGGATTTTGCATCTGTTATAAAAGTTTATCCTCTGAATTAAAACTACATAAGGAAATGGAGAACATAATATGTAGCTTTATATTTTTATAGCAAACGTAACTAACATTTATTAACCAAAATATATTTTATATCAAAACAAAAAACACTCGTTATCCTTGAACTATTTCGTTGAAAATAAAAAAAAATGGTCAGATTATTGAAATGCACACTCTTCAGAATGTAATTAACCCACCATGTCTTAATCTGACGCGCTAGAGTAAATCCAGCTATCGATTTTTTTTACTATTCTGATCGGCTGCCCTGCACTCGCAGCACTATATAGAGCAGAGCTCCGCAACTGGTGTGCCGCGGCACACTGGTGTGCCGTGAGCTTGATACAGGTGTGCCGCGGTCAAATTCAGTTTTTTTTTACATTGTAGTATGAAAAAAAAAATTTCTAAAGCCCTTTTGGCGCCAATTGTTAAAAACTCGACGTGAGCTTTGTACCCCCCCCGTGATCGCACCAAACTAGTCATAAACAAAAAATAAATTACCCAAATAAACATTGCTGAAGTTTTATGCCTAACAATGCGTTTTAACCAAAGTAAGTATTCGAACACTCACGAGCTGCTGACTATAATTGCCTTTTATTTTGTAAAAATATTTTGCTTACACTCGCGTTATTCTGCCAAAAATGTTAATAGCGCAGTAGCCTCTTCATGTTTCGGTTAGTCTCAACGCCGACGAAGGCGTCGTAGCGCAGAAATTGCAAATTCGGCGTGAATTTTTTTTGCTGCTAGTATCTCCGCCACGACGGCGTAAATTTTTTTTAAAAACTATGGAAAACACAAAATAAATGCAAGCAATCATATAAAAACGGTAAATTAAATCACATATGGATTTTTAAAACTAAACAAATGTAACAAATTAATGCAAAAAGCTAAAAATTAAGATTGTTTATTGCAATTATCGTTTCATCATATGCTTGGATGTGCGAAACGTCACAATGACGCCAAAAAATAAAATTGTATTCTACTTTTTTGGCGTTGACATAGTCTGCTTTCAACCAATACACATTTTTCACTTTTCGTACTCTTGTCTGTCAAATCGTGTCCCGCATATGTCAGTGTGTCAAATCCTAACCCACGTATGTCAGTCTGCCAAGTCTTATCCCACATATGTCAGTCAGTCAATTCCTATCCCACATACAAGTTATCACGTTGCAGTCCCAGGCACACAGTACAAAAATGCTGACTACAGGTCTACGTTTGCACGCGTAACCAGCACACCAGTTCGTTCACCTGAGTCCACCGTGGGATCGCAGACGCAGCATAATTGTAAGCTAGAACTAAGTGCTTATTTTAGGTATTGAGGTTTATGTTTAATTATGTTCAAGTCAGTTAAGTGCAGTGAATAAACCGGCACAGTCTGGAATAAAAAAATAAATGTAAAACTAAAGTAAAATCGTTCTCATTGATTTCATAACCAAGAATTCTCTCTAGCTGCTCCTGTAGAAAAGTCTAGAAGCCGACGTTGAGGCTTCTAGCAACATTATTTTTTAAACCATCAAGGACTAAAGGAGTTAATTGACGCCCGAGGCAGGGACCGGCTAAGGACCAGGACTTTTTTGCTGAATAAAAAATAAAAGTGAAAAAAGGGTTGAATTCTGTCAACATAAGAACCAGAATTAATCTTTTACTACAAAAAAAAACAAGGGTTAAGTTCTGTCAACATAAGAACCAGACTTGATCCTTTCATCAAGAAGATCAACAGAAGCTGAAGTCCAGGTCGAGAAGTACACTCGTGCCCCAGTAGGTCACTTACAATTATAAACGTTTGAGACTAAAGTGGAGCAACACGATCCTTCAAATGCCGGTTCACCACGGAGTGGCTGAGACTATCCTGATTGGGTAAGAGAAAGTTTAACCAAAAGTGAAATACGATAAAAAAAATTAAATTGCACAGTGACGCTGCGAATCTTCAAGGGACAATCCCGTGTGTTAAAAGTACAATTACACTCTAATTTTTTGATACATTGACGCGGCGAATCCCCAAAGACAATCCAGTCCATTGAATTATAATAAGGGGAGATTCAGTAAACTGAAAATTAGAAGCTAGTTCCTTATATAGGAACAAAACGGAAAATAATTTGGAATTCTGGCAAAATTTTAATTAAAATTAAAGTGCACAAAAATAATTGGGGAATTTTAAAAAAAAAAAAGGATAATCTTCATATTTTTTCCGTTGAGTAGGTTTTTATTTAAGGATAGGTTCAGGTGAATGTACGAACTTCGTTCCAAGAACACTATTAGCGAAATGGATGAAATAAAGAAATCCTTTACGGATTTGACCGGAGCTGTGAATAATTTCCTGGATCAGCTGAAAGGACTCGACGGTCGGCTCATTAGAACTGAGGAACGTATCAATGAAATAGAGAGGCAGGCTATCAGCGAGTCACCTACGTTCGGTGTTACTTCAGTCTCATTATGTGGTCCAAGGACTGAGGCTGATCTCAAGGAAATTGGTAAGCTCCCGGATTGCGTCAAAGAGCTGCAAATTTTTGACGGAAATCCGGTACATTATGTGTCCTGGATACACAACGTTGAATCCATTCTAGGGGATTTTGAAATTGTTCGTGCGAAAACCCATCTATAGAGCGATCCTCCAACACATACGCCAAAAAATCAAGGGGGAACGCTGATACTGCCTTAGTATCATATAATATCTTCAATGAAGATTGGGGCGAGATCAAACGTGTTCTTTCGCTGCATTATGCAGATAAGCGGGATCTGCAAACACTTGAGCACCAGCTCGCGCAACTTTCTCAAAAAGGGGTGAAAATTGATGAGTTCTATGCAACTGTGAACCATCAGTTTTCCCTAATCGTGAATAAAATAAAATCAGAAACTTATTCACAAGAAACTGTAGAGGTTTTGCTAGAATCTTACAGGAACCGCGCTCTAGATGTTTTTATTCGTGGTCTTAACACGGACATTTCTCGAATGCTTATCATTCAAAAACCGAAAACGCTTCCAGAAGCTTATTCCGCTTGCTTGGAGCTCCAAAATTTGACCTTGCGTAACAATATCATCCATCCTAGCGTTCGAAATCGAGTAACGGTACCCATAAATAGGAACTTTTACGATTCAAGACCATCGCAAAGAAATTTTGATTCATTCGCTGGCAATCGGTTTACCCCACGGTCTTCATACACTGACAACGCTGGGCCTTCAACTTCAAATCGACCATCGGCAAGGCCAACAGAACATGACAATCATGCCAAAAAAGAACCTGAAGGATCATTCCAGTCCAGGAAGACAAACTTCAACAATCGACCACACAATAACCAGTTCAAGAGACGAGCACCAACCTTGCAGAGTCATTCGAAACATCAAAGGTTAAACAACATTCAGACTGCAGAGGGGCAAGATGATGTGCCTAGGGAGGAAGAACAACCTGAAGAAAATTTTATGACAGACGCCTCTCCAGCGTTCCTTACCTAGAATACATAACAAAAGATGGTAAGGTGTGGAATTTCTTGATCGACACAGGTGCGAACAAGAATTTCATTTGTCCGTCCGTATACAACAATCCTGTTGAATTAAAAAAACCTTTCCTGGTGCACTCTGCTGGCGGTGACATAAAAATATTTAAAAAAATTTCCGCGAAAAAGTGCACGGCGATGTAAGAGCCGAAATCGAACGCAATCAGGAACTTAGGAACCTAAGAATTAACAAAAGCAAAACGGAGCCTAAAATTTACAATCCAGGTGACGTTGTTTATGTGGCAAATAGACAGATCAAAGCAAAACAGAAGGCCCTGTATAAAAAGGAAACTGTGGGTAAAGACAATAGGGTAACAATTACCACAGTAACGGGGAAGAAGTTCCATAAATCGCATATCAAAAATACATGAAGCTCGGTAAAAATCATTTAACTTTTATTTTTCTTTACAGCTGCAGTCTTGGCAAAATAACACCATACCTGCTAAAAATAAGGAAAATTTTTTTAATTACATTTTATCTTAAAACAAAAAACAAAAACATTTCATTTTCACTATTAATATTTTTACTCTAGGGTTAAGGTAGTCTTGAATTTTCTAATATTCAATTTTAAATTTAAATTAAAATCAGCCAAAAAGGCTACATTAATTATTCATAAATTTTGTGCTTAACACTATAAATTATCATATCTTGCTTTTAAACTTACTTTTTAAATTTTTTTTATTAATTTTGAATTTATCATAACCATACGACAAAAGTAAAATATAAGAAGAGTTTATTACTAATGGCTTATTAGCACTAGGATTAAGACAATTTAATGGTTCGCATAATCATCATATTACAGATTAATAGTAGCTGCGGTGCATGGCTTCCACGTTATCAAATACAAGGCTCCCATCATATCCATAAGGGAAGGTAATGGCTGGGTTGTAAGCGGTAGTTTCAAATTGGTGCACGTCATAGACCTGGAGCGCTATAATGATATCCTAGCAGAGATGAAAAATTTGTCTACAACAAGATTCAATTAATAAAGCGTTGCTATTGAAGGAAGAAATTGGAGAAATTGTTCGAGCATGCCAAATGGCAAAAAAAGGAATTGTAAATACCAACCTTCTTGACATGGAAGAAATTAATCAAATTCTAGCTGAAATAGAGACTCTACCATATCAAAACGCAATAGAGGCTATTGAGTACGGGAAACCTTCGATTATTTCCAACGGATCCCTTCTACTTTACGTACTTTCCATGCCAAAGGATGAAAAGTACCACCTGCTGATAACACGAGCTACTATCAACAAGGGGAAACAGATCGATCTCAAGTTTAGAAAGATGCTGGCGAACCAAAAAGAAACTTATGGCATGATAGGGAATTGCATTTCTATAAGCAATTCTACTATCTGCGAAGCAGCGGACCTGGAAAAACTGGATGAAGATGATTGTTTGCCAAGGATCCTCAAAGGTGGACAGGCTACCTGTCGGTACAAAACGAATAATGAGGTAATTTCTGAAATGATTAACGAGAACACTATTTTTCTTACAAATTTCTGTGGAGAGGTCATCGCCAATAATGTGACAAGTTTCCTAAATGGGTCATACATTCTTCAGTTCAACAACGAGACGATTCAATTGCAGAGTCGTACTTTCTCTAGCAGGACGATCTCTATTCTTCAAGCACTTCCGTCAGTGCTCTCCAACATCACGAATAAAGGAATGAAAGTGAACCTGGAATATGTCCATGACCTCAGCCTAAAAAATATTGGACATGTCAATCGATTGATTGGGAAGCTGAATTTTTCCTTCGTTTCTGATGCTGTAATTTTAACATTTGTAGCCGTTGTCGCATTTATCCTGTGGAGAAAAATTACTGGGAAAATTGACATCCCTGCTGTCAAGTTACAAGAAATCCAGACAGCAATCATAAACCCTGCACCCAAACCAAACCGAAGTCCTACCATTCTCCACTCGTTTGAGACTCATATGCGTGACGCAGATATTTGAAGAGGGAGGAGTTATCACGTTGCGTTCCCAGGCACACAGTACAAAAATGCTGACTACAGGTCTACGTTTGCACGCGTAACCAGCACACCAATTCGTTCACCTGAGTCCACCGTGAGATCGCAGACGCAGCATAATTGTAAGCTAGAACTAAGTGCTTATTTTAGGTATTGAGGTTTATATTTAATTATGTTCAAGTCAGTTAAGTGCAGTGAATAAACCGGCACAGTCTGGAATAAAAATAAATGTAAAACTAAAGTAAAATCGTTCACATTGTTTTCATAACCAAGGATTCTCTCTAGCTGCTCCTGTAGAAAAGTCTAGAAGCCGACGTTGAGGCTTCTAGCAACATTATTTTTTAAACCATCGAGGACCAAAGGAGTTAATTTACATATTAAGTTTTATACCCCTTTTATATGGATAAATTTTTGCGTGGGAAAGATGCGAATAAAGAACTCTCTACAAGCGCCACAAAAAAAACAAAAAAGACAGTAAAAAAAAAGTATGACGAAGAGTACATTAAATATGGATTCTCGTGGTGTGGCGAAGAAACCACTCCCAGGCCACAGTGCGTTATTTGCGGCGAACGGTTGACAAACGAGTCAATGGTACCCAGTAAATTAAGTCGCCATCTAAATTCGAAGCATCCCAGCCACGCTAACGAAGATAGACAGTATTTTGAAAGATGCTTAGAACAGAATAAAAAACAGAAGAAATTAATGAAATCGACCGTCATGGTTTCTGAAAAGGCTTTATAAGCTAGCTATCATGTTGCAAAATTAATTGCACGCCAAAAAAAACCACATACGATTGGCGAAACACTCATTAAACCAGCATGCATGGAAATCGTTCGACTTATGCTTGGGCCCATTGAAGTTAAGGAAGTAAATAAAGTTTCGTTGTCTGCTGAAACTGTTAAGAGACGAATTTACGATATGTCAAGCAATATATTAGGAACATTGATTAAAAAACTGTTATTGGCCGAAAAGTTTGCGCTTCAGATAGATGAAACAACCGATATTAAAAATAAAGCACAGCTAATAGCGATTGTACGTTTCGTTGACGAGGATTCAATAAAAGAACATTATTTATTTTGTAAGGAGGTTCCAGAGCGAACTACCGGGGAAGAGATGTATTGCTGTTTGCACTGATGGCGCTGCTGCAATGACGGGTAGTAAGAAGGGTTTTGTCTCTTGCATCAAACAAGTAAATCCGACTTTGCAATTTACACACTGCTGAATACATCGAGCATTGATGGTCAAAAATTTGCCGGTGGAACTTTTAAACACAATGAATGAATGCATCAAAATCGTAAACATAATCAAATCAAGAGCTCTAAACTCGCGAATCTTTGGAATACTCTGTGCAGAAATGGGAGCCGAATATGAATCATTATTGTTTTATACTGAAATTCGTTGGCTATCTCGAGGCAAAGTTGTGGCTAGATTATTTGAGCTTCGTCGGGAGGTGCGTGAGTTCCTTTTGCATCAAAATATGCCTGAACTTTTTCAGCACTTCGATGATGATTACTGGATAGCCAAACTCGCATACATGGCTGATATATTTGAACATTTAAATGAAATTAATAAAAAAATGCAAGGTCCAAATGAAAACATATTGACGAGCTCTGACAAATTACATGGACTGAAAAAAAAATTTGAACTTTGGCAGAAAGAGTTACAAAAAGGATGTATGGAAATGTACCGAAGAACCAACCATAGTACAATTAAAAACAAGCAATTGATTTTGGATTTAGCCCAACAACATTTAATGAAGCTCCAACAGAAATTTGATCAGTATTTTTATTCCATTAATACGGAGCAAGATGATTGGGTTCGGAATCCTTTTGCAACCAATGCAATAATTTCTACGGAAGCACTGCCTCTGCAAATTCGAGAGGAATTTACAGATTTCAACAATGACATGTCGCTAAAACTTTACTTCTCCGAAGTTTCATTAGATGTTTTCTGGATTTACGTAAAAAAGGAATTTTCCCATATTTCTAACTTAGCAATCTTAACACTACTTCCGTTTTCAACAACATATTTATGTGAGCAAAGTTTTTCATCGCTTGTATTAATCAAAAATGATAAGCGTTCGTGCTTAAAAGGTCTTGATAAAGAACTTCGGTTCGCACTGTCAAAAATCGAGCCAAATATAAAACTTTTGTGTTCAATGAAGCAAGCGCAGGTGTAGCTTAGGTAGCGTATTATTAAATAAAAATTCATAGTCTTTAAAAGTATTAAAAAGAAAACATAAAAATCATCCCATATATAATTTGTTTGCAGTAATTTTTAGTCTCCCACTTAGTTGTACAGCTTCTTGGGCGGGCTAGTAGCCAATTTTTTAACTGTTGGGTGATGTGTTTTTAATTTACGATACTAATACTCGTAAATTAGTATACGATAAAATTAATACGGTACAAAATACATATCGTGATATTTCAGATAATAAATGCAAGTACATGTTACACACTCTTATCGGAATATATCTTTCCCAAAGCGGCATTGATCTTCAAGCACCTAATGCCTTTGATATTCCACCACCACCCCCAGTGAAGATTAACTCAATGGTCGGATATTTATCCATATTGGGATATTCAGTCACAGCAGCTTGTGACCCGATCTTTTATAATAATATTATACACACTCCTTTATCAGTATGCGTTCGGGCTATTACTCATCGACTATCGAACGAAGATGCATTCCAACCCTTAATCTTGATAAGATCAATGCCATATGTCAGACATGGACGGAAGATTGTATTAGTAGCTCGGCCTGGCTCGAATTTTAGTGAATTGTTACACCAACATTTCTATGATAACATTCAAGTCTATTGGCGTATGGGTATAACTGGATTCTCCCTCAGACGTTTGTCTAGAGCAAGCGATGGTAATTACGTCGAGTCATCGCAGACTAATTGCTCAGTCGGATTGACTGAAAAATATCCTATAATGTGGATCAATAAACCACTGATTGAATTAAAACAAAAAGCGTCCAACCAATCTAAGATACAGGTCCAATGTCGAATTTGGGATGATGATGATAAATACATATCGAATAAATTTCTAACTGTGAGAGTTAATGTGGGATTCGCCCAGATGTTGTTATCTATATATACCCAACCTGGTGATGAGTGTAAGATTGTGCAAGATGATTCTCGCGCCATGATTATAATTCCAGCTAACTCTGATGTTGATTATTCACAAAAAGTAGCTGTCATATGTGGACGTATAAGAGAAGGGATTTCCGCACAGTTAGTCGGTGAAAACGGAATTATATCAAAGTTCTTGCATGAGTTAAGGAAGAAAATTGGTGGATGTGAGAAAGAGATATGTAATATGAAAGCAAGCACTTTGCATATTCAGATCGGCATAACTGTTAAAGATATAAACATTATTACGATTCAAAAGGTTGTTTCTAAACCAGAGATTAGTGACGCTACAACGAGTAAGATTTCTTATGCATCAGCAGCCCGTGATCACACCGGGCAAACTTCATTGCACGATCGACCCGATGTGTTCATGATACTGCCGACGATAAGAATAGTTATGAAAGAGTTCATGTTAAAGGATATTGATATAGACACTTTAACCATCGGGGTTAAAATTATTGATGTTGATATGTCCACGGTTAAGACGCCAGGGCAATCAGATTAGTTATGGTTAGTATGAAAAGTGCGATGTGATATGATGTATGTGGCTTTGACATGAGAAGAGTAGGATTTAGGTTGAAGGGAAAAAATGATAACTGTTTTTTTATTTGACTAAGTTTTGAAATTTCTCATTTAATGTATATTTAAATATACGTATACTTTACAAAATAAAAATTATGAAATTATTGTGAAATTATTGTGAAAATTTGTATCAATTAAATATATATATATTTTAGCTTTTGGTGTACCGCGTTATGTCAAAAAAATCTTTTGTGTGTCGTAGTTAATAAGAGGTTGCGGAGCACTGATATAGAGAGCTAAAATTTGGTAGAGGTAATCAAGAAGATGCAAGGTATCCCCCGTATAATCTGCTGCGCTCGAGTAAATCCCAAAATCCCGTTAGGCTCCTCTACTATAATGTGCTATTAAACAAAATTTATTGCTAATTCTTAGCCATAATTTTGTCTTATCCAAAGGGGGGAAGAATGTTGTGGGTTTTACCGCTTAATATAATATGTTATTAAAATAAATAGCATATTATATATGCATACTTTTAGGATGATGTTAACACCATTCTTTAACATTTAAATTTTATTATTGTAATACCCAATAACATTAAATTCTTGTCATAAAAGTGCAGCATACTTGCGGGCTGTTGTCGTTTTGTTAGTTACTTATGTTACCATGGGCAGATTCTGTTTGTTAAGAAGTAACAAGAATGAGAACACCTTGTACTTAAATGCAACAACAAAACCGCAAGTAAAAACCAAATTGTGCAACCCGGAAGACATTTCGCCCCACTAGATTTGGTAATCCAAAAACCAGAACAAGTTTTTGTTTTTGCAATTATGTGGAAATGTTTTAGTATGTAACTTGTGATTTTTATTAAGCGCATTGTTAAGTTATTAAATCAAGTGAAACAATAATAAAGCAAAATAATGTTTGCGGAAAAACATGAAAACTACACTTACTGTAAACTTTGTCGATTAGACGAATAAAGTTGCTAAAAACGCTTACTTCTGATTCAATCACATCTCTGCATTCCTGCACACAGTAACAGCTCGTCCATGAGTGAAGCTACACGAAATTACAGCTTATTAGGAATAGTAAGAAAAAAGTTAACACGCAAAAAAACAAACGGTGTTCGTCGATTCGACGAAGATTACAGTTCCAGTGTTAGATGAGGATATACTCGAATATGAATAAATTTTCGAATTTTAAGCGTTCCCAAAGGATTCTAGAACATGAGTATTTTTCGAACAGGTCTAATGTACATGTTCATGTATTGAGATATAATGTTGAATCTTAGCTTTAAGCAGATAGATAGATTGATTGGTTTTGACAGCGGTGATTTACACATTAAATAAAAAATATTCTCTTCAAAATTCCTTTTTTGTCTTATCATTATTAAGGAAAATCCAAAACCCTGTACAAACCCTATACATCTGTGGTGCACCTCGCCACGTAGTATTGTTCTCATCATAATTTCTAAAATAATTGCGGTCCCAAAATTATGTCAACTGATTTAGACACTAGAAAAAAATTAATTGTGATTATAACGATAATGATTTTATTTTTGAAAATTACACGTATTGATCCATTATTGAAAAGTTTTGAAAGCCTTTTATTGTAATACCTTAGCCCAATATCAGCCTATTTACCTTCGTTTAAATATTTAAGTTTCTTAAAACAAAATTTTTCAACTTTGGCCTTCCTTTTCTCTTTACCCCTTTAACGTTAACTTTCGTTTCGGAAATTTTTCGCTTTTTTCAAAAAGGACAATCCTCTCCGCAAGATTTACGTTCTTAAGAAAAATACTTTTATTTTACAAGAAATCTCCGATAGGCAGATGGCTTGAAAACTTTCCACATCATTTACCTTTGACGGGAGATTTTGAATCCTAAGAATATATGAAGTTTCATTATAATGCGTTACCACATTCACTAAATATTTAGCACGGCCTTGCACCATCATATTGCCATATGTTTTGTTCTTTTAAATGAAATGAAAAGAAAAAATTTATAATCACAAAATAAAGTTTCTTTTAAGTATCTTCGTTAATAATTAATAAACAATTATTTAGTTTCCAACTCAATATTTTATATCTTTGATGAAGTTTTATGCATATTAGTGCATTAACTCCATATTTTTCTCATTCAACATAATATAGCAATAAACTTAATTATACAATAATAAGAATCCCAAGCTGACCAATTGTATTTAAAAAAAAGTCAACTTTACAGTAAGAATCAGAAAAACAAGACTTAGTTTGCTATACATTAAATTTTAAATCTTAATCTGAATCTGAATCGCTATTCATACTCTCTTCATTTTCTTCATTTGTTTCGTTAATATTATCTTGAAGTTTTGATTTCAATAAAAAGTCTTCGTCATCACTCATCTGAGCTGCGTTTTCATCACTTTCAGCTACCTTTTTATTTTTATCACCTTCAGGATTGTTATAACTTTCACCGGCTCTTATCAACACCCTCATGGTATATTTGTTATAATCACAACTGTAAAATAAATCCGAACGAAATCACAAATTACTCTGGGTACTAAATGTAAAACAAAAATTTTCTTAATATAAAACTCCTTCTCGACGCAACACAACACTCCTAAAATAAAAATCTGTCATTGTTGAAGAATCCAAATGAGAAACATTTGCTGTTTTAGAATATAGCAATATTAAGATCTATACTTAACTATAAAGTACTTTTTTAATTTTTTTTTTTTTTTTTTGGTAGTATAGGAAAGTTAAAAATTCAAAAGAATGTAGACAGAATCTACACAAGAAGCAATAGAGCTTCTAACTAAAAATAATTTTCGATATAGTAAAAAATTTTAAGAAATACCCAAGGATTCAAATGGAATTGAAAATATCGCACCTGAATCTATCAATTCGGTAATAACTAAGGATAGAGTATTATGTTCACTAAACAATATCTCGCCATTTAAGTCACCAAAGCCAGCCAGTATTTTACCAGTAATACTGCAGAAGTTACAGAGCACGATGATTCCATAGGTCTATGAAATCTTTAAAACAAATGTTACTGAACCACATTCCTTATAATTGGTGGAAGGTCAAAGTTATTTTCATACCAAAGGTGGGCTGTTAAGGATTGCAGTCCAATCAGTTTGTCCTCCTTATTACAAAAACATTAGAAAGAACAATGATGTTTATATCAGAGAAACACTACATATTACCTCCCTATTCACCTCACAACATGCTTACCTCAAAGGAAGATCAACAAAAATTGCTCTCCATGTTCGCACGATTGAGAGGTTGATACGCTTTCGAAATATACATATTTTTACAGTTGTTAGAGTTTTTCAAGCTTACTAAATGCTAAAGAATAGTAATATTTCTTCGTCAAGCTTAACAATTTTCGAAGATAGCCAGACAGCTCTAAAGACAATTCACTCCTACGTAGTTATATTAAAGGTCTCACTCTCACGTAGTTAAATCAAAAGCTTCAAATGTCGAAACGTCCTGAAAGCACCACAGTATCAAAATCTGGGTTTCTGCAGATGTGTTGACCCGATAAGGTTCAGAAAAGCAGCCAATCAAAGTTGACTCAATGATACTAATACCGATTGGACACTTGTTTGATGTTATTGATAACACATTAATTATTATCGGTAACAAATAACTCTTGGAAAAGCAGAAGTGACTTCTTAGCATCTCGTGTATTTCGCGCGTTAAAACAAAGTTAGATAAAAACAATTTCCAAATTCTTAAAATCCTAACATGAAAACCCTGAAAAAAAATGTATAAGCCCATATTTAGAGATTTCTTTGTTTTATTTATATGAAAAAAAAAATGTTATTTTTCGGGTTGAATGAAAAAAATATTCTTAAACTTAAACTATTAATTTTGGAAGATTCCAGCCCCTTCAACGATGTATCCAGCACTGAATGTGGAATTTTTTGAAATTCAAGTCTTAAGAAAAGCACAACTTTTACTGAAACATCAAATGCAAAACTTCACCTTACCCATTTCAAAAAAAATCTATTTTCTCTTAATGACTAAATGGAATTAATCATTTAGGTCAAGCTGATTATATCAATAAAATTTTCAAAAATAGTGATATGTAACTTGATACAAAGAACCAGAGTGATTGATACAAGCGCAGTTTGGAAAGAATTACAAATTTAATAAATTATCTAATTCTATAAGGCAAATAAAGAACTGTATATACTATGAATGGAAATATGTGATCTAACTTTGGAGGCAGGAGGATGGTGTTTTGACATTTTTTCACATAGTTTTACTCGCAGCGCCACTCGATAAGAATAATGGATTTTGGCATATATAGAGCAGCTTCATTAGAAATGATTATCAAATCTCTCGCAGAAACACTTATTCAAAGTGGTTTACTAGCGTAATATGGTGTTTAGTAAATAATTTTAGTTAAGTGACATCTTTTAAAAAATATTGTATAAGACTAAAAATATTTTAGTCATAATTGTAGTATAATTCTTAATGCTATCATATGTACATACATATATAAAAACACATTTTTTGCTTGCTTAGAATCTACTAGTCTTCGATTAATTCTTGTTGAAAATCGAGTTTTGACAATTTTCATATTTAAATATTATTAACTATTCAAATAACTTAGATATTTTCGGGTAAATGACTATATGTATTATATTTTATACTAGCATAAGGATTATTTAATTAAGTGTGTGTTGGTTCTGAAGGTTTCTCATCGTAATTATCTTGCTAGTATTCGGGAGGAACCGTCAAGCAGAGTTGGTAATTTCATTTACTTTATGTATTGTATTATGCCCTTTTACAAATTTAAAAGAAAAAAATGGCTGACTTACATTTTATTTAGCACTTCGTATTTACGTGAAATAGTTTCATGCAATGCAAGTAATGAATGATGTTGTAACACGTTGTCCCTGTTGCCATGGCTGTTTAATAAGCAGCATGCCCAATGTAAATAAAATTCGATGTGAGGCGTTGTTTGTAAGACCTGTGCGATATTTTGGAGCAAGCGATGTGCATGTTCGTCTGGTAAGGCCGAACATATCAATTCAACTGAAATTTTAAAATAAAGAAATTAGTTTTATGCTACAAATTAAAGAATTAAAATAAAGTACAAGAAAAATAGGTTAAAAATCCTGTTAAAAAATCATATGTCGTAGCAACCTAATTAGCACTGCAAGTTTGCAGCGCAATTTATAGATTAGATATATTGAGAAATTATTAAAGTTGTGTTCCCATTTACTATAAAAGACTGATAACTGTGCCCGTCAGCAGGACCACAATAATCTAACATCATTATTTATAATCATTTGTAATAGGTTTAAAATATATCCTTAAAACCATTTACAAACATATTGAAAATTATTAAAGCAAGGCAACAAGCACATAGCTTTGTATGAGATTAGTACTCACAATTTAACTAAAAGCTAAGAATTTATTGTACTTTTATAAAAGAAGTTATTGATTAATGTTAATCAGGAAAAATATATAAAGGGTGTTTGAAGTTGAGTCATTTTAAATTTGTCGCCATTTCTTTACAGGTGCTGGATTACACCGATGTTTTTTCAGGTAGGAATTAGATACATTCTGGTTAGTTAAAATGTATCGGTACACGACTGAACAACGTGTTTTCATTATTAAAACTTATTTTAAATATGTATTGTGAAAATTATTGAGAAGTTGAAAGAAAATTTCGAAAATACGGTAAAGAAAATGCTTCGATAAACCGCGCTATTAAGCTTATCAAAGTTACCAGAAAAAAGTGACAATTGATTATTGGCTCAATAGCAAATTAAGTGCAAAATTGAGCTTTTCTGCTCAACGTGCTCTTTTCGAAAAGTTAACATCTTTGAAATCCAAAGTACCTGATGAGTTCCAAAGAAGAACATGGGATCTTGGTGATATTAGCAAATGGAAGGCAACGGAATTTTGTTTTTGTATTGTATCAAAACCATATTTAACCGACGACAAATCCTTATCATGATTATATATCTTATCTAATTTTAAAGATATCACTGCTTTGTAAGCTGGATTTTTGTCTTCATAACTTCCTTTTATGCTACTAGGGTTACTTCACAGCTTTGGGACAAATCAAATCACTTTTACAGAGTGGAAATCGTTAATTGGCTCAAGTATGTAAATGATTGCTTGAAACTTTTTTTTGGAAGTCAACAAAGAGTTAAAATTCAAGCTGATATTGAAATATTGAGTTAAAACTGCCCAAGAGAAGGCGGATGTATTATTATCAAAAGATTGCAGTACGAAGAATTTATTCTACCATCAACAAATCCTAACAATATAGTTCTTCTAAACAATGGTGATATCATGTATGCAATGCCTAATAAAAAGGCAACAGAAGTAAAAGGAATGATGTTAAAAAAAGAAAACCCATTATTTACCTATCATTGCAGTTCGGAATTTTAGTATATGAGACGTTCTTTTACATTCCGAACACTTTCTGAACGTCACATCTTGGAACCACTCCAAATTTTTTTTACATATTCTAGGCATTATATTAGTGGACACGAAAATCAGGAATAGATTTGTTATCGAATATATCGAGAGATATCGAGTTGCGAAGGTCAAAGGTTTTACGTTTTTTGGTGTTTTACGCTCATATTCAAATAGTTATATCTCCGGTAAATTTTAACGGAAAAATAATTTTTTTATATCGTTTTAAAGCTAAAGAGATCAGCTTTCTTGGGCATTAAATGAAAAATTAATATTTTTCATAACAAATCAATCTGGACGAGTTTTATTTAATCATCAAAATAATTCTAGTTATTTTATTTATTATCCGCCAAGTCCTACTAGAATCCCGCAAAACTTAAACTTCAGACGCTCTTCTACTGTTGACCTTTTTTTATCAAACTCTTCTATGACTTTTTCAGACTTAAATGTTTATTCTTGCGAGTTATACTCCGACCATTATCCAATTAGTTTCTACATAAATGAAAATATTTTTGAATCAGAAGAGTACTATCCTGATTACAAAAACACAAATTGGGAAAATTTTAAGAGGGAAATTAACAACGAAATTTTAGCCTCTATTACTCTTAACCAAGAAACTTCTCTTTCTAATATTGAAACTCAATTAAAAGAATTTTCATATATAATAGAAAATGCTAGAATTCAGAAAATCTCATATAAAAGACGTATGCCTAATTCGTTAATTCTATCAGGTGTATGTTCTTCAATTATAGCTACTAGAAATATGTATAGAAGAAAATTCCAATGGAGTGAAAGAAACTGTTTTCTCGCAATTATTAACCAATTGATTCAATTAATCTCCTTACACATTAATAATCTTAGAAATGAACAATGGTCAAATTTTTTGTTAAATCTAAAAGTTGGTAGTAAAAATTTTTGGAAGGTTTCAAAATATTTTACAAATAAAAAGAAAAAAACCATCCCGACATTAATGGTAGGCAATCATGAGATTATTAGCCATGTTGATAAAGCAAACTCCATAGCTGATAAGTTCTCTAAGGCCCATGCTACTACAGTTGCTTTTACTCACTCCATTGATAGAAATGTCAATACTTATGTTAGTAGTTTAGATAGTGATAACTTTTTAATTAATGAAGATTTAAGTACGTTCACCGACATAGAAATTAAGCTTACAATAAATAAACAAAAGAATCGGAAAGCTCCCGGGTTCGTTGGAATTAATAATATTCTACTCAAAAAACTTCCAGAATCGGCTTTAAATTTTCTAGTTAAAATCTTTAATTTTTGTCTTCGTTTTTCCTATTTCCCTCAAATATTTAAAAAAGCTAAAGTTATACCAATCTTAAAACCAAACAAAGATCCAAAACTACCCAACAGCTATCGGCCTATCAGCTTATTGAGCTGTCTTGATAAAATTTTAGAAAAAAATTATCTTTGATAGGCTTAAATCTTTTGCTGAAGAAAGCAAAGCTATAAACGAATTTCAATTCGGATTCCGAGCGGAACACAGTACGACACATCAAGTCCAAAGAGTAGTTAATTTAATAAAAGAAAACAAACGGATAAGAAAATCAACAGGGATTGTGTTTTTAGACATCGAGAAAGCTTTTGATTCCATATGGCATAATGGTTTACTGTATAAGCTAAAGATTTTACGCTGTCCGTTGTATCTCATAAAGATTATAAGAAGCTTCCTCACTAATAGAGTTTTTTTAGTACAAGTAGAAGGATTTAACTCTACAGAAAGAAAAATTCCTGCTGGTGTGCCTCAGGGTTCTGTTTTATCACCTCTCTTGTATTCCCTATATACGTCTGATTTTAAATCTTCTCCATATGTCGATTTAGCTTTTTATGCAGATGACAGCGCTTTGATGGTATCGGGTAAAGTTTCAAATGCAATCATCAAAAAAATGCAGTATACCCTGTCCCAGGCTACTAAATATTTCGACAAATGGAAAATTAAAGTTAATAATGAAAAAACACAAGCTATTATATTTCCTTTTAACAAATCTCCAAAGAGAGTTCCCACTAGGCCATTTTCATTTCAAGGTCACTTAATACCGCTTTCAAAGTCAGTTAAGTACTTAGGAGTGATTCTTGATGAGAAGTTGTTATATAGACAACACATAGAAAGCATCTGCATTAAAGCAATTAGGTGCAGTAGGAGTCTTTATTTCCTTATGAATAAAAAATCTAAGTTATACATGAAAAATAAAATGATGCTATATAAATTGTGTATTAGGCCAATTCTGACATATGCCTGTCCTGTTTGGAAAAATTGTGCTAATACTCACTTAAAAAGACTTCAAGTTATCCAAAATAAGAATCTGAAAACAATTTTTGGGTTACCAAAAAGGTTTTCAACGTCAGAATTACATACGATAGCACAAGAAAAAATGATTTCAAATGCTATTAACGATATGAACTTGTCATTCATCAATAGATGCAGATTTTCAACTTACGCCCTCTTAAGAAGTTTATAGGCAGTGTCTTATTCTCTATTTCTATAGCGGAAAGAAGCTGACCACGAAATTCCCATTCAGGTAGACATATTGTGATATTAATATAGGTTTTTTACTATCATTTTCCTATAAAGTATTATTTTATTTTAAGTGATTATTTTTAATGTTAAATTAGAATTTAATTGTTGTAAAATCCGTAGGATTAAAACTCAAAATTTGTAAATTTTATATATATGTAAATATTGAATTTATGATAGAATAAACATAACATAACATAAAGATCAGACTTGGGTAATTTTGAATTACAATTAAATGAAAAATAAATATTTTTTATAACAAATCAATTATTTAAATTTATTTTTTAGAATGATTACCATTCTATAAAAAACTAAAAAAAATACCACTGAATTCCTCGTCAAATTTCCTTTAAAAACTAATGTTTTCAGAGTGGTCCTCAAATACGGACTTTCCCAAATAAATTAATTCTTCCGCGCACCTCTGAAAATACTGCGCCCCGCGGCACTGAACACCGAATCGAGTTTTGGTTCAAATATTGCTGGAGACCGCAAATCTTGTCGGAAATGAACAATTGTTTTTTGAAATAAAAGCTAACCAAAATGCCAATAAATGGTAGGAGCCCGAATTCGGAAAAATTTTAATTTTTTTATTATTTTAAGTTAAATGCCAAAATTAGCTATTTATTTTTTTAAATGGCTAGACAGCGCAAATCGTGTCAGAAATTAACAATTTTTTCTTTTAATTAAAGCTTATCAAAATTCCAACAAACCTCTAGAGCCCGAATTTTGAAATAAAAATACTGCCAAACAAACATTATTTTTAAATATTTTTTGTTTCAAAAATTGCTTGAGACCGGAAATTTTATCGGAAACGAACCATTTTTGTTTTTAACTGAAAGCTAATTTGAATGCCAACAAATTGCTAGACGCCAATTTTTTAAAAAAAAAGTTTCGTTTTTTGTAATTTTAAGTTAAATGAAAAAAAAATGTTTTTTCTAATATTTTTTTGTTCAAAAATTCGTAGCGTCCGGAACTTAATCGGAAATGAACAATTAGCTTTTTAAATAAAAGCCAATCAAAATGCCAATAAATCGTCTTAGCCTGAATTTCGAAAAAAGTTTTCGTTTTATATAATTTTAAGGTAAATGCCAAATAAATGGTTTTTTTTAAATATGTTTTGGTTCAAAAATGGTAAGATAGCGCAAATCCTGTCAGAAATCAACAAAGTTGATGTTGTGGCGGGAATTTCGATATGAAAGCACATGCATTCTTAGTACTGATTGAGGAATAACATATAAAAAAATGAAAAAAATCAAAAGGTGTTATATTGAAAATATTTTGAGAAAAATTTTTTTAATTAAAAAAAAAACTTTTTAATTTTTTCTATAAAGTTAGAGTATTTCTTAGCAGAAATGATTAAACGATTTTTTATCCTATCTCCTATAGTTTTTGAGATATTTCGTTTCAAAAAATGCTCAAAAACGTCAGTAACAACAAAGTGTGCGTTTATTAAAAGAATGAACGATATGTATGTATGTGCATGAGAGAATTTTGACAGATAAACAATGCTGAAGCTGTTATTTAGGAACTACAGCAAAATGTGTGAATCATGAATATATTAAAAAGGAACATACACTAGCTCACACAATTATCCGTACGGCCATTTTTTGTGTGTTTTTCCTCATAAAATTTAAAATACTCAAACTTTTCATATATTTATCATATATCGTTAATTCAGAAAACAATATGATAAAGAAAAAACGAAATTTAAAAATGTACACTGGGAAAAAAACCACGTCCAATATAACGTATAACGATATAACGAATTTCCATTTTAATGAACGGTTTTTAAATTGGAATTTTTTCATTGATGTCTCTAAATTAGGAACGCTAAACATGTTCACTATTCCAAACAGGGTACGCAGAATGCTCATTTTTGAGATTTTATCACGCGTAGCTATTTCTCGCTAAAATTCATTAAATGATAACTCATGAGATATACTCACAAGCAGGCGAAAACTCACAAAACGAAATTCAGAAATTTCGAATTTTGCCGCTGCAAAAATAAAAAAAAAAGTGAGCAACGCTCACAAAAACGAGTACAACTCTGAGAAAAAGATTGAGCAGACAGCAGTCCTCAGAGCATAAGTGAGTGCTCAATGAGCGCTGTTCATTGGCCTCTGCTTTTAATTTTATTTTGCATTTATTGTAAAGGTTCTTTGAAGCATAAATATCATTCTAGTACGGGAGGCAGCGTTGCATTTTGCGAAGCAATTTCCTCCCGCTTAATTTGTTTTTCAAATGATAGTTTATGTATAGCTAAGCAGGCCATAAATTTTTCAAGAAAAAACAGGAAAAATTGGAGAAAAAATGTCATTTTACAGGATTTACTTTTTCAAAAACAGGATTGATTACAGGATAATTTTTTTTTCTTTTTGAGGGAGATTAGATAGTTATTGTTGTGTATGAATAAATATTTTGGTACTTAAATTTAATCAGAGCCTTTGTCCATGTATTCCTCGTATGATTCATTTTCGATACGTTCAGTCTCAACCAGGAGCGTCACTTTACCAAAACCTTGGGGGGGGGGCAAGAATTATAATTCCACCACTATAAGATGGTTTTATTGAATTGTTGTATTGAATAATTCCTAGTATCAGATCCTTGGGGGGGCCAATGCCCTCCCCGAATTGACGCCACTGTGTTTCGCTAGATTTTTCGCAGCATGGCCGGTTTTTTTTTATCCAATTGTAAAAAACAATGCACATGTTTAAATTGATCTTACTGGTCAGAATGGCTTTAAAAGCCATGGTTGGAAGCATCAGTATAAGTCATATCGACATAACGTTGATGCGACAACTCTTCGTTGATTATCCTGTTTGCCTCCGGCGCGAAAATGATTACATTTCGTTCTCGACAGCTTAAATTTTTTTAGTCTAAAACATGTACGAAAAGTCTTCATAGTACAATATGCCGATGCGAAACTGTATTTTCCATTAATAATGTGAATTGAAAAATTCGTCCACTTTTTGGCTGGAAGAAGCTGCGGACAAGGCGTTGTTGTGTTTTGTTGATTTCAAGTGTCGACCAATATCAGCGCTGCCGCCGGATGCTATTGAAAAATTTCCAGTGCACTTTTTACAAAACACATCTCTATTACTTTTAGTGCTTTCCAAAAATGGATATTTTTCTTTCAGTTTGTCGCTGAGAACGGATCGCCCCCTTTCGTCGACCTCTTCATATCACAAAAAGAATTTTGCAGAACACAAGTCACATATTATCAAAAAAAAACAGCTGTTTTTGAAATAACACTTTGTTTCGAAGGCACTGCCAACAATTGCAAAACAAGTTAAAATAAATGGAAATTTTTAAAAAAATTTTTAAAATTCTCAAAACTTGGAAAATAATTGATATGGTAATGCCTCATTTGACAACTTTTTTTGTAAAACAGTTGTGATCATGTTATCAACGTAAGAGTTACCAAGAGTTACCGTTACACAAACTAACGACAACAAACTAAGCAAGAAAATGATACGTAACTTTCAAGAGAAATGTAAAGTTTAAAATAAATACAGGATAATTACAGGATTTTTCACAAAAGCACAGGAGTCATTTTTTACAGGATATTCGCTGAAAATACAGGAGTATCCTGTAAAATACAGGATAAATGGCATGGTTATGTATAGCTGATGATCGAAATAAGCGTCAGCCGGTAGACTAGTAGTGGGTCTGGTTGTGAGAGGCCGACAAAAAAAGTTTTGCGCAATAACTCGAAAAGTAAGCCACAAGTAGAAAAATATATTAAGACCAATGTTGTAGCGGAGATGAAAACACATCGATTTCATGCCTGAAATATTTCCATATATATCACCATTTTCGAAAAAAAATACGGTTTTTATTAAAAGTCTTAAACTAAAATTACTCGTTTGAATCTGAGAACCGCATTTTTCGTCCAAAATAACTATTTTTGGTCAAAATTACAGAATTTACCCGAAACTTTAAAACGGTGAAAAGTGGGCCAAATATTGTCATTTGGGAACTTTTCTGGCATGAAATCGATGTGCCTTTTTCTCCTCTACAGCATTGGTCAAAATATATTTTTCTACTTGTGGCTGACTTTTCGAGTTATTGCGCAAACCTTTTTTTTGTAGGCCTCTCACAACCAGGCCCACCACTAGTCTGCCGGCTGACGCTTATTTCGATCATCAGCTATACATAAGCTATCATTTGCAAAACAAATTAAGCGGGAGGAAATTGCTTCGCAAAATGCAACGCTGCCTCCCGTACTATTCGTTTTTTGTTTCTTTTTTGCATTGGCAAGTGAAGTGAAAATAAAAAAAAAGTGATAAAAAACAACAAACGTAGAGTGCTGCTTTGGCTCTGTTTTAATTTTTCTTTACATCTATGCAGGGTTCGCAACATATCACTCACGAATGCTCATTTCTTACTTTTTCTCACTCATGCGAATTCTGTTTTGTGAATTCTCATAAGCTAGAGTTGTTGTGTCTATTTATCAAAGCGTAATTTTCATCAAATGAGGTACGCAATGTGAGTCTTCACTTGATGTTTTCAATTGTAGTAAATGACACTTTGATAAATACACACAACAACAACTCTAGCTTATGAGAATTCACAAAACAGAATTCTCATGAGTGAGAAAAAGTAAGAAATGAGCATTCGTGAGTGATATTTTGCGAACCCTGATTCCAAATAACGAACATTGTTTAATCCAACAATAGGTGTTGAACTGAAATAACTTCTTATTACCAGTAAAGGAGATCGCAAGTCAATATAGCATTCCAAAATCTAACTTAACTTTTATACGAGTAAATATATGTATGAGTTAATAAAAGCCAGTTTCTTTAATAAAAAACACTTCAATAAAACGAATTTTACGATATTACGACTGACCCGTGCAATAATTAGTTCGTTATATTGGACGTCTACTGTACTTCACTTTTGCTGTTTTCGTCAACTCACATAAGTATACGTACGATAAAGCACAACTGCATTAGCCGTTATTTATGAGATGGAAGATTTTGGATTTTCTTTTGTTTCGTGTTCTCTTATTTGCTACAATTCTTTTTCAAAGTTATAAGAAAAGAACGTATACTTTTGTGAGTTTGCCAATAAAGAAAATACTAAATATTTTGTTAATTTTTTTAAGTGTATAATTAAAATGAAGTTTTTTTTTTTGTTTTGTGAACTAGCCATAAATATATAAATAAAAAAATTTAATATTTTTGATTTTTTGATGAAAACCCCGCAAAATAAAATGTCCGTACGGATAATTGTGTGAGCTATTGTATTTTCACATTTCGGGTTAGAAAGCGATTTTTAAAAAATAAATTATATTCTTCCAAAAATTCAAAAGTTTTTATATTTTCCTAAAGGTATTCGTAATTTGTTTCATTCGCAGAAAAAAAAAATGTATGTCTATAAAATATAGCTTATATGTACATAAGGAATGAAATCAGACTAGTGTAAAAAAATTTTATGTTTTGTGTTTATAGAAATAAAATCAACGTTGAAAGAGTCGCCAAAAAGCGACGAAACGTCGGGTTAAAAATTTACGTAACTAAAGTGAAAAATACTGGTCAATAATCTTCTATAAAAGAAACAAAAATTTAAATTCAATTAAATAATTAATTTGACCCAAACTAAAATAACTTATTTTAATACATACCTACTTATACTAATAGGGTAAGACGACGTAACTCACGTAATATGCACACTCTGTCGTATATTATTAAGGCACATTGACCGATTAAAAACAAAAATTAGTCTGAGGACTCAAAAAAAATGTACGAAATGTTGCAACGATTTTAAAGTTGCATTCCAGCAATTTGTAGATAAACGAAAGCCATTCTTAACTATTTTACAAGACTATAGGCAAAGACCAAAGGGCAGCAACGCAATTACCCTTATTTAACCCTTATTTATAAAGCAATTAATTACTGCTTATGTTATGCCTACAAATTATTGAAATGTTTGTTCATTCGGTGGACCCTACAGGAATGCAGGTGCTTTAACGGAGGACAACGGGTATCGTTTCTACCGAACAATTGCAATTGCTGCCATTACATTAAATAAATATTTATAAAATGATACTTACTGTCTTTATATGGAATTTTTTCCAAGACTAATAAAATTATATTAGTCTCGTTCAATTTTAAGGCCATTACTAAGGCTTTAACGTATTCATTGCATTTTAAACTGGTCTTAATTGATTTGGGCGTTACCTCCAGTGATAAGTCAAATGGGTCAAACACAACACCTTAAAAGAATAAACGTAAAACAAATTAATTTCATGAATACTAAGTTAAAATTATATGTCAGTCGACAAGTCACTAAATATGATGATGAAAGGGTATAAGTTGAAAGATATTTTTTTTTAGGTTAATGGTTATTTTATACCTTATTAACTACTAACTTCTAACTTACTACTGAGCCTTTTATTTATTCTCATCGATGAAGGTCGAAGTTAATGCAAAAAAGGTATAAAAAGGGGTTTTTTGATAGTTTTTTTATATTCATTTATATTACGAAAAAGTAGTTCAGGCATTTTTGTACTTTAGGGAAATTTCTACCAAACAATTGTACGACTATTTTTGTAGGCATTGCGGGTCAATCCTTCAGACTTACGGTTTGCGAAACATAAAGTTCGGAACACTTTTTCATAAATATTCTATTAAAGGTTGGGTTCAGTTATACATAGTAAATTAAGTTGTTGATATCTGAAATCTAATGAAAAAACTTACTTAGTTTCTGAAAAATTTCCACCACCAGTTGAATTTGTTTCTGATGCTTTGTCTGATGTGTAGAATAATGCTTCAAAAGTACTTGCTTATAGCATGTGAGCCAAACTTTTTATAAGGCCGAAAGGATCACACAAGTCAAATGCATTTCTTTAAAAATATCTTTTTTACTTATAAAAACTTGAAAATTTACCGGAAAACAATGAAAAACTACCGATTTTCCACTCGAAAGTTGCAAAATTGTCCCATATTATTTTACCGCCGATCCCGTGTTACATCAGTTTAAATGCTTCTTTAATTGCTTAAAAGAATGCCGTAAGCCGCATATCGTTATCTTATTTCTCCAACTATAAAGTAAGCAAACCACTGTGTTGGAAAATTACGTAACCTCTTTAACTTGCACCATTTTTAAAATTAATATTTATTAAAAAAGGTAAACAACTTAAAACGGGCGCCGCTATTCAGTTTTCAATATAAATGGAAATTCTTTTGAGGGGCTTTGTCTAGACACATAAGTTTTTGAAATCCGCTGACCCATCATACAAAAACAAAAAGTGATTTTTTGTAACCGCTTTAATGTTTATAGAGATTTTAAAATAAGTCACTAATCGTTAATCAACTTTGACACCAACAACCACGTTATCACTAGTCTTAAATGATTGTGGCGGTTTGAGCAACCTCTCATTGTTAATTTTCTCGAAAAAGTACGTTAAGATTAATATCACTGATCTGCAAAAGAAAAAGCAATGTTTTGAAGAAAAATATTTCTTCTTACATCGCATTTAAAATGAGCAATTGTATCATTTAGACAATTTTTCTAAAAAATTAATTAGCTTTTTGTAAGTCAATTTCAGGATGATGCCGACCGCCTTCAATGGAATAATTTAAGTGATGGTTGGTTGTTTGCAAATGGACCACTTTGAGAACAAAATAATTTTGTTTTGATTACCTTTTAAAATTTACTTGTCGACTGGCCTAAATAGTTTCTTTTACCTTTATCCAATGAATATATGCATAGGCCTTCTGTACAGGCTGTAGCAAATGATTGTCCAGTTGGTGCGAACTTTACAGCAAACACTTTTATTTCTGGTTTAAAGTTTCTAGCAGCCATGTCACCCTTCTGCACACCAGGCAAGCGAATAGCAACATTACCGCCCTCAAGTTCCTCTCTTTGTTCTATTAAAGCCATATTACCAAATTCCGTAAGATTGCGACGGTTAATATATTCCTATTGAAATGTGACTATACTATATATCTATATGTACCTATCTATATATGTGCATATAGGACATTACACGTCAAACGAAAAAAAAACATTGATTTGTTTGAAACTTTGTATTTAAGTAACTCATGTTGAGACAATTTCATCCCTAAAATTTTAAATCCCAAATCACATTACAGTGGTGACACGGACGATCACAAATGATAAAAAATTTTAAAATTTTGCTTTGATCTCAAACTTATAAATTTTTTAGGCAAATGGACGGTGATATTAAAAATTCAGAAAAACTGTAAATTAGTACCATTTTTTCGGTAGAGTACCATAAAAATATTTTAAAAAACAATAATAAATCGCTTAATTAACAAAAATATCGAAAGCAATTAGTGCAATAATAATAAAGGACCAAAAATGTATGTAGCAAGAAAGTAATTCTTTCGTAAATCTTGATTTTAATACTTTAAACCTGTAAAAAATGGTTAAAACCTAACCTAACATATTTGAAAATATTTTTATCGTATTCTGCGGAACAAATGCTACAAAGGCTTATTTAACCGAGTTTTTATCATAACCATAATTTGCCTACAAAATTTATAAGTTAGAGGTCGAAGCAAAATTTTTAATTATTTGTCCATTTGTGATCGTCCGTGACACCAATGTAATGTAACTTTTGAACTAAGATTTCTTTTTCGTTTGACATGCAATGTCTCATATACATATTCCTCAAATAATTGCACACTTTTGTTTTTTTTTTTTGCTTTTTCGAACATTTCTTGAAACGAAATATCTCAAAAATTATGGACAACAGGATAAGAAAACATATAATTTTTATTTAAAAATGGTTTAGTTTTATATAAGAAATTAAAATATTTAAATAAGTTGGTTTAAAATTTATTTTTTGTATTTATAAAAATGTTTCTCAAAATATCTTAACCCAATTTTTTGTTTTTTGTTTTTTTAATATGTTATAAGAACATATATTCTCTCATATTGAAATCTCTGCCATAACTTTGGAAAATATTAATTTTTTTCTTGATTACGCACTCATGTCTCTCAAAATATCTTCGACATATAATTTATTTTGTATTTTGTTTACCTTCAATCAATCCTAAGAATGTGTCTGCTATCATATTGAAATCCCCGCTATAACTTTGGAAATTCTCATGCAATTAGACTGGTGCGCGCCTTCATAAAAAATTCATATTCTTAAAAGTTATGGCAGGAATTCCGATATGAAAACAGATACATTCTGAGGATTGATTAATAATAATAATATATTAAAAAACCAAATAAAAAAGAAGAAGTTAAATATATCGAAGATATTTTCAGAAACATTTTTATAAATAAAAAAATTATTGTTTATAAAAATTTATTTAAAGTTTTTTTTCCGAAATTTTGGATTTTTGCGACTGATTATTTATTATAATTAAACATTATTAATCGAACTTAGTAAAGATCAATATTATTGTAAATTTTTTACTAATTGATCAATGCTATTTTTATTCAACAAACATGACAAAGAAACAAATGGAACAATTTACAATAATATTGATCTTTACTGAATGACTGTAAGTTCGATTAATAATGTTTAATTATAGTTTTTTTTTCATAAAATTTTTTATTCTTTCTACATAGTTTTTGAGAAATTTCGTTTCACAAAATGTTCAAAAAAACAAAGTGTGCAGTTATTTAAAGAATGTCCAATGTACGTACACATTTAGTAAAGTTTTTCAATATATTATTTTAGTACTTACATCTAATCCATCAAGACTGTGGTTTTGTGTTATTTCAAACTTTTTCAAAAGAATACTTTCCCGCACATGGTATATGCAAATAACTTGTGATTTTCCTCCTGCTAGGATATGTTCGCCATCAGCTGAGTACTCAATAGAGGTAAAACATCTTAAAATTATAAAAAAAGAAACACGTGAATTATGAGAAAATTGTAACTTATAAATAAAATGTATTTTTTCTGGATCCAAACTTTACGTTACGTGGAGTCTCCACACGTGGTCTAGGTCTAAAGTTAATGTGTATAAGTGCTAAAGTATTGTTAAAATTGAAAGGTGCTAAAAAGTTACAAGTTTGCATTTTTTTACTGTTTTTTAGCAATTTAATATTTTAACGCAAAAACAAGACCACGTGTGAAGACTCCCATCGTTTAATTGTGAAAAATAACAGAAACAAATATGCTTATTTATTGGGTATGCTTAAGCTCTTAATAACTAGAATAATATGTTTATTAAATCGGAATTTCAGCTACTGCAAAAAAAACATATTTACTTTTATTAATGCTCAAAAAGGCTTTTTAAAACACTTATATGTTATCATTGAACTCTCACAGTTTCATATCCAATTTAAACTTTTGCTGGTAGAGATTTATGATTTCCCGATAGTTTTTCGAGAAATCGAGAAATTTTTTTATTCGCAAAGGTTGTCAAATGACATCCAAAGTGTTAAAGTTAATGCTACCGTACATACCAACACCAATAACGCCACTAACAAAAAATAAACTCAACGCTCAAATATGATGCAGGAAATAATAATAAAAAATCTCTCTCGGTAAACGGATAGCCAAAGTGCTAAAATCAATGCTGTCGCACGTATCAACACCAAAAGACTCGTACCAATATTAACACGCAATCGATCGCTATCGCACAAAAACTGATCACATTACATTCTCCCAGCGATACTAACCCCATGGATCGCTATATTAAACTCAAGCGAGGGTTAACATAATCGGTTTACAGTGCTTGTTAACGACACCACTGAATGAATTGACGATAACAAGAACTACCCAAATTAACAGGTGGGCTGAAAAGTTCGTAGGCTGACACAGAAATGACATTACTAGAATTAAGTCCATATGAATTATAGTTCGTACCAACCTTCAAAAGACCCGTGTATAAATTTGACAGCTGTCGGACAATTGGTTTGTGAGATATAGCATTGTGAGTGAAGCAACTTTTTATATTGTGAAAAAAAATGGATAAAGAAGAATTTCGCTACTGCTGAAGCAAAGGCTTGGCTTGATAAGCATTATGCGGACCCTGCACTAGGAAAATCAACCGTGGAAAATTAGTTTGCAAAATTTAAAAGAGGCGAAATGAGCATAGAATACGATGCACGTAGTGGACGCCCCAAAGAGGCTAACAACGTTGTGATGATTCGGAGCAATGTTTAGCAATATTCAACCGTTGTAAAGATATATCACAATGAATGAAATATGGCTCCATCACTACACTCCAGAGTCCAATCGACAGTCAGGCGAGTGGACTGCACGTGATTCACCGAATCCAAAGCTTGGAAAGACGCAACAGTCAACTGGCAAGGGTATGGCATCAGTTTTCTGGGATGCGCATGGTATTATATTCATCGACTACCTCGAAAAGTGTTAAATATAAATGGCAACCCTGTTAACGTGTACGCTGTTCTCTTTTTCATTCTTTTATTGAATTCCACGTTAAGTATTAAAACTGTAAAGATCAACTGAATAAAGTTTATTTAATAATTAAAACTAAACAGGTTATGGGCCCAGGCACAGTAAAATAAAAATACTGGCAAAATTTGTAAAAATTATTAATTAATCTCAAAAGAAAAAGAGAATTTTTTTTATTTTTTTTATTTTTTCACTCTTCTTTTATTTATTGTATCTCTTTAAATCAAAGACGAACAATAAGTTATAGGCTCTTATTTCTAATAAAAACTATTACAAATTATAAATTATATTCAAATTGATATATGTATTATAATAAGTAACTAAAAGTGCAGCGGCACTCCAAAAATTTTAGCTGGTCTGCAAGGAAATTTTACAAACATCACTTCTGTTTACTGCAATTGCGATAGATGAGAATGGGATAATCCGTTGGAGCAGT
Organism: Meiosimyza platycephala; assembly: GCA_963662105.1. NCBI lineage: Eukaryota > Metazoa > Arthropoda > Insecta > Diptera > Lauxaniidae > Meiosimyza > Meiosimyza platycephala. The sequence goes on along the minus strand of OY759211.1, from coordinate 66,414,675 downwards.
GGCGTAGCGAAAGGTTCATGACAACCCATCTATAGTGCAGTACACGACTATTGCGTCTCTTCTGATCCATTTACAGCCGAGACGAGCGAGGTTCCGGTCCGTATTGGCGTGGTAGCAGAGACGAGCTAGGTCCCTGTCTACCACATGGACGTAACTAGTAACAATTGTGCAGTGATAGCCGAGACGAGCTAGGTCCCGGTCCATCACGTTGGGGAGAACTAGTGCCACTAAAGATTGTGCAGTGATAGCCGAGACGAGCTAGGTCCCGGTCCGTCACGTTGGGGGGAACCAGTGCCACGAAAACAACTTTAAGGCGGTAGCTGGGATGGGCTGGATCCCGGTCTAGCACCCAAAAGCGGTCTAAAAGCACGCTGCTCCAACGTTTCTGTTGCCGCACTCGCCACTCAACGGGCTGCAGCCGAGACGAGCTAGGTCCCGGTCCACGCCATACAGCTGGTGGGGATGGGTTGACGAGGTTGGTTTTCTTTTTGTTTTTATTTATTATGATTAGAGGACAGTGCCCGAGACGATCTAGGTCCCGGTAAAAAGTCCCCATCTGATCAAAATGTAAGTCGATGAACCAGCTGAATTTGGGTTGTGATATTACAGGACTCATCTGTGGTGTCTATTTTCAACACCCGCTCTGTCAGCTCTCTTTAGTCGCGAAAATGGCAATGTGTTACAGAGAGTCCTGGCCAATTGACTAACATGACCTTGTAATTTTGATATGTATTTTTGTTTTAGCCTTTCAAACTCGACTTTTACCATTGGGATGTGCAGATCTCTGTGAATGCATTCGTTGCTCATAAGCCACGGAGTTCCTGTAATAGTTCTTAATATTTTAGATTGAGCCCTTTGTAGAATTTCAATGTTTTATGCACTTGCATTACCATACAATTGTATGCCATATGTCCAAATTGGCTTTATGACTTGGTTGTAAAGGAGAACTTTATACTCTAAACTCAGAGGGGAGTTTCTGTTTATAAGCCAATGCAAGCTAGCAGCCTCAAGTTTCATTTGACACCTCTTGGCGTCTATGTGCTTACGCCATGTCAAACGTTTGTCCAAATGAATGCCAAGGTATGTGCCATTATCTTTTTATGGAATAACGATTCCATTAAGAAATATTGCTGGAGAGAGACTTTTGTTGAGGGTAAAAGTAACATGGAGACATTTTTGTTCATTGACTTTTATTCGCCATTGTGACAACCAACTCTCGACTGCCGACAAGTGGGATTGAAGCTGAAGTGTTGCTGTTACAGCATTTTTATGACGACTCAAAATTGCTGTGTCGTCAGCAAATGTAGAGGTAACTAAATGGTCATTTGTGGGAATATCTGATGTGAATAAGACATACAAAAAGGGACCCAAGACACTGCCCTGCGGTACTCCTGCTCTAATTGGAAAATCAGATGTAGCAGAGGTTTTATGTTTAACTCTGAAAAGCCTATTTGCCAAATAAGACTCTAATACGTTAGGAACATTTTGGGGTAAAAGCAACCTTATTTTATAAATAAGCCCATCATGCCGTACTCTATCGAATGCCTGTTGAACATCAAGGAACATAGCAGAGCAGTACTCGCGGTGCTCGAATGCTTTCCATATTTCATTAGTTATACGGTTTACCTGTTCCGTGTTTTTCCCTAAATCCAAACTGATGAGAAGAGATAAGATTTTGTTCTTGTGAGAATGGCATCAATTTTTCTAGCAACAGTTTTTCAAAAAGTTTTGAAAGGCAAGGAAGCAGACTAATGTGTCTATATGAAGATGCTAAGGTAGGGTCTTTACCAGGCTTTTGAACCATTATAATTAGAGATTTTTTCCAATCAGAAGGGAAATGCCCAAACGCTATTATAGCATTAAATAGCCTGGTAATAAATGATAAGGCTTGCGAAGGTAGCTTTATAAGCATAATGGGTGTAATGCGATCAAGTCCAGGAGATTTTTTACTAACTAATTTATTTTTGATAAAACTTGCAACCTCGCTTTGAGTTATGCTTGTGCCAATAGACTGTGTGTTTAGAGTTTGCTGGGGTAGACATAGACCACCAATGGCGGGACCTGACTTAAATGATCTGCAAAGACGTTAGCTTTATCTTCATCGCTAGGGTCTTTAATTGGTGGCTCTGGCTCAGAGGGAGTTTTCAGATTACGGTTAGCTTTTTAAAGAGATGAGCTTTTTGTTCCATTTGGGGAGAGTTTTTGAATAAAACTACATTGATTTCTCTCATTTTCACTGAAAAGTGCCAGTTTAAGATTCTTTACAGCCTGGTTGAGCTTAGTTTTACTAGCTAAAGATCGTTGCTATTGCCATTCCCTTCTTAGTCTTCGTTTTTCTAGCACTAATCTTTCAATTTCAGCATTTGTGACAAAATTGGCTGCATTCCATTTTTTTTTATATTTAGGAGTAGAGTTTTCTGCTGCTGTTGTTATAATAGAGTTCAAAATAGCAACAGCGTCATCAATATGCGCCTTACATTCAAATTTATAATTTGTATGAATGTGTGTGCTTATGTACTTTTTATACTTAAGCCAGTTTGTGAAAGGTGTTGTGAGACAATGAGTGTCATCAATCTGTTTAGGCTCTTCAAGTATGTGGATTACAACAGGGGAGTGATCAGAAGACAACTCGAAGCTTGTGCATACAGAAATGTACTCCCTGCGCACTCCTTTCGTGATAGCAAAATCAATGAGATCAGGCGTTTTTTTTCTGTCCGTTGGCCAATATGTTGGTTGACCAGGAGAAGCAACATCGAAGTTATTATTAATAATGGCATTATAAAGTTGTTTACCTTTAGGGTTACTTATGCGAAATCCCCAGAACGTATGTTTTGCATTATAGTCCCCAGCTACAACAAACTTATCGCCTAAAGTTTTAAAAAAATCAATAAACTGAGCTTCAGTTACGGTAAAACGAGGTGGGCAATATATTGCCGTCAAAGTTAGATCTTTACCATGACTTTGTAGACAAATTGAAGTCGCTTGAATATAATTGGTGTCATAAAACCCGAAAATAATATGTTTTAATCTCTGACGAATTAGAATTCCAGTGCCACCGTGTGCTTTGCCATCAGGGTGGTTGGTTTTGTAAAATGTATAGCCAGGAATGGTGAAAAAATATTTATTATTTGAGTGGGTTTCTGATAGGAGCATTACATCAACGTTCTCTCGGTAGAGAAAGTTCGAAATTTCTAACTTATGTTGGCCAACACCGTTTGAGTTCCATGCGCAGATCTTAATGACACTCATTTTTTAGTCAAAAGAGCCGTCATTAATTGGGTTTGCATTTGAACTATTCTATCAAAAGAATTTTGCATTTCTAGCATGAATTGTGACAAGCTCTGGGTAAGGTTAGATATTAATATCTCCAGGTTGTTATTTGTTGGTAAGGGAATCTTCTGTTCCATAGCGGTACCTGACCTTAATGCACTAGCAAAAGACACACCTGGAATAATTGGACTTGGAGTAAAATGCTGAGGAGCAGAGGGGACAGTTTTCCTTTGCAGAGTTTGCCTTTTTAAATTTTTGTAGACTGGGCAGCCTCTATAATTTGCCGTATGATTTTCTTGGCAATTAATACATTTTTTTAAATTAGGATCATCGTTCTTTTTTTTATCACATTGGGAGCTGTGGTGAAGTTCACCACATGCGACACACACAGAACGTAGAGTGCAGTACGATTTTGTGTGTCCATATTCTTGACAGTTTGAACATTGAACCGGACCGTTACGTTTGTAAGGCTCTTCAACAGAGATTCTACGATGCAATAAATATTGCAGTTTATAGATCGGATGGATCTCATTTTTCTTAAGCTTTGCAGCATCTGGTAAGAGGTCCACTTTGAACATGGGTTGTGGTACTCTATCTTTGTTGACAATATTAATGACTGCCCTAGCATGAAAGCCTTTCTCGCCAAGAGCATTTTTTATTTCTTCAGTATCTACATCGGACTCATTGCTTTTTACCACGACTGTAAGCCCTTTACTGCTTTTAAGTTAGTAAGTGTAATAATTTTTACCATTAGACTATAAGTCTCTAGCAATAGTACGATATTTATTTTCAGTTTTAATCTGAATTTTAGTTTCATGTATGTTGCCCCTTGTTAAAGGCACAACATAAAAATTATCATTGCCTATTAGTTTAGCAATATTAGAAACAATAACATTTGAGCTACGCTCACGCAAATATATTGGCGGAGGTTTGAGCTCTTTAGGTAAATGATTGTTACTTGAACCAGTATCGCTATCGTTAATATTAGCTAAACTTGCAAATCTATTTCCACTCAATGGCAGGGTAGGGGTTTTGGTATCATTGATTTTATTTTTATTTATATTTATTTTATTATTTAAGTTTTGAGGGCTTCTTCTCCTTTTTACAACATTCACGTAGCGGTCCATACCTGTCTATATTGCCGATTTTTTGTTATTTGAGTCGTCTAATGCATTCACTAGAGATCCGCTGTTAGCAGTCAAATTACTCGAAAAACAAGTTATATTTTTTGTGGGCGTAGAGAAGATGTTTAATGGTGTAGTTTCTTTTAGTGTAGAAGCTGCTGCTTTAAAGACTTCACTTGCTTTTAATGGATTTGATTCAGTTACATTGTCAGTTATATTAATGTATGCATTTCTGCCATTTTCACTCACGAACGACGCGTGCGGCATGTGCGGTTAATTTAATATGGTAATATGTTGTACAGTAGTTACGTACAGTACATGAACTGAACGTACAGTAGCAAAATAGCAAAATTACGTTGTGTGTGCAAATCACTTATGTATAAGTATGAGTGTATGTGTTGTAGATTATGTTTTTGTTTATTTATTTATTATTTTTTTATTTTATCCCACACGCGAGAACTGCCGGAATTGCAAAAAGTGTAGAAGCACGATTACAAAACTAACAATACGCGTTATTTTAACCGGGAAATTTTAGTTAAACTAGATTAAATCGGACTTTAAATAAATATTTTTGCGGAGCAAATAAACTTTGTTAAAAAATACGACCACTTGCAAGGGTTGCCAGATGATTTCCAAAAAAAAGGGAATGAGTGCATCACATTTTCAAATTGAAAAGCTGGACGACAGCAACTATGATTGCTGGTCAATCCAGATGAAAAACGTGATTATTCATAGTGGATACTGGAAATTAGTAAATGGACAGCAAAAGAAGGAAGAAGCTACAGAAAATGACGAAAAGGCTCTTGCTATGATTTGTTTGGCCGTGAAACCAACACAGTTTTCACTTTATAAGAGATTGGAGAATTTGAGTATGATGGATGGAAGCAGTATGGTGCACACAGCGGCGCCACATCTCACATGTGCAACAATCGCTTGGAGGTTCCAAATATTTCATCACTTTTATTGATAACAAGTCCAGAAGGATGTTTATATACTTCATTAAATCAAAAAGCGAAGTTTTTGAGAAATTCAAAACTTATAAATTGCAAGTTGAAAATCAAACTGGACTTAAAATAAAAACGCTGCGTACTGATAATGGTGGTGAATTCGTTAATACAAGTTTTAATTCATTTTTGGAACAAGAAGGTATCAGTAGACAATTAACAGTAACATATACGCCACAACAAAACGGTGTTGCAGAACGTGCAAACCGCACAATTATTGAAATGGCAAGATCAATGTTGGTCCACGCTGGAGCTAAGCAATATTTATAGGCAGAGGCAGTGAATACTGCAGTTTACATTCGAAATCGATGTCCCACAAAAATATTAAAACTACATACGAAGTCTGGTCGAAAGCCTAATGTACAACATTTTAAATCCTTTGGGTCAGTGGCAATCGGTCTCAATAAATCATCAAATCAATCAAAATTTGAAGCCAAAGGCACGCAACTTTTTGATGCGAAACAACAAAGAGTACTTGAATACAGAGATGAGCTGTTTAATGAGGAATTGTTTGATAACCGTAACGATGAAGCAGTCAGTAAAGCAGAAGATTATTTGACTTTAATAGCAGTCAGCATTCCGAAGATTTCCATGGTTTCGATACTGATGATGAAGGCGATGAAATCCTAAATATTGTTGAAGCTGAAAAAGAACAGACGATTGGACCAGGACGGCCGAAGTTAATTTGTGATGGTAAACCAGGTAGGCCAAAGAAAATGTATAATAGACAAGAATTGTGTAGTGCTGTTGATGAAAATATTCCACAAACAACTGTAGAAGCTTTATGAGCCATGTTTATATAAGTCTTTAAAAAACAGTGAACTGATATTGATAGCCGTTTATGTTGACGATATAATTATTGGGTGCAGAGATAAATCAATAATTCACGATCTTAAGAAGAAACTTTCAAATGAATTTGAGCTCAATGATAAAGGCGAATTGCATCATTTTCTAGGCATCGAAATTGGACGTGAAAATGAAACTGGAACAATTATATTTAGTCAATCGCAATATATTCGTGATACTTTGGAACAGTACGGTATGTCGACATGCAAGCCAGTGACAGTTCCATTGGATCCTGGTTATCAAGTTAATTGTGACAATGACTGCGAAAAGGCCAATCAACAAGAATATCAGTCTCTTATTGGCACACTTATGTATCTTGCTATTACAACAAGGCCGGATATTTTGCATTCTCTTTCCAAAATGGCACAGCGCAATTCCGATCCACACGTGGAGCACATGAACAAGCAAGTCGATCTGAAATTAATTTATGAACCAGAAAATAACGACCTTCAGGGTTTTGTAGATGCTGATTGGGGTGGAAATGCTTTGGATAGAAACTCTTATACAGGTTTCAGTTTTCATTCGGTGGATGTCCCATCTCATGGGAATCTAAAAAGCAAAATTCGGTTGCTCTCAGCAGTACAGAGGCCGAATATATGGCGGCATCAGACGCTGCAAAGAAGCAGTTTATTTAAAGCGACTTTTGTTGGAGATAGGTGCTGGTGCGGAGAATCCAGTTGAGTTGCACATAGATAATCAAGGTGCACAAAAGAAGAATCCTGTCTACCACAAACGCAGCAAGCACATTGATATAAAGTTTCACCATATAAGAGAACTTATTCAAAACAAGCTGGTAAAGTTGCAGTATTGCCCATCAGCGGACATGGTAGCTGATATTTTAACGAAAAACTTACCTAGGGTGAAGCATTGTAGATTTGTCATGATGTTAAAATTAAATTGAAATATTTGTAAGACAACATCCACGTTAAGGAGGAGTGTTAAATATAAATGGCACCCCTGTTAACGTGTACGCTGTTCTCTTTTTCTTTTTCATTCTTTTATTTAATTCCACGTTAAGTATTCAAACTGTAAAGATCAACTGAACAAAGTTTATTTAATAATTAAAACTAAACAAAATGGACCAGACCAACAGCGATTACATAGCATTGTTGGAGCGTTTAAAGGATGAAATCACGAAAAAAACGGCCCCATTTGATGAAGAAAAAAATGTTGTTTCACAAATCAATGAAAATGATGGTAAAATTATTATTTTATTATTATTATTTTAATATTATTATTTTATTATTATTATTTTATTATTATTATTTTATTATTATTATTTTATTATTATTATTTTATTATTATTATTTTATTATTATTATTTTATTATTATTATTTTATTATAATTATTTTATTATTATTATTTTATTATTATTATTATTAACATTTATTAATTTTTTCATCTAATACAGTATTAAATGCATACAAAATTTTTAAAGGATACTTATGTAACTAGACATCGAGTCTCCAAAAGAAATATTTATTAAATGAAAAAGCAAGGAGCTAGAGGCGAAAGCAGTTGCTTTTAATAAAAAAATTTATTTATATAGTATGCATGTATATTTTTCAAAAAAATTAAAAACATAAATAAAAATGTTATTACGAAAATAACGGTTAAAAAAAAGTATGCAGAATGCAAGCAGGATTTAAAGAAAATAATTTGTTTTGAAAATAGTACCGTAGTATGGTTTGGCAATGATGAAAAACAAAAAATTTACATTTTGATTTTGGGGAAAAAAATCTCCTGACCTCAAATGTGTTTTAACAAGCATTAAACTCATGTCATTTCTCTCTCATATTAATGCAAGTCCACAGTAAAATATTAAACGTAAAAATGATTGGGGTTTTTGAGAAAATCGGCCTGTGTTTTTTTCATAAAAAGCGCTATAGCTCCGCCAATTTTCAACAATTTTCAAAATTTCTTAAAGAATCTGACAGAGAATCAGAAGTTCTATTAGAATCAAAAGACACAAATTAATTACTTTGATTTGGATAAAAATACGACTATTTTGAAACAGTTTTCAGCGGTTTTTCAAGCTCTGGCACTAAAACTTTAAATGGGCATAACTTCGTAAAAAATAATTTTCAATCAAATCGGGGAACGGTATATTCCCTTAAAAACAACATATTTAATCGGCCAATCGGACCAATTCCGCAATTAGAAGTCACTCCGACTGCATGGTTTGAGATGGATTTGGTTATAAGATTATTTATATAATATATAATTTCATAAAAGAGCAACAGAAACAACAAAAATATCATGATGGAAAAAAATATCCGGTGCGACCGTGATTAAAATTAAATAGAAAAAAAGCATAAATCATTTTTGGGTAAAATCAAAACTATTTTTAAGAAACATCAATGTACAACATTCTAAAATTAGCCTCATTGAAATATTGCTTCAAGTTTCGCTGAAATCGGCATTGGAATTGTTGGCCGCGAAAACTACTTCTGTTTTTGTCCCGTGCGAACGCCTTGGTTTTTTGCAATTATCTTGAAAACGAAAAAATTGCCCAAAATCAACCTTAGCACCAATTATAGAGCTAATTAAGAGCTGTAAGTTAAGCCTATTCTCAAAATAAAAATCGCTTTTATTTTGACTTTTTTTACTTTAAATGTGTCCGGTCTCGTTCGACGCCATGGAAATGCCTATATCCAAATAAAACTTAAAACAGTTGCAGTTTAATAAAAGGCATAGGACCAATACGTAGAAATGAAATATAAGAAGCTCGAATTTATGCCGGATTTAATCCAATTTCAAAATTTAGCATCAGGAACAAAAATAAAATTTCTCTACCGCAATTTCGTGAGCTATTTATTAAATCGCAGAATATCCGTTGAGGAGGCTCATAAGGGTATTGGCATGTGCAGTGCATAATAGGGTAGGTCGTTCATCCGTTGGGTCTTAAAATCTTAAATATTGTCGACAGACCATCAACTTTGCACTCTTTATCTGAGTGGTAGAATTAATCAAACATTTTATTTTTGTATACTAGGCTGATTGAAAAGTCCCGAGCCTAACAAAGAAAAACACATTTTTTCGGAAAATTTGATTTTATTCTTCAATGTAATCTCTTTTTAGCTCAATACAACGAGTATAGCGGGCCTCGAGCAATTTGATCCCTTTCTTGTAGTAGTCGCCATCAAGTTCCTCAAAATAGGCGTCCGTCTCGGCAATGACCTCTTCATTCGAGTGAAAGCGCTTACCAGCGAGCCATCTTTTCAAGTTTGGAAAAAGATAATAGTCGCTGGAGGTCAAGTCTGGAGAATACGGTGGGTGGGGCAGCAATTCGTTCAATTTTGCCATTGCTTTGAATCACCGACACAATGTTGCTTTTGACCAATTGTCAGCAAACGCGGCACCCATCGCGCGCACATCTTTTTCATTTCGAAATGCTCATGCAAAATATTGAAAATACTACCGATCGACAACTTCATTATGTCTGCTAGCTCTCTCTCTCTTTCACTTTGTGCTCTTTCAAAAGAATCAGATGGATTTTCTTGATCTTTTCTGAAGTGGTAGCCTCGTTTGGCCGGCCCGAACGTGGTGCATCACTGGTGCTCGTAAGACCCATTTTAAATTCAGCAAATCATCTGTAAACAGTTGTTTTCGACGGAGCAAATGTGCTGTGATGTTTTTAGAGCCATTTAAATGTTCGCTTCTCGTTTTTTCCGATCACAAAGCAATGTTTTATCAAAATTCGTTACATAACCTCTATAGATCAAATAGCACTTTTTGGTGGCATAAACTAATAACGGCTATATTATCATGGCGATCAACTGGAAATGTATTTTTTATGTTGACTCTAGACTAAAGGAAGAATTCTCAAAAAAAATCTTAACCCTTGTACTACCGGGTCAAAAATGGCACGCACTACTTTTTTTTCAATTCTCATAATTATTAAAATAAGAGAAGAAGTAAACAGGAGGAACTAAACCCTCTATAATATCCTTTGAATGAATGAGAATTTTGCGTCAGGTTTTTAATTTATTACCAATATTTCGCTTCTAAGCCTATTAATATTTTACTGTTGGAAAACAGACAACTTCCTGTGGCTTTTTACCCATTTTTCGTATTTTCCGTAAACTCTAATGCAAAAATTATGCGCAATCTGCCGCAAATATCTTAGACTAGTAGCATCCTGAGTATTTTCAATAAATAATTTAAAATGGCCTCTTCTTTTTGCAACCAGACTTCGATTCGGAATTACGGGAGAATAAGTTACCTGAGAAAAATATTCATTAAAAAAAAAACGCAAAAAATCGCAACTTGAAATTGACGAATTAAACTCAAAATTCTTCACTTTACACATTTCAGATTGACTAAACACGGCCAAATTCAGCCAAGGTTTTAAAAGCTTGTCCAAAATCAATTTTTAAGAAAAAAACTTTAATTATAGGTTAGGTCGAAGTATTAGTTCTTTTCACCAACAAAAAACTTTTTTAACAAAATCTTTCCCTTAGACTATTAAGCACTTACTATCACTTTTCTTTTCCATATTTTATTGAAATTAATGCTTTTTTCGACAACAATCACTGTGTATACTTCGTTCAACACGTTTTTCACAAACTATGACTTTGATCAGCTGCTAAGCAGTCGCCGTTTCTTTCTTAGAAAAACAAAACTTACCGTTATATGATCTGATGTTTTGTTTATCAAATACCATCAACAAAAAATGTATTCTTGGAAGTGCGAAAAATTACTTTTTGCCACAAAAATGAATCAAATTACCTATAGTATGTGCATATATATTAGGGTGTTTCAGTTTTTTTAAAGGTTCTTCAAATTCAAACCTTAAACCGAAATTCGATTTATTATCAAAAAAAAGTAATTCATGAATTTTTTCAGATTTTTTTGAGGTCATTTACCACTCGCCAATCGCCATTTTAATAAAAAAACTCGCACAATACATTTTTTCCTTTATAATTTTTTTTCATGACTTCTAAACTAAATTTTTTCTTGTCTAAATTTTAAAGAATAATAATATCTTTGGGTTAGGTATCGAAAAAAAGGTTTTTGCCTATCTTCTAAGTGTAAAAATTGGAAGAAATGGACAAAAAATTGCCTAATATTTTTAAGTAAAAAAGCGAAAAAGCAAAAATTAGGCAAGTTTTTGTCCATTTCTTCCAATTTTCACACTTAGAAAATAGGTAAAAACCTTTTTTTCGATACCTAACCCAAAGATATTATTATTCTTTAATATTTAGACAAGAAAAAATTTAGTTTAGAAGTCATGAATAAAAATTATAAAGAAAAAAATGTATTAAGCGAGTTTTTTTATTAAAATGGCGATTGGCGAGTGGTAAATGACCTCAAAAAAATCTGAAAAAATTAATGAATTACTTTTATTTTATAATAAATCGAATTTCGGTTTAAGGTTTGAATTTGGAGAACCTTTGAAAAAAAGTGAAACACCCTAATATATATATATATGCATAGTTAAAAACACAGAGGAGATGCACTTTGGACAGCTGTGAAAACCAAACTACTTGACAGATGATAATGAAATTTCACATGTAGCCTTTTGAAGGATAGGTGCTGTCAAAAATAATAAGGATTCGATATTTGTGGCGCCCTCTCTGTGTCAGGCCCGGGACTTTTCAATCAGCCTAGTATAATCATAAAACACAGAATAATATACAAAATTATAATTTTAAATAAAAATCATAATTTTAAATAAAATCTACCACTCAGATAAAGAGTTCAAAGTTAACCTTCATATGGTCTATCGAAAGGGTAGGTATGTGGGCATCCAACATAAAAATATGAGCCATATCGATCATACAGATATGTGCTAGTATCGATTATATGAAAAAAAGTACTGCAAATTAGCAATTTTGGGGCACTCGCGCTCCCTCTATGATCGATAAAAAATTTTAACTATACAGTGACGGATGAAAAAAAAATTTCGACGCACCCTAGTGCATAAGCTAACAGTGCACGACTGCCCAATTCGACAACTTTTTTAATTACCTCAGAATCAAAATTTTATTTGCTTGGTAACTGTTATGCTTAGCATACTTATTGGGTTTCCAGGATTATCAACCCAAAAGGTAAATCACTTTAGTTTGCATTAACCTATTATCACGATATACGTGATTAGGTCTTAAGGGGGCGTTCATGTATTATTGTACATAACGCAATTTTTAATTTCAAGCAAATGTGGCAAATTTTTAAGTGAATTCAATTTCAAATTTTTAAGTGTAAACAAAAGCTGAACAGCAGATTGGAATTTCAACGCAATCGTGTGTTCCTTGAATTCACTTAAAAATTTTCGTTATGTTTGCATTAATATGGCGGGTGTAATTTGAGTGCTGACGTAGGCAGCAATCAAAAATATACTGATGAGATTTTAAGAATCGAAACATATGTCTTTATACTAGAGTTGTTGTTTTTTTTCCTTTATCAAAGTTTGCATTTTATCAACTTGTAAAATTTTACTTGAATATTGATCGCTGCCAAATGGCTGAAGTTCAATTATCATTTAATTATTATTATTAAAAAGCCAATAACAAACAACCAAAAATTCATCCAACTACTCTATATGGAAGGCCATCCATGGGGTATGAAAAAACCTTCTGACTTAGATTCTTCTATAAGATTATAAATGATTCCTGGACTAGAAGTGATGAGGAAAAATGCCATGCATTTGCCCAACATTTTACACATATATTTCAGACATATCCTCTGCTCAGCAGCGTTGCAATATCAAAATCCGAGTCTATGTTTCTTTTTTTTCAAATGTTTATTAAATATAAGACCCGCAAAATTCGGGGAATACCATTATGTTGTGTATAAACGAATAAGCGAATATAAAATTTAAATTTTTAGTGTAATATAAGTTGTTCGCTTTGCGTCAAAATTCAGTTTGCGGCTCTACTGGTGGAACCAGTTAGCGACGCAAAGCGGGGCCCTGGTGTATGCAGTTAGAATTTTTTAAAAATTGGATAGTGAGAATACTCAATAGTAGATATGAGAACAAGGGTTTCTAGTATAATTTTATTTTAGTATATAGTCATGACTCCGCATACAAATAGCGGGGTTTTTTATAATCACCAATGTATGCTCAATTTGAATTTGAATTCATTTACTTTTAAAAATAAAAATGGTGAATCCTTCCAAAAATACGTCGTTTTTGGTCTTTGGAATTTCTTGTCTAACTTCACTTTTGTTCTGAGCGCGTCATATGTAATTAATTTATTTTAATGAGTAAAAAAAAGGTCATCAAGCTTTGTACCGACAAAAAATTTAATTTTGTAATATAAATTTTCACCATTTTAAGGAAAAAATATATTCCGACCTGTTCTGTAATCCGCATAGTCAATTAACTTTCGTTTCGAAAACTTTTTGACGAAGTTTCAATTTCGAAGAGGAATTGAATCGTCTGTTACGTAAATTCTCGACGTTTTACTTTTCACAGTATAATTACATACTTTTTGAATTTAGACAGCTGCCAGTTAATAATAATCACAAGAAATCATTTTTATTTGTCAAAATTATAAGTTAGCCAAGATGCCGAATTAGAGATTTTATCTAATATGAAGGAATTTCAGAGAAATTTTTTTTTATATTCTATGAATTTTATAGGGTTCATTGGGTATTCTTAAGCATGCCATTTATCCTGTACTTTACAGGATACTCCTGTATTTTCAGCGAATATCCTGTAAAAAAACTACTCCTGAATTTTTGTGAAAAATCCTGTAACTATCCTGTTTTATTGCCATTGATTTTAAACTTTGCATTTCTCTTGAAGGTCAACGATCATTATCTCGCTCAACTTGTTCTTTTTAGTTTGTGTTCGTCAACCCTTACGTTGACAACGTGATCAAAACTGTTCTACAAAAAAAGTTTTAAAATAAGGCATTGCCATATCAATTATTTTCCAAGTTTTGAGAATTTGGTGTTTGTTGCGAAACGATGGGTTGAAATTTTTGCTCATTTGGAAACTGAGAATTGCGATTACAAGGAAATGGCAGCAGTAGTGGAAAATTTTCTTTGTTCACCCGGCACGACCGCCTCTGTGGAACGAGTATTTGCTTCCATGAAGGAGACGTGCACAGATGAAAAATGTCAGTTAAAAGTAGAAACTTTTCTGACCGCTAAGGTCAATTTAAACATGTCGTACATTGATTTTTACAATTGGATAAAAACCAAACCGGATATGCTGCGAGATAGTGGAAACTGGAACTGAACGAATTGAAAACGAATCAGACAAGGAATACATGGACGAAGACTCTGATTAAATTTAAATGTCAAAATATTTATTCACACACAACCATTTCTACATATTCTGATTAAAAAAGCAAAAAATTTTATCCTGTAATCAATCCTGTTTTCGAAAAATTAAATCCTGTAAAATGACATTTTTTCTCCAATTTTTCCTGTTTTCCTTGAAAAATTTATGGCATGCTTAGGTATTCTTTACCACTGACTAAGGTAAATGTACCATATTCCGGGATATTAAGTCTTTTTACACTTTCAAATTTACTTTGTAATTATTAGAATTAAAGTATTCAAGTAGTAAATATCTGATTATAAATATATAGCGTTTGTGTTTAGAATTTTATGCACTCCATGCATATTAAATCACAGTATATATTTTTTATTAATAAATTTGTAAACCCTTTTATTGTCTCTAATTCCATCCTATAGAATTTCACGCTGTAACTAATTCCGTACTAATGAGTCCTTAATTCCGTTCTATTTATAAAAATTACAATTTTGGAATACATGAATCCACAGTTAGGTATATATAACTGGTTAGATGCTAAAAACTAAGCAAAAATTCAGGTTATATAAGCAATAAGTATTTACAGTCGTGTCTGGATATAGTGAACTAATTTTTGCAAGACGTGTTCACAGTATCCAAGGTGTTCATTTGACATTTTCTGTTCAAAAACTCGTTTTATTTGCTCAAAATACACATTTGTATTGTAAATGAGTTAATTAAAATAAATTCGTAGGAAAATAGAAACGAACATATCGCCCATTAACTTCAAGACTGGTATAACTCAAAAAACGTGATTTTTAAGTTAATAATGCACAAATATCCGCCATTTCATGTTTTATTTTGTGTGAAAAATTCAGAAAAGTAGCTCATAAACTTGCCTTGTGAGAAGAGTTTAACTTTAGAGTTTAACTTTACACGCGTTTTTCTCCCACTTTATGTTTTTTGACTTATGTCAGTCTTGAAGTAAATCAATATGTTTAAGGAAAGAATTCGCGAATTAGATTATTTATTAATACTGGTGGATATTTTTTTTTTTTTTTTCAAATATCTTTGGCATCGTACACTGATATATCATCGTCATTTGACATTTCGACTTGGAAAATTTTAATGACGATTAATTATCGAATAACGAATAAAAATTTTTCTTAGTAATTATGTAAAATATTGGGAACACACTTCCGTGCTAGGTAAAATTATCTAATATAAAATATATTTGATGGATTTTGTCATTAACACTGAAATGAAAGAAATGTAAATATGGATGGCAACACGGGAGATGAGATGAGGGCAGTGAGTGAAGTGACGCGAAGCTGAACAATCGTACTTTATAAATTACAAACACTTAAATACTTTAAATAATTAAAACTCATTTTTTTATAACTTAAACCATTTCTTTTGTTTTTTTATTTAATCCTGACAATTTATAATAGAAATGATTAGTAAAAATGATACTGCTATTAAATATAAATAATAATGAATTAAAAAAAATTTGATCGAGAACAAATTCTGTTATAATCACAGAAATAAAAACTAAAATAAATATTCGATCCTATATCCTAATTCCGTTCGTAGAACGGAATTATGTTCATGTCTCATAAAATCATGAACGTAATTCAGTACGTCAAAAGAACGTTGTTTTTAGTGATAAAAACACACAATGACTGGATTAAATTATTATAAGTTACTAAATATAATCATAATTAATATAAAAAGCAGAACACTATAAGAGTATACTTATTTGCCACTTCTTATGACCATATAAAGATTGTTACTACTCCTTACAGTTTCACATAGCAAAACTGCTTCAAAATGCGTATTGGTGTCGACTAACCGATCACAACGAAATTTATCATTTATAAACTAATAATAATGTTCAGTAAAGTAAATTATTTTATTCCCAGAATATCACAGATTATGTCTTGCTATTTTATTTCGCAGAATACTCAATACTCTTCTTATTTAATAGCTTTAAAAGTAATAGACCGTAATTATATACTAGACCGGAATTGTGTACATTTACCTTAGACAAATTTGGTGGCAGCCATGACAAATTTGCTTTCGAACAATTTTTACTCACACCATGATATAATAACTTGTCAAATTATCAAATTTCGAAGGTCTTTCGTTTTGTCCGTTAACGAATACAGACGTGTTTTCGTGTGTAGTCGTCCGCGTGGGTCTTAGTGTCTGACCCGTTTCACATGCTTTTTTCAAAGCGGTGAAACGTATAGGTTAAGTACGGTTTCAATCCCAGTGGGATATCATTTTTAGCCTATTAAAAGGCGGTCGAGTTATTTAGTGATTTACAATCACAACTACGATAAGGACTCAATAAAAACTTCGTGTTTCGGTAGTCCTTTCCCTAGGTTAAAATATATGCCCTTCGGAATGATTGGCATATTTCAAGAAGTATGAAATTTCGAAAAATATAGAATTGTGGAGTTTTTGTTTGTATTCGGAAAAATATTTTTGTTGATGAAGTTTTTTTATTTTAACAATATTTAAGCTATTTCATATACAACAAATAATTCAAATTAGTTGGTAAAACAGAAAAAACCCTGGAGCTTATGTGTGTGTACTTATTTTTTTAGATTTCATAAAAGAAAACAGCTTAAAAATAGAAAAACGCAATGAAAATACATATCACATACTTGGAGGTTTTACATACTTTTCATAACTTTTCAATTTCGCTTCCAATCTACTTTCGTACGAAAGTGGAATTGAGAACAGATCGGGTTATTTTGTTTTCAACTTAGCAACCCTGCTTCCTTACATTTTATTTTTGGACGGATGCTCTAACTTTTGAGCTATTGGGATTGTGTCCTTGAGTTGTACAAAGTGCGCTTATTTATTACCGCTTACAATGTTCTATCTATATTTGTCAATTTCTCGATTGTTGCCATGGCTGTTTAGCCTTTGGCTTAATGATTTATTATTCGAAATTGTAGCATTGCCAGCCACATATTTGAAATTGGCGTGTTCTACTTATTTTTAAGAAAGTTTTTGGTTTTTTATTAAATTTTAAAACTAATTTTACTACCGTATACTATTTTAATTTTAGCCAGGCCAAAGATTAATTACTTACTAAATAAACGCTACCAAAATATTTCCCTTGTAACATATTGTTTCTAATATGTATGTACAAAATCGCAGCTCAGAACCCACGCTTGCCAACCCAAGGATATTTTAATTTACGGACCCCCTCGCTCAAGCACCAGCAGGTGTCTGCATGTAAAAATGAAACGGGCTTAACAGAATAGCAGCCCGAGTTTTCTGCACTTTTAAATTTTGTTCTGAAACCTTGCGCCTAGTTAGGGAAATTTAATGTATACTTTTCTAAGTTTTCCATGTCAGACTGTGTATAAAATTTTTTTTACTTTCCCTCTGTAAGCTAATACTTACTTTGATTGCAAGTTTGTTTTTGCTGTCACTAAATCTAAATCTGAGCGACCACTTGCCAAGTCATTTCTACCTTCAATTGAGCTCACTTGAGCTGCTGTTTTGACATCAAAAACTGTAATATTGCCATTGAGAGTACAAATGGCAACCTGAAATTAGTAATGAAATATCTTGTTAGTTTCCCAATAAAAGAAATATATGCTTGATAATTTCTCACTTGTTCTCCATTTGGATTAAAGGCTAGACTTGTCACTTCAGAAAGCAAGTCTATTGTTTCATGTTCGCTGTTGCTTTCGAGGCAGTTCCATATTTTAATAGTTTTATCCCAAGAACCAGAGATAAGTGTTGAAGATGTTGGTGTGGGCGAGAACGCTATCGATGAAACCGGACCCTCATGTCCACTGATCACTTCTAATAACTTGCCCAACTTTATAGACCATAAATAGATTTCGAACACATCTTGTCCACCAGCAACTACCAATTCTCCGGAGTAGTCAATAGCTACACATGCAAACTGTACATGTCGTGGCGATGTGAATGTACGAAAATTGCGGTATCTATATATAAGTTTGAAAAATGTATATAAAATGTAGTGTTATCTATAAAGGTTAGATTTGTATACCGTGTTATATCAAAAGCCCTAACAGTACCATCCAAAGAGCTGCTCACCAGAAATTTTTTGTTGCGACTAAACTGTACAGCTGTGACTCCACTTGTATGTTCGCTAAATGTGACGAAACAAAATCCACTTTGTGTATTCCATAATTTAACTTTGGAATCTTCACCGCCTGTTGCAATATACTGTCCATCAGGTGAGTAACTAACGCATGTCATTTCACTGCTGTGTCCCTGTTGTTTCATTATGTACTGTTCACCTAAAAAGTAAGAAAACATGGCGAATTTATTATGTTATTTAGCTAAAGTAAAAATTGAGAAAAATGTTAAAAGAAAAATTTGAGGAGATTTTTAGGAAGGATGGTACATATTATAACTATTAAAGCAACTATCATAGGTGGCCTTACGCAGACTTGCCGTGATAACAGATATTAGAAGTCAAAGGTCACAAGAATCAGTTTTTCGGAAAATGTCAACTGGGTCAACAGGTGAATGCAACTGAATTAGAATATCTGGCTTGTATATTTCTAAATAATCATTTTTTATGCTAAGTAATTAACTGATGTGATTGTATTCTCGTTAGCTGAGGCTTGTATCGTCACATAAGCTTTCGTCAAACTTATAAGGATGTTATGCACAATCGGCGTTAATTTTTCTTTAAATTTATAAAAAAAAATACATCATCGACAAACTTACATGTTTACATGTGACACGCAAAAAAAATAATGAAATAATGAAGTTCCCGCACCGTCTCAATAACTTCCAAACTCGTGGCACTCTAAAAATTTTTGCGTGGTCGATTGACATCTATATTGCTACTAACCCAGCTGCTCAGTGGGTTTGAAATTCAAAATAATTGTTGACATATCTCAAAGCTATAAGTTGTTTTTTCTTGGGCAACCGAATTTTTTAAGGAAAGAAAGTGAACGAGCTCTAGAAATTTACTTGAAATATTGAATCGTTTAATTTTTTATTAAAATTTTTAGTTTTTGGAGAAAAATACCACCGCAAACAAATATGTTATTGTTTTTATTGTTGTTATTATTGATACTGTTGCTTTGTTGTTCTTTTTGTTGTTGTTGGTGATCTTGCTCATGCTTTTTCAACAAATCCAATATTTCAAGTAAATTTCTAGAGCTCGTTCACTTTCCTTCGATAAAAAATCCTGTTGCCCAAGAAAACCCAACTTAGAATAGCACACAATTTGAAAGGACATAAAATGCTCTTTCTTATGTATTAATTAAAATTTTTGTGAAGTAAAAATTTTTCCAAAAAATAACGCTTTTTTAAAAAAAGAGTTGACCAGAAATTTCGATAAAGTGTCATATCTCGAAAATTATCAAAAACTATAGGTGAAATTTCAAACTTTTATGAGCTCATATTATAGTTCATTAAATAATCTTTCATATGACATCCATTTTTGAAAGTCGATACAGGGGTTCCCAAATTATGACAACGATTTCATTAAAAGCTACATCCCCGACATCCGATGGCTATATCTCCGAAATTAAGTGCGTTATCCAACTTTTGATTCCATATTCGTGTTCAGTATTGAAAGCCTAGTAAGATAAATAGGAATTTATAAAAAAAGTGAGACGCACTCCCAAAGTAAACTTATGCCAAAGGAATTAAGGAATTGTCAAAATACTTATGCCACGCAAAAATTCGTTGTCTGCATGCACTCTTATCAGCAGAAAGAGAATGCAAGTGCTAAATAATACAGAATGTGGCATGCATAGAGCTAAAAATAGATACTTTGTTTTGCGCATCATTTTCGCACCGTTATTTAACGGTACTAAACAAAGCAATGTTCGATAGTCACAAATAGATTTTGTCAAAATAATTATGCCAACTACCAACTCTGTGATTTCAGTTGATCAAGAAAGTTCAAATAGTTGAACTTTTGCTATCAAAGTTGATTTCATGCTATAAATTTGACATTAATTTTTATAGTTGTTGTTTATGTGCTGTTAAGTTTAGACAGATTTCAAAAAAAAAAAAAAGGAAATGTAGATTTGATTCTGATCGAGAAGGCAGCAATTTTTTTGTACATACTCGAAAAAAAAAATTCAAATAATTTATTGGAAAAAAAACAAAAAAATAAAATTAAAACTAGTAAAGGTGTTATCTTCGGCCAGGCCGATACTCACATACCCTACACTGCACAGAAAGTACTTTCCAAATAAATGTTAAAAAGACGTTGGAAAGGTTGAAGAAGTCGAAAATAATGTAATAAGGTTCAAAATAAATGTTAAAAAGACGTTGAAAAGGTTGAAGAAGTCGAAAATAATGTAATAAGGTTCAAAGAGGTTGAAAAGTGTTGAAACAGTTGAAAAAAATTCAAAAAGTCTAAAATATATAGAAACCATTGCAGACATTGAAAATTAATTGAAAAAGTCGAAAAAATTTGCAAAATGTTGAAAGTGGTTAAAAAACTCAAAAATAATTGCAAGTTGAAAAATGTTGAAATAATTCAAAATTCATGAAAAAATAAAGAAAATGTCGAATCAAGTTCAAAAAGCTTGAAAAAGTGGAAAATATGCATATGGAATATATTGGGAAAAGCTAAAAAGTTGGAAAAGTCAAAAGAATGTGGAATATGTCAAAAAAAAATAGAATAGAAATGCAGAAAACCAAATATGCCACGCCCACTTCTCCAATTCCGCCTACTCTTTTGGTTCAATAAATTATATTCATCGATAACATCCAAATACTAAATTTTACCAAAATAGCTTGTATAGTTTGCGATATATGCTTTAATTAACCTTAAAATTTAGGGCGGTGACACACCCACTGATACAATTGATACTGATTTTGATCCAGAAATAGTTTTCCATACACAAACCTCTTTCTCCAAATTTCAGTATGATTGCCAATATATTTCGATAGATATGCGACTTATGGTATTTTACTTGTATGGGAGGTGCCACGCCCAGTGGTGCTATTTCGCCCGCTTTAGATGCTGACATACCTTACAGCACACGGTAGTCTTTAAAAAATTTTAATTTTTCGAAATACCACCTGCGATTTTTTTCGGGGATAATGTTGGGGGACCCTTCCAGTGTCAAAATCCGCGAACCGCGAAATAGTACGTCCAGCCGTTTTTTTTTTTTCGACATTAGAGCGGTTCAATATAAAAACTTTTTGATTTTTTCATGATGTGTCAGTGGATTACAATATAGCCCAAGAGCCGGCTGTAGAAAAGTTGAGTGTATAAGATTACAGCTTGAAATGTATGTCAAATGATAGAACTCGATGAGCTTAAACACAATATATAGGGTTGCTTTGCCAAAACCTGTCCTAAATATGGGTTGCCACCCCTTTTTTGAGCCATTTTTTT
The DNA here is from genome assembly GCA_963662105.1 of Meiosimyza platycephala. NCBI lineage: Eukaryota > Metazoa > Arthropoda > Insecta > Diptera > Lauxaniidae > Meiosimyza > Meiosimyza platycephala. Next base: position 66,392,846 of record OY759211.1, on the reverse strand, counting down.
TTTTGATAAAAAGTGTATAATTTTACAGTTTGAAATGTATGTCAAATGATAGAGCTCGATGAGCCTAAACACAATATATAGGGTTGCCTTGCCAAAGCCTGTCCTAAATATGGGTTGCCACCCATTTTTTGGGCCATTTTTTTAATAAAAAGTGTATAAGATTACAGCTTGAAATGTATGTCAAATGATAGAGCTCGATGAGCCTAAACACAATATATAAGGTTGCCTTGCCAAAGCCTGTCCTAAAAATGGGCTGCCACCCGTTTTTTGGGCAAACATTTTTAGAAAAAAGTTAATGGTTTAAGATTCCACCTTAAAAAGTATGTCAAATGAGAGAGCTTGAAGAGCCTAAATATAATATATAAGGTTACTTTGCCGAATCCCGTCCCAAACATGGGTTGCCACCTGTTTTTTGGTCCAAGTTTTTTCAGAAAAATGTTTATAGTTTGAGATTGCAGCTTGAAATGTGTGTCAAATGATAGACCGTGATGATCTATAATAAAATATATAGGGTTGCCTCGCCGAATCTCGTCCCAAATGTGGGTTGCCACCTGTTTTTTGGTCCAAGTTTTTTCAGAAAAATGTTTATAGTTTGAGATTGCAGCTTGAAATGTGTGTCAAATGATAGACCGTGATGATCTATAATAAAATATATAGGGTTGCCTCGCCGAATCCACACACACATTTCAAGCTGCAATCTCAAACTATAAACAACCCACATTTGGGACGGGATTCGGCAAGGCAACCCTATATATTTTATTAGAAAACGTCAAGGTCTATCATTTGGCATACATTTCAAGCTACGATCTTACACCATAAACTTTTTTCCAAAAAAAGTTTGCCCAAAAAACAGGCGGCAACCCTCATTTGGGACGGGATTCGACAAGATTACTCGAAATATTTTTTTTAAGGTTCATCAAGATCTATCATTTGACATACATATTGAGCTAAAATCTGGAACCATAAACATTTTTCTGAAAAATTTTGACCCAAAAAACAGGTGGCAACCCATGTTTGGGACGGGATTCGGCAAAGTAACCTTATATATTATATTTAGGCTCTTCAAGCTCTATCATTTGACATACTTTTTAAGGTGGAATCTTTAACCATTAACTTTTTTCTAAAAATGTTGGCCCAAAAAACGGGTGGCAACCCATTTTTAGGACAGGCTTTGGCAAGGCAACCCTATATATTGTGTTTAGGCTCATCGTGCTCTATCATTTGACATACATTTCAAGCTGTAATCTTATACACTCGACTTTTCTACAGCCGGCTCTCGGCCTAATAGCCCTGTATGTCTGGACAAAACAACTCATAATGATTTTCATCAATTTTGAAAACTGGATTGCCACCGCCTGTTTTAAGTTGTCAACCCATTTTCGAAAATATTGATTTAAAAAATGGTGCAAGCTAAAGAGGTTATCAAATTTTGCAACAAAGTGGGTAAGCTTTTCGAACTATTATCGATCGGGGAATTCGAATCTATCAGTTTTTCTTCTTCTTCTTTTTTTCTTATAAATAAATTGAAAATTGCCCGGACAAAAATTAAAAAATGCCGATTTTCTACTTTCAAGTTGCAAAATCTCGATATAATATTTTACCGTCGATCTAGTGGTACATTATTTTTAATGTACCACTATTTACTTAAGAGAAAACCGTAAACCGCATATGAATATCTTCTTTCAAAACCAAGATATCTGCATTTTTCTAAATTAATAGACCTGAAATTATTCGATTCGGCGTTGATATATATATGCTGATTAAAAATTTTTTTTTGTTCTAAACAGCTATTATCAATCGAGGAACTTGAATCCGTGATTAGTTTTTCTTCTTCTTATAAAAAAAATTAAATTTGACCGAAAAAAAAACAAAGAGTTCAGCAAAGTTAGCGCTTTGATGAATTGTAGCATGTTTGATGAACGATGTGCTGAAAATGTTGCAAACTTCTTTATTTCTGAGGAATTTTGTCGCTGTTGTTGTTATTTAATAACAAAAAGACTTATCGCTGTCGGAGTGAAACCCGCTGCAGTATATAGCGTAATTTTTTGTTCGAATCAGAATTTTGAAACGCTTAACACAAATATATCTCACTAAAAAATTGCTTATAACACTTCAAAAATATTGAAGTTTCTGATCTGGCCCAATAATCAAAACAACATTATGTCAAAAATATAACGAAACACAATAAAATCGAATTGATGATAAATGACAATGTGAGCCTATTAATGGCCAATATCCAGAAAATTTTGAGTGAATTGTCATAAATACTTTGTTATTACACCATGAACAAAGGTGGGGTATTTATAACACTTCTCTCATAATTTTCTGACTAACTGGCATAAGCTAAGTTAAATAACTTGAGCGAGAAGAGCGCAATTGTTCTCAAAAAGATAAAAAAGTGTCAAAAATGAAAATTCAATTATTACGATTTTTCGATTTTCAAAACAAAATTTAATTCGCTATCTAACAAACTTAAAACCGTTAAACAAGAGTAGATATTATTTTACGCATCAAAATTTAAAACTTCTTGCAAAATTCAAATCGGCGTTTTTTTTTTGACCGTGAGTGTACAAGGAATACAGCCAATATAAAAAAGATCTACTTAAAAAGGCAAGGGAAGAGAGAGCTGTATGGAATATACCAACTTTCATCCCCGCAAAAAAAAACCGCTGCCTCTTACTGCTACCTATCCCAGTCACTTTAGTCGGCGGGATGTCCCTTCTGTGGAACTGCAGAGTGGTGAAAAAAAAATAATATTCTAAACGAGTTTTTTTGATTTGTCAAACACTTTGTTTGGGGTGGATATCCAGAGTCTCCTAGGGAAAATCGAAGCTTTTTTAAGCAATATTAGTAATTGTGAGTCATTACAAGAGAAAAGAATACAGTATCTTGAGCTGCTTAGCCAAGTTATGTCAAATAAAGTCCAATGCTGCTAAATTTAACCTTCAATGTAACATCACTAATCGAACACAGCAGGAGAATAGAACTCCAGAAAATTTTACATACTAATGATATATCTATTGCATTTTTGCAAGAAACACATCTTAATACACGACACAAAGTTTTTTTGGAGAAATTTTTAATTTTCAGAGTTGATGGACAGCAGGGTGTGGCAGTAGCGATCAAGAATGGTATCAATTGCAGCATCGTCAAATTGCCAAATCCTAGACTTCCAGGGGTTTTTATTTCAGTAAATGTTTAAGTTTGTGGGGTAAACAAGAGCATTTTATGTGGATCAGTTTATTTTCCTCCAAACTGTAGCTCTGAAATGTTACTAGAAGAACTAATTAAAATTAAGTCTTTAGCATTGGGTTTTGATGGTGCTATTATTGGTTGTGGCCTGAATGCGTGCGGAGTGATACTTTTCTTACCTTAAATGGAAGATCCGTTGATAATTGGCAACGGAACCACCTACCGTTACTGATGAATATTACAGCTGCCTCACCAACCTTCCCTAGGTCGTCGTCCTATTTGGATCACTTTTTAGTCTCTTCACATTTTATAAATCTGATTGATGTCAATTACAGAGTGAGAACACTCCCAACATTTTCAGATCACTGTCCAGTGTTTCTCAACATAAAGTTTGAAAATATGGAACTGCAACTAATGCAACCAAACGCTGTTAATTCTTTTAAAAACACAAATTGGGCTCTCTTTAGGGAGGATCTTGATTCCAATCTTAACCAGTGCCTTCCTACTCATACAAATAATCTCAATAATAACGAAATTGACCAAGCTATTGGGTCATTTAATTCTGTAACAAAAGAGATCATAATCAGACATGCCGATGTGATTGGTACTACTTTTAAAAAATATAAAAACCTTCCTAAGGATATCGAAAAACTCTTTAGAGAGAAACAAAATTGGCAGAGAAGGTTGAAACACATCTATCACAATAATTATAACAGAATCAGTAATGCTTACAAAGAACTGTCTTCTATGATCTCTTTATTAAAAAATTATTCAAGATAGAGTGAGGATTTGGCTGAACAAGCAATTTGGTGAAAGATTGGCAGGAATAACACCTGGTCCTCGAGCATTCCGAGAGGTTTTCAATATAATTGAAAAAAGAGAAGACTTTCTTGTTATAATGAATTATGATATCACTGTCACTGGTGAACAAGAAGTAACTGATGCTTTTGCGAGTCGCTATAAAGAAACTTTTAGTGGTAGCACACCAAATCATGATATAGATCTGGTGAGAGAAGTTCAATCCTCACTCTTTTCATTGCGATCAATTAAGTCCCCAAGTATCTATTTTTTTGAACATGATAACAATGCCTTAACATCTCAAGACACTGATATATTCACTTCTCAGGAAGAAATTAAAGACATAATCTACAGTCTTAAGCCAAAAAGGTAAAGTGGTCCAGATGGTATCTCCAATTTTATTTTAAAAAAAATCTCTGACGTAGCAGTTCAATTTTTTACAATAATATATAACAACTGTATTAATAATGGATACTTTCCGAAGAGTTGGAAAATAGCTAGAATTCTACCTATAGAGACAAAAACTAATGACCTGAACATTAATAATTTTAGACCTATATCGCTACTGTCAAATGTGGGGAAAATTTTAGAAAGAGTGTTACTTGTCTAAAATGGACGCACCTAATATTTTGCCAATAGATTACATTCCAGAACTACAGTTTGGTTTTAAGAAGAGGCACTCCACAGTCCATGCCCTGCCAAAGGTCTACAATGGAGAGAAAAAATGTACAATTGCGTGCTCGCTTGACGTTAAAAAGGCTTTTGACTGTGTCCGGAGGGAAGGGCTCCTTTTTAAAATTCAACAAATTGATTTCCCACCTTTTTTATTTTATATGTTAGACAGTTTTATGACGGAGAGAAAATTCTTTGTTCAAAACCAAACAAGTACTACAGACATTAGCGACTCTAATAGTGGTGTTACTCAAGGATCAGTTTTGGGGCCTAGACTTTTCAATATATTTTTATATGATTTTCTTCATTTGGTAACAAGAGGTAGTGACCTTTCCTCCACAGGAATTTTATTTGCAGATGACACCTGTACCTGTGTACGCAAGTGATTACTATCCTCTCAATGCACTAAGAAAAGTTCAAAACCACGTTGATGAAATCGATACCTTTTATAAAAAATGGGGCATTGAAATAAATTACGATAAGTCTAATTGCATATGCTTCAGAAATGCTAGTGGAAAGGGTAAAGAGGGAGTAGTAAGAGAAAGTCGAAATCTCAGTTTGAGAATTGACGGGACTATGATACCATTCAGGGACAAAATTAAGTATCTAGGTGTAAACATTGACCCCTTATTTAAATTCAACCAACATGCCAGGGGCAACATAGAAAAGGCTCGAAGAATCACCAACATGATTATGATGTTACTGCATAGCAAAGAAATGCAAAAGAAAACGAAACTTCTGCTTTATAAGACCATTATAAGACCTGTGCTTCTTTATGCTCATCCGTCCTGGTTTTCCTTTTCTCCTGCTTTGGCTTTAGAGATGGGCCGATTTGAGAGGAAAATTCTCAGATTGTGTATTGATAAAAATTTTGAGTCACCGACTAAAAGATACTCAAATGAGTTTGTGTATAGAGAGGCAAACATCATACCAATCATGAATTACGCATTATTGGCGATGAAAAAATTCATCACTAGTATAAATAACTCTGATAATGAAAATATCAAAGAAATTTATACATCTCAGCTGATTTATGATTGGAACAACACAGCATACCACTCACCAGTGGGAATACTCTTTGAAAATTTAGATTCGGCCGCCGATGGGTCTACTGTCAACTATTATCTCAAAGCCACTCCTGGGCATAACCGCGGGTAATTGTTATAATTATTTGTTTTTTTTTCTCTTAATGTGGTTCTTTGTTGTGATAGACCAGTATTAATATTTCGTTATTGGAGGGCAGGACACTTCTTACTGCATACTGGTAGATTTTGTACCCACTCCTCAAGAGCCATTTGATTATAAAAGATATGAGAAGTGGGATCAAAATGAGAAAAATTTATGTTCACTGTAAGATTTTTAATATGTTATCTTGTTTTACATAATATGTTACACATTCAATATTGTATTATTATTAGTTGACTCGAAATAGTAATTTCATATGTAAATAATAATGTTTATGTATATAAAATTGATGTACATTAAAAGGCATTCGATTGCGAGGGACAACGTTAATGCATATGTGTTAAAAAACATAGAGTTTTCTTCATGTCCACTGTCGTTATGTAAACTTTAAATTTTAGTGTGTAAGTCTTTATGTAACTAACGTTAAAAAAGAAAAGATATATGCTCCGCGAGCAAGAGCTAATTAACTTTTAAAAAAGAAAACAAAAGCTATGTAGCATTCATAAATAAAAGTAAAAGTAAAAGCAGGCCATGCATTCACAGCCGCTAATGTATAATATAAAAGAACATGTTAAAACACTTATATTGTAATCAATGTTTAAAGCCTCAATTAAAAAAAAAAAAACAAGAAAAAAAAAATAAACAAAGATTTTTGTCAAAGTAACCACACCGATATCAGCACCGACTGCGATAAGATGTAGAAACATTTGCTGGTAAGTAAGCAAATATTAAAAAGAAAATATTAAACTCAGTGTTTTATTTTATATAGGAATGAAGTTGCATCTGCAGCTCCAGCAATGCCAAGTCATCAAGAAAAATTCATCCTGAGCCTATGAACCAGACGCCATTCACTCAACCACCAGCAGCCCTACAACAGCTGGTGCTGCTAAAGTTATTGGTGTCGATTGTTCTAATATTGTAGAATAGCCGCTGCAAGTTCTTATTGATAGGAATTTAACAGATGTCATAAAAGTGAACATTATCGTTTCAGATTGGAATGAATGAATGATTTGAATGAATGAACTTGTTAAGTAGTTTGTATTCCTGAATATATTTTATTAATTTAAATTTATTAAACTGTTCATATTTTAGTCAATTATTAATATGTATTGTTAATTAGCATGTAAGTCTGTGGACTGGATATACATATAAAAAAATTTTGTTATGAAACGTAAATTAAGATTTGTTTACAAAAACAACTGCCAAAATGTCGAACTTTTATATCAAGAACGACATACAGTGTTGAAAAAAAAATATTAGGGACAAACGCATTATTTTATTGATTATTGCATAATTTTTTCTGCTAAAATCTGTTTTTAATGGAATCGACTGTAAAGTTACGTTATCTAACGGGACTTAATTTAGCAATATTAATCAAGTATGAAAGCGCACTCATTTTCCATGGAACTGCCATTGTTCGTTTTCTGACTGGAAAAAATAATAGGGACAAAAGTTATTATGCAAATAAATTAATTCAGTTTTTTAAATATTGGTTATAAAATTTTTATACAGTGGTCGGCTTTCAATACTGAACACGAGTATGGAATCAAAAGTTGGGTGGCGCTTCTAGTTTCGGAGATATAGCCATCAGAAGTCCAGGATATATCTTTTAATGAAATCGTCATAATTTGGGAACCCCTGAATTGGCTTTCAAAATATGGATGTCATATGAAAGATAATTCAATGAGCTATAATATAAGCTCATAAAAGTTTGAAATTTCAGCTTTTGTTTTTGATAGTTTTCGAAATATATCAATTTTTAAAAATTTCAACTTTTTTTAAAAAACCGTTATTTTTTTGGAAAAATTTTTATTTTACAAAAATCTTTATTAATACATAAGAAAGCGCATTTAATGCCCTTTCAAATGGCATGCTATTCTAAGTATGTTTTTTATTGGCCAACCGGATTTTTTAAGGAAGAAAAAAACGAACTCTAGAAATTTACTTGAAATATTAAATCGGTTGATTTTTTATTAAAATTTTTAGTCTTTTTGTGAAAAATACCACCGCAAACGAATATGTTATTGCTTTTATGGTTGTTATTGTTGATGCTGTTGATGTAGTTTTTCTTTTTGTCGTTGTTGGTGTTCTTCTTTTTGTTTTTTCAACAAATCTCAAAATTTCAAGTAAATTTCTATTTCAATTTCCTTCCTTAAGGGAACAGTACACCTTGGAAATGAAAAACAAAAAATTTTTGTAAAATGCTTTATTTTTTATACAAAAATACTTTTTTCGGATTTTTCCGGCCTGTTTTTTTGGCTGCAGCAGGTTTTTCTCAAAACAACCTTTTTTGAGTTGGCGGGCGTGATTAAAAAAAAAACTAGTAGTCCGATCGTTCTGAAATTTTAGTATGTTATTGTACATATGTATGTAAGTCTATAGAGTGAACTAGAATTACAACGATCGGTTATAAATTTTTTGATTTACAAGGGTTTTTGTGCCAAAAATAGTCCAATTTTGAAAAAACGCCGCCATTTTTTTTTTTGGTCCAAATTAAATCCATTTAGTTCACTCTATAGCAACTTTGATGCTGATTAAAACCCACTTTTTTTTTAGACCATCCAGAGAACCGCAATCACGCCCGCCGTGGTTTTTTGGTCCTTTTTTCAAAAACCTGCTGCAGCCAAAAAAAAACCGGAAAAATCCGAAAAAAATATTTTTGTATACTATTTTAACTAAATAATATATGTGCAAAGTTTTATAACAATATCTCTTTTCTTTCATAAAAAATAAAGCATTTTAAAAAAAAATTTCTCATTTCATTTCCAAGGTGTACTGTTCCCTTAAGAAATCCGGTTGGCCAATAAAAAACAAACTTAGAATAGCATGCCATTTGAAACGGCATTAAATGCACTTTCTTATGTATTAATAAAGAATTTTTCCAAAAAAATAACGGTTTTTTAAAAAAAAGTTGACCAGAAATTTTTAAAAATTGACATAAAAAAAATAAAATTTTGAGATATTCTCATATATCAAAATCTGGATCATGCTTTATCGTTCTACTATGTTTTTAGATTAAAAAAAAAATTTTTGACTGATATATAAAGCTTTTTAAATTTATTTTGATGATTAGATTTCAAAACCGGCCAAGTGCAAGAACTTGGTTTCAAAACCGGCCAAGTACATGATCCAATTTTTTTTGTTCAATTGAGCTGAAATTTTGTCACAATTGGAATTCTTTCGAAATTAAAAATAAAATCGCACGTACCGCAAAACGTAGTTATGTGCGATAAGCTCTTGTACCAACGTGGCCTCGTGGCCTATAGGTGTGATAGACAAATTCTACAAAAATCGCACGCAAACTACTAAATCACAATTTTCACTCACCTCGGTGACTCCAAGTGACCCAAAGTGACTCGGAATAGTCACTTATGGAGTGACTACCTCCGGGATACTCCAAACAACGAGGAAAATATCCTTAAAGCAATAAAATTAAAAAATCGCACGCACCGCAAAACGTAGTTATGTGCGATAAGAGTTTGCACTAACGTGGCCTATAGGTGTTATAGACCAATTCTACAAAAATCGCACGCAAACCACAAAATTGCGATTTTCACTCACCTCGGTGACTCCAAGTGACTCGGAGTGAACCGCCTCGATGAGTAGTCACTTATGGAGTGACTACCTACTCAAAAGAACGAGGAAAATATCCTTAAAGCAATAAAATGAAAAAATCGCACGCACCGCAAAACGTAGTTATGTGCGATAAGAGTTTGCACTAACGTGGCCTATAGGTGTTATAAACCAATTCTAAAAAAACGTACGCAAACCACAAAATCGTGATTTTCACTCACCTCGGTGACTCCAAGTGACCCAAAGTGACTCGGAGTGAACCGCCTCGATGAGTAGTCACTTATGGAGTGACTACCTCCGGGATACTCAAAAGAACGAAGAAAATATCCTTAAAGCAATAAAATTAAAAAATCGCACGCACCGCAAAACGTAGTTATGTGCGATAAGAGTTTGCACTAACGTGACCTATAGGAGTTATAGACCAATTCTACAAAAATCGCACGCAAACCACAATATAGCGATTTTCACTCACCTCGGTGACTCCAAGTGACCCAAAGTGACTCGGAGTGAACCGCCTCGATGAGTAGTCACTTATGGAGTGACTACCTCCGGGATACTCCAAAGAACGAGGAAAATATCCTTAAAGCAATAAAATCCAAAAATCGCACGCACCGCAAAACGTAGTTATGTGCGATAAGCTCTTGTACCTAGGTCACGTTGGAGTTATAGTGGAATTCGTTAAAAATCGCACGCAATCGCAATTTTCACTCACCTCGGTGACTCCTACAATATTTCCCACGTTTACATATTATTTCAATTGAATTGTTTTCAAAACCAGTCAAGTTCAAGGCCTTGAAATCAAAACCGGCCAAGTGCAGTACTTTGGTATCAAAACCGGCCAAGTGCACTTTTTTTCAAACAAATCTTGTTGAATACTGTATCAAAACCGGCCAAGTGCATGTTCCATGGATCAAAACCGGCCAAGTGCAAAATTGTTTCCTCAAAAACATCGACAGATGAAACTAGAAAAGTCTGATCTGACGTGTTTTGAGTAAGAAATTTTATAAGCTATTATGTGGGAAATACTTTTTAATTTTTCAATGAACATAGATGAAAGTAAACGTTTTTCGTTGTTTTTTCAAAAGTATGAAAAAGGCACTTGGCCGGTTTTGCAACTGAATCCCTCATATTTCGAAAACTATCAAAAACTATCGCTGAAATTTCAAACTTTTATGAGCTTATATTATAGCTCATTGAATTATCTTTCATATGACATCCATATTTTAAAAGCCGATTCAGGGTTTCCCAAATTATGACGATTTCTTTAAAAGCTATATCCTCGACTTCTGATGGCTATATCTCCGAAACTAGAAGAGCCACCCAACTTTTGATTCCATACTCGTGTTCAGTATTGAAAGCCGACCCATGGTATAAAAATTTTATAACCAATATTTAAAAAACTGAATTAATTTATTTGCATAATAACTTTTGTCCATATTATTTTTTCCAGCCAGACAACGAACAATGGCGGAAAATGAGTGCGCTTTCATACTTGAATAATATTGCTAAATTAAATCCCGTTAGATAACGTAACTTTACAGTCGATTCCATTAAAAACAGATTTTAGCAGAAAAAATTATGCAATAATCAATAAAATAATGCGTTTGTCCCTATTATTTTTTCCAACACTGTATATCCATCTCGCTTATTATGGCAAAAATTTTGTGATATGGGATAGTAGAAGATCAAGAAAGATAACATGAAAACGCAGCTTAAAAGTCAACTAAGTACTACCAACTACTGTTTTTGATGCAAATCTATTGTCAATTTTGAGTCATGCGCAGTAGAGTTGATAGCATTGAACATCTTGAATATGGGTGAACAGTAATTGGCTATAGTAGCAATAAAGAAGTATATTGAAGTTGAGGAAATGCCAATTTCCCATTAACTCTGAGCGCAATTTAACCTTCGCCCTTGAGCATTACTTAGGCCTAAATATGCATAAAAAAATCGCATTAAAACAAAAATTAAATTTTGTACTGAAGTAACGGAAAAATGGCCTTAACTCAACCATAATTCCGTTTTTCTTAGCTCGACTTGAGCTGTTATTCCTTATTGCCACAGGTATGCAACGCTACCTGCCAGACTATAATGTTAGTTTCCTGGTTTATGTAATTAAGTGCTTTTTTTTATCTTTATATATATAATTCTACTGTACGTGTGTATGTCACCGAACTCCTCCTAAACGGCTAAACCGATTTGAATGAATTTTTTTGTATGCGTTTGGGTAGCGCCCTGGATGGTTTAGATTCACAAATCATACCCCTATATCGGCAATTTAGGGTGGCCCTCATACAAAAATATTTTTTAAATAGCATTTTCGCAAAGACCAGTTAAGCGATTCACATGAAATTTACACCACGTGGCTTTTATAGTAAGAGGCTTATTTTAAGTTACAAAACTTTTGCTTAGGTCGGATATTTAGGGTGGCCCTCATACAAACATATTTTTAAAATATCATTTTCACAAAGACCGGTCAAACGATTCACATGGTATGTACACCACGTATCTTTTATATTAAGAGGCATGGCTTCGGTTATAAGAATTTTATTTAGGGTACACTTATACAAAAATATTTTTAAAATAGCCTTTTCACAAAGACTACTAAATCGATCCACATGGAATTTACACCAAGTGTCTTTTATATTAAGCTATTTTATGTAGGGTACATATTTAGGGTGGCCCTCATACAAACATATTTTAAAAATAGCATTTTCACAAAGACCACTTAACTGATTCACATGGAATTTACACCACGTTGCTTTTACAGTAAACATAACTTAAGTTACAAAACTTTTGCTTAGGGGGCATATTTAGGGTGGTCCTCATACAAAAATATTGTTAAAATATAATTTTCACGAAGAACGGCCGATCATACAAACATATACATCTTTACACCCATCCCTCGATTTACGCGGTACTTCTTTTGCGCGGTTTTAAAATAACGCGGTTTCAAAATTTTATTTGATTAAATTTTTTTTTCAGCTAAAAACACGTATAAGACATTTTTTTCAGTTAAAAACACGTGAACATAAATAATATGACGAAGTTCCGTATATATGTAGTAAACATCATGGCGTAAAGACAAAGGTAGAGTCATGGTGTAATGGTCCCGTTCAGCAACTCCTACATTTTTGAAGCGTTTGAAGCAACTTTTTACCAAGTGGTATTTGTGTTAGCTTTTTCAGAATTCTATTGCGAATAAATAATTATGCTAAATCGTGAATCGGATTTCAATCTGACACTAATAAGTCTTTTCTAATATTGAATAACAACAACAGCGACCAAATTTGTCACAATTAAAGTATTTTGCGCAACATTAGCAGCTTATCGTTCAGAAAGTTTTCTAGAACTTTATGCTTAAGCTCTGCAATTTATCAAAGCGCTTAACTTTGTTTAAGGGGCAATTGAAATGTTATAATGTCAAAGTTAAAGCAAGTAAGCGAATACTCTCACGCTCTTAAAATGGCTTCAACACTTATGGCTCTCATTTATTACTTCACCTTTGTTATTACACCATGGTCAACATATTTTTTGAAAATATTTTGGTTCTACTTTCATGTTACTTTTTTATTTAATTTTCTTACTTTTTATAATTAATACTTTGGATATGTGATTGAATTTAAAAAATTAAAATTAATTCCATAAAATCTAATTATTTTATTTAATTATTATTTTTTATATAATCTCCAATTTTGCATTAGGTAGGTACGTACATATGTATGTATGTACATTATGGGTTCAGTTTACGCGGATTTTTTTTACCAATTATGCTATTTTCTTTGAGTTCTATTGCTCGATTTACGCGATTTTTAAATTCTGAAAACCAATCCACTCAATTTGTATGGACTTCTTGTCTCGATTTACGCGGTTTTGAATTACGCGGTTTCTTCAAAAACCTATCTACCGCGTAAATCGAGGGATGGGTGTATATATATAATTCTACTGTACGAGTGCATGTCACTGAACTGCTCCTAGGGATAGGGATAGGGATCAATTTTAGGTGGTACAAAGTTCACCGGGTCAACTAGTAGTTTTTATATAACAATAGACCTGATGTTTTTCAAAGTTTAAAATATAATAAAGCAACGAATTTTGGAACAGACGTCTCTTAGGTGAAGTAAAACAAAATTGCCGTTACACGGTCGTTAATTAGTTTTTAAACACCCTAAGCCTTTTCAAAAAGATTAACTTATTCAGTACTTCGTTCTTGCTGTTTTTTTATCCTACTGTCTTCAGAACTTTTTCATTTTCCATACCTAAGATATTTTAGTTGCTTTTGTAAAAATGCAATTCGACACTTTTTAGCCAGCAACAAATTCTCATTAATTTTAGCTTGGTTATATAACAAATGCAATAAAGCGCTTTTTTATATATGCTAGTTCGTTGTATTCGTTTTACATTCTATTTATTTAAGAAAAGTATCATATTTATTTAATGTGGGAACAGAATCAATATTAGATGCAGCTTTATATGTAACTCACTTACTTTTAAAGCGGCCGAAATATTAAAAAAGTTGAAAATAAATTTTGACACACTTTTAAGCTACTCAGCATTTTCTGAAAAGAATCTACTTTTTTCCATTATTAAAGCGACTAAGGAATTGCTGCTGAATTGTTTTTTTTTACTATTTCGACTTCTTCACTAGTAAGCAAGGTATTTTTGCTATAATGAAGAGGATTAAGAAATTCACATTTTGATTGCAAATAATAAGTTCACTAAATGACAGAGAAATAAAAATCATTTTTGAAAATTAATTTTAATACCAAATCCGCGATTGATAATTTTGATGTAAATCAATACGTTATCAAATGTTATTATCACTGACGTATTCGTAAGCATCATACATGGAGAAAAAATACAGCATTTACCCCTTTATTTCTGGTAAATTTAAACCGTATTTAAGGTCAGTATGGGGATAGCTCTTCAATGAAATAGAATTCACCTTACTGTTTTGGTAAATTGTAATTTGTCGAATAACCTTATAATATATGTACATATGCATACATATAGTATAAAGTATAATTTACTTTAAATATATAAAAATATTTCACTCTATTTTAAATGTCAATAGTCCATACGTCTATTTGCTTGTACATATGTTTTAATGAACCGGGCTGCCGTGTTTTCACCATCGTTTTTAAAGTAAATTAATTTATTTAAAAAGTTTAAGTTTTGTAATTACTTTTTTTAAATTATGACTATCGATTTCAAAATAATAAAATGAAAACCTAGTTTCTCAAATTTCATCACAAGAATCCCATATGAAACTTTGTCAAAAGCTTTTTAGAAATTAGTTTACATGGTGTCGATGGTGTCCACCTGGCATCTTTCTTCAATAGCTGAAAAGCAATTATCAGTAAAAACGTCCAAATTACTTCCACTCTTGAAAACTGGAGTTATATGCGCAATTCTCTACCTTTCAATAAAAACACTAAAAAAAAGACAAAATAATGGCACAAAGGCTTACAAATTAACGAAGGGCACTTTATAAACAGCAAAGCGGAAAAGCCATCACAGTCAGCCGACATTATCCATATCAGAACTGTAAGTTAAATTAGTTTCTGATTCGAAGTTGGACATGTAATCATTTTGCAAAGAGGTTGGTAATACCAGCCACGAAGCTTGACGAATTTCCATTGAAGGTCATTAAGGATGGAATATCAGATTGCGATGTTTTTCCAAAAGAACTTAAGACTTGATTAGTTAGATTAGATTGTAGTTATTATACAAACATTTTTCAATAGCTCGTTCAAATAATGAAAATATTGGTGGTCTTAAACTTATTAAAAATTCGATTTCTTAATTTTTTTGTATACCAGGGTCATTTTCTTGGTTGTATCAAATGCCCAATATCTCTGCTTATATTATTTATTTCAACACAAAAAATATCAAAAGAAGCGGCATTATCGTTGTTGACAAATTTAGCATCCAAAATTTAGTATAAACAATTTATTAATTTGCTTCAAAAGAATTTGGCGAACTGGGAGTTCTCTTTTTAACTGACCGCTAATGTAGTTTAAAATAATAATGTAGTTTAAAATAATAATGTAGTTTGAATTAATAATATAGTTTAAAATATTAACTTACTTTGCCATTCCCATACAAGTAATTGACCCAATTCTTTAGACGCTAAAGCGACCCAATCACCAGTACAATTGAATATCGCTGTTGATATGGGATAGTTCGATATGCTCAACGAATGAATTAAGTTTACATCTGGAATTTCATATAAATAAAACGATCCGGTACTAAAAGCTGCAACAAGAATCTTAGTCTTTCGATTGTAGTTCGAAGCGGTAAGATATGCATCACGATTTTCTTTACGTGGCTCGTCAGCCAAGTAATAACGGCCAAGTTTTTTGTAAAAGAATGGATGCGTTTTTTTAACATCTTCATCTTTTACTTCATTTTCGTCATTCGTAATTGCTGCTGTTCTTACAGTTACATGATTTTCTACACCATTATCAATTTCATCTTCAGATTCATCTGAATCACCTTTAAACTTTTTCTTGTTTAAAGGTTCAATATTATATCCTTGAACTCCATTTATAATTGGATCTTTTAAGTCGGACAAGGTAAGACTGCATTCCCAAATACACAACTGCCCATTGCGACTGAGTGTGTTTAAATGGAGACTATTTTGCTCGAAGAAACACGATACGATGGCATCGGTATGTCCACTTAATATATAAGTGCGAAAGTTTTCCATAAAATGAATTCCAATAATTTTGATCGTGTTATCACGACATCCAACAGAAAGCAAACGCGAGTCCGATGACCAGTCCAACCATGTGATATTATCATAGCCGCCCAGAAAATGACGCTCCAATACAAAGGGATTGTATTCACCAGTGATTTCACCTGGTGTTTTGAAAACGAACAACATATTTTCCTTAGCAACTGCAAAGTACTTCCCATTTGGACTAAATACAACACACTGCACTGCAGTTTGAAATTTATGACGATGAATGACGGTACAAGACACAATACTAATAAGTTGTGCCTCCCCTTTTTCATTTATGGCAATAAGAAGGGTACCATCTGGTGACAAAGCAATTGTCGTGTAGTTGAAACGTGATTCCAAAGATAATGTACGCGCCTTATTGCTAAAAACAAAAAAAATTAATATAAATTGATATTTCGTAATATGTAAACCATTGGCACTAACTTCTTGAGGTCATATATAGACAACCGATTTCCAACGGGACTAATAACACAGTTTCCATCCGGCGTAAAAAGTATATTACCATTTCTGTATACGGTACCCAATAAATTGGCAAACTGTTGAATAACAAAAAAGTTAAATAGATATGTTTTACGTGGTAAAAGATCTGAAAATCCACACTTTATAAGAAAACTTCATGTCAGCAGTTTTTGTTTTGATACAAAATGGAAGCAGAGATTATAACGCTAACAGCACAGCACGTGTTGATAACAGAGATGTAAGGCCTATAGCTCATTACGACAAGACTGTCTCGAAACAGTTTCCGTCACCATAGTACATATGAGCCGCTGAAAGCAAAAGTGGTATAGCACAAAATTTTCGAAAAATGAGTTATACCCGTTTTCTGACTTGTTACATCAGTAATTATCATTAGACAAAATTTTGAAAGTTTAGTTAGCGATGATACCCCTAGAGAGCATAATTAAATTTTGGCTTTTTTTTTAATTATTTTTGGATGAAAAAAATTTTTGTTTTTTTAATTAAAAATGATTTATGAAATAAATATTTTAATTTAATTAACATATTCAATGGAATATAGAAAGTGAAAGTGGTTATTAGGTTGCGCTATGCTTTAAAGGCCAAAATTTTTAAAGAAAAGTGGTATAACTCACTGACTAGTACCACTTTGTCGCTAATTTCTTTTAAATAAAAATTGGAAGAATGGTATTCTAATTTGGAGCTTAATTTAAGCTACTTACCTTTTCAAAAATTATAATAATTTTTACAAATAATTAAATTTTGAACAATTGACTTTTCAAAAGTGTTGAAACTTTGACAAAAACAAATCCACTGATTTTTTGCTATACCAAACGCAAACCTCCAAATTTCTCAAAACTACTTAAATGTGACTTATACCACTGTTGCTTTCAGCGGCTCATATGGGAGTGCGCTCACTATGTTTTAAGACAAACACAAAACTTTTTGTTTTGCGGCACTGGAACTCTTGCGAAACAAAACTGTTTCGGTATGACAAAATCGTATGAAGTGCGAGCATTTGAAACTTTTGTCTCGAAACTTTTTGCATATTTGTGGTAATCGGTGAACGAGCTCCCGAAATCTCTGGCACGAAGTAAAGTTTTTTTTTTTTTTTTTTATGTTCGTTCAATCAGAACACACAACGCGACCTTCTTCGTGAAATTTGTCGCGAAACAAATTGTTTCAGTTTGGGCACTCAACATGAACCACAAAACAAAAACAAAACTGTCTTGAAACTGTTTTGTCTTAATGAGTTATAGGCCTAAGTCTGTCAAATACCAGGTCCTAATTGGAAACTATTGTGCCACCCTAAAAACGGAGTTATGCATTTAGCAGAATTCCGGCGGTCGACGTAAATACCGCCAGCGGTGATACGCTGTCAAAATTACAACACACTTGACAGATGCGTTGAACAGCAACGGTTACTCGATGTCAAAAATATTAGAATGAAATCTATATAGACGGGCACCCGTTGGCAGCTTACCAGATCGCATGCCGCAATTCTGTTCAATTTCATATGATCAAGTGTGTTATAATCGCGAGTAATCGTTGCCGCTTTCCCGACCCTGTCCCAATTCTGTTCAATGTATGAATGAAATTGAGCGAAATTCCAGCCTATGACGCAAATGCCGCAACCGCTGACGGAAGGATTAGATTTAATTTAATCGTCGCGACAGACTTATAAGTATTATGCATTTTTAATCATCATGTGTCATGATTACGTCGCAATTCTATTTATTCGAACGGATTTTCCGACGGTTTTATCGTTCAATGTATTTTATGCTGGCAGTATTTATGTCAACCGCCGGAACTCTGTTTAATGCATTACTGATGCTTCATGAGTCCATTCTGTCGTTTATACGCAGCGCCGACTTGTAACGCCGACTCAAAAGATCGCTATTATTAGAGGCGTTCACATTATCCATCATGCTGTCCAACATGGCTTGACAAACCGACTAACAATAAATTTCGTTTTGCGTTCACATCATCAAACATGCTTGTCAAAAATCATTTTCAGAAAAATTTCGAGGTGTACACATCTCTCGCATTACTCACTTGAATTCTTTGTTTTTTATTTTTCGGAGGTGTAATAATAAAAAAAATAGTTTTCGACACCCTTCAACGAGGATGAGTCCCTAAAAAAACCTAAATCATGTAAAACTTTTTATTATTCACAAAACCCACCGATGTGCACTCTATCTTATTTGAAATTAAAAATTTCTTGTGCGTCAGTTTCGGAATTATAATGTGAACGCCCCTATTCATGCATTTATATACAGGGCGTTCAAATGTTGTTGTTGTAAAAACAAACAAACAAATTGTTTTCCACAACGTAGTCTAAATCTAGATACACACGAGGCAACCGTTGCAGCATCGTGTTGCAACATCGTGTTTGTTTGTTCACTTTACACGTGGTGACTGTCGCCGCAACTATTTTTATGAAATTTTATGTCCTATAGCTCTCTTAAATTTTTATATTCATTAATAAAGTTTACATAATTTTCATTATTTGCAGTTTCCATTTTCCTTTTTTTTCGCTTAATTTAACTCCGCGCGAACCTTCTTATAGGGCCCATACACGTTCAGATTTTTTATACTGTCCACCGTACGACCGAGTCGTACGTTCGAGTCAGGCTTGTGTTACACTGGATGCGAAAATTTGTTCGTACGAATTCCTAAAATTTATTCGTACGAACAGTGGTTCCATTGGCGGCGACATAATACATTGTTTGTGATGAATTGCAATGGATCCAGCTAATGAATCTTTCTTATTGCATCCATAATATTTTGTTTAACACCATATTATGGTACTGTTTATATTTTTATACCCATAAAGACCGCATTTTTTCAACTTCTGTAATTAATTTTTCAGTATCCATGATTTATTTCCTTGTATTCGTGCGACTGACTGATCAAAAACAAAATATTTTGTTCGCATCAGGACAATCGTACAGCTTTGTCAGAATACGCACGAGATATGCGTAGCCACTGTGAAATTATACTTTTCAATGATAACATTTTGATTCACTTCGAAATGAGATATCACACAGTGAAAATGGAAGACCAGGCTCAGAGATATTCGAAATTGAATTCGGCTGTTTTCGCAAAAATTGAGTTTTTTTCAAATTTTGACCTAACATTACTCTGTACTGCGACTATTAAGGGAGCTGAAATTTGTGTTGTGAAGCTATCTTTCAGGGCTCTTTGAGTAAAATCGGATGTGTTTTAAATTTTTTACGTGAGTTGTACTTATTTCATAAGTATGTGATATAACTAAAAAACAGTAGATATGAAATTAAAAAAAAAGCTCTAAGGATTTTTTTCCTTTTGATGTATATTGATTATAACTAACATCCCAAATAATTCCTCATTAAAATTTTTGTAGTAACTCAACTTGTCATTTAAACTTGGTTAAAGCATACCGTGTGTGAAGCGAAAAACAGAATTGGGACGTGCGATTTATCTTATGTGCCAAATCGCACCAAAAATAGAATCTGTTCTATTTTTCTGCGATAAATTTTTCCAGTGTCAATTTTTTACTCACTAAACACGTATAGGAAAAATCTGGACGATATTGCACGTCCCGATTCTGTTTAGCTCTTGAACTCTAGAAACAACCGCTTGACACTAATGTTGGATGGATTTCAAGACATTTTGATTTCTCTGCTGGCGTCAAAACAACAACAAGAAATTTTTCATTTCAAATAAGATTTCGTTGAGTGAACATCGATGGGTTTCGTGAATAATAAAAAGTTTTGGCAAGATTTAGGTTTTTTTAGGGACACATCCTCGTTGTAGGGAGTTGAAAACAATTTTTTTATTATTACACCTCCGAAAAATAAAAAAACAAAGAATTGAAGTGAATAATGCGAGAGATGTGTACACCTCGAAATTTTTCTGCAAATTAAATTTGACAAGTATGTTTGATGATGTGAACGAAAAACGAAATTTACAGCTAGTCGGTTTGTCAAGCCATGTTGGACAACATGAAGGATGATGTGAATGCCCCTAATCAATTGATCCTGCATCACGATGCAGGAATGCGCAGAAAAAGTTGGGCTTAAGCTGACTTCAGCGATAATCGATTTATTTTTTTCTTAAACCTACTTTTTCTTACGTGGATTTAAATTCTAAGAAAAACCATTTAATCAATCACCCTTATTTTGTAAGTCGTCTTCGTCTTCGCTTTTTGTCGTCTCTAATAAATTGGCATCGTCTAAAACGACTTTCGATAACTATCGAAATCTTCGCCTATTGTTGGTATTTACGAAGTCGCCTTTTGACGAAAGCGACTCTCGTTAATTAAATGTCGCCTAAGTTTGTACAGACGACGACCGTTCGTTCGTGTGAATTTGAATGTTTTTTGTGGAAATTTTATATTTTATTTAATAAAAAAACGAAATGCACTAATGAAGACCGGTTTGGCAATTTGATCGAGTTGATGCAGGCAAATATGGTTTTAAAAAAGGCATTACCGTTGATTTTAAAAAAGAATGGCCATTCGTGATGGTGATGGTTGGTGATAGGTAAAATTTTGAAGTTTAATCATTAAAAAACCAAAATAAAACAGTTTTTTTTTTTTCAAAAAGGTTTGAATAGATTTCAAATTCAAGCCAAATGATTGACTTTTTTATTCATAACAGCAAAGAAAACAGAGCCACTGGTGGTGACGTTTTCAATAAATACTGCGCTCTATATGAGTATTTGGCCTTTCGTCATCATTGCTTGACGAAAACCAAACTTCAATTGAATCCATATTTTTTTTGATTTCAATTATTTTATTTGAATTGAATTGAATTCTTTATTTGCTTTTTTTTTGGTTTGAATTTAAAATCTTTCCAAACCTTTTTGAAAAAAAAGAAAACAGTTTTATTTTGGTTTTTTAATGATTAAACTTTCAAATTTTACCTATCACCAACATCACCATCACGAATGGTCATTCTTTTTTTAAATCGACGGTAATGCCTTTTTTAAAACCATTTGCTAGGTCAATATTTGCCTGCATAAACTCGACCAACTTGCCAAACTGGTCTTGATTAGTGCATTTCATTTTTTTATTAAATAAAATATAAAAATAAAAAAAAATAATATAAATTCACACGAACGAACGGTCGTCTGTAAAAACTTAGGCGCCATTTAATCAACGAAAGCGAGAGTCGCTTTCGTCAAAAGGCGACTTCGTAAATACCAAAAATAGGCGAAGATTTCGATAGTTATCGCAAGTCGTTTTAGACGATGCCAATTTATTAGAGACGACAAAAAGCGAAGACGACGAAGACCAATTTTTTTTATAGTAACTATTTTTTTACCGGAAAGCCACTGGATGATGTAAGCCCTGACCAGCTGCACACTTTTCCTTACTTCTATGTAATATTATTGGGGTTAGCGAAGCCGGTCTTGGATGCAGTGGCGTCTTTTCACCAAAACCTTGGTGGGGAGGCGAGAACTATAATTCCACAGCTATTAGATAGTTTTATTGAATTGATGTATTGAATAATAACTAGTATAAGATCCTTGGGTGTGGCCAATGACCTCCTCAGCCCTACCGAATTGACCCCACTGCTTGGATGTACTATAGAATTCAAAGATAAGCTCTTATCAATATGAAGTTCTCAAAACAGTTCTATTGAGCAAATTGCCTAAACGCATAGGAAACTTCATGTTTTCTCCTCTTGTTTTTTCTAGCAATTGCAACTCGCATGCATTGTGTTCAGCAGTTTATAGCTTATTGAGACACTATGTTATGAACTTAATCGCAATTTGGCATAGATGTCAAGTTGGTTGGATTAACACTATTAATTTTATATGATAACATTAGAATTTTAGCTTGTTAAACTACTTCAATTTCATTATCAACACAAAACACATACATAATTTCATCAATTCCTTTCTTTTCAAAATGCTGTATTTTCTATTTTTCTTTCAATGACAGCGACTTGAAACATTGAAACCGTGGGTAGCAACGTTAAACAATTAAACAGTTTGACGTGAACGTCAGTTGATCCGCTTTTTTCGCCATTTTGGCAAAAAGCAAATTCGACATTCTATGTAGTGTACTTAACAAGCAGGTTTCAACAGAACCTTTAAGGAAATTAGAAACCGGTGGATATTAAGGTTGTTAAAATTTAAAGAACTAAAACAAAGCAATGCGTGCTACACCGCCATCACATCAGCTTTCACTAAATGAACACATATCCTGCTTTGAAATTTGTGGAAATGATTTCGCTTACAACTTAGTGTGTATAGCTGCGGAAAAGAAGCTGATACTCGGCCTCATCAGGTTCCCAGTAAGATTCTGGGCCTAAGTTTACTTTTACGACAATCGTTTTTTTTTTTCTTTAATTTTTTACATTACGTGATTATTAATTCTAAAAAGGAATATGTAATCAAAAAGTATAACTCGGATCTAGTTTCAGAGACAGTCATCGTAAGTTGCGGATATACATATATAGCTTTTATAAAACGCGGTATAATTTGAGATCCCCTGAACAGATTTCCAAAAGTAGGCATCACATGGAAGATAAATTATTAAGTTACAAAATCAAAGCATAAAAATTTTTAAAGTTTGTTGTATAGTTTTCGATAAGTGACGATTTTTATAAATCTTTTAAAATTGTGTATTTATGAACAAATCCAACATTAACAACCACAACTATGGGTAGATTTTCTATTTTTTCAATTTGTCATGCAGTGCACATTTTGCGTAGCAATTTCCGGAACAGGTTTACTTTAGCTGACATTGTCCAATTTTTTTTTTTTTAGGGGTAAAAGGGCGTTAAAAATAAATAAAAATTATGAAAAAAAAAATGTGTCGCTCGGATCTAGTTTCGGAGAAAAACTATCATAAGTTGGGAACCCCTGTCTCGATACCAAAAATATGGGTTTCATAGGAAAGATAATTTATTGGGCTTCAATAATGTTGAGTGAAGTTTTGAAATTCAACCTATAATTTTGGAGATATGACGATTTGTCTCAAATTTTGAGAAATTTTTTTTTAAAAAAATGTGTTAACGAACTATAATTTTTTTAGTATGATAAAAAAGGGGGAGATTACGAATTCCGTGGCGCCTCGATTTTTTTTATTTTTTCGATAAAACACGTCAAAATAAATCGAAAATGTTAAATAAAAAAAATGCATATCTCGTTTAGTTTTCGAGTTATCGATACTTAAAATTTTTTTTTTGATAATATCGTCAGTGCCAAAATTGCAATGCCGCCGCAATTTATGGATGATTTTCAATAGAACAGCTCGAAATAAATCGAAAATATTAAATAAAAAAAATCGATAACTCGTTTGGTTTTCGAAATATCGATACTTAAACATTTGATTTTGATGGTTTTTGAATGCAATTTAAGGACGATTTTCAATAGAACCGAAGCCGCCGCGAAGCCGGTGTTGGATTTTTGGGAGTTTTAAATCCTTTTATGTAAAATTACTGTGGCTAGCAAACCAGGTGTTGGATATATTATAGACTGATCCGCGGCCGAAGGCCGCCGCGAAGCCGGTGTCGGATTTTTGGGAATTTTAAATCCTGAGCAGCGGCCGTAGGCCGCCCACTTACCCTTACTTTTATGTTAGATTACTGTGGCTAGCAAACCAGGTGTTGGATATATTATAGACTGATCCGCGGCCGAAGGCCGCCGCGAAGCCGATGTCGGATTTTTGGGAATTTTAAATCCTGAGCAGCGGCCGTAGGCCGCCCACTTACCCTTACTTTTATGTAAAATTACTGTGGTGCCGCAGGAGTCTTACTTGTAGGGGTATAATAAAAATTACATTTTTAAGTATCGATATTTCGAAAACCAAACGAGTTATCGATTTTTTTTAATATTTTCAATTTATTTTGAGCTGTTCAATTGAAAACCATTCTTGAATTGCGGCGGCATTGAAATTGCACAAACGATATTATCAAAAACAAATTTTTAAGTATCGATAACTCGAAAACTAAACGAGATATTCATTTTTTTTATTTAACATTTTCGATTTATTTTGACGTGTTTTATCGAAAAAATAAAAAAAATCGAGACGCCACGGAAATCGTAATCGTGCCTAAAAAAGCTTAGTTTATTCCCTTTAAAATGGTATATAGCTTGTTCTAAATTTTTAATTATTTACCCCTTTTTTACCGAAAAACAAAAAATTATATTCAATGAATTCTTATGAAAAGTATGTATTTATGGACAAAACCAATAAAAACTCAGTAACAACAAAAACAACAGCAACAACTGTTATTATAAGGCGATTATCATTATAAAATTTAAAAATTTTTATTAGTCACTTTAATTCACTCTTCACTTTAAGCTATTGTTAAAAACAATAACAATAAAATTCAAAAGTACCGTTTTTTAGTTGAAAACAAAGGAAAACCGTGGAATTATGCTATGTATAAGACTTACCTTGGCATAACTTTTAAAATATTTAGCGCCGCAGGCAAAAAATTTTTATTAAAAATCGCGCGCGCCATTTTTAATAAAAATTTTTTTCACGAGGTTCTTTTTGCAGTTTATTTTTAAATACATTTCTCATAAAATTGTGAGATATATTCAGCAACCTGCAAGCTACATCGAAGAGATTTTCTTTCTTTTTTTAAGTTTAAAGCCAGTACTTAATAAAATGCTATAGATCAAGTAAATGTGTTATATGGTATTTTCCGCAATTAATCTAATAATAACTATGTAAAATAACAACACATCACTTTAGAGTCTAAAGTTTAGACACAGTGGTGCTATATATATAAATCTAAATAGATTATATCGCTGGTCCCTACGAAGACTATCGTAGCTCTAATTATCAGCGAAAACTATCGCAGTTCAATGCTTGCCGCGAAGAGTATCGTAATTCAAATTCTCGCTGCGAAAACTATCATATTTCAGATTTTGGCGATTTTTTTAATTGGGATCTAGAATATCCACAGCAATAAATTATACTATCAAATTAAATGATGAGTACAATTTTCATTTAAAGTTTTGAAAAAATAGTAATGTATATTCATTTCCGATAATATTTACAGTTTCTTTAATCAAAATAAAATTCAAAAATAATGCTGTTTACAAAAATAGTAGTGGTTACTAAAATTAAAAAAAAGAGACAAAACTTAAATTAAACTACATGTTACATCTTATACATGTTTCTTTTGGGTCTAATATTTCGTGATAAACGCTTTATTGCTTATTACGGCTATGCATGAACGTGGAATAAAGTCAATAAGGTCCTTACAACGCTTCACAGGAATTCCAGCCCATATCCCTTTAAATACTTGTCAAAGCTGTGTTTTATTTGAGGGCTTTGCTGTTGTTACGATTCGTTTGATATCTCCTCACAAATTTTCTATCCGATTAAGGTCCGGAGACTGAGCTGGCCATGGCATCACGTCGATTTTTTAAGATACAAACATTCATAAGCTAGTTTACTACTGTGTTTAGGATCATTATCCTGTTGAATCGTCCATTTTAAAGGCATTTCCCGACTGGCATACGGTAGCATTACTTCCTTCAATAAATTAACGTTGACTGCTTTGTCTATAATATCTGTGATCAAATGGATAGGGCCAACGCCAGTCTATCAAAAGTAAGCCCATACTTTAATGGTCAGTCCACCATGTTTAACCGTCTTGGTAGTGTATTTGGAGTGGTATTCTGTGTTTGGTTGACAACGAACATACTGCCTAGAGCCTGTTCCACAAAAAAAAAAAAATACTTTGCTCTCATCTGACTGTAATACGTTGCGCCACTCTTCGGCATTCCATTTCATACAATCTTTTGCAAATTGTATTCTTGCGACGACGTGCTTCTTCGTCTAAAGGTATACCTTCTTCTATATTCAAATTCTTATATTCAAATTATTTTCCATTAGTCGACGACGAATTGTCACAGCACTGATCGACAGATTTGGCTGATTTTTAATCATTTTCGAGGACGCTGAAGGCTTAGTCTTGCAATACCGTGCACTTCGTCTGGCTGTTACCAACACGATTTTTAGGTTTCTTACAATAGGTAATAGCATTAAATATCAGGGGCAGTGCATCCAACCATATTTTCAGTTTCCTTTAAGGTCTTGCCCTGATTCCTTAGTCTAATTATTGATTATATCAAGGAAGAGTACCTCGATTGCAATAAATTCATATAAGCACATTATTGAATTACTTAATTTCACTTACTTATGTCGGTTTTCTAGAATTTTTAATTTTTTTCAATTAGTTACGTAAAAAAAGTAACGGCATTTTTTTACTTTTCTGTTCTTTTTATTTAGTCCTGCGAAAATTTTACTAAGGAATTCAATTTTTAAGACAAAATAATTTAGAAAAGAGATTTAAGTCATGTCCTGCAACACTACTATTTTTATGAACACAACTGTATGTATATCAAATTAAAGTACTCATCGAGCAGAGTGTGCTGAAACTATCAGCTTTGAGATCGGTTAAACAAAAGCTGAGATATAGGCATGGAAAGATTTTCTATTTTTTTAATTTTGTCAAGCAGTGCACATTTTGCGAAGCAATTTCCTCCCGCTTAATTTTTTTTTGCAAATGATAGTTTAAGTATAGCTGATGATCGAAATAAGCGTCAGCTGGCAGAATAGTAGTGGGCCTGGATGTGAGAGGCCGACAAAAAAGCAATAACTCGAAAAGTAAGCCACAAGTAGAAAAATATATTAAGACCAATGTTGTAGAGGAGATGAAAACACGCGCGAAATATAGTTTTATACTTAAAGTAATTTAAAAAAATAAATTTATTCTTGCTAGTTACAATTAATAAATAATCTTAAAACTAAAAATACAAGTATTTATAGTCGTTGAATCGACCTAAAAGAAAGTGCTTATTCAATAGTTTAATAATAAAGTAAATATAAGTGCTAAATTGACAAATTGATATGAAATTGATTTAT
Source organism: Meiosimyza platycephala (assembly GCA_963662105.1). NCBI lineage: Eukaryota > Metazoa > Arthropoda > Insecta > Diptera > Lauxaniidae > Meiosimyza > Meiosimyza platycephala. The sequence goes on along the minus strand of OY759211.1, from coordinate 66,365,337 downwards.
AGTCGTTGAATCGACCTAAAAGAAAGTGCTTATTCGATAATTTAATAATAAAGCAATATAAGTGCTAAATTGACGAATTGATATGAAGTTGATCTAAAAGAAAGTGCTTAATTGATAATTTAATAATAAAATAAATATAATTGCTAAATTAACTAAATAATGTTGTTGCTGTCGTTCTTGTTGCTGCGTGGTGGCTTTGTTGGAGGTTGTTGTTGTTGTAGGGGCTGGGTGTAATATGTAACTCCTCCCCCCCTAGTGTACAGCGAGGGCCACAACGAATTCGGTGGGGCTGTAGCGGTGTCGTTGGTAAGCTCGGGAATGTTGTAAATGTGGAGTCTTCTGGTTGCATAGGTGAAGACTAATATGGTTGCTATGCAGAGTATGCTGATTGCTGTGTAGGTACAGATGTTAGATGTTATCGTTGAATTTCTGATGTGTAGAACGCTTTGTCTATTCTCTAACTCGAAATGTTGTAGCTTTTGTAGGTTGAGTGTTTCTTTTACGGCTTTGGCATGTATTTTGCTATTTGAAATGGCTGTGAGATTAATCTGATCCCAATATACGGCTGGTTTATCTTCATAGTCGATGCCGTTTAAATTCAGAGAGCAGTTGCTGTATTGTATAACACCTGTTCCTTCCACTTCTTGTAATGGAACTCTGCAATTAGACTTAATTAATGATTTTGGCAAATTTATAAACAGAATACAATTGTTTTCGGGTGAACTTATGGTTTGTTTGTAACCGACATCGTTGAGGTTACAATGGGATGTTTCATTTTGCAGCAAGCGACCGATGCAACTGAATTCGTCGTTGGCTTCATTGTTGTTTGTCTCCTTACAGTAGAATGTTTTCCCTATCTCTTGGCAGTGGTTATCGTAGAGCCTGATCTTTTCTTTGTTATAGGTTATATATGGTTTTATTATAATTTCTCTTGTTTTATTAATTGGAAGTGGTATTATATGCAAAAACCTACTCCTTTCTTGAGTTAAAACTGGTACCTAGTCCATTAATCAGTCCTCGTTTCGTTCTTTTTATTGGAGTTAGCATTTTTAGTTTTTTGTTCAGTTCCTCGAGTTTTAGTTTAGTTATCGTAATTGAATTGGTAACAGTATTTTGTTCATCAAGGTATTGGACGGCGTTTGAGATTTTTCTTATTGATTCTTCGTAATCGTCTAGATTAACTATATGGATGAAATTGTTATATTGGTGGATTATTCGTGCTGGTCCGAGATCGAACTGTAATACTCCATGATTTTGGGTCAGATTACGTACAACAATTTCGTTCGTAGCTACAAGAGAAAACCTGAAAATAAGTTTTAGGTAAATCTACGTTTTTTCATTATTCTTCCTTTATGTATTTTTCTATTATCTGCTGCTATTACAGTTATCCTATTATTTTGCTTAACCTTATGCTTACTAAATCTAGGAGTTATTTTATTTCTTCTGCACTCTCGTCTGAATACAGTTCTATTCTCCTCAATTTCTCTTGGTTCCTCTCTAGATGTATTTAATTTGTCTATCCTTCGACTTACGAGTTCTTCTATTCTAGTTTTTACTAAAGGAAATATTTTTTCTTTATATTCATTTAGTTTTGAAAGGTATTCATGCTCGTTATTGAAGCTAACTGTTTGGTTAAATTCGTGGGTCTTTCCTGTGAAAAGTTCATAAGGGGTATGTCTCGTTGTTGAATGGATAGAGTTATTGTAGGTGATAAGGGTCTCTGGAAAAATATCTTCATGATTTGTTTCTAAGTTCGAGTCTTTCCTAGTGGTAAGGATTATCCTGTAGATCTCTGTCAATGTTGAGTGAAGTCTTTCTACAGGTGAGTTGTTGCTAGTTTGTTGGAATGATGTTATATGCAAGTCTATTTGGTATTGCCTGCAGAAGTCTTTAAAGATGTTTGCTGTGAATTCCACTCCTTGATCGCAAACTACTTTTCTAGGAACTCCGTGTTGAGTTATAAATTCCTTAAAAGCTCTTAATACGACTACACTTGTTCTAGCAGTAAGAGTGTAACCTGCCGCAAATTTTGAAAATTTATCTATGATAGTTAAAATTTGATGATGGTTAATGCTGAATATGTCAATGTGGATTATGTCTAAAGGTTTAATGGGGATTTCTGTTTTTTGGAATATTAGTTTTGGGGGATTTCTATCGTATTTTAGTGTTTTGACATTTTTGGCAATTATTTATAGTCTGGCTGATTTTGTTTTTCATAAATGGAAAAAAATATGTTCTTTTAATATGACGAAATGATTCGTCAATTCCTCTATGATTTGATTTTTCGTGGTAGTCTTTTATAATTCTTTCCTGTTCGTCGGTTTCCGTTACATCAGTTAGTATCTTTGTACATCTTACTAGGCGAAAAAGTCGGTTGTTGGAGAAATATTTAGAATATGAAGATTGAATTAAACGGAAAATGTTATCTTCAGTGAATATTGCTGTAAGTCTATTTGGTGGTAAATTGGTTTTAAGAATGTTTGTTATATCTTCTTCAGTAAAACTGGGTCTTTTTATTATTCGGCGTTGCTTATTTCGGAAAGGTAGTAACAGGACTGTATCTGGGTGTTCCGCTGATATCTCTATTATGATCTGTAAATTGAAATCGTTTAGGGGTCTTTCCGAAATTCCTATTCCATCATTCAAATTTTCTTCCGCTGAGTGAACTGTTGATCCGGAAGTTTCGTTATCCAAACTAGTGTCATTAAGATTTATTTCAATTGGGTTATTAAAGGGGTCGTTTATTTTTGCTCTACTTAGAGCGTCTGCATTAGAATTTAATTTACCTTTCTTATACACAATTTCGTAATCAAATTCTTCGAGCTTCAAACGCCATCTAACTAGCTTCGAATTTGGTTCTTTTAAGCTCATTAGCCATGTGAGCGGTCTATGATCCGTTACTATTTGGAACTTGTGACCATATAGGTATGGTCGAAAATATTTGGTTGCCCACACGATTGCCAGTAGTTCTTTTTCAATGGTTGAGTAGTTTGTTTCGGAATCTGACAATGTGCGGCTAGCGTAGCATATCGGCTTGTCACTGCCAATACGACCTTGAGAAAGTATTGCACCTAGTGCGAAGTTGCTGGCATCAGTGGTTAGAATAAAAGGTTTCGAAAAGTCCGGATATTGAAGTATAGGGTCATTTGTCAGGATGCTTTTACAAATTTCAAATGTTTTGACATAATTCTCTTCTAAATTTATAGTTCTGCCTTTTTTTAAACATTCTGTTAAGGGTTTCGTTAATTTAGCGAAATCCTTAATAAATTTGCGGTAGTACCCTAAAAGGCCTAGAAATCCTTTGATTTCTTTTTGTGTGCGAGGGATTGGGTAGTTTTGTATAGCCTGGATTTTTATTGGATTCGGTTTTATTCCTTCTGTTGAAACAATGTGTCCTAAGAAGGCGATTTCTTTCTGTAAAAATTCGGACTTATCAAGTTGTATCTTGAAGTTAGAATTCTTTAATTTTTCAAACACTAGTCTTAAATTTTCTAAATGTTCTTGTAATGATGTCGAGAAGATTATAATATTATCCAAATAAACTAGACAAATTTTTCCAATTAATTCTTTTAAGACATTGTCCATGACACGCTGAAAGGTGGATGGTGCGTTTTTTAGCCCAAAAGGCATTCTCACGTATTCATAGTGACCACCTTCTACTGTAAACGCTGTTTTTTGTATGTCCTTTGGGTTCATCTCAATTTGATGAAAGCCGCTTGCTAAATCAAGGGTTGAGAAGTACATACATTTGCCTAATTTGTCAAGGATTTCATTAATATTTGGTAAGGGATAACGGTCAGAAATGGTTTTTTCGTTAAGTTTCCTATAGTCAATAACTAATCTCCATTTCTGTTTACCTGCTGCATCTATTTTTTTTGGGACAATCCAGACTGGGGAGCTCCAAGGTGAAAAACTATGCCTAATTATTCCTTGTTCAAGCATATTCCCTATCTGTCTTTTGACTTCCTCTTTATGGACATAAGGGTATCTATAGGATTTTGTGTATATTGGGATATCATCAGTTGTAGTGATTCTGTGCTTTATCTCGTTGGTGAAAGTTAGGTTATCACCTTCCCTATAAAAGACGTTGTGATACCTTTTACATAGTTTTAGAAGAGAGTTTTTTTCCTCTAAGTTCATATGGTTTAATCTTAATATTTTGGAGAGATCAGGTCTTGAATTATTGTCGTCTACAACGTTTAAATTATTTATTTCGATTTGCGGTAAGCAAGGATAGTTCAGATTATCAATACAATTTATTTCGATGAAATTGGACGGATTATAAGGTTGGACTTTGATGGGTTGTTCGAGATAAAAGATTTTTTCTTCGTCGGCTGTATTTATGACTTCAAGTGAGCTGAACCAATTTTCCGCCTGATAAATACCATCTGTTATGGTAAGAAATGTATTGAGTCTAATTGCATCAACGAATATATCACCCTTTTCTAAGTCCACAGGAACGCTTACAACTTTTTTTGATTTTGCTGGTATGATATGCTTCCCGGAAGAAAGATTTGGTTTGTATTGGAGATTGATCAAACATGTGTTTGTTTTAAGTACTTTATTCTCTAAGTCGATGCTAGAACCGATTTGAGTAAGTACATTTATACCTAAAAGCCCGTCAAAATAGTTATGAAATTTAAAAAGGAGAAGTTCTATACAGCCTTCTTGATTAAATTCGCGGAACATTGGTAAGGTAACTTTTTGATTAAGCTTATAGGTGCTGAGAACTGTTTTGATTGTTATTGGGTCACAATTTCTCCTGCCATCTTCACTAATAAATGTTGGATTTATAAATGAAGAGGAGGATCCCGTATCTATTAAAAATTTTAAAGGTCTTCCGAATGGAGAAGTAATATTTACATAAGCTAGCCAATCACCGTGTTTGTTTTTATCTATATATCCCGTTGGTTCCTCGAGGCGAATGCTTGAAAATTTGGTGGTTCTTCAATATTAGCAAGTTCTTCATTACCTACATTCCTTGAATAATTGTCAAGGTTTTGGAAGTAGCTGTTTTCTGTTACAGCTTGGAAAGTATTTACATTATTTGATTCTTGAAATCTATTTTTTGGAAAAGAGGAGTTCGATCTATTATTCTGGTAATTACCGTTATTCCTAAAGTTTGAATATCTTGAGTTATTGTCTTTGAAGTTCTGCGATTGTTGAGTTCTCCTCGTTTGTGTTGAGTTTACTTCTTGTTTGAATGAGTTTTGGTTTCTTTGTTGGGGCTGTGCTGAGTATATTGTTTGCTCGCTAGGTTGAGTCAAATTTCTAGAGAGGAATTGTTGATCCTGTTGGTAATTTCTTTGGTAATTATTGCTATAGGATCTATTTTGGGGATAGTTAATCTTTTGTTGATTATCTCCAAAGCTAGATTTCCCTGAATACGGAACATATCTAGAGTAAAATATATTTTGCTCTTTGATGCAAAAACTGAAGGCTTCTGCCAAAGATTTTGGTCTCATGGCTCTAATACTTGAGCCAAGTGGTTCTCTAAGGCCGCTAAGGAAGCTTGATAAACACATTTCCGAATAAAGTTCTCTTTTTGAGGAAATAACCTTTCTATCTGACTCATGAATCCTAATATTATTTATAAGGGCTGATTGCAGCTCTATAACTTCGCTATAAAATTTTCCAGTACTTTTCCTATCCTGTTGTAACCTATGTAAATCCCTAATTAGAGATGTTTCTGTCCTTTTATCGGAGTAATGCAGTATGAGATTGTTTTTTATTTCGTCCCAAACGAGCTGAGTGCCATACATGTTAAGGATTTCGTTGGCTTCGCCCTCAACCTTGTTTCTGATAGCTCTTAGAAAAATTTTCCCTTGTGGGGTAGTGTCAGTGTTTTGGATATGTATGAGGATTTCTTCTACATTGTTGATAAATTCGTATAATAGACGTGGGTTTCCGTCGAATTTAGGGAGATCTTTTATAGCGTCAGGTATTCTTAAACTATTAAAAATGTCGATTGAGTTATTTTGGGCTAAACCCGAAGTTTGTCCGTTGTCAGTCATGGTATCTTGCTCTTCTTCTATTATTGAAAGAGGTTTACTTCTGAGGTTATATGTGTTGTTGTGTTTTTGTGTAAATTTTTTAATCATAGAGTTTCCTTTAAAATGTTTTTGATACTTGCAAAAAACTTATCTTATTTCAAAATTTTATGTCAGTTTCATATATAAATTTTCCGTATGGTGATATTCAGTCACCTGAAGGTATCGCTCATATACAGTGAGGAATCCCTTCTGTTTCTGAGAAATGCCTCTCAATTTTTCCAGTTAACAATATGCCCTTGTTACTGTACTTTGACAGTGATATTCATTCACTGGGATTTCTCTAGGAACGACGGAATTAAAATCTTATTTTGTTTCAAAATTTTATTTCAGTTTCATATATAAATTTCCGGGTATGGTGATGTTCAGTCACCTGAAGGTATCGCTCATATAAAGTGAGGGATCCTTTCTATTTCTGAGAAATGCCTCTCAATTTTCCAGTTAACAATATGCTCTTGTTACTGTACTTTGACAGTGATATTCATTCACTGGGATTTCTCTAGAAATGACGGAATTGGAATATTTGTTTTGCTTAAAAATATTCTTTTGGTGCTTTTATATTTTTTTTTTTTATTTCCCTTTTTTATTTTATTTTAATTTCCCTTTTTTATTTTATTTTAATGCCTACGATAACCACTTACATGTGCCAAGTAATGATAGTGATGAACAGCATTCCAGTTGTGGTAGATATCCTTTGAGTATAGATGAAATTGTAGTTATCCTCTGGAGTGTAGATGTAGTCGCTGATAATTAAGGGTCAAAACCCACCGGTATCTCGAGATGATTTGTTGAGTTAATTTGAAGGATATATTCCTTTTTTAACATAAGTCACAATAATTTTGCAAGATGAATTTTCTTTGTAATATATGCCACAAATTTTTTTTTAGGATTTGTAAATCTCCTTTTTTCCCTTTTTTTTTTTCTGGAAGCCACAATAGAATTTGCACAAAATTTTGCGATTATTTCGAGATGCCGTTTATCAGGCTACGCGACTGCGCCAAATATAGTTTTATACTTAAAGTAATTTAAAAAAATAAATTTATTCTTGCTAGTTACAATTAATAAATAATCTTAAAACTAAAAATACAAGTATTTATAGTCGTTGAATCGACCTAAAAGAAAGTGCTTATTCAATAGTTTAATAATAAAGTAAATATAAGTGCTAAATTGACAAATTGATATGAAATTGATTTATAGTCGTTGAATCGACCTAAAAGAAAGTGCTTATTCGATAATTTAATAATAAAGTAATATAAGTGCTAAATTGACGAATTGATATGAAGTTGATCTAAAAGAAAGTGCTTAATTGATAATTTAATAATAAAATAAATATAATTGCTAAATTAACTAAATAATGTTGTTGCTGTCGTTCTTGTTGCTGCGTGGTGGCTTTGTTGGAGGTTGTTGTTGTTGTAGGGGCTGGGTGTAATATGTAACTCGCGCGCGATTTTTAATAAAATTTTTTCCTTTTATAATGCTAGTGTTATTTTATGAATAAATAATATCTTAAAATTTAAGTTAATATTGCAGAAAAAGAGCACCGCTGGCGAAAAATTTTAATAAAAATTTTTAAATTTTAAAATGATAATCGCCTTATAATAATAGTTGTTGCTGTTGTTGTTGCTGCTGCTGTTGTTGTTGTTGTTGTTGTTGTTGTAACTGAGTTTTTATTGATTTTGTCCATAAATACATACTTTTCATAAGGATTCATTGAATATAATTTTTTGTTTTCCGGTAAAAAAGGGGGTAAATAATTAAAAATTTAGAACAAATTATATACCATTTTAAAGGGAATAAACTAAGCTTTCTTATCATACTAAAAAAACTATAGGTCGTTAACACAATTTTTTTTAAAAAAAATGGATATTTAAAAAAAAATGGTCAAAATTTCAGAAAAATCGTTATATCTCCAAAAATATAGGTTGAATTTCAATACTTTACATACCATTATTGAAAGCCATTGAATTGTCTTTCTTATGGCACCCATTTTTTTGATATCCATACAGGGGTTCCCAACTTATGATTGTTTTTACAAAAGCTATATCCAGAACTTCCGATGGCTATATCTCCGAAACTAGATCCGAGCGACACTTTGTTTTTTCATAATTCTTATTTATTTTTAACCCGCTTTTACCCCTAAAAAAATAAATAAAATTGGACAATGTCAGCTAAAGTAAACTTAAGCCCAATTTCCTCCCTCTTAATTTTTTTTGCAAATGATAGTTTAAGTATAGCTGATAATCGAAATAAGCGTCAGCCGCCAGAATAGTGTTTGGCATGGTTGTGAGAGGACGACAAAAAAAAATTTTGCGCAATAACTCGGAAAGTAAACCAAAAGTAGAAAAGTATGTTAGGACCAATGTTGTAGAGGAGAAAAAGCACATTTCATATCAGAAAAGTTCCCAATCGACAATATTTGACCCACTTTTTACCGTTTTAAATTTCCGGTAAATTCTGTAATTTTGAGCAAGAATAGTTAGTTTGGGCGAAAAATGCGGTTCTCAGATTCAAACAAGTAATGTTAATTTAAGACTCAATAAAAACCGTATTTCTTCGAAAATGGAGATGGTCATTAATAATTTTAAAACTATGAAAAGTGGGTCAAATCTTGTCATATGGAAAATTTTAAGGCACGAAATCTATGTGTTTTCATCTCCTCTACAACATTGGTCTAAATATATTTTTCTACTTGTGGCTTACTTTTCGAGTTATTGCTTTTTTGTCGGCCTCTCACATCCAGGCCCACTACTATTCTGCCAGCTGACGCTTATTTCGATCATCAGCTATACTTAAACTATCATTTGCAAAAAAAAAATTAAGCGGGAGGAAATTGCTTCGCAAAATGTGCACTGCTTGACAAAATTAAAAAAATAGAAAATCTTTCCATGCCTATATCTCAGCTTTTGTTTAACCGATCTCAAAGCTGATAGTTTCAGCACACTCTGCTCGATGAGTACTTTAATTTGATATACATACAGTTGTGTTCATAAAAATAGTAGTGTTGCAGGACATGACTTAAATCTCTTTTCTAAATTATTTTGCCTTAAAAATTGAATTCCTTAGTAAAATTTTCGCAGGACTACATAAAAAAAACAGAAAAGTAAAAAAATGCCGTTACTTTTGTTTCGTGTTTTCGTGTTTGTGATGCATTTACATTTTTGCACCAAAAATCTGCTGTTCCTTAAAATAGTAGTGTTTTACGTAACTTATTGAAAAAAATTAAAAATTCTAGAAAACCGACATAAGTAAGTGTAATTAAGTAATTCAATAATGTGCTTATATGAATTTATTGTAATCGAGGTACTCTTCCTTGATATAATCAATAATTAGACTAAGGAATCAGGGCAAGACCTTAAAGGAAACTGAAAATATGGTTGGATGCACTGCCCCTGATATTTAATGCTATTACCTATTGTAAGAAACCTAAAAATCGTGTTGGTAACCGCCAGACGAAGTGCACGGTATTGCAAGACTAAGCCTTCGGCGTCCTCGAAAATGATTAAAAATCAGCCAAATCTGTCGATCAGTGCTGTGACAATTCGTCGTCGACTAATGGAAAATAATTTGAATATAAGAAGTTCCAGGAAGTATACCTGGAAGAGTGGCGCAACGTATTACAGTCAGATGAGAGCAAAGTATTTTTTTTTTTTTGTGGAACAGGCTCTAGGCAGTATGTTTGTTGTCAACCAAACACAGAATACCACTCCAAATACACTACCAAGACGGTTAAACATGGTGGACTGACCTTTAAAGTATGGGCTTACTTTTGATAGACTGGCGTTGGCCCTATCCATTTGATCACAGATATTATAGACAAAGCAGTCAACGTTAATTTATTGAAGGATGTAATGCTACCGTATGCCAGTCGGGAAATGCCTTTAAAATGAACGATTCAACAGGATAATGATCCTAAACACAGTAGTAAACTAGCTTATGAATGTTTGTATCTTAAAAAATCAACGTGATGCTATGGCCAGCTCAGTCTCCGGACCTTAATCGGATAGAAAATTTGTTAGGAGATATCAAACGAATCGTAACAACAGCAATATCCCAAAGGGATATGGGCTGGAATTCCTGTGAAGCGTTGTAAGGACCTTATTGACTTTATTCCACGTTCATGCATAGCCGTAATAAGCAATAAAGCGTTTATCACGAAATATTAGACCCAAAAGAAACATGTATAAGATGTAACATGTAGTTTAATTTAAGTTTTGTCTCTTTTTTTTAATTTTAGTAACCACTACTATTTTTGTAAACAGCTTTATTTTTGAATTTTATTTTGATTAAAGAAACTGTAAATATTATCGGAAATGAATATGCATTACTATTTTTTCAAAACTTTAAATGAAAATTGTACTCATCATTTAATTTGATAGTAAAACACCCAGGACCCAACGGCACTACTATTTTTGTGAACACAGCTGTATGTATAATTTATTGCTGTGGATATTCTAGATCCCAATTAAAAAAATCGCCAAAATCTGAAATATGATAGTTTTCGCAGCGAGAATTTGAATTACGATACTCTTCGCGGCAAGCATTGAACTGCGATAGTTTTCGCTGATAATTAGAGCTACGATAGTCTTCGTAGGGACCAGCGATATAATCTATTTAGATTTATATATATATAGCACCACTGTGTCTAAACTTTAGACTCTAAAGTGATGTGTTGTTATTTTACATAGTTATTATTAGATTAATTGCGGAAAATACCATATAACACATTTACTTGATCTATAGCATTTTATTAAGTACATATGTATATTAAAAAAAGAGTTTAAAATACAATCAATACTTTAGATAAAGTAAATGTGTTTGATTTTATATGTCATGATTCCACAGTTAATTATAAAATGATTGAATTCCACTTACATACACACCTGCTCAAAATAATAGGTACACTTCTCAGTTTTTAGTTTAAACTCTATTACAAAAATATTTTGGAAATATAGAGGAAAAATCGTAGTGGTAACGTGAATAACACAACGTGGTTGGACGATCTTCAGTAAAACAAATCATGTAATTCCCCTATGTTTTGAACGTTTCTACTTACTGTGTATAGTTTGAAAATTTGCCTGCTCAAAATAATAGGTACACCTGCAAGTTGGTTCAAATTTTTGTTTGACACCTTTTTCTTTTAAATTTTTTTGAACTTTCCTTAGAAGAACGGTGAGTTTTCTTTAATTAAATCTTGAAATGCAGTGAATTGACAGCAACAAATTTTAGTTGAGATGGGTCGTAAGTCAAATTGATCTACTGAGGAATACAGACTGGCTTTAAACTTAAAAAAAGAAAGAAAATCTCTTCGATGTAGCTTGCAGGTTGCTGAATATATCTCACAATTTTATGAGAAATGTATTTAAAAATAAACCGTAAAAAGAACCTCGTGGTAGATCATCAAAAACCGCTCCAACAGATGATTTTCATATTGAAAGTATCGATAAAAAAGGCATATTTAAATGTTCAAAGACAATTTTAGCAGAAATTGGGCACGCGGTTACCGCTCAAACAATTCGACGACGTTTACTAAAGGTAAATCTACCTGGGCGTATAGCTAGAAAAGTTCCTTTGTTACGGAAAGAAAAATTGAGCATGATGCTAAATTTTGCAAGGGATCATGAAAACTGGTCATGACCTGAACGGCGGAAAAAGTGGCGTAATATCTTAAGGAGAGATGAAACTAAGATTAATTTATTTGGAAATGATTCAGAAAAGACGGCCTAAAAGCAGAGTTTCACATCAGATTCACAAAAAAAAACTTACACACGGAGGCGGAAATATTATGGTGTGGTAGTGTTTTACTTAATATGGGATAGGTCCCATATTCCGGACAACGAGTAAATAAAGGTGGATACACTAAATAATGAAAGTGTAAACAAAAAAGTTCATATCTGTAACAATTTCTTTTGTTGTACTGTATATCTTTCCGGTGTACCTATTATTTTGAGCAGGCAAATATTGAGCAAATAGTATTCATTGACCTCAACTTTCGTACCTTATGGAAATACTTAAGGAATTTATACTTTTTTATATTTATAAAGACTACGAAGATATTTGCATTTTTGTTTTCTTAAATATTTTGAATAAAAAGTTTTTCCGTTGAGTTGAATTTTGAACTCTCGGGTGTACCTATTATTTTGAGCAGGTGTGTATATAGCCATATTACAATTGTTAGCGGTATAAATGTTGTTATATGGTATTTTCAGCAATGGGTCTATGTAATAATATGGCACATCACTAACTACACCAGTCCCCCGTCTTACACGTTTTCGATCTTACACGGTTTTTAAAATCAAAAATTCGACTACAAAAATTTTTTTTTCATCTCTTTTTTTATTAATTCATATTCACATATAATATAATATTGCTCAAAATGAACATTTTGGCTTCGCACGCACTTATTTCAAGTCGATTTAAATCAATTCTTTTGTGAATAATTATGATATACATTTGTAAAAATAAAACACTTGTACCAGATCTCAAATAAAGAAGATTTCTCTGACTTTCTGTATGCACAAATACATTGTTACGAACATATATCATATTTTGTTTTATATTTTTATAGTATGCAGTGGCGTCACTTCATCCAAACCTTGGGCGGGGGGGGGGGACGAGAATTATAATTTCACCACTATTAGATGGTTTTATTGAATTGATGTATGGAATAATAACAAGTAACAGATCCTTGGGGGAGGGGCCAATGCCCTCCCCAGCCCTACCGAGTTGACGCCACTGATAGTATGTGATATAGCAAATTGAAAGACATTTCGAATAATTTTTTGGTCAAATAGCTCTTGAGAAAAATGCTATCAAAGTGATAGGATAGACTGTGATTGTGATTTTTATTTTTAGTTAAATTTCTGAACTACAGAAAACATATTTTAAATTTAGTTTCACTGTCTAAAATCTTAAAATTTATCCTCAGAACATTGCTAAGACTATTCTCTTTTAATTGGAAAAATATTGTAGATAAATAATTTTAACACCGATTTAAAATTCAAGACAAACTAAATTTTTGAAATCTGTAATAGTGGAGCTTTTAGTGTTGCTTTTAGTTTATGCTGAATAAATGACTGAATAAGTACATTTGAGACTTTTTTCGTTTTACACGGTTTTTCATACAAATATTTTCAATTTCGAGTTACACGGTTTTCTGAGGAACGTATCTCCCGTGTAAAACGGGGGCAGGTGTACTAAGTTTTCAAAAAAATTTAAAGATTTTATTTGTTTGCCGGTAAAAATGTGTTAATATAAAAAATTTGATACAAATGATGTATCACTTTAAAGGAATAGAATTAAGCTTTCTAGAGATGCTAAAAAAATGATATAGTAATAACACATTTTTTGAAAAAAATATCGGTTAATCCAAAAAAATAACAAAATGTTCGTCATGTCTCGAAAACTTTAAACACCTTTTTATAACTACCAATGACTTTATCTCAGAAACTAGATGTAAGCGACACTTTATTTTGCAGATTTATTTTTACTCCTAAAGCGCTACTTTCTTTAAAAAAAAAATGGGACAATTGTCGCTAGAGTAAACATATGCCAGATTATATGTTTCAGTCGCTCAGGCAAAGCATTGAGGTCCAAAAAATTTGCAACTGGACGACTCGTATTATATATGTATTTGCAAATCTTAAAATGTATTTTGTTATAACTATGAAAAGGAAGAATCCGAGGCTGAAATATTTGAGTGGGAGCGGCTGAAGGAAATCTACCATGAAAGTCGCTGTCACAGTTTAAGTTTTGCCGCAGAAACTTCGCTCGTTGTTGTACCAAAGACAGTGACCTTCTGTGCTGCTGGTGCTGATTTTTCGTTGCGTATCTTTCGTACCGATTTACAAAATTCAGACACTGTGCAGACCCTAAAAGGTTATTAATCCTAGAAGGTTAACGATATTTTACGTATGTTGAGAGTAATGATAGCCGAATCGACTAACGGGTGAATTTTTTTTAGAGTGGAAAAATTTCACTAAATGAATGTGATTTATTCAAATAGTCACGGTGGATAAATTTCGAACATTATTTTTAAACAAATCATGTCATAAAATATTCTCGAGTTGGAAAAACAAAAAATATCATTCAAAATTAATTTATGAGCTTTATTAGACTAATTTGAGGCGTTTGAACACGATTGTCGGGGTAAAACAATAAATGTGCAAAAAGTGCAAAACGGCGACATCTGACTTTTCTTCATTTTGTTGTAGGTAATCAGGCGGCCTAAATTAATTATAGGGAGAGATATTAAACCCGCATACAAAACGGCAAAGCAGAAAAAGCCACTTTATTGGGAAATTAACAAGGTAGACCCTGTTGAAATAAGAGTAATTGCAATTAAGTAAAAGCAATTGCATATAAAGGGGGAAAAATTTAGAATTTTTAGCGCACTATGTTTTGCTATGATTCTTAACTGGTCAATGCAAACAGTAAAATATGGTATGCTTGCAGATATTTAAATGTCGGCTAACAAAGCTTATTGATGATATTATGTAGTGGTGGTTGAAACTAGTATAAGCAGCTGGTTGCCCATTTTTTCCACATAATGCATTTTGCTCTGTAATTAAATTTTTTTGTACTTACAGTACTGCACAGCAGTGGCTCAGTAAAAAATAATATTAAATTATGATCTGTTCTAAAAACGCAAAATATGATATTTTAAGCTTTAATAGCCTGGTAAATTTTAAAATCGATTGGTGAAACCGGGCATGAATGCAGTAGATGATGAGATAAATGAAAAACTGAATGATGTTAGTCGTTTCGACTATCACTACTCTTCTATAGTTCAAAGTTATTTTATTTAATTTGAAATAGTAGAAATTAAAAAATTTTTATTATTTTTGAATAAAATCGTTAAATTTAATAATATTTAGTTTAGAAAAGGCTAAAACACGATTAAAATAATAAAAACCAATAATTTAAATTTTATTGCTTCGCGCCGACGTTTCGAGGATTATTTGTCCTCTTCCTCAGGGTGTCTGTTTATTAACTACATTAACTAAATAATTAAGTAAACATAAATAGACAATTAGTACTAAAAATAGAAACATTCAGATAACATAATATTTTACATTAATTTGCTTACAAAAGTTTAATGTTAGGAAAACAAAAGCGAAAAGCTTTATGTTAAAGCTAAATAATAAGCGCTGCTAATGTTGACGCCGTCTTCTTTTCTGTTTCTTATTTTATTTATTGTTTTTTTGTATGTGCAAACGTTCTAATGTAAGTCTAATGTTGAAGTTCGTTTCTCTGTCGATTATTTTTACATTGCTAAGATCCGCCGAATGTCCAGTGTTTTTTATGTGTTGTGCTAAGGCCGTTGTTTCTTTGTTGCATTTTATGTCGTTTGCATGTTCGTTAATTCTTGTTGCCAGCTTACGTTTTGTAGTCCCTATGTAGATTTTATCACATAACTCATCTTTTCCTATGCAGTTGATTTTGTAAATGACATTGGATTGTTGTAATTTTTCTATTGGTGTTTTTCTTTTCGTGAAGATGTTGGTCAAAGTACAAATCGGTTTGTGTGCAAATTTAATGTTGCTATTATTATTTATGATTTAACTGTTTATTGTCTGTAATATTTGGTATATATGGTACACGGTGATAGCGTTTGGTTATGTTTTGGTTGTTATTTGTTGATTTGGTATTGTTTGTTATATCAGTTATGACTGTTTTTATTAATTTATTTATAAGGGTTATTGGGAAACTATTGTTGGTAAGAATTCGTTTTGCTGTTTTAAGATTTTTGTTCCAAGTTTGTTTATCGCTGATTTTAAGGATTTTATACATTAGATTTTTTGCTGTATTTATTTTATGGTGTGTTGGTTGGTTTCAAAATTCTTCCTGAAGCTATTGGCTTCGTGTACCAGTCAAATTCTAATTTGTTATTTTTTCTAATTATGCTCATATCTAGATACGCAATAGCATTATCTTTTTCCATCTCCATGGTAAATTGAAGTTTTTGATGATATGAATTCATCTCTTGTAGAATAATTGGTATGTCATTTGGATTTACTATGGCAAGAATGTCGTCTACATATTTGAAAATTTTTGTGAATTGAACGTTTTTTCCGGCTAATGTGTTGATCGTATTGTCAAGAAGATCATCCAGGCCTATGTCTGCAATTTGTGGAGAGAGAGGATTACCCATTGGCATGCCGAAGACTTGATTATATATTGTTTCCCGAAGCATTATGTAATTATTGTCTTTAAGGCAAAAATTAATAATTTTTAGAAAGTATCCTTTGCTGATGGTTGTGTGTTGTGACGATTGTGACCATTTCTTCATTATGGTTTTTATAGCCAAGTGTAACAGCATCAAGTGAAATAACAACTTCATTTTCTTTCAATATAACGTCTTTTAATTGGTTTTTTACCTCGACTGCGTTAATAACGTTGTATTTTTCGGAGATTATGTTTTTTAGTTTGCTGCCTATATGTCTAGATAATTTGTAGCAAAGAACCTGCGTGGCGATTGGTCTCAATGGTGTATTTAGCTTTAACATAAAGCTTTTCGCTTTTGTTTTCCTAACATTAAACTTTTGTAAACAAATTAATGTAAAATATTATGTTATCTGAATGTTTGTATTTTTAATTCTAATTGTCTATTTATGTTTACTTAATTATTTTGTTAATGTACTTAGTTAATAAACAGTCGCCCTGAGGAAGAGGACAAATAATCCTCGAAACGTCGGCGCGAAGCAATAAAATTTAAATTATTGGTTTTTATTTTAATCGTGTTTTAGCCTTTTCTAAACTAAATATTAAAAAATAATTAATTCAATATGTACATAGGTCACAGCAATTACATCAACGACACTGCATGGGATAATGAAGGTGGCTATTTGGCTTCTGTTAGTGATGATCATTCATGTAAAATCTGGAGTAACGAATCTCAATTTGAAAGCGTTACCACATTCTGCTTGTCATCTGCTGGAATGTCTGTGAAATGGCATCCGGAGGAACCTTATAAAGTAATGGTCGCCGAGAAAAAAGGTGTTATTCATTTGTATAACGTGCGTTCGCAGCAGGCTATCATGTCAGTAGAGTCTCCAAAGTTTCCGCTTATGTCTGCGGATTGGGCCATGAATAATCGACTTTTTATTATCGCTTTGGCTGGTGGGAACATCATAACTTGGGATCTACGCAGGCCATGGTAAAATTTTATTAAATAGTTTATTTTTTTATTTCGAAGTAGTTACTTATCAAACATAGTTTATGCCGTTATATTTGTTTAAGTTTATAACATTGTGCAGAAAACGTACCCCATACAGACAAACCTTTTCATATGAAAGCCTTTGTGGCCAAGACTCGTTTTTATTTTTTCTTTTTCAACATATGTACCTTTTAAAATAAGAAAATGTCTTCGTATCGTGAAACCTTTAAGCCTTTGGTATCTTCAGTCATTTTTCCAGGACAATTTTATTTGCAATTAAACAATTTACGATTCAAATATGTAAATATTAATGAACCAGGGTTGCCATGTTGAAATCGACGAAATAACGGTCTTTCCAAAAAATATAATTTTTTTTCATGAAAAATATGGAATTATTGTTTTTAGCTTGATAAAAAAATTATTTCACCTTAAATTAACGGCCAGTAACGGCTTCTGCCTCCAATTAACGGCTTAACGGCCTCCTTCGCGGCCAACGGCTTTAGCATTCAATTAACGGGCTGGCCTCGTCATTAACGGTCACGTGGCAACCCTGTAATGAACCCATCGAAATAATTTTTTGGCGAAATCAAAGGTGGGCAATGTTACACTCTGAATTTTTACCCGTAATTAAGTTCCCCAGCAGCAGAGGCGGAGACTTCTAAAAGATATTGGGGGGCACTACTTTCAAAAGTTTTTCAAGTCTATGGTGTAGAGCAGTGTTGGGCATGGAAATCTAGCAAAAGGGCACAACATCAAGCAACAACAAACTAAATTTTAAAGTTTTTTTGCTTTCATTTCCAAATTCGCCAACAGCAAAAAACAATTGCTACATTCGTCGAAATACAATGCGGCGCCGTCGCTAACACCTGTGTGTGTTGTTTTTGTTTTCATTAGAACTCAACTCAACGCTGTGCGCCGATAGCGTTGAAATTCTGCGAACTTTTGGTTGCTTGTTTGTGCGTCGAATAACGGTTCGGGCCATGAGGGCTGAAAGTGCCTGTACTTGCCTATCGCTGGTGTAGAGTCATAATCATCAAAAAGAATGAAAATTTTAAAGTACACTTGTGCTGACGACATTAAGTCATTCGTATGCTATGAACCATATTTGTTAAAATTTATTTATAAATTTTTTTTTCTGATTCTTATATTATTAGTTTTTATGATCCTGCTATGTAAGCATTAATTTACGGCAAAAAAAAATCAAAATAAATATTTTGGGTTTATCCCGAAAAATGCAAAAACGTCAATAAAGGTCATAAATACTGTGCTTATATAATTAAGTCATCTGAAAGAAAGTAATTGAAATTGTTGAATTTTTGGTGTGAGTCCTATTTTTTTTTATTAGTTTAGCTTAATAATGAGTAGGATAACCTTTTTGTTTCATAAATGTTGAGAATCGGTTTGGCATGCTGCCTACCAGGCGTGCACATTGCTCTGGAGTAATTTTATGCCACTTCCTTTGTATATTGTATGCACACCCAAGATTTGAGAAGTGGAGATCATTGTTTTGGGCCATTATCAAGCTAGCAAATTCATCTCAGCGGAAAATTTTTGGTGTAATCGGTGGACAAAAAAATTTAATGTATGGGTTGCCAGGCCAAAACCGTATGTGTGCTCGAAAGACATCAAAAAAAGTCGTCGGTTCGCAAACGGGGCACTTTTTCAAAGGACTGCCTTTCAGATTATGATTTATTATTTGAGTGAAGTATGTTGCACATAGAGACTAACATCGCTCCCAAGTACGTAGAATTTGGATTCATCGCTTTAAATAATCATACTCCAAAAATTCAGTCCTTTGAAAAAGTGACCCATACATTAAATTATTTTGTACAGAAATATATTAAGGGAACATTTGGCCACCGATTACACCAAAAATTTTCCGCTGAGATGAATTTTCCAGCTTGATAATGGCGCAAAACAATGATCTCCACTTCTCAAATCTTGGCTGGGCATACAATATACAAAGGAAGTGGCATAAAATTACTCCAGAGCAATGTGCACGCCTGGTAGGCAGCATGCCAAACCGATTCTCAACATTTATGAAACAAAAAGGTTATCCTACTAATTATTAAGCTAAACTAATAAAAAAAAATAGGACTCACACCAAAAATTCAACAATTTCAATTACTTTCTTTCAGATGACTTTATTATATGAGCACAGTATTTATGACCTTTATTGACGTTTTTGCATTTTTCGGGATAAACCCTAAATATTTATTTTGATTTTTTTTTGCCGTAAATTGATGCTTACATAGCAGGATCATAAAAACTAATAATATAAGAATCAGAAAAAAAAATTTATAAATAAATTTTAACAAAAATGGTTCGTAGCATACGAATGAATTAATGTCGTGAGCACAATTGTATATGGTTGGGTTACCAACGTTGAAAACGCGATTTCAGGTTTGCTAAAGTCATTTTTTCTTCCTGGACAATTGTTTTGTACATACTAGGTTTTCAATTATGGATATTTGCTCACTAAAATATTGGGGGGCAAAGCCCCTCAAAATATTTTTGGGGGAAAAGTGCCTTGCCCCCCATAGGTTAGGTTAACACGGGAGATGACAATTGTCATCATAACTTAGGTTGCAATTGGGCCTATTGTATACCCTTTCCCCCCATAGCCGTCGTCTATGCCCAGCGGCAAATATTTTATAAACAACCAGTGGCGTCAATTCGCTAAGACTGGGGAGGGCATTGGTCCCCCCATGGATCTGATACTAGTTATTATTCAATACAACAATTCAATAAAACCATCGAATAGTGGTGGAATTATAATTCTCGCCCTCAAGGTTTTGATGAAGGGACGCCACTATAAACAACACCGATAAATAGTAATGCTCTTCGTAGGCAGTGCTGTTCACAACTCCAGTCGTAACTGTAAATTATTTTTACAAAGCTATGACTGGCTTTATAGGCAGTTTGCCTACATCTCTTTATACATTCCTGTTACACAATAAATGCATATTACCTACGACGTCGCTTGAAAAGTCACTGAAATGTTTGACGAGTTGCCTTTATCTCCATATACAAAGTTAGCGAATAGCAGCCAGACAGACTGCCTAAAATGTTAGTCAAACAAAATATTCTGTTACAAAAATATTCTCAACAAATGAAAAAATCGAAATGGATTTTGTATTTACTAATGTTGACGATAATCAAAAATATGTACATATATTTATGTCGGTTGTTAGAACGTTTGTTTGGGACGTAGAACGTGCGGACTCAAATCTTGGAACAGATAATTATTTGTAATTTAATTTTACTTGCAATTTTTATTTATAAAATTATTTAAGTAACACAAATTGATTCGACTGAGATTTCAACCTGTTTAATTTCTATAAAAGTTTGAATGCGATTGCGATCCTTAGCTAACTCGACTACAGAATGTGAACGTTTTATTAGATAAAACAGATCAGTTAAAATGATATGGGAAATACATGAATAATATAAAATAAATCGCATCCATGAAACGCACTATACAAATTTTCCGAGTACTCTTCTTATTTGGCGCTGGGTTACTACCATATGGAGTTTGTGAAAAGTTTGCGGGGTAATAAAATCAACATTTTTTATCAATTGCTTTTGTTTCGTTTCAACTAAAAATATGACACAAAGGAAAAATTAAATGTTTATTAAATTTCCAATTAAACGAAAATTTATGTAACTATTTGGCCAATTTCAAATTAAAAACGTTTAATTTATTAAAGAAACAAGAAAGAGAAATAATGGAAAATAAACATATCTCTGCATGAAAACATGGTATAAGGTATCGCAGGATCTCTCAATCTTATTTATGTAATTAATTTTTTAAATATATTTAATACTTATCATTAATTTAATTCGTAATTTTAACAGTTCCCCAACGGATGCTAAACAAGTTCACGAAGATGGAGGACGTATTGTGCGGTTTTCCCCCAATAGTGAAATGGTGATTTGCAGTGTTGGAAGGCCAGATATAACTTTAAAAGTTTTTACAGCCAAATCGATTGTCCCACTAATAGAGGCTCCCTTAAAATTATTTGGTGGCATGGCTTGGCATCATCGGTTACCATATGTTGCCGCTGCTTATGATCGAAAATTATGTTTTTGGAAAATTCAAATTAAATAAAAAAGTTCTTTTAATTTCATTACATATATATATTTAAAATTACGTTGATTCAAAAACTGCCAATAATTTAAGGTTGCATTTTCCTCTTTCGGCGGAAAGATTAGACCCTATTCAAAAAATTTATGTGATTGACAGCTCTGATATTTCCGCCGGAATCATTTTTTGAAAACGCAAAATTTAAACTATTGACAGTCATAGGTTAATATCTATTTTTTTAAATAAAATGGTACAAAATACTTTTAAAATTGCTTATCCACTGACATTTCAAGAACTGTTGATAGATTGTAAGTATTCTCTATATCGTTGCTCTTGTTGTTGTTGTAATTTTATTAATTTCTTTAACTGCCCTTTACTAACTTCCTTGCCATCTTTGTCATGTGTTGGTAGACCCTAAAAAATTGTAAAACAGTCATAAATTATATATAAATATAATAAATAACATTTTTATTAACATTTTCATCAAATACAGAATACTTCTCCGTTTCCTGAAGAAATATTATTTTTGGGTCAATTTTTCGTTGCGCATCTTTAAATGCAGCCACAGCTGCTGCTTCTTGCTTTTTTCTATCTCTTTCTGCAAATTTTTCTTTTTCCGCAGCTTTTTTTGCTTCTCGCTCTTTCAAAAGAGATTCGCGATCCACTAGTTTTACTGCAAAGTTGCCGTCATCTCTGTCTTCGAGACGTACTCCCAAATTCGGAAGAACATCATCGCGAAGCTCATCGCATAGTTTCAAAATATCGGTAGCTTTTAAAAGCTTTCCATGTTCTCGAACTTGCTTCCTAAACTCAGCCATTACCTGCACATATGGTAAGACTGTAGTCTCAACATCGTTATAACCTGTTGTAGAGCCACCAACAGGAAAACCAATAGCTCCACGTGGTCCGATGATTGCTCCAAAAATATGTAACAATTCAGTAATATAACTAGCAATTTTACGCAACAATAAACTATTAAGACTTCCTTTATTGTCCCGTATATATATATTTGATATAGAAACGAGATCACGAATACTGTCCAAGGCCGTTCGTGTATCCACGTTATCTGTGAAGTATATAACATTTTAAGTATATATTCTAAAATCAGTAAATCTACCCCTCAACTTGAGTTGTATTTAGTCAACTCAACTCAATTAACTTTATTTTAGTTGAGTTGCTAACATTAAAAATATATCCACCTACTGCGTATTACAAATATGTATATATTCTTTAAGTTTGTACTTAAGAAATCGATTTCAGTCATGTGTTGCAGAAATTTCATTTAAGAAAATTGCTCGTCTAAATTCATACAGTAAAATGACTTGCAAAATAAAGGTAAGGTCAAAAATAAGTTCAAGAAACATTTTGGAAAAAATCCGATCCCGCTAAGAAAGGTCTTAGCCCCGTTTGGGTAAACAATTTCACTGCACCATTTGTTAAGAAAGCCCGAAAATGGATTTTGGAAGTCATCAGAGGGTCCCTAACCCCACGATTGTCAGGAAAAGGGCAAAAATAGATTTTGGATATCACTATGATTTGATCCCATTTGGACAAATAATTTACTGCACCATTCGATGGGAAAAGGTGAAAAATGATTCGATGGTCCGTTCGAAAATATATTTCGACAAATGTCCCTGACTTCCCAGTTCATCGATATGTTTTTAGGGCTGAAAAAATGTTATTGCATAAATCAATGGAAAAGGTAAAAAAATAAATTTTTGGAAGATTGCCTACTTCCTAATGGAGTTCTGGAATCATTTTTTAAAAAAAGATTCGTATTTTGATTTTCAGTCGATTTTTGAGTTATGGAATACAAAAAATTAAAATTATAAAAATATAATTATAATTAATGTCTGTTTTTAATATATTAGCTAACACATCATCCGTATCCTTTGCGTGGTGTTGACGATGAGAAGCATATAGGCGGAGAGCCCGTTGTAAAAAATTCGGGTGTATAAGATGTACGGGAAAGATAGTAATGCATTTTGGT
The DNA here is from genome assembly GCA_963662105.1 of Meiosimyza platycephala. Lineage (NCBI taxonomy): Eukaryota > Metazoa > Arthropoda > Insecta > Diptera > Lauxaniidae > Meiosimyza > Meiosimyza platycephala. Next base: position 66,342,055 of record OY759211.1, on the reverse strand, counting down.
GAAACTTGCACTTGATGAGCCTAAATAAAATATGTCGAATCTCCTCCCAAACAGGGGTTGCCACCGTTTTTTAGGCGTATTTTTTTAATAAGAAGTATGTATAAAATTACAGCATGAAAAATGTGTCACATGATAGAATTTAAAGGGCCAGAATGAAATACATAGTGTTGCTTTGTTGAATCTTGTCCCAAACATGAGTTGCTACTTGGATATTTTTAAAAATAAAGTAAATTTTTCGTAATAATCACTTCCTTCCGTGCGAATACAAATTGAAATTCGTGACCATTCACGGTGGGCTTTAACCAAGTTTAAATGACAAGTTGAGTTACTACAAAAATTTGAATGGGGAATTATTTAGGATGTTATTTATAGTCAATATACATCAAAAGGAAAAAATCCTTAGAGCTTTTTTTTTTATTCCATATTTACTGTTTTTTAGTAATATTACATGCGTATGAAATACGTGCAACCAGTGTTTGAATTGCTGTGGAAGAATTAGTAACAGCACCAATAATTGTGCTGTTGCTGCGCAGTAATAGTAAAATTGATAAATAACAAGAGCAGTAACAGACACTCGGCTATCGTAGTCGGCAGTCGCTTGTTGCTATCGGATGCGTAAAATAAAATAGTCGAAGCAATAGTTCACGACGAGCTATCGTAGTTGGCAGTCTGCTATGTAAAATACAATAGCCGTAGCAATAGTTCACGAAGAGTTGTGGTAGTCGTCTGTCGGCTATTGCTATAGTAGTGATAGCAGGTGCTGTCGTAGTCGACTATCGGCAATTGTTTTATCGGTCGTAGCAGATGCTGTCGTAGTCATTTCACATGCTAATGGTTGCATGTACATATGATGACACATATATATCTAAGTGAATTATTACTAGCGCTGAAAACCATTTGTTTTTAATTTATTATTGAACACTTGTCTCCTGCTTTTTGACTTATGCTTAATCTTTTTGTTTTTTATTTATATATTTGGCACATTTATAGACCCGTTTATAAAAAAAAATGTTTAATTCGCTAATCTCCTGCCGCTCATACTCTATGTAAATATACCTTAACCCATTTTGAAAAAGTTGCTGCGATTTTGATGAAACTTTGTGAATTGATGAACATGTAAACAAAATTAAGATTGGGCTAGGTTTTAAATTTGCAAAGTTTCTTAAAGAGGCGTGGCACAGCCCTAAATTTTAATTTTTAGAACGCCATAACTCGTAAACCGTTCAAGATATTGTGCTGAAATTTATTACACGGATACAAATCTTATATATCTTTGGATACATATATCTTTGGAATTGGAGAAGTGGGCGTGGCATATGACAGACGGACTTAGCTAGTATATCGACTCAGGTGGTGAGTAATTTCATTACAATATCTTGAATGGATTGCGAGATATGACGTTACAAAAATTAAAGTTTAGGGATGTGCCACGCCCCTGTTAGTCTTTAAGAACTTAAAACTTACCTCGATCTTAATTTTGTTTACATATGCACCAAATCCCCAAATTTTATCAAAATCGTAGCAGCCGTTTTCGAAATAAGGTTAAGCCATATATATATTTATATACAATTATTGCTCGTTTAATATAATAGTAGATTAGCGAATTAAACATTTTTTTTTCATAAACGGGTCTATAAATGTGCCAAGGATATGTGCCCTCCATACTACAGAAAAAAAATATATGTATGAATAAAAAACAAAAAGATTAAGTATAAGTCAAAAAGCGGGAGACAAGTGTTCAATAATAAATAAAAAACAAATGGTTTTCAGTGCTAGTAATAATTCACTTAGATACATATGTGTCATCATACATGCAACCATTAGCATGTGAAATGACTACGACAGCATCTGCTACGACCGATAAAACAATAGCCGATAGTCAACTACGACAGCACATGCTATCACTACTATAGCAATAGCCGACAGACGACTACCACAACTCTTCGTGAACTATTGCTACGGCTATTGTATTTTACATAGCAGACTGCAATAACCGACTGCCAACTACGATCCGATAGCAACAAGCGACTGCCGACTACGATAGCTCGTCGTAACTGTTGCTTCCAATATTGTATTTAACGCAACCGATAGCAATATCTGACTATCAACAGCAATAGTTTTTTGGCTATTTGGAACGCTGCGTGCAACTCACGTAAGTAATTTTAATCCGATGTTGCTCAAATTTTGACACGTCAAAGAACCCTGAAAGATAGCTTCACAACACAAATTTCAACTCCCTAGATAGTCGGAGCCCAGAGTACTGTTAGGTCTAAGTTTGAAAAAAACGCAATTTTTGCGAATATATCTGAACCTGGTCAACCATTTTCACTGTGTGATATCTCATTTTGAAGTGTATAAAAATGTTAACGATTTAAAGTATAATTTAAGTATTATGAGTAAGATCTCGATATGGGGTACAATTTGCAAAGTTGTCATATTTTACAAAGGCCATTTTCACTTAATTTGGTCGCAAATAAAGGTCTTAAGGTCTAGAAGCTTAAAATTATTTTTTGTGTATAGTAGATTACATAAAAAGAAAAAAGTGATATCCATAACTTTAAACTTAGATTTGTGGGCTTTAAGAACTAAAATTTTTAAAACGGACCAAATACGACTATTTTCAGGCCAAAATTTGGCTCTTTCTCAGGACTCCGACCACCTAGAGAGTTGAAATTTGGACTCTGGTGCTATCCAATAAAGTACTTTGAACTGTAATTTGAACAAAATCGGAAACTTTTTAAATTTCATACGTATGTTTTACTTATGTAATATCATTGAAAAATTGTAAATATGGATTTAAAAAAAAAAGCTCTAAGGATTTCTTATGTTTTTTATATATCGACTCCAAATTTTATCCCAAATAATCCCCAATTGAAGTTTTTGTAGTAACTCATACTTTTATTAAAAGTTGGTTAAAGCCCACCGTGCATTATCATCAGTTACTTTCCGCCCTTCGTTTCTCTTCCGCAAGAAACGAAAAAAATATCATTAGTAACAATCACGTATTTCTCATATTTCTCTTTGGGGCCGTTCAAGTATTACGTAACGCAATTTTTGAAGATTTTTAACCCCCCCCCCCCCTCTCCTTCAACGTTACGGTATCACACAAGTGACCATGTTTACCTAAAAGTGATAATTATGTTGCGCAATGTAGCGGAAAGTTATTTTAACGACTTTTGTTATGTTTTAGTAGCGTTTGTGATAATAATAAATAAAACAAGAGATTTTTAAATCGCAGAGTAACGCGTTGTTCGAACCCCCCTTAAATACGTTAAGTAATACTTGAACGGCCCCTTTTGCGCAATTTGTACTGCGTCCTTTTATCTTCACAAAAAGAAGCACATACTCTTGCTATTTATAATTGTCAGTTACAATTCAGCAAAATTTTTTTGTTTATTAGGGCTGAGATGTTTGGGACAGGATTCGACAAGTCATCCCGATATATTCTATTTACGCTCATCAAGTTTTGTTACTTAACACACATTTCAAGCTATATTTTTATACTATACACTATATTCTATTAAAAAAAATTAACCCAGAAAATTGGTAAAAACCCATGTTTGGGACGGGATTTAACAAAGCAACATGTTTTTATATATTGGGACTTGAACCAAATTAAACTCATCGCGCCTACTGGAAAAGGCAGAACAACGTCTGCCGGCCTGCTAGTAGTAGTATAAAATATTGAACGAAAACTGAAATCTTGTGTGCGAAATGAAATTAACTTCGATAATAACAATGTTTTGAAATAAAAAGCTATAATCGATACTGATTTCTTAATTACCTACCAAATGAATTCATAGTTGTAATACCTAATACGGGAGAGGCGGGCATACAATGTACGTACCACAGAGAGCTTCATGAATTTTTGCTTTGGTTACATTAAACTTTATTTGTAAAGTTGACTCTACATCGCTCCAATCATCAAATAATGATCTGGGTTGCTCAGTCAAAGCATGTCTTGTCAAGTCTTTAACGTTTAAGAAAAATTCCTAAAAACGATCAATATCTATATATGTATATTTTTTCTTAAGTAAAATATATTTAAGCTTACGTTTAAAAACTTCTCATATTGTACAGCCATTTCCATTGTGTTTTCTGAGTAATCGAGTGTATCTTTCCATGAATGCAGTAAAAACGCAAGCCTCAACTGAGATGCAGAGTATTTTTTCAGGGCCTGCTGAATGGTCACAAAATTCTTTAGAGATTTTGACATTTTGCATCCAGCAATAGTTAAATGACCAGTGTGTAGAAAATATTTAACCCACTCAACTTCATCGAAGGCAGCTTCTGACTGTGCCAGCTCGTTGTCATGATGCGGGAATTTTAAGTCTACACCACCTGTATGTATATCCAACCTAGGACCAAATATATCTGATGCCATAGCAGAACACTCAATATGCCAGCCAGGACGTCCGCGTCCCCATGGGCTGTCCCACCAAGGCTCACCAGCCTTGCTCGTTTTCCACAATGCAAAATCATTTACAGAACGTTTTTCTGACAAGCGATCTTCAGCAACGGAGAGATCACCTTCGCCTTCTTGCAGTGATTTTGTGTCACCGTACGCCTCTGGAACAAGTTTGGCATAGTGATGCTTTTGCTTTTTATCAAACCCGCTTACGTCGAAATACACTGAACCGTTTATCGCATACGCTAACTCATTTTTAATTATACGTTCAATGAAAGAAATTATTTGAGGCACGTATTCAGAAACTCGCGTTAGAACATCAGGAGGGAGTATCTAAAAAAAAAATAATAAAACGTATCTAGATATAAATAAGGAAAGGTCGAACATTTAAATCTTCTCTAACGAGCTAAAATTGTAAATAAAATAAAAATATAAACTATACAATATTATGGTGTTTTTTACGTTATTGTCACTAAATTAAACATTTTAATATGTAGTTAAATTGATTCAAATACAATTTTTTGTCACAAATCAGCATAATTGATTTATGTGGCCAAATATTATTAATAACAATTTAAGAAAATGAAACTCTAAAAAAAGTCAGAAGTTACAAAGTGTTGTGGTTAAAGCGGGCTTTAACCAAGTTTAAATGGAAGTTTAAGTTACAAAAAAAACTTCAAAAAGGAATTATTTGGGATGAAATTTAGTTTCGATATATGTACATTAGACCTGTTCAGAAATTTACGAAATATGAATTTTTTAATGGGCTGAAAGCTCTATGAATTTAAATAAGATTTGCATAAAAAAAAATTGAAAATATTTCTGTTAGATATTGCGCATTTGGCCGGAAAGTCAAATTCGGGTGTTAATCTGAATTTTAAAAGGTTCTCTCAGAAACACATAAATAACTTTTATTTTAGAAAATATTTCAAAATAAAAATAATGCAGTTTTCTTATGTTTAGTCTAATTAACCAGTTCTTAAGGTCAGAAACTTTTTAAATTGTTTCAATTCTATTTTACAACACTTAAAACATGTAATTTTAGATTTTTCTTCTGAAATTCCAACTTTAACCTTAAATATTTCCGAGAAAAAAATTTTAAAAATTTTTAAATTATTTTTTAATGTTATATTGCCTACTACCTTTGCGCTTAACTGAAAGAAGCCAGTTATTTTTGACCATCTTTAAATTGCTTCATTCAAAAGAAAATGTACAAATTGATGATGTTACATATTTTTGATTTTATTTTTACTTGCCCTACTAATATGCTATTGATTATAATCAATTATTTATTTGAATAAGGATCTAACCCTTCAAAGGTATTTCATTGTCTTATATGTTCAATTGTACCCTAAAAATGATAAATTCATTTTTTTTATTTTTTTTTTTAACAATAACTCAAAAACTAAATTTTTAATGCCTACACATCATATAACTTTTTGTAGAGAATCAGATTTCCTATCAAAATGGCACTTTATAAAGTCAGAAAAATTATTTTTTAAATAAGTTAAGTCAAAAAGACTATTTAAAAAACCCGAATATTTTCAATTTGTTGTCCCTTTTTAAATTTTTGTGTATAACTTAGGTATGGTCATTGGTTCACAGAAAAGAAAGATGACGTAGTTTCCGTCAAAATGGTGATCCACAAAAGAATTTTTGATGAAAATTGGCTGAGATACGGTCGTTCAAAGCTATCTACTATTGTATGACCATACCGATTTTTACCTTTTGTTATTTTCATACCCTACACAGAGGGTGTATTCACTTTGTCATTCCGGTTGTAACGTATAGAAGGGGGCGTGACAGGTATAGAAAAGTATATATATTATTAATCAGCGTCTCCATCTGAGTCGATATAGCTATGTCCGTCTGTCTGTCTGTTGAAATCACGTTTACGGGAAAACTAAGCAAGCTAATTCAATGAAATTTGGCACACAGGCCGTACCTTCTTGCAAGCTGCTAGCATATAATAATGGGCGAAATCGGGTCACGACCACGCCTACCGCCCATACTCTATGTAAATATACCTTAGTCCATTTTGAAAAAAGTTGTTGCGATTTTGATGAAAATTGGTGATTTGGTGAACATGTGAACAAAACTAAGATTGAGCTATGTTTTAAATTTTCAAAGGCTCTTAAAGAGGCGTGGCACAGCCCTAAATTTTAACTTTTTAACGCCATAACTCGTAAACCGTGCAAGATATTGTGATGAAATTTGGTACACGGATTCAGATCATATATATCTTGAATTGTGTTTAAAGTGGGCGGAATTGGAAAAGTGGGCGTGGCAATTTTTAACAATTAAAAATTATGATTTCGTATAATTCAAAATTGGCACATTCGATTTTCATAAAAATTTTAGGGATGATACTACTGAGAGCAGTCATCAATACAAGCTTCGTCAGTTTACTGGAAAAACACGTTGAAGGGCGTGGCACAGCCCACAATATTTATAAACGTTATAATTAGAGAACTAACAACGTAATCGTAATGAAATTTAGTATGGCAGATGCACTTGCTAAAAGGTATCTTCTTACGAAAATTTGGCACAATAGAACCTGTGGGTGTGGCACCTCCCATATAAGCAAAACACGTTTAATGATATAGATAGGGTGCAATGAGAGTAATCTTCATAAAATTTGGTGCATAGATGTCAATTATTATAATCTATAAAATTAAATAAATTTTGACGGAATTTCATCAGTGGGCGTGGCACCTCCCATATTAACATAAATTTGGAAGTGATATTTTAAGAGAACTATTGCAGCAATTGGCATGAAATTTGATGTAGGTGGTTAACTTGGTATAAGATATGTCAGCATCTGAAGCGGGCGAAATAGCACCAGTGGGCGTGGCACCTCCCATACAAGTAAAATACCTTAAGTGGCATATATATCGAAATATATGAGCAATCATGCTGAAATTTGGTAAAAGAGGTTTGTTTATAGAAAGCTATTTCAGGATCAAGATCAGTCTCGATTGTATCAGTGGGTGTGTCACCGCCCTAAATTTTGAAATTAATTGAGGTATATATCGCAAACTATACAAGCTATTTTGCTAAAGTTTAGTATGTGGATGTCAATGACGAATATAATTTATTGAACCAAAAGTAGGCGGAATTAGAGAAGTGGGCGTGGCATATTTGGTTTTCTACATTCACATTCTTTTGACGTTTCCAACTTTTTAACTTTTCCCAACATATTTTACACTTTTTCAACCTCTTTCAACTGGATTCGACATTTTCTTTATTTTTTCGACTTTTTCATGAATTTTGAATTGTTTCAATATTTTGCAATTTCTTGCAACTTTTTTTGAGTTTTTTAACCACTTTCAACATTTTCCACATTTTTTCGACTATTTCAATTTCTTTTAACTTTCTGCAATAGTTTCCATATAATTTAGATTTTTTGAGTTTTTTTTAACTGTTTCAACACTTTTCAACCTCTTTGAAACTTATTACATTATTTTCGATCTCTTCAACATTTTCAACGTCTTTTTAACATTTATATGGAATGTACTTTAAGTGCAGTGTAGGGTATGTGAGTTTCGGTCTGGCCGAATATAACACCTTTACTAGTTAATTTTTATTCGATAAAAAAGTTATTTTCAGTCTATCAATGATATTTTATAGAATAAATATTGTTTTCGTGTGAAAAAATTAAAACTAGTAGCATTTTCATCTTTTGATTCTAAAAGAACTTCTGATTCTCTGTCAGAATCTTTAAGAAATTTTGAAAGTTGTTGAAAATTGGCGAAATTATAGCGCTTTTTATGAAAAAAAAACAAGGCTGATTTTCTCAAAAACCCCAATGTTTTATACGGTTAAAATTTTACTGTGGATTTGTATTAATATGAGAGAGAAATTACATGAGTTTAATGCTTATTAAAACACATTTGAGGTCAGGAGATTTTTTCCCCAAAATGAAAATGTCAATTTTTTTTTTCATCATTGCCAAGCCACTCTACGGTACTATTTTCAAAGCAAATAACAGCAACAATCCAAATTACTTTCTGCAAATCCTGCTTGCATTCTGCATATTTTTGGCTTGGCAATGATGAAAAAAAAATTTAAATTTTCATTTTGGGGAAAAAAATCTCCTGACCTCAAATCTGTTTTAACAAGCATTTGTCATTTCTCTCTCATATTAAAATTATAATATGAATAATACAAATTAATTATTTTGATTTGGATGAAAATTCGACTATTTGGAACCAATTTTCATATAACATCGTAAAAAATAATTTTCAATCAAATCGGGGGACGGTATATTCCCTTAATTACTTTGAAAAACAACATATTTAATCGGCAACCAATTCCACAATTTGAAGTCACTCCGACTGCATGGTTTGAGATGGATTTGGTCCATAGCAATATATTTTTCCAGAATACGTTTTTTGCTACTTCTGTACACGGTTTGCTTCAAGCAAGATCAAGATCGATAAAATTGTCAACCAAATCTGACAATGCACAATTATTCAAAATACATAATCCGCAAAATCGGATCTGCTCATTTACTCGTTTTATGGAAATTTTAAGGTTAGAGCTTTGGTCGACACGGTTTGTTTCAAGCAAGATCAAGATTGGGAAAAATTTTCAACTAAATCTGACAATGCACAATTATTATTTAGTGTTCGTACCTGGTCATTTACTCGTTTTGTGGCCATTTTAACGTAAACGCTTTAACCGATAATTTTAATTAAATCATGAAGCGAACCGTGTAGTTTTTGATGCTTTTAAGATCAAGTGAAATTGCTGTTATTACTGTATTGTTAATGTAATGAAGTTTGAGTCGCTGAACAATATAATAATTGTGTATTGTCAGATTTGGTTGACAATTTTATCGACCTTGATCTTGCTTGAAGCAGACAGTGTGTAAAAGATAGAAATAAAGAGCAAGTTAATATAAACAATGAATACAATAAAAATGAATACAATACAACTTAGTAGTGATATTAGTAACTTTCGAAAATTTCTTCATTTTTTTCAAAGGGATCCCCCCGAATGGGTTGAGATGGGGGGTAAGTATGTTCGGAAAAATTTAGGGAGAACATCGCTCGCTATGTTTTTGGATTGAAACGTAGTGACCACGTATCGCAGTACGCCAAGAAAATTTTTGGCTTAACTTTTGATAGTTTATTGAACTTCAAAGCGCTTGGAACACTGCATAAGATCATCTTCACTAAGGAGCCTATATATTTATATGAAAAACTGAAATTTTTAAAGTCTAATCGTGGTAATAATTTAATTCAACCGATGTATGCCAGTCTATCATCCGAACGGCAGTATTTTGTTAATTCCATACGTCTTTGGAACACACTTCCACCCGACTTCCAGCGTATATGCAATACAATAGAATTCAAATCTAAACTGTCTACAGAGTAGTTGTGCATTTTAATGTTTTATGTTTGGTTTCGAAATTTATGAGCATAATGTAATTTCATTGTAATTTAATTTAATTTATTAATAGTTTTTAATCGTTTTTCATGTAAGTGTGATCTCATCGCATTAATTTAAATAATGTTTGTAGCAAACATAACCTATATTTCTACCATTGCAGCTGGACTGCAGACAAATTCTCTTATGTTTTGGTTTCTATCCATTTATGAACGATCGGAGAAACTTTAATTTTTCCCATGTGTGTCTGAACCACCCTAATGATCACTCAGCTGAGGGTCTTACCCCCATTATAAGAATAGCTGATTATGTTTTTTATCATTCTAGTTATATAGGGTGTTTTTTTTAGAGGTATAGAACTTTAAAATGGAATAAAACAAAGATGAATTTTTTAAATAGACATGAAAATTACTTTATTCGAAAGATAATCTTCTGGCATTATAATTTAAATATGACTTCTGGCATATGAACGCCACGGCTAGCTCGGACGTAGTCTAAAATGGAGGTCCAATTTTCAAGGTATATCGCGAATTACGCGAGTAATGTTGGCTTCGAAGTATTGAATCGTAGCTGGCTTATCGACGCATACTTTTGGCTTCACATAACCCCAAAAAAAAAAATTAAGGTGTGATATCACAAGATCTAGGCGGCCTTCTTGACTTCATAATTGCAAAAATCATGTGAATTTTGAGTGAAAATAAAGTTGAAATTTTAGTGACTATAATAAATTTGCACAATTTGGACGCGTTGTTCATGCGTCAACCTGTTCATGATGAAATGGCAAACCAAACTGAATATAAATGACATTAGAGTTGCCAGATTTGACCACAAAATCCCAGTTTTATCTCTATTCGAAAAACAAACCTCTAAAAAAAACACCCTATATAATGAACTAAATGTATAAATTTCATTGAATTTGAAATGACCTTAGAAATTTTTTTTTGTATACGTTTATGTAAGTAACTGACGTATAATTTCCCATTATACACGCAGCTGACTATTATTTTTATTATTATGATCATCTTAACCTTAATTGTGCAAATTTTCAAGTGAATTGAAATGGATTTTGGACATTCTTTTTTTAACATGATGCGCACTTTCTCACAACCAGCTCCAGCGTCTGGCCTCTGGCACTTGTTTCGATTATTAGCCATATCAAAACTATTAATTAAAAACAAAATTAAGCGGGAAGAAATCGCCACCTGAAATGCAACGTTACCTCCCGTACTATAACTATATTGTTTAAATAGAAACATAAAATTGCTTAACTGAATCAAAATAAAAAGTTTGTAGCGAATTAAAATTTGTTTTGAAAATCGAAAAATCATCATAATTTAATTTTCGTTTTTGACACTTTTCTATCTTTTCGATAATAACTGCGCTCTTCGGGCTCATATTATTCATTTTCCAACTTTCGAGGCTACTTTCGCATTAAATTTGCCTCGAAAGTTTTCGAGAGTTGCGTAAACTTTTTTTCATACAAATTATTTTTGAGGCTCGAAAATGTTCTGTTTTCGAGGCTTTTCGTGTTTTCAAGGTTTTTCAAGTTTTCAGGAATACCCTTATTATCTTTCTTCTGTTTTTTTTTTTTATTTTATTATATGTTATTCCTCAATCAATCCTAAGAATACATGTACATACTTTCATATCGAAATTCCCGCTATAACTTTGGAAACTACGAACTTTTTACTGATGTTTTTCAAATTTAAACATTAAATTCAACATACAATTTTTTTGTAATTTTATTTTCAATCAATCCTTAGAATGTAGCTGCATTCAAATCGAAGTTCCCGACATAACTTTAGAAAATATCATACATTATTGATTAAGACTTTGTAAAATATCAAACTTTTTCTATAAAGTTAGTGTTTTATGCTTGCGATTATTATTTAAAAATATGGCACTGGGTACGAAATTAGAGAAACACGCTTACGAGGGAAAGAACCGAAACTGAAGTAATGACAGTGTGAGATGTGAATCAAAGGGGGAATAACAAAACGGTAAAACAACGGTATTTAATTTTTTTCTTGCATAAAAAAAATTTGTCCGGATTGTAGAGGTAAAAATTTTAAATTGTCCGAAATGTAAGAGCGTCCGAATTATTGGAGTGTCCGGACTGGCGCATGTCCGGACTATCGAAGTTGTACTGTACACAAAAAATTTGTATTGTTAACGTTCTTTTCAGTGAATTTTTGCAGCAATTGTTATGACTTCTAATATATGTAGGTGGTCTATTTGCTATCAGATATCTCTAAGCTAAAATTCACAAGCGAGCATGAGCCTCCCATACAAGCAAATCAAGATTTGAAGGATATATTTTGTGAAATGTACGGTAAAACAAATAATTTTTGAATGACAAAAACTGAATTTTGAACATTTAACATCTCAATAGAAACAAATCGGACCAATAAATATGCCTAGTAAAATTATCTTACCGATGTTGTTTAACCGTTTTCTTGTAGCCTTGCCAAGTAAATGTGTTTATTAAAATATTCTTAAGAACGCAACTACGACCAAAAATATTTTATGCAGTAATGTGTAATATCAGAGCAGTTACAAAAACAAATATAACAGAAAAAAGAATTTTGCTTTGCTGTGTTTCACTTTATGATTGGGTTCTCTATGCAAAAAAAAAAAAAAAAACATATCAGGATTACAAATTCCTATTAATCGTTTAGTCACTGATAAGTCCGCCTAGCAACGGACCGAAGCTATACTTTTCTGTTTAATTTATCTTTCTTCAATGACTTTTTTTCTCAATTAAATAACAATTATAAATTATTAACTGTTCTGACACCCCAAATTACCTTCTTTTTGCAAATATAAAAAACGGCGGCTATGGATAGGCCACACGATCAGGAAAGACGCACTTTTCGTTTAGGGCTTTGTTGGAACCCGCAGAGAGACATGATATGTCAAAAATCGGAACGAAGTGACAACAGCTTCAAACATATTGCCAAGCATCGAAATATTTATAAAAAATTTCATCAGACCCTACGCTCCTAATGGAAATTTGAGATATTAGGGGACTGAAACTAAGGTTTTTTTTAAACTCATCAAATATATGAAGGTGCAGCTTTAATGCACCAAAGTTTCGCTTCAATGAGTTTGATCCATAACTTTAAAACTTTCCTTTTCCACTTTATATGTTTTTTATGCTTACATTCAGTGCTTTCATATCATTATGAAACTCATCTTCCCAATATCGTGGCAATACTTCGAAAATTCGATTATCTGACACTCGATCTCCTTCTTTTTTGTCGACCCATTCAGAAATTGGATCCTTAGCCTCAACAAAATAATTTGCTTTTGCTGCTTCAATGTTTTGGACATTTCCTGTTGTCACCATAGTTCTAAGATTTTCTATGGCTATGTTCATACGTTCCAACATTTTATCTAACATAACCTTTTTATCTGCATCAACATTTTTTGAGCATGTGACTTCCAATTGCTTTAAAACGAGTTTTTGATCATTTAATAGCTGATCTAATGGAGCTGATGTCATACTCTGAACATATTTCTCATAGAGATGGTTCTGGCGGGCACGTTTAATTATCTTATCATCAATGTCGGTGATGTTCATAACGTAATGAATGTTATAGCCAAAATAGTCTGCAAGTACACGTCGCAAAATATCGAAAGAAATATAAGATCTGTAATATAAGAGATAAGATAAATTATGAGACATTCAAACAAAAGGTAAAAAGTGTTTATGGCAGTGATGATAAAGTGGGTACAAATGTACCTACTTAGAAATGATCAAATGTACTCACTTTATCATCGCTTCATTTGGACCGAATTTGCAAAAAAGGTACAAGGTACTGACTACACTCTCAAAATAGTTTCAATTATAAAAATAACGCTGGATCAGAAAACGAAAATCGATTATGTGTGTCCAAAAAAAAACATGTATTTTTGTGTTTTTTTGCCTATATTTTAGCTTGAGCCTTAAAACTAATTGTCTCAAAATTGAGTTTCCTAGCTCAAACCTGTAAACGGCGTGGACAGAGTTTCGTCCGATTTCGTTGAGTTTTTACAAAAAAACGGACTTACTGAAACGTGGAATAAGTCTACCTTAGATGCCAAGGTATTTTTTTTTTTGTATGGGAGAGGCCACCCCCCTACATTTTTCGTGTGGCTGGAAATGCAGACTAAATACACCCGAAGTGCTTTTTTTAATTTGCTGTCCCATAGGCCTATAGTATATTATAGAATCGGGTTTGAAGAAAATTATCCCAAAATTTCAGATTCCTAGATTAAACCTGCGAACGGCGCAAACAGTTTGTTTCCTACAACAATTCATATGAAAAAACGAAAAATCAGTCTTTTTTTTGCGTTTTTTTGTAAACAAGTCATTACTTCCATATGAATTGTAATTATATTGTATGTACATTTTGGAAATATGTATGACGATTTTTCTGTAATTTTGACCAATTTTTTTTTAAAACCATTATTTTTTCCAAAAAATGTGTAAGTGGTCTATATTTTTTTAGGATTTTAAGAAAGCTTTATTTAAAATAGTGTACCATTTGCAGTTTTACGTTTCACGTGTGTATTTTTTATCAAAAAAAGTAAAATGGTGAATTTTGGTATTAAAATATATAGTAATTATTTACTTTAACGGCTTCACTCCCGATTTTTTTGAAATATTAGTACATATGTCGCACAGTGCAGTATGCTTATCAAGTTAGGCGTTGGAACGTCACTTTCATAATATTTTTGAGCTTAAAAATCGCTAAAATCCTATACTACGAATGTATCCAACACAGACTTCGCCAGCCACAGTAATTCCACAAAACATTTAGGGTAAGTGGGTTGCCTTTGGCCGCGGCTCAGGAATAACATCCACCAATATGTCCAACACCGGCTTCACGGTTAAATTTCGAAGATTTGCTAACGATTATTGTAGGCCATTGCATTATCTTTCTTACGACACCTATTATTTTGATATCCATTCAGGGGTTTCCAACTTAGAATGATTTTTACAAAAGCTATATCCGCAACTTCCGATGTCCATATCTCCGAAATCAGACCCGAGAAACACGTTTTGATTACACATTTATTCTTAGAATTGAAAACAACATAAAAAGTTTGGTTTAATAAAAATTTTCGAATGGGAGCTAAAGTAATCTTGGCTTAAGTTTACTTTAGCTGACATTGTCCAATTTTATTTATTTTTTTGGGGGTAAAAGAGGGTTAAAAATAAATAAGAATTATGAAAAAAAAAGTGTCGCTCGGATCTAGTTTCGGAGATATAGCCATCGGAAGTTCTGGATATAGCTTTTGTAAAAACAATCATAAGTTGGGAACCCCTGTATGGATATCAAAAAAATGGGTGCCATAAGAAAGACAATTTAATGGCTTTCAATAATGGCATGTAAAGTATTGAAATTCAACCTATATTTTTGGAGATATGACGATTTTTCTGAAATTTTGACCATTTTTTTTTAAATATCCATTTTTATTAAAAAAAATTGTGTTAACAACCTATAATTTTTTTAGTATGATAAGAAAGCTTAGTTTATTCCCTTTAAAATGGTATATAATTTGTTCTAAATTTTTAATTATTTACCCCCTTTTTTACCGGAAAACAAAAAATTATATTCAATGAATCCTTATGAAAAGTATGTATTTGTGGGCAAAATCAAGAAAAACTCAGTTACAACAACAACAACAACAACAACAGCAGCAACAACAACTATTATTATAAGGCGATTATCATTATAAAATTTAAAAATTTTTATTAAAAATCGCGCGCGCGATTTTTTTAACAATAACTTAAAGTGAAGAGTGAATTAAAGTGACTAATAAAAATTTTTAAATTTTATAATGATAATCGCCTTATAATAACAGTTGTTGTTGTTGCTGTTGTTTGCGTTTTTGTTGTTCAAAAGAATTCATTGAATATAATTTTTTGTTTTCCGGTAAAAAAGGGGTAAATAATTAAAAATGTAGAACAAGTTATATACAATTTTAAAGGGAATAAACTAAGCTTTTTTATCATACTAAAAAAACTATAGGTCGTTAACACATTTTTTTAAAAAAAAATTGGTCAAAATTTCAAAAAAATCGTCATATCTCCAAAATTATAGGTTGAACATTATTGAAGCCCAATAAATTATCTTTCCTACGAAACCCATATTTTTGGTATCGAGACAGGGGTTTCCAACTTATGATAGTTTTTACGAAAGCTATATCCGGAACTTCCGATGGCGATATCTCCGAAACTATATCCGAGCGACACTTTTTTTTTCATAATTTTTATTTATTTTTAACCCCCTTTTACCCCTTAAAAAAAAAAAAATTGGAAAATGTCAGCTAAAGTAAACCTGTTCCGTAATCTTGAGCAAAAAGTTTTTCAGTGTAAACGCGTGTAACTTTAACTTTAAATATATAAAAAGTGAAGTTAAGTCTACTACGATAGACAAAACCGGGAAGGTAAAATTTTCATACGGTTGAGTATCACCGTGAATTGTTGTATAAAATGAGGTGTAGCCAATTAACCAATAAACGCTTGTATTTTACTTTAAGTTTCCGAAGTTTCTAACCTTGCATGCCCCATGTGCGAGGCATCGTAAACAGTAGGGCCGCAGCTATACCATGTAACATTATTCCCGTCCAGCGGTACAAATTCTTCCTTTTGGCGCGTCAGACTATTAAACAATTTTAGCTTGGGCGATTCCGCTCTATTCGGTTGCTGCCATGCAGGTTGTGTTCGTTTAGACATTTTCAAGAACTTTAATCTCAAAACAAAATTTTCTTCATACAATATTAGAGAAATATTAAATAAGACAATTGTCCACGTTGAATGATGCAAAAATATCCAATGAGTAATCTGTCAAAGTCAAAGGGCTCGTTCAGGCAAGTTCCGCGCTTTGATGAATTGCAGCACCTTGCATAATGTAGTATCTTGACTAGCTAAAATTCATGTTCATAATGTTCCTGCCAAAAATCAAAATCTCTAGTGAATAATGCCATATGATAATGTCATACCAAGAATGATAGAATAGAAGATTACGCATTGCGCATCTCCGCCATATTGCGATGTGATTTTAGAGCGTCATATGGAGGACGGTTAGAGTTGCCGTGGAATAAGAAATACATAATAAAGTTACTTTTATACTACTAATATTCCCAAAAAATATACTAATTTCTATTATATGATCATATAATATATTAGTGGGCAAAATCATGTTTTCCGAAATTGGAACTACTCTTTTGATACTTCTATATTTTGTTATTGGAAGATAAGAGGGCTTAAGTTTACTTTAGCTCACATTCGCAAACCTTTTTAAAACCAAACTTATCTTATGTGCTTTTTAATTCTAAGAAGAAATATGTAATCAAAAAAAGTCGCTCGGATCTAATTTCGGAGATATAGCCATCGGAAGTTCCGGATATAGCTTTTAGAAAAATCATTATAAGTTCGGAACCGCTGCATGGATATCAAAAAAATGGGTATCCTAAGAAAGATAATTTAATGACCTATAATAATGGTGAGCAAGCCTAAGAAATTTAACCCATAATTTTGGAGATATTACGATTTTTCTGAAATTTTGACCAATTTTTTTTAAAAAACCGTTATTTTTTCCAAAAAATGTCTGAATGACCTATAACTTTTTTAGCTTCTTAAGAAAGCTTAATTTATTCCCCTTAAAATGGTGTATCGTTTGTTCCAAATTTTTCATATTTACCCCCTTTTTGACCGAAAAACAAAAAAATTTATTCAATGAATTCTTATGAAAACTATGTATTTATGGACAAAAACAATAAGAAACCAACAACAACATCAAGAACAACAACAAGAACAACAGCAACAATTATTATCTGGTCATCCAGATGGAAAAAATAACGGTTTTTTAAAAAAAATTGGTCAAAATTTCAGAAAAATCATAATATCTCCAAAATTATGGGTTAAATTTCTTAGGCTTGCTCACCATTATTATAGGCCATTAAATTATCTTTCTTTGGACACCCCAATTTTTGATATCCATGCAGCGGTTCCGAATTTATAATAATTTTTCCAAAAGCTATATCCGCAACTTCCGATGGCTATATCTCCGAAACCAGATCCGAGCGACACTTATTTTTCATACTTTTTATTTATTTTTAACCCCCTTTTACCCCTACAAAAAAAAAAAAAAAATTGGAGAATGTGAGCTAAAGTAAACCTGTTCCGATAAGAGAAAGTGCGATAAAGCTAAGAAAAAATTATAAATATATAACAAATTAATTGCATGTATAATTTTTTCATTTCCCTTAATATATGAGCATTTTACTGGGTTTTAAAGCTTCAAACTAAATTGCTAAGAAAGCTAATAGCTGTTGTAGCTAAACTCTATTATTATTATTACAAGCTGAAACTATGAGTTCGTTGTTCAACCGTCGACAGCGGGTTGATGGCCTAGAAAATCTTGCTGGTTATATATGCCATAAACTGCACGAAGAGGTTCCTTACATATGAGAACAACAATAAACTGCAATGACCTTCACATCGCTTAACCATCTCAGTAAATGAAGCTTATTAAAGACAATTAGGAGCTAATGACTCATATGAGACACCTCAACAAAATTTTATGAGATTTTAATGACGACGGAATAGATCTAACCGAAAAATATTTGGAAAAAAACTCTTAGAAGGTAAATTATGTAAACTGCAAAATTAAAATAAAAAATTGTTTTTCAGAGCTAGGATGTATCTCAGAATTAAACCTCTTAATAAGGACTTAGATCAAAATGTTTATAAAAGAAAACGAAATCTTAATAAAGCAATTACTTGAGTTCAAATTTGTTTTTCATTGCTTTCAACAAGATCTAAAATTTTTACAACTTTTGTGAAAAAATTATAGTGAAATTGTTAGATATAATAAAAATAATAATGTAACTAAACATCAAAAATAAACTCAAAATAAATAATTAGGCAATTCACGGTAAGCTAAAGTGTAATAATGTCTTAAAATATTATGACTGTCTTAAATATAGTAGTTGTTTTCCATATAAAATTTAAATAAGGCAATGCAACTCTGCGCCTAAATAACTTTCCATTTAGGCTAAAAAGTAGCTGAGGAAAAAAGTACTCGGCAACCCCTATATATTTGTTACAAAATAGAAAAATGCAACCGTGATAGTCCTCCAGATGACGACATGTGCAGAAGATTTTCATTTGAAAACTCGGAATGCGTAATCTTCTTTTCTATCATTATTGATGTTATACTATATAAGTCTATGACTGTTTTGTTTACATCTTCTCTAAATGAATTTAACGTTTAGGGGCGTTCACATTATCCTTCATGCTGTCCATCATGCTTGACAAACCTCATTGCTTTATAATGTGAACGCTCGAAACTGCCGCTTGACACTCATGTTGGATGGATTTCAAGATATTTTGATTACTCTGCTGGCGTCAACAACAGCAACAAGAAATTTTTCATTTCAAATAAGATTTCATAGAGTGCACATCGGTGGGTTTCGTGAATAATAAAAAATTTTTAATGACACATCCTCGTAGGGAGTTGAAAACCATTTTTTTTATTATTACACCTCCGAAAAATAAAAAACAAAGAATTGAAGTGAGTAATGAGAGAGATTTGTACACCTCGAAATTTTTCTGCAAATGATGTTTGACAAGCATGTTTAGTAAGGTGAACGCAAAACGAAATTTACAGTTAGTCGGTTTGTCAAGCCATGTTGGACAGCATGACGGATAATGTGAACGCCCCTTTTCATTCGATTTTGATGTTAATCTAATAAAAATGGCACAACTTAATGAATAAATATGTACCGGGAATATAAGTATGTGTAAAAAATTGTAAAAGATTCTATATGAAAAGAATTGCAAGGGAAGAAATTGGAGGCAGATTTGGTTTTTACTGTTTAAAGGCATTTTGTAAAATGCAATGTCCAAACATTTTTTAGTAAATAAGTATATACAAATAATTTGATATAACAATTATCTGATTTTATAATTAAACATTATTTAATCGAACTTACAGTCATTAAGCAAAGACCAATATTGTAAATTTTTACTTATTGATCAATGCCTGATCAATAAGTAAAAATTTACAATATTGGTCTTTGCTTAATGACTGTAAGTTCGATTAAATAATGTTTAATTATAAAATAATCAGTCGCTAAATCAACTTTCTTATTATCTGATTTTGCTAAAAAATAATTGGAAATATCTGATTTGATCCGGAGCGTCACTTCACCAAAACCTTGGGGAGGGGTCAAGAATTATAATTCCACCACTATTAGATGGTTTTTATTGAATTGTATTGAATAATACCTAGTATCAGATCCTTGGGGGGCCAATGCCCTCCCCAGCCATACCGAATTGACGCCACTGGATTTGATAAAATGTTTTCCAGTTAAAACAAACGAATCTTTAATCTATGCATACGCCATAAAGCGGCAACGGGAAAACCGCGCCCTAGCCGGGAGATAGGTTTCTTATTTTGTTTTGAGTGTTCCACGTCATACGCCGCGCGTAACAATTTTTTTTTGGGTGTAAAAACTAGTGAAGAATAATTTGTATATATTTTTGTTCTATGGGCCTTAAAAGTTTTTTAACTACAAGGCTCACAAAGAAAGAATAATAAGAAAATTTCTATTTAATGTTTTATTCACCATTTTTCACGAAAAAAAAATCAAAAAAAATCTCTTCGGCCTAAGAACTAGTAAAATAACTTGTATTATTTTTTGTTTTGTGGAAAAATACATTAAAGCACAAAAAAAAAGATTAATTCAGTTGTTGTTGTTGTTTTAGTCGTTGTTGTTGCAGTTGTTGTCCATAAATACATTGTTTTCAAAAAAAATTAATGAACTAAGTTTTTTGTTTCCCGGTAAAAAATGGGTTAATATAAAAAAAAATTTATAAATGTTTTTTTTTTATAAGCTTGTCATTTATTTATTGTACCAACTCGCTTGGAGCCTAACAATAAGTATACAAATCTTAAAAACTAATAGAACGTTGAACTTTTCCATGCCATTGCTTAGAAATGTTGTTTTTTCAAATTCTGTCTTGAGTTGTGAATGGAGTACCCATTATGCGTATACATAATGGCTACAGGGGTGGTAAGCAGGACCGGATTAAGTCGAAGGCGAAGCAGGCGACCGCCTGATGATGAACAAAGCAGTTCAGGGAAGAAATCTTTTGAAGTCAATTTCTTCTATTCAGTCCTGGATGTAGCTATCGTATCACTTGACGACAGATTTCAGCAAATGAAAAGTCATAGTGATAGTTTTACCCTTTGTGGTCAAGTCCAACTTCTCAAATTCTCACACATGGAGAGGAATGTGATATCCATGGACAAGAAATGCAAATCGCCGATGCTGCCATCTGGAACTACTACAATAAATCCACTAAGCTACAAGAACGATGAAATTGGACATTTCTACCTTAAGATATGGGTTTTAAAGTGAAAGGAGGTCGCAAAAATGAAAAGACCACAATATCTCGAAAACTATACCATTTTTAATAGTCGTGGATGTTTAAGAAAAACACTTAGATTAATGTCAAGTCTTTTTATTTGTACAATCGCTTTCGTTCGACTTCACCGGAAAAAGACTGAAACAAACAGTATTTTTAAAAATGGCTGACACTTTTCAATTGTTACCATATCCAAATTTTCATTAAGAAATGGAACTGTCAAAAACAGCAAAGTATTGCCAGGTTATAAAACTTTATACAGAAATGAAAGTATTCAGATGACAAAATACAGCAAGATTAGTTGAATTGAGGAACGAAGAGATTACAGTTCGGCCAATCTGAACATTTTGATTGACCACAATCAATCTTAATATGAATTACATTTCATGTTTTATACTAGAATAAAATAGTTTCTTAATGATAAATGTCCTAGTTCGATTAGTGTGGCTTCTCATTAGTTGTGACTTCAGCATTAGGCAGCTCCTCGCGTGGTAACCATCTACGTAATTTGATTGCCTCAACTATCCCGTTATATGGTAATTGAGTTATCTGACAATTCTCAACATCTTTTACTATATTTAATATATTTAATACTTTGTGTATATCATACGTATAACATTTTCTTCCATCTCTCGAGGAACATACAACATTAAACGATTTGAGTCACTCTTTCGAAAAACTAATCCATCATTTAGCTCATAACCAGCTACACAATCACTTTCTAATTTATTTAGTAGTTCTTTAATTTTATCGTCACGACTCTGAGTCACTTTGATTTGAAAATCCAAATCATTAGCATCAAAAGCAGCTATCATTTGAACTTTATTTGGAATTTTGCAAGTAATACCGGAATAAACTTCATTTGTTGTATAAGGACAGCGACTCAGAGCATCAACATGACCCATGGTACCACCAGGACGGTGATGTATAGTATAGTTATAATTTTCAAGCTCAAGTGCCCATCTTGCTATTCTCGGATTAACTTGTTTTTTGCTTAAAGTCATTGTAAGTGAATTACAATCGGTAATGATTTTAAATGGAATTCCTTCCAAATATACTCGAAACCTTCGAAGTGCATAAATAATGGAAAGGGTCTCTAATTCAAAGCTATGATATCTCGATTCGGTATCAGTCGTTGACTTCGAAAAGTACGCTACTGGATGAAATTTAGTATCTTCTTGCCTTTGCAATAAAACAGAACCAAAACCGTGACTACTGGCATCACAGTGAAGCTCAGTTTCGTTTTTTGGACTAAAAATAAACAAAATCGGTGCACATACAAGTTTATCCCGTAACTCAACAAATGCACTACAACAATCCTCGGAAAAATCGAATGAGGATTCCTTACGTAAAAGATTTAACAATGGTCTAGCTATCTTAGAAAATGATGGCACAAATTTTCTAAAATAAGAAAACAGTCCAATGCATGTATGAAGTTCCTTTTGGTTCTTAGGAACAGGGTAGTTTCTTATCGCTCGAATATGCGAATCACTGGGCCTTATACCTGACAAATTTACAGTATATCCTCAATAATCAAGTTCATTGTAACCAAATTTACATTTCCTTAACTTTAATTCCAGATTTCTCTCAGAAACTCTTTGTAAAACCTCTTTAACTGTTGACGAATGTGACTCAAAATCTTTTGAAGCAATTAAAATATCGTCAATATAAATAATTATTTTGTTTTCATCGATCAAATCACGAAATACGTTGTAGACGAATCTTTGGAAATGAGCGGGAGCATTTTTAAGCCCGAATGGCATTTTTAAGTATTCAAATTGTCCATGTGGTGTCACAAAAGATGTTAATGGAATTGAATCTTCCTCCATTGATCACTGATTAAACCCATCTTTCAAGTCAAGTAAAGTAAACCACCCTCTTCCTGACATATACTCAACACAGTCTTCAATTAATGGCAACGGAAAATTATCACGAATTGTTTTTTTATTTAAAGCTCTATAATCGACACACATTCTAGTTTCACCATTTTTCTTTTTGACCAAAACAATTGCGGAGGCATAAGGCGATTGGCTAGGCTGGATAATTTTTCTTTTCAATAGATCGTCAGTGATTTTCCTAACTTCATCCCTATCCTTATAAGACCCGAAAAATGATACCTGGTGACAAATAATGTTTATTTATTATTTCCCCGAAGCTATTAGTTTGCTTTTTATTCAAAACTGGATTAATATCTCTTCATTGCTAAATACAGATAGATCAATAGCACATGCTTCCAGAAAAAAATTATTAACACATTCCTTATGAAAATCAATCCCAATTGACGATACACATTCAATTTTATTCTCAGCTAAATCATTTTGATTTAAAATTGGAGCACCAGATACCTGTCTACCAAAGCCACCAACTAATTGCTTATCATTTGTCAAATCATATGCAAAACTCGAATGATGTTTAGAAATCAAGGAATTTATTAATTCAATATTCAAATTTGTTTCATTTATTTATCTGATTTTTTTAACTGTATTAAACGTATTTTAAACTTATGCATAAAGTCTCTTCCAAGTATAAGAGGCATTGACATTGTACCGTCAGGTATAACCAAAAAGCAAATAACTTTTACTTCATTTCGAAATTTGACTTTACAAAGTAGTGAACCATACATATATAATTTGCGTTTCCCAAGACCTTGAAACATGGTGGGCACAAGAGTACTTGGTAGTTTGATGGTATGCTTGAACGTTGAATGAGATTAATCGGACTACCAGAATCAATCAAAGCAAAAAATTTTATGAAATCAGTGCATATGGTTTGACAAGAATTACAAAAAGCCACACTCACCGTTTGCATAACACGAACATATGATTCATCGTCATATTCGGCAGCTTCAGACGAAACCACGGCAATATTTCGAGACTGCTGACGTTTTAACTTTGGGCAATCCTTATGGAAATGGCCCATCTGGTGGCAGGTAAAGCAGGAACCAGGTGGCCGCAATGGTTCCGGGCAAGCACTTTGATAATGCCCAAATTGCGAGCAGTTAAAACATCGGATTTGTTTTTCAGCCACAGCAGTAGCAGACACAACATGACTATTTGAAGATTTCAGATTTGGTCTTGGTATATTCGACCTTTGACGGCGCTGCTCGTACCGGTCCATACGCTGAACAAGTTCATCAATAGTGCGAGCCCCATATAATATAGTGACATTGTTACTATTATCTGGAATGCCATCTATGATTATGTCAACCAATTCTTGTTCGTTGATATCGGATTTGGCAGCAATGGACTGCATAGCTACCACATAGCTGATGCAGGACTCCGTTGACTTCAAAGTATGCAAACGTAATTAACGATAAATTTCTTGACGCGTAACTGTACGACGAAACATCTTTATTAAAGAGACCTTCATATCGTCGTATTCAGTAAGACCCAAATTAAAAACAAAATCTTTTGCCGTTCCCTCCAAGCGACGTCGAATTCCTAGGCACATTTCTCGGTTTTTATAGCCACGAGCTTTGGTGTAATCTTCAAATTGCATAAACCACCGATTTACATCATAGTGGTTATCACCACTAAACTTAGGCACAGCTGCATCTAGTTCTTCAAAATTTATCTGCCGTCTAACACTTGCATCACACTCGTTGGCCTCCAAACAATTTATCTGTCGTTTCAGTTCAAGCATCTCCCGGTGCATTCTTAAAAGTTTTAACTTTTCTTCTAAAGTACGGGCCTCAGATCCATTAGTGTCGTCCACCATATGTTCACCGCGGGTGCTTGCACCATCAGAAGGTGCAAAGCAAGCAGCAGAGTACGATGCTTGGTAATCGGTAATAAAATTTGTTGCAGAAGCAAAATCAGCAACAACATTAACCATTGGCTCTGCAACAGTATGCGAAGAACTACCAGTGTCAGCAGCACTATTCACTGATGCATCGGTATTGATCGTCTTGGCAAACGATACCATTGGAATACTGGTAACGACCACAGGAGCACTAGTGGTAGCAGCAACGACAGCGGAAGCACACTGCATAACAGCAGATTCAGTAGCAGTATTAGAGGGGACGCCACCATTAGCAACAGTGACCCCGAAAGTTCCAGCAGCAGCTATATGGGCGCCAGTGTTAGCAGCAGCAACAGCAGTATTGGCAATAGGCACAGCGGGAGCGCTAGCAGTGACAGAAGGGGTGCTAATGAGCACAGCAGTATCCACGGAAGCCTCATTGACAGCAGAAGTTTTAGCAGCGGTGATCGCGGAAGCACTAGCAATGACAGCAGGGACCGCGGAAGCGCTAATTTCAGCTGCATTGACCTTGAGAGCGCCTGTGTTGACAGCAATATTGTCGGGAGCACCCGTATTAGCTACAGTTGCCAATAGGGTACTTGTTAAAACAGCAGTTGTGTCAGCGGTGACCACGGGAGCGCCAGTAGCAGTGTTGACGACAGGAGCGCCTCGTGTTTGTCGTGTAGGACGTTGGTTCATCATGAAAAATATACTTTTTAATCTTTTAACTTGTTTCCTTGTGAGATCTGGCGAGGTTTACCCCACATCTGAATTTTAATAGTCGTGGATGTTTAAGAAAAACACTTAGATTAATGTCAAGTCTTTTTATTTGTACAATCGCTTTTGTTCGACTTCACCGGAAAAAGGCTGAAACAAACAGTATTTTTAAAAATGGCTGACACTTTTCAATTGTTACCATATCCAAATTTTCATTAAGAAATGGAACTGTCAAAAACAGCAAAGTATTGCCAGGTTATAAAACTTTATACAGAAATGAAAGTATTCAGATGACAAAATACAGCAAGATTAGTTGAATTGAGGAACGAAGAGATTACACATTCAAAAAATTTTTTTTCATTTTCGAACTCAGCAGAAAAAAATGTACAAGAAAAGTAACCTTTCATCAAAGGAACATAAAAAAATCATTTTGTAAACTAGTGTAGCAACATTTTTCTAAATTGATGGAAATACATAATTTTTTTTTAAATCTATCAACACGGGTACTCATTTTCTAGATACTTGCCAATTTCTATAATTAACTTACAACATAGGGTGAGGGGCGTAAAATTAGCTTTTGCTTGCAGCTTAAATTGACCTTCCTCCGCCCCTGGTGGTAAGTCTTGTCTCTTCAGCCGAGACGTGTTTGATGTTAGGAGTAAGTTCCTAGCCAGTATGTTTGGATGTTGGTGGAGTTTTTGTTGATACGATCGCTGTATGTGTCCTTTATCTGTTTAACAAAAGGTATACCAAGATCTTGGTGTATATTTATATTCTTGACATACCATGGTGCGCCGGAAATATTTCAAAGTATTTTTGACTGACACCTTTGCAATATTTCTATTTTTGATAAGCTTGCATTGCCCCACAGCTGAATTCCATATGACCATATAGGTTGTAATCGCGCTAGTGATTGGTGCCTGGACGCGGACAACATGGTCAGCGGCAGCTCGAGATGGTTTGCCGACGCCATGCTGCCCATGGTGTACCTGCACCTTACAAAATTAAAAAAACTCGTGCTAGTGTGGCTGCACTCTGGAGTTGGAAAAGAATCGAAGATCAAAAAAAACAAATTTTAACATTACATGGGCCTCCCTAATATTTTTCTATGGCTAATCTTCCGAGCATGGGGAAGCTCGGACCCATCTATACCCACCCTACCGTGTGGATCTAAGGGGCGATTTTTCGGTCCACCCTAATCTGCATAAGTTCTACATAGTACCTGGTGCTGCTGTTTATTCTCTCATTTTCCTTTTTAAATAATAAAGATTAATTTATAATTTAAATCATATTTTTAATGAATTTTTCTCTTTTTTTTGTTATTTAGCTTAAATATTTACGCAGTTTGAGAAAAAAAAATACAATATGCAAATTGTTTACATTCTTTTTTTTCTTATTGGATAGCCATTGCAATTTAATTGAACAGTATTATATTACATATTTTATTAACAATATGTAAGTAAACAACAAAAAAAACTTAATTGGTTTTACAATTAAATTCCTGTTTGATTTTTTTTTAATTTACTCTAAATTTACTTTATAAATTTACTTGAATCTTAACATTAATTTGTTGTTAGGATTTTATTCAAATTTCCATCAAAATCTTAATTTAAATGTAGTTGTTTTTTTTTATTATTATTTTTATTTAAGTTGAAATCCATGGTTTCGATTTATAATTTATAATATAGTATATAAATAAAAATAATATTATTGGTAGCTCACGCTTGTAAGTATCAGTCCATATTGTTGCTGTCTGGTATGGTAGATGTTGTTGTATAGCAGTTGTAGTGGTTGTGTTATAGCTTTTGTGTTAAAGTTGGAAACCATTTGTACTACAAAGGATGATGATGAGTATGGTGTGTGTCAATAAACGATTGGAGTTTAGACTGTATTATCCGCATAACGCGTAGTGTTTTAATTTCGTCGTTCACTTTCTTCGTTGCTTCACACTAAATTTCCTTTGTCTTTTGTTCTTTCGTTTGGGTTTCGTCTTTGTCGTTTGGCATGTCAACCATTGTTTTTTTTTCGTGTGTTCACGTATATCTGTTTCTTTTATGCCACTTTTGGTCTTAAGTTTTTTCACTCTATTGATATATTTTTTTCTTTCTTGCAATGACAGGTTTTTTTTTGTTTTTTTTTTATGTCAAATTAAAAAAAAATGTATGTAGTGTGTATGTGTCATTCTTATGGTATATGGTGGAGCGCTAGCGCTTCAACACTTAAGTTTCCAAGGATAAGACAGGATTGTATTTTAATTACTTTTAGGCAATATCTTTTTCGGATTTTAGGCAATTTTTCTTTACTTTATCATGCGAAGCGCTATCGCTTCACCACAACCTTTTCCGCGAAATTTTTTTTTTTTTTTCAGCAAGAGGTTTTCGTAAATTATTTTGCAAAAGAAATGTTCTAAAAAAATAAAGGTAAATGTACGAAATTTATAGCTTTAAGCTTTTGTTCACCAATTTTATAATAAGTTCAACAAAATTGATTTTATTCGTGATTTTATCACACTAAGAAAAATCGCGACCGCACAATCGTCTGCAATCAGATATCGAAATCAATTCACGCGCGTTCCTTTTCTCGAATTTTTGTGGCCAGCTTGGCCAAAACAAAAATTCGAAACGACGCGCTGTTCAGCCATTTTTCGTGGATCAGAACGCACGTAGTCAAATTTCGAACAAAAGACTTTTGCTCTGTAATGCCAGTGTTTAATTTTAGTTGCCATCATGAGTTTTAAATGTTTATGCAAAAGCATCATGCTTGATGCTTTTAATTTCATTTGAATTTTTTTCTTTTCGATGTGAGCTTTCCAAGTAAGGCGTCTATCGAGGTGCATACTTAAGTATTTAACTTCAGCGCTTTGAGGTATTGCGGTGCTATTTAGGTAAACTGTGGGACAAGTCTTTTTATTGAGTGTAAAAGTTACATGTGTACTTTTTTGCTCGTTTACATTTATTCGCCAGTTTAAAAGCCATGTTTCAACTAGACGCATGTGTTCATCAAGGGTATGTGGTGCATTTTGAGGGTCTGCGTGACAAGACAAAATTGAAGAGTCATCAGCAAAAGTAGATGTAAGCTGTAACGGCAGAGTGTAATCTAATGTACACTGGCATTGGAATTTCGAGAGTCATGCCAGAGTTGTCAGAATGTCGGAATGACATTTCTGGTCTGTCATTCGAAATTTGCGTACGTGCGTTCGGTTCAAAGAGAAATGGCGGAACAACGCGTCATTTCGAATTTTCGGCATCCATTTTTGCTGATGATGGAAAAGAACTCGTGAGTTGGTTTTTGGCAGTCAAACGTATCGGTCGTGCGATTTTGTGGATGGGTGAAGAAATTAATGTACGGTATTGTGAATTGGCCGCATGTAATAATTAACGTCGTCATTGTAGTATTTTTTTAAAAAAAATATGAAAAATTAAATAACCCAAGTGATACGCTGAAATATACATAATATCAACTATAAGATTTTATTAAAAACGTGCTAAATTCTAAAGTTTTCAAATTTCGAGCTATTAGTTAATCATTGGCTCATGAACAATAAATTATAATTGTTCTTTATATTATTTTATTTGGTTAACATACAAAGAAGTTCGTCAGCGTAATTCCGTTTAAGGAAAACACGGGCAAAACAACCTGGTTGCTGCTCAAACAAAAATTTGCCGTAGGCGCATTCGCGGAAGTGCTAGCGCTCCACACTTCACCCATAAGAAAAGTTTTGTCATTGAAAGAAGAAAAAAGAAAATGGCCGCATAAGTGAACTTCGTGTATCTTACGAGCTGTCAGAAATAAAGCATTAAACATACCAACTACAAACACATTACCAATATTGAACTGCAAAAACAAACAAAAATATTTAAAATACTAAAGAAATGAATTTCATCATAATAATTAATCAATAAGTACAAAAACACACTATCTAAAGTTACCTAAAACATAAACTACATAAGCCTACACAAAATGATACAAAAAGTGCACAGAAAGGTAATTAAATTACGTGAAATAACCAACCATAAACAAAACATGCACAACATCACACAACTTTAACAACAATAGTAACAACATCTTTAAAACTACACAACCGCAACAGTATGCGACACCAACTACGGAAAGCGTGAGCTCACGAATTTTCATTTTTTTTATTTAATTATTAATTAGTATTACAATCAGATTTAAATATGTGTTTCTCAAGTATTAAATACTTAATTTTTTTTTGTAATTATCGATATAACTTTTTCCTTATAAAATTAATTACTACCTACTACGTATTAAAATTACTACTTACCTATGTTTAAACTTAGAATTTAGTATTATTTTTATACCTTCGTATAATTAAGTATGTTGGAAATAAAACCAAAGAAAAAAAAAAAAAAAATGAACTGAAACCTTAAAAAGAAAAACCAATTTCTTTTTATTTAAAAGAAAAGAAAGAAAAAAGATAAATAGCATGACAGCTTAAATAGTTTCACAGTTAGGTCCTATGTAGAACCATCAAACGTTAGGGTGGACCGAAAAATTTCCCCATAGGTCCACAAGGTAGGGTGGGTGATAGACGGGGTCGAGCATAACACCAAGCTCGAGGGTTCAGCCCGAGGAAAAATTATTAGGGAGGCACATTTTTTTTTTTGATGACTTTTTTTTTGTTTGTAGTAATTTTGGAAAAATTTTTGAAGTTTCAGAGCCCAGCAACTTAAGCACGAGAAAATTATATTTGTAAGGTGCAGGCACACCATGAGCAGCAGCTACCCACCCCAACATCCCGAACTGCTGGCATCGGCAAACTAGCTCGTGCTGCCGCTGGTCATGTTGTCCGCGTTCCAAGCACCAGTCGTTTGTGCGATTACAAATTTTGGCGCCCAACGTGGGGCCGTTTGAAGTTTGAACCAATCGCAGGTGCGATTACAAATTTTGGCGCCCAACGTGGGGCCGATTGAGGTTGAAGGTTAAAAGAAAACTGTCAGACGTTTGAGGTTGAAGGTTAAAAGAAAACTGTAAATCAGTGGACAATTATGCCCCTTAAAAATTTTTTTTTAGTATTTTGCCTTCGATTTCACTCGGTTCCATCCGATTTACCCTCGCTGTGCTCTGGATTTTTGAAGGTTTTTATTTAACTTAACCTGTTACAGGAAAATTTTTGTTTTTGTCTTCATTTGAATTTTAAATTCAAGAATCTAATACTCAAAGCCTGAAGCTGGATTTATCAGTCCGGGAGGATTCCGTTCTGATCCGCTCAGACGCTTTTGACCCTATTTATTCCTATTTGTGAAAATTACCCTGTAATAGAAGACTAAATTTTTTTTATAATTTTTTTTTGAATAAAGTAAATTTCAGTAATTTCTTACATTTTTGATATTTTGATTCACTCTTTTAGCGTGAATGCGAATTGCGGCTGCAAGTCAAGGTAAACTGCTGGATTTTGCGATTAAGTTGCAATTCACTGCGCTTTTCGACCGCTTTACTGAGACTTGGATGGGTTGTAATTCAATTTCATGGTTGAAATGAGATTTAAATTTTGTAGATTCAGATTCTTCCTCCCTGAGTTTTTCTTCGTGGCTGACCAAACAAATTAATAATAATAATTTGCAAAAGTTCTACATAGGACCAAGCTGTCATTGATAATTAAACTTCTGATAAAAATTTTTTTTTCTTTTAAGAAAAACAAAAATTTAACAAATTAAATTTGAGAATTTTTTTTTGTAAGTAAAGAATAAAACTTAGCAAGTAAATTTTTTTTTTGAATTTGAAAATTTCTCTTAAAGAATTTCTAAAAATTTATAAATCTAAAAATTTTATAAAGCGAATATTTAACATTTTGGAATTTTTTTTTGCAATTCAAAATGTAGCTACGAATGAATATGTAATGCAATTTCTTTATAAAAATTCATAAAATGTTAATGAATTTGCATTAGAAATGTATATTTATGAATAATCTTTTTGTTTTTAAGTTTAACAGCCGTTTTTTTCTCTTGAAATTTAAAATTGTAAGTTTTTAGTTTGGATTTAAGTGATAATTTGGATTTACTAAACAATACGTTGTTTATTAAACAAAATTTCGAAGTTTGTAAATCAAATTTAACAATGAAAGAAAAGTAGTATCTCTTTTACAATTACATACAAACAAAATTTTACAAAAAATACAAAATAAGCGCATACTAGCCATAAAAACAAAAGAATGCAATATCAAAGCAGTTACCAATCTATATTGTTTCATTCGGTGATGAGTGATATCATTATCAATAAAATAAGTAGCGTATCAACAATATGAATTAATTCATTTCACATACTATATCTGTATTACAGCAAAATCAGTTGGACATTGTTTTCACTAATAAACGACTTGGTATATTTCACGCGAAGGAAATTAGAAAGTAGTGCCTTCAGTTTTTGTAACCAGCCACAGCAGATTTCGAAAAACTGTTTTGTAACGGCAGAGTGTAATCTAATGTACACTGGCATTGGAATTTCGAGAGTCATGCCAGAGTTGTCAGAATGTCGGAATGACATTTCTGGTCTGTCATTCGAAATTTGCGTACGTGCGTTCGGTTCAAAGAGAAATGGCGGAACAACGCGTCATTTCGAATTTTCGGCAGCCATTTTTGCTGATGATGGAAAAGAACGCGTGAGTTGGTTTTTGGCAGTCAAACGTATCGGTCGTGCGATTTTGTGGATGGGTGAAGAAATTAATGTACGGTATTGTGAATTGGCCGCATGTAATAATTAACGTCGTCATTGTAGTATTTTTTTAAAAAAAATATGAAAAATTAAATAACCCAAGTGATACGCTGAAATATACATAATATCAACTATAAGATTTTATTAAAAACGTGCTAAATTCTAAAGTTTTCAAATTTCGAGCTATTAGTTAATCATTGGCTCATGAACAATAAATTATAATTGTTCTTTATATTATTTTATTTGGTTAACATACAAAGAAGTTCGTCAGCGTAATTCCGTTTAAGGAAAACACGGGCAAAACAACCTGGTTGCTGCTCAAACAAAAATTTGCCGTAGGCGCATTCGCGGAAGTGCTAGCGCTCCACACTTCACCCATAAGAAAAGTTTTGTCATTGAAAGAAGAAAAAAGAAAATGGCCGCATAAGTGAACTTCGTGTATCTTACGAGCTGTCAGAAATAAAGCATTAAACATACCAACTACAAACACATTACCAATATTGAACTGCAAAAACAAACAAAAATATTTAAAATACTAAAGAAATGAATTTCATCATAATAATTAATCAATAAGTACAAAAACACACTATCTAAAGTTACCTAAAACATAAACTACATAAGCCTACACAAAATGATACAAAAAGTGCACAGAAAGGTAATTAAATTACGTGAAATAACCAACCATAAACAAAACATGCACAACATCACACAACTTTAACAACAATAGTAACAACATCTTTAAAACTACACAACCGCAACAGTATGCGACACCAACTACGGAAAGCGTGAGCTCACGAATTTTCATTTTTTTTATTTAATTATTAATTAGTATTACAATCAGATTTAAATATGTGTTTCTCAAGTATTAAATACTTAATTTTTTTTTGTAATTATCGATATAACTTTTTCCTTATAAAATTAATTACTACCTACTACGTATTAAAATTACTACTTACCTATGTTTAAACTTAGAATTTAGTATTATTTTTATACCTTCGTATAATTAAGTATGTTGGAAATAAAACCAAAGAAAAAAAAAAAAAAAATGAACTGAAACCTTAAAAAGAAAAACCAATTTCTTTTTATTTAAAAGAAAAGAAAGAAAAAAGATAAATAGCATGACAGCTTAAATAGTTTCACAGTTAGGTCCTATGTAGAACCATCAAACGTTAGGGTGGACCGAAAAATTTCCCCATAGGTCCACAAGGTAGGGTGGGTGATAGACGGGGTCGAGCATAACACCAAGCTCGAGGGTTCAGCCCGAGGAAAAATTATTAGGGAGGCACATTTTTTTTTTTGATGACTTTTTTTTTGTTTGTAGTAATTTTGGAAAAATTTTTGAAGTTTCAGAGCCCAGCAACTTAAGCACGAGAAAATTATATTTGTAAGGTGCAGGCACACCATGAGCAGCAGCTACCCACCCCAACATCCCGAACTGCTGGCATCGGCAAACTAGCTCGTGCTGCCGCTGGTCATGTTGTCCGCGTTCCAAGCACCAGTCGCTTGTGCGATTACAAAGCACAGAGTTGTTTGTTGGCAAGTCAGAAGTGTAAATTAGCTAAAGGATTGGGCCAAGAACACTGCCTTGTGGTACGCCTCCAAAAATCTGAAATGTAGTCTTTGCATCTTACACTAAGCTTTCGTCCTGTAAGGTAGGACTCTAGTAAAGCATGGGTATTTTTAGGCAGTAATTTATTTAGCTTGTGTAGAAGTCCATCGTGTCACACTTTGTCAAAAGCTTGGGCTACATCAAGAAACACTGCTGAGCAGTACTTTTTCTCTTCATATGTCTTTCTAATTTGTGCTACTATTCTGTGAACTTGCTCTATAGTTCCATGTTTTTTGCGGAAACCAAATTGGTGTTGCGGTATTATGTTGAGTTGGTTCACATGGGGCATAATTTTCGAGTTTTGATGTGATGGGTAGCAAGCTTATTGGCCGATATGAAGAGACTTGTGTAAGATTTTTCCCAGGCTTCGAGATCATTGTGATTTGAGACATCTTCCAAATTTTTAGGTATTGGCCCAATCGAGTAATAGCATTGAAAAGTATGGTTAGGTGTCTAACTGCACAGTAAGGAAATTCAATAAGCATATTAGCAGTAATTAGGTCATGACCTGGCGCTTTCTTTTTATTCAGTTGTGTTTTTATGAAAGAATAGACGTCTTTAGTTGTGAAGCGCAACGAAATATGTATCGAAATTTGGGTTTCTTGTGGTATTTCAAAGCTGTTCCCCGGAGGATTTGGCTGAAATACATGTTTAAGGTGGTGAGCAAATGCTTGACCTTTTTTTTCGTTGCTTCTAGCCCAGTGACCATTGCTTAGTCTTATGGGGGAATCTAGGTCAGTAGGTTTTTTCATACTTCTGATGGCCTTTCATAAAGAGTAGTTGGAGGACTCTAGTGGGCTCAGCTTTTTAATGTCTATATCTTTTTCAGACTCTTCCCGGAGGGCCTTTCTTAATTCAATTTTAGTTAGTGATAATTTACGTTTAAGTGTGGGTGACCTAACCTCTTGCCATTGTCGCCTGAGTCGTCTTTTTTCCATCACTAAACGTTCTATGTCGGAAGAGTTGAGGCGTTGCCTTTTATGGGTTATTACTGAATGTACAGAAGTTGCGTGAAGCTGATACTAGCATGCTGTTAAATAGCTGTATGGCCGATTCCAGCTCTTCGGAATCTTTAAGGCTTACATTATCGGAAAGATGGCTACTGATATATTTTTTGTATTTGAGCCAATTCGTTTTATTTGTTGTAAGCCCACTGGGTGACTGCTGCAGCTCTGCATATTTGTGCAGATGCATAATGACAGGATATATATATTTTTAAGGGAAAATAATTAGTCTTACTTGTACGTTAATAATACATTTTATGGAAAAAATAACGGTTTTGGAATTCATATAGTACTTATATCACAATTAATTATGTTACCTCATTAAATTACCTTTCATTTCAGAAAACTGTACAGAGGTTCCCAACTTAAACCGTTTTTATAATTTAATGTAATTTCCGATGGTTATATCTCCGAAGCCAGATCCATTTTTTTGAAATCAAAAGCTGCGTAAGAAAAATTTGGTTTAAAGTAAAAAAAAAAGATTATCCTCAAAGTAAACTTAAGCCGCTATTCCTATGGCCTCACTGTTTTCTAAGGCTACCATTCACCCAACAGCGAAATCATTGTCCAAGTCTAAAAAATATTTAATCACTTCGCTTATATATAAATTTATGAAAGCAAGGCATATGTATATTGTACCATGTTCTTAGACCTATCCTGAAATTTACGAAATATGAATTTTTAATTGCGCTGAAAGCTTATCTGTAAGCTCTATGCATTTAAATAAGATTTGCATAAAAAAAAGTTTAAAAATATTTGTCTTAGATATTGCGCTTTTCGCCGCAAGGTCGAATTCGAGTGTTAATCTGAATTTTAGAAGGTTCTCTCAGAAACACATAAATAACTTTTGTTCTGGAAAATATTTCAAAATAATAATAATGCAGTTTTCCTAAGTTTAGTTTAATTAACCAGTTTTTAAAGTCAGAAACTTATAAAATTGTTTCTGTTCCTTTTAACATCACTTAAAACATGTAATTTAAATTTTTTTCTTTTTTTGAAATTCCAACTTTAACTTTAACATCGCCAGGATTCATGTAACTTGTAGACCAGAGCCTCAACCTCTCGCGACAAAGAACGCATAATTGTTAAAGTAGTCTTGTTCAAAGCTACACGTGCACCAGATTTTTATTTTGCCCAGCAAGCGGCGGCAACCACAACTCACATTGGAATTGTTTTCTTTCCACGATTTTTTCACAATTAAAAAACGCTCGCTTGTCAGAATTTTTCTTTTGTTTATTTTTGCTTAATTTTGACAATTGTCGTAGATATTTTCACGGTTGCATAACTTGAGTTTGACAAGATAGTTCTTCCATGTATAATTGT
Organism: Meiosimyza platycephala; assembly: GCA_963662105.1. Lineage (NCBI taxonomy): Eukaryota > Metazoa > Arthropoda > Insecta > Diptera > Lauxaniidae > Meiosimyza > Meiosimyza platycephala. Next base: position 66,305,759 of record OY759211.1, on the reverse strand, counting down.
ACCATGCTTTCTTCTATGCTACGAAACTTGTTTAAAATTTCACCATAAGACTGAAACTTTTTTCAATGTAATACATTATTTTAAATTGAAAAAAGTTTCACGTATACTCTATTTGAATAGGAATCGAACTCCGTTAATTTTATAAAAATCGTCGTATCCGTTCAAAAATTATAAGGTTTTGAAAAATTTTGGTCCCTGAATTTCAATTGCTTATAACAACAACCACAACAAAAAGAAACAAAAAACATTTCGCATTTTAATTTCTAGCACATACCACAATCTAAATTACAAAGTTTCAATAAAAAATTATCATTTTGGGTTTAGAAGTGGCCCACTTGAGAAATTTAAAAATTTTTTTCAAAAGGGGAGCTGATCCGATTTCAAGTAAAATGATTTCGGTCACTAGTGATGCCGAAAAATAGTTTCCAGGCGGTATCTGTTGTCGTCATTTTTTGCAAACCTGTTCAGTCTTCCTGATCACTGTGCATTGAGGTTGAAACATTATTTTTCTTTTTTATAATATTCAGTAATTATTGTTTAAAAAAAAAGTGACTTGGGGCCCATTGATACAACCATCCAGGGGGCACATTGATGTGTATCAATCTGCTCTTTCTGGTAAATAATTTTGACTTCATCGTTTTTTTAGTTCACAGGAAGGAATATGGGACGAACGTACAAACGAAAAACTGATAAAGCTAATATCGATGAAAATGCTATGGCTTCTGCAATCTCTGTTGTATTGGATCGGAAGCTACATATCAATAAGAAAATAATTTATGAATAAATGTTATAGGGAATTGCAAAATAATTAGTTTTATTTTGTAAACGAAGAAGGTGTGTTTTAAACTATGAATCGAAGTGCCCTTGACGTTTATCAATGCACCCCGTATGTGGGGCAGTTTTATACGAAATCCATTTTTTAAAGAACAGCGCACAAAATTTTTGCCTAATAATATTTAGTTGAAATTTTATTCCAATAAGTTAGCTAGATAAACAATAAACAAATCCAGATACTTTTTTTAATCATTTTTGTCAATCTTCCACCTTTTTTTCCGCTTATAAAAAAATCGTATCAATGTGCCCCAACTCCCCCTATGCTATATTTTCCACGACTAGCTCTGGTCTGAAAGGGTGTCGTTCTGTCACCTACCATTACGATAGCGCGCAAGCATAAAAAAACTCTCATGCCATAATTTAAAAAAAAATCCGAAGCAAAGAGATTTTGAAAATGCAAAGCTTAAAAAAAACTGTAAATGTGCTAAATATTAGTTTTATTTTCTTATCACTGTGTAAGCATACCTAATAAGAAAAAAAATCAGTGATTGCCTCCTGAATCATGTAACCCAAAATATTATATAATATAGCTTTAGCTCCATGCTTTTCTTCTTCAGATTCTTTCTTTAAAATTGCCAATACATAAGATCCTCTCATCCAAGGTTGAAAGTGAGAGTATCCAAAATTGGACATAGTTTGAGTAGAAACAGGACGTTGTATATCAGTCATTCTTGCAAGTGCATGATAAGACACTTCTGGATAAGCATGTGCTCATTGAGATAGAGTTAACTCACTATTGTTATTTAGAGTTGTGGTTTTCAAGTCATATTTTTCTATATATATTCTTAAATAGGCAGTAGCTTGCGTCTTTGGTTTTGGCATTTTTAGATACAAAAGCCTTTCTTATAGCTTTTGCATCAAACCCCTCATAGGCTATCAGGGTGTAGCATAGGTTCTTTTAGTTTTTTTAAATTATTAAAAACTGAAATGAATTTTAACTAGTAAAGGTGTTATCTTCGGCCTGGCCGAAACTCACATACCCTACACTGCACTAAAAGTACTTTCCATATTAATGTTAAAAAGACATTGAAAAGGTTGAAGAGGTCGAAAATAATGTAAAAGGTTTCAAAGAGGTTGAAAAGTGTTGAAACAGTTGAAAAAACTCAAAAAATCTAAAATATATGGAAACTATTGCAGAAAGTTAAAAGAAATTGAAAAAGTCGAAAAAATGTGGAAAATGTTGAAAGTGGTTAAACAACTCAAAAAAAGTTGCAAGAAATTGAAAAATATTGAAACAATTCAAAGTTCATGATAAAGTCGAAAAAATAAAGAAAATGTCGAATCCAGTTGAAAGAGGTTGAAAAAGTGTAAAATATACATATGGAATATGTTGGGAAAAGTTAAAAAGTTGGAAAAGTCAAAAGAATGTGGAAAATGTTGGGAAAATAGAATAGAAATGCAGAAAACCAAATATGCCACGTCCACTTCTCCAGTTCCGCCTACTTTTGGTTCAATAAATTATATTCGTCATTGACATCCACAAACTAAATTTTAGCAAAATAGCTTGTATAGTTTGCGATATATGCCTTAATTAACTTTAAAATTTAGGGCGGTGACACACCCACTGATACAATCGAAACTGATCTTGATCCTGAAATAGCTTTCTATAAACAAACCTCTTTTACCAAATTTCAGTAGGATTGCTCATATATTTCGATAAATATGCCACTTAAGGTGTTTTACTTGTATGCGAGGTGCCACGCCCACTGGTGCTATTTTGCCCGCTTCAGATGCTGACATACCTTATACCAAGTTAACCACCTACATCAAATTTCATGCCAATTGCTGCAAGAGTTCTCTTAAAATATCACTTCCAACTTTATGTTAATATGGGAGGTGCCACGCCCACTGATGAAATCCCGTCAAAATTTATTTAATTTTATAGATTATAATAATCTATATAATCTATGCACCAAAATTTGTGAAGATTACTCTCATTGCACACTATCTATAACATTAAACGTGTTTTGCTTATATGGGAGGGCCACGCCCACCAGTTCTATTGTGCCAAATTTTCGTAAGAAGATACCTTTTAGCAAGTGCATCTGACATACTAAATTTCATTACGATTATGTTGTTAGTTGTCTAATTATAACGTTTATAAATATTGTGGGCTGTGCCACGCACTTCAACGTGTTTTTCCAGTAAACAGACGAAGCATGTATTGATGACTGCTCTTAGTAGTATCATCACTAAAATTTTTGTGAAAATCGAATGTGCCAATTTTGTATTATACGAAATCATAATTTTTAATTGTTAAAAAGTGCCACGCCCACTTTTCCAATTCCGCCCACTTTAAACACAATTCAAGATATATATGATCTGTATCCGTGTACCGAATTCCGTTACAATATCTTGCGGTTTACGAGTTATGGCGTTATAAAAGTTAAAATTTAGGGCTGTGCCACGCCTCTTTAAGAGCCTTTGAAAATTTAAAACCTAGCTCAATCTTAATTTTGTTCACATGTTCACCAAATCACCAAGTTTCATCAAAATCGCAAAAACTTTTTTCAAAATGGACAGAGGTATATTTATATAGAGTATGGGCGGTAGGCGTGGTCGCAACCCGGTTTCGCCCATTTTTATATGCTAGTAGCTTGCAAGAAGGTGTGACCTGTGTGCCAAATTTCATTGAATTAGCTTGCTTAGTTTTCCCGTAAACGTGATTTCAACAGACAGACAGACGGACATAGCTATATGGACTCAGGTGGTGACGCTGATCAATAATATATACACTTTTCTATACCTGCCACGCCCCCTTCTATGCGTTACAAACGGAATGACAAAGTGAATATACCCTCTGTGTAGGGTATAAAAATGTTAGGAAATGCAAATGCTTTATGATAACATAGAAGATCGAAATCAAAACAAAGGGTTAAGCACGAAAATTCAATAACATGCAAATGAGATAAACAAGTAGCTGATCTTATTTTTATGAAAGCCTGGTAGTGGCAGATCATGTTTTTTCTATTCCTCATGGTTTTTGGACCATTTTCGACCTGTTTTTTTGTAGGTCATTTATTTTTTTGCCTTGGAAATTTCTAGATCAAGGTTAAGGTGACCGTGACCGTGAAATTCTCTGCAGTATATTTACCTAAGGTCCCGTAAAGAATAGAAAAAAACATATTTCTAAAAAACCGGTTTGACCGCAAAATCACCAGACTGCGAAAGTTCGAAATTCGGTAATTGGGCGGATAAAGTGGGACCACAGAAGGTTAGTAGGTTTCTTGCTAATATAGCAAAGCTTCAAAAATCAGTCCACGAAAGATTTTGGAACACGACAGTAAGCGGCGGTAATTCCATACAAAAATTAAACAAGAAAATAAGTGACTTACAAACTAATTAAGTGCTAATGTCGTGCAAGTTGTAATTTTGAAATAAAAAGAAAAGTTTAAAATAAGTGCAGGACGAAAACCCAGAAAAAATAATTAAGTTCTTAAACAATAAAAAAAGGACCTTTATATTTTAAAAGAAAAATAAATCTAGAGTGGACTAAAACTAAAATTTCGAAAAAAAAGAGAAAGTTACATTGCTATAAGTGAAAAGTGCAATTTTTGAGAAAAAATCAAAGAAAATCAAGCTATGTATAATTAGTTAAAAAAATATACATATAGGACATTTCTAAAGAACTAGAAGTGCTCTTTGAAACAAACAAATAAAACCGCAAAATTAGCGGCAGGAAAAGGACGATATAGAGAAGGAATGACGGGAAAGTCGATAAAGGATCAGGGAATATACAATTATTACAAAGGATCTGAAGCGGGTACGAATAGGAGTATTCACCGCAGGACGAACAAGGAATAATTTCAGGAGCTCAAAAAGCTAAGTTCAAAATTTCGAAATATTTGAATTATCAAATCGTGCCCGTGGAAGATCTTTTTGTATGTATGCTTATGTATTCTTATGTATTACTTTTGTATTTTGCATATTGTTGCTGGGCTTAAAACATAACAAAAACAGTTTTTTTTATAGCTGCACAATTTTTGTTTCTGCGTTTAAAAGTTGGAGAAAATTCAATGAATTCATCAGGAAATCGTTATCCTAGGAAAATTTACAAAAGCTCAGCCGGAAGTGTATTTTTTTATGATTTTATGATTAACTTGAAAATAAATAAATAATGAAAAATTTAAATTTAATGATTTTGGAATTCGCGCTTTAAATAGAAATAAATTTAGCTACAAAAAAAATACGTAACATAAATTTAAAATAAAACAAAGAAATACGTTACATACATAAATTTAAAATAAAACAAAAAAATACGTAACATAAATTTAAAATAAAAAAAAAAAAAAAATTGTTACATAAATTTAAAAATATCTAAATAACAAATTTAAAATTTGAATTTTCAAATAATTCCTAGATGTAAGTGTTAGTGAACAGTGTACTATTTAGTGTAAGACCTCTACAACCCGTCAGATTCGCGTTGTTCTAAAGAATCAATTTTGTGTGGTTTAATGTTTTTTTGCCCAATCTTAAAGAGCTCTTTAGGCAGGTAAAGGAAATACATAAGTAAAAAAATACGAAAGATAATAATATAGTTTAATGATTAGGTTGTGTAGGTCACCCCCTTAAATCTAACTTTTATATTTAAATATATTTATGCATTAGATTTAAATTCTTTGGTTAGTCTTTTTTTTATTGTACAAACGTGTATTTGTTCGATTATATTATATTTAAGATTTTCTTATTAATTATTATTAGTTCTTACGAATTTACTGTAGTTGCATTCAAAATGTATGTGTTAACCTTTGTAATTCCAGGTATATTCCGATCTATTTCAATTAAATGTAAATTTATTTAAAATTTTGCTTTTGATTAAAATTGGCAAGTCCAAAAAGATAAATTAAAAAGAATCTTTAATTGTTTTCTGTAGTCCAATTTTATCAGATTTTTTTTGTTGTTTTTGAGCTAGCTTGATGGCTCGTTAATTGCGCTGTGTGGGGGTTTAGAAGTGGGCCTGGTAAAAGGGTAAATCGGTGATGCGGTAAAAAAAAAATAAAATAAAAATTAAATTTTACTTCAGTGGGATGACGGATATGACGTCATCATTGGTTGGGTGGGCGCGCTACAGGCTACAACAACTAGCCTAAGATATGTGTTCGCGTTAATTTTTTTTTAAATTAATGTGAATTTATTCGTTTTTTTTGGCAGTTCACGCAAGATGATTCACTTTACTTCAGTGATAGATTTTGTGTGTACTTTCATTTACTTCGGGTTTTGTTTTTAATTAAAATTATTTTGTTTTGATTTTTGATTGATAGAGTTCTATTTTTTTTTTTTTTAAATCGTATTTTTCGTAATTTTTTTTGTGCATCGGCCGAACCTGGCGTGGCGGGTCGTTCCTCCCCTGAGGATTTTTCATACTGAGCTTGCCGATGGTCACGTCAGGTAATCTCAACAAGGTCTTTTGAGGCCATACAATTTTTGAAATTTCGTTGAGAGAGATCTTTGAATATCATCTATCAAAGATCGTACAAAAAGGTCGGTTGCTACAAGGGCTTTAACTGCAGTGATGAAATTATTTAACTTAGTGCTATTTTCAGAGCTTAATAAAGACATGGTATTGTTGATACAATGGCACTCTCCTGCATTAATTCGAGTGGTTTTGGTTTTAATTGAAATTACTTTGTTATGTTTTTTAATAAACTTTGTCTTCCCTAGCTTTCTCCTAAGAGCTTCTGTTTTCTTTAGAGAAGAAGCAAAAGCTATTAGATCATAGAATTTTCTGATATGCTAAGTTTAGATAAACTTCCTTTACTAAGGATTTTGTTTGCTCTTGGTAAAATATTTGCTGCTAAGATAACAGTTTGAAAATAATCTTTGAGATTCTTGATGTTTGCTTGGATTAAAATCGCTTTTATTCTTCCCTCAATTTTCAATTTGAATTTAATTTATTATAATAAAAGGTCCGTTCGAGCCGGAAAAAATAGGTAAATATTTATAAAGTTTTACCACAAAAAGCGTTCGAGCCGGAAAAAATGTGGTGGTTGAGAGAGAAAAAATGAGAGTAAGAAAACAGCTGATCACTTTCCCTCCAAAAAAAAGTTTAATTTTTCACCCAGACAAATTTCTTGTGGCTAAAAATTGAAGAATGCCAAAAGCGTAGGCAACGAGACTAGAAACTCACTTTTGACAAGCGAGGGAAAGAAAATTTCATGTCTGAATTTTATCTGTCCAATACTTGCCGTATAAAATAATATTCAGTACTTCATTTTTTTTCACTTGTTGAATGGTTGTGTTTAGAAGGAGCAACATAACAAAAAGCTGTGCCCTATTTTTCATTATTTCTGTGGTCACAATCGATAACCGCCTAAGTCGACATAAGAAAGAATTCAGTTATGTATGCTACCATACTCTACTAGCAGAACTTTATATTTACATGAGACCCCCATTTCTTTAACAATATTTTTTAAAAAGATATTAATAAACACATATTGATTTAAGTCGTATTGGAGTCCTATTACATTTACAATAAGCGCCAAAATATACGTAAGAAAATGTTTTCATAAAATGTTATTATTTTCCAAATAGACTATAATGACTTAAGCAGTTCTTGCACATTTTTTCCTAAATAAATTATCATAAACAAGAGAGTTAATTTAAGAGCCAAAGTATTTATAAAAGATTATTGCAAATTGAAAATGTTTAAACCCAAGTTCTATCTCTACTAAAGCTAATAATGCATTTTTACTGGAACGATTTCAAGAGAGCTATGTCAACATAATCTTTCCAATTTTGTATTTTACATTTTTCATAAACACTTATATTACTTTTTATTAAATGTCTTCTTAAAAAATTGGTAATTGTCTAGAAGTACGGACAACGTGAAAAAGGGGGTAAAAAAAAAAAGTAAAATACTCAAATGACGTGCTTTTTTATAAAACTTATAATTCCGGCTGCGGAAAGTGAAAATTATGCACCGTTTATTTGTTATAAACAATTAAAGTTGCGAAAAATGCGAAAAATTGTCAACAATAGCGTTGTTTGACGCTTGAATCGAGCGACTTTACGAACACATGAAGAACAACAATAGCGTTACACAACGCTTAAATCGAGCGGCTTTACAAACACCTGAAGAAAAGGTGCGTTTGGAATTGCAATAGTTGGTCACATTATCACATTACCGGGAAATACTTACATGCTGTAGAACATCTTTGACTCGTTTTCCGATTGTACAAAGTTTTTTTACAAATATTTATTGTTCATGAAGAACTGCTGCATAAAAATGCATGTTTCGCTTATTTTTTCCGTTTTATTATTCCCAGAATTCTTTTTACATAATTAAAAATGGCCACAGCATTCTACAGCATGTAAGTATTTCCCGGTAATGTGATAATGTGACCAACTATTGCAATTCCAAACGCACCTTTTCTTCAGGTGTTTGTAAAGCCGCTCGATTCAAGCGTTGTGTAACGCTATTGTTGTTCTTCACGTGTTCGTAAAGTCGCTCGATTCAAGCGTCAAACAACGCTATTGTTGACAATTTTTCGCATTTTTCGCAACTTTAATTGTTTATAACAAATAAACGGTGCATAATTTTCACTTTCCGCAGCCGGAATTATAAGTTTTATAAAAAAGCACGTCATTTGAGTATTTTACTTTTTTTTTTACACCCTTTTTCACGTTGTCCGTACTTCTAGACAATTACCAAAAAATTAACCTTTCATTATCGTTTTTGGACCTAAGCATTGCGCGTGTAAAAATTTTTAATTTTGCATTAAATTTTTTCTGATACACTTTTAACATTTTTCTCGAAAGCATGATTTTCGACTTAAGCTGTTATTGCTTGTGACCACAGATTTGTACAAATAAATTTTTGTTTGAGCAAAAAAATTTCTTCACTAAAAACTTAAATTTAACGTAAATTCCTTAAAAAACCCATGCGAAATGAAAAATTTTTGCGTTGTACAAGATTTTAACCCTTTTTAAAGTAGCAGAAATAGTTTCCCATCTTTTTTTAAAATTTTTTTTCAATGAATTTTAAGGAAAGTTTTTTTTCCTTATGGCACAATTTGTATGGACATTCGGTTTACATTTTTAATCTAAGGTAATGACAAGCCGCGATTTTAGTTTTTAATAAAATATTGGCAATTATTCGAAAACTACTATACGTTAAATAATTTTGAAAGTCGGTCATTCGCTTTTTGAGATATTTCCTTTTATTATTAATATTCTCAAAAAGATTTCACTTGGATGCATTCAGAAAGTATTAACCAAACGGTTATACAACTACGACGTAGGTTTTACTTCATGAACCCTGCTATTGTTTGTTTACAAAAATACGCGCAAACTTTTGTTAGTCTTCATTTTTTACCCATTTTAGCGTTCGAGCCGAAAATTGTGGTGGTGAGACTAGTCAGAGAAATTTCAGCTTTTACTCTCTCGAACATCGCGATTTGACAGTTTTAATTTTTTACCACAAAATCCAACTCGAAGGGACCTAAGAGATGTCCGTCTATGTGTAAACCAAAGAATACCAAAAGAAATGAAAGTCTTTTGCGCCAAAGTTTTTCACTCTCACGTATTGATTGTCAAAACTCGATAAAGTCAAAGCTACCGTATGTTGGAAAATAAATTTTATTGAAATTTACTCTCTCTTGGGCATTATTTGGGGATTTGGGAAAAACATGGGGAATTAAAAAAATACTAATAAGTAACTTAACACTAACTCCTTTAATGGATTAATTGCAATAATGCAAACATATATGTCTGAGCAATGAAAATGTACTTTTATACATACATATGGGACGGTCTTTTACAAACCGAACACTTTTCGTACGACGCATTTTTGATTTGGCTGAAATTTTCTTTTATGGGTTTTGTATCGAAAAAGAAGAGATACGTATTCGAGGATTTTTGGCTTGAAAGCTAACTTTCAAAAATTCATAACTCCGGTTCTGTTAAAGCTAGAAAATTGATTTTATTGTCATTTAAAGCTAAGAAATTATCTTTAAAAAAATATTTTTTTTAAAAATTATTAACAAATTAATATTGTTATAAACAATTAAATTTTTTAGATTGATTTTTAAGAATTTCCCCCACCCTGTATCAAATTTTTAATAGGACCATCGCATTCTACGTCAAATTTCCTATCGAAAACGTATTTTTTTTTTTAATGGGCAAATTATTATTTCTCTTAAATTTTGAGAATTGCGCGATTTTTGGCTTGGAGACTCACTTTCGAAAATTCATAACTCCGGTCGTGTTAAAGCTATAAAATTGAAATTAATTTCATTGTAAAGCTAAAAACATGAACTTAAATAAAAAAATTATTAACAAATTAATATTATTATAAACAATTTAAATGTTTAAATCAATTTTAAACATTGGCTCCCACCCTGTATCAAATTTTTAATGTCAGAATCGTGTTCTACGTCAAATTTCCTATCGAAAACGTAATTTCTTTTAATGGCAATGCACAATTATTATATAGTGGCCGTTTTATGGCCATTTAAAGGTTAGCAAGTTCAAGATCGGTTTAAAAAGAAGTAGTCTTCACTAACCAGTGCTTTTGTGTTAAGATTTCATTGCATATCTTTAGGCTTAACGGTGACTAATTTGACCGGCAACATATATGTATATGTCACCGGCCAAACTAGTTCTTAGGATAAACTAGTTTTTCCTAGGCCAAACTAGTTTATTTGAAGTCCTAAAAGTATGCAATTTAATTTTAATGTAAAAGCACTGTGAAGAGCGTAGTCAGTGTTGCACATATTACAGACTGAACCACGGCGAAGCCGCTGTTGCACATATTAGAGGATGTAAATCCTGAACCGCGGCCGTAGGCCGCCCAATTACCCTCACGACTTGCCAAGTATACAAAGAAATTGCCAAATTTTGTTGTCTGACTTTGCTGCTGTCGTAGACTTCACTAACCACAGTGCTATTGTATTAAAATTTCATTGCACATCTTTAGGCTTAACGGAACTAGTTTGGCCGGTAACATATATAACTAAATGACTGACTATAATAAATGTGTGTAAGGTAAAAACGTTAATAAAATATAATCTAATTAATTTCGCTGACTCTGATGAGTAGTATTTGTTCTTCTGCTCAAATTAAAATAAGGATAGGGTCAATAGGTCAGCGGTGAGTTTCAGAGAAGCTTTCTGCATTTCGTTGTTTTTGAAGGATCTTTGGCTTTGGTTATCTGCGGTAAAGAAGGCGGGCACAAGTCCAGTCGCTGTGGTCTTCTCTCTGGGAAAGACATAATGCGAGCGCTAACGGGTGAATGTGGACCGTTATTGGTCTCCAATCAAATTTTTTATCAATGGTTCAGTCATCTGTAATAGTTAATATGCTCTTTTTTGCTTTACATTGGCATTTTGAGAATTTGTTGCTTTAGGTATAAATTTTTAAGAAAGTAGAACATTTGAATCTCGATGGCGATTTTAAACAGAGTTTTATTTATCCATTTAATAAAAACAAGTAATTAAATTACACTGTAATTTATTAAAACTAAAAATTTGTTTTTAACACAGAATAAAACTGGTAACAATATATTGCAGTATTGCTTGCAAGTTCTTTTATGTTACACTAGCAACCGGCCGACAAGCAAGCGTATAGACGGGGTAGAGGCCCTTTGGAAAATTCTGCTGCAGTGTGGTTTTAATAATACGATATCCAGCTTCGCGTAAAACTCTTTCATATGTTCGAAGTGGTCGCGTTACAGACGAAGACACTTCATCCAGTTCCATTTTTTTCGATGATGTAACATTCTCTTTTAAGACAAGATATCCCTCTTTTGTCAGACCTGTGCGCAGTCGACGAAATAAGGCCAAGAGGTCTTCGTCCGTCATGTGATCCAAGACCCATTGACTCCAAATTAAATCATATTTCCCAACTTCAGGAGAAAACTCTTGCAATCCTACGTTGTAAATCGTGCCTAGCCGTTTGCAAAAATTTAATGTGTTTTCATTGCTATTGGTGCAATAATCTAAAGCTTTCTTGCTAAATTTCTCGTCTTGCTCTACCATATCCACAGTGGAAAACCGAGGCATTAATAAATTTCGTGTCACCCGGCCAATGCCGGCGCCACAATCTAAAGCATTTTTATTCCCTAAAGTTCTAATTTGACGTAAAAAAATACTAGAGCCTTGAATATCTATCGCGCTTATATAGCCAAGTCCACCTAGCATACCATTGACTGTAGCTGGCACTTCAGACCAATATTTTTGTGCTTTCACATAAAATTCCGGAATGCTTGATTTCAGAATTGCGACATCGACGAGACAATTTTCCGTTGGTGATCCTTTGCTTTCTTCAGTAGTAGATTCTATTACTTCCTTAGGCGATTCAACGTTCTCAAATGCTTTCAACAATTTATCTTTTTTCGACTTTGTTGTTACCGCTGCCATATTCCAAGATTTTGAAAAATAATACAATATAATATGAAATATGAACTGTCAAAAGTAAACAAAATCTTTGATTATTACGGAGATGCCATCTGGTATGATTATATAAGATTGATAACAAGTTATACTATGGTACAATTAAGAGCTAAACAGAATTGGGACGTGCAATATAGTCCAGATTTTTCCTATACGTTTGTAGTGAGAACAAAATTGAATTGTTCTATGTCTCTGCGATAAATTTTGCTAGTGTCAATTTTTTATAGGAAAAATGTGGATGTTCCAATTCTGTTTAGCTCTTGACACTAGCAAAATTTTCGCAGAGAAATAGAACAAATTCTATTTTTTGGTGCGATTTAACACATAAGATAAATCGAACGTCCCAGTTCTGTTTTTAGCTTTACCAAGGTAGAATTTATCTTTTCAAACTAAAATTCTGCAACCGTGAAAAAGTTGCACCATCTATTATCTTGTTTACAAGCAGCGCCGACTTGTAACACCGACTCACAAATTCGCTTATATTAAGGCACTTACACACAGATACGTCGACGTTCAAATGTCGTTCTTTGATGTCAAAACAAACAAAAAAAAAGTTGGCTACGACGTAGTCTAAACTAAAGAAGAAAAAAATAATAATAAATGCTTTCTTTTATTTTTCTTATATATTTTTATTTTGAAATATATTCATGTTAAATTAATTTTAGCTAAATGCTATTTGAAACATTTATTTTACTTATATATTGACTTAATCATTTTTGACAGTTGAACGTTAACTCTCAATTCCCTATTTACACAGCAGCGATCTTGTGCAGCGATTCACCATGCCGACGTAGAAATACCGAACTACCACTCCGACGTATCTCGCATTTACACAATAAAAAACTACTCCGAAGTCATACGCCGACCCACAAATTCAATGTGTGTAAATAGCATAATCACTGTTTACCAGAAACGGAACAAAGAAACAAGAAATCTGACAAAGCGTGCTTTTAGCTATGTGCTGATTTAACTACATATATGTTTAAGTTAAGTGTGAACAGAATACGAACGGGTGCCGGGAAATCAACGATCAAACGCTGTCAAAATTATAACACACTTGATTCAAGTATAAAATAATTTTGACAGCGGGTGATCGTTAACGGTTTCCCGGCAGACGTTCGTATTCCGGTCACAACATAAGGTTTAAGTCACAGTGGGCGTTTAACAGAATTTGGACGGAGTCAGAAAATCGGCAACGATTACTCGCTATAAAAAAACCCGTCGGAAAATCGTTGTAGTAAATACAATTATGGCGGACGAAGAACAGCGGAAAACTCAGCTGCCATCAATCGACGGGTACCCGCCGGCAGGTTTTCAGTCGTACGCCAAGATTCTGTTCCATTTCATACGATCAAGACTGTTATAATATTTGACATCGGGTAATCGTTGACGATTTCCCGACCCCGTTCGTATTCTTTTCAACTCAAAAGCGATGCGATACTTGAAGCGTTGCAACTTAATGCTGTAAAAAATGGTATCAGATGTCAGAGTGAAAGCTATATTGCTTTGCACAAGTTTCTGAACTATTCGTTATAATTTTGTTAATCGGTTGTGATAATTTTAATTTTTGGTCCCTCGAAGCTATAGGTTAAAAAATTTTTCATTTTAATGTTTCTACTGTAATTCTCATTGTAAGCAAAAACAATTGTTAAAAAAATTAATTTTCATAAAAACAAAACAATTCGAAGCTAACTGACTTACTAGAGACACAAATTACTTTATTCACGGCTCGCATGCTTGTCGCAGTCGCTTCTCGCTTCGTTCTCACTGTGACAAATTCTATGCTATCGCATAGGAATACATACGCAGAGATTTGTAGCGCTAAGAAGCATCGCGTCGCTTACAGTGCCCACTCTTCTATGCTATTCACTGTAAGGAAATTTCTAGCGGGGGTAAACTCGCCGGATGTCCAGGCGTTCGTAAAATTCAGAACTACTAAATTTCTGTTTACTTAATGTTTTATTTTTCTCTCTGGTTTTTCTCCTTACAAATTATTTATTTGATTCAGGAACTCTATTCTACTTCGTTTCGTCGTAGCAGGTGTGCTCGAAAGCCTTCGGGTGTTTCTCAAACCTGATGCTGAACGCTGCGAATCACGCCGCTGTGCTTTGTTTTTTCCATGGTGGAAGCTGGACTGCTTCGTTGCGAGATCTAAGCCTTCGGGTGTACTCGGGAACCTTCGGGTATTTGTCAAACCTAATGTTGGACGCTGCGAGTTACGTCGCTTTTCTTTGTTTTTTCCGTGGTGGAAGCTGGACTGCTTCGTTGCGCAATTTACGCCTTCGGGTGTACTCGGGAACCTTCGGCTTTCTCCTTGGGAACCCCTACTTGTCCGCACCTTTGGCTAGGGATTTTCCTTTCCCCACCAAGAATCCGGAAAGTAGGCAAGTACAGCACTCACAGGCTCGTTCAAGTCCTAGACCGGCTAATCCAAATTGGCATAGGCTAGCCTTGGAATAAAGTAAAAGCTGTAGGGGTGACACACACAATTAACAATATTCCAAAACTCTCCTGGTGGTTCTAGTCGTCGAACTCGGAATTGGGCTTCGAGACCCTCGAAAGAGAGAAATACTTTTGTCTAATACCAAAGCTGTAGGGATGACACAAACAATTGATATGCGACAAACGTATTTTCCTCTTAAAAGATCACTTGAAAACCAACTCTTACCCTGATAAGCACTATACTTACCCGTATCCCAACTCCTGGTGGTTCCTAGTCCAACATTTTGCTGTAAGTTTGGCTTCGTAGAGGCTCCGATGCTTGCTGCTGTTTTCCTTGCCAGGCTGTACTCCGCTTGTTCCAAATTAAATTTTGCACTTCAAGTGCTAAATACTGAACACTAAACTGGGACGTGAAATGTAGTTACCCAAAACTCACCGAGACGACATGATTTTTTCTATACGTTAGAGCAAAATACGCAATAGAGATTTTTTGACAAGAAACGTCAAAGTTCTGTAAGTGACACTAACAAATTTATCGCAAAAAAATAGAACGGATTCTATTTTGTTGCGATTTTGGAAGAAGAAGAAAACTGAAACACAAATAAATTACAACCAACGTTGTCAGTGACATAGGTCAGTGATTTGTATTTGTGAGTTGCGCGAAGTGCCGGTATAAAATTTAAGAAAAATTAATTTGTTGTAGCCAATTTATTCATAGTTAAAAAAAGAAAAATTAAGATTTACTAATCCGCTTGTGCCGCACAGTGACAGTGGGTGATATTAATAAAAACTGAGTAAATGATGCTTTTACTCCGAAGTAAGAAAAACGAGTAAAGTAAAAGCTATCTGAGTAAAGTAAATGCTCTGAGTAAAAGCCAATATCCGTATAAATAATCTTTTACTTTACTCGGTTTTTTGACTCTGTTATAATTTTGTATAACAGAGTATTAAAATGTCAAATTGAAAAGTCAAAACGTCAGAATTAGTTTTGTTGATATGCAAATATTCAACAAACAGCAGACAAATTGGAAGCTAAATAAACAGCGCATGATGGAGTCAAGCGAGGAATCAAGGATAGAAGTGCCACAATAACTGGTAAGTAAACAAATATTAAACAAGAAAAACATTAAAATCAGTGTTATTTTCGCTAGGAAGAAGTTGCAGGTGCAGCCAAGTAAAAAATAATCAAGGAAAACTGATCCTGAGCCTATGACACAACCACCATTCACTCAACCACCAGCAGCCTTACAACAGCAGCATTTTGGCTTTGGCTTACACGAAGAAATGATCAAAGATGAAGTGAGTACAATAAATTTCCAATATCATGTATTTTAAAGCAATTAAGTATTTGATCATTTTATATGCAGGTTCTAGATGTTGGTTGTGGAACTCGCATTTTGTATATGGTGGTGCTGCTATAGTTATTGCTGCCGATTGTTCCAACATTTATACGACCAAAATTATGTGACCAATATTTTTTGATCGTAAAGAAAGCAGATGAAATCACGGTACTTTTAAGATGAAACTTAACGAGCGTAACAATCCCAATTTGGATTTTGGCATTGATGTTAACTTTAAGGCGAATTGATTATTATTTTTTCGTTAAATGTATGCAGTTGCTGCTGTTGTATTGTCCTTATTATCCGTAAATACATATATTTCAAAAGAATAAATTGAATAATTATTTTTGTTTTCTGATACATCAATTTAAAGGGAAAGAACTAAGCTTTCTCAAAATTAAGAAGATGCATACTTTATTAACACTGCAGTGACTACTTTGTAGCAACCATGCAATACGCAAAAGGCTGTTTATATATTTTTGTTTGTATTTTTTTTAGCTTATGAAGAAGTTTTATGTTTCCTTCAAAGTTTTTACAGTTACAAATGATATGAAGAATAAAAATTTGATGCAAAATACGTTACAGCGACTGCGCTGTATATTCAAAGCTATATGTTACATTTGAAAGATTTCCGGCTTAAGTATAATTTCACTATTAACATATAATTCGCGTAAAATCAAAATTAAACGACTGAAAGCGGTAAGGTCAATGCTCTGAGTCAACAAAATAGCAGACTCAGGATTTTTTGAGTAAATATAGCTTTTACTCGCTTTTTTCTGTTTTTATTCATACGAAACTGAAGAAATGCTAACGTATAACAGAGTAAATACTTCAAATGACATTTTGAAATTTTTAGTCATATGAAATTTAATTATTCAAATTTTGCTGAGTAAAAGCTACATTTCTGAGCAAATAGTTCGAGTAAAAGATTTTACTCAGTTTATCCATACCACCCAGTGTGTTATTGAACCTATTTTTTTAATTTTCATAAATTCGCCTGGTTCGCCAGCCCAGTAATTATACATACAAGTAAGTGTAATTCAGAGGCCTTTGGCGGCGACTAATTTTTCATCCTATATAAAACACAGGCTTCTCTAGTTTGCCTGCGCAGTTTAAGTGCTGTAGTATAATCCCCTTTTTTTTGTGCTCTGGAATAGATTGTCGATAACAATCATCATCATGGACTAGATTTGTTAGAGTATCCTTGCAACAGTTTGTGGCATTCGTGTAATTTTTTCAAAGCAATAAGAAAACACAATTTGCGCTAAAATATGTAAATAAATAGTCTTCTTGTAAAAAAATAGCTTTTTGAAAAAGCTCTTTTCCTTGTGGACTATATCACACGTCCTAATTCTGTTTAGCATTTAAAATAGTATTTACCCAAAAATTAATTGTAAAATTTAACATTTAAAATGAAAGTATAGACGAAAAATTAGAGAAAATATTTATTATTATTAATTTTTTCCTTAAAGCTGCGTTTCCATGTTATCTTTCTTGATCTTCTATTATCCCATATCACTAAATTTTTGCCATAATAAGCGAGATGGATATATGTCGTTCTTGCTATAAAAGTTGGACATTTTGGCAGTTGTGTTTGTAAACAAATCTTAATTTATTTTTCAAAACAAAAATTTTTTATTTGTAAATTCAGTCTACAGACTTACATGCTAATTAACAATATTAACAATTGACTAAAATATGAACAGTTTAATAAATTTAAATTAATAAAATATATTCAGAATACAAACTACTTAACAAACTCTTAAATTGATTCCAATCTGAAACGATAATGTTCACTTTTATGACATCTGTTAAATTCCTATCAGCGGCTGTTCTACAATATTAGAACAATTGACAGCAATAACTTTAGCAGCACCAGCTGTTGTAGGGCTGCTGCTGGCTGCTGGTTGAGTGAATGGCCTCTGGTTCATAGGCTTAGAATGAATTTTTCTTGATGACTTGGCATTGCTGGAGCTGTAGATGCAACTTCATTCCTATATTAAATAAAACACTGATTTTGATATTCTTTTTTTAATATTTGCTTACTTACCAGCTAATTTTTCCACATCTAATCACTGTGGGTGCTGATTTCGGTGTGGTTGCTTTGACAAAAATCTTTGTTTATTTTTTTTTTTTTGAAAGCTGTCTAAACTTGACAGCACATAAACAACAACTATAAAAATTAATGTGCAATTTATAGCATGAAATCAACTTTGATAGAAAAAGTTCAACTATTTGAACTTTCTTGATCAACTGAATTTACAGAGGAAAATATAAAAATAGCAAATGTATGTGTATTCGCTCTCGCATTCGCCAAGCCGATTAGGTTCTGTTTGCATGTTTTTCTTTCTAACAAAAATTTGATAGTGGAAGATAGCAGAAGATAGCATAGAAACGCAGCTTAAGTTTAGACTACGTCGTAGCAAACAATTTTTTTTTGTTAGTTTTTTTAACACCAACAACATCATTTCAGCGCCGGCGTATCTGCGAGTAAATGCATGAATAAGAGCGAACTTATGAGTCGGTTTTACAAATTGACGCTACGTGTAAACAAGATATTTGTCATCAACCTAAATTGCACATAGCGTTGATTCATAAGCGGATGTCACACCATCCTTCATGCTGTCCATCATGCTCGACAAACCTCAATGTTTGATCATGTGAACTCTAGAAACAGCCGCTCATGTTGGATGGATTTAAAAATATTTTGATTTCTCTGTTGGCTTCAACAACAAGAAGTTTTTCATTTCAAATAAGATTTCATAGAGTGAACATCGATGGGTTACGTGAATAATAAAACGTTTTGGCAAGATTTAGATTTTTTTAGGAAAAACTGAGTAAAATCTTTTACTCAGACTATTTGCTCAGAAAATAGCTTTTACTCAGAAAAATAAATTTCGTATGCATAAAAATGACAAAAAATAATTTGAAGTATTTAAACTGTTATACGATAGCTTTTACTCAGTTTCGTATGCATAAAAACAGAAAAAAGCGAGTAAAAGCTACATTTACTCAGAAATTCCTGAGTCTGCTATTTTGTTGACTTGGAAGCATTTACTCAGACTATTTACGTTATTTTCAAATTGGTTTTTGATATTTATATATAGTTTTTTCGATTTCGTTGTAAAAAATAGTTGCAAAATAACTTAGTTTGGGTAGTTAAATTCAATTCTGTCGATTTTTTTGTAAAAAATAGTTCAAATAAAATGATAAATCACATTATTCCTCTGGTACGCGAGTTTAGCAAGCAGCTATTATGGGATGAAATGTGATTACTATAAGTTGCTCGCTGACTATATTGATTAGTAGCGGCAAGTGATGATATGTGGACGATCGAGTTGATGCACCGTCGTATTTGTACAATCTTTTTGAAATGTAACATTCTTGTTTTTTAGTGTTTCCTTTTTATCTGATTCATGCCTTTTATTTTGCAATTAATATTGTAGTTATTTTGTAATAAATTGCGTAACTTTAATTTGAAAATACCATTGTCCAGAAAAAACACAATAAACATGGTTACTGTAAATACATGAAATAGATATGAACAGAGAAAGGAAAACTTCATAACTATTTAATACTGCTGTGATCAGTTCTTTTTGTTGGTGAAGCGGAGATATCCACAACGATAGTGGATGACGTTGGTGTGTGAAACGGTAACTTTTTTCCGTGCTCATTGGTGTTGCTATTAGATTGATTGAAATGCTTGTTAAGATCTGGAAGTGTTCTTTGAGATTTATTTTTATTTTGCTTCATATTTTCTGTACTTCTGCGTTTGTTTCCAGTTGGTCCACTACTGCTAGCAACAGAATCTGTATCTGAATTAGCAAGAGAACGACTACTTTCGGAAGCAAACTCTTCGAATTGTTTCATGTAAGATGTAGAAGCAACTGCAGAAGCAACTACGGAAACTGCCTGCGCCGGCGCAGCTAAACGATTTGCGCTAGAGTCGGCAAGTTCTTTTTTTTTCTCTTTCGCCTTTTTCGCAGCTGTTTTTCGTTTTTCAATTTCTCTTTGTAAATCCTCGTATCGCATCCAACCACTTGGCCGTAATTGTACCACTTTTCCTTTCATGTATGTGGTAATGAAATCCTCCAGGGTTTCTTTACGTGTACCCAAAACGGGATACGATGTCCAACGAACTTGATACACTTCATAGAGCATTGTTCTAAGCAATATGAAACAAAATTTTTAAATTATTTAGTTGATATAATATTTTGACGTTTCAATTTGACATTTTAATACTCTGTTATACAAAATTATAACAGAGTCAAAAAACCGAGTAAAGTAAAAGATTATGCATACGAATATTGGCTTTTACTCAGAGCATTTACTTTACTCGTTTTTCTTACTCTGGAGTAAAAGCAGCATTTACTCAGTTTTTATGCATACGGGCCATTGTTACGCGCGGCTATATTTTTCTTTTCAGGACAGGAATACACACGTAGTTCATCAGTGTCAAGCACTCAGAGCTTCCTAGCTAGGGTCGCGGTTTCCCTACGCCGCTTCTGTGCGTATGCATAGAAAAAGAATTTAAAATTTAACAAAAAAAGATTCACAAACGGGGAGCAGAAAAACCCTAGGTCCCTTCCCTTAAATTTACCCCGATGGCATCGCGTGTCACTCACTCTGGTATCTCCCCCTAACCGACCGCCTAGCAAATCATTTTTAAATTAAAAAAAAAAATTTAATTTTTCAATTCAATTTTTAATTTAAAGTGAATCACCTTTTCTTTAGGTTTTTGCTTCTTTTTATAAAATATACATACATATTTATGTTTACTTAAAATTGAGTAATTGTTATTTAGTTAATCAAAGTTTTAGAGTACTTTACGAAGACTGAAGTAGTCAATTTTGAAAACAAGTCAGCAGCTGCAACTTTCAAGTGTTGAAGGATAATAACAAATTCCGATACACTTCTAATGTAATTTGTCTATTAACTTTGATTTAAAAAAAAAAAATGCTTTAACTCAAAACGTTAAATATCAATAAATTAAAAAAAAAAATTTAATTTTTTTTCTTTTTATCTTTGAAAGTTTGTCGAATTTACTATTTCAAGACTTAATTGAAATTCGTTTTATCTTATTATACATATCAAAATTTGAATCTTATTTAGTAATAAAAGAGACAACATTTTAAATCTAATTCGAAAAAGAAATCATAAGATATAGTTAAACTATGCTTAGTAATAATTTAAATATATATTTACACATGACGTCGTTAGTAGGTATAGTGTCGTTATGTATAGCGGTGCAGGCTGTCGTGGTTGACGGCATGTGCCTCTGCTTCTGACGTTGTTGTTGTTGTTGTCGTTGTTGTTGATGTTGGTTGGTGTTGTTATTTGTGATAAATGTTTATTTTGTTGTTTTGTTAAAATTTGGTGATTTTATGTTTTTGTTTCTGTAGTTTTATTATGTTGCTTTAAATAAGCTTTTTTTGTTGTTTTATACATTTTTGAGTTTGGTGTGTCCTTGATGATTTTTAAACAACTTTGTCTATCTTCATAAATCAATATTCGTGAATTGATGTTTTGATACATATCATTCAACAATCTTTTGAGCCAAGCAGCATCTTGACATGCTTCTGACAAAGCAATAAACTCTGCCTCAGTCGATGACAATGATACACATGATTGTTTGCGACCAATTGATTAAACCACCATTGAAGAAAAATACACAACCACTATTAGATTTCCGTGTGACTTTATCTTCTGCCCAATTTGCATCTGCATAACCAGTCAATGCCTCTTCATGATTATCTACATTTCCCAGTTTTAATTTATATTTCGATGTTGCCTTCAGATATTTAACAACTCGTTTCAATTGATTCCAATCATTTTGACTTGGATTAGAAAACTTTTGTGCAAGTATATTGATGTTTGCCGATATATCCGGTCGATTATTCACCGAAATATACAATAAGCTGCCAATTAAACTTTGATAATTAGTTTTATCAATTAACTGACCTGAACTATCCAAAGTTGACGAGTAATAACAAATTTCCATGGGTGAATTCATACCCTTTGTATCTTGTAATCCAAATTTCAGTGAAATTTCTTCGATGTAGTTGGATTGACATAGCTCGTAAAAACCATTGCTATCTTGTGTTACTTCAATTCCGAGATAAAATTTGACTTTTCCCAGATTCTCTATTTCGAAATTTTTTTTTTTTGTTTCGATGTAATTCAATTGCTCAGGTGATTGATACGGAACGTCATCAACGTATATTAATATGTAACACCAATTATTGTAAATATGTTTTGAATATAAACATTGATCATTATTGGTTTGATTTAAACCAGCTACTATTAAAATGTTGTTGATTGTTTCATTCCATACTCTTGTAGCTTGCTTAAGACCATAAAGACTTCTGTTCAATTTACACTCAAGAGTCGAATCATCATTAATGAAACCCGGTGGTTGCTTCATATAAATGGTTTCATTAAGATCTCCATTCAAGAATACAGTCTTGACATCAAGATGTGCTACCATCATTTTTTCCTTTGACGTAACAGTAAGTAATGTTCGAAATGTTGCTTGACGAATAACAGGTGCAAAAACTTCATTGTAGTCAGTGCCAAATTTTTGCGAGAAGCCCTGAGCTACAAGTCTAGCCTTGTATCGATGAATACTTCCATCAGCATTCGATTTAACTTTATACACCCATTTCCATCCGATGACTTGACGATCATTTGGTAGTTTCACCAAATTCCATCTATTGTTTTTCTTAAGTGAATTCATTTCGTCATTCATAGCACTTATCCACTCATTTTTCTTATTACTTGAAATCGCTGCTTCATAATGTTTTGGTTCTTTGATTTCATGTTTTATCAGAAATAGTTCTTCAATCAAGCGACGGGATGTCATACCTTTTGTTGTACGCTCCGAACGACGCGATTGCACAATATTCTGTAGAGCACTTCCGATTTCAGCTTCATGCTCTATACCCTCTTCCTCAAGCAAATGCTCCTCCTGAACCAAATCATTTCAAGACATCTTGACCGATGATTTCAATTTAACATCAATTGATTGTTGATCCGATGATTTAATGTTCTCTCTTTTGACTCTTTTAAACTTTTTTGGATTTTGTTCGAAAAGAAATCAAATTTCACATCATGATTAATAACCAACTTTTTCGTGATTGGATTATAACAACGATATGCTTTTGTTTGATGATCATATCCAACGAATATCATTTCAACACCAGTTTGATCGAGTTTTCTTCTCTTTTCTTCTGGAACATGTACAAGACATTTGCTTCCAAACTCTTTGAAATGTTAAACAGAAACTTTTGTTCCATTCTAAAGTTCATACAGAATAGAATTTGTTGCTCGAGTAACTGTGCGATTTAAAATATATATTGTTGTATTGACAGCTTCACCCCAAAAAACATTTGGTAAAGCAGCATTTATAAGCAAACATCGTGACATTTCAACAAACGTTCGATTTTTTCTTTCAGACACACCGTTTTGTTGTGGTGAATATGCTGCCGTTAACTGTGTCTCAATTCCTTCAGACTTCAAGTATTCACTTAACTGCTTACCGGTGTATTCACCACCGCAGTCAGATCGAAAAATTTTTGGTTTTCGATTAAATTTCGTCTTCGCAAATTCGATGAAACATTTTATTTTATTCTCAACTTCAGATTTGTGAACCAGTAGCTTTGAAAAAGAAAAACGTGAAAAATCATCAGTAAATGTCAGAATGTATCTTTTCCACTATGTGTTGCAGTTGGCATTGGCCCACACACATCCGAGTGTATTTGATCAAGTGGTGCTGTTGTTTCACTAAAGGACTTCTTCGGAAACGGTAATCTCGTCAACTTTGCTTTTGCACATATTTCACATAGTTCATTAATACCGCAATCAACAACTTGCAAATCAGTCACCAAACATTTTGATTCCATTCGTTTTATAGCTTCAGGATCACGATGACCAAAAATACGATGCCATGAATGAATACATTTCTCATTATGACCAGTAACTATTGCATTCATTTTGTCTGTAGTACAAATTGTTGACACAATCAGCAATTGCAATTTGTTTATCATTCCAATAAACCTCGCAGCAGTGTTTTTTGAAAATTACTTCCATTTCAACAATTTTACCAACAGACAATACATTACCATTAATGTTTGGTGCAAACAAAACTTCTTGAGCCGTTACTTTAAACGATGAACCATATTGATTGACAAATTCTAAATTTCCACTTCCAATACCAACTACCTCCACTTTTTCTCCATTGCCCACTTCGATTTCACTTTTGTATGTTTCGTCGAGAATCGTGAAAAACTTTTTATTGTTCGTAACATGTTGAGAAGCTCCCGAATCCAACAACCAACTGTATTTACTTTTACCAGTTGTAAATAAAAAATCACCTCCTTGAAGAGTTTTAACTTTCTCTGCTTTTCTCGCTGTTCCACCATTTTGTTCTTTTTCAGCTTTCCACCTTTTAAATTGAAAACAATTTCTACGTATATGGCCAGACTTCTTACAAAAATAACATGTTCCAGTTCTCACATTATTTTTATCAATTTGATCAATCTTCAAAAATTTGTCATTTGATTTGATAAATGAGTCACCATGATTTCGACGTTCGCACTCAGCAATCAGTTTTTGTTGAACAAAAATAAAGGAAAATTCCTTCTCATCACGCGCTTCTAATGCTGTAACTAGAGTATCATAACTCCTGGGCAAACTGCTTAGTAACATTGCTACTTTCCATGACTCAGCTAAATCATCATCACTTCTACTACGCAATTTCACAAATAAATCTTGCATTTCAGCAATATGTTCTGCTATGGTCCCTTTGTCCGCCATTTTCAACGAACAAATTTCACGCATCAAATGTACTTTATTACTAAGCGTCGCTTTCTCGTGATAATTTTTTAAACAATTCCATGCTCCAAGTGCCTTGGTTTCGTTTCTTATGTGTACAATTTGATCGTCTTGAATTGAAAGTCCAATAATAGAAAAAGCTTCTTCGTCTGCACGAACCCAATCAGTAATTTCTTTTTCTCTTACCTTTTTATCATCAGCAGCAGCCGTAGGTGCTAAATTTTCTGGTCTAGTCGTCGAAATTGCTTTCCATAAATTCTCCTTTTTCAGCAGTAATACAATCTTGAATCTCCAATTCGTATAGTTCGTATTATCCAATTTTTCGATTTTTGCTTATAGTCAGCCATTGCTTTTAATTTACTGCTTTTACAACGTGTTACAATTTCTAAGAATTATTACTTTTTCTTTTGGCTCTGGGCCAATAACATTTTGAAAAATAATACTTAATTTCTTAAAGTTATTCAGTTTTAATCAAAGAAAATTTATAGAATGAAAATTATTATATAAAATTGAAATACACATAAAATCAAGTTTACCCAGTTTTAATATACCAATTGTATTTGTTACAAGTGTACTGACTAATTTAATATTTTATTTGAAACGTAACATATATTCAACATTAACTCCTTTAAATTGAGCACTATTTAAATTTTATTTACGCTACTGTTACAAGTTCAATGTTCGGACATATGACAAAATACGGTTTAAGGGAGCGTTTACTGTCAAGCGTTTTTTGTAGCGCTACACGCCAGCTTCAGAAGCGACGGTGGAAATGGGCCCAAAATTTTCTTTCTCGGGGTCGGCAGCAGTTTCAAATTATGTAAAAAATTAATTTTAGACCTTTCTGATCGATTGGTGCAAACAACTTTTTTCGAAAATGGATCCAAAAAGTTCTCTTCTGGGATCATCTCAAATTATGAGATTGGTGCAAATATTTTTTTTCCTAAATGTGTCCAAAACGCTCACTCCCGGTGTCCGGGGCCGACCCGAATTATTTAAAAAATGTATTTTCTATCTTTCCTCATCAATTGGTGCAAAAAAAATATCCAAAATTTCAAAACGGTCTCTTTCGTGGTTCGGGGCTGTTCCAAATATGTCAAAAATCCACTTTGGACCTTTCCTCATCGATTAAAATCCATTTTCAACCTTTCCAAGCGACGGCGCTTCGTAGCTTGCCGACGAGCATGTCGCGTTACGTAAAATCGCCTCACAGTAAACACTTCCATATGCTTGCATGTATTTGAACGTCGGGAGTGACAAGCTGGCCTAAAACGTACCCTAAATATTTCGACGTTCCTTTCACTTTGTTGTTTTATATCGGCTTAAACACTAAATTAATTCTAGTTATTTTTCGTAATTGCAAGAAACACTTGCAGTGTTTTCGATTTATTAAAGTTTTTCTTTTTCAAATTTTTCCGCACCCATATGCGTTAAAAAAATCTATTTTATTATTGCCGGTCAACCGTACGCTTCAAAATCTCATCGCAACTGACTACTCGCCTGATGCCGCTTGCCAGCCGTCCGTCCGCTACCAACGCTACACATATGTACATATATACCAAAAAAAAATGAACGGCAGCCTTGGCCCATTAGGCAGGTTTGACATGCCTAATTTTGTTTTACAATTTTTTTTTTTTTTTTGACATAAAGTTTAAGTACAGGGTGTTTAAAATTTAGCATTGTTTTGATTTGAACACCGAATACTGGTTTACAATATATTTTGAATTAAAATGAAAAATTAGATTGTCCTTGTTACGGATTTCCTTTTTGAAACCGTTAGAAGCACGTTAAGAAGTTGTCAACGCGATTGCGATTTGTTAAAAGATACGGCAACATACCTCAATTGAAGTGCAAATGTCAAATTTTAATTTCAGCCACCTGTCGGCTACAGTAGAAACTTCAATTGAGATATGAAAATGTTTAAAAATCAACCGATAAAATCGCCCAATTGCAGTATGACACCTCTTTTGACTTTTGCCCAATGGAAACGCACATTACGGCGCACAGTGTAACACTTTCATATAAGCTGCGGCCAAAACTATAAGGAGTTGTTGTAGAGTAATGAAATTTGGCATGGACCGTTTTTTTGTAAAGATTAAAAAATTTTGTGAAAATGAATAAAATCGGTTCATAATCAAGCATAGCTCCCATACAAAAAAAAAAAAATTTTTTTTTTAAAATTTTTTTTTTAGAAAATTTCACAAGTAGGTTTCTTTCTTCTTTAAAAATAAGGCTGAAAAAAGTGTCCTCAAGTTTTTGCCTTCTTTAAAAGGAAATTAAAAACCAGTTAACAGCTTTCACGTATTTTTGTTATTTTTTTGAAAAATATACATATATACGGGGGTTTCTGGGGTCGTTGAATACGAATCCAAAGTCAGAAATTTAAAATTCAAGATAGCGGACTGAACATGGCGGAAACTCAATACCCTAATCCACCATATTGGGTCCGACATCTTTAATTTTAAATTTCTGACCTTGGATTCGTAATTAGCTTCCACAGAAACACCCGTATACCAAATTTGGTACTAATCGGTTGATTTTTAAACAATACGTCCGCCATATTGAATCCGCCATTTTGAATTTGAAAATTTTTGAAATATAGCCTCAGGTTCGTAATCAGCGACCCTAAAAACCCCTGTATAACAAATTTTGTACAATTCGCTTGATGTTTAAAAAATACGTCCGCCATCTTGATTTTGTAAATTCTGACTTCGGATTCGTGATCAGTGACCTCCAAGACCCTTGTATACCGAATTTGGTGCAAGTCGGTTGACTTTCAAAAATTCGGCCACCATGTTGGATTTTTGACCGCCATATTGGATCCGCCATGATGAATTCTGTCAACCAATTTGAGCCAAAAAACGATTCGAATTTTCCCTGGCTGATGTACAAAATTTGAAGTTCTTAAACTTTACATATAATTTGTATGGATTTTAAATAGAATTTACCATATTTATGTGGTCACTTTGTATGGGCGGTAGGCGTGGTTTTCGTTCGAATTTGATACAACTAAAAGTGAGAGTGCACAACTAAAATCAAATTATATGTGGAAAATTTTAAGTCATTTAATTCATTTTTGTAGAATTTAATGCAATTTAACCGTTTTTATGTGTTCATTAAATGTAATTTTCTTAAAAAAATTGCTATAAGTAATTATTGAATTTTGTACATATAACGCAAAAGTGCAAGTCTATTCTTTTGTCACCTATTTGCATTGAACGTATAATCACTATACGGAAGTTTAAGCAAAATCGAAGACTATGTTTTTTTGCTATTCACACTTAAAGTTAGGAAACATTTCCAGTTTTACTCACTTTACTATATATAATGAACATCGAAACATGTTTTTAAATGCACAACTGCTTTCAAACTATTGAACGGAATTAAGCAAACTTTACAGATTTGGAAAAAGCTTTTTTCATATTTTTATAAAATATATAACATGACCTGCATCAGTGATAAAATTTTATCCGAAAATACTCACCAAACATTCGCATAATTCACTCCATTTGCATATTTCGGTTTTAGACATTTTTTTGCGAAAAAGTGTTGTGAGATATTATTGAATTTCATACATATAACGCAAAAGTGCAAATCTATATTTTTGTCATATATTTGTATTGAATGTATTATTATTATACAGAAGTTTAAGCAAAATCGAAGATTTTGTTTTTTTGCTTCCCTCTGCTAAACTTTGTCAATTTTTGCACATTTCTTTTTCTTAAGGAAGTTTTCTTGTAACTGACCTTCAAGCCAAATTAATTCTTCGATATTCTCAAAAATACTATTTATGAAAAACAAAAACTCCAAATTTTTCAAAAATGTGTATATGTTTGTAAATTGACTGAGTAGTTTTGGAGATAATAACAGCTAAACTTGAGATATTGAATTGCATAAAACTAAAATTGTAAATTTTTAGAATAAAACTTCAAGTTTCCGTGCATGCTGTTCATTCAAATTTCCACATATTTCCAATATGCTTATAGATTGCTCTTATTTGAAGATTTTTTTGACGATCTATGTATTAGTTTTTAAGAAATTTTGAACTTTTTATTTTTTTCCTTATGGCCGCTAATGTTACACTGTGCGGCGTCCCTATTACCACCTTTTTTCTTTTTTTTGAACATGTTTTGTAAACTTGCATTCTAATTTTTCATTTTAATTCAAAATATATTGTAAACCAGTACCCGGTGTTCAAATCAAAACAATGCTAAATTTTTAACACTCTGTGCTTAAACTTTATGTAAAATTAGAAAAATCTGTAACACAAAATTAGCCATGTCAAACTTGTCAAACAGAAGAAATGTCAGACAGGTCAAAAAGGTAAAAGTTGTCACTAATGGGCCAAAGCTGCCGTTAATTTTTTTTGTATGTATATACATTAGGGATGTTATGGATATCCGTATCCGTAACCGAAACCACCGGATATCCGAAAAAAGACACTATCCGTAACCGTAACCGAAACCGAAATAAAGATTTTTTAATATCCGTATCCGTAACCGAAACCGAAATATCATATCCAGATACAAACAGTCATATTTGTAACAATTTCGCTACAGCACAACTCTTCTGAGTTTACCCAATAATCGATTTTGTAAGTCAATAAAATGTCATATTTTGTAAAATCAAAATCAAAATTCGCGTTTTCTTTTGTATTCCTTTCAAAATTAAAACTAAAGTCTGCGTTTACTTTACTACGGTTTAATATTTAATTTTATTTTATTTATTTATTGATTTTTTGATTATACGTAGGCTAAAAGATAATATAGCTATCCTGAATTTGACAAGCTTAAGTCACAGCTACGTAATATTTAATAAAGTAAATTTGATAAATAATTATTAAAACTAAAAAACTAATTATTAAACTAATACAGATGATACAATGAAAATTTTACAAAACATAATAAATTAAAAGGTTTTGGGCAAGCTAATACTAAAAAAAAAAAACAATAAAAATATTTTAGTGAGTTCCTTCGCAAAAATGTTTGAAAATATAAAACTTGAACTGTTTTGCGTTACTTAAATTAAGTAATCGTGTTGGTAACGCATTCCAAAGATGAATTGCATGAACATAAAATTGTCGATCCGATATTGAACAATCTCTCTCGATCGAGCAGAACGAGAAAACTTGAGACGCGAATAAAGATATTCCGGCTCTTTAGTAAAAATAGTTTTATGCAACTGCAGCAGAGTTTGAATATTCAATAAATCATCAAAAGAGACACCGAAGATTTTTTTGGAATAGGCAGATATTCGATCTGAACGCTTTAAGCCATAAATATACCTTGCTATATTGTTAAAGATAACGTTTAGTTTTTGTCTGCAATGACTGTCACAGTTGGCGAACAATTTACAGACATAAAGGAATGTTGGAATGAGGTAACTTTTCGCTAAAAATAGACGTATTTTAAATGGCGTGTAATACTGCGTAACCCATAATACCCGTAGCATGCTATATACCTTACCGATAGTTTTGAGTATATGATCGTTCCAAGTCAGCGTTTTATTGAAAACTATACCAAGATTATTAGCGTTACGTACGAGCTGAAGTTCAGAACCGTTAAGCAATATTTTAGGCAAAATATCATGGTCAAGAAATCTTTTGCAAATCAGTAAACTTTTTGATTTGCTGGAATTTAGGGTGAGGTAATTTGTTTCTGTCCAAATCTGAATGCGACTTAAGTCCTCGTTGAGCTCAGCAACGCAGGTATTAAAGCATCTGAGTTTACTATCTAAGTTGAGCTGAACATCATCCGCATATAAGTGGATTTCACAACTTTTTAAAACATTTGGTAGGTCATTGACATACATTACAGAAATCAAAGGCCTTAACACAGACCCTTGAGGAACGCCTTTAGGCACTGGTAGAAATTAAACCTTCTACACTTACTGCTTGCTTCCTGTCTGTAAGGTATGATTTTAAGAGATCTATTGCTGTTTTTGAAAAATTGAATTGATTTTTAAGCTTAGAAAATAGATTAGCATGATTGACAGAATTGAACGCCTTTGAGAGATCTAAAAGTGTTTAGATAGATGCCTTATTCGTATCCAATTATTTCATATAATTGGTGTGAAACTAAAACGAGCAAGGTTTGGAAATATTTCACTGAAATTTATAGTGATTTAGCAAAGTGCAAGCAGTGTGAAAAGAAATTTTCACGTAAAGGTTGCGGGACCAGTTCAATAGTGGGACCACTACCACTTCCCTTAAGTCCACCAAAATATCCATATTTGAGTCAGTCCAGGTAACAGCCCCGACCTCAATCCCATTGTGAATGTTTAGGCCATTTTAAAACGCAAAGTGCGCCAACAAAACCCTAATAATATTCCAAAGTTAAAGGAAATAATTGAATCCACTTGGTTCAACGATATTTTAATGGAATTAATACGGAAACTCTATGAGAGCATGCCTTTTCGAATGGAAAGCGTCATCAAGGCAAAAATAGGTCCTACGCGGTATTAAAATCAATTTTACCGTATTATTTCAAATAATTAAATAATAAATAATTTAAGAATATGTGAGAAATTAAAAATGCGTAGAAAAACTACAAAAAACAATGTAATTTTTCATATAAATAAGTTGTAATTTCTGATTATAAAACTAGCAATTATGTGTTTATTTGGAAAAGGTTCCTAGAATTTAATATTGCCAGGTGGACAGTTTCGAAAATACTCAAAACTTGTCCCTAGCAACAGTATCTATCAAATTTAAAGCCGTTAAACAAGAGTAGATATTATTTTACGCATCAAAATTGAAAACTTCTCGCAAAATTCAAATCGGCGTTTTTTGACCGTGAGTGTACATATGTGTTGCGTTGGTAGCGGACGGATGGCTGGCAAGAGGCATCAGGCGAGTGGCCGAAAAATTTTACAGCGCGTGGTGGCGTCAGTTGGCGTGAAATCGTAAAACAGTGTGGACGTGCAAAAAGCGGCGGTCGCTGCTTGGTAGCTGCTCAATACTTGAGCCCTTCGGACAAAGAATAAAGTGAAAAATTTTAATTTAAAAACAAACATTTTTCTTTTGTTATAACCAACTTTTACAAAATAAAATGACAAATAATAAAGTTAAAAAAAAGTGACAAGAACAGCATTAATTTCGCTGCACAAGAAAAAAACAAGAACTATGGAAAAAAATTAAATTTGAACTAAATGAAAAGTATGAACTTAAAGACATCATCATGAAATTTATAACCACAGACGAAAATAAGAAAAAATTACATATAAGTGTGGTCAAAAATAAAAAACAAACAAAAAGAAAATAATGTGTATTTTAAATTTCATGAAAAAGCCGGAAAGCAAATAGCAGTGGCGATAAACTTGAAAAAGCAGTAGATTAACTTATCTACCTGAACTAACCTAATCGTTATGATAAAACATTAGCAATTACCAAAAAACTAAATATTACAGCGCAGCATCTACTAACTAGAATATAAATAAAAAAAGGTGCAAACAAAGACAATAAAAGTACTTAATAAAAAAAACTTAAAACTGCTTAGAACATATATTAACCTACAATAAAACTACAGTAACAACTACAAAAAAAAACAACACCAGCTACAAGTACCAGCAAGGAAACTACAAAACCAAAGCAGCAGGGTACCCCAACGTAAATACAAAAAAATACATATATACATTTATTAGATACTAGGGCAATTTAGGTTATTTCTTTTTTCTTTGTTTTTTTTTTTCTTCTATACTTAATTATTATTCTTAATTTTTTTTAAGTAAAGTAAACACCCTAATTATAAGCTCATATATATCCTATATACATATATACAAACAGTAAAAAAAAAAATTATAAAAGTTACTATAAAAGAAGAAAATATGGAATTTGATTTGTAATAAGAAAAGAAAATATTTTTTTAACTTTAAAATAATGGAAATGTGCTAGGCGTGATGCCTTCGGGGTAGATTTAAGGGAAGGGACCTGGGGTTTTTCTGCTCCCCATTTGTGATCGTTTTTTTATGTTCTATGCTGCGCTACAAGTGGCAATGGAAAAACCGCGCCCTAGCCTGGAATGACTTCGGTGGCCGATACCGAAAGTTTTTGCGAGTATTTTCTTTTCCACGTCATATGCCAGGTGTAACATCCTTTTACAAAATATGTTCAAAATAAAGAAATAAGGTTTTAATAGGGACGCCGTAATGTGCGTTTCTATTGGACAAAAGTCAAAAAGCAAAAAAGTCAAACTGCAATTGGGCGATTTTATCGACTGATTTTTAAACATTTTCACATCTCAATTGAAGTTTCTACTGTAGCCGACAGGTGGCTGAAATTAAAATTTGACATTTGCACTTCAATTGAAGCATATTGCCGTATCTTCTTACGTTTTCAAAAGGAAATCCGTAACAACTTCTTCGTTGTAGAGATTTGAAAAGAATTTTTTTTTATTGTTACACCTCCGAAAAATAAAAAGCAAAGAAGGGAAGTGAGTAATGCGAGTGATGTGTACACCTCTAAATTTTTCTGCAAATGATTCATCTTTAGAATCTAAACTTTAGATTCTAAAGTTTAGATAGCTAAAACTTATGTTGTAAACAGAATTGGGTCGGAGTCGGAAAAGCTGAAGCAGAATTCCACTGTCAAAAAAAAAAGTCGTTGGTAAATCATTTGAATAAACACAATTGCGGCGGAGCGAAAAATTCAGCTGTGATTTAGTTTACATGAAAAAACTTTTTGAATTGAAATATTTTTACTGTGACAAAGTGAAATTTTTTTAGGTGATTTGAGTTAGAATTATTGTTGAAAAAAAAATGAATACCAATATGCAAACAATAGTGCGTATAATAAAAATGTTAGCCGTAATGGACGCTATGTACAACATGTATGTTGAGGCATGTAAGCCCATAAAAAGGAGTTGGTGGGTGCGTCCCTATACAAACTTTATAAATGGTACATAATTTTAAAGCAAAAGAATCAAGCATTCTTATATTTAAAAAAAAATTATATGTTTTTAACTCAATTTTTGGAGAAAATATCGTTTTTTTAAAAAAAAATTGATCTAAATTTCCGAAAAATCGTCATATCTCCAAAATTGTAGGTTAAATTCCAAAAGTTTGCTTACTATTAAATTATCTTTTATATGACACCCATATTTTTGATATCAATGCAAGGGTTCTCAACTTATAATAGTTTTCGCTAAAGCTATATCCGAAACTTCCTATGGCTATATCTCCGAAACTAGTTCCAAGCGACACTATTTTTGCATGTTTTTTATTTGCTTTTAACTCCCTTTTTTCCCTAAGAAAAAAAAAATTGGGCGGACCTCTTCAATCAATTTCTCGTTATAACTTGTTACACTTATTTTTTAAATTCTTTAATCCGGAATATATTTAAATAGATTTTATTTTTGCAGAATATATTTATAGTAAGATTACTTTTTACAAAATTCTCATTTAAAACGTAAACAAAAAAATTGACACAAGCTGATTGGAAATAAAACCCTGATCCGACGGAGAAAATAGAATTAAATCTAAATCTACGGATGTCCGTCGGTAGGCTATCAGTCGTACGCCGCAGTTCTGTTCAATTTCATAGCATCAAGTGTGTTCTAATTTTTGATAGCGGAGTTCCGCTGCCGCTTTTCCGACTCCGACCCAATTCTGTTTACAACATTAGTGCCAAATGACGAGTTTACAAAATCTGACACTACGGATTTTATTAAAATGGCGGCCAGCTTGTTGTCATGTGTATAGATAATTTTAGTAAAAAGCAGAACGTCGCAGTTACGTGAAATTATAACAGCGTTCAATTAATATAATTTAAAATTTTTATTTACCAAGAATAAGTGTTAAAATACCAATCTAACGTCAGCAGTTACGAATTTATTTATAGAAAAGGTAAGTAACTCAATTTTTTAAGATGCCTTGTATATAGAAAAAATGTCGGAATTTTGTCTGTATCTTAAATTCTTGGTTCCATTTTTCATGAAAATTTCGTTTTGGAAGCGTGTGTACATTTTTTTTTAGTAAAAGTTGTGCTTGCGTTTAAGAAATTTGTGTTTTTACAAAGGTTTTTTTTGTAGAAAAAAATCAATAAAATATATAGCTGAGGCGTCCATTTATTTGCTGAGAAAAAATTAATTAAAATGAATGTTTCTAACAAAATTTAATTTTGAAGTTTTTTTAATAAAAAAATATAAAACAAACATACTGAATAAAAAATGATTAAAATCTTTCAATAATAAAAAAAAAAAACAACTCTGCCAACGGGGCTTGATTGGAACTTCATTAATTGTAGTACATATATGTAAATGTTGGTATTCATTTTTTCTGCGAAGATCTTGTGCTTTATTGTGGCTCTATTTTGGATTGATCTTCCATTTTCGCGCTGGGCACGTATGTTGTAGATTTTACGTTTGACTGGTAAATGCTGAGGGATTTCTGAAGCATTTTCTTTACCAGGTTTTGCTAAGATTGAAGGTAAGGAACGTAACGACTAACAGCTTAGTCAAATGTTTAAAATCAATTGTGAATATTGGGCTAAAAAATATACTTATACCTATCTATTCATGAAAGGCATGACCTGAACTAAAGAAGTCTTCCATCTTGATTGACTCTGCCAACGGATTTCACCTTTTGCATATTTTCCACATATTTACCGACAGATCAGCATAAATTTAACAGGCAAGGTAGGCCGCTTGCAAAATGATTAAGAAATATGAAGAGAATCCCATAAGTAACCGACTAACTAGCTCTTTTTGATAACATGTCGAACCTCAAAAATGTTCCTTTCCAATTCTTTCCAAATTATTTCAAAACCAAATATTTGAAAAGTTTAATTTTATTGCTATAATTTTTAGAGAGGCGGACAATTAAATTTATCTGAGAGTCTCCGCAAGCCAATATATGGTTCTTTTAGTGCCCAATACTGAGCGGCCCATGATATAGAGCTTATGATCAAACCTTAATGCCTTTAAATGAGGTAACTGTGTGGCTCTCAGTTTATTTTATGCATTGCAAACTTTTAATTTCAATGCTATATAACTTTGAAACTAAATGGAATTTGAAAAAATGTTATCATTTGAAAGAGTAAAAAATTGTAGCTTAAAAACAAGTTCCTTTTTTGTTAAAAAATATATTTGAAACTAGAAAAACAAAACATACTATTTTAGAGGTATCTGGCGGGATATAACACCACTGGCGTTACCATCAAATACGGCCACTTGTATATTAACCAGAACTAAACTATACCCGCTTTGTGTTTTTTTCTTGGTAAAAACTTAAATTTATCTGCACGCCCATCAAATGCGGAACTTGTATATTAACCAAGATTGAACTATGCCCGCTTTGAATATTTAATATGGCAAAACCGTAAATTTGTCTGTATGCGCAGATTTTCGGCACTTTGCACTATAGGTCAAATAGCACTTTTTGCTGGCAAAAACTAATAACTGCTATATTATCATGGCGATCAACTGGAAATGTATTTTTTATGTTGACTCTAGACTACAGAAAGAATTCTCACAAAAAATCTTAACCCTTGTACTACCGGGTCAAAAATGGCACGCACTACTTTTTTTTCAAATCTCATAATTATTAAAACAAGAGAAGAAATAAACAAGAGGAACTAAACCCTCTATAATATCCTTTGAATCAATGAGAATTTTGCGTCAGGTTTTTAATTTTTTACCAATATTTCGCTTCTAAGCCTATTAATATTTTACTGTTGGAAAACAGGCAACTTCCTGTGGCTTTTTACCCATTTTTCGTATTTTCCGTTAAGTCTAATGCAAAAATTATGCGCAATCTGCCGCAAATATCTTAGACTAGTAGCATCCTGAGTATTTTCAATAAATAATTTAAAATGGCCTCTTCTTTTTCAAACCAGACTTCGAATAAATCGGAATTACGGGAGAATAAGTTACCTGAGAAAAATATTCATTAAAAGAAAAACGCAAAAAATCGCAACTTGAAATTGACGAATTAAACTCAAAATTATTCACTTTACACATTTCTGATTGTCTAAACACGGCCAAATTCAGCCAAAGTTTTAAAAGCTTGTCCAAAATCAATTTTTAAGGAAAAAACTTTAATTATAGGTTAGGTCAGAAGTATTAGTTCTTTTCACCAACAAAAAACTTTTTCAACCAAATTCTTTCTCTTAGACTATTAAGCACTTACTATCACTTTTCTTTTCCATATTTTATTGAAATTAATGCTTTTTTTTAATTATTTAAAACAACTTAAAAATTCGACAACAATCACTGCGTCTACTTCGTTCAACACGTTTTTCACAAACTATGACTTTGATCACCTGCTAAGCAGTCGCCATTTCTTTTTTAGAAAAACAAAACTTACCGTTATATGATCTGATGTTTTGTTTATCAAATACCATCAACAAAAAATGTATTCTTGGAAGTATGAAAAATTACTTTTTGCCACAAAAATGAATCAAATTACCTATAGTGCTTTGCAGTAAATTGTCCTTGAAAGTCTGAAGACACATATCCTTACTCATGATATTTTCAATAAAAAGCAAATTTTGGGTACCAGCAACTGAAATGCAAGATCAAACCATGACGCTGCCACTATGTTTTATGTTGCGTGTAGGTGCTCCTTGTTTTTTGCATTCGGCTTTCGCGATATGCCATCTGAGTCAAATCAGTTGAATTTCGATTCATCCACGAATATTACTGAATTCCAGTACTCAGGGATCTTCAAAACATGTTCTTTGGCGAAAATCAGACGGTCAACCACATTTTTGGTTGATGAACGGCTTTTTGCGAACAACTCGCCAGTTAAAATCATTTTCGGTTTGTTCTTGCATGTCAACTGCTGGTACCGGAAATTTGGATTTTATACGAAATATCATGAGTCTGGATATGTGCCTTCAGATTTTCAAGGACGATTTCCTGCAGAGTGCCGAAAATCTGTGCATACAGACAAATTTACGGTTTTACCATATTAAATACTCAAAGCGGGCATAGTTAAATCTTGGTTAATATACAAGTTCCGCATTTGATGGCACCGCCAGCATAGTTGCCAGACCTAAATGTGATTGTAAATTTATGGACGATTTTGGAAAAAACCGAATACCTAAACATTTCAATATTGTAATATTCCGTCATATTACGCTTAAAAATCAGGGATGTTGCGGATGCAGATTTTTTCACATCCGCGGATGCGGATTTTTGAAGGTTCACATCCGCGGATGTGAAAGCCACTTTTATATATGGACTGTATTATATGGGTGCAGAAATTAAATAAAAGAAATTAATTTTAATAATTTTACTAAACATTTATTATTTAGTACGAAAAGTTAAAAATTGGAGCATTATATTTAATAAATAGTAAAATTGCCGCTTATTACGCAGAGATTCGTAAATTAGACCCACGCTACTAAACGGTTGTTCGCTAGGAACACTGCCTGGTGGTGTCGATAAAAATCTACATATATTGGTGATAGTAGTTTTAACTCTTTTCGATGAACGTAGCTATTTCACTATGCCAGATATCCCTTGCCCGACTGTATATTATCATTCACAATACCCTCAAAAATTCAACGAAGTTACAGAGAACAAATTTGCCGAATCCTGTCACCGACTCACTGCTACTATTAGTCGATGTGCATTGCGGTCTCATCGCGATTTGTAGTACATCTGCATCCGCATGAACATCCGCATTGATTATAGCGGATGCAGATGTCCAAATCAGTGAGGAACATCCCTGTTAAAAATTTGCAACTTTGATGCCAAACAGTCGTAGTTGACCAAAGAGGCTACGACACTAAATATTAAAATTTTGAAAAATCATAATTTTTGACAATGTTTTTACAGTTTATGCATATCTGCAAAAATAAGCTGTGACTTCAATAAGCTGTGACTTCAAATTTAACTAGTATGTTTTGATTTTCTATTTTTAAAGTTTCATTTAATATTTTTTGAATAAAAATATATTTTTTTAAACTATTATTATTAATTGCTGTGTATGTTGCTAGTTATGTATGTACGAATAAAACGACAAAGTCGCTAAGTTTCCAACTCGTTGTTATATGTATGAGTACTCGTTTGTTGTTTCTACTTTTTTCATTTCAAATTGTTTATTTTTGACGCCTGACGTTATAAGTAACTTGCTATGTATGCTTAGAAATTATAATTTTACTCGTCCAGTTTTCGATTTTGTTTTTGTTTTCCCATCGTTGCTAGCTAAAGATAACTAGCAGAGGATAGCGAATAAAACCCAGCTATTATTGTTTATTGAAGTATAAGAAACATTACAAAACTTATAGTCAACGCACAATGCACAGTGATGGTAGAAATACCTTACAGCTAGGACATTGTATTAGAGAAATAAAATATATACATGAAAAATATTTACATTTGGAAGGAAAATATACTAAAAGAAACCTTCGACGAAACTTAAGAAATAAG
This sequence comes from Meiosimyza platycephala, assembly GCA_963662105.1. Lineage (NCBI taxonomy): Eukaryota > Metazoa > Arthropoda > Insecta > Diptera > Lauxaniidae > Meiosimyza > Meiosimyza platycephala. Next base: position 66,266,549 of record OY759211.1, on the reverse strand, counting down.
ATTATCAAAGATAATAATAAAAAATATTAAACTAAATTTGTTATGTGAGGATTATAATCAGTTATAGTATTTCTAAACAAAAATGATTAAATGGGTTTTCATCCTATCTCCTATAGTTTTTGAGATATTTGGTTTCAAAAAATGTTCAAAAACGTCACAAAATACTAAGTGTGCGTTTAATAAAAGAATGGCCGATATGCATTCCAACAATTTTTCTTTTATTTCTTCACTTCTGCGCCACAGTTCTATTAAACACTTCATGAATTGAAACTTTTTGGTCATGAGATTCCTGGAAAATTCTCTCTTTAGCAGCTTCCAAAGGTTTTCTATAAAATTCAGGTCTGAATTGTTCCCATGCCATTTCAAAACCCTTTCTTGCTTATATTCCAGGTATTTCGTGATTTTTTTTTCGCTTTGTGGCAAGAATAGATTCATCCATAAACAAAAAGTCACCATTCCTCTACTTGGGGAAGCCTATTTGTGTCTAAGACCGCAATAAATTGGTTTTGTCTCGTTTTGTCCTCTACAAAACTGTGGCACAGAAGTGAAGAAATAAAAAAAAAAAATTGGTTGAAATGCATATAAACTATGCCTAGAAGAGCTAAACAGATAATTGCTGCAAAAGGCGGTTTAACAACATTTTTGACATATTTGTCTTTAATTACACTGTAGGTAAATTTCCAACTTTTGAAAAGACACACAAAAACGCCGAAATACGTCGACTTATTTTTCGGTCGTAGAATGTAGTGGCATACTCAGTTTTTCCCAATCAGATCAAAATCTCGAGATATTTGCGATTAAAATTTAGTCAATTTTCGACCCTTTTTTTTTGGAATATTTTTCTTAGTTTCGGAGAAAGCGGCGTTAAATATGTTTCGAAATTAAATTATTTATTATTTGTCAATCGAAACATAACTCTTACAATGACAACCGTTAATTTTCAGACGTATACAATTGGTTTATATAAATTTTTATACATTTTGCTTTCTAAAAAGAAAAATTTATTTATTTTAATAATAATTTCAGGTTACGTATTTAATGTTTGAGAATTAAACTATGTGCTTTTGATAAGAAATTGCGAAAAATAGTTTCAAATAATAATGTACCAAACTTCATTCGATTTCGACGTCTTTTTCTTCATATGTATGTAAGAAAAATATAGCTAAAACAGGGGTTTAAAAGTGACAAAACATCAATCGCGAATATCTCCAGAATTTGATCTAATTAAAAAAAACTGAGTATGCCACCGTATTTTACGGCCAAAAATTAAGTTGGGGTGTCTCGGCGTTTTTTGTGTCTTTTTTAGGTCCCTACAGTGTTATTTTTAATTCTATAAATACTTTATTTTATCAATAATACCCCTTAGAAACAAGTAAATAGAGATATTTGGCCTTTTTTTTACTTTCATGCTTTTATCATGGTATAAGTTGAAAAAATGTGTTTTTTACATAGTGGCTCTATTAATATGATCACCCACTGTAATATTTACCCGATTCTATTTTCAAAAAGAGCTTATTGGTTATTCAATTCTTATGCTGATAAAATTTTTTCAGGCGTACAGTAAAATTACTTAAATTTATGTCGAAACACTGACTATTAGTGTAAATTATGTCCATAATAAATACAGTGTGTCCGCCGGGAAGTTTTGACGGTAATTGTTTGGTAGTCGTGGAGTAAAGACGTGGTAAATTTATTATGTAAAAATATTCGTTAAACCAACGTGCTTCAATTGTTAAATCATTTTATGCAAATCAATCATCAATTACTGTGACGATGAGAAAGTTGCGTGAAATTTTTGGCAGAAATAACGTACCGACAAAACTATCAGTTTATCTGTTAGTAAATGATTTAAAAAAAGAGGGTTGTAATTCATAGGCACAAGCCTGAACCACAACGTACTGCAAGATCAGCGGAGAAGTTGCTGCTGCTCAAGAAAGTGTTCAAAACAATCCTAAATTCAGGAACTTGGTTTACAAAGAACAACTTTGGCCGCAACTAAGCACAATGATTTCATTTGTATCCATTTAAGATTCAATTAGCACAAGAGCATCTTCCACAAGACTATTTATGCCGCCAATTGGATGTTACAGCTCGCCCATGATAACCCTGATTTTCTTGAAAAACTAATAACGATGACGAGACGCACGGGAGGTGATGTAGTTTGTTGCTCAATCAGTTCAATCCGTTTGTTATTCAATAAGTAACATGTGATTTCCAGGTTACGACTCGTAGTAATTACAAAATAATACAAAAGCTCCGGGTGACTTCTTTTGTAAGAGCTTTTAATATCCTTTATGTGAAGAGCTGAGATTCAAAACCCGCCAAGTTCAAAAAATGAAAATGTGAGATATTGTAGGATGGGACGCAAAAAAATTTTGTCTATTTCCCTTCAAAAACTTTTGATTGCAGCAATTTCTGAAAAATTCTTTTTATCGAAAACCACCAAGTCCACATTTCTAAAAATCAAAACCCGCCAAGTTCAATTTATCATTAAAAAAGATTCGGCAATACATTCATAAATACATACAAATTACTATTATTTATTATTTTTCAAAATTTGCCAAGTCTCGAGGTTTCAGTTTCAAAACTAGCCAAGTTCACGTTTTCAATTTCAAAACCCACCAAGTCCACATTGTTTGTTTCAAAACCCGCCAAATCCTTTTAAATTAGGTCATAAAATGTAATGAAAAATCAGGATTTTAATAGCTTTTAACAACTATTTCAATGGACCAATCAATCAGTTTTTACTATAGTTAAATTCAGTGGCATACATTTTTTGCGTTTTTCTCCTTACGCAAAATATGGACTTGGCGGGTTTTGCATCTCAGCTCTTCATATGCGTATGGATTTCTTTACACTCCTAGTTCCTTCACCAGTAGCTGCTCTTGATTTTTGTTAAGAGATGTGGCTTGTACAGAAATATTTTTATTGTTGTTAACAAGACTCGGGGTTCTAAGAATGACTAAATATATAAAATAGATATGAAAAATAGTAAGCATTGCCAAAAGAAATAAATACCTTGCACTGCATTAACAGAAGAAGTACGCAAAAGTCTTTAATTTTATTAAAATGGTATTTTGTCCGATTTTGTGTAACAGGACGGTAGAGGTAGTCTGCTGTGCTTTATTAAAAAATCATGCATGGTTCAATAATGGTTTAGGGCTGTATTCCGAAGGACGGAGTTGGACCGCAAAAAACAGTGTCCCTTGATCCTTCAACAAAACCTTCCAGGTGTTAATAGTATGGGCTTGCTGCTCAAAAACTAATTTTTCAATAATGCAATGACTGAAAACACACCGCACATGTTGTCTAAGCTTGCATTAAAAGACATAAATTTTGTATTCTGAAGTGGGCTCTTTAGTCTCCGGACATCAATCCAATAGAGAATTTTTGGAGCCACTTTAAATCACAGCTTGGGAATTATCGCAGTACACTAAAGTGAGTTCATAAGCGAGCCCAGGAAGTTTGGAACACGATTTTGTGCGAAAATACATAGCCAGGATGCCACAATCGCATTAACCCGGCGAGGATGTGGCCGGGTATGACATACCCACTCTGTTACTTTTATGCGTGTATTTTTTTATTTAGTTATTCAAAAGTTTTGTTGTTTTGAGTAGCTGGAGTTAAAAGAATGCAGCAGGGGATAGTGACGTGATCGTAGTAACGCGGCAGCCTGCGTCTGAGTTACACGCTTGCAAACAACGCTCGGGTACGTAATACCCTGCCACATAGTTGACGTATACGTTATATGAAAAATATAATACAGTAAATTTTAATAATTCGTACCTAGAATTACCAGATGACCTGCCTAGAAAGGAAGTATACCCTAAAGATTATATTTTTTTTCCTGTCAAAAAATTTTGCGACCAAAAAAAAAAATACTCACTTTAGACTTCAAAAAAAATTTACCAAAATTACATATTTTTCACTTTCCATTCAAAAATTTCCCCCTACAGATTCTAATTTTTATTTAAAAAAGGTTCCTACTTTTGACTTTCAAAAACCCTATTAAAATGTGATATATTTCACGACCATTTCGCCGCCCCCTTAGGGGACGTGAGGTGTTTTTTTGAAAATTCGGACCTCCCTCTCCCTTTGGTGAGATCTGGCGGGACCCCTCCCCTCCCTCCCGCGAGATTTAAGTTATGAATTAAAAAGTTGACGTAAGGTTTTCCTTGACCCCCTCCTCCCTTGGTGAGATTTTGCCGGTCTCCCTCCCCGCCTATTTTAACTCATGTAATTAATAGACGTCCCCTTACCATATACAGTAGGTAACGGATATAAGAAAGTCAAAAAATCCCGGAAATTTCTTCCTTATATCAGTTTTTTCTTATAGAAGTACCACGTATATAAGAAAAAAATTTCCTATATACGTACTACTGATATAAGAAACTTTATTTCTTATATCCGAATCGCACAAAAATCAGTAGTGAGTAATAAGTGCGTTCAGCAACTGCAATCGTTACACTGGCTCGTTCAATTTTGATCGAAGAATGATGACATAAAGAAGGCGCGTATTTTCATTTTTGACCAAAGAACGAAAATTACGATTTGAAAAAATTTCTTATAATCGTTATTTTTTTCTTAAGATTTTTCATATTGGTGCTTGGAAAAAGCTTTCTTTTATGCGTTTTTTTCTTATAGGAAGTTTCTTATATAGATTGTTTTTTACCTCAAAACATTGGGAAAAAACGCGGTGCTTTCGAAAATGTTTCTTATAAGCGTTCCATTCTTATATGCATTGTGCTTATATCCGTTACCTACTGTACACCTAAAGTGCAAACTTTTCTAACAGACTTGACTGAAAACGCAAAGAAAAATTCAATGGAAATAAGGCAAAGCAAAATTCTATGGAATTCTAAGGAAATATGGTTTAAAAAAAAGTCATCATAGTAGGCAGCTACGGCGGAATTTTTTGGTTTTCGTGAGAGCGATTCGTGGAGCATGCGGTGTATGTCATATCCTACCACATACTCCGTGTAACATTTAAATACTGAAATTATTTGTTTCTTATGAGTTAAACAATAAATGGCGCGGACAGAGGTTGTGCCCGACTTCGTTGAAATTTTACGAAAAACCCGACTTATTGAAACATATAAAAAAAATTCTAGATGTGAAGATATACCTATTTAGGTATTTTATTTGTATGGAAGGTGCTTGTTTTGCGGTTCCATAGAATTGGGTTTAAAGGGAATTCTCCATAAATTTCAGATTATTAAATCAAACTGGCTGATAGGGCTCGGGTTATTTTTTTACAATATTTTCCAGGTTTAAGCAGGTTACACAATGGTCAGGAATTTGTAAATCGGAAACTGCGAGTGTCCAACCAACCTATACGAGTTGGTTGATTAATACAAGATTCTAGTCCAAAAGAAGAAATTGGAATCAAATTATTAATCACAAACATATTTAAATTAATGTCATGTAATGAACTGGCCACTTTTAAAAATAAATTTATTTTTTAATGAAATTTTGTTATTTAGATAGTGGTACCTATGTGCTAGAAATTAAAATATGAAGTAATTTTTTTTAAAAATTTTTTTTGTTATAGGCAATTGAAATTCGGGGACAAAATTTTTTCAAAAGCTTATAACTTTTGAACGTATTCGACGATTTTTATAAATTTAACGGTGTTCGATTCGTGTTGAAATAGAGTATAAGTGAGATTTTTTTCAATTTTAAATAATGTATTTTTCAATGTTTAAAACATATTTATTTATTAAATGTTAATAAAAAACAACCTTCCCTGTCCGATCGGAAAACGAAAAAAATTATATAAATGCTAAAAATATTAAAGTACAATATGGCCCCATGCCCCTAAATGGAAAAAAAATGATAATTAGGGTCCGTTGGAGCGATTTTTGGCCACTTTGGGAGGTGGGACCAGTTCCAAAAAAATTCTAAGCACCGCCATCGGGTTCAGCATCCTCGAAAATGGAGAGTGACAACTATTTTACCGATGGAAGACGCGGAATATGCGATTCCTCCATTTTGGGGCGGTTTTTGGCCATTTTAGGGGTGGGGTCAACTCCAAAAGAATTTTAAACACCACCATCGTGTTCAGCATCCTTGAAAACGGAGGGTGGAGGTGGTCTGGTTGCTGCTTTAAATATTTTTATTTTTTCAAGTTTTTTTCCGACTCACAAGAATCCACTATAAGCCCATTATGCATAGTTACAAATATGTAAATAAAAATTACGTCAAGAGCGATCCATTTTTTTTCTCAACGGAATATTGTACTTTAATATTTTTAACATTTATATAATTTTTTTCGTTTTTCGATCGGACATTTAAAAAATAACCGCAAAAATAACTTAACCAACAAAAAGTAAATTTCACAGGAGAAGGTTTTCTTTGACTATCTTTGCATTGAGTAAAGCTATCGACGTGAAATTTAGTTTATAAACTTTATTTTGTGTAAGGTGTACGATACAACTAGTTTCATTTACGTATCTATGTTATAGCGGGTGTTTTTGGCAGTTAAGTTATTTTCGCCGTCATAAAAAGTAAGCTATTGTGCAATGTTGTGTTGGTTAAGTTTTTTATACTTTTAAAGAATACCTACCTGATATCAAATTTGTGTACCACAAAACATTTGTGGTCTCCCTAAGGAAGTAAAAGGCTGAAATTTGGAGTTCAAGATCAAGGGGCGTGGCTGCTCTCGTACAGAAAACAACTATTACACATACAAATTCTCATGTATTCATAGTTTTTATTTCCGGATAAAGTTTTTAGTTTTTAATTTTAATATAATTCCTGTGACTATGATTAAACTATTAAAGATATGAATATATAAGAAGATAAACGAAACCAAAATTTATTCTGCAGTGTCTTGTTCATCCGTTTTAGGTAAAGAATCCTTCATACCCTTATCGTGCTTCAGGTTCAAGAATTCATTATGGAACTTTTTCGGTATTATTTTTTTATGACAAAGAGATATTAAATCTTTGAACTTAGCTGAAGAAATTTGAAGTGGACTTGAGTAAAGAAGAGTTTGAGTTGCGTCTTGATCGAGCAATTGAATCAAGATTATACTCTTTTGTATTGGAGTCCTCCATATTTCAGTTGAATTACTGGGATATATTTTTTCAAATTTTGCAGAACGTAATTATATTTTTAATGATCGACCGTAACCACCAAGTTTTAACTTTGGAAGAACTTTGCCGACCTTTGACGAACAAAGCGTCTTTGTCCATGGACCATGATCTTATTTAATTTCATTTTTCACCTTACCTCATTTCACCTTACCTCATTTCACCTCACCTCACCTTGCCTGTACCTCATGCATTTATAAACGCGATCAAAATGCTTTCATTTAATTGGTTAAAGCGTTTTGTGTGGGGAATCATGCGTGTATGTTTTCTTTATTTTACCTGCCTTAACGGCGCATATTACAAATTATTTTTTTTGTGCACATCTACGAAACAGTACCTTTCAAATGATATAAGTTTCATTCCCCTCTCTTTATAATAAATACTAAAAAAGTGTATGATAAGTTTCGATGTTTACGTATTAATATATATGTAGATTTTTACTGAAAATTTTAACTTAACCAACATTTTGCAGTCACAAAAAATGTAAACAAGTGCGAATGCGCAGTTAAGTTAAAATTGTTTTTGCTATAACTAATTAACGGTACTTTTTGCAATTATGAAATTTGCAGAGAAGATGCGTATGAACGTAAAATATCGATTTCTATGAAAAAACGAAAATCGAAAAATGTGTTGGTTAAGTTATTTTTGCTGTTAGGGCTCGATATGTTTTAAACATTGAAAAATACATTATTTAAAATTGAAAAAATATCACTTATACTCTATTTCAATACGAATCGAACACCGTTAAATTTTTAAACATAGTCGAATCCGTTTAAAAGTTATAAGCTTTTGAAATAATTTTGTCCCCGAATTTCAATTGCCTATAACAACAAAAAAAATTAAAAAAAAAAAAAATTACTTCATATTTTAATTTCGAGCACATAACACTATCTAAATAACAAAATTTCACTAAAAAAAAATTTTTTGTTTTAAAAGTGGCCCAGTTCGTAAATTCTGGCCCAGGGCTAAGTTGTCCTTTTTTCATTGTGCAATAAATTTCCCAAATCATTTAAAAGCACATCATGAGAATTATTCTCATAAAATCTATATATAGTACACATATAAATGTAAAGTTTTGATCATTAACTGAGCATTTTACATTTTTTACAACAAAACTTTAATCACAGTATAATTCTTTTTTCTCAAACACCGCAACGACTCTCGCAAAATATTTGTTATTACAATTTGCAAAAATGTGTACCCAGGTATGATAAATATAGCAGTTTCAACATCATCGATCCAAGTTTCAATGAAGAAAAAAAATGTAGCTTATTAATAAATGAGTCGAAGTTAGTGTCAGGCAAACCTACGCCTCTGTATGTCAATGGGCGCGTGAACTACACCAGGAAAAATTAGGGAAGAACATAAAAGGCTTAGAATGTACACAAAACAGGCGAACTTAATCGACTCGACTCGTATTTCGCAGCGTACACAGCGAGTAGATTATACGTACACGCAAAAAAATGTAGCTTATTAATAAATGAGTCGAAGTTAGTGTCAGGCAAACCTACGCCTCTGTATGTCAATGGGCGCGTGAACTACACCAGGAAAAATTAGGGAAGAACATAAAAGGCTTAGAATGTACACAAAACAGGCGAACTTAATCGACTCGACTCGTATTTCGCAGCGTACACAGCGAGTAGATTATACGTACACGCAGCCTCTTCTTGAGTTCTGCCGCAGTTGCCCGCGGGCGGCATATTGCCTTACACTGCCCCTGATGCACACGAAATTTGTTGAAATTTTTCGTGCACATGAGGGAACTCTAATGTTCTAGGACGATTTAGCAGTATCTCATTACTCAAAAGTCACCATGGAGTGGTACAAAAGCAAAAAAGATCAATTTTGTACCAAGAAACAGCGAATACACGTAACTGCTAATTGAGAGGTATTGAACTCTTATGAAAAGAGATATTCGAAAGAGTAATAAGACTGCCTAAAATTTACAAGATTTCCGAAATCAATAGAGAAGATCGTACGGAGGTGTTAAAAACTTACTGCAGGACCTAAACAAAACAATATAAATATTTTTTAATAACATAATTGTTAGATTACAGTAGATCCTCACAAAAGTTAAGTAGTTTGTTTTTCGGGTGCTTAATTTTTATGAATTCTTAACTTTTTAAAGACACTAATGCAATTTCAAAAATAAAACAGACCATGTGTCTATATATGTGTATTTGCATAGGTACATGCTTTATATATTTTTAAAACGCAGCATTTTTCGGCGATTAATAACTGTTTTTGTTTACGTGCTGCTGACATTGTTGCGATCACATCGAAATAAAAAACGAAATGAAGCAAAACAGTTCAAATTCATCTGTGAACATAGCAACCGATATGTGCATACATACATCTGAATGAATTTGCAGAAAATTTTTAACGGTAAAGGCCGATTGTATTTGCGTTTCATCGTTTTGACATACAATAAGTCAAATTTATGTTTGAAATAGAAACCTAAGCTAAAAACAAAAATGACTCAAAAAAGTTAAGACAAAAATTATCTTTTTAGAGAAACGTGTGGTGATTGAAATCCACTTAATTTCTCCATATATTTAACTTTTCCGCGTCTAAACTTTTGTGAGGTTCTACTGTATTTATATTCTGTATACTAGTTATTTAAAAAAAAATTTATTGGGTATATATTTATTACTGAAAAACAAGGAGCCAATTTATTCTAGTACAGTCCTTTTAATACCTGCCACGTCCTCTTACATGCATTACAAACTGAAGTACCAAATGACTGTCAATCTATAAAAAGTTTACAATTGTCTGGAAAATGTTCTTTTGCGGAAAGAACTCAGGTCTTCCCCGGCTCGATTTTTAGTGGTGACTCATCTCTGAGTGTGCCACTTATTCCATGAGGGGTAGAGGTGCCAGAAAGCAGTTAACGTGAGTTGCTGGTGCGTCTAGTATTTTTATGTGATAGTTACATATAAACTTTCAGTTTGCGCGTTTATTAAAACAGTTTTTAGCTGTTTCTTTGGTAGATTCCTTAAAAATTGCGCAGGTCTGCAGACACCGAAAAAACACTTCTACGTAATAGATCACAGGACTCAAAAAGATCAATCAACATAACCCAGGAACTGTACTCGTTTCTTAATTTTTAACAAGTTAAGTGTAATCTTCGTCGAAATGACAAAGTCCGATTTTAAGCTGGATTAACTGAAAAACTATGCATATTTGATTGATACAATGGCCCCTATTATGAGTGTCAATAAAAGCGACTTGACTTGAATTAAAGCAAGTCAATAAAAATTGACTTACCGTATCATAAGGTGTGTTTGTTTACTTTCCCAGTAACAATTATCCAGTAACGAAATTTAAGAGCAAGAAAATATTTGCTCTCAAAGAAAGAAATTTTCATAAAAGTAAACAAACGCAATCCAGTAAAAATTTGTAAAAACTGACAAAATACAGTAGACGTCCAATATAACGAACTAATTAATGCACGGGTCAGTCGTAATATCGTAAAATTCGTTATATCGAAGTGTTTTTTATTAAAGAAACTGGCTTTTGTTAACACATATATTTACTCGTATAAAAGTTAAGTAAGATTTTGGAATGCTATATTCACTTGCGATCACCTATCCTGTTAAAAAAAAGTAATTTCAGTTCAACAGTTATTGTTGAATTAAACAATGTTCGTTATTTGGAATAGTGAAAATTTTTAGCGTTTCTAATTTAGAGACATCAATGGGAAAATTCCAATTTCAAAGACTGTTCGTTAAAACGAAAATTCGTTATATCGTTATACGTTATATTGGATGTCTACTGTATTGAAGTTTTTCAAAACAATTTTCTATTTTATTTATGAAAAAATATTGTCAAGTGTCAAAATCATGTTATTCTTTTTGAAAAATTTTTGCTAGTAAAATTTTTTCCAGTAAAAACTGGCAAGAAATTGTCACTTTATTCTCTCTCGTTACTGGATATTTTTTGTTAACAAACGCAATTCAGTAACAATTGTTACAAATTCGTACAAATTTTCAGTAAACAAACAGACCTATAAATCATATTGACTTGACTTGTTATTTAAATTGAAAAATTTAATATTTGACAATTTCGTTTTTGTAACATTTTACAAATAAACTTATAGAAAATGGAATGTTGCAGGGTGACGTGGCCGTGTAGCACCGGTAGTTTACTGCTCTTCATAAAATAAGTTGTGCTTCATCAGTGCCTCTCTAACAAAACCTATTTTGCTGCAATCCAGTAAGCTTGACTGGATTGCACTGAGTAAAGTATTGCGTTGTTGGTTAAATTTCAACAAAGGGCAGTTCAACAACGCATGTTAAAGTGCAAAGATTGCATTGTTTAAGGTTGCGTTTTACCGAGTCTAACTCTAGCTAAGGATAAGCATTCTTTGCGTGAAAAGTGAATACGGCAATTTGGTATCTTTAAGTTCATCTTGTGCGTTTCAAATAAGAGGTAGAACCTCCAAAATACTTCCATTTCTTCTTTTTAAATTGAAGAAAAACCTATTAAAACGACAAAGTTTTCTAAAACAATTGGCAGATTAAGAGCCTCAGAGCATTTTCACTTCTAGAAATTCCTTTTTGTCCCGGTACCCACATTATTTTTATGAAGTTATTACATTCCATGTTTTGCCTGCGGTGCTATTGAAATCCATACTAATAACGTAAAAGGGATGTGGAGACACGTTAAAGCTTCACTTCCTCAACATTCTTGAAGAAAAAGATTCTTTAAGCGGAGGTGGAGGCAGTACCACGATTTTTAAAATATGTTTGGAAGTTGAATAAGGAAATAAGTCTTCATCAATCAGATGATGACTCATAGGATTTAATAAATAACCACATACATAAAACAATTTATGAAAAAGAGATACCAATTTATTTTCCTTAAAAAAACGAAAGATTTTGTCTGAAAATAAGGAAAAGTGGCACATCGTAAAGGTTTCTTAATATGTTAATAAACTTTTTGGGTTAGGATTATAACAAATTTTTTTTTATTTAATAACAGTTTTAAAAAAATCGATGATGACTCATAGGATTTAATAAATAACCACATACATAAAACAATTTATGAAAAAGAGATACCAATTTATTTTCCTTAAAAAAACGAAAGATTTTGTCTGAAAATAAGGAAAAGTGGCACATCGTAAAGGTTTCTTAATATGTTAATAAACTTTTTGGGTTAGGATTATAACAAATTTTTTTTTATTTAATAACAGTTTTAAAAAAATCGATCTCAATGCAATACAAATCATACCTTAAAAACCATGCGATATATTTCAAACTATTCCACATAATAACATAGTCTATTAAATTACCTATCATATGACATCAATTTTGCGAAAATCGCCCGAGGGATTCTTAACTTATATCAGCAACTTCCGATGACTATATCTCCGACAATTGATCCGAGCGATACTTTTTGGTTACATTTTTGTTTTTACCCCTACAACATTACTTCCTATAAAAGAAAAAAGTCGGGAAATTGTCCCTAAACTTGACTTGTGTCCCTAGTCGAGTTCTTTCAATTGATAGACAAATTATACTCAATTTTATTGACTCCTGCTGAAAAAATTGTCACCTATAATAAGAGTGGTTCATTCACAATGAATTGAAATTAACTGGTGTCGACTATTGATAAATATTGACACTCATAATACAGGCGTTGACTGAAATCGACAATTGTCGAGTCAAGTCGTTTTTATTGACACTCATAATAGGGGCCAATATGTTGACATTCAATTTTTATAGACTTCAAAATAATTAAATCAAAAAATTTATTTTTTTTCATGACATACATAACTATTAACATACACGGTGGTCTTTACACAATTTTAATTTTTCGAAATACCACCCGCGATTTTTTTCGGGGATAATTTTGAGGAACCCTTCCAGTGTCAAAATCCGCGAAATCGAACGTCCAGCCGTATTTTTTTTCGACATTTTCATTTTTTTTAATGATTTTTTGAGTATATTTGGGTGTTTATATACATTAGAGCAGTTCAAAATAAAAACTTTTTGATTTTTTTCACGATGTGTCAGTGGATTACAATAGCCCTATATGTCTAGACAAAACAACCCATAAGGATTTTCATCAATTTTGAAAACTGGATTGCCGCCGCCTGTTTTAAGTTGCCTAGCCATTTTCGAAAATATTGATTTAAAAAATGGTGCAAGCTAAAGAGGTTATCAAATTGATGCGTTCGTCCCTATTTTTTTTTTCAACACTGTATGTTATGTTATTCATCATTTTCCATGGAAAAGAATTGAAATTTTCAAAAAAAAAAATCTTTTGGGCCTTAAAACTAGTGAAAAATATTTTAAATTATAATTTTGTTCTATGGATTTTTGTGGTCTTTTTGACTACAAAGATCACCGAAAAACAATAAATATAAAAACTTTTATATTTGTTGTGTTATTTACCAAGAATTTTTATATATTTTTGTTTTATGGATTTTAAAGGTATTTTTCAATACAAAGTCCACAAAGAAAAGCAAAATAAAACATTCGTAATTTTTCCTAGAACGCATTATTATCAATATTATCGGTAAAAGCGTTTACCTTAAAATGGCCATAAAACGAGTAAGTGATTAGGTACAATTTTGCGGATAATGTTTTTGGAATATCCGAACACTAAATAATAATTGTGCATTGTCAGATTTGGTTGACAATTTTTATCGATTTTGATCTTGCTTGAAACGAGCCATGTCGGCCAAAGTAAAACCTTATAATGGCCATAAAACGAGTAAATGAGCAGATCCGATTTCGCGGATTATGTATTTGAAATCTCAAGACACTATATAATAATTGTGCATTGTCAGATTTGGTTGACAGTTTTATCGATCTTGATCTTGGTTCAACCGAACCGTGTGGAAAGGACCGTTTTTAACCCATTTTCCGAAAACTTTTTTTTGCTCTAATCGAAGGGGAATAGTCGTAAATGGATTTTAAACATCACTTGGAGTACCTCCGGACCCTGAAAAGGACCGTTTTTAACCCATTTTCGAAAATTTTTTGCTCCAATCGATGGGGACAGTTTGAAAATGGATTTTGAATATCACTTGGAGTACCTAAAGACAGTGGAATGAACCGTTTTTGACCCATTTATGGAAAAAAAAAAATTTGTTTTTTCAAACGAAAGATAGCTCAAAAATATTTTTGGATAGCACTAAGGAAGGCTCGGGACCCTGGAAAGAACCGTTTTTGACCGGAAAATGTGTCCCTGGACCATGGTACCCGTTTTTGACCCATTTTCGAGAAAAAAAAAATTGTATTTTCAAACGAAAGATAACTCAAAAATATTTTTGGACAGCACTAAGGAAGGCTCGCGAATTGCAATAATAAACATCTTCTCTTGAGAAAATAATGAGCATAATAACCTTAATATATTTAATGTACAACTTGTTAAGACAAACAAAAAATGCCAAAAAAGCGCGTTTGGCAATCTCATAATTTTTTCTTTCACGGTGATACCTAGGGAGAACTCTGAAAACACATTTTTGTAATTATTAACTCAGTTTTATATTCTTGGTTTCATTTTTTGAAACTAAAAATTAAAAATCACACCATACTGATTCCATGGACTGTCCTTTTTATACATACTATAATAGTTTGTTAAACATGAAACTTTCTTTTTTTCAGAAAATACAGGGAGCCAATAATAAGTGTAATATATAAGCACTTTTTATATAACGACATACTGTCGATCCTAAGTTATCCAATTTACAATGAAGGCAGCTTTACGACAGCAAACAGAAAATGAGCAAAGGGTTGCAGAGGAGTATTTATCTAGTTTGTCGGATTTGAATTGTAACAGCAAGCCGCTTATAAACATGCTTACAATGCTGGCGGAAGAAAACATTGAATACGCTTCAGTTATTGTGAAAGTAGTCGAACAACATATCGCTAAGGTTATCACTCATATATTTTATAGCAATTATTTTTATAAACACTTTGGTCAGTTGTTCAAAGATATTTTTAAACAGAAAACCTTTATTCCCATAGTGAAAATAGTATTAATATATGTTTTTAAAAACCTACTAATTGATTTTCCCATTGTTCCTAATCAAATATCAAATATAAATTTTGATTCCGGCTGAACAATGATACACCATAAAGCTAAAGTTATTAAAAATATCGATTGCGCTTGAAAAATGTTGTCCATTTTTTAAAGATACTAATAATATGGAGTACCGGAAAGTTTCCAAAAATGAGCCAAAAATTTGTTATGCTACAAATTATAAATTTAAATAGGAGAACCTTCTTTTGCTGGAATGCATTCATAACGAACAAAAAAAAAATTAATATAAAATAAAAAATCATTTTTGTAATTGTAGTTGTGTGTTGTCTTTTATTTCACTCAAATTGCAAAAAAAAAATCAATGTTGCAATTGAAAGAGTGTTATACAAAAAAAGCCTAAATTAAAACGAAAACATTACTTTCATTTTATTGTTTATAAATAGGTTGTCATAGAAAACATCATCTACTGTTGGGAAAAGGAGCACATCAAGGCCCATCCAAATCAGAATTGAAAGTTTTTGTGCCTTGAAATTTTAAATTTGTTATTGAGGATGAATGTTCCATCTTTTGATGGAATCTAGTATTTTAAATAATTTAATTTTAAGACTAAATTTACTGATATTGGAACCAATATGAAAATAGAAGTAAAACATGCTGCAATAAATAGGGTAATAGTGCCCTCAGACGATACGACTTCTCATACGACCAGGTTGTATGAGATATGTAAATACATAATTTGATTTATTCTTCCGACTTGACCTCAGACGCTAAGACTTTTTATGCGACTTGACTAAGTCGTAGGAAAAGTTGTATCGTCTAAGGGCACTATATGTCTAGCTGTTGAAAAAACTATCTGTTTTGATAAAGTTCATAATTTCCATGTTGACGGTTTAATACTGATACCAATCAATACGAAATTAAAATCCTGGCAAATCCTGGTTTTGACAAAATTGAAAACTAAGGGGTTCTCTGAAAACTCTGTATTCTAGATATCAAATTTTGATTTCTTTCACAAAACTGAAAAAAGGAAAAATGTTTTTATTTGTTGAAGTTTGCTTTTGTAGGAACCAGATCGACCCAAAAGTGCGAAAATCACGGTTCTTCGAGGTATAAAGGTACCTTTTTTTTGTGAAACTATTAATGGGGTCTGAAATAACTACTTTTTCTCTTTAATACGCACTTTAAATTGTAGCGATACCTTTTTTTCTTCTTATCGTAATTTAAATTTAACATAAAGGTTCCATACAAATCTACATAAGTTTTAGTAAGGCAGAAACTGAAAAAGTGGAATAAATTTAAATTTATGATATTTTGAGGGGAAAAAATAGATATTGATAAAATTTAAAGTGCGTTTCGAAGAGGAAGAAAAATTTTTTCAGTCCCTATATATGGTTTTATAAAAAAAATTACCTTTCAATATTATATAACCTCAAATATCTCAAAAAACTGTGTTGTTCGCACTTTTAGGTTAGAATATTTCAAAAACTGGAACGATCAGAAATTCTGACCTCGGATTTGAATTCAGCTTGTCAAAAGATTGCCGAGAAATTTTATTGGTTGCAGATGCTTGTCAGACTATCCCTCTAGAAAACAAAAACATTCCACTATGCATTTTAGAATCATTTCCTACAATTTTAAAGACAGTCTCTCCATTTATTTTTTTATACAAGATATGATTGCAAGGAATCATTTCTCCTCGCTACTTCGAAGCTGAATGTAAAATATTCATACTCACTGCTTTGTGAATGTACATATGTCGAAACTTTTCTACAAACTTTTTATGAAGTATTCGTAAACATTGCATTGAAAACGATTCATACATGCATATATACATAATTTTTAAGAATAAGAGTGGAATCATTTTTAGCATATTTTAAAACAAACCATGAATTTCTTATGGGATCTCATAATTTTATGACTTTTAGTCCCGTTGTAAGATTTTTCTTTAACGAGATAAAGATAGTACTGTCTAGTAAAGTATGTTTTTCACGTTATTGCTGTAGAAAACTAAAAAGTTCGATGAGCCACCAGTAAATATTGATATTGAGTTCTCCTCGCACTTTTATATACTTGCAACTAATAAACATGTTTAAAAAAAAGTCACTTTATATTCAGTGGTGGCGGACTAATTAAGAACACTCCAGTCATATTCCTGTTTCTTTTTCTGATTCTTTAAATAAACGAAATTTTTAAAAATTTATTTTGTTTTTAACAATTTATTCAACTAAAACTACATAAAAAGAAAATCCAGTATCATCAATAGAAATATTTCTTAAATCAAAAGTAATTCATCCCTTATTAGACGGAGAGCTGGCTACATAAAACTGTACTGATCGACTATAGTCGTGATTTTTGTTTTATAAGTTCCCAATGACATCGTCAAAACAAGCGTCCATTTTGCAGAAGTCTCATTGGAGGCGGAGAGCGTGGGTGGACGGTCAAACGTGTCAAATTTTCTTAAAAAAAAAATGATAAGATATAGTTCTGAAAATTGGTATAGTATTAGCCTTTGAGTATACAAATGACAAAACAATATTCCCAGAAGTGTAAGTGGGGGCCTAACCGCTCCCAGAAGCGATAAAGTGGTAAGGTATAAGTTGAAAATGTACTCATAAGATATAGTTCTGCAAATGTGTTTTTCTGTAAGCTTACAGTACAATTAGACAAATTACAACATTTGCAGAAGTTAAAAGTGAGGCTAATTGGCAAAAAAACGTATTTTTCACCGGGCGCAGCGGGTGGTTCAAAATATTAAAGTTGCTCCGATCTTCGCTCCCCGGGCACCAAAAGTTTCGTATTGATGCCAATATGAACCACGTAAAATCTGGTCCATTTCAGAAAATACTTGATGGACCCGCTACCGTTTTGAAAACTGGAAAATGGTCCTTAATCTATCGAAAATCATTAATATCTCCCCGAAGCTACCTCGTAGAGGGATCAAATGTATGACAAGGTCCTATTATTTTTTCTCGTCCAACATTTTTCCCGAACATACTTACCCCCTATCACCACCCCTTAGGGGGTCTCCCCTGCAAAAATTACATTCTTGTGAAATTATGAAATTGACTCCCCCTCTTCTCAGACGCCTCTGGAGGGGTAAAATGTTAAACCAACCAACAAAAATCACGACTATAGTCGATCAGTACAGTTTTATGTAGCCAGCTCTTAGACTATATGAACAAGGATGACGATGTAATTAGGAACGATTACACAAATTGTTAAAAACTTAAAATTTTGTTTAATATTTTGTTGGAAATCCTTAATTTGTTATTGCAGATTTGCACCGCTTTGTCAAAAGCAATTTAATTCTTGGAATTTCTCTGGTGTTCAAACTAATTCTTACTAACTAACCCTAACTCCTTCACATATAGATTTTTTCGTTGAAATGCTCATTTTTAGCTGACGCCAAAAATTTTCAATTAGATTAAGATCACCGTAAAACATTTTATGAAAACTAAGTCCACGACTCCAATGTCCGGAAAACGGATAAAATAAGGATCATTTATGAAGTAAAATACAATTATTTTTTAGCTTCCACGGAAAGATTTTATTTAACCCTATTAGTACTACCTTGAGTCTTTAAGACTCATTTTGACTTTGCGCTGTTTTCCTGGCGTGAATTTTTTATTTCAAAATTGAGGTTTCTTGTATTTTAAACTGCAGATGTTCTAAACAGAATTATGTACGATAAAAAAAATGTATGAACACATATGTATGTATATCTCGTAAAATAAAAATTTTACACAACGGGACGTATCTAAAGAAAATATTCTGTTCAATAAATTTTTGAAAATATTAGGTTTATTACTTGAAATTTAGCATTATATATTTTTTACTTTTAAGAAATATCATTAAAAAATAAATAAAAATTTTCAAGTGAAAATAGTATTTCATGGAAAATAACAATACTGGTACGTAGATAAGGTTAGCTTCATTGTGATTTTTGTTAAAGAAAAAAAGGTTGGGTTTTTGAGACAATCAACTTTGGCACATTTTTTTATATTTTCTTTCTTATGTTACAGTATCGTAAATATTATTAACAAACAACATGTGTTTGGTTTTTTGCAAAGGTATACCATATCCTTCATATTCAATAATAATGCAAACTTCAGATATAATTCGTTAATAAAAAAACAAAAATTATCAAAATTTAAAAAAAAAAACAATGAAATGAGCTAGAAGCATTAATGGAATAATCTGGAAAAAGAGAAAATATCGTGTTAAAATTGCATTCGTTAATTTTGAGGTATGTACAAACATTTAACACACCTACTTTCCACGATTTTTTGGCATTTTGTTTTGGATATGGCCCACCAATTTTTATGTGTGGCAGACAAAAGATCGACCATATTTTATTTTCTATTTTTTTTACGATTTCAACCTTGACGTTCTACACGTTCTCTATTAGCTTTAAGTCAGGGCTCTGGGCTGGCCAATTTAAAACGTCAATCTTTTCCGCACAAAATCAATTCTTTATTACTTTGGAGGAGTGTTTGGTGTCATTATCCTACAAAAATGTCCACTTAATTGGCATGGAATGGAGTGCATATGGTTCCATATGGTTTGTCACTCTGTCCAGAATGCAATAAACTTCGAGTGCTTGAACTTATACATATATAAGTTCTATAGAACATTTTATTTGCGATTTATTTGTAAGTACAGATCTCACCTCTCCTGCTTGGTGTTTTGATTTGTGGTTTTTGTGCACAAGGGCTCGATGGACTCGCAACGTGGCGAGTGGCTTGGTCGTTTCGAGTGCACTCATGCAGACCTCTACTATACGTTATTTTGTTTTAAAATTGAGCATTGTAATTTTTTAATTAAAAATCTATGTTTTTTAATAAAAATAGAAAACATAAATCATATTTTTGGAAACGTGAAAGGAAAACAAAAAAATAAAATAGTTAAAAATAATGTACATTATATAATAATAATAATGTATATATACAGTTGTGGACAAAACAATAGGGTCAGCAATAACTTAGAAATATACATTAAATTTTTAGGCTACCCTTGTACGATACCAAACGAAAACTTTTGGGGGGATTATTTATAGGTATTACTAGCTCCGAAAATGATTGGTTAGAAACTTTGAAAACTAACGGTAAATTATTCATACCCTCAATATTACGAAAAGCAGCAGTAGCACGTGGACAAAACAATAGGGTCACCTCTTTAATACAATTAAATTATTAATTTTGTCCTGCAGTACTTTTAGGCAGAGATTAGTGGAAAAACATCCTTTTGGAAAAATATCGCAAAAAGTGCCCGATTCTGACTTATTGGCATATACAAAATCGTCTGTTGTTCACTATATCCCACATTGATCAAGCAGGTCCTTAGAATGGTGAAAACTGACGAAATATATAAAATTCAACAAAAAACGATTTTTCTATGCCTATAGGTCAGCATCGGGAACCAAATCATTATCAATAAAAGACTACACGAAATCCCACATTGATTGGCCAGGTACTTAGAAAGATGAAAGTTGGCGATATAAGCACCATTCAACAACAAACGATTTTGTCTATGCCAATAAGTCAGAATCGTGCACTTTTTGCGATATTCTTCCAAAAGGATGTTTTCCACTAATTTCTGCCTAAAAGTACTGAGGACACTTGCAGCCTCAGCTCAGTTGTAGTTGCAGCAGAGCCCTTAAATGGGTCACGGTTTAACCCTAATTTGATAAGATTGTTATATTTTTCGTAGATTTACGTATTCTGACTTTTTTGAATTGTGTTTTTATTAGTTTAAGAGTATTCTATACAACGTTTTGAGAACGACCAATCGATCGATCTACTTTTCATTGGCTTTTTTTTCATTACGTAATTGGTTCATGACAGCGCAAGCTTCTTTTGTAAAATGCTTGGTTCGGCCCATATTTGAACGTCCTAATATGATTTTTTTTTCGTAATAAACAAATATGTAACTGAAATTAATAAAAACAATACTCACAATGTCTACTTTAATCACAAAATTAATAATTTAATTGTATTAAAGAGGTGACCCTATTGTTTTGTCCACGTGCTACTGCTGCTTTTCGTAATATTGAGGGTATAAATAATTCACCGTTAGTTTTCAAAGTTTCCAACCAATCATTTTCGGAGCTAGTAATACCTATAAATAATTCCCCCAAAGTTTTCGTTTGATATCGTACAAGGGTTGCCTAAAATTTAATGTATATTTCTAAGTCATTGCTGACCCTATTGTTTTGTCCACTACTGTATATATATATATGTATATGTATGTATATAGCGTTCTTGAAGTTTTACTCTTTCGTCATTTGAGATTTGATCCACTCTGTGCAAATCCTCTCCTCCAATACTTACAGCATTTCGTCTCACAAATCTATAAGAATAGTACCTAATATTAAATTTATGAAACAAAAATATTTATTTAATTGGAAGTTCCAAGAGGTTAGCATTAAAAATTTTTTTTCACACTAGCCCGATATTTATTGATTTGTAAGCTCCAACCCATTTTTAAAACATGATTTCCGTGTTTTTTTTTTTTGTGATTTGGATTAGTTTTTTATTGTTGTAATCTACAATTTCAGTTTTGGACACAGACACAACTCTGAAATGTTATTTATATACAGTATGTATGTATGCACTTGTAATCGATAGTACTACTATATTTCTCAATTACATACTGAATAATAATACATATTAAAATGAAAATATCAACGCAAACAGACAGTGAAGAGAGAAAAATTAAGTTTTTTACCTACAAGGGCAGCGGCAAAGAGAAAACTTACTTCCCGTCTATATACACTAGACCTGTTCAGAAATTTACGAAATATGAATTTTTTAATGGGCTGAAAGCTCTATGAATTTAAATAAGATTTGCATAAAAAAAATTGAAAAATATTTTTTTAGATATTGCTTTTCGCCGGAAGGTCGAATTCGGGTGTTAAGCTGAATTTTAAAAGGTTTTCTCAGAAACACATAAATAACTTTTATTTTAGAAAATATTTCAAAATGAAAATAATGCAGTTTTCCTATGTTTAGTCTAATTAACCAGTTCTTAAGGTCAGAAACTTTTAAAACTGTTTCAATTCTATTTTAAAACATGTAATTTTAAATTTTTTTTTCTAAAATTCCAACTTTAACCTTAAATATTTCCGAGAAAAAAACTTTTAAAAATTTTCAAAATATTTTTTTATTGTTGTATAGCCTACTACCTTTCTACTTAACTAAAGTAAGCCAGTTATTTTTTATTTTGGAATTTGCTTCATTCAAAAGAAAATGTACAAATTGTTGATTTTCTATATGTATTTTTGATTTTATTTTTACTTGCTCTACTAATAGGCTATTGACTATGTATTTTATCAATGAACTAACTCTTTAAAGGTATTTCATTGTCTTATATGTTCAATTATACCCTGTAAATGATAAATCCAAAAGTGCAATTAAGCTTCGGCTTGGACTTTTGAGGACGGTGCAAATTTGTCCATTTTTTATTTTTTTTTAACTATAACTCAAAAACTATACATTTTTAATGTCAACACATCATACAACTTTTTGTAGAGAATCAGATTTCCTATCGAAATGGCACAAAATCAAAAAGCTTATTGTTTAAATAAGTTAAGTCAAAAAGACTTTAAAAAAACCGAAAATTTTCAATTTGTTGTCCTTATTTAAATTTTTGTTTATAACTTTTTTCTGAGTGGACTTAGGTATCGTCATTAGTTCACAGAAAATAAAGGTGGCGTAGTTTCCGTCAAAATAATGATCTACAAAAGAATTTATAATGAAAATTGGCTGATATACGGTCGTTCAAAGTTAGTTACTGTTGTATGATTTTATCAATTTTTACCTTTGGTTAGTTTTAATTTTTGCACACAAAAATAATGTTTATTCGATAAAATAAAAGTGACTTCTTCTTTTATTTCTAAAAACACAAAATATTACAAAAATTATACACTTATATGAGCAATTAATTTAAAAACCCTAAAAAAATATTGTTAACCACATTGGAAAACTTACAAATTACAAATTATCAAAACTCTGAGATGTCCTTTTTGTTTGGCCAGTCTTCGTTTCTAGTTACAATAACTCTTCATTGTTGCGCATATCTGTGCTGAATATTTTAATTTTACATGTTCATAAAAGTTCTTAATTTTTGTGTTTTTGACTTAACTTATTTAAAAAATAAGCTTTTTGACTTTACAAAGTGCCATTTCGATAGGAAATCTGATTCTCTACAAAAAGTTATATGATATGTTGCTATTAAAAATGTATAGTTTTTGAGTTATAGTTAAAAAAATAAAAAATGGACAAATTTGCACCGTCCTCAAAAGTCCAAGCCGAAGCTTAATTGCACTTTTGGATTTATCATTTATAGGGTATAATCGAACATATAAGACAATGAAATACCTTTAAAGAGTTAGTTCATTATTAGTAGAGCAAGTAAAAATAAAATCAAAAACATAGAAAATCAACAATTTGTACATTTTCTTTTAATAAAAAAACCGAGAAAGTGACAAAAGATAACAAATGTAATATACGCACTCTGTATACCTCATGGGCAGTGCCTCAGTAGCTCAAGTGTTAGAGCGGCCGTCGCAAAATATGCAATTGCAATGCATGAACGGTCAGGGGTTCGAGTCCATGTACAGAATTAACCAAACTGGTCTGATGAGGCTATTGGTAATAGCCGAAACATGTCACCAATTACCAGGTTAAAATTGTTCCATTTGTTATCTTTGTCATGTTTGTTGAAAAATAGCATTGATCAATAAGTAAAAATTTACAATATTGGTCTTTGCTTAATGACTGTAAGTTCAATTAAATAATGTTTAATTTTAATAAAAAAATATTTTGAAAATTTTTTTCTCGGAAATATTTAAGGTTAAAGTTGGAATTTCAGAAAAAAAATCTAAAATTACATGTTTTAAGTGTTGTAAAACAGAATTGAAACAATTTGAAAAGTTTCTGACCTTGAAAACTGGTTAATTAGACTAAACAGGAAAACTGCATTATTTTTATTTTGAAATATTTTCTAAAATAAAAGTTATTTATGTGTTACTGAGGGAACCTTTTAAAATTCAGATTAACACCCGAATTCGACCTTCCGGCGAAAAGCAATATCTAACAAAAATATTTTTCAATTTTTTTTTTAAACAAATCTTATTTAAATTCATTGAACTTTCAGATAAGCTTTCAGCCCATTAAAAAATTCATATTTCTTAAGTTTCTGAACAGGTCTAATACACACCCATGATCAAAATAATAGATACACATAGAAATTTGGTATTTGCCATAAAATATTTAGTTTCTTATTGAACTCATTACAGAAATTCTCTACTTCCACATTTAAAAAAATAATAAACTTTAATACGATTTATAGCATTTAAAAAAAATGGTTAATAAATACTTAGTGCTTTAAATTATACTGCTCAAAAAAATAGATACATATCACGCCAATTACAAAAATTTTAAAAAGTGTGTTGAGACTTGGCGAAATTTGATTTCATGTCCAAATTTATCGCACGGATCAGCTGAACCTTTTTAGTGATTATTCCGGGAAGGTTTGCCGGTTGCAAACGACGACGGAGCGCTAAGAACATTTCTGATTTCCGCAGAAATCGCCTTGGAAGACTTGAAACGGTCTTTTTTTTTGAGAGTATAACTATTTGACGCTCAACTGCTGGAGTGATTTTCGTTGCTCTACCCCTAATTTATATTTGTTTTTTTTTTCATAAAAATGTTGAAGGCCTACCCATCATATTAAGCTCAAAGCACAAAAATTATAAGTTTTAGAGCAGGGATGGCCAGATCGAACAAAATTTAATTATTCCTGCGTTTCCATATTCGATGAGCTCTCATATAAATTTGATGAAAAATGTCATTTGTAGATTCTACAAAAGGTAAAAAAAAATACTAAGTACAGGCAAACAACAATATAATTGGATATTGTTGCATTTACCGTTCGAGTTTTTTTTGTCAACTTTTTCTATTCAGTTGCTATTATCACTTCCAGTGTTTTTGTTTTTGTAATTTTCTGTTTTTCAAAATAAAAAGCAATAACAACAATACGGAAATAAGAACTAGCGCCGCGGCTCGACGCTTGCAATGAAAAATGTCTCAACGCATTTGACTTCATGCTTGTGTATCGAAATGAAATATACGTAATTGTTGTTGCGGTCGCTCCCATCGCATTTCGTTTTTTTGATTTTTTTGAATTCTTGGAATTAGATTTTGCAAATTTGCGCATTTGCTCGCTTAATCATGTGATTAGCGATTTTCTGCTCCCAAACTCAATTCTTCTGGCCATTCCTGTTTTAGAGCATTAATTGAAAAACAACACAAGTGTATCTATTATTTTGTTCAAAGAATTTTCGTTCTTTGATAATTTAATTTCACTAGCGAAAAATTTGGGGTTGTACTTATTTTGTTTTCACATTTAACGACTTTACCAGTTTGCATTCTTATTTAGTTTTACAAAAACAAAACTATTGCCAATTTAACCAAACATGGAATTTATAGGAGATTGAGTGAAAATCTTTTTGGTGTATCTATTATTTTGATCATGGGTGTAAGTCTCTGAACACAAAAACTAACAGTTTGTATGATAAAAAAATATAGTTCTTAGTACATGTATTGACTCATTTAATTTCATATTTTTTTTCTAATGTTCGCAGAACGATTGTTATAAGTGCATTATCAAAAACAAAAAGTTATGTTGAGTTGACTCAATACAGCTCAAGTCGAATTGTAATACGCAATAAAAGTTTCACATATGCATATTTTTTCGCGCCTTTCATCTTTGTGTAATTTATGATCTATGTACAATGAAATTGCGTAAAGAACTTGGTTTTGATTAATGCAATAATCAGTGACGGAAAATCTAAAAAATATGTAATTTTGCTCTCTTGACTATATCCGTGGCGGTCGTGAATAAGTAGGTAAGTGCGAAAATTTCAGTGATTGAATTTGCTAAAAAACAGACTATAGACAGTAATAGCCGACTATCGACTGCGGCAGCTCTTTGTGTACTGTTTGTTGCTTCAACTATTGAATTTTACGCAGCAGACAGCAATAACAATCGTCTGCAATAGTATATATATGCTATTGTTCTACTTGTTTATCGATTTTACTAATGCTGCCTCTCTGGACCAGCAGTACACTTATCAGTGAAATAACAAAAAAAAGCCTTCAGGATATGGAATACAAACAACTGTGGCACGACAAAAAGCAGTACGTTTATCTGTGAAATACCTAAAAAAAAGTAGATCTTAACATTTTGAAATACAATCATGCAGTTAATCTTATGTATATTATTTTATTTTAAATCCAAATCAAATTAAGTAAACATCTAGTTATTCATATCATCGACATACATAGAGCCAGTTAGTTAGTCGCATAAACAAATATTTTTCTTAACTGGCGATTTGGCAAAGAGGTTAGGTTGTGTCTTCAAGAATTCGTGAAATGCCATGCAGCTGTACTCCATGTTTACTTTTGTACATAGAGCGCTCTTCAGTGTCGATATATGGAGATTGGAACTTTCTACTTCCCATATCTTTTCAAAAGCACCAAAAATAAGTTCGACAGCAGAAGGTGTTCCATGCAAACATTAAACATATCGTTACCTTAATATAGAAAGGCCCTAACTAACATTTTTTTCAAAATCGATTTTTTTTTTTAGATGTCGGTAGGCCACCCACTAATACACTATTGATAAAAATGTGTGTGCCACGATTGAAAATAAAGCATTTTCAAGCAAATAAAAAAAAAAACAAACTCACTTCAATACTACAAAACATAAATTTTAAATAAGTTTTTTCGTTCTCCTGTAAAGAAACAAAAATGTTAGTTAGGGCCTTTCTATATTAAGGTAACGATATGTATTTGACGATTTTAGATAGTTTCATATATGGCACATTCTTTGTTTGAACACAAAAAGCAGTAGAAATTTTCTAGCAGTACAGACAGCTGCAAAGCAGTACATTTGGCAACTTCAAGGGAAAAATACATCGCTACTGTAACTTATTTTCGGGGTAGTTCGACTTACTTACTCAATCACTACCACCACGGATATAAAAGATGGTTCTTGAATCGCATAAAACTGGTGTAATATTAACCGAATTGTGTTGTACTTACAAGTGATCAGAAAAAGTTTTAATGTTGGCAAAAGTTATGGAGTTTTGTTAATTTTGTTGGTTAATTTTTAATTTAACAAAAATTAGAAACAAAAGAACGTTTAACAAATTGAAAATAATATTTCGGAAATGAAAAAGTGTGGATTTGTAATATTTAAAAAAGTTAAGATGTATTAAAATTAACATATTTGAAAAATATCTTTGAATATTTAATCAAAGTTTGCTCGTTCGAAGGAACAAAAAATATGATGTTATTAGCAACAAAACGAGGCTGCTCAGATGATTTTGAACTTTTACTTGCAATGATAATTGTTTATTAAAACAAAATTTTCAATTTCATGAGCAACAATTGTAAGTGAAAAATATAAAATTTTTTTTTTTCGTGAAAATTATTCGAAGATGAAACATTTTATGCTCATGCGTTAATAGAAATAGGTTAGGCTACCTTAGATTCAAAATGTGCTTCATCTGGACATTTAAAAAGACTAGTATCGTATTGTGGTCTAAACTCGACCGTACTCACCAAGTTTTAACTTTGGAAAAATTTTGCCGACCTATGACGAACAAACCGTCAGTGTCCATGGACCTGATTTCACCTCACCTCACCATGCCTCTACCTCATACAGCCATGAACGCGATAAAAATGCGTTGGTTAAAGCGTTTTGTATGGGGGAATCAAGCGCGTATGTTTTCTTTATTTTACCTGCCTTAACGGCACATATTACAAATGTAATGGTCTGCGGTTTCTTCTTTGGTCATGGGATTGGACCTATTCATAGGATTGATGAAATTATGGATCGCTTCATGTACGTTGACTTACTAAAAGACGTGATGCAGCCATATAGCGATGAAGAGATGCCACTTAAGTGGAGGTTCCAACAGGACAACAATCCAAAATTACCCCTAAAGTTTTTAAGGCGTGGCATCAGAGCAATAGAATTAAATTTTTTAGTTGGCCTGCGTTGAATCCTATTGAGAACTTGTGGGAGATCTTTAACATGAAAATCAAGAGAGAAAATTGCAAAACCACGGCGGATCTGTTTCAATCCTTGAAAATATCCTGAGAAGGGATATCGCAGGAATTTAAAAAAATTTTAATTTTTGGGGAAATGGTAGATAAATATTTGAAAAATTTTTGATTTGTAACTTCTTAAATTCGAACTTAAATATTAGCAAAAAAATAGAAAATATCAATGTTGCTATGATTGTACAGTCAAGTTTTTAAAAAAATTTAAATAAAATTACGTGAGTTATGCTGCGTGCCATTTGCAAGAAACGTGTTATGAGAAAAACTCCTTTGAAATTTCAAATACGGAGCGGAGCGCTCTGACACGCTTGTTAAAAAAAATGTCAAAACTTCGATGAAACTTTTTTTTAAACTCTTTCCTCAGATTCTAAGCAGGGGAAACAGAAAAACATTTTTTTTTCTTGTAAAATGTACAGTGATTTTAACGCTTAAGCGGAATATCTAAATCGTATCTTATAAAGATTTGCATGAATACATACACATTTTTATTAAATCAATATTGTAGAAGGCAGAAAGCAAAACAAATGTTCTCAAAACAAAACTATTGCAGCCGAAGCGAATCTAACAACTAATAAAGTATCTTCGGGAACGCTTAAAATCCGATAAATTTACTCATTTTCGAGTATATTGTCAATAAAAAAAAAAAAATCTAGGGTTGCTACCAAAGCTGCAAAACTTTAGTCTTTCGAAATTTGAGTAAAAAAATTAAGAAAATTGAATTTTTTTTTTATAACTATATTATTCAAATTATTTTTCCATTTACCTGTTGTAAAAGGAAGTATCGAAAAAACACTTTACCGCTATTTTTTAAGCCTATACATATATGTATGTATGAGAAAAAAATTCATGATCTCTACTCAAGTATATCTTTGGTGTTTCTTGTTAAATAGCTTAAATCCTTTGGTATTTTAACTACATACATATATTCATTCACCTTAATACACTATAATTTGATACTGTCAATGCCACCACATAAATATCACTTAAAAAAATAAATGAGAAATAAATGATAAATTAAATTATTTGTGCTTATTATAATCATCAAGATTTTTTAATCTTTATGAAATTAGTGCGATCTAACGCATTTTATATTAGCTATGTAAAAAAATTACAAGCCCTGTCGTTTTTGTTTTTGACTTAATTTAACAGGTTCCTCCAGATTTCAAATTGCCGATTCTGTACTTAATTGACTCGATTGTTAAAAATGTAAAAAGTACATATGTCCAGCTGTTCAGTCAATGCATAGTCAATATATTCTGTGGTGTTTTTGAAAAGGTATGTTTTAATTAATATTTCTCTATCACATATTCACGAGTTTTGATAAAATTCTTCCTAAAGGTCAATGAAAAGATTCGTGAACGTATGTATGCTTTGCGTCAAACATGGAACGAGGTATTTTCCGCTCAGAAACTGTATGCACTTGATGTGAAGGTAAAACGTATAGATGCAAATTGGCCAATCACTGCAAAGCAACCACAACCATCTATTCATGTTAATCCGAATTTCTTGAAAACGGTAAGGAATACATTTTAATGACCATAGAGCTTGTTTTATAATAATATCTTTGGTATAAAGGTAAGTGCTGCACAGGCTATACCTACTGACATGGAGGAGATCCTACATGCCAAAACTCGTGAATTACTTGAACTTAAAAAGAAAAAACTGGAATTAGAGTTAGAAGCCACTAAAAAGCACTTAGAAGAGCAAGAAAAACAATTGTCAAAAGCCACTGAAAGTGTTATTCCTCCCGTTGATGCAATGGTGGCTTCAACTGCGCTAGCCCCTGTCACAAGACCACCAAAAATGACACAGCAAATTATGCCGGGTATGATACCAGCAGGGTTACTTGTATCACATCCATCAGCTGGCATTCGGCCAGGAATGTTTCAGCAATTTCGAAATCCACGACCACAACAAACTCACATAGCACCAACTACATTGATGAATTTGCCACAAGTAAGATTGAAGTTCGTTTTTTTTTGTAATTTTTTAATCAATTATTTGTATTCAAGACTTATCCAATGAATAATGCTGTTAAAACAAAGGTACATCCAGTTAGCCCTTCACTGCTCAACTCTGTGCGACAACGGGACCCACGTCTAGCACGACAACAACACCAGCAACAACAAATACATCACCCACAATCCGTTCGTGGAGTCCATGCTAGTCAACAATCAACTGAAGATAATAGAAATGAAGCCAGTTTGGGAAGGCCATCAGTTGGAATATCACATTTAAAATCGCAAAACAAATCTATCCGGACTAGCGGTAGTACATCGAGTGGAATTAGTCCTACTTTTGAAAGAAAATCACCTAACAGTTACACTTCATCAACACGTTCATCTGGAAGATCATCAGGAAAGAGCTCAAGTCGGGAAAGGGACAGGGATCACAAAACAAACGAATCTAAGAATACTTGCTCGTCTTCTACTAGCACATCTACAGATCGACGTAAAACTGGAACAGCTACAAACTCTAAGCCTAAGTGTGATGACAAAGATGCATTTGAAATTGCACCATTATCATCGGCATTCAAAAGGAAGTCATCGTCTCCTGCATCTTCCCCAAGTAAAACAAAAGAATCGAAACGATTGTCTAAATTTCGTGGTATTGTTCGCAGTAAAAATCGTTCTCGAAGTCAATCTCCTGAGTTGCCGTCTAAAGATGTTGATTTACGTTCTCAAGGTTCACCCGATAAACGTTTCAAACTGTCCATATCATCGCCATCTCGTAAAGCTGAAACAGAAAGAGAGCGGAAGTCTGAAGAAGTAAACACGAAAGATTTAGAAAAAAGTAAGAAAAATATCTTCAGCCATTGCTATTTTATAGTGCGGTTAATTTTTTTATAACAAAACAAGAGCATAAACTTAGTTTTTATTATAAAAATGAAACAGATCCCTAAAAGTGGTGGAGCTTATGAGGTTTTTGATTTTGCATTTTCTTCTGTTGTCTTGATTAGGGGGTTGACTGGATTTTGCTGTAAAATTATTTTCGATATTGATGTCTGTATCTATTTATTACTAGCTTAAAAAGTTCGTACGTATTTGATTTAGAAATATTTCAAAATATTGAGCAAACTGTCTCAACAAACCACTGCAGCAGCTGAACCAGTGTATATATATTTGGCGGATGGCAAACGTTTTTAACACTAAACAATAGGATATTTAAGCTAAGTAAAACATTGATTTAGATAACAGTAAAACTCGATTTTACACTTTTGGTACAAAAACGAGATTAACATACAATTTTGTTCTGTCTTAAAAACTTGCAAAAATGGACAATACCATGATCATATTCAATGATGAAAGCATCCGTTACGATAAAATCTCATAATTTAAGAAAATATGTTTACTTCTTTGCTGTCGACTTTCGTTAGTCATAATCATTAAATTTTATTTACTATAAAAATGGCAAATGACGAGTCTGTTAGCCTTTTTTTTCAAACATGGCAGGCTTATGAGTTATATTTGCTTGAAAGTACAAACTAATTTATTACATTTTTAAAGATTAAACACATTTTAAGTTATATTTTCTCCGAAAAAGCAGCGAACAGAAATATAAATTTCAAGAAGGTTCTAAAAAGCAATTATGAACCAATTTTATCTTAACGACTTCCTATAAGTGTTAGTAAAAATTGGGGGCCGACTTTGTGGTGCCTTTAGAGTGTACTGTGTTTACCACCCAGAGGTCCCGGATTCTATTCCCGGTTCAGGCCTGGTGATGTATGGTAATATTTTTAATTTCTTCCTAACTATTTCCTTCTTCTTTTCATAACTTTCTTTAAAGATATTTCTTAAAATACATATATCCAAAGTAACACCAAACTGTGCAAAACATGAATAATTAAAGTACAAAAGCATAAAACCACACAATCAGACCACAATTATTTTCGGCATAATAATTAAAGTACAGATCGGTCGTTGGTCGTCATCATTCCCTCTCTCATATCTCCCTTGCAAAACTTACTCACCACAGGCCAAAAGGCTACCTCCTGAAGTGTAATCTATTAATCAAAAAAAAATTTGTTTTTAATATTTGAGGATGTTTAAGGATCCCGACGTGCTGAGACTGGTGAAGGCTTTACACACGTAAAGTAATTCGGAGTTACCATACTAGACTTTAGGTTTGAAATTTTTTTGAGCTTCTTAAATTTTTTTTTTGTTTTTAAATAGTAGCAGAAACTGAACTAACTTATAGCTATGTATCTATCTGGTTTGGTATCGTTTTTAACTTTAGTGCAATTTTTATGGAATACGTGAATCAAAAATATGTCCATAATTGTATTATGTAAGTATTTATATAAGAACATACTTGTATGAGGAGTTAACAATCAAAACGTGCTTTCACCATTAGATACGAATAAACCCCGAAAAACTAATAGCTATACAGATTTCTTAATATTTTATTGAAAAACTACTGCGACATTATTTTATTTATTGTTGGTTAGGATTTTTTTTTTATATTGCATTTTCTTAAATTTACATATTTTTTAGCGAATATACATTATATATAAAGTAGGAATTTCGCCTCCAAGAATATTTCTGAAATCGAATACTTAGAGGTCGCCCAATGTCATCATAATTTTTGCTTAAAATGTTTCGACATATTGTTTTATTTAATTTTTTTTTTCTGTTAAAGTTATTGCAAAGTTAAATTGTAGGTAACTTATTGATCAAAAGCTTGTTGCTTTTGAAAAAATTAACCGATTCAAATGAAATTTTGGCACATCGAAAGGAATGAAACGAACTTAAGTTAATCGCTTAGAAATTATCAAAAAATTATTTTTTATTGTGGCTTACTCCATTGTTTTCATCATGATTTCTCAAATAATTGCGTAACTCGTAACATTACTCAACAGGTTGATAGATTGAATTCAATCATTAGTTCTTAATATAGTTGTCAATAAAATCAACTTGACTTGACACAGCTACGTTTCAGTCACTCCGCATGTATTACCTGTATCGAGTCGATTTTTTTTGACAGCCATAATATTTTCTATTTTTAAATTCATTATCATTATCTTCATAAAAAAATTGGACTTGATTTTTTATTTCGTGAAAATTTTCGATTTGATTGTTTACTTCTCATATGAAAGTATAATGCTGAATTTGTTGATTAGGCTGTAGATTTAAAAAATATGCATTTTTTTTTGTATATCCAGTGCCTTGACCAATATAATGCCCTAAGGCTCCGTGCAGACCACCGGTCTAGATAGTTACTTAACAATGCGCAGTATTTTTGTTTATTGATTTCTTGTTCTTTAATATTTTTTTAAAATATTGTGTAAAAAATTGTTTAGGCTGTGCAACGAGCTGATCGAACATGTTAGAATTTTTGCCATACGCAACGAGTTTAACTCGAACAATTCAATTCGTTCGACTCAACTCATGAGTTTCGAACTACTCGTTTGTTCGAGTTTCGACTTTTTTCCCACTGTACAGCGTGCCGCAATTTTAATTTATTTGATTCGAACGAATTATACGCAGGCACAAAGTGAAGCGAAATAACGAGATGAACTTTGTATTGCTTACACTTTTCTTTTGAATACCCAGAAAATTTTGAATAAATAAATTTTATTTTTAACCACGGTTTTGTCGTAAATCACGTAAAAATTTGCGAAAAGCGCAACTTATTTTAATATGATCTGGTAGAATGCTACTTCATAATTGTGTTGTTAAAATCTTTTTTAGTTTTTTTTTTTAGGTCATAATGCTTATGATACGTGAATGATG
Organism: Meiosimyza platycephala; assembly: GCA_963662105.1. Lineage (NCBI taxonomy): Eukaryota > Metazoa > Arthropoda > Insecta > Diptera > Lauxaniidae > Meiosimyza > Meiosimyza platycephala. The sequence continues at coordinate 66,232,595 of OY759211.1, read as the reverse complement.
TAATTAAGAAATTGTTCATATAATTTTGAAATAAAATTTTTATTTTCATAAACAAAATCACAAAAACTACAGTATCGCTTTTGATCAAATTTGTTTAGTTTTATTCCCTAAACGCTTGGTCTCCTTCTCTAATAAAAATTATCACGATTTCCTATTTAATATCAAGGTATTAAAGTTTTAAAATTGCTAAAAAAATATTTGCGAAAATATAAACAAGCATGCAAACACAAAAAACCTTTAAATGGCAATATAATGCGTTTGTGTGATTGAAACCATTTAAGGAGCGTTAGAGTAAATCGATTTTCAAAACGACACTCAATAAAGTATAATAAATTTCAATGTGAATGGTGGAATCTCCGATGAGAAAGCAAATATGCAAGAGACCCAGTCGGAATCAAACGTGCAAAAACAAAACAAATGCGCGCAAATGAATTTTCATTGCCAGTTCAGAAAAATTTCATTATTTCTGGGAAAGACATGGAAAAATAGTTTTAATTTTCGAAAAGTACTTTTTTGTTTTTATTGATGAATTTTGAGCTTAAAAAATTGTTTGTGCCATGCGATGCTTTCGCATTTTTTTATGCAAACATTTATATTTATTTATTTACATCAGTGAAGCACGAATTTTTCCTGGGTAATGTTTTTTATTCCTTTGAATTTCTACACACGTTTATACACATACTAGCTCGAAATTAATGTGATAGTAGTCAACTCGCTGTCGACTTTTGGACAACGAAGTTGAACATCCCTACTGTGTAAAAATAAAAATTATTGCAAATACGAATAAATATACATAAATTTAAATTTAAAAAAACGTAACTTTTGATTCAGGACATTATTATGGATATGTTACCGGCCAAACTATTGACTTGTACTGTGGCTAGCGAAGTCGGTGTTACATGCCACAGGATGTAGATCCTGAGCTGCGGCCGAACTTCGCCCACTACCTAAACTGTATAATTACTGTGGCTAGCGAAGTTGGGCATACTAAGGGATGAAAATTTTGGCAGAAGGCCTTACACTTGCCAAGCACATAATGAAATTCATAAGTCTTAGCTGTCTTACTTTGCCTACCACAGTAATTCTGCATAAAAGTTGTTGTTGCTGGCGTGTCCAACATCGGCTTCGTTAGCCACAGTGCTTTTGCAATTAGATTTCATTGCATATGTCTTTAGGCTGGAACTAGTTTGAACGGTAACAGATATGTGAATGTATGTACATAAGAATTAATAGTAAAAAATATGAAATTTAAAAAATTATGCTATGAAATATTTCTTATCTAAGAAAAGCGGTTCAAGCTACTTTTATTTTAAAATTTTCGAAACATGCTAACCAATGAAGTTAATGGATTATCAATTCTTCGCTTTGAATTTTGATTCCATTTTTCAGAGAATGATTCCATCTATGTACATAAAAACAAACATAGGTTATAATAACAATATTTGACTTTGTAAGGGGAGCACTTACGATTGCAGGCGTCAGGGGCGTGACAAACTTTGAAACTAACAAAATTATTTTTTTTAGTAAACTTGCCCCAGTGTTTAGTGAAAATGGAAAATATTCATTACCACTACAATTGATTTAGTGGTAATGAAGAATTTCCACTACCACTAAATTTAGAAAAAAAAAAAAATAAAAGTAATGCATTACCCCCATCTCTGCTTAAAACTGGCTTTTACTCTTAAAACGCTTTGTACATTTTTAAGCAGGTTAATGTGGTTTTAAAAATTTTGTAATATATTATTTTGTTGATATGGAACATGTCGAAAAATTTGTTTTCATTGATATAAAAAAATAAAAACTGGCATATCGAACTCACGCATTATGAATTATGAGCTTAGAGTTCTAACCATTTGACTACACTGCCTGCTGTTTTCAGGTATTTATTATTCTTATTGTTCACTGTGTTTGTAGGCTGGTCTATGTCACTTTCCACAGAGTAATCTTTTTTGTTTTAATATTCTCATACCTTACTGCAAGTTGGTTTTTTAGGGTTATTTAATAAGCACGGGTAGATGAAAATTTTAAATTGAATAAGACAAGCTGTGTGTGAGATATCGACGAATTTTTTGTTTTATTTGACATTATGTGTGGAATAAGATATTGGTCAAATGGAGGTTCGATTTTCGATGACTCAGGCGCATGGATTTGGCTGAATTTTATCGGTGGCACGGGTTATGTTGAAAATAAAAATAAAAAGTGAAATGAACAACAGATAAAACAACATGCCCGCCATGAACTGTCAAAGTCTGCCCGTTCGGTTTCAACTAGAACGCATTTTATTTTGTGACTATAAGTACGGACCATTAATTTAAAATTTCAAAAAAATGATAGCCAAATGGTTTTTAAATAAAAACCACTTCCCATGTAATTTAGATACAACGCACAGATGTTTCAAAATCTCACTTGACAAAAAGAAAAAATTTATTAACTTCGAAACCACATGAGTACTATGTGGTATAGCGCTTTAATACATACAAAGATGGGCAAAATTGAGGAAGCTAGTGCCACAAAAGTAACAAAAACTATAATTACAACAACAGAAAAACAGTCTCACCATAAATTCGATCTTGTTTGCTTTTTAATGTATGCACATTAGGGTGGTTCTTATTTAGATTTTTTGCGAAAAAAAAATCAATTATTTAAAATTTTTATCATTGACCCATACTTATCCTATTTCAAAGTGAAATTTTTCTTAAGCAAAAATCAAATGCGATGCCACCACAATCGGTTCGAAAGTCAAATGCGACGCCCTCTCAATCGGTTGGAAACAGGATAAACAAATTTAAAAATTTATTTGAAATTTGTACCTTTAACCCATACTTACCCTATTTCAATGTGAAATTTGGCCTAAGACACTAGTTTGTTGGTTTTTTAATAATAGTAATAATTAAATGATAATTGAACTTTAGCCAAATTAGCAGCGATCTACATTCAAGTAAAATTTTACAAGTTGATACAATGGTTTATTTATTATTTATTACTATTATTAAAAAGCCAACAAACAACCAAAAATTTCTAAATTATGGGGAACACGCCGAACCCTCAAAATCTGCAATGCACCAAGATCACAAAATTTGAAACAAGTAGTGTCTCAACGGCTGTGCATTACAACATAATTGAGAAACTACGATAACAAAGGAAATTGGCGGTAAATGTACTCAAGGTGACGTCATGCTTTAGGAATGTAAACAAAACGAACAGCTGATTGAAATTTCAACGCAATGGTGTGATCTTGTTTTCACTCAAAAATTTGCCACATTTACTTGAAGTTAAAAGTAAGCTTTTCGTTAGGTTTGCATTAATATAGCGGATGTAATTTGAGTGCTGACGGAGGCATCAACCAAAAATATACTGATGAGATTTTAAGAATCGAAACATATACCTATATTATCGTGTTGTTGTTTTTTTCCTTTGTTTTCTCAAAGTTTGTTCAATAAATAAATCATTGCATCAACTTGTAAAATTTTACTTGAATGTTGATCGCTGCTAATTTGGTTAAAGTTCCATTTTCATTTAATTGTTAAAAATAAAAAATTGTAACAAATAACATTGAATTAAATGCAATTAATTGGGCATTTTTAAAACCGTAAAAAAATTATAAATTATTAATACAATGTTTAGAGAAAGTTACGGTTATTTGAAAAAAATTTGTAAAAAATTTTTAAAAACAGCCATATCACAAAATATATGGAATTAGTTTCAAACTTTTAATAAACCAATTTTATAGACAATAAAATTACCTGCCACACGGTTGGCTGGAAAAAGTTTCAATCCTCAAGTTGCATCCTTCCGAAAATTCATGGTGCTTCATATTTGAGGTACCTCACTGATTTTTCAGCAAAAAAGAAAATTCCCCGGGCGCTTTTTTTTAAACCTAATTTTTGTGTTTTTCGCCTCAAATTCTTAAAAAGCTGATTTCAATGATTACACTAGTTTACACTCCATTGATAAGAAGTTACTTTTCTTATGTACTTTTTCCTGCTGAATTCGGAAATGAAAATAAAAATTTTTTGAATGGCACAGTTTTCGAGATAGTGTGGTTTTTTTATCTTTCCGACATTCTTTCACTTTGAAATTCATATCTTGAGCTATAAATGTCCAATTTCATCCTTCTTAGCACCAAATTGAAGGTATTAAAATGACAAATCAACGTGTATAATCACATATTTCATGGAGTTATCAGTTCAAAAGCTATCGATGAAAACAGGCCAGATTTTTAAAAAAATCAAATTTTACATTTGATTCTGTGGCCACGGAAAAATAGAAATAAAATAAACAAAAATAATTTTACGTAATTCTCGTAGAGCTGATATTTTTACGCAAAAATGAAGATCCATTAGAAGAAAATCGACCATAAAATGACAACGTCAGAAGCGATTGAATGAGTGAATCCAATGCCTCATATTCTGAATATATTAATTTTTTCGACAATTTTTTGAGTAAACTTGCCCCAGTGTTTAGTGAAAATGGAAAATATTCATTACCACTACAATTGATTTAGTGGTAATGAAGAATTTCCACTACCACTAAATTTAGAAAAAAAAAAAAATAAAAGTAATGCATTACCTGGCCTGTTTTCATCGATAGCTTTTGAACTGATAACTCCATGAAATATGTGATTATACACGTTGATTTGTCATTTTAATACCTTCAATTTGGTGCTAAGAAGGATGAAATTGGACATTTATAGCTCAAGATATGAATTTCAAAGTGAAAGAATGTCGGAAAGATAAAAAAACCACATTATCTCGAAAACTGTGCCATTCAAAAAATTTTTATTTTCATTTCCGAATTCAGCAGGAAAAAGTACATAAGAAAAGTAACTTCTTATCAATGGAGTGTAAACTAGTGTAATCATTGAAATCAGCTTTTTAAAAATTTGAGGCGTAAAACACAAAAATTAGGTTTAAAAAAAGCGCCCGGGGAATTTTTTTTTTTTTGCTGAAAAATGATCAGTACCTTACTCAAATATGAAGCACCATGAATTTTCGGAAGGATGCAACTTGAGGGTTGAAACTTTTTCCAGCCAACCGTGTGCCATATGACATCAAAATTTTTTAAATCTGTGAAGGAATTCCCAACTTATACTGATTTTTAGAAAAGCTATATCCGCAATGGCGGCTTAGGACAAACTTCACATTGAAATAGGGTCAGTAAGGGTTAAAGATGCAAATTTGAAAAAACTCCTAGATTTTTTTTATTTTATTTTAAACCAATTGAGGAGGCGTCGTCATGTTTTTCCTAAGAACCAGTAACTATTGGTGGAATTGGTGTCTAAAGCCAAATTTCATATTGAAATAGGGTAAGTATGGGTTAAAGATAAAAATTTTAAAAAATTCCTAAAACTTTTTTATCCTATATATTTCGAACTAATTGAGCGGGCGTCCCCAACTTTTTTTTTAAGGAGCACCCTAATGTACATAGTATTTGTATTATTCGAAGGTGTCGCTTCTATTATTGAAATAAAAGGCTTACAATTGCAAAGACAGTCTAATCGCGGTGGTTAAGTAGGGTATTGAAGAATATAAATTTTCATGACCAAGCTTAGTGGTTTTTAATTTAAATTTTTTTATTTTATTTTTGAGATCAGTGACGAAAATCTGAAATTTCAAAGTAATTTTTGTGGGTTTAGTATTAAATAAGATTGGATTTGATGCAGCTATTGTTTTCTTCGAACGCGATTACAGGTAATCTACATAATAAATGTAATAGCTTTTCCTGATGTTCTCGAAAATTTCGTAATGTTAAGGCTTTCTTTTTAAAACTGATATTTTTGAAACAATGACTAAAATGTTAATTTCCCGAAGTGTCAGTTTTTAGGGCTAAATACCATTGGATTTGAAGTTCATAGGACGACATATCTGTAATGTTGTTATTAAGTCTTGTGCATTCAAAATTTAAACCAAATCGGAATGTTCAGTATTTGTAAATTTAGTACTAGTTAGAAAATTCAAAGTATCACTGAATTAATATAGTGATTCTGGAAAAATGTATGATCAATATCGTGAAAAAAGTTCACTATCACTAAACTTAAGGGCAATAAATTTTGTGGTAGTGAAAAAATGTTCATTAAAAGTTTTCACTAAATTTTAGTAAAGGTAAAACTATTTTTTACTTTAGGTTGTTAAAAATTTTTATTGACAGTTTTTCTGGAAGGAGATTATCGACATGGAAATAAAAAAGTAACTGAGCAGGTCATATAAAGATATACGCCAGTGTAATTTATGGTAATCTTACTCATTAATCTCTTGCATAGTACAATTCCGATAATTATTGGTTTCAGTTGGTAGTCTTGATTTTCAAATTGTTATTGTTCTAATAATAATGAAAAAAATCATAGCTAAATTTACATAAATTATTTTTTTTACTGAAGTAAGTAACATAATAAATTGAGTATTGTTCTTTTTGATTATCCAAACCTTGAAAACTTATAGGAGAGAAGTATTGTGATTTTCGTATGAAAAAAATATTTTGGTCAATCCAATGATGATTTGTTTACCTGAGACCTCTTCGGGTAAAAACTCCGCTCTATTCAGATGAACTATTCTTCTTTGCTTTTTTGGCTATTCGAGTAAAGGACTTCGGTTTCATTTGAGGTTTTGAAATCAGTTCCGAATTTTTAAATGATATTATTCCAATTTTTAGAGAAATTTATCTGCTGATTTTGTGATATTTTCATATGTAGTTTTTTTAATAGTAATTGTTACATAATTTATAAGTGCAAATTTAATATTTGAAGCGAAAAATATAGTATTTAAGTATAAAAATAGTTTAAAGATTTTCGACAATAAAATTTTAAAATAACTACCACCTTAGTTGTTGTTTTAATTATATATATTTTATATATATTTTAAAAATGGGCCCCACTTTTAGGGATTTTTTTAAAGTGCTTATTAAACTACTCAAAAGTACAAATATATAAGACTGTAAAGCAAAAAATGTGATCAAAATGAGTATAAAATTGTGTATTTTCAAAGCAATAATAAAGATAAAAAAAACATTGATTGATTAATTTGAATTACAACACATCCAATTTCAATAAACATTATTTTATTTCGTTTGTTTGTAATTTGTATTTATAAATATGTAAATTAAGTATTTCAAGTCCTTGTATTTTTTATTTCCTTAGTGGTGATGATGACTTTTCAATTATTGCACTAACTTTTTCAGTTACCCATTATTTATTTAATATTTTTTTTCTTTCTTACGTAATATTTTATATACTTAAATTATTTTTTAAATAACATTTAAATTGCGAATTGAAAAAAGATCCAAAAACCAAACAAAAACCAATTGTAGATGTAGATGAAATACTTGAGAAAATACCGATGCTTTCAAGCAAGGACGTTGATTTGAGGCAATTAACTTCGTCCTCAGCATTAACATCAATAAGTCAAGCCATAGTATCTTCAGAAACAAGTGCAAATGTAGCCACATCATCACCCAAAGTGTCATTTAAAATACAGAAACTGTTTAATAAATTAGAAAAATCAACAGAAAATTTATCAACAGTAGCAGCAAAAGACGTCGCTGTTGCTGCAAAAGATGACCAACCAGTCAATAACGCAAGTGAAGACAAAACTGGTGGAAACGGTCCTACTGCGCAAAGTAAGCACAAACAGGAACCTGGAATGTTAGTAGATGGCAATGAAAGTGATGATATTGATACAAAGAAAAGGTCTTTGGCCACCTTGGAAGAAGAAGAACCATTGCCTAAGAAAAGCAAACAAGCCGTTTTCGATCCGTATGTCTTATTTTTAAGATTTTTTTTTTTCAATAAATTGAAATCAAATCTATTTAACTTAATTTTAAGGCTTTTTGGCTCACAAGATGTTGATCTGCGTACTGTAATGCCTCCACAAATTCTTGTTGTGCAAAGTCAATCTAATAGCGCTGTAATGACACCACCGCCACCTCCAGTTATTTCAGATGATAAGGATGTTGATAGTACAGAAGCTCCAGAATACTCAAAGGAAGTTAAAGTAAGGCAAATTGTTTACTTTTTTTTATATGAAACTTACTAAATTTATAACTATATTTTTAGGGTTCAAATAAAATCGTTTCACCAAGTAATCCTTTGAAAAAATCTAGTTTAGAAGATGTACGAGCAAAATTAGCAAAGGCTGCTAAATATAATAAAATTGGAAAACCGGGTAAGAAATTGAGAATCTATTAAATGAGTTGATAAACCTGTTTTCTGTCTTTTCATGTGTTGAAAAAGTAAATTTATTAAAAGCCAGTTTTCGCCTATTATTTAAAAACAATGTCATTCAATCTAATTGCGAAGCGCCTCCTCATTCTAGTTGCTAATCTATGAAAACAAAGCAATACAATAAATTTGAATGATTTTTAAAAAAGATACCGCAAAAATGTAGTGGACAATTTTTCCAAACGCAGTCCTTAAACATGTCAAAAAGTAGCCCTAAAACAATTTTCAAGTCATTCAAGTTTCAGTTCAAGTTTCAGTTGTTTTGGCAGAGTGTGCGGAGTACTTGTCACTCACGTATACCTCAATAGCGTTCGATACATTTATAATAGATTTCAACAGGTTCTGACGTGCTAAACTTAAAATTATTGCAGTACCAACAAAAAAACATATTTTCGAAAAAAAGTTTCGCGGACGTTGTGCTTCAATATGGTGCCTCCAGTTTCAATATTTGGGATGGCACATCAATTTTAAAACGACAGACTGTTTTGTTCACTCATGTAGAATCATTTTGTCCAACCTAAATTTCAATATGTATAAATACCTCAAAAAACTACACACAAAAAACTGCTAAATTTGCTGATTGCACAAAATCGAGTATCGCTACTTTGAGTGCTAATCATTGTGAATCATTGAATGGTACACTGATTTTACGTTTATGAATTGAATTTTCGTTGCAAAAAGTAACACTTATTACAATTTCAGAACGATTCATTCACGCCTCAAAAACTTATCTAGAAAAAGAAAAAAATTATTTGCAGAGTATCGCTTGAAATAGTGTAAATTTCGACGTTTTTTATTTTTAAAGCTTTCCAGAAACTTTTTATCAACTGTCGTCCTTATGCATATCATCAGATCGGATAGTCGTGTAGGCGAACTAAAGATCTACAGGCTTGGTACATGCTTTTAATTCGTTTTTCATGCGTAGACAACCGAGTATCAAAAAAATCAAAGGTTTCCTGGATTTCCCCATTTATAAATCTTTTGCATTGAATTGATTTCATCGATTTTGAAGATTTATGTCTCATTTTGTTCATAGGTTATGTGACTTTACGGAAACTAATATAACTTGACACTTTTTCCCGTTTTGGATTTTTCATGATTTTTAAAAATAAAAAATTTTAAATTTTTAGGCAAAAAATTATTATTTTTTCTTCATAAATTTATTTATAACTGCAAAACTGTTGATTATATAGAGAAACAGTATATCAATAGATTAAAGCAATTGTAATTCTTAATTTTTCTAAGTTTGTTGCAGCAAAATCGGACTATTCGTACTCGAGTTATGTCAAAGCCCCAAAAGTTCAAATTCCCCTATGTGATACTTACTAACTACAAATGGATATATCTCGATTCCTAGACATGAACCAGCGAAACGCCAGGACACGTGTAACTTTTTTTTGACCGATACAACTTTTCCCGGTAGTCAGAACCCCCGCAGATTTTGGCTGTCGCATAGTGTTATTATTATTTATTAGCTTCCAATTAAATTATAAAAACTAAACCTAAAATTTAATTTACAATGACTTTTTTGAAAGAAAAAAAAAAACACTCCATGCAGCATTGTTCTCATCATAATTTATAAAATAACTGCAATCCCAAAATTTTGTCAACGGTTTTGAATTCCCTAGGGCTGTACCATTATTTCAACATTTCGATAAAAATCAGAATGATCATTTTATTTTTTTAAGCTTCATGAGTCTTTCTGCGCCGCCAATAAAAATATTCTTTTCTAGACCGTGAGTCTCAAACCGTGACGGCGAGCGATCGGTGGATTCGCTAACCACTGAGTTGCTGGGCATTTAGGTTCCTTTAACTAGAATAAAAAGTATTACCATAACTTTTACCCATGTAATTTTCTTACCTCAATCCAACTGTGTCCATAATAAGTCAACTCAATCAACTCAAGGAGAATTTTGAATTGAATGTAGATTCATTCTTAGGATTGATTGAAAATAACATTACAAAAAAAAAAAAACAATTTTATGTTGAAAAAACATGGTGCGCGTCATCAGTAAAAAATTCGTAGTTTCCAAAGTTATGGCGGGAATTTCGATATGAAAGACATGCATTCTTAGGATTGATTGAGGAATAACATATAAAAAAATAAAAAAAACAAAAGGTTTTATATTGAAAATATTTTTATAAAAATTTTTTTAATTAAAAAAATTAATGTTTTAACAAATTTATTTAAATTTTTTTAATTTTTTTTATAAAGTTATAGTATTTCTGAACAAAAATGATTAAATGGTTTTTCATCCTATCTTCTATAGTGATATTTGGATTCAAAGAATGTTCAAAAATGTCAAAAAATACAAAGTGTGCGTTTAATAAAAGAAAATACCGATATACATATACATTTCTTTTCGTCTCAATTGCATACAAAATTAAAATTTAACATTTTTAGACAAATCCAGCAAGGAAGCAACTCAACGTCTGAAAATGGCTGAACTTGATACAAGTGAAGATTCACAAGAGGCAAACGATGAAAAAATACGGACAATAATAAGCCAAGCTCAGGAATTACTTGACTCAAAATCTATAAACCAGGAGCAATACAAAAATTTGGTGCAAACTGTTATGTCTATTAATGAAACGAAAAAACTAAAAGAAGCAAAAAAGAGAGAATCATTAGTAGCATCTAAAAATAACCCTGAAGATGATGAGGATATTGTTGACAATGAAAGATTGGCTGCTCGAGATGCAGTATTGAAAAAGAAAATTCCGAAACTTCCAAAAGATCCAATCGCTACCAATGAAAATAAGTCAGTAGACGGGCATCTGAATGACAGTAATGTTGAGAGATCACCAATCTTCCAAGATACAAATTCAAATGATGGTAGCGCAGCTCTTAAACTGAAAAGTGCTAAAGAAAAGCGCAACAAACCTTCAAAATGGGGTGAGCGCATGGATGTTCAACACGCACCTAACCATCCAGTGTCTAATACTACCGATGGGAATATTAATCAAAAACCTTGGCATTTGGGACCAATGCAAGCAACATTCAACAAACGCCCCGGTAGTTTCAATATACGTGTTCCACACCCACCATTGCCTCCAATACCAAACATAAATCTACGATTACCACAAATAGCTTTGCCGTCACCATGGCAAATTGGTGCTAATGTTGGAGCAGCATTTCCTAATCCGGTACCATTGTTGCGCTCTAGTGTACCACCACCCCCTCAACCTCCTGCGGTAGGCTTACCAGCAATTCCAGCACCCCCAGTCATACCAAAACCATGCAATTCCATTGATAATCCACAGGCCGACATGGTTCGATCTATTACCATTGATGGTCGCGCAAAGGAAATACGCATCTATGATCAAATTGCAATCGTCTTTATGGAATTAGATCAGCCCCGTGAGATTGGATTTCAGGCTGGACAGCGATCTATTATTATTGATAACATGGAGCCAATTGCATTGAAGTTTAATGATGATTTCAAAAAAATAACTATTGAGGATGAAATGCACAAAATTCGTTTTGGATTTCCTTCGCGTGAACTATACATAGATGATGATTGGTATGAAATATATTTTGGCGGACCGCCAGTTACGATTCCACTTAAAAATAAACTTCATATACTGAAAGCAGAAGGTCCACCTCCACAAGTTAACATCGGGCCATTGAGGCGTGACTTAGTCGTGGGAAAAATAAACATGATTGTCGATGCGCACATTATTATTCCTGTGTTTCTCGATGCAAAAATACAAACCTTTAGACTTGGAGAACTTGATCACACAATTCAGTTTGCTGATAATCTACTAACGATCCTACTTGATAGTCAAGTGTTTCAAGTAGAGTATGGTGGATTACCAAAAAGTATAACACTTGGTGGTGTGAAGTATTTCATAAGATTTGGTGCCTTACCGCAGGGCGTGTTGCCAGGGAAGGCATTAATTAAGGGAATGGCTTATATAAATACTGAACCGCCAATAAATGCTGTGGAATCTATCGCGCCAGCGACTATAGAAAACGATATACAGGACACTGATATAAAACCTACATCTAGCGAAAGTGATAACGTTAAACAGGAGGAGAATAAGGCAGCATCAACCTTGACAACGATTCCCACAGTACCCCCTGCTAGTCAAAGCATCATAAATATAGACGAACTTTTTCAAAAACTTGTGTCTTCAGGTATTCTTGGACCCACAGCAACTTTACCTTTTAAAACAGATATGGATAATAAAGATAGATTGACTAAAACAAACAATCAAATATCATCTTTATCCGCTGATTCAAAACCATCAATTGATGAAAATATAAGGGAAAAAATAAATCCTATCGACTTATCAAAACCAGAAACTATTAAAGCACGCCAATCGGCTATTGTTACTACACTATTCTCAGGAATGCAGTGCAGTAGTTGCGGTGTACGATTTCCACCAGAACAAACTATCAAGTATAGCCAACACTTGGATTGGCATTTCCGTCAAAATCGGCGAGAACGTGATTCTACTCGTAAAGCACACTCTCGTAAATGGTATTACGAGCTTAGTGATTGGGTACAATATGAAGAAATTGAAGATTTAGAAGAGCGTGAAAAGAACTTTTTTGAGAATCAACAGACTGATTTAGAATGCATAGATGATGCTTCAAATCAACGTTCCTCTAATTCTCCAGTGGCTAGTTGTCCTGCAAAACCTGATGATGTTGATCGTACATGTGATATGTGTCGGGAGAAGTTTGAACAGTTCTATAATGAGGAATTAGAAGAATGGCATTTGCGATCGGCTGTGCGAGTTGATGACAAAATATATCATCCTTTGTGCTATGAAGACTATAAGGTTTGTAGTATTTTGAACAATAAAAATAATATCTAAATACAAATAATTATTTTATTTAAAGACATCACTGAAGCCTCCTTCACCTGAACCTATAAAAGAAGATTCTAAAGAAAACGAAGAGGTAATAATTGCTGATGATGATAACGCTGTGGATATTGAAATAAAAATTGAAGAAAATAATAAAAAAGGTAAGCTAATGATGTTGTTAAGTAATTTAAGAAAACCTTTTTTTTTAAAAAAATATTCGACATACATTATTTATTAAATTTCAATTCTTTTTTCCTTTGATCCAATAAGTGCCCATTTCAACCAAATTTTCCATATCACGGTAGTGACACTAAACCACATTTTTCTATTTTAATTTGATACAGGCCATTCTAAGGATCTCGCTTTTTATGCATTCATTCGATTCGTTTTCAAATGCTCAAAAACCACTCTGCGCACGCTTAAAACTGTACCCTTTTTTTATATTAAAGTGTCCGTTATTCCCCAAATTAAAGATTTTTCGAAGGTCACAGATTTCAAATATATCGAGGGCGTATCAATAAGCCCGTGACTTTTCGAATTTCCTTCGTAGTTTCTTGAAATGCAACACCTTTCCCGTCAAGTACCATCTGTTTATAGTCTACTGTCAAATTTTGAGACACTTTCGTCATTAATTTGACGTTTAACAGGTGTTCAAAGCATACAACCTCGTGGATTTTTGTAAAAATGGAAAAAAGTGAATTTCGAGTGCTCATAAAACATTATGTTTTGCGAAAAAAAAACCGTAACTCAAACCAAAGAAAAGCTTGATAAGTACTATGGGGATTCTGCACCATCAACTTCAATGGTAAAATAGTGGTCGCACAAGCACTAGTGACGCTGAACGTTCTGGAAGGCCAATTGAGATCAATACACCCAAAAATGTCGAAAAAATTCACGATATGGTGTTGATGCCATAGGCATTTCATACGGCACTGTGATTTCGATTTTAAATTATCACTTGGATTTTAGAAACTATCCTCAAGATGGGTGTCGCATTTGCTCTCAATTGACCTTAAACGCAACCTACGAGACGTGTGTAGGTAGTCTCAAATTCCATGAATTGGGCTACGTATTGTTACCTCATCCGCCATATTCACCGGACTTAGTCCCCAGTGACTATTTTCTAATTCCAAACCTAAAGAAATGCCTCGGTGGATAGAGACTTAACGCCAACGATGAAATTATTGCTCAAACAAATGTATATTTTGAGGATCTCGAAAAAGTCTATTTTTTGGAGGGAATACAAAAATTGCAGAAACGTTGGACTAAGTGTATTGCTAAAAGGAGACTATGTTGAAAAATAAAATTTTTTTTGCTAAAAAAAACTGCTTCATTCAAAAAAGCACGGACTTATTGATCCACTCTCGAAATATCAGATATTTGCTAAAATGACTGCCAAGCATCTAACATAAATTACCCTACACTTTAATTATTTATATTATTTATGTTTTTATTCGAACAGCAGTAGAGTAACGAAAAAATGGCGAAAGTTTTGTTGATCACTATTTTATAAACTTTTCAGAAAAGGTCGTTTACAGCGTCTTTATCGGTGTGCGTTATTTTTTTCTTGAAAGATCGAAAACTAATATTCAAAAACATTTCTCTGTGAGTCTATTATTTACTGAGGAAAAAAATAAATTAAATTAAAAGTTTAAATAATCTATTAGAATAAATCGATTTCAGTTTTCACTGGTGGATTGGTATTAACATTAAAATAACCTCCACGTCGTTCACGTAGCATATTTCAATGTCTTCTCTTTGGAAGTGCTGGGCTTTTCGAAATGGTTTCCTATCATTTGAATTAATCTAATCATTGGTATTCTCAATTAAACTTCCATCAGTATGCTTGATATGAGCTATATTTTTGCTTGAACTAAAATCATCGATTTGTGTAGCTATCCTATAAATTTCTCTCAACTTCAGCAGATTTTGCGAATCTTGTCATGTATTCGATAATATTAATTTGGAAGTGAGCTATAAGTCCAAAGATCCTAGGGTACTGATGGGGGTGCTATCTAAATTTCTTTACAGACCAGGTTTTGTACGTTTTGTCCTCCTGCTGTAAAAGATAAAACTTACGCGGTACAAACTAATGCTTGATACGTATTTTTGTAGTATCCGTATTCTGTGATTTTTTGATTTTTAAAAACTCCTTGATACCTTTTCCCGTGTGATATAACATCGATAATAATAGTGAAAAATAATAGGGACACTTACATTGAAATAGTTCAAACACACCTCTGCTTCTGTTTGAATAAATTGAGGTAAAATGTTACATTACATTACTTGCTGGGATATCAATGCAGTAAAGAACCGTTATCAGAGTAAAAATGTTTTCCGTCGTTTCGAAGTTGTTGATCGTATTGTGAAGTGGGCTCAATTTAGCCTGTGCGAAATAATAGGGACACGAATATAAAGTAAGTTATATTTTTGAAACTTTGTGGTTTTTAAACATTTTTAAGCTATAACGGTATTGCATATGAGATGATCTAAAATTATAACCAAATAATGTAATTTAGTGATTCAGAATGGATAGAAGTCGAAATTACACCGTCCAGCTTCGTAGAAACATAAAAGACTTTCACGATAACGGATTTTCATAAAGAAAAATAGCCAGAACGTTAAACGTTAATTAACTTTTAAACTACTTTTTTGTACACCACAAATGGTTGAACAATCGATTTATTTTCTTTGAGAGAACTGTTTATTTTAACATTATGTTGTCCTAGGCGCAAGTCAATTTTCCGCCTCTGCATATCTTTTCAACTAGTTTTTAAACAAGTTTCGATGAACCACTTTTTAAACCAGTTCTGGTAAACTACTTTTCAAAGCAGTTTTGATAAACTACTTTCTAAACCAGTTGTGGGTAACTGCTTCCTGAACCACTAGTGAATAACTACTTCCGGAACTATATCTTTTTCAGCAATTTAAAACTAGTGATATGAAATTAGTTTACACATTTACACAATTAATTATAATACATAGTTTGAAGTATTTTATTATTGAGACAGAAGGCACTATTTGGTAATAATTAAGAATAAACTTTTTTTCCACGCAAACTTTGTGGAACTGTTTTTTTCTTACAACTTGCGAAGCTTTACGCAGGCATTTATCAGCATTGTCTGCTTCGATCGCTTCTGCAAAACACAAAATATGCAAAATTTATAAAACATTTTCTTTTCTAAATGGTAGCATTTAGTACTTGGTACACATCAGAATACAACATTGAGTGGTTCACTGAGGGTTTTGAGCCCCTACCAAATATATGAAACGTGAGTTTTCACATTGCATGCAATAATGAGTGTGAATCTGAGTTGCGCTAATAGCGAATACGAAGATAACATGCTGTTCATGAATAAGAGCGTGTAAGTAGCTTGGGTCTCATGAATGCGATTGCGTGTAAAGCTCACACTCCCATATATTCAGCATTCATGAAGCAGTGAATGGCTAGAGCCACTTGCTTTGAAGTGTAGTAAAGTAAAACTGTTTTTTTTTGCTCCAATCGATAGGAATAGGTTTAAAATAGATTTTGGACTTCTCTTATAGTGTCCCCAGACCATGGAAAGCATCGTTTTTCACCCAAGTTTTGGGAAAATTTTTTTTTTCCAGTTGATAAATGAAGCTCGAAAAAGGATTTTACACATTACACTCCCGCAATTCAAAATAACAAAGGTTAAATTGAAAATATGTATTTATTTTATTTATTTAAATGACAATTAAATGAATTGGCTATTTTCTTTTCATGCAAATGACATGTTTTGTTTATTTTTTTTTTTTTTCATTAAATTTTTCAATTGGAAACAAACTGGTTGATTTCTGTATATTTTTTAAACCACTTTTACAACTATGTAGTTAATAATTAGCTACTTTAAAAATTGGAAAATATCGTTAACCAGTTTATTTGAGTCCGGCAAGGTAAGTATCGTAACAGCTCATCGGTGAACAGAAAGATTTTGAAAGTGATATGAATTCTGATAAGCAAATACCTACTACAAATCAATGACTCTTTTAATGTACATACTTACCTAAATTACACTTAAAAAATAAAATGTATGTTTATGCTCTTTTTTTGTTGTTTGGTTTAGACGACAAACATTCCGTAACAATTGATGACGATGAAGATGATGACGTCATTGTCCTTCCTAATGAAGAGCCATCGGTAACTGAAATCGATGATGACGATGATGAATATGTTCCGATTAATGTTACACGTGAAGAAATGGGAACAACTGAGGAAGCCAAGAGTTCGGATGCTATTAAAGAAAAGGAATTAAATGATACAACAGAGTCTGATGTCGAAATACAGGAGCCGAACATACCATTTACAGATCTAGACACATATGAAGAGAAGGTGTTGCCGGAAGTAGATGAAACCTCACAGCTTTCATTAATGAATGTCAAAATTAAGGAGGAACCAAAAGATGATGATGACGAGGATGATGATGGATTCGAGGATGTTGGCACAGTGTTAATTAGAGCAGACGATGAAATATCTATTCAAAGCAGTGGTATGTTATTCACTTTAATCAAATATCACAAATTTTGTTAACAAATTTCTGTTTTTTAGAAGGAACACAAACGCATACGATTGTTTCGTCAACATCAGCAATGTCAGCATGCGAAGGCGAGCGGCCACCTTCAGCAACATCACAACACAATGAAACATTGGACGCTGTAGATGATGTCAACAAATCATTAGATGGTACTACAAATCTTGATACAGAAGGTGATCACAATTTATCAGCAGCCGGACCAGCTCCAGCTATGCCTGTTACAAGCTTAGTAAATAAGATTAAAATTAATATTACTAAGAATATTGTATCCACAAATAGTGTAACAGGAACTACGACATCCACTACCACAACAAGTAGTCTTAATTCCATTGAATTGAATAGTGTTAGTAAAAATAGTACAATGAAAACATCAACAAGTACAATTTCTACAATTCCTGTTTTGTGTGGTGGGGTGAGCAGTACTGCTAAAACCAGCCTCAGTGTTCAATCAGTAAACCCAAAAAGTAGCTCTACATATAAAGACAATGATGGCAGTAGTGGTATAAGTGCAATATCGGTTATAGGGTCTAATATGAATGTAAGTAATATATCAGTTATTGGGAGTTCAGTCTATGGAAGCTCCTCACGCTACCATCACCATAGTAGCCGTATTCAACCTCATGCCTCAACTCCTCAACTGCAGCAGCAAACTGTTACTGCCGCCAACGTTGCACCTGTCAAAGCTACTGAACCGTTACCCCCAGCTGAAGAGGTCATCGAATATGACCTAAAACCAGCATTAAAAAATGTCACTCTGAAGAAAACGAAAAAGGTTGAATGTGGGGTTGAAACTTCGGGTTTATGCTCGATTATGTAAACAATTATATAGTGTACCAATTATCTCTAACCCCTTTAGTTTATAACTTTTTAGATATAATTTAATTTGTAAATAATTTAGCCCAAAATTGGTATAATGAACGTAGAATAGCATCCATTCACGATATTTATTTTTACAGTTTATTATGATAACTTCGGCGAAATCAAATTGCATAAATATATAGAAGTCTTACTGAATTTCATTTTCGTTATCTGTTGTCATAATCAATCACATTTGCAGTTTTTTTAAAGAACAAAAATACACGCTTCGGTCTATTACCAATTTTTTTATTTTAAATTTTCGCAAAGCAAACTTAAAATAAACAAATGTGATAATTTTTTTTTATAAATATTTAATAAAATGAATACAAAATTTCAGCTGTTTTCTCTTTATCTTATAAATTAAATGGAATTTAACATTAACAGATAAGTTTATCAAATAAAAAAGAATATATAAAAAATACAAAATTGTTTTTATTTTTTTTTAAATGGCCAATAACACTAGTTTACAAATTTGGGCTTTATCTCGAGATCTGGTTTCTCATAAAATTTTTAACGATGTATTCTGGGGCGTAGATTCCAAAAATGCTAACCATTATTTTTTCTTAAGAATCGTTTTCGAGATATTCCCTAAAGACCCGTTGTTTGCACTTTTTTGATTTATTTGTCATATCTCCATCAAATTCTTTTCGACTCGAATAAGATTTGCTATAGTCACAAGCGATCAAAGTAAAAAAAAGTGACTATTTTTGTCTTTTTTAAAAGTCAGTAAATTTCAATTCAATTCAATTTATTTTTCATATATAATATACATAATAATTTAAATATATAATTATAGTTCAAAGAGTTCAAGAATATTTCTTATTCTACTTAATTATTACATTTGGTTTAGAAATATTACAAAATGGAGGCAAAAATTTAAAAAACCTATTTGAATTTTTATAAAAAACAACTAAAACTACTTATTCTAATTAGATGATACTAGCTCATTAATATAACTAAAATCAGAACCTAAGCATCTGATGTTAAAATTTTGTGTAAGTGTTTCGATTTATTAGTAATTTTCTCTACATCTGCTCCGTTTGAATTCAAAAAAATTATTTGAAATTTTTTTTTACGATTTCAAATGAAATACTATTTTTTTACAAATTTTTAACAGGTAATTTTGTGTAAATCTGACAAAAATTCCTTTATATAGGCCATTGACTATGTATTTGAATGAGGGACTAATTCTTTAAAGATATCTTATAGTCTTATACGTTCAATTGTACCCTAAAAAAAGATAAATCCAAAAGTGCTATTAGATTTAGGCTTGGAGGTTTGAGGACGGTGCATATTTGTCCCTTTTTTATTTTTTTAATTATAACTCAAAAATTACACTTTTTGGGTATATGGGCATTTCCACAGAAAAGTCCACCCAAATTAAAAGTTAACCAACAGTTTTTTTTTACTTGTATTATTAAAGAGAAATATTAAAAATTAATTATATTAAAGAGTTCAAAGGTTTCCTTAGCTGCTATGGCGAGATATCGTGGAAGAGATATGATGAATTTGACTTTTTTTTATATGAGGGGCGTGTCATCGCCGATTTTTTTAAATCAAACTATGCTAAGAACCTTTCTCAGACCATATGAAACATTTAAAAAAAACCATCGGTAAAGTCGTTCAGAAGCTGCGCCATCACAAACAGACGTACCAACGATTATATTTATAGGCCTCCCTAAACGGTGCATATTTGTCCCTTTTTTATTTTTTTAATTATAACTCAAAAATTACACTTTTTGGGTATATGGGCATTTCCACAGAAAAGTCCACCCAAATTAAAAGTTAACCAACAGTTTTTTTTTACTTGTATTATTAAAGAGAAATATTAAAAATTAATTATATTAAAGAGTTCAAAGGTTTCCTTAGCTGCTATGGCGAGATATCGTGGAAGAGATATGATGAATTTGACTTTTTTTTATATGAGGGGCGTGTCATCGCCGATTTTTTTAAATCAAACTATGCTAAGAACCTTTCTCAGACCATATGAAACATTTAAAAAAAACCATCGGTAAAGTCGTTCAGAAGCTGCGCCATCACAAACAGACGTACCAACGATTATATTTATAGGCCTCCCTAAATATGCATAAATTAAAATGTTGTAGCTTAGCTTTGCGTCTTGATGTTGTATTTGCGTTAAATAATTTTTTAAAAACAATTTTAACTAAAAATGTTCAAATGGAAATTTAAGTAACGTAACGCCAAATAACGTAACGTCAGATACTAAGGCTAATAACAAAGTAACCGAGAAAAATTTTCAAATTTTATATTTTGGAAAATAAACTTGTGTTTGAAATACCTTCTAAAAAAAGTTTTACACAAAAAGCCTTGCCCGATTCGCAGAGTTTTGCAATTCTGTAATCCAAGTCAAAACCCACTTCTGTTTTGTGTAACGTAACGCCAGCACATATTTTTGCTTATATCTTTAAGTCCTCAAGGTCGATTTTTGCCAATTTTTTTACTTAATATAGTGCTACTTAATTACTATGCAAATATAAAAAAAACATTTTTAAAAATTTGACTTTTTCGTGTTTTTTTTAAGTATTTTTTCGTACAAATGTCACGTTACGCCAGATTGGAAATGCCCATATACTGATTATCAGATTTTTTGTAAGGAATAAAATTTCCTATCAAAATAACAGTTTTTAAAGTCAAAAACCTTTTTTTTCAAAAAAATAACTTTAAAAAACCATTTTAAAAAATTCGACAAATCAAATATTTTCAAAGTGTTTTTTATACCTAAGATTATATATTTTATATAGAAATTTTGAACAAATACCTTCATCATTATCATTGAGCAGCTGAAAATATTTTTTTATTGAATAAAAATTAATTAGGTGTGTAAAAATTTAAACTAGCATGTATGTATAAAGGTAAAATCATACAAAAGTGGGAAACTTTGAACGACTGTATTGAAAATTGGCGGAGTTATAGCGCTTTTTATGAAAAAAAAAACAAGGCTGATTTTCTCAAAAAACTCAATTTTTTTTCGCTTAAAATTTTACTGTGGATTTGTATAGGGTGTTTTTTTTAGAGGTATAGAACTTTAAAATGGAATAAAACAAAGATGAATTTTTTAAATAGACATGAAAATTACTTTATTCGAAAGATAATCTTCTGGCATTATAATTTAAATATGACTTCTGGCATATGAACGCCACGGCTAGCTCGGACGTAGTCTAAAATGGAGGTCCAATTTTCAAGGTATATCGCGAATTACGCGAGTAATGTTGGCTTCGAAGTATTGAATCGTAGCTGGCTTATCGACGCATACTTTTGGCTTCACATAACCCCAAAAAAAAAAATTAAGGTGTGATATCACAAGATCTAGGCGGCCTTCTTGACTTCATAATTGCAAAAATCATGTGAATTTTGAGTGAAAATAAAGTTGAAATTTTAGTGACTATAATAAATTTGCACAATTTGGACGCGTTGTTCATGCGTCAACCTGTTCATGATGAAATGGCAAACCAAACTGAATATAAATGACATTAGAGTTGCCAGATTTGACCACAAAATCCCAGTTTTATCTCTATTCGAAAAACAAACCTCTAAAAAAAACACCCTTTATTAATATGATAAAGAAATGACATGAGTTTAATGCCTGTTAACCCACATTTGAGGTCAGAAGATTTTTTCCTCCAAAATCAAAATGTCAATTTTTTTTTCATCATTGCCAAGCCACTCTACGAAGCAAATAATAACAGCAACATTCCAAATTACTTTCTGCAAGTCCTGCTCGCATTCTGCATACTTTTTTCACCGTTATTTTCGTAATAACATTTTATCATAGGAAATATATAAAAACATTGTAAGCACATATATCTTTTTCGCTGACAAAGTCAAGCAAACAAAACATTCTAAGCCCACAGAAGTACAGTCATTGAAATAGTTATATTTGCGTACAATGCTTTTATATATTTCCCATAATAAAATGTTATTACGAAAATAACGGTGAAAAAAAGTATGCAGAATGCAAGCAGGACTTGCAGAAAGTAATTTGGAATATTGCTGTTGTTATTTGCTTTGAAAATAGTACCATAGAGTGGCTTGGCAATGATGAAAAAAAAATTTACATTTTCATTTTGAGGAAAAAAATCTCCTGACCATGTGGGTTAACAGGCATTAAACTCATGTCATTTTTTTATTTTTTAAAATGGGTTTTGTAGATAAAACAATAAGAGACAAAATGTTATTTTTTTAAATGTATTCCAATTGGGGGGACATCATGTTAAAACTATTTAAACAATTAAATTGATATTATTTTTCATTTGTTGACAATATATTTATTTTACTGCAAAAGCTAACGTTATGGACTACTAAATAAAAAAAATCCGGCATTGATCGGATTAGTAGAACTGGAGACAATAGACTTCAGGTATGAGTAGATTTGACAAAATCCAGCCAATTATCAAAAATTCATGTGTGGATATTTTCGAAAAAAAAAATTTTTCAGCAAAATCAAAAAACATGGGTCAAGTTATGTTATGTATATGAGCTGTAAAAAAAATTTCGGACGATTCTAAAATACCAAGTCCAAAATGCTGTGCGGTTTGTAAAAGAATGACCGATATGCAAATAGTTATATCTCCGGTAAATTTTAACAGAAAAATTATTTTTTATATCGTTTTAAAGCTAAAGTGATCAGCTTTCTTGTCAAATTTTTGCCATGGGCATTAATTGAAAAAGAAATATTTTTTATAACAAATCAATTGTTTAAAGTTATTTTATAGAGCGAATACCATTCGATATGAAACTAAAAAAATACCACTGAATTCCTCGTCAAATTTCCTTTAAAACTAATTTTTGCATTGTAGTCCCGAATCGAGTTTTGGTTCAAATATTGCTGGAGACCGCAAATATTGTCGGAAATTAACAATGATTTTTTGAAATAAAAGCTAACCAAAATGCCAATAAATCGTAGGAGCCCGAATTTTGAAAAAAGCTAAATTTTTTTATTATTTAAGGTTAAGTGCCGAAAAAATTTATTTTTTTAATATTTTTCTGTTGTTCAAAAATGGCTAGACAGCGCAAGTCTTGTCAGAAATTAACAATTTTTTCTTTTAATTAAAGCTTATCGAAATTCCAACAAATCTCTAGAGCACGAATTTTGAAATAACAATATGGTTTTTTGAAAAAAGCCAAACAAACATAATTTTTAAATATTTTTTGTTTCAAAAATGGCTTGAGAACAATTTTTGTTTTTAACTGAAAGCTAATTTAAATGCCAATAAATCGCCAGACCCCAATTTTGAAAAAAATGTTAATTTTAAGTTAAAGGAAAAAACAATTTTTTTTGAATATTTTTTGGTTCAAAAATTCCTAGCGTCCGGAAATTTTTGTTGGAAATGAATACTTGGCTTTTTAAATAAAAGCCAACCAAAATGACAATAAATCGACGCAGCCAGAATTTTGAAAAGAAAATTTTCGTTTTATATAATTTTAAGGTAAATGCCGAAAAAATGTTTTTTTGGGTTTTAACTTAAGATAATATAAGACGGAAAATTTGTTTCAAAATTCGGGCTCTGGCGATTTATTGGCAATTTTGTAAGCTTTTATTAAAAAAAAACTTTTTTCATTTCCGACAAAATATCCGAAAAAAAAAAATAAAAAACATTCGGCTATCTATAAAAAAATAAAATTTTTTTACTATCTTGATCGTGTACAAATTTTTCTTTTTTTCGTGTGGAGTTTTTTATTCTCATTTCTGCTGTTTCTATCAACTATATCATTTTAAATTGACTTTCGCCCAATATTTTGCTGCTATAATTACAACATCCAAACCGCAACATACGTTTTATTGTTTCTGAGTGCACTGTTTAATTGTTTGTAAGAAACCTTTATAAACATGGTCTCCGGGCCTCCCCACCTTGTGGAGAATCGCATTGCTATCCTTGACGATAGCCCTAAAGCAAAGAAAAAAAGACCAAATCAAAAATTAATAATTGAGTTTCCAAAACTTCCAGAAGTGAATCTTACAAATCCCAAATTTATTGTGATTGAATCCAAAAATTCTGATCAACTGATATCTGACTTCTCATGCTTTGCGATTCATCGAGCATTATTATTAATCAGTAAAGACTTTATATCAATTACCAATTTACGAGATGGAAATTTACTGCTCCTAGTAAAATGCTCTAACACTGCCAAAAAATTTTTGAGTACCAAAGAATTAATAGGCATTTGTCAAATCTCCAGTAATTTGCATCCTACTCTGAACTCAACCAAAGCTACCATATATGCACCATGCCTTAACAACTTACCCGAGGAGGAAATTGTAGCGGATGGAAAAATTAAAATGTGACAGCAGTTTACAAATTTTCTAAAACTATTGATGGTATCAAAAAGCCCAGCGGTGTGGCACTTTTAACTTTCGATGCATTTAATATTGCATCCAAAGTGGATCTAGGTTCGTACACTGTCAAAACCAGAGAATACATTCCCAATCTTATGAGATGTAAGTCTTGCCAATTGCTTGGCCATACAACCAAGTACTGCAAAGGGGATCCTAGCTGTCCTAATTGTAATCTTCCACCACATCAACCAGAAAACTGCACCAGGATCTACTACGCTAATTGCGCTGGAGAACTTTCCGCAACATCATGGGATTGTAAAAAATTCATACAGCAAAAGGAAATTTAAAAATAAAGATTCAAAAAAAATGCTCTTTACGTGACTCCAAACTAATATATAAATCTTAAAATCCCATGCCTCTTACTACTATACTTAACTCATCTACTAATAATATAACAACTGAAAATAAACTAAATTACTCACTTACATTAAAACAAAATTCTAATATCAACCCGAAGACTAACCCCCCATCTCCCCAACCTAGCACTTCCACTCCTCAATCTTCAATTACAACAACTCAAATTAAAATTAACAATAATAAACAACAAGTAAATTCCCCAACATGCATACAAAACAAAATAATTTAAAAACTACATATAATCAGCAACGAACAGGTTTCCTTTATTGAGAATGATACATTTCTTCCCGTTATTTCAAAAAGTACAACAGTAAATAAAGCTAAAAATAACATAATATATTTACTGGAACAATTTTAAACTCATTTCAAGAAAATTTAGAAACAGTAGCTAACAACAATCTTTCAAATAATACAAATAATAGTTTATATGAAGAATTGTCTTCCCTCGAGGAAGATATATAATTTAATGGACACAGTTGACTATGAGAATAATTCAGTGGAATATCATAGCATATTACAATAATTACGACGAACTTACACTACTGATAAAAGACACCAATCCTGACAAAATATGTCTTCAAGAAACGCATATCCCTGCAAATTCGCATGTGATAACTCATAAAGCTTTTACTGGATACTTTTGTAATCTTAATCACATTTCCAACTCCAAGCAATGGATTGCCATATTAATAAAAAGCCATATTCTCCATAAACGTTTACATATACACCCCTATCATGAATGTCCGAAGGAACTCTGTTCTTTCGGATTTTTTTTTTTCCTGAGAGCAAAATTTTGCAATCATGAATAATTTCGGATTGGAAAACTTCGTTTCCCTTCAGTGCTGCCAAAATATTTCCAATTACTTCCATTCAATGAATAATGCAACCGTGATTTTGCAATTTGACATCAGCTCAGCTGTCAGCTGAATTAAAAAAAATTGTAAACAAAGTGAAGTAAAGTGGCTCTTTTTGTGAAGCCTTTGGCTTGGATATCAGACTTCATGTACTGCACCAATATCTCTAGCTGCTTCTTATGTGTTGTTAGACCTTTAAAAAATTTTTAAAAACCGTTTTTATTTAATCAAATTAATTTAATTTAAGGAATTAATAATAATTGCTCGTTACAAAGTTAGGGAATAAAATTTGCGAGAAACGTCTAAAAATGTTCCCTAAAAAAGTATTGCTGATAACCTCATTTTTCAGGGAACGTGTTCTCAATCCCCAAAAAGTTCCACGATTGCAAAACAGGGAATTGGGGAAAAAAGTCGAAGGAATGTTTATTCATGATAGGGGTGATAGACTCCAACATATCCGTTTTGGCCTTAGAAATTAAGTGTTCTATTCCATTTCTATTTATCCTTATTTTCCAGATTTGCAACACAGCCCTTCATAGTAGGCGATTTTAATGCTTGGAATCCGCTTTGGGGCTCAAATAAATGCAACACCCGAGCAACAAAAATTGAAAATATAATCAAGACTCAAAATCTGATAATTTTAAACGATGGATCCCCTACCCATTTCTCAACTCATAATTCTCTAACTTACGTCGACCTTACAGTGGTTTCATCTATCTTGGCCACAAATACCAAATGGAAAGTCCTTGATGACCATACCATTTTGGCAATAATTCTTACTCGAAATAATCCAGAGCCAATTCTAAAAATTTCAAAATTTAAAACCGATAATGCCAACTGGGGGCTATATCAAACTGAGTGTATTAAACATTTTCACAACTGGACCCACAAAAATATCCATTTACAAGCGGCAAAGATGTGTAAAGCAATAAGATCCGCTGCGACTATATCCATCCCACAATCCAAACCTGGAAACCATAAATGCTACACTCCGTGGTGGAATAGCAATTTGAAAATTTTACGGCAAAATAAACAAAATTGTTGAAGAATATAAAATTAATGGATCAATTCCAAATTTAATAGCGTATAAAAAAGCAAATGCTTTATTTAAAAAATCGGTTAAAGATGCCAAAAGGAGCTTGGAAGAGTACACAAAAAAAATTAGCCCTTCATCTACAACTAAAAGAATATGGGCTGATATAAAAGCTCTAACTGGTGTTAGGTCTGCAGCCATCAAAACTATCTGTTTTAATAACTCAATTTTATCTTCTTCAGCTGAAATAGCTAATGCCTTCGCCTTAACCAGGTCCAACTACTCGGATGACTCCAACTTTCATAACCAGTATACCACTCATAAAAAGAGAATTGTAAATTCTGACTATCACCCATTAAATGTATCTAGTGAAGCTTCTAGCTTCACTTTAATTCAAATGAAGATAGCTTTAAGTCATGCAAAAGGTAAGACCCCTGGGCGGGATCGAACTTCCTACCCAAAGCTTAAAAACCTACCTGAAGTTGGAAAAGTTGCCCTGTTATCACTTTATAATAAAGTATTCAACATTGGACACTATCTGCACACATGGCTTTCAGCTATAATTCTTCCAATCCTAAAACCAAATAAATCCAGAGAATCTATCTCTAATTTTAGACCAATATCACTTCTTTCCTGCTTCACCAAAATCTTGGAAAAAATCGTTGCCAAAATACTAATGTGGTATATATGTAACTAAAAACAATTTTGTGAGTGATAATCAGGCAGGTTTTAAGAAAGGGCACGACACGCTAGATGCTCTGCTCCGTTTTCAGCACTATATATCGGACGCTATTTCAACCAGGAACCACGTTTCTGTTTTAGCAGCCGATTTTGAAAAGGCGTTCGACCGAGTTGGTATACATGTAGTCCTAGAACAACTCCAAGTTCCAAATTAGGGTAAACGGATTTCACTCTGATAGCCACTCTATCAGTAATGGTATCCCACAGGGCTCCCCCCTTTCTGTTGTCTTATTCATAATCGCTTTTGAACAAATAAACAAGTTCACTCTGAATTTCAAAGATCTCAATTTGAGCATATATGCCGATGATGCAATATTTTACACTAAAATCAAAAACTTAGAAAAAGTAAGAGAGATTTTTTCAAAAATTTTGCTTGAATTACAGAAATGGGGCCTGTATTCAGGAGCATCATTATCGTATGAATTGTGTAAAGTATTACATATATGTAGAAAACACTGATGTATTCCATTGAGCTTAGCTTTAAGTACATATAATATTGAAACTGTCACTCATCTTAAAATTCTTGGAATTATTTTTGACAATAAATTAACTTTCAGACAAAATTGTTTAGATTTAAGGAAAAAACTGACTGCCAGGCTTAATATAATTAAGTATCTTACTTCTAAGTATTCATGTATACACAATAATACTTTGGTTAATGTGACTAGAGGAATTTTGTTATCGAAGATTGACTACGGCCTTCCGGTTTTTGGATGGTGCGCAAAATCTAATTTAAACTTGCTAAGCGCGGCCTACCACACAACAGTCAGACGCAGTATTAATGCCTTCCCAACATCACCTATCAAAGGAGTATTGGCAGAAGCTGGACTTCCTTCGATAGCAGACAGAGTTCTTGAAACCACTTGCATACTACTACCAAAACTGATAAACACAGGAAACAAAACACTTTTTAAAATATTGTCTGATGCCAGCAAAAATAAACGCCATTTTAAACTCAGCTCTAAGATTAGACGCTGCATTAACTATTTTAAAGAAATTGTCATCAAGATTCCTGCATCTTCTGCTAAAATCAATAAATTTGTTTCATGTCTACTTCCATCTCGCAATATTATAACATCGTTACACACCCACACAAAAAACGACACCAGCTGTATCATCTTTCAACAACTTTTCAAA
Organism: Meiosimyza platycephala; assembly: GCA_963662105.1. NCBI lineage: Eukaryota > Metazoa > Arthropoda > Insecta > Diptera > Lauxaniidae > Meiosimyza > Meiosimyza platycephala. The sequence continues at coordinate 66,203,677 of OY759211.1, read as the reverse complement.
GAATTAATACACAAATATAAGATAGATGCATGGACATTTCTATTTACCGAGGCTCCAAATCAGACAACTCCACTACTTTTGCAGTGGTACAAGAATCGGGAGCATTGGAGGTTGGAGATCTTCTTCCATCTTTTTGCTCTATTTTTTCAGCAGAAGCACTAGCCATTCAAAAAGCCATTGACTTTGCAATACTTAGCAAAGACGATTTCATAATTTGTACTGACAGCTTGTCATTCGCTGAAGCAATAAAAAATATACATAATGACACCCTGATTGTAAGCCAAATAAGAGACAACCTCATAAAACATCGCCATAAATTGAAGATCCTTTGGGTTCCGAGTCACAAAGGAATAGCAGGCAATGAATTTGCAGACCTTGCAGCTAAAAATATGAGTTTATCTCCCTGCTTTTCTTTCCCTGTAACCGGCAAAAATGATTTACGGCATTGCATTACATCTCATCTTACTAATAAAAAAAATGCAGTTGGACCGAATTTAACCACTGGTATTCTTCCATAAATACACTTGGAGTAAAAGCATATTTTCCATGCGACTTAACGCGAAAACAAACAACAATATATGTTCGACTACGTCTGGGTCACACAAAACTGACACATGTTCATCTTTTACAAGGGGGTCCTCCCAATTCCTGCCAGATCTGCTCCGACACTATGTCGATAAGCCACTTGCTCGACATCTGTCCAGTGCTAAATGACATCAGAAAAAAATTCTTTGGATCCATCAAATCTTCAAGCCTGCTTGGTGAAGTCAACGTTGGAAACGTCATTTTATTTGCCAAATTTCTTGTAGCAACCGGAATCCATCATCAAATTTAATTATCAATTCTTACTTTAACAATTTATTATAGAACAAGTAACACACAAGAGTTATATCGTATTATATTATATTTAAATTTTAACATTATGTAAATTCTTTTTTTATATTTATCATCCTATGGATATAGCATAAAAAAAAATAGTATAAGCGTCGTAGACCCTGGTAGTCAGTACGCATTGTAATTGTTAGTTTTGTATTTTATACTCTTCTAATAAATAATAATAATAATAATATTTCAAAAACAATTGTTCATTTCCGATAAGATTTGCGGTCTACAGCAATATATGAACCAAAACTCGATTCGGGACTACAGTGCAGCGGCGCACAGTATTTTCAGAGGTGCGATGAAGAATTAATTTATTTGGGATAGTCCGTATTTGGCTACCACTCTGAAAAAATTAGTTTTTAAAGGAAATTTGACGAGGAATTTAGTGGTATTTTTTTTAGTTTCATATCGAATGGTATTCGCTCTATAAAATAACTTTAAACAATTGATTTGTTATAAAAGATATTAACTTTTCATTTAATGCCCAAGGCAAAAATTTTACAAGAAAGCTGATCTCTTTAGCTTTAAAACGATATAAAAAATAATTTTTTCGTTAAAATTTACCGGAGATATCACTATTTGAATATGAGCGTAAAACACCAAAAAACGTAGAACCTTTGACTCGATATCTTTCGATATATGTATTCGATAACAAATCTATTCCTGATTTTCGTGTCCACTAATATAATACCTAGAATATGTAAACAAAATTTGGAGCGAGTCCAAGATGTGTCGGTCAGAAAGTGTTTGGAATGTAAAAGAACGTCTCATATACAGGAATGTATGAAAATATGGAAATTATCTATTTTCATTGATTTGGGAATAGCGCTCACAATTTTTGTCTGATTTGCACAAAATTACCTTTTAAATACACCTAATTCTGTTTTTACCCGATTTTTTTTTACGCGAATTTGATTTAACGCGATTCAAAAAAAGTGCTGCGTTCTTTTTTTGCGCGAATTGATTTGATTTATCGCGCTTTAACAATACATGAGCTTGAAAATTAAGTTGAAATTCTGAGTGATGACAATGACATTCAAGTTTCTCAAAAAAGAATGCGCTTTTTATCAGAAAATAATACCGATTAAATAGTGTTTTACAATATATTTTACCTGTTTTTATTTTATTAAAATTAATTCTTTTTTTTTCGTTGATTTCTTATATGTTGCATGAATTTTCTTTTTGATTAATTAATATTTTTATTGCATTTTTTCTCTTTTCTATGTAATTTATTAATAAACATAAGTATTTTATAAGCTACTTAAATAAAATAGGCCACAGTTATTATTTTTGTTGATTCTTCAAATGTGGAACCAATCCTCTACTTTTATATGGATGTTGCATCTTTTCTTACGCGATTTTTTTCACGCGGATTTTTCAGAAATGTATCTATCGCATAAAAACAGAATTACCCTTACTTACGACTTGCCAAGTATACAATGAAATTGCCAAATTTTGTTGTCTGACTTTGCTGCGGCCCGCCTGTGGTGTCGCTCTCACTGCTCCCGTTATACCAAGACAGGCCAGTCTGTAGCCTTCCGAAGCTGGCCAAGTAGTGATCTGGTGTCGGCCACCACACTAACGCCCCGTGAGTTAAAATGAGTCTGATAACCTCTGTGTACATTTAATGTACGGTTTTACATCCCAAGTGTTCTATTATACGTGTAGGAAGCGCATAAAGCCTTTCTAGCTCTTTTATTCACGTTCCTCTTCCATAATAGATTGGAATCCAGTACAACTCTGAGATATTTCGCTTCCTTAGCAAGAGCCAGGTACCATTTAAAGTTGGTAATTTAAGCACTGTGATCAAAACGAGTCCGTAGCGATTTGCGCAAAATAGCAGTTTTTGTGATGCTGATTCCAACAGTTCACTGATCGTATAAATAAACTTTATGTTTATCAGGATGACGACGTCATCCTCGTAGACCACCGCCTTGATCTTCGATCTTTCCTGCGGTGGAATAATTCCGATCTGTGGAGTACCTCTCGTAACTGACTTCCTGTTCATTGATGTACCCCACTCAGAAAAAAAAAACATTGTTATCCGAAGAATTTTTGTATTCTTGAAAAATTGTGAGCCAAAAATTGTTGACTTAACAAAAATTTCTTCGAGCAAAAACTCGTTTTTGATTTTTTAAGAATCAAACTATCAATTTAAAAATAAAGTTCTTATAAAAACTATTTTTATTTTCTTAAACATTTTTAGAAACGGAAAATTGTTGGCCCAATAATAAAACTTTTGTGCTAAGTATTTTTGTGATCGTATTGGCCTTTAAAAATGTAATTGTTAATTCAACAATAAGTTCTTCAGTTTAAAATTATTATCAAGAATAAAAACAGATGGCATAACAATGAAAAATGTGAACGTTTTTGATTTCAAAAACTAATTCTCGGACTAAGAAATAAAATTCTTGCCACAACAATTTATTCTTAAAGTTGTGAAAAACTGACTGTAAATCTGTCACTTTAGAAAAAATTTATGACTTAATACTTAATAACTTCGAAAAAACAATAAACAAACACTTTTTTCCATCTACAGTGGAAAAAGAAAGTGTTTTTAGCGATATATAAGAAAATGATATCTCCCGAAATTTGTCCCGGTAATTATAACTTTTTTATTATATCATGATAAGCTCACTGATAACATTCTTTTTTAGATTCAAGACACTTTATCATCTTCAGTTTATTACATACGCTCATACTACCGCCAAGGATAAGCAAAAAATGTAAGCCGTTCATTTCTGATGAAGATAAACTCAAACTCCAAGCTGTCTCGGAAAAGCTAAAGTTGCAGCCAAAAATTTTTATGGTTGGAGAGTATTTAGAAAGTTTTAAAGAATTTTTAAATCAACAACTTGTTCTTGAGACAACAATTTATTTTTTAGAAGTGTTGACAGTTTTTATACTTAAGCCAACAATAAAAATTTTTAATTTACAGCTAAATATTTTATTGTTAAGATAAGAATTTAAGTTATTGAGTTCATTTTAACCTACGGAAATTGTTGGGCCAAAGTATAAAATTGTTGGAATTACAACTTTTTTTTCTGAGTGTCTGTGTTGTAAAGTCAATTCCTTCCTAGGAACAACTTTGGGGTGGAGTCGTATCTGTAAAAAGAGAAATATCCTATTGGTTAATTTGTTAGAGTATACTTACCACTATATTCTTTAAATCAAAGTATAATTCCTTTACTGCCTTCTATTTAAAAATAAGAAGACCAGTCACTTTTGTTGCTACGAACAAACTCAATTTTATTTTATTTAACATCTCAAATACCTTAACACCTCGTTTAATAAAAATTACAATAACAATTAAATACTAAAATATTTTCAATTACAATAACAAAAACTTACGTTAACAAAAACTTATCCTACTTTACAGAATATGGCTTACCAAATCTAGTGGGGCGAAATGTCTTCCAAATTGCACAATTTGGTTTTTTACTTGGGGCTTTATTGTTCGATTTAAGTGCATGGCGTTTTCATTCTTGTTACTCCTTAAAAAGCAGAATTTGCCCATAGTAACATTAATGACCAACAAAACGACAACAGCCCGCAAGTATGCTGCACTTTTACAAAAAGAATTTAATGTTATTGGATAATGTTTATCATCCAAGAACGAAATGTTAATGAATATGTTGACGAATGATGTTAATCATCATCCTAAAAGTATATATGTACATATAATATGCTATTTATGTTAATAACATATTATATTGTGCGATAAAACCCACAACATTCTTCCCCCCTTGGGATAAGAAAAAATTATAACTAAGAATTATCAATGTTTTTTCCTTAATAACACATTATTGTGTATTATTTGCTGTGTTTTATTCGCCAAGTTGCTAGTTATGTACGAAAAAACGATCAAGTCGCTAAGTTTCCTACTCGTTATTTGAGTACTCGTTTATTGTTTTTCATACTTTTTTCATTTAAAATTGTTTATTTTTGACGCCTGACGTTTTAGGCGACTTACTATGTATGCTTAGCAACTATAACTTTGCTCGTTGAGTTTTCGATTTTGTTTTTGTTTTCCCATACAATTATCGTTGCTAGCTAAAGATATCTAGCAGAGGATGGCGAATTCAAGGAGCAACATTAGTGTATATTCGGCCTTGTTCAGGGCCGGATTACCGCATACACCACCGACGCCATGGCGTATGAGCGGCAAGACCACGGGGGCGGCAAAATTTTGAAAATTTTTTTTTTTTTTTTTATCCAAAAATTAACACCAAGTATGAAGTGGTAGAAAGAAATGAAAGTCTGTATGAATATTTTTTTTAGAATTTCTATTTATCGTATACTGCCGTCAGAAGCGAAATATGCGTATCTCAATAAAATTGATATTCAAGATTCTTATGGCATCGCATAACTTAAGAAATTACGCATCTAATGAACTGCGTCTAATGCCGGTGTCTTAGTTCAAACTTATAAATTATCGCCTAAGAAAATTACCTATTTCTTAATTTTACATGTACAGGTAAACCTCCTACAACGCGGTGAATAGGTTCCTGAAAAACTCCGCGTTGTAGGAAATCGCGTTGTAGGAGACTCTAACTCCATACAAAAATCAGAGTTTGGTTCCAAAGTAAAAAAATTTTCAATAAAATATGGGAATTTGTATACCTAGTAAAAATATTTGCTTAATATAATTTTGTGTATTTATTTGCTGAGTCATAAGAACATACATATTATGTAATTTAATAACACTCCATTTATTTAAACAAAAACAAAATAAAATAAAATTTCAATTCTACGTAAAATATTCAAGTTTAAAGATTTAATAAATTAAAGCCAAAACAGAACGATAACTTTCTACTCCTCCTCATCACTTAGTATGATTTGTTTCGAACGTTTTGTTCGTACTAGTTCAAAATCTGAGCTTGACCCACTATCAGATTCGGGCATCCTTTCGACGATTATTGGTTTGAAAAAATCGTGCGTTGAAGTTTGTTTGCTCTTATTTCGCAAATCTTTATAAATTTCTTGATAGGGAGCTAAATTGTTTTGTATTTGTTTGTCACTTTGTAAACACATGTTCAAATGTAGGGTGGCAAAGCTATAAAAAAGATAGGTATCAACGTACATAAGAACAAAATGCAAAGAATTTTATTAGGGCAAGAAAACCTTTTTCAAATTAAAATAGTAAATATTTGAAAAAATTTTCGTAAAAATCGCGTTGTAAGAGTAGCGTTGTAAATGTCCGCATTTTGGGAACCGCGTGGGAGGTTTAACTGTATTTCAACAAATTGACATAAGCAAAACACCAATTATTTCGAAATGAGTTTTTTTGAGTTACGCCTATTTCGCTTCTGACGGCAGTATAGTAAACAGAAATATATTTACAGAGCTACTTATCTCGTTTTCAGTAAGCTGAATTCATCTATAAGCTGGTTATAATCAAATTTTCAATTCAGCTCAGCCTCAATGCACAGCAAAGAGTATCCAAAGAGATGAAACTCTATTCTGCCCAAAAATTCTGCTCACACGTATTGATTGTCAGACAATGCGTGTGACTTGTTCAAAACAATGCTGCCGTATGTTGGGAAATAAATTTTGTGGAATTTTCTTTTCATTTGGGGTATTATTAGGCGATTTGAAGAAACACTTGGGGAATTTATATATTTATGTAATGCTGTTAAATAATTGAAAAGTTTGATATTTTTTTATTATCATAATACAAAAAATGTTTCAAAGTTCTTATTTACTTCATACCTAAACTACTGTTTTTTCAAAACGATGTAACTTTAATAATAATATCAACAAAAATTTCGTTTTTATAGCAGTACGTAACAAGTTTTTGTTTAACAGCCATTAATTTAATTCAGAAATGAGATTGATTCATTTAATTTAAATCTATCAACTTTTATTTTTAATTATTTTTCCAAAAAACTGTCATTATGTTTTTTAATTTTATAAGTATTTAATCATCAATAAGACTATTTATTTATTAAATAAAATTTGTCTGCTTAAAAAATTGTAATAGTGTTAGAATAGAAATCTGATCGAGTTTTAGATTTAAAAAGAACAGAAAACGGGTGCGATTATTCGTGTTTCGGCTTAATTCAAAGATTAAGTTAAAATTTTTCGGATTAAGTTTTTACCTAATAGCTATTACAAAAAAAGGTACATCAAGTAACGTTAATGCATTCCTCTAATTAATAATTCCTCTTATTATGTTTAGTTTGTTTATGATAAATAAACTTGTTTTCGAGCGATTTAAATTTGGGGTTATGGAATATATTTATATGCAAAGATAAGTTAACTTGTTGAAAGCCGTCATAAGAACTAGCTTTTCGGGAAAACTTTGCTGATTTGCGACAATTTCCGGCATATCGTTTCGGTTTTTGTCCGTAGTGGCAACATCTTCACGTCGTGGTGAAAAAACAAATTTATTGAAAATAATCCCAAAATATGAAAATTTTAAAGTCCAATTGCAATGCTTTTTGAAACTTGCCGAACAAGATATATAATTTTTTGAACCTTAAAAATCATTATTAATTTTTGGGTGGGCATAATAATCTTCTTTTTATTCCGTTTTCCTTATAAAAAAACTAAGAAAAAGAAGAAGAACGCTAAAAAAATATAAAGCAAATGTGAGGTTGTGTTTCAATTAGTCCCATGGCAGTATGAGGTTACGTTTCAATCAGTCCCATATGTGTTAGTGAAAATAGCTGATTTTTGCAACCGTGGAAAAGGTGAAATTTTTATTTATTTTTCAGTATGGTGAACAAACCAACAGCTGACTTTGAGGTCCTACTAAAAATGACATTTCAATATAAAATCAGAAGATGAGTGGTGAATTATTATATGACATTTGTCAGATGAGCAGGTTACCATATGCTAAGTTTTTTAACTGAAAAGAACCAGGTAGTGATTTTTGCTTATTTAAAGGACAATAAACCCTCAAACTATATTATTTATCACTTTATTTTAATAATTTTTACAATAAGTCTAAATTTCATTGATTTTTTCGACTATATAATAAAAATATTTTTCAAATGTTCCTAATTTGGACAAAAATGCCCTAAGTGGTAAAGTTAAAAATTTTATTAGTCACCACGAGTGGGTGAGTTTTTAAAAACAGCGCCGCAACTGAATTTTTTTGCGTTAGTAGTAGAATTCGGTCGAGAGTTTCGCCTCTTTTGATACTCTTTGATGCACAGCAAAGCGAGTGCGTTTAGACGGTCGTTGCGTTGAGTGGAACGATAGAAATTTTTTACCCTCTTCAAAACTGAAAAAGATCGCTCTTCACTACAATTTGATACCATCATGCATAGATACATGCATAACGCAGTATGGAGATTTGGATAGATATTTTGAAATTTTTATTTATTTATTTATTTATTTAATAAAAAAGTACAATAAGATTAAGATCTTTTGCTTTACAATATACAATATACAATTTATTCTCATAGATTATATTTGATAAATCTAAAGCTGTGAGTTTTTGAATTCTTTTTCAATTTAAGTAAGATGAGAAGTACACACATTCAATTGTGAGGGAGTCATCTAAATCTTGAAGATGAATTTTTTAAGCTCATCAACTTCTTTGGCAATCACATCAAGACTCATCTGTTGTATTTTGACGAGAAACCCGTTATTTTTATTAATCTCCACATAAGCAACTTTGCTTTTTTTTTAAATTCTAAATAAATACATCTAAAATTGAAAAATAAACGTTTACTCGGAAAAGTTCTGATGCAGAAAACTGAAAATCTTCTGTGGAGTTTCCCTCGTCAAAATGTGCTGTACGCTTTCGAGAGCGTTTATATTCCATTGTATAACATTTTATTTGACTCTAATCTTTACTTCTAGTCTCATAATAATTAAATGAATTTTCGTTTCGGAGTTCTGACAGAAACCAATTAGAGATTCATAGTTCAATACTGCAGTATTTAACTCAGCCAGAGATAATTGCAGTGATTTGCTGACAATATTAAATCTATTTAATACGTCGTTCCAAAAAAGAGCTATGATGCAACTATCGAGAGAATTAAAGCAAGCGTAAAGAATCTTGGACACTGATCGAGTCAAAGGCTTCTCAGAACTATCCTCTGAAATGCTTCACTCCAAGACTCGCACAAACTTTTACATGCATCGTGGCGCGCAGACCATCTGCATGTGTATGCATTTCGTAAGGGTTTGATCAGAATATACGTTTTATTTATGATAAGACGTAAAAATACAGCGTTGCTAGTCGCAGCGATTTATCGCCAAATTGACGATTTTTTACCTTTAACCGAATCGACCTAGCTGGTGCAGTTTTTATTGATTTTTCAACATCCAATACTGCTTATTCAAAGTTGAAAGAGACGGTTCGCTCCGAAAAATTGTACCAGTTGGGTCGATTCGGTTACTTTCGTTTGCAGTTTCAAAGTTCAAAAAAATAGCTTAAGGTTACTGAGGTTACTGGGCTTACTTGAGGTTACTTGGGGTTCACCTGAATGGCATATAACTAATAAATTCCTAAGGTTGCTTTTGTTGTCAGGCGTTTGTACTACTAAAAATTTACTTATAATTTTTTTTAAATTTTGGTGACGGCAAAATTTTAATGGCGTACAGGCGGCATTTCAGATTTTTGACGAAACGGCTTATGCCATAGTTTTCCCTCGACAAGAGAGGCTTTACGCTGAAGCTTGTTGCCCCCTCCCTTCCTTTGGCTTGGTTGTCATCACGTAGGGATTTGAAACCAGTTAACTTTATAGCTTTTAACGTCGGATATATTTTTATTATTCTGCAAATATTCTTCTTACACATAGTAAAACATATGTTAACGAAAACGAAACCGAGCTGTAATATACTACTATACAGCTTTAATTAAAACAACAAAATTGGCTAAAACTGGGGCATTTTCGGGCATCGAGACAGGCTTTGGCAAGACTACCCTAGTTGGTGAGTTTCACCAATAACGTTAATCTTATCCTCTAATCTTATACACTCGATTTTTCTACAGCGGGCTCTCCGCCTATTGGATTTCAAGAGCTAAACAGAATTGGGACGTGCAATATCGTCCACATTTTTCGTATACATACGTTAGTATTGAGTAAAAAATTGACACTAGCAAAATTTAACGTAGAGAAATAGAACAGATTCTATTTTTTGGTGCGATTTGACACATAAGATAAATCGCACGTACCATAATTTATTTTATATGTTAGAGCAGGATGCACAATGAAAACTCTTTTGCTCTGACATATAGGAAAAACATGTTGTCTGATTATGTTTTTAATCGCACTCGCATCTCGCACCCTTAAACAAAACCGGAAACTCACTTGGCAAACGAAAAAAAAAAGCTTTACTGTCTGTCCTTGCCAATAGAATATCTTTTAAGACTTAATTTTTTTTCACTTACAAGGATGCGTTGAGAAGGAGCAACATAACAAAAACCTTACAATTAAAACATTTTTCGGTAAAAGTTCATTTATTTTAATCAAATAGTTTACTGATTATTACTTAAAAAGGAATTGTAAAATTGATGTCAACTAAATGATTGTACGATAGTTGATTAGATTATTATTTTGAAAATAATGTGACACATATTGGATATCTACTGTAATTGCACGGATAATTAATTTTTTTTGTATATATACTAGCGGTATTCACGATCTGTAGTATTTGGTCTTGTATTGTGTATTTTTGATAAATTTGATATTTGTAGTAAATTTGATATCGTATGACAAAACCCTATTGTAACTTTTGTATAGTATTTTGCATTTGTCAATCGAAGTTACCATAGCAAAATAAAGAAAACATGTCAATCCAGTTACCATATAATAATTTCGCAAATACGTTTCAAATTATTCAATAAAATAAAGAAAAATATTTTAGGACGCTCACAATCTGTTGTAAAAATTGTAAATATTTACAAAAAATACTAAAAGTACTTCAGATCGTGAATACCGCTGCTGTAATAATGAAACAACACAAGATTATTCCCGACGAAGCACAGTTTTATTCCAAACTTTTCGCCTTTTGCCAAAATTCCTTCGACAAAACTCATTTTGTTTGTAAAATATCATCTCAAATTACTTTTTATATAAACAAAGAAGATTGATGGACAATTTTTCTCAATGAATCAGCTGTTACGTTAATGAAAACGTTAATTCCGGAAAAAAAAATCTTTGAAATCTGGTCGCGGCTCAGGACTTCAACTCTCCAGTATGTCCAACACCGGCTTAGGAGCGATCTTCGGCCGTGGTTCAACCTATGACTTATCCAACCCTGGTTTCACTGACCGCATTGGTATAATTCTACATATATGTATTTTCAGAATTTCTATTTCTATGAACTAAAATTTGACGTATAATTTAATACGATGAGCTGTTTAATTGTTTGACAAACAGTTTATTAAAGAATTTGTTGCTCTGAACCACGCTTTATATGTCTTTTCGTTCGTCAAAAGAAGCGACGTGTGCTGTATAATTTTTTAAGGATTTAATTTTATTATAGTTCTTGCGAAATTATGAATTCTCCTCCTGTATTCATTGATTTATCATTAGATGAGCAGGTAAGTAAGTCTGTTTTTTTAATTTATAAGGAATGAAATTAAACATAGAACCTGTTTGGCGAAAAAGTTTGGTTAGGCAGCTCATATGTATCTACCAGTCCCAATTATGTTAATTTACATTTGTCTAGGTGCAAGAACTGCGAAAATTTTTCAAGAAGCTTGGAGCGGAAATCTCGTCAGAGAAGTCTAATAAGGGCGTAGAAGATGATTTGCACAAAATAATTGGTGTTTGCGACGTCTGCTTCAAGGATGGAGAACCATCCCAAATTGATGGCATTTTAAATAGCATTGTATCAATTATGATAACCGTAAGTTTCAATGAAAAGCAAATAAATTTTTTTCGTTTAGCAAATTCCTCTTTTTAGATTCCGTTAGACCGTGGCGAAAATATTGTGTTGGCATATTGTGAAAAGATGACAAAGGCGCCCGATGTGCCACTTGCAAAAGTGTGTCTTCAGTCGTAAGTTGATTGCTTCGTATAATATTTATTTCAGAGGCAGAGTAAAATACAGTAAAATAAAAAATTAGTGATGAAACCCAATTGCTTCTCGGAATGAACACGTTATATGATACATTGTCCTGGCTTAAGGGGCTTATTGATTATTTTGAAACCTCAATCCTTCCCCATGTAAGATATAGCATAAAACATACATACCACAATTTTCCTGAGTGTCCTAACCAAATGCATACACAGTCTGTAAGTAGTTTAACGGCAATATATTTTTCTGTAAAACTAGTGACAAATTTGTCGGTCGAATAAAGTTAACGAGGTATACCCATCAGCAGTTTTTAACACCCGCAGCCTGCGGCGTTTTTTTTTCATGTTTATTTAAAATTGAGATAAATATGGGTATTCAATAAGAACGCAGGATATAGTGTTTGAATTAAACACATTAGTTGAAAAGTGGCATATTTGTATATCATTGTAAAGTACCAATATTATTGCTAAGTATAGAACAATACGAAAAATGTGTCTATAGTTTATTTAATTTTCTGACGCGCTTTTTCCTTCTGCTCTCTGGAAACAACTATAAATATATGAAACGAATTAGAATAAAATTATCAATTCGTTACCGTATCTAACATTGATTTACTGGCATTTTTGGTATATTGTTTTCGCCATCTGATGACCCAACTTTGTCTCGTTTTCAGTTTTCGCATAGACTATAAATTGAAAATGCATTTTTTATCTTGTTTTTTGGTACTTTCGGTGCCTTTGCCATCTGACTTGTTTTTTTTTTTATTATTTATTTCTTTTGATAGGACATTCATAGGAAATTTACCATATTTTAATGTGTAAGATAGGGAAAACCCGCCACTCATTTAAGTCGTATATCAGAGATCTGCAAAGAGTCGCTTTTTTGCTACTCAAAGTCACTCGCAAAAAAAATGCGTATGAGCATAAATCATCGTGGATACGAAGATTGTTTTCAACTCTGCTCGTTTCTCACATTGCTGCATAGAGACGCACAGCATTCACAAAAATACTTGAGTACTGCCATTGATTTGAATGACGCGAGTATATGTTTACAAAATCATCCCCTTCTTTTTAAAATATGCCAATAACTCCGAAGGGCATATATCTTAACCTAAGGAAAGGACTACCGAAACACGAAGTTTTTATTGAGTCCTTATCGTAGTTGTGATTGTAAATCACTAAAAAACTCGAAAATATGATTCATGAATCAATAAATACAAGATTACGACATCAGACGAACAAAATTTGAAATCTTCTGCGCATGTACGTCACTGGTGCCCACTAAACTACTTTATAAATAAAAGAAAAATTAAAATATTTTTCATTATTGTTTACTCCCTGTTTACACACGGAAATTATTTTCTGAAATTCTTCGAGTTTTTTGGCATAAGGGGAAAAACGAAAGGGACAAGTTCAGAATTTGTCGTAATCGGAAATTATTAACTTCTCTTGAGAAGTTATTATTTTTCGTTGCGCTTGCGGTGAAGGAAAAAATAACAGCTTCGAATTAATATTTTTAGAAAAAATATATATTAATACATGGATAAATGGTTTTCAAATGAAGAAAAAAGCCAATGAAAAATTAATAACATTGGTACAGCAGCCCGAATGCATACGTATATTTTGATATAATATTTCTTCTTTTCTTATAAAAAAATTCTGCTTACTATGATTTACAATAAATTTTTCAAGTATGGAATTTCATATTCAAAAGCTTCAACTTTACTTTATATGTCTAACTAAAGAGCAATCTCCAAGCTTTCAATAATTTCGATTTTTTGACAACGATTTGACAGATTTGCTGTTATTGTTTTAAAAAACGTTATAATTTAAAAAAATATTTAAAAACTAAAAATATATTTTTTAAAAACTGTTCGTGATCGGTTCGTGCTTAAAAATTGCGTTGAATTTAACTTATTGAACGTAACTTATTGATTGTGCTCCACTTTTGAAGTTTATAAAATTCTATTTGCCTGAGTGAGTTTTGCCCCATGGTAATTTATTAAAAATAGATTCACATAGAACAAATGATGCTATAAATGAACCCTTTGTATGATATTTAATATTTTCTTTCAGTGCTATGTAAAACTACGATTATGTATAATGTAAAGATACTTGTAGCTTGTACACCATAATAAAGCTGATGCGTACAAAAATAATTTAATAGAAATGAAGGAAATTGATGGAGACAAATAGAATTTCTTCCATATAATATCCGTGTGTAAATCGCCACTTATTTATTTATCAGACAGTTGTCAACAAATCAAAACAATAACAAAGAAACTGTCAAACGACTAATTTCATTAAAGGGCTAAGAAAGCATTTAACACCCCCTTGAAGAAAAAATCAACTATGATCAAAACTTGTCGTGAAAACAATTGAATATCATTCTTGATATTCGTTTTTTTTTTCAGTTTAATAGTTTTATTGTGATATTTAATAAGTTTGGAGTAGAAAAAAATTATTTTCTTTTTAAATTTAACCCTCTTAAGCAATTACGGCCTACGTTTATGGCGATGGGCACCATCTACGTCACAAAAAAAAATTACCTATGCGCATGGCGTAATCTTCTATTCTATCATTCTTGAATATGATTGATAAATGAATTGCGACGTAAGACGGCAAATTCAGCTGTCATTTTGTGCTTACAAAAAATAATTCTGGAATTGAAATATTTTTGACTATAACAAAGTGAAACTTCTTATTTTGAGAGAACATAATTTTTCCATTAGTAAATCTTTGTAATTCAATTCATTTATGGGATTATTTATATTAAAATCACTATTCATAAAATAAAAATTTACACTACAATCTCATAGGGCCCATACACGTTCAGATTTTTCATACTGTCTACCGTACGTTCAAATCGTACATTCGCCTCACACGCTAGGATTTTTTCGTACTACTTTCCATCCGACTTTAGTATGCGTACAGTTTTCACGCAGTAAAGAACAAAATTAACTCGCTTGCGTTTCTTGTGATTGATGAAATAATATAACAAGAAAATTGTCAATCAAATGCAGACAGTCATAAAACCCAAATGCTTCGGATACATTTGTTACTTTTGCGATGCCGGTAGTCATAAAATCCAAAGGGTGAAAACCAATGCATTGTTTTATTGAATTAATGCACATGGCTTTATACCTGTTACTACTGTCCACCGAACTGAACAACGAAAATACCTACCCATGCTTTATCTATGCATACGTAAAAATTGCGTCTTATTTTTAAAGAAAATGTTTTGAAAACTTAAAATCTTTTTCTTGGAATTTTCTTTTTATTTACCTAATAATTTAGAGAGCCGATTGGTTTTTAGGTATAATGGCTTTAAAATAGGCCTGATTTAAAATTTATTTCATATAAAAAAAAAAAAAATCTTAAAGTGTTTTATCGCTTCCAAAAACTGGCCAACATTAATTTATCTCATGGCTGCAGCCTTTTTCAAAAAAAAGTTCAGCCATGTAACTGCTATGATGTTTGCTTTTCAACAGACAAAATTCGAATGAAGAGAGAAAGCAAGCATGAATTCGTACGACTTCCCCTCAAACGCTCAGATTTTTCGCTCAACTTGTGAAAAAATCAAACTATTTTGATTTTCATCCGACTTCTATTTTTTCGTACGATTTGCCCTCCTGTCAAAATCTGAACGTGTATGGGCCGTATCAAATTAATAAATTGGCAGAAGCTGATTAGAAATGCAACACTGATCTGTCTGCCGCGACACTATAGCCTAAACTAAAATAGACGTAACGAGTATATGGAAACCAATGTTAACAACCAAAATGAACAAACGTAACTGATCGAAAGTGAACGAAACTTTTTGACGAGACGTGTTGTTCCGTAAGAACCGAACTTCAAAGCGTCACTACTCGTCATAACAGCTGTTTGCAGGCACACACAAATATTTTCAAAGTAAAATTCAACAATAAATTGCTCCTGTGAGGATTTATTAATTTATTTGTAATGTGATTGCAAAACAGCTGATATTTTTCTCTTCATTGGTTAACGTAACATTTTGGGTTAAATGTCAAAACAGACGTAACGAGTGCAAACGTTCGTGCAGCTACTATCGTCTCGTCACGCCTTTTTTTTGTTAAGGCTTAAGAACCGAACTTCAAAGCCTCACTACTCGTTATAACAGCTGTTTGCCGGCACACACAAATATTTTCAAAGTAAAATTCAACAATAAATTACTCCTGTGAAGATTTATTAATTTATTTGCAATGCGATTGCAAAACAGTTGAATTTTTCACTTCGTTGGTTAACGATTTTTGGGTTAAATGTCAAAACAGCCGTAACGAGTGCAAACGTTCGTTCAACTGCTATCGTCTCGTCACGTCTATTTTGGTTATGGCTTTATTCGCTAAAATCAGAGTAAAACTCAAACAAGCACCAGTCGTTAGCAACGCAATTCAAGAGAGTGAGAGTAGTAAAAGTACTTCAAGATTTTGAGTTGTTAAATGTATGAGTATGCACTGCGTAACTATGAATCAGAGCCAGACTAATAAATAATGAATCATGATTTGAGTATACGCTATTTTTAGCAACTCATTGCAGATCTTTGGCCAAGTCCAAAAAAATCAAAATGAGATATTTTCATATATCAAAATCTAGACCATGCTTTATTTTTTAGATTAAAAAAAAAATTTTTGACAAATATTTTTTGAATTTATTTATGATGCATAGATTTCAAAACCGGCCAAGTCATAAACTTGCTTTCAAAACCGGTCAGTACATTGATATCAAAACCGGTCAAGTTCACTTTATTTTCAAACAAAATTTGTTGATTACTTTGTCAAAACCAGTCAAGTCCATATTCAATAGAATAGGGATTTTTTCCTTTTAATGTACTTATGTTATTACGTCCCAAAGATTTGCCCATTCAGGTTTTTTGTAACTCAACCTTGCATTTACCCTTGGATAAAGCCCAACGTGAGAAAAATTCAGACGCCACTTATTTTTTTTTTTTTTTTACCCGTGGTTCTGAATTGACGAAGAGAGATAAAATTTAATTTCCATGAAAATAATTGTAAATGCCTGGAATATTTGTAAATCGTTTTCTTTTTTTTTTAGTTTGTGGCGTCTTTTCAACAATCTGGACACAGCATCGCCATTACGCTACCATGTCTATTATCACCTTGTGCAAGTGGCTAAGCAATGTGAACAGGTATTGGAAGTATTTTCAGGCGTTGATCAGCTCAAATCACAATTTGCAAATTGTCCACCATCAGGAGAACAAATGCAAAAGCTATACCGTTTGCTCCACGATGTCACAAAGGACACAAACCTTGATCTCTCTGCGAAAGTAATGATCGAACTCTTAGGCACCTACACTTCCGAAAACGCTTGCGTTGCCCGTGAGGATGCTATGAAGTGTATAGTTACGGCCCTTGCCGATCCTAATACATTTTTATTAGATCCTTTGCTATCGTTAAAACCAGTACGTTTTCTTGAAGGCGATTTAATACACGATTTGCTTTCGATTTTTGTTTCGGACAAATTACCATCATACATTAAGTTTTATGAGGATCACAAGGAATTTGTGAACTCACAAGGACTCAATCATGAGCAAAACATGAAGAAAATGCGTCTTCTTACATTTATGCAATTGGCTGAAAGCAATCCTGAAATGTCCTTTGACACGTTAACAAAGGAATTGCAAATTAGTGAGGACGATGTTGAGCCTTTTGTTATTGATGTGCTGAAAACAAAATTAGTTAGGGCACGTCTCGACCAAGCCAACCGTAAAGTTCATATTTCTTCGACAATGCATCGAACGTTTGGTTTCTCACAGTGGGAACAGTTACGAGATTTGCTGCACGCGTGGAAAGACAATTTGAGTTCTGTACGCGACGGCTTGACTAATGTTTCCGCGGCCCAATTGGAATTGGCGCGTAGTCAGAAGCTGGTGCATTAGAAAATAAAAACATTTTATTTAATAATTATTAATGGCTTTTTATTGCTTATCTATTAAAATAAAAGCACGGTTGTATTTGCAGCAAATAAACATTTGAAAAATTACACAAAATAAAGCAAACACTAAACCAAAAATAAAACATTTCTAATATTAAATGCACAAAAAATAAAAAATGTGAGTGAGATATGAAAAAATCCTAATACCTTAATTATAAGATATATATCTTGTATTAGGGAGAAAATAATAAATAAATACAAATACAACTTTGATGCAGGGTGTATCTAGTTGAAAGGGTTAGGGTGGAGAAAAGGAGTCAAAACGATCTTCTGCGATATTTCAAAATTGCAATGTGGACTAAATTTTTTTCAGCTGATAGGCGAAACGCATTATTTATTTATTTTTGCCCATTGTCAACTTCAATACCATCAATGTTAAAGACGAAAATAACGTCATAGTCGAGTTTAGGTTAGGTTAGAGGCTTAGGTTAGCATCCATGCTAGAAGCCATTAAGTAGCACTAATGTGCCGCACATACGTGACCCTACAAAACTGGTAAGAAAATTGTCAAGAGATTTCAATAAGAACTATCATAACGATAAAAGATATATCCAATTAATTCTGTTGTGGTAGTTAAGCACCTATCTGATTTCAGTGTCAGCTAATTCGCTGAGGTTGTTAAAGAAAGCTTGTTCTAGATATCTGAGTCTAATTCTGGCGAGGGTCGGACAGTTGCAGAGGAAGTGCTCAACAGATTTTTTCTCGTTTGCATTCAGACAACTACAGCAAAGTGAGTGTGATACCTAATTTTTAAGCATGCATGCCGATAGTCCAGTGCAAGTCGCGATGATTCTCGCGATGTCTTCGCGGCTCTTGGACATCAGTTCAGTGGTTTTTGAATCATTATAAGATGGCCATATTGGTCTGGATGTTTTACAGGTTGGCAGGGTTTTCCAATTCGTTGCTGCCTCAGAAAGGAAATGCGAGAATATTTTTTTCTCAACTATACTAATCGGAATAAGCATGTGCTCCAGATTCGTCAATAGAGGAACCGTGCCTTGCTAATTCGTCAGCCCTTTCATTACCCTCAATGTTCCTATGGCCTGGAACCCATATGAGAGTTATGATATGTAGCTAGGCTAACGCCCCAGCCTAGCTAGCACCTTCCTGCATTGTACTACTAACTTAGATTTTGTCGTCTCCAAGTTTAGAGCCTTGATGGCGGCTTGGCTATCGGAGAAGATTGCTAGCTTTCCCATATTAGTATTGCCCACTAGCCTGCTTAAACAGCAAAAATTTCTGCTTGGAAAACGTTAACTGAGTTAGGTAAGCGAAAAGATTGAAAAATTTGTGGGTCTTTTGAGTAGACCCCCGCACCCACACCGCAGTCCATCTTTGACCCATTATATGACGGTTTCAAAATTTAAGTTGATAGTGCCCTTCCTCCCATTGAACCCTCTCCAGAATCTTCACTTGAAAGTTTTTCTCTAAGTGTAGGGCAGATATCAAATTTAACTTGGCATTGCAATCTTGGGCGACACAAACAAAAGTTTGTGACAATTGGGAGTAGCATATCCCTTCTATGTGAGCAATTGTAAACAGTCTGGCTAAGGGCAGAGAACATGTGGTAAAAGAGACTGCAATCTCAACAGGATGCAGAAAAATCAGGTCTTGAAAATATATGTGATTTCACGGCGGAGACCGTCGAGTTTATTTTTTAATTTCAGCCTCTAAATTCTAGCCTATACTATGGGAACGTTTAGTGAACTACCACTCATTGCCTTAAATGCTACGTAAAAATTGTAAAAATATCAATTCTTTTACGATTCAAAGCAATGTTTTATTTTTCTTAAGTCAAGTTATAGGCTATTGACTATGTACCTTAATAAGGAACTAATTCGTTAAAGGTATTTTATTGTCTTATATGTTCAATTGAACCCTAAAAATGATATAGCCAATAGTGCTACTTTATTTTGGCTTGGACTTTTCAGAACGGGTCGAATTTGTCCATTTTTTATATTTTTAATTATAACTCAAATACTATACATTTTTGACAGAAACATATAAGATTTATTGTATTATTTCAGTCAATGTTTTTTTTCCCAATATAAAAAGTCATTTCGATAGGAAATTTAATTCCCTACAATAAATCTCATAATATGATTCTATCAAAAATGTATAGTATTTGAGTTATAATTAAAAATATAAAAAATGGACAAATTCGACCCGTTCTGAAAAGCCCAAGCCAAAATTTAGTAGCACTTTTGGCTATATCATTTTTAGGGTTCAATTGAACCTATAAGACAATAAAATATTTACATTTGACGAATTATTTCCTTTTACCCCTGTTTTTTTCGACATAGTCAATAGCCTATTAACTGAAATAAAAAAAAATAATAATGATTTAATCCATTTTGATCGCGCAGTCATTGATTTGATCTAGCTTCTTTCAGTTTCTTTTCTTTCAGGGACCACTTTCGTTTAAAAATTTAAGATAAGTTTAAAATCTTAAAATTTGTTAGAAAATGCAATGGTACATTTAATGAGTTGTAAATAGCTGACTAATAAATCGTAACTCATGAAAAACAATTTCAGTTGCTGTTTTATTCAAATGCAACGTTTAAAACTTCATAATGATTGTTTCCTTTCTCAAGTTTAAGTAAAAATACTAAGTCCATGATTGTGTTTTTGGGGTTAAGCAATAAAAAAGGTATTGCACAAGAAAATCGGGCAATTAATATAATAGCCTTGTGTTTCTAACCGAAAATCTCAAAATAAGGTAACTGCAAATAAAGCGTGTCAGAAAGGTCTTCTGGAATTTTTGATGGGTATCGGTTTTTTTTTATCTCCACAGTATTGTGAAAAAATTTTTATAATAAAGTGGTGTTATAATAGCAGTGTTTTATTTGTTCTGGTTAAACCTGAAAGTGAATAAAACGCTGAAGTTTATTGTCTTATATGCTACTGACTACTTGGAGGCATGACAGTGTTTGACAGAACATGTTTTGAAATCAGAGGCGATTATAGGGCCGGCAAACTTGTGAGGCTGCACGGGGCGTCGCACACCATATTTTTTTTCGAAAAATTGCTAAAAAATGCATTTGACAGGTTTTAAAGCATCGTAGACGCTATCAGAGTTTTCGGTTTCCAAACAAAATGACGATAGAAGACGAAGAATAAAACCATTTGACGTATTAAAAATAAAAATGTAAGAGCCAGAGCATCGATCAATGTCCGTTGTATTCAGGAAAGACAGCAGAACATGACCATAAAAAAGTCCAAAAATTAAGGATTAAACACGATTTCGCAGATAAGTGCGTTATAACTTCTATATCAATTACCCGCTTTTCTTGTACAATACCTTATTTTTATGCTAAGCTTTGCTTCAAAACGCAATCATGGATTTTATCCATACATGTAATACTTCTATATTGCTACTAACCTACCTGCTCAGTGTGTTTGAATTTCGAAATCATTATTGACATATCTGAAAGCTACAGTCTGTTTTGCGTATGCGCAAGTTTTGTCTGTGTTGGTTTTTAGAAATATTTGTAAACAAAAATTCAATAAATCTGAATTATTTGTAAACAAAATGTATTAAATGCCAAATGATTTCAGGGGCAGCGCAGAAAAAAATTAGATCTAATGAAGAAATTAAAATTTTTTCAATTAGAAAAAAGTTATAATAAAAAATAATCAACCGCTACTGTGTTTCATCAAATTCAATTGTCAATTTTGAGTCACACGTAGTAGAGTTGATAGCTTTGAACATCTTAAATGTTCGTGAACAGAAATTGGCTATAGTAGCAATATAGAAGTATTACATATATGATTTTATCGAACTTATTTTATTACTTTAATTTGATAAAATATTATTCGAAATGAAAAATAATCGGATTTTGTTTGATTACTCCTAAGGCATTAGCGGATTTAAAAGTTGTGTGCGAATAAAGATTTTACTCTCAAGCCTAAGAAACTCCGTAAAATAGTTATTTAAAATCTAATTCTCATCGACTTATCGGTGGATTTCCAGACGATCCTCAATCTTGTTGCTTAATTAATTGTCTTAAATAAAATAAATAATAAAATTCAGTCCTGTAACTTAATTTATAGCTTGTTGAAGGAATGCAAGTATCGCACTACAGCTCTTCGTGCACCTTAGAATGTTGACGTTCTTTTTCTTTAGGGTAGGCCCAGAAATATGAAGGAAACCCGTTTTCATCTCGTTCACGCTTTACAAAAGCACTGTAAGATGAAATACAATTGCCAACAAAATGATTAGATAGTCCCAATATGGTCAGATCCAAATGCGGATTATCAGTCGACAGTTTGTGTGCAGATATATTCATACGTGACAATGCAGTATTGAGCTCAGTAATCATGTGATTTGAGTCTGAAGCCACAAAAATTGAGCGCACTTCATTATGCTTATGAGTTTGTTTTACATTTTTAATGAGACGCTTTAGTTGTCTTACAATCAACTCTTTTGAAGGCATGCAGAGTTCGGGAAACAAGTCACCGCGTTCATTATTGTAACCCAAACATTGTGGCGATGCAAATAACTGTTGGCTACTCTTGACGTGTTCGCATGCGCGCACCCAGTCTATACCATTACGTAAATGGATTCCAATGAAAGCGCCTTTTGGTAGCACATTTCGAATAAAAGCTTTAGCGTCGTCTTGATATTTTTGTGACCAAACCAGATATTTTTGCAATGGTCGATTTTCTAACTGAACTGGAAAACTAGCAGGCGCTCCAGTGAAAGCAAGTACTGGCCATTCGCTGGGATTATATTTCGCTTGCCATTTTAAAGCAATTTCGCTATGATGCACATCAAAGTGAAGTGGTCCATAAAATTCTGAGCCTACAAAATCGATTTTATATGTGTTCCAGAATGAGGCAAATGGATTTCCGTCCTTGGCGTAACAGTCCTTTTTGATGTTGCTCTTATTAAGACTCTGCCGCTCTAGATAGCAAAATGAAATGCGAAGTTTATTAGCCCATATTTTTGGAGCCAAATGATCCATGAAATCTTTCATCAAAAGAACTCGATGGTAACTAAGTAGCGGATCTACCTGGAAGTATGTATCAAACGACACCTGCACAGAGTGCATTTGATTCTTGCGATATTCAACCCATGGCGGCAACAAAAGTGTGCGATTCAGAGCCTTTGCGAACGCAAGTGAACCCAAAAAGTGGTCTGCTTGGTTGCCAAAGCGGCCTAAAAAAAAATTGTTAATTAAATTAGCTGATATGAAGCTACAAAAGTACAAAAAAAGCTTACCCATGCATGGACAATATGCTAGATACCCCTTTGAATCAAGTTCTAATGCAATAACCGACCAAAATATAGAAAATATTGTAAAGATGTTGAAAAACAGCTGCATTTAAAATCGTTTTTTAACTAATGGACCAAAATAAAGTAGAGATGTGCAACTCTCAAGAGAATTTCAATGCTAACATAAGAACTATTGGTATATTTAGAATTTCACCTAGAGTGGTGACTATATTGTAGCGGCCTTACCACTTATGCGCCAGACAGAATTGGGACGGGATCGGAAAATCGGCAACGATTTACCGCTGTCAAAAAAAAAATCAGTCGGATAATCGTTGGAGTAATCGCAATTATGGCGTACTAGGAACGACGGATAATTCAGCTGCCATTTTGTTTGCACAAACGTTAATATAAAAATTGACACATGCTGATACGAAATACAGCACTGATCGCCACCTGCCGTCGGTGAAAATAGAATTAAATCTAAATCGACGGATACCGGTCAGCAGGTTATACCAGTCGTACGCCGCAAATATTAGCAATAACCCAAAATCAGTTTTGCAAAGATTGCTATACATATAAAAATAACTCAACACCCCCTCTCAATCGTGTAATCCGATGTTATATCTTAACTCTTTGGAACGTGTTATGTCGAATGACTTTGTAAAAATATCTGCCAGTTGATTTTTAGTTCCTATAGCTTCAATTTGAACAATTCCATTTGCAACAGCATCTCGTATGAAATGATGCTTGATGTCAATATGTTTGGCTCGCTTACTTTCCAAATTTGTGGCCATTCCAATGCATCCTCTATTATCTTCATAAATTTTAATAGCTTCGCTCTTTATTTCTTTCAAATCTTGTATTATTCCTCGTAACCATATTGCCTCTGCAGTAGCTGAACTCAAGGCAATATATTCAGTTTCACTTGATGATGTTGCAACAGTAGCTTGTTTCTTGCTTGACCATGACACCGTGCAGCCGTAAATTTTAAATATATATCCGCTAACTGACTTACGGTCCACAATATCTGAAGCCCAATCTGCATCAGCAAAACCAATTATCGGCTCGTTAGATTTTGCTTCGAATTTTAGCTTTAAATTAGTTGTTCCTCTTAAATATTGCGCTATTCGATTAAGGTGTTGCCAGTGAGGCTTATCACATGTATCAACACCTTCACTTGATTACAGCTGCAACCCCTTCTTCATTGGACTTTGGACAGCATTACACTCTGACAAATTAAATTTCCCAAGCATTTTTTCAATACTTTGCTCTTGAAAAATCATGAGGTCGCCATTTGAATAAACAAGTTTCATTCCCAAGAAGAACTTTAATGCTCCACAATCAGACATCTCAAAGCGATGAGAAAGTTTTTGTTTCAGGTTCTCAATTGATGATAACATGCTACCAACAATTAGTAAATCATCCACATATAAGATTAGTATCATCACATCTTCCTTCTTGTCGTCGATCTTCGTGTATAAGCAATAGTCGTGTCTCGATCTCAAGAATCCAAGAGATAACAGGAACTCATTGAATTTTTCATTCCAGCAACGTGGAGACTGCTTCAGTCCATACAAAGATTTGATAAGCTTACATGCCATTCCATTCCTTTCACCAAGACCCTCTGGTATAGACATGTAGTATATATCTTCTTTTAAGTCTCCATGTAAAAAAGCCGTCTTCACATCCAACTGATGAAAATGATATTTTCTGTGTACACCAACCGCTAGAACTACTCTTATTGTAGTTAACTTGGCCACAGGTGCATATTTTTTGGTATACTCCACTCCATACTTCTGCAAGAAACCTTTGGCAACGAGTCTAGCCTTGTACTTTGTTGGGTTTCCATTTTCATCTTCTTTAATCTTGAAAATCCATTTGGACCTCAACTAGGCTTGCCAGATCCAAATTGTGTTTCACCTGGACATTACAAAAAAAAAAACCGGGATTTATCTGGACAAAAAAGAAAACTAAAGCTTTGTGTCAGAGGAACATATATATTTTATTTAGATAACATAACAATTCAGTTAAAAAAAATAAGTGCTTTTTTAAATAAGTTACATTAAGTCCATAAATACTTATTATTAGACCGACTGCATTTATCAATTTATTACCACTTGGAGTTTCTAAAATGTTACCAAATAATTGAGTTTTCGGTACAGTTGAATCTTGTAATTAGTTCTGACCTTATGAGATCTGTCAGCATTCGATGTCTTTCTTTAGAGTATAAGCTGTTTAAATAAAAGGCTAAAAACTTTTTCACAATAAGCGTTGCTTATTGAAATTGAAAAAATAAATGAGATCAATTTTCTTCAATTGTTCAATTCGTCATTTTTAATTTTAGAAAAAACTATCTCCAAATTTTATCGTTTGGAATATTTTTTGGTAGATTTTCATACACACTACGTAAACAACAATAATCTGTGTATAGTTCATCGTTGTTGACATAATTTTCTAGGCCTAAGACAAAATAAGGATAAATGCTTTTTAATTGAAACGTCACTATATTCATACCGGGTTTCTAAATAGTTAAGACAACTTTTTAAGAATTGAATTCTTGTTGACAAAATTATTACGTATTGTTTGACAAGACGCAGCATTTGTCAGTACAGTTACCATGTTAGATAAATCATGGTGTTGCACACTTATTTTAATTTGAAGGAACGTAGCTGTTGGTCACGTTCAGGAAGATTAAGATCTTATGATAGCCTTATAAATTCACTTTTCTTGTTTGAAAAATGTCAACTTCTTGCGAGCAGTCCGTATCTTTTGGATGTGACGGATCTTAATTCAATTTTAATGCCTACGGCAGATATTTTTGTATCTAGTCCTATTTTTCTTTTATTTCATTGTTCGAATTTTATCTGGACATATTTCTAATTGTCGGGACTCTGGACATGGTACTAAAAATCTGGACAATCCAGACGAATCCAGTCCATCTGGCAACCCTAACCTCAACTGTTTTATATTTGGGTTCACTTTAACAATCTTCCATACTTTATTAATTTCCATTGAATTTAGTTTTTGTTGTATTGCTCTTTTTTATTGGTTTGAGTCATTTCTTCCTAGTATATCGTTGTAGGATTGAGGAACACTAGTGCAAACGTCAGCAATGGCAGAATTTGCTCGATATCCAGTAAAATAATCCATAAACTTACTTCGTAATCGGCGCTCCCTTTCACTAAGTCGAAGATTACTGTTGTTGAATTGCGATGAGAGTTCAGGTAAAGCATCGCATATATTTTCTTGATACACAGCATCTTCAAACTCGTCTACGGGTTCTCCTTCATTTAAGGTTTCTGCATCAACTCTTGGCTCAATCTTATCAGTTTCACCGACGTGATCAGTTTCAACCACAGCAATATTGTCAGCATCCCCCTCTTGCTCGTGGGTTAATGTAACAATAGTTTCGGATTGCTTGCTGTCATCTTCATTATTGCTTTTAAATGGAAAGCACGACTCATCAAATTTCACATCTCTAGCAGTAAACACTTTCTTTTTCTCTATGTCCCAAAGTCTATAACCATTTGGAAAATAACCCAGCATTACTGCTTTTTTGCTCTTCGGATCTAGCTTCTTTCTGCATTGATTCGGTATCCAGGCGTACGCTTTGCAACCAAAAACTCGAAGTTTTTTTAACTCTGGCTTATTACCATACCAAATTTCTGCTGGTGTCTTCAAATCGTCCAGTGCCTTTGTTGGAATGCGATTTATTATGAACGTTGCAGTTAAAGCAGCTTCGCTCCACATTCTTTTCGGCATACCAGCTTCAATCATCATAGACCTTACTTTTTCACATAGTGTGCGGTTGAATCTCTCCGCTACACCATTCTGTTGCGGCGAGTATGCAATAGTAGGCTTAACTTGAATACCTTTGCGTTTATACCAGCTCTCTTGTTCTTTCGTAATGTATTCGCGCCCCTGATCAATGGTCATCTTCGAAATAGCCGTACCAAAGATAACCGTAGCATATGTTTTATATTCCTTGAAGACTTCAAAAACTTGATTCCTCTTTTTAATAGCGAATATCACTGCAAAGTGGCTATAATCGTCAATGAACGATATAAAATATTTTGATCCATCCCAAGCTTGTGGATCTAGTGGTCCACACACGTCAGAATGGATTCTTTCCAATGGTCGCTTCGCTCTTATCCGAGTACTACTAAAAGGATCACGACTTTGCTTGCCTTCTATGCACACGTCACAAAATCCAATTTTTGATTCCTTTAGATTCACGTCATTAATTAAATCTCTTTTTATTAACATTTCCATGCCTTGTTGACCAATATGACCAAGCCTCTTGTGCCACATTTCAACACCGCTTACATTACACAAATTTGCGTCTAGCTTGCTAACCTCTAGTTTAATCTCATATAAGTTGCCACGTAAATGTGCAGTCGCCAACAAATCATTCTTCTTAAATATCATGGCCTTGTCTCGGCAAAATTTGACTTCGGCTCCAGCATGCGCCAATTTCCGAACAGACAGCAAATTGTCACTTAATTGCGGAATGTAGAGAACATCTTTCATGTTAATATGAATTCCTTTGTTAGTGGTTTCAGAGATCTTCCCAACATAATCCGCACACAACGATTGATTATCCTTAGCAACATGACTTTTGACTGGATTATTCAGTTTTTCCATTTCAGTGAAGCACCACTTATCATTCACTAGGTGATCACTTGCACCAGATTCTAATTTGAATGTCAACAATCTACCACTAGCCTTTTCATTATTTCGGTCTGCCATGAAACAGAAACCACTAGCGCTTTGTGCTACTGCGACTCTGCAATCACGAGCCCGGTGGCCAACTTTATTGCACTTAAAGCATTTACCTTGAACTTTCTATAGCTCTTGCCCTTATTTCCAGTAAACGCCATTTTTTCTTGAGTATTTTCGCCATTGACATTTCTTTCCTTCAACTTTGTTTCTTCAGCACTGAGCCTTTTTTTCGCCATGCAAAATGTTAGTTTTCCATCATCTATATTTTGAAGAGCCGTTACCAAGGGATCAAAATGTTCTGGTAACGTTAGAAATAATTGTGCAAGCAAATCACTCTCTTCCAAATTTGCACCTGCCAACTTTAACTGGCGAATCAAATTTTCGAATTGTATCAAGTGCGATACCACTGGATCTCCAATCCCCATGGATAACTTTGCTAGTTGCTTACGCAACAGTAACTGATTCACCACGGACTTTTTAGCAAACACATCTTGCAAGCTCTTCCAAATCTCTTTAGCAGAAGGCTTATCCTTCACAAGTCCCGAACAGTCGCAATTTATGAATGCAACCAAACGATCTTTAGCTTTCTTGTCCCGTAAAAAAAAATCTGCTTTTGCTGCTGCTTCTTCTGGAGGATCGCCAGTTAGAACGTCCAACAGATTCAGGCAATCCACGTGAGTTTTCACTCGAAATTGCCAATCATCAAAACCGGTTCCATTGAATTGCGAAATTCCGTGCGTTAAATTTTTAATGTCGCCCATAACCTATTATATTTAAACGCCGTGGCTTATAATGAAATAAACAGATTTATTTTATTAAGACAAAAAAAACGGTTTGTTCGAATTGAATAGTTTTTGTGAAGTGAAGAAAATTATTGACAACAAAATTTTCTTCAATAAATAAAATACAAAGATTGCTATATATATAAAAATAACTCAACAATAATACTTCAAATTATGTTGGTGATACTGTCAACTTATCTGCGAACTTTTTTAAATCTAATTATGACCCTGATGTGTCAGCTTATTACCCCTTACTATTGAATAGTATCCAATCTTCAATGCCTTTTGGTTCCTTATTACTTGGTAATGAAGATGTTCTGAAGGCCATTATTGGTCTTAAAAATACCTCTAAATTTGATATTGATGGTATATCGCCAATCCTTTTAAAAAGTTGTTGCTTTTCATTAGTTGAGCCACTGACTTACCTTTTTAATAGTTCCTTGCGGACTGGTGTATTTGTTAATAAAAGGAAAATAGCTTCCATTACGCCCGTTTTTAAAGGAGGTAATAAAAATAATGTGTCTAATTATAGACCAATTTCTAATTTCTTGGTCTAGTTTTGTTCGTTTTATTTATTAATGATATTAGTAGTTGCTTTGTAAACTCTAATTAAAAATTAAAAATTTTTAGAAAAATTGGGACATATTTAGTTATATTTGCATTACAGGAAGACCTTGATAGGGTTCAATATTGGCAGAAAATGAATTGCTTGTCTCTTAATGTTAATAAATGCTCACATGTCGCTTTTTTTTAAGTCAGTTTGTAATTGCTTGTCGGTCTATACCAGGGGTCGGCACGACATAGCACAATTGTGCGCTCAAATATTACACTCATTCTTATGCTGTTTCATTCAGTTGTCGAAAAACCATTGACAAAGCAACATCATGCGCGGATGTAGTTGTCGTCTGTTATGCACATAGAGAATTTTTTTTACAGCTATGCCAAATGAACGAATTTACAACGAAAAGGCATTACGAATCATTTCAGATGCCTTTTCGTCGTCAGTTCTTTATTTTCATTTGACGACATATAACAAAAAATGCATTGCGCTCTAATTTTTAGAATCTGAATACTTTTTCTAATTTTTTTTTAATTTTCACTTGCTGCCGCAACATTCATTTCGCAAACGATTTCTGCGAAAAATTTCTTGCGGTGCAGACTCTTGCCTCTCACCAACACAATCAAACTTTTAATTTTGTCTATACTATTGGCGGATTTTTGGATTTGGGGGTTATGTTTGAACTGGTTTTTCTTTTGTTGAACATTTAAATTATTTAATTCCTAAAACTTATTCTATAATGGCTTTTGTTACACTTTGAAAGCTCTCTATACTTCATTTGTTAGGTCCAAAATTGAGTACGCTGCCTTTATTTGGAGCCCCTTTTATGCTGTTCACTCTGTCTGTGTAGAACGAATTCAAAAGAAATTTATTAAATTTGCCTTAAATTCTTTAAACTTTGTTGAACCAATTCCAACATATAGTGCGCGATGCTTACTGTTGAATCTTAAGTCTCTTGAATGTAGGCGTTCGGTACAATCAGTGATGTTTCTTTTTGATCTCATTAATGGCAATATAGATTGTAATATCCTATTGGAAAAATTAACTTTAATGTACCTGCAAGATACTTGTGTAATCCTAGTGGTTTATATAACCAATTACAGGTTAAATGAACCATTAAATAGGGTGTTAATGGAGTTCAACAAACTCTGTTTTAATAATAGCTTAGATTTTTGTTTAAATAAATTAGAGTTTATTCTTACAGTTAAAATATATTTATAGTTATTATTACAACTGTTATCTTATTTTTAATATAATTATCTAGTTTGTAAGGATTTTGTATCTATAGACTGAATAAATTGAATTGAATTGAATTCTGCTCCATTTCATACACGCAAAGTGTTATGATATTTGCCAGCGATTTCCTGACCCCTTCGTATTCTGTTTAGCACATTAGGGTGTTTTAGTCCAAATTAGGGATTTTTTTGAATTTCGATCATCAGAGCTTTATGCAAAATATAAGGAACTCACAAGTTTGCTTTTATTCAGGCATTTACACGCACATACGTTGATATTTGAACGTCGACGCATAGATCCCCATTCCCACCAAAGCGAACTTGTGCTTCGGCGTACTACACCGCAGTAGAAATACCAAACTAGTACTCCAACGTACTTGTGTGTAAATAGTGTAACAGCTCGACGTTGTGAAATTAATTGATTTTTGCAACCGTGCAAGAGGTGAAGTTTTTATTCTTTTTTCAATTTGGTGAACAAACTGACAGCTTATTTTGAAGTACAAATGACATTTCAAAATAAAATCGAAAAATTGACGTGCCCATAATCTTGGTCAATCTTGCTTGGCAATTAATACTTTGATGGCTTCACATACTTTCAGTCAAAAGAAATTTATCCCAACACCTCCTGAAAAAGGCAGTTTTCCAATAGATCATGAAAGTATCTGTAAAAAGTACTACTTACTGTATATGAGCTGTTTACACAAGAACGACGATAAGAATTCTAATTGCCGGCAGGAGGCAAAGGACTACTTAGGTTGTCGCATGGACAATCAGTTGATGGAGAAAGTCACGTGGTCCAAACTAGGATTTGATGAAAAAGAGCGGAAACCAGAGGAACAAACGCAAACACAATAATCAAAGAATTATTTTTAATAGATAACATTAATTTTGTCATTAAAAAAGCGTTATGAAACCAGAAAAAAACTTAATCATTGCTTGCACCGGAAGTGTTGCATCAATCAAATTGCTGGCGTTGGTTCAAACACTAAAAAATCAGGATTTGCCCTTCAATTTTAATGTGAGTTTTAATATTGGTCTACCATCTTAATTCGTTGTAGACGCAGCTGTAAAGTGCTTAAAGTAACTATGTACTCGCACGCCAAGCCTGAACTTAAGTTTACTTCAGCTCTCATTCGCCAATTTTTTATGTGCTTTTCAATTCGAAAAATAAATATGAAATCAAATTGGGCACGATTACGATTTCCGTGGCGCCTCGATTTTTTTTATTTTTTCGATAAAACACGTCAAAATAAATCGAAAATGTTAAATAAAAAAAACCAATATCTCGTTTAGTTTTCGAGTTGTCGATACTTAAAAATTTGTTTCTGATAATATCGTTAGTGCCAAAATTTCAATGCCGCCGCAATTCAAGGATGGTTTTCAATAGAACAGCTCAAAATAAATCGAAAATATTAAATAAAAAAAATCGATAACTCGTTTGGTTTTCGAAATATCGATACTTAAAGATGTAATTTTTATTATACCCCTACAAGTAAGACTCCTGCGGCACCACAGTAATTTTACATAAAGGTAAGGGTAAGTGGGCGGCCTACGGCCGCAGCTCAGGATTTAAAACTCCCAAAAATCCGACACTGGCTTCGCCGCGGCCTTCGGCCGCGGATCAGTCTATAATATATCCGACACCTGGTTTGCTAGCCACAGTAATTTACATAAAAGGATTTAAAACTCCCAAAAATCCAAAAACGGCTTCGCGGCGGCTTCGGTTCTACTGAAAATCGTCCTTAAATTGCTTTCAAAATCCATCAAAATCAAATGTTTGAGTATCGATATTTCGAAAACCAAACTAGGTATCGATATTTTTTATTTAACATTTTCGATTTATTTCGAGCTATTCTATTGAAAATCATCCATAAATTGCGCCGGCATTGAAATTTTGACACTAACGATATTATCAAAAAAAAATTTTTAAGTATCAATAACTCGAAAACTAAAGGAGATATGCATTTTTTTTATTTAACATTTTCGATTTATTTTGACGTGTTTTATCGAAAAAATAAAAAAATCGAGGCGCCACGGAAATCGTAATCTCCCCTCAAATTGGATCTGTTCGGATATATAAACATCGGGAATTGCGGATATAGCTATTGTCAAAATCATTATAAGAACTCCTGAAAAAATATCAAAAATATGAGTGCCATAAAAAAGATAACTTAATGACCTACAATAATGATTAATAAATTCATTTAACATTAACCTCAAGTTTTGGAGATATTACGATTTTTCTTATATTTTGACCAATTTTCAAAAAAAAAAACGTTATTTTTTCCTATAATTGTATGAAAACGTTAAGAAAGCTTAATTCTCTTGCTTTAAAATGATGTACCATTTGTATAGTTTTTTTTTCAGTTTACCTGTTTTTATCGAAAAAAGTAAAATGTGAATTTTTGTATTAAAATATATGGTATATTTTAATTTTGGCCTCAGTATAGATTTTCTCGCCATTTTACTTATATTATTTTGAAACTCAAAAAAATTCAGCAATGAAAGCTAAAGTAAACCTGCAAGTTGTGTCGTCTTAGCTCTAAATATATTAACGGGTTGAAGTATTTTATGTCGAAAATATCGTGACGACCCGATTTTCATGCGATTACGTATGATACAATACGGTGATCACAACTTGCTTTAACCTTTTTTCGATCAAATCCTCGATGTGCCATCAAAAAGTTTACCATTTTGAAAATATTTTTATTATTATTTAAAGATTATTTATTAATAAATTACATAAACAAACTTACGACTAGGCACTAACAGCTATGGTTTTCAGCCTATTAACTACACTTAATTAAATATGGAAATACAAATTGAAAAATTTCATGATGTGTCAAGAGTGTATGTCCCATCCTTAATCTTGAATATTTTTTCAGGTCAAGCTCCCTGCAATCTTCAGTAAATATAGGGGCTTTGCCAGTGGGGTTAATTCGTTTGTAAAAATGGGAGTAGTTTCTCCAAACTTGATTTTGATCATTAGACTGAGTTGCTATGATGAATCTTTTACAGTCCATTATATTGAAAGTTTCCTGCATAACGATTGGAGCAAATGTTGCATATTTTGCAGCGTCGTCTGAGATTTCATTACCTTTAATCCCAACATTGCTGGGAATCCACATAACTTTAATTCTTTCGTTTTGGATGAGAATTGTTTTTATTTTCGCAATTGTCTCATTATTATTGGACACATTTTGTGTTTCTTTTATTGTAGACAAAGAATCAGTGCAGATAATACAATTTTTTTTTTTTGAAAATTTGCAAAGGTTTAGTGCATATAAAATAGCTAGGACTCTGCTGTAAATATTGAACAATATTGTTTTATTATTATGTAATTTGCATCAACTACCGCATATGCAGTTCCTGTATTTGTTTTCGAACCATCAGTTATAGGTGCAGTAGAGTGTCCAGCCTTTGTATTTTTCTATTGTGTTGTAAAAATGACTTACATATGTGTTAGAGTTAGTTGAGTTTTTTGGTAGATGCATTAATGTTTTAATAATGCTGTTATTATCAAATGTCCATGGAGGCGTGCAGGTCACAAATTTAGTATGAGGTTTCAAATCAAAACCCATTTGTTTCGCAATTGATAAGATGCGGTGGAGTGAGAATACAAACTTTGGTATTTTGCGGTATAGAATTTTGTCCAGGTTTTGCACTAGATGTTTTTCTGGAGGAAAAATAAGTTCTGGAATCAAGGCAGCTGTTGTTTTAATCCTTTGGTCTATTGATGGTAATCCAGTTTCAGTAATAATGTTTATTATTGGTGTAGATCGAAAAGCCCCTATGCTAAATCTCGCAGCCGCGTGGTAAACACCTTGAGTCTTACGTAGATTAGACTTTGATGTGTAACCATATATTGGAAGACCGTAGTCTATTTTGGACAAAATTAAAGATTTGGTGATGTGTGTTATTGTTATGGGGTGTGCATTACTATGGAAGCTCGATATACATGTAGTGACTTAACCAACAACATAAACAACAATACATAAGAAACACTATACACAAAAACAACTTATAAAATAATAAAATTTTTAAGATTTCAAAAATTTGTTTTAGATGTTAAGAAAATTAAAATTCAAATTCATTCTAAAAATCTAAATTGTAAAAATATAAATTCAAAATAAAAATCTAAAAAAGATACAATATCAAAACTTAAATTTAAATAAAATTACAATAAAATATATAGAATCTTACAAGACTCTATACTGGCGATCCTGCCAGGAGGCGAACCTGGAATACAGCTGTTCTATAGAACTGAAAACATGGCTAATGATACGGCTGCTATTTTTATTCACCTTCAAATGGAATTCCTTCAGAAAATAAACTAATAACTTATATGCAGTACCAGCAACAGTATCAGGCGCAACATCAACAACAACATCAGTCGCAACACCAGCAACAACAACACACAACAGTCAATGGTTCAATTATACATTCAGCTGTTTCTAGCATAGCACCAACAACAACACATATTTCGGCATGACGACCACGCCTCTTAAAGCGCGAACGCATGCGCAACGAGTCACCATCGAGTATTCTCCACGCATGACACCACATGCGTCATCAATACCGACCACAAAACCAACCAATGTGCATCAGGAAAATGTTGACGGCACCATTTACTTTTATCCGACTACCAATCACACTTCCAATCCAAGTAACAGTTCTAATAATTCCGTCGTTGATCCCGTCTCCATCACCCACCAGCAGACATCCTCCGTTACACCCATAACACACATTTGTATTTTAACCATTTACACCTAACTCCACACCAATCCAATCAACAACAATAACACCAACATCTTTTCACACTCACACACAACCAAGATCATACATTACTCCATACACATTTTTCTTTTCAACACAATATTTTGATTATTATGTAAAGTACGATAAAACCACGATCTAAAATCTGGTTAACTTTACTATAAATAATCAAAATAAAGACTTAACTATGAATAAACCGCAAACATAGCGTGTCGTAAAGTCATACACAAACAACACACACAATTTTTTTTTTAGAAGGGGGAGTAATGTAGTGACTTAACCAACAACATAAACAACAATACATAAGAAACACTATACACAAAAACAACTTATAAAATAATAAAATTTTTAAGATTTCAAAAATTTGTTTTAGATGTTAAGAAAATTAAAATTCAAATTCATTCTAAAAATCTAAATTGTAAAAATATAAATTCAAAATAAAAATCTAAAAAAGATACAATATCAAAACTTAAATTTAAATAAAATATATAGAATCTTACAAGACTCTATATACATTTGATTAAATTAAGTCTATTTACAAGCGAGTTTTTTACATAATACACATGCATATTCCATTTATAATTTTTACTAAATATTATACCTAAAATTCTTATGCTAGTTACATACATATTCCAAAATATTGTTGTTAACCATAAGGCTAGGAGGGCTACAGTTTCTTTTCCTACAGACATGTAAAGCTTTGCTTTTATGTAAGGATATTTTGGCTCCAGTGCTGGCGGACCAGTGAGGAATGTCCAAAAATAAATTGCTTAGATTGTTTTGCAACATAACAAAATCTTTGTATTTAGCAGTTATGTATAAGTCATCCGCATAAATGCAGTGAGTGAAGAATTTGTGCTTCAAAATGATTTTTATTAAGATTCTCATACGCAATTTGAATCAAAACGACAGACTGTGGAGATCCTTGAGGGATTCCATTTTGTAATGGTTTTAATTCAGAGTGCGATGAATTAACTCGAATTCTTATCTCTCTGTTTGTTAAAAAAGCATTTATATAGTTCAACATTTGTTGACCAATCTTCCATTCACGTAACTGATTTATAACCGCATGTAAGCCGATACGGTAATATGATTTTTCGTAGACAAAGCGTTACATATACGATGGTCCAAAAAACGGAGGAGGTTATACTGCTTACTAAGCAACACATACCATTAGAACTGGAGCTGCCAGTATGCGACAGCATACTTACAACAAAGGAGGTAGTTAACAAAAGCAGCCAAGATAACAGGCATGCTTAGCAAGCTCATGGCAAACATCGGTGGACCAACGCAAAGTAAACGGAAACTTCTAATGGCGACAACAAACTCGATACTGCTCTACGGCAGTGAGATATGGGCACGAACGCTAGAGGCGAAATGCCGGCAAAGGACGCTACTGTCAGTGCAACGAACTGCTGCGCTCAGAGTTGCATGTGCGTACGGCGCAGTCTCCGAAGCGGATGTGCTAGTAATAAGTGGGGTTATCCCCATTGACCTACTAGCCAGCGAACGTAAAATGGTCTGGGAGGCAAAAAAGGAGGGAAACCTGATCATAAGTTTTGCAGACGCAAGGCAGGTAACCCTCTCTAAATGGCAGGACAAGTATCGCTCAGAAGTCAGCGGCAGGTGGACAAAAAGACTG
The DNA here is from genome assembly GCA_963662105.1 of Meiosimyza platycephala. Taxonomy (NCBI): domain Eukaryota; kingdom Metazoa; phylum Arthropoda; class Insecta; order Diptera; family Lauxaniidae; genus Meiosimyza; species Meiosimyza platycephala. Next base: position 66,166,903 of record OY759211.1, on the reverse strand, counting down.
ATCCCTTGCATAAGAAGATGGTTCGAGAGAGACTTTGGCGAAGTAAATTATTACCTCACTCAGTTTTTATCGGGCCATGGATACTTCCAGAAGTATCCATACCGTATGGGCAAAACAGAGCACCCTTTCTGTATATATGGAGACGCTGATGAAGATGACGCAGAGCACACCTTCTTCAACTGCAATCGATGGGACAACGAACGCGCATCCTTACAGGAATCAGTCGACCAGTGCTCCGCTGACAACGTGATCGAAAGGATGCTGCAGAGCGAAGAAAACTGGAATGCAGTTGCAAGTTTTACTGAGGACGTTCTCAGAAAAAAGAAGTGGGACCTGGACGCAGGTATATGATTTGAGGACAAATCAAGGGACCTACCCCGAAGCAATGCTAACGCAGTCCCAGGGTAGGAGGCCTGGAGGTCAGAAAAGAGGTTGTGGGTTTTAGTGAAGTAACACACTCTGAAGCTATGACGGTAGCTTTAGGATAGTGAATTGCATGGACATTGCAGTACATTTACCACAACCTTCCCCACGAAAAAAAAAAAAATTATTATTATTATTTATTATTATTATTATTATTTTGAAAAAAATCAAGTTATTTTTATTTAAACTAAGTGCTTGTATTTTGTACATATGTACTTAGGGCACATCATCTAGACCAGAGATTCTTAAATTGTGGTCCGCGGGTCCGCGAAGCCATTCCAGGGATCCGCGACACAATTTTGACATCAATAATTTTACATCATCGAACTTTTCGCTTTATTCAAATAACTCATTTATTAAAAATTATTTTTAAAAAAACAAAGTGTGCATTTACTTTTGTTCAAACCCGGGATGCCCAGCACCTAACTCTTGCCACTCTTTCCACTCTTTTACAACATCATCAATTTTTGTAAATTTCAGTTTGAATCTATAAGGTGCAGCTTCATATAAATTTAAAGTTTTTATCTTCAACTTTAAATTTATGTGAAGCTGAAGCGACTACAAAAAAAAATGGAATTATGGTCAAAACGCATTCAAAAGTGTGTGTATGAGTCTTTTCCAACACTCAGCGATTTTATAGAATTTCCTTATAGAGAACTCAATAATGAAACTCGGATGCTTTTTGATGACTCTAAAAATCAGCTTCCAAAAGTATTTTCCTTGTCCTGCTTCTGTTAACGATGGGATCAGGGATCCATTTAACACAGATGTTAGTAATGCTAAGCAATTATCGACATTAGAGCAAGATATGCGCGTGGATATCTCTTGCGATACGTCTTTGAAACTAAAGTTCAATAAAATTGAGCTAACTAACTTTTGGTTACTCTTAAAATCCGATTACCCTGCAGTTGCAAATAAGGCCCTCCAAAACTTGTTTCCGTTTTGTACAATGTATTTGTGTGAAAAGGCTTTTTTGGTACTATTATACATAAAATCATAGTATAGAAACAAGTTTAATGTAGAATCAAACCTGAGGATAAAACTTAAGAATATAGAGCCCGACATTGTGGATTTGGTTTCAAGAAAACAACATCATCCATATGATTAAATAAAAACTTCCCCAGAAGAAAATATAACAAATTTTGCTTATAAAATAACATAAAGTTACCAAAAAAATAATTTTTATTATAAGCTTTGTTATTATTATATTCTTTATTAAAAAAGATTTGAAAAAAAAACAATTTATTTTCTTAGCTTTATTTTGACCAAGAAATATTTGTCTGAGTTTAATTTACATACATACTTTGACTTGTAACTTTTTTAATTCCTTTACATTTCCACAATTTTTATTCATTTTGTGTTTTAATTACATGAAAATCCGAATAAAAAAGGTTTGCCCTTATAAACGAGTAAGTAGTGTCTGTAGGCTTGTCAACTTTAAGACCTTAGGAAACCGCACATAGTGTTGAAAATACCTTTAAAAACCGGAAAAATTAAAGCCAAAAAAAAATTAATTCGTTCCCTAACCTCGTCAGATAACCGGACATTTTATGCTTGGTTGAGTTTGACAACCGGACCAAGCTCTCAAAAACCAGACTGTCCGGGTGAAAACCAAACGATTGGCAAGCCTGTCATTATTGAGCCCAAAATAAGCTTAAGAACGACGTCAAATGTCTAGGGTTGGGGTGGGGTCACAAAAAAAATTTTGCTCGATAAGGGGTCCTCGGACTACATAAGTTTAAGAACCCCTGATCTAGACAAAGCTCAAAGTGTCTGTGTTTTCAGTTACTTAAAAGTAAAATCTTAATTCTTTCAGTAATTAGAAGGATGCGCTGCAAAAACCCATAAGAAGGGATAGGATATTTTTTTTTAATGAATATCAGCCGTGTTTAATTCGCTTTGGTTAAACCTAAAAGTGAATAAAACGCATAAGTTTAACCTTTTTTAATTCTGGTACTGACCACTAAAAGGCATGACAGTGTTCTGTTTGAAAATCAGAGCCGTTCTGATGGCCGGCAAACTCGTATGGTTGAACGGGCCTAGCACGGTAAGGGGCCTCACGCATCAGTACATAATTTTTTTTTTCAAAAAATTGGGATCAATTGCTTTTGCACTGATCGTAGCGTCGTAGACACTTATACCAACGTTTTTTCTTTCATTTTCCGAGAATAGAAAAAAAAATCGACGATAGAAGATGAAGAACAAATCTATTTGACGTAATATTAAAAAGGGAAAATGAATGCAGAATCAAAGCAGTGATTAATAACTGTTGTTTCATCTTTGTTTTTTTTTTATTATGTGACGTTATTTTAATATTTGGGCCCAGCACACACTGCATGCATAAGGCCCCGCGTGACCTAAAACCGTAACTGCAAAATTCAAGCAATGCTGAATTTGTGTCTAGAGCTACTTGCTATGTGCGACATCTATTCTTCGAATTCAGCATAGACAAAAAAAAATTCAATCAATTGAACTAGAAATTGAGTTGATTCACGCCGTTGTATGGAAGTTTGGTTTTAACATCAATTTTTTCCCCATGAATAAATTTGCAGTTTTAAGCGCAGAATAAATCACAGTTTTTTTTTAAATAAAAAAAAAAATTAAAAAATAGGTTTTTTAAAAAAAATGCAAAAATATTTTTCAATTCACAAAATTTTTGCGAAATTTTTTTTTTTGCAATAATAGTATTTTTTTTATTTCAAAATGTACACATAAAAGCCTATAAGTGTTGATATAACAATTGTTAATAAAGTTAGCTAATAAAGTTTGACGTTAGCTATGAATTTTCGAAATGTGATATGAAGAAAATTTTCATGCAAACGCAGCAATGTAGCTCAATTTTAAAGAGGTGATGAATTTGTTGGGTGGCTGTGGGTCGTTTTGCGAAGTAATAACGTCGGGATTTGGAAATATTTGAAATTAACTTAAAAATGGTGGTTGGTAACTTAAGTTTCTGTATTATTTGAACTTTTTTAGAGTTAGGCTTCATACCCCAAATGACTTAATAATTGTATTTCTTAAGAAAGTCAGGTTTATCCACTTGTATGTAGTATATTAAGTTTTGCTCTCCTTAATGTAGCAAAAATATCGTTATAAGTACTGAAGTGTTCTCCAAGAGAGGTGCTAAAAATAAAAATGTCATCCTTTTCAGGCCCGGCAGATCATGCCTAGCCCGAGTGGGTAGGCTGATCAGTGGTGGGGAAGGGACTTGGCCGGTTTTGATATCAATGTACTGGACTTGGCCGGTTTTGATTTAAAGGTGTTGGACTTGACTGGTTTTGAATACAATTCAATTGAAATAATACGCACGGTGAACCTTTCTGTGGAAATACCCATATATTGGTTCGCAACTTAATTTCAAATGAATTCCAATTGTGACAAAATTTTAGCTCAATTAAACAGAATTTACATAAAAATTAGAGCAAGTTCATGGACTTGGCCGGTTTTGAAAACCAGTTCTTGGACTTGGCCGGTTTCGCAATCAATGCATCAAAATAAATTTAAAAAATTTTATATATCTGTCAAAAAAAATTTTTTCAATCTAAAAACATAGTAGAACGATAAAGCATGGTCCAGATTTTGATATATGAGAATATCTCAAAATTTTATTTTTTTGGACTTGGCCGGTTCTGCAACTGGACGCCTCATATGTTTTCAGTCTACGGAGAAAGGAAAAACTCGGTTCATTTGAACAGGATAACCCTGGAATTGTGAGCAGTAATCGAACGAAGCACACGAATTCTGGAATCAGCCCTCTAGTACATTCGAATTTTTAAAGAAATTCACACCTTCCCCCAAATTGTTTGCGTGCTCAATATGACTCAGAAAAAGTTGCAAAAACATGTCACTAACGCTTAACAATCTTGCGCTGTCAAAATCATCTTTATAAAAGTTGACAATCTTATCGACATCAGCGGCTTGAGCGATAGCGAATTGCTCCAGAAATTTAAAAAAATTCAAAGTTTCGATCGAATCGTTTGGGAATTTTACGCAAACGCGGAAGATTAAATTCGATAACAGCGTAGACGCTATTCTCCCAAATTTCTTCATATTTGGAGTCACGAGACGCATTTAAGCCATCAGCAACTGCTTTCACTTTCTCGCTCGATTCAATAGCACAAAGGCTCGTCTTCTGCAGTACTGTGTTCAAATCAACTTCAATCATCACAGTTATATAGAAAACGCACTCGAAAGACTCCTTATAATCGTAAAACTCTGATACTCTGGCTGACACCGAACTATCAATTTGGTTATCCACTGATCGATAATGGAGAAATTGTAGAAATTCAGGGTAATTAGCCCTGACAATCTTCAGGGGCCGATTTCGCATCGCCCATCTGTAAAATATAAAATATTTTCTCGATTGAATTTCGAGTGGGTATTTACCCACTCGAAATTGGCAAACTTTGACAGAAAAAAAAAGTATATCCGGACTTCGGAAATTTTTTAATATGTAATGTGAGACAGTATGGTTAACCAAAATCCAAGGTTTCAGCTGCTTTTTTTCAGAACTTTTTTTTATGTTTATTTTTCTACGGCAACATTTGAAGGAAAAAATATTTTTATTTCTTCACATTTTGCAACGCTTTACAATAATTTTATCGATTCGAAAAGCTTACAGTGTGAAATAAGATGCTTAAATTTTTAAAGAAGTTCCTTTAAGTAGAGGGGAACTGAAAAGGGATATTTTTTCTCTTTCTATCCCCCTTGGTTCGCCCTTTTTATACCTGAATATAACGTAGTGAAGGTATGGCAGATGCAGCATATGGGGCTTAAGTCCGATTATGAACATTTTTATTATTATCATTATTTTACTTTGTCATTCCGTTTGTAACGCATAGAACGGGGCGTGGCAGGTATAGAAAAGTATATTTATTATTGATCAGCGTCACCACCTGAGTCGATATAGCTATGTCCGTCTGTCCGTCTGTCTGTCTGTCCGTCTGTCTGTCTCTGTGTCTGTCTGTCTCTGTGTCTGTCTGTTGAAATCATGTTTATGGGAAAACTAAGCAAGCTAATTCAATGAAATTTGTCACACAGGTCACACCTTCTTGCAAGCTGCTAGCATATAAAAATGGGCGAAATCGGGTCGCGACCACGCCTACTGCCCATACTCTATGTAAATATACCTCAGCCCATTTTGAAAAAAGTTGCTACGATTTTGATGAAACTTGGTGATTTGGTGAACAAAATTAAGATTGGGCTAGGTTTTAAATTTGCAAAGGCTCTTAAAGGGGCATGGCACAGCCTTAAATTTTAACTTTTATAACGCCATAACTCTTAATCCGTGCAAAATATTGTGATGAAATTTGGTACACGGATACAGATAATATTGTTACGAAATTCCCTGTCCCTTTGACAGTAATTTCAATCTTTTACACTTTTCTGAGTTCGATCACTGGACTGTGTAATAATCAAGAAAAACGCAATCTTTATTTAATTATAAAATGGTTTATTTAAATCACAAATGTTAGTTTTTAAACAGTATAATTGTTTATTTAATCTTTACATTCAAATTGTATACACAAACGGTTTTACTTATATAGCTTAAAATCCACTGTATCACTTTATTACTTAAAATCCACTGTATCACTTTAGTACTTAAATTCAAAAGTTCAACTGTCTCACTTAAGATCCACTTTGTTCAACTGTTCAATATCAACTGTGTCTCTGCTGCTCATATGACAGCCTTTTATACTAAAGTCATCATTTTCTCGAACCATCTGCCGTTGTCTTAGAATATCGTTTCCAGTGCCTTCTAGATGGCGATAATGTCGTACCATCCGCCATTATCCAGAATGTCGTTTCCAGTGTCTTCTAGATGGCGATTATCGACGTTGATAATGTCGTACCATCCGCCATTATCCAGAATGTCGTTTCCAGTGTCTTCTAGATGGCGATTATCGACGTTGATAATGTCGTACCACTTTATCATTTATAGTACAGAAAACATGCTACATGTCGCTAAATGGTGTTATTTTTCTACGGTCAGTGGTGCACGTATTTTTCTACGGTCAATGATGCAAGTATTTTTCTACGGTCAGTGATGCTAGCTAATATCGTTTAATAATTATTACGAGAATTTTCTGGCATAAACCAAATTTCGCTACACTGCCCTCCGCTTAAACTTGTTCGTCCCGAACAAGAGTCTCTCCATCTCTAGTATAAGGTGCCAGCCTTTCGATGTGGACTACCTTTAATTTACCTTTGTTGCCGGGGTATTTTTGGATTCGATACACAACATCATTAATCCTTGTGACGATCCGATAAGGTCCCTCCCAATGAGTCTGTAATTTAGGAGACAAGCCTCGTTTTCGTTGTGGGTTGTGTAGCAGCACTAATTGACCTTCTTTGAACCCTTCAGTATTTGCTCGTAGATCATACCGAGCTTTCATCTTGTCGCTAGCCAATTGAGTACGTCTCCTGATGAGCTCGTGTATATCTGCTAGTTCTTCTCTTTTCTGCGATATGTAATCGTCAGCATTGGTCGTTTCTGGGACAGCGCTTACTCCGTACTTCAAATCTGCTGGAAGCCTTAAGTCCGTACCAAAAATTGCTTTTGCTGGCGTGACTGTAGTGGTATCGTGTACTGACGAACGATAAGCCATCAGAAATATTGGCAGATGCTCATCCCAACCTTTTTGTCCTTTGTCAACAACCTTTTTCAGATGCTCCTCTAGAGTACGGTTGAACCTTTCGACCATGCCATCGGACTGAGGATGCAATGCTGTGGTACGTGTCTTCTGTATTCCAAGCATGTCACAAACCTCCTTAAAAAGTGCCGACTCAAAATTTCGTCCTTGGTCGGAATGCAACTCAAGTGGAGCTCCATATCGGCAAATCCAATTTTTGATGAAAATGTCTGTCACTGTTTTTGCTTCTTGATTGGGAATGGGATATACTTCTGGCCACTTACTGAAGTAATCAATTACCACAAGGATGTATTTATTTCCTGCATTGCTAATTGGAAAAGGTCCCGCTATATCCATGGCTATCCTCTCAAAGGGAGCTCCAACGTTATACTGATGCATTTTTCCCCGAGTGCGGTGCCTTGGTCCTTTAGCAATTGCACATTGGTCACAACGGCGGATCCAGTCAGCAACTGTTTCTTGGCATCCAACCCAATAAAACCGTTTCTTTATTTTCTCTGTGGTTTTTGTTACGCCCAGATGTCCACCACTCGATCCATTGTGATAATCCTTGATTATTTCCTTAAATTTTTCCTTTGGAATAACCAGCAGTTTTGAACGAATTTTACCATCCTCGCTTTCCCAGATTCGGTAGAGGCAACCATCATGCAATTCCAAACTTTGCCATTGCGCCCAGTATGCTTTACAGATTTGGCTTTCACTTGATATTTCTTGCCACGCCGGTTTCCTACCCAGCTCTTTATACTTAATTATAGTTGCCAAATTGTTACACTGCGCTGGTCCCGTTGTACCTCCTCTTTTGTCCACTTTTCTTCAGGCAAAATGTTCAAAAGGCGCACATCAATTGTTCCAGCTTTACTTTCCGTTCGTGAACAATGACCGCATTCAATTTTACATGGACGACGGGAAAGTGCATCCGCATTTCCATGCTGGCTTCCTTTGCGATGTTCTATGGTGAAATCATAGCTCTGCAAGCGTTCTATCCACCGTGCGATTTGACCTTCAGGATCCTTGAATTGAAGTAGCCACCTTAATGCCGCATGGTCTGTCCTCAGGAGAAAATGCTGTCCATATAAGTACTTATGGAAGTGTTTAACGCATTCCATTACTGCCAGTAACTCTCTCCGAGTTACACAATAATTCCTCTCAGGCTTCGACAGAACTTTGCTGAAATATGCGACGACTTTTTCTTGTCCATTGATGACTTGGGACAAAACTCCTCCAATACCATGGCCACTCGCATCGGTGTCCAATACAAATTTTTCGCCGGGTATTGGGTACGCGAGTATAGGCGCCGTAGACAATAATTCTTTCAGCTTTTGGAATGCAGTTTCCTGTGCACCACTCCATTCGAATTTCCGATTTTTCTGTGTCAGCTCATGTAGACTGCCTGCGACATTTGCGAAACCAGGAACAAAACGTCTGTAGTAAGTGCATAGGCCCAGAAAACTTCGCAACTCATGAAGATTAGATGGTCGTGGCCAATTTTTCACAGCTTTTATTTTATCCTCATCTCTGTGTATTCCCTCTGACGTAACCTTGTGCCCCAAATACTTGACTTCACGCTGGAAAAGTGAGCACTTTTTCGCACTTAATTTTAGTCCAGCTGCCTCCAAGCGCTCAAAAACTTCCTCCAGATTTTTCAAGTGGTCATCAAAATCTTTTCCCATGATGATGATGTCATCGAGATACACTAAACAGGTCTTCCAATGTAGTCCTTTGAGCACTCGTTCCATTAACCGCTCAAACGTAGCTGGAGCGTTACAAAGACCAAACGGCATGACGTTAAACTGCCATAGACCATTCCCAATACTAAAGCCAGTTTTCTCCTTGTCTTTGTCATCTATTTCCACCTGCCAATATCCACTTTGTAAGTCCAGGGTGGAAAACCATGTTGCTCCAGATAACGTATCCAGTGTATCATCGATTCTGGGTAACGGGTAGCTGTCTTTTTTGGTGACGTCATTTAATTTTCTGTAATCCACACAGAATCGCATACTTCCGTCCATTTTCTTGACAAGCACGACCGGTGAACTCCACGGGCTTTCTGATGGTGCAATGACCTTTTCTCGCGCCATATCCTCTATAAGGCCCGTTACTTCCTCTCTCTTAGCGAGTGCTAGTCTCCTTGGGGGTTGACGAATTGGCTGAAAATCACCTGTATCAATGCGATGTTTGACAACTGATGTTCGGCCATTATTTTTTCCTTTGAACGCAAATATCTGCCAATGCTTTTGCAGAAACCTTTTTGCTTTATTTTTGTTCTGGGCAGACAACTCCTTCGTCCACTCTTTCGTCAATACTTCCAAGGCCGATGATTTTGTCAAAGCTGTACCTTTTATGTCCTGCTGGTCATTTTCACAATTTATAACAGCCGTAACTTTCTCACATTGCGCTATTACTTCACCTTTTTGCATCCATTTCAGCTTATTTGTTGGATTCAAAATTCGTACCGGTATTTTGCTGTCCGCTCTTGTTTTTACTAGGGTCTTTCCAATAATCAGGTCTTTCTTTAAATATTTCTTATCTGCTTCCACTACCCACAGATGGCTTGTCCCACAGTCTTCACTTGTTGTAGCCCAAATAATTTCTTCGGTGTTGGGTTCAATTCGACAGCGCTCACTTATGTAGACTCTTGCAATTGTTAATTTTTGTCCACAGCCAACGTCTAAAGGCAACTCTACATTGGCAATCATGAAGTCCACGCCAATGATAACCTCATCGGTGATGTTTGCAACAATAAAATCATGTTCCACAGTTTTGTTGCCGATAAGAACACTTGCTGTAACTTTTCCTACTATTTGCGCAATTTCTCCTGTCGCTGTTCTCAATTGGATCCCATTTAATGGCATTACTTGTCGTCTATTAAATAAATCTGTCCTCACAATTGAGTGCGATGCGCCTGTATCCAAAGTTAGCTCACATGGTCTTTCGTTGATTTTTCCACCGATGGTAAGGCTGTTGGAATTTCGGCAGAGCTTCGAAACTAAGACTGTGGGGCAATCATGAGTGAGAGTCAGCTCACGCCCCGCTGTACTGACTCTCTTTAGTTTAACGACTGCTCTTCGCTACCATTTTCGCCATCATTCACCCTATTACCCATTTTTCTTCTTGGTGAACGTGATGCGGAACGTTTACGACGTGATTTGCAGTCACGTGCCATGTGTCCCTGCTTGCCACAGTTATAGCAATTTCCGTTGAAGCTACTGCTGGCGAACGACGAATTTTTGTTCTCAGCCTCCACCTCCATCCGACGAGTTTTCAATGATGGGCGGCATGTCAATGCAATCGTCTCTTGAATGAGAGCAACCGTGACTGTTTCATTAAATGTAATCTTCGGGTTCTTCATTGTCTCGCGTTTTGTCTCTGAGTCACGTATGCCGTCAATAAACGCCTCTATTTTGAATTTTTCAGCCACGACACTTAACTCGTCAGGATAGGAAAGGTGTGCCAATCGTTCAATATCTGCAGCATACTCCTGCAAGGACTCACCAGATTTCTGGACACGACTTTTCAACTCCAGTCTGTGAATCTGCTTCATGTGGTCACTGCCATATTTTCGCTGTAAGGCATCCATCACTGCTTTGTAATTTTTTTGCTCCGCCACTGGGACCGTTTGCAATACTTCTGCAGCTGCGCCTTTTAATGCTACAATTAGCGCTGCTGCTGCGCTATCGTTATCCCAGCGATTATGAGTAGATGTTGTTTCGAACTGGAGCTTGAAAACACTAAATGGCGTTGTTCCATCGTACGTGGGTGCCTTAAGCCTCTCTGCGCTGATTTCTCTTATCACTTGAGTGGTTGGTTCGTTTATTTCTAACTGTTGAATCCTTTTATTAACGTCTTCAAAATTGTTTTGAACCTTTTCAAGATTATTTTGAACTTTTTCAAGATTACTTTGAACTTTTTCAAACTTATCTTGGGCTTTTTCCTTGAATGATTCAACGTCGTCTCGTAACTCAATCACTTTTGCATCGAGGCCATTTACCATTTTGGCAACCTCCGTTCGAACAGCCTCGTGGATCTGCGTCGCGTTCTGACTCAATCTCTGATCAATCTGTAGCGCGTTCTGACTTAAGCTTAAGCTGACTTTAAGCTCTGGTCAATTTCTTTCCGAACCTCCTGGATTTGCAGCGCGTTCTGACTTAACTTCTGGTCTATTTGGAGTGCATTTTGACTCATCTTCTGGTCTATTTGCAGTGCATTTTGATTTAAGCTCTGACCAATTTCTTCCCGAACGGCCTGGATATTGTTATTCATCTGTAGATTTATTGTTTGCGTCATCGCCATTAACATTTTCTCGAACTTTGACATATCTACAACTTCACCACTTGCAGCCAATCCAGAAGCTTCCTCCATTTTCGCTGTTGATTCTGAGACATCACTATAAAATTCTTCCAGGTCTACCCCTTGAGCCTCAAGAGCCTGCCGTAAGCGTTTCTGTAACTCCAACTTTCCGCCAGATGATTGCAGATTCAGCTGCTGCAACTCCTTCTTCAGTTGCTCCACTTTTAGTTCGTCAAACTTAACCATTTTATATTTTTTTTTTATTTATTTTATGTTTTTATTTGATTGTTAATTCTTTTTACACAATCCCACTTCTGACACCAATTGTTACGAAATTCCCTGTCCCTTTGACAGTAATTTCAATCTTTTACACTTTTCTGAGTTCGATCACTGGAATGTGTAATAATCAAGAAAAACGCAATCTTTATTTAATTATAAAATGGTTTATTTAAATCACAAATGTTAGTTTTTAAACAGTATAATTGTTTATTTAATCTTTACATTCAAATTGTATACACAAACGTTTTTACTTATATAGCTTAAAATCCACTGTATCACTTTATTACTTAAAATCCACTGTATCACTTTAGTACTTAAATTCAAAAGTTCAACTGTCTCACTTAAGATCCACTTTGTTCAACTGTTCAATATCAACTGTGTCTCTGCTGCTCATATGACAGCCTTTTATACTAAAGTCATCATTTTCTCGAACCATCTGCCGTTGTCTTAGAATATCGTTTCCAGTGCCTTCTAGATGGCGATAATGTCGTACCATCCGCCATTATCCAGAATGTCGTTTCCAGTGTCTTCTAGATGGCGATTATCGACGTTGATAATGTCGTACCATCCGCCATTATCCAGAATGTCGTTTCCAGTGTCTTCTAGATGGCGATTATCGACGTTGATAATGTCGTACCACTTTATCATTTATAGTACAGAAAACATGCTACATGTCGCTAAATGGTGTTATTTTTCTACGGTCAGTGGTGCACGTATTTTTCTACGGTCAATGATGCAAGTATTTTCTTACGGTCAGTGATGCACGTATTTTTCTACGGTCAGTGATGCAAGTATTTTTCTAGGGTCAGTGATGCTAGCTAATATCGTTTAATAATTATTACGAGAATTTTCTGGCATAAACCAAATTTCGCTACAATATATATCTTGAATTGTGTTTAAAGTGGGTGGCATTGGAAAAGTGGGCGTGGCACTTTTTAACAATTAAAAATTTTGATTTCGTATAGTTCAAAACTTGCACATTCGATTTTCATAAAAATTTTAGGGATGATACTACTGAGAGTTGTCATCAATACAAGCTTCGTCAGTATACTGGAAAAATTTGTTAAATTGCGTGGCACAGCCCACAATATTTATAAAAGTTATAATTAGAGAACTAACAACGTAATCGTTATCAAAATATACTTGCTAGTATGGCAAATATACTTGCTAAAAGCTATCTTCCTACGAAAATTTGGCACAATAGAACCGATGGGTGTGGCAATGAGAGTAATCTTCATAAAATTTGGGGCATAGATGTCAATTATTATAAGCTATAAAATTAAATTAATTTTGAAGGGATTTTATCAGTGGGCGTGGCACCTCCAAGTAAAATACCTTAAGTGGCATATCTATCGAAATGAGCAATCATACTGAAATTTGGTATAAGAGGTTTGTTTATGAAAAGCTATTTTTGGATCAAAATCAGTCTCGATTGTATCAGTGGGTGGGTCACCGCCCTAAATTTTAAGGTTAATTAAGGCATATGTCGCAAACTACAAGCTATTTTGCTAAAATATAATTTATTGTACCAAAGGTAGGCGAAATTGGAGAAGTGGGCGTGGCATATTTGATTTTCTGTATTTCTATTCTATTTTTTTCAACATTTTCCACATTCTGTTGACTTTTCCAACTTCTTAACTTTTACCAATATATTCCATATGTATATTTTCCACTTTTTCAACCTCTTTCAACTTGATTCGACATTTTCTTTATTTTTTCGACTTCTTCATGAATTTTGAATTGTTTCAACATTTTTCAACTTCTTGCAACTATTTTTGAGTTTTTGAACCACTTTCAACATTTTTTCGACTTTTTCAATATCTTTAACTTTCTGCAATGGTTTCAATATATATTAGAGTTTTGGAGTTTTTTTCAATTTTTTCCACACTTTTCAACCTCTTTGAACCTTATTCCATTATTCTGGACTTCTTCAACCTTTTCAACATCGTTTTAGCATTTATTTGGAAAGTACTTTCAGTGCAGTGCAGGGTAGGTGAATTTTGGCCTGGCCGAAGATAACACCTTTACTAGCTTAATAGCTAGTATATATATATTATATATTTTCCAGTAAATATATTAAAAATTTTTTTGTTTTTTTTTATAATTGTTATTATTTTATATTTTCCAATAAATTTATTTTATGCTTAATATTTTTAATATATTGTTACGAAATTTCCTGTCTCTTTGACAATAATTTCAATCTCTTACACTTTCTGAGTTCGATCACTGGATTGTGTAATAATCAAGAAAAACGCAATCTTTATTTAATTATAAAATGGTTTATTTAAATCACAAATGTTAGTTTTTAAACGATACAATTATTTATTTCCTCTTTACATTCAAATTGTACACTCAGAAAAAAAACATTGTTATCCGAAGAATTTTTGTATTCTTGAAAAATTGTGAGATAAAAATTGTTGACAAAAATTTCTTCGAGCAAAAACGTTTAATTTTTTAAGAATCAAACTATCAATTTAAAAATAAAGTTCTTATAAAAACTATTTTTTTTCTTAAACATTTTTAGAAACGGAAAATTGTTGGCCCAACAATAAAATTTTTGTGCTAAGTATTTTTGTGATCGTATTGGCCTTTAAAAATGCAATTGTTAATTCAACAATAAGTTCTTCAGTTTACAATTATTATCAAGAATAAAAACAGTTGGTATAACAATGAACGTTTTTGATTTCAAAAACTAATTCTCGGACTAAGAAATAAAATTCTTGCCACAACAATTTATTCTTAAACTTGTGAAAAACTGACTGTAAATCTGTCACTTTAGAAAAAATTTATGACTTAATACTTAATAACTTCGAAAAAACAATAAAAAAAACACGTTTTCCCATCTACAATGCAAAAAGAAAGTGTTTTTAGCGATATATAAGAAAATGATATCTCCCGAAATTTGTCCCGGTAATTATAACTTTTTTATTATATAATGATAAGCTCACTGATAACATTCTTTTTTAGATTCAAGACACTTTTTCTACTACCGCCAAGGATAAGCAAAAAATGTAAACCGTTCATTTCTGATGAAAATAAACTCAAACTCCAAGCTGTCTCTGAAAAGCTAAAGTTGCAGCCAAAAACTTTTGTGGCTGGAGAGTGTTCAGAAAGTTTTTAAGAATTTTTAAATCAACAACTCGTTCTTGAGACAATAATTTATATATTTAAGCCAACAATAAAAATTTTTACTTAACAGCTAACATTTTTTATTGTTAAGATAAGAATTTAAGTTAATGAGTTCATTTTAACCTACGGAAATTGTTGGGCCAAAGTATAAAATTGTTGGAATTACAATTTTTTTTTGTGAGTGTATACACAAACGTTTTTACTTATATAGCTTAAAATCCAATGTATAACTTTATTACTTAAAATCCACTGTATCACTTTAGTACTTAAATTCAAATCTTCAACTGTCTCACTTAAGATCCACTGTATTCAACTGTTCAATATCAACTGTGTTTCGGCTGCTCAGATGACAGCCTTTTATACTAAAGTCACCACTTTCTCGAAATATCCACCACCATCCAGAATGCGATTTCCGGTACCTTCTAGATACTACACTGATCCATCCAGAATGCGATTTCCGGTACCTTCTAGATACTACACTGATCCATCCAGAATGCGATTTCCGGTACCTTCTAGACACTACACTGATGCTCAAACTTTATCGTTTATAGTACAGAAAACACACTAAATGCTGCTAGATGTTATTTTTCTACGGTCAGTGATGCTAGCTAGTACAGAAACCACTCGAAATGCCGCTAGATGGCGTTAATTTTCTACGGGCAGTGATGCTTGCTAGTATCGTCTAATTTTTATTTCGAGAATTTTATGGCATAAAGCAAATTTCGCTACAATATGTTCAGACAAAAAAATTGGGGTTGCATTAAGAACTAAACGTAGAGTATTTCAAAAGTCATTATGACTGAATACTGCATTTGTTGTTAATATTTTACAGTTATTTTACCAAAACAAATACAGTAGTATATATGATCGTAGTATTTTTACAATAAGTTTGCGCACCTATAAGCCTGCTTCCTCCTCCGACTATGAAGAGATTCATCTATAACGTCATCCGCTGATAATGATTTATTGGGAATTAATACCCATTTTGAAATAAAGCCTCAAAAAGCATCCTACCTTTGTATGGAAGGTAGGCGTGTCCGTGAACCGATTTTTTTCATATTCACAAATTTTTGTTGTTTTATTCTAAAAAACGTCTGTACCAAATTTCAAGACTCTAACGCAAATACTACTGCCACCTTTTTTGATTTTTCTCTAATAATTTGAAAACTATAGAAGATATCGCAAAATTAGTATTTTTTTTTAAATCATCATTGCCAAGTTAAAGGGAATTAATACACATTTTGAAAAAAGGTCTCAGCCACATCCCAACTTTGTATGGGAGGTAGGCGTGTTCTTGAACCGTTTTTTTATATTCATAAGTTTTCGTTGTTTTAACCCAAAAAACGTCTGTGCCAAATTTGAAGACTCTAGCGCTATTACTACAGTTAAAGGCCACCTTTTATGGGTTTTCTCTAATAACTTGAAACTATAAAATATATCGCAAAATTAGTTTCATTTTTGAAATCAGTAATACCAAGTTAAAGAGAATTGATACTCATTTAGAAAAAGGTCTCAAAGACATCCCAACTTTGTATGGGAGGTCGGCGTGTCCGTGGACCGATTTTACTCATATTCACAAATTTTTCCTATTTTGACATTTGAAACATCTTTACCAAATTTCAAGAGTGTAGCGCAATTATAACTATTACTATTATTACTATGGCCGCCGTTCCATATAAATCCATCCACTGTGCGTGGGTTCGAATCTCGTCAGTTCAAATGCTATTTTTTCTAAAAGCACGTTTTAAATTTAAAAGCAGGATAAGGTGGTTTTAAATATTTAAAAGCAGGTTTTAAAGTGACATTTATTTTCATTGATATCAATAAAAAAAAACATTTTGAGCTTACGAGGATCGATTCCACGCACTGTAAGCTATGAGTTCACAGTCCTAACCCCTAGTCCACGCTGCCTGCGTTGTTGCAGGCTTTTATTATGCCTTTTGTTCACTGTGTCTACAATATTTTGTCAATTACGCAGGGTGATCTATTTTTAAAAACTTTCTCATAATTTAATGCAAGTTTTTCTTTTTTTTATGGAGTCACTCTGTATGTTCGATTTTCGGTAAAAACTAGGTTTTAACTTAAGAGTGTTCTTAATTTTACGACTACACCTAATTCTGTTTTTACACGGTCTTTTTTTACTCGGTTTTGATTTAACACGGTTTGAAAATAAACAAATTTTAAATTTTTTTACACGATTTTACTCCATTTAGCACGATTCAAAATCTTTTGGGCTTAATTTTTTTTTTTTGCACTGGTTTTCCTGGAACCAATTTCCGTGTAAAAACAGAATTAAGTGTATAACTACGGGTCATAATATTTTGCCTGCCTATGGTGAACTACTAAGTATAACTCAAATCTTGAAGCATTGCTAAAAACTGTACCTATTCATTAGGATTTATTTCTATGGTATCTACTTCCATATGTGAATTGTCCCGACTTTTGAGATTTTCTCGAATTTTGCGCGGTCTCCACACTCATGTGGAATAATTTGGACTGCGAAGATTGGTTATTCTGATTGTGTTCTTATAATAGTCATTCTTAAAGTTATAATTATTAGGTCTGTTCGAGCCGGAAAAAATAGGTAAATATTTATAAAGTTTTACCACAAAAAGCGTTCGAGCCGGAAAAAATGTGGTGGTTGAGAGAGAAAAAATGAGAGTAAGAAAACAGCTGATCACTTCCCCTCCAAGAAAGAGTTTCTTTTTTCACCAAGACAAATTTCTTGTGGCTAAAAATTGAAGACTGTCAAAATCGTAGGGAATGAGACTAGAAACTCACTTCTGACAAGCGAGGGAAAGAAAATTTCATGTCTCAATTGTATCTGTCCAATACTTGCCTTATAAAATATTTTTCAGACCTTCATGTTTTTTCCATAGTCCAAGAGCCGGCTGTAGAAAAGTCGAGTGTATAAGATTACAGCATGGAATGTATGTCAAATGATAGAGCTCGATGAGCTTTAACACAGTATATAGGGTTGCCTTGCCAAAGCCTGTCCTAAATATGGGTTGCCCCCGTTTTTTGGCCATTTTTTTTTAATAAAAAGTGTATAAGATTACAGCATGAAATGTATGATAGAGCTCGACAAGCCTAAACGTAATATATAAGGTTGCCTTGCCAAAGCCTGTCCTAAATATGGGTTGCCACCCGTTTTTTGGCCATTTTTTTTTAATAAAAAGTGTATAAGATTACAGCATGAAATGTATGATAGAGCTCGACAAGCCTAAACGTAATATATAAGGTTGCCTTGCCAAAGCCTGTCCTAAATATGGGTTGCCACCCGTTTTTTGGGCGATTTTTTTTTAATAAAATGTGTATAAGATTACAGCATGAAATGTATGTCAAATGACAGAGCTCGACGAGCCTAAACACAATATATAGGGTTGCCATGCCAAAGCCTGTCCTAAATATGGGTTGCCACCCGTTTTTTGGGTCAATATTTTTTAGAAAACAGTTTATGGTTGAAGATTCCAGCTTAAAATGTATGTCAAATGATAGAGCTTGTAGAGCCTAAATATAATATAGAGGGTTGCTTTGCCAAATATAGACCCAAACATGGGTTGCCACCTGTTTTTTGGGCCAAGATTTTTCAGAAAAATGTTTATGGTTCAAGATTTCAGCTCGATATGCATGTCAAATGATAGATCTTGATGAGCCTTAAAAAATATTTCGAGTAATCTTGTCGAATCCCGTCCCAAATGTGGGTTGCCACCTGTTTTTTGGGCAAACTTTTTTTGGAAAAAAGTTTATGGTTTGTGTGTTTGTCACTCCTATCTGAATCGTTATTGACTGATTTTGATTTTTGTCTGATGGGTTATTGTACCCGATATTTGGCTTTCTATATTCGTAAGCTGTATACTTTCCATCTTCCAAAAGCTTAAGACTAGCATACTTGATGTAAATATCTGTAAGAGAAGCATTTTTATCTACATGGCCCCTATTTTTTTTTGGACAGCGGCCGAGACGAGTTAGGTCCCGCTCTCGTGTTCATTGAACATGGGCTGTGGAACTTTATCTTTGTTGACAATGTTAATAACTGCACAAGCTTGAAGTTCACGCAGTGGGTCAAATCTTGTCATACTGAAATTTTTTGGACATAAAATCGATGTATTTCCTCTATAACATTGATCTTAATATATTTTTATACTTATGGCTTACTTTCCGAGTTATTAAGTGAAACTTTTTTTGTCGGTCTCACAACCAGACCCACCACTATTCTAGCAACAGACGCTTATTTCGATTATCAACCATACTTAAACATGAAGCCAGTTCTTTTTTGCGGCTAGGAAAATTGGCTTATCAACAGCGCTCTGCTACACAATTTACAGGTGTTCACCAACAATTATCTTCGCCGAATTCTACAAATATGGTGGTGGACTATCTCTAATGTCGAATTGCTTACCAGACGCTGTCAAGATCCAATTTCCATTCCAATCAAACGGCGAAAATGTAAACGGATCGGACACACTTTGCAGATATCAAGAACTGAAGTATGCCAGCAAGCACCTCAGGGTAGCAGAAAACGGGGCCGTCCTAAATCATCGTGAAAACAATCGCTGAAACAGGAAATACGTTAATCGGGGAAATGTTGGATAGAATTTAAGGCACTCACTACTGATCGTGCACTTTGGAAGAGCTTTGTAGAGGACCTATGTTCCATGAGGAGATAAGGGACACGAGAGAGAAGTACTATGTTCACTAGCTCTTGACCCATTGCTAAAAATTCGTAGTTTAAGCAGGAAGCTAAAAGAAATATACGTATATTAATGAACAGTATTCCACTTGTAAATCGTATTGGAACATATATTATGAGTTGTGTAGCAATATTAAAAAAAAAATTAATATACATATGTATATTTCTTTAGCCTTACCAAATTTAATGCATCTAAAATAAATATTTTTTTGGTTAGTGCGGTATATTTGCAAATCAAAGTATTGCCAAATATTTTTTTTCAGTGTTCCCGTGCTGATGAACAGAAGGCACTAAATAAATAACTTTTTGTTCAATTATTTCATTAAAATAAAAAAAATATATCCCTCGAGTTTATCCTGTGATTAAATTATGTACATATACATAAGTACTACTAAAAGAACTCTAAATATTTTTTAATGAAATTCGTTGATTTTCTTCTATGATAAATGTTTCGAGAATATTGCATAAATAATAATGAATGCCGTAAGAGCCCTGAATTGGCGGTTATTCAAAAATAATGCACTGTTATTATTGCAATAGCAACCACAAAAGTTCATTGATTATTCATTGATAACAAATGTACATTTTTTGAATCTCGTCGAGTTTTTGGGATAATCTGCTATTAAACTATTTGTACTGAATGAATCAATACGCTTTAATGAAGATATTTTCAGATAAAAGTCATTTTAACCGACTACGCCAAACACTTCGTTGAAATATCTGATATTCCTGAGAGTGTACCTGTTTTACAAGATCAAGATGAATGGAATGCCTGGCATAAACGAGGAGATCCAGTGCTGCATATTGACCTTGGAAAATGGGCTGATTTATTAGTGATTGCACCACTTAGTGCTAATTCACTAGCAAAAATCGCTGTGGTAAGTTTACTATATCTAACTATTCTTTTTTGAATTACTTTATTTGAAATAGAAACCTACACAACACTTTATCTATTTATTAATGATTTTGCAAGATAAATTAAGGGGTTTTGAATCAAATTGATCGAAAAATTTTTAAAAAAGTTTTAAAAAAACGGTTTGAAGCAAAATTGCTGAAAATTATTTAGATGCAATAAAATATATATTGAGCACCAAGCGATTCCTTAAAAAGAAAAATGATAAACTTACAGCCAGTCAGCAGTTATTCTTATAAAATTTTACAAATCGGTTGAAGAACATCTTTTTTTTAAACAAACATGACAGAGTAGAACAACAGCAATATGGTGGTAATTGACACAGTAGTACGCCCTTTTGTTTTCCTTTCAGTATTTATTTTTTATTAATTATTTATTTATTATTTATTTAGTAACAATAACAAGCGCGTGCTTGTATGAGACAAAATGGACTTCGCTCAAAAATTCCTAATGAAATAGCACGCATTCGTGTGCGTATAACTATTACATATGTATCTATACCAATAAAATGATATTGCCCAAGAGCCCGCTGTAGAAAAATCGAATGCATAAGATTACAGGATAAGATATACCAGAAAGATAGTAATGCATTTGAAACTAACCAACCAGGATTGCCTTGCCAAAGCCCTTCCCGATGGCCGAAAATGAACAAATTTCGCCCAATTTCGTTATTTTAATGAAAACTGTAGTATATTACAGTTCAAAATGTATGCCAAATGATAGAACTCCAAGAAGCTTAAATATAATATATGGCGTTGCATTGTCGAAACCTGTTCTTAAAATGAGTTGCCATCGGTTTTTTGGGTAATTTGTTATTAATATATATTGATGGTTGAAATGTGTGCCAAACGATAGAGCTCGAAGAGCCTAAAAATAATATATAGGGTTGCCTTGTCGAATCCTGTCCAAAAAAATGGGTTGCCACTCATTTAAGAAAAATTGACCCAAGAAACGGTTGGAAATCCATGTGTGGGTCAAGCTGTTATCTTTATTAATGAAAATTGACACAAAAAGCCTGTGAAAACCCATGTTTGGGACAGGTTTCAACAATGCAATCCCATTTATTATTTTTAGACCACTTCGAGTTCTATCAGTTGGCATACATTTCGAGCTGTAATATACTACAGTTTTGATACAATTAATTGCACTTTCTATTCATGATAAAAAAAGAATGTTTATATATCCACATTTTTTTATAAGTTTTAAATAATCAAAAATGATAATTTTGCCTTCTCAATACGAAAAACTAAAATTTGTATTTTGGTATAAGCCTTGAATATTAAAGATTGAATAATACGTCATAACCTCTCCTAACTAATCCACTAAAAATTTTGGGAATCCTATTTAAAAAAAATTCTTTATTTGAGGTTTTTAAGTTTTTTCTCCTCTTGTGAACTTTTTAAAATATGAGTTAGGGCCTTTCTACCCGAGAGCAATGATATGAAAAAAAAAATAAGGGTGCCGTCACTAATTTCAACAAAAAAAAAAATTATATCAAATGATCTACGACAAAATCCCACAACTCCACTTATATCTTTGTTGTCTGCTCCCATGTCTGGTTAAAACAATAGCACTTCTTTTTGTACAAAATCTCGCGTTTAATTTTATCACTTACCTCTTGTTTTTTATTGTTACAATAAAATATCAAGTATGTAATTGAAAAGCTGATTTTATTTCGGCTCTGATATATTTTATTAATAAGTTTAATTAAATCCCAATATTTTGAAAAACATTTTTGGTGCTATTGTGACATGTATTGCTTTAAGATTTTTTTCGTGATCTCTCCTTTTAGAAAAACAAAAAATGGAATGGAATGAGTATCATGTTAAATAACATTTTCAATGGAGCCAATATGGCGTTACCACCCGGAATAGTGAATGACCTGAACCAGCAAAATTTTCGGATTCAGTGGGAAATTTTACTATAGGAACGGTGGTTTTTATTTTCCGCAATAATACTTTGCAAAAATTTGTAGACTACACGGAAAAAACACCAACTCGAAATTATTGTAAATAGTAATGAAAATTTAAGAAAAATTAGTAGGTAATTTAGTAATTTAGAAACGGTTCGAGTGTCTATTAAAAATTACTAAGCGTAATATAAAAATTGCATCAAGCAGGCATTAATTTTTCGAATGCAAGTTTTTAATTTTTACAAAGTAGATTTTAAAATTTCTGCAATAATTTATTATATTTTAAAAGGACTGTACTATTTTTTAAAAAGTACATTATAAAGTTTTTATGATGAAATAATAATAACTGAAATTAATTTTTATATTTTTTGGTGTGTTGAACAAAATTGGGGCAGCCAGCGAGTTTCCGTTGCCGCTTTCCCGACCCCGTCCCAATTCTGTTCAACACATTACTTCAAAGCCAATTAGTAAGAGTTTGGCAAGCCTTATATATTTATTTTTTTGCATGAACATGTTGAGAACTCAAACAGAGTACAAATTAAACACAAAAGAGAAATAAAATTCAATATAATAAAAATTAATAATCTTGAAATAATTTTTCTATAACTACTTTTTAAAAATTATAAAGCGGGAATCATATATTACAATATGAAATATATAAAAATTCTAATGTGGCAATTTATTAAAATTTAATAAATTCTTTGTAAAATTTCAAAGTTTTTAGGTGATAATTAAAATGAAGAAAATAATTTTTAATATGCACTTATTAAAAAATGTAAAATGAAAATATTTACAAACTAGAATAGAATTTTTAATAAGTATTTTCTATTTATTACTATAAAAAAGTAATATTTGTTTTCAGAATTTAATTTTTATAATCTCCTGTTAATTTTTAATAAAATTTGAGTTGGTGTTTTTTCCGTGTAGTGTTATTAATGACCATCGGTATTTTCGAAAAAATACGGTTTTTATTGAAATTTTAAATTAACATTATTCGTTCAAATCTAAAAACCACATTTTTCGCCCAAAATAACTATTTTTGCTCAAAATTACAGTATTTATTGGAAACTTTAAAACCATGAAAAGTAGGTCAAATATTGTCGTTTGTAGATTTTTCGGACATGAAATCGATGTGGTTTTTTCTGCTCTACAACATTGGTCCTGACATATTTTCCTCCTTGTGTCTTACTTTCCGAGTTATTGAGCAACATTTTTTTTGTCGACCTCTTGCAACCAATCCCACCACGATTCTGGCGACTGGCGCTTATTTCGAGTATCAGTTGTACTTAAACTATCAGCTGCAAAAAAATTAAGTGGGAAGAAATTGCTTCGGAAAATGAGACTTAAAAATAAATACAATACATTTTAATTGTTACAAAGAACAAATAATTTTACATGTAAACAAATGAACAAAAAACTGTCACAATTAATTAAAAATTTTTGAGGTCTAAATTAGAATTAAAAATTATTTATAAGGGCACGATAAATGTAAGCTCTTTTTTTAGTGTCACTCTTAAAGTTCATCCATGGTGTAATAACATATTTGTGTTAAGCGTTTCAAAATTCTGATTCGAACAAAAAACACGCTAAATAGTGCAGCGGGTTTCAATCCGACAGCGATAAGTCTTTTTTGTTATTAAATAACAACAACAGCGACGAAATTTCTCAGAAATAAAGAAGTTTGCAACATTTGCAGCACATCGTTCAGAGAATTTTGAAGAACTGTATGCTGCAAGTCATCATAGCGCTTAACTTTGCTGAACGGGCAATTGAAATGTTATGAATATCAAAGTTAGTCAACGTTTACACAGGCAAATTCGGTGAAACAAATTCTTGTCTATTCTCTTTTGTGAATTTGTTTTGCGTTTACACACGAAAATTAGAATTTGTTTGTGTTTGAAAATGCCAAAGCAATTACTGCGTCAAAACGCCACAACGAACGTGAATGCAAAGCATAATATCAGCGAAAGGACAGAACGAAAGAGAATTTGCGGGTACGAAAAACTGAGTACACCACCCTTGCGTTTTTCCCTTCTTGCCAACAGACAAGGAAACTTTTTCTTAAGACTTTGCCTGTGTAAACGCTGACTTAAAGCAAACAGGCGATCCACTCTCACGCTCTCAAAATGGCTTCCACTCCAGTACGAATAGGGGCGTTCACATTATGCTTCATGCTGTCCAACATGGCTTGACAAACCGACTAACTGTAAATTTCGTTTTGCGTTCACATTATCAAACATGCTTGTCAAAAATCATTTGCAGAAAAATTTCGAGGTGTACACATCTCTCGCATTACTCACTTCAATTCTTTGTTTTTTTATTTTTCGGAGGTGTAAAAATAAAAAAAATGTTTTCAACTCCCTAGAACGAGGATGTGTCCCTAAAAAAACCTAAATCATGCCAAAACTTTTTATTATTCACGAAACCCACCGATGTGTACTCTATGAAATCTTATTTAAAATGAAAAATTTCTTGTTGTTGTTGTTGACGCCAGCAGAGAAATCAAAATATCTCGAAATCCATCAAACATGAGTGTCAAGCGGCTGTATCGAGCGTTCACATTATCAAACATCGAGGTTTGTCAAGCATGATGGACAGCATGAAGGATAATGTGAACGCCCCTAATGGCTCTCCTTAAGTACTTCACCTTTATTATTACACCATGAGTTCATCCCATGATTTAACTAACCATGATTATACCATGAATTCATCCTAATGTTTATCGCAATATTAGTTAGTTTAGACTCTAAGTGCGATGTCACACGAAGGGCAATTGACAGCACTCAAACAAAATTTGTTGTTGCTTCCTATAGAAATTAAAAAAAAACACTGACAGCGAGAGAGAATGAACTTTTTGAACGACGGGCAAAATAATTCATTTTTGAGTGGCGAACATGACAGCAGTCACCACTCACAATAGTGTTGCGAGGTAGTAAATAAAAAATGTATTGTATTAAGGAGTGAAAAAAGTACATTAAAAATACTTTTTTAATTAGCATCAAGAAAAAGAGTGAAACACAACACCTTTTTTTAAATAATTTTCGCTGGAGTTCCGCGAGTTGTGAGTTCGAGTTTTTGAATTTTTTGGTAATAGTTTGCTTTTAAAGTGGGAAGTATAACAATAAGCTAATGTTCCTTAATATCTGTGTAATTGACATTAAAGAAAAGTGAATTTTTATTTTTGATGAAAAAGTCATGTACTGGACGGATAATGTTAGGTAGCAATCTCAAATATGGTTTTTTATTACGCTATTTCAAGCACCAATTGTG
The DNA here is from genome assembly GCA_963662105.1 of Meiosimyza platycephala. NCBI lineage: Eukaryota > Metazoa > Arthropoda > Insecta > Diptera > Lauxaniidae > Meiosimyza > Meiosimyza platycephala. Next base: position 66,141,347 of record OY759211.1, on the reverse strand, counting down.
TTCTTACTGGCCTTTTACATGAATTCTTTTTTGATGCACTCATCGTAATAAAAAACCATATTTGTGAGTGCTACCTGCGTACAACTTTGTTGTTAAATACATGAAATCGCCACCCGTCACTTTGCAACTGCGTACATTAGCCTTCGATAAACTTCTATTGGTTGTTCTTATGATGTGCATTAAAATTTTATTGAAATCTTAACTGGCGTTTCAATTTATTTCAAAACGGAGTAGAAATAGTAGCAAAAAACATAAACGTCAGAATTTAACCGGCACTCATTTTTTTCGTCGTGTGACTGGCCTCCACTCAAAGAGTGAAAAAGAGTAAAAATTTATTGTTTGAGTGCTGTCAATTGCCCGTCGTGTGACATCGCACTAAACTTTAGAGCATTAACCTCCTGTCACAATTGCTCTCCTGTCATAATTACTCTCCTCTTGTAATATTTTTATATTATCAAAATTTGGATGATGTCCGAACTCCGCACAGTGTGCCGAAAGCGCTGTCTTAGAGCCTTGTCCATGTTATTCCACTATTATTTTTACTGCTAAGTTTTGATGTAATTTTAAATGTTTTTAATCTCTTTTTTGCAGGGTATTTGCGACAATCTGTTGCTTTGCGTCGTACGTGCTTGGGACTTTCAAAAACCAATATTATTTTGCCCAGCAATGAATACAAGAATGTACGATCACCCAATAACAGGCGAACATATTGCAAAGCTAAAATTATGGGGTTACCATGAAATTCCATGCATTTCGAAGACTCTCATGTGTGGTGATACTGGAAACGGCGCTATGGCTGAAGTGAATGTAATTATTGAAACTATTGTAAAAAAATGTCAAGATTAATATAAGTATGTAAATCATTATATTTGTAACTTTGAAAATTGTTAATAGTATTGGGTCTGTTATTTTTTACTCAAAAAAATTAAAAGTAAAAAAAAGTTCGAAGAAGTATAAATTCGTTTTTACTTGAAAATTTGTTGGCGGAGAATAAATCTTTTGAATTTCCAGGCTGTACCGCTGTGTATATAGATGCCAACTGATAATGACCGTTTTTGTGATATAGGTCGAATACGGTAAAATAATGGAACACTGTGAACTCTGAGACTAATTTAATTTATACACTACAGTCCGCATATAAGGAACTCCCGAAATTCCGACATATTGTTCCTTATATCCGGATATCTTATACATATCAGAAACTTGATCCTTATAAATATAGTCTGTATATAAGAATCTTTCAATATTATAAAAGTTTTCTTGTAGGAAAATTTATGCTGTCACTATAGAAAACAAATGCATTTCATTATTTCTTTAAAACTTTACAATAGAACGAAACAATGTAAAATCTTCAAAGGTTAAGGAAGACGGTGCCTTAAACTTCTATATGATTTTATCGTGTGGTAAGGGTTGGAAATCATGAAATTCTAAGTAACGTAAGTAATGCAAACAATCTCTGCCAATGGGTTGCCCCGGAGTTATTAATTGAGACCCCTATGCAACTGAAAAAAAATTTCTAAACAATTTTATCGCGTCTGCCTTTTATGTTAAAAAATGTGTGTATGGGTCATTCTACCTCGTTTTTACATTCAAAATTTAGATTTTTTAAGATCAATTTTTTTCCGATACTTTGTCTAAAAATATTCGATACATGTTTTTGGAAAAAGTTTTTCCAGAAAAAAATTAACTAACAAAATCATGGAAAAGAGTCAATTCAACTGTGAGCGGTGCATTTACCGTTATCCATTTGTGTTACTGCGTTGCATTAATTCTTTTCTATGATTTTGTTAGTTAATTTTTGCGCGTGGCGATATATAAAAATTCATATCTAGAGAACCGCGACTCTGACCATTTTGAAGTAAATTGCAAAATAATTGCTAAGATTTAATTTTCTCTCTGAAAAAAAAAGAATCAAAAAAAAATAAACATACCGAAAGACGAAAATTTTCGATTTTAATTTTAAATTGCCAAATTATTGCTTTTAACTTAAAAAAGAAAATTTTCAATACAAGAATTAGAAAATAGACGTAAAATGTTAACTTTCATGTCTTAACGGTTTTTTTCTCTGACGTGTACATTTTATGTTTATGTTTATGTTTATTTAGTCTTTAGAATACATGTTCTTTACAGACTAGATATAGAAGTAAAAATAACTTAAGTAACTAGAATAACAAAATTTATATCTTATATAAACTATTCAACAAATTTTTAAAGCAATTGGTTGAAAAAGCAAAATCTAAATTATTGTTGCCCACAATCAAAGAATTATATAGAGCTAAAGCTCTAGTTAATGGCTCATTAAGAGCATAGTATGTTCTATGAAACTGGATTGAAAACAAATCGCAATGTCGCAACATTCTTGAAGGTATATTAAAATTAATATATTGCAATAAAGGCGGACAGTCAATCGAACCTGAGATAAGACCATGAATAAAAGTAAGAGATTGAATCTTACGTCTAGTTTCAAGAGATCTTATGCCTAAAAGTAAGCAACGCGATTCGTAAGAAGGCAATGAAGTTTCAAAATTTATGGATCTAAGCGCAAATCTGGTAAATGATTTTTGAACTTTTTCAATTCTAAAAGAAGAAGTGCTGAAAAAAGGACTCCACACGAATGACGCATATTCCAATCGCGACCTTACAAACGAGTTATACAAAACCTTAATGGTATGAGGATCTGCAAACTCTGAACTATTCCTACGCACAAAGGCAAGTAGAGAATAGGCTTTAGGAATTATATAATTAATGTGTTCGATAAACGTAAATTTCGAGTCAAAAATAGCACCAAGATCACAATTAGAGTCAATTAACCTTAGCGGCAGGCCAGCCAAAAAATAGGAAGTATTAATGATATTCCTAGACTTAGAAAAAGTAAGTGAAAAACATTTGGATATATTCAAAGGCAAACCATTTTGAGCACTCCAATTATAAATATCATTAAGATCACTCTGCAGTAGGGTAGAATCACTCAAACTGGAAATTTTACTAAAAAGCTTTAAATCATCAGCATAAAGCAAAAATTGAGCAAAACGAAAGCATTTACATAAATCGTTAATAAACAATATGAAAAATAGTGGACCAAGGATACTGCCTTGCGGAACCCCAGAAGAAGCAACATACTGATATGATTTAACATTATTTATTTCTACATAGCAAATTCTATCTAGCAGGTAGGATTGAATCCAATTCAAAAAAGTGGAATGGCAACCCATTTTCGCAAGTTTTGCAATTAAGGCATTATGACAGACCTTGTCAAAGGCTTTAGAAAAATCAGTATAGATGCAGTCAACTTGATACCCACTTTCAAACGACGAAATACAATATTTTGAAAAAAGTGCTAAATTTGTCACGGTGGAGCGACCAGCAAAGAAACCATGCTGCTGAATACATATATGATTTTTAATCATGAAAAATAACTTATTCTTCACGATACTTTCAAAAAGTTTCGATACATTAGACAACTTAGAAATAGGCCTATAATTAGAAATGTTATTTTTAATTCCACTTTTAAAAACAGGCGTTATAGATGCAATTTTCCAGCATTGAATAAAGACCTCTTCAGACAGAGATTTATTAAAAATCAAGGACAATGGTTTAGACAAAACATGTGCGCACTTTTTAAGTAATATAGACGCAATACCATCAATATCAGTCTTTACCGAACTTTTCATATTAGATATAACACTATAAACTTCAAACTCAGTAACTTCCATAGCACCAAGATCCAAAAAAAAACTAATATTCTAAAAAACTAGAGTCATTAGACCGATCAATTACATCATCAAAATTCGATTTAAAATAGTCAGCAAAGAGGTTCACAGTATCTTCAATTAGCAAAGAGTTCTTTCCATTATAATTCATAGATGTTGAAATACATGAACCATCTTTTTTTGATAGAATAAAATTCCAAAATGATTTAGGATTCTTTTTGACATTACTTTCACACCTCAAGATATATTGCTTGTATAGAAATTTATTATAAAAATTAAATTCCCTCATATAATGAACATATTTAAATTTGAATTCAATATTATTAGTAGATTTGAACAATTTCATAAATTTATTTCGCAAATTTTTTATTTTTTTTTAGATTTTTAGTGTACCAAGGTAACTTATATACTCTTGGTGACACACGAGGGATATGGTCACTACAAACTTTAAATAATTCAGCCTTAAAAGTTTCAAAAGAAGTTGCGACATTCTTACTCCTGAAAAGAATATTCCAGTCAATCCGATTGAAAATAATATTTAAATTTTCATAATTACACAATCTAAAATTGAAATAATTTATTGGAGGTTGAAGATTTGTAAATTCATAAAATTCAGTTTCAATAACAAGTGGAATGTGATGCATATTAGATGGAGCAATAGGACAAAAACATTCACTTAAATTGGTTTTAAAGTTTTTAGATACAAAAACTAAATCTAGAATTCTATTTAAGCTATTAAATATAGAGTTTATTTGCATTAAGTCCATACTAAATAAGCTATCAATAAAATTTATCTCATACAATTGATTGATATTAGAAGGCAGCAGTTCATTGTTAAATTGATTCCAAACGATTTTACTCAAGTTAAAATCACCAACAACACACAGGTGATTATCAACATTACTTAAAATAGATTGCAAATTAGTAATATTTTCACCATGAGCTGTATAGATATCATCACCACTATTTGGAGGAATATAAGACGCGCAGATATAAAGCGATCCCTTAGGATTATTTATTACGATACATAATTGATCTAATAAAGAATCAGAATTCTGCAACAAATAAATATTTGAACACAACTATCGCTTAACAGCTATGAGAACACCACCACCACGATTCAATCCAGTTTTGACTGCATCTCTATCCTTTCGGTAGACTTGGTACAAATTCAAATTAAAAAATTCAGCATCAAAGAAATCAGGGTTCAACCATGTTTCAACAAATACAAAAACGTCGAAGTCTCCTTGAGAAGTCCAATTAAAAATTGCAGAAGACTTAGTCCTCATTCCAGATAAATTATGAAAGTACAACTTAAGCTTTTTAATATGAATACCATTTGTTGGAGCAGCAGCAACTACTTTTCTTTTGTATTCACTCCCCTTTTTTGAAAATTTATGAAAGGCCTCACTTTTACATTCTCTTGCCAAAGAGAAGCATCAAGAATATTAGTATAAAATTGTTCAGAAACACCAAGCTGTAAATTTATACTCTTAATATTGTCTTGAGCAGCACCTTTCTTTACAAGTTTAAAACATGCAAAGTGACCTTTATCAATATTGGTGTATTTATTAGCATACGCAATAATGTCATCTTCAGAAACGTTTGGTTTAAAAGACGCCAAGTGTACAAATTTTTTACGTACAATAACATCCAAGTCACCACTTACTTTTTGACCAACAACAAATTTGTGTTTATTTATTAATTTCTTTTCTTTATTTACTGTGATCCATGGATTTTTATTCTCAGAGTTCTCATTAACATTTTGGGGAATATTAAGAGTAAAACCATCAACAGCAGCAGCATTAGCAATGTTCTTATCATTCACACAATTCACATTAAGGGAATCAACACTTATAACAGCGGCAGCATCTCCCATGCTTGTAGTTAAGCCAGTTGACAACAAAACAGGTGAGAGCAAAGTAGAAGTAGCATTAGCAGCAGAAACGGCAGCAGCATAAGACATCGGTGCTTGCAGAGATTCAGAAGCCTGCGAATGATGGGAGACAGCATTAGACGGCGAAATCGCAGCAGTAGCCGCAGCAGCGGCAGCATGAGATGTAGAAGCATTACAAACATCTGTAACAACAACAGTGTCATCAAAACAAAGATCAACTAAGACAGATGACGGCGGAACTGCATTAAGAGAAAGCATGTGATTGCTCTTCGAGAGCGGAGCAAGTTTATTATTTCTTGTTTTAGGGCTATTCAAAACACCACCAAAATTGTTTTTCAAAAGTTTAACATCTTGTGCTAGAAGAGCTACTGCAGAAGAGACATCATTGTTACTAAGTTGAGACTTCAACAAATGTAACTCATATTGCAAGTCATAAATTTTTTCAACAAGCACTTTTTCATCATCTTTTAAAGAGATTATCAAAGATAACGATATATTATCAAAGATAAAGATAATTTTGAAATACAAGCGACCAAAAATGCATGTATTTTTAAATTTTGTGATTTTCAAAAAAAACGTATTTTCGAAAATAAGTCCGGAAAAACTTTTTCCAAAAACACGTATCGAATATTTTTAGACAAAGTATAGGAAAAAATTGATTTTGAGAAATCAAAATTTTGAATGTAAATGTGCATTTCCACCGAGAGGTACACCGAGACAAAACAAAAACATATGTGCAGTTCACACGCGGTAGAAGTGAAACTGCGAAAAAATGAGACGAAAATGTTTTATTAAAATGATAAAAGTTGACGGGATCTAGAATAGGCACAGCAAGGCTTTGGTAGTTAATCAGTGAATTACTTGAAAAAATTTAAGAAATAGCAAATCTTTCCACGCTTATGTCTCATTTTTTGATTAACCAATCTCGTAGCTGATAGTTTTAGTGCACTCAGCTCGATGAATACTTTAATTTGATAGGTACAGTTAAACCTCCCACAACGCGGTTTCCTATAACGCGGTTTCGCTACAACGCGGTTCCCAAAATGCGGACATTTTCTTACAACGCTACTCTTACACCGCGATTTTTACGAAAACTTTTTCAAATATTTACTATTTTAATTTGAAAAAGGTTTTCTTGCCCAAATAAAATTCTTTGCATTTTGTTCTTACTTTGATACCTATATTTTTTATAGCATTGCCACCCTACACTTGAACATGTGTTTACAAAGTGACAAACAAATACGTAATTGTGTAGTCAATGACAAAATTAAAAAAAAGGGTTTCCCCGCGGTTCTAACATCACACAACGATTTATGCTACTTTCATTTGATGTACATAATAATTTTTTTGTTAGTTTGTTGTCGGCATTGCAAATAAAAGCATCAATCTAAAGCATGTAAAAAATTGCGAAAAAATATTCAGTCTAATTCCAGTTAAACTATAAAAAATTTGTGAAACAGTTGTTGTTTTTTTCGTAAAAGAGTTTTGATAAAATTATTTTAAGGTGAATAAGTAAGTTTCTTTTAAACCTAATTTATATGTATGTAACTTTATTTAAATGCAAATAAATTTACTATACAAATTCCAATATTTTATTGAAAATTTTTTTTACTTTGGAACCAAACTCTGATTTTTGTATGGAGTTAAAGTCTCCTATAACGCGATTTCCTACAACGCGGTTTAACTGTATATCATTTACAGCTGTAGATATTCTAGATGCCGTCAATTTTTACCATTTTAATAAACATTTTCGTTATATTCTATCGCAGTTTAGTTTTCTAAATGTTTTTTTTTTTCTATTTAATTTCATTGATTTGTTTTTGTTTTCTCATTGCATTTACGTCCACGTAATAAACATAAAATACGCTTATGCGACAGCATTTGATTGAGTAGGCCATTCAAAGCTCTTTGAACGCACGAAGTGTGTCGACTCTTGCACGATTATCGATCGGTACTCGGTAAGACGAATTAAGCTGTCGCATAAACATAGTACATAATAGAAAGCAATCAACGTAACTATCAGAGACCTGCAGCAGTCCACCGCAACAATAAGTACACCGCATAAATGTTGCTTATTTTTCATACCCGAGTATGCAAAACACCGCCACAAAAACTATGCGGTGTTATTTTTACTTATAGTTCTGCTATACTTACACAATGCGATCGCAAAAATACTTATCACTTTTCTCTTTACGCATTTTTGTACTCATGTGAAGAGCGACCGCAAAAAGTTTGTGCCTGTAAAAACCACCACCTAGTTGTTGCAATACGTTAAGTATAGGGCGCTTTCGCATTCGGGTAATTTTTTTTGCTTATGCTTTGTGCAGTGTTTTTCGAAAAATTGTTTCGTGCGTGCTCGGGTGTGCAAACGAAAGCGATGATCAGTGTTGCTACTGCCAACAACAAAAAAAAAAACGCCCCAAAAATTTGTTCGAAAATTACCACTTTTGATGCAATTGTATCATTTCGGCAACAGTGAAGAGGATCGGCGGCTGAATAAATGCGTACATAGGTAAATACACAATTACTCTAAGTGTGTGTTTTATTGGCACCGCATATTTTTTTTACTTGTACGATTTTTGAGAAGTACGACCGCCACACGACAATGATGTGCGAAAAAGCAATTCAAGTGCACCAGCTACGCAGCATTTTTTATACTTATATATATTACTATGAGTATATATTTGCATAAACTGCATGTCTTGCGGTGTGTGTAGCACCGCAACCTATTTTTGAGCGAGTATACTTAGGGTTGTGAAATTTGGCACTCTTGCAGTTCTCTGGGTAACTATCCTCGCTATAGCAAGGCTTTGGTAGTTGATCAGTGCATTGCTTGACAAAATTGAAAAAATAGAAAATCTTTCCACGCTTATATCTCAGCTTTTGGTTACCCGATCTCAAAGCTGATAGTTTCTGCACACTCTGCTCGCTGAGTACTTTAATTTGATACTTAATTTATTAGTGTAGCTGTTCTAGATTATAATTAAAAAGAGCGTTTCATGTAAAATCTTACATATTTTGCGTTTCAAATTTTTCAAATGACCGCCACTAAAGAAGTTTCACTTCTTACAAGTTCTTGAAAACACTTTGTTTTTCATAGGGAAACACATCAAATTTAACTAATGTCAAAAAATTTTACATCTATTTATAACGCATTTGGAGATATTCGAATGCAAAGGCGCGCAAGCAAAATTTTTCTTATATGTACACACCTGCTCAAAATAATAGGTACACTCCAGAGTTAAAAATTCAACTCAACGGAAAAACTTTTTATTCAAAATATTTAAAACTCTCATGTCACAGTGTTAGACTCCAAACTCCTTCGAAACGGCTTGACCGATTCTTATGAAATTTTGTGTGTATATTCAGTAGGTCTGAGAATAGAAAGTATACTATTTTTCATACCCCTATATGGGCAATTTAGAGTGGCCCTCATACAAAAATATCATTTTCACAAAGACCACTTAATCGATTCACATGGAATTTACACCACGTGTCTTTTATATTAAGAGTCATAGCATAGGCTACAAAACTTTTGCTTAGGGTGCATATTTAGGGTGGTCCTCATACAAAAATATTGTTAAAATATAATTTTCACGAAGAACGGCAATCGATTCACACTGAATTCACACCATGTAGCTTTTATATTAAAAGGCAAAGCTAAGGCTACAAGGTTTTAATTTAGGGTGGCCCTCATACAAAAATATTTTTAAAATAGCATTTTCTCAAAGACCACTTACTCGATTCACATGTAACTTACATCACGTGGCTTCTATATTAAGAAAGAAAGAAAGCTGAGGCAATAAAACTTTTTATTTAGGGTGGCCCTCATACAAACATATTTTTAAAATATCATTTTCTCGAAAACCTCTTAATCGATTCTCGTGGAATTTACACCACGTGGCTGTTATATTGACAGGCACATACTTAGAGTGGCCCACATACAAAACAATTTTTTAAATAGAATTTTCACGAAGATTTCAAAATCATTTCTTAAATGTTTCCAATGGTCTACGGAAAGTTTTTGCAAAGTTTGGTTTAGAAAAATGGGCAGTGACACACCCTCCAAAGTCAAATCTCATCAAGTACTGGACGCAGATGAATAGGACTTGATATAAAAAGTCCTGGCAAAATAAGTTTCACTGGAAAAATTGGCTGTTTCGCTTATACATTCCATCACATGAGTTCATATAACATCCGGAACAACTACCGGAAAGGGCAGGACGACGTCTGCCGGGACAGCTAGTATGTACATAAAAAAAAGTAGAAATTCTTTAAGAATAACCATAAGCTACGAAAGTTGAGGTCAATGAATACTATTTGCACAATATTTGCCTGCTCAAAATAATAGGTACACCGGAAAGATATACAGTAAAACAAAAGAAAATGTTAAAGATATGAACTTTTTTGTTTACACTTTCATTATTTAGTGTATCCACCTTTATTTTGGGTAACTTTCGCAACTCTTCTTGGGATACTTTCGATTAGAGGCTAGCAGGTTTCCTTGGGTATCTCATACTATATTTCTTGGACACAGTCCCTCAATCGCTCCGTATTCGTGAAATTTTTTTTTGCTTTTTTCTTCTTTAAGGTCCACCACAGGTTTTCTATCTGCTTTAGGTCCTGTGACAGACTTGGCCAGCTAAACGCGTTGACTTTATTGTCCTCAAAACATTTTTTCACAAAGACAAGAGGTGTGTTTTGGGTTATTTCTTGATGATAGATCCAAAGCAAGGATATGTTTTCCTCAGAATAGGGCAGCATTGCGTTTTCGAGTATACTTTTGTATTCGGCTGCTGTCAGTTTACTTGTAGTCCGGAATATAGGACCTATCCCATATTAAGGAAAACACTATCACACCATAATATTTCCGCCTCCGCGTGTAAGTTTTTTTTTGTGAATCTGCCGTGAAACTCTTTGCTTTTAGGCCGTCGCACATTCTTTTCGGAATCATTTCCAAATAAATTAATCTTAGTTTCATCTCTCCTTAAGATATTACGCCACTTTTTCTGTCAATCAGATCATGACCAGTTTTCATGATCCCTTGCAAAATTTAGCCTCATGCTCAATTTTTTTTCCGTAGCAAAGGAACTTTTTTAGCTATGCGCCCATGTAGGTTTACCTTTAATAAACATCATCGAATTGTTTGAGCGGTAACCGCGTTCCCAATTTCTGCTAAATATGCCTTTTTTTCGATACTTTCAATATGATCATCTGTTGGAGCGGTTTTTGATGGTCTACCATGAGTTTCTTTTTGCGGTTTATCTTTAAATAAATTTCTCGCAAAATTGTGAGATATATTCAGCAACCTGGAAGCTGCATCGAAGAGATTTTCTTTTTTTTTATGTTTAAAGCCAGTCTGCATTCCTCAGCAAATCTATTTGACTTACGACCTATTTAAACTAAAATTTTTGCTGTCAATTCACTGCATTTTAAAATTTAATTAAAGAAAACCCACCGTTCTTCTAAGGAAAGTTAAAAAAAAATTAAAAAAAAAAATTATCAAACAAAAATTTGAACCAACAGGTGTACCTATTATTTTGAGCAGGCAAATTTTCAAACTGTACAGAGTAAGTAGAAACGGTCAAAACTTAGGGGAATTACATGATTTGTTTTACTGAAGATCGTGCTACCAAATTGTGTTATTCACGTTACCATTACGATTTTACCTCTATATTTCCAAAATCTTTTTAAAATAGAGTATAAACTAAAAACTGAGAAGTATACCTATTATTTTGAGCTGGTGTGTATATAAAGATTCAAAATAGAATGCATAAGAAACTATGCTATTGTAAATAACTGTTTTTGCTTTGCATTATTGCATATTTCGATGTCCCGTGCGACCTTAAAAACATTTGTTTTCCGTGCGTCGAAAGTGCATGCAGAAAGATTATTACACATCGATTACAAACAGAAATTTTTTTTCAATCAAAATAATAAAAACTTTTTGTTCTTGTGACTTGAGTAACGGCAAGAGTTAAACGAGTCGATGCGTTGAAGAAAAAATTACAGGAACAAAATACATGCACAAATACTCTTTCGCGCTGTATTTCTCATAGCAACCTGCAAAAGCACTCTTTAAAAAATAACTTTTTTAATGTAAAAAAACCTCAGCCTTCGATTAAAAGCATTAAAAAAAAAATATTAAAAATACCGTTTTTGAGATATAACACGTTTTGTGATTTTTCACCTGGAAAATGGAAAATTTCGGGAAATCTGACAAAACCATTGGAAAAAATGTATCGAAATGATGTGTCGGAAAATTTTTTTAGGTACATTTATGTACCACCAGCACGAGTTGAAAACAAGAGTTTAGCGCTCGCGCGCCGCGCTGGGAGATTTGACGTATTTCTCCCCATATGTTGTACTACATACATAGTTTTATGAACTTTGTTGTTAATATGTGAAAATAAATACATTGAATACTTCTGTTGGCTTAAAAACATTTTTACATAGCTTGCTTATATATTATTTCGAAAAAGAGCAACAGAAGCAACATAAATATCATGACCCTGATTAAAATTAAATTAAAAAAAACTTGAAATTAGTTTTGGACAAAATCAAAACCATTTTTAAGAGACATCAATGCACAACATTCTAAAATTAGTCTCATTGAAATATTGCTTCAGGTTTCGTTAAAATCGGCGTTTGAATTGTTTGCCTCGAAAACTATTTCTGTTTTTGTCCCGTGCGACCGCCTTGGTTTTTTGCAATTATCTTGAAAGCGAAAAATTGCCCAAAATCAACCTTAGCACCAATTATAGAGCTAGTTAAGAGCTATAAGTTAAGCCTATTGTCAAAAATTAAAAATACCTTTTATTTTGACTTTTTTTAAACTTTAAATGTGTACGATGGTCCCGTTCAACACTATGGAAATGCCCAAATGTATGATAGATATGTACAGCTGTGTTCACGAAAATAGTAGTGCCGTTGGGTCCTGGTTGTTTTACTATCAAATTAAATGATGAATACAATTTTCATTTAAAGTTTTGAAAAAATAGTAATCTATATTCATTTCCGAGAATATTTACAATCTCTTTTGTTATAAACTTTTATATATTTTAAAGCTATGGCTTAATCAAAATAAAATTCAAAAATAATGCTGTTCACGAAAATAGTAGTGGTCACTAAAATTAAAAAAAAAAGCGATACAAGTTAATTTAAACTACATGTTACATGTTATACGTGTTTGTTTGGGTCTAATATTTCGTGATAAACGCTTCAGTGTTTATAACGACTTTGCATCGACGTGGAATAGAGTCAATAAGGTCCTTACAACGCTTTACAGGATTTCAGCCCAAGTCCCTTTAAACATTTGTCAAAGCTGTGTTCTATTTGATGGCTTTGCTGTTGTTACGATTCGTTTGATATCTCCTCACAAATTTTCCATCCGATTAAGGTCCGGAGACTGACCTGGCCATGGCATCACGTCGATTTTTTAAGATACAAACATTCTTAAACTAGTTTACTAGTGTGTTTAGGATCGTTATCCTGTTGAATCGTCCATTTTAAATGCACTTCCCGACTGGCATTCGATAGCATTACATCCTTTAATAAATTAACGTACACTGCTTTGTCTATAATACCTTTGATCAAATGGATAGGGCCAACGCCAGTCTAGCAAAAGTAAGCCCATACTATAATGGTCAGTCCACCATGTTTAACCGTCTTGGTAGTGTATTTGGGGTGGTATTCTGTGTTTGGTGGACGACGAACATACTGTCTGGAGCCTGTTCCACCAAAAAAAAAAATACGTTGCGCCACTTTTCGGAATTCCATTTCATACAATCTTTTACCAATTGTATTCTTGCAACGACGTACTTCTTCGTCTAAAGGTATACCTTCCTGAAACTTCTTGTATTCAAATTATTTTCCATTAGTCGACGTCGAATTGTCACAGCACTGATCGACAGATTTGGCTGAGTTTATATCATTTTTGAGGACGCCGAGGGCTTAGTCTTGCAATATCGTGCACTTCGTCTGTCGTCTAATAACGAAATCTGGCGGTTACCACCACGATTTTTAGGTTTCTTACAATAGGTAGTAGCATTAAATATCAGGGGCAGTGCATCCAACCATATTTTCAGTTTCCTTGAAGGTCTTACCCTAATTCCTTAGCCTAATTATTGATTCTATCTTTTCGATTCAGCAATTCCTTCCTCTACCCACCAAAAAAAGGAAGAGTACCTCGATTGCAATAAATTCATATTATCAAATTATTGAATTACTTAATTACACTTACTTATAGCGGTTTTCTAGAATTTTTAGTTTTTTTCAACTAATTACGTAAAGCACTACTATTTTAATGAACAGCAGAATTTTGGTGCAAATATGTAAATGGATCACAAACAAGACAACACGAAACAAAACTAACAGGATTTTTTGGTTTTCTGTTCTTTTTATTCAGTCCTACGAAAATTTTACTAAGGAGTTCAATTTGTATATATATTTTAGCTTGAGGAATAAAAATAGTTGTCTAAATATTTGAGCTTCCTATCACAAACCTGTAAACGGCGCGGACAGAGTTTATGTCCGATTTCGTTGAAATTTTACGAAAAAAGCGACTTGCTAAAACATAGAAAAAGTCTGTTTTAGGTGCGAAGATATAGGGTTTTAGGTATTTAATTTGTATGGGAGATGCCACCCACTGTTGTTAAACTACATCCACATTTATTATCTAGCTGAAAATGCGGACAAAATACTCCAAAAGGGGAGTTTTTTTTTTTAAATTTGTGGGCATTTTAGCCTATGTTTTAGCGTTGGATCCGAAGATTATACTCCCAAAATTTCAGCTTCCTAGATCATACCTGTGAACGGCGCAATCAGATTGTTTCCAATTACAATTCATATGGAAAAACGAAAAAGCAGAAAAACCAAAGACAGTTTTTTTTTTGCGTTTCCATATGAATTGTAATTGGAAACAAACTGATTGCGCTGTTCACAGGTATAATCTAGAAAGCTGAAATTTTGGGAGTATTCTCTTCGGATCCAATGCTAAAACATAGCCTAAAATGCCTACAAATTTAAAAAAAAAACTCCCTTTTGGATGTATTTTGTCCGCATTTTCAACAAGATGAAAAATGTGGATCTAGTTTGACAACAGTGGGTGGCATCTCCCATACAATATACAAAATTGACCATTTCCACATATACTAATATGTAATTTGAGGAGCGTCGGAACAAAAACCGATAAATCGCTTTCGTGTTTTTTGAGAGAAATTAAAAAAATATGTCTAAGTTCATGGTTTTCTAATTTGGAATTGAAGGAAATCTATCAATTTATTGACGTTGAAAACACGGTTTGGAAACCTAAATTCAGCATTCGTGTGCATGGTACTTTTTGAGATAGAAAAAAAACAAAATGGAAATATCGGTTTTTGACCAAACCAACTGGATATATCGGTTTTTGATAAAACACTAGGATATATCGGTAGATTAGATAGTTTCCACTCGATTTCGGCAGTTGAAAGTGCGACCGTTGGTTGCTTCTTGGAGTTCTATGAAATACTTCCTTCTTAATACTTGAAAACATACACAGTAGTTGATTTTCGCTCATCTGTATCTCCAGCCCAGTCTGCATCACTGAATCCTTCTATTTTACCACTAGTGTCTCTTGTGAACTCCAATCTGTAATGACTTGTCCCTTTTAAATACCGAAACATTCTCTTAACTGCTGCCCAGTGCGCTTTTCCTGGAAATGCTAAATCTGGTCTTGCCACTTGAGCTGCATACATTATAAAACCAATTGCTTCTTGATATGGCACACTTCGCATACGCTCTTCATCTTCTTTATCTCTTGGGCAAAGATCTTTAGAAAGTTTTTGATTTATATCTAATGGTGTAGATATTGGCTTGCATTCCTCTATGTTAAACCGTAATAGTTAAATCATGTGCCGCACTACACATCTATGGATATGACAGTTTTTGACAGAATCAAAAAAGTCAACAATGAAAGATGCTAAGGATTTATCGGTTTATGTTCAGATCCGGGTATTTTGCGGAAAGATTTGGAGTGGATTTATCAATTTTCGAATAGGATACATTGACGATCAAGAAAGATATGTAGGAAAACAACCAATTGACATCAATAATAAAAAAAAAGTGAAAATGTCATATATCGGTTTTTGTTCCGACGCTCCTCATTTGTCATGCTGAACGCAGCCGAGGTCTTAAAACAACAACAAACGAGCTATCGATTTTCTTTATTAAACATTTTGGATTTATTTCGAGCTGTTATATTAAAAACCATCCTTAAATTGCGGTGCCATTGAAATCTTAATTCTAATAATACTATCAAAATCAGATTTTTAAGTATCGATGACTCGAATACTAAACGATATATCGATTTTTTTATTTAACATTTTTAATTTATTTTGACTTGTTTTATCGAAAAATATCGTCAAATCGTAGCGCCACGGATATCGTAATCGTGCCCGAAAAAGCTTATTGTTACTGAGAAACGTGACGCTTAAAGTATCATGACAATTATTCCTGCATACATACATACATATGTATGTACATATATTATTAAAATAAAAAGACAAACATTTTTTTTCATTATCTTATTTATTGAATAATCATTTGTAGTGAGTGCATCTAAGAGCAAAATGTTTTTTATTTTTCAATTTTGTTTCTATGTTTTGTTCTTTAATCTTTACCAACATTTTCTGATTTTCGTATTTCTTAGATTTTGATTAATGTTCATGTGTGTGTTTGAATGTGTGTGTAAATAAAAATAACTACGATACATAAATTATTAAAATAAAGATTTTATAATACACCTAATTGGTAAGAATTAAGTTTTAAAATAAGTTTGTAAGATTATGTCTTATAATATACGTATGTATATATGTTTATATTGTATTATATTGTAATTTAAATTTGAATTTTGAAATTTATACAAGTACATAATAAAGTACGAAAATACATAAATTTTTACAATATTTTTATTACTAAATACATATTAACAATTATACTTGAAGTGGTTCAAAGCCTCCTCCCTTAACAAAATATATGAAAATTAACAAAGAAGTAATCGGGTGGGCTATTATGAAAAGTCGTATTTAAAATGTAATCCTCTTATACTGCATCTTAAGCTTTTACGTTGGTTTTTTTTTTCAACAAAATTAATTAATTAATTCAACAAATTTAATTATTGAAAATAGTAGAACTTAAATATAATATTCAAATGTATTTATTAGAATCAATGGATAGTACCTATTATAAATTTTTTTTAATAGTTTTATTTAATTGAGTTGGGAAATAGCTTGGTAAACAAGATTATACAACTTATCATAACTAATGTAATATTTTCACAACTCTTTTCTTGTAAGTTCAACTTATATTTGTGTCTATAACATAAGCTAAGTGTGTGTATTTTTCATTTGTTTCATTTTCTATATAGATTTTCTATCATTAAAAGGCAGAGAAAATCAACAAAATGTATTGTTTATTAAAGTTTTTTATAGTTAGTTATACATATTTATATGCTATAATGCAATTTATATATTTCATATGCAATATATGTATATTTAGAACCATATGTATATGTATGTATTTATAACTTATTATTTTATTGAGTTTTAGTGTATTACTATTTGAATACCTCATCTGATCACACATGATACGCATAATCTTGATGCACTTATACAGTCGTCATGACAGTATGCCCCGCATTGTTGACATATAACCATTGCATTAAGTGAGCAGGAGCAGTTGTTGCCATCATTTGGTGATATTTTTTCTCCACAAGGTTCTACTGATAAAGAAGTTGCTATCGGAGCTGTTGGGACAATGTAATTGCTGCCCTCTAATAGTGCGGAATTTGCAGTGTAGTTGTCAATAAACGCGAAATTACCTAAAGTATAGAAAATTTTTAACTGAGAAAACTCCAAAGAATTGGAATAAGAGTAAAAATGAAAAACATTCTAGCATTGTTTCTGAATTTACAACCCCAGATCGCATTGTGCTGGGGCCCTACTCTGTAATTCGATTCGAAGCAAAATCGTGCCGCAATTGAATAAAATGTACTCTAAAATGCATTGGCTTTCTAATCGCATTCTAGAATAGGGCCACTGTTTTAATTTAATTTTACGTTACTTGAACATAACATAACATGAATTTTTTTTTATCATTATGAGGTAATCTAAAAATTTTATTTTATACTTATAGTCCAGTTTGTTGTCAAAAAAGCGCGTTTTATTTGTCATGCATGGATTAAAACAGAAACTTCTGCATAATATTTCTGAGGGTGGATAGAATAGAATGTCTGGCTGTAGAAAACGAAAAGTTAATATCAAAATAGGTCGAAAAGAATTTAGGAAACAAGGAACAAATAGCGATTGGCCCAAACTTTGGTTACAAACTCGTTAAACTATACCTCTTAAGATAAAAAAGTTAGGTATCATGCCTCTGTAGTGCTCTCCGTTGACCGTAACGTAGCTTTGCTTATTTACGTAATCTTTGTGAAAATGTGCCTCATCCGAAAATATGATTTTTTTAGAAAATCGATTACAAATTCGAGCTGCTATAAATCCCAAATAGAAGCGAGATCGAAGTGGATGGGCGTTTTACCTTAATGAGCTAGAGCTAGTAAGCGAAAAATCCAAGAACTTTTTGCAGAATTTTTTGAGGACTAGTGCGGCTAATTTTCATTCACCCTAATTTTGTAAGCCGTCGACGACTCTAGTCTCGATTTGCTGTCGTCTTCGCTTCGACGTCGCTTCGTCTCAGTTTTGGTATCGTGTAACAAAAGCGAGACGACTCAGAAAAAAATCGATAACTTGAATTGAGAAAAATGTCATCTTTAATTTTGCTGACGTCAAATAATTAAAATAATTGTCATAATTAATATTCTTGTTAGTCTCAATAAAGAATTCAATTCAATTCAAATAAAATAAATGAAATAAAAAAAAATTATGGATTCAATTGAAGTTTGGTTTTCGTCAAGCAGTGTTTTTTAATAATTAAACTTTAAAATTTTACTTATCGCCAACCATCACCATCACGAATGGCCGACGGTAATGCCTTTTTTAAAACCATTTGCTAGGCCAATATTTGCCTGCATCATCTCGACCAACTTGCCAAACTGGTCTTGATTAGTGCATTTCATTTTTTTATTAAATAAAATATAAAATTTCCACAAAAAAACATTCAAAACCACACGAACGAACGGTCGTCGTCTGTAAAAACTTAGGCGACATTTAATCAACGAAAGCGAGAGTCACTTTCGTCAAAAGGCGACTTCGGAAATACCAAAAATAGGCGAAGATTTCGATAGTTATCGAAAGTCGTTTTAGACGATGCCAATTTATTAGAGACGACAAAAAGCGAAGACGAAGACGACTTACAAAAGGGTGATTTGCTGATATCTCTGACGAGTTGTACTCTTGGGTTTAATAAGTAACATTCTCTTTACTTTATTCATATCTTTCGTACAGAAGGCGAGGTTTTTTTTTTCAAAATAATTCCCAAACTGATGATTCTTCGAAAAAGGTACCCGATCATAACCCAAAACAATTTTGGGCCTTATGTCCGTTTTTTTTTTCGGTCATAAGGCCACCCACTTACCCTAACTTTTATGTAGAATTGCTGTGGCTAGCGAAGCCGGTGTTGGATATACGACAGAATGTCAATGCGATTTTCAAGCTAAAAAAAAATCATGAAGGTGGCCCGAGTGTGGCCTATGTACTGTAGCGCTCAAATGCTTTGTAACTGAAATCACGTTTGAAAAAACATCATTTCAGTAAACCAACTCCCCAGGGGGTCGCGGTCGCAAGGCAGAATTAAGTAAAAAAAAATCTGTCTGGTCCTAAACTTCGATAAAAATACAACAATTTCAATGAGATATGATATGCTTGGTTATTTTTTAATTGTACATAGGTAGGAAGTAGCGAATGGTATGTATTAATAATTTCAAAGCCTCCCTTGCCAGATCTGGATATTCTCTTTTCTCTTCATCCAGAAGACATAAATTTTTTGCGGCTTAGATTCCATTTTAAACATGCCGTCAGCAGCCGAATCTATAAGATTTTCTTTTATTTTTGTGCTTATATCCGCTTGTTGCACAGACATCCAAAAAAGGATTAAGAATCCTTTTATGCCCACTGTCAGTTTTAAAGACAAGTTCTGGAAAATAACTTGATAGATTAACTTTATATAATTATGAAAACCTTTTATCATACAAGGAATGTGAGAACTTATTACCGATTGGTCTGTTACGATTTCTTCGACCATCTACTGAATGCAAGAGAAAGACGTTGACAATAAATGAAGTTTTGCGTGGAATACTTTGATTTTATCTTTAGCCGTTAGAATGTTTTCTGCTCTTCTTTGAAAACTTTTGCTTTAAATATTTATGTGATTGAAAAGATCTGCGAGAAATGCTAATTTTAAATGCCAAACAGCCAAAGCCAAAGAGTAGATTTTGATGGAGCGAACTTATGTCTTCACAAATGACTCTAAGCAGTCGAGTTTGCAAAGCTTTACCTTTAATAGAGTTTACAACTTTAACCACATGTTAAAGCACATCATATAAATTAGATGGTAAAGCCTTGGCTGCTAGAGCTTGTCGAAGAAAAAAGCAGTATGTCCATGAGGCATTTGGCTTTATTGTTCTTGAATATTACAAGACAAATCGTTTCATTCTTGTTTTATACACCTTCCTCACAACAAAGTATATATCGCTGTTCACAGAGTGCCCAGTGCACTCGACTATGCTGCCCTCAGTAGCACAAAAGGCGTATCTCAAAAAAATGCGTTACGTGATAATTGATGTTACGTTTATGTCAATTTGTTGAAATACCTCTTAAATTGAGATAGAGGAAATTCTTTTTATAGGTTTGAACTAAGATACCGGCATTTGGCGTAGTTCATTGGATGCTTAATTTCTTAAGCTATCCGATGGCATAAGAATCCAGAATATGCATTTTTTGAGAAACGCTTTTTCCGCTACTGAGGGCAGTAAGCCGTCTTTGAAGTCACTTTCATAGTTTTATTTGATTAGTCATGGGAGGTCGCAAAAAATTTTTTACTTGAAAGGGTATCCAAAAAGTTTGAAAAACACTGGCCTAAATACAGTCGTGTCTGAATATAGTGAACTAACTTTTGCAAGGCCTGTTCACAGTATCCAGGTTGTTTACTATATCAAGGTTAACATTTTTTGTTCAAAAACTCGTTTTATTTGCTCAAAATAAAATGTACATATGTTTATTGAAAGAATACGCGAATAGATGTTTGCTTATTGCGTTCAGAAATTGACTTTTGGACCGCTTTTTCGCGTAAAAGTTAAAATTTTGGTATTCACTATATACTATCACACGACTGTAATGCGATTTTTCAAAATTTCAAGCAGAGATTTTTTTTAAAAATAGGTCGAACGAGTCAATTGTAAGAAATTCTACAATATGTGTACTTAATTTCTGAAATATATTAGCTATTTGCATTCAACTGTTGAGACACTGGAATCAGTTAAAAATCCAGTAATTTTTCGGGTGTATTGATTGTTTGAATTTATATTCTTTGCACAAAATCTACTATTTTTTAGCTTTGAAATACCATTTTCAAGATCTTCAAAAAAAAATTTATAGCTAGAACTATTGAAGCATAAAAATTACGTTTTTTTAAATGCTTCCATTCGGACAAGCGGTAACTGACGCATCCGAAAATTAAATGCAGTTGGATTTCCTTCTTTGGAACCTTAAAGATGATTCTACCAAAGGTTAAAATAGTGGAGCAACAAAAAAAAATGTTAACGCTCTCATTGGGAATGACTCGTATATCTTTCTAGTGCAAAGAGAAATTAGTTTGCCATTTGGCTATAAAACGCTTCTTTCACTGTTATGTCAGCAAACGCAGTTTTCACTTCTCTGCAAAGATTTTTTGATTGGAATGCGTACGCGAACTTTCAAGGTGTCAAAATTGTAATGGCAACATATTTTTGTGTCAAATAATTAGTGTTTTTTTTTTCTCCATTAAAGTGAATAAGCTACCAAAGTTACACCTAAAAAAATCAAATTGTTGGTTTCTTACAAATAATAAAACAAAGGAAATAATTTTCCATTACACCCTAATATCAGCATAATTAACTCCTGTGCGCAGGGTTGCCAAGTTGAAAAGAATTGGAACTTCCGGCCTTCCCAAAACAAAATAATAACATATATGTACATAAAAACTAGTAAAGGTGTTATCTTCGGCCAGGCCTAAACTCACATACCCTACACTGCATTGAAAGTACTTTTTAAATAAATGTTGAAAATACGTTGAAAAGGTCGAAGAAGTTTAATAAGTTGAAAATAATGTAAATAAAAAGGTTCAAAAAAGTTGAAAAGTGTTGAAACACTTGAAAAAAAAAATGAAAAAGTCTAAAAAACTATGGAAACCATTGAAAAAACTTGAAAGAAATGGAAAAAGTCGAAAATATAATGAAAATGTCAAAAAAAGTTCAGTCGTGGTAACGTGAACTTATTAAAACCAAGGTTGTTCATGGTAGCGAAATTGTTCACGCTAGCGAATATGAAAATTTAAATCAAAATTTAAGCAGCGCAGTCGTTATGACGTATTTTGCATGAAATTTTTATTCTTTACATCATTTGTAACAACAAAAACTTTAAAAGAAACAAAAAACTTCTTCATAAACTAAATTAAAAATACATAAAAAGCCTTTTGCGTATTGCATGGTTGAGTTATGTATGTCTTGCTACAAGGTAGTCAATGTAAAATTTATTTCGTTCACGTTAGCGCGTAGTTCACGTTAGACGGTGGTCACGTTACCGCGACTGCACTGTAAAGTTGAATGAGGTTTAAAAAGTGGAAAAAATACATATAGAATATATTGGGAAAAGTTAAAAGGTTGAAAAAATCAAAAGAATATGGGAAACATTGAAAAAAATAGAATATAAATGAAAAAGACGAAATATGCCACGCCCACTTCTCCATTTCCGCCTACTTTGGGATTAAAAAATTATATTCCTGATTGACATACGCATACAAAATTTTACCACAATAGCTTGTATAGTTTGCGATATATGCCGTAATTAGTCTTAAAATTTAGGGCGGTTACACACCCACTGGTACAATCCAGTCCGATTTTTATCCAGAAGTAGCTTTCTACAAGCAAACCTCTTACACCAAATTTCAGTATGATTGATCATATATTTCGATAGATATGCCACTTAAGGTATTTTACTTGTATGGGAGGTGCCACGCCCAGTGGTGCTATTTCGCCCGCTTCTGATGCTGACATATCTTATGGAAAGTAAGCCACTTACATCAAATTTCATGCCAATTGCTGCAAAAGTTCTCTTAAAATATGACTTCCAACTTTATGTTAATATGAGAGGTGCCACGCCCACTGATCGTCGTAATTTATTTTATTTTATAGCTAAAAATAATTGACATCTATGCACCAAATTTTATGAAGATTACTCTCATTGCACACTATCTATGGCATTAAACGTGTTTTGCTTATATGGGAGGTGCCACGCCCACCGGTTCTATTGTTCCAAATTTTTGTAAGAAGATATCTTTTAGCAAGTATGTCTGCCATACTAAATTTCATTACGATAACGTTGTTAGTTCTCTAGCTATTACGTTTAGAAATATTGTGGGCTGTACCACGCCCTTAAACATGTTTTTCTAGTATATTGATGAAGCTTGTATTGATGACTGCTCTCAGTAGTATCATCCCTAAAATTTTTATGAAAATCGAATATGCCAATTTTGAATTAAACGAAATCAACATTTTTAATTGTAAAAAATGTCACGCCTACTTTTCCAATTCCGCCCACTTTAAACACAATTCAAAATATATATGATTTGTATCCGTGTACTAAATTTCATCACAATATCTTGCACGGTTTACGAGTTATGGCGTTATAAAAGTTAAAATTTAGGGCTGTGCCACGCCCCTTTAGGAGCCTTTGCAAATTTAAAACCTAGCCCAATCTTAATTTTGTTCACATATTCACCAAATCACCAAGTTTCATCAAAATCGCAGCAACTTTTTTCAAAATGGGCTGAGGTATATTTACATAGAGTATGGGTGGTAGGCGTGGTCGCGACCCGATTTCACCCATTTTTATATGCTAGCAGCTTGCAAGAAGGTGTGACCTGTGTGCTGAATTTAGTTGTACATATTTGTAATTTTCAGGACAAGGTTTGTATGAAAGAAAGTTTTTTTTATTTTTAAGATCACATTATCTCGAAGATCGCATTATCGATTCACATGGAATTGACACCACGTAGCACTTATACTCAGAGGCGCTTGAATATTTAGGGTATTTTTAAAATAGCATTTTCTTAAGAATTCAAATGGAATCAACATCACGTGGTCTTTACACTCAGAGGCCATTATTAAGCTTTATAAACTGTATTTAGGGTGGTCCTCATGCAGATATTTTTAAAATCGCATTTCTTGATGATCGTTTCATTGATTCAAATGGAACTAACAAAATGTAGGAAAAGGATGTTTTCAATATATGTATCGTATACACCCTGTGTGAATAAATGCGTTTTTTTGGGCATGGTTCCTTTTTCCACATTAATTGAAGTGTTTTAATTTTCACTGAGGGTTCTAAACAATATTCTATCTATCATTTCTATACCAAATCAACTAGTAAATAATACAATAGTAAAAAATTTATTATTTTTGTGCGGGAAGGACTTTATGACCTTTTATTTATGCAAGTGTAACAATAAAAGATATACCCAGCTTTTCCAGAAATTTTTCAATTCTTACCGGATTCCCGGCCTTAACATGAAATTCTAGGCTTGGCCGGGTTAAGCCCGGCCACTTGGCAACCCTACTTGTGCGTCATATTTTCGAAACAACCTCCTGAACGATAAGATGTTAAAAAATGTTTACGAGAATATTGCTTTATTCTCTTAATTAGTGCCCCATTAGCCTTAAATGTACCTGGACTGATATTGCGTCTTACAATGTTGGTAGCATTTGCACTATGCATTGATGGTAGAACTTCATGTACAGTGTTTGAGGTATCAACATCAACTGAGGCAGGACGCCCGCGTCCTGTTATGGGTATTCCATTCATGCCATGAAATTGGTTCTTTAATAAAAATTGAAATGTAAACAATAAAATTGTATATTTGTAAAAATATAAAAAATATTCCAAATATACTTGATTTTGTGGCACTGGCGGAGCACTTGAAGCACGTGGTGCTTGGTTGTCAGCAGCACCAACATTTGCGCGATGCACTAATACATATTGCCCACTACCATTTGGGTGCAACTCGTGCTGCTGATTCGATTGATGTCGATGCTGCATTACGTTTATTTGCTGCGCTGTTGATGGTATACTCACTGTCCCAGAAGCAGCATAAACATGACGTATCATTGTAGGTGATGGTTGCCTTTGAACATATTTTTTGCGTGGAAATCCCATACGTGGACCAATAACCTTACAATGAAATAATGTATTTAAAGGTTTTTATTTTTAAAGAGAAAAAACTTTTTGCTTACTTTGTAAACACCTGGACGGCCCACGCCCATGACATTAGGCGGAATATTAGTTGGCATCGAAGATGAAGCAACATCTTCATTTTTAACTAATACTCCGGACGGTGATGGCGATGATGATGCTGAAGAGCACGAATTTGATACCGATGCAGACGACGGTGAGGAATTGTCGGATATTTGCTGTTGACCTAATATTGCTGAAGGTGGTCTAAGTTGAGCCTTGAGGTTTTCTCTATTAGGACTACTTTGTATAACTGCTTGACAAATTTGATAGCTTCTTTCAAGATTTACGGCTCCAGGAGGCAATTTATTAGTAGTGGCCTTACGGCCTTTTCCTGAAGGTATTTTTGTCACTGGGCGCTGTTGTGCGATTGTTGTTGGTATACCAGCTGTCGACAGAGCCTTGATTGAACTGCTCGCGCCAAGATTCATAGGTGTATTTATGGATGCAGCCGTGGCTGTTGGTAACGAAGCGCTTATTGCTTGAGCTGTTATATAGGGAGGAGCAGTCGCAGCGCCGGCGCCAGCGGATGATGTTGGTACCGATGAAGTTATGCTAACAGATGAACGAGGCATTGAAATTATATTCAATTGTTTTGAATGAAAAAATTTTGGCTGGTGCTGTTGAGATTGAAATGATGAAATTTGTTGATGGTGTGGTGGTTGTGTTTGTAGTTGTATTTGATGTGAAGGCATTATATTATTGCTTGTTGATGCTTGTGAGGCATTTACTGTTTGTGGAATAAAACTACGTTGCTGCTGTTGAAGAGCAAATTGTTGAATTTGCTGGTGTTGTTGATTTTGTTCCAATTGATGCTGCTGCTGTGAAGTGGCGCTAGCATGTTGGAAAAGCTGCTGGCCATTTGCACCTATATCGAACTGGCGTCGAATGACGTGCATTGAAAGTGGTGTTTTATGATGTTGCTGTATCAAGTGTGGTTGCGATTGTGTAGGTGGAGATTGATGTTGGCTTGCTTGCTGAAAAGAAAACTGTTGTGCTTGTTGTTGTAGCAATTGTTGCTGTTGTTGCAGGTTCTGCTGTTGTACTAAAAAATTCCTTATAAGCTGACCGTTAGAATCTACCAAAATTTGTCGTTGTGGGTGTGGTGGATGCAGATGATTCATAGCCGCGGCAGAAATATTTGAAATACTGCTACATAAGTTGAGTTCATTACTATCATTTGAATTACTATTTGTTACAACTGTGCTCGTAACTTCCATTTCAGCAGCAGACATTGGCACATCAGAAGACAACTGTGTAAAAAATTTTACTATATAAAAAGTTTTCAAATAAAACCGAATCTTTACGGAAGTGAAACCTGAACGGTGCATAAAACCGAAGCTTTGATCATATGCTAGTAATTGGTATTTTTCATTCTTACGAAAAAAATAGTTCACATAAAACTATATTTTTAGTCATTCATGTTTCTTTCCCGCGAAACTAATATTTCTATATAATTAATACACAAACCTCAGAGACTTCATTTGAATATTCAGACTGATTTGCTATAAACTGCCGTTGGCCTTGGTGTTCTACTTGCAGTTGTAGTTGATTTTGCTGTTGTTCCTGCAGTAGTTGTTGGCGATGTTGTTGTTGAAGTTCATCGACAATATCTCGAACAGCATCGTTATCATCTAATTCGTCATCATCATCGGCTTCATCTTCAATTAAATTTAGTGCTACATCGTTGCTAATTTGAGGTACACATTCATCGCTTTCATCGTCTTCAGATAATTGTACATCAAGAGCACCGCAATTACCTTCATTTGTTTCATCTTCACAAGCATTTTTTTGCTGATGGCATTGTTGCTGTTTACATTGATCAGCTTCAACCGAATCGGATTTATTTACATTGGATTGCTGTAGCTTAAGGCCACCGAAATTCCAGTCGTGTTGCACATGCTGAAACATTTCTCTGTGGTCAATTTGCCTATTGATATTGCATCCATGCAGACGCTGCTGATGATCATCTTGATTTATATGTTGAGCATGTAATAACGTATTTGATGAGTTGGCAGCTGAAAGAATTTCTTGCATATCCGAATTTGTCACAGCAGATGATGTTGAGGACGAGCTTGATGACGAAGATGATGATGATGACGATGAAGTTGTTGTGGATGAGATACTGGTTTGTAAAAGCGATTTGTTTTCGTACAAATTATCACAATCGTCTGATCCAATCACTATAATAAGTAATATTAAAAAATCATATTTTATGACCAACAAAGAAGAAAACGAAATATGTATGTAATGAATAAAAACTTAACTTAACTTAACTTAACAAATGATTTTGAGATCCCTCAAAAAAAAAATGTCTTATTTATTTCACTTAAAACTATAGATTTAAAAAAAACGATTGCAAGTCGCATAGTTATACATAGATCTAGGTACACATTAATTGTTTTACTTAGAAAATATCTCTGTGCGGCGGACCACTCTTGTGCTCTTTATCTCCTTACGGAGCATAGCGCTTCCACAAAACTCTGTCCTAGCGCACATAGTGCGTGCCATCAATTCTCTGCAACATTTCGCCGATTTATTTTCTATTCTAGCGAGCGTTTCTCGATGATTTAGGACGGACGCGTTTTCTACTACCAAGAGGGTTCCACTCAAATGCTTGTCGGTAAACTTCAATTGGTGAATTTCGCCGATTGATTTGATGGAAAATCGGAGGAGTTAACTTCTTCAACAGGTGCTACTTTGTGCTCAGTAGGCAACCTCTCTCTCGACGAAAGCAACGATTTACAAATCATTCATTTTCCCAGACCTGTTGCACATACAGCATAAACGATGACGAACACACATAAACACATGTTTATTCCTACGGCCCCTAAGGAAATTGTGCAACAACAATGTTAAGAGTAGGGTAGAAGGGGGAGGCTTCGACACCCTAAACAAATTTTTTTTCAGGGAATTGTTGTTTTTGTTGTTGCTATTATACAAGCGCCCTCTTGCGGTTTATGTGTTTGTTGTTGGTTTAATTGAAGTGACCTTTGGCTGAAGTGAAAATCAAGAGAAGTTCATAATTTGGCTGGCCAACTAATTAGAAACACTAAGTTGTGTTCAAGTCAGTAGCAAATTTCTGGACCTTGAATTAATTTTACTGGTAAGTTATTAATCAGACAAAAACCCCAGTTGTGGAGAAGTTAATTCACTGGGTTTCAGATACTCTTGAAATGAGAAAACCACGAAGTTGTGACCCAGGAACCCAAAGAGGGATTGTCGAAGTTTTTAACCTCAAAATGTCATACCGATCTATTGCCACCCACTTTGGTTGCTCAGTTAAGAAAGTTGATGATGCTATTAAACCCTTCACCACTTTTAAATCGACAGAAAACGTGCCAACAAAAAAAACGACCTTGTAAGACAACGGAAAGAACGGATGCAAAAATTTCTTGAATGGCTATATTAGACCCTAAAATAGCACCCTGGGGGGATTAATCCCCAAATTTTGGATCGAACTGATACTATGATATCCACTCTTACTGTAAGGAGACGTTTGGTTGAATCTGGCTACATGAGTTTCACGTATGAAGACAATACACAAACAAAAAGATGGACTGAATTTGCAAAGTTTTACCTAGCAAACCAAGTGAAGTGAAGCAAAAGTATGTATGCCACTTTTATAAATTACCAAAAATTCATTATTTTTGGAATTTTTCGAAACCTCCCACCTTAAGGGAGGCTTCGTCAGTTCAAAGGGAGGTTTCGACACAGGAATAATTTTATGTTTTAATGATATATTTGATTGAGAATGTAGAGTTAAGTAGAAACTATGTTTAAATATGTAGGCAAAGTTTTTCCTTGGAAAATGCCAATGTTCGTGCAATACTGGTGTTTTCTGTTTTTTTGGCTTTCTGCATATTATCTTCAATGCTATTTTGCTTAGAATATTTTATTTCCCTTTATAAACCTTAGACATCTTGATAACTGATGTAATACGACGATTTAACGAATTGGAGGATTCGACACTATGTCGAGTAAACTAAAATGTCATGTACGTTTATGGTAAGCACTTCCTTTAAATTTACCTTTATTTGATACTTTTTCGCCGCCAATATAAGCATTTAATAAGTCATTCAAAAAAAGTAATTAATGAGCTCAAAATCTTAGAGCTAAAAGCCAAAGATAAATCTTTGGAAGAATTTTTTCAAGTAAATGACGTTGAGCTGTTTGGACACAAGGTTGAAAGAAACAATGTTTATGTCTTTCTTACATAGCAGCCTCTTTCAAATTAGCACTGATGACAAATTTACTGACCAATGGGCTTAAAGTAGGCATAGGTCAGTCTATATTGCGCTTAACTTAATTGAAAATTAGTAAGCAAATGTAAAAAACGCACAAAAAACATCCACAACGTTACAACGGACAGAGAAAAAGAAGAAAGCATTCGATATATGAAAGATTTCTATCTTTCACATTAGACAACAATACAAACAGCCACGACCAAAATAAGATCTTCGTTTGTTCTTTGTTTTATGTAAGTTAAGATTGAAAACATTGTTTTTATTAGTTTCAAAACTGAAGTAATGTCTGTTAATTATAAGTTTTCTTTGTTATTAACACAAAAATTCAAAATAAATTTATAAATTATTAATTAGCTTAAAATGCTTAAAGCCATAAGCGAAACGTTGAGTAAGTACATGATTATTCAGTAGTTTTATTCACTAAAACATAATGTACCAAATAGCCCATTTCTCACAGAATACATTTTTGATAGAGAATAATAAAGTGAGAGCGTTACGATTTGAAAAATAAATCATAAGTTTTAAAAGATACGAGTAGTGTGGAAACAAACGAGAAAATGATAAATAGATGATGGCGCATTAAAATCAGTGTCCAAACCGAAAATCAGTATTAAAATCAGTATCCAAATTTAATTATACTGATTTAATTAGTATAGTTGGTATCATTAAGAATAATAAAATTTATATACTATGGGTTCCGCAACACATATGTGGGTGTGGACAATCAACAGTGGACACATGACTATTGTATGATTGACAACAACAACAAAGCACTATGCCTTATTTACAATGATACTCTGGTTATTCTGAAGGATTTTAACTTCCGTAGATATCTTGATACAAAGCTCAAAAGCAAATTTTCCAGCTTGGCAAGGAAACTTCGAGAAGACAAAATTTTTTCCTTAAAAAAATCACAGTCATTACAGAGAGAATTTTTTACTAAGAAATAACAACAAAACGAAACTGCTGTAAGGGTCAGCTTTAAAAAGTGCAATATTCTAGAATCTAGATAAAGCAGTCAGACGGCTAAATAGTAAAAAAATGTATCTTGAAGAACATGAAAGAAATATGCCCTGACAAACGTTAATTATAAAGACCGACAAAATTAAACGAAAGTCCAGAACCAGAGACCAGACCTGGTCTTTGATGCGCTGAATCCGAATCCGAGCTCTGAATTGCTCCTATACGTCGTTTTCAAGATATTCTAACCTAAAAGTGCAAAATGAATTACAGTGTTTTTTGCAAAAGTGCAAAATGAATTACAGTGTTTTTTGCACTTTTAGGTTAGGATATCTCGAAAATTTGACGTATAGGAGCAATTCTGAGCTCGGATTCCGATTCAGCGCATCAAAGACCAGGTCTTGTCTTTGGTCCTTGTGTAATTAAAGTTTATCAGGGCATATTTCTTTCATGTTCTTCAATATATATTTTTTTACTATTTAGCCGTCTGACTGCTTTATCCAGAATATTTCACACTTTAAAGCTGACCCTTACAGCAGTTTCGTTTCGGACTCAGCGCATCAAAGACCATCGGGTATGCTAGGTCTGATCTCTGGCTTAAAAATTTGTCAGCCTGTGTTATTTAGTGATATTAATTTGTCGACAAAACCAGTGGCGCACCGAACGGAATATTTTGGAAATAGCTTTGTACATTAACTAAAAGACGCTTGCAGAAATTTCGAGTGGTTCTCAATAGCTCTTGTTGAGTCTACATATGTTACGGACTCGGCTGAAGTTTTTTTTTTTTTGTTCGGAGCGTGAACAGTGAATTTAAAATCTTACAGAAGTTGGCTGATGTTCACTCCATGGAGAGTAATGCGACCAGAGATAAGATTTTCGCTCAGGTAAATCAAACCATGAGCAATCTTTGGATTGAATTCAAAAATTTGAAACGTGTAAATACAGACGCTGGTAAAAATATGTCCGTTACAAAAACCGGAGCAAAATCATTTTCATTTCTATGACTGAACAGCGTCATTCTGTACCTAAACTTTCCGACAGTTTGTTTGTATGGAAATTGGCACACATCTTAACTTACTAAACTTGAAGCTGCAAGGTAAAAAATCTTGCTAAACCTTGATTCTTTTTTTTATTGATTTTTAAAAAAAGTCATACTTTCCAAGTTCGTCTAAAACTATATAGGCAAACTTGAAATTCAAATTTTTAAATATACATGGAAAACAATCATAGAATTTCATACTAGATAAGGAAACAACACAACTTAAAAAAAAGGCTTAGATAGCCTCAAAACTCACCTTAGTGTACTTAAATTTCAAAAAATTTATGGGGGAGGACCCACAGAATTTCCATTTATTGAGGGGTTTCCATACTCCCAAACCCTCCGTAATGTTGCTGGCCCGCCTGGCCAACAATTTACAATCTGCCTTTGGGTAAAAAAAGGTTGAAGCCCTCTGCATTAGACTATGGCTCTGGGAGTATCTTATATTTATTAAAACGATACCCAAAGTTAGTGTTTAATAAGGTAAAAATATACGTTTTTTATAAATCTTTATGCTTTTAAAAAGCGAATATAATAGTAGGCACCAATTTCATGAGCCTTAATTGGTAGTATCAGTTATCAATCTCCACTTGAATTCATAATAAAAAAAATACTGAGGCGACGAAGTATTTATTTGTTGAATAATACAAAATTTTAAAAAAAACTTACCGTTTTCGAAGGAGGAGGCAAACATATAGTCATCATCATTTGTTTTATTGTCAGAAGTATTAAGGGCGATGTTACGAACATTTCCAGTGTCTAATAATGAAATAATATCATATTTGAATTCAATAATTCAATAAAATTTATTAAACGAGCTTTTTACCTCCACTGTCAGTACTAACATCACCAGATTGCAGAACGTAGTTTTCGGCATCTGCAAAATTTTGTTCAATTATATCATCTTGTTCTCTTTGAGATTCAGTTGTCTTATCGATTTGATTTTGCATGTCTTTTTGCTTAATTTCAGCGCCAGTTTCATTTTCAGTATCAGCTGAGGTAAATGCATCCTTTGACAGTAATAATGGCGAAATAGTATCACAGGTACTTTTGATATTAAGGTTCTGATTTGATGTTGACTGTATTTGAGCAAAATACTGAGGCGGATTTGAAACAAAAGATTCAGTAACTCGTGTCTCAGTTGACTTTTGTTGCTTATGAAGGAACTGTAAGTGTTGCTCTAATGCAAAATTTTCCATCACTTCTTGTGTGAATGATACTTGACTTGGTACCACACTTGCCTTTATTTGTTTTTGCACATCAACAGTATCACAGGAATCTTTAACTTGTGACAGCTTATTATTTGTCGATTCCGATGATGGCTGGATGGTAGCGTCAGTGAGTGAAAAAATATTCTTGTTTATTTTAGGAACATTTTCATTCGTATTTCCTATTTTAATTTGTTTGCTTTCTTTAAAATTTACAGCAACTCCACAAGTCTGCTGTTCATTAGATTCAATATCTGAAGACAGCAAATCCTTTGTTTGGAGACTTTCCGATGGACGCTTTATTCCACGTTTGTAAGCTTCATATTTTAGTTCATTGCTTTGCATTCTAAGTAAATCAAATACCGATGGCTGTTCCTTCTTTGATACCGAATTGTCAATGCTGGTAAAAACATGATCTTCCTCAATTTTCGGAAACTTTATGAAATGAAACAAAAATATATTTTGACTTAAAACAAATATGCTATACACTTACCGATTCAGTCTGTTTATCACATTTCGTTCCATCATTTTTTCTCTGTAGCTGGTTAAAATCGTTCAATATATGTTGTTTTTGTTGTTCATTAGTGGTGTTATCATTGTCCAATGCTTCTTGTTTTGAAAGATTAGCTTGATAGATTTTAACTTCGTTTGTGTTTTTGCTGTCTAATCGACATTCTATTATTGATTTTGGTTCCATTTCTGATATCTCTTCCTTTTTTATATTTTGCACACAAACGGATGTTTTAACTATTGTTGCTGTCAGCGCGCCTTTTGTTTCTAATTTAAATTCCAATTTTTGTTTCGCTAGACTCTTACAGCTTCCACTATTACTACTGTTTGCTACATTAAAACTGTCAGTACTTTTGTTACTACTCATGCTCGAATTACTGCTACTACTGCAGGCACGATTAGCAGCTTTTTCACCCCATATTGGTTCAAAGTGTTTAAGTTTCCAGGGGTCAAGTTTATTTTTTTCTCGTTCAGCTTCGGTTTTAAGTTTAACCTGATTCTCTGGTGTAAATTCACCTTCAGCCAATCGTTCTCTCCATTCAAGACAAGCACGTGCGAAAAATTCGTTATTTAAGCTGGAGGAACCAAGTCGTATTGCTTCCATAGGCATCGTCGTAGAGACATGTTTGGGCTCCATTTCAATAGCCTCACGGTCCACGCTTGGCAAAAGTTGTATTAAATTATATTGAAATAGTGGCGGAAGCATTGAAAAGGTTTGTTTATTTAACAATGCTCGTAAATTAGTAGAGGCTAATATGGAATCTGGCGTTTCCAAGTCTATTTTTCCGTCTTTCGTTTGCTCTATTTGTGCTGCAGTAGATATTTTCTTTGATGATCTTCTGCGTGGTTTCAGACTAAAGCCTGGTATAGAAGCAAGAACTTCCCGCATGGTGGATGCTTGAGTAATGGCAGTTGTCGACGACGAAGTGGATGACGCTGCTGCTGCAACTGCAGCTGCTGCTTTTGCCTCTTGTTGTTGTTGTATACGGCGACTGCTACTTACACGACTGGATGGACTTGAAGACGTTGTCGTAGATGCGGCGGATGTCACAGTGGTGGAAGGTTTTTTCTCAGGTGGAATCGGTTTAACGATTATCCTTGGAACATGACGTCTAAAATTCAAAAACAAAAGAAATTATCAATTATTGTTTTGTGATATACATATACGATTAAGTATTTTCGTCTTAATTTTTTATCCTTTTCTGTTGCTTTCATAGTCCTATAAAATCTTCAATGGAATGGCGTAAAAAATTCATTTGTACACAGCAGTGGTAGGGATATCAAACAACATTACAATCAATTTAGTTTCAATTTACATTTACATACGTCTTTAAATTTCAATATAAAGAATACTTTTAACTCAAGAAACATTACTATTGAGAATCAACTCTAGGGGGAAAATAACATTGGATTACACAAAAAAAGATCTGGTTTCTCTCTCATATGCTTTTTCTATGTATTTTGGGGCGTAGATTTTTTTTTCTTAAGAATCATTTTCGAGATATCCCCAAAAAACCCATTTTTTACCTTTTTTTCATTTATTTGGACATATTTCTATCAATTCTTTTCCGACCTAAATCAGTTGCACACTGTTCAAAAGTTAATTTTGTCTTCTTTCTAACGGTTTGCTGTTAATGAGAATCGAATAAGATTTGATGGAATTACAAGCGATCAAAGTTCAAAAAAAGTGAACCGCTGTTCGCAGGTTTGATCTAGGAAGCTAAAATTTTGAGATAGTTTTTTTCAAACCTGACTCTATAATATAGACTTATGGGACCGCAAATTAGAAAAAGCCCTCTTGTCTGGATTTTCACCAACACGAAAAATGTGGACGTGGTTTGACAACAGGGGGTGGCCTCCCAAATACAAAAAAATACCTAAAACGCTATACCTTGGCACCTAAGGTAGATTTTTTCAACGTTTGCGTAAGTTGATTTTTTGTAAAATTTCAACGAAATCGGAATTTTTATATCTATTAATTAACTAACAAAATCATAGCAAAGAGTCAGTAATTTTTTGTGTGATTTTTTTGGCGTTGACACACGGTACTGAACAGTAAACTCAGACCTTGTGTGGTCCATTGTAAAAAAAAGGTTGCAACTTATGTTCTTAATGCATGCGGGGGAGTAAAGGAGTAATTTTTAGAAATATTTTATCATGGACTTATAGTTTTCTATTCCAATAAAAAATCACTTATTTGCTAATGCAACTTACCGCAAACTATGAGTATGTTTAACAGTTTTGTTTTGGTTGTTATCCTCAGATACCATTTGCTCCATTGAAGAATCTAGAGCAAGTGGATCCTTTTCTTCTCCATCGTCTACGAGATTGATATGCGTTGTGGCTTCCATTACATCAGAAGTTTCAGATTTCGAACAAGGCGTATACATCAATTTTTTTGTAAATGTAATAGTTGTAAGAGTGGGAGTCGATTTTGTTACGTATTGCATAGATTGATTTGGTTTGAAAGTCGATGAATCGATTGTTGGTTTCATATTTTTTGCAAATATGGAATTATTATGCTTTCGAAAATCTGGGTAAAACTTGCGCTGTCTACAATTATCAAACTTGTTATCCTCAGAAGAAACATCACATTCCATTTCCAGTTCAAGTTTCAAAGTTATTTTAACATCCTTTTTAAAATAAAAAAAGAAAAAGATTATTAAATTTCTTAAAATTTTTAATAGGTTATTATTTTAGTTTCATATTTGAGCCGCTCATTTACAAACGCTGCAATGTACAATACTTTAAAACAAAATTATGGCTTACTGGCTAAACATTTTTTGCAGTTCTTAAAAGAGTTGCCAAATTGAAATCAATGAAACGGCTTTCCCAAAATAATTTTTTTTTTCGTTAAGATTATAAAAACTAAAATTTTTTTGAGAAAAATGGATGACCTTTTTTTTTGATGTTGACAAGGCCCGCGGCTTTGACATGCAATTAAGCAATTAACGGCCAGGTCGCGTCAAAAGCGTTCACTTGGCAAACCTGGTTCCTAAACAACCTAGTGCTAAAATAAAAGATGACAAGATCGATTCAGCCCCACTTAAAATATAAAAATATAACTAGGATTCATACTAAGCCTGCTCTAAAATGAGGCTCACATTTAAAGACGCTTGTCATAGACATGCAATAGATTTGATCTATAAACATTGTAATGATAATTGGAGTAGGGTATATCTAACCATGCCATTTATCCTGTATTTTACAGGATACTCCTGTATTTTCAGCGAATATCCTGTATAAAAATGACTCCTGTGTTTTTGTGAAAAATCCTGTAATTATCCTGTAACTATCCTGTATTTTTTTTAAACTTCACATTTTTCTTGAAAGTTACGTATCATTTTCTCGCTTATTTTGTTCTCGTTAGTTTGTATTCGGCAGCGTGATCACAACTGTTTTAAAAAAAAAGTTGTCAAATAAGGCATTACCATATCAATTATTTTCCAAGTTTTGAGAATTTTAAAAATTTTCTTAAAAATTTCCATTTATTTTAACTTGATTTACGAGTGTTATTTCAAAAACAAAGAAACGAGTATTTAACACTCGTTATTAAATTTTGATTCGTTGCTCGGTGCACACTTAAATTTGTTCTGCAATTCATGACTTCCGATCTAACAGAGACTCCACTTTTTTGTAAAATGGGGTTTGTAGATAAAACAATAAGGAACAAAATGTAATTTTTTCAATATATTCTAGTTGGAGAAACATAATATTAAAACTATTTAAACAATTAAATTGTTATTATTTTTCAGTTGTTGACAGTATAAATTTTTTTTTAAATTTATTGCAGAAGCTAACGTTATCGACTATTAAATAAAAAAAATCCGACATTGATCGGATCAGTAGAAATGGAGATAATAGACTTCAAGTATGAGTACATTTGACAAAATCCAGCCAATTATCAAAAATTCATAAAAAATAAATAAAAAAAAATTTTTTCAGCAAAAAAAAAACATGGGTCTAGTAATTTTATGTATGTATATAAGCTGCGAAAAAAATTTCGGGCGATTCTAAAATACCAAGTCCAAAATCCTATGCGGTTTGCAAAAGAACGTCCCCTATGTGGAACGAGTATTCTCTTCCATGAACAAAACGTGAACAGATGAAAAGTCTCAGTTAAAAGTAGAAACTTTAAAAGCCATTCTGACCACTAAGATCAATTTAAACATGTGGTGCATTGATTTCTACAATTGTATAAAAAATAACCGAACATGCTGCGAAAAATCAAAGCGAAAGGCAAGTAATTTGTTGAAACTGAACGAATACATGAACGAAGACTCTGATTATATTTATGTACCAAAATATTTATTCCTACACAACAATAATTATCTAATCTCCTTCAAAAAGAAAAAAAAAATTATCCTAATCAATCCTGTTTTTGAAAAATTAAATCCTGTAAAATGACATTTTTTCTCCAATTTTTCCTTGAAAAATTTATGGCATGCTTAGGTATATCCTATAAAGCAACATACAATCACCACATTTATCTAGTATAAGACAAGAATAGCCTTACCTTACCTGTGCACTTACAAAAAATATTATTTTGGGTTTTATGGGATAGTGCATTCTTATTCGGATGGCTGCGTATGTGAATATTCTGAAAAATATCAAACTGAAAAATTAGATTTTTAAAACAATCTGGTATTTTTTCTTCGATATCTTTTCAACCGCTTGACCAATTAACAATTCATTCGTATGCGTTTGTTTTTCATTTTAGTACCTTTGATTTAGCTCAAGACATGAAATTTAAAGTGAAAAGAGGTCGAAAAAATTAAAAAATCACAAAATCTCGAAAACTGTACCATAAAAAATAATACAAACAAAAGTAACTTCTCATCAAAGGAACAAAAAAATATCATTTTGTAAACTAGTGTAATAATTCTAATAGAGCATAAAGCTCTACACGTTGCACATGCAACATTTTTTTGTAAAGTTAACAGTTTACAATCTGTACTACTACTATCCTATAACTCCAGTTTGGGGGCCTAAACAACATTTTTATATCTATTGGTTTTATGCTGTGCCAGTTCGTTTCAACTTTTGTCATATCGCTTTTCATCATTCGGTGCCACGATGTTCTTAGTTTTCTCCTGCGTCTGCCTTTCATCGGCACTATTTTGTAAGTCTGATTTATCATAACAATGAAGTCATAACAATTGCTTTAATATAATGAAAAAGTTCTACTTCGATCGGGTTCTCCATTTATCACACTATAAATTGTAAACTATTAATTAAACATTAAACCGTTGTAAGTGTAACTTGTAGATAATTCTATGCTTGGCGAGATTGATTATAACTGCTTTCGACTTACAAATTGCCGTTACCGTTATGACTCACAAAAATTTAAAATAAAAGTTTGTGAGTTTATCTACAAAAAAATGTCCGATGTTTTAGAGAAATTTTTTATAAAGCTGATATTTCCAAATGGGGCTAGACACACAGGCACACACACGACTATTATCCAACGTCGCACAAGCTTTGAGCCAACCGATTTGTAGAATGATTTTGAGCTGTACCGGCATTAAAATAAATAATATTCAACCCCTGGGCAACTGTAAAATAACCAGGGAAAATAGTTAACCAATTGACGTATTTATAAATAATTTGCTGTTATTATTTACTAAAATATTTTCATTTATGCATAAATATTGTTCTCATCTTTTAATTGGATTTATGAGCCAAAATTCTTTTTTATGCCTAAGACTTTAGATTAATTTCACTTTTCATGCGAAGACAGGAAATTTATGAAAAAAGTTAACATTTGCATACCTAATACAGTTAATTCATCATTTAAAACATAACACTAACAAAAATGGATATTTTTTCGTAAATTACGGTAACTCAGTTGTCTTTTTCTGTAACGCAGATGCTTGTCATATAAAAGATTACTGTCCTGGAGGATTAGTCTCATGTTATAAAGAGCTTTATCATACAATTTTTACTAGATGACGCATTATCTAAATATAGTTTTGAACGTTATTACGAACTCAATTAACACAATTTTTTTAAAACGTGTAATGAAATACAACATATTTTACATACACTGTGTCCTCAACAATGAATAAAGTCTTAGCTACACTGTGTTACTATACGAAACTGATCCTTAAAATAAAACAATTGCGATTCTGTGTATCTTATTTCGTTTAACTCGATGTAAATTACGATTGAAATGTGACCGCGCGGGAGGAAGTAAGCTGGAGAGGTGAGTGTTAATGGTATGACCGCTGAGTTACTGTCGTAGAAATGTAGGTAATGACGATATTTTCATTATTTTTGTACACAAATACAGTTATTTAGGTGTATAATTTGAATAGTGATAAAAATTCGCTTAATTCTTTAGTAAACATTGATGAAATAGTTATATTTTTACAACTGAGTTACTGCACCGCGATACTATACAGGATTACGCAGTTGTATTATTAGCAACGCAGTTGCTTTGACAGTACTTTGTTAAGTGACTTACATTATTATAACAAAAATTGCAGTACATGGCTTGTTTTTTTTAGCAGAAAAAGTTTTATTTGTCAGAACTCTTAGTTAGTTTTTAAGATGTTGATTTTTTTCGACCTATATTAAAAAAAACATTTTAATGTTTTTCAGAAATATTAATTTGAAGATATTTTTATTAGTCTATATTCCATTAACTTAATTTTTTGTTTAGAATAAATATCTGCCAAATCTTCTTTAAAAAAGTAATAAGTTCTGTGAATGAACAACTACTGTGTTACTAAAACTACCCCTGCGTTACTTTGTCCCCCAATTTTTGTTGGCAATTAGAGTCTTGTAATTATTAAAAATACTTTGATTCCATAGGTGTCTTGTTGTTCACCATAAGCTTAAACTTCTCCCGCAAGTTTATGTATTAATATATGTATTAAGTTGCTTTTTTTGAAAAAGTGGAAGTTTTTGAATTAGGTTTTGGTAACGCAGTGCTCTAATCTATTAAAAACACCTTACTGATCTGTTTATTTCTGGAATTTAATTTAATGGGAGAATAATATTAGTTCTATAGTTTAAAAGTGTCAAATAAGTGAACTTAATTAAACATTTCTAAAAATAAAATAAAAGGTTTTATTTGAGTAACGCAGTTGTTTTATTTTTCTACCACTTCTATTATAAATTGACATAAATAATATAATTATCTATAAACTTCGCTGCAGCTATGAGTACACCATAGAATACATTATAACGATCCTGCATAAGTAATGCAACGGCACCGGTCGCCGACCGGGTTCATGTATCCGAACGCTTTAAAAAACTATAAAAGTACATCAATTTCCAGCGCAAGGTTTACGAAAGTGAACGCATTTCATTCCTTCAATATTCATACGTTAACTGTAAAAAAATCGTTTTCAAATTTTTACGGAATTTTTGGCAATTGAGTCAAAACTACGCAACGGTGCGTTTCGATGGTTTCGCGAGTGTTAAAAAAGGAGTTTCAAGTTTATCGAATTTTCAGCAAAAATAAACTGAGCTATAAGTATTTTAATATTTTATTGTATACATACATATATGTATGTTTACCATAATTACAAAGTAATTACCACTTTTTTAATTAATTTAAAAGATTTATAAAGTGATTAAAAGTGGTCGGAATGTGGTTACGTAAAAATTT
Organism: Meiosimyza platycephala; assembly: GCA_963662105.1. Taxonomy (NCBI): domain Eukaryota; kingdom Metazoa; phylum Arthropoda; class Insecta; order Diptera; family Lauxaniidae; genus Meiosimyza; species Meiosimyza platycephala. The sequence goes on along the minus strand of OY759211.1, from coordinate 66,100,683 downwards.
CTTAAGTTCCTCATTCCGACCAGTTGTCCGGTAGCAGGATTTTCACGCTTCGTAAAAAAGTTAGTTTTTGTGTTTAGTTACACTAAAAACGAATAATTTTTGTTAGATTATTCAATCTACACATAATTCTACGATTGCCAACCTGTATACGACCTAGTTTAAATCATTTACATTTGCCATAATTTGACTCGAAACTTTTACGTTTTTACCTTATTTTCCTGTTTGCACACATAATTGATCTATTGATTTAGGTTTTAAATTTACATTGACATGCCTAATAGTACGGAAGGCAGCGTTGCATATTTGAAGGTCATTTCCTCCCGCTTAATTGTTAATTTAAGTAAGGCTGATAATGGAAATAAGCTTCAGTCGCCAGAATCGTGAGAGGCCGACGAAAGAAGTTTTTCTCAATAACTTGGAAAGTAAGCCACAAGTAAAAAATTATGTTCAGACCATTATTGTAAAGCAGATGAAAATACATCGATTTCATGTCCGAAAAATCTCCATACGATAAGATTTGACCCACCTTTTATCGTTTTAATGTTTCTAATAAATACTATAATTTTGAGCAAAAATAGCTATTTTGGGCGAAAAATATGATTTTCAGATCTGAACGAGAAATGTTAATTTCAAACTTTCAATAAAAACCTTATTTTTTCGAAAATAGAGATGATCGTCAAAAATTTCAAAACTATGAAAAATGGGTAAAATAACATTGGTCTTAACACAATTTTTTACTTGTGGCTTACTTTCCGAGTTATTGAGCAAAACTTTATTCGTTGCCTTCTCACAACCAGACCCACCACGATTCTGGCGACTGACGCTTAGTTCCATTATCAACCTTACTTAACCTTATGTGAGTGACGGGGTACCCGGGTACCCATTTCATTTTCAACTCAAAATATTTTATGGTTCCACATACTCTACAACTCTGAAACCTTACGAGAACTCCTAATATTATGTAAATAATATATTTTCATATGAATGGTTTCGCTTGATCAGTTTGTGAGGGCCTGACACACCCATTTTCTTTTTACACCTTTATAAGGGTGACAGGGCACCCAGGTACCCACTCTACAATTTATATGGAGTAGCATGAAATTTTTGTTTTAGTTTGACAAAAAAGAAACTTTATTGAGCAATAAACTTAAAATAACATACATATATACATACATAAATATTTCATTGTTGTTGAAATCAAAAATTTTCAAAAATATTATTTTATGGCAGTGGTAAGAATTTACATACGTGATATGAATATATCCAAAAATTCTTCTACAGTTTCATATCAAAAAATAAATAATTACATATAAAAAAAGACAGATAAAATTATGAAAATTCTTTGAAAGCCTTGCATACAGGTAGCGCATATGGGACGATTGGTTGAATGTTCATTACAAACTGGATTAAAGCAACTTGTACAGGCTTTTCGAGTCTTTCTGCGCTTATTTCCTAGTTGCTTGCGTAGGTTACAAGTTCTCGCAACTGCAATGCGACCACTTTCATCTCGATTATGGTCGTGGGAATTCTCAATGTAGATGCGTTGTAACAAATGGCTGCACCATTCCCGAACAATATTTCTCTTTACTGTCTGCGATTCAGGAAATGGGTCAAGACGCCAACGAGTATCATCTTTACCGCAAAGTTCAGTGCTGAGTTGCCCTTCCTCACTGTCGCCTGAATCAGACGAATCCTCCTCAGCTTCTATACATCCTATCAGCTCAGCATCTGATGCTTCCGATGCAACTTCGCCAACTGGTGGAATGTATTCATCTTCGTCATCAGACGGTATAGATCCTTCCTCGTCGCTTTCACTTTCACACAAAATTTCCTGAGTTTCAGCTGCATTGAACCTATTAACACGTACTCTGTTCGAATTTGAAGCCATATTTTCCCAGAAACTCTTGCAATGATAAAAACGCTTCACTTTAATACGATCACACAAAAATAATAATAAAAATCACAAGTTGAAAGTAAACATCAAAGTGCAAAGTGTCACTGTGGTAAGTTATTCTCGAATGAATTTGTGTCACGCATCATAAAATGTTGCAAAATGTTATGAAAAGGGGAATACCCGAATGTATGTTAATGTTTACGATACATGCCAAAATAAATGTTTAGCTCAATGTCGTTATTTTGTACAGTACGAACGAAAATGTTTGAAATTTTCATACAATTTGTATAGGGGTACCCAGGTGCCCCGTCACCCAGGGAAAGGTGTTTTTTTTGTCACACACAGAAGGGTTAAACTAACAATTGCAAAAAGTTTAAGCGGGAGGAAATGACCTTCAACAAATACTTCCCGTATTATAATGACCACAACCAAACAATTTTGGACATCAATATTGATGAGCAGTTTTGACTAATAATGGTAATGCAATTGAAACTACTGTTTTTGTTTACGAAAAACTGAAAGATTTTAATCAAAATCGTAATATTCATTTTCTTTTAAACATATATAAAGATAGTGATTACTATTTTTCTTATTGCGACATTAGCGGTCGGAATCAGGTACTTCAGTGGACGGAAACAGCAAAATTATCGCAGGCCGGTCGGTAAATGGTGCACCTTGTGTTTTTTTGTATCAATTGTTTAAAAACAATATTTAGAAATAAAAACTATCATTTAAACTATTGTTAACTTATTTTTCCGCGGTGAATATCTATAACAATAAATAGGTTAATTATAGTGAAATTTACATATATATCTTTTAGGAGATTCAAACCGACGTGCCGATAAGTGGTCGGTAAGTGGTGCCTTTGCGTTACTAAAAACTATGAATATGTTATCTTTAAATAATTTATTTTTTTCTTAACACTCAAGTTCTTTTAGGCATTAAAAAGAATTTTGGCCGTTAATTAATTATTATTAATTTTTATAAGTACAAGTATTTTACATTGCAATTTAAGAATACTATTTTGTGTTACAAAACGACTACAAAATTATCAGGGAGTAAAATTAAATACCAGTTTCTGACCTTCTAAGTAATTGAAACGTTATTTCTAGTCGTCCATAGGACCGTAATATGTAGTTAGGTTGCGATTTCTTTATTTTCACTTTGACTTAAGACTTATTCTATAGGGTTTGAAATTTTATCTTTCTAATGCTGTTGTCGCAATACATCTATCTGTTTTAGTTTCTGAGACATGGAGTGTCCACTTATTTTTTGCTGCAAAATCCAAATTTTGGTTTACTGAGCAAATTTTGTATGAAAAAAAAATGTTTTGTAATTAATTTGCTCCATATACTTAACATTTCCTATATATTTAGTTGAAACCTAAGCAGTTATTATTTGTTCCATTGCAATAGTTCCTAAATGCAGGTTTGCTCCATATACTACATGGGAAAAATAAGTTTGTCATTGATTTGTATTGTATGGAGCAAACTGTCCACTATAAATTATCTGATAAAATATCATATATCTCCAAAAGTACTTTGGTCCCATTTTTGAAATTTAGCACAGAGCTACCCAATTTATAAACATACTGTTTAATTTAAGTTTCGATGGTAATTTTTGGAGCAATTTTTTTCTTTTAAGGCTTAAACTTTTTTTTTCGATTTTCTCTTTCAGGAGTATGGAGCAAAAGAGAATTCAGGCGACGATTTATCGCCGACTAAATTAACTGTCATTCTCATACAAAAAAAAATTTTTAGCGGGTAACCGCATCAAAAAAAAACACGGCTAGTATTTCCAATGTTATTAGAGCTCACGAATAAGTCTGCGTGGAATAAAATAACGTTTTAAGCTAAATACATATACTTTTCATATAGTTTTTTTTAAATAAGTTAACATTTCTTTCTTTATGTAGGATTCGTGTTTATAAAAACAAATTTCAAATATGTTAATTTAATAGTTGCTTGCGTATAGCAAATTTCAGGCATTATTAAAACTGAATTTTATTTTTTAAGTGATATTTATGTAGTGGCGTTGACAATTTCAGCAGTGTTCACTGAAGTAGACTACACCACTGTAGACGAAGAAGCAAATGTATTCGTGCAGAGCTCTAGTAAGGAGTGCGCCATAAGAAATTAGTGCACACGTTTTTGCTTATAACTTCTTTCATATACCTTCAAGAGGATTACAAGGGATGCTAAAGTTAACATAAATTCGGTATCTTGGGTAATGAAAATTTTTAAAACAGACATGAATGCAGGGAGCGCTCTGGAAAAAAGGTTGTGGTGACCCTAATAACGCAAAGAAGGTCGTAACCATGCTGAAGAAAACTCCCAACCTTTCTGGAAGAAAAATCGCTCAGCTAGCAGATTTCTCCACATCATTGGTGCGAAAAGTGAAAGGGGAGGCTAGGCTGAAGACCTACAAAGTTTAGAAAGTGCCGGATTGGAATGCTGAAAAGAATTAAACCGAGTTAAGATTTTGTGTCCAAATTCGAATGTTCCATTATGGATGACGAAACGTTCGCCCTTTCCGACATTTTTCAGTTTCCTGAACAAGAATTTTATTTTGCCAACACTAGTGGACTTGTTCCAAAAAATTTAAAAAACCAAATAAATAAAAAATTTCCCAGAAAATTTCTTGTTTGGTGGGCAATTTACAGTTGTGGTAAAAGATGCCAAAATTTCGTGACCAGAGGCAGAATAAACATCGAAATCTTCATCATGGAATGCTTCAAAAGAGGCTCCGACAATTTGTAAGAGATCATTAGGTATCTACCTTTTAGTGGCCTTATCTTGCTTCATGTCACTACAGTAAAGCGGCTCTTGAGTGGTACCAGTAAAATAACATTACTTTTGTTCCTAGAGAAGCGAACCCACTCAATTGCGCTGAACTCCTGCCAATCGAGAGATATTGGGTTCTAGTGAAGGGGCAATTAAAGGCAACAAAAGGAACATGCAAGGACATAACTCATTTTAGACGCAAGTGGTGCGTGTCAGGCCAAAAAATCCAAAAAAATACCTTCAAAGCACTAATAAGAGGTGATCCAGAGAAAGTAAAAAAATTTACGCTTCAGAATTAATATTTTTTTTTTAATATTATTTTCTGCAATTGAATTAAATTTGCGTTAAAAAAAATATAATCTTTTTGAAAATTGACTCTGTGGTTATTGAGATACATATGTTTATTTTTCAGTGCACTAATTTCTTATGACGCACTCCTTATGTACTTACAATCAAAGATTATCTTATGACTTTCTTAGTTATTAAGCTAGTGCAATAAAATGGGTGAGTTTTGTTAGGTAATTAACTCACATATCTATAAGTAGTAGCTGAACCACAGCTTTGGTTCTGATGACTATACATTATCTAATATCGTTCTTAGCCCAATATGGCAAATGAAAAAGTTCGACCAGTAGAATACGATAAAATACGTAGCAACATTCTAAATCAAAGTCGGCGGATTATATTTTTTGCAAAACCCCTTTGATATAATTCTATGAGAAATTTTCCGCTTTGGCATAAACTCCATAGAAAACATCATAGAAGAAAAATACCAAAATTTTCGATCATTTATTTTCCGAGATTCCGTGGGATAACAACGACAACACTTTAGAAGCCAACGAGGTAGAAAAGGAAAGGAATCACTCACCAAGGTGGCATCAAAAGGTTCTCTGGCCGATGTTACCGGATGACGAACTTAATTCTATCGTCATCGTTACAGCACAAGCGAAGAGTTGGCCACGTGATAAGATTTATTCAAATAAATCTAGATCACAGTAGCTCAGCTTCGACTGTACTGCTTCAAATCCTTGATGAGGGATCCTATGACGTGGCGCTCATTCAACAGCTTTGGATTGATGCCAAAGGTAATATCAAAGGTTCCGCGTCACGAAACTAGAACTTATTTCACAAGCTAAACGAAGATCAGAAGCGTTCAGCTATACTGGCTAACAAAAACCTTACTATCCAACTTAAGCCTAATGTCAGTAACAACGGTCTCTGCCAAGGATGATAGAACTAACAGTTTTTTAATAACTTCTGTGTATTTAACCCGTGGCGATGAGGCACCATCCGCTGCCTTATCCGAATGGCGGGAATAGTAAAAAAAAACGTAGTCATAATCTATGACGCCAACGCACATATCCTTATTAGAGGTGAGTCCTTTCCTGGACTATAGGCAATCAAGTTAGTTAGCCGAGTTTTGTTATATAGTAATAATAAAGTTGAGCTACTACAGCTATTAGCCTTCTTAGCAATTTATCTTGGATAGTTAAGCCAAGTAAAAAGCTTATGCTTACTTATACATGCACAACTTAAAGGATAACACAAAGACAAACAACCATTAAGCTACAAAATTAGCAATAGTTATTTTTAATCTAAGCTTGAGTTGACCTTTTGACAAACCAATATTATATACATTGCAATTATTAATGAGAGTAGTCATGGGATTAAAAGGAGCTAATGCAAGTTTTTTTCTCTTCCTAAGGGAATAAGCTTGTTGATTGTTGATCCTACAAACAAAAACGCTTCAGATTAAACGCTTTATTCTAAATAAGGCTTCTTGTTTTGACCACAACTACATAGCTTTCTTGCTGTTTTCGTTCGACTTCAAAGAAAAATATATTTAGAAACTTTCAGGAAACTGACTGGAATATCTTTTCTAGCATATTTAAAAGTAGTAAACTTTCTTGTAAATACATCATGTCAATTAGCACTGTTAAATTTCGTTCAAAGCACTTCATATCGTCTGCTCTGTAGACATCATTCTAAGAAATCCCAATCACCGGGGTGGAATAAATAACTTACAGCAGAAAGGAAACAAATGGAGCACGTAATGGCTTGTATAAAAAAAAAGTTTAAGGTTTTTCTCAGAAATGATTTACGCTTAAGCTAGCTAGCAAATTGAAACTATTCCTGAAGCAGCCAGACTAAAAAATATTCTTTCTATTTCATGGCGCGAGGAAAGGGTGATTTTTATACCAAAAATCCAATCACGTTAAAGCAAAAGACTACATACCTATAAGCCTAACTACCTTCCTTCTTAAAACATTTGAACGAATTTTAAATTCTTATATCAGGGGTTTGTTATACCCAAATTTTCTCTCTAAATCACAGCGAGCTTAGCAAAAAGGTAAATCTGTGGAAGCAGCTCTTCATTCTGTTGTTCATTTTATATTTGTTTTCAAAAATGCACCATTGCAGCGTTTCTAGACATTTAGGGTGCTTTCAATAAAGTAGCCACTATTAAAGCCCTATTAAATGTAGATATCGATATCTGGATCTGTACTACGATAGTAAGTCCTATTTTACTTTATGAAGTTAATGTCTAGTAGACAGATCTAAAATTATATCAAAACTTAAACTATTGGAACGATTACAGCGCCTCCTGTGTATTGTTATAACACGGGCGCAGAGTACCGCTTCTGCAGAACCTTTAAACGTCATACTTGCTACCTATTGATCTTTTTGCAAAATGAGTAGATTATATGACTATACTAATGCTTAAAGAATCCGTGTGTCTCAGAAAACCGACCACGTGTTCAGGTACAAGGGAGCTATCCAAACTGTTACCACTTTATTCATTGACAGGGAATTTTCTTTACATTTTTGACAAGAGAAATCTGGAAGTTAAGGGGCGAGGATCCAACAGACGCAGATTGCAGATTGCTCCATTTTTCAAGCCGAAATTGCTGCAGTTTATAAAGCCAAAGTTTACTTTAAAGAAAGTAGCTAAAACAAAAAAATATACCTTTACGTAGACAGTCAGACTACTTTCAAATCCCTTACATCGCATTATACCAAATCAAGAACAGCAACGACTTGTATAGAAATTGTCATGAGCCCGACGAAGAGGAAACCATATTCTTTGCATTACCCCGCATTGGCAAGGAATGAATTAAAATACTTCGGGCAGCCATTTTTCTTATTCCTGAAGGATTTAATAAACGTCCACCTAAAAGAAATCGAAAGATTCGCTGTAACAGACTCCTTTATATTGGGTGAGCACCACAATGAAAGGACCAAAATTTACTAATAAAACTGAAGCAGAGATTTTGTGGTAACACCAAGGATCCCTGTGGTCTATATGAGACTATGCTGCCGCCACCCAAACCAAATTTGAGAGCAAAATATGGCTTCACCAAATAGAAAAAGTAAACGGAAATTGCTGAGCTGAATTGTTTTTTACATTTTAAATTGGATTTCAACAACTATGAAGCCACTGAAATAATAAAACTTTGTATTATTCCAACAAGGTTCTACACTAAAAGTAAGCTCGATCCACAATGTTCAGGAGAGTAGTTTGAAGATATAAGTACCAGCACCGTTTTTAAGCATAGGCTACATAGGCTGCAGCCTAGGGGCCCGCGCCATAAGAAAATCTGTTCTAACATTTTAAATTTTGAGTTGCATAAAAAAGGCTGCATCGATTTGTTGCAATCTGCTTCAATATTCCAGACGTGTACAAGCAACTTTAATGATTATCTTTTCATATTTGCATAAGCTGTTAACCCTGGCATCGTTCTCTCTTTTGACTTGCTCCCATTTGCCACTTCTTATTAAACCAAACTTTTTGTATGTGGTTTTCAATTTAAAGAATAAATATTTAATTAAAAAATGTTACTCGGATCTGGTTTCGGTGATATAGCCATCATTAGTTGCGGATATAGCTTTTGTTAAAATCATATGTTGTATGTCATAAGAAAGATAATTTAGATAGTCAAAACTCAGAAAAATCGACATATCTATAAAATTATTGGTTCAATTTTAAAGTTCTTTCCACCATTATTGTAGGACAATAAGTTATCTTTCTTATGACAACCATATTTTTACATCCACGCAGGGGCTCCCAACTTATAATAACTTTAACAAAAGCTATATCCGCAAATTCCGATGGCTACATCTTTGAAACCATATCCGAGCGACACTTTATTTCATTTTTTTTGTTTTGACCCCCTACTACCACGAAAACAGAAACTGGGCAATAGATGCTAAAGTAAACCTGTTCCACAGAATTCCTTATCTTTTAAAATAGATAGAATGGAATCAAAAATTTTTCAATTCCAAATTTTGATTCCATTTGTAAAAAGAGTTTGACTCTAAAATTGTAGTTGTACTAGCAATTTTTGCTTTTTTGCAATTCTAATTTTTCTTAAACAATTTTTCTTGAAACCAGCATTTTAAAGTTAATTAGTCTGTGATTTGTGAAATAAAGAGTTTTAATGTTTTTTATGACGAAAATGTTCTACTCGTATAAGGTATGATACGCCTAAACCAAAGCAAACATGAAATCATTTCTTTTAGAAGCGTGATCATATTTAATGGCGGGTATGGAAGTTTTATATTTTTGACCAAAGCTCCTGTACTACACTTCAAAAATATGGTCATAGATGTCACTGCCGAAAAAAAATTATTTGTTTTTCGTCTATATTGCTGGGATGAACTATTGGATTTTAATAAAGTTTTGATAGCACCAAACGAAAGAGTGTATTTGCTTAGGTATGCTATTTTACTATTACACTTCAGCATTAATATCTTTTTGGCGATTAATATTTCCGAAAACTTGAATCTGACCAATAAAATATATTTTCACTTATCATACATACTGGGATTGATTGGACTGTCTTGAAAGACAATTTCAGACATAACATCCCTTCCGATTTTTTTTTTATATTTTTGATGGTCATCTTATAAAGAAGGAAAAAATCTAATTTTTTACTCAAATTCCAAAAAATGAAAATTTTGCAGCTCTGGTAGCAACCCTAGGAGCATTTTTTTTTAAATGAGGATATACTCGAATATGAATAGATTTTCGAATTTTAAGAAATTTCTTTGCCTTAACTGTCTAAGTTTCCATTTCATCTTAAAAATAAGCCGCGGCTAAGGATTTAAAACTCCCAAAAATCCGACAACGGCACCCAAAATTATTTGGCCTTATGTCCTCATGTTTTTGAGTATTATGTCCGTTCTTACAAGTGGTAATAGCCCCCAAATAAAATGGGGATGACTGGAAAAAAAACGGACATAATGCCCAAAATCATTTTGGGGATTTTGACCATTTTTTCTTTTTGTGGGTGGTGGTATTAAAAATGTAGCTATGAACGTCTGCCTTTTACATTTTCCTCCTTAACAGACAGGTTATAGTAAAAGTAGTAGATACGAATTCGTATTAAACCTTTTGTTTTATTTGCTGGGTATTTAATAAATTTCCCCAATGGGGGGCCCGCACCATGTGTTCAGCCTAGGGGCCCGCACACACCTAGAGACAGCGCTGATAAGTACATACATATGTAAGTAAGTTAAAACCTTAGATTCGAGGAATAATTATACACTCATACGTCGCTATACGAAAGCTCTTTAAACGGCTTTTCTCTATAATGGCCTTTTCAAATATTTCAGATTCGCTTTACGGCCCAAAATGATTCGATATACGACCAAAAAATTTTGTGGGAAAATTGAACAGTTCTGACAATTCATTCACAATAGTACGCGATTTCCAGGCAAAACGAAATAAGTAGATTGAAATATCGACATGCGAAAAAATGTGGTTGGACGTTAATTTTTTATGGAATTTCCATACCAGTGTGAAAATCCTATCGGTCTTGAAGATTTTGAAGAAAGTGAGATAGAAAAAGAAAATGTTAAGGTTTGCTAGATGCCGATAAAGAACCCCTTTCAGACGAGGAACTGGTACAATTAGATGACCTCCGAAAACTTTATGAGGGACAATAACCAATTGTACGTCAACAGCGAAGAACTTGCCAACCGCGCTTTTTCAATTCGAGCAAGGAATAAATATCCTCTTTTAAAACGATCTCGACCAGGAAAACTGAGTGCCAAAGTTGTATTCTCTGCATCCATTACTTGCTATATAAAAGAAACAAAAACCAAAACACGACAGCAAACGTAGGATCAATTTTTCAAACCAGAATATCACTGACGATGACAATGGCAGTTCCAATGTATCCGACACCTCATGATCTTCTGAATAATTAAGTTTTTATTTTTAATTTATGTTTGTTACACAGACATACATATGTAAATAGTTAGTTGAAAATGCATTTTCAATTACAAACTCGGTTTTTTTCAAAAAAATTGGATTGGATTCTATTGAATTCGTATGGTCTTTTACCAAAATTATAGATTCGTTATGCGGCTTTTCGCTATGCGGCCAACTTTTCAGGAACGTATCTAGGCTCTGTAGCGAAGTATTATAGTGCAATATGTCGTCCCTTCATAGTGTAAGTGTTCTGACTCGATTTTTGGCAAAACATTTTTTTATATGTCACCATACTAAAGAATACACACTCATTTGTTTGGTGCTTTCAAAATTTGCTACCTCCTCCCGTTCCAAAGGACTCAGTATGCATTATGTCCTAACTGCAGCTTCCAAAATGAAATTTCAGAGTGTAAGAGCTTAACTGCATTTTTACCTTTGAAGTCACATTTACCAATAAGGAATCGCTCTCTGGTCAAAAGTTTCTTAGAAGGAGAGGAGAAAATGTATTCCCAGGGGTGATTTGGCCTCATTTAAAGATAAAAAACTAAAAAAAGAAATTGCACCAACGGATGCAAAGAGATCGAAACTAGATTTTGGAGGGAGTTGCACTCCGCCGATAGGAAATGGTCGAAAATTAATTTAGGATGTAACGACTGTCGATTATAATGACCAACTTTGAACGGTCCCTTTGCCGTCGTTATAAGCGACTTTCACTGTATATGATCTATATTATATGAAGAAAAGAAGTAAATTTTAATAATTTTATTAAATTCGAGCGTTATATTTAATAAATAGTAAAATTGCCGCTTTTTTGGGGTCAATCTTATTACGCAAAGATTCGAAAATTAGACCCGCGCTACTACGCAGTTGTTCCTTAGCAACACTGCCTGGTGGTGTCGATAAAAATCTGCATGTTATTGGTGACATCAGTTTTAATTCTTTTCGATGAACTATTCACCATTTAAGAGGATTTTCAGCTCTTTTTTTAATGCGGCGAGCAATCAATTCCTTTTTGAGTATAACTTCAGCACATCTTCTGGTATTTCTTCACTCTCATCTTCACTTGATGAATCTAACATCAGCCAGTATTTCTCATCTTCAAAATGTCTTTTTTGATGTTTTCCTCAACCATTGGTCTAAAAAATGTGTGCTTATAGTGCGGGTCTAAGTGGCGATAACATATAAATTGATTTCCACCAAATTGAAAAATTTTGTTGTAAGTTCACTTTTCAGAGTCGTGACAGCCTGTCGAATTGGATCAAAATTGTGTGATCTTGCCACATCAACTTTTTTTTCAAGCATTTGAATTATTGGAATTACAGATGAAATCAGTGCATGTGAGCAGCTTAGCTCCCGTGTGGTTTCCTCTAAAAGTTTCAATAAGTCAATACAACTTTTGATGATTTTCCACTCTTCTGGCAAAATGGGGTCAATCTCACTGTCATTGATGTAAAGACTTACAATTCAACTTCCGTAAAGACTTACGGCATCCTTTACCTTTATAAAACGCTCGAACATATAAAATGTAATACATCTGCATCTGCATGAACATCCGCATTGATTATTGCGGATGCGGATGCAGATGTCCAAATCAATACGGAAGCTCAGCAAGTGCGGATGCGAATACTCGCAACATCCCTGGTACATACATACAAATGCTTTAGAAGATTGCATTTATTATCCAGTTAAAATAATTTTATTTCTTGCCTACAGCGCCCTCTCTGAACATATTTTTGGTCATACGAAAACAACAACACTTTGTTTGTTAAAATCGGCTGAGTAGTTTAGAAGCTTTGGTCTAAAATATAACACTCGCATAATCGTGTCGTGAGCTTGAGCACATCACGTGTCCCAACCATAGAGCCTCAAATCGCAGACACTTTAAAATTACGTTTTCTCAGGTTTCATATTTTTGCTGATAGGACACTTACACTCTGAGGTGACGATGTTTAAATAAGGATTTTATGCAACTGTCTACTAGGTTAATAAATAAAAATGAGTATATTAAGCCATTTTTCAAAAACAATTTAAATAGGCCTGTTTGGTTTTAGGTGGCCATGAAATTAAAATATTCTAATAGGCGGAGAGCCCGCTGTCCCATACATGGGTTGCCACTCATTTAAGAAAAATTGGCCCTAAAAACGAGTGACAACCCATGTTTAGGACATGATTCGACAAGACAACCCTATATATTAATTTTGGACCTCTTCAAGTTCTATCTTTTGGCATTCATTTTATGCTGTAATATTGTAGTTTTAATTAAAACAACAAAATTGGCTAAAATTCGGGCATTTTCGGGCATCGGAACAGGCTTTGGCAAGGCAATCCTGGTTGAATAGTTTCACCAAAAAGCATTAAGTACTTTCATTCCCGTAAATCGTATCCTGTAATCTTATACACTCGACTTTTCTACATCGGGCTCTTGGACTATAAATAGAAATTTTGCTTCACAAGGTTCATTTTTCATGATAACCATAGTTTTACCGAATTAAAAATGCGTTACAAGCAAAAAGAAATGAACTTTTTTTAAGTCTCTGAAGTAATTTATTAATGGCACTATTTTGTAAGTCACCGCAACAACAATTTTTATTTTCTTATTTTCCTTTTTTATTTATATTTCACACAAACTCGCAGTTGTCAAAGTATTCAACGTACGTCAAAAGTTGAAAATTGTTCAACTTAATGCGTTGCGTTGACGGATAAGTATTGATTCGGCCGTACTTCATACAAATGTATAGAGTTCATCTAAGTTGTCACTTGTATACTTTGACGCAACGGACTTGACGGACTCTATGGGATCAGGCCTTATAGGCTATTGACTATGTACCTTAATAAGGAACTAATTCGTTAAAGGTATTTTATTGTCTCATATGTTCAATTGAACCCTAAAAATGATATAGCCAAAAGTGCTACTAAATTTTGGCTTGGACTTTTCAGAACGGGTCGAATTGGTCCATTTTTTATATTTTTAATTATAACTCAAAAACTATACATTTTTGATAGAAACATATTATAAGATTTATTGTAGGGAATTAAATTTTCTATCGAAATGATTTTTTATATTGGGGAAAAAAATATTCTTTCAACAAAATGAGTTAAAAAACTATTGATAAAAAACGGAAAATTTCACCTTTTTTAATTTTTTCATTTGAAATTTTTTTTTTGAAATACAGTTGTGCTAAGTTACCTACTTTTGTATGATTTTACTAACACAGGACGACACAAAAAAAATCCAAAACCAGAGACCAGACCTAACATATCCGAAGGACTTTGATGCGCTTAGTCTCATATACGGCAGGTTTTTGAGATATTCTAACATAAAAGTGCAAAAAAACACGGACTTTGGCTATATTTGAGCTTATTTTACATCGCGAATAAATTTTTTTTTCCAAAACTGATTGCAGCATCTGAAAGTATTACTCGTACCCTTTAAAACCTTTTTTAGATTATATCGATAAAGTTTTTTTGTCTCCGAAATATCGTAACTTTAAATTTATTACATAGGCCTACATTAGAGCGGTTCAAAAAAAAACTTTTTGAGTTTTTCACGATTATCATCAGTGGATTACAATAGCCCTATATGACTAGACAAAACAACCCATAAGGATTTTTTATCAATTTTGAAAACTGGATTGCCGCCGCCTGTTTTAAGTTTTCGAATATAATGATTTAAAAATGGTGCAAGCTAAAGAGGATATCAAATTTTGCAACAAAGTGTGTATGCTTTTCGAACTATTATCGATCGAGGAACTCAAATCCGTGATCAGTTTTTCTTCTTCTTTTTTTTTCTTACAAAAAAAATTGAAAATTGGCCAGACAAAAATTAAAAAATGCCGATTTTCTACTTTCAAGTTGCAAAATCTTGATATAATATATTACCGCCGATCTAGTGGTATATTATTTTTAATGTACCTTTATTTGCTTAAGAGAATACCGTAAACCGTATATCAATATCTTACTTCAAAACCAAGATATCTGCATTTTTTTAAATTAATAGACCTGAAATTCTTCGATTCGGCGTTGACATACAGTCATGTGAAAAATAATTTTTTACATTACATTACTTGCTGGGATACCAATGCAGTAAAGAACCGTTATCAGAGTAAAAATATTTTCCGTCGGTTCGAAGTTGTTGATCGTATTGTGAAGTGGGCTCAATTTAGCCTGTGCGAAATAATAGGGACACGAATATAAAATAAGTTATATTTTTGAAACTTTATGGCTTTAAAACATTTATAAGCTATAACGGTATTGTATATGAGATTATCTAAAATTGTAATTTGAAAAAATAACCAAATAATGTAATTTAGTGATTCAGAATGGGGAGAGGTCGAAATTGCACCGTTCAACTTCGTAAAGACATAAAAGACCTTCACGATAACGAATTTTCATAACGAAAAATATCCAGAACGTTAAATTGCCCCAAGAGAATGGTAGAAAATGCAATAAAATATACGCCACAGAAGGAAACGCGTGGACGAAAGTCAAAAATATCGCCAATTCTTGAGAGGACTATGTTGAGATTTGTGAGATAGAACCCCTTTGCATCTACTAATGAAGTAAAAAAAGTGTTTTCCATGGATGTCAGCACTTCGACTATCCGGAAAAGGCTAATTAATAATAATTTAAAAGCAAAAAGATCCAGAAAAGAACCTTTCCTGTCCAAACAGGACGTCAGTAATATGTTACTTTTCTCAGAGGAGCATGCCATTTGGCCAATGAAGAAATGGCGCAATATCCTGTGGTCGGATGAGAGCAAATCTAATATTTTTTACCCACACGCGTTGAGTACCACAGTCATGACAAAATTTAAAATGTGTTTTGAAGGGAAAGAGCAGTACTTTCAGATGCCGCAAGCAGTTTTAAAAAAAAAATTTATTCGCGATTTAAAATAAGTTCAAATATAGCCAAAAACCTTGCTTTTTGCACTTTTAGGTTAGAATATCTCAAAAACCTGCCGTATATGAGAAATTCTGAGCTCGGATCCGGATTAAGCGGATAAGAGTCCTTCGGATATGATAAGTCTAGTTTCTGCATTTGGATTTTTTTTTATTTTTGTCGTCCTGTGTTATTAAAATCATACAAAAGTAGGTAACTTAGCACAACTGTATTTCAGTCAATTTTTATCCAAAATACTTTTGTGGGGCTTCAATTTGACGGAAACTATGTCACCTTTCTTTTTTAAGAACAAAAAATCCCCTAAATACACTCAAAAAAAAGTTGTACTTAAAAATTTGAAAAAATTAAAAATGGTGAAATTTTCCGTTTTTTTTTTCAATAGTTCTTTAACTAATTTTGTTGAAAAAATAATTTTTTTCCCAATATAAAAAGTCATTTCGATAGGAAATTTAATTCCCTACAATAAATCTTACAATATGTTTCTATCAAAAATGTATAGTTTTTGAGTTATAATTAAAAATATAAAAAATGGACAAATTCGACCCGTTCTGAAAAGTCCAAGCCAAAATTTAGTACCACTTTTGGCTTTATCATTTTTAGGGTTCAATTGAACATATAAGACAATAAAATACCTTTAACGAATTAGTTCCTTTTACCCCTGTTTTTTTCGACATAGTCAATAGCCTATTAAAATTATAAAAAAAGTAAAACAAAATTTTATATACAGCTATGGATATATAATTGGCACATTTTTTTATATTTTCTTTCTAATGCTACAGTATCGTAAATATTATTAACAGACAACAAGTGTTGGGTTTTTTGCAAAGATGTATCCTTCATATTTAATAATAATATGAACTTCAGCTATAATCCATTAACAAAAAGAAATTATCAAAATGTAAAAAAACCGATGAAATGATCGGGAAACATAAATGGCACAAGAAAGTATTATGTTAAAATTGCTTTTGTTGACTTTTTGGTATGCAAAAACATTTAGATCATTGAGATATTGTGCTGTAACCTCTGTTTTTGATGATAGCTTCACACGTGCTACTCACACTCTCCACACTTTTTCGCATTTTGTTTTGGATATGACATACCAAAGATCGTCCATATTTGTATAATTTTTTTTTACGATTTCAACCTTGACTTCTTTCTATAGGTTCTCTATTGAATTTAAGTCAGGACTCCCGGCCTGTCCAATACAAAATGTCGACCTTTTTCGCACAAAACACATTATTTATTACTTTTAAGGGAGTGTTTATTGTCATTATGGTTCCATGCCAAGAAAATACACTGCAGCCCATGTTTTCACACCGGTTTTTACCGTCAAGAAAAAGTATCAATTTTTGGAAAAACGTGTTGTAGAGTGACAAAACAAATATCAATAGCATGAGATCAGATAGTAGAACTTTCGTTCAATATCCTAAATGGCAAGAGTACAATTCTAGGTACACTCAGAAGTTGGTAAAACACGTGTGTGAAAACAATATGGTCTGAGGTGTATTTTCTTGGCATGGTGTTGGCCCGCTTATAAAAATAAATGACAAAATGGACAAGTTTTAATATTTGGACTCATTGCCAAACCATATGGAACCATATGCAAGTTAAGATTTGTCATCGACATGTCTTTAGTACTTTAAATAAACAAATCAAATTACAAATCGAGAACGTGTCAAATCGATTATTAATAAATTCCAATTATGCGTAAAAAAGGGACATAAACATTTAGTGATGTCTGAGATTCAAATTTCGTTAATGAGAAATTTGTGCGTTGTAAACAAAACATAAATCAGAAATACTAATTGCATGATCTAGAACAGGGGTTCTTAAACTTATGTAGTCCGAGGACCCCTTATTGAGCTAAATCTTTTTTGCGGACACCAGAGCCCTAGACATTTGACGTCGTTCTTAAGGTAAGGTTAGGTAGGAGTGGCAGTTAGTTACAAAACCGACTCACTTAGACCAAATGTAATCCATTGTGATACAACAGGATTTCTGACTATACCCTCTCGTTGAACCTACATATAATAACATGTCTAACGTCATCCAGGTCATCACATAAAAACGAACCAAGTGTTTTGTGGCGATTTCTAGCAAGTGCGGGGCAGAAGCAGAGAAAATATTTAGTGTTTTCTTCTTCTTCCATATCTCCAGAACTTCTACAGAAGTCAAAGGACCTAACACCTAATCTCTCCGCATGTCTGCCGAGTTACGGCTGCAACAACTGACGAGACACTATGTATAGTGCGGGAAATCAGCTCCGACGAAGACTTGGTGTCAAATTTCGGCCAGATCTGCCTTGTTATATTGCAAGTTAACCCTTGAGTCCATCTTTTGTTAGCTTTTTTTACCATTTCTTCTTTAAGCAGTAACTTGAAGGTAGCAAGTGGCATGCCAACACCTTCCTTGTCCTGAGGAATTTGGGCAGGAGTCCCCTGTCTAGCAAGTTTATCAGCTTTGCAATTGCCGTCAATTCTCCAATGCCCTGACACCCAGATGAGGTGAAAATTAAAATGCTGGGCCATCTCATTTAGAGACGAGCGGCATTGTTGGGCCTCTAGTGAGTTTAGAAAGACTGATTTTAGAGATTTGATAGCAGCCTGACTATCTGAATAAATGTTTATGTCCTTTCTGGATACAGCATTCATCCTCAGCCAGGATGCTACCACTTCTATCGCTATAACGTCTCGGTCTTAAGGCTAATTTCTGGCTCAATAATGACAGAGACACTCAGGTTTGCCAACCGTACGGTTTTTATCCAACAGTCTGGTTTTTGAAAGCTTTGTCCAGTTGTCAAACTCAACCAGGCATAAAAGTATTTTTATTTTGCTTTAATTTTTACGGTTTTTAAAGGTATTTTCAACACTATGTCCAGTTTTTGAAGGTCCAAAAGTTGACAAGCCTGCAGCCACTACTTTCTAATAAATATTTTGATACTTATACCATATAACTCTCTGTATTTTAATAAATCTTGCGCATTTAGAGACGCAATTTTTATTAAGATTTTCATGTATTAAAACACAAAATGAATAAAAATTGTGGAAATGTAAAAGAATTAAAAAATTACAAGTCAAAATACATATGTACATTAAACTTAGACAAATATCTCTTGGTCAAAATTTACAAAAATTGAAGTTGTTGTCAAAGAGTGGGAAGAGTTAGGTGCTGGGCATCCCGGGTTTGAACAAAAGTAAATGCACGCTTTTTTCTTTAAAAATATGTGCAATAATTCAAAAAGCCATGGCCATGTAGAATTTTTAATAAATGAGCTATTTGAATAAAGAAAGAAGTTTAATGTAAAATTATTTGATGTCAAAATTGTTTCACGGACTTCTGGAATGGCTTCGCGGACCCCAAGGGGTCCGCGGACCACAGTTTAAGAATCTCTGATCTAGAACAAAGAACTGCAGCAGAGGTCCAAGCTAAGTGCAAATGTTTTAAGTTACAAATTAAGAATTGAATCAGAAGAAGAGGAAGAAAATGGCATAAAAGCCTTGAGCTCAGTCCAGTTCAATTAAGCCAGAGTATACACCTGATTCAAATTGTTTTAAGATATAAAAATTGTTAAATAAACTATTTTTTTTACAAAAATTTCGAGTTAAAAATCTTAATTGGCGATCCTGCCAGGAGGTGTCAAACTTCTGCACCATAAAATTAATCCGGTTATATAAATAAAGTGAAAAGTATCCTTGGTGAATAACTTAAAAATAAGGAGAAATAAAGAACATCGCAATCATACATTACATAAAAGTATCAACAAGCAGAAAAGACACCATACTGGGACCAACAACAACAACACTGCGGTATCAACTAGATAAAAACGATCATTGTCAGCACACCTGAAGACAACAAGGAGACAACGGTTGCCGCATAAAAAATAAGTACCCCACAAAAGGAGGAAAAAAGTAAGAATTTATTTAAAGTGAAAAAGTTGAGTGTAAAATAAATGTTAAAGAAAAGAGCTAGATCACGTGACACAGAAGATTTAACAGAATTGTTTAACAACTTTAGTTTGAAAGAAGATTCAAGCTTAAAAAAGGATTCTAGTTTAAAAGAAGATCCAACCATGGCGAACACTTTAACAACTGATTTAATTTCCCAGTTGATTGCTAATAACAATCGTGAATTCCAAACACAAATAAATAATTCACAAAGCAGAATAGTTGCTTTAACCCTTTGATCCCCAAATTATTTCTAGCAGGAGGAAAAATATGAACTAGATCTTTTAAGTTATTTTGAGTTTAAAATAAGATACATTTTAAGTTTTATGAAAATTGGACCACTGGAACTGTTTTTGAGCATGCTAATTTGCCAAATTGGGTACCAACTTTTTAAAAAAACTTTATATTTGAACAAAATAAACTTAATTGCATTATTTATCAATGCCGTTGAAAGATAAAGTGCATTAATTGCATTAAAAATAACTCAAACGAATAAATAAGCACAATTGGAAAACTTAACCATAAGCAAAAATTTTTCCGAAATTAGAGGCACTAATAGATTCCCTCCGAAATATTCATAGCGAAGAATAAACGTACACCATTTACATAGGAATAAAATGAGAATAAAACAAAGAAACTATTAAAAGTCATTGCACATGAAAAAAACGAAGTAACAGAGGTTCAAAGTTAGAGAACTTATATGCAACATTGGGGATGAAAGAGTTAACCACATCTACAACGCTAGAAAACTACGTTACTCAAACGATTGATAACGCAATTCAATGCGATGAAGCATTAGATATGATTAGATCATTACCAGAATTTTCAGGTAAACCTAATTCGTATGTTAGTTGGAGGGAAGCTTCCAATAATGTAATATCACTTTATGAAAAAGGAAGTAGAAGATATTTCGGAGCTTTAACTATTTTACGAAACAAAGTAACAGGTGAAGCCAATGATGTTTTAACAAATCACGGCACAGTTTTAAATTATGACGCGATCTTGAGTAGGTAAGATCTCGCATACTCTGATAGGAGACCGGTTCATGTTATTGAACAAGAATTAAGGGTGTTAAGACAAGGAGGATCAAATCTCTTAGATTATTACAATTTGGTTAACCAGAAATTAACCTTATTAATTAATAAGACAATTATGACATATGGAACAACCTCTCCATTAACACTTGAATTAAATAAGAAAAATAGGGACAATGTATTAACCCTTGTGTCTACACCCACACACCCGGGTGTGTTTTTCATTTTCAAATTGATATATTTTGAGTTCTGAATGCCGTATCAACTTGAAATTTTGGGTAGCCTCCTAAAATATTGTTTTCTATCATATTTGAAAAAAAAAAAAAAAATTCGTCGTTGGGGACCGAATTTACAGGTCATTTTTGCGATTTACCCCTTCTATCTACAGCCAACACACCCGGGTATGCATAGAAAAATGTATGTAAATTATAAGTTAGAAATGAAGAAAAACATTTGGGTTTTATTATAAATAATTTTTATTTATTTGACATTACTTTTTTGTGTTTATGTATGTATACAGAAAAGAATAACAATATATTATTAATAATATGTATTGTTAAAAAAAATTAATTTTATAAAGAAAGTGATAATTTATGACCTGCATCTATTACATTGAGTGATATCTTTTGAATGCTCAACACAAACTGGCTTGTGACATTCTTTGCAGATTTTTCTTGTTGTTCTTCTTTTGGAACATAGAAGGCAATTGCCCTTTTGCTTGATTCTGCCAGAATTGTCACGCTGCTCTTGAGCGCTTACTGGAAGGCTTTCAATGGTTGGTGTAACTGGGCGGCCCAACATACTTTCGATTCCACTACGTGGTGAAAAATTTCACATTGTTTGATCTAACCAAATTGTACCATCTCTGGCTGTATAATTATTTGCAGAAGTTTCTATTTGATCAACTTCCAATTCTTCATCCGAATCAGTTTCATCAGCAGGATTATATTCTGGTAACTGTAGTTCCTCTGCATCTGAATCTTCAACATACATATTATTGCCATCGCCCTCTTCACCTGCCAATAGACGTTCATTCGTATCTTGCTCATCTTCACTGTCTGCTTCCAAAAGCTCCTCCAATCTTTGGCTTATGTACAGCTCTCTGTGTTCAAAGATAAGTCCTTACAATTGCCGGGGAGTTAGCCATTCGTCATCAGACATTATATAATTTGTTGTATGATTATTATATTTTTATCAAGTGCGTTGCATGAAAAATAGCGCCTTTTTCATTCAAATGCAGTACAGAAAAAAACTTGACAGTAACTGACGACACTATTAGCAAAACATGTATATTTATATATCATTTTTATGCGCGAAATCACACAGAATTTTTGAATTTATTAGTTCTTGGATTTGACCGTTTTAAAATTTATTTTTAAATATTTTCCTGAGACTTTTTTACTGTTCTTCGAAAATGCTCTCATCTAGGTGCACCTGCGTCTTTTTTCCTAACGAAACTTTGACTTACTAACAGAAAGAGGTAAACCTCTGTTTATGTGGACTACCTGTAAATATCTTTATTGAAAAATTTCCCAATTTTTTAAAATATCAATCATAGAGTCAGAAAAATGACTTCATTCAGTTCCACTATTGGAGTTTGTGTAACACCAGGTAGTTTTATATTTATTTTTCAATCAATATTTGCTTAGGATTTTACCTGGTACATATGAAAAGGACATTGTGAATTAACACTGAATGGCTTATATTTCTTTCTTTTGTACCTGTGTTATAGTAAGTAATAACAAGTAGGAAGAGTGAAGGGGATTTCTCGAGATGCTATGTGATAGATCGGTTATCAAGGTTGAAGAATAACAGTACTAAGAGAGTTTTATGGCTACTTCAATTATTTGACTTTCAAGCGGTTTTATCATACCCCTAAGTGCAACAAATGAGTTTACTACGAAACCACACCATCGAAAAATCCTTATACTTAAAAAAAAACCGATTGCAATATAAGGAAAAAAAAGAAAGGAACAAAATATGTAAAAAAAATGTATAATGTATAGATACACTTGTCAATTTTCATAATATATAATCGCTATAAATAGAAAAAACCGTTAACAACATAAAAAATTGAAAACGCACATACAAAACGTATGGGATACCCGGGTGTGTTGGGTGTATGTTAACGTATAATTTTTTGGCTGTAGACACAAAGGTTAAGAGTCTTTATAACGGGATTAAATCCCCCATTGTCAAATATCTTGTTTTCACTATAACCAGAGGACTTACCTAATGCTTTAGCAAAAGCTCAGGAAATCGAGTCAAATAATATGAGAACAAATTTTGCGTTACTGTTTGTAAGGTCAAATAATTCAAGACACAATAACAATCTACGATTTCCCAAAACAGGAAATAACAATTTTAATAATTATAGGTCAAATAAACCACAAAAGGTAGAACCTATGTAAGTAGATCAATCTCTACAAATGATGAATAAACCAAAACCGAGCACTAATAATAATAATTATAACAATAATTATAATAGAGGATGGAATAACAATAGAAACAGACCAAATAATTTTAATCAAAATTATAATAGAAATTTTAATCCGGATTATTAAAATCAAGGTCAAAAAAGACCACACGAAAGTGTACAACAACCTCAACAAAAAGTAGAGAGGATAAATAATTTGGACGAAAACGCTTTTTTAGGAGAAGGTATATCCTCCCCTATATTGTCGGAACCCACGACAACACAAAACAATCAATAAAAACGTTAATTGATACAGGTGCTACAAGTTGTTATTGTAGATCTAACTTATGTTTAATGAGAAAAGAATTACCAATTAATAAAAGGGTAAAAACAGTTAATGGTTATACGATTATAACACATTATTCAGAATTAAGATTTTTAGGAGTAAAACAAATATTTTACGAATTAAAAAATTTAGGATGCGACCTTTTAGTAGGTATAAATTTTATTAGGGAAAATAAAATAAAATTTAGTGCTTCACCGAGAACGAGGCGAGGCGAGATTCGAGTTGTTCTCGCTCTCGCCCCGTTTTATAAATTTGAGTCTCGCCTCGCCTCGTTCTCGGCCGAGAACTTGCCATCACATATCTCGCCTCGCCTCGCCTCGTCAAAACCTCGCCTCGCCTCGGTAAAAAGCGAGGTTTTTATGAAAATGAAAAAAATTATACATGTATCAGGCCTGCATATGTACATTCATGCGAAAAAATGTCAGCTCAACGAGCATGAAGCATAATTATTTTTGTTTATTTTATTTCTATTTTTCCGTGGCCAGAGAAAATTACATAAAATTTGATTTTTTTTAAAATCTGGCCTGCTTTCATCGATATCTTTCTAACCGCTTACTCAATGAAATAGATATATATTTAATTAAGTTTTTTTTGTCATTTTAATACTTTTAATTTGGTGCTAAACACGATGGAATTGGACATTTAGAGCTCAAGATATGAATTTTAAAGTGGAAGAAGGTCGAAAAATTAAAAAACACAATACCTCGAAAACAGTGCCATTCAAAAAATTTTTATTTTCATTTCCGAATTCAGCAGGAAAAAGTACATAAGAAACGTAACTTTTTATCAATGGAACATTTTGATTGTAAACTAGTGTTATTTTTGGGACGAAGACAAATCCAACAAATCAAAGATCATTAATTTTAAAAAAGTTTTGTATAAGGGCCACCCGAAATATTTACCCTAAATAAAATTTTTGCAACCAATGTCATTTTCGGGGCGGAGACAAATCCAAAAAATTTGAGACCATTAAAATCGGTCCAGCCGTTCTTGAGTTATACAAAGTGTAACTAACCCGACTTTGTTTCATTTATTTATAGATAAATACATCAATATCTTAAAAACTAGAGCCAATTCAGTACTTTCATGAATATATTCGTAATCTGAGTACCTGAAATTATAGAAATCCACAGAGACATTCAGGCCAACAAAACCACTGTTGACCAGTGTTATCAACTACTTGACACAGGTGAATAAAACTTTTTTTTATATCTCAGTAACTATATGACTATATGATTTGGTAATTATAATTACTATAGTTTGTAAAAGATTCGTAGTTTAGTTTGATTCGAAAAAAAAAAATGGGCAATGTCACGCCGTCCTACATAAGAAAAGAATTAAATTGATCATATCTCACCAATCATCACATGTTATTCAATCCACCCAAAATAAAAACACATATTTTATTTCATTTCTTGAGGCGTAGCAACGCGTGTCTGGCTTTGCTAGTTGAATGTACATATGCAGGCCTGATACATGTATAATTTTTTTAATTTTCATAAAAACCTCGCTTTTAACCGAGGCGAGGCGAGGCGAGGCGAGGCGAGGTGCCGGTGTGTCTCGCCTCGCCTCGGTCGAGCGAGGCAAATTTATTTTTCAACCTCGCCTCGGTCTCGCCTCGTTCTCGCCTCGCTCTCGCCTCGCTCTCGCCTCGTAGAACGAGATAGCCTCGGTGAAGCACTAATAAAATTAGATTTTGAAAAGGGAATCCTTGAACATAAAGGATTAAAATATGAAATCAAGTACATCAACTAGATGGAAAATGAAAATAAACAGAATAATTTACTTGTGGAACAAAAAAGTTCTACAATGCCAGCGAAGATTAATTCCGCTAAGTTAAATACAATTTTGGAACATAAAGGTTCTAAAGCGCCGTCGACGATGAAGTCCGACATATTTAAAAATAATATTTTGGGATACGAAAATCCTGAAACGCCAGCTGATGATAATACCAGCATAAGAGAAAATAAATATAAAAATCTAAGAAGTAAGATAATAGGTGAGATAGAAAATTCTCACAGAAGAATAAATATGGACTTACCATTTAGAACAGACGTTAGGGCAGAAATTAGGACATCAATAGAAACAGCGATATGGAGTAAACAATACCCATATCCATTATTAGTGAATTCATTTGTGAATGAAGAAATCAATAAAATTATTGATAAAAGAATAATTAGGCCTAGTAAAAGCCCTTTTAATTCACCAATATGGGTAGTCCCAAAAAAAGGTTTAAATGAAGATGGATCACCAAAATTACGAATGGTAATTGATTAAAAAAAAATGAAAAAAAGAAGCAACGATTTCGGATAGATATCCAATACCCGATGTAAATGTAATCTTATCAAATTTAGGAAAAGCAAAAATATTTTCAAGCATAGATTTGGAATCAGGATTCCATCTAATGATAAGAAAAGACATAGAGAAAACGGCTTTCTCTGTGAACAATGGTAAATACGAATATTTACGAATGCCCTTCGGCTTAAAAAATGCACCAAGTATATTCCAACGAGCAATGGATGATATTTTAAGAGATTTCATAGGAAAGTTCTGTCATATATATATAGACGATATAATAATCTTTTCAGAAAATACTGAAGAACATGAAAAACATTTAAAAATAATCATTGAAACTTTAAAAAACGCTCAGATGATAATATCTTTAGAAAAATCAAAATTTTATAAAGATGAAATAGAATTTTTAGGTTATGTAGTTGCACATAACGTGATTAAGACAGATCCGGGAAAGATAGAAACAATTTCAAGTTTCCCAATTCCAAAGACATTAAGACAGTTAAGGAGTTTTTTAGGTTTAACTGGCTACTACAGGAAATTCATAAAAGATTATGCAACTATAGCCAAACTTTAACAAAACATTTATCGGGAGATAACGATAAAGTTTCCCAATATAAATCTAAAAATACAGAAATAATATTGGATGAAGACGGGATCAAAGCTTGTGAAAAACTAAAAAATTCATTGAAAAATCATATTGAATTATTTCAACCAGATTATAATAAGAAATTTGTTTTGACCACCGACGCTTCAAATATTGCTATAGGAGCAGTATTATCACAGGATAGAAATCCAATAACTTTTTTTTCTAAAACTCTGAATTCATCAGAACAGAGATACACAGCAAACGAAGAATTATTTGTACGGGATAACGAATTTAGAGATTCATACGGATCACCAACCTTTAGCTTTTGCAGTTTCAGTAAGGAATCCAAACGCGAAAATGAAACGATGGCACGCTTTCATTGAAGAATTTGCACAAACGTAGTAGCTGACGCGTTATCTAGACAACAATTAAATAATTTAACAGATGAATCATCAATTCATTCTACACAGCATTCCGCTGAAAACAGCGACAATAGAAATATTAAAAGGAGTAACTAACCTTTAAACCAATTTAAACAACAATTGGTTATTAATAAAAATTCACAACTAGTGAATGCAATTCATGAACAAAAAATTTCATTCGGTAATACCAGGCATTTAATCGAATACGAAATAGTCGAAAGTCTTATGACAATTTTACAACTATTTTTGAAGCCTAATTTAGTGACAGCAATTTATTGCCTAGTAGAAGATTTATACTGGGCCACCAGATATTGAAATTCTGATATAAAATTATATGATTTATCATGAAAAAAAAAATAGCATGTTACTAGTCAACTAAAATAAAAATGAATCCTTCACTATTACGAATCCACTAAATACATTAGATTTGATTTATTCTGAAACATAATTAAAAATAAAAAAAATAAAATGCATTAAAAATTGTCGTGTCTGGATATAGTGAACACCCTATATAGTGAACCCCTTGATATAGTGAATACCAAAATTTTTACTTTTACGCGAAAAGCGGTTCAAAAGCCAATTTCTGAACGTAAGAAGTAAACGAATTCGCGAATTCTTTCAATAAATATATCGCTCATTTACTTCAAGAGTGGCATAACTCAAAAAACGTGATTTTTTTTTTTGTAGACATACTTTTTTTCATTTTCATATAAAAAGTAACTTATTGAAAATTTTAAATGCGTTTTTCTCCCACTTTATGTTTTTTGAGTTATGTCAGTCTTGAAGTAAATGAGCGATATGCACATTTCTATTTTAATACAAATTTATTCTAATTAACTCATTTACATATACAAATGTGTATTTTGAGCAAATAAAACTAGTTTTTGAACAAAAAATGTCAAGCGACAGGCCTTGCAAAAATTAGTTCACTATATCCAGACACGACTTTTTTACTTCAAATAAAAAATTAATGTAAAGTGAAAACCTAGGGCACCATTTTCTTAAAAGCCTAGGGCACCAAAAGTTTAAATCCGGCCTTGAATACAGGATATACCTGAAGTTTCCCAAACAAAATTGATTCTAAAGAGAAGAAATCAATTAATTGTGAATGAATTACATCAGGGGTTCTTAAACTTATGTAGTCCGCGGACCCCTTATCGAGTTAAATTTCTTTGTGCGGACCCCATCCCAACTCTAGACAACCGATGTCAAAGTCAACCAGACATAAAATGTCCGGTTATCTGACGAGGTTAAGGAACGAAGAATTTTTATTTTGCTTTAATTTTTCCGGTCTTATTTTAAAGGTCTTTTCAACACTATGTATGTTATGTATGTCCAGTTTTTGAAGATCCAGAAGTTCAAAAGCATGCAGACACTACTTTAGAATAAATATTGATACTTATACCATATATCTCTCTGCATTTTAACCAATCGTGCGCATTTATAGAGGCAAACATTTTTTATTAGGATATTCATGTAGTAAAAATACAAAATGAATAAAAATTGGGGCAATATAACAGAATTAAAAAAGTTCCAAGTCAAAATATGTACATTAAACTCAGACAAATATTTCTTGGTCAAAATAAAGCCTAGAAAATAATTTGTTTTTGTTTTTTTTATATCTCTTTTAATAAATAATATAATAATAATAAAGCTCAAAATGAAAATTATTTTTTTGGTGATTATTGGTCATTTTATAAGCGAAATTTGTTATATTTTCTTCTGTAAAAGTTTTTACTTAATGAGATGGATGATGTTGTTTTCTTGAAACCAAATCCACAATGTCGGGCTCTATATTCGGAAGTTTTATTCTCAGGTCTGCTTCTACATTAAGCTGGTTTCTAAAATTTTATGTTATATATAATAGTACCAAAAAGCCTGTTCACACAAATAAGGAGAGCGTCATAAGAAATATGTGCAAACGTTTTTGCTTATAACTTCTTTCTTAAAAAAAAATTAAATTATTTTGATCAGGTTAGCTTGGAAAATCATGTCAAATACTATTTCATATCACTTTGCATTCTCATCTATTACTTTGCGAAGACATGAGCAGCAAAATAGAAATGCGTGAAAAAAAATTAAACATTTTTTTAAATAACCTGCAATATACTTTCAAGAGGATTGCAAGGGATGCTAAAGTTAACATAAATTCGGTATCTTGGGTAATGAAAATTTTTAAAACCGACGTTAGCATGAATAAAAAGCAGGAAACGCTCTGGAAAAAAAGTAGTGGTGACCGTAATAACGCAAAGAAGGTCGTAACCATACTGAAGAAAACTCCAAACCTTTCAGGAAAAAAAATCACTCAGCTAGCAGATTATTCTGTATCATTTGTGCGAAAAATGATAGGGGAGGCTAGGCTGAAGACCTACAAAGTTCAGAAAGTGCCAGATCGGAATGCTGAAAACAATTTCGAAGCAATAATACGAGCTCAAAAACTGAGAAAAGATTTTGTGTCCAAATTCGAATGTGGCATTATGGATGTCGAAACGTTCGTCCTTTCCGACATTTTTCAGTTTCCTGACCAAGAATTTTATTTTGCCAACGCTAGTGGACATGTCCCAAAAAATTTAAAACACAAAATGAATAAAAAATTTCCCAGAAAATTTCTTGTTTAGTGAGCAATTTACAGTTGCCAAAATTTCGTGACCAGAGGCACAATGAACATCGAAATTTTCATCATGGAATGCTACAGTAAAGCGGCTCTTGAGTGGTACCAGTAAAATAACATTACTTTTGTTCCTAGAGAAGCGAACCCACCCAATCCACCAACTCCTGCCAATCGAGAGATATTAGGTTCTAGTGAAGAGGCAATTAAAGGCAACAAAAGGGACATGTAAGGACACAACTCATTTTAGACGCAAGTGGTGCGCGTCAGGCCAAAAAATCCAAAAAAATACCATCAAAGCACTAATAAGAGGTGTCCCAGAGAAAGTAAAAAGTTTTACGCTTCAAAATTAATATTTTTTTTTAATATTATTTTCTACATTTGAATTAAATTTGCATTAAAAAAATATAATCTTTTTGAAAATTGAATCTGTGGTTATTGAGATATATTTATTTTTCAATGCACTCCTTACTTCGTACAAAACGGCATCAAGTTTTGGATGCCCTTATTTGCAAGTGCAGAGTAATCGGATTTTAGGAGTAACTAAAAATTAGTTAGTTCAATTTTATTGAACTTTAGTTTCAATAGCAAGGGATAGCCACGAGTATATCTTGCTCTAATATCGTGAAACTCTTCCATGTAGCCCAGATTCAACCAAACGTCTCTTTACAGTAAGAGTGGATATCATAGTATCAGTCTGATCCAAAATTTGGGGTTGAATCCCCCTAGGGGCTATTTTGGGGTCTAATATAGCCATTCAAGAAATTTTTGCATCCGTTCTTTCCGTTGTTTTACAAGGTCGTTTTTTTTTGTTGGCACGTTTTTTGTCGATTTAAAAGTGATGAACTGTTTAATAACACCATAAACTTTCTTAACTGAGCAACCAAAGTGGGTGGCAATAGATCGGTATGACATTTTGAGGTTAAAAATTTCGAAAATCGCTCTTCGGGTTGCTGGGTCACAAATTCGTGATTTTCTCACTTCAAGAGTATCTGAAACCCAGTAAATTAACTTATCCACTGAGGTGTTTGTCTGATTTATAACTTACCAGTAAAATTAATTCCAGGTCCAGAAATTTGCTTCTGACTTGAATACAACTTATTGTTTCTAATTAGTTGTCCTGCCAAATTATGCACTTCTCTTGATTTTTACTTCAGCCAAAGGTCACTTCTTCAATAAAATAAACAACAAATACATAAAGCGCAAGAGGACGCTTGTATTATAACAACAACAAAAAAAAATGGTCCCTGAAAATTTTTTTTTTAAATGTAGTAAAAGCTAAGAGGACTAACTGTTTCTAATTAGTTGGCCACGGCTGTACATACATGTATGTACAAAAAATCAATCGATTTTATTTTGTTTTTGGCCCGCAGCAAAATTTTTTATTGACAATTTGGCTCGCCGCTTAAAAAATTTGTACACCCCTGGTCTAAGGCGACTAGGTTACTAAACATTCCTTTTCTATTTTTTAAACTTTTAATATTTCATTTGTTGTTTCGGCTTGCTTTTTAACAGAAAGGTCAGAATTTACCAACTGGGCCACTTTTAAAAAAAAAATTTTATTTTTTAATGATATTTTGTTTTGTTTTAGATAGTGGTATCTGCTAGAAATTAAAATGTGAAGTGATTTTTTTTTTAATTTTTTTTATTGTTGTTATAGGCAATTGAAATTCGGGGACAAAATTTTATCAAAAGCTTATAAGTTTTGAACGGATGCGATGATTTTTATAAATTTAACGGTGTTCGATTCGTATTGAAATAGAGTATAAGTGAGATTTTTTTTCAATTTTAAATAATATATTTTTTAATGTTTAAAACATGTTTATTTATTAAATGTTAATAAAAAACAGCCTTTCCTGTCCGATCGAAAAACGAAAAAAATTATATAAATGTTAAAAATATTAAAGTACAATATTCCGTTCTTGACGTAATTTTTATTTACATATTTGTAACTCTGCACAATGGGCTTATAGTGGATTCTGTGAGTCGGAAAAAAACTTGAAAAATACAAATATTTAAAGCAGATGCTGAATACGATGGTGGTGTTTAAAATTCTTTTGAAGTTGACCCCACCCCTAAAATGGCCAAAAACCGCCCCAAAATGGGGGAATTACATATTCCGCGTCTTCCATCGGCAAAATATTTGTCACCCCCCATTTTCGAGGATGTTGACACGATGGCGGTGCTTAAAATTTTTTTTGGAACTGGTCCCACATCCCAAAGTGGCCAAAAACCGCCCCAACGGACTCAAATTACCATTTTTTCCCATTTAGGGACATGGGGCCAGTTCCAAAAAAATTCTAAGCACCGCCATCGTGTTCAGCATCCTCGAAAATGGGGGGAGAATCCAACTAGACAGAAAAGTATCCCTGAAGTAAGCCCGAATTAATTTGAGAAGAGCAATGATTTACTCCGAGTTGCATTATTTTCTACTCCTATTTAACATTGCGTGGCATTGATGTGATTATAAAACAAACTTTTTTGCACGAGTTTTATATTTGGGACATTATTTTATATTATATTACAAAATTTTTAATTCTCATATGCACTACCTAGCATATTAAATAAATGTAAATAGAATTAAGGTCTAATAAGTTTTAATACTAGTTTTATTACTCCATATATATATGATAATATTTTACTCGTTTTATATCCGCAACTGGATTACTCTTATGATTTCATCCGACAATCAGCATTTAAAAAAAATTTAGATCAAGATAATTTGTAGAATGAGGAATAAGTTAGTAAAACAGTTCGAGATAAAAAAATAGTATGTAATTAAGTTCAGTCTTCGTTAAAATCATCCCGATCCATTCCATCTAATGCAAAAATATTTGAATGTATATTTGTATTATTATTTAATGTTTGTAAATGTTATGAAATTCGTTGCATTCCCGATGAAGAACACTAAGAAATTTCATTGTGAATTAGTCTTACTTTTGTAATTTTAATGGTACTAAATGTCATTAATGAAAATACATAGTTCCAAAAAAAGTAGTGAACTGCAGTCAATTTATCTTTAATCCAGTTAACTTTATTACCTTCTTCGTCAAATTTTCGGGATAAGAATTTTTTTTTTAACTAACCCATGTTAAAATCTTATGTTTTGACAATTCATATTTGGCAGTCGTGGAGTAAGAAGTGGCAAAATATTCGATAAACCAATGTGTTTTAATTTTTAAAACACTGATGGTTGGCAAATTTATTATGTGTTGTAATTGTTAAAAATTTATTTATTCGCCTCCACGGTTGCCGGATTTTACTGCTCCGGAATTTTTTTGATGGGATATATGAAGAAAAAAGTTTCTGCAAACAAACCAGAAACTCAAACAAAATATTCGTGATGACATTAATGAAATACCGGGTGAAATGTGTCAAAATGTAATGTTCTTAAGATCTCGCATTTGTGAGACTAGCAGAGGCGGACATTTGTCTGACATTACATATATTCTAATCATAATTGCCAACATTAATAAACCATTTATAAAAATTAGATCCATTCACTTTCATTAAACCAAAATTTATAATTAATCAATAGTAGGGGAAGTGCGCGACCTTGGACCAATTTTGAGCAAATCGTTTGCTGGCTCCAAACTACGGCTGCTTTTTTTACTCTGACGCCTTCATATTTTAAACTGATATTTTAGCTATAATGGCATGAATACAAAAAGCCGCAGTCTTTTTTCCAAACCTATGTAAAAACCGTTTTTCTTTAGAATGCCAAAGTGGTCCAAGGTACAATCAGGCATTGTACCTTGGACCACGAGACTAAATTTACCAAAATTTTTCTTTCCTCTGTACTTGTTAGAAATCAAAATCAACTCATATTTTCTATGACAATATTTTATCAATGTAAGTTTCGTCATGCTAGGGTTAAGTCAATGAATTTAAAAAAATAAGGCAACATTGTCACAATTTACAGAGAGAACTAACTGTTAATTTTACTTTTTTGCTTAACTATACGTATGTATTACATTATACATAGAAACATATAAAAATTTGAACGGTAAAGCAGCGACGACTTCTATCTGACTTTGAGTGTGAAAAAAGCGTTAGAAGAAGTCACTGTGTTTTTTGAGTTTTTCTGTTCTTTTTTTCCTTTTGATATTTTCAGAAACAAATTGAATTGTTAAATTAATGTAAAATAAAGATTTAATGAAATACTGCAAGAACAGTGGCTTTTTTCATAACATTTCTCAAAAAACACATAAATTAAAATCGTAATTTTTATTCTTATACTCGTATGGCAATGGCGCCACCACCAGCGCTAGTACGGGGGCGTAGAAGTAGGTGCCCTTATTGCGATGAGGCATACTCAGAGGAGAATATGGTCGAATGTACTCAGTGTACGAAATGGATACACTTTGCATGTGCAGACGTTGGAGAAGAGGTAGCTGAACTGGATTGGCTATGCAAATATTGCGAAAAGTCAAGTGCAGCAGCACCATCAAGTATCTTTACCGCCAATCAAGGACAAAATCCGAACCAAAATGATGAAACAGGAGTCCAAGTTCAGGCAGCACAACAACATCAAAGGTCCAGACGCAGCTCCATTAGTTCCATATCTACCGCGCATAGCAGTTCATCAAAACGTCAACAAAAATTCATGGTTTTAGAACAGGAGGAAGAAATCTTGCGAAGGCAACAGGAAATTCTTCGTCAGAAACAAGAGTTGTTTGATCTGCTGGATGACGATGAAATAGTTGACAATGACCCTAAAAAGGTCGAAGTAGTTGCAACTTCAAAAGTCACATCTCATGCAAAATATGCTTCAAAATCAGCAAGCGCTGCTGCAACGGTTGCGACGACTCGTAAAAATATTCCTTCCTACGAAACAGTGGCTATAAACAGCAATATGCAATTGTCAGCAAATCAGCTTGCATCAAGAAATGCTATAATAAGAGAGCTACCCAGTTTCACAGGAAACCCCGGAGATTGGCCAGTTTTTATAAGTAGTTACCATCAGAGTACTAAAGCGTGTGGATTTTCTGACATAGAAAATTTGATTGGACTTCAACGGTCGTTAAAAGGCAACGCTAGGGAGGCTGTTGAGGCTCAACTGACAATGCCGTCGTGTCTACCTCAAATAATTGATACGCTAAGATTTATGTTTGGTAGACCAGAACTAATCATGGATTATCACATTGAAAAAATACGTAGAATGGTTCCACCACGATTGGAGAAGCTTGAAACTTTGGTAAGCTTTTCTGTGGCTGTTAGAAATCTATGTGCAACTTTACAACAAGCGGATCTAAATGATCATTTGTGCAATCCAATGCTTATAAGAGAATTGGTAGAAAAAATGCCCCCAGCTATAAAAATGAATTGGGCCCTATTCAAACGGTCTGCGTTGAACCCAAACAACTTGAGCACGTTAGGCGACTGGCTAAATGAGATTGCCGCAGATGCATGCAGTGTAATGCCAACGATTTGGTCATATTCAAAACCACCAACACAGCCGTTTAAAGGAAAAAAAGAGGTAACGAACTTTCATGACCAAAACAGTGAAAGCCATGCACACAGCTCGTGCGAAGAGGGTTACAACAAAAATAAAAAATGCAAAATATGTCAGAATAATTGCAAAATTATATCCAGTTGTAATACGTTTCTAGGTATGAATTTGCAGGAACGATGGGATGCAGTGAAAAATAATAAACTTTGTCGACAATGTCTTAAAAGACACCCATTTAAGTGTTCATCACCTGCAGTATGCAGGACCAATAATTGCAATAAAAAACATCACCCGTTACTACACAATGACAAAATATCCAGACCCTCGCCATCATTACAAACGGAATCTACAAATAGTCATCAAGTGGCAATGAACGTTCGTTTTAGAATACTGCCAGTCATGATATCGTCGAATGGACATACGTTGACCACATATGCTTTCCTTGATGAGGGATCTTTGGGTTCTCTGTTAAGTGAGGATGTTGCTGAAAAGTTGAAATTGCAAGGCACCAAGGAACCATTTTGTATTGGGTGGACTGGAGGAGTATCCAGATTAGAAGTTGAGTCAAAAAAGGTAGAAGTTAGTATACATACATTGGCAAATGTAAGGACGGTGCAATCACTAAAATTACCAGTTCAATCGCTTAATTATCAGCAGCTAGCGAAAAGGTATGCACACCTAAGCAATTTGCCTATAAAATCTTATAATAACGCCAGCCCAGGTATTCTCATCGGCTTACGTAATTGGAAAGTAGCAGTCCCACTTCGTATAAAGGAAGGGAATGAAGGTGAACCGATGGCTGTAAAGTGCAGACTGGGTTGGACGATAATGAAGCCTTTGATATCAATTGCCACTATTGTGATTGCGACAATAATAACAATGATGAAATTCATGAATTGGTCAAAGAATTTTTCTCTGTCGACAACTTAGGGATATCAAAGCCCAAAAATTCAGAAGAGCTGCTTGAAGAGCAAAGATCAAACGAACTTCTTTCCACAACGACTACGTGTATAGGTGACCGATATGAAACAGGACTTTTATGGCGATATAAAAATGTCAACTTACCTGACAGCCGACCTATGGCAGTGCGAAGATTGCAGTGTTTAGAGAAGCGTTTAAAATGTGACCCTGATTTACGTGAGAAAGTGAAAGAAAAAATTCAACAGTATCTAGAAAAAGAATACATACGTAAGTTGCATCCTTCAGAGCTTGTGATGTCACAGGGTAGAGTGTGGTACCTACCAATATTTCCGGTGTAAAGCCCTAATAAACCAGAAAAGGTTCGCATAGTCTGGGACGCAGCGGCCAAAGTTATTGGCATCTCTTTAAATGCACTATTAATGAAAGGAATAGACCTAAATTCTTCACTGCAGGGAGTACTTCTACGAAGTAGAGAAAGAAAAGTGTGCATAGCTGCAGATATTAAAGAGATGTTTCATCAGGTAAATATTTCCAAATCAGACCAGCATGCTCTACGATTCCTGTGGAGAAATTGTGACGACACTAAAGATCCTGAAACGTATGTAATGCGGGTAAGACCTTTGGTGCGACGTGCTCGCCAAGCTCTGCGCAGTATATAAAAAATGAAAACGCTATTCAATTTAAAGAACAGTATCCACGAGCCGTCAAGTGTATCATTGATAACCATTATGTTGACTAGATACTGTTGACACCGAAGATGAGGCGATTGAATTGGCCAACGAGGTAACATTTATACATCGCAAAGCAGGGTTTCAGATAGATGGATGGAAGTCAAATTCGTTAAAAGTCATGCAGAAACTAAATCCTGGCTCAATAGCTGTAATTAGGAATATGAATCCAGAATCTTCAACTGAAAAAGTTTTAGGTATGTGGTGGCACCTCGACAGAGATGAATACACATATTCTCTTCGGTACAACAAAGGCAATCAACAGGTTTTAAAAGGTGAGAAAAGGCCAACTAAACGAGAAGTGCTACGTGTTCTGATGTCAATCTACGATCCACTGGGATTAATTGCAAACTACTTAGTTTACTTGAAGATACTATTGCAAGATATATGGCGAAGCCAAGTTGATTGGGATGAACCAATAAACGATGAACATTTTAGCACCTGGCTGAGGTGGCTGAAAAATTTATCGCAAATAGAACAAATTCAAATTCCGCGGTGCTATTTAAAAGATTTCTTGAAGTGGACCGACGTTGAGATACAGCTTCATATTTTTGTCGACGCAAGCGAGCAAGCATGCGCTGCTGTTGTGTATATGCGCTTAAAAAAGAATGCCGAAATCAAGTGTTCTTTGGTGGGAGCAAAAACTAAGGTCGCTCCAATAAAATTGCGCGCAATTCCACGACTGGAGCTAGATGCAGCTGTTATTGGATGTCGTTTTGCGAAGCAAATTCAAGAACACTTAACAGAAAAAGTTCAAAAAACAATTTTTTGGTGCGATTCTAAAACCACTCTAAGTTGGATAAGAGGCAATCATCGTAGATACAGAAAATTTGTTGCCTTCCGGTCGGCCGAAATCCAAGATACATCGAACGTAAAAGATTGGAGATACGTTCTATCAAAATTTAACGTCGCTGATGACGCTACGAAATGGGTTAAGCCTCCTAAGCTTACTCCGGATGACCGTTGGTTTCAAGGACCAGATTTCATATACGAAGATGAATCTGAATGGCCTAAAGATAACACAATCAAGTTAAAAACTGAAGAGGAGTTAATAGCGATACATATACATGCAGAACCCTTTATAGATTTTGGACGATTTTCCAAGTGGAAAGTTTTGCTTAATGTCATGGCACGAGTACTGAGGTATATTCACAACATAAAAGCAAGGATCTCAACACTGATTTTGCCCCAGACAGGAATCTTGACACAAGAAGAACTTAGAGTATCTGAATTTGTCTTATATCGAATAGTTCAGAACGAATGCTACAGTGATGAAATGCACACACTTAAAAAACAAATAAATAATTCTTCAGAAAATCGCCAACCAACAGTTAGTACTAAAAGTTCGCTTTATCATCTTTCACCATATGTTGACAAAGATGGAGTACTAAGAATTAGAGGACGAATAGATGCTGCCATTTATCTCAACGATTATACGAGAAGACCAATAATACTGCCCAGACAGCATTATGTGACTCAACTAATAGTCAAACATACTCATGACGAGTTTTTACATCGAAATCACGAAACCGTTGTTAACCAATTACGACAACAATTCTATATCTCCAAATTGAGATGCCTAGTAAAGACGATAGCCCACAAATGTCAGGAATGCAAAATTCGACGTGTTAAGCCGCATCCGCCAGAGATGGGCCAGTTGCCTGTCGAAAGACTATCGCCATACAAGCCACCGTTCACTTTTACAGGAGTGGATTATTTCGGTCCAATTTCAGTAATGGTAGGAAGACACACTGAAAAAAGGTGGGGAGTACTGTTCACTTGTCTTACCATCCGAGCGGTGCATATCGAGGTTGCTCACAAATTGGATTCCGACAACTTCATACTTTGTTTTCAGGATTTTATGCAAAGGCGTGGTTGTCCTAGCGAAATATTCTGCGATAGAGGCACAAATTTCATTGGAGCCGAACGATTGCTGCGTCAAGAACTTCAAATTTTGAGCCCAGAAGACATTGCCAAGCGTTTCGTTAGCCCGAATTTGAAATGGAACTTCAACCCGCCAGCATCACCACACATGGGCGGTGCCTGGGAGCGTCTGGTAAGATCAGTTAAAATTTCGCTTTACAGCTCACTACCAACAACCACGCCCACCGATCCGCTGTTGAGAAGCTGTCTACTGGCTGTAGAAGATATAATTAATTCACGGCCGCTTACATATGTACCACTAAGTAATGAAAACGAAGAAGCCCTTACACCAAACCACTTTTTGAGGTTATCTCCTGGAGGTATGAAACCTATGGATAAATATGACGACAACCTGAAGCACCTAAGGTACAACTATCAACGCAGAGAACAGTTTGCGAACCGATGTTGGAAAAGATTTGTTTTAGAGTACATGCCAGACTTAACACTTCGTTCAAAATGGCACCAACCCGCAAAGCCATTGCAAATCGGTGATATTGTTATCATAATCGACAAAGAACAGCCAAGGAATGTCTACCCGAAGGGCGTAGTAATCGCGGTAAAGGCCTCGAAAGATGGACAAGTTAGGAGTGCTTCAGTGAGGACTGCTGAGGGAATTCTTGAACGACTTACGCTGAAACTTGCTGTCCTTGAAGTTGAAAGAAGTAAGGATGGTACAACAACATCTGTACCCGATATTGTCGATACCGGGAGGAAGTGTTAGAAATCAAAATCAACTCATATTTTCTATGACAATATTTTATCAATGTAAGTTTCGTCATGCTAGGGTTAAGTCAATGAATTTAAAAAAATAAGGCAACATTGTCACAATTTACAGAAAGAACTAACTGTTAATTTTACTTTTTTGCTTAACTATACGTATGTATTACATTATACATAGAAACATATAAAAATTTGAACGGTAAAGCAGCGACGACTTCTATCTGACTTTGAGTGTGAAAAAAGCGTTAGAAGAAGTCACTGTGTTTTTTGAGTTTTTCTGTTCTTTTTTTCCTTTTGATATTTTCAGAAACAAATTGAATTGTTAAATTAATGTAAAATAAAGATTTAATGAAATACTGCAAGAACAGTGGCTTTTTTCATAACAGTACTAAATAGTTTTTTATGATCAACTGATATATCAGGGGTATACGGACGTGATTTTACACAAACTGAGAAAAACACTTCACAAAATTGTTCACATGCTATTGCCACGAAAAAAACAATGAAATAAAAGAAAAGCATATTTAAATTATTTTCACAATATATTTAGCACGTTTTCTATTAAAAAAATAAGGGTTATTTTAATAAAATGAATGGACATATCTAACTTTGTTTCCAAATGGCGGACATAACTACACGGAAAAAACACCTACTCAAATTTTATTAAAAATTAATAGGAGATTATAAAAATTAAAATCTGAAAACAAATATTACTTTTTTATAGTAATAAATAGAAAATCCTTATTAAAAATTCTATTCTAGTTTGTAAATTTTTTCATTTTACATTTTTTAATAAGGGCATATTAAAAATTATTTTCTTCATTTTAATTATCACCTAAAAACTTTTAAATTTTACAAAGAATTTATTAAATTTTAATAAATTGCCACATTAGAATTTTTATATATTTCATATTGTAATATATGATTCCCGCTTTATAATTTTTAAAAAGTAGTTATAGAAAAATTAATTCAAGATTATTAATTTTTATTATATTGAATTTTAATTCTCTTTTGTGTTTAATTTGTACTCTGTTTGAGTTCTCAACATGTTCATGCAAAAAAATAAATATATAAGGCTTGCCAAACTCTTACTTATTGGCTTTGAAGTAATGTGTTGAACAGAATTGGGACGGGGTCGGGAAAGCGGCAACGAAAACTCGCTGGCCGTCCCAATTTTGTTCAAAACACAAAAAATTTTAAAAATAAATTTCAGTTATTATTATTTCATCATAAGAACTTTATAATGTACTTTTTAAAAAATAGTACAGTCCTTTTAAAATATAATAAATTATTGCAAAAATTTTAAAATCTACTTTGTAAAAATTAAAAACTTGCATTCGAAAAATTAATGCCTGCTTGATGCAATTTTTATATTACGCTTAGTAATTTTTAATAGACACTCGAACCGTTTCTAAATTACTAAATTACCTACTAATTTTTCTTAAATTTTGATTAATATTTACAATAATTTCGAGTTTCGTTTTTTCCGTGTACACGGAAAAAACACCAACTCAAATTTTATTAAAAATTAATAGGAGATTATAAAAATTAAAATCTGAAAACAAATATTACTCTTTTATAGTAATAAATAGAAAATCCTTATTAAAAATTCTATTCTAGTTTGTAAATATTTTTAATTTACATTTTTTAATAAGTGCATATTAAAAATTATTTTCTTCATTTTTATTATCACCTAAAAACTTTGAAATTTTACAAAGAATTTATTAAGTTTTAATAAATTGCCACATTAGAATTTTTATATATTTCATATTGTAATATATGATTCCCGCTTTATAATTTTTAAAAAGTAGTTATAGAAAAATTATTTCAGGATTATTAATTTTTATTATATTGAATTTTATTTCTCTTTTGTTTTTAATTTGTACTCTGTTTGAGTTCTCAACATGTTCATGCAAAAAAAATAAATATATAAGGCTTGCCAAACTTTTACTAATTGGCTTTGAAGTAATGTGTTGAACAGAATTGGGACGGGGTCGGGAAAGCGGCAACGGAAACTCGCTGGCCGTCCCAATTTTGTTCAACACACAAAAAATTTTAAAAATAAATTTCAGTTATTATTATTTCATCATAAAAACTTTATAATGTGCTTTTTAAAAAATAGTACAGTCTTTTTAAAATATAATAAATTATTGCAGAAATTTTAAAATCTACTTTGTAAAAATTAAAAACTTGCATTCGAAAAATTAATGCCTGCTTGATGCACTCGAACCGTTTCTAAATTACCTACTAATTTTTCTTAAATTTTGATTAATATTTACAATAATTTCGAGTTTCGTTTTTTCCGTGTACTTTTGTTTGTAAGCGAACAGGACATAACCAAGTTTGTTGCTAACATACTAACCAGGGACGTATTCAGTAAAGTAATAATCAGTGTAATAAAATTAATCATATTTATTCATAAAAACACATAGAAAGATAACATCACGGAGTTCAAACTAGTTGAAATGCTTATTATTTCACTAACTTTTTGTTAAAATATCGAATACCGACACTCACAAAAACGTTTGAGCGGCCATTGAAAATGGAGCGTTCTTATTGGCTAATATGGACTTTACCAGCTTTGTAAGTGACATCTGAGGACATACCCAATTTTGTTTCTCAATTGTAATTTCAAAGCAAAATAGCTATGGAACGTAGCCTTCTTTTTTTGAAATTTAATTTTAAATTTGAATCTGAATGACAGATGAAAGTGTTGCCATAAAAATTTCAAAAATTTATCATATGTGACTTGTCTACTTTTGTTTGTAAACCCCTGATATCTATATAGTGCTTCCAGCTAAATGGCTAATTAAATTTACTTTTCCGATCCGGTCCTTTTTAGCGGCAGATCTAACCCTTAAAACATTTTAAATTCCCTACTTTACCTTTACCTTAATTTTTGCTCAGAGGAATATTTCTGAATTATATTCATAATACGTTTCACCACACAGAAAAATTTTGCAATTTGGACCGGTTCAAGGTACATTCCTTGCCTTGGTCCAAGGTACACGCCAAGCACAAAATTCGGAAAGTATTCAAAAACAATTTTGCCCTAGGAGATAATAAGATTTAAGATAATTAACTTGAAGAGAAACGTTGGGTACCGTTATTTCGTCATTGATCCCCAACACAACAAAATTACACAGCTCGTTAGTCGACGTGAAAATTTCGTCTTCCTCAGTTGACGAAAGAACGTAAATCAAAATAGCTTTTGTGCAGCGTTGCTCAAATCGGTTACATAAATAGAGAAAATTATAGTGCTACAATTTTTAGCTACACGCTGGCAAACATGATATATCGCTGTTGGTCCAAGGTACAATCGGTCCAAGGTACATGCTCTTCCCCTTTCTATACCTTCGCGGCGGACACCCTGTAGTGTGGTGTGGAACTGAATAGTAGTGTAGTGTGGAACTGAATACTGAAGACAGTAAACTGCTTTCAACCATGGTCCATGGAGACAAAAATTAAACTGAACCCTACTGAATCGTTTCGGAGATAAAAAACCAGTAGCCATCCATAAAGGGCCTTCGTGATACCTACCGGTACGCACTAAAGCATCCAGCATGGCACATTATTCAACCCTCAGCCAGGATCCAAACAGAAGCGAAGTGTAACATTTTCAAACTGAGACAGTGGTTGGGATCACACCCTGTATTAACTTTTCGCATTAGGGGACGTCCATTAATTACGTGAGCTAAAATAGGGGGGAGGGGGTCCGGCAAAATCTCACCAAATCTCATCAAGGGGGGCGGAGAGGGTCAAGAAAACCTCACGTCAACTTTTTAATGCATAGAATTTACATTAAGCATTATAATTTAAGTCTCACATGTCCCGCCAGATCTCACCAAGGGGAGGGGGGGGGGGGTCCGAATTTTCAAAAAAACACCTCACGTAATTAATGGACAAATTAAAACAAATTATTTTCTTTTATATTTTATATCTTATTCAATTAATTATTTTAAGAATACTAAAAAAAAATTTATGAGCACATTAAATTTTATAAGTTGATTTCAAAACTTACTGTTAGTTCAAAAAGTATAAACAACATATGAAAAATATTAATATGTACTAAAATTGAGTTGAAAAAATTACTTTTTGAACTTAAAAGATTTAGTTTTAATTATGACGCATTTTACATTTCCTAGTGGCAAATAGGCTCAAATGTTTCTTTTCAATTTGTACATATGTATATACAAATTTAAAAATCAGCCCATATTAATAATTTTTTCTACTTTTATATAATTATTTTGAATATTCTTATAAACTAAATTATTGTATTGCTTAAGTTAAGTACTTAGAAATGTACAAACTCGCTAAGTAGTTGTCTAGATATATTTCTTAAAGAATGAAATGAAATGTAAATGTTGCAAACATTAATTTTTTTCGAAAAAAACAGAAATGTTAATTTTTTTTCCAATTCCTTATTACAATTTTTACTAGTAGAGTCAGCAATATGTATTTCAATTCCGATTTTGATTTCATGAATGGATCCGAAAATAACTCAATATCTTTAGCTATGCAATTGAAAAATTGATTCCGAATTAATGTATTATTAATGCATGTACTTATTTAGTAAGAACAATACTTATTTTCAGCTTCCCGTACTTATTTTTCAAAGCGTACTTAATTTGTTCTTATTTCGGCCAAAAGCCGAATTCGGATCTTTAGAAACAATATCCGCAAATGAAAAAAGTAAGAACAGTAAGAGATATATGGTGTAATTTTTGCGACACGGAACTCAACATCGCAAACGCCAGAAAGAGTGCAATCGAAAATACAAATGCAAATAAATCGGTAACGTACAAATGTCAATAAATTTGTCATTACCTTTTTTCTTCGTTGCATTTGATCTTTATCTTTACTGCACCCACTATATAATTACACCATGACTTGGAATTGTACTTATTTTCAACTTCATATTTTGATTTCAGGTAAATGTACTTATTTTTTCAAACTCAAAGTTGGTATGCTTAGGTATAGGGTGTTTTTTTTAGAGGTATACAACTTCGAATTGAAATAAAACACAAGAAAATCGTTTTAATGTCCATCAATTTGGCTTTATTGGAAGGATAATTTTATGCCATTAATGTTTAAATATGATTTCGGGCATGTGGCCGCCGCGGCTGGCTCGAATAAAGCCAATTCTAGAGGTCCAATTTTCAACCACTTTTTCGAGCATATGGGGCCGTATGTCGGCAATAACGCCACGAATGTTGGCTTCCAAGTCCCCTAACGTTTCTGGTTTGTTGGCGTATACGAGCGACTTCACATATCCCCAAAGAAAATAATCCAATGGTGTCAAATCACACGATCTTGGTGGCCAATTGACAGGTCCATTCCGCGAAATTATGCGCTCATCGAATGTTTCCTTCAATAAATCGATTGTGACGCGCGCTGTGTGGCATGTA
The DNA here is from genome assembly GCA_963662105.1 of Meiosimyza platycephala. Taxonomy (NCBI): domain Eukaryota; kingdom Metazoa; phylum Arthropoda; class Insecta; order Diptera; family Lauxaniidae; genus Meiosimyza; species Meiosimyza platycephala. The sequence goes on along the minus strand of OY759211.1, from coordinate 66,056,087 downwards.
GCGCCGTCTTGTTGGAACCACAACTCATCCACATTCATGCCATCCAATTCGGGAACAAAATAGTCGGTTATCATGGCTCTATACCGGTCTCCATTAACGGTAACTGACTCTCCAGCATTATTTCGGAAGAAGTATGGCCCAATGACAAACAGTCAGTTTTTGTGGATGTAATGGCGTCTCAAGGGTCTCATGTGGATTCTCTTCACTCCAAATGCGGCAATTTTGCTTGTTGACGTAGCCATTCAACCAAAAATGAGCCTCATCACTGAACAAAATTTTGCGATGAAAATCAGCATTGAGATCAATCTCATTTTCGGCCCATACACCAAAATCACGACGCATTGCATGGTCTCGCGGCTTTAATTCTTGCACAAGCTGGATCTTGTAAGGTCGGAAGCCAAGATCTTTGCGCAAAATCTTCCATAAAGTTGATGGACAAAGCTCCAATTGCTGTGCACGGTGGCGAATCGATTCATTCGGGTCCTCTTCAACATTTTGCTCTACAGCGGCAATTGTTTCTTCGGTGCGCACTGTTCGACGTCTCTGCGGATGCGTATTATCACATAGAGTAAACGTAGTGCGAAAACGATCCATGGTTAACCGAATTAATTGCTCTGATGGACGATTATGTCGACCACAAAATGGACGGAGCTTTCGGTAAACTTCGCGAACTGAACCATTATTTTCGAAATAAATTTGCACGATTTGCAAGCGTTGTTCTTTTGTCAACCTGTTCATGATGAAATGGCAAACCAAACTGAATATAAATGACATTAGAGTTGCCAGATTTGACCACAAAATCCCAGTTTTATCTCTATTCGAAAAACAAACCTCTAAAAAAAACACCCTTTATAACCCATCTCCGATGAAAGCGGAATTGGTAAAAATCGTTACCACGGTGCGGACAGAGTTGCCACGGTATGGACATTTTGAGATTTTTCACTAGAACATTTCTGTTTCCTTTTGAAATATGGCTAATGTTTTTTACAGCACTTTTCGGGAACAAGTATTAAAAGCTCTCATAAATTGTTTGCAATAAAAACGTCGTTCTTTATATCGATGAATTTATTAAAAATTATCTCATCTCAGTCAGAATCTCACATAATATAAATAATACTAATTAATATTTTTTTAAGACTTAGTCTGCAGCTGGTTTCAATCCCCCCTGGTTACTTTTCTGAATCCTAGAATAGATCTAGATCAATTTTATTTGAAATTGCCATTTATTGAATTTGTTGAACAAATTTATACATTACAGAGATTTTACACATGTTTACCTACATACAAATTTGGTTGAAAAAGTCTAGTGCGATTAGATTATTTTAAATTCGATTGGCTCAACTTCTAATGTTCAGTTTCAAAATGCGTCTCTACAATCTTGATGTGATGAAATGCTACAAAATGATCTCTGGCAAAATGCTTCAAACGGAGAACTTGCTTCAATGCCTCATCATATAAAGTTATGGGGTCAGCAATTTTCTCATCATCTTCATCATCGTCTTCAGACTCGCTTATCTCTGGAGTGGTGCTTTAATTTTCAAATTGTACTTCAATATTGTTGACTTCAGTTAATAAACTTTGCTCGATTTTCGAAAATTCTTCAAAACTGGCAAACCACAATGAACGAAAAATACCAACTCTACTCAACACTTCGGACATTAGCGTTATTAGGGAAACCACCAAATTCGTTGCTTTCTATACAAAAACGAATTAGAATTTGTAAAAAAAAAGGAAGTAAGTAGTACAAACGTAAAAAAATTCTTATTTAATTCTGTCCAAGATCACATTTTGAGATCGTATTTTGATCACAATGTCATAGAATATAGTGTCCGCGTCCGGTTATTGGAGCGTCCGGCAATCGGAATTAATTATTTATGGATAAGTTAATGAAAAGTGAATGTCGCCGAAATGTGTCCGGTTATAGGAGTTGTCCGGTTATAGGGGCTGTCCGTAATGGAGAATTTCACTCTATATGATTTTACCGTCTCATAAAAATATAAAATTCCTTAAATTTCTCGTACTTGGCGTATTTTATGAGCTTAATGTAAACACAATTGGGTCGGAGTCGGAAAAGCGGAAGCGGAATTCCGCTGTCAAAAATTAGAACACACTTGAAGAGCTAAATAGAATTGGGATGTGCAATATCGTCCAGATTTTTCCGATACGTTTGTAGTGAGTAAAAAATTAACACTAGCAAAATTTATCGCAGAGAAATAGAACAGATTCTATTTTTGGTGCGATTTGACACATAAGATAGATCGCACGTCCCAAATCTGTTTTTCGCTTGATGCTATGAAATTGAACAGAACTGCGGCGTGCGACTGATAGCCTACCGACGGACATCCGTCGATTTAGATTTAATTCTATTTTCTCCGTCGGATCAGGGTTGTATTTCCAATCAGCTTGTGTCAATTTTTTTGTTTACTTTTTAAATGAGAATTTTTTAAAAAGTAATCTTACTATAAATATATTCTGCAAAAATAAAATCTATTTAAAAATATTCCGGATTAAAGAATTTAAAAAATGAGTGAAACAAGCTATAACGAGAAATTGATTGAAGAGGTCCGCAAGTATAATTGCTTGCAAAGGATTATAGAAATGTCCATAAGAAAGAACAGGTTTACTTTAGCTCCCATAGCCCAATTTTTTTTTCTTAGGGATAAAAGGGAGTTAAAAGCAAACAAAAAACATGCAAAAATAGTGTCGCTCGGATCTAGTTTCGGAGATATAGCCATCGGAAGTTTCGGATATAGTTTTTGTAAAAACTATTATAAGTTTAGAACCACTGCATTGATATCAAAAATATAAGTGTCATATGAAAGACAATTTAATGGTCTACAATAATGGCTAGCAAATCTTTGGAATTTAACCTATAAATTTGGAGATATGACGATTTTTCGAAAATTTTGATCAATTTTTTTTAAAAAAACTATATTTTCTCCAAAAATTGTGTTAAAAACCTATACTTTTTTTAAAATTGCTTTAAAATGATGTACCATTTGTATAGTTTGGGACGCACCCACCACCTCCTTTTTATGCGCTTACATGCCTTAACATACATGTTGTACATAGCATCTATTACGGCTACAATTCTTATTATACGCATTATTGTTTGCATATTAGTATTCTATTTTTTTCAACAATAATTCTAACTCAAATCACCAAAAAATGTTTCACTTTGTCATAGTGAAAATATTTCAATTCAGAAATTTTTTTCATGTAAACTAAATGAAAGCTGAATTTTCCATTCCGCCGCAATTGTGTTTATTCAAATGATTTGCCGACGGAATTTTTTTTTTTGACAGCGGAATCCTGCTTCCGCTTTTCCGACTCCGACCCAATTCTGTTTACAACATTAATTATATTCTGCTCGGCTGGTGCTCAGAGTTGACTCCTTACACATTTTTGCTACGGTTGATTTGTCTGAGGTAGCACCAAGATAAAAATTTTTCATGAAGAAATGCTTGCACTGACGGTGGGATTACTTTTAGACCAAGTATATTGATATACTTTCACGGTGCCAACAAAAGTGTCGATTCGAAGATGAAGTTCAGCATCAATCTTGTCAAGACGTCGATGTGCGTAGTTTTCACGCCAAGCCGAAAAGATGCAACGAAGGTTTCAAAGGATAACTTCGAAATAGATAATGCGTGACGAGGTTAAACATGTTGCGATTCCGGTATTGAGTCGTTGGTCTATCAAAATTAATTGTTTTTATGGATAACCGTCGCGGCAAATAAAAGTCGAGAGTTTTTTTTTAAATGAGCAATGATTGCTGCAGGATCGTGTCTCAGAGACTCTGACAAGGTGGCAAATCTTTGAGAATGGCCTGAAAAGTAAAGCATCCCTGTATGAAGAGCGCAATGGGTTCTGTCCGCACCAAGATGTACTGAGTAAACTTCGGTACTGTATTTATATGTATAGTTTTCGCTGAAGTTTACGAATACAATAAGCTCTGCATACGACAGGTTTGGAATTTTTTTTTTCAGGAATTCTTTTTGATACACTTTTCGATATTCATGAGCCACAAGCTTTTCGAAGTCTGCTTTGAACAACTCTGTGGCTTCTTTTACGTTGCAAGTGATAATTTTTGTACCTGTTATCTTCACAGAAATAGGTTTCTTAGATTTTTCATTCACTCGTTTTATAATAATTTTGGTTCAATGAAAGAGAATGGATCTAATGTTGATAAATGGTTATTTAATGTTGGCAGTAATATGTGGAATACAATATCAGATAAATGTCCGCCTCTGTTAGCCTCATGAATGCGAACTATTTTGGGCCATTTTGACACATTTCACCTGGTATTTCATTGAAATCATCACGAATATTTTTTTTAATTGCTCAGGGGTCTCTTGCTTGTTTGCATACAATTACCTCTTCAGATTTAATCACAATGAAAAGTCCGGAACAGTCAAATTCGGCGACCGTGGAGGTTGGTACGTCATTTCTCCACAAAATTTCACGTTAGTTTTTCGTCTATATTTTTAATTACTATATGCATGTAATTTTCTGCAACAGTACGGACATTTTCATACTTAATTGCACTTAAGAAAAAATTGTACATACTTAAAACAATTTCCGATACAATTTAAGGTGACGTTAATAAACTTCAGTCGAAAATGGAAGATTTGATTAAAAAAATTGTTCTTTTTTAAAGATATCGAGTACTACGGTACGGTACACTTTTTTTTGCGATATACCATTTTATTAGATTCTCCAAAATATTGGTGAGATGTTTGTTTGCAATTGAAGCATAGGGTCACGTGTGCTTAACAATAAACTTCGTCGGTACCAACATAAAAATACGAATGAAGAAATTGTTCAAAAACTCGGGGAAAAAGTTTCAATTTCTGTTACTTATTTGGAAATGCGGCTTAACTTCAAATTAGATTTGATAATGATAATGATAATGATAATTTTTTTTAACTGAGAGTCGAGGCTGAAGAAATTGCTTGACAATTTTATGTTGGGGACATGCCACGGTACGAACATTTATGGGATCCTTATGGAGTCAATGATTTAAAAAAAAAATATGAACAGATAGCTGGAATTACCAGGGGACATATAAGTAACAGTAAGATGAAAATCGCCCACTTATCTTCTAAAATTTATGCTAGATAGTATTTTTTAAGGATTTCATTTCTGCCCACACATGCAAACATAGTTTCGGAATTTTTATAGTAAAAATGGGCTAGTCCATCTTGATATTCAGTACATTCCCGATTATATTTACACTTGATTATATGGATCCTTGGCGATACATATTTACATGTTGAAATTTTGTACAAGATGTTACTATTATGTTTAGGCTTGCCAGATTCAAATTGTGCTTCACCTGGACATTTAAAAAAAAAACATAAAAAATTTGGATTTTTCTGGACACTTAAAACAAAAAATCTTGATTTGTCTGGACGAAAAAGAAAATCCAAGATGAGCTTCAGAAAAACATATACATATATTTAATTTAACCCATCTTTGCCCGCACCAAGAAAACGTGAATGGATTTTGATGAAACTTGATACCATACCTTAAATTGGTCCAATCAAGATAAATTTTAAGTTTTATCAAAATGGTATTTCCAGTTTTCGAGTTATGAGATGGTAATTTCACCTACCAGTAGGCTTATACGTATACAGATTTCGACTTGAATTAAATTTTAGACTTAAAGTATTTTTATTCAAACAATTGATTTTTATTACGAAATACTTTGCATAATTTATATAATAACACAATATATATGGGCGTGGCACCTTTATGTTATTTTGAAAATTTTATGGCTTTTATTTCTTTTTTTTTGCCTATGTTATGGCATTAAGTTTAAAAATTTTTCTCAATAGGTTTGATCTAGGATGCTGAAGATTTGTGAGAATTTTCTTTACGTCCAATGCTAAAACATTGGCCCAAGGGCACTCAAACCAAAAAAAAAACCAACCGGATACATTTTGTTCGCATTTTCAGCCACATGAAAAATGTGGGCGTGGTTTGACAACAGGGTGTGGCAACTCAATACAACTAAAAAACCTGAAGGGATATATCTTGGCACCTTAGGCAGATTTTTTTCTATGCTTAAAAAGTTAGTTTATTTGTCAATTCATGGCATGTTGAAGGTTCGCATTCTACGAAATGACTTAATATTATTATTATTATTATTAATAAATTACATAAACAAACTTATGACTAGGCACTAACAGCTAAGGTTTTCAGCCTATTAATTACACACAATTGAAAAACTTTAATGTATTGATAATTTTCATAATATTATCCTTAGATACATTGCTTAAAAGTTCTAATGTGGTGCTATTGTTGGTTGTCGTTTGGTATTCAATCATAATAGGGCAGTTTTCGATCAGATGATTTATAGACAATAAATCGTAGCTGCAGAGTGGGCATGTAGAAGGAGTGTGATTTTCCATTAGATATTGATGTGTCAAGAGTGTGTGTCCCATCCGTATGGATCACGCATGGAGCTACCTGTATTATCACATAGATATACAGTGGCTCACAGCTTATTTGATGCAGTGCATACTTTTAACTTCAATGCTCTGTAACTTTGAAACTAAGGGGAATATGAAAAAAATTTTGATATCATTTGAAAGAACAAAAATAATAGTTTAAAAAAAATGTTTATTTATTGTAAAAAAATATTACCTGGAATTTTTATAATAAAAAATCTAAATACACTACTAAATTTCATGTCACAGCTTATTTGATGCAGACAGGTATAAATTGAAAGATATTGTTTAAAATAATGATTTTGTAATTTTAAATATGTAGAGTGGTAGCCTCTTTCGTTATCTACAGCTTAAAGACGATTTGGCATCGAAGCTGTAAATTTTTTATTGGTATCTGGCAAATTATAGCGCCACTCAGTTTAAAGTGCCTTTTTTAGGTCGTTTTTGTTTGAAATGTTGTGTATTCGAAAATTTTTTTCCAAAATCGCCCATAAATTTACAAACACATTTAGGTCAGGTGATTTTGCTGGAGGTGCCATCAAACAAGGGCTCATGTATATTAACCAGAATTGAACTATGACCGCTTTGTATTTTCGATTTTTTTCTTGGTAAAACCGTAAATTTGCCTGCATGCCCAGATTTTCGGCCCTCTGCAACAAATTGACACTTATAATCTGAAGAAACTTATCCATACTCATTATAGTTCCTATAAAAGCCAAATTTTCGGTACCAACAGATGACATGCAAGCCCAAACCGAAAGTGTTTAACTGGTGAGTAGTTCGCAAAAAGCCGTTTATCAGTTAAAAATGAATGAATTCGTCTGATTTTCGCCAAACAACTTGTTTTGAAGACCACTGAGTACTGGAAATCAGTTATATTCGTGGACGAATCGAAATTCAACTTATTTGACTCAGATAGCATGTCGCGAAAGCCAAATAGAAAAAACAACAAGGATAACATACACGCGATATAAAACAGTGCCATGGTTTGGGCTTGCATGTCACCTCCTGGTACCGGAAATTTGGCTTTTAGGGGAAATATCATAAGTATGGATATGTGTCTTCAGACTATAAGTGTCAATTTGTTGCAGAGTGCCGAAAATCTAGGCATGCAGAGAAATTTACGGTTTTACCAAGATAAAAATCGAAAATACAAAGCGGTCATAGTTCAATTCTGGTTAATATACATGTGCCTTATGTGATGGCACCGCCAGCATAGTCACCTGACCTAAATGTGCTTGTAAATTTATGGGCGATTTTGGAAAAAAAATTTCGAATACACAACATTTCAAACAAAAACGACCTAAAAAAGACACTTAAAACTGAGTGGAGCTATAATTTGCCAGATACCAATAAAAAACTTGCAGCTTCGATGCCAAACCATCTTTAAGCTGTAGATGTCCAAAGAGGCTACCATACTACATATTTAAAATTACACAATCATTATTTCAAACCAAGTTTTTCAATTTATACCTGTCTGCATCAAATAAGCTGTGACATGAAATTTAGTAGTTTATTTCGATTTTTTATTATTAAAATTCCAGGTAATATTTTTTTAACAATAAATAAACATTTTTTTTAAACTATAATTTTTGTTCTCTCAAATGATATCAAAATTTTTTTCATATTCCACTTAGTTTCAAAGTTACAGAGCATTGAAGTTAAAAGTAGGCACTGCATCAAATAAGCTGTGAGCCACTGTATATTTGAATGCTTGCACCAAGGGCACTCAGAATCATATAAAGAATTATATAAAAAAGTTTTATAAATATTTTTATCTTTTTTTTGAAAATTTGATTTTTTGTAGACGTTCACGTAAACCCACCTGACAGGTAAGTCGGAGGAGCTAGAAACATTTTCCTCAAATTGTTTTTTGCAAACAGACCATTAATCAATATTTAATCACAGTAAAGAATATATGTGAAATAAGTAAGACTGTATGTTTGATTAAAGAAGTGGTAAGCGAAATTATCGGTTGGGCAAAGATGGGTTAAACAAAATAAACAAAAATTAATTTTTAAATAAGTCAAATAAAGCCCAACTACTTATAATTAGATCGAACTGCTTCTATCAATTTGCTTCCTCTTGATGTTTCTAAAAAGTTATTAAATGATTGACAGTTTTCGCTACAGTTTAATTTTATAATAAGTTCTGACTTTATGAGATCTATAAACATTCGATTTCTTTTCCGCGAAACAATTTTGACATCAATAATTTTACATCATCAAACTTTTCGCTTTATTCAAATAACTCATTTACTAAAAATTCTACATGGCCATTACCGGGATGCCCATTTTGTAAATTTCAATGAGCCTACAAGGTGCAGCTTCAAATAAATTTAAAGTAGAAGATAAAATAGAAGCGATTATAAAAAAAATCGAATTATGGTCAAAACGCACTCAAAAATGTGTGTATGAGTCTTTTCCAACACTGAGCGATTTTATAAAATTTTCTAATAAAGAGATCGTTAATGAAACGTGGCTGCTTTTTCTTTGCCTCTAAAAACCAGCTTCCTGAAGTATTTCCCCTGTCTTGATACTGGCACCGACTGGATCAGGGTTCCCTTCAATATAGATGTTAGTAATGCTAAGCAATTATCGACATTAGAGCAAGATATGCTCGTGGATATCTCTTGCGATACTTTGACACTTAAGTTCAATAAAATTGAACTAACTAACTTTTAGTTACTCCTAAAATCCGATTACCCTGCACTTACAAATAAGGGGCCGTTCAAGTATTACGTAACGCAATTTTTGAAGATTTTTACACCCCCCCCCCCTTCCCTTTAACGTTACGGTATCACCCAAGTGACCATGTTTACCTAAAAGTCACACTTATGTTGCGTAATGTACCAGAAAGTCATTTTAGCGACTTTTGTTATGTTTTAGTCGCGTTTGCGATAATAATAAATAAAACAAGATATTTTTAACTCACAGTGTAACGCGTTTTCGCACCCCCCCCCCCCTAAGTGCGTTACGTAATACTTGAACTTGATACTTGATTCCGTTTTGTACGACGAATTTGTTTGAACAGGCTTTTTCGGTACTATTATATATAAAATCAAAGTATAGAAACCAGCTTAATGTAGAGGCAGACCTGAAAATAAAACTTTCGAATATAGAGCCCGACATCGTGGATTTGGTTTCAAGGAAACAACATCATCCATCTCATTAAGTAAAAACTTCTACAGAAGAAATATATCAAATTTCGCTCATAAAATGACCAGTAGTCACCAAAAAAATAATCTTCATTATAAGCTTTATTATTATTATATTATTTATTAAAAAAGATATGAAAAAAAAACAATTTATTTTCTAAGCTTTATTTTGACCAAGAAATATTTGTCTGAGTTTAATGTACATATTTTAACTTGAAACTTTTTTAATTCTATTATATTTCCACAATTTTTATTCATTTTGTGAATTTGTGTATTTATATGAAAATCCTAATTAAAAATGTTTGCATCTATAAATGCACAAGATTTGTTAAAATACGGAGATATATGGGATAAGTATCAATATTTATTAGAAAGCAGTTTCTGCAGGCTTGTCAACTTTTGGATCTTTAAAAACCGGAAAAATTAAAGTAAAATAAAAATACTTCGTTCCTTAACCTCGTCAAATAACTGGACATTTTATGTCTGGTTGATTTTGACGGTTACCGGACATAGCCCCCACGGACATAATCCCCATTTCGTAAATGGGGAATATGTCCGCAAATTATTCGGACATAATCCCCATCTTCGGTAACCCCGAATGTCCGAAAAATTTAATTAATGCAAACTGTTTTGGGTCTTATGTTCGTCTTTTTTTTCGGTTATGTTCCGGCGAAGCCGGTGTTAGATTTTCAGGATTTTTAAATCTTGAGCTGCGGCCATAGGCCGCTCACTTACCCTAACACTTGTGTAGAATTACTATAGTTGTCAACAACAAAATTATTGTGATGGGGATTATGTTCGCATCAGCTTTGGGGATTATGTCCACTATTTTCTGAGGATAATGTCTGAAAAATTTTAGGACTTAACTCCCATACCGAAAATGGGGATTATGTCCGTATAATTTGCGTACATGATCCCCATTTACGAAACTATGCTTAGAACGACGTCAAATATCTAGGGTTGGGATGGGGTCCGCAGAAAGAGTTTAGCTCGATAAGGGGTCCTCGGACTACATAAGTTTAAGAACCCCTGCTCTAGAGAACAAGCTATGTAAAAGGCTAAGAACTTGTTCAAAATAAGCGTTGGTTATCGGAATTGAAAAAAGAAATGGGTTCAATTTTCTTAAGTTTTTCACTTCCTTTTTAAATATGGGAAAAAAATTTCCACAAATTTTTTCGTTTGGAATACATAGTTTTTGATAGATTTTCATACATATATATGTACTACGTAAGCAATAATAGTCTGTATGTAAGCCATCATTGTTTAAATATTTTGTTTGAGAAATTTTAAATTTTTACGAGCAGTTCGCACATTCTGAACATAACGTATGTAGAGACAATTTTTATCCATGCAGTAGATGTTTTTTGTACCTAGTCTTTTTATTTCTTTGTTCGAATTTTATCTGGACATATTTTTGAATGTCTGGACTCTGGAGTTGGGATTAAAAATCTGGACAATCCAGACCAATCCAGCCCATCTGGCAACCCTAATTATGTTGCAAGTAAGTTTTTTGTACCACCGATAATATTAACATCAATATTATTGTATGGAAAGAGAACAAATTGAATAATGGCGTTCGATCTTGGACAAATCCTTCAAGAAAATGATTCAGTAAGTCAGGTTAGTGATGTAGAAAAAATGTGTGATGAAAAAATAAACGAATCGATTTCGCTATTAGAGACGATTATGCCTTGCATACTGTCGTTGAATTGGGCAGATGAAAATAATGGTTCAATTTAAAAAAATGTTCCAGAAACTAAGTCCAAAGGATGTAACGTGACCAGATATTTTTGACCAAAAGGCGGAGCAGGAAAAAGTTCATGAAAGTTTTTTTAAGATTTTTTTGTTTTAACTGCAAAAAATTGTATGTAGGTACTAAAAAAAAGGTCCTCACTTTCAAATCCCGAAAACAGTAGCAAATCAGATATTTCCATTTATTTTTAAGCAAAATCATATATTGACTATTTTCAAACCATACAGTCGGAGTGACTTCAAATTGCGGAATTTGGTTGCTGATGAAATATGTTGTTTTTCAAAGTAATTAAGGGAACATATCATCCCCCGATTTAATTGAAATTTTTTACGAAGCTATGCCCATTTAAGGTTTTAATGTCAGAGCTTAAAAATTCGCTGAAAATTTTTTCTAAATAGTCGCATATTTATCCAAATCAAAATAATTAATTTTTATATAGCTTTTTCACTGACTGTACTTCTGTGGGCTTTGAATGTTTTGTTTGCTTGACTTTGTCAGCGAAGAAGTTATATGTGCGTGCAATGTTTTTATTTCTTTCCCATGATAAAAAGTTATTACGAAAATAACGGTAAAACACAAGTATGCAGAATGCAAGCACGATTTGCAGAAAGTAATTTGGAATGCTGCTTTTGTTAATTGCTTTGAAAATAGTACCGTAGAGTGGCTTGGCAATGATGAAAAACAAAAAATTGACATTTCGATTTTGGAAAAAAAAAATCTCCTGACCTCAAATATGTTTTAACAAGCATTGAATTCTTGTCATTTCTCTCTCATATTAATACAAATTCCACAATAAAATTTTAAGCGAAAAAAAAATGGGGTTTTTGTGAAAATCAACCTAGTTTTTTTTCATAAAAAGCGCTATGACTCCGCCAATTTCAACAATTTTCAAAATTTTTTAAAGATTCTGACAGAGAATCAGAAGTTCTATTAGAATCAAAAATTAATTATGTTAATTTGGATTAAAATGCGACTATTTTAAAAAAATTTTCAGCGGTTTTTCAAGCTCTGACACTAAAATTTTAAATGGGCATAACTTCGTAAAAAATGATTTTAAATCAAATCGGGGGATGATATGTTCCCTTAATTACTTTGAAAAACAACATATTTAATCGGCAACCAATTCCGCAATTTGAATTCACTCCAATTGCATGGTTTGAAATGGATTTGTCTCCAGTTATTTGTATTATTTTTTGTATTTTCTAAAACAAAGGTTCTAACTCACCGAAAACCCTAGCAAAATGAGACTTATTATTTTCAATGAAAACGCGCGGAGCAGAAAATCAAAAACGCGGACTTGCTCCGCGAAAAGCGGATCATATGGTCACGTTAGTCTAACGCATGCGAAAAAATTGACAGTAAAATTTTAAGCGATTTTTCATAAAATTGAAATGCACGTCTACACAAACATATATGTATATGTATGTACGGTACATTCTATTTGAAGAAAAACTTAACTTTATTTAAATAACAATTGGAACTGTTTTTTTGTGACCAGAAAGTAAAGTTTAACTGAGTTGTAAGGGACACTGAAGTAACCCGCGGTTGTATTAACAAGCTCAACATTAATTGGTAAATATAATCAAGTATTTACCATATAGGTATGTACATATTTACATACGAGTATATGCATGTTTTATATTTTCTAAAAAATGTTAATTCAAAAATTTGGAAACTATGATTGACTACAAGGACATACCTTTTATTGAATGACACACCAAACGTTTTGCTTATAATTGAAAAAATTCGTATATAAGACACCCAAATTTTCCTAGTCGGCTGTTCTGAGGAGTATCCGGTTATGTGAATGTTGCTTCTCCTTTGAATTCCGAAGTTAAAAATTTTTAATTTGTAACAATAAATTCTTTATCATTTGAAATCTTACTGATGCCATACAGTTTTCTTGTCCACATTAGATGTTCCGACGACCAACGTATGTGACCCGTTCCGTTTTGTTGGTTGTGGCTGGGATCGTTCCTCCTCGTTTCGTCGTATTTTTTGTCAGTCTTCGTAATTTCGTTGACTTGTCTTTTTTACTTTATTTCTTTATTTTCTACATCCTATTTAGTATTTGCCTTTTTTTTTCTTTTGTTACAACACACAAATCTTTTTCTATCTCTATGCTATCCTTTATGGATCTTTTTAAGTTTTATAATTGCATTTACATATTTTTCTGCATTTCGTTTTTTTCCGTTTTTTTATTACATATTAGACAACGCACTTTGTTTTCTTGGATTAACTTCAATAATCAGTTTTTTAATTAATTCATTAGAAAATTAGCATAAAATAGATGAAATGAAAATGGAAAAATCCAAACACAATCGAACAAACAAAAGCGAAAAGAAAAACAACACAAGAGAATAATCGAATGGACGGCAAAACGTCATGTTTGTGACATTTCAGTTTTGTGATGCATTTTTTTTAACGCATATTAAGTGAAATTGGTTTACTTTATAAAATTTTTTATCAAAAATAAACAGAAAAATTGTGCAAAATCAAGAAATTAAAATAGAATAATCAACTTCGCTGCGAATTTTTTTTTTTTTGACAACACAACCCTACGCTTTCTAGTTACAGTTCTTTCTGCTACATTGCATTTTGTGGAAGAATAGACTTGTTGTCTCTTTCTATACGCCTAGTGAAGCAGTCGATGCAATTGACGGAGAAATTTTTTTATTTTAATTTGCTACTTTTGGAATTATTCGCCGCTAAATTACTTTTACACAGTTTAACGTCATTTATAACAAATTAGCATAATTTATTCTTTTTTTACTTTTTAAAGTTTTCTTTTTATCTTAGCCCGTTTAGCACATATATACCACTCTGATTCTGTCCGTCGCAGTTAATTCAGTTCTTTATGCTTGTTCTTTTACGATATTGGTTGGTTTACACAGTGTTGCAAAAGTTAATACGGAAGTGTTGAAAGTGCGACCATATTTTTGGTACAAAATTTTTGTATCTAGAACACCCTTTCGATCCAACTAATGGTTGAGCCACAATTGGGGTAGTAGCATCAAAACTGCAAAGCAGCAAAATCTGTCAACATTCTTCTTGTGCTTAAGGTATAATTATACATGGTAGAACTATCTTGTCAAACTCAAATTATGCAACCGTGAAAATACTTACCACATTCGTCAAAAATAAAGAAAACATAAACAGAAGAAAAATTCTGACAAGCGCGCGTTTTATAAAAATGGAAGAAGAACTGTCACTTAGAATTGCTGCTACCATGATAATGGTGCCATGGTTGTGCCCTTTATCAACACACTGAGTATAGGGTCTCCACAAAACTCTTCTCTATAGCATTTCCCCGATTCAAAAATTTCCTGCTTTAGGGAACGTTTCCATGACGATCCAGGACGCCCACGTTCTGCTACCCTTATGGTTTCACTATAATGCTTGCCGGTAGACTTCAGTTTTTTTTTGGAAAAAGAAAAATAAAAAATCATGCTATTGGAATTGCATTTGCCATACACGGTTACCCGCTTAAAAAATGTTTGACATGAGAATGAGATTGATGAGATGAATGCAATAAGTATTGCCGACTAATTTTCCAAACAAAAAATTTTTTTAAGTGGTTAACCGTGTTAAAAAAAAACACGACTAATATAATATTCCTTCAAGAACAATGTCGGTCAGATGATAGGTCATCTGATAGACAGCGCTGATACAATTTTCGGTCAGTAGTTTCTATCAGTTTCTGAGTTTTCATCCCTTTCTATCACATGCAATTTTGAATTCCGTCAAACATACGGTTGTCTCACTTACTCCAATCAGTCATGAAAATCAGATATGACTTTTATACAAAGTTTGTTTTTGAATGAAAACATTACTGATTGAAGAAATTTTTTTTATGTACATTAAAATTTTTGTTAATTCTCATAACATTTCACAAGATTTAATTTTTATGATATACAAAAATGTTCCCTTATTGTTTTATGTTTTAAATTGACAAAAATAAAAACAAAAAAGTTATTGCAAATTAAAGTAAACATAATCTATAAACTTATTTTACATAGTTAACAGCACATTTTGTCGATAGCGCATCAAATATTGCAAATAACTTTGACGTTTTTGTATATCTGCTTGCAATTCTTCCAGTAACTGTTGATGTTGATTAGGTTCCAAAGAGGTTAACCAACGTATGGTTACAGGAACATATCAGATTTGTTGGAAATTTTGCAAGTTCATTGCTTAAGCTAATTTTATTTGAAGTATGTATTTGAAAGTACGGTGCGAATCTTTCTTTTGATAACATTAAATGCAACGGGGTAAATTGCACTAGGAAATCTAAAAGAAAAATAATATGTATCATAAGCTCGATTATAACATTTTTCCAGAATATATTTACCTTGCTTCAATATCGGAATCTTTATGCGCATGACGGCTATTTCCCGTTGAGTCGGAATTTGTGGCCTCACTTGAGGTGCTTACTTTACGCCGAGATTTTACCGAGATATCTTCACTCATATCACAGTAAGCAGCAGCTGTAGCTCCATTGCCACGTCCACTACCATCTTTACTACCAGCAGTTGCTTCTGCTGCTTCTGCAGTAGTACCATTGAAAATATTCATCGCTACTTCTGAGGCATCTTTGATGAATGAAACGCTACGGGTGCTTTGCTGGCAAACGAATTCATCATTTCAGCGTTAGGGTGTTATCTTCATAGATTTCCAACATATCTGCCAAGTGCTCATTGTCTCGTGATTTCTTGAACTGAAGTTTTTTGTTAGACACCTTTTTACATAAAACTTATTTATTAAATTTGTTCATACTTACAATTAGCTTTTTATTCCAATTATTTCCCGCAGTTATTTTTTTGCTTTAATTTTTTTTTTCGTCAACTCAATGTTTTAATTTTTCTATTAAATGTCAAATTTTCTATCTATCTATCTATCTCTTTTCCTCTACTCCGCATTATGGCATTGATATACGCAGCTTAACCCAGCTAGCATTTTGTGAAAATTTCAATCAAAATTGAGTCATATTTGACTCTGCAGTATGATTGAAAACAATCAAATATGTGCTCATTTTTCGATCAAATATGACTCTGTTGTCGGGAGAAAACGGTACCCTAGATATGACTCCACATTAAGAGTCTTTTGTGACCGTTATTTTCAAACAGTTTTCACTCATATTTGATTTCATTTTTGACAATAATATGATTGATTTTTCTAGTCATTTTTCAAACAGTTTTCAATCATATTTGCTTTTATTTTTGAATGATATATGATTAGTTTTTGTAGTCATTTTTCAAGCAGTTTTCAATCATATTTGCTTTCATTTTTGACTGATATATGATTAGTTTTTGTAGTCATTTTTCAAACAGATATCAATAAAATTTGCTTTCATTTTTGAATGATATATGATTGATTTTTCCATACATTTTTCACTCATATTTGTAGTCACTTTTGACTTATGTATATATAACAGCTTTTTCTTGCCATTTTGCACTTTATTTTGCAGTAGTTTTTCACTGTTTTCAATCATCTTTGAGTTTTTTTTTATTTCTATTTGATTAAATAAAAATAAAATCAAACAAACTGTACTTACAGACCCTTAGTGTGTCCCTGACATTCTTTTCATTATCATCTGTCCTAAGTGTATAATTTTACTTATTGTAAAACTATTTATATATCATTTACTTATAGTATACTTATTATGAACTGCAACTCAGAAAACAAATCAAAATACATATTTCAAAGTACAAGTTCAATCACATTCCAGTGATTTCGTAGATCAAAAAGTGATAATATTGAAACTGTTTTCTGTGCAATCAGTTTTAGATCATTGGGTATATCGAAATGTGATTTTTGGAATTTTTTTTTCTCTCTTATTACTAATCACTTTTTGGTCATAAATAGTAGTCAAAAATGACTCGAATAGGTGATTTAAAAAAAAAATGATCATCTAAATGCTAGCTGGGAACAGTCTCATTTTTTCTGCCTTGATTTAATAGTAAAAGTATTTCTTTATGTGTAAGTAAAAATGAAAATCATTATCAATGTGTTGGAGTTTCAGTCAGTCATTTCTTGTAGGGATGTAGTAAATCAATTCTTCTTAAGTCTATAATGTTAAAATTATCATACACTTGATTTTACGTACGAGTAACGTTTATAGCATATATGTGAACATAGCTTACGATTGTGGTCGCGATGTCAGATTCTACCTTGGTAATTGTACCAGGACTTGCGACCACGTGTGTTATAACATTAGCCGTGTTTTTTTTGTTACTCGTTAAAAACAAATTTTGTATGAGCGATACTCATCATCGACTAATTTCACACACAAAAAATTTTTTTAGGCGTATAACCGTGTCAAAAACAAAACACGGCTATAGCGCCAATCACAATCAGAACGAGACGACGAGACGAGCCATCAAAAATATATCAAACACATGCTGCCTAATGTATCTTCGCACAATGAAACGCTTGACGACGAAATGACGCTCGTGAAATTGTGAAATTGTTGTTGAATTTTTGACGAGACGAGAGTTTTGGCATATATGGCTGTTTAACGTTTTCTTTATTTAAATTCTACTGAAATCTGTTTTTAGTGTTTGGATTAAAATTGAATTCATTTTATTTAGCACAAAGAATGAATTTAGTTTTCTAAAAACTTTTGTCTTGGGGAATGAAATCCATATAAAAATTTGAATCTCGTCGCGTCGCTATTGTGTTTTACTAAATGGCAAGTAATTTTGACGATATTCGTCTCTTTCTCGTCCCGTCGGCTCATTATCATTGTAATTGGGGCCTATTGATAGCGTGTACACGTTGACGACTTCTCGTCGTAAGTACCAACTCTGCTTAAGCCTTTAAGCTGTAAATCGCAGCACCATTGTGAATGAAATGTCAGGGTTGTTCGACCTTCCAACTTATGTCAAAATTTATAATCAAACCGTTTTTGAAACATGTTTAATTTACGAACATGTTTTCATTTTATGAAAACCAAACTGTCCAATAGGGGCGTTCACACTATCCTTCATGCTGTACAGCATGGCTTGACAAACCTCGATTTCGATAATGTGAACGCTCGATACAGCCGCTTGACTCTCATGTTTGATGGATTTCAAGATATTTTGATTTCTCTGCTAGCGTCAACAACAACAACAAGAAATTTTTCATTTCAAATAAGATTTCATAGAGTGAACATCGGTGGGTTTAATGAATAATAAAAAGTTTTGGCATGATTTAGGTTTTTTAGGTACACATCCTCTTTGTAGGGAGTTGAAAACAATTTTTTTTATTATTACACCTCCGAAATATAAAAACAAAGAATTGAAGTGTGTAATGCGAGAGATGAGTACACCTGGAAATTTTTCTGCAAATGATGTTTGTCAAGCATGTTTGATAATGTGAACGCTAAACGAAATTTACAGTTATTCGGTTTGTCAAGCCCATGGTATAATCATATAAGGTAAAAGCATCTTGTCAAAAAATGAAATTGCGACACTGAGAGAGAAGTGCTGGAAAAGTCAAAATCATATAAAAATAAAATAGTTGTTGTTGTTGACAAAATTATTACGTGTTGTTTGACATTTCTAGCACTCGAAAAAGAGGCAACATTTTTCAGTGCAGTAACCATGTTAGTTAAATCATGGTCAAGCCATGCTGTACAGCATGAAGGAATGAAGGATAGTGTGAACGCCCCTAATATATCGAATAGGGGCGTTCACATTATCCTTCATGCTGTCCAACATGACTTGACAAACCGACTAACTGTAAATTTCGTTTTGCGTTCACATTATCAAACATGCTTGTCAAACATCAGATTTAGGTTTTTTAGGGACACATCCTCGTTGTAAGGAGTTGAAAACAATTTTTTTTATTATTACACCTCCGAAAAACTAAAAAACAAAGAATTGAAGTGAGTAATGCGAGAGATGTGTACACCTCGAAATTTTTCTGATTTTTTTAGGGACACATCCTCGTTGTAGGGAATTGAAAACAATTTTTTTTATTATTACACCTCCGAAAAATAAAAAACAAAGGATTGAAGTGAGTAATGCGAGAGATGTGTACACCTCGAAATTTTTCTGCAAATGATGTTTGACAAACATGTTTGATAATGTGAACGCAAAACGAAATTTATAGTTAGTCGGCATGAAGGATAATGTGAACGCCCCTATTGCAATACAAGCTGCTTAGAAGAGAAACTTAGCGTCAGTGATTATGAACTCATTTTCTGAAAAGTTTAAATTAGGCAACTGTGAAAAGTTGTACCATGACTGTCAACAAGAAACAAAGTGAATAAAGCTCAAAACACAATTGGAGCAGCAGCAGCAAAACGCTCTGTTGAACACAATCGGGGCAGCAGCAGCAAAAGTTCAAATACTGCAAACAATCATTCAAATCAAAATAAAAACTTACGTTATATTTAAAAAGAAAATTGTTGCTATAAGCTTCATAATTATTGCTGGATAAATTAACAAAAACAAATATTTTCATTATATGGCAGTTTGAATTCAACACTGATGTTTTGCTGCTTTGCTGCCGAATAAAATATAAAAAGATTTCTATATCGGCAGCACGGCAGCAAACTGCAAGATTTTCTATCTGTCTCTTTCTTACCCCCATTGTTCTCTATAATTTTTATGTTGGCAGATTTTGCTGCCCTGCAGTCGTGCTGCTGCTGCTCCAATTGTGTTCTGGCTATAAGACTTGAAATTTGACAACGTACACTTTTAGCTAACAGCATGGTGTAAAGAGCTAAACACAGTTGGGACGTGCGATTTAGCTTCTGTGTCAAATCACACCAAAAATTAGAATTTGTATGTAATAAATTTTGTAGTGTCAATTTTGTAATTAAGTAGAGCAACGCGCACTGAAGTGGAAGCCATTTTGAGAGCGTGAGAGTAGATCACTTTTTTGCCTTAACTTTGACATTCATAAAATTTCAATTGTCCGTTCAGCAATTGCAGCACGTAAGCATATAGCTCTTGAAAGTGCTCTGGACGATGTGCTGCAATTGTTGCAAACGACTTTATTTCTGAGAAATTAAGTTGTTGTTGTTGTTATTTAATAACAAAAAAGACTCATCGCAGTGGGATTGAAACACGCTGCTTTTATAAGCGTAGTATTTTCTTCGCATCAAAATTTTGAAATGCTTAACACAAATACCTCTCGACAAAACCATAGTACGATAATCATGGCAGCAGCATTTCTAAGTGACAGTTCTTCTTCTTTTCTTGTATGCCTACTCGAATTGTCAAAATAGCTTGTTTTGTTTTTGTTTGATCTCTTCACAATTAAGAAACGCGCGCTTGTCAGAATTTTACTTCTGTTTATGTTTTGCATATTTTTGACAATTATCACGGTTGCATAATTTGAGTTTGACAAGATAGTTCTACCGACTAAACATTTCGATTAGGGGCGTACACACCATCCTCCATGCTGTCTAACATGGCTTGACATACCGAATAACTGTAAATATCATTTTGCGTTCACATTTTCAAACATGCTTGTTAAACATCATTTGCAGAAAAGTTTTGAGGTGTACACAATACTCGTATTACTCACTTCCCTTCTTTGCTTTTTATTTCTCGGAGCTGTAATAATAAAAAAATTATTTTCAACCCCCTAAAACGAGGATATGTCCTTAAAAAAAACCTAAATCTTGACGAAACATTTTATTATTCACGTAACCCAACGACGTTCACTTCATGAAATCTTATTTAAACTGAAGAATTTCTCGCCAGCAGAGAAATCAAAATATTTTGAAGTCCATCCAAGATGAGTTTCAAGCGGCTGTTTCTAGAGTTCACATAATCAAACATTGAGGTTTGTCAAGCATGAAGGATGATGTGTACGGCTCTGTTGAGGTGCATATATCTTGTTTACACGCAGCGTCGACTTGTAACACCGACTCACAACTTCGCTCTTATTCATGCATTTACACGCAGATACGCTGGCGATGATATGATGATGTTGTTATTAAAAAAACAAAAAACAAATAGTTTGCTACGACGTAGTCTAATCTTAAGAAGAAAAATTAATAATAATAAATATTTTCTCTTATTTTTCGTCTATATTTTCATTTAAAAATATATTTTTCTTAAATTTTACAATTAATTTTAGCTAAATACTATTTTAAACATTTATTTACTTTTACATATATTGACTTAAGCATTTTTGACAGTTGAAAGCCGATGGTTCATTCCCTATTCACACGACAGCGAACTTGGTAGTGAACTTAGGTAGTGAACTCAAATGCCTTAATACCTGCGTTGCTGAGCTCAACGAAGACTTAAGTCGCATTCAGATTTGGGCAGAAACAAATGACCTCAACCTAAATCCCAGCAAATCAAAAAGTTTACTGATTTGCAAAAGATCTCTTGACCATGATATTTTGCCTAAGATATTGCTTGACGGTTCTGAACTTCAGCTCGTATGTAACGCTAATAATCTTGGTATAGTTTTCAATAAAACGCTAACTTGGAACGCTCATATACTCAAAACTATCGGTAAGGTATATAGCATGCTACGGGTATTATGGGTTACGCAGTATTACACGCTATTTAAAATACGTCTATTGCTAGCGAAAAGCTACCTCATTCCAACATTGCTTTATGGCTGTGAATTGTTCGCCAACTGTGACAGTCATTGCAGACAAAAACTAAAAGTTATCTTTAATAATATATTTATGGCTTAAAGCGTTCAGATCGAATATCTACCTATTCCAAAAAAATCTTCGGTGTCTCTTTTGATGATTTATTGAATATTCGAACTTTGCTGCAGTTGCATAAAATTATTTTTACTAAATAGCCGGAATATCTATATTCACGTCTAAAGTTTTCTCGTTCTGCTCGATC
Source organism: Meiosimyza platycephala (assembly GCA_963662105.1). NCBI lineage: Eukaryota > Metazoa > Arthropoda > Insecta > Diptera > Lauxaniidae > Meiosimyza > Meiosimyza platycephala. The sequence continues at coordinate 66,033,908 of OY759211.1, read as the reverse complement.
GAGACAAATTGTTCAGTTTGAAAATAGGTTTTTAATATCGGATCGACAATTTTATGTTCATGCAATTCATCTTTGGAATGCGTTACCAACACGATTACTTAATTTAAGTAACGCAAAACAGTTCAAGTTTTATATTTTCAAACATTTTTGCGAAGGAACTTACTAAAATATTTTTATTGATTTTTTTTTTTTTAGTATTAGCTTGCCCAAAACCTTTTATTTTATTATGTTTTGTAAAATTTTCATTGTATCATCTGTATTAGTTTAATAATTATAATTGGTTTTTTAGTTTTAATAATTATTTATCAAATTTACTTTATTAAATATTACGTAGCTGTGACTTAAGGACACCCGGTGGTCTAAGATCTTAGACAAATCGATTTTGTTTTTTTTTTAATATTTCGAAAGTACAATCTTTTGTACTTCTTTTATACTGTTAAATTTTTGTAATGATATTGACAGTATTTTAGGTTACACAGCCTTTATAGCAGGTAGCGAACGGTTGGCCCGCGTAAGAAAATAATCATACGTAAAACTTTAAACTCATTTATTTCGAAACTACTTTTTTCTGCTCGGCGGGATAAAAATAAAAAAAAACCATTCATCCGATTTATCTCAAATTTGAATATGTTATACAGAATTGCAGTGGCTATAGCCCGTGCCTCGAATAATTTTTTAAATTAATAACTTCTTATTTTTTACGTAAGAAAACTACTGAGAAATGGTCGATATTTAAATTTCAAGAACCGGCCATTTTGTGAAAATTTTTTTTTTAGTTCTTGAGGCAGGGGTCATAGCTACACTCATATAGATTAATAATTTCTTTACATTTTATTTTTCTGATAAGTGACAGAGCTAATATTTTACCCGCCGCACAGGTACCTTTTTTTGAAGGGGTCATCTTCAGCGTCAATTTTTATATAGTTAATATTGTTTTTTGATTATCATAAAAATGTTGTTGTATGCTCCGTGAGTGATATAATTATACCTGCAAAAATTAATTATCATTGATCATTATCTTCACCTTCAAAAAATTTTTTCAAAATGCCTTAAATTTACGGGTGCTAGACCACCGGGTGGCCTTAAGCTTGTCAAATTCAGGACAGGTATATTATCTTGTCGCCTAAGGATATTTAAATTTATCAATAAATAAATAAATAACATAAAATTAAATATTAAACCGTAGTAAAGTAAACGCAGGCTTTATTTTTAATTTTGAAAGGAATACAAAAGAAAACGCGAATTTTGATTTTGATTTTACAAAATATGACATTTTATTGATTTACAAAATCGATTATTGGGTAAACTCAGAAGAGTTGTGCTGTAGCGAAATTGTTATAAATATATATATATATACTGTTTATATCTGGATATGATATTTCGGTTTCGGTTACGGATACGGATATTAAAAAATCTTTATTTCGGTTTCGGTTACGGTTACAGATAGTGTTTTTTTCGGATATCCGGTGGTTTAGGTTACGGATACGGATATCAATAACATCCCTATTCTGAAGTAATAGTTAAGGTGACCATAAGTCCCGTTTTGAACGGAACAGTCCCGTTTCCAAGCTTCCTGTCCCGTTGTCCCGAAAGAAGACAGAATCGTCTCGTTTTCAGAAAATGTTTTAATAAATTATAAAATCTATGTAATAGCTGTACTTCACGCGTAAATAAAGCGTCACATCGTTGTTTGAAATCTGTGATTGGCTACCCGAGTCGACTTTAATAACTGTGGCCAGCCGTCCCGCTTTCAAATATTAATAAAAATGTGTGTCATGTATATTGAAAATTGGGATGTTTTTGTCTTATTTTAAAAGTAGGGCCTAAATTTTGAAGAAAATTTGGATGAAACGAGTTAAATTACATTCGACTGTTTTTATAAAATTTATTTCTTTAGCAGCACAGGTAAATCAAAACTTTGCTGTATTTTTTTCTATTTCATTTGAAAGTTAGTTTTAATCTTAAGACTATAGTTCTCATCTCATGTTCCAGTGTAGCTGGGTGTGTTTTTTTTAGAAATATCATTCCGAATCTGCTTAAACTACTTAATTTTTTTAATTTGAAAGTTTTTCCAATATTGCATTTCCATGCTTTCTGAATTCAAGTTTAGTATGTACATATGTATAGTTTTTTTTTTTTTTTTGGAAACAAAAAGAAATTACATTATTATATATTTAAACTTTATATACAAAATATAATAATAACTCATCTTAACATTTAGTGGTTGTTTAGAAAACTAAGTTTATCCCTTCAGTCAGTGGCAGAACTGGACTGCATCCCGTTTTGAGGCAAAAAAAAAAAAAAAAAATGGTCACGTTATGCATACTCGCACAATTAAATAATTTGATGTATGTGTTGGCCCTAATATGAGCTTGAAAATTTTTTTTGTAATCTGGCATCTCTCAAATGAATTTTGTATAATTTATAGTAATTTTGATGTTGGATATTTTGTTTGGAATATTTATGAGTTTTAAAATAATATATAACAGAGTTCGCTCCAATAAATAGTTTTAAAAATGTTTTCCATGTGTAAGCAGATACATACGCCCACCACAGTAGAATTTGCAATAGCTTGCCGCTTCTTTAACAGCGTGGAAGAGAATCTGGTCGTGGCGGGTGCGAATATTCTTAAAGTTTATCGTATATTTCCTCAACTGGATATTGCAGCTACTGCAAAAAATAAAAATAATGACAGTCGTAAGCCGAAAATGAAATTAGAATGTTTGGCTACCTACACGTTATATGGCAATGTCATGTCACTGCAGAGCGTTTCGTTATCTGGATCTCTACGAGATGCTCTACTAATCAGCTTTAAAGATGCAAAACTTTCTGTTGTTCAGCATGAGCCAGACACATTTGCACTTAAAACACTTTCACTGCACTTTTTTGAAGAGGATGATATCAAAGGTGGCTGGACCGGACGTTATCACAAGCCAATGGTGCGTGTAGATCCCGATAATCGCTGTGCCGTGATGCTCGTCTATGGAAAAAAACTTGTAGTGCTGCCTTTTCGAAAGGACAACAGCTTAGACGAAATTGAGTTAGCTGATGTGAAGCCAATCAAGAAAACTCCTACACAATTAATATCCAAAACACCAATTTTAGCATCTTATCTGATAACGCTTCGTGATCTCGATGAGAAAATTGATAATGTCTTGGACTTACAATTTCTACACGGTTATTATGAACCTACTTTGCTTATACTTTATGAACCAGTGCGCACATTCCCAGGACGTATAGCAGTGCGTTCGGATACATGCATCTTGGTTGCAATCTCTTTGAATATCCAGCAGCGCGTCCATCCGGTCATATGGACAGTAACCGCCCTTCCTTTTGATTGCCTACAAGTATTTCCTATACAAAAGCCTATTGGTGGCTGCTTGGTGGCATCAGTTAATGCAGTCATTTACCTGAATCAGAGCGTGCCCCCCTACGGCGTCAGCCTTAATAGTACCGCTGATCACAGCACTGTGTTTCCGCTGAAACCACAGGATGGTGTTAAAATTAGTCTGGATGCCGCTCAATTGGCATTCATTGACACTGATAAATTGGTGATTTCACTGAAAGGTGGTGAACTCTATGTGCTAACGCTGTGTGTTGATTCGATGCGCACTGTCCGCAATTTTCATTTCAACAAAGCTGCCGCCAGCGTTCTGACCAGCTGCATTTGTGTCTGTCAAGGCGAGTACATTTTTCTTGGTTCACGATTGGGTAACTCATTGTTGCTGCACTTCACTGAAGAGGATCAGAGTACGGTGATTACCCTAGATGATACAGATGTAGATATGGTGGAAGCGGAAATGGCAGCGCCGAAAAAACGCATTGAAGATGAAGAGTTAGAGGTGTATGGCACCGGCGCTAAGACCTCGGTGCAGCTGCGGAAATATATTTTTGAAGTTTGTGACAGTTTGCTAAATGTTGGACCCATTAGCTTTATGTGCGTAGGTGAACGCATTGAGTTGGAGGAGGATGGTGTTTCGTTGCAACAGCAAACTGAGAACTTGTCTGAGCTGAAAATGGAAATTGTAGCATCTAGTGGTCATAGTAAAAACGGAGCGCTTTGCGTTTTTGTTAACACTGTTAATCCACAAATCATTACGAGTTTTGAACTGGAGGGTTGTTTAGACGTTTGGACGGTCTATGATGATGTTAGTAAGAAACCAACTCGTCAAGACCATCATGATTTCATGATTTTATCCCAGCGCACATCTTCATTGGTAAGTTAATTCACTTATATTTTAATTAGTGTTACCAGTTTGCTTAAATAACACCAAAAATTAAATTTTCGGAATAATTTTCTGTTCAAAAATGCTACAGTAAAAATAGCTAGACCATACGGAAAATTCGCAGCGTTCTTACTGTTGGACATACACTCACGGTCAAAAAAACGCAGACTTGAATTTTGCAAGAAGTTTTATATTTTGATGCGTAAAATAATATCTACTCTTGTTTAACGGTTTTAAGTTTGTTAGATACTGTTACTAGGGACAAGTTTTGAGTATTTTCAAAACTGTCCACCTAACATTAACAAATTCTAGGAACCTTTTCCAAATAAACACATAATTGCTAGTTTTATAATCAGAAATTACAACTTATTTATATGAAAAAATACATTGTTTTTTGTAGTTTTTTTTACGCATTTTTAATTTCTCACATATTCTTTAACTATTTATTATTTAATTATTTTAAATAATGCGGTAAAATTGATTTTAATACCGCGTAGGACCTATTTTTGCCTTGATGACGCTTTCCATTCGAAAAGGCATGCTCTCATAGAGTTTCCGTATTAATTCCATTAAAATATCGTTGTACCAAGCGGATTCAATTATTTCCTTTAACTTTGAAATATTATTAGGGTTTTGTTGGCGCACTTTGCGTTTTAAAATGGCCCAAACATTCACAATGGGATTGAGGTCGGGGCTGTTACCGGGCCATGGACTGACTCAATTCTCAAAAAGTCCTTATATTCCTTTACCTATGCAATAACAAATAGTTCATTATTGTAAATCTATCAAAAAAAAATGTAAAAATAATTATTGTGAGTGGGACACTTAGCGATTTCGAGCGATGACAAGGTGCAGAATCGTCTTGAAATATGACTTTTGCTTTGGTCAAATGGGGGCAATGACAAGATGTGGGGTGGAAGAGATTCTTCTTCTGGAAAGTTATGTGAACTCCGCAGTTTATATTGATATTGTAAAAAACGGCGTTTTACCTAGCATCGACCGACTAAGCGAGCGCGTAGCAAGTCATATTTCATAATAGTATGTACCTGCAAAAAAATCATGTTTTTATACCTTAGACTCAGGGTATTTACATTGTCATTCCGTTTGCTTTGCATAAAAGGAAAAGTATATATGTATATTCTTGATCAGCGTCACCACCTGCGTCGATTTAGCTATGCTGTCTGTTTATCTGTCTGTCTGTGAAAATCACGATTATGAAAAAACTGAGCAAGACAATTAAATGAAATTCGATACACAGGCTACACCATCAAACAAGGTTCGTGGGATGGAAAATGAACGAAATAGGTTTACAGGCACGCCTACCGCTCATATAAATAAAACAGTTAAAACGCGTTATTGAGAGAATTATTTGATTCAGTGTAACCAAATTCATCACAAATACTTAGATAACTTGGACAAGCTCTGGAGAAAAAGTTGAAATCTAAACTTGTATATTATTTTTATTGAGTTTACTGTTCGATATGTGTGTGTGAACACAAAAAAATTACGTTTGTCATTGTAACTCCCTTGTTATTACACATTTTCTTGCAGGCGCTTCGTTGCAAGCTTTGTTGGCAAGTCAAAACGAAGTAGCAAGTAAAAATAGTATAATAATTCGGCAGGCTCTCCGATAGGCAATTTGTTTGTTTGTTTGAACAGAAAATAATTTATAAATTATTTTTATTGAGCTTACTGTTCGATATGTATGTGTGTCAACACAAAAAAAAAATACACTTAAAAAGGAAAAATGGGCTACTAGTTTCGTCTTCTGCTAGAAAGACTCATCAGTAACTTCTAAGCCAATTAGTAAAAGTTTTGCAAGGGAAATGGTAAAAAAGAAAGTTGAAAATGCTGAAAAGTTTATAAAATATGTAAAACTTTTAGTTGTTTGTTGTTTCGGCAGTTTTAATAATAATAATAATACTGGTCAACACTTAAATTTTTTCCTAAGTTTTGATTTATGTTTTTAGATAAATTCAGTGTGCTGATAACGAAAATGAAACTACTTTTTTTCTAACAGCTCTAATTTTTTAATAACATGGAAAAATATTCAGTCATAAATTATTGCAGCTCAGATCTTTCAGACTAGCCCACATGCCCTTAACTAATACAGAATAGTTGTCCGACTTATATTTTCCAAGAAATTCTGTATAACCAAAACAAATTATGTTTTTTCCTCCAGCTCATTTATTGAACTGACAAAATTTGGCTATTTTATTAGCTGCCTAATCTGTGGCCCATTAAAAATACCTGCATTAAAATTTTCTGTGCTGAGCCCTGGAAACTTACGCGATAGATAAGCAAAGCATGCATCGTCTTTATTAAGTTTTATGATGCCGAGCTGGTGGGAATGCTGAAAACAATTTTATATCATTCTTGATATGCGTTTTTATCAGTAAAATAATTAAGTTTTTATGTTATGTTATAAACATTAATGTTTTTAATATTTATAGTGTATGGTAAGTCCAAATCAGTAAACCGAAAAACTAAATACTTCTTTCATTATGCTAAAACTTATTGCAAGATATAAAAATTGCTCTTTTCTCAGCTTCTTCACATATTTTATTGTAATCTAAAATATAATTGCATACAAGTTATTCAATGACATTTAATTTTTCCACTTTTTGATGCAGGATAAAAGCTGCAACAGTCTGTAAAAGAACGATGAGACCTCTCTATATGTAGCCCTGATTAAGAGCAATATTTTTTTATTATTCACTAGCTGTCCCTGCAGACGTTGTCCTGCCCTCTGCGGTAGGTGTTCCGGATGTTGTATGAACTCAAACGACAGAATGTATAAGCGAAACAGCCCATTTTTCCAGTGAAACTTACTTTTGCCCGTACTTTGTATATCAAGTCATATTCATCAGCGTCCAGTACTTGATGAGATATGATTAATTCGAGCCCATTTTTCCAGTGAAACTTACTTTTGCCCGTACTTTGTATATCAAGTCATATTCATCAGCGTCCAGTACTTGATGAGATATGATTAATTCGATTTTAGGGGGCGTGTCACTGCCTATTTTTCTAAACCAAATTTTGCAAAAACCTTCCATAGACCATTAGAAACATTGAAAATATAATTATGAAATCTTCGTGAAAATTCTATTTAAAAGTATTTTTGTATGTGGGCCACCCTAAGTATGTGCCTCTAAACATAATAGCCACGTGGTGTAAATTCCATGAGAATATGCACCCTACATATAATAGCTTAATACATATATAAAACAAAGTCAAAAAAGTGTTAGTTAAGACTAGGGTTGTCATACGTACTGATTCTATCAGTACATGTACTGATTTTTACTAATTTTCTTTAAAAATACTGATTTTTTAAGATTCTGAAATCAGTACGCAAATGTACTGATTTTTAGCAATTGGTACTGATTTGTACTGATTTTAAGATTTTATTTGAATTACTAAATAATTTTTACATTTAATATTTAATTAATACCAGTAGCGTACCTAGGAGTTAGTAAAATAATTCATATTGTTATTTTGCTAGCGCATTGTGCAATCCGAAAAGTTCTGACTTTTTTTTTAATAAATAAAAAAATAAATGAGGTAAAAAATTTTGTACTGATTTTTGCGTTGAATATACTTGGATGTACTGATTTTGCGTTTCAAAAATCTGACAACCCTAGTTAAGACGCTTATAACTCAAGAACGGCTGAACCGATTTTAATAATTTTTGATTTTTCGGATTCCTCTACGCCCGGAAAATATTTCATATTTCATATTAATGTGAATCGTTGAAAATTCTATTTCAAAAATATTTTTGTATGAGAGCCACCCTAAGTATGCACCCAAAGTTAAAGTTTTATAGCCTAAGCTATGCGTTTTAATATTAAAGACACGTAGTGTAAATTTAATGTGAATCGTGGAAAATGCTACTTCAAAAATATTTTGGTGTGTGGGCCACCCTTAATATGAGTCCTAAATAAAAGCTTTGGCATAATTGTACTTTAGGGCCTATAGCCCGAAAACTAAAATTTTAATTTTGTATTATGTATTTTGGGGCGCTGATCACAATGGTGCTAAAATTGTCGGTCTCAAATGGTTTAGAAGATACAACCGTTTAAATTTTCAAAAATTCACATTTATTTTCACGAAAATTTCCACTTCAAAATGCGTTTATTATGCATTTTGGGGCCCTAAATGCAATAGCGATAAAAAAAAATTTTCTCTCAAATCGTTTAGAAGTTATAGCGGTTCAAAGTTTTGAAAATTCACCTTGCGCTCCAACCCACACGTAAGTATTTACATATTACTCTGGCTAAAAGGTGTTGGATATTTATAGGCTGATCCGCGTCGAAGACGTCGCGAAGCCGGTGTTGGATTTTTGGGAGTTTAAAATCCCTAAAAACGGCCGCAGGCCGCCCACTTACTCTACTTTTGATTTATAATTACTGTGGCTACCGAAGCCGGTGTTAGACATACTATAGGATGTAAACAATTTTTATTATCAATATTTCGAAAACCAAACGAGGTATCGATTTTTTTTATTTAACATTTTCGATTTATTTTGACGTGTTTTATCGAAAGACAATAAGAAATAAATAAAAAAAATTTTTACACAATTTATATTCACAATATTTACATGAAATTTTCAAACTTTGACCAATGTTATCTCGGAAGCCATAAGAAACCGACATTTTTTTTTCCAAATTCGGTTTTAGGGGGTAAAACTCCAAGTTTCTAAAAAAAAAAATTGGAGCATTGGCCCTAAAGTACAATTGTTCCAAAGTTTTTAAGCCTTTGTTATGCCTCTTAATATAAAAGACACGTGGTGTAAATTTAATGTGAATCGCTAAAAATCCTATTCTAAAAATATTTTTGTATGAGAGCCACCCTAAGTATGGGTCCTAAATAAAAGTTTTATGACCGTAGCTATGGCAATGGCAATATGAGAGACATTTGGTGTAAATTCCATGTGAATCGATTAAGTAGTCTTTGTGGCAATGCTATTTTAGAGTAAATTTTGTTTGAGGGCCACCCTAAATATGCACCTTAAGTTAAAGTTTTATAGCCTAAGCTATGCCTTTTAATATAAAAGACACGTGGTGTAAATTTAATGTGAATCGTTGAAAATGATATTTCAAAAATATTTTTGTATGAAGGCCACCCTAAATATGGGTCCTAAATAAAAGTTTTTTAGCCTTAGTTATGCCTCTTAATATAAAAGACATTTGGTGAAAATTTAATGTGAATTATTTAAAATGCTATTTCAAAAATACTTTTGTATGAGGGCCACCCTAAGTATGAGTTCTAAATAAAAGTTTTATGGCCGCAGCTATGCCTCTTGATATGAAAGACATTTGGTGTAAATTCCATGTGAATCGATCAAATAGTCTTTGTGAAAATGCTATTTTAGAGTAAATTTTGTATGAGGGCCACCCTAAATATGCATCCTTAATTAAAGTGTTATAGCCTATAACATTTTCCGGGCGGAGAGGAATCCAAAAAATCAAAAATTAATAAAATTGGTTCAGCCGTTCTTGAGTTATAAGCGTCTTAACCAACACTTTTTTTGACTTTGTTTTATATAGTACATACATATATGAGGCGTCCAGTTGCAAAACCGGCCAAGTGCAAAAAAATAAGATTTTGAGATATTCTCATATATTAAAATCTTTATGCTTTATCGTTCTACTATGTTTTTAGATTAAAAAAAAATTTTTTGACAGCAATATATAATTTTTAAAATTTATTTTGATGATTAAGTTTCAAAACCGGCCAAGTCCAAGAACTTGGTTTCAAAACAGGCCAAGTTCATGAACTTGGTTTCAAAACCGGCCAAGTCCATGAACTTGGTTTCAAAACCGGCCAAGTACATGATCCAATTTTTTTGTTCATTTGAGCTGAAATTTTGTCACAATTGGAATTCTTTCGAAATTAAGTTGTGAATATGGGTATTTCCACAGAATGATTTGCGGAATTTGTTGCTGTAAGGATATTTTCCTTGTCCTTTGAAGTATCCCGGAGGTATTCACTCCATAAGTGACAGCTCATCGAGGCGGTTCACCCCGAGTCACTTTGGGTCACTTGGAGTCACCAAGGTGAGTGAAAATTGTAATTTTGTGGTTTGCGTGCGATTTTTAAAGAACTCCACTATAACACCTGTAGCCACGTTTGTAGAAGAAATTATCGCAAATAAGTTACGTTTTGCGGTGCGTGCGATTTTTGAATTTTAGTGGATTTGTTTAAAATTAAGTATATCGTCGTCCTCTGACAACAGGAAGCAATGTAACGAAATTTGCAAAAATAAAAATAAAATCGCATGCACCGCAAAACACAATTTTCACTCACCTCGGTGACTCCAAGTGACCCAAAGTGATTCGGAGTGAACCGCCTCGATGAGTAGTCACTTATGGAGTGACTACCTCCACAGAACGAGGAAAATATCCTTAAAGCAATAAAATCTAAAAATCGCACGCACCGCTAAACGTAGCTATGTGCGATAAGTTTTTGCATCAACGTGGTCCATAGGTGTTATAGTGGAATTCGTTAAAAATCGCACGCAAACTACAAAATCGCAATTTTCACTCACCTCGGTGACTCCTACAAAATTTCTCACGTTTACATATTATTTCAATTGAATTGTATTCAAAACCAGTCAAGTTCAAGGCCTTGAAATCAAAACCGGCCAAGTCCAGTACTTTGGTATCAAAACCGGCTAAGTCCAGTACTTTGGTATCAAAACCGGCCAAGTGCAGTACTTTGGTATCAAAACCGGCCAATTCCAGTACTTTGGTATCAAAACGGGCCAAGTCCACTTTTTTTCAAACAAAATTTGTTTAATTCTATGTCAAAACCGGCCAAATACATGTTCCATAGATCAAAATCGGCCAAGTGCAAAATTGTTTCCTCAAAAACATCGGCAGATGAAACTAGAAAAGTATGATCTGACGTGTTTTGAGTAAGAAATTTTATAAGCTATTATGTGGGAAATACTTTTTAATTTTTCAATGAACATAGATGAAAATAAACGTTTTTCGTTGTTTTTTCAAAAGTATGAAAAAGGCACTTGGCCGGTTTTGCAACTGAACGCCTCATATACAGGTAGTCCCCGACTTACGACCGTTCGACTTACGACTATTCGCACTTACGACCAATTTTTTTTTCAATTTTTTCATAGAAAATGCTTAAAATAGTTTCGGGGAATCCCTAAAATATGTATATGAGAAAAAATTTAAAAAAAAACAGTAGTTTGTACAGGGATTCGATTTATTTCAGTTAAAAGTTAGTAGTACAGTATGTATGTAATATTTTTCTTTAGTTATTTTTTATGAAACTCGACTTACGACTTAATCGACTTACGACCGATGACTAGGAACCTATCTCGGTCGTAAGTCGGGGACTACCTGTATAGATTTTATTTCAATGGAAGGTGATTTTCGATCCACTCTGCTCTTATTCAATTTGCAAAAATAAATCAGTCTGTAATGAGAATTTCAGAATGAACATTACTTGATTCTCAGATACATGGAACTATAAATTAATTTCAGGATTTGAACTACTTTTAAGAATATTTAAAAGCATTTTAATTAATACATTTTCTTTTATTAGGTTTTGCAGACTGGTGATGAGATAAACGAAATCGAAAATACTGGCTTCAGCTGCAATCAACCAACAATATTTGTTGGAAATTTAGGAAATAATCGCTTCATAATTCAGGTGACAACTCGAAATGTGAGATTACTTCAAGGTATACGTCTTTTACAAAATGTACCAATCGACGTTGGCTCTCCAGTGGTACAGGTTTCCTTGGCGGATCCATATGTTTGTATACGCGTACTTAGTGGGCAAGTTATAACGTTGGCCCTGAGAGAAACTAAAGGTATGCCTCGTTTGGCTATTAATAAGAACACAATAAGTAGCAGTCCTGCTGTTACCTCCCTGTCTGCATACAAAGATCTATCTGGACTCTTTACATCAAAGAATGACGAAGTGCTTAATCTGACAGGTGGTGTTGCTAATTCCTTTTATGCTGGTGGCTTGGGGTACATGAAAGCTGAGCCGCATATGAAGATTGAAGATGAAGAAGATTTACTTTATGGTGAGACGGGAAGTACATTCAAAATGAATAGTCTAGCAGATCTAGCAAGGCAATCAAAGCATAGACACGCCGATTGGTGGCGTCGGCTTATTCCCCAAACAAAACCAACTTATTGGCTTATGATTGCACGTGAAAGTTTTACTTTAGAAATTTATTCTATGCCAGATCTGAAACTGGTTTATCTCGTTAACGATGTTGGCAACGCTAATACCGTAATGAGTGATTCTATGGAATTTGTACCTGTGCCCCTAAACCAACAAGAGAATAGTAAATCTGGAATACTTTTAAATTGTATGGTACAGCATGTCAACTCTCCAGCGATTTTAGAAATTAATATGCAAGGCATGGGAAATCAAGGAAATCGTCCTATTTTGCTTATACGCACCAAGCAAGAGTTATTGATATATCAGGTATTTCGCTATGCCAAGGGTCATCTCAAAATAAGGTTTAGAAAGTTGGACAGTATTAATTTGCTTGATCACGACGTATCAACTATGAATATTGAAGACGACGAGGACATCGATTATGAATCAGCATCTGAATTATTTAATCTAAAAGAATCTTATGTTTCAAAGCTGCGCTATATTGCGAATATATCTGGTATGAATGGTGTTATGTTATGCGGTGTCAATCCGTGCTTTATTTTTCTGACTTCCAGAGGAGAGTTGCGTGTGCACAAGTTCTTTGGTCATAGCAAAATTCGAAGTTTTGCGCCTTTCAACAACGTCAACTGCCCTAATGGTTTCCTTTACTTTGATACAACGTACGATCTTAAAATTTCGGTTTTACCGTCATACCTAACATTCGATGCGATCTGGCCAGTAAGAAAAGTTCCATTGCGTTGTACCCCACGCCAAATCGTTTATCACAGAGAAAATCGTGTCTACTGCCTGGTTACACAAACTGAAGAAATGACAAATAAATATTACAGATTTAATGGTGAAGATAAAGAGTTGACGGAAGAAAACAAAGGTGAACGTTTTATATATCCCAATGCTTCAAAATTCAGCGTTGTATTGATAAGCCCGGAAACTTGGGAGATTGTTCCTGATGCTTCTATTGACTTCGAAGAATGGGAACATGTGACAGCATTTAAAATTGTAAAGCTCGCTTATGAAGGCACCCGTTCGGGGTTAAAAGAATACTTGTGCATTGGTACTAACTTTAATTACAGCGAGGATATAACATCACGCGGCAACATCTATATTTATGACATTATTGAAGTGGTCCCCGAACCCGGCAAACCAATGACAAAGTTTAAATTAAAAGAAGTTTTTAAAAAAGAACAAAAAGGACCGGTTTCTGCAATATCGGATGTTCTTGGTTTTCTCGTTACAGCACTCGGGCAAAAAATATATTTATGGCAATTGCAGGACAATGATTTGATTGGCGTTGCTTTTATCGACACCAATATATATGTACATCAAATAATATCGATAAAATCATTGATACTTATTGCCGATGTGTACAAGTCTGTTAGTCTTTTGCGTTTTCAAGAAGAGTTTCGTACGCTATCATTAGTATCGCGTGACTTTAATCCACTGGAGGTGTATGATATCGAATTTATGGTAGATAATGCTAATCTAGGATTTCTCGTTACTGATGCTGATGAAAATCTCGTTGTCTATATGTACCAACCCGAGGCTCGTGAGTCATTAGGTGGCCAAAAACTCATACGCAAGGCGGACTACCACTTGGGGCAAGTCGTAAACACAATGTTTCGTATTCAGTGCCATCAACGGGGCTTGTACAAAAAACGACAAAACTTTATATTTGATAAGAAGCACTTGGTAATATATGGCACGTTAGAGGGAGCCATAGGATACTGCCTGCCGTTGCCAGAGAAAGTATACAGAAGATTTCTTATGTTGCAAAATGTTCTTCTGCTACACCGAGAGCACTTATGTGGCTTAAATCCAAAAGAATTTCGTACGATTAAGGGTGCAAAGAAAATTTCATTAAATCCGTGCCGTTGCATATTAGATGGAGATTTAATATATTCATTTATGATGATGTCAATATCTGAGAAAAATGAAGTGGCCAAGAAGATTGGCACTAGAACTGAAGAAATACTTAGTGATTTATTAGAAATTGAAAGAATTTCGGCAGTATTTTAAGCATGTATATTAACATAAAATGTAGAATATATAAATTGTCTTTTAAAAACGTGAAATGTATATTGTATACCAAATTTTATAAATCGAATTCAATTTGTTTCTGTTCCTAAACTGATGTGAAAAACTTTTCGAAAATTACCAGCAATAACTCTGCCTAATTATAACACATGATACACATGATTTCTAAATGTTTTTTGTATTTTTCTCAAATATTTTATTTTAAAATCGGATAAGACCATTTGCTTTCATATATCTCACATAGACCTTAAATTTATGAGTTTGCTGGCGACTGTCAAGAAGGTAAAACGAATTTTTCACAGATTAATTTTAATTTTTAAAATTTGAACGAAAAGACCGTCAAAATCAAGTATTACGCTGCTAAGAAGATACATATTATGTAAAACAGAGATCAAAGGAATTAAGTTGTGAGCATATTTAAACTTAAAGAAATTTATTTTCAGACAAGTTAGGGGACGTCCATTAATTACGTGTGGTAATTTTTTGAAAATTCGGACCACCCCTCCCCTTGATGAGATTTGGTTAGATCTGGCGAGACTCCTCCCCCCCCCCTTCCGTGAGATTTAAATTATAATTTTTAATGTAAATTCTATGCATTAAAAAGTTGACGTGAGGTTTTCCTTGACCCCTCCCCCCCTTGGTGAGATTTTGCCAGACCCCCTCCCCCCTATTTTAGCCCACGTAATTAATGGACGTCCCCTTATGAATATTTTTATACAAAAATTATTTCAAATGGAATAACTCAAAAGCTATGAATCTGAATCTGCTTTCAAATCGAAAGTTCCGCCACAAACTTGGAGTTTATGAATTTTTTATTGAAGGCGCGCATATATTTTCATTCGAGTCATTTTTGTTCCTTCATAATAACGTACTAAAGGTCATATGAGTGATCATCATAAATTTACTATAATTAAACGGGATAAGTTATGTGTAAAAATGGTGCGCGCCTTCAATAAAAAGAAAATTTTTTAAGGAATATTATAATTGTATTTTGTGTTGCCCCACACTGTACTGAATATTGAGCTCAGTAAAATAATTACAACCGACATATTGAAGTGAAAATTCTTTAGTGGCAGTCATTTGAAAAATATGTAACGCAAAATTTGAAACGCTGTTTTTTTTAATTGGGATCTAGAATAGCTACAGCAATTATATATCAAATTAAAGTACTCATCGATCAGAGTGTGACGAAACTATCAGCTTAGAGATCGGGTAACCAAAAGCTGAGGTATAAGCGTTCTATTTTTTCAATTTTGTCAAGCAATGCACTGATCAACTACCAAAGCCTTGCTATAGCGAGGAAAATTAGGCGGATTGCTTTCTATTAGGGTCCGACCGAAGGCTTCGGCCACCTTCGGCCTAAAAATCGCACATTCGGCCTACCTTCGGCTTCGGCCTTAAAATGGCCGAAGATTGGCCGAAGCCGAAGGTTGCTAATGAATGCAATTTCGAAGTTAAATTCGCCAATTTGAAACACGAAATATGCAAAAGTGAAATAGTTTGGAATAGAAAGTTTTTTAAACAAATATAGCTCAGAATGTGATATTGTAAAGTTAATGTAAACGACATTAGTTGTGAAGTTAAAGCAATAAGCACTACAAATATTGAAAATAATCTTTGGGAATCTCATGACACAACGGCCATGCAGCCATATAACTCATGCTGATGTCAAGTTTTAAGATAGAGTTTGAGATGCACATTAAAGAATCTATTATTATGAGGAATGGATGTATTTTTAGCAATTGGCATTTAAGTTCATTTCTGAAACTGAAAAAAAGCACAAAAAATTTCTATCTGCCCCTCCGACTAGCGCTGTAGGTCAGCTTTATACCGACTCTGGTTCAAATTTGTGTGGCGAAAACGTTGATAAACTTTTATTTTAGCTCACAATAAAAACTTATTTGACTTTGAATATTAAAGTACCTTCAACTTTTATTATCATTATAAACTAATATTGTTTATGTTTGCTAATAGATTATAACCATATAATTTATTTTTTGTTACTTATACATTGAATTTTAGTTTATTTAAGTTTTTATTTATAAAAGGCTAAACTTTCGGCTTCGGCCGAAGGTTTCGAAATTGGCCCAAGTTCGGCTTCGGCTTCGGCCAAAAAAGTCACCTTCGGTCGGACCCTACTTCTATTAATATGTTTATGCGACAGCTTCGTTCGTTTTACCGAGTACCGATCGGAAACCGTGCAAGAGTCGACACACTTCGTGCGTTCAAAGAGATTTGAATGAAATGCCGTCGCATAAGCTTATTTTATGTTTATTGCGTGGACTTACATAAATGCAATTAAAAAAACAGAAATAGACGAAATAAAATAGAACAAAAAAAAAAAAACCTTAAGAAAACTAAACTGCGGTAGAATGGGACGAAAATGTTTATTAAAATGATAAAATTGACGGCATCTAGAATATCTACAGCAGTAAATGATATATCAAATTAATGTAATCATCGAGCTGAGTGCACTAAAACTATCAGCTTCGAGTTTGGTTAATCAAAAACTGAGGCATAAGCGGATAGAGATTTGCTATTCCTTAACTTTTTTCAAGTACAGTGGAATCTCGATAAAACAACCAAAATGTCCCAGGGGTTGTTGCAACCATCGAAAAGTTGCAATTACTGGACAGATTTAAAAAATCAAAACTATGTATGTAACATTTTGCATAGTATATTCATATTTTATTGAAAAACAATATGTAGGAATTCATAAGAGATAATTTTATAACAAAAAATAAATAAAATACATTGAAAGAAGAAACCTTTAGTATCTAAGTGAAATTGAAAAAACAAAAATGTAATTTCCTAGAAAATACAGGCATTAGACCCTTCAGAATTATAAAAAGGTGTTTTTACTGATGAAACCAAAATAGAGTATGGCCGGATGGCAGATCATACATTAGGCGCCCGGCACGAACTGAGTTTAACCATAGGTACACACGCCCAACACCAAAGTACGGCGAAGGTAACATTATGGTGTAAGGCGGTATGTCATGGCGTGGTGTCTTGTAAATACGTCCAAACAGTTTAACTTCTCTCAAATGACGTTTTACGGTATCAACGGAAGGTCCAGAGCCATTTTCACTAAAAACATCTACTGAAACCGGCCTTGCTACTTTATGCAGGAGGCTTTTTGAACTCACAAACAAGAATTTTGTCTTCTTTTTCAGTCGTTACACGAGGTTTACGTTTTCGGGGTACATTTTTTGCTGCTGCATACTTTCGAAAATGGTGATTAGCAATAAAAACCATCGTTTTTGAATAGTTTACAACTTAAGCACTTTCACTATAAGAGTTTTTTTTATCAAAAGGTCCAAAATTGATTCGCGAGTTTTAGTCACTGGATTTATTTTTTCTTAGGTTTTTTTTTCTTTGTAACTTTTATTAAAATAAATTGATTGTCTACAACAAATTATTGGTAGTAAAACACATTCAAATCAATTTAAGTGATCTTACTGACTGACAACACAGACCGTTCTTAATTATGTGCACGGCTGGTTTTCTTTCTGATATCATAAAAAGGCACCCTGTGTTTTAACAGCTTAAAAATTGGAAAAAAATTTATTGACAAAAGAATGAGGGAGTCCTCTATTATAAAACTGCAAAAAGAATTTTTTGAATTTGTAAACTATTTATATGAAAACTTAATTAGAACTGATATGTATGAATCGTTCATAATTATGTGCACGGATTTGTATATACAGTAGCGAGCATAAAAAATGCAACTGCGGTCACTGAGACACAGAGAATCTACGGGACCTAGTAGATCACGATCTGATAAAGAAAAACCCCTCCAATATAAAGAACTTGGTAAAAATCCATCAGGAAGAGTGGAATAAGACATCCATAGAGACTTTAATGTCCTAAATGGATCCTATACCCTCCAGATTTCGTGCAGTCATCGCCAATAATGGTAATGCCACTAAGCAATAATTTAAGCTAAAATATTCTCCTGAAAGAATACTCAAACTATTAAAATAAATTGAATTTTGAAGAGTTGCATTTTTTTGCTCGCTTAATTTTTAAGGTTGTCTTATACTTTGATGCATTACAGAATACTGGATGCAGATAATTCAACAATTCTACATTTTTTTAAATTAACGTATCTGGCATAATTTGAAATTTTTGAAAATCCTAGAAAAATCTATAGAATAGTTGAATTGTGCCAGGTCTGTTAATTTAGAAAAATGTAGATACCTTGGTCTTGAAATAAGATAATGATGTTCGGTGCACGGCATTCTTTTAAGCAAATAAAAATACATTAAAAATATTGTACAACGATCGGTGATAAAATAATATGGGCGGATTTTGCAACTTGAAAGCAGATAATCGGTATTTTTTGTTTTTTTCCGATCAATTTTAAATTTTTTTATAAGAAAAAAAGAAGGAGAAGAAAAACTAATCACGGGTTCAAGTTCCTCGATCGATAATAGCTGTTTAGAACAAAAAAAAATTTTGAATCAGCTTAATATGTATATATGTATGTCAACGCCGAATCGGCAAATTTCAGGTCTGTTAATTTAGGAAAATGCAGATATTTTGGTTTTGATAGAAGATATTGATATGCGGTTTACGGTTTTCTCTTAAGCAAATAAAGGTACATTGAAAATAATGTACTACTAGATCCACGGTAAAATATATCAAGATTTTGCAACTTGAAAGAAAATCGGCATTTTTTAATTTTATCCGGGCAATTTTCTATTTTTTTATAAGAAAAAAAAAACTGATGACGGATTCGAATTCCTCGATCGATAATAATTCGAAAAGTATACCCATTTTGTTACAAAATTTGATAACCTCTTTAGCTTGCACCATTTTTTAAATCAATATTTTCGAAAACGGGTAGGCAGCTTAAAAAAGGCGGCGGCAATCCAGTTTTCAAAATTGATGAAAATCCTTATGAGTTGTTTTGTCCAGACATATAGGGCTATTGTAATCCACTGACACATTGTGAAAAAATCAAAAAGTTTTTATTTTGTACCGCTCTAATGTACATACATATTTTGATCCACATATCAAACGACCCATATGCGACCAGTGTTGAGTTTTGGGAATTTTTTTTCGGTCCCAATCGATTCGAAGAGGTCAGAAATGAATTTGGAAAGAGAGTACCACCAAAGTGGCTGTTTTGACCCTATTTAAAAAAAAAATTATACCACGCACAGTGGATTTTTGTGGCCATAAATAGGAAGATTTTGAAAGTGCTAGGGATTAAAAAAATTTTTAAGAGAATCGTCAGAGAATACTTAGGGAATGAAAAAAAAACTACAAAAGTATTAAATTTGTTTTGAGTTTAGTGACACAGTGGGCTCAAAGTTGAACTTTGTACACCTAAAATGTTCTATGAAACTTTTTATAAAAGCGCTTGTTGGATAAAGCGCTCTAGTTAACTTGTTTGAAACAAAATGCTATAATATAGCATATTGGCGGAAAGTACATTACTTCCACTTTATAAAAATCAATTTTATTTTTTTTTATCGTCTTTATATGAATTGTACGGATTTTTCAAAAATTATATTGAAAAATGATAAAAGTGGAAAATTAGCAAACTTTGATAGAAAAAAAAAAGTATATCTCCGGATTTCGAAAATTTTTTTATATGTAATGTAAGAAAGTATGGTTAGCTAAAAAACAAATTTTCATTTTTTAGTTTAGAAGGAACAAAAAATACTGACTTTTATGAAATGCTCTTATTAATGTATTTTTATTGAAATATACCAAAATTGCATATTAGCATAAAGTTTATAGATCATACTTTTCAAAAAATGTTTACTTGAGCTTCTGTATTCTATGTGTGAATTATAGTGATTTTTTTAAAATTAGGGCTGTAAAAGTCATAATTGAGAAAATTGGCAAACTTTGACAAAAAAAAAAAAGTATATCCCCGGATTTCGGAAATTTTTTAATATGTTATGTGAGAAAGTATGGTTAAGCAAAATCCAAGATTTCAGTTGCTTTTTTTCATAACTTTTTTTTTATGATTATTTTTCTACTGCAACATTTGAAGGAAAAAATATTTTTATTTCTTCACATTTTGCAACGCTTTACAATAATTTTATCGATTGTAAAGGCTTACAGTGTGAAATAAGATTAAATTAAATTTTGAAAGAAGTTCCTTTTAGTAGAGAGGAACTGAAAAGGGATATTTTTTCTCTTTCTATCCCCCTTGGGGTTCACCCTTTTTATACCTGAATATAACGTAGTGAAGGAATGGTAGATGCAGCATATGGGGCTTAAGTCCGATTAGGAACATTTTTATTATTATCATTATTTTTTTTATTATTATTATTTTTATTATTCTAATTATATATTTTCCAGTGAATATATTAAAAATTTTTATGTTTTTATTTATAATTGTTATTTCATATTTTCCAATAAATTTATTTTATGCTGAATTTTTTTAATATATGTATGTTCAGACAAAAATATTGGGTTTGCATCAAAAACTAAGCGTAGAGTATTTCAAAAGTCATTACGACTGAATACTGCATTTGTTATTAATATTTTACAGTTATTTTAACAAAGCAAATACAGTAGAACCCAGGTAAAATGATTCTGCACCTAAAAACCGCGCGGTTTGATCGTAGTATTTTTACAATAAGTTTGTCGCACTTATAAGCCTGCTTCCTCCTTCGACTATCAAGAGATTCATCTATTACGTCATCCGCTGAAATGTCCGTTTCTTTGGGAAATCGTTCTATCCAGTCTCTACTGTATTGTTTACAATATCATAAAGTGCCGAAAGTTAAATAAAAAAGTGCAGTGCAATTAAATAAGTTAAATATCAAGTATTATTGATAAAAAGTCTTAAATTATTTAAATAATTGAACTGTTTTTGATAAGTATGCACATACATTATATTCCAATATATTTATATTTATAAAATTTTTGAAATCAGCATAGCCAATTTATTGGGAATTAATACCCATTTTGAAATAAAACATCAAAAACCATTCTATCTTTGTATGGAAGTTAGGCGTGTCCGTGAACCGATTTTTTTCATATTCACAAGTTTTTGTTGTTTTAACCCAAAAACGTCTGTGCCAAATTTCAAGACTCTAACGCTATTACTACTGCCACTTTTTTTTATTTTTCTCTAATAACTTGAAAACTATAGAAGATATCGCAAAATTAGTATTTTTTTTGAAATCAGCATTACCAAATTAAAGGGAATTGATACCCATTTTGAAAAAATGTCTCACCCACATCTCAACTTTGTATGGGAGGTAGGCGTGTCCTTGAACCGATTTTTTTTATATTCATAAGTTTTTGTTGTTTTCACCCAAAAAACGTCTGTGCCAAATTCGAAGACTCTAGCGCTATTACTACTGTTAATAGCCACCTTTTTTGGTTTTTCTCTAATAACTTCAAAACTATAAAAGATATCGCAAAATTAATAACAATTTTGAAATCAGCATTGCCAAGTCAAAGGGAATTGATACCCATTTTGAAAAAAGGTCTCAACCACATCCCAACTTTGTATGGGAGGTAGGCGTGTCCGTGGACCGATTTTACTCATATTCACAAATTTTTCCTATTTTTACATTTTAAACATATGTACCAAATTTCAAGAGTGTAGCGCAATTATTACTATTTATGGCCGCCGTTCCATACAAATCCATCCACTGTGCCACGGCGAAAATTTCGGCTTCCATTTGCCACTTATCTACTATTATTAAACGAGCTAAAATTGTATGTATATATATATATATATTTTCAGACTTTATTTCCAAAACGGGTGCAGCGATTTTGATGAAACTTGGGGGTTAGGTACATATGTGAACAAAATTAGGATTGGGCTGGGTTTTAACTTATCAAAGGCTCCTGGAGGGGCGTGGCACAGCCCTAAACTTTTATTTTCATAACGTCATATCTTGAAAACTATTCAAGATATTGTGATGAAATTTGGTACACAGATGCAGATCATAAATGTCTTAAATTTTGCCAAAAGTGGGCGGAATCGGAAAAGTGGGCGTGGCACTTTTCAATAATTGAAAATTTTGATTCAATATTACTCAAAAACGGCACTGAGGATTTTCATAAAAATTTTATAGATATTACCTCTAAGAGCAGTCATCATAACATGCTATGTCACTATACTGGCAAAATTCGTTTAAGGGCGTGGCACAGCCCACAATATTTATAAACATTATAATAAGAGAATTAACAACACAATCGTTCTGAAATTTCATATGGTGGATATACTTGCTATAAGGTACCTCAAGACGAAAAATGGGTGTAATAGTACCAGTGGGCGTGGCACCTCCCATACAAGCAAAACAGGTTAAATGTTATATTTATTGTACTATGAGAGTAATCTTCTTAAAATTTGGTGAGGAGTTGTCGGTTACTATAAGCTTTGAAACTAAATGCATTTCGACGGGATTGCTTCAGTGGGCGTGGCACCTCCCATACAAACAAAAACCGTTAAATGTTATAATAAGTGCACTATGGGAGTAATCTCATTAAAATTTGGTACAGAGATGTCGGTTACCAAAAATTTTTAAGTTAAATGGATTTCGACGAGATTTCGTTAGTGGGCGTGGCACGTCCCATATATACGAAAATCGTTGAATGTTGTATTTAGTGCACTATGGGAGGTATTTTCTTTAAATTTGGTGTAGAGGTGTCGATTACTATAAGCTTTGAAATTATATGGATTTCAACGGGATTGCGTAAGTGGGCGTGGCACCTCCCATACGTACGAAAAACGTTAAATGTTATTTAGTGTACTATGGGAGTAATTTTTTTAAAAATAAAAAAAAATTTTTTTGTTCCAATAGACTTTTAATTACAGTGGTGTAGTGTTAATATTGTAGTGGTCATTTTTAATATTTGACCACTTAGTGCTTCCTGAGCGATTTGCGGAATTTGTTGCTGTAAGGATATTTTCCTTGTCCTTTGGAGTATCCCGGAAGTAGTCACTCCATAAGTGACTACTTATCAAGGCGGTTCACTCCGAGTCACTTTGAGTCACTTGGAGTCACCGAGGTGAGTGAAAATCGCAATTTTGTGGTTTGCGTGCGATTTTGGCAGAATTGGTCTATAACACCTATAGGCCACGTTGGTGCAAACTCTTATCGCACCTAATTATGTTTTGCGATGCGTGCGATTTTTTGGATATTATTGCTGTAAGGATATTTTCCTTGTCCTTTGGAGTATCCCGGAAGTAGTCACCCCATAAGTGACTACTTATCGAGGCGGTTCACTCCGAGTCACTTTAGGTCACTTGGAGTCACCGAGGTGAGTGAAAATTGCAATTTTGTGGTTTGCGTGCGATTTTGGTAGAACTGGTCTATAACACCTATAAGCCACGTTGGTGCAAACTCTTATCGCACCTAATTATGTTTTGCGATGCGTGCGATTTTTTGATAATTATTGCTGCAAGTATATTTTCCTTGTTCTTTGGAGTATCCCGGAGATAGTCACTCCATAAGTGTCTACTTATCGAGGCGGTTCACTCCGAGTCACTATGTGTCACTTGGAGTCACCGAGGTGAGTGAAAGTCGCGATTTTGTGGTTTGCGTGCGATTTTTGTAGAATTGGTCTATAACACCTATGGGCCACGTTGGTACAAACTCTTAGCGCATCTAATTATGTCTTGCGGTGCGTGCGATTTTTTGATTTTATTACTGTAAGGATATTTTCCTTGTACTTCGGATTATCCCGGAGGTAATCACTCCATAAGTGACTACTCATCGAGGTGGTTCACCACGAGTCACTTTGGGTTACTTGGAATCACCGAGATGAGTGAAAATCGCGATATTGCGGTTTGCGTGCGATTTTTGTAGAATTGCTCTATAACACCTATTGGCCACGTTGGTGTAAAAACTTTGCGCACCTAATAACGTTTTGCGGTGCGTGGAATTTTTTTTTTTTTGGATTTTTACGAATTTCGTGAACCAAAGTGACTTTAAGTGACCCAACGTCACTCGGGGTGAACCGCCTCGATGAGTTGTCACTTATGGAGTGATTACCTCCGGGATAAGCCGAAGAACAAGGAAAATATCCTTACAGCAATAAAATTTAAAAAATAGCACCAACCGCAAAACGTAATAAGGTGCGATAAGTTTTTGTACCAAAGTGGCTTATAGGTCTTACCCCTCGTACTAACTGTACAATCGGTTGCGCTCTTTTATATAAATGCTGCGATATCTCAGTCGATTTAGTGTCCAATTTAAATGAAATCGAGCCATTTTGCATTATCCTTTTCATTTCTATTCACTCTTGGTCCCAATCCACTCTTTTTATAAACACTTTTGCATCAGACCACAATTTGACGAAACTAAAAACGAAGCAAAATTGTTGAAAAAAATGGAACAGAAAAAAGTAAAGAGAAGTTGAAGCGTGAAAGTGAAAAGTCAACTTTTTTCAACAAATTCCATATTTTTTCGATTTTTTCAACCTCAAAACGAAAAACCGAACAGTGGTCGGTCTCCAGGTACTGTATCATTAAACTAAACTTTTGTTATGTTCTTTTTAATTCTAAAAATAAATGTTGCGGATATAATAGGTACACCATAGAGTTCAAAATTCAACTCAACGGAAAAACTTTTTATTCAAAATATTTAAGAAAACAAAAATGCAGATATCTTCGTAGCATTTATATATATATGAAAAAAAGGAGAAATTCTTTAAAAATTACTATAAGGAATATGGAGCATTTAGTAAGATGTAATCACTTAACAACACCTAAGACAGCTACATTTATGATAAATAAAGGCGTTAGCAAGTGGGCCGCACACACATCACTTCGTAGGATTGGGCTAGTATCACCTATTAAACAAACAAAAAACAGCATAATCAGAAACAAAATGTCAAAGCGCGACTAAAATTTAGCAAGGAGCATAAACATTGCAGTGTGGAAGACTAGAAACGAATAATTTGGTCTAACCAAACAAAATTTAATTAAGTCTGACGAAACTAAATTTAATTTGGTCTGAAGAAACAAAATTTAATCGACTCCAGTCTTCCACAATGCAATTTTTATGCTCCTTGCTGAATTTTAGTAGCGCTTTGACATTTTTTTCTGATTATGCTGTTTTTTGTTTGTTTAATAGCTGATACTAGCCCAATCCTACGAAGTGATGTGTGTGCGGTCCACTTGCTAACGCCTTTATTTATCATAAATGTAGCTGTCTTAGGTGTTGTTAAGTGATTACATCTTACTAAATGCACCATATTGTGGACATCTCTGTATGTTACCTTTCTGGGTCGACCGCTCTTGTTGATTGTATGCTTAGGATTGCGCCATTTTTGGACGCAAAGAACTGTTCTATGAGTAGTTTTCAAAGCTTTTGCTATAGTTCTGGACGACTGACCATTTTAAGTCATAATAACTACATTATATTCGGTTTCAACAAATATCTTTTCCATATTGCTTAAATTATCATTTTATTCTTAAGTAAGGAACACTGAAATAATAATTTGCATCACTTTCATCTGAAAATTAACTAAAAAGAAGCTACCTCCAAAAATGTTCAATGAAAGAAATAAATAAAGGGAAATTTACAGCTATAAAACGAAAAACAATTCAGACGTGCAAAACTGGAGACATGGAATTTTTTGCATTTTTGCAAAAAATTAACTATTGTATACATTTTAAATTAATTTATTGATTTTATATTAAAGTTAAAGAAACAAAGATTTCAAAATCAAAAACTTTTTTCAAATCAGTTTAGTATTAATACTTTTATAGCCATGTAAGTATGAAACTGCCTAACATTGTTAGTTTTGCTCGCTACTGTATATATAATTCTACTGTACGTGTGTATGTCACTGAACTCCTCCTAAACGGCTGGACCGATTTGAATCAATTTTTTTGCATGCGATTGGGTGGCACCCTGGATGGTTTAGATTCACAAATAATACTCCTATATGGGCAATTTAGGGTGGCCCTCATACAAAAATAGTTTAAAAATAGCATTTTCACAAAGACTACTGAATCGATTCACATATGTCGATTACACCACGTGTCTTTTATATTAAGTGGAATAGCAAAGGTTATAAAACTTTAATTTAAGATGCATATTTAGAGTGGTCCTCTTACAAAAATATTTTAAAAATAGCATTTTCACGGAGACCACTTAATTGATTCACATGGAAATTACACCACGTGGCTTTTATAGTAAGGGGCATATTTTAAGTTACAAAACTTTTGATTAGGGTGGATATTTAGGGTGGCCCTCATACAAACATATTTTTAAATATCATTTTCACAAAGACCGGTCAAACGATTCACATGGAATGTACACCACGTATCTTTTATATTAAGCTATTTTATATAGGGTGCATATTTAGGGTGGCCCTCATACAAACATATTTTAAAAATAGCATTTTCACAAAGACCACTTAATTGATTCACATGGATAGGGATAGGTGGTACCAAGTTCACCGGGTCAGCTAGTTATATTATAAAAAGTAAGACATTCTCTGATTATAATAAATCAGTTGTTAATTATTATTTGAATTTTCAGTCCCGGTAGACCATTCTGTGGAAATGCCCATATATGATTATGATTATGAAATTGAACTGCGGTACAGTATTCTTTTTTTTTGTTTTTTTATTACAATCAAAACATTGTGTTACATTCATAGAAAATTTATCAGCTAAGCTGGTGTTGGACATAATATAGTAGACCGTGAAGCCGGGTTGTAAATCCTGAGATGCGGATGAAGGCAGCCCATTTACACCAACTTTTATGTAGGGGGGCGGGGGCATTAAACTGAGCTATATTTCGGAAAAGAATCATTATTTTGCAAAGGTTTTATTCTAAGTGTAAACTACACCCGAATAAAGCTGATTTCGCATTTTTGGCCAAAGATGTTGAGAATGCTGACATTATGAAACGTAAAAACTGATAAGCTTAGTGTTAAGTACTTAAAAAACTTGTTTAGTAATGCTTAGATACAACAGTTCCGAACGGCGATAGTAAAGAAAATATTTTCACAATAAACTGTACTATCAAAGCATTGCCAGTGATCTGCGGGAGTAAAAGTCATAAATAAAAACAATCTTTGACATCCTTTGGATTTGAGCTGCGACCACAAACGTAAAAGATTACCTCTTGAGATACCGAGCTCCCATAAAGCTTAATTAAAAATCTATTATCAGGGATTTTTGGTTTTTTAAAGTTACTGTTATTTGGCAAAAAAAAACAACAATTATAAGCCTTAAGAATAAATAGTAATAATAGTAGCACGTTTATCACATTATTTTGTTTCCTTGCAAATTGTTGCTCTGATTTAACTTAATGTGTGTTTGCCGTTTCTTCTCCTCTTTAAACGCTTCTGTGTTCGCTTTTCTCTCAATGCGTCTTTCGGTGCGATATTCACGCAATAGTCGCTTCCGCTCTTTTTTCTCTTCACTAGTTTCATCCTTAGGACGCAACGAGAGCACACTTAACGTAGACATCACAGACTTGGCGCAAAGAGATTTTGCACCAGTGGATCCGTGATCTAATGCAGTTTCGTCTAACATGGATAGCGCCTTAGCAGTGAGTTGAGATTCGCCATTCCGTAACACGTTGGATGGCAAACCCGTTTTGGAATCGATTTCAATTTTTTGTCGGCGGCGTGGTTCATTTATTAACTTTGGATGGTTGTAGATATTGGAGTATGTTGATAAGATGGATTCACAATCCCATTTTTTTTCTTTCGGATTTTCCACTTCACATTCAATTATCTCCTCGTTGGGATCTTCTCCATCTACTATATTGCGGTATTTTTCGATGCGTTCCTTGTCCCAATCTTTGTTGTATTCTTCTAGTTTTTTAGATTTTTTAAATTCCTTAAAACAACCCAGTACATAGGGATGTTTCTGATGCCAGCCGCCTTCAATTTCTTCCATTCCTAGATCACCAAGCTCTGGATCATCATAGCTAGCAAAAAATTTTTCGAAACGATCATCCAGTAATGATAATTGCTCATTGCGACGTATGACACTTGAGGACATTGAATATTCGGTAAAGCGCGATTTGGTTTCTTCATCAGGGAATCTACGCTCGCGCAGTAGTGGTGCCAAGCGATCCATGAGTTCAGTTTCATTTTCTTCAAAATCATCATTGCTTTCCATTAAGTCGTCAGAATCGACATCAGACTCATCGTCTTCACCATTCATATCTTGTTCATTTTCAGACTCATTATCATCACCCATTGCTTGCAGCACAAAGTCATCATCAAGCTCATTAGCCTCATTATCAAAATCAAAGTCATTATCGAGTGCTGCAACTACATCGGGATCCCAATCTGGCCGCGGACCCGGACAAAGAGCAGCTTTATTTAACATGCCCTCCTCTTCCTCAAATTGCGAGGCAAATACAGAACTGGGTAGCTGCAGTTTAGGCGCAGTCGTTAAATTGCCTTCTTCGACTCGCTTCTTCGCTTGATTTGGATTTTCCACATATTCCCATACAATTTCCTGCTCAGGCTTTTTTAAGTGCTGCAGATAATCATAGTCATCATCATAAAGGATTCCAAATTTTTTTTGTTCCTCAATTCGTTTGTTTGGATCCGCCGAAGTGACCACTTTGTTTTTGGATGCCTCCACCAGCACGTGCTGCGGTGCAGTTTCGTCAGTTACCAGCGGATCGTGTTGACTACGATGTACCAAGTGGAAAGTCACAGCTTTCTTACGGTCAATAAATAATTTCTTGCCTTTGCCCTAAAACCGATAAAATATTAATTTATTTCTTGTTTTATATAAAAATACTTTTAACATACCATTTTGAAGTAAAATTCCTAGTAGTTCTTGTTTACAAAACGAAAATCAAAGATTAATTTGACCAAAATAGAAAATAGTTTTCTGCGACACATGTGTCGAAGGCAAGTTGATTACTGTCAAAATACTCGTTTTCAAGCTGACAGATAGGTGGCGCCTCGAATAAATTGACAGTGAGATATTTTAAAGCAGATACACATTAATGTAAAAATAAGCAGGACTAATGAATAAATCTTTTTTGAGCCCTCATATATTCTTTTTTTTTTTAAAAAGCTATCGTCTATATGCTGGATGTACTATTTGAAGTTATACTGCATACCTAAGCTATTTTTTTCGGAAAATAAATTAACGAACTCAAGAAATGTTCTTAAAATTTTCAATTTGACTTTGACTTTGGCTTTGTATTTTGTGAAAAATACCTCGGGGAGATTACGATTTCCGTGGCGCCTCGATTTTTTTATTTTTTCGATAAAACACGTCAAAATAAATCGAAAATGTTAAATAAAAAAAATGCATATCTCGTTTAGTTTTCGAGTTATCGATACTTAAATTTTTTTTTTGATTATATCGTTAGTGCCAAAGTTTTAATGCCGCCGCAATTTATGGATGATTTTCAATAGAACAGCTCGAAATAAATCGAAAATGTTAAATAAAAAAAATCGATACCTAGTTTGGTATTCGAAATATCGATTCTTAAACATTTGATTTTTATGGTTTTTGAATGCAATTTATGGACGATTTTCAATAGAACCGAAGCCGCCGCGAAGCCGGTGTCGGATTTTTGGGAGTTTTAAATCCTGAGCAGCGGGCGTAGGCCGCCCACTTACCCTTACTTTTATGTTAGATTACTGTGGCTAGCAAACCAGGTATTGGATATATTATAGGCTGATCCGCGGCCGAAGGCCGCCGCGAAGCCGGTGTCGGATTTTTAGGAGTTTTAAATCCTGAGCTGCGGCCGTAGGCCTCCCACTTACCCTTACTTTTATGTAAAATTACTGTGGTGCCGCAGGAGTCTTACTTGTAGGGGTATAATAAAAATTACATTTTTAAGTATCGATATTTCGAAAACCAAACGAGTTATCGATTTTTTTTATTTAATATTTTCGATTTATTTTGAGCTGTTCTATTGAAAACCATCCTTGAATTGCAGCGGCATTGAAATTTTGGCACTAACGATATTATCAAAAACAAATTTTTTAGTATCGATAACTCGAAAACTAAACGAGATATTCATTTTTTTTATTTAACATTTTCGATTTATTTTGACGTGTTTTATCGAAAAAATAAAAAAATCGAGGCGCCACGGAAATCGTAATCGTGCCAATACCTCCACCGACAAAACTGCTCTTGTTGTTGCTGTTGCCGCTAAATACTTAAATTTCAAGAAACTTTCTTGAGTTTCTTAAATGGTTTCCGCAAAAAATTGGCTTACAAAAAAGAACAAACAACAATATTAAATCAATTAAAAGAAAAATGAGAATTCAAATAACATTATTAATTGATCTTCCTTAATATGGGAATAGTATTATATGTTAGTTTGGTAATTCGTTGGTTGGTAATTTCCATTTATGGATTTTTTTAAATTTTAGAACAAGTAAAATTTTTATAACTATTTTATTTTTTATGTTTCACACAAAGTCAGAGTTGTCAAATTATTCAACGTACGTCAAAAGTAAAAGTTGCCCAATTTCATTCATTGGTCTTTCGTTTTGTCCGTGAACGAGTACAGACGTGTTTTCGTATGTGGTCGCTCGCGTGGGTCTTAGTGTTAGACCCGTTCCACGTGTTTTTTTCAAGGCTGTGGAACGTTTGAGTGTAGTCCCTAGTTCCGTTTGCTAACCCTTTAAATCTGAGTACTGTTTTTGTGTAATCTGTCTGAAATAGTGAGTATCCACGGAGAGAACTTACTATGGTGTCTCAATATTTAAGTGTTAAAATTTTCGACATTTTTTGCCCATTGTGAATTCTTTGCCCATTTTGTCCCTTTTTCAAAAACAAAAGAAAGTGCGGAGAAATTTAAAAACTATAACGTAAAATAGAAATATATAAACTATTTAAAAAAACTATGAAAACTATTTAAAAAAGGAAGTATATGTATGCTGCATACATAAAAGACTAATGTTATTTAACCTTGAATACTCAAAATGTTATTTAACCTTGAATTAATTGCATCTCATAACTGTTTTTAAAACACATACTTATGTGTATAAAAAAGAAAACACAGTGTTTAAAAGAAAAGAAACATAAGAAACTTAAAATTTTAAATGACAATAAAAGAACCATAAGATACTTAAAATTTAAAAAAAAATAAATTTTTGACAATAAAATTGTCGTCGTTTATTTATAAAAAAGCGACAACACTACAGTTAGATAAAGGCATTGAATTTTACACCTCAACGCTAAGGACTGCAATAATAACTCCGTGTTTAAGGCAGTCCTTTTCTTCAACTACATATGTCGTACGGAATGCATGGCATATTTTCAAGAGAGAGAGAGAATTTCATTCATTGCATTGACGGATAAGTTACCATTTCGCTGCACTACGTGCAAATCATGGTAAAATTACTAAGTCAGCGTTTACACAGGCAAATTCAGTGAAAAAAATTCTTGCCTATTCTCTTTTGTGAATTTGTTTTGCGTTTACACACGAAAACTAGTGATGGGAACTATCGAATAAAAACTATCGAATTATTCCATAGTCTATTTGTTTTCATTCATTCAATAGCTGTTCTCAATTCACTCATTGATAGTTTCACTCACTAGATCACTCATAGAAACTACAGCGCAACTATCGAATAAATAGTTTTTTGTGTGATTTAGAAAAATTCAAATCACATGACTGAATTTATATCGAAATAAGGAATTCTAACAAATTGCCGGCGGCACATTGCAAGAAGCTTCTAAATTAACATAATAAATGTTATTGTTACTGATATAATAAAAAATAATAATTTAATGATATAATAAGCTTTTCTTAACATTGATAAAATTCATTGGTAATTAAATCTTTCATTTAGAAAACTAGTTTATTTAAGGAAAATTGTTTGATTTTTAACAGTGATCAATTACTTGCTGACATTCAGTAAACCAAATTTATGGTAACCAATACTGAATTAAAATTAAATGAGTGAATGAACGATTGAAAAAAATCATTCGATAGTCAATATCATTCAGTTACTAACTATCGATTGTTGAAATCACTCGATAGTTCCCAACACTAACGAAAACTAGAATTTGTTTGTGGTTGAAAATGCCAAAGCAATTACTGCGTCAACCCGCCACAACGAACGTAAATTCAAAGCATAATATCAGCGAAAGAACAGAACGAAAGAGAATTTGCGGGAACGAAAAACTCTGCACACCACCCTTGCGTTTTTCCCTTCTTGCTTACAGACAAGGAAACTTTTTGTTCAGAGTTTACCTGTGTAAACGCTGACTAAGGTATAATTATCTTGTCTAACTCAAAATGTGCAACCGTGACAAAAATACATCATGGCTATACATGGTAGAACTATCTTCTGAAACTCAAGTTATGTAACCATGAAAATGCCTACGATAAATGTTAAAAGTAAGAAAAACAAAGACAAAAGAAAAATTCTGACAAGGCTCGTTTTTTTAATTGTGAAGATATCGAACAAAACAAGCTGTTTTGACAATTTAAGTAGGCATACAAGAAAAGAAGAAGAACTATGACTTAGAAATGCTGCTACCGTGATTATTGTACCATGATCATCGCTGTCAACAAAGAAGAAAAGAAATCTAACAACGAGCACTTTTAGCTATGAGTTTGGAAATTTCAGTGCTTGATTTTGACAGAAACGATAGCCCTAAAAATAAAGAAGAAGAACTGTTAATTTTCAAAGTTTTTACAGCCCGAGTGTGCTTCTCTTCTCAGTTACTATACTGCCTGCTAATGAAAAAGTTGCACTGCTAGCAGGTATTGAATGTATTTGCAACGCCAGCTTCGATAAATGTGAATAATTTTTTCTATGTGTCTGTGCCAACACTGGTCCGTATACTCATATTCATACCCATTTGATTGTTTTTATATTCGGAATCTATTCATGCAATTTGTGGGTACTTTGATTGCAATCACTTAAATTTTTTTTACCGATCAAATCAGTTGGTATAAAGCAAGTATGCTTATACTTGAATGGAGTGAACTTGTTCGATCAGCCGACTGATGCATACACAAAATGAGCACTTTTTGTCTACTGCTGATTATATTCAGGACTTGGTTTGAGTTGTTGTGATCGATTGTGAGTGGAAACTTTTGAGTATGCTCAAATCAACAAAAATGTGATTTTTGCAGTTCTCTGTTATATATCTAAGGGTAAGTTTACACCAGCAGTTTTTTAACTCGTGTTTTCCAGAACGAAGGCTTTAATATAACTCCAGCGTTAGTAAAACAATTAAGCAATTCATAAGGTCTTCTAAAATCATATGTCATAAGTCAATATTGTACAAAAATGCAACGCATGTGAACACTTTATCATAATTGTTTGTAGTATTAAACTGTCAATCTAACAAACTAAGGAGTAATTATATTTCACTCACTTTTCCCATACAATGCTCTTATCAAAATAAAAAAACGAATACAACTTTTAAAAAACATCGGGCGCAGAGCTGTATTGTCTTATTTTACTTTTATATGGAGGACAACAACAAAATATTTAAGACAGTCATAATGTCATAAGACATTATGACATGATAGCACACCTTGTGAATTGTCAATATGTGTTTCATTTCATATAAATTTTTGTTTTTTTGAAACGTGCGTTTATAAAACGCTCGTATGAACCGAGTCTAAATCGACGGGTATCCGTCGGCAGGTTTCAAGTTGTCCGCCGCAGTTCTGTTGCGATCAAATCTCATATAAGTTTTACTGCGGGTACCTGTTAACGATTCCCGTCGCCCGCCCGTATTCTGCTTAACACATTATGAACGCAAACAATCTGAAATCAAAATTAAACTGACTTGGCAACACTGTGAAAGTAAACATTTGGCAATTCGATGGTATAAAATTTGCTGTTTTGAATGATTTGTGTAATCCAAAAACCAATTTTCAAACAAATTAAATTGTTTTTTTTTGAGTGAAAATGGAAGAAAATGAAACCAAGAATTTAAGTGAGACGGCAGTGTCCAGCGCTGAAATGCCTGCACCAGGTGTCCAAAGTATCGGTAAGAATTGAAAAACTATTTGGGTTACAAATGACTAAGCCGTAAAATTTTAGAAAATGATAAAGTACAAACTCTGGAAATAGAAAATCGAAAAATGCAAACAGAATTTAACATGCAGCGAGCAAAGCTTAAGGATTTGTTTATGCAGAAAGAGGCCGACTACAATAAATGTCAGGCAGAAAAACAGGCCTTGGAACGTGAGCTGAACGAACTGAAAAGTCAGTTTGTAGTTGCTGACATTAAGTCGGAAAATGAAATGCATCTAAAAGATCAAAAGGCGCAAGAGGAGATTTCTTCGTTGCAGCAACTTGTACAAGGTATTTTAAAGTTCGGTAAACTTAATATTGGAAAAATGAATTGAACTCTTTAATACCGCGGTCTTTATGTGTTGTTAGATAAAAGTGAAATTAAGACTTGGTCTAAGTCTTGGACAGAAGTTATAAATTAAGTCATTTGGGGAGATTACGATATCCGTCTCGCCGTGATTTTTCGATGTTTTCCGATAAAACACGTCAAAATAAATCGAAAATGTTAAATAAAAAAATGCATATCTCGTTTAGTTTTCGAGTTATCGATACTTAAAAATCTGATTCTTATAGTATCGTTAGAGTCAAAGTTTCAATGGCGCCGCAATTTAAGGATGGTTTTCAATAGAATAGCTTAAATAAATCGAAAATGTTAAATAAAAAAAAATCGATATCTCGTTTGTTTTCCGATATATTGAATAATATTTCTTGAAAAAATCTCTATTTATGCTATATTTGCTTGTAAAATTTAATGATTTTTAGCAAATCTGACATTGCGTCTTACTAATGCTATTTAAAAAAAAAAAATATCAAAGTAAAAAAAAAGCTATGGAAAGAAAAGTTCAATTTTGCAACATCAATCATATAACCCGCTCGCTTGACTGTTGAAACTCGAACCGAACCTGAACCGTGAACCCGCTCCGGTTCAATGATTTTTGTTACATTATGTGAACCCGAACCCAAATCCAATAAAAAATTCGGTTCAGGTTCAAGTTTTATTATTATTAATTAAATGTTAATATATGGGCTGGAATCGGAAGACCCGAAATAAAGTTTGTGCCCCAGAAATGAAAAGCGTGGACTACTTAAACTTAATCGGAAATGAAGTGGTTCTACGTAGGCCATTATATATATTAATCAGTGATACCGTGATACTTCAGCAAGATAATGAAGGATTCATTCAGCAAAAATAGAAAAAGAGTTTTTCCGGTACAACAACTTGAATTATCTAAGGGGGCCAGCGCGTTTTCCTGACCTAAATATTATATCATGTGGGGGTTGTTTTGCTCGACAGGTGTTTGCAGTAAACCGGCATTATCATTCCATCCACGAGCTCAAAAACAGCATATTGGCCCACTGAGAGACTCTTCTTCGAAAATACCTTAAAAAGCTATCTAAATCCTTACAAAATCAAATCACTGAAGTGGTAGGGAATAAAAGAAGATCCTCCGATTATTAAAATAATGTTTTACTTTTTTTTTAAAAAAAAGTTAGAACGAATTTAAGTTACAAACATTTTGTGCTATTGTTTTGTCGCACCTTAAAATTAAGGTTTTTGGTTTAATTCAAAAATTCATTAACTTTTTTAACAAATTCTTTACAAGTAATTTATTTCCTGCGCTTTAAGAACATATACCATGAAAATAAATTTTTAATAATTGTTGTAAATCCTTTAAAACACCGAAAAACTAGTTGTGCTATCGTTTTGTCGCGGACTGTACATATCAAAGATCAGTCTACATGTAGACATTTTTTTCAAAAATAACTAAAAGGACATTCTAAAATAAATGTAACTGCTTCATTTTTATTTTTTGGGAAAGAAATTGAACCCGAACCCGAACCGAACCCACTTAATTTCAAGGTATTGAACCCGAACCCGTACCCGCACCCAAAATTTACAGGGCTCGAAACCCGTTTCTTTTGCTTATCTTTCGTTTTGTATATGTGCATGGATTCTTACGCTCTTTGCACGATCGTGCGTTCTCTGGGCAGCACCGGTCATGAGTTAAACGCACAAGCAGGCGAAAACTCACAAAACGAAATTCAGAAATTTCGAATTCTGCCGCTGCAAAAATGAAAAAAAAGTGAGCAACGCTCTCAAAAACGAATACAACTCTGAGAAAATGATTGAGCAGACAGCATTTCTCAGAGCATAAGTGAGTGCTCAATGAGCGCTGCTCAGTAGATTGATGAAACAGAAAAAAACGTAATATGTATTTCTTTTTGCTTACATGCTTTAACTGTACGTCTGTATGTTTTCGCTTTTGTGTAAAAAATTCATTTTTATTTAAATTTAGTTTAACCCATGATCAGGATTATTTTTTTCCTTTCTGGAACGAGCGTCATCATCGAAAAATATTTTATACAGTATTTCATAGTTACTTTTAATGTTTCCTAGTAAGTGTTCTTTCAATTCCTTTACATATTTAGTACACTTTGACACATTAGCTTGCTGGTCAAAAGTGACCAAACGTTCTTTGTGTATATTCGACGGCTTACCCATTTTGCCTACTGTACTCAATTAAAATGAGACTGAAACCCACCGCATTTCTTTGTTAGTGTCTATTTCTGTTTTAACCATGGTGTAATAACAAAGGTGGAGTAATTATGACACTTCTCTCATAATTTTCTGGGAACTATTATTTGACTCACATTGTCATTTATCATCAATTCGATTTTATTGTGTTTCGTTACATTTTTGATTATTGGGCCAGTTCAGAAACTTCAACATATTTGAAGCGCTTTAAGCAATTTTTTAGTGAGATATATTTGTGTTAAGCGTTTCAAAATTCTGATCCCAACAAAAAAATACGCTAAATAGTGCAGCGGGTTTCAATCCGACAGCGATTAGTCTTTTTTGTTATTAAATAACAACAACAGTGACAAAATTTCTCAGAAATAAAGAAGTTTGCAACATTTGCAGCACATCGTTCAGAGAATTTTCAAGAACTTTTTTTTTTTTGTTTTGGTTTGTTAGTTGACTTTTTAATATTAATAATAATTAAATAATGAACTACAGCCAATTTAGCAGCGATCAACGTTCCTGTAAAATTTTACAAGTTGATTCAATGATTTGTTTGTAAACAAATTTTGAGGAAAACAAAGGAAAAAAACAACTCTAGCAACTTGTAACATTTTACAGGAATGTTGATCGCTGCTAAATTGGCTGTAGTTCATTATTTAATTATAATTTTTAAGAACTGTATGCTGCAATTCATCAAAGCGCTTAACTTTGCTGAACGGGCAATTGAAATGTATGAATGTCAAAGTTAAAGCAAATAGGCGATCCACTCTCACGCACTCAAAATGGCTTCCACTTCAGTACGCATTGCTCTCCTTAATTACTCCACCTTTATTATTACTTTATTATTACGCCATTGTTTTAACTAACTTTATCATAAGTTCTCATTTTTTACTCTTTCTCACTCATGCGAATTCTGTAAGATTTTTTTTTACTAGATACCCAATGTGCACAAAAACGGATGCGGATCCGTTACGGACACGGAACGGAATTCTTAAATGGATTCGTTTCGGACTCTTTTTTTTAAACTAAAACGGATCCGTTACGGACTCGTTTTTTTTAAATAAAACGGATGCGAGCAGGACTCGTTTTTCTGAACTAAAACGGATCTGTTATGGATCCGGAACGGACTTCATAAAAAGACCCGTTACGAAATCGTTTTTTTTAAACTAAAACGGATCCGATCCAGATTCCGTTTCTGATACGATTCGTATCCAAAATCGTGGGTGATTCGCCTCCAAACAGCGGGAAGGATCCGCTTTGTCGGATCCGTTTCGAATTCGTTTTCGTATGAAATTCCTCTCGAAAAAGCGGAATCCGTTTTGTTGGATCCGTTCCGTAGTCGTTTTTTGTAAATAAAACGGATCCGTTATGGACTCTTTTAAGACATACTAAAATGATGTCGTTAAACTGCGCATGCAACAACCATTGTCTAATTAGGGAAGCTCCTGGTTCAAACCCCGGCGACCACATAATTTTTTTTATTTGTTTAATTTTTTTATATGTTTAATTTTTTATTTTACCTTCTATTCTACCTTAAGGTATAGCGGTTTAGGTATTTTAGTTGTATGGGAAGTGCCACCCACTGTTGTCAAACCACTTCGAAATTTTTTATGTGGCTGAAAATGCGGAGGCATATGCCTTTAATATTGAATCGGGTTTGAAGAAAATTCTCCTAAAATTTCAGCGTCCTAGATCGAACCTGCGAATGGCGCAATCATTTTGTTTCCTACTACAATTCGACTCCGATTTGGAGAATGCCAGGCCTTGTAACTTAGAAAAATGCAGGTATCTTGGTTGTGAAATAAGATTATGATATGCGGTTTACGGCATTCTGTTAAGCGGACAAAGATACATGAAAACTGATGTTATACGGGTGCGGCGGTGAAAAAAAGGGGTCGATGCTGCAATTTTAAAATTGAAAATCGATAGTTTTCCATTGTTTTCCGGTCAATTTTGAAAGTTTTTTTAAGAAAAAAAGAAGATGAAAAACTAATCACGAATTCGAATTCCTCGCCCGAAAGTAACCAGAAGACCCCCATTTTGTTGAAAATTTTGATAACCCCTTTAACTTGCACAATTTTAAGCTCCTGCCCGTTAATTTGGTGTATGTATAAGGTGACCATACGTCCCGTTTTAAATAGGACAGTCCTGTTTTCAAGCCTCCTGTCACGTTGTCCCGAAAGAAGACAAAATCGTTCCGTTTTCAGAAAATTTTTAATGAGTTTTAAAATCTATGTAATAGCTGTACTTCACGGGTAAAACAAAGCGTCATGTCGTTGTTTGAAATTGATTGTATTTGGCTACCCGAGCCGACCCGAATAATTGTGGCTATCCGTCTCGCGTTCAAATATTAATAAAAATATTGAAAATTGGAATGTCTCTGTTGCAAGTCTTATTTAAAAAGTAGGCCCTACATTTTGAAGAAAATTTGCTTTTATGGAAAATATATCAAACCGGATGAAACGAGTTAAATTACGGATATTGAAATTCTGATATAAAATTTATGTATGTTTTATCATGAACAAAAAAAATAGAATGTTACTAGTCAATTAAAATAAAAATTAACCCCTCATTATTACGAATGCACTTAATGCATTCAGATTTGATTTATTGAGAAACATAATTCAAAATAAAAAAAAATAAAATCTGTCAATTTTTTTGAAAATTTAGCGATCCGTAAATTTGTATGTTGTCGATATTCGCAATCTAATTTTTTTTTGTTATTTTAAGCGAACTATGAGTATACATAATAAAAAAACACTAGAGGCGTCCAGTTGCGAAACCGGCCAAGTCCAAAAAAATAAAATTTTGAGAAATTCTCATATATCAAAATCTGAACCATGCTTTATCGTTCTACTATGTTTTTAGACTGAAAAAAAAAAAATTTTTTTTGACAGATATATAAAATTTTTTAAATTTATTTTGAGGCATAGATTTCAAAACCGGCCAAGTACAAGAACTTGGTTTCAAAACCGGCCAAGTCCATGAACTTGCTTTCAAAACCGGCCAAGTCCATTAACTTGCTCCAATTTTTTGTTCAATTGAGCTGAAATTTTGTCACAATTGGAATTCTTTCGGAATCAAGTTGCGAACCTAACTAAATATGGGTATATCCACAGAAAGGTCCACCGTGCCCGAAAAATTTGAAGTTATTAAAAAAATGTTATTATCTGATATTATGTAAGAAAAATATTCAAACTTTGAGCAAACCCACTGAAAAATTGCATAGCAGTAAATGAGTGAAAATCTCGATTAGGTGTTTTGCGTGCTATTTTTAAAGAATTCCACCTGTAGGCCACGTTGGTGAAAAAACTTATCGCAAAAATCTTACGTTTTGCGGTACGTGCGATTTCTTTTTTGGATTTTCGCGGAATTCGTTACACTGTTTCCTATCGTTAGAGGACGACGACATACTTAATTTTAAACAAATCCTCAAAAATCCAAAAATCGCACGCACCGCAAAACGTAGTTATGTGCGATAAGCTCTTGTACCAACGTGGCCTATATGTGTTATAGTGGAATTCGTTAAAAATTGCACGCAAACCACAAAATAGCGATTTTTTTTTTTTGTTGGTTACAAATTGTACGACAAAAAGATCATATTCACTACTAAAGTGATTAAAACAATCCTTGTCGTACTGTGTTGAAGCAGGATAGATTGGATGCATTATCAATAATTTGAAAGTGATCTAGTGCGTGAAATCGATTTTGACGACATTATCAAGGGTTTTGCTTATAAAAAGTCAAGGAAACAGTATTTCGGCCAGTTTTTTAAACAATATTATTACATTAAGGGAACAGTACACCTTGGAAATGAAAAAAAAAATTTTTAAAATGCTTTATTTTTTATGAAAGAAAAGAGATATTGTAATGAAACTTTGCACATATATTATTTAGTCAAAATAGTATACAAAAATGTTTTTTTTCGGATTTTTCCAGCCTGTTTTTTGGCTGCAGCAGGTTTTTGAAAAAAAGACCAAAAAACCACGGCGGGCGTGTTTGCGGCTCTCTGGATGGTCTGAAAAAAAAATTGGTTTTAATCAGCATCAGAGCCGCTATAGAGTGAACTAAAAGGATTTAATTTGACCAAAAAAAAAAAATGGCGTTTTTTCAAAATTCGACTATTTTTGGCGCCAAAAAACCCTTGTAAATCAAAAAATTTATGACCGATCGTTGTAATTCTAGTTCACTCTATAGACTTACATATGTTGTTGTTGCTGCTGTCTTAGTGTCACCGATTGTGGTTGTTGTGATCTGCTGTTGTTGACGTTGCTGTTGATGTTCCTGTTGATGTTGATGCGATTGTTGGTTGGTTTAGATTTTTACTTTCTTCAGACGTTGTTGGATGATGTCGCTTACGATCATTTCGGGCTAAATTAGTTAGTGACAATGCCGGCGATGTGTTGTTAACGTTGCGTGATGATGAACGTCGTACGTTGTTTTTAGCTGACGCTAGACTATTATTACTTTTTGAGCGTTTTACTGTCTCTTTAGTTATGGTAGCTGCCGTTGTTACTTTTGGCTCTAAGTTTTGTTCTAATGGCTTTGGTGATGAACCACTAGTAAAATTGTTGCGAATGTTGTTGCTGTTATTATTATTGGTGGTCTTGTTATATTTGTAGGATTGATTATATTTGCTGCTCTTTGAGAGTTTTTTTTTATATGTTGCCTGGTGGGATCGCCAGTTTTGGTATCAGGTTCAATCAAATAAAACTTTTTATTTTTGATTAATAAATTTTCGTAATTTATATTTTGAAGATTTTTTTAATAATAATTTTTAATTTTCTTACAAATAAAACAAAATTTTCAATTCTTAAAAATTTTATAATTTTATAAGTTGTTTTTTGTGTATAGTGTTTCTTATGTATTGTTGTTTATGTTGTTGGTTAAGTCACTACATATGTATGTACAATAACATACTAAAATTTCAGAACGATCGGACTACTAGTTCTTATCTAACAATTAAATATTTTATTTTGATTTTTATTTTTCTTTTTGCTTAATAGTTTTAGTTACTCGTATACACGGTTCGCTTGAAGCAAGATCAAGATCGATAAAATTATCAACCAAATTTGACAATGCACAATTATTATATAGTGTCTTGAGATTCCAAATACATAATCCGCGAAATCGGATCTGCTCACTTACTCATTTTATGGCCATTTTAAGGTTTTACTTTGACCGACATGGTTCGTTTCAAGCAAGATCAAAATCGGTAAAAATTGTCAACCAAATCTGAAAATGCACAATAATTATCTAGTGTTCGGAGATTCCAAAAACATGATCCGCAAAATCGTACCTAATCACTTACTCGTTTTATGACCATTTTAAGGTAAACCCTTTTACCGATAATATTGATAAAAATGCGTTCTAGGAAAAATTGTGAATAAGTCATTAAAAATTTAAATTTTTTTATTTTCCTTTTCTTTGTGGACATTGTTATTAAAAATACATTTAAAACCCATAAAACAAAAAATATATAAAAATTATTTTTCATTTGTTTGTAGGCCCAAAAGAGTTTAAAATTTTTTTTTAATTTTTTTTTTTTGTGAATAACACAACAAATATAAAATTTTTTTTATTTATTGTCTATTGGTGAGCTTTGTAGTCAAAAATACTTCAAAAATCCATAAAACAAGATTATAATTTAAAATACTTTTCACTAGTTTTAAGGCCCAAAAGAAGTTTTTTTTTTAATTTTCAATTCTTTTCCATGGAAAATGATGAATAACATAACATACATATGGGTATTTCTGCAGCTACGGTCGTGACATTCGTACGGATGATTTAATGCAAAAACCAAGTCCAATGGAAAGTTGTGCTCTAGTTTTAGCTTATTGTGTAGTACTAAGGGAGGTCTATATTTAGGAAAAATAATGGGCTCGATCGAGCATGCAGTTCCAAGATATTAACCAGTATAAAGCGATACGGACGTGACACAAAATGGAAGTGCTTTTGAGGCGCATACACAAATATGCGAATTTCAGCGAAATATAATAGAATAATTTTTTTTTCTAAAAATGGTAAAATAAAGCTGAACTATGCTTTTATATAATGCACTTATTTTTCAAAGAATATCTGTTTTAATTTTTCTTATGCAAGCGAAAATGTGATAGCGGACGTGACATTACGGACGTGACAAATTTTTCCCTTACAATAATTTAGGTAATGAAACACATTATTTTCGTGCTTTTATGTAATTCCTCAGTAATAACATGTTTCATAGTCAAGGTCATCGTCGACGTGTAATATTTTCCTAATATATCGAACTGAGAGAGACTTTTAAGCCCAAAAAAAATATGAAGGAGGACCGAGTGGTTAATAAATATGTATTTTTTTAGTGCACTATGACCTTATTTAAGGTATAGAGTTTCAATTATGTATGACCGCTAACATTCTAATGGGAATAACAAATGATGTTTTGGGGATACGGACGTGACATCAAACTTGGCTTAAAACAAATTGAAAAACTACAGTTATCCAAACTTCATTCGCTCTTGTAGCATTCTATTTATTTAGTTGTGGTTGTAAGACACATTTTTAAACACAATTGCAATAAAAAAACTCTCTTAATTTATCTTATTGCTTAAAGAAAAAATACTACTAAATTTGTAAAATACTGAGTTAATCTTTGAAACCATTTTTTTATGGGCCAACACTGATATAACTTATACATTATGTATGTACAGTGGCTCCAACGCATAATCGGACAAAGCTTTACTGTTTTAAAAACTATATGAAAAATTACGAACCAATTGAAACTTCAAAAAATTGGAATGCCATTCAATTCATCCTTAATCCTCTATTCATACAACAACAAAAAAATTTTAAAACCTAACCAAAATTTTTTTAGAAATTATAAAAAAATTAATAACTCACTTTTACTTGCTCATCGAATAATCGGAAATTGACTGAAGTCAATTAAATTGGTGACTCTTTCACTCTTATCAAATTTGCATGTTGGTGATTAAAAATGCTGACGCAACTGAAATTGTACGATCAGCGGGGAAATTGAATAGAGGAGGAGTCATGGTAAAATAACGGGAAAAATAGCGTTAAGAAATACTAGTTTTAATTGTATAAATAGCTTAGAAATTTATAATAAAAATCAGAATTAATTTTGGAGTTAAGAACAACTCAAGTTGTTTTTATTTTAATTATCAAAGATAGCCTTGTGGCTTAGATGAATGCCAAATAGCCTTTGTGGCTTGGATACAAAATAAAGCCTTGCGGCTGCAATAAACGGCGTGTGCGCCTGAATAAAACACTAGCGACAGGTCAATCCTTGAACTCCTACAATTAGGCACACTTTAGCTACACCACAAGAAGGCCCA
This sequence comes from Meiosimyza platycephala, assembly GCA_963662105.1. NCBI lineage: Eukaryota > Metazoa > Arthropoda > Insecta > Diptera > Lauxaniidae > Meiosimyza > Meiosimyza platycephala. The sequence goes on along the minus strand of OY759211.1, from coordinate 65,989,701 downwards.
ACCCTACACCAGTTAAAAAACTTTCGGTTTTCTATTAGGGCTATACACGTTCATTCAGATGGCTAAATATCTGAAGCTTGCGCAAGGTGCTAATATAACTTTAAGGGTAATATTTGTATGTAATAGAAACTACGGTTTTTCGTATTCGAAAGTTTATTTTTAAAAAGAATTTATAAATTGCTTTCATAGAACTTTCTTACTTGGAGCGCTGACTGTATCTACACAAATGAGTCAAAAACGGAAAATGGCACTGGCTGGAGTTTGCTTCGAAACGTTCGCCTTAGCGAGTTCTAAAAGACTGCCTAATTTTTGTAGTGTTTTTCAAGCTGAGGCAGCTCTTCGCGATTTAAGCAATCGCTGCGACGTCGTTGTGTTGGGTTTCAGGTTTTGCCGGCAACGATCATGCTGATAAACTGGGATGGGAAGGCTCAATTATGAACAGTGGACCTGTTGATCTGTCCATAAAGCAAATAATAAATACAGTGAAAAGGACCATAACTTTGCAATGTCTTCGCGAGGCTAATTCTAGATGGTCACAATTGTCAAGGATTCATTTTTCCATCTTATGGAAATACGTATAACTCATCTGAGAGTTCTGAATGGCGTAATAACTGGACACTATTTTACTGGCGAAAACTCCGCACAGCTCGGTCTGCCCAACAACGGAGGGGCTATAGAGATCTAGGTGCTGATAATTCCGGTATACAATGATCCTAAGTTATGATGACTTCTCCCGGAAGTAACCTAACCTACTTTATACTTTAGCAAAAGAAATCGTCCTAATGTGAATCTTTTAGTCTTTAAACGTAACATGAATTTATTTTTTTTTCAGACACTATTGAAGAGTCTACAATTTGCAAAGCAGAATTAGAGCACATGAAAGAAGAAAATATTCGATTGCGCCTCGAAACTAAAGAATTACGAGAAGGTTGGCAGCATCAACAACAGGTTCTTAGCTATTTTTCTTTCTTACCAACAGCTGATCCGCCGTTTTATTTATTTACTTTCTTAAAACTTTATCTTAGGAAGCGACTAGTTTGGGTCCACAAGTGTTTAATCAAGTTAAAAAAACGATTCGGAAACTAGGAGGCGATTCTTCGGCAGCTCTCATGGGAAGTAGTTTAAACCAGGAGAGCTTCGATGAATCTTCAAAAAAAATTGGAAATAAATATGTAAGTATATAGATTTTTAATGTTGTCTTGAAATACAATAATTTCTGTGTCAAAAAAGAATAAGTCGACTTAAGCACGAAGGGAGTTGAAGCCAATTTTCCATTAGAGAGTAGTAGATTTTTGGTTGCTTGACAAAATTGAAAAAATAGAAAATCTTTCCACGCTTATATCTCAGCATTTTCGAAGCTGGTAGTTTCTGCAAAAGTACTCATCAAACTTTTGATATATCTGATATATAATTTATTGCTGTAGCTATTCTAGATCCCGATTTAAAAAAAAGTTGTTAACGTTTTTGCGTTTCATTATACAGACCTAATTTTTAAATCACCCCTCGCTAAAGAAGTTTTATTACAAAAAAACTTAATTTGTTCGAAATATTTTCTTTGAATTCAAAAATGGCAGTGCTATTATTTTGACCGTAATTGCCGTGCAAAAAATTCGAGAATGGCTTGACTGATTTGAAAAAAATTTATTTGTTATGTTTCTGTATTTGCCAGTGTTTAAGGGCGTGGCACAGCCCACAATATCTATAAACGTTATAATAAGAGAACTAACAACGTAATCGTTATGAAATTTAATATGACAGATAAACTTGCTCTAAGGTATCGTATTACAAAAATTTGACGTAATAGTGCTTGTGGGCGTGGCACCTCCCATACAAGCAAAAAACCAGTGTGCTATGAGAGTAATCTTTATAAAATTTGCACCAGTGGGTGTCATTTTTGACCCCAAGGTAGGCGGAATTAGAGAAGTGGGCGTGCCATATTTCGACTTTTTGATTTGGTTGTTTTTTTCAACATTTTTCATATTAAATTGGAATTCTATTGAAATATCGAAAAAATTATGTAGTCAGTAGCAGTCAGAGGAGAGTAGGTAACGAATTCGAATTTCCGATTGAAAATCCATTAAATGCACAAATGTATTTGTGGATCTGCGTTAGCGCATATCATAAAAATTTTGTACTTCAGACGAACACAAAAATTTGAACAATAACCAGATACGACAAAAATGTTCTGTCTTTTAGTACGAAATGATTAATTTTTATGTTTTACTATAAAATTTTGTCAGTAGATAAGTTGTCAAACGTTGCATAAATTAGTACAAAAAGCTTAATTTCAAAAGAATTAGCACTTACGCTTATTTGGCGTCTAAGGTTCGATATGTTTAATTCAACAACATTTTAACTAAACTTTTATCTTTAGGCACACGAAGATGCTGAGGTTTTACGTTCAATTGTTGTACAACTGCAAGAGGAAAGAAATGCACTGAAAGATAAACTGCGTGATGCTGATGATAAACTGCAGACAAACAACAGTGTACCAGTATCTGTTGGATCAACAGAAACTAAAGTAGAATTTAAGGATTTAGACAGAATTTGTGGGACATCTATGGAGAAATCTACGTCAATGGATCATGTTGAGTGTAGCACATGCGTTAGTTATGAAGCAAAAGTTAAGGCTATACTTGAAAAGCAAACAGGCGATGAGGAAAAAATTGAGAATCTGGAAAAATGTCTTGAAGAAACCCGCGAGGATCTTAAAAAAGAAGCAGCTTTGCGTAAAGATCTTGAAGACCAGTGGCAAGAGAAGCGTGAAGCGCATAAAACCGAGGTTCAGTTGCTGCGCGAACAAGTCAAACGAAACGAAAAAGAACTTTTAGATTTGCAACAAAAGTTCTTAGAGACCAAGGAAGATGTAATCAAGAAACTTCAACGCGTCACCGATGAGCGTGAAAGAGTCAATAAACACCTTGAAACATTGCAGGCCGACAATGATTTCCTTTGTGGTCGTTATTTAGCTACGGCTGAAGAAATAGAAAATCAATATATCAATTTACCAAATACAGTAGAAGAACTGCAAGTATTAATGCTGCGCCAACAAAGTGAATTAATACAAGCGCGAGTAGGTAGTGAATTTGAAAAACAAAAATGTGTAACTTCACTTGATGAAATAAAAATTTTACGGGAACAATTAGATGATTGCAATAATGAACGTAGAAATTACAAAAGGAAAACTCAAACCGAAATGACATCACTTCAGTAAGTCAAAGATTGATAATTTTACAACGACCTTGAAACCTTTATTCGTTAAAAGTTGACTGGAAAAAATTAACAGCCAGACGGCATAACGTTCAAGATTGTTGTTGAATTTAACAGTTTTTAAATAAATATTTTACGTTGAAAGTTTTTGCTGATTTTGTTACCTATTGCATATTTATTTATAGAAATCGTTTAAGAGATCATTTACTTACTTTGCAAAGTTATGAAACTTCAAAAACAGCTCTGGAGCGAAAAGAAGCTGAACTAAATAAGCAAATTTCAGAGTTGCGAGTGGAAGTGATAGAGTTACAGGAAAATATTGTAAGATTATATATTAAATTTTTATGTGGGTCACTTTCCGTGAAAGTATGTTATTGAAACTACAAAGAAAAGCAATTTTTTCTTTTTAAACAATTCTGGTAAAATTTTAGAGTATCAACGGCATGAATCCAGGTAAGAATAATGAAATAAGTGTCGTCGCTTCTGTATTCACTTGACAACTAAATATTAAAAAATTCAGAAATTAGAAAAAAATTTCAGATTCTTAACAAGTTCTTTGCAAATAACGTGCACTTACGTACAAAAGTGAAATATGACGATATACCCAGTACACTATGGCCAAATCAACTTTTAGCAAAAGTAATTACCAAATCAAAAATTTGACGCATTTGTACTATTGCCACACCTTCCACTCGGATATAATTTTGTCCTTGTTCTACATGCGATCTTTTAATTTCGTATGCTGATGCACCTTATTGTCAAAATATAATGTGCGAAAATGCAATTATGCATTAAAGTTTCCGAATAAGTTCAGGGTCCGTCGCTATTAAATCTAACTCTAGAGTTCACATTCTCTGCTAATCATATCAGAGATTCATGATAATCCGGACGTTAAGCGTCCCACTCACCCCCACGTGGTACAGGTTTTAAAACTCCTTGAAATCGGGACATCGCCCGTAAATCGGTATACCTGGCAATGCTGAATGTAACGCAGTACCGGCCGGTTGATAAAGAATCCCTGTTTTCTTCATATTTAATCGCAAAGCGATTGGATTACTTTTTAAATACTCTTTTAGGAGGTTATAGCTCATTTTAAGAGATAAGTCATTGAATTTTCTCTTACGCTTAAAGCAGATATGTTAGGTTAGACGGGCTGCCCAATGAACTAATTAACGGACACACACGAACCAAAGTAGTTCCTTCGTGTGACCTTCAGAAAGAAACTTTAATATGAGGAGAAGCTTACTAGTGTTGACTAAGTCATTTAAGACCCCCAACCGATTAAACCTACTTCTATAGAGCGCAGGGAAATTGCAGAGAAGGTCAGCTCAGCTCATTCATTCTCTTTGCAGCAACGCTTCAGAAGTCATTTTAGGGAATACCCAAACGCCTAGCTTCCAGTGAGTGTACCTACGAACCATTTTGTCTCCGACTCCCCTAGAGCTATGAGATTCTTTGATATCTTATAATCCAGCGTCGGCTAGATTTGATAAAATTAAAGTTTGCTAGCTCCTGGGATTTATTTTCAATATGAAATGTAAGTGGTGTACCTATCCATTCGTTGTCGGGTACTAAAAGCAGTGATGTGTTATGCCTAGCGAGCTCTTTTGCTTTCTTGTTTTCCTGACCATATGATCTACATCTGAGGCGTCCAGTTGCAAAACCGGCCAAGTCCAAAAAAATAAAATTTTGAGATATTCTCATATATCAAAATTCGGAGCATGCTTTATCGTTCTACTATGGTTTTAGATTAAAAAAAAATTTTTTTGACCGATATATAAAATTTTTTAAATTTATTTTGATGCATAGGTTTCAAAACCTGCCAAGTACATGATCCTTTGATGATTTTTTGTTCAATTGAGCTGAAATTTTGTCACAATTGGAATTCTTTCGAAAATGAGTATTTCCACAGAAAGGTCCACCGTGCCCGAAAAATTTGAAGTTATTAAAAAAAAGTTATTATCTGATATTATGTAAGAAAAATATTTATATTTTATTAATTCATACAATTTACACCCGAATTCATTCACCACGGTGAGCAAATCAACTGCAAAATTGCATAGCAGTAAATGAGTGAAAATCGCCTTCAACGCCTTGAAATCAAAACCGGCCAAGTCCAGTACATTGATATCAAAACCGGCCAAGTCCACTTTTTTTCAAATAAATTTTTTTGAATACTATGTCAAAACCGGCCAAGTGCATGTTCCAGGGATCAAAACCCGCCAAGTCCAAAATTGTGTCCTCAAAAACATCGGCAGATGAAACCCGAAAAGTCTGATCTGACGTGTTTTGAGTAAGAAATTTTATAAGCTATAATGTGGGAAATACGTTTTATTTTTTCAATGAACATACAGTGTCGGACAAAACATATTGGACTGAATACACATTTTTGTTAGACGTAATAATCACTTTGAATTATTAAAGTTAAACATGAAAAATGCATTTAAATTCAAAATATATTCTTTATTCTTAAAAAAATATGATTTATTTTACATTTTATTCAATATTTCGACTTTGTTATGAAAAAAACTAAAATATGTCGAAAATTCACGCGACAAAACATATTGGACTGAACATTGCGATCGTGATTTACAGTGCCTTGACAATACCGAGGATCTAACAGTTCTTGGTCTGCGTATTCTCTTTATACCTTCAGAATATTTTATATTAAATATTTATTCTTTTGAAAATAAAACCGTGTTACATTTCTGTAGGGACCAATTGACATACTCTGCGGAAAATTCTTTTCGAGCTTTTCGATTTTTCTCCGAAATTAATGGCTTCTTTTCAGCTCAATAACTTTTAAGTCCAGCAGCAACATGCTCTTCTCTGTACGGTTCGACTGCTTATGTTAAAGTTCAGAGTTTTAACAACACAAGAGCTACTGTCAAGGCACTGTAAGTCACGGGGATGGAAATGTGATGGTCTGGGGTTGCTTTCCTAGAAATAGTTTGGGACTCTTACAAAAATTAGGTGAAATTATGAATAGGTTCAAGTACCAAGAAATCCTACAAGGTGTGATGCTTCCTCATGCAGAGTGGAAAATGCCAATTTTATAGAAATTTCAGCTGGACAACGATCCAAAATATACTTAACGGTATGTGAAAGATTTGTTTAAAAGGAAGGAATTCGTGTTTTGAAGTCGCCAGAACAATCTCCAGACTTTAACCCAATCGAGAATCTCTGGAAAATAGTCAATAAAAGGATCAAAAGAGAAAGTGTTGGAGGAGATAAGAAAAAACTTGTTGGTGCTTTGACAGATCCGACAATAGACAGCCGTATTGCTTCCATGGCAAGGAGATGACCAGCCGTTAATAAAAACGTAGGATATTCTACAAAATATTGATCGCAATGTTCAGTCCAATATGTTTTGTCGCGTGAATTTTTGACATATTTTGGATTTTTTCATAGCAAAGTTGGAATTTTGAATAAAATGTAAAATAAATCGTAATTTTTTTTAAGAATAAAGAATATATTTTGAATTTAAATGCATTTTTCATGTCTAACTTTGATAATTCAAGATGATTATTAGGTTTAACAAAAATGTGTATTCAGTCCAATATGTTTTGTCCGACACTGTAGATGAAGATAAACGTTTTTCGTTGTTTTTCCAAAAGCATGAAAAAGTGCACTTGGCCGGTTTTGCAACCGGACGCCTCATATGTCGTAATAAAGTAAAAGTAAGTTTGATTGCACTTGCAATCTCAAGAATTTTGATAGTCTTGTCTTTGAAAAGACAATCGTTTTTCAAAGAAATGTAATTACACTTTAGTCATCCCAACGCTTTTAGAATTGCAACAATCTCCGCTTGAAAGACACTACAGTAGCTTGGTAACCTAAGTTGAGCTCGTGAGAGAAAATATCGTCCTATATATTGCCGTACTGATGCATGTTTATGAAAATTGAGTTTTTTATACCGATTGGATTCGTATTTTCAAGCTCTATCAATCTGTTAAAAAAACAACAGATTAACCTAATATTTTCTAAAATGAAAATGCCTATCTACATTTTCTGTGTATTACCAATAGAAAAAAACGGAAAAATACATGAATATTAGCCTATCTACGTTTTATTGCAAATTGTGCATTTTTTCATCTGTTTGAGTACGATATAATCATTTATTATACATATAAAATATGCCTATGTACTTAGTGCGTTTTTTCATCTGCAATTCCCAATAAATCGGCATAGGAAAACTGCCTATCTGCATTTTGACCGGGAAAATTAAATAATTTTTACAAACTTTTTTACACCACTGAAAAGACCATCCCCAAAAGTCACTAAAAACATAAAAAAAAATTCTAAAATGTTAGAATACCGATTTTTTTAAGAGAAAAGTCTTTTTTAAATCTTTTTTCTTATTTATTCGATTTTGATTCTAATGCAGATAGTGCTTTTTTCATCTGTACGGCAGTATACATACGTATATGTAAACAGAATAATGCAAATAAAATTTAAGAAAAAATATTTAAGTACAGACATACATATGTAGGTACTAATTTCTAAACGGATGAAAATATTTTACTTATTTTATACTCGCAGTTACTGTTTTGATATCCTTCCGAGTAATAATAAAAATAAAAAAAAAGATATTTTAATTTTTTATCGATCTGCAGCCCTAAAAGAATGTTATATGATAATGCGAAATAGAGAACTATATTAAATTAATAAATTGGCTTCAATAACACCAATTTTAAAGTTCGATTGTAACAGAAGCGATATAAACTTATCCAATAATGCTTACGACCATATGTGCCACTTTGATTTAGTTAATATTGAATTTAAGTACATATAGCCCGTTTGCCGGAAGGCCGTAATAAAAAAAAAAAAAAAAATTAAACTCCAAACTAATTATGCAGAAATAACCGTGATTTCATGTTTAATTTTGTGTGAAAAAATCAACCGTATCTAATGACTGTACTTATGTCTACATACTTTTTTTATTTACACGTAAAAAGCAATTTATTGAAAGGTTAAAATGCGTTTTTCTCCAAATTTATGTTTTTGTGATATGACGGTCTTCCAGCAAGCGAAGGATATGTGGCATATTCATTGATTAGACTGCTCATTTCTGTTCGGAAATTGAGTTTTATACTTTCATGGAGAGAAACCCAATTTTTTATCTTATGCGTGCCTCTTTTTTAATTTTTATTTCTTTCCCAGGAAAAAGTGAACAATTTTAATGCTGATTACAAGGCTAAAATAAAAATTCTGCAAGAAGATCTTTCTACAAGTGAGCAAGTACAAAAAGATTTTGTTAAGTTGTCACAAACATTGCAGGTAATTCTTTAAACTTTAAATTTATTAATAGAAATAAAAATTTATTTTTATAATTTAGATGTCATTAGAAGAACTACGCAATGCTGATACTGAAGTGCGTTGGCAAGACGATGATGATGTTGATAAATGTCCAACATGTAATACATCATTTACGGTAACAGTGCGTAAATTACATTGCCGACATTGTGGCCATATCTATTGCGATAAATGCTTATCGAAAACAGTGCCATCAGGTCCACGTAAACGTTCGGCTCGTGTCTGTGATATCTGCCACACTTTGCTCACGCCAAATACAGCTCCATACTTTAGTCATGAACCTGTGCAGTCGTCTTAAGAAGTTGCAAAGTGAAAAGTTTGTTTAAATTTTTAAATGCTTTAAATACAAATTAGTTATACTGTTTCTTAATACATGACTAAAAGTGCTTTATTAAGACAATGTTTGTTTTATAATTGATAAATAAAAAAAACTTTATTTTATTTTCCAACTGAATGTGAGCATAAATACATTGTTATGTGTAACTATGAAAAACTTCTAAATTTTAACAAACTAGCGTAAAATGTTTGTTTTAGGATAGATAATATTATTATAAAACAGCCAAAATAAAGTTCTGAAATGAAAAAAAAGTACTAAAAAATTTTTATTTCAATTTTTATTGCATAAATACGATATGTTGTTCATTGTATTTATTTTTCTTAATCCATATTAATATTGCTGGTGTCTAAAACTTTTCCTTAAATAAAAATAGAAAATATTTTTAAAAATGATATAAAAGTTAAATTTTATCAATACTATACACATTTATCATGCCCTCTAAATTGTTTGATATTAAAAAGACATTAATTTTTTAAATTTCATTTATTTAAATTAAATTTTTTCAAATTATGGTTTGCGTAAAAGTAATATTAACAATATAGCGAGGACAGCAAAAAAAAAAATATGCTAATAAAATACTGGTGCATTAACGAAACATCTTAACGAAACTAGGAACTTCTTTCAAACAGAATATAAAGTTAGAAAACTGAGTTGTTATATACTTAAGGACATTAAGGCGCAATTTCATGGTAAACACCTAGGCATAAAATTGTACTTCTTTCAAGTAAATATTTCATTTTCACAGTTTCATAAAACAAAGCGGCGCTTACAGCTGTGGATATTTTCTTTGTTATGCTACAGTATCGTAAATAATATTAACAAACAACAAGTGTTTGGTTTTTTGCAAAGATATATCCTTCATATTTAATAATAATACAAACTTCAGTTGTAATCCATTACCAAAAAAAAAAAATTTATCAACATGTAAAAAAACCGATGAAATGAGCGGGACACATAAATGGCACAATTTGGAAAAAAAGAGAAAATATCGTGTTCAAATTGCATTTTTTGACTTTTTGGTATGCAAAAACATTTAGATCATCAAGATCTTGTGTTGTAGCCTCTGTTTTTGATGACAGCTTCACACGTGCGACCCACACTCAGCATTTTTTTTTGGATATGGCATACCAATATTTCTGTACCGCAGACCAAAGACCGTCCATATTTTTATTATTTTTTTTTACAATTTCAACCTTGACCACGTTCTACAGGTTCTCTATTGGATTTAAGTTAGGGCTCCGAGCTGGAAAATCCAAAACAGCGATCTTTTCCGCACAAAACCCATTATTTACTACTTTGGAGGAGTGTTTAGTGCCATTATACTGCAAAAATTTCCACTTAATTGGCATGAAATGGAGTGCATACGGTTCCATATGGTTTGTCAATGTGCCCCAACATTGGAACTTGTCCAATTGGTCATTGATTTTTATAAGCAAGAAAATACACTGCAGACCATAATGTCTTCACACCAGTGTCTTACCATCTTCTGGGTGGACCTAGGAATATACTCTTACCATTTAGGACAATGAACAAAGGTTCTACTATCTGATCTCATGCTATTGATATTCGCTTTGTCATTCCACAACACGTTTTTCCAAAAATTTATACTTTTTCAAGACGGTAAAGCACGGGTGTAAAACATTATGGGTCATCAAAAACAGAGGCTACAACACAAGATCTTGATGATCTAAATGTTTTTGCATACCAAAAAGTCAAAAAATGCAATTTGAACACGATATTTTCTCTTTTTTTCCAAATTGTGCCATTTATGTGTCCCGCTCCTTTCATCGGTTTTTTTTACATGTTGATAAATTTTTTTTTTTGGTAATGGATTACAACTGAAGTTTGTATTATTATTAAATATGAAGGATATATCTTTGCAAAAAACCAAACACTTGTTGTTTGTTAATATTATTTACAAAGAAAATATAAAAAAATGTGCCATTTATATATCCATAGCTGTATATGTATGTTGGTCAGAAACGAAAATAAATTTTTACCAAAACAAATTTTTTTCTCTTCTTTTGTAAGTTAAATGTAAATATATATATAAAAATTAAAAACTTTTAACTATATTTCTATTTTCAATAGCTTGCACTATAGGTAATTTGATTCATTTTTGTGGCAAAAAGTAATTTTTCGCACTTCCAAGAATACATTTTTTGTTGATGGTTTTTGATAAACAAAACAGCAGATCATATAACTGTAAGTTTTGTTTTTCTAAAAAAGAAACGGCGACTGCTTAGCAGGTGATCAAAGTCATAGTTTGTGAAAAAAGTGTTGAACGAAGTATACGCAGTGATTGTTGTCGAATTTTTAAGTTTTAAATAATTAAAAAAAAGCATTAATTTCAATAAAATATGGAAAAGAAAAGTGATAGTAAGTGCTTAATAGTCTAAGAGAAAGATTTTGTTAAAAAAGTTTTTTGTTGGTGAAAAGAACTAATACTTCTGACCTAACCTATAATTAAAGTTTTTTTCTTAAAAATTTATTTTGGACAAGCTTTTAAAATCTTGGCTGAATTTGGCCGTGTTTAGACAATCAGAAATGTGTAAAGTGAAGAATTTTGAGTTTAATTCGTCAATTTCAAGTTGCGATTTTTTGCGTTTTTTTTAATGAAAAAAACTTAACTTATTCTCCCGTAATTCCGATTTATTCGAAGTCTGGTTGCAAAAAGAAGAGGCCGTTTTCAATTATTTATTGAAAATACTCAGGATGCTACTAGTCTAAGATATTTGCGGCAGATTGCGCATAATTTGTGCATTAGAGTTTACGGAAAATACGAAAAGTGGGTAAAAAGCCACAGGAAGTTGCCTGTTTTCCAACAGCAAAATATTAATAGGCTTAGAAGTGAAATATTGGTAAAAAGTTAAAAACCTGACGTAAAATTCTCATTCATTCAAAGGATATTATAGAGGGCTTAGTTCCTTCTGTTTACTTCTTTTCTGGTTTTAATAATTATGAGATTTGAAAAAAAAGTAGTGCGTGCCATTTTTGACCCGGTAGTACAAGGGTTAAGATATTTTTTGAGAATTCTTCCTTTAGTCTAGAGTCAACATAAAAAATACATTTCCAGTTGATCGCCATGATAATATAGCAGTTATTAGTTTTTGCCAGCAAAATGTGCTATTTGACCTATAGTGGCTTGTTTAGATTTTAATCGAATTTCCAGTCGTAGCATCTCGGTGGATTAATAGTTACATATGTACGTACAAATTGTGTGAAATGGCGCATATAATGAGTCTCATTTTGAAGTCATTTAATTCATAACAAAACTATGTACATACATACAGTGTGTTTAATTTAAATTGGCAAAATCCTTAATAAAATGATTTTAGGAATATCGGTAAACAGCGATTGTATATATTTGCTCCGGTCTCGAAAAGTCGTTGAACATAAAAAATCCAAACATGCCAAAAGTTAAGTTTAAAGAATTAATAACTTTGTATGAAACTTTCAAAACTTTTAAGGACTATGCCAACTTAAATGATACAGGGCTAGAATTTTCCTAACGAATGAATTAAAATTATGAAAATTTTATTTCCAATGATAAACAATTTTTTTGTCTTCTCATGTGATGAAGATTAGTTTCTGAAATTATTAAGGCATTTGTTTTAAGAAAGTTATTAGCAATTGAAATTTGTTAAACCGATTTTGATTCATAGTATTGTAATTTCTGTTCTGATTTTATTTTGGTATAAATATAATTTATATAAAAAACGAAATAAGATCAAGTCAATGCTTTTATTTTTTGTTTTAAATAGTTTTGGTTGAGTTTATATGACCAAAAAAAAAAAAATGTTAAATAACTGAAACTGGAAAATAGTTACGGACCATTTAAGCAACCCAACAGTTATTTAAGCTGCCGCTTTAGTGTCGACTGTGCAATCGGGCCTACATGTACATATGTACGTATATAGATAACTTGAACAAGCTAGGATCTAGAATAGATGGTACTCATTTAGTCTAGCAACTCTAAATCACAGGATAAATTTTGTTACTTTTATGAGATGTTAACTTCAAAAACAAAAAAAGCCACCAAATCAAGATATGACCTTGTGAAAGTTATTGGTTGTCATGAATAATTAATACTGTGAACATATATTACAATTATAATTACGTACATATAGTATATGAACAAATTTAAAATTATTTTTCAACATAGTTTAAAGAGTACGCAAATAAGAAGGAAAATTAAAATAAACTAAATTCGCTATCATGCATTTTTTTTTAACAAATATCGTTTTACGTATGAAGAGATAAACTCAAATGCAATTAGTTACTGCACTTAACGTTTTCATCCAATAATAGCTAAGGTGGGGTTTTATGGGCTGTAATCAAAAAAGAAAAAACAATTTATTGATATATATCCTTACGGCATATTTTGTGATATTTTAGTTCTTACCTCACCATACAAATCGTCCAAGTATTGTTGCCACTAGCGCCACGGTTGCAATTCCAACAATTCTTAGAAGTTTTCCGCCGCCAGCTAATAAGAATATTTGAAATTGGTATAATTACAAATAGTCGTTCATTAATTTGCACTTGCGAACAAATTCTTAACTTAAAAAAATACTTTAATACACACCACACTCCACATTTAAAAAATTTAATGTAAAAGAACAAATGAAATGATATTATTAAAGATTTTGGTAAATGATAATTTCGTTGTCTTAAAAAATTTGGATTTGATTTTAATTTTGTAAGGAGTAGAAAAGTTAGGCAACATCGGCAACACTGTTGAATGAAAAGGCAGTGAGAACCGAGGTTTTGAACGTATAAGTTGTGTGTGCGCGCAACGTCTTTATCCTTTGTTAAATTACATACATATGTAAAAATTGAACTAAAAAACTAATTTAATAATAAATATTTTAAACTAAAAAGTGTTCTTTCAAGTCAGAAGTGGGATAGAATTCATAGAATTCAATGCGACCAAAGGAGCAGCGATAAATTTACGGAGCGCCACCTGAATTTCAACGAAATACAACAACAATAACCGACGCGCGACACAAAAAAAAAAAAAAAACGAAGCGAAGCGAAACAAACTAATAAAAAGAAATGGACTAACGTATAACGATTTAAATACTAGGAAAAAAGAAACTAACGAATGAACCGTAAAACAAAAAGCAATGCAAACTTAAAATAAACGACAAAATAATATAAAGAACCGAAAACGTAACGATACTCGAAACTCCGCGAATGTCAAAAAAGAAATGAAGTAGGTAACGAACGTGTAAAATCAAAACAAAATAACGAAAAGCAATCAGATCGTGCGCGCCCATTGATTGAAAAATAAACTTTGAAAACACTTATTTTGAAAAAATCACTAAAATGACAAATGTTGTAAAAATCGTGTCGTTAACCGTTGTAAAACTAAAAGCCTTGCTAAGTAAACATGAACTATCCACTACGGGCGCAAAAGCTGAATTGGTGAGGAGACTGTCCGAACTGGTTGAAAGCGATGAAATTGAATTGCCGGAAGAAAACGTAAACGGAAATTGACAAAGTCAAATTGAAGACTTACGCGATACAATGCAAACTATTTTAAACGCAATTAAAGATAGTTCCATCCCTAGCTCACCACCGCCGCTTGTGCGGAACGTCGGAAAACGCTGAAATAGAACAAAGTGTGACCCGAAACCACTTTTCGGTTAAAGAAATCGCGGAAACGATTCCAAATTTCGATCCAACGAATGACGTATCGTTAACGGCAGGGCAATTTATTGAACGCATTAATTTTGCTAAAAATGCATATAATTGTGACGAAAAATGTATGATGCTTGCTGTTTTTAGTCGCATGCATGGTGTTGCAAAACTATGGCTAAATACTTCCCCTATTTTGTGTAACAACTGGAATACATTTTCAGAAAATCTTAAGCGCGAATTCGGTTCGGTGTCAGATGAGGCGGACGTGCATTACAAAATGAACAATTCGGAAAAATTATCGACTACTGTTTTAGAATGGGCGCGTTAGGCCAACATTTTAATTTAAGTGAATCGGCGATTATAAAATATACACGCGAAGGCCTCAAAAATCGGGAGTTACAGTTAGCAATAGCTCCAATGAAATTCAGCTCGATGAAGCAACTACGTGAAACGATCGACGAATATACGCGAAATAATCCGACACAACGCGTACCTAAAATTGACGATTTTAAAACCAAAAGTGACAAAAGTGCCGCGAAAAATTACAAATTTAACAACAATATCAGCAAAGTAGTTTGTTATAATTGTTCAGAAGAGGGTCATATATCAACAAATTGCACAAAGCCCCAACGTAGGCAAAGATGCAATGATTGTAACAAAGTGCATTCGAAAGGACAACCAGTGAACTGTGGGAAACCAAATGCAATGGTACGCCAAGTGAACTATGTGAGTGACAAATTATACAATAAAACAATATACGCGGGTGAATTATTCCTCAATGCTTACATTGACACTGGAAGTGAATGTAACCTCATAAAAAAATCGGTCTCAAATAAATTGAACGGAAAACGCGAAAACTGTAACTTAAAAATTACTGGTATAGGCGGAGGTTTAAAGTTTTCAAACGAAAAGATTTCGCTAAATTTAAAATTAGACGAAGTTTATGAAAAGTTTACGCTCTTTATTGTGAGTGATGATATACTGACCTGTGACCTTTTACTCGGCCAAGAAATTTTTAAAGATAAACAAATACGTGCTATTATAAATAATGAATGTGCCAAATTTGAATATGTTCCAAATGCATGCGAACAAAACAATAATAAAAATCAATACGATAATAAAAACGATAAAACAAATAATATACAACCGGCTGTGACAAATTTTCAACATGGACTAGACGAAAATTAAATTCTATGTGATATCGACGATTTGAAAATCAAGAGTGAACTTTTAAATTTATTAACGCACTATAGAGATGTTTTTGCACTTAATATGAATGAAATTAGTAAGACAGATTTAATTACAATGAATATTGAATTAACTTCCACAGATATCGTTGCACAAAAACCATATCGTGTTCCCGAACCAAAGAAGATAGTTGTATCAGGCATGATAGATGACCTGCTACGTAATAAAATCATTGAAAAGTCAGAATCGAACTATGCAAGTCCCATTATAATTCATAAAAAGAAGAATGGTGGCGAAAGACTCTGTGTCGATTATAGACGGTTAAATGCGTTGATGAAAAAAGAAATCTATCCTATGCCAAACATTGAAGAACAACTGCAAGAAGCGAAACGATACAAATATTTTACGATTTTGGATTTAAATAGCGGTTATTATCAGATTCCCATCGAAACACATAGTCGAAAATACACCGCTTTTATAACAACGGATGGGCTCTATCAATTTTGTCGTATGCCGTTTGGGCTAAAGAACGCCCCGGCAATTTTTCAGCGCTTAATGTCAAAAGTAAAAGAGCAAACGCAAGAAAATGATATGATGAATTATATGGACGATATTTTAATCGGTAGTGCGACGATTAGCGAGATGTTTGAAAAATTAACTAGAGTTTTAGATGTTTTGCGAAAATAAAAACTAACGCTTAACCTTACAAAATGCGAATTTATAAAACAAACAATTGAATTCTTAGGTCATGAGCTTACGCCACAAGGTATATGCCCAGGTTCGATAAAAACGTCCGCTATACAAAATTTCCCAACTCCAATGAATGTAACCGACGTGGAGCACGTTGATGCGCTGAACAGAACGCCAAATGAAGCTCCCCATGAAGTTGAAGAAGCGTCCCTCATGGTTGGAAAAATTGAATTGAACGAAAACGATTGGTTATTCAGTATACAGCTGCTAGATAAAAAAATACAGGACATTGTGATGTGTCTTAATTCGGAAAATAAACACGAAAATAACGAATATGCACTCGAAAACAAGCGACTCTTCCGGAAGAAAAACGGTAACAAGTTGTGAGTAGTACCCAAATCGCTTCGCTGGAAAGTTCTTCACGACTGTCATGACAAAGCAGGACATCTGGGTCTAGAAAAGACGATTGAACGAATACAAAAATATATGTGGTTTAGTAGAATGAGAAACTTCACGAAAAGTTACATCAAGGCGTGCGTAGAATGTTCGTATAATAAACATCACGGTGGACAAAAAGAGGGTGAATATCACTATGATGAAACTGTTGCGATACCTTTTAAAACGATTCACCTGGATCATTTGGGTCCATTCCCGAAGAGTTCACAGAGAAATGAACACGTATTAGTGCTCGTAGACTAAATTCACGATTATTCGAGCGGTTAAAAATACGAAAACAAAATATGTTTTAGACATCCTAGACGAAGTAACCAGTTACGTAGGAGTGCCGGAGCGCATCGTAACTGATCGAGGAACTGCATTTACCTCCAAAGAATTTGCAAAGTATTGCAGCGAAAACAACATAAAACACATCAAAAACGCTGTAAGAACACCTAGGGCGAACGGGCACGCAGAACGAACAAATCAAACTATATTGTCAATGCTTTTGACATCAACTGAAAACGACAAACGATGGGATGCCAGTCTTCGAGATATTCAATGGGCGATAAACTCAACGAAGAACAAAACGCTACAACGTACCCCTCAAGAATTGTTATTGGGTTTCACACCGCGAGACGCACTTCACAATAAAATTATCTCAACACTACAAGATGAAAACGATTCAGCGATAACATATGCAGAACTCGAAGAGATACGTGAAAACGCTGTAGAACGAGCCAACAAAGAACGAGCTAAAGCCAAACTGCGATTTGATATGAAACATCAGAAACCAAAGATCTAGGAGGTCGGAAATTTAATTTTAGTCGAAAACGAGCCAACTAGTACGGGTCATTCACGAAAATTGGAACCTCGCTTTAAGGGTCCATTTATCGTAACAAAATCAATTGGAAAAGACCGATATGTAGTCGAGGACTTGCCAGGATCCCGACGTAAACAACGCCAGTATTCATCCGCATATGCGTCCGATAAGATGAGACTATGGAATCCAATACCGCCTGAAGACAGCGAAAATGAAAGCGAAGATGATGACAACGAATCTGTAAGCTCGGATCGGGGTCGCTCCTTATCGACAGGATTGGCCGAGCTGTAAGGAGGAGAAAAGTTAGGCAACATCGGCAACACTGTTGAATGAAAAGGCAGTGAGAACCGAGGTTTTGATCGTATAAGTTGTGTGTGCGCGCAACGTCTTTATCCTTTGTTAAATTACATACATATGTAAAAATTGAACTAAAAAACTAATTTAATAATAAATATTTTAAACTAAAAAGTGTTCTTTCAATTTTTATCAAATTTTTAGAATTCTGTACGAGTATAAACTAAATGTTTTTAAAGTGGCGTGGACTTCCAAAATTAAGTATCTGTGAATGAATGTATTTTGGTTTTACCATGTGCGGCCTTACTTGGTGATCGCTTATAGCAAGGGAGCCGGTGGCCTAAATTTCTATATGATTATATCGTGCGGCAGAGGTTGAAAATCATGAAGCTATAAGTAATGTAAGCAATACGAATTCTGCTATTTCGTTGCCTCTGTGTTATTACTGGAGAGCCCTTTGAAACATTAAAAAAAAATACCATAAACAATTTAATCTCGTCTGCTTTTTACATTGAAATATGTGTTTATACACAAAAACAGATAAATGCAAAAGGCAGACTTTTTTGTTGCTGCATTTAAGAGTAATTATTTTTTTTTTCAAAATTTTATTAATTTTTAACCTAAATGATTTTATCATCAGGCAGATTGCGATTAATGTAAGGATTATGATATAAGAAAAGAAAGAAATAACCTCTGCCACATATGTAGTTATTGCCGCATTTAAAAATTTCAGTATAACAAACATTTAAAAAAAAAATGTGAGTACTAAATTATTTTATCGCGTCTGCCTCTTGACTGACTGGTTTCTTTACTGATAAAAAAATATATACATATGTAATATAGAGAAGGCAGACGATTCCAGCGTTGGTTTTTCGAAGGGAGCCGTTTTTGAGCACTTAAAGCGCATATTATTATCTATACATATAAAACTAATATCGTGCAAATTCTGCTATCCAAAATTAATATGCTATTTTTTCGGTCATTTCAATTTTTGGTTTGGATGTGTATATAGGATATTCCACGCCAAGTTGGACACCATTTTGCTTATGCATGTCTGATTTTTGTGTAATTTTTTTTTTATCTTTTAGTACTGGCTGAGACGCATTGATATTTTTTTTTCCGGAAAATCGTTAATTAAATTTATTACACTGGTCTACATACAGATCTATATAAGTTCCAGTACGTCAGGATAACTGAAAAATTTAAAATTACGATATCTCGGGACTTACACCTCCAATATACCCAACATTTGCTTCAAGGCGGCAGGAAACTCGTAATCTCTCAAAGACTGTGAAATAGATTTATATATAAATATTGTAGTTTATAAAGTTAACTTTTATATGACACCCATATTTTGGAAATCTATTATAGCAATTTTTAGAAAAGATACATATATCCACAACTTCCG
This sequence comes from Meiosimyza platycephala, assembly GCA_963662105.1. Taxonomy (NCBI): domain Eukaryota; kingdom Metazoa; phylum Arthropoda; class Insecta; order Diptera; family Lauxaniidae; genus Meiosimyza; species Meiosimyza platycephala. Next base: position 65,970,354 of record OY759211.1, on the reverse strand, counting down.
ATGGCTATATCTCCGCAACTAAATTCAACCGACATCTTTTGATTGTATATTTATTCTTTCAAAAATTGGCGAATGGGAGCTTAAGTACATTTAAGCCCAATTGATATTAGCTGTTACCTGCATCTGGCAGCCAAAGTTAGAATGCAAAAGAGATAAGATGATAAGACCTCAAATATATCTTACAAAAAAATGTAAGTACTCGTATTATACTCGTGTAAAACCATTTCAATTGGTTGTTTTCATTTGTGTGACAGTTTTAATTTTACAAATTAAATAATAGCAATGAACTCAAACAGCATTGAATTTGTAAAACTTTACAGGAAACTTTGCAAGTTCATTATTTTTCTATAATTTATAAATAAAAGAAAATAAATAATTATTTTACTGAGCTTTTTGCTCAGTACAGTATGTGACAACATCAAAAAAATTACACAAAATAAAAAACAAAATAGTTTCATTCATTACATTCATTACATCAGTGAACTTAAAGTCGATACCGTGAGAATTTCTATGCTTGATATGTTTCCTTTTTTGCATAGATTTGTTGAGAACCCAAGTAAAAACTGGAACTACTTGAATTCTCAACAAATGTATGGAAAAAGGGAAACAATGTTAGAATAGAAATTTTCAATGCTTCGGCTCAAAGGTCACTGATGTTTCCATTTAGCAATGAATGAAACTATGTATATGGTGTGATAGCTATTGCCTTTTTTTTTGGTTGTTTTGTGTAGTTTTTTTGGTGTTGTCGCACACTGTACTGAACTTTGTTCCGATAAACTACAAATAAAAAGAATAAAATTTGGTTCCGTTCTTTGCCTATACTGCAAAAAGTAGAGAAATTGTACACTATCAAATCTGCAGATCTTATAATAATGTTTTATTTTCAAAACAAGAACAGCGCCGATATCCGGCATCATTTACTTGATATCTTCAACTATTTTTTAAAAAATTATTCAAAAATGCTCACATTTTTAAGCTTCAATGGAAATCGGTTTCAGTATCATAAGCGGGATTCAGGGTATAAATTGCTGCTGTGACTTACAGCTCTATTCTGTCTTAGTCTCAAAATTCATCTTAATGTCAATTGATACATTTGATTTGTAAACTGAAAGACTGACAAAAATTTATTCATTCTCACGGTTTTTTTCAAAAAAAAAAAACAAGCAAGTTTCCATAAAAATTAAATTTTGTAGAAAAATGCGTAATATGAATGATTGCAGACAGAAACAAATGTTACAATAATAAAGAGTAGATACATCGGAAATGCTGAGCAGGATCCTGAGAAAATGAGGAACAATAAAACAAAACAATTGCGTGATTTGATGCCATGTTTCACATTAACGTTGATGGTGTTCTTTTTGTTTTTATTTTCGTCTTTTCTTTTTTAAATTTATTTTGTTAACCAGCCACCATTGGGATCCGTTCTTTTTAAATAACATATATTACATACATATGTATGTATGTACTATACAATTTATTGTATATATTGTATATAGTTAAAAGTATTCGAGAGGTCATTTAAGAGTAATTCGTTAATTCTTGATTCATTTAGGTCGTATTAAGATAAGTTTTGGTTCATATTGCTTGTTTTTGTTTTGTTTGTTTTTGGTATGTTGATGCGACAGAAATAACGGTGAGTGGTACATAGTGATGATTTTAAAGCGCATTTTCACCTGATGAGCTGTTATTTGAAAGTGAAATCTCGCGTCCGTATTTTGCTAAAAATTCAATGATGACACCATTTGACCAGCCAAATCCTTTTTGCACATCGTATTCACCACCACCTCCATGTCCACCGAACTTTTCAGCATTATACTGTATAAAAATAAATTTGATATTAATAAAAAAAAATTATTTGATATGTATCAAAAAATGTGTTACAATATGTACATATGAGCCGCTGAAAGCAAAAGTGGTACAACTCAAAATTTTCGAAAAATGAGTTATACCCGTTTTCTAACTTGTTACGTCAGTAATTATCATTAGACAAAATTTTAAAAGTTTAGTTGGTGATATGGCCGCTGGAGAGCATCGTTAAGTTTTGGCTTTTTGTTTTAGTATTGTTTGGATGAAAAAAAATTTTGTTTTTTTAATTAAAAATGATTTATGAAATAGATATTTTAATTTAATTGACATATTCAAAGGAATAAAGGAATATAGGAATGAATAGTTAAGTGGTTATTAGGTTGCGCTGTGCTTTAAAAGCCAAAATTTTTAAGGAAAAGTGGTATAACTAACTGACTTATACCGCTTTGTCGCTAATTTCTTTGAAATAAAAATTGGAAGAATGGTATTATAATTTGAAGCTTAATTTAATCTACTTACCTTTAAAAAAATTATAATAATTTTTACAAATAATTAAATTTTGAACTATTGACTTTCCAAAAGTGTTGAAACTTTCACAAAAACAAATGCACTGATTTTTTGCTATACCAAAACGAAAACCTCCAATTTTCTCAAAACTATTTAAATGTGACTTATACCACTGTAGCTTTCAGCGGCTCATATCGCTCCTTGCGTGCAAGCACGGCATAACTCAAAAAATCTAAATTTGGAGAAAAATGCATTTAAAGTTTTCAAAAAATTATTTTTTATATCAAAATACAAAAAAGTATGTTTATATAAACTCTTCTCACAAGGCAAGATACCTTTCTGATTTTTTCACACAAAATAAAACATGAAATTGCGGATATTTCTGCATAGTTAGCTCGAACATTTTTTTTTTTTTGAGTTATATCTATAAATAATATATATCGAAAGAGAAATTTATGATCTTACCTTTTCAAACATTGCACGACTGTCTTTGTATGCTTCAAAATTGGACTTAACCCAACGTTGACCCCAGCGGCTAGATAGATTTTTGGCGGCATCGGTTCCTAATAATTCGAGTCCTTCAACAAGAATGTACTGCATTGGTGGCCAAACATTTGGGAAGTCCCATTGTTCACCTGTATTTTCGAGTGTGTTAGGAACGCCTCCAGGATAAGAGTCCAATTTTTGATTGTCAATGTATTTTAATACTGCTGTAGATATTTTATCTGAATCGGAAACATTGTATGCTTTAGTCCATAGGGGAGATAAGTTTGTTGGTACAAAGTAATCACGATGTTTATTATTGATCATATCATAATCCAACCATGAACCGACTTCTTCATTCCAGTGAACGGCTGTGATGGCCTGAAATTGTAATCAACTATGTATTAAAAACTTTATCTCTAAATTCTCTTCACAAAGGGTTAGCACAATTGGCCCATAAAATAGTTTTTCATTCGACTTTAGCAATGTGTATGTTACCGGCCAAATTAGTGTTTAGGACAAACTACTTTTTCCTAGGTCAAAGCAGCGCTGTCGGAATAAAAAAAATCCGGTGCCATGGATGAAGGGACGTAATATTTTGATGGTAATATTAAAGGTTTGCATTTGTATTTTATTTGCGATTTATTTGCAAGTGAAGTACTCACATCTTCTGCTTGGTGTTTTGATTTGATTTGTTTTTTTTTTTTGCACAAGGGATGGATGAACTCGCAGTGTAGCGAGTGACTTGATAGTCTTTTTGAGTCACTCATGCAGACCTCTAGTACATTTGTACTTACGATTAAAATTAATTGAACATTTTATTGAAAATGTATCATATGACTTAATCATAAATCATATATTTACTTAACAAATCTTTGGAAGAACACCAGTCACATAATGAAGAGTTTTTTACCATTCCTTTCGTTATTAATAAAGCAATATGGTTCCCTAAAGACTTTCAACATTATTAGCAACACTTTATTGGTGGATAATACTCTCTTCATCACAAATATTTGGATATATGTTCTTTCACGCTTTTTACGCCCTTCAAGCGCTTTCTCGTTCTCATTTCTACGCTATTTGAGCGCCTGCTCGTTGTCTGGGTAGCATCGCTTATGACCGAGCTGAGAATAACTGTATATAAAGCGGAGAGCGTAAAAATCAATTCAGTTTGATATGAAAAGCGAACGAAGCAAGGCAAGTGCGACAGGCACAGATCTTAAAACACAACTACACATGTGTTGAAGAGAAACTACGGGTGTGGTAGTGCCCAGCTCTGATTAAGACTCTTAATCGGTGCTGCCCAGAGAACGAGCAGGCGCTCAAAGAGCGTAAAAAAGAGAAGGAGAATGCGCTTAAACAGCGTAGAAAAGCGTAATAGAGCGTGAACGTATACAAAATTGATGAACAAATCATCAACACATGCTTATAGTGAGCGCGTTTGCTTGTGGTAGTGGGAATCACTGCTCTTAATTAATGAATCATCTCTGCCTTAGGCCCAACATAAATATCTTTGTCGTTAATAACTATAGGCTGAACCGTGGCCATATTGGGCAAATTGGAGGTTTTAAATCTTGAGCCCCGCACTTACTCCACCTTAGCGAAAATGAAGTTGAGCAAACTTAAGGATGTGAAATCTTTACTTAAGCATGGCCACAGTACTTCTGTATAAAAGTGGGTGTGTCCTAGCGGCGTGCGGCCATGGTTCAGGGCTTACATCCTATAGTATGACAACACCGGCTACGCTACCATAGTGCTTTTGCCTTAAGATTTCATTGCAGATATTTAGGCTTAACGGTAGCTAGTGTGGCCTAAGACTACTTTGGCCGGTAACATATCGATTGAATATAAGATTCTTTGAATAAAGTACGATGCAACTTAAATTAAGAAAATAAATATCTTCGTCTTTATGCAAAAATTGACCTTAATATTGGCAACATTTTGCCTTATTAATAACAGAGAAAGTACAATATAAGTACCAGTATTCATACTGGTATTTAGGTAGAAAAGCGCAAATATTTCCAAGTTGAAGTAGTTTCCTTTAGTACTCGTAGTATCTGTATCTGTCTAAGGCCTGATGTGATAGAAAAGTTGTGCCTTAAGATTCAGTTTTAGAAGCATAAAATACATAGGGCAGTATTCCTGGTGTTTTATTTTAAAGACACGTTTGCATAACGTGATCCGGTTTGTGCTGTTTCCCATATATGTATACCCAGGACTCTATTTGTTTTTAAATGAAATAAAATTTGCATAGATACAAATTTAGCAACGGTACTTACCTCTAAAATCTTTTCTGCCTTAGTTGCATATTCTGTCATTTTAGCAACATTGTCTGCTAACATATGGAATTCCGCAAGGATTTTAGCGTTCCAGTATAAAATTGCATTCAACTCAACTGGTACAATAGAGCGTGTTTTCAGATTTGTCAAATTACCACCCTTGTTTCCTTCTTCATTAATAAACCAACGTGAACTAAAGTCCATTCCCGACTCAGCAGCTGCCTTAAGTTCTGAGTAGTGCTCTTCTTTAGCTGCCTCAGTTTCAAAACTAGCTGAAGTTTCAACATCTTCGCGATAAGATTCAGGACGTGGCCCAGTTGAAGTATCGCCATAGGCACACATATTGTAGCCCTTAGCTTGCACAGTGTGATTGTTCATCCAGTATTCAAATTCGTGTTCCAATAATGGTAGTGACTCAATGGCAAATTGATAATCCTTTGTGAAGTCAACATATGATTTGATCATAGCAGTTAGTAACGGTGGTTGTGAACGCCCACCATAATAGACACGCCCACCATTTGGTATCATACCAAAACGATCTAGAATTGATAGAAAATTCTGCAACATTCCTTTTGCAGTCTTGTACATTTCCGAATAGAGCAATCCTCGTACAATCCAATATGAGTCCCAATAGTAAAACTCAATGAAACGTCCACCCGGTACTATTACTGGGTGCTCGACATGTATAATTGAATAATACTCTGGTTTATCACGCACATCATCAATCATTTTACGTCCAAGATCCTTCCAAATTGCATTGAGATCAGAGCCCCACTGTTTGAGATCGGGATCGTGTATAAGATCTAAAAATGGTGGAACTTCTTGCCAATCATCTGGAAGCCATGGAACGAACTCTTTTCCCAGTTCATCAAAATGTTCCTATAAAATAATTAAAAATATATTAATAGATTTTAAATTGTTTATATATTCTACAGAACAAAATAATTAAATAGCCTTCTAGTCTAGTCTGTAGAGACCGAGAAAGATCTTTGTCTTGCAAAATGTTGAGTCTAAATCATTTTGAATAGTATATATATGTTGCCTTAAACTCAATAAAAAAATAAATCTTTAGAACAAAAGCAGAATAAGCGCTAGCTGCTATCCTATATCAAAGGTATGTACAAGAATGACTTTTTTTAAGCAATTCCTCAACGGTTGACTTTGTGTCGAAATATTATTTTTGAAAGTCTGATGTGTTATAAACTAAAGCGTTCCTCTGTTCACTTCGTGAGCCTCCTATTCCACAAAAACCGATGATATTGTGAATGACTACGTGTCAGAACAGAATTTTTTTCGTACTTATGTCAAACATTTTAGATTAATCGAAAGGTTAAAAGAAGATTTCATAGACGCAGCTAGCAGAAGAACTGGTAGTGGAGGAGCTGACGTACATAGATGTCGTCAAACGAAAACGGGTAAGGAAAACGCGATAATGTCAGTGTGAAAGTAACCATTAAAATTGCGACACAAAAATTACCTAAATGAAACGAGCTGTTTTCGATGCCAATGTGAAAGTCTTATACAGTCGTGTCTGGATATAGTGAACACCAACATTTTTACTTTTACGCGAAAATGCGGTCGATTTCTGAACGCAAGAGCCAAACATCTATTCGCGAATTCTTTGAAGAGACATATGTACATTTCTATATTTCGACAAATCTATTCTAATTAACTAATTTACATATACAAATGTAACACGACTGTAATCTACAATTATCGTGATATGGAGTGCTAGAATAATTTTACAACCGGATTTGTGTTCAGCACAGAAGAGATATCAACATTGACAATAGATAACTTTCCATCATATCGTAGAAAGGTTTACGACTTACAAATAAAGGGGCAAAGTGGCTTTTTTGGTTATAAAAAAAAAAAAAAGGACTTTCTCCTATAAAAGTCAAAGCCAAATTACTGCATCAAAGATTTCCATTTTCGTTGAAAGAGAGCAGCGCAAATTCGTGCATATTTGGAGGAGTAATATTAAGAATATTTGTTTTTGCTGATTTTAAGGGAACGTTTAGGAAGTGAAATGTAGTCGTAGGCCATTGAGCTTAATGATTTTTTTCTCTCGCAAATGATAGTATAAAAACGATACATTATAGCTTTGAATTTTTTTTTGCATAATGTTTTTTTTTGTAATTGCTCATTATGCTTAGCTTATAGAAATTTATTTGTACTTTAAAATAAGATTTATCCATAAGATTTCCCTATTGCTTATGCTATTTTGCAATGTTTTCTAAAATTAATTCTATTCATTAAATTGTACTTTAAAATGGAACTATAATTCCATACATATAGTATATTTTTTTTTTGTTTGATTTCTAAGCTGAAGTAGTTTCGTTTTGTATAATCTTGTGGGATCCTCAGATTATAATATTTTTTTTGGAGTTTAGTTAATGTGTATCTGACGATCAAGGATGGGAGGGCAATATGAGACAAATACATCTAGTTTCATGTATGTAGTTCTGTAGGGCAACAACAACATCAATCAAAGCATTTCCGTTTCCTCTATCTCCATGTCCGTTTGTCATCTTAATGCATTCTTGTCCAGCTTTTATTTAATTTATTTCATATATACCGTCGTAGCGGTAGCGTTGCTGATGAGCCAGAGCCGGATACACTGCGTGCTTTCGCTACCTAACACTTGGCAAAAATAGGTCTACATATCTAGATTCTAGAATCTAGATCATATGTCTGACTTTAAAAAAATTCTCAAAAAAGGAAAAACCAAAAATTTAACTAAGCTTCGTATTTTTAGTTCTATTTCTTAGCCACACATTTTAAATTTTATTTCTAAAATTTCATATTTTAAATTTTAAAACTTTGCATAAATATACATATTTCGTCATTGTTTTCACACAAATTTAAAAAAAATTTCTTATGTGATTTATGTAGGTAATTTCTCATATATATTTTTTAAGTTTCAGGGATTTTTTACCTTTAAAATGATATAGTTTACTCACATCAACAAATTTCTTTATCTGGTTTGGAGTTGGGTTGTTGTTGTTTGCATCCATAAATGACGTAAATTCAGACATTGTTTGCTCAGGAGGGAATTTCAGCTTTTTATCAACAAACGTTTTTGAATCTTCGTATATGTGGGCCATCTGAACAGTATGCAGTAGGGGCCCATAGCAGTAAATTTGACTGTCAAAAAAGAAAGCTCAATTAATATAGAGTACAGATTAAATGTTATAAAAGTTATTTATAAATGTGCTACAGAATTTGAATGAAATAATGATATAAATATAATAAAGTCAGTTTCTGATAGATGGTTTGATAACCTCATGTAATGCCGCTCAGTTTTTGAGACATTTTTTTTTAATTTCATTTAATAGAAAACTATAAAATTTTAACCTTATTACTTTGAATACCTCGAAATTTCATTGTGATTCATAATATTTAAAATATTGCCAAGAAAAAAGGAAAACAACCAGATAGTCCGGATTGCAGCGTTGCAAATGACATAATCATTTCCTTCCGTTTGATAAAGGTTTATTGTTGTTGAAATATAAATTTATTACGGTTATAGCAAGAAACATACTGTGAACACGCTAAAGAGAGCTCCTATAGGCGGAAATATTTAGTTCTCTCTGGTGGTGGCCATATATTGCTATGCAGCACAAAATTATTAGGATATCGATGGCTGTTCTCAAGAGCTAGCATTAGGATTTCAGCAAATTTTTTCATATACTACCACCGCCCGCATGAAGATCCTTTTCCTTATATTTTATTTTAGTCAGTAAACCCAATTAATGCTCCGAAATATGTGTAGATATTTATTCAATTACATCAAAGTCTTTTTAAATTTTTCCTTTAAATCGGAGTCATATTCAGATGGAATGTCCCATACATACAAAATTTTAAAACCCTATGCGTAGAGAACATTTCAAGCAAACATTACCAAACTTGGCACGATAACATTTGGTAATACAGGCAAGCACTGAACAAAATGTGAACAGAGTTTGAAAAGTGGGCTTGGAACCTCCTAACCAGTAAAAGACTTGATACCAGTGGCGTCACTTCACCAAAACCTTGGGGGGGAGCGAGATTTATAATTCCACCCCTTTTAGATGGCTTTATTGAATTGATGTATTAAATAATAACTAGTATCAGATCCTTGGGGTACCAGTGCCCTCCCCAGCCCTACTGAATTGACGCCACTGCTTGATACGCAATTATAAAAAAATTAGCCAAGCAATGGATAGTATAGTCAGTTAGTAAATCCTAATCTAATCCTGAAAATCTACAGATTTTCCTTCAACAATCCAAACAATGATATTTGGGTCCCGGGATTGCAACCCCTAATCGATATGTATTTATATTAGATTGGAACTAAGATAGAGTTTACCCAAAGCCGTTTTGGAAAGTTGGAATTTTATTGAAGTTTTTAAGATTTAATAAAAAAAAATTAAAATCCTACGCAGACAACATGCTACTTCACGTTCTTTTTATAACATAGACACGGTGTGTTTCCTTCCGTCTGCGGAAATAACGATTGCATGAAAATATTGCAAGGTAATTTGATGGAATTTGATAATCCAGTCACTTCATCAATTATAGTTTATGGGATTGAGAATGACTGAAATTGGTTAACGAATCATGCATCAAATCTGGCCGTAAGCAATCAAAGAATCTCATAACTCTAGAGTAGGGTTGGCTATTTGCCCTCCCGCGGGCACGAGCAATGAAACGTGCAATCAATCGTCCCGCTGTGCAGTTGCTGATCTCTATGCGCAGGTTCGTTTGTCAAATAAATATGCAAGAGACCTAGTCGGAATCAAACGTGCAAAAACAAAACAAATGTGCGCAAATGAATTGCGCAATGGCCAGTTGAGAAAAATGCAGGTCAAAGACATTATTTCTGCGAACCTTATTGACTTGTATAAAAAATGGGAGACTAAAAAAACTGTTCTTGTGTGCATCATTGTTGTAAAAAAAACTCATCATATTCATTGAAAAATACTTTTAATTCTCGGAAAAGTACTTTTTGTTGTTTTGCTCGTTTATTTAAAAATTTGTTTGTGTAGCCATGCGATGCTTTCGCATTTTTTTATGCCAACATTTATATATTATTTATTTACATCAGTGATGCACGAATTTCTACTGGGTGAGTTTTGCTTTCCTTTGAATTCCTACACACATTTATACACATACTAGCACGAAATTTTTGTTGTAACGTCAGCGCGCTGTCGACTTTTGGGCACCGCAGTTGAGCATCCCTACTCTAGAGAAAAGCCGTAGATAAAATGGGTGGTAGGTATCAGGGATGATATTTGGGGGTTTTTAGGGTTTTTTTGAGCCCTTTTAATTTTCAAAAGCCCCGTGGCCCTTTTTATTCATTTTTGGCCTTTTTGCAAAATTCTACCGAAAAATAATCACAATTTTTTATTTTTCAAAGGAAACCTTACTGGGATAAGTGATTGTCGACTGGGATATAATTTTTTCATTTGACGTTTTAATTTCAATGCACCTTGCGCAATCAGTGCTACCACAATATAAGACATGAAATCACAGTATTGTATTAGATATGTAATCTTTTTATAGTAAATTTTTGTTACATCTTACAAAGTTGGGCCATTTTTCTTATATTTTTTTGTGCCATTTTTCCTATTTTGGTGTGGGGCTGCTGATCATTTATATTAGATATATGGAAAAAGTTTTTTTTAACATGCATATATGATCATTTATCTCGGTTTTTTTATGATAAAATGGTTTGGCCTTGTACTGAATGTTAAAAACAACAGTTCATACAAGGGCAAATCATTTTATCATAAAAAGAGCTATTTTTTAAAAATAAAAATAAAAATATTTCATAATCATTTCGTTTTGGGGCCATTTTGCACAAAGCCCAAATTTGTTTGTACATTATAATTAGAACAGAGCCTGAAAATAATTCTTTCAATAAATTATTTTTGAAGTTTTATTTTTAAGAATATTTTTTAATATCTTTAAAGACTTATTTTGAGACTTTTATTTTATAATGCGTCTTAATGCGCAACAAATAAATATCAAGGAAAGATGAAAGCAGCAGTCAGAAAAGACTAAAAAAAAAGTTTTTACTTTTTGGAATAAAATTATTTTCAGACTTTTAAAAAACATCTTCAAAAATAAAACTTTTAAAAGACTCTTATGATCGAATTAATTTATAAAAAAGTTTACTTTTGATCATCAATAACAACTTTTTCTTCAACTCTTGGAGAACATTTTTGTAGAAATTTGTATTAAAAATAATAATGAATATTGCAGCAATCAGTCATTTCATGAAACACCTACATAAAATATGCGCTGAGAACGAATATTCGGACTTAGTGTATTTTCAAAAAAAAAGAAAAAAAAATGATCTAAGAAAAGTTTTGATTGTTAGTAAAATGGTTAGTGTTTTAAGCTGAAGTTCTGATACTGAACTAAAAAATTGAGTCGTAGCGATCCTAGGCTAAGTTTTCGAATAATATTGCTCACCGGTTTAAAAAAAAGGTACTTTTCATGAAATGACTGATTGCTGTTTTATTCATGAATGTTTTGTTTCCAAAATTTTACAAAATGTTCTCCAAGAGTTCTATAATTATAATGTTTAAAAAAATATCCCTTAAATAAACACAAGATTCAAAAGAAAAATTTAAGTGTTTTATTTTCTCTTAAAAAACTTAAGTGGAACGTTAAGTAATACGATGGCTTGCGACTTTTTGAACTTCAAATTATTTCAAATCAAAACCAGAGATTTTTGTATATGAAAAATATTGTATTTGATTAATAATAGGTTAAATTTGATGTGCTAAGTCTGCAAATCTATCATTACCTTCTGCATTTCCTTTTAAAAAAAGTTTCTAAAAATGATCTTACCATAGTTAGTTCTTTAATATATCGCTCATTTTCTTCAATAACGTCATAACTCAAAAAATCAGATATTTCAGGGTAAACATTTTAACTGAATTTTTACGTTTTTTGGGATATAACGTTATTGAAGAAAATGAGCGATATATACAAAAAAATCTTAATCGCTTATATGTATGTTCATATAAAAAATATATGTGATATATCTAATTAAAATACTTAACATTGTCACAACAAGATATACCAAAATTAAAAATAGAATTGTGCAAGAAAGTTTTAGAACTCTTCAGCGAGTGTTACTTTTACATAAAGTAATACAAGTATCATAAAAAATCGATATTTTAAATAATGTATCGTTAATGCAAAATATTGCCATCAGTGAATTGACATTTAAAATAATATTATTTTCTCACTTATTTAAAAATATTATTTTCTTTTTTAGTGTATGTTAACATTATTTGTGTGCTGGTCATTTATATAAAAGTTTTAAATTTTTATAAAGTGATTTGAAATCGGTCTCAGTAAAATAAGTTCTGTTCTGTACATAAAAATGGAAAATCTTCAATATTGAATTACTAATCACACGGTTATTTACTTTTGTAAGCATTTATGTGATAAACTTGTTATTTAGTTCTTGAAATTATTTTTTTATTGGTTTTTTTTTTACTAGGTATGTAAAATTTATGTTTACAATTAAATACAATAATCCCTCGCGCTGCGCGGTTTCGCAGTTGCGCGATTTTGTTTTTACCACCAAAAATTTGCATTGCGTGGAAAAAGTTTCGCAGCTGCGCGTAAATATTTCTCAATTCGTGTAATACATACATATGCAAATAAATTTCGAATTTGAAAATGAAATGATGTAAAGAGTTTTTGTTTCAGATACATATGTATGTATTTTTATAAATGAATTTATAATTTTTATTTATTTTTTGTTTATGTTTAACTTTTATATACATACATATACATTAGGGTGGTTCAAAATGCAATACATGTTCCGATTTTTGGTGCTCAGGCCCGAAAATATATCTTTAGCCCATGGAGCTATCGTACCAAAATTTCAACCGATTCGAACCACGGGGAAGGCGTATCAGTGGGTCGATTTGTATGATTTTTGTGCATTTTCGAGACGATTTTTTAAAATTATTTCTTTTAATTAAAAAAAATATCAACTTCGAGGTATATTCGTGGTTATAATTTTTTACGGACTCAGTATGATGTGAAATATGTGTAAAAATTGTAAATCAGAAAATCGCCGCAAGTTTGAGTATTGATTCATTGATACGAATGTGAAAAATGCTAAAAAATCTGACATACTTCCACTTTGCCCGTTCGAAACCATTCCTATTTTATATTTTTCGGCCACGGCTCTATGCGCAATCGATTGGAAATCTTTTTTTACATAGAGAACGATATGTCAAAAATTTTTTATACCAACGATGCGATCTGGAGAAATATTTGATTAATAAAAGCAAGCATTTTCGTCATATGAAAATAAAGATTTTTAGTTTATTTTTGTTCAAGAAATGCTAATATTTTACATTTGTTCATTTTGTAGATTTTTTCCGGTTTTCGGCGGCCACTTTAAGTATTTTGTGAATCTGATTTACGTGGTCCCTTATCTGTTTGTTGAAATTTTGCACAAGAGCAATCGCTCTTTTTGCGGTGTCGTTCATAATATGTAATTTTTGGGCCACAATCTTCGAACACTCACACGATTCGTCATTTGGCCAGCAAATGTGGCCTTTTTCCAGAAAATCCATGTTGTGAATGACACCGCGGAAAGAGCAATTGGTCTTTGCAAAATTTCAACAAACAGATAATGAAGGACGAAGATCAGTTTAAAAAATTAGTTAAAGTGGCCGCCGAAAACCAAAAAAATCTACAAATGGACAAATGTGAAATATTAGCGTTTCTTGAACTAAATTAAACTAAAAATCTTTATTTTCATATGACGAAAATGCTTGCTTTTATTAATCAAATATTTCTCCAGATCGCATCGTTGGTATAAAAATTTTTTGACATATCGTTCTCTATGTAAAAAAAGATTTCCAATCGATTGCGCATAGCGCCGTGGCCGAAAAATATAAAATAGGTATGGTTTCGAACGTGCAAAGTGGAAGTATGTCAGATTTTTTAGCACTTTTTACATTCATATCAATGAATCAATACTGAAATTTGCGGCGATTTTCTGATTTACAATTTTCACATATATTTCACATCATACTGAGTCCGTAAAAAATGATAACTCCGAATATACCTTGAAGGTAATATTTATTTTAATTAAAAGAAATAATACTAAAAAATCGTCTCGAAAATGCACAAAAATCATACAAATCGACCCACTGACACGCCTTCCCATGGTCCGATTCGGGTGAAATTTTGGTAAAAGGGCTTCATAGGCTTAATGTATGTTTTCAGGTCTGAGCACCAGAAATTTGACGGCATTTAATTTTTCCATACGATTTTGAACCAGCCTAATATACATATGTAATATAACTATTCACTTAAAAAATACTTCATTTGAACTATGGACTTACTTAAAATCAAATTTTTTATAAGAAATTTAGGATTTGGAACGTATTCCCCAAATTTCATACAAAAGTAGGTTCACAGTGCGCGGTTTCGGCCTGCGCGCTGTTTTTTCAGAAGGTAACTACCGCGCAATGCGAGGGATTACTGTATAAACAACAAAATAAATTTTATAAAAGGAAAAAATTTAGTTATAATATAAATGGTTATATATGCGATTTGATTTATAGAAGACCAATTTATGTCAAAAAAGCCCTATTTTAGTTAAAATTTTGGTCCTTTTGGAAATATGCCAATATCATCCCTGGTAGGTATCCTTACTTGCTATCCTCTTTTACGCAAACATGCTTGACGTTTGGGCGTTGCCTACAATGACTTCTGTATAAGGTGTTACAGCGACAAGGAGGAGAAAAGTGTTGAGCATCTCCTCTGTAATTGTTTTGCTTTTTGTAGGAGGAGGCTTAGGTGGTTGGGGGATTACTTTTTCAATAATCCAACTGACACTAGGTTATGTAATCTCCTCCTTTTTATTAAAGCATCCAAATGGTTGTGGGAGTACCGGAGTCGTCCGTTTCTTTTTGAGGGTACCATAAGAGAGCAATACCGCAAGAGACCGTGAATTAGTTTACTGGACAGCCCTAACCTACGCCAACAGCTCACCCATTTGTAAATTCATCTCTCGAGACTTTTACCAGGAAATACTGAGTAAAATTTCAAAATTTAATACCAGCAGAAAACGTGCGTAATTTGTAGTAACAATGGAAGCTAAAATAGTATCAACATTTTGAGAAGAAGAAATGAGAAGAAAACGCTATACCGAGGGAATTCTTTAAGCTAGGGTTGGCCAGCTGCGGTGCCCAAAAGTCGACAGCGCGCTGACGTTTACAACAAACATTTCGCGCTAGTATGTGTACAAATGTGTGAAGAAATTCCAGCGAAAAAAAAAATGAAAATAAATGTGTTTTGTCTTTTCCACGTATAGAAAAAATGACCCAGTAGAAATTCGTGAATCATTGATGTTAATAAATAAAGAAAAATGTTGGCATATAAAATAATTGTAGTTTTATTTAACATTAAAAAGAAAACATTTCATAAATCTTATACATATTATGTATACATATGTATGTTAAACAAACATATTAACAGAGTTTACTTAAAATAAGACTTTCAATATCTGGTTTAATATTTTGTGATGATGCCAGACGCAATATCGGTGACTATTTTTCCATGAAATTAAATTTTTTTTACAACAATTAAATAATATTTCAGTAATACATGCTTAAAAAATTGCCTTTCGCATAAATAATGTTTTTGTTTGCATTTGTTTGGTTTTTGTACGTTTGATTCCGACTGGGTTTCTCGCATATTCAATTTTCATGCGAATCAGCGCATAGAAATCAGCAACTGCACGGCGAGCCGAATGATGGCCCGCAACGGGCAATGTGACCGCGGGAGGGTAAATGGCCAACACTACCTTAAGCCATTGCAACCGAACTTCACAAAAATACTTGGAATGGTTCGTTCACAAAAAGTAGACGACATTTGACATAAGAGTGGCTTAAAAATGCTATGCTGAGAGTGCTTTTTAAAAATGAATCGGATAAGCATTAGCCAAAAAAATAGGTGGATTTTTGCATAAGGGCGTGGAAAAACCTTAACCAAGTTTTCCAGCCTGGCGAAGAAGCTATTTTTCCGAATTTATTATGCCATGATATGATTATAATTCTATTCAGGATCAATAAATACACTCTTGAAATAAACAAAAAAATATTTTTAATTCATTTTAATATCATTTATATTTATGTGTGAGTTTGCACAGGGCCGCACCGAGAGGTGCGAGATGTTGGGCAAATGGAAAACTTTTATGTAAATTTTGATACATATATGAGGAATTCTTTAAATTTTCTGGTTTTAGACGTGCACAGATATCGGAAATTTAAAACTGAGGGCACATATTAGAAACCATTTTTAATCTATAGTTTTTACGTTTCTAAGCAAACTGACCTAAATGACACCCAAAATTTGGGGGGGGGGACACCCCATTTCCCCCTTCACCAACTAGTTTAATTGAAATCTTAATTCCTCTTAAAGTTGTTAACATAAATACAATAAGTTTTCAAAAATAAAATACAAAGAAGTGTGAATATTTTGTGTGTTTGCAATTTTGCAAACGCAATTGCGTATTTTATGTTCAAATGCATGGCGCGCATGGGATTTTGTCGCAGATCGTTCGATATAAAATCTTTTTTTATTGAAATGAGTGACGGCACACTTAATTTTTTTACATATATTCAATATTCAATATTCAAGGCTCATACAAAAAAAAAAAAATTAATGTTTCGTATTGGGAAGGCAAAATTATCATCAATTGTTTATTTAAAAGTTATAAACAAACGGGAAAACAATATTATTAAATTTTTTTTCTTTATCATGAATAGAAAGTGCAATCAATTGTCAACATGTGTACCAAATTTTAACTTCTCTTGAGAAGGTATTATAATAGGTCCGAAAATCGAAATAGGTAATTTTGTATTTTCTTTACGTTTCAAGACCTCGACAATCGTTTACAAGTATTTTTAGAGTGATGTCTGTGTGTGTGTGTACGTATGTACGTACGTACGTATGTAGACATATTTTGGCTTTCGTTTCCTCAATAACTACCGGACAGAATTTTTTGATGACCATATCAATCGATACGCCACGTCATGACTTAGATCTGAAAGGAGTCTGGAAAAAATCGGTCCAGCGGTTCGTTTTTTATTCATAAAAAACTGACTTTTTTATGCACGCAATATAAATTTCATATATAATTTCAAGTATCGAGGGGGTAGATAGGGGTTTTCGAGGGTGCTTATTTCGAATCTTTTTTCAGTTTTTTAAAATTCAAAATGGCGCACCCAATATGACGTCATTTTTTTTGTAAAAGTTCTCTGAATTCTATAAAATTTAGTTTTGAGAGGGGTTTCAGGTACATGGTTATAAATTAATGTTTAATGTTAATGTTATTTTTTTTTTTTTCAATTTTCGTAGTTCCATATTGTAATCATAAGATATTCTCAAATGATTTTCGAAGTATCGAAACATTAAAAAAAAGAATTGTTCTCAAGAGAAGTTGCTTGTACGGTACTTGCTGCCGAACCGATTTTTATAATTTTATGTTAACAACTTTAAGAGGAATTAGGTTTTCAATTAAACTAGTCGGTGAAAGGGGAAATGTGGTGTACCCTCCCAAATTTTGGGTGTCATTTAGGTCAGTTTGCTTTGAAATGTCCAAATTATAGATTAAAAATGGTTTCAGATGTGTGCCCTCAATTTTAAATTTCCGATATATGTGCACGTCTAAAACCAGAAAAATTAAAGAATTCCTCATATATGTATGTATTCTTTTTCGAATTTTTTTAATGTTAAAACATATTCATATTGATAAGCAATAAGAAAAGGTTCTCACATTTTAATGTGCGGGGCTTTTCTAGATGCACGGGATGATTTGCCCCACTGCTGTTGTCCTGATCGTCCATATATCGAAAATCCATAATTTACTATTTTTTGAAAATTTTTTGATAACACTAGTTTACAAAATAAATTTTTTTTTTTCTTTGATGAGAGGTTATTTTTTTTATGTACTTTTTCCCGCTGAATTCGGAATTGATAACCAAAATTTTTTTCACGGTTTTTGAGATATTCCGGCCTGTTCTGTAATCCGTGTAGTTTCAATTGCGAAGAGGAATTGAAACGTTTTTAACGTAAATTCACGACGTTTTACGTTCCACAGTATTACATACTTTTTGAATTTAGACAGCTGCCTGTTAATAATACACACAAGTAAACAAAATTTTGTTTGTCAAAATTATTTGTTAGTCACGATGTTCAATTAGGGATTTTATCTAAAATGAAGGAGTCTCAGAGAAATTTTGTTTATACTCTATGAATTTTATAGGGTTATACGGGTATTCTATTACCACATTCGAGACAAATTAGGTGGCATCCATGATAAATTTGCCTTCGAACAATTTTTACTAACACCATGATACAATAACTTGTCAAATTATTAAATTTCGAAAAATGTAGAATTGTGGAGTTTTCATTTGTCATCGGAAAAATATTTTTGTAAATGAAGTTTTTTTATTTTAACAATATTTGAATTATTTTATACACAACGAATAACTCAATTTAGTTATTTAAATAGAAAAAACCCTGGAGCTTATTTGTGTGTATTTCTTTTTTAGATTTTATCAATAAAACAGCTTTAAAAAAGCAAAACGCAATGAAAATACTTGGAAGTTTCACATACTTTTCAAAACGTTGCAATTACGCTTCCAAACTACTTTCGTACGATAGTGGAATTGAGAACAGATCGGATAGTACTTTTTTTATTTTTTCGACCTTCTTTTACTTTAAAACTCATATCTTGAGCTCGACATACCCAATTTCATTGTCTTTGTTACCAAATTAGAGACAATAAAATGAAAAACAAACATATGTATGTACATATGTGATTGGATCTTTTATTGATTTCTCATTTCAGTACCTTTAATAGGTAGAGATATTTTTATTTTCATTTTCGAATTCAGTGGTAAAAATTACATACGAAAAGTAACCGCTTATCAAAGATAAATGGAAAGGAGTCTTTCTGTATCGATTAGGCTCAACAAATTAATATACATATGTATAATGTTGTCATTTTACGGTCGATTTGCTTCTGGTATATCTTAGTTTTTGCGTAAAAGTATCAGCTTTACGTGTATGAAGTAAAATTTTTTTATTATTAAACATTATTTAATCGAAATTTTTTTTTATTATTGATCAATTTTATTTTTTAAATTTGTTAAAATGCCCAAATTTTTCTCGAAAAAAGTTGATGGTTTTATTTTTTTGGTCACTAATATTAAATAATTTGTAGGACATTCTACTTTATTTTTGAGGAGAAATGCATGACCTTTTTTTTTTCTTATATAAAAATATTTTAATCTCCAATTAACGGCTGTAACCTCCTCCTCCTTAAAGGCTTAACGGCCTCCTAAACAGCCTACGGCTTTGTCATCTAATTAACGCCCTGCCCACGTCCATAACTGCCACTTGGCAACCGTGCTGGTCACCCTTATATAAAGGGTATTAAAATTTGAGGTATCTTTTCAAATTTACCTCCATTTTTTTACAGCTACTTAATAATAATAATGTTTTTTAGATATAAATTAAATACATTCCGGTTAGTATAAATTAATCGCTACATGAGTGACCAGTCTTTTCATTATTAAAACTTATTTTAAATGTGGTGAAAGTTATTCCGAAGTTGGAAGAAAATTATGCTCAAAATACGGTAGAGAAAATGCTCCAACAAAACGTGTTATTAAACCGGAATTAATGTACTTTAATTTTCAAAAAAAAAAAAAAAAAGGTTTCATACAATTTATGTCTTTTATTTACAATTTAAAGATATACTTCAAATTTGAAAAGCCTTTACAGAGCTACGGTTTAAAAAATACCTTACCATTTGATGACTTTATAATTTGAATAAAACTTGAAGCCAAAAAATTTACCTTCCAAATGAGATACGTAACATACGTAGGTACGAAATACAATTTTTTTTTTAAATGGAAACCTGCATTTTTTTAATTCTTAACATTTTTTAGATAGAAACAAAAAATATTTTTTTCTATACTTAAAAGAACCAAGGAGCAGTGATTTCCATCAAACATTTTTTTTTGCGCACCGTGCACGTTGCAATTACAATTACTGCTGAACATTTAAAAAAATGGTAGCAACTTTTTTAAATACAAAAAACCCATTTTGCGCATTACATATGAGTTAAGGAGCACATATTGATTCTGATTGCAGTCCCATTATTCCTAAGTGAGACGCAATAAAAGATATCGATAACTCAATTTAATAAAAGAAAATTAGAAACGAAGCAAGGTCAAATTATTGCCCTTAGCGCCAATGTAATCGTGGCTTAACCCACGAAATAAAATTGATCAATATAAGCCCACAAAAGAAAAAGTTAAAAAAAATCAAAGCGGTTTACTGAAATTTTGTGTTAATCCATATGGAATAACCCACTGAAATAATGGTTCACTCATGTTTGTGATATTCCTAAGAGGAACGTAGAAAGCCATTGCTCTTGCGCATTGTTATGGTTAACACTTGAAGATCTTAAAACTAAAAACTTACCACGATTCTAGATTAATGATAGATATAATATCCCTGCTATGTATCGCATTATCACTTTGAAGAAATCTTGATCCGCAGGGCTGCGCGTATAAATTCAGGAGCAAAAATAGGCCCACAATTCCAAGGGCGCACTTTTTCATAATTACTGATTATATTTTTCAAACAATTGTGTTAAACTTTTTTATTTTTCTTTTTTTTGCAGCAATAAATGTTGAATATCTTGATAAAATTGAACTAATAATTGCCGTTTAAAATAAAACTTTAAACCATATATATTTGTAGATTAGGTACTTGTTAGCTTAAATGCAAAAACAACAACACTAAGATAAATAATCACTTTCGTTTTTTTTTTATTTTTGTTTGTATTTTTAACGGTTTAAATGAATTAAAGGAAAAGAAAAATATAAATATTACTAAGTGATTTATAACTGAAATACTCGTTTCGTTTAAAATTGACCTTCTCGCTGATACAACCGTCGGCTGCCAGCTGAAGAATACTTCTAACTGTTTTAGTCGGCAATCTTTTTATATTGTATTTGTCACAGCTTAAAGTGTACACACGAGCACATTCACTCTCTCAATTCTCTGACTTTTGCGAATATCCGATCCGAAGCGAACCGATCCGTACGCTTCATTCCTCTATAGATGTTAATATTAAAAAGTCTATTTTTGCTACACAGTTTAAATTTATTATTACCTACTTGTGTTGTACCTATAAATAAATAGTTGCAATAAATTAATATTGTTGTATTTTGTGAGAGTAATTGACACTAACAGCTAAGTAAGTAGTTTGTCTCATTACTTAGTTATTGCTACAATTACACATGTCATAGAGTTTTCCCTTCACTGACCCATGATATGTTTATGAAACTTCAATCACAAACTGATCTAGTTCACATATTATAATAACTCCTTAAGGGCTTTCTTCTGTGTCTTTTAATTTATTCGTTTAAGAGGTTCTCACTAGAGACTGTGCAAAACTAATCGATTAACTTTTTTCCGTATAAAAAATGATAAATGAAATTATTGAACAATTTGAGAGAGCATAAATAATTTGAGTGACTTAAAGTTCGTTAAATTTAGTAAAGTTAATTTATATTAAATATAATGGCATTTTCATTATCGTTGCGGTAGTACTGCGACTGACAGATTTTTCTAAGAAAATTAATTTAAATCGAAATCAGGCTCTAAGGATGTTCCGCTTATTAACTGAATGTTTCATTACTTCAGACAAAGCCAAAATTGTCAACAAACTAAATAGTTAGTACATTTGAACGATATTTTGAACTATGTACATACTTACTTAGACTGAGAGCAGGGCCGTGTTTAAGTATAAGCTATATAAGCTGTATTCCATGGGCCCACGCCACAAAGAGGTCTGCACCATAAAAAAAACATTCCATGGCAAAAGGATTGATTCCTTCATCGATTACATGCAAGGAATCAACATTTTTCCAAAGCTTGTTTGAACCATTTCAGATATTTGTGTGAAATTTTGTCGCAGTACCTTATATAATAGTCCAGGAGGCAGCGTTGCAATTTCCAAGGTCATTTCCTCTCACTTAATTTTTTTTGCAATTGATAGTTTAAGTAAGGTTGATACTGGAAAAAAGCGTCAGTCGCCAGAATCGTAGTGGGTGTGGTTGTGAGAGGCCAACGAAAACAGTTTTGCTCAATAACTCGGAAAGTAAGACACAAGGAGGAAAATATGTCAGGACCAATGTTGTAGAGTAGATGAAAATACATTGACAGCATTGGAAAATCCTGACTTATTTTTTCAGTCAAATGATATTAGTTAAACTGAGCCAAATATTTTTTTTGGCAAAAATAAAAGACTTTGCCAAATAACAAATAAACCGTTAGTCCAATTGAAGTAAGTTTGGTACCAATCTATTGGTGTGGATTTCTAGAATTCGAAAATGTATAGTTTGTATGGCATTAAATGATTCCTTTTTTTATTTATTTTTTTTTGAATCATGTATTCTGGATATTTTTATAGAGTTTTTAAAAAAAAAATTTAATATTTAGTGCTTCAACCTCTGGATTTAAGCACTTCATTTATTCTGCTCAGCATACTTGAAATTTAATTAATTACACAGGCACACAAAAAAAAAAGTCCCCTCTAGACCCACATTTTCGAGGGCGCTGATTCCGAATAAGACCTTCAAAAATGGTTTCAATTGCCAGTTTTCCCGCTACCACCCCCTTAGGAGTCAAATCAAATTGGCATACAAAGTTGAAATGGATGTGCATTTCTATGTTTTTTGGGATGCTAAAACTGAAAATGATAACGAAAAATAAGTTCGACCTTTCCAACATCCCATAGCGCCCTTTTACTAACCCTAGAAAGGGGTTCAAACTTCAATTTTCATGCATTTCTATGTTTTTTGGGACGCTGGAACCGAAAATGACAACGGAAAAGAAATTTGACCCTCCTATTACTACCTAGTACCCCCTTACTACCCCCAGAGAGGTGTAGAAACTTAAATTTTTGCGCAAAATTGAGATGGATGTGCATTTCTATGTTTTTTGGGACGCTGAAACCGATAATGGCAACGAAAAAGAAATTTGACCATCCCATTACCACCTAGTACCCCCTCACTACTCTCAGAGGGGCGTAGAAACTTAAATTTTTACGCAAAATTGAGATGGATGTGTATTGCCTTGCTTGTTGGGTCACTCGAAATTCAACAAGATATGGCAATATATACGTGCAAATTTTAAAGAAACGTAAACTTAAGCAAACGGCAACACTGATTTCCTACAACTCACCAATTTTATAGCTATAGCTATAGCTATTTTTGCTGGTTGAGATTAGCCTCCATAAATTTTCAATATTTAAATTTTTTTACTCCGAAATATTTCGAATTAGAATCTATTCTTTACACTTTATTTATTACCCTTAGTTCGCATAAGTATGAACTATGTTACATATCAACACCAGGCGCGCATATGAGTGGCGCACTAGCACAGGCTGATAAAGGAATTTAGGGAAAATATGGGAATATAGGAAATTAAAGTTGGTCCCAACTGGTGTCAATAGATGATGGGTCCTAGTAATGGTCATAGAAAAGTGCCCAATAATAAATAAAATGAGTAACTTTCGAAGAAAAACTGAATATTCTATATCAAAAAGCGCTTATAAGGTGGAAACTAAAGTTGGTCTGATCTGGACAAGAGAGGTGTAGGTAGGTGTCAATCGATGGGCCCTAGGATTGGTCATAGAAACGGCCAGTAAAATAAAAGTGGCTTTGTTTTATTTTTTGCAATTTCCTTGTCAATTTAAATAGATTCCTGGTCAATTTAAATAGATGCCTAGTTAATATTACTAGTATCGTATCGTGGTAGAATCTCGACCGTACCCTCCAAGTTTCAACTTTGCAAGAATTTTTCCGACCTATGACGAACAAAACGTCTTTGTTCATGGACCTCATTTCACCTCACCTCACTTTGCCTCTACCTCATGCAGCCATGAACGCGATCAAAATGCGTTGGTTAAAGCGTTTTGTATGGAGGTATTATGCGCGTATGTTTTCTTTATTTTACCTGCCTTAACGGCACATATTACAAATTATTTTTTCTTTGTGCACATCTACAAAACAGTACCTTTCAAATGATATAAGTTTCATTCCCCTCTCTTTATAATATCTACTAAAAAGTGTACCATAAGTTTCGATGTTCACGTATTAATATATAGATTAACAAGCCTCAATTGAGTTATTTTAGTTATTTTCAATCAGATTTCTGATTGAAATAACAATATTTTAGCTTGACGCCAAAACATTACGTCTCCTAGTTGAATCAATCAGGTCCTAGTTGATTTTTTTCTCAGTGCACTTTACTCAACATATTGAATGTACTTTTAATATGTAATTGGGTCGTGTCAAAGACAATGAAAACAGTTTACTGATTTTTGAATGCATTTTATTTTTATCTTGTAATTAAGTCATATGAATACGTTTGCACAAAATTAAGTTAAAAATGTTAATATTAAATGCTATCTAAAGAGCGTCCCAAATGCATTTGCTTTATTTAATGCATTTCTTATAAAAAGCTTAAAGATTTGATTTTGATTGGTAATATGATGGGCCAAAAACTTTTCGTATTTCACTTATTTTACTTGGTATAAATATTATAATAAGTAAACCCTATAATTATCCCACTGCTGATACTGCTTTTTGTCTGAAGGTTTCACTTCTACCGCGTGTGTACTGCTCACTTGTTTTTTGTTTTTTACTTTCAACGAAAAAATCTTATTGACATCTTAGTGACATATTGTTGTTGAATTTTAAAAAGGTTTCCGACAATGCTATGAAAATATGACGATTACTTTAACGTCTTAGATAAAAACTGTATATCTGTATTCTATCTCATTCTTTCGCAGGCTAAATCCTATAGATGTATATGTGTGTACATTTCGCCGTTCTGCCATTTCCGTTTCATCGAGTTTCAAATCACAACGGTGCTAAAGAAGTTTCACTTCAAAAACAAAAAAATGCTCTGTGCTCAAAATTTTTATGCTTAGGCAAAGCAAAATACGTCAATTTTACATTTTTGAAGTCAGCTATATTAGCTATATTAGAGCCTTTATATTTTCTCAAACCATTTCTGTGAGTCTGAAATGTTTCAAATGTAATTTGCGCTAATTTCTGACAAGTTTAAGGTCATAAAAACTCTGAATTATGAGTTATATATGTATGTAGGTATCCGAAAAGAGTCAAAATATTTAAATTTTAGGCTCAGAATACTTTCAATTCGCAGACTCTAATATGAGTCTAAATTTTGACTAATTTTTGTGTGCACTATCAAGAACGAAAATACACACACTTAAGGCTCTTTTATGAACTCATTATGAGTGTAAACGTTCTAAACTATGCATTATATTCTACTCAAAAAAGAGTCTGAATGTTTGCTGGTAACTCGAGCGACGACGCGTCGCGACGCTAGCCTAAGTGGGGGAAAGGGAAGTGAGGACCTGTTTGAACATATAATTCAACATAAGAATTTAATATCGTTTTAGAGTGAAATGCTCTGGAGCCATTTTTAGAAAGTTTCTATTTCCTTTTATTGCATAAAAATGTAGAGACAACAAGAGAGACAAACGAATCGTAACAACAGCAAAGCCCTCAAGTAGAACACAACTTTGACAAGTGTTTAAAGGGACATGGGCAGAAATTCCTGTGAAGCGTTATTGACTCTATTTCATGTCGATGCAAAGCTGTACTAAACAATGAAGCGTTTTTATCACGAAATATTAGACCTAAAGAAACATGTATAACATATAACATGTAGTTTAAATTAAGTTGTGTCGTTTTTTTTTTCAATTTTAGTAACCACTACTATTTTCGTGAACATCGTTATTTTTGAATTTTATTTTGATTAAGCAACAAACAAACTTTATCTTGACTTATTAAATCAAATCATATTCTAAAACATGCGTCTGTCACGCCACTAAAACCACCCTTTACTTTTGTCCACAAAAAAGCCTTGGAAATCTCAGTAAACTTGTTATGTAACTATGCTAGCAAAAATTAATTTTTTGAAATCCTGGCGCGTGTCAAACTTCCACGATTCACTTGCACTGTAGCCTCCGTCGCATAGTTGTTCGTCTTTTGGACTTCAGTTGTTGCAGCACTCTGGAAGAAACCGAAAAATGATGAATATTTCCTGTTAAAGTGTACCGAACTTAATGGTC
This sequence comes from Meiosimyza platycephala, assembly GCA_963662105.1. Lineage (NCBI taxonomy): Eukaryota > Metazoa > Arthropoda > Insecta > Diptera > Lauxaniidae > Meiosimyza > Meiosimyza platycephala. The sequence goes on along the minus strand of OY759211.1, from coordinate 65,944,050 downwards.
GGCTCATTGTAAAATGGGCGCACAGGAATAAGAGTATTGGAGAAAATCTAACATATATCGAAAATTTATATATAGATATTTTCAAAACAAAAAATTTTCCAGCAAAATCCTTATCTACATACGTGTCAACTAAATTTGTTGAAAGCTGCAGGTACAAATTTTTATCGCATTTAAAGAAGACCGATATGCAAAATATAACATTAATTTCAGACTGAAAGTTTTGATACTAGAAATAACCTTTTTTATTGGTTCAACCCCCCCCCCCCCATTTGTGATTTTCGCACTTATATTTTTAATGGCAATACATACAATATATGTATTCTCACTTAAATGGAAAAGCAAAAAAATAATAAAGCTCACATAATATGTATGAATATGTGGAAACAGGTATAAAAAATTATACATTTACAACTTTACTTTTCAAATGAATACTTATTTTGTTGAAATCAGTTAAAAAGGTTCGCTGCTTATACTTAGAAATTCTTTGAAAGTTCACCCGCAACTTGCAATATTTCACAAACCAGATCCAAGCGAAAATTGTCGTTAAAAGAAACCGGATTTTCATTAAAAATGCGTTGAAAAAAATTACATTAAAAATAACTTTATATTTGAGCAAAAAGTTTAGTGTATAAGTTTTAAGTACCAATCACCTGCTAAACAAAATATCTCCATCGCTTTAACGCACGAACTGATTCAGTTGAAGATTATTTTCGTATAACAATCTAAATAGCACGCAAAAGTTGAACTTTTCGTCAACGCATTGCCGAGCAGGACATCAAAAATTCAATATTTCAAATGGAGACTCGTTTACAAATGTTCATTATTAACTACGCGTTGTGGCAATTTTGTTTGTGACAACAGCAACAAAGGATTGCTCTTTTTCTAATTAAACAGTTTCTTGATATTTTTTATAAACTTTGTAACCTAACTTGAAATATCCGAGTTCAAGCCGTTGGATGATTTTTGCGCACGGACTGAAATGAGGTACATATTATGTATAAGTAATCATGTATCATCATGAAATCATGTGGACCACTTTTTAACATTTCGGCCTCTATTTTTAACATCGTCCGATTTCGCGTTCACTTAAGTTTTATTCCATAACATGATTCGAAGAAAGAATTTTCCGTAGATGCTTAGAATTATGGAAAAAACAGTGTCGGCATCACTGCGAATAGGGTTAAGAAATTAAAAAAAAAAATTTCAGATGACTACATTACTTAAGCTTTTCGGCACGTTCGAAATATTTACGTAGCTACATATTTCTATTATGTAAACTAACATGTAACAGTTCAATAAAATCTATTTAGATAATTTTTTGAAGTTTTGCGACTGATTATTTATTAAAATTAAACATTATTAATCGAACTTACAGTCATTCAGCGAAGATCAATATCATTGTAAGTTTTTACTAATTGATCAATGCTATTTTTTATTCAATAAACATGACAAAGGTAACAAATGGAACAATTTAACCTGGTAATTGGTGACATGTTTCGGTTATTACCAATAGCCTCATCAGACCAGTTTTGGTTAATGCTGTACATGGACTCGAGCCCCTGAACGTTGCTCTAACACTTGAGCCACTGAGGAACTGCCGTGTCACCATGTCACCAATTACCAGGTTAAATTGTTCCATTTGTTATCTTTGTCATGTTTATTGAATAAAAAATAGCATTGATCAATTAGTAAAAATTTACAATAATATTGATCTTCGCTAAATGACTGTAAGTTTGATTAATAATGTTTAAAATCTATTTTATGATTTGTAATAAATCAAGTAAAATTGAGTTAAAATGCTTTAAAGTTTATAAAGAATATACTCTCCTTAAGCGCAATGCATTGTGTCAGTTTATAACAAATGGGGACAGGTTAACGGAAGGGAATGGCATAGTATCGATGATCTTATCTTTCGAATCTATACCGAATACCACAAATGTTGAGGAAAACTGTTCCACAACTTAATGTTGCTGCCGCTACCGAAGAACGAATTATCACACTGTGTGATGTTTTGTTAAGTACAAGTGTGGAGCAAGAGAGATGGCTGTGATGGGATGTAGAACTGTTTCGAGAAATTACTCGAATCAGCTTATCTATTTCCATAGAGCATGTCCTGCTATAATATAAACAGAAATAGATTAAACGCCTAGTATTGCGTTGATGCTGCATAGTAGCAACGATAACCTTATCCCTATTAATGCCATCAAATGTCGTTGAGTTCACCCTAACTGCATCAAAACAATTTTTGGAGCCTCGGCACTGAAATGCAGTTTAGTCCTATTAAAGTGAAACAGAAAACTTGTGACAGATCACAACTGCCTTGGTGTTTTAACGTGAACGCCTGCCTGAACAGACTTAAAGCCACGGTGTGCCTTACCACATAAATTACTTTCTATACGTCCCTAATTATAGGACGACTGCTGTTGGAAACAGTTACTAATTGTAAGTAAAGTTATGTTATGTTTCACCTTTGGTTTGAGTCTAAATCTACAAACAATTCTTGCAATTTTTAGAACGGCTACTAGGTTGAGAAAATACAACTCCAAACGAGCCAAGTACAGTACAGTTAATTATCCACTAACAGTTTGAGCTTCCCATACCGCTCTCGAGCCCCAGTGAAATAGTGATATTATACTGCATGTCGACACCGTGGAATGGGGCACAAAATAATGGCGGTGAGAAGAAACTAAAGAAAATTTTATACGATTCGCATACGGCTGGCCCTATTAGAGATCTTGTCCGGACTTGGACAATCGGATCAGGCCCGGATAGGCTTGGTAATGTATGGAACCAGGCTAGCCCGAATAGAGATACTGATCATTGTGTCTGATGCGGTTAACGTAAACTAAATTTTTTTGTGCACTTTTACCATATTTTTTTTATTGCTGCTTATTAATTGGAACTTATTGACAAGTTATTTAAGTTGTGTTTTTAAAACCTCAAAAAAGAATTTATTTTTTTATCAAAATTTAACTCTACTCTCCCATTCTCCCATTATTTTTCCGAGAGACTAAAGCTTTATTACTTTTATGTCAAAATTAAAAGTGTAATTTCATTTTATGCAGCATCCAATTGATAACTCGTATACTAACGGGTGATTTCTTAAGCGTTTGGTTTTTGAAAATTGAAAAAAGAACTTTAAATTTGCAATAGTGAATGAAATATGTACATCAATTCTTTCCATTTACGTTTTAAAGATTACGTCACGTAAATGTTGCCTGCGGCTAAGCCTGAGGTGGTTCATCCATAAGCTCCAATTTTGGCATTCTTTTTCCAGCATCTCGGCCGGTATATGTAATTTTGCCTTTTCCGGTTGAAATTGTATCTGGCTTGTCCCTGTATACGAAAGACTTCACGTTGCCCCACAGAAAATAGTCTAGTGGAGTCAAATCGCATGACGTTGGCGGCCAATGGACTGCTCCAAAACGTGAGATTAGTTGCTCCCAAACTCGCTTCTCAATAGGTCCATGGTATCGCGTGCCGTGTAGCATGTGGCACTGTCTTGTTGAAACCACATGTCAACCAAGTCCAATTCTTCCATTTTGGGCATTTGGGCATTTTGGTAGGTAATCATCGCACGGTACCTTGTTCCATTGACTAACGTTGCGATTTTCATTATTTTCAAAAAAATACGGTTCAATGATGCCGCCGGCCTACAAACCACACCAAACAGTGCATTTTTCCGAGTGCATTGGCAGCTCTTGAACTGCCTCTAGCTGCTCAAATTCGGCAATTATGTTTGTTGAGCCAGCAAGACAACTGGTTCAGCGCTGATCAAAAACCTAAAGATTTGAATATCTCGACCAGAAATTTGCTGCTGCTCCGAAGGATATTGAAAAGCCTCAAGGCACTGATTCCGCATCTGTACACCGTATTCGTATTACTTTAACCTCTAGAAATGTGCGTTCATTGGAAAATATTTGCCGTGGTGCTAAGAATCAACATCTGCGTGTCAAGGGTCCAGTACGCATGCCAACCAAGATACTACGTATTACCACACGTAAGACACCTTGTGGTGAAGGTTCAAAGACTTGGGATCGTTTTCAGATGAGAATACATAAGCGCATAATTGATTTGCACTCTCCATCTGAGATCGTCAAGAAGATCACATCAATCAACATTGAACCTGGTGTAGAAGTCGAAGTTACTATTGCCAATTAATTATTTAAATGGTATATGTACTAAAAAATGTAATAAAAAAACGAGTTTTTATTATTTATTAAAAAAGCTTCGTCGCTGAAGAAAATTTTTCCATAAAGAATTGGACTAAATTTGCGAAACACATTTCTCACAGAGCACGAATTTTGATAATAAAATTCAATCATTTGCAAGCGCTGTTCGTTTGTTGGTCTATTTATGGTGAAATGCAAACCTTACTGAGCATTTTTGGCGCTGACACATTTTACGCATCACTAGAGAGGTGTCAAAAAATTTATACTGAAAAAACAAATAGCAAAAAATGCGCGTTATATGTACTTTTAGCTAGCCAAAAAATAACAATAGGTTGGCTGATGTTGTTGAACTGCGCATGTAACAATTGTATTAACAGAGAATGTCCAGGTTCAAAACCCAGTAAATGCGGCATAATTTTATTTGATTTTTTTTAAGTAAAAAGAATTCCACGGAATAATTTACCAGGTTAAAATGTTAATTGCCACAGGTTAGAAAAAAAAATAAAATCGTAATATTTGGCTCTAACTTTACCAAAACATCTGATCTGGCTAAGATGATCAGGGCAAAAGTAGATTCAAATAGATTCCCATAAAAGGGATTCAGCTGCGATCCTTGCCAGGACCGTCCAGATCCGTTAATGGTTTCGCAAAACTGATCAAGATAAATCTTTACGTGATAGTGCTGTAGTCTGGCTATTCTTTATAATACCTGATCCAGAATTCCTTAATACGTTTCCACCTTTTAGATATTGATAAGATTCACACATGGCTGCCCGTAATAGGGTCCACCATTCCTAGCCTGATTCGGAGCTCACTATGACATTATGCTTGCCTTATATTAAATCTTCTCGAGAAATGTTTTTATTTTGTGGTAAATTTGAATTTCCATTTATGCATAGCTTTAAGAATTTGAATAATTTTGTTTTTGTTCCAAACAAATAACACATTCACAATTTGCTTATTCTAGTCATTAATATAATTTTATGCGAATCAATTTTGATACATTGTTTTTAAGAAATATGAAATTTCATCGAAAATAATTTTATCATGAAAACAAGTGACTTCTTATGAGTAGAACGAAAATATTGTATATTATTTTACTTACTTCTGTCGGCCATCTGATAGTGTTCTAAAAAATAAAGTTTAATTTAAATTTTAGAGAGTATAAATGCATATTAATTATATCTTATATGTAAAGTGGTCTTTTATAGAGTGATAGAAATTTAAATTGATATAAAACACATATGAATTATTGATTTTTTTTTTGTTTAAAAAATAATCCGATTGAATTACAGTACCGTCCGGGAGGCAGCGTTGCACTTCTCAAGATCATAACTGGTCAGGTTGTGGGAGGCTGACGAAAAAAATTCCGCTCAATAACTCGGAAAGTAAGCCACAAGTAGAAAATTAAGTTGAAAACACATCGATTTCATACCCGAAAAATTTCGGTATTACATGATTTGACCAAATTTTCGAAAATATATATGTAGGTTTAACTTCATAATTTATTACTGTTCCATCAATTTAGTGGCAGAGCGGCGTAATTGTGTGACACTACCTCTCGGACTATTATATCATAAAATATTCACATAAATAAAAAAAATGTAGTTCTGACTTAATTTACTTGTCTTTAATTTAATGTTCTATCATTTTAAAAAATCACCTTTCACTTAAGTATGGATAAAGACTTAGTGCCGGCTTATTTTGCATGATTAAAATCTTTATTTTGCATATTTTGACACACCATCGAAAACAATTCGAAATGAATAAATTTATTATGTGGGTAAGAAAACGTGTAATTTGCATAAATAAAATGACTATCACGGTTTACATACTTATGTACAATATCGAAATGTTTAAAAAATGGTCATATGGAAACTATACCTATATTTTTTTATTACAGAATTGAATCGATCGATGAGAAAATTAATCGATCTGGATGAAGCTTTGGCATATTAAAGGAAATCAGTTGGACTTTAATTATTTGTTTGGAAATTTTCAAAAAAAAATTATTTTTTCGTAATCATACTCCCAAAGGAATAGAAATCCGTTGAGACGCCAATTATTTTAGAAATTATGATGAAAACAATTAAAATAACAAAGGATGTCAAACATTTTGTTCTGATCACATGTACCTAACCGTTTATCCAACAATTCGATTAAAATAATTATGATCAATTTATATATGCAAATTACACATTTTCTTACCCATATTTGGCCCATTCCGTATATATTCAGCATTCAAAAGTTTAAAATTAAACTTTCCAGCGTTAAATTTTTATCCCTACATAAATGATAATTTAGAAAGTATCTGCACATTTTGATAAAGATATTGCGGTATAATATTAATATATCATAGTCCTCGGAGTTCAGTGGCGTCAATTCGGTAGGGCTAGGGAGGGCATTGGTTCCCAACCCAAGGATCTAATACTAGTTATTATTCAATACATCAATTCAATAAAACCATCTAATAGTGGTGGAATTAAATATAATTCTGCCCCCCCCCCCCCCAAGGTTTTGGTGAAGTGACGACACTGTCTGAGTTCAATAGTTCTTTGTTTTGCGCATCTCCCCCCCAACTTTAAAAATACCAAAATTTTACAAAAAAAGCGCAACTCCAACAAACGCCATACTTTGGAGATGCTACACATAACCACCACTGCAGCAAACACTCGAAATTATGGTGAAAAATAAAAATGTAAAATTTTTCTTCTAATTAAATTTGACATTGAGCAAGCCCAAACAACCTTAAAAACATAAAAAATGTACGATAAGAATTTGAATAAAATCGATTCATTAGTTCTTGATGCTCTATCAGTTTAATATTGAAAAAAATTCGAATAAGATGGAAGGAAATTATTTGAAAGAGGTTGATAAAGTTGGAAAATTTTGAAGAAGGATAAACGTCGAAAAAGAAAGAGAAAATGTAAACAAAAAATATGGAAAATGTTGAAATAAGCAGAAAGAGGTTGAAAAATTCGAAAAAATAATCCAAAGGCTGAAAAATGTTGAAACAGTTGAAACATTTTCAAATTTCTGTTTGTGCAGGGGAGGTGCAACGCCTTCTTGTAAAAATTTAAAAATTAAAATTCTTGTCAAAACTTAATCCCAAGGACCTAATTTAAAGTTTTAGTCGTGCACCAGATTTCATTCATTACTCTTACCTGGTTTTCCCGTAATCGTGAATACCACAGACAGACCAACAGAAAGACAGCCAGACAGACATACAGACAGACAGACAGAAACACTAACGGACATGGCTAAATCGACTCAGGTGGTGACGCTTATCAAGAATACATATACTTTTCTATACATGGCACGTCCTTTTCTATGCGTTACAAACGGAATAACAAAGTGAATAACCAGCTTTGTCAGATAAAAATGTTAGTACCAACCTAAAGTTGTGCAACTGAACCCAGGAAGATTGGAAGCACGTAACCTGGAGTGACGAAACGAAAATTTACCGTTATCAATATGATTGAAAGCAATATTATTGGCATCCCCAGAAGAGGATTCAGAAACACCAATTCGATCTTCCTGTGTCCAGACTTTGTGGTCATTGCACAACCTTAGGGGGCTACTAACATTTTTATCTGACATTCTTTTTTCTTATCGAGTGCGATTAGACCTATTTGTTTCAATGCTCGTCTTGCAATCTACTTACTTACAGCTTATGTAATAGCATTTCCAACTTTTTCTAGTAATCCGACATTTTTAGAACGCATTAAATGTTCCATCAAATGCGCGTTGCCATCGGAAAGCATTCTTAGTCGTCCTTCTGACTTCCTTGATTAACTGTATTTTCTGCTTATTCTAATTCAGAGATTCTTAAACTGTTGGCCGCGGACCCCTGGGGGTCCGCGAAGCCATTCCGGGGGTCCGCGACACAATTTTGACATCAAATAATCAATAATAAAATTGAGCTAACTAACTTTTGGTTACTCTTAAAATCCGATTACCCTGCAGTTCCAAATAAGACCCTCCAAAACTTGATTCCGTTTTGTACAACGTATTTGTGTGAAAAGGCTTTTTTGGTACTATTATACATAAAATCATAATATAGAAACAAGTTTAATGTAGAAGCATACCTGAGGATTAAACTTAAGAATTTAGAGCCCGACATTGTGGATTTGGTTTCTAGAAAACAACACCATCCATCTGATTAAGTAAAAACTTCCACAGAAGAAAATATAACAAATTTCGCCTATAAAATAACATTAAGTTACCAAAAAAATAATTTTTATTATAAGCTTTATTAAAAAAGATTTGAAAAAAGACAATTTATTTTCTAAGCTTTATTTTGACCAAGAAATATTTGTCTGAGTTTAATTTACATACATACTTTGACTTGTAACTTTTTTAATTCCTTTACATTTCCACAATTTTTATTCATTTTGTGTTTTAATTACATGAAAATCCTAATAAAAAATGTTTGCCCTTATAAACGAGTAAGTAGTGTCTATAGGCTTGTCAACTTAAAGACCTTAGGAAACCGGACATAGTGTTGAAAATACCTTTAAAAACCGGAAAAATTAAAGCCAAAAAAAAATTAATTCGTTCCTTAACCTCGTCAGATAACCGGACATTTTATGCTTGGTTGAGTTTAACAACCGGACCAAGCTCTCAAAAATCAGACTGTCCGGGTGAAAACCAATCGGTTGGCAAGCCTTAGTGTCTTTGTCATTATTGAGCCCAAAATTAAGCTTAAGAACGACGTCAAATATCTAGGGTTGGGGTGGGGTCCGCAAAAAAAATTTAGCTTGATAAGGGGTCCTCGGACTACATAAGTTTAAGAACCCCTGTTCTAATTGAATTTATCGTAGTTTTGCAAATGCTAAATTTTTCTGCTATTTCACGGCTTGAAAGTCATTTTTCAAATAGATTTATGACGTTTTTTTCAATATCAACCGGACCATCTCTCAATTTTTATTGATTCAGAAATTTTTACAACGTAGGCTCACCAAAGTTTAAATTTTGAGCCCAACTAATTTAGTGGTACTAAGTCTCGCTCAAATCATATGAGAGCAAAACTGTCCGCTTGGACTATGAATTATATTTTGAGTTTATTTTCTATGGAATTTAGAATATAATTTTTTTTATGTAATTTTTGAAATAAGGTAAAGAGCATACAAAAACACAGAAAAATAATTTTAAATCTTTCAAGCGTTTTTGTTACGAAGCTATTAATCCAAAAATGAAAAACATCCGGACAGTTTTGCTTCCCACTGTATGTACATATCTGGAGTAATATATTTCAAAAAATTCATTCAGTCAATTGATTGAATAATTTTTTTTTGTTTGCCAAATCGGCATAAAATAAAATATGAGTAAAAGCATAACCGCGTGCAAAACAGTAGCCGTGTTTTTTTTTGACACGGCTACCCGCTTAAAAAGAATTATTGCATGAGAAATTAGTCGGCGATATTCTCATACAAAAAAATTTTTTTAGTGGGTAACCGCGTCAAAAAAACACGCCTGATGAATTGAAAAAACATATCTTATTAGTCAATATTTAAAATTAAATTCCAACCAGATACATAGGTATGTATAGGTCTTGTGTAAGATTCGGAATGAGAAAAATGTAAAACCTTGGAAATATAACAGTTAAAAGAGAATATAAAAAAAATAATATTTTCCCATTCTCGCTTTTCATCGAACCAGAATAAACCTTCCAAGCGAAATTATACAGTTCACTTTGAGAATAAAAAATTTCTGCCTGATTTCAATAAAACTAGAATTTTCGAGTATGAGTTCTGCAAAAGATTAACAGTTTGCATTGAAAATTACTTCCAAAGGAGATGACAAAAAATTTTGGGGTTGCACTCAAAAAAATGTGTAACTCCGACCTGCAACGTATATTCTTGATAGGTTGAGAACCACTTATCTAAGTCAGTGAAAATTGAATTAATTTATAATAAATATTTATGAATGAATTACGATTTATAGTACCTATGTACCATATTACACATTAGAAGTCAAAACGGTCAAGTCTGTTTTTGTGCAATAAAACTTAAAAGTCATTTTATTTGTAATATAACGTTCTTAGATTGGAAAAGTCAGTTGATGCACAAATAGTGTTGAATATAATGCCATAAATTGGACTCATTTTTCTAAATGAACAGCAGACGTAACTAAGTATATCACTGACATCTTAACATATAATCATTTGTTAAAGAATTTAAGTCGCAGCTGGCGAAATACACACAATCATAATCGTTAATTTATTTTATTGAGTGAATGAAGAAGTTTCCTACAATTTGATCTAGTTGTTGTACATAGTATAACCTTTCTATTGTACTTAATAAATATCCGCCAGCACACAAACATTTCTTTAATAGAGATAAATACATGAGACTGGCTGAGGTGAAACACGTGTAGACACGTTTGCAGTTTGAACTTTGGCGTCGTCACGATTAAAGTTCACTTTAAATTTTATGTTCTAATTGAATTGATGACGCACGCACAAGTTTTACAATATAAATTGGGTGTTAGCATAGATTTGCATATGTCCGGAATTCACCAATTATAAGGAACTTTCACAGGTATTGTTATAAAGTGGCACCACGAATTCACTAACGATATGCCGTTCCGTAAGTATTAATTTTCAGAGCATCGCATTTTATAATGACGGAACGTTTTCATGAAGAAGCCTGCTCAATAATCTTAACTTATATAGAAGATTAAATATACGAAACTGAAGGAGAAACGGCTTTTCAAGCGTAAAAGCGTGAGACAGGAATGAGCCCCGAAAATTCTTCGAGCGAATAAAGCACCTCACTAATGGCGTGAACAGCGGGGCCACTTCTTGCAAAAATAAAAACGGAAACGTCCAGAGCATGCTGACGATATGGAGAATCACTTTTTGAACCTACTGGCTGGCGATGACGTTAACAATTCTGCCGATAGAGGAGATGCTACCAAAAACACGGTTGCTGATGACGGTGTTGATGTTTCGCCGTCCGACCATGATGAAGTTTTGACAGCTTTACCTGGCTAAAGAACAACAGAGCCGTGGGTGCAGATGGCCTGCCGGCAGAGCTATTCATGACAGAAGGCAAAGAACGTGCAAAGCACATGCCCAGCGACTGGAAACTCAGTGCGCTCTGCCCAATCCCACAAGCTGCGCCAACTACCGAGGGATAAGCCTACTTAGTATCGCATAACAAGTTCTGTCAAGCGCACTGTATGAAAGATTTGAAGCCCATCGTCAACAAGTTGATAGGACCGTATCAGTATGGGCTTAGACCTAGCAAGTCCACCATTGAGCAGATATTCACACTTAGCCAACTCCTGGAGAAGACACGAGAAAAGCAGATTGACTCCCACCAGATGATGGGTCGTCGACTATACAGCTACATTTGACAGTACGATAAGGGATCAGTTATGTATATGCCACTATGTTTGGATTCGGTATCCCTGCAAAGCTCATCCGACTGTGCAGGATGACGCTATATAATACCTCCAGCGCGATATGAATTGCAAAGGATCTCCACGAGCCAGACAATGTCATTCCCTATCGTGCGATTTCTTCAATTTAGTAATGGACAAAATAATTCGTGTTGCTGCAGATATCGACATCTCCGGCACGATTTTCTGTGGAAGAGCCATGCTGCTCGCATACGCTGATGATGTTGACATTGTTGGCACCAATGCGCGGGTAGTCAGCGCAGCATTTTTTAAAATTTAAAAAGAATCGCGTCCAGTGGGACTTTTGGTGAACGAGGGCTAGACAAAATATATTGTGTCAACAAAAAAAGAGTCCCCACGTCTTGAACATTTCAAGGATTTTATCTTTCTTGGATCCAGCATTAACACGAATAATAATGTCGGCATGAAAATCCAGTGAAAAATAACTCTAGCCATACATTTGGGAATGTATTGGGGGAAATCGCAGAAAAGGACGTTCTAATCTCCATTAGAAGGACCAAGCTGACGAGAACCTGAACGCGCTTGGTATTAGAGATGGTATCGGGCATAGTTTCGGACAATTTTTCTTTCGAAAAAAGCTCTTCGTATCAATCGATAGTGGATATGCAGAAAATTGATTTCGGATATAATTTGAGATGACTAGAACCCCGAAGAAACCGCGCATTTTCGATAGAAATCGATTTTCGAAAGTTTTTGAAAAGCGGCCATGCCAATATTTGGGCCACCTTTGCTAACGTTTATGCTACACTTTTCCTCATTGACATCGACGAGTGTAATACTGTCTCATGTTATATCAAAATATCCCTTTCGACCGTTCCGATTGGCTTTAGAAAATTGCCAGTTTAAATCCATGTCTCAATACCTTAAAGAACCGAATTCTTATTACAATTTATTGAATTGGCATTAAATTTTTCAACTTCAAATTTCAATTTTTTGGAATTAAATCAACATTTTATTAATTTCAAATTTTGATTCCTATAATGGCATCGACAAAGAAAGCATTTCTTTTACCATGGAATCGAAATTCCTCATTCGAATTCCCTGAATTTGAAGTTGGAATCGAAAAGCATTCATTACCCACGTGCACGCTCGGACTTACGATACAGGCAGAGTAGGCACGTGCCTAGGGTGGCAAGAATTAAAGGGCGGCAAATATTGGCGGAAACTTTGAAAAATTCTTTTATTCGTAAGAATTGATTTTCCCGCCTATTTCGTTGGCACGCGTACCAACATTATAAGTGAAAAATGCCAATATAATTGAATATTGGTGATTGATTATTAACGTCATTGTAAAAGATTCAGCGGGGTAGTGCAAACGGGCGTTAGAAAAAGCGAAGAAAAATGAAGAAGTCTTAGCAAAAACTCCAAGGATAATTACATTCTTCAAAAAAAAGTTGAAGAAGAAACTTCGGGATCTCATAATGATCTAGAAGGTATTGTTGTTATTTATTTATTCGTTGCTGACTTAGACTGGGGTTACACTGAATAAGAGTTCGTACGAAAATTTGTTCGTTCGTATTCGAACATACTCCTAAGAATTCATCTGAAGTGAAAAAATCCACATGTATGCGGTTACAGTGGCCCCGCATATCTCGTGCGTATTCTGACAAAGCTGTACGGTTGTCTTGATGCGAACAAAATATTTTGTTTTTGATCAGTCAGTCGTACGAATACGAGGAAATAAATCATGGATACTGAAGAATTAATTGCAGAAGTTGAAGAAATGCGGTCTTTATGGGTATAAAAACATAAACAGTACCATAACATAGAGTTAAACAAAATATTATGGATGCAATAATCAGGCCCGAGCGCAAGGGGGGTTGGGGGTTCTAAGAAAAAGGTATACTAAATGATACACTTAAAAAATTACTTATGTACATATGTATATACTTTTCAAATGATGCCCAGTTTGTTGAAATTAGTTAAAAGGTTTGCAGCTTATACTCGTAGTAATTTTTAGAAAATTTATCCGCAACTTCCGATATTTCACAAACCAGATCCAAGCGAAAGTTGTCGTTTAAATATTGTTTTTTCATTAAAAAAAAAACCTTATTTTGGGAGAAGAATAAGAAATTCAAAGTGTTGGTAAGGTTATCTTGCTTCAAAATTTTTCACAACTAATACTTCCTGAAATCTTTTTTGCAATTAATTTTTTTGATTCACAAAAATGTTTCTCAAAAATTTGACATGTACTTTCATATTGAAATTCCCGCCATAATTTTGGAAAATGTGAGTTCTAATTGTATGAATTTTATGATATTTTCCAAAGTTATGTTGGGAATTTCAGCATGAAAGTACATGCGTTCTTAGGTTCGAATGAGAAATAACATATAAAAAAATCATAAAAAAAAGAAGATGTTATATTAAAGTTGTTTCGAGAAAAATTTTTTTTATATAAAAATTAAATTAAATTAATGTTTCAACAAATTCAGTTAAATCTTTATAATTTTATATAAAGTCATAGTATTTCTTAACAAAAAAGATCCCATAATTTTTATCCTATCTCCTATAGTTTTTGAGATATTTCGTTTCAAAATATGCTCAAAAAGGTAATAAAAAACAAAGTGTGCAGTTATTAAAAGTATGACCGATATGTACAATATACACGGAAAAAACGAAACTCGAAATTATTGTAAATATTAATCAAAATTTAAGAAAAATTAGTAGGTAATTTAGTAATTTAGAAACGGTTCGAGTGTCTATTAAAAATTACTAAGCGAAATATAAAAATTGCATCAAGCAGGCATTAATTTTTCGAATGCAAGTTTTTACAAAGTAGATATTAAAATTTCTGCAATAATTTTTTGTATGTTGAACAAAATTGGGACGGCCATCGAGTTTCCGTTGCCGCTTTCCCGACCCCGTCCAAAGTCTGTTCAACTCATTACTTCAAGGCCAATTAGTAAGAGTTTGGCAAGCCTTATATACTTATTTTTTTGCATGAACATGTTGAGAACTCAAACAGAGTACAAATTAAAAACAAAAGAGAAATAAAATTCAATATAATAAAAATTACAATTCTTGAAATAATTTTTCTATAAGTACTTTTTAAAAATTATAAAGCGGGAATCATATATTTCAATATGAAATATGTAAAAATTCTAATGTCGCAATTTATTGAAATTTAATAAAATCCTTGTAAAATTTCATAATTTTTATGTGATAATTAAAATGAAGAAATTAATTTTTAATATGCACTTATTAAAAAATGTAAAATGAAAATAATTACAAACTAGAATAGAATTTTTCATAATGATTTTTTATTTATTATTATAAAAAAGTAATATTAGTTTTCAGTTTTTAGTTTTTATAATCTCCTATTAATTTTTAATAAAATTTGAGCTGGTGTTTTTTCCGTGTACATACATATGTACTATACATACATATTCATATACAGAATTAGGTGTATACATATATAATATATTTATAAAACAATTTTTGTCTTTTTTTGTATGGTTTGTAGTCAAAAATACCTTTCTTAGAACTTTATAACCGAGTGAAACCCCCGCCCCCCCATGGATGACTTCTGCGAACGGGCCTGCAATAAGTAAGATTCAGTAGCTGGATCCATTGCACTTCAACACAAACAATGTATTATTTCGCGTCCAATGGAACCACTCTGTTTTTAAGAATTCGTACGAAGGAATTTTCGCATCCAGTGTAACCCAAGCCTTATAGATTAGCGTCTTATCAAAATGATAATATAATCATAATAAAATATTGTATGTATATTGCATTGAAATATAAATCTAGCTTTTACGCAGAAATCATTAAAAAAATCTCAAAAATACCAAAAATATTGTCTTGTGCTCTAGAAACCTATGTACGAGTATGTACTTACTAGTTGGAAATCAATAAAATGTTTTTTATAAACTAACAGAGAAAAAAAAATTTGAAGAAATTCGTGGGAATTTCGAGATAAAATATTTCAGAGTCAACCAATAAGCAAGTTTTTCCACAATAAACAATCGTACACATACATACATACAATGGTAATTCTTGAATGGCACATTTGTCGTTCGCAAGTTATTGTGTTCTATATGACAAAAATGTATTTTTTGTAAATCCCTGTTAAAGTTTACTTGTTAATTACAAAAAACTGAGCCGAAAAAATTGTCGCGACCTTCTTACCGATTAAAGTTCTAGAGTTTGTGGTTTTTTCTGTCAAAAAACTTTCAATCTTTGGAAACACTTCTAAGAGTCAGAAGCGTTTTTAAAAAAATTACTTTGTTCTACATATGTATGTATGTTGGAGTCGGTACAGATATGTCAAGTAATACTTGAGCGAAACAAAGGTGGTACACTTGTTAGGAAAAACACTTGACGAGCAATGAATGAAAATGTAGAAAGCTATGAAAAGTATGTTATGTGAAAATTAAATGATGAAATAAAAATGTAGTTTTGAATAGCGATTATTAGAGGTTCAACGGAGAAGTGAGTAAGTGTAGCCACTGGCGGATCGCTGCATAACTATACGATGGATCCGATATGTATAATATACATACATATGGGAAATTAAAGTTGGACCCAAGTGATGTCAATCGATGATGGGTCCTAGTCATGGTCATAGAAACGGGGCCAATAAATGAAATGAGTAACCTCGGGCTTGGATATCCGAGCTGTCCAAGAATAGTGAAATTCCATATGAAAAAGTGCTTATAGGTGGAGACTAAATAAAGTTAGTCCGATCTGGACAAGAGAGGTGTCAATTGAAATTGTTTTTCCATTGTCCATAACTATTATTTATCAATGGATTCTTTTTTACGTTGAGTCATAACTGTTATGCATAAGAAATTGTTTCGCCATTACCGTAATTTAAATAACAAAGTAAGCCAAAATTCGGGTATTTTCGGTCATCGGGACGGGCTTTGACAAAGCAATCCTGGTTGGTTAGTTTTACCAAATCGTATCACTTTCTTTCCAGTATGCTGACCTTTCTACAGCGGGCCGTTAGGCTATTACATTTTGTTCTACATATATGCTATAAAACAAGAAGAGTTTCGCAAATTATTGCATATACAATGTAATCATTTGTTGGACCGCTGCACAATCTTGCCTTAACTGGCTGCAGCTTTTCTGCACCAAGCGGGAATTCGACCTTGAGATGACCTTCAGGGGTCACTTTGACCTCTAACTTGACTTTTGACTTATTCAGCTGTGTAAGTTAAAATGGGACACCCGGTAGAACACAGTAGGTTACGAAGCTTGTCACTAAACTGTTGTATGGCACAAAGTCGATGCCTCATATTTTGATAACTATAAAAGATAAGAGCAAACTGATTACACAGATCGACAGATCTTGAAAAGTTTGCCTAAAAATTAGTCTTATCGGAATTTTTTCAATTTTGCGGTATAGAACACAATAACTGGCGAATGACGATATGTCATATACTTCATGATAAGTAATAAGACTACCTACTTCAATAAAATAAAATATTTGCATTTTATTGATTGAAAAACTTTTCGTACCAAACTTATTCCACCATTAGAGAAGTTTTGATGGGGGGCGTCAATTTTTACAACTGCCTAGGGGCAGTTCACGTGCATGGTATAAAAACGCCACTAGCTGATAACTTTAAACTTTTCTTCAAATAAAAGAACCAAATATATTTAAAAGAAACTAGAACAGCTACTATATCGAAATTTAATATCTTGATATTTCTAGAAACAATATTATTCTACACTTGTCCCCCGCTTTGCGCGACTTCAGTTTGCGGTAATTCATCTTTACGCGAAATTCATTTGCCTACCTAAAATTCGATTTGCGCGACTGACCTCGATCTGCGCGGGTTAGGCATGCTATGATCTGTTGAAGCAGATGGACAGAACATTGCTGTAGAAGAGATGATTGAACTTTTTGATTACCTTGTAAAAATTTATCCAGATGATAGGAGCTTGAGAACTTTTGAAAGCAACATAAAAGCTGCCTTAGCACCGTACCTGAATCATTTAGAAAAAGTAAGGCAATCGGTTGTGACTGATTTCTTTAAACGACCACCAAATGTGTTGTAAGACGTATTATTTTTAATAATTATAAATGAATTTTGTAACTTTCTTTTTGATTGAACTACTGTTTCGTTGTTCTTTTTTGTCTGTTTTAAACAAATGTTTTTATGGCAATAAATGATTTTGTATAGCAAAATAATAGCTACAGTGTCGTGAATGTCTTTTAGTCGTATATATTTCTCTTTTCAGGAACTTAACCCCCTAAATTACATGAAGCTCTCACTTCACTTTACGCGGTTTCGCTTTGCTTGACACTTTTCATTCCCCTAACCCACGCGCAAAGCGAGGGACAAGTGTACTACTAAAAGTCAGACTCGGGTTTTTCTTTAGACTCTTCTGTTTTTTAGAGCTTCTGGAAAATTTGAAAAATTAGAGATTGTTTAAAAAGCGTACTAGTGCCATGTGTTTGAGAACCTGAAATGTCAACAAATTGTAACAATTTTACATATTGGACAAGTAAATTAAAATCACCGGATACTTTATTGCTTTTTTATACTATTTCATTAGAATCTAATAGTTTTGGGATTTTTTATAATTAATTAAATCAGTTAAGCGAATTACATGTAAGTTGATTTGTTTTGAATACACGATATCATTACATTAAATTAGAAAAACAACAAAATAATGATTTGACTTACTTGGCTTATGTGCATATGTAAAAACAGTTTTAGTGTTTCTATTGACACATATGAGTATCGCTCTATTAATAGAAACTTTTTTATTTAATTGTATTTTTATATTAAAACATGTGAGTTCATACACAGGGACGGATGAAAAAATAATAAATGATAAATATTTGTAAAGTTTGGAAGTACGAAAACACATTATCTTGATTTAGGAAGAAACTAAGACTTTGCGACCTGTTGCTATAATTATCTTTGTTTAGGTGCTTTTAAAGTCAGCTGTGGATAGAATTCGATGTTTCTCACCAAGGCCCTATTGTACCAGGAAGGTTAAGACATAGATAAATAAAGAGATTTAATAATAAAGATAGAAAAAGCGAGGACATTAATATTAATAAAGAAATAAATTGAAGGAAGGAGAGAGATTGGATATACAGTGCAGTCGCGGTAACGTGAACTGATTAAAACCAAGCTTGTTCACGGTAGCGAAATTGTTCACGCTATTTTTTATCACAATGGATCACATTTTGTCTAAGTTAGTCAGTTCACAACTGGCTGCCACTCCTACCTAGCGAATATGAAAACTCAAACCAAAATTTATGCAGCGCAGTCACTGTAACGTATTTTGTATCAAACTTTTATTCTTCATATCATTTGTAACAACAAAAACTTTAAAAGAAACAAAAAACTTCTTCACAAACTATATAAAGATGAAAATAAAAATACATATACAGTCTTTTGCGTATTGCATGTTTGAGTTATGTCTTGCTAAAGGTAATCAATGCAAAATTTATTTCGTTCACGTTACCGCGTTGTTCACGTTAGACGGTGGTCATGTTACCGCGACTGCACTATACATACATTTATATATTTATTTCCGGAAATCAATGAATAAAGATACAGACATTGCTTTTGAAGTATACAATGTATACAGATAATACATGTCACAATATTTTAAAAGGTACAAAGCGTAATTTTAAGTGAGGAGTGATTTTTCGAAGGGGCTTATTTCCATGTTAAACAAAATTTCAGTACTTCAAAATTTGTCAGCGAAAAAGCTATATGTGCGTTCAATGTTTTCATATCTTTCCCATGATAAAAAGTTATTACGAAAATAACGGTAAAACAAAAGTATGCAGAATGCAAGCACGATTTGCAGAAAGTAATTTGGAATGTTGCTTTTTACGCGGTTTCGTTTTGCGTGACACTTTTCATTCCCCTAACCCCCTCGCAATGAGGGACAAGTGTGTAAGCTTTAATAGTTAGAGACAGTAAGCCATGTTGACAGGCCCTAAACATACAAAGCTTATTCGTATTATGCTGTCGGTTATTTCCGAAATTTTCTCGGAATGTGGTAAATTGTTTTAAAGCAGGGGTCGGCAAAGCAATAATACTTTCTCTTTCTCTCTTGTTGTATACGTATACAAGAAAATTAGCTCTGCTACTCATGAGTAGCAGCGCGCCGATACCTGTTTTAAAGTAAATAATTTAAGCCAAAGTACAAAATCAAAACTGTATTTATAGATTGAAATATTGTTCAAAAAATGACAGTAAATCAATATAGAACATGAAATAAATTAACTTTGTACAACATTTAGTGAAAAGGAAAAAAGTCACATAGCTCATTTATTTTAGCCACTAAAACCAATAAAAAATTAAGTGAAACAGCCAAAACGTGTGAGAATATTTTCTACATGACAGCGCGCAAAACAATAGCAACAAATTAATTTTTTCTATTTAAACTCCAATTTATTTTTGTTTAGTTGTGCAAATTATTATTATTACGCCTTTTTACTATGTAATGTGAAATATTGTTAAAATAATAAAACACTCTCTATTTTTAGAGTATATACTTAAAAGGTGGCATTCCATTCTAAAATGCCTCACCCGTAACGTAAAGAATGTACTTTATGATTTGGTTTTATATAAACCTTTGGCATTTAAATTATAATGTACAATACAATATAAAGAGCGACTGTAAATATATGTGTTTTTTTGTTAATATGTTAACGGTGGGTTTAGAAACTACTGAACCGATTTCAAAAATTTTTCCACTGTAAGAAAGCTTATTGAGCTTCAGGTGTCAAAGGCTATATTTAATTTTCTCTGTTAGATAAGAAAATTTAAAAACCTATACTGAATAAGAGATTAAAGCTAATTTACCCAGCTTTGGTAAAGGGACGTACTGTGACACAAGCACGAACTGACCAAAAAATGAACGGCGTATTAGCGTGGCCCCTCCCATACAAGCAAGCACAGAACAAAATGTGGACGGGCCCTGGTAAGTGGGCTCAGACAGCTACCATACAAGCATAGGCGTGGCCAAGAATTTTTCGAAATGGGTTCCAGTACCGAAAATTGCGTCCTATATAAACGTATTAACCCCCTATATTCTTATAATTTTTATACAATGAAATTTTTATGAGATGATTAGAATGTATACTTTTTTTTAATTTTTAAACAAACATATTAGATTTACTGCTATTTTGATATACAGAATTGGACACACAATTAAAGAAAATTAAATTACTAACAATTAGATCATGCATTGAAACTTTTAGTTGTTCGATTAAAAAGAATATAAGATTATAGAATAAGAATATAGAATATTTTATTTACATTTTTAAAATCAAAACATTTTCTATTGTAATATAAAACAATAAAACAGATTGGGTTGTGCCTGTCATTAATAAATTTTTAGGGAATTTGTATATGATTTTTGCGCCCCGCAAAAGTTAGTGGAACCCACGGAACCACTGTGGCCACGCCTATGCATACAAGTAAAAACTTTAAAAACCTATGCGCAAAAAACCAATTTTTCCAAACTTGGTACAAGAACATTTGGGTTACACAAGAAAGGACTGAACAAAATATGGGTAGAGTTTAACGGGTGGGCGTAGTACTTCTCATACCAGCGAACATTTTGAAATTATAAGCGTAGATAAGTAAATTTTGACAAACTGGGTTCGGGACATTTTGAGATACAGGCTAAGGGGACGTCCATTAATTACGTGAGCTAAAATAGGGGGAGGGGTCCGCCAAAATCTCAACAAATATCACCAAGGGGTCAAGGAAAACCTCACGTCAACTTTTTAATGCATAGAATTTGCATTAAAAATTATAGTTTGTAATCTCACGGGAGGGGGGGAGGGGTCCCGCCAGATCTCACCAAGGGAGGAGGATCCGAATTTTCAAAAAAACACCTCACGTATTTAATGGACGTCCCTTAAGACGAAACAAAATCTGTGCGCAGTTCGACAGGTGGGATAGTTCTGTTCTATTTTGGGAAAAAGTTGATGATCTCTTTTTTTTTTGGTCAGCAATATTAAAAAATTAATTTATAAAATGGTAAAAAAAACTTTAATTTTGATATATGAAAAACTTCATGGTTTTTTTTTTTGCTCGTTAAACAAAATTTATTCAATGTCCAGCTATTTCAGAAATTTTTAATTCCGACCAGGCCCCTGTCGTTGAAATGGAATTCCGAGCTTGGCCAAGGCAATCCCGCTCACTTGGTAACCCTGATGGTACGTTTTATGTCGGGTGTTTATTTTAAAAAGTTTACCATTCATTGCAGTCTCCATTCATTGAAGAGCACTGAGTCCTAAATCCAGCACTCTTACTAATAGTAGAAACAGTAGCGGACTTATGTATAGGCCCGAAAATATTATGGCAAATTAGAAATAAATGACAACTATATTTTCTTCAAATAATATTTTCACTTTCATAATTAAAACTTGAAAATTGTATTGTATTTGATAAAAAGTAAAGGTTTCTTTTCAGTGCCTTTAACGGTGGGTTACTTTAATTCTGATTAATAATACCGTGTAAATCACAAAATTGAACACCCTACAAGAATTATTATCTTTCAAGTGTCGCTCATATGTATCAAATAGTTCATTTATATGCACAACATTCATTACTTAGTCAATTAAAAAACTAACACAACGACCTTTAAAAATCGAATTATAAAATAAATGCAACTGTAGGAGATCGTGCGCAATGAATTTTTGATTAAACTTCCGTCCAATTTTGTTCATTTCACCTATGATTAGTTAGCGTATAAGTTTACATGAATAAATATCGGAAGTAAAACATTATACATATAAAATTTGTTCCATAGCCGATTAAAAGTCAAACAGAACTTAGATAAAACTTTTTGATTTTATCAGTGAAATTATTTTAATACAACTTTAACTTCCGAAATTTATTTCTATTATCTTCCAAATTCATTGCTCGATAAAGATCAGCCCCAAACGGTCAAAGCAGCACATCAGTTCTATTCGGGATATAAGTGTGGATGTATAAACGAAGTGGATTTCGAATAAATATTTTAGTACTGAAGTTTCCAAATTGGATTATGTTGTAGTCCTATGGTTTTTTCTAATAAACTGCTGCTAAAATAAAAAAAGGATTTTAGGAAAAGAATGTTTGCCCTTGGAATTCTGCTTAGTAAATATTATGCCATTTTGATCGCTAATTTCTACGGAAGGATTTAAAGTATTGTTGAAATGGGAATTCTGAAGTAAGAACTTTTGGTAAAAATTGAAAATTGAAAACATACTTGAAGATGCTTGTATGTATCTCGCTTGGCTTTAGATACCGATATACTAAACAAGAAAGGCTTAGTAAACTTTCCTTACATAAATTTTTGCGTTTTTAAGTGAAAAATCTCTACTAGCTACTGAGCAATTTAAAAGAGCATTTTTTGTTAAGAACACCGAAGCCTTTACAGCGCCGTCTTTAGGTGTGTGCGGGCCCCCCATTGAGAAATTCATTAAATACCTAGCAAAAAAAAGGAGGTTTAATACAAATTCTTATTTATTACATTTACTATAACCTGTGTGTTAAGGAGGAATATTTAAAAAACAGGCGTCCATTTCTAACACCACCACCTACAAAAAGAAAAAGTCCACCAATTCTATTTTAGAAACCCGTCTTATTTTTAAATCACACGCACCGTACTTACTCATGCAAAACAGCGTTAAACTTACTTTTAAAACGAAATGGAAACTTACACAGTTAAGTGTAGTACAGGAGCTTTGGGAAAAAATATAACAGTAGCGTGAGCGGTCGTAAACGTTAGCGCGTCGTGTGATGTATGGATTCAGCATATCCGTTTCTTTAAATCACAAACTGATAAACTTTGAAATGCTGTTTTCAAAAAAAATTGTTTAAGAAAAATTAAAATTACAAAAGAGCGAAAATTGCTAATACAGCTACAATTTCGGAATCAAACTGTTTTTGCAAATGGAATCAAAATTTGGAATTGAAAAATTGAAATTCAAAAAAGGAGTTTGAAAAATTTTGATTCCATTTTATCTATTTTTAAAACATAAAGAATTCTTTGGAACAGGTTTACTTTAGCATCTATTGCCCAGTTTTTGTTTTCACAAGCAAAAAAAAAAAAGTGAAATAAAGTGTCGCTCGGATATGGTTTCAAAGATATAACCATCGGAACTTGCTTTTGTAAAAATCATTATAAGCTGTAATAATATGGGTGTCATAAGAAAGATAACTTGTTGTCCAACAATACACCTATCCTTCGTTTTACGCGGTAGATACGTTCCTGACAAAACCGTGTAATTCGAAAAAAATAATTTTTATATGGAAAAACCGTGTAAAATGAAAACGACTACAAATAAATAAGCTAAACAAAATATGACTAATACACTTAATAATATATAAAAATCTCATTTAAAATATAGAAAACATAAAAATAGTTAAATTTATTTGTAAAATGACAAAAAAAACATAAAAAATCTATTTCATAGAAAAAAAAAACTATTGCACATACTTCATATAGTTACATAAATAAAAAAAATTTTGGAAAAATAATAGCAATAAATAAGACTTATCTTCCTAATTTTAATCAAACTTAATTGCTATTACTTTCAACGATGATTAAATAAGTAGAAATAAGTTCGCATGCAGTCAAAATTAGTCATTTTCTACATAATTTTTTTTTAATTTTAATTTTAAAAACCGTGTAAGATCGAAAACGTGCAAAACAAGTAGCGTGTAAAATGAGGGATAGGTGTAATGGTATATAAAACTTTAAAATTTGATATGTATGACGATTTTTCTGAAATTATCTTTTTTATGACACACTACATATGATTTTAACTAAAGCTATATCCGAAACTTCCGATGGCTTTATCACCGAAACCGAGTGACACTTTTTAATTCAATATTTATTCTTCAAATAGAAAGCCACATACAAACAGTTTGGTTTAATAAGAAGTGGCAATGGAAGCAAAAAAAGTTCATCGTACACCAGCAAATGCGAAGCATTTTGGCAAGGTAATTTCGAAAAAAATTTTTTTTTTTTGGCCGAAAATAGAGGTTGCGCATTTGAGTTTTTCATCATATCTTCAGCATTTACAGTCCGATCTTAAAGTATGATACATCAATGTTTTTGTCTTGAGTAGAACATGATCCTTGAAATCACGTACCCCGTTCTTGAACTTACCCACCAGATCTCAGTTCCTACCACATTAATGTACCACCCTAATGTCAGAAAATTAAAGCTTGGAGAAAATCATTAAATTTTTCCAACTGAAGTATTTCGATTATTCCATTAGAACTATTTTTATAAATGTTTTTAAAGTTTTTTACCGAACGTAGGTATCTTCGGTATTTATAGATAGTAGTACTAAAATAATCTCTAATCGAATAATACCGTTATTACTCTCGTAATGTATTTTATTATTGCTATTCGTTTTACCTGTGAGATACATATCAGTTGAAAATGCGCCTATATTTTGTTCCGCTAAAGTTATAATATTTGATTGAATGTTTTGTTATCAATGATAACGGACCCAAATCTTCGCTCGGATTTAGAAATTTGCAGCAGTTGCTAAAATAACCGCCTCACCCCTCCCCCTGCACCCCTCAAAACTTCTTCAATGGTGGAATAAGTTTGGTACGAAAAGTTAACCAATCAATGAAATGCACTTTTCAGAGAGCAAATATTTTATTTTATTACAGTCAGTAGCCTTATAATCATGAAGTATGTAAGTATATGACCTATGTTATTCAACAATTACCATTATGTATGCGACTTGTTTTTGTGGAAAAATTATTGCTTATTAAATGATATTTTTTTTTAAATCTAGGTTTTTAAGACCGTAATAAATAAATAAATAAATTGGTTTAAATTTTTACGTTTTGATTTTCGGATGACATAGTCATTGATAATGTCAACACAATCTGAATACATGAGTAAATCTGACTCTATTGTTAACAAAGTGAGCGCGTTTTGATATCAAGTAGTTTTTCACTAGCCGATCGATCACCAATGTTCAGTTATAATGGCATTTTTCCCTTATAATGTTGGTAGGCGTTGCAACGAAATAGGCGGGAAATTCAATTCCCAAAAATAAATTTTTTTTTTAAAGTTTCGCCAATATTTGTCGCCTGCATGGTAAATCCGGGCCTGTCCAAATCCGTAAGTATGTTCAGATGGCTATGAGATGATTTTAGCCGCCCGCAAAGAAGCAACAGGATGCATTAGTCAAATGTTCGGCACACAGATAGACCATTTTATAAATTTTGAGAGTGACTCATATTTCAATATGATCAATTGGCTCAAATTCGAAGTGACTGGGCCGCCATGCTTGCAGTTCTTCACGCAAGACCAGCTGGAAGCATTACAATATTCAAAGAAAATAATCAAATTAGGGGCCGTTCAAGTATTACGTAACGCACTTAGGGGGGGGGGGGGGGGGTCGAACAACGTGTTACGCTGCGAGTTAAAAATCTCTTGTTTTATTTATTATTATCGCAAACGTGACTTAAACATAACAGAAGTCGCTAAAATGACTTTCCGGTACATTGCGCAACATAATTGTGACTTAAGGAGAGGGGAGGGGGTCAAATATCTTCAAAAATCGCATTAAGTAATACTTGAACGGCCCTTTACCACGTTAGTGCAAGAAAATAACTTTATTTGATAGCTTTCTTTGCTAAACCTAATTGTTTTCACAGCTTATCCATGCCATTTTCAAAACACAGAGTGTTTTGTTCAAGTAGTACATGAATCTGCAATGGCGGTCACCGATGAACAGCGCATGGGCCATATTTTATTTAAGCTCGAGAGCCGCCAGAAATACAGCCAACTTGAATTACGTCAAAATATGGTCGATTAAAATTCTATGCTTTTTATAACGAATTCGATGCCACTCTAAAACTAGATATAAAGTCAACAGTAGAGCTTAGAGAAAAGTAGCTTGATAAATAAATTAAAGTTTTAACATACATACATAAGTTTTCCCACTATAAAACCTCCATGTTTTATTTAAATGATAAGAAGAGCAAATGAAATTGTACCAAATGGTGAGCTTCTTCGAGATGCTGGGCAACAGCTCCAATACACTTTATTTGATTGTAATTTATATTTTTTAATTCATGTTGTAGATCTGGTGGGTTCTTAACGTCAATGACCTTTGGAGCAAAAAAAAAAAACGGTCTCCTCGAGACAAAAACATCATGTTTTAAGATCCGACTCTAAATACCGAAGATACGACGAAAAATTTAATAAGGGGAAACTTCAAAAACTTCAAAAATATTTTTAAAAATAGTTCTAATGGAATAATCGAAATACTTCAGTTGGAAAAATTTAATGATTTTTGCAAGCTTTAATTTTCTGATATTAGGGTGGTACATTAGGATGGTAGGAACTGAGATCTGGTGGGTAAATTCAAGAACGGGGTACTTGATATCAAGGATCATTAAATCAAAAAGTTGGTCTACTCAAGGCAAAAACATTGATATATCGTACTTTAAGATCGATATGATGAAAAACTCAAATGCGCGACCTCTATTTTCGGCCAAAAAAAAAAAAACTTTTTTTGAAATTACCTTGCAAAAATGCTTCGGATTTGCTGGTGAACGGTGAACTTTTTTTTTTTGCCTGTAGGGTGGACCTACGAAAGGACAATTTTGGGCCCATTTGCGAATTTTTTTTTCCCGGAAATGGGCATATGAAATTAGAGACTCGAGGACTTCCGTTGAATGACAACATTCCTAAATTTTAGCGCGCAACGTCGGCTACAACCATATTGTCATCATAAGAGCTATAGTTTTTAACAATTTGCAGGTCACTATGAGCTTATTAGAAAACTTTCTCCTTATGAGCTTACTAAATTCAAATATTGCCATGCCACTTCTTTTAACGTAGAAGAATATTTTTCAATTTATGGTAGTTTTTCCACAGAAGATCCGAGGAGTTTTCAAAGCCTGATAATGCATTTGGTTTTTCGTTGTAATAGAAATAATTGAAGACTTTCGAAAAATATATAAAACAATAAATATTTAAAAATAAAATACTATTTGTATATTTTTCAAGCATATTTGAGGAAAAACCGAAACTTAGAACCACAATACAGTGCTGAGGAACCATACTCTAGGACTTAGATGGGCGAAATTTTAGTAGCAGGAGCTACTTACAACAAAAGCAACAAAAACAACAATAACAACCACAGAAACAACTCCACCATAAACTCAATCTCGATACCAAAAAAAAAACATTCTACAATAAACCAAAAGCCAATTCCAAGAATCAAGCAAGAACAACAGGGTGAATAACAAAGTCCTTAGAAACTTAGAAACTAAGGTTAACTATCTAATAACTTACTAATTTACATATAGAGCTAGAGCAATAAAATGAGTGCAATTTAGAATTATTGCAATTTGTAGTCAAAAATTAGTTTTTTTAAGTAGCAGTTTGTTCAAAACTATTATTATAAAATGTAGTCTTCTGATCCATATTTTAGTGCACCATATTACTGGCTTAAAAATATTTTTTGATTTTTGTTGACGTGAAACGTCCCATACGTAAGTATGCATGTATAGTGAAATCCACATGTTTCTAAATTAATGAGAATTGATACAAAATATGAACAAATTCGATTGAATTTTTAAAACGGCTCCGTTCACGCAGACGTGTAACCTGCCATACGATAAAAATTCTTAAAACGCTGAATCTTGACATCTTTGGCAGTAATAGTTGTGAAATTGTACACAGTTAAACATTGCAAAATGCTTGCGGAATTATACATGGAGGCGTGGCATCGCCTACACAACACAAGCGCTTAATAGACGATATCTTGGCAACTATGCTAACTTCAGTTGTGAAATTACCTATCACATTGCATATGTGGGTAGAAATTGAACAACAGGGCGTGGCACCTTCCATTCAACAAAAATACGTACCTATGTACATACACATATATTGGCTTATGGCAGCTATTGTTGGGAAATTAAATACAAGGATGTACATACCATATATTGTCTGTTTCAAGCACCTCGCATAATTTGGGTGTGATTGGACAATTGGGCACACGCGAGTGTTTAGTGTTTTTTTTGGTATTTCATCCAAAAATTGATTTCCTATTACACCAGGGCCCCGCTTTGCGTCGCTAACTGGTACCAACAGTAGAAACGCAAACTAAATTTTGACGCAAAGCGAACAACTTGTATTACACTAAAAATTTAAATTTTACAGCATAATCGCAGGTTAAGTTGTCATGACAACGAGGAAAAAATTACAAAAAAATGAGGATTTGGTTTTTTTTTTTTTTTGAACCGGCGCAAAAGCTAATAGACGCATAACGATGAGACGCATAGTGGGGCCTTGGTGTACTTAATTTCTTAATGTACGATAAAATGAATAAACAGATTAAAAATAATATACACATTGTGTCTGCATAAGTACATATACAGAAAAATATCTGAAATTATTAGTTAATAACTGAGTGTTCTCGAATCCACTTAAAATCTTGAAGTACCTTTACTTCTCATGCTTTATAATTTCGATAGAAACGACTAGTCAATATTTGAGCTACACTCTGCTTTTTACGTTTAATATAAGCTTTAATGATATAAAAATTTTATTTTTGTAGTAATATGAATTTGTATAGTACATTCTAAGAAACAAAAGTTATGTATATAACACCAATTTTCAAAAATGGAATGCACGTGTAAGTACTTGTATGCAAGTTGGGGTAAATTTACACACTATCCCTAATACAGTCATACTCTATCAGGTTTGAAAGGAAATATAATAAGCTGCAATATTGTTCTAAAAATTTTTGAATTCCGGCTCGTAGCTTTCGAGATATTACGACTTTTCTGCATTTCGGACCGATTTTTTTCAGAAAACCGTTATTTTTCCAAAAAACAAACGTTATTACTTTACAGTTCTATAACATATTTATGAAGCTCAATTTATCCCCTTTAGAATGATATAACATTTAAACAAAAATGTTTGACATTAACCCTTTCTAACCGAAAGAACTTTACTTTTATTGGGAATTTAGTGCTTTAAATTGCCGAAAATGCATCCAAAAGGTCTGATTTGTTACAGAAAGTTATAGATATTGAAGAGACAAACAAAACCTCAGCATCAGATGCACTAAAACTCAGTTTGCTTACGAGATATATCGAACAAACCAAATGAATCTAGGTGTAAAATTCAAATGTTCATTTCTCGAAAATTTGAGCCAACTTGAACAAAATGAGCCAAACGGTTTTTTGTTTTGGCCTATATTTTCACCCCGCAGCGTCAGAACGGAGTAGAATTTTGCAGAAAAAATTTTGTTCCATAGTGTAATTTACCAGACTATACTGAACAACAATATCTCGACAGTTTGACACGAATCACGCGTGATCTGTCATAAAATCAGTGCTGGAAAAAGTATCTCTAAATGAATGAGTTATATGTAGCTTCTGAAACTTTCGAAAATAATACGTATTCTCAACTTGCATTTGTGAGCGCTAGATAAGTCAGTGTTTGGCAAAGAGAGAAGATCTAATACTAAGTACGGCCCTTGATCTACACGTGACAGCCTTACAGTATATGGTTCTAAAGGCCGGTACTGGTAATGTTCCCTTATTATAATATATCAGAGGCAGACTCTGTGAAATAACTTAGAAGTTTTCTATTTTACAATAAAATCAGCACTCAGTTTATGGCTTTTGTAATTCGTATGGATCAAAGCTACATCACATGTCACTATCGATGACTATAACAGTTGATAAGGTTCTTGGAAGGCATTTTATTATTTATTTTTTCTTAGGCTTTGTTTTCTGTGAAACGAAATAAATAAAATGAAGATAAAATCATATAATATATAACTGTTATAATTAAATTATAACTAATCAAAATAAAATATATATATTATATATTATGTTATATCATTATTATTTAGATAATGCATATGCATATCTTAATAAAAATGGCATTAGTTTGCCAAATTTATATCACGTTAACAAAAATCCTATAATTTTTGCAAAGATTAAAACAATTTACAACGATTGATTGATTATTTCAGATTGTACCACATATTTAGTAACGTATCAACATAATAAATTCAAGTACAATTAATTTGATTTATAAAAGCCCCATAACGCAATTGTATTGTACAATTATATTGATTTACTCGTATACTATACATACATATGCACATAGTACATGCTCGTATATAGTCATATAATAAATTTGAATGATACTAGAAAGATAAAGTCCTCTATAGTTTTTATTTTTGAAGAGCAATCAGGCTTAATATATAAACGCTGCGTCAAGAGTATCAAGCACTTGGCATTAGAAAACTCTGATAAGATATATACGAAATATTAGAGATCTTTATCAGCAATTCATAATTTAAAAGATAGCACTAAAAATAAGTGGCAAAAAACATTTCGCAATATATTGGCGATGAAAATGTTTCAAAACTTGTGTTCTTATTGGGTTGCAAAGATTTGTAATCGCAATACAAAGCTTTTAACTTTTTATACGTACTTAGCCTTAGCCTCCTCAAAATATCAAAGAACGGCGTAGTGAGACAGATACTGTTGCTAGCTTTAATAGTATGGTGTAAACTGAATAGTAACAGATAAAAAAAAATACAATACTGTTTCAATCCTAACGTTAAATCAGGTGGAGTGCGGAGGATTGCTCTGCATTGAACTCTGTTGGCTTGTACATATAAAAATGCTGCCTGGTTTACCTCAAGGCTTATCTCGAAACGCGTTTTTTTTAGATACACCCTTTTCGCTTCTGAGAGTAGTAATGTTTTGACAAAAAATATTTTTAAGGAATTGAAATCAAATTCTAGTTGCTAAAGCTCATAGCAACTCCAGTTTTTAAAACTGCCAAGGACAAATTTTTACTGGTAATGACATGTATCACATGTTTTCAAGAAACTGTCCCCTATTCCTGTCTACTTCTCGGGAAGAGATAAAACTGGCCAGCACAGCAGAGCACCATGGTACAACAACATTCTAGCTATACCATTTGGAATTTATCACACCTTAAGGGCGCATCTACATGTTCTCTTTTTTGAAGCCATTTGTAAAGAAGAGACGTTGTCTGGCGTATGACTTGAAGAATCAGATGTGAAAGTTTAAAAAAAGTGACCTCTTCCTATGTAAAAATTGCAGTGGAATCACAATCCTAAGCTCATGCCATATCTCGCATAGTCCGCTCATGTATGGATCACATAATTTTTCCCCGTAGTATCATAGAGCAAATATGAGAATAGCAAATAAATATGGCACATTATTTTTCAAATCGAAAAAAAAATGAACTCAGTGTCTTATTATCTTAAATTAATCTTACAGATATTATTCTACGTTCAATTTTAGGGGACTTATATTTTTTTATTTTGCTGAAAGGACCGAATTTTCAAAGCTATGGTCATTTGAACTTTGTCCTCTAAAATTATAAAAAAAAAAAATTTCTGAAAGGACTTTTTTTCAAACTGTCGACATTTCCTTAATAAATAACGGAATTTCATGATTTCTTTTTTTTCAAACTTTATATAATTTAATGAATCTGATGAAAAGTTGACTTTAGTGCAGAGTAAACTGTTTTGTAGAAAATATTGCCAATATCGTAAGCCAGAGGCATTTTTTTCAAATCAAAATATTTTCATGTGCATCAGTTTTTTTCCCTTGAAATTTTTTTTTATCAACACACAAAGGCATAAACTAAATTTGATAAGAATCCCAACTGCCGAAAACGGCTTATTCTTAATTGAGAGCATTTTTCTTAAAGAATAATATCTGTAAATTTTAAGCAAATCGATGAATTTTTGGGGGTCTGCCTCGATCGATTTGAAAAATATTGTGCCATATATAATTCGTTGACTTCATTACTACCTTTGGGAATTTAAGGATTAAATGGAAACTTTTGGGTCATTTGGGCGATATTGTCGGCATAAGTTGATTGTGACTTTACACAACTCCATAAAATATAGAAGTCAAAGTCACTATATCTCTACATATGTTTACCAAACTGCGGTTTTTAAATCAAATATTCAGCCAGTGTTGTTGTCTTGTGCTTGCGAATCATAGTCCCTCACAAGCTTACTGACGCGATAAGTACAAAGTTTAGGAAATTCCTGCTAGAAATGGATATTGAGGTCTGGGCACCCCTGCACAATGTCAAATCATGAACTTCATTTGGCTACCAATCATACTCCTATATTTAATAAGATTATGAAGGGACGCATGCATTGGATAGGTCACGCTACGGAAGAAACTTGTGCATCAGCGCTTTGGTGGAAAAGAAGGGAGATGCAGAAGAACACCCATAAAATCGTGCTGCCGAATGACTCATGTGACAGAAATCAGAATGAACTGGTAAAGCAAAAATTAACGAACCAGGGATCGAAATAGCTTTGAATTTTTTTTCTGTATTGTTTGATATTTCATCATGGAAAGACTTAGACCGGCACAGCGTCTATTATTTAGCTATACAACAAGGTCTCGATTTGCGACGCTAATTGGGACCGGAAAAAGACAACGCAATTTAGAAAACGACGAAAATCGAAGCAATTGTTCCTATGGTCATATGTATATCATTAAGATCTTGAAGCGTTTTCTAAATTTTAACGCAATATATTCTTTTCATTGCTTTTTTCAAATGTCAACTAAACTTTTTTCGGCAGTAATTATTTACTACACGACACTTACATATGTAATGAAGATAGATATAGTACATATGGTTAGAATCAAAGAACGGTGCAAATGTTGCCAGGATGGTCCTTTATTTTAATATCAAATTAAGTACCTATAGTTTTGTGCAATTATTTTAAATTATATATAATGAAACAATAATTCGTAATAAATATTTTTTTTCCACTTTCAACAACAATTGCTTGAAGCTGGCAGTTCCTGCCAAGCAAACTAACGCCTGGCATCCGAAGAAGAGCTCGCGCGCTGTTGAAACCATCGTCTCGGCAATTAAAAAATGATTCATTCGCGGGTAAAGACGCAAATTTGAACTTGAAAAAATAAACATATAATATTGAAGCTCTATAGTGCATGTATTTATCAAGCAATTAATATGCGCGTACGATGATTCAAATGGTTCGCGATTCTTATCGATGCTTATCAACGCAGTTATTCACAAACACTTAGAGCACTACTTTCAAAAATAAAAACAACAAACTATCAAACTTTACCATTCGGCCCAAAGTTCGTTCGCACTTTGTCTTTGTAGTTTTTCGAATATTATAATCATTGCGGTCAGATGAATAATTCTTCTGAAAATTTTCAAATTATTCAAAATCAATACTAATTCTTATAAATGAACTAATAATTATCATTATCGAGCTTGGAAACCGAATTTTTCGAATATTCGTAATAATATTTGGAAAGAAATGGAGAGTCATGCATACATATGGAACAGCGATATGTTAGGAATTGACTAAAACTAAATCTTATATAAATACCATAAGCAGATTTGGAGGCGATTTTTCATCTCCTGCCACTTGATTTGCATATTCTTAGCAAAAGAGCGAAAGAGGTTCTGAGGCGAAGAGAACCCAAACAGGCACAATAGGGTCAACTCAGCCTCCTGAATGATATCGGCTATAAAACCCCTTTATGAAATTGGAACTCGGGTTTTTTTATGGGAATTGCTAAATATTAAAGAATTTATAGACTGTGTGATCAATATAGTGTTTACCAAGCTGAAATATATTCCGTTGACCGAGCAGCAAAGGTTGTTTGGCTTGAAAGGTCTGCCCCAACAAGCAAAACTTTCTGTATTGACTATCAGGCAGAGATCAATGCATTGGATTCTACACTTAGCAAATCTCAGTACATTACTGAGAGTAAGAAGTCACTGAAATCCATTAGAAAAACCATTTTATTAGGCTATGCTGATATCCCGTGAATTCAAACATTGAAGGAAAAGAGAAAGCTGACGAACTGACAAGGAATGCTCAAAAATTAACTAACAGCTTTCAAATCACAAACTACTTATTGAATTGGACATTTGCCACTACTTGGTAAATATTATAAAGTACTGACATGATCGTATGATCTTAGCGTCTAATTCACAGCATTACTGATATTTTGGTTACGGTGAAAGTGTCCAGTTTTGTAAATTACTACTAGTCAGCTTGTCAGCTTTTGATCCCTATATTTATCCTTTTAATATTTTTGTGTATTTTTAGTATGAATTGCCAAAGGGCAACCTTGCTCTTCATTAAAAAAAAATTGAGAGATTCACCTTTATTAGTCAGGGGTCATATATAATCTATGTGGCTCAATTTCAACATCTTTTGACCACCTCTTTCCCCACGTAGCCTAACGTGGTTTTTTCCATAACCCTTGTTATCCTCCAACGCTTGGTTTTATTTAAAAGCAAATCGTATATAGCCTGTAAAAGATTAATTTAAAATGTGCGAAACGGTTATCACAGTTATCAGAAGCTTAGTCAAAGATTTTCCAATCTCAAAAATGCTTTCGGTGGAAACATCAGATGTCGTTCCCCTCCATCATATCACATACATTTCGAGTGAACTTTTGAGTGGGGCCCAATATTTCGACGAAATGAAAACTTTTATTGAACTTGCAAAGTCTCCCAAATATATCGTTTCTGGTACAGGCCTGGAAGTCCTTCCCCAGTTAGCTCAACGTAGCTTCTTACGGAACCCTCATCCACCTAACAACGGCATGTGATTGCTAAACAGCCCCTAACATTTTCATTAGATATTGGTCTTAGTCTTTCTAAATAGACAATTATCAGATTTTTTAACTTAAACCTTCTTGACTAATAGTTTGCTTTATTTTCAAGCAAACCAGGCCTCTTTTTAAGAGATCTACAAAGTTTCTGGCTTTATTTTTATCCGATATTACGATACGTCTACCACCTCCTACTTCCGAAAGATTTTACTTGAGAGTGGTAGAAAAAAAAGTTAACAAATTTAATTTTTTTTACACCGCATGAAGTCTTTAAAACTATACGATTTAATAATGCATTATAATGACGGTTATTATATAAGTACCCAGTTTTTTTTTATTTTAAAAAAGGCTTACAGAATATGGACCCAAGAATCAAGTTGCAATATAACAAGGCAAATCTGACCGAAATGGGATGCTAAGAGGTCTCTAGAACTGATATCCCGTACTAGACAAAGTGCCTCGCTGTCATAAGTGGTCACTGCCTTATCGGCAGACCTGCGGAGAGACTCAGTTCAGTCTTTTGACTTCTATGGAAGCTGTAGAGATCTGGAGGAGAAGGAAAACATTTTCTTTGCTCCTACCTCGCACTTGCTAGACAACGACACAAAACACTCTGGATGACAGTACAGGTTAGCTACTTAGTTTTACTACTTCTCAACGAGAGAGTATAGTTAAATACCTTGTGGTAATGGATCAACATTTCTTCTAAGTGAGTCGGTTCTTAAACTGACGGCCACTATTACCTCCTATACAGTCAGTAAATTAATGAAAACTCTTTTTATTTTACAGCTCATGTATTAGCCCGTATTTTATAAAAAATAAATTATATTATTATCACTCTCAATTAAGACACTTAACGTGAAGCTTATCAGCTAGGGGTTGCAACAAACTCGGATTCGGCGTGGTATTGAGAATTGGGAAAAATTGACACTCGCGAATTGAGAAAAATTGACACTCGTGAAAATTCGAAATCGCCACCGCACGTGTTGTTGCAAAAACGACGTCTTTGTAATGTACTTGTGCTTGAAATATTAAATTCAGTAATTATCTTTTTGTATAGCGATTTCTATCACTTAGTTGCATTCATCAAACACCAAACAAGAAACAACTCATGCATAGCGATCGGTGAACCTTCTTTTTGTACGAGTATTTGTGTGGTATATGGCCGTGTCTTCACACATATACACAATGAATCTATTCAATAGTTATAACTGATTGTGAATTTACAGAATTTTACCCGGCTTTATAATTTAATATGAGTGGATTAAAATACAATTACTGCAGTTTTGTTTTGTTCTTCGAAAAATACAAAAGTTTCGACGTTAACAAGACAAAGTCAAGTGTTGAACTGACGAATGTACGCCGAAATCATGAAATAAAAAGACAGCCGGAATTTATTGGATTATTTTTATTACAATTTTTCTTTGAAATTTTGATTGCGATCGATGGGATCGAACGAAATTAAGTTGTAGGCATATGTATAAATGCATAATTTTACGATAAGTCACTGGAATAATTAAATCAGAAATCACCGATTATGATTGGTTTTGGTTGAATTATATTATTTGTTCCAGGTAAAACTAATCTTAGATAAATATATTTGGATAGATAAAGAGTTAAGTACGATTGTTATCAGTATTATCATCTTTATCAGCTTTATTATCGTACGAACATATAATTGTCATGCATTTGAAAACTAAAAATATGTAAAATTGATTAAATTTATATGTTTGAACCAAAAGTTACCTTGATGGAAATAACAAAGCTGACAGATTTTTCGTGGTCGTACCGGGATAATTTTTATCCAAAGAATATATCGCGAGGCAATGGCATAAAAAAATGATCGAAAATTACATAGAAAGAATGCTGTGCTGCAAGGACTCTCGTGACATCCATTTGATCGTCATTATGTTTCATGGTATACGCCAAATATTTAATTAAAATCAAAATATGTAGATACATAACATGAAATTTGAAAACTTTATTAGCCGTGTTTTTTTTTGACACGGTTACCCGCTTAAAAAAATTTATATGAGAAATTAGTCGGTGTAAGTATCGCCGACTAAATTAACTATCACTGACGGCTAACCATGTCAAAAAAAAAAAAAAACATGGCTACTATTATTACTTGTGGTATCTATTTGTTTTTCATACTAAAATTACTCTCTTAACAACTAGTTCTATCTTCTTTCTTCAAAAGTTACCGACTAAAAGCAAATAAAATAGAGAATTTGACTTCGAAGCCAAATACAAACGGCAGTAAAAACACAGTATTCGAGAAGCAGCATAAGCAACGAAAATCAAACGACAATTTTTGTGTGAGGCTTTGCGAAGACTTAGCCCTAGAAAAAAGGATATTTAGCTTTAAAAAAATAAAAAAAGAAGTATGCAATAATCTTTTTTAGTACAAATATGCTGTCTAAAAAAGGAAATTATTAAAATTGACTTTGAATATTTTGTATCAAAGCGTTACAAACCATATAATACATGTACACTTGCGTTGGAAAAATTGCTTGATACCCTTGATGGTTTCAGGATTTTTAGCTAAAATTTTTGAGAATTTCAAAAGCGGTTTTATTCCTGTCCTGCTGAATTTGATGAGCTTACAATATGTCCTTTTTTTAAGAAAAAACTTTACTAAAATTAAATAAAAACTAGTAAAGGTATTATAATCAGCCTGGCCGAAACTCACATACCCTGCACTGCACTGAAAGTACTTTCCAAATAAATGTTAAAAAGACGTTGAAAAGGTTGAAAAAGTCGAAAATAATGTTATAAGTTTCAAAGAGGTTGAAACAATTGAACAAACTCAAAAAGTCTAAAATATATGGAATCCATTGCCGAAAGTTAAAAGAAACTGAAAAAGTCGAAAAAAAATGGAAAATGTCGAATAAAGTTGAATGAGGTTGAAAAAGTGAAAATTATACATATGGAATATATTGGGAAAAGTTAAGAAATTGAAAAAGTCAAAAGAATGTGGATAGTATTGAACAAATAGAATAGAAATGCAGAAAACCAAATATGTCACGCCCACTTCTCCAATTCCGCCTACTTTTGGTTCAACAAATTATATTCGTCATTGACATCCACATACTAAATTTTAGCAAAATAGCTTGTATACTTTGCGATATATGCCTTAATTAACTTTAAAATTTAGGGCGGTGATACGCACACTGATACAATCGGAACTGATTTTAATCCAGAAATAGCGTTCCATAAACAAACCTTTTATACCAAATTTCAGTATGATTGCTAATATATTTCGATAGATATGCCACTTAAGGTATTTTACGTGTATGGGAGGTGGCACGCCCAGTAGTGCTATTTCGCCCGCTTTATATGCTGACATACCTTTTAGCAAGTAAACCACTTACATCAAATTTCATGCCAATTGCTGCAATAGTCAAATAAAAACAAAATAAAATAGAATCTCGTCGAAATTTATTTAATTTTATAGCTTATAATAATTGACATCTATGCACCAAATTTGATGAAGATTACTCTCATTGCACACTATACTAAATAGCATTAAAGGTTTTTTGATTATATGGGAGGTGCCAGCCCACCGGTTCTATTGTGCCAAATTTTCGTAAGAAGATACCTTTTAGCAAGTGTATCTGCCATACTAAATTTCATAACGACGAAGCTTGTATTGATGAATGCTCTCAGTGGAATCATCCCTAAAATTTTTATGAAAATCGAAAGTGCTAATTTTGAATTATACTAAATCGAAATTTTTAATTGTTAAAAAGTGCCACGCCCACTTTTCCAATCCAACCCACTTTAAATACAATTCAAGATATATATGATCTGGATCTGTGTACCAAATTTCATCACAATATCTTGCATGGTTTACGAGTTATGGCGTAATGAAAGCTAAAGTTTTAGGGCTGTGCCACGCCTTTTTAAGAGCCTTTGCAAATTAAAAACCTAGAAACCAATCTTAATTTTGTTCACATGTTCACCAAATCACCAAGTTTCATCAAAATCGCAGCAAATTTTTTCAAAATGGACTGAGCTATATTTACATAAAGTATGGGCGGTAGGCATGATTTCAGAAAAACGTCCGGAACTTTTAACTCTTTTTTCACCACGTCAAAATATTTTTGAGCAAAAACTGATGACACCAACAGATCAAAGTCTGTCGACTTGTTATTTTTTTTAAGTTTTATAGCCACTTTCCTGCGATTACGAGCGAGCGACTTAAGCCTAGCGTGCTATAAAATAATAATTTTCGATTAGATCACTGAACAATACTTAAATGTATCTTTTATACAGATAATGCATTCTCACCGAATATTTTTTATAATATTTAGTTACTGAAATTAACATTATCTGTCTGTTATCTCTTTTATACTTGAAATTTAGCTTTAATAATTATATTGAGAAATTGATAGCAATTTTGTGTAATTTTTTAAAATTATCTAATCTAAATTTAAATCTCTCTTTTGTTCTTAGTTCCCCCTTTCAAAGACGAGGCACGTTATTTTTCTAAAAAAAAGTTGGCAGCCCTTGCCTACAGTTGTGTTTCCTTAGGTTCACTATGTTGTCAGCAATTTTTTTTTTTCATTCACAGTCCAGAGCCGAAAGCGC
This sequence comes from Meiosimyza platycephala, assembly GCA_963662105.1. Lineage (NCBI taxonomy): Eukaryota > Metazoa > Arthropoda > Insecta > Diptera > Lauxaniidae > Meiosimyza > Meiosimyza platycephala. Next base: position 65,904,248 of record OY759211.1, on the reverse strand, counting down.
CAAATGTTTAGATGAGAAGAAAGTGGCTGCAGCGTGAAATCGTTATATGCAAATTGCGCAGGAAACACAAAACTACTGATTGTTAAGTTTTAGTCAAAATGCTGCATGCCATAATCGCGCTGTGTATCTTGGAATTAAAGAGAAGCTAAATAAGAGATGAAAATCGCAACTATCCCAAAAACAGACTACATAATAATTTAGCTTTAACGTAGCTCAATTTCCTCTTCTTCGTTCTCAAGAGATTCCGTTGAATGCAGTGGGGGGCATGGAAATCTAGCAAAAGGGTGCAACAACAACATCAAGCAACAACAAACTAAATTTTAAAGTCTTTTTGCTTTCAATTCCAAGTTCGCCAACAAAAAAAAAAAAAAAAAATTGCACTAAAAACAAAAAAAAATTGCTACATTCGTGGAAACATAATGCGGCGCCGTCACTAACGCCTGTGTGTGTTGCTTGTTTATGCGTCGAATAACGGTTCGGGCCATGAGCGCTGAAAGTGCTTGTACTTGCCCATCGCTGGTTTAATGCATTTAACTCACTACTGCGACCTCTACATAATAGTGCACAATTAAAGCAGCCAAATATAAACAACATTAACAATAAGACTGAGTTCCTAAACGTAAACAACAGTGTTGCGGTTAGCATACTGTTTCGATACAAAGCAACTCTGCAATCAAGTTACATTGTCCAAAGACATTGTCGTATTATTGACAATTAAGAACATCTGTTTACAAAGCATCACTATAAACAATAGCGACCCCAAAAAAGATTTTAGTTGTAAGCATTTATTAAGCTTATTATTTACAAATAATAATATAATATAATATAAAATACAGAAAAGACAATTTGACTGTCTGCTTCCGCCATTGCGAAATTAGCAAATTATCTGTGCATAGCAAAAGCATCATCAAAACTTTGTGATGCGCAGTTTGCTTTTTTCTGCGCATCATAAGTAATTGATTGACAGGACAGGACATTAACTTAACTTAACTAAAATGATTGCTAAACTAAAAGAATGTAACTCTACAGGACAACAGCTTAATGTCATCGCGCAATTAGCCGAACGGCAATATGTGAGTGGCCTAAGGGCGGCAAATTTCTAAATCCGGGCCTGCTCAAAGCAGTCTGACATGCAAGCAAAACTTTTCGACTTCAGATCTTTTTTGGAAGAAAATGGTCTGAGAATCCAATTTTTGTTTTCGATATATAACATCCAACGCGAAGGGTATTACCTCTTTACATGGAAAGCATTGTGTTGATCAGTGGGAAAGGTTATAAGGACGGAAGATAGATGATGCAGTATCGGCGAACATTAGCCCTGAATTTACCAATGTCTAAGCTATCGGAAAATACGCTTGCTGGTAGATTATTCCATAACTTGATCATGCGACCAAAGAATGAATTGAGGCGTACAGTTGCAAAACCGGCCAAGTGCAAAAAAAATAAAATTTTGAGATATTCTCATATATCAAAATTTGGGTCATGATTTATCGTTCTACTATGTTTTTAGATTAAAAAAAATTTTTTTGACAGATATATAAAATTTTTTAAATTTATTTTGATGATTTGGTTTGGTTTGGCTTCAAAACCGGCCAAGTACATGAACTTGGTTTCAAAACCGGCCAAGTACATGATAAAATTTTTTTTGTTCAATTTAGCTGAAATTTTGTCACAATTGGAATTCTTTCGAAATTAAGTTGTGAACCTATATATGGGTATTTCCACAGAATGATTTGCGGAATTTGTTGCTGTAAGGATACTTTCCTTGTTCTTTGAAGTATCCCGGAGGTATTCACTCCATAAGTGACAACTAATCGAGGCGGTTCACTCCGAGTCACTTTGGGTCACTTGGAGTCCCCAAGGTGAGTGAAAATTGTAATTTTGTGGTTTGCGTGCGACAACACACGGTCTATAACTCAGTCAGGATTTAGTTCAATCCAGAAATGAGCCATGAAATCCAATTTTCGCTAGTTTAGCAATTAAATCACTATGTTTAACCTTATCAAAGGCTTTTGCGAAGTCAGCATAAAGCACATCTATTTCATATCCAAGTTCAAATGAAAAAACACAAAAATTTGAAAATAAATATAAATTTGTTTTAGTAGATTGAACCCATGTTATTCAGGACGAATATGACCCTTAATTAAAAAGTAAAGTTCGTCTTTAATAATACTTTCAAATAATTTAGAGACATTTGTTAATTTTGAAATGGGCCGATAATTCGCAACATGTTTAAGTCCATTTTCGAAAACTGGGGTAATACATGCTCAATAAAAGTTCCGGCGTGTAAGGATTTGCTAAAAATTAAACATAAAGCCTGAGTTCAGACCAACACCTCTAATGAGGTTCAGAGGAGCACCAGCTCAAATGTGCGAATTGTATTCCAGTTTAGGCATAATGTCGGTGAAACAAATAGAATGAAGGTCAGATGATGTGAAGTATTTCTTACATCATTTGAAGAAACCAAGGCATTTGACCGCATCTTTCGACATATCAAATATGTGATCGGTTCATTTTAGATCGAATTGCATATATGCCCGAACGTTGAGAGATGCTGATTCTGTATTATCCATATCCAGTCAATATTGGGTTTTACTGGCATTAAGATCAACTTTATTAACACGACCCCCTCGGATATTTTTTTAAGGTTAATAGTTAGAGTTTCATTCACAATTCGCCTCTTCTTTTTAAAACAGAGGTTATTGACAAAAACTATAAATAAAGAGACTGAACCGACCCTTGAGGCACTACAGCGTTAGTAAGGTCTTCTCTAAATACGACTCCGTTTAACACAACAACAATAGATCGATCTGAGCGCACTATGCCACACCCGTTCAAATGCTTTTGAAATATCGAGAGCAACAACTTTACTTTCACCAAAAAGATGGATAAAAACAAAACGCACATCATCCATATAACCTAATAGCGGGACCAATAAAGACATCCATGCTATAATTAACAAAGTGATTGCCTGGTAAGCCCGTTGCTATCAACGAAAACGAAGCTTGATTTTTTTAATTCAAAAAATGCTCCAGCTTTTCTGCTAGATAATATACAATGATTCTCTTTGCCAGAATCTGAAAATTTAGCAGCCCAGGACAATATCGGACTATCAGTCCAAATTAAACGGCGAAAATGAAAACATTTATTGAACAAACCTCTCAAGATAGCGGGAAAAAATTTCGTCCTAAGTCACCGCGGAAAATGTTAAAGAGAATTGAAAGTACTCGCTAGTGACCGTGCATTATGAAAGAGTTTTGAATATACCTTATGCCAAAGAGCATAAATTTAAACGAAAAAGTCTAGATCTGTGACTATCTGGAACATTGATCTTTTTCTTGTTGTGCTTACTGATCCGAGGATCTACAAAATTCTGAACTTTTTAGTTACCATTTATGTTCCTTGCCTACGATCGTGAGGAAATGAAAGACAAAGAAGAGAAACGTTGAATGAAAGAGCAAGACAATAAATAAATATTCGATGAGATCAGTTTTTAAGTTTCAAAAATATGTACATAAGCGTTACCAGAATACTACAAGTGCAGTCACATGCGTAGTTCAGTTAAAGAAAAGAGGTCAGCACGAGTGCACTTGAAACGATCATCAAGTCATTAGAAACGATTCTGAGTTCATTGAACCCTTGCATAGGAAAACCACAAATGAAATCAAAAGACCAAGCAAGAGAGGAAAATGATGCACTCGCAAATAAAATGTTCTACGAGTTCAAGCACTCGTGATCGTTTGCTTTTGTACGAGTCTATTGATGACTCGCAGAATATCAATACTCGACAGCGAGTTCAATAATCTGTTGACTCAGCAGGCGCACTCGTGCAAACCTCTATTAAAGAAGTTTGCACTCGTGTGTACAGCGAAAAGTAGTGAGTTTAAATTGTGTAAGGAGTTCGAAAAGGAATTGTAAATTATTGTTAAGTAAAAATGTAAAATTTAAAAACTAAATTACGTAGTATTATAATGCTTTGAGTATGAGCTAGCACTTTTATTACCTGTGGTTTTGTAATTCTTTGTATCTTCGAAAGCCATTTAATGTAAAAAGTTGGATTTTTGCATGAAGACAATTAACTTGTAATAAATATTGGAGCTTTTGACTTGAGAACATATTCGGTTTTATACAATTTTTCAACAATGCCTTAATTTTTGCTTGATACATTTGAGTAAACACTTATTAACTAAATAAAGATATTTTTTTTATTTATTTGACAAACGCTTTTTATTATCAAAACCTCGTCTCGAGCGGGAAATTACAAAAAAACAAAAGAAGTGTGTAGGCAAATTACTAGAATGAATGAAATCTACAATTCATTTATATATAAATAGATTGCATACGTCACGAAACTGACTGATAAAAATTAATATATTTACAACAAGTACATACGCCGACATTTGGAGGCATAACATATGCGATTAACCTAAATTTTGCGTCAAAATATTTAAAATATTTTTAGATTGTTTGAAGGAATGAAATTGCGCTATCAGAAAAGTAGTATGCTGACCGAATTGAATTATATTTGCAAAACAACAAAATTTAAATAGAACAACGAAAAAAGATTTTTCGCATGGTACTTATCACATGGTGTCTGATTGAGAATTATTGTGTATTTTTTTGGAAAGTTGATTGGATGATCTGTGGCAGTTGTAGGTAGGGGGAAGAAGAGTTATGACTTCAAACAGTTGCATTTCAGGGACTTCGTACAGAAATCGGTGGTTCAATTTTTCCTTATCGAGATGGTTTCGGTCGAATGTGAGCCCCGAACATATTTTTTTTAAGCCACTTTTACTTATGTTCATAAATTTTCCATGGAGTAGAATTGCAATGTCAAATACTCCGCGTCTCTCAAATACGGCAGCCTGGAACCATCTCTGTACGTAGGGTAGTACATATGTGACATGGTATCGAGAAGTACTACTTTCTTTCTTCCTGTAGTTATCTGAGGGTATTGAGTGTCATCTGACGGTATAAAATGATTTTCGATAAAATTAACGGTAGAGACCGAAATCAGATGATACAGGTTTGTATAAAAAGGTGTTAAATGGTTTTATTTAGATGAAATATGAATGGTTTTGAGTGAAGTTAAAGGGTATTCGAATGATGTCAGAGAAACTAAAATTTTTACTCAACAAAAACTTATCGTTAAAAACAATGTTCCATATTGACACCAATGAAATTTCAGTCGAACTTTATTAGTTTTCTTGGATTTGATGGGATGTTTTAATAAAAAAAATTAACAGAGGCAATAAGAAAGATAAAGTTTGGAAAATATTTATGTATCAACTTAAGAAATTGAGAAAATATAATAAAGTTTTGATAAGACGTTTAAAGCCCTTTTTATTTTTTATAAACTTAAAATTAGAATACACCGGAAAAAGATTTCTCTCGTGTCTTCTGGAAATATTTTTTTGATTCTACGTCAAAATACAAAATTATTGGTATCAAAATCGAGTTGGGACGATTTTTAAAACTTAGAATTAAATAAATTCAACAGCAGTATTACAATCCTCCATTTTTGGTAAAAATTATATTAATTTTACTCTTTTTAATGTTCCAAAAATTAATTTTTAATTGTTTATCGCCTATAATGTGCTATAAAAGTCTAAGACTTATTGTACAATGAAATTAGCAAATAAATTGAAATTGAAATTGAAAAAATTTATATTTCACAGCAAAATAAGAATTTCACATAAGAAAAATGGCTTCAATACTTATGTATGTATGTATAAAAAAAATGAATATACAATAACTTTCTTAAGCACAAATATGTTATTTTAAAAAAGAAATTTTTAAAAACGGGTAAGTATATTTTGCGCCAAAGCGTTACAAACCATTTCCATATACTAAGCAATTTAATAATAATAGTATAGAAGATGGGATATTCATTCCTAAAACGAATGTAGCTATGTCTTGAAGTAACCGATTTTAATGATTCGTATTTTGTGCATACATACTTGACTAGTTGAAAGCTTATCATAAATTGAAAATTGTACAAAACTCAAATGACAGTATGTATTTTGAATTAACTGTTTTTTTTAGCACAAAAAAAACAAATGTAACAAAACCAAAACGGTATTTAAATATTTTCTATTTTTCTGCATTTCTGTTAAACAGCAATAACAAAATCAGAAATGTAAATGATTTACAGTAAATCATTACCTAACTAACATTTTATTTGTTACCTGTAGACTTAATATTACTTTGACTACGTCTTTCAGGTGTGAAAAACACAAGCAAACATTCCTTTTCAGCTTTATTTTTCCCGCTAATAGAAGGGTGGGAGGATTGCAGTTGTTTAAATAAAACGGTTCATTAGAAATGCTAATTCAGCAAGTGAAAAAAATGCAATATCAGTGCGACTAAACAAAATCTCGCGTAATGAGATAGAGAATCAATGTCCGATTATAAGAAAATAAAATCAAAATAATTCAGTTATTGACACAAAGCGATAATAAAAACGATTACTATGAAATTATTTGCGAACTATTAATTGCATTTAAAGCAAATGCTAAAATGAATTCACATATCAGTAGCCCATTACAAAAAAATGTTTTCTTGAGTTGAGTTCCTACGGCTCAATGATGAATATGAATAAAATTTGGTACACCGGCGAAAATTGTTAAACGGACACCATCCTTGCAAATCTGAATCTACCACCAGATTTTTAGCTTAGCAATTGAAATGAACACAGCGCTTCCGAAACTAAAAAAATTCAAAATTTGAAAACTTTTGCTACCATTAATGTCAACATATAGCATTCTTAAAAATTATAATAAGAAACCAAATTTTTTTTTCAAACCAATACAATATGTGCGCGCTCAATATTCTAACGAGGACTACAAGTCTTGGCCGATATATGTATCTCCTATTAGCATGAGGGGAAGTTATGAAGACAAAAAAACAACTAACAAAACAGCGATGCCTTTAAAATAGCTTCGTACTTAATAAGATACTCTGACTTTGTTGCAAAATTTGGTGTAATAAAATCTTGCTTAATATTGTAGCCATATAAGTCACTTGAATGACATGACGTCTCGTGTCTTCAGAGACACACGAGATAGGGCACATTACCATATTGATCATTTATTGTCGCTTCACCAAAACAAATGTGAGAAAGATATGATTCGCCTTTGACATATAATATAATATAAGACAGGTAGCCTAGTAGGTATCGCGCAGGACTATGAATCACTGGGACATGGGTTCGAAACAGACTTTGCAAATTTGTAAAGTATGTAAAAAAAAATTAAATTTGATAATAAAATGAAATAAAGTTCTACAATTTGCATAATAAATAAAATTAAATATAGACAACAAAATTCTTAAGAGCGGAATTTTTGTTTAGGTGTTTTCAAGATGCTTTTTAAACAGTTCAGAGAGATACTTTACCGATTCCCTTGAAAGATAACAAAGAGGCGAAAAAGTCTTTATACTTCATACGCCAAATGGTTCTTATAAGCCCCTATAAAGAATTTATAAATATAATATGTTTCTACTTGTCTTGAAAAGGCATGCAAATATAGCTATAGGAATATATCGGCAGAACTTCTCGTTATCGTCTTCGCTTATACGAGAAATATCACGCAGACCTTCATAACTGACTAATTTGGCGAAAATGGTCAAGATAAAAAAAAGTTGATTTAATTAATAATTAGTAATCGCTAATATCTCGAGAAAGAGAAAGTCGGCCTGGTACAATATTTGTGATTTTTGCTAAATTTTGTCCAAAGGCTTGTCTTGGAGAAAGAAACCACTGTTTTTTGTTGCGATATTTCAAAAATATAAGTTACCAAGTTTTAACATTTTAATTATACGCTACACTCAAGTTATATTCACTTTGTCATTCCGTTTGCAATACATAGAAGGGGGCGTGGCTGGTTTAGAAAAGTATATATATTTTTGATCAGCGTCTCCATCTGCGTCGATTTAGTTATGTCTGTCTGCCTGTCTGTGGAAATCACTATTACATACAATATTTTTAGGATTAGAAATGAAAAATATCACCCATACAAATGGAACATTTAGCAAATCAATTTCCCCACAAATGCTAGGAATAACTTCGACAAGCTCTGGACAAAAAATTGGCGAATTTTGATGAATGTAAATAGTGCATGAAAATGTTGTTGTGAGTTTCGTTATTATTTCAGACCTTACTGATTCAAATTGTGTGTAGCTTCCTGTTATCAACTTTTATGCATTGGCCTATGCTTGCAGTTATAATTGTAAGATCGAGGCGAACGTCCAAGTCAGATACGAAACCACAACCACAACAATCGCTTCGACACACCGCCACAATGTAGCCAATCACGAGCGAGAGAGATCATTACTACTCAGGTGCAAATGCAAAGATCTTTAAGTTAAAAAAAACCCACAACTAGATAAAATTGAAATACTGAAACAATTATAAAGAAAATTTTATTTTTAAATAATTTGCATTTAGAAGTAATTTACATAAATGTTATAAAAGAATAACAAAACCAAGAATCTCACCAACTGCAACAACAACTGTAGGTACCCAAGGCCGCAGCAAGAAAATAATTATTTTTCAGGAAGGGGATTAATTTGAACTTGAAAAAAATTTGAATTTTTGCAAAACTATTTTTATAGAAGTGCTCTCACAAAGCTCTAGTAAAATCCCAGTAAAACAAAAATTGGGAAATGAAATTCAGTGACCTCATAAAAAGTTTTGAAAGCCATAATCAGCAACCTCAAAAGCCCCTTATCACATGCTTTTATATTTTTGTCCAACTTTTTGGAATTTGGATCTATTGTGTATTGCTCATAGAACCATATTAAAATAAAGTAAATTTTTCATGAGATATTTTTGGAGATGGATCAATTCGCCCTGAAACCCCTTTTTACTACGGCTTTGACTGTTCGCAGTATCATATAAACGTTTTTAATGATCTCGTATTTTATTTTTATTGCAAAGTTATTTATTACAAAAAAAACAATCTGAAAGCAAATATATCTGTATGTATCATTAGCGACGTGTAACCGTTTCACGTGACCTTGATGAAAGACAATTCGCGGCAATGCAAAGCGAATTGAGTGCAGTGAAATACTGTAACAACGTTCGCGTTTGTTTCCTCAAACAGATTTTTTCGCATTTTATTTCCAGCTTTGATGGAAAAGTGAAAACGTGAGGCTTAGACAAATTTTTCTGTTTAAATACGTATTAGAAAATGTTCATCACATAAGTACGAGCTACAGCACAAAATATAATATTATACAATTTGAATTGTTTATGTAAAAAGTATTTCCAATTACCGATTCATAAATTTTAAATGACGTCGTATTACTTTGTATAACACTTTGTTTCCTATTACAATTCATATGGAAAAAACGACGTGACGTCTTAACTAAAATGCAGAAAAAATATGCCATTCGTTATTCAGCTTTTCCGTTTTTTCCATGTTAATTGTAATGGGAAACAAACTGTTTGCACCGGATCCGGATACGTCCTATTCGGATGTACAGTCTGTCAAGTAATTGTTGGCAAAATAAATTATATAATACAATTTTCACTTTAATATTGTATTAAAAAAAGAAATACATATTTTTTTTGTAAAATTTTTTTTTATTCAATTCTTTTGCTAATTCTGCGTTAGAAAAAAACAAAAAAGTTTTTAATAAAAACAAAAAGAAAAGTTTATGGATCATAAATAAAAACAAATGCCATTCGATGGTGTCAAATAATTCTTTGCAAAATGCAAGAAAAATGTGAAGAAACTAATAAGAACTAGTAAAGGTGTTATCTTCGGCCAGGCTGAAACTCACATACCCTAAACTGCACTAAAAGTACTTTCCAATGTTTAAAAGGTTGAAAAAGTCGAAAATAATGTAATAAGGTTCAAAGAGGTTAAAAACTCTTGAAACAGTTGAAAAAACTCAAAAAGTCTAAAATATATGGAAACCATTGCAGAAAGTTAAAAGAAAAACTCGAATAAATGTGGAAAATGTTGAAAGTGGTTAAAAACTCAAAAATAGTTGCAAGAAGTTGAAAAATATTGAAACAATTCAAAATTCATGAAAAAATCGAAAAAATAAAGAAAATGTCGAATCAGGTCGAAAGAGGTTGAAAAAGTGGAAAATATACATACATATGGAATATATTGGGAAAAGTTAAAAAGTTGGAAAAATCAAAAGAATGTGGAAAATATTGAAAAAATTAGAATAGAAATACAGAAAACCGAATATGCCACGCCCACTTCTACAATTCCGCCTACTTTTGGTTCAATTAATTATATTCGTCATCCACATACTAAATTTTAGCAAAATAGCTTGTATAGTTTGCGATATATGCCTTAATTAACCTTAAAATTTAGGACGATGACACACCCACTGATACAATCGAGACTGATTGTGATCCAGAAATAGCTTTCCATATACAAACCTCTTTTACCAAATTTCAGTATGATCGCTCATATATTTCGATAGATGTGCCACTTAAGGTATTTTACTTGTATGGGAGGTGCCACGCCCAGTGGTGATATTTTGCCCGCATCAGATGCTGACATACCTTATAGCAAGCTAACCACCTACATCAAATTTCATGCCAATTGCTGCAATAGTTCTCTTAAAATATCACTACCAACTTTATGTTAATATGGGAGGTGCCGAAATCCCGTCGAAATTTATTTAATTTTGTAGCTTATAATAATTTCCAATTATTAATTGACATCTATGCACTAAATTTTATGAAGATTACTCTCATTGCACACTATCTATAGCATTAAACGTATTTTGCTTCTATGGGAGGTGCCACGCCCACCGGTTCTATTGTGCCAAGTTTTTGTACGAAGATATCTTTTAGCAAGTATATCTGCCATACTAAATTTCATTACGATTACTTTGTTAGTTCTCTGATTATTTATTATGTTTATAAATATTGTGGGCTGTGACACGCCTTTCAAAGAGTTTTTCCAGTACACTGATGAAGCTTGTACTGATGACTGCTCTCAGTGGTATCATCCCTAAAATTTTAATGAAAATCGAATGTGCCAATTTTGAATTATACGAAATCAAAATTTATAATTGTTAAAAATTGACACGCCCACTTTTAACACAATTTAAGATATATATGATCTGTATCCGTGTACCAAATTTCATCACAATATCATGCACGGTTTATGAGTTATGGAGTTATAAAAGTTAAAATCTATGACTGTGCCACGCCCCTTTAAGAGCCCTTCCAAATTTAAAACCTAGCCCAATCTTAATTTTGTTCACATGTTCACCAAATCACCAAGTTTCATCAAAACCGCAGCAACTTTTTTCAAAATGGGCTGAGGTATATTTACATACAGTACGGGTGGTAGGCGTGATCGTGACCCGATTTCGCCCATTTTTATATGCTAGCAGCTTGCAAAAAAGTGTGATATGTGTGTGTCAACTTTCATTGAATTAGCTTGCTTAGTATTCCCGTAAACGTGATTTCAACGGACAGACAGACGGACATATGTAGCTATATCTACTCAGGTGGTGATGCTGATCAATAATATATACACTTTTCTATAGCTGCCACGCCCCATTATATGCGCTACAAACGGAATGACAAAGTGAATATACCCTCTGTGTAGGGTATAAAAACATGGGTCTCCTAACATTGAACAGATATTATTCTACGTTGAATTTACGGGACCCATATTTTTTTATTTCGCTGAAAGGTCCCAATTTTCAAAGTTAACGTCATTTGAACTTTGTCTGTTTGGCTAATACGTAAGTAATATATTTTGCTCTACTGTCACGCTAGTACTGCGTATATCGATGTGATATTTTAGTGGAGGGTCTCTAGTATATAAAGAGTTAATTTACGGATAAAGGACATTCCCGTAAAAGTGCCCTTATTTCACCCAACAACTGAATTAAAATTGTAAATAGTTGAGTTTTAAGAAAAATGCACTCAACAAAGAACAAGCAGTTTTCGGGACCTCTTACCAAATGTAGTTTATGCCATTCTGTGCGAATGAAAAAAATTTCAAGGAAATAAAACTGTAGCACTTAAAAAGTTTATTATTTAAAAGAAATGCATCTGGCTTCGATACGAACAATATCTTCCACAAAACATTTTATTTTTTGCTAATCTTTTTTCTCAAAATCCAACAAATTATGAAAAGTTTGAAAACAAAATTATGAAATTGCGAAATTGTCCTTTCAGACATTTTTTTTTATAATTTTAACAGACAAAGTTCAAATGATGGTAACTTTGAAAATTGAGGCCATTCAGCAAAAAAAAAAAATATGGTTCCCTTAAATTTAACGTAGCATAATATCTGTAAATTTCAAGGAAGTCGATGAAACTTTAGGGGTCTGCCTTAATCGATTTGAAAAATAATGTGCCACAATTAAATAAACTGTTTTTTTTTTCTTTGCTGACACTCCTACACGTCGTTCGAACTCTCTCAAAATTTGGGTGCATAATTTATTTTTGATGATGAATCGAGCACTGCAATATTTTTTTCAACAAAATGTACCGTTAGTTGGGTTCTAGAGCAAAAAGTTTTCGTTTGATTTAAAATAATAGTCTTTCATTTCTTTGCTGACGCTCCAGCCCGATCTCGCTCAAAATTTGCACACATCAGTTGTTTTCGAGTTCTATGGCGCTTTTTTGGAAAAAATTGTACCATTAGATAGGCTCCAGTGCAAAACTACACGGTTTTCATATATAACAGCTATTTGGGGATCTAGGAATTTATTTTCAAGTTAAGAAAAAATTATATTTTACTGCCTTGCCATTCTTTCCTTCTTCATTATTTGGACCTGGAATTGAGTGTTAATTTTTCGATACAGCCTAATATACATACACACGTACATACATATGTCTATATTCCAGAGTTGTTGTCGTTCTTTTCTTATTGAAATTTGTTTAAGAATTTTTTTTTTTTATTATTATAATTTACATAACAATGTATTATTACATAAATACAAATAGGCAGCACTAGCAACATTGTACATATCAATTTGTAAAATTATACCTATGTAAATATTAATCAATTCAAATATGTATCATTTAATTTACAAGCAACGAGCTTTTGAGCAAACGCAAACTGTATTGCATACTTGTAGGCTTAGCTACGCACATGGAGTGTCAGCAATTTTTTAAAAGCTTTTATCATGCGAACTCAGTAGTTCTCTGGTTCTTAAACCATAATTAGAAAGCTTCTTCTTATTCCGAAAAAATAAAAGACAAGTACAGTATAATCTTAATAATTCGGACAATTAAAAACCTAGTAGTGTCCGAATTACCAAAATGTTCGGATTATTAAAATAAAAAAAAAATCGAAAAAGATACTACTGATGTTCTAAATTAAACTAATTATTAATAAATCTAAAATATTTATGCTATAATAATTGATATAATGATTTTGGATGGCAAGTTTCATTGTCTAGCAGTAGAAGTGCTTTGGTTGGCAAATTTTTTTCTTTTAAGTAGCGTCTTACTTGTTTAACAAATGATTTTTCCAAACAATTTTTAAACGGAATCCACCATTTTTTGAGTTAATCAAATAGAAAATGGAAAATCCCGGCGATATTATCGATGGTTAGCGAACAAACTATCGCTTACAATCGATGATCGCGACTATCGATAGTTTGCGAACTCTACATTACACATGTTCAGAATAAGGTCATGTTCTAGAATTCTTCGGGAAGCTGTAAAAATTTAATTTTTTGGAATTTGAGTAAAAACTTGAGGAAAATTAGACTTTTTTCTTTTTTATAACTTTTTTTTTATTTTTTGTTTTTGATTTTCCTTATGTACACATAGGGAAGTATGGAAAAAAATTATTCCGCTATTTTTAAGCCATATACATACACACGTATGTATTTGGAAAAAATTCGTGATCTCTGCGCAATTAGAGCTTTGGTGTTTCTTGAGTAAAAGCTCAAATCCTTTGCTATTTTCACTACACAAAGTGGTTTTGTTGCCCTGGATGTCTCAACGGATTTCTATAATTCCAAGTACAAAGCTTACGAATATATTCATGAAAGTATTGAATTGGCTCTAGTTTTTATGATATTGATGTATTTATCTATATGGGACGTTTCACGTCAAGCGGATCACCTATCTGGCCAAAAAATTGACTTGACCGATCAAGACGTGCGAGGTCTTAAAATGTTTTTCTAGTTAAGGGCTTCCAAGGAATGACCCGTTGAGAAATTAAAAATGGCAGATCCAATATGGCGGCCGAAAGCCGGAGTAAAATCGAGTGTCCAGCAAAAAAAGTTTGTAAAAATGCAATACAAACAAGTGCAGACGTTTACTAGGAAGTTTGCTTTTAAATTAAAAAATATCAGTCAATTTTTCTTTGGATGCTCCCGATCCATGATATGCCTTGAAGAGTAAACTAAAAGTTTCGTTCTCAAAATTACATTTCTATTACCTGTTATCAATTGCTCAATCTTAACTTTTCTACCTTTGTAATAACTTTATTACTATGTATATAACATACATATGTAGATAGTTTTATTTGAAACTAGACAGCACTAATCAAAATTAAACTTTGATACTATAGTACTTGATAAGAAATTGACAACTTATTCATTGATGACGTTAGTAAATGTTTGTAAGAACAACAGAAAATAGAATTGATTTTTATTTTCTAAACTTGGCCATTTGAAAAAATTTTATAAATATCTACCTACACTTCAACTTAGGAATTGTTAGAAATTAACAGCAAACCGATTATTTTCATTTAAAATGCCTTCTGCAAAATTTCCACCTACACATTCAAATTTCGGAACAATTTTACTTTAGGGGCGATGCTCCAAAATTTTTTTTTTTTTAGAAACATGGAGTTTTACCCACTAAAACCGAATCTGAAAAAAAAAATCGGTCTCTTATGGCTTCCGAGATAAAACTGGTTAAAGTTGAAAATTTCATGTACCACCCCCTTTATTAATAAATTGTGTAAAAAATTTTTTATATAATATATCCAACACCTACTAGCCACAGTAATTTTACATAAGAATAACTCAAATCACGTATACATAAAATAAAAAATAAATAAATAAATTTTTACACAATTAATTAATACAAGGGGGGGCACATGAAATTTTCAACTTTGACCAATTTTATCTCGGAAGCCATAAGAGACCGACTTTTTTTTCTAGATCCGATTTTAGGGGGCAAAACTCCATGTTTCTAAAAAAAAAAAAAAAACGGCGGGTTGCACTCTGGGAGTGCCGACAGAAGTGAGAACTTAAAATAATATAATTGAAATTTGTTTTCATGATGTTTTGTAATGTTTATGGAATAATTTTCACCACACCAAGCAACTCATGGCTGTCTCTTTCACACCGGTAAAGAAAAAATAAAAGGAGGAAAGCTAATGTCAAGTTTTCAGCTTTCAAAATCCAGTGTCATCCTGTGTCGGTGATGACGTGGAGGAAAGCTAATGTCAAGTTTTCAGCTTTTAAAATCCAGTGTCATCCTGTGTCGTAACTCAATTTATGCATACGCCCAAAAGCACGCAGCAAATTTCTAAAATTACCATATACCAACAACCATGACGTCATCACATGGTTGTTGTCTTGGCTACTGATCTATCAACATACCCTTAAAGCATGCTACATAATTTTAAAAATATTGTCATTGTGACGTCATGAATGTCGGTGTCCTGTCGCCAGCTTATACATTTTTCCTCACCCGCACAACGTGCCTAAAGAAGTTCTCACTTCAAAAAAATTTGGAGCCTCGCCCCTAAAGTAAAATTGTGCCCAAATTTCATACATCGATTCATTCACTAAAAAAAAAGGTCCTCATTTTTGACTTTCAAAAACGCTAGTAAAATGAGATCTATTTCACGACCATTTTGCCGCCCCCCAAGCCTTGCGCCTAGGGCGGCCGCACCCTCGGGCCCACCCTAGGTACGCTACTGGCCTGATATAGACTGAATGACCACCACAAGCCGCATTCCACCGTTTCTATAAAATTTCTCATTAATTCTCGGCATAAATGAGTACACGAATAATTTTTAATTTTTTTCTTATTAACTTTGTATTTAATTTAAGTTTTATAATTATGGTTAATAATCTATTCTTAATTGTTTTTAATGAATTTAGAAATTTTTATAATTCTCTTTTTTGTTGTCTGCTGATGTACTATAAAAGTGTAAAGCTTGTTGCACAATATTATAGTAACAAATAATAAATAAATAAAATAAATAAATAACGCAACGAATTTCGTTCTTTAACATTTTTAGTTCACTGGCATAAGCCTTTTGCTTTACATAACCCCGCAGAAAAAAGTCCTGAGGCGTGATATCACTCGAGATTAAACAGGGTTAGGCGCATGAACTGTTACCAACTTCAGACACGATCTTACACCAAAGCATAAAAAAGTTAAACTCGAAAGAGCAAAGGAGTTGTTACGCTTCCACGAACGTGGCCAATTTCCTAATATTGGGTCCTCTGATAAGAAAAATTTCACGATTGAGCAGATCATAAACTCTCAAAATGATCGTGTTTACTTGACCGAACGCTCCGACGAGAATTTGGGCCTACAAACAGCCAACCGAATCGGGTGGGAAATCGGGAAAAATGTGTTGAAAGCTGCTTTAGAGCCGTGGGCACGCAAACATTCCGGTTGCAGACCTTTGACGTTCCAACAAGACTCAGCACCATCTCACAAAGCTCGTGTGAACCAAGAATGGTTAAAAGCCACGTTCCACACTTCATTTCGTCCACACAATAGCTCTCAAATTCGCCAGACGCAAATCCGATGGACTATTCCATCTGGGCCATCTTAGAGAACAAGGTGACGACTAAAAAATATGCCAGTATGGATGCGCTGAAGAAAGCCATTTTACGGGAGTGGGCAAAAATACCGGAAGATCACATTCGTGCAGCATGCAACTCGTTTTTTGACCGTTTAAAGGCCATAGTTAAGGCAAAAGGTGGCCATATCGAGCTAAAGTAGCCTGATTCTATTGTAATTTTTAGATTATTTCCACACATTCTTGTCATTTGAATCAATAAAAAATAATTTCACACAAAATGTTATGGTTATTTGATTAGGTAACAGTTCATGCGTCTAACCCTGTAGTTTCCGAAATAATTATGAAATGCGCGGATTGTATTTTGTATTTATATTTGAAAATAATTACACAGAACTACACCTAACAGAACATGAATTTGCATTTGATGTCGTACTCGTATATGTAAATACGATGTAACTTAAAAAAAAAGAAATGTAATAATAATATATGTAGAGATATTTCTGACAGGGGAAAAGTATGGCCAGATTTAAATTGCAACCTCCAATTGAATGAGTCATACTGGCTGACTATACGGTCACAAGTTTTTTTGGAAACATGCTATTTAGACAATTGAGGCGGATTTGAAACGTTTTAAAAAGTCAGAGAAAAGGCACAAAATATGATCAGCTGATTCAATATAAAAAGTTCTCATATATACAATTGATATGTAAACTACATACACACATATGTACTTCAAAAGAAGACAAATTGCTTCAAAAAGTTTTCGAAATGAAAACGTACCGACTTTCGCGACAGCCCGGGAAATAATAAGAAGACTTGAATTTTCGCATTTATTTCCACTTTTGCAAAACTTGTGCGTCGTGTCGGATTGTGGCGTATTGCAATTAGCACGTACATATTTGCAAATTATTTGGATCAGTAAGTTTAGTTAAAAATTTGTTTTGCATTACATATAGGTATGTACTTAGTTTTCGTTCCACAAATATTTTCATTTTGTTTATTATCCCTTCAAATAGAGTAACGTAGCGTAAAGTTCTTATAAAAATATAATTTTACGCCACGACTCGAGTTGAGCAATCGTTGCTGACTTATGTATATGTATGTATGTACTTACCAGTTGGCAGCAAATACATACATACATACTATATATAACAAGAAGGAACTGAACCAGTGTTGGCATGAGGATATTTGAAAAAGTACCAGTGCCTGGCAGAAAAAGTACCAAAATCATAAAAATAGTACCAAACATCGGAGACAGAAGAAAAACACAAATATACGTTAGTAAGGTACATAGGTACAATAGTTTATTTTGAAAATAAATAACAAAAAATAACATAAATGAACACAAATTTTTTCAAATTCAGTCTTGTGTATAAAAATAACCTCAAAAATTATACTATAACTATACTATACTGTTTATATACATACATTTTGTCTGATGCAGTATAATTTTATATGTTACTTAAATTAATTTCTTTTGGCAATTTGTAATTAAAGCAGTTACTTTTACTTGCTTTTAATAAGTTCTTTGTTTCCAAGATTGCCGAAACTGTTTCTAACTTTAGTCTAATCTTTAGTCTAAACAGTTTTACCTCTTCTGCGGTGTAATACCAGGTTTTGAACCTCAGACGCATTGATTTCAGATTTTAAGCATATTCCCAAATGATCTAAAGCCTAAAACGGAGTGTTGTGCTCAGTGATAAAAAGTAAAAGTTTTTATTCTAATTGTGGGCTTTTGCGAATTTGTGGTGCTAACTATTCGACGTAATTGTTTATTTTTGGAGTGAATTTCGATGAAAAAAATAGTACCAAAAACGATGGATTTCTGGAAAACCGTACCATGGTATTTAGTTATGAAAATAGTATCAATTTTGGTACTAAAGTACCGTCTGTGCCAACACTGAACTGAACCAAATTACAATAACGCGTTGGCAGTGGCAGTTTTCGAAATCAGCTGTTTTTCTTTAGAACATACTACATCTTACTATGGAGTAAATTTTAATATCCCTTTTAGACACATTGACTCATATAAGGGACTGCAGGAATATCTCACTTCGGAGCTGTGTTGCCAAGTGGCCGCTTTGGACGCGGTCAGGCCGTTAATTGCATGCCAAAGCCGTAGGCCATGTAGGAGGCCGTTAAGCCGTTAATTGGAGGTAAAACGGTTAATTAGAGGTAAACACCGTTAATTGGAGGTAGGTAGTAGTAAGTGTAGAGGAAGTTGTTGAAAAACTGTAAGTGCCAAATATCGATGCTCAAGAAATCGAAAATTTTGGGGTTGATCTATCAGACTTGGTGGATATTTTTGAGTCAATAAAATCATAATCACCATTAGCTGAAGTCCAGTATACAAATATAAGGCGATAGTATGGAGAACAAGATCGCTTTGAGAAGTTGAACTAGATGGTATGACCTTTGTTGAACTGGAAAACCTCAGATTGTAGGAAAACCATACTCGTATTTCACCAAATATTTCACTGATAATTTCTATGCCTCCGCAACACATTTTACAAACGCGTATGCTTTTGATTCTTTTCGCTTCGAAAACATTTGCATCTTACTGATATTGCTGGTCGTCCAAAAAACTGCAAGGATCGTGTATTCAATCCTGTCATTGAACAAGTTCGTCGTCGAATGAAAGAACTGCCTTGGGAAGAATACCTCTGTGTAAATGAACAGATTATGCCATTCAATAGGAAATTCTATACAAAAGAGTACATAAAGGGAAAGCCTTGCCCGTGGGGCATACAAGTTTATTTTCTTTGTGGAAAAAGTGGCATTCCTTACGATTTCATTGCATATCAAAGCTCGATATCTCCACTAAATCATACTCTGCTGAAATCAATTGGCAGTGGATACACTATTCTGTTATGAAGAAAAAGGGCACAAATTACAAATACAGCTTTTTCAAATCTTTCTGAATAGAAAGTTCGTTCCAACCGTTTTGCAAAACCTCTATTACCTGATTAGAAAGCTATGCCGAAGCGAGGCCGTGGAGCATCTGCTCAATGTTATAGTGGAAATGGAAAAGTAATTTGCACACGATGGTTCTACAATAAAGTAATTGGGATCGGTGTGAAAGACAAAGCCCAACTATGGGATAAGAAATCAGCTTATTTCATTAAAGTGCCTCTTACAGAAGTTTTACGTCGTTATAACGAAAGTATGGGAGGCGTAGATCTCTACGACTTACAAACTACAACTACTCCATCGGCAAATCGCTGACACATATGAAGAAAAAGTTAAAGATAGTTCGTATTACATGCCTCCGCCACCAAATCCTAAATGAAAACGATTTATGCAGCAAAAGCCATCAAAGAGGTGCATACGGACTCGCATCTACACATCTCCTATTTTCTTTACGCCAAGAATAATGGACGCTGCAAAAATAAGGTATGCACTAAGAAGACATTTATTACACTGACAGTTTAAATCAGTTCGTTTTACTGCCTCTGCCATAAATAAGTACTTACATATTTTGAACTAAGGTTCAACATGTCATTTTGTAAATAAAAATTTTCGAAACATCACGTAAAAAATTTCTGAAACTTTAAAATTTTTACAAATAAAAAACAAAAACATGACAATTACAACGAAGTAATTACATACATACTTTTATTGCTAATGGTGAATATGTGTTAATACAAAAACATACTTTAGTACTCTACAGTACACTCAGGGGAAAATAAACAATTTAAAATCTTAATTTTTTACTTCAAATTTAAATTCTTAATAATGATGCTCAGCTAAATTTGACAAACTTCAATTTAAAATTGTACGACATTAAATCAGATACATATTGTAGTATGTACATTAGAGTGTTTTTTTTTTCAAAGTTTTGTAGATGGATTTTTTTGTCTATATTTTAGCCTGAGGTTTCGAAATAATCGTCTTAAAATTTGAACTTCCTATCTCAAACCTGTAAGCGGCGCGGAGAGAGTTTCTGTTCGATTTCATTGAGATTTTACGGAAAAACGGACTTACTTAAACGTAGAAAAAATCTACCTTAGGTACCAAGATATAGCGTTCTAGATATTTTTATTGTATGGGAGAGGCCATCCTGTCAAACCACGCTCACATTTTTCGTGTGGCTAAAAATGCGGACAAAATACAACCAAAGGGTTTTTTTTAAACATTTGCGGTCTCATTGGCCTATCGTATAGAATCGGGTTTGAAGAAAATTATCCCAAAATTTCAGCTTCCTATTTATCAAAAGTGTAAAGGAAATTTCAGTATATCGACATTGCTCCAATCAGTACAACTGGAGATAATAGACTTCAAGTGTGAGAAAATTCGAAAAGATCCTGGAAATTATCGAAAATTTATGTGTATGTACATACATACATATGTGGATATTTTCGAAACAATATTTTTTTGCCGCAAAGCCCTGATATATATGCATACATACATACATACATACGTGCCAAGTAATTAAATGTGTATATTTTAAAAAAATAACGGAGAATTTTATAATCTCAAGTTCAAATTGGTGTGCGGTCTGTAAAAGAATGACCGAATATTTTATCTGCATCAACTTGTAACTGGGTCTTTTGCTGCACTAAAGCTTCTTAACTAAATGCATTGTGAAAATTATAACATTAGCTTGTCAAAGGTCTACAGGAAAAAGAAAAATTTTTCTAACATTTATGCCTTGAACCATGTGAATTTATATACATATGTACATGCATACATACAGCCATGATCAAATAAATAGCACATATTTTCTTAAGTTTAAAAAGCTTAATTTTACTGGCAGAACTTATTTTTCCAGAACTATGGAGATATGTACATAAATTTAACTTAATGTATTACCAATTCAGCTAGCAAAAAAAAATTGAAATCAAAATTAAAAAAATTTGAATTATTTAAAAGAAATGGCTTTGGCACCTCTCCTTAGGAATGAATACCAAGTTTCTTGAGCTGCAGTCCACAAATGGTCAAAATTTTTTATATTCTTATTCCATAGTTTTGCCTCTACATTCCATAGTTTTGCTCGACTGCAAAACGAATGGATCCATTACATTGGTTAATTTATTTAAGTAACTGAATGGGTCCATTTTTTCCGTAATAAGTTCAATTGGTCCAACGGCGCACAGTGGATGGATTTGTATGGAACGGCGGCCATAAATAGTAATAATTGCGCTACACTCTTGAAATTTGGTGAAGATGCTTCAAATGTAGAAATAAGAAAATTTTGTGAATATGAATAAAATCGGTCCACGAACACGCCTACATCCCATACAAAGTTGGGATGTGATTGAGACCTTTTTTCAAAATGGGTATCAATTCCCATTAATTTGGCAATGCTGATTTCAAAAATGTTACTAGTTTTGTGATATCTTTTACAGTTTTCAAGTTAATAGAGAAAAACCAAAAAAGGTGACCATTAACAGTAGTAATAGCGCTAGTCTTGAAATTTGGCACAGACGTTTTTTGGGTTAAAACAACAAAAACTTATGAATATAAAAAAAATCGGTTCAAGGACACGCCTACCACCCATACAAAGTTGGGATGTGGTTGAGGCCTTTTTCAAAATGGGTATCAATTCCTTTTAACTTGGCAATGCTGATTTCAAAAAAATTACTAATTTTGTGATATCTTTTATAGTTTTCAAGTTATTAGAGAAAAATAAAAAAAGGTGGCCATTAACAGTAGTAATAGCGTTAGTCTTGAAATTTCTATTTATATTTACAGGAAAATAAATATATAATAAGAATAATAAAAATAATAATACTAAAAAAAATGATAATAATAAAAATTTCATAATCGGGCGAAAGGGCGAACGCGAAGGGGGATAGATAAAGAAAAAATAGCCCTTTTCACTTCCCTTCTACTTAAAGGAATTTCTTTCAAAATTTAAGCAACTTATTTCACACTGTAAGCTTGTACAATAAATAAAATTATTGTAAAGCGTTGCAAAATTTGATGAAATAAATAATTTTTTCCTTCAAATGTTGCTGTAGAAAAATAATCATAAAACAAAAAAAGTTCTGAAAAAAAGCAGCTGAAACCTTGGATTTTGGCTAACCATACTTCCTCACATTACATATAAAAAAATTTCCGAAATCCGGGGATATACTTTTTTTTTTTGTTCTGTCAAAGTTTGCAAAGTTTCCATTTTTATCATTTTTCAATATAATTTTTGAAAAATCCATACAATTCATATAAAAGATAAAGAAAATTAAATTGATTTTTATAAAGTGGCCACAAAAATTCACTCAAATCATAACTCTGCCTCCAGCAAACTTTGCTGTTTTCCTGGTGAACCTTGGGTTGAAGATTTGACTTTTCGGCTCACTAACCAAAGTCTTTCCATCTGTACGCAGTTGATTTATCATTGTCTCATTAGTCCAAAGTATATTTTTCCAAAACTGGACATCCTTTCTCCAATGTTCCTTGGCTTCATCAGCTTTTTTTTGACAGGAGCGGTTTTTCTAGCAATACACCCATACAGATTAGTGGCATTGAGCCGTATTTCTATTAAGTTATGTGACACTCTAAACCCATATTCTGCATTCTATGCAAATAAAATGGACCTTCATGACCCGAAACATACAGCCAATATCATCAAACCCTGGCTTCAGCGAGAGAAAATAAGCGTTTTGGACTGGCCAGTTCAAAGTCCCGACCATTATTCCAAAGAAAACTTATGAGGTGATGTAGAGGCAAAACTATGGAATAAGAATATCAAAAATTTTGACGATTTATGGACTACAGCTCAAGAAACTTGGTGTTCATTCCTAAGGAGAGGCCTCAAAAGCTTGTGGAGAGCTTGAGCCGAAGATGCGAAGCGTTCAAGCAAAATAAGGGACTTAGTACAAAATATTAATTATACTTAATCATTTACATGCAGATTTTTTTAGATTTCAACTTTGAAAATAAAAAAATTTCCAAATTTTAGTACATATTTGTGCTATTTATATTAATTTCTTTTAAATAATTGAACATTTTTTATTTTTGATTTCAATTTTTTTTGCTAGCTGAATTGGTAATACATTAAGTTATATTTATGTACTTCCATAGTTCTGGAAAAAAAAGTTCCTGCCAATAAAATTAACTTTTTTAAACTTAAGAAAATATGTGCTATTTATCTGATCATGGCTGTACATATAGTGCCAGGCAAATGGATTAGGGAACAGTTAAATCAAGAAATATGAACCTTACAACCAGATTAAGTAATAATTATGTGATCCATGTGCCAACTACTCTTGACCAACAAAAATGGTTCACAACATTACTACTTCCGTCAATCCGGCACTGTACAGTAGTACAGAGTAGGTATTACAAATAAACATTTTTCACACCAAAAACTATTTTACCTTATTATCAAACTTATTGTGCATCGGAATTATTTTTAGCATTTTTTGTTAATTTAATAATATTTTAACCTTTGAGCGTCCGATAGCTGTAAATTACAAAGCGGAGAAAAACCACGCTTTTTTCAAGAGAACACATTTGAAAAGCGTAAACAAATAAAAAGTAAAATGAAGAGAAAATGCATGGCCAACAGAAATGTTGTGCATGCACTTGTACTTATGTACGTATTAACAGAACACATATGTATACACTAGGGTGGAGCGAAAATTGTTTTTACTAATTTATAACGCCTTCATCTGGAGCTGCCGGTTTTCACATTTTCATAACCTACCTATTTGATAGGTTACACAAAGATCGAACTCAGATATTTTGATACATCCATATGGTTTTTGTGTGCTGGACAAGCATATACATTGGAGTGGTCCTTAAGAAAAAAAATTAGATACGCCCCCACAATTTTTTCGAAATAGGATAAACAAATTTTAGGAATTTTTTTCAAATTTTTATCTTTAACCCTTACTGACCCTATTTCAATGTGAAATTTGGGCTCGATATGCGTCAATAATTTAAAGTGTAGGCTGAGGCCAAATTTCATTTCATTGAAATAGGATCAGTAAGGGCCAGTGTCTCCAATGACACGGTAATTACCGTAGATACACCGTAATCAAGCCCAATCTACCGTGTACGGTTATCATTTACACCGTAATTTTTTAAACTGATTCACCGTATTTTACTTCAAAACACGATATTTAAACCCTAGAAATAGGATCAGTAAGGGCCAGTGTCTCCAATGACACGGTAATTACCGTAGATACACCGTAATCAAGCCCAATCTACCGTGTACGGTTATCATTTACACCGTAATTTTTTAAACTGATTCACCGTATTTTACTTCAAAACACGATATTTAAACCCTAGTAACACGGTAATCTAAAATTTTCAGTTGGAGACTGGTAAGGGCTAAAGATAAAAATTTCAAAAAATTCCCAAAATTTTTTTATGTTGTTTCGAACCATTTGAAGGGGCGTCGCATTTAATTATCGCAAAAAATCCAAATAAGAACCACCCTAATATACATATTGTTTGCTTATCTCCATCTCTTCGAAACTGTCTCACACCTTCGCGATATTATAAATTGCCCTTCTCTTGATTGATTTTTGTTTTTCAATAGAATGGTTTTTTTTTTCTCAATGTGGTAAAATTTGCAAGCCGCTCTAAGTTAAAACACTTTGACTTCAATTAATGCTCCAAAAATAGGACCCCTAGTATAACCAGTTTCAGAGATAAAGGATGTCTTATTTTTTCAGGTTTTTAAAAATTACGAAAGTTTTAAAAGTTTACATCTCTGTTAATATTTATTGTTCAAAGAAAGAAAGAACACCTGACTATACAGAATTACTTTAGCTACAACTTTTGCTTCAAATATTTTTCTATATCTTTTATAGATTTGTAGTTAGTTGCAAAAAAAACAACCCGTTTTGAATTCTTTTTTGGACTTTAAAATGTAAATCAGCATTTAGTAGCTATAAAATATAACTATTGAATATATGTATGTACTATACATATATGTATGCCAAAAAAGGTTTTTTAAAGTCAGCATTTTTACTCCACCTGTATGTGCACCAGTGATGGCATTTGGGTTTTGTGAAAATGTACTGAATCGAGACTTGAAATGTACTTTTTAGAGGCCGAATGTACTTTTTTGGCGTGAACATCTAATTTTATTAAAATGTTCGAAATTTTTGTAAAATTTTCTCAATAACCAAAAAAAAAAAAAGGTCCTCACTTTTGGCATCTCAAAAACCCTAGGAAAATGAGATATACATATATGAAATTAAATTACAAAAACTACACCTTGCAATTATTTATACAAAAAAAGGTAATTATTATAATTATTTTTTCATTTAATTAAACCGAAAACAGGTAATTATTATAAATTGTTCAAATGTACCGAAAATGTACTGAAAATGTGCTGAAAATTCGCCGAATGTACTAAAAATGTGACAAATGTACCGAATGTACTGAAAACTTGTTAAATGTACTGAATACGATTTTTCAGGACGCAAATGTACCGAAAAAAGTACAAATGTACCGAAAATGCCATCACTGATGTGCACTAGCTTAAAGATAAAAATGTTCGACAGTCAGGGTTGCCAAGTAATCGCTTTTGACGCGACCAAGCCGTTAATTGCATGTCAAAGCCGTGGGCTTTGTAGTAATTGAAAAGTTTCGTAAAAAAGGCGTTAATTGGAGGATTTTCGTTATACGTACTTGAATTAAAAAAAAATGGTCATAAAGTTTTTATGTCAAATTTTTTAATATGAAAAAAATGTTCATAAATTTTTTCCCAAAAAAAAACAAACTTTTTAAAAAAAATATTTTATTTTGAAAAGGCTGCTTATTCCTTGTTTTCATTTCGGCAACCCTGTCTACAGTAGTTAAAAGATAAATTCTACGTTTGCGTGCTGATGAGTACTCATTTTAAAAAGTTCTTACATATTGTATCTACAGGTTGTTCCGCTGGTGAATTACTATTCTCTTTGTATCAGCTGTTTCACGTGTATCTATTAAAAAAACGCTTGCATATGATCACATTTTATATACGACAGCAACAGCAAAAAGAGTAATTTTGAGTGTTAAAACAAAACAAGGCGATGCATTTAAAATTGAAATTTTCTTGACGTTGTCATTAATGTTGTTTCGTAGGAATTGCATTGAGTTAAGAAAAAAAAAAACAAAACAACATATAGGATTATGCAATTATGCAGATACTTTCTAACTTAACATAAATAAAATTTTTGAAGAAATAAAGTAAACTTACCCGGGGTTCATTGTATGCTAAACTTTCTGTTTTTATTCACAGACGGATTTCGAATTTTATCCAAAAATATTTTTGTTTTATTTATTTAATCACAACCAGTTGCTGCACTTTGAAGAAAGCGAAATGAACACCACAGAATGCAAAATATTTTCATATGCGACTGTATACACGAATATGAGGTGATGATATTAACGCGTCTCGCTAGAGTTGCAGTTGTGCAAGCGAATCAATTTTTTTTTTGTTTTTTTTTTTGTATTGGTAAATTGTTATTTTATCTAGATAATATATCACGTTAAAACTCTATGGAAATCCACACATTCGTTTCGAAAAGAAATTCCCTCCACAGAAACCACTGAACGCTTTAGTTTTTTACAAACGAATAAAACTCTTGAGCTTTTGTCACACGTTTTTATCTTTTTTCATAAGTTTCCGTTGATCCACTAACGGCCGGAACAAAATCACTCTTTCGCTCTCTTAATCGCTCTCTTCGTTCAGTTGCATCAAGCTATTGTCCTCAGACTGCATGTTTACCCAGCTGGAAAAAAATTAACATGCATCTCCTAACTGTGAAGATATATTTCAAGATGATTTCTATTGTATGTCCTCTCATCGAAAGCTGGAAGTACATGAAAATATTCCCCTAACTTCAAATTGGCAAATTTGAGTTTCGGGGTTTGAGAAAATTGGCGCGAAATTTGTTTTATAGACTTTTACACATTATTTTGCTTTCAGACAATATTGATTTTTACATCAACCAATACTATCCCATAAAGAGGAAAAGTCTTTGTAAAAATATGATAGGAACAAACTTACTTTCTTGACCTTTTCTTTTTTTTTTTAAAAAAAATTTTAATTTTGATGAATTTTAGTAACACAAAATTTAACAACCCAAAAAATACTAGCGTTTTTTTTTTAAATGTTTTAAAAACACATTGTTTACATAAGACTAAGAAGTCTAAATTTCACTTTAGACTCAGAAATCAGAAAAAAACACATCGATTTATTTCTACTGGACTTGCCGAATTTGGCCAAGATACAGCTCATTGATAATAGTGGTATGTAGCCAAAAATACCCTTCACAGTTTGTATGGAAACTGGATTTCTTCCAATGTGACTAAAATACTATACTTATACGTACATATGTATGTACATAGTCTACATCAAATTCCTCTGGTATCCCAATGATTCAGGGTTAACTATTTAAATTGAGCTAAATAACTTCTTCCTTTCCAATTCTTATATTTCTAATAGTAGAAATGTGGGCTTTTCAAATTATGCTGCTCAACATAGATTTCAATATTCTGCTGTTACTGAGCAAGAAATTGGAAAATCGATAATGAAAATTAGATCGAATGCTATTGGTGAGGATGGTTTTTCTTTGAAATTTATTAATCTTATTCTTCCCTACTCTCTCACCTTATAAATCACTGCTTTACTACATCGTCTTTTCCCCAATCATGGAAAGTTACTGTGGTTATGCCTGTAGCCAAGAAAACCTTGGCAAGCGAACCAAGTGACTTTAGGCCTATCAGTATCTTGCCTTGCTTGTCCAAAGTGTGTGAGGCTCTGATGGCGAAACAAGTCTCAGACTACCTTATTAAAACTAACCTTCTGTCTCAGTTGCAGTCTGGTTTTAAAGCTGGCCACAGTTGCGCTACTGCTACAGTAAAAATAACTGTTGACATAAGATTATCATATGATGAATGCTTGTTAACACTTTTATGTCTTCTTGACTTTTCGAAAGCATTCGACACAGTAAGCCATTTCTTACTTTGTGAGAAGCTCAAATTTATATATGGTTTTTGTGGTAGTGCTGTAAATATCTTAAAAGAAGGTGAGAAACAAATTTATAAAATTGTCAGCAGTGGCGTACCTCAAGGCTCAGTTCTTGGCCCTTTACTGTTCACTGTATTTGTCAATGACATATTTTTGGTTTGCAAATATTCATCTATGCATGCTTATGCGGACGATGTTCAGCTAAACATCTCCAGAAGAATTGGTCTTTGGATGATCTTGCATACAGATTAAATGAGGATCTTGATAATATAAGCAAATGGGCCATCCGCAACTGTCTTCAGTAAATGTAAAAAAATCTTATGTATTGCCCATTTCAAAAAATTAAATTTTCTTTGAAGACATTCCCTCTCTGCTTATAGGTAATGAGTTAGGTTAGTTAATAATATAAAAAGTCTATGTTTTCATTTCTGATCTGATCTATTTGATAAATTGCAATTTAATATATCGCAAAGGAGTCATATTCTTATTGTTCCGCAACATAACTGTCTAAACTCTACACGGATGTTTTTCATCAACGCTGTTAGGTTGTGGAACTCTCTGCCAAATCAAATTAAGACCATTGTTGGGATAAGAAAATTTGAATATTTTTCTAAATAAATGAGCAACCTTTTCCCTAATTTCTAATATCTTCTAAATATTCTGTTTATTCTCTTCTAACTTACTTTTGTTCTTTTATTCACTATACTCTGGTTAGTATAAGTCATCTAATTTTCTAATACTACTTTTTTAAAAATCAAATTTTGTTATTATTTAAGTTGTTTTCTTACTTACGTATATTCTAAGTTTCATTTTATATTCATGCTTGCCAACTCTGCTGTACTCAAAAGAAATTGATTCTTAATAAAAAAGTACCATTTTATTTATGAAAGATTTGAGAAATCTTATCATATATTGTAAGGTAGCATGAATTAATAAAATAAATCGTCTTGCCCATATTTTTTCAAAATTGTATCCCAGTAAAGGTTTCAGGTCTTTAATATCGTGAATGATAATATATGTACATATATTGTATAATATGAAAAAAAGTTCGTAAAAAAGTTTGTAATTTTTTTAAGCTTAATTCTATAAAATAAGCCTATAAGACTGCAAAAAAAACCCCCCGGATGTACATATATTGTTCGAATTTTCAGCCACATGAAGAATGTGGGCGTAGTTTGACAACAAGGGAG
This sequence comes from Meiosimyza platycephala, assembly GCA_963662105.1. Taxonomy (NCBI): domain Eukaryota; kingdom Metazoa; phylum Arthropoda; class Insecta; order Diptera; family Lauxaniidae; genus Meiosimyza; species Meiosimyza platycephala. The sequence goes on along the minus strand of OY759211.1, from coordinate 65,874,417 downwards.
AGCACCTCCCATACAATTAAAATACCTAAAACACCTTGGCACCTAAGGCAGATTTTTTCTATGTTTTGGTAAGTTGGTTTTTTTATCGAATTTCAATGAAATCGGACACAAGCTCTGTCCGCGCCGCTTACAGTTTTGAGCTAGGAAGTTCGAATTTTGTGACAATTATTTTTAAACGCCATGCTAAAACATAGGCAAAAATAAAATAAAAACTTATTTAGCTTTTCTGGTACTTTTTATTTTTTTAAATTATATTAATTTTTTAAAAATATAGCCAACGTTTCGTCGCTATTTGGCGACCTCTTCAAGGCGCTGTTTTACAAAATATATAAAAAGTACCAGAAAAGCTAAATAAGAAAGAAATGTTCTTTTAATCTTAATTCAAATTGCATTGGTCTTAAACTCACTTCTACTATTTTAAAATAAAAACTTTCTACAAAATTTTCGAAATAAACATCTTAATGTATACAAATAGGAGATATTTAGAAAACGTCCCTTCTTTAGTGATGTACTTAAAAATAAAATTTTAATTTGCCGCTTCACCAGCACTCATATAGCTCAACATACTAGCTGTTTCCTCTAACCCAAATAACGATAAATCAAAGTTTTTGAAAATTTTGACATTGGATGTTGAAGCAAACAAAATTTTTTTTTCAAAAAAGAGTCGAAAATAGACCTTTTTGCATTTCTGGTTGGCCTTTTTCAAGTCCGGAGCACCGGTGATGTCCAAAATCCATTTTCGAATTGTTCAAAAAAATCCCTTTTAGGAAGGCTGGAACCCTTCCTGTGACTCCAAGTTCCATTTTTGACTTATTCCCATCAATTAGTGCTATAAATTTATTTTCGAATATTTTTTTTTTAATTTTTTTTTTTGGCAATCAAAAAAAATTAACTTTGACTTTTAAACAAAAAATTTATTTATTTTTATCTTGAAAAGATTAATGTTCGTTTGTATAAAATAATTAAGGGTACGCGGCCTACGGCTTTGGAATGCAATTAACGGCCTGGCCGCGTCAAAAACGGCCACTTGGCACGCCTCTTTTGTTAGAAATAGTTTTTGAGGTAGTACAATAAAAGGAACGACCAAGGCGTATTTAGTTTTCGTCTAGAAAAAGTGTTAGTCCTATTTATCGTACAATATCTGTTATAGCTCTCGAGATATCAAGCTCTCAAATTTAAATTTTTGGGGGGTAACATAATCATTTATTTATCGTACAATATCTGTTATAGCTCTCGAGATATCAAGCTCTCAAATTTAAATTTTTGGGGGGTAACATAATCACCTCAAATAAATGGTTTTTAGAAATATTTTTTTTTTTTTTTTAGAGAAGAGTCTGACTCTAAATCGGTTGCCACTGTAATCCTTCGTAAGATCTCCACCATAATGTCGCTTGTAGAGTAAACAGTCTTTACTCCAAGGAAGTTAAACCGTTTGATTTTCTCAATCTGAGTCAGGTAACATAAAATATACTTGCTTTGTCACTTTTTCATAAATATTTTGATAGCTGAAATTGATGGAGCATGAACTGATTACGGAATCTTTCAGATCTCCTTATTTTGATTTCTAAGCCTAAATATTGTGTGCCCGCTCTGCTAGAAATATTTTGAAACCACCGACATATTAATACATTTATTTTAAACTGTTAGAATGGCTTAGTGAGACCTGCAGGATTGCAATCAGGTCCCAAGAAAAAAATTGGTGTCCCAACAGGTGCTGGTACTGAAAGACTTCTGGATAAGGCTAGAATTCACAGTAATACAACAATTCAGCGTGAAAAGTATGTGCATGAACTTAACATACGCGCCGAACCATGTTACAGAAAGGTAGCAAAAACTTGATCGTTTGGTAGGGAAAAAGTAATTTTTTTTAATTCGTAAAAAAAGAATTACTTAAAATTTTAGTTAAAGAAATTTAGGTACATAGATTAATTTTCTGTGCGCACTCACTAGAAAAAAAAATAAATCAATATAATTAATTTGGTCACTTAAAAGATTATTCCTACTGACGACATCAATACTAGTTTGCACGTTAGAGATATTTAGTTGTTCATTCTCTCTCTCTCTCTCTCTTACAAAAAAAAGTCATGTTAAGGTGAGAAAATTAATTACAACTTTCTTAGCTTTTCTCCAACATTATTTAAGTCAAGTAGTTTTCAAGTTGTCAAAGTAAAAAGTGCAAATTATTACAAAGGTTCACTAATTTTTTATTTTCTACTGTCAACTGTTTCATTAAAATAAGCATGATAATTTTCGTTATTTTTTGTGAGGTTTTTGTATCACTTTATCAATAAAAAGATTTTCGAAGAAAATATCGCTCTGTAAAACGTGTTCTTTTGTTGCACTTTCGTTCTTTTCCAATAAACCTTTGTACAGACTTTGCTTAAATGACATTGACGTTTGTATTATGAAGGTCACACTTTCAAATGATTGTCAACTTAAAAAATTGAAAAATTATGCTTCAATTTTGATCCGAGTATTCTGCCGTCATATCATATAAAGCCATATCTCCGAAAACAAATTTATTCACCTGCAAAACTGAAGTTAGGATCCGTATAGATTTTAATATAACTCATCAAAAGTGCACTTTTATCTACTGATTCAACAAGAATGCATTTAGAAAAAAAATTGGAGTTCCGGCCATTTTTCTTATCAGAATTGTGGCAGTATTGTGGAAGAGGTACATCGGTATACGACGGTGAACCGTGACTAACCAACCGCGCTTTGCAATGCGAATGTCTGCAACGAAATCTGAAAAGTTGGTAGCTCATGATTATTGGCGGTGGAAAGAAGAGTTAGAGTGGGCTATGACCATTCTGAAAAACGCTCAGCTAATTTTAAAGTCCTTAGCAAGATATGCACATACCGATTCCAGGGATCAATTTATCAATAATGTGATAAGGCCTTCATAAAACATTATTCAGAATTATGTATTTGAAATAAAGTTAGAGCTTCTTCCAGTCGAACTGAAGGTTACTAAACATATGATGAAAAAAGAATCAAGTAGCGAGCTAGCAGTATTAAACTGCTATGTTAAAAATAGTGTTCCACCTAATTTAACATTGCCCACCCAATAGCCCCATAGTAATATGTGGCCACACTAAATGGAAGTGTTTCCGCCACCAATGCTTATGAGCATCTTCAATGTCGAATTGCTCACCAGATGCCGGCATATTGTCGATTTCCATTCGTATCAAACGTGGTAAATGGATTTGGCACACACTGTAGAAATCATCAATTGAAACCTGCTGAAAAGCATTGGAGTTGAAGCCTTTGCTTAGATGGTCCTATTAATAAGCGGCCGTCCTAAATAAACGATCGCTTGTGAAAGAAATACGATAAAGAACGAAAAGAACTTAAAAAACATCATAGCTTAGGCATAGTTACAAATATATGTTACTGCCGCCCCTCAAAGACTTGCCACCTGAGTGTCGTACACTTCTTTCACCATAGATTAAACTCACTCTGGTCTTGCAGTCCAGCACTTTTGCATGAACACGACACTGCTATATTTGTATGATAACGACTGAGAGCGCAAAACCAAAATGAATCATCCAGACCAAACTTAGTAGCCTAATATATCACTGTAGAATTGCTGTTCGCACGTCATTTTATGAATTTACTTTTACATTGTTGTCATTCAATTAATGTGCCAACGAAATTTTTTTTTTGATTTTACAGTGTCGATTCGGGTCAAAAACGGTTCTTTCCAGGGTCCCGAGCCACCCACAGTGACTTCCAAAACAATTTTTCGAGCGATCTTTCGTTTAAAAAAAATTGGTTTCCCAAAAATGGTTCAAAAACGGGTACCATGGTCCGGGGACCCATTTTCGGGTCAAAACGGCTCTTTCCAGGGTCGCGAGCCTCCCTTAGAGATTTCCTAAATTATTTTTCGAGCTATTTTTCGTTTGAAAACAAATATTTCTTTCCCTAATACGAATCTAATGAGAAAAACGATCACTACATTTCGTACGGGTTCGGGTAGCAATCGCGAGTCAAAACCACAACAGAGCGAATAAAGTTTTTTGTACGTAGGGCAGAACGTTACCATTCTGTTCTTCTCTTCTATTTCTGCTTGCTATACTGCCTTCAGAAGCGAAATGGGCGTATCTCAAAAAACGAGTTTCAAGATAATTGATGTTTTGTTTATGTCAATTTGTTGAAATTCATGTATAATTGATGTAGTGGAAATTCAATGGGTTTGAACTAAGATACCGGCATTTGGCGTAGTTCATTAGATGCGAAATTTCTTAAGCTATCCGATACCATAAGAATCACGGATATGAATTTTTTTGAGATACGCCCATTTCGCTTCTGCGAGCAGTATAGTACGGGTCGATGTTTGAATCAAAGAGCGAAACAAAGAATGTGAGAAGTAAAGTTTGCGTTGTGCAATTTGAACGTTACGATAAGGTGCAGTTTCTTTTTCATTCCTTGATTATATAAGAGATAAAATGCTAATAAACTACAGAATGTTTAAATAGAACTATGGTGTTGCATTTATTTCAGATCCTCGACATACGTTAGAAAAATTAACCAACAATAGTCTAGAAAAATTTAAAAAAACTCAATGCTAGAATTATCAACAAAAGACAGTCGGTATTGGCAAAGCAATAAAGATCGCATGGATTTCAACACTTTATACTAAACTCGAGGTAGAAAACTTCCAAATGTTACAAAAGCGGGCTGGTGGAATATATCAGTCATTCGAGAGCAGCGACCATCGTAGATTTTCTATTTTAGCTAATTTGGATTGCGACCTTTTATCTATTCCAGCAAATTCTGTCACTGCTGAAAGGCTTTTTTCAAGAGCATCATTAGTTGATCGTAAACATCGCAATAGGTTATATAATATACCTGCACGAAAAATTTACTTTAGTAACAACTTACATATTTTTTTTGTGTACAAAATACAAACCTTTTGATGGTTTGATAAAATATTTATTTTCGCAAATAATAAATTGAAGAATTTTTTTTTCAAACAAAAAATTTAATCCAAAATTTCGAAATCAGTTGTATACTTTTGACTTTGAAGTTTTCGAGACATAAATAAACTTAAGTATGGCCTTAAGGTTTTTCACACTGGCATCATAAACAGTCCGTTTTTCATTTGTTCGGCTTTTAAGCCAAAAACATCTCGATTTCCATACATGTTAATCAAACGTCAAACTAAAATATCTCGTTACTCATTTTCGCACTTACAATGTCAACAAATTCATCATCAAACAGCTGTTAAAACAAAGAAACAAAATGTAAAAAGAATCTTAAATTTGTGTATTATCGAGATTAAAGATTTCGCTTCAATATTTTACAAGGCAACAAAATAAAGTAAAACTTGCTGCCCATATGCTCTAAGCGTAAGCACAGCACTGAAACCCCATGTATATAAATTAATTTAGTTCCGTGTTCTTAAGTGAAATCTACAAGGTAATTACTTTTTCTACAGCCATCGTAAATTTTAATACACAAAAATTTTTACGATAAGTTGTACGTAAAGGTCTGCATAAGTGCACTCAAAAGGACCATCAAGCTACTCGCCACGTTGCGAGTCCATCAAGCTTTTGTGCACAAAAAGCACAAATCAAATCAAAACAAATCGAAACACCAAGCAGGAGAGGTGAGCGCTGCTGTTCTACAAGTTCCATCACTCTAAGTTTATTGCATTCGGAAGTCTATATAATGATCGTTTCGAGTGGACTCATGTAGACCTCTACTATGTATGTATATTTGTATATTAACATACTACCTATGTATATGTCAGTATATGTATATGCATATGACGTTGCTTTTGTTTCAATTGACGACGGAAATCTCAATTTAGCTTGATTTTAAGTGCGAAGTACAATAATTGAATAAACAAAGCAAAATTACTTACTATTTGTCGACAAGTAATAAGTAAGCGCACGCTAAATCATCAAATTTTTCAAGCCTTCTTCTCCATTTTTTAATAGATCAAATTACTTAAAAATAATTCGCTCTTTGAAAATTTCTATCTGATTGCAATTTGATTGCACTTTTTTGTGACATTGATTCTTTAAACGATCGTTGCTGCTTAACTTTTATATAGAATTTTTGTACAAAGCGAAGCTGGTGTGGACTATACCATAGCCTGAACAAAAGTTTGTGAAAAATTGCATTTTTTTAATTAAAAAAATTAGTGTTTTAACAAATTTATTTAAATCTTTTTAATTTTTTTTAAAAAGTTATAGTATTTCTTAACAAAAATGATTAAATGCTTTTTTATCCTATCTCCTATAGTTTTTGAGATATTTCGTTTTAAAAAATGTTCAAAAATGTCAAAAAACAAAGTGTACGTTTATTAAAAGAATGACCGCTACATATATTCCCCCTTCTTTTTCTTAAAATATCTGATTAAATGGAGGCGAACCACCCAGAAGCCTTGGTGAAGTTGAGGATGTTGGTGCCGGCTAGTTTCTCAAGACCAATAAAGAATGCAGAACCAAATTATTTGGTTCGTTTCCTCATTAGCCTCGTGTATTCGCAGATCAGGTTTTTAACCGTCTCATCATCTTTTTCATGTCCACAAATCCTGCAGAAATCTCTGAAAGGAGCACCATATTTGTCAGCCATAGGGCCAATAACACAGTGCCCTATAAGTATTCCTGCAACAATCCCTAGCTCTACTCTGCTCTACTGAATCTTAAGAGAGTTTGTGTCCTTCCCAGATTCAGTTTAGGCCACATGTAGCGAGACTTTCTGCATCCGGTTGAAATTGAATCTCTGCTCTACTACCTTAATAAAGCTAACTGGATATAGCTATTTTAACATCCATCAATTTGCCGGGTCACGCAATGTGGTATTAAAATGGCACAATCAGTGCTACTTAAGGCTTCAAGCTTGTTTGCTAAGCCACCACTCTAGCCTAACCTTCTGCATCCGGCGGCAAAGTTCCACCTTCTGTTCGTTTGTTTCTTGGTTATCCCCTCTATCCGATAATATAGTTCTGCCAGTGGTATCTTAAGGTCTACCACTTGTTGATTCTTCGCTTGTTCTGATCTTATTTTGGCACAGCCGTCAGCTTTCTCATTTCCGGAAATATCTTTATGACCGGGCACCTAGGAGAGCCTAGCCGTGTTGTACACATCTAAACTTCACGATTTTGTCGTTCAGTGCTTTGATCGCTGCCTGACTAACCACAGGAGGGAGTAAGCTACCTGTTCCATACCACTTGTGCACCTTGGTCTATAGCATAGATTTCAGCTTGAAAAACGCTGCATTAATTGGGTAGTCTGAAAGACATCTCCAATCCCATATTATCCGAGTAAACACCCGCTCCTGCGCCGAATTCCATCTCGGATCCATCCTTGAAAATGGTTAGCCCCCTTCCTTCCAGAACGGTTCCACAGTTCCACTCTTTTATTGATGGAAAATTGCTGTTCTAGGCAGTGTCGAAGTCAAGTATTGGTAGCCTGTAATCTTTTTCCGTAAGGCAAAGTTCCCGCTGCAAAATAGACCCGTGACCCTCAGAATTTAGAAGTTTGTTACATTTTTTTATATTAAAAATCTCTTTTGCAGCCTTATTCATGATGTATAGATTAATGGCAAGAGGATGTATTATAATTTCCAGGCCCACCTGTGGTGTCAATCTCACAGCTTCCGTTATAACAAGACAGGCCAGGCTTGTCAAGTAATGACTTGGTGTTGACAGCCATCCACCACACCTGCGCCGCGTGAGTTAAAATAGGTCTGACGGCCTTTGGGTACATCCAATGTACTACCCATGACACGTTCATAGCAAAAACCAAAAAGATATTTTGTACGAGCAAAAACCCAAAAGAAAAAGTGTCGGCGAAAAACCTCTCATGCTATTTGTTGCGACGCGTTGAACAGAGTTGCAAGCGACCGATGGTTGCAAGCGAACATTAAAGGAGTAGATGAAATCATTGAAAGGGGTTGCATGTACAGCATGAATGCTTGCAAGTTGTTTGATCGTGATGATGCTTTGTCATGCAGGAATTATGAGCAATGATGGTGGGTTATTAATTACCAGCAGAGCTGTGAAAGAGTGCATTCATTTTCAATTTTAATTCATGAGAAATTCCGCATTCAGAGTGCAGCTATTTAAAAATGAAGTCACCTGTAGACTTCAATGCCATAAGTCTGCAGCCTTTTCCATCGTAAAGAATGGAATTATTCTGGTGACGTCATATTTTGGATTGGAATCATGATTGGAAGAATTTTGATTGATTTGAAGTCACCACAAATCACTTTGAAGTCGCTGAAGTCACTTGAAGTCGTTGAAGTCACTTGAAGTCGTTAAAGTCACTTGAAGTCGTTGAAGTCTCTTGAAGTCGTTGACGTCACTTTTAGTCGTTGAAGTCACTTGAAGTCGTTGAAGTCACTTGAAGTCGTTGAAGTCACTTGAAGTCGTTCAAGTTACTTGAAGTCAGCTACAAAAAAAAATCGAAATATGACAAATTTGGGAACTTTAAAAAATCGTGTTAGAAGAAAAACTCTTTTACTGAAAGTGAACCAAGCGTGCTTAAACATATTTTAAGTTACTAATTTTAAATATAGGCCATTTCATTATAAATAATATGGGTTTCATTCTTAGCACTTTATTTGCACGGTTTTTGGGAAAATATTTAGAGTTTTTCTTCTAACACGATTTTTAAAGTTCCCAAATTTGTCATATTTCGATTTTTTTTTGTAGCTGACTTCAAGTAACTTGAACGACTTCAAGTAACTTGAACGACTTCAAGTGACTTCAACGACTTCAAGTGACTTCAACGACTTCAAGTGACTTCAACGACTAAAAGTGACGTCAACGACTTCAAGTGACTTCAACGACTTCAAGTGATGTCAACGACTTCAACTGACTTCAACGACTTCAAAGTGATTTGAGGTGACTTCAGTGCAATCAAAATTCTTCCAATCATGATTCCAATCCAAAATATGACGTCACCAGAATAATTGCATTCTTTAGGATGGAAAAGGCTGCAGACTTATGGCATTGAAGTCTACAAGCGACTTCATTTTTAAATAGCTGAATTCTGAATGCTACAGTTTTGGCAGTGACTTCAATGGATTTCAATTGAAAATGAATGCACTCTTTCACAGCTCTGATTACCAGCAAATAATACGAATTTTCTCATTACTTTTATAAATGAGTTTTAATTATATATTTATTTATAAAAACAATACCAACCAAAAATATTGTATAGTGTTAATTAGAATTCATTGCATTAAAAACAAAATAAAAAAGAAAATCTCAGTAATTTTTACTGAATTCTTAGTAATTTTTCATCGGATGTGCGTGAAATTATACTCTAATCCACATGAAATTTTACTTTCAGTATTTCAGTAAATTTTAATGTGTGTCACAATATAAATTATTGAGATGTATGTAAAAATTACAACTTGCATCATCAAATTTATGGTGCTCAGGCCTGAAACATACATTGAGCCTATGAAGCCCTTGTACCAAAATTTCACCCGAATCGGATAATGGGAAGGCGTGTCAGTGGGCCGATTTGTATGACTTTTGTGCATTTTCGAGACGATTTTTTAGTATTATTTTTTTTAATTAAAATAAATATTACCTTCAAGGTATATTCGGAGTTATCATTTTTTACGGACTCAGTATGACTCAGTGAAATATGTGTGAAAGTTGTAAATCAGAAAATCGCCGCAAATTTCAGTATTGATTCATTGATATGAATGTGAAAAATGCTAAAAAATCTGACATACTTCCACTTTGCCCGTTGGAAACCATACCTATTTTATATTTTTCCGCCACGACACTATGCGCAATCGATTGGGAATCCTTTTCTAGAGAGAAAACGATATATCAAAGGTTTTTTGTATCAATGATGTGATCTGGAGAAATATTTGATTAATAAAAGCAAGCATTTTCGTCATATGAAAATAAAGATTTTTAGTTAATTTTTGTTCAAGAAACGCTAATTTTTCACATTTGTCCATATGGTAGATTTTTTTGCTGTTTTCGGCGGCCACTTAAAATAATTTTTAAAACTGATCTTTGTCCTTCATTATCTGTTTGTTGAAATTTTGCAAAGACAAATTGCACTTTCCGCGGTGTCATTCACAGCATGGATTTTCCGGAAAAAGCCCCCATTTGCTGGCTAAATGACTAATCGTGCAAGTGTTCGAAGATTGTGGCCCAAATCTTACATATTATGAACGACACCAAAAAAAGAGCGATTTTTCTTGTGCAAAATTTCTACAAACAGATAACGAAAAATGAAGATCAGTTTCAAAAATTACTTAAAGTGGCAGCTGAAAACCGAAAAAAATCTAAAAAATGGGCAAATGAGAAATATTAGCGTTTCTTGAACAAAAAAAAAAAAAACCGGCGGGTTGCACTCTGGGAGTGCCGACAGAAGTGAAAACTTAAAATAATATAATTGAAATTTGTTTTCATGATGTTTTGTAATGTTTATGGAATAAACATATATGATATATATAGAAAAGAGAGCGAGACAGAGCGAAGTCGCATATATATGTACTGTATATAGAATATGTATATACATCCGGTGTCGGTGTCGGTGGCCTGTCGCGAGTTTATACATTTTTCCTCAGCCGCAAATCCTCTAAGCGTAATCGATACCATTACGATACGATTACGATACGATTACGATACGATTACGATACGATTACGATACGATTACGATACGATTACGATACGATTACGATACGATTACGATATGATTACGCATCCGATGTCGGTGGCCTGTCGCGAGTTTATACATTTTTCCTCAGCCGCAAATGCTTTCTTACGGAGGTGCACAACGTGCCTAAAGAAGTTTTCACTTCAATAAACTAAAAATCTTTATTTTCATATGACGAAAATGCTTGATTTTATTAATCAAATATTTCTCCTGATCGCATCCTTGGTACAAAAAGAAAAAGATTCCCAATCGATTGCGAATAGTGCCGTGGCCGAAAAATATAAAATAGGTATGGTTTCAAACGGGCAAAGTGGAAGTATGTCGGATTTTTTTAGCATTTTTCACATTCATATCTATGAATCAATACTCAAATTTGCGGCGGATTTTTGATTTATAATTTTCACACAAATTTCACATCATACTGAGTCCGTAAAAAATGATAACCACGAATATACCTCGAAGTTATTATTTTTTCTAATTTAAAGAAATAATTGTTGATTTTCAAATATTAATAAAAAGTTGTATGACTTCTATTAAAGTTTATATAAAATTATTTTATAATGAAAAACTATGATGTTTAATCAAATGAATTGAATGTAAATTAAAAATACAATAATGAAAATTTAAGGAACAATTTTTATAAAGTAGAATCCTAACATTCCTTCGGACTTAATTTGAAATATCAGTCTTCATTCTTAATCTCTCCGATCTTCGAAGGGAATTGGATCCAAGGCTTGCAGGTCTCATTCGCAATCTTTTTTGGCTCCCGTAGAGGTGAGAGGTCAGTTGAAATTCTTTTGTTTGATGGTAACATCTGTGCCTGTTGACTATCTACTGTCTATCTTTTCAATATAAATTGAAGTTTCATGTTCGGGTGAGGTTTCCGTTGAAGTTAGAGGATTAAAATTAGTATCAGGTAAATCATTCCGTTGTGCGGAAGCTCTTGGTGACATATTATTTTGTCTCTCTCTCAGTTGATTTTGATGACGACGTAATAAACCATGCTCTGTAGTAATAATGTACATTTTTCGACCACAAACTTTGTTTATACGACCCGGAGTCCATCGATTCCTATCATTAAAAATACGAGCATAAATGGGTTGATCAATTGTAAATTTAGTTGAGTATTTTTCTGTTGGTGGCGTAGTTGGAAACAAAGCTGACAAAACAGTTCTTCCCTTCCGTGTATCAACTCCACAGGCGACTTTCCCGTTAAAGGACTTGGAGTGGTTATATAAGTTGATAAATATTTGTACATTGCTCGTTCTCTATCATTCTCATCAACCATGATTTTGTTAAATGATTCTTTAAATGTTCTAACAAATCTTTGGAAAGGTGCTGTGGTCAAATGCTCAATAGAATTTAAATCGCAAAATTGATTGAATTGAGGGGATGTGAATTGAGCTCCATTATCTGTTACAATGATTTTTGGTAAACCTTCTATAGAAAATATAGTCTGTAGAGCTCTTATTGTGGTGGCGGAATTGGCCGATAATAGCTCTATGACATACGGAAATTTAGAGTAAGAATCAACTACTATAAGCCACATACGAGAAAAAAATGGACCGGCAAAATCGGCATGTACCCTTTCCCAAGGTTCAACTGCTTCAGGCCAAGCTGAAAATTCTCGCTTAGGGCTGCTAGCTAGCTTTTGACATGTATCACAGTTTATGCACATAATTTCAATTTCTCCATCCAGCTTGGGAAACCAAACGTACCTACATGTCATTTGTTTCATTCGATTTTGTCCCCAATGACCTTCGTGAAGCATTTCTAAAATTTTTTGCTGGAGAACTTGAGGAACTATGACACGAGCATGCTCTGTATTGAAAAGCAAAACTCCACCTTGAATTGTTAAACAAAGTCTTCTATCGAAATAAGGTTTCAAATAATTTTCATTTTTAGCTAAGGAATCGGGCCAGCCTTCAGTAACAAAAGGATACACTTTTTTAAGAATAATGTCATTTTCAGTGTATTCTGCAATTGCGGCAGCATTTATGGGAAACTTATTAATTGTAGATTGATAAATTTCTTCACAATTCAACATAGTTTTTTCTTTTTCATCAATAGGTAGACGAGAAAGAGCATCTGCGTTAGCATGATGAATCGTATTTTTATATCGAATAGAATAATCGTACGCTTGAAGTACTATTGCCCATCTTTGTAACCGGTGAAGAGTCATCACAGGCAATTTTTTACAAGGGTGAAATAAAGTTGTTAGAGCTTGATGATCTGTTACTAGTTCAAAACGTCTACCGATTTATTATTACGGATGAAATTTAGTAACTCCAAAAATTATTGATAAAGCCTCTTTTTCTATCTGTGAATAATTAACTTGGCTTCCATTTAGAGTTTTTGATGCAATCGATATTGGCTTTTCCGATCCATCTGTGTATCTATGAGATATAACTGCTCCTATACCATATTTTGAAGCATCGGTTGCTAAAATTATAGGTAATTTATCATCATAATGAACCAGTAGAGCTACTTTTATAATTGAATTCTTCAGCTCTTCAAATGACTTTTCTTGACGTTCAGTCCATATAAATTTTGTGCCGTTTCTCCTCAACTCGTTAAGTGGTAATGCTTTGGTGGAAAAATTAGAAATAAATTTATTATAATAATTTATCTTGCCAATAAATGCTTCAACTTCGCGAACAGATTGGGGTCTGGGCATTAGCTCAATACCTTCCATTATTTTTCCGGAGGGCATTATTCACTTGGAGCTAATAACATGACCAACATACTCGATTTGCGCTTCAGCAAAATAACACTTGTTCTTCCTGCATCGCAAGCCATGACGCTTTAATCGATCAAAAAGCATCTTAACATTATTTAAATGATCCTCGTCATTTTTTCCGGTAACAATTATATCATCTAAATAAACAGCACATCCAGGGATACCACCTACCACCTCTTCCATAAAACGTTGAAAAATCCCGGGTGCACTGGAAACCCCAAATGGTAGTCTTTGATATTAGAAAAGTCCAAACGGTGTATTAATTACCATACATTGCTTTGAGTTTTCTGGCAGTCTTATTTGAAGGTATGCATCACTTAAATCAATCTTTGTGAAAAATTGACCTCCTTGTAGCTTATGAAACAACTCTTCAATTCGAGGTATTGGATATCGATCAATTTCTAATTGTGGATTGACAGTTACTTTGAAATCTGCACAAAGTCTAATGGATCCATTTGATTACTTGACTATTACAATGGGTGCAGCCCAATTACTCGAATTAACGGCTTTGACTACGCCAGAAGAAAGAAGTCGATCAATTTCAGCGCGAACAGCATTATGTTGTGAAAATGGTAGATTATAAGGCTTGAAAGATTTTGGACTAGCGTCTCTTTTCAATACGATTTCCGCCTCAAATGAAGAGCAAGCACCAAGACCATTTTCAAACAAAGAAGAATATTCTTCTGTAACATTTTTAAGTGTTTCTATCAATTTTTTTTGTGGCTGAATATTTTGAAAAGATAAATTGCAATGAGTAACTTTAGTATCAAAAGACGGAATATGAATACCGAAGTTGAGTTTTTTAAACCAATCTAAGCCAAGTATGTTCGTTGCATTATTGCTGTCTACTACCAATAATGATAGATTGTGTGATACTTTATTACAAAAAACGTCAACATTTATGGTTCCTTTTAACTTTTAACCTTTGAGCACCACCATAAGTTTTAAAAATTTTGTCTGTTTGAATGCATTGTGGTTTTCCTAGCATTTCATAGCTAGAGAGCCCAATCAAAGAGCATGTTGCTCCAGTGTCAACCTGTAATTGAAAAAACATTTCATTTACAGAAATGTCAACAAAAATTTTTTCTGATCCTGTTGTATTAAACGAAGTTTGATTTACTTCAAAAAACGATGTGTTTGATATTTCTTCTAAATTATTTTCGCCAAAAAGTTCAGTACTTACTGCGTTAACATTCTCTCACTGATTTTTGAAGTAAAATTTCTGATTATGTGACTGATTTCTTGGATTTCTTGGAATCCCACCTGTAGGTGACTGGCAAACTTATGCGATGTGTCCTTCTTTGAGACAAGAGTTGCATTTGGTCTTGTTCTTAAAGTGGTAGCATTCATTTCGCTGATGGGTTGAACCACAACCTGGACATGACTTACATGTTGAAATGTTTCATTTTGGGATTTTAGTTGATTAAAATTTTGTGGACGTATATAAGATTTGCTTTTTTGTTGTACTGCATTCACTTCAGCGCTGAAGTCATCATCACCTTTAAACTCTACACAAGTTTTGACCGTTGCCTCATAAATTTTTGCGATTTGAAGAACATCATCAAGAGTTGGGTTTGTTTTTTGAAGTGCTGTAATTCGAACTTTATCGTGTGGCGTATGTATAATAATCATGTCACGTATTTTGAGATCTATATAGGATTCATTATAACCTTCTTTTTGACATTCAAACGTATAATCTCTTGCTGCTCCTCGTAGCTCATGTTTTATAAAAATAAAAACGCGCAGCAAGAACATGTTGCTTGTATATAAAATGATCGTTTAGCTCTAAGGTTAATTCTTGAAAAGTTTTGTCTTTTGCTTTGCCATCAAACAATTTCTGAAGCAGTTCTAGAGACTTACTACCTACCCAAGCAAGAAAACATGCCCTTTTAGTACTTTCCTCACTAATATTGTTTGCTAAGAAATGCTGTTCAAGTTGAAATAAATAAATTGACCATTTGTCAGTCGCTTTGTTGAACTGATGGAATGTAGGTATTGAAGATGGCCGGTTTTCTTTATTTAAGGCATTTGTCAATATTTCTTTATTTTGTGCAACATTTGTTGCAGAAATATTTGGTTTGTATGTTGGAGCTGCTGAAGAACTTCTGATAAACAATGTAAATCCATCGTCGCCAAAATGTTGATTTTCAAATATTAATAAAAAGTTTATTTAAGATTATTTTATAATGAAAAAGTATGATGTTTAATCAAATGAATTGAATGTAAATTAAAAATACAATAATGAAAATTTAAGGAATAATTTTTATAAAGTAGAATCCTAACAATAATACTAAAAAATCGTCTCGAAAATGCACAGAAATCATACAAATCGACCCACTGACACGCCTTCCCGTGGTTCGATTAGGTTGAAATTTTGGTACACTAGCTCTATGGGCTAAAGATATATTTTTGGGCCTGAGCACCAGAAATCAGAACATGTATTGCATATTGAACCACCCTAATGTATATACGCGTTTGCACCCCATTCTTCAGCAAATGTTCTATTACATAAATGTTTATTAATAATATACCAAAACTTTTGAAATTACATTAGTTTAGGAGTTAGTTAAATTAAATTGGGCTGTCCCCGATTGACAGTTTTAGGGGTGACATTCGACCAAGTTTTGGAAAAAAGAATTTGAAGGCGTATTTTAAAGGTCAATTTTAAAATTAATTGAAGAATGTCTAGAAAGATCAGCACTTTCAAAATTAAAAATTTGGGAAATCCTTATAGGTGACACCCAATTTTTCTGTCCCACCCGTATTATGATGCTAGTGATTTTACCTACAAGCACCTATTTTCGACTTTGCCGTTTGGCACCAATTTTTAAAACAACTGACACCGAATTTTTTTATTTCGACAGCGCTGGTGGTAGAGTGCTTATATTTGTTGTTTTGGTTATTTTCCTTAGGAAAAATTACGTCTTTGCCACAAGTGGCACATTTTTCGTGTTTTGCTCATCGCTGCTCTAGAGCATTAGGTTTTTCAGATATTGTGACCTGCAAGTGAAACATAGGTTGTTTTCTATCGATCGGTACGCACACTAAATTCCACAAATAATTATGCTTCAAAACCAATTTTGACTCCGCATATTATTACATACATATTTATTATTCATAGTGCCTTGATGAAGGCAAGATTTTTTACAAAAATAACATTAAAGGTACATAAACTTAAATCATTTTTTTTTCTACAGAGAAAAGAAAAAAATGTTGCATACTCTTAGGAGCACTTTTCGCCTTCGCCTTGCAAATAAATGGATGTAGACAAAAAACGAAAAATTTTACTTACATACATATATGGTTGCATCTCGAATTTGTTGAAATTTCACATTCAGAATTATGTATCGAAAACTGATTAAGAAAATAAAAAAAATTTAATTGGTCAGTTTGAAAGATATTCGATTTTGAGCTTTTAAGCCGATTATTTCAAATAACAAACAATATGTCAAATGAATTTTACTTAAGACCAGTGGCGTTGCAAGTCTGTTTGCGTATACTGTAAATATTAAAAAGTATCAAAATACATACTTTGCAAGGTGCTCTGTGATCAATACAACCAATTTTCGAAACGGAATGTAGCGTCCTACACAGTAACGCTTCCGCGATATTCAAAGATACGTATAAATATTATAAAATCTGGACTTGACTTTCTGATAAATTGTTGTCGCCTAGACTAAACCGCAGATCTTAGAAACATAAGTTTCAGGATATAAATTTTTCATATGACGCTAACAATGACAAGAGTAATTTGGAGGAATAACAGGCAAAGAAAAGTATATACATTCTTGATCCGCGTCACCATTTGAGTCGACTTAGAAATGTCCGTCTGTCCGCCAAGTAAGTAACCAAGCAAGCTAATTGAATTAAGCTCAGCATACAGGCCACACTTTCAAATAAGCTTATTGGAATTGAAAATGGGCAAAATCGATTCATGGACACGCCTACCGCCCATGCACGAAAATATTTAAAACGCTATATTGAGAGAGTTATTTGAAGTAGTGTAACAAAATTTCTCATAAATACTAGGAAAAACTTAGAAAAGCTCTGGAAAAATAGTTCGCTAATTTCGACAAGGGGGCGTTGCACTTCCGATGCGAAAACTTCGAAATTCTATAATGATAGAATAACTAAAGATAATGGAACCAAATCTCACACAATGATTCGAAGAAGCTCTGGATAAGTATTTCGTGGGTAAGCACCCTCCATAGAAACAAAAACTTTAAAACGCTACACTGAGAGAATTATTTCAGTGTAGCCGGAACAGGTTTTCTACATAAGATGGACTGAAATTTAACTAAGGTTACATTTACAAGCGCCATATTGCTGTAGTGGTACAGCTTAGATCGCCTTGAATCAAGTTGATAATCAGTTAAAAATTACTGACAATGAGTAATAAAATTTCAGTAGCAGTGTTATGGTTTCGAAACAAAGCAACCCTGCAATCAAGTTGCATTCTCCATACAATTTAAAGCTTACCAGTGCCCGAGGACGTAGTGGTCGGCTCAAACTGGAAGTAGATAGTTAACCGTTACTTGTTTTAATAAACTACTAAGCTACTACTAAGTAGCAGTGTTATGGTTTCGAAACAAAGCAACCCTGCAATCAAGTTGCATTCTCCATACAATTTAAAGCTTACCAGTGCCCGAGGACGTAGTGGTCGGCTCAAACTGGAAGTAGATAGTTAACCGTTACTTGTTTTAATAAACTACTAAGCCTGACCAGAGTTGTAGGTGCATTCATCAATCTGATACTACGGGTTGTCTGGAGGCCCTAGGACTTCGGCTTTAGACTGACAGTTGTTTCAAGCCCAGTTGGCTGTGGTTGAAACCCTAATCACGGAGAGAGCAAAATGTTAAGCTCAGTGTGAAGTTGAATTTTCTCGACCAGGTGGCCGTTCCATTTATGGCAAGAGATGTAGATAGACCAAAGGAGAAGTTCTGTCCATTAACATAACTTTTCTTGGAAACTGTGTCCAAAAGCAGTCGTCCGGACGGACGTATTCAAGTGTGAGCAGGTACCCTGTGGCCTCAAAACTTTCGTGACAGGCGGTCACTTTAATAATCAAGGCAGTGTAATGTACAGTTTGAGATCAAACATTATTTTTTGAGCGGATCCGGTTTATTTCAATTATCTTCAATTCGGTGATATTAGATTAGTAATTTTTCTTTAAACTCACAGATATTTCGTAAACTTCTACTGAGCGCTTTATTGCTAAAAATTGAATTTTCTATGAAATACACTTAATAAAGTTGCACTGTACGTACAAAAAGATTAATATCCATTTTAATCTGGTAATCATTATCCGCTATGATAATTTGACGATATCCGAACTAGCGCTATGAACGATCTTTCTTTTGGTCTGAAGTCGTGAAGTCTTTATTTAATTGATATTCAGTTTAGTTTGGGATTTCGTATTTCTTAAATAAAGTGATTTTTTCGGGAGAAATTCAACCAAAAATTCAATAAATAACGGATCCAGGATTTATGATATCGAAACAAACATTTTTTTGTTCGATAAGGTATGTCCTAATTGAAAGAAATACATAAATTTAGACAATTTAATTAAATAAACAATTAATTTGCCAGAATTGCTGAGCGTAGGAGAGCTGCATTGCTTTCCGAAGCTCAAATCTTCAACAAAACCTAGATCTCCTAGATCAAAATCACCAATATTGAGGATCATCATCAAGAGCAATAATTTAGTCAACATGTACGCGATTTAGGTGACAAACGTCCCATATAACTCCGCAATAGTTCGACGAAAAAGCGGAGAAAGAAACACCAAAATGTAAAACAGCAAGTGAACAAAATTTAACACAAAATGAAATACAGATAATTTTTAAATAATTAGATTAACTTGTGAAAAAGACCATAAAAAGGTTAAAAACAGTGAATTAAATTTTACCTGACAATTAGAATTAAATTCAACTTAAAATAATGATTTTAATTTAGTTTAAAGTTTTTCTTAAAAACATTTTTAATTTAAATTAAAAACAAAAAAAAATAAATTAATTTGCTACGTAAAAATAATAGGTTTTGATTAGTGAAATGTTATTTGGTTAAAAGAAAGGTTAATTAAAGGTGAAGGAGAAGAAGAATAGAGGAAAAGGTGTTAAAATCATTAAATTAAATAGTGTTATAATGCCTTAATTTTTTAACCTACATGCATACATACTAATAATTTCTAGATCATCATAGAAACCAACATATCACCACGTGAAGGGCCTTTCATCGATGGATATGTCGGTAAGTCATTAACAGTTTAATTAAATTTAAAATCAAAAGCATTCTGTTATTAAATGCAAATCTATGTTAAACCTAAGCATCGGTTAAAATGCAATTTTGGTTTCTTTGCATTTGATAAGAGAATTCTTTAATTATATAAAACTAACATGAGATAAAAATGTTTATGCATAGTGATCGGTCAGTGTTAACAGCGTCGGCATAAGCATTTTGCATTGTATTAGTGTAACAGAGAGTTAACGTCGTACGCTCTTGCTGAATGTATTTCGCTGCTGCTATGTTATGGTAGAACATTTCTCACGTAAATTCATTTCTCATTTATTTTTCTTCTATTTTAAATGACCACTTTTCCTATGTTTATCTTTTTTTTATCAGTTTAAAAGCTTTTGCGTGCATAAAAGTTTTCTAATTTAACTTTCATAAAAATTCTGCCATTGTTTCAATAATTCATTCAAACAATTAATTTATAAATATCTACCAAATAAAATCTTAATACTTATTCAATAACCGAAAATAAATCCACTATTTTCTATATTTATCTTATGCATTTCAAAATGTAAATTTTAGTTTTTTTTTTGGAAACTGTTCTTAACTGTTCTTTTTTATCATTTCTTTTTGACTTTTCTAGTAAATTTTTTCTAGTGTAAATTTTAGTTTTTTTTTTGGAAACTGTTCTTAACTGTTCTTTTTTATCATTTCTTTTTGACTTTTCTAGTCACTTTAGTTTTGATGTAAGCAGTGGCTTATATAAGAGACTCTGTAATAAAATTTTATGTACGGGTTCTGGTAAGGGTTTAGGTCACGAATCCCCCAACCACTAATTGCTAGCAGAATTTGACTTATTTCTCCCTCAGAATAACCATTTTCCCCAAGTACGTTACCATTACTAAGAAAGTGATGTCGCAACTTGGAGGGGACATATCTTTTTTAACAGATTTGTTTCTGTACCTGCTCAATGTTCTTATTTTATCCGCGGATGATTGAGGCTTTCGTCCCTTAGAGATGATAAGATTTTGTTTTCTCCTATTTTTTGTTTCTTATAAGTGTTTTTTAATTTGTTTTGATCTCAGATGAGAACAGTGAATATAACACTTTCATGGCATATATTTTACATTTAATTTCTTTATTAATTAAATAAGTTTTCGCTTAACTTGATATTATAATTTTAGAATATACATACATATATGATTTATACAAGGCTTATAAAAATTTTAAGATTAAAAAATGTTAGCAATTTCAATTCATAACACACCACATTCCATCATTGCAATGGGCGTGACGATTATGGCCATGGGCTCTGCAACATTCGTCCTTCTCGGGATTAGTACGACGGCAGACCTGGTCACAGGGCGGGACTTTAATATGCCAATCTTTTTCTGCAGGTGCTGCAGTGGTGCTGATTATCATTGCGCATGCAATGAACGTCAAAAGGAAGACGGTTGTCTTGTTGAACATTGTTGATTTTTTTTTGATTACTTGAATGAAACGCTTTAAGAGAAAGTTTTGAACTGTGATAAAACAAACAGTTTCCTTCGCTATTTATACAGTTTCTTGTAGGTGCTGATTTGTTATCGCAATAATATTGTGTTGTTGATTTTTTTACCTTAGGTGAGGTAAGTTATGGCTCAATGAAAGCAAACAATGGTTTTCCTGGAATTTTGGCCTTTTTCGTAATCGGGCGATTGTATATATGTAAGTAGGTCGTTCCATAAATAATTGTGAAGCGATTCCCGATTTAATCTTAGCTAAATTTTTCTAATGAAATCTAAGAATTGTTTTATGATTCAATTTTACGTTCTTGTTACCTGCATTGTATATAATGTTTACACCAAATGTACATAGTTAGTAAGTAACTTTGTTAATGTTGCCAGGCGTGTCCTCTGTTTGATGCCAGTTTTGCGTAATCATTGTCAATTATAAATTAAGAAGCATCACAAAATAACTTTATATTAAGCTACAATAATTTAGAGTTCCGATGACGTTATTTTGGAAAAATTGGAGGTAGAATGAAACTTTGTGGAAATTTTTTATTCAATGGAAGGAAGTGAAATTCGATAATGTTCTCTTTGCATTTGGCAACATTGCACACTGGTTGTGATTTAAAGAAGTCTAAAAACGATAAATAATCATTTAACTAATAGAAAAATATGCTTCAATTTTAACAATATGCAGTAAAAATTTTAAAGTAGAAAATAATGTATTGACTATTTTTGTTTTAAGCTGCAGGCAAAAGATAATGTGGCATGTGTAATAATGCCCCACCCTTTGTTGTAAATTAATTAAAGAAATTGGCAAGTATCTACAGAATGAGTACCCGTGTTGATATATCATATTTAAAGACAAATTATTCTAAATAATTTGGAAATTTTTTACTTGAATAACACTGGTTTACAAAATGATTTTTTCTTTAATGAGAGGTTATTTTTTTCTGCCGAGCTCGAAAATGAAAATAAAAATGTTTTGAATGGTACAGTTTTCAAGATATTGTGGTCTCTTTATTTTTTCTACCTCGTTTCACTTTAAAACTCATATCTTAAGCTAAAAATGTCCAATTTCATCGTTCTTGTAGCTTAGTGGATTTATTGCAGTAGTTCCATATGGCAGCATCGGCGATAGGATAATTAGTTCTTGTTACATTTCTTGTCCATTGATATCACATTCTTCTCCATGTAAGTTGTATGTCACCACATTTATTATCACTATGACTTTTCATATCATTTCATATATCCAGGACTGAATAGAAGAAATTGACTTCAAAAGATTTCTTCTCTGAAGTACTTGGTTCATCTGACTGTTCGTAATCAAATTGCAACTGATTATCCGTGGGCGCATATTCGTTTCTATCTCAAAATCAGAATTCGCATCAATCTTTTCAGCAAGTCCCTTGGCATCAGTCATAACGCTATTCAAACACTATTCTGATATTAAATTTTTCAGGAAGCATCTCACCCTCTACATTATTTTCATAGTTGTTTCCAAACTGATAGTTATTTTCTCAAGTTGCTTACTTACAAGGTTGACTTGAAACAAAATTCAATGCCAAAAGTATATAATTGAGTGTGTTTAGTTGTTGGCCATCCGAATGTGGCGTACACAACAATACAAAACTTAGGTTATGAAACTCATGGAGAGATGTAACCATTGGCGCCATTGTTAACCGCGAGAACGTTTGACTTTCTTCACTTCAGATACAAGCAGTGATGTACCAAAACGGGTTTTTTCATTTTCTTTTTGCTCAGCAAATATAGCATTTTCACGAGCAAATTGGGTTTGTTCGAATTTATTATGTATTTGTGGCTGAAAGCACTAATAGATGATTAAAATTGCACAATTTTGTTAAGAAATACAGTAATATAAGTGGCTTGGCTCTAAAGTATGAGTAAGCACTCCAGCAGATGAAATTCTATACCATACAGCAAGTTCCCACACTTGCTGCCAAAACACTATTATTTTTTTTGTTTGCAACACCGAAAGATGAAAAAAAAACAAGTATAAAAAGTATATTTGCATCTTGTTCCTATAACTATTATATTGAAGTAGAAGCTACGTTATGAAGATTTTTAAAACTTAGTTTTAGTTCTATAAAAACTCATTATAGAAAAACACCTAGTGCTTACAGTATTGTTGATAGTTGAAACGAAGTGTTTTTTTATTTCTACATTTATACAAACATATCTGAGTACTCAGAAGAATCTTCTCCGCTGTAATTATCATCTGTTTGCGCATCCCATTTTTCTTTGCACAATTTGTAATTATAGGAAAGACTAGCTGTCCCGGCAGACGTTGTCCTGCCCTCTGCGGTAGGTGTTCCGGATGTTGTATGTACTCAAACGACAGAATGTATAAGCGAAACAGCCCATTTTTCCAGTGAAACTTACTTTTGCCCGTACTTTGTATATCAAGTCATATTCATCAGCGTCCAGTACTTGATGAGATATGATTAATTAGATTTTAGGGGGCGTGTCACTGCCTATTTTTCTAAACCAAATTTTGCAAAAACCTTCCATAGACCATAAGAAACATTTACGAAATAATTATGAAATCTTCGTGAAAATTCTATTTAAAAAATACTTTTGTATGTGGGCCACCATAAGTATGCGCCTCTAGATATAACAGCCACGTGGTGTAAATTCCATGAGAACCGATTAAGAGGTTTTCGAAAAAATTATATTTTAAAAATATGTTTGTATGAGGACCACCCTAAATATGCACCCTTAATGAAAGTTTCACAGCCAAAGCTATTCCTCATCACATAAAAGACACGTCGTGTAAATTACATGTGAATTTATTAAGTGGTCTTTGTGAAAATGTTATTTTAAAAATATTTTTGTATGAGAGCCACCCTAAATAAAAAAAACATGCCTATAACCTTTAGAGGCACGCGCTCAATCACTGTGCAAAGTTTCAAGGCGATCCGTGCAGTAGTTTTGAAGTTATAGACGGACAACGAACAGAAATTGACTTTTATAGGTATTTTTGTATGTATAAGAGCCACCCTAAATATCCACCCTAAATAAAAAAAACATGCCTATAACCTTTAGAGGCATGCGCTCAATCACTGTGCAAAGTTTCAAGGCGATCCGTGCAGTAGTTTTGAAGTTATAGACGGACAACGAACAGAAATTAACTTTTATAGTAATTATAGATATAGATTATAGATATAGATAGATATAGATAGATATAGATTATTATATTATTATATAGGAAAGATATGTGAGTTTTCCAGCACGCTCTGTCGTAAGTCGATTTCGTTTTTTGTTGTGGATCCATCCAAATTTATTGAAAGACCTTTCCACAGCCGCTGATGTTGTTGGCACTGATAGTATTCGAATGGCGACTTGAGTCAGTTTTCTTTCTAGGGCATATGTCTTCCACCATAATAAGGGATTCATTTTTTCGGCAGTTTTCCATATGAAATGGCGTCCCCAAAATCCTTCACGACTTTGATATTTTCCTAACTCCACCATTAATCACTTGCGTCCTTAGATTCATTTGCAGACAAGTCGCATCCAAGTAGGATCAAGCTTTCTTGCTGCTAAGTTGATTGGCTTCACAAGTACTTGGGCGTGGTGCTTCTTTTGGATGTAGTGTACTACTATGCAACTCGGCTTCCAATAGTGCTAGGGCAACACTTTCAGCTTTTCAATTTTTAGCGTTAATTTTTCTAACGAGATAAAAGGCAGTGCCAGCGCGCTGTGATACCAAGTGTTAGGCAAGAAAATATGAATGAAAATCAAAGGCAAAAAAAAAAAAAAAAATTATTACAATTCGACTTGGAAAGTCGATTACATTACTTCACCTCTATCAACTGCAGTGATCGAGTAAAAAAATAAGACTACAACGATGATGAAACAGTGCAACTGAAGACATGAATTCTGTGGCAAATTTATGTATGGGAGCAATACGAAGACTCGGAATTCATAAAAAACGTGCTCATGACACACCCATAAGTTAGAATACGACTTTGCAATGATTGATAATATTTCCTTAATTTTCTTAACTATTGTGTATTAATCACTTCCTTCCATTGAATAAAAAATTTCCACAAAGTTTCATTCTACCTCCAATTTTTCCAAAATAACGTCATCGGAACTCTAAATTATTGTAGCTTAATATAAAGTTATTTTGTGATGCTTCTTAATTTATAATTGACAATGATTACGCAAAACTGGCATCAAACAGAGGACACGCCTGGCAACATTAACGAAGTTACTTACTAACTATGTACATTTGGTGTAAACATTATATACAATGCAGTTAACAAGAACGTAAAATTGAATCATAAAACAATTCTTAGATTTCATTAGAAAAATTTAGCTAAGATTAAATCGGGAATCGCTTCACAATTATTTATGGAACGACCTACTTACATATATACAATCGCCCGATTACGAAAAAGGCCAAAATTCCAGGAAAACCATTGTTTGCTTTCATTGAGCCATAACTTACCTCACCTAAGGTAAAAAAATCAACAACACAATATTATTGCGATAACAAATCAGCACCTACAAGAAACTGTATAAATAGCGAAGGAAACTGTTTGTTTTATCACAGTTCAAAAGTTTCTCTTAAAGCGTTTCATTCAAGTAATCAAAAAAAAATCAACAATGTTCAACAAGACAACCGTCTTCCTTTTGACGTTCATTGCATGCGCAATGATAATCAGCACCACTGCAGCACCTGCAGAAAAAGATTGGCATATTAAAGTCCCGCCCTGTGACCAGGTCTGCCGTCGTACTAATCCCGAGAAGGACGAATGTTGCAGAGCCCATGGCCATAATCGTCACGCCCATTGCAATGATGGAATGTGGTGTGTTATGAATTGAAATTGTTAACATTTTTTAATCTTAAAATTTTTATAAGCCTTGTATAAATCATATATGTATGTATATTCTAAAATTATAATATCAAGTTAAGCGAAAACTTATTTAATTAATAAAGAAATTAAATGTAAAATATATGCCATGAAAGTGTTATATTCACTGTTCTCATCTGAGATCAAAACAAATTAAAAAACACTTATAAGAAACAAAAAATAGGAGAAAACAAAATCTTATCATCTCTAAGGGACGAAAGCCTCAATCATCCGCGGATAAAATAAGAACATTGAGCAGGTACAGAAACAAATCTGTTAAAAAAGATATGTCCCCTCCAAGTTGCGACATCACTTTCTTAGTAATGGTAACGTACTTGGGGAAAATGGTTATTCTGAGGGAGAAATAAGTCAAATTCTGCTAGCAATTAGTGGTTGGGGGATTCGTGACCTAAACCCTTACCAGAACCCGTACATAAAATTTTATTACAGAGTCTCTTATATAAGCCACTGCTTACATCAAAACTAAAGTGACTAGAAAAGTCAAAAAGAAATGATAAAAAAGAACAGTTAAGAACAGTTTCCAAAAAAAAAACTAAAATTTACACTAGAAAAAATTTACTAGAAAAGTCAAAAAGAAATGATAAAAAAGAACAGTTAAGAACAGTTTCCAAAAAAAAAACTAAAATTTACATTTTGAAATGCATAAGATAAATATAGAAAATAGTGGATTTATTTTCGGTTATTGAATAAGTATTAAGATTTTATTTGGTAGACATTTATAAATTAATTGTTTGAATGAATTATTGAAACAATGGCAGAATTTTTATGAAAGTTAAATTAGAAAACTTTTATGCACGCAAAAGCTTTTAAACTGATAAAAAAAAGATAAACATAGGGAAAGTGGTCATTTAAAATAGAAGAAAAATAAATGAGAAATGAATTTACGTGAGAAATGTTCTACCATAACATAGCAGCAGCGAAATACATTCAGCAAGAGCGTACGACGTTAACTCTCTGTTACACTAATACAATGCAAAATGCTTATGCCGACGCTGTTAACACTGACCGATCACTATGCATAAACATTTTTATCTCATGTTAGTTTTATATAATTAAAGAATTCTCTTATCAAATGCAAAGAAACCAAAATTGCATTTTAACCGATGCTTAGGTTTAACATAGATTTGCATTTAATAACAGAATGCTTTTGATTTTAAATTTAATTAAACTGTTAATGACTTACCGACATATCCATCGATGAAAGGCCCTTCACGTGGTGATATGTTGGTTTCTATGATGATCTAGAAATTATTAGTATGTATGCATGTAGGTTAAAAAATTAAGGCATTATAACACTATTTAATTTAATGATTTTAACACCTTTTCCTCTATTCTTCTTCTCCTTCACCTTTAATTAACCTTTCTTTTAACCAAATAACATTTCACTAATCAAAACCTATTATTTTTACGTAGCAAATTAATTTATTTTTTTTTGTTTTTAATTTAAATTAAAAATGTTTTTAAGAAAAACTTTAAACTAAATTAAAATCATTATTTTAAGTTGAATTTAATTCTAATTGTCAGGTTAAATTTAATTCACTGTTTTTAACCTTTTTATGGTCTTTTTCACAAGTTAATCTAATTATTTAAAAATTATCTATATTTCATTTTGTGTTCAATTTTGTTCACTTGCTGTTTTACATTTTGGTGTTTCTTTCTCCGCTTTTTCGTCGAACTATTGCGGAGTTATATGGGACGTTTGTCACCTAAATCGCGTACATGTTGACTAAATTATTGCTCTTGATGATGATCCTCAATATTGGTGATTTTGATCTAGGAGATCTAGGTTTTGTTGAAGATTTGAGCTTCGGAAAGCAATGCAGCTCTCCTACGCTCAGCAATTCTGGCAAATTAATTGTTTATTTAATTAAATTGTCGAACAAAAAAATGTTTGTTTCGATATCATAAATCCTGGATCCAAATCCATTTGAAAATTCAACGAGAAAATGCGTTATTTATTGAATTTTTGGTTGAATATCTCCCGAAAAAATCACTTTATTTAAGAAATACGAAATCCCTAACTAAACTGAATATCAATTAAATAAAGAAAATAATAAATTATAACAAACTTACTAAAGCTGTATAAAATATAAATAGTTAGAATTAATTGTTCCGAAATTTTTAGCTTTACAGCACAAACTTTTGCTACGACGACTTCAGACCAAAAGATCGATTCATAGCGCTAATTCGGGTATCGTCAAATTATCAAAGCGGATAATGATCACCAGATTAAAATGGATATTAATAGTGGTCAGTTTGTTTATCACACCAGAAGTGTGTGAAACAAGTAAGTGTATTAATGATTTAGTATAGTGTTGGCCATTCACCCTCCCGCGGTCACATTGCCCGTTGCGGGCCATCATTCGGCTCGCCGTGCAGTGGCTGATTTCTATGCGCTGATTCGCATGAAAATTGAATATGCGAGAAACCCAGTCGGAATCAAACGTGCAAAAACAAAACAAATGCAAACAAAAACATTATTTATGTGAAAGGCAATTTATTATTGAATTATTGAAATATTAGCTGCGTTTTATTCGCCAACCTCTGCTAGATATCTTTAGCTAGCAACGATAATTGTATAGGAAAACAAAAACAAAATCGTAGACTTAGCGACTAAAATTATAGTTGCTAAGTATACAAGCAAGTTTCTTAAATGCCAGTGCTACCCAGTGAATTTGTGTTTTGTCTATTGTAATTTTGTATTTTGTCAATTATGAAGTTTGAAATTAAATGAAAATATTGAATTTTACGGAAAAAAAAATATTGAATTTTACGGAAAAAAAATTTGAATTTAACGGAAAACA
Organism: Meiosimyza platycephala; assembly: GCA_963662105.1. Taxonomy (NCBI): domain Eukaryota; kingdom Metazoa; phylum Arthropoda; class Insecta; order Diptera; family Lauxaniidae; genus Meiosimyza; species Meiosimyza platycephala. Next base: position 65,845,602 of record OY759211.1, on the reverse strand, counting down.
ATCATTTTCTTTTTCTTTTTTAAATTCAATTCAATTAATTTTTCAAAGCAGTAAAAACACATTTGTGTAAATACCAGGATAACCTGGCAAGGCACAACCATTTCCCCAAGACAAAATACCAGCCAATTAATTTTTCAAAACAGCAAAAACACAAATAAATGACATATCTGACGTAGCCAGTGCTACCCAGTCAGCTCTAAGGCAACTTAGCAACTTGTCGTTTTATTCGTACATAGATAGCGACTTGGCCAATAAAACGCACCTATTATTTAATTGTAAAAAAATTCAATTTCATGGAAAAATAGTTCCATTATTGATATTTACAAACAATTAGATAAAGAAAAATTTCCAAATATACGAATTTTTGCAGCGAGTATTGTTGCTATGTTTGGAACTACGTATTCTTGTGAACAGTTTTTTTCAAGACTAAAACTCAACAAGTCGCGCATAAGTAATCGCATTTCACAGACTAATTTGTCACCGATATTGCGTCTAGCGTCATCACAAAATATTGAACCAGATATTGAAAGTCTTACTTTAAGTCAGGTATCGGCGCGCTGCTACTCATGAGTAGCAGAGCTAATTTTCTTGTATGCGTATACAATAAGATAGAAAGAGAAAGTAATATTGCTTTGCCGACCCCTGCTTTAAGTAAACTCTGTTAATATGTTTGTATAACATACATATGTATACATAATATGTATAAGATTTATGAAATGTTTTCTTTTTGTTGTTAAATAAAAATACAATTATTTTTATATGCCAACATTGATCTTTATTTATTTACATCAGTGATGCACGTATTCCTACTAGGTAATTTTTTCATTACATGGAAACGACAAAACACATTTTTTTTTTTCGTTGGAATTCCTTTACAAATTTGTATACATACTAGCGCGAAATGTTTGTTGTAAACGTCAGCGCGCTGTCGACTTTTGGGCACCGCAGCTGGCCATCCCTACTCAAGACCATTCACATTCGTGATTCTTATGGCATCGGATAGCTTAAGAAATTACGCATCTCAGGAGCTACGCCAAATGCCGGCATCTTAGTTCAAACCTATAAAAAAATCTCCCTAAGAGAATTTCCTCTATTTCAATTTTACACGTACAGTGAAACCTGGATAACTGGGATCTCCAAGGGATCAAAATTTTTATCTCAATTAAAGAGGTTCTCTTTTACGCAGTTTCCCAAATAACTAGGGTTAAAATTGAGTTGTCCCACTTAAAGAGGGTAACAACTAAGAGAGATCAAGATGAACCATTTTATTTAGAGGAGGAAAAATCTTCAATGAAAAATCAAATTTTATGTAAATGACTATTTGTAAATGCAGCCTACTCAGATCGATGAAACGAGCATATTCAAATTTAAAATAACAAATTATGCATACCTAATTGGTATTTCCCACTTATAGAGGTTATTTCTAAACGGTCCCAGTTATAGAGGGAAAAGCCCATGTTATAGAGGCGAAAATGCACAAAAACTTCAAAAATCATATCCCAGATATAGAGGTTTAATAATCCCAGTAATAGAGGTATTTTGATGCATAAGTGCTGGGACCACGAAGTGAGTCTCACTAGTAGATGTTTCCCACATATCCAGGTACCGCTTAACCAGGTTTCACTGTATTTCAACAAATTGACATAAACAAAACATCATTTATCTAGAACTCATTTTTTTGAAATACGCCCTTTCCGCTTCTGAGAGCAGAATAGTTCCATAGAATTTTGCTTTTCATTACGAATTATAAGAGGTTGTCAAATCCAATTACGATTTATAAGATAAAAAACTAAACTTACATTGAAAAAAAAAATACGAATTATCGGGGGGACCAAAACGTATGGAATTTTTACGAATTAAAGCGATTATTCCAAGGGACCAACAGTTACGACTTATTGAGATTTTCGAATTAATGGGGTACAAATTATCGGAATTTCACTGTATATGTTATTTCTTTGCAACCCGATTACGTGAAGTATGTCTTAGCAAAGTACAACTTTTTTTGCTTATCTTCAGCTGTCTGCGCAAAAATGCGATTTTTGCTAGCCTTGAATCAACAGTACGTGGACCACGCTCACCTAGAGAGTTGAAATTCGGGCAGTTGTGCTATCTTTCACAGTACTTTGACGTGTAAAGTCCCTTTTAAAACGGAAAAACGGAAAAAGGAATGGCAGCAATTGGAAACAAACAGTTTGCGCCATTCCCAGGTTTGATCTAGGAATCTTAAATTTTGGGAGAATTTTCTTTAAACCCCGATTCCATAACAAAAGCCTATGGGACAACAAAAAAAATAACATTTTGGGTGTATTTTTTCCGCCTTTTCAGACACACGAAAAATGTGGAAGTGGTTTGACAACAGAAGGTGGCACCTCCCTTACTAAGCAAATTTGAAGCAATAAGTCATTCAACATTTTACTAAAAAAAAAAAAATTATTTTAATGGGACTAGCTTTAGCGCCAAGGGTATAATCTAAGCCACTGCATTTCAAAAACTCTTTCACTTTAGCTAAGCACTTTAACATTGCCGGTTACAATTCGAATTCGATTTCGGAATCTGTCCTATGATAAATAAAAAATGCGATGTACAAACATACATACATACATTATATCAAAAGAGATGTTTATAAGTATGTATGTACATATATAGTAAAATAAACTAAAAACAAATTAACAACAAAGAGCAACATTTGCTCACGTGTTTCGAAACTTTCTCTTGTTTTATTTTGTAAGAGAGCTTTTCTACGCTAAACATAAAGAACTAAACAGAATTGGGACGTGCAATATTATCCAGATTTCCTATACGTTTGTAGTGAGTAAAAAATTGACACTAGCAAAATTTATCGCAGAGACATAAAAAAGATTCCGGTGCGATTTGACACATAAGATAAATCGCACGTCCCAATTCTGTTTTTAGCTTTAGTTGGAAGACTAATCGACGTTGCTTGGCATTGGAAAGCATTATAAATTCTCATATGTCGTTTTCTTAATATGGCAGTACCTGTAAATATTTTTAGTGTTACCAATTTTCAATAATTTTTTTTTTTAATTGTAACTCCAGTATGAAGTTTCAACATGGCTGCAAAGTCACACCGGCACTGGCAAAAAAAGACATTCAAGTTAACTTTTCACGCGGTTACAAGCGGCACCTTCGCTTTCAAAACAAAAAAGATCATTCGAGTTTTGTACGTATATTTCGGGCAGGGCCTGATTTACCCACAGGCTACTTAGGCTTAAGCCTAGGGCGCAAGGTACGAGGGGGCGCTGAGAATTAACGTTGATTAAAATATTTTGTTATGTTGCACCTTTTTAACACAATCTTTCAACAAGTGAAGAAAAAAAATGAAGTGCTGAAAAATATTTTATAAGGAAAGATTGCACAAATACAATTGAGACATGAATTTTCCTAGCCTCGTTTGTCAAAAAAGAGTTTCTAGCCTCGTTGTCTACGATTTTGACATAAAGCAATTGTCGCAAGTATTTTACTTATTAGATTTTAAATTGTAATTGAGGAATTACAATCTCACACTGTAATTTTTATTTTAGATTAGTGAGATGTTATTAACTGACACATTGGAGACCGGAAAGTTACAACTTTTATTCGTTTGAAATCGAAGCTACAAAATAGATGGAAATTTTCGAAGATCTATTTTGAAAGAATTTTTTTTTATCGTAAAAATTTTTCTTTTCGCACTTAGGGGGCGCATATTCATAGCTAGCCTAGGGCGGTCAGAGGTCTAAATCAGGCCCTGATTTCAGGTAAAGCTAACTAAAAATGGAAATTACACTCACGGTCAAAAAAACGCCGATTTGAATTTTGCAATAAGTTTTAAATTTTGATGCGTAAAATAATATCTACTCTTGTTTAACGGTTTTAAGTTTGTTAGATACTGTTGATAGGAACAAGTTTTGAGTATTTTCAAAACTTTCCACCTAACAATAATAAATTCTAGGAACCTTTTCCAAATAAGTAAAAATAAATAGTTCATTATTGTAAATCTATCAAAAAAAAAAATGTAAAAATAATTATTGTGAGTTGGACACTTACCGATTTCGACCGATGACAAGGTGCAGCATCGTTTTGAAGTATGACTTTTGCTACGTGCTCGCTTAGTCGGTCGATGCTAGGTAAAACGCCGTTTTTACGATATCAATATAAGCTGCGGAGTTCACATAACCTTCTGGAAGAAGAATTTCTCCCACCCCACATCTTGTTATTGCCCCCATTTGACCAAAGCAAAAGTCATATTTCAAGACGATTCTGAACCTTGTCATCGCTCGAAATCGGTAAGTGTCCCACTCACAATAATTATTTTTTACATTTTTTTTTGATTGATTTACAATAATGAATTATTTATTTTTGCATAGCTAAAGGAATATAAGGACTTTTTAGGAATTGAGTCAGTCCATGGCCCGGTAACAGCCCCGACCTCAATCCAATTGTGAATGTTTGGGCCATTTTAAAACGCAACAACAAACCAACAAAACCATAATAATATTCCAAAGTTAAAGGAAATAATTGAATCCACTTGGTACAACGATATTTTAATGGAATTAATACGGAAACTCTATGAGAGCATGCCTTTTCGAATGGATAGCGTCATAAAGGCAAAAATAGGTCCTACGCGGTATTAAATCAATTTTACCGTATTATATGAAATAAATAAATATTAAATAATTAAAGAATATGTGAGAAATTAAAAATGCGTAAAAAAAACTACAAGAAACAATGTATTTTTTTATATAAATAAGTTGTAATTTCTGATTATAAAACTAGCAATTATGTGTTTATTTGGAAAAGGTTCCTAGAATTTATTATTGTTAGGTGAACAGTTTTGAAAATGCTCAAAACTTGTTCCTAGCAACAGTATCTAACAAACTTAAAACCGTTAAACAAAAGTAGATATTATTTTACGTATCAAAATTTAAAACTTATTGCAAAATTCAAATCGGCGTTTTTTTGACCGTGAGTGTATTAGAATACTCATAGCTGGGCACCGTTAATCAAATAGTTAACTTCGTTAATCGTTAATCCGTTACTAAAAAAGTTAACTTCGTCAAACGTTAAAGCGTTACATTTCAGAAGACTTAACACAAGTTAACGTTAAAACGTTAATCGTTAATCCGTTAACACGTGATAAGAATATCATTTTTTATATCGTTGCGTTAGGGATCTTCTTGAAAAAACTGTTGGTTCTGGTTCTGGAAATTAACAGCTTAGGAACACAAAATATGACGTGTATAGTTAGAGTGTTTAATTTAGTCATCTGGCATAATGTGGATATTCCCCTTCATGAGCATTAATATGTTGAGCTTGTTTCGACGTTAAAATATCTTTGTCCGTGGAAAAAAGACGTTCAACTGCAGGGTTTTAGGGTATAATAGTACTATATTGAATAAAAATATTTATGAATATAGGCTCCCCGAAGAATTCCGTGTTATTAAACAAGTCTTTTTATTTTAATATCTAGCTACATTTTGAGTTTTACTCTTTAAAGATTTGCGGCTCTTAGGTTTTTCTAAAGATTCAGTGACAAAATTTAGAAAATCTTTCTCATCATCGTCATTGTTACTCGCGTTGCTGCCTCCATCATTTAAACTATCTCTGTCCTTCCAACTTTCGGCAGCTTCTTGTCGTAACGCCTCTTCTACCTTTTTTTCCATGCATTTCTTTCTGCATCCACTCGACTGCTGTCATACGTTTCCAACCATATTAATTGGAACTTCAGATTAAAAGCCACGACAAGTTGGCACTGCCCGTCGTCCAGAAGTGGTCCAAACCTTTTCTCCATGCCATTTAATGTGCTAAAGCTGTGCAATTTACTATGCCTTTAGACCAGTGTAAGCCAAACCTACACAAATGCATTTTACTATGCATGCTATCAATTCATTTCATTTTAATTTCATTTCATTTCATTTATTTAAATAAATTAGTACAAAATGCTACAAGATTTTATATCTTATAAAAAGCATAAAAAATATATCACAAATTTTCATATATGGCTATCAACAAACGAAAATGTAAATCAATAAGTCTTATCTTCTATATAATACTTAAAAAATTAACCTATCGAATTAAAAGATTAAGAAAAGAGAATACTTTCCGCCTAAACTGTGCAGGTGACCTTATCACTTGCAAATCGTGCGGAAGGTTATTCCACAAACGAATTGCTGTGATGAAAAATGAGCGTTCCTGAACTAAACTTCTGTGCCTAGGTACAATTAATCTTAGTCCCCTACGTGACTGCATAAAATGCAACATATCAAATAAATAACTTGGACAGTTGTCATGAATAATATTATGCAGCTTTATAAGATTTCTTGAACTGCGGTACTGATCCAGGTTAAGGCCTACTATACTATTTTTAAGATGAGAAACACTGTTATATCTTGGTATGCTAAAAACAAATCTAATGCAATCATTAAAAGCCATATTTAATTTCCTCATGCAGGCAGAATCAGGGCTTGGATAAACAGAGCAATTAAAGGAAAAGAAAGGTATTATTAAGCTTCTTACCAAGCGCAATTTCATGTCACGAGGCAACGAATACGACGAAATGCTGAGGCTTCTAAGACTTGCATAAATCCGCTTGATTGTTGCAGATGTTGCATCGCAGCAACTTAGTGAGTGGTTAATGACATATCCAAGATACTTAATTTTATTTTTATATGGGATAATAATATTATTTAGGATAATTGGAGGGAAATCTTCTACATTATTGTTTATTACAAATCATTCCAACGCATTTCGAAGGGTTAAGCCTTATTTTGTTCCTGTAGGACCATTCCTGAATGTGATTTAGGTCTTCATTTACCCTAACCACACAGTCTTCAGACAACCCTATTCGACTTGATGTATATATTAACACATCATCTGCATATAAATGAGTGTGACAATTAGAAACAACTTCTGGCAAGTCATTAATAAATAAAGAGAACAAAAGTGGTCCCAACACCGAGCCCTGTGAAACGCCACAATGTACTATTTGTACTGATCAAGGTTCATCTAGTCCCTTGTTGGCACATTGTGGCGTTCCACAGGGCTCGGTGTTGGGACCAATGTTGGCACAAACTACACCAGCCATGTACTTTGTAGAGCCTGAATGTACTTTTTTGTCTTGAAAACCCAATTTTCCTAAAATGTACGAAATTGTTCTAAAATGTACTAACAAAAAAAAAAAAAAATAGTCCTCACTTTTGCCATCTCAAAAACCCTAGCAAAATTAGATATATTTCACATTAAATTAATTACAATATCTACTCATTGCGGTTATTCTCATTTACTAAAAAACAAAAAAGGTAAATATTTAAAAAAATAAAAATGTCAAAATGTACTAAAACTTTGGCAAATGTACTGAAAATGCCCCAAATGTACCGGATGTACTGAAAACTTGTCGAATAGGGGCGTTCACGTTATCCTTCATGCTGTCCATCATTCTTGACAAACTTCATTGCTTGATATTGGATGGATTTCAAGATATTTTGATTTCACTGCTGGCGTCAACAACAACAACAAGAAATTTTTCATTTCAAATAAGATTTCATAGAGTGCACATCGTGAATAATAAAAAGTTTTGGCATGATTTAGGTTTTTTTCCTCGTTGTAGGAAGTTGAAAATAATTTTTTTTATTATTACACCACCGAAAAATTAAAAACAAAGAATTGAAGTGAGTAATTCGAGAGATGTGTACACCTCGAAATTTTTCTGCAAATGATGTTTGACAAGCATGTTTGATGGTGTGAACGCAAAACGAAATTTACAGTTAGTCGGTTGGTCAAGCCATGTTGGGCAGCATGAAGGATAATGCGAACGCCCCTAATGATTTTTCAGGACGCAAATGTACCGAAAAAAGTAAAAATGTACCGAAAATGCTATCACTGGTATACATGCAGCTTTTGCTTGCGTTATGACGTATTTACTCGCGGGTAACAGAATGGCTTACACTGCATTAGACTAACGTTACCAGATATTTTTGACCAAAACGCGGAGCAGGAAAAAGATGAAACTTTTTTAAAGATTCTTTTGTTTTTACTGCAAAAAATTTTATGTACTAAAAAAAAAGGTCCTCACTTTCACATCCCGAAAACCTAGCTAAATGAAATTTATTATTTTCAATGAAAACGCGGACCGCGCGGAGCAGAAAATCAAAAACGCGGACTTACTCCGCGAAAAGCGGATCATATGGTCACGTTACTTTAGACGTTTTTTTTTTTTTAAATTCTATAAATGTAAAATAATTGGTCTTAGATCAACCTAAACAAAGATATTCAGGAGCAAAAGAAGAAAAGAAGTGTTATAGTGAAAAATTAAGTAATTAAGCAAGTAACTATGGGAGTCAAAAATGCATGAACAATATTTTATATTTTTATAGAAACGAGTACTGAGGCAATGCCTGCATGAAATATCTCTCCCTTTCTTTTCACAAGAAAGTTCATTCAGTTTATTTAGTTGTCTACAATTCTTTCAAAGCAGTTACGCCGCAAACGAAATCCTCGACGCAGTGGAAGACAAATGAGTTTCAAGTATCGCTAAGAAACATTCAACGAATATTGAAAAATGAGCTAGGAGTAAGGCCTTACAAGTTCCAAAAAACGCAAAATCTTACTGATCCACAAAAAAAAGTTAGACTGGAACGATCAAAGGAGTTACTACGCTTGTACGAACGTGGCCAGTTGCTGGATATCGTCTTCTCTAACGAGAAAATTTCTCAATTGAACAATTTGTAAACAAACAAAATGATCGCGTCTACTAAGCCAAGAGATCATTCGAAAATTTGAGCCTTCGATTGGCCACAAGAATTCTATCACTACCATATGTGATGGTATGGGCTACCGTAACTGCCGATGGATGGTCTCCGCTTGTATTTTTTTTTGGACCGTGGCGTTAAGGTAAATGCCAATGTGTATCGCAAAGCAGTCTTGGAAGGAGCTCTGAAGCCGTGGGCTCATGAACATTTTGGTGAAGGAGAGTGAACGTTTCAACAAGACTCTGTACCGTCTAACAAGACACGCGTAAACCAAGAATGGTTAAAAACCAAGTTCCTAACCTAATATCAAGTGCACAATGGTCCCATGTTCACCAGATGCAAATCCGCTGGTTAGAACTAAAAAGTATCAAAGTGTTGATTCGCTCAAGGCCGCCCTTCGCCGCAAATAGCGCCGCATTCCACAAGCTCACCTTCGTGCAGCGTGTGATGCTTTTATCGGCAGACTAAGAGCCATAGTTCGTGATAAGGGGGACCATATTGGAAATTTGAAATAGCTTAAAAAATTTTAATTATTTGTTAAACCTTTTCTTTGTTTTTAATAAAATAAATTTTCAAATACAAAACAATATCAGCATTTTGAAAAGTTGCAGTTCGATATTTACCAAACTCATTCATCTGCGCCAAATAATTGCTATGCTATGATGAATTTGACTTTTCCCTTTTATATGGGGAGTGTCATCGCCAATTCTTCGCACCCAAACTATGCTTAGACCGTGTCAAAGTCCATGCGAAATATACATACATATATTCCAATTGCTATCCAGCTATGTCAAATAATTGGTGAGACATAACAAAATGTTATTTTTCTCATATGAAGACGGGACACAGCCCATTTTTTCATTGAAAATTACTTTACGTCGTACCGCTCACATATATATGTACAGTAGGTCAAAGCCAAACTCGTATATCAAAAAAATTATTCCTCAAAACTTATTAAATAAAAAGGATAAAAAAAAATTTAAAGTATTTTTATAAATAGTATTTTTAGTCCTATCCAATTTTAACAAAAACCAAAACTTCAAATTTTTCGTTTTTATAAGAAATAAATAAAAAGCATCAAAAAATTAAACATATACAGTACCGAACCCAAAGTCGTACAGTTGGACCTACTCAGCAATCCTGTTATTTTAGTGCATACAGGTTCATAATCTCTAATACTTTTTCGTTTTCGGAATCCCCGAGAATTGTACTTTCGTATAATTTGTGGAGAAAATTGTGCACGTTCAGCTTAATTTTTTGTCACTTTTTATTTCATTTTAAAATTAATGCGAAATTTTGAGTTTCGTTTTTTGTTAAAAATGAAGGATTAATACAACTATTTAAAAACATATTCCAAGTTTTTTAAATTATTTTTGCGTAGCAATTTTTGAGGAATTGAAAAATATTTTTTTTGATGTACGAGTTTGGCTTTGATCTACTGTATATACCAAGTTTCATTAAATAAATGATGAGATATAATGAATTTGATTTTTCTCTTATACGAAGGGGCTTGGCATCACTCATTTTTTCCAAACCAAACTATGGTAAGAACATTACACAGACCATAAGAGCATATGTATGTACCAAATGTTATCCGGCTGTGTCAAATAGTTGGTAAAATTTTAAAAAAATCGAAATTTTCATATGAGAGGCGTGGCGCTACCCATTTTTTTTCCATGCAACTTACTTTTTCTCGTATCTTTTATATTCAAGTCTCACTTATCTGTGTCAAATATTCGTTGAGAAATAATGGATATGATTTTGTTTTTACATGCGGCCGTGTCATCGACGATTTTTTTCCAAACCATATAAAACACTACCTCAATCGGTCAAGTCGTTCAGAAGTTACGCGATCACAAACAAACGCACCAATGTGCATATGTGCATATTAACCCAGCAATACTCAGCGTATGAAATTTCATACAATGTTTGAACTCTGCACATTGGTATTTTTTACCAACAAACAAGGTAGACGGAGATGGCATTTTTGAATTTTTTGATGTAAATATTTTCAATAAACCAAATCAAATTTTTTTGTTTAAATTTTTTATTAGCAAAATGCATTGTTTTTTAGTGAATTTTCCAAAATCGCATGAAAAAATTCTTTTTTCTGAGAACTGCTGCGTTAAGATGTATAACGAACTCTTTTGAGCGATTGTTCATTCTGTTTGGAGTGCTTAGGGATATTTTTTAGACACAACTTTTCAATGAATGTGCGCCTATTTTACGAGACTTAGAATCTCAAAAATTCACTTGCCGGAAGGATGAGTCACAGTTCTCTGATGTCGAATATCAATAATTTTTTAATTAAAATTTTGAGTGTGAACTGATCTTTCCGTGGAATAAATTAAACGGCCAAATACTTTCCACAAATTGGCTTGCGTCATCACATGAGGTAGTCACCTCATGCAAAATATATATATGTATATGGTCTATACACCACTGAACTAACTCAACTTTTAACTAACTAAAACAATAGAATTAGATGTTCAAAAAATCGGTAAAAGTTGGAAAATTTTGAAAAAGTCTTAAAATAATGAAATAGGGAAAATAAAAATTGGAAAATTTTGAAATCGGTTGAAAAAGTCAAGAAAAGCAAAATATGTTGAAAAAGTTGTAGTTGAAAAATTATTGTATTTTCAGCTTTTCTTTCAAAAAGAGGTTTTTTGACCAGTGAGTTATGTTGCAATTAAATATTCATTTAAAATCCAAAATTATTATGATTACTCATACGACCTGTTGTACGTAATTATTACACCGGAACAAAAATCATTGCACATACTTGTATGTTAATATGGTGCTCGCCTTCAATTAAATTAATTAATTAATATTTTCCAAAGTTATGTCGGGAATTTCAATTTGAAAGCAGACACATTCTTAGGATTGATTGAAGAATAACATATAAAAATAATAAAAAAAGATACATACAGTATCGGACAAAACATATTGGACTGAATACACATTTTTGTAAAACCTCAAACCTTCCTGAACTCGAATTTGAGGTCTACATAGCTCTATCACGGCAAGACTTTTTTCATACTGCTCCTCAGGAGCTCTACTGTCCCATTCGCATAAGAAACATGGAAATTTTGTAAAACCACTTTGTTGTCCCAGTATAATGGTTACGACTTTCAAATCTGTAATTTGGGTTAATGGCATCTACAACTGCTGTAATAAGCCACGGGCTCGGATTGAGTGACCCTAAATACGTATATAAACGTTGTGTATATTGCATTATTCTCAATTTGACCTTGAAATGACCTTAATCTTGACGTGATAGAGGTATGTAGACCGCAAATTCGCGTTCAGGGCATCAATTACCTAGGAAAAATATGGTCTGGTCAAAGAGACAGCAACTTTTTTTTTTTTTTTTTGTAAACCTGTGTTATCTAAGTCAAACCTGAAAAATGCATTTAAATTCAAAATATATGTATGCTTTATTCTTAAAAGAGATACGATTTATTTTACATTTTATTCAAAATTCAAGCTTTATTATGAAAAAAACCAAAATATGTCAAAAATTCACGCGACAAAACATTGCGATCAATATTTTGTAGAATATCCCTTGTTTTTAATAACAGCTGGTCTTCTCCTACGCATGGAAGCAATAGTTCTGTCTGTTGTCGATTTTTATAAAGCGACCCAAGGATCTGTCAAAGCATCAACAAGTTTTTTCTTATCTCCTCCTACACTTTCTCTTTTGATTTTTTTATTGACTATTGTCTCGATTGGGTTAAGGTCTGGAGATTGTGCTGACCATTTCATAACACGAATTCATTCCTTTTAACCCATCTTTCACATACCGTGAAGTATGTTTTGGATCGTTGTCCTGCTGAAATCGCCATAATATTTAAATTTTTTGTGAATTATTTCTAACTCGAAAGTCAAACAAGTTAAAATCAATCTTGTAGAACACAAAATTCTCTACAAGTTTTGCTTCCAATATTTTAATGTAAACTGAAATTTAATGTGGCAGATATACTTGCTATAAAGTATCTCGTAACCAAAAGTAGGCGCAACAGTATTTGTGGGCGTGGCACTTACCATAGCAGCAAAAAACGTGTAATGTTATATTTAGTGTACAATCAGTGTAATCCTTATAAAATTTGGTGTGGAAATGGCGGTTACTATAAGCTTTGAAAATAAATGGAGTTCGACAGGATAGCATCAGTGGGCGTGCCACCGCCCATACAAGCAAAAAACGCTAAATATTATATTGATAGTAATAAAATTTGGTGTTGAGATATCAATTACTATAGCTTTGAAATTAAATTGAATTAGACGGAATCGCATCAGTGCGCGTGGCACCTCCCATATTAACCAAAGTTTGTAAGCGTTTTTTTAAGTGAACTATTGCAGTAATTGGTATCGCATTGAAACATACCTTAAATAACATATATAGCAAACTATTTCGTCACCGCCCAAATTTTAAAAATTTTTTCAACATTTTTCATATTTTTCAATATTTTTAGTCATTTGCAATCGTTTCAACTCCCAACTTTTTTCGAGTTTTCCAACCTCATTCAAATTCTTTCAACATTTTCAATATTTTATCGGGTTTTTTAGCCCTTTTCAACTTCAACCAATTTTTTTTTTTTACTTTTTCAACAATTTTGGGCTTCTTCAACCTTTTTTCAAAGTTTTCCAATTTTTTCAATCTATGACAACTTTTTTCAATATTTTCCATACTCCTTCGAATTTTTAACCATTTTAAGCTTTTTTCCAACAGCTTTTCAATCTCAACCTCAACCTCAACCTCTAGGACCTCTTGTATAGGACTTAAGTATTTGAATAAAATTTGTAGTGATAAAAACGTGGTCTTCACATACATAATATTATCTGCTAATTTTCAATATATCGTATGTATGTATGTAAATTATGTTGATGAAACTGGAATAAAATTTCCATGCTTATCCCTTTGACTGTGATTGCGAGCGCATGGTATTAATTGAAATGAGTCACTGCGTTACGTTACAAAATAACGTAGAGCACAGCACATACGATGCCTGGTTGATATGTATGAAGTCAAGGCAAAGTATTACCCATAACAAAAACAAAGTGTGATGATTATCATATTTGCTAAGCGCTTTCTCACAAATCTACCGGCAACAACACAATTCAGTTTCTCTATAAAAAGCTTATGATGCCGTATAATGACATCAGCAACTACTATAAAATTTTACTCATTCGTTCATCACCCCTTACCTCTTGACATAACATTGGCCATCTGCACCACATTCTTTTATGATGAAAAAGCTCAACATCTCTTTCCAAAAAGGGTAAATTAGCCAATGATGGCTGGCTACTCAAATTATACAAAAGAATAGAAGTATATTGGAATGTGTCGATTGGTCATCGGGAATTAGAAGCACCTTAAAGCTATGATCTCTAATTTGGGTCTTTTTTTAATTTTTACAGCTTTTGAAATGCTGACTCAAAAATCCCGATATTACAGTTTTTAGTGGAATTGGGGATTTTAAATAAGTGATACAATCTTGAGATTATTAAATGTATCATAACCAAATTTCGTAGAATCGAAAGTTCCCTATAAGCGCAACAACGCTTACAGTGCATTTGAAAGACAAAAAACTGTTTGCCTTTGGCCAAAATATAGTGGTGAACATACATACATATGGGACGTTCTTTCATAAACCGCACAAAATTCAGGAAAAAAAAACCTCGACTTCTTCAAATGCGATGAACATTTTTTTCTTGCATCTTCTAACAAATTCAGTTGACCCATGTATTTTGTTTTTGCTGAAAAAATTTTTTTTTCGAAAATATCCACATATGAATTTTTGATAATTGGCTGGATTTTGTCAAATGTACTCATACTTGATGTCTATTATCTACAGTTCTACTGATCCGATCAATGTCGTGCAACGTGCGACGAGTCAAAACAAAGAAACGAGTATTTAACACTCGTTATTAAATTTTGATTCGTCGCGCGCTGCACACTTAAATTCGTACTGGAATTCATGACTTGCGCTGGAAAATATTTAATAACTTCCGATCAACAGAGGCTCCACTTTTTTGTAAAATGGGTTTTGTAGATAAAAGAATAAGGAACAAAATGTTATTTTTTTCAATGCATTCTAGTTAGAGAAACATCATATTAAAACTATTTAGACAATTAAATTGTTATTATTTTTCATTTGTTGACAGTATAAAGTTTTTTTAAAATTTATTGCAAAAGCTAACGTCATAGACTATTAAATAAAAAAAATCTGACATTGATCGGATCAGTAGAACTGGAGATAATAGACTTCAAGTATGAGTACATTTGACAAAATCCAGCCAATTATCAAAAATTCATATGTGGATATTTTCGAAAAAAAATTTTTCCACCAAAAAAAAACATGGGTCTAGTAATTTTATGTATATAAGCTGCAAACAAAATTTCGGGCGATTCTAAAATAGCAAGTCCAAAATCCTATGCGGTTTGTAAAAGAACGCCCCCTATAGCAAAATGCTTATAACAATGCCTTCATTTTGACCTCCTTAGGGATCTTCTATACATGGTACTACGCCTTTCAATAGCAGGCGTGCTATTATGCCTTCCTGCAGCAGCATGGCTATCATGCCTGATATTCGAAGGCTGGGAAGACCAGATCAGTATTACAAAAGAATTGTACTTTAATACATTTTTTAATAAAAAATAAATGAAATATATAAATAATGATACCAACCTTATATCTAAGGCCTCGGCCTGGTTTTCATTGTTTTAAGTAAAAATTATGATACTCCAATACATTTTTATATGTAAAATCTTCGTCGGCCTTGGGCAACCCCTAAGCATTCGAATTCCTTGGGGCCATTTTGACTTAATATTTATACTAACTAACAAAAACACCTTAACGAATGTGAACAAAAAAGGTTCCACGAGCTGTACAAGTATTATGATGAGAATATTGCTCAAAATGTGACATATATAAAAAAAACCTTATCGCTCCTACCATATTGCTCACTTACTTCAAGACTGGCATAACTCAAAAAAACTTGTTTTTGAGTTAATGATGCAGAAATAGGTTACCGGGCATAGCCCCCCCGGACATAATCCCCGGGATTATGCAAACAGTTTTGGGCCTTATGTCTGTCTTTTTTTTCGGTCATAATTCCCACTACGTTAACCCCCATAACGAAAATGGGGATTATTTCCGTATAATTTGTGGACATATCCTCATTTACGAAATGGGGGTCATGTCACGGCAGCGCAGAAATATCCGGCATTTCATGTTTTATTTTGTGTGAAAAAAATCAAAAAGGTATGTTATAAACTTGCCTTGTGAGAAGAGTTTATGTAGCATACTTTTCTTCATTTTCATATAAAAAGAAAGTTATTGAAAACTTTAAATGCTTTTTTCTCCCACTTCATGTTGTTTTGAGTTATGTCAGTATTGAAGTAAATGAGCGATATAATAATCATAGTGAGAAGAAAATGGGACCAAATGGGACTCATTGGTTGGCTTACCCTACTTGCTATTCAACTAAAAGTTTACCATAAAATTTATAAGCGCACTCAACTATACGAATGACAAGATAGAAAAGTTTCCATTTGACTTCAGTATTTGCGTGATTCTCTTGAAGTGAAGATCAAATTCAGTGCGAACGAGTCAATTTTAATAATATTACCATAATGTCGATTGGTAAGATTTACTGCTGATTTAATTTTATTTTATATTATATTTTTTTGTTTTTTTTTTTGTTCTTCATTTTGTGAAGTATGTCAGTCAGTACTTGATTCGAAAGGTGTTGTCATATTGCGCATTTGGAGTTCTACTCTACTTTCATTGTTTGAAAGTCATAATTGGCTCAGTTTCAATTGTTAATTTAATTTTGTTTTTAAATTTTAAATAGAATTTATTTAAATTTTTTAAGGTGTGGTACACTTCGTTTAAAATTTAAACGAAAAAATAAACAGTGATTGCTAACTTGTAATGTTTAAGCTCGTAATATTTAAATTGAGAGCTTCGTTTAAAAATTAAGCAAATATTTAAATTGATTATGTCATGATTAGTCAGCTTCGTACATTAATTCGAAACTATGTAGCTATCAGTTCCACTGCACCTTGATCTTCCAGTTGGTTCTAATATATGCTCGCATATATATGTGCGTATGTGCATATGTATGTGTGCATGTACCTACATACATACATATGTACATATATTCTCAACACAAAATTGTATTCCCGGCAAAGTTAAGATGACAACAAAGTGACATTAAAAATATTACTTTAATTTTTCACTTTGATCATTTTGTTGTTGTTTTTTTATTTCAATATAAAAGAATTTCGTTTTCGAAAGCAGTTTTTTTTTGCTATTCCCACATTATATCGTTTATGAAGTTTTCTTATTTTATACCAGTGGTTCTTCTTTATTGACATACATACCTACCTACGTTAATCATACAAAAATAGTGTTGAGTACATACATACATACGTATGTATATACTTGACTGTCCGTTATTTTTCAATTTTCTTCAATCCAATAGTTCGGTGTATCAATGTTTTTGTTAAAAAAATACAAATTTATTTTTGTCCAGTATAGCGTTCAGGGCTGCCAAGTGGTCGTTAATGACGCACCCAGGTCGTTAGTTGGATGCCAAAACCGTAGACCACGTAGGAGGTCGTTAAGCCATTAATTGGAGATAAACGCCGTTAATGGCCGTTATTAAAAAAAAGCTGATACATTTCTCTTCAAAAATACAGTACTACATTGTACAAATTATTTAATATTGCTGACCGAAAGCAAAGATCATCAACTTTATTCGAAAAAAAATTTGCCATTTTGACAAATTTTTTGTCTTTTTGAAAGGCCGTTAATTACTTATTTTCAGCTTGGCAACGCTGATAGCGTGTGATCGAGCGCTTAAATGTTTTTTAACTCAAAAGCCAGCAGACCTACAGAAAAAGTGTTGAATATCTATTTGTTTATTATTTTATTTATAAAATATTTGCACAAGAAACATTTTTTTCCAGTGTACTTTTCTATAAAAAAAACCTTCAAATAAAGAACAAACCCAATTAAACCATTTCTTCTGTAAGTCTACTTGTATTTTTGTATTTATATTCCTTTTTTTTTGCACATTATTTTATAAGATTTTAAGAAAAAAATAAAATACACTGAAAATAGTTCTATAGCTTATTTCTAGTAATTAATATTTTTTCTCAAAATCTAATGAAAAAAGACAGAAAGCTTGTAGCATTTTTTATGTAGGTCTACAAGTTTTTAAATAAAAAATATGTAATGAAAAACTTAATGTCAAAAATTTTATTCTTTTAACAAAAACCTTAAACTATTGCGAGGAGGTCAGATCGGAAAATAACGGACAGTCTAATATATGCAAACATACATATTATTTAAACTAAAGAAAGCTTTCGAATTTTTAGCAAAATAAATATTTTAAACAACAAACATATTTTCAACAACGAATCTATTTTATTAAGAAAATTTAAAAAAAAAATATTCCACTTAACAAACGACATCTGCTCTGAAAACTCAGAAAACAAATACCCGTTTTTAACGGAGAGAACAGGTGTGCTCAAAAATAGAGATGAATATGATATAAAGCAAGCATTTGAGGAGGGACGGAGCAAAAGTTGTTAATTGTAGAATATCGCATTTTACAGAAGATACTAAAAACTTTTAAGTCAATCGTTATAAAAAGAAAGGTTTTGCTTGCGTAAAGCAAAAAAAAAAAAAAATTCCATGATTCAGACAGTGCTCAAGTAAAAAAATTCAATCGTTTAAATTCACGTGGTCATTCAAAATTACTTTAATTACCTTTGATGCAACACAAAGTAGTTAACTAGTAATGCATCCATCTTATTTGGATGTAGTCGTAACTTATCATCTCGAAGAGGCCTAAACATAATATATAGATTTGCATTGTTGAATCCTGTCCTAAACATGGGCTTCCACAGGTTTTTTGGGTCATTTTTTATTAATATATATTAATGCTTGAAAAGTGTGCCATACGATAGAGCTCGAAGAGTTTAAAAATAATATATAGGGTTTCCTTGTGGAATGCTGCCTTAAACATGGGATGCCACCATGTTTGGGCCAGGATTCGACAAGGCAACCTTATATCCTATATGTATATTCTATTTAGGCTCTTCGAGCTCTATCATTTGGCACTCATTTCAAGCTGTTATCTTATTCTAAATATTTTAATATTAAAATATATGGAAGGTTCAGAAGTTTTTATAACCGCCTCATAAATTCACTTTCAATGAGGAGTACCACGGCAGAGTTCGTTTTTTTTTTTTTATTTTTTATTTTCGGGATAAAAATGATAAACTTTGCGAGAAAGTTGCTTAATAACAAAAACACTGCAATACTTTTTTACCAATAGC
This sequence comes from Meiosimyza platycephala, assembly GCA_963662105.1. Classification (NCBI taxonomy): domain Eukaryota; kingdom Metazoa; phylum Arthropoda; class Insecta; order Diptera; family Lauxaniidae; genus Meiosimyza; species Meiosimyza platycephala. The sequence continues at coordinate 65,826,504 of OY759211.1, read as the reverse complement.
AATATCAAAAATCCATTAAGATCCATGCAAAATTTATAGCCAAATTCTTTTATAATTAATGACTAAAAATCACTTATTCAAAGTAGCATTTTGAAACATCATAGATAATTCTTAAAAATTAAATAAAACACACACACTAATATGTATAATATACATTGTAAATATGTATGTACATATGTATGTATATTAGCAACAGAAACGCTCTCACAGTGACGGGTTAGAGATAGATTTGCTTGATATACAATGCAGTGATATTTTATCAAACGTAAATTTTGAGAGATAATTGCATCATTTTTTAACTAACTTTGCGAGTCAATCTCTTTCACCTTGTATTGCCGGGGCACCATCAGTAGCTATGACAGATATATTGACTCACTGTTTTGCATAAAATTCTTGCTTGAGTTGTTTTATTATATTTATATTAACATCATTATCATCGATACCTCCACTAAAAACGGCCACTCAGTAGTAGTAATTGCGCTTATCATTGAGGCATAACATTTTAAGATACCAGATATTCTGATGTTGGCGGGAAATTAAATTCACGATGTTTTGAAAACAAAAAATGTACTACGGACTACTTAAAAAGTATTTGATATATTAAGGGAATTTTAAGGATGAAGAATGGGACTAAGATCGGATAAAAACGTAGCTTATTGGAATTATTAATCCTGAAAGAGCTGGTTATCGTTTTCCTTTTCCAACTCACGTTGTAAGTCCTCTTCCCATCTTGCACTTGATACCGAAGAACAAATATCAACCTTTTGAGCATTTTGTTGTTTTTACTCATCTTTTTTAACTTTAACGCGTTTAATACTTAATTATCGATTGGGTAAAGTTTTCATTTGGCAACGCTAGCTATAGGGAAGACAGTAAATAATAATTAAATTTGATTGTTTTCTTTACACTTTAGTTTTTGGGACACCAGTAAAAACCTGTTCATAGTATGATTTCAGAGTTTGCGTATTAAGTATTGACCTTAAGAAGCACATTTTTCAACTAAGGGTTATATTTGTTGTATTACAATTTTTTAATGATGGCAACGTATACGATACCTACGTCATTATATTACGTATTATTTCATTTGATTTTTATTGTCTACTAATAAGTTCTATCTATGAAGATGTAGATACTTTACGCTCGATAGCTTAGCGGTCACTTACGACGCATAAAATGATGTCATTTCTATCGGTTTCTTATTTTATAACAACAAAGTGTAGTACTCAAGCTGAATTCTAATAGAATTTTATTCATTTATGTACAGTTCAGTGCCCATAAGCAATGAGAAATATTTGAGGTTTCACTTGATATTTTTTTAATGAATACATTTTTTTTGTAACTTGTTATTAAAAATATTTAATTGTTTGTAGAGAAAGAAGTATATTTTCATGTTCAAACATGTAGTGACTTTCAAGCATGTAAATCAAATTCAGATGTCCATAGAATATTTATAGTTTCCATGCGATTTTTCTCGCGACTAAATTAGCTTTGCGATTTGTTTTTTTTTTTGTTTATCCAAGGTAATCCCATGACTTATTTAATGGTGCCATAAATCGAAAGAAAAAAATTTTTAAATTCACAACAAACTGTGAACTTGCTAAACCATTGGTTGGTGGTTGTTTCTTAACATAGGAATGAATGTAATAAAATACACCGCTATTTGGAGCATACGCTAATATGTAGAGATGCTTATTACTCACAGTTTAGTTATAAAATTTATACGAAATATAGTTCTCAGTAATTTAATTAATTAGGTGTTTTCAGTTGATAACATGAATAGTGACATGGCATTTTAGAACTTAGTGTTTTATCTTTTCCTCACAAGATCTTTGAAACCACATTCATTCCCGCCCTCTTTGATGAAAGTTATATAATAATAATATTTTGTATTTATCTTTCAGAAATCAACACTCCAGATAAATTGGAATACCAATTCCATCCAGTTTCCGGAGGAGTTTTCACATTTAAGGTACGTGCCGCTCACGATGCACACTTGGCGCTTACTCCTTCTCCCGTCGAAGCTGAACCTATTTATGAAATATTCATCGGTGGATGGGACAATAACAAATCGGTCATCAGAAGAAATCGTCAAAAACCAGATGTTGCAGAAGTGAACACCCCTGGTATTCTTAATGCAGGCGAGTTTCGCAGCTTTTGGATCCGTTGGTATGACAGTGTAATCACCGTTGGACGTGAAGGTGAAGCAGCTGCATTTTTGTCTTATGACGCACAAAATTTGTTTCCCATTAACTTTGTTGGTGTTTGTACTGGATGGGGCGCCAGCGGAACATGGCTAATTGATGGTGCAGGTCCCACAGCTCCAAATATGGGCTTCTCTGCTCCCCCCATGGGTGGCGGTCGCGGCGGTGGCAGCCCAGGTTGTTGGGTTCCAGCTGCTAATGGAGTAGTTCCACCAAGCTCAATGGAAGCAGGTTTTGACGGCAGTGAGCAACTGTATATTGCACGTGCTCGACATGAAGGTGACCTCATTCCCGGAAAACTCCATCCATCACATGGCGTCTGCTACGTCGCTTACGGTGGCGGTGAACATGGACATAACGAATATGAAGTTCTCTGCGCTGGCCAAGGTCAATGGGTCCCAGTTTATGATGGCAGCATTCCACCAAATGCCATTCCTGGCGGCGAATCTGCTGAGGGTGAGCCACTATTTATTGGACGCGCCACTCATGACGGCACCATTACTGTTGGCAAAGTGCAACCATCGCATGGATGCTGCTACATTCCTTATGGTGGCCAAGAATTGGCTTATAAGGAATTCGAAATCTATGTTTCCGTTTAAAAGCCTAAGAGTTAAACTCAAATACCAGCGCACATAATTGTAGATCGAATAGTTGTTCAAAGTTATCGGTAATCAGTAATCTCATCATAAGTGCTTCTCTTTCGAATGTATTTTTGTGCCTTTAAGAAGCAACCGAACTGGTACGAGAAATTATTGCATCAAGATAATTATTTATATGGAAAATTATTTATGTTACACATTAACTGTTAAAGATATGTTTTTAATTTTTATTAATTTATATGTGAATCTCAAGATTTTTACAGCAATTAAAATATTTTGCAAATAGAAAAGATTGATTACAGAGTTAAATTAAATATTACAATTGGAAAAACTAAACTACGATGTTTGTATTGATAATACTGTGTGAAAGAAAATTGTAGCGGAATAATAACAATCATATCGACTAATATGTAGGGACAGGAGTCGAGCACATACATAGGTCCGCTTATTAGTATTTCCCGCATAATTGAGCAAAAGAACTACAGTGGACCCCGCTTAATTGATCTTTTAACTGCGCAAAAAATTTGGATTTATTAACCGGGGAATCAATAAAGACGGGCCCGCTTATTTGATCCAACGGATCATTTAAAAGAATCCCGGATAATCGACTTAGTCAATTAAGCGAAGAAAAAAAAATTTATTTTACTGACCTTACCTCAAGATAGGATTGTCAGATTTTTGAAACGCAAAATCAGTACATTCAAGTATATTCAACGCAAAAAATTAGTACAAAATTAATGTTTTTATTTACTAAAAAAAAAAGTCAGAACTTTTCGGATGGCACAATGCCCTAGCAAAATAACAAAATTAATTAAATACATATGCTTAAAAACAAGGACCATTTTAAAGACTCCGCTTAAAAGAATTATATTCTTATGTACTGAAAAATGAAATAAAATGAATTGAATTGAATTGAAAAAATATTAAGAAAAAAAAAAGTTTTTTTTCAAATTTTGAATTGTGCATCCTCTGAAACTTGAGAGTATCAAGAAACAACATTTTTGACTCCAATATAATATGTATTTATGACACCTATTAAACAATGAAAGATCGCTACTGTCATCAAACGATTTTAAACTGTCAATCTTTCATTGTTGTACTTTTTTTCAATGTTGCTTCTAACATGGTTGATCTCTTAAAAGGAGACTTTTTCATGTATTTTTAACTTGGAAAATATTTTTTCTGGTTATTTAAAAGGGGAAATCAAATAAGCGGGAATCATTTAACAGGGGATTTATATACATAGTTCAAATGAGGAAAATTTCATTGGGTTTTTTTAGACCAGTAATCCGGGGAATTCAGCTAACCGGGGATCTATTAAGCGGGGTCCACTGTACTAAGAAAATATTATAATTGAAATATACTCCCGATTCATCAGTTGAGTCCCGATTTACTTACGGAACACCTTTTTTAATTGAGAGCCCATGTAGGAAAAGTGACTAGGACCAACACTGGCCCACTGGTGATTATTATGAAGATTATGTCATAAGAAACGAAAAAACAACCTTTGCCTATTGCTGCATTTAAAAATGGCAATATTACAAATATGAAAAAAATATAGTATTATCGCGACCAGGTAAAGATCCAACTACCGAATTTCAAAACTGCAACTGTCATGGGTGCCAAGGTACATATGTATATCGTTTCGAGTTTGCTTATTTTTTGTACAACTCCGTATAGTCTTTCTGACCTCCGCTGAAGACACGGATGTACGAATATCTATGAATGAACATAGAAAAGACTTCAGAAGCATCTAGACTAAGGAAGATTCTATCTACCACTGCCACTAATCTAGGTCACTTAAGAAACCTAACGGCTTCTGGTCAACGTCTACCAAAGAAGCCTTAGACCTCTTATTGGACGCTCCTTTCCCTGGTAACTCCGTACATGAGCCAGATGATTCCAATTTTCAAACCCAGTCGTCTTCAAATATTCTTGTGGTTATTGATTTGGAAATCAATATGCGTTAGGCGATAATTAACTTTAAACCTTAAAAATTACCAGGAGCTGATGGTCGTCATCTTCATTCCAAAGGCTGCGAAGAGCTTCCACATAAATCCAATGGATTTTAGACCAATAAATTTTTCCTCTTTTCTTTTAAAAACATTTTGTTTGCTTGTCATTAGACTCAAGGAAACTATTTGCTGGTCCGAGGGAAGAAAATGATACTCAACTATTCTTCATAGTTTGAGTTCTGTACCTTCCAAATTTGGACTATACTGTTCCAGTAATCTCATTTAAGTGAGATTACAAAACTCACATTCCATCTAGGGTTCACTGGAACGGAGGAAATTCGGGGTGTTATGGTATTTACTCTAAGAAACTGAAGATAAGAATTGCAGCGAGGTTACCAGACTATTGTAGCTTTTTTCAGGTAAAATTTATAGCTATAGAAGACAGACTGAGGAGGACAAATGTTGTATCTAAAAGAATATAAACATTTATTCAGATAGTCAGTCCGCCATCAAATCTCCAGAATCAGTCTTCCTAAACTTACTGGTGTCCCAAAAATGCCGCTCATCTATTATTGAGATGACTCAGCATTTTAATATTCACCTCATCTGGGTGACTGGGCATAGGAACATTGATGGAAATTGCAAACCTGATGAACTTGATAGGCAGGAGACTACTACACAGATTCCTCCGAACAAGGAAAGTGTTAACATGTCATTTGCTGCTGCTAGACCATTTGAAACTTTTTGGTGTCGTAATATTTATTCTGAAAATATTTTAGCAATTGGTATCATGACATTTTTAGCTCGATATAGCCATGTCTGTCAGACCAACACAATAAAAACGATTTTTGTTTTGAATGTAGAGACGCAGTGGGTGTTTATTACGACACTTTTGGCTGTTTCGCTGTAATGTACGTATTGTCAATTAAATTAAAAGTATTAACAGGTTTAACTCGATTTACTTTAATATAAACGAGCAAGTTCAAAATTATTGTTTCTATCATACAAAAACGATTTGTGTAAAGTGGTTTAATGATGTGTTTTTTGCCGAATTATTTTAAGTACATTAATAAACGTGTCCTCTGCTTCTTTAGTTCAAGCTACTTTTTTTTCTTTATTTTTGATAGCTTTCATTATCTCCTCACGGAGCATAGAGGCCCAACGTGCACGATCATTAGCGAGTGCCTTCAATTATCTCCAACATTTCCCCGATTTATGTATTTCCTGCTCTAGAGAACGTTTCCACGACGAACTAGGACGGGAATCACTCCAATCAGGGCCGTTTTTAAGCATAGGCTGTATAGGCTGCAGCCTAGGGGCCCGAGCCACAAGGGGGCCGCGCCATAAGAAAATCCGTTATAACATTTTAAATTTTGAGTTGAATAAAAAAGCTGCATCGATTTCTCTCAAACTGCTTCAATATCTCAGGCGTGTACAAGCACCTTAAATGGATATCATTTCATATTTGCATACGCTGTTAACCCTGACACCGTTCTCTCTTTTGACTTGCCACTTCTTATTAAACCAAACACTTTGTATGTGGTTTTCTATTGAATAAATATTTAATTAAAAAATGTCACTCGGATCTGGTATCGGTGATATAGCCATCGGAAGTTGTGGATATAGCTTTTGCTAAAATCATATGTAGTATGTCATAAATTTTAAAGTTTTATACACCATTATTGTAGGACAATAAATTATCATTCTTATGACAACCATATTTATACATCCATTCAGGGGCTCCCAACTTACAATGACAAATTCCGATAGCTATCTCTTTGAGCAACACTTTATTTAATTTTTTTTGCATTTGCCCCCTCCTACCACGAAAACAAAAACTGGGCGATAGATGCTAAAGTAAATTGTTCCACAGAATTCTTTATCTTTTAAAAATAGATAGAATGGAATCAAAAATTTTTCAATTCCATTTGTAAAATGAGTCTGATTCCAAAATTATAGCTGTATTAGTAATTTCCGCTCCTTTGTAATTTTAATTTTTCTTAGACAATATTTCTTGAAAACAGCATTTAAAAGTTAATCAGTTTGTGATTTGTGATTTAATGAGTATTAATGTTTTTTTTATGACGAAAACCTTTTACTCGTATAAGGAATAATACGCCTGATCCAAAACAAACAGAAATCATTTCTTTTTGATGCGTGATCATATTTAATGGCGGGTATGGAAAAACGGATATGTGCATTTCCACAGGAATCGGCATTTTAGCTGGCCTCGTTTTCGATTTTTTTTTTTTTTGAGCACATCCTTCAGACATGGTTTTCTTGCAGCTAAGACTGCCTTGAATTAATATTCAAGATCGAATTATTAAAATTCAGATAGCTACTTAATTGCATTTAAAGTAAGAAATATGTGTAACTTTTTAAACCCGGTTCGCTTCAAGCAACATCAATATCGGAAAAAGTTGTCAACCAAATCTGACAATGCACGATTATTATTTAGTTTCCGGAGAATCCAAAAACATAATCCGCAAAATCGTGCCTGATCATTTACTTGTTTTATGGCCATTTTAAGGTAAGAACTTTCACCGATAATTTTAATAACATCATAAAGCGAACCGTGTACAGTTTTTGATGCTTTTAAGATCAAGTGAAATGTAATTTACTTTTAAAATATGCTGTGACAATTGTTTCTTATGTATTTTGAGTTGCTGAACACGATAACACCACTAAATTTTGCAAATATGCAAATATTTTTGGGCTATTCACCATTTTTCATGGAAAAAATTCGATGCAAAAAAAAACTAATTTTTTTGTCGACCTAAAAACTAGTGAAAAAAAAAACTTTTTTCATGTTCTTTTGTGGGCTTTAAAAGTATTTTTGGCTACAAAGTCCACAAAGACAAAAAAATAAAAAATTTTTATATATATTATGTTATTAATCATTTTCCATGGAAAATAATTGAAAATATTTAAAAAAAATTCTTTTAGGCCTTAAAATAAGTCACAAATAATTTAATTTATAATTTTGTTTTATAGATTTTTAAGGTACTTTTGACTACAAAGCTCGCAAAAAAACCATAAATAAAAAAACTAATGAAAAATAATTTATATATATTTTTGTCTTATGGGCTTTAAAATTATTTTTGATTACAAAGCCCACAAAAAAATCAAAATAAAAAAATTTAAATTTTTAATGTCTTATTCACAATTTTTCATGGAACGTATTTTTATTAAAATTATCGGTAAAAGAGTATACCTTAAAATGGCCATAAAACAAGTTAATGATCAGGACGATTTTGCGAATTATATTTTTGGATTCTCCGGACACTAAATAATAATCGTGCATTGACAGATTTGGTTGACAATTTTTTCCGATCTTGATGTAGCTTGAAGCGAACCATGTTTAAAAAGTTACACATATTTCTTACTTTAATTGCAATTAAAAAAAATAGCTATCTGAATTTTAATAGTTCGACCTTGAATATTAATTCAAGACAGTCTTAGCTTCAAGAAAAACCATGTTTGAAGGATGTGTTCCAAAAAAAAAAAAAAAAAACGAAAACGAGGCCAGCTAAAATGCCGATTCCTGTAAAAATGCACATATGCTGAATCCTTACAACGCAGTGTGATCACACGACGCGCTAACGTTTACGATTGCTCACGCTTTTATATTTTTACCAAAGCTCCTGTAGTACATTTCAAAAATATGGTCATAGATATCCTGCAGGCTAAAAATTATTTGTATTTCGACTATATTGCTGGAATGAACTATTGGATTTTAAAAAAGTTTTGATAGCACCCAACGAAGGAGTGTATTTATTTCGGTATGCTCTTTTATTTTGGTAGCCATTTTTTTCGAATTTTAGAAAAGTGGGACCACTTCAGCATTACTTTATTCTTAGCGATTAATATTTCCGAAAACTTCAATCTGACCAATAAAATATATTTTCACTTATCTTACATACTGAGATTGACAGTTGTTGTGGGCTGTCTGCAATTACAATTTCAGAGATAACAACCCTTCCGAGTTTTTTTTTTAAGTTTTGACAGTTATCTTTTAAAGGAAAAAATCTAATTTTCTTCATTTTTTACTCAAATTCCAAAAAATTAAAATTTCGCAAGGAAGTAATAGATAAGAATTCGTATTAAACCTGTTTTTTTTCTAGGTATTTAATAAAAATCCCCATGTGGGGGCCCGCACCATATGTTCAGCCTAGGGGCCCGCACACACCTAGAGACGGCGCTGACTCCAATGCTTGAAGGCAAACTACAATTGGTGATTTTCGCAACGTGTGCCCAATCCGATTCCATTTACGTCGTTTGATTTGAATGGAAATAGGATCTTGACGGCATCTGATAAGCAGTTGGACATTGCAAATGATTCTAGGCGAAGACAATTGTTAGTGAACACTTGTAAATTGTGTTGTTTGTTAACTAGGATTCACAGAAGTACAAAAGAGCACGTTTGACTCAAAGGTTTTGAGCTACGTTGTCGTTGATAAAAACGAAGACTGCCAGATATTACGAAAATGAGCGAAGGTACCTTTCACTTTATTGATTCTGGCATGGATGTCCTTATTGGTACCGCCATCACGTGTTATTACGCTGCCCAAGTAAGTACATTTATCCACTTTTTCTATGCTGGATTCTCCTATCGTGAAGCTGTTGATGCCGCTGGTTTAGCGGATAGATATGCTTTTTGTCTTGTCATTTCTGACATAAGCGAGGTTTTCCAGATGCTCGCTGAAAATTCATTGAATGCCGCGATTTGTAGAGTCTACAGCTCTGCTGAGCAAGAAACAAGATTGGTGACAGTAAACAACCTTGGCCCACATCTGAGGCAGACTCAAAAGGGTCAGAAAATTACACGTTATATATTACTCTACATTTGAGCTTTAAAGAGATAAATGATCTTAGGTGCTGCACCAAGTCTATTCAATGCATCCCGAATGCAATTTCAAACAGTAGTCGATGAAATTATATGTAACGAAGCCTGCCACTCATTTATATGCTCCACGACAGTTCGAAGGGTATTAATTTGATCAATACATGATCTGTTCGAACTAAAGCCAGCCTGTTGTTTTCGGATAAGTGGTTCCATTTTCCCGCTGACTCTGTTCAGAAGGATCATTTTCAATACCAGGATGAATATATTGATAGAACAATATTAAATTAAAATTGTGCACTAAACCGTACCTCAAAAAAAAATTTCTCGGTACACCAGCAAATCCGAAGCATTTTTGCAAGGTAATTTAGAAAAAAAATTTTTTCGACGAAAATAGAGGTCGCGCATTTGAGAAAAACATCATATCTTCAGAATTAAAAAATTTAGAGTAAAAACAAATAATCTGTATTGGATCCGTTGCCCAGCATCTCGAAGAAGTTCACCATACGATACAGTTTCATTCGCTCTTCTTATCATTTAAATAAAACATGGAGCTTTTATAGTGGGGAAACTTACGTATGTATGTTAAAACTTTAATTTACCTATCGAGCTACTTTTCTCTAAGCTCTACAGTTGTCTTTTTATGTAGTTTTACAGTGGCATCGAATTCGTTATAAAAAACATAGATTTTTAATCGACCCTATTTCGAAGTGATTCAAGTTGGCTGCATTTCTGGCGACACTCCAGCTAACAATAAGATAAAATATGGCCTATGCGCTGTTCATCGGTAACCGCCATTGCAGATTCATGTACTACTTGAACAAATCGCTCTGTGTTTTGAGAATGGGATGGATAAGCTGTGAAAATAATTAAGTTTAGCAAAGAAAGCTATCAAATAAAGTTATTTTCTTGCACTAACCTTGTAAGGGGTCGTTCAAGTATTACATAACGCAATTTTTGAAGATATTTGAACCACCGCCCACCCCCCCCCCCCCTTCTCCTTAAACTTTACGGTATCACCCAACTGACCATGTTTACCTAAAAATCACAATTATGTTGCGTAATATACCGGAAAGTCATTTTAACGACTTCTGTTATGTTTTAGTCGCGTTTGGTCTTTCGTGAAAAACTGCAAGCATGGCGGCTCAGTCACTTCGAATTTGAGCCAATTGATCATATTGAAGTATGAGTCACTCTCAAAATTTATAAAATGATCTATTTGTGGACCGAACATTTGACGAATGTATCCTGTTGCTTCTTTGCGGGCGGCTAAAATCTTCTCATAGCCATCTGAACGTACTTGCGGATTTGGGCAGGCCCGGATTTATCATACAGGAGGCAAATATTGGCGGAAAGTTTAAAAAATTTGTTTATTGGTGGGAATTGAATTTTGCTTGAATGAACGCACTTGATTTGTTAACTATAGAGTTAGATTTGCTCATGTTTGTGAAGACATTATCAATGACTCTGCCATCCGTAAATCAAAACGTAAAAATTTAAACCAATAAGCAATAATTTTTCCACAAAAACCAATCGCATACATAATGGTAATTGTTGAATAACATAGGTCATATAAGTACTTACATACTTCATGATTATAAGGCTACTGACTATCGTAAAATAAAATATTTGCTCTCAGAAAAGTGCACTTTATTGATTGAAAAACTTTTCGTATCAAACTTACTCCACCATTGAAGAAGTTTTAGGGGGGGGGGGGAAGAGGTGGTAATTTTAGCAACTGCCTAGGGGCTGCAAATTTCTAAATCCGGGCTTAGATTTGGGTCCGTTATCATTGATAACAAAACATTCAATTACATTTTTAAACTTCAGCGGAATAAAATATAGACGCATTTCTAACTGATATGTATCTCACAGGTAAAATTAATAGCAATAAAATACATTAAGAGAGTAATAACGGTATTATTCCAAATATCATTCGATTAGAGATCATTTTAGTACTACTAACTATAAATACCGAAGATGTGACGAAAAATTTAATAAGGGGACTCCTACGTTCGGTAAACAACTTTAAAAACATTTTTAAAAATAGTTCTAATGGAATAATCGAAGTACTTCAGTTGGAAAAATTAATGATTTTTTAGAAGCTTTAATTTTCTGGCATTAGTACATTAGGATGGTAGGAACTGAGATATGGTGGGTAAGTTCAAAAACGGGGCTTTTGATGTCAAGGATCATTGGATCGAAAAGTTGGTCTACTCAAGACAAAAACATTGATATATCATACTTTAAGATCGGACTGTAAATGCCGAAGATATGATGTTTTTCTCAAATGCGAGACCATCATCCAAATAAAAAAAAAAATTTTTTCGAAATTACCTTGCAAAAATGCTTCGGATTTACTGGTGTACCGAGAAATTTTTTTTTTTGCCTATTGTGCACATTAATAAAAATTTGTCTTCTTAGTTTTGTAGGAGTATCGTCATTAAAATGATTCAATAATTTAGAAAAAAATACAATTAAATAACCGCACTGTAAATAAGACTAATATTTTAATAGTTTAATATTTTTTCCACAACCGAAAGGCCTCCGTACAATGAGATTAACCTTCGTCGTTTTAAAATAACCAATAGTAACTGCATTTTGCACACATAAATATGTAGATATTTTGGCAATTTTGGATTTGATGAAGCAATTTTCAATAAAAACCGCGTATTTCGGCAAAATGTTTGTTCGAAAAATGCAGTTTTTACTGGAAATTCTAAATCAATGAAAGGGGTCAAATTTAATCTTAATAAATAAATTTAATTAATAAACTCAGTTCTGTTGTTTAGAAAATTAATGTGCATACATCTTCCTTAAAGCTTTGGAGTTATATTTTTCTATAAAGGCTTTATTCTGAGTAACTGAAGATCAAACTTTTTTGCCTATTTTGGCGGTCATATTTTAAAGGTCCTTAAGACCATAACCAGGTAAAGCAGAAGTACCAAATGTAAGTTCTCCGCTTATTACTTTTTTGTAGACTTTAATTGTCTTATATGGTTTTATAACTTTTTTTTTCTTAAATAAAAACGTCATTATTTGTATTGTTATATTTTATTGAGTTTATTTTTAATTAGTTTATATTTTTAATATATTGTATAACGATTTATGTATATAATAAGTAATCATTAATATATTTAATAGCATTTAATGTATTATTTTATAATAATTTATAAATGTTTAGCGTTAAGATAATTAAGATTTTTCAAATGTAAACTTAAATCTTAAGTAGTTTTTCTTTCAAATCGATTAAAAATTATCAATAAATATTTAACAGAAGTACATTGACAGTTCAAAATTGTTCTCTTTTTAAAAAAAAGAAAATACGAGATTGAAAAATTTGCAGCGGAAATCAATATTTAAAATGCAAATGAAATATTAAAACTACACTTTAAAATGTTTAATATATTTAATGTCAACAGCTTAGTTATATTTTCTTTTAAAATGAAGATTTTTTTTTGTTCACTTTTTAACTTCATATTTTTGCTCAAATATTAGTAATAAAAATTTGTAAAAATCTTTTTTGCTTTTTTTAGTGCTTTTTTTTAGTTTTTCAGCATATTTATTATAGTTATTAATTTTTTAATTTTTGTATATATTATAAAATGACAAGAATAAGCATTTAGAATTCTTCGATAGCAACCAACTAATAACGGTTAAATACAAGTTATCAGCGGTCACTGTCTAAAGTATTACTTTGAATTTTTCTATTAATAATTTTATTTTACTTTTGTTATGAAACATAATATATGTAGTAACAAAAAAATTAACTATGCTTTGTATTAAATTATACATTTAAAATCCAAATTAAATACCGATTACAAAAATTAACTATGAAATGTAAAATAAAATGAGATTCAAAATTCTACATTATAAATAAATAATATATTATAAATAAATATCTATTACAAAATAGCAACATCTGCCGTGATATAAATTTTTTTAAATAAATGTAAAGAATAAAAAAGTCAAAAATGTAGTGATGGCAATCACGTGCATATAAGCCTTTGTGGTTTCTTTGCATGATACAGAAGTTCACATATACATATATTAAGTAATGCGACCGTAAATTATGAACTGTAGCTGAGTTTGGCAATAAAAAAATATTGCATGCTACACTAAAGCACTAACGTTTCCTCTGACAGAACCGTCTGAATTCAATGCTTAATAGAAAGAGAAAAAAATTTATAGCTCTTAAAATCATTATTTTACTCATTATATGCCCACTCGTAACGGAAAAAACTAACTTTTGATAATATTTTATATAACTTTCTTGCATGTCGGTCATTCGTTTACACGCACACAAATTTAAACTTGACATTTTAGGATCGTCCGAAATTTTTTGTATAACCTATGTGTATAGTCGTGGTCAAAAGTACTAGGCACCTCTACATATAATTAATATATATTTTATGTCGCATCATGTGCTCTTTTATCTTCTTGAAAATCATTATTTTAAAAACAAGAAACCAAATCATACTTAAACAGAAACGTAGGAATTAATAAACCTATACAGGAATTATCACCGATTCAAGAATTTAAATAAAACATTTTTTTTTGCAACCGATCCTGCTGCCGATCCAACAATTTTTAATATATTTTTCCTGCTACCGATCCAGCTACCAAATAACAATTTCAACAATGAATCCGTCAATCCTCAACGAAAAATCCATCCAGAATTTCGATTTCACTTCCAAACTCAATATCCAATAAATGACTAAGGCCAATAAATGACCAATGCCAATGAATGACCAATACCAATAAATAAACACTAAGTATAATATCTTATCCAACATTATGTATTATGATAGGCAAGAGCATATCATAGTGCATCGAAAGAGCACTACAAAACACTAGACACTATATATAATACATTACCCTCTAATAACCAACTCATCTCCTTCTCGTCGCGGAGATGGAGACTCATTAATATGTGAAAAATAGAAAATTTAACCAGAAATTTAAATTGAAATAGTTTACGCTGATTAAAGAGAACAAGAAACCTAATCATAGCTAAGTAGAAATGTAGGAATTAATAAACCTACACAGGAATTATAATCCTACATATGTATATACAAAATTAAGCGTAGAAGTGGGTGAAAGCGTGTGCGCAATACTTTTGATCACGACTGTATATGTAGTACATTAGACATGTTCAAAATAACCTAATGTTTTTGAGTACATCCTCATTCAAAAAAAGAAAAAATCTTCTAGGCTTGTTACTAGAGCTGCAAAATTTTTATTTGCGAAATTTGAGTAAAAAAATTGAAGAAAATTGCACAACGTGAAGTGATTGCTAGAAATTGAAAACGATAGTGTGCTGGCACGTTTGATGCCCTACGTCCCACTACGTAGAATACGAAGAAGAAAGCTATTATTAAAATACTACTACAACCAAAAACAAAATATTCTTATTTAAATTAAATAGGAGCATCGATTTTCCTACGCGATACTTTCATCGATATTATATTTAAAAAAAAAATTGTTTTATATGCGAAAAATTACATATTTTTAGTCTTTAAATCATACATATTATAAGAAAAAATATTTTTTTTTAAGTTAATTATTTTGTAAATCAGACATTTAAGTTAAGGTTATATTCAGCCCAATTCTTAACCATTATTCCTAAGGAAATTGTTTTGTGAAAACCGTAACGTAACCATCCGTGTTTTCGAACTAGTATGTCTTTCCAGAAATATGTACATACATACATATGTAGGTATATGCATATGTTTTATGACAAAAACCGAAAATACCTAGATACATATTGTACAAGTACAGGAATACGGACAGTGACATTAGGGAAATGATTTTTCCAAATCGAAATAACTATAAGTACAGAAATACGAAAAGTGACGTTTGGTGAGGTATGGTTTTCCCAAAACGATTTTGTGAAAATTATTTAGAAGTGAGCAGGTTAAGTCTGTATGCAAAATGCTGTTCTATTTTAACACTAATAATCAAACAATGCAATTTTTGAAAATTATTGTGGTTCGCAAATCTTTAAAATTATATTCTTTTTTTAAGCTTTAGACAGTAATTCGCATACGGTCTTAATTAACGAATTTAACATTTTGCATATATGTACATATTGAACTATATATTCAACTCTTGTTAATCGTTTAGAATCTTTTATTATTTAATGGAAATTTTCATTTGTTTTCTTTTATTATGTGGCTAATCATCTTTTCAATTCTTTAATTTTCCACTATGAAAAAGTTTTGACGGCGACTTCTTTTTTTATTTTCTCTGCGTTTAATTATTTTGCGTATTAAGGTTCCACTGGGCGAACTGCTCCTGCCATTGATTATTCGCATTTGCCTGTAAAAATATTAAGAAAAACATTAAGAGAAACTTTTAAAAATGTGCAATAAAAATTATTGTTAAGATAAGAACCTCAAAAATATTTTATCATACCTCAACGCAAATTACATATGCGGAAAAATGATGAAATAATATCGAGGCGCAGATAATTAAAGAAATTAATAAAATCGACTATATGCTTCTATCAAAACTTCAATGTAGCGCATTTATTTAATTTAGGACCAAATTGGCTAAGAATGCGATTAGCTTCCCACCCAAGGACAAAATTTGGAAAATTGGGTATGTCTTTATTTTAATAAGAAATAGTGAAACTCCTTCACATATATCATACATATATGTAAATGCACATCAAAACAATAAGTGGATAAGGGTTTCAATATATACAGGCGGAATTTTAAAATAAATTTGAAATCAAAATCAATAAGTTAAATGTTTACCTTCTCATTCCACTCGGTTGTGTATGATTGTGATTCGTCAAAATCTGGAATTGTATTTAGATTGCAGTTTTATGAATTTAAAAATTATTGTATTATTGATTGAATAATATTGTTACTTTTTGCAAGCGTTCTAATTCAATGAAATAAATTTCAAGTTACACATGAGTCGACAACTATATATATACTACACTGCCCGACAGTGATTTCGTTTCAAAAAATATATCCTACCAAGTTTCCATAATTTTAAAGAGGTTATCAAAAATGCATTCACAGATCTTTTCATCGCGCTACATTTTTGAGTAAAACGTATTTAATATTTTTCTGGTAATTTTTAAATTATAAATGTATTCATATCTATAGTATAGCAACAACTTGTGCTAATGAATTGCATGAAGATAATTTGTTTGTATTCAAATTTACAAATTTGATTTCCAAATTGTTGTAAAATATGTTCTTCTGAGAGATTTTGAGCATAATTCCGAATTCGATGTCCATTTTGCTCTTAAAAGTAAAATTTTTGTTTTGATATAAATACACGTGAAATTCGTTATTTCAAAAAATCCTAATGCGTTGGAGCAAAATTGACACCAAATTCATAATAAACATAAATTCTTATTCGAGTAAGCGAAAAAAAACTTTATAGAATTTAATGACTGGAAAACTAGCCTCATTTAAAAAAACATTTGACCACAATTAATATCTTTTAAATCATTTGTCCATGTTACCTACTTTCGATATAACAGTTTGGAATATTTTAAAAACCTGTAAAAATTTTCATTCAACTATATACAATAGTTTGATTTTCTTAAGTTTTTGATAATTTGGTTAAATTAAAAGTGGGTGTGGCGTAACAATTAATAATTTAAATCTCATATTATATTAAACGAGCTAAAATTGTATGTATTAATATATGGTATATACATATATATCGGTCATTCTTTTAATAAACGCACACTTAGTTTTTTTTGACGTTTTTGAACTTTTTTTGAAACGAAATATCTCAAAAACTATAAGAGTTAGGTTGAAAAACCATTTAATCATTTTTGTTAAGAAATACTATAAATTTATAAAAAAATTAAAAAAATATAAATAAATTTGTTAAAACATTAATTTTTTTAATTAAAAAATTTTTTCTTAAAATATTTTCAATATAACACCTTTTGTTTTTTTTATTTTTTTATGTTATTCCTCGATCAATCCTAAGAATGCATGTGCTTTCATATCGAAATTCCCACCATAACTTTGGAAACTACAAATTTTTTTTTGTTTTTTTTTTTTTTGTAATGTTATTTTATGAAGAATGAATCTGCATTCGAATTTTTTACTGATGACGCGCATGGTGCGTTTTTCAACATAAAATTGGACATAAACATTTTTTTTTTGTTTATTTTTTGTTTTTTTTTATAATGTTATTTGCAATCAATCCTAAGAATGTATCTGCATTCAAAATGAAATTCTCGCCATAGCTTTGGAAAATATGAGCGTTTTATGAAGGCGCGTTTCAGTCTAATTGTATGAATTGTATCATATTTCCCAAAGTTATGTCGGGAATTTCATTTTGAATGCAGATACATTCTTAGGATTGATTGCAAATAACATTATAAAACAAAAAACAAAAAATAAACAAAAAAAAAAATTTTTATGTCGAATTTTATGTTGAAAAACGCACCATGCGCGTCATCAGTAAAAAATTCGTAGTTTCTAAAGTTATGGCGGGAATTTCGATATGAAAGCACATGCATTCTTAGGATTGATTGGGGAATAACACATAAAAAAATCAAAAAAAACAAAAGGTGTTATATTGAAAATATTTTGAGAAAAATTTTTTTAATTAAAAAAATTAATGTTTAAACAAATTTATTTAAATATTTTTAATTTTTTTTATAAAGTTATAGTATTTCTAAACAAAAATGATTAAATGGTTATTCATCCTATCTCCTATAGTTTTTGAGATATTTGGTTTCAAAAAATATTCAAAAACGTCAAAAAAAACAAAGTGTGCGTTTAATAAAAGAATGACCGATATATATATATATATTTTCAGACTTTATTTCCAAAACGAGTGTAGCGATTTTGATGAAACTTAGGGGTTCGGTACATATGTGAACAAAATTAATTTTGGGCTTGGTTTAAAGTTTTCAATGTAAGTGCAATAGTATCAGTGGGCGTGGCACCTCCCATACAAGCAAAAAACGTTAAATGATATATTTAGCGTACTATGTGAGTAATATTTTTAAAATTTGATGCAGAGATGTCAGTAGCTATAGACTTTAAAATTATATGTATTTTGACGGTATTGAATCAGTGGGCGTGGCACCTCTCATACAAACAAAAAAGTTTAATGTCATTTTAGGTGTACTATATGATTGATCTTAATAAAATTTGGCACAGAGATGTCGGTTACTATAAATTTTGAAGTGAAATGGATTTCGGCGAGATTTTGCTAGTGGGCGTGGCACCTCCCATATATACGAAAAACGTTTAATGTTATATTTAGTGTACTATGGGAGTAATCTTCTTTAAATTTGGTGGAGAGGTGTCGATTACTATAAGCTTTGAAATTAGATGGATTCCAACGGGATTGCGTAAGTGGGCGTGGTACCTCCCATACATACGAAAAACGTTAAATTTTATATTTATTTAGTGTACTATGGGAGTAATTTTTTTAAAATTTTTTGTTCCAATCGATAGAGTAAGCTCGAAAAATAAAAAATTTTTTTTGTTCCAATAAACTTTTAATTACAGTGGTGTAGTGTTAATATTGTATTGGTTATTTTTAATATTTGACTACTTAGGGCGTCCTGAGCGATTTGCGTAATTTGTTGCTGTAAGGATATTTTCCTTGTTCTTTGGAGTATCCCGGAGGTAGTCACTCCATAAGTGACTACTCATCGAGGCGGTTCACTTCAAGTCCTTTTGGGTCACTTGGAGTCACCTAGGTGAGTCGCGATCTTGAGGCTTGAGTGCGATTTTTGTAGAATTGGTCTATAACACCTATAGGCCAAGTCACTTGGAGTCACCGAGGTGAGTGAAAATCGCGATCATGTGGTTTGCGTGCGATTTTTGTAGAATTGAATTGAATTGAAAAATAGAATTCGTTTAGGAGTCACAAAGTGGTTAAATATTAAAAATGATCACTACAATAGTAGCAGTGCATCACTGTAGTTAAAAGTCTATTGGGACAAAAAAATTGTCGCGAAAATAGGACAACAAAAGTACTTTTCATTCGAACATTTGCCAAATTTAATTAGTAGGAGTGGTACTTCGCATTGTAGCAAAAAATTTAAATATTACCATACATAGAGTGTTTCCCAGCGAAATGTAATGAACAAGTATAAAACTAAAAATTATAAATAATTATTTAAATATTTGACCGATCAATGGTCGGTCTCCAGGTACTATATTATATATGTATGTTGCCGGCGAAACTAGTTTTTAGAATAAAAAAGTTTTTCTATGCCAAACTAGTTGAAAGTATGCAATTTAATTTTAATGAAAAAGCACTGTGGAGATCTAAGCCGGTGTTGCACATATTATAGACTGAACCGCGCCCGAAGGCCGTCGCTATGCCAATATTGAACATATTGGAGGAGACCAAATTTTGCCCTGACTGTGGTACTCAACGTGTGCGGATAAATAATATTAGATTTGGTCTCATCCGACCACAGGATATTGCGCCATTTCTTCACTGGCCAAATGGCATGCTCCTCAGCGAAATGTAACCTTCAACTGACGTCCTGTTTGGACAGGAAAGGTACTTTTCTGGATCTCTTTACTTCTAAATTATAAATAATTAGCCTTTTCTGAATAGTTGAAGGGCTGAAATTCATGGAAAACACTTGTTTTACTTCATTAGTAGATGCAAAGGGGTTCTATCTCACAAATCTCAACATAGTCCTCTCAAGAATTGGCCATATTTTTGACTTTCGTCCACGCGTTTCCTTCTGTGGCGTATATTTTATTACATTTTCTACCATTCTCTTGGGGCCATTTAACGTTCTGGCTATTTTCGTTATGAAAATCCGTTATCGTGAAGGTCTTTTATGTCTCTACGAAGCTGGACGGTGCAATTTCGACCTCTCCCCATTCTGAATCACTAAATTATATTATTTGGTTATTTTTTCAAATTATAATTTTAGATCATCTCATATACAATACCGTTATAGCTTATAAATGTTTAAAAACCACAAAGTTTCAAAAATATAACTTACTTTATATTCGTGTCCCTATTATTTCGCACAGGCTAAATTGAGCCCACTTCACAATATGATCAACAACTTCGAAACGACGAAAAATATTTTTACTCTGATAACGGTTCTTTACTGCATTTATATCCCTGCAAGTAATGTAATATAACATATTACCTCAATTTATTCAAACAGGAGCAGAGGTGTGTTTGAACTATTTCAATGTAAGTGTCCCTATTATTTTTCACATGACTGTAAGTCCTGAGCCGCGGCCCAAGGCCGCCCACTTACCAATTGTCAAGCATACAATGAAATTGATAAGTTTTATTATCTTACTTAGCTACTGTTTTAGCCTTCAGTAGCCACAGTGCTTTTGTATTATGACTTCATTGCATATCTTTAGGCTTAACGGTAACTAGTTTGGCCGGTAACATATATGTACACCTAATTCTGTTTTTACGCGATAGATACGTTCCTGAAAAATCCGCGTAAAAAAAAATCGCGTAAAAAAGATACAGTATCCATATAAAAGTAGGGGATTGGTTCCACATTTGAAAAATCAACAAAAATAATAACATTAAAGTATAAAAAATTATCGGTTTTACAAGAGTTGTGACCTATTTTATTTAAGTAGCTTATAAAATACATATGTTTATTGAAAAAATTCATAGAAAAAAGAAAAAATGCAATAAAAGTATTAATTAATCAAAAAGAAAATTCATACAACATATTAGAAATCAACAAAAAAAAGCAATTATAATTATAAAATACCATGTAAAAAATATTGTAAATCATTATTTAATCGGTATTATTTTCTGATAAAACGCGCATTCTTTTTTGAGAAACTTGAATGTCATTGTCATCACTCAGAATTTCAACTTAATGTTCAAGCTCATGTATTGTTAAATCGAGTTAAATCAAATCAATTCGCGCAAAAACAGAACTCAACACTTTTTTTGAATCGCGTTAAATCAAATTCGCGTAAAAACAGAATTAGGTGTACATAATTCGAAAATTGCATTCATTGGCTGTGTGGCAGGTACTCTCTTTTTAAAACCACATATTGTCCTCAATCATAGCTTCCACTTTGGGCTATAAGCAGTTGGTTACAATGGCTTGATAGCCGCACGCTGTTCACCGTAAATGAAAATCCAGCCACATTTAGAAAAATGTAGCACAATGATTCCGTCAGCCCGAAATTCACTTCAAGCAGTGACTCTTTGAGCAATCATCGGTTTTTCAATAATCTCACAATTGACCAAAACCATTACGAAATGCGCAAAATTCATTTTTATTTGAACACCCGTTTTCATGAGGCTTCAATAGCTTTTACGCATTGTGTTAAAAAATTTTCATACTTATTACAGAAATAGTCTTCCCAAATTATATATTACAATTAGTTCAGAAAAAATAGACAATACAGTAGAATAAGCAATAGGGTATGAAAAATTTGAATAAACCTGTAACAGGCTAAATTTTTTTATAATAAATCCAATTTTTTTAATGAATATGATTAAAACGGTAAGTATTTTTAAAAAATTTTACTACTTATTATGACACTAGTCATATTTTATATTTTTGTGATTTTAACTCACCTCAGAAAGTTGAAGTTTAATCAGTTTAATACAATATATTATTTAAATTTGTTCATTTATATATTAAAAAGATTCTGTGTAATTATTATTATCTATAAAATCTCGTTCTCAAAGAGTTTAAATTCTATATCTATTGAAGGGCTACCTCAAAGAATATAATAATGGCATTGTAAGAGAAATTTTTTCAGCTACAAATTAGTTATAGGTGATTGTTTTTAAAGTTTAACGTTTTCAATATACTTATATATGAAAGCATGTTTTGTGATAGTGGTCATATCGATGAGACACTTTATCAAAAAAATCTTTGTCACTTAAAAAAGTTACTTAACTGTTGTACGCCGATTGTTTTTTTTTTAATATGATTTTTGTGACCAATCCAAATAATGAACTTAATTTATTTAAATCAAGCAATATACAATATATTATATAATGAATATTAATTGTTTTACCTCTTTTTATAATTTTTTCTTTAACAATTAAGACTATATTTTATGAGGAATGCGTGCATAATGAGATTCAACTCATCAATCGTCTCACCGATTTCGTGCAACGCAGGAAATGCAAGGCTTTCATTACCAATATCATGGCCTGCAAATGCATTATTATCGTAAGATTCTAATATATTTTCCGAAAATCCAAAAGCCTCATCTCCTATGTTGGTTTCATTAGCAGCAGTGTGATCGTTGCAAATTACATCACTTTCAAAATCTTCGTCGGTTTGAAACATTTCCTCAAACTCATCAGAAGATTCCTCGCCTTCAATATCACGCATGTCTTTCCATTTGATTGAATTGATTGATCGACCGAATCACGGTTATTTGTTTCATTTATTCAAATAAAAATTTCAGAAAAGTTATGTAATACGGTAATTTACGTTGACCATCAGAAGGTTGGGTGGGTATGAGCCCGGAAATATAAAATAGGAAAAATATATGAAACTCAATAATCTTTTTTCTTTCTATGCCGTCTATTTGGAAAATAATCTATAATTAAAAATAATATAAAGATTTAAAAAAAAAAATGTAAATATAGATTTAGCTAATTATTTTTCATATTGTCTACAATGGATGCTTTAAAAAAAAAATTGTAATTCTGTTATAAAGCTGCTTCTTTATTTTTGGTAAGGTAAAAATTCATAATTAAATTTAGTACAGATCAAATCTATATCATATAACACGTAGCAAAATATATCCTAGCTGGCGGTGTAAAAGAGACAACAGCAAAAAATTCATAAGAAGCATATTTGTAGTTAAGTCCGAGGAAGGACATAATTCGCCACTAATTGAAAGACAGACTCGCAAAAAAAAACTTCAGTAAAGTCTTTAAAAGTTTTCAGAATATTAAAAAACCATTTTGCAAAACTCGATTATATCGGTATCCCGTAGGCAAAGGACACCATGTAAATTTTTTGGTGAAATGAGTTTGCACAATGTGAATTTTTCGGACAGCGAAATATAATAATTAATTAAATAATAATTTTTTGTGTTTTTTGTAGGGAGACCCCCAGAAGGATGGCAGATAGAAGGTAGATTTATTCGGGAAAAATATTACAAAAAAAAATATAATAGGACCTGGATATACATATGAATCCTCTACGGATCACTCCGGGAGAGCTATGAACTATTTTTCGAAAGTTTTTGTGTTTTTGTAGGGGGACCTCCAAAAGAGTGGCAGATAAGTGGTAGGTGTGACAAGAGAAAAGTTTGGGAGAGTAAAAATAATAGAAAATGGTCTCCCATTTTACTCCTCCAGAGGCGTCTGAGAAGTCAATTTCATAATTTCACAAGAATGTAATTTTTGCAGGGGAGCCCCCCTAAGGGGTGGTGATAGGTGGCAAGTATGTTCGGGAAAAATGTTGGAGGAAAAAAAATAATAGGACCTTGTCATACATTTGTTCCCTCTACGAGGAAGCTTCGGGGAGATATTAATGATTTTCGATAGATTAAGAACCATTTTCCAGTTTTCAAAACGGTCGCGGGGCCCATCAAATGTTTTCTGAAATACATAGACCAAATTTTACGTGGTTCTTATTGGCACCAATACGAAACTTTTGGTGCCAGGGGAGCGAAGATCGAAGCAACTTTATTATTTTGAACCACCCTAGTGCACACGGTGAAAAGTACGTTTTTTTGCCAATTACCCTCACTTTTAACTTCTGCAAATTTTTAATTTGTCTAATTGTATTGTAAGCTTACAGCAAACAAATTTGCAGAAATATATCTTATGAGTTAATTTTCGACATATACCTTACCACTTTATCACTTCTGGGAGCGGTTAATCCCCCACATACACTTCTGGGAATACTTTTTTGTCGTTTGTATACTCAAAATCTAATACTATACCAATTTTCAGAATTTTATCTTATCAGTTTTTTGACCGACCACCCACGCTCTCCCCCTGCAAAATGGACACTTGTTTTGACGATGTCATTGGGAACTTATAAAACAAAAATCACGAGTATAGTCGATCGGTTCATTTTTATGTAGCCAGTTCATAGACTATCACGAGTTATGCTTATTTAGCAAGAAACCAGCAATTACTTATTATGATAGCATAGATAGAACAAATAAAAAAATTTCACGAAATTTAGAGATTTTTGATTATTTTTGCTATGGTTTGACATGAAAATGATCTTCAGCCATTAAAGCTAAAAGTACAGTTGAGTTACGTAATCTGGAAAGGGTTTTTTTTTTCAATATTATATACAACTTTACTAAATAGGTTCAGGTGCTCAATTCACATAAAAAAATGGCGATTTTTTTAACTGACGATAATGATGAATTAACTGCAAATTAAATAAAGAAAATGACCGAATCTGGTCAATTTCACAATTGATTATCAAAATATTAGCATACAAGTATAAACAAAAAAAATATTGCATCAATTTTGATGAGACTATTTTTCAAAATTGAAACCTTTGTTGAATAAACTATTCCAATTTTATATTAAAAAAAAATGTATCTAACGATAAACAAAAATCAAATAATAAAAGCCCCTTAGAATTGTTTTTTAAAGAAATTTACAGTTTAAAGTAAGCCAACTTACCAAGCGGTAAAATAAAACGAGGTTCACCCGAACGGGTTGTTGGATACACTGAAAAAGTTCACAAAACACAAATATAATTTTCACTGCTCTTACAAAAAACAAAGCGCAAGAGACGCCTATGGTATACAAAGCAATTATACTAAAATGCTATGCGTATATGGGCAAATCTACCATCATACTGTACATATCCGAAAAAAAAACACATTTTAATTTAAAATCTGATCGCTGAGAAGATTAGAAGAAGAAGAAGATTAGAAATCATAAAATACAACTTACTTCATTTACTTCATCCTATAGACGCGTACAAAATAGGACCAATTTTCGTTTAATTAATTGATTTCGTTTTTTTCTTGTAGAAAACATCTAAAAATACTCAAAGTATATACATATATATAGAAAATGTCAACGAAGCCTTAAAAGCGAGTTAAAAATATTGAATTTATTCTAGCAATGCAGAAACTTAAGTAGTATAAAAAATAAGGTTTTTTTTGCTCTAAGGATTTAACTCTCATATTTATTAAAACGGCTAACCGTTCTGTCAATTTGGCAACTGTCATTAAACTGACAAGAATTGCCATCCGGTCATGCAAAAACAATATACCACATCTCTTTTATGCGTACGATGTGAGAAAAGATGTATTACTTTTATAAATTAAAATAATGTGTCACAGCAATGTTAAGGTTTTTGTAGATTTTCCCATATCTGACAAAGCAACATGTGATGTGAGTTTGCAGTTTTCAAGCTGATACTTCCGTTTTTTAGCAAACTTTATCTGGGCTAGTAAATATATTTTTTTGTTTGAAAAAAGAACAAAAGCCAAAATGGGGATTGATGAAAAATGATACTTTGAATAGATATAGTTTTAAATTTAATCTATAATTTTTTTATATAATCTATTATTCAAGTTAACAAATTGTAATTTTTGGATATGTATTTTGATCAAAATCTCAAATTGCGTGAATAGAAATGTGAATGCAAAATTAAGTCTTAAAAAGATCCCTTTTGACAAAAAAAAGAAAATAACACAGTTTAAATATTAAAATATTACTAGAAAGTTTATATCAATTGTAGATTTAAATGCAGCCACTTGAAACAGAAAAATCTTAGGGATTAGATCGATTCTTTCATTTATTTATTTAATATTTAATGCTAAGCAAATGCTTTGTACCATAACAAGAATTTACATTCATAAAGTACATTATATAAGAAACTTAATTCAGAACTTTCAAGATATTAAATTTAAATGTAAAAATATGCACGTTGAAATCAATTAGAGAAAAGAAGTTATTAAGATCCATTTGTGGTAATTGGAAGGGTTTATAGTTTAAGTCAGACATGAAGTAGTCAGAAGAGCTCAATAGGGGAGCTAATCAAAAACAAAATGCGATGGGAGCGTTCTAGAGTATTTACCGTATTTACGGTATTTAATTTTTATTGTTATTGTGTATTTTTTTACCTTTTGTGGAATCTAAAAATTATATTTTTCATCAAATTTATATGAGACCTCATCATATTTGTATAGGAGCTGGAATAAGTGATAAATACAAAAAGTAAAAATATGTAAAGTTTTTATGACGCGGTACATTTATTGGAAGTAAAAGCTATTGATTAGGCCTAACAGAGTTTTGAAAACAACTAAAGCATTAGGCATTGTGTTGCGAATTTCAGTAAGAGAAAGTGCTCCAGTTTGAGTTAATTTTAATACAAAAGCAATTCACAATCTCGATTTCAGTTGAATTGTTTTAAACAAAACATCAAAAATTATTTTTGAACGGATTTCACTGAACCGATATATCAGTCATATGTTAGAAAATTCATACTCATAAGCTTACATTTTGCCAAATATTAATAGTAATAAAGTATTAATAAGATTAAAATCGCAACACGAACCTAAATTGTTTAGAATGTTGAATACCAGATAAATATAACATCAATTGTGCGAAGTGAATTCTAGCAGATTTGTGGTGGATTTCTCGGGTAAAAATCCGTGATGAAAAGGAGTAATAACAGATTTGACTTGAGAGAAGACGTTAATCCATAATAATTGCTTTTAATAGTTTAGGAATGAAATTAAATTCAGTAATACCTCGGAATTTTGAAATTTGAATTTTCGATCCTTGAGTCAGGAACGCATGTAATTTTCATCATATATATTAGCGATAACTTGTTTCTAGACCGTTACAAAATTAATTTGATTTTTAGATTGTGTTTAAGAGATTGTTTAATCAGAGTTTATGCAAATTATTTTCAAATTTTCCTGATCTATTTTTAAATTCTTTCTATGGTTGAACAAATTGTCAGTAGCTGACATAGCATTATAACTTTTTGCAATATTAATTAATTTTTCTATCCACGCAATTTTGATTGGAATCAACACTCGAACAAAAATTGTTAAGGACTCTGCAAGAGTTTGTGTAAAACAAAATGGTTTCACTCAGCAGAATTTTTAAGGTTTGCAATATTACAGGTGTAGTATCCAAATGAACATGAATCAAAAAAAATAAGTTACAGAGATATGAGAGCGTAAAGTTAAACACGAATATAAGCATTTCTGACATACTCACATGCCATAGAATGTACTTATCGACAAAATGCTTAATGCAGGCATTTAGAGTGATACTATACAGCTCAGTCGGACATTTATAATAATATCATCACTGAAGGAATACTTCAAGTATGGCACATAATGGAAACTGTCAAACAATCTAATGTGAAATTTTTATACAAGGTGCAGAAACTTCTCATGAACCCTTAATGGACACGTTAAGAAAATTTTCTTAGCGAAATCAACAACAAACAAAAACAGTAAAAGAAAGAAACAATTATTACATGCAATTTTTATGAAAGAAAAAAAGCTGAATTTGCGACATATTTTTTTTCCTTCTCTTTGACGCTGGGCGTATGCTGATATAACTTATCTTGAAATAATTTAAAAACCACATATTTGATTCTATTGGGATTTGACCTGTCTACTTTCTAGTATTGTTTGAAGGCGACTTCGTTTATAAGCTTTTTCGGCAGCGGTAAGTTTATTTGAATCAAAGCAAAATTGAATAGTTAAAACAAAAACAATGGTAAAATAATTCCTGTGATTGACCACATACGAAAATACGTTAACAAAGTTCCGGCTGGGAATAAACATGGAGTTTCGTAATGTAATCGGATTTTATAGATTTGTTAAGAATTTATAGAAATGTTCGGTAACACAAGAATGCACTGGACAAAATGAGTAATCTGAACTAATGGGTGTGGCATCTCCTATGCAACCAAAAAACTGAAAACGATATGCTGAGAGATCGACCTAATTTGGTATTGCAGCGATTGACTATACATTATGTAAGCAAGTTCGTTATTCACTTCGTGGTTCGGAAAGTGTAGCCCTGAGATTTGGCAATATATGTCGTCCATTTGTTTAGGTTAGCCATTTAGCTTTATTAAATTAAATTGTTAAAATTTTCTACAAAAATATGCCGTAGCCAATTCCTTGCGCTTATATTGGAGATTACGGTTGTCATAATCATCCTACCGAGTGAACATTTTCTAACAGCTCGAAAATTTTAAGAAACTTAAAATTTTCCTCTGTGATTAAGCTCATTTCTCGTTCGGTGGATAGGTGAAAAAATAAAATTGCTGTATTTAGGCTCTGAAAACCTACAAACGACCTCATAAAGTGTGAATTATTGATGTCATTGGTCCGTATTTTTTGGTAAATATTATTATATTTATTAAACTATGGCCGACTTGCAGCCCGAAATGAGTAGAATATTCATTTAATTTTAATTCAAAAGGTTTGAATTCTTTGGATATTTGAATGCTGTATTTCATACATAATAGCAAGGTCCAAATAGTAATATAAAATAAAAATTTAATCACAAATAAGATTACTTTGTATTTATAGATGTCTCGCATACTTGCTTAAATCCGCCCATGTATAAAGTATCCGGAATTGTTAAATAAAACGAAACAAAATTAATTACTAATCAAAATTAAAATTTCCGCCGAAAATGTACTTCCAGGAAGGCGCTTTGAGTTGGTTGAAAAAAGCTTTTTTCCTGAAGGTTTTTCCCATAATCAGCCTACGAAAAATGTGTGGTGGACTGTATTAAGCGCTGGCGTAGTTGTATTGCACTTTGAAGGCGACAAGATATTTTCGTTTTATCAATTCCGGATACTTACATGGAGTTCATGTACATATATATGTATGTTTGCACATATGTATATTCTGTGGCACATACTCCATACATAAATTATTGAACATTTGATGTACGAATATGGCTAAATTTTCTACTTTTGAACCCTCATACCTCATCACCATTTTTAATACCAACTTTACAATGTCCATTGCTAACGTGTGATACTGAAATAATGAGGAATTACTCAGAGCTGACATTTTACCTGTATTTAATTCCTGCACCAATGTTGACATGGCTGAAGTTATTTCATCGGCTGCTTCTTGCAGTGCATAACAAGGATCATTTCGATCTAATTAGTTTTAATTTAGATATTTTTAATTGAGGTTATTATGTTTGACATTTTGATTTGAATTGCGAAAACTTTTTATTTTGCAATGAAAAACAATAATTAAACAAAAATATATATCTATGTACGTAAATAAATAAAAAAAAATGATACTCTTAGATAAATTTCCCTGCAATATTTTTTATCATAATAGAATTTCATAATGAATACTGAGGAAGAAATCACAGCTTGGGCAGACTAAATTTTGTAGAAAACGAGGATATGGATGTAGGGATAGCTAGCCGCTTTTGGTTGGTTTTTCTTTAATACAACATTGGACCAATTGATCCCTTTCAATGACGAAACTGTACAAATTTAGACAAACTTTTTTTATTTATATGGACCACACCTGTCCCTGGTCGTAGTTACATAAATACGAACTTTTTTCTAGTATTTTAACAAGACGCGTTTTTTGCTGAGTCTCTTAAAACAAAATATGGGACTCTACGGCACAATGTGCTAAGCATTTGAAGTGTTTTAGTTTTAAATATCCCATAAAAACGCTGGCCGCAGCGGTTGTTTTTTTTTTGTGCTCCGTGTTTTTTTTTTCTACAAATGCTTATAAACCGTAAAATAATTAAAGTTTTGTCAGCGCAGTTCTTTAAATAGTAATTGATCGTTTATAATCGTGTCAAAATCAGGTTAATTTATTCCGGTCTTTTGAAACGTTGACGTGTAAGCATACAAAATCGAAATCAATTGATTTTTAAATTAACTAACGTTATTTTTTTTTAACGAAATAAATAGAAATATTTTCAACACATTTTGTGTCTGCCCAGTTCTAACTGGTAGCCGTTGAAAGAATATCTCATATAATCGGTTTCTTCAATTTTTGTTGTTTTACTTGACAAATGAGCTTTAAAAGAAAATACATATGTAAATTCAATTTTGTAAAAAAAAGTTGTAGTTCGGTTGAATCTTATTCTATGTACATTGTACATAGAACTTTTGAACAAAAAATCTTTTTTTTTTCTACTACAACTTCTTACTATAATATTTTTTGATTTTTCGACCATTGGACAACTTTTGGCTAGGCTTAAATGATTCCTCTCATTTCCAAAGTGTGTAATATTTTAGAAACAGTTTGTCCTGTTGTGTGGTCGGTTCGAAAAATGTTGTTTGATCCGACCTTGGGCTATTTTATGTATGTATGTTTCAGCCTCTGTTTAATTTAACAATAAGTATTTCATAAAAATTCAGGTATTCAGAATGGTTTTGATTGCTTTATTATTATTGCTTTACCTATTCCTAACGCCTAAAAAAAAAGCAAATTATTTTCACATTAGTGCATAAGAGAAGCTATAGCACTACTCTAATATATGTAAGAAGGTCCACCTTTGCTGTGTTGCAGTCAATAGTTGTTGTATGGCTTTGTCAGTAGTTGTCAGCGGTTATTTCCAGCCGTTATATGCAGCTACCAATAGCTGTCAGTAGTCAGTCGTTTTCCGTCGTTCAGTTGTGCAGTCGTTCAGTAGAAGTCGTCGGAAAAGTCGCCGTAGTCAATAACATTGTTCAGTTGCCGGTTGTTAACTTTTAATTAAACTCATTTAATCAAATTAACTTTAATTTACCTTTACCGTGTATGTAATACTTCTATATTGCTACTATAGCCAATTTTTGTTCACACACATTTAAGATGTTCAATGCTATCAACTCTACTGCGCATGACTCAAAATTGACAATTGATTTTGATGAAGAACAGTAGCGGTAAATTTGTTCTAATTAAAAAGTTTAATTTTCTTCTTTAGATCTAATTTTTTTGTGCGCCGCACCTGAACTCATTTGGCATTTAATACATTTTGTTTACAAATATTTCAGATTTATTGAATTTTTGTTTACAAATCCCTCAAGGAAAAATTGAAAGGCTTCCATATGGAAGTGATGGGGAAACATTCCTCATCGTATCTTTTGGAAGCTTATGGGAAGATTTGAATTGATGTTATTTCCAAACCGCTATCTTAAGAATGGATGTGGAAAGGTTTGCTTATTTTGAGGCAAATTAAAAAATCCATGTTTCCAAGCCGCTTCTTTAAGAATGCATGTGGAAACGTTTGCTTGTGAGGCAATGAAATACACTTTGCTTGTTAAATTTTTATAAAAATTAATTTTTCATAAGTTTTCAATTTTGTTTTGTTGTCATTGAGTGAAATCAAAGTTATAAAAATGAAAATGTGCACAATATTAATTTAAGTTAATCAAATAAAAATATATGTATTAATGCCAAAATTAATAGCATTAGTAAGGGAGCGTTCAAGTATTACGTAACGCAATTCTTGAAGATTTTTGACCCTTCCTCCCCCCATGTAACGCAATGTAACGATTTCCTTTACCCCCCACATATGCCACATTAGCCGTGTGTTTTTGACGCGCTAAAAACCCGAGTAATCGCGTCAAAAAACACGGCTATTATATCGAACAGTAAGTTCAATAAAACAAATTTTTATTGTTTCCACATTCCTTTTTGAGGCAGTGGTGAGGAATGTTTCCACATTCATTTTTAGGACAGCGGAGAGGAATATTTCCACATTCATTTTTAAGACAGCGGAGAGGAAAGTTTCCCTCTAATGACATCGTATGTAAAAAAAGAAATGGAGTGTCTAACGGAAGGGAATGCTTCCTACATTCCATGGAATGTCCTATAGGGATAAAAACCAACACATACAAAACTTGCGCATGCGCAAAACAAACTGTAGTTTTGAGATATGTCAATAATAATTTCGAAATTCAAACACACTAACCAGGTAGGTTAGTAGCAATATAGAAGTATTACATATGTATATGACTTTTACCCGCATATTAATAAAAATCATTTGAATTTAAACTGAGCGTTCCTCTTCACTTTACATATACATCAGTATAAAGGAAATCAAAAAGCTTTACGGTTTTTAATTTTTTTTATGTTTCTTTCCATAAATATTTTACTTATTATGGATTTGATATTTTTAAATGTTAAGTGTGCTGCTAGATTTTAAAATCTTTTTTGGACTACTCAAGTAAAAGTGTATTTCTATTCGTTTATTTTAACATGTTAATTACAGTAATAATGAATATATCTTCAAAGTCATTGTCGTTCGCTATTGCATATTTGATATATTAGTAAAGTTATTTTGTTTATGTTAATATACTCTCCAGTTAAGCTCTAATGATGACTTAGGACAGGTTTTAAACATAATGCTTCTCAAAAGTTCTTTATATATTAAGTCTGTTGCCCTTAAAAGAAATTAAATAACTCGCACAATTATATGTAATTTTCGGGAGAAAAATTTTCTTCTTAAGATAATTAATAAATATTTAAAACAAATAGATTCATTAAACACAAATATTGAGTTCAGTATCTGGTAAATTGAATACATTAAAATATTCTACGTTCGAGCTTCTTGCATTAAAAAGCAGAAGTAAGGCTTTAAATGCCCATCACTTAAAACGACTCTTTTTAGTTGTGTCTTTCTTGTAAATTATGTGCGGTATATTAAATCACTTCTAGAGCGGACCCAGCATTGATTTCAAAAAACTAAATTGACATGCTGAAGCAAATCAAAATTAATTTCTTCAGTTTTAATAATCTATCAGCACAAACACATTGATTTACTACAAGTATTTTATCAAACCTTCTAAAAATAAGAGCACTAGGTTCAACCTTAAACACACACATTTTGGAGCAGAAAAAGTTTCGATGAACAGTTTTGGTCAAAAGCACTCTAGAAAAATTACCGTATAGGATTGTGTAGATTGTGCTACTAACATTCAATCTACAATCCATTAAAAATTCCCTTTACTTTCCCTTTTTCAGGAGTTGTTGTTTACCAAATCAGGTTTTTTATTTAAAAACTTTAATAACTTACTCGAACTTCCATTGGCTTTAAACGCATTGCGCACATCTCTGCTTATTTGTTCTAATGATGCTTCCATTTGCGCCATATTGGCATTTTGTAAGGATGACTGACTGGGCGGCATCGATTGCTGTGTTAATGGCGTCGATTGTTGTGACTGTAACAATTGTTGTTGAGTTGACCGTAAAACATTACCCATCATTGGATGCTGTTGTTGTTGTTGTTGCTGCTGCTGTAATTGTATTGAATTCATCGGCGAATTGCTCAACATATTGGCGCCTGCAGTATTACCACCTGGTATTGGTGGAGATTTTCCAGATCGAGGACTAGAATTAGGTGTAGAGCGAGGTGAGGAAGTCTGTTGATTTTTAAGCATACGCATTAGTCCTTCGAGCTGTTCCATCAGCTGACGACGTGAATCTTGTAATGCACCCAAATGACCCTCAAGTTCACCTTTGCGCTGTCGCAAAGCTCGAAGTTCATTGATTAGAGCTGGATTTTCAGGGGTCATTTGCTCGGCTTCTTGTTGGCGACGCAGGCGTGCAATTTCACGCATTATTTCTTTGTTTTTGGCTTCAAGCTGTGCAATGAGCTCACGTTGAGCACGAGAATTATCAGTATTGATTGTAGAGTTCTCTGAATTTGACATACCAGTAGGCTGCGGAAAAATAAATAAATCTTTACAAATAAATTTAAGTAAAAATAGTTTATAGATTTACTAACAGCACGATTTTCCTGAGCTAGTCGGGCGGCATAACGTGCAATCAAACGATGTTCTTCGTCATTTGCTGAAGCGGCAGCAACTCGAGACATTGAAGCTCCAGTTGCACTATCAAGACTACGACCGGTTGCACGTGAATCCAAAGTACTCGAACGATCAAAAATACCTCCACCTGGACCACCGCTACCAGGTCCATGCAACATCAATGGATCCGAAAATCCATTATGTGAGGGCAATGGTGACGGTGGAACTATATGAGACAAATTTAAAGTCTTCTCTGGCTGTTCTGGAAATCGTGGCAACACTTGTGTCGTCTTCTCGGGCACGCACCGGAAGCTTTTTCGCAACGAATGTCCAATCTGTTTGCTAGGCGACTTGTAGCTAGTATACTCCTTGACTTCGTGATCATTTTGATGGTTCAGTGATGTCTTGCCATGCCAAAAGCATTCTTGACACAATTGGTAGGCGTGGCACCGCTGACAGCGATAACGAAATCCTGTGAAGTTTTCCTTATGACAAACAGAGCAGATCGTTGGATGCACAATTGTTTCAACCGTTGCTAAGCGATGTAGCAAAGGCAGCCAGACAAGACATGATGGACCCGGTTCAGACATAAGTATTGCCATGAAGTCATTCACAGTGACTTTGCTTTCGGCCGAAAATATTTCTTCCTCTAAGCCATCTTTGTAATGGAATGTTGGAGATTCGTAAACTGCGGCTGGCAGAGCAAGCACTTCGCGAAGAAACTCGCCTAGTTTCCAAGGTACAAGCTGACCAGCACCGTCAGAGATTTGAGAGAATATATCTGTAGAATAAAAATTTGTATAATGCATGAGGATAAAAATATGTTAAAAATTGGTAAACAGTCACGGTGGGCTTTAACCAAGTTTAAATGACAAGTTGAGTTAATACAAAAATTTGAATGAGGAATTATTTGGGATGTTATTTATAGTCAATATACATCAAAAGGAAACAAATCCTTAGAGCTTTTTTTTTTAATTCCATATTTACTGGTTTTTAGTAATATTACATACGTATGAAATACGTGCAACTCACGTATGAAATTTAAAAAACATACGATTTTGCTCAAATTTTGACACATCAAACAGCCTTGAAAGTTAATCCCACAGAATAAATTTCAGCTCTCTAAACAGTCGGAGTCCCGAGTACTGTGAGGTCAGAGTTTGAAAAAAACTCAATTTTTGCGAAAACAGCCGAATTCAATGTTTAATGTCTCTGAACCTGGTTAACCATTTTCACTGAGTGATATCTCATTTTGAAGTGTATAAAAGTTTTAACAATGTAAAGTATAATTTAAGTATTCTCAGTAAGATATCGATATGGAGCACCATTTGCAAACTTGTCATGTTTTACTAAGGACTTTTTCACTTAATCTGGTCGCAAATAAAGGTCTTAAGGTTTAGAAGCTTAAAATTACTTTTTGTGTATAGTAGATGACATAACAACAAAAAATTGATTTCCATAACTTTAAACTTAGATTTGTGGGCTTTTAGAACTCAAATTTTTAAAACGGACATTTTCAGGCCAAAATATGGCTCTTTTTCAGGACTCCGACCACCTGAAAAGTTGAAATTTGGACTGTGGTGCTATCTAATAAAGCACTTTGACCTGTCAAACGTATGCCATTTGAGATATATTTTTTAATCACTTCAATTAAAGACCAATGACTAAAATCAAGGTAGCACCTTTTTGAACCTATTTTAAGATTCTTCTTTTTTTTATAGCGAATGGTGTGCAGACATGTTATGTTTGTTTTATATACTTACATCTTAATTTATCTACTAGTTTTCCAGAACACATTGTTGCGAGAGCTACTTTAATGGAGAATACTCGAATTTTTCCCGAGTTATCGCTAAAATTACAAGAGAAACAAAATTTTCAATTTGCTATACATACGCTAATGCAAAAATTTCTAAAACAAACCTTGTATAAGCAGCTAACAGCCAATTGAGCAAAAGTCCAGCTTTTGAATCAACAGGAACTTGCTGAGCCGTTGGAAGACGTTTATTTAAATTGTGATACAATGACGACACAAGAGTTTCCAAACGCGCCACGCTTACTTCACTCTGTGGTTCCAAAGTGTTCAGTCCATTTTCTCGAAACGCTTCAATAACATTCCAAATATCAACTAGATGAAGATTTGTTGATTTTTGGATGTAACGTAGTTTTGATGCGGTCCGATAAGAAGCAAAGCGAATGGAATCAAATGTTTGTAAGCGCAAATCTTGAAGAATTGCAACACGCGGTTCTAGTTCCATCATTTTGCTTTTGTTATTTTGTATTCCTGTTGAATAAAGAACAATATATAATGAACAGCAAAAATTATGAAGATTAGATTAGATTAGATTGCATAGGGGGTGAGAGTAAGTCATGACGCCACTGCGGCCTCTGAAGACACATTGTGATAACCTATCTAAAGATGAATTTGCAGACTTTCTTTTGCGGCCAAGATTAGACTACGAGTAATGGCAGTACGCAAAGACTCCAGCCGCTTAAATAAACATTTTGTAATAGACCGCTGCAAAGACCTAACTACTCGAAATATCTTTCATTGAATTTATGAATAGAAATGCCGCTGATCTCACGCCAACAGATGACATCAACCATATATGAGCAAACATGAAGGACTTGGCCTTCAATGCCGGCAGTACAGCCTCAAATCAAGAATGACGCACTAACATCCGAACCCGCGTAATTAGCCAGAAGAAATATTTCACCAGCTGTACCCTGACAACAATAAAAAAAAGCAACAAAAATGTCAAAACGCAATCATATCGCATATTTTCAGCTGCCTATTTTTCTTGAATAGATAACACTGGTCATCCAACAACTAAAGCCTAATAAAGCACTACATTATACCAGAGGAAGCGGTATGACTACTCGTATATCCCACCTTAAGAGCGTAATTACTGTTTCCTTGCTTCAAAGCCATGCCGAAGGCTTTCTTACCAGAATTCTTAAAAGATGTGACGTCACTTTTTGTAAAAATTACAGAGGAATCACTATCCTAAGCTCATCCTCTAAAGTACTGAGATCACTGCTTAGACAACCAGGATTCCATACAAATTGCTAATTTACGTTTCATATACATATGTATGTAGCTACCCGCCGTATTATCCTAGAGCAGCGATTCTTAAACTGTGGTCCGCGGACCCCTGGGGGTCCGCGAAACAATTTTGACATCATTAATTTTATATCATCAAACTGTTCCCTTTATTCAAATAATTCATTTACAAAAAAATTCTACATGGCCATGAGTTTTTAAATGATTGCATATACTATATTTTTAAAAAACAAAGTGTGCATTTACTTTTGTTCAAACCCAAGATGCCCAGCATCTAACTCTAAAAAAACAAAGTACGCGTTGATTTTCAAATTTTGAGTTTTTGAATAATACAATTTTTCCGCGTTTCAATTTAAGAAATATATTTTTATTTCATTTCTGTGTGCTGTGTGTTACACGTACGTGTGGTGTCTTCAGTTGTGATTAATTTCCGATTACTTCTCCCAGCTACGAGTTCAATTTTCCTGGCTGCAGCTGTTACATACATCATATTAAATCCTTTTAAAAAGTATTTGACCCAACTCTATTTTGTATTATATATTTTAAAAACGCTATTCGTCATTTATATTTTTGTAGTTATACTTTAATTCAGAATTTGAGTCTTAAAATGGATCGTTGGCTAAAAACAGGATCTAGGATTTGTTAGTCAAACAAGATGTAGGTGAAAGCGATTCAGATGAGGGACCATCAACCTCCATCAAGAAACGTAAAACTAGAAAGTACTGTGATGAGTATTTATCATTTGGATTTACTTCTGTAAGCAAAGAAGATGTAGAAAGGCCTTTATGTTTGTTATGTCGCGAAAGTTTATCAAATGAATGCATGAAACCCGCCAAACTCCGACGTCATTTGGAAACAAAGCATAGCGAGCACATTAGTAAGTCTGTCGATTTCTTTAATATCAAAAAACAAGAACTTGTTTCCAGTCAAAGTCTTATTCAAAATACCGCTACTGGAAGTATCAATAAAATCGCAGTAAAAGCATCATATGAAGTATCCCTACTAGTAGCAAAAGCTGGAAAACCCCACAATATAGCAGAACAACTAATTCTTCCTGCTGCAAAAGCAATATCAAATACAATGTTGGGGCTAAAGCTGCAAAAGATTTAAATTTGATTTCCTTATCAAAAGATACGGTCAAGAATAGAATTGAAGATATCTCCTGCAATATAAAAGAGCAATTAATTTCAAGAGTGCTTAAAAGTCAATATTACTCACTACAATTAGATGAGAGTACCGATGTCTTTAATAATGCTAATTTCTTAGCATTTATTAGATATGAATTTGAGTTTAAAATACAAGAGGATTTGTTATTTTGTGATTCCCTACCATCGTGTACTACAGCTAAGGCAATATTTAATACTTTGAATCATTTTATAACCGAAAATGGAATCCAGTGGTCAAAATGTGTTGGGATTTGCACTGACGGTGCTCGTGCAATGTCAGGAAGAAGAACTGGGTTGATTGCTCTTATTAAAGGTATAGCACCTCAAGTCGTTTGGAACCATTGCTGCATACACAGGGAATCGTTAGCATCTAAAAATATGTCAACAGATTTGAAAAAAATATTGGATGAAGTCGTTAAAGTTGTCAATTTCATTAAGGCTCGCCCACTTAATTCCCGTGTTTTCAAAGTTTTGTGCGAGGAGATGGGGAGTCAACATAAACAACTATTATTACACACAGAAGTGCGTTGGTTGTCACGTGGGAAAGTACTCAGTCGCCTTTTTGAACTTCGTGACTAAATAAGATTATTTTTAATGGACACGCAATTCGAACTGAAAGACTGTTTTAATGATTTTCTCTGGTTAGCTAAGGTTGCTTACTTGACTGATATTTTTTGTTATTTGAATGAGCTGAATTTGAGCCTACAAGGTGCAGCTGTAAATAAATTTAAAGTTGAAGATAAAATAGAAGCGATTATAAAAAAAAATCGAATTATGGTCAAAACGCATTCAAAAGTGTGTATATGAGTCTTTTCCAACACTCAGCGATTTTATAGAAGTTTCTAATAAAGAGCTTGACAATGAAACGCGGCTCCTGTTTGTCGAACATTTAATGACTTTAAAAAGCAGCTTCCGAAAATATTTTCCCTGTCCTGATTCTGGCAACGACTGGATCAGGGATCTATTCAACACAGATGTTAGTAATGCTAAGAAATTATCGACATTACAGCAAGATATGCTCGTGGATATCTCTTGCGATACGGCTTTGAAACTAAAGTTCAATGAAATTTAGCTAACTTTTAGTTACTCCTAAAATCCGATTACCCTGCATTTGCAAATAAGGCTCTCCAAAACTTGATTCCGTTTTGCACAACTTATTTGTGTGAACAGACTTTTTCGGTACTATTATATATAAAATCAAAGTATAGAAAGAAGCTTAGTGTAGAAGCAGACCTGAGGATAAAAATTTCGAATATAGAGCCCGACATTGTGGATTTGGTTTCGAGAAAATAACATCATTCATCTCATTAAGTAAAAACTTCTACAGAAGAAAATATAACAAATTTCGCATATAAAATAACAAATAGTCAACAAAAAAATAATTTTCATTTTAATTTTATGTTCAATTAATTTTAATTTTAAGCTTTATTATTATTTATTAAAAAAGCTATGAAAAAAAACATAACTTATTTTCTTAGCTTTATTTTGACCACAAAATATTTGTCTTAATATTTGAGTTTAATGTACATATTTTGACTTGTAAATTTTTTAAATCTTTTACTTTTCACAATTTTTATTCATTTTGTTTTTTAATTACATGAAAATCCTAATAAAAAATGTTTGCCTCTATAAATGCGTAAGATTTGTTAAAATACAGAGATATATGGTATCAGTATCAATATTTATTTTGGACCTTCAAAAAACGGAAATAGTGTTGGAAACACCTTTAAAAACCGGAAAACTTAAAGCAAAGTAAAACTACTTCGTTCCTTAACCTCGTCAGATGATCGGACATTTTATGCCTATCTGGGTGAGTTTGATAATCGGACAAAGCTTTCAAAAACCAGACTGTCCGGGTGAAAACCGAACGGCCTGAGTGTCTTTGTCATTATTGAGCCAGAAATTAAGTTTATGAACAATGTCAAATGTCTAGGGTTGGGAAGGGGTCCGCAAAAAAAATTTAGCTCGATAAGTTTAAGAACCCCTGCCCTAGAGC
Source organism: Meiosimyza platycephala (assembly GCA_963662105.1). Classification (NCBI taxonomy): domain Eukaryota; kingdom Metazoa; phylum Arthropoda; class Insecta; order Diptera; family Lauxaniidae; genus Meiosimyza; species Meiosimyza platycephala. The sequence continues at coordinate 65,786,001 of OY759211.1, read as the reverse complement.
AAATATACGAATGGCACCTTAATACTTACTTCGTTGACTTCCCAACTGCTTTCAATGGCACTTATAGAGTGTCGAAGTTGGAGCGCACCGAATATTCCTATTAAACTCATTAACATCGCCTTGTTTATCTTTTTAATGTATTTTGCGCTGTAATTTTTTTGTGTTTTTTGCACTTACTGTACTGAATAGGAGGCTCAGTAAAAAATATAATAGCAAATCATTTTAATTGTAGGATTGAAAAATATTATTATTTGTCAAACTTTATCGGTAATTTTCTACAAAAATTAGTTCGATTATCAGGGGTGCCAAGTGGACGCTATAGTCGCGGCCAGGCCGTTAATTTCATGCCAAAGTCGTAGGCCGAGTAGGAGGCCGTTAAGCTGCTCATTGGAGGTAAAAGCCGTTAACTGGAAGTCCATTTATTTTTATACAACTAAAAAAAGTCATACATTTGTCATATCTGACCAATATATTTAATTTTTTTTATAAATTGAAAATAGTTTTTTCTTAATTGAAAAACAGGCTGTTAGGTCAATTTTGTTTCTATGAATAAAACACCGTTAAATTCATTTGTTCACCCGACGTTTCGCTTATGGGTTTTAAGCATCCTCAGGGGTATGTCAAAATTCTCTATTGAGTATTCATATCACAAGTAGGAAAAACATTTGAATTTGCAAAATTACAAATATAAAATACAAAAATAAAATTTTTTTTTATTTAAAAGCATATAAGCTTTACATTATTACATTATTATTATTATTATTCTATCTATCTGCATACCAAATTTCTTGAAAATCGGTTCAGTAGTTTAGTTGTGAACACGTGGGTAGGCGCATAACGCCACACCGAAAAAAAAACTTACTCCGTTTAAGGAAAAATGCCTAAATGTAAGGAAATAATGTCCTTCAATACGAGCTAAAGCTATTGGTTCCTCAAAATAAGTAAGTTGGATTCCTTAGCACAAGTAAATTTTGCTGTTTTGAAATAAGGAAAAGTTTACTCAATGTGAGGACAAGGTTATAAAACTGAGGAAAATTTTACTTTTTCTAAGGATGAAGGTATCCTTAAATGAAAGAAATTTTCTTAAAATAAATTCGTTGATTTCAAAAAAAATTTGTTAATTTTCTATTTCCTCTATTTTCTTATTTGTTAGTTACTTATTGTCAGTCATTCTTATTTTAATTGTAATACGTTTTTAAAACTTCAAAGAAGAACTTAAATTTTTTTACCTGTCACCCGATCAGAGAATTGAACCTGTGTTCTCAGCGCCATGCCACTGTTCAAAGATGCTCATCTTACCCAACTCAGCCACCGACAGCATTTTTAAGACATACTAAAATGATGTTGTTAAACTGCGCATGTAACAACCATTGTCTGATCAGGGAAGCTTCGGTTCAAATCCCGGCGACGACATAATTTTTTTTTTTTTAATTTTTTTATTTTTTTATTTAAAAAACAAGTAGAGAACTATAAATATATAGGCAAAAACAGAATACTTACGAGAAGAATAGATATTAATTTCAGCGAGTGTTGCCACTCATTTATTAAGGAAAATGTTCCTACGTTATAGTAAATTTTTTGAAGAAACTTACTAAAACTGAGTAAGATTTTCCTTAAACAAAACATTCCATTAGATTGAGGAAGTTTTTACTCAAATGAGGAACAAATTGTCCTCAAAAATTCTTCCCAAAGAAAAATTTACTATTTCAAAGGAAAGTTTTACTAAAACCACAAACTCTATATTTGAGGAAGAGCTTTGACTTGCTTTAATGAAACATGAACTCATTTCAAAGGACTCAATTACTAAATGAAACGATATTTTCATCAATATGAGGAAAAATAACTTAGATTAAGGAAATTTTTTATACTAAATCGGAGGAAGGCAGTTCATCAAATTTAGTACGGTCTTTTTTTCGGTGCACCCATTAATTAACAAATATATTTTTTCAGGGCCCAATCTATCTCTGTACCAAATTTCATAATTAGTCTATTTGTTTAGCAGTGAAAACTAATTTTTCTGTTAAGGGCTTGGCAAAGCTTGTTAAACAACAAATATCTTTAGTCAGGAATTGATCTATCTCTATACCGACTTTAATTAAAATCGATGTAGTATATCAGCCGTGGGTGCATTTTTCCCATTAGGAGCGATGCGACTCTCACTTAATACATGGAAACATGTTTCCCTGTTAGAGACGTGGTATCTACTTTTAGAAAAAAGTTACATTATCCTCTTCACATCCTTTTCAATAAAACAAATTCAAGTGTTTATGTTGTGTCATGGCAGTTAAGAAGATATTAAGAACAATATGAAATAAAATCAATATAAAATCAGCATATTTATGAACACAAAATTTTAATTTTACTTTATGTTGGTATCTTTGTTATCATAAATGATTAAACTGTGTACCAGACAAATACATATAATATTTTACTTAAATACGTTCAGAATTTTATAATATTAATATCGAAATAAAGAAAAAATAAAATCAATAAAAGATTACTAAATATATATTTGACCCAACCAAATCCCTTCAATTCTCTCAAACAAATGTCATGTTTACTTAATTAACGCTTTATCTTTCAGTTCAGAACATAATAATATTTCTTGAAATTTCTTTATTTTTAAAATCTGGCTAACAAATAAATAAATTTGAGGGATACATAATAATAATAATAATAATAGAGTTTAGCTACTTCAGCTATTAGCCTTCTTAGCTATTTAGCTTGAAGCTTTTAATAAATAATGGAAATGAAAAAAATTATACAAAATACATACAATTCTTTCAGTGTAAGATAGCACTGCTATTTTATAGCGTACAGTTAGTCTGCAGAATTGATGAATCTTCAGAATTTTTCAAATTTTCAAAAGTTACTTAGGGAATTAAGTGATTGTGGATTTATTCTAATACCTACAATATTTTTTCTAATGAACGAAGTTTAAAGTAAGGCCAATTAGAGTATTGCATTATACATTTCCACATACAAATCTCTATTTTACGCCAGGTAAAGGTACATATGAATAATACAGACACACACATATTTAAATACATACATACACACATATTCTGTCTAAATACTTTTATGGTGAGCATACATTTTATGGTGAGCATACATTTGCGCAGTAAGGCATGCAGTGCATATTCATTAGACGTGTTTAAAATAACCTCAAACCTTTTCGAGTACATCCTCAGTCAAAAAAAAAAATTGTAATATCTCCAATTCTTTTTTTTCACAACATTCACCTTAATACGCTTTTATTTGAAATCAAGTAATGACATTGACAATTTAAAAATTTTGCAGCTCTTGTAACAACCCTAGAAGTTTTTTTGGTTGATATACTCGAAAAAGGATTAAATTTTCGAATTTTAAGCGTTCCCGAAGAATTCCAGAACATGAAGTTATTTTGGTCTAATAATCATACTTTTCGGTTTGACGAAAATAGATTCTTTATTTTTTTATCCTTTTCTTGGAACAAAATGTTTTTATGTATGTCTCTATGGGGCGGAAGTGATGCTTACATCACTAACATATGAGCCGCTGAAAGCAACAGTGGTATAAGTCACATTTAGTAGTTTTGAGAAAATTGGAGGTTTGCGTTTTGGTATAGCAAAAAATCAGTGCATTTGTTTTGGGCAAAATTTCAACACTTTTGGAAAGTCAATTTTTGAAAAGGTAAAAATTAAGCTTCAAATTAGAATACCATTCTTCCAATTTTTATTTCAAAGAAATTAGCGACAAAGTGGTATAAGTCAGTGAGTTATACCACTTTTCCTTAAAAATTTTATCCTTTAAAGCACAGCGCAACCTAATAACCACTTAAGTATTCATTCCTATATTCCTTTATTCCTTTGAATATGTTAATTAAATAAAAATATCTATTTCATAAATCATTTTTAATTAAAAAAACAAGATATTTTTTCATCCAAAAAATACTAAAACAAAATTTTTAAATTTAACTCTAACCTAGCAAATGAAACAAACACAATGGCTCGCGCAGAGTTGTACCAGTGTTCTGCTTGAAGTTAGAAGTACTTGTCACGAGCCAAAACTTAACGATGCTCTCTAGCGGCCATATCGCCAACTAAACTTTTAAAATTTTGTCTAATGATAATTACTGACGTAACAAGTTAGTAAACGGGTATAACTAATTTTGCTTTCAGCGGCTCATATGTACATAAGTCAATTCAAGACTTTATTAAATTTAAGGGAATGCACAGTAATCGAATACTTTACCTTAAATGGAAAGTAAAAAATGGCTACTGTGGTTACAACTTAAGGGTACAAGTCTTTCAAGTCAAATGGCGATCCCGTAAAAGTTTGTCGAATCCCACTTAATCGTGCGAAACTCCTATCATTCTGCAGAAATTTTCTATTTGTCAAACAACAAATGGGTAAAAATCAAAATACAGGCAAAGCTCGAAAATTAGAAAAAAAAGTTTTGGCCAATTCTAGTTTCCAAATGTTGCCTAACTTCCAAGCGTTTTTTTTACAAAGAAAATTTAAGTATTTACACCAAAAATTTTTATAAAGACAAAAGAATCTTATTTAGTTATATATTTTACGTAGTTACTGAGTGTTAATACACAAGTTTATTTAAAAAAAAAATTAACGAAAACACTGATTTTACATGTCTGCGATTGACGTGATTTAGAGAAGAGTCTAATCGCCTAATCACGCATGTTTTGAATTATGACGATATCCGAAATTGAGACATTTTTCCATTTTGCTCCACGACAATAGTTCGTTTGAAAATGTTCATACAAAGGTGAGAACCTGCTTTGCGCACACTACTTTTCGAACAGCTTCCAAAAAATTAGAAATTTCACAAAACAGAAAACGAAAAAGTCATGTTATAAATTGTTTATGACCGTTAAAACGGTAAATCGGAGGGAGGAATACAAAAATTCGCTCAGAAATTAGAATCTCTCTTCTAATTAAAATTTTGAGCTGGGGAATTAGATTTTTTTTCTAATTTCCAAGCTGTGTACACAAAATAAAATAGAGACCTAATTTCCAAGCAATTCGAATTTCCGCGAGTTCTGATTTGCGAGCTTTGCCTGTACAACAGTATGCAAAATATTGGTACATCAAGTACTACTGCTACAATGGTAAAATTAAAAAGTGGAGTAACGTTAATGTTTCGTTGTATGCATTTAGTGCTTGCCAGAAATCTCAGCGTCGCACAGTGAATTTTCGTGGCCATAAATAGGAAGAAAATAAAAGTGCTAGGGATTGAAAAAATTTTTAAGACAATCGTCAGAGAATACTTAGGGAATGAAAAAAAACTACAAAAGCTTTAAATTTGTTTTGAGTTTAGTGACACAGTCGGCTCAAAGCTGAACTTTATACACCAAACATGTTCTATGAAACTTTTTATAAAAGCGATTGTTAGATAGGGCGCTCTAGTTAACTTGTTTGAAACAAAATACAATAATGTAGCATATTGGCGGAAAGTACATTGTTTTCACTTTGTAAACATCAATTTCATTTTCTTTTACCGCATTTATATGAATTATACAGATTTTTCAAAAATTATATTGAAAAATTATATAAGTGCAATTTGCTAACTTTGACAGAAAAAATAAAAAGTATATCCCCTGATTTCGGAAATATTTTTATATGTAATGTGAAAAAGTATGGTAAGCTAAAAGAAAAGTTTCAGCTGCTTTTTTTAAAATTTTTTTGTTATCAAGTTTTTCCTAATGTAGTTTTAGAAGGAACAAAAAATTCTAACTTTATGAAATGCTCTTATTAATTTATTTGTAATGAAATATACCAATATTGCATATTGGCAAAAAGTTCATAGATCATACTTTTCAAAAAAATGTTTGCTTAAGCTTTTGTATTCTATGCGTGAATTATGCTGATTTTTTTAAAATTAGGGCTTAAAAAGTCATAATTGAGAAAATTGACAAACTTTGACAGAAAAAAACCTAAAAGTATATCCCCGGATTTGGGAAATTGTTTTATATGTAATGTAAGAAAGTATGGTTGACCAAAATCCAAGGTTGCAGAAGCTTTTTTTCAGAACTTTTTTTTATGATTATTTTTCTACTGCAACATTTGAAGGAAAAAATATTTTTATTTCTTCACATTTTGCATCGCTTAACAATAATTTTATCAATTGTAAAAGCTCACAGTGTGAAGGAAGTTGCTTGAATTTGGAAAGAAGTTCTCTTAAGTAGAGGGGAACAGGTAAGGGCTATTTTTTTTCTTTTTATCCCCCTTGGGGTAAAATATATAAGCTCCAATGCTCTTCAAAAAACAGATAAACTCGAAACACCCTACGAACGTAACTCTGTGCTTAAGTCAATATCCGTTTTTCGTCGTACTAATAAAACTCCTCTACGCCTTCTCCATGCTGGATTTCAATCGAATAAACAAATCTACGTGAACGAGTGCCTAACCAATTCGAATTACGCAATTTTGCAAGCGGCGCTGCAGTGCAAACGTAAAAAAAACTCATCGCAGTCTTCACTCTACGTGGCTTTGTTTACGTCAAAATTCGTGATGGTGATAATGCTGAACGTATGGGATCTGTAACACACGTACACTCTCTAGCCAACAGTAGCAACATAACCGATAATGATAGTGTTCCACTAACTTCATTTTTTCGTGAATCACAGGACTAAAGCTCCTCAAGCAATATTGGCTGTTTACTATCAGCACACGTTTGAAATCATCCATGTTATTTTTATTTTAATATTTTATATTCTTTATATAGGTATTTATCTAACTTATAATCACTGCACTAACTTTTTTATAACTGTTAAAAAACAACTTTTTGCCTACGAAAAATTGGTTCATTGCAACAATCAGCAGTCTGCACGCGATACCCCAAAATATTTGCTTTATTATGAACAGTGTGGGCAATGAAACTTATAGTTCCAGAGACAATGTCACGATAACTATAGAGAGTAAAGGTAACAGTGAATTCATAGTCAAAACACAAAAATAAAAGATCATGTTTAGAGATGAGAGGTACACTTAGCTGATCATACAATAGAACTTTAGATTCGTCGTTCACAAAAAAGAGGTCAAGTAAAGTATTACTCGATCTAGTAAAGTGAGTAGGCACTAAAATGTTTACGGAAAAAAGCCCTAAAGACAACATATTGTCCTTTAAGTGGTTTTCCTACAAAAGATCACTATTAAAATCACCTGCAATAATAACATGGGGAAGGAAAGCGATAAATTTTTTATTATTTCCATAAGTGACGCAGTGTCTGTAGTTCGATGGGGTCTGTATACACTGCCAACTAGCATTTGCTGCTTGCCATTAGTGATTGAGATGAACAAATATTCAATTGGACTATCGGCAGATGACTTGCACTTCGACAAAAGCCCTGGTTCAATAGCTCGATTAAAAATCTAATTATTGCACGAAATGGAGCCTATAATCGGTGGAAGCGTTTTAAAACGCCTGAAATTTACACTGAATTCAAACGTCTGAGAAAAGCAGTCAGTAGTGTCACACCACTGGGAATCCGTTTGCTTCTTGCAAAAGCGTATCTGCCTCCTAAGCTTCTGTATGGTTGTGAATTATTTGCAAATTGCGATGTCACAAGTAAAGCCAAGCTTAACGTTTTATTTAATAGCATTACCAGATATGTTCTTGGACTGAAACGTAGAGATCATGTATCACAGTACGCTAAAAGATTCTGTATGATGACCTTCGAAGATATTCTCCGATTTCGAACTCTCTAATTCAGGTTAGACATTTCTGTTTGACTTCAGAAAGGCAATTCTTTATCTATGCCATACGCCTCTGGAACTCCTTACCCCCTGAATTCCGATCCTACCTAACCGCTGTGCAATTTAAACATAGACTCATGATATATTTTATATTTTTCTTAGTTCCAATGTTCGTTTTTTAACAATTAGATTTATATTAATTACTTTTTGTCTAATTTATGTTGTTTTCCTATAATTATGTACATATGTATGTATTTAAGTCTAGTATAAGTTCAATTATATTTTATATACCGAGTTAATTTGCTTTATTTATCTTTGAAGCTGATGCTATAACCATAAGATCATATTAAATCTTGTTGTATCAGTTTGTAATCTTTAATAGTAATAAACAATAAACAAACTATTGAAACTGATTTTCTCTAATTACTTGTAAACTATAAAAGATATAAGTGAAATTTACAATATTGGTCTTTGCTGAATGACTGTAAGTTCATAATGTTTAATTATATAAAAGATATCGCAAAATTTGTAATTTTTTTGAAATCAGCATTGACAAATTTATGGAAATTGATACCAATTTTGAAATAAAGTCTTAACCACATCCATCCTTTATATCGGAGGTAGGCATGTGCGTTGACCGATTTTTTTCATAAACATCTGTACCAAATTTCAAAAGTCTGGCGCAATTATTACTATATATGGCCGCCGTTTCATACAAACCCATCCACTGTGCTTCGATAGAAAAAAAAGTTCGACTGAATTAAAACGAAACCAAAATTAATATATTGAAAAACATGGTCCGCGCGTTCAGAAAAATATTTATATTTTCCGCTTATGAAGTTGAAGTACTATTGCCTTGATTCTCATGTTTGGACGACAATTGACTTTGAGTCGTTATAAAAAGAGAGTTAATTTGACTTAATTGTGTGTTTCTGTAATTTTAAGTAATTTCTTTTTGCTGAGCTGAAATTATTATTGTCAGTGACTACAAATATTTTTATACCATGATTTTCCTATTAAAGTGAAAAATTGAATTGAAAATTTATGTGGTTGCTACTCGATAATTGAAAGAATATTTATAATAACATAAATCTACTGTAGCAACGATTTTTATTATTTATAAAACTGTTTTGTTTCAACATATTTTTGATACCAAAAACTAATACTTCTTCCCCGTGGATTACTAAATCTGTAGATTTGGCAATCAAAAAGCGTAAAGAAATCCCTCTGTTGATAACTGGGAAGAATTTAGAATTGCTCGAAACACAGCCACATCTATTGTTAGACTTTCAAAACTGACCACTGCTTTGCCAACAAAGCAGCTTTTGCGAAACTTAAGTAGGCCTGGCGTTCGAAACAATATTTCTACTACCTGCAAAATTGATCCAGATATTCTGAATGAATATTAAAGTTTATCAAGCTAGTGTTGCCTTATATATTATCACTGTTTCATAAGTTCTTGCTACCCTAAATAATGGAAAATGGCAACTGTTAACCCAGTTACTAACACACCAACTGCTAGTGAGCAGTAGCGTACCTAGGGGGGGCCGAGGGGATGGCAAAATGGTCGTGATATATATCCTAATTTGCTAGGGTTTTTGAAAGCCAAATATGTAGTGAATGAAACTTAATCGATGTACTATAGTTAAATTTGAATGTGTAGGTGGAAATTTTCAAAGTATTAGTGAAACGCCTCTGTTAGTGAGTCAGGTGATTTTCGGCCAATTAGCTTACTTAGTCTCTTTCAAAGGTGTGTGAGTCGCAGATGTCTGATCCAATGAATCTGGCTTCCGACCTGGGCACAGCTGTTCCACTGCAGTTCTGAAAATTATGGATGATATCAGAACACAATTTGACAAAGACTATATAACTTTGCTATGTCTGTTGGACTTTTCGAAGACATTCGACAATGTAAATCACTCCTTACTATGTAGAAAGCAGTTCAACAGTTTTTTATCTTTTCAAAATATGCTGTTCAACTTTTAATAAGCTACCTAGATGACAGACAGCAAAGGGTAAGAGTGAGCAATTTATATTCAAATTTTATGACTTTAAGGTGTGGAGTACTTCAAGGCTCTGTTCTTGGTCCTGGTTATTTACGTTGTTTGTAAATGATATTTTTAGTGTATGTGAAATGCATGGTTATGCTGATGACCTGCAATTGTATCCTCTGTCTCGGCCAATCATTTTGATAGAGAATCTTTGCTATAGAGTAAATACTGATCTTGGAAATATGCATAAGCAATATATAAATCCATTGAAGTCAATTAAGTTGCCAATTTCAAAAACCTATTGCCCTTCCGATGACTTGCCACTTATTCACTTGATTGAAACTGTATTGAAATTTTTCAGTATGGATATGAACGTAGGATTTCTTTTGAATTGTACGTTGACCTGTGAAGATCATATCAATTCAGTGGTAAGTAAAATTTACTTTACATTGGGCAATTTAAGAATGACTGCTGCTTTTGTACTAGTCGAGACTAGAAAACTCCTTGTTCTACAGTTGATAATCTCATTTATTACTTATTCGGAAATCGTTTACTCCAAGCTGGACTCCCACTCTCTGGATAAACTCCAGATTGCTTTCAATAATGCCACGCGCTATGTATTCGGCATTATCCGTTTTGATCACATCTCAACATTCAGTAAAGCTCTACTAAACTATAATGTAGCTGATTACCTTGATTTAAGATATCAAAAATATTTACACAAGATCATATTCACCAAGACTCTCAATTACACTAGTCTAGAAATTTGGGCTTCATCTCGAGATCTGGTTTCTCAAAAATTTTCACGATGTATTTTGGGGCGTAGATTCCAAAAATGCCAACCATTTTTTTTTTTCTTAAGAATTGTTTTCGAGATACCCCCAAAAAATCCGTTTTTGGCACTTTTTTCATTTATTTGCCCATATATCCATCAAATTTTTATCGACTCAAATACCATGTACACCATTCTATAGATATTTTTGTTGTTTTTCTGATGATATGTCTGAGTGAATCGAATTAGAGTTGATGGAGTTATAAGCGATAAAAGTTAAAAGAAGTGACGTTTTTGGTCTTTGTAAGCACTATTCGTCTATGGAATTCCTTACATCGTCACTTAATATGTATATCAACTTCTAAAAAGTTTAAGCAGTTACTCCTTTGCCACTTTTATTAAAGATACTAGCTGTACAACCGCCCTTAAATTTTACGCAGTACTTACTGCAAAGTATTGGGTCCTAATTTCACAACTTGGTATAAGTACATACCAAGAATAGCAATTTAAGTGTTTTTGTTGTAGGGAAGGTGCCACGCCGCAACGTTCAATCCCATTCACATTTTGCGAATTGCTTGGCACAAAAAATGTACATAGATCCATGTATCAATTTTCACAATATTTCATGAGGTTTTTAGAATAGGTAATATACATCCTACATCCACATTTAAAAACTCCTGCTATCATAGGTGTCAATATATAGCGTTTTAGTTGTTTTTGTCGTTTGAAAGATGCAACGCCCCGTTGTTTAATCGCCTCCAGAGGTGCTTGGCATAAATCACCAAATTTTAAGACTCTTGATATCATATAAGCCAAGATATGGCGTTTTTATTGCATGGAAAGTACTACGCCCCTTGCTCTTATCAAAATAAAATATAACACAAGTTACTCAGGCATAGTGTAGCTTTTCATTAGTAGAGATTCTTTGCATTACGAAGTACAGAACTAAAATGTTCATTGATATGAAAAAAAAAATAAAAAACAGGCCGTGCTATTAATTATGAGCTCTCAGCCCTAACCATGCTGTCTGTTGATTTACAGATATCTATCTATCTACATATATCTAACACTGTGTAATTTTCACTGTGATTTTGATAATTTGCTTATGCATTACCATGTGACTAGAAAATGGTCTTCATTGGAAGAATACAAAATTCTGTGTAACGCAAATCTTTTACATTTTAACAAAACAAAAACCTGGCATCATGGAAACGTAAAATGTTACGTTCATAGCTATGACGATTCTAGTGACAACATAAATTTTTTTTTTGCTTGTCAAAAATTTTTTTTTGGTACTTAAGGGGCGGCATTCGAAGTGTTCACTCCAGGTGTCAAAAATTCACGCTACGCCTGAGTGTCACATAATTTGGCTGTAAGTCTAACATGGCTGCATTTACATTGACTTATACGTATTTTATGACTCTCTACTTTAATACATTTTTAAAGAGAGAAACAATCAAATTGAAATCTCATCACTTATCGCAGAATTATAATACAAATTTTTATTTTTAAAACACTTTACATATGGGACAGTCGTTTACAAACCGAACGAATTTTGACAAAAATTGACCGACACATTTTTGATTTGGCTGAAAATTTTTTTATGGGTTCTGTATCGAAAAAGAAGAGATACGTATTCGAGGATTTTGAAAAAAAAAAAAAAATTTTTAAAAAATAGAGCGAATTCAAATTTTGAGAATTTCGTGATTTTTGTCTTGGAAGCTCACTTTCAAAAATTCATAACTCCGGTTCTGTTGAAGCTAAAAAATTAAAATTAATTTCATTGTAAAGGTAAAAATAATAACTTAAATAAAATAATAATTTTTTAAAAAATTATTAACAAATTAATATTATTATAAATAATTTAAGTGTTTAAATCAATTTTAAACTATTGCTTCCACCCTGTATCAAATTTTTAATGTCAGAATCGTGTTTAACGTCAAATTTCCTATCGAAAACGGTTTTTTTTTATGTAAGAGAGAGAGAGAGGTTTTTTTTTTATGGAGAAACTATGGAACAAGAAAATGAGGCGTGCAATAGAATCCGCGCGCCGATAAGATGTGCCGCACTACATAAATTCATTTTTTTCTAATAGTAACAATAGTTTCCCCATTAAAAAATAAAACGTTTTCGATAAGAAATTTGTAAGTCTAAAAATTTTAGTTCTATTGTTTAGCAGTATTTTTATTGCACACCACTGTATCTTTTTCTTACTACAACTGCGACCATTACTAGTTAATCTTCAGGTTTATTTAATTTTCACGTCGTTAGATGAATAAAGGAACACTTACTGAAAGTGTGTTAATAAAGTATAAAAGGATTAACTAATATGAAGGAGCGTCTGTATACTAAAATGCTGTGTTCGGAATGCGTTGCTATTTCAAGTTGAACCTCAATCCATGAACTGGAAAATTATATGTGAAACTCCTTTGAATAGGGCACAAAGCAATACCACAATTCCATAAAGCACAGCAGTTTGTCGTAAAGAGTATTTTTCGTTAAGAAGATAAAGTTTAAAAAACAAATAATTATAAATGCAATTTAATACAAGCGAACAGAATTAATGACCAATAAAAACTATTTTCATTTTCTCAACTTGTACTGATAGACGGTCACATACATACGTACATATACATTTGATGTTTTTTTTTGTCTTATACATATTGACAATAATTTTTTCAATATATAAACAATATCGTCGCTCTCGGGTAGAAAGGCCCTAACTAATTTTTTTCTCAAAATTTACTTTTTCGGCGATAAATCGATAACTCCCCGCTATATTTTATCGATATTGGTATCGTTAGTTAGGTGAAGGTCTAAACTAAAATACGAATGCAAAATCTCCACCGTATTCCCCCAGGAAGATGAGTACAAATGATGAGGTGCAAATCCAAGTTAACATTTATGTCCATAATTCTGTAACGACTGTATCAATTTCGAAAATGATGACGTCATATTATAGATAACCACAGAGGCTATAATTATGAAAAGTATGTTGAAGTTTCAAAAAATCATTGATAGAAATGACATTTGGGAATTTCTCGCCATTACCGTTATAACCTCTCCTAACTCTTCTACGCATATCGTCATCTGGAGGACAATCACGGTTGCAATTTTCTATTATTGTAACAAATATGTAAGGGTTGCCGAGTACGTTATTCCTCAACTACATTTTAGCATATATGAAAATACAGTAATCCCCGCTTATAAGCATTTCTGAAAATGATTGATTTTTGGTGCATATACATAAGCGTGAAATGCATTTAGAAAAACTCGTTTATATGCATGAAAAGTGCATATATAAAAATTCGAATATATCTACCAAATATGCTTAAATAAAATTGTAGTTTCATTTATTCTGTTACTTAACGCCAACTAACTAGAACCCTACAAAAGTATCTTTAAAGGCAAAAAGCTGTGAAAATAAACATTTTATATTTTATGAATATGTATTTCAGTAAAAAAATAAAAAACAAATCAAATAAATATATATATATCGGTCATTTACTTCAAGAGTGGCATAACTCAAAAAATGTGATTTTTGAGTTAATGATGCAGAAATATTTGCCATATTTTATTTTGTGTCAAAAACTCAGAAAGATATCTTATAAACTCGCCTTGTGAGAAGAGTTTATGTAAACAGACTTTTTGAATTCTCATATAAAAAGTAACTTATTGAAAACTTTAAATGCGCTTTTCTCCCACTTTGTGTTTTTTGAGTTATGCCACTCTTAACGGAAATGAGCGATATGTGTATACAGAGTTCATGTGATCATGTAGAATCTACATAAATAGAATTGCAAAGTTATTTTTTCTTAAAAAAAAAAGTAATCTTGGATTGAATATAAAAATATGTTCTTCAATGTCATCAAGTTCGTCAATGAACTTAATTATTGGCAAAAGGAACTTTCGAAACTTGTCTAATGAGGCCAAAGCTGCACTCAATGAAGGAATTGGATCTATTTAAGCTGCAATGTCTGTTTCTTCATTATCCTCTGTTTTATCATCCAGCATGGCAAGCTACAGTCAAGCACATTTGACATTACAATAGGAATGACACGATTGTTTGTTAGCAATATTTTTTGACATGAAAAAAAAACTAAAATTTTTTCTCTGTCGTGCATATAAGCGTGAATGGAGGCAAAAATTGGAGATTTTTTGGGGCTCATATCCGAGAAATGCATATAAACGTGTGCATATAAAGGAGAAAAGTGTTAACAAATCTAAATGGAGAAATGAAATTGCACAAGTTTTGATGCATATAAGCGAGAAATGCTTATAAACGGCGTGCATATAAGCGGGGATTACTGTATATTTAGGCGCAGAGTTTTATTGCCTTATTTAATTATTATATGGAAAACAACAACAATATATTTAAGACAGTTATAATATTTTAAGACATTAGGACACGTTAGCACATCGTGAATTGCCTAATTATTTATTTTGAGTATAACTTCGATATTTAGTTACATTATTGTTTTTATTATATTTAACTATTTCACTATTATTTTTTCACAAAAGTTGTAAAAATATTTAGATTGTAAGCAATGAAAAACTAGTTCTAACTCAGGTAATTGTTTTATAAAGTTGTCGTTTTTTTATAAACATTTTGGTCTAAGTCCTTATTAAGAAGTCTTATTCTAAAATACATCCTAGCTCTGAAAAACAATTTTTTTACTTTAAAGTTGCACATAAGGTTGGTACATAATTTGAATGTTATAAGAGTTTTTATCTAAATATTTTTCGGTTATTTCTATTCCGTCGTCATTAAAGTCTAATAAAATATTGTCGAGCTGTCTCATATGAGTCATTAGCTCCTTAGTTGGCTTTGATAGGCTACCTTCACTGAGATGGTTAAGCGATGTGGAGTTCATCGCAGTTTATTGTTGTTCTGATATGTTGGGAACCTCTTCGCGCAGTTTATGGCGTATATAACCAGCAAGATTTTCTAGGCCATCAACTCGCTGTCAACGTTTGGGTAACGAAGTTGAACATCCCTACCTAAGTCCATCGAAAAGTTTTATTTAAGACACTTTCCGATATATTTGTCTTCACACGTAATTCTTGAACTCATAGTTTGAGTTAATTTTCTAATAACAAAATATAAAAGTATCAAAAGAGTAGTTCCAATATCGGAAAACTTGATTTTGTCCACAAATATATAATATGTCAATATAATAGTAATTAGTATATTTTCTGGGGACATTAGTAGTAAAAAAGTAACTTGATTGTGTATTTCTTATTCCACGGCAACTCTAACCGTCCTCCATATGACGGTCTAAAGTGACATCGTAATATGGCGGAGATGCGCAATCTTCTTTTCTATCATTCTTGGATATGCTTAATGTTAAGGGAACTTCACAATTCTCAAAAATAATTTTGAGCGCAGGAAAATTTTTCCATTTATTTAACACAAAATAATTGTTTATCGTTAAACATTAAAAGTCGTAAAGCAATTTAAAGACTACTTTATTACCTTATCTTGACCAGGATTTTAATATTAGGGTTTACATCCTATATGTCCAATACTAGCTTCGCGGCGGCCTTAGGTCACGGTTGCGCCAACACCGGCTTAGCTAGAACTGAATATTTCCTGACAGTTAATTTTAGGTGTTATATCCACTTTTATTGTCGACATAATGCCCAAAATTATTTTGTTTTATGTCCTCCTATTTTTTGGGATTATGCCCGTTCTTACAAGTTATCATAGCCCCCAAAATAATAGGTATTATGACTGAAAAAACGGACATAAGGCCCTAAATTGTTTTGGGGATTATGACCGAGTACCTGCAATGACCGCTCATCATGATGCTGGCGTTAATGCCAAAAAAAAATTAAAGTTTTAAAGTGCAGTTTTATGTTCGCAATAGATGCAATTTATTAAAATTACTAATTGTTTGTTGTGGTGTAATCCATTTTTAGGTACAAAATTGATCAGTTAAATCATTACTCCATATTCGATTATCTATCAAATTATTTTTTTTTTGTAAATAAAACAATTACTTACTTGCCTTTTTTAAAATAGCTCATTTCTCCTATGCTACCTGTTCTTTTGAAATAGACTTGAATCGAATGTCAAAAAAGTAATATGCTTTCTCATGTAAAAAATCACTTGCGTAATATGAACATATTCACACTATGAGAGTTGTCATATTTGACAACTCGTAAGACTTTTTATATGACTTCTCACATAGTCTGAAGGGGCTTTTAAATGCGCGATCTCTATGTTCGGCAAAAAAAAATTTTTCGAAATTGTATTGCAAAAATGCTTCGGATTTAATGGTGTACGGTGAATTTTCTTTCTCTGGTACGGTCTAGTACAACCATGCTCAAAATAATAGTTACACTTTTGAATTGTTAGTTTGAACTCTATTACAAAAATATTTTGGTAATTTAGATGAAAAATCCTAGTGGTAACGTGAATTACACAATTTGGAAGCACGATCTTCAGTAAAACAAATCATGTAATTTCCCAAAGTTTTAAGCGCTTCCCCTTACATGTGCAAAGTTGTAAAATTTGCTGTTTACAGCGCTAATAATTACAGCTGAAGAAACTTTTTTTACGTTGAGTCCTTTTAACATTAACGGAAGCAATTATCAGTGAACATACACACATAGTACATTTGTATGTATGTATCTGTGATCACAAGGCAAAACAACACGAGTAATGTGTTTAAACAAATCATTTAATCATAAGTGTTTTTTTTTCTATTTTATTTATATATTAAATAGCGGCTTTATTGGATTTCTAGTTTGAAAGATTTATTCAAAAACGGATTTTGTTTTTCATACTATTTAGTTTGTTTATGCTACATGTTTTATTACGTATAGTTCGTTATGGTCAGTTCACTAGAATAGTAAATAAACAAAAGTTTATGTAAATAAATATCGAATATAAAACGTACCTTTTGTGTAATTAACTTTGCTTCAGCTGCAAGATAAAAAGAAAAGAAATAAAAATTAGTTAAATTAAATCAATTGTATTCTTTAGTGTGAATAAAAAAGCGATGCCAATCCCGGGATCCCGGCTTTTTTCTAGTTGCGAAAGTCCCGGGATTCGTTCAATTGAATCCCGGGATTAATTAAACAGGTGTTTCGCAACATTTTTTCGTCTGACAGCTGATTTCACAACGATTTATTTTGCTTGAAATAGTATAAAAAAGCCACCATAGATTTTTTAACTTGCTGGATCGTGAATACAAAGTCTTAAAAGATATAGTAAATGTACTTCAACCCATTAAAATAACTATGGAAACCATATGTGCTTTTGATATGGATCTATATAAATGCGACATAGCGTTAAATTTCATGCTAGACGAAATCAAGCAAAATAAATCTCCTTTTAGTAATCTTTGTTAATAAAATTATAGAACAAAGAAGAACAGTTTTATCTGACATTTTTTTATTTTTAATGAATCCTGACAATATTTACAAGCTTAAGTTTAACTTTTCCAATGCCCCATCACTAACAATTATAAAAAAACAGTTATGTACCGATATTAATGATGTTAATGATTTCACTGAAATAAGAAACTTAAAAGTTTAAATGAAAAATTACGTTTTGTTTTAAATAACACTTCGCAAAATTCTTTTAATACCCGACTAGAATTTTTCTTAGGCATACCTAAATATACTTTCGGCCCTAACTAATAATAGACCCCTTTTCTATTGCAAGAGTATTGAAACACATCAATTTTTTTGCGTTTTTGACATTTGGTCTTTTACTTATAACTAGACTGCACCTACTTGTTCTTCTGCGGCAAATGAGTAAAGGAAGCAAATGTCAAAAATCGCCATATGCGTTTTTACGGGCTAATTCGACTATCACGTTTGGTTTCCCCTCGCTTCTTATGAACTGGAACCAACAATAAATTTTGAATACTCAGACAGCGTAATTTTATTTTCTATCAATTCAATTTCAATTTTATTGAGACTTTTTCAACAATTAAAATAGTAGATACATTTGTCTCGCTTACAATATTAAAACATTGGACTGTAATCTATGGTTCTATTCCTTATACAGAGAAATACTTACAGAGTGTCGAAATGCAAATATTTATAACTCTTGCTCATGTAATTTTTATCAATTGCTTTGAAGTTTGTGTCATATAATAATAATATTATTTTCTATCAAAACATTCAAAACGTCAAAATATTAATTAAGTAAAGTATTATTTATTAATTTTATTTGAAATGACTTATACTATCTTCAAAGGCTTTCGACTGGATTTATTAAAGTACATAAGTAAGTAATTTATGCAGTAAAACAGTTAATAGTGGAAGATTTTTGAAAGTATTGAAATTTCAGCACATAAAATGGGCACATCATTATATACTTCAATACTCCACATCCAAAAACTTATCTTTTTGCAGAAAATGTTGACTTAAATTTCCTTGTTAACTGACCTACCGTTTTCCCCTATTCACCACCACAAGCCAATGAATGAGTCAAGAGTTTAGTGAACATACGCAAAGAGTCGGTGCGTTTTTTGCGTATGCAGGAAAGCTTGAAGAAGTTGATGGCAACATGCTATGCATTGGTGGAGTAAGTAGTGCAGCGCGATGGTTTATCCTCTGAGTCCTCCTCACAATAAACACATGTTTTGAATCTACAACTCATACCTGAAAATGTCGTTAGGCATAAATTAGGTCCCCATTGGTTTTGCCTAACCAGAACATTAGCGCCTTGTGCAAAAACCCAACGAGAGCCTAATGAGGCGGGCATTGGACAATCCTATTTAGGAAAATTTGGGGCACACCGTTACAATCCAAATTAGGTTGTCGTTGGGGTTCCACACTTGGCCCTAATGTTCTGGCCAGGCAAAACCAATGGGGACCTATTTTACGCCTAACGACATTTTCTAGTCGGGTAGGACTACTTGTTCTTTGCTTGAAGCTCTAAATAAAGAAATAGATATATTTAGTAATGGTGGGGACAGGGACTTCTATTTACAAAAAGCGTTTAACTTCCTGGCAACAATTCAGCCGAAAAGTGTTGAAGCAAAAAGGTGCTTCTCATCTGACGGGTATATTTGTAACAAATTTAGGTAACGTTTGGACAATGATACACTGAAGGCTTTAATATTTTTGATATTTTAAAAAAGAATAGGAAGTCTTACATGCAATTTAATTTTATAAAGATATTCCTCATAAAGAAAAGACTTGATTATTTTAACGTATAAAAATGAATGTATTTCAAAATTTAGTGATACATAACAAAAATTTATACATATTTTGAAATGTTAATTTGTTATTGTTTTTTACTGTTATGAAGAAGTTTTTAGTTTTTCTGTTTATTGTTTTAAATAAATAATATTGCCACGTTATAAATAGTCAAATAATTTTTCCCGAAGTATAGGTCCATTTATGTTGATAATTTCAATAATTCTTAAATCCCGGGACTGTTCCGGGATCCCGGGATCGCATTTTCAAATCCCGAAAATCCCGGGATCAAAAGAAATCCCGAAAATTGGCATCCCTAGTACTATGTCAAAATATTTCAATACGGTGCTATGTCATAACCCCCATGGTCATAATGCCCAAAAAATGTTGGGCCTTATGTCCACTTGAAAAACGGTCATAATTCCCAAAATAATTTTGGGAATTAGGACCACCCATAACGATGGACATATCACCCATGGGAGTTATGGCCACTTATGTTTTTCATGAAAATTCTACAGAAATTTTAAATTTTTTTTAAAATTCATTTACCATTCTTATAAGCAATAAATTAAAATAACCGGTAACGAAAACGAAACACGCCACCGATGATCTTGACCTTAAAATATTTAATTTTTAAGGTTATTCTGAGCAAAAAATTAAGTGGGAGGAAATTGCTTCGAAAAATGCAACGCTACCTCCCGGACTATAACGTAACAAAGTACATATTAATTAAAAAATCCGACATTGATTTGATCAGTACAACTGGAGATAATAGACTTGAAGTATGAGAAGATGGGAGAAAATTTAGCAAGTTATCAAAACTTCATATGTGGAGTTTTTCTATAAAAAAAATTGTTTCAACAAAGCTGAAGACTAATTTTTGAAACTTATTCGGGTTATAAATGGCGCAATTTCACATTTAAATCCATATTTATCCATACCAGCCTCTGATAGAAAAGTTTTATAATTCAAGCTCGCATTATCTCTAGCATTTTAGAAATTTTATTTATTTTTTTGCAGAATTCTCTGATACTTTGCTGTTTTATTCTGGTGAAGTAGAAATGAAAAAAAAAAATTAACATGTAGGTTTTGAATTGTGGATATTTTTACAATTGTCACATTTAGTTAGTGGACAGATGTATGTATGTATATAAATACGTACAAATATCGCTATGGCTGTGCGTATGTATGTATAACGATGCCTTTGTTTGGCATTGATTGGCATTAGTTGAGGGTTTTCTTTTCTCTAAAATAGAAAGAACAATTTATTGTATTTTGTATTTTTATGGCTTTCCTTACTCACATGTCACTGTCACTGCAGCAAAATATTAAAACAAACTATTATATTTAACTTTTGTTTAACCTATTTTCATCCAAAAAAAAACTAATCCACTTTTTAATAGGAAAAAAATTTATTCCGACAATGCTGTAAATAAAACTGGCCTTTCTGGAATTAATTAACTCTCGTCCGCCATAGTTTTATACCACTGGCCTGAACAACCTGCCGCTTTAATGGTAAAAGTATAGACAACAAGGGTGCATACTGTGATGAATAATTCTTTAAGTTATCAACCGAATATTAAAAATAAACTTTCGCTGAGAGCTTCATTCCTCCCAAGTCTTACAAACCACGGTCCTGCGTATCATTATTTTCTTTTTCAAAATATAAAGTTTTTTGGAAAATGTTGACATATTTTTTCAAAAGATCGTCATTTCAAAATAACTGGAAGCAGAATAGTAAAAGCACGTAAAATGTGCTATCACTATGATGCCAAAAACGAAATCACAACAAATTTATCTACTGTTGCTTCGAATTTGTTACAGCAGTTGATTTGCTATGTGCTGCCGAAAATGACAGCACAAAAATAAAACAAAGCTTCGCATTTGCTTCACTAGTTGACTGCTATGTACTGCCGAAAATTACTGTTGCTGTGGAATTGCATTCGTAGCTTCTATGCTCTTTCACGTTTCAATCGGATTAAAGCCATTGTTTTAAATTTTAAAATGCATTAATTGAAATAGTTTCGCAAAAACCGTTCCGCGCACGCAAAATACTATGGACAACATTTTGCACTTTTTTGATTGTCGCCCATATACATAAATAATAGTAATAAGTATTTGTTTTTGTTATAAAAGTTTTTAGCCACTTTTCTTAAAATGAAAAATAAAATTAAAACTACTTAATATTCATTAATGTAACCTGAATTTTGGGTCGCTGATCACGAATCGGACGTCAAAATGGGGGTGGTTGGATGGACGAATTTCCTAAGTGGTCTAAGGACCACGTATCAATAAAAATTTGTAAAATCGGTGCTTGTTTGACACTTTTCCACATTTTCCGACTTATTTACTGGACTATATCCTTTGGCTAAGAGTAGCTGCACTCGAAGATGATGTCAAAGAATACAACATGTAAAATTCTTGTTCTAAAAATTAGAAAAAGCTATAAATACATATACATATTATTTAACACCTAATCCAGCGGTTTTTTTAACAACTAAGTACCTCAGAACGTCTTACACATCTTGACTTTACATCCAGTTAAAAATGGGTTAACCATATTTTATAACAAACAGTGAAATTTCAACAGTGAAATTTCTTATCACAATCTAATCTGTACACTAGTGAGTTTGATAATCACTAAGATAAGATGTAGAATTCCTGCCCAACAAAAAAATAAAAAAGCACACACACCTCAAATACAATTTACATAAATCTCTTCACTGTTCGTTGCGTCATTAAAAATAGAAATTTATTGATTGTTACGGAAACTCTAAAGATGTGGAATGCTAATGAAGTGAGCTTGATTATGAAATGTTCACGTTGTCTAATTTTTAGACCTACGCATATTTCAAAACATCATTAAAAACCACATGCATCCCATTACTTTTGTGTGCTATTTCACTTTAGAGATTCACTCATTAAGTGAGTGTATCAATAAAAGGGTGGGTGCCCTTACGAAACATTCACATGTGTCCATTTCTTTTTCTATTGCATATAAAAATAATAAGTATTATTCGGAATTCGAATTAGAAGTGTTAATTTTTGGCGCAAGAAAAAACGCAGACGTTAATGCGATGTGCTAAAGGATTTTTTTTTATTTATGTGAAACCCATTATATGACGACACTGACGACAGAGTAAGTTATCCTCAAATAAATGTTTGGTTAACAGTTTTTACAAATATTTACTTACAATAAATTTACTATGGTTAACATAAAACTACATACAGCCGTGGACAATTAATTAGAAACAGTTTGTCCTCTTAGCTTTTACTACATTTAAAACACAATTTTTTTCAGGGAACGGTTGCTTTTGTTGGTGTTTTGTTATACAAGCGCCCTCTTGCGGAAGAAGTGACCTTTGGCTGATGTGATTATCAAGAGGAGTGCATAATTTGGCTGGTCAGCTAATTAGAAACAATAAGTTGTGTTGAAATCAGTAGCAAATTTCTTTTCAAATTTAATTTTACTGGTAAGTTACTAATCAGACAAAAACCTCAATTGTAGAGATGTTAATTTACTAGGTTTCAGATACTCTTGAAATGAGAAAAGGACGAAGTTGTGACCCAGCCACCCGAAAAGCGAATCTCGAAATTATTAACCTCAAAATGTCATACCCAGCTATTGCCACCAACTTTGGTTAATCAGTTGAGAAAGTTTAGGGTGCTATTAAACACTTCACCACTTTTAAAACGACAGAAAACGTGCCGACAAAAAAAATCGACCTTTTAAAACAACGGAAAGAACGGATGCATAAATTATATAATTATATTAGAAATTTCGGATCAAACTGATACTATTATATCCACTCGTACTGTAAGGACTCGTTTGGTGGAATTCGAGCTTCACGGAAGAGCTTCACGCAGCTTAATTAAATTAAATTTTCTGATTTGCAATTTTCAGTTTTTTTATTAATGTTGATTTTCAGACCTACGTCATCCGAACTTTTCTTTTTAAATGCTCCCAGAAGTTCTCGATGGGGTTGAGGTCTGGGCTGCATGAAGGCCAGTCCAATAATGTGATGTAATTCTCCTCCATTCACCTCCATCATCTGCTAGAGAGGATGAATTAATAGTGCGTGAGTCAAAAAAATACCCTCAAAAAACTGCAAACGAAATTCGCGTTAGTGTTTTCGGTACAAATAGTGATTCACCATCTGTAGAGACCATAAAAAGACATTTGCGCGAAAAAGGACTTTTTGGAAGGATTTCCAGGAAGAAGCCTCTTCTATCAGAAGCAAATAGAAAGAAAAGGTTACAGTTCGCTCGGAAATATAGGCACTGGTCCGTAAAAGAGTGGAAAAAAGTCCTTTTTTCGGATGAAACCAAAATAAATAGAGTTTCGTCCGATGGTAAAACCTACGTCCGTCGTCCCAGATCAAAGGAATTTGACCCGAAATACACACGTCCTACATTAAAGTATGGTGGTGGAAATAATATGATCTGGGGATCTATGTCATGGCGTGGCGTTGGTCCCATCACTAAAATTGAGGGTCATATGGACCAGCACCAGTATATTTCTATCCTTAATGATGTAATGGTTCCATTCTGTGATGAAAAGATGCCAGTGTCTTGGATCCTGCAGCAGGATCACGATCCGAAGCATACCGCGCGGCTAACAAAACGGTGGATGGAGGAGAATTACATCACATTATTGGACTGGCCTTCATGCAGCCCAGACCTCAACCCCATCGTGAACCTCCGGGAGCATTTAAAAAGAAAAGTTCGGTTGCATAAAGTTGGAAATTTCTTGGAATTATATACAAAAGTAAAGATGGAATGGGAAGCAATTCCAAGTGCTGTGTGCCGAAAATTAGTGGAGTCGATGCCTCGGAGGTGCGAGGCAGTTATAAAAAATAATGGTTTTGCAATGAAATATTAAATTTTTTTTAAATAAAAAGTAGCTTTTATTAAAAATAAACGTAGCGTTGTTAATTATATGACCGACAGGATTATTAACCCTTACTTAATATATTAAAAAAAAAAAATAGTGGGAGGTCGTTTTTGCATAAAGTGAAGTTTACTTAACAAATATTTAAAGTAAGACCATCAATCAACATAAAGTTTTTAAAGTTTCTTCAAAAAATTTTGATATATTGACAGTTAAATGTACTACATCACTGCGTTGCTAATTAGTTGACCGCAACTGCATATAAACTATGATATAAAAACATAAAATGATTTTTCCAATTTTTTTTTTTTTCATTTATAATTTTGCAGTTGATTTTGACTTTTTTCTCATATTTTCCAAATTAAAAAATATTTTTTTAGAAATCAATTTATTTCACCAAAACTAACAAGCCAACCAAAAAGTAATGTGGGCATTATTTATAGGAATTTAATTACCTTTAAATTGACATATAGTAAATTTATATATAGATATTGGTTCTTAAGATATTTGTAAGTAAGTGAAACCAACTTTTCTTTTTGGTCCTAAAACCGAAATTTACCGATATCTCGAGAACGACGATTTTACATATAAAATGAATAACGGTATTCAAAGTTAATTTTGTCTGTAAACTAGTGTATGTAATTGTTAGGACTCTATCTCAATTTGGAAAAAACAAAGCGAAATTAAGACCGTTCTCTATAAGCGCAGCGAGTGTACTGAGAATAAATTTTTATTAAATATTCCACTCAACAAATAGGTACTACTTTCTCTGCAAAACTACAGTATAAAATTGTATCCAAATTAAACCTTGGCCTTTTTTGCTCTTCGCTTGTAAGATTTTTGGCGTCGCACTTGTTCTCATACGACATGGTTTTCCCAAGGAAACGAATTTTACTCGGTGGGTGTGAATATAGTCGACAAGCTGATATAATTATGTGTATGTATACAGTAAACTTAATGTTATTATTGCAGACAGATTTTGCTAAACTATGATCCTCCCACACAGTATCCACTCGATTTTAGTTCAAAACCCTCACTCAAGGGAAAGTTTAAGCTCAATTTTTTCAAATCGATTTTTCTTAAAGCCGAGCTGAGTATCTTTTAATTTCTACAATATTTTAGATTTCTTGCGTTGGGCCTTCTTAAGCATGAAATCAGCAAGCTGCATTTTACTTATTAATACAAACGTTATTAACAACTGAGACTTTAGCAATAATGTTAAAATTAAATACTTTATACTCAAACCATTTAAAATTACTGCTAAATTTAAAGCTTACAAATATGTACATGCAACTGTTACGATATTTTTCACATTGCGTTGCGAATTTGAAAAAAAAAATAAAACTACAACAAGCAAACCCGCTAATAAGGATGACGACATATTAACAACTTTGTTCTTCAGCACTAAAATCATACCTCAAGATGATCAAGACTGAAATTTTCTTTAATACTCAAACAAAATCCAAGGTAAAGTCATTTCAAAAGTAACTCCTTTTATCGTAAACAATTTTTAATGAATTTTAGTTCAAATATCATCGGTTTCAGCCAATTCAATTTTGAACCTAAGCATCTGATAGGACGCAGACGTTCCCCTTGTATTTTGATAAACTTGATGAAAGTCTCCGTAAGATGCCAAAGAAGAAAATTCAACGCTTTTCTTTTTTTTTTTTTTTTGAATTGGGTAGTATTTGTCCTGATCACCAAATCACATAAATAACATTGGCTGTTAAAGTGTTTCGGTTGAAGAGATAAAATTGACCTTAGTACGTTTAAAAGTTGAAAAGAACTAGAACGTATAATTTAGAAATCAAAACCATGCTACGGTTTCATTCTATACCTTCGTTTGAATTCTGATCTGAAACTTTGAGGAAATATTCTGCAAGCGTTTTATTACGAACTAAAGCTAAAAAAATAATGACAATTTTTTCAGAGCTAATTCAGCTAGTCACATATAGGCAATTCAATATGCCGTACTTACATCTTTTGAGTAAATGAAATTAGTAACAGAAGAAAGAAAGAAAGTGTTAAAACTGTTTCAGGGTAACTATGTATATACAAAAAGGTTTGATGTTTCTACGTTGGAAAATGTATTGGAAGATTTCTTAAAGAAAACGACGACACCTCCAAAACCACTTCAGACATCTTAGATTTCTCATGTAATAGTGGTGTCGATAGACAGAGAAAGAGTGTAATAAGACTTGGCACAAGCAAAAAAAGCAATACAAACACATTCTCCAAAAAATAGTTCAAGCACCCCAAGTATTTGTATTTGACCACAACAACAGTTTTATAAGGCAATGCAATGAACAAAGACATGAGCTGACACGAGCACTATCGCAACGAAAAATGGGTGGGTTTGAAAAAATGAATGTAGCATATCCATCTTTAACAATCAATTACTGTGTAATCTAAAATTAGATATGTATGTGTGACGTTACTAAATTCTACTTTCCATTGAGTAATATGACATAAATAACTAAAAAATGAATGGGTTGAGTCAACATTGTTTTATTTAAAAAAATAAATAAAACACACAGCTTCTGCTCTTTTGAAGATGACAACCGATTTTAAAGCCTTGTATAGGTTTAAAACCGAATCAGATTTGAAGGAAAAATAATAAGACATAAAAATTAATAGCCTGGGAACTAAACCAAATTTATTTTTCACCATTCTGATTCCAGATATTTTTTGTTTCACCGATATGTTACATTTTGTTTTATACCATTCAATTACCAATAAAACGAAATAAGTATGTAAAAAAAGAAGTTCGTACGACACAAACTTTTTTATAATTTTCATAACGACACACATTTCACTTTTTGTTAATTTGAAAATATTTGCAGCTCACACCAGTAATTACTAATGTAAATGTTGCAAGTCTTCAAAATAGTAAGTATTTTTAAAATAGTTGAGACATCTTGAAGCAAAACTCATCAATGCAGAAAATGTTCTTATGTTTCGTTTAGGTTATAAAGTGAATATATAACCAGAAGTCGATTGATTTCAACGAGTATGAGAAAAGAAAACATGACAACACTAAAACACAAACCAAAAATAAATAAAAACAATCGAAATGCGGTGACATCATTTTCACAAATTGTCGATGTTAGCATCAAATAATGCGATTTAAAACGGTGCGTTGGCGCCTTATTAGAAAATCAAATACCGACAAGTTAAGAGATTTACCGGATTGCTTGCTCTTTAGTCATATTTTGGAGCTTTCTACACCTATAGCGAAAGTTTCGTTAAATACATAAGACATCAATGCTTCTTCAAAGTCAGTTATTATTCTTATCAATATTTTTATTTAATTTTTTAATGATTAATAGTCAATGATATTAAATGAATGGCAGTTTATCAAAACTAGAATCATTCACACTTCGATGTACAAGTAACAATTGAAATAAAATATTGCGATTGATGATAAGATAAGTAGTGTGGGAAGGAAGCCTTCAGTTTTGAAATTTTCGAAAAAAACTGATATGTAATCATTTAGTATTGTATGTATAAAGCTCAAATCCGCGGTTTTAGTTAGCAGCTTCGCAAACAGAGAAGTGGGACCTGGGTATTAAGATCTAAGAGCGCTTTTATTACAAAGTTCACAATGACGATACAGAATAAACAAAATTTCTCTTATCTTATTTCTGTTAAACAAGATATTGGAAGAATCGAAATTATAGTTGAATCGAGATTATAGTCTTTTGTTTTGGAGTCCTCAAAATATCCACATTTGAGTTGAATTACTAGGTTTTTTTTTTCAAATTTTACAGAACATAATATTTTAAATGATATTTTTACTGAAGTTGGAAAGAAAATTTTAACTTAACCAACTCTTTGCAGCCACAAAAAATGTAAACAAGTGCGAATGCGCAGTTAAGTTAAAATTGTTTTTGCTGTAACTAAGTAACGGTACTTTTTACAATTATGAAATTTGCAGAAAAGATGCGTATGGACGTAAATTATTGATTTCTATCAAAAAACGAAAATCGAAAAATGTGTTGGTTAAGTTATTTTGGCGGTTAGGGCTCGATATGGTAATATTCTCAAATCATGCCATGTTTGCACAGCGAGGGAAAGCTCCCGCACACTCATCTCGTTTAAAAAAAAAAAAAATAGTTTTAACGCTTATGTAAACATATAGTCCGGGAGGTAGTGTTCCATATTTCGAAGCAATTTCATCCAACTTAATTTTTTTTTGCAAATGATAGTTTAAGTATATGTAGCTGATACTCGATACAAGCGTTAGTCGCCAGAATCGTGGTGAGCCTGGTTGTGAGAGGCCGACAAAAAAAAGATTTACTCCATAACTCGGAAAGTAAGCCACAACTAGAAAAATATGTTAGGACCAATGTTGGAGAACAGAAAAACCACATCGATTTCATGTTCATAAAATCCCCAAACGACAATATTTGACCCACTTTTCATCGTTTTAAAGTTTCCAATAAATACTGTAATTTTGAGCAAAAATTGTTATTTTGGGCGAAAAATGTGGATTTAAGATTTGATCGAATAATGTTGATTTAAAACTTTCAATAAAAATCTTTTTTTTTTTTTTGAAAATGCCGATGGTTATTTTAAAACTATGAAAAGTGGGCCAAATCTTGTCATACGGAAATTTTTCAGGCATGAAATCGATGTGTTTTCATCTCCTCTACAACATTGATCTAAACATACTTTTCTACTTGTGGCTTACTTTTCGAGTTATTGCACAAATTTTATCGGCCTCTCACTACCAGTCCCACCACGATTCGACTTACGCTTAATTCGAGTATCAGCTATACTTAAACTATTATTTGCAAAAAAAAATTAAGTTGGAGGAATTTGCTTCGAAAAATGTAACACTACCTCCAGGACTAATAGTCAATGCTTCTGTGCTAGTGGTGAAAAAAGTCGCACTTTTGCAATTTCGCATCAGCGCGCGAATAACCGCACGCGCTTAAATATGTGGAAAAATATTTTTAAGACTCACCCAGCCGTACACAATTAAAAAATTCCCAAAGCAAAATATGTCAACAAATTTTTTATTCCTTATAGCATCCCAGTAGTTATCGGACATGGAGGTAATGCATGGAATTATTTTTTATTAACATTAAATTTGGTGATAATTGAAAGAATTTTCACTACCACTAATTCTTTTTAGTGGTACATAATGAAAAATTACAACATTTTTCAACTATCACTAAATTTAGGGAAAATTTTTCCTGTTACCTTAACGGAAAAATTTAAATTTTCACTTAACTAAAAGCATATTGCAGTAGAATTTTAGTGCATAACCAAGATATCTGAAAATTTTCCATTACCACTAAATTTAGTGATAATTGAAAAAATTCCATTTTTACTAAACTAATTTAGTGAAACGAAAATAATACTGCATAACATATTTAATGCATTACCCCCATGTCTGGTAGTCATATTCAATGCACGCCCTATAGTGTGAACAATGCTTTTTAGACCTACGCTGCCGCACATTATTAAAACAAGCACAACTAAGTGTGTCAACCATTCCTTATTTTTTTTTACCCCTAGTTATCATAAGCAATGCACTATGGGCAGGTTTGTCCCTCAACTTTTATACAAAAAACAATCACGGTGTTCAAATGGAGAACTTAAATGAAAGAAATACGAACTTTTTTTCTTTTGAAAAATGAAATGAACAACGTTATTGTTTTTATGGACCAAAATTGACGCACTAATCTTGCCCATAACGCATTGACCATTGAGTCATAAGAAAATCGTTTAAAATTCAATTATTCTTCAGTATACGGTACTCTAAATAAATTTCGTATATTCATATATTTATAAAGAAGAATACAAAAGTATTGTTTCTATGTATCGAAGCTGCGGTTCTAATCTTCATCAAAGCATTGATTTCTACGGGTATAAAAAATTAAAATAAATTATTAAAATCATTAAAATCATTTTATTATATGTATGTATGTATTGATAACACAGGCCGACAAAAATAAAAAAAGTTCAAAACCAGAGACCAGACCTATCATATCCGAAGGACTTTGATGCGCTGAATCCGAATCTGAGCTCAGAATTTCTCCTTTACGTCAGGTTTTCGTGATATTTTAACCTAAAAGTAGAAAAAACATGGTTTTTGGCTGTATTTAAGGTTATTTTATATCGCGAATAAAATTGTTTTTCCCAAACTGGTTGCGGACTATGAAAGTATTACTCTTACCCTTCAAAAACCATTTTAAATTGTGTCGATATCTCTTTTAATCACCGAAATATCATAAATTTAAATTTTCCATGCATCCTGCGATACTAGAATTAATTTAGATCTGTATGTAGGCCTATGCAATAAATTTCAAGTTACGATACTTCGGAGATACGAGCAATACTTTTAGATGCAGTAACTAGTTTTGGAAAAAAAAATTTATTCGCGATGTAAAATAAGCTCAAATATAGCCAAAAACCGTGTTTTTTGCGCTTTTAAGTTAAAATATCTCGAAAGAGATATGACGTATAAGAGAAATTCTGAGCTCGGATTCGGATTCAGCGCATCAAAGTCCTTCAGGTATGATAGGTCCGGTTTCTGGTTTAAAAATTGGTCGCACTGTGTAATTAAAGAAAATTGTAATTGTAACCAAACACTAAAAACACATAAAAGAGAAAACTATACTATTTTGGTACATAAAAGTTCGAAATCTGCTACACATTTTCGAGATATAATGATTTTTCTAATATGTTTTTAAATAACCGTTATAGTTACTTTCCAAAAAAGTTTTATTTATTAAGAAAGCTCTATTTATAACCATGGTGGTAGTGAATCAGTAAGTTGGTCGAGTTACCCCGAAATTGAGTTAGTAGGATTAGGTAATTGTAGCTTTCTTAACTTCAGGAAATTTCAACAAAGTGTAATTCTATTTGAATAAATCGGTTTATGACAACTAAAAAACTGTCCTCCTGATATTGAAATTTAGACTTACCTACTTATTCATGACCGCCAGGGATATATTCCAGTTGATTTTTCTTTATTAAACAATTTTACCCAATAACAAACTCAAAAAAATTTTTTTAAATACATACTGAAATTTCTGAATAACAACAACGCCATCCTTATCATTTTGTTTTGTTTCTTATTTTAAATAAGAAATGTAAAAAAGACCACAATATTTTAATGAAAAACGTGCTATTATTCATTAAATTCGACCAATTTTTTAAATTTCTAGACGGTGGTAACTTTTCATAAAATAAGTTATAAAAATTGAACACAAAAATTCATTTAAATTTTTATAATGGAATATTAATAGCTAATATGATTGTTTATGTTGTCCACAAATTTAAAAATTTTTGAAAATTCTTAGCTTTAAAACATGTTTTTCCTCGTCCTGTAAATTCTTATTTTTGTACTTCAAATATTATACGTAGATAGCTAGGGAGCCGGTGTCCTAAATTTCAATATATAATTTCACCGTGCGGCAGAGATTGAAAATCATGAAGTTCTACATACATAAGTAATATAAATAATATGAAAAATTACATGATATTTGTATACAAACTTATCATCATGAAAATTGCGATTACGAGAAAAAACTTCGGTCACTTAGTTATTGCTTTTCACTTAAAAATTGCAATATTAAAAAATGTAAATAAGTAATTGAGTATTAAATATTTTTATTGTGTCTGCCTTTTGGTTGACTTTTTCATATACTGGTTGGTACACGAAAATAGAGAATGCAGATTATTTTAGCGCAGTTTTAAGCACTTTAAGTGTATATTATAAGGACAACAAATACCGTGCAAGTTTTGCTATCCAAAATTTACAATTCAGTTATTTATTTTTCTGGATGTGTATATGGAACACGACCCAGCGTAAGTTCAGTAATGTCAATATTTATGTCATCCACAAAGTGTTTAACTTAATACTATGAAGACAGTAAGCTGTAGCCAACCATGTAACCGAAAAATTATACTGTCTCTTAACTTTATCGTCTCCGAGATAGCAACTTGTGTTTTCAGCTCTTAGGGGCAATACTGAATGCAACGAAATTCTTGAAGAAAAAGATAAAGCAGTGATGACGGCGGCTTTTAATATTTTCGTTATCTATACTATGCTTTAACCAGACTTGGGCATTTTTGAATTACATTTCTTTCAATTACAATTACAAGTAATCATTACTTTTAATTCAAAAAATAAATTAAAAGTAATTGTAATTGAAATTTTTCAATTACTTTAATTTCAATTACATGTAATTTAAAATTACAATTACATGCAATTTTAATTACTTTTGTAATTGAATTAGTAATGCATGAAAATGTAATCTTTTAGAAAGCTGTAATCTATTACTCTTGCCAAGTAATTTGAAACGAAAATGTAATTAATCACACATTTTTCAGCAATTACATTTATTAAAATTTGAAAAAATTTTCTTTCAAGCGATAAAATTCCCAAAAAAAATTTATGTTATTGCATATGATTTATATGGGAATGTAAAAGAACTTGAGCTCTAGCCTTTCACCAAGTTTAATGCTTGTTGAACCTGTATAAATGACCTTATTACAGTTTGCTTAAGCTTTTCACCACACTTGATTGAAAAATAGAAAAATATTCAGAATATCCCATGAATTCAAAAATTGCATTGGTTTTCGTATGTCTTATATACAAAAGTTGCTCGAACACCTACCTTATTCAGCTTTATTTTGCCAATTTTAGAAAATATTTGAGAATGCGCCTCAAAAGCACTTCCATTATGTGTCACGTCCGTATCGCTTTAAATTGGCTAATATCCTGGAACAGCATGCTCGATCGACCCTGTTATTTTTCCTAAATATAGTC
The DNA here is from genome assembly GCA_963662105.1 of Meiosimyza platycephala. Classification (NCBI taxonomy): domain Eukaryota; kingdom Metazoa; phylum Arthropoda; class Insecta; order Diptera; family Lauxaniidae; genus Meiosimyza; species Meiosimyza platycephala. The sequence goes on along the minus strand of OY759211.1, from coordinate 65,752,702 downwards.
CTCCCCCAGTACTACACAATGAGCCAAGTCTGTAGAAATACCCATATGTGTATCTACGGATATGTATTTATGCATAAAAAAAAAGTAAATATGCTACAAAACAAGGACCATTTTTCTGACTCCTAGGTACGTTACTGGTAATAATTAAAATTAAATGTAAAAATTATTTAGTAATTCAAATAAAATCTTAAAATCAGTACAAATCAGTACCAATTACTAAAAATCTGTATATTTGCGTACTAATTTCAGAATCTTGAAAAATCAGTATTTTTTATGAAAAGTAGTAAAAATCAGTACATGTGCTGGTAGAATCAGTTCGTCTGACAACACTAGTTCACCAGCTCCTTAACTATGAGGACGTCAATTCAGAGGTCCCTAACTTTAAAAGATTTTTAGAGAAGCTACATATCTGGCATCTGGTGGATATACATACATTTCTCATCTAGTTATGTATGTACATATTTCTATATTTTTCAGTAGCCCTGTTCTCTAGAAAAAAAGTAATAAAAATTGGGTAGTAACTAGGGTCCGACCGAAGGCTTCGGCCTAAAGATCGCACATTCGGCCCACCTTGGGCTTCGCCCTTAAAATGGCCGAAGGTTGGCCGAAGCCGAAGGTTTGCAAATGAATGCAATTTCGAAGTAAAATACCCCAATTTGAAAAAGAGAAATAGTTTGGAATAGAAAGTTTTTTAAACAAAAATAGCTCAGAATGTGATATTGTAAAGTTAATGTAAACGACATTAGTTGTGAAGTTAAAGCAATAAGCACTACAAATATTGAAAATAATCTTTGGGAATCTCATGACACAACGGCCATGCAGCCAAATAACTCATGCTGAGTTTCAATTTTTAAGATAGAGTTTAAGATGCACATTAAAGACTCTATTATTATGAGGAATGGATGTATTTTTAACAATCGGCATTCAAGTTCATTTTTGAAACTGAAAAAAAAGCACAAAAAATTTCTATCTGCCCCTGACTAACGTTGCAAGTGAGCAATTGTATAGCGCTGCAGGTCAGCTTTATACCGACTCACGTTAAAATTTGCGTGGCGAAAACGTTGATAAACTTTTATTTTTAGCTTACAAAATTATTTGACTTTGAATATTAAAGTACCTTCAACTTTTATTATCATTATAAACTACTATTGTTTATGTTTGCTAATAGATTATAACCATATAATTTATTAACTTCTCTTGAGAAGTTATTATAATAGGTCCGAAAATCGAAATAGGTAATTTTGTGTTTTCTTTCTTTCTCGACAATCGTTTACAAGTATTTTTAGAGTGATGTCTGTGTGTGTGTGTGTCACTACATGTGTGTGTACGTATGTAGACATATTTTGGCTTTCGTTTCCTCAATAACTACCGGACATAATTTTTTGATGACCATATCAATCGATACGCCACGTCATGACTTAGATCTGAAAGGAGTCTGGAAAAAATCGGTCCAGCGGTTCGTTTTTTATTCATAAAAAACTGACTTTTTATGCACGCAATATAAATTTCATATAAAAGTATGGATTCGTAGAGTTGAAATAGATATTCATCAGAATGCCTAAGTATTTGTTTAATCTAGATAAATAGTGCCATATTGTAATCATAAGATATTCTCAAATGATTTTCGAAGTATCGAAACATAAAAAAAAAAAGAATTGTTCTCTTCGGCTTCGGCTTCGGTTTCGAAAATGGCCGAAGTTCCGCTTCGGCCAAAAAAGTCACCTTCGGTCGGACCCTAGTAGTAACACATAGAGAAAACTTGTGCCCAAACAGCCCTTTCTCTGTCAAGTTTGGTAGATCATCAACACTGAGATTAATACTCTAGGAAAGAAAGTTGCTTTAAATTGGATTTTGGATTTCCCATTGAGAAAGTCACCTGCTAATTTCAAATTTGCAAAATTCAAGAAACAATGAGCTAATGCCTAAATTTTCTATTTCTCTGCGATAAATTTTGTAGTGTCAATTTTGTACTCACTTTTAGCGTATAGCAAAAATCTGGACAATATCGCACGTTCCAGTAACATAGGTGACACCTTATTTATTTACTTATTGTTAATAAATTTTTTTGCTACTGTGGAGTCTCGATTATTCGTCAGATATAGAACCACAAGCCAGACGGATAATCAAAAAGACGGTTAATCGAAATCAAATAAATTTTAAACTTTATGTTTAATTTGTTTTGATTATTTTTATCAAAAATAGGAAACGATTTGTATCGAATCAATTTCCTTTGAAAAAATTGAAATTGTCGTTTGTTTGACTGTTGCTTGGCGAAGTTTCAACGACCAATATTATATGTACATACCATAAATAGAGTGACGGCTAACCGGAGTGATGATTTACCAGAATGGCGGTTAGTCGAATGACGGATAATCGAGTAACCACTGTATTTGCCAGCAAGCAGATTAAAATCAATAGCCAAGACGAGAATCCAATTTCAATACAAAGGATAAAAATTGTTAAAATATAAATATTTCACTATAGATATGTATATGTATATTTTTAAAAGTTTTACATTGATGGAGAATACTTTCTGTAAAATTAGTGGAATAATTGATATTTTAAAAACTAAATTTCTTACATAGTAATAGGTATCAAAGAAAAATAAAATGGAACAAAGCGGGGGGAAAATCAGCGAGAACTGCGCAGTGCTGCATGCAGGAAGGGGAAAGCGTACGTATGTAATTACGAAAACGACGCCAATATTTAGAGATTATGAATGAACTTAGATGATTCTCAGTTAAAGTGACGAAAATGTTAAATTTAGCCAGCTCATTTATTCTCAAACACGCATTTATTTATCAGAGTATATATTTTTAGAGAAATACATTTTGTGCAATATTGAAAGAAAAATAATTTTATTTTAAATACCTTATACAATATAATTCAGTCGTTTCTGTTGTACAAGCTGCAAAGAAGCTTCTGAATGCAGCAGCGAATAATTTTGTCCAAAATGTCACTGGAACACTGTATATGTAGTTGCCAACAAATTCAAGTAGTGTACTTGAAACAGTTTTTGCAGGCGAATATTCAGATTCTTTTTTTCTTATTATTCTATCTTGAAGTTTTCATTGCACTTTATGTATCGGGACAAAAACAACAAAGCTCTTGCGAAGAAAAAAAAATTAAACACTTGACCACTGCAACGAAACCGTAGCAAAACCGAAATCTAAGCCAAACACTTTTTTCTGTGGTGCACACCTTCACTTTTCGCAATTACGATTTTTTCCTTTTTCAATATTTGTCCACTAACATTCTTCAACACCAAAAACAACTATTTTCTTTTAAAGCATATTCTACATTGATTTGATTTTTCTATATAAACTTGACAGTAGTACCTACACCACGCCACAATTATAATGGTAAGTGCAAGATGTATTCGACAACCCCGAAAAATAAATTTTTTATTCTACAAACGTCAAAGTTTCTTTCACGTTTTCTTATGAGTTCGATGTTAGACAGACAAAATGTCCTTAAAAAAAGAAAGCATATTGGCATCGCATTAACTAATTCACAATTAACAATCATATATAGGGATACAATTAACAAAATGCGACTAAGTTTTGTCATGGATTAGTTTAATCTTGACAGCAGCGGAAGACAAGGTACTTCTTCAATTTTCTTTCTCTCGCCGGGTTGTATTCCATGAGCTTGAAAGCTTGGGACAGGTACCTTATTATTGTATCATGCCACCGACATTTTGCTTTCTAGTGCTGCCACCAGTTTTTATTGAAAAAATCTTATGATTTAGGGTGTACACACCATCATTCATGCTGTCCATAATGCTTGACAAACCTCAATGTTTTATCATGTGAACTCTAGAAACAGCCGCGAAAAATAAAAAGCAAAAAACGGAAGTGAGTAATGCGAGTGATGTACACCTCAAAATTTTTCTGCAAATGATGTTTGACAAGAATGCTTGATGATGTGAACTCAAAACGAAATTTACAATTATTCGGTTTGTCAAGCCACGTTGGACAGCATAAAGGATGGTGTAAACTCCCCTAAAGGCACATTTTTATCAACTGAACCAGTAATTAGCGGTAAAGTTTTTTTTGATAATTCCTTATGTGTACAACAGGAAAACGGAAAAAAAATTTTAAAAATTTAATTTCATATAGAAACTTTAGAAGTTTTTTTTTTGCTTGAGCATATACATATGTACATACATATGTACATACATATGTATGTACATATGTATGTATGTATGTACATTAGAATGATTCTTATTCGGATTTTTTGCGAAAATCGGCCCTTCAATCGGATTGAAACAGGATAAAAAAATTTAAAAATTTATTTAAAATGTTTGTCTTTAACCCTTACTTAGCCTATTTCAAAGTTAAATTTGACTTAAGAAAAAATCAAATACGACGCCCTTCCAATCGGTTCGAAACAGGATAAAAAAATTATTTAATATTTTTATCTCTAGCCTGTTTCAATGTGAAATTTTGCCCAAGACACCAGTTTGTTCATTATTTTAGTATATAATAGGCTTAGAAAAGAAAAAATTAGCAACAAATAACATATTGAATTAAAGGTAATTAATTGGGCTTTCTTAATACCGTAAAATTACAAATTGAGACAATTTTTAAAATAAATAGCGGTTATTTGAAAAAAAATGGTAAAAAATTTTTAAAAAGAGTTATATTACAAAAAATATGCAAATAATTTCAAACTGTTATGCGCCAATTTGATAGACGGTAAAATTATCTGCCATATAACAATAAAAATTTATAATCTATTAAGGGATTCCCAACTTATACTGATTTTTAGAAAACCTATATCCGCAACTTTCCATGACTATATCTCGGAAACTAGATGAGATCGACTTTATTTTTATATATTCTTTTTTAAAATTAAAAACCACGTAAGAAAAAGTGGTTTAAAAAAATGGTGGCTTAGACCAAACTTCACATTGATTAGGTTCAGTAAGGGTTAAAGATAAAAATTTGAAAAAAACTCCCAGAATTTTTTATTTTATTTCGAACCAATTGAGGGGGTGTCCTCATATTTTTTTCCAAAGAACAAGTAACTAAAACTGGTGTCTTAAAACTTTTTTATCCTATTTCGAACCAATTGAGGGGGCAACTTTTTTTTCTTAAGGACTATCCTAATGTACATATTCAAAAATGAGTAAATTTTCAGAATTTTAGGCGTTCCCAAAGAGTCCTAGAACATAATTAAGAATATACATACATATATTTTGCAAAAGTCTTTTTGTTTGTCTATTACATTTGTATTTTATCTTGAGGATTTTGTACTACCAATACCGTTATCTTTTCATCAGGAGTTATAAGTGTTTCGTTGTTAATAGTTCGTACTCTAAGCATTATTAACCCATCCTTGGGATCCATTTTCTGCAGTCCCATATGAACTTTTTCTCTTAATATATCATACAATCCGGCAAATCGTATGGCTGAATTAATTTCCATTGACGTTTTAACAGGATTCCCGTATTTGTTTAATATGATAATATCCGTAACATCAGGCTTTTGTTCTATCATTCTATAAACTTCATTAACATACGAACGAGTGCACTTGGTCTGTAGAAATATTAATATATGTTTAAGTGTAAAATATATTTGAAAAGTTATAATCGAACCGTATTCCTATCCTTTTCAAAATTCATTTTAATTAAACTTGCGAAATATTGACTGAATTAGCAAAATGCAAGGTGAACATGAAAACTAAACGTGTTGCTTTATTGTTTTTTTTTTATAGTTTTTGTATCTAAGTGAATTTAACATCAGTTATCGAAAAAAACGTTCGAAATTAGGCTATTGGGCTACCAAAATTGTTTCTAAGCAACCGACAGCACCAGGACAATGTTACGAGTAAACAAAATTATTTTCCTTTTAAAGGTATTGATGTCCTTTCTATCTGTCATATGAATATAAAAAATACAACTCAGTTTTCTTAGGTTTGAAAAATCGGATTTTTTTATTTTAAGCTAGTTGTTGCCCGCGGCTTCGTACGCGTAGCCTCCCTAGTAGCAAAAAAAAAGTTTTATAGCTTCTTTTACAGGCTTTTTCAAGACAAGTAGAAAGACAACATATTATATTTATAAATTCTTTATTGGGGCTTATAAGAGCCATTTGACGTATGAAGTATAAAGGCAATTTCCCCTCTTTGTTATATTTCAAGAGACTCGATAAAGTATCTTTGTGAGCTGTTTAAAAAAACTTTGTGAACTGTTTCTAGAACTTCATTATACATAATTTTATTTTATTATCAAATTATTTATAGTTTGCCAACAAATAATAATAATAATACATATTACTAGTGTCCCTACCGCTTTATCATCCACTCCCTTGATTTCTAATTCTACCAAGCATGCAAATCAGAAGCGTTACTTCACCAAAACCTTGGGGGGCAAGAATTATAATTCCACCACCCTTAGATGGTTTTATTGAATTTTTGTATTGAATAATACCTAGTATCAGATCCTTGAGGGGGGCCAATGCCCTCCCCAGCCCTATCGAATTGACGCCACTGATGCAAATCCCCTTTTAAAGAAAAATAAGCCAAAAAACCAAAAAAGAAAACCAAACCAACTAAAAAAACGGTTAGCACAGCCAATATCCCTGAAAGGATTTCTATAAATTCTCAACTAGAAACTTTTCCAGAAGTTCTAAATTATGTTTCTCCCACTAGTCATCGCCCAGTAGAAAATAGTCCCGCTGCTTTAAGTCCTACTGATGCTATTTTTCTACAAGCGATGCCCAAACCTAGGTCAATTTTTATCTCTCGACTACACCCTGATACAACAGCTGACACTGTAAGGGACTTTATAAGGCAACAAAATATCATTCCTGTCGACGCTTTTCTTTCCTGTACGAAAATCAGTAATAAACCTACATATTCATCTTTTAAAATTACAGTGGCTTTTTGTCATTTTGCTGCTGTCTATAATTCGAATATATGGGTTGATAATAGCTGTGTTTTTTTTTGACGCGGCTATAAGAAAGCTTAATCAGCTTAAAATTGAACAAAAGCGTTTTATCAAATCCTTTTTTCTTCTGCCATTTCAGTTTTATATTTTGGTTTTAACTTTTTAAATTTACTTTTGTTGACGTTCAGAGATAGAACTTTTTCGATTAAAAACTAGAAACTTTGTGAGACTGTGTTGCCAAATCTCATATTAAGCAGCCCAATTGTGAATGATCCAACGCTTATTTGCACGATTAATATTTAAGCGGCGATTGTATCGCTGACTAATTTCTCATACAAAATTGTTTTTGAGCGGGTAGCCGTGCCAATCATGTTTACCGAGACTTGGCTTAACAGCTCGTTTCTAAATCAGGAGCTATTTGATAATAGCTTTAATGTCCTTAGAAGGGACAGATATATGGGCGACTCGTCTCCTGTTGGAGGGGGTATATTAATTGCTATAAAAAATAGTCACACTAGTTTTATAATTGAAGTTCCCTGTGTAGCTAGTATTGAACTCTTATGTGTTAAGGTAATTTTTTCTAAGTCCAATTTGTGTATCCTTAACGCCTCCATTCCTCCCAATAGTAGCACAGAAGTCTACGAACACCTTTCGCGGGCCGTAGAATTTGTCATAGACAAACTTTATACCAATGACCATATTTTATTGTTAGGTGACTTTAGTTTGCCTGACTTAAAATGGACTATTTCGAACAACGGTACGTATTATTATGTATCTAGTCCAATAACTCGACAACAACAAATTTTTGTTGACGAAATCCTGTCTTATTTACAACAAGTTAGCTGTAGTACGAATTCCCACAGTCGACAACCAGACTTAGTCTTGACTACAGACAGTAGCAATGCTGTTGTGCTAAATGCTCCCCATGCTTTATCTGCGGTTGATGCGTACCATCGCCCTCTAAGTGTGTTGTACAAATCAGTTAGAGATAACGTAGTTACTGCCAATTCTTCTAGCAGATTCTATGAATTCAATTTCAAGAAAGCTGACTTCTTGAAATTGAATAATATCCTAAATGATAGATTTAACATTTTGTTGGACTTTTTTAATCATAATGTTTTAGATGTAAAGTTTTTTTATGAAGAAATTTTTTCGGCTATATCTTTATCGGTGCCATACACGGAAAAAACACCAACTCAAATTTTATTAAAAATTAATAGGAGATTATAAAAATTAAAATCTGAAAACAAATATTACTTTTTTATAGTAATAAATAGAAAATCCTTATTAAAAATTCTATTCTAGTTTGTAAATATTTTACATTTTTTAATAAGTGCATATTAAGAATTATTTTCTTCATTTTAATTATCACCTAAAAACTTTGAAATTTTACAAAGAATTTATTAAATTTTAATAAATTGCCACATTAGAATTTTTATATATTTCATATTGTAATATATGATTCCCGCTTTATAATTTTTATTATATTGAATTTTATTTCTCTTTTGTGTTTAATTTGTACTCTGTTTGAGTTCTCAAAATGTTCATGCAAAAAAATAAATATATAAGGCTTGCCAAACTCTTACTAATTGGCTTTGAAGTAATGTGTTGAACAGAATTGGGACGGGGTCGGGAAAGCGGCAACGGAAACTCGCTGGCCGTCCCAATTTTGTTCAACACACAAAAAAATTTAAAAATAAATTTCAGTTATTATTATTTCATCATAAAAACTTTATAATGTACTTTTTAAAAAATAGTACAGTCCTTTTAAAATGAAATAAATTATTGCAGAAATTTAAAAATCTACTTTGTAAAAATTAAAAACTTGCATTCGAAAAATGAATGCCTGCTTGATGCAATTTTTATATTACGCTTAGAAATTTTTAATAAACACTAGAACCGTTTCTAAATTACTAAATTACCTACTAATTTTTATTAAATTTTGATTAATATTTACAATAATTTCGAGTTTCGTTTTTTCCGTGTACATACTTACATACGGTATGCTAATGATTCTTCGTAACCATGGTACACTAAAGACTTAAAGAAATTACGTAACGGCCACAATAGGGCATGAAATAAATACGTTTATAGTCAGGACCGCATTGACCTGGAGGCTTATCTGCGGCTTTTTCAGGAATTTAGGCTTAAATCAGATTCAGCTTATTCTGAATATTTGACTAAAACGAAGCTCAATATTCTTCAGGACCCCAAAAAATTTTGGGGTTTCATTAACTCAAAAAAAAGGTCGGATGGTTTTCCATCTGAATTCAAGACTGTTGACGGGCTCACTAGCGACCCCCAAACTATAGCTGGGTTGTTTGCTAATGTGTTCAAAAAATCTTTTTCAACTGAAGTGTTTAACCCTGATGTCAACTACTTTGAATATATGAATACTGGTCCTCAGTTTCCATTCGGTGCAATACCATTTACCCCTGAACTTATAGTAAAATATATTGCATCCCTTGATGATGACTTTGGTTCTGGACCTGATGGCATTCCAGCCACAGTTTTAATTAATTATAGTCTTATCCTGAGTCAACCACTCAGTTTCCTTTTTAATAAATCAGATCTACAGTTTCTAACCTTCTTGATTTTACGTCTTTTGCTTTAAGTTCAATTGCTTCTGTATCGCAAGTAGACTGACTGACAGACTACATAGACTTTAGTAAAGCATTTGACAAATTACCACATAGTTTGATTTTGTTTAAATTAAAGAAACTAGGATTTCCTTTAAATTTTGTCAGATTGATTGAATCTTATTTATTTGATCGTTCTTACCGAATAAGATTTCGACGGATGCTGTCTTCCCCTTTTACAGCGTTTTCGGGTGTTTCGCAAGGAAGTCACCTGGTGCCGCTCCTGTTTATTTTGGCTATCAATGATGTTACTCATGTAATCAAAAACTCTCGTCTGCTTATATGTATATGCAGATGATATGAAAATTTACAGGACAGACCTGAAATCATTTGAAATTTGGTGTTCTAAAAATAGCTTACATTTAAATCCTGATAAATGCCAAAGTTTCATCTTCACTAGAAAGAAAAGTAATGTGGAATTTGATTATATGATGAAAATCTGTCGTGTCGATATAGTCAAATACCTTGGTATACATGTTGATGCTTAATTGACGTTTAATGAACACATTAATATAATCTGTAAGAAGGCTTCGTCATTACTTGGATTTCATGTTATATTTCAAAACGATTCTGCACCTTGTCATCGGTCGAAATCGGTAAGTGTCCCACTCACAATAATTACTTTTTACATTTTTTTGATAGATTTACAATAATGAACTATTTATTTTTGCACAGGTAAAGGAATATAAGGACTTTTTGGAAATTGAGTCAGTCCATGGCCCGGTAACAGCCCAACCTCAATCCCATTGTGAATGTTTGGGTTATTTTAAAACGCAAAGTGCGCCAACAAAGCCCTAATAATATTCCAAAGTTAAAAGAAATAATTGAGGATAATTTAATGGAATTAACACGGAAATTCTATGAGAGCATGCCTTCTCGAATGGAAAGCGTCATCAAGGCAAAAATAGATCCTACGCGGTATTAATATCAATTTTACCGTATTATTTGAAAAAAAAAAACTACAAAAAACAATGTATTTTTTCATATAAATAGTTGTAATTTCTGATTATAAAACTAGCAATCATAGCTGGGCATTAACTCGTTAATCCGTTAATCGTTAATTAACGAAGTTAACATTTCGACTAATGGATGAACTTTTAAGATAACTTTAAAAAACGTTAACGGACTCGTTAACCTCCGTTAAATTTTCCCAAGTCCGTTAATCGTTAACCCAGTTAAGAAAGTAGAAATATTCTCATAATAATATTAAGCAAAATGATGAACAAACTAACCATTCCTGTTGTATTTCTACCAACGATTCTCACTAAAGTAGTTGCAAAGGAGTTGATTGAGAAATTAATTTGGATGAATCAAAAACATGAGATGTAATTAAAGGCAGAGCACAAGACTTTTGTATGGAATTTACTGAAGTGGTTGACGACTTGAATGAATTTTCTTGTGAAAAGAAAGAAAGTGACGTTTCATGCAGGCATTGCCTCAGTACTCGTTTCTATAAAAAGATTGTACATGCTTTTTTGACTCCCATAGTTTGCTTAATTACTTCATGTTTCATTATAACACTTTTTTCCTTCTTTTGCTCCTGAATATCTTTGCCTTTCATCTTTGTTAAGTTTGATCTAAGACCAATTGTTTTACATTTATAGCATTTAAAAATAAACTGTCTTTAAATTAAAAAATATAGAGTCTAAAGGCATAGTAAATTACCACAGCTTTAGCCAGTGCCTTATTAAACGGCATAGAGAAAAGGTTATGACCACTTCTGGACGACGGACAGTGCCAACTTATCGCGGCTTTTTACCCGAAGTTTCGGTCGATATGGCTGGAAACGTATTTCAGCAGTCGAATGGATGCAGTAAAAAATGCATGGAAATAAGGTAGAAGAAGCGTTACGACAAGACGCTGCCGAAAGCTGGAAGGACAGAGATAGTTTAATTGGTGGAGACAGCAACGCGAGTAACAACGACGATAATGAGAAAGACTTTTTCATTTCTGTCTCTGAGTCTTGAGAAAAACCTAAGAGACACAAATCTTTAAAGAGTAAAGCATAAATCTCGTCAAAATGTGGCTAGACATGAAATCAAAAGACTTGTTCAACGATGCGGTATCCTCGGCGAACAGATATTCATAAATCTATTTATTAAATATAATACATACTGTTATACCCTCACGCGCTGCAGTTGAACGTCTTTTTTCCACGGGCAAATATATTTCAACGCTGAAACGAACCGCGCTTTCAGACGAGAACTTCAACATATTAACACAAAGGAGGACAAAGACAACCTGTGCTGTAACTACACTTTAGCTATCTAAGTCAGTTCTGTTTGATTATTATATGTTGTTTTTCATTATTTTGATGTTGTCCGTTTTTATGAAGTTTAAATGATAATGTTTTGCATATTAAGTTTTAGATTTAATTCGGGAAAGCGGCAATTTAAAAATATTTAATGTTTCCATAAAATTTATGTAAATTATAAGAAAAATCATGTACATTTGATATTTATATAAAAAAATCTAATTTTAGATAAATAAACCCTGAAGAAGTTGGAAAATAACCGACGAAAGCTCGGGAAAAATTAATGAATTTATTTTATTTACATTAAATTAAAATTTTGACCAAAAGAGCCGTTCTAGTTTTAACATAAAAATTGAAACAACTTGGTCCTACACTTAAAAAAAAAACTCAACATATTAATGTTCATGAATATCCACATTATGCCAGATGACTGAATTAAACACTCCAATTATACACGTCTTTTTTTGTTCCTAACCTGCTAACTTCCAGAGCCCAAACCAACAATTTTTATAAGAAGATCACTAACGCAACGATATAAAAAAATTCATTTTTTTCACATCTTAACAGATTAACGATTAACGTTAACTTGCGTTAAACCTTCCTAACTTAACTTAGTTAGTAACGGATTAGCGATTAACGAAGTTAACTATTGGAAAAGGTTCCTAGAATTTATGATTGTGAAGTGGACAGTTTTCAAAATACTCAGAACTTGTCCTTAGCAACAGTATCTAACAAACTAGTAGATATTATTTTACGCATCAAAATTTAAAACTTCTTGCAAAATTCAAATCGGCGTTTTTTTTTGACCGTGAGTGTAACTGTTCAAAACTCTCGCATACTGTGCAAAATGTGCATTTTTGAACCCTGTGAGAGCGAACTGTCAAAAATCGTATGGAAAGTGTTTTGAACAAGTTGTGCACGTTTGCACAACAATTTTGTCACGCAAACTTGCGCTGGTAGCTGTGCAAATGTGTCAATCTCTTTTCCTATACGATTTCCTCAGCAAAAATTTATTGTTTACAAATTTTGTATTTGTTACTCTCTTTTCCCATACCATTTCTGTTAGTGCGATGTCACACGACGGGCAATTGACCGCACTCAAACAAAATTTGTTGTTGTTTCCTATAGAAATTTAAAAAAAAAAACACTGACAGCGAGAGAGAATGAACTTTTTGAACGACGGGCAAAATAAATTCATTTTGAGTGGCGAACATGACATTAGTCACCACTCACAATAGTGTTGCGAGGTAGTAAATAAAAAATGTATTGTATTAAGAAGTGAAAAAGTACATTAGAAAATACTTTTTTAATTAGCATCAAGAAAAAGAGTGAACACGCAACACCTTTTTTTAAATAATTTTCACTTTAGTTCCGCGAGTTCGAGTTTTTGAATTTTTTGGTAATATGTAGTTTGCTTTTAAAGTGGGAAGTATAATAATAAGTTCTTTAATATCTCTGTAATTGACATTTAAGAAAAGTGAATTTTTATTTTCGCTGGAAAAACCATATACTGGAAGGACAATGGTAGGTAGCAATCACAAATATGGCTTTTTATTACGCTATTTCAAGCAACAATTGTGTTCTTACTGGCCTTTTACGTGAATTCTTTTTTGATGTGAGTGAGTGAGTGCTACCTGCGTACAAATTTGTTGTTGAATACATGAAATCACCGCCCGTCACTTCGCAACTGCGTACATTAGCCTTCGATAAACTTTTGTTGGTTGTTCTTATGGTGTGCATTAACATTTTATTGAAATCTTGACTGGCATGTCAATTTATTTCAAAACGGAGTAGAAAAAGTACCAAAAAACATAAACGTCAGAATTTAACCGGCACTCATTTTTTTCGTCGTGTGGCTGGCCTCCACTCAAAGAGTGAAAAAGAGTAAAAATTTATCGATTGAGTGCTGTCAATTGCCCGTCGTGTGACATCGCACTTACAAAAAATGACAAATGCCACAAAATGCACAAAATATTCGATGGGGCGTTCATGAAACAAATCGCCCAAAGTAGCCCATTGGGGCCTTCATGCTGTCCAACATGGCTTGACAAACCAACTTTAGGTTTACAAATTTTAAGTTTAATTAATTTAAAATATGAATTTTTACTTTATAATTGATGTGACTTCATATAATTATTTTCTTAAATTGAAAATTCCAAATTGAAACATTCTAAGAAAAATTGAACATTAAAAATTGAACAGTATATTTTTAAAGTTCTCGAAGTATATAATAATAAAGTAGATGCCTACAATACTCCCCCTCCAAGAATATTAATAGGTAGTAAATTAAATGTAACTTTTTTTGTGTAAGGACTTTTAAATTGTGTTATATTGTTATTGTCTAAAATAGCCGGTTTAATTCTATCGATTGAAATGTTTTTGTGTTGATTGTTTATGTTGAGAGTGAACCATTTTAGATTTTTTCCTATATGGATTTTGTAGACTTGATCTTTTATTGTCTGCTCGTACTGAAACGCATTTGCATTCCTTAAAGGTTTTAAGTACGTAAAAATTGTTTGATGTGTTATGATGTGAAATGTTTGATCGAACGTTTGAGAAGTGGTCTTTTAATTTGATCAAAATATCTGTAGGATCAATTGACTTTTCAGAAGGAACAACTAGTTGACTCGGTAATCTTAGATTTTGACCGTAAGCCATTTTCGCGGCTGTAGACTTTATATCTTCTTTAAAACAAGACCTCAATCCTAATAAAATAAATGGTAATTCTTAGTACCAATTCTCAGTATTTTCACTTGCTAAAATGGAATTTTTGAGTTGTCTGTGAAAACGTTTATTCATTCCATTTGCCTAAGGATTGTAGGATGAAATTGTTATTTTATGAGATCCTAGAAAATCAATTAAAGATGTAAAGAATTTTGACATGAATTGTGAACGTTGGTCTAGGCCCGTACTTACCATAGGGGCTAGCCCCCCCTAGCGCTTCATTTTCCCCGAGCGTTTCATTTGCTCTTCACGCGTTTTTTAGGAAAACTTCCAAAACAAAAGCAATTAGAAAATTATATTTATAGTTTATACTACTTAGGTTTAAAGTTTATTTTTTTTTAACAATAACAATTTAAAATAGCTGTACTCTGCGATCTTTCAGGGCATTGAATCTTTTTAAGACCATGTCTATATCTATAGACTCAAGACGTTTGTGCTCGAAAGCCAGGAACGATAAATTATTCAGCCTATCAGTCAACATGCCTATTCGTTGTGGCCGTATAATTCGTGTTAATGCCGAAAATGACGAATCGCGTACTTCCGTTCCAGCCGGGAAAGTTTCGATGGTTGCAAAAGATTGTACACTTTTTCCATTACTTATACAGCTCCGTCAGCACCACCGTCTTAATTTTTTTTGTTCCGGCTTTTTAAATTTGTTTAATTGATTCTATCTATATATTCTTTGGCAATTTGAGCTTAATTTCACTTGGTAACTGGATGCCCAAATCGTCCAATGGGTGCAGCTTTTCCAAATCCATTTCATCAGCTGTATCGATAGCTGTGAGAATGCCATTGTTTGTAACAAAGCGATTGGTCATTTCAATTAATACGATATCGATTGTTTCGTAGAATGTTGATTTCAGCACGATTATCGATTCGCCTCATTCACCCAGTGTTTCTTCAACAACTGACTCTTTCAGCATTTTTGACTGCTGCCTATTTCGAATTGGACGATTTGAGGCGTGAGCTGATTCTGTGGGCTTTAATTGTTTCAACAGATCTATGTATCTAGTATTGATCGAAACTATTTTGTGATCTCATTTTTTCAAGCATTGTAAAAACAGCTCTAATGAGTGGCCTAGCATCTTTGTATCCCATTGCTCGGCCTTAAATCCCTTTCGTTACTGGTTCAATCATTGCAATAAATCTTTCATAAACACTAATGTGAAGACAAATTCCAACGATACCATCACGTGTGACAAACCGACTACTATTGCTACGTCATCACTATCGAATCGTTCGCCAATCATTTGAGGCAAAGTATTCATAATATGGATATAGTTTTCAAAGATGGATTTAGAAGCACGTAAATGGCCAACCCAACGAGTTTCGATTAATTTCAAAATGGAATAGCCTTCATAATGTTGTTGTACTTTGTGGCGACGGAAAAATTTCGCAATATGTTTTGCCCGAAAATATTAAAATACGTATTAAGCACACTAGATATTCATATAGTTTACATAAAAAATAATCTTATTTCTCAAATACTTTTTTCTATGTATTTAGGGGCGTAGATTCCAAAAATACTAATAATTTTTTTTTTCTTCTTAAGAATCGTTTTCGAGACATATACACAAAAAAAATATACATATGTGTATACATTAGGGTGGTTCTTATTTGTTTTTTTTGCGTAAATCAAATGCGACGCCCCCCACATCGGTTCGAAACAGGATAAAAACATTTAAAAAATTTATTTAAAATTTGTATCTTTAACCCTTACTCGGCCTATTTCAAAATGAAATTTGACTTAAGTGAAAATCAAATACAAGCCCTCACAATCGCTTTGAAACAAGATAAAAAAATTTAAAAAGTTAATTTAAAACTTTTATCATTAACCCTTACTGAACCTATTTCAATGTACAATTTGACTCAAGCGAAAATCAAATGCGACACCCCCAAAAAGGTTCGAAACAGGATAAAAACATTTAAAAAATTTATTTAAAATTTTTATCTTTAACCCTTACTCGGCCTATTTCAAAATTAAATTTGACTTAACTGAAAATCAAATACGAGCCCTCCTAATCGCTTCGAAACAAGATAAAAAAAATTTAAAAAGTTAATTTAAAATTTTAACTTTAACCCTTACTGATCCTATTTCCATGTGAAATTTGACTTAAGCGAAAATAAAATGCGACGCTGTCCCAATCGGATAAACAAATTCAAAAAATTTATTCAAAATATTTATCTTTAACCCTTACTGACCCTATTTCAATGTGATATTTGATTTAAAAAAATCAAATGCGACGGCCTCCCAATCGGTTCGAAACAGGATAAGCAAATTTAAAAAATTTATTTAAAATTTTTATCTTTAACCCTTACTCGGCCTATTTCAAAATGAAATTTGACTCAAGTGAAAATCAAATACGAACCCTAAAATAGCTACAGTAATAAATTATATATCAAAGTAAAGTAGTCATCGAACATAGGGTACTGAAATTGTCAGCTTTGACCACTGACCAACTACCAAAGCCTTGCCATAGCGAGGAGAATTACTTTCATATGACATAAATATATGTATATAAGATCTATTTAAGAGTTCCCAACTTATAATGATTTTTAGAAAAGCAATATCCGCAACTTCTCAAAAACTAGATCTGTACGATACTTTATTTGAATATATTTTTTCTTAAAATTAAAAGCCACTTGAGAAAAGTTAGTTTAAAAAAATGGCTGCTTAAGTCAAATTTTACATTGAAATAGGCTAAGGTTGTTTTTTGTTTAAATCAAATTTCACATTGAAATAGGGTCAGTAAGGGTTAAAGATAAAATTTTAAGTTAACTTTTTAAATTTTTTTATCTTGTTTCAAAGCGATTGGGAGGGCTCGTATTTAATTTTCACTTAAGTCAAATTTCATTTTGAAATAGGCCGAGTAAGGGTTAAAGATAAAAATTTTAAATAAATTTTTTAAATGTTTTTATCCGGTTTTGAACCGATTGGGGGAGCGTCCCCAATTTTTTTTTTTCTGAAGAACCACCCCTTTTATAGGGAACAATTGAACATATAAGACAATAATATATCTTTTACGAATTAGTTCCTTATTTAATTACATAGTCAATGCGGGAATGCATGAAAATATGGAAACTACCCATTTTCATTGATTTTAGAATAGCACTCACAGATTTTGTCCGACTTGGACAAAATTACACTTCAAATATTTATAAAATAATTTTTTTGTATTCAAACGGAGTAATTGAAATTTAGTGACTTAAAAAAGACCAAAAAAGTAGCTTTTTGAGAACTTTGATCGCTTGTAACTCCATCCAAAATTTTTCAAAAAAAAAACGTTATATACATATAGTAAAATTTTTTGTGCCACCCCAAGCAAAGTCGGGTAGGTACGGGCCTGCCTTGGTCACTTGTTACTTTAAATGGAACTCCGACACGTGGAATGTATTGTTGAAGGAAAGTTTCTACAATAGTTGCTGTCAGAATATTCTTTAAGGGATACACTTCTGGCCAACGAGTATGTCTGCCTATGATCGTTAGTAAATATTTATGGTCGTTTGATGAAGGTAACGGTCCATCTATATCCTTATGTATGTGTTCGAAACGTCCTGGGGGAATTTCAATTTTAAGTATTGGAGATTTTGTATGTCGTTGAATTTTCGCTTTTTGACAGGCCAAACATTCTGTCACCCATTGATTTATCATTTTGTTCATCTTTGGCCAAAAATATCTTGTTGAGGTAAGATGCCGTGATGATCTTGTTCCAGGATGTGAGATGCAATGTAAATTTTCGAAAATTCTTTTTCTTAAAATCTCCGGAATAAATGGTCTAGGAGATATTGAAGAGTTTTCGCACCAGATCTCAATGTTCAAAGATTCTATTTTAATCAGTTCTAATTTGTATAAGTTTAGTGAGTTAGTTATTAATTGCTCTAATTCTTTGTCTTTTTGTTGTTCAGTGTGTAAAAGTTTTAAATTAATGTCTTCATTTTTGATAACTTCAATTTCAAAAGGTCTAGAGAGTAAATCTGCAACAATATTTGAATCGCCTCGTATATGTCTAATGTCATTGGTAAATTGAGATATGAGTTCTAAATGTCTTGTCTGTCTTAAAATTCTGTCTACTTTAGAGCTAAGAGCGTAGGTCAAAGGTTTATAGTCGGTTAGCACAGAAAATTATCGTCCTTCAAGAAAATGTCTAAAATGTTTCAAATTTAAGTATATTGCTAGTAATTCCCTATCGAATGTACTATTATTAATTTCATCCGGACTTAATTTCTTTGAGAAAAATGCGAGAGGTTCAATTTTGTTGTTTATTTCTTGTTGAAGAACTCCTCCTATTGCAAATGTAGAAGCATCTACTGCAATGGGCAATTTTGCGATTTAACAATTTATTCTTAGCAAAATTTTCCTTAACTTGTTTAAATGCTTCTACTGTGTAAGTATTCCATAAAAGTGACTTTGATTTACTTTTGATTGCAGCAGTTATCATTGAATGAATTGGACTAAGTGTATGTGCTAAATTTGGAATATAACGATAGTAATAGTTTAAAATTCCGACAAATTTCTGTATTTGTTGAACCCTTTCAGACAAACTGTCCCATATAAGGGACATTAGGAATTTCTCACTTCGGAGCTATTTTAAACATATTACGGTATTATATTTTTGTGTTGTTTTGATGCTCAATCATATAACGGCATATTAGCTTTACGGAAAACTCATATCTGATGTTTTCTTCAAATTGAAAGTTATTGTTGTGGTAATTTTTGTGACGACTTGTTGTGTGTTCTAGAGAGTATCGACTTTGGTTGCCCCGGAAAGTGTTTATTTGAAAAAATTGTGTTCTCATAAAATCAGTGAGTGTTTATAAATTATTGGGTATGAGACTTACGATAAAAAAAATATTAAATGTTTGTGAATGTTAGTCGTTAGAGTCGGTTTTGTCTAATCCCTTATAAGGGACATTCGTACGGAGTGGTTGCATTTTTATGCCTTCTAGAGTGCATTGAATCTTATATTTTCTTTATTTTTTACCTTTTATTGAATAGAAATGTCTAAAAGAAATCCATTGAGTTACGAAGAAGTTCTGGGAGCGCTTGGGAATGATTCAGATGGTGCCATGTCATAACCCCAATGGTCATAATGCCCAAAAAATTTTGGGCGTTATGTCCACCTAAAATACGGTCATAGTCCCCAAAAAGATTTTGGGGATTATGACCACTCATGTCGATGGACATAACACCCATGGGTGTTATGACCACATTCGTTTTGCTTGAAAATACAAGAGTGGGCGGCCTTCGGACAAGGATTACATCCTCGCATATGTCCAACAATTCTTCTACATTAAAGTCAGGGTAAGTGGGCGGCCTACGGCCGCAGCTCAGAATTTAAAACTCCCAAAAATCTGACACCGGCTTTGCGGCGGCTTCGCCGCGGATCAGTCTATAATATATCCAACACCTGGTTCGCTAGCCACAGTAATTTAACATAAGAGTAAGGGTAAGTGGGCGGCCTGGTACCCGGTCATAACCCCAATGGTCATAATCCCCAAAATGATTTTGAGCATTATGTCCGTTTTTTCCGGTCATAAGCCCCATTTTTTTTTGGGAACTATGACCACTTGTAAGAACGGACATAATCCCCAAAAACATGAGGACATAAGGTCTGCTGGTGTTGGATATATTATAGACTGATCCACGGCCGAAGGCCGCCGCGAAGCCGGTGTCGGATTGTCCGCAGGCCGCCCACTCTTGTATTTTCAAGCAAAACGAATGTGGTCATAACACCCATGGGTGTTATGTCCATCGTTATGAGTGGTCATAATCCCCAAAATTTTTTTGAGGACTATGACCGTTTTTTAGGTGGACATAACGCCCAAAATTTTTTGGGCATTATGACCATTGGGGTTATGACATGGCACCGGGCGGCCTACGGCTGCAGCTCAGGATCGCTACCTACAGTAATTCTAAATAGAAGTTATTATATTATGCGAAATTTTTTTTTGAAAATTCATTTATTTTGTTATAAGCACCCAAAATTATTTGGTATTATGTCCTCATGTTTTTGGGGATTATGTCCGTTCTTACAAGTGGTCATAGTCCCCAAAAAAAATGGGGATTATGACCGGAAAAAAACGGACATAATGCCCAAAATCATTTTGGGGATTATGACCATTGGGGTTATGACCGGGATATAGAAGGAGAAGCAGAAAATGATGATGAAGGTGGCATTGAAATTGCAGTAGAGAGGGAAAATGCGGAAACTTCAATTGTTCCCGCCAAGAATAATGGACACTGCAAAAATAAGGGATGCACTAAGAAGACATTTATTGTTTGCAAGAAATGCAACGTCTACTTGTGTTTGAAGCGAGAGAGCAATTGTTTCGCTACATTCCATGACACATAATTTGCATTTCCATACATTTTTTTAATTCCATTCATGTATTTTTTCATTAAATGTTTATGCCTTTATAATTATAAACACATTTTTTTCATTTTCATTTTCATTTCATTTTTTCATTGCAAAAATAAAATAAACTGGTTTCTTCCAATTCGAAAGGAAAAAAACGGTCAGAAGTATCTGATCAATTTATGATACACTCCGTACGAATGTCCCATATGAGGGACATGGTCTACTGGCCAGGTGAAAAATTTTACCTGATTTTTTTTTGCAGATTCGTGTTCAGCGATATCATATTAGTCTATGTACAAATTTTCAGAATTTTAGCTCAATGTCCTGATTTTTGTGTCTGAGAGGGTTAATTGATTTTGGCTGTTCAAAATCTCTTATAGCTTGTACCTTTGTTTCAGAAGCTCTTATCCCTTCAGATGAAATGTTATAGCTTGAGAAGTCAATGTTTGAAACTGCAAATATGCATTTGTTTGGTTTAATATTCAACCCGTATTCTGCCAATCTTTCCAAGACGATTTTTAGATGTGCAAGGTGTTTATTTTCATCTTGACTTGCTATCAGAATGTCATCAAGATAAACGAAAGTGAAATTAAGACCGGTAAAAACTTCATTGATGAACCTTTGGAATGTTTGCGCTGAGTTTCGAAGGCCAAAAGGCATTCGGGTAAACTCATACATTCCAAAAGGTGTTGTTATCGCAGTTTTGTGTATGTCTTCTTCAGCCATTGGAATTTGGTGGTAAGGTCTAATTTCGAAAAGATAGTTTTGTCGCGAAGATCAATATTGAGATCATGAATATGTGGAAGTGGATATCTATCTGGAACAGTAACAACATTTAATCTACGATAATCACCACAAAGTCGCCATTCATTTGGTTCTTTTTTAGCAACTAAATGCAATGGTGATGAAGTTGATGATTTGGAAGAACTACAGATACCTGTTTTTACTAAAAATTCGAATTCTGTTTTAGCGACTTTATGTTTGATTGGGTCTAAACGTTTGGGTTTGGAATAAGGTAATTGTCCTTTAGTAACAAGATGATGTACAGTTGAACGCTTTACTGGTAAATTATAATTTGGTTCTGCTATTATGGAGGGATAAAGTTTAAGAAGTTGTGTGAACTTATTTGCTACGGTGAAAATACGAGGTAAAGAAATATTACAAAGAACTGAAATTGATAATTTGGTTAAAGGATCAATCAAATATTTATTTTTAACATCTATAAGAAGTCCGTATTTTGAGAGAAAATCTGCTATAATAAGTGGTTTCGAAATATTGGCAATCAAGAAAATAAAAGGAAATTCCCTACGTAAACCTAAATTTATGTTGAGTAATTTCTTTCCAAATGTTGAAATTGTACCATTTGCTACCATTTGCTGCTGTCAATATGATGTCTGAAGATCTTGTATTATTTTTAAATTTTGAAGAAGATAAAACTGAAATTTCGGCTCCGCTATCAATAAGAAAGTTTAATTTGTTGTCTTTATCGTAGACAAATAAGCGACGAGTAAAGATTTCTAAATTCTCATTGTCTGTCGCTGCAACAATGGGTTTCTTTAGTTTGTTGGTAACGTATTATTACTATTAAATGAACACGGTTGTTCGCATTTGTTGGCTTTGTTTCCGAATTTATAGTGGAAACGACAGATCCAACTTTTAGATGAAGATCTCCTACGTTGTTGGGATCTTTGTTTAAAATGTGGACGAGAGTTCCTTTCGTAGAACTGTTTTTAATTGCACCAACTTCTACACTTAATTTTTAAAATTTTCACACATAGTAGAAGTAACACGAGTTAAATTTTCTAAAACTTTTTCGAAATTTGAGGAAATTGGTGTATTATTTTGAAATGCACTCACTTCACTACTATGAGTTATTTCCCAAATATTGTCTGCAAGACGAATTAAATCACGAAGTTCACTTATGTTAGAACCGGTTCATGCGATATTTAAATTTTTTGGAAGTTTTCGTATCCAAATCTTCATAAGGAGATCAGAAGAAATACTTGATCCGGCAAGTAATTCTAATGATCTGTAATATTCGGATGGTTTACGATCACCAATCTCCGAATCTGAAAATATTTTGTCAAGTTTCCGTTGTTCACTTAGAGAGTGACGTTCGATCAAAACATTTTTAATATTGTCGTATTTGTTGGGTTGTGGTGGTTTTCGTATTATGTCGAGCACATTTGTAATAATTTCTTGAGGTAGTGCAGTTATAATGTGTTCATATTTCATGTTATCTTGGGTTATTCCTTTGGTAGAAAATTGCATTTCAGCATGAATGCACCATGCGTCTGACAAGTTTGCCCAAAATTGTGGAAGTTTAACGGAAGTTGCATAGATTTCCAAAGATGGTTCCACTGATGTAATTTGTGTATTTGTATGAATTGATTGATTATGTGGATTATTTGTTTCAAGGTGTGTTAATTGTATGAGATTTGGTGTATCTCCACCGGTTGGGGACTGAATAGGGGATCGAAACATTTTAGATAAAATATTCTTGTAGAGGGATTACAATGAAGTGATAAAAATATTTTTCAAATAGTATAATGTTTAAGATAAATAATTTTAAAATGGTATTACATTTAAATTGTGTAATTATAATATACATATATAACATATACAGCGGACCCCGCTTAATTGATCTTTTAACGGCGCAAAAGTTTGGATTTATTAACCGGGGAATCAATAAAGAGGGGCCCGCTTATTTGATTCAACGGATCATTTAAAAGAATCCCGGATAATTGATAATATTAATTAATTAAGGGTGTTTCAAAACACCATCATACCTTAGAATTTAATGACGCACCCCTCACAATGAAAGACCATTTAAAAACATGAATTTTGGAAAAAAGAAAAATTGTTTTCTTACAAAACTAGAGGTCGCTACCAGAGATTGAAAAAAAGTTGTTTTTTGAAATTCAATCAAAAATAGCATGTTTTTCATATGTATTTGTTACACTATGATAGATACGAGCTTGTTTAATTTTGGGTTACAAAGGTGGACCATTTTTGTGTTACTTAAAATCAAAATTTAGAGTTTTAGCTGGATAATAAATTTTTTACAAGCAAAACTTTATTAGAAAAAAAATTTAAAAAAAAAATGTTATCCAATTATAATTGTAGTATCAAAAAAAATTTTTTTTTTAAATTTCGAATTGTGCATCCTCTGAAACTTGAGAGTATCAAGAAACAATATTTTATACTCCAATATACATAATATGTATTTATGACACTTTTTAAACAATAAAAGATTGCTACTGTCATCAAACGATTTTAAACTGTCAATCTTTCATTGTTGTACTTTTTTTTAATGTTGCTTTTAACATCGCTGATCTCTTAAAAGGGGACTTCTTCATGTACTTTTAACTTGGAAAATATTTTTTTTGGTTATTTAAAAGGGGAAATCAAATAAGCGGGAATCATTTAACAGGGGATTTATATACATAGTTCAAATGAGGAAAATTTTATTGGGTTTTTTTAGACCAGTAATCCGGAGAATTCAGCTAACCGGGGATCTATTAAGCGTGGTCCACTGTAATATAATGTACTTATCTTAGTTATATTTGCTTAGTTTGTTATTGTTTCGGATCTTGTTCCCTAGTATCTTTGTCGATCCTGATTAGTAGTTGCAGACGTATTCGTTTGTAGATAGATAGTTGGAGGAATAGAGTTAGTTAAAAATTGTTTTTGTTGATTGCTTTCTTTTGTGGCTTTGGTTCTTCTTGTAAATCAAATGAGATCAATTAATTTTATTCGCTTTGAGTCAGATTGAAAGTGAAGCTGCGTTTGAGGTTTTCGTTGCTTTTAAAATGCTCCAAAAAATGTGATCAGATTAGTGGATGATAGAGGAGGAATCTTTGATTTTCTTTATATATAGTAGCAGGATAATCGGCTCCTGGCAGGATCGCCAATTTTAGGTTTACAAATTTTAAGTTTAATTAATTTAAAATATGAATTTTTATTTTATAATTGATGTGACTTCATATAATTATTTTCTTAAATTGAAAATTCAAAATTGAAACATTCTAAGAAAAATTGAATATTAAAAATTGGACAGTATATTTTCACAACTAAAGACGTTCAATTTTTCATACAAACGCAACTTAACAAGAAGAAAGCACCTGGTCATGACCTTATAACTGCTAATATGCTGATTGAATTACCTTGTTGTGCAGTCAAACATTTAACTATACTTTTCAATGGTATTACTCGATTGGGCCACTACTCAGAAGTGTGGAAAATGTCTCAAATTACAATGATTCCTAAACCTGGGAAAAATCCCACACAAGTTTCATCATATCGGTCAATAAGCATATTGCCCACCACATCAAAACTTTTCGAAAAGTTGCTACTTTCCAAAATTATGCCCCACATAACCCAAATGAGCATAATACCTCAACACCAATTTGGTTTCCGCAGGAAACACGGAAATTAGAAAGACATACGAAGCTAAAAAATACTGCTCTGCAGTGTTCCTTGATGTAGCGCAAGCTATTGATAAGGTTTGGCACGAAGGACTTTTATATAAAATTAAAAAATTACTCCCTAAAAATACACACGTTTTACTAGGGTCCTACCTTACAGGGCGAAAGTTCCGTGTAAAATGTAAAAATTACATTTCAGATGATGTGGAAATTTTTGCAGGCGTGCCGCAAGGTGGCGTTCTTGGCCCAATTCCTTACCTTTTATACACTTATGACTTGCCAACAAACAACTCTATGCTTACATCTACTTTTGCTGATGACACTGCAATTTTGTCTTGTCACGCAGACCCTAATAGTGCGTCACATACCCACATGAACAAATGCGCCTAGTTGAAACATGGCTTTTAAACTGGCGAATAAATGTTAATGAGCAAAGAAGTTCACATGTAACTTTTACACTTAATAAAAAGACTTGCCCCACAGTTCACCTAAATAACACCGCAATACCTCAGAGCGTTGAAGTCAAATACTTAGGTTTACACCTAGATAGATGGCTTACTTGGAAAGCTCATATTGAAAAGAAAAAAATTCAAATGAAGTTGAAAGCATCAAGCCTTAATTGGCTTCTACATAAACACTCAAAACTAAATCTTGAATATAAAGTACTTTTGTATAAAGCTATTATAATACCTAT
Source organism: Meiosimyza platycephala (assembly GCA_963662105.1). Lineage (NCBI taxonomy): Eukaryota > Metazoa > Arthropoda > Insecta > Diptera > Lauxaniidae > Meiosimyza > Meiosimyza platycephala. Next base: position 65,726,713 of record OY759211.1, on the reverse strand, counting down.
TTGGTCGTACGGAATCTAATTGTGGGGCAATGCAAGCTTATCAAATATAGAACTATTGCAGAGGTCTCAGTCAAAAATACTTCGAACTATTTCCGGCGCACCTTGGTATGTCAAGAATATAAACATACACCAAGACCTTGGTATACCTTTTATTAAGCAGCTAAAGGAAATCAAAAAGCGATCATATCATCTAAAACTGCAGCAACATCCAAAAACGCTGGCTAGGAACCTACTCCTAACATCGAATACATCTTGACTAAAGAGACAAGACTTGCCACCACTGTAGCCATTATACGTATACTGGTAACTCCTTCAACAACTCAAGACTGAGTTTAATTTGAGGAAAAACCACATTTCTTTAGTTTTTTTTTTTTTTTTCCATTAGTTTTTAAGATCTATATACTTATTGTTAGTCTCCAAGCGAGTTGTTACAATAAATAAAATAATAAATTTGGAAAAAAAATAAATATTTTTAAAGTATATAATAATAAAGTAGATACCTACACCGACTAACTGTAAATTTCGTTTTGCGTTCACATCATCAAACATGCTTGTCAAACATCATTTGCAGAAAAATTTCGAGGTACAGTAGGTAACGGATATAAGCACAATTCATATAAGAAAGGAACGCTTATAAGAAACATTTTCGAAAGCACCGAAACAAAACAATCTACATAAGAAACTTCTTATAAGAAAAAAACGCATAAAATAAAGCTTTTTCCAAGCACCAATATGAAAAATCTTAAGAAAAAAATAACGCTTATAAGAAATTTTTTCAAGTCGTAATTTTCGTTCTTTGGTCAAAATTGAAAATACGCGCCTTCTTTATGTCATCATTCTTCGATCAAAATTGAACGAGCAAGTGTAACGATTGCAGTTGCTGAACGCACTTATTACTCACTGCTGATTTTTGTGCGATGCGGATATAAGAAATAAAGTTTCTTATATCAGTAGTACGTATATAGGAAATTTTTTTCTTATATACGTGGTACTTCTATAAGAAAAAACTGATATAAGAAAGAAATTTCCGGGATTTGTTGACTTTCTTATATCCGTTACCTACTGTATACACATCTCTCGCATTACTCACTTCAATTCTTTGTTTTTTATTTTTCGGAGGTGTAATAATAAAAAAAAATGTTTTCAACTCCCTACAACGAGGATGTGTACCTAAAAAAAACTTTATCATGCCAAAACTTTTTATTATTCACCCACCGATGTGCACTCTATGAAATCTTATTTGAAATGAAAAATTTCTTGTTGTTGTTGTTGACGCCAGCAGAGAAAACAAAATATCTTGAAATCCATCAAACATGAGTGTCAAGCGGCTGTATCGAGCGTTCACATTATCAAACATCGAGGTTTGTGAAGCCATGCTGTACAGCAGGGGTTCTTAAACTTATGTAGTCCGCGGACCCCTTATCGAGTTAAATTTCTTTGTGCGGACCCCATCCCAACTCTAGACATTTGAAGTCGTTCTAAGCTTAATTTCTGACTCAATAATGACAAAGACACTTAGGCTTGCCAACCGATGTCAAACTCTACCAAACATAAAATGTCCGGTTATCTGACGAGGTTAAGGAACAAAGAATTTTTATTTTGCTTTAATTTTTCCGGTCTTATTTTAAAGGTCTTTTCAACACTATGTATGTTATGTATGTCCAGTTTTTGAAGATCCAGAAGTTCAAAAGAATGCAGACACTACTTTAGAATAAATATTTAACCAATCGTGCGCATTTATAGAGGTAAACATTTTTTATTAGGATTTTCATGTAATAAAAATAAAAAATGAATAAAAATTGGGGCAATGTAACAGAATTAAAAAAGTTTCAAGTCAAAATATGTACATTAAACTCAGACAAATATTTCTTGGTCAAAATAAAGCCTAGAAAATAATTTTTTTTTTATATCTTTTTTAATAAATAATATAATAATAATAAAGCTCAAAATGAAAATTATTTTTTTGGTGATTATTGGTCATTTTATAAGCGAAATTTGTTATATTTTCTTCTGTAAAAGTTTTTACTTAATGAGATGGATGATGTTGTTTTCTTGAAACCAAATCCACAATGTCGGGATCTATATTCGGAAGTTTTATTCTCAGGTCTGCTTCTACATTAAGTTGGTTTCTAAAATTTGATGTTATATATAATAGTACCAAAAAGCCTGTTCACACAAATAAGGAGTGCGTCATAAGAAATATGTGCTAACGTTTTTGCTTATAACTTCTTTCATAAAAAAAAAATTAAATTATTTTGATCAGGTTAGCTTAGAAAATCATGTCAAATACTATTTCATATCACTTTGCATTCTCATATTTTACCTTGCGAAGACATGAGCAGAAAAATAGAAATGCGGGAAAAAAAATTAAAAATTTTTTTAAATAACCTGCAATATACTTTCAAGAGGATTGCAAGGGATGCTAAAGTTAACATAAATTCGGAATCGGCATGAATAAAAAGCAGGAAACGCTCTGGAAAAAAGGTTGTGGTGACCGTAATAACGCAAAGAAGGTCGTAACCATGCTGAAGAAAACTCCAAACCTTTCGGGAAAAAAAATCGCTCAGCTAGCAGATTTCTCTGTATCATTTGTGCAAAAAATGAAAGGGGAGGCTAGGCTGAAGACCTACAAAGTTCAGAAAGTGCCAGATCGGAATGCTGAAAACAATTTCGAAGCAATAATACGAGCTCAAAAACTGAGAAAAGATTTTGTATCCAAATTCGAATGTGGCATTATGGATGTCGAAACGTTCGTCCTTTCCGACATTTTTCAGTTTCCTGACCAAGAATTTTATTTTGCCAACGCTAGTGGACATGTCCCAAAAAATTTAAAACACAAAATAAATAAAAAATTTCCCAGAAAATTTCTTGTTTGGTGAGCAATTTACAGTTGTGGTAAAAGAAGCCAAAACTTCGTGACCAGAGGCATAATGAACATCGAAATCTTCATCATGGAATGCTACAGTAAAGCGGCTCTTGAGTGGTACAAGTAAAATAACATTACTTTTGTTCCTAGAGAAGCGAACCCTCCCAATCCACCAACTCCTGCCAATCGAGAGATATTAGGTTCTAGTGAAGAGGCAATTAAAGGCAACAAAAGGGACATGCAAGGACACAACTCATTTTAGACGCAAGTGGTGCGCGTCAGGGGATCCCGCAGAACTAAAGTCGAATGGATCCCTGATCCAGTCGTTGCCAGAATCAGAACAGGGAAGAGAAGAAGAAGAAGATTTTGTTCTATTTCTCTGCGATAAATTTTCTAGTGTCAATTTTGTGCGCACTATTAACGTATAAGAAAAATATGGACGATATCGCACGTCCCAACTGTGTTTAGCTCTTAACTTCAACTTTAAATTTATTTGAAGCTGCACCTTGTAGGTTCAAATTAAAATTTACAAAAATTTATGATGTTGTCAAACAGTGGGAAGAGTGGAGTGGGCATCTAACTGTTTGAACAAAAGTAAATGCACAGTCTTTTTTAAAAAAATATGTGCAATCATTCAAAAAGCCATGTCCTTGTAGAATTTTTAATAAATGAGTTATTTAAATAAAGCGAAAAGTTTGATGATGTAAAATTATTGATATCAAAATTGTTTCGCGGACCCCTGGAATGGCTTCGCGGACCCCCAGGGGTCCGCTGACCACAGTTTAAGAATCGATGCTGTACAGCATGAAGGATAGTGTGAACGCCCCTAATACCATTATTAAATGTAAAACAAAAATTCTTTAGACAGCGTTTACACAGGCAAACTCTTGACAAAAAGTTTCCTTGTCTGTTGGCAAGAAGGGAAAAACGCAAGGGTGGTGTACAGAGTTTTTCGTACCCGCAAATTCTCTTTCGTTCTGATCTTTCGCTGATATTATGCTATAAATTTACGTTCGTTGTGGCGGGTTGATGTAGTTATTGCTTTGGCGTTTACACACACAAATTCTTGCCAAAAAGTTTCCTTGTTTTTGGGCAAGAGGGGAAAAACCAAAGAGACGAGGCACAAAATCTGTCGTATGTTGCAAACGCCAAACAAAAAGCACAAAAGAGAATAGATAAGAATTTGTTTCACCGAATTTGCCTGTGTAAACGCTGACTTACATCGTTTCATTTTCAAATTCAAAATTTATGTGCACATAAATTTCACGAAAAATAATGCGAAAAAAAAGAAAGCGCTGCTGCAAAACTTTTACCGCGCAATGCGAAATTTCGGTGGTAAAAACAAAATCGCACAACTGCGAAACCGCACAGTCCGAGACCGCGTAGTTCGAGGGATTACTGTATGTTGTTGTTTTATTATACGATTTGTGTGTATTGCAGAACCTGACTGCAGTCAAGACATGCATGGTTTAACAGCTAAACAGAATTGGGACGTGCAATATCGTCCAGATTTTTGCTATACGCTAATAATGAGTACTAAATTGACACTACAAAATTTATCGCAGAGAAATAGAACAAATTCTTTATATTATATTCTATTTTTTGGTGCGATTTGACACATAAGATAAATCGCACGCCCCAATTCTGTTTTTAGCTTTAGTTGGGCATATAGAAGATTTCTTCTCAAATTGTCAATATCATAATTAAAACAAACAATAAAGGAAGATGTTTGTGAAAATGTTTTTCTTCGCGGCAGCCACATGGCATAGCTCACAAAAAAATTCGGAATAGTTTTTGAGTTAAATTAAGATTTTTGAAAAAAATTAACATTCACGAAATATAAAATCAATCAATTTTATATGACATACAATGTTTTAGTTTCTGTTCTTAACCAAATTATCACGTTTTCCTTGCTCGATTTTGACAGTCCGCGAACGAGCATATAATAGAGGAAGATGCATCATTTAGTATCGTCCAACCATGTTAATTAAATCATGGCCCAAAGTACTGTACGACGTGAGCGCTTGAGTTGTCAGAGTGTTTGAAGAAAAATTTGATGGTCTGAATCCCACTATTAACAAAGCTGGTTTGTCCTGGCTTGTGAATGACGGAATCGATTTTTGACAAGTTTGGGGATTTTAAGCTAATTTTTATTCGTCACGAATTTTTGAAGCAGAATTTAACAAACATAAGTTTTAGCTGAAAATGGTATCATTTTTAAGTACAAAAAGTTGTAGATATTATAAAAGTTTTCTTTTTAGTCCCAAGAAGTAGAGGAAACACTTAAAAGAATTCAGTCTCATAAGGGAGTCGTCGGCACTATCGTTGTCAACAATGAAGGTAAATCCTTAACTTTAGTTAAATGTTACAAAAAAAACATTTTTGCAACACCTAATTATTGGGGTCAAAATTTGAAAAGAATCGTCATGTATCGAAAGCTTGGTGGATCGCAAAGTTATCAATATAGTAGCTTAATAAATCGTCTTTATTATAGCACCCATATTTTGGATATCAATCTAAACATAATCCCATGTGCTCTTTAATTCTAAGGATAAATCTCTAATCAAATATTCGGTCGGATCAGGTTTCGTAGACAACCACCTGAAATTGCGGATATATAATATGGATGTCATAAGAAATGTAATTTAACAAGCTACCATATTGGTAATGTAACTTTGAAGTATAACCCAAAGTTTTCGAGATATGACGGCACTTTTGTCTATCTTACGTTCTAAATAATCATACTATTGCGTATGACCATTTGCAAAACTTTATGAGTACCAGTCATACTTTCGTTTAATTTTCGCTAAAATAAATGTGGAACTTCGTATATTCAATCGAAAAATATGCGTTAGGAACTAGTCCCGAAAAGGTACATACATACCTACATATACAGTTGTGGACAAAACAATAGGGTCAGCAATAACTTAAAAATATACATTACATTTTTTGGCAACCCTTGTACGATACCAAATGAAAACTGGGGGAATTATTTAGAGGTATTACTATTACTAGTAAAAAATGATTGGTTGTAAACTTTGAAAACTAACAGTAAATTATTTATACCCTCAATATTACGAAAAGCAGCAGTAACACGTGGACAAAACAATAGGGTCACCTCTTTAATACAATTAAATTATTAATTTTGTGACTAAAGTAGACATTGTGAGTATTGTTAATTTCAAAAAGAAAAAAAAAATCATACTAGGACGTTCAAATATGGGCCGAATCAAGCATTTTACAAAAGAAGCTTGCGCTATCATTAACCACTTACGTAATGAAAAAAAAAGCCAACGAAAAGTATCTCGATCGATTGGTCGTTCTCAAAAAGTTGTATACAATACTCTAAAACTAATAAAAACAATTTAAAAAAGTCAGAATACGTAAAACTACGAAAAATATGACAATCTTTTCAAATTAGGGTTAACCCGTGACCCATTTGAGGGGTCTGCTGCAACCACAATTGAGCTGATGCTGCAAGTGTCCTCCATTACTGTTAGGCAGAGATTAGTGGAAAAACATCCTTTTGGAAGAATAGTATAGCGAAAAGTGCCCGATTCTAACTTATTAGCATAGACAAAATCCCGGGTTAATCCTAATTTGATAAGATTGTCATTTCTTTCGTAGTTTTACGTATTGTTAAAGCATTATGGTCTGTAATGAATTTTGTTGGCATGGTGTAGGCTCGCTTATAAAAATAAATGAAAGAACGGACAAGTTTCAATATTTGCACACATTGAAAAACCATATGGAACCATATGCACTTCATTCCATGCCAATTAAGTGAACATTTTTGCCATATAATGACACTAAACACTCCTCTAAGGTAGTAAATAATTGGTTTTGTACGGAAAAGATCGTCGTTTTGGATTGGCCAGCCCGGAGCCCTGACTTAAATTCAATAGAGAACCTTTAAAACGAAATCAAGGTTGAAATCGTAAAAAAAAATTATACAAATATGGACGATATTTGATCTGCCGCACAGAAAGATAGTATGTCATATCCAAAACAAAATGCAAAAAAAATTTGGAGAGTGTGGGTCGCAGGTGTGAAGCTGTCATCAAAAACAAACAACAGCACAAGATCTCAATGATCTAAATGTTTTTGCATACCAAAAAGTCAACAAATGCATTTATGTGTCCCGCTCATTTCATCGGTTTTTTTACATTTTGATAATTTTTTTTTTTTTTTGTTGATGGATTATAGCTGAAGTTCGTAATATTATTAAATATGAAGGATATATCTTTGCAAAAAATCAAACACTTGATGTTTGTTAATAATATTTACGATACAGTAGCATTAGAAAGAAAATATAAAAAAATGTGCCATTTATATATCCATAGCTGTAGGAGTCCACAGCTGAATGTTAAATCTCTGTATATTGTCAAATAAGTTTCTTATATACGACAAACAAATATTTAGCTATATTATTTCGATTAGACTTGACTTCATCTTAATATAAATGGTATAACGCAAAGGCACCACTTACCGACCACTTATTGGCACGACTGTTTGAATCTCCTAAAAGATATATAAATATGATATGTAATTTCACTAAAATTAACCTATTTATTGTTATAGATGTTTACCGCGGGTAAAATAAGTTAACATTAGTTTAAATGATAATTTTTATTTCTAAATTTTGTTTTTAAAAAATTGATACAGAAGAACACAAGGTGCACCATTTACCGACCGGCCTGTGATAATTTTCTCTGTTTCCGTCCACTGAAGTACTTGATTCCGACCGCTAATGTCGGAATAAAAAAAATCTATAATGTGATTTACGGCTAATTTATTATATTCAATAAAAGCTCTGGTAATTGATTTATTCAAAGAATTATTTGTCTTACATATTAGAACTGAGAACAAATTGCAATGACGCAAAGTTCTAGTAATTTATTATGCATTGTTAACTATCAATATAAGGCCATTGCATGGGCATTTAATAATTGAATCGAATAAATAAATAAATAAAAGGAACCCTGAAATTTATGCACCTAAGCAATAATGAGCAATCTATAAGCCCCGATAGAATATCATAAACAAACATCATGGAACCAATGATTAGTCTTGCTTCCAGTGATTTGGGGTTGATTAATAAACAGAGTGATTATACGAAGGAATAAGTTCCGATAAATTAAAGGACTAAATGCTAACTTAAGGGGACTTTTCGTTCCCAAATAAAAAAAAAATTGTTAATTTTTTTTTTTGTAAAAAATCTATTTATCGAAATAATTACTTTTGAGCATTTTTATAAAACATATTTAGAATATAAAAAATTAATTTTTTTTAATTTTTATTGCATCTTAAACATTGCAGAGGGCGTTTTCCAAAAGATACATTTTAATTGGCTCCATAGTTTTTGGGCTTTCTTAACAGATGAAGAAAAAATTCCAACGGTATTTTATTTATTAGACTTAATACTAGTAACTAAATCTAAAAAACATTTATTTATAGTATTTTTCACATTTTATGAAAATTTTTTTGAAAAATCGATAAAAATCCATATTTTTTAGGGCAAACTACCCCTGTATAAAAAATTGGAGTGTGTAACATAATATTTTTAACGATCTATTTACTACTATTTACTCGAATGGTGTTTGGATTATTAAAATCCGTTGAGTAGTTTTTGAAAAAACTGTGGAGCCAATTCTCAACACGTGGTTTTGAGAAAAACAAGTTTAAAATTTTTGTGACCCAATTTTCGCATATAAAACGTGTGTAGGTACTAGAGATCTGCGCAAAACTACTTGGTGTAACGTCAGGCAGGAGTAGGGATAGCCGAAATAATTTTCTTCTGAAACCCAATTTAATTAACTAAAAATAAAAAATCCAGCATTACTTACACCTCGGCAGAAAAAAAATTTCATGGAAATGACCAAATTTCCTTTTTTGACAGTTTTCATTTATTTACACATTTTTTCGTTTGAGCGGAAACTGGTGATTCGACTAGTCACAAATTTCTGCTCAAGTATCGCGATTTGACAGTTTTAATTTTTTACCCCAAAATCCGGCTCGAACAGACCTATTTGATGCTACAAATAAATTCGATTTGTATATGACACCATTCGCATTTTTTTAAAAAAGCTTTCGGAAATGCCAAAGTATTTTTTTTTGGGAAAAAAGCATTCTAAACAAATGACGTGGAAACATTTAAAAAAAACGGAGTTTTATTCCAAAATAAATTTTTGGGAAGACGAACCACAAATATTAAAAATTAAGGAAGATAGAAACAAGATCCATTTCGCAACCATTGTTTTTGGATATAATTTAATTTACCATGCTACTAATACAAAAGTGCTGGACGCAACTGTGTTTCAAATATTGCTAACAGTGCTGTTAGCACTTTACTAAAGCAAAACTGCGCCAGGCCAATATTGGCGCCCTTAGCTACTTCGGCTTAGTGTCAACCTGCAGCAAAAAAACGTAGGCATTCATTAATTTAATATTTTTTTTTTGTGACAAAGCAGGGCTTATGAAATTTCTTAAGTATTGAGTCAGTTAATTTATGCTCAGTTTTCATTTATTTTTTTTTTCACAAAGGAATTCCGGTAAAGTCTACACTAGACAATACAACTACTGTACAGTACGCTGGCCTTATGAGTCAATTGGCTGACAAAGCTCGCAGTGTAGTACGTGACCTTGATCCATCTAACGACTTGACATTCCTGCGTGTACGTTCCAAGAAACATGAGATCATGGTAGCTCCCGACAAGGACTTCATTCTAATAGTCATACAAAATCCAACAGATTGAAAGATGTCATTACATAAAAAAGCTGCTTATGGTGAAGTGCAGTTTGCTTATTTATATATTTATTTGTACACGACGTATTTATCTATATAATTTTTTTTTAAATTTCATTGAGAACGAAAAACATAAATACAAATAATCTGTAACTTGCAATTAAATTGAACTTTTAGCTCTTTGCAATATATTAATAAAATAAATTATGAAATATACATTGAAATTAAAAATAAAAATACATAATATAATTCTATCTATTTTCTTAAAAACAATTTCACAAATAAGATGATAACAATAAACTTATAGCCAGTTAGCATTAATCGACATTCATGTAAATTTACAAATCGAGACAATGATTTTTATTTAACAAACATACAAAGGAATAACAACATGGTGGACATAGGTTAGGTTAGGTTAAAAGAGTTGCTTGCATACATATATATATAAAATGCTCCCCTCCTCCTTTAAAAAGTCCTACTGAATGTTGGCGGACCACCCAGAAGCCATAGTGAAGTTGAGGATACTGGTGAGTTCCAGCTCAGGTAGTTCCTCAAGGCCAAAAAAGAACGCAGAATCAAAATATTTGATTCGTCTCCTCATTAGCCCGGGGCATTCGCAGAGCAGAACACACATGGTGGACATAAACACACGCGTTTTGCCTCATAAAAGTTCTTCAGAACGCTTTGGTTGATACTACCATCTGTATTCAAATTGGTTAAGTTAACTTTAGGGACAATCCTCAAATTTTCCTTAAACCAACATTTTCTTACGTAGTTTTTGATTCTAAAATAGAATATGTAATCAAAAAGTGTCGCTCGGATATAGTTTCGGAGATACATACATACATATGTATGTATGTATCTCAAAGGTTGCGGATATTGGTTTTATAAAAACCGGTATATGATGGAAATCTCTAGACCAGTGGTTTACAAAGTGTGGAGCGCGCCACTAGGGAGTCACGGTAACATGTGAAGAAGGCCGCGGGGCGTGCCTCGTTTTTTCTGTATTAAGTCACGTACGCGATTTGGCATTGATTCTACCAAATTTTTGGTTTTTTTCAAAGCGTTCACGTTATTCCATGTAATACTGTTGGAGGTTTCCATTCCCTGTAGAGTAGGGATGGCCAACTGAGGTGCCCAAAAGCCGACAGCGCGCTGACGTTTACAACAAAAATTTCGCGTATGTGTGTATGTAGTATGTATGTGTATAAAAGTGTGTAGGAATTCCAACGAAAAAAAAAACATGAGTATAAATGTGTTTTGTCTTTTCCACGTAAAGAAAACATTACCCAGTAAAAAATCGTGCATCACTGATGTAAATAAATAAAGAAACTGCGACAGCATCGCATGACTACACAAAAAATTATTAAACTCAAAACTCATCAATAAAAACAAAAAGTACTTTTCCGAGAATTAAAACTATTTTTCCATGAATATGAGTTTTTTTTACAACAATGATGCACACAAGAGCAGTTTTTTAGGCTTAAGTTTACTTTAGCTGACATTGCCCATTTTTATTTATATTTTTAGGGGTAAAAGAGGGTTAAAAATAAATAAGAATTATGAAAAAAAAAAGTGTCGCTCGGATCTAGTTTCGGAGATATAGCCATCGGAAGTTCTGGATATAGCTTTTGTAAAAACAATCATAAGTTGGGAACCCCTGTATGGATATCAAAAAATGGGTGCCATAAGAAAGACAATTTAATGGCTTTCAATAATGGTATGTAAAGTATTGAAATTCAACCTATATTTTTGGAGATATGACGATTTTTCTGAAATTTTGACCTTTTTTTTAAATATCCATTTTTTTTAAAAAAAATTGTGTTAACGACCTATAGTTTTTTTAGTATAATAAGAAAGCTTAGTTTATTCCCTTTAAAATGGTATATAATTTGTTCTAAATTTTTAATTATTTACCCCCTTTTTTACCGGAAAACAAAAAATTATATTCAATGAATCCTTATGAAAAGTATGTATTTATGGACAACAACAACAGCAGCAACAACAACAACAACAGCAGCAACAACAACAACTATTATTATAAGGCGATTATCATTTTAAAATTTTAAAATTTTTATTAAAAATCGCGCGCGCCTGCGGCGCCCTTTTTCTTCAATATAAACTTAAATTTTAAGATGTTATTTATTCATAAAATAAAACTATCATTATAAAATTAAAAAATTTTTTGCCTGCGGCGCTAAATATTTTAAAAGTTATGCCAAGGTAAGTCTTATACATAGTATAATTCCACGTTTTTCCTTTGTTTTCAACTAAAAAACGGTACTTTTGAATTTTATTGTTATTGTTTTTAACAATAGTTTAAAGTGAAGAGTGAATTAAAGTGACTAATAAAAATTTTATAATGATAATCGCCTTATAATAACAGTTGTTGTTGTTTTTGTTGTTGTTGTTGTTACTGAGTTTTTATTGTTTTTGTCCATAAATACATACTTTTCATAAGAATTCATTGAATATAATTTTTTGTTTTCCGGTAAAAAAGGGGTAAATAATTAAAAATTTAGAACAAGCTATATACCCTTTTAAAGGGAATAAACTAAGCTTTTTTATCATACTAAAAAAATTATAGGTCGTTAACACATTTTTAAAAAAAAAAAACGTTTTTTGAAAAAAAATTGATCAAAATTTCAGAAAAATCGTCATATCTCCAAAATTGTAGGCTGAATTTCAAAATTTCACTCAACATTATTGAAGCCCAATAAATTATCTTTCCTATGAAACCCATATTTTTGGTATCGAGACAGGGGTTCCCAACTTATGATAGTTTTTACGAAAGTTATATCCGGAACTTCCGATGACGATATCTCCGAAACTAGATCCGAGCGACACTTTTTTTTTTCATAATTTTTATTTATTTTTAACGCCTAAAAAATTGGACAATGTCAGCTAAAGTAAACCTGTTCCGTTTTTTGTCTCTAATTTTTTTATAAGTCAATAATACATGTGTAAAAAATTGCTTTTCTCAGAAATAATGTCTGGCCTGAAATTTTCACAACTGGCATTGCGCAACTCATTTGCGCACATTTGTTTTATTTTTGCACGTTTGATTCCGACTGGGTCTCTTGCATATTCATTTTTCAAACGAACCAGCGCATAGAAATCAGCAACTGCACGGCGGGTCGAATGATGGCACGTTTCATAGCTCATGAGTCATGACCGCGGGAGGGTAAATGGCCAACCCTACTGTAGGGTATTGCAATCCAGCTTTCTTAATTTTGTCTGCATAAAAGCCCACAAAGCCTCGTTAAAAGTGGTAATTTTTCATTTTTGAACTCCCTTGGTATTAAACAGTTTTCCAAAATATGGGTATGATGTGAGGGGTAATTAAGTAAGATATGGAATCGACACATATGAGGAATTCTTTAAGTTTTCTGGTATTAGACGTGCTCAGGTACCGGAAATTTCAAACTAGTGCACACATCTGAAACCTTTTTTAATCTATATGTAATTTGGAAGTTTCTAAACAGAATGTGCCATTTGTCACCCCAAATTTTGGGTGACAACACCCCATCTTCTCCTTCACCGACTAGTTTAATTGAAAAATTAATTCCTCTTAAAGTTTACATAAAATTTGGTACACATGTTGCACTTTCTATTTATGATAAAAATAAATATTAATAATTATATTTTCATAACTTAATTTTTATAACTTTTAAATAAACAATCAATTATAATTTTGCCTTCTCAATACGAAAAATAAAAATTTGTATTTTTGGTATAAGCCTTGAATATTTAGGCTAATGACATACCAGGCGGTTTTACGTTCGGCACTGCTGAGCGGTCACGCCGAGTCAGCGGTTATTTATATATGCATGAATTGAAGAAGACACGCGGCGCACAGTGGCTCCTTTTTCAAAAAGTGATTGCTAAAACCAAATTTTCGATTTCTGATTTTCGAAACTTTTTTTTTTTTTTTGACAGATAATTGACCAAAGGTTCTAAAACCGAAAACTCTTTTGATTTATGACAAGTATTTTGGTTTTTATGGGTGCTCAAAGTTGGATAACTTTTTATAGTTCATTAAAATAGCACTTTTTTACATTTTTCGCAATATTAAAAGTGGAAAATTTCAAAAGTTTGAAAAAACATGGGAATTTGAAGTATGCTCTCTGAATTTATGGTATTTTAAAATAAATAATTTCCACAAGACGTAGAAAAAAAATTTTAGTTAGTAATTTTCATGAATTTTTTAAAAAAGGTCGTTTTTAGCATAGTTATTCAAATTTACCTTAGCCTATAATCCACAAATCAATGTCAATCAAGGATTGGTGAATGGGAGATTATAGTTGACATATCTGCCAACAAAAATCATTTAGGTCTTACCTGCATATATTTGCCCATTTAGAAGTTATAGCTACTTATGTCACATGATATGCATAAAACTAAATTTGTTGTGTGATGACGATTTTCAGTCTATGATATTTTGACTTGGAAATTGTTAATCTGAATTTGATAGAATGTTTGCAGGGAATATAGACATCACTCAAAATAAATTAAAAATTGTAAATATGGACGTTACCACGCCCCTTTCTTAATTTATTCTTCCTATTTCCAAAACTATTTGACGCAAATAGATGCATATGTAAAGAGTACCTAGAAAACTTCTGTCCATATAATATGGGCTTTGCCTCACCTCCAAAACGCTTGATTTGTCACTTTTTCCAAATCATTTCACTCTTTTTAAGAAAATTCGCTTTTGTATAGCGAAATACCGAAATGCCTCAGATGTTTATATCTAAGTTTTTAATCCAATTTAAAAATATTTAGTATTGTCAAATAGAATAAATCTGTATTTTTTGTATAGAATACAGGTAGATGCGCTTCAGATAACAGTGAACTCTAGTGCAGGCCAACTTTATAGACACCTGTTTTATTACGGTAGATATCATACAAGGAATTTAGCTTATTATGTAGTTAAATTTTTTCGCTGAACAAGTATTATGTTTGAGGTTTGTACCACAATATTTTGTACCTGTATTTGTATAAAAGTCAAATTTTATGCCTCAATAACTCAGTCTTTTCTGACTATTTAAAGTGTGAGCTACGCAAGTTTCCAAGGAAAATGAGTATATCTTATGAAAATTTGCTTGAAATATTTGCAAACAGCGAAAATGGAGATTCATTTGTGGTTGCGGTAAAAAACAAATACCCGAAAAGGATGAGCATACACAAAAGTTTAAAAACTTTTACTGCAACGCAAAGAGATATTGGGTGTCATGTAATAGAACCAAAGCGAATTTTTATATAAAGTATGCAGACTTTCTTAAAAAGGACTTTGAGCTATCACTTGATGATGTTCCTAGCACATCACAGGCCTCCAGAGGAAGACCAGCAAAACAAATTGAAAACTGTGGGGAATTTACGAAAAAGAGAAAAATAGCAGTCGCCACTGGAAACATTTCAAAAAAATAATACAAGATCAATTTCGAGAAAAACTGGGTATTTTAGTAGATACTCCTAAGCAAGGATTTGGTAACACAAATGACGGAAACACAGCAAGGCGATTTTTTGAGAAACCAGAAACAACTTCAGAAATAACGGGAGTCGATGAGGACGTGATAAAAAGATTACAAGTTATTTTAAACGTACTATCCTGTAGAGAACCCGTTAAAGTAGAAAAATTTGAAAAGTATACCAAGGAAACTGCAGACATATTAGAACATAAATACAGCCAAAAATTACTGACACCCTCTGTCCATAAGATCTTAGCTCATAGTGGACAAATTATCAATTATCAAGTCTTACCAATAGGAGAATTATCAGAAGAAGCCCAAGAGTCTAAAAACAAAGATTATAAGAAGTACAGATATAGCAATACATGTAAAATTTCACGTATTCCACAGAATGAGGACTTGTTCAGCATCTTCAGATCGTTCGATTTCATCACTTAGGCACGTTAGGTCACAAAAAGAACTGACTGATAAATTCTGTAGTACTGTTTTAAGTTTCTTAGATATCCAAAATAATGATGATATTTTTATAGAATTGTAGATTGTTGTTGATTTTTTAAAGAAATTACCTAATTTATTACTGTTACCCTTTTTTTTTAATACTTTTCTAGCCTTTAAGAAAGACTGTTTATAAATTATGTTAAAAGATGAAAAAATAAATGCATATGAATGAATTAGTAAAAATTAAAAAATTTTTTTTTTTAAAAGTATTTAAAAAATTTTTAAATTATTAAAAGTTCATTTATTGAATAAAGCGCACTAAAATTTATAAAAAAAAAATTTTTTTTATGAATTCATACCACTAAAAACCAAAAATTTCGAAATTTGGAATTTAACCTCTCTTTAAAAGTATTTATAGCTAAACCTCAAATCTGAATCTTATATATGTCATAGCTACAGACATTACCAACCAAAATCAAAAAACTTTACTCAAATATCTTTACCCGTTCAAAAGTTATGATTTTAGCAACGCGAAATCGCAAAAGGCGCCACTGCGGCGGCGCAGAGCGTTTTCGTTTTTGCTACGCTCGGCTCTTATTTTATTTCAAGCGCCGAGCGGTTTTATTGCTCCGCTCGGCTCTAATTTATATTGTTGTTTATGTGACGAGGCACACGGAGCTGATTTCGTGTCGGCGTATTCAGTTTGAACTGTGGGGTGAGAAAATATACATTTGTAAAAATTAAAAATCTATTTAAAATAAAAAAAATATTTTTATAGATTTTTAAAAAAAAAAAAAGATGGATGACTCAATAAACATTGAAAAGTTGATTTGTGAAATCGCGTATCAGCAAACAACTAATTTTAAAAATTCTATTTTTTTTCTAGCCACTGTACAATACGGAAAATCATTCGGTTCAAACCGCTCTGTGTGTCACAGTACTATTTTACGCAGCGCGGACGTCCGCGCGGCACAAACCGCCTCGTATGTCATTAGCCTTAAAATTGAATATTGGTGTTGTAACGAAGTTTTCCGGGGTAAGCGTCAGGCGATTGTCCAGGATTATTTTCCTATTGGGTTTCGTTACAAAACATTTATTTTCGTTGTATTATTATTTCTTTATTTGTTATGCTTATAATAATGTATACATAAATATGTTCTTAAATATATTTTCTATACAAACTACTGCTGTAAACAATATTACAGTTCTGAAATGTATGACAGACAGGCTGTCGGTTTGAAGGCGCGTTGTCGTATATTAACGTGGAGTCACCTAGAATGTCTACCAAGTCGTTAATATCGACGAAGTAAACCGATGTACATGTATGAAGCACAAGTTGTAAACTCGATGGCGCGTTGTCGTATATTAACGTGGAGTCACTTAGAATGTCTACCAAGTCGTTAATATGGACGAAGAACGATGCGAAAGGTCTGAGCGCATGATGCAGACTAACTGCTGAGTGATGACGCGATGTCTGTATTAACGTGGAGTCACCTAGAATGTCTACCAAGTCGTTAATATGGACGAAGAACGATGTGGACAGCCGGAGCACACACTGAAGACTGACCCCCGTCGACTGTCTTGATCCTGAATTTATACTGTCTGATCGGTTGCGCAGTCACTTCGTTGTTTAGCTCGTCTTATTTGTTTGACGTTGTAGTTGCTCATGTTGTGGTTGCTTGCTGTTTTGTGTATGATCAGGCAGTTGCGCTGTTTGATGTTGCAATCACTTATGTTGCCTTGTAGGTACGCCGTGTTGTGTCTTGAGATTTTGTAGTCGTTGAGGTTTCTGCATTGATTTTACCTATCCTCGTTTTTAAACAAATTTTTATTGGATTAAATTAATAGTTAAAGATAAACAAAAATAAATAAACTTAGATTTAGGAATTTATTTGTAATTTCTTAAAAAGTAAACTTAGGTGATATAAAATAGGATTTTATTATATACATTATTATATTTATTGTTATATATTTAAATAATTTGTCTCTGTTTCTATATGTGCGTGATTTTTATTTTCTGGTAAAAATTATCGTCACACTGTGTTTTATTCGCCAAGTTGCTAGCTATATAAGAATAAAACGACCAAGTCGCTAAGTTTTCAAATCGTTATATGTATGAGTACTCGTTTGTTGTTTCTACTTTTTTCGTTTTAAATTGTTTATTTTTGACGCTTGACGTTTTAAGCATGGAATAAAACAAAGATGAATTTTTTAAATAGACATGAAAATTACTTTATTCGAAAGATAATCTTCTGGCATTATAATTTAAATATGACTTCTGGCATATGAACGCCACGGCTAGCTCGGACGTAGTCTAAAATGGAGGTCCAATTTTCAAGGTATATCGCGAATTACGCGAGTAATGTTGGCTTCGAAGTATTGAATCGTAGCTGGCTTATCGACGCATACTTTTGGCTTCACATAACCCCAAAAAAAAAAATTAAGGTGTGATATCACAAGATCTAGGCGGCCTTCTTGACTTCATAATTGCAAAAATCATGTGAATTTTGAGTGAAAATAAAGTTGAAATTTTAGTGACTATAATAAATTTGCACAATTTGGACGCGTTGTTCATGCGTCAACCTGTTCATGATGAAATGGCAAACCAAACTGAATATAAATGACATTAGAGTTGCCAGATTTGACCACAAAATCCCAGTTTTATCTCTATTCGAAAAACAAACCTCTAAAAAAAACGCCCTTTATAATTTTACACGTTGAGTTTTCAATTTTGTTTTTGTTTTCCCAAACAATTATCGTTGCTAGCTAAAGATAACTAGCATAGGATGACGAATAAAACCCAGCTTATAAGTAAAAAAATTAAAGATGCCGTCACTCATATCAATAAAAAAAATTTTATATCGAAAGACCTACGACAAAATCCCATGCGCGCCATGCATTTGAACATAAAATATGCATTTGCGTTTGTTTTTATGTTTTTAACTTGGCAACCCTTGCGTCAACTAAATAGTTGTGCGATATAGGCCGTACACACCATCCTTCATGCTGTCCATCATGCTTGATAATCCTCAATAGGGGCGTTCATATTATCCTTTATGCTGTCCATCATGCTTGACAAACCTCATTGCTTGATAATGTGAACCCTCGAAACTGCCGCTTGACAATCATATTGGATGGATTTCAAGATATTTTGATTTCTCTGCTGGCGTCAACAAAAACAACAAGAAATTTTTCATTTCAAATAAGATTTCATACAGTGCACATCGGTGGGTTTCGTGAATAATAAAAAGTTTTGGCATGATTTAAATTTTTTTAGGGACACATCCTCGTTGTAGGGAGTTGAAAACAATTTTCTTTGTTATTACACCTCCAAAAAATAAAAAACAAAGAATTGAAGTGAGTTATGCGAGAGATGTGTACACCTCAAAGTTTTTCTGCAAATGATGTTGGACAAGCATGTTTGATGATGTGAACTAGGGATGTTATGGATATCCGTATCCGTAACCGAAACCACCGGATATCCGAAAAAAACACTATCCGTAACCGAAACCGAAATAAAGATTTTTTAATAGCCCCATCCGTAACCGAAACCGAAATATCATATCCAGATATAAACAGTTGTGCAATCATATTTGTAACAATTTCGCTACAGCACAACTCTTCTGAGTTTACCCAATAATCGATTTTGTAAATCAATAAAATGTCATATTTTGTAAAATCAAAATCAAAATTAGCTGTTTCTTTTATATTCCTTTCAAAATTAAATGTAAAGCCTGCGTTTACTTTACTACGGTTTAATATTTAATTTTATTTTATTTATTTATTGATTTTTTGAATATCTTTAGGCTACAAGATAATATAGCTATCCTGAATTTGACAAGCTTAAGTCACAGCTACGTAATATTTAATAAAGTAAATTTGATAAATAATTATTAAAACTAAAAAACTAATTATTAAACTAATACAGATGATACAATGAAAATTTTACAAAACATAATAAAATAAAAGGTTTTGGGCAAGCTAATACTATGTAAAAAAAAAAACAATAAAAATATTTTAGTCAGTTTGAAAATATAAAACTTGAACTGTTTTGCGTTACTTAAATTAAGTAATTGTGTTGAACTGATATTAAAAACCTATGTTCAAACTGAACAATTTGTCTCGATCGAGCAGAACGAGAAAACTTGAGACGCGAATAAAGATATTCCGGCTCTTTAGTAAAAATAATTTTATGCAACTGCAGCAGAGTTCGAATATTCAATAAATCATCAAAAGAGACACCGAAGATTTTTTTGGAATAGGCAGATATTCGATCTGAACGCTTTAAGCCATAAATATACCTTGCAATATTGTTAAAGATAACGTTTAGTTTTTGTCTGCAATGACTGTCACAATTGGCGAACAATTCACAGCCATAAAGCAATGTTGGTATGTATGAGGTAACTTTTCGCTAACAATAGACGTATTTTAAATGGCGTGTAATACTGCGTAACCCATAATACCCGTAGCATGCTATATACCTTACTGAAAGTTTTGAGTATATGGTCGTTCCAAGTTAGCGTTTTATTGAAAACTATACCAAGATTATTGCCGTTACGTACGAGCTGAAGTTCAGAACCGTTAAGCAATATTTTAGGCAAAATATCATGGTCAAGAGATCTTTTGCAAATCAGTAAACTTTTTGATTTGCTGGGGTTTAGGGTGAGGTAATTTTTTTCATCCCAAATCTGAATGCGACTTAAGTCCACGTTGAGCTCAGCAATGCAGGTATTAAGGCATTTGAGTTCACTACCTAAGTAGAGCTGAACGTCATCCGCATATAAGTGGATTTCACAACTTTTTAAGACATTTGGTAGGTCATTGACATACATTACAAAAATCAAAGGCCCCAACACAGACCCTTGAAGAACGCCTTTAGGCACTGGCAGGAAATCAGAAATGAAACCTTCTACACTTACTGCTTGCGTCCTGTCTCTAAGATATGATTTTAAGAGATCTATTGCTGTTTTTGAAAAATTTAATTGATTTTTAAGCTTAGAAAATAGAATAGCATGATTGACAGAATCGAACGCTTCGAGTGATCTAGATGCCTTATTCGTATCCAATTATTTCATATAATTGGTGTGAAACCTAAATCAAGCAAGGTTTGGAAATATTTCACTGAAATTTATAGTGATTTAGCAAAGTGCAAGCAGTGTGATAAAATTTTCATGTAAAGGTTGCGGGACCAGTTTAATAGTGGGACCACTATCACTTCCCTCATGTCCACCAAAATATCCGTATCCGAAACCGAAATAAAATTATATCCTTATCCGTATCAGAAACCAATACAAAAATATTTAAGTATCCGTAACCGAATCCGAAACTTCATATCCATAACATCTCTAATCGATAACATCCTAAATCCAAAATGCAGTTGAAACCACGGAAAACCAACGCGCGTTTTAGAATAACTCCAGCGTTGACAAAACCAACGGTCGTTGACTCATTGCTTATGCTTTTGTGTTAAGGGCCAACTAAACTATGCATTGTTGCATGCATGCATGCCGTAACCTACTGTCAAATCCGAACGAAAAGTCTGTCAAGTGCATAACAAACTCAGAGAAGACTTTTTAGTGGCTATGTTGTACTTTCATGAACTTTAGAAACAATGTAACCACAGTTGCAAACCTATGGATTATTCCCACAATTGCATAAATTTTATGTGAAATATTTCCTAAATAAATCAAATCTATTCAATTAGTAAATGACATTAACTAAGATACTTAAAACAAAAAATATGCAAACCTATGATCATTTTATAAATGTTAAAAAATAAAAAGAAACCAAAATAGTTCACTTCGTACTATTCGCACGGCTTGTTGAGAATAGTATTGGCAAATGCAGATGTGGCATCACTGAATTTTCAATCAAATTGTTGTATGTATTGTGTGTGTATATTAATTTGCATATTTCTGCAACTGCACTCCAATCCTTCATTTACATTTCGATTATAATAAAATACGTCTATTTTATTGTATAAACATTTTCTTTTTTCCCCATTTTATATTAATTTAAAAATAAATGCAGTTTCCATTTCTGGATCCATTGCAAATACATTTTTTTTGTATACATTCATAGACAACTGATTCCGTACAGAAAGTGCGACCAGTTTCGCTCTTTCCTTAAGGAAATGACATTAGTGGAAATTGAACGAAACTTTTTGTTAAGTACGTTGTACGTTTTGATATACGATTTGTGTGTATTCGCACAGTTGCAGAAGCTGACTGCAGTCAAAGCATGCATGGTTTAGTTGGGCCTTTATGCTGAAACGCGCGTTTCGACTATAAGAAAGTTCACATCATCCCTTATGCTGTCCAACATGGCTTGACAAACCAAATAACTATAAATTTCGTTTAGCGTTCACATGTGAACGCCCCTATTCAGTAAGAGGGCCGGTCACACCATCCTTCAAGCTGTCAATCATGCTTGACAAACCTCATTGCTTTATCTTGTGAACGCTCGAAACTGCCGCTTGACACTCATATTGGATGGATTTCAAGATATTTTGATTTCTTTGCTGGCGTCAACAAAAACAACAAGAAATTTTTCATTTCAAATAAGATTTCATAGAGTGCACATCGGTGGGTTTCGTGAATAATAAAAAGTTTTGGCATGATTTAGGTTTTTTAGGGAGTTGAAAACAATTTTTTTTATTATTACACCTCCAAAAAATAAAAAACAAAGAATTGAAGTGAGTAATGCGAGAGATGCGTACGTCTCAAAAATTTTCTGCAAATGATGTTTGTCAAGCATGTTTCATAATGTGAACGCTAAATGAAATTTACAGTTATTCGGTTTGTCAAGCCATGCTGTACAGCATGAAGGATAGTGTGAACGCCCCTATTGTACAAATTTCGGTGTCTGTTCTGAAACAAATGTAATTAGTTTTCTAGGAAAACTTTTTCCGAACTAACTCTCTGGTTGCTTACCCTGGTTTCAGAGAACGAACGAGTGCAATTCGAGTTTTTATTTCGTTTTGTGGAAATCGGTTTCCGAGTCGGTTCGGATCTGGTCGTTGGCTCGCCCTGTTTGTAGCTTGTTTTTTGGTGCGACGTTCTCGCTATTTCAAGTTTTTGAATTGAAGAATAATGTATATATTAAAGTCTATATATTTAAAAAAAGTATTTTAGAATAGCGAGAATAAGGTTCCGTTTCAGTGATAGTGAAAATAAGTGCTTCAGAAATTCAAGAATTCCAAGTGAAAATGTGACTAAGCATTGAATTAAATTAGGTAAATATAACGTACGCAATACTCTGCTAAAAATGTATGTATAGCGATAAAGTTTTCTGATGTGATCGATTAAACTTCAGAAGAGTCAAAATCCTGAAAATAAAATCGTTCATCGCTGTTTCATTATACTGAAGTGGTATGTAAAAGAAAGAAAAAAAGCTCAAGAGCCACATCGACTCAATTCGTTTTCGTATCGTTGTCCAGAAAAAGATTTTTCGGTTTCGTTACGCTTTATATACAACGACAACGGCTGGCTTTATATACTGATGTTGAGTACATAACCGCAGTTTTAAAGTATAAATACACAGCAGCAACGAGTAAACGAAAAGCAGCGCTGCAATAACTTTTAATGCTCTGCTAACAAGGGAGGAGAATAACTACCAAACTGCAATTTACTACAAAAATTTGTCAAAATAAGATTTTGTCGATTTGGCTTAAGTTTAGGAACAGGTTTACTTTAGCTCACATTCTCCAACTTTTTTTTTTTTAGGGGTAAAAGGGGGGTAAAAATAAATAAAAAGTATGAAAAAAAAAGTGGAACAGGTTTACTTTAGCTCACATTCTCCAATTTTTTTTTTTTTTTTAGGGGTAAAAGGGGGTTAAAAATAAATAAAAAGTATGAAAAAAAAAAGTGTCGCTCGGATCTGGTTTCGGAGACATAGCCATCGGAAGTTGCGGATATAGCTTTTGGAAAAATTATTATAAGTTCGGAACCGCTACATGGATATCAAAAATTTGGGTGTCCAAGGAAAGATAATTTAATGGCCTATAATAATGGTAAGCAAGCCTAAGAAATTTAACCCATAATTTTGGAGATATTACGATTTTTGTGAAATTTTGACCAATTTTTTTTAAAAAACCGTTATTTTTTCCAAAAAATGTCTATAACTTTTTTAGCTTCTTAAGAAACCTTAATTTATTCCCCTTAAAATAGTGTATCGTTTGTTTCAAATTTTTGCATATTTTTGACGGAAAAACCAAAAAATTTATTCAATGAATTCTTATGAAAACTATGTATTTATGGACAAAAACAATAAAAAACCAACAACAAAAACAACAAGAACAACAACAACAACAATTATTATAAGACGATTCTCATTATAAAACTTAAAAATTTTTATTAAAAATCGCGCGCGTCTTATAACGGATTATTATAACGGATTATAAGACGATTCTTACTTTTTAATACAAATTTTTGTGTTTTATAATGTGTCGTATTGCAAAAGAAAGCGCCGCTGACGAAAAATTTTTATTAAAAATCGCGAACTTATAATGATTTTTTCAAAAGCTATATCCGCAACTTCCAATGGCTATATCTCCGAAACCAGATCCGAGCGACTTTTTTTGATTACATATTTCTTCTTAGAATTAAAAAGCACATAAGATAAGTTTGGTTTTAAAAAGGTTTGCGAATGTGAGCTAAAGTAAACTTAAGCCAAAAA
Organism: Meiosimyza platycephala; assembly: GCA_963662105.1. Taxonomy (NCBI): domain Eukaryota; kingdom Metazoa; phylum Arthropoda; class Insecta; order Diptera; family Lauxaniidae; genus Meiosimyza; species Meiosimyza platycephala. The sequence continues at coordinate 65,702,517 of OY759211.1, read as the reverse complement.
AGTTTCGCTCGGATCTAGTTTCGGAGACATAGCCATCGGAAGTTGCGGATATAGTTTTGGGAAAAATCATCATAAGTTGGGAACCCCTGATTGGATATCAAAAATATGGGTGTCAAAAAAAAAGATAATTTAATGGTGAGCAAATCTTTGAAATTTAACCTATAATTTTGGAGATATTACGATTTTTCTGAAATTTTGACCAATTTTTTTTTAAAAGTCGTTATTTTTTTCAAAAAATGTCTGAATGACCTAAAACTTTTCTTAAGAAAGCTTAATTTATTCCCCTTAAAATGGTGTATCGTTTGTTCAAAATTTTTGCATATTTACCCCTTTTTTGACCGAAAAAAAATTATTCAATGAATTCTTATAAAAACTATGTATTTATGGACAAAAACAATATAAAACCAACAACAAGAACAACAACAATAACAATAAGTTTGGTTTTAAAAAGGTTTGTGAATGTGAGCTAAAGTAAACTTAAGCCAATGATTTTTCCAAAAGCTATATCCGCAACTTCCGATGGCTAGGTATATCTCCGAAACCAGATCCGAGCAACTTTTTTTGATTACATATTTCTTCTTAGAGTTAAAAAGCACATAAGATAACTTTGGTTTTACAAAGATTTGCGAATGTGAGCTAAAGTAAACGTAGGGACAACTTCAAAAGCTTCTACGCTACAATTTTGTCACTATATAGTTCAGAATATGAAAATCACAAGGTTAGATTCTTAAATACGGACTTAAACATACAGTACCGTTCAAATGCTTTGCAACTGAAATTACTTTTGAAGAAACATCAAATTATTTCAGTAAATCAATAACTTTGAATTTTATTTTATGTTAGTTTTATTAACTTCACTTAATCCTGATTTTTTACCAAAAACAAAAATATTATTCCGTTAGCTAACAACAACAAAAACTTAAAGTAAACAAAAGTACCGAAAAATCAAGCGCTCAAAACATGCGCAACTCATCACAATACCAAGAAATAATTCATAACCAGCCTAATATTTGGTTCTGAAACCGTAGTTTCTGATGACTGCATGACATCTTCTGGACATTGACTCATAACTTTATATATCTATAAGGTGAAATCGCGTTCCATTCTTTTTCTATCGCAGCGAATAGTTCATTACCACTTTTGAACATTTTCTTACCGATTATGCGTTTTACCACCATCCACATGTTCTCAATCCGTTTGAGATTGGGAGACTGCGCCGGCCATGACATGGTATCAACTTTTTTTTCCACAAACCAAGATATTACAAGCTTTAAACTATTATTCGGACCATTGTCATGTTGAATTGTCAAGGGAAATGGCATGTTCCACCCAGTAAATGCAAGAATAATAATGGGCCCAACTCTATCCATCGAGGAACAACTCCAGGCCGTCACGTTCTAACCTCTGTGTTTAACTGTAGGTATTCTGTATTTGGGATCTAGCTTTGTACAATGAAGTTGCGAGGAATAACTATTTTATAATAAATAAATAACAAGGAAGACTATTATGGTCTGACGAACCTAAATTTAACATTCGCGGACCATATTGTAAATCTACGCACACGAACCTCAGTGTACAAAGCTAAATCCCAAATACAGAACACCTACAGTTAAACACGGAGGTTAGAACGTGATGTCCTAAAGTTGTTTCTCGATGGATAGAGTTGGGCCCATTAAGCGCATTAAAGGCACGACGATAGCAGCTGGCTACAAAACCATTTTAAGCAGTATTTTTCTCGCATTTACTGGGTGGAACATGACATTTCCCTGGACAATTCAACATGACAATGATCGAAATCATATTCGCTGCGATAGAAAAAGAATGGAACGCGATTTCAGCTTATAGATAAATAAAGTTATGAGTCAATGTCCAGAAGATGTCATGCAGTCATCAGAAACTACGGTTTCAGAACCAAATATGAGGCTGGTTATGCATTATTTCTTGGTATTGTAATGAGTTGCGCATGTTTTGAGCGCTTGATTTTTCGCTACTTTTGTTTACTTTAAGTTTTTGTTGTTGTTAGCTAACGGAATAATAATTTTGTTTTTGGTAAAAAATCAGCATTAAGTCAAGTTAATAAAACTAACATAAAATTAAATTCAAAGTCATTGTTTCACTGAAATAATTGGATGTTTCTTCAAAAGTAATTTCAGTTGCAAAGCATTTGAACGGTACTGTAAATAAATTGAAATGTTGCTGGTCTTCGAACATGAACAGAAACTCGTAAAATTTGTTTAGTCTTTTTTATTTTAGTTACTTCATAAATTTGTCTAACAAACAAAAACATAAATAAACAAATCCATAAAATAAATTACCATAACACTTTTTTGTGCTTGTGCGTACAAATCACGTTTTTGCTGCTTTTGAAGTGTGTTTTGGGTTGTTATCCTGTTGGAACAACCATCGAAGTGGCATTTCTTCCACGGAAAATGGCAACATAACATTTTCCAGGATATTGATGTACACTACGAAGTTCATCATTTCTTTAATCCACAAGATGGGACCAACACCGTACCAGGAAAAACGTGTTTGGGGATGTTTAACTTCCACTGCCATGTTTGATTGTCTTGACTGTGTACTGTGGTGATAATTATTTTCATTTTGGTCTTCTTACATGTGTTATCTCTCTATCTCGTCTGGATGGACTCGCCAGGCCATAAAATATTTCTATTGGTTATTGAATGCATTACCATTTGTTCATTGGTTATGTATCCTTAAGTATTTTTGCCAAGATATAAGACACTCGTTAATTATTTTTCGATATTGACTTCAGACACACGTATAAATTTATAATATATATTTTACCTGTTTAATTTCAGGTAAATACGGATATTTACTAGCGAGGACAAACTATCGGCCGATGCAAAATACAAGAAATCAATTCTTCGTTTAACGTTTGATTGGAAATTTAGCGAGTTGCAAATACACTAAACCCAACCTACGTATTGGCAGGGCTTAGTAAAACTTTGCAAAAGTACGAATAACAACGTCTGCCAGAGAAAAACAAGAAAAGAGCAACCCTTCTATTAAGTGCGTGTAGCTTCAATAACTTCATTGGGCTTAAACTAACAACGTGCAACATCTCACCTGGTCAACTTCCTACACGAAGTTGATAGACAGAAAGACATAAACCAGAGAAGAATACTTAGATTATTTTGTTAGGTCTTTGTTGTTTAACCAACCGACAGCAAAAACTCCACTGAAACCTAAATTTAGAAATTAATAAGACGTGCTTCTAAGATAACTCACACAAAAAATCTATGAGTTTCATCCTTAGCATCGCATCATCAAAATAAGTCACTTTGGCTTAGTAGCAAACCAACAAAGAAACCCATTTACCTTAGTAAATAATAAGCAAATAATATAGCAACACTATTATAGTGACATATGGGAAATAAACGAATCATCACAGTCCGCATGTGTGAATATCATATTTAAAGAGAGCAACTGATGAATTCAGAGCAAAAAATTAAACATTAACTAAAAAAACTAAAAAAATCACTAATATTGTATCAATTGAATTGTGATATCAAAAAAGAAGATAAAGCATCCTAAAAGAAGCAATATAGTTTACTAATAGTGCCAACAGAATAACTATAACTAATTCATTCAAACCATACTTCAACCATTGATACCTCATAGGAATTAACATACAGAAAATCAATAATTTGCTACTATAAATCACAAAAGCCAGTTGCCAACTAAATTCAGCTATTAAAAACGCAATTAAACAAATTACGCTCTCGAAATGAAAACCCTACTCCTTAGCAATGACGATATTCAAAACTTTAGCAAGCTCATCTATGACCCAAAGGCAGTCCAATTAGCAACAGACGCTACTCAAGCCGCCAGCTGTAATTTGATGGCGTTACAGTACTATCTTAAACATCCAACAAACTACCCATCGTCAGCGAATCAACAAACTCAGGTGCATATCGTAAACAGCCATAGTCAGCAGCAGCAACCAAATACACTTAACCAACTGCACCATCATCAACAACAGCAATTGCTAGCGCAATCACAAACACAACTCAAGCAATTACAATTAAAGCAGCCCACCATACATCAGCAACATTCAAGTTATTTACATCACCCCTACTATCAACAACCGGCACCACCACCAGTAGCAACAACAAACCACATATCGTCAGTTCCTGTGCATGCTTTAAACCAAAATTCTAATTTTTCAGCTGCAAGCTCGAGCACCGGTGGTTCTTCAAGTAACGCACCTACTCAGCAATCCAACACCACAGGCTCCAGCATCTCTCCTGGTGCAGCCAAAACGAAATCCGGCTCCAGCGCTTATGCCAATGCAAATGCACCCGCCAATTCAAATGTACGCACCAGCATTTTAACTAAAAAATTAAAAACAGAGCCGCTTCTCTCACAGTTCCACCAAACAGAACGCTATACCTTTGCAAATACTCATTTGGTATGGAGCGAGGATAACTGGAAGCGGGTTATCTTTCAAGATGAACGAAAGTTTAATCTAGATGGACCTGACGGTTTCTCGTACTATTTCCATGATTTACGCAACTATGAGCGCACATTATCTCAGCGTCCAAGAGGTAATTCAGTTTATATTTATTTTGTAATCACGGCAGGTGGACCCATACACATTGAAGTGTCTACTTCTAAGCTAAAGCCAGAAACCTGTATTGAAACAATTTTGCGTGAGCGTACCAACATTGTAGAAAAGCTTGGCGGAAATTCAGATTTTGTCCTCCAAGATCATAATTGGTCAGTAAATGCGATGCCAACTGCACAGAATTGGCTCAGTTCAGAAGGTATTAAAACACAAAAATGGCCAACTATAGCCCACGATCTGAATATAATGGAAAACATTTGGGGTTGGCTTATACGTGAAGTATACGAAGGTGGACGTAAGTTTTCGCGTAAAGATGATTTGATATTTCGTATACGTGAAGCTTGGTCACGTTTACCGGTAGACCTTGTTTATAACTTATATAGTACACTGCCCGAACGAATTACAGAGCTGTACTATACTCGCGGTGTTTACACAAATTGTTGACGATTAGTGGTAAATTACATTTTCGTGTTTGTGATAACTTTAGCGTTGGAAATTAAAGTTATGCTACATGTCATTGTACTTGTAAATAGAAACTAATGACTAAGATATTGAGAAGTTGCTCGTTTAAGAATTATGTGTGGTCTCCTGTTTTAAGTAAGCTTGGTTGACTTCAGTTTCTTTGCTAAATAAGTTTTGATTTTACTCTAAATACGTATAGAATTAATAAATTGCATCGAAAGTTTACACTTAATAAGACTGTTTCTATCCAAAAAAAAAAAATTTAAGATAATTATTTTCCCATTTGAAACAGAATACCTACTATAAAAATTGGAAGATCAAGTAAACAAATAAAACAGCTTTAATTTACAAAGACTGAATTCTAATCAAGTTTTGTTAACCGTTTGGAATAACTAATAGGTCCGGAAATTTTAATTTTCAAGAATGATTCCCTAGTTATTCAAATTGCATTAAGAAATTGTTTCTCAATAAGTTCTTGAATATTGAAATCGACATTTTGATTTTTCTTCCGTTAGTACATCAACTTGATATCATCATCATATATATAACCTCATTATACTATTTCGTAACTATCATTTTTAAAATATCGAAGAAAAATTCAAAAACTTACGACGATTTTTCTTTTTTTTTTTGTGAAAAATGTGTCAAGACTTATAAAAATTTTGCGTGATTACATAAAACACCATAAGACATTCAAATAACTAAAAAAACTCAGATTTTCTTAAAGATTTTGCTTTATCTGTATCATGTCAGGATGCAAGTATCACGTTTGTAGGTACATTTGAAATAACACATATGAAAAAGCCCTTGGTGCAACAAATGGTTAACTTACATTTCAAGAAAACGCTTTTATGTGAACAACTCACAGATATAAATATTCAGTAAAACTTTTTAACTTCTCATTATGATGCACTTTCATGCAAGCATTCTTTTGTTAAAGCAAAAAAATTAAAAGTTAGTATAATTAGAATCGGCTTCAAACTACGTGGCAAACTAAAGGTAAAACAACTAATTAAAATAAAAACAAATTGTTGATTGCGTTTTTATTTATTTGTTACTTTATTTTGCTACCCACTCCGACTATTGTATTTTTGATTGCATTTACATATGTAAGTATTAAAAACAAATAAAATGAAAAGAGAAAAGGGATCATTAAGACAGTATTCCCGCAGTCTGGGGCTGCTCTGAATTAAATGAGTATTTTAGTAGCTGTACTTTACTTTTTCTCTTAACTGAGCAGAACGAATTTCTGATAAAGAAATTATTTATTAGAATATAGAAGAAAAAGAATACCAAGATAATAAAACCGTTGCAAACATCTCCGAACAATCAGTTGAATTGAAGGTTCTAAAACTATTTGAAATCAACTTAGATTCGTGAACCAAATAAGGTACCAGTCTATTAAATGATTATAGCCAAATGCGGAAGTGTAGTTTCAAATAGAGACTTATCTATTCCGTATTATTGTAGTTTATGGCGGGGAAAAAGTTATTTTGAAGAAAAAGGTTCAAGTCAATTTAATATTCAGTACAACCAGCACTACAATACAAATTTGTTTGACACCTGTTATATTTTGATACGAAGGTTCGATTAAACTTATTTCCCAGCACTATTTCATTATATTTGTTTTAATAATACATTGGAAATGCAAATCAACTGACCTATTAAATTTTTTTTACCGTTTTAATTTAATTCGATCGCGAAAACACGATTTCGCAACATTCTTACTCAACTTCGGAACTCGAAATGTGTTTGAAACCAACTTTTTGAAATTTCCTTTATAGTCATAATTATTGTAAAAACTTTGACTAATTTTTTATAAATCTTATTAAATGACCTGAGCTTAATTTAATAGAAAACGTTATGTTTATTGTAGAAATGTCATAGTGTTTTTTAGTGCCATATACTAAGAAAGTGAGTTGAAAAAAAAGCTTTACTTTTCCGGACCAGTGTAATTTGAATTTGTGCATCTTAAAATTTCTAGTTTGTTTTGAAACAGTGACGATGTAGTCACGGTCAGACCTTTAACCTTAAAACAGTTTTGAGTGGGACTCGAGATTTGTATTTTAAGGACGGCTAACGACTCAGTTTCTGCTCTTTGATTTTGTTTATATATTTTTAAGCTCACTTTAGCTCTAAGGTGTATAACAATAAAATGCAAAAATATTAATGAACAATACTGAAGATTGTTATAAAATTTATATGATAACTACTTTCTAGCACTTAAATTGGAAAATAACTGAGACATGATAAGAATTAGACTTAAACACTAGCACATTTGCTAGCCAAGCTTTTATTTTCAAATAATTAACACATCCTTTGATTACCTTATGTATGTATGTATGTTATTTGCGCTTTTTATTTAGTAAACTTAAAATAGTTCGAACAAAGATTTAATTGAAATAACTAATCACAGTTAGTCAAAGTATTATGAGAAGGCATTGAATGTGAAAATTTGAAAATCGGAACAAATTGAATGAAATTATTTTTGTTTTTTATATTATTTTTTTTTTAATATGATATACTTTTGCAGATATTAAAAATTATTAGTAAATTTAAAATGCTTGCTTATTACTTCCAAAACATAAATAAAATACACTTGTGTTGTAAAATGTTCTATAAAAAATGTTAACGACCTGATGATCGAACGCAAATAAATTCAGAAATAATCCACTTGAATCAATTTATGTTAAGCTCAAAGGAATAATAAACACTTAAATCAAAAATGTGATTTTTTGCTTATATAATTAAAAATTCTTAATTATATCAATAAAACTAACAAGAAATACGTAAAACAATAGCAATTGAGTTTTCTTTATTTTGGCATAGAATATTTATCCTATTACTTATGTATATATTTTTTTCAGAAATAGTAACTATGGTGCTTGTTTTTTGTAGTGTGTTCGTTGCCTTCAAATGAAACAAATGCAAGCAATGGCAATATAATAAGAAAGTAATGCACGGCACCGAACAGAATAGGGACGGTCGACGGGAAATTTTGTGTCAATTTTTTTATTTGCGTTTAAAATGTGAACGAAAACAAAATGGTAGCTGAATTTTCCGTCGTCCGACGCAATTGTATTTATTAGAACGATTTTCCTACTGATATTATTTTGAAAGCGTATAATCGTTGACGATTTCCCGTCACCCGCCCGTATTCTGTTTGACGCATGAGCGTTGCGTCACTGGGTATCATAAATGAAATTCACTTTCTGAAATCCACTTTCTCAAACACGTTTTTAGAGAAGCGTTTGCATGCGTCATACCATTCCTCAAATTGCCGAAGTTCGTTCTCAAAAGCACGAACTTCGTTCTGAAATCCACTTTCTCAAAAATCCAGCGAAGTACACTTGTATATGTATGAACTTCGTCTCCGTTTTATGCTCAAATTGATTAAATTATTGGATGTCGTAGATTCCAAAACGCTTAGGTTAAAACGGAAACCTTCATATGAATTTGATTTCTATGATTTCTTCTCAAATCGACGAAGCTCATAAATGACCAATGAGCTTCATCGATTTGAGCAAGGTTCTACAAAATTTGGTTCTCAAACGCGTCGAAGCTATTAGCTTCTTCTGTTCAGTGATGCCAGTAGTTCATTCAAAAATTTCCCACAATTAAGGGAAAAAATTAGTTTTTTCCCTCAACAAACCATCAAATTTTCCCATAAAAATTCCCTCGAAAAATAAAAAGCAATGTTTCAATTTAATGCTTCTGAAGACTGCTCTTGATTACATAATTCGAATTGTCACCGAGTAAATGCATTTTATGTTTTTAATTATGCTTAATTAGACAATATGCCAATGCAAAGTCCCATTTTGTACAATAGAAAACATCAAATTTATTTAACAAAACACTAAAAAAAAGCATAAAAACAGTTCACTTTCAAAGGTTACTATGCACATTTTGTAAGAACTCAAACTTAGAAATAGGTTAATATTTCAAAAAAATAATTGAGTAAAAAAAATAAATAAATATGTGCATAGATAACAAAACTTGCATACACAAAACATAAGTAAATACATGTATTAATCGTTTCCACGAAGCAGAGAAGTTTCTTCCACTGAACAGAACTCGAGACGTAAAATAGTGTAGGGGGATCCCGTTCGCTAGATAAGTAACACAGTTAAGTTTTGTCGAAAAGAAAATTGTGGGAAAGTGTTGCCGTTGTTCATAGTCCATTGAAATGTTACATTGACCTTGCATTTTGGGAATGACAAGATTTTTTTTTTTTTGTTTTGTAGGAGGGATCAGCGTGAGTATAAAACTCGGTTTTCGGGGTTGAAAGCCCCCCCATTTGGCCGCCATTTTGAAAAAGGGTTGCAAATAGTTTTTCCGCAATATCTTGAGAGCTGTAAGTCTCACAAAATTTTTTTTGACTTTTTTTGTAGAAAATTGAATTCTCTACAATTTCATGGAAATACTTTTTACCGTAACCTTGAAAACGAAAAAGTTATAATAAAAAAAGGCTGACATTTTCGAAAAAAATATTATTTAAGGGCTAGAACTTTTTATTTATTGATTTTATTGAAAAACACTTTAGATTGTTTTTATAGACCATTTCATTGCGAACAATTTTCTATACTAACTTTTAAAATATTTTAATTTGGAGAGGTTTTATGATCTTGCAAAGGAATCAAACCATGAGGTATCCTGTAATAAATAATTAGGCTATTGAGTATGTACTTCAATAAGGAACTAATTCGTTAAAGGTATTTTATTATCTTATATGTTCAATTGAATCCTAAAAATGATATAGCCAAACGTGCTACTAAATTCTGGCTTGGGCTTTTGAGAACGGGTCGAATTTGTTCATTTTTTATATTTTTAATTATAACTCAAAAACCATACATTTTTTATAGAAACATATTACAAGATTTATTGTAGGGAATTAAATTTCCTATCGAAATGATTTTTTATATTGGGAAAAAAATTAGTTTTTCAACAAAATAAGTTAAAAAAACTATTGAAAAAAAAAAGTAAAATTTCACGTTTTTTAATTTTTCCAAATTTTTGAGTACAACTTTTTTTTGAGTGTACTTAGGGAATTTTTTTTGTTCTCCAAAATAAAAGGTGACGTAGTTTCCGTCAAATTAAAGGCTCACAAAAGTATTTTGGATAAAAATTGACTGGAATTGTGGAGTTGTGCTAAGTTACCTACTTTTGTATGATTTTAGTAACACAGGACGACAAAAATAAAAAAAATCCAAAACCAGACACCAGACTTATCATATCCAAAGGACTTTGATGCGCAGAATCCGAATCCGAGCTCAGAATTTTTCCTATACATCAGGTTTTTGAGATATTCTAACCTAAAAGTGCAAAAAACACAGTTTTTGGCTATATTTGAGCTTATTTTACGTCGCAAATAAAATTGTTTTTCCAAAACTGGCTACGGCATCTGAAAGTATTACTCTTATCCTTCAAAATCCTTTTTAAATTGTGTTGATATCTCTTTTAATCACCGAAATATCATAAAATAAAATTTTCTATGCATCCTGCTATACTAGAATCAATGCAGATCTGTATGTAAGCCTATGTAATAAATTTCAAGTTACGATATTTCGGAGAAAAAAAAGATATCGACATAATTTAAAAAAAGTTTTGAAAGGTAAGAGTAATACTTTCAGATGGCACAACCAGTTTGAAAAAAAAATTATTCGCGATGCAAAATAAGCTCAAATATAGCCAAAAACTGTGTTTTTTGCACTTTTAGGTTAGAATATCTCAAAAACCTGATGTATAGGAAAAATTCTGAGCTCGGATTCGGATTCTGCGCATCAAAGTCCTTCGGATATGATAAGTCGTCCTGTGTTACTAAAATCATACAAAAGTAGGTAACTTAGCACAACTCCACAATTCCAGTCAATTTTTATCCAAAATACTTTTGTGAGCCTTTAGTTTGACGGAAACTACGTCACCTTTTATTTTGGAGAACAAAAAAAATTCCCTAAATACACTCAAAAAAAAGTTGTGCTCAAAAATTTGAAAAAATTAAAAAACGTGAAGTTTTACTTTTTTTCAATAGTTTTTTTACCTTATTTTGTTGAAAAACTAATTTTTTTCCCAATATAAAAAATCATTTCGATAGGAAATTTAATTCCCTACAATAAATCTTGTAATATGTTTCTATAAAAAATGTATGGTTTTTGAGTTATAATTAAAAATATAAAAAATGAACCAATTCGACCCGTTCTCAAAAGTCCAAGCCAGAATTTAGTAGCACTTTTGGCTATATCATTTTTAGGATTCAATTGAACATATAAGATAATAAAATACCTTTAACGAATTAGTTCCTTATTGAAGTACAGTTGCGGTCAAAATAATAGTAGTGCGATACCATTTTTGAATTCAAAGAAAATATTTCGAACAAATTAAGTTTTTTTTCTTCTACTCTTTCAAAATACAGTTACTTGATAAGTACAAAAAATACGCATATGATATTTTGTTCCAAAAAAATAACGGTACTTTCTAAGTTTGCCATTATATTGAGTATATTGCAATTTCGAGCGGTCAAAATAATAGTAGTGCTCAACTCGTTTACTATTTGCTTTTAATTAAAAAATTTGTTTGCAAAATATGAGTTTTATCATTTTTGTATAACATTGCATTGATTTCTCCAAGTTTTTACATTTTAGTAGGCCGTGGGAAGCATTGTACGCCAGAGCAACGTTTAATTATTAAAAGTTTCATTTCGCAAGGTGAATTTTATAACGAAATTCAAAATTCTATTGGATGTTGTTCGAAAGTGATTCAGAATGGTGATACAATATACAAATAAACGAAAAACACGAGGACGAAAGCCTTCCATGTCTCCCCGGGACATGAATCGTGCAATATGGGTTTCGAAACATAATCCGTTTGTGCCTACTACGGAAATAAGGAAAGTGCTCAATATAGCAGTGAGTTTAGAAACCGTTAAAAGAAGAATCAGGGAAAACAATTTGTTAAAAAAAATACATATGACAAAAAGATCGGACTTTGCGCACGAGTACTTGGTATGGCCACTTGCAAAGTGGAGAAGCATTAGGTGGAGTGATGAGAGTAAGATCATCTTTTTGGTGGAAAAAGTACTCATCAATATGTAAGGCATAGCCCAAACTCTCTCTTCTCTCATCGCTCCACATGTTTCTTCACTTGGCCATACCAAGTACCCGTGCTCAAAGTCCGATCTTTTTGTCATATGTATTTTTTTTTAACAATGGAACGTGTCGTGGACTTCGGGTACCCAAATTATTTTCCCTGATTCTTCTTTTAATGGTTTCTAAACTAACTGCTAAATTGAGCACTTTCCTTATTTCCGTAGTAGGCACAAACGGATTATGTTTCGAAACCCATATTGCACGATTCACGTCCCGGGGGAACATGGAAGGCTTTCGTCCTCGTGTTTTTCGTTTATTTGTATATTGTATAGCATTCGGATCGGTTGGTTATTTATGGGAGTTGTCTAGTTTTACGCTTCCTGCTTTTATTCCAAAAGCAGGAAAATCTAGCCATGTAACAGCAAATGATTTTAGACCTATCAGTTTATCTTCATTTCTGCTAAGACTTTTGAGAGATTATTGGATTATCATTTGCGCGATAAAGCAGCAGCGTATGGTTTATCTAATGATCACCATGCATATATGTAGGGGAAATCAACAGAAACAGCTTTGCATGATGTTGTGACTGTTGTCGAAAAATCTCTTTTCCATAAAGAATTTACACTTGGAACCTTTATTGATATAGAAGGAGCTTTCAACAATATTCTTCCTAGCGCCATGATTGCGGCCCTAAACAGCATTGGCACGGAAGGATGTGTTCAATTAATTGTTAAAAACATGCTTCTGAACAGGACGATTTCGTCAGAACTAGGAAGTAGCTCGTTCATTAGATATGTATCGATGGGAACACCACAGGGTGGTATTTTATCACCATTACTTTGGATTCTTGTTGTAGACGATTTGCTGCGAATCATTAGTCGACAAGGTGTCAAAGTGGTAGCGTACGCTGATGATCTTCTTTTGTATGTGTCTGGTAAAGACTTAAATATTTTAAGTGATATTATGTCCCACGCTTTTAAAAACATAAAATTATGGACCACAAAATGTGGACTTAGCATTAACGCCCAGAAAACGGATTTTGTCGTCTTTACAAATAAGCACTATGTACCAAATATTTGGGCGTAATACTTGACAGAAAATTGTCTTGGAAGCTAAACAAGAGCTAAGCGAAGTTGCACAACAGCGTTAATTGATGTTTCTGAGGACATACGACTTGCACTAGATCATAATAAAGTCAGTTTTCTAGTCCTCCTTGACCACTCGAAGGCCATTGACACTGTTGACCATAGTACTTTGTTAATTAAACTCTCAAATATGTTTAACTTTTCTTCTACTGCAGTTAAGTTGATATCAACGTACCTATCTGATAGATGCCAGGTTGTCTCCTTAATGAATTTAATGTCTTCCTTTCTTCATGTCCATAGAGGTGTGCCACAGGGCTCGGTTTTAGGACCTTTACTCTTTTATATATATGTTAATGATCTTCCACATGCTTTGAGTAATTGTAATGTCCATATATATGCCGAAGATGTCCAATTGTATGTAAGCTGTACTCATGATGAAATATATACTTGTGTGAATGATCTTAATAAAAATCTTAAATCTGTTCAATATTGGGCTTCTAGAAAAGGATTGTGCTTAAACCCAAAGAAATCAAAGTGTATTGTTATAGCAAAAAAAGTTATTGCCTATCAAATTTTACCAAAGGTTGAACTTAATAACAGTCACATTGAATTTCGGGACACAGCAAAAAATTTGGGGGTGATATTTAATAGAACACTGTCGTGGAACAACCATATTTATAGTAGCATTGGTAAAGTTTATGGCAGGCTTCGAGCATTATGGACAACGCAATATTACACACCTCTACATATAAGAATACTCCTGGTTAAAACTTATCTTACTCCAATAGTACTATATGGCAGTGAAATTTTTACCAATTGTGACTCAGCAAGTAAAAGGAAACTTAATGTTTTATTTAACAATATTGCACGATATGTGTTTTGCTTGAAGCGGTATGATCATGTCTCGCAATATGCTAAAAAGATGTATGGCATTACCTTTGACAACTTGCTTAAATCTCGTTGCATTATTCTGCTGCATAAAATAATACATTAGCTGAACCCTCTCATTTGCATGATAGACTTGTATTTTCTCGTTCAAACAGAAATATGACACTGAAACCATTTCAACACTCTTGCCTGACATCTGAACGCCAATTTTTTATATATTCAATCCGTCTGTGGAATGCTCTTCCCCAATATTTGAGATCGATAGGTAACGCGATAAGTTTTAAAAAGCAATTACATGTACATTTTTCTCAGATGCAATAATATTTAATATTTAAAATTTAAAATTGAAAGTTTCTTTAGAAGAATAATGATGTGCAATAGTATTGTGCATATGTTATTGAGTCTACTATGTGGCCTCATTATGTGCAATATTATTATAGTTTTCGTATTATAGTTTTCATATTTTAATTCTAATTTTGTTCCCGTATTCTTAATATTATTAATTTATGTCTCTATTTATTATGTAAACCGTAACTTTAGATAAATAAATGTGTATTTTTTTTTTTAATTGTAAAATGTGATACTGAACATCCTGAAGGCTGTTATTGTAGGTAAAAATGCATGTATTATTACTTTAAGTTTTTATTTATTGACTAAGTAATTACAGTTTAAGTTTTAATTGTCAAATAATAATTGGCTATGTGAGCTACTAGTGGTGTAATTATAAGATATCGTATCTTGTTCCACTATATATTCAAGAAATAAATACAAATACAAACACAAATCTTTTCCTTTACCCTGTTACTGTAGTGTATTTCAAGCGGAAATTTTGCTGTCTGGAAAATTTTTGAGCGTAGTGACAGTTTTGCTATATACTTCGATAGCCAAGCAGCCATTAAGGCCGTTGGCTCTAATATTATAAAATCTTGCTTGGTCCTAGATTGCAAGAAGTCGCTATGTAAAATAGGCGGAAAATACAACTTAACCGTGTGTTAGGTGCCTGGACATAGCGACTTCATTGGCAACGAAACTGCCGGTGAGCTTGCTAGGAAAGGCTCTAAAATTGACATTATTACTCAACCTAATATTATAATACCACTAGCCTTTATTAGGGCCAAAATTGATTCAAAATGTATAAATTGGGCTAATATGAGGTTGTCTAACATGACAACATGTTTTTACGTCGAGGGCAATCTGGCCTTTTTATGATGCTAACGCGAAAAGTGATCTCACTAGACAAAAAAACCCTGAAAATCTTTGTAGGTGTTATTACAAGACACTATTTTATAGGCAAGCATGCCTGAATACTAGGACTTTCTGAAGTAGGGGATCTTTGTAGAAGCTGTAAAGATCCTGACGTCAAAGAGTATCTTTCATTATCTTTGTGAATGCCCAGCGCTGATAAATCGGCGCTATAAGGTATTCGGATTCCACTTCTTCGACTCTCTTGAAGACAGCGCTCAAAAGTGTTCAAAATCCATTTTGAAGTTTATAAAAATTTCGAAATGGTTTGCATAGGTTGAAAATGAAGCTATAAATAGGCCCAACTGCGGCCTAAGTTATGATGACAGTTGTCATTTCACGTGCTAACCTAACCTAACCTAGGCTTATCTACAACTTTGTTGTGGATGTCTGCAAGTTTTTCACGAATGACGTACAAATTTTACTTCACAGTAAGGATCTAAGAGAGCGCTTGCTATAAATGATGAATTTCGTACGCATAGCTTAACTACTGGCGTAGTCAGCAGTGACATCGGCTGGTTGGTCTTCGAAATCGATGGCTGTTGTTAAAATTAATTAGCCTTTATGCTTCTCGCCGCAGTAGGTGCTAAATGATTGACTTTTGCAGTCTTTCGATTGATGCGTATGTGCAAGGCAACTAGCGCAATAACGATGAATTAATATTGCACTAAGTCGTTTTTCGCAGCTCATTGCAAGAAATTTGTGGGAATATCTCAACGGATGTTTGCTTTTGCACACCCTTCACGAAAATGGACCACTACTAGAATTTTTTGATCTTGATGACATAGTATCTAAATAAAACAGAAAATAAAATGATATCATTATGCTTGCATGTCCGCTGCTGGTACCGGAAATTTGGCTTTTATGGAAAATATCATTAGTATGGATATGTGTCTTCAGATTATAAGTGTCAATTTGCTGCAGAGTGCCGAAAATCTGGGCATGCAGACAAATTTACGGTTTTACCAAGATAAAAACCCGAAATACAAAGCGGGCTTAGTTCAATTCTGGTTAATATACAAGTGCCCTTAATTGATGGTACCGCCAAAATAGTCACCTGACCTAAGGGTGCTTGTAAATTTATGGACGATTTTGGAAAAAAATATCCGAATACACAACATTTCAAGCAAAAACGACCTAAAAAAGGCACTTAAAATTGAGTGGCGCTTTAACTCGCCAGATACCAATAAAAAATTTGCAGCTTCGATGCCAAACCGTCTTTAAGCTGTAGTTGACCAAAGAGGCTACCACACTACATACTTAAAATTATGAAATCATTATTATAAACAATGGTTTTTCAATTTATACATGTCTGCATGAAATAAGCTGTGACATGAAATTCAGTAGTATTCTTCGATTTTCTATTATAAAAATTCCAGGTAATATTTTTTTAAAATAAATAAACATTTTTTTTAAAACTACAATGTTCTTTCAAATGGTATCAAAAGTTTTTTCATATTCCAATTCGTTTGAAAGTTACAGAGCGTTGAAATTTAAAGTATGCACTGCATGAAATAAGCTGTGAGCCACTGTATGAAGATAAAGAAAATAAAATATGAACTAATTTGGAAGCACACTCAATTTTAAAAGTGGATGAATTATAAAGCCTTTTTGCGTTTTTATATCGGTGAAACGAACTCTTTTGTCATTTTCTTGATACTCTCTTACTTCCTTCTCAAGCGCTGTTTTGGTGTAGGCAGATTTTCCAGTCGCACTACAACCAGGTTGTCAACAACTATATCTCGGACAGTATACTGCCACTTGTATCTTTTGTGAATTTTCCTCATATATTCTTTCCGTCGGAGGCTGATTTAAACCTTTGCCATCGATTAATTAGACTTAGTTGTTGCCTCTAAATGCATCGCATTTGTTGAAAAATAAAGAAAGACGCAAACATATCCCTTCTTTAAGCGACTGGGCGACCTAAATAACTTTCAATCTCCATGGGACCTGCATAGATCGACACCTCTGACTTCAAAAGGTCGAGAAAGGCCAGTACGTTCGCCAGGAAGTGCAGCCATTATTTGAGTTCGTTGCTTTTTCTTTGCAAAGACTCATATTTTGCATGTATTTACTACTGACTTAAACAGATTTTTGGCTTTAGGCATCCAATACTGCTGTCGAAGTAGACGCAAAATTAGATGATTGCCGCCATGCAGTGAATTTTCATGAATCAGTTTTATGTTGCTACAAAGACAACATTGGTGAAATTGTTAAACGACCGTTGATTCGTAAAATGCCTGTTGCATCTAAATACAGTTTAAAACTAAGCAAGGTACTTTTTGCTGATAGAGGTAACTTGTCCAGTAGATTCTTATAATCCTCTGAAAAATTAACTTTTTGAAATATAATAATTAATCGATATTTCACTCTTGAAATTTTACTACCCGAAACCGACAGACTCTTGTTGCTAGTTCTTGCCGCCTTGATAAAAGCAGTGACAGAATCGAAAAATATATGTTATTACACGGAAGAGTCGTGTAAGCGAGGAAAACCTATTCAATATCCTCGAATTGGTAAAAAATAGTTGTAAAAGTTTTGACTGCTTTGGCATTTTAGATTATTTCTTTTACGAAATTTTGAGAAATAGGCCAAAGGAAATTTTTTGATATTTGCCGACATGGTTCATGCCAGCACATGTCGTTATTGCATAGTTCCTGTAGACTGATATCTCTGCTACCTAGGTCAGCAGGGTTACATGTATATTAGGGTTGTTCAGAAAAAAAAAATTTTTGAATTTCTTGCTGATACTTTGGCATCGCGTTCTACATCATGAAAGAACATCACATGTACTTTTTCAGATTTTTAAATGCATTTTTTAAGGTGGCTCAAGCAAAAATATATTTTTATTATTATTATTGTTAGCATTAATTATAAAATGTTGTCAAACCATTTGAAAAATTTGTTCTAGAGTAACTTAAAAGCATACATTTTGTTTGTATTTTAATGAACTTTAAAACCTACTTTCTAATATTGACAAATAAAAATTTTACCCCTCTTAAATAACGAAAAACTACTTTAAAAAGGCGAAATTTAACGGTTTTTTAAAGAAAAATGTCATCGTGTTTTAAATAAAATTAGCTTTTTTTAATATACAAGATCTCATTCGAAAGAGCTCTCAAAAACCTTTAAAACAAGACATGGTAAAACTTTTTTGGTCCAGCAGGCTCAATGATATAACGTTTGAAGCAGTGATGAAGATTTTTTTCCAAACGAGCGGGTCGGTTATAGATTTAATCGACCCTTGATGTGTGTTGTGTTTCATATTCATCTTTTATTGAATACTTACCTTATAGCTGACATTAAAATCTACAATTTAAGATTTTGTAGAACCTTTTAGGCCATTTTGCAACAAAATTACAGCAGTTTTAAGTTTGAGAAAAATATCAAGTATGATAATTAGACTAGGGTTATTAAAAAAAAAAATTTTTTTCGAATTTCTTGCTGATACTTTGGTATTACGTTCTACATCATGAAAGAACATCACATACATTTTTTCAGATTTTTAAATGCATTTTTAAAGGTGGATCCAAAGTATCAGCAAGAAATTCTAAAAAAAATTTTTTTCTGTACAACCCTAATGTACAGCTGTGGATATATAAATGGCACATTTTTTTATATTTTCTTTCTAATGCTACAGTATCGTAAATATTATTAACAAACAACAAGTGTTTGGTTTTTTGCAAAGATATATCCTTCATATTTAATAATAATACGAACTTCAGCTATAATCCATTAACAAACAACAAAAAATTATCAAAATGTAAAAAACTGATGAAATGAGCGGGACACATAAATGGCACAATCTGGAGAAAAAGAGAAAATATCGTGTTCAAATTGCATTTGTTGACTTTTTGGTATGCAAAAACATTTAGATCATTGAGATCTTGTGCTGTAGACTTTGTTTTTGATGATAGATTTACACGTGCGACCCACACTCTCCACAATTTTTCGCGTTTTGTTTTGGATATTACATACTAATCTTTCAGTGCGGCAGACTAAATATCGGCCATATTTGTATAATTTTTTTTTTGATTTCAACCTTGACTTCGTTCTACAGGTTCTCTATTGAAATTAAGTCAGGGCTCCGTGCTGGCCAATCCAAAACGTCGATCTTTTCCGCACAAAACCAATTATTCCCTACTTTGGAGGAGTATTTAGTGTCATTATATGGCAAAAATGTCCACTTAATTGGCATGGAATGAAGTGCATGTGGTTCCATATGGTTTGTTAATGTGTCCAAATATTGAAACTTATCCATTTTGTCATTTATTTTTATAAGCGGGCCTACACCATGCCAACAAAATTCATTACAGACCATAATGCTTTCATACCAGTGTCTTGTCATCATCTGGGTGGAACAAGCATTGTACTCTTGCCATTTAGGACAATGAACAAAGGTTTTCCTATCTGATCTCATGCTATCGATATTCGTTTTGTCACTCAACAACACGTTTTTCCAAAAAATTTTATTTTTATAGACGGTAAAACACGGGTGTGAAAACAGTATGGTCTGCAGTGTATTTTGTTGGCATGGTGTAGGTCCGCTTATAAAAATAAAATAACAAAATGGATAAGTTTCAATATTTGGACACATTGACAAGCCATATGGAACCACATGCAATTCAATCCATGCCAATTTTTGCCATATAATGACACTAAATACTCCTCCAAACTAGGGAATAATTGGTTTTGTGCGGAAAAGATCGACGTTTTGGATTGGCCAGCACGGAGCCCAGACTTAATTTCAATAGAGAACCTGTAGAACGAAGTTAAGGTTGAAATCGTAAAAAAAAAATTATACAAATATGGCCGATATTTGGTCTGCCGCACAGAAAGATTAGTATGTCATATCCAAAACAAAACGTGAAAAATTGTGGAGAGTGTGGGTCGCACGTGTAAATCTATCATCAAAAACAAAGTCTACAGCACAAGATCTCAATGATCTAAATGTTTTTGCATACCAAAAAGTCAACAAATGCAATTTGAACACGATATTTTCTCTTTTTCTCCAGATTGTGCCATTTATGTGTCCCGCTCATTTCATTAGTTTTTTTACATTTCGATAATTTTTTTTTTTTTTTGTTAATGGATTATAGCTGAAGTTTGTATTATTATTAAATATGAAGGATATATCTTTGCAAAAAACCAAACACTTGTAGTTTGTTAGTAATATTTACGATACTGTAGCATTAGAAAGAAAATATAAAAAAATGTGCCATTTATATATCCATAGCTGTATATGGTATCATCGTGATTCCAACTTCGATTTTCAGAACTTTCCTGGATTTTCGCAACTCGATTTGCTACAAAACAAGTCCAAGAACATGGCGATTTTAGTAACCATGAGAGGACTATCGTAGAATCTGTCCAACAGAATACTTCATCTATCTTGATATTGATATCTGCTTAAAGAAAACTGAGCATTTCAGCCACCAAAACTGCCCCACCAAGTTTTAAGCGTGGTAACGAAATAGTTTTTACGGTCGCTACTTTTGTTTTGGCTTTCAACAAATGAGAAAACGTATTCGAAAGAGCCTCTATTCGTATTTATATTCTATAGATAGCCCCGGCGTGAGTATTTTCTGAGGCGGCAGTGAAAGCGTGAACCCAACTGTATCAAACAATCTTGACGTTGCAAATAGTACTTCTCTTTTTGTAAAACGATCTTTATTGCTTTATTGCACATCGACTCAGCAATAAAGTAAAAATGGTATTGTGCATTCCACCGTATTCCAACTTTATTTGCATGGCTAGGGTCTTCCAAGTCTAAAAAATTCGTTTTGAATTGTGATTCTTTGGAATATCCCCAAGAATAATGTTGTCATTTGCTGTCCATTTCCTAAGAGAAAATTCAGTTCAACTAAGAGCTTGACAAGTTCATCTCTTGCTTTCACAGCGGTGGCATCATGAGCTCCAGCCAGCACGTCATCGACATACATACTCTTCCGTAGTATATAAGCTGTTAATGGGAAGGTTTCCTGAAAATCCTGAGCAAGCTGCAACAAAATGCGTATTGCTAGGTAAGGAGCACAATGGACCTCAAATTTAACAATTTTTAGCTGAAAATCAGAGATATTCTCGTTCTGAAATTCTCTAAAGAAAATTCGTTGGTAAGGGCAATGCGAGGGTTCAACAAGAATTTGCAGGTACATTTTTTTAATATCTCACTATTAAAAACATATTTAAACATTCGCCAGCGCTGAAACAGTAACGTATGTGAGGTCAGCTTGTAAAACTGGTCACATATAACGTACATATTTTAAGCTATTACCATTTGAAGTGTATAACTATCTGGGTTAGCGACAGAATGATGTGGAACATAGCAATGAAAAGGAAAGTAAACAAATTTTGGGGTTTAAGTTCTCGTCGTCTTTACGAAAATTTCGTTGCAAATCAGATCTGCACGAGCGACAAATGGTTTCTTAGAAACCTCTTCAAGTTCCCAAAAACGTTGTGATTGCATATAAATTGAAATTGCAGTAGAAAATGTTACATGCGTCGTTAAGCATGAAACTCGCTAAGTGGCCATTGAACCAGTGAATATCTATCCAAATACGGTTTCTTGGGCGCTAAGAGAACCAAGAATGTTAATTTTAATGTCCCTTAATAAAGCTAAATGGAAAAGATTCCACCAATTAAGACATCCAGACTACACTTTTAGAAAATTGGCATTGGCTAACTGAAGGTTAACTGGTAAGTGATAATCCAGCGGTATATCAATAGAAGTAAACGGAAGTTTAAGTAGCTTTCGAAGTCAATGCGAAATATTCGATGCAGAATCTATCAGAGCACGTTCCAAACGGGTGGCTGTCCGAAGCGAAATTTATATTCAGACTTTGTACAGCAGGTGAAGTGAACTGTACAGAATTATAAAAATATAATTATAATATAATAATATTTTTAGAAGAAGATATTAAGCCTGAGCCGGAGGGAATATCATCAGATGATCGTGGTCCTGTCATTGGAGAAGAACATTTTGCAAAAACTACTTTTATGCAAAAGCGTATCAAGCTGTTTTTTGCATACCGAGCAAAATGTACTGCCGATATTCCTTAACCGAATGATGCCTACTTAAACAATGGATGCAACAAGTGTATTTTTTCACTACTGAAAACCTATCTGCAACAGTTAGTGAGATTTAAGAACTTTGGACAAGTTCCTTAAAAGTTTTGTTGCTTGGAACAAGGGACACATTAATGTACTGACAAATTGGCATGATAAGCGCTCAACCTTTTTTTTGTTGTTGAACAACCTCAACGGGAAATCTGGAAGCAGATTCCAAGGGTACACGTCCGATGTGCTTGTTCAAAATTCTATTTAATTAAAAAAAAAACTTTGATTGCGCATTCACTGGGGTTTGAACCTAAGCATTCCGGGCTGTTACATGCGGAGTTTAACGACATCATCAACTCTCTAGAATTATCAAGTGGCAACAATAGAAATCAAAAACTCAAAATTTAATGCTGACAGAAAACTAATATAGTTTTAGTCTCAATGATATTACTTACGATAGTAGCTTAGTTGGTTAAGATGTGCGCATATCAGAACACTTGCATAACGCCGGAGGTCTAGGTTAGAGTCCGATCGGCGGCAAAAAATTAAGTTAGTTTTTTTTTTCAATTTAAGCTCAATGTGCTTCTACTCAACATCCAAGGAAAAGCGTTTCATATCTCTCCTAAGTATGTTTCTACTCAGCATCCAAGGAAGCGCATTTCATATGCTTCCGAAGATATGCTTCTATTCAGCATCCAATATGCTTCCAAAGATGTGCATCCCAGCAATGATAAGCAGTGAGAAGCGCTTTGGGAGCAGCCTCTGCTTTCCTTGATGCACATCCGAAGGACTTTGAACGCGCTTCCATTTCCCGTTGGGACAGGTGGTATAAAAAAGACAAACCAAATAATATTTGTCTTAAGTATTATGAATAAAATCTCAATTTAGGGCACCATTTACAAAGTTATTACATTTTACTAAGACCTATTTCACTTAATCGGGTCGCAAAAAAAGGTTTAGGAGCTTAAAATTTTTTTTATGTATAGCAGACGACATTGTAAAGCAAAGTGATGTCCACAACTTTAAATTTGGGTTTGTGGGCTTTTAGAACAAAAATTTTTAAAACGGAATAAAAACGCCCATTTTCGAGCAAAAATATGGCTCTTTTTCAGTAATTCGACCACCTAGGGAGCTGAAATTTTTTTTGTTTTAGCATATATTGACTCTAAATTACATCCTTAATAATTCCCTTTTGTTATAACTCGAACTTTTATTAAAACTTGGTTACAGCCCACCGTGGACTATATCATGTAGTTTATTTTCGATAAGCATGAAAGTTATCCCTTAAAAAATTGAGGAACATTATCCTTTGGCTATTTGATAATCATCAGCATCACTAGACTTATACTTTTATTTCTCTTCGAATCAATGGATTTTATACAAACGTTTGGATCTACAAAGCATTTAGTTCATCTGAATTATCTTCCTTAGATGCCTTGAGGAAGAGGACAAATAATCCTCGAAACGTCGGCGCGAAGCAATTAAATTTAAATTATTGGTTTTATTTATTTTAATCGTGTTTTAGCCTTTTCTAAACTAAATATAAAATTTAACGATTTTATTCTAAAATAATAAAAAAAACATTTTTAATTGGAATCTAAAAAATTAGGCAGAAAACCAGCTTCAATTTACGTACCCAAACGTTGTTAGCAAGCGTGTAACTCGAGGCTGCCGCGTCACTGCGATCACGTCACTATCCACTCCCGCATCCCTTTATCTCCAGCTATTCAAAACAACAAAACGTTTGAATAACTAAATAAAAATCTACACACATAAAAGTAACAGGGTGGGTATGTCACACCCGGCCACACTCTCGCCGGGTTAATATTTCAAACGAATAATAAAAACTGCATTTGCGCATTTCGTTGCCCTGCTTTCTTCCTGTCCTCAGAGAATGACGACTTATGTGTTGAACAGAATTGACACGGGGTCGGAAAAGCGGCAACGAAAATCCGCTATCAATAAAAATCTATCGGTAGGTTATCAGTCGTACGCCGCAATTCTGTTCAATTTCATAGCATCAAGTGTGTTATAATTTTTGACAGTGAGTTTCCGTTGCCGCTTTTCCGGCTCCGTCCCATTTCTGTTCAAAGCATTACTTAATTTTAAGTGAATCCGCAAAAATACAAAAAATCGCACGCACCGCAAAACGTAATTGGGTGCGATAAGTTTTTGCACCAACGTGGCCTATAAGTGTTATAGTGCAATTCTACAAAAACCGCACGCAAACCACAAAATCGCGATTTTCACTCACCTCGGTGACCCCACGTGACTCGGGGTGAACCCCCTCGATGAGTAGTCACTCATGGAGTGACTACCTCCAGAATACTCCAAAGGACAAGGAAAATATCTTAACAGCAATAAGTCCGCAAATCGCTTTCATAAATGGCTCAAAAACGGTCTTTTCCAGTGTCCGAAACCACCCTAAGTGACGTCCAAAAGCAATTTCATATTTTTGGAAGTGACTCAAAACCCTCAGTGAGCTACTCAATGGAGTTCTCTGGCACACACCCGAAAGATCGCGAGTTTTGAATTTGTACCAACAAGTTCGGCTCGTTGCACAGCCTTACTAAAAAATAGTTAATATGGAACTAAAAAAAAATTTAAGGGAATGTTTTTCCTTTTGATCTATGTCGACTCTAAATAACATCCCAAATAGTTCTCAATTAGAAGAATAGAAGAAATTGTCCAATTTTTATGATATCCAAGATAATTTGAGGTTGCGGATGTTATATATTTAATTAGAATTTAAATTGGTTCAATATGTTTTGCGAAAAAATGTTGCTTCGAATAGTGACTCCAATGTTTTCAATTAAAAGAAATATAAGAATGTAATGCTGATTACATTGCATTTTTCTAAAGAAAGAAAGTCAACTGAAATTAAAACTGAAGTAGGTTTTTCCAAAAATGTTTACTTTTTTGAAAAAAGTCACTTCGGAAGTTGACCAAATGCCGTTATCTTTGTTCAAACATATGAAAAATCACCTAAGAGAATTTCATATATCTCATGTATTTCAACAAATTGACATAAGCAAAACATCAATTATCTTGAAACGCATTTTTTTGAGATACGCCCTTTCCGCTTCTGAGGGCAGTATACATACATATATGGTTAAATTTTATTACGAAGACGGTTGTAGCGACTTATGAAATGGTGTATATGAAGGCAAATAAGGATAGGGCTAAGTTTTGGCTTTTCAAAAGATCTTATAGGGGCGTGTCTACAAAAAGTGAGATATTTTCCAGTGCATCGTATAAATATATGCTCACATTTGCGCTGTTCTTATGATTGTGTGAAATTGGTGACCACTGCTTCAGATAGAAAATATATTAAATTTAAATATAAAAAAGTATTTATTGCTGTCAAGTGCCCAAAAACATTATATTTCAAATTCTTTTCAGCTCTAATTTTAGAGTTTAATTCCAGTGGTTTTGCCGTAAAATATTTGTAATTTCTATGTTTTAATTGATAACACTGCGCACACATGCAGGGCTGCAGAATGGCATATTGTTTTTAACACAAAACCTGCCACCAATAAGTGATTTGGCACAGTTTACACCATCGCAAATAAAACATGAACCATGCCAATGCACATCGCCCCAAGCTACTCCTTGATCAGCTGGTCCGATTGGACGGCGACAACGTTGGCATGCGGCGGCAAAGAATTCATCATAGCATTTCAAACAAAGCGGCATATTTGAACTTTCATCCGGAATATATTGCTGACCCGCCAATGGGGAATCGCAATGATAACAGCAAAAATGTTTTATATGAAACGTTGCGCCTTCAGCAGCTGTATACTCTTTGGTGAAGATTAATTCATCACATGCTTTACAACGTGGAATCCTTAGTTTTATGGCTAAATCACGTCCACAATAAATATTGCCACCATGGAAAAAGTAAACTAAGTCTGCTAACAGTTCTCGGCACGTTAGGCACTTAAAACACTCTGGATGCCAAGCAATTTCCTTGCCAGCACGTTCAGCTTTTACTGCTACCTCTCCGAAATTTATAGGTTGCTTACAATCACAACAATTTAGTACAGGAAGAAGTGCTTGCGAATTCGCTGTAAAACATTAGCATTAAAAAACTTACTATGCAATGAAATGTATAGATACCTGAATCAGTTGGAGTTGCTTCCGAAAAACTAAGATTTTGCAAAGCATGTGGCAGCAAAGAGGAAGGTTGTACCTCTGGATACATATTCATTTCTTCAATAAATGGAATCGAAGAAAATTTACCCGCGTCAGCGCTTAAGTTATCATGAATGTTAATTGAAGGTGGATTACGGCCATAAATAGGCGTTGAGGGTTTTGAACCAAATCCAGAATCTGTGCTGTTTGATCCTGTTAAAGCAGTCCTTAGAGGATTTTGCATGCATTCATATGCCGTGTTTGAGCTATTCGGCATTTGTAAAACAAACTCACATGCTTCAGAGCTAAGCGTTTTATTTTCAAATAGTTTGTCTCTTAAATGTTTCAACGGATTTAATAACTTGCATGTAGAAATGTCGATTCCTTTATTGTTCAGAACATTAAATAGCTGGTCATAGTAAGAACCATTTAAAATAGCGCTTTGTAAACATTCGCTGTTTATGCAAAAATCGTTCAATATTTCTTTTGATAAATCACTTAAAATTGGTTTATCGATGAAATCGGGTGTTAAGGAATGTAATAATAGAACAACACTTTTAGAGGACTCATCTGATTCGCAAGAATGTAAAGTCTTATGTAGTTGATCTGAATTCATAATTTGTGCAAACACCGGATCTTTCGCATATTCTATGTTAGATGGTAAGCCCAAGTCATAAGCAATTGTTGAAACTCCACCGAACTTAACCTTTCTAATTGGAGTGTCCTGTTTAATTTGCGTTCCAAAGCGTGACTGAACTGGATTTTTTAAAATAAGAGGCGAATTGAATGGTAACTCTGATATTGACTTATTTTTTATGGGTGAAATGAAATTATCTTCATTGTGATTGCCTTTATTGAAAATTGCATCTATTTCCTCTTTGAATCGTGCATTTTGCAAATACTTCTTCCGAAAATCTGCCATTGGGCCCAAGGTGGGATCGCGTGAGACATCGATATTTTTTTCCTGCAAAAAAAATCAAAGCAATTATTTTATAAGATTACACTGTGGAACAAATTTTTTTTTACAAAAGTTTACTCGGATTTGACGCTGCGGTATGAAAGTATAGGCCAAAACAAAAAACCATTTGGATCAGTTTGTTCAAGTTGGCTCAAATTTTCGAGAAATGAACATTTGAATTTTGCACCTAGATTCATTTGGTTTTTTCGATATATCTCGTAAGCAAACTGAGTTTTATTATATCTGATGCTGAGGTTTTGTTCGTCTCTTCAATATCTACAACTTTCAATAACAAATCAGACCTCTTGGATGCATTTTCGGCAATTTAGAGCACAAAATTCCCAATAAAAGTAAAATTTGTTCGGTTCGAAAGGCTTGGTGTCAAAAATGTTTAGTTCACTGTTATATCATTTTAAAGTGGATAAATTGAGCTTTATAAATATGTTAATAAAACTTTAGAGTAATAACGAATTTTTTTGGAAAAATAACGGTTTTTTGAAAAAAAAGTCGGTCCGAATTGCAGAAAAGTCGTAATATCTCGAAAACTACGAGCCGGATTTCAAAAATTTTTAGATCAATATTGTAGCTTATTATATTTCCTTTCAGTTTTCGTCTGACTACGCTGCGTTATTGCTGAGTCTATGCCTATGTGTAAAACGTGTAAAAATAAATGCAATCAAAATTACTTTATTACTTGTGTTTCTTGCGAAAATTATTTTCATACAGACTGTGTAGAATCACTTGATGAAAATGCGATTAATTGCATTATAAAATATAAAAACATTGTGTATAAGTGTTCTAATTGCTATTCGGTGAAAAAAAATATTTTCACTTTAATTTCAAACTTGCCTGCAGACATAAAAGTGTTGGAAAATAAACTTTCGGTGTTAAGCAACAAAAACAGTAATATTGAGTGCAGTGTAAGTGCTTTGGAAATAAATAAATCAAAGTCTTCTTTGAGCGCGTCATCTGTTTCTCCTTCGCTTATTGCCGAAAAAGTTATTTGCACTCGCTCTCGTGCTCGTGCGCAGATAATTCCAGTGAGTGTTGCTGCTAACAAATATAATCATCATAATTCCACTGCTGCTGCCGCTGTTTCTATTAATAAACATTCTGCAGGTCTAAAATCTGTTACTTATGCTTCTGCTGCTGCTAGTGGTTCTGATGCTGTCCTCTGCCAATGCTAATAATGTTGATGATATTGTTACTGTCTCATTGGAATTGCCGCCTTTGCCATTAATAACCCCTCAGTCGGAACAAGTCTTTTTTGATGACCCCGTCGGAAAACCAGTCATCAGAAATGTCTAATGCGGAGTGGACTAAAGTTCAGAAGAAAAAACGTATACGGTCTGGGCTTAATTTTACTTTAGCCCAAATGCTCCAAATTTTTTAATTTTTTTAAGAGAAGTAGTATTATAGGAAAAAATAATATATATGAAAAAAAAAAATGTCGGTCGGATTTAGTTTCGGAGATATAGTCATCGGAAGTTGCGGATATAGCTTTTATAAAAAGCAGTATAAGTTGAGAACCCCTGTCTAGATTTCCAAAATATTGGTACCATATGAAAGGTAATTAAATATAGCATAAAATAATTGAATAAATATTAGATATTCCTTTTTCAGTTTTCGAGATATGAGGATTTTTGAAAAATTTTAATCTTTTTTTTTCTAAAAACAGTTATTTTTCAAAAAAATTTATTATTAACTTATAATTTTTTAAGCATCACAAGAATGCTCCTTTCATTTGCTTTAAAATGATGTATCATTTGTACCAATTTTTTATATTAACCTATTTTTTACCGGAATGTAAAAATATTTGTTAACATAATTTTTTTGAAAATTACTTATGAAAACTATTTATGGAAAACTACAACAACAGCGACTTAAACAACAGCAAAAACTACTGAGTCATGGTTGAACGCCGCCCATTTACCCTTACTTTTATGTAAAATTACTGTGGCCAGTGCACCAGGTGTTGGATTTATTTTAGACTGATCCGCGACCGAAGGCCGCCCCGAAGCTGGTGTTGGATTTTTGGGAGTTCAAAATCCTGAGCTGTGGCCGTAGACCGCACGCTTACTCTTACTTTTAAGTAAACTTACTAAGGCTACCGAACCATTTGTTGGATATATAAATGAATTGAAAGGTGAGCTTTTATCAATATGGTGGAGGTCCGAGCGAGCCTTAATATATACTTATACACTTTCCACAAACGCTTCCTTCTTTTGAGGCAAGTAATTAAAAATATAATAAAAAACATTATCATTACAAAACAGAAAAATTTTTATTAAAAAGCGCGCGCGCGATTTTTAATAAAAATTTTTCGCCTGCGGCGCTTTTTCATTTCAATATTTTAAAACTAATATTGAACTTATTATTTTATAATTTATACCAACGTTGCTGTTGTTGTAATTGTTTTTGTGTCTGTTGTTCTTGTTGTTGGTTTTTATTGTTTTTTATCCATAAATACATAGTTTTAATAAGAATTCATTGAATACATTTTTTTGTTTTTCGGTCAAAGAGGTAAACATGGAAAAATTTAAAACAAACGGTATACCATTTTAAGGGGATTAAATTAAGCTTTCTTAACAAGCTAAAAAAAATAGAGGTTATAACTCATTTTTTGGAAAAAATAACGGTATCTAAAAAAAATTCAGAAAAATTGTCATATCTCCAAAATTATAAGTTAAATATCAAAAATTGTAGGCCTTTAAATTATCTTTCTTTAGCCAACATCCATTCAGAGGTTCCCAACTTATAATGATTTTTACAAAAGCTATATCCGCTACTTCCGATGGCTATATCTCAGAAACTAAATCCGAGCGACACTGTTTTTTATTATTTTTTTTTTGTTTTTACCCCCTATTACGCGTAAAAAACAAATGGAAAATGTGAGCTAAAGTAAACCTGTTCCAATTTTACGAACTAATATTTTTACATTCTGGTAAAAAAATAGAATAACATTAAAAAAATTAGTATAAAATGATACATCATTTTAAAGGAAATGAAATGAGCTTTCTTGTGATGCTAAAAAAATTATAAATTAATAATACATTTTTTGGAAAAAATAACTGTTTTTTAAAAAAAAAAGTTAAAAATTTTACAAAAATCCTTCTATCTCGAAAACTACAAAAGGAATTTCTAATATATGTATGGTGATTTTATACTACATTTAATTACCTTTCATATGATACCATAATTTTGGAAATTTATACAGGGGTTCCCAACTTATGCTGCTTTTTATAAAAGCTATATCCGCAACTTCCGATGACTATATCTCCGAAACTAAATCCGACCGACATTTCTTTTTTTCAAATATATTATTTTTTCCTAAAGCACTACTTCTGGTAAAAAAATTTAAAAATTTGGGCTAAAGTAAACTTGTTCCACGGTCTGTTGTGGTTGGAAACAATGAACATAATGATTGGGATGTTGTGGTTGCAAAAAAATGAGTACATCTATCCTCGTTTAAAAATACTGTTACTGAGAAAAATATTGTTGATTATGTGGAAAAATACGCAGGAGTTAATAGCTGTCACCTTACGTGCTATAAATTGGTAAAAAAAGATGTCTCTAACGATAATTTTAAATTTATTAATTTCAAGCTCTAAGTTTCACCTGAATTTTATAAGCTGCTATTTTCACTAAATTTATGGCAACGTAATATTAAGGTGCGCCCTTTTCGTTCTCTTCCAAGGCATGGAGAAACGCCACACCAGAATTAAAGCCTAAGCTTAACTGCCTTGCTAATAGTAGTGCTAATGCTTTAAAATTTTACTATCAGAATCTTTCTGGTATTTTAGAAAATTTAAATTATTTGAGTGTGTTTATTCTATCTCTGTAGCAACTATTCACACAGCACTTTGCTTTGAAGTTGAATTTTATACTTTTTTAAAAGATAATAACTCTAATGCTTATTTTTATGATTATGAAAGTTGTAATTTTGAACTTCTTAATGATCTCATTATGGGCATTGGTTAGCATCAGCTCTTTTCTGGGCTTGACACTGCCAGTTGTTTTGAACTGTTTTTGAAGACCTTATTTGAGAAGATTTTAGTCAACATACCTTTAAAAAGGAAATTACATAAGCTCCCTTGGCATACTAAGGGGCTTCGAAATAAATTTTCCACCAAATTTAATTCTACTGGATGCTTTGAGTTTAAAAAAAAATTTTGTTCAGTATAAACGTGAATTTGACTTTTTAATCAAATTCCTTTATAAGCAGTATATTTTAAAAATTAAAAGTCGTATGAAATCTGATCCTAATTTTTTTTGGAGATTTGTGCAATCTAAAAGAGGATTCTCTTTTATTCCGTCGTCCATGTTTTATGGTGATAAGGTGTCTTATTCCATGTCTGACATTGTGGATCTTTTTATGAAATTTTTTGTTTCAATTTTGACCCAGTTAATTCAGGTATCAATAGTTCCCTGTTAAATAAAATTGACTCATCAATGAGTTTTGGTAGCTTATCATTACTGGTAGATGATGTTGAGAAAGCGATTTTTGGATTAAATAACTCTTTTAGAAGTGACCTTGATGGACTTATTTCCCATTTGCTTAAAAAATGTATTAAAACGATCTCCATACCTATCTTAATTATTTTTAATAAATCTCTTGCTTCGGGAGTTTTCATTGATAAATGGGCGATATCAGTTATTACACCTATTTTGAAATCGGGTAATAAAAATAACATTGTAAATTATAGACCAAATTATAGACCAATATCCAAATTAACTAATATCTCTAAACTTTTTGAAAAAATTGTGAAAGATAAAGTTTATTTTGCTATTAAAAACTTAATTTGCCCTCTTCAACATGGTTTTGTCCCAGGTAGGTTATGGCAGCATAACAAATCTCAGTTTTTACCAAGTACTGCATTAATTCATTTGAGGAAAGCTGTCAAGTCGATGTTATCTACTCGGACATTTCTAAAGCTTTTGATAAAGTATCACATAATTTATTGATTTTAAAACTTGCAAGTTTTGGTTTCCACTCAGTCTTTCTTTCATGGCTAATTTCATATATTTCCAATAGATTATCTTTTGTAGAAATTGAAAATGCTAAGTCTAAAACTTTCAAAGTAACTTCCGGTGTACCACAAGGTAGTATCCTTGGTCAATTACTTTTCATTATTAATGATATCTCTTCCTGTTTTTCTTCAGCACGCTTCTTATTGTATGCCGATGATTTAAAAGCTTTTTATAAAGTTAAAGATATTTCAGATTCTAATATTCTTCAGTTGGAATTGGATAATGTATGTGCTTGGTTCAAAGAGAATAATTTATCATTGAATCTTAGAAGATGTTATCATGTAACTTTTTCCAAATGTAGTTCACCCATTTTGTTTACGTATTGTTTTGATGACATGCCCCTAAAAAATGTTGATGAAATTCGTGATCTTGGAGTTATTTTGACTCTCGTTTTTGTCTTAATGCTCATGTAAATCGTATTTTACCAAAAGCATATTCACTCTGCTTTCAAAGATCTTTTTACATTGAAACAACTCTATACATCTTTCGTAAAGTGCAATTTGGAGTTTGCATCCTTTATATGGAATCCATATTAAGCTTACACATTGATCGTATTGAGCGTATTCAGAAGAAATTTTTAAAATTTGCTTTACGATTGAATCCTTTTGCTGAGCCTATTCCTTCATACAAATCACGCTGCATGCTTATTAACTTGGATTTGCTTGAAATTAGACGATTGGTTCATAATATGATGTTTATTTATGATATTATTAATGGAAATATTGATTGCTCAGATCTCCTTGAATTGATATTATTTAATATATCTTCGTGAACTTTGAGGTCTTCAGATTATTTTTATATTAAATGTCATAGGTAAAACTATGCCATTAATGAGCCCATTATTAGAACTCTTATTGCTTTAAATAAATTGTATAAAAACAGCACAATTGATTTTTGTATGCCAAAAAATACTTTTAAATCTGTACTTTTAAGATTGTTACACAAAATTTTAATTATTATATTTAAGTTTATATAAAGTTATTTTACCCAACAATTCTGTTCTAATCTGTAAAGAAATTCATTCCAAAGACATAATACTAAATAAATAAATAATATAAATAAATGACACCTATATTTTGAAAATCAATGTAGGCGTTTCTGACTCATATAGATTTTTAGAAAAACCATATCCGCGACTTCCGAAGGCTATATCTCCGAAACCTTCACTTTTTAATTTCATATTCGTTCTTAGAATTCAAAAACACATAAGAGAATATTCGGTTTATAATTTGTTTCTTTCATCAAGTCAATTAAATACCATTAAAAATTAGAGTAGCTGAAAGTAGCTAAAGGAACAAATACAGTTAAACACACAATCGAAATTGATTGAAGCAAATTATAAGCCAAATATTTTCTTATTTGCTTTGGAATTCTCAGAATGAACATGGAATCAAAAAGTGATGCTCGGCTCTGGTTTCGGCGATACAGCCTTTGGAAGTTGCGGATATAGTTTTTCTAAAAATCTATATAAATCAGAAACGCATGCATTGATTTCCAAAATATGGGTGTCATGAAAAAGGAAAAAAATGAAATCTGGCTCGTAGTTTTCGAAATATTACGACTTTTCTGCAATTCGGACCTTTCCTTTTTATTTATGTTTTTTAAGTGTAATTTTTTTGTGTTGACACACACACATATCGAACAGTAAGCTCAATAAAAATAATATATAAATTCGGACCGATGTTTTTTCAAAACACCGTTATTTTTTCAAAAAAAATCGTTATTACTCTAAAGTTTTATTAACATTTTTATAAAGCTCAATTTATACCCTTTAAAATGATATAACAGTTAAATAAAAATTTTTGACATTAAGCCTTTCTAACCGAAAAAATTTTACTTTTATTGGGAATTTTGTGCTCTAAATTGCCGAAAATGCATCCAAAAGGTCTGATTTGTTATTGAAAGTTGTAGATATTGAAGAGACGTTCAAGAATGTTCATTTCTCGAAAATTTGATCCAACTTCAAAAAACTGAGCCAAATGGTTTTTTGTTTTGACATATATTTTCACCCCGCAGCGTCAGATTCGAGTAGACTTTTGCGCAAAAAATTTTGTTCCACAGTGTTATCAAAAATAAGTCATTTTTTATTTATTTTTCAATAAAGCCAGATAAACAATGTGTTAAGCATTTTTTATGATTCGCCTGATAATTTTTTCAATGTGAAAAATATTTAATATATTCAAAATATTGATCTATAGCAGGGGTGCATAAAGTGCGGCCCGCGGGCCGTATGTGGTCCTAAGAGGTATATCTTACGGCTCGCAACTCACCAAATACCACTGTCGCACACATCTGCGATTGAAATTAATCGATCTGCACTCTTGTGAAATATTAAGACAAAAATAAAATGTTGATGGGAGGCAGTGTCTCCAACTGAAAATTTTAGATTATCGTGTTTCTAGGGTTGAATTACCGTGTTTTGAAGTAAATTACGGTGCATCAGTTTAAAAATTACGGTGTAAATTATCGTGTTATTATACACTGCTTAGAATATTTGTACAGGACAAAAACATAATATTATATGTAATTAACGTAAAATTATTTTAATAAGGTGAAAAAACAGTTTAAAAAAAAAATAATTTTCTTTTTATTTACCGACGTTTCGCAGTTTTTTTGACTGCTTCATCAGGGCTGCTTTTTCGGTCACTACAATAAGCCTTTTTAAAATTCGTTTTTTCACCTTATTAAACATAAAAATTGACCTTTATAAAATTTAAGTATGTAAAACTATTTTATTAATTTTCATAAAATTCACTATCACAACAATATAGTGGTCAGAATCAGAAAAACTAGTTTTTGTGACTAGTTGTCAACATAAAATTTCAATTTTAAAAACAAAAAGTTACACGTATTTCTTATTTTAAATTCAATTTTAAAAAATAGATTTGTGAATTTTAATAGTTCAAAATTGAATATTAATTCAAAATATAACTTCAAGAAAAACTATGGCTGAAGGATGTGCTCCAAAAACAAATCGAAAACGTGGTCGGCTAAAATGTTAATTTCTGTGGAAATGCACATATATCTAAATGAAAAAACCTACTTAGTTATTCTGAGTCCGAAACTTCTAATAAGACAACATCTTTTCCATACATGGAAAGTTTAATTTTATGGATCATGGCACTGGTTGCCCTAAAATCAACACAATTTTTGCCAATCCTTTTTATGGATTTTTGGGCGAAAATATTGCCCTTATTGCCTTTGTCAACAATTTATTTCTTTTTTTCGTTTTAATATCGTTGACATGACTGAAAATACGTTCACATTCTGCATTAGAGTGGGGCAGAGAGAGCACACTGAGCAATAAAACTAAAAAAAGCCGCTTGGTGATTCGTAAGCGAAATTACGGTGGAATTCGACACCGTAATTGGAGTTTACGGTAGACGGTAGATTCGGCCAGATTACGGTGGATCTACCGTAATTACGGTGTCATTGGAGACACTGATGGGAGGGACAATTTTATCAATGCTGAAATAAGAAACAATGCCCAAATTTAATATGTATACAAAAACTCAAGCAATTTTGTTATGTTTTTGTGCACCCCTGATCTATAAGGTCTCCCACACAAAACTTATGATTTAAGTTTGTAAGTAAGAATTACAGAACCAAAAAAAACCTTTTAAATTATATAGAGTAACTTCGGGTATTGTGATATGGTCGGGTAATGTGATATACCACTTTATTTCCTAGAATACCAAATTCCAAGTAAGAATTTTCATGTCAATGTCTAAGCAACGCAATAAAACACGTGCTGCACTGTTATCCATGCCCACACTCGCTGCGTTTGGATTCAATGTGACGAAATCGTGATAGTGGGGCGATCGAAATTTTTTGAGCGTACGGTATGATTCTTCATGGAGCAAAACTTTAAGACAAAGAAAAAATTTTGCAGTAAAAAACAGATAGTGGATGATCATATTTATCCTTAATAATAGTGAGTTTTTTATTTGTATACGTACATTTTCATAAAAAAAAACATTATTGTTTTAAAAACTCAAATCGGGTAATGTGATAAGTGATATACTATATCATATGACCCACTAAGTTTTGTATGACAAAACAAACGTTGTTTGGCAAAGCGAGTTGCCAAGCGATTGATTTTTTCTCTCTCTTTTTCTTTCACATTTTTTGTTTACTACTGATCTTTTTTCTCGTTTTTTCTTTCACATTCTTTCTTTACTTCTATCGCTGCTTGGCCTCTCCTTCGTTTTTTGTTTCTTTTTTGCATTAGCAAGTGAAATGAAAATAAAAAAAAAAAACAGTGATGAGAAACAACAAACGTTGAGCGCTGCTTTGGCTCTGCTTTCATTTTTCTTTACATCTATGTGATCCTTTGATCACATGCGCTTGGATTTGTTTCATTCTTTGTTTCCCTTTTGTTTATTTTTTTGCAAATGAAATGAACAAAAAAGGTGATGAAACAACAGCAGACACTGACTGCTGCTTGGCCTCTGCTTCATTTTTCTTTACATCTATGTGATCCTTTGATCATATACGCATACATTTCTTTCATTCTTTCTTTCACTTTTGTTTATGTTTTTGCAAATGAAATGAACAAAAACGGTAATGAAACAACAGCAGACACTGACCGCTGCATTGGCTCTGCTTCCATTTTTCCTATTTAAAACAACGGAAAATAATTTTGTTCTCTACCTCCTATCAAATTTCTTTATTGCACGAAAAAAGAAAAAAAAACTCTGATGTTAGCGCCTACGACGCTATAAAAACGCTTTATCGCTGAAGTTCTAGCATCGCTTTGCTCTCACTCTGAATACTTCGCGCTATTTCCATACGAATACCCATACACTGTTTCTTCGCTTCACGCCAATCTTTGCTTATAGCGCGCATTGTGAACGCAGCCTTAGTGTTGTGACGTTTTTTTGTAATATTTTAGT
This sequence comes from Meiosimyza platycephala, assembly GCA_963662105.1. NCBI lineage: Eukaryota > Metazoa > Arthropoda > Insecta > Diptera > Lauxaniidae > Meiosimyza > Meiosimyza platycephala. The sequence goes on along the minus strand of OY759211.1, from coordinate 65,665,096 downwards.
GATTTGTTTTGGTAAATATTTTATCTATGTTGTATACTAATGTTCATTTAGTTCCTGCGTAATAATTTTAAATTAAAATCTTTGCTTTTTGCTTGAAATTTAGTGGTATTTAAATAATATTTTCCTATTAATTTTAAAGCATAGCAATAGTTGCTTGCATTGCTGCTGCTTAAGCGCGCATAAACTTTTCTGTTCCTCTTTGTGCTTTGTTTGTTTACAAAATCTATTTAACTAACATTGTTATTTTGTTGTTGTTCTGTTAAAGAGACTACTTTTGTAAACATTAACACGTTGTTTGCTCTGTTTGCTAATTTATTCCAACTTTTTGATATTAATTTTTTATTCTTTAAATTAAACTTTTTAGTGAATATGAATTATTTTTCTTCCGATAACTTGCTTGCTTGTTCTGTAGGGGATCAATGCAAAAGCCAGAATATTTTAAATTCAATGTTTTCTTGCTCAGGGCCGTGTGAGCAAATGTTTCATGCGTCTTGTGCAAACTTGACCACTTCTGTAACAGAATTATTATGTTCTGACCGTTCGGGTCTGTAATGGTACTGTCCATCGTGCAGAGCCCTCTCCCCGTCGGTTTTTTTCGAAAAAATTAAACAATTTGGGGATAGTTTAAATAATCTAAATACAAATTTCAGAGATATTTTAAGTAACTATCTAGTCTTAAGTCCCCAAATTGATAACAGTCTTAATGAGACTATGTCCCCTGACGATAGTTTGTTAGCAAATACTAACAATACTATTACTAATGTCCCTACCGCTTTTGCATCCACTCCCTCGATTTCTAATGCTACCAAGCAGGCTAATCCCCTTTTGAAGAGAAATAAACCAAAAAAGCAAAAAAAAACCAAAAAAGAAAACCAAACCAACTAAAAAACCGGTTACACACCCAATATCCCTGATAGGATTTCTTTAATTTCGCTATCAGAGACTTTGCCAGAAGTACTAAATACTGTTTATCTTCCAGTAGAAAATAGTCCCCCTACTGTAAGTCCTACTCTCCCTATTTTTCTACAAGCGATGCCCAAACCTAGGTCCATTTTTGTCTCTCGACTACACCCTGACACAACAGTTGACACTGTTAGGGACTTTATAAGACAACAAAATGTCATTCCTGTCGACGCTTTTCTTTCTTGTAGGAAAATTGGTAATAAACCTACATATTCATCTTTTACAATTACAGTGGCTTCTTGTCATTTTTCTGCTGTCTATAATTCGAATATGTGGGTTGATAATATCTTTAAGTCTGAGTTTCAATAAAAAAAAAACAAGATTGTTCAAAACGCTCATTCTAATCCAAAAAACTAAATCGTCTATCCCTTTACTACCAAAATGTAAGGGGTTTGCGTTCAAAAACGCATGAAATTTTCTTATCTACTCAGAACTTTTCTGAAGATATCATCATTTTTACCGAGACTTGGCTTAACAACTCGTTTCTTAATCAGGAGCTATTTGATAATAGCTTTAATGTCTTTAGAAGAGACAGATATATGGACGACTCGTCTCCAGTTGGAAGGGGTATATTAATCGCTATAAAAAATAGTCACACTAGTTCTATAATTGAAATTCCCTGTGCTGCTAGTATTGAACTCTTATGTGTTAAGGTAACTTTTTCTAAGTCCAATTTGTATATCCTTAACGCCTACATTCCTCCCAATAGTAGCACAGAAGTCTACGAGCACCTTTCGAGGGCCGTAGAATTTGTCATAGATAAACTTCATAACAATGACGATATTTTATTGTTAGGTGACTTTAATTTGCCTGACTTAAAATGGACTATTTCGGACAATGGTACGTATTATTATGTATCTAGTCCAATAACGCGACAACAACAAATTTTTGTTGATGAAATCCTGTCTAATTTACAACAAGTTAGTTGTATTACAAATTCCCACAGTCGCCAACTAGACTTAGTCTTGACTACAGACAGTAGCAATGTTGTTGTGCAAAATGCTCCTCATGCTTTATCTGCGGTTGATGCGTACCATCCACCTCTGAGTGTGTTGTACCAATCAGATAGAGATAACGTAGTTACTGCCAATTCTTCTAGCAGATTTTATGAATTCAATTTCAAGAAAGCTGACTTCTTGAAATTGAATAATATCCTAAATGATAGATCTAACATTTTGTTGGATTTTTTTAATCATAATGTTTTAGATGACTGCGTAAAGTTTTTTTATGAAGAAATTTTTTCGGCTATATCTCTGTCTGTGCCATATACTCTAAGGTATGTTAATGATTCTTCGTACCCATGGTACACTAAAGATTTGAAGAAAATACGTAACGGCCGCAATAGGGCATGGAATAAATACGTTTGTAGTCAGGACCGTATTGACCTGGAGGCTTATCTGCGCCTTTTTCAGGAATTTAAGCTTAGGTCAGATTCAGCTTATTCTGAATATTTAACTAAAACGAAGCTCAATATTCTTCAGGACCCCAAAAAATTTTGGGGATTCATTTACTCAAAAAAAAGGTCAGATGGTTTCCCATCTGAATTCAAAACTGTTGATGGGCTCACCAGATGTCAACTACTTTGAGTATATGAATACTGATCCTCAGATTCCATTTGGTGCAATATCTTTTACCCCTGAACTTATAGTAAAATATATTGCATCCCTTGATGATGACTTTGGTTCTGGACCTGATGGCATTCCAGCCACAGTTTTAATTAATTGTAGTCTTATCATGAGTCAGCCACTCAGTTTCCTTTTTAATAAATCTATTAATGACGGCTATTTTCCTAAATTTTGGAAGGAATCTTTTATAAGTCCTATTTTTAAGAAAGGATTAAAAAATGATATTTCTAATTACAGGCCTATAGCCAAGTTATCATCAATACCGGAGCTTTTTGAGCGAATTATTTATGACCAAGTTAAGGTGTGCTGTAATGAAGTCATAACAACTCGTCAGCATGGTTTTGTTAATGGCAGATCTACAGTTTCTAACCTTCTTGATTTTACGTCTTTTGCTTTAAGTTCAATTGATTCTGGGTTGCAAGTAGACTGTATCTACACAGACTTTAGTAAAGCATTTGACAAATTACCACATAGTTTGATTTTGTTTAAATTAAAGAAACTAGGATTTCCTTTAAATTTTGTCAGACTGATTGAATCTTATTTATTTGATCGTTCTTACCGAATAAGATTTCGAGGGGTGTTATCATCCCCTTTTACAGCGTTTTCAGGTGTTCCGCAAGGAAGTCACCTGGGACCGCTCCTGTTTATTTTGGCTATCAATGATGTTACTCATGTAATCAAAAACTCTCATCTGCTTATATATGCTGATGATATGAAAATTTACAGAACTGTGAAGGTGGATGATGACACCTTTGCCCTTCAGTCTGACCTGAAATCATTTGAAGTTTGGCGTTCTAAAAATAGCTTACATTTAAATCCTGATAAATGCCAAACTATGATCTTCTCTAGAAAGAAAAGTAATGTGGAATTTGATTATACAATTAAAGATATGAAAATCTGTCGTGTCGATATAGTCAAAGACCTTGGTATACATGTCGATGCTAAGTTGACGTTTAATGAACATATTAATATAATCTGTAAGAAGGCCTCGTCATTACTTGGATTTATAAAGCGGGGGGCAAAAGAATTTAATAGCCCGTTGGTAACAGTAACTTTATATAATACAATTGTGCGTCCTCACTTAGAGTATGCTAGCCAAGTATGGTCTCCATATTACAATATACATATAGATAGAGTATAACGAGTCCAAAAAAAATTTTGTTCGATTTGCTCTCAAGGGCTTAAATTGGAATGACCTCTTAAACCTTCCTCCTTATGAGGATCGTTTAAAGTTATTACGTATGCAGTCTTTGAGTACCCGTAGAAATATTGCGGGTATACTTTATTTGCATCAGCTTGTAACTGGGTCACTTGCGGCGCCAGAGCTTCTGAAATATATTCATTTTAACAGTAATCGTAGGAGTAATCATATCAGATATATTACCAACCAGTCAGTAGAACTAATTATATGGCTACAGCTCCTTTTAATCGCATGACTACTCTCATTAATAATTGCGATATATATAATACAAGCTTGTCAAAAGGTCAACTCAAGCTTAGATTGAAAAATAGCTATAGTTAATTTTGTTGCTTAATGGTTGTTGGTCTTTATGTTTGTGTTGTCCGAGCCCCACCGCATGATGGGTAAATTTTTTTCTAACATTTATGCCTTAGATCATATAAATAAATCCATACAATTACATTAATGCATATGTATGTTTATATACATACTTATGATCTGGGTGGGTATGTTGAGAAAGTGCGATAAAGCTAAGAAAAAATTATAAATATATAACAAATTCATTGCATGTATAATTTTTTCATTTCCTTTAACATATAAGCTTTTTACTTGGTTTTAAAGCTTCAAGCTAAAATTGCTAAGAAAGCTAATAGCTGTAGTAGCTAAACTCTATTATTATTATTATTATTATTATTATTATTATTACAAGGAGAAAAAACATGACCATATTCTTGCAATATGATTTTGTTTGGGCACACAATCAATGTTTCCAAAAAGACGGGCAAAAACTATCTGTAATTCCCACTAAATTTTTAGTTTATGCTTAATTTTTGAATTAATCTGAATTTAAATACATAATTCGAATTACTTAAATAGCCAAACTTCTCTTAAATTGACAAATATCCATAATATAATAACAATCCTGCTGTCTTTTATTGCTTTGGGTAATATGATGTGGTATATCACATTAACCGAATGTTCTATATCACATTACCCGCCAATTCCATCAAGCACATGTTATTGGGTTTTTTCCCTTTAGTTGATGAAGCTCCAGAATGGGTTACGCTAAAGGAGTCCATAGCCGTTATATACTAAGTAAATAATGCATGAAGGAATCATAAGACATAGCAATAACTATGTTATAACAAAAAACTTACAAGTTATTATGAAAACAAAAATACCTATATCACAATACCCGAAGTTACTCTATTCATCAAAGGTTTTTTTATGATGAAAAACGGTGCTGCCCAGAGAACAAGCGGGCGCTCAAAGAGCTCAAAAATGAGAACGAGAAGACTTAAATGCTTAAAGAGCATTAAGGAGCGTAAAAAAGAGTGCGCGTATACAGATTCATCAACAAATGCTTATCGTTGCTTGTGGCAGTGGACACCACTGATGAAGAATAAAAAGTACAAGAACAGATTTTGACCCTTAGATAACCTACAACATTCCGTTAGAAACAAAGCTTGAAATTAAAAAATAACCTTTTGATTGCGGTACATACATATTATGAGAATTGATGAAATAGCTTGCATTTGCCATAAGATAAAGGGTATTGGGAAATATTTCGAACTTCTGCAAAGATTAAAGTGCTGACACAGACCATTTAAAGAGAGTACACGTCATTAACGTGAGTGGCAGATCCACCCCAAGTCTTGCACCTGTGGACAGGCTCCGAGCAACTAGGTAAGCCACGCACTTAGTAAAATTTTTCATTCGAAAGGGCTCGCGCTTTTTTAGACTATTGTTGACTATATTGACTTATTTTGATTCATCAATTTGAATTCTTCAAAAAATTTAAAAGAAGTAGCGCTTCTGCTTATGGATATTTATTTTCGCAACTATTGCAATGAGAGATGTGAAATTGATTGAGCCATAAAATAATAATTTTTAAAAATTGTTAAATTGTGAAACTGAATATGCGACCTGAGTCTAATATTTTTAAAGCGTTTTAAAATACAACTTTTAATAACAAACCTTTAGAACAGCCATCATTTTGTCATATATAAGTCCATTCCGTATAAGACTTTGCACGGCTTCTTTATCCAGTCCACATAATTTCATCTGTGTTGGTTTAGATAAAAGCTTTGATGAATCAAGATCCAATGGAAGCTCTGAAATTGGTTCCGAAAACGCCACAAATATTTTTGGAAATTTGAAACTGGTTTTATCTAGAATGGCATCCTTAAGTTTGTCTTTTGACAACAATGCATATAGTACAGGGTCCAATACGTGTGTCACATTAAGTTTTTCCATTACTTTTAAGTAATCCGGGCTAAATTCAGTAAAATCATCTACTGTATTTATTTTCGTAATATGTCCCTTGAGAGCGTATCCTGGCTGGCCCATACGTACAACATTTCCTTGTCCAACACAATTCTCACGAATTTTTTGCACATATTGCACTAACTGATTAGCTTCTGATTCTGTAAGGTTGTCACACAATGAAGCATCTAAATCATGTAGTGGAACTTGAAACGCTAATTGTTGTTTTCGCTTGGCTGCAGCTTCGCTTCCAGTTATGGGCATTTGAATGGTACCTAACTTTTCCATATAGTCTGATACAACATCAGGAGAAGCATTCGGTGGCACCCACTCAAGACACACAGGGTGATTCGCCAAAGCTTTAATTTTTATAACTGCAAAAATTTATTTAATTAATTAAGTAATTTCATGTATTTAGGTAATTAGTTTCCCTTAAAAAAAATTAAAGTTGTTAAGTCATAACATTCAATGTAAAGCGCATGCTAAGCGCTGGCATTTACTTACATTTTTGGTGATAAACAATAAAATAAACTTAAAACTTTTTATTATTTTTTACTGAGCCTCTTGTTCAGTACTGTAAGTGCAAAAACCACAAAAAAATTACAACGCAAAATGTATTAAGTGGGGAAAAAATGGGCACCTAGCTGCTGATACTAGTTTCAACCACTGCTACATGGCATCATCTATAAGCTTTGTTAGCCGACGTTTAAGAGTTGACAAACATACTATATCTATATATAAATGCGCATTTGGTAATCGGTCGCATCGCTTTTTCTCAGCCATTAAAATACATAATTGCTTAATTTTTTTTTCGTTGGAAAGGTTGTGCAGAGAAGGGGGGTCATGTAGGGGAGAGGGGGCTAGTGTGGACATATTCAAATTCTCGCGCCGTTTTGAATCGGTATTTTCCGTTGAATTTTTTTTATGTAGGCCTTTGCATTCTCCATCACCAAAAAAAAATTCGCTTGTATACAGTTCACCGTAACGAGACCAGACGTGTTTTGCGCAGCAAAAAGTAAATTTTTTGTTTTTCTCAATTTCAGTGATACTCAAAAATTAATTATTCTTTTACTAAAGTGTAAATATATAATACAACTTAAGCAAGTCTTTATTGAAATAATTGAAAAAATTTTGAATAAAGTGTACCGTAAGTTTAAAAAAAATGGTTTTGTATAAAAAAAACACTAAGGAGCTAGTGTGGACAGTTGAAATAGGGCTTGTGTGGACATGTCAACACAAACACAAACAGTTTCCGCGACAATTGATATGAGTCCAGAAATCGTAAACCTTTTCTAAAAGCTTGTCCAAGAAAGTGTTAAAATCGACAAAAACGAGGAAAGTCGTCAATTCCTACCTAAACACTTAAGAAGACAAACGAAGAACCTCTTAAAAGAAAAAATACACTTCCAAGAAACATTCGCTTTAAGAAACAAGTTTAACATGGGATAGAAGTGAATTTTGAATTTTTATTGAACTGTATTATTATTTTCTTCAAAAAAAATATATATATATGAACTTTTTTTTAAGTTTCTGTTTCAATTATCAAGTGGAAGGGGTCAGTGTGGACAAATGTAAGCTCTTTTTAAAATAATTTAAAAATGCGTTTATGAAAAAAAAAATTGTAGCTGTTGGTGTTATTATTAGTACATTCCGTGAGTCAGAAAAAACCTCGAAAAATACAAATATTTTGAGCAGCAACCAGGCCACTTCCCCCCCCCCCTGTTTTTGAGGACGCTGAACACGATGGTGATATTTAAAATTCTTTTCGAGCATGCCACACCCCCCAAAATGGCCAAAAACCGCCCCCTAACGGGGAAACTCGCATATTTCGCGCCTTCCATCGGTATAATGTTTGTCATCCCCCGTTTTCGAGGATGCTGAGCACGATGGTGATGTTTAAAATTTTTTTGGAGTTGGCCACACCCCCAAAAAATGCAAAAAACCGCCCCAAATATGGGGAAATTGCATATTCCGCACTGTCTATCGGTATATTTGTCACCCCCCATTTTCGAGGATACTGAACAGAATGGTGGTGTTCAAACTTTTTTTCGAGTATGCCACAGCCCCTAAATGGCCAAAAATCACCCTATGCTTTACTTGATAAAACCGCGCGTCAAAGAGGAAATTTGGGTCCTTTGTGGTGGTAGTTGGCCGTTTGGGGGGGTGTGGGCAAGTCGGTGTGAAGATGTAACACCACCATCGTGCTCAGTATCCTCGAATACAGGAGGTGACGTGGGTTTTCTCGTTTACACCAAAAAAAAATTGTTCACCCTGTATAGAGTGATTTTTGACTATTTAGGGGGTGTGGCATACTCGAAAAAAAATTTGAATACCACCATCGTGTTCAGCATCGTCGAAAATGGGGGGTGACCAATATTATACCGATAAACGGTGCGAAATATGTGAATTGCCCATTTAGGGGGTGTGGAAAAAAATTTTAAACACCACCATTGTGTTCAGTATCCTCGAAAATGGGGGGAGACAAATATACCGATAGACGGTGCGGAATATGCAATTTCCCAATATTTGGGGCGGTTTTTTGCATTTTTTGGGGGTGTGGCCAGCTCCAAAAAAGTTTTAAACATCACCATCGTGCTCAGCATCCTCGAAAACGGGGGGTGACAAGTATTATACCGATAGACGGTGGGGAATATGCGATTCCCCAATTTTGGGGGCGGTTTTTGGTCTTTTTGGGGGGTGTGACACACTCCAAAAAAATTTTAAATACCGCCATAGTGTTCCGCATCCTCGAAAATGGGGTGCGACAAATATTTTACTGATGAAAGACGCGAAATATGCTTTTTCCCTATTTTGGGGCGGTTTTTGGTCATTTTTGGGGGTGTGGCCAACTCCAAAAAAATTTTAAACACCGCTATCGTGCTCAGCTTCCTCAAAAACGGGGAGTGACAGATATTATACCGATGGAAGGCGCGCAATATGCGATTTCTTCTTTTGGGGGCGGTTTTTGGCCATTTTGGGGGGTGTGGCATGCTCAAAAGGAATTTTAAATACCACCATCGTGTTCAGCGTCCTCGAAAACAGGGGGAGAAAGTGGTCTGGTTGCTGCTTAAAATATATGTAGGGTCATTTCGCCTGTTCGCGTCCATTTAGTGCAGTTGGCAAGTTTGACGGCGATGATAAAAATATCCCAGCACTAATTTCTATGAAAAATTTATGTAATGTGTTCATTATATAGTCAATTTTAAGATTAACTTTCAGTTTTGTTCGAAACATTTTGTGTTTTTTTTTTAAATAGAAAAACTTCAGAATTAGGCGCTTTACCCACTTCGCGTCCACAAAATCCAAATTGCGTCCACCAGCTTAGAAAAGGAGTATAGGGGTGACATTTTTAAGAATTTGTAAAGAAAGATTGTATTGTAATAATTTCTTTATTTAAGAATACAAATATTAAATATCAACATTATTATCATTAAAAACATCACTTTAAAAAAATAAAAATAATTCTTCTCAACATTGACTGAACTTAAAATTAGGTAAGAAATAATGATTACACCTTTAAGAATAAACAGTAATCAGTTCTGTTAATTTTACCCTAAAATCACAAGGTATATTATTATAGCCAAAGATCAGCCTTGATTAATAATAAGTTACCTGTGTACCCCCATACAAATTGTATGAAAATTTCAGACTGTTTTCTTTCGTACTATACAAAATAACGACATTGAGGTAAACTTTTATTTTCACATGTCTCGTAAACATTAACATACATTCGGGGATTCCCATTTTCATAACATTTTACATCATTTTATGATGCATAACACAAAGTCACTCGAGAATAACTTCCCACAGTAACGCTTTGCACTTTGATGTTGACTTTGAACTTGTGCAGCTGAAATTGAAGATTTATTGTGTGAAATTGGAAGCAATAACGAAGGATTTATTCCGTCTAATGACGAAGATGGATATGAATGTATTGACGAAATAGCATCGGAAGCTTCAGATGCTGAGCTGATAGGATGTATAGAAGCTGATGAGGACTCATATGATTCAGAAGATTCATAATTTTTGAAAGATCTAGGTTTTGAGCTTTGTAAGGAAAGCATAAAACGACGTGCTGAAAATCCAATCATGTATTCGAAGCCATCCACTCGATCAGGACTACAGAACGTACTCCAATTGAACAATGAGAATTCCCACGACCATAATCGAAATGAAAGTGGCCGCATTGCAATTATGGGAAGTTGTTACGTATGCAAGCAACTACGAAAGAAATGCAGAAAAACTAGGAAATCCTGTACAAGTTGCTTCAATCCAGTTTGGAATGAACAATCAAACCCATCTTCCCATATACTCTATCTGTATGCAAAGTTTTCAATAAATTTTCATAACTTTATGTGTCTTTTTTTTAACATAATATTAGGAGTTCTCGTAAGCTTTCAGAGTCGTAGAGTATGTGGAACCATAAAATATTTTGAGTTGAAAATGAAATGGGTACCCCGTCACACTCAGAAGGGTTAACAAAAATAGTGGACGCAATTTGGTTTATTATTATCCCCTGTAGGTATAGTTTGCGTCCATTGCGGACGCTTTATGGAAGTTTTGTAAATTCGATGTAGTAATTCGCGTCTACCTTATTTTATTGGTTAAATATAAAAAATACAAGCGAATTCATAATTAATATTATTTCTATTTTCAATATAAAAGTCTAGAAACAGCCATGTATCCTAAAATTCAGATAAAACAATAAAATACTTACAATCGAACACGCCACTGCACACTATTTTTTATCTAAACATCCCGCGCGTACGCACCCCTTGATGAACAGCCGGGACTAAATATTTTTTTTAAACAGGATTGGTTTGGCGCAAGGACCTTTTGTCCATATGTGCGTGCCTCTTATACATTGAGGTATTAGCGGTAATGACTTTTCCTTTGATTGGTGTGTTAGTTTACTTATTTTCGAGGATTTTAAAAGGAAGGTCCGTAAAATGGACGCGAGCAGGCGAACTGACCCTATACAATTTTATTATTATGTAAAAATTGTCCACACTAGCCCCCCTCTCCCCTACTTATTTTGTGTACTTATCATGTAACTGTATTTTGAAAGAGTTGAAGAAAAAAACTAAATTTCTGCGAAACATTTTCTTTGAATTCAAAAATGGTATCGCACAATGAAACACGATGTCATATACTCGTATATACCATACATACATATATTCAATTGACTGGAAATACCTTTACATACTGTCCATGTTGTTTATTATATTTCCCGAGAGGGCTTTATCCATGATTTAATAATTTAATTTTGACATAATTGATACCCCTTTCAAAATTTTTGATTTTAAGACCCGTTTGCAATAAAATCATGTACAAGTTAACAACCACAGCTCTTTACTGGGCAAACGCAGCGCACAAATACATCCGCTGCGGTAATACAATGTTTTGCACGAGGCGCAAACTTAGCATTATTTTGAGTTTGCGACAGCGCAGTCAACGGGTTCTAGGGCATAGCATGTAAAATTATATTTTATTCTTTTAGTTTTTAGATTTCATTTTAACTAGTACTACGTGCAGTAATAAAGATTTAGAAATTGAACTTATTCTTTTTTTGTTGCGCCCATCGGCCAACATTATATCAACCAAATTATTGGAAAATAGTAATTGGCGCCCAACGTAAAAATAATTAACTTTAATATTCGAAAGTACATTAGAGCCACAATTCTTGCTTGAAAATTTGTTTAAAGTATATAAAGTGCATTTGAAAACTATTGCTTAATATAAATTAATATTCCCGCTGCTTTAAAAAGTGTTAAAATCTTGTGAACAGCAAAAATGTTTCATTTCGCATGGGTTTTTTAAGGAATTTGCGTTAAATTTAACAGTTAGTGAAGAAAAATTTTTTTGTACAAAAAAAAATTTATTTTCGATGGAATTGTACAAAATAATGAAAAATGGGGTAATTTTGATCTAGCTATATTTTCAATTTCTTATTTTTAAACTGTGCGCATCGAAAAACAACATTTTAGAAATAATTATCTGATCATACAATCATTCAACTTTACGATTCCTTTTCAACCAAAAGTCGCTCATCTATTTAATTGAATAAATGAGCATTTACCAAAAAATGTTGTGATTTCAAGCTTTTTGTTATGTTGCTCCTTCTCAACACAACCTTTCAACAAGTGAAAAAAAATGAAGTACTGAAAAATATTTTATAAGGCAAGTATTGGACAGATACAATTGAGACATGAAGTTTTCTTTCCCCCGCTTGTCAAAAGTGAGTTTCTAGTCTCGTTGCCTACGATTTTGACAGTCTTCAATTTTTAGCCACAAGAAATTTGTCTGGGTGAAAAATGAAACTCTTTCTTGGAGGGGAAGTGATCAGCTGTTTCCTTACTCTCATTTTTTCTCTCTCAACCACCACATTTTTTCCGGATGGTACACTTTTTGTGGTAAAACTTTATAAATATTTACCTATTTTTTCCGGCTCGTACAGACCTATTGTCACCAAAGCCGCTGGAGCTCTTTGGGCAGCGTGTCATCAAATTAGCGTACTAGCTATTTGAGCAGCACTGAAGTTAAACAACACACTAATTACATAAAATGTAAGTGAGATGTTCAAATAAAATTGATTGTGTCAGTATTGTGAGTAGGTTAGGTTAGGTTAGAACGGGAGATGACAATTGTCATCATAACTTAGGCCGCAGTTGGGCCCATTGTTTACCCTGTTTATAACTTCGTTTTCAACCTATTCAAACCATTTCGAAATTTTTATAAACTTCAAAATGGAGTTTAGACACTTTTGAGCGATGTCTTCAAGAGAGTCGAAGAAGTGGAATTCGATTTGTCAGCGCTGGACATTCACAAAGATAATGAAAGACAGACTCTTCGACGTCAGGATCTTTACAGCTTCTACAAAGATCCCCTACGTCAGAAAGCCCAAGTCTTGAGGCATGCTTGCCTATAAAATAGTGTCTTGTAATAACACCTACAAAGATTCTCTGGGTTTGTTTGTCTAATGAGATCACTTTTCGCGTTCTATTAGCATCATAAAAAGGCCAGATTGCCCTCGACGTACAACATGTTGTCAGGTTAAACCATCTCGTGTTAGAGTATTGTGCCACCTCAGCCGAAGGAGGTTGAGGCTAATCATGATAGGTACGCGTTTGCGGCAAACTATGCAAGAGGCATTGAGGAGAAATTGCAGAGGTCAGACCAGCGATCACAGGGTCGGCAACAGCTGAAACCACAAGATAATGGGAATTGGGCCCGGCCAGGTCAGGGTAAAACCCCTTTTTTTTAGAAAACAGCAGGGTAACCAGCGACAGGGTAATCAGACCCAAGCCAAATCCAACCGTGGAGATTTGGCTGAACCAATGGACGTAAATCCGTCTTCGTCAAAATTTCGACAGGCTACGGCATAGAGTAACTTCGGGTATTGTGATATAGGTTTTTGTGTTTTCGTAGTAACTAGTAAGTTTTTTGTTATAATATAGGGCCCATTATTTTTCAAATCGAACAATAAGTCAATTTAGTGTCATCGATTTGCTTGAAATTTACATATATTAATCTGCATTCAATTCTAGGGGACCCCTATTTTTTTATTTCGCTGAAAGAACCCAACTTTCAAAGTTATGGTAATTTGAACTTTGTTCTATAAAGTTATAAAAAAAAAATAATTTTGAAAGGACTTTTCTTCAAGTTGTCGATATTTCCTTAATTAATATCGGAATTTCATAATTTTTTTTTTCTAACTTTTCATAACGCTAGTTATGAAAAGTTACATTCCAAGCATTCTGGCCATGTCGTTTCTCCTTGTACACCTGCAACAATTTGTTCAAAAAACATATGGAGTGTCCTTGCTGGGTGAAATTCTTTATCAGTACTCGTTAAATGTATGCTTCCATCGGAATCGCTTGAGAAATTTTAATTTGTTATTTTTGGACCTTTAAATTTTGCTGTAGAGTTTTGGTTCTCTAGTGGTTTCGCTGCAGAGGATTTTTTTTCGTCTTTTTTTTCTTCCATACTTTTCTGTATATTTTCAATGCTCTCTGATATTTTACACGACGATGTTGTTAACACTGTCGCAACACTTACTTTTCAATTCCAGTGCTTGACTAAAACTGGTTAACGTCCCAAGGAGGTAACAAGGATGTCGTTAATTGGTCTATCACTCCAAACAGCTCGTTTCAGTGTGACAAATGGTACTCTAAAGGTTGTTGACGTCAAAAGAATTCCCATAGTTCCTCCTCTGACCACCAGAATGTCTTTCCCATTTCTTCTGGATCCCACTTTCGTGTCTTTCCTTTTTCTCGGCATGATGCTTAATTCAAAACAACGTTTGTTTTGTCATACAAAACTAAGCGGTAATATGATATAGTATATCACATTGCCCAACTTTCACGATATCACAATACCCGACTTCAGTTTTTAAAACAATGTCTTTTTATGAAAATGTACGTCTACAAATAAAAAAGTCACTATTATTAAGGATAAATATAATCAAACACTATCTGTTTTTTACTGCAAAATTTTTTCTTTGGCTTAAAGTATTGCTCCATGAAAAATCAAACCGTGCTCAAAAAATTTCAATCGCCCCACTATCACGATTTCGTCACATTGAACCCAAACGCAGAGAGTGCAGACATGGATAACACTGCAGCACGTGTGTTATTGCGTTGCTTATACATTGACATAAAAATTCTTCCTTGGAATTTGGTATTCTGGAAAATAAACTGGTATATTACATTACACGACCATATCACAATATCCGAAGTTACTCTACCAGAAGCACCAAGGCTCTGCTAAACATAATGCACGCCCCTACCAGGGCAGCAAAGGGGCCAACTTCTCAGAGCGCATGTCAGGCTAAAGAGGACAGAGGCTTGATCACGTAACCCAAGGCTCCGATCCGAGCACTCAAGCATATGGCGAAACGGCCGCAGACGCGGTTGCTGAGATCCAGGCTGAGAGTGAAGGCAACTACAAAAGCGACGGCATTAATTTTTTAGGGGAAACTCCCTGCTACCGTTCGTTTGGCGAAGAGTAGCGGGGCTAAAAATTAAATTTTTAATCGACACGGGCGCGTCAAAGAACTACATTAAACCCTGTAAGTGGCAGAAAGATGTGACCCCAGTTGATTCCCCGTTCGTCGTGCACTCTATTCATGGTTCTAACAGTATCGCCGAGAAATGCTTACTATCAATGTTTTGGAAAAATTACACCATTTTTTTTGCAAGGCAGTCTTTCGACATTGGACGGGATTATTGGTCTTGACCTGCTAACTCAGGTAGGAGCGATCCTTAGTTTGAAGACGAACGAAATCAAGATCGGTTCGACGTCGGAAAAGATACAATACCACAAGTGCGCTAACGTTAATTTCACCAAAATTTTTGACGTCGAAACCCCGCCTGTTGTTAGAGCCAGTTTCACCAAAATGCTGAAAAATAGGGTTAAGGCATTCGCGGACACTAACGAGTCGCTGCCATTTAACACGTCTGTAGTTGCCACAATTCGAACAACGGACGATGATCCAATTTACTCCAAACTATACCCATATCATATGGGCGTAGCAGACTTTGTTGCCACTGAAGTAAAAAATCTTCTTAAAAGTGGCATTATCAGGGTGTCTAAGTCCCCATACAACAACCCGATTTGGGTGGTTGACAAAAAAGGCACCGATGAGTTGGGTAATAGAAAGAAACGTCTTGTAATGGACTTTCGTAAATTCAACCAAAAACCGATTGCAGATTTTGGCAAATCTGGGGAAAGCCAAATACTTCACGACATTAGATCTTTAGCTATTAACAAATTACATTAGCAGAGCGGGACCGCGAAAAGACGTCGTTTTCTGTTAATGGGTACGAATTTTTTCGGCTCACGTTTGGCCTAAAAAATAATAGCAGCATTTTTCAGAGGGCAATCGATGACGTTCTGCTTGAGCAGATCGGCAAGACGCGTTATGTTTACGTCGACGATGTCATCGTATTTTCCAAAAACGAGACAGACCATGTCAAGCATGTTGACTGGGTTCTGAAAAGTCTCTACGACGCCAACATGAGGGTGGCACAGGAAAAGTCACAATTTTTCAAAACGGGCGTTGAATACCTCGGGTTTGTTGTGACTAGTGATGACGCGAAAACGGACCCGGAAATGGTGAAAGCCATTCAGGAGTACGTTGAGCCAAAGAATTTATTCGCAGGTAGGATTTTCCTAGGCCTGGCTAGCTATTATAGATGCTTCGTAAAGTTTTACATCGATAGCAAAACCCCTCTCGGACATCTTGAAGGGGGAAAACGGGTTTGTCAGTAAACACGGGTCTAGGAAAATACCCATTCAAATTAATGAAATCCAACGCCATGCCTTCGAAAGGTTAAGAAACATTTTGGTATCAGAAGATGTCATGCTCAGGTACCCAGACTATAAGAAAGCGATGTAAGCACCGACGCTTCAGCCTGCGATGTAGGGGTCATCCAATCACAAAGATCTCCAGAACATTGAAGGACAGGGAGCTGAATTACTCAACTAATGACAGGGAACTCCTAGGCATAGTATGGGCCCTTGAAAAACTTCGTCATTACTTATACGGGGTGAAGGACATAAACATTTTTACAGATCATCAACCGCTAACTTTTGTGGTTTCAGAAAGAAACCCTAATTCAAAAATTAAGCGTTGGAAGGCGCGTGTCGACGAACACAATGCTAACGTTTTCTATAAGCCCGGCAAAGAGAATCACGTCGCCGACGCTTTCTCGCGACAGAATTTGTATGCGTTGGAAAATGAGGACCCTGCATCCGATGTAGCCACAATCCATAGTGAGCTGTCCCTGTCCTACACGATCGAAACGACGGAAAAGCCCCTAAATTGCTTTAGAAATCAAATCATCTTGGAAGAAGCGCGCTTCCCATTGAAACGGAATTTCATTCTGTTCGGCAAAAAACGCGTCATGCTATTCACTTCACCGACAGGGAATTTCTTGTTGAATTAAAATCAGTAATAAATCCAGACGTGGTCAATGCCATACATTGGGACCTGCCAACTTTAGTCCGCATTCAACATGATTTGGTAAGGTGCTTTCCAACCACAAAGTTATGCATTGTAAGAATTTAGTTGCTGATATTTTCGACAATAATGAGAGGAGAGAGATACCCACCAAAAAACAGGAGCGGCAAAACGCCGATTCCTTCCTACACGGGGGAAATGTTACACAATGACATTTTTTTCACAGATAGGAAGTTCTTCCTGACCTGCATTGACAAATTTTCGAAATTTGCAATCGTACCGTACCGATAACCTCGCGTACCATCGAAGATGTGAAAATACCGTTGGCTCCGTTGAAGCCTCTTTTAATTCGGAAACAATAAAATCTCTACTGTTGAATCAGTTTGGGGTTAGCATCGCCAACGCGTCCCCTCTCCACAGTACTTCGAATGGTCAGGTGGAGCGGTTCCATAGTACTCTTCTAGAGATAGCGAGGTGCCTCAAACTCGAAAGAGGGATTGATAATACGGTTGACATTCTTACAGGCAACGGTTGAGTACAACAGATCGGCTGGCATGAAACCCATTGACATACTCCACTCATCTTCCCCAAGTTTCCGTGAGGAAGTAAAAGATAAAGTTCGGGTAACACAAGAACTCCAAATCGACAGAAACAATCAGGCAAGACGAAACAGGGTTTTCGAAGTAGGTGAGAAAGTTTTTGTAAAAACAAACAAGACTTGGGAATAAATTAACCCCCTTATGTATCGAAGAGAAGATACAGGCAGATTTAGGGACAACCTAAAGGGGAGGGTGGTCCACAAGGACAACCTAAGATAGTCACCACGGTTTTACCTTTGGCATTCTCTAGAAATTTTATATCCAATTTAGGCTTACGGAGGTTTCATTTTATATTTACAGGCTTTTTGCCACGATTCTGTCTTTACTCACAATAGTGACGGCTCACTGACTACACTCACTCTGATTACGTACCGATACTGGACGGTGACGTACTAGTGTGGGATCAGCATGACTACTTAAGACACTCCGCCAACTTGACCGACTACGCTCGCTTGGCGGATGAAACGATTAAATTGAAGTTTAGATTTCCTGGGTACAGCCTTAAAGGTTGTTGCCGGTACACCGGACGCTGACGACTTGGAACGGATTAAGATAACTGACGCTCAGCTAGACAAGTAGTAATCAACACCCAAACACAAAATTAAATCAACCAATTAACAAACACAGTGAACAATATGTTAGAATCCACAAAAAAAGAACACATTGATACGGCTCACCTGTTTGAAACCTTACTGGCAAGGAATAGGATGTTGATTACGGAAATACGAAATCTTATGCTCACTATTACTCTAGCGAAAGTAAATATTATAAATCCAGTCATTTTGGACCATACTGACTTAAAATCCATTTTCATTGGTCGTCTCACAGGGACTACCATTACAAATATTTTAGAAGTATCTAGCATTAAGGTGTTGCAATCAGATAGTATAGTACATTTCATTATAAAGTATCCTAGGATTAAGTTTTCATGTTGGAAGGTAACAATCTTTCCCGTTGAACATAATGGCACGATTCTGCAGCTTTTGATAACATTGTGGCCGAATGTGACTACCAAGTATAGGCTGTCACCAATTGCACGCTGACGACCGTAGCAACATTTTGCAAAATAGCATCAAATGGCACATGCGCCCAGGGTTTGCATGACGGTAATAAGGCCCATTCCAGACTCAACCTAGTCACCTGAGCCCCATTACTCTGGTCGATGACGGAATTATTATACTCAATGATCACCCGGCCAAAATTAGCTTTGATAATCGAACCGAAATTGCTGTGGAGGGTACCTATCTCATTACGTTTGACAGTTACGCCCTTATAAACGGAACGAGGTACATAAACCGCAATAGCCTCCAAAGAAGACTCCCGGGAATTGCGTCGTCCCCCTTATTAAACATCACCGGCCATGACACCGTATTAAGCCTCCCCTTCCTTCATCAGCTTAGCGAAAAGAACTTGCTTTTTATCAAGGAAGTTAAGGACGAGGTTTCGACCACTAATAAGTCGGTGGTGGCATTCTGTATGGGACTAGCTGTTTGCGCGATGATCATCGGGCTCGTCTTCATAAAACAATATATTAAGAAGCGAAATAAGCGAGATGGTGGCAAACTTAAGCACTGCCGAGGACGGCAATGTCTCGAAGAGGGAGTAGTTAACAACTGATACCCCAGCTCTTTACTGGGCAAACGCAGCAGACAAATACATCCGCTGCGGTAATAAAATGCTTTGCACGAGGCGCAAACTCAGCATAATTTTGAGTTTGCGACAGCGCAGTCAACGGGTTCTAGGGCATAGCATGTAATATTATATTTTATTCTTTTAGTTTTTAGATTTCATTTTAACCAGCACTACGTGCAGTAATAAACATTTAGAAATTCAGCTTATTATTTTCTTGTTGCGCCCATCGGCCAACATTATATCAACCAAATTATTGGAAAATAGTAATTTACATATAAAAAGATTCATGAATTTATCATAATTTTTTGGAATAACAACACAACATAATAGTGTTCTTAAATTATTTAAGATTTTTTTAAAAAAAATTGTATTTGTCATAAAATAACTGCAACTAGAACGCCAATTGATACTGAGCAGATCGAACGATATTTTTGAACAGATTAGACAGTATGGAACAGAAACAGTTAAATATTATAAATACTTAGTTCTTCTTCAATTTTGCTTTTATGAATAAAACAATGTTAAATTTATTTGTTCACTCGACGTTCCACTTATGGATTTTAAGCATCCTCAGGGGTATGTCTAAATTTAAGTAATTAATTAATTGTTTATGCGATGAGCAAATTATATCTTTAAAGTGCTTTTTATTATAAAGTGCAAAGCTTTTTGAAGATTTTAAGTAAAATTTTGTTTTGGAATAGACTGAATTCGGATGAAGGTAAGAGACAAGATTTGTTTACTTTCTTCCTGTTGGTGAGCCCATTCTAACCCCGAATGAGCTCGGTTTGGTTCCCTTTTCCACTTCATATTATGAGTCTACCATTTCGATTGCAATGCAAAAAAAAAGAATTTCGATTTTTTTGTCTTTTTGCCTTCTTCGAATTGCTGGCTACAGGCAGTATTGTAAATAAAGTAGGTTTGAAATTTTTAAAGCAAAGTTCTTGAATGGACATTTTTAACGTCCAATTTTAAAACAGTTCAACAAGTGTTAAAACTTTTTAAATAAGGCGGTTCAGCGCTACCGTCAGTAAGTTACCCATAGACATATATGTACATACTCGTTACTAATGAACAACTTTAATAATATAGATGTTTCTGCCGTTAACTTATTTCCGTTCTTACATGCTGGCTTTGACCGTATTTGTCCTAGAATTTCAAACTGTGCCCAGCCGGAAAGATTGTCATCTGTGCACATATGCAGATCCTTGCGGCATTTACAGTTTCGACAAACCTTACGCCAAAAGTGCAAATCGAGTCCTGGGCATTTGTCACCTATAAAACAGAATAGTTACTTCAAAAATTTAATTTGGTCCTGTAAACAGCCTACAAACCACATTCGTTACACGGAGCACCCGCACCTGCCTCGTGACCCAATTTTCCACGCGTTAGTTTCTCACGCCGATGTTCCAATTTAGACAGCCACTCTGGAGCAGCCGGTGTTTCCACACACGAGTTGAAGCTTGAATTGGCAGAGTCTTCCATGTCCTTTTTTCGAGGGAGATAAATCGAAATTTATTAAGGAATGAGGATTCACTTTTAAACGGGGTTTATAAAAATATGTTAGCAACAAACTACAAATTAAGGCACATTATTCTTCTAAGTTCTTGAACACTTTATTCCTCTAAATTCTCGAACACTTTAAATACACATTTGGTATGAAAAGTAAATAAAAACAAAATGAGCAAAATGAAAACAATGTACGCGTACAGAAGCTGCAATCAGCTATGCATTTGAATCATATGAACCCACACTACCAGAAATCATATAAGGCTAAGTTCACACAAGCGTTTTTTCATCGCGTGTTTTATCATAACTCCAACGTTAATAAAACCAACGCTCGTTGAAAGAACGTGCGATGATAGTGTGACTCAATGCATATAATTTTGTATTATGCTGAAAAGTGCTTTAGCAAACGAGCCTTAAATGGTTTCACCATGCGAACATTGAATTTATTATTGCTGCCGACTACAGCGAAATAACCGAATACGCACGAATAGTTATAGCTTACGCATTCATACAAAATTAAATAAACAATGCAGAGCGAAAGTTCGTTTTTGGTCTTTGGAATTTCTTGATGCACTTTTCCTCTAGCTAATAAAATGGTTCATTTTTGTTCTGAGCGCGTCATAGGAATCAAACGGTATGAAATGATTATGTCATTTGCAACGCTGCCTCCTGTAATATAAAATTGGAATAAATTAAAGTGCGTATTTCTACTAAAAATGTGAATTTTATCTACTATTATTAAACGAGCAATAATTGTATGTATATATATATATTTTCAGACTTTATTTCCAAAACGGGTGCAGCGATTTTGATGAAACTTGGGGATTAGGTACATATGTGAACAAAATTAGGATTGGGCTGGGTTTTAACTTATCAAAGACTCCTGGAGGGGCGTGGCACAGCCCTAAACTTTTATTTTCATAACCTCATATCTCGAAAACTATTCAAGATATTGTGATGAAATTTGGTACACAGATGCAGATCATAAATGTCTTAAATTTTGCCAAAAGTGGGCGGAATCGGAAAAGTGGGCGTGCCACTTTTCAATAATTGAAAATTTTGATTCAATATTACTCAAAAACGGCACTGAGGATTTTCATAAAAATTTTATAGATAATACCAATAAAAGCAGTCATCATAACATGCTATGTCACTATACTGGCAAAATTCGTTTAAGGGCGTGGCACAGCCCACAATATTTATAAACATTATAATAAGAGAATTAACAACACAATCGTTCTGAAATTTCATATGGTGGATATACTTGCTATAAGGTACCTCAAGACGAAAAATGGGTGTAATAGTACCAGTGGGCGTGGCACCTCCCATACAAGCAAAACAGGTTAAATGTTATATTTATTGTACTATGAGAGTAATCTTCTTAAAATTTGGTGAGGAGTTGTCGGTTACTATAAGCTTTGAAATTAAATGCATTTCGACGGGATTGCTTCAGTGGGCGTGGCGCCCCCCATACAAACAAAAACCGTTAAATGTTATATTAAGTGCACTATGGGAGTAATCTCATTAAAATTTGGTACAGAGATGTCGGTTACCAAAAATTTTTAAGTTAAATGGATTTCGACGAGATTTCGTTAGTGGGCGTGGCACGTCCCATATATACGAAAATCGTTGAATGTTGTATTTAGTGCACTATTGGAGGTATTTTCTTTAAATTTGGTGTAGAGGTGTCGATTACTACAAGCCTTGAAATTATATGGATTTCAACGGGATTGCGTAAGTGGGCGTGGCACCTCCCATACGTACGAAAAACGTTAAATGTTATTTAGTGTACTATGGGAGTAACAAGTCACTCCATAAGTGACTACTTATCGAGGCGGTTCACTCCGAGTCACTTTGGGTCACTTGGAGTCACCGAGATGAGTGAAAATCGCAATTATGTGGTTTGCGTGCGATTTTGGTAGAATTGGTCTATAACACCTATAGGCCACGTTGGTGCAAACTCTTATCGCACATAATTATGTTTTGCGATGCGTGCGATTTTTTGGATATTATTGCTGTAAGGATATTTTCCTTGTCCTTTGGAGTATCCCGGAAGTAGTCACTCCATAAGTGACTACTTATCGAGGCGGTTCACTCCGAGTCACTTTGGGTCACTTGGAGTCACCGAGGTGAGTGAAAATCGCAATTTTGTGGTTTGCGTGCGATTTTGGTAGAATTGGTCTATAACACCTATAAGCCACGTTGGTGCAAACTCTTATCGCACCTAATTATGTTTTTCGATGCGTGCGATTTTTTGCATATTATTGCTGTAAGGATATTTTCCTTGTCCTTTGGAGTATCCCGGAGATAGTCACTCCATAAGTGTATACTTATCGAGGCGGTTCACTCCGAGTCACTTGGAGTCACCGAGGTGAGTGAAAATTGCAATTTTGTGGTTTGCGTGCGATTTTGGTAGAATTGGTCTATAACACCTATAGGCCACGTTGGTGCAAACTCTTATCGCACCTAATTATGTTTTGCGATGCGTGCGATTTTTTGATAATTATTGCTGCAAGTATATTTTCCTTGTTCTTTGGAGTATCCCGGAGATAGTCACTCCATAAGTGTATACTTATCGAGGCGGTTCACTCCGAGTCACTATGTGTCACTTGGAGTCACCGAGGTGAGTAAAGTCGCGATTTTGTGGTTTGCGTGCGATTTTTGTAGAATTGGTCTATAACACCTATGGGCCACGTTGGTACAAACTCTTAGCGCATCTAATTATGTCTTGCGGTGCGTGCGATTTTTTGATTTTATTACTGTAAGGATATTTTCCTTGTACTTCGGATTATCCCGGAGGTAATCACTCCATAAGTGACTACTCATCGAGGTGGTTCACCACGAGTCACTTTGGGTTACTTGGAATCACCGAGATGAGTGAAAATCGCGATATTGCGGTTTGCGTGCGATTTTTGTAGAATTGCTCTATAACACCTATTGGCCACGTTGGTGTTAAAATTTTGCGCACCTAATAACGTTTTGCGGTGCGTGGAATTTTTTTTTTTTTGGATTTTTACGAATTTCGTGAACCAAAGTGACTTTAAGTGACCCAACGTCACTCGGGGTGAACCGCCTCGATGAGTTGTCACTTATGGAGTGATTACCTCCGGGATAAGCCGAAGAACAAGGAAAATATCCTTACAGCAATAAAATTTAAAAAATAGCACCAACCGCTAAACGTAATAAGGTGCGATAAGTTTTTGTACCAAAGTGGCTTATAGGTTTTACCCCTCGTACTAACTGTACAATCGGTTGCGCTCTTTTATATAAATGCTGCGATATCTCAGTCGATTTAGTGTCCAATTTAAATGAAATCGAGCCATTTTGCATTATCCTTTTCATTTCTATTCACTCTTGGTCCCAACCCACTCTTTTTATAAACACTTTTGCATCAGACCACAATTTGACGAAACTAAAAACGAAGCAAAATTGTTGAAAAAAATGGAACAGAAAAAAGTAAAGAGAAGTTGAAGCGTGAAAGTGAAAAGTCAACTTTTTTCAACAAATTCCATATTTTTTCGGTTTTTTCAACCTCAAAACGAAAAACCGAACAGTGGTCGGTCTCCAGGTACTTTTTCATTTAAGATTAATAGCCAAGGGCATGGCGAATGGCGTAAGAAATTGGAACAGCATCGCTATTTGTTGTAATTTAGAATCTGCAGATATGGCGATTGTTCATTTCAATTGAAGTATTTGATCATGGAGCCACACTTGATGTGCCGCCACCTGTTACCGTCGCATTGTCCCATCTACAAAATATATCAGACCTGGTCCTTCGTAGGCTATGCAGCTCAAAATCATAACTGACGGTAGATGTTTCACAGTAGGAATTACACAGCTGGATGAGTATCTCTCGTATCTGCGATCAAATCTGACACTATGCGTCACGACCTCCAACCGGCACTCATCGCTAAAAATAACCTGTAAATAGAATTTTTGGTTTTGTTGGCTTTTTAATAATAGTAATAATTAAATGATAATTGAACTTCAGCTAAATTAGTAGCGATCAACATTCAAGTAAGATTTTACAAGTTGATACAATGCCTTATTTATTAAACAAACTTTGAGAAAACAAATGAAAAAAACAACAACTCTAGAATATAGAAATATGTTTTGATTCTTAAAATCTCATCAGTATAGTTTTGGTTGATGCTTACGTCAGCACATACATTTTTTTAAATTGTAAAAATTGTATTTTCACCCAAAATATTTAAAATTTAAAAATATTGGAAAACAGCTGTCATAAGATGTGCTATTCACAGTAATATTTCAAATCACAATGACGCAATTTTTCTATTGAGTTTCATAATTAGGCTATTGACTATGTCGAACAAAACAGGGGTAAAAAGAACTAATTCGTTAAAGGTATTTTATTGTCTTATATGTTCAATTGAACCCTAAAAATGATATAGCCAAAAGTCCTACTAAATTCTGGTTTGGACTTTTCAGAACGGGTCAAATTTGTCCATTTTTTTGATATTTTTAATTATAACTCAAAAACCATACATTTTTTTATTGAAACACTCTATGAGATTTATTGTAGGGAATTAAATTTCCTATCCTATTCCTATGACTTTTTATATTGGGAAAAACATTATTTTTTTAACAAAATAAGTTAAAAAATTATTGAAAAAAAAAAAATAGAAAATTTCACGTTTTTTAATTTTTTGAAATTTTTGAGTACAACTTTTTTTTTAGTGTATTTAGGGGATTTTTTTAAAAAATTGACTGAAATACAGTTGTGCTAATTTACCTACTTTTGTATGATTTTAGTAACACAGGACGACAAAAATAAAAAAATCCTAAACCAGAGACCAGACTTATCATATCCGATGGTCTTTGATGCGCTGAATCCGAATCCGAGCTCAGAATTTCTCCTATACGTCAGGTTTTCGAGATATTCTAACTCTAAAATGTAAAAAACACGGTTTTTGGCTATATTTGAGCTTATTTTACATTGTTTTCTAAAAGTTTGTTTAGTAAATAAAGCACTGTATCAACTTGTAAAATTTTACTTGAATGTTGATCGCTGCTAATTTGGCTGAAGTTCAATTATCATTTCATTATTACTAAGCTGTGAATAAATAAAAACATGAAAAATTATTCATAAAAAAGTTGTTTAAGGTTTCACATTAAATTAACCCGAGTTAATTCAATTAGTCGGATTTTACCTTGTTCCTGTAGTCGTTGGGAGCGTCACGATAAAGCTGCACCCAATTTATTTAGCGACATGTTGACCCCAGGTCGCGCAGTAGGTACTGATCGAGCTGGTGCACTTCGTACGGCCTTCTTCACAATTCTTCGGTCATTTCGTGGTGTTATTCTTTTTCTTCGATAATTTCGACGATAAGTAGGGAGGACATTCAAAATACCAGTAGACATATCCATACTTTTAGCGATGTTTCCCACAGAGGACTTCGATATTTCAACAATTCTGGATATTACGGCGTAGCTTGGCCTATTTTCAGAAAGCAACGCAGCCACCTGTGCCGATGAAAAGTGGGTCAAATATTGTCGCTTGGGAATTTTTCGGACATGAAATCGATATGGTTTTTTCTGCTCTACAACATTGGTCTTAACTAACGTGACCAGATATTTTTCCCCAAAACGCGGAGCAGAAGAAAGTTGATGAAACTTTTTTAAAGATACGTTTGGCTTAACCGCAAAAAATTGTATGTACTAAAAAAAAGGTACAGTGCAGTCGTGGCAACGTGACCACCGTCTAACATGAACAACGCGGTAACGTGAACGAAATAATTTTGGATTGACTACCTTGCAGCAAGACATAACTCAACCATGCAATACCCAAAAGGCTGTTTATGCATTTTTATTTTTTTTTTTTATTGTAGTTTATGAAGAAGTTTTTTGTTTCTTTTAAAGTTTTTGTTGTTACAAATGATATGATGAACTAAAATTAGATGCAATTTACGTTGCAGCGACT
Source organism: Meiosimyza platycephala (assembly GCA_963662105.1). NCBI lineage: Eukaryota > Metazoa > Arthropoda > Insecta > Diptera > Lauxaniidae > Meiosimyza > Meiosimyza platycephala. Next base: position 65,638,422 of record OY759211.1, on the reverse strand, counting down.
GCGCTGTATAAATTTTGTTCGCTACCGTGAACAATTTCGCTACCATGAACAACCTTGGTTTTGAATAGTTCACGCTACCGCGAATGCACTGTACTCACTTTCACATCCCGAAAACCGTAGCACAATCATATAATATGATATGATATGATGAACAAAAATTAGATGCAATTTACGTTGCAGCGACTGCGCTGTATAAATTTTGTTCGCTAACGTGAACAATTTCGCTACCATGAACAACCTTGGTTTTGAATAGTTCACGCTACCGCGACTGCACTGTACTCAATTTCACATCCCGAAAACCGTAGCACAATCATATAATTTCCAATTATGGAAAATCAAATATTTACTACCTCCAATTATTATTTGTATATGGGACGTTCTTTTACAAATCGCATAGGATTTTGGACTTGGTATTTTAGAATCGCCCGAAATTTTTTTTGCAGCTTATATACATACATAAAATTACTACACCCATGTTTTTTTTTTGCTGAAAAATTTTTTTTTTCGAAAATATCCACATATGAATTTTTGATAGTTGGCTGGATTTTGTCAAATGTACTCATACTTGAAGTCTATTATCTCCAGTTCTACTGATCCGATCAATGTCGGATTTTCTTTATCTAATAGTCTATAACGTTAGCTTCTGCAATAAATTAAAAAAAAATTAAAAATAATAACAATTTAATTGTTTAAATAGTTTTAATATGATGTTTCCCCAACCAGAATACATTGAAAAAAATAACACTTTGTTCCTTATTTTTTTATCTACAAAATCCATTTTACAAAAAAGTGGAGTCTCTGTTAGATCGGAAGTTATTAAATATTTTCCAGCGCAAGTCATGAAATCCAGAACAAATTTAAGTGTGCAGCGTGCTACGAATCAAAATTTAATTACTGCACACTTAAATTTGTTCTGGAATTCATGACTTTCGTTGGAAAATATTTAATAACTTCCGATCTAACAGAGACTCCACTTTTTTGTAAAATGGGCTTTGTAGATAAAAGAATAAGGAATAAAATGTTTTTTTCAATGTATTCTAATTGGGGAAACATCATATTAAAACTATTTAAACAATTAAATTGTAATTATTTTTCATTTGTTGACAGTATAAAATTTTTATTTAATTTATTGCAGAAGCTAACGTTATAGACCAGCGATTCTTAAACTGTGGTCCGCGGACCCCTGGGGGTCCGCGAAACTATTCCAGGGGTCCGCGAAACCATTTTGACATCAATAATTTTACATCATCAAACTTTTCGTTTTATTCAAATAACTCATTTATTCAAAATTCTACATGGCCATGACTTTTTGAATGATTGCGCAAATTTTTAAAAAACCAAGTGTGCATTTACTTTTGTTCAAACTCTGAATATCCAGCACCTACAAGGTGCAGATTCAAATATATTTAAAGTTGAAGATAAAGCGCATTCAAAATATGTGTATGAGTCTTTTCCAAAACTCAGCGATTTTATAGAATTTTCTAATAAAGATCTCGATAATGACAGGCAGCTGCATTTTGTCGAATACTTAACCCATTAGGAGCCAAGACCTTTTAAAATCAAAAATCATCGACTATGTGAATTTCGTTTTTATGAAAATGACATAAAATGCTTTTAAAATATGAAAACAATAAAAAAAAAATTTCAATCAGTAGGCTTTTGAGCCTGTTCCCAAACTGGGACAACGGCAGAATATATGAGCATTCTTTAAATTTTTTTGTAATTTTTTTCATTCAACTCGTTAAAACAATGATAACTCAAGTGTTTTGCTTTGCAAATCAAGCGCAAACTTTTTAAATTTTTACACAAAACGCTTCCAACGAAGACTAATGAACACTGATTTTTTCAAAATACGCTAAATCGACGATGAAGTATCAAAACAAAGCAAAATATTGGATAAATGTGGATAAATTTTGCAAAATTTTTTTTTGGTTGAATTTACAGCTATTTGATTGTGCTGTACCCAAGCAGGTACAGTTGCTAGGAATGGGTTAATGCCTCTAAAAAGCAACTTCCGGAAGTATTTACCCTGTCCTGATTCTGACAACGACTGGATCAGGGATCCATTCAACACAGTTGTTATAGTAATGCTAAGCAATTACCGACATTAGAGCAACTAACTTTTAGTTACTCCTAAAATCCGATTGCCTTGCATTTGCAAATAAGGCCCTCCAAAACTTGATTCCATGTATTTGTGTAAACAGACTTTTTTGGTACTAATATATATAAAATCAAAGTATAGAAACCAGCTTAATGTAGAAGCAGACCTGAGAATAAAACTTTCGAATATAGAGCTCGAAATTGTAGATTTGGTTTCAAGAAAACAACATCATCCATCTCATTAAGTAAAAACTTCTACACGAGAAAATATAAAAAATTTTGCTTTTAAAATAACCAAGAGTCACCAAAAAAATAATTTTCATTATAAGCTTTATTATTATTATATTCTTTATTAAAAAAGATATAAAAAAACAATTTATTTTCTAAGCTTTATTTTGACCAAGAAATATTTGCCTGAGTTTAATGTACATTTTTTAACTTGAAACTTTTTTAATTCTCTTATTTTTCCACAATTTTTATTCATTTTGTATTTTAATTACATGAAAATCCTAATAAAAAATGTTTGCCTCTATAAATGCTAAATACAGAGAGATATATGGTATAAGTATCAATATTTATTAGAAAGTAGTGTCTGCAGGCTTGTCAACTTTTGGATCTTCATAAACCGGTCATAAATAGTGTTGAAAAGACCTTTAAAAACCGAAAAAATTAAAGCAAAATAAAAACACTTCGTTCTTAATCTCGTCAGATAACCGGACATTTTATGTCTGGTTGAGTTTGACAACGGTTGGCAAGCCTGAGTGTCTTTGTCATTATTGAGCCAGAAATGAAGTGGAGAACTGAAATGTCTAGGGTTGGGATGGGGTCCGCAAAAAAAAATTTGCTTGATAAGGGGTCCTCGGACTACATAAGTTTAAGAACCCCTGTTATAGACTATTAAATAAAAAAGTTTTGACATTGATCGGATCAGTAGAACTGGAGAAAATAGACTTCAAGTATGAGTACATTTGACAAAATCCAGCCAATTATCAAAAATTCATATGTGGATATTTTCGAAAAAAAAATTTTTCCAGCAAAAACAAAAACATGGGTCAACTAAATTTGTTAGAAGATACAAGAAAATAATTTTCATCGCATTTGGAGAAGTCGAGGTTTTTTTTCCTGAACTTTGTGCGGTAGCAAAATAAGATTTATTATTATTTGTTTTTGGAACAATGTAAAATTTAATATGTATTTTACAGAGCTGTTTGTACAGTAGTTTTAGTGCAAAAAACAACAAAAAATTACAATCGCAAAATGCATAAAAAGAAACAAAAAATGGGCAACGAGCTGCTTATACTAGTTTCCATGACGCTACGTCATTTCATCAGTAAGCTTTGTTAGCCGACGTTTAATAGTCTTCAAGCACACTATATTTAATTTTCTGCATTGACCAGTTATGACTCATAGCAAAAACATAAACATAGTGCACACACACATTCTTTCCTCCTTCACATGCAATCAGGCCCGGATCTAGGGGGGGGGCTGCAGCCCCGGACCTCGACTTCCAGGGGGCCTTGGACCGATAAGATCAATAAGATAAATAAATTTGATTCAAATAAAAATAATAAAAAATAAAATAAAAAGAACACTTTTCATTTTAATTGGGACAGGGAATAGTGAGAATAATTTAAAAAACACTGTAAAACTTGATTTTAAAATTAGTCAATAAACATATATTTGTAATATATATATTTTTTGAATATTGTTAATATATATTCTATCTCTATCTATATAGTAACATCCATATTATTGTATACATTTTTCCTTGATTTTTCGACTGAAAATTGTGTGATAATCTCTTCGAAGTCAATTGATTTTAAAATTCTGATTCGATACTCAATAGCCCTAATTTGATATATCATTTACTGCTGTAACTATTCTTGATGCAGCAGAATCAAACTTTTTTTTTAAATAATGTAAATTTAATTCAGTTCAATGTTTTTTGGTATACATGTTTTTAGATTTATTATTTGGAGTGTAAATATGTAAATTATTTCGAGTCCATGTACAGAATTAACCAAACTGGTCTGATGAGGCTATTGGTAATAGCCGAAACATGTCACCAATTACCAGGTTAAAATTATTCCATTTGTTATCTTTGTCATGTTTGTTGAAAAATAGCATTGATCAATAAGTAAAAATTTACAATATTGGTCTTTGCTTAATGACTGTAAGTTCGATTAAATAATGTTTAATTATAAAATAATCAGTCGCTAAAATCAACTTTCGTAAATTATTTGGATTTCTAACTAATGAAAGTCCCACATATAACTGACCAGGCCCGGATTTACCTTAGAGGCACACTAGGCTAGTGCCTAGGGCGGCAAGAATTTAGGGGCGGCAAATATTGGGAACTTTGAAATTTTTTTTTAAATGTTTCTAAGTGGTAAGAGTTACACGGGGGGAAAAAAGTCAAAAAGTGCGAATACTTGGAAGGTCGTCCCCTAAACTACTAAAAAAATGTTGACAAGCAAAAAAAAAAGGTTCTCACTTTTGATATTAAAAATTTTTTTTCCATATTTAACAGTGAGGAAGGGCGGCAATTTGTGCTCGGCCTAAGGGCGGCAAATTTCTAAATCCGGGCCTGTAAGTGACCATGTGCAAAGCAAGGCTTTTCCAAATTTAGTCCAATTACATTCAAAGATTGTTCTTGTGATTTATTTATTGTGATATCGAAAGGACCATTTTATTTATTTATCACAATAAATAAATCACAAGAACAATCTTTGAATGTAATTCGACTAAATTTGGAAAAGCCTTGCTTTGCACATGGTCAGTTATATGTGGGACTTTCATTAGTTAGAAATCCAAATAATTTACATATTTACACTCCAAATAATAAATCTAAAAACATTGTATACCAAAAAACATTGAACTGAATTAAATTTACATAATTTTTAAAAAAAAGTTTGATTCTTCTGCATCAAGAATAGTTACAGCAGTAAATGATTTATCAAATTGAAGTACTCAAGTGGACTAAAACTATCGGTTTTGAGATCGGCCAACCAAAAAATGAGATATAAGCCTGGAAAGAATTGATATTTTTTTAAATTCACTGATTAACCAAAAGATTTTCGTCTCAATCTTTCCCAGTTTAGTTTTCTGAAGGTATCACTTCTACCACGTGTGAACTGCACACATGTTTTTTTTACAAGTTCACAAAATGCTACACCGGTTACTTACTTTGGTTTATCTGTAGCCAAAAAATTGAGAAGAGTTTGGTCGATTCGGTTACTTACGGTTGCATATTCAAAAATCAATTGAATTGCTTGAGCTGGGATGATTCGGTTACTTTATACGATTGAACATACAAGATAAAAAAACTGCATGAGCTGGGTCGATTCGGTTACTTTGGTTTGCATATTTATTTATGACAAAACTGCTCAAGCTGGGTCGATTCGGTAACTAAGCATGCGTATTTAATTATTAAAAAAATTCACGAGCTGGGTCGATTCGGTTACTTTGGTTTGCATATTATATATTAAAAAAATTGCGCCAGCTAGGTCGATTCGGTTACTTACTAAAGTAACCTGTAGCATTAGAATTCACCTCTAGAGGGCTGATGGTTCCTTGGGTTACTTGGTTTTATTTGAGTTACTCGGGTTATTTTTTGACTCAATGATATGGGGGCCTCATTAATAGTATAGTCCCGGGCCTCAGAATCTCTTAATCCGGCCCTGCATGCAATTGCTTTTGTAGCTTTTTTGATATTACACATTTCTTGACGAGCGCTTTGTTGAAAGCTTTTCTGTCGATACGAACAAATTTGCAAGTGCTATATGCTTGCAGACTATTAAACTTCAGCTAACAAAGCATACTGATGAAATGACGTAGCGTCATGGAAACTAGTATAAGCAGCTCGTTGCCCATTTTTTGTTTCTTTTTATGCATTTTGCGATTGTTATTTTTTTGTTGTTTTTTGCACTAAAACCACTGCACAAACAGCTCTGTAAAATACATATTAGATTTATTATTTCCAATGAAAACGCAGACCGCGCGGAGCAGAAAATCAAAAACGCGGACTTGCTCCGCGAAACGCGGATAATATGGTCACGTTAGTCTTAACATATATTTCTACTTGTGGCTTACTTTCGCAAATTTTTTCTCTCGGCCTTTCACAACCAGGCTTATCACGATTCTGGCGACTGACGATTATTCCGAGTATCAGCTATCATTTTCAAAAAAAAATTAAGTGGGCGGAAATTGCTTCGACAAATGCAACGCTACCTCCCGGACTATTACGAAACGGAATCAATAATAAGGCATACTTAATACATTTCCACTCTAAATTACTTAAAAGAAATTTATTTCGTTAAATAAGAATAACTTTTATTGTTATGTAATTGGTTATAATTATTTTTCAATTTATTGTTGAGGGGCGGGTATAGTTATGAATACATAGATGTATATATTTTTAAACTATTGTTTAACAATTATGATTTTTCTTAACTTTGCCTTTAGATCATTTATATATTATATAATAAATTTTAAAGTTTTTTTTATCAAACAATTTATTTTATTAGAGTTTTATTAAATACTTTCATGTATCAAAAATAAAAATACTACAACTTTAAAATAAAACATTTTTCATAGACAAAAATTTTTTTTAAATAATTAATTTTAAATGTCTTCAAATATTGAAAAAAAAATTAAATACCAATTCAACTCAACTATCAGTTGTCGATTAATCAATGTTTAATTAAACTTTATAACTGTTTACTCATTATCTAATTTTTACCGTGACTTGAACTAGCAGTTTGATACAAATTTTTAAACTGCAAGTTGTAAGGCATAAATTACTTTTTTGATTATTAAGGATACGGCTCTGATAGTCACTGTAAAAATTCGATATTATTTCTTAATTTGACAGTTTTAGTAGAAGGCTAGGGCAACGACGGTACTAATGTTCACGTTATTTGATAGATCATATCAGAATTATATTGGATATACACACGCGCCCGCTAGTGTGGATTCTCCACCTAGCACTATCATCATATTCGATTCCACGAAAAATGTTATATTTTTCTGACTTTTTTAGTTGTAGCTGATTTAATTGGAAAATATATGTCTTAAAACCAAAAATGTATTAAGCCTTAAGGAGAAAAAACATCGACGATGCTCATGCTAACTCAAAATTTCATTTATTAAAACATACATTTCAAAACAACAATACTCAGTCAAAACTGGGATTTTTAATCTGATAAAGTTTTTACTAAGTTTGAGAAATTGGCTCTAAAAAGATACCAAAATAAAAATTTCTAATAATCGAGTTTCAAATTGTTTTTATCTTGAACATAGTTATAAAAGATGTAGTTCAACACAACTAAATTTATTGAGTTTCTTATAAAACAGATCTTTTCTTGTTTCGGAGCCAGCAATATCATTAAGCGCCGTTTTTTTAAATCGTCAAATTACCAGTTTCACATGTAAAGTTTAACTGGATAATTGAGGAAATGGTCCTTGATCTTATATATTTTAATATGCAAAGTAATTTTTTTTTTATTTCATTTTACTTTTTTTCAAAATTATATTTCTCTTCGTTTTTTTTGGAAGGCAATCTTCTATCACAACTGGACTAATGATATCAAAGATTTTCGGTACGTACAAAATGACAAAATAATTTCATATGTTTAATTACTTGCTTTGACCTTAGAGGGCTGGTACGAGAGAAGTTTAAATTTCTCATAAAAGTTTTCTAAAATTGTTCAATTACCGTATGTATGTATGTACATAACGTTCTTTTGCTGGAAGACCGTCATAACTCAAAAAACCTTAATTTGCGGAAAACGCATTTAAAATTTTTAATAAATTACTTTTTATGTGTAAATAAATAAAAGTATGTCTACATATATTCTACTCACAAAGCAAGTTCATTAGTTACAATGATTAGGGACGCAATCCTGTAACGTCAGAAAATTTTCATTTGTAGTTTCGACCACATATGTATAGGGTTTTGCATCGTACGCGAGCGAGCGCTATTTGACTGTTCGTCAAAGTAGTATCCTTTTATTCATATGAATTAAATGCCAGTGAACGCGTTGCAAACGAGTATTAATTAGATATATTTTTTACTTTACAGTAAACGCCTGTGTATGTTTATCTCTTCACGTAAACGGGACTTCCAATACAAGGGTTAAATCAAGAACACTTTCTCCATTTGCATAGAAACCATATATGAAACATCTACACACGTATCTTTGAGCACTGGCGATATTTCAAAGTTGTTTATAATTTTATTCGGTTCCAGTGTATAAATCTATCGGATTAAATTCGTAGATCCTGATAAAAGCTTATAAGAAACTATATAAATTGAGGTTCGCGGAAGTTAATAAATAAATAATTTATGCTTAAAGGCAAATAAATATAAGAAAATAACATATTTTTTATAAGTTAGTTATATGTATGTATATATGCTTTTTATTATGTTTAATTTTATGTATTTTTTAATATATTAATAAAGTAATTATTTTCAGTTGGGTTTTATCCATTTCCATTGGCAAAAATATTTCCACGTTTGCTTCATTGCTTAAAATTGTTATTTTTTTATTTATTTTTTTATGTTAATATAAGTTTAAACATGTATAATATTAATTTATAAAATTTATTTTTTTAATTACTCTCTTGTGTACAATCACACAACTGCCAAAATTCAACCTTGCATTATACATATATTTCAAAATGTGCCCTTTCTAAAATTTTGTTACTTTTTTATAAAGTATTTATTTCATTATTTATTATTTCTTAAATTTTCCGTATGTAATCAATTACTGGTTTTATGTCAATTTTATGATGTATCAATAATTTCATTCAGTGATATTTCTAACCCTTTGTAAATATATTTTATTTATTTTTAAATCTCACATTTTTTAAATATCGATTTTGATCTTACAAACTTCTTTTCTTTTTTTTTATTAGATATAAATAATAATTATAGAGCCTATAAAGACTTAAATGTTGTTTTGCTGATGTTTTTGTGGTGATGCTATTGTTTCTGTTCTGAATTTTATTCTGTGCATTAGCTGTATAGATTCAGTAGTTACAAATTTAGTTTTAAAGAAACTGCACTGGCAAAAACGGTAATTTACCAACATGAAGAGAAGGATTGGCAGGTCTGCAAAAAAGGTCAAAATATAATAAGCATCAAATAATTATTCATACATATTGTAAAACAAATGTATAGCACGTTTACTATTAATAAAATGTTACGCAAATGAATGAAGGGTTCGATAAATCATCAAAAGATGTTATCATTTAACTGAAGATTTTAAAAAGCTGCCAGACATTTATACTTTGAGGTACATTGCAGACATTGTTTTGTAAATCACATGAAAACTATTAAAAAATCTTGAATAAACTTTGAATTAATTTCTATTTTTTTACAAAGTACGCAAGCAATTGAATATAAAAAAGTGGAAGTGGACTGGATGTGAGATAGTGTTATTGAAATTGTATGTTATTAAATGTGATCAAGCTTTAATACCTTACAAAAAGCAAATTAGCAGCTGCAGCAGGACCTTGAATACGATTGTTTGAAGGTTGTTGTTGAGTCTTTTGGGAGTTTAGAGCTGACATAGAGGTGAGATGATTAAGCGTTTGTAGATTGGAATCATTTTGTAAATTGGTTGTCAATGAGGTTACATTCATATTGTTGGCGGCGTGTGAAGGCGGTGGGAGATTTTGGTGTTGATGTGTTTGTTGCTGCTGTTGATGTGTTGAAGGAGGACCATGATGATTCAATGCATTAATGTAATGATGGGTTGCATTTGTATTTACCGGTGTAGTATTCGCAGATGTTGCTTTATTTATGCCGTTCCCACCGCCGCCAACAGAAAACTGTTGATGTGATGGTTGCTGCTGTTGAATAGGGATTGTGGAATTATTATTGGTGGTTGCTTGTGCCGTTGCGGCATTTGAGTTTTGGTGTCCGGTTGCAAACAAGTTTCACCTATTAACATGGCTTCGGTTGTGATTTGGATTTAAGCCGCTATTTGGATTAACTTGACCAGTGCCTCCAGATGCTACAAACAAAAAAATAGTATATTAAACTATTGCGTACTGTTTCAGAAAAAAAATGTTTACCTCCATAGTTTGGAGAATGCTGATAATAATCTCTGCGGTTATATTCTGGTTCATATTCTGGAGTTTCATATGGACCACGTGCCCCTATGCCCGTTACTCCAACGCTGTTATTTTGCGGCCCATGTGGAGGAGCTGCATGTGATGGTACATGACCATAACTGTAACTATCGTATGCTTGTTGTTCGTAAGCAGAGTGTTCTTCGTAACCTCTTCTGTAAAACAAAATAGGTGACCTGCAATTGTAGCAATTGTTTTCATGCTTCGTAAGTCAATAACATACCCATACGTTTCATCCATGGCTGTTCTAGCTTTTTCTAAAATAGACATAACCTTTTGCTTTGGAGGAATTGTGTTTTTAGTAAAAGATGGTTGTGATGGAGCTCTTAAATATCCAATATGGTATATATTTTATTTGAAATAAGTGCAAATATGTTTATATTTTATTTACCTATATCCGTGGTGCGGCATATTTTTACCAATTTGTGCTGCTCCACTGCTAGTCGATGAAGCTGCTCCCAAGCCAACACCTACACTTCCACCTGCAATGTTCGATGGTTGGTGAGGTATTTTTTTGAAAGATGTTTTGGCGCCATCATGGTCTGTGATTCCTGTATTATCCATTAGTTCACGCAACTGTTCCTGACGTATGACATCGTTACTGTCTGGTATTAAATATTTACGTAATTCTGCCATTGCATAGGCTATGCGAGCGTAAGCCTCAGCTGGCGGCGCTATTGTGGAAATTTCTACATGCAAATCACTATTTAAATGTGCGTATTTCGGATCTTTTGAAGCACGCAATTCTTCTTCTTTAACACGATCCCGCATGGAATTACGTCCCAGCACTGTCATTTTACAAAGGGTCTCTTCTTGCAAGCGTCGTAAGGAATTTCCTTTTGGGCCAAGAAGTTTTCCAACGAAATTAAACTATAAAATATTTTAGTTATTTTCAACATTACCTTAATTATCATTATTTATACCGGGCACTATGAGACTTATACAAACTCCGATGGACTCATTCTGTTGGGAAGTTTTGGTTCCGGAAGATCTCGAGATTTATATACCATAACTTGTGGGAAACTGTTCTAACTTTTTTTTATCCATGGGTGAAGAGGTCAAAATTAATTTTTTTTGTCATTATCTTTTATATTACACAGTGCGTAATTTTAGTAAAATTTTCCAGCTTTTAGACTTGGCTATGATGGAACGAAAGTATTATCATTGCCCAATGAATTTTATTAATTCAGTGGTTATTTCAGAAAGTAATAAGCCTTCAAAACATTATTACTTCCAGAACCATCATCAGAATGAGGTAGTCGGACTTTGCAATAGAGAAGCCTCCTGGCACTACTTTTGCAACATTTTTGGCATGTTTGTTTACCTTAGGATGTTCTCTTATAGGCACAAGCACTTTCTGTGAAACACGCAAAGGTTTTTCTCGATATATATCAGCATATTTTTGTTCCCTTGATGGTATACGACCAGTGGTTTGAACTTTTTCAATTTCTGAAAATTATATTTTTCAATTATACAGCAAAATATATAAACTTAAACACAAAATTTATGGTACAAAATTATAGAGATGAGGAATTTTGAGGCATAAAATTTGTTATAAATATTTTCACTGTAGAAACTTAATAAGCATAAACCATTTCATAGCTGTTATTTAAGAGCAGCACACACAAAATTGTAAAATTGCAGATTCATAGCTGATAGGGAACGAAATTAGCCGTTTTCTTTTAAAGTGGTATAAGTCCACTTTTGAAAAAATGAGTTGATTTTAATTTTAGTTAGATATAGATGTCTTCTTTTTATATTCATAATTATACATTTAATGCACAATTTCTTGAAAAAGTAATCAAAGAATGTTAGCTAAAAATGTTATCGCAAAAATATTTTTTTTTGAAAATGGAATAAGTCGTAATCATAATTACAACTTTTTATTTCCGTTGTTATTGATTATTACGACTTCAGTCTGTATTGGTCTTTAGCAAAGACTTGTGTTATCTATTTAATAGCCCTGTTATCATTTGCGAGTCGCCTGAAAAATTAAGCGTCTCGCGTAAATTGAAATTACGGTTTGCGAGTCGCCCTGTTGTTTCGCCTCAAACGTCAAAATAGCGCGAATGTCAAAAATTTTCATCTTAATGTTAAGCGAGTCGCCTAACTTTCGTTCGCCAAATATGTCAAAATAGGACGACTAAAATTTGTGCGTGACAAAAATTCCAGTTGAGATATACTATCATTGAATTCAGGCTGTAAAATCACTTTCTGTTGAAATATTGATGTTTTATCTGATCCGTAGCATCAATACCAACATGAGTTCCGTTAACGCAACCAATGACTCCCGGTATTGCAGATTTACTGTCAGTTCCATTTTAGTCCACTCATAGGGGTGGGGGTAGTTCACAAGGGGTACTCTGAACATAATTTCGTTGAGTTTCAGGCGCGGATCAGTCTATAATATATCCAACACCTAGTTTGCTAGCCACAGTAATTTTACATAAGAGTAGGGGTAAGTGGGCGGCCTGCGGCATCGAATTTTACTAGAAATTTCAATGTTCCATAATTTTTTTAAAAGAGTTGCCGACGGCTAATTCCTTCGGATTCTTATCGGAAACATCGTTTTTTATCAACCCCCGCAACCCCCACCCCCTCTAAGAGGGGTCATAAAGTACTTAATTATCTTTTAATTTAATTTTTTTCACTTATAAAAATTAAAAGTTGAATTTTTGACAATTTTAAATTTGAAGTTTTTCAGCCGTCAATTTGTGTTTTGCAATTTGGCAGCATTGTTTTGAAGGTGAACTTGTACTTTCGCCAACCATAATACAGAGCCATAGGCGAGTTGCCAAATTTAGGCGACTCGCGAACGGTAATAGGGCTATAAGACTCAAAAAACACCGTAAACAAGATAACGATATTATTGATTATCCTGTAGGAGATCAATGCAAAAACCAGAATATCTTAAATTCTATGTTTCCTTGTTCAGGACTGCGTGAGCGAATGTTTCATGCTTCTTGTGCAAACTTGACCACTTCTGTAACAGATTTATTATGTTCTGACCATTTGGGTCTGCAATTTACTGTCCATAGTGCAGAGCCCTTTCTCTATCGGTTTTTATTCGACAAGACTAAACAATTTGAACAATCTAAATACTAATTTAGGAGATATTTTAAGCAACTATCTTGTCTTAAGTCTTCAAATTGAAAACTGCCTCAATAAGGTTATTTCCCCTGACGATAGTTTGCTATCAAATAAAATTATAACTGATGTCCCTACCGCTTTTGCATCCACTCCAACGATCTCAAATACTACCAACCAAGCTAATTCTCTTGGGAAAAGAATGACCTAAAAAACTTCCCTGATTCAACTGCTGACATTATTAGAGCCTACATAAGACACAAAAAGTCACTCTTGTCGACGCTTTTCTTTCCTGTAGGAAAATCTGTTAGAAACCTATTTATTCATTTTTTAAAATTACAGTGTCATTTTGCTGCCGTCTATAATTCGAATATATGGGTTGAGTCTGAGTTTCAATCGAAAAAAGTAAGATTGTCCAAAACACCCGCTCTTGTCCAAAAAACTGTATTGGTTATCCCTTTACTACCAAAATCTATGGAGTTTACGTTCAAAAGCGCATGCAATTTTCATATCTACTCAGAATTTTTCAGAAGATATTATAATTTTTTCCGAAACTCGGGTCAACAACTCTTTTCTTAATTAGAAACTGTTTAGTAATAGCTTTAATGTCTGTAGAAGAGACAGATATATGGACAACTCTTCCCCTATAGGCGGGGGTACATGTAGAGCTATAAAAAATAATCTCATCTTTAATTGAAATTCCCTGTACATCTATCACTGAAATTTTATATGTTAAAGTAGTTTTTTGTACATCGAATTTATATATCTTTAACGCTTACCAATGACGACATTTTATTGTGAGGTGACTTTAATCTTCCTGAGTTAAAATGAAATATTTCGGACTCAAAAGGTTCTGAAAGTTTCCCGATATCTAATACTCTACTCAATATTATTTATGATAGTATGTACTTGGCGATGTCCTCAGCAGAGCTCTAGACTCTACGAATCGTGGCATTCAATGGACTTTCAGCGAGCATCTGTAAGACCTCACGGTGGTCTTTAAAAAATTTTAATTTTTCGAAATACCACCCGCGATTTTTTTCAGTGATAGTGTTGGGGGACCCTTCCAGTGTCAAAATCCGCGAACCGCGAAATCGAACGTCCAGCCGTTTTTTTTTCGACTTTTTATTTTTTTAACGATTTTTTGAGTATGTCTTGGTGTTTATATACATTAAGAGCGGTTAAAAAAAAAAACTTTTTGATTTTTTTACGATGTGTCAGTGGATTACTATAGCCCTATATGTCTTGACAAAACAACCCATAAGGATTTTCATCAATTTTAAAACTGGATTGCAGCCACCTGTTTTAAGTTGCCTACCCATTTTCGAAAATACTGATTTAAAAAATGGTGCAAGCTAAAGAGGTTATCAAATTTTGCAACAAAGTGGGTATTATTTTCAAACTATTATCGATCGAGGAAATCGAATCCGTAATCAATTTTTCTTCTTCTTCTTTTTTTCTTATAAAAAAATTGGAAATTGTCCGGACAAAAATTAAAAAATGCCGATTTTCACCTTTCAAGTTGCAAAATCTTGATATAATACTTTACCGCCGATCTAGTGGTACATTATTTTTAATGTATCTTTATTTGCTTAAGAGAAAACCGTAAACCGCATATCAATATCATCTTTCAAAACCAAGATATCTGCATTTTTCTAAATTAATAGACCTGAAATTTTTCGATTCGGCGTTTACATATACATATACATGCATTTACTTTTGTATTATTCGCAATTATGGATGAATAAAATTGAATTGAATTGCATTCCGACGAAAAAAGGCTTAGTATAAAAAAACTTCACACAAATGTTACATAATTTTTAAGGACATAAATTGAATTTTCTCAATTTGTTAATAAAACTAAAGGTCAATAACACATTTTTTGGGAAATATTATCGGTAATTTTTTTTTAAAAATCGAATAAATTTCAGAAAATTTTTTATATCTCAAAGAGTAAGTGTTACATTTCAAAGTTTTGTGCAAAATATTATAGCTTAATAAATTACACTGGTCAACAGTGGTTTTGTTGCCCTGGATGTCTCTGCGGATTTCTATAGTTTCAGGTACCCAGTTAACGAATATATTCATGAAAGTACTGAATTGGCTCTAGTTTTTAAGATATTGATGGATTTATCTATATGTAAATGAAGCAAAGTCGGGTTAGTTACACTCTGTATAACTCAAGAACCGCTGGACCGATTTTAATGATCTCTAATTTTTTGGATTTGTCTCCGCCCCGAGAATGACATAGACTATAAAAATTTTATTTCAAGTGCATATTTAGGGTGGCCCTTATACAAAAATATTTTTAAAATAGCATTTAGGGTGGTTCTCATACAAAAATATTTTTAAAATAACATTTTCACAAATACCACGCAATCGATTCACATTAAATTGACACTGCGTGCCTTTTATATCAAGAAACATAGCTTAAGCTATAACATTTTTATATAGAATGCTTAAAAAAATAAAGATTATGTTGCCATCTCTATTCCTTCCTTAGGGTTCAATCTATCTCCAACCCAAAAATATTTTTGTATGAGGACAAACCCTACATATGCACCCTAAATTTTTTTTGGTTAAAATGGCTGGCAACTCATTTTCGAACTAATATTACTTCATCAGAGTAGCTCGGCATTTACACAGGCAAATTCGATAAAACAAATTCTTGTCTATTCTCTTTTGTGGTTTTTGTTTGGCATTTGCAACATTCGACAAATTTTGTACCTCGTCTTTGGTTTTTCCCCTCTTGCCCCTCTTGTGTGCAAACGCCGAGTAACATCTCTGACTTCACATAGACAGCTTAACAGCTGACTTCGAAAATGTAGAATTGACGACTTTTGATTTGTCTAAGAATCAGAATTGTGTGAATAGAGCGTTAACTTATTTTTTTTAGTTATTTTTATTTTTTTTCATTCAAAGCTTATATGATATTAGTATTTTTAAAAAGAAAAATGTTTGAAGTTTTTCCCTTCATCTTTTATTTGGAGTTAAGTCCTTCAATAATTAAATATAACATAAACGTCTAACAAAAGTTCAGCAATCGACTACGACTTTTTAAAACGTTTAAAATCCACCTCAATTTCACTTTGTCGTATAAGTGAAATTCACGACAGGCCTGATATTCTGTCATTTTGACGAAACTCGCGAAAAAATTCTTCAATTTTGAGCAAATGTTTTTCGAAATTCGAAAAAGCTTTTCGAAACACCGAATCTTTTTTATAACTTTCAACAGTTTTTATTAAAGTACTGAAGAGATCTTCTTGTCTCTTGACATAAACTAAAAAAAAATTCCCCACTTTATAAACTTTAACTGTTACACAAGTACATACTTTAGTTTACCAACATCTTAAATTTTATGAACCAAAAAAAAAAGGTCACCTCTTACTAAACCGTGAAACAAGTAAATACTTAACGGCGAAGGCCGATTTCTTAACCTATTAAAATTGATGAGAATAAAATTATAATAAAATTGTCTTAGATATTGCGCTTTTCGCCGAAGGTCGAATTCGAGCGTTAATCTGGATTTTAAAAGGTTTTCTCAGAAACACATAAATAACTTTTATTTTAGAAAATATTGCAAAATAATAGTAATGCAGTTTTCCTAAGTTTGGTTTGATCAACCAGTTTTTAAAGTCAGAAACTTATAAAACTGTTTCTGTTATTTTTTACATCACTTAAAACATGCAATTTAAAATTTTTTTTTCTGAAATTCCAACTTTAACTTTAAGCATTTCCGAGAAAAAATGTTCAAATTATTTTCTTACACTTATAGAGCCTACTACCTTTGTGCTTAACTAAAATAAGCCATTTATCTTCGAGCCTCTTTAAATTGCTTCATTTAAAAGAAAATTTAGAAATTGTTGATGTTCCATATTTTTGATTTTATTTTTACTTGCCCTGCTAATAGGCTATTGACTATGTATTTGAATAAGGAACTAATTCTTTAGTTATTTTATTGTCTTATATGTTCAATTGTACTCCATAAATGATAGATCCAAAAGTGCGATTCAACTTCGGCTTGGACTTTTGAGAAAGGTGCGTGCGAATTTGTTCATTTTTTATTATTTTTTTTTATAACTCAAAAACTATACATTTTTAATGTCCAGCAGTCTTTCTATTTGTGGGAAATGTGGTTGTAAATGTGTTGTTAAAATTTGCCGAGCTTTATTCCATTCTGTGAGTCGGAAAAATATACAAATATTTTAAGCAGCAACCAGACCACTTTCCCCTCTGTTTTCGGGGACGCTGAACACGATGGTGGTATTTAAAATTCTTTTTGAGCATGCCACACTCCCCAAAATGGCCAAAAACCGCCCCCAAAAGGGGAAAATCGCATATTGCGCGCCTTCCATCGGTATAATATCTGTCACCCCCCGTTTTTGAGGAAGCTGAGCACGATAGCGGTGTTCAAAATTTTTTTGGAGTTGGCCACACCCCCAAAAATGACCATAAATCGCCCCCAAAATAGGGCAAAAGCATATTTCGCATCTTTCATCTGTAAAATATTTGTCGCCCCCCATTTCCGAGGTTGCGGAACACTATGGCGGTATTTAAAATTTTTTTGGAGTGTACCACACCCCCCAAAAAGACCAAAAACCGCCCCCAAAATTGGGGAATCGCATATTCCCCACCGTCTATCGGTTTAATATTTGCCACCCCCCGTTTTCGAGGATGCTGAGCACGATGGTGATGTATATTTGTCACCCCATCATTAAAAAATATATTACTTTAACAGGTTCCCTGTCCGATGAATCATATACAGTGAAAGCTCGTTAATCCGAATTAATGATTGCAAACGCTAGTTCGGATTAACGATATATTCGGATTACTGGATAGGCTGTTTTTATGTATAATACATATTTGAAATAACTCTATATTCGAAAATACAAGTCAAGATTTCAAAACAAATTTAATTTTATTTTTATTTATCAAAAAGAAAAAATATAACGCATTTTACAAATTACATATGTATTATATTTTTTAATAAAATTTGTGATGTAGGTTTGCTGCTCTTTCACTGCACATGCTTCTAATGCTTTTTTTCGTAATTCTTGCACGTTTTTTGGCCATACTACACGAAATTTTTGCGTACAATGCCAATCAATAACTAAACGCAATAAGATACAAATATTACACATGTACTTATGTACATACATATGCAATATCAATCATAGTAGGCTCTGAATCTCAATGATGTCCCGTTAGTTTTTTAAATTTCATTCTTGGTTTCGTCAAAAAAAACTTTGCAAACCTAGACACAGCAATAAAAAAAACAGAAAAATAAGAAAAAAATTAAGATTCGGTTTACAGAGCTTCAATCAATGCGGACTATAGAAAACCTAACGCGTCATAAATTCAATTCGGATTACTGGATAATTCGGATTACACGCCTTCGGATTAACGAGCTTTCACTGTATATGATTCATGTCACCGATTTTGTACCGTGTTTGGTACGTTCATGAATCACATGTGCACGAGGCAAGCTACATAATTAAATTTATTTTATGGGACGTGGAAGCACGTATCATAAAGATTATAAGCATATAAAAAAATTTGGAATTTTTCAAATATTGAATTGAATTGAAGCTACATCTTTTGTTCCGACATAAAAGAAAAAAAAATAACTGGACGTAGAGCGTAGAATTTACACTTTTGTATGGGGACAGGGTACCTGTTAAAGTTCTCAATGTGTTCCTTATAGCATATTTTTTTGAAAATTTCAGTATGTAACGACAATTTTTATTAAAAAAATCAAAAGCTTACCCTTAGAAACTCGTGATATTTTTATAAACAAAAAAATAGACATTTCTACTAAATTTTACGAATAGGCACTAGATCATAATTTTCATCAATGCTGCGTAAGAAACGTCTTAAACATTTTTTCGTAACTTCAATTCAATTTCGAAATTTATGGCTTTGAAAAAAATAACCTAAGTTCATGAACAGATAAAACTTAATAATATTTTTGATTTTTTTTAGCTTAATATATGTATGTATCGATAGATAATAAATAAATATGTATCGATAGTATCTACAACAATAAAAAACCAACAAATCGATGACTACGTCTAAGTAATTGTGCATTTATGTATCTGTGGAATGACCGAACTATAACTTTAAAACATCTTTGTTGCTCAATAGATCTCAGTTTTACCACATAAAAAGTATTTGCGACAAAATAGAATTTATAAACAAAACTGTGATTTGTTTAATAAAATTTTTACTTACCACAATCCAATAATTTTTCGGCAATTGGAAACTTTTTGTCCATACGACTTTTTTCAGTCAAGCATTCTCGTATGTATTCATTGGTTTTGTCATTTATTTGTTGGCCATCATGCGATCCCATTTGCCCGCCACTTGCGGATCCCCCACCATGATGATGATGGTGGTCATGATTGGCATTGTCGCCATTATGTGGTCCACCACCTCCACCTGTATTTTTACGTTGTTTGCTATAATCATTGTCTTCGTCATTGTACGAAGAATAGTCACCGTTGCCATCGTAAGAATCTGTCATTGTTAAGCAGGCACCAAGACCAAGCAGTTAATGAAGGGACACAATCCTAAAAAAAATATTTTAAAAATTGTAGTATTTATTTTTGAGGATCTTATATTTTAATGATCTTTTGAGTTTTCGAAACTTGTCCCACATTTCCGTTCAAATCTCCCAGCTATTATAAGTCCCCAGTATATAAACACTGGAAATCAAGCTGATAGCCAAATATTCAGGATGTTATTACAGTAGACTACAAGGCATTCTCTACAAAAAGGTAACAAATACAGTTGAATTCAATTGGAAATCAAACCTTGTGTTCAAGTTTAGCCGCGCTTTGTTATTTAAACAGCTTTTTATACAATTTTTTAAAAGCTATAAGAATTCGATTAATTGGCTCTGTGACATTTAATAAAACAATAATCTGATGTTCGTAAAGTTCTTAAAGGTATATTAAAAGCTATGAGTTCGAGAAGCTTAGAGCAGTCTATATAACCATTAATAACATCCTATATAATCATTATATTTACTTTGAAGCACCGAATTTCTAGAGAGCTTATGTAAATAAGCAAGCAACGAGCTTTGTACGAAGGCATTATTGGTTTAGTGAAAGGAATCGATTTTAACGAGTTTTTGCTAAACACGTTTCAAACGATATATGTATGTACGTCATTATAATGAATAACCATTCAATATGAAAGCTACGAGTTCTAAATTGGATCTTACGAAAGAGGTTAAGTTGCTGTTCTAAAGTCAAAGATTTACAGAAGAATTATTATGTTTGATAAACGCAAGAAGAGAATATGCTTTTGGTAAGATTCTATTAATATGACCATTTGAACTAAAATGAGAGTTAAAGTAAACACCAAGATCACGAATTTCATTAATCGTGGTTAAGGGTTTACCATCAAAGGAATATGAAAAGAAAAAGGGCGCATTACTTTTAGAGAGAGACATGTGACATTTTTGTTACCTGATCTAAAAATAGGAGTAATATCTGACACCTTATGTTTGTCAATGAAAACACAACTAGCCAGGAATTAATTAAATATTAATAAAAGAGGAACAGAAATCGATTTAGCACATTTCGACAGAACATGAACACTAAGCCCATCGAGGTCACTTTTAAAGGAATTATTTAAGCCTTTTTCAATGTCAGCAATTTACAAAGTTAATCTACCAAAGCTCAGTGAGGAATTAACACTGTTAGATACGGAATGATTATAAAGTTCGACAAGCCTCAGTATCTGAAACTCAAATATACTTTTCCAAAGGTTTTCAACGCGCTGAATTCGAATCCGAGGTCACAATTTTCCTGATAATTTCGGTTTTCGAGATATTTTAACCCAAATTTGCGAATATCAAAATTTTTGAAGGTATTTAAGGTTATATTACTTCGAAAGGTAATTTTTGTTTATGAAACCATTAATTGGGTCCAAAAGAACTACTCTTTCTCTTCAAAATACACTTTGAATTATATCTATATCTTTCTTTTTCTCCGAAATATTAGCCGTGTTTTTTTGACGCGATTACCCGCTAAAAAACAATTTTTGTATGAGAATAAGCGATAAGTATCGCCGACTAATATCTCATACAAATTATTTTTTTAAGCGGGTAACCACGTCAAACACGGCTATTATAAATTGAAATTTGTAAGAGTTGTAAGTCTTACAAAGAATGGATATTGATACCATACGCTATTAAATATTCCTTGGAATATGCTCCACTATAAATCAATTGCAATTTTGATATCTTGAATGCAATCGGCAAACGAATAAATTTATTTTGCCATGGCGTAGTAGCAGCTTCTGTTGACACCCAAAGAAATATTTCTAACCAGCTCTGATCAACATATTATTGACAACTTCTAAACAGTAGTAGTAGTAGTAATAGATTTTATTATTAATTCATCATATAAAAAATTTAAAAAGCATATACATATGTATAAGTAGATATTAAATTAACAACAGATATAAATATAGATATTGTAGTGTATTTGTTAATGACTAATGTTTACTAGGTTTAGTGTATTTATTGATAACTGGTGTTTGCTGGGTTATATAGACGCTTGAAAAGAGTTATCGATTATTTTTTATTGCATTCGAAGTAAGACATTGTGACTGGCGGTTATAAAATTAGATCATAAAGAAAAATATATTTAAAAGCTAATAAAAACATACAAATATAAAAATAAAATTTAAAGCTAATCATTAATCTAAAATTTCAGAAAGATAAAGATAATTAATAAATCTGCATTCTGTAAATCAAAAAGATTTAATATTGAAAGCAGTTTTCAAGTTACACAATTTTAAATGCAATTCATTGAGAACAAAAAATTCTGTATTTTTTTCAAATAGAAAATATAAGAAAACAACAATTTTGAGGAGCTCACTCTTAATTTATTTCAATGCAAGAAGACTGATTTATTGCGGCCGTAAAAAAAATTAAAACATTTCAGACTATAATAGTCAAATAAGAGGTACGGATTATACCGTTTATATAAAAAAAAAACGTTAAATTATTTGAGCAAATACAACATGGTTCAAAAAGTCTTGGGAAAAATGATGAAAACACAAACTTTTTGATAAAAATTTATTTTATTCTTCAACAGAGTTCCCTTCGAGGGAGATACACTTCATCCAACGATCCTCCAACATTTCGATACCATTTTTAAAGTAGT
The DNA here is from genome assembly GCA_963662105.1 of Meiosimyza platycephala. Classification (NCBI taxonomy): domain Eukaryota; kingdom Metazoa; phylum Arthropoda; class Insecta; order Diptera; family Lauxaniidae; genus Meiosimyza; species Meiosimyza platycephala. The sequence continues at coordinate 65,615,917 of OY759211.1, read as the reverse complement.
CAACGTCAATGCTATCAAAATAGGCATCAGTTTCGAACTCGACCTCCTCATTTGAGTAAAATCTCTTTCCCTGGAGCGATCTTTTCAAGTTTAGAAACAGATCATAGTCGCTGGGGGCCAAGTCTGATGAATACGGTGGGTAGGGCAGCAATTCGCATCGCAATTCATACAATTTTGCCATTGCTTTGCATCACCGTCACGATGTTGCTTTTGATCAATTATCAACAAACGCAGGTTCCATCGCGCGCACATCTTTTTCATTTCGAAATGCTCATGCAAAATATTGAAAATACTACCGATCGACAACTTCATTATGTCTGCTAGCTCTCTCACTTTCACTTTGTGGTCTTTCAAAACGATCAGATGGATTTTCTTGATGTTTTCTGAAGTAGTAGCCTCATTTGGCCGGCCCGAACGTGGTGTATCACTGGTGCTGGTACGACCCATTTTAAATTCTGCAAACCATCTGTAAACAGTTGTTTTCGACGGAGCAAATGTGCTGTGATGTTTTTTAGAGACATTTCAATGTTTGCTTCTCGTTTTATCCGATCACAAAGCAATGTTTTATCAAAATGCGAAATTCACTTTTTTCCATTGTTTACGAAATACCAAAAGTAGAGTCAATCATACAGCGATAACTAGACGAAATGTTATCAAAATTTGACATTCCTCTTTAAAAAGTTGCCACTTCTTAAAAATTATATCGATTTGAGAGTGGTGGTGCCATCCCACCAAAATCCCTGGGACTTTTTTAACCATGCAGTAGCACAGGAGTTACAAACAAAAATTACTCTTAATCATGGCTGTTAGTCGGAATTGTTTTTCAGATAATAAAAGGTAAGATCCAATAAATGTTTTATTTTTGCAGCTAGATTAACCATTAAAACCAGTTTCCTCCCATATTTTGGATATCAAACCAGGCAGTCCGAACTCACATCGATTTTAAGAAAAGCTACATCTGCAACTTTCGACGGCAATTATATATTCGAAACCAATTTTGGTTCAGACACTTTTTAAATTTTTCTTGTTTGTTATAAAAATACTATTTTTCCTGAAACAAAAGTATGGCAAGTACTTTGGAATATCATTAGGGTTTTGTTGTCGCACTTTGCGTTTTAAAATGGTCCAAACATTCACAATGGGATTCGAGCGATGACAAGATGCAGAATCGTCTTGAAATATGACTTTTGCTTTGGTCAAATGGGGGCAATAACAAGATGTGGGGTGGGAGAGATTCTTCTTCCGGAAGGTTATGTGAACTCCGCAGCTTATATTGATATCGTAAAAAACGGCGTTTTACCTAGCATCGACCGACTAAGCGAGCACGTAGCAAAGTCATATTTCAAAACGATTCTGCACCTTGTCATCGCTCGAAATCGGTAAGTGTCCCAGTCACAATAATTATTTTTTACATTTTTTTTGATAGATTTACAATAATGAACTATTTATTTTTGCATAGGTAAAGGAATATAAGGACTTTTTGGGAATTGAGTCAGTCCATGGCCCGGTAACAGCCCCGACCTCAAACCCTCAAATAGGTCCTACGCGGTATTAAATTCAATTTTACCGTATTATTTAAAATAATTAAATAATAAATAATTACAGAATATGTGAGAAATTAAAAATGCGTAAAAAAAACTACAAAAAACAATGTATTTTTTCATATAAATAAGTTGTAATTTCTGATTATAAAACTAGCAATTATGTGTTTATTTGGAAAAGGTTCCTAGAATCTATTATTGTTAGGTGGACAGTTTTGAAAATGCTCAAAACTTGTTCCTAGCAACAGTATCTAACAAACTTAAAACCGTTAAACAAGAGTAGATATTATTTTACGCATCAAAATATAAAACTTCTTGCAAAATTCAAATCGGCGTTTTTTTCGACCGTGAGTGTAGATTCAAAATTTCAAAAAAAAAATAAAAATAATAACAGTAAATAAATTAAGCTTTCTTGACATGTTAATAAAATATTTTTTTAGCACAAATAACGAATTAAAACTATTGTAGTTTATTAAATTACCTTTCATAGGACATCCATATTTTGGAAAACTTATACCGATTTTTACAATAATTGGAACAGATTTACTTTAGGAGCCCTTGACCGATTTTTTTTTTTTCTCTAGAGATAATTCAATCAAAAATTGGGGGACGGAGGAGATCGATTGATTTCCAGAACATAGGAATCATATGAAGAGTACTGCAGTGAGCTTTAATATTAGTTTTTAGTCTTAACAAGACTATATTAAATTATCCGATTTGAGGAAACTTGAGGAAAAACTTGATATCGGCAGTTTTAGCTCTTTTTGAAGACAGACCATTCGATTTTTTTTTTAAATAAATGTTAATAAAAGCAGTGGGATATGTATTCAAATACAATGATATTGACAATTAACAATCTTAATTATAATTTTCATTCATTACATGTATTGTATATAGCTCAGATTGAAGACTCTGAAGCTAGGTAGGGTGTCAATTGGGGCGAATGATGAATGTCATTTCTATAGCAATTGAAGAGAAATTATTATCAATGATTGAGTGTCACTGAGGACAATAAGAAGTCCTCCTCATTTTGGTGTAAAAGATTCATACTACAACAGTTACGTTTTATTCGCCATCCGTTGCTAGTTATCTATAGCAATGGTTTTGCTTTGTTAATGGCAGATCTACAGTTTCTAATCTCCTTGATTTTACTTCCTTTGCATTAAGCTCTTTTGATTCTGGTGGGCAAGTTGACTGTATCTACACTGACTTCAGTAAAGCATTTGACACATTACCACACAATTTCTTTTTCTTTAAATTAAAGAAGCTTGGGTTTCCTTTAAGTTTTGTCAGCTGGATTGAATCTTATTTATCTGATCGCTCATATCAAATAAGATTTCGGAAGGTGTTTTCCTCCCCATTCAGCGCGGCATCAGGTGTTCCACAAGGAAGCCACCTGGGTCGCTCCTGTTCATTTTAATATATGCAGATGACATGAAAATTTACAGGAACGTGAAGGGGGATGGTGATACTATTCCACTTCAGTCTGACTTGAAATCCTTTGAGATTTGGTGTTCTAAAAATAACTTACATCTTAATCCTGATAAATGCCAAACTATGATTTTCACCAGGAGGAAAAATATTGTGGAATTTGATTATGAATTAAAAGATAAGAAAATTTGTCATGAAGATTTAGTCAAAGACCTAGGTATACATTTTGATGTTAAATTAACTTTTAATGAGCATATTAATCAAATTTGTAAAAAATCCTCATCTCTGCTTGGCTTTATTAAGAGGTGGACAAAAGAATTTAATAGTCCTTTAGTAACGGTGACTTTATATAGTACAATAGTGCGTCCTCACTTAGAGTACGCCAGCCAAGTGTGGTCACCATTTTATAATATTCATATTAATAGAATTGAGAGAATTCAAAAAAATTTTAGTCGTTTTGCTCTTAATGGCTTAAATTGGGTTGACTCTTTAAACCTTCCTCCATATGAGGATCGCTTGAAGTTACTACATATGCAGTCTTTGAGCTCGCGTAGAAATATTGCGGATATACTTTATCTGCATCAAGTTGTAACTGGGTCTCTTGCTGCACCGGAGCTTCTTAATTATATTCACTTAAACACTAATCGCAGGAGCAATCGTAACTCTAATCAATTATTTTACCAACCTTTAAGTAGAACTAATTATATGGCTACAGCTCCTTTTAATCGCATGACTACTCTTATTAATAATTGCGATATATATGATGTTAGCTTGTCAAAAGGTCAACTCAAGCTTAGATGAAAAATAACTATAGTAAATTTTGTAGCTTAATGGTTGTTGGTCTTTATGTTTGTGTTGTCCGAGCCCCACAGCATGATGGGTAAATTTTTTCTAACATTTATGCCCTGGACCATATTAATAAATTCATACAATTACATTCATGCAATTGTATGTTTATATACATATGATCTGGGTGGGTATGTTGAGGAAGTGTGATAAAGCAAAAGCAAAATCACAAATTTAACGAGTAAAATTATAGTTGCTATGTATATAAAGCAAGTTGCTTAAACGCCAGGGCTACCCAGCAAATTTGTATTTTGTTTATTTTGCATTTGAAAAGAAAAGAGCTATTTTGGAGAAAAACAGGAGGCGAGAAAATGCAATTCGAATTAAAAAAAGTAGAAAGAATTGCGACTCGGGGAACAAAAAGCAAATACGATAACTTTTCCATCATAAACATGAGACAAGTGATATATTAGCTAGGTTATTACATATTATTATTAATTATTCTGGTGAAACGATGAAAATAAAGATGCCTGAAGAAACTTTTGATTTTGAAGTTGCTAACACTTCAATTATTCATGCTTTATTCGAGATTTTGTACTTTTTCCTACGCAGCTGGAAAGCACAATGTGGTGCTAATTTAGACGAGAGAAAAAAATTATTAGAAATTATCATGCCTGAAATGGGAATCGAATCGGTACACCTCTGGGTTGCGAACGCATTACATTACCACTGCGGCACAATCCAGGCAGTTGAAGTTTTCCACTCCGAGGTTATTTACGTTGGCAAATTTTTCTTCGTAGCGAAAAACAATTCTGGGTAGACAATTTTTCTCTGGTTTTTCGTGATATGGGTTATTACTCGTTTAAGTAAAAAAATAAATAAATAAAATATAATAATAATAAATTAAATAAAGGCAAATTTTTGGTTTACTCGAGCTAAGCTATAAAAGTCTGCTTTACCCCTTATCTGCCCAATCCCAATGCACAATTTTAAGTCATAGTTTTCTTGAGTTCAAAGATTGTGGCATTGTGTTCAAGAAATGATGATTGCTCTAAATTTACATTCAACTCTTATGTTCAACCGCTACTATTAACTAAATATATATTGTGTCGGACATAACATATTGGATAGAATACACATTTTTGTTAAACCTCATAAGCATTTTGAATTAAAATGCATTTAAATTCAAAAAATATGCTTTATTCTTAAAAGAGATACGATTTATTTTAAATTTTATTCAAAATTCAAACTCTGTTATGAAAAAAAACCATAATATCTCAAAAATTCACGCGACAAACATATTGAACTGAACATTGCGATCAATATTTTGTAGAATATCCCTTATTAAGAACGGCTGGTCATATCCTTGGCTTGGAAGCAATAATACTGTCTATTGTCGTTTTTTCTAAAGCAAACTAAGCATCTGCCAAAGCACCAAAAAGATTTTTTTATCTCCTCCTACACTTTGCCTTTTGATCTTTTTATTGACTATTTCCCAGAGATTCTTGATTGGGTTAAGGTCTGGAGATTGTACTGGCCACTTCTTAACACGAATTCCTTGCTTTAAAACCAATCTTTCACATACCTTGAGATATGTTTTGGATCGTTGTCCTGCTGAAATTGCCAGAAAATTTGCATATTCCATACTGCATGAGGAAGCATCACAATTTGTAGGATATTTTTTGTACTTGAACCTATTCATAATTCCATCTATTTTTTGTAAGGGTCCTAAACCATTTCCAGGAAAGCAACCCCAGACCATTCATTTGAATTTTTAAATAAAATGTAAAATAAATCGTATATCTTTAAAGAATAAAACATATTTTTTGAATTTAAATGCATTTTTCATGTTTAACTTTGATAATTCAAGATGTTTATGACGTTTAACAAAAATGTGTATTTAGTCCAATATGTTTTGTCCGACACTGTACATACCAGGTGTATAACTAAATAATGTCGTTTTTTTCTTAAAAAAAACACGTTTATTTCAAGAGTTAAAGGAAGTATCGTTTATTCAAAGTATGCTCCGTCGCTTTTCACATATTTTTCCCATCTTTCAGGCAATTTGTGAATTCCACGCCAATAGAATTCCTTGGGTTTTTCGGAAAACCAATTATCAAGCCAAATTTTCACATTTTCGTAGGAATCGAAGCGCTGCTCAGCGAGTGCGTGTCCCATCGATGCAAACAAGTGGTAATCGGACGGACCAGGTCTGGTGAGTAGGCCGCATGCGCGAGCACTTCCCAATTGAGTACTTCCAACGTATCGCGAACCGGTCTTGCCGTATGTGATGGAGCGTTGTCATAGAGGAAAATGACTTTGTGTTGCCTTTTTTGATATAGCGGCCGTTCTCGTCTCGGTCGATTGTTGTTGGTAGAGTGCCGTATTAACCGTTTCACCGGGTTTTAAAAGCTCATAATACACAACGCCCTCTTGGTCCCACCAAACACAGAGCATCGTCTTCCTGCAGAAGCGATTCGGCCGAGCAGTCGATGTTGACGGTTGTCCAGGGTCTACCCAGGATCTCTGGCGCTTGGGATTCTCGAAAAATATCCATTTTTCATCGCCAGTGACAATTCGATGCAAAAACGACTTTCTTTTAAACCGTGCGAGCAAAATTTCACATGTGTTTTGGCGCCTTTCTATCTGCCTCTCGTTCAAATCATGTGGCACCCATCTACCGACCTTTTGAATCTTTCCCATGTTTCGTAAACGTTTGAAAACGGCAGACTGGCTTACATTTAACTGCTCTGCGAGTTCTTTTTGCGTTTGGGAATCGTCTTCGTCCAATAACGCTTGCATTTCGGCGTCTTCGTACCTTTTCGGAGCTCCAGAGCGTACTTTGTCCTTGACATCGAAATCACCACTTTTGAATCTTTGAAACCATCTTTAGCACGTTTTATTAGTTGCCACTTGTTCACCGAAGGTTTCAACACGCATTCGGTGCGATTCCTCGGCTGTTTACTTCAAATGAAAACACAGAATTAACATTGTCCGCGATTGCTCTTTATTCGGCACGAAAACCGACATGTTGACTGGCGCGAAACTTTGGTGGTATTATAGTTAAGGTTGACGCTTCACACTGTCAAAGTTTCATGACATTTGATAAATATTCAGGCTTGGGTGACATCTAAATGTTCGAACCGACATTACTTAGTTATACACCTGGTATATAGCATATATTTTTTTTTAATATACATACCTATCAAGAAAGAAAACGTTATATTTACTTTAGCTCCCATAGCCCAATTTTTTTTAGGGATAATAGGGGGTTAAAAGCAATTAAAAAACATGAAAAAAGTGTCACTCGGATCAAGTTTTGGAGATATAGCCATCGGAAGTTTCGCAAAAATTATTATAAGTTGGGAACCCCTGCATGGATATCAAAAATGGTATCGTAAGAAAGATAATAAAAAAAATGTGATAATGACCTATAGCTTTTTTAGCATTTTACATATTTTGCACATTTATTCTTAAAATTCTGTGGCATAAAGCAATAACCGCTTAAGTTGACATAATAAAGAATTGAGTTCTGTATGCTACCATATTCTATTAACAAAACTTTATATTAATGTGAAATCCCTATTTCTCTAACAATGTTTCTTAAAAAGATATTAATAAAAACATCTAGGTCGCAGTGAAGTTCCATTACATTTACAATAAACGCCAAAATATACCTATGAAAACTTTTCCATAGAATATTATTTTATTTATAGCCCTATTACCGTTCGCGAGTCGCCTGAATTTGACGACTCGCCTATGGCTCTGTATTATGGTTGGCGAAAGTCAAGTTCGCTTTCAAATCAATGTTGCCAAATTGCAAACCACAAATTGACGGCTGAAAAACTTAAAATTTGAAACTGTCAAATATTCAACTTCTAATTTTTATAAGTGAAAAAAATTAAAATAGAAGATAATTATGTACTTTATGACCCCATTCTTGGAGGGGGTGGGGGTTGCAGGGGGTTGATAAAAAACGATGTTTCCGATAAGAATCCGAAGGAATTAGCATTTAAAAAAATTATGGAACGTTGAAATTTCTAGTAAAATTCGATGACGCAGGCCGCCCACTTACCCCTACTCTTATGTAAAATTACTGTGGCTAGCAAACTAGGTGTTGGATATATTATAGACTGATCCGCGCCCGAAATTCAACGAAACTTTGTTCAGAGAACTGGTATTGTTGCTCCGGATCAGTTAAAACATCAATATTTCAACAGAAAGTGATTTTACAGCCTGAATTCAATAATAGTATATCTCAAATGGAATAATGTTGACTACACGGTTGAAAATATCAGTATAAAATTAATCACCCCTATTATGAATTTCGTGTGAAAATTCAATTCACCCGAAACTAGCATTTCACTCGAAATAAAAATTCGTATCATGAAATTCGCCCGAATTGAAATTCACTTCGAATCAATGTAGATTTTTCAAACATCTTATTGTGAATAGCTTTGAAGTTCAAAATGTCAAAAATGGCATAAAATAATAAGTTGTGTTAAAGAAAATAAACAAGAAATGTATAGTATTGGACTAAGGTATTATGTGAAGAAGATGAAGGAAGAAATTCCCAGCAACGTTTGCTTAGGAGGAATTTGCAAGAAAACTCAAATCCCTTACAACTACATACCTGTACAAGAGGATGGGTCATTTTAACATTTTTTCTCTAATTGCAAGCGCCTACCCGGAAAAAGTGGCCCACTCATACCAAGAACATAACTGCAAAGTTTTTTTGAAATCGGTCGGTTGAGTCTGTGGTCCTTTATGATGACTTTCCGTCGCCGAGCGATCCATAAAACGCATTAGTAACGCAGCCGGGCCCATTTTAGAAAATGCCCTACTTTCTGTGTTTTACTTAAAATTTCAAAAATGGACCCTCAGAGCACGAACAGAATATATTGACCGATTTCATAAAAATTTTGCAGCTATAATCTTGGTATGAGTGGGCCACTTTTCCCGAGTAGGCGTTTGTGATTAGAGAAAAAATAGTTAATATGACCCATCCTACTGTACAAACGTAAGCTGACAGCTACAAGATACGATTTGAAATTTATACAGCTTATTTTATCTTCAGATTTCGCCAATATTATAGAATAACCCTTGGAGCCTTGGCTTTTAACTCCACATAGAAACCCTTGCTCAGCGCATCCGCGCAAATATTGGACATTCAATTTGAAAAGCAAAATGATTTTTTAAATTCAACTATGCATATGGGGTGAATAACTTTTAGTTATTCATATAAATCCATAAGAAAATCGTATAGATTTTTTAAGTTCAAAAGTTATAAAATTTTATGTGAATATAAAATTTTTTTTTGTACTGAAAAGTTTATATGTAATTTTCACGATATTGAAAAAAATGTATATTTATGTCGGTTGTTAGAACGTTTGACTTGGACCAGATACTTCTTTTTAATTTAATTTTATTTACCATTTCTATTTATAAAATGATTTGAATAACACAACTTGAATGAACCTGCTTCATTTTTTGAATAATTTGAATGCGACCCGATTCATTTGCTAGCTCGGATACAGAATGTTGATGTTTTATTAGACAAAATCAAACATAAATAACTGTCCGCATAGCTGGTTTTTATATGTTGAAAAGTTATTAAATTTATACCTAAATTCATATAAAAAGACCCTTAAACTGATATTCATATAAAAATTTATACTTATTTTTTCAACCGTGTAGATTATCGAATTGACGCCACTGGTCTCTAACTAGGGTAGTTGGCACTATGGATGCTAGTTACTATGTTGAAAATATACCAGAAGCCGTAATGTTGCCAAACGCTGAAGAGGAAATGCCAAATGGGGAATCTTTCAGCAAGATGATGACCCGAAGCATTCCTCAGAGAAAGCAAAGGAGTGCTTTCGGACCCATAATTTCAATTTTATGAAGTGTCCTGCACAATTGCCGGACCTTAATTCAATAAAGCATCTTTGCATGGATGTTAAGAAAAGAATTAAAGACACTAGATCCGAAAATTCTGAAGAGTTATGGCAAGCAGAGAAAAATACTTGGGAAGATATATAACTCTCCAGATGCCAAGACCTGATATTTTCAATGAAGTTTTGGTGTGCCAAAATAGTCAAAAATCAAAACGGGGGCCACTTCATATTGAATATAATGTCATGAGAGCGTATTTGATGAACAAAAAAATTTAGTATTGTATATTTTGTATCCTTGTTCTTATTTTTTCGAACAGCTCATTTTGGACTTAATGCAACAATATTGCCATTAAAAAAAAAATGGGGATAGATTTGGTCATCACTTTTTTCATTTTTTAAAACCTTATTATGTGTTTAGTTATTACAATAAATATCGATATTATAAAATATTAAAATTTTGTACGCCGATTTCAATTTCTTATAAACGTGGTATATACAGTGGCGAACAGTGAAATCCGGACAAACAAAAAAATTTAAAAAAAATCGGTTCGGCTGCAAGTACCGTACAAGCAACTTCTCTTGAGAACAATTCTTCTTTTTTAATGTTTCGATACTTCGAAAATCATTTGAGAATATCTTATGATTACAATATGGCACTATTTATCTAGATTAAACAAATACATAGGCATTCTGATGAATATCTATTTCAACTCTACGAATCCATACTTTTATATGAAATTTATATTGCGTGCATAAAAAAGTCAGTTTTTTATGAATAAAAAACGAACCGCTGGACCGATTTTTTCCAGACTCCTTTCAGATCTAAGTCATGACGTGGCGTATCGATTCATATGGTCATCAATAAATTCAGTCCGGTAGTTATTGAGGAAACGAAAGCCAAAATATGTCTACATACGTACGTACATACGTACACACACACACACACAGACATCACTCTAAAAAATACTTGTAAATGATTGTCGAGGTCTTGAAACGTAAAGAAAACACAAAATTACCTATTTCGATTTTCGGATGCATAAAAAAGTCAGTTTTTTATGAATAAAAAACGAACCGCTGGACCGATTTTTTCCAAACTCCTTTCCGATCTAAGTCATGACGTGGCGTATCGATTCATATGGTCATCAAAATATTCTGTCCGGTAGTTATTGAGGAAACGAAAGCCAAAATATGTCTACATACGTACACACACACACACACACACAAACATCACTCTAAAAATACTTGTAAACGATTGTCGAGGTCTTGAAACGTAAAGAAAACACAAAATTACCTATTTCGATTTTCGGACCTATTATAATAACTTCTCAAGAGAAGTTAAAAAGGTTTTTAAGATCCCGTCATCCTCTTTGTTTTGTAGGTACGGTTTTTTGTCAAAGGTATGGCGTAGGTAGGGCTTTGGTTTAGAGGTAGGACAATATCTTAGTATAAATAGAAGTTATACTTTTAGTTTTTAATCATTCTTGTGTTGTTGTGTTGGAAATGATGCCAAATCATAAAAAAAGGCACGAAGCGAATATGCGCGAGATTTTGGCGTTTCGATGCCATAGATTATTGATACGGGAAATTTCTGCTAGAGCAGGCTTCAGTAAGTTCCCAAAAGCCGACATTTTGAAAAAGTATTCTAAAACTGGGTCGACAAATCGAAAGGAAGAATCAGAAGCACGAAAAAAGACTACCAGAAGCTGATGATCGACTTTTAAAAAAGATTAGTTTTAAAAATCGCTTCAAAACGGCTGTAGAAATTAGAAAAGAGTTTGTTGAATGTGGAGTAATAAAACTTTCTCCAATGACTGTGTGACGAAGGCTCCATGATGCTGGTTTATCTGCACATCGTCTAGCTAAAAATAGCACCAATATAATGTGTCGGAAACGCTTGGATTGGCCAACCAGCACAAATGTTAACAATCCGATTGACAGAATGTGATTTTCTCAGATGAATCAAAGTTCAACATATCCGGCTCCGATGGAATGCTGGACGTGCCCTAAAAACTGGAGAGCGTTATAGCGACGAGTGCACCCAAAGAACATTTAGGCAACCGATTAGTAGAATGGTCTGGGGATGCTTTTCTTATTACCAAGTTGGACAGCTGGCTTTGATTGAAGGAACTGTCAAAGCAGCCGACTGTAAAAACATCCTGATAGAAAACTTGGAACCTTCTATTGAAGAGCATTTTTCGCGTGTGGACAACGTGATTTTTCCAGATGATTCTGCGCCTTGTCATCGAGCGCAATTGGTAAGCATTAGTGTTTTGTAAATCCTTAATTTGTACTTAATAATAACCCACAACTTTCTTCCTTCTTTTATTCTTCTTCTTTTACAGGTAAAGAATTATTTGAATGAACTTGGCATTTCAACTTTATCGTGGTCAGGCAATAGTCCCGATCGTAGCCCCATTGAGAATCTTTGGCACATAATTAAGGTGCAGGTAGCAAGCCCCAAGTCCACTAATTTACACGAGTTAGACAGAATAATTCAAAATGTTTGGTACGAAGGCATTTCGCAAGATCTTTTGAAAAATTTGATCTCTTCCATGCAGCAGCGAGTTATGGCGGTCATAAAAGCGAAGGGAGGAGCAAAAAAATATTGATACCTGTTTTTTTAAATCCTAAATATTAGTTCTTAAAATACCTGCTGTAAATATTTTAGAATTAGTTCTTTAAAAATAAAATTTTACATTTTACCAAAAACTTTTTTTTTCATAAAGGACTTTCATTTTTTTTGCTTAAAATAGATGTTTATGATGTGGTTTTTTGACCTACAGCAAAATAGTTTCAATAAAAATTAATTGCTTTTCTGATCCTAGCATCAGTTTTTTGAATCGATAAAAAATTTAGATCCTAAAGAATTTTATTCAATTTTATTTGTTGGTCCGGATTTCATTGTTCGCCAGTATGTATAAGAAAAAACTGATATAAGAAAGAAATTTCCGGGATTTTTTGACTTTCTTATATCCGTTACCTACTGTAATGACATAATGAGCTGTTTTTGCACTTTTTTTTTTTTTAAAATAAGAATCATAAACAAGAGAGTTGGCTTAAGAGCCAAAGTAAAGATGTCATTATTGCAAATTGAGAATTTTTAAACACATGTTCTATCTCTACAAAAGCTATTAATGCATATTTGTTGGGAGGTTTTTCAGAGAGCAATGTCAACATAATCTTTCCAATTTCGTATTTTTTTTATAAAATATCTTCTAACCAAATGAAACATTCATTATCATTTTGGATCTTAACATTGCGCGTGTAAGAATCTTTAATTCTGCATTCAATTTTTTCTTTTTTCAGAAACGCTTCTAAATATTAAAAGTGATTTTTCTCGAAAACATGATTTTCGACTTAAGCTGTTATTGCTTTTTGCTACAGAATTGACAACCAAATAAAGTTTGGTTTAGTAAAAATTGGCGAATGGGAGCTTAAGTAAACTTAAGTCAAATAAAATTATATGGACATAAGTTAATATACGGAAAAAATTGTTTTTGAAAAAAAGTTGGTCGGAAATTTTAGAAAAATCGTCATAACAATCTCGAAATCTATTCATTCTTGATTATTCTCTTCTCTAACAATTTGCGAACACAAACGAATGCAGTGGTGAACGATAACAACTCAACACACAACCACCGTTCGTCCCACTCCACCAAGCATCAATTTAAATCTTCAAGTTTTGCTATATGCAGGCCGATTTTTCCGTCTTGTCCTCTGACCCGCTGTCTGTCTACCCTTCATCCAAACAAATGCATGAACCGACAAACTACTATGCATCGCTCCTTTGTTAGCCTACGTCACTATCACTGCTGCAGCAAGCAATTGTTACAATCCCTTTCAGTTTGTTGCAAATTGTATACAAAATTATTCATCCAATTTAAAGATACAAAACTCACATTACATTTTCACTTTTCTTGTTTCAAAATGGAATCCAGCATAAAAAATTTTCCGACAAAAAAAGGGGTTGTGGGCGCTTAATAAGAAAATCACAAAGTCAGCAAAATGCAAATTTTCTGTACCGTGTAAATGTTGCTTAATTCGTTGCGATATGTTTCTCCTTTTACTTAGGATTATCCAATAGTTTTTTGTTTTTTAAAGATTCCTCATTTTTAATTAAAAATTATGTTTGGTGATATTTCGATTTTTCCTATTGCAGCCACGAACTACAGACGAATGTATTCAAATACTAGTGGTGAAAGGAGGACAGCGAATGGTGTTGAAATACTTTCGCAAAATATGTAAGTCACCACAGTGAATAATTTGTGCTGCCAGAGTATTTTTTCTTCTTTAAATATAACCGGTCGTCTACCATTAGGGGAGTTCACACCAGCCTTCATGCTGTCCAACATGGCTTGACAAACCGAATATATATATATTGTTTTGCGTTCACATCATCCAGCATGCTTGTCAAATATTATTGGCAGAAAAATTTTGAGGTGTACACATCACTCGTATTACACACTTCCCTTCTTTGCTTTTTATTTGGCAGAGGTGTAATTATAAAAAAATTGTTTTCAACTCCCTACAACGAGGATGTGTCCCTTAAAAAACATAAATCTTGCCAAAACTTTTTATTATTCACGTAACCCATCGATGTTCACTCTATGAAATTTTATTTGAAATGAAAAATTTCTTGTTGTTGAAGCCAGCAGAGAGATCAAAATATTTTGAAATCCATACAACATGAGTGTCAAGCGGCTGTTTCTATAGGGGCGTTCACATCATCCTTCATGCTGTCCAACATGGCTTGACAAACCGACTAACTGTAAATTTCGTTTTGCGTTCACATCATCAAACGTGCTTGTCAAACATCATTTGCAGAAAAATTTCGAGGTGTACACATCTCTCGCATAAAGCTGCGTTTCCATGCTATCTTTCTTGATCTTCTACTATCTCATATCACAAATTTTTTGCCATAATAAGCGAGATCGATATGTGTCGTTCTTGCTATAAAAATTCGCCATTTTAACAGTTGTGATTTGTATCTTAATTTACTTTTCAAAACAAACATTTTTTATTTGTAAACTCAGACTACAGACTTCCATGCTAATTAACAATATTAATTGACTAAAATATGAACAGTTTAATAAATTTAAATTAATAAAATATATTCAGGAATACAAACTACTTAACAAACTCTTAAATTCATTCCAATCTGAAACGATAATGTTCACTTTTATGACATCCGTTAAATTCCCATCAATAAGAACTTGCAGCGGCTATTCTACAATATTAGAACAATCGACAGCAATAACTTTAAAGCTAAAGCTTTAGCAGCACCAGCTGTTGTAGGGCTGCTGGTGGTTGAGTGAATGGCGTCTGGTTCATAGGTTCAGGATACATTTTTCTTGATGACTTGGCATTGCTGGAGCTGCAACTTCATTCCTATATAAAATAAAACACTGATTTTAATATTATCTTTCTAATATTTACTTACTTACTAGCAAATGTTTCTACATCTTATCGCTTTCGGTGCTGATTTCCGTGTGGTTGCTTTAACCGAAATCTTTGTTTATTTTTTTTCTTGTTTTTTTTTTTGAAAACTGTCTAAGCTTGACAGCACATAAACAACAACTATAAAAATTAATGTCAAATTAATAGCATGAAATCAACTTTGATAGCAAAAGTTCAACTATTTTAACTTTCTTGATCAACTGAAATCAAAGAGGATATCACATGCTATAAAAATAGAAAATGTATGTGTATTCGCTCTCGCATTCGCCAAGCCCATTAGGTTCTGCTTGCATGTTTTTTCTTTCTAACAAAAATTTGATAGTGGAAGATAGTAGAAGATAACATGAAAACGCAGCTTTACTCACTTCAATTCTTTGTTTTTTTATTTTTCGGAGGAGTAATATTAAAAAAAATTGTTTTCAACTCCCTACAACGAGGATGTGTCCCTAAAAAAACCTATATCTTGCCAAAACTTTTTATTATTCACGAAATCCATCGATGTTCACTCTACGAAATCTTATTTGAAATGAAAAATTTCTTGTTGTTGTTGCTGACGCCAGTAGAGAAATCAAAATATCTTGAAATTAGGGATGTTATGGATATGAAATTTCGGATTCGGTTATGGATACGGATATTAAAATATTTTTGTATCGGTTTCGGATACGGATAAGGATATAATATTGTAGCGAAATTTGGTTTATGCCAGAAAATTCTCGTAATAATTATTAAACGATATTACTTGCATCACTGACCGTAAGGAAATACTTGCATCATTGACCGAAGAAAAATACTTGCATCATTGACCGTAAGAAAATACTTGCATCATTGACCGTAGAAAAATAACACCATCTAGCGACATGTAGCATGTTTTCTGTACTATAAATGATAAAGTGGTACGACATTATCAACGTCGATAATCGCCATCTAGAAGACACTGGAAACGACATTCTGGATAATGGCGGATGGTACGACATTATCGCCATCTAGAAGGCACTGGAAACGATATTCTAGACAACGGCAGATGGTTCGAGAAAATGATGACTTTAGTATAAAAGGCTGTCATATGAGCAGCAGAGACACAGTTGATATTGAACAGTGGAACACAGTGGATCTTAAGTGAGAACATTTGAATTTAAGTACTAAAGTGATATAGTGGATTTTAAGTAATAAAGTATAACGTTTGGGTATACAATTTGAATATAAAGATTAAATAAACAATTGTACTGTGTAAAAACTAACGTTTGTGATTTAAATAAACCATTTTATAATTCAATAAAGATTGCGTTTTTCTTGATTATTACACAATCCAGTGATCGAACTCAGAAAAGTGTAAGAGATTGAAATTACTGTCAAAGGGACAGGAAATTTCGTAACAGTTGGTGTCAGAAGTGCGATTGTGTAAAAAGAATTAACAATCAAATAAAAAAAATATAAAAAATAATAATAAAAAATAAATACAAAAAAAATGGTTAAGTTTGACGAACTAAAAGTGGATCAACTAAAGAAGGAGTTGCAGCAGCTGAATCTGCAATCATCTGGCGGAAAGTTGGAGTTACAGAAACGCTTACGGCAGGCTCTTGAGGCTCAAGGGGTAGACCTGGAAGAGCATGAATTTTATAGTGATGTCTCAGAATCAACAGCGAAAATGGAGGAAGCTTCTGGAATGGCTGCAAATGGTGAAGTTGTAGATATGTCAAAGTTCGAGAAAATGTTAATGGCGATGACACAGACAATAAATCAAAATGCGCTACAAATAGACCAGAAGTTAAGCCAAAATGCACTGCAAATAGACCAGAAGTTAAGTCAGAACGCGCTGCAAATTCAGGAGGTTCGGAAAGAAATTGACCAGAGCTTAAGTCAGAATGCGCTAAAGATTGATCAGAGGTTGAGTCAGAACGCGACGCAGATCCAAACAATGAATCAAAATATGGAGGCTGTTCGAATGGAGGTTGCCAAAATGGTAAATGGCCTCGATGCAAAAGTGATTGAGTTACGAGACGACGTTGAATCATTCAAGGAAAAAGCCCAAGATAAGCTTGAAAAAGTTCAAAATAATCTTGAAAAAGTTCAAAATAATTTTGAAAAAGTTCAAAATAATTTTGAAGACGTTAATAAAAGGATTCAACAGTTGGAAATAAGCAGTCCAACCACTCAAGTAATAAGAGAAATCGGCGCAGAGAGGCTTAAGGCACCCACGTACGATGGAACAACGCCATTTAGTGTTTTCAAGCTCCAGTTTGAAACAACATCTGCTCATAATCGTTGGGATAACGATAGTGCAGCAGCAGCGCTAATTGTGGCATTAAAAGGCGCAGCTGCAGAAGTATTGCAAACGGTTCCAGTGGCGGAGCAAAAGAATTACAAAGCGGTGATGGATGCCTTACAGCGAAAATATGGCAGTGACCACATGAAGCAGATTCACAGACTGGAGTTGAAAAGTCGTATCCAGAAATCTGGTGAGTCCTTGCAGGAGTATGCTGCGGATATTGAACGATTGGCACACCTTTCCTATCCTGACGAATTAAGTGTCGTAGCTGAAAAATTCAAAATAGAGGCGTTTATTTACGGCATACGTGACTCAGAGACAAAACGCGAGACAATGAAGAACCCGAAGATTACATTTAATGAAACAGTCACGGTTGCTCTCATTCAAG
This sequence comes from Meiosimyza platycephala, assembly GCA_963662105.1. NCBI lineage: Eukaryota > Metazoa > Arthropoda > Insecta > Diptera > Lauxaniidae > Meiosimyza > Meiosimyza platycephala. Next base: position 65,598,151 of record OY759211.1, on the reverse strand, counting down.
AGACGATTGCGTTGACATGCCGCCCATCATTGAAAACTCGTCGGATGGAGGTGGAGGCTGAGAGCAAAAATTCGTCGTTCGCCAGCAGTAGCTTCAACGGAAATTGCTATAACTGTGGCAAGCAGGGACACATGGCACGTGACTGCAAATCACGTCGTAAACGTTCTGCATCACGTTCACCAAGAAGAAAAATTGGAAATAGGGTGAACGATGGCAAAAATGGTAGTGAAGAGAAGTCGTTAAACTAAAGAGAGTCAGTACAGCGGGGCGTGAGCTGACTCTCACTCATGATTGCCCCACAGTCTTAGTTTCGAAGCTCTGCCGAAATTCCAACAGCCTTACCATCGGTGGAAAAATCAACGAAAGACCATGTGAGCTAACTTTGGATACAGGCGCATCGCACTCAATTGTGAGGACAGATTTATTTAATAGACGACGAGTAATGCCATTAAATGGGATCCAATTGAGAACAGCGACAGGAGAAATGGCGCAAATAGTAGGAAAAGTTACAGCAAGTGTTCTTATCGGCAACAAACCTGTGGAACATGATTTTATTGTTGCAAACATCACCGATGAGGTTATCATTGGCGTGGACTTCATGATTCGACACGGGTTCACTTTGGATCTTAAGAAAAAGACGTTAAGATATGCCAATGTAGAGTTGCCTTTAGACGTTGGCTGTGGAGAAAAATTAACAATTGCAAGAGTCTTTATAAGTGAGCGCTGTCGAATTGAACCCAACACCGAAGAAATTATTTGGGCTACAACAAGTGAAGACTGTGGGACAAGCCATCTGTGGGTAGTGGAACAGATAAGAAATATTTAAAGAAAGACCTGATTATTGGAAAGACCCTAGTAAAAACAAGAGCGGACAGCAAAATACCAGTACGAATTTTGAATCCAACAAATAAGCCGAAATGGATGCAAAAAGGTGAAGTAATAGCGCAATGTGAGAAAGTTACGGCTGTTATAAATTGTGAAAATGACCAGCAGGACACAAAAGGTACAGCTTTGACAAAATCATCGGCCTTGGAAGTATTGACGAAAGAATGGACGAAGGAGTTGTCTGCCCAGAACAAAAATAAAGCAAAAAGGTTTCTGCAAAAGCATTGGCAGATATTTGCGTTCAAAGGAGAAAATAATGGCCGAACATCAGTTGTCAAACATCGCATTGATACAGGTGATTTTCAGTCAATTCGTCAACCCCCAAGGAGACTAGCACTCGCTAAGAGAGAGGAAGTAACGGGCCTTATAGAGGATATGGCGCGAGAAAAGGTCATTGCACCATCAGAAAGCCCGTGGAGTTCACCGGTCGTGCTTGTCAAGAAAATGGACGGAAGTATGCGATTCTGTGTGGATTACAGAAAATTAAATGACGTCACCAAAAAAGACAGCTACCCGTTACCCAGAATCGACGATACACTGGATACGTTATCTGGTGCAACATGGTTTTCCACCCTGGACTTACAAAGTGGATATTGGCAGGTGGAAATAGATGACAAAGACAAGGAGAAAACTGGCTTTAGTATTGGGAATGGTCTATGGCAGTTTAACGTCATGCCGTTTGGTCTTTGTAACGCTCCAGCTACGTTTGAGCGGTTAATGGAACGAGTGCTCAAAGGACTACATTGGAAGACCTGTTTAGTGTATCTCGATGACATCATCATCATGGGAAAAGATTTTGATGACCACTTGAAAAATCTGGAGGAAGTGTTTGAGCGCTTGGAAGCAGCTGGACTAAAATTAAGTGCGAAAAAGTGCTCACTTTTCCAGCGTGAAGTCAAGTATCTGGGGCACAAGGTTACGTCAGAGGAGTACACACAGATGAGGATAAAATAAAAGCTGTGAAAAATTGGCCACGACCATCTAATCTTCATGAGTTGCGAAGTTTTCTGGGCCTATGCACTTACTACAGACGTTTTGTTCCTGGTTTCGCAAATGTCGCAGGCAGTCTACATGAACTGACACAGAAAAATCGGAAATTTGAATGGAGTGGTGCACAGGAAACTGCATTCCAAAAGCTGAAAGAATTATTGTCTACAGCGCCAATACTCGCGTACCCAATACCTGGCGAAAAATTTATATTGGACACCGATGCGAGTGGCCATGGTATTGGAGGAGTTTTGTCCCAAGTCATCAATGGACAAGAAAAAGTCGTCGCATATTTCAGCAAAATTCTGTCAAAACCTGAGAGGAATTATTGTGTAACTCGGAGGGAGTTATTGGCAGTAATGGAATGCGTGAAGCACTTCCATAAGTACTTATATGGACAGCATTTTCTCCTGAGGACAGACCATGCGGCATTAAGGTGGCTACTTCAATTCAAGGATCCTGAAGGTCAAATCGCACGGTGGATAGAACGCTTGCAGTGCTATGATTTCACCATAGAACATCGCAAAGGAAGTCAGCATGGAAATGCGGATGCACTTTCCCGTCGTCCATGTAAAATTGAATGCGGTCATTGTTCACGAACGGAAAGTAAAGCTGGAAAAATTGATGTGCGCCTTTTGAACGTTTTACCTGAAGAAAAGTGGACAAAAGAGGAGGTACAACGGGACCAGCGCAGTGATACAGATTTGGCAACTATAATTAAGTATAAAAAGCTGGGTAGGAAACCGGCGTGGCAAGAAATATCAAGTGAAAGCCAAATCTGTAAAGCATACTGGGCGCAATGGCAAAGTTTGGAGTTGCATGATGGTTGCCTCTACCGAATCTGGGAAAGCGAGGATGGTAAAATTCGTTCAAAACTGCTGGTTATTCCAAAGGAAAAATTTAAGGAAATAATCAAGGATTATCACAATGGATCGAGTGGTGGACATCTGGGCGTAACAAAAACCACAGAGAAAATAAAGAAACGGTTTTATTGGGTAGGATGCCAAGAAACAGTTGCTGACTGGATCCGCCGTTGTGACCAATGTGCAATTGCTAAAGGACCAAGGCACCGCACTCGGGGAAAAATGCATCAGTATAACGTTGGAGCTCCCTTTGAGAGGATAGCGATGGATATAGCGGGACCTTTTCCAATTAGCAATGCAGGAAATAAATACATCCTTATGGTAATTGATTACTTCAGTAAGTGGCCAGAAGTATATCCCATTCCCAATCAAGAAGCAAAAACAGTGGCAGACATTTTCATCAAAAATTGGATTTGCCGATATGGAGCTCCACTTGAGTTGCATTCCGACTGTTGCGGCAGCTTTTTGCCGTATGTTGATTGTTGTGAAATGCGAATATTTCTTCCTTGGTGAAAAGATTTGCAAAGATTTCTTGCTTGCCTGCAAAGATTTTTGTCGCTGGACACAGTGCCTTCACACTCACATGCAATGCAGCAGCAGCTTTAATTTATCAAAGTTTAATTCAATTTCACTTGGTATCAAATAAATTGTTCTTAGGTAAATTTCACTCGACCGAGTTCAAATATAACCAAAAACTGGTTTCAATATATTTTAAATTTATTTAATTACAAAACTTCAATTTATAATAAATTTTTTGCAAGTCAAAAAAAAGAGACGAAAATGTGGCTGGCAAAGCTCAAACTTCAAAAGAACAAAGAACAAAGGAAATTCGTTCCTTTTATTTATGTGACAAGTTGCCACAATCGATTATCAGATTAATCGAAAAAGCAATTGACATAACATTTTCAACAAGTATGTGTTTCTCGTATTCGTCTCTTTCAGTGTTGCCGTAAATTAAGTATTGTACCATAATAATAGTAGCACAATTATAAATGTAATGCATTACATTAGCATTAAATAAGAAAATAAATATAAGAATAAAGAAGTATAAATATAATTGAATCCAATTAGTATAAAAATAATTAGTGTAATAATAAAGATTGATATGCCTCAACATACCGGCCCCGGTGAAGAACTTTAAAAGTTTTCACGGTGGAATTAAAGCCAGCTTTTGGACGGGGCGTTTGTATTCGCCTGCAGCAGTTTTAATTTGTGCTACGCGCACCTTTCCATCCTTGCCAGGATATACTGCGGTTACCCTTCCCAGCATCCATCGTTGAGGAGGTGTGTTGTCCTCGTGAATAAGCACCAGAGCACCCACGTTGAGGTTGGATTGGTCGTTGCGCCACTTGCAGCGTGTTTGCAAATCGAGAAGGTAGTCTTTCGACCATGCTCGCCAAAATGCCTGTTTGATTGAGCATAACAGCCGATATTGTTTTAAACAGGTTTGCTTGCTGGTTTTCTCGTCTGCGACGAATTCGTGCGGCAGCGAAACAATTTCCTCGCCTATCAATAGGTGGCCTGGCGTTAGGGCTGCGCTGTCGCTTGGATCGTTGGACATGGCTGCTATCGACCTTGAATTTAGGATGGCCTCCACTTCGACCAATGCGGTATTCAATTGGTCGGCGGAGAGGTTGGCGTTGCCCATTAGGCGAATCAAATGATGTTTGGCTTGTTTCACTGCGGCTTCCCAAAGGCCGCCGAAATGCGGTGCCCTTGGCGGAATGAATACAAATTCGATTCCTTTTTCGGTTGAAAACTGCTGCAACTGCTGGCGTTGGCGCGCGAATGCGACTTCTAGCTCTCTCATCGCATTTTTTGCCCCCACGAAATTGGTAGCATTGTCGCAGTGAATCTTCTGAGGAACTCCGCGTCTGCCGATGAACCTTTTTAAAACAGAAAGAAAAGAATCAGTTGAAAGATCTACTACTAATTCTAAATGTACAGCTTTGGAGCTAAAGCATATAAAAACTGCAATGTACATTTTAACGGGTGGACGACCCCGAATACGTAGGGATAAATAAATTGGACCAAAAAAATCCACTCCGCATATCGAGAAAGGTCGAATGGCTCGAACTCGATCTGCGGGCAAAGATCCCATTATTTGGTTTATCAATTTTGGTTTGTATTTAAAACAGTGTACACACTGGCGTACAGTTTTGGTACATGCCTCTCGAGCATTGATAAGCCATATTTTTTGGCGAAGTAACGAGACAAGTGTTTTTGGTCCAGCATGGCAATTTTGCACGTGTAAATATTTTAAGTAAATTTGTATAAAATATGCATTTTTTGGCATAAGTAGTGGACATTTTGACTCGTAACGAAGATTTGAATGCAGCAATCTGCCGCCAACACGAATAAGAGAAATTGAACGTTTATCGACATTATACTGTTGAATGAATGGGCATAATTTTTGCAGCTGAGGTTGAAGCTGCAGCGACTTTTCTAATTTCTTAATTTCATCTGGAAACTCATACATTTGTGATATTTCTACAATTTTTAAGAAAGCCAGATTTTTTTCGGCTGCAGTCAAGTCAAAACTTTCACTTTTCTTTAATAGTTTTAAAAAACGATAAATATAGCAAAAAATGCGTATAAGTTTAGAAAAGGACGAGTGTTTTAATATCAAGTCAATAAAAATATTGCTTGATTTTTGAGCTAGCAAAACAGTTTGATTTTTTGGTCTCAAGCATTTTATCTTGTGGATTCAAATTTGAATGCTTGGGCTTTGGCCAATCGTCAGAATTCTTTAAAAGAAAGGCCGGCCCCGATAGCCAAATTGACGCTTGTAACTCATCAGCGTTGCAGCCTCTGGAGACAATGTCTGCAGGATTTTCTTTAGAAGGTACATGCATCCATTTTATTTCTTGTGACAGATCTTGAATTTCTGCCACACGATTAGCTACAAAAGTAGTCAAAGTGGATGGATGTGCTTGAATCCAGTGATGGACGATTTCTGAATCCGTCCAAAAAGTAGTGCTCTCGATTTCACAATTACCAAGTAATGGCTTTACTCGAGCCCAAAGATTTGATAGTAAATGCACCGCACATAGCTCAAGTCTTGGCAATGACTTTGTTTTAAGTGGAGCTACTTTAGACTTTGCGGTTAGCAAACGTACAGTTATTTCCTGACCAAAATTATTTCTTACATATAGGCAACAGCCATATGCACGAATAGAGGCATCTGCAAAGCCATGAATTTGGATAGGAGAGTCTGGACAAGTGTTCATGAAGCGTGGTATTGATATTCCACTGAGCTCTTTAATGTTTTCTTTGAATCTTGTCCAACTTGTATTAAGACTCATCGGTATAGATTCGTCCCAATCCAATTTTTGAAGCCACAATTCTTGAAGAAGAATTTTAGCCTTTGTAATTATAGGGCAAAGGAGTCCGAGAGGGTCAAAAAGCCTGGCAGAAACTGATAAAATGTTTCTTTTTGTGGCTCTCAAGTTTTCAAAACTTGGATCCAAACGAAACGTAAAGTTATCGTTCTTCGGAAACCATCTCATGCCCAAAGTTTTTGTGAAATCGGAATCATTAAATTGAAGTGATTTTTCATCTTTTTCTGCTGAAAAGTAGCTAGGGTGATTTGAGTACCACTTTGCCAAATCAAACCCAGCTGAACTAAGCACTTCTGTAACTTGTAGTCGAATTGTTTCAAGCCCTTTTAAGTTATCGGCACCTGTTAGCATATCATCAACATAAAAATCTCTTTTAATCACCATAGAAGCAGCTGGGTGTGAGTTTTTATGAAGATCGCTAAGATGCACTAAGCATCTGGTGGCCAAAAATGGAGCTGACGCCGTTCCATAAGTATCTGTATTCAACTGATATATTTTAATTGGCTCAGAATCTGATTCTCGCCATAAAATCAGTTGAAATTTGCGATCAGCCTCGTCAATCATAATTTGACGGTACATTTTTGATATGTCAGCTGTAAATGCGTACTTATTCAATCGAAAACGCAGTAAGATTGAAAATAAGTCGTTTTGAATAAATGGTCCAACCATCAAAATGTCATTTAACGAAATGGTTGAAGACGTTTTGCATGAAGCATCGAAAACTACGCGAAGTTTTGTTGTGACGCTTTCAGGCCTAATCACGCATTGATGTGGAATCACATAATGCGGTTTTGACAAAATATTAAGAGGAGCTAATGACATATGTCCTAAATTGCGATATTCTCGCATGAAATCATTGTACATTTCTCTTAATTGAAAATCCCTTAGTGTTCTACGCTCAAGGGACAAAAAACGTTTTTTAGCTACTTCAAATGACGAGCCTAAATTATTGAAATCTCCTTTAAAAGGGAGTTTTACTTGAAATCTTCCTGAACTTAAACGTGTGACTGATTTTTGAAACGAGTCTTCACAAGACTGCTGTTCAAAAGTAAATTTAGGTTGTGATTCTGCAGGAATTTCTTCCATTTCCCAAAATTTGGGCAGCAATGAATTAAGCGACTCTGGATTTTCAATAATATCCGTATTAATGGAAACTGACAAACAAGTAGCAGATTGTCTATAGTTTCCCGAAATAATCCATCCTAGCAATGTTTTCTGAATTGCTGGAAGATTTGAATTTAATTTGATTTGGCCAACACAGAGTAAATTAAAGAACAATTCTGCTCCTAACAAAATGTCAACTCTGTGGGGCTTATAAAAAAATGGATCCGCCAATTCGATATTTGATGGGATATTCCACTGCTGATGAGGTAAAATGTCATCAGGATGAATTGAAGAAATGGACTTTAAAATCCAAAAGTCAGAGTTGAATTTATGAGAATTAACTCGTGACTGACAAAGCGCATGAATTTTATGCTTTATTGGGGAGTTAACTGAATTTAGAGTAGTTATATTTATTAACTTTTCCTCTTTTTTTAATCGAAGCTTTTGAGCCAATTCTTCAGACATAAAGTTAAGCTGAGATCCGGAATCTAACAGCGCTCTGGCATTATGAAATTGACCCGAAATGTCTTTGACTTTTATGATAGCTGTCGCTAAAATAACTTTGTCCACTTGACTTGATGCTAAGTTGATATTGGCGCTACTACTGGATGTCGGATCCGAAGAAATGTTTGAAGTGGCCGCCCCAGAATCTAGCAGAGTAGCCTGGGCTAACGAAGAAGTGTGATATATGTGCAATAGTGTATGGTGAGGCTTATTGCAAACCTTACACTTTATGGATTTGCACTTTGAAACAGAATGACCATTTCTTAAGCAGTTAATGCATAATTGATTGGTTTTTGCAAATTGAAAACGCGATGTTACCGAAAGATTGTTAAAAGAAGTGCAAGAACTAATTGCATGTCCTGCTAATTTGCAGTATAAACAAGGCGCAAGCGAAGTTGTTTCCTTTGAAACCGAAAGCGAAACCATATTATTTTTATTTTTACTGTAATTATTTCCTTTAATTACTTTATTTGGATTAAACTTTAACTTTGATGATTCCTCTGCAGAAATTTGTTGAAATCTTCGAGTGAGAACAGCCTCACAATCTGACCACAGCGGGAGTTTACTGTAATCCAAATTATCTTCAATTTTTGTTCTGGATTCAGTATCAATTTTTGACATAACCAAATGGATTATGATAGCATTTGCTATGCTTTTATCGTCTCCTAATGAGAGCAATGATGCATAAGTTGCAGATACCGTATCAATTGTTGTACGCAATGCAGAAGCTGAAGGCTTCACCATTTGTGGAAGTTCAAAATGTTGACCAATTGTATCAAAAAATATTAGGCACTTATTATCATAAACCTTTTTTAAACAGGCGAGCGCCTTTGGATAATTTGAATCGCTTATTTGAAAAGCTTTTATTGTTCCAAGAGCTTCACCTGACAGACATGAAACTAAATGAGTAAATTTTTCAATGTCCGAAAGCGATAAACCTTTATCGACTAAAGTTTCAAAAAGGCTTATGAAATTATTGAATTCGGAATATTTTCCACTGAATTTTGGTAAACGCATTTTAGGAAGCTTGCACTGTGACGAAAATGAAGCGTTCATTGACATGTCTACAATGCTAGTACGTTTCGATTTATTCACCATTGTTATAAAAAGAGATTTGGCACTCACGCTAATGTTTTCCAATTCTGCTCTTTTATCATCGCTGATATCCAATATCTCAATTTCATTTTGAATTTTCATAACTTGTTCAATATAGTTATTAAGAATGTCTAATCGACATTCAACTTCCGCAGGATTTAAAGAAATGGTTTTCTCTAAAACCGATTTCTTTATACGCAAAATAGAATCCATAATTTTGTTTCGTTTTAATTGTAAGAGCTCAAGATGCTCATCATCGTTTCTATCTTTCTTTGGAGCAATTTTGACTATGCATATTTTCAAAGATAAGTGTACGATATGAAAATATGTAAGGACAAATTATTCACTTGTAAAAATTTTCAAAAAAAAGTAAAGGCAAAATGTATTAACATTTATTAGAGCCTTCAATAACGTGTATGTGAACAATTGGCTCCTTAATTAATTTCACAAAAAAAGTATAGGCAAATGTATGCATTAAAATTTATTGCGTTCGATTTGCCAAAGTATTCAGTCAGTTTTCTAAAAGCAAGTTATGTTGCAAAAGTGAGATTTGTTGTTGCTTTGAATCACGCATAAGAATACGTACGAAAAAAAACGAAAAGAGACAAAGCCCTTGGTAACAAGCAACAACCGAAGTGAATTGTACAGCTACTCAAATTCAACTTCAAGCGAAACGAAATGGAATGAAACTAACTGCTTTTATGCTAACTGTAATATGGTGCCTTATTTGCAATACTCCGATACTGCCATAACAGATTTTGCAAATGTATAACCTTGAAAATGTCCGCAAGGCATTTGCATGAATATGTACATATGTATGTAAATGTAAAAAAGTACTGCAAGTGCTAAAAATCTCTGTCTCGTTACTTGAGGACTGAATTGATTGTTAGCGCTTTTTACCTGCACTTCCCTTCTGTATACCATGCCTTCCAGAACTGACCAACTGTCCCTGCTCGGGCGCCAAAATGTTGCGGCAGCTTTTTGCCGTATGTTGATTGTTGTGAAATGCGAATATTTCTTCCTTGGTGAAAAGATTTGCAAAGATTTCTTGCTTGCCTGCAAAGATTTTTGTCGCTGGACACAGTGCCTTCACACTCACATGCAATGCAGCAGCAGCTTTAATTTATCAAAGTTTAATTCAATTTCACTTGGTATCAAATAAATTGTTCTTAGGTAAATTTCACTCGACCGAGTTCAAATATAACCAAAAACTGGTTTCAATATATTTTAAATTTATTTAATTACAAAACTTCAATTTATAATAAATTTTTTGCAAGTCAAAAAAAAGAGACGAAAACGTGGCTGGCAAAGCTCAAACTTCAAAAGAACAAAGAACAAAGGAAATTCGTTCCTTTTATTTATGTGACAAGTTGCCACAATCGATTATCAGATTAATCGAAAAAGCAATTGACATAACATTTTCAACAAGTATGTGTTTCTCGTATTCGTCTCTTTCAGTGTTGCCGTAAATTAAGTATTGTACCATAATAATAGTAGCACAATTATAAATGTAATGCATTACATTAGCATTAAATAAGAAAATAAATATAAGAATAAAGAAGTATAAATATAATTGAATTCAATTAGTATAAAAATAATTAGTGTAATAATAAAGATTGATATGCCTCAACACCGACCAAGGACGAAATTTTGAGTCGGCACTTTTTAAGGAGGTTTGTGACATGCTTGGAATACAGAAGACACGTACCACAGCATTGCATCCTCAGTCCGATGGCATGGTCGAAAGGTTCAACCGTACTCTAGAGGAGCATCTGAAAAAGGTTGTTGATAAAGGACAAAAAGATTGGGATGAGCATCTTCCAATATTTCTGATGGCTTATCGTTCGTCAATACACGATACCACTACAGTCACGCCAGCAAAAGCAATTTTTGGTACGGACTTAAGGCTTCCAGCAGATTTGAAGTACGGAGTAAGCGCTGTCCCAGAAACGACCAATGCTGACGATTACATATCGCAGAAAAGAGAAAAACTAGCAGATATACACGAGCTCATCAGGAGACGTACTCAATTGGCTAGCGACAAGATGAAAGCTCGGTATGATCTGCGAGCAAATACTGAAGGGTTCAAAGAAGGTCAATTAGTGCTGCTACACAACCCACAACGAAAACGAGGCTTGTCTCCTAAATTACAAACTCATTGGGAGGGACCTTATCGGATCGTCACAAGGATTAATGATGTTGTGTATCGAATCCAAAAATACCCCGGCAACAAAGGTTAATTAAAGGTAGTCCACATCGAAAGGCTGGCACCTTATACTAGAGATGGAGAGACTCTTGTTCGGGACGAACAAGTTTAAGCGGAGGGCAGTGTAGCGAAATTTGGTTTATGCCAGAAAATTCTCGTAATAATTATTAAACGATATTACTTGCATCACTGACCGTAAGAAAATACTTGCATCATTGACCGAAGAAAAATACTTGCATCACTGACCGTAAGAAAATACTTGCATCATTGACCGTAGAAAAATACGTGCATCACTGACCGTAGAAAAATAACACCATCTAGCGACATGTAGCATGTTTTCTGTACTATAAATGATAAAGTGGTACGACATTATCAACGTCGATAATCGCCATCTAGAAGACACTGAAAACGACATTCTGGATAATGGCGGATGGTACGACATTATCGCCATCTAGAAGGCACTGGAAACGATATTCTAGACAACGGCAGATGGTTCGAGAAAATGATGACTTTAGTATAAAAGGCTGTCATATGAGCAGCAGAGACACAGTTGATATTGAACAGTGGAACACAGTGGATCTTAAGTGAGAACATTTGAATTTAAGTACTAAAGTGATATAGTGGATTTTAAGTAATAAAGTATAACGTTTCGGTATACAATTTGAATATAAAGATTAAATAAACAATTGTACTGTGTAAAAACTAACGTTTGTGATTTAAATAAACCATTTTATAATTCAATAAAGATTGCGTTTTTCTTGATTATTACACAATCCAGTGATCGAACTCAGAAAAGTGTAAGAGATTGAAATTACTGTCAAAGGGACAGGAAATTTCGTAACAATATTATTTCGGTTTCGGATACGGATATTTTGGTGGACTTTTTTACAGAAATCCATCAGTAAAAAACAAAAAATCATGTCATTGTATTTTTGTTTTCATTTATGTTTAGTACAAATCAGTGAAATTAGTTTTTTAACTGAAGTAAAGGTAAATTATATTTTACAAAAAGTAATTTTGGTGCTTTTTCTCCACTGAGTCCATTTCTAAGTGGAGTATACATATATTAATCCTGCAGCACTGAATCACTGTTCACTCACCACATTGCACAACTGTTTATATCTGGATATGAGATTTCGGTTTCGGTTATAGATACGGATAATAAAAATTCTTTATTTCGGTTTCGGTTACGGTTACTGATAACTTTTTTTTCAGATATCTGGGGGTTTCGGTTACGGATACTGATATCCATAACATCCCTACTTAAAATCCATCCAACATGAGTGTCAAGCGGCAGTTTCGAGCGATCACACGATCAAGCAATGAGGTTTGTCAAGCATGATGGACAGCATGAAGGATGGTGTGACTGGCCCTTATAGTTCAGAGTGACAGAGATAACTAGTTTTTACATTTAGCGGCTGTAACGTATGGCCTGCTTATACTTTAACAATTCAAATGAATACATCGAATGCCTCATGGCAAAATTAGTCTTTTCACTAAAATAATATATTGCTCTTGCTCGTGGAGCACTGTGATAGTCTATTTTGACGTTGTGTCATGTATATACAACTTAAATAAAAATAAAATAACAAAACAAGACGAAAGAGAGAGCGATACTAGAACAGAGTTACTCGTGTGTAGCATCGCCGACTCTACAAATAACGTAAATAAACAAAGTTTAACTTTTAGACCTTTGAGAATCGAAAACACTTACTTAAAGTGTAAATTACTGAATCATGACCATGGGCACGAGGCAGCACAACACGAATTGGAGGCGCTTCACAATCGCCAAGCAACTCCCGCTGCACCACCCCCCTCCAATGGCATGGAAATAAAATATGAATGTACTGAGTACGTAGATATGTAACTATCTTATCATTAGACATTAACATATAACATTAAACAATAAATATCTTGATTTAGTAAGAAGAGTTCTTTAAGTATAAAATTACAAGATTATATAAAAACAAAAATGGATTGACCATTAATTCAAATTAAAACGAATACATCTAATGTAAGTCGTTCAAAGAGCTCAGCTGAGGACGCGAGGCAGAACAGTGCGTTTCAGCTCGCAGCAACGATGCTGCACAGTCTAGCACAGTAGGATAGAGTACTCCACCCCACATGGTCGAACCACCGCCATGCCTTACACTACCTCAGCTAAAATAAATTTTATCATTCATTAATTTTTGCTTTAACAAGTTAATTATACTTGTTAATAAAGTATTGTAGATTTGCAAAATAAAATAAAAATTATTTTATTTTGCAAATCTACAATACTTTATTAACAAGTATAATTAACTTGTTAAAGCAAAAATTAATGAATGATAAAATTTATATTTATATTTATATTTATATATATATATATATATATATATATATATAGGAGTAGTAAACATAAAAAATATAACAAAAAAGACAAAATAACTTAATCTAAAGGTAAGATTTGCACACCAACCTGTACCACAATGATACTGAGTCCGATTTAAGCGCGTTGGGTAAGGATGAGATTTTCTTTTTAAAGAAAAACCACGATATCGCCCATTGGTGCTATGAGAAAATAAGGTAAGCTGAAACTGAAATGGGCTGATCCATGTTATCATAAGATAGTAAAGGTGAGATATACAACGTTTAACCACGATTGTGCCCGGGCAAGGCTTTTGAATAGTAAGGTGATCTGGATCCATTATAAGCTGATCCGAGAGTTTCGTAAAGAACTCCCACTGGGGAATGGTATATAGAGGTGGTCCAGTTCGTATCAGATTGTGACAAACAAATTCCTTTAATGACTTCATTAGTGGAATCATCCATTTTTGTGATCAACTTTTCCATCATAAAAACCGCATATTACATAAGCGGAGTGATATTTGCATCACCATAAATCGTTCCATTGGAATATTTCTTAAATCTTGATGCAAAATTTTTGTTTACACACAATCTGAGTACTTTCCTTTCCAATCGTTCCATTTCCGAGGCCACTACAGGTGAAATAGTAAACCACACAGGGAATGCATATAGAAGAACAGGCCTGATGAGGGTTTTATAGAGTAATAGTTTTGAACTTTTCATCAATCCTCTGTTGCACAGCAGGGAAGTTAACATGTTGACGATTTTTCTCGCTCTATCAATATTGAGTCTAGTGTGCTCGTTAAATTTAAAAAGGTAGTTAAAGTTGACACCCAAATATTTAATGCTTTTCTTAAAAGGAATTAAGGTCCCGTCTATAGACAATTTAAGATTACGGCTTTCTCTTACCGCACCTTCCATTCCTTTCCCGCTAGCATTTCTAATGCAAATGCAGTTGGACTTATGAAAGTTGACATTAATGCCCCATTTTTTATAGAAGGTGTAAATTTAATTGACATGTAACTGGAAAATTCTCGTAGCATTGAGAGGATAATGGTCACAGACCAGAGTGTCATCCGCAAATAAGATACCTGTTGAAGAAGAGTTATCGTTGAAAACATTAATATGAGGAAAATCGTGTAGAAGTATGTTGAAGAGGCAAGGACCCAGAACGAACCCTTGTGCAACGCCACTGGTGGTTTCAAAAATATTGGAGGTACTTGCCTGCAATTGAACAAAGAACGATCTGTCAGCCAAGAAGTTCTCCAGCATATAAAACAGAAAGGGTGGAAAGTTCAATTTAAGAGTTTTGAAGAGAAGTCCTTCCCTCCATACTTTTTCAAATGCTTTCTCCAAATCCAGGGAGCAAATAACTGTGCATTTTTTTTTCTCTTAACTTAACTTAACGAATGCCCCCTTTTAAAACCAAATTGGTGTTCCGGAATAAAGTCTACTGGTATTATATCTGGAGATTCCATTTTTAGCAATAATATTCATTCCAATAGCTTGCCTACATTAGAAAGGAGCGAAATGGGGCGGAAATTGTTGATGCTATGATCATCCTGTTTTTTGGCAAGAGGTAGAATTCTGGCCTGTTTCCAAATTAATGGAAAGTAACCGTTATTTATGCAATTGTTAAAAACAATGGTTAGAAAATTTATAGCCACATTGGAGATCTTTTTTAATGCAAAGTTTAAGATGTTATCAGGGCCACTTGACTTTTTTGGCTTTAAATTATGAATAATATTCATTAACTCAACTTTAGAGGTGAAAATTACAGTTTCCTGTGGATTCAGAGATGAGCTATTAGGACCAAAAATGAAAATATTCTGGGGCTTAGATGACCGCATTGCCCTTACAGTAGATTGTACCTCATTTACAAGGTTTAAATCAAAATTAGGAGTAACTCCTTTAAAAATTTCACTAAAATGGTTACCAAAAGCTGAAACCACTTCCAATTCACCAGTAACCGTTGCACCACTCATAATAACTTTATTGCACGAGAATCTAAATTATTCTAAATAATTTTAGCCAATCTCTCTCCGAATTGCTTGTTTTACCAGATCCTAATTTTATCTTTAATTAATTTATTAAGTATCGAAATTCTGGATGATAGATATTTAAATTCCACATTTACTCTATTGAAAGCGCCGTGAAATATGCGTTTCAGTTTTTTCTGCAAGCTATGCTTTATTTTAAAAAGCTTAAGAATATATGAAGGTAAATTTTTATATTTTTTAAAACTGGTAGTTTCCACGTCAGCATGATTATTCAGCGTATCCAACAAAACAGAGTTGAAGGAATTAACGGCAATATTGATCTCGGAATTAGACAAATTAACTGTATCGGATGGAAGACAATGAGAGAGACTGGAATCTAGATCCAACCCGTACCCTTCCCAATCCGTATTTTTGAAAGATTTGTCAGCGGATGACTGGGTTATGGGTAATTCCAAATTTTCGATTTTTAGGGTAAAGAAAACAGGGAAGTGATCCGAAAATGAAGGGAGAGTACCTAGAGAATAATTGGTGTCAAAAAAGTTAACTAATTGAGAAGAAACCAAAAAATGGTCCAGATAGGAGGAGCCCCTAGGGAAGGACAGCGTATCTGGGGACATAACTAATAAAGTAGGTAATTGACTGGTTTGCCAATTTTCTATGATTCTTCCATTAATATTAACCAACGAATCACCCCAGGAGAGACTGCGAGCATTTAGGTCACCCCCAATGATAGCACCATCAAAAGACGCGGCCAGATTATCAACTTTTATTAAATCATCAAGGAGTAAACTCGCATTGCAATTAGTTGGAAAGTAAACTGAACCACATAATAAATTTTTAGCAACACCGTGAAATTTAGATTTAATTGAAATGAAAATCCCCGGAAAATTAGTATTTGGTAAATTAATCAAACTGTACTTAATCCCTTTTTTAATGGCTATTGCCACTCCCTGTCGCCAATCATTTCTCAAAATGTTAAAACTGTCAAAGAAAACTTTATGTTTATGATTCAAATGCGTTTCTTGAAGAAAAGCAATTGAAATGTTGTTAGATTGAAGTATTCTTTGCGTTTCAATCCTTCTACTGTGCTCTACCAGAGAAAATAGATTAAAAGTCAAAAAATTTAAAAATCCAAGGGGATCATCAATTGCAGAAAATGACTTGGTTTAACAACTCTAAGTAGGCCATTCTTTTGTCCTGTAATGAATTGCAATTGTTAATGTTCGCAAGGAAACTCTATTTTTTTCAAGAGACCATGAACGACCATACCGAACTGACTGTGAGACAATTCCAAGAATTGTCCAAGAATATTATTATTCCCATTGAGGGTTTCCATACGAACTGTGGCGGGACCATTCCGCTCTCTAAAGAGGCTGGCATACGAAGCTTTAATTGGAGGGGGCTTTTTGCCGGAATAAAAATTGGCAAATTATTTTTAAACTTTTCTTCCTTGGCCTTTTTAAAGGCATCCTTTTTAAACTTATTGTACAATTTGAATTTAGCGCAGCTTCGATAGTTAGCGGGATGGTCGCCGCCACAGTTAACGCAGATAGGTTTCAAACCCACTTCTTTGGATACTTTGCAATCACCTGGCTGATGACTTGAGTTAGATTTAACACATTTAAAATCACTGGCGCAATTTTTAGCAATGTGCCCAAATTGCTGACAACGCTTACATTGTAAGGGGCCTGGGCTCCTTTTTTGCCTTTCCCAGTGAACTGTGGTGTTAAAAAGGTATTTAATACTAATCAAATCTCAATTGGATTCCATTTAATGGCATTACTCGTCGTCTATTAAATAAATCTGTCCTCACAATTGAGTGCGATGCGCCTGTATCCAAAGTCAGCTCACATGGTCTTTCGTTGATTTTTCCACCGATGGTAAGGCAGTTGGAAGTTCGGCAGAGCTTCGAAACTAAGACTTTGGGACAATCATAAGTGGAAGTCAGCTCACGCCCCGCTGTACTGACTCGCTTTAACGACTGCTGTTCACTACCATTTTCACCATCGTTCACCCTATTTCCAATTTTTCTTCTTGGTGAACGTGATGCGGACCGTTTACGACGTGATTTGCAGTCATGTGCCATGTGTCCCTGCTTGCCACAGTTATAGCAATTTCCGCTGAAGCTACTGCTGGCGAACGACGAATTTTTGTTCTCAGCCTCCACCTCCACCTCCATCCGACGAGTTTTCAATGATGGGCGGCATGCCAACGCAATCACCTCCGCAGTGAGGGCAACCGTTACTGTTTCATAAAATGTTGTCTTCGGGTTCCTCATTGTCTCGCGTTGTGCCTCTGAGTCACGTATGCCGTCAATAAACGCCTCTATTTTGAATTTTTCAGCTACGACACTTAATTCGTCAGGATAGGAAAGGTGTGCCAATCGTTCAATATCTGCAGCATACTCCTGCAAGGACTCACCAGATTTCTGGATACGACTTTTCAACTCCAGTCTGTGAATCTGCTTCATGTGGTCACTGCCATATTTTCGCTGTAAGGCATCCATCACCGCCTTGTAATTCTTTTGCTCCGCCACTGGAACCGTTTGCAATACTTCTGCAGCTGCGCCTTTTAATGCCACAATTAGCGCTGCTGCTGCGCTATCGGTATCCCAACGATTATGAACAGATGTTGTTTCGAACTGGAGCTTGAAAACACTAAATGGTGTTGTTTCATCGTACATGGGTGCCTTAAGCCTTTCTGCGCTGATTTCTCTTATCACCTGAGTGGTTGGCCCGCTTATTTCCAACTGTTGAATCCTTTTATTAACGTCTTCAAAATTATTTTGAACTTTTTCAAAATTATTTTGAACTTTTTCAAGATTATTTTGAACTTTTACAAACTTATCTTGGGCTTTTTCCTTGAATGATTCAACGTCGTCTCGTAACTCAATCACTTTTGCATCGAGGCCATTTACCATTTTGGCAACCTGGAGGTTCGAACAGCCTCCTGGATTTGCAGCGAGTTCTGACTTAAGCTCTGATCAATTTCTTCTCGAACCTCCTGGATTTGCAGCGCGTTCTGACTTAACTTCTGGTCTATCTGCAATGCATTTTGATTTAAGCTCTAACCAATTTCTTCCCGAATGGCCTGGATATTGTTATTCATCTGCAGCGCGTTCTGACTCATTGCCTGCGTCATCGCCATTAACATTTTCTCGAACTTCGACATATCCACAACTTCACCACTTGCAGCTGTTCCAGAAGCTTCCTCCATTTTCGCTGTTGATTCTGAGGCATCACTATAAAATTCATGCTCTTCCAGGTTTACCCTTTGAGCCTCAAGAGCCTGCCGTAAGCGTTTAGTTTAGTGCCAGAAAATTCTCGTAATAATTATTAAACGATATTAGCTAGCATCACTGACCGTAGAAAAATACGTGCATCACTGACCGTAAGAAAATACTTGCATCATTGACCGTAAGAAAATACGTGCATCACTCTGACCGTAGAAAAATAACACCATCTAGCGACATGTAGCATGTTTTCAGTACTATAAATGATAAAGTGGTACGACATTATCAACGTCGATAATCGCCATCTAGAAGACACTGGAAACGACATTCTGGATAATGGCGGATGGTACGACATTATCGCCATCTAGAAGGCACTGGAAACGATATTCTAAGACAACGGCAGATGGTTCGAGAAAATGATGACTTTAGTATAAAAGGCTGTCATATGAGCAGCAGAGACACAGTTGATATTGAACAGTGGAACACAGTGGATCTTAAGTGAGAACATTTGAATTTAAGTACTAAAGTGATATTGTGGATTTTAAGTAATAAAGTATAACGTTTGTGTATACAATTTGAATGTAAAGGTTAAATAAACAAATGTACTGTGTAAAAACTAACGTTTGTGATTTAAATACACCATTTTATAATTAAATAAAGATTGCGTTTTTCTTGATTATTACACAATCCAGTGATCGAACTCAGAAAAGTGTAAGAGATTGAAATTACTGTCAAAGGGACAGGGAATTTCGTAACAATATTAATTTTCATATGACAACCCTATTGAAATAAATGCAGCCATTTCTGACTTATATGGAATTTTAGAAAAGCTATATCCGCAACTTCCGATGGTTATATTTCCGAAACCAAATCTGAGCGTCACTTTTTGATCCCATATTCATTTTTAGAATTCAAAATCACATAAGAAAATATTTCAGCAACATGTTGAGCCACAGAGTTATTAACTCCACCCTGGGGACATCAAGGAGCAGGAAAGCAGTTAAGAGAGGTACTCCACAGGGCGGCATTATATCACCACTGCTGTGGAATCTTGTCATAAAAGAAATTTTATGATCGCTGGAAAGATCGAAGATTAAGGTGGTTGCATACGCAGATGATGTCATACTGATAAAGGGAAAGTTTGTTTCTACGATCAGTGAACTGATGGAATCAGCTTTAAGCAAACTGCTAGTTTGGGCAAATATGAACGGACTCGGTATCAATCCAAGCAAGACCGAACTCGTTTTGTTCATAAGGAAATATAAAATACCAGTGTTTAAACTGCCAACGTAAAATGGTACCACACTGGCTCTTGCCAAAGAAGCGAAATATCTTGCAGTCATTCTAGATTCTAAGCTATCATGGAAGAGAAACGTGGATGAAAGAGCTAGAAAGGCTTTGAGCGCTTTCTACATGTGTAACAGAACATTTGGGGAAAAAATGGGGTGCAAAACCATACATACATGGCTGCTGCAGGTATTGTTGGTGCTGCTGCAGTTGTTGTTGCTGTGGCTGCTGCAGAGTAGTTTCCTTATTCTATGCTTTTTCGTTTTTTTTCAATTTCTAGCTTTTTTCTCTATTTTTAGGTTTTTGCGTTTATTTTCCATATTTTTGACTATCTTTTATTTTAAATTTGAAGTTTTATTTTACCTTTTCTGTATTTTAAGTTGTTTTTATATTTTCGATATCCTAGGTTTCTGTTGCTGTACAGCTTGCTGATACTGTTGACTTGGATCGACGCTGCTAATGAAGTGTTGTTGTGAATACTGTTGACTTGGATCGACGCTGCTAATGAGGTGTTGTTGTGAATACTGTTGATGTTGCGCCTACTTCTGGTGGTTAGTGATTGGATTAATCCAAACAAACGCTTTTGGCTGCGTTCTAAATTTTCAGTTGTAGTAGTCGTTTTGTTGCTATAAACCTTATATGGAGAACCTTGAATTCTATCTACCATGCAAGGTTGGGAATTGCATGGAAACACTTTTGGCCAAGTTCTGCTGCTGTTAATATTGCTGCTACTGCAGGTATAGTTTCTGCAGTTGATTTGGAAAATAATGCAGATGGTGATGACGTTGATGTTGGTGCTTATGATGACTCATATGTTGTTGACAATTGTGCAACCAATTTGCATAGTGTAGCAATAATTTTCAATTTTTTTATGTGCATGATGTGGATGTGTTTGTGCAGTATGTGTATGATGCGACTGTTGTATATGCTGCAGTTGTGGCTGCTGCTATAACTGATGCATGTAATTTTGAAGGTTCCGGTTATTTTAATTATATATATTTCATTATTGTTGTCCATTTGTCAAGTTAGGTTTCAATGTCTTTTTTTTTTGTTTTGAACGTCACTTGATTAGGTTACTTTAGCATGTCATTCTGTTTGTCTCTCACCTCTTTGTCTCACTCACATCTCCTTTATGCACTCATTTTTTTATAATTTTAGCGAATTATTTCGAGGTTACATTTTTATTTTATATTTTTGTAAATAATTATAGCACCATTTTTTTTCAATTATTTTAAGTTCCTACTTACTTGTACCTTTTTTAACTTCCTTTTTTATATAACTTGCGGTCACGGTAAATAGGTATAAGTATACACTAGGCGAAAGCATAAATTTCAAGTTCATGTCTTTTTTAAATTTTTGGGACATGTTCTTAAGTTAATTAAGGTTTCAAATGGATTAAGAAAAACCAATTCATAATGATCTTATATTTTAAATAAAAAAATTTCTACTTAAACTAATGTCTGCTATAAATCACGACGACAATTGAAAGTATAAATTTAATTTTTTCTTAAATATAATTTCGCTCATTGAAATATTAGCCTTAAAAATTACTTTAATTTAGTAGTTAGTATTTCCCCCTTTGCCATGAATGACAGCTCGAAGTATTTTTGTAGCACTTTGTACCATGTGCGGCCGTAGCGCTTTTTAATTTGTTATTGGTAGTTTTTTTTTTTTTTTGTTTTTATGAAAATGTCAATTGAATTTCGTACTGAATCACTTTTCAAAAATTCCCAAATTTGATGGCAGAAGCAATAAAAAAAATGTGAAAAGGTTACCAAAGTAAACGCAAAGTTCATATTAAGAATGATTTGTGACTTTTTATTCAAAAGTTTCAGTTCAGTAAGTTGAGTCATTGATCATTCATTTGCATTAGAATTTTAATCAGGTTTTATCTAATTGTCAAACTATATGCAAACTAATTACCTGAATCCTTTTTTTTTCTATTTCTTTTAATTTCGCCAGAGTTTAATCCTTTCTTATTTTTCCGTTTTTTTGCAGACTATGAAGCTAAACACAACTGGGACGTGCAATATCGTTGAGTTTTAAACTATTCGTCTTGATCCTGGAATAGTGGCGAAGTATCAATGGCCGTTTCGAGGAAGTTTGGATTTAGCTTTACGAGCAATGTGTTTTCAAGTGCTTCGGATTAATCAGTTATACGTCCTATAGTATTATTGTGCAAGAGTTTTTAGTCAACAATTGAACGAATGTCATCGCATTTACCTGATATGGCTGAGTTTTTCTAGTTCCCGAAGCTAAAGGGCGAGTTACATTATAACGAGCAAGAGCAAAGAGAAATGATAGAGTTGGAAAAAAAGGCGGTGGTATTGCCATTTATTGTGGCAGTAATTTAAATGTTAAACTTCTAAAAAAATATGGGTGTAGTAGTACTGTTGAGTCTTAAATGTACATATGTACATTAGACCGTACCACCTTACAGGCAAAAAAGAAGTTCACCATACACCATCGAATCCGAAGCATTTTAGCAAGGAAATTTAGAAAAAAAAATTTTTTTTGACCGATATACATAGAGGTCGCCCATTTAAATTGTTCATCATATCTACGGTACATATACAATATATTTTTAAAAATATTTTTTAAAATAGTTCTAATGGAATAATCGAAATACTTCAGTTGGAAAAGGTTAACAATTTTTTGCAAGCTTTAATTTTCTGACGTTAGGGTGGTACATTAGGATGGTAAGAACTGATATCTGGTGGGTTAGTACTAGAACAGATTACTCGATACCAATGATCTTTGGAGCAAAAAAAATGTGTCTACTCACGGCGAAAACATTGCTATATCATACTTTAAGATCGGACGGTAAATGCCAAAGATGACGAAAAATTTAAATGTGATAATTATAAAAATTTTTTTGTGTCTTTTGTCTACAATCTCAATAAGTGGTGAAATTTTTGTTTTTTGAAAAAAAAAACTTTCTATTCATCAAATGGTAAAAGCTTGAATTAATTTTGTTGGGAAGAAACTTGACCATTTTTTTTTTCTCGTGAAACAAAACTTTAAAGTCCATGTCACAAAAATCGTCTCATTCTGGAATTTTTGAATACTTACCAGGCCCCCGATTTTTACATGAAATTCCTGGTCAAAATTCTGGTCACATTTAAGGAAACCCGGTGGTCTAGCACCCGTGAACTTAAGACAGTTTTAAAATTTTTTTGGAGGTGAAAATAATGAACAACGATATTTAAACTTTGTAGGTATATCATAAAATAAAAAAAATTTAAGTTTCTTAAAAAATTGCGCTGAAGATGACCCCCTCAAAAAAATGAAGCTTGACGACGGGTGAGGTTTTAGCTCTGTCACTTATCTGAAAAATAAAAGGAAGGACACTGTTGATCTATATGAGTGTAGCTATCACCGGAAACAGCCAAAAAAATAAAAAAAAAATATTGACAAAAAAGCGTGTTCTTGAAATTTGAATATGGAAAACAGGTTATTTTGTATTAGTTTTTTTACGTAAAAAATATTTAGTTATCAAAATAAAAATTGTTGGTGGTCCCGGCCACTAATAT
The DNA here is from genome assembly GCA_963662105.1 of Meiosimyza platycephala. NCBI lineage: Eukaryota > Metazoa > Arthropoda > Insecta > Diptera > Lauxaniidae > Meiosimyza > Meiosimyza platycephala. Next base: position 65,574,768 of record OY759211.1, on the reverse strand, counting down.
ATGTATCTGTGGCAAATTGCAATAACCAGTTAATTGAAATTTAAAAAAAATGAGATTTTCTGAGGAAAAAAAATATATATTTTAATCTAAATTTTCATTTCCTACATGAGGCCACTGGTTAAACTGATATTTATGACTGTGATCTCAAAAAAACCGAATCAGTTTACTGAAAACCAGATAAGTGTCATATAATTGAGTTCTAACCAGTTAACCCTCTAATGCAGGGGTTCTTAAACTTATGTAGTCCGAGGACCCCTTATCGAGCTAAATTTTTTTTGCGGACCCCATCCCAACTCTAGATATTTGACATCGTTCTAAGCTTAATTTCTGACTCAATAATTACAAAGACACTCAGGCTTGACAACCGATGTCAAACTCAACCAGACATACAATGACCAGTTATCTGACCGGTGAAGGAACGAAGAACTTATATTTTGCTTAAATTTTTCCGGTTTTTAAAGGTCTTTTCAACACTATGTATGTCCAGTTTTTGAAGATCCAAAAGTTGAAAAGCATGCAGACACTACTTTCTAATAAATATTGATACGTATACCATATATCTCTCTGCATTTTAACAAATCTTGCGCATTTATAGAGGCAAACATTTTTTATTAGGATTTTCATGTAATTGAATTATAAAATGAATAAAAATTGGGGAAATGTAAAAGAATTAAAAAAGTTTCAAATCAAAATATGTACATTAAATTCAGACAAATATTTCTTGGTCAAAATAAAGCCTAGAAAATAATTTGTTTTTTTTCATATATTTTTTAATAAATAATATAATAATAATAAAGCTTAAAATGAAAATTATTTTTTTGATGACTATTGGTCGTTTTATAAGCGAAATTTGTTATATTTTCTTCTGTAAAAGTTTTTACTTAATGAGAAGGATGATGTTGTTTTCTTGAAACCATATCCACAATGTCGAGCTCTATATTCGGAAGTTTTATTCTCAGGTCTGCTTCTACATTAAGCTGATTTCTATAATTTGATTGTATATATAATAGTACCGAAAAGCCTGGATCCCTGATCCAGTCGTTGCCAGAAACAGGAGAGGGCAAATACTTCCGGAAGCTGCTTTTAAGAGGCATTAAATGTTCGATAAAAAGTAGGTGTGTTTTATAATCGAGCACTTAATTAGAAAATTCTATAAAATAGCTGAGTGTTGAAAAAGACTCATACCCATACTTTTGAATGCGCTTTGACCATAATTCGTATTATTGTAATCGCTTCTATTTTAAATAGCTCAACACAGTTGGGACTGATTTAGCTTCTGTGTCAAATCGCACCAAAAAATAGAATTGGTTCTATTTCTCTGCGATAAATTTTCTAGTGTCAATTTTGTACGCACTATTAACGTATAGAAAAAATATGAACGATATTGAACGTCCCAACTGTGTTTAGCTCTTCACTTCAACGTTAAATTTATTTGAAGCTGCACCTTGTAGGCTCAAATTAAAATTTACAAAAATTGATGATGTTATCAAACAGTGGGAGGAGTGGAAACAGTTAGGTGCTGGGCATCCCGGGTTTACACAAAAGTATGTGTAATGTGCAATCATTCAAAAAGCCATGTTCATGTAGAATTTTTAATGAATTTGTTATTTAAATAAAGCGAAAAGTTTGATGATGTAAAATTGCTGTAAAAATTGTTTCGCGGACCCCTGGAATGGCTTCGCGGACCCCCAGGGATCCGCGGACCACAGTTTAAGAATCGCTGCTCTAATGCATACTACCTCCTATGGCAGGCTAAGTCGTTAACGCTATCTTATAAAATTTTTTTTTAGTGGAATCACCGTAATGGCACTAGTCACAGTCTCAGCTTATGTGTGGGTGCACATCGTGCGACGTTGCATGCTTTGTTTGGCAGTTACATCAGTTCAAAGTGAAAATTCGTCGAAAAAAAAAACCAAATTAATTATTTTCGTAATACGTGATTTTTCGATTATTAACTGCTTTTGTAATTGATTAATTTGTTATTAAAAGAATTAAGAGTTAAAAATTCTATGAAATTAATAAAATTATGATACTATAAATTGGATGGATTGGCTTTTGGTTGATCAGAGTAGAGTTTCTGACTGCTTTCCACCTGGGGATTGTCAGAGCGATTTCTGAGCCAACCATTAGCAAGTTGACACACAGCCTCCCCGCTGGCTCCATCTGGGTAGCTATCCCCGCATCCGCTGAGATAGTGAGTGAATGTGTACAGCGCGTCCTCCCTGGAAATAATATGGGTTGTGCGCAAGGTTTGGTACCCGCCACGTAAAAAAAAAAGAGTCCAATGAAAACTAAAAAAGCCTCGGATACAGAACCCCTCAACGTTGACGACCACTGCAAACGAAAAAAAGACTATGATTTAAGGATATGCACCTGGAATATCCGGACCCTCAATATGGAAGGTGCCTCTATCGAATTGGCGGATGCCCTCAATTAAGGCTGATATCACCGCCATCCAGGAAATAAGATGGATATGACAAGGTTGCTCTAACCAAACAAGTTGCGATATCTACTACAGCTGCCATGCGGAGAGGCGCGAATTGGGATGCGCATTCGTTGTAAGCAAGAGACTTCGCCACCATATCTCCAGGTTTACACCTGTGAACGAAAGGTTGGCTACGATCCGCGTCAAGGCTCGATTCTTTAACATCAGCTTGATTTGCGAGCACGCCCCGACGGAGGAAAAGGACGATGTTGTCAAAGATGCCTTCTACGCGAGACTCGAGTATACGACCGCTGCCCGGCCCACGATGTTGAGATTGTACTCGGGGATTTCAACGGAAAGGTCGGAAGAGAAGGTATATTTGGCCCCACTGTCGGTCAGTTCAGCCTCCATGAGACCACCTCAAACAACGGTCTACGGCTGATCGACTTCGCCGCGGCGCGAAACATGGTAGTAAGTAGCACCAGATTTCAACACCTCGACATCCACAAGGTCCCTTGGCTGTCCCCTGATCAGAAAACACAAATCCAAATCGATCATGTTGTGATCGACGGAAGGCATGCTTCCAGCGTGATAGACGTTCGTACGTTCCGGGGAGTCAATATTGACTCCGATCACTATCTTGTTGCAGCCAAGATACGCATGCGGCTGTGCAATGCAAAGGATGTACGCTCTGGTACGCAACGAAAGCTGGACGTCGCTAAGCTGCAATCACATCGGACGGCCGAAGCCTATTCCGCTCACCTCTCAGAACTGCTCCTTCAACCTGACTCTCTACCCGATGATGCCGGTGGACTTTCGGCGCATATTTCCCGCTCCATGCGTTCTGCCGCTGAGGAAGTCATTGGTTTCCGACGCCCACCTCCGCGAAATCAATGGTATGACCAGGAGTGTCGCGAAGCTACTGCAGTGAAAAACGTCGCATACAAAAGAACCCTGCAGTCAGCCGCAAAGCGTGCCGTGCGCGAAAACTACCGGGAAAAGAGAAGGGAAGAGAGGCGCCTTTTCAGACGCAAGAAACGAGAGCAGGAAAGGCGTGAGCGTGAGAAACTCGAAGTGTTACGAGGCAGGAATGATGCTCGAAAATTTTACCAACAAGTCAAGCGTCTGACCCAAGGTTTCAAGCCCGGAGCATCTGCCTGTAAAGATGAACACGGAAATTTGGTTACGGATACGCTGAGATTATGGAGGGAACACTTTTCCAAGCTGCTTGCTGGCGATGACTCCACCAATCCCACCTTTGGAGAAATTAACCCGATGCCACCAATCAACGACGATGGTGTGGACGTACCACCTCCTAGCCATGACGCGGTACGAGTTGTGATACAGCGACTTAAGAACAACAAAGCGGCAGGTGCTGACGGCCTGCCTGCGGAATTGTTCAAGACCGGTGGCGATGAGCTGATAGGGTGTATGCATCAACTCATCTGCAAAATATGGCTAGCAGAAAGCATGCCCGACGATTGGAATCTCAGTGTCCTTTGTCCTGTACTGAAGAAAGGTGACCCTACAATCTGCGCGAACTACTGGGGAATCAGTCTTCTTGCCATCTTATACAAGTTCCTGTCGATCGTATTGTGTGAAAGACTTAAGCCGTTCGCCAACACACGGACCTTATCAGTGCGGCTTTAGACCTGGTAAGTCCACCATAGACCAGTACTTCACACTACGTCAAATCCTGGAGAAACCCCACGAAAAACATATCGATACCCATCATCTTTTTATCGAGTTTAAGGCTGCTTTCGATAGCCCGATACGGGATTGCCTGTATGCCACCATGTCTGAGTTCGGTATACCTGCGAAGATAGTGCGGTTTTGCAGAATGACGTTGAGCAACACATCCAGCTCCGTCAGGGTAGGAAAGGACCTCTCCGAACCATTTGATACCGAACGAGGTTTCAGACAAGGCGATCCACTATCCTGCAACCTCTTCAACTTTTTGATAGAAGGGGTGTTGCGAAAAGCCAGTGATATGCCGATGATATTGATATCATTGGACGTTGTAAGCGAGATGTTACTGCTGCGTTTTCTGCTATCGAAAAAGAGTCAGCGAAGGTGGGTTTGACGGTGAACGAGGGCAAAACAAAGTATATACCGTCCACATGCAGGGAGACGCGGCACATCGGATTCAACATTACTGCGAACAGCTATACTTTCGAAGTTGTCAAGGAATTCACCTATCTTGGCACCGCCGTGAACACCCAAAACGATATCAGCTTGGAGATAAAGCGAATTCTCACTCTTGCTAATAGGTGTTACTACGGTCTCAGTAAGCAATTAAGTAGTGGAAACCTCTCTCGCCCGACAAAACTGACACCCTACAAGATGCTCATCTTACCCGTGCTACTCTACGGTGCAGAAGCATGGGTTGTGTCGCAAACCGATGCAGCCACACTTAGGGTGTTTGAGAGAAAAATTCTTCGCAAAATCTTCGGTCCTGTTCGCATCGGCGACGACTACCGTATTCGAATGAACCATGAACTGTACGAGCTCTACGATGACATTGACATAGTCAAGCGTATCACTATCCAACGTCTGCGCTGGCTGGGACATGTGCGTATGGACGAAGAAGCTCCGGCGAAAAAGGTGTTTGAAGCGGAAGCCGCTGGGCGACGACGGAGAGGAAGACCATGCCTCCGATAGAAAGACCAAGCTGAGGAAACCCTATCCACGCTTGATGTGACTGATTGGAGAAGGCGCGCGCGAAGCAGAGGCGCCAGGAGAGAGTATTTGAGGTCGGCCGTAACCCGGTAACGGGTTGTTTTGTTTTATGAAAGGTAATGCAATTTTGTTTTTGGTATATACATTCACTTCTGGAGGGTAGAAACCTAAAAATACATAGATAGAAATGTACTAAAACCAGTTAACTGACGTGAATTTTGCAATAACCAGTTAAGTGTAACTTCTTGAAGTCATGTGCGAAAAAGGTTTTTTTCATGTTTTTTGAAGTCTACTAGTCAACCTGATTACGATTTTGTCAATAAAATTACTTTATTTTTCAATACAAAATTTAAACTTAAATATCTCGTGTCAGTTACTGGATATAGCAATTTGCCACAGATATGTTCTGAATAACATATTAAAATTTGAGATGATTCGGATGAATTGTTTTTTTTCCTCCAGCCGTGCAGAAATAAGTAGTTTCGAGATTATTATCTAAAAAATTTAAATATTTATTGTCTTTCCTTTTTTTCATACAAGTATATTAAATCTATTTGCTATATGAAATTCAAGCACCTGTTACGGACTTTTGAATTTTGTTAATAAAATCGTTATTGGACGTATGATTTAAAAATTTTGTATGGACATGTAGTTTAGTTTAGTCAAATGCATCATAATCAATCAAAAACTCGATTTTGAATTTATTATGGTTACGTCTTTTTGGATGTTAGTGACGATATGTAACGAATAGAAATTTGGCAACAGGAAATAAACGAAAGCACCATGTCTAAGGACAGTGGGTCTTCGATCGGCTTGATAAAAAAAATGGTTCCTGGTACTCGTGAAAACTAGGAACAAGGTAGACCACAATATTGAACTGTTGGTAGGTACTTTGAAAAATATTTTGTTTGAGGAAAATGTAAAAAACGACGCACATACGAATGATGTGACGACTTATAACATCCATTCTACGATATTACCTAAACAAAAATTTTAATGGGTATCTATCTGTCAATATTTTTGTATCTGAAGAAGTGCAAAGCTGAAGAATTCGATGTACATCGCCACATTTAAAATAGAAATGAAGAATCAACCGAATCGCATGAGGAAGAGATTTTGAATGATTTTTTAATTTGAGCAAAATGTAACTAAAGTTAAAAACAAAATTAGGCTTCAATTCCTTATCAGCAAAAATTGGTTTAAAAAAATGTTGGGACATTTGTCAATAATCAATTGAAAGTATATATATAAGGTTATGAGATTACCTGCTTGCAAATATAGTGCATCTGAAAAATTTAACAATTTTTACTTACTAAAAAGAATTAAAATTTCTTACTTTCAACAAAAAAAAAAAGGTCCTCACTTTTGGTTCTCTATATAACAATATAACAAATGGCACAGGTTTACATTTCAAGTGAAAAGTATTTCTACAGCGCAAAAGTAATCAATGTACTACTAAAGTATGTTATCTGATAACCCTAATTATATAAAGTGAGCACTTAACATATTAACATATTTTCCTTAAAAATAAGGATCCTTCAGTTTGCCAGATATATCAAAACCATAACGCAAATACTATGGAACGGTTCAAAATTTTTATATACATACTAATATTATAGGTAATTTAGTCATCTTTCATGAGACTTATATTTTGCAAATTGATCTAAGATCTCAACTTACGATTTTTTGAAAAGCTTTATTCGCGACTTAAGTAGGCTAACCTCAGAAACTAGGCGTATCCGCCAACTTTTTACTACACTTTAATTTTTTTCCAGGACTGTTCATTTGCTTCAAGAAAAAAGTAAATCGGAAGAGCTTCTAAAGTTAAAATTTTCCAAGGACTGCAATTTGCTAGTTTTATATTACTTTCCGAAGTTTACTATAACAAATTAAAAATTCATAGCTCCGTCAAGGAAAATCAAGCTATCGATCGCTGTCACTGCCATGTCTACATCCCGTTTCTGAATGGTTTTCTTCTTTGATTGTGCGGTGTAAAAAAATGCTTCCCTCGCCAAAGACTCTATGAACAATTCCGTAGCTCTTGCGACCCCAAAAACTGCCTCGTTTGAAGCTATATGTAAATCTGGGTCCAATTTCATCAGGTTGCGAACACGTGTCAGCGGTAGTTGGAACATTTTTGGTTGTAATGCACCCAAATTAGATTTTACTGTAAGTTTAAAAATTGCTTAGTGAATGATAAAACAGAAATGAAAAGTGCCTACTTTCAACATTTGTCAAAGTCCTGATGGTTTCTTCGCTAGGGCCAACTGCCTCTTCTGTACCATTAATTTCTTCAACATTCCCCACGTGATCATTATCCAATTCGCTTATGATGTCTTCGCTATAATCTTCTTCGAAAATATCTTCACTAGCCATCTGAAATTTTATGTTATTGTTTATTCTTGAATCCAAACTATCGATATTTAAATTTAATATATCGATTATTTACACACACCGAGCTTCCGCCTGGTGCATCACTTCGGGGTAATATTTGTTGTGCTCACACGAGCGTTTTGTCAACGCGCATTTCAGCATAAGGCTTGTGTTACACTGGATGCGAAAATTTGTTCGTACGAATTCTTAAAAATTATTCGTACGAACAGACTGGTTCCATTGGCCGCGACATTGTTCGTATCAACTGAATCTTACTTATTGCATCCATAATTTTTTGTTTACCTCCATAGTATGACACTGTTTATGTTTTTATACCCATAAAGACCGCATTTCTTCAACTTCTGCAATTAATTTTTCAGTATCCATGATTTATTTCCTTGTATTGTATTACAAAATATTTTGTTCTCATCAGGATAACCGAACAGCTTTGTCAGAATACGCACCATATATATGCGTAGCCACTGTAACCACATACATTCACTCTTGTGGATTTGTTCACTTCAGATGAATTCTTACGAGTATGTTCGAATACGAACGAACAAATTTTCGTACGAACTCTTATCCAGTGTAACTCTAGCCTAAGGGTGCGTTTACTGTCAGGAGTTTTTTGCAGCGCTACACGACAGCTTCAGAAGCGAAGGCGCTACCATCGAAAACGCAAGTGACGTGGGTGTTTACTGTCAGGCTATCATGTATCGCAACACATTGGCTTTTTTGCCGATCGATGGTAATTAATTTCATTCGTGTTTAAGAAGTGGTAGAGTTAATATGATGCATGCCAAAATAAGGCTTTTATTATTATTGACAGGCAGTTATTTATTGCGTAAAATATATTAAATATTGTGTATTAATGATAAAAATTTTATTGCACCAATTGATAAATAGAAAATTTTTATTATACTACCAGCGGCATCCTCCGGGCTTGTTTAGGGCCGATTTTTTCAACTGACTTGGTTCCTATTGGTCTGACTTCAATTTATGTCAGGAAAAACTGTACAATATCTGAAAAATGTGAAATAGTGCAAAATCTTTTTTTTAACTTTACAACTTGAATATTTTGAAAACCGTTGAACTTACATGATTAGCAGCGTTAATTTATTTTTTGAAAATTGTCGTATCTTTAACTTTTGCACAGATTTAATTTGTGTCCGTTTAATAGGAAGCAAGATAATCGCGACAAACGGCTTTGTGTTACCTTTGACCTTGAATATCAGTATGTCACAGATAATTTGAGCTTTTGCATCGATTGGTGAAAAATTTTTTTTTTGGAAATGGGTCCAAATTTTGTCTTTCCCGGGGTCCGGGGCCATTTCAAATTATGTTAAAAATCCATTTTCGACTCTTCTGATCGATTAGTGCAAGCAAATTTTTTCGAAAATAGATCCAAAAAGGTCTCTTCCGGGGCCGTCTCAAATAATGTTAAAAATTAAATTTTCACCTTTCTTAATCGATTGGTGCAAACATTTTTTTTCGCAAATGGGTCCAAAACGGGGTTCGTGACCGTTCCAAATTATTTAAAAAATGCATGTTCTATCTTACCTCATCAGTTGGTGCAAAAGCTCGTGGTGCCGACGCTCGTGTCGCGCTACGTAAAATCGCCTATCAGTAAACATTTCCATATGCACGCATGTATTTGAACGGCGGGAGCGACAAGCTGTCGTGTAGCGCTACAAAAAATGCTTGACAGTAAACGCATCCTAACACAAAATTATATACACCATCAACGCACGTATTTTCAACGCACTTCGGTTTTATTAACGTTGGAGTTATGCTAAGACGCGCGTTAAAAAACGCTCGTGTGAACTAGGCCTTTGGCCTAGAACTCGACAAAACAGTCTGAAAACAGTTTTCGCCACCTTTGTACATATGTGTGTGCGCTCACTGTGCTTTAAGACAAACACAAAATTGTTTGTTTTGAGGCACTGCAACTTTTGCAAAGCAAAACTGTTTCGGTATGAGAGAATCGTATGGAGTACGCTCATTTGAAACTTTTTGTCTCGAAACTTTGCATATTTCGTGGTAATCGGTGAACGAGCTAGTGAAATCTCTGGCACGATGTAAATTTTTTGTTTTTTTTTTGTTGCGTAGTTCAATCAAAACACACTACGCAGCCTTTTTCGTGAAATTGAATCATAAAAACGCAATTTGTCGCACAAGTTGTCTCAGTTAGCGCACTCAAAATGAACTGTAAAACAAAAACAAAACTGTTTTGAGACTGTTTTATCGCAGTGAGTTATAGGCCTTAGGCGAGCGTTTTAGCATTGTTCTGGCGTCAGTAAAACCGACGTCCATTCCAACGCGGAAATTTAGAAATCAATTTTGAAAATAATAAGAGAATGCCAAAATATTCATGTGTATTCGCTCAAATCTTCCTCAAGACAACCACCAAATAAACAACAATATAACATTTTACATAGTTTATCAATTTTACTTTTGAAATTGATCCGAAGTCTCCGATAGTCAAAACAACTATAAGTAAATCAGTTCAGTCCTAACTTGGAGTATAAAATGTTTTGATTAGATTGTATACTCTCTAATACATATTGTATACATTGGCTCCTTTAGTCAGAGTTCAAAACAAAACAATTAAGACACTTTTCTAATATGTAGAATAAAAACCATTCGCTTACCATTTCATTATTAGCGCGATGTGCACTTGTTGAAATCTTTATTCAAGTGACACAATCGCTCTAGAAAATTTAACGTGCGGTCACATCATCAAATTGCTTGTCGAACAAGCAAAATCAGAAGTTAAGTTATGCATCAAACAATTTGCTGTCCGTTTACATGTTTAAATTCCATATTTATTTTTTATGTTGCTTACGCGCATCGTTGACTTATAACAACGACTCACAGATTCGCAGCTATACGACGTATGTGCAACACGCACATACGTCACCGTTTAAATGTCCTTGCAGGAAAATCAACTAATTTAAAATTGCTTTTTTTTCAAGTACAACTAGTTGAAATTCTGACTTTTTCTCATATAACCAACTGACTTAAATAACATGGGGTTGTCATTGGAGTAAGTCAATTGTCGTCATCTGCATGTGTTTTCAACTACTTTAAAAGTAGTTTAAAGGCAACTAGTTTTAAAGTACTTTATTTTCAACTACTTTAAAAGTAATTTAAAAGCAACTAGTTTTAAAGTACTTTATTTAAACTAATTTTGAAGAACTTAACTTTCAACATTTATATTGCCAATCATATTGTACAGTTGTGAATTATTTTCAAGCCTTGATCATGATTCGAATCGAAAACTATCAAAAAATATTAATAGACACTTGCACATTTCAAACTATACGAAAAAATAGCTGGGCTTTGAAGGGTAAGAGGAATACTTTCAGATGCCGTAACCAGTTTTGGAAAAAAAATTTATTCACGATGTAGACTAAGCTCAAATATAGCCAAAAACCGTATTTTTTGCACTTGTAGTTTAGAATATCTCGAAAACCTGACGTATAGGAGAAATTTTGAGCTCGGATTCGGATTCAGCGCATTAAAGTCCTTCGGGTATGATAGGCCTGGTCTCTGGTTCAAAAATTTTTTTTAACATTTTAATAAACATATTTGAAAAATTGAAAATTAAAAAATTGTTTGACAAAATTGGAAAATTTAAATATTTTAGAATTCATACACGAAATCAAAAAAAAAATATCGAGCTGACGCATTCCGCATGTATTTTAAACTACTTTTAAAGTAATTGTTTTCAACTACTTTTAAATTAGTTTTTTGCCAATTGACTTTTTCACTCCGGCAGGGGTCGTTCATGTTGTCAAAACAACAAAAAAAATAGTTTTCTACAACCTAATCTAATAATTAAAAGGAAAATTAATAATTACAGATATTTTCTCTTATTTTCTTATATTTACATTTTAAAATTTTTTTCAATTTTAAAATTAATTTTAGTGAAATGCAATTTAAAAAATAAATTTTACTTATATTTTAACGACGATGCTGACGCACAAATCGCTATTCACACGTCAGTGAACTTGTGCATCGACTCATCACACCGACGTGGAATGCTGAACTACTACTCGCCGTATTTCATATTCACGACGCTCAAATTCGGTGTGTGTGAATGGAGATCAACTTGTGGGTTTGGCAAACAGTTTGATGGTCTGAATTCCCCGATTCAAACAAGCCAATAGGGGCGTTCTCATTATCCTTCATGCTGTGCATCATGCTTGACAAACCTCGTTGTTTGATGATGTGAACGCTCGATACATCCGCTTGACACTCATGTTTGATGGATTTCAAGATATTTTGATTTCTCTGCTGGCGTCAACAATAACAACAAGAAATTTTTCATTTCAAATAAGATTTCATAGAGTGCACATCGGTGGGTTTCGTGAATAATAAAAAGTTTTGGCATGATTTAGGTTTTTTTAGGGACACATCCTCGTTGTAGGGAGTTGAAAACAATTTTTTTTATTATAACACCTCCGAAAAATAAAAAACAAAGAATTGAAGTGAGTAATGCGAGAGATGTGTACACCTCGAAATTTTTCTGCAAATGATGTTTGACAAGCATGTTTGATAATGTGAACGCAAAACGAAATTTACAGTTAGTCGGTTTGTCAAGCCATGCTGGACAGCACGAAGGATAATGTGAACGCCCCTATTCAGCCAACAGAAGCGCTTTGATGAATTACAGCTTATACATATTGACCAGTGTTGCCAGATGTGAAGCTTATCTCCTCAGATCGTCCCAGATTTCCGGAACGACTCCCCACACATTTCTACCGAACATATACATCTTCTTATATATGTTTTACATATGCGTTTATTTAAACTAACATTAAAAAATTCAATTTCATTTTATGAAAAATTTATCACAAAAAATTGAGGTAATTAATGTCGGGAAAATGTTATAAAAACTTGTTTTAAGACCAAACAACCCTGACAACTTTTAATAAATATTGAAAGGAAAAATATTAGTCATAATCAAAAAGGATTAAAATATGCATTTGCATATTACATGCCTTTTTCCATTTTTGGATGTATCGGGCATGTTTTCTACGATCTAGCATATAAATGTTTGTACCAATATTTTGCTTAAATTAACATTTAACAATGTAATTTTCTATATTTCCTTTGTCGCTTTTCGCACCTTGCCATGTAAAACGATGTGAATTTGAATTTCATGCAGCGCTCTTCTTAACATTTAAAACTATGCATTGTTTTTCTTATAGCAACTGGCCATGGAAGCTTCATATAAAAATATAAAATAACTATGCAATAATTCAAGCCCGTACCAACCAGACTTTGCATGGGAGCAAACAAATTTTACTATATTTAACGTTTTCTTTAAAAATTTTTCTTTTTCTCAACCAACTATTCAGCAGTCGGCAAAAATAAATATATGTATACTAAAGAACTTCACTCCCGGTTTAGTCGGTAATTGGAACGTATTCTTATTTTGCGAAGAGTAAGACCAACGGTTTTAGAATTAGGAAAAATGCGATGCATCATAATGCGAATTAGGGTATTTTATATTGTTTATTTAAATTCATAGAGAAGATTTTTGAATATTAGAAAATGAAAATTAATTGCTATATGAATTAAAAATCCAAAAAAAGTAACAAGAATTTCGGAAATTATTCAATAAATATTAGTTGCAATTATAAAAAGAGGAAACCCCTGATGAGAATTATTCATCAAGTATTCCTTTCGCCATTTTTTATTTGTTTTTTACAAATAAATAATTATAAATTGAAGATGCATTTGAGAAAATTAACTTTTATTGCTAACAGGCAACCAGCAATTCCAGTAGCATGATTTTTTATTTTTCTCCTTCCAAAAAAACAAATTTGCAACCGAATGAGATGCGTGGGAGACAAAGCCCTTTCTTGTCCCTTGGGTTGGTACGGGCCAGTAATAATTTTAGACAAATATCAAAGATAACAAAGTGCTTTTGGTTTTAATGGATGCAGCTGCGTACATCATTGCAGCAATGAGATCGCTTGAAATTTTGTACCTTAAATGATTCATTTAACTTGCTTTACTCATGGATTGCCTCGTATTGCTGAATTTATTCGAATAAAGTTTTCAAACGTAAACAGACTCATGTCAAAGTAGTTAGCTTTGCTTAAATTTTTTCTAGATATTTTAATAAACTTATGTGAGTAAAAGGTGGTAATTGCTTTAGTCGATATTTTTAGTATCAAAAATTGCAGTCTATGTCTATGTTGATTCGAGCCGACGGCGAAGGCAGTCGCCAACAAGCAACAGCAGCAGTGGAAGCAGAGGTAGCAGTAGTAGCAGCAGCGGTGCCTACAACGTGGATACAGGTACATTGTCAAATTCGACGTTTTGATAGTAGTGGGTAGAGAGAGTCGAGGTTATGACTGAGTAGGTTGCAGTTGGGAGTGAGCTTGAGGTTTCCGCAGTGACTTTCGCGCTTCTGCATCAGTTAGCCACGGTGGCGCTGAGAGCACGGCAGCAGTTAGGAGTAAATTTGTAGGTTGCAAAGTGACTTTCGCGCTTCTGTATCATGTATGTATTATGTATGTTAGTCACGGTGGTGCTGGGAGAAAAATAGAAAGTGAGGCTGAGCATCGCGCAAGCAGAACACTCAGTCATACCTTTTTCTCGCGGACCTCACTACAACGACGCAAGGAAAACACGACGACCCGAGTACGCTGACACAGCGACAAATACCTAGAATTTTTTAATTATATTTACGCATATACATATATGTATATTTTTATAAAAATAATGAAATAAAAAAATCTGAAATTCACATTAACTGTGCAACTCTCCCCTTTCATTAAAAGAGCCACTCCTCGCAAATTATAAATTTTTGAAGGCTTCGGCCTAAAAATCGCACATTCGGCCTACCTACCTACCTTCGGGCTTAAAATAGCCGAAGGTTTTTGCTGAAGCTAAAGATTTACATATACTGCAAAACCTGGATAACTGGGATCTCCAAGAGACCAACATTTTTGTCTCAATTATAGAGGTTTCCCATTTACACTGTTTCCCAAATAACCATACTCAGACCGATAAAACGTGCATAATCAAATTCAAAATAACAAATTATACACTCATAAATATTATTTCCCACTTATAGAGGTCATTTCTAGACGATGCCAGTGATAGAGGGGAAAAGGCCATCTTATAGAGGCGAGAGCGCACAAAAACTTCAAAAATCAAATCCCAGATATAGAGGTTTAATAATCCCAGTAATAGAGGTATTTTGATGCGCAAGTGCTTGGACCTTAAAGTGAGTTTCATTAATAGAGGTTTCCCACTTATCTAGGTACCGCTTAACCAGGTTTCACTGTATGTGTTATGTTATTCATTTTCCATGGAAAAGAATTGAAAATATTAAAAAAAAATTCTTTTAAGCCTTAAAACTAGTGAAAAATAATTTAAGTTTTGTTTTATGGATTTTTGAGGTATTTTTGACTACAAAGCTCACAAAAAAATAGTAAATAAAAAAACTTTTGGTAATTATGTACTTTTTGACCCCATTGTCACAAAGGGTGGGGGTTGCAGGGGTTGTTTACAATTGGTACTCTGAACATAATTCCGTTGGATTTAGCCGTCGGTCACCCCTTGAAAAATTTTTATGATATATCCAACACCTAGTTTGCTAGCCACAGTAATTTTACATAAGAGTATAGGTAAGTGGGCGGCCTGCGTCATCGAATTTTCAACACTCCATAATTTTTTTAAAAGAGTTGCCGACGGCTAACTTCTAGACGGATCCGCGGCCGAAGGCCGCCGCGAAGCCGGTGTTGGATTTTTGAGTTTTAAACCCTGAGCTGCGGCCACAGGCCGCCCACTTATCCCTACTCTTATGTAAAATTACTGTGGCTAGCAAACTAGGGGTTGGATGAATCATAAAAATTTTTCAATGGGTGACCGACGGCTAAATCCAACGGAAGAGTACCACTTGTGAACTACCCCCACCCCCTGTAATACTATCTAATATATAAAATTCTCGTGTCAGTGTTAAGACTCCAAACTCAGTAGGTCTGAGGATAGAAAGTAAACTATTTTTCATACCCCTATATGGGCAATTTAGGGTGGGCCTCATACAAAAATATTTTAAAAATAGCATTTTCACAAAGGCCACTTAATCGATTCACATGGAATTTACACCACGTGTATTTTATATTAAGTGGAATAGCTTAGGTTATAAAACATTTATTTAAAATGCATATTTAGGGTGGCTCTCATACAAAAATATTTTAAAAATAGCATTTTCACAAAGACCACTTAATTGGTTCACATGGAATCTACACCACGTGGCTTTTATATTAAGTGGAATAGCTTAGGTTATAAAACATTTATTTAAAATGCATATTTAGGGTGGCCCTCATACAAACATATTTTTAAAATAGCATTTTCATAAAGACCGGTCAATCGATTCACATGGAATGTACACAACGAATCTTTTATATTAGAGGCACGGCTTAGGTTATAAAACTTTTATTTAGGGTGGCCACTTAATCGATTCACATGGAATTTACACCACGTGTCTTTTATATTAAGTGGAATAGCTTAGATTATAAAACATTTATTTAAAATGCATATTTAGGATGGCCCTCTTACAAAAATATTTTAAGAATAGCATTTTCACAAAGACCACTCAATTGATTCACATGGAATTTACACCACGTGGCTTTTATAGTAAGAGGCATAGCTTAAGGTACAAACATTTGGCTTAGGGTGGCCCTCATACAAACATATTTTTAAAATAGCATTTTCCCAAAGACCGGTCAATCGATTCACATGGAATGTACACCATGCTTCTTTTATATTAAGAGGATTGGCTTAGGTTATAAGACTTTTATTTAGGGTGGCCCTTATACAAATATATTTTTAAAATAACATTTTCACAAAGACCACTTAATCGATTCACATGGAATTTACACCCCGTGTCTTCAATATTAAGAATAATGGCTGAGGCAATAAAACTTTTACTTAGGGTGGCCCTCATACAAACATATTTTTAAAATATAATTTTCTCGAAAACCTCTTAATCGATTCTCATGGAATTTACACCACGTGGCTGTTATATTTAGAGGCACATACTTAGAGTGGCCCACATACAAAACAATTTTTTAAATAGAATTTTCACGAAGATTTCATTATTATTTCTTAAATGTTTCTAATGGTCTACGGAAGGTTTTTGCATAGTTTGGTTTAGAAAAATGGGAAGTGATACAGCCTCCAAAGTCAAATCTCATCAAGTACTGGACGCAGATGAATTGATATAAAAAGTCCTGGCAAAATAAGTTTCACTGGAAAAATGGGTTGTTTCGCTTATATGTACATTCCATCGCATGAGTTCATATAACATCCGGAACAACTACCGGAAAGGGCAGGACAACGTCTGCCGGGGCAGCTAGTATATATATAATAATTGTGCATTGTCAGATTTGGTTCACAATTTTATCGATCTTGATCTTGCTTGAAGCGTACCGTGCTCATTAATGAATTTTAGTAAGAAATAGCAACGCGTGATAAAATCTCAAAAATGAACATTCTGAGTACCCTATCGACAACACTGACAAAAAAACGGAGATTTTGACATCAGTGCCTGTTAGTGTCGTCTTATAATGTATCGGTGTTTTGCAAGTTCAATATTTTTAATGTTTAGATAAATTTTTTTAAAATTAAATTCTTTATATCGTTACCTTAATATAGAAAAGCTCTAACATTTTTGTTTCTTTACAGGAGAACGAAAAAACTTAATTAAAATTTATGTTTTGTAGTATTGAAGAGAGTTTGTTTTTTTTTATTTGCTTGTAAATGCTTTATTTTCAATCGTAGCACACACATTTTTATCAATAGTGTATAAGTGGGTGGCCTACCGAAATCTACAAAAAAAAAACTCGATTTTAAAAAAAATGTTAGGGCCTTTCTATATTAAGGTAACGATATGTAGTAATGTGTCAACTAAATGTTTATGTTTCAAAGACTATCATTTTAAGTATTGTTCATTTTAGTTTTTTATATAAATAATACAGCCCTGAAGAAGCCTGGATCCAACGGGCGAAACGTCGGGAAATTGATTTAAAAAATTTTTGTTTTTTTATTCACTTATCATAAATGACCTAAAATGCTCAAAGGAAAAAAATTTTTAACAAAATTTCCTAAACAAAAAAGTATCGGTCAAAATAAAATCTGCAAATAAATAAAACAATTTTTGCTCTGCATATTGTTTAATTGTTTATTGAATTGAATAGATTTTGTAATTTCAATTCTTAAAACTCAATTTTAAATTACGTTTTACAAAGAATCATATTATTACATGGATTTTGTATGTAGGTTTTCTTAATTGCCTTATTTATACTCACGATAGTGTTGAATCCCAGATGCCAATTTCATAATTTTTTAAAGCAATGGTCAAATGTTTTTGTGTAAACTTAATATGTATTTATGCATGTCTAATGTTGAATTTTAAATATTTTAAATTCTGCTTTAATTTATTATTTTATTTTTATTTTAATAAGTTAAACATAATTTTTTTTTTTCAAATAGAACTTTTAAATAGCATTTTTCTATTGTTTTCGAGGTTTATTGCGTATTAATTGAAATGGTAAATTTACAATTTTTTTACATATCTGTGTTTTGTTATTTAAACTGCATTTGTTTGAAATTTAGTTTAGTTTGCTTCCCGAAATTAGATTAAAGTTTACAATTCAGTTAAAATGGTTTAATATTTGAATGAATTAAAGTTTCTTTTAATTTTGCATATATATTGGTATTTATGATAATGTTTGATTTAATATTTATATTCTGATTATTGTTTTGTATTTAAATAGAATTTTTACTGATAAACATTTAATTTTTAACATTTTTTTTATTTTTACGAACACTTTTTGCAAAACTAAATTTAGTTGTCATCTTTGTTGTTTAATCTTCCTAACGCAATTTCGGATAAGGTGCCGCACGATAACGTACGTTTTCACGGGAGCGTGATCCAGACTCATAATGTGATCCTGATGCGGTTGGTCGATAAGACGAACGACCATTAATTGGTTTTTCTAGTTGAAGAAAAGTTTTTGATTTGTAAAATGCATTTTGTCGGTTTAGTTTGTTTAATCTAAAATTTTTTTCATACGTATTTTGGGGCGTATGTATACTTAAGTTAAGTCTAATAACTCTGCAAATATAAACTGTCATCGCCTCTTCAGTAATTCTTTTTTATATTTTAATAGATAAAGTGTTATATATTTTGTAGCTTTTTTAATGCAATTTTTGAACTTCCTTATTAGTAAAGTATATAAAATCATT
This sequence comes from Meiosimyza platycephala, assembly GCA_963662105.1. Classification (NCBI taxonomy): domain Eukaryota; kingdom Metazoa; phylum Arthropoda; class Insecta; order Diptera; family Lauxaniidae; genus Meiosimyza; species Meiosimyza platycephala. The sequence continues at coordinate 65,556,014 of OY759211.1, read as the reverse complement.
TATCACACAGGCAAACGCTTAAGAAACAATTTAATTCGAGATATTTAGAGGTATGAAGGCATGAAATCAAGTAAGTACACTTTATGTTCAGAGCGATTGTAATACTTACATTTATTTAAATTTTTGTTTGCAAAAACTTGTTTGTATCAGTTTATTTTAATAGCTAACCTAGAGCAATTTTTATTTTATAAATTATCTTATGTGTACATTAGAACATACCGTCACGTGAGTACTAATTTGCTCTAAAGACCATTTTGGGCAAATTTTATTATATAATTTCATACCACATATAATATATTTTCAAACATCGTCTTTCGAAGTGTGTTATCAAAATCGCCATATTTGGTGTACTGGTAGATATTGAGATAGATATTTTTTAAAGAAAATGTGGTGGTTCGGGAAATGTGACAGTCCCTAAGAACAGCTTCTTGTTAAAATTATTTTATTCTTAAATTTGCAGACAAAGTCAAGCAAACAAAACATTCAAAACCCACATAAGTGTGAAATAGCTATATTTGCGTACAATGTTTTTATATATTTCCCATAATAAAATGTTATTACGAAAATAACGGTGAAAAAAAGTATGCAGAATGCAAGCAGGATTTGCAGAAAGTAATTTGGAATGTTGCTGTTTTTATTTTCTTTGAAAATAGTACTGTAGAGTGGCTTACTCCGACTGCATGGTTTGAGATGGATTTGGTCTAGTGATGTGTTTTGTAAAAAGTGCAATGGAAATTTTCCATAGCATCCGGCGTCAACGCTGATATTGGTCGACACTTTAAATCAACAAAACACAACAACGCCTTGTCCGCAGCTTCTTCCAGGTAAAAAGTTGACAAAAAATCAAAGCGAAAGACAAGTATTTTGTTAAACTGAACGAATCGAAAATGAATCAGACGAGGAATACATGGACGAATACTCTGATTAAATTTAAGTACCAAAATATTTATTCATACACAAAAATTACTATCTAATCTCCTTCAAAAAGAAAAAAAAATTTATCCTGTAATCAATCCTTTTTTTGAAAAATTAAATCCTGTAAAATGACATTTTTTCTCCAATTTTTCCTGTTTTTTCTTGAAAAATTTATGGCATGCTTAAGTATGCCTAAAAGAGCTAAAGAGATGATTGCCGCAAAAGGCGGTTTAACAACATTTTTGACATATTTGTCTGCAATTAATTTTAGTTCTATAAATACTAATAGGAACACCTAATTTGTATTTTTATTTTATCAATAAGACCCCTCAGAAACAGGTAAATAAAGATATTTGGACATTTTTTTTTACTTTCATGCTTTTATCATGGTGTAAGTTATCATGGTGTGATTTTCACGTAGTGGCTCTATTAATATGATCAATCACTGTAAGTCATGCTGATTACTTGTGTTGTAAGAAACAAGAAAATAATCAGGGAAAAAATACAATATAGAAGGGCCAAATGGATATAATTATTATTTTCACGACTTGCGAAAATAAGAATTCTTATAGAATCACTTTCATAGCTGTAAAGGTGGTGTAATGGTGTGGGGAGCATCAGAAAAAACGACGTGTTCCTGTTTCAAAGTATTGTAATATGGTCATGAAGGCGTACTTTTTCTCGAGTGGCACTAAGTAGTGGTTTTTTCTTCAGTTTTAGTCTCTTAAATATTTCACTCTCCGTAAAACACGATTTGAGGTTAATATGACCGCATTTTCTATAATCTTCGAGGTTGAGTCGCAGGAATTACACGCACTTATGATGATGACCTACCTATCCTTTTCTGTAGCGGTTTTATATATGCTTCTTTTCTTATTTTTCCCGTAGCCAAGTTTCTGCGCAGATAATTGTTAACAACAATTTGGCTTCAGTAAATTTTTTTTTGCGATATGACGATGATTTAGGCCGGATTCGGATTTGGAGTCCACGACGCACAAAGACTCGTCCCACAGACAAAAATCAAAAAAATTTTTGATCGGAAATAAGGAAAAATTGGTATCGTTTTAAATGTGAAACATCCACTAAAATAGATCAGAAAAAAATTTTTAAAAAATTTAATTTGCGACCGCTAGAGGTTCTTAAATGTTTTATCGCATTTTGACAAAAGGGTAAGAGAAAAAAATTTCTAAAACTACAATTTCTGAACAAAAATGAAGAAACTTAATTTTTTATGTGGATAATAAATTGACTGATTTTATGTTTTTTAAATAACCAAAATTTAATAATTTTGTGTAACTTTGAAATTGTGGCTTTTTTATACATTAAATGATAAAATTGCAATTTTACGTAGATATTTAAAAAAATAGGTGGTAAAAACCAGTGCAATTTTATTTCATTTATCATCAGTCTTGACCTTCTACTAATAGATGCAAGTAACGACTAATGTGTTAATTTCACGTTTGTTTTTCTCTTGCTTTCTCAACACAGAAACGAAACCGTTAAAAAAATTGACCCTATGTTGCATAGCGCCTAAAAAATTATCATGCTATATTTTCTGTAATGAATGAAAAACGTTTTTGTATGACAAAAATTTGCTTTATTGAATGAATATTGATCAGAATAGATTCTTTCATTTGTGGACAACTCGATTTTGCAAATTATGATGCATGCTTCTGGAAAACGTTTTTCATTCATTTCAGAAAATATTGCATATTTTGATATCGTTTGTGCCCATTGGTCGATAAATCGACGACTCATTTTGGCATGCACACGGCTTGCGGAAAAAATGGCGAATTGCATCCGTAGTATTTTTAACATCAAATATACCCAGAATAGTAGTAGTTGATCCCATTTCGGCCATATTTGCCTCGTTATATTGCAAGTTAACCCATGGATCCATCTTCTATTAGCCTATTTTTTAACATATTATCTTTCAACAGAAAATTGTAAGAAGCAATTGGTATACCTACACCTTCTTTGTGCTAAGAAGTTTATGAAGTAGTCTCTTGCCTTTGGAATTGCCATCAATATCTCTATGCCCAGGTACACCGCGGTGTACCGGTGAGGTGAATGTAAAAATGATGAGCCATCTCATTAAGAAACAAGTGACATTTCTGGGCCACTAGTGAGCTTAGGAAGACGGATTTTAGAGACTTAATAGATTAAATTAATAAGGCCCCTTTTTTCTGGCAGTCCTCGCAAGATGGAATGTGATTTATGTAATCCCTCGTGAATGAGATCCACTGGAACAGTCGAGTGACCTGTTTTCCTTTAGACCAGCAAAAAGTTTCCTTATGTCTAATGACTGATCTAGCAACCATCTGCTTACCTAATAGGTCAAGGGAAAATAGATAAAAGAGCCAATTATTTGTAGTAGGTGACCTAACTTAGGCCATCACAAAGCCATTCAACAGATTCGGTAGAATGACCTCTGTGTAAAGCCTGAGAAAAATACGAGGTAATAACCACCATCTTCCACCAACAGTTTTTACAGGAGTATAACGCTAGTGGCTTTCCTAACCCTCCTTCAATACTAATTTTCCAACTTAGGCCAAGATATCTTGCACAGCTTTAAAGGTAAGTCTAGTACATTTAAGTGAAGGTCGTTCAATAATTGTGTCGCTCAATATAATAGTGGTGTAGCTCCATATTTTTTTGCATAATATCACATTTAGTTATACCTTTTATTCTATAAGTGAAGTTACTCCAATAATTGCACTGAAATCCCATAGATGGCATTACTTGTTTACTCATGCCCATTCGTTTACTCTACATATTCGTTTGGGACTATACTAAAAAGGAATTAGTTCAATTTTGTTTGTGTTTACACCTAAAGCAGCCTTCTCTGCCTATGAGACGAGTATGTTTAAGGCACCGTGAAGAATATCACACATTTTGTTGGGGAATTCGCTGCATGTATTTAGTGCTACATCATCTGCGTAGGCGATAGCTTTACACCCATGCCTTTCAAGTGCCATAAGCCTCTCATAGCCAAATTCCACTGTAGAGGGGACAGTACCCCATCCAGCGGCGCTCCGCTGCAAGCAAACCTATTTTTTTCCTTTATTGGTTGCGTGTGCAATAATATTACACAACTATTTCTCAAAAAAAAAAAAATATATCTTGTGAGAGAGAAAATAACTTACAATATATACTGTAAAACAAAAAAAAAAATTACGCTATCAATTGCGTGAGGTACATTTTAGTTTCTTCAAATAAATTATATAAAATATTTTTTTCATTAATTCCTTAATGCAAATCAAAATTATAATTTTCTATTAAGAGGGTTTTAATTAATTTTTTAAATTGAGATAAACTATCGCATTTTTTAACATTTTCCGGTAACTTGTTAAATAACCTTATTCCATGGCTTCGTATTGATCTTGTACTTCTTTCTGTTCTAAAGAACATGGATCTAATGTTTTTAACATTACGAAAACTATAGGTTGCAATTTCTGTTTGATTTAAATTAAGGTTATGCTTTATCACATTGTTTTTAATTTTAAAAACGGTTACATATCAATGTTTGTAAGATACAAAATTTTTTTAATGTCAATTCTAGTTTCGTATAATTTAGAAGAAAGAAGTAATTATTTTTACTATTTTGTTTTGGAGTCTTTGCAGTTCGCTATAGTGATTATGCGATGTTTAATACACTTCAAAATCTAATTTTTATTGCTGACACTAACATGTGTCTGTCGATAAGGCTAAAGTACAGTAGACGTCCAATATAACGTATAACGATATAACGAATTTCCATTTCAATGAACAGTTTTTGAAATTGGAATTTTTCCATTGATGTCTCTAAATTCGAAACACTAAAAATTTTCACTATTCCAAATAACGAACATTGTTTAATTCAACAATAACTGTTGAACTGAAATTACTTTTTTTGAACAGGATAGGTGATCGCAAGTAAATATAGCATTCCGAAATCGAACTTAACTTTTATACAAGTAAATATATGCGTTAACATAAGCCAGTTTTTTTAATAAAAAACACTTCGATATGCATTAATTAGTTCAGTCATATTGGACGTCAACTGTAATACTAAATCCCATGAGAGAGGTCGCTATAAAAATACTTGATTATAACAAGTATTACAATACCATGAAGTGCTTATTAGATAGTCAGGATGTCAGTTCAGTGAACAAACTTGTTTCATTGATGGCGATGGCTGAAGCTAAGGTAATAAGTACCACAATTAAGGTGTATAAAACTAGAGGGCATGATTGGATTAACCAGAAAGTAATTGATGCAATTAAACAAAGGAAACTACTTTAAACTATTTAAAAAAAGTTCAAACAATACTCAACTTGAAAATGCATATAAACGTTCAAAAAATGATGCTACTACACTAATAAAGAAAACTAAACAAGAAGCTTTCAATAACTCTATTAGAAGAGCAGCTGGAAATGGGTAAAAACTATGGACTTCTATCAACAAATTTGTTTTCAACAAGCATAGTAACGGAACAAAATACATTTCAAGACTGACTTTTAATGGTTCATTGATAAGCGACCAGCAAGACATGGCCAATAACTTCAACAAGCATTTCAACTCAGTGGGCCGTACCCTGGCTAATGCAATTAGTGTTTCAAACTCAGTCGTTAGAAACAATATTAAACATATGACGATGTTTCTTGCACCGGCTACGGAGAAGGAAATTGTAGGTATCATTATATCAAATGAGGCTGCTCCTGGAGATGATGGCATCGATGTCAAGATTGTTAAATCTATCTGTAATTTGGTCGTTCCAGTCCTCAAAAAGTTTATAAATGACATGTTTACCTCCGGAGTTTTCCCACAAATTTTAAAAAACACGGTAATAGTTCCAATACGTAAGGGTGGCAACAATGATGACATAAACAACTATCATCCAATTTCAATATTGAGTGTCCTCGCAAAAATATTTGAAAAAGCTCTCAATACTAGGTTGGTGTCTTTTATTAATAAATCTGTTAAGTTTGATCCGCATCAGTTTGGATTTCAAAACAATTGCAGCACCGAAGCCGCGCTAGCAGAAATGTTAAGAAATATTAATAATAGCTTAGACGAGAAAAAATATGTAGCAGCATTTGAAAAAGCATTTGACACGGTGCAACATGATATTTTATTGGAAAAACTCTATGATCTTGGCATAAGAGGTACTGTCAATGCTTTAATAAAAAGCTATCTGTCACTTAGACCGGTTAAAACTAAAATTGGTAGTGTACATAGTGATAATGAAATGTTGGAGTGCGGTACACCACAAGGATCAAACCTTGGACCAACCATGTATCTACTTTACATTCATAATATAAAAAATGCAGAGTTTATTGCTTCGTACAACATATTTGCTGATGATACTTGTCTATTATATGCTGCTGAAAATGAAACTGTGCTTGAAGCTTTAGTCAATCATGACCTTTTGCTATACTCAAAATGGGCAGTCGGCAATAAACTGTCAATGAAAGTAAAACAAATGATATGATATTAAGCAACAGAAATAAACAACCAATTAACCCAATTATGCGATTAAATGATGTGTTACTTCAGCAAGTAAGTTCAGTGAAACTCCTTGGTGTGTTATTGGATAGCAAATTATCATGGTATGATCATGTTAATTATCTCATCAAAAAAGTAGTTCCAATTAGGAGATCAAACTTGTATTGGCAAAATCTACGGCAAAACTTTTGATTAGCTCGCATGTATTAACTCATTTTCGATATAACATCATCAACTGGTTTTCATGTTTGCAAACGCTTCGAATATGTGATAATTTAATCACAAAAGCTATAAAATCCTTGTTCTACTACGATAGACTTTATAGTGCAGCACTGGTATATGAAGAAACAAAACTGCTACGTCTCAACATAATCATTCCGCTGGAAAAAATTAAATTTGTCCATAAAATCAAACAGAATATCAAGCAGAATCTGAAAATTGACTTACGAAGTGACATCCCCAAAAGGACTACAAGATCATCACATAACATATAAAAATTCCGCAAAGCAGAACACAGAAACATTACGAAAGTTTTATACCCTCAGTGTTAAGGCTTTAAAACAAATTTTCCAATTGATTTACGTAGGATTAGTAACTTCAGCAAATTCTCATGGAGAGTTCTTCGCCATATAAAATGCAACTTCATGGAATTTAATATGGGCATTTCCATGGTGTCGAATGGGACCGTCGTACACTTTTAAAGTGGAATAAAAGTCAAAATAAAACTTTTTTTTTTCTTGTTACTTAAAAGAATAGCCCTTTGGTAGCACTATATTTAGTGGTACATTTGATGGCAGACGTACTACCAGTTCCAAGATAAAGGCAATAAAAGAGCGATTCGAATGGGACAAAAAATGGAAGTGTTTTTCATGGCCATTTATAGAAAAGCATAAGTCAGCGAAACCTACCAACATTTTTTAACGCAACTAATTTTAAAATGTTATGGAATAATAGCACTTTTTATTAAATTTCGTTTAATTGAAAAATCTTTTTTATTTTTTTTTCCTTCAAAGTATAATATGAGTCGTGACGGGACATTGCGAATGGGACATATTTTTCCATTACCGGTTGCTTGGTAAATTTTCATATATTTTTTGTATTTGAGTTTTATATAGTAATTAAAAATAAATTTAGTATTAATCATTGTCGAAATAAATTGGTGAGATCAATTTTAATTAATTTAATTTAAAACATTTTTCTTAAAAGAATATGAAACTTTTATTTTTGCTGTTTAAACGTTTTTTCCTGTAAGGAGCGTGACATTGTCCCACTAAAAAAAAATTTCCTTTACTTTTCTTATAAAATTGGTGGAGCGACTCTGTGGCTGCGTTTTGGGTAGGCACCGCCTTGGAGTCTCTTATAACCTTTTTTACGGTTCAATATATATACAAACCAAATTTAATTAAATATGTTTACTAGATTAGCTGTGAAAACGTATTTTCGTGTTAGGGGCGTGGCACCACCTACTATTGAAAAGAAAATTGTATTGGGATTTACCTCTCTTTACAACTTTGCAAAAAAAAAAGAATTTAAGCGATTATGTTGTGTTCTGGTAGTTAAAAAGGGGTTTAACCGTTTTGCAACTGCCTACAAAACGTAGGTAAATTTAACCAAATACGACAGTTAAAATCGCTCCAACCCTTCAAAATAGTAAATTAATCCGATTGCGAGGTAAACATATTGGCAAGGTAGGTAAATTTTACGGCCAAGATAGGTAAATTTTACGGACAAGGTAGGTAAATTTTACAGACAAGGTAGGTAGATTTTACGGACAATGTAGGTAAATCTATTGACAAAGTAGGTAAATTTTACAGAAAAGTAGGTAAATTTTATGGGCAAGGTAGCTAAATTTTACGGACAATGTAGGTAAATCTATTGACAAGGTAGGTAAATTTTACGGGCAAGGTAGGTAAATTTTACAGACAAGGTAGGTATATCGTGATATCATCACTTAGCCGAAGTTTAAGAGTCTGCAAGCATACTATATTTTATTTCTTGCATTAATCAGTTGAGAATCATAAGTTGAAAATCTAACAAGTCTTTTTACTATTTATTACGGTTACGTAACAAATTTTGTAATTAATTTGTGAGAAAACATTAAAGTGTTCTTTTTGGTAAATTTAACCAACAATGTCGGTAGAGATACCTATAAACCTTGTAATTGTAACAACTTTTTCGGTTATATGAACTGTTTTTTGTTGACTTCTCAGATGTTATTTTAATTAAATTTTCTCGGTATATTCTACCTAACGAAATCGGTTAATATATTTGAAGTTTTCATATATTTAGAGAAATAGTAAGCTAACCAGTTTTTTTGGTTCATTTTACCCACCTTTTTTTTTGTGTAGATTACAAAAGTTTTACACTGACGATTGCGGATGGGACAAACTTCAAACAGCTCTAAAAATTTTTAATTTTATTTTTTTGCACTCGTTGTTTCTTTTTTTAATTGTATTCATAAAACTCTGTTTGAACTAAAATTTTGGCACATTTACTGCTGTTAATAGCCATGAAATGGGAACAAATGATGTTTTTTGATGGCGGACGGGACATTAGAGCATGAACTAAAGTAAATCAAAAATTTACAGTTAATAGAGATTGGTTTGATGTCTTTGCATTTTTTTTAGCTAATTGAGGCGTCCAGTTGCAAAACCGGCCAAGTGTAAAAAAATAAAATTTTGAGATATTCTCATATATCAAAATCTGGATCATGCTTTATCGTTCTACTATGTTTTTAGATTAAAAAAAAATTTTGACAGATATATAAAATTTTTTAAATTTATTTGGATGATTAGGTTTCAAAACCGGCCAAGTGCAAGAACTTGGTTTCAAAACCGGCCAAGTACATGATCCAATTTTTTTTGTTCAATTGAGCTGAAATTTTCCCACAATTGGAATTCTCTCGAAATTAAGTTGTGAACCTACATATGTATATGTACACGGTTAGAAATCTTGGATTAAATTTTAATACAAGCGAAATATTACAAGGAATTTTAATACAATTTTGATTAAATTTAATACTTTTTAATAGATTACAAAATTTTATAATAAATTTTGTATTAAATTTTAATGTATAAGTATTATATTCGAATTTTAAACCATGCTGTATTATATTTTAATACTTCAACATTGAACTTTAATTTTATGTTGTTGTCAATATAAATAAACTTTTAGCCAACCAATAAATAACACTACGGTGGCTGATGTCGTTTAGCTGCGCGTGCATCAATTGAATTCACAAGGAACCCGGTTCGAATCCAATTCGAAATGAAGTTTTTTTTTAAATCTTAATAAAAAAGAGTATTAAATTTTAATACAAAAAAATATTAAAAATGAATTTTAATATTTAGGCAGTATTAAATTTTAATACAATTCTGGTGTAGTCATATATGTAAGCCCAAAAGTATTAAAATTTAATCCAAAATTTCTAACCGTGTATATGGGTTTTTTTTTCACAGAATGATTTGCGGAGTTTGTTGGTGTAAGGATATTTTCCTTGTTCTTTGAAGTATCCCGGAGGTATTCTCTCCATAAGTGACAATTCATCGAGGCGGTTCACCCCGAGTCACTTTGGGTCACTTGGAATCACCAAGGTGAGTGAAAATTGTAATTTTGTGGTTTGAGTGCGATTTTTAAAGAATTCCACTATAACACCTATAGCCACGCTTGTACAAGAAATTATCGCAAATAAGTTACGTTTTGCGGTGCGTGCGATAAGAGTTTGCACTAACATGGCCTATAGGTGTTATAGACCTATTCTACAAAAACCACACGCAAACCACAAAATCGCGATTTTCACTCACCTCGGTGACTCCAAGTGACCCAAAGTGACTCGGAGTGAACCGCCTCGATGAGTAGTCACTTATGGAGTGGCTACCTCCGGGATACTCCAAAGAATGAGGAAAATATCCTTAAAGCAATAAAATCCAAAAATCGCACGCACCGCAAAACGTAGTTATTTGCGATAAGCTCTTGTCCCAACGTGACCTATAGGTGTTATAGTAAATTCGTTAAAAATCGCACGCAAACTACAAAATCGCAATTTTCTTTCACCTCGGTGACTCCTACAAAGTTTCTCACGTTTACTTATTATTTCAATTGAATTGTATTTAAAACCAGTCAAGTTCAAGGCCTTGAAATCAAAACCGGCCAAATCCAGAACTTTGGTATCAAAACCGGCCAAGTGCAAGAACTTGATTTGAAAACCGGTCAAGTCCAGTACTTTGGTATCAAAATCGGCCAAGTGCACTTTTTTTCAAACAAATCTTGTTGAATACTGTATCAAAACCGGCCAAGTGCATGTTCCATGGATCAAAACCGGCCAAGTGCAAAAATGTTTCCTCAAAAACATCGGCAGATGAAACTAGAAAAGTCTGATCTGACGTGTTTTGAGTAAGAAATTTTATAAGCTATTATGTGGGAAGTACTTTTTAATTTTTCAATGAACATAGATGAAGATAAACGTTTTTCGTTGTTTTTTCAAAAGTATGAAAAAGGCACTTGGCCGGTTTTGCAACTGAATGCCTCAATTGTTGTTGGGAGAGAGATTTTTCGGAATGACTTTCATCATGTATCATCTCTCTAATATATTTAAATATTTAAGACAAAATACTATTCAAATTTACAAAAAAGAGAAACTTCATTTGTGCAATTTTCAAGTGTAAATTGTTTGAATTACTAAAATTTGAATATTTTTCTTAGATAATATCAGATAATAACGTTTTTTTATTTTTTTTATCATGGTGTACCTTTCGATTGAAATGCCCATATATAATATATGTGATATAGAAGAGTATTAAGTTAAATTTTATGCACTTTAAAAATGTGATACTTAGAACAATAATGTTATATTATACTCAATTATTGTTATATAAGCAACAATTTATTTTTTAATTTAGTGAATTCGTAACTAGATGAATTAATGAAAACTATTATATTGCTATCAGAATTCCCACCACCAGCCACTGGCTGAAGGGATAAACATAGTTTTTATATTTCTCAAAGAAAAACATAAAAAAAATTGTCTATTAAATGCTAAGATTGAAAGTATAAATAAATAAAATCGGTTCCAAATTGTATTCAGATAATTTATTTGCGAAATGAAGTAAGTATATTGTATAGTAGAGGTCGGAAACTATCAATAGCACTATCGGCGCTATCGATGGTTTCACAGTATCGTTCTTACTATCGATGGTTTTAAACTATCGTTTTAATTACACTAGTTTACAAATAATTAAAAAATTTATGAACTTTAGATGCCACTATTCATTTCTTATGTAAAATCGGCTGCTGATTCTGAAAATCTAATTATTTTTTTTTCTTTCACGTCGTTTTCGAGATATCGATCACTTTCGGTTTTTGAACCAAAAAAAAAAAGTTGGGTCAACTTAATTACAAATATCTCAAGAAAAAATACCTATATATAAGCATATTATATGTCAAATTAAAGGTAATTAAATTACAAATTTCTTTTTCGTTGGCATGGTAGTTTCGGCGAAAAAAGTTGATCTATAAAAAATTTTTTTTTTTTTTCAAAAAAATGAAAAAAAGTAAAAATCAACTGCAAATTTTTAAAAGAAAAAAAAATTGGAAAAATCATTTTGTTTTTTTATATCATAGTCTATATATTTATGAAGAAAATAAGATACTATTTATGAAAATCGATTAAGAAATGGAAAAGTTATATAAAATTGAATTAAAAATGACCGAATTTCATTTTTGCCTATTTTTCCGTTTTTTTTATGTGGGTAAGAATTTTTCGAACCCCAAAATACAAATTTTTAATGAAATTTTGTTATGTAGATACTGGTATATGCTAGAAATGAAAATGTTGGCTCCACCATCCGCCATCGTGCTCAGCATCCTCGAAAACGGGGGGTGCCCAAAATTTTACCGATAGAAGACGCGGAATATTCGATTTCGTCATTTTGGGGGCGGTTTTTGTTTTGTCCATTTTGAGGGGTGGGGTCAACTCCATAAGAATTTTGAATACTGTTTTCGTATTCAGCATCTTCGAAAACGGGGGATGACAAATGTTTTACTGATGGAATATGCGATTCTAACTTTTTTCTTTAGTCCAAAAACCGAAATGACCGATATTTCGAAAACGACGTGAATGAAAAAAAAGTAATTTGATTTTCAGAATCAGCAGCCTATTTTAGATAAGAAATGAATAGTGGCACCTAAAGTTCATAAATTTTTTCATTATTTCTAAACTAGTGTTATTAATTATAAGATTTTTATTAGCTTGTGGCCATTTTTATTCAATATTATATAACTTTTCCATTTCTTAATCGATTTTCATAAATAGTATCTTATTTTTTTTCATAGATATATAAACTATGATATAAAAAAATAAAATGATTTTTCCAATTTTTTTTTTCTTTTATAAATTTGCAGTTGATTTTTACTTTTTTCTCATTTTTTCAAAAAAAAAAAAAAATTTTTTTAGAAATCAATTTATTTCAATTTATTTAGAAATAACGTTGCCCCTAATTTCGAGCCTTGCGGTACGCCTGTTTAAATAGGTCTTATTGAATTTTTTATTTAATTGATTTGAACAAATTGTTCCCTGTTTGTTAAAAAAGTTTCAAACAATTTCAAATTATATTCATTTATACAAAAAAACAAAAAAGTAATGTGGTCATTATTTATAGGAAATTTAATTACCTTTATTTGACATATTGTAAATTTATATATAGATATTGATTCTTAAGATATTTGTAAGTAAGTGAAACCAACTTTTTTTTTGGTCCTAAAACCGAAAATGACCGATATCTCGAAAACGACGTGAAAGAAAAAAAAAATAATGATTTTCAGAATCAGCAGCCGATTTTACATATAAAATGAATAACGGTATTCGAAGTTCATTTTGGCTGTAAACTAGTGTTATCGATAGTAGCTTGACAGTTAAAAAAGGTCTTGTCGGTCTTTGGAGCGTCCTAAGAATTTTCTTTTTTTTAAAGTTTAATCTTTCCACGCTTATATCTCAGCTTTTAGTTAACCCTCTCGGAACTTCTTCCTTTCTTTTGACTTAAAAAATCAGTAAATCTGTTTTCTTACTCTTAAGGCCAATTTAAACAATAATTGATAAAGTTTTATTTTAAAATATGGTTTTTGAAAACCATGCCATATGGCATAACATTTACTGAAAGGTAATAAAAGTACCAAAATGAAAATTTAATTTTTTGATATAATCCAATGATTTTGATCTAAAACATATACATATCCAAGATTTTTTGATAACAAAGAATTCAATAGGGTGTAATGCTATACTATAGTTTTTTAAACATTGTAATAACCTTAACTATGAACCAAATTAATGAATATAAAAGCGTCCACTGCCGCTGCAGCACTTTCAACAAAATGAAATATTTTAGCACCTTTAGATAAAATTCATGCCATAGCGCGACATAGAAAAAATCATACAACCTTATTGAACTTTGTTAGAGGTCTAATTTTTTTATAATTACTAAACTAACATTAAGCTTCAAAATGGCATACATAAAATTATCAAATAAAACTATTTATTTAATAAAAAAAATTAAAGTACGAAGTGGTATTTTTTTACAAATGCAATGAATATTGATGTTCGCTCTTTTTTTATAATACAGCTTACTGCGTTCACCAATCAATACAATTTTTTTCTTAACTTGTACACAATACTTCCAGGAAAAATAAAAAAAAATCCAAGATATTTTAATTTTAACACTCTGTTAATTAAAACATTATTAAAGACATTTCCTGCTAGCTCATTCATGTCTGGTATTTGTTTGAAATTATTAAAAATAATAATAAAATTAGTCTTTTTAATATTAATTTTCAATAAATTTTTGTTAAACCATTTACTAATTTTTTCTAAATCTTATGTTAATAATCAGTTCTTCCATTGAATCCGATGCATACATAAGCGTTCCATCATCAGCATAGAACTGAGGAATTCCTTTTAAATCTAATTTGAAAACCATATTTATATAGATTAGAAATAACGTTGCCCCTAATTTCGAGCCTTGCGGTACGCCTGTTTAAATAGGTCTTATTGAATTTTTTATTTAATTGATTTGAACAAATTGTTCCCTGTTTGTTAAAAAAGTTTCAAACAATTTCAAATTATATTCATTTATACTCAGTTCAGCTAATTTTCATTTGTTTTGGAGTTACCAAGTTTTTTCTCACGAATGGTTAGTGCTTCCAAAAAATATCACTACACTTTCAATGTGATGCACTTTATTTGCCACAATTTTTATTAAAAGTAATTTTAAGACAAAGTTTCTCGAAAAAAAAATGCAACAGACCGATTATTGTGATTCGGAAAGACCAGTAGTGAGTTTCTGTAGATGGTTTCGAAAATACTTTTATTTGTGTAATTGAGATGTTATTTTTATACCAATTTTTTTTTTTTGACGGCAATATTATCTCGATTAGTGTTGCAGAACGTTTTATAGGCGCAAAAGGTTTATATTATTGATTTCAAATGTTTTGTCAAAATAAAAGTGGAAAATAATATCATCAAACAATAGATAAATGAAACAAATTTTGTTCTACATACTGTTTAATTGTTTATTGACCATTGAATTGATTTGAAATTTCAAATCTTGAACCTCAATTTTAAATTATGTTTTACAAAGAATCATATTATTACATGGATTTGTGTGTAGGTTTTCTTAATTGCCTTATACTCACGGTAGTGCTGAATCCCAGATGCCAATATTACAATTGTTTAAAGTAATGGGTTAAATGTTTTTGTGTAAACTTAATATGCATTTATGCATGTCTAAAGTTGAATTTTATATATTTTAAATGCTGCTTTAATTTTTTTTTTTTATTTTCATAAGTTAAGCATATTAACTCATTTATTGTTTTTAAATAGAAACTTTAATTAGCATTTTTCTATTGTTTTCGAGGTTTACCGCGAATTAATTGAAATGGTATATTTACAATTTGTTTAATAATTTTGTTTTGTTTTTTAAACTGCATTTGTTTGAAATTTAGTTTAGTTTGCTTCCCGAAAATTAGGGTAAAGTTTACAATTCAGTTAAAATCATTTAATATTTATTTGAATGAATTAAAATATATTTTCATTTTGCATAAATATGTGTATTTATAATAAGGTTTGATTTAATATTCGTATTCTGCTTATTATTTTGTGTTTAAATTGAATTTTTACGGATAATTATTACATTTTTAAACATATGTATTTTCTTTTTTCTGCTAACACTTTTTAGCGTAACTAAGTGTAGTTGTCATCTTTGTGTTGCTTAATCTTCCTAGCGCAATTTTGGATAAGGTGCCGAACGATAACGTACGCTTTCACGGGAGCGTGATCCAGACTCATAATGTGATGAAGAATGTGATCCTGATGCGGTTGGTCGATATGACGAAGATGAACGACCATTACTTGGTTTTGCTAGTTGAAGAAAAGTTTTTGATTTGTAAAATGCATTTTGTCGGTTTAGTTTTTTCAATTTTTTTTTTTTTTTAATACATATTTTGGAGCGTATACTTAAGTAAAATCTAATAATGCTGCAAATATAAATCGTGGTCGCCTTTCTTCAGTATTTGTTTTTTATATTTTAATAGGTAAATGTTATTTATTTAATAGTTTTTTGCTTTGTTTGTGCAATCTGTAAACTTCTTTGTTAGTAAAATAAGTATATAAAATATTTTTATCACTGTGCCAAAAGTTTAAGCAACAAAATACTACCTTATTAGTTAAATAAGTATGCAAAGTGTCTATTAAATTGTTAGAAGTTTAAGGATTAACTAAATATATTTTTCATTCAGAGCGCTTTAAATATTCGCAATCTATATAATTTTTACAAAGACTTGTATATGACATATTTTATAAAATATCATTTGTTCGAATATGTTTCATTACTTGAGTGCCAATTTTTCCCAAATACCCTTTTGTTTTTAATTAAAAATAAGTTACAAGGTCGATTTAGCAACAAAAAAATATCTTTTTGGTCAAATTCTATTTGGTCTATTTTATATTTTCAAACATACGCTTTTGTTTTGCGGCATCAGAACCGTTATACTGGTAGTTACCGAGATAGTTTTTTTAGAAATTCGTTTATATCCCATTTTTTTCGATGAGTTTTATGCTTATTTGTGATGGTTTGTTTTGATTTGATTCGTGATTTGCGTTCGTAAGGGCTCGGTAGACTCGCAATCGTGGCGAGTATCTTGATGGCCAATTCAAGTGCACTCACGCAGACCTCTAATATACATGTACGTACCTACGAGTATGTTAATTACATACAATCACTTGATTGTCTGCTAAAAAAGTTCGTACCAAAATTGAGAAACAGAAAAGCATTTGATACAAAACAGAGGATTGTTTTAACATTAGGATAATTAAAAGAAAACAAACTTAATTCCATAGTTTGTCCTTCACTAATTTATTTTTGAAATCTTTTAACTAATCATCTAATCATAGTCCGGCTTTGCACTGCGGAAATTAATCTCTTCGAATCATTGCAGTCATTGTTTTTCTTCTTCAATTAAATTACATTTATAATCAATTCCAAACAAAGTTTAAAATGGCTAATGCAATAGAAATCTGTCAAAACAATAATTTTAGTTTCAATACATAACAGAATTGTTTGCCGCTCACATATTCCTAAGACTAAGCCTAAAACACACAACATTTATCCACGCAAAATTTTACTGAAGACATTATAGTTTCACCGAAACTTTGCGAAATACCACTTCAATGTATTTAAAACTTGAATGACGTTTCTCCAGTCGATGAAGGTGGCTCAATAGTAGAGTCCGCGTAAGCTAGCGTGCGCTCTTTCCAAACGCTCTCGGCTCTTTGTTTTTTGGCTCTTGGCTCGCGAGCGTAAGCAGAGAGCTTACTTTAGCTCGGGAAGGCTCTTTTGGCTCCCGCCTGGAGCAAATGTGAGCAGAGAGCTAACGCGTGCCAAGAGCCAATGGAGCGCTCGAGAGACAAAGGAACGCTCGCGTTTATGACCTATTTATAGAAAAAAATATTTTTGCACCATCGATGGGGAAAGGTCGAAAATTAAGTTTGGACATCACTTGGAGTGGACGATGGAAATAAATTGTGCAATAAATTGTTTCTTCCAAAATTGAAAATTGGCGCTCGCGAGCTTTACGAAAAAGAGCTCCCAATTTAACTCTAGCTCGCGAGCCAAGAGATTTTCTAAAAAGAACTGAACCTTTTGCCTCGCGAACGAGCGTACCCTGCTTAATGGCTTTCAAAAATCATTTGACCAGTTTATTAATCGAAATTGCTGTGTGTTTCATATTTTTTATGCGTAAAGTACACCTAAATTACCTTAAGTTCTATCTAAAAAATTAAATTTTCAGAAACATAAATTAAACATGTTAAATGATTAAACATCATGTTAAATGATCCAAAAAACGCGAAAAAAAATTATCATAATTTTGGTGTATGATATGAATATTGCTTATTGATTGTTTTTACCGAAACAGTTCGAACTATCAGTCGAGATAAAAAAATAACTATCATTAACTTTTTTTTTTGTTGTGTGTGCGAACAGAAATTAATTTCTAATAGTTATTTTGGCATAATTTTACTTTAGGGGCGATGCTCCAAAATTTTTTTTTTGTGTAAATTCACATGAATATCGGTGTTTGCTAATGACTGTAAAGTTCGATACAATAATGTTCAAGTATTTAATAATAATCAGTCGACAAAAGCAAATAAAATTAAGGAAAATGTTTGCCGTGACATGGGGTATCAAAATATTCCTGTATTTATAAAACAAAAGCTTCTGGTTTTATTTCAGTATCGACGACTTGTAGTCATAAATTTTTCATTTAGCAATCTCAGAAGTCAAATTAACAAAATACCTCCTGTGTCCTGTGAATTAGTTGCTCATATATATTTTCTCTTCTCGAGATCGATTTAAAATAAATTTTACTTCGTAAATTTGAACTTTACAACGAAGTTTTTATTTAGCTAGCAGCAAACAAAATATTATAAACTTTGTAGTTTTTTTTTCAAAATTGCACTTAGGTTTTTTGTAACACATCTTGTATATCGAAGAGCCTCGTTTAATGTGGAATCACTTATTTTTTGATGCTGTTTGCACGATTTTTTTTTTAATTTTCTTTATGACTGCAATTTTTGATTTTTGTATGTTCAAATTATTATCATTAGACTTGATTTTATTAAACATCTGCAAGTCGAGCGGTTTTATATACAGCATTTAAATAACTCGGTCATTCGTTTATTTTATTAATTGGTTCAGCAGAACACACTTTTTTAATAACTGTTTTTTTATATTCATTTCGTTAATTACAAGAAACGCGTTTTATTATTTTATCTTTTGTTATGAATATGTATAACCAAAGCGTGATTGTTTTTAAGCCTTTGATTTTCAAGATAAAAAAGGGTTGCAATCAATTTATAATGACAGTTTTACTATGAAATTCGAGATTAAAATTATTATTTAATTCCGTTTAATGCTTACCTGCGTACGCTGTGGCATAAGACGAAGAGTGCGGGTGATACTCACGCCTATATTCGCGTTCATATGAACCACCGCTTTCATATGATGTATGATGACCTGAATGCTTCGGTGGTGGTGGTGGTGGAGGCGTTGCATAACGATCATACTCATTATGATGCTCATACATTTCATGATCGCGAACTCTATTTAACGTTAAAATTGTTTTAATTCACTTTTATAATTGACTTAGAAAATATATGTACATACAACATAAATAGATTAAATAGATATGTCAAGTTAATATTATAAGCAGAATCTAACAATTTGTAAAAAATGTCATCAATTACGTCACTCTTTCAGTATCAGTAAAAAGGTCTATTTAAAGTTATTTCCAAAGTTTGTTACATGCAGATTGAATCGTTAAGCGAACGGGACCGATCTTAATTTTTGATTTTATAATACTGCTTTGAAAGATGACAAAAGTATTTGTGCTTAACTGCGCAATAGAAACCTGTTGGAACATAAGTATGTACTTCTATATTTTCAAATAATATTCAACCTATTGATCCCAATTTGAAATGTTCGCCCTATGCAGAAAAGTGTCCAGCAATATATTTATATCTACTGTTCTTAAAAGAGCTAAAATTGTAGGTATGTTAGGGTGATTCATTTTATTTTTTTTGTTTCAAGTAGGTTTAATAGTTGCTGGTACATAAAAGAAACATTCTGGTGCAAGGAGAGCTATGGGAAAGAATGCTTCATTTAACAGTTTCGTGTATATCAAATGGGACCAAAACCATAGGAAGGAGTGTAAAATTTTATACAACAAAAAGCGAACAAAAGAAAATTAAAATTTTTTCATTCTTTGAAATATCCCTAAACTCTGAAAGCTAATATACTGACGAAATATTATCTTCACGAAAAAAATAACCAAATAGTTTTTTTATGGAAAATTTGATGTGGTTTCTAATGGGCTAAGTCCCGTTTCTGTAAGATTTTTATATCACGAGATATAGTCAAAACTGTCAAATGAAGCATTCTTTCCCATATAAATCGTATGAAAAACTAAAAAGCTCGATAAGCCACCAGTAAACATTAATATTATGGGCTGTCCTTGTCCTTTTCATGTACCTGCAACTATCGATGAACAAAATCAAGTTTGGCAGAGTTTCAAGTTTTAAAGATCCTTATAGGGGCGTGTCACCGCCCTAAAATTTAATTTTTATTGCACCATATCTCGCAAACCATGCAAATATTGTGTTTAAAATTGGTAAACGGATGCAGATCATAAATATCTTGCATTGTACCAAAAATAGGCAAAATTGTATATCTGAATCAAAAACGGACGAAACATCATCAGCGGGCGTGGCACCTCCCTAACAAGTAAAATATCCTTAATGATATATGTGCATAAATGTGTATATATGTATGTACATTAGGGTGATTCAAATTTGTTTTTTTTTGTTTTTTTTTTAAGGTTGCTGTTGCTTAAAAGGTAAGTTTATGATATGATGAAAAATTTCACGAAAATTCAACTCTGTACCTCAATTTTATAAGGTTGCGCCGAAGCCTGTAAGTTTTACATGGAAATTGTAAGGAAAAACTATATTTTATTAAAAATTATGTGAATGAATAGGTGATGAATGTTGTTATGCTGCGGAGGGTCGTTTTTCTGAATTGACTAATCACGTCAGAGTTCTGAAATATGTGACGTAATGTACCTAAAACATGAAGTTTTTTGTCAACTTTCGAGGTGTGGCATTGCCCCTAATAGGAAAAAACGCTGTCACGGCTGAGCCGCTCCACTGATTTTGATGAAATTTGGAATAGAGATAGATTAATTCCTAAGTAACGATGTCTGTATTTTAGTGGGCGATTCCACGCCGCTAACAAGACAAAACGTCTCCATAGCTAAACTAATGAACCGATTTTGTTGAAATTTAGTTTGGGGATAGATTGAACCCTAATAAAGATTTCTAAAACCTTTAAGCTCTTTAATTTTGCGTGGCACCACTCCTAATAGGAAAAACCTTTTTTACTACAACGCTAATGGCCGATTTTCATAGAATTTGGTACAGAGGTAGATTGAATCCTATGAATAGGTGTCTTCCATATATAAATAGGCAGTTGCAAAACAGTTAGACCCCTTTTTAACTGCCATAATCGCTTAATTTTTTTTTTTTTGAGAGGTGAGGAAAAAGAGTGCAGAATGTAATTTTTTTTGCAATAGTGAGCGGTGGTACGACTCTAGCAGGAAAATACGTTTCCACGGCTTAACCAATGAACGGATTTTGATGAAATTTGGAACAGAGTTAGTTCGAACTCTAAAGCGTGTGTTGTTTTAGTTGACGGGGAACAACCCTTAATAGGGAAAAGGCTAACTCAGCTAATCTGCTACACCGATTTTGATGAAATTTGATATGGTAATAAATTGAATTCTTAGTAAAGATATTTGTGGAGTGGGCGGTGCCACGCCTCTAACAGGGAAAAACGTTTTCACTGCTAAAGTAATGAACCGATTTTGATGAAATTTGGTAAAGAAATAGATTGAACACTAGAGAAAGGTATTTGTTTCAAAGTGTACGGTGCCATGCCCCCAATAGGAAAATATGTTTTCTCTGCTGAACTAATGGATTTTGATGAAATTTGGTATGGAAGAACTCCAAGGAATAGATAGGGATAGGGTAACATGATACCATGATTTTTATTTTTGGAAGCGTTGACAAAAAACAACTCTTTCTTATACATTGGAACCTCTTTAAGCCGAACCTCGATAAGTCGAAAACCTCCATTTCTCGAAATCTGACCCCTCTATAAGTCGAAATAATTAGTGAGTCCCTACAAGTAAATTTATTTACATATTTTCCCTATATAACTTGAAAAAATAAATTTGACCTCTGCATCTCGAACATAGCAATGTTTGATTTTACAACCTTTACAACTCGATTATTTGAAACGGATTACCTCTATAGCTCGAAGAAAAATAAGATACCGACTTAAAGAATATGCCGACAATGTAAATCCTTGTTTCTTAGAAATCAATTTAAAAGCCTACTTATATGTACAATAAATAAATTTTATGAATTAATAGAGGAATTTATAGCCTATAACCTCTACAAGTCTAACATTTCCTGACAAAATTTGCTTATGTCCTTAGGTATTCCATAAGTCGAAAACTCTATAACTCGAATTTTTTTTGCATCTCCCTTCAAGTTCGACTTACAGAGCTTCTACTGTATCAGCTTTTAAATATTGAATGCCATTATCCGGCACCTGCGACTTCACACGCTGATTTAAAAACTGTCCAATCACTATTTTTCATTATTTTATAATTTTTTTTTTCCACGGAAGATGCCATGATCACTTGTACGAGTCCGTCTCTTTTTTCAGTAATTACTTTTGTAACCATATTAAGTTTACAGTTACAGAGCTTCAACTATATCAGCTTTTAAATATTGAATGCCAAAAAGTTGGTTGAATTTCAACCACTGGGCGAACTCTAGTATTCATTAATCATATAAAAATAAAATAATATTCAAATTAGGTCAATGTCTCGCTAGGATTAGTTGTTTACTCTATGTTCAATTTGACAATTTACTTCAGTACAGTAATCCCCGCTTATATGCACGCCGCTTATAAGCATTTCTCGCTTATATGCATCAAAACTTGTGCAATTTCATTTCTCCATTTAGATTTGTTAACATTTTTCTCCTTAATATGCACACGCTTATATGCATTTCTCGGATATAAGCCCCAAAAAATCTCCACTTTTTTCCTCCATTCACGCTTATATGCACGACAGGGAAACAATTTTAGTTTTTTTTTCATGTCAAAAAAATATTGATAACAAACAATCGTGTCATTCCTATGGTAATGTCAAATGTGCTTGACAGTAGCTTGCCATGCTGGGAAGAGTTAAATGAAAATGAAATTGTTGCCCATATTTTGCAATCCGTTGACAAAATAGAGGATGATGAAGAAATAGACATTGCAGCTGAAATAGATCCTATTCCTTCATTGAGTGCACCTTTGGTCTCATTAGACACGCTTCGAAAGCTACTTTTGCCAATAAAAAAGTTTATTGACGAACTTAATGACATTGAAGAACATATTTTTAAGGGCTGCAGTCATATTCAATCCAAGATTACTCGTTTTTTTAAGAAAGAATAGTTTTGCAATATATGTAGATTCTACATGATCACATGAACTCTGTATACACATACATATGTGTGTACTATATATATTTTTTTTTGATTTGCTTTTTATATTTTTATTGGAATACATATTCATAAAATATCAAATGTTTATTTTCACAGCTTTTTGCCTTTAAAAATATTTTTGTAAGGTTCTAGTTAGTTGGCGTTAAGTAACAGCATATGAAACTACGATTCTATATAAGCATATTTGGTAGATATAGCCGAATTTTTATATATGCACTTTTCATGCATATAAACGAGTTTTTCTAAATGCATTTCACGCTTATATGCACCAAAAATCAATCATTTTCAGAAATGCTTATAAGCGGGGATTACTGTACATATTTATTTGTACATTATCCGGCACCAGCGACTTCACACGCTGATTTAAAAACTGTCCTATCACTATTTTTTATTATTTTATAATTTTGTTTTTGCACGGAAGATGTCATGATCACTTGTACGAGTCCGTCTCTTTTTTCAGTAATTACTTTTGTTACCATATTAAGTTTAATAACATTGTCTAAAAGATTAGAATTGAAAATTGTTGATATTTTTAAAAAATTATTGTATGTATGTATATAATAGATAAGCGATAACCCTAAGTGTATGTAAGTCAATATAAAGGAGAGGTAAACAGTTTATACCTATGTGGTTTTACCAATCCATAAGCAGGATCTTCCATTGCATAACGTGCCTTCTCCAATATAGTATAAACTTTTGGTTTTGTTGCTTTATCAAACATAGGCGGTGGTGGTGTACTAAAAAAGAAGCTAACAGTAAATAATTACTTACAATCATAATGTTTTTTTTTTTACCGACTGCCAAAGGTTGTGTGAGTGTATTGTTTAGCATAGTGAGCTTTTTTATAAAGACGCTCTTTTCCGTCCATTTCGCGCATCTGCTCTAATCGTATATCATCATTTGCATCAGGAATCATATACTTACGCACTTCGGCTAACGCATAAGCCAAGCGATGATACGCCTCAGATGGCGGCGCCACAGTTGATATTTCAACATGAAGATCCCGACTTAAATGAGCGTATTTAGGGTTACTAGAATTACGAAGCTCTTCTTCTTTCACATGATCACGCATTGAGTTGCGCCCCATTATAACCATTTTGCAAAATGTCTCTTCCTGCAGTTGTCGTAGTGTATTACCCTTAGGACCAAGAATTTTTCCAACAAAATTGAACTGCGGAAACGTAAAACCATGTCAAAAAAATGTATTCGTTGTTTTTAAAATATGACTCTTACCTTAGGATACTCCTTGATAGGAAAAAGAACTTTTTGCGCGACACGTATTGGTTTTTCATTATAGACATTGGCATAAATTTCAGGTTTTGGAATGCGACCGCTTACCAGAATTTTTTCAATTTCTGCGAAACAAAAAAAAAATTAAAATTAAAGTATTACTTAGCCTCAATTTCTTTTCAAAACGAAACTTATGTAAAGTGAATATGTACATATATACAGCTGCGATGCCATTTTTGAATTCAAAGAAAATATTTCGAACAAATTAAGTTTTTTTCTTCTACTCTTTCAAAACACAGTTACTTGATAAGTGCACAAAATAAGCACATATTTTGTTTCAAAAAAATAACGGTACTTTCTAAGTTTTCTATAATATTGAGTATTTTGCAAATTCGAGCGTTCAAAATAATAGTAGTGTTCAACTCGTTTACTTGTTAAGTTCAGCTATTTGCTTTTATTTAAAAAATTGGTTTGTAAAATGTAAGTTTTATCATTTTTGTATAACATTGCAAGTTTTTGCATTTTAGTAGGCCATGGGAAGCATTGTACGCCAGAGCAACGTATAATTACTAAAAGTTTCATTTCGCAAGGTGAATTTTATAAGGAAATTCAAAATTCTATTGGATGTTGTTCGAAAGTGATTCCAATGCGATACAATATACAGTTGTGAACAAAACAATAGGGTCAGCAATAACTTAGAAATATACAATACATTTTTTGGCAACCCTTGTACGATACCAAACGAAAACTTTGGGGGAATTATTTATAGGTAAGGAGTGCGTCATAAGAAATTAGTGCACACATTTTTGCTTATAACTTCTTTCATAAAAAAAAAATTTAAATTATTTTGATCAGGTTAGCTTAGAAAACCATGTCAAATACTATTTCATATTCCTTTGCATTCTCATCTATTATTTTGCGCAGACATGAGCAGTAAAATATAAATGCGTGAAAACAATAATTTTTTTTTTTTTAAATAACCTGCAATATACCTTCAAATGGATTGCAAGGAATGCTTAAGTTTGCATAAACTTTGTATCTTGGGTAATGAACATTTTTAAATCAGACGTTAGCATGAATCAAAAGCAGAGAACGCGCTGGAAAAAAGGTTGTGGTGACCGTAATAACGCAAAGAAGGTCGTAGCCATGTTGAACAAACGTTCCAACCTTTCGGAAGAAAAACCGCTCAGCTAACAAACTTCTCCGAGTCATTTGTGCAAAGAGTGAAAGGGGGGGCTAGGCTGAAGGCCTTCGAAGTTCAGAAAGTGCCGGATCGGAGTGCTGAAAAGAATTTCGAAGTAAAAATACGCGCTCAAAAACTGAGAAAAGATGTTGCATTATGGCTGACGAAACGTTGTTCTTTCCGACATTTTTCAGTTTCCTGGCCAAGAATTTAATTTTGCCAACGCTAGTGGACATCTCTCAAAAAATTTAAATCACAAAATAAATAAAAAATTTCCCAGAAAATTTCTTGTTTGGTGGGAAATTTGCAGTTGTGGTAAAAAGATGCCAAAATTTCGTGACCAGAGGCACAATCAACATCAAAATCTTCATCATGGAATGCTTCAAAAGAGACTCCGATAGTTGGTAAGAGATCACTAGGTATCTTTCTTTTATTGGCCTGATCTTGCTTCATGTCACTGCAGTAAAGCGGCTCTTGAGTGGTACCAGTAAAATAACATTACTTTCGTTCCTAGAGAGGCGAACCTACCCAATTGCACTGAACTCCTGTCAATCGAGAGATATTGGATTCTAGTAAAGTAGCAATTAAAGGCAACAAACGGGACATGCAAGGACTTAACTCATTTTAGACGCAAGTGGTGCGCGTCAAGCCAAAAAATCCAAAAGAATACCATCAAAGCTCTAATAAGAGGTGTCCCAGAGAAAGTAAAAAATTTTACGTTGCAAAATTAATATTTTTTTTTAACTATTATTTTCTGCATTTGAATTAAATTTGCGTTAAAAAATATAATCTTTTTGAAAATTGAATTTGTGGTTATTGAGACATATTTATTTTTCAATGCACTAATTTCTTATGACGCACTCCTTATTACTAGCTCCGAAAATGATTGGTTGGAAACTTTGAAAACTAACGGTAAATTATTTATACCCTCAATATTACGAAAAGCAGCAGTAGCACGTGGACAACACAATAGGGTCACCTCTTTAAACAATTAAATTATTAATTTTGTGATTAAAGTAGATATTGTGAGTATTGGTTTTATTAATTTCAGTTATATATTTGTTTATTAAGAAAAACAAAATCATATGGACGTTCAAATATGGGCCGAACCAAGCATTTTAGAAAAGAAGCTTGTGCTATCAATAACCAATTACAAAATGTTGTATAGAATACTCTAAAACTAATAAAAACACAATTTAAAAAAGTCAGAATACGTAAAACTAGGAAAATTATGACAATCTTATCAAATTAGGGTTAACCCGTGACCCATTTAAGGGCTCTGCTGCAACAACAACTGAGCTGGGGCTGCAAGTGCCCTCCAGTACTGTTAGGCAGAGATTAGTGGAAAAACATGCTTTTGGAAGAATATCGCGAAAAGTGCCCGATTCTAACTTATTGGCATATACAAAATCGTTTCTTGTTCACTATAGCCTACATTGATCAAGCAGGTCCTTAGAACGGTGAAAACTGGCGAAATATGTAAAATTCAACAACAAACGATTTTTCTATGCCTATAGGTCAGCATCGGGCACCAAATCAATATCAATAAAAGACTACACGAAATCCCACATTGATTGGCCAGGTACATAAAAAGATGAAAACTGGCGATACAAGCAACATTCAACAACAAACGATTTTGTCTATGCCAATAAGTCAGAATCGGGCACTTTTCGCATATTCTTCCAAAAGGATGTTTTTTTTTGCAAGGTAAACCCAAGGTAAACTTTTGCGAATACAATCCATCTTTTTCTTTGATTTTTGTCTTCATGCGTGAAACTTTTCGATGTAGCCCAGATTCAACCAAACGTCTTCTTACAGTTAGAGTGGATATCATAGTATCAGTTTGATCCAAAACTTGGGGTTTAAACCCCTTATGGGCTCTTTTGGGGTCTAATATAGCCATTCAAGAAATTTTGCATCCGTTCTTTCCGTTGTTTTACAAGGTCGATTTTTTTGTTGGCACGTTTTCTGTCGATTTAAAAGTGGTGAAGTGTTTAATAGCACCATAAACTTTCTTAACTGAGCAACCAAAGTAGGTGGTAATAGCTCGGTATGTTATTTTGAGCTTAAAATTATCGGCAATAGCCTTTCGTGTTGCTGGGTCACAACTTCGTGAGTTTCTCATTTCATTTACTTACCAGTAAAATTAATTCAAGGTCCAGAAATTTGGTAATGACTTGAACACAACTTATTGTTTCTAATTAGTTGGCCAGCCAAATTATGCACTTCTCTTGATTTTCACTTCAGCCAAAGGTCACTTCTTCAATAAAACCAACAAAAAACACATAAACCGCAAGGAGGCGCTTGTATAATAACAACAACAACAAAAACAACCGTTCCCTGAAATTTTTTTTTTAAATGTAGTAAAAGCTAAGAGGATAAACTGTTTCTAATTAGTTGGCCACGGCTGTATATGCAACTTTGTTATGGATTTATTTATATTCCTAGCAAAATCAGTAAATCAGGCTGTTCGATTTTTTTCGCTTTGTATGATCGTACAGAAACCATAGATGATATAAATTGCTAAGTTTGAGTTAAATTTTAAATTTAATTATCACCCTTTTATCGGTTGTTAATAATACAGATGAACTTTACTTCAAAGGCTTTTAACGCGGTACTAAACCAACCGATAAAAAATAAGGTTTATGTATAGAAAAGCATACATAGCATAGCAGTAAGAAAAATAAAATAAATAAATAAATAAATAAAATTCCATATTTAACTAACAGAAAACAATTTTTCATATTTAACTAGCAAAGACACAAGCTAGCTGACTTAGCATAGGAATGTAAGCACGGTGCAGGAGGCTTGGAATAGAGGTGTGTACGGGCATAATGTTTGAGGCCTGGCACGAAAACAAAACAAGCATTTGGGATTACATAAAATAATAAATTTCGCATTTGGCAATGTGTTATGATTGAACACAACATATTAAGCAAGAACATGACGGATCCTGTGAACTGCCTTAATGACAGAATACAAGATTTGCTACATTCAAAACGAAAACTGAAATTTGCCTCAGTTCAACATTGCACATCTCATTTTGAAATAGAAACCCTAAAAAAATCTAACACACGAAACAGTTGAAATCACTCGGAAATCGACTTTGTGACGTCAAATCAGCCCCCATGCACTCCCTTTTTTGAAGTACTGTTTCACAGCAATTTAACGTATCGGCAAAACAGGAGATCTGTATTCTATCGTTCCCGAAAGATGAACCTAAGTGCGATATTTACATATTGCATTAAATTTATATCTGTAAAATTTAGCATAAAAAATGTATTTTATGTGGTGTTTTTCCGTGTCACTTCAGGTTTTTCGGGCCTTAAAAAACACGGTCCGCGCCTATCTCTAGCTTGGATTTTAGTAATATGCCACTTTGATGTCCTATAGAACCCATATAGTTTGGTAGGACCACAGTCAAAAAAGAGTTATGTCGGTGGTCAGGTTGCGTTTTTGCAATAAAAATCGGGTTTTATATGACAAATTCATGTTATAAAAAACAGAAACTGCATCAAAATTTCATACTGTTGGAAACGTTGTTTTAAGTTTTATTGAGTCCATCTAGACAGATTCGTAAACCCTGATTAATTTGGAAAGGATGGACAACTTTATTTCGTTAATGCTCTGTTAAGTTAGTTGGTTCGTGTCGTTCCTAGTCAAATATAGAATTTAGCTTCACGCTCTTAAAAGACCGTCTACAACTTTAAACAGGTTTCTAAAGTACAAGTAGACAAAACTCTAAAAGGCCATAAAGGTGAATATTCCGTAGCCAATATGTGGAAATACTAATACTTTAAAGTAATTAAAACTACAAAAGAAGCTTCACGAAAACACCTAGTATAATCGTAGAAAAGATAGTTGTGTCAACCAACTTTGCTGAATAAAGTTCTAGATTAATATATCCTAGTTTTCTACCAGCATTTCATGATCAGAGGTGTAGTGACGTGTTGTTGAAATTTAATGATAATACATTCAACATTATCATTGAACATTTCGATTGCAATGCAGTAATTATAACTGTTAATTATTTCTCGCAGAAATTTCTAACATGGTCTTTTTGGTTTAAACTACTCAATTTTGCTTTGATCCAAAACAACTGATTTATAGCCGAGCCTGCTAATGAACGGAGTCGTTATCAAACAATGGCAATCGAGCATTGAAGTAATCAACTATTACATTTTCGAAAGATTCAATGAACGTTAAAAGACTTGAGATTTCAAAATTATTTAAAACAAAATTTGGGAGAAAGTAGACAGAAACAATTATATTTGAATTTATTGTTTTTGTCTCGATTACGATTTCCGTGATCGATGATGGATTTCAATAGAACACGTCAAAACAAATCGAAATGTTGAATAAAAAAAATGTACCATTCAAATTACGATTACCGTGGGGCAAGCAATATAACGATGATTTTCGATAAAATACGTCAAAATAGCCCGAAAATGTTAAATAAAAGTTTTCAATATCTCCCTTGGTTTTGGAGATATCAATACTTGATACATACTTAGTTTCCACAATAATTACGACTTCACGGTTTACATCCTATAATAAGCATGTATGTATATCCAATATTGGCTTCGCTAGCCACAGTGATAACAGTATAAGACATTTTTTCAAACTGTTATTTTCTATATCTATTTAATCCATCAGCAGTTTTTATGTGATAATTCTCTTGATTTATTTACAATATAGGGCGATGGCACTAGTAGACGGCCAAATAACTTTTTTTTAAGTTCAAATGGCTACCAAAAATCGGTTAAGGTTATTTATAAGGTATTGTGTAATCGCGCGAGCGACTGGTGCTTGGAACGCGGACAACATGACCAGCGGCAGCACGAGCTAGTTTGCCGATGCCAGCAGTTCGGGATGTTGGGGTGGGTAGCTGCTGCTCATGGTGTGCCTGCACCTTACAAATATAATTTTCTCGTGCTTAAGTTGCTGGGCTCTGAAAATTCAAAAATTTTTCCAAAATTACTACAAACAAAAAAAAGTCATCAAAAAAAAAAAAATGTGCCTCCCTAATAATTTTTCCTCGGGCTGAACCCTCGAGCTTGGTGTTATGCTCGGCCCCGTCTATCACCCACCCTACCTTGTGGACCTATGGGGAAATTTTTCGGTCCACCCTACTCTTTCTATTTTTGTTTTTCACTGTCTATTCAGTTTATCTTTATAACTTTTCTGTTACTTTGTGTTACGCATTTTCCTTTTCAATTTTCTCACTGTCTATTCAGTTTTTTATTTTTTTTCTTTTATTTAAAAATTTTTGCGCTTCTGTCACATTTTTCTTTTCAATTCTCTTTAAAACTTTTCTGTATATGAAATTTTTTTTTCTTTCTTCTCTATCTTTTCCTCACTATCACTATGCAGTATTTCTATTTTCTATTACTTTTTTTTTCTCACTGTCACTGTGCAGTATTTTCTATTTTTATTTCCAATTTTTTTGTGCTTCTGCCACATTTTCCTTTTCAATTCTCTCACTGTCCTATGCAGTTTTTCTTTATAACTTTTATGTATCTGTTTTTTTTTCTATTTTTTTATGTGGTTTGTGGTGGAGCGCTAGCGCTTCATCACCCAACTTTCCGCGAGTGGCCGTCGATGACTTAGGTTTTATTTAATTTTAATTTTTAAAACATAAGATTTTTCTCTATTGAAATGCAACTTCTTTTACGTTGCCGTGTGAAGCGCTAGCGCTCCACCACCACCGTTTCCGCGGACAGACGCTTGTTTATTTTTTTTCTGCTAACGTGTTCGTCGCACGGTTAACCTAACAAATAATTTTCTTCTTTTGTTTAAAAAAGTATTTATTTATAAAAATTTAACTTTAATTTTATTGTTCTTTGTTTTTTTCGCGACGAAAAAAAAACACGACGACTTTTTACGTAGTAACGCCAAGTAAAAAGAAAAACCACCGTCGATGACGCAACTCTCCCAGCAACTGACACGCGTTCCTTCTGATCATCAAAAAAAACAATGGCTACCGAAACTTCGAAATGACGCGTTGTCCAGCCATTTCTTCTTGACCCGAACGCACGTACGCCAATTTCGAATGACAGACCAGAAATGTCATTCCGACATTCTGACATTTCTGGTATGACTCTCGAAATTCCAATGCCAGTGTACATCAGATTACACTCTGCCGTTACAAAACAGTTTTTCGAAATCTGCTGTGGTTGGTTACAAAAACTGAAGGCACTACTTTCTAATATCCTTCGCGTGAAATATACCAAGTCGTTTATTGTTCATGTCTGCTAGCTCATAATAAGCCGTACCCATTCTCTTAATCACCTGAGCCTTCTCGAAAACATTTGCCAATTTTGCATTAAAGTGATCGGAAGCTTTGCTTTGAGCAAAACTCCTACGATACACAATTTGACCGATTTCGAAACGAACTGGACGTGAACGCATATTATAATTTTTAGCATTTGTATCATATGCCCTTTTCAAATTCTCTCGCACCTTTTCGCGAATCAACTCAGTTCGTTCTTCGTGTCTGATGTCAGCGGTCGGATCTTCAATAAGTTTTAGTTTACGCAAAACTTCAAAAGACATTGCGTGGCAGATCATATTTTGACCGAAGACAACAAAGTATGGAGAGAAACCCGAGGACGAGTGTACTGAGCTTCTGAGAGCAACGCTAATAGCAAATAATTTTTCATCCCAATCTTTCTGATTTGGGTTAATGTAGGCTCTAACAGCAGCAATGACTGAACGATTGACTCGTTCAACGGCATTAGATTGCGGAGAATAGTTGGCAGTATAATTATGCGTCACACCATATTTCTTTAAAAGGTCTTTGAAAAGTTTAGATCTGAATTGAACACCATTGTCAGAGGTGATGACTTCAGGAACACCAAAAATGGCAAAAATTCGCTTTTCAAGAAAATCAACAATCTTGTTGGCAGTGAAACTCCTGATTGGCTCTAAGAAATGAAATTTGGAAAGATGGTCGAGAACAATCACCATGCCCACGTTTCCTGATCGTGATCTAGGATAAGGTCCAAGAAGGTCTACGTAGAGTTTTTGAAAAATTCGGACAGACGTAGCCTGCTTACCCATAGGAGGACGAAGTATGTGATTTGGGGCTTTGGTTTGCTTGCAAGTTTCACACGATAGAACGTGATCTCGCACTTGTTTAGACATACGTGGCCAGAAATAAAAGGTTTTAAGTTTGGTTAACGTTTTCCCAATTCCACCATGAGAACTCATCGGATGATCATGTGCTCTTAGAATGAGATCTTGTCTCATTTCCAAAGGAACCCATACCTTCCATGATTGCTCTTCCTGAATCGGATCACCGCTAGCAAATTCGCAACGCTTATAAATTATCCCATCTATAACTTGTATATCTGGTTGCTTACTTGGCTCTTTCTGAAATTCCTCAATCATCTTTAAATAAAATTCGGTCTTAAAAAATTCCGAATTAAAATCAATTTCGAAAAATTGGTCTGTTTCTGACGCAGTCAGAGACGAAATGTGGAGGCTTTCCTGAGAATAAGTTCTCGATAAAGTATCAGGAACCACGTTTTGGCTGCCTTTCCGATGAAGAATGGTAAATTTGAAGCCCTGCAACTTCAGTGCCCAGCGCGCAAGTCTGCCATGCAAGTCGGTTTGGCTCATGAGCCATTTTAACGAAGCATGATCGGTTATAACTTCGAATTCATGTCTTTCGACATAAGCTCGAAATTTTTTTATGGCCATAACCGCCGCAAGACATTCTTGTTCGGAAACAGTATAGTTTCTTTGCGCTTGGTTGAACTTATGGGACATGTATGCAATGGGAACTTCATCACCTTCATCGGTACGTTGTGCCAAAACCGCTCCAACGCCAAATTGACTAGCGTCACATTGAATAGAAAATGGACGAGAAAAATCAGGACTATGTAGCACAGGTGCACTACTTAAACTATTTTTGAGGGAGTCGAAAGCAGCAATTGCGTCTTCGGTCCAAACAAATTTACGAGCCTTTTGTAACATATTTGTCAAAGGGGTAGAAATTGAAGCATAATTTTGCACAAACCTTCGGTACCATCCACAGACACCTAGAAAGCGACGAAGTTGTCTAACTGTTTTTGGACGAGGAAATTCTTTTATCGCTTTTACCTTGTCCGGATCGGTACTTATTGTTCCATGTCCAATGACATGACCAAGGTAGTGAATTTGTCTGAGCAAAAATTTGCTTTTCTCTATATTAATTGTAAGGCCAGCACGTTTAATGCAAAATGCTACTTCTTGCAGAAGCGAAATATGGTCATCGAAAGTTTCGGTTATTAACAACAAATCGTCTAAGTATACAAATACTTTAGTTCGCAAATGGGCAGGGATTACCTTGTCCATGAGACGGGTCATGGTCTGCGGCGCATTACATAAGCCAAATGGCATTGTAACAAATTGGTATAGAGGTCGGTTGGGGACAGTGAAGGCTGTCTTATCCCTTGACGCTTCATCCAACGGAATTTGCCAGAAGGCATCCTTCAGGTCTAAGCTTGAAATAAACTGTGCCTTCGGGAGCCTGCTGAGAATTCCGTCGATGAGCGGCAAAGGATAAGCATCCTTCACTGTGACCTCATTGACTTTTCGTGCATCGAGACACATACGAACTTTACTCGGTTTAACGATTAGTGCAACAGGAGATGACCATGCGCTTTGAGATTCTTCGATAACGCCAAGAGAAAGCATTCTATCGATCTCTGCAAAAAGAAGTTTTTCAACGCCTGGTGAAACAGAAAAATGCCTTTGTTTTATAGGCTTCGCTTGACCTACATCAATGACGTGGCTTATAAAATTTGTTCGGCCTAAACCTTTTTCAGAAAAAGAAGGAATTAATAAAATGGTTGCATTTAAATTTACTTGCTGTCGAGCATTTAACACATGATGATTGGAGTCCAACTCCGCAATGTTCAAATTAACAGAAATCGGAATATCCTCATGAAAAAGATCACTTGCCAAACCGAAAGTCTTCACAAAATCAACGCCCAAATATAAGTCTTGAGAAAGAGTTGGAATTATCAGAAATTTGAGAGGTTTGGTTATTCCTCTAAAAGTAATAAAAGTTTCAACGAAACCCAATGCAAAATGATTTGTTCCATCTGCAGTTTTAAGGTTAGTCTTGACTTTGTGCCAAGGGTGTTGGTTATCTTCTAAAAACCTTTTAGCTAGATTGTTGGCTAAACAACTGACAGAGGCACCAGTATCGACTAGTCCTTCAATTTTTTCTTTAAAAATTAAAATTTGAGCATAGGGACGTAAATCATCTTTAGGTTTATCAGAAACCACTGAAGAACAAATAAATTTTTTCTTCGCATTTAAATTTTTCCAAAATTTTCTCAATCTTAAAGTAGAACGTTTCTTATGCGTTGACTCCGGTGAAGCAATGACTTCATCAGAAAAAATTCGCTTACGGGCGGCTTTATATTCCTGCCAACGAATGTGCAGAGGTTTAAAATGTCGAATAGGTAAAACTGTAGAGGGTGGTTTAATTTCAGGTTTATTTTCAAATTGCAAAGTAGGATTAACTGTTTTCAAAATAACTGTGGTGGTTTGGCATGCCGCATCACTTTTTAAGGTGGTGGTGGTGCGGTTGGCAACTCTAAAAAATGGTTATTCGGGAGATCTTCTGTGTTAACGTTTACTTCCGATACGTTGCGTGCAGCTTGGAAGTTTCTGGTCGACCTGCCGTACTCTTCATCCAACAACTCGCGTTTTTGAACAAATGTTCGAAGCTGTCTAATATTTTCGATGGAGACATAGAGAAGACTGCGTCTAACGTCGAGACGTAAGTTTCGTTGAATGATTTCCAACAAAGTTGCTGGTTCAAGAGGACGTTGCAATTTATCGCAGAGCTGAAGAACAGATTCATAAAATTCATCGAATTTTTCATCATATTTTTGTTTCCTTTGACGAATCAAATCCATTATGTCTAAATCTGTTCTCCGATCTCGAAACTGACCACGAAGTTCTGTGCACAGAGTTTCCCAATCTATTTGAGTCACACCACGGTGATAGCGCCAAAACCACTCCAACGCTTTCCCAGCAAACAAAATGTGTGCATGATTGCACAAGGCGTCAAAATCACCTCGCAAACTTTGAACGGTCAGAGAATGTACTCGGTATATAAATTTATCGACGGACAAAGCGTCTTCTTTGCCACTAAAAGTGATTTTCCAATTGGAAATAAGATTTGAGACTTTCTCTGAAGCCATAAAAGGTGGAACTGACCTATGGAGAGTTGAAGTGCCTTGAGCAAAATTGCTGTGGGTTGCTTGTTGGTGATGGTTTTGATGAAAAACGGGTGGAGGAGGAAGCTGAGGGTTATATGGAGGAAGTCCAAGTGAAAATGGAGAATTGTTGATCACATTTCTAGGAGCCTGGTGTATGTCAGAAGAACGACCAAAAGTCACAGGTGGATTTGGATCTCGATTCAGATCAAGAGGTGCATTACTGACGGCGTTTAAATTCATTTTAGCCAGTTGAGCTTTCACAGCTTCGTCAATCAACTTTTGCAACTGTGCGTCTGAAAACTGAGAAACATTAGTTTGCGCACTTGCGTGATTGGACAAGTCTGTGGATAATGGATGCACTCCTGACATGTTGAGATTATGTGCAGGTGTCACTGAAATATTTTGATCCATTAAGTTTTTGTAACTTCGGGTTACGGGCCGACTATTTTTAGTGATCGTACCTGTGTGGGTAGTAGCTGGTGTTATGGTAAAGGACTCCAATCCCAAATTAGGAATGGGCTTGTATGGCTTAACTTTTTTAGTACTGCACAACGCCTGACAGAAAGGGCAGTTGCGAGTCTCCTGCAACCAATTGGAAATGCATTCCGTATGGAAAATGTGGAAGCAGGGAGTTATACTGAAATTTTCGCCATCTAGCATTTGTTGCTTGCACACCACACAGGGATTGTCAGGGATTTCACCCAGAATGGACAAATTCTCATTACTACGATGCAGAGGCATTTTTCACGTAAAACTCAAAAACCGAATCCGCGACCGAGATGAAAGGTATCGAACAACCGAAAGTTAAAATTTTGTAATAAAAAAAAATGGCCGAAAGTTAAATTTATGAATACCCCGTGGAATTTCCACTAAATTACCAAATATCAAATTCTAATTAATTATATCGTTTTTTAATTTTTAGCAAAAATCTACATTTGGGCAAAAAAATTTTCAAATGTCAAATCTTTAACGCTTTATACCTTTAAATTTTTAGCATAGCTACATTATGCAAAAAAAAAAAATTCCAAAATGTTAAATATTCGCTTTATAAAATTTTTAGATTTATAAATTTTTAGAAATTCTTTAAGAGAAATTTTCAAATTCAAAAAAAAATTTACTTGCTAAGTTTTATTCTTTACTTACAAAAAAAAATTCTCAAATTTAATTTGTTAAATTTTTGTTTTTCTTAAAAGAAAAAAAAAATTTTTATCAGAAGTTTAATTATCAATGACAGCTTGGTCCTATGTAGAACTATTCAAATTATTATTAAATTGTTTGGTCAGCCACGAAGAAAAACTTAGGGAGGAAGAATCTGAATCTACAAAATTTAAATCTCATTTCAAACATGAAATTGAAGTACAACCTATACAAATCTCAGTAAAGCGGTCGAAAAGCGCAGTGAATTGCAACTTAATCGCAAAATCCAGCTGTTTACCTTGACTTGCAGCCGCAATTCGCATTCAAGCTAAAAGAGTGAATCAACAATATTAAAAATGTAAGAAGTTACTGAAATTTAATTTATTCAAAAAAAAATTATGCAAAAAATTTAGTCTTCTATTACAGGGTAATTTTCACAAATAGGAATAAATAGGGTCAAAAGCGTCTGAGCGGATCAGAACGGAATCCTCCCGGACTGATAAATCCAGCTTCAGGCTTTGAGTATTAGATTCTTGAATTTAAAATTCAAATGAAGACAAAAACAAAAATTTTCCTGTAACAGGTTAAGTTAAAT
The DNA here is from genome assembly GCA_963662105.1 of Meiosimyza platycephala. Lineage (NCBI taxonomy): Eukaryota > Metazoa > Arthropoda > Insecta > Diptera > Lauxaniidae > Meiosimyza > Meiosimyza platycephala. Next base: position 65,518,581 of record OY759211.1, on the reverse strand, counting down.
AAAAATTTTCAAAAATCCAGAGCACAGCACGGGTAAATCGGATGGAACCGAGTGAAATCGAAGGCAAAATACTAAAAAGATTATTAAGTGACATAAATGTCCACTGACGGAGAGTTTTCTTTTAGCCTCCAACCTCAAACGGCCCCACGTTGGGCGCCAAAATTTGTAATCGCGCGAGCGACTGGTGCTTGGAACGCGGACAACATGACCAGCGGCAGCACGAGCTAGTTTGCCGATGCCAGCAGTTCGGGATGTTGGGGTGGGTAGCTGCTGCTCATGGTGTGCCTGCACCTTACAAATATAATTTTCTCGTGCTTAAGTTGCTGGGCTCTGAAAATTCAAAAATTTTTCCAAAATTACTACAAACAAAAAAAAGTCATCAAAAAAAAAAAAATGTGCCTCCCTAATAATTTTTCCTCGGGCTGAACCCTCGAGCTTGGTGTTATGCTCGGCCCCGTCTATCACCCACCCTACCTTGTGGACCTATGGGGAAATTTTTCGGTCCACCCTACTCTTTCTATTTTTGTTTTTCACTGTCTATTCAGTTTATCTTTATAACTTTTCTGTTACTTTGTGTTACGCATTTTCCTTTTCAATTTTCTCACTGTCTATTCAGTTTTTTATTTTTTTTCTTTTATTTAAAAATTTTTGCGCTTCTGTCACATTTTTCTTTTCAATTCTCTTTAAAACTTTTCTGTATATGAAATTTTTTTTTCTTTCTTCTCTATCTTTTCCTCACTATCACTATGCAGTATTTCTATTTTCTATTACTTTTTTTTTCTCACTGTCACTGTGCAGTATTTTCTATTTTTATTTCCAATTTTTTTGTGCTTCTGCCACATTTTCCTTTTCAATTCTCTCACTGTCCTATGCAGTTTTTCTTTATAACTTTTATGTATCTGTTTTTTTTTCTATTTTTTTATGTGGTTTGTGGTGGAGCGCTAGCGCTTCATCACCCAACTTTCCGCGAGTGGCCGTCGATGACTTAGGTTTTATTTAATTTTAATTTTTAAAACATAAGATTTTTCTCTATTGAAATGCAACTTCTTTTACGTTGCCGTGTGAAGCGCTAGCGCTCCACCACCACCGTTTCCGCGGACAGACGCTTGTTTATTTTTTTTCTGCTAACGTGTTCGTCGCACGGTTAACCTAACAAATAATTTTCTTCTTTTGTTTAAAAAAGTATTTATTTATAAAAATTTAACTTTAATTTTATTGTTCTTTGTTTTTTTCGCGACGAAAAAAAAACACGACGACTTTTTACGTAGTAACGCCAAGTAAAAAGAAAAACCACCGTCGATGACGCAACTCTCCCAGCAACTGACACGCGTTCCTTCTGATCATCAAAAAAAACAATGGCTACCGAAACTTCGAAATGACGCGTTGTCCAGCCATTTCTTCTTGACCCGAACGCACGTACGCCAATTTCGAATGACAGACCAGAAATGTCATTCCGACATTCTGACATTTCTGGTATGACTCTCGAAATTCCAATGCCAGTGTACATCAGATTACACTCTGCCGTTACAAAACAGTTTTTCGAAATCTGCTGTGGTTGGTTACAAAAACTGAAGGCACTACTTTCTAATATCCTTCGCGTGAAATATACCAAGTCGTTTATTGTTCATGTCTGCTAGCTCATAATAAGCCGTACCCATTCTCTTAATCACCTGAGCCTTCTCGAAAACATTTGCCAATTTTGCATTAAAGTGATCGGAAGCTTTGCTTTGAGCAAAACTCCTACGATACACAATTTGACCGATTTCGAAACGAACTGGACGTGAACGCATATTATAATTTTTAGCATTTGTATCATATGCCCTTTTCAAATTCTCTCGCACCTTTTCGCGAATCAACTCAGTTCGTTCTTCGTGTCTGATGTCAGCGGTCGGATCTTCAATAAGTTTTAGTTTACGCAAAACTTCAAAAGACATTGCGTGGCAGATCATATTTTGACCGAAGACAACAAAGTATGGAGAGAAACCCGAGGACGAGTGTACTGAGCTTCTGAGAGCAACGCTAATAGCAAATAATTTTTCATCCCAATCTTTCTGATTTGGGTTAATGTAGGCTCTAACAGCAGCAATGACTGAACGATTGACTCGTTCAACGGCATTAGATTGCGGAGAATAGTTGGCAGTATAATTATGCGTCACACCATATTTCTTTAAAAGGTCTTTGAAAAGTTTAGATCTGAATTGAACACCATTGTCAGAGGTGATGACTTCAGGAACACCAAAAATGGCAAAAATTCGCTTTTCAAGAAAATCAACAATCTTGTTGGCAGTGAAACTCCTGATTGGCTCTAAGAAATGAAATTTGGAAAGATGGTCGAGAACAATCACCATGCCCACGTTTCCTGATCGTGATCTAGGATAAGGTCCAAGAAGGTCTACGTAGAGTTTTTGAAAAATTCGGACAGACGTAGCCTGCTTACCCATAGGAGGACGAAGTATGTGATTTGGGGCTTTGGTTTGCTTGCAAGTTTCACACGATAGAACGTGATCTCGCACTTGTTTAGACATACGTGGCCAGAAATAAAAGGTTTTAAGTTTGGTTAACGTTTTCCCAATTCCACCATGAGAACTCATCGGATGATCATGTGCTCTTAGAATGAGATCTTGTCTCATTTCCAAAGGAACCCATACCTTCCATGATTGCTCTTCCTGAATCGGATCACCGCTAGCAAATTCGCAACGCTTATAAATTATCCCATCTATAACTTGTATATCTGGTTGCTTACTTGGCTCTTTCTGAAATTCCTCAATCATCTTTAAATAAAATTCGGTCTTAAAAAATTCCGAATTAAAATCAATTTCGAAAAATTGGTCTGTTTCTGACGCAGTCAGAGACGAAATGTGGAGGCTTTCCTGAGAATAAGTTCTCGATAAAGTATCAGGAACCACGTTTTGGCTGCCTTTCCGATGAAGAATGGTAAATTTGAAGCCCTGCAACTTCAGTGCCCAGCGCGCAAGTCTGCCATGCAAGTCGGTTTGGCTCATGAGCCATTTTAACGAAGCATGATCGGTTATAACTTCGAATTCATGTCTTTCGACATAAGCTCGAAATTTTTTTATGGCCATAACCGCCGCAAGACATTCTTGTTCGGAAACAGTATAGTTTCTTTGCGCTTGGTTGAACTTATGGGACATGTATGCAATGGGAACTTCATCACCTTCATCGGTACGTTGTGCCAAAACCGCTCCAACGCCAAATTGACTAGCGTCACATTGAATAGAAAATGGACGAGAAAAATCAGGACTATGTAGCACAGGTGCACTACTTAAACTATTTTTGAGGGAGTCGAAAGCAGCAATTGCGTCTTCGGTCCAAACAAATTTACGAGCCTTTTGTAACATATTTGTCAAAGGGGTAGAAATTGAAGCATAATTTTGCACAAACCTTCGGTACCATCCACAGACACCTAGAAAGCGACGAAGTTGTCTAACTGTTTTTGGACGAGGAAATTCTTTTATCGCTTTTACCTTGTCCGGATCGGTACTTATTGTTCCATGTCCAATGACATGACCAAGGTAGTGAATTTGTCTGAGCAAAAATTTGCTTTTCTCTATATTAATTGTAAGGCCAGCACGTTTAATGCAAAATGCTACTTCTTGCAGAAGCGAAATATGGTCATCGAAAGTTTCGGTTATTAACAACAAATCGTCTAAGTATACAAATACTTTAGTTCGCAAATGGGCAGGGATTACCTTGTCCATGAGACGGGTCATGGTCTGCGGCGCATTACATAAGCCAAATGGCATTGTAACAAATTGGTATAGAGGTCGGTTGGGGACAGTGAAGGCTGTCTTATCCCTTGACGCTTCATCCAACGGAATTTGCCAGAAGGCATCCTTCAGGTCTAAGCTTGAAATAAACTGTGCCTTCGGGAGCCTGCTGAGAATTCCGTCGATGAGCGGCAAAGGATAAGCATCCTTCACTGTGACCTCATTGACTTTTCGTGCATCGAGACACATACGAACTTTACTCGGTTTAACGATTAGTGCAACAGGAGATGACCATGCGCTTTGAGATTCTTCGATAACGCCAAGAGAAAGCATTCTATCGATCTCTGCAAAAAGAAGTTTTTCAACGCCTGGTGAAACAGAAAAATGCCTTTGTTTTATAGGCTTCGCTTGACCTACATCAATGACGTGGCTTATAAAATTTGTTCGGCCTAAACCTTTTTCAGAAAAAGAAGGAATTAATAAAATGGTTGCATTTAAATTTACTTGCTGTCGAGCATTTAACACATGATGATTGGAGTCCAACTCCGCAATGTTCAAATTAACAGAAATCGGAATATCCTCATGAAAAAGATCACTTGCCAAACCGAAAGTCTTCACAAAATCAACGCCCAAATATAAGTCTTGAGAAAGAGTTGGAATTATCAGAAATTTGAGAGGTTTGGTTATTCCTCTAAAAGTAATAAAAGTTTCAACGAAACCCAATGCAAAATGATTTGTTCCATCTGCAGTTTTAAGGTTAGTCTTGACTTTGTGCCAAGGGTGTTGGTTATCTTCTAAAAACCTTTTAGCTAGATTGTTGGCTAAACAACTGACAGAGGCACCAGTATCGACTAGTCCTTCAATTTTTTCTTTAAAAATTAAAATTTGAGCATAGGGACGTAAATCATCTTTAGGTTTATCAGAAACCACTGAAGAACAAATAAATTTTTTCTTCGCATTTAAATTTTTCCAAAATTTTCTCAATCTTAAAGTAGAACGTTTCTTATGCGTTGACTCCGGTGAAGCAATGACTTCATCAGAAAAAATTCGCTTACGGGCGGCTTTATATTCCTGCCAACGAATGTGCAGAGGTTTAAAATGTCGAATAGGTAAAACTGTAGAGGGTGGTTTAATTTCAGGTTTATTTTCAAATTGCAAAGTAGGATTAACTGTTTTCAAAATAACTGTGGTGGTTTGGCATGCCGCATCACTTTTTAAGGTGGTGGTGGTGCGGTTGGCAACTCTAAAAAATGGTTATTCGGGAGATCTTCTGTGTTAACGTTTACTTCCGATACGTTGCGTGCAGCTTGGAAGTTTCTGGTCGACCTGCCGTACTCTTCATCCAACAACTCGCGTTTTTGAACAAATGTTCGAAGCTGTCTAATATTTTCGATGGAGACATAGAGAAGACTGCGTCTAACGTCGAGACGTAAGTTTCGTTGAATGATTTCCAACAAAGTTGCTGGTTCAAGAGGACGTTGCAATTTATCGCAGAGCTGAAGAACAGATTCATAAAATTCATCGAATTTTTCATCATATTTTTGTTTCCTTTGACGAATCAAATCCATTATGTCTAAATCTGTTCTCCGATCTCGAAACTGACCACGAAGTTCTGTGCACAGAGTTTCCCAATCTATTTGAGTCACACCACGGTGATAGCGCCAAAACCACTCCAACGCTTTCCCAGCAAACAAAATGTGTGCATGATTGCACAAGGCGTCAAAATCACCTCGCAAACTTTGAACGGTCAGAGAATGTACTCGGTATATAAATTTATCGACGGACAAAGCGTCTTCTTTGCCACTAAAAGTGATTTTCCAATTGGAAATAAGATTTGAGACTTTCTCTGAAGCCATAAAAGGTGGAACTGACCTATGGAGAGTTGAAGTGCCTTGAGCAAAATTGCTGTGGGTTGCTTGTTGGTGATGGTTTTGATGAAAAACGGGTGGAGGAGGAAGCTGAGGGTTATATGGAGGAAGTCCAAGTGAAAATGGAGAATTGTTGATCACATTTCTAGGAGCCTGGTGTATGTCAGAAGAACGACCAAAAGTCACAGGTGGATTTGGATCTCGATTCAGATCAAGAGGTGCATTACTGACGGCGTTTAAATTCATTTTAGCCAGTTGAGCTTTCACAGCTTCGTCAATCAACTTTTGCAACTGTGCGTCTGAAAACTGAGAAACATTAGTTTGCGCACTTGCGTGATTGGACAAGTCTGTGGATAATGGATGCACTCCTGACATGTTGAGATTATGTGCAGGTGTCACTGAAATATTTTGATCCATTAAGTTTTTGTAACTTCGGGTTACGGGCCGACTATTTTTAGTGATCGTACCTGTGTGGGTAGTAGCTGGTGTTATGGTAAAGGACTCCAATCCCAAATTAGGAATGGGCTTGTATGGCTTAACTTTTTTAGTACTGCACAACGCCTGACAGAAAGGGCAGTTGCGAGTCTCCTGCAACCAATTGGAAATGCATTCCGTATGGAAAATGTGGAAGCAGGGAGTTATACTGAAATTTTCGCCATCTAGCATTTGTTGCTTGCACACCACACAGGGATTGTCAGGGATTTCACCCAGAATGGACAAATTCTCATTACTACGATGCAGAGGCATTTTTCACGTAAAACTCAAAAACCGAATCCGCGACCGAGATGAAAGGTATCGAACAACCGAAAGTTAAAATTTTGTAATAAAAAAAAATGGCCGAAAGTTAAATTTATGAATACCCCGTGGAATTTCCACTAAATTACCAAATATCAAATTCTAATTAATTATATCGTTTTTTAATTTTTAGCAAAAATCTACATTTGGGCAAAAAAATTTTCAAATGTCAAATCTTTAACGCTTTATACCTTTAAATTTTTAGCATAGCTACATTATGCAAAAAAAAAAAATTCCAAAATGTTAAATATTCGCTTTATAAAATTTTTAGATTTATAAATTTTTAGAAATTCTTTAAGAGAAATTTTCAAATTCAAAAAAAAATTTACTTGCTAAGTTTTATTCTTTACTTACAAAAAAAAATTCTCAAATTTAATTTGTTAAATTTTTGTTTTTCTTAAAAGAAAAAAAAAATTTTTATCAGAAGTTTAATTATCAATGACAGCTTGGTCCTATGTAGAACTATTCAAATTATTATTAAATTGTTTGGTCAGCCACGAAGAAAAACTTAGGGAGGAAGAATCTGAATCTACAAAATTTAAATCTCATTTCAAACATGAAATTGAAGTACAACCTATACAAATCTCAGTAAAGCGGTCGAAAAGCGCAGTGAATTGCAACTTAATCGCAAAATCCAGCTGTTTACCTTGACTTGCAGCCGCAATTCGCATTCAAGCTAAAAGAGTGAATCAACAATATTAAAAATGTAAGAAGTTACTGAAATTTAATTTATTCAAAAAAAAATTATGCAAAAAATTTAGTCTTCTATTACAGGGTAATTTTCACAAATAGGAATAAATAGGGTCAAAAGCGTCTGAGCGGATCAGAACGGAATCCTCCCGGACTGATAAATCCAGCTTCAGGCTTTGAGTATTAGATTCTTGAATTTAAAATTCAAATGAAGACAAAAACAAAAATTTTCCTGTAACAGGTTAAGTTAAATAAAAATTTTCAAAAATCCAGAGCACAGCACGGGTAAATCGGATGGAACCGAGTGAAATCGAAGGCAAAATACTAAAAAGATTATTAAGTGACATAAATGTCCACTGACGGAGAGTTTTCTTTTAGCCTCCAACCTCAAACGGCCCCACGTTGGGCGCCAAAATTTGTAATCGCGCGAGCGACTGGTGCTTGGAACGCGGACAACATGACCAGCGGCAGCACGAGCTAGTTTGCCGATGCCAGCAGTTCGGGATGTTGGGGTGGGTAGCTGCTGCTCATGGTGTGCCTGCACCTTACAAATATAATTTTCTCGTGCTTAAGTTGCTGGGCTCTGAAAATTCAAAAATTTTTCCAAAATTACTACAAACAAAAAAAAGTCATCAAAAAAAAAAAAATGTGCCTCCCTAATAATTTTTCCTCGGGCTGAACCCTCGAGCTTGGTGTTATGCTCGGCCCCGTCTATCACCCACCCTACCTTGTGGACCTATGGGGAAATTTTTCGGTCCACCCTACTCTTTCTATTTTTGTTTTTCACTGTCTATTCAGTTTATCTTTATAACTTTTCTGTTACTTTGTGTTACGCATTTTCCTTTTCAATTTTCTCACTGTCTATTCAGTTTTTTATTTTTTTTCTTTTATTTAAAAATTTTTGCGCTTCTGTCACATTTTTCTTTTCAATTCTCTTTAAAACTTTTCTGTATATGAAATTTTTTTTTCTTTCTTCTCTATCTTTTCCTCACTATCACTATGCAGTATTTCTATTTTCTATTACTTTTTTTTTCTCACTGTCACTGTGCAGTATTTTCTATTTTTATTTCCAATTTTTTTGTGCTTCTGCCACATTTTCCTTTTCAATTCTCTCACTGTCCTATGCAGTTTTTCTTTATAACTTTTATGTATCTGTTTTTTTTTCTATTTTTTTATGTGGTTTGTGGTGGAGCGCTAGCGCTTCATCACCCAACTTTCCGCGAGTGGCCGTCGATGACTTAGGTTTTATTTAATTTTAATTTTTAAAACATAAGATTTTTCTCTATTGAAATGCAACTTCTTTTACGTTGCCGTGTGAAGCGCTAGCGCTCCACCACCACCGTTTCCGCGGACAGACGCTTGTTTATTTTTTTTCTGCTAACGTGTTCGTCGCACGGTTAACCTAACAAATAATTTTCTTCTTTTGTTTAAAAAAGTATTTATTTATAAAAATTTAACTTTAATTTTATTGTTCTTTGTTTTTTTTCGCGACGAAAAAAAAACACGACGACTTTTTACGTAGTAACGCCAAGTAAAAAGAAAAACCACCGTCGATGACGCAACTCTCCCAGCAACTGACACGCGTTCCTTCTGATCATCAAAAAAAACAATGGCTACCGAAACTTCGAAATGACGCGTTGTCCAGCCATTTCTTCTTGACCCGAACGCACGTACGCCAATTTCGAATGACAGACCAGAAATGTCATTCCGACATTCTGACATTTCTGGTATGACTCTCGAAATTCCAATGCCAGTGTACATCAGATTACACTCTGCCGTTACAATTGTGTGCTTCTGAATGCCTGATTTATGTAGTTTTGAAAAATACCATTTTTATTAAGGTAATTTACTAACTTATGCGTTTTTTTTCGTGATTCTTGAGTAGTCGGCCACCTCTTCTCCTAACGTCGGCCAAAAAAGTTCTAGTAGTCGGCCACAACTTTTTTGTTTTGTTTATGTCAATTTGTTGAAATACATGTAAAATTAGGATAGAGGGCAATTTCTTAGGAGATTTTTATAGGTTTCAACTAAGATAGTGGCATTCGGCGTAGCTCATTAGATGCGTAATTTCTTAAGCTATCCGATGCCATAAGAATCACGATTATGAATTTCTTTGAGATACGCCTATTTCGCTTCTGAGGGCAGTATAGTGGTTGCAATATCTGAAGAGAATCTGGTCAATTCACCAGTGTCATCTATAATGTCGGTGCCAGTAATAGTTGTGTTTTAGTCAGTTCTGCCCTGGTGGGCTTGCTCAAACTTTTTTATAACATCCAGTATTAGATCAAAATCAATATTTATTTCTATCAGCCTTCCTTGACCAATGCTAAAACTTTTTCCAACAAAAATTGACTTCAGCAAGATTGTTTTTGCAGATTTTCGAGCTCATTCTGAATGCATTTGGTGTAATCAATAAAATTTGCGTCAAATGGGTAGATTTCACATGTCCTAAAGGCATTTTTAATTGTCTGTGTACAATCAGAACTATCCAAAACTAGCCTTAAAATTACACAAAAGTTTACTTTCGGAACCGCTTTTCCTTCTTTTACTGGTTATTTTTAGCCATTGACTAATAGTATTAGATGACTTTTGTGATCAAAGCCTAAGTCGGTTAAACACTTAATAAGACGTTTTTTATTTCAGTTAAGCTTAAAACAGTCTCTGGCCCCATTCTTCTAGGCTTTTCAACAATTCTGCCAGAGATTATGTCTTGCAAAGTGGATCTAGGGACCCAAATGCTGTGGCAGCTATTCTTATTCACCTTGATCGCTTCGAATTTTCTCCAAAGCTAGGGCCATATATCAATCATCAGTATATACATACTGATGAAAAGCACGTTTTTTTACTAAATCACTTATTTTTCAATGACTTTAGTCCTAGTCACAAGCATTAATTCGTAACTAGGTACCTATTTTATATGTTTTATCATCAATGACCGACTACTGAAATTATGAAAAAGATAAAAAAATTATATTCTTCAGTAGTCGGCCAAGCGTGGTCGAGCTTAGAATTTCACAAAATATTGTCTTCTATGGTCGGTCCCCTCTGTAATTATTTATCAACATATATTTTTTACATTTCTAGTCAAAAAATAGTTGAAATAGACTATTAATTACCTAAAACCGAGCACAAGGTTCACTTAATTTCAATACTTTACACAATTTTTTTTGTTTTCCGACAACACTTACAATTACATATCGCATTTTTTTAAAATATCACTCATTTTTAACGCAGAGAGTAACAACTTGATTGTAACAATTTTTTGCTAACTAAGGAAAGAATCGTTAACTCTATGAAAAATATTTTTTTCATTGGTGTACGATGAAAATATTTACTATTATGCTACACTTTGTGCCAAAGTGGCCGACAACTGGGGATGGCCGACCTTAGGTGTCATCACCCTATACATAGTACAAGCCCAGAAAATAAATAGCATTAGGGAGCTCTGGGCTCTTGGACTATGAGTCGAAAACAATTTCAGATAGAATGCACATATCAATGTTATAACTGTTGATGTAAAATTCAGCAATATTTTCATTGCATTGATATTGATATTTTTAAGCAATTGATATTGAATAATCTTAAAAAAATTTATTGAAATTTTTGTGTTCCGGCAAAAAATTTGGTACGAATGTCAAATATTCTAGAGGGAATGAAGTAAGCTTTCTGAACATTTAATACGGCAATTCAATTCAATTAAATTTCATTGAGTCTTTTTCGTAACAATTACATAGTACATTTGTCTCGTTTACAATATTAAAACTGAGGAATGTAATGTATGGCCCTCTTTCTTATAAACAAATACTAACGTATACTTGATAACGCATTAAACACAAAACGATATTTCGAAAAAAGGTGTGAAAATTTTAGAAAAATATACATAGTACCTACATATATCGAAAACTATTAAAATTTGAATTCAAAATTTATGTACCAGTATTGAAACTTATTAAATCATCTTTCATATGAAAATTGTATTACGTATATCAATCTAGGGGTTTGCCTATTTATATTGATTTTAGAAGTTATATCCGCAACTTACAATGGCTATACATACATATCTCGGAAACTAGATAGATTCGACACTTTTTAAAATTTTTTTTAAGTTCTTTTATGAGTGGCAAATGGGAGCTATTGTGGCTTAAGTTTACTTTAGCTGACATTGTCCAATTTTATTTATTTTTTTAGGGGTAAAAGAGGGTTAAAAATAAATAAGAATTATGAAAAACAAATGTGTCGCTCGGATCTAGTTTCGGAGATATAGCCATCGGAAGTTCTGGATATAGCTTTTTTAAAAACAATCATAAGTTATGGATATCAAAAAAATGGGTGCCATAAGAAAGACAATTTAATGGCTTTCAATAATGGTATGTAAAGTATTGAAATTCAACCTATATTTTTGGAGATATGACGATTTTTCTGAAATTTTGACCATTTTTTTTTTAAATATCAATTTTTTTTAAAAAAAATTGTGTTAACGACCTATAGTTTTTTTAGTATGATAAGAAAGCTTAGTTTATTCCCTTAAAAATGGTATATAATTTGTTCTAAATTTTTTATTATTTACCCCCTTTTTTACCGGAAAACAAAAAATTATATTCAATGAATCCTTATGAAAAGTATGTATTTATGGACAAAATCAATAAAAACTCAGTTACAACAACAACAACAGCAGCAACAACAACAACAGCAGCAACAACAACAACTATTATTATAAGGCGATTATCATTTTAAAATTTAAAAATTTAATAAAAAAAATAATAAATCTCTAAAATTTAAAAATTTTTATTAACAATCGCGCGCGCTCTTTTTCTTCAATATTAACTTAAATTTTAAGATATTATTTATTCATAAAATAACACTATCATTATAAAAGGAAAAAATTTTTATTAAAAATCGAGCGCGCGATTTTTAATAAAAATTTTTTGCCTGCGGCGCTAAATATTTTAAAAGTTATGCCAAGGTAAGTCTTATACATAGTATAATTCCACGTTTTTTCCTTTGTTTTCAACTAAAAAACGGTACTTTTGAATTTTATTGTTATTGTTTTTAACAATAGCTTAAAGTGAAGAGTGAATTAAAGTGACTAATAAAAATTTTTAAATTTTATAATGATAATCACCTTATAATAACAGTTGTTGTTGTTGCTGTTGTTTTTGTTGTTGTAGTTGTTGTTGTTACTGAGTTTTTATTGGTTTTGTCCATAAACACATACTTTTCATAAGAATTCATTGAATATAATTTTTTGTTTTCCGGTAAAAAAGGGGTAAATAATTAAAAATGTAAAACAAGCTATATACCATTCTAAAGGGAATAAACTAAGCTTTTTTATCATACAAATTATAGGTCGTTAACACATTTTTTTAAAAAAAAGTTTTTTTAAAAAAAAATTGGTCAAAATTTCAGAAAAATCGTCATATCTCCAAAATTATAGGTTGAATTTCAAAACTTAACACAACATTATTGAAGCCCAATAAATTATCTTTCCTATGAAACCCATATTTTTGGTATCGAGACAGGGGTTCCCAACTTATGATAGTTTTTACGAAAGCTATATCCGGAACTTCCGATGGCGATATCTCCGAAACTAGATCCGAGCAACACTTTTTTTTTTCATAATTTTTATTTATTTTTAACGCACTTTTACCCCTAAAAAAAAAAAAAAAATTGGACAATGTCAGCTAAAGTAAACCTGTTCCGCTATTGTAAAACAGTGCTATGCTAGGCACAGCCAAGAGCGGGTAACTTTAGACTAGATATAAAAATGAGTGAATATACACTAAGTAGTTAAGATTTAGTTCAAAACTCTTACCAGAATCCAATAGACGCTTGCAAATAGAGTATTTTTTTTCAATGGATTTTTGTTCCTGCAAACATTCTTGTAAGTATTCATTGGTCTTCTCATTTAGTGGGACGGCATCATGATGATGATGACCAGTGTTGTTAGGCTCCGGTCCATCACCACCACTAACCCCACCAATTGTGTTTCCAGTTCCGCTTTCAGCTTCATCCACAGTACGACGTTTTCTTTTGTAGTCACTTGTATCTTCACTATACTCACGTTCGTAATCACGAGGCATTTTAAGTTTTGATTAAAAAAGATTTTACTATAAAATTATTCTCAATAACACAAATTTTCAATCCCACACCAAAATGGTAGATCAAAGTGTAGAGCCAAGAAGAAAACACAGAAAACCAGAGTTGCAAAAAAAAACCAGAGTTGCAAAAACTAATCTATTACTACCAAGAGTACGAAGATTTTTTGATATTCTTGGCATCAATCTTGACATATCTGGGTTTGTACCCGCTAACTTCTCGTACTAATGTTGAGACATACTGTACAACCCGTTGCATAATCGGTTGTGCTCTTTTGTACAAATGCTGCGGTTTCGCAAACGATTTTTTGTCTAACTTAAATTAAATCGAGCCACTTACATTATCATTTGCAGTCATATCCACTTTTCGTTATAATCCACTCTTTTTATAAACACGTCTTCATCATATTAAACTAAAAACGAAGCAAACTTGCATCAACGTACATCCTAATGTTGCGACTAGTCATGCGATTCGTCAATTTATTAAATATTTTTCTTGCGACCGCTGGTACAACATGCTGTACAGCCATACTAACGTTAAGGGGCGTTCACACTATCCTTCATGCTGTACAGCATGGCTTGACAAACCTCGATGTTTGTTAATGTGAACGCTCGATACAGCCGCTTGACACTCATGTTTGATGGATTTCAAGATATTTTGATTTCTCTGCTGGCGTCAACAACAACAACAAGAAATTTTTCATTTCAAATAAGATTTCATAGAGTGCACATCGGTGGGTTTCGTGAATAATAAAAAGTTTTGGCATGATTTAGGTTTTTTAGGGACACATCCTCGTTGTAGGGAGTTGAAAACAATTTTTTTTTATTATTACACCTCCGAAAAAAAAAACAAAGAATTGAAGTGAGTAATGCGAGAGATGCGTTCGTCTCAAAAATTTTCTGCAAATGATGCTTGTCAAGCATGTTTGATAATGTGAACGCTAAACAAAATTTACAGTTATTCGGTTTGTCAAGCCATGCTGTACAGCATGAAGGATAGTGTAAAAGCCCCTTTACAATCTTTTATACAAATCGTATAATCGTATCGTATCGTATAATAATGATACATCTCTTTTATAGCTTTATAAGTCTTTGGTTATTATTTTTGTAATGAGAATCGAAAATGATCCACATATATGACCATTTTCACCCTAATTATAGAATTTCAAATTCTTTGGTAGACAAACTTCAAGCCGTTTAAAAAAAAAAACAACCAAAATCATTTTATTGCAGTAATTTAACTTTTATTAAATAAGTAGAATCTTGGTTGAAGAACTATTTATGGTTTTCGCCATTTTCCACTTAGAGCCCAGTATTGCCACAAGTTTATATATTACGACAACTATGGCACAATCTTTCGCCATGAGTTAACATTCAAAATGAAATTTTGCACATGCATAGCCATCGACTATAGCTGCCGCATGCGAATGCCAGCGGCATTCGAAATTTTAGAAAATCACACATACATGAATGCGCGTTTGACACAATTTTGCCTTCCACTAGGATTTTTACATGCGCACGCACGGACGATGGGCCGCTTTATACTGCTTTTTATAAAGGCAATATCCGCAATTTCAGATGACTCTATCTCCGAAACTAGATCCGACCAACACTTTTTTTTTGAAAATTTATTTTTTAAACGTAAAGCGCTATTTCCCATAAAAAAATTTAAAAACTTGGAGGATTTGTGCTAAAGTAAATTTAAGTTGTACAGTGTGTAGAGAACTCCCAACAGTTTCGCAAACATTAAGAGTTACCTAGTTGGCAAGTCTAGTTTGTGCTTTACTTCGTCAAGTGTAAATTAGTTTTCGAATTCACCAGAGTTGATAGAACCATGCAAAAAACAGAACAAAAGAAACACATCGAAGTCGAAAAGTCAAAGATACCTCCTCTATTGTCCACTAAGCTAATTGCATTATACAAGATATAAGGAAAAATCCTTATGCAGTAAATAAATTGCTAATAAACTAAAGAAACCCCTGGAAATTTGCAGTTGGAGCATTTTAAACGCAACGAAGACCTCAGCCGCAGCTTCAGTTTCAGCCGCCAGGTGGAAGCACCTCCAGGAAAGGAGCGGTTACACTATGACTGAAAACGGAATGCGTGGTGGTCCAGCTGTCGATGATGATTACGCCAATGGCCACAACGATGAACATGGCCCCGAGAATGGTAAGGTGCGTTTAAACGAAGTGGCACAAAAATATATTCAAGATCTGTTAGCGGAGCGCTCGCGCATGGAAAATCAATTTCCACTGGCTGTGAAGTTAATCGACGACGGTAAGTCTTAGTCTAAGATAATTATATTAAACTTTTTATAATTATTTCGCATACAGCTCTGGAACGAGTTCAATCTAATGGACGCATACCTACAAGGGAACAGTATGCCGATGTATACCAGCAGCGTACAATAAAATTGTCGCAAAAGGTACATGTTCCGATTAAGGACAAAAAGGTCAGTCGGCTTGTTGTTTTTTCTATATATCGTATTAAGAACACTTATTTATTTATAGTTTAACTATGTGGGCAAGCTTCTGGGACCAAAAGGAAATTCTTTGCGCCGCCTGCAGGAAGAGACACAGTGTAAAATAGTTATATTGGGTAGATTTTCTATGAAGGACCGTGTGCGCGAGGAAGAATTGCGCAATTCAGCGGAGGCAAAATATGCTCATTTGAATTTGCCTCTTCATGTTGAAGTTTCAACCATAGCCCCTCCGGCGGAAGCTTATGCACGTATCGCGTACGCACTAGCGGAGATACGACGATATTTAATTCCAGACAAGCACGATGATATACGTCAAGAACAGTTCCGCGAACTCATGGAGGATCCAGAGTCGGCAAAGAAAATTGCGATTCGTCAACAGCAACAGGCAGCAGCAGCTGCTGCAAATGCTGGCAATGGATCAAATGCAGGTGGTCATCCCAATCACCGTGCTGGTGCCGGGATTAACTACAGGTGAATAGATTAAAATTTTGTATAATTATGATACTTAGACCCAATAGCACATAAACGGCCTCGACCTACCTACTTTTGAGCACAATTCTGGGGGACCTACAAAATTGGCAATAAATGCTAAAAGCTGTTTTCTTACTCTCAAAGCATATCCACGGAGAGCCGTAAATTAACCGCCCAAACTGATTAACTTTATAAAACGAAAGTTCAAGGCAAAAAATTTTGAAGCGTTGTGTATGGTGATTGAAAAATAAGTTCTACAATTGAGTTCAACCAAATTTTTATTGAAATTTGTAACAAATGCCAATAGTAGGATATTAATAGATTACTGTGACTTATTAATATGAAATATTTGAAAAGTGGATTAGAGAGAGAAAGAAAGAGATTTGAACCGCGGCCACTTTTTAATTTTTTCAAACGGCGAAACGCACAATCTTTAAATTAAAAAAATTATAATGACAAAAATAAAACTATAAAAATATATTTTTCTGAGCAAATCGAAAAAAGCTGCTTTGCAAAAATTAATTACCTGAAATATTTAGTACATGGATATTGGTCTGACAAAAAACTGGAGTTGTGCCTACAGTCTAGAAAGTTGTATTAGTATATTAGAAGTATCGAGCAAAGTTTTTGAAAGAGGTTTAGCCAATGATTCACTGACTGTCTTAATTAACTGAGCTTCTTCATAAAAAAACTCAAACGATTTTTTATATAATTTTTGATGGTAGAATCAAATAGCGCATATAGGTAGAAATATGACAATATATGACTGATAAATTTCGAGCAACATTTACTCTACTTGATACAACAGCAGCAACATCATGAAGAACTGTATGCACTGAAAAAAATATCGCTGCTTTTAGCAAAAGAGTTTGCGGTTTATTGGCATAGATCTACGACTTAATTAAACTCTATACGAAAAAATCTAACGGGGTTAATCGGGCATCGTTGCTAGAAGTAAACACCCATTTTCATAATAAAGATTTATCATTTGCACGTGTTGCTCGTTTTAAAGTAAAAACAGATAAAACAACATGGTCGCCATCAACTGTCAAAATCTATCCGTTCTTATTGAAAATCCCTATACATACAGCTGCGGTCAAAAAAATAGCACCAATAGCGTGGTGGACATCTTTGACGAAAAATCAAGGAACTTCGGGGACTAATAGAAATTTTCTATTTGAATAAACAATAAATAAAAAAATATGTTTTCCTAATTTTATGACACGATAATGCTAATATTAGACAGTTAAAAAAATATTGAAAAGCGTCGAGAACTTCACTTCTTTCACCTAAAAAACTCTTCGTATTTATTAGATTATTTTCTTGTTAGTAACATCAACTCTGTAACTCTGTCGCATCAATTTTATTTTCCAGCTCTTAGTTCCAAACATGTTTTTTTACTTATGGCATATAAATTTAGTTCAAACTATGTTCCTGTTACAGTTTCCTTTAGATGTTATGAGTCCGTCAATCTAAATGCTTTGCGTAGTGCTGTTGATGCCACAGATTTTGCGTCTATTTATCAAACCAATGACTGAATTACAATTACAATTTTTAAATTCAACTTTAACAAGTTTATATAACACTCATATCCCCCTGCAAACTAAAACTGTTAACCACTCTTCTAATAACTGGTTTAACTGTTCTGAAATTTTTAATGCTATACGGTTACGAGATCTTGCTATGAAAGCATATCTCGATACTAATTCACTTAGCAATGAGCTTATTTATAAAAATTACCGCTATATAGCAAAGGAGACTATTCGCAAACATAAGAGAAGATTCGTTTCCAAGTATTTCTGCAGAGACATTTCAGCCAAAAATAATTGGACTAGAATTAAAAAATCTGTGATAACAATTTCTGTGATATTAGTCCTACCGATTTAAACTCATTTTTTGTATCCTTGTCCTCTTCTATACCTAGTTCTAATTTTAATTTTGATGATTTTGTTGATAAAAATGGTAGTCTAAGCTTTCGTAATATTAATGAGACTGAATTATTTTGTGGAATAAATAGAATTAAATCAAATTCTAGGGGGGTTGAAGCAATTTCTACACGTTTTCTAAAAATTGTTTTTAATTTTATATGTAATCATATTTTGCACTTCATTAACACTATTTTTACAACCAGTTGCTTTCCACTTTCTTGGAAAGCTGCTAAAATAATACCAGTGCACAAGAAAAACAATGATTCATTTCAGACCTATTGCAATCTTACCCGCTTTTTCTAAAATAGTCGAATTTATTATGTACCCAGTAGGCAAGGGCAGGAGCTAGCAGTGCTTCTAGCAGGCCTTCCTTGGTAAGTTTAAGGCCTTGCCACCACCTTTCAAACTTACTTTCTTTTTATATGAAATGTCCCGATAAAACAGGCCTTCTTAAGCAGGCCTTCTAAGAGCGCTTGCCGTAGCAGGGGTGATAGAAGTACTCGGAAAAAATTAAATTTTAATACGCCGTGAGACTCTGAGTTTTTTTTTTTATCCGCGTCACCTCACTTGCACTTGCGTTGATATTTTTAATGTTTACTTGTGACGTTTGTTGCTTTATAATTTGACATTGAATACACAACACTCTGCCATAGCACGAAACAGACACTCAATGGAGTGTAACTATTCTGCTAATTAAAATTTCACTACTAAACAAAAATAAACATCATAATAAAAAAATGAATATACATATTTTTATTTGCATGCAAATTTTGTTTTGAGAAGGCATCTTGCAATCGCAGCAGTGCTAACAGGCCTTCTCCGAGGAAGGCCTTGCTCAATTGCCTGCTGGGAAGGATCAACTCACTCACCATGACTAAAATTAGTACTAAATTAGACTAAAATTAGTACACCCCTGTCAATCAGGGTTTCGGCAGCACCATAATATTACCTCATTGAATTTAAGTTTGACCGATGAAATTCGAAAATTATTGGACATAAGACAGCCTTCTGTTCTTGATTTTCTAGACTTAAGTAAAGCTTTTGATTCCATTAATCACAATATCCTTATTTCTAAATTATATGATCAATTTAATGTCTCACGCACATCGTGTAAACTTTTGTTTTCCTTTTTATGTAATCGCTCGCAGTTTGTAAGTTGTGGAGTCCTCTGGCTGGACACTTTTTCAATATTAACTACTTGTAACATTTTAATACATTTACCCCTATCATGAATATCCGAAGGAAAACGATTCTTTCGGATTTCTGTTTTTCCTGAGAGCAAAATTTTGCAATCACGAATAATTGAAGAAAGGAAAACTTCATATCCAGTAATGCTGCCAAAATATTTCCAATTGCTTCCATTCAGCCTGTAATGCAACTATGATTTTGCATATTTTACATTTGCTTATATGTCAGCTGGACAAGTTTATAAACAACTAGTAAAGGTGTTATCTTCGGCCAGGCCGAAACTCACATACCCTACACTGCACTGAAAGTACTTTCCAAATAAATATTAGAACGACGTTGAAAAGGTTGAAGAAGTCGAAAATAATGTAATAAGGTTCAAAGAGGTTGAAAAGTGTTGAAACAGTTGAAAAAAACTCAAAAACTCTAAAATATATGGAAACCATTGCAGAAGTTAAAAGAAATTGACAAAGTCGAAAAAATGTAGAAAATGTTGAGTGGTTAAAAAATTCAAAAATTGGAAAAAGTCGAATAAATAAAGAAAATGCCGAATAAAGTTGAAAGAGGTTGGAAAAGTGGAAAATATGCATATGGATTATATATATATAAATTATATTCGTCATTGACATCCACATACCAAATTTTAGCAAAATAGTTTGTATAGTTTGCGATATATGCCTTAGCTAACCTTAAAATTTAGGGCGGTGACACACCCACTGATACAATCGAGACTGATTTGGATCCAGAAATAGCTTTCCATAAACAAACTTGTACGGGAGGTGCCACGCCCAGTATTGCTATTTCGCACGCTTCAGATGCTGACATACCTTATAGCAAGTTAACCATCTACTCCGAATTTCATGCCAAATGCTGCAATAGTTCTCTTGAAATATCACTTCCAACTTTATGTTAATATGGGATGTGCCACGCCCACTGATGAAATCCTGTCGAAATTGATTTAATTTTATAGCTTTTAATAATTGGCATCTATGCACCAAATTTTATGAAGATTACTCTCATTGCACACTATCTATAGCATTAATCGTGCTTTGTTTATATGGGAGGTGCCACGCCCACCGGGTCTATAGTGCCAACTTTTCGTTATAAGATACCTTTTAGTAAGTCTATCTGCCATACTAAATTTGATAACGATTACGTTGTTCGTTCTCTAATTATAACGTTTATAAATATTGTGGGCTGTGCTACGCCCTTCAACGTGTTTTTCCGGTATACTGATGAAGCTTGCATTGATGACTGCTCGCAGTAGTATCATTCCTAGAATTTTTACGAAAATCGAATGTGCTCGTTTTGAATTATATGAAATCAAAATTTTTAATTGTTAAAAAGTGACACGCCCACTTTTCCAATCCCGCCCAATTTAAACACAATCCAAGATATATATGATCTGGATTCGTGTACCAAATTTCGTCACAATATCTTGCACGGTTTACGAGTTATGGCGTTATAAAAGTTAAAATTTAGGGCTGTGCCACGCCACTTTAAGAGCCTCCGCAAATTTAAAACCTATGTTGACTAAGTCACCAAGTTTCATGAAAATCGCAGCAACTTTTTTCAAAATGGACTGAGGTATATTTACATAGAGTATGGGCGGTAGGCGCGGTCGTGACCCGATTTCGCCCATTTTTATATGCTAGTAGCTTGCAAGAAGGTGTGATCTGTGTGCCAAATTGCATTGAATAAGCTTGCTTATTTTTCTCGTAAACGTGATTTCAACAGACAGACAGACGGACATAGCTATATCGACTCAGGTGATGACGCTGATCAATAATATATATACTTTTCTATACCTGCCACGCCCTCTTCTAAGCGTTACACACGGAATGACAAAGTGAATATACCCTCGGTGTAGGGTGTTAAAATTAAGTGCAAAGGAATAAATTAAAATTACAAAAAATCTGTGCAGAAAAATTGTGCAATTTTACAGCCGTGGCCAACTAATTAGAAACAGTCTCTCAGTCCCGCTTATGATTTTATTTTTTCTGTTAAAAAATTTCGAAAGAATAATATAAAAACTAAATATGCCGTGCATGTGCAAGCAAAAAGTTGAGCGTCATCAGCTACAAGTAAAGTGCAGTAATTGCAATAATTTTTATCACTGCAAATGCATTAATTTGTCTGAAAAAGACTTACATATGTTGTAAACAGAATTGGGTCGGAGTCGGAAAAGCGGAAGCGGAATTCCGCTGTCAAAAATTAGAACACACTTGATGCTATGAAATTGAACAGAACTGCGGCGTACGACTGATAGCCTACCGATGGACATCCGTCGATTTAGATTTAATTCTATTTTCTCCGTCGGATCAGGGTTGTGTTTCCAATCAGCTTGTGTCAATTTTTTTGTTTACGTTTTAAATGAGAATTTTGTAAAAAGTAATCTTACTATAAATATATTCTGCAAAAATAAAATCTATTTAAAAATATTCCGGATTAAAGAATTTAAAAAATGAGTGAAACAAGTTATAACGAGAAATTGATTGAAGAGGTCCGCAAGTATAATTGCTTGTAAAGGATTACAGAAATGTCCATAAGAAAGAACAGGTTTACTTTAGCTCCCATAGCCCAATTTTTTTTCTTAGGGATAAAAGGGAGTTAAAAGCAAATAAAAAACATGCAAAAATAGTGTCGCTCGGATCTAGTTTCGGATATAGCTTTTGTAAAAACTATTATAAGTTGAGAACCCCTGCATTGATATCAAAAATATGGGTGTCATATGAAATACAATTTAATGGCATACAATAATGGTTAGCAAATCTTTGGAACTTAACCTATAATTTTGGAGTTATGACGATTTTTCGAAAATCTTGATCAATTTTTTTTAAAAAAAACAATATTTTCTCCAAAAATTGTGTTAAAAACCTATACTTTTTTTAAAATATAAGAATGCTTGATTCTCTTGCTTTAAAATGATGTACCATTTGTATAGTTTGTATAGGGACGCACCCACCACCTCCTTTTTATGCGCTTACATGCCTCAACATACATGTTGTACATAGCGTCCATTACGGCTACAATTTTTAATATACGCACTATTGTTTGCATATTGGTATTAATTTTTTTTTTTCAACAATAATTCTAACTCAAATCACCAAAAAATGTTTCACTTTGTCACAGTAAAAATATTTCAATTCAAAAATTTTTTTCATGTAAACTAAATGACAGCTGAATTTTCCGTTCCGCCGCAATTGTGTTTATTCAAATGATTTTCCGACAGACTTTTTTTTTGACAGCGGAATTCTGCTTCCGCTTTTCCGACTCCGACCCAATTCTGTTTACAACCTTAGATTATATGCGGAATAATACACGAAGTTTAAGTGCAATAGATGTTTGAGTGCACGTCGTAACTCTTTTTCGGTAAACTCCCCGCCAATTTCTTCTGCTATCATCGCGTTTAAGAGAAAAAAATTCTCCTATTTCTCTTGTGAACACCCAAAAAACTAAAACAGCTGATACTCACCAAAACCAACAGCAAGTAACAGTTAGTTCTCAAGCGCAAAAAAACAACATAATTGCCAAGCATAACGAACTCTTCGCTTCACTACAACAACAACATTTATTGCATCAGTCAACTGTAGCTTTTGAACAACAACATCAACCACAGCAGCAAAAGAAGAAACAAGAGATAACTTTAGAAAACATCTTCAACGAAGTTATTGCTCTTAGAGCTAATAATGCCCAAGAATGATAGAAAAAAAGATTACGCATTTCGAGTTTTCAAATGAAAATCTTCTGCGCATGTCGTCATCTGGAGGACAATCATGGTTGCATTTTTCTATTTTTGTAACAAATATATAAGGGTTGCCGAGTACTTTTTTCCTCAACTACTTTTTAGCCCATATGAAAAAATATTTAGGCGCAGAGTTGTATTGCCTTATTTAATTTTTATATGGAAAACAACTACAAAATATTTAAGACAGTCATAATATTTTAAGACATTATGACACTTAAGCTTACCGTGAATGGCCTAATTATTTATTTTGAATTTAACTTCGATATTTAGTTATGTTATTATATTTAACTATTTCACTATTATATTTTAACAAAAGTTCTAAAAATATCTATGTAGATCTTGTTGTAAGCAATGACAAACAAATTATAACTCAGGTAATTGCTTTATTAAGTTTTCGTTTTCTTTTATTGACATTTTGATCTAAGTCCTTAGTAAGAAATTTAATTCTAAAATACATTCTAGCCTGAAAAATTTTTTTGTTACTTTAATGTTGCAGTTTACATAATTTGCCTGTTCTAAGAGTTTTCTTCTAAATATTTTTCGATTATTTCTATTCCAGCGTCATTAAAATCTTATAAAATTTTGTGGAGTAGTCTCACATGAGTCATTAGCTCCTTAATTTGCTTTGATAGTCTACCTTCACTAAGATGGTTAAGCGATGTGAAGGTCATCGCGGTTTATTGTTGTTGTGATATCTTGGAAACCTCTTCGTGCAGTTTATGGCATATATAAGAAAATTCGGACCCCCCTCTCCTTGGTGAGATTTGATGAGATCTGGCGGGATCCTTCCCCCCTCCCCCCTATTCTTTAGCTCACGTAATTAATGGACCTCCCCTAACCAGCAAGATTTTCTGGGCCATCAACTCGCTGTCGACGTTTGGACAAGGAAGTTGAACATCCTTACCTGTGTCTATCGAAAAGTTTTATTTACACCTACTTCCTCAACTCATAGTTTGAGCTAATTTTCCAATAACAAAATAAAAAAGTATCATAATAGTAGTTTCAGTATCGGAAAACATGATTTTGTTCACTAATATATTATATGATCATAAAATAGAAATTAGTACATGTTTTGGGAACATTAGTAGTAAAAAAGTAACTTGATTATGTATTTCTTATTTCACGGCAACTCTAACCGTCCTCCATATGACGCTCTAAATTGACATCCAATATGGCGGAGATGCGCAATGCGTAATCTTCTTTTCTATCATTCTTGGATAATGCCAATATGATTTCTATGATTTACTCTTTGCAAGAGGACAAAGATAGTTTAATGTTAAAAGTAAATGCTCTTGAAACCGAAGTCAATTTTTTTGCGCCAGAAAAGTAAAGATAAATGTGTGGAAATTATTGGTATTCCTAATGTAAATAGCAATAATGCAATTGATTGTGCTCTCAAAGTTTTTTCTAGCGGTGTTGGGGCAAATGTTACAATTGAACAAATTGATGATTGTTTTGTGAGAAAGATTAATGACATTGTCAATAACAAATCTACTGATATTCTGATGGTAAAATTCACTTCTGTTTTAAAGAAAAAAGAGGTAATGAAAAATAAATATAGAAATAGAAATATCTTAACCACTAAGATTTTCGGATGTGCAAAGAACTTAAAGATCTTTATTAAAGACAACTTAGACTATCGTACAAGAATCTTACTAAAGGAAGCACAGAAAGTTAAAAAAGAAAGAGGTTTTAAATATATTTGGATTAGAAATGGGAAAATATATTTGCGTGAAGGGACGGTGACAACTGCATAGTTATTAACAAATTAGAAGATCTAGAACTCATAACATAATCTTGCTACTTTTATGTCTGTTCTAGATGAAAACTTGTTCACTATTCCTTTTACGAATTGTACTTCGGCTAATTCTCAAGATTTGTGCTATAACCAAATATATTCTAATAATTGTCTATGTATTCATCAAAATATAAGGAGTATGCGTAAAAATCTTTCGAAAATAAGTCCGTTTTTGTTGGAAATCTGGATTTTTGATGCGGAAACATCAATTTTTGAAATTCCTGGCTATTTCCGGGCTATAAATTTTTAGCTAACTGCAATAATGTTTATGCGGCTGGTGGTGTTGCTTTATTTGTTAAACGTGAAATTAATTGCTTGCATTGTAGTTTTAATTTTTGAAGCTGTGATGCTCTGAAATTGCGATTTAAATGGTATTGTAGTAAGTTTACTTTTTTATGTATTTATAGATTTTCTAGTACCTCTTTACTTGAAGCATTTTTTAATGACTTAAATAGCCTTCTTTCCGTAGATTATTGTGTAAATTTAATTTTGGTTGGTGATATAAACTTAAATATACTCGATGATTCTCCTGTCACTGATAGATATCTCTTTCTGCTCTCTTCTTATGGCTTGAATCATGTATTAATCAACCAACACGTAGTTCTACTGTATTTGAAACATGTATTGATCACATCTTTGTGCGTCTACAAACTGATTTAAATTTGTCCCTATATACAATAGTTCAGTTATTGATTTTAAATTATCTGATCATTGCATGACATGTTTAAGTCTTGCAAATGTCCAGCTGAATAGTAATAGAATAGTTACTTCTGGAACATATTTTAAAACTGATTTTACAAAACTTAATTATTCCCTGCGCTTCGAAAACTGGGAACCAATTTATAATGAAAATGATCCTTCACTAGCATATGCAATGTTTATTGAAAAATTGTCTGAGCATGTTGTTGGTAGTTCAAGAAGAATCAAGAATAAAGATAAATGCTTAAGAAAGTTGAAGCCATAATTTCCTTTGAATTATTGAAAAAAAATTGATTTAAAAAATAAAATTTTTAGGAAGAAACGTAAGAAAGTTTATGGTACTATTAAACACTTCACCACTTTTAAATCGACAGAAATGTGCCAACAAAAAGAAACGACCTTGTAAAACAACGGAAAGAACAGAAACACAAATTTCTTAATATCTAAATAAGACCCCAAAATAGTCTCTAGGGGGTTTCAACGCCAAATTTTGGATCAAACTGATATTATGATATCCACTCGACTGTAAGGAGATGTTTGGTGGAATTTGGGCTTCAGGGAAGAGTTTCACGCAAGAAGACAAAAAACAAAGAAAAACATGGATTGAGTTTGCAAGGAAACCCAAGGTAAACCTTTGCAAACTTAATCCGTCTTCTTCTTTGTTTATTGTCTTCATGCGTGAAACTTTCACGTAGCCCAGATTCAAGCAAATGTCTCCTAGCCATTCAAGAAACTTTTGCATCCGTTCTTTCCGTTGTTTTACAAGGTCGTTTTTTTTGTTGGCACGTTTTCTGTCGATTTAAAAGTGGTGAAGTGTTTAATAGCACCATAAACTTTCTTAACTGAGCAACCAAAGTGGGTGGCAATAGATTGGTATGACATTTTGAGGTTAAAAATTTCGACAATCGCTCTTCGGGTTGCCGGCTGGGTCACAACTTCGTGGTTTTCTCATTTCAAGAGTATCTGAAACCCAGTAAATTAACTTCTCCACAACTGGGGCTTTTGTCTGATTAATGACTTACCAGTAAAATTAATTCAAGGTCCAGAAATTTGCTACTGATTTGAACACAACTTATTGTTTCTAATTAGTTGGACAGCCAATTATGCACTCCTCTTGATTTTCACTTCAGCCAATAAAACCAACAACAAACACATAAACCGCAAGAGGGCGCTTGTATAATAGCAACAACAACAAAAACAACCGTTCCCTGAAATTTTTTTTTTAAATGTAGTAAAAGCTAAGAGCACAAACTGTTTCTAATTAGTTTTCCACGACTGTATCTACAATACAAAAAAAATAGCCTACTCCTTTTTGTGAAGCCTTTGACGATAATCGAATTGGACTCCATTTACTATACCAATATCTTTAATTGATCTTTATTTGTGTTGCTAGATCTTGTAAATATGTTAAAAAATTCTTTTTATTTTATCTCATTAAGTTCCTTACTACAAAGTTGGAGAAAAAAATTTGCGAAAAACGTCAAAAATTTTCTTCCTTCCTTCTGCTGTTATCAGTTAGCCACCAGACGAGCCTTGTATCATATTGGTACTCCATTATCATCTTCTTTGATACGAAACACCCATTTCGACTTGAGTTGTTTGGCACTTTTCGGAAGATTTACTATTTCCCACACTTTATTTTTCGCCATCAACTTAAGTTCCTCTGTGACGGCCTTCATCCAATGAGATACATCGCTTTGACTTTTTATTTCAGCCAATGTTTCAGGAATATCTGTAGAATTCAAATCGGCAGTGGTGGCTTGAACGTTTGCGCTCCTGTTCACTACGTCTCACGGAAATCTCAGCAAGAGAATTACTTCCATTATGAGAGCTGAGCACAGCTACATCTTTACTGTCGCAATCTGCTGAATCTTCAAAATCATCTTTTTGAGTTGGCTCTTCACATTCATCTAAGCCCGCCTTAAGCGTTGCCATTTCTCTTTGAATATTTTCAACTGCCACGACAACATTCTCTTTTTCCCCTTCTTGCTAATGGCTTCGCGTAACATAAATTTGCTGAACTTCCTTATTTTGTTTCATTTCAGTTTTGTAAGGAAAACAAATCTCATCCAACTTAACGTCACGGGCTGTGAAAAGTTTTTGGGCATCCACATCCCAAAGTCTGTGTCCATTCGGTGCATAGCCAATAAACACTGACTTACGGCTTTTGGAATCTAACTTCTTTCTTTGCTTACAGCCAAACTCATGAAGTTTTTCCAAACCAGGCTTGGATCCGTACCACATTTTCTTGATCTTTAGAGCAGTCCGCACCTCGTTGGTTGACTGTAATTTTAGAGATTGATGTGCCAAACTGTGCCGTTACCATGGCTTCGTACTTCTTCATTTGCGCAAATACTTCAGAGTTTTTCTTAATGCAAAATATCATGGCAAAGTGTGTGAAGTCATCGATGAATGATAAGAAATATCCCGATCCGTTCCAAGCCACTGGATCAATCGGTCCACAGACATCCGAATGAACTCTTTCAAGCAACTTCTTTGCTCTTTCTCGGCTTCCATTTAAAAGAATCACGACATTGCTTCCCGTCAACACACATCGCAGAACCGAATCTTTTCAGTCTTGACATTGATTCCAGTTGCTAATTTGTTTTTCACCATCTCATCACACGCTTTCTCTAATGTGTCCAAGACGCTTGTGCCACAACTTTCCAAGTCACATAAATTTACATCTGCATGTTCAAATGTTAATTTAATTTCATATAAGCCATCATGCAAATTCGCCATAGCAATAAGCTCACCGTTCTTAGTAATATTGACTTTCTTTCCACAAAATTTAAACTCGATGCCGGCACTTGTCAGTTTTTGAACTGATAATAAGTTATTGCGTAGCTCAGGTTCAAATAAAACAACCTTCATCAGGATCTCAATTCATTTATTGCTATATCCGCTTATTTTTCCTGACTTCTTCGCTATCAGAGATTGGTCATTCTTCGCAACGTTGATATGAACCGGTCTCTTGAGATCCAACAGCTCTAAGAAATACCATTCTTTACTAGCTACATGGTCACTTGCTCTTGAATCGAGCTTAAACTTTAGAGTTGAGCTTCTCACACGTTCAGCTATCCTTTCCACACTTAAAGCACTTTCCTTGGAAGTTTACTGATGATGCTTTTTTAAAATATTTCCTCCTATTTTCCAGTAAACGCCGTTTTCTCTGTAGTATCTTCTTGTTGACGATCACCAAGTTTTATTTCTTCAGCAAGCAATTTTTCTTTGGCAATTGATAGTGTCAGTTTTTCTTCATCCAAATTCTGCAGAGCCGTTACGAGGGGTCACACTTTTCAGGCAAAGCTAAGAAAAATTGCGGTAAAAGATCGCTTTCCTGCAAAGTCCCTCCCGATGTTTTAAGCTGCCTCACCAAGCACTCAAACACTATAAGATGCATACTTACTTAATCGCCGGCCTTCATCCGAAGCTTTGCTAGCTGCTTCCTCAAAAGTAACTGGCTAACCACAGATTTCTTTGAGAATGTTGATTGTAACTTCTAGCTGTCTCCTTATCAGGAACATAGCACAAATAATCATTTTATAAATTCCTGCTTCTCTGCCTGCGCTTTCGGTGGTTTTTCTGTAAAAACATGAATCACGTTGAGCGCTTCTAAGTACACCTTTATTCGGAACTGTCACTCGTCGAATCCATATGATATACTCGATATAACGAAATCACCTATTATTTCTGTGGCAAAAAAGAATAACGAAGAGAGTTGAGGCCAATTTTCATTAGATCTTGGTGAAACTCGCTTTTCATTTTTTGGCAATATCAAGACCTAAACAAATACTAACAACATGCGTTAAAGGCAAAGGACAATTGCATGCAGAACTAATCTAAAATTCGCCTGAACTCCCTTCCTGCTTAAGTCGACTTAAGCAGTTTTTCCTTTTCACCACAGATTTATTTTATTTGAACAATATAAAATTATTATTTAAGTCAATTAAGCTAGAAACGCCGAAAAACATCGGAATTTGAAAAGAATGAACAAATAAGACGGAATTGTTCGAAATGCTACTTATTTCAATTAAGATTCTGGGATTCTTGATCTCGTCTCTTTGTCAGTGTCGGTTGTGTTTTTGTGTTGTTTTTTTTAATACGTATATTTCTTTGTGTTTAATAATTTTGTTCAATAACAATAATTTTATTTATTTTGCGCGTACATAATTGTCGCTGTTTAATAATAATTGGTGTTGGTAGAAATTTGATTTGATTTAGTTTTGCATGTTTGCTTACTTTAATTTAATTTATTCTTTAATGTAAACATACATACGTACGTGAGTACATTTCTTTCTACAAGCAGTGTAAAGCAGTGATCAGTTTTGTTTTTTCATTCCCTTTTCTGCTTTGTCCGCTTACATTGCTTTACCTTAATCTCAATAGGTTGTTGTTGTTGCTGTTCAACGGGTATATTTTTCACAATTTTAACCCGTTGTAAGCACTTTTAAAAATATTTTAGGTCTTAACTTAGTCTTTTCTTTTTTTCATGATGGATTATTTTTCGTCTGAAAACTTGTTAGCTTGCTCTTTAAGAGATCAATGTAAAAGTCAAAATATATTGAATGCCATGTTTTCCTGTTCAGGTCCCTGTGAACAGGTCTTTCATGCCTCTTGTGCAGGCCTAACTAACACTATTACTGATTTATTATCCTCTAATCGTTCGGGCCTGCATTGGTACTGTCCATCGTGCAGGGCCCTGTCCCCGTCGGTGTTTTTCGACAAAATTAAACAATTTGGGGAAAATCTTAACAATTTGAATATTAATTTCAGAGATATTCTAAATAATTATTTAGACATAACTCCCCAAATTGAAAAAAGCCTTAATGAGGCTGTCTCACCCGATGTTAGTTCGCTTCAAAATAAAACTATTACTGAGGCTGCAATGGTTTTTTCTTCTACTCCTTCGATCTCTACTCTACCCAAGCAAGCTATTTCCCTGAAGAAGAAAAGAAAACTTAAACGAAAATTAAATAAGAATCGTAAGTCGAATGTTAACTTGGGTAGTGTGGGGGGGGCGAGTGACACAGCTGCTAATCGTGAAGTAACTGCCTTAGATCCCCCTCTAAATATCTCTCCGTCTACTTCCAACTTTCCCGCTTCTGCTCCTATAAATAATCCTCCACCCCTTTCCTCCACTATCGATACTCCTCTATCCATTTCTGTTATTCCTAATCCGCAAGGAGTTGTTACGATTGGTGGTTCTGTGGCGCCTGTCTCCTTGCAAGCATTGCCAAGGTTGAAATCGATTTTCATTTCACGTCTTAATGCTAACACTACCACTGACAATGTTATAAACTATATTAAACAAAACCAAATTATTCCTGCCGATGCCTTCGTTTCTTGCAGGAAAATTGGTAATAAACCAACTCATGCATCTTTTAAAATTACAGTGGCATCTTCTCATGTTTCTGCCATTCTAAATTCTAATGCATGGGTGGATAATATCTTTATTTCAGAATTTAAGTCGAAAAAAAATAATAAGACTGTCCGTTCCAATTCAAAAAACTGAAGCGGCTATCCCTTTACTATCAAAATGTAAGGGGTTTGCGTTCTAAGACGCATGACATCTTTTTAGCCACTCAGAATTTTTCTGAGGATATTATCGTTTTTACCGAAACTTGGTTAAATAACACTTTTCTCAATTTGGAACTTTTTGACAACAGTTTCAATGTTTTTAGAAGAGACAGACACTTGGAAGACATTTCTTCTGTTGGTGGAGGTGTCTTAATAGCCATAAAAAATCATTTAACTAGTTCATTAATCGAAATTGCCTGCGCATCTAATATTGAACTATTATGCGTTAAAGTTACATATTGTAACTCCAATATTTATATTCTTAACGCTTATGTTCCTCCAAATAGTAGCGCAGATGTCTACGAATGTCTTTCGATGTCCGTAGAATACATAATAAATGAACTAGACACTAATGACGACATTTTATTGTTAGGTGATTTCAATCTGCCTGACCTTAAATGGACTCCTTCGGATGATGGTACATATTTTTATGCATCGTGTCCAAAAACTCGACAACAACAAATTTTTGTTGACGAAATACTTTCAAGTTTACAACAAGTAAGTTGTATAACTAATTCTCATGGACGACAACTTGACTTAGTCTTGGCTGCAAATAGTAGTAATGTTGTTGTGAGAAATGCTATCCATGCTCTTTCTACGGTTGATTCCTATCATCCACCTTTGAGTATTGTGTACCAATCTGACAATGAAAATTTAATTAATGCATGTTCTTCCATCAATATTTATGAATTCAATTTTAAAAAAGCTGACTTTTTAAAGTTGAATGAGAATTTAAGGAATAAATTAAACGACCTTATTATTTTTTTTAATAATACGAGTAATTCATTTGATGAGTGCATTCAATTTTTCTATGGTGAACTTTTTTCGGCTATAGCATTGTCGGTGCCTTATGCAAAGAGGTATGTTAATAATTCTTCATACCCCTGGTACACAAAGGATTTAAAAAAAATTCGCAATGGCCGTAATAGGGCATGGAACAAATACGTTTGTAGCCAGGACCGAAATGACTTAGTTGCTTACCAGCGACTTTTCCATGAATTTAAGGATATGTCGGCTTTAGTTTATTCTGAATATTTGAATAAAATTAGGTTGAATATTCTTCATGACCCCAAGCATTTTTGGGGATTTATTAATACAAAAAAAAAGTCTGACGGGTTTCCATCAGAATTCAGAACAGTTGATGGGCTCACTAGCGACCCACAAATTATAGCTGGGTTGTTTGCTAATTTGTTTAAAGAATCCTTTTCTACGGAATTATTTAGCCCTGAGATCAACTATTTTGAATATATGGATAACGACCCTTTAGTTTCGATTAATGAGATATATTTCTCACCTGAACTAATAGAGAAATATATCTCATCTCTTGATGATGACTTCAGCTCCGGACCTGATGGTATTCCTGCGACAGTACTAGTCAACTGTAGCTCTGTGCTGAGTCAGCCCCTCAGTTTGTTATTTAATAAATCAATTAGATATAGCTATTTTCCTAAATTTTGGAAAAATGCATACATAAGCCCCATTTTCAAGAAAGGGTGTAAAAATGATGTTT
This sequence comes from Meiosimyza platycephala, assembly GCA_963662105.1. Classification (NCBI taxonomy): domain Eukaryota; kingdom Metazoa; phylum Arthropoda; class Insecta; order Diptera; family Lauxaniidae; genus Meiosimyza; species Meiosimyza platycephala. The sequence goes on along the minus strand of OY759211.1, from coordinate 65,486,004 downwards.
CAAATTACAGGCCCGTAGCGAAGTTATCATCGATACCGAAAATTTTTGAACGCATTGTGTACGATCAAGTTAAGGTGTGCTGTAGTGAAGTCATAACAACTCGTCAGCATGGTTTTGTTAATGGCAGATCTACAGTTTCTAACCTCCTTGATTTTACTTCCTTTGCATTAAGCTCTTTTGACTCTGGTGGGCAAGTTGACTGCATCTACACTGACTTCAGTAAAGCATTTGACAAATTACCACATAATTTGATTTTGTTTAAGTTAAAAAAGCTTGGATTTCCTTTAAGTTTTGTCAGCTGGATTGAATCTTATTTATCTGATCGCTCATATCAGATAAGATTTCGGAGGGTTTTTTCCTCCCCATTCAGCGCGACATCAGGTGTTCCACAAGGAAGCCACCTGGGGCCGCTCCTGTTCATTTTAGCAATTAATGACGTTACACATGTCATTAAAAACTCGCATCTGCTAATATATGCAGATGACATGAAAATTTACAGGAACGTGAAGGGGGTTGGGGATACTATTCCACTTCAGTCTGATTTGAAATCCTTTGAGGTTTGGTGTTCTAAAAATAACTTACATCTTAATCCTGATAAATGCCAAACTATGATTTTCACCAGGAGAAAAAATATTGTGGAGTTTGATTACGAATTAAAAGATAAGAAAATTGGTCGTGTTGATTTAGTCAAAGACCTAGGTATACATTTTGATGTAAAATTAACTTTTAATGAGCATATTAATCAAATTTGTAAAAAATCCTCATCTCTGCTTGGCTTCATTAAGAGGTGGGCAAAAGAATTTAATAGCCCTTTAGTAACGGTGACTTTATATAATACAATAGTGCGTCCTCACTTAGAGTACGCCAGCCAAGTGTGGTCACCATTTTATAATATTCACATTAATAGAATTGAGAGAATTCAAAAAAATTTTATTCGTTTTGCTCTCAATGGCTTAAATTGGATTGACTCTTTAAACCTTCCTCCTTATGAGGATCGTTTGAAGTTACTACATATGCAGTCTTTGAGCTCGCGTAGAAATATCGCGGATATACTTTTTCTGCATCAACTTGTGACTGGGTCTCTTGCTGCACCAGAGCTTCTTAATTATATTCATTTAAATACTAATCGCAGGAGTAACCGTAACTCTTATCAATTATTTTACCAACCTTTCAGTAGAACTAATTATATGGCTACAGCTCCTTTTAATCGCATGACTACTCTTATTAATAATTGCAATGTATATGATATTAGCTTGTCAAAAGGTCAACTCAAGCTTAGATTGAAAAATAACTATAGTTAATTTTGTAGCTTAATGGTTGTTGGTCTTTATGTTTGTGTTGTCCGAGCCCCACCGCATGATGGGTAAATTTTTTCTAACATTTATGCCTTGGACCATGTTAATAAATTCATACAATTACATTCATGCAATTGTATGTTTATATACATATGATCCGGGTGGGTATGTTGAGAAAGTGTGATAAAGCTAAGAAGAAATTATAAAAAAATAAAAAATTAATTGCATGTATAATTTTTTCATTTCCATTATTATATAAGCTTTTTACTTGGTTTTAAAGCTTCATGCTAAATTGCTAAGAAAGCAAATAGCTGTAGTAGCTAAACTCTATTATTATTATTATTATTATTATTATGCAAAGGTAGTTCGCCTCCTCGCGGTGCATCCTGGGTAACGCTAAATGAACTACAAACATCTGGAAGCTAAACCAATTGTCACAGCTAAGACTTAATTGATCTCCTGACTAATGCAAGAATTAATATTTTTCGATCAGTACAGCTTTAATTAACATGAAAACAATTCGTAAGGACTATCGCATATGCAGTAAGAAGCTGTCAATATAATATTAAAAGCATTAGTAACAAGCAAAGTCGGAGTGCTCGCTTAGATACAGAGAAAAATTTCGGCGCGATCTTAATTCAGGAAACACATAGACTAACACTTGAATCATTAACCTCCAGAGGATCGATATTCGGTTATGAACTGATTGGAACAATTCACCACCAAGAATACGGAATTGCCACCCATGTCAGAAGTAGGAGTGTACATAACATCTTTATTATTGCAGTTAAATCCAATAAAATAAATATCATTTATATATATAAAGCAATGGTTTCCGAACACAAATGCACACTATGTCCATGCTATTGTGTATTCGGCGGTATAAAACTTATGATGGAAACAGTGAACGGTTAGTGGATTGAGCAGAAACATCCAACCAAACATAGTTCTCATTCAATCCAGATCTCTTTTTCACATCTACTACTACCGGCTGAGTTCCTGTTTCTTCATTCGTTTTCAACTATGACCGCTTAACTGGATAATTTCCTCTGCTCAGGAAAGTAATCAAAGAGATTTTTGCAAAGACGCAGCTAGAAAACAGGTATGGACACTGTTATTTCACAAAGATTTTTGGGAGGGTCAGATTGGTTTTTCATGTACAACCTTTTTTGACATAACTTGGACTGGAAAGAAGCTAGTGAGCTCTGCTATGATTCATTTTAAAGCTATAAAAATCAGCTAAAATGACTGCGAAGTGACCCACATAAAATAACTATTTGTACCGTCTTCCAAATCCACATAATTTTTTAATTTGTTTGCAATAAAGTGATTGTTATATCAGACGCACGTCTTAAATTCGTTGAAATTTTTTATTTGAAGCCATAAATTGTCGAAAAGTCACCCTCGCTAACAATCATCGTCCTTTTCCACAAAGCCTTTTACTGTTATCCTATATCAATTAATACGATCTTGATATAGTGTACGGTAGCAAAATGGGAAATTCCGATTTTTTGAGCCGGTTGCCCACCACCACTGAACTCCTCAGATGACAGCAAAGAACTTCTAATAATAGAAATGATCAGCAAATCATGTACGCCGAAGTCAATTCTCATTAAAGAATTCTGCCTAATCTGAAGAAAAAGGACCATCATTTCTCCAGAAAATTGCCAGATGAGTGCCTTACATACAGGCCATACAGGTATCGTTCCAATGGGCATCGTCAAAGCTTATCGTGTCACGAAACTCGACATGATTACGCACATGCGCCAGTTTACTTGTGGAAAACAACAAAGACATCTCGGCTCCAACTGCACGTCGATATTGCGATTGTCGACTCATTTTCCAAATGGATGGAAGTGTTTGTGATAAAGTCAACCTCATCGCAATTACCTATCAAGCCACTTCGATCACTATTAGCGACACATGGCCTGCCAGATACAATCGTTTCCGACAATAGGACAGCATTTACGTCGAAGAGGTCAATACATTTTTGGAGGATAACCTTACCCATTCAACCATTTGACCCATCATCACACGGGTAAGCTGAACTTATGATTCAGCCAACAAAAGTGTTTCTAAAGAAAATGTCTGATAAGATTAATATTTGTGTTTAATCATCACATCACTCCAAATAAGTATAATGCTCTATCATCAGCTTAAGATCTGTTTCGAAAAAATTCATACACATGAATTATCTTCAACGCCCGATGCCAACATGTGTGTAAAACTTTTAACGAAGGTGGGTCAGTTTGGAAATGGAATTATTCCATTGGATCAAATTGGATAACAAGAGTTATAACATCAAAAACTGAATCAATCTCGTATGCGGTGCAGCATAAAGATCCAAAAGTAGTTAACGCAAAAGCACCACTTAACAACCACTTATTAGCGCGTCTGAATGAATCTTCTAAAAGATACATAAATATGTCATGTAATTTTACTAAAATTAACCTATTTATTGTTATAGATGTTTACCGTGGGAAAAATAAGTTAACAATAATATAAATGAAAGTTTTTATTACTAAATTTTGTTTTTAAAAAATTGATACAAAAAAACACAACGTTCACCATTTACCGACCGGCCTGTGATTATTTTGTTTGTTTCCGTCCACTGACGCACCTAATTCCGACCGTTAATGTCGCAATAAGAAAAAGCTATAGTTTTTCAGATAACATTTATTATAAACGTAAAACTTAAATGTAATTTATGATTTTGATCAAAATCTTTTAATTTTAAACAAACAAAGTTAACTTCTAAGTATAATTACCTATATATATCAGAAAAATTTCGATTTGACCAGATCTGATCTCTATTTTCGAAAAAATAAGGTTTTTATTGAAAGTTTGAAATTAACATTTCTCTTTCAGATCTGACAATCATATTTTTCGCCCAAAATAGATATTTCTGCTCAAAATTTTAGTATTTATTAGAAACATAAAAACGTTGAAAGGTGGGTCAAATCTTATCGTATGGAGATTTTACGGAAATGAAATCGATGTATTTTCATCTGCTTTACAATACTGGTCTGAACATAATTTTTTACTTGTGGCTTACTTTCCGAGTTATTGAGCTAAACTTTTTTCATCGGCCTCTCACAACCGGAGTCACCACGATTCTGGCGACTGACGCTTATTTCCATTATCAGCCTTACTTAAATTAACAATTGCAAAAAAATAAGCGGGAGGAAATGACCTTCAAATATGCAACGTTGCCTCCCGTACTATTAGGCATGTTAATGTAAATTTAAAACCTAAATCAATAGAGCAATTACGTGTGCAAACAGGAAAATAAGGTAAAAACGTAAAAGTTTCATGTCAAATTATGGCAAATCTTATTAATTTAAACTAGGACGTATACACGTTCGACATCGTAGAATAATGTATAGATTGAATAATCTAACAAAAATTATACGTTTGTTGTCTAACTAGACACAAAAACTCTCTTTTTTTACGAAGCTTAAAAATCCTGTTACCGAACAAATAGTCGGAATGAGGAACGTAGGAAATTTTTACGTAACCACATTCCACCCGTTTTTAATCACTTCACAAATCTTTTAAATTAAATTAAAAAGTGGTAATTACTTTGTAATTATGATAAACATATATATATGAACACAATAAAATATTAAAATATTTACAGCTCAGTTTATTTCTGCTGAAAATTCGATAAACTTGAAACTCCGTTTTTATCTTTTTTTACACTCGCGAAACCATCGAACCGTACTCAACTGACAAAAATTCCGTTGAAGCTTTAAAATGATTTTTTGACAGTTGACGTATCGATATTGAAAGAATGAAATGCGTTCACTTTCGTAAACTTTGCGCGGGAAATTGATTGACTTTTATAGAGTTTTTTAAAGCGGTCGGATATATGAACTCGGTCGGCGACCGGTGTCGTTGCGTTAAACGATATCAAAAATTAATTCGTAACCGTTATGTTGAAGGAGTCCAAGCTGACGAATCACGCAAAAAGTCAGTTTCAGATGCTGAGAACGACGTTGATATGTATTACTGAATATCGCCGACTATCGCTACCATTAACGCAATCTCTTCGCTCCGGCTCAACACCTAGCTCTAACAATATTCTAGAGCAGTGGTGGATTTAGGTTCGATGTCGCCCTAGGCCCTTGCCGATGTGCCGTCCTTTTTATATGTAAAATTGATTGTCAAAATTCATTCTTTAAATAAATATTTATTATTTTTAATATAACTACTTATTTATTGGTTTACATGTGTTTTTAAAAATAATTTTAAATATAATTTAGTAATTTAAATATAATTTTTGTAATAAATAGTAAATACATTTTTTTAATTAACTTATGAGATCCATTTCTTTTTTCTCGCTTTGGTTCGCGCGAAAACGTCGATTTTATCGTCGTTATCAATTTCTTGCACTAATTGAGCCTCGATAGACAATAATGCAAGGGCATTAAGTCTCTCTTGGCTCATACTTGCACGTAAAATTAGATTTTTACCCGTTTCAGGGTGAAAAAAGATGTTTCTCTTGAACAATTTTCAGCTGGAATGGTTACAAAAATTCGTAGAGCAATGTCTACATTCCGAAGATTTCGTGAAAATTCAGAGAATGATAAATTTGGACATTGGATGATAAATCAATTTGAGAATCCTGATTTTTTTTATTCGCAGCATTGAACCGATCTAAAATTGCGTTCCAAACAAAGACTAGAATTGCTGTTTCTAAATGTTGTAATTTTCTCAGTAGTCCGATAGCTTCAGATCGTGTGTTTGGTTTTTCGCAATTAAATCCAATGCATCAAGACCACTCTTTTTCTAGTGCATAATATGCATCGTGTCGAGCAGACCAACGATTTTGAGACAGATTTTTGAGCGTTTGTTATGTACGCTGCCATACGATTTCCCAACGATTTATAGATATGGTGAAAGAAATTATAAAGTTCTTGCAGAGTAGCAAAAAAATCGACTGCTTCAGGTACTGATTGAGCTGCACAAGTGCCAACTAAATTTAATGAATGGCCAGCGCAAGGAATGTTATCCGCTAAAGAATTATTTGTTTTAATTCGAGACTGAAGTCCTGACATATTACTAGAGTTATCATAAGATTGATCACGACATTTCATTATGTAGAGACCGTTTTTCTATAAAGAATTTAAATTTAATTTAATACAGCGTTCATATCCGTCGTTCTTTTACAAACCGCACGAATTTCAGGAAAAAAAACCTCGACTTCTCCAAATGCGATGAAAATTTTTTTTCCTGCATCTTCTAACAAATTCAGTTGACACATATATCAGGACTTTGCTTAAAAAATGTTTTTTCGAAAATATCCACATTTGAATTTTCGATAATTGGCTCGATTTTGTCAAAACTACTCACATTTGAAGTCTATTATCTCCAGTTGTACTGATCCGATCAATATCGGATTTGTAAATAGTCTATAATAGGGATGGCCAACTGCAGTGTTCAAAAGTCGACAGCGCGCTGACGTTTACAACAAACATTTCGCGCGAGTATGTGTACAAATGTGTGAAGAAATTCCAGCGAAAAAAAAAAATTAAAATAAATGTGTTTTGTCTTTTCCACGTATAGAAAAAAATGACCCAGTAGAAATTCGTGCATCACTGATGTTAATAAATAAAGATAAATGTAGGCATATAAAATAATTGTATTTTTATTTAACAACAAAAAGAAAACATTTCATAAATCTTATACATACATATTATGTATACAAGTATATGTATGTTATACAAACATATTAGTTTACTTAAAATAAGACTTTCAATATCTAGTTCAATATTTTGTGATGACACCAGACGCAATATCGGTGACTATTTTTCCATGAAACTGAATTTTTTTACAACAATTTAATAATATTTCAATAATACATGCTTAAAAAATTGGCTTTCGCATAAATAATGTTTTTGTTTGCATTTGTTTTGTTTTTGCACGTTTGATTCCGACTCAATTTTCATGCGAATCAGCGCATAGAAATCAGCAACTGCACGGCGGGCCGAATGATGGCCCGAAACGGGCAATGTGACCGCGGGAGGGTAAATGGCCAACACTAGTCTATAAAGATACCTTTCGCAGTAAATTAAAAAAAATTTTTATTGTCAACAAATGAAAAATAATAACAATTTAATTGTTTAAATAGTATTAACATGCTGTCCACCCAACTAGAATAAGTTTAAATAAATATCATTTTGTTCCTTGTTCTTTTATCTTCAAAACCCATTTTACAAAAAAGTGGTGTCTGTTAGATCGGAAGTTATAATAATAACAGAGTTTAGCTACTACAGCTATTTGCTTTCTTAGCAATTTAGCATGAAGCCTTAAAACCAAGTAAAAAGCTTATATAATAATGGAAATGAAAAAATTATACATGCAATTAATTTTTTATTTTTTTATAATTTCTTCTTAGCTTTATCACACTTTCTCAACATACCCACCCAGATCATATGTATATAAACATACAATTGCATGAATGTAATTGTATGAATTTATTAACATGGTCCAAGGCATAAATGTTAGAAAAAATTTACCCATCATGCGGTGGGGCTCGGACAACACAAATATAAAGACCAACAACCATTAAGCTACAAAATTAACTATAGTTATTTTTCAATCTAAGCTTGAGTTGACCTTTTGACAAGCTAATATCATATACATCGCAATTATTAATAAGAGTAGTCATGCGATTAAAAGGAGCTGTAGCCATATAATTAGTTCTACTGAAAGGTTGGTAAAATAATTGATAAGAGTTACGGTTACTCCTGCGATTAGTATTTAAATGAATATAATTAAGAAGCTCTGGTGCAGCAAGAGACCCAGTCACAAGTTGATGCAGAAAAAGTATATCCGCGATATTTCTACGCGAGCTCAAAGACTGCATATGTAGTAACTTCAAACGATCCTCATAAGGAGGAAGGTTTAAAGAGTCAATCCAATTTAAGCCATTGAGAGCAAAACGAATAAAATTTTTTTGAATTCTCTCAATTCTATTAATGTGAATATTATAAAATGGTGACCACACTTGGCTGGCGTACTCTAAGTGAGGACGCACTATTGTATTATATAAAGTCACCGTTACTAAAGGGCTATTAAATTCTTTTGCCCACCTCTTAATGAAGCCAAGCAGAGATGAGGATTTTTTACAAATTTGATTAATATGCTCATTAAAAGTTAATTTTACATCAAAATGTATACCTAGGTCTTTGACTAAATCAACACGACCAATTTTCTTATCTTTTAATTCGTAATCAAACTCCACAATATTTTTTCTCCTGGTGAAAATCATAGTTTGGCATTTATCAGGATTAAGATGTAAGTTATTTTTAGAACACCAAACCTCAAAGGATTTCAAATCAGACTGAAGTGGAATAGTATCCCCAACCCCCTTCACGTTCCTGTAAATTTTCATGTCATCTGCATATATTAGCAGATGCGAGTTTTTAATGACATGTGTATCGTCATTAATTGCTAAAATGAACAGGAGCGGCCCCAGGTGGCTTCCTTGTGGAACACCTGATGCCGCGCTGAATGGGGAGGAAAACACCCTCCGAAATCTTATCTGATATGAGCGATCAGATAAATAAGATTCAATCCAGCTGACAAAACTTAAAGAAAATCCAAGCTTTTTTAACTTAAACAAAATCAAATTATGTGGTAATTTGTCAAATGCTTTACTGAAGTCAGTGTAGATGCAGTCAACTTGCTCACCAGAGTCAAAAGAGCTTAATGCAAAGGAAGTAAAATCAAGGAGGTTAGAAACTGTAGATCTGCCATTAACAAAACCATGCTGACGAGTTGTTATGACTTCACTACAGCACACCTTAACTTGATGGTACACAATGCGTTCAAAAATTTTCGGTATCGATGATAACTTCGCTACGGGCCTGTAATTTGAAACATCATTTTTACACCCTTTCTTGAAAATGGGGCTTATGTATGCATTTTTCCAAAATTTAGGAAAATAGCTATATCTAATTGATTTATTAAATAACAAACTGAGGGGCTGACTCAGCACAGAGCTACAGTTGACTAGTACTGTCGCAGGAATACCATCAGGTCCGGAGCTGAAGTCATCATCAAGGTATGAGATATATTTCTCTATTAGTTCAGGTGAGAAATATATCTCATTAATCGAAACTAAAGGGTCGTTATCCATATATTCAAAATAGTTGATCTCAGGGCTAAATAATTCCGTAGAAAAGGATTCTTTAAACAAATTAGCAAACAACCCAGCTATAATTTGTGGGTCGCTAGTGAGCCCATCAACTGTTCTGAATTCTGATGGAAACCCGTACTAAGTCATTTCGGTCCTGGCTACAAACGTATTTGTTCCATGCCCTATTACGGCCATTGCGAATTTTTTTTAAATCCTTTGTGTACCAGGGGTATGAAGAATTATTAACATACCTCTTTGCATAAGGCACCGACAATGCTATAGCCGAAAAAAGTTCACCATAGAAAAATTTAATGCACTCATCAAATGAATTACTCGTATTATTAAAAAAAATAATAAGGTCGTTTAATTTATTCCTTAAATTCTCATTCAACTTTAAAAAGTCAGCTTTTGAATTCATAAATATTGATGGAAGAACATGCATTAATTAAATTTTCATTGTCAGATTGGTACACAATACTCAAAGGTGGATGATAGGAATCAACCGTAGAAAGAGCATGGATAGCATTTCTCACAACAACATTACTACTATTTGCAGCCAAGACTAAGTCAAGTTGTCGTCCATGAGAATTAGTTATACAACTTGCTTGTTGTAAACTTGAAAGTATTTCGTCAACAATAATTTGTTGTTGTCGAGTTTTTGGACACGATGCATAAAAATATGAACCATCATCCGAAGGAGTCCATTTAAGGTCAGGCAAATTGAAATCACCTAACAATAAAATGTCGTCATTAGTGTCTAGTTCATTTATTATGTATTCTACGGGCATCGAAAGACATTCGTAGACATCTGCGCTACTATTTGGAGGAACATAAGCGTTAAGAATATAAATATTGGAGTTACAATATGTAACTTTAACGCATAATAGTTCAATATTAGATGCGCAGGCAATTTCGATTAATGAACTAGTTAAATAATTTTTTATGGCTATTAAGACACCTCCACCAACAGAAGAAATGTCTTCCAAGTGTCTGTCTCTTCTAAAAACATTGAAACTATTGTCAAAAAGTTCCAAATTGAGAAAAGTGTTATTTAACCAAGTTTCGGTAAAAACGATAATATCCTCAGAAAAATTCTGAGTGGCTAAAAAGATGTCATGCGTCTTAGAACGCAAACCCCTTACATTTTGATAGTAAAGGGATAGCCGCTTCAGTTTTTTGAATTGGAACGGACAGTCTTATTATTTTTTTTCGACTTAAATTCTGAAATAAAGATATTATCCACCCATGCATTAGAATTTAGAATGGCAGAAACATGAGAAGATGCCACTGTAATTTTAAAAGATGCATGAGTTGGTTTATTACCGATTTTCCTGCAAGAAACGAAGGCATCGGCAGGAATAATTTGGTTTTGTTTAATATAGTTTATAACATTGTCAGTGGTAGTGTTAGCATTAAGACGTGAAATGAAAATCGATTTCAACCTTGGCAATGCTTGCAAGGAGACAGGTGCCACAGAACCACCAATCGTAACAACTCCTTGCGGATTAGGAATAACAGAAATGGATAGAGGAGTATCGATAGTGGAGGAAAGGGGTGGAGGATTATTTATAGGAGCAGAAGCGGGAAAGTTGGAAGTAGACGGAGAGATATTTAGAGGGGGATTTAAGGCAGTTACTTCACGATTAGCAGCTGTGTCACTCGCCCCCCCCACACTACCCAAGTTAACATTCGACTTACGATTCTTATTTAATTTTCGTTTAAGTTTTCTTTTCTTCTTCAGGGAAATAGCTTGCTTGGGTAGCGTAGAGATCGAAGGAGTAGAAGAAAAAACCATTGCAGCCTCAGTAATAGTTTTATTTTGAAGCGAACTAACATCGGGTGAGACAGCCTCATTAAGGCTTTTTTCAATTTGGGGAGTTATGTCTAAATAATTATTTAGAATATCTCTGAAATTAATATTCAAATTGTTAAGATTTTCCCCAAATTGTTTAATTTTGACTAAGTTAAGACCTAAAATATTTTTAAAAGTGCTTACAACGCGTTAAAATTGTGAAAAATATACCCGTTGAACAGCAACTACAACAACCTATTGAGATTAAGGTAAAGCAATGTAAGCGGACAAAGCAGAAAAGGGAATGAAAAAACAAAACTGATCACTGCTTTACACTGCTTGTAGAAAGAAATGTACTCACGTACGTATGTATGTTTACATTAAAGAATAAATTAAATTAAAGTAAGCAAACATGCAAAACTAAATCAAATCAAATTTCTACCAACACCAATTATTATTAAACAGCGACAATTATGTACGCGCAAAATAAATAAAATTATTGTTATTGAACAAAATTATTAAACACAAAGAAATATACGTATTTAAAAAAACAACACAAAAACACAACCGACACTGACAAAGAGACGAGATCAACTATTAAATATTTTCGACCGCAAGTCATGACTTCCACAAGGAATGTAAGCATGCAGCGTGCGACGAGTCAAAACAAAGGAACGAATACCGGTTATTAAATTTTGACTCGTCGCACGCTGCACGCTTAGATTCCGACATTGATCAGATCAGTACAACTAGGCTTCAATTATGAGTAGTTTTGTCAAAATCGAGCTAATTATCGAAAATGCATATGTGAATATTTTCGAAAAAAAAAATTTTCATCAAAATGATCTAAGCTGAAAAAAAAGTTCGGGCGACTCTAAAATATCAAGTCCAAAATGCTGTGCGGTTTGTAAGAGAATGACCGATATCCTTAGCTTTATGACCAGTATTTGGTAAAAATTCTAAAAATCTCTCAACGATTTCACAATTTTTACGTACATATCTAATAACACTGGTCAACAGTGGTTTTGTTGTCCTCGATGTTTCTGCGGATTTCTTTAATTTTAGGTACCCAGTTCACGAATATATTCGTGAAAGTTCTGAATTGGCTCTAGTTTTTATGATATTGATGTATTTATCTATATATGTACAGTCACTCCAAGCCAAAGTCGGACACCTAACAAAAGTTTTTCCCTTGATAAAAAATTAGGCTCAGAGTTATTTAGAAAAATAATGTTTAGTATTTTTTTAAAGCAAATTTAATCCATTTTTTAAATAACTCACTGAAAATTTTTTTTTCAAACAAAAACTAAAGAATAAAAAAAAATTACGCACAAGCCAAACTCGGACAGTTCTAACATATGTCTATATAACTTAAAGATTTTTACCAAATCAATAATTTCTGTGAAGGCTCTTATTTTTTATAAATATTTTGAGTCGGTTAGGTATAGACTAGACCAGTTTTTGGCAAAATCTAGGTTGAATTTCGTCCCTATTGTCCTATTCTTGCTGCAATAGCGTTTTGAATCCATTTTTCTTGCAGATTGCATGTTCTCGAAATTTTCGATCTATATTAATACGTGAACATCGAAACTTATGGTACGCTTTTTCAATAGTCATTATAAAGAGAGGTGAATAAAACTTATATTATTTGAAAGGTACTGTTTTGTAGATGTGCACAAAGAAAAAATAATTTGTAATATGTGCTGTTAAGACAGGTAAAATAAAGAAAACATACACGCATGATTCCTCCATATAAAACGCTTTAACGAACGCATTTTGATCGCATTCTTGACTGCATAAGGTAGAAGCACGGTGAGGTGAGGTGAAATGAGGTCCATGGCCAAAGACGTTTTGTTCGTCATAGGTCAGCGAAATTCTTCCAAAGTTAAAACTTGGTGGGTACGGTCGAGTTTCGACTACAATACGACATGTGCAATATCTGGCCTAGAATCTACAATAAGACTAAAATACTTAGCGTATTGTACTTTAGTAGAAATGTGTTATAAAACTTTATCTTGCATTAACAATATAGTTTCTTCATAGATCGTTTTTGATAGAAACGACGTATTTTCATTACCAGGGAAATCAGATAAAAATGGATCAAATTCAGTAAGAAGTTCTACTGTTCCTATAAAAATTACCATTATGGGGATTTCCAATTTGTTATGAATATCCTCGGAATGGCAACCTCTTAAAGCGAGTGATTTAACAATAGGGATTACCCGCTATAAAATTTTCTTCCAATACAAAATTTCTTCATCGAGATGTTTTAGTAATTGTTGATTAACTCGCCCTCAAATTTATACTCGGGTTTTTAAATGACTAACATTAGTTTTATGAAAATCAGAATTTTCATGAGCTTCATCGTGTGCATTTGAGTTTTTCCTGTCACGAAAACTAGAAATTTCACCACTTCTAGCAAATAGCACAAAATACAGACCTTTTAGTTTCTGATAAATCAATTCATGACGTTGAATCTGTCCTTTTTTTAAAGTACGTTGAAATAATTTTTTTGAACAGTGCCTGGTTTTATCACTATAAACATACTTGAGATTTTTGAATTAAATTAGAAAAAAAATTACAAAACATTTAGTTTTTCATGAAAAATTGCTTTTATAAGCAAAAATAGTTCTGCGGCTTTTAAATAAATACCCAAGAGATTTTTATTAAAGACCAATATTGATAAATTAGAAAATTTAAAGTATGAGTACTTGCAATCTAAAAACTAAATTCAATACTAAAATTATCTAATATGATTTCCTGGAATCTTTTCATACATTAATAATAAAACAAATCAAAGTCAATTATTTGTTTCAATTATACTGTTACTAAATTTCCTGTCCCTTTCAATCTCTTACACTTTTCTAAGTTCGATCACTGGATTGTGTAATAATCAAGAAAAACGCAATCTTTATTTAATTATAAAATGGTTTATTTAAATCACAAACGTTAGCTTTTACACAGTTCAATTGTTTATTTAATCTTTACACTCAAATTGTATACACAAACGTTATACTTTATTACTTAAAATCCACTATATCACTTTAGTACTTAAATTCAAATGTTTTCACTTAAGATCCACTGTGTTCCACTGTTCAATATCAACTGTGTCTCTGCTGCTCATATGACAGCCTTTTATACTAAAGTCATCATTTTCTAGAACCATCTGCCGTTGTCTAGAATGACGTTTCCGGTACTTTCTATATGGCGATTATCGACGTTGATAATGTCGTACCATCCGCCATTATCCAGAATGTCGTTTCCAGTGCCTTCTAGATAGCGATTATCGACGTTGATAATGTCGCACCACTTTATCATTTATAGTACAGAAAAAATGCTAAATGTCGCTAGATGGTGTTATTTTTCTACGTTCAGTGATGCAAGTATTTTTCTACGGTCAGTGATGCACGTATTTTTCTACGGTCAGTGATGCAAGTATTTTTCTACGGTCAGTGATGCACGTATTTTTCTACGGTCAGTGATGCAAGTATTTTTCTACGGTCAGTTATGCTAGCTAATATCGTTTAATTTTTATTGCGAGAATTTTCTGGCATAAACCAAATTTCGCTACACTGCCCTCCGCTTAAACTTGTTCGTCCCGAACAAGAGTCTCTCCATCTCTAGTATATATAAGGCGTCAGCCTTTCGATGTGGACTACCTTTAATTTACCTTTGTTGCCGGGGTATTTTTGGATTCGATACACAACATCATTAATCCTTGTGACGATCCGATAAGGTCCCTCCCAATGAGTCTGTAATTTAGGAGACAAGCCTCGTTTTCGTTGTGGGTTGTGTAGCAGCACTAATTGGCCTTCTTTGAACCCTTCAGTATTTGCTCGCAAGTCATATCGAGCTTTCATCTTGTCGCTAGCCAATTGAGTACGTCTCCTGATGAGCTCGTGTATATCTGCTAGTTCTTCTCTTTTCTGCGATGTGTAATCGTCAGCATTGGTCGTTTCTCGGACAGCGCTTACTCCGTACTTCAAATCTGCTGGAAGCCTTAAGTCCGTACCAAAAATTGCTTTTGCTGGCGTGACTGTAGTGGTATCGTGTATTGACGAACGATAAGCCATCAGAAACATTGGTAGATGCTCATCCCAATCTTTTTGTCCTTTGTCAACAACCTTTTTCAGATGCTCCTCTAGAGTACGGTTGAACCTTTCGACCATGCCATCGGACTGAGGATGCAATGCTGTGGTACGTGTCTTCTGTATTCCAAGCATGTCACAAACCTCCTTAAAAAGTGCTGACTCAAAATTTCGTCCTTGGTCGGAATGCAACTCAAGTGGAGCTCCATATCGGCAAATCCAATTTTTGATGAAAATGTCTGCCACTGTTTTTGCTTCTTGATTGGGAATGAGATATACTTCTGGCCACTTATTGAAGTAATCAATTACCACAAGGATGCATTTATTTCCTGCATTGCTAATTGGAAAAGGTCCCGCTATATCCATCGCTATCCTCTCAAAGGGAGCTCCAACGTTATACTGATGCATTTTTCCCCGAGTGCGGTGCCTTGGTCCTTTAGCAATTGCACATTGGTCACAACGGCGGATCCAGTCAGCAACTGTTTCTTGGCATCCTACCCAATAAAACCGTTTCTTTATTTTCTCTGTGGTTTTTGTTACGCCCAGATGTCCACCACTCTATCCATTATGATAATCCTTGATTATTTCTTTAAATTTTTCCTTTGGAATAACCAGCAGTTTTGAGCGAATTTTACCATCCTCGCTTTCCCAGATTCGGTAGAGGCAACCATCATGCATCTCCAAACTTTGCCATTGCGCCCAGTATGCTTTACAGATTTGGCTTTCACTTGATATTTCTTGCCACGCCGGTTTCCTACCCAGCTCTTTATACTTAATTATAGTTGCCAAATCTGTATCACTGCGCTGGTCCCGTGGTACCTCCTCTTTTGTCCACTTTTCGTCAGGCAAAACGTTCAAAAGGCGCACATCAATTGTTCCAGCTTTACTTTCCGTTCGTGAACAATGCCCGCATTCAATTTTACATGGACGACGGGAAAGTGCATCCGCATTTCCATGCTGGCTTCCTTTGCGATGTTCTATGGTAAAATCATAGCTCTGCAAGCGCTCTATCCACCGTGCAATTTGACCGTCTGGATCCTTGAATTGAAATAGCCACCTTAATGCCGCATGGTCTGTCCTCAGGAGAAAGTGCTGTCCATATAAGTACTTATGGAAGTGTTTCACGCATTCCATTACTGCCAGTAACTCTCTCCGAGTTACACAATAATTCCTCTCAGGTTTCGACAGAATTATGCTGAAATATGCGACGACTTTTTCTTGTCCATTGATGACTTGGGACAAAACTCCTCCAATACCATGGTCACTCGCATCGGTGTCCAATATAAATTTTTCGCCAGGTATTGGGTACGCGAGTATTGGCGCTGTAGACAATAATTCTTTCAGCTTTTGGAATGCAGTTTCCTGTGCACCATTCCATTCAAATTTCCGATTTTTCTGTGTCAGCTTATGTAGACTGCCTGCGACATTTGCGAAACCAGGAACAAAACGTCTGTAGTAAGTGCATAGGCCCAGAAAACTTCGCAACTCATGAAGATTAGATGGTCGTGGCCAATTTTTCACAGCTTTTATTTTATCCTCATCTGTGTGTAGTCCTTCTGACGTAACCTTGTGCCCCAGATACTTGACTTCACGCTGGAAAAGTGAGCACTTTTTCGCACTTAATTTTAGTCCAGCTGCCTCCAAGCGCTCAAACACTTCCTCCAGATTTTTCAAGTGGTCATCAAAATCTTTTCCCATAATGATTATGTCATCGAGATACACTAAACAGGTCTTCCAATGTAGTCCTTTGAGCACTCGTTCCATTAACCGCTCAAACGTAGCTGGAGCGTTACAAAGACCAAACGGCATGACGTTAAACTGCCATAGACCATTCCCAATACTAAAGCCAGTTTTCTCCTTGTCTTTGTCATCTATTTCCACCTGCCAATATCCACTTTGTAAGTCCAGGGTGGAAAACCATGTTGCACCAGATAACGTATCCAGTGTATCGTCGATTCTGGGTAACGGGTAGCTGTCTTTTTTGGTGACGTCATTTAATTTTCTGTAATCCACACAGAATCGCATACTTCCGTCCATTTTCTTGACAAGCACGACCGGTGAACTCCACGGGCTTTCTGATGGTGCAATGACCTTTTCTCGCGCCATATCCTCTATAAGGCCCGTTACTTCCTCTCTCTTAGCGAGTGCTAATCTCCTTGGAGGTTGACGAATTGGTTGAAAATCACCTGTATCAATGTGATATTTGACAACTGATGTTCGGCCATTATTTTCTCCTTTGAACGCGAATATCCGCCAATGCTTTTGCAGAAACCTTTTTGCTTTATTTTTGTTCTGGGCAGACAACTCCTTCGTCCATTCTTTCGTCAATACTTCCAAGGCCGATGATTTTGTTAAAGCTGTACCTTTTGTGTCCTGCTGGTCATTTTCACAATTTATAACAGCCGTAACTTTCTCACATTGCGCTATTAGTTCACTTTTTTGCATCCATTTTGGCTTATTTGTTGGATTCAAAATTCGTACCGGTATTTTGCTGTCCGCTCTTGTTTTTACTAGGGTCTTTCCAATAATCAGGACTTTCTTAAAATTGTTCCTATCTGCTTCCACTACCCACAGATGGCTTGTCCCACAGTCTTCACTTGTCGTAGCCCAAATAATTTCTTCGGTGTTGGGTTCAATTCGACAGCGCTCACTTATGTAGACTCTTGCAATTGTTAATTTTTGTCCACAGCCAACGTCTAAAGGCATCTCTACATTGGCATATCTTAACGTCTTTTTCTTAAGATCCAAAGTGAACCCGTGTCAAATCATGAAGTCCACGCCAATGATAACCTCATCGGTGATGTTTGCAACAATAAAATCATGTTCCACTGTTTTGTTGCCGATAAGAACACTAGCTGTAACTTTTCCTACTATTTGCGCAATTTATCCTGTCGCTGTTCTCAATTGGATCCCATTTAATGGCATTACTCGTCGTCTATTAAATAAATATGTCCTCACAATTGAGTGCGATGCGCCTGTATCCAAAGTTAGCTCACATGGTCTTTCGTTAATTTTTCCACCAATGGTAAGGCTGTTGGAATTTCGGCAGAGCTTCGAAACTAAGACTGTGGGGCAATCATAAGTGAGAGTCAGCTCACGCCCCGCTGTACTGACTCTCTTTAGTTTAACGACTGCTCTTCGCTACCATTTTCGCCATCGTTCACCCTATTTCCCATATTTCTTCTTGGTGAACGTGATGCGGATCGTTTTCGACGTGATTTGCAGTCACGTGCCATGTGTCCCTGCTTGCCACAGTTATAGCAATTTCCGCTAAAGCTACTGCTGGCGAACGATGAATTTTTCTTCTCAGCCTCCACCTCCATCCGACGAGTTTTCAATGATGGGCGGCATGTTAACGCAATTGTCTCTTGAGTGAGAGCAACCGTGACTGTTTCATTAAATGTAGTCTTCGGGTTCCTCATTGTCTCGCGTTTTGTCTCTGTGTCACGTATGCCGTCAATAAACGCCTCTATTTTGAATTTTTCAGCTACGACACTTAGCTCGTCAGGATAGGAAAGGTGTGCCAATCGTACGATATCTGCCGCATACTCCTGCAAGGACTCACCAGATTTCTGGATACGACTTTTCATCTCCAGTTTGTGAATCTGCTTCATGTGGTCACTGCCATATTTTCGCTGTAGGACATCCATGACCGCCTTGTAATTCTTTTGTTCCGCCACTGGAACCGTTTGCAATACTTCTGCAGCTGCGCCTTTTAATGCTACAATTAGCGCTGCTGCTGCACTATCGTTATCCCAACGATTATGAGCAGATGTTGTTTCGAACTGGAGCTTGAAAACACTAAATGGCGTTGTTCCATCGTACGTGGGTGCCTTAAGCCTCTCTGCGCTGATTTCTCTTATCACTTGAGTGGTTGTATCGTTTATTTCTAACTGTTGAATCCTTTTATTAACGTCTTCAAAATTATTTTGAACCTTTTCAAGATTATTTTGAACTTTTTCCTTGAACGATTCAACGTCATCTCGTAACTCAATCACTTTTGCATCGAGGCCATTTACCATTTTGGCAACCTCCGTTCGAACAGCCTCGTGGATCTGCGTCGCGTTCTGATTCAACTTCTGATCAATCTGTAGAGCGTTCTGACTAATTTCTTCCCGAACAGTCTGGATTTGCAGTGCATTTTGATTTATTGTCTGCGTTATCGCCATTAATATTTTCTCGAACTTTGACATATCTACAACGTCACCACTTGCAGCCATTCCAGAAGCTTCCTCCATTTTCGCTGTTGATTCTGAGACATCACTATAAAATTCATGCTCTTCCAGGTCTACCCCTTGAGCCTCAAGAGCCTGCCGTAAGCGTTTCTGTAACTCCAACTTTCCGCCAGATGATTGCAGATTCAGCTGCTGCAACTCCTTCTTTAGTTGATCCACTTTTAATTCGTCAAACTTAACCATTTTATATTTTTTTTATTTAATTTTTTTTTATTTGATTGTTAATTCTTTTTACACAATCCCACTTCTGACACCAATTGTTACGAAACTTCCTGTCCCTTTGACAGTAATTTCAATCTCTTACACTTTTCTGAGTTCGATCACTGGATTGTGTAATAATCAAGAAAAACGCAATCTTTATTTAATTATAAAATGGTTTATTTAAATCACAAACGTTAGTTTTTACACAGTTCAATTGTTTATTTAATCTTTACATTCAAATTGTATACACAAACGTTATACTTTATTACTTAAAATCCACTATATCACTTTAGTACTTAAATTCAAATGTTTTCACTTAAGATCCACTGTGTTCCACTGTTCAATATCAACTGTGTCTCTGCTGCTCATATGACAGCCTTTTATACTAAAGTCATCATTTTCTAGAACCATCTGCCGTTGTCTAGAATGACGTTTCCGGTACTTGCTATATGGCGATTATCGACGTTGATGTCGTACCACTTTATCATTTATAGTACAGAAAACATGCTAAATTTCGCTAGATGGTGTTATTTTTCTACGGTCAGTGATGCAAGTATTTTTCTACGGTCAGTGATGCACGTATTTTTCTACGGTCAGTGATGCAAGTATTTTCTTGCGGTCAGTAATGCACGTATTTTTCTACGGTCAATGATGCAAGTATATATCGTTTAATTTTTATTGCGAAAATTTTCTGGCATAAACCAAATTTCGCTTCAATACTTACATATATGTATAATATTGCGCCTTCAAAATTCTGTCGTTCTTAAGTTTTTGCCGCGCCTAAAATTGTGTCGCCCTAGACCCGGGCCTCAC
Organism: Meiosimyza platycephala; assembly: GCA_963662105.1. Lineage (NCBI taxonomy): Eukaryota > Metazoa > Arthropoda > Insecta > Diptera > Lauxaniidae > Meiosimyza > Meiosimyza platycephala. The sequence continues at coordinate 65,465,434 of OY759211.1, read as the reverse complement.
GTTTTTGACCCAATTTCGAGAAAAAAAATTTGTTTTTTCAAACGAAAGATACCTCAAAAATAATTTTGGTCATCACTAAGGAAGGCTCGGGACCCTGGAAAGAACCGTTTTTGACCCGAAAATGTGTCCTCGGGCCATAGTATGTTCATGCTCATTTTTCATGAATGAATATTTCCGAACCCTGGTATCTACTCATTGAATTACGGACGGTGAAAAAATATTAAAAAACTCTCAGTGTTTCTCAAATAAAATAGAAAATACCAGGAATTTTTTTTTGCTTTTTTATTTTTGAAATATGTTTTCTGGATATTTTTATAGTTTTAAAATAAAAATTAATATTTAGTGTTTCCACCTCTGGATTTAAGCACTTCATTTATTCTGCTCTGCATACTTTATACACAATTAATTACACTCACGGTCAAAAAAAACGCCGTTTTGAATTTTGAAAAAAGTTTTAAATTTTGATGCGTAAAATAATATCTACTCTTGTTTAACGGTTTTAAGTTTGTTAGATACTGTTGCTAGGGACAAGTTTTGAGTATTTTCAAAACTGTCCACCTAACAATAATAAATTCTAGGAACCTTTTCCAAAAAACACATAATTGCTAGTTTTATAATCAGAAATTACAACTTATTTATATGAAAAAATACATTGTTTTTTGTAGTTTTTTTACGCATTTTTAATTTCTCACATATTCTTTAATTATTTATTATTTAATTATTTTAAATAATACTGTAAAATTGATTTTAATATCGCGTATGACCTATTTTTGCCTTGATGACGCTTTCCATTCGAAAAGGCATGCTCTAATTAATACCCGTATTAATTCTATTAAAATATCGTTGCACCAAGTGGATTCAATTGTTTCCTTTAACTTTGGAATATTATTAGGGTTTTGTTGGCGCACTTTGCGTTTTAAAATGGCCCAAACATTCACAATGGGTTTGAGGTCGGGGCTGTTACCGGGCCATGGGCTGACTCAATTCCCAAAAAGTCCTTATATTCCTTTACCTATGCTAAAATAAATAGTTCATTATTGTAAATCTATCAAAAAAAAATGTAAAAAATAACTATTTATTTTAGCATAGGTATTATTTAAAATAATTAAATAATAAATAATTAAAGAATATGTGAGAAATTAAAAATGCGTAAAAAAAACTACAAAAAACAAATTATTTTTTCATATAAATAAGTTGTAATTTCTGATTATAAAACTAACAATTATGTGTTTATTTGGAAAAGGTTCCTAGAATTTATTATTGTTGGGTGGGCAGTTTTGAAAGTACTCAAAACTTGTCCCTAGCAACAGTATCTAACAAACTTAAAACCGTTAAACAAGAGTAGATATTATTTTACGCATCAAAATTTAAAACTTCATGCAAAATTCAAATCGGCGTTTTTTTTGACCGTGAGTGTTACAGGTCAACAAATCAAAGAAAAATTTTTGGTGCCAAGATATCGTTAGTGGTTTTGTATTAGGAGTGCCCTGGTAACATTAAAAATATTTTTAATTTTTTTTTCCTACGTGTCATTTTTGATTAACCGTCAGTTTTGAATATTCGCTGTAATCAATACTTCCCAGTGCATGATTTGCTATTTTATGGATAGATTTCTATAAATAAATTGATTTTTATATCATGTCTTCATCGCGAAGCAGTTGTCTCAATGATCCAAATGTGTTTTGTTGCAATTGTGGTAAATACACAGTGAAAAATTTCAGAAAACCTATAACAGATTTTATAAAAAGTGCTTATTTTGCTTACTTTAGTCAAAAATTGTGGATGAATACAAGCCGTAGATACCCCAAATTGTTTGTAAAATGTGCTATCAACACTTAAACAGCAGGACCTAAGTACTATGGAAAAAAGATACCAAGGCCGATGGGATCGGCATATGATGGCTGACTATTGCTGGGGGATGTAACGTGATAGTCCCACTACACCTCAATCACGAAAGTCGCGAAAAAGAAAGTTTTAATTTAAATAGTAATGTAAAAAATGTTGTTTTTTATGTAAACTTGTACTTTTTTTCAAGGCAAAATCTAGAAAGCTACACGTAGGATATCAAAATTTTTGCTAATAATGTAATCAGTATAAGGTCCTTAGTTAAAAAAAAAGGTGCAGCTTCTCGGCACCAAAACTAGTGTTGACCAGTGTTATCATTTCCTTTAAAGATGGGTCACTATTCCACACATCACAAATATTTACTTTTAATTGAGCCATGGTGTTATTTCGTCGCATGCACATCAGTGATTTTAAATAAGAATAGCAGTTCTCAATTGAATTTTAGTCCGGCGAATTGCCAGACTATGGCAAAACTTCTAAATTTAAAGAGTTCAGGACATTTAAACTGGTTCTGAACGTATGGCAAGGAGCTCCATCTTGTATGAATGTGTATTTATTCTTGGAATGACCTAATGTCTCGATGTAGGGCAGCAAAACATTTTTCAAAATGTTAATGTACTGTTCGGAGCTTATTGTTTTATCAAAAAACTATATTGGCCCTGATCCTTCGGAGCTTATGCGGCTCCAAATTATAACAGACGGTGGCTTTTTCGTAGTTGGAACTAGACAGCTGGCTGAGTATATCTCTTGAGGCCTTCTGCTAGCAAATCTGACCCTTTGGGATACTGCTTCCAGCAGGCACTCATCACTAAAAATTACCTTTAAAAAAATAAAAACATAAGAAATTATTCAAAATAAAATTTCTGAGAATTTTACGTTGACGTCACTGAATTTAACTGAATTAAAGTAAGTCACTATATTCCAGTAGTCGTTGGGAGTGTTACGCGGAATCTGAGCCCAATACAGCCTCCCTTTGCATATAGCATTTGTAAGTTTTAGCTTTTTTGCAGGACGTCGGCATATCAAGTCACAAGGCACTTCGTTCCATTATGGTTTTCTGCACAATTATTTGGTCATTTTTTGAAGTTTTTTTTTTGTTTTTTTTGGATAATTTTGACGATTATTTGGGGGAACATTTAAAAAACAGTAGACATATTCATACTTTTAACGATGTTTATCACAGAGCAAGAATGATAGAAAAGAAGATTACGCATTGCGCATCTCCGCCATATTGGATGTCAATTTAGAGCGTCATATGGAGGACGGTTAGAGTGGCCGTGAAATAAATACATAATCAAGTTACTTCTTTACTACTAATGTTCCCAAAACATGTAATAATTTCTATTTTATGATCATATAATATATTAGTGGAAAAAATCATGTTTTCCGATACTGAAACTACTATTATTATACTTCTTTATTTTGTTATTGGAAAATTAGCTCAAACTATGAGTTCAAGAAGTAGGAAATAAAACTTCGATAGACATAGGTAGGGATGTTCAACTTCATTGTCCAAACGTCGACAGCGAGTTGATGGCCCAGAAAATCTTGCTGGTTTGGGGACGTCCATTTATTACGTGAGGTAAAATAAGGAGGAGGGGGTCCGGCAAAATCTCACCAAGGGGGGAGAGGGTCAAGGAAAACCTCACATAAACTTTTTAATGCATAGAGTTTACATTAAAAATTATAATTTAAATCTCACGGGAGGGGGGGGGAAGGGTCCCGCCAGATCTCATCAAATCTCACCAAGGGGAGGAGGGGGGTCCGAATTTTCAAAAAAACACCTCACGTAATTAATGGACGTCCCCTTATATATGCCATAAATTGCACGTAAAGGTTTCCAAGATATCACAATATTTTTTCATAAAAAATAGTTGAGGAAAAAAGTACTCGGCAACCCTTATATATTTGTTACAAAAATAGAAAAATGCAACCGTGATTGTCCTCCAGATGACGACATGCGCAGAAGATTTTCATTTGAAAACTCGGAATGCGTAATCTGCTTTTCTATCATTCTTGATCACATTGGACTTCGATATTTCAATAAGTTTAGATATTACGGTGTAGCTTGACCTTTTTCAACAGCCACCCGTGACCTTTGAGCATCAAAAATATCCTTTATTTTACCCATAGAGTCGGTTTTTCAAAAATAACGGTCCTCGCTTATAAAATGGGTGTTTTGGTAGCATAGTGGTGTAATTTTGAAGAAATTATCAAGTGACTTTTCTTCACCTTGTTTTCTGAACATGTTAAGAATCATAACACATACAAAAAAACAAAACCCAAAAGAGAAAAGTGCACAAATGATCAATTATATCGAATTACAAACACAACATTATTTTGATACATACTACTTTGGCAGCTGCCACATTCACATAGACGTTATGTAGATACCAAATTTAGGTTTTATAATAACGGTTAACACCCCCAATATATGTTTCAATAAAAAATAGATAGTTCGGTACTAAATAGAAAATTTCCAAAATTTTTCCATCGTCCCTAATTCAATAAGTAGATACTGTACTCGACTTTTCTACAGTGACCTCTTGGGCTATAAATAATATTGTGGTCTTCTTTTAATTTTGTTTGATATCTTATTCATCTTTATTTATAAGTACATATAAGTATTTTACATACATTGTAATTTATGAATAATATTCTGTGTGACAGAACCTGTACTTAAATATGATTTTGATTACTGGAATAGTATAGTCCAAGTTGGAGGGTATAAAGGATAGTGGAGTATCCTGTTCTTCCCTCGGACCAGCAAAAAGTTTTTTTGAGTCTAATAACTGAGCAACTGTCATCCGCTTACGCTTCAGTCGGTGAGTCCTGAGAACACTGATGCACATGGAAGCGACCCTTTGAACCTTGTGCATTTGTTTGTAATAGGTGACCTTTTCTAACGCAGGCCACCACAATGCCAATAACGGAATTGGTGAATTATACCAGATGATATCCCTATCTTCCAGGCGCTGCTTATTTACAAGAGTATAGCGCTACAGTGACTTTCCTAACTCTTTCTTCAACATTAATTTTCCGACTTAGTAGCGAGTAGCGCTACAGCATCCGAATATGCAATAACCCTACAGCCTTTTTAGTGACATAAGCATCTTATTTATTACGAGATTCCACAATAGAGGGGACACCACCCTGCGGCGTTCCTCTGCAATCGAACCTATTTGCCTTAGATTTACCAAGATTTGAGGTAATGGTTCCGTTTGTCAGTAGCTTTTTAATCAGCTCTACTAGGGAACTGTCAATGCTCAGTTTCTGCAATTCTGATATAATCATACTTGGGTTAACATTATTAAATGCTCCTTCAATATCTAGCAACGCCGTTAGAGTGAATTTCTTACTTGCACAGGATTTCTCAATGTAACTACACACTAGTGTGTGAAGTGCAGTCTCTATAGATCTGGCTTTCGTGTAGGTATGCTGAAAAGTGGACAGCAGATCAGGTTTGATGCAGCTGCGAACATAAATTTCTTTGAGTCTTTCCATTGTTTTTAAAAGCATTGAGGAAAGACATATTGGCTAAAATCCTTCGGATCTATGTGAGAGCTCTTCTCAGACATTGGAATGAAGATGACTTTGGTTATCCTCCAAGCTAGAGGAATATAGGAAAGGTTGAGACAGTCCTTGAGTTAAACCAGCAGATCGTTCCAGTTCAAATGGCGTTACACCGTCCATCGAATTTCGGTTTCCGAAACAATGCCCCCAAGAATATTTGAAGACGTCTGGGTTTGAACGTTCAAATCCTGTGGTCTATGCAAGGAGTTACCAGGAAGTAAGTACCTAGTAAGAAGCTTAAGGTCTCTTTGCTAGACGTTGTCCAGGAGTCGTCAGGCTTTATTAATATACCTAAAGTATAGGATGCGGTATATAGAATATTCTTTAGTCTAGATGTCTCTGAAGTCTTCTATGTTTCCACAAAAGTTGCGTCACGAGTTACGCTTATTAAGCATATACGCATATTATTTATGTTAAAGAGTGGTGGTTTAATAACAATTTAGTAATTTATTGTTTAAAACGGTGTCGTTAAATAAAAAAATTGGGTGCATGTGGAAAAAATTTAATAATTAAATTGTGTTATTCTATTAATATTTTCAATTAATTTTAAAGCAAAACAATAGTTGCTTGCATTTCTGCTGCTTAAGCGCGCATTAATTTTTCTTTTCCTCTTTGTGCTTTGTTTGTTTACAAACTTAATTTAAATAACATTGTTTTTTGTTGTTGCTCTGTAATAGAGACTAATTTTTGTAAACATTAACACATTGTTTTCTCTGTTTGCTAATTTATTCTAACTTGCAAGTTATTGTTTTTTTTTTATATTGTTTTATTTTATTTTGATTTTTACTACTTAAACTAAATATTTTATATAATATGAATTATTTATCCTCCAATAACTTGTTTGCTTGTTCTGTAGGAGATCAATGCAAAAGTCAGAATATCCTAAATTCAATGTTTTCTTGTTGAGGGCCGTGTGAGCAAATGTTTCATGCGTCTTGTGCAAACTTGACCACCTCAGTGACAGAACTATTATGTTCTGACCGTTTGGGTTTGTAATGGTTCTGTCGATCGTGCGGAGCCCTTTCTCCGTCGGATTTTTTCAACAAGATAAAATAATTTAGGGATAATTTAAACAATATAAATACTAGTTTTAAAGATATTTTAAGCAACTATCTTGTCTTAGGTCCCCAAATTGAAAATAGTTTTAAGAAAACTATATCCCCTGACGTTACTTTTCCATTAAATAAAACCATAATTGATGTTCCTACTGCTTTTGCATCTACTCCCACGATCTCAAACACAACCAAGCAAGCTAATTTCCTTTGGAAGAGACAAGAACCTAAAAATCCAAAGAAGTTCAGGCTAAGGAAAAAAAAAGACCGCGCAGCCAACATCCCCGTAAGAATTTCTACAAATTCCCTAGAAACTTTCCCTGAAGAATTAAATGCTGTTTCTCCCATTAATGATCGCCCAGTAAAAAATAGTCCCCCTGCTTTAAGTTCTACTGGTCCTATTTTTCAACAAGCCATGCCCAAACCTAGGTCCATTTTTTATCTCCCGATTACACCCTGATACAACAGCTGATACGGTTAGGAATTATATAAGGCAACAAAATGTCATTCCTGTCGACGCTTTTCTTTTCTGTAGGAAACTCGGTAATAAACCTACTTATTCATCATTTAAAATTACAGTAGATTCCTGTGAGTTTGCTGCTGTCTATGATTCGAATATATGGTTTGATAATATCTTTAAGTCTGAGTCTATCCCTTTACTACCAAAATGAAATGACTGCTCTAAAGCGCATGGAATTCACACCATTACAACAACTTTACATCTATGGAAGTGATTCTATCAGAGCTCTTATTTTCGCAAGTAGTAAAATAATGATTATATCCACCTAGTCCTTCTATATTGTATTTTTTTTTTTTTCATTAGAAAAAACGACTTGTTGCAATTCCTGTTTCAAAGTAATATGGTCATGACAAAACTGAAGGCGTGCTTCTTCTCGAGTGGCATTAAGTAGTAGTTTTTCTTCAGTTTTAGTCTCTTTAAATATTTAACTTTATGTAAAACACAAATTGGGGTTAATAAACTAGTCGCTATGATCGTTTTTTCTTTAATCTTCGCGGTTGAGTCGGGGGAATTGCACGCAGCTCTGATGATGGTCTACCTATCCTTTTTTGTAGCGGTTTTATATATTCTTCTTTTCTTATTTTTCCTATAGCCAAGCTTATTGCGCAGATAATTGCTAACAACAATTTGACTTTGGTAAATTTTTTTTTGCTATATGAGGATAATTTAGGCCGGATTTGCGAAAACTTAAACTTTTCCTTTTTCTACTTCCGTCAGAAGTTTGCCGTGATCAATTTTTTAATCTAATGAAGAAAATTAATTGCAAATGTGAAATTCAGAAAAATTTCATCGATTTGACTATGTACTTTTACACCAATTAAAACTTTTGCCACTGAACCTATTCAGATGAGCCAAAAAATTACCATGCATTATTGGCAGACTTAAATCAAAGCCAAAAAAAAAAAATAACTGTTGATTTTTCCCGTTATTTTTTTTTCTTGAATTACATATAAACAAATTATCTTTAAAAAGTAATAAAAAAACTAAGTGTACTTACAAGAGAAATTAAGGGAGACAGGCTAGAATACGAGAAATATGTTGAACCTATTCAGATGAACGGCAGTGTTGTAACGAAGTTTTCCGGGGTAAGCGTCAGGCGGTTGTCCAGGATTATTTTCCTATTGGGTTTCGTTACAAAACATTTATTTTCGTTGTATTATTATTTCTTTATTTGTTATACTTATAATAATTTATATATATATGTTCTTAAATATATTTTCTATACAAACTACTGCTGTAAACAATATTATAGTTCTCAAATGTATGACAGACTGGCTGTCGGTTTGAAGGTGCGTTGTCGTATATTAACGTGGAGTCACCTAGAATGTCTACCAAGTCGTTAATATCGACGAAGAACGATGTGCATGTATGAAGCACAAGTTGTAAACTCGATGGCGCGTTGTCGTATATTTACGTGGAGTCACCTAGAATGTCTACCAAGTCGTAATTATCGACGAAGAACGATGTGCATGTATGAAGCACAAGTTGTAAGCTCGACGGCGCGTTGTCGTATATTTACGTGGAGTCACCTAGAATGTCTACCAAGTCGTAAATATCGACGAAGAACGATGTGCATGTATGAAGCACAAATTGTAAGCTCGACGGCGCGTTGTCGTATATTAACGTGGAGTCACCTAGAATGTGGAGTCACCTAGAATGTCTACCAAGTCGTTAATATCGACGAAGAACGATGTGCATGTATGAAGCACAAGTTGTAATCTCGATGGCACGTTGTCGTATATTTACGTGGAGTCACCTAGAATGTCTACCAAGTCGTAAATATCGACGAAGAACGATGTGCATGTATTAAGCACAAGTTGTAAGCTCGACGGCGCGTTGTCGTATATTAACGTGGAGTCACCTAGAATGTCTACCAAGTCGTTAATATCGACGAAGAACGATGTGCATGTATGAAGCACAAGTTGTAAACTCGATGGCGCGTTGTCGTATATTTACGTGGAGTCACCTAGAATGTCTACCAAGTCGTAAATATCGACGAAGAACGATGTGCATGTATGAAGCACAAGTTGTAAGCTCGACGGCGCGTTGTCGTATATTAACGTGGAGTCACCTAGAATGTCTACCAAGTCGTTGATATCGACGAAGAACGATGTGCATGTATGAAGCACAAGTTGTAAACTCGATGGCGCGTTGTCGTATATTTACGTGGAGTCACCTAGAATGTCTACCAAGTCGTTAATATGGACGAAGAACGAGGCGAAAGGTCTGAGCGCACGATGCAGACTAACTGCTGAGTGGCGTCGCGATGTCCATATTAACATGGAGTCACCTAGAATGTCTACCAAGTTGTTAATATGGACGAAGAACGATGCGCACAGCTGGAGCACACACCACAGACTGCCCAGTTGACTGTCTTGATGCTGAATTTATGTTTATTCATACCATCCGATCGGTTGCGTAGTCAAGTCGTTGTTTAGCTCGTCTTAGTGTTTGATGTTGTAGTCGCTCCTGTTGTGGTCGCTTGTTGTTTTGTGTATGATCACTTGGCAGTTGCGCTGTTTGATGTTGTAATCACTTATGTTGTATTGTAGGTACGCCGTGTTGCGTCTTGAGATTTTGTAGTCGTTGATGTTTTTTGCATTGATTTTTAAGCTCTTATTCTTTTATAGTTTTTTTTATAACTAATTTTTGTTGATTAAATTAATATGATGATAAAAATAAAAAAATAAGCTTAGATTTAAGAATTCATTTTGGAGTTTCTTAAAAGTAGACTTGGGTGGTAACAAAAAAAATAGGATTTTATTATATACATATATTTAAATAATTTGCCTAAATTTCTTATATGTGCGTGATTTTTATTGGCTGGGTAAAAATCAACGTCACATTTCACCATTTCTTGCGGGTGATTGAGAAGAATTCTCCTCTCCTGTTGTAGAGCAGTACATAGATCTCGTTTTCGACTTTGATTAGGCATTTGTATCGTTTTCCGAAGCGACCCCCGTGTGCCTTGATTGCTGCTTGTAATGCTGTCGACATACCAGTATTTTCTCCGATGCACAGATTCTCGCTGTCGCATAAAGATAATACTTCTTCGTCTTTCGTGTCGGCATCGTTTGTGTTGTTGTTGTTCTCTTGGTGGCTGTTATGTTTGTTGCTGATTTGGTTGTTGTTGTTTTTATCATTGTTTTCATTAGTGCTTTTATTGTTTTTACTATTATATCTGTTGATGTTACTGTTGTTACTGCTGCTACTACTGCTGCTGCTACTACTGCGTCGGGTAGGAGACTGGTTGGTGGTATCTTCGCTTTGTACTAAGGATGGCATGTTTTGTTGCATCGGGTCTGCTGCGGGATTTTGTCTGTTGGCCAGAGAATCGATATCGTAGGTGTGTACTATGATACTACTTCTGCCTGAAGGATTCACTAGTACGGTGTCCTTTAGTTGTTCTCTAGTCTCTTCGTCGCTGCTTACTTCCTGTGACGGCGTATGTATGACCCGCTGAAGGCATGGAAGTGAGGTTATAGTTGCTTGACTGTGCTTTATTTGCTTTGGGTGTCCCCTTTTTTTAGTTTGGTACTTTTTTCTTCTCTCTGTACCTAATGATTTTATTTGCTTCTTCTTGTTGGCTATTGTTTGCAGCTTTAAATTTTTTTTCTTTTTCTCTGGGGCTATTTTTTTGGTGTAACTCTGCAGTGTTGCAACTTTATTTGATGTGGTTCGTTCTTCTAACCTCAGAGTCTGGCCTCCACAACTGATAGTTGCTCCTATTTTTGTCAGAAAATCCATTCCTAACAACAAATCGTCGACAGCGTCCGGAAGGACTAGTAAAAGTATTTGACATATCTTATCACCTAAGCGCACGTTCATTACTAGTGCTTCGCGTATTCTACGGTGAGTGCTATTAGCAAGTTTAATATTAATTTTTACAGTGATCACATACTCGGAGTTCCTCAGTTGGCTTGCCAATATCTCGCTCACAAAACAACGCATAGCTCCAGTGTCAATGGTACCAATGATTATTTGTTCACCAAGGGTCACTGTAGCTAAAATCCGATGGTTGGCGTGATCTAGTGCGATGTCTGGGTAGGAGACGGCGGTACTGCAGGCAGCCTCGTCACTCCGCGATTTTGATGAGGCTGCTGGCGGTTTCCCGACTGGCAACATTCGATGGTACTTGTATTTCTCCTACCACAGTCCCAGCAGAAGATGATTCGGCGGTTCCGGCAATCCCTTGAGAAGTGCCCGTTTTGTCCGCATTTACGGCATGCTGTTCTGGTATCTATCCGATCATCTGTTGCTACCATGAAATTTCGTTCGCTGATGCGTCTTGTTTGTGATGTCGGTGGCTCTCTGGTGGTGGCTTGTATCGCTTCAAAATCATCAGTCATCGTAATGAGCTCTGTAAGGGTTGTAAAATCTTTTTGGCGAATGTATAACTGATAATCCGGGTGGCAGTTTCTATATATTCTTTCCAATTTGTCTGCATTAGTGTATCGAGCGTGTCTCATCATATTTTGAATGGCTATGACGTAATCCTTAAATGGTTCACGTTGGCGTTGTTGACGATGTCGGATTTCATCCTCCAGCTGTTCAAAGTAACGGGCTGGCAAAAAAAAATTACCTTTTGAACTGTTCCCACTGGTTCCAGCCGATATTATTATTTCTAAACCACGTCAAGGCTCGATCTCGTAATAATTCGGGCATGGTACGGGGAAGTTGGTTTTTCTCTATGTCGTAGACTTCGGCCAGTTCCTCAATCCGTTCAATAAATGCTAATGGATCCTTGCCTCCGTTGTATTTCTCGGACCATTTCCCGACTTTATCAATAATGGTGGAGTAACCTGGGCTGTAATTGGTGGTTGTGGACATGGTTGTATTTGAAGTACCAGTTGCGGCACCTATTGGTATATCTTCTTCTGTTGTTGTCTCCTTGATTTCGGGCTTTTGAATCGAGTGGGTTCCTGGCATTGGTGAAGGACTTCTTCCGTGGTTAACTTCCAGCTCCTTAAAGCGTTCTAGGACGTCTGGGTCACTTTCTTCGTTGATGACTCCCGCAAACCGCTTTCTTAGCTCCTCAACTGCTCCTGAAGGGCTGAAGTTAAACTCGCTGGCGTATGTCATTAAATCGTCTTTGCGTAGCTGCCAAACCCATGTTGTTTTCACCATTTTAACTGATTATATTTTTTTTTCACTGTGTATATGTATATTAATTTTAAAGTTTAAAAAAAAAATTTTTTTTTGAATATATATATATATTTTTCAATCTTCACTTGTGTAATTATCAATGTTTCTTATTTTCTTTAAATTTTAGTTTTTAAATGTTTAATTTTTTACCGTGTATTTCAAATGTTTTAAATGTTTTAATTTTTTTTTTCACTGTGTATTTCAAATGTTTTAAATGTTTTAAATTTTTTTTTTTCACTGTGTATTTCAAATGTTTTAAATGTTTTAATTTTTTTTTACACTGTGTATTTCAAATGTTTTAAATGTTTTAATTTTTTTTTCACTGTGTATTTCAAATGTATTTAAATGCTTTAATTTTTTTTTTTTAAATTTTCACAGTCCCTGCTCGGGCGCCATTTGTAACGAAGTTTTCCGGGGTAAGCGTCAGGCGGTTGTCCAGGATTATTTTCCTATTGGGTTTCGTTACAAAACATTTATTTTCGTTGTATTATTATTTCTTTATTTGTTATACTTATAATAATTTATATATATATGTTCTTAAATATATTTTCTATACAAACTACTGCTGTAAACAATATTATAGTTCTCAAATGTATGACAGACTGGCTGTCGGTTTGAAGGTGCGTTGTCGTATATTAACGTGGAGTCACCTAGAATGTCTACCAAGTCGTAAATATCGACGAAGAACGATGTGCATGTATGAAGCACAAGTTGTAATCTCGACGGCGCGTTGTCGTATATTTACGTGGAGTCCCCTAGAATGTCTACCAAGTCGTAAATATCGACGAAGAACGATGTGCATGTATGAAGCACAAATTGTAAGCTCGACGGCGCGTTGTCGTATGTTAACATGGAGTCACCTAGAATGTCTACCAAGTCGTAAATATCGACGAAGAACGATGTGCATGTATGAAGCACAAGTTGTAAGCTCGACGGCGCGTTGTCGTATATTAACGTGGAGTCACCTAGAATGTCTACCAAGTCGTTAATATCGACGAAGAACGATGTGCATGTATGAAGCACAAGTTGTAAACTCGATGGCGCGTTGTCGTATATTTACGTGGAGTCACCTAGAATGTCTACCAAGTCGTAAATATCGACGAAGAACGATGTGCATGTATGAAGCACAAGTTGTAAGCTCGACGGCGCGTTGTCGTATATTAACGTGGAGTCACCTAGAATGTCTACCAAGTCGTTAATATCGACGAAGAACGATGTGCATGTATGAAGCACAAGTTGTAAACTCGATGGCGCGTTGTCGTATATTTACGTGGAGTCACCTAGAATGTCTACCAAGTCGTAAATATCGACGAAGAACGATGCGAAAGGTCTGAGCGCATGATGCAGACTAACTGCTGAGTGACGACGCGATGTCTATATTAACGTGGAGTCACCTAGAATGTCTACCAAGTCGTTAATATGGACGAAGAACGAGGTGAAAGGTCTGAGCGCACGATGCAGACTAACTGCTGAGTGGCGTCGCGATGTCCATATTAACATGGAGTCACCTAGAATGTCTACCAAGTTGTTAATATGGACGAAGAACGATGCGCACAGCTGGAGCACACACCACAGACTGCCCAGTTGACTGTCTTGATGCTGAATTTATGTTTATTCATACCATCCGATCGGTTGCGTAGTCAAGTCGTTGTTTAGCTCGTCTTAGTGTTTGATGTTGTAGTCGCTCCTGTTGTGGTCGCTTGTTGTTTTGTGTATGATCACTTGGCAGTTGCGCTGTTTGATGTTGTAATCACTTATGTTGTATTGTAGGTACGCCGTGTTGCGTCTTGAGATTTTGTAGTCGTTGATGTTTTTTGCATTGATTTTTAAGCTCTTCTTATTCTTTTATAGTTTTTTTTATAACTAATTTTTGTTGATTAAATTAATATTTAATGATAAAAATAAAAAAATTTAGCAAAAACAGTTTTAACTTAACTCCGCATTCGCACTTGTTTACATTTTTTGTGACTGCAAAGTGTTGGTTAAGTTAAAATTTTCTTTGCAAATAATTTTATTAAATAAACTAAATTCTTTCAAGAAAGATTATTATATTCGAGATTTAATAGTATTTGTGGCATTGTAGCAACCAGAGGTAATTGATTCGTTTGGTGTACTAATAAATAGTACTTATAATAGGGAAATATTTTATATCAGTTCGCGTCATAAAAATGTGTTTATTTTAGTTCCCAATTAAAAAATATTGTGAGGAGAGACTGATGAAAAACGGGGATGCAATGTTATTTGTACTGTTATTTTTCAATATTTAAAAATTCTAGATATAAAGAGAATTCACACCTCAATTAGTCTATATTGCGACAGTTGAAAACTCAATATTTATTGAAAATATAAAAATAACTTATTTATTACCTGGACATACTATGATGCCCGTTAACTCTATTCACAGCACCATCGAATCATTTTTACGTGATAGAAATGTTTGGGCGAGAACACATCCATCAGGCTATAAATGTATTTCAATGAATCATGAAGATTTTAAAGATTGGAAAACATTTTCTGAAGCAATATTTCCAACTTCAGTAAAAATATCATTTAAAACGTTACGTTCTGGAAAATTTGATAAAAGTAGCCCAGTAATTCAACTGAAATATGGATATTTTTAAGACTCCAAAACAAAAGAGTATAACAACGATTCAATTGCTTGAACAAGACGCAACTCAAACATAGTATCCAATGGTCCTCCTCTTCTATACACAAGTCCACTACAAATTTCTTCAGCTAAGTTCAAAGATTTAATATCACTTTGTAATAAAAACATAATACTGAAAAAGTTTCATAATGAATTCTTGAACCTGAAGCACGATAAGGATATGAAAGATTCTTTACCTGAAACGGATGAAGAATAAATTTTGATTTCGTTTATCCTTTTATTTATTTATATCTTCAATAGTTTAATCAAAGTCACAGGCCTTATGTATATTAATATTAAATAGTAAAAAATTTATACGGAAATAATAATATTACCACGGTGCTACAGTGAATATGAACTTTTCAAATGTAGAGTACAACACGAAACCGTGTTTAAAAACTTTGTAACACCGCCAAATTTTCAATTTATGGTCAAAAAACCGATTTTGCTGACTTCGCATTAAAAAATTTCTAACGCAGCAATTTTTCAACCGATTTCAAATTTCAAAACGGATTTGGAAAGTCAAATGTCAATACTTTCAAAATATATGCATTTTTTTTGTTAGTGTTATAAAAGTATCAAGAGATTTTTTTGTGAAAATCTAAAATTGGTTTCTTTTTTTCTAATATTTGCAATTTCCACGCAATTTTATGCCACAATTTGCTATCAAAGTGCTATCGCTTTTGGTTAAAAATAGTTTTGTTTTTATTAAAGTAGTACAAATTGTCAAAATTACAAAACTTTTACTTGAGAAAGGCATATGCTACCGATATGACACATACAGTGGCTCACAGCTTATTTGATGCAGTGCATACTTTTAACTTCAATGCTCTGTAACTTTGAAACTACGTGGAATATTAAAAAAATTTTGATATCATTTGAAAGAACAAAAAATTTAGTTTAAAAAAAATGTTTATTTATTGTAAAAAAATATTACCTGCAATTTTTATAATAGAAAATCGAAATAAACTTCTAAATTTCATGTCACTGCTTATTTGATGCAGCCATGTATACATTGAAAAAACATTGTTTAAAATAATGATTTTGTAATTTTAAATATGTAGTGTAGTGGCTTCTTAAAGACGGTTTGGCGAAGATGCTAATTTTTTATTGGTATCTGGCGAATTATAGCGGCACTCAATTTTAAGTGCCTTTTTTAGGTCGTTTTTGTTTGAAATGTTGTGTAGTCGAATATTTTTTTCCAAAATCGCCCATAAATTTACAAGCACATTTAGGTCAGGTGACTATGCTGGCGGTGCCATCAAATAACGGCACATGTATTTTAACCTGAATTGAACTATGACCGCTTTGTATTTTGGGTTTTTATCTTGGTAAAACCGTAAATTTATCTGCATGCATGATTTTCGGCACTCTGCAACAAATTGACACTTATAATCTGAAGACACATATCCATACTAATGATATTTCCTATAACAGCCAAATTTCCGGTACCATTAGCTGTCATGCAAGCCCAAACCATGGCACTGTTTTATATCGCGTGTATGTTCTCCTCGTTGTTTTTTCTATTTGGCATACGCGACATGCTATCTGAGTCAAATAAGTTGAATTTCAATTCGTTCACTAATATTACTAAATTCCAGTACTCAGTGGTCTTCAAAACATGTTATTTGGCGAAAATCAGACGAATAATCTCATTTTTAGCTGATGAACGGCTTTTTGCGAACTACTCGCCAGTTAAACACTTTCGGTTTGGATTTGCATGTCAGCTGCTGGTACCGGAAATTTGGCTTTTATGGAAAATATCATTAGTGTGGATATGTGTCTTCAGATTATAAGTGTCAATTTGTTGCAGAGTGCCGAAAATCTGAGCATGCAGACAATTTTACGGTTTTACCAAGATAAAAACCCGAAATACAAATCGGTCATAGTTCAATTCTGGTAAAAATACATGTGCCCTTATTTGATGGCACCGCCAGCATAGTCACCTGACCTAAATGTGCTTGTAAATTTATGGGCGATTTTGGAAAAAAATATTCGAATACACATTTCAAACAAAAACGACCTAAAAAAGGCACTTAAAATTGAGTGCCGCTATAATTCGCCAGATACCAATAAAAAATTAGCATCTTCGATGCCAAACCGTCTTTAAGCTGTAGTTGACCAAAGAAGCTACCACACTACATATTTAAAATTACAAAATCATTATTTTAAACAATGTTTTTTCAATTTATACATGGCTGCATCAAATAAGCAGTGACATGAAATTTAGAAGTTTATTTCGATTTCCTATTATAAAAATTCCAGGTAACATTTTTTTACAATAAATAAACTTTTTTTTTAAACTAAAATTTTTGTTCATTCAAATGATATCAAAATTTTTTTCATATTCCACGTAGTTTCAAAGTTACAGAGCATTGAAGTTAAAAGTATGCACTGCATCAAATAAGATGTGAGCCACTGTATGTATGCAACTATGGAAAAAATTTTGCGGTTGATCAATTATAAGAAACATCAATGGCGAATTGTCTCTGACCTCAAAGTCCTGACAATCCTACTTGGAATCCAAGCTGGCTACACTAAGCACCCTGTTATCTTTGCGAATGGGACAGTCGTGCGGAAGGTCAAGTGTAACGACTGGCCACCTAGAAAGACTTTTCAAATTAGAGAAAAAAATGTTCTCAATATTCCATTAGTGAAGACTGTTAACATTATTTTGCCGCCGTTGCATATGAAGTTAGGCTACATGAAGCAGTTTGTCAAACGACTGGACAAAGGCAGTGATGCGTTTTTACACTTGAAATCAGTATTTCACAGACTAAGTGACGCCAAAATCTAAGAAGGTACGTAGAGGAATTTTTATGTCCTCTACAAAAAAAAGAATACTTACTCGCATTTTATTCTTTGATAATAATTTATAGGGGTTTTTGTTGGACCACAGACTTTTTTAAAAAAATTCAACCAAGATGAAAAAAGAGCATGGCTGAGTTTCATTTCTTTGTGTGAGAACTTTATGGGCAACAAGAAAAGACATAATTATGTTGAGGTGGTAAACGATTTCTGGAGTCTTATGGAGAAATGGAATGCAACATGTCCTTCAAAATTCATTTTCTGCATTCTCATTTGCGATTCTTCCCAGAAAATCTGGGTCAACTCAGCGATGAACAGGGTGAAAGAGCCAAGTGAACGACACTAACGACTCGTCTTTTACACGTAGAAGGTCAAGAAAACATTTTAACGAGAGTAAAGATTGCATTAAGAAACTGAAATCGATCACATAAGGTAAATATCTGCATCAAGTACTTAGAACAAGAATTTATTTCGAACTTGAGATCGAATTTCCTCCTCTAAAAAAGCTCTATAACTTCGACAATTTGTAATCGATTTTAATAAAAAAAACACTGTTTTCATCCGAAATTGATGGCACTTTAAGAAAATAAAAATTTCAATATTTCCGTTTTTTCAATTGTGGCCAAAAATTAGCGTTGAAGTTGCAAATATTAGAAAAAAGAAAAAATTTTTAGATGTATTTTTGAAAGTATTGACATTTAGCTTTCCAAATCCGTTTTAAAATTTGAAATCGGGTGAAAAATTGATGAGTATGAAATTGTTGAGTGCGCAAAGTCCCCAAAAAACGGTTTTTTGACCATAAATTGAAAATTTGGGAGTGTTACAAAGTTTTCAAATATGGTTTCGTGTTTACTCGACCAGACCTATAGGTCTTTGTATACAACTTGCACTAGGTCATTTGAAAAGTTCATTCAATTTTTTTATTTTTGTAGCACCGTGTAATTAAACTATTTTTTGGGGGGCAGTGATTAGCTGTTTTTTACTCTCATTTTTTCTCTCAATCAACTGGAACACTTTTGGTGGTAAAACTTTATAAACATCTTTTATTATTTTTTCCGGCTGGAACAAACCTCCTAGGACTACTTTTTTTTAAATGATATGCTCAAATGTTTTCGAATTCTGAATGTTCCCGAAGAATTCTAGAAGATGAGATTTTTTTGAACATGTCTTATGCATATATCGGCGGTTAAACGCAATAAAGTTTATTTGTTATTCGGTTCTCGTCTTAAATTAACAAACTAATATTTTGTTTTTTTATTGTTTTAAAGGCCAAAATATCAGATTCAATCTCAGCATTACCATCACAATGACGAGACTGTATATTATCGTTCACCAAATAATAACTATCATCAGCCAAAGCCTTATGTTCAAGGTAAGAAATAACACAAATATGGGGAGAAATACGTCAAATGTCCTAGCGCGGCGCGCGAGCGCTAAATTCTGTTGTTTTCAACTCGTGCTGGTGGTACATAATTGTACCAAAAAAAATTTTCCGACACATCATTTCGATGTATTTTTTCTTCAGCTTTCTAATGGTTTTATCAGACTTACCGAAATTTTCATGGTGAAAAATCACAAAACGTGTTATATCTCAAAAACGGTATTTTTAATATTTTTTTTAATGCTTTTAGTCGAAAGCTGAGGTTTTTTTACATTAAAAAAGTTATTTTCCGAAAAAGTATTTGCGCATGTATTTTGTTCTTGTGACTTGAGTAACGGCAAGAGTTAAACGAGTCGATGCGTTGAAGAAAAAATTACAGGAACAAAATACATGCGCAAATACTCTTTCGCATGCAACCTTTCTCATAGCAACCTGCAAAAGCACTCTTTGAAAAATAACTTTTCTAATGTAAACAAACCTCAGCTTTCGACTAAAAGCATTAAAAAAAATATTAAAAATACCGTTTTTGAGATATAACACGTTTTGTGATTTTTCACCAGGAAAATGAAAAATTTCGGGAAATCTGACAAAACCATTGGAAAGCTGAGGAAAAAATACATCGAAATGATGTCTCAGAATGATGTTAGGTACATTTATGTACCACCAGCACGAGTTGAAAACAACAGAATTTAGCGCTCGCGCGCCGAGCTAGGACATTTGACATATTTCTCCCCATATACGGAACTATTCTGCCAAATTTTAATTTCAGCTGCACCACGTTCTAATCAAATGCAATCGACAGTGCCACCGCAAGCAGTTGTAACTGCTTCAACTTCAGGTATGGTCGTAAACACTACGAATTTTAGTGGCCGCACCACTGGCATAGGTGGTCTAATCCCAAACAATGCAGGCAGTGGTGGTGGCGGTGGTGGCCCTGGTATGCGATATCGTCCCATCCCTTATCAGTTCGCTAGAAAATAGTAAAGTGAGCATTTCTTATGCGTTCTATAATCTTTTATGTTGCTCTTGAATACGTTATTCATTTTATTTTTCATTTTTTAAATTTATTATTACTACATTTGTATATCTTACTGAAATTCGGAAGTTATGTAAATAAAGAAAATTTCATGACAGTAATATATTTTATTGTATGAAATCTTACTTTTTCTATTTATGTTGTTCTTGTGCTTTATATTGATTTTATTTCAACAATGTGGATTATAAAATGCATATGTTATTCATTTCTTTCTTTTACATTTTTCGGTTTACTTAAATACATATGTAACAATACAGAGTAATTATCTTTGGTCTTATACCAACTTCAAATAATCGTAATTGTTTATTTATACCATGTTATTGTTATAAGTTTTTAAAACTTAATTCTTTGAACCATATTCTTTAGCGGAAAATTATTTATTTAAGATTTGTTCTCAATTTGCAAAAAGTTAAATACTTAATCCTGGAAATAAAACAGATAATTAATATGTACTTTGTAAATCTTAAACCTTGAAATGTGCAAATCATAACTGGTATATTAAAAATATATTAATATTTATGTATGAGTAATCGTTGACTAATATTGAAATTAAAACAATAAATAAAATAAAAATTACGAACTGTTGATCTTTATATTATCATTCAGATTTTTGTCGAAAAAAGAATTCCGAATATGCGATTAAGAGGACTTTTTTACTTCTATCGCTGCTTGACATTTGCTTTCCTTTTTCTTACATCTACTTATATGATCCTTTGATGGTCTTTCGTTTTGTCCGTTAACGAGTACAGACGTGTTTTCGTGTGTAGTCGTCCGCGTGCGTCTAAGCGTCTGACCCGTTCCACGTGTTTTTTCAAGGCTGTGAAACGTTTAGGTTACATGCCTTTCGGAATGACTGGCATATTGTAAGAAGAAGAAGATGATCCTTTGATCACATACGCTTAAATTTTTCTCATTTTTTGCTTCCCTGACATTGATCGCTGCTATAGCTTATTTGGCTAATCAAAAAATCCACGCAGTTTCAAAACTGTCAAAATTCCCTTAATTTTTCTTACTTGGTATGAAAATACATTTATTCTTGAGGTGAAAAAAATTGCAAAAGGACGTGGGAAAAGAGGGCGATGTGCTATTGTTGTTATATAATGCGCTAACTCACCCTTTCGCTGAAACACTAAGACGAAAAGTTAAGTTTTTGGCCCCTAACGTATCATCGATATTGCAAGCTATGGAGCAAAGTGTCATTGAAATTTTAAAGCGTTTATACAGAAAGCACACTGCGTCGTCTTTTGTCAGCAGACAGCAGTGAAATAGAAACGATGTTAAATTTTTTTAAAGAAATAAATGTAAAAGATTGTTGCTATATGCTGGAGAAGCGTGGAACTCTGTGGAATCGCAAACATAAAAAAGAGCATGGAATAAATTGTTAAAGACTCCATCCAATTCTTCAATAAAACCGCACAACGATTTCAAAGAAATAACAGAAGCAATGAAAATTCTTTGCATTGGTGAACGGTATGATG
This sequence comes from Meiosimyza platycephala, assembly GCA_963662105.1. Classification (NCBI taxonomy): domain Eukaryota; kingdom Metazoa; phylum Arthropoda; class Insecta; order Diptera; family Lauxaniidae; genus Meiosimyza; species Meiosimyza platycephala. The sequence goes on along the minus strand of OY759211.1, from coordinate 65,443,949 downwards.
AAGACAATATCAAGGAATGTCTGACCTGCGATTGTGAAGGCTCTGGATTCCAAATTTAAACTGATGAAGAAATCATTGTAGATTTGACCAGTACGAGAAAGAAGATGAAGAAAAGACTGAAACTGGTGATGTATGTCACGCAGACGCTTTTGAAGCTCTAAATGTTGCTTTTAAATGGTTTGAAAAACAGGACGAATCGAAACTCGGGATTCATTACGTCAAAGATCAATAACTAATAATTTTCAACCAAAGTTTTAAATTATATAGGTATTATGTAATTCATTATCTTTGTAGCTCGTAATTTTTTTATATCGTATTATCTAAATGATGTATGTAAAACCCTTTACATAATAAAAAAATATTAAAATTTAATTATTGTTTGATTTGAATTTGAAATGAATTATCCGGATTTTTGATTATACGGAATACCCCTGGTTTTATTTGATTCGGATAATCGGGACTCTATTGCAGTTGTTTTTATATAAATGACTTAAAAGGCCTAAGAAATGTTTTAATTTAAATACTTTCGATTTGTTTTTCTCAGAACGCACTTTTTGAAACGGCTTCAGCTGTATTCGGTAATCATTCGGCTGCATTCATCATGGTCATTAGCATGCGAATCTGATTTTTTAATATAGGACGCATTTTTAATAAAATAATTTATTTCAAATTCAAAATTCCACAAATTTATTTTACTTTCAAGATGAAATGTCAAAATTTTGTGCTGTCAAAATTGGAAATTTTAGTCACCAGATCAGTAAAGAGATATCGAAAGGCTCATAGTTGTAGAGCCGGAGGATATAAAGTGTGTGGTTGGTATCATAACTGGCCACCAACCTTTTTCGGCATTTGGGTTATCCCCAATGACTATTGAGCATCTGCTCTCTAATTATCACATTCTTTATAAGAGTAGTTTAAGACGTTTTAAAGCTTTAAGTGCGATATTGATGCAATGATGGACGATGTAATTGAAAATGTTGTTGAAGGTGAGGAATTAAATTTGATATTGCTGACCAAAAAAAAAGTCAAGCTTATCACAATAAATTTTTTTTTTGAATTTAGAAACTTGGCAATCCTGGTTTTCCGTGGATTTTTGAGAACGAAGTTCGTCGTATTGTGATTGGTATCATCATCAATGCGCATGCAAAACGCTTGTCTGAAAACGTGGATTTCAGAACGAAGTTCGTCCATTTGAGAACGAAGTTCGTGCTTTTGAGAACGAAATTCGTGCTAAAAATCCATACTAAAGCTTGTAGACGTCGAAGTAGGATTTCTTCTAGGATTAGCTTAAACTTACATTGAATATAAATATTGGGAAAACGTCTCCTTCTTATTTTTATCGAAAATAGCCATTTCCGAGCTTAATCTATCAACTGGTGGGAAAAAAATTTAGTTTGGACCACTCTAAAATTTTTTTTTTGCTCTAATCGATAAGGCATGGCCGACAATAGCTTTTGGACATACCTTGGAAAGCACCAAAAGGGTCGAAAACGGTACTTTTCAAGGTTCGGAGCCACCCTAAGTTTCGTCCAAAACTATTTTTCGATTGGGACAAAAAAAAATTTCGATAATGGGTCAAAAACGAACCTTTCCAGGGTGCGAAGGTACTCCAAGTGATGTTTAAAATCCATTTTCGGCCTTTCTCCATCGATTGGAGCAAAAAAATAATTTTCCAAATATGGGTCAAAAACGGTCATTTCCAGGGTATGGAGATACTTCAAGTGATGTTCAAAATCCATTTTCGACCTTGCCCCATCGATTGGAGCAAAAAAGTTTTACGAAAATGAGTCAAAAACGGTTTTTCCAGGGTCCGCAGATACTCCAAGTGATATTCAAAATCCATTTTCGACCTTTTCCCATCGATTAGAGCAAAAAAATATTTCCGAAGATGGGTGAAAAACGGTTCTTTCCAGGGTGCGGAGATGCTCCAAGTGATGTTCAAAATCCATTTCCGACCTTTCCCCATCGATTGGAGAAAAAATTTTTCCGACAATGGGTCAAATTTCGACCTTTCCCTATCGATTGAAGCAAAAAAAAATTTCCGAAAATTTGTCGAGGACGGTCCTTTCCAGGGTCCGGAGCCCCCTAAGTGATGTCCAAAGTCCATTTTCGACCTTTACTCATCGGTCATTTCCAGGGTACGGAGATACTCCAAGTGATGTTCAAAATCCATTAAAATCCCCATCAATTGGAGCAAAAAAAATTTTCCAAAAATGGGTCAAAAACGATCTTATTAGATGAATTAGAATGAAATCTAAATCGACGGATACCCAACACATAAGGCTCGTCGAAAATTTTTTCTATGGGTGTAGTTGTGTATAAAAGCAGAGTAACCCAGCAGACAATTGAACAAGGCCCTCCTCGGAGAAGGCCTGCTAGCACTGCTGCAATTGTAAGAGGCCTTCTCGAAACTAAATTTTCATGCAAATAAAAATATGTATACACGGAAAAAACACCAACTCAAATTTTATTAAAAATTAATAGGAGATTATAAAAATTAAAATCTGAAAACAAATATTACTTTTTTATAGTAATAAATAGAAAATCCTTATTAAAAATTCTATTCTAGTTTGTAATTATTTTCATTTTACATTTTTTAATAAGTGCATATTAAAAATTATTTTCTTCATTTTAATTATCACATAAAAACTTTGAAATTTTACAAAGAATTTATTAAATTTTAATAAATTGCCACATTAGAATTTTTATATATTTCATATTGTAATATATGATTCCCGCTTTATAATTTTTAAAAAGTAGTTATAGAAAAATTATTTCAAGATTATTAATTTTTATTATATTGAATTTTATTTCTCTTTTGTGTTTAATTTGTACTCTGTTTGAGTTCTCAACATGTTCATGCAAAAAAATAAATATATAAGGCTTGCCAAACTCTTACTAATTGGCTTTAAAGTAATGTGTTGAACAGAATTGGGACTGGGTCGGGAAAGCGGCAACGGAAACTCGCTGGCTGCCCTAATTTTGTTCAACACACCAAAAAATTTAAAAATAAATTTCAGTTATTATTATTTCATCATAAAAACTTTATAATGTACTTTTTAAAAAATAGTACAGTCCTTTTAAAATATAATAAATTATTGCAGAAATTTTAAAATCTACTTTGTAAAAATTAAAAACTTGCATTCGAAAAATTAATGCCTGCTTGATGTAATTTTTATATTACTCTTAGTAATTTTTAATAGACACTCGAACCGTTTCTAAATTACCTACTAATTTTTCTTAAATTTTCATTAATATTTACAATAATTTCGAGTTGGTGTTTTTTCCGTGTAGTCATGAAATGCTATTATGCCTTCCCATAGCAGGCGTGCTATCAGGCCTGATGTTAGAAGGCAAAGAAGATGGACTCCATGTATTTATTCATTTCTCATGTTGCAATGTTTTATGATTCGACATTACTTTTTTGTCATCTGCTTTGTACATATACGACATCAAAGTAGATTAATGGTTGGAAGTAAAGAACGGTGTGCATGTTGCTAGGCTGATCTTCTGTTTCATGTTATGTTAAGGTGGTAGAGAGTTGTGTATTTAATGCAGGGGTCGGCAAAATTAAAAGTGTTATTGTGTTGGTGAGAGGAGAGAGGCTTCACCACAAGAAATTTTTCGCAGAAATCGTTTGCGAAATGAATGCTGCGGCAGAAAGTGAAAAATAAAAAAAGATTGGAATAGGTATTCAGATTCTAAAAATTAGAGCGCAATGCATTGTTTGTTATATGTGGTTAAAACAAAATATCGAATTGGCGACGAAAAGGCTTTTGAAATGATTCGTAATGCCTTTTCGTTGTAAATACGTTCATTTGGCATAACTGTAAAAAAAATTCTCTATGTGCATAACAGACGATAATAGGTCTGTACGAGCCGGAAAAAATAGGTAAATATTTATAAAGTTTTACCACAAAAAGTGTACCATCCGGAAAAAATGTGATGGTTGAGAGAGAAAAAAATGAGAGTAAGAAAACAGCTGATCACTTCCCCTCCAAGAAAGAGTTTCATTTTTCACCCAGACAAATTTCTTGTGGCTAAAAATTGAAGTTTGTCAAAATCGTAGGCAACGGGACTAGAAACTCACTTTTGACAAGCGAGGAAAAGAAAATTTCATGTCTCAATTGAATCTCTCCAATACTTGCCTTATAAAATATTTTTCAGTACTTCATTTTTTTTCACTTGTTGAAAGGTTGTGTTGAGAAGGAGCAACATAACAAAAAGCTTGAAATCACAACATTTTTTGGTAAATGCTCATTTATTCAATTAAATAGATGAGCGATTTTTGATTGAAAAGGAATCGTAAAGTTGAATAATTGTATGATCAGATAATTATTTCTAAAATGTTGTTTTTCGATGCGCACAGTTTTAAAATAAGAAATTAAAAAAGTAGCTAGATCAAAATTACCCCATTTTTCATTATTTTGTACAATTCCATCGAAAATAAATTTTTGATTGAACAAATAAATTTTTCTTCTTCTTTTTCTAACTGTTAAATTTAACGTAAATTCCTTAAAAAATTCATGCGAAATGAAAATTTTTTGCTGTTCACAAGATTTTAACACTTTTTAAAGCAGCGGGAATATTAATTTATACCAAGCGTCCTATTTTTATTAATATTCTCAAAAATATTTCACTTGGCTTGCATTCAGAAAGTATTAACCAAACGGTTATGCAACTATGACGCAGGTTTTACTTCCTGAACCCTGCCATTGTTTGTTTACAAAAATATGCACAAATTTTTGACAGTCTTAATTTTTTACCAATTTTTCCGTTGGAGCCGAAAATTGTGGTGGTGAGACTAGTCAGAGAAATTTCAGCTTTTACTCTCTCGAAATCGCGATTTGACACTTTTCATTTTTTACCACAAAAGTCGGCTCGTACAGACCTAATTACTATGTACATCCGGTTTTTCGACAACTGAATGAAAGAGCATAAGAATGCGTGTAGTATTTGAGCGCACAATTGTGCTATGTCGTGCCGACCCCTGATTTAATGTCAAATTATAATTGAGTGAGGTGACGCGGATAAAAAAATTAACTTCAGAGTCGTCTCACGACGTATTAAAATTTAATTTTTTCCAAGTACTTCTGTGACGCCTGGTAAGGCAAGCGCTCTTAGAAAGCCAGCATAAGGAAGCCTGTTTTATCGGGGCATTTCATATAAAAAAGAAAGTAAGTTTGAAAGGAGGTGGCAAGGCCTTAATCTTACCAAGGAAGGCCTGCTAGAAGCACTGCTATCTCCTGCCCTTGCCTATTGGGAATGAATGAATACGTAAACAAATCACTACACATACCTAATGCAGTATTGCTTTCGCGGGTGAACTAGCCTATAAATGTAAAATGGAGAGTGACAGTGAAACTTATGATAGCGAAACGAGACCATCTTCTTCTAAAACTGCTAGAAAGAACTAAATTGTTGACAAAAAGAAGAAGCAATATTTTCGCCCAGCAATCAATAAAAAGAATTGGCAAAAATTGTGTTGATTTTAGGCCAACCAGTGCCATGATTAAAAAAAATTAAACTTTCAACGTACTAAAAAGAAATTGTCCTATTAGAAGATTCGGAATCAGAATAAGTACTTTTTTATGTTGACAAATAGTCACATTGTTGTGATAGTGATTTTTATGAAAATTAATAAAAAGGTTTTACGTTAATTGCATATATGTAGATAATAAAGAGAGACACTGAAATCGAGTAACATTTTTAGGGGCACTCGATAGTTTACATACTATCGGACTATACTATACTCGGAGTTTACATACACACAAATTCTTGCCGAAAAGTTTCCTTGTTTGTGGGAAAGAGGGGAAAAAGCAAAGAGACGAGGTACAAAATTTGTCGTATGTTGCAAATGCCAAACAAAAACCACAAAAGAGAATGGACAAGAATTTGTTTCACTGAATTTGCCTGTGTTGTGTAAACGCCGAGATAGGAATTTTTGGGAATTAGCTTAGAACTGAAACGCTTTACTAATTTAAGAATGCGTATATTCATTTTATTTTATATGAAATAATTTAGAAATTTTAATTTATCTCTATGCGTTATTCCAAAATTAATAATTTTATTTTATTTTTTTCAACTTAAAGTTTTTATCAAAACCGACTTCAAAAATATATTCATAATTAACAACAAGTTTTTAACATAAAGTAGAATTCAATAAATATTATAATCAATCCCTACAGAAATCCAGCTTTCCGCGAATTTTTTCGAAGTTTGGCTTTTTTTGCATTTATTCCCTGTAACACCAAACTTCAAAGGTTTTCAATTCAGACTGAACTAGAAAAGTATCACCAACCATGTCATCTGCGTACAGTATTAGATGAAAATTTTTAATAACGTGTTTAACATCGGAAATAAATAGGAGCGGCCCAGGTGGCGTCCTTTTCGAATACCTGTTGTCGCGCTTAAGGGAGAGGGAAACACCCCACGAAATCTTATTTGATATGAACGATCAGATAAATACGATTTAATCCAGCTAACAAAACCTAAAGGAAATCGAATAGCACTATTTTGTAAATCACCGCGTTGGAACGCAACGCCAACGCAGCGCATCACTTGGATTTAATATCGGCATTTTCTAAATCACTACGTAATTGCGTTAGCTATGTTACGTTGTTATGATTAACTGTCATTCAGCTGCAGATGAGCGTTGTCAGATGTAAAATAAAATGAGGATGATTTTTGTAAATTTGTGAAAAATTCAAGCATTAACAACTTTTTCTGATCTGGTAGTGATATCAGCTGTTCGTTTTGTTTATTATTGAATTGTGTTCACTGATTCCAAATGTACAAGGTAAAATTACAATAAAAACAGTTCAATTAAAAAAAGTAAAAAAGATTTTGTCTAAGGAGACTTGGGTTATTAAACATTCCTTTCCTTTTTTTTAAACTTTTATATTTCATTTGTTGCTTCGGCTTGCTTTTCAACAGCATCTACAAGCGTAACGGCAGCTCAAGGACAATGAAATGATAGTTCATGTGAACCAAATCGCAGCGTTACGTTTTACAAAATGCCAATTTGCGGAGTTTCCACTACGTTATTGCGTTACTCAACGTTCAGCGCAGGGTTGAGATTTACAAATTGCCAATTTCAACAACGTAGCGCGAAGTGGTGTGTCGTGATATACAAAATGATGCCATAAGTTTCTTTAATTTAAACAAAATCAGCTTAATACAAAAGATGTGAAATCAAGGAGGTTAGAGATTGTAGATCTGCCATTAACAAAAAAGCTGACATATCTTTAAGCTGAAGAAACAGTCACTGGTAAGCAACAAGGTCATTTCGGTCCTGGCTGCAAACGTATTTATTCCATGCTCTATTACGGCCATTAAGATACCGATACTGATAATACAATGGCTGAAATAAGTTCACCATAGAAAAATTTAATGCAATCATCGAATGTATTAATATTAAAATAAATAAATATGTAAGTCGTCTTAAATTATTTACAATGCATTCTTTTATTAAATATCAATAAATTATAAATATAATAATAATAAATTAAATATATTAATATTAAAATAAATAAATATGTAAGTCGTCTTAAATTATTTACAATGCCTTCTTTTATTAAATATCAAGGTATTATAAATGAAACCAATGGAATCACAATAATTTAGTAATTAATATTTTATATTTTCTTTTGACATGTCGTAATTCATGATCCATGCAAGCTGTCAAACTCATTTAAACTCATCTATGAAAGCGTGGAACGTCATGAACAATCGAATGTCAAAATAGATAGCCAAAACAAAAAAAAAACAAAAATAAATTATACACTTTCACAATTGATCACTGTAGAAAAAGGCGTTTAGGTCGATCCGCTGATTTTTTTTTACTTTAAACCTACTTTTGGAATTAACATCATTTTTTTTTCAGCAACCCCTATTATTTCATGATTGAATAATATATAAGTAAAGGAGCCTCCTCCTACTTTTACCTACAAGTAAATTAAAAAACTCCAAGTTCAATTAAATAAATTTATTACCATTAGCTTTGGTCTTCTAAAGTGAAACATAATTTCATAATTACTCAAATCTAAGCCTAGTTAGCAACCTAGAACTGCTGCGTCTGCGCTTCCCATCAAGTTTCGCAATTTGCCTGACGTGGTTCTTACAGCGGATGCGCGTGCATTTGGTAGACGCATAGTCAGCAGATTATGGTGAGGCAAATGTGTTAACTGCCCCCACTTTAAATGTATGCGTCTTGCAGGACATTCTTCGTACTGCTTGGTTCGATGGAGAACCCTTTGTGGATCGTTGGGATTTCAACATTCATTGTTAGCTTTTTCCATGTGACAGGCGGTTGATATTTTCCAGGCTCAATACGTGGATATACTCTAGGTTCAGCTTCAGGTCAGCATTCGTTACGTTAATGAGCACGGATGGTAATGCCTAGAGATTTCTAGCCATTTTACTTGAAAAGGTTTGATTCCCGATACGCACTGTTTCGTTGCTTAATTGAATTAGGAATGTCCCATTGAGGATTCGCCAAACAAGAAATAATTGTAAGCTTCTCGTTAAGTTGCGTTCCAACGCGCGTTGAAAAAACGCACGTTGATCGTGTAGCTCATTGCATATAATTTTGTGTTGAGCTGAAACGCTCATGTGAGCCTAACCTTATATAGTAGTTTTGATGTCATGAACTTTGCTTAAGACAAGAACTGCTAGAGAAGTAAAAACGTGAACGACAGTAATTTTAATATGTATTTCACAAAGTGTTATATCAAAAAAGCTACAAAAGCAATTGCATTTGAAGGAGGAAGGAATGTGTGTGTGCACTATGTTTTATGTTTTGCTATGATTCTCAACTAGTCAATGCAGAAAATAAAATATAGTGTGCTTGCAGACTATTAAACGTCGGCTAACAAAGCTTATTGATGAAGTGACGTAGCTTCACGGAAACTAGTATAACCAGCTCGTTGCCCATTTTTTGTTTCTTTAATGCGTTTTGCGATTGTAATTTTTTTGTTGTTTTTTGCACTAAAACTACTGAACATAAAAGCTCTGTAAAATACATATTAAATTTTACATTGTTCCAAAAACACAATTAAAGAAATTACTTCTCGGTGAGCAAACCGATACATTTACATATAGCACTTGCAACTTCGTTCGTATCGCCAGAAAAGCTTTCAACGGAGCGCTCGTCAAGAAATGTGTAATATCAAAAATGCTACAAAAGCAATTGCATGTGAAGGAGGAAGGAATGTATGTGTGCACTATGTTTTATGTTTTGCTATGATTCTCATCTAGTCAATGCAGAAAATAAAATATAGTGTGCTTGCAGACTATTAAACGTCGGCTAACAAAGCTTACTGAGGAAGTGACGTAGCGTCACGGAAACTAGTATAAAGTGCTAAACAGAATTGGGACGTGCAATATAGTTACCCAAAACTCACCGAGACAATATGATTTTTTCTATACGTTAAAGCAAGATACACAATAGAGCTTTTTTTGACAAGAATCGTCAAAGCTCTGTAAGTGACACTAGAAAATTTATCGCAAGGAAATAGAACTGATTCTATTTTGTTGCGATTTTGGAAGAAGAAGAAGACAGACAACACAAAGAAATTACAACCAACGTTGTCAGTGATTTGTATTTGTGATTTGCGCGAGCAAGTGCCGGTATAAAATTTAAGAAAAACTTAGATTTAACTAATCTGCTGGTGCCACACAGTGCCAGTGTATTATTTGAACCACATATTTTTTTAATTTTATCAATTCGCCTGATTAAACATTTACATAGTAAACACCTAGTTACATTTAAGTTGTACATAAATGCTACCGTTTGCTAGGCCAACTTTTGCACCTTTGCTAGGCAAACTTTTGGACCTTTACTCAGTTCAGGATTGCGTTGTTTTTGTTGTGGTTGTTGTTCAGCTTTTGGTGCAGCGTCCATATTGTTGCTGTGGGCAACTTTCATTGTTTTATCGCGGACAACTGTTATGTTTTTTTTCAGCTGCCCCAGTACTTGTTATTGAGTTGGTTCAGTGCATTTTCCAATTCAAGATAACTTGTTGAATTAAATATAGTGTTCGCTTTTAGACTAGAGAAATTTTAAGAGTTCGTAACTTAGAGACATCAATGTAAAAATTGCAAGCTAAAATATGTAAAGAAATAGTCTTCTCTCACAATCAGCTGTTGTCGCAACTGCTTCATTGTGTTTTAACGAAAGAAAAGAGCTTAAAATATAGCTTTTTGAAAAAGCTACTTTCCTGGTGGACGATTTGGCACGTCCCAATTCTGTTTAGCAATTAAGCAGCTCGTTGCCCATTTTTTGTTTCTTTAATGCATTTTGCGATTGTAATTTTTTGTTGTTTTTTTGCACTAAAACTACTGAACATAAAAGCTCTGTAAAATACATATTAAATTTTACATTGTTCCAAAAACACAAATAAAGGCATTAATTTTAGTTCTAGCACTAGATTTGAGATCACCACAGTTCTGCCATAACATATGGTCTAGAGTAGTGTTGGCCATTTACCCTCCCGCGGTCACATTGCCCGTTGCGGGCCATCATTCGGCCCGCCGTGCAGTTGCTGATTCCTATATGCTGGTTCGCATGAAAATTGAATATGCGAGAAACCCAGTCGGAATCAAACGTGCAAAAACAAAACAAATGCAAACAAAAACATTATTTATGCGAAAGGCAATGTTTTAAGCATGCATTATTGAAATATTATTTAATTGTTGTAAAAAAACTCAATTCCATGGAAAAAATAGTCACCGATATTGCGTCTGGCGTCATCACAAAATATTGAACCAGACATTGAAAGTCTTATTTTAAGTAAACTCTGTTAATATGTTTGTATAACATACATATGTATACAATATATGTATAAGATTTATGAAAAGTTTTATTTTCGTTGTTAAATAAAAATACAATTATTTTATATGCCAACATTTATCTTTATTTATTAACATCTGTGATGCACGAATTTCCACTGGGTCATTTTTTCTATACGTGGAAAAGACAAAACATTTATTTTCATTTTTTTTTTCGCTGGGATTTCTTCACACATTTGTACACATACTAGCGCGAAATGTTTGTTGTAAACGTCAGCTAGACTAGACTAGATGGCCAGCTGCGATGCCCAAAAGTCGACAGCGCTCTAACGTTAACAACAAAAATTTCGCGCTAGTATGTGTGTATAAATGTGTGTAGGAATTCCAACGAAAAAAAAAAACATGTGTATATGCATATGTGTATAGAATTTTAAACGTACCCATTAGAAATTCGTGCGTTACTGATGTAAATAAATAAATAAACTGCGAAAGCATGGCATGGCTACGCAAAAAATTTTAAAACTCAAAATTCATCAATAAAAACAAAAAGTACTTTTCCGAGAATTAAAACAACTTTTCCATGAAACATTTATACAACAATGATGCATTCAAGAACTGTTTTTTTAGTCTCTCATTTTTTTTGAAAGTCAATAATACCTGCGTAAAAAATTCCCTTTCGCAGAAATAATGTCTTTGACCTGAAATTTTCACAACTAGCATTACGCAATTGGCTTAAGTTTACTTTAGCTCACATTCGCAAATCTTTATAAAACCAAACTTGTTATTCTTATTCTAAGAAATATGTAATCAAAAAAAGTCGCTCGGATCTGGTTTCGGAGATATAGCCATCGGAAGTTGCGGATATAGCTTTTGGAAAAATCATTATAAGTTCGGAACCGCTGAATGGATGTCAAATGAAAGATAATTTAATGGCCTATAATAACGCTGAGCAAACCTATGAAATTTAACCTATAATTTTGGACATACATAAGACGATTTTTCTGAACTTTTGATCAATTTTTTTTTAAAAAACCGTTCTTTTTTCTAAAAAAAGTGTTAATAACTTTTTTAGCTTGTTAAGAAAGCTTTATTTATTTTCCTTAAAATGGTATATCGTTTGTCTCCAATTTTTACATTTTATCGCCTTTTTGACTGAAAAAAAAAAAAATATTCAATGAATTCTTCTGAAAACTAAGTACAAAAACCAACAACAACAACCACAACAATTATTATTGGACGATTATAATTATAAAACTTAAAAATTGTTGGTATACTGATACTCTTTGGGACGAATGATGGCACGTTTCGAAGCTCGCGACCGCGGGAGGGCAAATGGCCAGTGCTAGCACTAGACTAGGGTCATGCACAGAGTCTTGCATGTAATCTTGCAAGCAATTCATTATAAGCGGCGGTAGCAAATATATACGAATATGTTCGTTGATTTTTTATTCCACCTTGCACAATGGTCTGCTGGGATAGGACAGCAACACTCTTGTGAATGGTTGTGCTTGTATGTTGGTGTAAAACAGGTTCCAAAGTGATGTAAAACTGTTCAAATTAGTGGAGGAAATTCAAGAATGATAGAAAAGAATATTACGCATTCCGAGTTTTCAAATGAAAATCTTCTGCGCATGTCGTCATCTGGAGGACAATCACGGTTGCATTTTTCTATTTTTGTAACAAATATATAAGGGTTGCCGAGTACTTTTTTCCGCAACTACTTTTTAGCCTATATGGAAAAATATTTAGGCTTAGAGTTGTATTGCCTTATTTAATTTTTATATGGAAAACAACTACAAAATATTTGAGACAGTCATAATATTTTAAGAAATTATGGCACTTTAGCTTACCGTGAATTGCCTAATTATTTATTTTGAGTTCGACTTCGATATTTAGTTATATTATTATCTTTATTAATTTAACTACTTCCCTATTATTTTTTCACAAAAGTTGTAAAAACATCTATGTAGATCTTGTTGTAAGCAATGAAAAACGAATTCTAATTCAGGTAATTGCTTTATTAAGTTTTCGTTTTCTTTTGTGGACATTTTGATCTAAGTCCTTAGTAAGAAATTTAATTCTAAAATACATTCTAGCTCTGAAAAAATTTTTTTTTACTTTAATGTTGCAGTTTACATAATTTGCCTGTTCTAAGAGTTTTCTTCTAAATATTAAAGTCTTACAAAATTTTGTCGAGTATTCTCACATGAGTAATTAGCTCCTTAATTTGCTTTGATAGTCTACCTTCACTGAGATGGTTAAGCGATGTGAAGGTCATCGCGGTTTATTGTTGTTGTGATATCTTGGAATCCTCTTCGTGCAGTTTATGGCATATATAAGGGGACGTCCATTAATTAAGTGAGGTGTTTTTTCTTAAATTGGACCCCCCATCCTTGGTGAGATCTAGCAGGACCCCTCCCTCCTTCCCGTGAGATTTAAATTATATTTTTTAATGTAAATTCTATGCATTTAAAAGTTGACGTGAGGTTTTCCTTGACCCCTCCCCCCCTTGGTGAGATTTTTTTCCCCACTTATTTTAGCTCACGTAATTAATGGACGTCCCCTAACCAGCAAGATTTTCTGGGCCATCAACTCGCTGTCGACGTTTGGACAATGAAGTTGAACATCTCTACCTATGTCCATCGAAAAGTTTTATTTACACCTACTACTACAGTATCGTATTTCAGTATTGTCCACTAATATATTATATGATCATAAAATAGAAATTAGTACATGTTTTGGGAACATTAGTAGTAAAAAAGTAACTTGATTATGTATTTCTTATTCCACGGCAACTCTAACCGTCCTCCATATGACGCTCTAAATTGACATTCAATATGGCGGAGATGCGCATATCTATCATTCTTGGAGGAAACTCAATTTGCCGGTACTGAAAAGTGAAGCGCAAAATTAAAGCTAGCACATATTTGTTGTGAAATTCTACAAAAGTTTATAAACTTAAATTGTCCGCTGATAGTGTTTATTTTGAAAGTTTCGTTATGTCTACAATCGAAAAGTTAACTATACAAGGAATACGTAGTTTCGGCACGAAATCGGAAGATGTGCAGGTGGGTACTCAGTTAAACGAATATATAGGTAAATTTTTAATTTAAACAATTTGTGTCTCCCAACAATTTAGTCTATTAACTTTTCTTCGCCCGTAACATTGATATTGGGTGAAAATGGATGTGGAAAGACAACTATAATCGAATGCCTAAAATATGTACTGACCGGCGAAGCACCACCCGGCAGCAACCGCGGACAGAATTTTATTCATGATCCAAAGATTTTCGATTTTAGTGAAAGTCTTGGTCAAATAAAGTTATTAGTAAAGAATATACGTCAGGAGCGTATTACTGTGTGTCGCTCTATGAAAATTAGCCACAAACGTGGAAAACCATCTTTCGAGACATTAGACGCAACTATGAATTACATGGCTAATGACGGTGACAGAGGAGATTCTATTAGTAAGCGTTGTGTTGATGTCGATGTGGCCATGAGTCAATTTATGGGTAAGCAATAAAACTTAATAACAAAGTCGTCCTTGAGAGTCGTCTTAGGTACAGAGGCATAAATATATAGGGCATGTTTATCAGGTGAATTTTAATTTTAAAACTAAAACCTCTTATTTCATTTTATAGTTCAGGAGAAATAGGCTTTGAACAACAAAAAAATTCGTTACAGCAATCTGATAGTGGAATACTGTCGAACAAGCTCTTGTAAAAGAGGACAAAAAATCGAACCGACAGCAGCTATGGGGTGCATTTTCAGGGGTCGAACACAGTTTTTCACGATTTCTGGCTAAACTGTGCATTAGAGCACCCATATTTGCAAAAGTGTTATTTGTTTCGCTTCACAAGCATTTTCTAATAGAATGAGGGTAAAAAATAAGATCTGCAAAAAAATTTTGTATTTCTATTGGAAACCGGCCAGTCGCATTTGATCCAAAGCCTGAAAAATTAATTTAAAATGAGTTTTTATTTATCGAACTTCAATTATGAAATGAACGATTTTTAGTGATAATGACCTGGGACATTTTGATGTAAAATTAAATGGTTAATACATCTTTCATACACTAGTTTTATCTATATGTGTTTGTTCGTGGTCTTAAATGATGTTAAAATAGAATTTTAAGAAAAATTTCCACAATTTTTTTTTTTTTAAACGGTTCTCATTATTTATCCAAGGAAGGTAAAAATGTTTTCGTTGTACTGTTTAATAGAGACTCAAATATAGTTTAAGCAAATATTTTTTTTTTGAATATTAAGTTTTGGTGCCAATAAAAAGCTCTGAAAATTAATTAAAAACGGTTTTTTTGACTTATCGACCTATAACTCTTAAAACGACGGTCTTAGGTGGTATGAAATAAGGACCAATTTTATACAATACGAATTGATAAAATGTTCAGCTATATGTTACCGATCATGGTATAAGAAGATGTTAAGCTCAAATTCAAAACAAAAATTCAAAATTTTTAACTGCACTTGTTAGTCTTGCATTGAACGTGAAATTATCTACCCTGTACGTTTAAATGAGGCATTAGGCTTAGTATAAATAATTTTTTGGTTTTAGTGCCTTAAAAGCTTTCTAAAATATCGTTTTATTTGTTATTACTCCAGTCAAATTAGACAAAAAAAGGCGTAGGTTTACAATAATTCGCAAAGAGCTGAAAATTGGTACACGTCTTAAATACACTTACTAATACAAATAAAATGTCAAAAGTCCCCGCCGATCCTACTTCTGCAAACATTTTTAATCAAGGTCAAACTTAGAAATATCGGTTTTTCACATATTTCTCTTAAATGGCAAGCGACATCGTAAAAGTTGGTTTGAAAAAGGGGGTATATAATTTCAAGTTCAATGCAAGACTAACAAGTGCAGTTAAAAATTTTGAATTTTTGTTTTGAATTTGAGCTTAACATCTTATACCATGATCGGTAACATATAGCTGAACATTTTATATGAGAAAGATACTTATCAATTCGTATTGTATAATATTGGCCCTTATTTCATACTACCTAAGACCGTCGTCTTAAGAGTTATAGGTCGATAAGTCAAAAAAACCGTTTTTAATTAATTTTCAGAGCATTTTTTTTTGGCACCAACCCTTAATATTAAAAAAAAAAAAATATTTGCTTAAACTACATTCTAGTCTCTATTAAACAGTACAACGAAGCATTTTTACCTTCCTTGGATAAATAATGAGAACCGTTAAAAAAAAAAAATGTGGAAATTTTTCTTAAAATTCTATTTAAACATCATTTAAGACCATGAACGCACACATATAGATCAAACTAGTACCCATCCCTCGATTTACGCGGTACTTCTTTTGCGCGGTTTTAAAATAACGCTGTTTCTAAATTTTATTTTACAAAATTTTTTTTTCAGCTAAAAACACGTATAAGAAATTTTTTTCAGTTGAAAACACGTGGACATAAATAATATGACGAAGTTTCGTATGTATGTAGTAAACATCATGGTGTAAAGACAAAGGTGGAGTCATGGTGTAATAACAAAGGTGGAGTAATTATGACACTTCTCTCATCATTTTCTGGATATTGGCCAGTAATAGACTCACATTGAAATTTATCATCAATTCGACTTTATTGTGTTTCGTTAATTTTTGACATATAGTTGTTTTTCATTATTGGTTCCGTTTAGTTTACATTTTTGAAGCGTTTGAAGCAACTTTTTACTAAGTGGTATTAGTGTTAATTTTTTCAGAATTCTATTGCGAATAAATAATTATGCTAAATCGTGCATCCGGTTTCAATCTGACACTAATAAGTCTTTTCTAATATTGAATTACAACAACAGCTACCAAATTTGTCACAATTAAAGTATTTTGCGCAACATTAGCAGCTTATCGTTCAGAAAGTTTTCTAGAACTTTATGCTTAAGCTCTGCAATTTATCAAAGCGCTTAACTTTTTTGAAGGGGCAATTGAAATGTTATAATGTCAAAGTTAAAGCAAGTAAGCGAATACTCTCACGCTCTTAAAATGGCTTCAACACTTATGGCTGTCCTTAATTACTTCACCTTTGTTATTACACCATGGTCAACATAATATTTTTTGAAATATTTTGGTTTTACTTTCATGTTTATTTAATTTTCTAACTTTTTATAATTAATACTTTGGATATGTGATTGAATTTAAAATATAAAAATTAATTCCATAAAATCTAATTATTTTATTTAATTATTATTTTTTATATAATCTCCGATTTTTCATTAGGTAGGTACGTACATATGTACATTATAAGTTCAGTTTACGCGGATTTTTTTTACCAATTATGCTATTTTCTTTGAGTTCTATTGCTGTATGGACTTCTTGTCTCGATTTACGCGGTTTTGAATTACGCGGTTTTTTCAAAAACCTATCTACCGCGTAAATCGAGGGATGGGTGTATATGAAAGATGTATTCACCATTTAATTTTACATCAAAATGTCCAAGGTCATTAACACTAAAAATCGTTCATTTCACAATTGAAGTTCGATAAATAAAAAAACCCCTTTTAAATGAATTTTTCAGACTTTGGATCAAATGCGACTGGCTGGTTTCCAATAGAAACACAAAATTTTTTTGCAGATCTTATTTTTTACCCTCATTCTATTAGAAAATGCTTGTGGAGCGAAACAAATAACACTTTTGCATATTTCATACATTTTGTGGGTGCTCTACTGTGCATCCTATCGAAAAAAGTTTAATGTGAAAGTTGTAGGAAATAGAAAGATCTACACTTTTTGTATACACCATCTTCACCGTAACCTCAAAACTTTTCGAAAAATTTACGGAAAACCAGTTTTTTCGTTTTTTAACTTTTCTTTGACAAAAGACTTCTATGAAGCTGAAACTTGGGTGAAAGATACTTCATAGTGTTGCTCAAAAGCAGTAATTTTTTTAGACGGAAATATTTAGAGGTTCAATTTATTTTTTTTTAAAAAAACCTGTTTTGGCTCACTTGCTAGGATGCCCTGAAAATGCACCCCATTCCACCCCGAATAGCTGCTGTCGGTTCGATTATTTTGTCCTCTTTTACAAGAGCTTGTTCGACAATATTCCGCTGTCAGAGTGCTGTAACGAATTATTATTTTTTTATTTTTACGACTAATTCTACTGGACTATGTCATAATGTTGGTTGGCTTTCTTTTCTTACATTCTTCAGATTAGGTTTTTGTTTTTTTTTTTTTTGAAGTCTTTAAGTTCTTCACATTTTATCCTTCTTTAAATTCTAAGACTTAATTCACCACACCATTATAAATTTAATATATTAAAGTGCATTTGGTACCACATATTTTCTTTTAAATAAAAAATTCCACTAATTTTTCTCTTCGTAACAAACAATTTTTGTAAGATATCAGGCATTTCACGCGAAGCGGACAGGGGCAATGAAGTCAAGTTTCCAATTTCAGATATATTTGAATATGTTGTAGAGTAACTTCGGGTATTGTGATATGGTCGGGTAATGTGATATACCAGTTTATTTCCTAGAACACCAAATTCCAAGTAAGAATTTTCATGTCAATGTATAAGCAACGTAATAAAACACATGCTGCAGTGTTATCCATGCCCACACTCGCTGCGTTTGGATTCAATGTGACGAAATCGTGATAGTGGGGCGATCGAAATTTTGTGAGCGTACGGTTTGATTCTTCATGTAGCAAAACTTTAAGCCAAAGAAAAAATTTTGCAGTAAAAAACAGATAGTGGATGATCATATTTATCCTTAATAATAGTGAGTTTTTTATTTGTAGACGTACATTTTCATAAAAAAACATTATTGTTTTAAAAACTAAAATCGAGTAATGTGATATAGTGAAAGTTGGGTAATGTGATATACTATATCATATGACCCACTAAGTTTTGTAAGACAAAACAAACGTTGTTTCAGGTGTACAAGGAGAAAAGACGACCATATTCTTGCAATGTGATTTTGTTTGGGCTCACAATCAATGTTTTCCAAAAAGACGGGCAGTTTATAAACTTATACAAAAACTATCTGTAATTCCCACTAAATTTTTAGTTTTTGCTTAATTTTTGAATTAATCAGAATTTAAATACAGAATTTGAATTACTTAAATAGTCAAACTTCTCTTAAAATGACAAATCATCCATAATATAATAACAGTCCTGCTGTCTTTTATTGCTTTGGGTAATACGATGTGGTATATCACATTAACCGAATGTTCTATATCACATTACCCGCCAATTCCATCAAGCACATGTTATTGGGTTTTTTCCCTTTAGTTGATGAAGCTCCAGAATGGGTTACGCTAAAGGAGTCCATAGCCGTTATATACTAAATAATGCATGAAGGAATCATAAGACATAGCAATATCTATGTCATAACAAAAAACTTACTACCTACAGTGGTGTGCGCAATAATAAGGACACTTATATTAAAATAGTTCAAACACACCTCTGCTTCTGTTTGAATAAATTCAGATAAAATGTTATATTACATTACTTGCTGGGATATCAATGTAGTAAAATACCGTTATCAGACTAAAAATATTGTTCGTCATTTCAAAGTTGTTCATCGAATTGTGAAGTGAGCTAAGTTTTAGCCTGTGCGAAATAATAAGGACACGAATATAAAGTAAGTTATATTTTTGAAACTTTGTGGTTTATAAACATTTATAAGTTATAATGGTATTGTATATGAGATGATCTAAAATTATAATTTGAAAAAATAACGGCATTGCAATGCATATAGCTGCAAAACGGCTGGGCGGACCATTATCAAACTTAGCACGAAGTATAAACATAATAGCCGTGTTTTTTTTTGACACGGCTACCCGCTTAAAAAAAATTTTGTATGAGAAATTAATCGGCGATAGATTCGCCGCTTAAATATTAATCGTGCAAATAAGCGTTGGATCATTCACAATTGGACTGTAGCTGTTCTGTATTTGGGATTGATCTTTTTTACACTGAGGTTGACGTACTTAGACTTACAATATGGCCAACGAATGTTAAATTTAGGTTCGTACAGTCTTCCTAGTTATTTCTCGGGGAATAAAATAGTTATTTCTCGCAACATCAGTGTACAATAGAGGTACTCACCGTTGTTCGAGAAAAATTAAAAACTGTCCGATTGGTCTCCAAAATGGCTTAATTTATGTCAATTGATATAGAACCATAGTTGCTGATAGAATCAGCAACCCTGCCCTCAAGCCACCCAAAGTTGAAAAAGGTGGTTTTTGGTTCAAAAAATTTTTTTTTTATAAAAATTAAAATTTAAGCATAATTAAATTAATTGAATTATATCTTTATTTTATTTTACACTGAAATACCTTTCTAATAAGCTAAAATTCATAGATAACAACACAGTAATATTTTTTTTTTTTAATAGTGATAAAAATGAAATTAAATGGGTAATAATGAAATAAAATTTAGAATGGCACTAGTAATATGTAGATAAAAAATTAAATAAAGTTAGAAGTAAAGAGAACAAGACTAAATTAAGTAATCTAAGCTAAATAAAATTAAAAGTAAGCGGAGGTTCGGCAGATCTTTCTCATTCCGAAAAATTCAGAAGATCGGATTTTCGCCAAGATGGATAATCTTTTATGTACTGTTCGGTGCATTGCAAAATAAATAGTCGTTGATCCTCATTTGTAGTGAGTATTTGGCTGAACTCGGTCATGAATTTGCCTCCACGTTCAGCATTATCATTTACTACCTGTAAACTTTCGCAGATATACGAGCCTTGAATATAAGTTTCAAATCGAAGGCCATTGAGATGGATCTTTATCCATAAAGTCCAAAGAAATGCAAAAACGATCAAGAAATCGCAATGTTTTCTCAGTAACAAAATCGGCCAATGATTTTGATTGAAAATCTTGCAAAGCGTCTTCATTGATTTCGGTCTGAGTGCTGCCGACCGATATTCCAATTAAATTTTCGACCATTTTCTTCTTTTTTTTTGTCATTTGCTATGGTTGCATCGAAAAAGGCGAAAGCAACAGTTTCCTCCGTCAGATACCACAGGTGTTTACTAAATCTACGACCTCAGAAATCTTTTCATTCACGCTGGATGAATGATGACGCTGATGAACTTGAGGTCTTGATTTTGTGCAGATATTCCTTTCGTGCAGTTGTACCATTCTTCGACGTACAATGTGATAATGAAAATTGACACATTTCGCGTAGCCTCGAGTTCTCCAGGGAAAAAATCGAATTGCTTCCGGAATATGAGCATTTCCTTATAATCAGATCGACGTTTTGGACTCGTCAGTTCCATATAGCCAAATTCGATTACTCGATTGGCAACATCATCACTGATTGCTCTTTGAACTGACTCATATCGCGTGATATCAATTTTATCTAAACGTTGATCGCTGAAAAATCTGTTGAAAATGCCTACCTCTGGAGATTTTGATTTTCCAAATTCAGATTCAAAAACACAACGTTTCTCATAAACGTGGTGACGGCACGCCAAAGGTAATAAATCGTGTCCGATCATGTCCTGAAGAATTTTGCAAGCACCAGTATATGGACCAAGGTTCGATGCTGTGGTATCGAAACCCATGGCCTGGACTTTATCGGCCAAGTCTCATTCTTTAAGTGTTTCGAACACAGCTTTCTCCATCGATTCTCCTTTGCTGTTCGGAATACTTGGAACGCCAAGAAGGTTTTGCATCCCGGAACCAGATTCTACTACAATGACTGGAAGCCGTTCTATTTTACTCAATTTTGATCCTGGGATGAGTTCCGAAATCATCTTCCCGTCCCAGTGTATTGTCAAACCACTAGTTTTCAGTAACTACAACTAATAGTAAAAATAAAAACAAATTACATTTCTAATCCCTATCCACTCTACTACTTAAAAGAAGCTTAGTTTTAGAACTAATTTACCGTTTCATGAAAATCGACTTTAATTTTCTTCGCCATTTCTTCACGATATTGTTTTCGGGTGCGTTCAATAGTGGCTCGGCTAACAACATAATCGGAAACGTTCAGACCTAATGCAGCAATAACGGCAGTCAACAGATGGACTGCATATCCATTTGAAATTTTACATTTATACAGAGCCGCTACGAGTCGTGTATCGATGAAATTTGTAGGTCCTTTTTTCGTTTTCGGTTTGTCCACTTTTTTGAGGACAAAATCTTTGTCTCTCTCTTTCCTCACAATCTTGATGCAAATTTTTGATGGTTCAGCTTCCTGAGAATCATCGATGTGTGGACATTTTTGAGTATTCTTATTCTACATTAAATGTATTATCTAGTTTTCACTTTAAACACTTAAGAACGAACGGTTAACAATGACAACAGAGCGGTGAATAGCAGTCGTTTGGCTGAATGTCAAACAGAGACAGGCATCCGTACTTCGTACAACCGTTACGGAAAGGGACATTCCCCGATATAGATATTCTATCGAAATATGGAATCGTGAAAAATAGTCATCAGTCAAGCAATACTATTTTATTATTCAGTAAATTAAAGAAAACTAATAACTTTTAGATGAATTCGAGTCTTTTCACTTGAATTTCAAAATATATTTGAAGAAATTAAGAGAAAAAATATCGTTATGAGGTTATATATGAAGCACTTTCCATGTATTAGAGCTTGTTGGAAAGGTATTTTGACGGCAAATTACACAAATAAGTAATTTAAATAATTTAATTGAGCTTAAAAAATCATATTTTCGACCAGAAAATTAGCCTTTTTCAACTTTGAGTGGCTTCAGGGCCGGGTTGCTGATATCGGATCAGCTTAATATTCCATATTTATAAGTTCTGGGTCAATTGACATAAATTAAACCATTTTGGAACCCAAAAAAAAACTGTTACTGTAATTTTGAGTACCTCTAGTGTATAAAGCTCAATCCCAAATACAGAACACCTAAAGTTAAACTCGGAGGCTTACCTCCGTTCTAAAACGTGATGGACTGGAGTTGTTTCTCGATGGATAGAGCTTGGCGCATTGAAGGCACGATGACAGCAGTTGGCTACAAAACCATTTTAAGCAATATTATTTTCCCATTTACTGGGTGGAACATGCCACTTCCTTGCACAATTCAACATGATAATGGTCGAAATCATAGTTTAGAGCTTGTAAAGTTTTCACTTGTGGAAAAACAAGTTGATATCATGTCATGGCGGACGCAGTCTCCCAATCTCAACCCGATTGAGAACATGTGGATGATGGTAAAACACATAATCGGTAAGGAAATGTTCAAAAGTGGTAATGACCCATTCGCTGAGATAGAAAAGGAAAGCAATTTCACCTTATAAATAAATAAATTTATGAATCAATGTCCAGGAGATGTCATGTAGTCTTCATTAAAAACGGTTTCGGAACCAAATATTAGGTTGGTTATGCATCTCTTGGTATTGTGATGAGTTGCACATGTTTTGAGCGCTTGATTTTTCGCTACTTTTGTTTACCTTGAATTTTTGTTGTTGTTAGCTAACGGAATAACATTTTTGTTTTTGATAAAAAATCAGCAATAAGTGAAGTTAATACGACTAACATAAAATAAAATTCAAAGTTATTGTTTCACTGAAATAATTTGATGTTTCTTCAAAAGTAATTTCAGTTGCGAAGCATTTGAACGGTACTGTACATATGCCAGTGTGTGGCAAAAATATACATTTACTTGATTCTGTAGATCAGATATCCAGTTTTTATCAAACGTTTAAGCATATTGAAACAAAAATGTCTCATGAATCATCTTCAAGCCTACAAACACTGGAAAACTATGATGTATACTTAACCATGCCATAAAATTTTCAAGGAAAACAGGATAAATTGGAGAAAAAATGTCATTTTACAGGATTCAATTTTCCGAAAACAGGATTGATTACAGGATACATTTTTTTCTTTTTTAAGCAGAATTGATAGTAATTGTTGTGTATGAATAAATATTTTGGCACTTAAACTTAATCAGAGCCTTCATCCATGTATTCCTCGTCTGATTCGTTTTCGATTCGTTCAGTTCCACCTTGAGTCTCAACAAAATACTTGTCCTTCGCTTTGATTTTCCGCAGCATGCCTTGTTTTTTTTTTATCCAATTGTAAAAATCAATCAGTCAGAATGGTTTTCAAACTTTCTACTTT
Source organism: Meiosimyza platycephala (assembly GCA_963662105.1). Lineage (NCBI taxonomy): Eukaryota > Metazoa > Arthropoda > Insecta > Diptera > Lauxaniidae > Meiosimyza > Meiosimyza platycephala. The sequence goes on along the minus strand of OY759211.1, from coordinate 65,420,089 downwards.
TACCTGAGATTTTTCATCTGTCCACGTCTTGTTCATGGAAGCGAATAGTCGTTCCACTCGCTCCGGTCGTGCCGGGTAAACAAAGGACATATTCCACTGTTGTATTCAAAAATTAATGAAAAAATGTAATTTCCATGCATTCCCGTATATCGGTCATTCTTTTACAAACCGTACACCATTTTGGATTTGATATTTGAGAATCGCCCGAAAGTTTTTTTGCAGCTTATATATGTACATAAAATGACTTGACACGTATATTTGGATTTAGCTGAAAAGTTTTTTTTGTAATTATCCACTTGAAGTCTATTATCTTCAGTCCGATCCGATCAATGTCAGATTTTTTTATTTTATACTTTATAACGTTAGCTTTTGAAGTAAATTTAAAAAACAATTTTATATTGTCAACAAATGAAAAATAATAACAAATTAATAGTTTAAATAGCTCTGACAATGCTGTAAAATCATACAAAAGTTTGTAACTTTGAACGACTGTATCTCAGCCAATTTCCATCAAAAACAAAAACCCCTTATTCCACTCAGAAAAAATTATTCATAAAAATTAAAATAAATTAAAATTTTTCGGTTTTTTTAAAATAGTTTTTTAAACTTATTTTGTTGTAAAAATAAGTTTTTTGACTTCATAAAGTGTCATTTCGGTAGGAATTTTATTATCTACAAAAAATCTGAAAGTAGTACCTATATACCCAAAATGTATAGTTTTTGAGTTATGTATAATTAAAAAAATAAAAAAAGGGTCAAATAAGCACCGTCCTCAAAAGCTCAAGCCTAAATTTAATAGCACTTTAGATTTATCTTTTATAGGGTACAATTGAACATATACGACAATAAATATCTTTAACGAATTAGTTCCTTACTGGTGATAACCCCCGAAAATCGGGTGTGTGTTCTGTACACATTAAATAGATCTGAATTTTAGACTTAGCTTTTGACGAACCCTTACTGTCCTTCCCGGTCCCGGTGGAATTTTTCTACAAACACAAACAACTTAATGCAATTTCCGTTTACTTTGAGTTTTCATTGGAAATAAGAAATCTAATTTTGCTTTTTTCTAGTAAATACAAATACACCTAATTCTGTTTTTACGCGAATTTGATTTAAAGCGATTCAAAAAATGTGTTGCGTTCTGTTTTTGCGCGAATTGATTTGATTTAACGCGATTTAACAATACATGAGCTTGAAAATTAAGTTGAAATTCTGAGAGATGACAATGACATTCAAGTTTCTCAAAAAAGAATGTGCGTTTTATCAGAAAATAATACCGATTAAATAATGATTTACAATATTTTTTACCTGTTTTTATTTTATTAAAATGAATTGCTTTTTTTTTTTGTTGTATTTGGTTTTGATTAATTAATATTTTTACTGCATTTTTTCTTTTTTCTATGTAATATTTATTACTAAACATATGTATTTTATGAGCTACTTAAATAAAATAGGTCACATCTCCTGTAAAACCGAGAGAGAAAGAGCTTTCCGGAGATCATATTCCGTGTTTGGGCTACGCCTTACATATTGATGAGTACTTTTCCACCAAAAAGATGATCTTACTCTCATCACTCCATATAATGCTTCTCCACTTTGCAAGTGGCCATACAAAGTACTCGTGCCCAAAGTCCGATCTTTTTGTCATATGTATTTTTTTTTTAACAATGGAACTTGTCGTGGACTCCGGGTACCCAAATTGTTTTCCCTGATTCTTCTTTTAACGGTTTCTAAACTCACTGATACATTGAGCACTTTCCTTATTTCCGTAGTAGGCACAAACGGATTATGTTTCGAAACCCATATTGCACGATTCACGTCCCGGGGGGACATGGAAGGCTTTCGTCCTCGTGTTTTTCGTTTATTTGTATATTGTATCGCATTCGAAATCACATCCAATAGAATTTTGAATTTAATTATAAAATTCACCTTTCGAAATGAAACTTTTAATAATTAAACGTTGCTCTGGCGTACAATGCTTCCCACGGCCTATTAAAATGTAAAAACTTGGAGAAATCAATGCAGTGTTATACAAAAATGATAAAACTCATATTTTGCAAACAAATTTTTTAATTAAAAGCAAATAGCTGATCGTAAGAAGTAAACGAGTTGAACACTACTATTATTTTGACCGCTCGAAATTGCAATATACTTAATATAATAGCAAACTTAGAAAGTACCGTTATTTTTTGGAACAAAATATCATGTGCTTATTTTGTGTACTTATCAAGTAACTGTATTTTGAAAGAGTAGAAGAAAAAAAATTTAATTTGTTCGAAATATTTTCTTTGAATTCAAAAATGGTATCGCACTACAATTATTTTGACCGCAACTGTACATATGTATGAAATTTTTTTACAAAAGAAAAAAATTAATCTATAATAAAAGTTTCATCAACTTTTTCCTGCTCCGCGTTTTGTTGACAGATATCTGGTCACGCTAGTTTAACTAAATTTCGAAAAAAAATTACTAACTCTATCATTCTAAACCCCTCATATACAGTTGTGGACAAAACAATAGGGTCAGCAATAACTTAGAAATATACATTAAATTTTTTGGCAACCTTTGTACGATACCAAACGGAAACTTTGGGGGAATTATTTATAGGTATTACTAGCTCCGAAAATGATTGGTTGGAAACTTTGAAAAATAACGGTAAATTATTTATACCCTCAATATTACGAAAAGCAGCAGTAGTGCGTGGACAAAACAATAGGGTCACCTCTTTAATACAATTAAATTATTAATTATTGTCACTAAAGTAGATATTGTGAGTATTGTTTTTATTAATTTCAGTTACATATTTGTTTATTAAGAAAAAAAAATCATACTAGGACGTTCAAATATGGGCCGAACAAAGCATTTTACAAAAGAAGCTTGCGCTATCATTAACCAATTACGTAATGAAAAAAAAGCCAACGAAAAGTATCTCGATCGAATGGACGTTCTCAAAACGTTGTATACAATGCTCTAAAACTAATAAAAACACAATTTAAAGGTGTTATCTTCGGCCAGGCCGAAATTCATACCCTACACTGCACTGAAAGTACTTTCCAAATAAATGTTAAAAAGACGTTGAAAAGGTTGAAGAAGTCGAAAATAATGTACTAAGGTTCAAAGAGGTTGAAAAGTGTTGAAACAGTTGAAAAAAATTCAAAAAGTCTAAAATATATGGAAACCATTGCAGACAGTGAAAAGAAATTGAAAAAGTCGAAAAAATGTGCAAAATGTTGAAAGTGGTTAAAAAACTCAAAAATAATTGCAAGAAGTTGAAAAATGTTGAAATAATTCAAAATTCATGAAAAAATAAAGAAAATGTCGAATCAAGTTGATAAAGCTTGAAAAAGTGGAAAATATGTATATGGAATATATTGGGAAAAGTTAAAAAGTTGGAAAAGTCAAAAAAAAGTGGAAAATATTGAAAAAAATAGAATAGAAATGCAGAAAACCAAATATGCCACTCCCACTTCTCCAATTTCGCCTACTTTCGGTTCAATAAATTATATTCGTCATTTACATCCACATACTAAATTTTAGCAAAATAGCTTGTATAGTTTGCGATATATGCCTGGATCCTGAAAACTGGACATGACCTGAACGGCAGAAAAAGTAGCGTTATATCTTAAGGAGAGATGAAACTATGATTAATTTATTTGGAAATGATTCAGAAAAGAATGTGTGACGGCCTAAAAGCAAAGAGTTTCACGTCAAATTCACAAAAAAAAAAACCACTCACGGAGGCGGAAATATTATGGTGTGGTAGTGTTATCCTTAATATGGGATAGGTCCTATATTCCGGACAACGAGTAAAATTACAGCAGTCGAATACCAAGGTATACTCGAAAACGCAATGCTGACGTATTCTGAGGAAAACATGCCCTTGCTTTGGATCTATCAGCAAGATAACAACCCAAAACACAACTCTTGTGTTTGTGAAAAAATGTTTTGAAGACAATAAAGTCAACGCGTTTAGCTGGCCGAGTCAGTCACAGGATTTAAAGCAGATAGAAAACGTGTGGGGGGCCTTAAGGAAGAAAAATAGTAAATAAAAATTTCACTAATACGGAGCTATTGTGGGAGTGTGTCCAAGAAATGTGGTATGGGATACCCAAAGAAACCTGCCAGGCTTTAATCAAAAGTATCCCAAGAAGAGTTGCGAAAGCTATCCAAAATAAAGGTGGATACACTAAATAATGAAAGTGTAAACAAAAAAGTTCATATCTTTAACATTTTCTTTTGTTTTTCTGTATATCTTTCCAGTGTACCTATTATTTTGAGCAGGCAAATATTGAGCAAATAGTATTCATTGACCTCAACTTTTGTACCTTATGGTAATACTTAAAGAATTTATACTTTTTTATATATATATAAAGACTACGAAGATATCTGCATTTTTGTTTTCTTAAATATTTTGAATAAAAAGTTTTTCCGTTGAGTTGAATTTTGAACTCTCGGGTGTACCTATTATTTTGAGCAGGTGTGTACCTCACAGCAAGGAAACCACTTACATCGAATTTCATGCCAATTGCTGCAATAGTTCTCTTAAAATATCACTTCCAAATTCATGTTAATATGGGAGGTGCCACGCCCACTGATGAAATCCCGTCGAAATATATTTAATTTTGTAGCTTATAATAATTGGCATCTATGCACCAAATTTTATGAAGATTACTCTCATTGCACACTATAGCATTAAACGTGTTTTGCTTATATGTTAGGTGCCACGCCCACCGGTTCTATTGTGCCAAATTTTCGTAAGAAGATACCTTTCAGCAAGTATGTCTGCGATACCAAATTTCATTACGATAACGTTGTTAGTTCTCTAATTATAACGTTTATAAATATTTTGGGCTGTGCCACGCCCTTCAACAAGTTTTTCCAGTATACTGATGAAGTTTGTATTGATGACTGTTCTCATCCCAAAATTTTTTTTGAAAATCAAATCTGCCAATTTTGAATTATAAGATATCAAAATGTTTAATTGTTAAAAAGTGCCACGCCCACTTTTCCAATTCCGCCCAATTTAAACAAAATTCAAGATATACATATATGATCTGTATCCGTGTACCAAATTTCATTACAATATCTTACACGGTTTACGAGTTATGGCGTTATAAAAGTTAAAATTTAGGGCTGTGCCACGCCCCTTTAAGAGCCTCTGCAAACTTAAAACCTAGCCCAATCCTAATCTTGTTCACATGTTCACCAAATCACCAAGTTTCATCAAAATCGCAGCAACTTTTTTCAAAATGGACTGAGGTATATTTACATAGAGTATGGGCGGTAGGCGTGGTCGTGACCCGATTTCGCCCATTTTTATATGCTAGCTGCTTGCAAGAAGGTGTGACCAAATTTCATTGAGTTAGCTTGCGTATTTTTCCCGTAAATGTGATTTCAACAGACAGACAGACAGACGGACATAGTTATATCGACTCAGGTGGTGACGCTGATCAATAATATATATACTTTTCCATACCTGCCACGCCCCCTTCTATGCGTTACAAACGGAATGACAAAGTGAATATACCCACTGTGTAGGGTATAAAAAGTCAGAATACGTAAAACTACGAAAAATATGACAATCTTATCAAATTAGTGTTAGCCCGTGTCTCATTTAAGGGCTCTGCTGCAACAACAACTGAGCTGAGGCTGCAAGTGTCCTCCAGTACTGTTAGGCAGAGATTAGTGGAAAACATCCTTTTGGAAGAATATCGCGAAAGGTGTCCGATCCTGACTTATTGCCATAGACAAAATCGTTTGTTGTTGAATGTTGCTTTTTTCGCCAGTTTTCATCATTCTAAGTACCTGGCCATTCAATGTGGGATTTCGTGTTGTCTTTTATTGATAATGATTTGGTGCCCGATGCTGACCTATAGGCATAGAAAAATCGTTTGTTGTTGAATTTTACAGATTTCGCCAGTTTTCACCAGTCTAAGGACCTGCTTGATCAATGTGGGATATAGTGAACAACAAACGATTTTGTATATGCCAATAAGTCAGAATTGGGCTTTTTTCGCGATATTCTTCCAAAAGGATGTTTTTCCACTAATCTCTGCCTATCAGTACTGGAGAACACTTGCAGCCTCAGCTCAGTTGTTGCAGCAGAGCCCTTAAATGGGTCACGGGTTAACCCTAATTTGATAAGATTGTCGTATTTTATCGTTGGCTTTTTTTTCATTACGTAATTGTTTAATGATAGCGCCAGCTTCTTTTGTAAAATGCTTGGTTCGGCCCATATTTGGACGTCCTAGTTTGTTTTTTTTTATAAATAAACAAATATATAACTGAAATTAATAAAAACAATACTAACAATATCTACTTTAATCACAAAATTAATAATTTAATTGTATTAAAGAGGTGACCCTATTGTTTTGTCCACGCACTACTGCTGCTTTTCGTAATATTGAGGGTATAAATAATTTACCGTTAGTTTTCAAAGTTTCCAACCAATCATTTTCGGAGCTAGTAATGCCAATAAATAATTCCCCCAAAGTTTTCGTTTGGTATCGTACAAGGGTTGCCAAAAAATTTAATGTATATTTCTAAGTTATTGCTTATTGTTAAGTTAAGTTATTGTTATTGTCCCTTTATTTTTCTCTGGTTTAAATGATTAGAATATTCGTTTAACAAAAATAAATAGTTTTTTCTATGAGCCAGGTGGTTTTTTACCAAATTCACTTAAACATTTCACATATGTAGCCTCCTCCTTCAAACAAGGTCTTACAATTTTTGTGAGCCTTTATATAGTAAAAATCAATTTTTACATAAATCGAAGAGAAAGAATTTTATGTGCCCTACTATCAAATGTCTTGATATTTAAATGATATTTAAGTCCCAAACATTTTTTTATCATGTATTCCTTCTGAAATTTTATTTGGGATTTTCCTTGAATTGTGTCACTTGGGACATGCCACGTTAAAGGCATTTTAACCATAAATATTCATCCGAGGTTTCTTAAAACATGCAGCTATAATTTTTTAAAAATGGGGTGGAATGCTCAAGAGTAGGCGTGAGAAAATTGGTTTCAATAGTAAAGTCAAATTTATTTCAAAGTAATGACCCGCACACTAAAAGCGAGCGTTTTTTACAATCACCCATACGCGCGATTTCAATGACTTAGTTTCAATAATAAAAATGGCGAACCTTTCCAAAAATATTCATTACATCTTTCAAAAAAAATTCATAACATCTTTCAAAAAAAATTCATAACATCTTCCAAAAATATGAATTTAAAATAGAAGTTTACATACAACAATAACATAACACGAAGTTGTTTTTCATTTACTCTTTCTCATCAAATGTCAAGCTCCACTTACATTATGCACACACACACTTACTCATTGCTATTGCTTTTCATATTTAAGTAACAACAACGTTTTATTGGAAAACAATAACAATTAGAGAGAAACAAAAAGTAGTAGGTATGTAGATTTTTTTTCTCCTCGCTATGTCAAGGTTTTTGCAGTTAATCAGTGCAATGCTTGTAAAAAAAACCACGCTATATCTCAGGTTTTTGTTAACCGTTCTCGAATCTGATGAGCACTTCAATTTGATATATCATTTATTGCTGTAGCTATTCTAGATCGTGTTAACTTAGCCTTATCTTTGAGGAATAAATGACGTTGCATTATAGCGCCCAAAATGTGGCACAAGGCCCAAATCTGAGGAAAATTTATGACGTAAAGCCCAAATGAAAAAAAAAAAAAAAATATTCGAAAAATGACATAACGCCCAAATTTCTTGTGAAGAAATTTGTTGTTGGCGAATTTGGTCATAACGACTTTCAATTTGGGTCCCATGACTTCCAGTTTGGGCATTATGACGTCGGCGACTCAATAACTTTTATGAGAAATTACAGTGGCCAGCGAAGCCGGTGTTGGATATATTATAGACGGATCCGCGGCCGAAGGCCGCCGCGAAACAGGTGTTAGACTTTTGGGAGTTTTAAATTCTGAGTTGCGGCCGCAGGTTGCCCATACACCCCTACTCTTATGTAAAATTACTGTGGCTAGCGTAGCCGGTGTTGGATATAATAGCCACTGCCTATCCCTCACCGGCTTCGCTGGCCCCAGTAATTCTACTTAAAAGTTAGGGTAAGTGGGCGGCCTGCGGTCGCAGCTCAGGATTTAAATCTCCAAAAAATCTAACACTGGCTTCGCCGCGGATCAGTCTATATATATCCAACACCGGCTCCGTTGGCCATAGCAAAATATCAATATTTTTTCATTTGGGCAATATGCCCACTTATTTGGGTGATATGAAACTTTTTCCCAAAGTTTTGGGCACTATGCCTATTGGTGGGCGTAATGACATTACTTCATTTGGGCATAGTGACAAATGCATGGCGGCGTAACACCCAAAAATATCATAGAGCCCAAAGTTTAAATCGAAAAAGTCACAATGCCCAAATAATTCCGCTACAACAATTTATATGGAAAATGTTTGGGCGTTATGTCTCAATGGGATTTGGGCGTTATGATTTTGGGCGCTATGATGCAACGCCGGAATAAATATGTACACTCACGGTCAAAAAAAACGCAGACTTGAATTTTGCAAGAAGTTTTATATTTTGATGCGTAAAATAATATCTACTCTTGTTTAACGGTTTTAAGTTTGTTAGATACTGTTACTAGGGACAAGTTAAGTTATTTTCAAAACTGTCCACCTAACAATAATAAATTCTAGCAACCTTTTCCAAATAAACACATAATTGCTAGTTTTATAATCAGAAATTACAACTTATTTATATGAAAAAATATATTGTTTTTTGTAGTTTTTTTTACGCATTTTTAATTTCTGTAAAATTGATGTTAATACCGCGTAGGACCTATTTTTGCCTTGATGACGCTTTCCATTCGAAAAGGCATGCTCTCATAGAGTTCCGTATTAATTCCATTAAAATATCGTTGAACCAAGTGGACTCAATTATTTCCTTTAACTTTGGAATATCGGTCGGAATCGGTAAGTGTCCCACTCACAATAATTATTTTTTACATTTTTTTTTGATAGATTTACAATAATGAACTATTTATTTTTGCATAGGTAAAGGAATATAAGGACTTTTTGAGAATTGAGCCAGTCGATGGTCCGGTAACAGCTCCGACCTCAATCCCATTGTGAATGTTTGGGCCATTTTAAAACGTAAAGTGCGCCAACAAAACCATAATAATATTCCAAAGATAAAGGAAATAATTGAATCCCTTGGTACAACGATATTTTAATGGAATTAATACGGAAACTCTATGAGAGCATGCCTTTTCGAATGGAAAGCGTCATCAAGGCAAAAATAGGTCCTACGCGGTATTAAAATCTATTTTACCGTATTATTTAAAATAATTAAATAATAAATAATTAAAGAATATTTAAGAAATTAAAAATGCGTAAAACAAACTACAAAAAACAATGTATTTTTTCATATAAATAAGTTGTAATTTCTGATTATAAAACTAGCAATTATGTGTTTATTTGGAAAAGGTTCCTAGAATTTATTATTGTTAGGTGGACAGTTTTGAAAATACTCAAAACTTGTCCCTAGTAACAGTATCTAACAAACTTAAAACCGTTAAACAAGAGTAGATATTATTTTACGCATCAAAATATAAAACTTCTTGCAAAATTCAAATCTGTGTTTTTTTTGACCGTGAGTGTATGTATATAGATTTAATTACATAGTCAATGGCCTATATACGGGAATTCATGAAAATATGGAAATTACACATTTTCATTGATTTTAGAATAGCACTCACAGTTTTTATCCGACTTGGACAAAATTACACTTAAAATATTTGTAAAAGAATAGTCTTTCATTTTAAATCTTAAAAAAAAATGAATAATTTTCTTGTATTCAAACGGAGCAATTTAAATTAAGTGATTTTTAAAAAAGACCATCAAATCTTATTCGATTCACTCAAACAGCATATCATTAGAAAAAAGATAAAAATATCTTTAGAATGGTGCACATTGTATTTGGGTTATTCGGGGATATCTCGAAAACGATTCTTAAAAAAAAAATGGTTGTCATTTTTGGAATCTACGCCCCAAAATATATCGTAAAAATTTTATAAGAAACCAGATCGCGAGATGAAGCCCAAATTTGTAAACTAGTGTTATACAGAGTAACCCCATGAAAAAGGAATGTAAGTAAATAGGATGTAGGATGCTGTAAATTAGAAAATTTATAAAAATAGCTCACTCTGCGTAAAGTGATCTAAATCAGGGGTCGGCACGACATAGCACAATTGTGCGCTCAAATATTACACGCATTCTTATGCTCTTTCATTCAGTTGTCGAAAAACCATTGACAAAGCAACATCATGCGCGGATGTAGTTATTATCGTCTGTTATGCACATAGAGAATTTTTTTTCACAGCTATGCCAAATGAACGAATTTACAACGAAAAGGCATTACGAATCATTGCAGATGCCTTTTCGTCGCCAATTCGTTATTTTCTTTTGACAACATATAACAAAAAATGCATTGCGCTTTAATTTTTAGAATCAAAATACCTTTTCTAATCTTTTTTAATTTTTCACTTTCTGCCGCAACATTCATTTCGCAAACGATTTCTGCGAAAAATTTTTTGCAGTGCAGCCTCTCTCCTCTCAATACAATCACACTTTTAATTTTGCCGATCCCTGATCTAAAACCGCCCACAAACAAGGCAGAATAAGAATAACAGATAACTTTAAATCAACAGACAGTATGTACATATCGTTACCTTAATATAGAAAGGCCCTAACTAACATTTTTGTTTCCTTACAGGAGAACGAAAAAGCTTAATTAAAATTTATGTTTTGTGGTATTGAAGTGAGTTTGTGGCCTACCGAAATCTACAAAAAGAAACTCGATTTTGAAAAAAATGCTAGTTAGCGCCTTTCTATATTAAGGTAACCATAGATTCAAATGGTTAGGGCTGTAAACTCATTCATAGTGCATGAGTTCGATACTCGGCCAGTTTTTTTATTTTTTTATATCAATGAAAATAAATTTTTCGACTTTTTAACTTGCTCTGTGACATTTTTGGAGAGCTACACAAAACTAAACACCAGAGTAAAATTTATTTTGAATTCACATTTGAAACGTTAAAAAATTATGTAGTTTTTAACTTTGCCCTTAGACCATAGACTTAAGAAAAAAATAAGTACATTTTTCATATATAGGGTAAAATTTGGCAAGCGTACCAGGTTAAATTTATTTGTGCTTCGATTTTGTGCTTTAGATATTTGTAGTTTTAGTGGCGATCGATTAATTTCGGTAGGATTTCGCTCCAACATTATTAGTTTTTAAAATACAGAGGTGTAAAATTGGTAATTTTCGTAATTTTTAGTGCGGACGTCTTTTTTTGAAAATTCAGTACTTGTATTTCATTTGTAAATTAGAAATTGTAATGAATGATTCTAATAGACCAGCGATTCTTAAATTGTGGTCCGCGGACCCCTGGGGGTCCGCGAAGCCATTCCAGGTCCGCGAAACAATTTTGACATCAATAATTTTACATCATCAAACTTTTCGCTTTATTTAAATAACACTCATTTATTAACAATTCTACATGGACATGGCTTTTTGAATGATTGCACATATTTTTAAAAACCAAACTGTGCATTTACTTTTGTTCAAACCCGGGATGCCCAGCATCTAACTGTTTCCGTTCTTCCCACTGTTTGACAACATCATCAATTTTAGTAAATTTTAATTTGAGCCTACAAGGTGCAGCTTCAAATAAATTTAAAGTTGAAGTTAAGAGCTAAACACAGTTGGGACATGCGATATCGTCCATATTTTTCTTATACGTTAATAGTGCATACAAAATTGACACTAGAAAATTTATCGCAGAGAAATAAAACAAATTCTTCTTCTTCTTTTCCCTGTCCTGATTCTGGCAACGACTGGATCAGGGATCCTAAGCAATTATCGATATTAGAGCAAGATATACTCGTGGCTATCTCTTGCAATTGAAACTAAAGTTCAATAAAATTGAACTAACCAACTACTACAACTACTCCTAAAATCCGATTACTCTGCACTTGCAAATAAGGGCATCCAAAACTTGATTCCGTTTTGTACGAAGTACTTATTTGTGTGAACAGGCTTTTCGGTACTATTATATATAAAATCAAAGTATAGAAACCAGCTAAATGTAGAAGCTGACCTGAGAATAAAACTTCCGAATATAGAGCTCGACATTGTGGATTTGGTTTCAAGAAAACAACATCATCCATCTCATTAAGTAAAAACTTTTACAGAAGAAAATATAACAAATTTCGCTTATAAAATAACAAATAGTCACCAAAAAAATAATTTTCTTTTTAAGCTTTATTATTATATTATTTATTAGATAAGATATAAAAAAAACAAATTATTTTCTAGGCTTTATTTTGACCAAGAAATATTTGTCTGAGTTTAATGTACATATTTTGACTTGGAACTTTTTTAATTCTGTTACATTGCCCCAATTTTTATTCATTTTGTATTTTAATTACATGAAAATCCTAATAAAAAATGTTTGCCTCTATAAATGCGCACGATTTGTTAAAATGCAGAGATATACACTTGTCCTCCGCTTTGCGCGACTTCATTTTACGCTAATTCACCTTTACGCGAAATTCACTTGCCTACCTAAAATTCGTTTTGCGCGACTGACCTCGATCTGCGCTGGTTAGGCATGCTATGATCTGTTGAAGCAGATGGACAGAACATTGCTGTAGAAGAGATGAATGAACTTTTTGATGACCGTGGGCATTCTGAAAATCCTTAAGAGATTAGAACTACACATGAAGAACAGATGACGGTGACCAACTTGGCAAATGTTTTAGCTTTGGGTAAAAAACTGGTGCAAGAAGCTGTAAAAATAGATCCAGATGACAGGCGGTTGAGAACGTTTGAAAACAACATATGAGCAGTCTTAGCACCTTACCGGGAGCTTCATTTAGAAAAATCGAAAAAAGTAAGGCAATCGGTTGTGACTGATTTATTTAAACAACCACCAAATGAGTTGTAAGACGTATTATTTTTATTTATTATAATTAAATTTTGTAACTTTTTTTTTGTTTGAATTACTGTTTTAAAATTCGTTGTTCCATTTTATCTGTTTTAAACAAATGTTTTTATGACAATAAATGATTGTGTATAGCAAAATAATAGCTACAGTGTCGTGAATGTGTCTTAGTCGTATATATTTCTCTTTTCAGGAACGGAACCCTCTAAATTACATGAAGTTCTCACTTCACTTTACGCGGTTTTGCTTTGCGCGACACTTTTCATTCCCCTAACCCCCGCGCAAAGCGAGGGACAGGTGTATATGGTATAAGTATCAATATTTATTAGAAAGTAGTGTCTGCATGCTTTTCAACTTCTGGATCTTCAAAAACTGGACATACATAGTGTTGAAAAGACCTTTAAAAAAAGACCGGAAATTATTGAGTCTGAAATTAAGCTTAGAACGACGTTAAATGTCTAGAGTTGGGATGGGGTCCGCAAAAAAAAGTTTAGGTCGATAAGGGGTCCTCGGACTACATAAGTTTAAGAACCCCTGTAATAGACTTTTTCATGATCTTTATTAAAAAAAAACTTTGTTGCTTAGAAAAATTTTGCAATTTAAAAATGTTTTTGTCTTTTTTGAAAAAACACATATTTTAATATTTTTTTAATTAGGCTTACATGAAAGCTTGATTTATTAGCCTTCAGAATATCAAGAATTAAAAATGGGTTTTGCGAGTTTTTGAACGTTGAAAGTGCGCGCGCGCCTCGCTCTGCCCAGATACTGCACTGTTGTACCCGCTAAACGTTGCATTGTCGGTTTTATTTTAAAACCGTTATTCATCTCTATATATACTAGAGACCCTACTCCACCTCCCACCAAAATATCATGTCGATATACGCAACACTGACGTTGCAGTAGAACAAAAAGTCTCACTTACGTCGTATCCGAGCATTGAAATAATTTTTTTTAGTTTCGTTGATATTTGAAAATTTACAGTTGATTGAAACGAAACTTAAAATTATTTCTATGCTCGGATACGACGTAAGTGAGACTTTTAGTTCTACTGCAACGTCAGTGTTGCGTATATTGACATGATATTTTGGTGGGAGGTGGAGTAGGCTCTCTAGTATATATAGAGATGAATAACGGTTTTAAAATAAAACCGACAGTGCAACGTTTAGCGGGTACAACAGTGCAGTATCTAGGCAGAGCGAGGCGCGCGCGAACTTTCAACGTCCAAAAATTCGCAAAATCCATTTTTATCCCATTTTTAATTCTTGATATTCTGAAAGCTAATAAATCAGCTTTTTTTTACCAAAAAAGACAAAAACATTTTTAGATTGCAAAATTTTTCTAAAAAAAAAATTTTCTAAACAACAAAGAATTTTTTTTTTTCTAATAAAGATCATGAAAAAGTCTATTAGAATCATTCATTACAATTCCTAATTTACAAATGAAGTCCAAGTACTGCATTTTCAAAAAAAGACGTCCGTATAAGAAATTACGAAAATTACCAATTTTTTACACCTCTGTATTTTAAAAACTTATGTTGGAGCAAAATCCCACCGTAATTTCATCGATCGCTACTAGAACTACAAATAACCAAAATTTGAACAAGATCGGTGCACAAAAATTTAACCTGGTACGCTTGGCAAATTTTACCCCATATGTGTACTTATAAACATTACATTTGATTTTAGGTGTATCTAAAGCCATTATGAACAACGTTATCTTTTGTCATCAAGAAGACTCAAGTTGGCCACTCGATGAAGCTAAGAAGCTTAAAGAGAAATTTGATGCTATTTTCGGAATTACGGAATATAATAAAGCAGTTGAAAAAGTAATTAAGATGCGAAAAGAGCAAGTAGATGACGTCAAGGTTAAGGGTAGGTTAAATACATTCAATCAGGTTTTGTTTTTATTTTGATTGATTATTTTTGTAGAAACAAGCCTTAAATACTTGTCGCACTTAAAACTTGAGATGGAGGATAAAGCAATGTCACTTAAAAAGGCGCAAGATAAATGTGAAAACATCAAAGAATTGTGCAACCGTTGCGATGCTGATATGAAACCGATCGATGAACGCTTGCAAGAAATAAAAAAAGTTGAATTGGAAGTTGGAAAATTTCTAGCACTTAAAGTTAAATTAGAAACAAAGTAAGTACTTTTTATTAAAAAAAAAAATTATCAAAGTTCGTCAATAATGCAGTAAATTAAGGCTTAAGGTTTAAGTCAGTATCTGTAAAGATTGCTCGAATAGTACGTATTAATTAAAAATATATATTGAACAAAGGTAGAAACAAGAAAATAAAATTAATTTGCTGGAGATCTCCGTATGATAAGATCTCACTTAGTTACATACCTACAGTATTGGCGAAAACTTAAGCACCCCCTCAGTACATTTTTTTTTTTTCAAATCATTAACTTTTTGTGAAAACGACGTTTTTGAGCCATGTTGTGAAGTTACTATAAGTATATATTGTAGCGAAAATTGCTTTATGACAGAAAATTCTCGAAACAAAAACTAAACGATACTAGCTAGCATCACTGACCGTAGAAAAATACTTGAACACCATCTATCGGCTTCTAGTGTTTTCTGTACTAGCTAGCATCAATGAACATAGAACACCATCTAGCGGCTTCCAGTGTGTTTTCTGTACTATAAATGATAAAGTTTGAGCATCAGTGTAGTACGACATTATCAAAGTCGACAACAGAGAAAAATTATCAACGTCGATAAGCGCGTCTAGAAGGTACCGGAAATGGCATTATGGATAATGGTGGATGGTTCGAGAAAATGGTGACTTTAGTATAAAAGGTAGTGATCTGAGCAGTCGAGACACATCTGATGTTAAGCAAGACAGTTGAACAGTTGAATTTAAGTACTAAAGTGATACAGTTGATTTTAATAAAGTGAAACGGTTGTATATACAGTTTGAATGTAAATAAGAAAAAGGAAGTAAACAATTGTACTGTGTAAAAACTAACGTTTGTGATTTAAATAAACCATTTTATAATTAAATAAAGTTTGCGTTTTTCTTGATTGCTACACAATCCAGTGATCGAACTCAGAAAAGTGTAAGAGATTGAAATTATTGTCTAAGAGACAGGAAATTTCGTAACAATATTATACCTTTATTTATGACAGAGAAAAATTTTAAAGATTTTGCGTCTCATAAATAAAAAGTTATTATCAAAGGAACATTTTAAGCCAGAAAACGTAACGGACAAAACTAAAGCACCCCCTTTTTTATGGTAAATAAAAATTTTCAAAATAAGTACTTACAGCCATGATCATATAAATAGCACACATTTTCTAAAGTTTAAAAAAGTGAATTTTATTGGCAGGAACTTATTTTTCCAGAACTATGGAGATACATAAATTTAACTTAATGTATTACCAATTCAGCTAGAAAAAAAAAACAAAAAATCAAAATTAAAAAATTTTAATTTATTTGAAAGAAATGGCTCACATAAGGGGCAATTCAAGCGAAGCGGACAATGCAAAAAAAATGAAATTTTGAAATTTGTTCATATTCGGCTTAGTTGTACTTCTAAAAGGTGTAAACACTTAATTTTTTTTATATACAGTTACGGTCAAAATAATTGTAGTGCGATACCATTTTTAATTCAAAGAAAATATTTCGAACAAATTAAGTTTTTTTTCTTCTACTATTTCAAAATACAGTTACTTGATAAGTACACAAAATAAGCTCATGATATTTTGTTCCAAAAAAATAACGGTACTTTCTAAGTTTGCTATTATATTGAGTATATTGCAATTTCGAACGGTCAAAATAATAGTAGTGTTCGACTCGTTTACTTCTTACGATCAGCTATTTGCTTTAAATTAAAAAATTTGTTTGCAAAATATGTTTTATAATTTTTGTGTAACATTGCATTGATTTCTCCAAGTTTTTACATTTTAGTAGGCCGTGGGAGGAATTGTACGCCAGAACAACGTTTAATTATTAAAAGTTTCATTTCGCAAGGTGAATTTTATAACGAAATTCAAAATTCTATTGGATGTTGTTCGAAAGTGATTCCGAATGCGATACAATATACAAACAAACGAAAAACACAAGGACGAAAGCCTTCCATGTCCCCCCGGGACGTGAATCGTGCAATATGGGTTTCGAAACATCCGTTTGTGCCTACTACGAAAATAAGGAAAGTGCTCAATGTAGCAGTGAGTTTAGAAACCGTTAAAAGAAGAAGTAAAATATTTAAAAAATATGTCGAAAATACTGAAAATTTGATTTAAAATTTTTACTTCCGGTTTTCTATACATAAAAAAACTTAAAATTCCAATTTGACTAAAAAATTAAAAAGAGCATCCTTTTTACTAGTAGAAGCAAAATTCTTTATATTAGTGGAGTGCAATTAGGCTTATACCTCGGAACCCAGCTATAGTGAATGGATTTGAAATATTTTTTTTGAATTGGATTTCTGATGCCATAAACTAAAAAGTTTACCCTTTGGATGTCATATGAAAAATTATTTATTGAACTATAATATTAGCTCAAAAAAGTTTGTAATTTCACCTATAGTTTTTGATAATTTTCGAGATATGACACTTTATCGAAATTTCTGGTCAACTTTTTTTTTTAAAAAGCGATATTTTTTTGAAAAATTTTTACTTTACAAAAATTTTAATTAATACATACATAAGAAAGCGCATTTTATGTCCTTTCAAATGGTGTGTTATTCTAAGTTATTTTTCTTGGGCAAACGAATTTTATACGGAAGGAAAGTGAACGAGCTCTAGAAATTTACTTGAAATATTGGATCGCTTAATTTTTTATTAAAATTTTTAGTTTTTTGGTGAAAAATACCACCGCAAACAAATATGTTATTGTTTTTATTGTTGTTGTTATTGATGCTGTTGCTTTGTTGTCCTTTTTGTTGTTGTTGGTGATCTTGCTCATGCTTTTTCAACCAATCCCAAATTTTCAAGTAAATTTCTAGAGCTCGTTCACTTTCCTTCCGTATAAAATTCGGTTGCCCAAGAAAAACCAACTTAGAATAGCACACCATTTGAAAGGACATAAAATGCGCTTTCTTATGTATTAATTAAAATTTTTGTAAAGTAAAAATTTTTCCAAAAAATATCGCTTTTTAAAAAAAAAGTTGACAAAAACTTTCGAAAAAGTGTCATATCTCGAAAATTATCAAAAACTATAGATGAAATTTCAAACTTTTATGAGCTTATATTATAGTTCAATAAATAATCATTCATATGACATCCATTTTTTGAAAGTCGATACAGGGGTTCCCAAATTATGATAACGATTTCATTAAAAGCTATATCCCCGACTTCCGATGGCTATATCTCCGAAATTAAATGCGTTATCCAACTTTTGATTCCATATTCGTGTTCAGTAAGATAAATAGGATTTTATTAAAAATGAGTCGCAGTCCCAAAGTAAACTTATGCCAAAGGAATTGTCAAAATACTTATGCCACGCAAAAATTCGTTGTCTGCATGTATTCTTATCAGCAGAAAGAGAATGCAAGAGCTAAACAATATAAAATTTGGCATGCATAGAGCTAAAAATATATATTTTGTTTTGCGCATCATTTTCGCACCGATATTTAAAGGTACTAAACAAAGCAACGTTCGATAGTCACAATTAGATTTTGTCAAAATAATTATGCCAACTAGTCTAATGCGTGAAATATTTAAGGTAATGCAACCAAATTTCACACAAATACTTGATATGACTTAAAGAAGCGCTGGACAACAATAAGACGAATTTCTATAAGAAGGCGTGGCACCTCCCATACATGAAACTTTGAAGTGCTATACTGACGGAGTTACTGTAGGTAGAGTAACCATATTTCACACAAATACTACGAAAGGTTCGGACAAGCTCTAGACACAAACTAAGTGCATTTCGACAAGTGGACGTGTCTCTTTCCATGCAAGCAAAAATTACAAAACGCTACACTGAAGGAGTTATTTAGATCTTGAAACAATATTTCACACAAACGCTAGAAATGAGTGTTACAAGTTCTGTATTAAAATTGCGCGAGTTTTCCCAAGAGGGCGTGGCACATCTAATACAAGCAACAACTTTGAAATGCTATATCGACAGAATTATTTAATCAAATATAATTAAGTTACAAGCAAAAGCAAAAAGTGGTTTGTTCAAGCACAAGACTAAAAATCGCCATTTCGTCAGAAGAATATTTATAAATAATACATTGAAGCCTAAAAAATGCAAGAAAATCAAGTAAACTTTTCTCCAAATATAAGTTTAAGTTTAACTAGTGGCTCTTAAAACATGTAACAGTACATTTTAAACCTTAAAAGTATGCTCCTTTTTTTCCTAATTCGGATGTTTTGTTTATTACTTTGCATTTTTGTACATGCTTGTATTTTTAGTTTGTGCAAAATATCGTATCTCAATAATATGTTTTGAGTTTCGCTCACAAAATCTTTACACTGATTCAAGCCTCTAAATGTTTAAAACGTACTTTTTTATACTGATATTGAATTACACTACTCGACAAGAAAAATTGCGGCAAATAAAAACCACTATTCCTATAAGGAAATTTCCCGCTCAATCCGAAAATCATAGTGGTTTCGCTGGATCAAGTCTGGTTTTCGAGATAAAGGGCAACATGCACTGTCCCGGGAGGTAACGCCATATAGGCTCGATTAAAAACGTTACGTTACACGATACTTATTCCAAATCTTCTTGTTTTCTAAAAGTAGAGATCACGACAAAAATTTTGGAGTAACACATGTCACAACAGCACTACTAGTTTGGTCACTACGGCTAAAAACAGGTCAACAAAAATGCAATTTTTTGCAATTTTTCAAAATAATTTCAACTTTGGCATCTTATAACTCGAAAAAAATCTATTGAACTCAAAAAGTTAGCTATCCTATCTTGTAGTATGTTGAAATCTAAAAATTTTAATTTAATTTTTTTATTTGCCGCAATAATATTGTAGCGAAATTTGGTTTATGCCAGAAAATTCTCGAAATAATTATTAAAGGATATTAGCTAGCATCACTGACCGTAGAAAAATACTTGCATCACTGACCGTAGAAAAATACGTGCATCACTGACCGTAAGAAAATACTTGCATCATTGACCGTAGAAAAATACGTGCATCACTGACCGTAGAAAAATAACACCATCTAGCGACATGTAGCATGTTTTCTGTACTATAAATGATAAAGTGATACGACATTATCAACGTCGATAATCGCCATCTAGAAGACACTGGAAACGACATTCTGGATAATGGCGGATGGTACGACATTATCAACGTCGATAATCGCCATCTAGAAGACACTGGAAACGACATTCTCGATAATGGCTGATGGTACGACATTATCGCCATCTAGAAGGCACTGGAAACGATATTCTAGACAACGGCAGATGGTTCGAGAAAATGATGACTTTAGTATAAAAGGCTGTCATATGAACAGCAGAGACACAGTTAATATTGAACAGTGGAACACAGTGGATCTTAAGTGAGAACATTTGAATTTAAGTACTAAAGTGATATAGTGGATTTTAAGTAATAAAGTATAACGTTTGTGTATACAATTTGAATGTAAAGATTAAATAAACAATTGTACTGTGTAAAAACTAACGTTTTTGATTGAAATAAACCATTTTATAATAAAGTAAAGATTGCGTTTTTCTTGATTATTACACAATCCAGTGATCGAACTCAGAAAAGTGTAAGAGATTGAAATTACTGTCAAAGGGACAGGGAATTTCGTAACAATATTTTGAAAAATTTGTCGAGTAGTGTTATTAGATAAAATAATTTTTTCGGTAAATTAATTTATAAGAAATTTCAAGTGTGATAATCCTCAAAGCTATATTTTTCTCTTATTTCGGTTTAGATAATTATGGATAGTTACAATGATTATAGTGATTCAGCAGATGTTGAAGAAAATGTTTGTTTTATTGTATTTGTAAAAAACTTGTGATGTAAGTTCTATTGTTGAAATTAAAAAGAGGTTTGGCAACTTTAAAACAAGCATTTGAAGAGAGAACGATGGATGGTTACAGTAGTTAAATACGTGTGAAGCTATATATTAGGGTCCGATCGAAGGTTTCGGCCTAAAAATCGCACATTCGGCCTACCTTCGGCTTCGGCCTTAAAATGGTTGAAGGTTTGGCCGAAGCCGAAGGTTTGCAAATGAATGCAATTTCGAAGTAAAATTCCCCAATTTCAAACACACGAAATATGCAAAAGTGAAATAGTTTGGAAAAAAAAGTTTTTTAAACAAAAATAGCTCAGAATGTGATATTGTAAAGTTCATGTAAACGACATTACTTGTGAAGTTAAAGCAATAAGCACTACAAATATTGAAAATAATCTTTGGGAATCTCATGACACAACGGCCATGCAGACAAATAACTCATGCTGAGTTTCAAGTTTTAAGATAGAGTTTGAGATGCACTTTAAAGAATCAATTATTATGAGAAATGGATGTATTTTTAGCAATTGGCATTCAAGTTCATTTTTGAAACTAAAAAAAAGCACAAAAAATTTCTATCTGCCCCTCCGACTAACGTTGCAAGTGAACAATTGTTTAGCGCTGCAGGTCAGCTTTATACCGACTCACGTTCAAATTTGCGAAAACATTGATAAACTTTTATTTTTAGCTTACAAAAAAAAATTATTTGACTTTGAATATTAAAGTGCCTTCAACTTTTATGGTATTATCATTTTTTTTTTTTTTTATTTTTTATTTCAATTCATAAGAAAACTAGTTACAATGCTTATATCTAGCATAATCTAATACCTATTTAATACAAGTTAACTCATGAAGTTTAAAACATTCTGTTGTCTAAAAGACAAGAGGCGAATGTAGTAAAAATATTATTCATTATATTTGAATTTGATGGGGAAAACAATTATAAAAAGTTTAAGTGATATATTGGTAAAAAAGAAAAATAATAATTTTATAAAGTGAAATAAATAAATAAATAAACAATATTCAAGTTATGCCATTACATTAAAAAAATTTTCAATGGTGGAATAATTTAAAGCAAAAAGCCATAATTTAACAGATTTTAGAAAGATTGATTTCACTCTTACGCATCTAATTTCTTTTGGAATCTTATTAAACAGTCGAGGTGCAGTAACAAGGTAGAAACGAGAAAAGTGCGCTTTAATAATAGTAGGAACAACTACAAAACTTTCAGTGTTTACACGCAAATTGTATTTTTCTTGTAACCTAACAGAAAAAAAACCAGATTTTTAAAAAAAAAATTTTAAGACTTTAAAACAGTAAAGATGTCTCAAAGGGAGAATGTTAAGTGATTGAAACAGATTAAAGCTTCGTTCTCCGAGTAGCTTTATACATAATACGAATCGCATGGTTTTGCTTAATAAATAAGGCTCAATTTTACTAAAATAAACACCACCCCAACAGGAAAGTCCATATTGTAGTTTAGATTTAAGTAATCCATCATAAACCAATTTTAAAAGTGCCTGATCACAATATAGGCTGAGATGATATATTTGCTTTACAACTTTATTTGAGTATTGTTTAAGGTGAAGTGTGTGGTGGTTCCAGCTTAATTTATGGTATAATATGATGCCCAAGTATTTAAAATTTGTTACTGTCTCAATTTCAAAACATTTATTGTTACAACTTTTATTGTCGTTAAAAGTTACACCAAGACCAATATCAGATAAGCGAAATTTCGAACAACTCGGCGAATGATAGACTAAAGGTAGGATATCACAAGTTGTGCCTTTAATATTAAATATCATGAATTTAGTCTTGTTGCTAATTAGAAGTTTATGCCTTAAAAACCATCTTCTTAATAAATCAAGATCGTGATTAACATCCATATAAACATTGACAATGCTCCTACTCGCATAGGTAAGGGCAGTATCATCTGCAAAAGCTGTAAGACTTCCTTTAAAAGGTTGAATAAATAGTGAATTAATATAAATCAAAAACAGAGTTGGCCCCAAAACCGATCCTTGCGGGACACCTAAGTTATTATATCTCACACAACTAAAACAGTTTTTGATTTTGACCATTTGTTTTCTATTGTTCAAGTATGACGCAAGCCAGTCATATACGCTGCTTCTAAAACCAGCACTGGCAAGTTTGTTCAGCAATAAAGTATGATCCACCATATCGAACGCCTTTGTGATGTCAATGAACAGGCAAGCCGGATTATCTGACAAATTTAAACTATTATATATTTCACCTGTAAGTTTTAATAGTGCATCTTCAGTAGATTTTCCGTTCCTAAATCCAAATTGACAGTCACTAAAGAAACACAATTTATTTAGGTAGGACGACATTCTATATTTCATACCTTTCTCAAAAACTTTCGAAAATGTGGAAAGAAGCGAAATTGGGCGGTAATTATTCAATGACGACGCATCACCTTTTTTATATAATGGAATCAAAACTGCTGTTTTTAAAGAATCTGGAAAAACACCAGAATGTAAACTTAAGTTAAAAATATGGCACAAAACATCCGATATCTGAAAAGAAATATTTTTTAAAATAAAGCTTGAAATCTTATCTAAGGAGCTGGAATGCGATGTTTTGAGCGAAGCTATAATTTTACAAATTTCAATAGCTGTGAATGGTATAAAGAAAAAACTTCCTTGACTATTAGAGTCAGATACCAAATTTACATAACAAGCGCTAGAAGTATTTACCGAAAGATCCTGAAAAGAATTTATGTTTGAAAAGAAATCATTGAATAGATCGGAAACCACTAAGGGGTCAGATACGACTTCATTGTTGCATTTAAGTGAGATATCAACATCACAAGTGTTTCTGTTAAGTATTTCATTAACGATTCGCCATTCTTTCTTGGAGTTGCCAATATTTTCAGAGAGCTTAGTTTTGAAGTAGCTATCTCTAAACGAGGAATTTCGGCTTTAAGATACAGACACAACTTGTCATAGTAATCTTTCAGTCTATGATTATTTGGATGTTTTTTAACTGAGGCACAAAGTGTTTTTTTCATTTTAATTTTTCTTAGCAGTGGTATCGTCATCCACTTTTTGATACATTCTAGCTCTTTGTTAGAATTTTGAGAAGATTGACTGCAATCCGAAATATAGTATTGCAGCTTACTAAGGAATAGATCAAAGGCAACAGAGGGATCTAGCGATGCATAAACATCATACCATATTTCACAATTCAATTTAGATTTAAGAGAGACAAAATCAATTTTATTATAAACCAATTTTTCACGTGGTCTTAACCTAGAAACGCTATGCGAAAGTTGGATGCTAGTAAGACTGTGATCAGACAACCTTAAATCAAAAACCGCTGATTTATAGTTAATAGGGTTACTTCTGTTGAGCCTAATGCATATATGATCCAAACAAGAACTAAAACGAGTGGGTTCTGTCACCGCAGAGTCAAACCCATGCGATGCCAGAATAGATAAAAAATGATCAACATCACGCGAATCAGACAGAATATTTATATTGAAATCACCCAATAATATAATGTTTTTGCACTTAAGATTATCCAAAAAATTTGAAAATTCATCTATAAAGTCTTTAATTGTACATTTGTGTAGCCTGTAAACGCAAATAAAACAATATAAAATATCACAAATCTTGTAATTGATGATTATAAACTAATATTGTTTATTTTTGCTAATAGATTATAACCATATAATTTATTTTTTGTTACTTATGCATTGAAATTTTGTTTATGTAAGTTTTTATTTATAAAATGCTAAACCTTCGGCTTCGGCCGAAGTTCGGCTTCGGCCAAAAAAGTCACCTTCGGTCGGACCCTACTATATATGCTCATACCTCATGTCGACAGAAATATATACATATAAAATACATTGAAATATGGTTACAAGATCTTAAATAACTCCTTCAGTGTAGCGTTTTGTAATTTTTGCTTGCATGGAAAATGACACGCCCACTTGTCGAAATGCACCAACTAACTAACAGGAGTATAAACAAATTTCACGACATCACTTTATTCTCATTGCCCGCTTCGCCTGAAATGCCCCATTGCCATTATGAGAGGTTCACATAAATAGCACAAATACTAAAATTTGGAAATTTTTTTATTTTCAATGTTGAAATCTATAAAAATCTGCATGTTAATGATCGGTATAAAACATCGGAGAAAAGATGTCCAGCTTTGGAAAAATATACTTTGAACTGAGAGACAAAGATAAATCAACTGCGTACAGATGGAAAGACATTTGCTAGTCGGCCGAAAAGTCAAACCTTGAACCCAAGGTTCACCAAGAAAACAGTACCGATGTTCCTTGGCAAAGGACAAACGCTTCATCGCGAGCTTTTTTTTTTTTTGACAGGAGCGACTTTTTTCTAGCAAAACGCCCATACAGATTTGCTGCATTGAACCGTTTTCCTATTAAGTTTTGTGACACCTAAGCCCATATTTTGCATCCTATGCCAACTTCATGCATGATAATGGCCCGAAACATACGGCCAATATCATCAAACCCTGGCTTCAGCGAGAGAAAATAAGTGTTTTGGACTGGCAAGTTCAAAGTCCGAACCATAATTCCAAAGAAAATTTATGGGGTGATGTAGAGGCAAAACTATGGAATAAGAATATAAAAAGTTTTGACGATTTGTAAACTGCAGCTCAAGAAACTTGGTGTTCATTCCTAAGGAGATGTCTCAAAGGCTTGTGGGGAGCTTGAGCCGAAGATGCGAATGTTCATGCAAAATAAAGGACTTAGTACAAAATATTAACTATACTTAATCATTTACATGCGATTTTTTTAGATTTCAACATTGACAATAAAAAAATTTCCAAAAGTTAGTATTTGTGCTATTTATATGAACATCTCATAATGGCTATGTGAGCCATTTCTTTTAAATAATTCAAAATTTATTAATTTTAATTTAAATTTTTTTTTGCTGGCTGAATTAATATAATACATGGATTGATTATATGGATCGCTCCATGTACGTTGACATACTAAAAGATGTGATGCTGCCATATACCGATGAAGAGATGCCACTTAAGTGGAGGCTCCAACAAAATTACCCCTTAAGTTTTTAAGCTCGCGAGGTGTAACTCGAGCACACAACTTTTGTTGATTACGTCTCAGACTACTACTGAGCTGCAGCCAAAGTTTCTCTTTGAGAAAAAGAGATTCCTTCCTCAGATTACGCCAATAATGGTGAAATCCATTTGGTCCTTCCAAAAGAATTTTTTCACAAGCAGAAAAAATAACCTACTTCAAGAATTCACATTGCCATTGCTCAGTAGTGGTCTGAGACGTAATCAACAAAAGTTGTGTGCTCGAGTTACAACTCGCGAGCTCAAGAATGAATAGTGAAATAGTACTTTATTGTGCTGGAAAAGTAGCCTGCTACCTCCTTTCCTTTCATGCAGCATAATGCTCGCATTCAAACAAGTCACAGGACAATGGCCTTTTTACAAGTGCATTCCGTTGAGATTATGGACTGCCCTGCATGCGCGCCGGACTTAAGCCCCATTGAAAATGTGGAGTCTTTGCACGGCGAGTATATGCTGAAAATGAGAAATATGAAAATGTTTCCGGTCTTAAAAGGGTAATTTTAAATGAATGGAACTAACTCAACCCAAACTTGTTCACCAACCTAATAAATTCGATGAAAAAACGCATTTTTGATGTTGAAAATAACCAAGATGGCTATATTGGCTACTAACGTTCACTAATTCAAAGAATAATTACATTCACTTACTTTTGTTCTTTGTTTTAACTGTAAAATTAAGATGGTGTCTTATAATTTTGAAACAGTTGCCAGTAGGCAAAAATGTGTGCTTTTTAACTGAAAGAAACGGCTCTTTTCCAATTCTGTGTTTAAAATATAAAAACTATATTTTTTTAAAGCTTATTCTTTGTACATTTATTTGCTATTTTTTGTTTTTCCAAAAACATAAAAAACGCAGCTTTAGCAATGGTTGAAGGCAAGTTATTGAAGTGTCTTACAATTATGGGAAGCACCTTATATCTACATTTTATAACATGTAACGCACGCGAATCCGCTGGTTTGTTACGTAATCTTCCAGTCCGTCGCAAACTTCTGTAAGAATTTGCAAACACTGCTCGCTAAGGAATAAGTCGTCATAGTTGACACTAGTATGTTGCACCGGTCTTCCGTCGTCATTACAAAATCCATAGACCAAAACAATATCTGCATATTCTTCATTGGGGTAGTCAACTATTTCAAAAATAGATTATATAATTATAAGGCCTAAACTTCAATGTTATAATATCCGCAAGCAACAATTAATTCATTACTAAAAAAAAAAATTTTTAAACGATGTGCTGGGAAAATCATTCAAACAAACTTCACTAAACTTGCGCCTGTTAACACAATGAATTGTTATGATGTGAATGATATAAATGTGCGTTGCACCTACCATACCAGCAAAAACTTCGAAACGCTATTCAAGAAATTTTTACCAAACTTGGCACGGAATCATTTGGCAACACAAACACGCACTGGTCAAAAAGTGGGCGGTGTTAGAAATCGGTGATTGCACCTCTCTCTTGGTGCGATTGAACAAGTAGACGTATCGCTAGCCCGGGTTTTTTACTAGCTGGTTTCGATACGTTTTGGCGAAACAAAACGATCAGAAGTAATCTTGCATCGATACCTTTCACTCCACGATCGCTGTGAGCTGTGTTAAATTTCATGGGAAATAAAATCGAAATTTTTTTTTTCAATAAAACCTCAAAAATCACTTAAATATTATACAAACAGTATATCGTATGGATATCTCGTAGCCGTATCTACCCTTCCCTTTCTTTCTCTGTTTTTACTCAAGATGGGTATTAGCCGCGATAGTGCTCACAAGCGCCGCTCCACTGGTGGAAAACGCAAGGCTCTTCGTAAGAAGCGCAAGTTCGAGTTGGGACGTCCCGCAGCCAACACCAAGCTTGGTGCTTCACGTGTACACAGTGTGCGCACACGCGGTGGTAACACAAAATTCCGTGCTCTCCGTTTGGATACCGGCAATTTCTCATGGGCCTCTGAGGGTGTTGCACGCAAGACACGTGTTATCGATGTTGTGTACAATGCCTCAAACAACGAGTTGGTGCGTACCAAAACATTGGTAAAGAACAGCATTGTTATTATTGATGCCACACCATTCCGTCAATGGAATGAATCCCATTATGTGCTGCCACTGGGACGCAAGCGTAATCCAAAACATCAAAATAAAGAAGATGAAAATGATGTGCTAAATAAGAAACACAGTGAAAAAGTTATGAAGAAGTATTTGGAGCGTCGAAAGTACGCCAAGGTGGAACAAGCTTTGGAAGATCAATTCATTTCGGGCCGTATTTTGGCCAGCATCTCATCCCGCCCTGGTCAATGCGGTCGTGCTGATGGTTACATCCTCGAAGGCAAAGAATTGGAATTCTACCTTAAGAAGATCAAGTCTAAGAAATAAATAATTCTTGGTTTTATAAAATAACAAAATGAAATTGACTTCTTAAAAACACAAATTTTTTGGTTTTTTGTAACAAAAAACTTTATGCCACTTTAATTTACCAGAAAATAGACAAATATAGTTATTAATTTTGAAAAAAATTTGATAGATACCCTCGTAATGTATTTAAAAAAAAAAATTTTTTCCGATTTTTTATGAAATTCGGCAATCTTTGAACGCTTACACCGAAAGCACAGTGAAAGGTATGGATGTAAGATTTCTTCTGCTCGTTTTATTTCACCAAAACGTACCGAAACAAGGTAGGACTAAATGTTTTTAAAAACCCGAACTAATGTAGCACTTCTATACAAGAAAAAACTTTTAAAAGCCCAAGTACGGAAAAAAAATCCTCTAAATTTTAACAAACTTGTTACAAAAATGTGATTCAAAGCTGAAAAATATTAAAGGAAAAAAAATATGATGAGTTATAGGCCTTGGCCACGCAACGAGCGGCAAGCGTTAAGAGGCAAACCGGCAAGCGGTGAGGCGGCAAGTAACAGAGTGCCAAGTGGCCATTTACTGAGCGTCAATTCTAGAGCGTTAGTTTTTTTATTTCTGATAAATAAAGTTCAAATTGAAAACAAAATTAAATTTGTCAAAAAAACAACATAATTCCCAATTCATATCTTCAGTTTTAACAATGCCGTTGTTAAGTTCTGTTTGTCTGCTTGAAAGTCGGCTTCATATTTGGAAATTTATTTTATATTTAAAAAAAAGAATATTTGGTGTACATCCAATTAACCGGAAAAGATCAAGTTATGGTGAATTTCATCATTTGTAAAAACAAATTCGAAAACAGACTTGGGTATTTTTGAATTACATTTCTTTCAATTACGATTACAAGTAATCATTACTTTTAATTCAAAAAATAAATTAAAAGTAATTGTAATTGAAATTTTTCAATTACATTAATTTCAATTACATGTCATTTAAAATTACAATTACATACAATTCTAATTACTTTTGTAATTGGATTAGTAATGCATGAAAATGTAATCTTTTAGAAAGCTGTGATCTATTACTTTTGCCAAGTAATTTGAAACGAAAATGTAATTAACCACACATTTTTCAGCAATTACATTTATTAAAATTTGAAAAAAATTTTCTTTCAAGCGATAAAATTCACAAAATATATTTATGTTATTGCATATGCTTTATATGGGAATATAAAGGAAGAACTTTAGCTCCAGTCTTTCACCAAGTTTAATGTTTGTTGGACATGTATAAATGACCTTATTACAGTTTGCTTAAACGCAAACAACAACATATCGAATGTAACATTATGCTTATTCTGTTCTATATTTAATATAGGTACGTATTGTGTATGGACTACACGAGTAAACTAATATCCTGGAACAGCATGCTCGATCGAGCCTGTTATTTTTCCTAAATATAGTCCTCCCCTAGTACTATACAATGAGCCAACACAGATTTTTTTTGGACTTTGTCACGTCCTTAGCTGTAGAAATACCCATATGTGTATCTATGGATAAGTATTTATGCATTTGTGTTTGTATATCTTGTAATTGATTACTTAAAAATTGGAAATTACAACTAAAAGTAATCCATTACAAATTTCGTTCAATTACTTTGCTTTTCTACTACATATTTTGGATTACAGTAATTTTAATTGAAAATATTTCAATTACAATTATAAGTAATTGTAATCGAAATATTCTCGTAATTTTCAATTACTATAAATGTAATTGTAATTGAAAAATTTCAATTACAAATTACAAGTAACTGTAATTGCATGAATAACATCCTGACCGATTCAGGCAATATTTACGGATGTCAATACAAACTTTTGATTTGCTGCTAAAAAAAGTTGTTTTGCCGCTTATATTTTCACAAAATATTAAAACACAAATGAAAGCATAGCGGTGCCTCTCTGCCGCTCCAAAATAAATTTTGCCGTTCAATGAGTATGTAACCGCTTCAATAGTGTTCCATATGTTTTAATTTTTTTTCTTGCCGCTCTGCCGCTTGCCGCTAGTTTCGTGGCCGTAGCCTTAGAGAAAAACCGAGCGGCGTTTTTTTGTATATTTAATTGATGAGATGCTATGTCAAAGACATTTCGTGAAACATTTTTCTACGTAAATAAAAAAACATGCTAAACAAATTTATTTATTTTATAAAATAAATTCATTTCTAAACAAAAGTGGTATGTATTACGTTTTTTATGCTATTCTCCATAGTTTTTTAGGTTTGTCATTTCAAAAAGTGTGCAGTTATTTATAGAATTACCGATATTTATATGATTAAACTTTATTGTTGGTCATCAATATTTTTTCTTGGTAAAATCTCGGACACTCGCCAAGGAAAAATTTTGATGATAAAAAAGAAGATACCGAAAATATTGGAGACTTAACCAACAAAAAATATTGATGACCAAGAAAATATTTATAAATATTTTTCTACGGATTACTTTTTGAGATTATGTAAAAAGAAGTATCATGACTACATGTGATTGTTTTTCGAAGGTCGCAGTACAACGGGCAAAAAAAAGAAGCACGGTTGGTCAAGTTATGTATACCATATAACTAAACAAAAAATATTTGAAATTCTCGATAGTAATACATTTTCAATAAATATTAATATTTTGCTAAAAAAGTTAACATTTGGAAGTTCCTGATAGCTCAAAACCTACGTGGTCAATTTTAGACTTTTTAAAAATTTTATGTAGCTCATTAATTTGTATTCGAATTATACTTATCGATGTAGGGGTTCATAACTTTTTTCGATTTCTGCGAAAGCTACATATATTAGATTTTCATGATTTAAATTACTAGATTGCAATGTGCATAATCGTTTACTAAACGCATATTATTTAATGGGTTTGATTTATTATTTTTTTTGTTCTCTTAGGTTACAAAATTGTAATGAACAAATAGCAAATTTAGGTATAAAGATTAAGAAACCTTTTGATGGAAGTATTGATGAGCTAGATCTGGAAATTCAAACCTTTAGTACGAAAATGTCTGAAAAAAAGATAGAGCGTCGTGAAATTGAAGAAAAGCTGGCAGTATTAAAAACGCAAGAAAAACGATTGCAGCAAACGTTAAATAACTTAGACAAGAAAAGCTCTTCACTCATTCAACAACGCCAAAAAGAGCAAGAATGCAACGCAGACCGTGCTGAAAAAATTAAAATGATTTGCGATCAAATGAATGTTGAATTAAAAAAGGATGTGGAAAATAATCCTGAGGATGTGCCTGAAGTGCTTGAAGACATTCAGAATGCTTTGCTAGCGGAGCAATGTCAAATATCCGAAACGCTGGCAGAGCATGATCAAAAGGATCAACAACGCCAATTAGAAATTGATCAGTTACGAGTGGATATCACAAAATTAGAAGAGGGAATTGCCGCAATAAAAAAACAGGTGATAGTGAACTTATTCAAATTAAATTATGTCTTAATTGTCTTACAAATTTATAAGTAGAAAGGACAACAAGAAAAGGAATTCAGCAATGTTGAGAAAAAGTTAAGTGAAATTGAAGTTTCATCAAATCGCTTAAAAGAAATTACAGCAAAAATAGAACAAATCACAAAATATTTCGAGGAGTGCAGTGCCAATTTAAAACAGGACGAAATTAAACAATCCATAGCAGATGGCAAAAATAAAGTAGTTACTTTGCAGGATCAGTTCCGTAAGGTCGATGATCGTTTGACATTTTTAAATTCCATTTCGAAACTTAGCGCTGAAATTGCCTTAAAAGAAACGGAAAGAGAGAAGAGGGAGCAAGAAGTTCGACGTGTAAAAAGTAAACACAGTGATAACTTAAAAAAGATTTTTGAAAAACCAATAGAGTCAAATTTTAAGCGTACCATTCAAGTGGCCTACGAAAACTTGCGTCGCCAAATTAAGGATTTGAACAAAAAAGAGAATGCACTAAAGTTGAAGGAACAATCTCTTGAAATAAAGCGTAAAAATATAAAAGACGATTTAATGCGCACTGAAAAAGAACTTGAAGATACTAAAGACAAAATCTATGAAAAATGTCACTCAACTCCTTATGAAGATTTACTTAATAAATGTAAAGAGTCAGTAAGTAAACTCCAATTAGAACATGGTGCTTTGCGTTCTGCTGAAGCTATGTATAAAAGGTAAAATAAAGAATAAACGCTCAAAACTTTTTTTTATACATTAACATTTTTCTAGATATATTAAAAAAGTTGAGGAAGACCCATGTTGCCCTTTATGTCATAAGGGAATGTCCACTAATGAAGTAAGTACTATTGATGTAAAAATCTACAATTTTGAACTTAAAACTGACTAAAACAATTGAAAGATTAAATATTTATTTTAATGTTGCTCATTTCGCATTAAATTTATAAAACTATTCAGTATTAAAAATATTACAGCGCTGAATTAAGGTAAGACGAAGTCTTCGAGTATACATAGAACATTTTGTTTAATTTAATAGAAATTATAAATTTTATTTTCTTGTGTATCGGAGCACAAAATATTTATAAGTATTTTACTGAGCTTACTGTTCAGTACAGCAGTGTGTGTTAAATCAAAAAACAATGCAACAAAATCGGAGGCAAAAATCTAGTCATACTTGTTTCATCCATTGCTAAATGGCATCATCAGTGACCTCTGAGCCGATTAGAATAACTACCCCTCAGTAGTGTTGCAGGATCTGACTCTTTTCTAAAATATTTTGCCTTAAAAATTGAACTCCTTAGTAAAATTTTCGTAGGACTAAATAAAAAGAACAAAAAAGTAAAAAAAACCCGTTACTTTTGTTTCGTGTTTTCTTGTTTGTGATGCAATTACATTTTTGCACCAAAAATCTGCTGTTCATTAAAATAGTAGTGCTTTACGTAATTAGTTGAAAAAAATTAAAAATTCTAGAAAACCGCCATAAGTAAGTGTTATTAAGTAATTCAATAATGTACTTATATGAATTTATTGCAATCTTCCTTTTTTAGTGGGTAGAGGAAGGAATAGCTGAATCGAAAAGATATAATCAATAATTAGACTAAGGAATCAGGGTAAGACCTTCAAGAAAACTGGAAATGTGGTTGGATGCACTGCCCCTGATATGTAATGCTATTACCTATTGTAAGAAACCTAAAAATCGTGGTGGTAACCGCCAGATTTCGTTATTAGACGACAGACGAAGTGCACGATATTGCAAGACTAAGCCCTCGGCGTCCTCAAAAATGATTAAAGATCAGCCAAATCTGTCGTTCAGTGCTGTGACAATTCAATTTCAATACAAGAAGTTCCAGGAAGGTATACCTTTAGACGAAGAAGCACGTCGCACAGTGTAACACTTTCATATAAGCTGCGGCCAAAACTATAAGAAGTTGTCGTAGAGTAATGAAATTTGGCATGGACTGTAAAAATGAATAAAATCGGTTCATAATCAAGCATAGCTCCCATACAAAAAAAATTTTTTTTTTTTTTAAATTTTTTTTTTTTTGAAAATTTCACAAGTAGGTTTCTTTCTTCTTTAAAACTAAGGCTGAAAAAAATGTGGTCAAGTTTTTACCTTCTTTAAAAGGAAATAAAAAACCATTTAGAACCAGTTAACAGCTTTCACGTATTTTTGCTATTTTTTTGAAAAATATACATATATACGGGCGTCTCTGGGGTCGCTGAATACGTATCCTAGGTCAGAAATTTAAAATTCAAGATGGCGGATCGAATAGGGCGGAAACTCCATACCTTAATGCACCATATTGGGTCCGCCATCTTGAATTTTAAATTTCTGACCTTGGATTCGTGTTCAGCTTCCCCAGAAACTCCCGTATACCAAATTTGGTACTAATCGGTTGATTTCTAAACAATACGTCCAACATATTGAATTTGAAAATTTTTAAAATATAGCCTCAAATTCGTAATCAGCGACCCTAAAAACCACTGTATAACAAATTTGGTACAAATCGGTTGATTTTTAAAAAATTCGTCCGCCATCGTGAATCCGCCATCTTGATTTTGTAAATTCTGACTTCGGGTTCGTAGTCAGTGATCCCCAAGACCCTTGTATTATACCGAATTTGGTGCAAATCGGTTGACTTTCAAAAATTCGGCCACCATATTGGATTTTTGACCGCCTTATTGGATCCGCCATGATGAATTCAGTCAACCACTTTGAGCCAAAAAACGATCCGATCAAGATCACGATACGAATTTTCCCTGGCTGATGCACAAAATTTTAAGTTCTTAAACTTAACATATAATTTGTATGGATTTTAAATAGAATTTTCCATATTTATGTGGTCACTTTGTATGGGCGGTAGGCGTGGTTCGTGGTTTCATTCGAATTTGATACAACTAAAAGTGAGAGTGCACAACTAAAATAAATTATATGTGCATAATGTTGAGTCATTCAATTCTTTTTTGTAGAATTTAAAGCAATTTAACCGTTTTTATGTGGTCATTTAAGGCAATTTTCTTGAAAAAAGTGCTATAAGTAATTATTGAATTTTGTACATATAACGAAAAAGTGCAAGTCCATTCTTTTGTCACA
Organism: Meiosimyza platycephala; assembly: GCA_963662105.1. Classification (NCBI taxonomy): domain Eukaryota; kingdom Metazoa; phylum Arthropoda; class Insecta; order Diptera; family Lauxaniidae; genus Meiosimyza; species Meiosimyza platycephala. The sequence goes on along the minus strand of OY759211.1, from coordinate 65,385,167 downwards.
TATTTGTATTGAACGTATAATCACTATACGGAAGTTTAAGCAAAATCGAAGACTATGTTTTTTTGCTATTCACACTTAAAGTTAGGAAACATTTTCAGTTTTACTCACTTTCCTATATATCAAGAACATCGAAACATATTTTTAAATGCACAACTGCTTTTAAACTATTGAACGGAATTAAGCAAACTTTACAGATTTGAAAAACTTTTTTTTCATATTTTTAAAAAATATATAACATGACCTGCATCAGTGAAAAAAAAATATCCGAAAATACTCACCAAACATTCGCATAATTCACTCCATTTGCATATTTTGGTTTTAGAAATTTTTCTGCGAAAAAGTGGTGTAAGATAGTATTGAATTTCATACATATAACGCAAAAGTGCAAATCTATATTTTCGTCATCTCTTTGTATTGAATGTATTATTATTATACAGAAGTTTAAGCAAAATCTAAGACTATGTTTTTTTGCTTCCCTCCGCTGAACTTTGTCAATTTTTGGAAATTTCTTTTTCTTAAGGAAGTTTTCTTGTAACTGACCTTGAAGCCAAACTAATTCTTCAATATTCTCAAAAATGCTATTTTTGGAAAACAGAAACTTCAAATTTTTCAAAACTGTGTATATGTTTGTAAATTGACTGAATAGTTTTGGAGATAATAACAGCTAAACTTGAGATATTGAATTGCATAAAACTAAAATTGTAAATTTTTAGAATAAACCTTCAAGTTTCCGTGCATGCTGTTCATTCAAATTTCCACATATTTCCAAAATGCTTATAGATTGCTCTTAGTTGAAGATTTTTTTGTCGATCTATGTATTAATTTTTAAGAAATTTGTTACTTTTTTTTTTTCCTTATGGCCGCTAATGTTACACTGTGCGTCGTCGCAAGAATACAATTTGCAAAAGATTGTATGAAATGGAATGCCGAAGAGTGGCGCAACGTATTATAGTCAGATGAGAGCAAAGTATTTTTTTTTTGTAGAACAGGCTCCAGGCAGTTTGTTCGTTGTCTACCAAACACAGAATATCACCCCAAATACACTACCAAGACGGTTAAATATGGTGGACTGACCATTATAGTATGGGCTTTCTTTTGATAGACTGGCGTTGGCCCTATCCATTTGATTAAAGGTATTATAGACAAAGCAGTCAACGTTAATTTATTGAAGGATGTAATGCTACCGTATGCCAGTCCGGAAATGCCTTTAAAATGGACGATTCAACAGGATAACGATCCTAAACACACTATTAAACTAGCTTATGAATGTTTGTATCTTAAAAAATCGACGTGATGCCGTGGCCAGCTCCGGACCTTAATCGGATAGAAAATTTGTGAGGAGATATCAAACAAATCGTAACAACAGCAAAGCCATCAAGTAGAACACAGCTTTGACAAATGCTTAAGGGGGCAGGTCCAGTCATGATTTTTGAGAAATCTAAATTTTTTTTTGCATTTTCTTAAAGCATACTATCTTAAAAATATATCCTGAAAATTTGAAGTCAATCCGATAATTACTTTTGGAGTTATTCGGCAGTAACCAAAGGGCTCTCGGTGGTAAGAGTACCGAGCGTAAAACTTTAAATGCATTTTTCTCAAAACTATGTTTTCGGAAGCGGTGACCACTGTAACTCGAAAACCGCTCGATAGATTTCAATGAAATTTACACAGTTTTTAAAAAACATAAAAATCTAGTGCCTGATAGAAGGATTTTAAAAAATCGATTTTTTATGAATAATTATTCATAAAAAACTGTAGGTTTTTACCGAAAATCTGGAGATAGATGTTCCTGAAGCCGCCATTTTGTTGATTTTTTTAAAAAAAAAACCTTCGATCAGGCACTAGATTATTTATTTAACTAACTAATTTTTTTTTATCCGATGGATTTTAGATGATTTTCCAAGGATTTGTGATGGTCACCGCAAGACACTATTTATGGGACAGGATCCAACACAACCAGCTATAACTTTTTTTATTTTTATTATTTTTTTTTTAACTTTCGTCAAATCAAGTTGAAACATAATGTAATAATTCCACATTATCACTTTTATTAAATAAATTAAATTAATACAAAAAAAATTATTGAAAATGCTCTAATTTTCACGGCCATGACTGGACCTGCCCCCTTAAAGGGACTTGGGCTGAAATTCCTGTGAAGCGTTGTAAGTACCTTATTGACTCTATTCCACGTCGATGCAAAGTCGTAATGAAGAAAAAAGCGTTTATCACGAAATATTAGACCCAAAGAAACATGTATAAGATGAAAAATTTAGTTTAAATTAAGTTGTGTCGCTTTTTTTTCTAATTTTAGTAACCACTACTATTTGTGTGAACAGCCTTATTTTTGAATTTTATTTTGATTAAGCCATTGCGTTAAAATAAATAAAAGTTTATAGCAAAGGAGACTGTAAATATTCTCGGAAATGAACTGAATGTATATTACTATTGTTTCAAAACTTTAAATGAAAATTGTACTCATCATTTAATTTGATAGTAAAACACCCAGGACCCAACGGCACTACTATTTTTGTGAACACAGCTGTATTTATATAAACTATTATTTTCACGAAGACCGGTCAATCGATTCACATGTAATTTACACCACGCGCCTTTTATATTAAGCTTTTTTATGTAGGGTGCATATTTAAGGTGGCCCTCATACAAACATATTTTTAAAATACCATTTTCTCGAAGACTGCTTTATCGATTTCATGGAATTTACACCACGTGGCTGCTATATTTAGAGGCACATACTTAGGGTGGCTAAAATATAAAAGTATTTTTTAAATAGAACTTTCACGAAGATTTCATAATTGTTTTTTATGAGTTCATATAACATCCGGAACACCTACCGTAATAAACAATAAAGCGTTTATCATGAAATATTAGACCCAAAGAAACATGTAAAATGTAGTTTAATTTAAGTTGAGTCGCTTTTTTTTAATTTTAGTAACCACTACTATTTTCGCGAACATTATTATTTTTGAATTTTATTTTAATTAAGCCATTGCGTTAAAATAAATAAAAGTTTATAACAAATGAAACTGTAAATATTATCGGAAATGAATATTACATTACTATTTTTTCATAACTTTACATGAAAATTGTACTCATCATTTAATTTGATAGTTTCATGAACACAGCTGTATATCTGTCTGCCCTCTTCCATGCGTAATAAGCAGAAGGACAAAATGAATACATTATTTAAAGTATACAAGTTTTTACTAAAGGTATCTTTCATTTAGGTATCTGACTTGACTACAGAGCTCACCGACGAAATCGATCGTTTGCCTGATAACATAACTTCTACCCAAAAAGTGTTGAAAGCGGAACAAAAGAAATACGAGGGCTTACTTCAGCTTAAACCATTAATAGAAAAAGTTGCACGTTTGGAAGCTGACATTCCACTCCGCAAAGAAGAGTTAAAAAATATTGGAGAAGAACTGGCCGAAAGCACAAATAATGTCGAATCGCTGCAGGTGATGCTTGCTGAGCCGACAATAAAATTGGACTTAGCAAATTCAATGCTAGGAGATATGTCATTATTGGATGAGGCACTAAAAGAATTATCTCGTCTTGAAGTTGATGTCACTAAATTGAAGGTAACAATTAAATAATTTTTTTTTAGCAAAAACTTTAATTGTTGTTACCGTTTAGAGAAAACTTCCCGAAGATGCCGATTCAGATGTCTCTATTGATGACTTGCAACTGGAAAAAACAACAGTTTCAGCTGAACTAGAAAATGAACGAAGTTGTTTAGAAAAACTGCAAACGGACTATGAGAAGGGGGTTGAAGCTTTAAATAAACTTCGTGAGAAACGCAATAAGCTTAAAGATGAACAATTAAGCTTACAGGAAGGTGTACAATCTCTTCCTCAACTAAAAGAACGAAGAGAGGAATTGTCCAAACTTATCGAAAGTAATTCGTTGGAAATGAATAGTTCTCAGCTTAAGGTTCAACCACAGAAACTAAAACTTAAATTGGCTATCAATGAAAAAGCAAAACTCAAAGAAGCCGATCGTAAAAAAGTTGCTGAGCTTCAAAGAAAACATGATTCTCACAAAAAAATTGATAATGAAATAGAAAGGTTAGTTAAAATTATATTTCGGTTTGTAATATTAATATATCAAAATTTTTGTACATACTTTAGACTCGGTAAGGAAATCATTGGATATCAGAAATTGAATTTGTGTGCTGAAATTGAACGTTTAAAGCTGTCTTTTAAAAATGGTCAAGATGATATAACTGAAAAGGTACATAACAAATATAATACATATTTGTATTAATTTCTCATTCGATCAGGTTTTTTAATATATATTTAATAAATTAGCGAGCTAAAAAGTTCATAACTTTCTGAATGCAAATAAAATCAGGGACCCAACCAGTTATGGCTTTTATTATAAAAGTTTCGAAAAAAAAGTTATTTTTTGACTTTTGTATTATGTATTTGAAAAATAATTACAGGTAAATGCTGACTTCTATATTTGCAGTCAAATGATAACAGTTAAACAGTCAAATATTTTTTTTTGGCAAAAATAAAAGACTGCCAAATAACAAATAAACCGTTAATCCAATTGAAGTAAGTTTGGTACCAATCCATTGGTCTAGGTTTCTTGAGTTCGATAATGGACCTAGTTAGAATATATAGGGTCTTGTCGAATTCTATCCCAAACATGGGTTGCCACCCATTTAAGAAAAATTGGCACAAAAAAATGGGTGGAAATCCATGTTTTGAAGAGGATTCGACAAGCAAACCTATATATTCTATTTAGGCCCTTCGATCTCTATCATTTGGCACGCATTTCAAGCTGTAATCTTTATTAACAAAAATAGACAAAAAAACCAGTGGCAACACATGGTTGGAACAGGATTCAACAATGCAACCAGTGTCTCCAATGACACCGTAATTACGGTAGATCCACCGTAACCTGGCCCAATCTGCCGTCTACCGTAAACATCCATTACGGTGCCGTATTCCAAAGTAATTTCGCTTACGAATCACCAAGCGGTTTTTTTTAGTTTATTGCGTTTACCGAATCGCTGTTTTGCAGCTTAAAACTAAGTGGCAACACTCACCACTGGACATTAGAGTTCGCAAACTATCGATAGTCGCGATAGTGCGAGACTATCCATTGAATCTACTACACATACCTAATGCAGTATTGTTTTCGCGGGTGAACTCACCTGTAAATCAGTAAAGTTGTAGAATTTTCTAAGACTGCTAGAGTTGGCCGAAAACGTAAGCATTGCAAACAAAAGTTCAAAGATGAATGGTGCAGGCATAAAGAATTTTCTACGTGGTTAAAAAAGCAACCCAACGGCGATTATAAAGCTATGTGTTCAGTTTGTGACGTAAAAATTATGGTATATATGAGCATTATTAAAAGATATGCATGAAGAAACAATTAAAATATTATATTCAATTAAAATATTAGTTTCGTCATTAAGACGAAAAAAAAGAAATAAATTGTTGACAAAGACAATAAAGGGCAATATTTTCGCCCAACAATCCATAAAAAAGGGATTGGCAAAAGTTGTGTTGATTTGTGCCATGATCCAAAAAATTAAACTCTCCATGTATGAAAAAGATGTCTTATTAGAAGATTCGGACTCAGAATAACTGTAAGTAGGTTTTTTCATTTTAGCCGGCCACGTTTTCGATTTATTTTTGGAGCACATCCTTCAGCCATGGTTTTTCTTGAAGTTATATTTTAAATTAATATTCAATTTAGAACTATTAAAATTCACAAATTTATTTTTTAAAATTGAATTCAAAGTAAGAAATATGTGTAACTTTTTATGTTTTTTTTTTATTTTGACAACTAGTCACAAAAACTAGTTTTTCTAATTCTGACCACTATATTGTTGTGATAGTGAATTTTATGAAAATTAATAAAATAGTTTTACGTTAATTACATATAATATTCTGTTTTTATCCTGTACAAATATTCTGAGCAGTGTATAATAACACCATAATTTACACCGTAATTTTTAAATTGATGCACCGTAATTTACTTTAAAACACGGTAATTAAACCCTAGAAACACGGTAATCTAAAATTTTCAGTTGGAGACACTGAATGCAACTCAAGCTGTTCTGTTATACACTTCGAACTTAAATAACAAAATTGACCAAAAATCGATCATTTTTGGGCATCGGGACAGCCTTTGGCAAGGCAATTCTGGTTGGTTAGTTTAATAGAGCCAACGACGAACAGACCTTCGTCATTTTATAAAAGCTGAAAGTTTATCTGTGTATGTCACTAATGGAGGTAACAACGATTCCCGACTATGAAGTTTGGTTAACGGTTACTTTGGAAGATAACAGGTAGCAAAGGTGCAAAAAATTGCATGTAACTCGTCATTTTATAAAAGCGGAATTTTATATATGTTACTTGAGCTATCAAAAGAGGTTTTTTTCAATTGGCAGACACTTCCGATGGTTATTATAGTCTGCCAGACACCTTAAAGGTCTACACTGCCGTCAGAAGCGAAATAAGCGTATCTCAAAAAAATCGATATTCGAGATTCTTATGCCATCGGATAGCTTAAGAAATTACGCATCTAATGAACTGCGTCTAATGCCGGTATCTTAGTTCAAACCTATAAAAAAACGCCTAAGAAAATTACCTATTTCTCAATTTCACATGTATTTCAATAAATTGACATAAACAAAACATCAATTATCTCGAAACGAGTTTTTTTAAGATACGCCTATTTCGCTTCTGACGGCAGTACAGTAGTACAGTATAATTATATAGTAGAAAGTGTTCTACAATAAATATCGGTTTGAAACTTAGGTCATGAGTTCCAGGAGATATGAATATGATATCATGTAAAAATGGGCGTGGTCTAACGTTTCCTACGCCTACCTCACATATAAAAAATTATAAAAAAATATGATATAAGGCTATTATATAAATGAAAAATAATTAATAGCATTACGGCATCACTAGCCAACCAAGGTTGCCTTGCCAAAACGTGTTCCGATGCCCGAAAATGTCCGAATTTTAGCCAATTTTGTTGATTTAATTAAAACAGTAGTATATTACAGCTCGAAATGTATGCCAAGTGATAGAGCTCGAAGAGGTCTAAATATAATATGTGATGTTGCATTGTTGAATCTTGTCCTAAACATGGGTTGCCACTCATTTAAAAAAAAAAATTACCCTAAAAACTGGTGGAAACCCATGTTTCAGACATGATTTGAAAAGGCAACCTTATGTTTTCTGCTTAGGTTCAACATATGTTTCGAATGGCAATCTGCCAAAAGTATTTTAAAGGTGAAATGACTTTAATGTACATCACTGTTTTCAGTTAAACAAAGTTTCTTTGTTCAATCAAAATTATACTGCTCAAATAAAATTAACCATATATTTAAAGGATTTGTCATAAACTTTTTCATTGTGTCTCAATAGCCTTCCTTTTTTTGGTTCTGCATATTATCTTCTACCTAGAATCTTATGTTGGTTTTTTAAGCGCATTCATAAACGGATTAAATTTTAAATCAATTCAACCCTTTTATGTACATATATAATAATCTAAACGCCCTGAATTGCATTCGCGCAAGCAGTTTGCATACATTTTACACTTTATTTTCATTTATATTTCAAAACTTCCCACTGTTTTATTACTTAGTACCTGTTGTAATAGGATAAAATTTAGTTTATTTAGTACGAATAAAAGTTAGTTATAAGCATCAAATAAAAAAGCAAAACTAAATTTATTGCCTCCTTCATTTACGATTTTTTTTTATTACCTGTTTAGACATTTATGAAAATTCCTTGAATTTTTGGTCGATATTGAGACCACTTTGTGAAATTAAAAGTCAAAAAAAACTTTTTACAAGTGACTTCTAAAAATAAAAATCAAAAAAAACTTTTATCAATAAAAGTTTTTATAATTAAACATTATTTAATCGAACTTACAGTCATTAAGCAAAGACCAATATTGTAAATTTTTACTTATTGATCAATGCTATTTTTCAACAAACATGACAAAGATAACAAATGGAACAATTTTAACCTGGTAATTGGTGACATGTTTCGGCTATTACCAATAGCCTCATCAGACCAGTTTGGTTAATTCTGTACATGGACTCGAACCCCTGACCGTTCATGCATTGCAATTGCATATTTTGCGACGGCCGCTCTAACACTTGAGCTACTGAGGGACTTGTCATGAGGTGTACAGAGTGCGCATATTCCATTTGTCATCTTTTGTCACTTTCTCGCTTGCTGCCATAGCCGTTAGACCGTCGTCCTAAAGTCATGCTATGATTTATTTTTCGAAATTGTGGTGTTGCCAGCCACATATTTTTGAAATTCGGCGTGCTCTCCATATGGTTTAAGAAAGTTGATTTTAGCGACTGATTATTTTTTATAATTAAACATTATTTAATCGAACTTACAGTCATTAAGCAAAGACCAATATTGTAAATTTTTACTTATTGATCAATGCTATTTTTCAACAAACATGACAAAGATAACAAATGGAACAATTTTAACCTGATAATTGGTGACATGTTTCGGCTATTACCAATAGCCTCATCAGACCAGTTTGGTTAATTCTGTACATGGACTCGAATAATAATGCGCCAACTGAAAAAAACACCTTTTGATAGCTCCTCAAGTAACATATATAAAATTCAGCTTTTATAAAATGACGAAAGTTACTTGCAATTTTTTGCATCTTTGCTACCTGTTATCTTCCAAAGTAACCGCTATCCAAACTTCATAGTGGGGGATCGTTGTTACCTCCATTAGTGACATACACAGAGAAACTTTCAGTTTTTATAAAATGACGAAGGTCTGTTCGTCGCTGGCTCTTGGTCTATAACGAAAATGCATCTCTATCTTTCCTGTACATCTCATTCTGTAATCTTATACACTCGAATAATAATATAATAATAAGCGAAAAGTGTATGCAAGCAATATTTATTTACATGGGAATCTGAATTCAACTGATTTTTGTTCGCTTGTTATTACAGAAACATTTAATACCACACAAACTATTACTATACAATCTAGAAATCTAGACCAATGGATTGGTACCAAACTTACTTCAATTGGAATAACGGTTTATTTGTTATTTGGCAAAGCCTTTTATTTTTGCCAAAAAATATATTTGGCTCAGTTTAACTGTTATCATTTGACTGCAAAAATAGAAGTCAGCATTTACCAGTTAATATTTGACTTTTATCAAATACATAAGTTGGAAAAATAAAAGGCATCCATAACTCTTGTAGTGGATGTCCTGAGTATCACAAGGACATCGAAAATTTTCCTTTGCAAAAATATTTTGTCCTTGTCTTTTTAATTTTTGATTGAGATCATACCTGTTATTTTCGGTCCCTGAATAAAATAAAATTATTTTATTATTTTCCGACATTTCGGTGGGGTGTTTCCACATCAGTTATTTATTAATATAAATCTAAAAAAACATAATATTTGTTATTCTATAACAAAACAATAATTTACTCAAAAAACATTAATATTTTTCATTAAAAAATTTTTTTTAATTTATAATAAGGGTATTCCTGAAAACTCGAAAAGCCTCGAAAACAGGAAAAGCCTCGAAAACTCGAAAACATTTTCGAGCCTCGAAAATAATTTGTATGAAAAAAAGTTTACGCAACTCTCGAAAACTTTCGAGGCAAATTTCATGCGAAAGTAGCCTCGAAAGTTGGAAAATGAATAATATGAGCGAGGAGAGCGCAATTGTTCTCAAAAAGATAAAAAAGTGTCAAAAACGAAAATTAAATTATGACGATTTTTCGATTTTCAAAACAAATTTTAATTGATTAAGTTAAGCAATTTTATGTTTCTATTTAAACAATATAGGTATCAGTTGATAAGTAATTTATTAAGCTATAATATTAGTGTTAAAAAATTTCAAATTGATCTATCTATGATCAAGAAGAATGGTTTAAAATTGATCCAAAAAAATTATTTTTTTAACAAATTAAAGTTTTTTTATTTAATTTTTTTGATTGACAACTAAGACACATGTTGATTTCTCTCATTTTCACGCTCATATTTAACTACGTTTGGAAGTAAAAAGACACGAGTTAGGCAGTTTTTGGCAACAAAAGGCGTTTCTCATTCGTTTGCACGTTTGCATAGATTGGGGTGTTCCCTTAAACAAGCTCGAAAACTTTCGCGTTTAGAGGAATACCCTTAATATAGATTACAAAAAATCACACAGCAAATTTTTAAAAGCTCCGGTATATAGAAAGCAGCGCAAGCATCCCGCGCATTGGACGCTACGCATCAGGTGCGTCTAACGCGTGTGGTGTTACATAGAACGTGCGCTTTTCTTTTGTTTTTTTTTATCGAAAATAATTTTGCTTTCATTTTAAATTTTCAAAAATCATATAAATGCGCAGTTGGTTATCGGTTACACCGCTTTTTCTCAGCCATTACACAACATAACCGCTATTTTTTTTTTTTTGTTGGTAAGGTTGAGAACAGAAGGATGTATACTTATGTTTTCAATAGTAGGCGGTGCCACGCCCCTAACTGGAACAAACGTTTCCACGTCTAAACTAATAGACCGATTTTAATGAAAGTTGGTTTGGAGATAGATTTAACCCTAAGAAAGGTTATTAAAAACTTTGATTTCCTTAAGGGGGCGTGGCATCACCGTGAATGTGAAAAACCGCTGTCTTGGTTGAACCGCTCCATCGATTTTGATGAAATTTGGTTTGGAGATAGAGTGATTGTTGAGTAAAAATTTTTCGTTTTTAGTGGGTGGTGCCACGCCTCTTACAGGAAAATACGTCGTTATTGCTAAACTAACGAACCGATTTTGATGAAATTTTTTTAAGGTATTGATTGAACCCTAAAAAAGATTTCTAAAAACCCAAATTTTTTTAAGTAGGCGTGGCAGCACCTCTAACAGGAAAAAGCGTCTTCACTGCTAAGCTAATGGACCGATTTTGATGAAATTCGGTATGAAGATAGAGTGAACCTTTAAAAAAGGTATTTAGTTTTGAGTGGGTGCCGCCAATCCCTTAACAGCAAAATATGTTTTCTTAGCTAAACCAATCGAATGCATTTGATGAAATTTGGTATGGGGATATGTATATTGAACTCTAAGGAAGAAATAGGGGTAGAGCAACATTGTACCATGATTTTCTTTTGGAAGCGTTGACAAAAAATAACTTTTAATATCATTTTTTCAATATTAATACCAAAAAGTTGGTTGATTTTCAACCACTGGGCGAACTCTAGTGTATAAAAACGAACAAATTTTGCTTGGATTGAGTTGAAACTTGCACAAATACAGTGCAGTCGCGCTAATCCGGACATTCGCTATTCCGGACTTCCCAGTAATCCGGACATCTCTACGATTCGCATATTTTTGAAATTTTGCCTCTACAATTCGGACAAAACTAAGTCGCTGGCACGAACATGTCAACTTTGATTTTTTGCAAATTTATTTCGTTATGTTACGGGGCTATTTTTGAGTACATTTTCATACTCGTGAGCCATTGCAGGCACGTTGTTTATTTCAAATTTGTGGATTTTTTCAGTCATTTTATTCCTTACTCTTATGATTACAATTTCTTTATAAATACATTAAAAGGGAATGAAATACAATCATATACGCCTCTAATATGCATTCTACATATGAGTCGCCCAATTCCAAAAGCAGTTATTTTAAGTTTTCATAATAGGTAAAACACGAAAAACTGCTAAAAACTTTCCTATTCATTATAATGATCCAATTGTTTGGTGGATTGAAGGCAATATATTACTGATCCAAATTGCAAACTGTGGATAATCTCAGTTTATCCATATCTTTGTTATTAATGAAATAAAATTGGATTTAACTTGTTTTGCTTCTGTAAACTTTTTTAACTCGCTTTGAAACATTATTAACTGTCATTTTGTTCGTTCAAACAGGTGCAAAACAAGTTTAATAAATTTTCAGTAGCCAAACAAGATATGTAAATCAATTAGTAGAAACATACCTACACCATAGAATGCATTTTTTGACTTTACTAAAAAAAACAAATTTTTGGTCATATTATTATGTATGTAATTATAGTTTGAACTAAATATACTCAAAATATACATACAGCTGTGTTCACAAAAATAGTAGTGCCGTTGGGTCCTGGGTGTTTTGCTATCAAATTAAATGATGAGTACAATTTTGAGTTTTGAAAAAATAGTAATGTATATTCATTTCCGAGAATATTTACAGTTTCTTTTGTTATAAACTTTTATTTATTTTAACGCAATGGCTTAATCAAAATAAAATTCAAAAATAAGGCTGTTCACACAAATAGTAGTGGTTACTAAAATTAAAAAAAAAGCGACACAACTTTGTAACGAACCTTTCAGCCAGGGTCTCGGCTCGTCGGCGTCCGGGGTTCGTATACAAAAATTTATATTAGCAGGTGGCTAACAATGGGTTTGATTTCCGGGAGTTTAATAGAAGAACAAGACCTTCCATGTGTATTACTTCGATAATCCACTTTATTTCTATATTCACACAATATTTATTGTAAATTTTATATATATCTAAGAATAAATTATAAATACGGTTAGGATACTTAATTCTCGTTGACTTTAGCCTCAATGGGGATTGCTCCGTGCCGCTGGTTTTATCCTGTCCGGCAGCGTATTATCGTGCCGCACCGGTACCGCGCAAAGGCGACGATATGGGTGCCGAATTTGATACCACTCGACGTATGCTCTGACTACGACGGACTAATTTCTAGTACGGTGTTTGGGTCTAATTTCTCTGACGGCGTTTTATTGCCGCATACAAGTACAACGCAAAAGCGACTTGAAACTTGTATACGTTAATTCAACGTACCCGTTGAACTACTCCTGCGACCTACTTTCTGTGACGGCGTTTTATTACCGCATACAAGTACAACGCAAAAGCGACTTGCCACTTGTATACGTGAATTCAACGTACCCGTTGAAATACTCCTGCGACGGATGCGCTGACTACGGCGACCTAATTTCTGTGACGGCGTTCTATTACCGCATACAAGTACAACGCAAAAGCGATTTGCCACTTGTATACGTTAATTCAACGTACCCGTTAAACTACTCCTGCGACCGCATACAACTACAACGCAAAAGCGACTTGTAACTTGTATACGCGCTACAACCTAAGAGAAGATAGAAAAGATTTATTATTAGTGGTTTTCTTACGGCTGCTGTTGTCCGGAGCTGTTGAACTGCTGGCTGCTGTGGTCCTCAGAAGAATGAATTCTAAAAATCAAAGTATTTGCCCAGTCACTTTTTCTACCTCTGTAGATTTTTCCACAATAAAGCTCTAACAGCTGTTTACTATGGATCGTGGTGACAGCTGTTGGGCAGAGCTACCGTAGGACAATTCTTTGTGTTTTGCTTTTCTACTAGTATTGCGTTTTTTACGCGTCGCCCCGCGCTAATACAATGAACTTAACTAAAGGTTTTAACTTATGTTATATACATTTTTCCCTTTGTAAATTGATAATTTATTAAAGTTTTAAAGAAATAAATAGCAACTCCAAGGCTATAAGTAAAAAATAAATAATAAGCGCGCATAATTCAAACAAAGTTTAATAAAAATAATGAAAAATAAAGTGTTTCGATGCTACTGCTGCTACTGAATTTGTGGGGTGGAAACGAAACCTGACTTCCATTTAAACTACATGTTACATGTTATACATGTTTCTTTGGGTCTAATATTTCGTGATAAACGCTTTTTTCTTCATTACGACTTTGCATCGACGTGGAATAGAGTCAATAAGGTCCTTACAACGCTTCACAGGAATTTCAGCCCAAGTATCTTTAAGCTTTGTCAAAGCTGTGTTCTACTTGATGGCTTTGCTGTTTTTACGATTCGTTTGATATCTCCTCACAAATTTTCTATCCGATTAAGGTCCGGAGACTGAGCTGGCCACGGCATCACGTCGATTTTTTGAGATACAAACATCAATAATCTAGTTTACTAGTGTGTTTAGGATCGTTATCCTGTTGAATCGTCAATTATAAAGGCATTTTTGGACTGGCATACGGTAGCATTACATCCTTCAATAAATTAACGTTGACTGCTTTGTCTATAATACCTTTGATCAAATGGATAGGGCCAACGCCAGTCTATCAAAAGTAAGCCCATACTATAATGGTCAGCTCACCATGTTTAACCGTCTTGGTAGTGTACTTGGGGTGGTATTCTGTGTTTGGTTGACAACGAACATACTGCCTGGAGCCTGTTCCACAAAAAAAAAAATACTTTGCTCTCATCTGACTATAATACGTTGCGCCACTCATCGGCATTCCATTTCATACAATCTTTTGCAAATTGTATTCTTGCGACGACGTGCTTCTTCGTCTAAAGGTATACCTTCCTGGAACTTCTTGTATTCAAATTATTTTCCATTAGTCGACGACGAATTGTCGACAGATTTGGCTGATTTTTAATCATTTTTGAGGACGCCGAGGGCTTAGTCTTGCAATATTGTGCACTTCGTCTGTCGTCTAATAACGAAATCTGGCGGTTACCACCACGATTTTTAGGTTTCTTACAATAGGTAATAGCTTTAAATATCATGATTCTATCATTTCGATTCAGTAATTCCTTCCTCCACCCACTAAAAAAAGGAAGAGTACCTCGATTGCATTAAATTTATGTAAGCAAATTATTGAATTACTCAACTAAATTACGTAAAGCACTACTATTTTAATGAACAGCAGATTTTTGGTGCAAAAATGTTAATGCATCACAAACAAGAAAACACGAAACAAAAGTAACGGGATTTTTTTACTTTTCTGTTCTTTTTATTTAGTCCTACGAAAATTTTACTAAGGAGTTCGATTTTTAAGGCAAAATATTTTAGAAAAGAGATTTAAAGGTCATGTCCTGCAACACTACTATTTTTATGAACACAATTGTATGTCCCAAATACAAAAATGTTCTTCAATAAAAGGCTTAGCACGAAATGACTTGCATTATGTTACAAAAATAAGCAGGAATATCTACTTTTGAAAATAATTAACGTTAATTCGTCATAAAAGTGGATTATAATGGCTTATTTTTAGTTTGAAATACATGTTATTTCTATGTCGTAATTGCTGTTTTCAATTGGTTTTTACTAATAGTCCAAATAAATTTTTTCGACTGACTCAGCTACGAGCTATCCGTTTTAATTTTACATGTATATTAGAAGAAAAACGTCAGAAACTCAGTGTGGTCTGTGTGAGTCGGTCGTTCTTCAACAGTCCGACCAAATTAAAGGATTGGAAGCAGATCGATCTAAAAAAATTACTTTTCGATGCAATTTAACCTCAAATATAACGAAATACACTGATTTTTTAACATTTGGGTAGTAATATCGAAAACCGGAACCATTACATAAATTCTGACTTCGGACTCGAATACAGGACGTCAAGAGATATTCAGACTTCAAAACCAGAGGTTTGACCAAATTTTGTCAACCTGTGTAATTCTAATTACAGTAAATGTGAAAAGGAAAGTCCTTGAAGCGCCAGTACTAAGTTCTCTTGATTACACATGACTGGTCCCTACAAATTTGATCTCAGATCTCACTTTACGGCAGAGGGCCGTTCTAACATATCATAAATTGATAATAGTAGTAAATGTTGAACTCTATCTCATCCTAGGGGAAAAGTGATATTAGAAAGAGATGTGCTAATTGATCAAAAATAAAATAGAAAATCCCACTAATACCCATTGCAATCAATGTAATGTATATTTATGATTTACCAAAAATCAAAACTGTTTTGGTGAACATCACAATTTCATGTAAGTTTCTAGCTAAATCTTTGTTATACATAAGATACTAATTATTCATGTCGCACAAAAAAATGTCGTACCAATGAATTGGACTCCCTTAAGGCCCATAGGGACACATATGTCCCATAAAATTTCTCGAAATTTAAAATCATATTTTATAATTTTCGGATATTTTTGGCTTAGTTACAGCCCAATAGAATACTCTCATACTGTGAGTTCATAGGATCACATTTCAGAAGCTTATGGTCCTCAAAGAGATATCCTCATCTTCTTCACATCGTAAGCCTAAATTGTCATCATAATCGTTGTTTTCTGTATCTGAAAGTTGAACGCCGTCTGGTAAATCTGATGAAACTCCAGGGAGGGTACATTCCATATTCAAATTCTTGTTTGTTGTTTTAACGTATTTTAGTTTATCAAGATTAACATTTACTCCTTTGGGAGCATTTGGTATATTTGGTATATAATCTGAGTTTTAAACAATTTTCCTGTTTTTCCAATTACTTTGGCCTCACCAGAAGAAAAATTGTAAAATGGTTCCCCTTGGACAGGAATGATTTTCTTTGCTTTGCTTCTTGTGATAATAATTTATTTGAAACTTGAAGGGCCATTGTCTAGGTGACTTAATTTTATCATCTACTAATGTTTTCCAGTCTTGAACACGACATCTTTCCCCTAAAGGAATAATGCAGTAGTTTTCCATTATATCTATATACTGCTGCGGATTTTCAATTACAGAAAAAACTCTAAATTGTTTCTCCAGCTTACTAAATACTATGTCTCGTGGAATATATGAATGGCCTAATATTGGGTAATAAACTATTTCTTTTGTGTTATGGTCATAGCAGCACATAGAAGACAAGTTGACAACACTGATATCATTGTTTTATTCTTATTTTGACCTCTGCATGCATCTGAGAATAGTATAACCCTATTAATTATTAATAAATTTGATAATTTGTGATATACTGCGGACGCAATTTGGTTGGAACCCTTTTGGTATAAATCTTCCGTCCAAATATAAGAAAATGTATTTGGTTTGGTTCGATTTTGAGTGACCGACACAAATTATAAAATTATGCTGGTAAGGCTGTCGAATTGAAGAATTAACTGCTTTTGCAATTCAAGTGGAAAATAACTCGTTTTGCTTCTGTGTGCTGATAGGAATTAACTTCTTTTGCACCTGCTCACATATTTCTCGGCCGATTTTAACATGGTTTTAATATATTTTTTAGCTCTACTACATGATCATTTGAATGCTGTGGAGCTAACGAGTTCAAAAATACCAATATCTCAAAAAATTTTTTTTTGTCTTTTAACTGCTTTTGGAAATGGGCGACTCATATAATTGATGTAATAATTATTGAGCTTTCTATATTCCGGACAAATCCAGTTATCCGGACATACCCCGATACTATATGTGTCAGGATTAGCGCGACAGTACTGTATGTATAATTTTTTTTTTTAGTTGCTCTCAATTGTCAAAAGGGTCTGACGCATTAAAAGTTGAAAGTTGACGAACTTTGGGCATTGAAAGCAGCGCGCTCATCAGTTGCTTTTGTGTATATATCACTCTCCATATAAAGCCCCGTGTAATCAATTCTGCTATCAAAACATATGACGCTCGCGATGCATGCTCTGCTTTCTATATACCATAGCCTTAAGATTACTGAAAGCAAACCAAAAAAATACGAGATATTATTCAGGTCCATGTCTTTCTGATTGTAAAATTATGTAATAATTATAAGCAAACGTTTACACTCAGAAACTCTTGACGAAAAGTTTTCTTGTTTGTCTGCAAGAAGGGAAAAACGAAAGGGTGGTACACAGAATTTGTCGTACTCGGAAATGCTCTTTCATACTGTTCGTTCGTTGATATTATATATTGAATTTACGTTTGTTATGACGAGTTGACGCAGTAATTGTTTTGACAATTTCAAACACAAAGAAATTCTAGTTTTCGTGTATAAACGCAAAACTAATTCACAAATACATTTTCATTTGAAATTGTTGTCAAATAATATAATAATTTCATTTCTTTAAATTAATTTTTTAAATTTCTAAGAAATAATTAAATATATTCATTTACACAAGTCTTGCTCAGGCAATCGCCGCTGTATAAGTTTCTGTTAATTCATATTATACGGTTTGTGAAATAAAAACACAAAACAGTTTCGGTTCATAAAAAAAAATATAAGAATGAACGGGGTTGACCCCCCTAACCACAACAGGTTTAAAATCCTGGACCCAGATAATCCTCCGATAATAGCACGATCAACTAAAACAAGTAACAAGCGTTTACGATCGACCGAATTTATACCTCTTCCTGAAATAATTCATAATGATGATCACATACCACGCTTCTTAATAATCACTGCCGTCGGATACAACACCGAGGAAAAAATACCTCCTTTATCATCTTATAATGTGTTTCAAATTGAGAAAGGTCTAAATTATATATCTCGGGATTATACAGAAGTGGTAGAACTTAAATCTGGTGACCTTCTTTTAAAAACTCTTAATCTAAAATCAGCTGAAAAATTTTTAAAAGCGAAATATATTGACACTACCAGTCAAAATTTCCTTGCACAAAAGCCTCAACTCCACATAAGGTAGAATTTTCTCAAAAAACATAATTAATATCTCAGAAGAAGAATTGATTTCTTCCTTGAATGATCAAAAAATCTGTGACGTTAAAAAAATAATGAAAAATGTCGAAGGAAAAATTAATCCAACTGGTGCAGCAATTATAACTTTTGGCTTGATCCGTCGTCCAGAATTTATCAAGTTAGGCTGGCAAAGAGTTCCTGTCGCAGAATTCATACCCAATCCAATGCGATGTGCAAATTGCCAAAAATTAGGGCACACAAAGAAATGGTGCCGCAACATTGAGACCTGCAGGGAATGTGCCTACCCCCCACCCCACCAGACTTGCATAAGGAAATTTTGTGTAAACTGCAACAACGAGTCGCATACATCATACGCTCCTTCCTGTACAACATTCCTGAAACACAAATCAGTCAATAAAATCAAAATAGATAGGAGATGCCCTGTACGAGAGGCTTGGAAAATTTTTAACAACAATCCAACTCTACACACTATTGAACCTTTTAAAAAAACCTCTAATACACCCACATTTGCTCAAGTTTTAACAAATACCAGCACTACTGCAACGGTACAAAATACATCATTGATAACTGAACATCAAGTTAATCAACAACAACAACTACCACAACTTCCAGACCAATATACCAATAAAAAACATTTCAACTCAGAGACAAGCTCCATAACCTCAATTGATCCGGCACAAACCACGAACCAAGAAAACATACAACAAATGCAGACAGTTAACTCAACAACAATTCCAACAACACAATACGAAAACATTTTTGAATCATTAGACATACATAAAAATACAACTATAACAATACCTTTAACACATAACGGAAACATTTATGAATCAATAGACATTCATAAAAATTCAACTACACAAACACATATGGATACAGAAATAACATTATCACCAAATAAAACAAAATCAAACACATTAAGCAACTCAGAAAACTCACCAAATACCCTCAAAAAAGCACAAGCTGGCAACAAAATTAAAAAATTAAATTCACCTAAAAAATAAGTATCTATTCACTTTATTCATTTAACCAATTTTTTATATTTGTATTTTTTATTTTATTAATCTACAATGTTATCACTACTTCAGTGGAACATCAATGGCTATTTTAATAATTATACTGAACTTCAATGTCTTATTAATCATCTTTCACCTACAATCATTTCACTTCAAGAAACACATTTAGCTCATAATCTATCTCCATTCCCACCCAAACAATATTGCGCATACTTTCATAATTCTTTCCATACTACTTCCAATAAAGCTGGAGTTGGAATCCTAGTTAAAAAAAATCTTCCACACACTCTCCTTTCTATTAACTCTCCGATCCTTGCAATAGGCATTCAAATTGATGTTGATATTAAGATTTCAATTATTTCAATATATATTCCACCCAACAAACACTTCACTTCACAGGATTTACTAAATATCTTGTCTCAAGTCTCCACCCCAATAATTCTTTCTGGTGACTTCAATGCTTGGAGTACACTATGGGGCTCTAATAGAACCAATACACGCGGAGTTAACATTGAGAACATTATTTTTACAAGCGATCTAATTATTTTAAACAACGGCTCACCAACACACTTTACCACACACTCTACTTTTTCTAATATTGATTTAACACTTTGTTCTTCCAATCTAGCTCCCAACTGTGATTGGACAGTCTTAGACGATCTTTATGGCAGCGACCACTATCCCATAGTCACTAAAATTAATATAGCCAATCCAATCTCCAAATTCAAGCCTACATCTAAATTCAAAACTGATTTAGCAAACTGGGTTAAATTCCAAAATATGTGCGACTTTTTTTCGATTAATAGCCCGGTCAGTTCTAATTCTAACAGAGAAGCAGCCAAAATTCAAAAAATAATCATTTCTGCGGCTCATCTTTCCATTCCACAGTCAAATAACTTTCCATTAAAAAAAGTAGTCCCCTGGTGGAACCCCTCGTTATCATCACTCAGATCTTTGAAACAAAATGCTTGGCACGAATTTAAACACCACCGTTCTCCTGAACATTTTATTAAATACAAAAAAGCTAATGCTTTATTCAGACTAAACGCCAAAAGAGCTAAAAAACAAAGTTTTAAAGATTTGACGAGTAAAATCAATCCACAATCTAGCCCAAAAAAAATCTGGCATGACATAAAAACATTAGCAGGCAACTATAAACAAACATCCATAACATATCTTAATTCAGCTAATGGCGTAATTTCTTCACCCTTGGATCTTTCTAACAGTTTTGCCTTACATTTTTCTAATGCCTCTTCGAACTATAGATTCCCACCTCAATTTTTATCCGAAAAAAATACCTTTAGAAATTCAGTATATTATCAGTCAAATTTGTCAGCATCTGCTAAACTAATTGAAAAGGACATTTCTGCTTCGGAGTACACATTCATTACTTCATCCCTATCAGGTAAAACTCCAGGCTTTGATAGAATTTCCTATCCGTTACTCAAAAACTTATCGAAACCTGTCCTTTGCAGATTAATTAATCTTTACAACAACATCCTACAGCACAGCTTCATCCCATACTCATGGAAAACTGCTACTATTGTCCCAATACTCAAACCAAACAAACCACAAAATTATATAGAGAGTTATAGACCTATATCCTTACTGTCTTGTGTTAGTAAAGTACTAGAGAAAATTATTTCGGTTAGACTGATGTGGTTTGCTAGAAGAAATAAGCTTATAAGCCATAAGCAAGTGGCTTTTAAAACCGGTCAAAGCTCAATCGATTCACTACTTCACCTCGATAATTTTATATCAAATTCTCTCGCGAGTAAAAATCACGTTTCAATCCTTTCATTAGATTTCGAAAAGGCTTTTGACCGAGTCGGGGCACATATTGTTTTAAAACAACTACAAAATTGGAAAGTTGGACCTAAAATTTTCAATTATGTTAAAAATTTTCTATACAATAGAAACATTGCAGTTAAATGCAACAATATTTTATCTGAAAGAAAACCACTTGAAAATGGAATACCACAAGGTTCTCCCTTGTCAGTTACTCTCTTCATTATTGCTTTTGATGAAATTAGCAGAATAATATCAACTTACAAGGGAATAAACCACAGCTTATATGCAGATGATGTTATCATATTTTCTAAAAACAATAATTTAACAGATTTAATAGTAACCTTTTCTAAAATCTTAGATGACATCTCAGAATGGTCTCTCTACTCTGGAGCTAAAGTTTCATTTGATAAAAGTAATATTTTACACATATGTAAAAAAACTAGTTGTAATAATATCATCTTTTCTTATAATAATATAAATATTCCAAACGTTAGCAATCTAAGAATTCTAGGATTAGTTTTTGACAGTAAATATTCATTTAAATCACACTGTAAATATATAAGAGACTGTTTAGTAACAAGGCTAAATATTATTAAATATTTATCTTCAAAACACTGTTGTATACACCCGACATCTTTAACCAACGCATCCAGAGCACTTGTTTTAAGCAAAATTGACTACGGTCTTTGTATATACGGCCATTGTGCTAAAAGCAACATTAAACATCTCAGTCCACCATACCATACTTCAGTACGAAGAAGCATAAGAGCTTTCCCAACTACTCCAATAAAAAATATTTTAGCTGAAGCAGGTCTACCAACTATTGCAACAAGAACAGAAATGCTAACCCTTAGGCTTATACCAAAGTTATTTTATACTTTTAACTCAATTTTATTCTGTGAAGTTAAAAAATTATTAGCTCGCAAACGCCTACCAAAACGTTTATCTACCATTTCACGCTGTATTAAATTTATTGAAAAATTTGACCTTTCACTCCAGCCGACCCTCTTGCAACCACCTTCATACCCACCTTGGCTACTGAGCTCTTCTTCATTTATCCCTAGCTTAGCTAATTTGCCTAAGCATAACACCTCTCCCCTAACTTATAACCAACTTTTCCTAGAAGAAAGATCGAAATTCTTCTCAGCCTCTTGGAATTTTATATACACTGATGGATCCAAAACAAACAATTATACATCATTTGCTGTTATCAATGAGCCTGGAACCATTATTAAAAACGGACTGCTTTTCAACGCATGTTCCATTTTTACAGCAGAAGCTTTAGCGGTCTTTTATGCTGCTAAATACGCAAATTCAACAGATGGTAAATTCATAATATGCACTGACAATCAATCATGCTTCAACTCTGTCCGTTCGCTTTCAAACAACAGCCACCTTATTTCTTCTATCAGAAATTTATTACTTGTTAATTCAAATAAAATAAAACTAATGTGGATACCAGGACACACTGGTATACATGGGAATGAACTTGCCGACACTGCTGCTAAAAACGTGGAACTCTCACCGACTCCTTTTTTCCCAATTTTTGAAAAAAAAGATATCCTACGTTTCATTTCAAATTATATTCATTCTACACAATTGGAAGAGTGGCGAAACTACCATCACCATTACACTGTTTACAACAGAGAAAAAAACATTACTGTGTATCCGTCGTCAATCCCCTTCTTCAAAATAAAACCGTTTTGCCGCTTACGCCTGGGTCACACATTAATTACACACAGTCATCTGTTATCCTCCACTTCACTTCCACCTAGCTGCCCGTTTTGCTATACACCTCACGTGACTATACTACACCTCCTGGACACCTGCCAAAATCTCACCTACATTAGAAATAACATATTTAATTACACTACTCCCAGTCATTTATTAAAAATTTTAAACATACAAAATATTTCTTTAATTTATGAATACATCTCTCAAACTCAAATTATTAAACTATTATAGACTCTACTTTTACCTTTTTTTCCTAAATAAGTTTTATATATTACTTTTCAAACATGTATAACTTAAATTTTAAAAGCGAGCCGAAAGCCTATGTTGCTAGTGCTGCCTAATTGCATTTATGTAATAATTCATTGTTATGTAAATTATAATAAAAAAAAAAAAAAAATTCACAAATAGGGTTGCCAGATGGACTGGATTCGTTGGGGTTGTCCAGATTTTTAGTCCCATGTCCAGAGTCCCGACAATCAGAAATATGTCCAGATAAAATTCGAACAATGAAATAAAAGAAAAATAGGACTAGATACAAAAATATCTGCCGTAGGCATTAAAAATGAATTAACATTCGTCACGTCCAAAATGTACGGACTGCTTCCAAGAAGTTGACATTTTTCAAACAAGAAAAGATGATTTATAAGGATGTGAGAAGGTCTTAATCCTCCTGATCGCAACCAACAGCTACGTACCTTTGAATGAAAATAAGTGTGCAACACCATGATTTAACTAACATGGTTACTGCGCTGACAAATGCTCCCTCTTTCTCTTTTATTTTTATTTTATTTTATTTATTTATAATTTTGTCAACCAGAATTGAATTCTTAAAAAGTTGTCTTAACTATTTAGAAACCCGGTATGAATATAGTGACGTTTCACTTAAAAATTATCCTTACTTTTTCTTAAATATAAATTAATTTCCTGGGATGAACTACAAACAGCAATAGGAGCCTTAGGATTAGAAAATTATATCAACAACGATGAATTATATACAGATTATTGTTGCTTACGTAGTGTGTATGAAAATCTACCAAAAAATATTCCCAACGATAAAATTTGGGGATCATTTTTTTTCCAAATTTAAAAATGACGAATTAAACATCTTAAGAAAATTGATCTCATTTATTTTTCCAATTCCAATAACCAACGCTTATTGTGAAAAAGTTTTTAGCCTTTTAAACAGCTTATACTCTAAAGAAAGAAATCGAATGCTGACAGATCTGATAAAGTCAGAACTAATTATAAGATTAAACTGTACCGAAAACTGTCAATCATTTGGTAACATTTTAGAAACTCCAAGTGGTAATAAATTAATAAAAGCAGTTCGGTCTAATAATAAGTATTTATGGTCTTAATGTAACTTATTTAAAAATGCACTTATTTTTTTTAACTGAATTGTTATGTTTCTGTTATGTCTAATAATAAGTATTTATGGTCTTAATGTAACTTATTTAAAAATGTACTTATTTTTTTTAACTGAATTTTTATGTTTCTGTTATGTTTTTGTTATGTTTATTTTACCAAAAAAAAATATATATGTTCCTCTGACACTAAGTTTTAGTTTTCTCTTTTGTCCAGATAAATCAAGATTTTTTTTTTTTAAGTGTCCAGATAAATCCCGATTTTTTTTGTTTTTTTTTTAAATGTCCAGGTGAAACACAATTTGGATCTGGCAAGCCTATTCACAAAAGAGACAAGAATTTCTTTCACCGACTAAGTCAGCGTTTACACAAGGAAATCCTTTGAAAGAAATTCTTGTTTATTCTCTTTTGCGCTTTTTGTTTTGCATTTGCGACAAACGCCAAATTTTGTGCCTCGTCGCCTCTTTCGTTTTTCCCCTCAAGAAGAATTTTCAGAAAAAATTAGCAAGTGTAAACGCTAAGTAGAGCTAATTTTATTTTTGACTTGTCTTCTTTGTGTTCATTGTACTCTTTATTTTTTCCTGTATGCGGAGGCTTTCCAAAGTAAAACTTCTTAATTCCTTTCTCTCTTTATCTAAAATTCTAGTTCTTGTGAAATCAGCTGTGTGTCACGTCTTGTCTAGGTGTTGTGAGAGTGAGAGTTATGTCATACGTGTTTCAAATGTTCTTTTCGTTGTGCCAATGTAAACACGTGGACAGTCGGCATATTGTATTTGATACACAACGTTGTTTTGTTGTTTGTCTTTGATTCTGTCTTTTGTATTGGTAAATATTGTCTTTAATGTAATATTGGGCTTATGAGCGTAATTGGTGTGTAGAAATTTGCTCTCTGCTAGTCATATGTATCATGGTGTAATTATAAAGGTGGAGTAATTAGAGCTTTGCTCTCATAATGTTATGGATATCGGCGATTACATTGACATTTATTATCAATTCGATTTTATTGTGTATCGTTTTATTTGTAACTTCGTTGCTTTGATTATTGGATCCGTTCAGCAACTTCAGTATTTTTGAAGCGCTTTAAACAATTTTTGCAGCATATCGTTCAGAGAATTTTCAACAGCTTTAGGGTGCGTTTACTGTCAGGCGTTTTTTTGTAGCGCTACACGACAGCTTCAGAAGCGACGGCGCCACTATCGAAAACGCAAGCGTAGCGCGACACTTCGGCTTTTTAGCCGATCGCAACCCGATTAGTGATTAGTTTCATTCGTGTGTAAGTACTGGTATAGTAGGCATTTATTCTTATTGAAAGGCAATTTTTTATTGCTTAAAAATATATGAAATATATTCGTGATAAAAATTTTGTTGCATTTAACGATAAGTAGAGGTCGAAACATTTTTTTTATATTACCAGCGGCCAGCATATTGGGCCTATTTTTTTAAACTAACTAGGTTCTTATTGGTCTGACTTTGATTTATGTTAGGACAAATTGTAGAACATCTGAGTTTGTATAAAAAATGTTTGACGGCCGCTTTCATGATCAAATGCAAAATATTGTAAAACCTACTTTAACCTTAAATATTTTTAATTGGGTTGAACTAACGTGATAAGCGGCGTTAATTTATTATTTGAAAATTGTCTTACCTTTATCTTTTTCGACAAATTTCTGTCCGGTTAATAGGATGCAAGACAATAGCGACAAACTGTTTTTTGTTACCTTTGACCTTGAATATCAGTATGTTACAGAAAATTTGACTTTTCGCATCGATAGGTGAAAAATTATTTTTTTTTGGAAAGGGGTCAAAAATGGTTTCTTCCGGGATCCGGAGCCGTTTCAAATTTTGTCAAAACCTCCAAAAAGGTCTCTTCCGGAGCCGTCTCAAATTATGTTAAAAATCCAATTTCCACCTTTCTTCATTGATTGGTGCAAACATTTTCTTTTCGTAAATGTGTCCAAAACGTTCACTCCCGGGGTCCGGGGACCGTTCCGAATTATTTTAAAAATGCATTTTCTACCTTTCCTCATCGATTGGTGCAAAAAAAATATTTTCAAAAATGAGTCAAAAACGGTTTCTTCCGGAGTTAGGGGCTGTTCCAAACTATGTCAAAAATACACTTTGGACCTTTCCTCATCGATTCAAATACATTTTCAACATTTCCTCATCGTAATAGTGCCACCAACATTGATTTTACTTACTATTTTTATTTGGTCGCTCGCCGTCGCTCCAAAAGTTCAAAATGTTTTGGTTGCAGATTTCCGTAGCAAGCGACGGCGCTTCGTAGCTTGACGACGCTCTTATCGCGCTATGTATTGGAACGGCGGGAGCGACAAGCTGTCGTGTAGCGCTACAAAAAACGTCTGACAGTAAACGCACCCTTATGCTTAAGCGCTGCAATTCATTCAAAAACAAATAAAATTTTTAAAACTGGAAGAATCATCCATTTTCATATAGACTCACGGTCAAAAAAACGCCGATTTGAATTTTGCAAGAAGTTTTAATGCGTAAAATAATATCTCTTGTTTAACGGTTTTAAGTTTGTTAGATACTGTTGCTAAGAACAAGTTTTGAGTATTTTCAAACCTGTCCACCTAATAAAAATAAATTCTAGGAACCTTTTTCAAACAAACACATAATTGCTAGTTTTATAATCAGAAATTACAACTTATTTAAATGAAAAAATACATTGTTTTTTGTAGTTTTTTTACGCATTTTTAATTTCTCACATATTCTTTAATTACACTAGTTTACAAATTTGGGCTTCATCTCGAGATCTGGTTTCTCATAAAAATTTTACGATGTATTTTGGCGCGTAGATTTCAAAAATGCCATTCATTTTTTTTCTTAAGAATCGTTTTCGAGATATCCCCAAAAAACCGGTTTTTTGGCACTTTTATCATTTATTTGCCCATATCTCCATCAAATTCTTTTCTACTCAAATATAATGTAGACCATTGCAAAGATATTTCTGTCTTCTTTCTAATGATTTGCTGTTTGAGTAAATCGAATAAGGTTTTCCGGAGTTACAAGTGATCAAAGTTTAAAAAAAGTAACTTTTCTGGTCTTTTTTAAAAGTCACAAAATTTCAATTTCTCCGTTTGAATACAACAAAAATTAGCTTAAATTTTTTTAAGGTATAAAATTAAAGACTATTCTTTTACAAATATTTTAAGTGAAATTTGGAAGTCGGACAAAAAATGTAAAAGTTATTCAAAAATCAATGGAAAAGCTAGTTTCCATATTTTCATTCAATCCCGTATATGGGCCTTTGACTTTGTAATAGAATAAGGAACTGCTTCGATAATGGTTTTTTATTATCTTATATGTTCAATTATACCCTAAAAAAGATAAATCCAAAAGTGCTTTTAAATATAGGCTTGGACTTTTGAGACCGGTGCATATTTTTCCCTTTTTTATTTTTTTATTTATAACTCAAAAACTAACATTTTTGGTACATAGTGATTATAAGAATTTTTGTAGAGAATAAAGTTTCCTATCGCAATGGCATTTTATAAAATCGAAAATCTTATTTCAACAACAAAATAACGTTAAAAAACTGATCTAAAAAATCCGAAAAATATAAATTTTTTGAAGTTTTTTTCATATCTAAGATTATATATTTTATATCAAAATTTTGAATAAATACCTTCCTCATTATCATTGATAAGCTGAAAATAACATTTTTATTGAATAAAAAATATTTTTGTGTCTAAAAACTGACACTAGCATGGTGTAAAGGTAAAAATTTGTAAAATAATACAAAAGTAGGCAACTTTGAACGTCTATATCTCAGCCAATTTTCATCAGAAACTGCTTTTATAAGACACCATTTTGACGAAAATAACGTCAGCTTTCTTTTTTGTGCTAAAAAGACCCTAGTTCCATTCAAAAAAAAAAATTATTCCCAAAATTAAAAAAAAATAAATTTTTTCGGTTTAAAGTTATTTTGGTGAAAAAATTAATTTTTTGACTTTATAAAGTGTCATTTCGATAGGAAATTTTATTCCCTACAAAAAATCTGGTAATCAGTATCTACCCAAAATGTATAGTCTCTGAGTTATAATTAAAAAAATAAAAATGGGACAAATATGCACCGTCCTTAAAATTCCAAGCTTAAATTTAATAGTACAGTAGACGTCCAATATAACGAATAACGATATAGCGAATTTCCATTTTAATGAACGGTTTTTCAAATCGCATTTTTTTCCATTGATGTCTCTAAATTAAGAACGCTTAACGTTGAGTGATAAAGTTAAAATATGTAATTGAAGATGGTAAAAAAGGAATACGAATAAAAGTGATCGCAAGTAACTATTCCCTTTCAAAATCTAACTTAACTACGAGTATATACGTAGAAAAAAGCCAGTTTCTTTAGTAAAAAATCACTTCGATATAACGAATTTTTTGATGTTACGACTGGTCCGTGCATTAATTAGTTCGTTATATTGGACGTCTACTGTACTTTTGGATTTATCTTTTATATGGTACAATTGAACATATAAGACAATACAACATCTTTAACGAATCAGTTCGTTATTTAATTACATAGTCAATGGGCTATATACGGGAATGCATGAAAATATGGAAATTACCTATTTACATTGATATTGAAATAGCACTCACAGTTTTTGGACGACTTGGACCAAATTACACTTATTATTTGTAAAAGAATAGTCTTTCATTTTAAACCTTAAAAAAAATTTAAGCTAATTTTTTTGTATTCAAACGGAGCGATTGAAATTTTGTGACTTTTAAAAAAGACCAAAAAAAAAATACTTTTTTTAACTTTGATCGCTTGTAACTCCGAAAAGTCTTATTCCATTTACTCAATCAGAATATCATCAGAAAGAAACAAAAATATCTTTGCAATGGGGTTCATTATATTTGGGTAGAAAAGAATTTGATGGAGATATGGGCAAATAAATGAAAAAAGTGTCAAAAAACGGGTTTTTTTTGGGATATCTCGAAAACGGTTCTTAAGAAAAAAAAAATGGATAGCATTTTTGGAATCTACGCCTCAAAATACATCGTAAAAGTTTTATGAGAAACCAGATCTTTTTTTGTGTAAACTAGTGTTGTTTATTATTTATTTATTTCAAATAATACGGTAAAATAGATTTTAATACCGCGTAGGACCTATTTTTGCCTTGATGACGCTTTCCATTCGAAAAGGCATGCTCTCATAGAGTTTCCGTATTAATTCCATTAAAATATCGTTGTACCAAGTGGATTCAGTTATTTCCTTTAACTTTGGAATATTATTAGGGTTTTGTTGGCGCACTTTGCGTTTTAAAATGGCCCAAACATTCATAATGGGATTGAGGTCGGTGCTGTTACCGGGCCATGGACTTACTCAATTCCCAAAAAGTCCTTATATTCCTTACTTATGCAAAAATAAATAGTTCATTATTGTAAATCTATCAAAAAAAAATGTAAAAAATAATTATTGTGAGTGGGACACTTACCGATTTCGAGCGATGACAAGGTGCAGAATCGTTTTGAAATATGACTTTTGAAACTGAAAAAAATAGCACCAAAAATTTTATCTTCCCCTCCGACTAACGTTGCAAGTGAACAATTGTTTAGCGCTGCAAAGCAGCTCTATACCGACTAACGTTCAAATATGCGTGGCGAAAACGTTGATAAACTTTTATTTTTAAAATAAAAAATTATTTAACTTTGAATACTAAAGTACCTTCAACTTTTATTATCATTATAAACTAATATTGTTTATGTTTGCTAATAGATTAGAACCATATAATTTATTTTTGTAATTTATAAAATGTTAAACCTTCGGCTTCGGCCGAATATAATAATAAAAACTACACTTTGTACACCTCATGGAGAACACCTCTGATGGCTCAAGTGTCGAGAGCGACTGTCCAAATATAATTAATGGAATGGTCGGGGTTCATATCCTTCTACAAATTAACCAAAACTGGTCTGATGAGGCTATGTACAGCTCCGTGCAACTAATTAGGGACACTAAATAAGCATTGAAACTTTTGGTAATATGGTCATTTTATTTGCAAAAAAACACTGAAATTTGTTTAGAATTAGCTTGAATAACTCAATACCTTTCTTAAAAAAAAAGTACATATATTAAAAAACCATTAAATTTTCTATTATTTATCACATTTTTTAAAATTATGTAAGAAACTTAAATACTTAATCAAAGAAGTCATGCATAAAATTAGGGACACACAATGTTTTTACACCTATTTAATGTTGTCTTTTATTCTTTTTTGGAATTTTCTCAATACAGTAGAACCTCACAAAAGTTAAGACGCGGAAAAGTTAAATATATGGAGAAGTTAAGTGGATTTCAATCACCACACGTTTCTCTAAAAAGTTAATTTTTGTCTTAACTTTTTTGAGTCATTTTTGTTTTTAGCTTAGGTTTCTATTTCTAACATAAATTTGACTTATTGTGTGTCAAAACGATGAAACGCAAATACAATCGGCCTTTACCGTTATAAATTTTCAGCAAATTCATATGTATACAGATGTATGTATGCACATTTCGGTTGCTATGTTCACAGATGAATTTGAACTGTTTTGTTCCATTTCGTTTTTTATTTCGATGTGATCGCAACAATGTCAGCAGCACGTAAACAAAAACAGTTATTAATCGCCGAAAAATGCTGCGTTTTAAAAAAATATAAAGCATGTACCTTAGGGCGGGTCAATTTCTTCGGGCGGGAAAAAGTCATCAAAGGGTATGGCAACACAATATTCTACGGACAATTCTGAGCAACTTTGCCAAAGAAACTATGGGTCTAAAATCAATTTCGAGCCTCCGCATTTCCACAAATAGGTTTTGAACAGTACTTACGTACATATGTATATTGCACTTTTATGGGAATAATTACAGGAAGGAAGGAATTTTTGGACCAGGTAGTGGTCGATCGTCAGAGGTTAAATATTTCATAAAATTATGTTTATTTCTGATAATAGTCGACAAGGCGTTTAACTTTGTAGCAACACTTCTAACATTAATTATTTTGATATTTGATTTTTTCCAAATTTCAATTAATTTTTTTACTACTTGTGGTGTAAAATTTTTGTATGAAAATATTGTGCTTTCAGCTTTAGCACTTTCACTCAAAAGACTATAATACTTTTATAATTCACTATTATTTGGGAAATTCAGTCCATTTAAATCACTTGGCAAGCCAAAGGTAGGGACATCTTGAGATGGTATATGTAACAAGTTGCATCTGGAGGATATGGGTCTTATCGATAGCTCCATAGTTGGAAAAAACGAAAAAAATCACAATAGACGATCAAAACTTTCACGGAATAATTACACGTTTTCAATGGCAGATTTTTCAATGATAGATTTTTATTTTTGAATAAATAATTGTTTTCCATTATCTTTCGACTTAAGTACTTCAGCACTCCACTATTCATATAAAAAATTAAAATAACATGGTAAATACAAAAGAGGCACAAGACCTTTCCGATTTTCCACAGTTTTTGCTTTAAATATGAAATATTTTGTAGTTGTTCCCATACAAATCCAATATAAGTACCGTTCAAAACCTATTTGTGAAAATGCGGAGGCTCGAAATAGATTTTAGACCCATAGTTTCTTTGGCAAAGTTGGTCAGAATTGCCCTTAGAATATTTTCCTGCCATACCCTTTTTGAAAAAAAAAAATCGACCCGCCCTAATGTACCTATGTAAATACACATATATAGACACATGGACTGTTTTATTTTTGAAATTGCATTAGTTTCTTTAAAAACTTAAGAATTCATAAAAATTAAGCACCCCAAAAACAAACTACTTAACCTTTGTGAGGTTCTACTGTATTTTGTAGCAAAGCCATTGTTATCAGTTACTGCTTGGCATCTGCGAGACATTGACTCCAATAAATTCTCACAAACACTGCTTGAAACTGCTTCCCAGAATTTCTTAGTTTCGACGTAAAGTTTATCAAAGTTGTTTATCTTGAGCAAGCTCACTTTGCTTTTTACCACTTGCTATAAGTTCTCAATTGGATTGTGATCAGAACTGCAAGATGGGCAGTCCAATACAGTGAGTTGTTTACCAGTAAACCATTGATTAACCTGCCGAGCAGTGTGCTTCGGATCATTGTCTTGCTGAAATATCCAAGTTACGGGCATATTTTCATCCGATTATGGCAGCATTACATTCTTTAGGACTCCAATTTATTGGAATTTGTCCATAATACCCTCAATTTTTCGAAGTAAGCCAACACCACACCATGACAGAGCATCCCAAAGCATAATGTTTCCTCGCCCATTCTTTAGTGTAGATCGGGTATACTTTGGGTCAAAATCCTTTGACTTAGGGCGACGGACATATTTTATCCAATCGGTTGACACTCTATTTATTTTAGTTTCTTCTAAAAACAACGCATTTCTATTCCTTTGCATTGCAATGACGATACTTTGTGGCAAACTCAAGTCTCTTCTTGCGGTTGCCTTCAAATAATAGGGGCTTCTTCTGAGAAATCCGTCCAAAAAGTTCAACTTCATGCAAACGTCTTTTAATTGTATCTACGGATAGTGCTGCTTTATTTTCGCCATAAATAGCCATCCAAACTTCGGTTGCGGACTTGTGCGGATTTTTTTTAGACTCCCGGACAATAAAAGCATCTTCTCGAGCCGTTGTTATACGGTTTCTTTGTTTGCGTTGTACCTTTCCTATAGTCGCACTATTTTGAAATATTGTAGCGCATTGCCTACAATATTTTTGGAAACTTTTAAGGCAGCTGCAATTTGTCGAAACGCGCCTCCGTCTTGATGCATCTGTGTTATGATATTTCGTGTGCTGACTTCACAAGGTTTTTTTTCTACTCATTTTAAACTACCAAAAACAACTTCTATAATCACAAGTAACCATAAACAATATATAACAAACCTCTTTCTAATTTTTTGAATTAACAAAAGTTAAATTTTGTCACTGTCCCTAATTTGTTGCACGATCTATTCCTTAACGAAATAACGAATGTCTTCACTTCATAAGAGTAACGGTAACCAAAAACAACTTCTATAATCACAAGTAACCATAAACAATATATAACAAACCTCTTTTTAATTTTTTGAATTACAAAAGTTAAATTTTTTTTTTTTTTTTAATTTGTTGCACGATCTATTCCTTAACGAATGTCTTCACTTCATAAGAATAACGGTAAAAAAAATTAGTGGTAATGTAGTTTTAAAGTTCCAAAGATGCACTTTTAAAAAAGTATTTATACGGATTTTGTTGCGTATTCCAAATTGCATAAATATGTGTTCATATAAATCAAAAACTGCTGTCCCTAATTAGTTGCACGGAGCTGTATATACATACAGCCATGATCATATAAATAGCACATATTTTCTTAAGTTTAAAAAAGTTAATTTTATTACCAGGAACTTATTTTTCCAGAACTATGGAGACACATAAATTTAACTTTAATGTTGAAATCTAAAAATATCTGCATATAAATGATTAAGCATAATTAATATTTTGTACTAAGTCTCTTATTTTGCATGAACAATTTGCATCTCCGGCTCAAGCTCTCCACAAGCCTTTGAGACCTCTCCTTAGGAATGAACACCAAGTTTCTTGAGCTGCAGTCCATAAATCGTCAAAATTTTTGATATTCTTATTCTATAGTTTTGCCTCTACATCACCCCATAAAGTTTCTTTGGAATTATGGTCCGGACTTTGAACTGGCCAGTCCAAAACACTAATTTTCTCTCGCAGAAGCCAGGGTTTGATGCTATTGGCCGAATGTTTCGGGTCATGAAGGTTCATTTTATTGGCATAGAATGCAGAATATGGGCTTAGCGTGTCACAGAACTTATTAGGAAGACGGCTCAATGCAGCAAATCTGTATGGGCGTATCGCTCCTGTCAAAAAAAAGCACGTTATGAAGCGTTTGTCGTTTGCTAAGGAACATTGGTACTGTTTTCCTGGTGAACCTTGGTTTCAAGGTTTGACTTTTCGGTCGACTAGCAAATGTCTTTCCATATGTACGCAGTTGATTTATCTTTGTTTCTTCAGTCCAAAGTATATTTTTCCAAAACAACATCCTTTCTCCGATGTTCCTTCGCGTGGAAAAAGATCTCGCTTGTATGTAAGACAACCCACTAACACCGAATACAATCCATATTTTACAACAAAATCTGTAAAAGACGCCGCAACTAGAGTGTTATGGTGCGGGCATGTTTTTATACCCTACACAGAGGGTATATTCACTTTGTCATTCCGTTTGTAACGCATAGAAGGGGGCGTGGCAGGTATAGAAAAGTATATATATTATTGATCAGCGTCACCACCTGATTCGATATAGTTATGTCCGTCTGTCTGTCTGTCTGTTGAAATCACGTTTACGGGAAAAATAAGCAAGCTAATTCAATGAAATTTGGCACACAGGTCACACCTTCTTGCAAGCAGCTAGCATATAAAAATGGGCGAAATCGGGCGTGACCACGCCTACCGCCCATACTCTATACCTCAGTCCATTTTGCAAAAAGTTGCTGCGATTTTGATGAAACTTGGTGATTTGGTGAACATGTGACCAAAATTAAGATTGAGCTAGGTTTTAAATTTTCAAAGGCTCTTAAAGAGGCGTGGCACAGCCCTAAATTTTAATTTTTATAACGCCATAACTCGTGCATGATATTGTGATGAAATTTGGTACACGGATACAGATCATATATATCTTGAATTACAGCTGTGTTCTTTGAAATAGCAGTGCTTGGTTTGTATTCAAAACAATTCAAAAATAAAGAAAAGTTTAGTATAAAATTTATTTAAATTTATACAGAAACTTAAAATATATATTATAAAATGAAATTACTAATTGGGATCAAAAAATTCAGTTGTGATTTATTAATCCAAATTAAATACTTATAAACTTCACATTTTTGCTGTTCCATAAAATAGCAGTGCATATAAAAACCTTAAAGAATATTAAAAATTTGAATTCAAATATTAGATATTTGTGATTAAAAGCCAATATTTAGTAGGAAACCCCTTATTAGCAATCACAGCTTTGCATCTGCGAGGCATTGATTCAACTAAGCTGCGGCAACGTTCATTTGGTATGGCCTTCCAAGATTTTTGTACCGTTTCCCATAGCTCAGACATATTTTTTGGAATAGCTTCCTTAACAGCTCTTTTAACATCTGCCCAAAGATTTTCGATCGGATTTAAATCCGGGGATTGGGCTGGCCAACTCATAACGTTGACTTGTTTGTCTTGGAACCATGCCTTCGTGTTCTTTGCCGTATGTTTTGGGTCATTATCCTGTTGGAAAACCCATCGGATCGGCATTTCTTCCTCAGCATACGGCAGCATAGTGTCTTGCAAAATATTTATGTACACGAATTGAGTCATGATATCTTTGATCCAAAAAATTGGACCTACGCCATTCCAAGAGAAACAAGCCCAAATCATAATTTTGCCTCCTCCGTGCTTAACAGTCTTAAGTGTGTATTGTGGACAGTATTCTTTGCCGATGGGTCGTCGTACATATTTCCTTACACCACTTGAGCCAAATATTTCAATCTTTGACTCATCCGACCAAAGTATATTTCTCCATTTCGATTGGGGCCAATTGACATGTTCACGTGCGAATCGTAAACGACGACTTCTTTGTATTTTTGTTACCAAGGGGACTTTTCTCGGGCTTCTAGCTTTCAGGCGAGCCTCACACAACCTTTTCCTAACAGTTACCGCACTTATATCAAGTTTCAAATCTTCTTTGATTCTTTTGGAGGTTATAAAAGGGTCACGCTTTGCTGCCTTTATGATCGCCAAATCATCCCGGGCCGTTGTTGCTCTAAGTTTTCTACGTTTTTAGTCGTATCTTTCCATTTAATGGCGTTGCTAATCAGTTTTGCTGAGCAACCTAGTTCGGATTGAATACATTTATACGTTTTTTTCTCTTTAATTAAAGTTTTGATAAGCATTCGTGTTTCATGTGTGCAATGTTTTCCACGCCCCATTTTTAAGTCCTAAAGCTAATTTTAATTTAACAAAAGTATATGTTTAGCACACTATGTAACCTTACCTTTCAGATTTAATCGTTTTCCTTTTTAATAATATATTTTGTTTAGAAAAAAACCTCACAAACTTGCTGCACTGCTATTTCAAAGAACACGCAATTTATTGACACTGGCGAAATTCGGGGAATTCCCTTTTTTCGGATGACATTATCAGGGGTGCCATAACATTTTTTTTAAACCAAGGTTGCATTAAATGATTTCATAAAAAGTTATTTTGTATCACTTAGTTAGACAAAATTATATTAAGGCGTTTAAATTTGTCGACTGAACACTGCTATTTCAAAGAACACAGCTGTATGTTCTAAGTGGGCGGAATTGGGAAAGTGGGCGTGTCACTTTTTAACAATTAAAAATTATGATTTCGTATAATTCAAATTTGGCACATTCAATTTTCATAAAAATTTTAGGGATGATACTACTAAGAGCAGTCATCAATACAAGCTTCGTCAGTTTACTGGAAAAACACTTTGAAGGGCGTGGCACAGCCCACAATATTTATAAACGTTATAATTAGAGAACTAACAACGTAATCGTAATGAAATTTAGTATGGCCGATGCACTTGCTAAAAGGTATCTTTTTACGAAAATTTGGCACAATATAACCGGTGGGCGTGGCACCTCCCATACAAGCAAAATACGTTTAATGCTATAGATAGTGTGCAATGAGAGTAATCTTCATAAAATTTGGTGCATAGATGTCAATTATTATAAGCTATAAAACTAAATAAATTTTGACGGGATTTCGCCAGTGGCGTGGCACCTCCCATATTAACATAAAGTTGGAAGTGATATTTTAAGAGAACTTTTGCAGCAATTAGCATCAAATTTGATGTAGGTGGTTAACTTGGTATAAGGTATGTCAGCATCTGAAGCGGGCATATCTATCGAAATATATGAGCAATCATGCTGAAATTTGGTAAAAGAGGTTTGTTTATGGAAAGCTATTTCTGGATCAAGATCAGTCTCGATTGTAACAGTGGGTGTGTCACCGCCCTAAACTTTAAGGTTAATTAAGGCATATATCGCAAACTATACAAACTATTTTGCTAAAATTTATTATGTGATATCAATGACAAATATAATTTATTGAACCAAAAGTAGGCGGAATTGGAGAAGTGGGCGTAGGATATTTGGTTTTCTGCATTTCTATTTTATTTTTTCAACATTTTCCACATTCTTTTGCCTTTTCCAACTTTTTAACTTTTCCCAACATATTCCATATGTATATTTTCCACTTTTTGAACCTCTTTCAACTGGATTCGACATTTTCTTTATTTTTTCGACTTTTTCATGAATTTTGAATTGTTTCAACATTTTTCAACTTCTTGGAAGTATTTTTGAGTTTTTTAACCACTTTCAACATTTTCCACATTTTTTCGACTTTTTAAATTTTTTTAACTTTCTGCAACGGTTTCCATATATTTTAGATTTTTTGAGTTTTTTTCAACTGTTTCAACACTTTTCAACCTCTTTGAACCTTATTACATTATTTTCGACTTTTTCAATCTTTTCAACGTCTTTTTAACATTTATTTGGAAAGTACTTTTAGTGCAGTGTAGGGTATGTGAGTTTCGGCCTGGCCGAAGATAACACCTTTACTAGTTCATATTACGACGATGCATTTCATATTATTACGATCCATGCATTGGAACTGCAATGGATATCATGCAGGATGTGACGGTGCCGTATGCTGGTGATGAAATGCCGATAGTTTGGACCCTGTAACCAGACAACGATCCGAATACCTGCAAAAAGGCTAAAAAGTGGTGCCAAGACAATCAGGGCAATGGGTTAAAATGGCCACCGCAGTCACCAGATTTGAACCCAATTGAAAATTTGTGGTCTGACGTTAAGAAAGGAATGTCAGACAGTCAGCCACAAAACAATACTGACTTAAGCACTGCCATTGAACGTTCCTGGAAGGCGATCCTTGCTGAAAGAAGTCAAAAACTGATAGACTCAATGTAATCGTAGTCATAGCCAATAAGAAACATGCATAAAAGTATGTATTAATATAAAGTGTATTTAATGTAAAACTTAGTCTAAAGTAATAAATAACACAGGCCGACAAATTTTTAAACCAGAGGCATCTGAAAGTATTACTCTTACCCTTCAAAACCTTTTTTAGATTATTTCGATAACATTTTTTGGTCTGGTCTCTGGTTTTGAATTATTTTTTATTTTTGTCGGTCTGTGTAATTAAAGAACTACTCATAGCTCTTCAATAAAATTTTTTATATTTTGTAATATCTGCTCGGTACTATTTTTCTGACTGTCTTATATTGGCATTTATGAGCCATAAAATTAGGAAAACATATTTTTTTATTGATTTCTTTAGATAGGGAACATCTGGCGTATAACATCTTGTTTATTCAAAAAGAAAATTTCGATTAGTTCCCGAAGTTTCCGAGATTTTTCGTCAAAGATGTCTACCACGCTCTTGGTGATATTATTTTGACCGCAGCTATATATACATTAGACCCGTTAAAAAAAAACTTTGATTTTTCACGATGTGTCAGTGGATTACAATAGCCCTATATGTCTGGACAAAACAACCCATAAGGATTTTCATCAATTTTGAAAACTGGATTGCGCCGCCTGTTTTAAGTTGCCTACCCATTTAAGAAAATATTGATTTAAAAAATGGTGCAAGCTAAAGAGGTTATCAAATTTTGCAACAAAGTGGGTATGCTTTTCGAACTATTATCGATCGAGGATTCGAATCCGTGATCAGTTTTTCTTCTTCTTTTTTTCTTATAAAAAAATTGAAAATCGCCCGGACAAAATTAAAAAATGCCTTTTTCTACTTTCAAATTGCAAAATCTTGATATAATATTTTACCGCCGATCTAGTGGTACATTATTTGTAATGTATGTACCTTTATTTGCTTAAGAGAAAACCGTAAACCGCATATCAATATCTTCATTCGAAACCAAGATATCTGCATTTTTCTAAATTAATTGACCTGAAATTTTTCGATTCGGCGTTGACATATGTATATACATATTAAGCTGATTCAAATTTTTTTTTGTTCTAAACAGATATTATCGATCAAGGAACTTGAATCCGTGATTAGTTTTTCTTCTCTTTTTCTTAAAAAAAAATTTAAAATTAACCGAAAAAAAAACAAAAATACCGATTTTCTGCTTTCAAGTTGCAAAATCGGCCCATATTTTACCACGGATCCCGTTGTACAATATTTTTAATGTAATTTTATTTGCTTAAAAGAATGCCGTAAACCGCAAATCATTATCTTATTTCAAAACCAAGATATCTACATTTTTCTAAATTAACATATCTGGCATAATTTGAGATTTTTGAAAATCCTAGAAAAATCTATAGAATAGTTCAGTGATGGCGAACCTTTTAGAGCTTGCGTGCCATAAATTTTTTTTATATACTATAATAATATAACTCGTGCCGTGAAAATAAAATAATAAAAACAAGGCCTAATATGTTTATGTAAATAAATTTAAGAACCATAATAATAAACAAATGTTTTTGTGTTAAATAAAAAATTAATGTTTAAAAATTAATAAAAAATTTAAATAACATACATACATATATTGTAGTTGAAATCAAATAATAAAATCAAAATTTTAATATAATAAAATAAAGAATAAAACTAGTTTACACTCGAAATGTTCCATTGATAAGAAGTTACTTTTCTAATGTACTTTTTCCTGCTGAATTCGGAAATAAAATTAAAAAATTTTTTTAATGGTACAGTTTTCGAGATATTGTGGTTTTTTAATTTTTTCGACCTTCTTTCACTTTAAAATTCATATCTTGAGCTAAGAATGTCCAATTTCATTGTGCTTGGCACCAAATTAAAGGTATTAAAATGATATCGATGTTAAAGATATCGATGAAAACAGGCAAGATTTTAAAAAAAATCAAATTTTACATTTGATTCTTTGGCCACGAAAAAATAAAAATAAAATAAACACAAATAATTTAAATAATTTTACTACATGTTCGTAAAGCTGATACTTTTACGCAAAAATTAAGATATATCAAAAGAAAATCGATCTTATGACAACGTTAGGAATGATTGAATGAGTGAATCCAATGCAACATTTTCTGAATATATTAATTTTTTCGACAATTTTTTGAGTTAATGGTAATAAAAAAAAGTTTTGGTTTTTGTTGCTTTGATGAAAGGAAAATAAAATTATTTTATAGTATAATTTTTGAGATATTGTAGTTTTCTAATTTTTACAACCTCTTTTCACTTCAAAATTTATATCTTGAGCTAGAAATGCTCAATTTAATCGTTTTTGATACCAAATTAAAGGTATTAAAATGACAAAAAAAATATGAAAGAATTATTTTATAGGATGAGCGATTGAAAATATATTACTGAAAAATTACCAGATTTTTAAAAAAAATCAAGTCTTACAATTGATTCTGTGGCCACGAAAAAGTAGAAATGTAAGTTTTTCGGCCTCGTTTCTTTCCACAATAACCGGTGCATTCTGAGCAATCAGAAGTTTTAAGCAAACTTATTCTAATAAGACTAAAACAGCAAAACATATAGAGATTAAACTCTACAAATTGTCGAAAAAATTAATTTATTAAGAAAATATGGACTTGGAATTATTCATTCAATCGGTCCCAACTTCGTCATTTTACAATCAATTTTTTTTGCTTTACGTAAACGAAATAATATTTGAAGTTTTTCACCGATTTCTATTTTTTCGTGGCCACAAGTACACTGCAAAATTTCATTTTTATAAACATCTAGTTTGTTTGTTCCCCGATATCATCTAAATCACTTATTTAATTAAAGATCTAAGTATGTATCTGTTAAAAAAACTTAAAATGTCATTATTAATGAAATTTGTGTTGTTGTATGCTAAATTACAAATATTTCATATTTGGCTCATAACTCGTAGCTTTTAATAAAATACAAGAGGTACTGCTATCCTGATTTAATCAAATTCATTGAAGAAAACAATGTTTCACAAGAATAAGTCGATGAAAATATTGTTAAAATAGCCATTGCTATTTTTTTAAGGCATGAAAAATTATCTGGAATAGATTTCCAAGTTGTTAGTATTTCATATTCAGCATTACTCTGGACCGCTCCAATTAATATATCTCTTTCGATTTCTTCCAAAATGATTCTTAAATCTATGAATTTTTGTTTCCATATCGAACTAAGTAGATTGAAAATCCATCAATTGCATCTCGAAGTTTTCTAAATTCATGAACTGAAATAAATTTAACTGTACGTAAGTATATGTATCTGAACGGAAATGAAAAGAATATTGGATTTACAATTTGTAAAAAATTTATTGTAAAAAAAGTAGATTTTTAAAACAAGTATGTATTTAAAATTTTAACTTAAAATCGTAAAAATTTCGGGTGTCATCAAAATTCTCTCGCGTGCCACTCATGGCACGCGTGCCATAGGTTCGCCATCACTGGAATAGTTGAATCTGTTAATTCAGAAAAATGTAGATATCTTGGTTTTGAAATAAGATAATGATATGCAGT
Organism: Meiosimyza platycephala; assembly: GCA_963662105.1. NCBI lineage: Eukaryota > Metazoa > Arthropoda > Insecta > Diptera > Lauxaniidae > Meiosimyza > Meiosimyza platycephala. The sequence continues at coordinate 65,343,333 of OY759211.1, read as the reverse complement.
TTACGGCATTCTTTTAAGCAAAAATTACACTAAAAATATTGTACAACGGGATCGGTGGTAAAATAATATGGGCCGATTTTGCAACTTGAAAGCAGAAAATCGGTATTTTTTGTGTTTTTTTCCAGTTAATTTTAAATTTTTTTATAAGAAAAAAAGAAGAAGAAGAAAAACTAATCACGGATTCAAGTTCCTTGATCGATATAAGCTGTTTAGAACAAAAAAAAAAAAATTTGAATCAGCTTAATATGTACATATATAGTATGTCAACGCCGAATCGAAAAATTTCAGGTCAATTAATTTAGAAAAATTCAGATACCTAGTTTCGAAAGAAGATATTGATATGCGGTTTACGGTTTTCTCTTAAGCAAATAAAGGTACATTAAAAATAATGTACCACTAGATCGGCGGTAAAATATTATATCAAGATTTTGCAATTTGAAAGTAGAAAATCGGCATTTTTTAATTTTCAATTTTTTTATAAGAAAAAAAGAAGAAGAAGAAAAACTGATCACGGATTCGAATTCCTCGATCGATAATAGTTCGAAAAGCATACCCACTTTGTTGCAAAATTTGATAACCTCTTTAGCTTGCACCATTTTTTAAATCAATATTTTCGAAAATGGGTAGGCAACTTAAAACAGGCGGCGGCAATCCAGTTTTCAAAACTGATGAAAATCCTTATGGGTTGTTTTGTCCAGACATATGTATAGGGCTATTGTAATCCACTGACACATCGTGAAAAAATCAAAAAGTTTTTATTTTGAACCGCTCTAATATACATATCGCTAGCTTAGAGTGCAAAGGCGCTAACTGCACTTTTTGAATTTTTTGAGGAGAGACAAAAAACTGTATAAAGAAATTTACATTATATTTTGTAAATTTTTTTGAATGGAATTTTATTTGAATTGTTGTTACATACATATACAGTAAAAAAAAATTAAATATTATTTAATCGAACTTACAGTCATTAAGCAAAGACCAATATTGTAAATTTTTTACTTATTGATCAATGCCATTTTTCAACAAACATGACAAAGATAACAAATGGAACAATTTTTAACCTGGTAATTGGTGACATGTTTCGGCTATTACCAATAGCCTCATCAGACCAGTTTGGTTAATTCTGTACATGGATTCGAACCTCTGACCGTTCATGCATTGCAATTGCATATTTAGCGACGGCCGCTCTAACACTTAAGCCACTGAGGTACTTGTCATGAGGTGTACAGAATGCACATATTCCATTTGTCATCTTTTGTCACTTTCTCGCTTGCTGCCCATAGCCGTCAGACCGTCGGTCTAAAGTCATGCTATGATTTATTTTTTCGAAATTGTGGTGTTGCCAGCCACATATTTTTTGAAAATTCGGCGTGCTCTCCATATGGTTTTAAGAAAGTTGATTTTAGCGACTGATTATTTTATAATTAAATATTATTTAATCGAACTTACAGTCATTAAGCAAAGACCAATATTGTAAATTTTTTACTTATTGATCAATGCCATTTTTCAACAAACATGACAAAGATAACAAATGGAACAATTTTTAACCTGGTAATTGGTGACATGTTTCGGCTATTACCAATAGCCTCATCAGACCAGTTTGGTTAATTCTGTACATGGATTCGAACCTCTGACCGTTCATGCATTGCAATTGCATATTTAGCGACGGCCGCTCTAACACTTAAGCCACTGAGGTACTTGTCATGAGGTGTACAGAATGCACATATTCCATTTGTCATCTTTTGTCAGTAGTATCTTTGATTTAGAAGAATTTTTTTTTCATTTAGCACCCTTTCTGTTGCTATTTTTGATTTGCGCGTATCATTTAGCACCTTTTCTATAAAAAATGAAATGTTAAATGTTCTAAAATAAATGTTAGAAACAGCAATAAATTAATTTTAACGGAGCGCGAACGAACAACCAGCCCAATTTAGCAACAATCACATGTGTTTAATGAACTTAGCGCGCGCTTTTTGACAGCTATGTACATGGCACTTTTGCGCATCAACACGAAACCATATGAAATAAAGAGTAACCAACCTTTTTTTTTTTTTAACGATGTATTTTTTAATTCTCTTTTGTTCTGCATTAAAATCTCAATTTTGTAAAAAAGTGCAGTTAGCGCCTTTGCACTCTAAGCTAGCGATATGTGGTAATAGCCGAAACATATGTCACCAATTACCAGGTTAAATTGTTCCATTTGTTGTCTCTGTCATGTTTGTTAAAAATAGCATTGACCGATTTGTGAAATTTCACATGAATATCGGTTTCTGCTAATGACTGTGTACAATACGATCAAATTATGTTCAGTTAATTAATAATATCAGTCGACTTAATACAAATAAAATATTCATTAAATGTAGTTAATTATTAGTTATTATTTTGAACAAGATTTATTTTAATGTATGTTTTTGTTTTGTTTGTTCCATTGCAGAATAAGGAAATTACAAAAGTAACCGAAACTCTCGATGAAATCAAAACTGAGTGTTCCAATCAAGAAAATTTGGAACGAGACCTAAAGGATAATCGAGAATTAAAGATTTTGCAACAAAAAAAGGTAGACTTAGACGAAGAGCATAAGATCCTGTCAAAGCAATTGGGTGATTTAGATTTCAGCATCATATCAAAAGAGAAGGATGAACTTACAAGTAAACGTGATGAAGCCACAGTGCGTAAAGGGGAAATGCTCGGCCAAATTGGAGAAGTAAATGCTCAAATAAAAAAACTTACTAGAGAAATAAACGATCCAAAGTTAAAAGACTCAGTAGAAAACTATCGTCGTTCCAATTATGAAGTAGAAATCATAAAACGTATGATTGCAGATCTTGGTCAGTATCGTATCTCTTTAGAATGGGCTCTAATGCAATTCCATAAGGAAAAAATGGATAAAATTAATCGACTCATACGTGAATATTGGCGACAAATATATCGTGGCAATGACATCGATTACATACAAATACAAACTGATGAAGCTAAATTGGATTCGTCTGCAGATCGCAAACGAAATTACAACTATCGTGTCATCCAATCTAAAAACAACTCAGAAATAGAAATGCGTGGACGCTGCAGTGCGGGTCAACGTGTACTTGCTTCTCTAATCATACGCATGGCTCTTGCAGAAACATTTAGCAGTAATTGTGGTGTTTTGGCTTTGGATGAACCGACTACAAATTTAGATCACGCTAATATTTTGTCGCTATGCGAAGCTCTAAACCGTATAGTCGATGAAAGACAGACACAATCAAACTTTATGCTCATCATTATTACTCATGATGAAGAATTCATTTCAACTCTGGGTAAAATAAATACTTATCACCGCGTTTTTCGCAATGATGATGGAAAATCAGTTATTCGCAAAGTCAAAGTTGCTTAGATTTAAAATTAATATTTTGATTCCATTGATTACAGATTTGTGTTTTAATAAAAACAATACTTATACTTATTTCTATATATGTTTAAAACCTTTAAATAATAAAAGTAAAATTACTTACATTTTAACTTTGGTTTTCGTCGCAGAATTTTAAAGGCCTTCCAATTAGATGTTACTGCCAAGACAGAATTCGGCTTTTTTGTGCCCTTAGTCCTGCGAGCTTGCGCCGTTAGTATACGCTCATACCAACAGCAGAAAAAAATTAGAATGAATTGTCGTAGATGTGTAAATTTTGACGTATTTAGATATCAGCCCATTGCCTGCATATTGTCATTATAGTTGACGAATGTACAAGTTCGCCTTTGAAAACAAAGTTACCAAATAAAATGAAAATTGAGTGTCATAGGCTGCGAACAAGCTTTTCTCCGCTCTCAAATAAAGGAAAATTTTCTAAGTATAAGCATGAAGTGTTCGGTTTTGTAATCAAAATATTGATAGGCACATTGTTTCCAAAGTTGCTTACACGGATTGCGCATTGTTCGTGTGTCATATTAAATAAAATTGATTTCGATCATATGACCAACAATATTATTAAAGACTTGTCTCTTCTGTTTTTGAAAATCATTCGAATTTATATCTCTTATGAGTGGATAAAAAGGCGAAAAATAACCCTTACCTGTTTCCCTCCCTTTAAGGGAACATTCTTCGGAATTTTACACTGTAAGATTTTACACTTGATAAAATTATTGCAAAGCATTGCAAAATGTGAAAAAAAACCTTCATTCAAATATTGCGATAGAAAAAAAAAATTATAGCAAAAAAAGTTGTGAAATCCGAACGCTTAAACTTTGAATTATGGCTAACCATACTTTCTTACATCAGATGTAAAAAAATTAACACAAATATATTTCCGTTCACTTGATGATAAAAATGAACGAAATCGCTTAATTGATTAAAGCAGAGATTCTTAAACCCCCAGGGGTCCGCGGACCACTCATTTATTAAAAATTATTTTTAAAAAAACAAAGTGTGCATTTACTTTTGTTCAAACCCGGGATGCCCAGCACCTATCTCTTGTCACTCTTTTACAACATCATCAATTTTTGTAAATTTCAGTTTGAATCTACAAGGTGCAGCTTCATATAAATTTAAAGTTTTTATCTTCAACTTTAAATTTATGTGAAGCTGAAGCGACTACAAAAAAAAAATGGAATTATGGTCAAAACGCATTCAAAAGTGTGTGTATGAGTCTTTTCCAACACTCAGCGATTTTATAGAATTTCCTTATAGAGAACTTAATAATGAAACTCGGCTGCTTTTTGTCGAACATTTAATGGCTCTAAAAATCAGCTTCCAAAAGTATTTTCCCTCTCTTGCTTCTGTTAACGATGGGATCAGGGATCCATTTACGTTACGTCTTTGAAACTAAAGTTCAATAAAATTGAGCTAACTAACTTTTGGTTACTCTTAAAATCCGATTACCCTGCAGTTGCAAATAAGGCCCTCCAAAACTTGATTCCGTTTTGTACAACGTATTTGTGTGAAAAGGCTTTTTTGGTACTATTATACATAAAATCATAGTATAGAAACAAGTTTAATGTAGAAGCAACCCTGAGGATAAAACTTAAGAATATAGAGCCCGACATTGTGGATTTGGTTTCAAGAAAACAACATCATCCATCTGATTAAGTAAAAACTTCCACAGAAGAAAATATAACAAATTTCGCTTATAAAATAACATAAAGTTACCATAAAAAAATGTTTATTATAAGCTTTGTTATTATTATATTCTTTATTAAAAAAGATTTGAAAAAAAACAAATTATTTTCTAAGCTTTGTTTTGACCAAGAAATATTTGTCTGAGTTTAACTTACATACATACTTTGACTTGTAACTTTTTTAATTCCTTTACATTTCCACAATTTTTATTCATTTTGTGTTTTAATTACATGAAAATCCTAATAAAAAATGTTTGCCCTTATAAACGAGTAAGTAGTGTCTGTAGGCTTGTCAACTTTAAAACCTTAGGAAACCGGACATAGTGTTGAAAATACCTTTAAAAACCGAAAAATTAAAGCCAAAAAAAAATTAATTCGTTCCTTAACCTCGTCAGATAACCGGACATTTTATGCTTGGTTGAGATTGACAACGGGACCAAGCTCTCAAAAACCAGACTGTCCGGGTGAAAACCAAACGGTTGGCAAGCCTGAGTGTCTTTGTCATTATTGAGCCCAAAATTAAGCTTAAGAATGACGTCAAATGTCTAGGGTTGGGGTGGGGTCCGCAAAAAAAATTTAGCTCGATAAGGGGTCCTCGGACTACATAAGTTTAAGAACCCCTGGATTAAAGCGTTTTGTATGGGGGTATCATGCCCGTATGCTCTCTTTATTTTACCTGCCTTAACAACTCTAGAATATAGACATGTTTCGATTCTTAAAATCTCATGAGTATATTTTTGATTGATGCCTACGTCAGACTCAAATCACACCCGCTATATTAATGCAAACCTAGCGAAAAGCTTACTTTTAACTTCAAGCAAATGTGGCAAATTTTTAAGTGAAAACAAAGATCACACCATTGCTTTGAAATTTCAATCAGCTGTTCAGTTTTGTTTACACTCCTAAAGCATGACGTCACCTGAGTACATTTACCGCAAATTTTCCTGTTGTATCGAAAATTTGCGGTAAACTTGCTTGTAAAAATTATCTTGAATGTTGATCGCTGCTAAATTGGCTGAAGTTCAATTATCATTTAATTATTATTATTATTAAAAGCCAACAAACAACCAAAAAAAGATATTATTTAATTTTCTAATGTGATATAAATGCGAACGTATGGATGTTCCTTTCTCAATCACGATTGAACGGATTTGGATGAAACTACCAAGTGTACCGAAATAATAGGAATACCAAGAGGTGATTGTGTGCTCATAGCAGTAAAAAGTGCTATTTTTTTAAAAAAATTCTGACACCTTAATCAGTGGTTTGTGTGTTTCTATTTGTGTGCTTCTTATATACACTCCAAAAAAAAATTACTATATTTAATGTTGTAATCGTGTTTCCATTCTTAAATGTAGTAATTTTACACACGAAATGTATTCATAACTTTGCACATAAAAATGTGTAAAATAGATACACATTAGATGTGTAAAGATACAGCAAAAATGTGTATACCTATACACATTATTAATGTAATTTTAATGCCTTCAAATTTAGTATGATAAATGTGTAAAATGCATGATTTATATTGGCGCAAACATAATAATTTTATTTTTTATCTTTTTTTTTAAACTTATGACATAACAATAAATAAAAAATAGAAATTCATTTTGCTGTAATATTAACATAAATAACAGTTTACTTTACAATATTGTACGATTATAGCAGCTTATTTATAGTTTTACTTGCTAGTATATTATATTTTTATTTATATTTGTAAACGGTACTATTTCAGATCATGTTGCATCTAACCACACCATTATTCACAGCATCTGCTATATTTATACAATTGTCATGACCAACCCAGCAAACTTTATTTCCATCACTTGAAAAACTGACATTATTTATCCAGCCTCCCCCAGAGAATGCAGAGTTTTTAAATTCTGCCATTAAATAACCTAATGGCATTCGGCTTCCCCAAACGGTAGGTGAGGATTGGTCCTCGATGTCTTTGATATAAGCAGAAAAAACTCCTACCTTATAATCAGTTGATTCAGCTACACTAAGAACATTGTTCCGATGCCAATTCAATGAGGTAATTGTTGATCGAATTGGATTTTTAATATGCTTCAAAACCCACCAATCGGTTTCAGACTCCAAATAGCATACCGATATCAAACGAGCTTTGGAACCAACAGCAAATTTATTCTCAGCTGGAGACCATTTGACGCAGGTTGCTGCACGATTTATGCGAAGTAATACTAAAATCCGTTTCCATTTTTTATCTTTAGTTTGCGTCCAAACGTAAGCGTTACGATCTGCGGCACAGCTTACAATCCTGTTAGTGTCCTTAGCCCAGTCAATGCCCATAACCCGCAGATCATCCTGAGTCCCGCTTGTATATATGCATCTCATTGTTGTTTGGAGACAGAGCTATTTGTGACTTATCCCTATTCCAAGCGTGGCTTGTTATGGAATAAAATTAATAAATTACCGAAAACTTCAATCAATATTCAAATACTGAATGACAGCTGTTACACATTTAAACTGTAATATGAGACTATTTACACATTATTTTTGTAATAAAAGCATAATACAGTAGAATACATATTTTTATTAGTAAAAGGTGGTTGAATACATATTTTTTTCTGCAATTTTACATATTTATTGTGTGTATTTTAGATTTTTAAAAATCCTTGTAAATTTTTACACATTTTTTGTATTTTTTACAACAATAATACTAGTAAATTCACTATAATTAATATAGTAAATTTACACATCGCATTTTTCATTTCTTAGAGTGTACCCCAAAATAGTTCAATGCTTTATACATGGGTCATTTAGATAGTGTGAATAACCTTGCTGGTGTTACACTTTAAATTCTCCCTTTCTACGGTACCAGAGAGAATTTAATAGTACATATAGCTGTAACCTATTCTATTGATTTCTCCATCACATTATTCTATATGAAAAAATTGTGTACGTACTAATGATGCCAATCCCGGGATCCCATCCTTTTTTCAGTCCCGAAAGTCCCGGGATTAGTTGAATTGAATCCCGGGAATAATTAAATGTGTTTCGCAACACTTTTTCGTTTGACAGCTGATTTCACAACAATTTATTTTGCTGGAAAATAGTATAAGAAAGCCACCATAGATCTATAACTTGATTCGTTATTGGATCATGAATTCAAAGTCTTACAAGATGTTGTATATGTACTTCAACCCATTAAAGTAACTATTGAAACCATATGTGCTCGTGATATGAATCTATATAAAGGCGGCATAGCATTAAACTTCATGCTGGATGAAATCAAGCAAAATTAATTTCCTTTTAGCAATCTTTTATTTAATAAAGTTATAGAGAGAATCAAACAAAGAAGAACAGTTTTATCTGACATTTTTTTATTTTTAATGAATCCTGACAACATTTATAAGCTTAACCTTCATGCGCTCGGCTGTCTACATTTGTAGCATTTTTGCAGAAAAAGTTCAATAAAAATAACTGATCAGTAGATGAGGGTCCGGGGTTACCAGTAGCTTCCTAAAAAACAATTCCAAGCAGTTTTGGCCACTAAACACATTAAAAAAATAGCTTACAAGACCCCCACACCTGACTTTTGAAAACTACCATCTCCTGGCCGGTAGTCTACAAATGTAGACACCATTCAAATTGTATGGAAACTCCGCTCAATTTTTTACTCATCGCAGAATATTTTGATTTCAATCAGTCCAACCACAATTTTTTCTCACTAATATTTTTTGCTTTCTTACACTGAACGAAAAACGTACACAATTCCAAAGTAAAACTACATTCGGCGCATGTATTTACATTAAAACATTCAATGTACAGAGAATACATTAAATATATGTATATATGTAAATATATGTATATATGTAAGTATAAGTTTGAAAGGAAAATTACGTTTTGTTTTAAATAACACTTCGAAAAATTTCTTTAACTTATTCCTTAGTTGATGCTCTAAATTAGGGTCGGCCATTTACCCTCCCGCGGTCACGAGCTATGAAACGTGCCATTATTCGTCCCGCCGTGCAGTTGCTAATTTCTATGCGCTTGTTCGTTTGAAAAATGAATATGCAAGAGACCCAGTCGGAATCAAACGTGCAAAAACAAAACAAATCTGCGCAAATGAGTTGCGCAATGCCAGTTGTGAAAATTTCAGGTCAAAGGCATTATTTCTGCGACTTGTAAAAAAATGAGAATCTAAAAAAACTGCTCTTGTGTGTGCATCATTGTAAAAAAAATTCATATTCATGGAAAAATAGTTTTAATTCTCGGAAAATTACTTTTTGTTTTTATTGATGAATTTTGAGTTTAAAAATTTTTTGTGTAGCCATGCGATGCTTTCTCAGTTTATTTATTTATTTACATCAGAGATGCACGAATTTCTACTGGGTAATGTTTTCTTTACGAGGAAAAGACTAAAACACATTTATACTCATGTTCTTTTTTCGTTGGAATTCCTACACATATTTATACACTTACTAGCGCTAAATTTTTGTTGTAAACGTCAGCGCGCTGTCGTCTTTTGGGCACCTCAGGTGGCCATCCCTAATCTAATAACAGCATTTGAATGAAGTTTTTTATTCAAGTTTTTTTTAATTTCATTTTATTTATTAAAAAAAACTACATTAAACAGTACAATACTTGCAAATTTTCTTTAAATTTGTTGTAAATGAATTAAACTTTTAGTTTTCAAAGTAATTGCAAACAGCCCTAAATGCACTTTCGCATACATAAAAATGATGTCAAAAAGCCTTAATTGAAATTAAATAAATATCAAAAAAAAATTAACGTTTTTCGTTAAAAATAATTATGTTAATGATTCTGTAACTTAACTACATTTAAACAAATTTGAATATTCTACATTGTCGGTTTTTATTCAGTTTTTTGTGTCCTGAACAAAACTAAAAATGTCAATTAGGGCCGTTGTACAAGTGAGCGACGATATACGTAATTAAAATATTTCCGCGCTAGCGGCTGACCTTATCTGGTCGCTAGAATGCCTGAAAGCAGAAGTTATTTAAAAATTTTCGCGCTAGTGACCTCGTCTGGTCGGGCAGATGCCTACCAGCAGTAGGGAAAAATAGGTAAAGCAGGCACAAAACAGCTAGTGGCAGACCATAAATGCCTTCCAGCAGCAGTGAAAAATTAAAGATGTAGGATGCAAAACAGCACCCACAGTGACAATAATTTCTTGGAGAACCGTTCATCCATCCACATAATAGGCGTCTAGATCAACGCATTAGCGGCGCGTTGAGATGTTAATTTGTTGTTTTTTTTTTTACTTTTATGTTTTTAGTTTTTCTGTTTATTGTTTAATAGTTGTGTCTGTTTACTCGCCAACAGTTAACTTAACGCGCCTTTTGTTGCCTAAATCTGCCTAACTCGTGTCTGATTACTTTCAAACGTAGTTAAATATGAGGGGAAAATTACAAAAAAGAAACAGCTGTTCGCTCTCTCACTGAAAAATAGTTAACAAAAATCGCCACAAGAATTTTCGTAGTTAAATTTTGTCAACTTTCAAAAAATAAAACAGCTGTTCAAAAAAATAAATAAATGAAAATTTAATTTTTGTGAATTCAAAATTCTAAATTTTTTTTTGATAAAATCAATGCAAAATAGCAAACAGCAATGGAAAAAAAAGGCCAGCACCTACATTAATGTGAGCCTGTAGCCTCTGTCTATCCAAATGCTTAAAATGATACGTAAAAACTTTTGGCTGAAATTTGTTTTGTATTCCATGCGGAAGAAGAACAAGCTTTTTGACACTTGGCTAATTTATAATTTAACTACATTTTTAACTAATTCCTGTCTGTATACTTTTTTTAGTTAAATATCTTTTTGAGAACAAATACAATCTTCTCGCTCAAATTATTTAACTACGGATTTAACTACAAATTTAACTATGAAAGTAAACAGACACAACTAATAAATAGTATTGCCACGTTATAAATAGTCAAATTATTTTAATTTTTCCCAACGTATAGGTAAATTTATATTAATAATTTTTAGAATTCTTAAATCCCGGGACTGTCCCGGGATCGCATTTTCAAATCTCGAAAATCCCGGGATCAAAAAAATCCAGAAAATTGTTATCCCTAGGACATACCAGGGATGTTGCGGATGCAGCTTTTTTCACATCCGCGGATACGGACGCGGATTTTTGAAGGTTCACATCCGCGAAAGCGGATCTTAAGATTTTTGCTTTTGATCTTAAGATTTTTGGTGCAGAAATTAAATAAAAGAAGTAAATTTTAATAATTTTATTAAATAGTTAGGCCCTTTTTTTAATGCGGTAAGCTAGTGTTGGCCATTTACCCTCCCGCGGTCACAATGCCCGTTTCGGGCCATCATTCGGCCCGCCGTGCAGTTGCTGATTTCTATGCGCTGATTCGCATGAAAATTGAATATGCGAGAAACCCAGTCGGAATCATACGTGCAAAAACAAAACAAATGCAAACAAAAACATTATTTATGCGAAAGGCAATTTTTTAAGCATGTATTATTGAAATATTATTTAATTGCTGTAAAAAAATTCAATTTCATGGAAAAATAATCACCGATATTGCGTCTGGCGTCATCACAAAATATTGAACCAGATATTGAAAGTCTTATTTTAAGTAAACTCTGTTAATATGTTTGTATAACGCACATATCGCTCATTTACTTCAAGAGTGGCATAACTCAAAAAACGTGATTGAGTTAATGATGCAGAAATATTCGCCATTTCATGTTTTATTTTGTGTCAAAAACTCAGAAAGATATCTTATAAACTCGCCTTGTGAGAAGAGTTTATAGACCAAGAGCCAGCGACGAACAGACCTTCGTCATTTTATAAAAGCTGAAAGTTTCTCAGTGTATGTCACTAATGGAGGTAAAAACGATTCCCGACTATGAAGTTTGGATAACGGTTACTTTGGAAGATAACAGGTAGCAAAGGTGTAAAAAATTGCATGTAACTTTCGTCATTTTATAAAAGCGGAATTTTATATATGTTACTTGAGGAGTTATCAAAAGATTTTTTTCAGTTGGCAGACACTTCCGATGGTTACTTTAGTCTGTCAGACACCTTAAAGGTCTACAGTAGTACAGTATAGTTATATGGTAGAAAGTGTTCTACAATAAATATCGGTTTGAAACTTAGGTCATGAGTTCCAGGAGATATGAGTATATCATGTAAAAATGGGCGGGGTCTGACGTCTCCTACACCCACATCCCATAAAAAAAATTATTAAAAATATGGCATAAGGCTATTATATAAATGAAAAATAAATCAGCATTACGGCATCACTAGCCAACCAGGGTTGCCTTGCCAAAGCCTGTACCGATGCCCGAATTTTAGCCAATTTTGTTATTTTAATTAAAACTGTAGTATATTACAGCTCTATTATGTAAACATACTTTTTTGAATTTTCATATAAAAAGTAACTTATTGAAAACTTTAAATGCGTGTTTCTCCCACTTAGTGTTTTTTGAGTTATGCCACTCTTGAAGTAAATGAGAGATATGCATACATAATATGTATAAGATTTATGAAATGTTTTCATTTTGTTGTTAAATAAAAATACAATTATTTTATTTGCCAACATTTATTAATCTTTATTTATGAGCATCAGTGATGCACGAATTTCTACTGAGTCATTTTTTCTATACATTTATTTTCATTTTTTTTTTCGCTGGAATATCTTCACATTTGTACACATACTAGCGCGAAATGTTTGTTGTAAACTTCAGCGCGCTGTCGACTTTTGGGCACCGCAGCTGGCCATCCCTACGGTAAGCAATCAATTTTTTTGAGTACAACTTCAGCACTACCATTTTCTGGTATTTCTTACACTCTCATCTTCACTTGATGAATATCACTTTTTGTCGGTGGTGACCAGTGCTGTCGTTTTAAAAAAAATTTAGGTGCTCAATTTTAAATTTTTGGGTGTTTTTTTGTGAAAATGGGTAGTACTACACTAATATATGATTACTGACTCTTACTCATATGATAAAAATAAATTATGTATTAATAAATGTATACATAGTATTTGTTGAAATTCATTTATTATAGTATGAATATTGTTACATGAAAAACATTTATTATGTTATGACTAGTTTTGCATACATTACTACGCAAGGGCGCCATAACGTTTTAAAAGCGGGTGTGGAATTCGTTGAAACGCGTGAGAGGGAGGTTCGAAAATGATGATATTTTTAAACTGACGATAATCTTACAGAATCATGATTATGAAGAAGTAATGTAGGAAGTCTACAATAAAGTTCTCACTAATTATTGCGTAAGTAAAAAATGTTTATTTTGTCAGAAACTCTTCATTCTTTCCTTGTCTATTTTATCAGCCAACATGTGTAAAATCCGAACATGATATGTATAAACGATTTTAACCCATCGTTGAACGCCTCTTAAGAGTCGAAAAACTCCTCTCATTAGAGCAAAATGATGCAGATATAGTCATTAACAATTTCACGATTCAAACGAATTCTGGAATGAGGTCCTTATACTATAGATTTTTATGTAAAAAATCTACTATATCTCTTAAACTTTTCAATTTAGTTTCATTTCAGCTCACCAAAAATGTTTCGATCTCTAAGTAAATTATCTTTTTTGAAATTGTTTTTATAAAAATTAATATTTTATCAACATCACAATCTTTGCGAAGTACAAGAGCATCAAAGGATCTGGAAACTTTGCTAAATCTGTCCAAAACCAGATTCTCAGTGACGAAAGAATTTGGTCGTACACATCATAATAAATTTTTCTATACAAACCTTCTGGATTCTGAAATATATGATTTCCTACTTTTGTATTGGAATCAATGCGCTTGAGAATTCGCGGTTTGAATTAAAATTTCCCGTGTTGAATTCAACATGGGAAAGTCTCACCCGTGTGGAGTTCTCAACACACGCAACAGGTCTTTCGGCGTTATTACAAACGAAACTGGCCGCGTTTAAAAAGTATGAATCCTTCATAGTTAAATTTTAATGTTTGATGCGATGTTAAAATTTTTAAATGTCAAAATAAGTAAACCAAAATAACGAGCGATGATTTTGACACTTCAAGATTTAAATAATGCCAATGTAATTGAATCATGAGAGATCAAAGAACGGTGGGGTAGTACAAATTTCGGATTGGTTGGCGAAAATTTTCGGTAGTACAAATTGAAGGTTGGGTAGTACAGTAGTACGCTTGGCTGAAGAGTAGTACAAAAGTACTATAGTAGTACAAACGGCAGCACTGGTGGTGACATTGTAAATCAGGGGTCGGCAAAATTAAAAGTGTGATTGTGTTAGTGAGGGGAGAGAGGCTGCACCGCAAGAAATTTTTCGCAGAAATCGTTTGCGAAATGAATGTTGCTGCAGAAAGTGAAAAATAAAAACGATTAAAAAATGTATTTTGATTCTAAAAATTAGAGCGCAATGCATTTTTTGTTATATGTTGTTAAAAGAAAATAACGAATTGGCGACGAAAAGGCATCTGAAATGATTCGTAATGCCTTTTCGTTGTAAATTCGTTCATTTGGCATAGCTGTAAAAAGAATTCTCTATGTGCATAGCAGACGATAATAATTACATCCGCGCATGATGTTGCTTTGCCAATGGTTTTTCGGCAACTGAATGAAAGAGCATAAGAATGCGTGTAATATTTGAGCGCACAATTGTGCTATGTCGTGCCGACCCCTGTTGTAAATGCACTTGTTAAATTATTTATTAACTGCCACATATCATTGTATATGTAACAAAGAACAAACGTGCCGAATACTGGCACCGACTCACCGCTACTATTATTCAACGCGCATTGCGGCGCCGGCGATTTCTCATCGCGATCTGTAGTACATCTGTATCCACATGAACATCCGCATTGATTATTGCGGATGCAGATGTCTAAATCAATGCGAAAGCTCCGCTGGTACGTACATACATACATATATGGGGATTTCCCCAATCTAGCACGCGCAGGCTCGGATTTAGAAATTTGCCGCCCTTAGGCCGTTCACAAATTGCCGCCCTTCTTGACTGGTGAATATTGACAAAAACATGTTTAATATGAAAAGTGAGGACTTTTTTTTTTTGCTTGTCAACATTTTTTTAGGTAGTTTAGGTAGACATTCCAAGTATTCGCATTTTTTTCCCCTGTATAACTCAAAGTTCCTAATATTTGCCGCCCCTAAATTCTTGCCTCTCTCTAGGTACTGGCCTAGTGTGCCTGTAAGGTAAATCCGGGCCTGAGCACGCGACATTCGTACGTCTTTGAAGTGCAAAAAATAAACAAAACTAAAAAAATATTTTTTTTTTTTTTTTAGTTCTCGATAGCATTTTAGTAGAACTATGTTTAGTGCAAAAGTTAGGTCCTGTCGATTTGAGGTTTCCAATATACAGAGAAACCTCTTTAAGTCGAACCTCGATAAGTTGAAAATCTCTCAAAATCGAAAAAATGTTGTGTTCCCCTCCCTTCAAGCCCCAAAAACCTCTATTGCTCGAAATCTGACCCCTCTATAAGTCGAAATAATTAATGAGTCACTACAAGTAAATTCAGTACATATTTTCCCTCTATAACTCAAAAAAATAAATTTGACCTCTGCAGCTCGAACATAGCAATGTTTGATTTAACAACCTTTACAACTCGATTATTTGAAACGAATTACCTCTATAGCTCGAAGAAAAATAAGATACCTACTTTAAGAATATGCCGACAATGTACATCATTGTTTCTAAGAAATCAATGTCAAAGCCTACTTATATGTACAATAAACCAATTCTATGAAATGATAGAGGAATTTATGAACACGTGATTTCATTTGAACTTTATATTAGCGAAGTTATTTTATTGCCGAAGTCCTCCATAAGTCGAAAACTCTATAACTCGAATTTTTTTGCATCTCCCTTCAAGTTCGACCAAAGAGTTCGATAGTTTGGTGGAAGAAGTTTACTTTAGCAAAAATCCTGCAAATTTTTTTTTCTTTTTTTACGGAAAGTAGCGCTACAAGAATAAAAAATAAATTTGCAAAAAAGTGTCGGTCGGATCTATCTTCGTAGGTATAGTCATCGGAAGTTGTGGATATAACTTTTATAAAAGAGTATAAGTTGGGAACCCCTGAATAGATTTCCAAAATTAGAATACCATATGAATGGTAATTTAGTAGGGCATAAAGTCGACACATAAATATTTAGGCCGATAGCCTTTGTAGCTAGCGCCTTTGATTAGTAATATCATTATTTAAAATAATATTTCTTGTAAATAAATGAATATTAGAAGTTCATTGTACAGTTTTCGAGATGACAATTTTTTGTAAAATTTTGACATTTTTTTATAAACACAGTATTTCCAAAAAATTTATTATTAACGTATAATTTTTTTAGTATCACAAGAAATCTCAATTCATTTGCTTTAAAATGATTTCTACCAATTTTCTTTCATATTAACCCATTTTTTACCGGAAATTAGGAAAAATTAGTTCATAATTCTTTTTTTGAAAACTATACAATATATTTATGGACAACTACAGCGACGTAAACAGCAAAAACGATATTAACAACAATTACAACAACAAAAATAACCAAGCCGTGGTTGAAGGCCGCCCATTTACCCTTACTCTTATATAAAATTAAATCAAAAGTGTCGACAGTACTAAAACAATTCAAGATGAAAAATTCATTTTTATACCATCGATAGTCTGTCATAAACCATCGAGAGTCGTGATAGTGCAAGACTATAGATTTTATCGATAGTGCCATCGATAGTTTGCGAACTCTACATTCTACGGCAAAGGCCACAAAATTAATTTTGGCTCCATTTATGAAAAATTTTTTCGCTTTCGAAAAATGTGGACAAAACGGACATATTCGAAAGCAAACTTGGGAAATAATTAAGGCCTCCAGTAATTATTTTTGGATCCTAAATTTCACGTTTGCCTACCTACTTACCATATATTTCACAATTTTCTTGTCACAGATAAATTAAAAAGTAAGTTTTTGTTTGAGTGAAACTTTATTTAATGTAATATGAAAAATACCATACTGTAAAAAAAAGAATTCCACGGTATATATTTAGTAATTATTATGTATTATTTTATATAAATATATGTTATTACATACTAGTGGTGTTCATGCAATTGTATAAGTCCTTATAGAACATATAAATTTTGTATAACTTTTTTCATGTGGAATTTGACAGTTTATTATACGTTTATAAGGTTTTTATACGTTTGCTTGAATACCCTTTTTTGTCAACTTTTTAAATCTGTCATATTATACACAATCTTTGTAACTTCGAGCGTCAGTGTAGTCACTATTTTTTTTATAATAAATTTTCATCATCAAATCATAATATAGTATTTTATACCGTCAGTGTAGTTACTATTATTTTTTTTTATAATAAATTTTCATCATCAAAGCATAATATAGTACTTTATATCATTACTATTAGTTGTGTAAATTATTTTATTGTTTCTTTTTATTCTTGAACATTTTTTCTATTTTAACTTTTAAGTGAGTCAATAAAAATTAAAAACACCGAGAGTGTTAAGTAATCTTGTATGTTGGCTGTTGGTTTTGAAATATACAGCCAAGAAATTAATTTCCGGCAAGCAAAAGTTTTCGAATAATAGCACAATACATTAGACCTTTGACTTAAGTCCAGCGCAAACATGCGATAGTATAATAGCCTTGCTTAATGTAGCTTTACTGTGTACGAGCCGAGTTGTGCTATTTGCGTAATGAACTGCGTATATCGTATACATACATATGTATATCAAAACAATTTTTATTTTTACAAAAACTTTCGTGATTTGCACAAGTCTTCTTCTTCTTCTATGACATTCATTCCGAAAGGCATATATATTAACATAGTGAAAGGACTACCGAAACACGAAGTTTTTATTGAGTCCTTATCGTAGTCGTGATTGTTAATTACTATATAACTAGAGCACTTTTTAAGACTAAGGATGATATCCTGCTAGGATTAAAATCGTACTTAACCTAAACTGGAACGGGTCAGACGCTAAGACACACGCGAACGACTACACACGAAAACACGTCTGTACTCGTTAACGGACAAAACGAAAAACCATTTGCACAAGTCATTTGGCAAAGTTCAGCGGCAATTTTTGACAAAAGCACATCGCAAAGATGGAGAGAAATGTAAGCTGTGTTTAATTCGGCATCCGCTGCTAGCTAACTGTAGCGAGTAACGGTAGTTGTTTGGGAAAGCATAAGCAAAATTAGCGAGTAAGATTATAGTTGCTATGTAAAGCTTTTAACAAGTTGTTTAAGTGCCAGTGGTACCCAGCAGATACATAGGTACATATGTATTTTGTCTATTGTGCATTTTGAAATGAGAAGAGCTATTCGCGGAAAAACAATTGCTTTAAGTGTCAGGCCGCAAAAAGAAGAAATTTTAAGTAAACAAAATTTTAAAGAACGAGTACTCGTATAAACAGCGAGTAGGAAACTTAGCAACTTAGTCGATTTATTTGCACATAGAGAGCGACTTTGCAAATAAAGCTAAAGAAAGCTAAATTCGTTTATTTCTTATTTAATGTCTTTACGCTTGCTTTTATTTTTTTTTCTATTAGTGTAGTACAATAGTTAGCCGCGCACATGTCTATGCCTTTAGCTTAGATTTGAAATTAAATTTTAAGTTTTTTTGTCGTGTGTGACGCACCACTCCACTGTCGCAAATCGTAAGTAAAAATGTGTTAATCGCACAAATCAAATCAGAAAAAGGTAAAAATTGCAACTTTTTCAAGCAATTTTTAATTTTTATTAACTCATGTAATTAAAACGTTTTACAGTTTATCTTATTTTTTGTCAATATTTTAGTGATTATTAAATATGGTATTAAGTTTAATATGTTTATAGTTCGGGAACTTGGAAAATGAGTAAAATAAGTCGGTTATACCAATTTTAACACAGGCTTTGATGTCTGATTATACTATAAATAAGGAGGCTAGTAACATAGGTACGTCTAATTTTTTTTGTAAATTGAGATAAAGGTTCTCTGTCGATTTATATGACAGGAATCGAACGGTGGAAAGCAGGAACAAAAATTAACATAAATATGTATTGGATAAAGTATTTTGAAATGTGCGTTTTGTTATGAAAAGGAAAAATAAATGAGCAATTTAGTTACAAAACCGAGCATTTTTAATGTAACCAAAAGTTTTAATAAGTCACTTCCTTATGTCCAAAAATGAACGAGTGTATAAAAATATCTAAGATTCAAGCTGTTTTTATTTACATTGCTCGACTGATAATTTCATGTAAGTTCACTACTCAGCATCAATGGTTAGATATGCAGTAAATATCAGAAAGTGTCAAAAGTCGAAATAATTATAAAAACATAATTAACCCTAGAGAATGAAAGAAAAAAGCTTAAACAACTAATGTATAAGCTATTTAAAAAGATGTATTTTTATCGTTTCAAGCTCCTAAATATTGGAAATAAACTGTAAATTTCGCGGAAAGTTAGTTACAGGTACAGACATATGTATCTCCAAGTAACAAAAGCAGATATCATCAATGTTAGGCTGGGTTTTCTTACAAACGAAAGTTACTATCGATAATTTATTTTACTAATCTATAACAACAAAAAGAAGTTATTGAGTTTAAGTAAAGTTTTTGCCTGTTACTCAAAATTAACATACTTGCAAGTGTCTGTCATTGTTACTAACCTCTTTAAATATATGTTAATATGAAGATAAATACATTCTGTAAAAAAATTAAAAAATATATTTAAAATTTTAATTTACAAACACTTATTTTACTCTCATTCTAAGCCTCCGAAATTTATTATCAACAAGTAATTGTTATTTATATATTTATTTATATTTATTAAGGATAGAGTATGGCTTTGGTTTATAAGGAGTTGATGGATATTCACGCACACGTTTCATTTCAGTGGCATACATTGTAGGCTGTGGCCGTTTGAGTGTTGACATATATGGTCGAACTATAAAAGTTATTATTTGATGTAAAGTTATAAGTTTATTAATTTTATTATATTTTCAGTTCAGTTAGTTTTATTTTGATCATGATTAACTCTTATTTAAGGAAAGCTTTATTTGAAGAATATAAATAAAAAATTAAGGACACTTTAACTTACCTTTTGGATATTCGTAACTTGTTACTGGCCGCTTAAGAACGTATGGTTTTGAATGTTCATAAGCTTCTTCCTCTTCAACTTCTTGTCTAAAATATGGATTTTGTTATTTAAATTGCTAATCTTCCTGTGACAATATAAACATATAACAGCATAAGTTAGCCCAAACTTGGTACAGAAACTAATATTATGAAAAAATTTTTGTAAGAAACATAATAGCGGTATGCACTGTCAGTTGAAAGAAGTTTTTTTGTTTTTTCAACAATTTAACATTTGTTACGGATTTATTTGCGTTCATAACAAAATTGGACAAAAATTGTATTTTGTTTTGTGCCTACCATGGTTATAGCGAATACATTATACATATATAGCATTGGATTGCTCAATATACTTTCAACTGCCTGTCATCCATCGATTTCTGGTCATGCAAATGATTAAATGCTGAGCATCCGATTAAATTGTCGAATTACGAACGTGCACCTGTTATGCTAAAGCCGTTGACATCCTCAACCTATAGAGATGCGTGCTTATACATTCTCCATATATTTTTCGTATGCTGATTGAGGAATTACCTTCAGCTCTTTCAGCAAATTTGCTCAGATTTAAAGCGTCTTCCTTGAAATAGTAATTTTAGCTTTTGGAACAATAAAAAATCGGACGGGGCCATATCAGGTGATTACGGTGCTTGGTCGATGACATTCATAGAATTTTTTGTTAAAAACTCTTGAGCAGTGATGGCTTTATGCGATTGTGCAAAAACCATGGCAGATGGATATTCCTCATTTATCGTTTGTCCTTCTGGAAGGAATTCAGATCGCGGTAATCAAAGGAAACTTAGCTCAAATTCTGAAGTATTAGCTTTTGGCAAGTACCGATAAATCCGTAACATATTTTAACGCAAAAGACCTCAGGCATCGCGTGAATACCGCTAATATAAATTAATAAAATTTAAAACTTTATCGTTTAAAATTGATCAAGTTAGATCATCGACTTATCTTTTTATAAGATAAAACTAATTTTCATTATTTTTACACTAATACCCAGTTTCACCAATCAATTTTAAAATTTACCAGGCTGTTAAAACTTAAAATAGCCTCGTTTTGTTTCACCAAACACTTTTGGCGCTAACAGCCTGCTAAACAACCTGATAAACTAACAAGCCGTTGGGCTGATGTTAAATTTTTTAAAATTTGTTTATGTTGTGAATGACACATTAGGGGTTTTCACACGCAACGTTGTTATTCGTTATTCGTTAAAGTTCTACATGTATTTTGTTTTTGTAAATTTAACAAAATGCCGGCTTAACGAATAACACTTTAACGAGCTGGCAACCCCGACAAATTACTCGTTATTCGTTATTTACCTTCAATCAACGTTATTCGTTGAATCGTTTTTTCAATCAAATGTGTAATTATTTTAGATTTCTCACTTTTTTTAGGCATTTTACTCTTTTCGTGTGTTTCTGTGTCTTACTTGCAATATCAGCTGTGTTGAAAATATTTTAACGATTAACAACTGACGTAAAAAACGAGTCTTCACAGTTGGCAAGCTTTAACAAATTTAACGAATAACGAATAACAACGTTGCGTGTGAAAACCCCTATTAATTTGTTCGGCAAATGTATGGCAATCAACAAAAATTATTTTAGTTTCACTCATTCGCATACAATCAGAGATGTGCGTTAGGCATTTATGTTTCATTCATTCGGCTAACAGGCTGTTAGCTAAAAGTAAAACAGGGTTGGTGAAACAGGGTTTATTTTAACAGCTTTCTAAATTTAAGTCAAAAATGATTTTAATTGATTTTGGTGAAACCGGGCATAAAACTTTTACTGACTAGGTTGGATGTTATTGTCAGGCGTAGAGTATTTAAGAGCTACCATAATAGAGGTAGATTAAAATGTACTTCGGTTAACTTATACTGCTATATTACTACAAATTTACAAAACTTAAACAAAGTCGTAAGTTTCGGAATATACAGTGGCTCACAGCTTATTTTATGCAGTGCATACTTTCAATTTAAATGCTCTATAAATTTAGAACTAAATGGAATATGAAAAAAATGTTGATATCATTTGAAAGAACAAAAATTGTATTTCCAGCTACACACTTAATTTTAAAAATTGCAAAATCATTATTTTTGACAATGTTTTTACAGTTTATACGTAGTCTGCATAAAATAAGCTGTGACATGAAATAAGTGTTTTGATTTTCTATTTTTAAAGTTTCATACAATATTTTTTAACAAAAAATAAACTTTTTTTTTAAACTACAATTTTTGCTCTGCATAAAATAAGCTATGAGCCCACTGTACATCAATTTTAGCAACAGTAACGGAAAAATTGATGTCATTTTTACAGCTTGGAGTGTTATTTTAAAAAACCTACTCATATGCTGCTCTTTCCAAATGGGGATTGAAACTGGTTTTCTTAATTAAGTTCAGATATTTAGAAGCACCGCCATTGCCTTCTTGCTTTCTATCTAAAATTGATCTGAAACATAAAAATTGTTAACTGCAGAAACAAATAAAAGTTAAACTTCTTGTTTTCAAAATATAAAACCACTGAAGAAGTCTACAATCCATTGGCGAAACGTTGGATAGAAAAATAATTGAAAAGCCTGAAACATATATTTAAGATTCACAATCTTTATTTTGTATGAGACTTAGTTGACAAGGTATGGCCTTCTAAATAATTGATGCAAATGAAATACGGATTTTTCGGAAGCAGTTTAAGCTAAAAACAGAATTGGGGCGTGCGATTTATCTTATGTGTCAAATCGCACGAAAAAATAGATAATGTTCTATTTCTCTGCGATAAATTTTGCTAGTGTCAAATTTTTACTCACTACAAACGTATAGGAAAAATCTGGACGATATTGCACGTCCTAATTCTGTTTAGCTCTTTATGTACATACATACAGCTGCGGTCAAAATAATAGTAGTGCGATAACATTTTTGAATTCAAAGAAAATATTTCGAACAAATTAAGATTTTTTTCTTCTACTCTTTCAAAATACAGTTACAGTTACAGTTACACAAAATAAGCACATATTTTGTTCCAAGAAAATAACGGTACTTTCTAAGTTTGCTATTATATTGAGTATTTTGCAATTTCGAGCGGTCAAAATAATAGTAGTGTTCAACTCGTTTACTTCTTAAGTTCAGCTATTTGCTTTTATTTAAAAAATTTGTTTGCAAAATATAAGTTTTATCTTTTTTGTATAACATTGCATTGATTTCTCCAAGTTTTTGCAATTTAGTAGGCCGTGGGAAGCATTGTACGCCATAGCAACGTTTAATTATTAAAAGATTAATTTCGCAAGGTGAATTTTATAAGAAAATTCAAAATTCTATTGGATTTTGTTCGAAAGTGATTCCGAATGCAATACAATATACAAATAAACGAATAACTCGAGGACGAAATCCTTCCATGTACCCCCGGGACGTGAATCGTGCAATATAGATTTCGAAACATAATCCGTTTGTGCCTACTAAGGAAATAAGGAAAGTGCTCAATGTAGCAGCGAGTTTAGAAACTGTTAAAAGAAGAATCAGGGAAAACAATTTGGGTACCCGGAGTCCACGACAAGTTCCATTGTTAAAAAAATACATATCACAAAAAGATCGGACTTTGCGCACGGGCACAAAAAGTAGGCCTGGTAATTTAGAAAAATGCAGATATATTGGCTCACTCTTCGAAAAAATTTCTTGCCTATGATAGGGAATTGTCAAAAAATATTAATATAGGTCATTATATCTGTGGTACTAAGGCAAAACGAATTAACTCCATTTCTGAGCAAAATCGAGATAAGCGTGTCGTTCTATTTATTTTGAATTAAAGTTTAATCCTATACACAAATACTTAAGACGTTTTTAGCGAGCAATTCCACAGTAATTCCAGAATTTCTTTACCATTTATCTCTATTATTTGAAATTTCTATGTAAATGGAAAATCTATTGCCTATGA
Source organism: Meiosimyza platycephala (assembly GCA_963662105.1). Classification (NCBI taxonomy): domain Eukaryota; kingdom Metazoa; phylum Arthropoda; class Insecta; order Diptera; family Lauxaniidae; genus Meiosimyza; species Meiosimyza platycephala. Next base: position 65,319,214 of record OY759211.1, on the reverse strand, counting down.
GTTTAATAGTTTTCATACATTTTTCAGACTAGGACACCGTAATTGATACATCGAAAAAAAGAAAAAAAAAAAAAAGCGAGAGTGAATGGAAAACGATATTAAAACTTTCCACATCAACATCCCAAAATGCCTAAAAATGGGATAAGCTCGTTTTGACATATTGGCATTGTTGTTGAGTTATTGAATTAGTGCTAGTACTAGTCTTATTGATTGCTTCCCGTACAAGAACTTCCTTTACTCATATTGATTTGATTTTAATTTAGTTAACTCATATGCTTACTTTTGTTACTTATGTTTGTACGAACCCACCGTCAATAATTAATTTTTTTTCAATACTAGCACAAAGAAGTTCCAAGGAATTATTAAAAAAGTATGAGTGAAAAAAAACTTCTTCCACAACAATACTTAAGAATCATGTGCAACAATAAAAAAAATTGCGTTTTGCAAAAAAAAATGTATTAAAACAATTTCAATTTCAAAAAATCTCAGAAAAGTTCGGCCACCTGCTAAATGACGCATAATAGTTCGGCCAAACAGCAAGATCTTGTGATAACGGTACAAGAAAGTGCCGTTTTATTGTTTTTGAATTTTTTATTGTGTATTGTTACATTTAGTGGTCACCAAATCAGTTCAATTTGAAAACTTAGAGTAGAAACATGCCGCGGGGCAAAGCAGTTTGTAACGAGATCAGGAAATGAATTATTAATTTCCGTAATTATGGTAAATCATGCCGCAAAATATCCGAAGGAATAAAAATACCTCGTGCGACGGTCCAGGATATTATAAATGTATATAAAAAAACCGGAAAAACTACACCAGGTAAAAAAACAGGTCGAAAGTCTTCAGTTAGCGTGCAGGATTTGCGTGCCTTAAGAAAAATAGTGGTTAAAAACCGACGGGCCACTGCTGCTGAGATAACTAACTGATGCATTAGAAACGTAAAAAAAACTCGGGTAAAAATTTTATAAGGTGAGTTTTTAGTTCAATTTCGAACTTGGTTGATTCAATGTATCTTTAACAATTTTATAGGCAAAACAGAAACCTCTTAACATCAACGCAAAAATAAAATCGGCTGCGGTGGGCAATAATTTGGAGCGACGAATCCAGGTTTAAGTTATGTCTAGGGGATAGTCGAAAACGAGTACTAAGACCTTCATCTGAAGCCTATCACAAAGATTGTTTAAATCGTACTGTCACGTTCCCTGCATCTGTTATGGTTTGGGGATGCATATCGGCCAGAGGAGTTGGTAATTTATACATGGTCGATGGTATCATCAACGCTTAAAAATACCAAGATATACTGAACACTCAGCTTTTACCATGCATTCCTAACCTTCAAACCGCAGAAGGTGAATATTTATTTCAGCAGGATGGTGCCTCATGCCATACGGCGAAAGCAACAAAGTGTTGCCTTAATAATAACAATATTCCCGTTATTCCCTGGCCTTCCAGTAGTCCAGACCTATCTCCAATAGAGTCCTTGTGGGGAAAAATGAAGAGGGAGTTGCGAAGCAATCCTGCTAAGAATATTGGAGCCTTAAAGGCTAAATTCATATTTGGAAATTAATTACTCCAGAGTATTGCCAAGAGCATGTGGACGCTACGCAATGGTAGATGGGATTGGCCGATCTATTATGGCTCATTTTGAAGGTGGCCGAACTTTTCTGAATGAAGTTTTATATTTTAATTGCTTCTGTTATATAATATGTATTGTTGAAATCAATTTTTTGTTTCTTTTATTTTGCTGAAAATAATATCCTAATTTTGTTGGAAAAAAAACTTTTTTTATTCAAAATACTTTTTAACCATTTTTATGGGCTTCCTTTTCTTTGTTAAAACAAAATATGAGGTGGCCGAACTATTCTGACGATGGGCTCGTATATGCATCCTTTCATGTAGACTTACGTACCACTAAATACAAGTAAGAAAATAAGTTAGGACGAGTGTAAAACGAGGAAAAATTTTAAACTAAAAGTGCGAGTACGTAAAAAATGTATTTTATAATTTTAATGAAAAATCGAAATAAGCTGTACTTACTTGTACTTTGCAAAAGGGATTGTTTTAGTTGATTCCGGATTTATTTCTATCATTTCACGCATTTGCTCCTGAGATACTTCATCATTTTTATCAGGAATAATGTACTTTCGAATTTCAGCTAAGGCATATGCAATTCGAGCATAACTCTCAGCTGGCGTTGCAACAGTGCTTATTTCTACGTAAAAGTCTTTTTGTAAATGTGCAAACCTAGGATCTCCAGAATTGCGTAGTTCTTCTTCCTTGGCATTATCGCGAATAGAGTTACGCCCCTTGAGTGCAATCTTACATTGAGTCTCTTCTTGCAAACGACGCAAACAGTTTCCTTTAGGGCCTAGAATTTTTCCTACAAAATTAAACTTAAAAAAAAATTAAAATTTATTAAAACAGTTGCGCGACAGTTTGGCTTGAAAATAGAATCTCCCTAACCTTTGAATTCGAAATGTAGGAGGATATTTTTTTAGATTCGGAACGCTCTCAAGGCCGATCCGCTAATGGAACAATATACGGTCATAATTAGCTTTCGAAGAGACTTTTCAAAGGTGTTGTATACGTGTAATGTCTTACTTATACGCAAATCGAAGTCTTCTTTGAGTTGCATATAAGACAGTTCAACCGCTTTTTTTTTTGTGTACTCAAACCAGAAAATGTAAGGCTTTTGGTAAGCTGATTTTGAGCCCGGTGCAATATTAAGCGCTCTGTCATGTTTAGTTATTGAAATATCCACATCAAAAAATATATTGAGGCATAAAGTAGCACTAGCGTAAAAAGGTTTGGCATATACAAGTAGGCAGTATATCTCCCTAAAAACTCTATATGTCAATAAAATATGTCGGGAATGAAGATGTACAGAATGTTAAAGTAAGACATAGTATCATATAGGTACTACAAGTAAAAAAAATTAATAAGGCTTTCAAATCAACACAGCCGGTTTTTGACATATTCTACTTTGTTTTGAAAGCAACGAATTTGGTGGTTCATTCATACATTTATGTCAAAAGTGTTGAGTAGAGTTGGACTTTTTCGTTCATTCTGGTACGCTGATTTTGACGAATTATAAAATCAAATTATAATCAATCAATTATAAAATCAAAGCGCCGCTCCAGAGATAAGCGAGTTTGAAGACGAAGCTGATGAGGAAATTGCTGACCCCATAACTTCATTTCATGAGAAGCTGAACAAAACTGGGACGAGCGATTTAGCTTGTTTCAAGTCGCACCAAAAAATAGAAATTGTTCAATTTCTCTGCGATAAATTTTATAGTGTCAATTATATACCCACTATTAACGTATAGGAAAAATCTGGATGTTATTGCACGTCCCAGTAGTGTTTAGCTTCTGACGCATTGAAGCAAGTTGGCCGTTTGATGTATTTTGCCAGAGATGATTTTGTACCATTTCATCACATTACGAATGTAGGGACGCATTTTGAAACCGAACATTTGGCTTAAGTTTACTTTAGCTCACATTCGCAAACCTTTTTGAAACCAAACTTATCTTATGTGTTTAATTTTAAGAAGAAATATGTAATCAAAAAAAGTCGCTCGGATCTGGTTTCGGAGATATAGCCATCGGAAGTTGCGGATATAGCTTTTGGAAAAATCATTATAAGTTCGAACCGCTTCATGGATATCAAAAATATGGGAGTCCGAAGAAAGATAATTTAATGGCTTATAATAACGGTGAGCAAGCATAAGAAATTTAACCCATAGTTTTGGAGATATTACGATTTTTCTGAAATTTTGAATTTTTGTTGGTTTTTTATTTTTTTTTTGTCCATAAATACATATTTTCATAAGAATTCGTTGAATATTTTTTTTTGTTTTTCGGTCAAAAAAGGGGTAAATATACAAAAATTTTGAACAAACGATACACCATTTTAAGGGGAATAAATTAAGCTTTCTTAAGAAGCTAAAAAAGTTATAATAGATTATAGATAAAATAAAAGTTTTTTAAAAAAAATGGTCAAAATCTCAGAAAAATCATATCTCCAAAATTATCTGTTAAATTTCAAAGATCAGCATTAAATAGGCCATTAAATTATGTTTCATTTGACATCCATATTTTTGATATCCATTCAGGGGTTCCCAACTTATGATGATTTTTCCAAAAGCTATATCCGCAACTTCCGATGGCTATATCTCCGAAACTAGATCCGAGCGACACTTTTTTTTTCATACTTTTTATTTATTTTTAACCCCCTTTTACCCCTTAAAAAAAAAAAATTGGAGAATGTGAGCTAAAGTAAACCTGTTTCAAATTTGTTCCTCCCCACCGGACATCGCCCACAACCGGGAGATACTGCGACGGTGAGTATGGAGAATTTCACTGTAAATATTATTGTATTTTCAATATTGAACGTTTACAAAATGAAGGTTCATACGAAAAGCCAGCTTTACGGGAATTTTAAGTTCTGTATTTGTTCTTATTCATCAACTACTAATAAAAATTACACATTAAATAATGCCAAAATAATTTCTCTGAAGATTGTTTGGCTTAAGTTTACTTTAGCTAACATTCGCAAACCTTTTTAAAACCAAACTTATATTATGTGCTTTTTAATTTTAAGAAGAAATATGTAATCAAAAAAGTCGCTCGGATCTGGTTTCGGAGATATAGCCATCGGAAGTTGCGGATATAGCTTTTGGAAAAATCATCATAAGTTGGGAACCCCTGAATGGATACCAAAAATATGGGTGTCAAATGAAAGATAATTTAATGGCCTACAATAATGGTAAGCATATCTTTGAAATTTAGCCCATAATTTTGGAGATATTACGATTTTTCTGAAATTTTGACCAATTTTTTTTTAAAAAACCGTTATTTTTTCCAAAAAATGCCTGAATGACCTATAACTTTTTTAGCTTCATAAGAAAGCTTAATTTATTCCCCTTAAAATGGTGTATCGTTTGTTCAAAATTTTTGCATATTTACCCCCTTTTTGACCGAAAAATAAAAAAATTTATTCAATGAATTCTCATGAAAACTATGTATTTATAGACAAAACTAAAAAAAACCTACAACAACAACAACAACAACCGCAACAACAACAACAACAATTATTACAAGACGATTATCATTATAAAACTTAAAAATTTAAAAATTAAAAGTCGCGCGCGCGATTTTTAATAAAAATTTTTCGCCTGCGGCGCTTCTTTTTTCCTATTAGACACATTATAAAACTTAAAAATTTTTATTAAAAATCGCGCGCGCGACTTTTAATAAAAATTTTTCGCCTGCGGCGCTTTTTTTTTCCTATTAGACCTTATTATAAAACTTAAAAATTTTTATTAAAAATCGCGCGCGCGATTTCCCTTTGTTTTGACTTAAAAAACGGTATTTTTGAATTTTATTGTTATTGTTTTTAACAATAAAAAAGTTATTACAAGTGTTTTATAAGTGATTTACAAGTGATTTATTAAATTTAATAAATTTTAAATAATGCAAAGCCGAGGAAATAGACCAAATGAGGGAGTTTTTTAAGTACGCTGGCGAGCTATATGACCCCATCAGAAGTAGAGAAACTTCTGATTCATCTAGTGATGAGGATGATATAATTGAGGAAGAAATTATATGAAAAATAAAAAAAAAAGTTTCAAAATTCACAAAATGGACTTTATTTTTTTCGATAAAAAAAGGGTAAAAATATAAATATTATATAAAAATAATACACCATTTTAAAGGGAATAAATTAAGCTTTCTTATGAAGCTAAAAAAGTTATAGGTCATTCAGGCATTTTTTGGAAAAAATAACGGTTTTTTAAAAAAAAATTGGTCAAAATTTCAGAAAAATCGTAATATCTCCAAAATTATGGGCTAAATTTCAAAGATTAGCTTACCATTATTGTAGGCCATTAAATTATCTTTCATTTGACACCCATATTTTTGGTATCCATTCAGGGGTTCCCAACTTATGATGATTTTTCCAAAAGCTATATCCGAAACTTCCGATGGCTATATCTCCGAAACTAGATCCGAGCGACACTTTTTTTTTTCACAATTTTTATTTATTTTTAACCCCCTTTTACCCCTAAAAAAAAAAAAAAATTCTGAGAATGTGGGCTAAAGTAAACCTGTTCCATTGTTTTACCTAGTCATCATATTTCTCTCTGGGCATATTTTTATAAAAAATGTATGTAATACCTTTGGATACTGCCTAATTGGCACAAAGACTTTCTGAATGACTTTTAGTGGCTTCTGCTTGAAGACATCAGCATAGAACTCTTTCCCAGGAATGCGTCCGGTTATGGTAACACGTTCAAGCGCTAAGGGCAAATAAAATTATGTGATTGTCAATGGCTAAGTAGTCCAGCTCTAACCTTCCTCAATTAAGAGAGCACAAAGTGGAAATTGTTCTCCAAGGCGTTCCTTTTCTTCTATTAAGTCATTTATGAACTTTTGATTTATTTCATTTATGCGTGGATGATATCCTTCAGGATTTCTGGTAACATTCTGTTCTTCGGAAACAATTTCAGCCATTTTTTAAGTAGATAATTCTATGAGACAAAAGAATATAATTTGTACAAGAATATGGTAGATAAAATATAGTGGTGGAGAAATATCGATGAGATGGCTTTATTTATCGAAAGTTCATAAATATCGCGAACCCTCGATTTAGCCTTACCATAGAGCAGTTCACATGACTCTTCGGTTAATATAGTCATGGCTTAAGAATATAAATGTTTGATCATATATGGACACTGGAAACAGCCGCTTGAAACCCGCGTTAGGGTCGGTTCACAAGAGCGTTTTTTCTACGCGCGTTTCAGCATAAAAAATGACTATAGGGTGTTTTTTTTAGAGGTATAGAACTTTAAAATGGAATAAAACAAAGATTAATTTTTTAAATAGACATGAAAATTACTTTATTCGAAAGATAATCTTCTGGCATTATAATTTAAATATGACTTCTGGCATATGAACGCCACGGCTAGCTCGGACGTAGTCTAAAATGGAGGTCCAATTTTCAAGGTATATCGCGAATTACGCGAGTAATGTTGGCTTCGAAGTATTGAATCGTAGCTGGCTTATCGACGCATACTTTTGGCTTCACATAACCCCAAAAAAAAAAATTAAGGTGTGATATCACAAGATCTAGGCGGCCTTCTTGACTTCATAATTGCAAAAATCATGTGAATTTGAGTGAAAATAAAGTTGAAATTTTAGTGACTATAATAATGACTGAATATAAATGACATTAGAGTTGCCAGATTTGACCACAAAGTCCCAGTTTTATCTCTATTCGAAAAACAAACCTCTAAAAAAAACCCCCTTTATATGCAACGCGCGTTTCAGCATAACACAGGACTATATATGCGCAAAGCTATGTGAACTGAGCCTCATATGGTTTTCGAAATTTTTTCAATGTTCTGTTGGCTTGTACAACCGTATAATCTGCGTGAGCAATGGTAGTCACACCTAGTGAAAAATTTTCATTTCAAATAAAATTTCATACAGAAAACTTCGATGGCACGCGCTGTAAGCAATCCGTTTTTTTTTTTGAAGTTACATATACATAAAAGTTTTTGAGAAGCTGAGAAAATAACGCTAATTCAGCGTTTACTATACACACACAAATTATACACACACAAATTCTTGCCGAAAAGTTTCCTTGTTTGTGGGCGAGAGGGGAAAAGCAAAGAGACGTACAAAATTTGTCGTATGTTGCAAATGCCAAACAAAAGCCACAAAAGAGAATAGACAAGAATTTGTTTCACTGAATTTGCCTGGGTAAACGCCGAGTAACGCGCATTTCAGCATAACACAAAATTATATGCAATGAGCTACACCATCAACGTGCGTTTTTTCAACGGGTTGTAGAAAACGCTTGTTGAAAAAACACTCGTGTGAGCTTATCTAATAAAATCCATCATTCAATTTTTTTTACTCCGCGAGTTTAATATTTTCAATCAAGTAGTTAACCTAAGTGATGGCATTTGGGTTTTGTGAAAATGTACTGAATCGAGATTTGAAATGTTCTTTTTAGAGGCCGAATGTACTTTTTTGGCGTGAACATCCAATTTTACTAAAATGTACGAAATTTATGTAAAATTTTCTCAACAACTAAAATAAAAGGTCCTCACTTTTGGCATCTCAAAAACCCTAGCAAAATGAGATATATATCAAATTAAATTACAAAAACTGCACCATACATAAAAATAAGGTAAATTATTTATCTTCACACTGCAATTATTTTCATTTAATTAAACCGAAAACAGGTAATTATTATAAATTGTTCAAATTTACTGAAAATGTGCTGAAAATTCGCCGAATGTACTAAAAATGCGGCAAATGTACCGAATGTACTGAAAACTTGTTAAATGTACTGACGACGGTTTTTCAGGACCCAAATATACCGAAAAAAGTACAAATGTACCGAAAATGTCATCACTGGTTAACCTGCTTTTAGTTTTTTAGTTATAATGGAGAAAGTGTTTGGCAACAAATATAATACAGCTGGCTAAAGAAATCGATACACGCGCTTAAAAATTGTTTTCAATCAATATACACAGCTCAACAAAATTAACTATTTTTTTTTTGTTGCCCTGGATGTCTCTGCGGATTTCTATAGTTTCAGGTACCCAGTTTACGAATATATTCATGAAAGTACTGAATTGGCTCTAGTTTTTAAGATATTGTAGCGAAATTTGCTTTATGCCAGAAAATTCTCGAAATAAAAATTAAACGATACTGGCTAGCATCACTGACCGTAGAAAAATACTTGCATCACTGACCGTAGAATAATAACACAATCTAGCGGCATATCGAGTGGTTTCTGTACTAGCTAGCATTACTGACCGAAGAACACCATCTAGCGGCTTGTAGTGTGTTTTCTGTACTATAAATGCTTAAGTTTGAGCATCAGCGTAGTATCGAGAAGGTACCGGAAATCGCATTCTGGATAGTGGTGGATATTTCGAGAAAGTGGTGACTTTGGTATAAAAGGCTGTAATATGAGCAGAAGTGACACAGTTGATATTGAACAGTTGAACACAGTGGATCTTAAGTGAGAACATTTGAATTTAAGTACTAAAGTGATACAGTGGATTTTAAGTAATAAAGTGATGCAGTGGATTTTAAGTAATAAAGTAAAACGTTTGTGTACACAATTTGAATGTAAAAAGGAAATAAACAATTGTACTGTGTAAAAACTAACGTTTGTGATTTAAATAAACCATTTTATAATTAAATAAAGATTGCGTTTTTCTTGATTTCTTGAGATTGAAATTATTGTCAAAGGGACAGGAAATTTCGTAACAATTGGTGTCAGAAGTGGGATTGTGTAAAAAGAATTAACAATCAAATAAATAAAAAATGGTTAAGTTTGACGAACTAAAAGTGGGTCAACTAAAGAAGGAGTTGAGAATTTTTTTGTTGATGGGGACACACGCACAGAAGTTGCTCCGCAAAAAAATACTAATAAAAGCAAATATTAATTTACAGTGAAAGTTTTATTTTTTCAAAAATTGTTTTAGATCCATTTTAAATTAAAAAATATACAATGAAGTGTAATTTATGCCTGTTAAAAGTCGACAGAGGTGATTTAAAAATCCAGTGTTTTTACTGCAAAGAATTTTGTCACGCAAAGTGCGCCAAAATTGATAGAAGAGAAATTGAGTACTATGATAAAAGCAGCCAAAATTACAAATGCAACAAGTGCAATTCTCAGAGAAGAAATTCTTTTTTGGAAGATACTCCAATTGCTGGTGTTTCATCTAAGAGCTCAACTTCTTCTTCCACTACAACAACTAAAATTGGTACATCTGTGAACAACAACAATAATGCAGTTCCGTTGTCTGCTTCTCTTCGCGCGCAAAACATAAAAAGCAATGACATTACGCTGCAAATGCTCTTTAGTGAGATAATTGAGCTTAAGCAACTAAATACTGATGCATTATCCAAAATACAAATTCTTCACGAGAACAATGCTTCGCTCAACAAGAGAGTGGAGCTACTGGAAGCTAAGCTAAACATTGTAGAGCAAAAGGAAAAACAGTGTGAAGCTGATATTGTTGGTATTCCTGAAGTTAGCAATTCAAACGTTAAAGAGCGGGTTGTTAAGCTGTTATCATCTGTACTAGGTGAAGATTTTAGCAACAATGACATTGTTCAATGCTATGTAAAAATAATAATAATAATAATAATAGAGTTTAGCTACTACAGCTATTTGCTTTCTTAGCAATTTAGCATGAAGCTTTAAAACCAAGTAAAAAGCTTATATATTAATGGAAATGAAAAAATTATACATGCAATTAATTTTTTATTTTTTTATAATTTCTTCTTAGCCTTATCACACTTTCTCAACATACCCACCCAGATCATATGTATATAAACATACAATTGCATGAATGTAATTGTATGAATTTATTAACATGGTCCAAGGCATAAATGTTAGAAAAAATTTACCCATCATGCGGTGGGGCTCGGACAACACAAACATAAAGACCAACAACCATTAAGCTACAAAATTAACTATAGTTATTTTTGACCTTTTGACAAGCTAATATCATATACATCGCAATAATTAATAAGAGTAGTCATGCGATTAAAAGGAGCTGTAGCCATATAATTAGTTCTACTGAAAAGTTGGTAAAATAATTGATAAGAGTTACGATTACTCCTGCGATTAGTATTGAAATGAATATAATTAAGAAGCTCTGGTGCAGCAAGAGACCCAGTCACAAGTTGATGCAGATAAAGTATATCCGCAATATTTCTACGCGAGCTCAAAGACTGCATATGTAGTAACTTCAAACGATCCTCATAAGGAGGAAGGTTTAAAGAGTCAATCCAATTTAAGCCATTGAGAGCAAAACGAATAAAATTTTTTTGAATTCTCTCAATTCTATTAATGTGAATATTATAAAATGGTGACCACACTTGGCTGGCGTACTCTAAGTGAGGACGCACTATTGTATTATATAAAGTCACCGTTACTAAAGGGCTATTAAATTCTTTTGCCCACCTCTTAATAAAGCCAAGCAGAGATGAGGATTTTTTACAAATTTGATTAATATGCTCATTAAAAGTTAATTTAACATCAAAATGTATACCTAGGCCTTTGACTAAATCAACACGACCAATTTTCTTATCGTTTAATTCGTAATCAAACTCCACAATATTTTTTCTCCTGGTGAAAATCATAGTTTGGCATTTATCAGGATTAAGATGTAAGTTATTTTTAGAACACCAAACCTCAAAGGATTTCAAGTCAGACTGAAGTGGAATAGTATCCCCAACCCCCTTCGCGTTCCTGTAAATTTTCATGTCATCTGCATATATTAGCAGATGCGAGTTTTTAATGACATGTGTAACGTCATTAATTGCTAAAATGAACAGGAGCGGCCCCAGGTGGCTTCCTTATGGAACACCTGATGCCGCGCTGAATGGGGAGGAAAACACCCTCCGAAATCTTATCTGATATGAGCGATCAGATAAATAAGATTCAATCCAGCTGACAAAACTCAAAGGAAATCCAAGCTTTTTTAACTTAAATAAAATCAAATTATGTGGTAATTTGTCAAATGCTTTACTGAAGTCAGTGTAGATGCAGTCAACTTGCCCACCAGAGTCAAAAAAAATGCGAAAGCTGGCACTAACAGAAAGTCCACGAAAATTGTTAGTGTAAAATTTGCTTCTATTGTACTGAAGAAAAATATTATGAAGAAGATGCGTGAAGGCAAAGGAAATATTACATCTGATATCTTTGATGTGCATGGCTCTAGCGTCGCGGGTTCTAGAAAACAAAAGATTTTCATTAACGATTCTCTTACGCGTATGCTTTTAAATAAGGCAACTGAGCTAAAACGTAACAAGATTTATAAATTTGTATGGATAAGTAATTCTACTGTTCTTGTAAGGAAAAAGGAAGGTGATAAAGTTATAAAAATAAGTTCATTAGAGGATTTTTCAAAACTTGATCTTGCAATCATTTGATATCTTCACTATTAATGTTAAACGCTGATTTAAATAATGTTTCTAACTTAAATACTCATAATAATGAACATTTTAATAACAGTCATCTTCAAAATTTAGATTATTTAGGTAATAATATACCAAATTGCTTATGTATTAACCATTCAACTAACAGCCAATATTCAGGTTTCTCTATTGTGCATCAAAACATTCGTAGTTTGAGAGCCAATTTTGACACGTTTTCTTCTCATCTCGCATCTTTAGACCACTTGCCAGACATTATTTTTGTTTCTGAAATTTGGATTTATGATGATGAAATTTTCAATTTCACTATTCCTAATTTTACTTTTGATGCTTGTTGCAATAATTCGTATACTGCTGGTGGTGTTGGTGTTTATATCAAGAATCAATTAATTGGTTATGAGATTAAAAAATATAATTTGATGAGTGCTGATATAATAAGTGTTAACTGTGAAATTGCTGATGTTCGCTATAGTTTTATTTGCATCTATAGGCTGCATAAATGTTCAGTTACTACCTTCCTTGAAGAGATATCAGGTCTTTTAGAAGTTCAAATATGTAAAAACACAATTTTGTTAGGTGATCTGAATATTAACATTTTATCTGACTCACTTGATGCAGATAATTTGCTTTCAATGATGTCCTCTTTTGGTTTTGAGTCTTTATTGTCTGAACCTACTCGTTTGTCTACTTGTTTGGACCACATTTACATAAGACAGCACAGAGTTAATCGATTTGGTTATGATGCTGCTGTATACGACTTAGAGTTGTCTGATCATGCCTTAACAAGTATACATCTAAATTGTAGTGTTCTTAGAGCAATACAACCGATAAATATGGAATGTTATAAAATTGATTTTATTTCTCTTAGAAGGTTTCTATACTTTGAGTTCTGGGAAGATGTTTATGCTGCTCAAAACCCAAATGATGCTTTCAACATGTTTCTCAGAAAATTACTATATCACATTTCTAACTACACGAATATTGTTAGAATGAAGGATCGTGATCTGAAATGTATCAAACCATGGATGACTGTTCCACTATTAAATAAAATTAAAAAGAAAAAAATAATATGTGTGAAAGTTAAGAAGCAACCTAACAATGTGAGACTTAAAAATTATTATAAAAAATTATGTGTTGAACTCAAAAAGGATATTCCTCTTTGCAGAGATAATTATTATAGATCTAGATTGGGCAGGAGTGTCGGTAACTCTAGAAAAGAATGGCAAGTTATTAACGATATTTTGAACAAAAATGTTTCTGCAGTTGAAATTACTTTAAATAATAATAATTTAGCGATATCAGACCCTGTTGAAGTTGCCAATTTATTCAATAACCATTTTTCGAACATTAGCTATCTAGAATCCGATAATTTTAATAATGTAAGTCAAACTGATAGTTTCTTATTACAAGAACATACTGAACCTATAAGTTTCTTTTTTGAACCATTTACTGCACTTGAAATTCATAATATTATATCTTCACTTAAAAATTCTAATTCCACTTCATCTGATCAGATTTCTAGCGGTCTGTTAAAACATATCTCTTTTCATATTGCAGATGTTCTTTGTTATATTTTTAATTTCAGTGTTCAATCTGGTATTTTTCCTGAGTCTCTAAAGACTGCTGTTGTAATACCACTCCACAAAAGGGTGATCCAACTTTATTGAATAATTATCGGCCTATTTCTCTCCTATCAGTTTTCTCGAAGATTTTTGAAAGAGGTATTAAATTCAGATTGCTTTCCTTTTTTGATAGAACGAGATATTTTCATGATTCACAATTTGGTTTTAGAAGAGGCCGATCAACTGAGAGCGCTTTGTTGAAATTAGCTGGTGAGCTGTACAACAGCTTGAATGAATCCGATATCCCGGCTTGCCTTTTCATAGATATTACCAAAGCATTTGATATGGTGGATCACTATTTATTACTGAATAAATTATTTAATGCTGGAATTGGGTTTTGTCTTTAACTGGTTTAATTCTTACTTGGAAAATCGTAAGCAGATAGTAAAAATAAGAAATAGGTGCAGTTCTGTGAAGTTCTGTAGGCTAGGCGTTCCACAAGCATCTGTTCTGGGGCCGATTCTATTTTTAATTTATATAAATTCATTATTTATCCTAAACTTTAGAGGTAAAGTCACAGCATTTGCTGACGACACTGCTTTATCCTATTCAAATAAAAGTCTTTTCAATGTTATTTTGGACGTTAATAATGACTTGGATATCATAAGAAGATGGTTCAAAGAGCATAGATTACTAATTAGTAACAAAACAAAATTCATGGCCTTTAACATTAGGAACACAAATAATAATGATTTACCATTATTTTATCATTCAGCAAATTGCTTACGATTTTGCTCAAATAATGTTAGTGCTGGTAATGATTCGCTGACCTTTAATGATAATGTCAATTGCTGCGATAATTGTTTTAAAATTGAGTGTGTTGACAACTTTAAGTATTTAGGTTTTATATTGGACACTAATCTCAACTGGAACAGCCATACACTCTACCTTAAACAATATTTGAATAGAGTAGTGAGACAACTGTACCATTTAAGTCTCTACTGCAGTAATTCAATCTTGAAACTTGTTTATAATGGTCTGCTAAAATCCAAGTTGCAATATGGCTTGGCCTGCTGGGGTGGAGCATATTTTTGTAAGATTAAACCTTTACTTGTTAAGCGAAAACATGCAATTAGAATTGTTTGCAAAGTCAATCGCTTGACCCCCAGTCTCGATTTATTCAAATCCCTGGATGTTCTTCCTTTAAGGCACCTTTACTGCTACAAAGTTTTAAAGATATTCTTTGAAAATTGTGGATGTTATGCAGTAAGGCATTCAGAAAATTACAATTTAAGGGTGAACTCAGGAAATGTTGTAACAGTTCCATCCATTTGGAAATCACATTTTTCACGTTTTTATCATGTTACTGCTCCACGGTTGTTTAATACGCTACCTCTGAGTACCAGATGCGAGAGAGTGAAAAAGGTATTTCTGAGGTCCGTCAAGGAATGGCTCTTCTCTCTTGAATATTCTTGTTTGGAACAAATTTTCAATCCATTAGTCTAATACTGAATATTGGTTTAATGTGTTTGCTACGAATGCGTTAAAAATTTTTCCATTTGTTTTAAATTTTCCTTTTGATTTAAATTTTCTAAAATTGTATTGTATTCCTTTAATGAATTCTTATAATTTTTATTTTTGGCTTTAAACATGTTTACCCCATCAATAGTATTAAGATATTTTTCTTTTGTCAGGTACATTCGCCACTTGTCTTTTAGACAATTGAGTGTATCTCACTATTTTGTATTAAAATCTAGTTTCTCGATTATAAGCTTGTTTAAATTCTAAACTACTTATATAAGGATTTTAATGTGAAATAAAGAACAATTAAATTAAAAAAAAAAAAAAGCTAAATCTGCACTCATCTGGCGGAAAGTTGGAGTTACAGAAACGCTTATGGCAGGCTCTTGAGGATCAAGGGGTAAACCTGGAAGAGCATGAATTTTATAGTGATGCCTCAGAATCAACAGCGAAAATCGAGGAAGCTTCTGGACTGGCGGCAAGTGGTAAAGTTGTAGATATGTCAAAGTTCGAGAAAATGTTAATGGCGATGACGCAGACAATAAATCAAAATGCACTGCAAATAGACCAGAAGTTAAGTCAAAACGCACTGCAAATAGACCAGAAGTTAAGTCAGAACGTGCTGTAAATCCAGACCGTTCGGGAAGAAATTAGTCAGAACGCGCTACAGATTGATCAGAGGTTGAGTCAGAACGCGACGGAGATCCACGAGGCTGTTCGAACGGAGGTTGCCAAAATGGTAAATGGCCTCGATGCAATAGTGACTGAGTTACGAGATGACGTTCGTTCAAGGAAAAAGTTCAAAATAATCTTGAAAAGGTTCAAAATAATTTTGTAGACGTTAATAAAAGGATTCAACAGTTAGAAATAAGCGAGCTAACCACTCAAGTGATGCGATGGAACAACGTACGATGGAACAACGCCATTTAGTGTTTTCAAGCTCCAGTTCGAAGCAACATCTGCCCATAATCGTTGGGATAACGATAGCGCAGCAGCAGCGCTAATTGTGGCATTAAAAGGCGCAGCTGCAGAAGTATTGCAAACGGTTCCAGTGGCGGAGCAAAAGAATTACAAGGCGGTGATGGATGCCTTACAGCGAAAACATGGCAGTGACCACATGAAGCAGATTCACAGACTGGAGTTAAAAAGTCGTGTCCAGAAATCTGGTGAGTCCTTGCAGGAGTATGCTGCAGATATTGAACGATTGGCACACCTTTCCTATCCTGACGAGTTAAGTGTTGTAGCTGAAAAATTCAAAATAGAGGCGTTTATTGACGGCATACGTGAGTCAGAGACAAAACGCGAGACAATGAGGAACCCGAAGACTACATTTAATGAAACGGTAACGGTTGCTCTCACTCAAGAGACAATTGCGTTGACATGCCGCCCGTCATTGTAAACTCGTCGGATGGAGGTGGAGGCTGAGAAGAAAAATTCATCGTTCGCCAGCAGTAGCTTCAGTGGAAATTGCTATAACTGTGGCAAGCAGGGACACATGGCACGTGACTGCAAATCACGTCGTAAACGATCCGCATCGCGTTCACAAAGAAGAAAAATTGGAAATAGGGTGAACGATGGCAAAAATGGTAGCGAAGAGCAGTCGTTAAACTAAAGAGAGTCAGTACAGCGGGGCGTGAGCTGACTCTCACTTATGATTGCCCCACAGTCTTAGTTTCGAAGCTCTGCCGAAATTCCAACAGCCTTACCATCGGTGGAAAAATCAACGAAAGACCATGTGAGTTAACTTTGGATACAGGCGCATCGCACTCAATTGTGAGGACAGATTTATTTAATAGACGACGAGTAATGCCATTAAATGGGATCCGGATTGAGCTATGATTCGAATTTTTAAAAAACAATTTTAATACATTGAAAAAATAAAGGTGCTTAATAGGAAGAATGCCAAGAGAACGAAATAGTTGCATACTTGAAGTGTTACGATTTACCTTACAAATAATCCGTATGGAATGTATCTGCTTAATAAGTAGTGGTTCCATTTTATTAGAGTGAGTGCCTCCCCAACATGTAATCCCATAATGTAGCTTTGACTTAAATAAACCATTGTATACCAATTTTAAAATTTTCATAGGGCAATATAAACTTAAATGGTAAAGCTGCCTTACAACATTATTTAAATAATTTTTCAAGTAAAGTGTGTGATCGTACCAATAAAATTTTTTGTCTAAAATAACCCCCATATAAATGAAGCAAAATCGGGTTAGTTACACTCTGTATAACTCAAGAACCGCTGGACCGATTTCAATAATCTCTAATTTTTTGGATTTCTCTCCGCCTCGAGAATGGCATAGGTTATAAAAATTGTATCTAAAGTGCATATTTAGGGTGGCCCTTATACAAAAATATTTTTAAAATAGCATTTCACAAAAACCACGTAATCGATTTACACCGAATTTACACCACGTAGCTTTTATGTCAAGTGGCATAGCTTAGGCTATAAATCTTTTATTTGGAGTGCATATTTAAGATGGTTCTCATACAAAAATATAGGCATAGCCCAAAAGTGCTCATTTTGTGTATGCGTCAGTCGGCTGATCGAACAAGTTCACTCCATTCAAGTATGAGCATACTTGCTTTATGCCAACTGATTTGATCGGTAAAGAAAAACGAAGTGATTGCAATCAAAGCACCCACAAATTTCATGACTAGAATCCGAATATAACACCAATCAAATGGGTATGAATATGAGTATACGGATCAGTGTTGGCACAGACACATAAAAAAAATTATTCACATTTATCGAAGCTAGCGTTGTAAATACATTCAATACCTGCTAGCAGTGCAGCTTTTTCATTAGCAGACAATATAGTAACTGAGAAGAGAAACAGACTCGGGCTATAAAAACTTTAAAAATTAATTTTATTTTGTTTAATTAGTTAGTTTGAAATGAAATGTATTTAATTTTGCTTAATTAATTAGTTTAAAAAGAAATGGACTTAATTTTGTTGCATTAAAAATTCTTTTTACGGAATATACAATAAGGTATACGCGTTGATTTCTTTTCTTTTCAATTTTTGTATGCTTTGGTTGCAATCAATTGTTTTTTGTTACCGAAAGTGAAAGGTTACACCCAAAGTGAAAGGTTCAAACACGACTGATGATTTTGCTGACAATGATCACATGCAGCCACAGGTTTGATTGATTAAAAATCATCAGGGAGCGCAAGAGTTTGAGCAAGTGTGATCGCTTGGTCCCAACATCTTACTTTATTGGGTGTTGATTTATGTGTGAGCATTTGTCAATCACCCATTGCAGCTCTCTGGCACGCAGTGTAAGTTTCATGTGAATCGATTGCGTGGTATTTGTGAAAATGTTACTTTAAAAATATTTTTGTATGAGAGCCACCCTAAATATGCACCCCAAATAAAAGTTTTATAGCCTAAGCTATGCCACTTGATATAAGAGCTACGTCGTGTAAATTCGGTGTGAATCGATTACGTGGTCTTTGTGAAGATGCTATTTTAAAAATATTTTTGTATAAGGGCCACCCTAAATATGCTCTTTAGTTAAAATTTTTATAACCTATGTCATTCTCAGGGCGGAGAGAAATCCAAAAAATTAGATCTCACTAAAATCGGTTCAGCGGTTCTTGAGTTATACAGAATGTAACTAACCCGATTTTGCTTCATTATAAATTAGGGCTGTTCAGAAAAATTTTTTTTTTTTAATTTCTTGATGATACTTTGGAATCACGTTCTACATCATGGAAGAACATCACATGAATTTTTTTAGATTTTTAAATGCATTTTTTAAGGTGTAAGCAAAGCAAAAATATATTTTTATTATTATTATTGTTAGCATTAATTATAAAATGTTGTCAAACCATTTGAAAAAGTTGTTCTAGAGTAACTTAAAAATATTCATTTTGTTTGTATTTTAAGGAACTTTAAAGCCTACGTTCTAATATTGACAAAAAAAATTTTACCACTCTTAAATAACGGTTTTTTAAAGAAAAAAGACATTGTGCTTTAAATAAAATTATTTTTTTTTAATATACAAGATTTCATTCGAAAGAGCTCTCAAAAACCTTTAAAACAAGACATGGTAAGACTTTTTTGGTCCAGCAGACTCGATGATATAACGTTTGAAACATAATGATGAAGCTTTTTTTTCAAAACGAGCGGGTCGGTTATAGATTTAATCGACCCCTGATGTGTGTTGTGTTTCATATTCATCTTTTATTGAATATTTACCTTATAGCTGACATTAAAATCTACAATTAAAGATTTTGTAGAACCTTTTAGGCCATTTCGCAACAAATTTACAGCAGTTTTAAGTTTGAGAAAAATATCAAGTAATAAAATTAGACCATGCAAAATAAAATAATAAGTAACAATTTGGTGGCTTTGAGCCACCTTTAAAAAGGTATTTGAAAATCTGAAAAAATTCATGTGATGTTCTTTCATGATGTAGAACGTAATGCCAAAGTATCAGCAAGAAATTCGAAATTACAAATAACGGGATCGGTTGTAAGCTACAAAAAAACAACAACAAATGCACGCATTTTGCTAAGATTTTTTCCACTGAATTTTTCTGAATACCAAAGGCAACAACAACGCAAATTACGCGGGATCGGTTGCAAATTTGTTTTTTTGGAGAAGTCAAAATAAAAATCCTGCTTCTGGATTTGCTGGTTGCTTGGTAGCAATAAAAATTAATTTTCTCAAATGCAGCTCAAATGCAAAATAATAATTATTTAAAAATGTAAATAAAAAATGGCGGAACATATTCAAAAAACTTCATACAAATTAAAATAAATAAAATAGAAAATCCTAATAAAATACAAAATGGCAGAGCAGAGCGCCATTTTTAAAATCCTCAATGCGCAAATAAGCCAAAATCACATTTCCCCTGGTTGTAAGAAAGTAAAGCTGTCGCTCGCCACGTAGAAGTACGATCCAATTATCGACATTTGCCGGAATATTGTTCTTTTATACATATATACTTCTTTGGGCAGTGATGCTAGCTAGTATCGTTTAGTTTTCATTTCGAGCATTTTCTAGCATAAAGCAATTTTCGGTACAATATGAAATATTTGAGTTAATAATAATATTTTTAGTGTGTATGAAAGCAAATTTTTTTTCTGAACCATAAATTCAAAGTGTAGCTTTGGAATTTTTCTGTAAAGGTTTGTAAATAAGTTTAATTTTGAGACCGTTATTGAAGGCTTTTGCATTTAAGATGGGTTGCGGCGCGCTTTGCACTTCAGAACAAAAGCGTCTTAAGTTTCGTGGTGAAGAAAATGGGTATGGAGGTATAGCCAAAACTCTTGGACGCACTTGAAACTTTGAAAAAAATTAAAAGAAAGAGAAAAAGCAAAAAACCACCCCAAGTGATGATCATCACATAACGATAATGCCCAAAAAGGACCCATTTAAGTCTTCAAGGACAATACGCACCGTCAAAACACAAGGGCCGCGAATCAAAATAGTGAATTTTCGAGTTATGTATAACAGTAAATAGCTTATTTAATCTACATAATTTTAATCTTGTTATCATATTTCTAGCTTAACTAATGACTTAGTACCTGGAGACCGACCACTGATCGGTCAAAATTTTAAATAAAAATTAGTCAAAATATATTATTTACTGTAAAACCTAGCTTTATTTATAATTTTTACTTTTATAGGTACTTGTTCATTACATTTCGCAGGGAAACACTCTATGTATGGCAATATGTATATAAATTGTTTGCTACAATGCGAAGAACCACTCGTACTAATTAAATTTTGCCAAATGTTCGAATGAAAAGTACTTCTGTTGTCCTATTTTCGCGACAATTTTTTGTGCCCCAATAGACTTTAACTACGGTGGTGTACTGCGACTATTGTAGTGGTCACTTTTAATATATAGATATTTTCCTGATTCTTTGGATTACGTGACCTATAGGTGTTATAGTGCAATTCTACAAAAATCGCTCGCAAACCACAAAATCGCGATTTTCACTCACCACTGTGACTCCAAGTGACCCAAAGTGACTCGGAGTGAACCGCCTCGATGAGTAGTCACTTATGGAGTGACTACCTCTGGGATACTCCAAAGAACAAGGAAAATATCCTTACAGCAATAATATCCAAAAAATCGCACGCATCGCGAAACATAATTAGGTTCGATAAGAGTTTGCACCAACGTGGCCTATAGGTGTTATAGACCAATTCTACAAAAATCGCACGCAAACCACAAAATCACGATTTACACTCACCACGGTGACTCCAAGTGACCAAAAGTGACTCGGAGTTAACCGCCTCGATGAGTAGTCACTTATGGAGTGACTACCTCCGGGATACTTCAAAGGACAAGGAAATGCTCTTACAGCAACAAATTCCGCAAATCGCTCAGGACGCACTAAGTGGTCAAATATTAAAAATGACCACTACAATATTAACACTACACCACTGTAATTAAAAGTCTATTGGAACAAAAAAAAAATTTTATTTTTCGTGCTTTCTCTATCGATTGGAACAAAAAATTTAAAAAAAAATTTCTCCCATAGTACACTAAATAACATTTAACGTTTTTCGTACGTATGGGAGGTGCCACGCCACTTACGCAATCCCGTTGAAATCCATATATGGGAGGTGCCACGCTCACTGACGAAATCTCGTCGAAATCCATTTAACTTAAAAATTTATGGTAATCGACATCTCTGTACCAAATTTTATTAATATTACTCTCATAGTGCACTTAATATAACATTTAACGGTT
This sequence comes from Meiosimyza platycephala, assembly GCA_963662105.1. NCBI lineage: Eukaryota > Metazoa > Arthropoda > Insecta > Diptera > Lauxaniidae > Meiosimyza > Meiosimyza platycephala. The sequence goes on along the minus strand of OY759211.1, from coordinate 65,297,436 downwards.
TTTGTTTGTATGGGAAGTGCCACGCCCACTGAAACAATCCCGTCGAAGTACATTTAATTTTAAAGCTTATTGTAACCGACCCCTCCTCACCAAATTTTAAGAAGATTACTCTCATAACACACTAAATATAACATTTAACGTTTTTTGCTTGTATGGGAGGTGCCACGCCCACATGCACTATTGCGCCACTTTTTGGTCAAAAAATACCTTATAGCAAGTATACCTACCATGCTAAATTTCATATCGACTGCATCGTTAGTTCTCCTATTATAACGTTTATAAATATTGTGGGCTTTGCCACGCCCTTCAACGAGTTTTGCCAGTATAGTGACATAGCATGTTATGATGACTGCTTTTAGTGGTATTATCTATAAAATTTTTATGAAAATCTTCAGTGCCGTTTTCGAGTAATATTGAATCAAAATTTTAAATTATTAAAAAATGACACGCCCACTTTTTTGATTCCGCCCACTTTTGGCAAAATTTAAGATATTTATGATCTGCATCTGTCTATCAAATTTTATTACAATATCTTGAATGGTTTTTGAGATATGACGTTTTGAAAATAAAAGTTTAGGGCTGTGCTACGCCCTTGCACGAGCCTTTGAAAAGTTAAAACCCAGCTCAATCCTAATTTTGTTCACATATGTACCTAACCCCTAAGTTTCATCAAAATCACTGCACCCGTTTTCGAAATAAAGTCTGAATATACATATATATTAGGGTGTTTCACTTTTTTTCAAAGGTTCTCCAAATTCAAACCTTAAACCGAAATTCGATTTATTATAAAAAAAAGTAAATCATGAATTTTTTCAGATTTTTTTGAGGTCATTTACCACTCGCCAATCGCCATTTCAATAAAAAAACTCGCATAATACATTTTTTCCTTTATAATTTTTTTTCATGACTTCTAAACTAAATTTTTTCTTGTCTAAATATTAAAAAATAATAATATCTTTGGGTTAGGTATCGAAAAAAGGTTTTTACCTATCTTCTAAGTGTGAAAATTGGAAGAAATGTACAAAAAATTGCCTAATATTTTTAAGTAAAAAAGCAAAAAAACAAAAATTAGGCAATTTTTTGTTCATTTCTTCCAATTTTCATACTTAAAAGATAGGTAAAAACCTTTTTTTCGACACCTAACCCAAAGATACTATTATTTTTTAATATAATATCTTGTTGTGGAGTAAGGAAAATATTTATATGACACCTTCGGCACATATGTAAGGGGCCGTCCCTTAATTACGTGAGTCAAAATAGGGGGGGAGGGGTCCGAAAAATCTCACCAAAGGAGAGGAGGGGGTCAAGTAAAACCTCACGTCAACTTTTTAATGCAGAGAATTTACATTTTTATAGCAGATAACAAATGAATTTTGAAACTGTCAAGCTGTTAACAACTTGTAAATCATGATTTGTAAACACCCTGTCTGCTCTGTTAAGCTAAGGGGACGTCCATTAATTACGTGAGGTATTTTTTTGAAAATTCGGACCCCCCCCTCCCCTTGGTGAGATCTGGTGGGACCCCTCCCCCTCTCCCGTGAGATTTAAATTGTAATTTTTAATGTAAATTATATGCATTAAAAAGTTGACGTGAGGTTTTCCTTGACCCCCTCCCCCCTTGGTGAGATTTGGTGAGATCTAGCGGGACCCCTCCCCCTCTCCCGTGAGATTTAAATTATAATTTTTAATGTAAATTCTACATTGAGATTTGGTGAGATTTTGCCAGACCCCCTCCCTCCTATTTTAGCTCACGTAATTAATGGACGTCCCCTAATGACATACGAGTCGGTTTTACGTTCGGCACTGCCGAGCGGTCACTCCGAGTCGGCGCTTATTTATGTACGAATGAATTGGAGTTGCAATTGGATTTGCAAAAATTAAAAATCAATTTAAAATAAAAAAATATTTTTATAGATTTTTTATATAAAAAAAAAGATGGATGACTCAATAAACATTGAAAAGTAGATTTGTTTTTTCGGCTGAAAAAAAGCAACAACAATACAAATATCGGGATCGCTTGTAAGCTACAAAAAACTACAACAAATGCACGCATTTTGCTAGGATTTTTTCGACTGAATTTTTCTGAATACAAAAGGCAACAACAACGCAAATTACGCGGGATCGGTTGCAAATTTGTTATTTTGGAGAAGTCAAAATAAAAATCCTGCTTCTGGATTTGCTGGTTGCTTGGTAGCAAAAAAAAATATTTTTCTCAAATGCAGTTCAAATATAAAATAATTAATTATTATTTATTTGTAAAATGTGAATAAAAACGACGGAAGATATTCAAAAACTTCATATAAATTAAAATAAATAAAATAGAAAATGGCAGAGCCGATTGAATTTTAGCTTCGTTGTTAAAAACCCCAATGCGCAACATAAGCTAAAATCACATTTCCCCTGGTTCGTTTTTGCTCTATAACTTTTTGAACATTTGTTCAAAATGAGGTAACAATGCAAAATCTTGATTGTTATGCTTATCTGAAGGTGAAGCAATATTTAGAAAAAGTGTGTCATAAGTTTGAAAAAAAAAAATTTGTTTTCCTCAAAAAGTAACAACTTTACGGATTTGCCCATATACTTTCTGATTGTTGTCTTCATCAAATTAATAATATTCTTAATACGAATAGAAACCTTGATCTTGCGTTTGTTGATGAATTTGTCAACATAAATATTGGTCGCATTGATCCTTTAGTATTACCGGAGGACAAACATCATCCAACTTTTCAAATGAAGTAATTATTAGCATGTAGCTCACTGGAAAAAAAACGTGTAACATTTCCGAACTCATGTTTTAACTTCATAAAAACAAATTATGTGAGACTTAACTCCCTGTTAAACAATATCGACTGGTCAGTTATATTACCGGATAAACAATATTACTCGGTGGTTGATATTGAGTGTTATGTTAAATCATTTAATGAGCGCTTGCATAATTGTATTTTCAAATCTGTGCCGAAGTTTAATAAGTCTGTATTTTCAAGTGCTCCTCCATGGGTAACAAATGAATTAAAGTATCTTAAAAATATAAAAAATCGCCGGTTTAAAAAATTCAAAATATCTGGTAAATCCATCGATCACATAAGTTATTCCCGTGCTCGGTATTATTATCAAAATATTTATAAACGGTCTTATTTAAACTACATCTCATATTTAAAACTCAACATTAAGAAAAATCCTAAGCTTTTTTACAAATTTATAAACATTAAACGTAAATCATCTGCGTATCCTCTGTCCTATAATGGTATAATATCATCCGAAATAAATGAAATATCTAATTTGTTTGCAAACTTCTGTAAGTCAACTTATTCGTCTTCAACTTATGATTCAAGCATCAACTATCCATACAGTCTTTCGCATATAAATGAAATACAACTCAGACGAATTGGTGCTGATTTAGTCAAAAATGAATTAATAATTTTAAAGGGCTCATTTTCTACTGGACCAGATAATATTCCTACAAACATTCTGAAGTATTGTGCAACTAGTCTTTGTTATCCTCTTTCAAAAATTTTTAATATTTCCCTGATTTTGGGTTATTTTCCTAAATTATGGAAAGAATCTTACATCATCCAACTTCACAAATCTGGAAGTAAGGCTTATATTGAAAATTACAGAGGTATATCTAAGCTCAGTGCAATCCCAAAACTTTTTGAAAAAATAATTAATGATCAAGTATCAAACTTCGTTTCGTCCATGATGTCAGTATCTCAGCACGGCTTTCTAAAAGGTAGATCTACATCAACAAATCTTCTGGAGTTCACCACACTTACTATAAACGTATTTAAGCTAAATCAGCAAACGGATGTTATATACACGGATTTCAGCAAAGCTTTTGACTGCGTAAGTCATCGGCTACTTCTAAAAAAGCTGTATTTAATGGGCTTTCCTTCATCTTTATTAAAGTGGATTTGATCGTATCTAACGGATAGGAAGCAGCAAGTATTATTTAACAACATGTTATCTAAACACATAACGGTTTCATCTGGAGTTCCTCAAGGCAGCCATCTTGGCCCCACACTATTTTTACTATTTATGACTTACTCTCTGCTACAGACTCGTCCCATATTTTAATGTATGCTGATGATGTAAAGCTTTTTTATTCTTTTAATGATCATTTTAATCATAAAACTTTACAATCAAACCTAAACGAACTTGTTAAATGGTGTGATACAAACTTGATGACCTTAAATCTCAAAAAGTGTAAACAAATGACTTTTACAAGAAGGAAAGAATTTGAAACTTCATATTCAATAAATGGTGTAAAATTGGAAAAGGTTGAAAATTTTGTATACTTAGGCGTCACTATGGATAAAAAACTTCGTTTCAATGTTCATATAAGTTTAATGGGGAACAAAGCAAAGGGTGTCATTGGATTTATAAAACGATGGTCAGAAGAATTTGATGACCCCTACACGGCTAAGCTGCTTTTCACTTCATTTGTTCTTCCAATGTTGGAATATGCGTCAGTGGTATGGAACCCACAATATAACATATACAATACATTGATATCCTCGAGTCGGTGCAGAAACAATTTCTATTGTTTTCACTACGGGGACTACCTTGGAATTCGAATTTAAATTTGCCTTCATATGAAAGCCGTCTTAAACTAATTCGATTACCAACTCTGCGAAGTTACTTTTTTAAATAAACTGTTTTCCGGCTCAATAAACTCTGAGTAGTTGCAAGGTATGATTAACTTTAACAATCCAGGAAGAGATTTGAGACAGTTTCGTTTCTTAAGACTTGATGTATGTAATTTTAACTACGATTTTTTTTGTCCATTCCGGTGTATCTGTAATGACTACAATACCCTTTGTCATCTTATTACATCCTTCGACTCTTACAATGTTATAAATCAAAAAATAATTATATACCTTAACCCTTTCGAACCGAAAAAAAACTGTAGGGTGTACAATATTTGTGATAGATTAGCCTTAGAAACTAAATTTTTGAAAAATTTTTGGGCCTTGGTCTCAGTCCCAGTAGGTGTTTTTAATTTTAATTTTTGGGATATAATATCCCTGGAGTGGTTACAAAAAAAAAAAAAATTTTTAAATTAAATTTATTTTATTAATTCATGTAATTTAAGTGGGCTAAATGAAAAGAATTGTGTCTTAGTGCTTATGGTATGGCGTAAAACATCCGAAACATAATGGAACTTCGCATGCTTTGCATGTGAAATTTGTATGCTTGTCTTTTTATCCTTGGAACATTTTAGACATATTCTTCTCGTTTTACCTTCAATGGGCATGTGATCGCCAATAGCACCGTAATTAACATCACGATTCTTCAAGTATTGTCCAGACTTTTTCTTCTTGGGCACCTTTTATTTTGTCTAGTCCAGACTTTACCATATCCTCCGCCAACGCGGCGAAAAAATCAAAATATGGAAGTTTGGGCAAGTGATGGGTTTCCTTGTACAATATCCAGGCGTTGACACATGTTGTTTGTAAGAGCTTATAAAAAACCTTTTTCCACCACTTTGTGGACTTCCTGTTTATATCGTACAATTGTCACATTTGGTCGGATAAATCGACCCCACCTATCGAGTATGACAAGTCCTTCATTTGTGCACTGGCTAATCCATATAAGCAGGCTAAAGGGAAATAATTTCAAAAAAATGTCCAATTCAGTGGAGATTCGATTTACAGACGCACAGACGGAATGTATTTTGGAGGGAGTTCTTTACGTGGCTGGCCATTGCCGTTAACTGTCCATATGTTCTCCGTAGCATCTGTTACTGCAATGGTGCAGTCTTCAATATTGTCTACACCACCGGACTCTTCATCGGAACTGGAATCCATAGCACATTTCTATGTCGTCGTCAGTCAGCTTTGATTTTTTGCTGGTCATTTTTGCTTATTACACGGTTAGAAATTTTGGAGTAAATTTTAATACTTTAGGGCTTACATATATGACTACACCAGAATTGTATTAAAATTTAATACTAACTAAATATTAAAATTCATTTTTAATACTTTTTTGTATTAAAATTTAATACTCGTTTTTATTAAGATTTAAAAAAAAAAAATTTTCATTTCGAATGGGATTCGAACCGGGTTCCTTGTGAATTCAGTTGATGTACGCGCAGCTTAACGACATCAGCCACCGTATCGTTATTTATTGGTTGGCTAAAAGTTTATTTATATTGACAACAACATAAAATGAAAGTTCAATATTGAAGTATTAAAATATAATACAGCATGGTTTAAAATTCGAATATAATACTTATACATTAAAATTTAATACAAAATTTATTATAAAATTTTGTAATCTATTGAAAAGTATTAAATTTAATCAAAATTGTATTAAAAATCCTTGTAATATTTCGCTTGTATTAAAATTTAATCCAAGATTTCTAACCGTGTATGTACAAAAATGTAGATATGAGTATATTGAACTTACATGTACTAAAAATGCTGCTGGTAGATATAATCCCCAGCTCAAGCTCTGCTGAGGTATATAATCCCAAGTCCAAAATCTGCTGGGATATATAATCCCATGAACAAAAACAGTAAAGTTTTATCAAAAAAAAATTAAATATTTACACTTATTTTATAATGCATAAATACATCCAATAACTAGCACTTGGAAAAGAATATAAAATGTTATATTTACCCGTATTTTGTGTTTTTTTTAATAATTTTCTACCAAATTTCACTAGATGTGTGCATTTAGTCAACTTTCACATAAAACTTCCGTTATCAAATGTGAAACAAACAGTATTTTTTTATATTAGAGATCATGAAGAACGGAAAAACAAATTTGCAGGCGAAATTCTTAGCAAATTTTGCCAAGAGGTCTATTCAAATAATTTTGGGACGTATTGTCCCAACCGGGTCTAAAGGGTTAATTCTTGAAATTGTTTATTTTCCTTTATTTCTGCTGCACAGCCTCTGGGACTAGTAGAAATTTTATTTAATTTGTGATCGGAAATTGTTCTTTCGTTTAAATAAATAGTCCCGGGCACTGATCCGTACGACAGACGGATGAACCTCATACGTACGGTTTCGCCTCACGAACGCAGAGCAGTCCGGGCTGTTCGTAGTCGGTCACCGATCCGTACGACAGACGGATGTGCCTCTCGTGCGGCCAGGCGGGTAAGTGGGACCACAGGGACCGATCGCAAAAAAAAAAAAAAAAAACAGATTGTATCATATCAATTATTTAAAAATTATAATTTAAATCTCACGGGAAGGAAGGGAGGGGTCCCGGCAGATCTCACTAAGGGGAAGGGGGGGTCCGAATTTTCAAAACAACACCTCACGTAATTAATGGACGGCCCCTAACTAGAGTTAGAGGTGTGCATCGGGCATATTTACCTCTCCGTCTATCCACTCCATCATAGCGAATATCTGCGAGCGGAAAGTATGTTTTTACACCAAATTTTTTATGCAAAAACTCTCCACACGGGTGCCCGGGTCCACGACCCCGTGATATACCCAAATGCTTAGATGAGCACAGTATCTGCGCGGCCTGAGCGCTCAATTAATAGCCTTTATCATGGCGGCCTGTTATGTTGATTCGTCTGTACAAAATGCCTTTAAATTGATTTTATATCACCCGATGAGCCCATCCGACAATTTCACGCCACCCATATGACGATAATACTCATGAATTAAATAAAAATCAATCATCTTTTTTTCAGATCAGTATCAGAAGGCAATTTATAGTAAGAAATTCTGTTGCAACGTATGGTTCCTAGTATATGCCTCCAGATCATAAATAGACCAAATGTGAGAGTGACGTGTGGAAATTACGAGTTATGTTAATGACGTGTTTCACCTGCTGAAATTGATTCATTAAGAGCCTCATCAATAGTCTTAATTTGCTGCTCGGTTTAAAATTTAGCTCATTAAAATCATCATCGTTTATCAAATCGATTTCGTTATTACTATAGTATTCAAATCTGAGTCCAAGTGAAATTTAACTCATATTCCATTTTCATGTAGATATAAAAAGTAATGATGCAATTGGAAATAAGAGACTATGCTAAAAAAAAAGTTGTTATAAGGGCTCACGCATTTTGTATACGTTGGCATATTTTATCCTAAAATATATATAGCTTAATTGCATGAAAAACTTCTTTTTATCTTAATTTTCAATTTGACACTCCCACCTATCCCTGCGATTTACCTCCTGGTATAAGTTTTTGCAACCATATGTTCTTTGATAAATGCCAGTCTATCAAACTTTTAGTGTAATTATGATCAAACAACGAACAAATATCCCAACTGAGCGGTACAACTTTTTTACGCTTTGCGTCCCAAGCAGGCCTACAGACATTGTATGCTTTAGGTCATGTCTGAGGAATGCAACAATTTATTTTTATCAAATTTATTTATTTTCTTAAAGTACACATTCACATCTACTCACCAATATTTTTTATTTATATAATAGTGGATTAAAAAGTAATTTAAAAAATTTTTATGGTGAATGAAAATTGCAAAATAATTATTTTTTCACTTTCGCACAAAATTTTCACTTTGACGTACGATTGACTGCTGTTATAGGTTAGTTTAGGGTTAGGTTAGAGTGGTGGCTTAGCAAACAAGCTGAAGCCTTTAGTAGCACTGATTGTGCCGTTTTAATACCACATTACGTGACCCGGCGAAATAATGGATGTAAAAATGCTATATTCAGTTAGCTTTATTAAGGTAGTAGAGCAGAGATCCGATTTCAATTTCAGCAAAATCGCTGAGGTCATTGAAGAAAGGTTTGCCAAGACATCTTAGCCTGATTCTTGCTAAAGCTGGACAGCTGCAAAGAAAGTGCTCAAGTGATTCAATCTCGCTTGCGTTCAAGCAGCTGCGGCAGGAAGAATTGAAAGGTATACCTAACCTTTCTGCGTGCTTGCCGACTGCCCAGTGCCCAGTGCTGGTCGCGGTGATTCTTGCGATGTCAGACCGGGTCCTAGATAGTAGGTAGGTGGTTCTAAGTTTATTGTAAGCGGGCCAGATTGATCTGGCTGTTTTACAGGTGTTTAAAGACTGGTTTCCGGCTTCAGATAGAAAATGCGAGAAAATCCTCTTCTTAACTAACCCGAGCGGAGCGAAAACATGTTCCGGTGCAGTTTCATTATGAGAGGAGCCTGACAAGTTCTTTTTTGCATTTTCTACTAGCTTCGATTTTATATGTGCCGAGCTCAAAGCTTTGATTGCGGCTTGGCTATCGGAGAGAATTGCTATCTTCTTTTCTGAACTAATACAGTCCACTATACTGCAGGCTACAAAAATGGCAAAAACTTCAGCCTGGAAAACGCTAGCTGAATCAGGTAAATGGAAATATTGAGAGATTTCTGGGTCTTTTGAGTAGACTCCTGCGCCTACTCCACAGTCCATCTTGAACCCATCGGTGAATATAGTAGCTTCAAAATTTAAGTTGACAGTGCCTTCTTCCCACTGAACTCGCTCCGGAATTTTCACCTGAAAATTTTTCTCAAAGCTTAGTGTAGGACAGATGTAGTCCGTTGGGGAATTCGAAAGCTCGATTGTAAAGGTGTCGAGTATAGAGCAATGACCATATTGCTTCGGAAACCAACTACCGGTTTCCCTGAGCCTAATCGCACTGCACGCAGCAGCTGCTTTGATAAAGGAATCGGGAGGTAGCAGGTGTAGAAGTACATTTAAGGCTGCCGTAGGACATGATCTCATAGCCCCCGTCACACCGATGCAGGCCGTCCTTTGCACTCTCTCTAGCTTTAACTGATTGTAGCCTTTCCTAATAGCTGGCCACCATACTAAAGCACCGTAAGTGAGGATCGGACGAACTACAGCTGTGTACATCCACAGTATCATTTTTGGTTGGAGACCCCATTTTTTACTAAAGGTTTTCTTACATGCATACAAAGCTATACAGGCTTTTTTGCATCTCTGTTCAATGTTGACTTTCCAATTAAGCTTTGGATCTATTATGACTCGCAGATACTTGGCCGACTCAGCAAGTCAAAGAGTCTGCCCTTTAAGTCGGGGGAGATTAAATTTGGGTTTTTTGGTTTTTGTGGTGAAAAGCATCAGATCCGTTTTAGCTGAGTTAATTCCTAGGCCACATCCAGTGGCCCCAGAGCATAACTTAGCCAGAGCTCCTTCCATGATGTTGCTAATCACGTCAGAAAACAGACCTGATACAAGTAAAACCACATCATCCGCATACGCAACGACCTTTACCCCGTTTTTATTGAGCTGAGTAAGGATTGTATTTATAACAGCTACCCACAGCAGAGGTGTACCCCTGCTAACAGATTTTAGCACCTGACTGCCACCCATACTAGCCTGAATGATTCTACACTCAAGCATGGATACTATCCAGGTGATAAGAAATTCATCTACCCCGAGGCAAACAAGTGCTTACTGAATAGCTTCGGTACAAACGTTGTTAAAGGCGCGTTCAATATCAAGAAAGGCTGCCAACGTGAATTGACGAAAGTATAAAGACCGCTCAACCGTGTGAATTACCTCATGAAGAGCAGTTTCGGTGGATCTACGCTTGAGGTACGCATGCTGCGAGGTGAAAATAGATGTGCTGTTCAGTGTTTCTCTAATAAAAATATTTAAAATTCTTTCTAGTGCCTTTAATACAAAAGAGGATAGACTGATTGACCTAAAGTCTTTAACTGATTCATGGCCGCTTCTGCCCACCTTGGGAATAAAGATCACCTTAACTTTCCTCCAACTTGAAGGAATATGGTTAAGAGTGATGCTAGCTTTAAAAATTCGTATGAGCCAAGGGACTAATACGTTCTGTAGCTTTTGCAGCATAATTGGCATAATGCCGTCAGGCCCTGTTGACTTGTAGGGCGAAAAGCTATTAAGGGACCTTTGTGATTATTGAGCTTAGTAAATCTGGTGATGGACTCCCACGTGAATTTACAATTCTGGGTAATTCTTGAAAGTTTACACAGCCAGGGAAGTGGGTTTGAGTTAACAGCCCTAGTGCTTCCATTGTGGATTCTGTCCACACTCCGTCTAAATTCTTGACTAGGGATGGACTTGAGTGTTTTATGGAGAGGATTCTACCAAGCTTAGCCGAGTCCTTAATATTATCTATGGATTCGCAAAAATTCTCTCAGGACCGCTTTTTGGCCTTCTTATAACTTTTTAGAGAATCCCTGTATGGCTGCCAAGATTTCTGCTGGTAGCAATGATTAAAGACCTTTCTAGTAGCCTTTCAGAGGTCACTTAAGTCTTTATTCCACCAGTTCGGATACTTATTTTTACGCGCGCGGCTTATAGGACATGAAGTTTTCCGAACTAGGAAAAATGAAAGTTGGAGTATTGCCCTTGTTACATATGGATAAGTTTGAGTTAATAATAAAATCAAAGAAAGACTCACCTCGATCGTTGGTTACGGTGCTGCCCCATAGCGTATGCCTAGCATTGGCGTCACAGCCCATGATAAGGTTGATGTTGGTCAACAAAGCCAGCCTCTTTATATCCTCTAGAGGCGAATATCTGTCATGAGCGCAGTAAGCTGAAGCAATGTAGAGGTTTTCTCCGTCCTCATTTTCGACCTTCAAAACTGTCAGGTCCGGAGTGCTAAGGTTGGGGCAAAGAAAAGCTCTGATATGTTTCTTAGCAACAATACACGATCTAGGCTTACTGTTTATTCGTTTATAAAAAAGATTGTAGTTTTTATCGCCAAGTCCTTTGATGGCCGAGCCATACACCCAGGGTTCTTGGACAATGCCAATATCAACATTTTTCTCAGTGAGTGATCCGAGGCGCAGCTTGAGTGCCTCAGGTTAATTTGGGCGATCCTTAGCATTGGAATCGACCACTGGCTCCTCTGCATCAATGCTAAAAGCGTCAAGCAGCTTGTTGGCGTCATCGACCTCGTCCGTGTCGGCATCAATGTTGGAAGGGCGGAAAATTTTAATTTTGGCATACCTGACACCAAAACGAAGCCTGTATTCCAACTTCTCGAGCGCTTCAAGGCACTCGTCATTGATAAGCAGCAACGCAGAAGCGCTGTTGCCCTGCGGTGCTTCCGTCTTTATGACTGACCAGTCAGTCATTGGTACTCCAGGGTTCTGAAGACGCAGACCTTGCAGTAGCTTTGTATTGTCTAACGCCATCTGAGGTAACCAAATGCGAGCCCGAGGCCTCCTCGGGATCTCCTTTGCAGGGATAAGTTTGATCTTCAAACCATCCCATGCGTCGCTGATCTTAGCAACGCACTCGCTCAGGAAATTCCGTGAGAACTCGTCCTCGCACTTGATGACCCTACACCCATGGAGTACCACTGAGCTGTCAAAACAAGGCAACGGGAACGAGAGTTTGGCCACAATCTCGACCCATTTTTCTAAAGCTCTCTTGCCGCTGCGAGAAATTCCATCAATAAGGGCCATTTGCAGACCATCCCGCGCCACTTCACTGAAGGGTCTATTCAGTGCTGGCAAAGAAAAATTGAAGCTTTTGTTCCTCTTAGCACTGTTAGTGGCGTCGTCATTTGACCTGTTACGCTTCGAGGCTTCGCGCTCCACCTGGGAATGCCTAGTAGCCTCTAAGCGGTTCAGGTTCGTGGTTTGGTGCAACTGCTTCATTCTTAGCAATCTTGCTCAGCATGAAAATGGCCTTCTGGTACCTTTGTCTCATAACAGCGGAGCGGGACTTCGCTCTTTTAGATTTTTTGTTCAATTCTCCGTGTCCTGCGAATAAACTTTTGGGCTTTACCAGTTCGGAATCTAAAGGAGTCCTATGGCTGGTACTCTTAGAGGCGTCAACAACTGTCTCCTGGCTGGAGGCTAGCAGTTCATCCTCTGACGAAGAACCTGGCATCTCAGGCTCTTTAAAACTTTTCAGGGACTTAAACCCCCCACTCGCCATTCCTGAAAAACTTTCAAATAGAAAGCCGTGAGGTCTGCGCGTGGAAAGAAAAATAAATAATTGAAGCTGAGAAGAAAAATATGCAAAAAGAATCACAGCAATACTACGCTGCGATGGTATGAAAAGTTACCTATTCAACTATATAATAAAAGTTACTAAAAGTTGCGGCAAAAAAGAAGGTGCCAAACTACGACTGTTAAAATTGGCTTAAACGCGTGAACGCGTCACTTGGGAAGCAGCTGACAGCTGTTATACTTGTTCCACGATTTTTCGACTACATTTACATGAAGATTTCCCTATGTATATACAGAAATTCAGCTAAAAAACTCATAACGTGCGTTCAAAAATATGTCAATGTTACTCTATAGATTTCTGAGGTAAGTGTGTAGTATTTCGTTTTAAGGCACTTTTTTTGCATGTATGAATTTTTTGAAATTTGAATTTGCTCAAAAATTTTTAATTAAACAAAGTTGGCTATCGTGTGGCATTGAAAAGTGTTTAATTTAAAAAAATTAGTGTTAAAAAAACAAATGGCACCAGTACAACTTCGATCAAAAATTTGGATTCTGGTAAATTGTGTTACGTTTTATGTATTTTTGTATGTACATAGGTATCTATTAAATTTAAAATTTTTAATTAAGAAAATGCACCATGATTAAAGCAACACAATAGTGAAAATGAAGCTCAATGTTTTTCGGACTTTAGCAGCGATGACACACAAGCAGATGGAGATTGGTTTCCAGTATTGGAAAAAGATATTTCATTACGAGAACAGGACGATGACACTGCATCAGAAAAAACTTTAGGTGAAAACTTTTTTTCCGAGAGTTATAAAAATGCTGTTGGTTAAAATATATGCATTAATGAAGATGCAATTACTCAAGATGAAATGGAAAAGAACGAAATTGAAAGATTTTCTAGTCGTGGAAAAAAATCGGTGTAAAAACTAAGTAATACTGGTAAAGAATTTGTCAAAAAATCAGGCAAATTAGTACCAGAACGAGTTCTAAGGCCATCATGTAATGAAAATTGTAAACTTAAATGCCAATACTAAATAGCAACTGATAAACGGTAGGAAATTTCAGAAAAATATTGGGCTATTGGTGACGTAACGCGTCAACGAATTTTTATTGCAAATTGTATGGAAAGAATAACAACTAGATATCGTTATGTTCGCGAAGGTTCAAATAGAATTGACCTTAACAACTCTTATTTTCTAAACGTTGGACCCGAAAATTACGGGTTTGTAAACAATTTTTTATTGCAACACTTTCAATAAGTGATAGAACAACTCGAACAGCTATAAAAAAATTTGATAAATCTTTAAACATTGTGGGTCAGGAATTAAGAGGCAAGCATGGCAATCAATCTAAGACTGATGCAAGACTGTAACATGTATTAAAGCACATATCAACTTTTTTCCTCGTATTGAATCACATTATTTACGTCAGCAAACAAAACGCGAATATATTTCTGGAGATCTAACACTAGCCGAAATGTACAGACTTTACATTGAAATGTGTGAGAAAAAAAATTTACAGTCAGCCAAAAAACAAATTTACACCAACATTTTTAATACCCAGCTTAATATTGGGTTCTTTCATCCAAAGAAGGATCAATGCTCGTTTTGTGTAAGCTATGAAAATAGTTCACAAGAAATCAAGTAAAAATTTCCAGAGACATAAGAGAAGAAGCAAAAAATGTTGCTGTTGTTGGAAAAGTACCAAATTTTCATTATTCCAGAAAGTTTACCTTTTACAATTTTACAGTTTATGATATGAGAAATAGAAAATAATTCTGTCACTTATGGAATGAAGAACTGTGTTCTTTTCCGATAATTGGGCCGGTCAGAATAAAAACAAGTTTATTGCTTTTCTATATATTTAAGCTGTAACAAAATGTGAGATTTTATCAATAACACACAATTTTTTAATCGTTGGTCATACGCAAAACGAAGCAGATGCCATGCATTGGCCAAAAAACGTACTTTAAATGGAGGATCTACATATTTATACGTCCCATCAATGGGCACCTCTGATTCAAGGTGCAAAGAAAACTGGAACCCAATTTACAGTAAAAGAAATAAGATTTGACGACTTTTTTTATTTCAAGGATATGACTTTAAAGTTCGGAAATAATTTCAAAACTAATAAGTTGGTAATCTGGAACGAAATCAAAATAATTAAAGTAACGAAAGCCTGACTCATTTTTCTATAAAACAAATTATGATCAAAACACATTTATAGAAATAAATTTACACAACAAGGAGCAAGAAAAACAATTTTGATTTAAATTCATATGAACCTAAAAAGTTATATTGCGAAAGTATTCGCATCTATGAATTAAAAAAAAGGATTTGATCAGCTTGTGCAAAGCAAGTGTTATTCCAAGATCACATCATGATTTCTACTTAAATTTTAAATTTAAGAAAATCAAAAAATTAACCGGAATAGATAATGACGAATTCGAAACTAATATTTCTTATGATGAATTCGGAGGTAATTAAAAACAAGTTTGAAGCATTTTTCTTAATAACATTAGTTTACAAATAATTAAAAAATTTCTGAACTTTAGGTGTCACTATTCATTTCTTATGTAAAATCGGCTGCTGATTCTGAAAATCAAATTATTTTTTTTTTCACGTAGTTTTCGAGATATCGGTCACTTTCGGTTTTTGGACCAAAAAAAAAGTTGGTTCAACTTAATTACAAATATCTCAAGAAACAATATTTATATATAAACATTAGGGTGATTCAAATTTTTTTTTTTATTTCAAGCAGGTTTAATAGTAGCAGGTACACGAAAGAGGAATTCCGGTGGAATTTGAGCTCATAATATGTTTTAATATTTACTGGTGGCTCATCGAGCTTTTTTGCTTTCCATACGATTTGTATGGGAAGAAATGGTTTACTAGATATTTGCCTCTATATCTCTCGGGAAAAAAAAATCTTTAAGAAACGAGACCCAGCCCATCGGAAAGAGCATAAAATTTTCTACAAATAACTTGTGAGAGTTCATAATATGTATTAATATTTACTGGTGGCTCATCGAGCTTTTTAATTTTCCATACGATTTATATGGGAAAGTATGCCTTTTTAGACAGTTTCGAGTAAATCTCGTAAAAAAAAGTCTCACACGAACGAGACTAACTGAACGAGACAACAAAAAAAAAGTTTTTTTTCTCATTCTTCGAAATATCCTTAAATTTTGAAAAATAATAAAGTAACAAAATATTACCTCCACGAAAAAATGATAGGACCCTTTTTTATAGAAAATTTTATGCTCTTATGCTCACTTCTGTAAGATTTTTTTTTTTCACGAGATATAGAGACAATTATCTAGTAAGTCATTTCTTCCTATACAAATATATGGAAAACAAAAAAGCTCGATGAGGCACCAGTAAATATTAATATTATGAGCTCAAATTCCACCAGAATTCTTCTTTTGTGGACCTGCTACTATTAAACCTGTTTGAAATAAAAAAAAAAAAAAAAATTTGAATCACCCTAATAAACATATTATATGTCACATATATGTAAATAAAAACTTTTTTGTCTTGATTATCAAATTTTACTAAAATGTACGAAATTTTTCCAAACAAATTACTAACAAAAAAAAAAAATCCTATAAAAATGAGATATACATATTTCATATTAAATTACAAAACTTACACATAGCGATTATTTTCATTTACTTAAAAAAAGTCATTATTATAAATTGTCCACATGTACGGAAAATGTGTTGAAAATTCGCCAATTGTACTAAAAATGCGGAAAGTGTACCGAACGTACTGAAAACTTGTCGTATGTACAGACGTCGATTTTTCAGGACGCAAATGTACCGAAAAAAGTACAAATGTATCAAAAATACCATCACTGCCACATACCACTTTCTAAATAACAAAATTTCATTAAAAAATTTGGATTTTGGGTTTAGAGAAATTCTTACCCACATAAAAAACGGAAAAATAGGCAAAAATGCAATTCGGCCATTTTTTATTAAATTTTATATAACTTTTCCATTTCTTAATCGATTTTCATATATAGTATCTTAATTTCTTTATAAATATATAGTCTATGATATAAAAAACCAAAATGATTTTTCCAGTTTTTTTTTCTTTTTCAATTTTGCAGTTAATTTTTACTTTTTTCTCATTTTTTCGAAAAAAATTAATTAAAAATTTAATTGCCTTTAATTTGACATAGTGGCATTTCCACCGAAAGGTACATCATGACAACAAAATTAAAAGTTATTAAAAATCTTTATTATCTGATATTATCTAAGAAAAATATTCAAATTTTATTAATTCAAACAATTTACACTTGAGTTCATTCACAACGGTGAGCAAGCCGACTTCAAAATTGCACAAATGCAGTTTCTTTTTTTTTGTAATTTTGAATAGTATTTTGTCTTAAATATTTAAATATATAAGAGAGATGATACATGATGCAAGCTCTTCAGAAAAATCTCTCTCCCAACAACAATTAGCTAAAAAAAATGCAAAGACATCAAACCAATCTCTATTAACTGTAAATTTTTAATTTGCATTAGTTCATGTTCTAATGTCCCGTCCGCCATCAAAAAACATCATTTGTTCCCATTTCGTGGTTAAGAACAGCAGTAAATGTGCCAAAATTTTTGTTTAAACAGAGTTTTATGAATACAATTAAAAAAAGAAACAACGAGTGCAAAAAAGTAAAATCTAAAATTTTTGAAGTCCGTCCCATCCGCAATCGTCAGTGTAAAACTTTTGTAATCTAGGCAGTTGCAAAACGGTTAGACCCCTTTTTAACTACCAGAACAAAACATAATCGCTTAAATTCATTTTTTTTGCAAAGTTGTAAAGAGAGGTAAAGCCCAATACAATTTTCTTTTCAATAGTAGGTGGTGCCGCGCCCCTAACAGGAAAATACGTTTTCACAGCTAATCTAGTAAACATATATTAATTAAATTTGGTTTGTATATATATTGAACCATAAAAAAGGTTATAAGAGACTCCAAGTCCTTTAAGTAGGCGTGGCAGCCACAGAGTCGCTCCACCAATTTCGATCCAATTTGGTATGGTGATAAGCTGATTCCTGATAAGAGAAATTTTTTTTTGTGGGGCGATGTCGCGCCCCTTACAGGAAAAAACATTTCAACAGCAAAAATAAAAGTTTCATATTCTTTTAAGAAAAATGTTTTAAGTTTAAATTAAATTAATTAAAATTGATCTCACCAATTTAATTCGACAAGGATTAATATTAAATTTGTTTTTTAATTACTATATAAATCTCAAATACAAAAAATACATGAAAATTTACCAAGTAAACCGTAATGGAAAAATATGTCTCATTCGCCGGGTCCCGTCACGACTCATATTATACTTTGTAAGAAAAAAAATAAAAAAGATTTTTCAATCAAACGAAATTTAATAATATCCATGAAAAATACTTCCATTTTTTGTCCCATTCGAATTGCCTTTATCTTGGAACCGATAGTACGTCTGCCATCAAATTTACCACTAAATATAGTGCTACCAAACGGCCTTTAAGTAACAGAAGATAAAAAAGTGTTTTACTTTTATTCCACTTTAAAAATGTACGACGGTCCCATTCGACACCATGGAAATGCCCATATGTGCATTTCCACAGGTATCGGCATTTTAGCTAGCCTCGTTTTTTTTTGGAGCACATCCTTAAGACATAATTTTTCTTGAAGCTAAGACTGTCTTGAATTAATATTCAAGGTCAGGCATTTAAAATTCAGATAGCTATTTTTTTTAAATTGCATTTAAAGATCGGAAAAAATTTTCAACTAAATCTGACAATGCACAATTATTATTTAGTGTCCGGAGAATCCAAAAACATGATCCTCAAAATCGTACCTGATCATTTACTTATTTTCTAGCCATTTTAAGGTAAAACTTTTTACCGATAATTTTAATAAAACGTATAAACATAAACATAAAACAAGTAAATGATCAGGATCGATTTTGCGGATCATGTTTTTGGATTCTCCGGACACTAAATAATAATTGTGCCTTGTCAGATTTAGTTGAAAATTTTTTCCGATCTTGATCTTGCTTGAAGCGAACCTGGTTAAAAAATTACACATATTTCTTACTTTAAATGCAATTTGAAAAAATAGTTATCTGAATTTTAATTGTCCGACCTTGTACATAATATGTTTATATATAAATATTATTTCTTGAGATATTTGTAATTCAAATTTAATTTTGGCTGTAAACTAGTGTAATTACACTAGCTTGAATACCGTTATTCATTTTATATGTAAAATCGGCTGCTGATTCTGAAAATCACATTAGTTTTTTTTTATTTCATGTCGTTTTCGAGATATCGATCATTTTCGGTTTTTGGACCAAAAAATAAAAAGTTGGTTTTACTTAATTACAAATATCTGTGGTCACAATCGATAACCGCCTAAGTCGACATAAGAAAGAATTGAGTTATGTAAGCTAACATCAGTTACGACATAAAAGCATTGACCTACCAAAATGCTTAGTTAACATCAGTTGCGTCATAAGAACATTGACCGACCAAAATGCTTACGCTGCTACAAACACCCGCTTTAAATAAAATACAATATATTATGTATGTATGTATAATTTGTATGCTACCATACTCTACTAACAGAACTTTATATTTACATGATACCCCTATTCCTTTAACAATATTTTTTAAAATATATTAATAAAAACATATTGATTTAAGTCGTATTGGAGTCCTATTACATTTACAATAAGCGCCAAAATATACTTAAGAAAATGTTTTCATAAAATGTTGTTATTTTTAAAATAGGCTATAATGACTTAACCGGTTCTTGCACATTTTTTCCTAAATAAATTATCATAAACAAGAGAGTTAATTTAAGAGCCAAAGTATTTATAAGTGATTATTGCAAATTGAAAATGTTTAAACCCAAGCTCTAAATTTACTAAAGCTAATAATGCATTTTTACTGGAACGATTTCAAGAGAGCTATGTCAACATAATCTTTCCAATTTTGTATTTTACATTTTTCATAAACACTTATATTACTTTTTATTAAATATCTTCTTAACAAATGAAACTTTCATTATCGTTGTTGAACCTAAGCATTGCGCGTGTAAAAATCTTTAATTTTGCATTAAATTTTTTCTGATACACTTTTTAACTTTTTTCAGAAACGCTTCTGTATATAAAAAGTGATTTTTCTCGAAAGCATGATTTTCGACTTAGGCTGTTATTGCTTGAGACCACAGATATATAAAGAACCAATATCTATATATAAATTTAATATGTGTCAAATTAAAGGTAATTAAATTTCCTATAAATAATGACTACATTACTTTTTGGTTGGCTTGTTAGTTTGGGCAAAATAAATTGATTTCTAAAAAAAATATTTTTTTTTCGAAAAAATGAAAAAAAGTCAAAATGAACTGCAAATTTGTAAAAGAAAAAAAAATGGAAAAAATCATTTTATTTTTTTATATCATAGCTTATACATATTTTTATGAAGAAAATAAAATAAATTGAATAAAAAATGGCCGAATTGCATTTTTGTCAATTTTTCCGTTTTTTTATGTTGGTAAGAATTTCGCTAAGCCCAAAATCCAAATTTTTTAATGAAATTTTGTTAATTGTTTAATTAATTGTTTTCAGTACGTTCGGTACAATTGCCGCATTCTTAGTACAATTGGCGAATTTTAAACACATTTTCAGTACATGTGAACAATTTATAATAATGACTTTTTTTTAAGTACAATGATAATCGCTATGGATTAAGAAAGTTTATATTAGCGACTGATTATTTTTTATAATTAAACATTATTTAATCGAACTTACAGTCATTCAGCAAACACCAATATTGCAAATTTTTACTTATTGATCAATGATATTTTCATTCAACAAACATGACACAGATAATAAATGGAACAATTTTAACCTGGTACACCTGTCCCTCGCTTTGCGCTAATTCACCTTTACGCAAATTTCAGTTGCCTACCTAAAATTCGATTTGCGCGACTGACCTCGATCTGCGCGGGATAGGTATGCTATGATCTGTTGGAGCAGATGGACAGAACATTGCTATAGAAGAGATGATTGAGCTTTTTTGATGACCGTGGGCATTCTGAAAAATCCTGAAGAGATTGGAACTACACAAGAAGAACAGATGACGGTGACCAACTTGGCAAATGTTTAAGCTTTTGGAGAAAAACTTGTGCAAGAAGATGTAAAAATTTATCCAGATGATCCGCTTGAGAACGTATGAAAGCAACATAAGAGCTGCCTCGAGCACCTTACCGGGAGCTTCATTTAGAAAAATCGAAAAAAGTAAGGCAATCGGTTGTGGCTGATTTCTTCAAACGACCACCAAATGTGTTGAAAGACGTATTATTTTTATTTATTATAAATGAATTTTGTAACTTCCTTTTTGTTTGAATTACTGTTTTAAAGTTCGTTGTTCCTTTTTATATGTTTTAAACAAATGTTTTTATGGTAATAAATGATTTTGTATAGCAAATTAATAGCTACAGTGTCATGAATGTCTTTTAGTCGTATATATTTCTCTTTTCAGGAACATAATCCCCTAAATTACATGAAGTTCTCACTTCACTTTACGCGGTTTCGCTTTGCGCGACACTTTTCATTCCCCAAACCCCCGCTCAAAGGAGAAGAAATAGAAATTCAAAGTGTTGGTAAGGTTATCTTGCTTCAAAATTTTTTCCAACTTATACTTCCTGAAATCTTTTTTGCAATTAATTTTTTGATTCACAAAAATGTTTCTCAAAAATTTGATATGTACTTTCATATTGAAATTCCCGCCATATTTTTGGAAAATGTGAGTTCTAATTGTATGAATTTTATGATATTTTCCAAAGTTATGTCGGGAATTTTGGTATGAAAGTACATGCGTTCTTAGGTTTGAATGAGAAATAACAAAAAAAAAAAATCATAAAAAAAGAAGATGTTAGAGTTGTTTCGAGAAAAAATTTTTTTAAATAAAAATTAAATTAAATTAATGTTTCAACAAATTTATTTAAATCTTTTTAATTTTATATAAAGTTATAGTATTTCTTAACAAAAAAGATTCTATAATTTTTATCCTATCTCCTATAGTTTTTGAGATATTTCGTTCAAAAAATGCTCAAAAAGGTAATAAAAAACAAAGATTGTAGTTATTAAAAGTATGACCGATATGTATAATGTACATACATACATATGTATTATACACACATAATCATATACATATCGGTCATTCTTTTAATAAACGCACACTTTGTTGTTATTGAAGTTTTTGAGCATTTTTTGAAACAAAATATCTCAAAAACTATAGGAGATAGGATAAAAAATCATTTAATAATTTTTGCTAAGAAATACTCAAACTTTATAAAAATAATTAAAAAGATTTAAATAAATTTGTTTAAACACAAATTTTTTTAATTAAAAAAATTTTTCTGAAAATATTTTCAATATACCACCTTTTGATTTTTTTCATATTTATATATGTTATTCCTCAATCAATCCTAAGAATGCATGAGTTTTCATATCGAAACTCCCGCCATAACTTTGGAAACTACGAATTTTTTACTGATGACGCGCACCATGTTTTTTCAACATAAAATTCGACATAAATTTTTTTTTGTTTTTTTTTTGTAATGTTATTTTCAATTAATCCTAAGAATGCATCTGCATTCAAATCAAAATTCCCGACATGACTTTGGAAAATATCATACAATTCATACAATTGGAATGATGCGCGCCTTCATAAAAAACTCATATTTTCCAGAGCTACGGCGGGAATTTCGATTTGAATGCAGATACATTCTTAGGATTAATTGAAGATAATATTACAAAAAAAAGACAAAAAAAAAAAATGTATGCCGAATTATATGTTGAAAAAACATGGTGCGGGTCATAAGTAAAAAATTAGTAGTTTCCAAAGTTATGGCGGGAATTCCGATATGAAAGCACATGCATTCTTAGGATTAATTGAGGAATAACATATAATGAAACCAAAAAAAAAACACAAAAAGTGTTATATTGAAAATATTTTGAGAAAAATTTTTTTAATTAAAAAAATTTGTGTTTCAACAAATTTATTTAAATCTTTTTAATTTTTATTATAAAGTTATAGTATTTCTTAACAAAAATGATTAAATAATTTATTATCGTATCTCCTATAGTTTTCGAGATATTTCGTTTTAAAAAATGATCAAAAACGTCAAAAAAACAAAGTGTGCGTTTATTAAAAGAATGACCGATATACATATATAATATATTTATAAAACAATTTTTGTCTTTTTTTGTATGCTTTGTATTCAAAAATACCTTTTTTAGAACTTTAAAACCTGACATGAAATATCCGAGTGAAAAGCCCCCCCCATGGATGATTTCTGCGCACGGGTCTGCTTTAAGGATTTTCAGAATGCCCACGGTCATCAAAAAGTTCAATCATCTCTTCTACAGCAATGTTCTGTCCATCTACTTCAACAGATCATAGCATGCCTAACCCGCG
Organism: Meiosimyza platycephala; assembly: GCA_963662105.1. NCBI lineage: Eukaryota > Metazoa > Arthropoda > Insecta > Diptera > Lauxaniidae > Meiosimyza > Meiosimyza platycephala. The sequence goes on along the minus strand of OY759211.1, from coordinate 65,274,110 downwards.
CAGATCGAGGTCAGTCGCGCAAATCGAATTTTAGGTAGGCAAATGAATTTCGCGTAAAGGTGAATTAGCGCAAACTGAAGTCGCGCAAAGCGGGGGACAAGTGTATGAAATATATCTCATTTTGCTAGGGGTTTTGAGATGGGAAAAGTGAGGACCTTTTTTGATTTTTTTTTTTTTTTGATAGTATCTTGTTTGGAAAAATTTCGTACATTTAAGTAAAATTTGATAAACAAGACAAAAAAGTTTTTATTAATATATTTGTAACTCTACAGAACGGGCTTTTAGTGGATTCTGTGAGTCGGAAAAAACCCCGAAAATACAAATATTCTAAGCAGCAACCAGACCACCTCCGCCCTCCGTTTTCGAGGATGACGGTTTTCCAAATTCTTTTAGAGTTGTCCCCTCCCCCAAAATGGCCACAAACCGCCCCCAAAATAGAGGAATCGCATATTCAGTAAAACATTTCTCATCGCCCGTTTTCGAAGATGCTGAATACGATAGCAGTATTCAAAGTTCTTATGGAGTTGGCCCCACCTCTCAAAATGGACAAAAACCGTCCCCAAAATGACGAAATCGCATATTCCGCGACTTCTATTGGTAAAATATTTACCACCCTCCGTTTTCGAGGATGCTGAGCACGATGACAGTGCTTAAAATTCTTTCGGAACTGGCCCTATGCCCCAAAATGGCCAAATATGGTAATTTGGGTCCCTTATGGCGGTATTTGCCCACTTCGGGGGGTGGAGCCAACATTTGAATCTCTACACGGTTGAAAATATCAGTATAAAATTAATAACTTTTAGTTATTCATATAAATCCATAAGAAAATCGTATAGATCAAAGTCATAAAATTTTATGTGAAAATAAATTTTTTTTTTACTGAAAAGTTTATATGTAATTTTAACGATATTGATAAAAATGTATATGGGACGATCCATGTCAACCGGTTCAGTGCTGTTTCCAAAATTTGGAGTGACCAAAACAATCGCCCGAGGGCTCATTTCGGAGCTTAGGACATCTACTTTCAGATTTTGTGCGCGCCTTTGCAAAATTCAAAATGGCGGATCCAATATAGCGGCTGGTGAAAAATCGAGTGTTCAGCAATAAAAGCTTGTAAAAATAAAAGTTCGCAACCAATCAGATCGTTTTTTAGCTCACATTGTAGCTCTTAAAAAGTTTGCGTGGAAGGTTGACATAATTCATCGTGGCGGATCCAACATGGCGGTCAAAAAACCCAAAATGGTGGCCGAATTTTTGAAAGTCAATCGATTTACACCAAATTCGGTATACGAAAGTCTTGGGGGTCACTGATTACGAATTCAAAGTGAGATTTTACAAAATCAAGGTGGTGGATCCAAGATGTCGGACGTATTTTTTAAAAATCTGCCCATTTATACCAAATTTGTTATACAGGGGCTTTTAGGGTCGCCTATTACGAATCTGAGGCTATATTTTAAAAAATTTAAAATTCAAAATGGCGGATTCAATATGGCGGACGTATTGTTTAAAAATCAACCGATTAGCACCAAATTTGGTACACGGCGGTTTCTAGACTCGCTGAATACGAATCCAAGGTCAGAAATTTAAAATTCAAGATGGCGGACCAAATATGGTAGATTAGGGTATTCAGTTTCCGCCGTATTGGGTCCGCCATCTTGAATTTTAAATTTCTGACCTTGGATTCGCATTCGGCGACCCTAGAAACCGCCGTGTACCAAATTTGGTGCTAATCGGTTGATTTTTAAATACAGGCAAGTCTCGGTATAACGAATGATATAATGTCAGGTTCTTTCGTTGTATCGAAAAATTCGTTAAATCGAACTGTTTTTTTTAATCATTTTATTTCAATAACTTAACGAATCTTCAATCTATATAATTAATTCTTTAATAGTCATATGAAAGATTTTGGTATTCCATATTTTTGAAATCACACCCTTTTTCACTCATCCATTATTTTTATTTTTCCATTCAATGAACTTTTCTTATATATCTCATATTGGCCTCTATTATGACTCATAATTTATGAGTGTCAATAAAAACGACTTGACTCGCGACTTGTCAATTTCAGTCAATATTCGACACCAGTCAATTTCAATCTATTGTAAATCAATAGACAGAAACTGACTGGTGTCGAAAATTGACAATTATAAACACTGATAATACAGGCTATTGACGGAAATTGACAAGTTTCGAGTCAAGCTGTGGACCAATAGTTCTACATCACTTACGTAGAAACTAATTCAAAAGTGACAAAAATTAACTGACGCCAAAAAATCTAAGTGAGAATTAAGAAACGAACATTTTTTACTTGTTTTCTAACTGTTTTAAGATTTTTGTCATTCATAATTCGTAATATCGGGGTGAAATTTTCGGAAACATTCGTTATATAAGCTACTCAATGCAAAATCAATTCAACCCTTTTTTTAAATTTTAAATCAATTCAACCCTTTTATGTGTATTATAATCTAAACGCCCTGAATTGCATTCGCGCAAGCAGTTTGCGTACATTTTACACTTTATTTTCATTTATATTTCAAAACTTCCCACTGCTTTATGACTTAGTACCTGTTTTAATAGAATAAGTTTCTACTTTCCTTGCAATTTTTGTACCTAGTTTTGGAAACATATTGTTACGAAATTTCCTGTCCCTTTGACAGTAATTTCAATCTCTTACTCTTTACTGAGTTCGATCACTGGATTGTGTAATAATCAAGAAAAACGCAATCTTTATTTAATTATAAAATGGTTTATTAAAATCACAAACGTTAGTTTTTACACAGTACAATTGTTTATTTAATCTTTACATTCAAATTGTATACACAAACGTTATATATACTTTATTACTTAAAATCCACTATATCACTTTAGTACTTAAATTCAAATGTTCTCACTTAAGATCCACTGTATTCCACTATTCAATATCAACTGTGTCTCTGCTGCTCATATGACAGCCTTTTATACTAAAGTCATCATTTTCTCGAACCATCTGCCGTTGTCTTAGAATATCGTTTCCAGTGCCTTCTAGATGGCGATAATGTCGTACCATCCGCCATTATCCAGAATGTCGTTTCCAGTGTCTTCTAGATGGCGATTATCGACGTTGATAATGTCGTACCATCCGCCATTATCCAGAATGTCGTTTCCAGTGTCTTCTAGATGGCGATTATCGACGTTGATAATGTCGTACCATCCGCCATTATCCAGAATGTCGTTTCCAGTGTCTTCTAGATGGCGATTATCGACGTTGATAATGTCGTACCACTTTATCATTTATAGTACAGAAAACATGCTACATGTCGCTAAATGGTGTTATTTTTCTACGGTCAGTGTTGCACGTATTTTTCTACGGTCAATGATGCAAGTATTTTCTTACGGTCAGTGATGCACGTATTTTTCTACGGTCAGTGATGCTAGCTAATATCGTTTAATAATTATTACGAGAATTTTCTGGCATAAACCAAATTTCGCTACACTGCCCTCCGCTTAAACTTGTTCGTCCCGAACAAGAGTCTCTCCATCTCTAGTATAAGGTGCCAGCCTTTCGATGTGGACTACTTTTAATTTACCTTTGTTGCCGGGGTATTTTTGGATTCGATACACAACATCATTAATCCTTGTGACGATCCGATAAGGTCCCTCCCAATGAGTCTGTAATTTAGGAGACAAGCCTCGTTTTCGTTGTGGGTTGTGTAGCAGCACTAATTGACCTTCTTTGAACCCTTCAGTATTTGCTCGCAGATCATACCGAGCTTTCATCTTGTCGCTAGCCAATTGAGTACGTCTCCTGATGAGCTCGTGTATATCTGCTAGTTCTTCTCTTTTCTGCGATATGTAATCGTCAGCATTGGTCGTTTCTGGGACAGCGCTTACTCCGTACTTCAAATCTGCTGGAAGCCTTAAGTCCGTACCAAAAATTGCTTTTGCTGGCGTGACTGTAGTGGTATCGTGTACTGACGAACGATAAGCCATCAGAAATATTGGTAGATGCTCATCCCAATCTTTTTGTCCTTTGTCAACAACCTTTTTCAGATGCTCCTCTAGAGTACGGTTGAACCTTTCGACCATGCCATCGGACTGAGGATGCAATGCTGTGGTACGTGTCTTCTGTATTCCAAGCATGTCACAAACCTCCTTAAAAAGTGCCGACTCAAAATTTCGTCCTTGGTCGGAATGCAACTCAAGTGGAGCTCCATATCGGCAAATCCAATTTTTGATGAAAATGTCTGCCACTGTTTTTGCTTCTTGATTGGGAATGGGATATACTTCTGGCCACTTACTGAAGTAATCAATTACCACAAGGATGTATTTATTTCCTGCATTGCTAATTGGAAAAGGTCCCGCTATATCCATGGCTATCCTCTCAAAGGGAGCTCCAACGTTATACTGATGCATTTTTCCCCGAGTGCGGTGCCTTGGTCCTTTAGCAATTGCACATTGGTCACAACGGCGGATCCAGTCAGCAACTGTTTCTTGGCATCCAACCCAATAAAACCGTTTCTTTATTTTCTCTGTGGTTTTTGTTACGCCCAGATGTCCACCACTCGATCCATTGTGATAATCCTTGATTATTTCCTTAAATTTTTCCTTTGGAATAACCAGCAGTTTTGAACGAATTTTACCATCCTCGCTTTCCCAGATTCGGTAGAGGCAACCATCATGCAACTCCAAACTTTGCCATTGCGCCCAGTATGCTTTACAGATTTGGCTTTCACTTGATATTTCTTGCCACGCCGGTTTCCTACCCAGCTCTTTATACTTAATTATAGTTGCCAAATCTGTATCACTGCGCTGGTCCCGTTGTACCTCCTCTTTTGTCCACTTTTCTTCAGGCAAAATGTTCAAAAGGCGCACATCAATTGTTCCAGCTTTACTTTCCGTTCGTGAACAATGCCCGCATTCAATTTTACATGGACGACGGGAAAGTGCATCCGCATTTCCATGCTGGCTTCCTTTGCGATGTTCTATGGTAAAATCATAGCTCTGCAAGCGCTCTATCCACCGTGCAAATTGACCTTCTGGATCCTTGAATTGAAGTAGCCACCTTAATGCCGCATGGTCTGTCCTCAGGAGAAAATGCTGTCCATATAAGTACTTATGGAAGAGCTTCACGCATTCCATTACTGCCAATAACTCTCTCCGAGTTACACAATAATTCCTCTCAGGCTTCGACAGAACTTTGCTGAAATATGCGACGACTTTTTCTTGTCCATTGATGACTTGGGACAAAACTCCTCCAATACCATGGCCACTCGCATCGGTGTCCAATACAAATTTTTCGCCGGGTATTGGGTACGCGAGTATAGGCGCCGTAGACAATAATTCTTTCAGCTTTTGGAATGCAGTTTCCTGTGCACCACTCCATTCGAATTTCCGATTTTTCTGTGTCAGCTCATGTAGACTGCCTGCGACATTTGCGAAACCAGGAACAAAACGTCTGTAGTAAGTGCATAGGCCCAGAAAACTTCGCAACTCATGAAGATTAGATGGTTGTGGCCAATTTTTCACAGCTTTTATTTTATCCTCATCTGTGTGTATTCCTTCTGACGTAACCTTGTGCCCCAGATACTTGACTTCACGCTGGAAAAGTGAGCACTTTTTCGCACTTAATTTTAGTCCAGCTGCCTCCAAGCGCTCAAACACTTCCTCCAGATTTTTCAAGTGGTCATCAAAATCTTTTCCCATGATGATGATGTCATCGAGATACACTAAACAGGTCTTCCAATGTAGTCCTTTGAGCACTCGTTCCATTAACCGCTCAAACGTAGCTGGAGCGTTACAAAGACCAAACGGCATGACGTTAAACTGCCATAGACCATTCCCAATACTAAAGCCCGTTTTCTCCTTGTCTTTGTCATCTATTTCCACCTGCCAATATCCACTTTGTAAGTCCAGGGTGGAAAACCATGTTGCTCCAGATAACGTATCCAGTGTATCATCGATTCTGGGTAACGGGTAGCTGTCTTTTTTGGTGACGTCATTTAATTTTCTGTAATCCACACAGAATCGCATACTTCCGTCCTTTTTCTTGACAAGCACGACCGGTGAACTCCACGGGCTTTCTGATGGTGCAATGACCTTTTCTCGCGCCATATCCTCTATAAGGCCCGTCACTTCCTCTCTCTTAGCGAGTGCTAGTCTCCTTGGGGGTTGACGAATTGGCTGAAAATCACCTGTATCAATGCGATGCTTGACAACTGATGTTCGGCCATTATTTTCTCCTTTAAACGCAAATATCTGCCAATGCTTTTGCAGAAACCTTTTTGCTTTATTTTTGTTCTGGGCAGACAACTCCTTCGTTCACTCTTTCGCCAATACTTCCAAGGCCGATGATTTTGTCAAAGCTGTACCTTTTGTGTCCTGCTGGTCATTTTCACAATTTATAACAGCCGTAACTTTCTCACATTGCGCTATTACTTCACCTTTTTGCATCCATTTCGGCTTATTTGTTGGATTCAAAATTCGTACCGGTATTTTGCTGTCCGCTCTTGTTTTTACTAGGGTCTTTCCAATAATTAGGTCTTTCTTTAAATATTTCTTATCTGCTTCCACTACCCACAGATGGCTTGTCCCACAGTCTTCACTTGTTGTAGCCCAAATAATTTCTTCGGTGTTGGGTTCAATTCGACAGCGCTCACTTATGTAGACTCTTGCAATTGTTAATTTTTGTCCACAGCCAACGTCTAAAGGCAACTCTACATTGGCATATCTTAACGTCTTTTTCTTAAGATCCAAAGTGAACCCGTGTCGAATCATGAAGTCCACGCCAATGATAACCTCATCGGTGATGTTTGCAACAATAAAATCATGTTCCACAGTTTTGTTGCCGATAAGAACACTTGCTGTAACTTTTCCTACTATTTGCGCAATTTCTCCTGTCGCTGTTCTCAATTGGATCCCATTTAATGGCATTACTCGTCGTCTATTAAATAAATCTGTCCTCACAATTGAGTGCGATGCGCCTGTATCCAAAGTTAGCTCAAATGGTCTTTCGTTGATTTTTCCACCGATGGTAAGGCTGTTGGAATTTCGACAGAGCTTCGAAACTAAGACTGTGGGGCAATCATAAGTGAGAGTCAGCTCACGCCCCGCTGTACTGACTCTCTTTAGTTTAACGACTGCTCTTCACTACCATTTTCGCCATCGTTCACCTTATTTCCAATTTTTCTTCTTGGTGAACGTGATGCGGAACGTTTACGACGTGATTTGCAGTCACGTGCCATGTGTCCCTGCTTACCACAGTTATAGCAATTTCCGTTGAAGCTACTGCTGGCGAACGACGAATTTTTGTTCTCAGCCTCCACCTCCATCCGACGAGTTTTCAATGATGGGCGGCATGTCAATGCAATCGTCTCTTGAATGAGAGCAACCATGACTGTTTCATTAAATGTAATCTTCGGGTTCTTCATTGTCTCGCGTTTTGTCTCTGAGTCACGTATGCCGTCAATAAACGCCTCTATTTTGAATTTTTCAGCCACGACACTTAACTCGTCAGGATATGAAAGGTGTGCCAATCGTTCAATATCTGCAGCATACTCCTGCAAAGACTCACCAGATTTCTGGACACGACTTTTCAACTCCAGTCTGTGAATCTGCTTCATGTGGTCACTGCCATATTTTCGCTGTAAAGCATCCATCACCGCCTTGTAATTCTTTTGCTCCGCCACTGGAACCGTTTGCAATACTTCTGCAGCTGCGCCTTTTAATGCCACAATTAGCGCTGCTGCTGCGCTATCGTTATCCCAGCGATTATGAGCAGATGTTGTTTCGAACTGGAGCTTGAAAACACTAAATGGCGTTGTTCCATCGTACGTGGGTGCCTTAAGCCTCTCTGCGCTGATTTCTCTTATCACTTGAGTGGTTGGTTCGTTTATTTCTAACTGTTGAATCCTTTTATTAACGTCTTCAAAATTGTTTTGAACCTTTTCAAGATTATTTTGAACTTTTTCTTTGAACGATTCAACGTCATCTCGTAACTCAATCACTTTTGCATCGAGTCCATTTACCATTTTGGTAACCTCTGTTAGAACAGCCTCGTGGATCTCCGTCGCGTTCTGACTCAACCTCTGATCAATCTGTAGCGCGTTCTGACTAATTTCTTCCCGAACGGTCTGGATTTGCAGCGCGTTCTGACTTATTTCTTCCCGAACGTTCTGGATTTGCTGCGCGTTCTGACTTAACTTCTGGTCTATCTGCAATGCATTTTGATTTAAGCTCTGACCAATTTCTTCCCGAACGGCCTGGATATTGTTATTCATCTGCACGCGTTCTGACTCATTGCCTGCGTCATCGCCATTAACATTTTCTCGAACTTCGACATATCCACAACTTCACCACTTGCAGCCGTTCCAGAAGCTTCCTCCATTTTCGCTGTTGATTCTGAGGCATCACTATAAAATTCATGCTCTTCCAGGTTTACCCCTTGAGCCTCAAGAGCCTGCCGTAAGCGTTTCTGTAACTCCAACTTTCCGCCAGATGATTGCAGATTCAGCTGCTGCAACTCCTTCTTTAGTTGATCCACTTTTAGTTCATCAAACTTAACCATTTTTTTATTTTATTTGATTGTTAATTCTTTTTACACAATCCCACTTCTGACACCAATTGTTACGAAATTTCCTGTCCCTTTGACAGTAATTTCAATCTCTTACTCTTTACTGAGTTCGATCACTGGATTGTGTAATAATCAAGAAAAACGCAATCTTTATTTAATTATAAAATGGTTTATTAAAATCACAAACGTTAGTTTTTACACAGTACAATTGTTTATTTAATCTTTACATTCAAATTGTATACACAAACGTTATACTTTATTACTTAAAATCCACTATATCACTTTAGTACTTAAATTCAAATGTTCTCACTTAAGATCCACTGTATTCCACTATTCAATATCAACTGTGTCTCTGCTGCTCATATGACAGCCTTTTATACTAAAGTCATCATTTTCTCGAACCATCTGCCGTTGTCTTAGAATATCGTTTCCAGTGCCTTCTAGATGGCGATAATGTCGTACCATCCGCCATTATCCAGAATGTCGTTTCCAGTGTCTTCTAGATGGCGATTATCGACGTTGATAATGTCGTACCACTTTATCATTTATAGTACAGAAAACATGCTACATGTCGCTAAATGGTGTTATTTTTCTACGGTCAGTGGTGCACGTATTTTTCTACGGTCAATGATGCAAGTATTTTCTTACGGTCAGTGATGCACGTATTTTTCTACGGTCAGTGATGCTAGCTAATATCGTTTAATAATTATTACGAGAATTTTCTGGCATAAACCAAATTTCGCTACAATATAGATATACATACGCTGTTTTTTGTAAGCATCTAATTACTTCTTTTGTTGTATGCCATTGCAAAAAATCATTTTTTGATTCAGTCAAGAAACAATTCGTGATAAGCAAACAGTAATTACTTAAGTGACAAATTTTTAAACGTTGTAAAAGACTTACATCAAATTGGCAAAAATGAGACGAAAATCAAAGGATTGTATTCGCGAGATTTTCACGCGAACTGAAAGAAATAGTGCAATATGTAAAAAGTGTAACCGAGAAATACGTTGAAATTTTATTTCAAATTTGGAAAGACATTTAAGAAATAACCATGAATATCTTTATATCACACGGTTCGCAGGAAGCTTCGACAGGTAGCCTAAAAATGTCGACATAATCTGGAAGCAGGGCTGTATTTGTTGATGATTATAGATGAAAAATCCGTTTCAATCGAAATCGTAGCTGCTCCTATATAAAATATAGTCACATAGAAACTAAAAAAAAATACACAAAAAGCGCTCGTCATTTCAAATTATGCTGAATGTCTATAAGAATTATGGCATGGAACACAAACGGACTGTTCAAACATAAGGACGAACTCGAAGCAATTCTTGAAACAGAGAAAATTGATGTTTGTCTAATTTCCGAAACGCACTTTACAAACCAATCACACATTAAATTTCGAAACTATGAAATTTATCATACAATACATCCAAATAATTGTGCCAGAGGTGGAAGCGCTGTTATTGTAAAAAGAAATTTACAGCACTACGAAGATGAAAAACTAAGCACACACCAAATACAAGCGACTTCTATTGTTATTTCAGACAACCAACACCCTTTATCTATTATAGCACTTTACAGTCCTCCGAGGCACAACATCACTGCTGATCAGTATAAAAAACTCTTACTAAGGAGCAAAACTCGATTTATTATTGGTGGAGACTTTAATTGGTGGAGACTTTAACGCGAAACACACTCACTGGGGTTCACGTCTAATAACATCTAAAGGCCGTGAATTACTTAAAGCGGCTAAATCTACCGGCTATGAATTTATGTCTACTGGTAAGCCTACTTATTGGCCAACCGACCCTAATAAAATTCCAGATGTAATAGATTTCTTCATGATAAGTAAAATTTCAAAGAACTACTTACACATAGAAGAAGGTTTTGACTTTAACTCTGATCATTCCCCGATCATTCTATCAATTAGCGATCATATTATTTATAGAGATCAAAATACTGTGCTATCGAATAAACTCACAGATTGGGACTTCTTTAAAAGTATCCTTGAATTGTCAGTAAATCTTCAAACAGCTTTGAAGACAAAAGATCAGCTGGAAGAAGAAATCTTGAAATTCACCCAACAGATTCAACAAGCAGTATGGCAAAGTTCTCCTCTTATGAAGCGTAAAACTGTGGGAATAAATTACCCAAAATAAATTAAAAACCTTATTACTAAAAAAAGATCACTGCGCAGAATTTGGCAATGTAGCAGATCGCCGGAAGACAAAAATAAGTTAAACAGAGTTTCACAGCAACTCTAGCGTGAAATAAGTACAAAAAAAAAAAGAATCTCTGGATAGATATTTACGAGAATTAACAGATGAAAAAAGTACTGACTACTCGTTATGGAAAACAACTAAAGGCCTAAACAGACCAACAACTCATGTGCCTCCCATCAAAAAGAGCAATGGTGAGTGGGCTAAACGTAATAAGGATAAAGCTGAACTATTTGCTAACCATCTCGAGATAACTTTTCAACCTAATGAAAGCGATGATTACTTTACGTGTGAACATGTTGAACAAAGTAACATATTAATTTCACCCATAACGACAGCTGAAGTTAAAAAATATATACAAACAAAACTAAAACCAAAAAAAGCACCCGAATTTGACCTAATCACTGTCGAAGTTCTGAAACAACTTCCGCACAAAGCTATTGTAAAGCTCACTGCTCTATACAATGCATCAATCCGGCTCAAACACATAGCTAGTCACTGGAAAGTAGCAGAAGTGATTATGGTTCCAAAGCCAGGAAAAAACCTGCACGAAGTATCTTCGTACAGGCCTATTTCGCTTCTACCGATCATGTCAAAGCTGTTCGAAATGCTTCTTTTAAATTGATTGAAACCAATTATTGAAAGTAAAAACTTGATACCTACCCATCAGTTTGGTTTCCGAACGAAGCACTCGACACTAGATCAAGTTCATAGAATAACTGATTTTGTAAAAAAGTCTCTAGAAGAAAAAAACGTTTGTTCCTCTATCTTCCTTGATGTCGCACAGGCTTTTGACAAAGTTTGGCATGAGGGACTTATGTTTAAATTAGAGTCTTCACTCCCAAAAAGTTACACTCTAATTTTAGAGTCCTATCTCAAGCAGCGCTACTTCAGAATCAGGCAGGATGATGCGTATTCAAACATAAAAGAGATTAAAGCTAGCGTTCCTCAAGGAAGTATCCTAGGGCCCATGCTTTATTTAATTTATACCAGTGATATCCCCAACCCTACAAATTGTATGATTGGTACATTTGCAGACGATACGGTGATCCTTGCCACTGGAAAAAATGCTCAAGAGTCGACTCAAAAACTTCAATCTGCTGTTCGTAAATTAGCCCTTTGGACCCAGAAATGGCGCATAAAATTAAACAGTTCAAAATCAGTTCATATAGACTTTACAAACAAAACTATTCCATACTATCCAATTGAAATTTTGAATAATCGAATTCCATATTCCAATACTGCAAAGTACTTAGGAATGACCCTAGATGCCAAGTTACGTTGGAAAGTGCACGTCAAAAAGAAAAAAGAAGAACTTGATATTAAATATCGAAATATGAGCTGGCTCCTAGGGAGAAACTCAGCGCTCTCCATTCATAACAAATTGTTATTATATAACCAAGTTCTCAAACCGGTTTGGACTTATGGCATACAGATATGGGGATGTGCTGCATCAACTCATATAGAAAAAATTCAACGTTTTCAAAATAAAGTTCTTCGGTGCATAGTAAATGCACCTTGGTACATCAGATCAAAAGATATTCATCGTGATTTGAAAGTTGACACGGTAACCAGCACCATTAAAAAAGTCGCAATAGTCCACCAGCAGCGACTAAGCCAGCACGTAAATGAAGAAGCGTCGAAACTTATTCATACGGCTGGAACGAGAAGACTTAAACGCAGTAAGCCTTTCGAACTTGTTGGGACCAGACAGTAGCTAGAACGACCAAGAGGAAGCAACAAGCAATTATCATAAATTAAAATTAGACTCAAACTGCTCGGTTATAGTGGTGGATTGAAAGCTCCACATAGACACTATGGTCCATAGTGATACCACATCTCTCAAGATTTAATCAGTTAGTAATACTGCATGAAATTTTCTTTTAAACAGTAGGACGAAAACAATTTTGCGATCCTTGAATAGTTAAGGAGAACCCTTTAAGGCATCGATTCTTAAACTGTGGTCCGCGGACCCCTGGGGGTCCGCGAAGCCATTCCAGGGGTCCGCGAAACATTTTTGATATCAATAATTTTACATCATCAAACTTTTCGCTTTATTTAAATAACTCATTTATTAAAAATTCTACAAGGTCATGGCTTTTTGAATGATTGCACATATTTTTTTTAAAAAAACTGTGCATTTACTTTTGTTCAAACAGTTAGATGCTCACTCCACTCTTCCCACTGCTTGACAACATCATCAATTTTTGTAAATTTTAATTTGAGCCTATAAGGTGCAGCTTCAAATAAATTTAAAGTTGAGAGCTAAACACAGTTGGGACGTGCGATATCGTCCATATTTTTCTTATACGTTAATAGTGCTTACAAAATTGACACTAGAAAATTTATCGCAGAGAAATAGAACAAAATCTTCTTCTTCTTCTTTTCCCTGTTCTGATTCTGGCAACGACTGGATCAGGGATCCCTTCGACTTTAGTATTGCTAAGCAATTATCGATATTAGAGCAAGATATACTCGTGGCTATCCCTTGCTATTGAAACTAAAGTTCAATAAAATTTAACTAACTAACTTTTAGTTACTCCTAAAATCCGATTACTCTGCACTTGCAAATAAGGGCATCCAAAACTTGATGCCGTTTTGTACGAAGTAAGGAGTGCATTAAAAAATAAATATATCTCAATAACCACAGATTCAAAAAGATTATATTTTTTTAATGCAAATTTAATTTAAATGCAGAAAATAATATTAAAAAAAAAATATTAATTTTGAAGCGTAAAATTTTTTACTTTCTCTGGGACACCTCTTATTAGTGCTTTGATGGTATTTTTTTGGATTTTTTGGTCTGACGCGCACCACTTGCGTCTAAAATGAGTTGTGTCCTTACATGTCCCTTTTGTTGCCTTTAATTGCCTCTTCACTAGAACCTAATATCTCTCGATTGGCAGGAGTTGGTGGATTGGGTGGGTTCGCTTCACTAGGAACAAAAGTAATGTTATTTTACTGGTACCACTCAAGAGCCGCTTTACTGTAACATTCCATGATGAAGATTTCGATGTTCATTGTGCCTCTGGTAACGAAATTTTGGCTTCTTTTACCACAACTGTAAATTGCTCACCAAACAAGAAATTTTCTGGGAAATTTTTTATTTATTTTGTGTTTTAAATTTTTTGGGACATGTCCACTAGCGTTGGCAAAATAAAATTCTTGGTCAGGAAACTGAAAAATGTCGGAAAGGACGAACGTTTCGACATCCATAATGCCACATTCGAATTTGGACACAAAATCTTTTCTCAGTTTTTGAGCTCGTATTATTGCTTCAAAATTGTTTTCAGCATTCCGATCTGGCACTTTCTGAACTTTGTAGGTCTTCAGCCTAGCCTTCCCTTTCATTTTTCGAACAAATGATACAGAGAAATCTGCTAGCTGAGCGATTTTTTTTCCTGAAAAGTTTGGAGTTTTCTTCAGCATGGTTACGACCTTCTTTGCGTTATTACGGTCACCACAACATTTTTTCCAGAGCGTTTCCTCCTTTTTATTCATGCTAACGTCTGTTTTAAAAATTTTCATTACCCAAGATACCGAATTTATGTTAACTTTAGCATCCCTTGCAATCCTCTTGAAAGTATATTGCAGGTTATTTAAAAAAATTTTTCATTTTTTTCACGCATTTCTATTTTGCTGCTCATGTCTTCGCAAAGTAATAGATGAGAATGCTAAGTGATATGAAATAGTATTTCTAAGCTAACCTGATCAAAATAATTTAATTTTTTTTTTATGAAAGAAGTTACAAGCAAAATCGTTTGCACATATTTCTTATGACGCACTCCTTATTTGTGTGAACAGGCTTTTTGGTACTATTATATATAACATCAAATTTTAGAAACCAGCTTAATGTAGAAGCAGACCTGAGAATAAAACTTCCGAATATAGAGCCCGACATTGTGTATTTGGAAAACAACATCATCTATCTCATTAAGTAAAAACTTTTACAGAAGAAAATATAACAAATTTCGCTTATAAAATGACCAATAATCACCAAAAAAATAATTTTCATTTTGAGCTTTATTATTATTATATTATTTATTAAAAAAGATATAAAAAAAAACAAATTATTTTCTAGGCTTTATTTTGACCAAGAAATATTTGTCTGAGTTTAAGGAACATATTTTGACTTGGAACTTTTTTAATTCTCTTACATTGCCCCAATTTTTATTCATTTTGTATTTTTATTACATGAAAATCCTAATAAAAAATGTTTGCCTCTATAAATGCGCACGATTGGTTAAATATTTATTCTAAAGTAGTGTCTGCATGCTTTTGAACTTCTGGATCTTCAAAAACTGGACATACATAACATACATAGTGTTGAAATGACCTTTAAAATAAGACCGGAAAAATTAAAGCAAAATAAAAATTCTTTGTTCCTTAACCTCGTCAGATAACCGGACATTTTATGTCTGGTTGAGTTTGACATCGGTTGGCAAGCCTGAGTGCCTTTGTCATTATTGAGTCAGAAATTCAGCTTAGAACGACGTCAAATGTCTAGAGTTGGGATGGGGTCCGCACAAAAAAATTTAACTCGATAAGGGGTCCGCGGACTACATAAGTTTAAGAACCCCTGCTTTAAGGGAAAGAAATGGCGAAATTTTTCTTTAAATTTTAGTTTAACATCATATAAGACCACAAACACACACATATAAATCAAACTAGTGTATGAAAGATGTATTAACCATTTAATTTTACATCAAAATGTCCAAGGTCATTATCACTAAAAATCGCTTATTTTACAGTAGTAGTTTGATAAACAAAAAAACCCAATTTTAAGTTAGTTTTTCAGGCTTTGGATCGAATGCGACTGGCCAATTTCCAATAGAAACACAAATTTTTTTCCAGATCTTATTTTTTACTTTCATTCCTATAGAAAATGCTTGTGGAGCGAAACAAATAACACTTTTGCACACATGGGTGAAATCGAGTGAATTTTACACGACAAATGGCCAAAAATAGGTCAGATGAACAGTTACGATTACGTGCTCAGCGGAATACTTTTCTCAGAAACCATCCTCTACAACCCTGCATACTTGGTTTTCGTCGTCTCACAGCCGTGAGAAAAGCACTTTCATATTTATTCAAATTTTCCAACATCTAAAATATAAAAATATGAATATCTTTTATAAAGGAGCAGCTACGATTTCAATTCAAACGGCTTTTTCACCTATAATCATCATCAAATACAGCCCTGCTTCCAGATTTTGTCGACATTTTTAGGCTACCTGTCGAAGCTTCCTGCGAACCGTGATCAAATTGCGTGGCGAATATGATGAAAAATTCAATTGTGATCAGCAACAGGAAAAAAAACTAAGTTGAATTTTCAAAACGAGAAGTCGTAAAAAATATTACAAACTTAGTGGCAAAAGAAAACATTCCATTTGCAACTTTGGACTGTGAGGCGTTCAGATTAATTTTGGAACCCATATACAGAGGATTAGGAATGAATATTATTAATTCACATAACATTAATGAATTAATAAGTGAAAGGCATTTAGAAATAAAAAACAACATTACACAGATTGTAAAAAAATGTCTTATCTGCCTTAAAATCGACACTGCAAGCTGCGCCGATAGAGGAATATTAGGCATAAATATCCAATATGTCAAGAATGCCGAAATTATAATTAAAACTCTAGATATGGTGGAGCTGAAGCGTTCCCATACTGGAGAATATATATTACATAGCTGAAAAAGTAAGAAATGTTTTGGAAGAATACGAAATAAAGATGTCTCAAATTTATACGGGTAATATTTCACAGTAAACAAAATTATGAAATCATACATTAAAAAGTACTTATACTGTAGTTACAACGGATAATGGAAGGAACATGCTTAAAGCAATTACTTCACTCCAACCCCTAACTGAAGAATATAGCGGAGACGAAATGCAGGATGAAACAGATTTTAATGAATTTGGTCCTGTTAGCTTAGACGAATTCATTCCATACGCTGTGCAGCTCACACAATGCAACTTGCTGTATGGGACTTACTAAAAAGCTCTCCAATACAGGCAGTACTTGAAAAGGTAAGTTATTCGGGACCTCTTTTTGTGGCTTCGAAAATCCCTTTTGCAACCTTTCCGTATCGATTCGTGCAACAAAATTTTTTTCGAAAAATCGGTCCAAAACACCCTTTTTAGAGGGTCGGGAATTTTTTTTTGTGGGTTCCAAAATCCATTTTCAACCTTTTCCCATCGATTCCTGCAACAAAATTTTTTTCCAAAAATTGGTCCAAAACAACCTTTTAGGGGGGTCGGGACCTTTTTTTGTGGCTTCCAAAATCCATTTTCGGCCTTTTCCCATCGATTCGTGCATTAAAATTTTTTTTTAAAAATTGGTCCAAAACAACCTTTTAGGAGGGTCGGAGACCTCCCTTAACTCTTCCAAAATTCATTTTCGACCTTTCCCCATCGATGCGTGCAATCAATTTTTTTTAAAAATATAAGTGCGTAATTATCATAAATTTTTTCTATTTAGATCCTAAGTTTTCTTAAAAGTCAAAAAAAACTTTTTACAAGTGACTTTTAAGAATAAAAGTCAAAAAAACTTATAAAAAAACTTTTATTGATAAAAGTTTTTTTTATTGATAAAAGTTTTTTTTTAAAAGTTTTAAAAACTATTATTAATAAAAGTTTTTTTAAGTTTTTTTTTTACTTTTTGAAATATAAGTTAAAAAAAACTTTAATTTTCTAATGAAAAAGTTTTAAGGAAACTTTTACTTTCATTTTCTTGAAATAAAAGTAAATGTAAATTTTTACCTAAAAAAACTTTTTTAAAAGTTTATTTCAAGCTCTGGAATTAAGTTTTCAATTAAACTAGTCGGTGAAGGGGCAAATGGGGTGTTCCCCCCAAATGTTGGGTGTCATTTAGGTCAGTTTGTTTAGAAACGTTCAAACTATAGATTAAAAGTGGTTTCAGATGTGTGCCCTCAATTTTAAATTTTCGATATTTGTGCACGTCTAAAACCAGAAAATTTAAAGAATTCCTCATATGCCATTGCAAAAAATAATTTTTTGATTCAGTCAAGAAACAATCGGCGATAGACAGACAAATTTTCAAACGATGTAAAGAACTAATATCAAATTGGCAAAAATGGGACGAAAATCAAAGGATTATATTCGCGAGATTTTCACGCGAACTGAAAGAAATAGTTCAATACGTAAAAAGTGTAACCGAGAAATACGTGGAGATTTTATTTTAATTTGGATAGATATTTAAGAAATAATCATGAATATCTGTATATCAAATTGCGTAACGATTATGACGAAAAATTTAATTGTGATCAGCAACAGGAAAAAAAGGAAATTTTCTGTTGAATTTTCAAAACGAGAAGTCGTTAAGAATATTACAAACTTAGTGGCAAAAGAAAACTTTCCTTTGCGGTTTCGGACTGCGAGGCGTTCAGATTTGTTTTTGGATTCCATATACAGAGGACTAGGAATGTATATTATTCGTTCACGTAACATTAATGACTTAATAAGTGAAAGGCATTTAGAAATAAAAAATAACATTACACAGATTGTAAAAAAATGTCTTATCTGCCTTAAAATTGATACCGTAACCTGCGCCGGTAGAGGAATATTAGGCATAAATATCCAATATGTCAAGAATGCCGACATAATAATTAAAACTATAGATATGGTGGAGCTAAAGCAATCCCATATTGGAGACTATGTAGCTGAAAAAGTAAAAAATGTTTTGGCAGAATACGAAATAGGGATGTCTCAAACTTATACACGTAATACATATTTCACAGTAAACAAAATTATGAAATCACACATTAAAACGTACTTATAGTTACAACGGATAATGGAAGGAAGATGCTTAAAGCTATTACTTCACTCCAATCCTTAAATGAAGAATATAGCGGAGATGAAATGGAGGATGAAATAGATTTTAATGAATTTGGTTCTGTTAGCTTAGACGAAATTCATTCCATTCCGCTGTTGCGGATGCAGATTTAATCCGCATCCGCTGATGTTGATTTTTGAAAGTTCACATCCGCGGATGCGAATCTTAAAATTTTTTCAAATTTTATAAGAAATTTTTAATAATTTTACTAAATATTTATTATTTAGTACGAAAAGTTCAAAATTGGAGCATTTTATTTTATAAATAGTAATTACCGTTTTTTGGGGGTCAAGCTTATACGCAGAGATTCGCAAATTAGACCCGCGCCACTAAACAGTTGTTCGCTAGGAACACTGTCTGGTGGTGTCAATAAAAATCTGCGTGCTCTTGGTGATAGCATTTTTAACTCTTTTCTATGAACGCTCCACCATATGCAGGGGCGGACGAAGGTCAATTTAAGCTGCAGGCAAAAGCTAATTTGATGGCCCCACCCTTTGTTGTAAGTTTATTAAAGAAATTGGGAAGTATATAGAAAATCAGTACCCGTGTTGATAGATTTAAGAACAAATTATTTTTAACAATTTAGAAAAATTTTACTTGAATAACACTAGTTTACAAAATGATTTTTTTTTGAGTTCCTTTGACGAGAGGTTACTTTTTTATGAACTTTTTTTTACTGGGTTCGAAAATGAAATAAAAATGTTTTGAATGGTACAGTTTTCGAGATATTCTGGTCTTTTAATTTTTTCGATTTATTGTAGTAGATCCAGATAGGATAATTAGTTCTTGTTTTATTTCTTGCCCATTGATATCACATTCTTCTCCATGTTTGAGAATCTTATGTAGATCTCGGCAGTTTTTTTAAAGTTGTACTTTACCACAGAGTGATAATGCTATCATATAAAAAGTTAAAATTATCACTATGACTTTTCAGGAAGCATCTCGCCCTCTCTATTAGTTTCATAGCTGTTTCGATAGTTATTTTCTGAAGTTGCTTACTTACAAAGTTGGCTTGAAACAAAATTCAATTCCAAAACTATACAATTGACTGTGTTTTATTTTTAGGCTATCCGAATGTGCCGTACACAACAATACAAACCATAGCTTGCGAAGCTCATGGAGAGAAGTATCCATCAGAGGCGCCATTCTTAACCGCGAGAACGCTTGAACTGTTAAGGCTTGCAAGGCGCCCTGGCTTGGTGCCTTCGTTTGGCGCAGTTTGGAGCCCCTTTGCCTTCGCCTTAATCCAGCCCTACCATATGAGAGGATTTTGACCCCTTTTTTTAATGTGGCAAGCAATCATTTCCTTTTTGAGTATAACTTCAGCACTGTCATGATATTTCTTCACTCTCATCTTCACTTGATGAATCTAACATCATAGCCAACTCGCGTTTTAAGCATGGCTTTTTGACTACATATAGCAGATGTCCCTTGTTCTAGCTGTTCTATACCATTTTCTGAGGATTCTGTTATTCACATTCTTTTAGCCTCTTCGAAATTAGGAGAACCGGAGAAGACATTCTCAGTATTTCTCATCTTCAAAATGTCTTCTTTGATGTTTTCCTCAGCCACTGGTTTTTCATAGTCGTGACAGCCTGTCGAATTGGATCAAAATCGTGTGATCTTGCCAAATAGTCATCAACTTTTAGAATTACATTGGAATTACAGATAAAATAAGGGCATGTGAGCTGCTTAGCTCCCATATGGGGAGCTCCACTCTTCCGGCAAAATGGGGTTAATCTCACTGCCATTGATGTAAAGGCTTACGGCATCCTTTACCTTTATAAAACGCTCGAACATGTAAAATGTAGTACATCTGCATCCGCATAAACATCCGCATTGATTATTGCGGATTCGGATCCAGATAATCAAATCAATGCGGAAGCTCCGCGATTGTGGATGTGAATATTCGCAACATCCCTACACGGAAAAAACGAAACTCGAAATTATTATAAATAATAATCAAAATTTAGCAGGTAATTTAGTAATTTAGAAACGAAGGCGTTGGTTTGCAATAATTCGCATAGAGCTGAAAATTGGTAAACGTCTTAAATAAACTATTACAAATAAAATGGCAAAAGTCCCCGCCGATCATACTTCTGTAAAAATTTTTATTCAAGGTCAAACTGAGAAATATCGGTTTTTCGCATATTTCTCTTAAACGGTACGCCATTGTAAAAATTTGTTTGAAAAAGTTGTAGATCGTGCGATTGTCCACAAAAGTGGTTCATATTATTTTTCTCTACGATCTACCATTCTAGAGATACATAAATTGATTTCAAAAGTTGGAAAAGTCGTATTCTGCATTTTTTTTGAGATAACTACACTAGTTTACATTCAAAATGTTCCATTGATAAGAAGTTACTTTTCTTATGTACTTTTTCCTACTGAATTCGGAAATGAAAATAAAAATTTTTTGAATGGCACAGTTTTCGAGATATTATGGCTTTTTTCAACCTTCTTTCACTTTAAAATCTATATCTTGATCTCTAAATGTCCAATTCCATCGTGCTTGGCACCAAATTAAAGAACTCAACTCAAGAAATATCGATGAAAAGAGACCAGATTAAAAAAAAATCAAGTTTTACATTTGATTCTGTGGCCACGGAAAAATAGAAATAAAATAAATATCAAATAAAATAAAAATCATTTCCGATTGTATCAGTGGGTGTCACCGCCCTAAATTTTAAAGTTAATTAAGGCATATATCGCAAACTTTACAAACTATTTTGCTAAAATTTACTATGTGGATGTCAATGACGAATATAATTTATTGAACCAAAAGTAGGCGGAATTGAAGAAGTGGGCGTGGCATATTTGGTTTTCTGCATTTGTATTCTATTTTGTTCAACATTCTTTTGACTTCCAACTTTTTAACTTTTCCCAATATATTCAATGTTTATATTTTCCACTTTTTCAACCTCTTTCAACTTGATTCGACATTTTCTTTATTTTTTCGACTTTTTCATGAATTTTGAATTGTTTCATAATTTTTCAACTTCTTGCAACTATTTTTGAGTTTTTTAACCACTTTCAACATTTTCCACATTTTTTCGACTTTTTCAATTTCCTTTAACTTTCTGCAATGGTTTCCATATATAATATGATATTTTAGACTTTTTGAGTTTTTTTCAACTGTTTCAACACTTTTCATCTTATTACATTATTTTCGACTTCTTCAACCTTTTCAACGTCTTTTTAACATTTATTTGGAAAGTAATTTCAGTGCAGTGTAGGGTATGTGAGTTTCGGCCTGGCCAAAGATAACACCTGTACTAGTTTCATCTTAATTTGTTTATTTTAGACGCCTGACGTTTTAGGCAACTTGCTAGCAACTATAATTTTGCTCGTTGAGTTTTTGATTTTGTTTTTGATTTCCCATACGATTATCATTGCTAGCTAAAGATAACTACCAGAGGATGGTGAATAAAGCCCAGCTATTATTATTTTTAAGTAAACAATGGATTCTACTTTATTAATTTTGTACTATTCAGATATTACCTTATTACGTACAGTGAGTGTCACTGAAAATCGTACACAACCGAAATAATACTTACGTGCTTCATAGAACTGTGTTTCAGAACTTAGAAAAAGAAATCAAAATTATCGTAGGTTCTTTAATATGGAAACTTATTATTTAAACATAAAAACAAAAGAAATTCAGCAGTTCACTTAAGAAAAAAAATATTTCATGTTCACAACACACACATATTGGAAAAAATATACAAATAGAAATTTAAAAAAGTTAGTTTAGTATTTTGTTGGGCCACATCTGGTGTTTTTAAGAGACTACCTTCTTGCATGTTTCAATGCTAATATTGCTCCACTCTTCCTCAAGAGCCTTCTTAAGGTCGTGTCTGTTCGAAATTTTATGTTTTCGAATTTTTATTTTGATTTGATGCCAAAGATGCTCGATTACATTCATATCCGGCGACTGAACAGGAGTTTTAAATACTTTTGGGCAGTTTATACTGCCCACATCCGGGCATTGAGAGCGCTGTGTTTGGGGTCGTTGTCCGCGTAAAGCTTAAATGTGGTTCGGATTCCCATTTTTTCAGCACTTGGTATTAAATTTTCTTTAAGAATGTCTATGTAGCCGTACTGGTTCATAATACCGTCGATAAAAACCAAATCTCCGACACCGTGTGCAGACATACAGCCCCACACCATCACGAACCCACCTCCATGCTTGACAGTCGGACGTAAATTGGCTATGTCCATCTCTTTATTTGGTTTTATCCACTGCTTGTTTACCATCTGATGCAAATATGTTGAATTTAGATTCATCCGTGAAAATAACATGATACCAGAACTCCTTGGGCTTACATTGGTACTCGCGGGAAAACTGCAGCCGATTGCGTCTATTGCGCTCATTAATGAAGGGCTTGTTGCGAGCAATTCTGCCATGAAAATCGTTTTTGCGAAGCACTCTGCGTACCGTTGAATCACTGACATCCTTTTCCAAGTAAATTTTTAGCTCGTTGTTGATTTTTGGGGCCGATATCATTGAGTTTTCCTTTCTTGACGTATTATAGATCGTTCGTCGTTAGCAGTCGACCGAGTTGTGACTTTATTTAAAATTCTATTGTTTTCCTTATGCGTTTTTATAATGTACTGAATGGTGAATCCTGCTCAGTATTTCCGCGAATTCTGCATAACTTTTCCCTTTTTTATGAAGGTGAATTACCAATTCGCGCTCTTCGGAAGATGTTTACTTCATTTTTGGAAATTTGATGCTAAAACCTTTGAAAACACTTAAAGAATCACTGCAGACAACTCAAGCGACAATATCGATAACAGTAAATTCCAAAATTTATGGGTTTCCCCGAAATCTAATTGAATTGACGCCACACTTTCGTGCATTTCAGGGTGCTGCCAGATTTTAAGGAAAGATAAAAAGATTTTCCACATTTTGTGGAACATATTATTAAAATATTTTGCAACACCATTGTTTTTAGCCATACTTTGAATAGAAAACATATTTGGTTTGAAAATTAATAAACAAATTGTAAGTCCACAGTTGCTGAACGATTTTAAGTGACACTCACTGTTTTTAATAAATTTTGAACTGTGGTATTATATATAATCTGTTTTTCTTATTAAGTTTCTGTTTTGAAATTTTTAATGAATAACTGAATTCTACTAATTTTTATTGAAATGTATAAATAGTTTTTAAAGCTATGTTAAAAAATTGGTAATAAATTATTCTGAAAGAACTTAATCATTAAATTTGTTTTATTTCATTTAAAGTTGACCATTTTACAGCTAGCTGACATTTCAACCAAATGATTTTTGTTAAAAACGACCACATTAACAAGATTAGTTTATTACTATCAGTGAGTATTTTTAAGTACAGGTATAGAATATGTAATTTTTAAAGCATATGCCAGTATGTCTGCCTGTCAGAGGAAAAAACTTTTCTTACAATAATTTACAATAAGAAGACCACTTAAAGAGAAAGGATGAGACAGGTAGACTACTTACATATATAAATTGTTAATCGACTACACTAGTAAATCAGAACACTTGTGAACGAAACCGATTTAAAAATTCGATTTGACAGATACACTCAAAAAAAAAATCAGGATAGAATTAACACTATATACTCATAAAGTACCTGAACAACCACAACTCCTTATTAGATTTATCCTGAATAAGATCATAATTATAATGAAAGTTTTCCAAATTATATTCTTTGACAATATTTAATCTCAAAATTTTACGATTATCGACTATAATTCAACAGACCTTGCTAAAGGCAAGCAGTTGCAAAACTATATACAAACACACCTGCTCAAAATAATAGGTACACTTCTCAATTTTTAGTTTAAACTCTATTACAAAAATATTTTGGAAATATAGAGGAAAAATCGTAGTGGTAACTTGAATAACACAATTTGGTAGCACGATCTTCAGTAAAACAAATCACGTAATTCCCCTAAATTTTTAACGTTTATACTTATTGTGTATAGTTTGAAAATTCTCCTGCTCAAAATAATAGGTACACCTGCAAGTTGGTTCAAATTTTTGTTTGACAACTTTTTTTTTAAACTTTTTTGAGCTTTCCTTAGAAGAACGGTGTGTTTTCTTTAATTAAATCTTAAAATGCAGTGAATTGACAGCAAACAATTTTAGTTGAGATCAGTGGCGGATCTAGAATTTTTGATTGGGGAGGGGGGGGGGGGGGCACGAGTTTTCAAGTGCTTCCTCTTCCCTGTTTAACCAACATTCAAACCTGCACCACATTCGGTTTCGCTCGCCATGTAATGCAGGCTTTACTAATCGCCTAACCGTCATTAAATCAAAGGCTTTACCAGTAGATTTTTTTCATTCAGTCTTTGATTCTACACCTAACTAATGGGTCAATTCTGACGCCAGATTCAGATTCAGCGCAAAAAACTACTTCGAAAAACAACCCTCAGCAGCTCAACATTATTAATCAACTATTCATTCAGATACCTTTTTAATAAAATATAGTTTTTCCATACAATTTACATGTGAAACTAACAGGCTTCGGTGCCACCTTATAAAATTGAGTTAGAGAGCTGAATTTTCGTCAAATTTTTCTTCATACCGTAAACTTACTTTAAAGACAACAGCACCTTAAAAAAAAAAACCAAAAAGAAAAAATTTAATGTCGGTACATACTTATCATATCTGAAAAAAAAAACTGAAACAATTCCAAAAAAAAAGGTGATTTCCCATCCTATATATTATATATGCGTAATAAAATTACATGTGTATCAGTTCATGTGAATCATTGAAATACAGTCAATGGACGGTGTCGTATGTCAAGATATTTTTTTAACTCTAACCTTTTTTAAAATTTTTTATAATTTCATATTCTTTGGTGTAAAAAGTTCTAAGTGAACGACAACTATGGCTTTGTAGTATTTAATAATTTAAGTACAATTTTTTGCTAATAAATGACTGCATTCAGTACATTTGAGGTTGTTTTCGTTTCACACGGTTTTTCATGTAAAAGCTTTGTTTTCCATTACCACGGTTTTCTGAGGAACCAACACCATCGAGCTTCAAATAATTCTAATTCTTTAAATATTTTAATGTCATTCAAATTTTTCAATGTTCAATTCAAGTATTTTAAAAGTCATCCGAATCTAGCTTGTCGTGTATACACATAAGACGTGTTCAAAAAACTCTCATGCTCTAGAATTCTTCGGGAACACTCGAAATTCGAAAATTTATTAATATTTGAGTATATTCTTAATTAAAAAAAAAAAAAATTCTAGGGTTGATACCAGAGCTGCAAAATTTGCATTTTTGGGAATTTGAGTAAAAAAATTAGACTTATTTCTTATATAAAATTTTGAATTTTTATTTTTTTTTTCGATTTTCTATATGTACACATACATGTATTGTCTCTGCGCAAGTATTGGTATTTCTTGTGTAACAGCTCAAATCCTGTTTTTATTACATTCACCTTAATACACTGTAGTACGAAATTGTGAATGCTACTACATGAACTTCTCTTAAAAAAATAAATTTAATTTTTTGAGATTGTTTTGAACATGTCTAATATACAAACACTTGTAATATTAAAATTTTAGTAGTTTTTCTTTTTGAGATTCAAGCGCGATAGCTCTATATATAGATACATATGTAGTTGTGTTCTGTAAAAGAATTAAATAAAATTAATTAGCTAGATTTTTTAAGAGAAGATCTGTCTTTAAATCCGCAAATCATTATTTAGTTATTTGAGTGATTCATCTGGAGTTGTTGGGGGGGCACGTGCCCCATGGCCCCTCCCATGGATCCGCGCCTGGTTGAGATGGATCGTAAGTCAAACTGATCTGCTAAGGAACACAGGCTGGCTTTAAACTTGAAAAAAGAACGAAAATCTCTTCGATGCAGCTTGCAGGTTGCTGAATATATCTCAGAATTTTGTGAGAAATGTATTTAAAAATAAACTGCAAAAAGAAGCTCGTGGTAGACCATCAAAAACCGCTCCAGCAGGTGATCTTAATATTGAAAGTATCGGAAAAAAGGCATATTTAAATCTTCAAAGACGATTTTAGCAGAACGCGGTTACCGCTCAAACAATTCGACGACGTTTGCTAAAGGTAAACCTACCTGGGCGCATAGCTAAAAAAGATCCTTTGCTACGGAAAAAAAAATTGAGTATGAGGCTAAATTTTGCAATGGATCATGAAAACTGGTCATGACCTGAGCGGCAGAAAAAGTGGCGTAATATCTTAAGGAGAGATGAAACTAAGATTAATTTATTTGGAAATGATTCAGAAAAGAATGTGCGACGGCCTAAAAGCAAAGAGTTTCACGTCAGATTCACAAAAAAAAGCTTACACACGGAGGTGGAAATATTATGGTGTAGTAGTGTTTTCTTTAATTTGGGATAGGTCCTATATTCCGGACAACGAGTAAAATGACAGCAGCCGAATACAAAGGTACACTCGCAGACGCAATGTTGCCCTATTCTGAGGAAAACATGACCTTGCTTTGGATCTATCAGCAAGATAACAACCCAAAACACACCTCTTGTGTTTGTGAAAAAATGTTTTGAGGACAATAAAGTCAACGCGTTTAGCTGGCCGAGTCAGTCACAGGATTTAAAGCAGATAGAAAACCTGTGGGGGCCTTAAAGAAGAAAATAAGCAAAAAAAAATTTCACGAATACGGAGCGATTGTGGGAGTGTGTCCAAGAAATGTGGTATGAGATACCCAAAGAAACCTGCCAGGCTCTATTTAAAAGTATCCCAAGAAGAGTTCCGAAAGTTATACAAAATAAAAGCAGATACACTAAATAATGAAAGTGTAAACAAAAAAGTTCATATCTTTAACATTTTCTTTTGTTTTACTGTAGGTATATCTTTCCGGTGTACCTATTATATTGAGCAGGCAAATATTGAGCAAATAGTATTCGTTGACCTCAACTTTCGTACCTTATGGCAATACTTAAAGAATTTATACTTTTTTTTATATAACATACATATATAAAGACTACGAAGATATCTGCATTTTTATTTTCTTAAATATTTTGAATAAAAAGCTTTTCGGTTGAGTTGAATTTTGAACTCTAAGGTGTACCTATTATTTTGAGCAGGTGTGTATGTACATTAGGGTGGTTCTTATATGTGTTTTTTGCGAAATCAAATGCGACGCCCCCCAAATCGGTTCAAAACAGGATAAAAACATTTAAAAAATTTATTTTAAATTTTTATCTTTAACACTTAATCGGCCTATTTCAAAATGAAATTTGACTTAAGTGAAAATCAAATACGAGCCCTCCTAATCCCTTCGAAACAAGATAAAAAAATTTAAAAAGTTAATTTAAAATTTGTATCTTTAACCCTTACTGACCCTATTTCAATGTGGAATTTGACTCATGCGAAAATCAAATGCGACGCCCCCAAATCGGTTCGAAAAAGGATAAGAACATTTAAAAAATTTATTTAAAATTTTTATCTTTAACCCTTACTCGGCCTATTTCAAAATGAAATCTGACTTAAGTAAAAATCAAATAAGAGCCCTCCCAATCATTCCGAAACAAGATAAAAAAATTTAAAAAGTTAATTTAAAATTTTTATCTCTAACCCATTACTGACCCCATTTCAATGTGAAATTTGAATCAAGCGAAAATCAAATGCGACGCTGTCCCAATCGGCTTGAAACAAGATAAACAAATTCAAAAAATGTATTCAGAATATTTATCTTTAATCCTTACTGACCCTATTTCAATGTGAAATTTGATTTAAAAAAAATCAAATACGACGCCCTCCCAATCGGTTCGAAATAAGATAAACAAATTTAAGAAATTTATTTAAAATTTTTATCTCTAACCCTTACTCGGCCTATTTCAAAATGAAATTTGACTTAAGTGAAAATCAAATACGAACCCTAAAATAGCTACAGCAATAAATTATTTATCAAATTAAAGTAGTTATCGAGGAAAGGGTACAGAAATTATCAGCTGCGAGCACTGATCAACTACCAAAGCCTTGCCATAGCGAGGAGAATTACTTTCATATGACATTAATATATATAAGATCTATTTAAGAGTTGTAATGTTTTTTATAAAAGCAATATCCGCAACTTCACATGACTATATCTCGAAAACTAGATCCGTACGATAATTTTTTTGAATATATTCTTTCTTAAAATTAAAAGCCACTTGAGAAAAATTAGTTTAAAAAAATGACTGCTGAAGTCAAATTTCACGTTGAAATAAGCTAAGGGTTAAAGATAAAAATTTTAAATAAATTTTTTAAATTTGTTTATCCTGTTTCAAACCGAGTGGGAGGGCGTCGAATTTAATTTTTGCTTAAATCAAATTTCACATTGAAAAAGGGTCAGTAAGGGTTACAGATAAAAATTTTAAATTAACTTTTTAAACTTTTTTTAACTTGTTTCGAAGCGATTGGGAGGGCTTGTATTTGATTTTCACTAAAGTCAAATTTCATTTTGAAATAGGCCGAGTAAGGGTTAAAGATAAAAATTTTAAATAAATTTTTTAAATATTTTTATCCTGTTTTGAACCGATTGGGGGGGCGTCCCCAATTTTTTTTCTTAAGAACCACCCTAAAGTACATACATTAGTAAGTACTTACAGATGTATGTACATTAGACCGTTCCTCAAAAAAAAATTTCTCGGTACACCAGCAAACCCGAAGCATTTTTGCAAGGTAATTTTAAAAAAAATTTTTTTTTTTTTGGACGAAAATAGAGGTCGCGCATTTGAGAAAAGCATCATACCTTCGGCATTTACAGTCCGATCTTAAAGTATGACATATCAATGTTTTTGTCTTGAGTAGACCAACTTTTTCATCCAATGATCCTTGACATCAAGTACCCCGTTCTTGAACCTACCCACCAGATCTCAGTTCCTACCATCCTAACGTGCCACCCTAATGTCAGAAAATTAAAGCTTGCAAAAAACCATTAAATTTTTCCAACAGAAGTATTTCGATTATTCCATTAGAACTATTTTTAAAAATATTTTTACAGTTTTTTACCGAATGTAGGGGTCCCCTTATTAAATTTTTCGTCTTGTCTTCGGTATTTAGAGTCGGATGTTAAAACATAATGTTTTTGTCTCGAGGAAACCAATTATTTTTGTTCCAAAGGTCATTGACTTTAAGAACCCACCATGAATTAAAAAATTTAAAGTAAAATCAAATAAAGTGTATTGCAGCCGTTGCCCAGCATCTCGAAGAAGCTCACCATAGAAGCATAGAATTGTTATCGACCATATTTCGATGTGATTCAAGTTGGCTGTATTTCTGGTGGCTCTCAAGCTTAGATAAAATATAGCCCATAAGCTGTTTATCGGTGACCGCCATTGCAGATTCATGTACTACTTGAACAAAACGCTCTGTGTTTTGAGAATGGCATGGATAAGCTGAGAAAACAATTAAGTTTATCAAAGAAAGCTATCGAATAAAGTTATTTTCTTGCACTAACCTGGTAAGGGGCCGTTCAAGTACTATGTAACGCAATTTTTGAAGATATTTGACCCCCTCCCCTCTCCTTAAACGTTACGGTATCACCCAAGTGACCATGTTTACCGGAAAGTCATTTCAGCGACTTCTGTTTTAGTCACGTTTGCGATAGTAATAAATAAAACAAGATTTTTTTAACTCGCAGCGTAACGCGTTGTTCGAACCTTCACTTCGAATTCGATCATATATGATCATATGAGTCACCCTCAAAATTTATAAAATGATCTATTTGTGGACCGAACATTTGACGAATGCATCCTGTTGCTTCTTTGCGGGCGGCTAAAATCTTCTCATAGCCATCTGAACATATTTGCGGATTTGGGCAGGCCTGGATTTACCATACAGTCAGCAAATATTGGCGGAAACTTTGAAAACATTTTTTCATCATTATAAGTTAAAAATGCCATTATAACTGAACATTGGTGATCGATCGGCTAGTGAAAAACTACTTCAGCTCAAAACTGGTTGCAGAACGATTGAAAGCACTTGCTTTGTTAACTATAGAGTCAGATTTGCTCATGTCTTCAGATTGTGATGACATTATCAATGACATTGCCATCCGAAAATCAAAACGTAGAATATAAGCAATAATTTTTCCTCAAAAACCAATCGCATACATAATGGTAATTGTTGAATAACATAGATCATATACACTCACGGTCAAAAAAAAACGCAGACTTGATTTTTGCAAGAAGTTTTATATTTTGATGCGTAAAATAATATCTACTCTTGTTTAACGGTTTTAAGTTTGTTAGATACTGTTACAAGGGACAAGTTTTGAGTATTTTCAAAACTGTCCACCTAACAATAATAAATTCTAGGAACCTTTTCTAAATAAACACATAATTGCTAGTTTTATAATCAGAAATTACAACTTATTTATATGAAAAAGTACATTGTTTTTTGTAGTTTTTTTTGCGCATTTTTAATTTCTCACATATTCCTAAATTATTTATTATTTATTTATTTTAAATAATACGGTAAAATTGATTTTAATACCGCCTAGGACCTATTTTGCCTTGATGACGCTTTCCATTCGAAAAGGAATGCTCTCATAGAGTTTTCGTATTAATTCCATTAAAATTTCGTTGTACCAAGTGGATTCAATTATTTCCTTTAACTTTGGAATATTATTAGGGTTTTGTTGGCGCACTTTGCGTTTTAAAATGGCCCAAACATTCACAACGCGATTGAGGTCGGGGCTGTTACCGGGCCATGGACTGACTCAATTCTCAAAAAGTCCTTATATTCCTTTACCTATGCAAAAATAAATAGTTCATTATTGTAAATCTATGAAAAACAAATGTAAAAAATAATTATTGTGAGTGGGACACTTACCGATTTCGAGCGATGACAAGGTGCAGAATCGTCTTGAAATATGACTCAAGACAAAAACATTGATATATCATACTTTAAGATCGGACTGTAAAAGTCGAAGATATGATGTTTTTCTCAAATGTGTGACCTCTATTTTCGTCAAAAAACAAAAAAAATTTTTTCTTCGAAATTACCTTGCAAAAATGCTTCGGATTTGCTGGTGTACGGTAGGATTGCCAGAATTTTGAAACAAAAAATCAGTATATTCAAGTATATTTAACCCAAAAATCAGTACAAAATTTTTTACCTCATTCATTGTCAATATAAAATTACATTACACATTCCGAAAACTTCATGGGGCCCCTACACTGTGCAATTTGCTGTTTTTATTTATGTACTTAAAAAAAAAAACGGCGGGTTGCACTCTGGGATTGCCGACAGAAGTGAGAACTTAAAATAATATAATTGAAATTTGTTTTCATGATGTTTTGTAATGTTTATGGAATAATTTTCACCACACCAAGCAACTCATGGCTGTCTCTTTCACACCAGTAAAGAAAAAATAAATGGAGGAAAGCTAATATCAAGTTTTCAGCTTTTAAAATCCAGTGTCATCCTGTGTCGGTGATGACGTGGAGGAAAGCTAATGTCAAGATTTCAGCTTTTAAAATCCAGTGTCATCCTGTGTCGTAACTCAATTTATGCATACGCCCAAAAGCACGCAGCAAATTTCTAAAATTACCATATACCAACAACCAAGACAACAACCATGACGTCATCACATGGTTGTTGTCTTGGCTACTGATCTATCAACATACCCTTAAAGCATGCTACATAATTTTAAAAATATTGTCATTGTGACGTCATGAATGTCGGTGTCCTGTCGCCAGTTTATACATTTTTCCTCACCCGCACAACGTGCCTAAAGAAGTTCTCACTTCAAAAAAAGGTATGAGTATACAAAATTTAATTTAATTAAATATGCTACAAAACAGGGATGTTGCGGATGCCGATTTTTTTCAAATTCGCAGGTGCGGATATTTGAAGGCTCACATCCGCGGATGCGGATCTTAAGATTTTTTATAAATTTATAAGAAATTTTTACATATGGACTATATTATATGGATGCAGAAATTAAATAAAAGAAGTAAATTTTAATAATTTTACTAAATATTTATTATTTAGTACGAAAAATTAAAAATTGGAGCATTATATTTAATAAATAGTGAAATTGCCGCTTTTTCGGGGTCAAGCTTATTACGCATAGACTCGTAAATTAGAACCGCGCTACTAAAAAGTTGTTCGCTAGGAACACTGCCTGGTGGTGTCGATAAAAATCTGCGTGCTATTGGTGTTAGCGATCTTAACTCTTTTCGATGAACGCTCCACCAGAGTATTTTCATCTAAATGGGCCCTTTTTTTAATGCGGTAAGCAATTAATTCTTTTTTGAGTATAACTTCAGCACTATAATTTTCTGGTATTTCTTCACTCTCATCTTCACTTGATGAATCTAACATCATAGCCAGATGTCCCTTGTCCGACTGTATGTTCAGACTCACAATACACTCAAAAATTGAACAAAGCGCCGAAATCCTGTCACCGACTCATCGCTACTATTAGTCGCATTGATTATTGCGGATGCGAATGCAGATGTCCAAATCTATGCGGAAGCTCCGCAATTGCGGATGCGAATATTCGTAACATTTCTGCTACAAAACAAGGATCATTTTACAGCCTCTTAGGTACGCTACTGGTAATAATTAAGTATGAAATGTAAAAATTATTTAGTGATTCAAATAAAATCTAAAAATCACTGCAAATCAGTACAAATTGGTAAAAATCAGTAGATTTGCGTACTGATTTCAAAATCTCGAAAAATCAGTATTTTTAAAGAAAATTAGTAAAAATCAGTACATATACTGATGAAATCAGTACGTATGACAACCCTAGTGTACGGTGAACTTTTTTTTTTGCCTGTAAGGTGGTACGGCCTAATGTACATATTTGTGTAAAAACTATCTCATATCAATGCTAAATTGATACGGATTTAATATATATTATATATATTATATACTTATACAGTATCATTTGTATACTTCTGCTTTATTACAAACTGGAATCAGTGTCAATTTGGTACGGAAAATGTATTTTTCTAAAACTTTTTCTGCATTGTTCTAATACTTTTTCCGTATTGTTTGAATGTGTGTTCAGTCTTGTCCGCATGCGAAAAGCCACATTTCTTTCAAAGGCGTTGTGAAATTGTTACTTTATTTTATTTTCAATTTCGTATAGTTAGGTGTGTTAAAAATATATAATGGATGAAACAATTTGTTTAAATATTACTGAACCGTCTGATTCTCAAGAAAGTTTGTTACATAAGATATTTCTTGAGGAAGATTTAGAGTTGAAAACAGGAGCGTCACTTCACCAAATCCTTGGGGGGGGGCAAGATTTATAATTCCACCACTATTAGATGGTTTTATTGAATTATTGTATTGAATAATACCTAGTATCAGATCCTTGGGGGGGGCCAATGCCCTTCCCAGCCCTACCGAGTTGACGCCACTGGTTGAAAACAACTCTACAAGAACTGAATTTAGAAATCATTTATGCTGAATTTTTGTGTAAGCATAAGTAGCTTTATTTATTTGGTATAGAGTTCCAAGGAATAAATATTTTTATTTTGTAAGGGTGGTGGCGTACCAATGGACAGGCTTAAGTATATCAACAAAGACGATTTAGAGTTGTTGTTGGCAGGTTTTACGAATTTAGGGCGATGTGCAGAAGTACGGGAGAAATTATTTACTTGGAAAGAAAATAATGTGAGTGATATATACTTGAATTTTTTTTAGTAAATTCATAACGTAACATTACAGTTTCCAAAAGATAATTCATCGACAGTGTGTGTGCAATCATCAAATTCGTCAACATCTAGCTCAAGTATCCAGTGAAGAAGATGCTATTTATTATTGGAAAGAAACTTTCTATTTAAGATGTCAAGAGATTAGACAATGCGTCAAGCTTTCTGAAGTTTTTAACAATTGGCTATTTTTGAAACAGGCTGGTGGAGAAAAATTTGTAATTATTTTTATGATACCACATAAAAGTTATCACAAAGCACTAAATGATGTTCTCTTATAATTTATATAGATTAATTTAGATTTTAAAATTAAGTATCCAGGAAAATAATTCCTTGTGACATATAAATGGGACAAAGTCAAGAAAGCTCTCTTGAAAGTTTACAAGGAAACTATAACAGACAAACGAAGAAAAGAATTGTTGCAGTCTGTTAAAACTATTGATGAAGAAATTGATAAAAGTAGGTATGATGTCAATTAAAAATTAAAATTATTTAAAGAACTATAACAAAAACTATAATTTTTTTTTCATTTCAGACTCCAGCGATTGTATCGCTGTTATGCTACTCAATTACGTAATTAAGCCAATAAGTCGCATTAGACCGGTTCAAAAAAAAAAAGTCTCTGAAATTTAGATGCACCGACAGTTTCCTATTCCCATAAGTGTCCCGAGTGGGATGTGTAACCAATTTTTTCTAAATATTGCGCTCCTAATTAGCGATTTCCATACTACTCGCAAAAAAAAAAGTTCACCAACAACCTAAAAACGAGGGTGGTTATCGCTGAGGTGAACTTTTTTTTTTTTAATTCAGTCTCACATTCGGAGTAGTTTTGAATGGGGAATTCGAATTTCTTATTATTTTTTAATTATGTTGTTGTCTTCAGTGGCAAAAACTGAAAATAATCATGAAATTTTGTCAAAAATTTAAATTTTTTTATTTAAAATGAAAAATCAGGTCTAAATTTTTGGATTTTTTTTGCTTTTATTATTTTGAATAATTAATTTTTTCCTCTTCTATCTGATTTTATTATTTTTGTACTTAAAAATATAAACATAAATATAATTGAACAAAGGATTTTTTTCATATTGAAGCTATGTTTTAACAGGGAATATAAATTTTAATGTGGAAATCTGTTTCGAAAAATATGAAATATATTTATCTAATTCTATACACTTGGTTTGGTTCAAGTAAACTAGATTTCATATTTTTGAGGTCTGTGAAAGAAATAATGAAAAAACATTTTTTTTTGCACTTAACCCCAGATATTTCAAAGTTCTGACGTGATGAGTCGATTCTGAGGTCAGATTAGGACTAAGCGCCAAAAATTACTTCTACGAATGACCCTCAGTAGCTCAACAACATTCATCACTTATTCATTCACAGACCTTTTTAATAAAATATAGTTCTTCCAAACAATTTATATGTCGAACTAACAGATCTCAGCGCCACCTTTCAAAATTGAGCTACAGAGCTAAGTTTGTGTGAAAATTTTCTTCATACCATAGTCTCAATTTTTCCGCAACAGCACCTTAAAAAACCTAAAAATAAAAAATTTGAAATACATATACGTATAAAACAAGGATCTTCTCAACTTTTCAATTTTAACAAACCTTTTGAAAAACGATAAGCTTTTCTACAGCTTGCTCGGCAGTTAGGCGGATCAATTTCTTTTTAACATTTGGTGGAGGTGGTAAGAGCCTTATCAAGTTTAACGGATTAAGTAGACGTGTCAAAGTCTGTGAAATAAAACCAAAGTTTATAAAACACTTTCGAATAGAACTTTAACTTACCATTTTCTCTATCTGCTCCTGCGTATAATATTGAATTTCGTTGCACTTTTACAATAAAAAAATATTTATTTGAAATAATTTCCACAATTTTGACTTTTCACATAAACAACTTTTTGACATACACAACTTATACAAACTTTATAATAAATTTGTATTAACTTTTTGTAATTTTATAATAAATTTGTATATAATTTATAATATTTTAGTATATAATTTTTCTATGCTTCTCATTTAGATAAACGTTATACTTTTTTGGAATAAATTACTATGATTGTATATGAGCATTTGTATAAAAATCATATCAATTTGTTATTAAATTTCCTCTTAATAGGTAATTTGGTTTAAATTTTGGTATAAAATAGTTTTATAAAAAAAAAATAATATAAATTTCATAAAAAAATAGAATGCATAAGTTTATAAAAACAAATAGTATAAATAAGTTTATGCTTTATACCCAGACTTTTTGCCGTGCGCATAAAGTCGCAAGGATCATCAAATAAATACAAAAAAGTTACAATCCGGGATTCTATTTAAAGCATTGTCATGCAATTAGTTAATACCAATCATCTGGAGAATCAAAAGGTGAAACAACAAAAATCTTTTTGGCTTCAAAAATAACAATTCAACCTTAGTGGTCGAAAGATAAGTATGTACTTTGATTGATTTTTATGTATGTTTTGACAATGTATCAGTATTAAATTAATACGAGTATCCCTATGGACGACTTTTTATAGGTAAATAATATTACTTTAATATGGAAATATCATTGAATTAATCTGGTTTAAGGTATATATGACCACGAAATCAGGATCAAATATACTCGGATTGCTTATAAAAATGAACCCAATCACTATCATTTGGCTATACGAATCAGTATAGTACTGAGCAGGATGTCCTTATCAAGTCTATACTATTATTTCATTAAATTAACACGATTTCGTAGAGTTTTAATACTGAATATAATAGGCGGCAACAATTAACAACTTTTCAGTATTAAATTGATACGAGATTCCCTATGGACGACTTTTATAGGTAAAAAATATCATTTTAATACGGAAAAATCATAGTTTTTTTTTTGAGTGTAGTACGAATAAAACTTAGGTAGCTTGTATTTCTAAATATTTCGGAAACTTAAATAATTTTTTCTTATAAGCATCAAATAAAAAAGAATAAATAAATTTACTGAGTTCTTCATTTACGATTTTTTGTATTACCTGTTTAGACATTTATGAAAATTCCTTGAATTTTTGGTCGATATTGAGAATTTATTTGTAAGCGGCGATTTATTAAGAAAGCCAAATGCTCAAAATAAACTTTTAAACAAGGATGGAGCAAAGTAAACGGGGCCTTCGAAATTTATTTGGTGATGTCCTAAATGTGCTTTTTATACTTTTCTTTGGCTTAGAAAATTAATTTTCGGCCTTTTCCTTTCGTTTCATGCAACAAAATATTTTTTCGAAAAATCGGTCCAAAACACCCTTTTAGGAGGGTCGGGGTCTTTTTTGTGTCTTCCAAAATCAATTTTCAGCCTTTTCCCATCGATTCGTGCAATCAAATTACAGTCGAAAAATCGGTCCAAAACACCCTTTTAGGAGCGTCGGGCCTTTTTTGTGGCTTCCGAAATCCATTTTCGGCCAATTCCCATCGATTCGTGAAATAAAATTTTTTCAAAAAACCGGTCCGAAACACCCTTTTAGGAGGGTCGGGGCCTTTTTTTGTGGCTTCCAAAATCCATTTTCTGTCTTTCCATCGATTCGTGCAACAAATTTTTTCCGAAAAAACGGTCCAAAACACCTTTTTAGGAGGGTCGGGGACCTCCCCTGTGACTTCCAAAATCCATTTTTGGCCTCAAATTTTTTTAAAAATATAAGTGTTTAATTATCATAAATTTTTACTATTTAGAAACTTGTTAAGAATTTTCCTTTGGATTTTATTATGAATAATCCTAAGTTTTCTCTTTTGAAATTTTTTGATTAGCGATTCAAGATATTATTTTCCTCGTTTTTTCAAGCAAAAACAAAACTTTTATTTTCGACTTTGTGAAAATAAAAGTAAAAAAAAACTTTTTACAAGTGACTTTTAAAAATAAAAGCCAAAAAAAACTTCTAAAAAAATCTTTTATCAAAAGTTTGTTTAACAAATAAAACATTGTATCAACTTGTAAAATTTTACTTGAATGTTGATCGCTGCTAAATTGGCTGAAGTACAATTATCATTTTATTATTATTATTATTAAAAAAAGCCAACAAACAACCAAAAATAAAAGTTTTTTTTAAAAGTTGTTTTTTGACTTTTTGAAATATATGTTATTTTCTAATGAAAATGTTTTAAGGATACTTTTACTTTTATTTCAAGAAAATAAAAGTTAAAAGTAAACTTTTACCTAAAAAACTTTTATAATAGTTTATTTCAAGCTCTGGTTTACACTATGAACGATGACATCACCTGAGTACTTAGCCCAGAGGAAAATTGACGGAATTGCATATTCTATCTTGTAAACGTTTTTTTTTTATTATTAAGGTATAAGAAAATGTAAGTTGTGTTGTAAAGGGTGTTTTTTTTAGAGGTTTGTTTTTCGAATAGAGATAAAACTGGGATTTTGTGGTCAAATCTGGCAACTCTAATGTCATTTATATTCAGTTTGGTTTGCCATTTCATCATGAACAGGTTGACGCATGAACAACGCGTCCAAATTGTGCAAATTTATTATAGTCACTAAAATTTCAACTTTATTTTCACTCAAAATTCACATGATTTTTGCAATTATGAAGTCAAGAAGGCCGCCTAGATCTTGTGATATCACACCTTAATTTTTTTTTTTGGGGTTATGTGAAGCCAAAAGTATGCGTCGATAAGCCAGCTACGATTCAATACTTCGAAGCCAACATTACTCGCGTAATTCGCGATATACCTTGAAAATTGGACCTCCATTTTAGACTACGTCCGAGCTAGCCGTGGCGTTCATATGCCAGAAGTCATATTTAAATTATAATGCCAGAAGATTATCTTTCGAATAAAGTAATTTTCATGTCTATTTAAAAAATTCATCTTTGTTTTATTCCATTTTAAAGTTCTATACCTCTAAAAAAAACACCCTATATTTCTTTAAAAACGTAGAAAAAGTGTAGTTAGCATATTCCACGCGAGTCTATTAAAAGTGTAAATATTTTTGGAGTGTTTGATGCCCTGGAGACTAGGCTGGATAAGTTTTCCAAGTGCCAGTGCTCACCCAAACCGACAGAAAAAAAACATGTCTGCGTTTCACACGCGGTAGAAGTGAAATTGCGAAAGAAAGAGATGAAAATGTTTTATTAAAATGATAAAAGTTGACGGCCTCAGCATTTGATTAACCCATCTCGAAGCTGATAGTTTTAGTGCACTCAGCTTGATGAGTACTTTATATATCATTTACTGGTGTAGATATTCTAGATGCCGTCAATTTTTATCATTTTTATAAACATTTTCGTCGCATTCTATCGCAGTTTAGTTTTCTAAAGGTCTTTTTGTTCTTTTTAATTTCATTTATTTTTTTTTTTGTTTTTTCACGCAATAAACAAAAAATAAGGTTATGCGACAGCATTTGATTCAAAGCTCTTTGAACGCACGAAGTGTGTCGACTCTTACACGATTTCCGAGCGGTACTCGGTAAAACGAACTAAAATGTCGCATAAACATAGTAATAGAAAGCAATCAACGTAATTTTCCTCGCTATAGCAAGGCTTTTGTAATTGATCAGTGCATTGCTTGACAAAATTGAAAAAATAGAAATCTTTTCACGCTTATATCTCAGCTTTTGGTAACCCGATCTCAAAGCTGATAGTTTCAGCACACTCTGCTCGATGAGTACTTTAATTTGAAATTGCTATTGATATTCTAGATCCTACTTAAAAAAGGCGTTTCATGATTTCATGTTTTGCGTTTCAAATTTTGTGTTGCGTTAAAAATTTTTCAAATGACTCCCACTAAAGAAGTTTCACTTAAAAAATTACAGCTAAGCCAAAATCACATTTCCCCTGATTCCGTTGGTTTTACTGCATAACACGCTATGGCACGTTCTAATTACCGATAAAACTTGGAGTGTAGTTCTTTTATATATAATTCTTAGCTACATAGAAGTAAGGTATATTTTTTTAAATGTTTTGTAATATTTTCTGTACTATGATCATTAAATTCAAAATTAATTTCTCTTTTCATAAAAAGTGAATTTTATTTATTTATATATTAATTCAGTCAATGAAATCTTAAATCCTTAAATACTGACTATGTATACTAACAATAATATTAATTATAAAAAATAATAATAAAAAACTTACATAAAAATTATATTAATAAGTGTTAAATTATAAATTCTTCATATTTAACAATGTACAAGAGAAATCAATAGAATGAATAAGAGATAATCGATTATATTCTCTCTGGACTCCAAAGATTTTAAGTTAAGGAGCAAGCAACGCGCACTATAAGAAGGAATAGGCTCTGAAAAGTTAAGGGAATGTAATGCAAATCGTAAAAACTTTCTTTGAATCCTTTCAAGTCTGTTCGTGTGAGATGCATAGAATGGGTTCCAAATAAAACAGGCATATTCTAATCTTGATCTAACTAAACTAGTCTATAGTAATTTGAGTGTGTAGGGGTCCGAGAACTCCTTAGTATTTCGACGGATGAAAGCTAACAATGAATACGCTTTTGGAATGATGTAATCCCCCAGCAGGGAAATGTGTCACCAATGCCCCAGCAGGAAAATAATGCAACAACCGCAAGTATTAAATTTCTTAATGTTTCTAATACTTCAAGCAAAAAAAATACCTTTACCTCCGATATTACCCCCAACAAGGCTGTAACTTCAGCGACCCAAACTGGAATGGATCGCTATATTAAAATCAAGAGAAAGTTAAGTCCTAAGGGTAACTTAGTAAGTAACTCAAAAAAGATGTTTAAATTAAGCAAAAGTGAACAAATTACTAACAACCCACTTAGCGAAAATCGATATGCTTTGCTTGATATCGACTCATCTAAATTGAATGACGACAAAATGGTCGACTCAAACAATAAAACGCTTAAGCCTCCCCCCATCTACTTACGTGAACGCAGCTCTAATACACTTGTTTGTAATTTAGTTTCTCTAATTGGAAAAGATGGCTTTCATATAATACCTCTCACGAAAGGCAAATTTTCCGAAACTAAAATACAAATTTACGCAGAAAAAAATTATAGAACAATTGCCACTTACCTAGAAAAAAATAAAAAGAGTTACTACACCTACCAGCTTAAAAGCAGCAAAGGTTTAACAATTGTAATTAAAGGCATAGAACCCGATGTCGAACAAAATGAAATTAAAGAAGCTCTAATTCATGCCGGATTTAACCCGAAGTCAATTTTCAACATTAGAAACAAAAATAAAATCCCACAGCCGCTTTTTCGTGTTGAACTTGAACCAGATACTCGAAAATTGCAAAAAAATGAGGTTCATCCTATTTTTAGTCTGCGTTACCTACTAAACCGCAGAAATTCCGTTGAGGAGCCCCTTAAACGAATGGGCCCTGTGCAGTGCACAAACTGCCAGGAATTTGGCCACACCAAATCTTATTGTACCCTTCGTACTATTTGTGTTGCTTGTGGCGACTTTCACCCCTCTTCAGCATGTTCTACTGACAAAAAAGATTCTACTACAAAAAAATGCAACAATTGCGGAGGCAACCACACAGCTAACTACAGGGGGTGCCCAGTATATGCTGAATTAAAGAACAAAATGCGCTTACGTAAGGAAATACCTACCCAAGTCACGCAGACTTTTACAAATAATATTGTACCTACAGACTTGCCCAAAACATCAGCTCAGACCTATG
Organism: Meiosimyza platycephala; assembly: GCA_963662105.1. NCBI lineage: Eukaryota > Metazoa > Arthropoda > Insecta > Diptera > Lauxaniidae > Meiosimyza > Meiosimyza platycephala. Next base: position 65,232,184 of record OY759211.1, on the reverse strand, counting down.
CTAACGTGCTTAAATCTAGTCAGGATAAACCTACAAATATCATAAGCAACTCGCAAAATTTTGAGACCATGCTCATGACGCTCACTCTATGCATGACTCAGTTCATGGCAACTATGCAGACAATGATGCATGAGATGATGAACAATCAAAACCAACTTATGAAAGTTTTGATTGGAAATAAATGAACACTCTTAAAATCTGTCATTGGAATGCAAACGGCGTAAGCCAACACGAATTAGAAATTAAAAACTTTCTTTGCAGTAATGAAATTGATGTTTTACTTATTTCTGAAACACATCTTACCCTCAAGCACAATTTTAAAATTGAAGGGTACAGATTCTACAAAACCTGTCACCCTGATGGTAAAGCGCGAGGAGGTGCAGGAATACTCATTAAAAATCGTATAAAGCACTACGCACTTGAGCAGTATGGGAGGGACTACCTACAAGCTACTTCGATTTGCTTACAATGTTTTGATGATAAAGTAACAGTTTCAGCTGTACGGAAGCCCAGTTCGACCACTTTTTTAATTCATTAGGGTCAAAATTCATTGCTGCTGGTGACTACAATGCGAAGCATAGCCATTGGGGCTCCCGACTTATTAACCCAAAAGGCAAAGCACTTTGGCTTTCTTTAACCAATCGCCGCAATGGACTTGATTATGTCTCCACTGGCCAACCATCTTATTGGCCATCAGACCGACAAAAGATTCCAGACCTTATGGACTTTGCAATTATAAAAGGAATCAATAAGAGGCAAATTTCAGTAGAATCATGTTTTGACTTAAGCTCTGATCACTCTCCTGTTATTATGCATATTCATAAATATGTGGAGATGTTGCAGGCACCCAATAGGCTTACAACAAATAAAACTAACTGGCTAAAATATAAAAAATACATCAGTAGACATCTATCTGTTAATGTAAGCCTTAAAGATTCGGAGGAGCTGGAATCGGCCCTACTGTCATTTAACAGCATGCTTGTATCAGCTGCTCTTCATGCAACTCCTGTGCATACAGTGTCATCCCACAAAATTCAACGCCTCAACTCTTCCCTCATAGAACGTTTAGTGATGAAAAAACGACGTCTCAGGCGTCATTGGCAAGAGGTTAGGTCACCCACACTTAAACATAAACTAACTCTTGCCAAAATGGAATTAAGAAAGGCCCTACGAGAAGAGTCTGAAAGAGGTATTGACACGTATACTAAAAAGCTGAGCCCTTTACAGTCTTCTAACTACTCTTTATGGAAAGCCATCAGGGGTATGAAAAACCCCACTGACTTAGATTCCCCCATAAGACTAAGCAATGGGCACTGGGCCAGAAGTAATGAAGAAAAATGCCAAGCATTTTCTCACCATTTAAAACATGTATTTCAGCCAAATCCCCAGGGCAACAGCTTCGAAATACCACAAGAAACTCAAAATATGAGACAAATTCTGTTGCGCTTCACAACTAAAGACGTTAAATTTTTCATACAAACGCAACTTAACAAGAAGAAAGCACCTGGTCATGACCTTATAACTGCTAACATGCTGATTGAATTACCTTGTTGTGCAGTCAAACATTTAACCATACTTTTCAATGGTATTACTCGATTGGGCCACTACCCAGAAGTGTGGAAAATGTCTCAAATTACAATGATTCCTAAACCTGGGAAAAATCCCACACAAGTTTCATCATATCGGCCAATAAGCTTATTGCCCACCACATCAAAACTTTTCGAAAAGTTGTTACTTTCGAAAATTATGCCCCACATAACCCAAATGAGCATAATACCTCAACACCAATTTGGTTTCCGCAGGAAACACGGAAGTATAGAGCAAGTTCACAGGATAGTAGCGCAAATTAGAAAGACATATGAATATAAAAAATACTGCTCTGCAGTGTTCCTTGATGTAGCGCAAGCTTTTGATAAGGTGTGGCACGAAGGACTTTTATATAAAATTAAAAAATTACTCCCTAAAAATACACACGTTTTACTAGGGTCCTACCTTACAGGGCGAAAGTTCCGTGTAAAATGTAAAAATTACATTTCAGATGATGTGGAAATTTTTGCAGGCGTGCCGCAAGGTAGCGTTCTTGGCCCAATTCTTTACCTTTTATACACTTATGACTTGCCAACAAACAACTCTATGTTTACATCTACTTTTGCTGATGACACTGCAATTTTGTCTTGTCACGCAGACCCTAATAGTGCGTCACATACCCTCGATGAACATATGCGCCTAGTTGAAACATGGCTTATAAACTGGCGAATAAATGTTAATGAGCAAAAAAGTTCACATGTAACTTTTACACTTAATAAAAAGACTTGCCCTACAGTTCACCTAAATAACACCGCAATACCTCAGAGCAATGAAGTCAAATACTTAGGTATGCACCTAGACAGACGGCTTACTTGGAAAGCTCATATTGAAAAGAAAAAAATTTAAATGAAGTTGAAAGCATCAAGCATTAATTGGCTTCTACATAAACACTCAAAACTAAATCTTGAATATAAAGTACTTTTGTATAAAGCTATTATAATACCTATTTGGTCGTACGGAATCCAACTGTGGGGCAACGCAAGCTTATCAAATATAGAACTATTGCAGAGGTCTCAGTCAAAAATACTTCGAACTATTTCTGGCGCACCTTGGTATGTCAAGAATATAAACATACACCAAGACCTTGGTATACCTTTTATTAAGCAGCTAAAGGAAATCAAAAAGCGATCATATCATCTAAAACTGCAGCAACATCCAAACACGTTGGCTAGGAACCTACTCCTAACATCGAATACATCTCGACTAAAGAGACAAGACTTGCCACCCCTGTAGCCATTACATGTATACACGTATAATGGTAACTCCTTCAACAACTCAAGACTGAGTTTAATTTGAGGAAAAATCACATTTCTTAGCAATGGCTTAGAAAAGTTCAACTCTCCATTAGTTTTTAAGATCTGTTTACTTATTGTTAGATTCCAAGCGAGTTGTTACAATAAATAAAATAATAAGTTTAAAAAAAAAAAAAAAAAAAACCTTGTACATTGATGTCGCCTGCGATACCATGTAGTTTGGCAATACCAGCCTTGCGTACAGCAGATGCAATGGCTTTAATAGGAGTTTGGATGCAATTCAAGAGTTGTGAAAGATCACCGGTGACTTTTTTTAAATTTTCGTTGCTCCTTAGCAGGCAACAGTGGCTGTTGGTAAACAAAATGTTGAGTTAATTCAATAGATTTTCTAAGAGTAATTTAATATTTCAAAATAAAAATATAAGCAAAATTCAAAGGATTTCTTTAAATGTGCAAATGCCTTTTCCACACCACCTTGCGGTATGCATTTTTGGCGCGTTACCGTTTTTTTTTTCTTGGGTGTTCGGTTCCCCTGTAGGCCTATCTCACCCATTGTTAAGTTATTAAAAAACTAATAATAAAAATAAAAGATATATTTATTTACTTAAAATATACAAATACTAAAATAAAATTTAAGCCAATGCTTAATGCAAGAGGTGACTAGCAAAATGTGGAAAAATTAAAAGCAAGCGCAAACTTATTGTATACATTATTATAAAACGACTTTACATTTAAACGAAAAAGCACACACAGTCAGGGACCTACGTTTAAATACACTCCTTAAACTTTACTTTTTAATAAAACTAAGCATATTAACCAAAATTTCAGTAATTTAATAGTTCAATAATATATAAAAACGAAAACAAAAAGGTATAAGTAAATTTTTCAAAAGTCGAAAAAACGGTATATTTAAACTTAAATCCCTGACTGTAATCTAATTCAATTCACCTAAGGCGTCACAGAACCTTATACCTCTAAGCTGTAAACTACACTATACGCTGAAAAAGGCTAACAATTTATACTATAAAATAACAAGAAATGTACTAAGCCGATAAACTACGTTCCCTCAGAAGGAGGGGGTTCAAGAGAGGCTAAAATAGAGCCCTGTAGTTTATGAACAGCCTCTAAGGCACGCAAAACTTTAACTTTATCGTTAGACTCAGTAACATCTTGATTAAAAAATTTAATAATAAAGTATATTCTGACCCGTATCATTAGGGACAAAAGAATATACAGATCACAATTTTCACAACAAGAAAATGGTGGCATATTTTTCAAATCATCAAATAAAAATTGGCATAAGCCAACCCTGTGGCAAGCCCCATCAAAAATTTTGAAAAATTCGTCGTCAATTTGCTGTAAGTACTTTGTAAAAGCCTCAGGAGGTTTAATTAAACAGCAGTTTTCGTACTGCTTCTCCAGAGAGAAAATAAATTCTTCAGAAACCGGTTCATTTCCAAAGTACGGCAATGGTTGCAAGCACTTATGCTGCTTGTGGACCTTTAAATATAGCCAACCAGACACATAGTTCATAGCATTTTTCTGAAGAAAATTTTTCTCCTCAAAATCAATAACGATTTCAGCTGTTTGATTAAAAGAATGATCAGGTCTTGGCATACTTTCGAAATCTTGCCAATACAGATCCCTAATGAAATCGTCTCCGCAGACGCTTTGAATAATGTCCAAGTCTCTAGCGTTGGGTGGAAGTGAGGAGGCATTTTCATCGTCAATAATTGGCTCACAATTCCCATTGACAACTACATTAACGTAAGGTAGTCTCCACACTTTCTGAAATCCAGCAGAAAACATCTGACAAGTCACTACTCTTGAATTTCCTGATCCTTTTCTAATGTTACCAAATAAATGTTCAAAAGCATCCTGATTAAGTCGTCTCGTTTTAATGTAAGGAAAGTCTTTTTGTGACAAAAATTGCCACAATTTTATTAAACTACTTATATTTAAAAGCCACCCTTTAATGAAGTTAAAGGTATTTGTTGAATCAGAACCTTTCCTATCCTTGATTTTAATTGATTTAAGTAGAATTTTAGCCTTTCGTAGGAAATCTAATTGCTCATCTGATCCACAATAGACGCCTTTAAATGAATTTGAATTAAGAACGCCTCTACTATTAAAAATATTAAATAACTGATCAAAGAATTTTAAAAACTTGATGGTATTTTGCATCGTTGAAGACGTTGGCAGACCGCTATTTATTATAGACTGCATACCACAAGTAACTGTATTACTAAATACATGCAATGCCAAACGAACATGCATTTTATCGAAATTATTCGGTTCCATGTGCTTTTTCGTGAGCTTATGAGCACATCTATATTCCAAAGTGGAATCGCAATCATAAAACCGAACAATATCACTCCATGCTACGGGAGCATTATCAAATATGAGCGAATTTTTGGGATTTTGAAAGCAGTTGCGCGTGCTTTTAATCAGATGTAGTGAGTCAAAAAAGAAAAACACCTTCTGTCCATTTACTACGAAAAATGGAGTCTCCTCTGATACTCCCACTAATTTGGCAAACTTTACAAAATTTGATCCCTGGTCGCAGACAAAATGAACTACAGATAACCCTTGAAGCTGCTCAATCGCCTCGAAAACATACTTTTTAACTATTTCTCCGCTACATGCACCAGGCACGAAGAAATACGATATGGCGTGCTTCCAAGAGTCTCCACCAATCCCTTGGGCCATTATCGTCAAAACACTAGAAGCTAACCTAGAAGTACGGTTTTCGTCACCGTAGTCTTCTACACCTACAATTTTATCCCTATATCTATCATAATCACAGTGCACTTTCAATGCCATTTCGTCAATGCACAAAGAAACAAACTTCTGCTCTGCAGAAAAACCGCGGCTACGCAATTCTAAAGCTTTAAGGCTACTGTTTGTGTTCCCCGGAGACCTTGGCCAATATTGAACAAAATTCTGAAGAGTTCGTATTTCCGGCCAACAGAATGATTTCTGCAAATATCTATAAGTTAAAGGCGACAAAAAGTAAACTCCTAATGCTATTGTTTTAAGAATATCGCTATACCTTCGCCCATTCGGCTTACGATTACTATTCTCAAAACAATTCTTAACACAAAGCGCTAATTGAAAGGGCAGTTTACTGCAAATCTGTTCAATTAACTGCTTATCTTTATTTGTCTCAATGCTAGTTTTTATTTCTTTTTCATCACGAAATTTTTTTAATTCTGAATCGCGAATTTCAATTTCTAAATTTTGATCACAAATCTTATGTTTTAAGACATTAACTGTATGTTTTAATTTTTCAATCTCCTGAAGCATTTTTAGCTTTCTAGGAGTATTTTCGTCAAAATTTTGAACTCCCTTAATATCTCTGTCGATAACTGTAGTAAAATTTTGATCTTCAAAATTAAAAGGAATATTATCTAAACATAAAATACTGTTGTCTGGCAGAGGATTTTCATCAACCAATGGCATAGAATCATCCGCAAACATTGGTTGATTAAAACGTGATTCAGAAGAGTATTCTAATAACGGGAGTAAAGATCTACGCGAATGAATAGCATTGACACAATTTTGGGATGATTGAACAGAAGATGTTGAAGTGAACATAGGGCCTGAATCTAGTGGTAAATCTGAGTCCCCAGTTACATTAAGCATTGGTGAATTATAATCACAAACTTTTAAATTACTTAAAATTAAATTGGGAACAGCATCTCTTGAAAGACTGGTGTTGCTATACATAATTTTTGAAAAGTGTCTTTGGCAAGCATAAATGTTTCCAGTAATGCTGCCATCGACACCCAGAAGGCGCATCCAAGCAGCCCGCCTAAACAGTAATAAGAAAAAACGTTTCAGTTTATCATGCAAATTTTTCTTATGGAAAATATTAAAAAGAGAAAAACCAAGTCAGTGGGCCTAATGGTTAAACAAAAAACTATTTATTTTCTTAGACCTTTAAAAGAAATATCTGCTCTGTTACATGAGCAAATTTCTTTTAAAGTCTAAAAAAAAAAACAGTTTCGTTCATCATTAAATACCAATGGAATAATATAAATGAATGGCAAAAATAAAAAGAGCGTTATACTTTTAAAAAAATTAAAAATCAATAAAAAGGTAGAAAACGCAAATGCAATTCGTGATAAGCTTCAAATCAAACTAAAACAATATAAAACAAAAAAATAATAATAAAATAAATAATTTACTATTAAAAAAAAAACAAAATTACGTATGTAAATATGTACATTAGAAATGAATTACTAATTAAATAATATAAAATGATAACTGAAATAAATAACAAAAATAGCACTTAAAATATAGTATATACATATATGAAACAAATAAAGATGAAAAATTATCTAAAAATAAAATAAAATTCAAAATAATTTAAATAACTTTTTAGCCCATAACAAGCACTTATTATTACAGCCACCGATATCTGTGTAAAAATATTATTAAATAGTGAGGTCGTTACCTGAATCACTTTCTAACCATAAAATAAAACAAGTTTCCAGTTTGGTCCAGTTTTTCTGCGTGTGTAAAAAAGTTATACCAAAAACACATAATTAAATAATGTAAAAAATAATGAAATTATTACTAATTTTCTGCACAATACTTAAAAGATCTTTATTACCCTGGAGGAAATTATGGGTCCTAAATAAAAGTTTTTAAGCCTTAGTTATGCCTCTTAATATAAAAGGCATTTGTTCAAAATTTAATGTGAATCGTTTAAAATGCTATTTCAAAAATATTTTTGTATGAGGGCCACCCTAAATATGGGTCCTAAATAAAATTTTTTGAGCCTTAGCTATGCCTCTTAATATAAAAGACACGTGGTGTAAATTTGATGTGAATCGCTAAATATCCAATGCTAAAAATATTTTTGTATGAGGGCCACCCTAAATATGGGTCCTAAATAATAGTTTTTTTAGCCTTTTAATATAAGACATTTGGTGAAAATTTAATGTGAATCATTTAAAATGCTATTTCAGAAATACTTTTGTATGGGAGCCACCCTAAGTATGGGTTTTAAATAAAAGTTTTATGGCCGCAGCTATGTCTCTTAATATGAAAGATATTTGGTGTAAATTCCATGTGAATCGATTAATATATATATATAATATATTTATATATATAGATAAATATGAATATAAAAATATTATAGTCATACATATTCCTTTTAAATATAAAATTGCTACCACGTAATATTTATATGTAGGCATATATATATGCATATGTATATAAATATGAATATAAAACTGTTATAGTCATACATATTCCTTTTACATATAAAATTGCTACCACGTATTATTTATATGTAGGTATAAAAATATTCATATAAAAATATAGTCATACATATTTCTTGCATTGTACATTTCAGTTTTCGAAATAGCCATGGATCTAATATAAACGATGCCATTAGGTATCACGAAACTCAATAGAAAGAATTGCGTCAAAAAACAAAACATATTTATCTATCAAAACAAAATGATATGTCATTTACAGTCGACAAACATTCTACCGTCGATAAACACAATACCGAACAGAATCGTTAATCGAAAAAGAGCGATTATCTATTGTAAATCGACAACCGCAATAGGTACCTTAAACGGCATATTGCTAATTTATGTTTCGAAGGTTTAGCCAAATATAGAGTAGATTTCATTATGAAAGCTGTGCTATGTGGTCTAGGCTTAAAAACTTTCAGAAGTTAATAATTATAATTATTTTCATCAATTCAATTCGAGCTATGATGCAAAGTTTAAAATCTTATAAAACTCAACTTAATCCGCCACTAATAGAGAACATAAATATATTGTAATAACACTTAATTTTACACACATGCCGCATGTTAGTTTAAAATCAATAAACAAACAAAATTTCAACAAAAATCTTGTGAAAGAAATCCGTCAATATTAAAACGACCACCATCAAGACCACAAACCCTAAAAGTCGCTGACCGTTCAATGCGTCAAAACATCAAACATTACAACGGTCATTAGTTAAATTAGGTACAGAAGATCGTGACGCATGTTGGCCTAAACGCTGGGTTAAATGCGAAAACAGCGTCGGTATTAATCGATAACAACAACAAATTGACCAAAATATGCTACCGAGTGGAAAGCAATCAAGCGTATTAGCTATCGCATCTCATTCTCAATGGTGTGCGCGAACAATAGTAATACCAACAGGCAGATGACTTGAGTTGAGTACTACTACTACCTTTACTGCTTGGGTAAATTCAAGTTACATGTGGGCATGGATAGATGAACATCAATTGTGAGTAAACATTTTAGGAGATTTTTTCAAGAAATAAACTCTAATGCGTACAAACACCACCAAAAATGTGTCTCAAGTTGTTTGTTTTTGTACACTTTTCAAAGATGCATCGGTATACCCAGCAAGGTATATGGTACATATGAAACAACAACAATTTGAAATGAAATATCATGGAATGCAAAACATACAAGTTTTCGAGATGATTTTACCCATATGGCTGTCTCCGAAACCAACTCCGAGCGTTACTTTTTTAGACCATATTAATTCTTAGAATATGGTTCACTAAAAATTGGAGGGAATGGCAACTAAAGTAAACCTTATAATTTTTCATAAGGGGCAGACCTGTAGCGAACAAATTAAAGTACGGGAGCAGATTTAATATTCATTTCAACTAAGTGCACTTATCTTTTAATCTGTTTGATTTTATCTGGAAACTGGAAGAACTTCTTTGCATCTGCACATCCCTTAACGCATTTTTTTGTTATCTTGTTTGCTTGCAGCAATAAAGAAAATATAATATATTAGCTGCGTTTTATTCGCCATCCTCTGCTAGATATCTTTAGCTAGCAACGATAATTGTATAGGAAAACAAAAACAAAATCGTAGACTTAGCGACTAAAATTATAGTTGCTAAGTATACAAGCAAGTTTCTTAAATGCCAGTGCTACCCAGTGAATTTTTGTTTTGTCTATTGTGATTTTGTATTTTCAAAATTTTGTCAATTATGAAGTTTGAAATTAAAAAAAATATTGAATTTTACGAAAAAAAAATTTGAATTTAACGGAAAACATTCATTTTCTTATTCTTTTTTTAAATTCAATTCAATTAATTTTTCAAAGTAGTAAAAACACAAATAAATGACATATCTGACGTAGCCAGTGCTACCCAGTCAGCTCTAAGGCAACTTAGCAACTTGTCGTTTTATTCGTACATAGATAGCGACTTGGCCAATAAAACGCTCCTATTATTAGTATGTGTTTTGGTAAATTAGTTTTAAGAAAAACTGATGCTTTTTTTTAATAAATAATATAATATTTTATTTAATATAATGATACAAATCCTTTCGTAGTATAAATTTGTCCAAATATTACAATTGAATGAATATTTTTGTGCGCAAAAATGAGTGGTGAATTATTATATGACATTTGTCAGATGAGCATATGCTAAGTTTTTTAACTGAAAAGAGCCAGGTAGTGATTTTTGCTTATTTAAAGGGCAATAAACCCTCAAACTATATTATTTATCACTTTATTTTAATAATTTTTACAATAAGTCTAAATTTCATTGATTTTTTCGACTATATAATAAAAATATTTTTCAAATGTCCCTAATTTGGACAACAATGCCCTAAGTGGTATAGTTAAAAATTTCATTAGCCACCACGAGTGGGTGAGTCTTTAAAAGCAGCGACGCGACTGAATTCTTTTGCGTTAGTAGTAGAATTCGGTCGAGAGTTTCGCCTCTTTTGCTACTCTTTGCTCTGTAGTAAGTGAGAATTTTACCGATTCTGATAAATGACAGTAATGTTGTGTAAATATGAAATAGCAAGTACTCAAAATAAATAAATTAAACCGGGTACTTTCGCTGAACTTGAATTTTTTACTGATTATAATCTTTTTGTTTGATATAGAACGTTTTAGTTTTCAAGATAATGTTTTTTAAAACTAAAACATATCTACATAATAGTCAGAAACTTAAGCGAAAAAATATTTGTTAAAGCAACGCAAAAATACCAGGTTGCATATATTTGTTTTTTGTCGTTTCACATCACTGAGTGTCAAATTATTATTGTTCGTTCAAATAATTAAAAATATCAAAATAAAAATTGCCATGTTGCGTAGATTACAAGATGTATTTGATTTAGTTTGTATTTCATTTAACATTTTATTTCGTTCAACTTCAAAACAATCACTTTTTTGATTTAGTTATTTACTACTTTTTAATATTAAATATTGTCGCACATAAAATAAAACAAACGCAAATAGACATTTGATTCAATTTCGCAACGTTTCTTGTCGATTTGTGTTTTTTTTCCATCACGGACCCAATTTTTAGCGATTTGAATGTACAGAAACTTCAGATCACGAAATCGGTAATTCAGGATCGAAACAGTGCTACGTCACACAAATCGGTAACTTGCCGATTTTTTTACAGAAACGAGCTACTGATTTTGTTTGGCCCTTCGTCATTAAAATAGCCATACCTTTGAAACCATAGCAGCTATATTTTATGTTTTTACTATTTTAGAATTTGTATTAAATAGGGTACATTATTTTTCAAATCGATCAAGGCAGACCCAAAAAAATTCATAGATTTGCTTGAAATTTACAAATATTATTCTGCGTTCAATTCTAGGAGACCCATATTTTTTTATTTTGCTAAAAGGACCCAATTTTCAAAGTTATGGTCATTTGAACTTTGTCCTTTAAAATTATAAAAAAAAAATTTCGGATGGACCTTTTTTCAAATTGTCGATATTTCCTTCGTAAATAACGGAATTCCATATTTTTTTTTTTCAAACTTTTCATAATTCAATGGGTCCCCTAGAATTGAACGCAGAATAATATCTGTAAATTTCAAGCAAATCGATGACATTGAATTTTAACAAGTTGTCTTACATTTTTTTATTTTGAAGAAAATATAGAACAAAATAAAAATTTTAAGTTCAAAATCTATTTTTTACGAGTAAAGTACCACTATCTGCGGTTTAATTTTAAATCACATTTGATAGCATAACTATTTAAGAATAAATATTACAAATGGTTATGAAAGACCTTCATTTGTGGCTGTGGTACCAAAGGTCGCATTTTTTCGAAAATCTTATTTACTCGAAAACTGTGTGACTTTTATTAAACATGATATTACTTTTTCTGACCCGCCTTGGAGTCGCCCATTAGAAGGCTATCCATTATTTATGGGACACCCTGTATAATGATACATGATTCATATAATGATACATAATGCCATTATATATGTACATATGTAGGTAGTACAATTTTTTAGATCGTCATCGTATGTATCGTTTCTTAATTATGGTCAACTTGGCATCATTAAAAAAAATGCAATTTGCTTATAGAATATTATTAACTAATGATAAACCTTCTACAAATAAGCACTTTAACCCTTGTGTCTACACCCACACACCCGGGTGTGTTTTTCATTTTCAAATTGATATATTTTGAGTTCTGAATGCCGTATCAACTTGAAATTTTGGGTAGCCTCCTAAAATATTGTTTTCTATCATAAGTGAAAAAATTCGTCGTTGGGGACCGAATTTACAGGTCGTTTTTGCGATTTACCCCTTCTATCTACAGCCAACACACCCGGGTATGCATAGAAAAATGTATGTAAATTATAAGTTAGAAATGAAGAAAAACATTTGGGTTTTATTATAAATAATTTTTATTTATTTGACATTACTTTTTTGTGTTTATGTATGTATACAAAAAAGAATAACAATATATTATTAATAATATGTATTGTTAAAAAAATTAATTTTATAAAAAAAGTGATAATTTATGCATCTATTACATTGAGTGATATCTTTTGAATGCTCAACACAAACTGGCTTATAACATTCTTTGCAGATTTTTCTTGTTGTTCTTCTTTTGGAACATAAGAAGCAATTTCCCTTTTGCTTGATTCTGCCAGAATTGTCACGCTGCTCTTGAGCGCTTACTGAGGGGCTTTCAATGGTTGGTGTAACTGGGCGGCCCAACATACTTTCGATTCGACTACATGATGAAAAATTTCACATTGTTTGATCTAACCAAATTGTACCATCTCTAGCTGTATAATTATTTGCAGAAGTTTCTATTGGATCAACTTCCAATTGTTCATCCGAATCAGTTTCATCAGCAGGATTATATTCTGGTAACTGTAGTTCCTCTGCATCTGAATCTTCAACATACATATTATTGCCATCGCCCTCTTCACCTGCCAATAGACGTTCATTCGTATCTTGCTCATCTTCACTGTCTGCTTCCAAAAGCTCCTCCAATCTTTGGCTTATGTACAGTTCTCTGTCTTCAAAGATAAGTCCTTACAATTGCCGGGAGTTAGCCATTCGTCATCAGCCATGATATAATTTGTTGTATGTTGACGACACTATTAGCAAAACATGTATATTTATATACCATTTTTATGCGCGAAGTCACACAGAATTTTTGGATTTATTAGTTCTTGGATTTGACCGTTTTAAAATTTATTTTTAAATATTTTCCCGATATTTTTTTACTGTTCTGCGAAAATGCTCTCATCTAGGTGCACCTGCGTCTTTTTTCCTAACGAAACTTTATGACTTACTAACAGAAAGAGGTAAACCTCTGTTTATGTGGACTACCTGTAAATATGTTCAACAATGTTCAATCCTCCGAAAGGCGTTGACCTGTTTGTGGTTAACTTTATTATAACAATCGTCATTAGTGGGTTTTTTTTTTACTACACAAACCTTTATTGAAAAATTTCCCAATTTTTTAAAATATCAATCATAGAGTCAGAAAAATGACTTCATTCAGTTCCACTGTTGGAGTTTGTGTAACACCAGGTAGTTTTATATTTATTTTTCAATCAATATTTGCTTAAGATTTTACCTGGTACATATGAATAGGACATTGTGAATTAACTCTGAATGGCTTATATTTCTTTCTTTTGTACCTGTGTTATAGTAAGTAATAACAAGTAGGGAGAGTGAAGGAGATTTCTCGAGATGCTATGTGATAGATCGGTTATCAAGGTTGAAGAATAACAGTAATAAGAGAGTCTTATGGCTACTTCAATTATTTGACTTTCAAGCGGTTTTATCATACTCCTAAGTGCAACAAATGAATTTACTACGAAACCACACCATCGAAAAATCCTTATACTTAAAAAAAAACCGATTGCAAAATAAGGAAAAAAAAAGAAAGGAACAAAATATGTAAAAAAATGTATAATGTATAGATACACTTGTCAAGTTTCATAATATATAATCGCTATAAATAGAAAAAACCGTTAACAACATAAAAAATTCAAAACGCACATACAAAACGTATGGGATACCCGGGTGTGTTGGGTGTATGTTTACGTATAATTTTTTGGCTGTAGACACAAAGGTTAAATATCTAGTAGAAATTAATTACAAAAAAAAATCACTCAATTAACTTGCCTCTAATATTAAAACGTCATTACTGTAAGAATTACATGATGATGATTCATTTAGTGCAGCACCAAAAGAAAGCACTTTTAGTTGATATTTGACTCTTCAAAGTTACGCAAAGCATTTTGCAACTTCTTAGTAAGCTCCGAGTAAGACCGAATTCTTAAATTTAAATATGATTCTTCAACGGTCAGTAGACCGAAAGCAACGTCATGCAGTTATTAAAAAGTATTGTATTCGAAACTTAAAAAAATTTTTGGCAGAAACTTCTTTGCATGCCTTAAAATATGTTGGTGATAGCACAATTTCATTTTGGGAACGGTCAGCTAAGTTGTAATTTGATAGGTTTCTTCATATATGTAACCCTACATTTTCAGATTATTTTTTCTTTGTTCTTTTTTTGCGGCCCTTATTACAACTGCGAACTTAATATCAAATATATACGCTAAGTGGGATAGTACGCCTGTCATAATAGGCATCAGTCCTCATCCGACCTCTATTTCAGATGTACCGTTTCCTGCCATCACCATCTGTAATGTTAACCAAGCTCTTTTGAGTAAAGTTTCCAACTATAGCAAGTAAGTTTTATAATAATAGCACTTTAAAGTTTGCAACGCTTCTTTAAAACTAAAAGAATATACAGTGACCGATAATAATCTACATACACTCTCAATTTCTGCTAGTATGAGAATCCGAAAGCATAATGGAAACAAGTATGAATGCAGATTTATTTAAAACATTTTTTTAATTTTGGACGTATTATAAACTTTTACTCAAAACACTCGAAAAATATCATTATCAACACGGCCAAAAATTTTATAAGACGCGTACTTGACATTAGTGACGAAAAGTTCCATGGCGAAAACTCCAGGAAAATTAAAGAAATTTTAAGGAAGAATAGTTTTCCAGAAAATATTATAAGAAACCTACTAAAACAAAAACAAATAGCATTGACGAGACCCAGAAATTATGACAGTCCTTTAAAAATATATAATACAATGACGTATATGTATACCAGGTTTCTCGGAAAAAATTAAAAAGTCAGACATTTTCAACACAGCGTTTAAAACAAGCAATACATTAAGAACACTTTACACAAACACAAAATGCAAAATTGACAAACAAGACAAATCGAATTTGATATATCAAATTTCGTGCAAGGGGGACGGGTCCAATTTATGCGAGAAAGTATATGTTGGAACAACAAAAACTAAACTACGGACAAGAATATCAGGACACAAATCAGATTACAAAGCATTTGACAAACCAATTGAACAAAAGACGGCATTAGCATCCCACTGTGCAAATAGCGGGCACTCTTCAGACTTTGAAAAAGTTAAAATTTTACAACAGGAGAACAACTATAGGAGACGATTTACACTGTAAATGCTGCACATTATTAGTGTTCCAAAACAACTGAGACTAAATTATAAAACTGACACAGACAATTGCGCTCACATATGCATATATGGGACGTTCTTTTACAAACCGCACAAAATTCAGGAAAAAAAACCTCGACTTCTCCAAATGCGATGAAAATTTTTTTCTTGCATCTGCTAACAAATTCAGTTGACCCATGTTTTTTGTTTTTGCTGAAAAAATTTTTTTTCCGAAAATATCCACACATGAATTTTTGATAATTGGCTGGATTTTGTCAAAACAAAGAAACGAGTATTTAACACTCCTTATTAAATTTTGATTCGTCGCACGCTGCACACTAAAATTTGTTCTGGAATTCATGACTTGCGCTGGAAAATATTTAATAACTTCCGATCTAACAGAGACTCCACTTTTTTGTAAAATGGGTTTTGTAGATAAAAGAATAAGAAATAAAATGTTATTTTTTTCAATGTATTCTAGTTGAGGAAACATCATATTAAAACTATTTAAACAATTAAATTGTTATTATTTTTCATTTGTTGACAGTATAAATTTTTTTTAAAATTTATTGCAGAAGCTAACGTTATGGACTATTAAATGAAAAAATCCGACATTGATCGGATCAGTAGAACTGGAGATAATAGACTTCAAGTTTGAGTACATTTGACAAAATCCAGCCAATTATCAAAAATTCATATGTGGATATTTTCGAAAAAAAATTTTTTTCAACAAAAAAAAACATGGGTCTAGTAATTTTATGTATATAAGCTGCAAAAAAAATTCCGGGCGATTCTAAAATACTAAGTCCAAAATTCTATGCGGTTTGTAAAAGAACGTCCCATATACAGACACTTAATAAATACAAAACGATGAAATAATGAGAGCAAAGCAAAATATAAATGACAACATAGGACATAAAAATTTTAATCGTCGCATTTAAGCTTCGCATTTTTTCATGTTTCATGTAGGTGATTATTGATTTAAGTGTTTTTAATTTGTATTTTTGTAGAAATTTCCCTGTCCCTGATGATGATTTTCAAAGAAAATCGAAATATTGGACAACATTTTTAGAAATAAATAAATAATTGATAACATCATTTGAATTTTACTATGGTAACCTATAGCTCGAAGAAAAATAACATTTTTTTAATGATAACACTGTGCGACAAATGGTAGGGGTCAGTGATCGGCGGGGGTTCTGACTACCGGGAAAAGTTATATTTTCAAAAAAAAGTTATACGTGTCCCGGCGTTTCGCTGGGTCACGTCTAGGAATCGAGATATATCGATTCGAAGTTAGTAAGTATCATATAGGGGCATTTTGTTTGAAATAGCTCGAGAACGACTAGTCCGATTTTTCTGCAACAAACTTAGAAAAATTAAGAATTATAATTGCTTCAATCTATTGATGAACTGTTTCTCTCCATAATCAACAGTTTTGCAGTTATAAATAAATTTATGAAGAAAAAAAATCAATAAAATTGAATTGAAGAAAAAAAATAACACTTTTTCCTGTTTTTGGATTTTTCATGATTTTTAAAAATAAAAAATTTGAATTTTTTAGGCAAAAAATTAATTTTTTTTCTTCATAAATTTATTTATAACTGCAAAACTGTTGATTATGGAGAGAAACAGTTCATCAATAGATTGAAGCAATTATAATTCTTAATTTTTCTAAGTATGTTGCAGAAAAATCGGACTAGTCGTTCTTGAGCTATTTCAAACAAAATGCCCCTATATGATACTTACTAACTTCAAATCGATATATCTCGATTCCAAGACGAGACCCAGCGAAACGCCGGGACACGTATAACTTTTTTTTGACCGATATAACTTTTTCCGGAAGTCACAACCCCCGCCGATTTTGGCTGTCGCACAGTGTAATGAGCAAAAAAATTTATTTTCTTCAATATGAATTTAAAAAGTTATTTGAAAAAAAAAACTATTGACAAAAGTCTGCATACACTACGCAATTTATGCCTTGTGTTATTGCTTAATTTTTTTAGATAACTGTTTTCTATTTAATATCTATGATATGAGTCATACTTTGGTATAATGCACCTAGTTGTGATTTGGAAAAGAAAATACATCTTGAGGTGAAAAATTAAAAATTATGAAGATATTGATTGATTCCATAGAAAGAAAGTGCCGTAAAGGCAGCGAAAAGGAACTATCTTGCAGAGGTGTCAGCTTGATTTTAAAAAAAGTGAACAAGATTACATCAGATTATACAACATAGAACACCACGAAAAAATTCCTCTCATTTCTGAGATAAACCACAACGACTGCTCCCCAAATCATCACATTGCCACCACCATGCTTTACAGTTGTACTTTCAACAGCGTTTAAATAGCTAAAGCAATTTCTAATACTTTGCTAACTGCAGACCATTGGAGCAAAAAATTGCTGTGAAATACTGTGCTGCGAAATGATAATTGTTTTTTTCAAAATTTCCTTATATGATTTCAGCAGCATTTACTTCTTCGAAATGCTGCGAATACCAAAAAGCCTAAAGTTGAAAAAAATATCAAATGTTGAAAAAAGTTAAAAGAGCGTCGAAAGAGAGTCGATAAAATATGGAAAATGACGATAAAAGTTGAAGAAGGTTGAAAAAGTTGAAAGTGGTGGAAAAACTCGAAAAAAGTTGTATGAGGTCGAAAAAGTCGAAAAAAATTTAAAGCGGTTAAAAAACTCGAAAAAAATTGAATGAGGTTGAATAAGTCGGATTTATTCGAAAAATATTAAAAAAGGTTGAAGAGCCGAAAAATATTGAAAAAGTTGAAAAAATGGAAAATGTTGACAAAATAGGACTAAAAGAATTTGAAGAATGTTGGAACAGTTGAAAAGAGCTAAACAAAATGATAAGATATGGAAAATGACGGAAAAAGTTGAAAAAGGTGGAAAATTTCGATACAGTTAAAATAGTTTGAAAAACTCGAAAAAAATTTAATGAGATTGAAAAGTCTAAGTAAATTGAAAGAGGTTGAAGAAGTCAACAAAATATAGAAAGTGTTGGAAAAAGTTGAAAAACTCGAAAATATTTGAAAATCTCGAAAAAAGTTGAATGATGTCGAAAAAAATTGAAAGAGGTTGAAAAACTCGAAAAAAATTGAAAATATTGAAAAAAGTTGAATGAGGTTGAATAAGTCGGATAGATTTGAAAATTATTGAATAGGTTGAAAAATGTTGAAAAATTGGCAAATGTTGAAAGAGGTTGAAGAATGTTGAAATTGTGGGAAAAGGATAAAGTCGATAAAATAGGGAAAATGACGACAAAAGTTGAATACGGTTGAAAAACTCGAAGAAAATTAAAAGAGTTTGAAAAAAATTAAAAGAGGTTAAAACAGTAGATAAATGTTGAGAAAATCGATAAAATATTAAAAAATAATGAAAAAGTTGAACAAGGTTGAAAAACTCGAAAAAAGTTGAGAGAAAATAAAAATTTCGAAAAAAAATATAAACAGGTTGAAAAATATTGATAAATTCAATTAGGTTAAAAAAGTTTTTTTTTTTTTTTAACTTCTTTTCTTTTTATTGAATCTTCTCTTTAGAGACTAATAATACGTTTTAAAATCTTATACTAATTAACATTATTATAGATTAATATTATGTATAATTAATATATAATTTAATAATGAACTCGTCTGCAGAAACAAAAAGTTAGCAGGGACTTATACTTTTTGTATAGTGGTGGTAGCCGAGACGAACTAGGTCTCTTGTTGCTGCACTCTCCAATTCATTGGACAGCGGCTGAGACGAACTAAGTCTCGTTCACGCGTCCTCATCGGAAGAGGAGGTGGCTGCGATGACCACGTTGGGGGTTAAAAAAGTTGAAAGGAAAATGTTGAAAAAAGTTGAAATAGCAATGATTTTGTTGTGTTTTTTCCAAATAACTTTTCAAATTTATATTGAAGAAAATATGTATATATTTTTGTTTACGAGTATTATCTTTAAAAATTATTTGCAAACACAATTTTTTCAATTCGGATTCTCGAACTTGCAGAAATTGGGAGTGTGTGTAAACTTTTTTCGATCACTGTATGTAAATTGTACATTATAGAGACTCTCTTGAAAGTGTTCTACTTAAGACACTTTGCCTTACACAAATCGATTTTGATGAAAAGTTCCAGGATACCTCCAGCTTACAGAACAATAGCTTAAGTATTGCAGATTTCATTATTAAGGTTGTATACATGTCTAGTGAAGTCATTCAGAAATATTAAACAATGGCATTGATATAATTCTTAGAACGCTCAGCCTTGTTCCAAAATGTTGCTATATTGTGAAATGAGCTCAACATTTCACAATTGTTCACATTTGTTCCGTGAGGTCCTTACTGATGAAGGGCTATGCTGTGTTTTCAATGTGCTACATCCTACATTTCTTTATAAGGGAGAGTAAGACAGCCATTATTTGAAAGGAGTACTTTCCACAATTTATTAAAAAATTATTGTTTCCAGTTTTAGAACCGTAAATGGCATCGAAAAAACTGATGGACGTAAACCAGTAGATTGGAATCCCGAGACAGGATTTCAAACTTCCTTACCCGAAAAATATTATCCAAGAAGAGCATCAGGTTTGAAAAATTTTGAAAATTATCAATTAGATAATCATTATAGCTTTAGACGTTTTTCAGGAACTGGGGTATCCATGGGAATATCTTTAATTCTTTACGCAGACATAGATGAATATTATTGTTCTACTACAAATGGGCCAGGTTTTAAGGTTTGTATCCATAGATCTTATACTTCTGACAAAATGAGACAATAACGTTAAAAACATGGTAAGATCTAAATAGATTGAAACGATTTTAAAAGATCTTTTATTATTTGTTATAAATGGTTATCCGTTTCGTGCTTTAGAAAGTGCAGCCCAGACATTGAGCAGTTGACAAACTTACTGAACTGCCCTCAGAAGCATAAAGAATTTATCTCAAAAAACTCGTTTGGAGATAATTGATGTTTTGCTTATGTCAATAAGTTGAAATACATGTAAAATTGAGATCGAGGAAATTCTCTTCAGAGATTTTTTATAGGTTTGAACTAAGATGCATGCATTTGGCGTAGGTCATAAGATGCGTAATTTCTTAAGCTATCCGATGCCATAAGAATCACGAATATGAATTTTTTTGAGATACTCCCATTTCGCTTCTGAGGGCAGTATATGTCATCCAAAGTGACATTTTTTTAATTTAAAATTAGACACAAGCCATTATGGATTGAGTTAATTTTTTTTTTACAAAAATGGGCCGATTGGGTACTGGAACATCAGGCAATGGATGGTGATTTTTCGAAAAATATATTATTCAGCGATGAAACTCAATGAATAAGCAAAATTGACAAAAATCACCAGTGACCTTAGGGAAACCATTGTGTATGCAAAAGGTAACTATGTACACCGAAAAAAAAGACCGTACTAAATTTGAAGAACTGCCTTCCTCCGATTTAGTGTAAAAGTTTTCCTTAATCTAAGTTATTTTTCCTCATATTGATGAAAATATCGTCTCATTTAGTAATTGAGTCCTTTGAAATGAGTTCATGTTTCATTAAAGCAAGTCAACACTCTTCCTCAAATATAGGGTTTGTGGTTTTAGTAAAACTTTCCTTTGAAATAGTAAATTTTTCTTTGGGAAGAATTTTTGAGGACAACTTGTTCCTCATTAGAGTAAAAACTTCCTCAATCTAATGGAATGTTTTGTTTAAGGAAAATCGTACTCAGTTTTAGTTAGTTTCTTCAAAAAATTTACTATAACGTAGGAAAATTTTCCTTAATAAATGAGTGGCAACACTCGCTGTTTTACTCGCTGAAATTAATATCTATTCTTCTCGTAAGTATTCTGTTTTTGTCTATTTATTTATAGTTCTTTACTTGTTTTTTAAATAAAAAAATAAAAAAATTAAAAAAAAAAAAAATTATGTCGTCGCCGGGATTTGAACCGCACCTTCCTTGATCAGACAATGGTTGTTACATGCGCATTTTAATAACATCATTTTAGTATGTCTTAAAAATGCTGTCGGTGGCTGAGTTGGGTAAGATGAGCATCTTTGAACAGTGGCATGGCGCAGAACACAGGTTCAATTCTCTCTGATCGGGTGACAGGTAAAAAAAACTTTAAGTTCTTCTTTGAAGTTTTAAAAACGTATTACAATTAAAATAAGAATGACTGACAATAAGTAACCAACAAATAAGGAAATAGAAAATTAACAAATTTTTTTTGAAATCAACGAATTTATTTCAAATAAATTTCTTTCATTTAAGGATACCTTCATCCTTAGAAAAAGTAGAATTTTCCTCAGTTTTATAACTTTGTCCTAACATTGAGTAAACTTTTCCTTATTTCAAAGCAGCAACATTTATTTGTACTAAGGAATCCAACTTAATTACTTTGAGGAACCCATGGCTTTTGCTCGTATTGAAGGACATTTTTTCCTTACATTTAGGCATTTTTCCTTAAACGGAGTAAGTTTTTTTTTCGGTGTAGTGTGCGTTATAGTCTGGTAGGTATTCTTTTGAGAATGACGAAGTTTTGATCAATTCTTAGCGCTTTGGCTGTATGATGGCTGACTTTATTTGGCCCGTAGTTGAAGATTTCGATCTGTACGATATGCAGCATTAACAAGACTGCGTCAAAAGCCATACAAAAAAATTTGGTTTTATTCCGCGAAAGTTTCATAGGACACGTACTTTCTAGATTTTGAAATAAATTTGTCTCCAAGAAGAATAGGTCTAACGCCATTTCACCTATCTTGTGGAGCTTTACAAGAGATGAGATACATGTTTACACAAACATTCTGATACTAGAGTAATTAATACCAACATTTGTCAGGCTTTAATCGAGTTACAGTCCAAATTGTGCAGAAAAGTCATTGAATATTTCAAAAAAGGTTGAATTCTGCATGAAGTCTCGTGGTGAACTTTCGAATGATGTTGTACTTCATTGACAGTGATGGTATTTTCGGTACATTTGTACTTTTTTCGGTACATTTGCGTCCTGAAAATTCATTGTCAGTACATTCGACAAGTTTTCAGTACATTCGGTACATTTGGGATATTTTCAGTACATTCGCCAAATTTTTAACACATATTCAGTACATTTTCGGTACATTTGGACAATTTATAATATTTAAGTTTTTTTTTGTCTTTTAGTAAATGAAAATAACCGCAATGAGTAGATTTATAGTAATTACCTGTATATAATATTATATTAATTACGTTTTTTTTTGTTTTTTTTTAGTAAATGAAAATAGTCGCGCAATGTGTAGATTTTATAATTAATTTAATGTGAAATATATCTCATTTTGCTAGGTTTTTTGAGATGGGAAAAGTGAGAACCTTTTTTTTTTTTTTTGATAGTAAATTTTAGAACAATTTGGTGCATAGTAGGAAAATTGGGTGTTCAAGACAAAAAAGTACATTCGGGCTCTAAAAAGTACATTTGAAGTCTCGATTCAGTACATTTTTACAAAACCCAAATGCCATCACTGCTTCTAACCTCTGCACTTATTTACTAATGAGACAGTGTCCAGCTATAATAGTAATAACTAACGAAACACTAAATCTCACGCGGTATATTATTGTTAGAGAGTGCTTGGCGTACAATGCCGGCCTTGTTATATTGCATAATGATCTCAGAATTTTCTGGATCTTAGAATCTCTTATTCTTCTTCGACCCAAAAAAAGTTATTCTTAGTCTAATGGTAATTCTTAAAATTTTAATGGTTAGATTGCAGGATCAAGCCTTAAAATTATTTTTAATCTGCATTTATTATTTGGTAGATTTGTATATGCTATAGCCACAAGCTCATAAAAGGAAGCTCGGTGTTTATTCACAAACCTAGGGCTTAAGTTACATGGTTTTCCCCCAGGTGACCACAGACCCAAATCGATAAATTTTGCATTAGCAAAACGTAGCGACGCAGTTTAGTCGAAGTTGACTCAATGAGAAGCTGTTCTGATCACTTTCTTGCAGTGACTAAAGTAAGGTTAAGCTATGTATAGAGTAACGTGTAGTAGTTTTATTATTCTGGCAAAACGATAAGAGTAAAAGTTATCTGAAGCAAACGTTATGCCTCTGAAATTCATTGCACTTCAGTTATTGATACTTTGCCAACATAGTGTTCTTTCTTATCTACAATTGGAAAGCTCTATGTGGTGCTAGTTTCGTAAGAGCTCAAAAAGGAGAGGAGAAGGACACAATTAGAGGAAATGAAAATTAGGAAAAATGGGAAGTGTATTACCATGCCGGAACCGGCAATTGAATCCGGGGGGATTTCTGGGTTGTAAGGGGAGTCCACCACCGCAGCGTCACAAGGCTTTTTCCTATATTAACTGTAACGCCTCCGAACTCAGGGCAACACATGAGATCAACGGTACACAAAAAAATCTGATTTGATTAGCGATAATACGCTGCATTTAATCCACTAATACTGAACCAAATCAAGAAAGTGAAGGCATCCTTGAAGGCACTATCGAGAACTCCATCAAGATGTTAAAAACAGCTGAAAGGACGGAAAAGAACCTGCGATAATGGTCTAGGTGCAGACGTAAAGGAAGCCGCTTGTCGCTACTACTTAAGCGATCTTTACGAAAAATTACTAACCCTTACGTTCGGGTCCACGCAATTAGATAGACAGTATGAACATTTTATCAGCTCGATAAGTCACGTCAACAATGATAAGAGAATAACAGAAGATGTTGCAACACCACCAGCAAACACCTGCAGAAACGTGTCGTTTATTTTTAGCCTGCTTACCTCTCTTGAAGAGAGAACTAGTCGCAAAGCAACTTAACTAAACAAAGCACGAGGTTATGACAACATCCCAGCTAATGCATTATAAGTCAACGCAGCTTCAATGTTGCAATCGCTACTTCCCCTTTTCGAAGCGATTTGGAACGAAGAATTAATTAAAATACCGCGGTTCATTTTAAACTTTTAATTTCTTTCGGTATTTTGTGGTATTGCCTGGTATTGCTCTAACTAAAGTTAACCTTATTCATATTCAAAGCAAACTTCTGAGGTCACTGTGCAGGAAGGAAACGTTTATTTCGTCAGAAGTACATCTTTTGATAAAGGAAACACATTTGTCATTTTTTTACTTTTTAAGAATTAATTATCCAACAGTCTTTCAATGTCATTTCTATCAGCCAACTCATGGTATATGAGAATAATCGTAACTTGATTTAAACGTTTTTGACCCATTGTTAAATGCACATACGCTTTTAGCCTCTTAAGAATTTCACGAATCGAACGAATTCTGGAATGAGCTCCTTATACCATAGATGTTTCTGTAAAAAATCTGTAGTGACTACTTTTACTTTTATTGTAACAAACATTGATATCCCTGTCAATTTGTTTTTCATTGTTTTTCTAAAACAATTTTTCAGATTCTCGCATTATAATCAGTCATTAAATTTTTATTAATTGAATAAATATATTTTAGTCAAATAAATAAACTGTAATTTACTATAGTCGAGTAAGCTATAGGTCGACTACATCTCCTACACTTTTCAATTGCTCGTCAAATCAAGAAACATGTTTCAATCACTAAGTAAATTATCGTTTTTGGAATCATCTTTACAAAAATTGATTATTTTATCAACATCAGAATCTTTGCCAAGTACAAAAGCTTCAAAGGATCTGAAAAACTTTCCTGAATCTGTACCAAATTGGATTCTCAGCGATGAAATAATGTTTAAATTTTTCTTTACAAGTCTTAAGGAGCCTGAAATATATGATTTTTTACTTTTGAATTGAAATCAATACGTTTGGGTATTCTTTTACTTCTTTTCTTTTTCGTTAGTGTCTTTCCAAATTTGTGCAAATTTTTTATCGCGAGATATTTTCAAAGAGTTAGAAATGACATCAACTTTGTTAAAAAGATCAATTACGTTCAGTTGAAAACTCGTGAAAAATTCCAGTGTTGAATTCCACATGGAGAAGTCTCACGCGTGTGGAGTTCTACACGCACGGTCTTCCGGCGCCCTTGATATGTAGTCAATAGCCTATACATAAATAATGGAAATTATCCTTTGTAATTGATTTTTAAATAACTTTTACATATCTCAAATGTTTCAGAGCCGCAATATACTACCCTTATTTGGATCATAAATCAGAATTAAAATCGAATTTCCTGGATAAATTTTTGAGCATTTTACCCTTAGAAGGTTTGTTAGCGGTACATCACTCGAATGTGCCAGTTGACAAAATCATGGATTTAAAATTAATCTTTATTTAAAATTAAATTTTAACAAATTGGATGCATTTCGAGATGTTGAGTGCACTAAGATAAGGTGTTCATTTATTTGTTATTTAATAAAAATTATGGAAGTTGCTCTCACTTACGAAAGTGATTTAAATTGCAGTGAGATAGAGCTTAAATTAGAAATTTATTGTAAAACCGATTTCAAAGATACTTTGAATGCAATGGAAGGATTGACCATTATCAAAAGCAAACAAATGGAATCATTCTTCCCAAGCATCACAATTCTACTGCAAATATTTTCCACGATTCCAATGACTTCAGCAACACAAGATCGAAGTTTTTCTGTGTTAAAACGATTGAAATAGTGTTTAAGATCTACAGTGACAGAAGATCGCTTGAATGGATTGGCTTTGGGAAATATTCAAAAAGAAATCGATATCAGCTGAAATTGTTGAATTATTTTGCCAGGAGAAACCTCGCCATCTTGAAACCCTCGACTGGACTTCTGATAAGCACAAATTTCATGAAGACCGAACAGGTTTGCCAAAAATGACAACAACAGAACGAAAATTCCTTATTATAGGCAGTGCACCTAAAATGGAATTGAACTTAAAGTCTCATGAGGCAGTTTGCCAATTGTGATACTCCAGATATATGTATATAAAAAATGGTGCCATGTCATAACCCCAATGGTCATAATGCCCAAAAAATTTTGGGCGTTATGTCCACCTAAAAAACGGTCATAGTCCCCAAAAAAATTTTGGGGATTATGACCACTCATAACGATGGACATAACACCCATGGGTGTTATGACCACTTTCGTTTTGCTTGAAAATACAAGAGGAATTTTATATTTAGTGGAGTGTTATGACCACTTTCGTTTTGCTTGAAAATACAAGAGGAATTTTATATTTAGTGGAGTGGGCGGCCTTCGGCCAAGGATTACATCGACGAATATGTCCAACAACGCTTCTAAATAAAAGTTAGGGTAAGTGGGCGTCCTACGGCCGCAGCTCAGGATTTAAAACTCCCAAAAATCCGACACCGGCTTCGCGGGGGCCTTCGGCCGCGGATCAGTCTATAATATATCCAACACCTGGTCGCTAGCCACAGTAATTTTAAATAAGAGTAAGAGTAAGTGGGAGGCCTTCGGCCGCAGCTCAGGATTTAAAACTCCCAAAAATCCGACACCGGCTTCGCGGCGCCCTTCGGCCGCGGGTCAGTCTATAATATCCAACACCAGCATTGCTACCCACAGTAATTCTAAATAGAAGTTAGTATATTATGCAAAATTTTTTTTGAAAATTCATTTATTTAGTTATAAGCACCCAAAATTATTTGGCCTTATGTCCTCATGTTTTTGGGGATTATGTCCGTTCTTACAAGTGGTCATAGTCCCCGAAAAAAAAAATGGGGTTATGACCGGAAAAAAAACGGACATAATGCCCAAAATCATTTTGGGGATTATGACCATTGGGGTTATGACCGGGTACCATAAAAAATATTCCCCTCGTTCTACTTTAATAGTTCTATTGCATGGGGGCAAACCACCCAGAAGCATTGGTGAAGTCGAGGATGCTGGTGAGTTCCAACTCAGCTAGTTCCTCAAGACCAATAAAGAACGCAGAACCAAAATATTTGATTCGTCTCCTCATTAGCATCCTATTCTTCATCTCCGCAGCTCCTGCGGAAATCTCTGAAAAGTTCACCATATCTGGCGGCCATGGGGCCAATAACACAGTGCCTCATCAGTACTCCTGCAACAGTCCTTAGCTTTCCTCTTCTGAATCTTAAGAGAGTTTGCGTCCTTCCCAGATTCAGTTTCGGCCACAAGATTCGAGACGTTCTGCATCGGGCGGTAAGGTTCCACCTGTTGTTCGTTTGTTTCTTGATTATGCCCTCTATCCGATAGTGTAGTTCCGCCAATGGTATCTTAAGGTCTACTACTTTTTGATTCTCTGGTTGATCTGATCCTATTCTGCCACATTCTTCAGCCTTCTCATTTCTGGAAATACCCTTATGATCGGGCACCCAGCAGAGCTCTATAGCATGCTGTCGGATTGAACGTAGTAATTCCCTTGAGTGTTCTACACACCTAGACTTCACGATTTTGGCGTTCAGTGCTTTGATTGCTTCCTGACTGTCCACACATATGGTAATGATGGAGGGAGTAAGCTCCCTGTTCCGTATCACCTGCGCGGCTTGACCTATAGCATAGATTTCAACTTGAAAGACGCTGCAATAGTTGTGTAGTCGAAAAGACATCTCCATACACATATAATCCGAGCACACACCCGCTCCTGCGCCGAAATCCATCTTCGATCCATCTGTGAAGATGGTTAGCCCCCTTTCCTTCCAGAACGGTGCCTGAGTTCCAATCTTCTCTTGTTGGAAAGTTAATGTTGTAGGCAGTGTCAAAGTCAAGTACTGGTACTTGGTAGTCACTTGCCGTAAGGCAGAGTTTTCGCTGCACATCTTGCAAAAGAGACCCGTGACCCTCAAAGTTTTGAAGCTTGTTGCATATATGCATAAACAAGTACCCTGAATCTTGAGATTGAAACACCGCTTAAGTAAAAGCCGACTGCTATCTTCAGCGCAAGAATAATGTGAACTCAGTCCAAAGGCAGTCTTTGACATTATAATCAAAGAAGAGCTTTATAGCCAACAACTATGGTTATCTCCTCGAACAAGAAAGATATAAGATGATAGATAGGAAGTAACAACAGTAGCTTCAAGCATGTTATGGGCCGGTTGGTGTCGGCAGCAAAAATAAAAACAGCGAACTCTTAACCCAGTTCTGCACCGACACAAATCTTATGATTGGAGGAGCTTTGCTTCAGCACAAACTGATTACCAGACAAAAAACTAAATAGACCCAGGGTTGCCAGGTGGCCGTTAATGACGCGACCAGGCCGTTTGCCGCGGAGGAGGCCGTTAAGCCGTTAATTGGAGGCGAAAGCCGTTAATGGCCGTTAATTTCAGATAATTATATTATTTTTACCGAGCTAAAAAAAAAACTCCAGATATTTTGGAATGTAAATTGTCGTAAATGTGTATACGTAAACGTTTTTGTTAGTGGCAAGGAAGATGAGGAAAAAAATTTTATAAATTCGACCTCATTTTAATATTGATGAGCAAAAAGAAAAGGTCATACTTTTTAGGAAATTAAAATAAATTTTTTTTTGGTACAGGCCGTTAATTCTTCGATTTCAACCTGCCAACCCTGAATAGACCATTTCTGTAAAATATTTTGGCATAAAAAAGGCCTTCATGACACGAGAGTCATGTGAAGCGCCGACAGAGGCTTCGATCACCACCTCCTAGTTTTTTTCATCTCCCCAAAATAGTATATATTTAATAGACCCGCGTAATAATCAACAAGACGGTGCGCATGCATGGGGAAATCCACGAAACCTTTGATTTTTTTGATACTCGGTTGTCTACGCATGAAAAACGAATTAAAAGCATGTAACAAGCCTGTAGATCTTCAGTTCGCCTACACGACTATCTGATCTGATGATATGCACAAGGACGACTGTTGATAAAAAGTTTCTGGAAAGCTTTAAAAAATGAAAAACCTCGAAACACTTTTTCAAACGATACTCTGCAAATCATTTTTTTCTTTTTGACGCGTAAATGAATCGTTCTGAAATTGTAATGAGACTTTACTCTTTGCAATGAAAATTCAATTCATAAGCGTAAAATCAGTGTGCCATTCAATTATTCATAAAGATTAGCACTCAAAGTAGCGATACTCGATTTTGTGCAATCAGCAAATTTCGCAGTTTTCTGTGTGTAGTTTTTGAGGCATTTACCATACATATTGAAATTTAGGTTGGACAAAATGATTCCACATGAGTGAACAAAACAATCTGTCTTTTTAAAATTGATGTACCATCCCAAATATTGAAACTGGAGGCGCCATATTGAAGCACAACGTCCGCGTAGCTTTTTATCGAAAACATGTTTTTTTGTTGGTACAGCAATAATTTTATGTTTAACACGTCAGAACCTATTGTAATCTATTATTCTTCACATCGATAATATCGCCCATTTACTTCAAGAGTGGCATAACTCAAAAAACACAAAGTGGGAGAAAAACGCATTTACAGTTTTCAATAAGTTACTTTTAATATGAAAATTCAAAAAAGTATGTTTACATAAACTCTTCTCAAAAGGCGAACTTATAAGATACCTTTTTGATTTTTTGACACAAAATAAATCATAAAATGGCGGATATTTTATTATTAACTCAAAAATCAGGTTTTTGAGTTATGCCAGTCTTGAAGTAAATGAGCGATATATTATTAAAAGTCTCACCTTGGCGGATGAATGTATCGAACGTTATTCAAGTATACTACGTGAGTGACAAGTACTCCGCACACTGGGCCGAAACAACTGAAACACGGCTATAAATTTAAGGTAACTTTTTGAGGCAAGACAATAATATATCGAGTAACGCCGATATATTATTGCTTCAAAACGTCTAAGAAACATGTCTACCAGAGTTAAAAATGTGTGCCTCAAAATTTCAAATTGAGTTTCATTTTTATGAAAATTCGTGGATTTCCCCATATATAATCAAAAACCGTCGAACGGCTTATGAAATAGCTGTCGACCGTTTGTATCCGTCATGTGCCTATTCCTGATGGAAAACCACAGTGACTGGACTTTTGCCCGCTAATGGTGATAAGAAATCAAATTTCTTAAAAACAAGAGAGAAGTGAGTGCAGAACGTATAGTTACCACAATGCTAAAAGCTTCGCTGGAGTTCAACACTGAATTTATGTTCCTATCCAAATCTAGATTGAAAGTCGAATACTCAAAGATCATAGAACCATTGAAGACCTCAATTATGGCGATGACATATATGTTAAACTACAAATATCTTAATTCAGTTGTTTCTGTTATATTTCAAATAGGTCTCCCTACATAATCCAATTGAAACGCCGGATGTACGAGAGGCAGGCCTCACGATACCAGTCGGATTTGAAACAAGATTTCGCATTGAAGCTATTCGCTCAGAGGCTGTACCCAGTCTACGTGCAATACATCGAAACTCACGGCAATGCCTATTTATGGACGAGGTGCAATTACTTTACTACAAATACTATACAAGGCGTAATTGTGAGAAGGAATGTGAAGCGATATTTATTTACAATGAATGCCGTTGCATTCCATACAATTTACCGTTAGTCTATGCAAATGCGACCGTTTGCAGTGTACGCAACATTTTTTGCATTGGCAAAGCACAAGCGACTTGGGAAAATGCAAAAGAGAAGCCATGCCGGAAAAGCTGCTTACCGAGCTGTTTCGATTTATCATATCTGCCTGATGGGTTTTCTTCAGCTCTCGCCGAGCGAAACTACACAATACCAAGTACATTTTTGCGCAATATGTCAAAAGAACAACTTAAGGATAACATTGCAGTTATTCACTTTTATTATCGTGAATCTGTTTTTCACGGTGAACTTAAAAATGTTTACATTGGCCTCACCGAATTTTTATGTAAGTAAAGTAAATATTTTTCTATTGCCGTAATTAGCTTGTGATATTAAGATCTTTGTAAATAAAATGATAACGAGGTCCGTTGATGTGCGCGCTTCACGCACAAACTGCTGGATAGATTTTGATTAAATATATATATATATATGGTG
Organism: Meiosimyza platycephala; assembly: GCA_963662105.1. Classification (NCBI taxonomy): domain Eukaryota; kingdom Metazoa; phylum Arthropoda; class Insecta; order Diptera; family Lauxaniidae; genus Meiosimyza; species Meiosimyza platycephala. The sequence goes on along the minus strand of OY759211.1, from coordinate 65,200,705 downwards.
CAATTATAGTATACAGGATAAACCCAACGGGAAATCTGGATCAGCTTCCAAGGGAGGACGTCAAATTGGAATTTTAAGTTTTTTATGTATAGAAATCCGGAATTAAAAATTTCAAATCAAATTTTCAGTATTTTCGACATAATTTTTTTTAAATATTTAAATGTTAGTTAAGGAGATAATAGCCGCTGAAAGCAACAGTGGTATAAGTCACACTTAAGTAGTTTTGAGAAAATTGGAGGTTTGCGTTTTGGTATAGCAAAAAGTCAGTGCATTTGTTTTTGTCAAAATTTCAACACTTTTGGAAAGTCAATTGTTCAAAATTTAATTATTTGTAAAAATTATTATAATTTTTGAAAAGGTAAGTAGCTTATATTAAGCTTCAAATTAGAATACCATTCTTCCAATTTTTATTTCAAAGAAATTAGCGACAAAGTGGTATAAGTCAGTGAGTTACATATACCACTTTTCCTTAAAAATGTTGGCCCTTAAAGCACAGCGCAACCTAATAACCACTTAACTATTCATTCCTATATTCCTTTGAATATGTTAATTAAATTAAAATATCCATTTCATAAATCATTTTTAATTAAAAAAAACAACATTTTTTTTCATCCAAAAAATACTAAAACAAAATTTTCAGAAGCTAAAACATTGATTGATGCTTTTCGAATTTAACTCTAACCTAATAATAGAGTTTAGCTACTACAGCTATTAGCTTTCTTAGCAATTTAGCTTGAAGCTTTAAAACCAAGTAAAAAGCTTACATATTAAGGAAAATGAAAAAATTATACATGCAATTAAATATTTTATATTTTTATAATTTTTTCTTAGCTTTATCACACTTTCTCAACATACCCACCCAGATCATATGTATATAAACATACAATTGCATGAATGCAATTGCATGAATTTATCAACATGGTCCAAGGCATAAATGTTAGAAAAAATTTACCCATCATGCTGTGGGGCTCGGACAACACAAACATAAAGACCAACAACCATTACGCTACAAAATTAACTATAGTTATTTTTCAATCTAAGCTTGAGTTGACCTTTTGACAAGCTAATATCATATACATCGCAATTATCAATAAGAGTAGTCGTGTGATTAAAAGGAGCAGTAGCCATATAATTAGTTCTACTAAAAGGTTGGTAAAATAATTGATTAGAGTTACGATTACTCCTGCGATTAGTGTTTAAGTGAATATAATTAAGAAGTTCTGGTGCAGCAAGAGACCCAATTACAATTTGATGCAGATAAAGTATATCCGCAATATTTCTACGCGTGCTCAAAGATTGCATATGTAGTAACTTCAAACGATCCTCATAAGGAGGAAGGTTTAAAGAGTCAATCCAATTTAAGCCATTGAGAGCAAATCGAATAAAATTTTTTTGAATTCTCTCAATTCTATTAATATGAATATTATAAAATGGTGACCACACTTGGCTGGCGTACTCTAAGTGAGGACGCACTATTGTACTATATAAAGTCACCGTTACTAAAGGACTATTAAATTCTTTTGTCCACCTCTTAATAAAGCCAAGCAGAGATGAGGATTTTTTACAAATTTGATTAATATGCTCATTAAAAGTTAATTTAACATCAAAATGTATACCTAGGTCTTTGACTAAATCGACACGACAAATTTTCTTATCTTTTAATTCGTAATCAAATTCCACAATATTTTTCCTCCTGGTGAAAATCATAGTTTGGCATTTATCAGGATTAAGATGTAAGTTATTTTTAGAACACCAAACCTCAAAGGATTTCAAGTCAGACTGAAGTGGAATAGTATCACCAACCCCCTTCACGTTCCTGTAAATTTTCATATCATCTGCATATATTAGCAGATGCGAGTTTTTAATGACATGTGCAACATCATTTATTGCTAAAACGAACAGGAGCGGCCCCAGGTGGCTTCCTTGTGGAACACCTGATGCCGCGCTGAATGGGGTGGAAAACACCCTCCGAAATCTTATTTGATATTAGCGATCAGATAAATAAGATTCAATCCAGCTGACAAAACTTAAAGGAAATCCAAGCTTCTTTAATTTAAACAAAATCAAATTGTGTGGTAATTTGTCAAATGCTTTACTGAAGTCAGTGTAGATGCAGTCAACTTGCCCACCAGAATCAAAAAAGCTTAATGCAAAGGAAGTAAAATCAAGGAGGTTAGAAACTGTAGATCTGCCATTAATAAAACCATGCTGACGAGTTGTTATGACTTCACCACAGCACACCTTAACCTGATCATACACAACGCGTTCAAAAATTTTCGGTATCGATGATAACTTCGCCACGGGCCTGTAGTTTGAAACATAATTTTTACACCCTTTCTTGAAAATGGAGCTTATATATGAATTTTTCCAAAATTTAGGAAAATAGCCATCTCTAATCGATTTATTAAATAAGAAACTGAGGGGTTGACTCAGCACAGAGCTACAGTTAACTAGTACTGTCGCAGGAATACCATCAGGTCCGGAGCTGAAGTCATCATCAACAGATGAGATATATTTCTCTATGAGTTCAGGTGAGAAAGATATCCCATTAAACGAAACTAAAGGGTCGTTATCCATATATTCAAAATAGTTGATCTCAGGGCTAAATAATGCCATAGAAAAAGATTCTTTAAATAAATTAACAAACAACCCAGCTATAATTTGTGGATCGCTAGTGAGCCCATCAACTGTTTTGAATTCAGATGGAAACCCGTCAGACTTTTTTTTTGTATTAATAAAACCCTAAAAATGCTTGGGGTCATGAAGAATATTCAGCTTTATTCTATTCAAATATTCAGAATAAACTAAAGCCGACTTATCCTTAAATTCATGGAAAAGTCGCTGGTAAGCAACTAAGTCATTTCGGTCCTGGCTACAAACGTATTTGTTCCAATCCCTATTACGGCCATTACGAATTTTTTTTAAATCCTTTGTGTACCAAGGGTACGAGGAATTATTAACGTACCTTTTTGTATATGGCACCGACAATGCTATGGCCGAAAAAGTTCACCATAGAAAAATTTAATTCACTCATCAAATTAATTACTCGTATTATAAAAAAAATAATAAGGTCGTTTAATTTATTCCTTAAATTCTCATTCAACTTTAAAAAGTCAGCTCTTTTAAAATTGAATTCATAAATATTGATGGAAGAACATGCATTAATTAAATTTTCATTGTCAGATTGGTACACAATACTCAAAGCTGGATGATAGGAATCAACCGTAGAAAGAGCATGGATAGCATTTCTCACAGCAACATTACTACTATTTGCAGCGAAGACTAAATCAAGTTGTCGTCCATGAGAATTAGTTATACAACTTACTTGTTGTAAATTAGAAAGTAATTCGTCAACAAAAATTTGTTGTTGTCGAGTTTTTGGACACGATGCATACAAATATGTACCATCATCCAAAGGAGTCCATTTAAGGTCAGGCAGATTGAAATCACCCAACAATAAAATGTCGTCATTAGTGTCTACTTCATTTATTATGTATTCTACGGACATCGAAAGACATTCGTAGACATCTGCGCTACTATTTGGAGGAACATAAGCGTTAAGAATATAAATATTGGAGTTACAATATGTAACTTTAACGCATAATAGTTCAATATTAGATGCGCAGGTAATTTCGATTAATGAACTAGTTAAATGATTTTTTATGGCTATTAAGACGCCTCCACCAACAAAAGAAATGTCTTCCAAGTGTCTGTCTCTTCTAAAAACATTGAAACTATTGTCAAAAAGTTCCAAATTAAGAAAAATGTTATTTAACCAAGTTTCGGTAAAAACGATAATATCCTCAGAAAAATTCTGAGTGGCTAAAAAGATGTCATGCGTCTTAGAACGCAAACCTCTTACATTTTGATAGTAAAGGGATAGCCGCTTCAGTTTTTTGAATTGGAACGGACAGTCTTATTATTTTTTTTCGACTTAAATTCTGAAATAAAGATATTATCCACCCATGCATTAGAATTTAGAATGGCAGAAACATGAGAAGATGCCACTGTAATTTTAAAAGATGCATGAGTTGGTTTATTACCGATTTTCCTGCAAGAAACGAAGGCGTCGGCAGGAATAATTTGGTTTTGTCTAATATAGTTTATAACATTGTCAGTGGTAGTGTTAGCATTAAGACGTGAAATGAAAATCGATTTCAACCTTGGCAATGCTTGTAAGGAGACAGGTGCCACAGAACCACCAATCGTAACAACACCTTGCGGATTAGGAATAACAGAAATGGATAGAGGAGTATCGATAGTGGAGGAAAGGGGTGGAGGGTTATTTATAGCAGCAGTAGCGGGAAAGTTGGAAGTAGACGGAGAGGTATTTAGAGGGGGATCTAAGGCAGTTACTTCACGATTAACAGCTGTGTCACTCGCCCCCCCCCCCCACACTACCCAAGTTAACATTCGACTTACGACTCTTATTTAATTTTTGTTTAAGTTTTATTTTCTTCTTCAGGGGAATAGCTTGCTTGGGTAGAGTAGCAAATGAAACAAACACATTGGCTCGCGCAGAGTTGTACCAGTGTTCCGCTTGAAGTTAGAAGTAGTACTTGTTTCGACCTAAAACTTAACGATGCTCTCCAGCGGCCATATCGCCAACTAAACTTTTAAAATTTTGTCTAATGATAATTACTGACGTAACAAGTTAGAAAACGGGTATAACTCATTTTTCGATAATTTTGAGTTATACGACTTTTGCTTTCAGCGGCTCATATCGTATTTGAAAAGAAAAGTGTGACAATTTAAAAGCTGCTTCCTTACTCGTATGCACATATCCTTAATTTTTTTTTTTAAATTTAGAGATATTTATTTAAGAATAACGATTATTTTTAGCAAATACTGGCGGCATCTTGGGCCTTTTTATGGGATTTAGCATTATATCAGTTGTCGAAATACTATATTTTAGTTTCTTACGGCCGATATTTGAGTTATTAATGCCTTACAGAAGATCAAAGCAACAACAGCAAAATCTAGATCAGTTAAAAGAGATAGTTAAGTCTTTTTTTTATAATTAAAAATTTATAAATTTTTACAAAACTGTGACTGATTTTTCAGAAGAACAGTAGCTGGAGAATAAAAAATAATCATGGAAATTTTCGACAGAGAGGTGTCGCATCAAGGATTCAAGGAAACTATCACAATTCAAAGGCTATTGGTTCACTCGCTAAGGCACATCACTTTAAATCCGGAGAGCTCGATAACTTATATTATATCACTTAAAAAATAATTTATGTTCTAAAATTAATATACAGATAAGACAGGTATATCTTGTGAAAAGACTATTGAAACAATTAATGCTATGTAAAGATACTGGTAACAAAAACTAAACGTTTAAGTGAAATTTATTAATAAAAAATTTCGATTGATAATTTTGTGGTGATACGGTCTAATATTATCATTTAAGGGCTTAAAACACTTTCGGTATTACTTGCACTTTTCAGGAGTTGGCAAGAATATTTGTTTGATTTTATTGTTTGCCAATAAAATTTATATGTACGCATCTTGTGTTTCAGATAAAGTTTCAGAAGGAAATATTATGAAATGTAACGACAATAAAATTTAATCAAATGTGGGATATTTCTTATATGAGAATTTTTTTTTTTTTGATCCATTAGGAATATTTCTGATAATTATTTTTTCTCAAGCCCATGACAATTAAAGTCCATCTATGTTGTACATCAAAATATGCACAGTTTGCGACACAACTTCGATTTATTAGTTATCAAGTTTGATGCTTTTTTATATCTCCCTATTCTTTTTTTTTTATCTGAAATTTTACCTTTTGCTAGTTTTAACTTTTACACACAAAAATAATGTTTATTCGATAAAAAAGTTATTTTCAGTCTATCAATGATATCACTAGTTTACAAATTTGGGCTTCATCTCGAGATCTGGTTGCTCATAAAATTTTTACGATGTATTTTGGGGCGTGGACTCCAAAAATGCCAACTATTTTTTTTTCTTAAGAATCGTTTTTCAGATATCCTCAATAAACCCGTTTTTTGGCACTTTTTTTCATTTATTTGACCATATCTCCATCAAATTTTTTTCAACTCAAATACAATGTACACCATATATTTTTGCTGTTTGAGTGAATCGTTTTGATGGAGTTACAAGCGATCAAAGTTCAAAAAAAGTTATTTTTTTGGTCCTTTTTAAAAGTCACAATATTTAAAATACTCCATTTAAGTCCAAAAATCTATCTTTTTTATATTATTAAGATTTAGAATGAAAACCCATTCCTTAATAGATTTTTTAAGTATATACTTGCTTCAATCGAACAAAAAATGAAAATTAGGATAGGATAGCTAACTTTTTGACTTCCATAGATATTTTTCGAGTTATAAGGAACCATAGTTGAAAATTTATTGAAAAATTGCATTTTTGTTAAACTGTTTTAGCCGTAGCGACCAAACTGGAGGTGCTATTGTGACATATAATTTGGAATAAGTTTTATGTGAAATAACATTTTTAATGAAGCTTATATGGCGTTACCTCCCGGAACAGTACATGTTTTGGGTTTTTGCTGTTTATCTCAAAAACCGGACCTGATTCAGTAAAACCACTATGATTTTCGGATTCAGCGGGAAATTCTACTAGGAACGCAATAATACTTTGCAAAAAATTTTTAGACTAGTGTAATTAAACGGTAGAAAAGCAATCTCAACGCGCAGTACGGGGCGCGTTTAACGGTTCAAACATTTTAATTAACTACTTACCCTAAAGTCTGTGGCATATCATTTTGAAGCTTGGGAATCGAGCTTTAATCTCAAGTTCACTAAAAAATATTAAGAAACGGGTTTTCCAAAAAAACTCAAGAATTTATTTCAATTTGAAAATTTTAGCTTTTTTATTTTTTTTTAAATTAAAAAAAGTATATAAATATTTTTCCCCATGAATAAATATGCAGTATTAAGCGCAGAATAAATCAGAGCTTTTTTTAAGAAAAAACAAAAAAATATTAAAGAGGAGTTTTTTCAAAAAAAAAATGCAAAAATTTTTTCTATTCGTAAAATTTTTTTTAAAATTTTTTTTAACAAAAGTAGGTAGTATTTTTTTTCGAAAAGTACACATAAAAGTTGGTATAACAATTACACTAGTTTACAGCCAAAATGAACTTTGAATACCGATTATCATCGTGAAATCGTGAACTTCATACCCCCTTATTTCAACAACAAATAATACTAGGGCAAAATCCTTACGTAGTGTTATTGCTGGATATTGATACCACAATAACGCGAAATTTCAGCCAAATCCATAATTTTTTTCATCTGGAGTTTTCGTATGTTTTCCCCCATATATGGAACATCAACAATTTGTACATTTTCTTTTGAATGAAGCAATTTAAAGACGGTCAAAAATAAATGGCTTAGCTTACTTGAGATTAAAATAAAGGTAGCAGGATGTATAACAGTCAGAAAATATGTAATTTGAAATTTTAAGAAATTTTTTTTCTCGGAATTTTTGAAAATTAAAGTTAGAATTTCAGCAAAAAAAACTGAAATTGCATGTTTTAAGTGTTGTAAAAAAGAATAGAAACGATTTTATAAGTTTTTAACTTTGAGAATCGGTTAATTAAACTAAACTTAGGAAAACTGCATTATTATTATTTTGCAATATTTTGTAAAATAAAAGTTATTAAACTCATAGGCCCGTAGTTATAGTCGCAAAATTAAGAGCGCTCTAAGTTAAAACATAGTTTTTACCTAAAATCGAACATATAGTACAGAGCAGTGATGTCAGGTCGTGGGGAATTCCCCAAATTGTGGGGAATTCGAATACGATTGGGGATACGGGGGACTTACTAATTTTGTGGAAAATTTTGAATGAATTTCTAAAAACCGTTCATTGCATAGAAGGCACTTTTAACTACAAAAAATATCGATTAAAGTGAACACAGCAGGCACTTTGTTGGGAACCCCTGTTTTGGGCCCTATAAATGGGCGTCATATGCAGGCCAATTTAATAAGCTACAATATTGGCATAAACATTTTTGGCTTAAGTTTACTTTAGCTGATATTCTCCAATTTGATTTTTTAATGGTAATAAGGAGTTAAAAGAAAAAAATATATAAAAAAAGTATCGCTCGGAAGTTGCGGATATAGCTTTTGTAAAAAAGATTATAAGTTGGGAACCCAAAAGTTGGATATCAAAAATATGGTATAATTTAATGGCCTACGCAAAAATTTGAAATTTAACCTATAATTTAGGAGATTTCATGATTTTTCTGAAATTTTCACCAATTTTTTTTTAAAAACCTTTATGTATTCCAAAAAATACGTTTACATATGGCCTAAACTTTTTGTAAAATGTCACTTTCAAAGAGCAACAGCGCTACAGCTGCCTCACCCTCTTTCTCCTTTAAATTACTGAACATGTTTTCATTATTTCTATTTTTCATTTGTATTTATTGTTGACAAATACAATTCAATAAGGAAATTACGACATAAAACAATAGCTCGGAATCATGATGTAATTATATGGTGGGTGCAATACAGGATCGTTTGTTTACTAAAATGAAGTTAAATTTTTCTTTGTTCTTTGTTTCAATGAACGTATGTATATAAAAGTTGTATTTTTTCGGTAGAAACGTGTAGAGAATCGTTCTGGAAATCGGGGAATATTTCGACGCGCTGTGGGGAATAAGCTTCACATGCACTGGCAACACTGGTACAGAGCAGAGATGTGCACGAATGCATTCAAACGCAGTTGTGAAACACTCACATAAAACGAATTGTGAATCAACACTATGCATCAAACGTGTGAAAAGAATGAAAACACTGCTCACTCAAAACGATTGCTGCCGTGCTGTACTTTTTATCGCATTGCCGTTGCTTGTCTTTGTTTTCTTTGAAGGCAAAAAACACACTACAAAAGACAAGCACTATTCACTCAAACATCAATCGTTCACTTCTATTTCTATCCAATGAATTGTATAGCTATGAAGCGAATGCGATGACTATGCAACGAATGTTATTGCGCAGCATTGAATGCTATTGCTATTGATTTTAGTTTCACTACTTTTTTATAAGAGAAATTATACCAAGAAAAGTACTACATACACTACTTGAGAGCAATAGTAACGAATGCACGAGCTCAAATCGTTCATTGCATACGAAGCAAATTAGCTGCGCAATAGCATTCAATGATGCGCAATAACATTCGCTGCATAGCTATAGCATTCGTTGCATAGCCATATAATTCGTTGCATAGAAATAGAAATGAATGATGATGTTTGAGTGAATGATGCTTGTCTTTTGCTTATGTTCACAGAAAGCAGAGACAAGCAATGACAATAAAATTAAAAGGCAATGCACTGCAGCATTCGTTTTTTATGTTGTCGAATGAAAGCACGGCAATAGCAATGAAAAAACGAATGGTAAATTAAAACGAGCCACCCATTGCATATCTCTGGTACAGAGTGACCCCATAAAAAAAAAGAAAAACTTTAAGAGGAAATTTTTAAAAATAGATTACCCTGCGTTATTGACACAAATTATTGTAGACGCAGTGATCAAAAGGCTTGATAAAAATCTGCAATAACGAAGGCAGCGTGGCGTAGGGGTTAAGACTGTCAACTCATAGGTCACAGTACATGGGCTCGAATCTCGTCAGTTCAGCGCTGTTAATTTTGCGACTATAACTACGTGTAAGAGCGCTTGAGGTCAATAGTGTTAAAATTGTTGATATTTTTCATATCTTCCTAAATTTGAAGGCAGAAATCATCCAAAGAGAAAAAGACACTTGTTATTTGGTTCTGAAGCAAACAAATGGCCAAGCAAATGGGAGCAAGATTTTCCTGATATATATAATCTTACAAACAAGGAGACCACCAGGTTGCGGCATCTCCGATTTGGCTAAAATTTTCCAGATGGTAGTTCACCTAAAAGAAGAAAAAGCATTTTCGCCGTTTTTCAGATTGCTCAAGGAAAATCGGGAAAATCGAGAAAATCGTGTTTAAAGTTTTTCCTTAGTTGTCTTATACAAAAAAAGTTAACATCTTTTCAAGTGGCAGCGTGGCATAGTGTGGAGTGAGTTAGCGTATAAACTGGGGGGTTGCTGGTTCGAGCGTCGGTTCATGCAACTTTTTTTTTAAGTTTTTTTTACTTTTTTTTTACAAGTTTAGTATGTTATTTAGCGACGCTGTTGATGTTGTTTACAGGGCTAAAGTAATTTCAAATAATATTATCCGTTGAAGCTTTACTAACTTTACTATATAAGTGTACATACTTTCTTTCTAGAGCTTTCCACTAGGTCATGACTCCATAGAGTAAAATTGGTTTTACTAAAGCGATGTTTATTCAGTGTGCCTTGATAAATATTTTGAAAGTTTGACGGTTTTGATTTTTTGCACATCATACAATTGAATTTTATTTAAAAAAAGTTTTTTTTTTTAATACCGAACAATTGAATTTTATTTTAAAAAACATGTGCAGCCGTTTTGATCGCAGTTTTGTTATTTGATCGTGAAAATCCTACGAATGAGGATAAATAGAAAACTTTTAAGAGACCATTCTAATCCATTTGCCATTCCAGATGCTATAAATAGATTTCTACAACGCTTTGCAGTTTTGTAGCGTTTTATCAGCTAAATAAAGATGCTTTCAGAATGATATTGGAGGAAATCAAATCTTTTGTTCAGTACATAATATTCAATTCCATTAATACATACTTCAATTAAGCGCAGCACTTGGGTTCTTGGCGAAAGGTGGATATCAAGGAGCAGTTGGGACGGATGCTGAAGAAAAAGTGTTGACTAAAATTATAAAATTGATGAAAATTAAACTTTGTGCGAAGTGGAAAAAGTTGGATATGTCTGAGGATGAACGCCGTCAATTAAAGCGATACTTTTACAACAAACATAGTTTACCCGGAGTAATTGGGTGTACTGATAGCTCACACGTGAGGATTTTAAAACCCCATCTTGATGAGTCACTATATATCAACAAGAAAAGATATTTTATCCTAAATGCTATGGCTGTGAGTTGATTGTAAATTCTCAATTTACTCAATTTTAAATATACTGTATACAACAAAGTGTTTTGACATATTAGAAAATTCGTAAATTTTCCATTATCTTAAATAAAAAACAATGTGAGCCACAGCAAAAGAAAGTCGCTTTTCAATATGTTCTTTAGACATCATTGGTTTTTTTCGTGCTACTCTTGATGAATAGATATGCTTTTTTATAGTTCGTCGACCTGTTTCGTGACTTAAAGTTACTCCATATTCTTCACTTATTTCACAAGCGATGGTTCTGGTTGATATTATTGGGTTTTCATCAACTTTTCGCAAAAGAACTCGTTTAATTCTGTTTGATAGTATCCGAGGTCTACCACTTGCAGGTTTATTTTCAAGACGATTTTCGTTTTGAGTGCGATTTATGATATTATAAATCGTTTGTTGCGAAAGGGAAAACATTTCAGACAGTTCTAGAACCGTTTTTCCGGCAAAGTAGTTATAATAAACCAGCTGGATAACATCGAAAGACAATCTCTTTCAATGACGCACAAAACTCAATCAAAATGTTTCCTTGAAAAATTTGCTTCAAAAAGCTATTTACTTGTTCATATGACAACGGTACCTAGAACAGTTATTACATACGCTTGCTGTATAAAGTTCAAAAACAACGTAAATAAGAAATGTAAAAACACTTATGTGACAGGGAAATTTTGATGAAGTTTTGTTTTCGTTGCCATAACTTTAGTTAAGTTTTGAATTTTGTATTTATTTTTGTTGTAATCCTTTGTTAAGAAATTTAAATAATAGCACCATTAAAAAAACTGAAATAAAATTATAAGAAACTATGTACATACATTGTTTTTTTTAATAAGAACGTAAAATTTACAAATTATTTTCTTTGTCAAAACACTTTGTTGACATACTGTACATAAGTATAAATTTCAAGTACATACATGACTTTAAATTTTTGGAACATGTTCTTAAGTTAAAACAAAAATATGTGTATTTTTCTTAATTTAGGTTTCAAATGAATTAAGAAAAACCAATTCATAATGATCTTAGAATATTTAAATTAAAAAAATGTCTACTTAAACTAATGTCTGCTATAAATCACGACAACAGTTGAAAGTATAAATTAAATTTTTTCAATAAAATATTAGCCTTAAAAATAACTTTTATTAAGTAATTTGTATTTCCACCTTTGTCTTGAATGACAGCTCGAAGTATTTTTTGAGAACTTTGTACCAAATTCGTAATGAGTCGTTCGGGTATATTATGCCATTGCTGTTGCATATCATTCCAAAAGTTTGGGATGTTACAACGGCTCGTTATTGAAATTTTTCTGTACAAGATCGACCACAAATATTCTATTGGGTTCAGATTTGGTTATTGCGCAATCCAGATTAATTAATCAATGGACTTACTTACAAAAAGTTGTTTTGCAATACATGAAGTATGCTTGGGGCCATTGTCTTCTAGCTAATTTTTTCTGCACTGGTATTCCAATTTTCTTTTTAAATGTTTACGTAAGCTTCTTCAGTCATCCATTGATTTTTACCAAGTTCCCAATACCTGCGATCGAGAAACAAACCCAAACAAAAGGGGCCCATCTCCGCTTGAAAATTTAGGACACCGTATTAGAAGAGTGAGCAATATCACAAGCCGTGTAGATAAACGACTACTCCCATTATTCTTCGTGGATATTGAACCAGCCAAGAACAACAAAAATATATATGACATCATATACCTTGTTATTGCTGTCGTTCACGTGGTACCACCAACGGAAACTAATTCCATTGTATAGTGTCACAGATGTCAAGAGTGTCCAAATTCGAAAAGATACTGTAGCAAATCTTACACTTGCGTTAAACGTGATTCCAATCACAAAACAATTGATTGCACCAAAGACAGAAATATTCCTGCCAAATGTGTAAACTGCCACCACGAGCATCCTGTCAATTATCGCGAGTGTCAAGTACATCAGTCACTTAAAAATAAATATAATGCAAGCAATGCTCGCACTATGCATAATCCTTTACTTTATAATGCCACACACAGAATTCCCTTATTTGCAAAAACAAAATGGATATCCGACTAACAAAACAAAACAAATAATGAAGCTTCTTAAACTGATGTGGTAAAAACAACTAACAGTCTCGAACAATTTTTTGGAAGAATTGAGCAAATAATCAATGCGCAGACTGCTCAGATAAATAATTTGTTAGCAATAATTAATAGCTTATTAAACAAAGTATTTAGATTTAAGAATAGCAATTTGGAATGCCAACCACATTGTCAACCATATTAACGAAATTGAAACATTTCTTAATAATAATTCTATAGATAAATTTTTAATTTCTGAAACTCACTGTTCACAAAGATCGTTTTTTAAAATTAGAGGCTATGACATAATAAATTGCAACCACCCTGGGGTGGTTGCACCGCCTCCGAGGCGGGTCGGAGGTTATTATCAGAACAAAAATTAAATATGAACCATTGAAAGAAATTTGTTCACCATCTATGCAAATTTCATGCATTAAAGTCAAAACAAGTATACGCTAAATAGTTATTGGCGCAGGTTACTTTCCAGCCAGACATAAAATTAGTTGCATTGAATATGAAAATATGTTCATCGAACTTGGCTCGATATTCATTCTCGGAGGAGCATTATATGATCAATAAATCAAACAGAAGATTAATATCACCAGCCTTAAAATTTTCGTATTTGCATTACATATTTTGGATTTGAAATGAGAAATGAGGGTAAACCGTGGACGCCAAGTTTTTCCTGTTCAAATTGTTCCAGCATTTTAAATAAATAGCTTGCAGGAGATGAAGTTTACTTGGTGTTTGGTATTCCAATTAGGCTTGCCAGATCGAAATTATGTTTCACCTGGACATTTAAAAAAAAAACAAAAAAAATCGGGATTTATCTGGACACTTAAAAAAAAAAATCTTGATTTATCTGGACAAAATAGAAAACTAAAGCTTAGTGTCAGAGGAACATATATATTTTATTTAGATAAAATAAACATAACAATTCAGTTAAAAAAAAATAAGTGATTTTTTAGATAAGTTACATTAAGTCCATAAATACTTATTATTAGACCGAACTGCTTTTATCAATTTATTACCACTTGGAGTTTCTAAAATGTTACCAAACGATTGACAGTTTTCGGTACAGTTTAATCTTATAATTAGTTCTGACTTTATCAGATCTGTCAGCATTCGAGATCTTTCTTTAGAGTATAAGCTGTTTAAAAGGCTAAAAACTTTTTCAAAATAAGCTTTGGTTATTGGAATCGGAAAAATAAATGAGATCAATTTTCTTAAGTTGTTCAATTCGTAATTTTTAAATTTGGAAAAAAATGATCCCCAAATTTTATCGTTTGGAATATTTTTTGGTAGATTTTCTACGTAAGCAACAATAATCTGTATATAATTCATCGTTGTTGACATAATTTTCTAAGCCTAAGGCTCCTATTGCTGTTTGTAGTTCATCCCAGGAAATTAATTTATATTTAAGAAAAAATAAGGATACTTTTTAATTGAAACGTCACTATATTCATACCGGGTTTCTAAATAGTTAAGACAACTTTTTAAGAATTCAATTCTGGTTGACAAAATTATTACGTATTGTTTGACATTTGCTGAACTCGAAAATAAAAGAGAAAGAGGGAGTATTTGTCAGTGCAGTAACCATGCTAGTTAAATCATGGTGTTGCACACTTATTTTCATTTAAAGGTACGTAGCTGTTCGTCGCGTTCAGGAGGATTAAGACCTTATGACATCCTTATAAATCATCTTTTCTTGTTTGAAAAACTTCTTGCGTACCTTTGGGACGTGACGAATGTTAATTCATTTTTAATGCCTACGGCAGATATTTTTGTATCTAGTCCTATTTTTCTTTTATTTCATTGTTCGAATTTTATCTGGACATATTTCTGATTGTCGGGACTCTGGACATGGGACTAAAAATCTGGACAATCCCGACGAATCCAGTCCATATGGCAACCCTAATACCAATGCTATGGTCAGAGACTATAAACCATTCTGATTGCTATTTTTGTGTAGTGAATGTAAGTGGTATTAATTCAAAATGCAGCAGATCATTGTCCTATGCCGACGTGACTTCTGTAAAAAAAACTCATGACGATAGTCTACCCAAACCAAAACTTCCTAAGGAGAATTCAAACAAAGAAAAAAACAAACTTGCTTATACATATGTCGGTAATTTTTTAAATAACTGCACACTTTATTTTTATTTAAATAAATGCAAAGTTTTTGAACCGGAATATCTGAAAAACTATACGGAATAGAAATGAAAAGCTTTATAAAATCATTTTTGTTTAAAAATGCTTTTATTTTGTAAAAAAATATAAAAAACTTTAAATAAATTTAAATTGATTTTTTATTTTTAAAAATGTTGTTTTTTTATTTCTGCTGCCGACGCAATGCTGCTTGTGGTGTCGATGCTCAGTGCAAACTGACGACTGATACATACAAGCACTCGCAGGAATTGTAGCTCATGATCACGCTATTTTCAGCGAAAAAATCCGCTGAAATAGCGCAAAATAACACTGCAGCAGCATTTATTTAAGCTTCGCGGGAAAACACGCTGAAATAGCGAGCAAAATACAGCTTTTATCAGAGAATAGCAACATTTTTGGCTAAATTGAAAAAACACGCTATGCAGCGAGACTTTCAGGGCTGTTCTTTAAAAATCGCCACTAGGGTACAAACGTATCCTTCTCACACTTTCCATAGGATTTTTCTATATTTCTCATGCTCTCAAAACTTTTATATTTCAGTTTATCCTTAATGGGTATCTTAAATATAATACAATAACATAGAAGTGTGTACCTACCATCCAATGGGGTGTGGGAGTGCGTTTTAAAAATTTACTACACTTGGATACATTTGTACCCCAAAGCATTTTTTTACCTTTTTGAAAAGAAAAAATTTTAATTAACTTGCGAAAAATGTATATGACGAGTAAAAAATTCAAAATTAATTCAGTAACCTGCGAAAAATTTGAATCGCAGCATTTGAAAAATTCAATTTCCTAGTGGAGTGACTGCTTAGTTGCGTTTTGATACTTATATAAGAAGCTGTGCTCTGTTTCTTCGTGAATGAATAATATTGTAATAGTAAAACTTATATCTATTGATACGATAAGACAATATAAAAGAAATTTGTGTTATTCAATACAGTAATCCCCGCTTATAAGCATTTCTGAAAATGATTGATTTTTGGTGCATATAAGCGTGAAATGCATTTAGAAAAACTCGTTTATATGCATGAAAAGTGCATATATAAAAATTCGGCTATATCTACCAAATATGCTTATATAGAATCGTAGTTTCATATGCTGTTACTTAACGCCAACTACCTAGAACCTTACAAAAATATTTTTAAAGGCAAAAAGCTGTGAAAATAAACATTTGATATTTTATGAATATGTATTCCAATAAAAATATAAAAAGCAAATTAAAAAATATATATATAGTACATGTGTGTATACAGAGTTCATGTGATCATGTAGAATCTACATATATTGCAAAACTATTCTTTCTTAAAAAAACGAGTAATCTTGGATTAAATATGACTGCAGCCCTTAAAAATATGTTCTTCAATGTCATCAAGTTCGTCAATAAACTTTTTTATTGGCAAAAGGAACTTTCGAAGCGTGTCTAATGAGACCAAAGCTGCACTCAATGAAGGAATTGGATCTATTTCAGCTGCAATGTCTATTTCTTCATCATCCTCTATTTTGTCAACGGATTGGAAAATATGGGCAACAATTTCATTTTCATTTAACTCTTCCCAGCATGGCAAGCTACTGTCAAGCACATTTGACATTGCCATAGGAATGACACGATTGTTTGTTATCAATATTTTTTTGACAAAAAAAAAAAACTAAAATGTTTTCCGTGTCGTGCATATAAGCGTGAATGGAGGAAAAAATTGGAGATTTTTTGGGGCTTATATCCGAGAAATGCATATAAGCGTATGCATCTAAAGGAGAAAAATGTTAACAAATCTAAATGGAGAAATGAAATTGCACAAGTTTTGATGCATATAAGCGAGAAATGCTTATAAACGGCGTGCATATAAGCGAGGATTACTGTATATGTATGTATGTAGTTATTTTGAAAAATTCGCTTCATAGAACTAACAATAACATAATAATGAATATGTACTGGAAAAGATGTACACCCATCCTCCCTCCATTCTTATTTGGAGTTTTTTTCCCCAAAATCTAGGAGCTGTAAGCGATGAGCAGGTACCTGATGTCTCTGGAAAAAAGATATCAAGGTGTCTGTAATGAATCCATGCTCAGAGATTATTGCTGGGGAATCATTCGTGAAACTGGTCCTAGTCAGTATAAAAAAGAGTGAATACATCGCATATTCCTCATAATAAGCATTAAAAATACATTTCTGTTTATAATAAATTTTCTTTCAAATAAAAATAAAGTTCAAATTTTAATAAAATGCCAATTGCTTAAAGAAATCGACTTTTACATTGCTTAAGTTTTTTTTTTTGACATAATATAACGATTCAGTTCTGATAGAGCGTGACACGTTTTCAAATTTTCGTTAGGCTGAGCTCGCCAGGAAATGGCGGTTTGTACGTCTGTATTGAACTGTCAAAATGCATAAGAAATGAAAAATGTATTTGCTTGGCTTAATATTTAAGTAAACTAAATGCTTTAAAATGGTATTTAGCGAAAATTATTTTTAAATTTTAATATCAATAAATTTTTGAAAGAAAGACAAAATAAGAAAAACAGCGAAATCTATTATTATAGTTTAGTACTATGTTGTTTTATTTTTTTATGTTTGCTCTGACAATATTTCAATGCTGACGTATGTGCATGTAGGTGTAAATGCCAAAATTGCTGCCAACAAGTGAGTTGGTGCCTCAAAACGACGGCGCATGTGCACAACATAATGTAGAAAGGACAGATAGAGGTAGTGCATGATAAACAGGAAAAGCCAGAAATTTTTTCATTTGCCCCACGTTGGATGCCAAAATATAACGATTCAGTTCTGATAGAGCGTGAAACGTTTTAAAATCTTTGCTCGGCTAAACTCGCCAGAAAATGGTTTTTCTTCTCGCTCTCGAACCGTCATATTTAAATTAATTCACGTGTCAAAACAAATTCGAAATTATAACAGAGACGACCAAAAAAAAAAAAGAAGTTGAGTATAAAAAAAACTACGTGACACTCCTGAGCGTTTTACTCGCAAGGGAATCCCTGTTATGTTAGATGCATGACTTAACCATTAAAGCTTTCTCAAGTTGTTAAACTATTCTCTAACAGTGTTGAACGTCAGAAATCTGGAGGGACAGGATAGATAACGCAAAAAAAAGACCCAAAAAAAATCTAACATAATTTGGCGGTAGACCTGATTTTGGAAGAAACAGCGTTTTATCCTTTTCGTTTTCCTGCACTTACCTCATACGGTTAAGTCATGGCTAGCTGTAGTGCATTACAGCAGTGCACCAAAGGACTGATCCAACTGTCGTACTTACGGTTATTGGACATTTGTTCGCCCCTTTATCGGTCCAACCCGTTCCTCGCTGCAACATCTTCAACTGAAACAGAAACCTACTCCATTAACAAGACATCAACATTTAAAATAAAGTATGTAACATATTTTTTTTTATTAAATGATTTTTAAGCTTACAAATGATTAATTAATTTAAATTTATAATTTTATTTCGAGTTAAGTTATTTCATTGCTTTAAATGATCATCAAAAATTTTAATTTGATTAAATTTAATTTTTGATTTTAAATTAAATCACGTTTCAGTATTAGATATTTTTATTTTTTTTTTTTGGGAAATATCAATCAAATCTTCATTTCATTTCGTGTTTTTTTTTTTTTGATCAACATCTAAATTTGAACTTTAACTTACTGATTATCATTTAATTACATGTTGTATATTTAAATTTAATTAATACTTAAATTTAAATTACATACACTGGCGAGCAAAATTGGCCGCATGTTTTTCATTTTCGGTTCGTATCAAAAACACATAAAAGTTTTACAAAATTTATTTTTCTTTAAGTTTATTCAATATATTTAACCACAACATTTAATAACAAAAACATCAAAATTCTAAATTCAAAGGTGAAAAAAAAAACTTTTCATAGTCATCGGAGGTAATCTTTACTGCCATTCGTGAAATTAATAATTTATCCAAAGTCCCTTATTTTTTTTCGCTTCCTTTATACGTTTAGACCAGTGATGGCATTTGGGTTTTGTGAAAATGTACTGAATCGAGACTTCAAATGTACTTTTTAGAGCCCGAATGTACTTTTTTGTCTTGAACACCCAATTTTCCTACTCAATCTATCTACTATCTCAAAAAACCTAGCAAAATGAGATATATTTCACATTAAATTAATTATAAAATCTACACATTGCGCGACTATTTTCATTTACTAAAAAAAAACAAAAAAAAAAAACGTAATTAATATAATATTATATACAGGTAATTACTATAAATCTACTCATTGCGGTTATTTTCATTTACTAAAAGACAAAAAAAAACGTAAATATTATAAATTGTCCAAATGTACCGAAAATGTACTGAATATGTGTTAAAAATTTGGCGAATGTACTGAAAATATCCCAAATGTACCGAATGTACTGAAAACTTGTCGAATGTACTGACAATGAATTTTCAGGACGCAAATGTACCGAAAAAAGTACAAATGTACCGAAAATGCCATCACTGGTTTAGACATACTTTCTGCCAATTTTTCAATGGTTTCTTTGGAAATTTTTTTCCATTCATCCTGGACTCTATTCCACAGCGTTATTTTTAGGTGGATTATCATAGGAACCAAGCCTTCATTTTAAGATAGCCCACAAGTTTTCAATGAGGTTTAAGGCCGGGCTTTGTGCGGGCCATTTGAGAACTTTAAATTGTTGCTTTGAAGCCATTCCTGCACTACTTTGGCCGTGTGTTTTGGGTCTCGATCTTGTTGAAAAGTGATTACTTCAATTGGATATGCAAATTCATCCAAAAAACCGGTAGATTTCCTCATAATACCATCAATTTTTACTATTGGTCCAATTGACCACCACGTAAAACAACCCCACACCATTAGACTTCTTCCACCATGCTTCATAGTTTCTTTTACATGGTGCTTTTGAATCCTATCCTGGAGTCGATGCCAATAGTACTGCTTACCATAAGATTGATATCGGTTGATTTTTGTTGCATCACTCCAGATAACGCGCTTCCAATCTTCCTGGTTCCAATTTTTGTGATCAAGACAGAACTTTAGGCGGCTTTTCACATTCTTATCCGAGAGTGCTGGTTTTTTTTCTTAATGGATGCGACTAGACCATTTTTTTTTTAACGCCCGTCTTGCAGTTCATTGACTAACGCGTTTATTAATAGCGTTTGCAGCTGCTTCCGGTGTTGGGATGTTTTTTGAATGCATCAAACGTGCGTCACCATTGGATAGTATTCTTGGCTGCTCTGCTGGCTTTATTGGTGAAATGATATTCTTGCGGTTTCTGATTTTATTTACTGTGGTTTTGCTTTATTAAGTTTTTCTCCATTTCTCGACTCGAAAGTCCTTTTCCAATAAGATGTACTACGTTATTTTCAATGTCTGCTGAAACTTTTCTCATTTTCAATAATTTGCTAATTATGACGCCGTACGTACGCGAACTAATAAAACAACGAACTGAGCAAATTTGTCAATGCATACTTAAGTAAAAATAAATAAGTAAAATTCATTCAAGGAAATAACGGCACAAAAAACGGTACTGAATCAGCTCAAATTGAATGAGTGCAAAATTGGACGCATGGACTATGAAATATTTTTTATTTTTTTTTCACCTTTGAATTTGGAATTTTGTTGTTTTTGATATTAAATGTTATGGTTAAATATATTGAATAAACAAAAAAAAAAGTTGTAAAACGTTTATGTGTTTTTGATACGAACCGATTTATCCAAAAATGAAAAACATGCGGCCAATTTTGCTCGCCAGTGTATGTATTTTTAAGTTTTGCTTAAGGTACGTAAATTTAAATTTAATAACTCTTTAATTATTGTTTCCTTTAAATTTTAAACTTTCAGTGTATTTTTTTTCAAAATTTTAATTAAATTTGAAACTTTATTTCTTTAATACTTTTTTTATTTATTTAATCATTAATTTTAATTTAATTCATATTCTTTTGACTTTAATGAAAACAAAAACTTTTTTCACAAACATAAAAGATAACACAAACACAATCACTTACGGTCAGGCCCGTACCTATCCGACTTTGCTTAGGGGGACACAAAAAATTTTACTATATATAAAGTTTTTTTTTTGAAAAATTTTGGATGGAGTTACACGCGATCACAGAATCAGCTCACGCCTCAAATCGTCCAATTCGGAATAGGCAGCAGTGAAAAATGCTGAAAGATTCAGTTGTTGAAGAAACACTGGGTGAACGAAGCAAATCGATCATCATGCTGAAATCAACATTCTACGAAACAATCGATATCGATATTGAAATGACCAATCGCTTTGTTACAAACAATGGCATTCTCACAGCTATCGATACAGCTGATGAAATGGATTTGGAAAAGCTGCACCCATTGGGCGATTTGGGCATCCAGTTACCAAGTGAAATTGAGCTCAAAATTGCCAAAGAATATATAGATAGAATTCGTTCGGAGAATGATCAATTAAACAAATTTAAAAAGCCGGAACAAAAAAAAATTAAGACGGTGGTGCTGACTTAGCTGTATAAAGTGCGTCAAGTAATGGAAAAAGTGTACAATCTTTTTGCAACCATCGAAACTTTCCCGGCTGGAACGGAAGTATGCGAATCGTCATTTTTGGCATTAACACGAATTATACGGCCACAACGAATAGGCATGTTGACTGATAGGCTGAATAATTTATTGTTCCTGGCTTTCGAGTCAAACGTCTTGAGTCCATAGATATAGACATGGTTTTAAAAAGATTCAATGCCCTGAAAGATCGCAGAGTACAGCTATTTTAAATTGTTATTGTTTAAAAAAAAAATAAACTTTAAACCTAAGTAGTATAAACTATAAATATAATTTTCTAATTGCTTTTGTTTTTGAATTTTTCCTAAAAAACGCGTGAAGAGCAAATGAAACGCTAGGGGGAAATGAAGCACCAGGGGGAAAATGAAGCGCTAGGGGGGGCTAATGAAGCGCTAGGGGGGCTAAGCCCCTCCTAGCCCCTATGGTAGGTACGGGCCTGCTTACGGTAGGTATACATTGGTCTTAAGTTTCAATAATCAGGATGTTCAGTATCACATTTTATAATTAATAAATAATACACATTTATTTATCTTAAGTTACTGTTTACATAATAAATAGAGACATAAATTAATAATATTAAGAATACGGGAACAAAATTAGAATTAAAATATGAAAACTATAATACGAAGACTAATAATATTGCACATAATGAGGCCACATCAGTGATGGCATTTTCGGTACATTTGCGTCCTGAAAATTCATTGTCAGTACATTCGACAAGTTTTCAGTACATTCGGTACATTTGGGATATTTTCAGTACATTCGCCAAATTTTTAACACATATTCAGTACATTTTCGGTACATTTGGACAATTTATAATATTTACGTTTTTTTTTGTCTTTTAGTAAATGAAAATAACCGCAATGAGTAGATTTATAGTAATTACCTGTATATAATATTATATTAATTACGTTTTTTTTTAGTAAATGAAAATAGTCGCGCAATGTGTAGATTTTATAATTAATTTAGTGTGAAATATATCTCATTTTGCTAGGTTTTTTGAGATGGGAAAAGTGAGAACCTTTTTTTTTTTTTTTTGATAGTAAATTTTAGAACAATTTGGTGCATAGTAGGAAAATTGGGTGTTCAAGACAAAAAAGTACATTCGGGCTCTAAAAAGTACATTTGAAATCTCGATTCAGTACATTTTCACAAAACCCAAATGCCATCACTGGGCCACATAGTAGACTCAATAACATATGCACAATACTATTGCACATCATTATTCTTCTAAAGAAACTTTCAATTTTAAATTTTAAATATTAAATATTTTTGCATCTGAGAAAAATGTACATGTAATTGCTTTTTAAAACTTATCGCGTTACCTATCGATCTCAAATATTGGGGAAGAGCATTCCACAGACGGATTGAATATATAAAAAATTGGCGTTCAGATGTCAGGCAAGAGTGTTGAAATGGTTTCAGTGTCATATTTCTGTTTGAACAAGAAAATACAAGTCTATCATGCAAATGAGAGGGTTCAGCTGAATGTATTATTTTATGCAGCAGTATAATGCAACGAGTAATAATGCAGCAAGTTGTCAAAGAAAATGCCATACATCTTTTTAGCATATTGCGAGACATGATCATACCGCTTCAAGCAAAACACATATCGTGCAATATTGTTAAATAAAACATTAAGTTTCCTTTTACTTGCTGAGTCACAATTGGTAAAAATTTCACTATTGGAGTTAAATAAGTCTTAACCAGGAGTATTCTTATATGTAGAGGTGTATAATATTGCGTTGCCCAAAATGCTCGAAGCCTGCCATAAACTTTACCAATGCTACTATAAATATGGTTGTTCCACATCAGTGTTCTATTAAATATTACCCCCAAATTTTTTGCTGTGTCCACAATGTCAATGTGGCTGTTATTAAGTTCAAGCTTTGGTAAAGTTTGATAGGCAATAACTTTTTTTGCTATAACAATACACTTTGACTTCTTTGGGTTTAAGCACAATCCATTTCTATTCTATTGAACAGATTTAAGATTTTTATTAAGATCATTCACACAAGTATATATTTCATCATGAGTACAGCTTACATACAATTGGACATCATCGGCATACATATGGACGTTACAATTACTCAATGCATGTGGAAGATCATTAACATATATAGAAAAGAGTAAAGGTCCTAACACCGAGCCCTGTGGCACACCTCTATGGACAGGAAGAAAGGAAAAGATTAAATTCATTAAGGAGACAGCTTGGCATCTATCAGATAGGTACGTTGATATCAACTTAACTGCAGTAGAAGAAAAGTTAAACATATTTGAGAGTTTAGTTAACAAAGTACTATGGTCAACAGTGTCAAAGGCCTTCGAGTGGTCAAGGAGGACTAGAAAACTGACTTTATTATGATCTATTGCAAGTCGTATGTCCTCAGAAACATCAATTAACGCTGTTGTGCAACTTCGCTTAGCTCTGAAACCCGATTGTCTTTCAGTTATCAATGAGTTATGAGTTAGGACGGGAATTGTCTTGGCCTTTTTTCATGCGTTAGGAAAACACGAGGTGGTTATCACACTATTAAAAATGTAGGTTAAATAGGGTAGTAGTACCGGTAGCAACGCTTTTATAAACATGGGATGAATTTCATCAATTCCCACAGCATTCGACTTGATAGATAGGAAACTATCAAGGACATCCACTTGATTAACGCAAGCAAAGTTAAACACAATATTATTATTTATTAAACTGGTTGCATTTTCATAAAATCTTGTATTTACTGTTGGCATGGGGATATTAGCAAAATTATTATAGATATATAGATATTTTTGCTTATACCAATGTTTCGGATTTCCTTCCATATTTGCTTACTTCCAATAGCACTACGAAACTTTTCGTCATAGTAATTGGTTTTGGCTAATCTGATTTCTTTAACAACCTTTTTGCGAAGATTTTTTAACTCACCATAAAGCTCAGATGTTTTGTAAGTTTTCCAGCGATTGAAAGCATTGTTACGCTGCAATATTAAATATTTTATTTTGTTGGAAAACCATGGATGTTGTTTTGACTTTAGAGTTATTTTTCTGATTGGAACAAATTTATTGAAAAGCTTACTCACATTGTTTCGCAGGAATGATAATTGGCCATCAGCTGAGGGAATCATGTAGATTGAATTCCAATCTATACTTCGTATTTCAGTGTTAAGAAGTGAATAGTTAATGTTTTTGGTACTGATATTTGGTCATATAGCGAAATTTTGGATTGATCATTTACGAAAAATACATCGAGTAGTGTATTTGATGAATTAGTGTAATAAGCTGGTTGCATGCTGTTAACGGGAATTAAGCCTAGAGCCTGCATATTATTACTTAAGTGAACCTCTTTCAGTAAATTACTATTGAAGTCACTTCCAATTACAATGTCAGAATGACTAAGGGACTTATGTACATTCAATTAAGTTTAAGAGTGAAGTAATGTCAACACAACGGTTAAGCCTATACACACTTCCCATCAACATTTTATTTGTTTTACTCACAATGGATACAAACAAATACTCAGCAGCACTATCACAATCAGACTTAAAGCACATTTTGCATGGTAAAGTATCTCTCACATACATTGCAGAAACCCCTGCATGTCCTTGCCTATCTGCACGAAATAAGTTAAACCCATTTAGTTTAAATAAGTTATCATTCATATTGTGACTGAACCATGTCTCAGAGACACATATGACATCAATACCAGAGCCTTCAAATATGTATCGGAACTCATCTGTTTTGTTTGCTAAGCTCTGTGCATTGATGTGACATTATTTGAGACCAACTTTCTGTTTGAAAAGTATACGAATCATACCGAAAATATTGTCAGTGGAGCGCAAGAGATGATCATTAAATGAACCAATCATTAGGGTATAAATTAAATGGGAATCGTAAAGTAACACAAGCAATTATTTCATGTATCATAGGATGCAATAAAAGTATACAGGAAGGCTGGTATTTTCGAAAATTAATAAAATTATAAATATAATATAATGTAGAAATAAAAGTCAAAAATAATAATAAAAAAAATTTATAGATAATAATCATAATTGTGGTTGACAGATTTGGGTATTTATGATTCACGAAAAAGATTGTTCACTCCAGTTTGTTCAGAATCAGCGTTGTATTGAGTAGCGTTAGAGAACGTATCCCTAGAGCTGACAAAATCGTAAAGCTTATTAATATAATTAATACACGTAGCTTTATCATTCTCCCCGCGCTTCACATGAACTAAACCACGAAGTGTAAACGCAGCAGTTAATTGTTGTTGCTTTTTAAGACGAACAGCTGCTTGAAGTATTTCATAGTTGCTTTTGGTTAAACATTCATTAACGTAAAAGGTTTTGTCAGAGTCAAAACCAACATGGTTCAATCGAAGCCAAGCGCGATTTGTACGCTTAAAATTTGCAATGGACTTAAGCAGAAAGTTTTTATCAAATGGAGATTGCAACTTTACGATTATAGCCGGATCATATTTGTTAAGAGATTCTTTCATATTCTTGAAGCGGTAAATACTCTTAACATTCGGTGGTGCAATATTTATAGTAGCACAAATTTTTTCAAAGATCTCACGAAGGTTTTCGTTGTTACGTGAGGGGATTCCAGTAACGCGAAGATCGCAAGCAACGTTAGTGTTTTCTAGTCTACTACTAAAGCTTTTAATTTTTTTATGTTCAAATTTTAGATCTTTGAGTTCACTACCCATTTTGCGAAACTCCATTATTTCCATCTCGATCGCCAATACTTTATTATTAATATCACTATACCTGCTCTTTAGCAAATTAATTTCACAGTCAATTTTAGCTGTGAGCTTAGTTTCGAGAGTAGAAAGTTCTGAAATGACCCTCTCTAACTGCTTTTCCGCATGCGACTGAAGTCTTTCTTCCATAGATTTCATTTGTTGGAGGATAGTCTTTGAAAACTCCTCGTCTCCATGCACAACAGGTATTTTTCAGCAGGAAATAGCTTTTGACGACGTGCCAAAGTATCCCGAAGCCTTATAGCAGCAGTTGAAGACATCTTTTTTGCACTGTTGCTTCTCAGTTCAGTTTAAACAGCAAAACCAAATTATTTATAAATTTTCGTAGAGTCCACGGATATGTTGCAAATATTTTTGGTTCGTAGTGTACAAACAAAAGAAGAAAAAACAGTAAAGTTCCGTTTCCTACTTTTAGGCGGATTGATTATTGTACAGTACGGATAACGAAGTTATTATAACATAAGAACAGAACCAATTTATGGCAGCTGATTGGGAGTCTCAGTATTTTTTTTTTTTGATTTTTTTGTTGCAAAGTACTCACAATGTCTGCCAATACTGCTTTCGTCAACGCCACCACAAACGCTTTCTTTTTCTTTCAGTTCGTTCGATTTTGGTTATGTTTACTTAAACTTTCTGATTTCCTTTTTTCCAAATTTTTCGTTGATTTTTCAATTGATCGGGTTCCCACGCTGATCTCTCAAATTTTTCCACCAGAAAGAAAGATGCCCACCGGAACTTACATACTTATTTTTTCTTTTCTTTCTGTTGGCTGCCCGTATTTCTTTTTGGTATATACTTGTCTTTTCTGAACTCTTTTGTGCGTTCACATGGACAAACTTTATTGCTGGTCGTGTCCGCCACTATATAAAATGAAACTAAAATATAAACCTATTATACTTAACCCATTTTCTGCCGCGCTGCATGAAAGTTCGAATTTGTAATTAAAAGTGGTATTTCTAGACTAATTAGGATCCAAAAAACTCGAATCCGTTTTCCAAAATGTTGTACCATTTTTTTGTTTCGTCAGGTGAAACTGTTCGAAAAGTCGAACAATGGCGGTTGGGCACAATTTAGCTTATATGTGAATATGCATATCTTCTCCAGGTAAAATTATCTAACAGATCGCTTACAAACACAAATTTTGTTGTGAGCTGTGTTTCCACCAACCGCCATTGTTCGACTTTTCGAACAGTCACTTTTGCGAGTCCGCCAATGTTTCCTAGTAGAAACAGATCTTGTGCAAAGTCACTTTTTTGACTATATTCAACCTTTATCTACAGAAAAAATTTACTTTTGGAAATGAACTATTTTTAATTATATATTACTTAACTCACTAAAAATAGGTCTGCCAATAAGCTATTTTTCAACCCTTAGCTGTAGCCCACCACGGAAAAGGGGCGTGGCCTATAATTTTTTTTTCTGACAGCCAATTTAATTTACTATAATACGCTGTATACCAATTAGCTTCTTTTATGCCTCGACATAGCACGAAAATTCGGTGAAAATTAGCAAATTTGCTGTTTGAAAACTCGAACAGCGGCAGAAAATGGGTTAAAATTTTTGTATTTAAATTTAGTACAAGATAAGATAGCAAATTTTTTGAGGTGCCAAAGTAGAAAATTTTTGGAAAAATTGCAAAAAAATTAAATTTTTTTGTTAAGCTGCTTTAAGCCATAGCGACCAAACTGGTGGTGCTATTGTGACATACATATAATACTTTAAAATATTTGCTGTGATTTCTACTTAAAAAAAAAAATTCGACTGAATATCATGTAAAATAACATTTTCAATGCAGCCTATCTGGCGTTACCTCCCGGAACAGTGCATGTTTTTGGTTTTTATCTCAAAAACTAGACCTGATCCAGCAAAACCAATGTGACGCTCGGATTCAGAGGAAAATTTTACTATAGGAACGGCGGTTTTTGTTTGCCGCAATAATACTTTCCAAAAATTTGTAGACTAGTGTAATCTTTCATAAAAAAAAATATTTAAAAACAAAAAACACGTCTCAGTTACCTTTTTCCAACCACAGACGTCTTTCACTGATGGACTTGGTCTATTTCAGAGAGTAGCCAAGTCCTTCCATTGCTGCTCTACCGGCACGCAGTCACCTTTGGTGAACCCTAGAGGAAGATTTGGGTGCTCCTTCATAAATTGTAGTATGCTGTACTCTTGCCTCGCATTCTTATGTTTTCCCCTTAATTTGACAATTAATTAAATTAATATTAAACACAAACATTGCACGCACTTCATACTTACATTTTTATTGTCTTTTATTTAAATTTCAGATTTGATTAATTTCACTTTGTCACAACTGATCGAAATCAAACTGATAGCAAATCGATAATAACGATTTACAGAACACGACCATTTCGATTCGAATACACAATCGGAATTGAATCGATTTAAAATAGACTGATCGAATTGTGGAACACCAAAAGTCGATTTCAATTTCGATTTTGAATGGAAATGATTTTCAGAACTTGCCGGATTTATATTTATTAATTTTTAATAATTGAGCATCTTTAAAATGCATTGGAAATAAAAACAAAATTAGAAAAGTGAAGCTGGCCAGCTTGTCTCATATATTTCCATGAGGTTTTTAAGAGAAAATCTTTGCTATTCAGAAAGCTTTCAATAATATTTTTGTACAGAGAATGTAAACAACCAACTCGTAGTAACAAGTGAATTTATTTTTTCAGTCTAGCTCATGATACAATTATTAAGGTAGAAGCGAGTTGTCGAAATTTGAAATGCAACCCTGGGACAGCTTCTTCGGTAATTGTCAAAATTTTAGTCACCACAAAGTAAAAAAGACATATACACGCGAAACATAAAATATTTTTCTTCTAAACCAAATTATCACGTTTTGCTTTGCTCGAGCTTGATATTTGAAGATGAAGAAAATAATAGATAATAATAATAGAGGCAATATTTGTCCGTGTTGTAACCATGTTAGTTGAATCATGGACTAGCTTAAGCGAATACTGGGATTGCTTTAATCTTAAGAGATACACTTTTTCTGTCATTCAGTTTTAATCAAATCGCCATTATTCATTCTTTTATTTCAATTCAATAAGCTTTTCTCTTAAAAAAAACTTGAGTGTCAAAGCTTTCTCTTTTCAGCTTTTAAGAATACTGGGAACGTATTTTGAGTGAAAGTTTCTCAATTCGTTCATTTTGTACGGGCGGCGATGTGGGTAGGTGCGTTGAAATAGCAAAAGACTTTCAAAATAATAATAAAGCATGCCACATTAAATGCGTAAAAATAGTTTCGATAATCTTAATTCAAGATTGGTATCTAATAGCTGAGACTTTTTCCATCCGACCATAATTAATATTACGTTGTGTCAACCATCATTATGATTCATTTCCTTCTGGCAGAGTTTAATTGCATTGTGGCTCTGGCAAACTCACAATGAAACCCGTAGAAAAGTTCATGCATTTAAAGTTTTATATTTGAATTGTCCTTTGTCGTTTTTTTGGAAAGTTGCAAACAAAAACTTTGATCCTTTAAAAATTAATTAAAATGAGCATGCGGCACAAAGGCCGCATTTGTTGTTATAAAATATTGTGTTTATCCTTTTTTATTTTTATATTTAATAGGCACAATGGGTTATTTTCCACATTTCCTATAATAAAAGTAAGCTACAAACATACATAAATACATATGCACATACATAATGTGCGTAAAAAAAATCTACCTTAGGTGCCAAGAGAAACGTTTTATGTATTTTTTATTGTATGGGAGAAGCCACCCCCTGTTGTCAAATCACGCCCACATCGACTGAAAATGCTGACTATGCAAAATGCATAATAATATATGGAAATTTTTTTAAAATTGGTTGCTTACAGGTCTGCATTTTTTCTTATAGCGTTTTCAAGTGACACGCTCTGGAGCACTCTTGGAATCTCTCTGTCTTTACATTTTCATGTAATAAAAAGAAACAGAAGCGTTCTGAGAGTGCTCCAGAGCATTTCACTCGAAACCGCTATTAGTTTTTCATGTTGAATCAGATATTAAAACAGCCCCTCTTTCTAGACTACCGTCATACCTCTACACCCGAGTTTTAAATGTTTTGCTGGCCCTGGTCTTTGAGTTATGTAAATATATACAGTACACATTTTCTAAATATGTGTGTATGTAAAATTTACATTTACATTGTAAATCAGCTGTTTTTGTTTTTCAACAAGTTGGCGGAGAGCCCGCTGTAGAAAAGTAGAGTGTATAAGATTACATGATAAGGTGTTATGTATTTGAAAGATATGTAAATGTATTTTGGTGAAATTAACCAACCAGGGTTGCTCGTCCCGATGACCGAAATACCCCGAATTTTGGCCGATTTTTTTTTAATAAAAAGTGTATAGGATTACAATTTGAAATGAATGCGTTACCTTAATATAGAAAGGCCCTAACTAACATTTTTTTCAAAATCGAGTTTCTTGTAGATTTCGATAGGTCACCCACTAATACACCATTGATAACAAAATGTGAGTGCTGCGATTGAAAAGAAAGCATTTACAAGCAAATAAATAAAGCCATAAGCCACTTCAATACTACAAAACTTTGATTCTTTATAAGTTTTTTCGATCTCCTGTAAAGTATCAAAAATGGTAGATAGGGCCTTTCTATATTAAGGTAACGGTATGTCAAATGATAGAGCTCGGAGGGCCTAAATATAATATATAGGGTTGCCATATTGAATCCCGTCCAAAACATGGGTTTCCACCCGTTTTTTGGGCCAATTTTTTTGTAAAAGTGTATAACATTACAGCTTAAAACGTACATATGTACATATGTATGTCAAATGAAAGATCTCGAAACATTTACGTCGCACAGTGGAGGAAAAAGCGGGTTTTTTGGCATTTGGTGGTCAAAAATCTGTATCTTCCAAACGAATAAAAATTTTTTAATGCAGTTTTTTGCAGTTAAAAGAGGAAATATAGACCTTTAATATAAGATATCACTATAAATTTTGCGATTTTTCCTTCATAACTTTTATTGAGTCGGAAGTTGATTTTTTGCAGATTTTCATACATTTTCGTTCATTTCACGCCAACAATTTTTCCATCACCACTTTTTTTGAGTGGGAAGTTGTGGGAGTGGGAGTTGATCATTTTGCGCCAAATTTTTATTTTTTTATATTGATAACACAGGCCGACAAAAATAAAAAAAAAGTCCAAAACCAGAGACCAAACCTATCATATCCGAAGGACTTTGATGCTCTGAATCCGAATCCGAGCTCAGAATTTCTCTTATACGTCAGGTTTTCGAGATATTCTAACCTAAAAGTGAAAAAAACACGGTTTAGGGCAATATTTGAGGTTAATTTACATCGTGAATAAAATTGTTTTTCCAAAACTGGTTGCGGTACTACTCTAACCCTTCAAAACCCATTTTAAATTTTGTCGATATCTTGTTTAGTCACCGAAATATCATAAATTTAAATTTTGTATGCATAATAAATACAATTGTTTTATGGCAGTGCCATATAAATTCAGGTGAGTTCATATGAAGTGCCTACCTATTTTTGAAAAAAGTGTTCTACTGGCGGGACATGGCGGGTATAGTATGTTTGGGAAAAAGTTTCAAGATACTTTTAGCTACCTGAAAAACTTAACCAAACTACGCCGACTTTCGCCGGCCAGTAGCTATCTCTGAATTAATGCAAAAAATTTACGTTTACAAAAAAAATACCCAAAAATATTAGATAGCATATGTATATTGTGACAGCATTTTAAATTATTGAAAAGCTATTTTATTAACCTTCATTTAAAAAAAAAATTTGTGTAAAAATATTGTACCGTTCAAAACTTACTTAGCTCCAAAGTTAGGAAAAATTCGTAAAAAATAAAAATATACAAAAAAAGGGAATAGATCTTTCAATTGGCACGCTTCTCAATATGTTCCCGTGCGCCTGAAAATTTGCATTTTTCTTAACTAAAGTACGCGTAACAAAGCTGCATCATTAGATTTTTGATACAGTGAAATGTGAAAAATGATTTATGGCCACCGAATTTCCAAGATTCTCCACTGTGCGTCGTACGCCGGAATTCTGTTCAATTTCATTCAGTCAAGTGTGTTGTAATTTTGACAGCGTATCACCGCTGGCGGTATTTACGTCCAGCGCCGGAATTCTGTTCAACGCATTATACGCTCGACTTTTCTACAACGGGCTCTTGGGCTAAAGGGTTGCAAAGTTAACATGAAAAAACCGCTCACTATTCGCATAAAATATTTCCAATTGCATAATTAAATGTCAGTTGAACCGGATCATGAACACCACTATTGTGAGAAGTAGGCCCGTACCTACCCAGGGGCTAGGGGGGCCTTTGCGCCCCCACGCGCTTCATTTACTCCTTACGCGTTTTTTAGGAAAACTTAAGGAAAAGTCAAAAACAAAAGCAATTAAGAATTGTCTTTTTAAAATAACTATAATCTGCGATCTTTCAGTGCATTAAATCTTTTCAAAACCATGCCTAGATCTATAGACTCAAGACGATAAATTATTCAATCTATCAGTCAACATGCCTATCCGTTGTGGCAGTATGATTCGTGTTAATGCCGAAAATGATGATTCGCATAATTCCGTTCCAAAAACATAACGCCCAAATTCGGTTAAGACTAAACGCCCAAACATCTTCCATATACAGTAGACGTCTAATATAATGGACTAATTAATGCGCGGGTCAGTCGAAATATCGTAAAATTCGTTATATCGAAGTACTTTTTTTATTCTAGAAACTGGTTTTTATTTACGCCATATTTACTTGCGATCACTAATACTGGCATTCTTTTCTTACCTTCTTCAATTATATTAACTTTATCACTTCACGTAAGGCTCTTGCGTTGAAGCGGCATGAATTAAATAACGTTCGTAGTTTAGAATAGTGAAAATTTTCCTTATTTAGAGACATCAATGAAGAAATTTCAATTTGAAAAACGGCTCATTAAAATGGAAAATCGTTATACGTTATATTGGACGTCCACTATAATTTGCTGTTGCGGAATTGTTTGGGCATTGTGACATTTTGATTTAAATTTTGGGCTCTATGAAATTTTTGGGTGTTATACCACTATCGATTTGTCACAATGCCCAAATGAAGCAATGTCATTACGCCCAACGATAGTCGTATTGCCCAAAACTTTGGAAAAAGTTTCATAACACCAAAATAAGAGGACACTTAGCCCAAATCAAAAAATTTTTGGCATTTTACGAAGCTGGTGTTGGACATACGGGAGGATGTAAATCCTGAGCCCACTTACCCTAACTTTTATGTAGAATTACTGTGGCTGGCGAAGCTAGCTGAACGGCGGTTCAGTCTGTAATGAACCGGGTCAGTCTATATTATACCCAGCACCGACTTCGCTAGCCATTGTAATTTCTCATAAAAGTTATTGAGTCGCTGACGTCATAACGCCCAAACTAGAAGCTATAGGGCCCAAATGGAAAGTCGTAGTGCCCAAACTCGCCAACAACAAATTTCTTCACAAGAAATTCGGGCATTACATATGTACATTTTTCGAATAATTTTTTTTTGTTTTCATTTGGGCCTTGAGTCATAAATTTCCTAAAATGTGAACTTAGTACCATATTTTGGGTGTTATGACTTAACGGGATTTGGGCGTTACGATTTTGGGTGGTATGATGCAACACCGAAAATTTTGATGGTTGCAAAAAGATTGCACACTTTTTCCGTTCCTTGACGCACCTTGCACAGCTCTGTCAGCACCACAGTCTAATTTTTTTTTTCTTTCGGCTTTTTCAATTTGTTTGATTGTTCATTCTCCGAACGAATTCCTAAGTACTCTTTGGCAATTTTGAGCTCAATTTCACTTGGTAATTGGATCCTCAAATCGGCTAATGGGTGCAACTTTTCCAAATCCATTTCATCAGCTGTATCGATAGCTGTGAGATTGGTCATTTCAATTAATATGATATCGATTGTTTCGTAGAATGTTGATTTCAGCATGATGGCCGGTTCGCTTCGTTCACCCAGTGTTTCTTCAACAACAGACTCTTTCAGCATTTTTGATTGGTGCCTATTCCGAATTGGACGATTTGTGGCGTGAGCTGATTCTGTGGGCTTTAATTCTTCCAACAGATCTGTTGTTTGAGAAAATTATTTATCGAAACTATTTTGTCATCTCATTTTTTCAAGCATCGTATAAAAAGCTGTAATGAGTGGTATAGAATCTTTGTATCCAATCGCTCGACCTTGAATCGCTTTCGTTACTGGTTCAAGCGTTTGCAATAAATCCTTCATCTCTTAAGTTTTTAAGGCGTGTCTTCAGATCAATAGAATTGAATTTTTTAGTTGGTCTGCCCTGATCTTAATCCTATTGAGAACTTGTGGGAGAACGTTAACATGAAAATCAAGATTGAAAATTGCAAAACCACGGCAGATCTGTTTCAATCCTTGAAAATATCCTTGGAAGGATATCAATAATAATGTAGTTTCCTCTATACCAAAGAGATGTGTGTGTGTCGTCCAGAATAAAGGTTTGCAACTAAGTACTAATTTAAAAAAATTTTATTTACCATAAAAAAGGAGGTGCTCTAGTTTTGTCCGTTAAGTTTTCTGGCTTAAAGTGTTCCTTTGATAATAACTTTTTATTTATTAGACACTGAATTTTTAAAATTTTTGTCTGTCAATAATAAAGGTATAAATATATACATATGTATAATAAATTCACAACATGGTTCGAAAACGTCGTTTTCACAAAAAAATTATGATTTGAAAAAAATGTACTAAGGAGGTGCTTAAGTTTTGGCCAACATTGTATAGTAAAATTTGTTTGCCCCCCACGCAATGTGAGGTATGTAGGTACCGGCCCGGTGAGAAGACATATTTGTATATAAGATAGCATATGTTTAAAATGTTTACGACAACTCATCCCGTTATCATTGTGATATGAGCTATAAATTATAAAAAATAAATAAACGGTAGAAACAAAATCAATCAAAACGTGAATGTGAAGAGTAATAAAAGCAAAAAAAAATATAAGCGAAAACATGGTGAAAATAAATTTGTTAAAAGTGGATAAAATGTTGCAGCTGTTGCTTGACAGAAACTTGTCAAATTTTGGTTCAAAGCTACATGCAAAATTTGTCTGAAGCGGTTGGTGCTAGCAAGATTGAAGTTGGAAAGAACAAAGCTCAGTTGCAAAAGCAACTTCACGATTAAAAGAAGTCATTAGAGATCTACTTACAGTGGGACAAATGCAGCAAAGAAATGTGAGACCCTAATATTTTGTCAAACGTATAGTGTTGTTAATCGTAGTACAAATGATCGTAATGTACATTTTTTTACTACACTGAACCAAAAATGTACTTGTCAGATAAGAAAAGCTACTTATATACTAAGAAAATTTCATAAAAAATTGTTTAAGCTATAGAGCTTTCTGTAGAGAATCCATCTCCATTACGAAATAAAATTCTTGTTCTAAGTACTTGCTGCTGATATTTACCTTATGTGATCGATTTCAGTATTATTTCATATTGCCTTTCTCAAGAAAAAGTTTTGTAACTTCGACAATTTGTAATAGATTTTAATAAGAAAACATTTTTTTCATCCGAAATCAATGGCACTTAAAGAAAATAAAAATTTCAATGTTTCTATTTTTGCAAATTGTGGCCAAAAAATAGCGTTGAAGTTGAAAATATTAGAAAAAAAGAAAAAATTTTTAGATGTTCACAAAAAAATCACTTAATACTTTTGTTATACTGAAGAACCAGTGCATATATTTTGAAAGTATTGACATTTGACTTTCCAAATCTTTTTTGAAATTTGAAATCGGTTGAATAATTGCTGAGTTAGAAATTGTTGAGTGCGAAAAGTCACCTAAAAACGGTTTTTGGACCATAAATTGAAAATTTGGAGGTGTTACAAGTTTTTAAACACGGTTTCGTGTTGTACTCGACCAGACCTACAACCTGCACTAGGTCATTTGAAAAGTATATTTTCACTGTAGCACCGTGTAATTTTTAGAAACTTTTTCACAAAAATGTATGTACATTTTTGGTTCAGTGTAGAAATCATTATCCCAAAAAAAATTCAACTTACGGAGTATTCGAGTTACAGAATTTTTTTTTTTTGTTAAAAAAAAAATGAATAGGTTTTTTTTTATTTAAAACAGGCACTTACTAAAAACTGCATATAAGAAGTTACAGTAAAATAAAATATTCTGAAATTAGTGACTGAAAATTAACTTTTTTTTGTTATTTTCAGTAAAAAATTACTCTAATTTGCTGAAAACCTTATAGTGCTCAACAGCTATAAGGCCATTCGTTTGCAAATATAAATTCAATGTTCGTAAAGAATTTTCTACATCATTTCTGGAAGGCTGATGAATAGTTTCTTCCACCAAACCCTCGCCATCACAGGTGGAGAGTAGCGTACCTAGGGGGGTCCGAGGGTGAGAACCCACCATTTTGGTAGGGTTTTTGAAAGTGAGAATCTTTGTTTTCGTAAAATAAAGTAGTTCGCTATAGTTGTAGTTGGAGATTTTGAATGTCAAAAGTGAGGACCATTTTTTTTTTTTGGTAAAGTAAATTAAATTTTTGGCCAAAAACACGAAAATTGCTTTCGGTAGGGGTGGCAAATAACTTCTTTGCCCCGGGCGCCCGATGTGCATGGTGCGCCTCTGCAGGCAGGCTCAAAGCATTCCATTTCTTTTGTTGTTGATTGAAGTAGATCT
Source organism: Meiosimyza platycephala (assembly GCA_963662105.1). Lineage (NCBI taxonomy): Eukaryota > Metazoa > Arthropoda > Insecta > Diptera > Lauxaniidae > Meiosimyza > Meiosimyza platycephala. Next base: position 65,163,462 of record OY759211.1, on the reverse strand, counting down.
ATCATTTCTTGTCGGCAGTCCTGTTAGTATTTTTTAACGTTTTTTCTGTTCTCCCAATTTGGTAGCGTTAATAGAATAACCGTTGGAAACCACGTTTAAAACAATTTTAAATCGGTGAAGTATACCTTCTTCGCCGAATCTTCCCAGCAGGCAATTGAGCAAGGCCTTCCTCGGAGAAGGCCTGCTAGCACTGCTGCGATTGTAAGATGCCTTCTCAAAACAAAATTTTCATGCAAATAAAAATATGTATACTCATTTTTTTTATTATGATGTTTGTTTTTATTTAGTATCGAAATTTTAATCAGCAAAATAGTTGCACTCCATTGAGTGTCTGTTTCATGTTATGGCAGAGTGTTGTGTATTCAATGTCAAATTATCAAGCAAGAAAACGTCACAACAAATATACATTAAAAATATCAACGCAAGTGCAAGTGAGGTGACGGGGACAAAAAAAAAATTAAAATTAAATTTTTTAGAGTATACGGCAAGCGCTCTTAGAAGGCCTGCTTAAGGAGGCCTGTTTTGTCGGGACATTTCATATTTAAAAGAAAGGAGGTGGCAAGGCCTTAATCTTACCAAGGAAGGCCTGCTAGAAGCACTGCTAGCTCCTGCCCTTGCCTACTGGGTTAGATCATAAACTATGTTGATATGTAAGTATGTGTAGTACAAACTCTATGAATCAAATGTGGGCATAGGGAGGTGATAGTCCAAATTGGTAGTTTTTTTGCTAAGCTCTTTTGGTGTTTCCGTGGATAACTGCACACATTGACAAGGACTTCGTATCCGTCAGGTGTTGTGTAACCTTGCCATCAACGATTCTGAAAAATAATTTGTGATGGATATTGAACTTCGTTACATTTAGATAAATTTCATTGGCATCAACTACCTCTATTTTTTGCTTCATATACTTAACTTCTTGTTGGATTTTTTTGCTTTCCTTTGGATGCTCAAATTTAATAGGTCTGCAGTAGTGAACAGATGAAGGACGCAGATTTTTCAAAATATCCCCAACTGCAGCTGATATTGAAGGCGCATTGGTGTCGTACTGCAAGTGAGGTGGTACTATTGAAACCATGAACAAATTGGCATCAGTGTAATTTATGCATAGTTTCTGTTTATATTCGCGTTGTAAAAAAAGCTACCGATTTTATGTATTTTCCGCTTTTTAGTTAAATCTTCACAGTTTTGTAAGCTTTCGTTGTCTTCCTCGATGACGTATTTCCGCTGAAGGTTGCATTACTGTAACATTCTTCAACCGTTCACTGTTGGTTCGTTCAAATATTTTCTGACATCTTTTACTTTTTACCCAAGTTTCATCAAATATTTGTGAAACTTCTTAACTTTTTTAGTATTTTCCTATCATCTAAGATGTGTAAATTGTAAATTTCACATCTCTAGTGTTAAAGAACTGTACACAGTGGTGCCAATTTAGTAGTTTGTAGTTTGTACTGGCGACTTTTTAAACGATATAGCGTCTTTTTCATTTCATTTAGCGACAAGTTAAGCTTAGCATATTTTTCGAGTACAGAATATGAAAACGAAATCTGTTGCGCATAAAAATTTATCATGTTCATGACCGCCACACTAAGCCCATACTTTTAGCTTGCGTGAGATCATGCTGTGCGCATACTATCCTACAATTAAAACATATATAAAATCTTGTGTCACAGTGTTTGTTCCAGGTAAACACTGAAACTGTTCAACCAATTTGTATGAAATTTGGCTCATATTTGTAATTTGGTCTAACTTAGCGCATAGGATAGTTTATATTTCGATTAAGTGAATATTTAGGGTTTCCCTCATACAAAAATATTTTAAAAATAGTATTTTTACAAAAACCAGTTAATCGATTCACATTGAATTTACACCGTGTGTCTAATGGTGCATATTTAGGGTGGTCCACTTACAAAAATATTTTTAAAAAAGCATTTTCACAAGGACCGGTCAATCGATTTACATTTACACCTTTTATATTTACAGCTTTTATATTCAGAGGCATAGCTAAGGCTACACAACTTTTGTCTTGGGTGCATATTTAGGGTGGCCCTCAAACAAAAATATTTTGACAATAGCATTTTACCTATTGATATGGAATTTACACCTCGTGTCTTTTATATTAAGAGGCATAGCTTATTCATATTTAACTTTTATTTGGAGTGAATATTTAAGGTGTTCCTCATACAAAAATATTTCTTATACATATGTATATCTTTTTCTCGAAGATGTTTACTGTCTGTAATTTGGTCTAACCCTTTGACGTCCGCTCCTGAACCGCGGGGAAATTTTAAAATCCGACACCGGATTCGAAAAAAAATTATTTTACCTGCAAAGGTGTGAAAAATCGTGGGACCTATGTATATGTCCCAATGGTCGTCAACGCTAAAAATGTATGCGGCTGTTTTCAGAACTGAAACGTATTATATTACGCATGAATTTTTATTTATTTACTTAAATTCATGAAAAGGGCCGTCTATTAATTACTTACTTACTTACTTGGGTGGCCATAACAACCCGTTACCGGGTTACGACCGACCTCAAAAGCTCTCTCCAGGCGCCTCTGCTTCGCGCGCGCCTTCTCCAATCAGGCACACCAAGCGTGGATAGGGTTTCTTCGGCTTGGTCTTTCCATCGGAGGCATGGTCTTCCTCTCCGTCGTCGCCCAGCGGCTTCCGCATCAAACACCTTTTTCGCCGGAGCTTCTTCGTCCATACGCACAACATGTCCCAGCCAGCGCAGACGTAGGATAGTGATGCGCTTGACTATGTCGATGTCATTGTAGAGCTCGTACAGTTCATGGTTCATTCGAATACGGTAGTCGTCGCCGACGCGAACAGGACCGAAGATTTTGCGAAGAATTTTTCTCTCAAACACCCCAAGTGTGGCTGCATCGGTCTTCGACACAACCCATGCTTCTGCACCGTAGAGTAGCACGGGTAAGATGAGCGTCTTGTAGAGTGTCAGTTTTGTCGGGCGAGAGAGGTCTCTACTACTCAATTGCTTACTGAGACCGTAGTAACACCTATTAGCAAGAGTGAGTCTTCGCTTTATCTCCAAGCTGATATCGTTTTGAGTGTTCACGGCGGTGCCAAGATAGGTGAATTCCTTGACAACTTCGAAAGTATAGCTGTTCGCAGCAATGTTGGATCCAATGCGCCGCGTCTCCCTGCTTGTGGACAGCATATACTTTGTTTTGCCCTCGTTCACCGTCAAACCCACCTTCGCTGATTCTTTTTCGATAGCAGAAAATGCAGCAGTAACATCTCGCTTACAACGTCCAATGATATCAATATCATCGGCATATGCAAGGAGCTGGACACTTTTGTAGAAAATAGTGCCATTACGATGTACACTGGCTTTTCGCAACACCCCTTCTATCAAAAAGTTGAAGAGGTTGCAGGATAGTGGATCGCCTTGTCTGAAACCTCGTTCGGTATCAAATGGTTCGGAGAGGTCCGTTCCTACCCTGACGGAGCTGGATGTGTTGCTCAACGTCATTCTGCAAAGCCGCACTAGCTTCGCACGTATACCGAACTCAGACATGGTGGCATACAGGCAATCCCGTATCGGGCTATCGAAAGCAGCCTTAAAATCGATAAAAAGATGATGGGTATCGATCTGTTTTTCGTGGGTTTTTTCCAGGATTTGACGTAGTGTGAAGATCTGGTCTATGGTGGACTTACCAGGTCTAAAGCCGCACTGATAAGGCCCAATCAGTGTGTTGGCGAACGGCTTAAGTCTTTCACACAGTACGGTCGACAGGACCTTGTATGAGATGGCAAGAAGACTGATTCCCCGGTAGTTTGCGCAAATTGTAGGGTCACCTTTCTTCAGTATAGGACAAAGGACACTGAGATTCCAATCGTCGGGTATGCTTTCTGCTAGCCATATTTTGCAGATGAGTTGATGCATGCACCCTATCAGCTCATCGCCACCGGTCTTGAACAATTCAGCAGGCAGGCCGTCAGCACCGGCCGCTTTGTTGTTCTTAAGTCGCTGTATCACAACTCGTACCGCGTCATGGCTAGGTGGTGGTACGTCCACACCATCGTCGTTGATTGGTGGCATCGGGTTAGTTTCTCCAAAGGCGGGATTGGTGGAGTCATCGCCAGCAAGCAGCTTGGAAAAGTGTTCCCTCCATAATCTCAGTGTACCTTGCGTATCCGTAACCAGATTTCCGTGTTCATCTTTACAGGTAGATGCTCCGGGCTTGAAACCTTGGGTCAGACGCTTGACTTGTTGGTAAAATTTTCGAGCATCATTCCTGCCTTGTAACACTTCGAGTTTCTCACGCTCACGCCTTTCCTGCTCTCGTTTCTTGCGTCTGAAAAGGCGCCTCTCTTCCTTTCTCTTTTCCCGGTAGTTTTCGCGTACGGCTCGCGTTGCGGCTGACTGCAGTGTTCTTTTGTATGCGGCGTTTTTCACTGCAGTAGCTTCGCGACACTCCTGGTCATACCATTGATTTCGCGGAGGTGGGCGTCGGAAACCAATTACTTCCTCAGCGGCAGAGCGCATGGAGCGGGAAATATGCGCCCAAAGTCCACCGGCATCATCGGGTAGAGAGTCAGGTTGAAGGAGCAGTTCTGAGAGGTGAGTGGAATAGGCTTCGGCCGTCCGATGTGATTGCAGTTTAGCGACGTCCAGCTTTCGTTGCATACCAGAGCGTACATCCATTGCATTGCACAGCCGCATGCGTATCTTGGCTGCAACAAGATAGTGATCGGAGTCAATATTGACTCCACGGAACGTACGAACGTCTAGCACGCTGGAAGCATGCCTTCCGTCGATCACAACATGATCGATTTGGTTTTGTGTTTTCTGATCAGGGGACAGCCAAGTGGCCTTGTGGATGTCGAGGTGTTGAAATCTGGTGCTACTTACTACCATGTTTCGCGCCGCGGCGAAGTCAATCAGCCGTAGACCGTTGTTTGAGGTGGTCTCATGGAGGCTGAACTGACCGACAGTGGGGCCAAATATACCTTCTGTTCCGACCTTTCCGTTGAAATCCCCGAGTACAATCTTAACATCGTGGGCCGGGCAGCGGTCATATACTTCCTCGAGTCTCGCGTAGAAGGCATCTTTGACAACATCGTCCTTTTCCTCCGTCGGGGCGTGCGCGCAAATCAAGCTGATGTTAAAGAATCGAGCTTTGACGCGGATCGTAGCCAACCTTTCGTTCACAGGTGTAAACCTGGAGATATGGTGGCGAAGTCTCTTGCTTACAACGAATCCGCATCCTAATTCGCGCCTCTCCGCATGGCAGCTGTAGTAGATATCGCAACTTGTTTGGTTAGAGCAACCTTGTCCTATCCGTCTTATTTCCTGGATGGCGGTGATATCAGCTTTAATTTTTTTGAGGGCATCCGCCAATTCGATAGAGGCACCTTCCCTATTGAGGGTCCGGATATTCCAGGTGCATATCCTTAAATCATAGTCCTTTTTTCCTTTGCAGTGGTCGTCAACATTGAGGGGTTCTTTATCCGAGGCTTTTTTAGTTTTCATTGGATTCTTTTTTTTTACGTGGCGGGTACCAAACCCTGCGCACAACCCATTTTACTTCCAGGGAGGACGCGCTGCACACATTCGCTCACTATCTCAGCGGATGCAGAGATAGCTACCCAGATGGAGCCAGCGGGGAGGCTGTGTGTCAACTTGCTAATGGTTGGCTCAGAGATCGCTCTGGCAATCCCCAGGTGGAAAGCAGTCAGAAACTTTACTCTGATCAACCAAAAGCCAATCCATCCGTCTATTAATTACGTGAGTTAAAATAGGGGGGAGGGGGTCCGGCAAAATCTCACCAAGGGGGAAGGAAGGGGTTAAGGAAAACCTCATTCAACTTTTTAATGCAGAGAATTTACATTATTATAACATATTAATTCGGTTTGTTTGGCATGTCGACAATTAGTGTTGAACACAATAGCATCGATTTAGAAGCTAAACACAAGTGGGACGTGCGATTTAGCTTCTGGGTCAAATCGGACCAAAAAATAGAATTTGTTCTATTTCTCTGCGATAAATTTTGTAGTGTCAATTTTGTACTAACTTTTAACGTATAGGAAATATCTGGACGATATCACACGTCCCAGTTGTGTTTAGCTTCTTATGGGTTGCAGATATCACGACTGACTGAACGCGCAAGAATGAAACTCCCCGAATGATATTTGACACTTGTACGGCGCATGTTTCGAATCGAGGAATAGCGGGCATAGGAAATATATGATATTTAATATGACTGCGTGCAGGAGCGTCACTTCACCAAAACCTTGGGGGGGCAAGAATTATAATTCCACCATTATTAGATGGTTTTATTGAATTTTTGTATTGAATAATACCTAGTATCAGATCCTTGGGGAGCCAATGCCCTCTCCAGCCCTACCGAATTGACGCCACTGCCTGCGTGTCTGTCAGAATTAGCGACAAAAAAATTTATTATAATCCAGGATTTATTTTAAAATTTATAATAATCTGAAAGAATATTAAAAAAGCTTTGAAGTCCACTATTATAAAAGTTTTTTGAAAAAAGGAGGGGGTCCGAATTTTCAAAAAAAAACAACTCACGTAATTAATGGACGGCCCCTAAATGAATGTTCAATGTAAAGATCAAAAAGGTAAACAAATTTCCTTTTGTTCCAAATAAATAACTTCAAATTTGATTTTTACCGTTGACGACCATTGGAGCATATAGGTCGCAACAGATTGGGTGGTCGCGTGGGTGGCCAAAGTAGACTATCTTTTTTATTTTGTTTTTGTTCGAAAGAAGAAGGTTGCCCGCAACGTGCCCAAAAATTAAGAGCTTTTGCCCCACCCGCCTTTAAAATATTCCAGTATTTAAACATTATTTAATCGAACTTACAGTCATTAAGCAAAGACCAATATTGTAAATTTTTACTTTATTGATCAATGCTATTTTTCAACAAACATGACAAAGATAACAAATGGAACAATTTTAACCTGGTAATTGGTGACATGTTTCGGCTATTACCAATAGCCTCATCAGACCAGTTTGGTTAATTCTGTACATGGACTCGAACCCCTGACCGTTCATGCATTGCAATTGCATATTTTGCGACGGCCGCTCTAACACTTGAGCTACTGAGGGACTTGTCATGAGGTGTACAGAGAGCGCATATTCCATTTGTCATCTTTTTGTCACTTTCTCGCTTGCTGCCAGTATGAAAAAGGGGTAGAAAAAGTTAAGATATTTCGACTTTCGAGTGGTCTGGTAAGTAAATGGACGAATGTACCTTTAAAAATTAGGTACTTTTTGAAAGCCACATTAATTCTCTATTAAATATTACCTTGTTGACGAAAATCGATTCCATAGTTTTTCCAGGAAAAATATGAAGGTAAAAGGGTCACCGGTATCCCAATGGTCGTCAAAGGGCTAATTAAAAAGATATGATAGTTATTGCAAATTAAATGTTTATTATATGTAAGACAATTCTATGTTGTCTTCTGCTCAATATTGATTCTCCGAAAGTCTTTACCAATCAATCACTGTTAAATTTTTGTGTAACATTCCATTCTCATTCCCGTAACTTTACAGATCGGCTAAAATTTTTTTATTATTTTTAGTTTATTTTAATTTGGCAGAGTTAAAGTTAACTGTTTGAAACAGTCTGTTTCAGCTGTTATTTCAGGGGTTGAATTTTAGGTAAAAAATGCCTTTTTATATGAAATTTATTAACTATACCTAAAATTCGCTGTCAGATTAATCATTGCGCATTGCCAAAAAAATTTTCGGCGAAAAAATAATTATTTCGACGAAATAACCAGCTCATTTTGTAGTTTGCTTACTCTCGCTTATTCTCTTCGTTCGCCCGCGGGCGATAGAATACCGACCACTGAGCTAGAGGAAAAACGCACCAAGAAATTCCAAAGACCAAAAACGAACTTTCATTCTGCTTTGTTTATTTAATTTTGTATGTATGCGCAAGCTATTAAGCTGAAATCGCAATGCTGCGCTAGGTCGGTCGCGCTTCGGCCAGTCTTTGATCGGCGTTTGAAAAAGTTTACAAGAATGTATTTACGATATTGGCTGTCAAAACCAGGGACGTGAACCGGGTGAAAAATTTGGTCGGTTCGGTTCAGCGGTTCGAGCCGTTTTTGCACTTTTGGATTGGCTCGTCAAAACTGTTTTTATTTTCTTTGAACCGGAGTTTCGGTTCGGTTCAATGGTTCGGGAATTAAAAGAAACTTTGCATATTTGTGTTATTTTTATTCAGTATCAATCCAAAAGAATATAGAATCATTCATGTACATATAATAAAACTCTTATTTGACAAAAAATTTGACTTACAATAATCAGTTGAGATTGATGAGAAGAATATCTTCTAACAAGTCCTCGTCAATATTTCCCCGCAGGTCTCCAAGAATAAATTTTAGGGTGGAAAATGCCCTCTCTACCGAAAATGTTGAGCACGTTTTCCCTGCAATGTTTACATTCGCTTTTATCACTGGACTCACAAAAAACGAAATAATTATGCACTGAATGTTTTAACATTTTATAAAATAAATAAAAAATTGCAATAACGCGCAAAATTAAGTGACACATGTCTGTCAAATGAGATGGGCTGCCATTGATCTTTACATATGATATTGCAACATGGTAAACAAGCATATTTAACAAAAGAAAATGAGGAAAATTTGTCTATTGAAAATTGGTCAAAATGAACCTTCAAACCTTTATAAAAAGTAGTTCGGTTTTCGGTTCGGATCAAACATTTGAGGAGAATTTCGGTTCGGTTAATGGTTCAGTTAATTAGTAAAAAAAGCGGTTTTCCGGTTCGAAACCGGTTCACGTCTCTGGTCAAAACGCCTGACCTTACTTTTTGTGACGTTGATTGGTCTTATTGGGCACGTTGCTTACGAAGAATACAAAGAAAAAAGTAATAAGTGGTCAGTACAAAGGCAATGGGTTCGTGAACTTAATTTGAACAGGGCCGTGGAAGGTTTTTGCGCTCTTAATTTCCAAAAAATGCAAACTAAGGACCCGGTGCAATTTTTTAAAATAACAAGGATGAAACCGGAAACATTCGAGCTTCTGCGTGCTCTTATTGAACCATCATTGGAGAAATATTCTTGGAGGGAACCCATTTTACCATCTTGCAGACTGTTATCTTTCGCAAGGAGTTCCCAAACAAGTTTTGGCGTGGATATTCCGCATGAAGTACTCAACTGTCCAATACTGCATGTATGAAATATGTGACGTAATTTGGAATATTCTGATGCCATTATATTTGCAACCACTTTCACAGGTGAAGCAAAATGCAGTGAATTTCGAAGAAATGTGGAATCTTCCAAACTGTGTTGCCGCTATTGATGGAAAACACATTAATATGCGATGTCCTCCAAGAGCTGGATCGGAATATTATAATTACAAGGGCCACCACTCAATAGTTCTCCTTGCTGCTTGTGATGCTGACTATATTTTTGTTGCAGTTGACGTTGGTGCCTACGGGAGTCAGAGCGATGATGGGATCTTTGCAGAGTCGTCGTTTGGAAAAAAACACATAAGAGGCGATTTGAACCTGCCCCCGGCATCTTTACTGCCAAACTATAACATAGAGTTTAGTTATTATTTAGTTGGCGATGGAACTTTTCCTCTAAAAACGTACCTAATAAGACCGTACCCGGAAAAACTTTTAAATGACGAAAAATACAATTTCTACAGGCGGCTATCGCGCGCTAGGCGTGCCATTGAGAATGCATTTGGCATTCTGGTGGCCAGATGGCGGATTTTGCAAACAACTTTAAATATGTTACCTTCTAACGTTGAAAAAATAGTTAAAGCTACAGTGGTTTTGCATAATTTCATAAAACTAGTGCTTCACCGAGACGAGAACGATACGATAATTCAAAAATTATCGTATCGTCCTCGTAGTGGAGCTTATCGTCTCGTACTCGTTCTCGTTCTATAATTTTTTGACCTGTATCGTTATCGTATCGTTCTCGTCTCGTTATCGCCGATATTTCTCGTTTAATACCGTTTACATTTATACACTTAATACTAGCTGGACCAGTGGCTTTACCTATGCACTACCCGTTTTTCCACCCCTCTTATACTTTACGCAGTCCTTACTGCAGACAATTGGGTCCATGGATTGAATTTCTAAAATTGGTATAAGTACCAAGAATAAAGGGTTTGCTTGTATTGGAGAAGGATAGACCCATTATCCAACGCCGTAAAAGTGGCTCTATCGCTGTCAAGAGTAAACAAAACAAAACAAGAATAAAACATGCTTGTTTTTACATTTAGGTAACTCTAAAAATGAAGTCGAAGAAGTATTATTTGCTACCACGGTCAAATGAGATGTGAATCCTCAAATTTTGTTTTGATTTTGTTTTTATATTTTTACGAACTTTTTTGTTCGTTTTCAGAAAAAAAATATTAACGTCGGTGTATGCACATTAGGCTGGTTCAAAATCGTATGGAAAAATTAAATGCCGTCAAATTTCTGGTGCTCAGATCTGAAAACATACATTGAGCCTATGAAGCCCTTGTACCAAAATTTCACCCGAATCGGACCATGGGAAGGCGTGTCAGTGGGTCGATTTGTATGATTTTTGTGCATTTTCGAGACGATTTTTTAGTATTATTTCTTTTAATTAAAAAAAATATCAACTTCGAGGTATATTCGTGGTTATCATTTTTTACGGACTCAGTATGATGTGAAATATGTGGGAAAATTGTAAATCAGAAAATCGCCGCAAGTTTGAGTATTGACTCATTGATACGAATGTGAAAAATGCTAAAAAATCTGACATACTTCCACTTTGCCCGTTCGAAACCATACCTATTTTATATTTTACGGCCATGGCACTATGCGCAATCGATTGGAAATCGTTTTTTTACATAGAGAACGATATGTCAAAAAATTTTTATACCAACGATGCGATCTGGAGAAATATTTGATTAATAAAAGCAAGCTTTTCGTCATATGAAAATAAAGATTTTTAGTTTAATTCAGTTCAAGAAACGCTAATATTTCACATTTGTCCATTTTGTAGATTTTTTTGGTTTTCGGCGGCCACTTTAACTAATTTTTTAAACTGATCTTCGTTCTTCATTATCTGTTTGTTGAAATTTTGCAAAGACCAATTGCTCTTTCCGCGGTGTCATTCACAACATGGATTTTCTGGAAAAAGACACATTTGCTGGCCAAACAACGAATCGTGCGAGTGTTCGAAGATTGTGGCCCAAAAATTACATATTCTGAACGACACCGCAAAAAGAGCGATTGCTCTTGTGCAAAATTTCAACAAACAGATAAGGGACCACGTAAATCAGATTCACAAAATACTTAAAGTGGCCGCCGAAAACCGGAAAAAATCTACAAAATGAACAAATGTGAAATATTAGCATTTCTTGAACAAAAATAAACTAAAAATCTTTATTTTCATATGACGAAAAGCTTGCTTTTATTAATCAAATATTTCTCCAGATCGCATCGTTGGTATAAAAAATTTTTGACATATCGTTCTCTATGTAAAAAAAGATTTCCAATCGATTGCGCATAGTGCCGTGGCCGTAAAATATAAAATAGGTATGGTTTCGAACGGGCAAAGTGGAAGTATGTCAGATATGACACGCCTTCCCGTGGTTCGATTCGGTTGAAATTTTGGTACAATAGCTCCATGGGCTAAAGATATATTTTCGGGCCTGAGCTCCAAAAATCGGAACATGTATTGCATTTTGAACCACCCTAATGCACATACATGTGCGTATTAAAAATATAGTGCAAATTACGCAAACGTGTATGGTATATGCGGGTTCAACGATCTAAATAGTTATCGTACGATAAACACTATATTATCGGCGAGAACGAGATATCAGAGGTTAGACCTTTTTCGTTCTTGCCCTCGATTGTACGAGAAATAATTTTTTTAATATCGTCTCGTTATCGTTCTCGGTCCCGATAACGAGAACGATATTTATCGGTTCTCGGTGAAGCACTACATAAAACTCAATGATGCTGCTTATTGCTCAGAACAATTTGTTGATATCTGCGACGAGAATAATGAAATTGTTCACCGGGGTCATTGGCGCAACGAAGTCCTGCCTCTTTCTCAAGCTAGATCAATATATTCAAATTTTTCTTTGCGAGAAGCATTCCAAATGAGAGATGCACTTAAAGATTACTTGTTTCAAAATAAAATATAAAAAATTCATTTTGTTTAATAATACATATATAAATTAAAAACATTTTTCATCAGTAACAAGACAGTCTCTTCTTTCAAAGTAATATCAATCTCACTATATTTTAAAAAGTTTATGTATTTACATGTCTCGGCATTTTTGTGTGTTTTTACAAAAGTTTAATATTTAAGTAGTGTTTTAGTTGTTAAGAAGCTCGTCATTAACTTCTTTCAAAAATTTTTCTTGAAGGCGAATTTTTGCGTGCTGCGGTAAAACTTTCATTTTAATTGCAATCACTTTCATGAATGCGTCGTTTTCATCTGCATCCTGAACTTTGAAGCGATCCGACAAAGTCTTTGACAAGTTGCCAAAAAACTCCATACTACCGTTATGAGGACCGGACCTTTTTGCTGGTTACTTCTGCATGGGCTCGGGAGTGGAGCAGTTTTCGAAATTGAAGGAGTTTTCGTCAGCTTCTAAAAACTCCGGTTTTTATCTATTATCTATTTTTTTTATCATTAAGAGAGTCGTAATTTCCATCCTGTCTACATTTTAAAATATTTTAAAAATAATATTGGCACATTCATACTTTCTAGGTCTCAAAGCCTTATTAAGAAACTCCAGTGAGTTGTAAAACTCCCAACAGGTCATGCTCAGCAACGCCGCTGCCAGAGGGCTGGTCCATTTTCTTTTTTTCGCGGACGAAACGATCTCGAAGACTTTTCCATCTTTGCTTGCAATGGTCAACTGAAGTTTAAATATTTTTGCATAAAATTTACTGCAATCTAATTTGAGATAATTACAAATCACCAGGTCTCCCAAGCTCTTCACCGCTTTTGGCCCATGTGGAATCGCGATTAATTATATTTTTATAGCTTCGAGACTTTGTATTATGTATATAAATAATCGTGTTGGCAGACTAAATTAATTAAATTTTCTTCAAATTTTTCCATTTCGTTTATTTATTAAAATTTTTTGACATGTGAATAATGTGTCAAACGCACGTTCTAGTAGAAAGCATGAATCAATAATATACAGATTGCGCCATGCGCATGATTTGACGTCTGATGACGTCAGTGTTGAACACGCAAGAGTTGCCAACCTTATGCTCTGTGAAATCAAGTCTTATTTATTTATTCTTTTGTTGACTTTTGTGTCATCAAAGACTGGAATTTGCTATATATGCTATTATTATTATATTTTTAAGGTATATATTGTTATTCACTTATAATAAATATATATTTTATGAGCTGTTTTGAACTAAGAATGATAAAACATTCTTGGCTTTGAACAAATCTTAAAAAAAATTTTATTATTAAAATGTTGTATTTTGAGTTGTGGCAACTCTGCTCTGAGTATTTTGAAATTTGAAATCGGTAAAACATTTTGTTTCGAAGTGTTCAAGTGCAATTATAAGGCTATTGACTGTGTCGAAAAAAACGGGTAAAAGGAGCTAATTCGTTAAAGGTATTTTATTATCTTATATGTTCAATTGAATCCTAAAAATGATACAGTGAAAGTCGTATATACCGACTCCGCTTGTAACGACCAACCGCTTATTACAACCGCTACGTAGTCGTTTGGTTGGTTTCTTCACAAATCTTATGAGCATTTTGGCGGTTATAACGATCGTCGGATATAGCAACGAGTCGACGAAATTTCAAAATATTAAAAAAAACATTTTTTTTTATTTTAAACATCCTTATTGGATACGTTTAGTACAATCTTAACCTAGTTAATTTATTACTACTTTTGATTTGTACCTTAAAAAATTATATTTTTTTTTTAAAGTAAAACGAGAGAGGGCTTACTGTACCATTGTGCAGCTCCCAAAAACAGGATAGTTAGTATTCATGTCAATTCATGCGGTTTTATTCTCTTGAGTCTCCTTAACTCATGTGTTATGTCCAGAAGTTGGATGGCCTCCACGTTTAGGTGAGTAAGTAGTCTCTTTTCATGGTTGATGGCATACTCATGAATCACATCGTTGACCCATTTCACCTCAAGGTCATTGTGTAATTCCACATTAGTCACGTAGCGGTAAGCATTAGTGATCATTCTCAAATTAGATTTCTTTGTGCAGCCCCACAACTGTATACCATACGTCCAGATTGGTTTAATGATAGATTTATAAAGGAGCACTTTGGAATATAGGTTTAGTTTGGAGTAGTGTCCAATCATCCAGTACATTTGTTGTTGTTTAATTTTTATTTGCTCGGCTTTCCGTCGTACATGATGTTTCCAATTCAGTTTATTGTCCAAATGAAGTCCCAGATATTTGGCAGAGCTCTCTTGAGGAATAGGCACCCCATTAAGGAAAATCTGTAGATCGTCCCTTGTGGGCCGCAACGTATAAGTGACATGGGTTGACTTTAGTTCATTGAGCTTGATCTTCCAGTTTATTGTCCATTGGTTGACTTTATCTAGAGCGTGTTGAAGATTCTTCACTGCACTTTGTTGTGAATCGCTCGCTGACATTATAACCGTGTCATCAGCAAATGTTCCAATGAATGTATTTTTTGTTACAGGAATATCAGCTGTATATAAAAGGTAGAGGAGAGGTCCCAAAACACTTCCCTGTGGTACTCCAGCCAAAATTGGGTAGAAGTTCGAATACGCTTCTTCATATAGAACTCTGAACTTTCGTTCTGATAGGTAAGACTCCAGAAGTTGACAATAGTTTTGGGGTAGTATTAAGCTCATTTTGTGAGTAGGTAGTAGGTCTCATTCAAGATATATTTTTTGAATGCAATGTGCACGTGAGTACACAAATTTTGTTTGAATTTTGTGTGAAGGGAAATTTATTTCAGTTTGCGTGTCAGCGCCGTCTCTAGCTGTGTGCGGGCCCCTAGGCTGAACATATGGTGCGGGCCCCCCTATGGGGACTTTTAATAAATACCTAGAAAAAAAGAGGTTTAATACGAATTCTTATCTACTACTTTTACTACAACCTGTGTATTAAGGAGGAAAATATAAAAGACAGACGTCCATAGCTACATTCTTAACACCACCACCCACAAAAAGAAAAGGCCACTAATTCTACTTTAGCGAACGAACCCGTCTTTTTTTTAAATCACACGCACCGTACTCATGCAAAATAGCGTAAGACTTACTTTTGAAATGAAATGGAAACTTAGACAGTTAAGGCCTGCAAATTTCTTAAAACATGTTCAAAATAAGGTCAATTTCAAGAATTCTTCGGAAACGCTCAAAATTCGAAAATTTATTCATATTCGAGTATATACTCTTTTAAAAAATAATTAAAATGCTCCTGGGGTTGGAATTTGAGAAAAAATGAAGAAAATTAAATTTTTTTCTTTAAGATAACCGTCAAAAATTAAAAAAACTCGGAAGGGCTGTTATCTCTGAAATTGTCATTCGAGACAGCCCATCATCATCAATCTCAGTATGTATGATAAGTGAAAATATGTTTTATTGGTCAGATTAAGTTTTTCGGAAATATTAATCGCTAAGAAGAAAATAATGCTGAAGTGGTCCCACTTTTCTAAAATTCGAAAAAAAAAATGGATACCAAAGTAAAATAGCATATCTAAGCTATACCTCTTTCGTTTGGTGTTATCAGAACTTTATTAAAATCCAATAGTTCATTCCAACAATATAGACGAAATACAAATAAGTTTTTGCCTGCAGTGACACCTATGACCATATTTTTGAAGTGTAGTACAGGAGCTTTGGTAAAAATATAATACATAACAGCGTGAGCGGTCTTAAACGTTAGCGCGTCGTGTGATCACACTGCGATGTAAGGATTCAGCATATCCGTTTTTCCATACCCGCCATTAAATAGGATCACGCGTCAAAAAGAAATGATTTCATGTTTGTTTTGGATCAGGCGTATTATACTTTATAAGAGTAAAAGGTTTTCGTCATAAAAAGCATAAATACTCTCTAAATCACAATTTAATTAACTTTTAAATGCAGTTTCAAGAAAAATTAAAATTTCAAATGAGCAAAAATTGCTAATAAAGCTACAATTTTGGAAGTCGCTTTTGTTAAAGTCATTATAAGTTGGGATCCCCTGAATAGATGTAAAAATATAGGTGTTATAAGAAAGATAACTTATTGTCCAATAATAAAAGTGTATAAAACTTTAAAATTCGATATGATTTTTCTGAAATTCTGACCAACTAAATTATCTTTTTTATGACATACTACATATGATTTTAACAAAAGCTATATCCGCAACATCCGATGGCTATATCACCGAAACCAGATCCGAGTGATACTTTTTGATCAAATATTTATCTATAATAGTTTTTTTATTCATAAAAAAATGGCGCGGGCCCCCTTGTGGCGCGGGCCCCTAGGCTGCAGCCTATATAGCCTATGCTTAAAAACGGCCCTGTTGCGTGTTCATTTTTGTGTTGTGGATGCTTTAGGAACATTAAAAGGTTTGCTTATAAGCACATTATAAGCCGTGTTTTATTCGTTTTGGTTAAACCAAAATTTCATACAACTGCGTGAACCAGCTCAATTTCTAGTTCAATTGATTGAACTTTTTTTGTCTATGCTATGCTATGCTGAATTCGAAGAATAGATGTCGCACATAGCAAGTAGTTCTAGACACAAAACTAAAATAATAAAATTTTTTTGGCAGCATTGCTTGAATTTTGCAGTTACGGTTTTAGGTCACGCGGGGCCTTATGCATGCGGTAAGTGCTGGGCCCAAATATTAAAATAAAATCACATAATAAAAACAAAAACAAAGATGAATCAACAGTCATTAATCGGTGCTTTGATTCTGCTTTCATTTTTCTTTTTTAATAGAGATAACGTCAAATAGATTTGATCTTCATCTTCTATCGTCGATTTTTTTCTATCCTCGGAAAACGATAGAAAAACATTGGTATAAGCGTCTGCGACGCTATAGATCAGTCCAAAAGCAATTGATACCAATTTCTTGAAAAAAAAAAATATGTAATGATGCGTGAGGCCCCTTACCGTGCTAGGCCGCGTTCAACCATACGAGTTTGCCGGCTATCAGAACGGCTCTGATTTTAAAACAGAACACTGTCATGAAACCTAGTGGTCAGTACCAGAATTAAAAAAGTTTAAACTTTTGTGTTTTATTCACTTTTAGGTTTAACCAAAGCGAATAAAACACGGCTATTACATTACAAAAATATATATAAATACATACATACATATCGCACACATTTAACTAAAGAGTCACAACTCAAAATTTGTCATTTTCGAGTTTAAATTAAAACTGCTCATCATACATTTTTTGCTATATTTTGCTGTCAAAAAAAAAATTATTTCTCTCTTCATGCTGCAATTGAAATTAGGCTGCAATATATAAAAGTGCTCTATTTTTAGTTGTGTCGGAGAGTTAAAGCTATTACGATCACTACGATCAAACCATACTCTGTTAGTACCTTCTACTAAATAACCCACACTTTATTTCTGGCAAATAGCTCCAAAACAGTTTTTTGCGTTTTTTGAAAATTTTGAGTTTTGAATTTTTAGTTAAATGTGTGTAAGTTTTCGTTTTTTCATTATTTTAGTAAATTGATTTATTTTTCAATATATCAATAAAACTTAAAATTAATACAAATACTGTTTTTTATTTATTAGCAGTATTCGGATATAAAGACTGTCGGTTATAACGATCAACTTTGAACGGTCCCTTTGCCTTCGTTATAAGCGACTTTCACTGTATAGCCAAAAGTGCTACTAAATTGTGGCTTGGACTTTTCAGAACGGGTCGAATTTGTCCATTTTTTATATTTTTAATTATAACTCAAAAACTATACATTATTGATAGAACCACATCAAGAGATTTATTGTAGGAAATTAAATTTCCTATCGAAATGACTTTTTATATTGGGAAAAAAATAATTTTTTCAACAAAATAAGTTAAAAATACTATTGAAAAATAAACGGAAAATTTCACCTTTTTTAATTTTTTGAAATTTTTGTGTACAACTTTTTTTTGAGTGTATTTAAGGGATCTTTTTGTGTACAAAAAAGAAATGTGGCGTAGTTTCCGTCAAACTGAAGGCCCACAAAATTATTTTGGACAAAAATTGACTGAAATACAGTTGTGCTAAGTTACCTACTTTTGTATGATGTTACTAACACATGACGACAAAAATAAAAAACGTCCAAAACCAGAAACCAGACCTATCATATCCGAAGGGCTTTGATGCGCTGAATCCGAATCCGAGCTCAGAATTTCTCCTATACGTCAGGTTTTTGAGGTATTTTAACCTAAAAGTGCAAAAAATACGGCTATATCGTTTTTAGGGTTCAATTGAACATATAAGGTAATAAAATACCTTTATCGAATTAGCTCCTTATTAAGGTACATAGTCAATAGCCTAAATAGTGTTAATTAATTATTTTAAGTGAAAAAACAACAAATATTAAACAAATTAAACAAATATGAATATCAAAAAAGTGTTTAATAAGCTTAAAACAAAATAAAAATTAAAAACATATATTGACGATTTCGAAGTCATGAAGTGTACAGTAGGCATTTGCAAACAAGACAGCCGCAAAAAAAGAAAGTTTCTGGGAATAAATTTAAATATATTTTTTGGCTAAGACAAAATGTCTATAAGTTTATTTGTATTTGATTGATAAAAAAAGGTCCTGGAAAAGCTGTGCATTACTTCAGATTTCCAAGTAAGCCGGAGCAATTAAAGTTCTGGATTGACTTTTGCGAAAGAAGCAGACCACTTACAAAGCATGACAGAATATGCTCAATGCACTTTAAAAATGAAGATTTTGAAAGAAATTTTAAATTTGAAATGGGTGAGTTGCAATTCATGCCAGCTATATGTATAGTTAAGCCTCTAACGATGGTGTCATCTTATGTTAAATAGGATTAACCGAAAACAATGTGCCCAAGCTTAAGCCCGATGCAGTCCCAAGCGTTAAAGAGCCATTACAAGAAGTAAATTCAACACAACTATGTAACGCTGAAAATAGTATTGATATGGAACATGGCTACGGTTGTAGAGACTTTAACAACAATGCTCTTAGTCTTCAAATTCGAGCTTTGGAACAGCAAATGTAAGTAAATTACAAGTAAAACTTGGAACCAATAACCAATTTGCTGAAATAAATTAAATGAAATTTGCCTTAGAGAATCATTGCGGCTCGAAAATGAAACTATGAAAAATGTTCATAGCCAATCTTTGAACACAATTAAAGAGCTGCGTCGTCAATTAGAAAGCGTTAATTTGTGTAACCAAAATTTATAAAAAACGTTGGGGCGAATATTTACTGCAGGGCAGCTGAAAAAAATGAAGAATGGCGATAAAAAACAAAACTGGATGGAAGCCGACATTGCCCAGTCCATAACGCTATATTTTACAAGCGCCAAGGCTTTCAAACTATTAAGAAAGAAAAAGTTTCCATTGCCGTCGGTAAGAACTTTACAGCGATGGGCCCAAAAAACTGATGTCTCAACAAGTATTTTGGAGCCTGTTGTAAAAATTTTGTCTGCGACCAATCATATGACTGAAATGCAAAAGTTGTGTGTTTTGAGTTTCGACGAAATGAAGGTGAAAGACAAGACAACCAGACAACAGACTCTACCCTTGCGCCTGCTGGATATGTACAGGTGGCTATGTTGAGAGGTTAATCATGCCCATTAACTTTGTGTGCTTCTTTTATTTTGTTATGTTGTAGGCCTAACCGCAAAATGGAAGCAGCCAGTTTTTTATAACTACGACTGTCAAATGACAGAAACCATTTTGTTTGAAATTTTTACAAAAATGAGAGAATATGGATACATTAGGTCTGTACGAGCCGGATTTTGTGGTAAAAAATTAAAAGTGTCAAATTGCGATTTCGAGAGAGTAAAAGCTGAAATTTCTCTGACTGACTCACCACCACAATTTTCGGCTCGAACGCAAAAATAGGTAAAAAATCTGTAAATTTTAAGAAAATCTATAATTCTTTTTGGTCTGCCTTGATCGATTTGAAAAGTAATGTGCCTTACATGTATATTCCATGTTTATTTTTCTTTTTGCTTCATTTAGACATTCTTCAATCGAATAAAGCGTTACAAATGCTTTATATAGAATTGAAGCGGTAATTTAATGTAAAATATATTCTAACTTATCATCTGAACCAGGATGTGTTAGAAAATTTCTTCGGAGTAATTTGATCGAAGGGTGGCATCCACGATCACCCTGATCAGCTCGAATTTAGATACCGATTTCGATCATACATAATGGGGCGTAACAAAGGAGTTTTAGGAGAAAGTGCAAATGTCCAAGTGGATTATACACCCGATTTGGAAGCTATTACAAATCCATTAACGGGTATTTTTTTTAAAATAAAACATAATTGCAATAAAATAGAATTTCTGTTCATATCCAAGGTACTATTCTCAGAACCATTAGCGCAGGAGCTGAACAACCTTCAGAAAAACAAAATGATGAAGACGATTATAAAGACCTGCAATATGACGGTCTCAAGAATTTGGGGGGCTATATATATGCCATAGACTAAGACACGAAGACCCTACGCTAGCGATTTCGGCGCAGTCCGAGAATTCATATCCTTGGGTCAACCATTTAAGTGAAGGTGGGCTATCAAAGCCCACAGAAAAATTAATGGACGCAATGGTTTTGTGCAACACAATTCTTAAAAACCTTAATGAAAATACCTTGCACATAACTGACAAATATATTTCGAAGCACTTATTTGAAGCTGAAAATATAAAAGTCAGTAAGAAGGTAAAAAAAATATTTTTTAAAGCAAGAATGTTAAACAATGAAATCAAAGAAAAATATCCTAATCGGAAGAGAAAATTTAATAAAATTACAACATAAAACCGTGACTGCACTGTACTTAAATTAATCAATTTGTTCCACTGTTACGCTCTCCTCACACTTTTTTGATTTCTAATGCTCACAATTTTTAGCCAATAGGAACACGTTTCAAATGACGTCAGTGGTGTACATGCGCAGAACAAATCAAGTTTCGTGCGCCGGATGTCGCAATCTGTAGTTTATTGATTCATGGTAGAAAGTAGCTCTACTCGAGCTTCGGGTATGGCGTTTATCGTATTTACGATAAAACAGAACGCAAAGCCTGAGGTCGCATTTAATATTACAGCATAAGCATGCATTGTTTCTAGTTCAGCTGTCAGAGTGCGACCGACTGAACGCCGCATTGTGATTTCCGCATAACTCTTTGCGCGTTTTCGGTTATTTCGCTGTAGTCGGCAGCAATAATAAATTCAATGTTCGCAGGTTCCTGATTATTTTCTTGTAATCAATTAAAAAATTCAGTTTTTAAAAAACTTTTTCTTTATTTCTTTGTATTTATGCATGCGGATCAGAGAACTGCAGTGATCCACCGCGACAATAAGTACACCGCATAAATGTTGCTTATTTTTCATACGCGAGTATGCAAAACACCGCCACAAAAACTACGCGGTGTTATTTTTACCTATAGTTCTGTTATACTTACACAAAGCTATCGCAAAAATGCTGATCACTTTCCTCTTAACGCATTTTTGTACTCATGTGAAGAGCGACCGCAAAAACTTTGTGCCTGTAAAAACCACCATCTAGTTGTTGCAATCAGTGCTGTCGTTTCGAAAAAAATGTAAGTGCTCAATTGAAATGGGTAGTACTACACTAATATATGTTTACTTACATTGAAATAAATCTAATACACATATAGGTATAAAATTCTCGTGTCACAGTGTTAGACTCCAAACTCCTCCGAAACGGCTTGACGGATTCTTATGAAATTTTGTGTGTACATATATTCAGTAGGTCTGAGAATAGAAAGTAAACTATTTTTCATCCTCCTTTATGAGCAATTTAGGGAGGCCGTCATACAAAAATATTTTAATAATAGCATTTTCACAAAGACCACTTAATCGATTCGCATGAAATTTACACCACGTGTCTTTTATATTAAGTGGAATAGCTCAGGCAGTGGAGTCAATTCGGTAGGGCTGGGGAGGGCATTGGCCCCCCGCAAAGATCTGATACTTGGTATTATTCAATACAACAATTCAATAAAACCATCTAATAGTGGTGGAATTATAATTCTTATACCTATGTACGTTATACAAACATATTAACAGAGATTACTTAAAACTATACTATTTTTCCATGAACTAAAACTATTTTTCCATGAAAATTAATGTTTTTACAACAATTAAATAATACATGCTTAAAATATTGCCTTTCGCATAGGTATATAATGTTTTTGTTTGCATTTGTTTTGTTTTTGCACGTTTGATTCCGACTGGGTTTCTCGCATATTCAATTTTGAAGTGAATCAGAATGATGGTCTGTTTCATTTATGCAATTCACAGTTCATTGTAAATTGGGCTGGTAAATTTACAATGTTGTAATTTTACAATATTTTACGAGGTTGTAACTTGTGTTGTTATTGTTTCCCATATAAATGCTAATTACAACTAGTCGATCAATTTCAACATGCCTTTGAGCATGTTTTTTGAAAGTTGTATTCGTTTTCAATTTTGGTGAGAGGATCGTATAGGGAAAAGAGAGTGACAAAAACAAACTTTGTAAACAGCTCACAGTTGTATGATTTGACACATTGTAATTTTGTCACGTTCCAATTTTACAATGAACTGTGAATTGCATAATTGAATGTGACCGCGGGAGGGTAAATGGCCAACACTAGCTTAGGTTATAAGACTTTTATTTAGGGTGACCCTTATACAAAAATATTTTTCAAATAGCCTTTTCACAAAGACCACTAAATCGATTCACATCGAATTTACACCAGGTGTCTTTTATATTAAGTGGAATAGCTAAGGCTACAAAACTTTTATTTATGATACATATTTGGGGTGGGCCTCATACAAACATATTTTTAAAATATAATTATTAGTAGTATATAATTAGTATTATCACAAAGACCATATAATCCGTTAATTTGGAATTGACACCACGTGTCTTTTATATTAAGAGTCATAGCTTAGGCTACAAAACTTTTGCTTAGGGTGCATATTTAGGGTGATCCTCATACAAAAATATTGTTAAAATATAGTTTTCACGAGGAACGGCCAATCGATTCACACTGAATTCACACCATGTACCTCTTTTATATTAAAAGGCAAAGCTAAGGCTACAAAATTTTAAAAAAGGGTGGCCTTCATACAAACATATTTTTAAAATAGCATTGAACTTACACCACGTGGCTTCTATATTAAGAATAATAGCTTAGGCAATATAACTTTTATTTAGGGTGGTCCTCATACAAACATATGTACATATATAAACTATTATTTTCATGAAGACCGGTCAATTGATTCACATGGAATTTACACAACACGCCTTTTGTATTAAGCTATTTTTTGTAGGGTGCACATTTAGGGTGGCCCTCATACAAACATATTTTTAAAATATCATTTTTTCGGAAACCTCTTAATCGATTCTCATGGAATTTACACCAAGTGGCTATTCTATTTAGAGGCAGAAAGTATTTTTTAAATAGAATTTTCACGAAGAATTCATAATTATTTCTTAAATGTTTCTAATGGTCTACGGAAGGTTTTTGCAAAGTTTGGTTTAGAAAAATGGGCAGTGACACACCCTCCAAAATCAAATTAATCATATCTCTTCAAGTACTGGACGCAGATGAATGGGACTTGATATAAAAAGTTCTGGCAAAATAAGTTTCACTGGAAAAATGGGCTGTTTCGCTTATACATCGCATGAGTTCAAATAACATCCGGAACAACTACCGGAAAGGGCAGAACAACGTCTGCCGGGACAGCTAGTTAGTAATAAAAGTTTACAGTATTTGTGGAAATTCATTTATTATAGTATGAATATTGTTACTTGAAAAAACATTTATTATGTTATGACTAGCTTTTCATAAATAGCTACGCATAAAAAAAATTAGTACAAACGAAATTGGCCGCGTTTAAAAAGTATGAATCTTTCATAGTTAAATTCTAATGGTTAATGCGATGTTAAAATTTTTTAGTTTCAAAATTAGTAACCCAAAATAACGAGCGATGATTTTGACACTTCAAGATTTAAATAATGCTAATGTAATTGAAGCATGAGAGATCAAAGAACGGTGGGGTAGTATAAATTTCTGATTAGTTGGTGCAAATTTTCGGTAGTACAAATTGAGCGTTGGGTAGTACAGTAGTACGCGTGGCTGAAGGGTAGTACAAAAGTACTATGGTAGTACAAACGGCAGCACTCGCATTCGGGTAATTTTTTGCATATGATTTGTGCAATGTTTTTCGAAAAATTGTTTTGTGTGTGCTCGGGTGTTCAAACGAAAGAGATAATCGGTGTTGCTACTGCCAACAAAAAAAAACGCCCCAAAAAGTTGTTCGAAAATTACCACTTTTGATACAATTATATAATTTCGGCAACACTGAAGAGGATCGGCGTCTGGGTAAATGCGTACATAAGTAAATACACAATTAATCTAAGTGTGTGTTTTATTGGCACCGCGTATTTTTCATGTTCCTCTTTGTTTTTCATTTTTGTCATTTTTACTCGTACGATTTTTGAGAAATACGACCGCCACACGACAACGATGGGCGAAAAAGCAATTCAAGTGCACCAGCTATGCAGCAGTTTTTATATTTATATTGCTATGAGTATATATTTGCATAAACTGCATGTCATGCGGTGTGTGTAGCACCGCAACCCATTTTTGAGCGAGTATACTTAAGGTAGTGAAATTAGGCACTCTTGCAGTTCTCTGATGCGGATGTAAATAAAATAAATTAGAAGTTTCAAACATAAAAAATGCAGTTACATATTTGTTAATGTATTTTAAAAAAAGGAAATATAAATATGATCAAATAAATGAACTTTAATCCATTACACATGGAATGCTGCTTCTGCCAAAAGTAGTTCTAGTCTCAAATTGTATTGGATTTTTTTTCGTTTTTTTATGCTATGCATCTCAAGAAATATGGACAGAATTAGACAACAACGCTATATCTGGATAAATATAATAGCAGGAAATTTTTAATTTAGTACTAGGATGTATGTATATTGTCTATGTTAAGCACCTCTAGACGTATGGATGGGATTAGAGGACACGACGTGGCACTTTCTATACCACAAAGACACTCAAAACGTACATAGTACCTGGACATTTATAATATCAGAAGTTTTGAAAT
Organism: Meiosimyza platycephala; assembly: GCA_963662105.1. Classification (NCBI taxonomy): domain Eukaryota; kingdom Metazoa; phylum Arthropoda; class Insecta; order Diptera; family Lauxaniidae; genus Meiosimyza; species Meiosimyza platycephala. The sequence continues at coordinate 65,138,197 of OY759211.1, read as the reverse complement.
TGGATACTAGGGTGTGTTGGTGCATTACTGAATAACAACCCTGCGCAAATTTTTTCTGAGCAAAGCAAACTGTGAAAATATCATTTTCTCTCATTCTGTAAAATGTCAGTCTTCCGGCTATTTAAGTTTTGGTTCTTTTTATGATTAACTTGCCCGCGGCATGAATTAAAATTTAAGTCCGCGTATATTACCACAATATAAATTGTAAACAAGATTAATATACTAAGTTGCTCAGAGCGGCCATATGCACAAGTGTAAGCAATTTCTACTAAATTTTATATTAACTTTATTGAAAAATCTGTTTCCAGATTTTAGCTCCTGTTATTTCATGTATAAACCAGATACTTCGTGTACAAATATTTAAATAATAAATAATCTACTGAAATCCTATAAATCGGTGCTTAATATACATGTTTGATTGGCTTAGGCATGCTGTGGCTGAGTGGCCTTCGTACAAGGGTGTATTTTGTCTATGCTTAGCACCTCACAAAATATATGTAGATGGAATTAGACAAAAACCTCTTATACAATAAAACAGTTCAAATGCTATATCTTGGCTTATCTATGGCAGCTATAGTTGTGAAACATTGTTTGTGTCAAGCTACTTGCAAAATTTAAAAGTGATTGGTCAAGGGGGCGTGGCTCCTCCCATGCAACAAAAACATCTTATTGCTTTTCTGGTACCTATATCTAGTTGTGAAATGTGGTACATGAACCCAATTGTCAATTGCACAACTAGTTTTGTATAAGAAATTTATTTTGTATGTTGTTTTGTATGGAGCAGTTGATGAACAACGAGCAGAGAAGCGGAACATTGTCATAGATCCTTTAAAAGAAAAATATTGCATCTTATACTTAATTGGTCATGTATGCTAGATTGGCGTATGCAGTCGAAGATTCAATAAATTTCTGAGCTGAAGAATAATGTGGATTTAGTTTAATAGATGGCAATCACTCTACTGCATTAGCTCGGACACATCGAACGAATGAAATACAATGCTCCTGGCTAGATAACATACAATTCACAGCTAGATTCCAGAAGAAAATTTAGGCTTCTCTTCAGTGAACAAGTGATCAACTTAGGTGAAAACATTCGATAGATTTAGCCCGGAATTGAAAAAGACGTAGGTAGTGCTTCGTTAATGCAGGTATGACCTTGCATGAATTTATAAGTCGTATGAGGCAAAAGTAAAGTAAATTACATGGTATATTAATTTTGTAGACATTTTAGAAAATATTGTAAGCTTTTCTTTTTGGCATATGTGTGTACACATGTATATGTTACCGGCCGAACTAGTTTTTAGGATAAACTAGTTTTTCCTAGACCAAACTAGTTGATTTGAATGCTTAAAAGTATGCAATTTAATTTTAATGTAAAGGCATTGTGGAGTGGCCGCCTCCAAGCCACTTTTAGACATATCGGAGGATGTAAATCCTGAGCCGCTGCCGAAGGTCGCCCACTTACCTTAACTTACTACTTGCCAATCATACAATGAAATTGATAAGTTGTATGGCCTTAGTCTTAGCTAGCCACAGAGCTTTTGCATTAAAATTCATTGCCTACTTTCAGGCTTAATAGTAACTAGTTTGGCCTAAATCTAGTTTTTCCTAGGCCACACTAGTTAATTTGAAGGCCTGAAACTATGCAATATTATAGACTGAACTGTACAATATATTGTACAAAAAAAATTATCGCATTTCTCTACTTCTCCTTTTAAAAATTTCGCAGATTTTGAAAAAACAAAACTTAATTTTAAATCAAGCATGCTTTTTCTTTTTAAAATTTAAATTTGAAAAACAAAGGTAGTATGGTTAGTATTTTACTTGACCTTGAAAAACAGCCTGCATTGCGTCCGTGTATTTTAAAGAAATGCGCACACAAACTTTAGATTTTTGAGAAGGTAATGAACATTTTTTTTTTAAGTAACATAAGCTTAAATTAAAGTTAAAAAACCAATTCTTAGTAGAAAATCAATATTTAAAAAGAAAATCTGGAAAAAAAATTGTTTTAATAGGTTAAAAAAAGTGTACAATATATTGTACAAATTCCTCCAATGCTAATGTACAAAGAAATAATTTGGTCAATATATTGTACAAAATTCAAAAAAGGTTGTTGTTTTTTTTTATATATTTTCCGCAGACTGCGATGAAAAAAAACTGTTATTGTTCTGCTTTGTATGGGTTTTTGAATATTTTCAGTTTACAGAAATACTTTTACAATGAGTTTACGCAAATAAGGTTTATGAGCATAAAAAAATAATTAATTTTTGGACATGATTGAAGCAGATTTATCAGATTTTGAGAAAGAAGCAGATGAAAATGGGGAACAAGCTGAAATTGTGTGCTGCTGACATCGATTCCGATGATGAGATTCTTATAGATTCTCTCATACAACGTAATAATTTTAACGAACAAATTTAAGGTACGGATTCTCAATAGCAATTTTTGTGCACTTGAGTAAAATATTGACGAATTCCGGTCATAATCCGTACTTCGGCAACTTTTTTAACTCTTCCAACTTACTTTTAAACCTACAACAAATTTTCTGGAGTCTAAAATTTGAGTTTTTAGGCTGTACCTTTGATGAATTTTAATATCTATGTTTGCGTTTTTCAATAAAAAAAAATTTAAATATATAATGATTTTATTAAATATTTACTCCCTTGATGCAGTTTGGTCAATATATTGTACAAATTTCCCAAAGGTCTGTAGCCTTTCCCAAAAACCTTTTACTATAATTTTTTGTGTTTTATTGCTAATTAAACCTAAATCTGTGAGAATAAGACAAGAACATTTTTTTTTGACTCGAGATGAAAAAGTTAATAAGAAAGGGTTAAACAATCCAATGATTTTGAGCCCCATATTTAGGTAATACAAGCACAGATATACATACATATGTTACATACATACAAATTGTATACGTACATATGTATGTACATACATAAAATTTTTAACCATAAAAAAGACTGCATTAAAACTACAACGAACATCTGACATCTTGATATTGTGACAGAAATTTGCTCAAGGTATAGTGTTCTTTTTCGCTAGTTTAAAAGAAAATTCAATTAAGTTACAGTAAAACAACTTGAAACCACAAAAAAAAGTTGAAAGTTTATTTACCAAACAACACTTGACAATTTGCAGCAATTTGGAGCTTTTGTTGTTTTACGTAGATAGTTGTGCGTGGTCTTGTTCGTGCACCTTAAGCTGCTGTTATCCCAACTGTTCTCTTTATAGTTGCAGTTATTGTTGTTGTAATGGCTGATGTTGGCAAGCGGTTCCCAACTTTTCCAACTAAATTACAACTTTGTCCTCTTAATATCGCAGACTGTTTCTCATCCTTCTGTCAGCATTTGATAGAAATTTAATGTAACATTATGTACTATTCTTCTTCCCGGACGAAGGATGTACAAAAATTTACTTCATATTTTGTAATGTAGTTTTTTAAAAAAAATTTGTATGTTCAAATGAGCAATAAAATATATGAAAAATTTGTTAAATTAGTCAATCAATTAAGATTTTTGTTTAATGTTTAACTTAGTTTTACTTTTCGGAACTTTATTGATACTTGGGTCTCTTTAAACAACTGTTCTTAAGTTCAATTGAATATTTTTGTTTTTTGAATAGTTTTCAGAGAAATATTTCAGTGATAGAATAAACCTTGTAAAATTTAGGATCCATGTGTCAAATCCAGGACATTTTTTAAGTAATCGGTGAATATAATTTTCCAAAATTTTTCATGTAAAACCTTGGAAAATTCACAATTTAAATTTGTACATTTCATAGTTCTGTAAATTTATTATGGCATAACCTTTTGAGACAATTTTGTATCATCTTCAGTTCCAATAAAAAATCGTCTAAGCTTGTATTCAATCTTATTTTTGGACTAAACATTTTTGAAAGTTAATGTTGTAAGTAATGTTGATGCATTCGTTTTATGTAATTACATAAAAATGTTTTTCTTAAAAATTAAATGGCCTATGAATTTCTACACTATATACATACATACATATGTACATTAGACCTTACCTCAAAAAAAAAGTTCACGGTACACCAGCATATTCGAAGCATTTTTGCAAGTTAATTTCAAAAAACATTTTTTTTTTTTGGCTGAAATGCACGACCTCTATCATTTGAGTTTTTCATCATATCTTCTTCATTTTGTCTTGAGTAGACCAACTTTTCGATCCAATGATCCTTGACATCAAGTACCCCGTTCTTGAACTTACCCACTATATCTTAGTTTCTACCATCCTAATGTACCACCCTAATGTCAGAAAATTAAAGCTAGCAAAAAATCATTAAATTTTTCCAACAGAAGTATTTCGATTATTCCATTAGAACTATTTTTAAAAATATTTTTAAAGTTTTTTACCGAACGCAGGGGTTCTATTATTAAATTTTTCGTCATATCTTCGGTATTTAGAGTCGGATCTTAAAACATGGTCTCGAGGAGAGCAATTTTTTTTTTGCTCCAAAGGTCATTGACTTTAAGAACCCAGCAGATCTATGATCAGAACTATATGATCAGATCCAACAAGCTGAATAAGTGGCAGTCTGGATTCCGAGCAAAACATAGTTGTGAGTCGACTGTTATTAAAGTAACATCTGATATTCGCTTAGCCTTAAACAGAGATCAGTTTTGTATATTAGTCATGCTAGATTTTTCAAAAGCGTTTGACTGTGTTTACCATCCAACATTGTTGAGAAAGCTTAAAGATGAGTTTAATTTTTCCAATATGTCTGTACAGCTAATATCAAATTTCCTACGTGACAGAATGTTTAGCATTGCAACTGAGCAAGGTTTGTCTAGCCCTGTCATGGCTAACTGCGGTGTTGCTCAAGGTACGGTGTTAGGACCTAATTTATTTTCGCTGTTTATAAATGATTTGCCTAATGTTATAGTAAACTGTCAAACTCATTTATATGCTGATGATATATTGATATATCTTTCTAGGCCAATTGGGTTGTCTGAAGACTGTGTTGCCAGGATAAATGAAGACCTGAGTAACATTCATGCATGGCCAGTATATAATAAGCTTAAGTTAAATCCCTTAAAATGCATTGGCATGATATGTTCTAAACATAACCTCTGTCCACAAAATTTGCCTCCACTTGTTTTAAATAAATTCACTATACCGTATGCTGAGAGTATAAAGTACCTTGGATACAAAATTAATTGTTCGCTGAGCTGTTGTGATGCTACCAAAGCAACCATCAAACAAATATATTTTAGCCTTAAAAGCCTTAGAGTTTCAGCATATTGTTTGCCTGCTAATTTGAAAATGCGCCTTGTAAAAACTTTAATTCTTCCTTTTTTTACATTTAACTGTTGGTTTACCCTTGCCCTGATTTTACGTGTAAGCATAAACTAAATGTCCCTGTTTTCAGCAGGGACCGTAACGATTATGAATTTTATGATAGAAATCACTACATAATCGTTATTCTGGATTTGAATTTTTTTCGATCAAAAATAATCGTTATTTTTAATTTCAATTTTTTTCGATCAAAAATAATTGTTATTTTGGATTTTTATTTTTTCGATCAAAAATAATTGTTATTTTTAATTTCTATTTTTTTCGATCAAAAATAAGCGTTATTTTTGATTTTTATTTTTTCGATCAAAAATAATCGTTATTTTTAATTTCTATTTTTTTCGATCAAAAATTATCGCTATTATGGCTCTTTGTGGTTTTTAGATCAAAAGTAATTCTTTTATTGAATTTTTAAGTTTTAGATCAAAAATAATTGTAATTATGGATTTTTATAGTTTTTACCATATTCATAAAGTTACATGAACCGTGGCTCGAACCAGCAACCCCCTAGTTTATACGCTAACTTACTCCACACTATTCCACGCTGCTATTTGAAAACATGTTAACTTTTTTTCTATAAGACAACTAAGGGAAAACATTAAACACGATTTTTTCGCTTTTCATTGAGCATTCTGAAAAACGGCGTAAATGGTTTTTCTTATTTCAGGTGAACTACCATCTGAAAAATGTTTAGCCAAATCCTGGTGGTCTCCTTGTTAGATTAAAAATAATTGTAATGTGGCACGCTGGCTATATTGCGTAAAAATTGCCTTACGTTAAAATCTCTTTTTTTATTGATAGTAAGTAAAGAAATATGAAAAATAACGGACATTCTTACATAAATATAAGCAAATATAAACAAGAGTATGTACATTATAATATTATTATTGACGACAACCCCGTTACACAAAACGTGCAAAAACAAAACAAATGTTTGCAAATGAATGGCGCATGCCAGTTGAGAAAAATGCAAGTCAAAAACATTATTACTGCGAAATTAAATTTTTGTTCACATACATACATATACATATGTACATATTATTGACTTGTAAAAAAAAATGAGAGACTTAGAAAACTACTTTTGTGTGCGTCATTGTTGTAAAAAAATTCATATTCATGGAAAAATTGTTTAAAAGATTCATATTCGTGGAAAAATTGTTTAAAATCTCGGAAAATTACTTTTGTTTTTATTGATGAATTTTGAGCTTAAAAATTGTTTGTATAGACATGTGGTGTTTTCGCACTTTTTGCCAACATTTGTATTTATTTTTTACATCAGTGATACAGGAATTTCTACTGGGTACATACCAGTGATGGCATTTGGGTTTTGTGAGTCTTGAACACCCAATTTTGCTAAAATGTACGAAATTACTCCAAACAAATTACTAACCAAAAAAAAAAATTTACTGAAAATATGCTTAAAATTCGCCAAATGTACTAAAAATGCGGTACATGTACCGAATGTACTGAAAACTTGTCGAATGTACTAACGACGATTTTTCAGGACGCAAATGTACCGAAAAAAGTACAAATGTATCGAAAATGCATCACTGACACATACTTGCGTGAAAATCATGTGATAGAAGTCAACTCACTGTCGACTTTTGGGCAACGAAGTTAAGCATCCCTACACTATAACGTGAGTTAAGAGTTTTTTCAATTTGCATTTGAAGAGTGAATTTGAAGTGAAGTGAATCAATTACTATGGGTCGTAAAAAAAATCAATTTGTAAGAAACTATTTTAGTGATCAGAACGGGAAAACTGAGTACAAGTCTTGTGGACAAAGCGTTAACGCGATGACCACAACCAATCTGAAAAGACACCTCCAAAATAATCATAGTGAGTTATTTGAAAAATATGAAACGAAGTGTAAAAAGCAAAAAAAAAAAATTGAAGGAGAAAAAAAAAAAAAAAATTTGTGTCGAAATGTCTGAAAATGAAATCATTGGGGCTTGTGTCGATCTTGTCACTCTTGATTCTCGGCCTTTAAGTTTTTTTGACTCTACATCGTTCGCTACGTTGACAAATCAAATTTTCGATGGTTTGCATATACCACATATTACATCCAGAAATATAATGCATTTCGTTTAAAAAAAAATATGAAAAAATTAAAACTGCATTAAGGATATATTAAAAGGAAAGCTAGTATGCCTAAAAATTGATACTGCTTCACGCAGTGACCGGGCAGTTTTAGGTATTAATGTGCAGATAATATGCGATAAAAAAATTTCTATTATTACGTTGGCAATGATAGAATTAAAAAAAAAGCATACTGCAGAAAATTTAAAAGCCGAAGTTGAAAGCGTCCAGAAAAAGTTTGAAATGAGCGTTAACCAATTACTACGCAATTACTACAGATAATGCAAGAAATATGCTAAAAGCTGTGGAAATGCTATCAGAGCGAAATGAAAATGAAGAAAGTGAAGATGAAAATAATGAAAATGAGCACGAATTTTCTGAAAGTGTTGTACACGGTATAAATTTTGACAGTGTCATTTCAATTAAATGTGCTGCGCACACATTACAACTAGCAGTCAAAGACTTTTTAGATAGCATTGACAAAGCTCGCCGATTAGTAAGGTTAATAAGAACTGCAGCTTATCGGTAAGTGTCACGAAATGTAAATTCCATGTTGATCGATTAAGTAGTCTTTGTGAAAATGCTATTTTAAAGAAAATTTTGTATGAGGGCTACTCTAAATATGCACCCTAAATCAAAGTTTTATAGCCTATAACCTTTTCCAGGCGAAGAGGAATTGAAAAAATTCAAAATTATTAAAATCGGTCCAGCCGTTATTGAGTTGTAAATGACTTTGTTTTATATATATCGGCCATTCTTTTAATAAACGCACGCTCTGTTTTTTTTGACGTTAACAAATTTATTAAATTTTTTAATTTTTTGTAATATAAAGTTATAGTATTTCTTAACAAAAATGATTAAATGGTTTTTCATCCTATCTCCTATAGTTTTTGAGATATTTCGTTTCAAAAAATGTTCAAAAACGTCAAAAAAAACAAAGTGTGCGTTTATTAAAAGAATGATAATAGATAATCCTTTTAATTGTGCTCAAATTTTAAGATACAAAATAAAACGTTTGCAAAAATCAAAGCCTCAAATAGACGTTGCAACGCGCTGGAGTTCCACGTATACAATGCTGAAAGGACTTCTGGACTTAAAGGAATTTTGTTTTGAAAACCTCGCATTATCCGTTCAACTTGCAAACGAGGCTAGCAGTTGAAAATATTGTGTTCGCTTTAAAGCCTGTTTATATCTTGACTCTTAAATTGCAAGGGAATCAGCTACTGTCGGGTGATTTTTATAAGTCTTGGCTTGAACTTACGTTTGAACTCAAATCCACAAATAACGACTACAGCCAAAAATTAATTATCCACATAGAAGCTAGACAAAAGAATCTGCTTGAAAATGAGACAATGTATGCTGCGTTATTCTTAGACCCAAGATTCAAACGGGTGTTGTCAGTAGAAAAAAATGAGATTGCTCGAAAGCATCTTAAGAAGATAGTTCTTCAAATTAAAAATATGGAGAAGGTAGATATTAACATATTAATAAACTTAATGTTTTTTGTATGTATTCAATAATTTTAGGAGAACTTAACCTCATCTTCAACTGTAGTTGCACAAGAACATTTCATCGACGAAAATTCACAGCAAAGTACCTCCTCCTTATTAAGAGCAGTGCTTAGAGAAATGGAAGTTATGAGTTCTTCAGAAGATGAGGATAGTGTAACCAATGACAATGCACGTAAGGCTTTTGTTGAGATAGACAGCTATAAAGAAAAGCGTATGGATGTTGATACAGATTTAATTGGTTATTGGGAAAACTAGAAATATGTCTATGCTTGGTTGAGGAAATTAGCATGCATATTACATTCGGTACCTGCAACACAGATAAGCGTGTAACGAGCTCTTTCGGCCCTTAAGCTTATACTCAGCGATATGCGGTACAATTTGTCTGAAGAAAACTTAGAGTCAATATTAATGGTTAAGGTTAATGCTAATATGATTTCTTGTAAGAAGACCAAAGCTAAATTAATATAAGCCTTAATAATGTTCTTTCCTTACAGAGCTAAAATCAGTTATGTTAGTGAAATGTTGTTTCCTACAAGAGATCTGAACTTGAAGTTTTAGTTCCTGACTAGTTTTTGACAAATAAAATAAAAAACTTAATTACTCAATTATTCATACCACATATATTTCCTAATATGTTAACAAACAATAAAGTTGATAAAAATCCATAATTAAAATTATTTTTGATATAAAACTTAAAGATTCAATAAAAGAATTACTTTTGATATAAACAACACAATAGCGATCATTTTTGATCGAAAAAAATAGAAATTAAAAATAACGATTATTTTTGATCGAAAAAAATAGAAATTAAAAATAACGATTATTTTTGACCGAAAAAATAAAAATCCAAAATAATTATTATTTTTGATCGAAAAAATAGAAATTAAAAATAACGATTATTTTTGATCGAAAAAATAAAAATCCAAAATAACGATTATTTTTGATGGAAAAAAATAGAAATTAAAAATAACGATTATTTTTGATCGAAAAAATAAAAATCCAAAATAACAATTATTTTTGATCGAAAAAAATAGAAATTAAAAATAACGATTATTTTTGATCGAAAAAATAAAAATCGCAAAATTAAAAATCATGTCATATATCTAGCCTTCTCGTCAAAAGAAATTCATCTGTATACTCAAACTCACATTTCGACTTTTCCTTCATTGTGATTTTTTTGACTTAAATTATAGAAAATAACGATTATTTACGGTCCCTTGTTTTCAGTATTCCGAGATATGAAAGCGTGGCTCTTCTAAAAAAACCATGTTGGGATTGAATTTAGATCAATACTATAAATTCCGTAATATAATTAAATTGCACAACATTATTTATAATAATTGCCCGGAATATCTTTTTGAAACTCTCTGCTTTGCGCAATCGCGAAGGGATTTGAAATTAATTTTGCCGCGACACAGAAGTTCAATTATGGAACGCTCTTTCTATGTTGCTGCAATTCGTTTGTGAAACAACCTTCCACTCGAATTGCATACTATAAGATCTTCGACACAATTCAAGATGAAGCTATTAGATAATATTCAGTCAAGTTAGATTTCTCTTTTAGATTTATTTAATTTTTATTTTTTTAAGCTATTTTTAGTTCAAATTAACTGTTTTGTCAAAATTTAAATTGTTATATTTATTTTTATGCTATTTATAAGATATATTACCTTGTGGCATTAAGTCAAATTGAATGAATGAATAAATGAAATGAAAATGATCTACAACATGAATTAAAAAATTTAAAGTAAAACCAAATAAAGTGTATTGGAGCCGTTGCCCAGCATATCGATTAAGCTAAACATACGGTCAAATTTCATTCGCTCTTCTTATCATTTAAACAAAACATGAAGCTTTTATAGTGAGAAAACTTATTTATGTATGTTAAAACTTGAATTTATTTATCAAGTTACTTTTCTCTAAACTCTACTGTTGTCTTTTTATGTAGTTTTACAGTGGCATCGAATTCGTTATAAAAAGCATAGAATTTTAATCGACCATATTTCGACGTGATTCAAGTTGGCTGTATTCCTGGCGGCTCTCGAGCTTATATAAAATATGGCGCATGCGCTGTTCATCGGTGACCTCCATTGCAGATTCATGACCCCCCCCTCTCCTTAAACGTTACGGTATCACCCAAGTGACCATGTTTACCTAAAAGTCACAATTATGTTGCGCAATGTACCGGAGTCATTTTAGCGACTTCTGTTATGTTTTAGTCGTGTTTGCGATAACACTGTGGAACAAAATTTTTTGCAAAAGTCTACTCGGATCTGACGATGCGGGGTGAAAATATAGGCCAAAACAAAAAACCATTTGGCTCAGTTTGTTCAAGTTGGCTCAAATTTTCGAGAATTTGAATTTCGCACCTAGATTCATGTTTTTTTTTCGATATATCTCGTAAGCAAACTGAGTTTTATTGCATCTGGTACTAGGGTTTTGTTCGTCTCTTCAATATCTACAACTTTCAGACCTATTGTATGCATTTTCGGCAAGTTAGAGCACAGAGTTCCCTAATAAAGTAACATTTTTTCGGTTAAAAAGGGTTACTGTCAAAAATTTTTGTTTAAATGTTATATCATCTTAAAGGGGATAAATTGAGCTTTATAAATATGTTAATAAAGCTGTAGAATAATAACGAATTTTTTTGGAAAAATAACGGTTTTTTTAAAAAAAATTGATCCGAATTGCAGAAAAGTCGTAATATCTCGAAAACTACGAGCCGGATTGCTAACATTTTTGGATATAGATTTTTGGATGTAGATATTGAAGAGACGAACAAAACCGCAGCATCTGATGCAATAAAACTCAGTTTGCTTACGGGATATATCGAAAAAACCAAATGAATCTAGGTGCAAAATTCAAATGTTCATTTCTCAAAAATTTGAGCCAAGTTGAACAAACTGAGCCAAATGATTTTTTGGTTTTGGCCTATATTTTCACCCCGCAGCGTTAGATCCGAGAAGACTTTTGCAAAAAAATTTTGTTCCACAGTGTAATAATAAATAAAACAAGAGACTTTTAACTCGCAGCGTAACGCGTTGTTCGAACCCCCTCCTAAGTGCGTTACATAATACTCGAACGGCCCCTAATTTGATTATTTCTTTTGAATATTGTAATGCTTCCAGGTGGTCTTGCGTGAAGAACTGCAAGCATGGCGGCTCAGTCACTTCGAATTTGAGCCAATTAATCATATTGAAAAATGAGTCACTCTCAAAATTTATAAAATGATCTATTTCTGGACCGAATACATATTTGACGAATGCATCCTGTTGCTTCTTTGCGGGCGGGTAAAATCTTCTCATTGCCATCTGAACGTACTTTCGGATTTGGGCAGGCCCGGATTTACCATACAGGCGACAAATATTGGCGGAAACTTTGAAAACATTTTTTATTGGTGGGAACTGAATTTCCCTTCTATTTCGCCACGCGTACCAACATTATAAGAGAAAAATGTCATTATAACTGAACATTGGTGATCGATCGGCTAGTGAAAAAATAATTGAGTCAGATTTGCTCATGTCTTCAGACTGTGATGACATTATCAATCTCTGCCATCCGAAAATCAAAACGTAAAAGTTTCAACCAATAAGCAATAATTTTTCCACAAAAACCAATCGCATACATAATGATAACTACATAGTATGTACATACTTCATGATTATAGGGCTACTGACTGTAATAAAATAAAATATTTGCTCTCAGAAAAGAGCATTTTATTGATTGAAAAACTTTTCGTACCAAACATATTTCACCATTGAAGAAGTTTTGAAACGGAGGGGCAGGCGTTAATTTTAGAAGGCAAGGGCTGAAAATTTCTAAAACCGGGCCTAGATTTGGGTCAAGCAAAATAAATAGCAATAATAAAATAAATTAAGAGAGTTATAACGGTATTATTCCAACTATCATTCGATTAGAGTTAATTTTAGTACTACTTACTATAAATACTGCAGATATGACGAAAAATTTAATAAGGCGACCCCAACGTTCGCTAAAAAACTTTAAAAACATTTTTAAAAATAGTTCTAATGGAATAATCGAAATACATACTTCAGTTGGAAAAATTTAACGATTTTTTGCAAGCTTTAACTTTCTGACGTAAGCGTGGTACATTAGGATGGTAACAACTGAGATCTGGTAGGTAGGTTCAAGAACGGGATACTTGATGTCAAGGATCATTCAATCAAAAAGTTGGCCTACTCAAGACAAAAACATTGATATATCATACTTTAAGATCGGACTGTAATTGCCGAAGATATGATGTTTTTCTCAAATGCACGACCTCTATTTTCGTCCAAAAAAAAAAAAAAGTTTTTTCGAAACTACCTTGCAAAACTGCTTCGGATACGCTGGTGTACGGTGAACTTTTTTTTTTGCCTGTAAGGTGGTACGGTCTAATGTACATATTAGGGTGTTTACTTTGATATTTTTGTGCATTTTGTTTTTGCTTATGTTTTAGCATTGGGCATAATTTTGGAGCTATATGCATTGCAATGCCGTTATGTACGTCGTGCTTACTGACTTGACTCCGGTTTCGGCATTCCAATGCATATAACTTCAAAACGGCTGGGCGGACCATTATCAAACTTAGCATGAAGTACAAACATAATATAAAATATTTTTTAATGCACTTAAAAGAAACATTTTTGATAGGCAACCTTTGTAAAAAACGATAAAATAAAATATTTCTCATTTTTTTCAGTGTATTTATTTTTATTTTTAAAATCCAATTATGAGGTTCAAAACGCCAATAAATGAAGTATAAAATCCAGTGGGAAATTCATTTTACCAGACTTTTTTTGACTGAATAATGGCATTTGAATTAGTACATACTTTATGATTTCTTAAATTTTCAAAGTCCCATATTATGTAAACCAGTGCTGCCATTCTAAAAATATTTTATTTCTGTTTCGAGGACATATACAGGTACAAAATATTCAAATATATCTGATTTTGGAAACTTTAACTTTGTTCCCCTGTCCGCGGCGCGTGAAATGCCCGATATGTCTTTTTTGTGCTCAATTGTACTTTTAAATTCATTACAAAATATTATGTAGAAGTTTTTATTAATAAACTACTTATGTACAATATATATACAATTCAACGATTCGGAAGTTTATATCTAATTCTTTGTAAAAGAGAACAAGGTTGCTTAAACATAATTAAAGTTCATTAAATTAATTATTATTTATCTTAGGAACTAAAAAATAATGCCTTATGTTTTATACCAGGCCCGTGCGCAGAAATCATCCATGGGGGGGGGGGGGTTTCACTCGGATATTTCATGTCAGGTTATAAAGTTCTAAAAAAGGTATTTTTGACTACAAAGCATACAAAAAAAGACAAAAATTGTTTTATAAATATATTATGTATGTATGTATATGTATATGATTAAGTGTGTATTGTACATATGTATGTATGTATGTATGTACATTGTACATATCGGCCATACTTTTAATACCTGCACACTTTGTTTTTTATTACCTTTTTGAGCATATTTTGAAACGAAATATCTCAAAAACTATAGGAGATAGGATAAAAATTATAGAAATACTATAACTTTATATAAAATTAAAAAGATTTAAATAAATTTGTTGAAACTTTAATTTAATTTAATATTTATTTAAAAAAAATTTTTCTCGAAACAACTTTAATATAACATCTTCTTTTTTTTATGATTTTTTTATATGTTATTTCTGATTCAAACCTAAGAACGCATGTACTTTCATACGGAAATTTCCGACATAACTTGGAAAATATCATAAAATTCATACAATTAGAACTCACATTTTCCAAAATTATGGCGGGAATTTCAATATGAAAGTACATATCAAATCTTTGAAAAACATTTTTGTGAATCAAAAAATTAATTGCAAAAAAGATTTCAGGGAGTATAAGTTGGGAAAAGCTTTGATGCAAGATAACCTTACCAACACTTTGAATTTCTTATTCTTCTCACAAAATAAGGTTTGTTTTAATGAAAAAAAACAGAATGTTTAAACGACAACTTTCGCTTGGTTTATGAAATATCGGAAGTTGCGGATAAATTTTCTAAAAATTACTACGAGTATACATAAGCTGCAAACCTTTTAACTGACCTCAACAAACTCGGCATCATTTGAAAACTATATACATACATATTTACATATGTAAGTAAATTCTTAAGTGTATGATTTAGTATACCTTTTTCTATACAGTAATCCCCGCTTATATGCACGCCGTTTATAAGCATTTCTCGCTTATATGCATCAAAACTTGTGCAATTTCATTTCTCCATTTAGATTTGTTAACACTTTTCTCCTTTATATGCACACGCTTATATGCATTTCTCGGATATAAGCCCCAAAAAATCTCTATTTTTTGTCCTCCATTCACGCTTATATGCACGACAGGGAAAACATTTTAGTTTTTTTTTTTTTTTGTCAAAAAAATATTGATAGCAAACAATCGTGTCATTCCTATGGTAATGTCAAATGTGCTTGACAGTACCTTGCCATGCTGGGAAGAGTTAAATGAAAATTAAATTGTTGCCCATATTTTGCAATCGGATGATAAAACAGAGGATGATGAAGAAACAGATATTGCAGGTTAAATAGATCCAATTCCTTCATTGATTGCAGCTTTGGCCTCATTAGACACACTTCGAAAGTTCCTTTTGCCAATAAATAAGTTTATTGACGAACTTGATGACATTGAAGAACATATTTTTATGGGCTGCACTGCCGTCAGAAGCGAAATAGGCGTATCTAAAAAAAAAACTCGTTTCGAGATAATTGATGTTTTGTTTATGTCAATTTGTTGAAATACATGTAAAATAGAGATAGAGGAAATTCTCTTAAAAAAAACTCAAACCCCCCTTGCGCACAATCATTCTTGTGCATCTTTTTACAAATCTTTTGTTTTCATTCCTTGAAACATTAGTAATTTTTAGGTTGACATTGTAAAAAATGTAGATGTACCTCATTCGCAAAACACGATATAGACACCAGCTTAAATAAATGTTCGAGTTAAAACAAGGCACACTTTGTTGTTGGCTACACCAAAGCATACGTTTAGCAGCAGCGGTAGACCTAGCAGCAGCAGCAGCGATCAGACAAATTTTTCCTGTTTGGGCATACAAATAAAGAATTTGGAACACCATAAATTAAAGGCTTATGGCGCCTTCGTCAGCCACTAGACTGGATGATAAATGGTCAAGCCGTAGACTGGAATGCCTGAAAGTATAATGGCAGTACCCACGCCAACCTCAACTGGTGACTGAAACACTGAAGAAACCACCAGGAATATGCATGTGACTAAATAAATTATAGGCAATGCTAAACTGACACGTATGGGACGTTCAGTTTTTGGTTGCTTGTATCGCAACCACAGTAGACCCGCTACAGACAAGAGCGTGAAAAGTGCCCCGACATAGTTGACGTAATTTATGAGTGAGTAAACATCTTTAAAGAATAGCAACACCAATGTTAAAACGCACTGTAAAAAAGAAAGGAAAATTTTGCTTTATTAGATTGAAAGATTTCAAACGCTTTACTTATTTGAGAATGCGAATTCTTTTTATTTTTTATGAAATAATTTTATTTAGAAATTTTCGTCTACTTCTATACGTTATTCCAAAATTAATAATTTATTTTTTATTTTTTTCAATTTAAAGTTTTTACCAAAACTCACTTAATAAATATTTTCATAATTAACAACAAGTTTTTAACATAAAGTAGAATTCAATATATATGATAATCAATCACTACAGTACCCCCTCCCTAGTGTGAACGATATTTAAACTCCTTCAGCAAAAGTAACTCGCCGATTTGATCTCAATTTCATTCCTTGTGGCACATCGGATGGAACAGAAACGCTTGTATTGGATGTTGAAATGGGTTCACATAAGCTAGGATCATCCAACAAAAATGCAGGTTTCAATCTGTCAACGGAGATCACCTTTTCATTTCCAGTTATCAGAATTTTGAAAATTTTGTCTGTTTTTGATATAACTTTAAAGGGTCCATCGTATGGTTGTTGAAGAGGTTTCTTAACAGCATCGCATCTAACGAAGACATGTGTACAACTACTTAAATCTGAGGGTACATATATTTTTGATGTACCATGCCGTAGTGCAGCAGTAGATTTGAAATTTTTCATCCTCTCACGAAATTCATCTATCCATTGATTGGAATAATTGGATGCTCTTATATCAGCAAACATTTCACCAGGAAGACGAAGATTGGTGCCAAAAACCATTTCTGCAGGACTGAAACCAATATCCTGAATGACAGTTGCATGCAGTCCTATCACTATAATAGGTAGTGCATCCACCCAACTAATTTTTTGATACGATTTGATTGCTGCTTTCAGAGTTCGATGCCATCTCTCAATGTGACCGTTGCTCTGAGGGTGATACGGGGTTGTATGAGTAACTTTTATCCCAAGTAGTTTGGAAAATTCTCGAAAGAGTGTGGATTCGAACTGTCGTCCCTGATCAGTGGTAATGTGAGATGGTACTCCATATCTTGACATCCAGCCATAACAGAATGCCGAAGCTACTGCTTCAGCAGTTATTTCCTCAAGTGGAATAGCCTCTGTCCACCTAGTAAAACGAGCAATACAAGTTAGCACATATGTACCTGTATCCCTTACATAATGGCAAAGGTCCAACAAGATCAATACTGATATATTTGAAGCGCTGTGTTGGGAGATCAAAATTTCCAATAGGGCTTTTGGTGTGCCTATTAATTTTCGACTTTTGACACGCTACACAACATCTTGTCCACTTGCGCACATCCTTTGAAATTGATGGCCATACAAAACGACTTCTAAGTAAATCCACCGTTGCCTTTATTCCTGGATGTGAAAGTCCATGAAGACTATCGAAAAGAGGTTTTCGAAAATCTGGTGTAATATAAGGACGTATTTGTTTTGTAGATACATCACAAAAAATCTGCGCATCAATTTCTGGAATTTTCATTCTCTTCAAAGAAATAGCTGTGTTAGACGAATTCAAAATAGTTTTTAACTCGATGTCAATCTCTTGAGCTTTAGCTAATGATTTATAATCGAACGGCGACGGAAGTGTTATAGTATCTAATCTGGATAGAGCATCAGCTACTACGTTATCTTTCCCAGATACATGGCGTATATCAACTGTATGCTGACCAATAAAATCCAGATGTCTCAATTGTCGTGGAGATGCTTTCTCTGACTTTTGCTTAAAAGCGTATATTAAGGGCTTATGATCAGTGAATATCGCAAATTGTCTTCCTTCCAAAAAATATTGAAAGTGTTTTAATG
This sequence comes from Meiosimyza platycephala, assembly GCA_963662105.1. NCBI lineage: Eukaryota > Metazoa > Arthropoda > Insecta > Diptera > Lauxaniidae > Meiosimyza > Meiosimyza platycephala. Next base: position 65,120,006 of record OY759211.1, on the reverse strand, counting down.
CAGAATAGGCTGACAAGAGTTCGCGATCATATGCACTATATTTTGTTTGTGTTGGGCTTAATTTTTTTGAATAAAATGCAATAGGCTCACCATTAATTTGTTGTTGTAAAACGCCACCCATTCCAGTATCAGATGCATCAACCCAAAGAGATGTTGCAGCATTTAATGATGGAAATGTCAAAAGTGTTGCATTTGCTAACTGGGCTTTGCACCTTTTAAAAACTTCAATAAGTTCTTGCGTCCATTGAATTTTGGTGTTATCACTTTTTTTGTTGCCAGAGTACATTGCATGAAGTTTTGATTGATGTTGAGCAGCTTGAGGTATGAAACGACGATAGAAATTTAGCATACCAAGAAAACGTCGCAGGTCCTTTGTAGTTTCTGGTGTCTTGTAGTCTTGAATAGCTTCAACACGAGATGGCAATGGTTTCAGACCATTGATGGTTACTAAATATCCAAGAAAACTTATCTCTGACACTCCAAAAACAGATTTAGATAGGTTGATTGTGACTCCAAATTTCCTGAAGCGTTCTAATAAAAGGCGTACATGTTGCTTGTGTTCCTCAAGATTGCTGGATGCTATGAGTATATCGTCTATATATGCATAACAAAAATCCAGGCCTCTGATAACTTGATTGATGAATCTCTGGAACGATTGTGCAGCATTACACAATCCGAATGTCATGCGTGAAAACTCAAACAATCCAATCGGTGTTATAATTGCAGTCTTTTCAATGTCAGCTTTCTCCACAGGAATATGATGATAAGCCTTAACTAGATCCACTTTGCCAAAAATAGTTTTACCGCTTAACATAAATCCAAAATCATGAATATGAGGTACCGGATAACGATCTGGGATAGTAACGGCATTCAGTCGTCGATAATCTCCACACGGACGCCATTCCCCATTTGATTTTAGTACGAGGTGCAAGGGACTTGCCCAGGAACTTTTTGATGGACGGCAAATCCCCTGCTTAAGCATAATATCAAACTCACGTTTTACTATTAATAGCTTCTCAGGAGATAATCGACGAGCCTTTGCAAAAACTGGAGGACCTTTGGTTTGAATGTGATGTGTCACCGAATGTTTGATTGGAGTTTCGGGTTTATGTGGTATGATTAAGTCCTCGAATTCCTTCAATAAATTATTGAACTCAGAATTCTCGGATATTGATTTGACTGATGATAATAATGGGCCGGAATATTGAGACCCTTTGCTTTCAGATTTGGAAACATTATCAATTATTCTATTATTTTTTATATCTATTAATAATCCATAATGACTAAGGAAATCGGCGCCAATTATAGGCTTCTTTACATCAGCTAATATAAAAGTCCACTGGAAATTTCTTTTAAGTCCTAAGTTGAAAGATAAAAATTTGTTTCCAAACGTTCTTATTTGCGATTGGTTTGCAGCAAATAGTTGTATGGGTGCAGGATCCGGATGCCTTTCTGAAGCAGAAGCAGGATACACCGAGACTTCAGCGCCAGTGTCCATGAGGAACTCAGACTTAAGTTTCGCAGCACGAAGAAATAGGCGACATATTTCTCGGCTAGCCCCGTCTGTCACCTGAGACGAGGTGCCTATTGGTTTTTCGATTGCGGATTCAATTTTGATATGTATGAACAGGGTAATACGCATTTTAAGGCACGATCACCAAATTTATAATGGTACCAGCAAAGTGGCTTATCAAGATTACCTGCAATTAAGTTTCGTGATCTGGAACGACCGGTGCGTCTATGGTTTTGACTGAGAGAACGTCTCGAAAGAGCTTCTACCTGTTTTGTCAAAGCTTCAATCTTTAGTTCCAAATTGTTTGGCTGTGTCGTACTGTTGTATGATGTCGAATGTGCCATAGAGACTGAATTGACTTCCCAAGCCTCAGCTGTATCAGAAATTTTATCTGCCATAAGTGCAAGTCTACTCAAAGATTCGCTACTTACGGACAGAATAGCCTGTGACTGCTTTGGCAATCGCTGCATCCATAAAGACTTGAGGAGCTCATCGGAGACTTTACCAGCAGCAAGATCAATCATTTCTCGCATTAATGTGGATGGTTTTTTATCTCCCATTTCCATATCCCGTAAAAGTTTTTTTAATCTCTTCTCCTCAGAGTCCATGAAGCGTTCTTGGAGACGTGTCCTTAGTGCTTCATACATGTTGACCTCAGGCGGATTAAGAATCAAGTCGCTTACCTCACCGAGTACACTGGCTTCAATGGATCCAATGATCGTGTGGAACTTAGTTGAATCCGATGTTATACCTGCAGTAATAAACTGACTCTCCACTTGCTTAAACCAAAGTGCTGGATTAGTTCTCCAAAATGGCGGCACTTTTACTGAAACTCTTGCAACTTGTAATGATGATGCAGCATCCATTAAATTATTTGATGAAATGCCTCTATGTGCAGACGTTGGCGTAGGTAGATTTTATTGTCTCCAGTAGCTCCGACTGCATCATCTTCTGCATCTCTAGTTGGGGTTCGAAACATTGTGGTTCGTCGGGGTCACCAATGAAACGCTTTACTTATTTGAGAATGCGAATTCTTTTTATTTTTTATGAAATAATTTTATTTAGAAATATTCATCTACTTCTATACGTTATTCCAAAATTAATAATTTATTTTTTATTTTTTTCAATTTAAAGTTTTTACCAAAACTCACTTAAAAAATATTTTCATAATTAACAACAAGTTTTTAACATAAAGTAGAATTCACTATATAAGAAAATAAATCACTACAGATTCTTTGAAAAATAGTTTTTTTTAAACTTTTCAGCCATTTTCATCATGACCAAATCCATTTCAAACCATGCAGTCGAAGTGACTTCAAATTGCGGTATTGGTTGCCGATTAAATATGTTATTTTTCAAAGTAATTAAGGGAATATACCGTCCCCCGTTATGCCCATTTAAAGTTTTAGTGTCAGAGCTTGAAATACCGTTGAAAATTTTTTCAAAATAGTCGCATTTTCATCCAAATCAAAATAATTAATTCTTGTCTTTTGATTCTTTTTATGAAAAAGAAACAAGGCTGATTTTCTCAAAAACCTCAATTTTTTTACGCTTAAAATTTTATTGTGGATTTGTATTAATATGAGAAAGAAATGACATGAGTTTAAAGCTTGTTAAAACACATTTGAGGTCAGGAGATTTATTTCCCCAAAACCAAAATGTTTATTTTTTTTTCATCATTGCCAAGAGTAGAGTACGCTACTATTTTCAAAGCAAATAACAAAAGTAGCATTTCAAATTACTTTCTGCAAATCCTGCTTGCATTCTGCATACTTTTTTACCGTTATTTTCGTAATTACATTGAAAAACAACATATTTAATCGGCAACCAATTTCGCAATTTGAAGTCACTCCGACTGCATGGTTTGAAATGGATTTGGTCTCATATTTTTTCACCTTTCTGATCTGGTGCAGTTGCATCATTTTCATTGCCTCATCATGTTCATCTTGTTGCAGTTCTTCCACACAATCTTCAGCCGATTTAGTGTGTTCAGCATTTTTATGAGCAGAAACAGTCGCAAGAGCTGGTGTACCAATAATGAGCTGTTGTTTTTAGTTTTTAGGAGTAACGAGTGTCCAAGTGTCAAACATTTCATATTTTGTGCTTATTGTTATAACATGCTAAAAGCTCCTCCACCTTTACCTCTTGTATCGAGGTTTCACCTAAAAATTAATAATATTAAAAATAAGGGAAGCTCAAGTTTATCGATTGATGGGCCTTGACATTGTCCATTTGTCATTGCTTATGGGCACCGCTCCTGCACGGCACTGTATACCGATGGGCCTGCCCAGGCGTAGGAATGAAATTTTTAAAAATAAAATAACAAAACATCTTGACAATCGTTATCGTCCAAGTTAATGGTGGACATAAGTGGTGGTCGTTGATTGGTATTAGCATAGTTGATATTGGGCGATGTAGCATCTCCAGTAGTATATTATAAGGGCCAAAATTATTTTTTATGCATATGGTCCCTTTAGATTAATTTCAATTTTCATGCGAAAAGACAGAGAATTTATAAAAAAAAAGTTCTCATTCGCAATTCTAATACAGTTAATTCATCATCTAAAACATAGAACTATAACAAAATTGAATACTTTTTCGTAAATCCCTGTAACTCAGATGTCTTTTCAGTAACGCAGCTGCTTTTCATATAAAAGATTATAGCCCAAGAGCCGGCTGTAGAGAAGTCGAATGTATAAGATTACAGCTTGAAATCTATGTCCAATGATAGAGCTCGATGAGCTTAAACACAATATATAGGGTTGCCTTGCCAAAGCCTGCCCTAAATATGGATTGCCACCCTTTTTTTGGGCCATTTTTTTTTAATAAAAAGTGTATAAGAGTACAGCTTGAAATGTATGTCAAATGATAGAGCTCCATGAACCTAAACAGAATATATAGGGTTGCCTTGCCAAAGCCTGTCCTAAATGTGGGTTGCCACCCGTTTTTTGGGCCAACATTTTTTAGAAAAAAGTTTATGGTTTAAGATTCCAGCTTAAAAAGTATGTCAAATGATAGAGCTTAAGGAGCCTAAATATAATATATAGGGCTGTTTTGCCGAATCCCGCCCCAAACATAGGTTGCCACCTGTTTTTTGGGCCAAGATTTTTCAGAAAAATGTTTATGGTTCAAAATTTCAGCTCGATATGCATGTCAAATGATAGATCTCGATGAACCTTATAAAAAATTATTTCGAGAAATCGAATCCCGTCCCAAATGAGGGTTGCCCCACCTGTTTTTTGGGCAAACTTTTTTTGGAAAACTGTTTATGGTTTAAGATTCCAGCTTGAAATATGTGCCAAATAATAGACCTTGATGATCTCTAATAAAATATATAGGGTTGCCTTGCCGATTCGCGTCTCAAATGTGGGTTGCCACCTGTTTTTTGGCCCAAGTTTTTTCAGAAAAATGTTTATAGTTTGAGATTGAAGTTTGAAATATGTGTCAAATGATAGACCTTGATGATCTCTAATAAAATATATAGGGTTGCCTTGCCAAATTACGTCTCAAATGTGGGTTGCCACCTGTTTTTCGGGCAAATTTTTTTTGGAAAAATGTTTATGGTTTAAGATCGTAGCTTGAAATGTATGCCAAATGAAAGACCTTGATGTTCTCTAATAAAATATATAGGGTTGCTTTGCCTAATCCCGTCTCAAATGTGGGTTGCCACCTGTTTTTAGGCAATTTTTTTTTGGAAAAAAGTTTATGGTTTTTATTAAAAAAATGACCCAAAAAACGGGTGGCCACCCATATTTACGACAGGCTTTGGAAAGGCAACCCTATATATTGTGTTTAAGTTCATCGAGCTCTATCATTTGACATACATTTCAAGCTGTAATCTTATACACTCGACGTTTCTACAGCCGGCTCTCCGCCTATTACTGTCCTGGAGTATAAGTTTAATGTTATAAGGAGCTTTCTCATCAGTTTTTTACAAGATGACGCATTATCTGAATATCCTAATAAATGTTAAAAGTTGTGAACTTTATTGCAAATCCAATTACTACCATTTTTCTAAAACGTCTAATGAAATACAACATATTTTACACTGTGTCCCCTACAATGAATAATATCTTAGATATATAATTGGCATTCTGTGTATCTTAGTTCGTTTAATTCGATGTATCTTACGATTAAAATGTGACCACCGCGTGGAAGGAAGTAAGCTAGCTGAATCATTAGCCCAAATAACATCGTGAGAGGTGAGTGTGTTAATTGCATGGCCGCTGAGTTACCGTCGTAGAAATGTAAGTAATGACGATTGTTTAGAAGGGTATAAGATTTTTTATACCCCAAAATGAATGTTGGCAATTGCCGGTGTTTTCGGAAAAATAAAAACGCGTACCTTCTACTTGATTTGTGCTTTTTAATTAATTCAATGTAAAGATGAACAACAACTGTCAAAAATAATTATCGATTAACATAGTTTTGTTTGTAATGCAAAACTTATGTAATAAATGAAAAATCTTAAAGCTTATTCTTTGACATACACCCTCCTTGAGAGGACGTAGGCTTCTCAATAGGTAGACGCCTAATTTTAGTTAGTTAGGTGACAGCTCATGTAACACCGTCTTTTCCAGGATGTAATTGAGTGACACGGCCAAACCTCCATTGGAGTGATGGTATATTTTCTTCCTGTAAAATGACATTGTCTCCAATGCCGATCGGAGTACCAGGGGTTGACCATTTGGAACGAATTTGCAAACTTTGCAAATAGTCGCTGTACCATCGTTCCCAAAATTTCTGCAAGTACCATTGTAGCTGCTGATAACGCTGCAAGCGGTTGACGTTTTCAACATCCTTGAAATCTGGCGCAGCTATTGCGTTGAGGGCCGTTCCAATAATGAAGTGACCCGGTGTAAGTGCAGGAAAAGCACTGGGACTCTTTGAATAGGCGTGATTGGCCTGGAATTAAGAACAGACTCAATTTGTATGATTAGTGTATTAAATTCAGAAAAGGTCAGCGAAGCATTATTTAAAAATCTTTTAAGATGTAATTTAAATGATTTTACAGCAGCCTCCCATAGTCCCCCAAAGTGGGGTGACCGGGGAGGAATATGCTTCCAAACGATGCCGTCTTCAGCGCAGGCCTTTCTTATTTCGTCTTGTGGTTGTTTTTTACGAAACATTTCAAACAGATCGTATAGTCCGTTACGTGCGCCGACAAAATTGGTCGCGTTGTCACTATATATGACAGCGCAACGACCGCGACGCCCAGTAAAACGTTTCAGGGCATTCAAAAAACCCCTTGTGGTTAAATCTTCCACCAACTCAAGATGGATCGCCTTGGTGACGAAGCATATAAAAACTGAAGCATACGATTTCGCAAAAAATCCACTCCCACAATATTGAATGGCCTTGTTGCTTGTTGAACGCGAAGCTTGGGTAAATCTCCCATTAATTGGTGGTGTTTTATCGGCATTGCTCTCGAGCATCGAATACAATTGTGGACAACAGAGCATCACTTTTCCATGTATCGCCCAAAATGATTGTCGTACGATGCTTAACAAAATTTGAGATCCGACATGATGATCAACTATGTGATGACGAATTAGAAGAGTGCGAGTAAAAACATGTGACTTCGGAAGTAGTATTGGATGTTTGCCATCGAAGCTCAAAGCGGAAAATTTAAGTTGACCGCCAACGCGTACGATGCCGTTCTCATCTAAAAACAGAAGGAGCGATTGCATGTTGCATTTTTTGGAAGTATTGATCCATTTTTCATTGCTTTTATTTCTAAGCCGAATTCAATCTGCTGAATAGAAATAATAATTGCAATTAATGCATGGTGTAATTCATCAGTTGTAAATATGCCGTGTGAACGATTCACTTTATTTTTCTGTGAGCAATTATTTTTGAAACGTAGTATGTATGCAATAACGTTGATAAGTTTTTTGTAATTATTGTAATATTTTATATTTTCAATAAAATTTTTGTCATACCGACTCATGAGGATGATTTTAGTTTTCTTTCTTTGTAAAATGTTTTCATCGTGTAGAACGTTTTTTAAAATGACCCGACTAGAATTTTTCTTAGGCATACCTAAATATACTTTCGGCCCTAACTGGGATTTAATGAGGTTAGCCTAAATTAGGAATGTTTAGCAGCAGCCTAATTAGGCAATCCTAAGAAATTTCTAAATAAGGTTTACCTGTCGACTGCCTGATTGGGCCTTACTACGGCTAGTAAAAGGCATGCCTATGTTGGGTTTGCCTAATGGTTTAGTCATAGTTATAACGTAAGGAATGCGAACTTACTCCTGAATTGTGAGAAATGACCGCAGAGAAAACTGAACTTACACAAAGTAACACTACGACAATTTTTCTAAGCGATTTTTGCGTATTTTACTTTAGACCTCGTTTTTATTGTAGGAGCATCGAGACACATCAATTCTTTTGATTTTTGACATTTAATTTTTTTCTTAACTTAGGAATGCACCAACTTTTTCTGCTGCGGCAAATAAGTAAACGAAGCAAATGTCAAAAATCGCCACTTATTCGCTGGTTGAGCGTTTGATTTCCCCTCGCTTCGTATAAATTGACACAAAGAATAAATTTTGAACACTCTTTGAAAACTGAGGACTGTAACTTACAAAAACGTTATATATTTGAAGAGAAGTATTCGTTCTCACGCTAGCAGAACAAACTTGTCTAGAGTTAAGACAATATCAATTTTACAAACTGAATTTCTTTCATTTTCATTTCAATTGCGCTATTTTTGTTTTGCTCCGCTTCGTACGTAATTTTTAATTATTTTTACTGCAAAATTCAGTATTAAAATGACGATTTCTGTTTGCAAAATAGATATTGCCTTGACTCCAGACGAGCTCGCACTAACATGTCCTATGGCGTGATAGCGAATACTTCTCTTCAAATATATGTATAACCTTTTTATAACGTGTGGCCCTCTTTCTTATACAGAGAAATACTAAAAAAGTATTGACATACATGTATTAAGAGCTCTTGCTCATGTAGTTTTTTATCATTTTGTTCGACGTCTGTGTCATATACTGAAATTATACAAATTCTTAAAAATTTTTTTTCTCCATTTTCAAATTATTTAAAAATAAAATGAAATCTTTCATAAACCGCGAAACGCAAGAATGCGAATTCAAAGGTTTCGCGCTGCTCGCCGTAATCTAATTTTATCGCGCGTAAATAATGTACTCACGGAAATAAGTGACAGTTCTGAAGTGGAAGTAACAGACCATGAATTTGGAAATGAATCCGTTCAGAGGATGGAGGCGGATCAACAACAAAGTTCCGACACTTCCGAATCCGAATTAGTGGTATTAATTTATACTAAGCATAAAATTTGAGTTAAATTAAATAATAAAATTTTTAAAAATTCAATAAATGTTGTGTCAATTTGATTTATGAATTTAGTTATTTAGAACAAAATGCGGTAGCAATTAGAAAATGTCGTTAGGCGTAAATTAGGTCCACATTGGATTTGCCTAACCAGAACGTTAGGGCCAAGTGTGGAACCCCAACGACAACCTAATTTGGATTGTAACGGTGTGCCCTACATTTTCCTAAATAGGCTTGTAAAACGCCCGCCTCATTAGGCTTTCGTTGGGATTTGCCTAACCAGAACCTTAGGGCCTTGTGCAAAAACCCAACCAGGGCCTAATGAGGCAGGCGTTGGACAATCCTATTTAGGAAAATTTGGGGCACACCGTTACAATCCAAATTAGGTTGTCGTTGGGGTTCCACACTTGGCCCTAACGTTCTGGTTAGGCAAATCCAATGTGGACCTAATTTACGCCTAACGACATTATCTAGTCGGGGAGTGGCCAATTTGATTCTGTTTCCACCACGTGATAAGATGTTAGCAAGGTTCAAACAAGTTGGCACGTGCCTCCATTGTGAGAATTTACTTGTTTCTTGTAGGATCGCAATGCGATTTGCGATAAATGTTTGCCAGCAGCAAGATTCTTCACGTAACCAATTTAAAACAATCGTTGAATCAGTCCAACAGTGCGTTGTACTAATTGTGTCATAATGACGGCAGCGCATAGCTCTAACCTAGGCAAACAGCATTTTTTTATTGGTGCTACTCGTGATTTTGCGCATAAAAGTTTCACGCCGAGAACGTCACCCTGTAGCGATCGAACGTATATGCACGCACTATAAGCGTTTTCAGAACTGTCAGAAAATGCATGCATTTCATAAACAGCAGCCGGTACAAAGGCTTGTCGATCAAGTAAGTAAGTAATGTAATTGATCTCTAAAATTGATCCAACGGCTGTTATACTCTTGTGGCAATGATGCGTCCCAATTTAAATCCAATCTGAATGAATATTTTTGCCAAAACAATTACGGGATTTATAAGACCAAGCGGGTCAAAGAATTGTGCAATCTCCGCAAGCACAGTGCGTTTTGTAACCGTACCTAATACTGGCGGTAAGGTTTTATTGTATAGAAATTTACCAATAGATGGATTCCACACCATTCCCAGCGTTTTAATAGCATTATCGCCTTTGATTTCGAAGAATTTTTCCCGATCTTCCTCACAAATTCTTCGGATTAAGTTTTCATGATTCACGCACCATTTTTTCAAATCAAAGCCACCTTTGAGAAGCATTAACTTAAGTTGATTTTGCAAAGTAATGGCTTCTTCGATAGGGTTGGCACCAGATAAAATGTCGTCCACGTAAAAATCATTTCTTGCGGCAGCAGCGGCAAGTGGAAAGTTGTGTCCTTCATCAATGGAAAGTTGTTGTAACGCGCGAGTGGCTAAGAATGATGCAGAGGTTGTGCCGTAAGTAACCATGCACAGCTGATAAAGTTGAATGGGCTGATTTTCGTTCGAGTGCGCCATAAAATATAATGATATCGCCTATCATCAGGACGTAACGATACCTGACGATACATTTTACTAATATCCGACGTGAAAACGAAGGTATGAAATCGGAAACGCAGTGAAATTGAGAGTAAATCTGGTTGTATTACTGAGCCAACCATAATAAATCGTTAAAGGATACCCCTGAGCTGCTTTTTGATGAAGCATCAAATACTACACGGATTTTAGTAGATGAACTTGACGGCTTAAAAACGCAGTGATGGGGTATGACATAATGGGATTTGTCAAAATCAGCGTGAGCCACGGGCTCCATATGATATAAATTTAAAAATTCATTCATGAATTCTTCGTAATGCAACCGAAGATCTTCGTTTTTACGAAATTTTCGTTCAAGTGAGTAAAATCTTTTCAACGTTATGTCATATGAATTGCCAAGAGCACTTGGCATTTTTGACGCTTTAAAAGGCAGTCTTACTTGATAGCGGCCGTATTGTAAACGAGTAGTGTTGTTTGTGAAGTGTGTTTCACACTCTCTTGCTATTTTAGTCAAATTTGATTGCAATAAATTTAGATTCTCAATATTCCAAAAAGTCTTTATGCTCTCATTTTACGAGTCTCCTCCCTTTCTTCAGAATTCATGCACGGCATTAAATTACAAAACGAAGAGCTTGTGTTACAATTAGTGGGTAACTTTCCAGTTACTACCCACCCAAAAAGAGTATTTTCTAATGTCGGCAAATTACTTCCAAGTTTGATCTGCCCGATTGATAAAATTTCATAAAAAGCATCGACACCAGTAAGCATGTCAATTTTTTGTGGTATGTTGAAGAGAAGATCGGATAAGATAATATTTTTTGAAATATTCCATTCTCCAATTTCAAATTTACTGTCTGGGAGAAATCCCGTAATTTTCTTCATAACCAATGCCTCCAATGTAATGGAAAAATTATTAAATCGAGACTTTATCGTAAATGTGGATCTATGATTTGACGAAACGCTTGTATTATTTACGCATTGAAATTGAGTTAAAAAAGACTGCTGCTTTATTCCAGAAATTTTAATAATTCGTTCCGAAATGATATTCAGCTTGTAACCAGAATCCAGCAATGCACGGCAAGGAATATTTTGATTATATTTATTAATTAAATTAACTATAACAGTTCCTAAAATATCAATTTCGCTAGATTTGTTATGCAGCGCAACTGATGAGTTGTTAAGAGAAGTGCTCGGTTGACTGGACGAGGATTGACCTGCATGTATATTTCCAGATTGTGGGGACAAGTTACCAAAAGAAGCTGAACTATTATTAGTGATGAAGCAATGAATGATGTTTCTTTCCACAAGTGTGGCATTTGAAATTTGATGTGCAATTATAAGCCTTGTGATTATTTGTTTTTAAGCAATTTTCGCATAGTTTCATGTCATTAATTTTTCGAAGCCGATCACGGATGGGCAGATTTAAAAATTCTATGCAACGATAAATAAAATGGCCACGTTTATGGCAAAAGTGGCATGTAGTTTCAATATTTGTGAAAATCTTTGAATGTGTATTCGTATGATCCCTTTTAGCGCTATTGTTTGAGCTCATACTAATAAGTAAATTTGGTTGTACATTACATTCAAGGATTTGGCATCTTTTTTTTTAAAAAGGTCATTAATTCGGTGAGACTTGGCATGCGATCTGTGGCAGATTCTTCATTCTATTTCAGTGTAGCTTCCGCATCCAATTTTGTTGTGATGAGGTAAACGATGAAGTCATCCCACTGGTCCACAGGGCGATTCAAGTTTTTAAGACCAGTTAAATGATTATTCATTTGATCGATGAGATTACGTAAGTCCACAGAATTAGCTTAATTGATCTTCTGAAACTGAAACATAAGTTCAATATGCTTTTGGCCAATTACCTTTTTGATCTCGAATCTTTCGCGCAAACTTTTTAGCGCAACTTCATAATTCTCAGACAAGCTCTTTAAGTTGCCTTTTTTAGGCCGTTTTTGTTTGAAATGTTGTGTATTCGAAAATTTTTTTCCAAAATCGCCCATAAATTTACAAGCCCATTTAGGTCAAGTGACTATGCTGGCGGTGCAATCATTAACCAGAATTGAACTATGACCGCTTTGTATTTTCGATGTTTATCTTGGTAAAACCGTAAGTTTGTCTGACTGCTCAGATTTTCGGCACTCTGCAACAAATTGACACTTATAATCTGAAGACACTTATCCATACTCATGATATTTTCAATAAAAGACAAATTTCCGGTACTAGCAGCTGACATGCAAGCCCAAACCGAAAGTGTTGAACTGGCGAGGAGTTCGCAAAAAACCGTTCATCAGTTAAAAATGAGATTATCCGTCTGATTGTCGCCAAATAACATGTTTTGAAGACCACTGAGTACTGGAATTCAGTAATATTTGTGGACGAATCGAAATTCAACTTATTTGACTCAGATAGCATATCGTGAAAGCCAAATAGAAAAAATAACAAGGAAAAATTACATGCGATATAAAACAGTGTCCTGGTTTGGGCTTGCATGTCAGCTGCTGGTACCGGAAATTTATCTTTTATTGAAAATATCATGAGCATGGACATTTGTCCTCAGATTATGAGTGTCAATTTGTTGTAGATTGCCGAAAATCTGGGCATGCAGACAAATTTACGGTTTCACCAAGATTAAAACCCGAAGTATAAAGCGGGCTTAGTTCAATTCTGGTCAATATACAAGTGCTCTTATTTGATGGCACCGCCAGCATAGTCACCTGACCTTAGAGTGCTTGTAAATTTATAGACGATTTTGGAAAAAAATATCCGAATACACAACATTTCAAGCAAAAATGACCTAAAAAAGGCACTTAAAATTTCATGTCAAACTGTCTTTAAGCTGTAGTTGACCAAAGAGGCTACCACACTACATACTTAAAAATATGAAATCATTATTTTAAACAATGTTTTTCAATTTATACCTGTCTGCATCAAATAAGCTGTGACATGAAATTTAGTAGTTTATTTCGATTTTTTATTATAGAAATTCCAGGTAATATTTTTTTACAATAAATAAACATTTTTTTTAAATTATATTTTTTGTTCTTTCAAATGATATCAAAATTTTTTTTCATATTCCACTTAGTTTCAAAGTTACAGAGCATTGAAGTTAAAAGTATGCACTGCATCAAATAAACTGTGAGCCACTGTAGATCTGTATGTAGGCCTTTGTAATAAATTTTAAAGTTAGGATATTTCGGAGAAAAAAAAAAGATATTTACATATTTTAAAATGATTTTTGAAGGGAAAGAGCAATACTTTCAGATGCCGTAACCAGTTTTGGAAAAAAAAATTAATTCGCGATGTAAAACTAATTCAAATATACCCAAAAACCGTGTTTTTTGCACTTTTAGGTTAGGATATCTCGAAAACTTGACGTATAGGAGCAATTCTGAGCTCGGATTTGGATGCATCGCATCAAAGACCATTGGGTATGTTAGGTCTGGCCTCTGGTTCTGGGCTTTCGTTTAATTTTGTCGGCCTGTGTTATTATGCACAAGGGAAAGAAACTCGTCATACCAATTCATCCATGCCGTAACTTCACCCTTAAAAACATGCAGTTCAATTTTAGGCAATCTTATCGCTTCATATCTTTCGTTGATTGTAGAATCATTGGCAGCATACGATGGTGTGGCATTGCTATTTTCCATTTTGTGAATAAAAACCTTCAAGGCCGTTGCAGCGATAAAATACATTTTTTCATACGTCGACCTGTTAGGCCTGGCGGTTTCATCAGGATCCTTTTCCTCAATTTTAGATTACAAACTCATAAAATTACGGAACGCAGTTTCCAAGGCTTGAAGGCCACCATAAACAGCACCGAAAAAATATTAAAATTTCATCAAAAAAGTTAGTTGCAATTTTGTGACATATATGTTTTTTTATTTAAAATACAAAAAAGTTTTTGTTCGTGAATTGAATTGTGTTCTAAGCATTGAATTTAGTATATTTGTGATTTGATAGATTAGAGATATGTACATATGGACCAAAACGCAAAAAAGTAAACTACGGAGAAAATTTTTTTTACTTAAATTTCGCGGGATCTTCATTATTTTCTGGCTATACATATCCCTAGGTATCGAGAAACACAAATGTCAACCCGAAATTTGTTGTTTGCTGCGAGAATTTAGACGTGTTTCTTGGTTGCCTCTTGATGAATAAAAATGAACCAAAATACAACACGAAACAAGAAAGTACGTTGTATTCGATATATGTTATTTTTTACTTGCTATCCGCTTTTCTGAGATAGTGTTAAGTCTAATGAAAGTAACTAAATAAAATATTTGAAGGAAAAAAATGTTATCAACATTTTGTGTAAAAAAGAATTCGACCGCATTTTTTTAATGTAACGTAACAGTCCAAAATCCCAAAAACTTTTTGGTGAAAAATCTAGCACGTCAACAAAAGAGAAAGACCTCATTTTCTTCGAGTAGTTTTAGTATATTTTCTAAAGAAAATAAAAAATTAGCAGTGCATTTACTTATGTGGGTGTTCAGCGCCGAAAACAATTTGTAACGTAACAGTCTTTTTTAATCAATAATCAAATATTATAAGAGCTATGTTGATTTTCTCACCTTAAATGTATGATTTTTGATGATTGTGAAAAGCTGAGCAAGGCCTCAAATTTTTATATCCCCTCCAGCACCACTCTTTGGTCCCGTTATGGAACATTTTAGTCAAATTTTCTGAAAAAATTAACATACGGGTCAAACGAGTGAGAATTTCTTCATACGGTCTTAGGAAAAAATATTCCTCATAAAAAACTAACTACAAAACTTCCTCAGGCTCATCTGTATGGTAGTAAAATTCAAAAATAAATTTTTCTATTCCTTTATATCGCTCGTTTACTGGAAGACCGTTATGACTAAAAAAAAATTTTTCGAGTTAATTATACATTTGTTTTATGTCGAAAAATCATAAAGGTATCTAATGAACTTGGCTTGTGACAAGAGTTTATATAGACTTTTATTTATTTTCATCTTCAACTTTAAATGCGTTTTTCTCCAACTTAAGGTTTTTTGAGTTGTGACAGTCTTCCAGAAAACGAGCGATATGTTTTTTATAATTTTAAATGTATCTATCATATGTACATTTTTTTCAGAAAATTTCAATAACATTCTCTATAGAGGAATTAAGTGCAAATGAAACAAGTTCATGAGGAACAACTTTTCCTCAGACACCAAATCTCATAGACTTGAATTAAAAAATCCGTAAAGAGCGTTTAGCTGTGTCAATTACCAGTTAGTTTACCGATATCTGAAAACACAGAAGTCTTGACCAAAATCTGATGGCAGATTCGAGCTCAGTGACCCCAAATTACACTGATTACCCAAATTTTAGAAATAATTTTTCCACACAGTGCAGTTACAGTGTTGTTGGTTCCTTTAAATTCAACGTCAATTACTTGGAATTTTTGGGACGTCTAATCGTCAGACCACTGAATCAATGCTATCTATTGTGAAATTAAACAATTAAAGCCATTTTAATGTTTTATTTTACTTTTTACGCGAACAGAGATCGCAAAGGTAACTTAACAGTCTTTTCGTGTAACGTAACAGTCCATGCATTTTTCCTTCTACAGAACTCAAAAAGAAAATTTTCAGTGTAACTAAAATTTTCTTTATTACTTTCATTCTAAAGATTTGATATTGTAGCGAAATTTGGTTTATGCCAGAAAACTCTCGTAATAATTATTAAACGATATTAGCTAGCATCACTGACCGTAGAAAATTACGTTCATCACTGACCGTAAGAAAATACTTGCATCACTGATCGTAGAAAAATACGTGCATCACTGACCGTAGAAAAATAGGTGCATCACTGACCGTAGAAAAATAACGCCATCTAGAAGGCACTGGAAGCGACATTCTAGACAACGGCAGATGCTTCTAGAACATGATGACTTGAGTATAAAAGGCTGTGATATAAGCAGCAGAGACTCAGTTGATATTGAACAGTGGAACACAGTGGATCTTAAGTTAGAACATTTGAATTTAAGTACTAAAGTGATATAGTGGATTTTAAGTAATAAAGTACAACGTTTGTGTATACAATTTGAATGTAAAGATTAAATAAACAATTGTACTGTGTAAAAACTAACGTTTGTGATTTAAATAAACCATTTTATAATTAAATAAAGATTGCGTTTTTCTTGATTGTTACACAATCCAGTGATCGAACTCAGAAAAGTGTAAGAGATTGAAATTACTGTCAACGGGACAGGAAATTTCGTAACAATATTATAAACTTCACATTGAAAATAGTCCACCAAAAGAGCAGACTTTTTCAACAATGTGAGGCAACTTCAAAATCTACTTCCAAAACTATGTAACGTAACAGTCCATGCTCACACGTTCATAGCTCCTAAATAACAAGGGATACAAAAATTTTTATATAAACAGAAAATGGTACTACAGAATCATACTTTTAGATGTATGAATCAAATATATCCAAAGTACTCAATTTCATGTCTTTTCAGAGCAATTTATGTTCTAATGTACGTACGAATGTAACGTAACCGTCTGCGTTTAGGTCCATATGTATTTATGATATAAAGATGATGATACAGATAAAGTTGTCTGCCCCGATCAAACATCAGAATACAGTCAGCAGTGTAGAAATTTAGTAGACGCATATCCACAAGACCTTATTACCGATTTAGAAACCGAAATTAAGCAGTTTCATTCATATGTTATAAATAAAATAAGTTCCAGTGATTTGCCTCGCACAAGTTCATATCAAATACACCATGATAAAATTGAATCAGCGTTCCCTAATGTGGACACAGTCTTGCGTATATTTTTATGCGTGGTGATATCGAACTGCACTGCGGAACGATCTTTTTCGGTATTGAATATAATAAAAATTGAGAAAAGAACGACGATGCTGCAGGAAAGGCTCGATGCCTTAATCAATATTACATACAGAGGCAGATATGCTAAAAACGTTGAACTTAAAAACTATTGTCCGAGAATTTAATGCCCGTAAAAGTCGCAAACCACATTCCAATATATAAAAAAATGTATTCTCTGGTTTTTATTGTAATACAGTGAAATCTCGATAATTCGTACCCCATTTATTCGAAAATCTCAATAATCCAAAACAAACTTTTGGTCCCTTGAAAAAATCGCTTTAATTCGTAAAAATTCCATACATTTTGGTCCCCTCGATAATTTGCACTTTTTTTTCAACATAGTATAAGTTCTGTTTAACCTCTTATAAATCGTAATAAAACCTCTTATAATTCGTAATGAAAAGCAAATCCCATGGAACTATGGTTTAGAAAAAAAACCAATCATAGCAGGCAGCTACGGCTACCAGTGTTGGCATGTCACATGGATTTTTAGGTTTACGAAAGTCACACGTCGGTAACTGTCGTAAATGTCACAAATGTCGCAAACTACAGATCGACCTCGATTTCACAACGTTGAAATTTGACCAACAAAACAATATACTATGGAACAATTTTATGATTTGAACCCAGGGGCGTCGCAACCGGGGGGCCAGGGGGGCAATCAACACCTCCCCCAGAAACTTTGGCAGGTGAGCAGAATACTCATATTGCCCCCCTACTTTTTATTAATGTGATTATCTCGCATCTTGAGTCTATCGAAATGTGACAAAATTAACGTTTAAAAAGAGTATATGAACTGAGCTTTGAGTACAAAATGATGACGAAGTCTTGTCGGCATTTCCAGATCAAAGGAAATGAAAACTTTGAATATAAATTGAGGATTTCGTATTCAGTTGTTACGAAAAATGAGAACAACGCGGAGGAACGTCAGCCAATTTTAGTACCAAGTAATGAAGTTTTCCATTTCGATGAAATCCCTATCATTGTCAAGCCAAACCAACCTCCGAATTCCTTTCCATTTCCTGCGAAAGATGGTCGAAAATGCAAAGCAGCATGGTTTTCCAAATTCGATTGGTTGCATTATAACGAAGAAGATGATTGTGTTCTCTGCCATTTGTGTATTAAAGCCTCATTGATGGTTGAAAAATCCAACACTTTATGGTTTTCTGGCGTATCACCTACTTTTCTTTATACTGGTTTTCGGAATTGGAAAAAAGCCCTCAACAAGCACACGCCGGCCATTAATCTACAATTAGAAACCGCTAAATCGATAGAGCAACAAAATGCACAAAAGTGTTTGATGACAATAATTAGTTCTCTTAGACATTTGATGCGTGTTGGACTGGCTATCCGTGGTTATGAGTATGACGAGGGAAACCTTATGGAACTCCTGGAAGAACGGACGGCGGATGTGCCGAAACTGAAACACTGGCTTGTACGGACGAACAATTATGTAAGCGCTGAAATCCAAAATGAGCTGATTGAAATTATGGCGCACATGTTGCTCCGCGATATAATGAACGATGCAGAAGGCGTGCCATTTTTTTTCATTATTGCTAACTTTAGAGTCATTAGAAAATATACTTCTTGATGCATACAAAGGAAATGTACCCACTGAAGAAATTTTGAATCAAAACTGGGCATTTTCTCAGACGATTTTGACTCTGACCAACCTCCGTCCTTAACTCCAAATATTGAAAAACAAACCAACGTGCTGCTCTGAAATCGCTGACAAACTTCGGAAATCATGACACAACGAAATACCTTCTAAATCAAGTATATCGACTCGTGAATTTAATAATGACAATGCCATGTTCAGCAGCTTCTTGTGAAAGGTCATTTAGCGCTTTGCGACGGTTAAAGACTTATCTTCGTTTACAAATGACCCAAAAACGTCTTACCCATACAACGCTCCTTCATGTTTATAAGAAAAAAACTGGATCCTTAGATTTGCGAAGAGTTATGAAAGAGCTCATCTCGCGAAGAAATCGAAAAGCCAGTTTTGAACACATTTGAACAAAACTTTATCTTTAATTAATTCTCTTTATGACTCCTTCTCTAGTACAGAATAAATGTTTTTTTTTTCAGAAAAATTTGTAGACATTTTTTAATTGAGTTTACCCCCTATGAAACATTTCGTTGCGACGCCCCTGTTTGAACCCCCCCTTACAGGTAATCGTGAAATGTCATTGAAAATTCAAATGCAAGAAAATCCGTTTATTTGTCGTAAACTCAATGTTTGTCACAAAGGCTTACGACGCTTACGACTATAGGTCGAAATTTCGTTAATTCGTATTGTTCTTATTTTAACCTCGCTAAATCGACACTTTGTTAAATCGAAAACCCCTACTATTCGTAAAAAATTGCTGGTCCTTTGGGATTACGAATTATCGGGATTCCACTGTACCTATTCTCTTTCGCCTTTCGTACATACTCTAAGAACGTAATGATCTATCTCAGAGATTCTTAAACTGTGGTCCGCGGACCCCTGGGGGTCCAAAATAAAGGATCTCGCCGGGGCCTTCAAATTTTTACAAGGGTATAAGATTTTTTATACCCCAAGATGAATGTTAGCAACTGGATGTTTTCGGAAAAATAAAAACGCGTGCCTTTTACTTGATTTGTGCTTTTTAATTAATTCAATGTAATGATGAACAACAACTGTCAAAAATAACTATCGATTAACATAGTTTTGTTTGGAAAACACTGTAATGCAAAACTTAGGTAATAAATGAAAAATCTTAAAGCTTATTCTTTGACAACGATATTTGCATTATTTTTATTCACAAACACAGTTATTTAGGTGTTTGATTTGAATAGTGATAAAAATTCACTTAATTCTTTCTCATTTAGTAAACATTGATTAAATAGTTATATTTTTACAACTGCGTTACTGCAACACTGCGTTACTATATACTGTAACGCAGTTGTTTTATTGGTAACGCAGTGCTTTGACTGTACTTTTCAAAGCAATTAATGTTATTGTAAAATAAATAGCAGTACACGAATTGGGTTTTTTTTTAGCAGAAAAAGTTTTATTTTTCAGAACTCTTAATTAGTTTTTAAGATGTTGATTTTTTTCGACATTTATTTAAAAAAAAATAATTTAATGTTACTTAGATATATTAAATTGAAGATATTGTTACGAAATTCCCTGTCCCTTTGACAGTAATTTCAATCTCTTACACTTTTCTGAGTTCGATCACTGGATTGTGTAATAATCAAGAAAAACGCAATCTTTATTCAATTATAAAATGGTTTATTTAAATCACAAACGTTAGTTTTTACACAGTACAATTGTTTATTTAATCTTTACATTCAAATTGTATACACAAACGTTGTACTTTATTACTTAAAATCCACTATATCACTTTAGTACTTAAATTCAAATGTTCTCACTTAAGATCCACTGTGTTCCACTGTTCAATATCAACTGTGTCTCTGCTGCTCATATGACAGCCTTTTATACTAAAGTCATCATTTGCTAGAACCATCTGCCGTTGTCTAGAATGTCGTTTCCAGTGCCTTCTAGATGGCGTTATTTTTCTACGGTCAGTGATGCATGTATTTTCTTACGGTCAGTGATGCACGTATTTTTCTACGGTCAGTGATGCTAGCTAATATCGTTTAATAATTATTACGAAAATTTTCTGGCATAAACCAAATTTCGCTACAATATTATTGTTATTTTATATTCCATTAATAATTATCCGCCAAATCTTCTTTAATAAAATAATAAGTGCTGTGAATGAACACAACCACCGAGTTATCAACACTACCCCTGCGTTACCTTGTCCCCCAGTTTTTATTAGCAATTTGAGTAATATTTCGTCTTCTAATTATTAAAAATACTTTGACTCGATATGTATCTTGTTGTTCACCATAAGTTTAAATTTCTCTCGCAAGTCCTTTTTTGCAAAAATTTGAATTTTTGAATATCTTTGGTAACGCAGTGATCTATACTAGGGTTGGCCAGCTGCGGTGCCCAAAAGTCGACAGCGCGCTGACGTTTACAACAAACATTTCGCGCTAGTATGTGTACAAATGTGTGAAGAAATTCCAGCGAAAAAAAAAATGAAAATAAATGTGTTTTGTCTTTTCCGCGTATAGAAAAAATGACCCAGTGGAAATTTGTGCATCACTGATGTTAATAAATAATGATAAATGTTGACATATAAAATAATTGTATTTTTATTTAACAACAAAAAGAAAACATTTCATAAATCTTATACATATTATGTATACATATGTATGTTATACAAACATATTAACAGAGTTTACTTAAAATAAGACTTTCAATATCTGGTTCAATATTTTGTGACGCAATATCGGTGACTATGTTTCCATGAAATTGAATTTTTTTACAACAATTAAATAATATTTCAATAATACATGCTTAAATAATTGCCTTTCGCATAAATAATGTTTTTGTTTGCATTTGTTTTGTTTTTGCACGTATGATTCCGACTGGGTTTCTCGCATCTTCAATTTTCATGCGAATCAGCGCATAGAAATCAGCAACTGCACGGCGGGCCGAATGATGGCCCGCAACGGGCAATGTGACCGCGGGAGGGTAAATGGCCAACACTAATCTAAACTATTAAAAATATCTTATTGATCTGATTATTTTTTGAAATTTAACTATATGAGAGAATATTAGCTCTATAGTTTTAAAGTTCCTAAAAATAAAATGTAAGGTTTTACTTGAGTAACGCAGTTGCTTAACTTTTCTACCACTTCTATTATAAATTGAGATAAATAATGAAATTATCTATAAAATTTTGCTGCAGCTATGAGTACACTATAAAATACATTATAACGATCCTGCACAATTATGTACTAAAAACTAAGAATGTGTTATCCATAAATAATTTATTTTTAGACATAAAAAAGAATTTTGGCCATGTACTATTTAAATTTCTGGTACTCATCGCTAGCAATAAGGAATTTTATTGTTGTGGTGGCTGTTGTTGTTCGGGAGCTGAAAAGATAAATGTAATTAATAATGTTAGATTCTATTTAATAAAAGAATTTATTTACCTTGTTGGTAATAATGTCCGGAATAATCTGAAAAGATAAAACTAATTAATGTTAAGAGCAATTTAACCCTTTCTTATCAACTTTTTCATCTCGAGTCAAAAAAAATTTTTCTTGTCTTATTCTCACAGATTTAAGTTTAATTAGTAATAAAACACAAAAAATTATAGTAAAAAGTTTTTGGGAAAGGCTATAGACCTTTGGGAAATTTGTACAATATATTGACCAAACTGCATCAAGGGAGTAAAAATTTAATAAAATCTTTATATATTTAAAATTTGTTTTATTGAAAAACGCAAACATAGATATTAAAATTCATCAAAGCTACAGCCTAAAAAGCATGAAAACTCAAATTTTAGACTCCAGAAAATTTATTGTAGGCTTAAAAGTAAGTTGGAAGAGTTAAAAAAGTTGCCGAAGTACAGATTATGACCGGAATTTGTCAATATTTTACTTAAGTGCAAAACAATTTCTATTTGGAATCCGTACCGTATCCGTAAATTTGTTCGTTAGTATTATTACGTTGTAAATCTATCAGAATCTCATCATCGGAATCGATGTCGGCAACTTACACAATTTCACCTCGTTCCCTATTTTCATCTTTTTCTTTCTCAAAGTCTGATAAATCTGCTTCAATCGGTCCAAAAATTCATTAATTTTTTATGCTCATAAACCTCATTTGCGTAAACTCATTGTAAAAGTATTTCTGTAAACTTAAAATATTCAAAAAGCCATACAAAGCAGAACAATAACAGTTTTTTTTCATCGTAGGCCGCGGAAAATATATAAACAACAACCTTTCTTGAATTTTGTACAATATATTGACCAAATTATTTATTTGTACATTAGCATTGGCGAAATTTGTACAATATATTGTACACTTTTTTTAAACTATTAAAACAATTTTTTTTTTCCAGTTTTTTTGTTGAAATATTGATTTCCTACTAAGAATTGGTTCTTTAACTTTAATTTAAACTTATGATATTTTAAAAAAAATGTTCATTACCTTTTCAAAAATCTAATGTTTGTGTGCGCATTTCTTGAAAATACACGGACGCAATGCAGACTGTTTTTCAAAGTCAAATAAAAAACTAACCATACTACCTTTGTTTTTCAAATTTAAATTTTAGAAAGAAAAAGCATGCTTAATTTAAATATTAAGTTTTGTGTTTTCAAAATCTGCGAAATTTTTAAAAGAAGAAGTAGAGAAATGCGATAATTTTTTTGTACAATATATTGTACAAAAACAACGAAAGGGTTAATAAAGTATTTATTCACTTTGGAAATATGCTCCTGCCTTCTTATTACACTGTTCGCTGGATCACGTCTAAGAATCGAGATATATCGATTTGAAGTTAGTAAGTATCATATAGAGAAATTTGCCTTTTGTTTGACACAACGCAAGAACTACTAGTCCAATTTTGCTGCAACAAACTTAGAAACTGCATTTGCCACTTGTTACTTTGTATCAACTGAATTGTAGTTTTTTTATTATTGTAAAAAATTGTATTTATTTATCTAATTTTGAATTAATTTTGTCTATTGTTTATGAATTTTTGCTTTTTTTTACATTAATAAAAAATAAAATGTTTAATAAAAAAAAAAGAAATTGCTTTAATCTATGGATATACCGTTTCTCTACATAATCAACAGTTTTGCAGTTATAAATAAATTTATGAAGAAAAAAAATAATTTTTTGCCTAAAAAATCAAAATTATTTATTTTTAAAAATCATGAAAAATCCAAAACGGGAAAAAGTGTCAAGTCTTATTACTTTCACGTAAAGTCACATAATCTATGAAAAAAATGAGACATACATAGATCATAAAAATCGATTAACGCATAAATTTATTTTCGTTTGTTTGCTCCCTTTACTTTCTTGCCTGGTGGTTCGCCTCTTGTTCGAAGTCTGTATCGGATGAGTCTTTATCTGGAAAAAAAACAATTTTTTTTTAATCAGTCAGTTAACTTCAATTTTATGACCTACCCTCGGAGGAAACTCCCATTGTATATTCTTCTTCTTCATCTTCATGAAGATGGAAGCGCTCGCCATATTCATCCGACTCTGAGGCTAGCTGCTTGCTGAAGTATTCGAGATGGTGATGCAAGAAATCAATTTTGAGAGACATTTTCACTCCAATTTTCTGGAAGTATTGCAACATCTTGGTCACAAAATGTCAAAATGCGATACCTTCACTTAATTGTGAATAAAAGCGAAACGCATTAATTCATTTTCAAGATTTATGTCTCATTTTGTTCATAGGTTATGTGGCTTTACGTGAAAGTAATAAGACTTGACCCTTTTTGCCGTTTTCGATTTTGTATGATTTTTAAAAATAAATAATTTTGATTTTTTAGGCAAAAAATTATTTTTTTTCTTTTAAAATTTATTTATATCTGTAAAACTGTTTTTTATGTAGAGAAACAGTATATCAATAGGTTAAAACAATTGTAATTTTTAATTTTTCTAAGTTTGTTGCTGCAAAATAGAACTATTCGTTCTCGAGTTATGTCAAACAAAAGAGCCCCAAACATGACAAATTCCCTTATATGATACTTACTAACTTCAAATCAATATATCTCGATTCTTAGACTTGATCCAGCGGAACGCCTCACAGTGGCTTGCTTTCAAAAAAGCGTTGCAAAAATCAATTTTAGTGTGGGTCTGTTTGACAAATTTGATACTCGCATCGAATAGTGAGATGTCTAGAGGTGATAAATTTAAAATTTCAACCCACTCGGATAAGTAGTTTAGTTTTTACAGTTAGTCAAAGTGGAGACATTTTTGAAGTTTGCAAAAAATTAATTTTTTTGGATAAAAATTACATGTTTGAGCTGAAAAATTCGACAAATGCTGAGAGAAAAATATATATTTTTTTTTGTAAAAGCATTATTGGTTTTAATTAAACAAAAAAAAATTAGTCCACCAAATTTTTTTTTTTGAAACACTGTTTTTAGCGATATTTTTGAGCTTTAATATGAGTTTAAAAATAAACTTCACAAAACTTCAAGCTGAGCTTCTACACAAATCATCATTAATTCTTCCTTAACATATCCCCAGAACAAACTAGGCACCGGTGTTTGCCCGTTTGGGTGCTAGAGCGATTTTTATCGACAAACCTGTGGATATAGCACCCTAAGTCCAAACGCATATTAGAAATATTAATTCTTAAACCTTTAACTAGAAAACATTTAATTAGGTGTGCAATGCCTATTTCATTGGTCATAGTTTATAACTAAAACCGTTTAAATAAAACTACAGCCACGCCCACTTTTTTTAATAGTGGGCGAACCATTGTGTTCTGGTCAAAAACTACCTCTTATAGTTTTTGAATTTATTATATACAATAAGACCCCAACTAAAAACTTTTCTGATTGCACTAATCCTGTTAAAGGTAAAATTCCTGAAATCTTAAAATTTACGTAAGAATTACAGGAACAGGTAAAAAGATGTCAAACGATTTGTGTAGAGAAAAACCAAACTAAAATTTTAGAATATGTAAAACGGCAGTTATACAGTTTTTTTTAATTTTTTGCTAAGAAGAGCATAATTATGAGTATGGAATTTCACCACTGCATGCAAGAAGAAGGTGTATGGAATTCATTTTGAAACTGACGTATACAATTCCAGATAATAGTAGTGATTTAAAGAAGTTTCTTGTAATCAAAGAGGAAATAGCTGATAGGAAGAAAAAAATTCAAGCTGCGTTTTATGCAGAAATTGGTTTGAAAGTTGATCAACCAAAACAAGGGTTTGGTAATACCAATGATGGAAACACTTCCAGAACATTTTTTGAAAAGGATGCAGTTACAGCACGAATTACTGGAGTTGATAAAGAGATAATTAAAAGGCTACAAGTCATATTAAATGTTTTTTGCTGCAAGGAGAAAGTTGACGCAAAAAAATATGGAGAGTTTGCAACAAAAACTGCGGAATTGCTGCTTAACCCTTGTGTCTACACCCACACACCCGGGTGTGTTTTTCATTTTCAAATTGATATATTTTGAGTTCTGAATGCCGTATCAACTTGAAATTTTGGGTAGCCTCCTAAAATATTGTTTTCTATCATATTTGAAAAAAAAAAAAAAAAATTCGTCGTTGGGGACCGAATATACAAGTCGTTTTTGCGATTTACCCCTTCTATCTACAGCCAACACACCCGGGTATGCATAGAAAAATGTATGTAAATTATAAGTTAGAAATGAAGAAAAACATTTGGGTTTCATTATAAATAATTTTTATTTATTTGACATTACTTTTTTGTGTTTATGTATGTATACAAAAAAGAATAACAATATATTATTAATAATATGTATTGTAAAAAAAAATAATTTTATAAAAAAAAGTGACCTGCATCTATTACATTGAGTGATATCTTTTGAATGCTCAACACAAACTGGCTTTTGACATTCTTTGCAGATTTTTCTTGTTGTTCTTCTTTTGGAACATAAGAAGCAATTTCCCTTTTGCTTGATTCTGCCAGAATTGTCACGCTGCTCTTGAGCGCTTACTGAGGGGCTTTCAATGGTTGGTGTAACTGGGCGGCCCAACATACTTTCGATTCGACTACATGATGAAAAATTTCACATTGTTTGATCTAACCAAATTGTACCATCTCTAGCTGTATAATTATTTGCAGAAGTTTCTATTGGATCAACTTCTAATTCTTCATCCGAATCAGTTTCATCAGCAGGATTATATTCTGGTAACTGTAGTTCCTCTGCATCTGAATCTTCAACATACATATTATTGCCATCGCCCTCTTCACCTGCCAATAGACGTTCATTCGTATCTTGCTCATCTTCACTGTCTGCTTCCAAAAGCTCCTCCAATCTTTGGCTTATGTACAGTTCTCTGTCTTCAAAGATAAGTCCTTACAATTGAAGGGGAGTTAGCCATTCGCCATGATATAATTTGTTGTATGATTATTATATTTTTATCAAATCCGTTGCATGAAAAATAATAGCGCCTATTTTTATTCAAATGCAGTACAGAAAAAAACTTGACAGTAACTGACGACACTATTAGCAAAACATGTATATTTATATACCATTTTTATGCGCGAAATCACTGAGAATTTTTGAATTTATTAGTTCTTGGATTTGACCGTTTTAAAATTTATTTTTAAATATTTTACCGATATTTTTTTACTGTTCTTCGAAAATGCTTTCATCTAGGTGCACCTGCGTCTTTTTTCCTAACGAAACTTTATGACTTACTAACAGAAAGAGGTAAACCTCTGTTTATGTGGACTACCTGGAAATATCTTCAACAATTTTAAATCCTCCGAAAGGCGTTGACCTGTTTGTGGTTAATTTTATTACAACAATCGCCATTAGTGGGTTTTGTTTTTATTACACAAACCTTTATTGAAAAATTTCCCAATTTTTTAAAATATCAATCATAGAGTCAGAAAAATTACTTCATTCAGTTCCACTGTTGGAGTTTGTGTAACACCAGGTAGTTTTATATTTATTTTTCAATCAATATTTGCTTAGGATTTTACCTGGTACATATGAATAGGACATTGTGAATTAACTCTGAATGGCTTATATTTCTTTCTTTTGTACCAGTGTTAGAATAAGTAATAACAAGTGGGAAGAGTGAAGGGGATTTCTCGAGATGCTATGTGATAGATTGGCTATCAAGGTTGAAGAATAACAGTACTAAGAGAGTTTTATGGCTACTTCAATTATTTGACTTTCAAGCAGTTTTATCATACTCCTAAGTGCAACAAATGAATTTTTTACGAAACCACACCATCGAAAAATCCTTATACTTAAAAAAAAAAACGATTGCAATATAAGGAAAAAAAAAAGAAAAGAACAAAATATGTAAAAAAAATGTATAATGTATAGATACACTTAACAATTTTCATAATTTATAATCGCTATAAATAGAAAAAACCGTTAACAACATAAAAAATTGAAAACGCACGTACAAAACGTATGGGATACCCGGGTGTGTTGGGTGTATGTTTACGTATAATTTTTTGGCTGTAGACACAAAGGTTAAAAAATATCCGCATAAAAAACTTACACCTACGGTTCACAAAATTCTGGCCCATGGTGAAAATATAATAGAGTTTCAGCCTTTACCAATTGGTTAACTATCAGAAGATGCACAGGAATCTAAAAACAAAGATTACAAAAAATTCAGATATCTCAACACGTGCAAGATATCAAGAAAGCGACAAAACCAGGACCTTTTTAACATATTGGCCGCCTCGTCTGACCCAATTATTACATTTCTAAGGCACACCCAATCATCAAAAGAGCTGAAAGAATGTTACTCCCAAGAAATGTTAAGTCTATTATATAGCCATTCAGATACTGTTGATTATTTTGAAAGAAATTAAATTGTTAATTTAAGTAATAAAAAAATATTTAGTTTCAGAGGCGGAAAGTTCTAATAAATATTGGGGGGGCAAAACTTAAAAAAAATTTTTCAAGTGATACAATCTTTAGCATTATTATTCGAATCATCTAACTTGGAACTTTTCTGTTGCGTTTTTCTTGTGGTAGTTCAATGCCTACGAAAACTCTTTCTTTATCAATTTCACTCCAAATCACTGTGAATTTATCTCTCAAGCTTGCAATAGTTTCGCTTAAATTTTCGATTAGTATTTTAATATTACCAAAATGAAATTGTTTATTTTGAATGGCAGTGATGGCATCTACGTGAGAAAACATTTTGCTCTCTAAAATATTGGGGGGCGAGGCCCCTCAAAATATTTTTTGAGGGGGCAAAAAGTGCTTTGCCCCCCATTCTCGCCGCCTATGTTTAGTTTATAAATAAAAATAAATATCTCACCAAAATTTAAATTTATTAAATTTTTTTTCTCCACATTACAATATGTAAGAGGGCTTTGGGCCTGTTTATTGTATATATTGTATACACCCAGCGAAGTAGCTATATAGGACAGCATAAAATATTAAAATTTTTTTCTTTTTTTTAGTTTTTTATGAGCTGCAGCTCATAAAAAACTAAAAAATTAATAACAAAAAGGTCATCAAATATCAAAAAAAAAAATTTTTTTCTGTTGTAAGTTTTAATTTTTTCAAAATATTTTTTTTTATTAAATGCATTGAAAATACACATAAAAAAAGTATATTTCACAAAATTTTTCTTCAATATCTTATATTTTTTTACATTTTTTTAAAAACCATGTTGGAAATAGCTATACAGGACAAAACACAAAACCTATTATAAAGTTACAATAATGAAAAAGTAAAAATGAAAAAGTATTTTAATAATTTGTGTGCCCTCCACTGTTAATAATTACATCAACTAAGCGTCGTGGCATTGAATTTATTAATGCTCGAAGCTCATTAATATGAATATTTCTCCATTCTTCCTGAATGGCCTTCTTAAGCTCCAATAAAGTGTTGAACTGACGTCCATTTCTATACACTCTCTGGCAAAGGGTGCTCCACAGGTTTTCTATGGGGTTTAAATCAGGACTAACAGCAGGCCACTTCAATACAGGTATATTTCTTTCTTAAAAAACGCCTTGGTATACCTAGCGCTATGAATTGGAGCGTTGTCCTGCTGAAAACACCAATTTTCTCCATGAATTTCATCAGCAAAATTTATTAAGACGTTGTCCAATAACTCTACATAATTTTCTGCATTCATTTTATGAGTTACAAAACAAATTGGAGTCTTGCCAAAATAGCTAAATCCAGCCCATACCATTAGAGATCCTCCTTGAAAGTTTCGAGCGTGACGCGTTTGATGAGGAGTTCGTATATCTCGCCAATATTTTTGGAAACCATCAGGACCGTCCAAATTGAACTTCTTCTCATCGCTAAATATGATGGATTTCCATTCCTCGTCCCAGAATTTGTGCCTTTCAGGTACTCCGTCTCTTTGTTATGTTGAGAGACAGTTCTGCTTTGATTTGAGAAGGGCTGATATTTTTTGAAACAACTAGACGCTTTATTTCTCGTTTTTCCCTTTCGTCCACCTTTGGTTTAGGACCTGTCCTTTTGATAGTACCGTATAATTCGGGATTTTTCAAAAAATTATGAATGGTGTTTTTATTCCGCATTAATTTTTGAGCTATTTCTCGGATTTTAAGACCACATTCCCTGTAGGCTAATATCTTAGAGCGTTCGTCCGTAGTTAATTGAGTTCCTCGTGGCATTTTGCTATTTTATTTAATATTTAAATTTTTTAGAATTAAAATTTTTATGTGCTAAAGACTTATGTACCTTCTATAAACACTCAAAAACACTTTTTATTTTGTTTTAATGAAGTTAAATATTTTTAATAAAAAAAAACTTCAACGCGGTTCACTTGTCTGCTATAATTATTTCCTTCGACTGACGAACGATCTATAGGTAAAAATTAACACGACTGTAGCACGAAAGATGAGCAAAAACATCTTAAGTTACAGTTAGGCTTAGCATGCTTAGGTAAACGTTCCGTTAAAATTTGAAATCGAATCCATGTACGATTTTTTGAGAAAAAGCATAATATTATCTTGTCCTATATAGCTACTTCGCTGGGTGTATAAGCATAACCATCAATAAAGAAAAAAAAAATTTAAAAATCCGCTGGGAATTTTTTTACAATTTTAGTTTTATATACTAAGGCCAAGCACATTTCTATCAGACTTTCCAGCAGTTTTCAATGTCTACTTGCGACAAAAAAAGCATAAATTAAATTTTTACATGCATAAGATATGTGATTTTTCCTCCCTAGAAAAAACTTAACAATCAATTGCGCCGGATTCTGCAAACCTATTTCAGCAAAATTTACTACTGTGTTAGCTATCAGAATTCCCTATCATATAAAAAAAAATTATCAAAAAATCTTTATTCGTTCAGAAGTTATGATTTTTGCAATCAAAAAAGTCATATCGAGCCACTGTGCGCCGGTATACGTATAACTTTTTTTTGACCGATATAACCTTTCCCAGTAGTCAGAACTCCCTCCGATTTTGGCTGTCGCAGTGTGCTATTACTCGTGGATGGTAGTTATCTTGGTGCTGTTGTTGAGGGGTTTCTTGCTGTGGAGGGTCGGTTTCTCGGTTTTGTTGTCGGTTTAGTTGTTGATTTTCTTGATTTTGTTGTTCTTTTTGTTCTTGACCTCGCCCACCTCGCGAAGAAGAAGAATGACCGATATGTGTTATTGGATTATAAGAAATATTTAATTATTTTTATAATTTTCATCGTTGTCGTTGAAATCTGCAGGATCTTCGTTACTGCTACTCCAGTCCGAGAATAGAACATCGTCAATATCGCTTTCTCTGTAATAATTTGACATTTGTATACCTGATACACGGAAAAAACACCAACTCAAATTTTATTAAAAATTAATAGGAGATTATAAAAATTAAAATCTGAAAACAAATATTACTTTTTTATAGTAATAAATAGAAAATCCTTATTAAAAATTCTATTCTAGTTTGTAAATATTTTCTTTTTACATTTTTTAATAAGTGCATATTAAAAATTATTTTCTTCATTTTAATTATCACCTAAAAACTTTGAAATTTTACAAAGAATTTATTAAATTTTAATAAATTGCCACATTAGAATTTTTATATATTTCATATTGTAATATATGATTCCCGCTTTATAATTTTTAAAAAGTATTTATAGAAAAATTATTTCAAGATTATTAATTTTTATTATATTGAATTTTATTTCTCTTTTGTGTTTAATTTGTACTCAGTTTGAGTTCCCAACATGTTCATGCAAAAAAATAAATATATAAGGCTTGCAAAACTCTTACTAATTGGCTTTGAAGTAATGTGTTGAACAGAATTGGGACGGGGTCGGGAAAGCGGCAACGGAAACTCGCTGGCTGCCCTAATTTTGTTCAACACACCAAAAAATTTAAAAATAAATTTCAGTTATTATTATTTCATCATAAAAACTTTATAATATACTTTTTAAAAAATAGTACAGTCCTTTTAAAATATAATAAATTATTGCAGAAATTTTAATATCTACTTTGTAAAAATTAAAAACTTGCATTCGAAAAATTAATGCCTGCTTGATGCAATTTTTATATTACTCTTAGTAATTTTTAATAGACACTCGAACCGTTTCTAAATTACTAAATTACCTACTAATTTTTCTTAAATTTTCATTAATATTTACAATAATTTCGTGTTGGTGTTTTTTCCGTGTAGAGTTTTTAGAGAAAATGACATAATTTGGTAGCTGATCCCCTTCAAACTATTTTAAATAGTACTTGTCATTTTCCAGTAATCATCATTTTCTGGTTTGTACGTGATCGGAATTTTTAAGTGAGCATTGTTCCAAATAGTACATAAGTATATTGTTTGCTCGCAGAAATTGCTGTAATAGCTCACTTTTAGAAGTTAGTAAACTGCTAGCGTCGAAACTTTGCAATTTTTTTCAGGTTAAAAGCTTCGTTCACATCAGAAAACAAATGTGAATCGATGAACATTGGAAATCGAGTAGTATCAAAATCATTCATCTCTCCAACTTGTATAAATCTTTGAATCTCTGTTCATCATTATTTTCAATAAATTCGTTGTCACCGAACTTCTTAAAAGCTTTTTGGTATTCTTCATATTTTTTTAATGTTTTGTAAGGTTTTAATTTTTAAGGTGGTGGTGGTTACATGCATTATAGCAGCAATATCAGTATCAAGACTTCGGATTACTATATTTGCTTGAAAGTTGATGTTACATGCATGGTATACAATCTTGGTATCTGCTTCCTCATGTTCCGGGCATGACAACTCTTCAATCACACTTGATACTACATTGTTGGAACTATTAATAGCGAAAGAATGACATTTTCTTAAATTTATGTGTATGATTTTGTTACCAATACATGGCACCATTTCGTCAATAGCCTAATGTGTAATGAAAAAATCAAATGGAACTTCTTTAAAATTTGAATTTTGTAATTTTTTCGCGAAATCACTTGGACGAATTTGCTTAGGCCCACTTATGGTATACTCAAATTGTGCAGATTCGAAGCGTTGGGAATGTTCGTATTCTTTAATCAATGTTGTAAAGTACTGATCAAAAATCACATCAATTCTCAAGGTTTGCAATTGAGCATAACATTTGTTAACCCAAAGTCACTTATCACTTTGCCGATGGCTTTAAAATAAGACATCATTATGTGAAACGATCCTAAATGTATGAATAAATTATTCAATTTAGGTTTTTCCGTAGCTTGTATTTGAAATGCTACTTTTGCAATCGCAAGATCGTATGTAACCTGTATGTAAGGTTGCTATAATTCTTCAGCTATTTTTATTACTTTGTTCCATAGGTTCTAGAAATAATGATGTTTTTTTGCCCAAACCTTCTTTTTTTATATAAAAGGCAAACGAAATACCTGGAGTGTTGATGTAACGTGTTACAGCTCTGATGTTGGTGCTGCGCAGATGACTGCTACGCTGCTAGACAGTTGTGGATGATTTTTCGGTGACTTCGATGGTGGTTGCTGCTGATGAAAACCGTTGTAGCAAAAGTCAAATTTAACTTTTTGGTCGTTTTCCAAACGAAACACCAAACACTTTTATTTATAAGCAATAATGACAGCGTATTTTTAAGATTGAATTAAGTAGTTTTATTTAGATTTAAGTTAGAAATTAAGTAGACTCTAAGTTAGAATTTAAGATATATTACAAAAGCTTAACAAAACTAAAAACACTTTATTTTTTTACTCCCGATGACTTTGAGAATTTTCAACGAATGACGAATTTATGCTGACGTGGAATTTGGGGAATGACATTTTTCAATGTCAGGGTCACCGATCTTTCGCGGTGGAGTAACTGGGACGGAAACACATATCACCTTTGAGTTTCGATCATTGTGAATGTGAAATGTGACAAGTAAAAACTGACGAGTTACAGTCGAACAGTGTTGCCGTTTGTGGGAGTTAACGTGTTTTAAAGTATACACGTAAGCAGATGTCCTGGTTGGTGATGCATTGATTCGAGTCAAGTAAGAAATTAGTTGCTGCGGGCTATCATTATCATAAATCCGACTATTGAAACGTACCCACATATGTACACGGAAAAAAAAAAATTCTGTAAAAATTCATTGGATTTCCGATAATAATTACCGTTTTACCCTGTAATGCCCGGATAGTAAGCGAAAAACTATAATAATTGATTTGAGTTTCAATGAAATATTACAGTATACACACTGTAATAATTGATTTAAGTATAAATGAAATATTACAGTCTACACACTGTAAAATGTAAAATTAACTCCAAAAATATTTTATAACTGCAAATTCTATATTTTCTTACAATCATATTTTTTTTTCAACCATACTTCTTAACCTATCATGAGACAGAGAGCCAGTCTGGCAAAACTCACACAGTTTTCTTCTTCTAACCATATATCTACATTTTATTTTGTATTTGTACAGTGCTAATAACAAAAAAGTAGTATCGAATCATAAAATAAATATATTATTATTTGATAAATTTGAAAATTTTACAGTTTGCCCTGTAATTTTTACTTGTCGATCATATGATATTTTCAATATTTATTCAGTATTTTTTCCTAACCACATTCTGAAACTGTAAAAATAAAGTTTTTGACTGTAATGTTTGCAGTTTACTCATCAATTTGTATTTAGAATCCCATGAAATGAGAAATTACAGGGATATGCGACAATTTTTCTAGATTATTTTGCTTTTTTTGAATATCACACGCTAGTTTTTACAAAACCTTTTTTTCTGTGTAGGTACATCAGGTAGTTCCAAAGCATGACTAACCATCCATATACTGTCAAATTTAGAGCCTACAGTTTCCACATCATCAACCGTTAATTGCAGATCACTCCCCATTTTTGGGACACTGAATTTCTTCTGCACATACATACATACATATGGCTACGAAAGTTCTTCTTCTTTGCAAATAAATTCAATATTCGTTGCTTTCGGATGTTGTAGTTCCATTATAGGACATCTGTAGACATGATTTACGTATGATGTTTATAAATTTGTAATAAACTCAAGGATTTTTTCTTATGCTGAGTTTAACTTTTGAAATGCAATTTAAAACAGACCGTTTATAACATTTTGATAACTTTACCGGACTGGACTAAGCAGAAATTTTGATTTTTTTAAAATTATGGTTTTAATATTTTTTTATGACTTTATTGAATAAAGTTTATTCGTTTGTTTGCCATGGAGGGCAGCTTCAATCATTAACCTTTTACTTTACAAATTCAATTAAATTCGTCATAGTGTACTTCAAACGAAGTATCATTTTTCGCCTGATATTTCAAAAGAAAAATGTAGTTTATACTCACTCGTCATGTAAAGTTTCGTAAATCTTTCAAATACAATCTTACAAAGATTCAGTTACGTTTCTGTAATCTTTCATTTCTATTTCAGAAAGCTTTCTACGTGTAATGTTCGCCCTTTGAATTCATTTGAAACATTTTTAAAATCACGGTTGTCTGGAAAAGGTTTTAACCATCAAGTCCTTCCAAAAATTTAATTCACGGTGTAATATACTCCCGAATATAATAAACGGTATTTTTATTGGTGGATATTTATTTTTTTTTGCAGAAAAATGGTCAGTACCACCATGAATTTTTAGAAGGAGGGTTAAAACCTTTTCCAGACAACCGTGAAATGTAAGCGAAATCTTGTATGATCGAGGTGAAAAACAAAACACCCTTTATTACGTGATAGAATTCATTTTTTATTCTGCGTCACTTGCGCTGTTATTTTATAACGTCATCGGGAATCAGCATAATTGTTTCATGCATTAAACGGAATTCCGGCGTACGACGTAAATACCGCCAGCTAGTGCTTCACCGAGACGCGATAAATATCGTTCTCGCTATCGTTACCGGGACCGATAACGAGACGATATTAAAAAAATTATTTCCTGTATGACCGAGGCCGAGAACGAAAAAGGTCTGACCAATATCTCGTTCTCGGCGATAATGTAGAGTTTATCGTACGATGATCATTTAAAACGTTCCACGCGCATATAATATACACGTTTGCGTAAAAAAAAATTTGCACTCTATTTTTACTAAACACATGTACATATGCGCATACACCGACGTTAATATTGTTTATTCTTTTTTAAAAACAAACAAAAAACAAAACCGCAAAAATATAAAAACAAAATGTGGGGATTCATAACACATTCTACCATGGTAGCAGCAACTGTAAATACTACTTCTTCGATTTCATTTTTAGAGTTACCTTCATGTAAAAACAAGCATGTTTTATTTTTGTATTTACTCTTGACAGCGATGGAGCCACTTTTACGGCGTTGGATAATGGGCCTTAGCTCCTCCGATACAACCAAAACCTTATCTTGCTATTCTTGATACTTATACAAAATTGTAAAATTCGGTACATGGACCCAATTTTCTGCAGTAAGGACTGCGTAAAATGTAAGTGGGATGGATCCCAGGCAATGCACGGGTAAAGCCACTGGTACAGCTAGTATTAAATGTATGAATGTTAACGAGAATAACCGAGATATATCGGCGATAACGAGACGAGAACGATACAATAACGATTCAGATAAAAAATTCTCGCATGAGAACGAGTACGAGACGATAAGCTTGCCGCCACTACGAGGACGATGCGATAATTTTTGAATTATAGTATCGTTCTCGTATCGGTGAAGCACTACCGCCAGCGTAAAATTTTTGCTGAGAATGGGAGGAGAGAGTGCAACTCTCTACTCTCTTTGCTCTCTCTACCGCGACGGTAAAATTAAAACCAAATCTAATTCTACCGTCAGCGGAATTCTGTTTATACATCACTTTACCCGCGTCATCACTTACAGTCGTGTTCGAAATAATAAGAACAACATAGACAAAAATTGAAATCGTCGTACAAAATTTTAATAATATTTTATAATGTCGATTTTTATGTTAATAACTAAACACACATTAAGGTTTTAAAAAATGGAAAAAGTGATGACCAAATCTGTCCCCATTTTTTTTTAATGACAATATTGTTGCATTAAGTCCAAAATGAGCTGTTCGAAAAAATAAGAACAAGGATAAAAAATATACAATACTCAATTTTTATGTTCATCAAATACGCTCTCATGACATTATATTCAATACGAAGTGGCTCCCCCATAATTTTTGACTACTATGGCACACCTGGACTTAATTTAAAAAATATCATGCTGCCTAGCAGGCGCGCACATTGGTCTGGAGTAATTTTATGCCAATTCTCTTGAATAACTTGCCACAAGCTGCTTTTCTCGCGGGTTTTCGTGCTGCTACGACACGTTGGATTATGCCTCATAAGTTCTCTATATTAATAATTGACAATAAACTATACTTAAAATATCATCGAACAGAGTATCATAAAATATTTCTTAGATTTCATTAGAAAAATTCAGTAAACATCAAATCTGAAACCTTTCAGAAACAGTTCAGCATGATTACATGTGAAACATTACATTTGAAATCTATGTATTAGAAAGATTTCTGTATCATACTGTTTGTAATATTACAAATGAAACATTTCTGGTACGTTACGCACTCTTTCTGAAACTTTCGGAAATGTTAAATGCCAAGAGGGTAAAAGACATCAATATTAGTGTTATGAAGCAAAATACAAGAGCATATCAAATAAAATTAATCATTTAAAAATTACACCTTACGCCTCAAGTGAGAGAAGAGTGGGGTTTCACAACATCTCACAAAGGGGGAGGGGGTCCGAATATCCTAAAAAAATCTCATCACGTGGTTAATGAACGTCCTCTAACACTCAATATTAGCCATAGACTGAGATGATTTATCATTCCATACAACTGACTTCCCGATAGTGATGGTAAAACATTCTTACAACAAATGTTAGACTGTTTTTGTCATCAAGTCAGTGTCTCCAATGACACCGTAATTACGGTAGATCCACCGTAATCTGGCCCATTCTACCGTCTACCGTAAACATCCATTACGGTGTCGTATTCCACCGTAATTTCACTTACGAATCACCAAGCGGCTTTTTTTAGTTTTATTGCTCAGTGTGTTCTCTCTGCCCCACTCTAATGCAGAATGTGAGCGTATTTTCAGTCATGTCAACGACATTAAGACGAAAAAAAGAAATAAATTGTTGACAAAGACAACAAAGGGCAATATTTTCGCCCAACAATCCATAAAAAGGATTGGCGAAAATTGTGTTGATTTTAGGCCACGATCCAAAAAATGAAACTTTCCATGTATGAAAAAGATATTGTCTTATTAGAAGATTCGGACTCAGAATAACTGTAAGTAGGTTTTTTCATTTAGATATACATATGTGCATTTCCACAGAAATTAACATTTTAGCCGGCCACGTTTTCGATTTGTTTTTGGAGCACATCCTTCAGCCATGGTTTTTCTTGAAGTTGTATTTTGAATTAATATTCAATTTTGAACTATGTATTAAAATTCACAAATCTATTTTATAAAATTGAATTTAAAGTAAGAAATACGTCTAACTTTTTGTTTTTCAAAATTAAAATTTTATGTCGACAACTAGTTACAAAAACTAGTTTTTCTGATTCTGACCACTATATTGTTGTGATAGTGAATTTTATGAAAATTAATAAAATAGTTTTACATATTTAAATTTTATAAAGGTCACTTTTTATGTTTAATAAGTAGAAAAAATTAATTTTTCTAAAGAAGGCTTATTGTAGTGACCGAAAAAGCAACCCTGATGAAGCAGTCAAAAAAACTGCGAAACGTCGGCAAATAAAAAGAAAATTATTTTTTTTTTAAACTCAAAAAAAGTTTTTTAAACGGTTTTTATTTTATTTTCTTTCGGTCACTACAATAAGCCTTTTTTAGAAAAATTCGTTTTTTCACCTTATTAAAATAGTTTTACGTTAATTACATATAATATTCTGTTTTTATCCTGTACAAATAATCTAAGCAGTGTATAATAACACCATAATTTATACCGTACTTTTTAAACTGATGCACCGTAATTTACTTCAAAATACGGTAATTCAACCCTAGAAACGCGGTAATTTAAAATTTTCAGTTGGAGACACTGCATTAAGTATCACTAAAGCATCTTGGCAAATTAACATATAGATATTTATGTTATTAAATTCATCAACAAATGCGACTTATGTTGTTCTTATTGAAAATGCTTTAATATAATTTAATGAAGGCAACAAGCCGAAAATATATCTAAGAATTCAGTTATCTCTTATATGCCGTGATATGTATGGAAGTTGAAGCCACCTAGTACAATCACAAGATCAGTCAGACGATTATTTATTACTAGTATCGTATTTTGGTCGAAATTCGACCGTACCCACCAAGTTTTAACTTGGGAAGAATATTGCCGACCTTATGACGAACAAAACGTTTTTGTCCATAAACCATGATCTTATTCAATTTCACTTTTCACCTTACCTCATTTCACCTCATCACACCACACCTTGCCTATACTCATGCTGCCATGAATGCGTTGTTTAAAGCGTTTTGTATGGCGGAATCATGCGCGTATGTTTTCTTTATTTTACCTGCCTTAACAGCACATATTACAAATTATTTTTATTTTGTACACATCTACGAAACAGTATCTTCCAAATGATATAAGTTTCATTCCCCTCTCTTTATAATAAATACTAAAAAAGTGTACCATAAGTTTTGATGTTCACGTATTAATATATAGATATATTTTTTCTGCATGATTCAATATTGTTATTAAATTGTAATTCCTCACAAGATGGTGATATATTCATGAATTCACAATAGTTAAGGCTTAGAACATGCGTCTTTTCACGTTAACTGTTTTTCATTTATGATGGAGTGGCTGCTCAAAGTGTGCCTGACACAATTTAAAACTTTTCAAACTTTACCTAACTTCCTTTCATAGTATTTTGCTCTTTTATTTTACAGTCAAGAATGATATTTTTCATTCTTGTTACTCGTTTTGCAGCCTTACGTAGTCACTTGAGCTGGTGTTCTTTCGTATGTCCGCCACAGCCATAGTCATTTTTCATGAAGAAGAAAGTTTTCTTCCACTTTGCAGTCAGCTCACACACACGTCACCTTCATTGCAATTTGTGTAATTCAGGAAAAATTCCTTAGACAATTGCTGTGTTATAACCTACATACAGGGTGCACATATTCAGGTAGATTTCTCATTTACCATATGGGACGTTCTTTTACAAACCGCACAAAATTCAGGAAAAAAAAACTTCGACTTCTCCAAATGCGATGAAAATTTTTTTCTTGCATCTTCTAACAAATTCAGTTGACCCATGTTTTTTGTTTTTGCTGAAAAAATTTTTTTTCCGAATACATATATCCACATATGAATTTTTGATAATTGGCTGGATTTTGTCAAATGTACTCATACTTGAAGTCTATTATCTCCAGTTCTACTGATCCGATCAATGTCAAATTTTTTATTTAATAATCTATAACGTTAGCTTCTGCAATAAATTTAAAAAAAATTTTATACTGTCAACAAATGAAAAATAATAACAATTTAATTGTTTAAATAGTTTTAATATGATGTTTCCCCAACTAGAATACATTGAAAAAATAACATTTTATTCTTTTATCTACAAAACCCATTTTACAAAAAAGTGGAGTCTTTGTTAGATCGGAAGTTATTAAATATTTTCAAGCGCAAGTCATGAATTCCAGAACAAATTTAAGTGTGCAGCGTGCGACGAGTCAAAACAAAGAAACGAGTATTTAACACTCGTTATTAAATTTTGATTTCTTCTTAGTTGATGGTCCTGGAGCACCGCTTTCATTCAATT
Source organism: Meiosimyza platycephala (assembly GCA_963662105.1). Classification (NCBI taxonomy): domain Eukaryota; kingdom Metazoa; phylum Arthropoda; class Insecta; order Diptera; family Lauxaniidae; genus Meiosimyza; species Meiosimyza platycephala. Next base: position 65,079,034 of record OY759211.1, on the reverse strand, counting down.
TATAAAATTGCTCAAGAACGAAATGAAATTACTAAATAATCTAGAAATCAGTTTTCATTAAGAAGTTGTGTGGACGTTGAAAGCAACAGTGACAAAATAGTACGGTTAAAAATTTAAGTATAATTTTTCAACTTGTTAGGTTGACATATACATTCTTTCCAAAACAAGTTGAATTTTTCGTCTTATTTAGGTTGAAAACGTTATTCATAAGGCATTTTCAATTTCATGCGTTGAAAATTAAAAGCTTGTCCAACCTTTACCTTGAACACCCTTTCAAGAGTCTTTTTATTCTCGACAAATTAGCTAATACAATCTTTGCTTCGTGGGTATGGACTCGAGAAATCCGCATTTCTATCAATGGTCTGAAGATCAAGGTGGAAGAGGAGCCACTGAAGTTAGATCAGCACTCTTGTATCACTTAAATTCTTTGAATTTAGCGGGCAAAAGAATGTTGCGTTTGTTTTGTGATGGCTGTAGTGGCCAAAACAAAAATTCGCATATAGTCCATTGTCTTATGTTTTGGCTCGTCAATGAATCTCCAGAAAATATCAAAGATATATATTTGACATTTCCCGTACGTGGGCATAGTTTCCTACCCGCCGATCGTTTTTTTGGCAGAGTCGAAAAGACGGTTAAAACCGTTCCGGTAATCTATATACATATATAAAGCTCAATGTACCATGTGTCTGTGTATGTTGCTAATGGGCTCCTAAACCGTTCAACCGATCGCCGAAAGATTTGGCACATAGGTAGGCACAGGTGCAGAATCGTTTTGAAATATGACTTGCTACGTGCTCGCTTAGTCTGCCGATGCTAGGTAAAACGCCGTTTTTTACGATATCAATATAAGCTGCGGAGTTCACATAGCCTTCCAGAAGAAGAATCTCTCCCACCCCACATCTTGTTATTGCCCCCATTTGACCAAAGCAAAAGTCATATTTCAAGACGATTTTGCACCTTGTCATCGCTCGAAATCGGTAAGTGTCCCACTCACAATAATTATGTTTTACATTTTTTTTTTTATAGGTTTACCATAATGAACTATTTATTTTTACATAGGTAAAGGAATATAAGGATTTTTTGAGACTTGACTCAGTCCATGGCCCGGTAACAGCCCTGACCTCAATTCCATTGTGAATGTTTGGGCCATTTTAAAACGCAAAGTGCGCCAACAAAACCCTAATAATATTCCAAAGTTAAAGGAAACAATTGAATCCACTTGGTACAACGATATTTTAATGGAATTAATACGGAAACTCTATGAGAGCATGCCTTTTCGAATGGAAAGCGTCATCAAGGCAAAAATAGGTCCTACGCGGCATTAAAATCAAATTTACCGTATTGTTTAAAATAATAAATCATTAAAGAATATGTGAGAAATTAAAAATGCGTAAAAAACTACAAGAAACAATTTATTTTTTTAGCAATTATGTGTTTATTTGGAAAAGGTTCCTAGAATTTATTAATGTTAGGTGGACAGTTTTGAATATACTCAAAACTTGTCCCTAGTAACAGTATCTAACAAACTTAAAACCGTTAAACAAGAGTAGATATTATTTTACGCATCAAAATATAAAACTTCTTGCAAAATTCAAGTCTGCGTTTTTTTTGACCGTGAGTGTATATAAAAAAGAAAGGCAAAAGTAAGATTTAATGAAAAAATGGGTAATTCCACGCCTCCATAATGAGAAAATTTATATCTCTGCAACTTTTTGAAGCAGATGAATGAGACTCTGTACATATATAGAAGACAAGGACTATAACCAAATTAAACTCATTCAAAGGTGCTGATTTCACGCATTCCAATGATTCCCACCATTAGTTGTTCATTTATGCACCAAATGGAAAAACCAAAAACATTTTTATCCACTCGCATTAAGATAAAATTTCAATAAAAAAACTTTTTTTTATTTAGTCCAACTTAAAAAGCGGTATTTGCTAGTTACACATAAAGAAGAATATCAAACGATTTATAAGAAACATGGGGTGGTTTTAATGCTGGAAGAAGATTGGGGCTTAAAGGATGTCAAATCTCTGGAAAAGTATTATAAAAAGCTCGAAGGAATGAGAGACTTAAAACGTATTCATTTGAAAAAGTATAATGCTATTCAAGGACGAGGAACAAGGAGACTAGCTAAAACTCTGTATGAAGTCAAAACATTCCGCAATTTTGTTACGAGTCTGATCAGGAAAACAAACGGTTCAGCATCTTAAAATCAAGAAAAACACATCCCTAGTCATTGGCACCACTTAACGTAAATTGATGTCTTAGTGCTCAGAAGAAAGCAGACGTAAAGTCTCTTATGGTAAAACAATTTGGTGATGACTGGGAGAAAGAAAAAACTTTTACTTGGTACAAAAAAATATTGGGTGAAAATTCCCCTGAACCTTTTAATACAGAAGCAGATGTTCCTGACAGCCATGAACTTGACCATGATTCTTATTGCGATTGTCTGGTAGGGATGTTATGGACTTAAGGGAAGTGGTAGTGGCCTCACTATTGAACTGGTCCCGCCACCTTTACGTGAAAATTTTTTTTCACACTGCTTGCACTATAAATTTCAGTGAAATATTTCCAAACCTTGCTCGTTTTAGGTTTCACACCTATTATTTAAACCGTAGTAAAGTAAACGAAGGCTTTAATTTTAATTTTGAAAGGAATACAAGAGAAAACGCGAATTTTGATTTTGATTATACAAAATATGACATTTTATTGATTTACAAAATCGATTATTGGGTGAACTCAGAAGAGTTGTGCTGTAGCGAATTGGTTACAAATATGATTGCACAACTGTTTATATCTGGATATGATATTTCAGTTTCGGTTACAGATACGGATATTAAAAAATCTTTATTTCGGTTTCGGTTACGGTTACTGATAGTGTTTTTTTTTTCGGATATCCGGTACATCCCTATTGTCTGGAACCAGAAATAGCTTTTAGTTTATGATTTTAAATTATACTGTGATGTATTTTGAATAAACTTGTTTGATTGGAAACTATCTAATCTACCGATATACCCAGTTGATTTGGTCAAAAACCGATATGTCCATTTTGTTTTTTTTTTTTCATATCTCAAAAAGTACTGTGCAAATTAGGTTTAAAAAAGTGATTCCAACATCAATACATTGATATATTTCGTTCAATTCCAAATTAGAAAACCATGAACTTAGACATATTTTTTCGATTTCCCATAAAAAACACGAATGTGATTTATCGGTTTTTGTTCCGACGCTCCTCAATTGTAACTGTATGAATATACATAAATATGTACATTAGTGGTATGACTTTTTAGCTTTTTTCGAAAAAAATTAAATATACATACATAGCATCACGCTATGAGCTTTTATTAGAAATAAAGGAAAATAATATAATTTTTATTTAATTTTTCAAAAACATCCCTCAGGAACCACAATAAAAATTTCACTGTATATTTTCAACCTACAATGAAATTATCAATAGATCTGATTAATTGTTTTCACCGCAGTAACCATAGGTTTTGTTTTAAAAATGATTCAGCTATTGCCATGGTAACAACAATACACATTGAACTGATGACTGAAAAAATTCAACATTTGTGTCCTGTTAGAAACGCAGTTAAGGCCAAAATTCAGATCGGGGTAAATTTTATAAACGATAAGAGTAAAAATTTTATTACTATATTAAGATAGCAAGTAAGTTTTATTATTTTAGCAGAGTATTACTTGACTTATGTTCTATTTTTAGAAAATGTCATTTAAAATGACTCATGTCTGTGTGTAAAATAATTCCGAAATTTGGTCAAAAAATTTACTTGACTTTGAAAAGAGCAAAACTAAGCATCGACAAATACCGACTATTGAAAACATCTTGAGCAAGATATGTAATATTCCGAAACAGGTCGTAACAAAAGGCAGATTCAACGCTTTGGCTAAAATAGAAAAAGCTAGAAAAATTCGATATAAAATCGTGACAAAAGAATTAGTTGATTTAATTTTCCAGCAATTACAGAGCCTTCGGTGGAAAGAAAAGTTGGTCAGCTTATTGAACAGTACGACAAATTTTTGAAATATCCAAATGGCAAAAATGTGTTAATAGCATTCGATAAACTATTTGATGTAACAAACGAAAAGGGTCCATGGTTAAGCACGGAAGACAAAAAGTTTTATGAATTGCAGAAAAATACTAATGCAAAAGTGGGTTACACTACAACTAAAACCATTCCATTACACCCCTCTAAACTGCTGTCAATACAAAACATGCAACCAAACACTAACATTTTTTGGGATACGGTGAGTGAATCAGAATCAGCAGCATCATACCTTGATGACAATGAAGAGCTTTATGCAGAAGAAAGTGACAGTTATACCACCGTGTAAGATAAAAAAGAAATCATCTGCAAAGCAAGCGGCAAATTTGGTGACAAAAGCTAAAATTAGTACCAAAAAAGCAGCCAAAGTTTACAAATAATTGGCAGAATCAGGTGTTAAGATACCTACACCTTCACAGAGTGGAATATACAAAGCCGTAATGAAATCTGCCGAACTTAAGGAAGACACTTTTAAAAAAGAATTGAGGAATGAAAACTGGTGTCTTCATTTTGATGGGAAAAAGCTTGGAAAAAAGGAAATTCAGGTAATTGTCATTAGGAATGAAATGAAAGGCTGCGCTCATCCTTGAAAATGGTAAAGCATTAACTATATATAATGGAATTAAAGATACATTAAATAAATTTAATTTATGGATTTCAATATAAATTATAGTGTCTGATACAACAAGCGTTAACACTGGAAAGCGAAACAGAGTTGTTACGCTTCTGCAGACTTGCTTCAAATCAATTGGCTTACCTCAGCCGCAGTACATTGGCTGTCAGCACCATATTCTTGATTTAGTTTTACTACATGTTATGGACGATTTATTATATGGGAAAACATGTTCTCCAAATATTGCTTACAATTTCGTTTCTGACCTTTTAAATACTTACGGTCATCTGAAGGAAAATTACAAGCAAAATGAGAACAAACTAAACTCGCAGAAAATAAAATGGCGTGACTACATGCAATATTTGTTTGAGCTAGGGCAAGCCTTTCGATACTAGAGGCCTTTAATGAGTTTCCCTATATAAAATTTAAAGCTTTACCACCAATAAGTAACGCTCGGTGGAATTCAACGTGGGGCATTGTATGATGTTTGGTTTTCTGATCACTGCTTTCATGAAGATGATTTTGTATCAACAATCTCTCATTAAGTTCAAAAGAGCTCACAGTTGTTTGCTAAGACATTGGGTCAATGAAGACTCAGCAATTCCAAAAGTACAAAGAAGTAACATTTGTGCAGAACGCGCTATTAAAATTGTTCAGGTCATATATCCTAATTGTAAGACATCGCGCACTCTGAATTTAAAATACATTTCTTTCAATATATAATTTTTAAACAGTATTTAATGACATTAATAAGAATTTTACGTTTCAATAAAATTTGAACTAAAATTTAAAATACTGATGCTTTAATATGGAATTTTTTTTTTTTTGTAAATTGTGTTCCTCGGGGAGGTTTTTGTAATTTTGGTACCATTTCTCATCCTTCATGTATATTATATGTTGTGAAAAAGTCATACCCCTAATGTACATATAAAGTTTATGTACTGGTACTGTTTCATCCAAACTCCGAGACAACTTCGTTCTTGGAACCGTGAACGAGACGAAACGGGGCGAGGTGGAAAAATAAATTTTTCTCGCTAAGCCTAGGCGAGATCACACCGGCACCGGTCGGTCGTCTCGGTCTCGGATTCCCGCTTTCGTTTCGTATTCAAAAAATCAAACCGAGAATCAAACTTAAACCGCTTTTTGAATTGTAATAAATTTTATAAAAATCAACATAATATTATTTTATTATACTGTTGTTTTATTTTTTCCTTAAACCAAATAAAAATAGCTATGTATGTTTTCTTTTTGCACCTCAAAGCTTTATGAAGATGCACGATGATTTATAAAAACAACTACATATAGATAGATTAGGGATGGCCAACTGCGGTGCCCAAAAGTCGAAAGCGCGCTGACGTTTACAACAAAAATTTCGCGCCAGTATGTGAAAAAAACATGTGTATAAATGTGTATAGAACTTTAAATGTACCCAGTAGAAATTCGTGAATCACTGAAAAAAAAAATAAATTGCGAAAACATGGCATGCCTACACTAAAATTTTTAAACTCAAAATTCAAAAAACAAAAAGTACTTTTCCGAGAATTAAAACTATTTTTCCATGAATATTAGTTTTTTTACAACAATGATGCACACACACAAGAGCAGTTTTTATACTCTCTAATTTTTTTACAAGTCTATAATACATGCGTAAAAAATTGCCTTTCACAGAAATAATGTCTTTGACCTGAAATTTTCACAACTGGCATTGCGCAATTCATTTGCGCACATTTGCTTTGTTTATCACGTTTTGCATATGTATGTATTTATTTAACAAACGAACCATCGCATAGAGATCAGCAACTGCACACGGTTCAAGATCAAGATGGATAAAATTGTCAACCAAATCTGACAATGCACAATTATTATACAGTGTTTTGAGATTCCAAATACATAATCCGCAAAATCGGATCTGCTCATTTACTCGTTTTATGACCATTTTAAGGTTTTACTTTGGCCGACATGGTTCGTTTCAAGCAAGATCGGTAAAAATTGTCAACCAAATCTAAAAATGCACAAACAAACATGATCCGCAAAATCGTACCTAATCACTTACTCGTTTTATGGCCATTTTAAGGTAAACGCTTTTACCGATAATATTGATAAAAATGAGTTCTAGGAAAAATGTGAATAAGTCATTAAAAATTAAAATTTTTTTATTTTGCTTTTCTTTGTGGACTTTGTAATCCAAAATACTTTTAAAACCCATAAAACAAAAATATATAAAAATTTTTTTTCATTAGTTTTTAGGCCCAAAAGTGTTTTTTAAATTTTTTTTGAATTTTTTTTTTTCATGAAAAACACTTAATAATAGCAAAACCAATATAAGTTTTTTTATTTATTGTTTTTTGGTGAGCTTTGTAGTCAAAAATACCTCGAAAATCAAAAACAAAAGACAAAATTATAATTTAAAATATTATTCACTAGGTTTAAGGTCCAAAAGAATTTTTTTTGATATTTTTAATCCTTTTCCATGGAAAATGATGAATAAGATAACATATATAAATATATTTCATTTTTTTTTCTTCATTGGCTTTGTAGTCAAAAATACTTTCTAAGCCCACAAAAGATAGTAAAAAAATTTTAGTTTTCACTAGTTTTTCGGTCGACAGAAAAAACTTTTTTTTTTGTATCGGTTTTTTTCCATGAAAAATGGTGAATAGCACAAAAGCGTTTACATATTTGCAAAAATAAGTAACTTCATCGAGTTCAGCGACTCAAACTACATAAACAACAGTTATCATAGCATATTTCAAAATTTCACTGGATCTTAAAAACGTCAAAAACTACATGGTTCGTTTCATGATTTAATAAAATTATCGGTAAAAGCGTTTACCTTAAAATGGTCATAAAACGAGTAAATGACCAGGTACGATTTTACGGATAACGTTTTTGGAAACTCCGAACACTAAATAATAATTGTGTATTGTCAGATTTGGTTGACAATTTTTACCGATTTTGATCTTGCTTGAAACGAAAAATGGCCATAAAACGAGTAAATGAGCATGGTATGGTAAGGTGGGGCACATTGGTTAAGTTATTTTTAAAGCCTTGAATTGGTTTTATTTACGCATAGAAATCAAATTTCAGAGAAATTTTAGACTATTTCGATATTAGAGTACTATAGTAAAAATACATTTTGTAGGTATTGTTGACTATTTCAAAAAATTTTCGGGTTTTAAAAAAACAAGTCAATTTGCTGAAAGTGCCCCAACAGGGGGCAGCTTCGGCATTTCATGGGGAACATTCAGCGTTCAAGTAATTTCGCAGAAAAAAAAATTAGACTGATGTTCAGCTATGGATATATAAATGGAACATTTTTTTATATTTTCTTTCTTATGCTACAGTATCGTAAATATTATAAACAAACAACAAGTTTAATAATATGTAATACGAACTTTAGCTATAATCCATTAACAAAAAAAAATTATCAAAATGTAAAAAAACCGATGAAATGAGCGGACACATAAATGGCACAATCTGAAAAAAAGAGAAAATATTGTGCTAAAATTGCATTTGTTGACATTTAGATTATTGAGATCTTGTGGTACAGCCTTTGTTTTTGGTAACAGCTTCACACGTGCGACCCACACTCTCCACACTTTTTCGCATTTTGTTTTGGATATGACATACCAATCTTTCTGTGCGGCAGATCAAAGATCGTCCATTTAGGATATTGAACAAAGATTCTACTATCTGATTTCATGCTATTAATATTCATTTTGTTGCTCTACAACACGTTTTTTCAAAAATTGATACATTTTCTTGACGGTAAAACACCGGTGTGAAAACATTATGGTCTGCAGTGTATTTTCTTATCATGGTGCAGGCCCGCTTATAAAAATAAATGACAAAATGGACAAGTTTCAATATTTGGACACATCGACAAGCCATATGGAACCATATGCATCCCATTCCATGCCAATTAAATGGATATTTTTGCAGTATAATGACATTAAACATTCCTCCAAAGTAATAAATAATGGGTTTTGTGCGGAAAAGATCGACAGTTTGGATTGGCCAGCCCGAAGTCCTGACTCAAATTCAATAGAGAACCTGTAGAACGAAGTCAAGGTTGAAATCGTAAAAAAAAATATAAATATTCAAATATATTTTCCATACCTATTTAAGTGTCGATTGTAATGTTTTATACATCACTAGAAAGGTAATTTTATGTGATACCAAAGTTTTATGAAAAACTTAAATATGTAGCTTACGATATATTGGGTTACAAATTTAAAAAATCTTTACAAAAATCACATTAACTATTGATATTGAATTTTGGGGAGCACTCAGCATCTGCTGAATCTGCCCCCACCTCAGACGCCGAAACTGCCCCACTTTTCCGAATTTTAAAAAGCTACAAAAATCTCGAGAACTCTTTAATGCAATAGAATCTTAACATAAAATTTCACTTTCTGACATAATAACGTAGCAGGCCACAAAAAGCTGTATTGAACTTCAAAGAACTATAATTGAAAATTGTTAACTTACCTGGTATTCAAAACTACAGCGAAGAACGAAAAAACACAAAAATGCATGCAACTTGTTTGAGCGCGATTTCACATACGTAAACTAAGAGAGTGAGTATGCATTCAATAAAGGTTGCGTTCAGCATGATAAATAGTTCTAAAATCAGAGTGCGTCATATCGAAATGAGCCTTGAGGAAGGTGCCCCAATAATGAATGTGCCCCACTTTGCCATACATATGTATGTACTAGTATTACAGTTTACAAAATTTCTTGAAGAAGGTACACCCAGAAATATTAGAGGAAATGAAGGCAGCTAAAGCCCCTGTTCAAACAGATGAAGCAGCCATATCCAGAAAACAAAACTTGGATCAGGTTTTTAAGGTATTATATTGATATTCTCAAATCAAAATTTTATCACTGATCTGTTATAGGTTACTGCTAATCTACAAGTGTTGGATGCGGATAAAAAAACGAGGTTTTCATAGCTAGTAACAACCTGGCACTGAATTTTTTTGAAAAGGAATACAATAAAACGTATTACAAGGACTTGAATTCTTCTAGAGACTATCCAAATCGAAATGTGATGCGGAAAAAAGTAATCTTCGAGCATGAAAAATTTTTACAAAATTTGTTTAACGAACTTGAAAAAAATACATCAATAATCCATTTTACTTTCGATGGGTGGTCATTACTACGGATTGACTGCGTATTTTATTAATGATCAGTGGGAACTGATCTGCATGTCAGCTGCTGGTGAGCCACTGTACATACAAAATGCTTAAGGAGTTAAGCCAAGTTTGGGTCATAGTACTCCTTAAATCTTCTTAAGGTCGAAAACTTTCTTTCAGCTGTGCAAGTCGTCACAGGCAATGTTACCATCAATTTGACAAATTTCATTAATTCAGGTCATAAATGTAAAAAGTGTTTATCACTTTTCAAAAAACGTACATAGTCGTCGAAATTTTTTATCAAAGATTTACTGTTGTAGCTCGTTTGTTGCAGAAAATTTTTTTACTCGCAAAATGTCTAAGAGCATGTTTCTTATTCTCATGTTATTTGTCATTTTCAAAAAGGAAACTTTCCGCCTGGCTAAGAAAAGTGCAAAATTTCGTTTCAAACCTTACTTTGAAACAATTCTCAATATTATCAATAATTTAGCAACAAAAATTGTTATCAATAATTTCATAGTATTGACTTCTAAATTTTCCTTCGTGGTTTCGGAAACAATCTTCAGCATTATTATTCGAACCATAAAAATTTTTTTGAACTTTTAATCACGTTCGAATATTTTACCTGCAAATTCACCCATTCTCTTGGGTGAACCTCTCGCAAAAATTCTAAGATCTTTAGAGTATTAACCCTCTCCGTGTCAAAAAAATTTTAGGTCGAGATAAAAATCTGAAAATTTATATGTAGGCTAATAGTGCTTAAGCCGGGAAAAATAATATTTTTTACCTGAAATGTCTCAACTGGCTTGTGGAGAGTGTCGATTATATTCGACATTGCCCCTCAAAGACGTTAAATGTTGTTCAGCATATCTGCGATTTTTGTGAAGATTGATGAAAGAAAAATCGAATTTTATTGTGATTCTTTAATTTATTTTAGGAAAAATATATAAATAAAAAGATAAGTAAGTAATTTCATATAATGATTCTTTGGATAAGTTAGTATAAAAAAATATAGTAAATAATTTGGTGTCATATTTCTCTTCTAATTACTGTTATGAACATTTTCAAAGCAGTTAGATGCTCGCTTTACACATACATAAGTACACGTTGCACTTTTTGCAAATAGTAAAATAAAATATGAAGACTGGAACATGCAACCTCTGATCCTGGCGAACCTCTACAGGTGGAACTTTTTGGAAAATTTTCTTTCTTTTTGGTGATGATGGTAAAGTTAAGCTATCGCTAGATGAATGCGCAACCGATTGGTTCTTCGATGGCCTACCTCGTTCGCGTGGCATATAGGGTTGCGGTACGTTGTCTTGCTGAGAAGCAAGAAGTGTTTGGGCAACATCAATCCGAAAATTCATAGAATCTTTAATTCTTTTTTTTGGGATTCCTTTTGCGACACAGTCACGACGATACTCCATCCATGCCGTAGTAAGAGCCAAGTCAACAAAGTGCATAATGACTCGCAGAGTCCATTTGGTAATATTGGATCATTTGATCCAATAAATCCACACCGCCCATGCTTTCATTGTACATTCGTACAACTTGTGGCCTAACGATGGTTACGTGATTATTTCGTTCCTTGTCCCAGCGTTTGGCTTTGTCTTCGTTGCCGATTCCAATAAAATTTGATCCTAGATTGACAGTTTTATTGTCGTACCAACGAGTAACAATTACATTCCCGTCAGAGTTTTAGCATTCGGCGGATGATCCTCGTCCTCTTGTCTTCATTTATTTTTCGGTTAGGAGGCGAGGATTAGCAAATCTGTTTATGCGAATTGATCCCGCAGCATTAATTTTGTTTTGTTTTAGTACTTCGAACAATTGATACGACGGAAAGTAATTATCAAAGAACAGGTTATGACCAATTTCTTTCTTCGGAATACGGTTTATCTTTTATGTATTGCTTTGCACATAACTTTCCTTTAAATGGAATAATTTGCTCGTCGATGCAAAGATTTTGTTCTAGAGGTAGCTGTAAAAGGCGTCTTCGAACCAGCTCAATAATAGGTCTCACCTTGAAAAGACGATCCGTGCAGCCAGTTTTTCGAGCACTTATGTACATCAAGCAGATGTAAATTGTTTCAGATGGCAAAGAATCGTTTTCGCGTCATATTTGCTGTAAAGAATGTGATACCTAGTGCAGAATCGTAAAACATCTCAACTCTTGGAAATTTTAGGACGCCCATCATAATATGGTGTGCAAAGACAACACGCACTTCGTCAACGGTACACTCTTTGAAAGACAGTCGGTCTTTACTTTGCGCATAAAGGTTAGTGTACTGTGTCGATTTCATAAAGAAATCATTTGACAAGTATTTGGTAAAATATGAAAATGGGGTACCAACTTCAAATACTTCAGCTGCTTCTATTGGCTCAAAGAAAACGGCTCTTGAATTATCTGGCATGCAAACTGTTCTCCAACTGATGTCTCTTTTAGCTGTGCATTTCAATGTGTCGCTTTGATCTGGCTCATTTTCTCTGCTTGGGCCAAGTTATTGGAAGATATGAATATCAGGAAATCCTAAATCTGCAAAATCAGCAGAGGTAATAACAGGTAATTCAAGATCAACGTAATCCGTTTCGTCAATATTTTCTGCTGACGCAGCTTCATGACCGCCTAGTTCCACATCTCTTGAATGCACTTGTGGCACATCATACTCCACTTCATCTTCATGTACTATTCCATCTTCAACATCAGAATTAGCTGCGAGCATTTCTAAAATCTGATCATAAGTCAATGCTTTCAATGAAGACATTTTCTGCGAAAATCGAAGAAAAAAATTTTATTTTGCATAACAGTAATAACATACACTGTGGGTCAATGTCGAATATATTCAACACTCATATTCCAGTCGCCACATGCAATTAGACAATACTTTTATAAAAATTTTGAACACTAAACTTTTATTTACAATTGTATCAATACTCACAATTTTTTTTTTCAAACAATCCAATCACGTGTAAGTATATATTAGTTTCCTTTATAAAATTTGTTATTTTCAAAAATTTGATGTTCACTTCACTTTTACACGTAAAGAATTGAATAATACAGTCAACCGACTACTACGACAACAATTATAAAATACTGATGTCTCTTTCTGCACAACGAAATTCAGTGAAACAAAAAAAAATCAAATTAACCGCAATCTATTGACTTTCAAAAAATGAATCCATGTAATGTAGAATATATTCGACAAAAACACGGAAAGGGTTAAGTGCATCACGAAATTCAGAAATTATTTTTACTAAATTTTGGGTGACTAAATGCTAAGCAGTGGACGAAATGGGCCTTTTCTTCAACTTCGGAAATTAAAGATTGATCTCCATTGCTACGTCAAAGCATAAGCCCCAGATGAACTGAACGTCAAGATATTAACAACGTAAAACATCAATGACCAAGAACTAAGAAAAAGTTATTCGATGTCAAATGAATCATTAACGAATCTGAAAATAATAATCGATATATAGACAGACAGACTATTCGTAAATAATGGGGGGCAATTCCCCTCAAAATATTTGGGGGGCCAAGAAGTGCCTCGCCCCCCATAGTCACCGCCTATGATCTTATACCTGCAAAAAAAGGCATAAATAATATGGCTGTTATTTTTTTAAGAAATCGTTCAATATTAAATTTATTTAGGAGTTGGAAGAACTATTAGACAACGAAGGAATGTCTGATTTTGAGTCAAATCTTGATTTATACAAATGCTTTTCTAATATATTGGAGTCCAAGATACATACATTCAAATTTCTGCACATGACTTTAGGAGATCGGGCCAAACTGCAATCTCCATTGTCTTATCAAGATGATTCTGAAATTAAAAAGCCGACAATGAATCACTACACGTGTCCGGCTTCGATGATTCAGATGATCAAGATGATTTTGACCGAAGTTGTACTTTTGTTAGATAAAGTCTAAAAAAAATTAGGTATTCTGAACTTGTAAGCAATAATTTAGATGAAATTTACAAGCCCGTCAATTTAAAATTCATCAAGCCAGAAATTGATTGTAAAATCAGGTGGAACAGTGGGCTGTAGATGCTTGAAGTGTTTATTCACCTCAAATCGGCAACAAGTGTGCTCTGTCAGAATAATGCTCTAATGCACATTTCCAAACTGTCCAAAAGTGAATGGTATGGTATAGAAAAAGTAGTCGAGTACTTGGAAATCTTCAAACAGGGCTCTAACTAGGCTTGCCAGATCCAAACTGTGTTTCACCTGGACATTTAAAAAAAAAACAAAAAAAATCGGGATTTATCTGGACACTTAAAAAAAAAAATTGATTTATCTGGACAAAAAAGAAAACTAAAGCTTAGTGTCAGAGGATAAAATAAGCATAACAAAAACATAACAGAAACATAACAATTCAGTTAAAAAAATAAGTGCATTTTTAAATAAGTTACATTAAGTCCATAAATACTTATTATTAGACCGAACTGCTTTTATCAATTTATTACCACTTGGAGTTTCTAAAATGTTACCAAATGATTGACAGTTTTCGGTACAGTTTAATCTTATAATTAGTTCTGACTTTATCAGATCTGTCAGCATTCGATTTCTTTCTTTAGAGTATAAGCTGTTTAAAAGGCTAAAAACTTTTTCACAATAAGCGTGTGTTATTGGAATTGGAAAAATAAATGAGATCAATTTTCTTAAGATGTTCAATTCGTCATTTTTAAATTTGGAAAAAAATGATCCCCAAATTTTATCGTTGGGAATATTTTTTGGTAGATTTTCATACACACTACGTAAGCAACAATAACCTGTATATATTTCATCGTTGTTGATATAATTTTCTAAGCCTAAGGCTCCTATTGCTGTTAGTAGTTCATCCCAGGAAATTAATTTATAGAAAAAGTAAGGATAATTTTTAATTGAAACGTCACTATATTCATACTGGGTTTCTAAATAGTTAAGAAAACTTTTTAAGAATTCAATTCTGGTTGACAAAATTATTACGTAAAAATAAAAGAGAAAGAGGGAGCATTTGTCAGTGCGGTAACCATGTTAGTTAAATCATGGTGTTGCACACTTATTTTCATTTAAAGGTACGTAGCTGTTGGTTGCGTTCAGGAGGATTAAGACCTTATGACATCCTACAAATCATCTTTTCTTGTTTGAAAAATGTCAACTTCTTGCAAGCAGTCCGTACCTTTTGGACGTGACGAATGCTAATTCATTTTTAATGGCTACGGCAGATATTTTTGTATCTAGTCCTACTTTTCTTTTATTTCATTGTTCGAATTTTATCTGGACATATTTCTGATTGTCGGGACTCTGGACATGGGACTAAAAATCTGGACAATCCCGACGAATCCAGTCCATTTGGCAACCCTAGCTCTAACCTACTTGCCGGGAAAAGCTGTTATGGCATTTAACATGTTAGTTAATAGAGTCGAAAAAATAGTTAAAGACTTAGATGAGAATCCAAACCGGAGTTCAGTAGACGAAGTTCTACTACAATCTTTTCAAAAGGTCGCAATAAAATTATAAGAATGCAATTGGTTTTACAGCGCTTCGTTAACTCTGGACCCGCGACATGATGTCATAAATTTAAAAAAACTTAAGTAAATCTTGAGTGATCAGTTTACTTTTACGACCTGTAATACTAAGTATAACAAATTATAATAATATTGGAAGTTTTGAAATTACTATTATATTGGCAAATGGCAACACTATTTAAGCTTACTTAACCCTTTCAGGACCGAATTAAAGTGTGAGGGCTTAAAAAATACTTGATCTCACATTTTTATTAATACGACTACAATTTATAGTCTACAAATGTTAACTGATATCAAGTTCAAAGTCCTTCGTATCCTTGTTCGTCCTTACGGCCTATAGGCAGCATTTACTTCGGAAAATACTAAAAACTCATTGCAGCTAACTAAATTGTGTGTACACTTGAATGCACAAAACAGAACAGCTTAGAAGCCAAAAGCTGAACATATCGCGAAAAAAATAACATAACGGTGATATTAGCATGTGACATCCTCCCATCCTTGGGAGGAATCCCTTGTTGTAAATATATTTAGGAGACTTTATGTGGTTGCGTTCCGCGAATTTACAAAATATAGATCTGTTCCGGCCGGAAAAAATAGGTAAATATTTATAAAGCTTTACAACAAAAAGAGTTCGAGCCGGAAAAAATGTGGTGGTTGAGAGAGAAAAAATGAGAGTAAGTAAGTAAGTTTAATTTTTCACCAAGACAAATTTCTTGTGGCTAAAAATTGAAGACTGTCAAAATCGTAGGCAACGAGACTAGAAACTCACTTTTGACAAGCGAGGGAAAGAAAATTTCATGTCTCAATTGTATCTGTCCAATACTTTCCTTATAAAATATTTTTCAGTATTTAATTTTTTTTTCACTTGTTGAAAGATTGTGTTGATAAGGAGAAACATAACAAAAAGCTTGAAATCAACATTTTTTGGTAATTGCTCATTTATTCAATTAAATAGATGAGCGATTTTTGATTGAAAAGGAATCGTAAAGTTGAATGATTGTATGACCAGATAATTATTTCTAAAATGTTGTTTTTCGATGCGCACAGTTTTAAAATAAGAAATTGAAAATGTAGCTAGATCAAAATACCCCATTTTTCTTTATTTTGTACAATTCCATCGAAAATAAATTTTTGTTTGAACAAAAAAAAATTTTTCACTAACTGTAAAATTTAACGTAAATTCCTTAAAAAACCCATACGAAATGAAAAGTTTTTGCGGTTCTCAAGATTTTAACCCTTTTTAAAGCAGCGGGAATATTAATTTATACTAAGCAATAGTTTTAAAATGCACTTTATATATTTTAAAAAAAATTTCAAGCAAAAACTGTGGCTCTAATCTACTTTCGAATATATAGTCATCGTCAAATTTATTATTAACATTCTCAAAAAGATTTCACTTGGCTTGCATTCATTGTATTGATCAAACGGTTGTGCAACTATGACGCAGGTTTTACTTCCTGAACCATGCCATTGTTTTTTACAAAAATATGTACAAATTTTTGACAGTCTTAATTTTTTACCAATTTTTCCGTTGGAGCCGAAAATTGTGGTGGTGAGACTAGTCAGAGAAATTTCAGCTTTTACTCTCTCGAAATCGCAATTTGACACTTTTCAATTTTTACCACAAAATCCGGCTCGTACAGACCTTATTTTGAGATTTCTCTTCCCGAGAATAAAACTTTGCTCCAATATACAAAATCCTTATTTTCTTTCATAGGTCTTAGCAAAATAAATCTTCTTTGTTTTGGTTTTCTTCATTTCTAAATGGCTTTTTTTTTTCAACTCTTCCATTAAATTGTTCTTTTGAACCACAAAGTTTTAGGGTTGCAGTTAATGTTTAGATGTTTTGTAACTACCGTTTTTTTGACTTGCTGCACCATCGACCGCTCATCTGCTCCGAAAAAGATTCACCAACCTTAACATAAGGCACTTAATGTGCGTTTATGGTTAATGTCTAATTGTCCAAAATTACTTGAAACTCTTCTACAATCACCAGAAAAGTATATTTATATACCTTAAGAGAAAAAAAAACAAAACATAATAAAATTTATTATTCGTAATTATTATTTTATCGTTTGAAGTTGAATTGCACATGTATGTGTCCGTCTTCTTTATTGAGCCACTGTATAAACATATGTAATAACAATTTCAGAACTTTGTACCTACATAATTATGTATACGCAAGAGACTTAAATTAAAGATTAAAGAAAACTTATACACCTCCACCATCTTCGGATGACTTGCACAATCTCAAAAAACTTTCAAAATTAAATTTCTGTGGGCTATATTTCATAAGCGTGCCATTTGGTTTCATTCAGCCGTGATGATGTATTCGCGCGTCTAATATGCCTTTGGGCATTTTTACGGCTAATCGATTCATTATTTCAATAAAATCTCTTTTTCAAATAACCTTTAAGCTAAGTCATGCATAAATCCATAAATTTTAAACAAACAGGCTGTAATAGGTTTCGCAAGAAAAGTAAAACAAAGGCATTAAGCACCACCCCAGAAAATCATCAGCATCCCACGGGGATTTGGTAACAGAATGATTGAAACTGATATGCATCGTTCGGTTTGAGCATAAAATGTGACTTGGCGTTAATACTCGAATTAAAAATCTTTGCAATCGTTTGGATTCGTTGAATTTCTGCGTTTTTGACCTTTATTTCGCGTTGTATTAGTTAAGTACTTACATATCTTTAAGGGAAATTTCACGTCAAATCGGGCACCATTTAGCTTTTGCATCACTGATTTTTTTTAAACTTTTTTCTTTTAGTAGGTACTGTTGCAATTATTCTTCTTAATTTTTTTTATTACTTTTATCAAACTATTTAAGAGACAAAATTTTTCGATACCCAAAATCGGATGTTTTTTAAATTTCTTACGTGAGTTGCACGTATTTCATACGTATGTAATATTACTAAAAATCAGTAAAAATGGAATTAAAAAAAAAGCTCTAAGGATTTTTTTCCTTTTGATATATATTGATTATAAATAGCACCCTAAATAATTCCCCTTTCAAATTTTTGTAGTAACTCAACTTGTCATTTAAACTTGGTTAAAGTTCACCGTGACATACATACATGTATATGGGAAACCCGACTTGGAAACAGACTTAAAAGATGAAAATTTACCCAATAATGAAAATACTGAAATGAACGAAAATGAAGAGAACCATAGCGCTAATGATGATGATAATAATGACGATGGCCCATCGTCGATGGGGTATTACCTTTAACAGAATTTCCCGAATCTGAAGATATTGATGACATGTATCAAATACCTACACTGTTAGAAATGTTGGATTCAATTTTAACACTTTTGGGCTTACATATATGACTACACCAGAATTGTATTAAAATTTAATACTGCCTAAGTATTAAAACTCATTTTTAATACACATTTGTATTAAAATTTAATACTCGTTTGTATTAAGACTTAAATTAAAAATTTCATTTCGAATAGGATTCGAAACTGGTTCCCTTTTAATACAATGGTTGCATGCGCAGCTTAACGACTTCAGCTAACGTACTGTTATTTATTGGTTGGCTAAAACAACACAACGTAAAATGAAAGTTCAATATTGAAGTATTAAAATATAATACAGCATGGTTTAAAAATTAAATACTTATGTATAAAAATTTAATACAAAATTTATTACAAAATTTTGTAATCCATCCAAAAGTATTAAATGTAATCAAAATTGTATTTAAAATCCTTTCGCGTGTATTCCAAGATTTCTAACCGTGTAGCCATGAAAAATGTGCCATCTGATTTCTTCTTGTGATATTGATGAGGCCTGGTCTCAAAATAATTCATACAGAAAACTGCATGATGCTGCAATGTCTAAAAGCCCCGCAGTTTGAAATTTGTGTTCCAAGTCGAAGAAAGGCTTTGAGATATATTTAGAATATATAGGAAAATCTCCAGCAAGTCCATGCCCAAGACGATGGAATTCATATTACAACTGTATTATAATATACCTATGAGGCGGCCCAAGCCTTCATGATCTTTATAAACAATATTGATATCAATAAAGAAAACTGATCATTTGTCCTTTTAAAAACATTTTATTAGAAAAACATATTTTAAAAATAGCTATTTTACATTTAGTATTGTAATACAAAACGAAGCAACTATTTTGTATTTGTATTTGAAATGGAAAAAAAAAGTATTTCTCTTTTGTGTTTAAATATTTTTATGAAACCATTTTGTATATCTCTGGTTTTGTGTAAGTGATGGGATTTTAACGATAGCACTACCGATAGTTCAACAAATATGGAAATATCGATATCAAAATAAGCTATCAATAACGATTAAACAAAATAGAGATTCAAAAATTATGAGGCAACGGTTACACTATTACAATGACAGTCATCGTGAATTTTTTTTTGCAAAAACTATGTATAAGACTTTAAAGTATAAGTCTTCCTCTTTCAAATGCCGTTGAGTTTTCTAAAATATCTTATTTTTTTCGCCGAGTTATCGCATTTTGATTGATGAACTTTCAGGTACATACATACATATAAGGAAAATCACAAACAAGAAAATGTATGAAAAATGTCGGCCTGTGTAATAATTATCCTGGAATCAATAATTTAAGAAGTAATGATTACAGACATAACAATAATTATAATAATAATAATTCTGGAATTATTAACTACAGAGATAATAATTTCAGAAATAAAAACAATTAGAGCAGAAATAAGAACTTAAGATAATTATAATAATTATAGAAGAAATGATGATACTTGTAACAATAATCATGAAAAGGAAAATGGCCATTGTATAGAAACTGTTGTCCGAAAAGTTCAAAATTTTCAAAATTTCCACATTTTTGAATAATTACGTCACACAAAAATGTTGCAAAAAATTAAAGCTTAAGCTTTTTGATATAAGCAGGAGCGGACGTTTCCATTCTAAAATAAGTAATTTACAAAACTAAGTATACTGCAAGAACTACATATGTATGGGAAAATTGAAAACAATAGAAAACAAGTTTAAGCGAAATGATCAAGCATTTTAAAATGCAACGAACCTTGATGAATATTTAATAAAAATACACAACATGAAATTATTCATGAATACCATAATTCGACACACGTAGGGCATATGGGTATACGAAAAGCGACTTTGAAGCTTATACAGAAATAAGTATGAGAAAATATGAGTTAAATGCAAATAAACTGCAAACAATGCAAATAAAATAAACAAACAAAACTTACAAAAGAAAAAGAACTATGACAGAAACACCAGTAACTAGTTTTGAAGTATGTAGTATCAATAGACAGAGTAGGTTCTCTACGTATGTACATATATCAAATAACTATCGATACGTATTAACGATACAGTGTGACTCACCAAAATATGTAGTACGAGTAGCATGTCCGATGAAGACAAAATTTGGTAAAACTGCCGCCAAGGCCTTACTAGAACATTTAATTTTTAATTACGGACATTTTATATATTTAAAATCGGATAAGAGTACACTGAGAAAAAAGTCAACTAGGACCGGGTTAATTCAACTAGGAGACGTAATGTTTTGGCGCCAAGTTAAAATATTGTAATATCAACCAGAAATCTGATTGAACATAACACGGTTGGCAGGAAAAAGTTTCAACCCTCAAGTTGCATCCTTCCGAAAATTCATGATGCTCCATATTTGAGGTACCTCACTGATAATTTTTCTGCAAAAAAAAAAAAAAAGTCCCCCGGGCGCTTTTTTTTTAAACCTAATTTTTGTGTTTTTAGCCTAAAATTCTTAAAAAGCTGATTTCAGTGATTACTATTGATAAGAAGTTACTTTTCTTATGTACTTTTTCCTGCTGAATTCGGAAATGAAAATAAAAATTTTTTGAATGGCACAGTTTTCGAGATATTGTGGTTTTTTCATTTTTCCAACATTATTTCATGAAATTCATATCTTGAGCTATAAATGTCCAATGTCATCGTGCGTAGCACCAAATTGAAGGTATTAAAATGACAAATAAACGTGTATAATTACATATTTCATTGAGTCACTAGTTCTAAAGCTATCGATGAAAACAGACCAGATTTTTAAAAAAAATCAAATTTTACATTTGATTGTGTGGCCATGGAAAAATAGAAATAAAATAAACAAAAATAATTTTACTTATTGCTCGTAGAGCTGATACTTTTACGCAAAACTGAAGATCCATTAGAACAAAATCGACCATAAAATGACAACGTCAGAAGCGATTAAATGAGTGAATCCAATGCCACATTTTCTGAATATATTAATTTTTTCGACAATTTGTTGAGTCTAATCGATAAAAAAAAATGATTATATACGCCGAAAAATATGCAACATTTTCTTTACAATGAAATCTAAATAAAGTCAGGACAGTTTAGACTGTTCGAGGTCAGTCATCGAACCGTTCGTATAGCTGGTAGTACATCAGGTAGCGTTCGCCACAAAAAAATAACAATTTTTACCAGTGGCGTCACTTCACCAAAACCTTGGGGGGGGGGAGGGGGCGAGAATTATAATTTCACCACTATTAGATGGTTTTATTGAATTGATGTATGGAATAATAACTAGTAACAGATCCTTGGGGACGGCCAATGCCCTCCCCTGCCCTACCGAGTTGACGCCACTGATTTATACATGATCTACTGGTACACTAAATATGAATTCCTGGCTTGTTATTGACCCACATATAAAATTTTGTTTAATTAAATCGTTAAAAGAAGAAAATCTGAACAACATCCACAGGTTGAACTCCTGATAACATAATAAAAGGTTCTCATTTATAAGGCTTCCTAGCGTAGAAGTTTGTGATTAACACTGCCAATGAATATGTAATTTGATTACGTAATGCCAGTTACTTAATATTTTCTACAATAACTGTAATTAAAAGTACACTAATGTAACCCAACACAAATGTTCTTAGTTATTGCTCTCCATTCCTTGAATGAGGGAAATACTTCCATCATTAAATAACAGCAAATATTCGAAAGCACCCTTATGCGTTTACCCGTACACAATTTCATGCACATTTAGCCTGTTGGCGAAGGTAAGGACACTGAGGGCTATGTACCTACGTAGGTATGCACTCAAATGCTTGAGTTTACCAAAGTCTACGATGAAGAGTTTTCGAATGTCACAGGTGGAAATGCGAGTTGCCAGGAGGTGCCTGTTATGAGTTTAAGCCTTCAACATCATAACCAGAAAAGTTTTCATCAACGTAATTGCTTATGAAGGTTTTACGTTACAAGAATTTGTGTGAAATGCACGTTTTGTCCAATGACAGCAGTGTCAGAACTTGAGAAGGTGGTAAGTTTTAAATTGCGGAAACTACAGAATGGTCGTCGTTGTTCAGTAGACGGAGATTTATTTTATAAGTTTTTCAGTTCAATTTATTGTTTACCCATTGGGGTTGTTTTAAACGGAAGCAAAGCAATTACACTTTGTGTCGTAATTTATGAATTTACTTACAGAAAATATCATTTAAACTTTAAAAAGGAATTTTAGCAACTGACCAAAAACTGTAACAATATTATAGTAAAGCTCAGCTAATACGCATAATTTCACTTTAAACAATTTAGTTACAGTACGCGTAATACAATTAATTAAAACCATAGAAAATCCTTTAAGGCTATGGAAATTTTTCCATTGGTTTGATTTAATGGCCTATAGCTACACTAAACGAATGCTTTTTTAGATGTGCCAATGGATATCTATAGCGTTAAGTGTCTTGGCAAGGTTCCTTAAAGGATTTTCATTAATATTGAATACTGGATTAACGCCACCTGTTTGAAGTGATTGAAGTTGTCAAATTATGAAGAAAAAGATTGATTTTAATAATTTCGCAAGTTATTGGGGCTATCGAACAAAATAAAGGTGGGTTTCGGGCTATTCTAGGCCAGGAATTCAAATCAGTGATTAGAAACTGTAGATCTGCCATTAAAAAAAACCATGCTGACGTGTCGTTACGATTTCATCATAGCCAGTGTCTCCAACTGAAAATTTTAAATAACCGTGTTTCAAGGGTTGAATTACCGTGTCTTGAAGTAAATTACGTGTAAGTTTAAAATTACGGTGTAAATTACCGTGTAAATTATATTGTTATTATACACTGCTTAGAATATTTGTATAGGATAAAAACAGAATATTATATGTAATTAAAGTAAAACTATTTTAATAAGGTGAAAAAACGAATTTTTCTAAAAAAGGTTTATTAAAAATAAATAATAATAAAATAAATACCGTTTAAAAAATTTTTTTGAGTTTAAAATAAATAATTTTCTTTTTATTTGCCGACGTTTCGCAGTTTTTTGACTGCTTCATCAGGGTTGCTTTTTCGGTCACTAAAATAAGCCTTTTTTAGAAAAATTATTTTTTCTCCTTATTAAACATAAAAAGTGACCTTTATAAAATTTAAATATGTAAAACTATTTTATTAATTTTCATAAAATTCACTATCACAACAATATAGTGGTCAGAATCAGAAAAACTAGTTTTTGTAACTAGTTGTCAACATAAAATTTTAATTTTAAAAAACAAAAAGTTAGACTTTAAATTCAATTTTATAAAATAGATTTGTGAATTTTAATACATAGTTCAAAATTGAATATTAATTCAAAATATAACTTCAAGAAAAACCATGGCTGAAGGATGTGCTCCAAAAACAAATCGAAAACGTGGCCGGCTAAAATGTTAATTTCTGTGGAAATGCACATATATCTAAATGAAAAAACCTACTTACAGTTATTCTGAGTCCGAATCTTCTAATAAGACAATATCTTTTTCATACATGGAAAGCTAAATTTTTTGGATCGTGGCACTGGTTGGCCTAAAATCAACACATTTTCGCCAATCCTTTTTATGGATTGTTGGGCGAAAATATTGCCCTTTATTGTCTTTTTCAACAATTTATTTCTTTTTTTCGTTAATGTCGTTGACATGACTGAAAATACGCTCACATTCTGCATTAGAGTGGGGCAGAGAGAGCACACTGAGCAATAATACTAAAAAAGCAGCTTGGTGATTCGTAAGCGAAAATACGGTGGAATACGACACCGTAATGGATGTTTACGGTAGACGGTAGATTGGGCCAGATTACGGTGGATCTACCGTAATTACGGTGTCATTGAAGAAACTGATCATTAGGGTGTTTCACTTTTTTTCAAAGGTTCTCCATATTCAAACCTTAAACCGAAATTCGTTTTATTATAAAAAAAAAGTAATTCAAGAATTTTTTCAAATTTTTTTGAGGTCATTTACCACTCGCCAATCGCCATTTTAATAAAAAAACTCGCTTAATACATTTTTTCCTTTATAATTTTTATTCATGACTTCTAAACTAAATTTTTTCTTGTCTAAATATTAAAGAATAATAACATCTTTGGGTTAGGTATCGAAAAAAAGGTTTTTACCTATCTTTTATACTCTTTCTTGAAAATTGGGTTTATGTGTGATAATTTTCAATATATATTTAGGAAAAGAGCTTTCTCTAGTACAGGGGCGCCGAAAGACCTGTTGCGCATGTTGAGAACTCCACACGCGTGAGACTTCCCCATGTGGAATTCAACACTGGAAATTTTAATTCAACACGGGAATTTGTATAGAAAAAATTATTATGAATGCGACAGATTCAGCAAACTTTTTCAGATCCCTTGAAGCTTTTGTACTTGGCGAAAATTCTGAATTTGATAAAGTTATAAATTTTTATAAAGATGATTTCAAAAAAGATAAATATACTGAGTGATCGAAACATGTTTCTTGATTTGGCGAACAGAAATGGAACTAAATTAAAAAGTTTGAGAGATGTAGTAGATTTTTTACAGAAACATCTATGATACAAAGATCTCATTCCAGAACTCGTTGATTCGTGAAACTGTTATTAACTATTCCTGTATCCTCTTGCACTACTGAAAGAAGTTTTTCGACTCTTAAGAGGCTGAAATCGTATGTGCGCTCAACGATGGGTAAAAAACGTTTGAATCATGTTGAGATTTTACACATATACCAAGAATTGGCTGATACAGTTGACATTGAAAGAATGTTAGATGAATTCAAGTTTTTTTATGCACGCAATAATCACTGAGAACTTTATTGTATATATAGATTTTAAATTCGCAGCGTAACGCGTTGTCCTAACCGCCCCCCCCCTACGTTACTTTTTCGTAATCATGATTTTGTAATATTATCAATCGTAAATTTAAAAATTTCATAATTTTTGAGTCCCCCTCCCGCGACTCAATGAATTACACACCCACTTTAAGAACGTTATGTCACTCCTGCTCTAGTAGATTAAATAAGGAGATGAGAGGCTGACTGAGCACAGAGCCACAGTCAGTCAGTCAGTCGTCCGGAGTTGAAGTCATCATCAATGGATGAGACATACATATTTCTGTATGATATCAGGCGAGAAATATATCGCATTAACTAAAACTAAAGAGTCATTATCCATACATTCAAAATAGTTGATCTCAGGGCTAAATAATTCAGTAGAAAATTATTCTTTAAAAAAGCTAGCAAACAACCCAGCTATAATTTGCGGGTCGTCAAATAAAATGCTTGCAGTTATGAAGAATATTCAGCTTAGTTTTATTCAGACCAAACCAAAGCTGACATTTCTTTGAAGTCAAGAAATAGTCGCTGGTAAGCAACAAGATAATTTCGATTCTGACTACAAATGTACTTGTTCTCTATTGTATCTCTCTATGTACTTGATGCTCTATTACGGTCATTTCGAATTTTCGTTAAGTCCTATGTGTAGCAAGGGCACGAGAAATTATTAACGTATCTAAGTGTATATGGCACCTATAGAGCTGTGGCTGAAAAAAAGTCACCATAGAAAACTTTAGTGCAATCATGTATTATTACTAAAATAAGTAAATACATAGGTATGTCATTTAGTTTACTCCATAAATACTCACTCAATTTCAAAATGTCAGCTTTCTTATAATTGAAATCGTAAACATTAATGGAATAGGTGCATTAGCTTTTGACCAAAACTGATATTCACCAATATATCGGCGTTTTTATTCTGTTGTCGATAGTTAATTATGTATGTCTTCTTTGAGATAGTGCCTTCTTAGGCTAAAATTGTTTAAAAGAATCCAAGCCTCAAAAAAAAAACAGATCAATATTTCAATAAAAAAGTAATGAAAAATGTACCACCTTAATAAAAAATGTTATTCTCTCTTTTAAAAGAGCGTTTATCAGTAGATGTTTGCAAGTAAAGAATCGCACCATTAGTAACAGAATATTTATTTTTTTTTTTCAATTCAATTTTTTATTATTGTAATTTGCGTGAAATAATAACAATATTCAAAATATATTGCTTAATTATAATTATTAACATATTCATAGAAAAGCGCAAAGCGACGTAAGTGGGACCATAAATTATTTGCACTTTCTGGGGTGTCTGGCTTAGCGTGCAAGTTGGAAATATACTCCAAGACAAATTTCCGCTTAAACGTTTGTCAGAAGAACCCGATCTGAATGTGCCTGCCAATGTTGTTGTACGTTTATTGCGAAATGTTCCAAATGAATGTAACTACAAAGTTTACTCTTATAATTATAATTAATTATGTTACTATAATATATTTAATAATTCAATAATATATAACAATTATTATACTTCCATGCAGGCCCGAATTTAGAAATCTGCCGCCCTTAGGCCAGTCAAAAATTGCCGCTCCTCTTCACTAGTAAATATAGAAAAAAAATTTTGTAATATCAAAAGTGAGGACCTTTTTTTTCTTGTTAAAATTTTTAGGTAATTTAGTGCACACAATCCCAGTATTTGCACTTTTTCCCTGTGTAAATAAATTTAAAAAATTACAAAAAAAAAATTTTAAAGTTTCCAATATTTGCCGCCCCTAAAATCGAGAAGCCCTAGGCACTGGCCTAGTTTGCCTCTAAGATAAATCCGGTCCTGCTTCCATGTCACTTCACTTTCCGCCTTTCTTTGTTTTGCAGGAATACATATTTTCAGCCCTTCAAAGAATAAAAGGGAATTTTAATAAAATATACATTTTACGAAATTTTGAAGAAAAGAATATTATTGCAGTACTGTATGGTAGGAAATTTTTGTCGGAGAAAATTGCCTAAGGTCTGTTTCTCTACGTCAAATGATATCTCGTTTGCCTTTAACCCTTTCGCCTCCGCCCCATAGCCAGCTGCTAGAAAAATGTTTTCTCTTCATTTTCAGGCTTATTAAGCCTCTATAAGTTATTTTGGAAGTTTTTAGCTTTCTAGGCTGATCTGGTCACTAGATATCGGAAATAGGTTATAAGCAACTTTGGGCAGTTTAGGAAGTATTTTGGAGGTAGAAAAAGATGAAAATATATGTAAACAAGCGAGTTCCCCTTGTCCAAAACTTCTTTCATAACATAAAAATTTTAAATTCATCATCCTCGCATTATTCATTAAAGGATTTATCCCAGTCGAATTCTAAAATCTTCAGTATATCCGTATCACAAAGGGTATGCGGTCATAACCCCCATGGTCATAATCCCCAAAACTATTTTGGGCCTTATGTACGTTTTTTTCGGTCATAGTCCCCTTATATTTCGAGGAAATTTTTATGGGAAAATTTGATAGCTTGTTGAGGGAAAAAACTAATTTTTTTCCTTAAATTGTGGGAAAATTTTGAATGAACTACTGGCATCACTGCATGGGGTCGTCAATTCAATTTGTTGCTGATTATAACTGGTTAGAGCACTCAAACGTCTTGCGGGGAGATAGTAAATACGTTTCATTGCTGTCATCCTTTGTTGGCGTATATCCGGAAGCTAAGTTCGGCAGATTTGATTGTACAACAATAATAAATGCTTGACTTATGTACTTCAATTATTACTCTATTAGAACTTCATAAGGATCTAACCTTATTACGCCTCTCAATTTTAAGTGCTTCTTTTTGGTCGTTTTTGGATTAAATATTGTGTGTTCGGATTTTTTTTCCAAAATCGCCCATAAATTTACAACCACATTAAGGCCTGGCGACTATGCTGGCGATGCCATCAAATCAGGGCACTTGTATATTTATCAGGATTGAACTACGCCCGCTTTGTGCTTTTGGTCTATATCTTGGTATAACCGGAAATACATATGTCTGTATGAACAGATTTTCGGCACTCTGCAATTAATTAACACTTATAATCTGAAGACACATATTCATACTCATGATATTTCCTATAAAATCCAAATTTCCGGTAACAGCAGCTGACATGCAAGCAAGGAGAAATAGCTTTGTAGTGAAAATATTGGACAGAAAAGAATGGCAAAGTACCTACTATGTACTACCTACTACTACCGAACGTTAAAGTGATACATACTACAGATATTGGTTACCATTCCTGTCACAATATGTACAGTGGAAAAAAGCTTCTCTTCTTTAAAATTATTCAAATCATATATAAAAGCTACGATGGGAACAGAAAGGCTAAACAGATAAGAGTCCTTGTAAATCCATGGATTAATATTGGTCGATCCCGAGAAAGTTTTAGAAGAATATGAAAGGAAATACCCACGCCGATTGGAGTTGCTCTATGAAAAAAAGAAAACTAATGCATGCAGTTGTATTGTTTTTCTTTTTTTTTTTACTTTATAGCTTTTTCTTAATAAGAATTACAATATGAAACACCTACTCTAGTGCAAGTTTTTATTAACTTCTCTTGAGAAGTTATTATAATAGGTCCGAAAATCGAAATAGGTAATTTTGTGTTTTCTTTACGTTTCAAGACCTCGACAATCGTTTACAAGTATTTTTAGAGTGATGTCTGTGTGTGTGTGTGTGTACGTATGTATGTATGTACGTACGTATGTAGACATATTTTGGCTTTCGTTTCCTCAATAACTACCGGACAGAATTTTTTGATGACCATATCAATCGATACGCCACGTCATGACTTAGATCTGAAAGGAGTCTGGAAAAAATCGGTCCAGCGGTTCGTCTTTTATTCATAAAAAACTGACTTTTTTATGCACGCAATATAAATTTCATATATAATTTCAAGTATCGAGGGGGTAGATAGGGGTTTTCGAGGGTGCTTATTTCGAATCTTTTTTCAGTTTTTTAAAATTCAAAATGGCGCACCCAATATGATGTAATTTTTTTTTTGTAAAAGTTCTCTGAATTCTATAAAATTTAGTTCTGAGAGGGGTTTCAGGTACATGGTTATAAATTAATGTTTAATGTTAATTTTTTTTTTTTCAATTTTCGTAGGGCCATATTGTAATCATAAGATATTCTCAAATGATTTTCGAAGTATCGAAACATTAAAAAAAAAGAATTGTTCTCAAGAGAAGTTGCTTGTACGGTACTTGCTGCCGAACCGATTTTTAATTCCGTTTAGTTATGTCATGCGTTAAGTTTGAAAGTGTGTAATAAAAAAAAAGTCTTAGCCCCTCCAAAAACAATTTCTGGATCCGCCCCTGGTTAGGCTTGATTGCTGAATCATTTTCCATAGTTCCACACAAATAAGGTTAGATACAAACTACCTGAATGTAAAGGACAAAGTCAAGTTAATGCACGAAATGGAACATTGCATTGTACTTAACCAGCAATAAAAACTGTTTTCTTAAATTTCAGAAGAATTACAATTTGTATTTTTAATAAAACTTAAAACTTTGTTATTTATCACAAAATATAATCCAATTTTGGTTTACCAAAAATTTTATTTTCAAAGGTTAGACTAAATACTTACTGATGTAAATATGCATCAAAGTATATTTTGTCTCCTATACCCATGAAGCGAGAAACTAAGTCCATCGCTAGAACAAAACTTTGTTTTTTAACGATTCCCATCACTTACATAGCAGTTAGTTGAGTTTAATTTTCATGCTCATTAGAGGGCTTATTCATTAAAATCCTTGCAGAGTATACACATTCTTTACATACAATTAAGTACACTGAAGGCAGTAAACTTTCACGCATTATGTTTCCAGTGAGAATGCAGAGCCTGAAGTGAGTAGTCCGGTGACCAATACCAATTGTCTCTGTTTCTGATAGTACTTTACGATGTCCTTAGCAGAGACTTAGACTCTAAAAATCGTGGCATTCAATAGACTTTCAGCGAGCATCTGAAAGATCTCACTTATGCCGATGACATATGCCTCCTCGCTACCAAGTAGTTAAACATACAAGAAAAACTCACTGCAGTCAGATCATCTTCGGAAAGAAGACAATAGCATGTGTATCTACACGGTTGAAAATATCAGTATAAAATTAAAAATCGGTTCGGCAGCAAGTACCGTACAAGCAACTTCTCTTCAGAACAATTCTTTTTTTTTAATGTTTCGATACTTCGAAAATCATTTGAGAATATCTTATGATTACAATATGGCACTATTTATCTAGATTAAACAAATACATAGGGATTCTGATGAATATCTATTTCAACTCTACGAATCCATACTTTTATATGAAATTTATATATAGCGCTTCATTATCCCCCCCTAGCGCTCCATTTGCCCCCTAGCGCTTCATTTGCTCCCTAGCGCTTCATTTGCTCCCTAGCGCTTCATTTGCCCCTAGCGTTTCACTTGCTCTTCACGCGTTTTTTTGGAAAACAAAAGCAATTAGAAAATTATATTTAAAGTTTATACTACTTAGGTTTAAAGATTATTTTTTTTAAACAATAACAATTTAAAATAGCTGTACTCTGCGATCTTTCAGGGCATTGAATCTTTTTAAAACCATGTCTATATCTATAGACTCAAGACGTTTGTGCTCGAAAGCCAGGAACGATAAATTATTCAGCCTATCAGTCAACATGCCTATTCGTTGTGGCCGTATAATTCGTGCCGAAAAAGACGATTCGCATACTTCCGTTCCAGCCGGGAAAGTTTCAATTGTTGCAAAAAGATTGTACACTTTTTCCATTACTTGACGTACCTTATACAACTCCGTCAGCACCACCGTCTTAATTTTTTTTTGTTTCGGCTTTTTAAATTTGTTTACTTGATCATTCTCCGAACGAATTCTATCTATATATTCTTTGGCAATTTTGAGCTCAATTTCACTTGGTAACTGGATGCCCAAATCGCCCAATGGGTGCAGCTTTTCCAAATCCATTTCATCAGCTGTATTGATAGCAGTGAGAATGCCATTGTTTGTAACAAAGCGATTGGTCATTTCAATTAATACGATATCGATTGTTTCGTAGAATGTTGATTTCAGCATGATGATCGATTCGCTTCGTTCACCCAGTGTTTCTTCAACAACTGACTCTTTCAGCATTTTTTACTGCTGCCTATTCCGAATTGGACGATTTGAGGCGTGAGCCGATTCTGTGGGCTTTATTTGTTCCAACAGATCTATCGTTTGAAAATAGTATTGATCGAAACTATTTTGTGATCTCATCTTTTCAAGTATTGTAAAAACAGCTCTAATGAGTGGCATAGCATCTTTGTATCCCATTGCTCGGCCTTGAATCGCTTTCGTTACTGGTTCAATCGATTGCAATAAATCCTTCATAAACACTAATGTGAAGACAAATTCCAACGATACCATCACGTGTGACAAACCGACTACTATTGCTACGTCATCATCATCGAATCGTTCGCCAACCATTTGAAGCAAAGTATTCATAATATGGATATAGTTTTCAAAGACGGATTTAGAAGCACGTAAATGGTCAACCCAACGAGTTCGATTAATTTCAAAATGGAATGGCCTTCATAATGTTGTTGTACTTTATGGCGACGGAAAAATTTCGCAATATGTTTTGCTCGAAAATATTAAAATACGCATTAAACACACTAGATATTCATATACATAGTTTACACAAAAAATAATCTTATTTCTCAAATACTTTTTTCTATGTATTTTGGGGCGTAGATTCCAAAAATACTAATCATTTTTTTTTCTTCATAAGAATAGTTTTCGAGATATCCATAAAAATATATACATATGTATATACATACATATATAATTGAAAACATAAGAAAAAAAACAATAATGCACCGTCTCAAAAGTCCAAGCCTAAATTTAACAGCACTGTTGGATTTATCTTTTATAGGGAACACTTGAACATAGAAGACAATAGAATATCTTTTACGAATTAGTTCCTTATTTAATTACATAGTCAATGGCCTATATGCGGGAATGCATGAAAATATGGAAATTACCCATTTTCATTGATTTTAGAATAGCACTCACAGATTTTGTCCGACTTGGACAATATTACACTTCAAATATTTGTAAAATAATATTTTTGTGTTCAAACGGATTAATTGAAATTTAGTGACTTTTAAAAAAGACCAAAAAAGTAGCTTTTTGTGAACTTTGATCGCTTGTAACTCCATCCAAAATTTTTCAAAAAAAACGTTATATATAGTAAAATTTTGTGTGCCCCCCCAAGCAAAGTCGGGTAGGAACGGGCCTGAAGGGAAAACACACAAGTAAACACTGCTGGGGTATGTCACACCCTACCTGATCGACCGCGTTATTAGGAAATAGGTAGAAGCTCTGAGGAAATTTTTGAGTAACTACAAAATAAGGCATTCAGAAGATGATATTTTAAGTGCTCCAGACACAAAAACGGGAAAACAAAATATATCTGCGCCGACTGCAATCGGTCCTCTTGCATGGAACATGCAAATTGTGCTGCAAAAAAAATCCGTATATTGCGAGAAGTTTAATTAACTTTCATATAAATCCTCACTTAATAATATCCTTATAAAATTATTATTTTGTGTGTTTTTTAGTATATGAATTAAAATTTTATTAAAAATGTTTAATTATATTCAGTAATCTGAATTTTGCCGAACTTACTTATTATTATTATTATAAATTTATTCCAACGTACTAAATTACAATTTGAACAATTTCTTATAAGCGATAGCAACAAAAGGCCTTCCGCTTCCAGCCGAACTTACTTACTTGGCCTTAATAAGAGCGCTACGAACTTTTTGAATGAAATTAATCTAACAATTTATTTTTTTAAATGCTATTTATTTTAATAAGTTCAGTATAATAAGGTCATAATAATAAATATAAGAAAACTTTAATAGCCATATTTGACATAGTTATAAATTTTTTGGGTATTTCACACCCTACCTCATTGGCATTGTTTCATTTCATTGACTGCGGGTTAAGTCAATCGTGAAACCCGTTCTATTGTCCGGCTGTGAATCCTGGTTAGCTATCAGCTGCCTGCCACACAATTTTCAAGTGTTTACCAACAATTGTCTTCGCCAAATTCTGTAAATTTTTTGGCCTAGAATCTTACGGTATTTTTTTAGAAAAAGCCTGATATGACAGGATCTATTGAAGAGCTGAAAACTTCATTACCAAGCCATAACTGCCAGGAAATACTTTTAATAACGGGATAGCTATTAACTTCAGGGGTTTGACCAATTTCACGATTATAAGACAATTTTGTCAATATCAAAAATACTTAAAAAACTTAGTAAATAATAAAATTATTTTTAAACATTGACAAATTGTCAATGCTATGGCTTTCAATTTTCTTGAGCTAAAACAAATAGTTAAAATTTACAACACATTTGGCTCCATATCCAAACTTCTCCAAATTGCCTTTAAACTTACACGTAACTTTCAACAACTTTCCTTAATTTTTTTTGCTGCAGTACAAATTTCTCACTTAGAGTTGGCTATCCTCTCCCTGTGGATTAAATTTGAAGACCCAAATTTGGTCTGAAGAATAAGAAAAAAATCAAAATAAAAAGTTTTTAAGCTCGTCATGGGGGGAATCGCAGAGGAAGAGACAACAAAGAGACCGTTAAATCGCTGCAAACTTTGTTTTCTTGTTGCCTTTGGATAGAAAACTTTACAGCAACAGAAAAAAGAAAAATAAAAGAAAATTATTAAAGCAATCCAAGCCCTAGGCCAAAAGTTTCTCTTGGGTCCCGTAATGTGTAAAAAATGTAAGTTACCAATTTCGGTGTTAAAAAGCCACTAGTAAGTATCTTGGCGTTTGACAAAAAATTTAAAAGTTACGTAATTTAATAAAGGATCAGCATATGTGTTGGAATAAAATCAATAAAATTTTATTGAAATTGTGCTGCTGTACGCATTTTTTCTTAACTTTTTTTCCAGAACAGAAGGCGTTCTTGTTTCGCACAAATAAATATGTACATCGTACATTATGGTGATTTAAAGTAATTCAATTGTTAAATTGCCATCAATGCCTGCCCGAAATGCACGTTACAGTAGAATACAATAATTTTAAGCTTTCGAACATAGAAATCTATCAAAATTACAAGTCGCTACCAGCAATTTTCAATTTTTTCAGAAGAATGTGAAATACATACATACATATATCAAATTCAAAAGCGAATGTTTAACCCATTTTATATCCCTACCCGATCCCACGAGCCGATTTTGATGCCCTTTGCAGGGATAACTTCTATTGAACCCCTAATTGTGAAAACAATTTCAGCCTCCCACGACCACGCCCACGTACCAACTGTACGTTTTTTCGTACAGTGGTCGTCGATGCATATTGTATGCTTTTTAAGGAAATTTGCTAGTTGAAGGAGGAAATTGAAGATAAAAACAATTTGGTAAACTATGATCGACTTTATTGGATATTTATAAGAGGTTATATAAAAGGTTTACAAAGAAATAAAAAAGATAAAATTTATTTGTGGGCTATGTATTTGGTGAAACACTTCGCGTGGATGTGAACGTTACACGTACAGCACATGTAAATGGTAGTTTTATGGCGTACCTTGCATCGCAATTGTTTTCCGAGTGGATCTCGCTCAACCAAGTGTCTACCAGTAGTCTTGCGAACCGGAGCACTACTGTCTATACATATGTCTTCGCCGTCGCCATCATCTTCGTCACTTGGAAGTGGGTCATCAGTTATTAGCAAGGCACTTGTCACGGCTACCCTGAAATCTTTTTGTGGCATTGGCTTGTTCTTTTTGTGTTTGGCGATGACACAATGGATTTTCCATGCGTTCACCAATGAACTGTCCAAGCCCGATGCAAATAGAGTCCACCACCACTTCTTTCCACGGATGGCTACCCGATAATTGGAGACAGCGTTATCGTGAAGGTCAACACCTCCCATGTAGCGATTGTATAGAGAGATTAACAATGGCATGTCTACGTCGACTTTCTTTTTCTGCTCCTTGTTGTATCGCCTGGCCTTGGCTAATGGCTCAATGCATTGATGATTGGTTGCTATGGTGACCTCCTTGTTATCGCTCCAGCGTGCAATGAGGATCTCATTCTTTTTGTCAAATGTATAATCGATTGCGCCTCTAGGCAAATTTTTTACACCAGTCTTCAGACAAGCACCAGCCAACCGATTGACGCGAACTGTTCCAGTAGCGAAGAAGTTCCTCTCCGACAACAGGCACATCAAATAGTATGATGTAAAAAAATTGTCAAAGTATACATCATGACGAATTGGAAACTCGACAACGGACAAAAGACGCAACACCGTGTGAGCTCCAAGGCCAATATCTTTGGGGAATCCACCGGCACCACCATATGGAATGAACTGGTACAGGTATCCCTCCGACGAACAGAGGCACCACAATTTATACCACGTATATACATTTTTGCTGAATGCTTCCCGTAATACGGCACCATTTGCTCGTCAATCGATAAATGTGCACTGAAAACGCCAAATTGCATGAAATTTTTGTTGAGCAGTTCGAAGTATGACGCAAGCTTCGCAAATTTGTCGGTGGTGTCTATTTTATAGTTGTCCGCTAAGTGTAAATATTGCTTAATTTTTTGGAACTTCTTTTGGCTCAAGGCGTTTCGCACGATCGGTCTTCCTAAAGTTGGCTCAAGGCTCCAATAGTCGGAAATAGTCGAACGATTATCCTGACTATAATACCTGCAATTATGGCAAATGAGCATGTAACTGATTATATACATTCATCAATTTTGTTTTTTTTTACCTGTTGGTTTCAGTCACCAGTAAATCAAATACGGCGTCATCATAAAATAACCCAAACAATTGTAAAGGTGTGAAGAATGATTACCTTTCTTCCATTTGGGGTTACCGAAATCTGCCAACGGCTTATAAGTCTGGACAATCGGCGCTATTTCGGATGCGATATGGCATCTCTTTCTGCTAGCGCTTTTCCTTTTGGACCATTCAGTGGATGTGCTAGGCTGCGGCTCAGAAACATTTGATGCAACCATGACAGGTGTGACCGGCATTGATTGCGATGGAGTAAGTGGCGATGGTATATTGCGCCCAGTTTGCGGCCCCGAAAAGTCCTCGGTTGTCTCTATTTCGACTTCTCCCGCAACTTCCGTGAAATTATTTTCATCATTATTTCGCATTACCTCGTCATCGATTTCCTCATCATCGGTAAGTCCATCCACCTTGCATGGTGGGCACAGCACAATTTGATTAATTTCTTCCTCATCTGACGACCATCCATTGATGATATCTTCTAATTCATTGGCTTCTAAATAACGATGTCGACTCATTTTTCCTAAAAAACCCGCAATATTCACGTTATTTATGTATATAAGTCGCGTTTGTTTATATAAAAATAATAAAAACTTACCTTTTTTATGCAAAATCGACAAAAAAATAAATTTTTCTGTATTCAATACTCAAAGCAAACAAAATTCAAACTAAAATTGAGTTGAATTTTATAAAAGCATTTATTTCGTTTTATTTGATATTTCCATGGCAACAAATTACAGAGCATACTATTTAATAAATAAAATTTTGAATTTAACAAGTGTTTTATTCACAAGTATTCAAGAACACCAAAATCGCGCGAAATTTAAAAAAAAAAAAAAACATAGAATGTGCGTCGGCGACCACTGTACGATTTTTCGAACAACGTTTTTGATCACACCTGGTGGCATCAGGTTACACCGCACATACCAGGTGATATATGCTTCACGCATTTCTGTCTATCCTCTACTGGCCCCAAATGTGTTTTAGGAATAATTTAATTATTTATTATTTTTAAAACATTTTTCAAAAGTGGTCTGTCGGTAAGGGTTTTTTTGGCACTCGCCCCAAAAATGGGAGGGGCTGGGTGGGGTGCTATTGCAAATTTTTTTTTACATACAAAAGAACCTTATTATTTGTGCCTATGAACATCTGAGTGTATATTATTAAATATCTTTAATTAATTGTCAAAGTTGGTGTACGAAAAATCGTACGAGGGTATAATATGGGTTAAAGATATTTTGATAAAAAAACGCTTTTCAGCCGATTCATTAGAGTCTCTGGAGGATCACCTTCCCTACTGGACCAGTAGCTTCTTGAAGAAATTTCAATTAAAAATTTTTGATCAAAAATGGTTCTGGGTTTAAGGTAATCCGTAGAAATATTTATTATATTGTTTATGCTAGTGTTGGCCATTTACCTTCCCGCGGTCACAATCAATGAAACGGACCATCATTCGTCCCGCCGTGCAGTTGCTGATTTATATGCGCTGATTCGCTTGAAAATTGAATATGCGCGAAACCCAGTCGGAATCAAACGTGCAAAAACAAAACAAATGCAAACAAAAACATTATTTATGCGAAAGGCAATTTTTTAAGCACGTATTATTGACTTGTATTATTTAATTGTTGTAAAAAAAATAATTTTCATGGAAAAATAGTTTTAGTTCTCGGAAAATTACTTTTTATTTTTGTTGATGATTTTTACAAACAATTAGATAAGGAAAAATTTCCACTACGAACTACGTATTTTTGTGAACAGTTTTTTTCAAGACTAAAACTCAACAAGTCCCGCATAAGGAATAGCATTTCAGAGACTAATTTGTCACCGATATTGCGTCTGGCGTCATCACAAAATATTGAACCAGATATTGAAAGTCTTATTTTAAGTAAACTCTATTAATATGTTTGTATAACGTACATATGTATACATAATATGTATAAGATTTATGAAATGTTTTCTTTTTGTTGTTAAATAAAAATACAATTATTTTATATTCCAAAATTTATCTTTATTTATTAACATCAGTGATGCTCGAATTTCTACTGGGTTATTTTCATTCTTTTTTTCGTTGGAATTCCTTCACACACTTGTACACATACTAGCGCGAAATGTTTGTTGTAAACGTCAGCGAGCTGTCGACTTTTGGGCACCGCAGCTGGCCATCCCTACATTAGACCCTTTGAGCATGACGCCAACCTACCACAATGCAGATAATTTAAGGTACTGCTTGTGAGATGCCAATGAACAATTTCCTAAAGGTTTTTCCACAAAAATTTGACGTCTGGCCAATGCGTAATGCTATCAAACATACGTTTTTAAAAGGGAAGTCCTTTTTTCGATCCAAATTTTTTTAGAACTCTGTGCATTCTTTTGTCCTTTTTATTTTTGGCAAGAATAAAGTAAATCAACAAAGTAACTGTAATGCCCACTTTTAAATGTGGAACTATGATATGTAGGTGCTGTCTCACACCTTAAACATGATCGAGTGTATGAAGTTACCCATATCAGAATTTTTCAGACATCCGTTAAGTTTCGTTGACTGCAGAGAAAAATAAATCGCTCATTCCGTACGTAAATGTCAAAATAGGGGAGCATTTAAAGAAAAGTTGGTGTTATATATGTTATATATGTGCGTGCTATTGAAACGGAGGTTAATTGGTGACTAAAATATATATTGAAATAAAAGACTATACAAAGTAAATAACACTTACGATCTAAGACTTACGATAACTTACATTTACATACATATCATTTCCTCCCAAATTTTAATAGAATTTGATACAATTTCAATGTTTCAAATCAAATTTTAATATACATAATAAATTTATATATATATATATATAATGTATATAATATACAAAGCAAGGTTCATAGCTGAATCAGTTCAGATTACAGCTTCCAATTCTTTTTTTCTCTTAATGCGCTCAGAACGTCTCATAACATGTTCGAGTTCTGTGTTAGAAACTTCACTTCGTTTGCGCTTTCTATTTGGATAACAATAAGTTATAACGTTGGGATTAAATTTAACAATTTTTCCAGAAAATTTCTTTATATGATTTATGTGAGCAACTCTTTTCCTACCATTTATATCAATCAAATATCTTATACAACTTAACTTTTTAATAACCTTAGCATATGCCCATTTGCAATAATTGTTGAAAATATTTCTATATAATATTATTTCATTTGATTTATATTCAATATGCTTATCAAAATGTGTCTTTTCCATTTGTGTGCATTTTCTCATTATATTTTTATTAGCAGAATTGTCTTCCAGATTCTCTTTTTGTAATCGATAACCCATATTTCTATTTTAGGATTTACAAAATCAAGCAAGGTTTTTGGCTTATATTTAAATAACATGTCAGCAGGTGATACTTTCGTCGTTGCAGTTGGAGTTGTGCGATATTTTAACAAAAAATTATTTATCTTATAGTTCCAAGATTTGTTCCTTAGTTTTGGATCAACTAAATATTTTTTCAAAGAATTTTTTACTATCTGTACACCACGCTCCGCACTACCATTCGATTGTGGATGATATGGAGGTGATTTTAAACATTCTATACCACTCTTTGCGCAAAATTCCAGAAAGTATTTGGAGCCAAATGGAGGACCATTATCTGATACTAATTGCTTTGGCAATCCAAATGTCGCAAAGACACCACGTAACACATCGATAACTACGTCAGCAGTGTTCGTTTTTAAAACTTTAGCTACAATCCATTTTGAAAATGTATCAAAAATTACCAATATTGTTACATTCTCCACTTTGCAAAAATCCATATGTATTCGTTCAAAGGGATAATTTGGCTTCGGCCACGACGCTAAATTTTGTTTACCCATATTTTGAGTTACCGCACATGTCTCGCAAGATTTTGAAAACTGCTCAATATCGTAGTCAATTCCTGGCCACCACACATAAGTTCTAGCCAACGCTTTCATTCTGACTATACCTATGTGATCATTGTGCAAAAGTAGCAGTACCTGACTCATAAGAGATTGGGGTATAACTACTCGATCTCCATAAAATAAACATCCATTTTCTGTCTCTAATGATAATCACTTATGGTAAAAATTTATAACAGAATTTGGAATTTTCTTTGGCCAGCCATTCATAATAAAATCGTAAACCATATTTAATATTGAATCCTTTTCTATTTCTTTTCGAATATCATCAATTCTTAGCGGTATTCCGTCAACCATCCGAAACATATTTATACTGTCAATTTCCTCATTTGTTATTTTCGGTAAAGGAAGACGTGACAAAGCGTCTGCATGGCACATTTGAGTTCCTTTTTTGTATCTAATTGAATAATTATACATGGACAGAAAAATAGCCCAACGCTGAAGTCGATTGGCCGCAACTACAGGCAAATCTTTTCGATTTGAAAATATTTCCTTAAGTGGTTCGTGATCGCTTTCAATTGTGAAATTTAACCCGTATACATATTTATGAAATTTGCGAACCGAAAATATAATAGCTAATGCTTCACGGTGTAGCTGGGAATAGTTCTGTTCAGCAGGCTTTAAAGTGCTTGACACAAACATAATAGGTCGCTCTTGACCATCTATCAAATGCGATAAAACACCACCAACGCCGTAAGGACTTGCGTCGCAAGATATTATTATTGGTTTTGTAGGATCATAGAGAGCTAGTATACCCATATCTACAACTAACTTTTTGCTTTTCTCAAAAGCTTGCTTATACTGCTCAGACCAGTTCCATTTTGTATTGGTCTTAGTAAGGTCAAATAATAAATGCATTTCTGAAGATAAATTAGGTATACAGTGATTGTAATAATTTACCATTCCTAAATAAGATTTTAATTGCATTTTATTACTAGGCTCAGGGGCTTGCATAACAGCTTTGACCTTCTGTTTTGATGGAGTAATGCCTTCACCACTAATTGAGTATCCTAAGTACTCAATTTCCTGTTGAAAGAACTGACATTTATTAAAATTAAATTTAACATTATATTCAAGCAATTTATCAAAGACACTGTAGAGATTTTTCTTACATTCTTCTAAATTACTTCCACCTATCAATATGTCATCAAAATACACCTGCACTTTATCTAAACCTTTTAAAATTTCAGATATTATTTTTGTAAATATTTGCGGTGCGGTTTTTAAACCATATACTAATCGTGTATACTGAAACAGGCCAACATGCGTATTAATAGTCAAAAGTTCTCTTGATCTTTCTGAAACGTTATCTTGAAGGTATGCACCTGTGAGATCAAGCTTACAAAAATATTTCCACCCAGACAAATTGGCTAAAATATCATCTATTCGCGGAATTACATAGTGCTCCATTTCTACAAATTTATTTATTGTTCTTCTACAATTAACACATAATCTAATTGATCCATCTCGTTTATTAACAATTACTATAGGACTTGCCCACTTACTTCTAGCCACTGAAACAAGTACTCCTTCTTTACATAATCTATCAATTTCTTCTTCTACTTTCTTTCTTATACCAAACGGCACTGAATACGCTTTTGCAAAAATAGGGTAGAATTCATCTTTAAGATTTATCTCTGCTTCAAAATTTTTAATACATGAATCATTGTTTTTCGAAAATAAACTTCTATACTTTTCCATATGAGAACTTAAATTTGGCTCAATTGATTTTAAATTATTCATTTCACAAAATAGTTCACGCCAACGTGGAACTAATATATTCAACCAATTCCGACCCATAAGTAAATTGAACTTCTGGCTTTCGGCTTTAAACTCAACACGCACAGCAAAACTACCAACAACAACAACCTGGTCACCTGTTATAACCTTTATATTCCTCGATACTTTCTGTAACTCAATGTGATCAAAAAATTCTAAATAATCAGAAATATGACATACGGAAACACAGGCTCCCGTGTCTATTTCCATATCAAATAGTTTTCCCTCCAGTGATAATTTCACTTCTAAAGCACTTATAGAATTGCACGCAATATTGTTTAAGTAGCTGCAAAAATTGTCATTATAAATAATGTCATTTGAAATTTCATTTGTTTTACAATAACCAATATTATTTACAGATAATTTGCTCTTTCTCTTCGATAACTTCCTATCATGAGATTTTTCTAAATTTTGTTTCGCCCAACAGTTTCTCTCCACATGTCCAGACTTTTTACAATAATAGCAATTAATTCTATTGCGGCTCTTGCTTCTTCCCAACCGACGGTCTTCTTGCTCATTTTTTACAGTTTTTCCTCTGCTCCTCCATTCTGATTTTGAGTATCTATTTTCTCTTTTATCAAAGTTGATCTTATTAATCGGTGAAGTCTTCATCATTTCCACATTATTTCTCGTCATATCCATTGATAATGCAATTTGGCATGCTTTATCAAATGTGTCAATGTTCTCATTCAGCAATTTATTTTGAATGCGATCATTACTCAAACCACAAACAAACTTAATAAGCAAAGCTTTATCCAAAAATGAGTCAAACTCACACTCTTGTGCTAAATGTTTCAATTCAACGATATAATCTGACAACAGTTCAGAGCAGTGTTGATCCCGTTTGAAGAACTTGAAACTCTCGACAATGATATTCTTCTTGGGCTTGAAATGAGCTTTTAATTTTTCAACGATCTCAGCAAATGTAAAATCCCGTTCAGTTTTTGGTGCCAGCAATGACATTAATGTCTTGTAGAGGTCAACTCCACTGAGACTTATTAAAAATGAAA
The DNA here is from genome assembly GCA_963662105.1 of Meiosimyza platycephala. Classification (NCBI taxonomy): domain Eukaryota; kingdom Metazoa; phylum Arthropoda; class Insecta; order Diptera; family Lauxaniidae; genus Meiosimyza; species Meiosimyza platycephala. The sequence goes on along the minus strand of OY759211.1, from coordinate 65,036,121 downwards.
CTTTATCATTATCTTTTACAATTTTATTAAGCGATAATAGATGATTTAATCGATTTATGTATAACACAAAGTCATCACCAAAGTTGTATGATTCAATGGAACCTATTAACGCTACTGGCCCTTCTGCCATTTTGATCACTAATTCGATGTACTTTATTGATTAAACATTTATTAACAAAATGTCAATTAGTACCACTCATTCTTTTATTATTGTTTTTATTTTCTTCTTTTCTTTAATTTTCCTTGCACTTATTCAACAATGTACACATGTTGCACTATTCACGCTTTTTTTTTTTTTTTTTTCTTAGCCCGTGGAATTCGACCGGCCTCGTCGCCAATTGTTATACATATATTGTATGTGCGTGCTATTGAAACGAAGGTTAATTGGTGACTAAAATATATATTGAAATAAAAGACTATACAAAGTAAATAACACTTACGATCTAAGACTTACGATAACTTAAATTTACATACATATCAGTTGGAAATCTTTATAAGTTTGAACGAAGAGTTCTTTATTTTAAAAATATGTATAAGAGTTGAAATTAAGCGATTGACTGATGATGATGCTATTGCATCGAAACAATTGTCTCAGTATATATTTTTAAAATAATAATATTTGACATTAAGTAAGTAAGTAAAGATTTATTGAGACTTTGTTACATCATTAGTTGTTACAATATTAACGTTTAAAATATGGGAAACTTTGAATTATATGTACACCTATCCCTCGATTTACGCGGTAGATAGGTTTTTGAAAAAACCGCGTAATTCAAAACCGCGTAAATTGAGATGAGAAGTCCATATAAATTGAGTGGATTGGTTTTCAGAATTTAAAAATCGCGTATATCGAGCAATAGAACTCAAAGAAATAGCATAATTGGTAAAAAAATCCGCGTAAACTGAACCCATGGCGTACATATGTACATACCTACCTAATGAAAAAGTGGAGGTTACATAAAAAATAATAATTAAATAAAATAGTTAGATTTTAAGGAATTAATTTGCAGCGCTTAAGCATACAGTTCTTGAAAACTTTCTGAACGATGTGCTGCTAATGTTGCGCAAAAAACTTAAATTGTGACAAATTTGGTCACTGTTGTTGTTATTCAATATTAAAAAAGACTTATCAGATTGAAGCCCGGTGCACTACTTAGCATAACTATTTGTTCGCAATAGATTTCTGAAAAAACTAACACAAACACCATTCAGTAAATAGTTGCTGAAAGCGCTTCAAAAATGAAGCAGTTGCTGAACGGGACCAGTAATGAAAAACAACGATAAGTCAAAAATGTCCATGTAGTTATGACAAATACCCATGACGATATGAGGGAAGAGCTTTAATTTCTCCACCTCTGTGTTTACACCATGATGTTAAAACATACATATACACGAAACTTCGTCATATTATATATCTGTTTTTAACTGAAAAATATGTCTTATATGTGTTTTAACTGCAAAAAAATTTAATTAATTAAAATTTTGATACCGCGTTATTTTGAAACCGCGTAAAAGAAGTACCGCGTAAATCGAGGGATAGGTGTATTATTCTAAACAGATTTTATGTATTCGCTACATGCTTGAGTTATAGAACGTATATGTACAGCCATGATCATATAAATAGCACACATTTTCTTAAGTTTAAAAAAGTTAATTTTATTAGCAGGAACTTATTTTTTCAGAACTATGGATATACATAAATTTGACTTAATGTATTACCAATTCAGGTAGCAAAAAAAAATTGAAATCAAAATAAAAAAATTTTGAATTATTTTAAAGAAATGGCTAACATAGCCATTATGAGATGTTTATATAAATAGCACAAATACTAAAATTTGGAAATTTTTTTATTTTCAATATTGAAATCTAAAAAAATCTGCACGTAAATGATTAAGTATAATTAATATTTTGTACTAAGACCCTTATTATGCATGAACGCTTCGCATCTTCGGCTCAAGCTCTCCACAAGCCTTTGCGACCTCTCCTTGGGAATGAACACCAAGTTTCTTGAGCTGCAGTCCACAAATCGTCAAAATTTTTGATATTTTGATTCCATAGTTTTTCCTCTACATCACCCCATAAATGTTCTTTGGAATTATGGTCGGAACTTTGAACTGGCCAGTCCAAAACACTTATTTTCTCTCGTTGAAGCCAGGGTTTCATGATATTGGCCATATGTTTCGGGTCGTTATCATGCAAGAAGTTGGCATAGAATGCATTTGTCCTTTGCCAAGGAACATCGGTGCTGTTTTCCTGGTGATAATTGGGTTCAAAGTTTGACTTTTCAGCCGACCAGCAAATGTCTTTCCATCTATACGCAGTTGATTTATCTTCGTCTCATCAGTCCAAAGTAAATTTTCCAAAGCTGGACATCCTTTTTCCGATATTCCTTGGCAAAGTACAAACGCTTCATCACGTGCCCTTTTTTGACAGGAGCGACTTTTTTCCAGCAATACGCACATACAGATTTGCTGCATTGATCCGTGGTTCTTAAGTTCTGTGACACGCTAAGCCCATATCCTGCATTCTATGCCAACTTCTTGCATGAAAATGACCCGAAACATACGGCCAATATCATCAAACCCTGGCTTCAAAGAGAGAAAATAAGTGTTTTGGACAAAGTCCCGACCATAATTCCAAAGAACATTTATGGGGTGATGTAGAGGAAAAACTATGGAATCAAAATATCAAAAATTTTGACGATTTGTGGACAGCAGCTCAATAAACTTGGTGTTCATTCCTAAGGAGAGGTCGCAAAGGCTTGTGGAAGGTTGAGCCGAAGATGCGAAGCGTTCATGCATAATAAGGGACTTAGTACAAAATATTTATTATACTTAATCATTTACGTGCATATTTTTTTAGATTTCAATATTGAAAATAAAAAAATTTCCAAATTTTAGTATTTGTGCTATTTATATGAACATCTCATAATGGCTATGTCAGCCATTTCTTTTAAGTAATGCAACATTTTTTAATTTTGATTTCAATTTTTTTTGCTAGCTGAATTGGTATTACGTTAAGTTAAATTTATGTATATCCATAGTTCTGAAAAAAATAAGTTCCTGCCAATAAAATTAACTTTTTTAAACTTAAGAAAATGTGTGCTATTTATATGATCATGGCTGTATGTTTATATAAGCCTTAAGGTTAAATTGTGTTTGCTCCCGACACATAAAGAATAACATGAGACGAGACAGCCCCATTGAAAGCTTATTTACTAAAATAACAATAAATATAATACAAAGTTAAAAACTACCTTAAATCTAAAACTAAAACTAAAAAAAAAACCGGCGGGTTGCACTCTGGGAGTGCCGACCGAAGTGAAAACTTAAAATAATATAATTGAAATTTGTTTTCATGATGTTTTGTAATGTTTATGGAATAAACATATATGATATATATAGAAAAGAGAGCGAGAGAGAGCGAAGTCGCATATATATGTACTGTATATAGAATATGTATATACATCCGGTGTCGGTGTCGGTGGCCTGTCGCGAGTTTATACATTTTTCCTCAGCCGCAAATCCTCTAAGCATATATATTATATATATAGAAAAGAGAGCGAGAGAGAGCAAAGTCGCCCATATCTGTACTGTATATACATATAATATCTATATACATCTGGTGTTAGTGTCGGTGGCCTGTCGCGAGTTTATACATTTTTCCTCAGTCGCAAATCCTCTAAGCGTAATCGATACGATTACGATACATATAATATGTATATACATCTGGTGTCGGTGTCGGTGGCCTGTCGCGAATTTATACATTTTTCCTCAGCCGCAAATCCTTTACGCATATATATTATATATGATATATATAGAAAAGAGAGCGAGAGAGAGCGAAGTCGCACATATATGTTCTGTATATAGAATATGTATATACATCCGTTGTCGGTGTCGGTGGCCTGTCGCGAGTTTATACATTTTTCCTCAGCCGCAAATGACGCATTCGATGTCGGTGGCCAGTCGCGAGTTTATACATTTTTCCTCAGCCGCAAATGACGCAATCGATGTCGGTGGCCTGTCGCGAGTTTATACATTTTTCCTCAGCCGCAAATGCTTTCTTACGGAGGTGCACAACGTGCCTAAGGAACTTCTCACTTCAAAAATTAAAAAAATTGATATTTACATATTTACATGACTTAAGCTAATAATCAAAGAAATAAAATTTAGTCAACCTCTGTGAGTTAGAGGAGTTGTTTTTTTATAAAATTCAGGTAAGAGGGAGAAATCAATATTGTTAGGACTAATATAAGTTTGTAGATTTTCATTAAGTACTCCAATAGGAGAGAGATAAAAACTATTTAACCAACTCAATGCTCAGTGTTGATTCAGAATGTCGGACATTAGAATATTTTCGTGAAAGCGCAGCCTATCCGAATAACGATGAAGCATTAAAAAGGCATACGCGAAAAGTGGTATTACTTGAGCTTTGCTATAAATAAAACGATTTGAGAAACGTTTGGTGTAAGATTCGTAACTACGATCGACACAAAGTCTCAAAACAATCCTTTCAATAATCTCTAACTCTTTCGCAACAGTAGGCGAAATGCTAAACCAAATCGGATATCCATATAACATGGCAGTACGAATACTCACTTTGTATATAAGTAATTTAGTTTTTGGGCTTAAGTACTTATTAATCAGTAACTCAATGAACATTGATTTAATTCGATTAGCTTTAGATTTAAGTAATCTAGCATGTTCGTTAAATTTTAATAACTTATTAAATGTAATACCAAAATATTTAATTTGATTTTTAAACGGAATTTCTATATTATCCAAAAAGAGGTGCAGGCTTTTGCTTTGAGGAACAACATAGTAGGGGCACTTTCCGGATGCATTTCTGATACAAATAGCTTCCGATTTATTCGGATTAATTTTGATTCCCCACTTTTTGTAGAAACTATTTATAATATTGAGATGATGCGATACTGATTCTAATGCAACTGTAGGAGATGTAGCATGAGCATATATAAGAGAGTCATCGGCATACAAGATACTTTGTGAATTATTAAACTCATGTGGAAAATCATAGATCAATATATTGTATAAAAGAGGAGCTAGAATTGCTCCCTGGGGAACACCACTACTAATTGATCCAAGATCTGACTGCGCATTATTGATTTCAACTAAGAATTTACGATTTGTAAACATTTTTTTAAAAATTTTAACTATAAAGGGACTATTTCAATTAACTTATAAAGAATTCCGTTGTGGTAAGCCCTGTCAAAAGCTTTCTCTATGTCAAGTGAAACGGCGACGGTGCATTTTTGATTTCGGAGATTGCAAATTACATCACTATGGAACTTTACCAAAGTGTCAACTGAAGAATGTCCTCTTTTAAATCCAAACTGCTGACAAGGAATATAAAAGTTTTCCCAGATTTGAAAGCATGAAAATCGGTCGGGAGTTGTTCAGACTAAAATCGTTGTTTTTTTTTGCAGAGGATAAATTTTTGCAATTTTCCAGCAATCCGGAAAATAACCATTATTAAAGCAATTGTTAAAAATAATACACAAAAACTCTAAGGCAGAAAAGGGAAATTTTTTAATGAGATAATTCGAAATTTTGTCTGTGCCTGAAGATTTTTTTGCATTCAACGATTTTGCAAGATTTTGAAGGCCTAAAGGAGATATAAATTGAGGCAAATTAGAGTTGTTTAAAGAATTTATATTGGAAGAAAAATTTTGTATCGCAGCAGTGCATGAGGATAAACAGTTATTAATAGAGGAAGTTATGTCCGATATGTCAGGCCTATTTGGTATATTTTGTCGGTAAATATGAGAAAAATGTCTTCTAAAATGTTCGACTTTATCTTCATCTTCGGTATATGTTGATCCGTCAACAGTAATCTTATTAAAACTTTTACTTTTTTTATTACCTACGCAATTATAAATCTGTTTGTAAGCTGTAGGACCAGGTTTTATGTTACTAAGACGACGATTAAACTCTTTCACTTGATGAAGTTCAACTTGCTCTTAAATAATGGTTTTCAAGAGTTGAATTTGTGTAGATAAGGTTTGATACTCTGCAGTTTTGCTATTACAGTTTCTGTGGTAAATTTTCTTCAAGTCTTTTTGCCAATTGTATTTAATACGAAAAAGGATCTTAATGTTGTCTGGAATAATGAATTTTTTTTTCTTGAATTCAATTGTCTCGGAATGTAAATTGGTAATTAAATTTGTACAATTTGTGAACTTATTAATATAGACATCAATTTCCGTATTGGTCAAATTTTTATCCGATGGCAAAGCTAAATCACTCAACACTATGTCAAAGTCTGATTGAAATTCACTCCAAACTGTTTTTTCAAAGGAGGTAAAAACGCGAGGTGGCACAAGCAGCAGGTCAAAATCGGAAAGATTGAACTTTAATTTTAAGGGGAAATGATCAGAAAATGAGGGAATAGTCGAAATAGAATAATTTATATTACTAAAGTCTATTAAATTTGTGCTAGTTAGAAAATGATCTAGATAAGAACTTCCATTTGGAAAAGAAGGAGAAATATCGCAAATTCTTAAGAAATCTAAATAGGAGTTTTGAAGCCAGTCATTAAAATTTTTGCCATTTAAATTATAAATCGAATCTCCCCACGATGTGCTCTTAGCGTTGAAGTCACCACCAATAAATACACCGCCATAATTAGTAGATAACGTTTTACTTTATCTAGACCAGCAAAAAAATCAATTGGACAGAAATTGAAAGCCATGTAAATACTCCCTAAAAGAAACTTTTTAATTTGGCCAGAAAATGAAAGAGGAACTTCAATGAAACAATTTGGAAATTTAATGTCGGAAATTGAGACAATTGAGTACTTAAGATTTTTTTTAATTACGATTGCCGTTCCCTGTGGCGATGAATCTCTAATAATATTAAAATCTTCTAAAAATGAATTACAATGTTTAGAAAGATGAGTTTCTTGTAAAAAACAAATGTCAATATTGTGGGAATTTAATATTTTTAGCAACTCAATTCGTCTGCTTGCCTCAATTACAGATCTTACATTAAAAGAAAAAAAATTTAAAAATTTACGGATCATATTTAATTAGAACGTCACGAAGCAAACTTCTGTATTCAACCTTGGCCTGGTCTTTAGGTATAGATTTAAAGTTTCGCAAAAATGTTTTTATTTTATTTTCTATTAAATTATCTTCAGACTCTTCAAAATATTTACCAATATGTATTAAGAAACTCTTCGACTAATTGAGGTAATTGTATATTTTTGGAAAGGATATTAGGAGAGATATCTTTTTCTGAGTAAAAGTTACTGGCATATGATTTATTTGCAGAAACTAAGCTAGTTTTGTCCATGGCAATATTCAGATTATTAGTTGATCGAGACTTCCTCTCCTTTGCTGAACTTATTAACTCATTTTTTCTTTTTATATATATTTTGAATGCCGGAAAGCCTCTATAATTTGCTGTGTGACCCATCTCCTTACAATTTACACAAATTGGAGATACGTTATCTCCTACTATTATTTGACAGTCGCCTGGAGCATGGATACTGTCACACTTTACGCAAACGTATTTCCTGTTACAATTACGTGCGGTGTGACCCCACTGTTGGCATCTGAAGCACTGCACCTCCCTTTGTTTGGATTTTGGAGACTCCCATGAAATCGACTGGTTTAAAATGTAACGAATACCTTCGATATCACTCAATTTTTTCCCAGGAACTAGCGTTAAAAGGAAAAGACCAGTTTCATATTTATTTTTAATAGAATGTGGAGTTGTGAGTTTTTTTATTTTATCAACAGTTCCTGGAAGCACAGTGTCCAAAGCTTATTTTATTTCGTCTATGTCAGTCAAATAAAATAGACCTCTCATTACCACACTTAATTGCCGGAGTTGTGGAGGGGTAAACGAATGAGACTCAATGCTTTGGGAACGTAATAGCTCCATCATTTCAAGGTGCACAGACAGGTCTTCAAAGTATAGCTTACTTTTTGTTTTGCTTTTATTGATTATTTTATACGTTACTTTTGGAGACTTAGCATTGAGTTGGTCTACAAGCGTTTTTATATTAACATTAAAGAGCATAATTGGTGGACAAAAAGATAGTCTTTTTCCCTTACCTAGCGGTGCTATTAGTGTTAGAAGTTAAACTACTACTACTACTACTACTACTACTTCTCCCAAAATAGAGAATCTATTTTGCGAGACAGCTATTTTCCCTAAGGACGAAAACGTCAACTAACTTAGCATTTGTGCTGCTTTTGGATGAGAGTTCGCTTGATGAAAGTTTTTTTTTTTAAATGTTTAAAAAAATTTCAAAAATTTTAAATTTCTGTAAAAAAAAAGCGTGTGAATATGACAAGCGCTTCAAAGCAAACTCCATATTTGACATTAAAGTGTATTTTCACTCGAAAAATTTATCTTTTTATTTAATATGAACATTTGTTATGAAAGTCAATATTCGTTAAAAAAAAACTGTATTTACATAAAATATTTTTATGACATTTATTCAGTGGGACTTGGCAATTTTGGGTATTTGCTCTCCGATTAGGACGAATAATAATAAATGATTTGATTTGATTTACTCGATGATTTACTCGACACGATGTTCAATTCCATTCTTTCCTGCACAAATTCATATACATTTTGTACTTAAGTCTGCATAGTATTCCAATAAAAATATACGATATAACGAGCTAAATGCTCAATTAATATCCTAAACTATATTATCGGAGGCGTATGCATATTTTATAACCAGGGCTCAAAAAAATAAGCTCGAAAAAACTGATTTTAATCGCTTAAATAAATGTTCTCCAAAAAAGTACAAAATATGCACGCAAATATGCCTTAAGGCGTCAGAGGCGTGAAAAATAGAGCATTTTCAATAATTTTTTTTGGTATTAATTTAAATTTATTTAATAAAAGTGATAATATGGCACCATTATATTATGTTTCAACTTAACTTGACGAATGTTTTAAAAAAAAAAAATAAAAATAAAAAAGGTTATAGCTGGCTGTGTTGGACCCTGTCCCATACAGAGTGCCTTGCGGTGACCATCACAAATCCTTGGAAAATCATCTAAAATCAATCGGATAAGAAAAATTAGTTATTTAAATAAATAATAATAAATTTATGTCCACTGGTAAGCCTACTTATTGGCCATCCGACCCTAATAAAATTCCAGATGTAATAGATTTCTTCATGATAAGTAAAATTTCAAAGAACTACTTACACATAGAAGAAGGTTTTGACTTTAACTCTGATCATTCCCCGATCATTCTAACAATTAGCGATCATATTATTTATAGAGATCAAAATACTGTGCTATCGAATAAACTCACAGATTGGGACTTCTTTAAAAGTATCATTGAATTGTCAGTAAATCTTCAAACAGCTTTGAAGACAAAAGATCAGCTGGAAGAAGAAATCTTGAAATTCACCCAACAGATTCAACAAGCAGTATGGCAAAGTTCTCCTCTTATGAAGTGTAAAACTGTGGGAATAAATTACCCAAAATAAATTAAAAACCTTATTACTAAAAAAAGATCACTGCGCAGAATTTGGCAATGTAGCAGATCGCCGGAAGACAAAAATAAGTTAAACAGAGCTTCACAGCAACTCAAGCGTGAAATAAGTACAATAAAAAATGAATCTCTGGATAGATATTTACGAGAATTAACAGATGAAAAAAGTACTGACTACTCGTTATGGAAAACAACTAAAAGCCTAAAAAGACCAACAACTCATGTGCCTCCCATCAAAAAGAGCAATGGTGAGTGGGCTAAAAAAAAGCACCCAGATTTGACCTATTCACTGGTGAAGTTCTGAAACAACTTCCGCACAAAGCTATTGTAAAGCTCACTGCTCTATACAGTGCATCAATCCGGCTCAAACACATAGCTAGTCACTGGAAAGTAGCAGAAGTGATTATGGTTCCAAAGCCAGGAAAAAACCTGCACGAAGTATCTTCGTACAGGCCTATTTCGCTTCTACCGATCATGTCAAAGCTGTTCGAAATGCTTCTTTTAAATCGATTGAAACCAATTATTGAAAGTAAAAACTTGATACCTACCCATCAGTTTGGTTTCCGAACGAAGCACTCGACACTAGATCAAGTTCATAGAATAACTGATTTTGTAAAAAAGTCTCTAGAAGAAAAAAACGTTTGTTCCTCTATCTTCCTTGATGTCGCTCAGGCTTTTGACTTATGTTTAAATTAGAGTCTTCACTCCCAAAAGTTACACTCTAATTTTAGAATCCTATCTCAAGCAGCGCTACTTGCAGAATCAAGCAGGATGATGCGTATTCAAACATAAAAGAGATTAAAGCTGGCGTTCCTCAAGGAAGTATCCTAGGGCCCATGCTTTATCTAATTTATACCAGTGATATCCCAAACCCAACAAATTGTATGATTAGTACATTTGCAGACAATACGGTGATCCTTGCCACTGGAAAAAATGCTCAAGAGTCGACTCAAAAACTTCAATCTGCTGTTCGTAAATTAGCCCTTTGGACCCAGAAATGGCGCATAAAATTAAACAGTTCAAAATCAGTTCATATAGACTTTACAAACAAAACTATTCCATACTATCCAATTGAAATTTTGAATAATCGAATTCCATATTCCAATACTGCAAAGTACTTAGGAATGACCCTAGATGCCAAGTTACGTTGGAAAGTGCACGTCAAAAAGAAAAAAGAAGAACTTGATATTAAATATCGAAACATGAACTGGCTCCTCGGAAGAAACTCAGCGCTCTCCATTCATAACAAATTGTTATTATATAACCAAGTTCTCAAACCGGTTTGGACTTATGGCATACAGATATGGGAGTGCATGTAGAAAAAATTCAACGTTTTCAAAATAAAGTTCTTCGGTGCATAGTAAATGCACCTTGGTACATCAGATCAAAAGATATTCATCGTGACTTGAAAGTTGACACGGTAACCAGCTCCATTAAAAAAGTCGCAATAGCCCACCAGCAGTGACTAAGCCAGCACGTAAATGAAGAAGCGTCGAAACTTATTCATACGGCTGGAACGAGAAGACTTAAACGCAGAAAACCTTTCGAACTTGTTGGGACCAGACAGTAGCTAGAACGTCCAAAGGGGAAGCACCTAGCAATTATCATAAATTAAAATTAGACTCAAACTGCTCGTTAGTCATAGTAGTTGTAGTCATAGGAAATGTTTGTTAATTTTAAGTAAATATTGCAATACAAAAAAAAAAATAATCTAGTGGCTGATCGATGGTTTTTTTTTTAAATCAACAAAATGGTGGCCTCAGGAAATTTACTTCCAGATTTTCGGGAAATTATCAACAATTAATTGTTCATAATAAATCAATATACATATATAAAAAAATTCTTCGATCAGGGACTAGCTTTATATGTTTTTCAAAAACTGTGTAAATTTCATTGAAATCGGTTTTCGAGTTACAGTGGTCACCAACCAGTTCCGAAAACATAGTTTTGAGAAAAGGGACGAGAAACACATGAATTTCCGTTAGCGCTTCACCGAGGCTGCAAGGCAACCTCGTTCTACGAGGCGAGAACGAGACGAGACCGAGGCGAGAACGAGGCGAAGTGGAAAAATAAATTTGCCTCGCTCGACCGAGGCGAGGCGAGATCACACCGGCACCTTCTTTCGTTTATTTTTATAAGCGAGCCTACACCATGCCAACAAAATTCATTACAGACCATAATGCTTTCTGGGTGGAACTAGCATTGTACTCTTTCCATTTAGGACAATGAGCAAAGGTTCTACTATCTGATCTCATGCTATTGATATTCGTTTTGTCACTCCATAATACGTTTTTCCAAAAATTTTTACTTTTCTAGACGGTGAAACACGGGTGTGAAAGCATTATGGTCTGTAATGAATTTTGTTGGCATGGTGTAGGCTCGCTTATAAAAATAAATGAAAGAATGGACAAGTTTCAATATTTGGACACATTGACAAACCATATGGAACCTTATGCACCTCATTCCATGCCAATTAAGTGAACATTTTTGCCATATAATGACACTAAACACTCCTCCAAAGTAGTAAATAATTGGTTTTGTACCGAGAAGATCGTCGTTTTGTTTTGCCCAGCCCGGAGCCCTGACTTAAATTCAAAAGAGAACCTTTAGAACGAAGTCAAGGTTGAAATCGTAAAAAAAAATTATGGACGATATTTGATCTGCTGCACAGAAAGATTAGAATGTCATATCCAAAACAAAATGCGAAAAAGTGTGGAGAGTGTGGGTCGCAGGTGTGAAGCTGTCATCAAAAACAAAGGCTACAGCACAAGATCTCAATGATCTAAATATTTCTGCATACCAAAAAGTCAACAAATGCAATTTTAACACGATATTTTCTTTTTTACTCCAGATTGTGCCATTTATGTGTCCCGCTCATTTCATCGGTTTTTTACATTTTGATAATTTTTTTTTTTTGTTGATGGATTATAGCTGAAGTTCGTATGTGTTATTAAATATGAAGGATATATCTTAACAAAAAAACCAAACACTTGTTGTTTGTTAATAACATTTACGATACAGTAGCATTAGAAAGAAAATATAAAAAAATGTGCCATTTATATATCCATAGTTGTAAGTATATCGGTCTTTCTTTTACAAACCGCACGAATTCCAGAAAAAAAACCTCGACTTCTCGAAATGCGACGTAAATTTTTTTTTTGCATCTTCTAACAAATTCAGTTGATGCACATCAGGATTTTGCTGAAAAATTTTTTTTTGAAAATATCCACATAGGAATTTTCGATAATTAGCTGAATTTTGTCAAAACTACTCATACTTGAAGTCTATTATCTTACTGATCCAATCAATGTGGAATATTTTTATATAATATGTACTTTATAACGTTGGCTTTCGAAATAAATTTAAAACAAAACTTTATATTGTTAACAAATAAAAAATAATAACAAATTATATGCTTAAATACTTTTAACATGCTGTGTATGCCCCAACTTCTAATTGCGGAATTGGTTGCCGATTACATATGTTGTTTTTCAAAGTAATTAAGGAAATATACCGTTTCCCGATTTGATTGAAAATTATTTTTTACGAAGTTATTTTAATTTGGAATGTTGCTGTTATTATTTTCTTTGAAAATAGTACCGTAGAGTGGCTTGGCAATGATGAAAAAAAAATTACATTTTCATTATGAGGGAAAAAATCTCCTGATCTCAAATGTGGGTTAACAGGCATTAAACTGATGTCATTTCTTTATCATATTCATACATATCCATAGTAAAATTTTAAGCGAAAAAAAAAATTGGGGTTTTTGTGAAATTCAGCTTTGTTTTTTTCATAAAAGGCGCTATAACTCTGCCAATTTTCAACAATTTTCAAAATTTCTTAAAGATTCTGACAGAGAATCAGAAGTTCTATTAGAATCAAAAGACAAAAGTTAATTATTTTGATTTGGATGAAAATGCGACTATTTTGAAACAATTTTCAAGCTCTGACACTAAAACTTTAAATGGGCATAAAACTTCGTAAAAATTAATTTTCAATCGAATCGGGGAACGGTATATTTCCTTAATTACCTTGAAAAACAACATATGGCTGCATGGTTTGAGATGGATTTGGTCTCTTTATTCTTTTATCTACAAAACCCATTTTACAAAAAAGTGAAGTCTTTGTTTGATCGGAAGTTATTAAATGTTTTCGAGCGCAAGTCATGAATTCCATAACGTCAAAACAAAGAAACGAGTATCTGACACCCTTCTTCAGGGGTTTTTTATTTTGAAAACAAGAAATAAAAATAAAGAAATATCTAAAATATAATCATGCACAAAAGGCGCATTTCTCAACTTTCCATTTAAATAATAGACAATTTTTTTATAATTACACATTACATTGACCACATAAAATGTGCTAGTCTTTTGAATATCCTTCGCTTTACTCAGAGCAGGACTGTAATATGATCAAAGTTAATTTTCCTTTCCACATTACACTTTAGCTACCGGCATTACAAAGGGTAACTAGTTACCAACAATGACAAGCTCTTTGTAAATGAGTCAGTAGTTGCATGATGGTAGCAAAGTGGGAGCACTGACTGTTCTTTCCCAACGGGAAATTGTGTCAAGCCGGAAACTCGGAAATGAAACTGTTACTCCCACATAATTTTGTTCTTTTGTTAAAAAAAAAAGACTGAAAAGGTTTGTGTTTTGTGTACAAATTTTTAAAATTAAAGAAAAAGGTTTATAATATTAGGTGCGTTTTATTGGCCAAGTCGCTATCTATGTACGAATAAAACGACAAGTTGCTAAGTTGCCTTAGAGCTGACTGGGTAGCACTGGCTACGTCAGATATGTCATTTATTTGTGTTTTTGCTGTTTTGAAAAATTAATTGGCTGGCATTGTGTCTTGGGGAAATGGTTGTGCCTTACCAGGTTATCCTGGTATTTATACAAATGTGTTTTTACTGCTTTGAAAAATTAATTGAATTGAATTTAAAAAAGAAAAAGAAAATGATTGTTTTCCGTTAAATTCAAATTTTTTTTCCGTAAAATTCAATATTTTTTTTCCGTAAAATTCAATATTTTCATAATTGACAAAATACAAAATTACAATAGACAAAACACAAATTCACTGGGTAGCACTGGCATTTAAGAAACTTGCTTGTATACTTAGCAACTATAATTTTAGTCGCTAAGTCTACGATTTTGTTTTTGTTTTCCTATACAATTATTGTTGCTAGCTAAAGATATCTAGCAGAGGTTGGCGAATAAAACGCAGCTATTATAAATATTATTATAATATTATGTAGTGAATTGGTTATCAAAAAAGTATTACATATTTGTTAAAATACATACATGGTTTTAAATTAATTAAAATAATACATATATTCAATAGTTTTTTACATTCCATTAACTGAAACTAGAACACTTAATGAAAACTGTGTGGACATGATAGTGCAAAACATCATCATAGAAAATTTCAAAAGTCTTTTTACCCAGTACCAAAAAAACTTGCATGGTTTTCATACAGAATTTGCCATAGGCTTAGTGAGGGCCGTGCTTACACCACAATAAAATATGTTCTAAAATTTAAGTTTTTAATTGTATAAAAGAAGCTCGATCGGTTTGTCGCAAAATGCTTCATGTTTGCAGGCGTGTACATTAGGATGAGTGGTTTTAATACTTTTACTCAGATCGGAAATGACTCACCTGGGAAAAGGGGCCCACTCATACCAGAAACACATTTGCGAATTCTTTTTCATGTTTTGAGTTACAATTTTTTAAATTTAGGTGAAAACACTTAAAGTTAGTACATATTCTATAAAATGCGCTCGGCTGCAATACTAATGCATTTTAAGGGTCGCTCGGCGATGAAAACTGATCATAAAGGATCACAAACTCAAAATCGAGACCAAAAAGCAATCAGAGTTCAAATGCCAGGTGTAGCGAGAGGTGGTCAGACACTGAGTCCGGAAGTGTCTCTCTGTGTGAGTTCCAGCGCCGTCTCTAGGTGTGTGCGGGCCCCTAGGCTGAACATATGGTGCCAGCCCCCCATTAAGGAAATTTATTAAATAGGTATTTGCTAGGTAGCAAATAAAAAAAAGGTTTAGTTCGAATTCGTATCTTCTACTTTTACTATTACCTGTGTGTTAAGGAGGAAAATATAAAAGGCAGACACGTCCATAACTACATTCTTAACACCATCACCCACAAAAAGAAAAAGGTCAACAACTCTATTCTAACGGGTGTCCGGTCATAATCCCGATGGTAATATTCCCCAAAATGATTTTGGCCATTATGTCCGTTTATTTCCGGTCATAATCCCCATATTTTTGGGGGCTATGACCACTTGTAAGAACGGACATAATACCCAAAAACATGAGGACATAAGGCCAAATAATTTTGGGTGCTCATAACAAAATAAATAAATTTTCAAAAAAAAATTTCGCATAATATACTAACTTCTATTTAGAATTACTGTGGGTAGCGATGCCGGAGTTGGATCAGTCTATAGCCGCCGCGAAACCGTTGTCGGATTTTTGGGAGTTTTAAATCCTCAGCTGCGGCCGTGGGCCGCCCACTTACCCTTACTCTTATGTAAAATTACTGTGACTAGCGAACCAGGTGTTGGATATATTATGGACTGATTCGCGGCCGAAGGCCATCGCGAAGCCGTTGTCGGATTTTTGGGAGTTTTTAATCCTGAGCCGCGGCCGAAGGCCGCCCACTTGCCCTAACTTTTATGTAGAAGCATTGTTCGACATATTCGAGGATGTAATCCTTGACTGAAGGCCGCCCACTCTCATTACGCATATATGTACAATGTACGTTGGATCCCTGCATGGATGTAAAAATATGGTTGTCATAAGAAACATATTGTCCTACAATAATGGTGTAAAGAACTTTAAAATTTAACCAATAGTTTTGGAGATATGACGATTTTTCTGAGTTTTGACAAACTAAATTATATATATATATATATATATGATGGCTATATTACCGAAACCAGATCCGAGTAACATTTTTGAATTAAATATTTATTCTTTAAATTGAAAACCACATACAAAAAGTTTGGTTTAATAAGAAGTGGCAAATGGGAGCAAGTCAAAAGAGCGAACGATGCCAGGGTTAACGGCGTATGCAAATATGAAAATATATTCATTAAAGTTGCTTGTACACGCCTGAGATATTGAAGCAGATTGCAACAAAACGATGCAGCCTTTTTTATGCAACTCAAAATTTAAAATGTTAGAACAGTTTTTCTTATGGCGCGGGCCCCTAGGCTGCAGCCTATGTAGCCTATGCTTAAAAACGGCCCTGGTGAGTTCAGATTTTTCTTAAAATTTATTACTATGCACCGCCATCTTACTAATCACTATAGAAAGGAAGAGTAATTTAAAAGTGAAGGTGCCAAACGGAAATTGCAAATTATGGAGAAAAAAAAGAATAAAGAAGCCTTGTGCCGGATTATATGAAGTTCAAGAGAAATGATGACATAATACGCTGCTTCTGATTACACTTTTATTATTTTCTTTAGGTTTCCTATTTAGGGGCCGTTCAAGTATTACCTAACGCATTTAGGGGGGGAGGGAGCGGGGTTCGAACAACGCGTTACGCTGCGAGTTAAAAATCTCTTGTTTTATATATTATTATCGCAAACGCGACTAAAATATAATAAAAGTCGCTAAAATGACTTTCCGTTGCATTGCGCAGCATAATTATGACTTTTAGGTAAACAAGGTCACTTGGGTGATACCGTAACGTTTAAGGAGATGGGGGAGGAGGTCAAAAATTTTCAAAAATTGCGTTACGTAATACTTGAACGGCCCCTTACTAAAACAAGAAGCTCTTGAAGCTCTGTTCCCCAAAATTTGTAATTCCCAAATCTGACTCCATTCAACGGAATCGGATTTTACTTTTACATTTCTATGGCAAAAGAAATTATATTTTCGTCAATTACGTTACATGAATCAAAATTTAGCATTAAAAAAGTTTGATACCTTTCCGACGAATTAGAATTTGAAATCGACTTTTCGAATACCATAGCAAAAAGAATGATGTCTAATCGAGACGGGATCAAAATTTGGAATTGAAAAAATTTGATTTTATTCTATGTACATACATGTATGTATTTGTAAAAGCAGTTTGATTCCATAAAGAACAAAAATTTTGACAGAAAATTTAAAAAATTGATTTTTAAATAAAAATTAAATGCATTGAAATGTCGTCGGCTAAGTTTTTAAGTATCCTAAGCGGAAAAAACAGGAGACGTAAAAAAGTTAATTAGTCTGTTATTTGTAATTATTTGTAATTTAAGGAGTAGGTAGTGCTAGGGACCGACCACAGTTCGGTTTATCGTTTTGAGGTTGGAAAAGTCGACAAAATATGTAAAAGGTTTAAAAAGTTGAATAAGGTTGAATAAGTCGAAAAAATATGGAAAGTATTTCAAATGTCGTAGAGGTTGAAAAAATTAAAAAAGTTGGAAATTGTTGAAAAGTGTGAAAAGTAAATAAAAAAGAATTTTAGAAATGGTGGAAGAAGTCGAAAGAAGTTAAGAAAGTCGAAAAAATATGTAAAATGTCGAAAAAATTTAGAAGAGGTTGGGATCGTTGGAAAATCTTAAAAAGGTTGAAATATCCGAAAAATGTTGAAAAAGTCGAAATAAATTAAGAAAGTTGAAAAAAGTGGAAGAAATATGGAAAATGTTCAAACTGAAACTGATGAAAACTGTTGAATAGTTGAAAAAGGCTGAAACAGTTGATGGCTGAGAAAGTTTTTGAGTGAGAATAGCTTGAATATTCAAAACTGCCGTGGTCAGTCCTATGATAACACTTCTTCAATGAGCGGAAAGTACAATTGCCTTCAAGCATTGGAACGTGCAGAAAGTAATTTAGCAGCATGGCTACTATGGGTTGAGCATTCACTCAACCTTGTAGCGTAGACTTTTGCTGCAAGCATTTTTGACTTCTTGGAAGAACTTTATCTATATTTTACAGTCTCAACAAACAGATATACAGTTCTAACCGATTGCTTGAAAAATCGAATTCCAGGTACTCGTCTACCTATAACCCTAAGAAACCAACAAGTCAGCATTCAAAGAAGGTTTATTGGTGCTCCTCACTGTTAAAAAAAAGATGTGAAAGCATTCCACGACCGATTCTACGAGATTCCAAAGAAGTCAGTCCAGGACGCCTTTATTTTGAAACACAGTGCTGTATCTATCCCAGAAAGAGGACGTGCCAGAACAGGCCAAATCTATGTCCATCAAATATTACATCACAGGTAGTAGAGCAACAAAAAAAATTGTTGTGTGACGGACAACTTTTTTACAAATCCTGGGCATCGAAAAAGACCGTGTTCAGTTTATAATAAAGCATTATCTTGAGAACGGAAAGCAGGCACAAGACCAAAGAGGAGGGGATACAAGATCCATGAAGAATTTGGACAAGTTAAGATCAGTAATGAGCTTCATCAAAACCATATCGTATGTCGAGGTGAACTCAGTTACTTGGAAGATGAGGGTGAGGGAGAAGTTTTCCGACACATGAGGCTACAACTCATACCAGTAGGGGAACAGAAAGTTCAGGTTGCCAAACTCAAAGATATGAAAAAGTTGTTGATTAAACACTTCGGTGTGAACCGGGCGCAGAATTCGAATTTGAAGATGTACAAAAGGATCTTACAGACTGTTTGTACTGTACTGTTTGCTCTAGACTTTCGCATATTCTTCCACATTTTTTGTTTCAAAACCCGCTAAGTCCAACCGTTTTTTTATAATAGTCCTTATAGATTAGGTCATAAAATGTAATGAAATATCAGGATTTTAATAACTTTTGACAACTATTACAATGAATCAATTTACGTATTTACTATAGTTAATTTCAGTGGAATACATTTTTTGCGTTTTTCTCTAAACGGCGGGTTTGCATCTCAGCTCTTAATATGTATTAAAAAAAAAAGGTTTTGTTTTCAGTATCTTTTGTTTTACATCACTGTATTTGACAACTTTTTCTCAAGAACTATGTGACCAAAAATTTTTTCAGCGATCCTTTGACTTGCAGCAAATCAATTACTACCACAAATGTTAGAAGAAATTGTACCCATGCCGACCTCTTAGATGTATAAAATCACAATAAATACGAGTAGACCTGACTTTGATGTTAACATTTAAAGTTAAATGGTAGTGACATCTTAATTAGTTTATTTTTTTTATGGATCAAAACTTCAATTTCCACATGGTTTTCTTCTGACTTTGACAAAAAAAAAAACAAAATTAAAAAAGGAATACTGTGTAGCACCCCTGCCACAAACTTTTTTCATAAAAAATAAAACCCAAACCATGGATCATCCTAAAGGTAATGGAGGTAAAAAAAATCAGTGTTTAATGAAACCACATCAAAAGTCAAAAGAAAGCCTACTCGTATAATAAAAATCCAATAAACTGTCCAAGATGTAATCATCTGACATGAAAAAGTTGAAAACTAAAACTTTTCTTGTCAATGTGAGAGGTTAATATTTGTTTGTCTAAAATCTAAAACAGTGTCACTCACTCAACGTCAAAATAAGAATCATTTTCACACAAAAACCCTTGATAAGTATCCTTTCTTCTTTGTGCCTTTCATATGCTTTTGGTTACATCAGTTTGAAGGAGGCAATCCACATTGGGTTAACCAATGCGTTTTTGCTTATGTGTGGTTGCCTTCCAGCTCAACCCTTTAACGAAGCGACTGTTGTTATTTGAACGCAATCATAACAATATTTACAAGCTTCGAAATGTAAACTAAAAACGTAACAGTAAGTTGGTGCAAAGATTTTGCTTCAGGCACGTGAAAATTCTTGTGAAAAACATTTCGATATTTTTTTTCTTATTTATAAGCCTTTATACCTTCTGTATAATCAAAGATATTGAATCGTTTCCAAGATATAAAGCTGATTATTATGTAAATTGATTAAGTATAATATCAGCCTTATTCCTGATTCCACCGGAGCTTTCGTCGTAGCTACGAACGAACAAACTGTCATCCTGATAAATGGAAAGTTAATTTATACGATAAGTGAACTGATGGTATCAGCATTAGGGAAACTGCTTGTTTGGGCAAATGGTAACGGACTGTCAATCGAAGTAAGGCCGCACTCGTTTTTTACACAAGGAAATATAAAATACCAGCATCCAAATTGGTACCACCCTGGCCCTTGCCTAGGAAGTGAAATATCTCGGAGTCATTCTAGATTCCAAGCTATCATTGAAGAGTAATGTGGATGGAGGAACTATAAAAGCTTTGACCGCTTTCTACACGTGTCATAGTACATTTGAGAAAAAGTGGCGAGCAAAACCGTATATAGTACATTGGATGTACGCAGCGGTCATCAGGCCTATTTTAACTCACGGGCTGCCAACACCAAGTCACTACTTGGCAAGCCTCGCAATGTACAGAGACTGGATATTTTTTGGTATAACGGGAGCAGTGAGATTGACACCACGGGCGGGCCTGAATTTTACAATGCATCTCGTTTCCATTGACCTATAAATCGGAAATATGGCGGCAAGAAGGAGTCTAAGGTTAAAAGAATTTAATTCTGAGGGTCATGGGTCTATTTTGTAGGGTATACAGTGGGAACTGCGCCTTACGGCAATTAATTACCGAGTACCAATACTTGACTTCGATATTGCCTACAACATCAACTTTTCAACAAGAGAAGAGTGTAACTTGGAAACCATTCTGGAAGGACCATTCATTACAAAAGTTTTCTATATTCCAAAAATTACTAATAAGTAAATTAAGATGAACTCTAAACAAATCTGCTGGATACCTGCTCTCAAGATATATTTCCCTCTCTGATCCAGTGTTTGTCCGCGTTTCTACTGTCCCGTCGATGTTGCATGCTCAGTATTTTTAGATCGTTACTAAAAGCTTATTTGTGAATTGATTGTATAGGTTAAGAAGGCTGTGGTCTAGATATAATCATGAAGTGGTTTTTCCATATTTTTTTTTTATTGCAAAATTTTCCATTGGAAGTGGTAAATAATTTTTAGCTTACACTCCGAAAGGCTGTCAATAAGAAATAAATCTACAATTCCATAACTTCCTTTCAAATACAAATTATGAGTTAGAGGAAATAGCATAAATTATAATACATACATACTTAAACCTTAAAATCTACAATGTATTGCTTCACTTTTGTAAAAGTTTAAAATTGAAATTGAGAGTTGGATTTCTGCGAAAAACTTTGCCCAGCCGGAGTTCTGAAATGTTTGCTATTTTACCACATAAAAGCAAACACTGGTTACAGGTAAATTGATGTATTTTAAAAAAAACTTATTGCCGTTAAACCCCAGTCCAATGGTTAATAAAAGCCCTTCAGAGCTGCTTTTGCACATACATTCAACCAGTTTCGCATGCTGAACACATGTGAACGCAATCAAAACATTTTTTTAATTTATGCACTCAACCACACTGACGTTGGTTTTTATACCGTCAGAGAAACAGAGAATATTTTGATATCATAACTAAAGTCAAAAGCACCTGAAACAGCCTAGGCCTAAAGGTTTCAACTATTCCAGTGTTGTAAATGGGTTGCAATTGTGCTACGTAAATCAAAGCCACGGTCAAGCACCTAAGTGCTACTCCTGACCAATGCGGCTGCAGTAATCGATTTGTGCAATGCTTTTTATGTGTGTGTGTTATAACCAGTTGAATATAAAACATTGTATGTGGTAGTGCTAGTGCAATACCATACGTTACAGATATGCGCCTCAGTGCATTCATTGGAAGAGAACAAATATTCTTGAGAAAGGGTTCTGGTACACAATTTAAAAGGTTTATTACAGGATTCAGTTAATGCCAATTTTCAAACGAAAAGGATTTTCCCTTTAATATCGAGCAAAATATTTACGCCACAAAAAGGATATAATTGAGGAACACAGTCGGTTATCAAAACTTTGTTTTGCGTATTTCAAATAACTAGTGTTTATTTGTTGATGCGTTATAATGTTTATTGGAGAATGTCAGCTGCGGATTTGGGAGGAGAGTAATTTTATACTATACATTATGAAATTTATTGTATCGAATGTTCTCTTCACATAAGGTTCTCGCTTCTTCTAACTTTAGAACCCTCCCTCCCCATGAGTGAAATATAGATCCAAGGCTGACTAGTATGGGAACTACCTTCCAAATTTAAGCACATTCCCTCAAACTGTAGACTTTTACAATCGATAAAGTTATTGTGAAGCGTTGTAAAATGTATGGAAAATATTTTTTACAGTTTAGGCCATAGAAATTTAGAGCACGGTATGATGTGAATGAGCTTTCCATTTTTTTTCAATAAAAACACAGGCTTCTTTATTAATCCAAAAATAAGACACAAATCTGGAAAAACAATTTCTTCATATATTTCTTGTCAATATTTGAGAAATGAATGAGAATGCTTACACCCGGCTAGGCAGTACGAGAGGGTTCGAGCTGTCTCTAATGTTCCGCCGCAATCTTTGAAAAATAAGTCCACATTGCTTATCATTTAAATTTATTTACACTAATAAAAATTAGAACTTGAATATTTCGACAGAAAGAAATAAATTGAAATTAAAATACTACGGGGTTAAAAACAGCGCTTCGGTATGGAACTAAACATTACAGGTCCAATGTTGCAGGATTTGAGATGAGCATAAAGAGGCAGCAGAGCATATGTACACAGCTGGACAATAAAATAGGTACACCAGAGTTTCAGTGAGTTTTTTAGAAATATCTTATTATGTATTTACATTTTATTTTGAAAAAGATTGGTTATGATTATGAAGATTATATAGTGTTTTTGAAAAAAAGAAACAATTTGAATTAAAAAAAAAACAAAGAAAATATCTTATATAAAATTATTGGATCCGTCGTTGAATTTTCTCCTGGTCATAAAAATAGGTACACTTTTGATATTTATGAAAAAAAAAAATAATTGCAACATATTAACAGTTTTAGGAATGTCTCAGTTTGTGACAAAGCAGTACCCTGTATAACCGCCATTATTGTTCAAAACGGCCTGTGTTTTCCTACACCGAAAAAAAAACTTACTCCGTTTAAGGAAAAATGCCTAAATGTAAGGAAAAAATGTCCTTCAATACGAGCTAAAGCCATGGGTTCCTCAAAATAAGTTAGTTGGATTCCTTAGTACAAGTAAATGGTGCTGCTTTGAAATAAGGAGAAGTTTACTCAATGTGAGGACAAGGTTATAAAACTGAGGAAAATTTTACTTTTTCTAAGGATGAAGGTATCCTTAAATGAAAGAAATTTACTTAAAATAAATTCGTTGATTTCAAAAAAGAATTAATTTTCTATTTCCTCTATTTTCTTATTTGTTGGTTACTTATTGTCAGTCATTCTTATTTTAATTGTAATACGTTTTTAAAACTTCAAAGGAGAACTTAAATTTTTTTTTACCTGTCACCCGATCAGAGAATTGAACCTGTGTTCTGCACCATGCCACTGTTCAAAGATGCTCATCTTACCCAACTCAGCCACCGACAGCATTTTTAAGACATACTAAATTGATGTTGTTAAACTGCGTATGTAACAACCATTGTCTGATCAGGGAAGCTTCGGTTCAAATCCCGGCGACGACATATTTTTTTTTGTTAAATTTTTTTATTTAAAAAACAAAAAAACAAGTAGAGAACTATAAATATATAGACAAAAACAGAATACTTACGAGAAGAATAGATATTAATTTCAGCGAGTGTTGCCACTCATTTATTAAGGAAAATTTTCCTACGTTATAGTAAATTTTTTGAAGAAACTAACTAAAACTGAGTACGATTTGCCTTAAACAAAACATTCCATTAGATTGAGGAAATTTTTACTCAAATGAGGAACAAGTTGTCCTCAAAAATTCTTCCCAAAGAAAAATTTACTATTTCAAAGGAAAATTTTACTAAAACCACAAAATCTATATTTGAGGAAGAGCTTTGACTTGCTTTAATGAAACATGAACTCATTTCAAAGGACTCAATTACTAAATGAAACGATATTTTCATCAATATGAGGAAAAATAACATAGATTAAAGAAAATTTTTGCAGTAAATTGGAGGAAGGCAGTTCTTCAAATTTAGTACGGTCTTTTTTTTCGGTGTATGCATACACGCCACCTAATTTTGACATGCCTCCAAATGGATATCGTACCATATTCTTGAATATTTGATTTAAATTCTTTTCTTCAACTCAGACCAAAGATTCTCAATCGGTTTAAGATCAGAACATTGACAGGGTGTGGCCCCTAAACCAAGTTTTGACCAAATACGAAGAGTGTTTGGGGTCATTATCCTGCTGGAACTGCAAAATTAAGGGCATTTTATCACTTGCGTAAGATAACATAATAGATGGCAAAATATCAACGTATTCAAATTGGGTCATAATATCCTGAATACGGAAAATGAGACATACCCCGTAGTAGGAAAAGCATCTCCAAACCATTATGTTTCCACCAACATAATTTACGGTATTCTTTGTGTAGCGCTGGTCGAAATCCTTCTCTTTAGGACGACGAACATTCCTTGCAGCATCACTGAGGAACAAATTAATTTTAGTATAGTCTTTCTCCACTTTTTGGTTCCTTCTTCTCCAAACCATGAAGCAAGATTTTTGGCAAATGCTTTCCTCATTTAGTTTTTCTAGCGAAGAAGTGGAACCTTACTCTCTAATCTACCAGGAAGCTTTACATATGTACATTAACCTTCATCAAACATTTCGGGAAGATATACACTGTGGTTCATCAGGATAGAACCAACTGAATTTTAAGCAAAAAATCTCTATAAATTGTGAATGCAGAAGCAATAAATATTCCAACTTTTCAGAAATATAATATCTAGGGTTACCAACACGGACCGATGTCTGACCCGGAGATTCAATTTGGGGGTTGGGTGAAATTCTTTCTATTAAAGTTTTTTTAAAAATATAAGTAAAATTATTTAATTTTTATAGTAGATTTCATTGATTTCAACACTTCGTTTTTATCTCGGTTTTCTGTTTATTGCAACCGCTGTTTTTATCTCCATGCTATATAAACAGAAATGGAAATGGAATATTGTTAAATACTTGCATTTATAACCTAATTTGGTTTTCTCGCTCGATTTAAGATTTTCAATATATTTTGACGTGTTCTATCGAAAGCCATCGTCAGATTGCGGACAACTTGTGTATATGTTTATTAGGGTTGTTCAGAAAAAAATTTATTTTCGTATTTCTTGCTGATACTTTGGCATCACGTTCTACATCATGAAAGAACATCACATGAATTTTTTCAGATTTTTATATTAATTTTTTAAGGTGGCTCAAAAATATATTTTTATTATTATTATTGTCAGTATTAATTATAAAATGTTGTCAAACCATTTGAAAATGTTGTTCTAGAGTAACTGAAAAACATTAATTTTTTTGTATTTTAATGAACTTTAAAACCTACGTTCTAATATTGACAAAAAAAAAGTTGATCCTTCTTAAATAACGAAAAACTGCTTAAAAAGGCGAAATTTAACGGTTTTTTTAAGAAGAAAGTCATCGTGCTTTAAATAAAATTAACTTTTTTTAATATACAAGATCTCATTCGAAAGAGCTCTCAAAAACCTTTAAAGCAAGACATGGTAAGACTTTTTTGGTCCAATAGGCTCGATGATATAACGTTTGAAACATAGTGATGAAGCTTTTTTTTCAAAACGAGCGGGTCGGTTATAGATTTAATCGACCACTGATCCGTGATGGCATTTACGGTACATTTGTACTTTTTTCGGTACATTTGCGACCTGAAAAATCGTTGTCAGTACATTCGACAAGTTTTCAGTACATTTGGGGCATCTGCAGTACATTCGCCAAATTTTTCAGTACCTTTTCGGTACATTTGGACAATTTATAATATATATTTTTTTTTGTTTTTTAGTAAATGAAAATAGCCGCAATGAGTAGATTTATAGTAAATACCTGTATATAATATAATTACCCTATTATATTAATAACGTTTTGTTTGTTTGTTTTAGTAAATGAAAATAATCGCGCAATGTGTAGGGTTTTTGAGATGGGAAAAGTGACGACCTTTTATTTTTCTTTTGATAGTGCATTTTAGGAAAATTGGATGTTCAAGACAAAAAAGTACATTCGGGCTCTAAAAAGTACATTTGAAGTTTCGATTCAGTACATTTTCACAAAACCCAAATGCCATCACTGCCACTGATGTGTGTTGTGTTTCATATTCATCTTTTAATGAATATAAGGTAAGTACCTAATAGCTGACATTAAAATCTACAATTTAAGACAAAAAATGTGGACTTGGCGGGTTTTGAAATTAAAAATATGGACTTGGCGGGTTTTGAAAGTGAATCCTCGGGACTTGGCGGAGTTTGAAAAATAATAATAGTAAATTGTATTTATGAAAATTTTTTTTTTTTTATGAATTTTTAATGAAAAATTGGACTTGACGGGTTTTGATTTTCAGAAGTGTGAACTTGGCGGGTTTTGATAAAAACAATTTATCAGAAACTTTTGCAATCAAAAGTTTGTGAAAACAAATTTTTTTTTACAATTTAGAGTATGTGGGCTTGTAGATAAAAATTTTTTTCCGTCCCCACCTACAACATCACACATTTTCATTTTTTGAACTTGGCGGGTTTTGAATCTCAGCTCTTCATATGTATATACATATGTCGGATTTTGTTTTGGAGATATTTTCTGAAATTTTGACTAATTCACTAACAAAACGTTATTTTTTCAAAAAAATGCGTTAAAAAACTTTACTTTTTTAGCATGACAGGAATGCTTGATTATTTTGTTTTAAAGTGATGTACAAGATACTTAGTTTTTTTTTAGTTCTACCTATTTTTTTAAGAATTTTATTGGTGAAAATTTCAGAAAATGTATCCTATATCCAAAATTATGGGTTAAATTTCAAAGCTTCTGGTATATTTTTATGTAATTTTTTATTCTAAGAATGAATATGTTTCCGTTTGATGTTCAACCCGGAGAGATTGACTTTTAAGCCGGAGACCCGGAAATCATACTCAAAACCCTGAGTCTCCGGGCGAAACCCTGAGTGTTGGCATCTCTAATAATATCACTTGTAATGTACTACTTAAAGATAAAAAATTAAGTCCCAATGCATTATAACTGCACTTTTCTTTAATTGTTTATAATGATGTGTGAAATTCTTCTTTTTTTCTTGGTTCAGCAGGATAAAACCACTTTTTGATTGCTCTATAAATTAAACAAAAATTTATTGTGTGTATCAAAATTTTTTTTTTATTGTAATTGTTTTATCTGAATATTTATTTAAAAATGTTTACTTTTACCGTTATTCGCAATAACTTCGTAAATTCTGTATATCATTGACTCATATAGAGATTTTAAGTAATCTAGAAAAACATCGGTCCATGCTGCTTTTATTCCATCAATAAGTTCATCCTTAGTTTCGTACTGTATTCCTCCTTCGTAGACCTTATGGGTTAGCCAACCTCAAACATTTTCAATAATGCTATTGTCCTCGAAGAATTACATGGGTCCTTTTTGGGCATTATCTTTATGTGATGATCATCACTTGGTGTGGTTTTCTTTTGCTTTTCCTCGTTTTTTCAATTTTTTTTTTTTTCTTTTAAGTCATTTACCACAAAGTTTCAATAGCGTCCAAGAATTATAGCTACACCGCCATACCCATTGCAGAACACCACGAAACTTAAGAGCATGACGCTTTTGTTCTGAAGTGCAAAGTACGCCGTGACCCATCTTCAATAATGGTCTCAAAATTAAACTTATTTAACAAACCTTTACAGAAAAATTCCAAAGCTATACTTTGAGTTTATGGTTCACAAAAAAATTTGCTTTTATACACACTAAAAATATTATTAACTCAAAGTGTACCTATTTTATTGTCCAAGCGGGATTTATCACTTTGTCAAATATTTCTTATTAACAAAACGTTAAATTAGAAATTGCACTAAGAGTCGATTGTCATTAACGGAACAACTTGTGTAAAGGTAAATTTTGTAGATTCAAATACATACATAAGTGTTGATATATTGATTGAAAACAATTTTTTAGCGCCTGTACCTATTTCATTGGCCAGTTGTGTATATTGGGTCACTGTCGGAACATATATTTCTAAAGGTCCCAAAGAACTCTGGTTTGGTTAGGTGTGGTAGGAGTGGCAGTCAGTACCGAACTGACTCTTTTAGACCAAATGTGATCCATTGTGATACCACAGGGTGTCGGACCATACTCTCTCATTGAACTTACCAGATTTCATAATAAAATTGAATAGCTGACCTATATTAGCATGTCTAAGGTCATCCATTTCCAGCAAGTGCGGGGCAGGAGCAGAGAAAATGTTTAATGCTTTCCTCCTTCTCCACATCGGCATAACTTTTATAGAAGTGAAAAGACCTAACACCTAATCTCTCCGCATGTCTGCCAATTTCTATCGCTATAACCTCTGCCTAAAAACGCTAAAATAGTCTGGTAACCTCGCAGCAATTCTTATCTTGAAGAACTTAGCTTTGGAAGTCCTTTTGATATGTGTTTATGTCATAAGAGGGCATTTATTTCCACAATGGTTGGGTGAATAGCTCTAACTTCCAACTCATCTCGCAATATATTCTTTATATAATATTCTGCATTCCGTTTTTCAATTTAATTCTGCAATAAATAAAATATTTGAATTTTTTGTTATTTATTTTGCAATTGTTTTTAAGGCATTCAATCAGCTAAAATATTCATTTAAGAACATTGAGTATTTTATAAAAATTTGCCAATATCAACAGACATATTTGAAGAAATTTCCAATTTTATCGAATTAAAATGGAAAAAACAACAGTTTCTCTTTTTGTGTACATAAGGATATTAAAGGCTATTGGTCTTTCTTATAAATACGTGACTTATACGAAATGTGTAAGGCAAATATTCAGTAGATTAAATAACAATTTGATGTGTGTTCGGGTCAGAATTGTGCGTACGTGCAGGGAGCTCGCTCCAAGTTGACAAAAATTCAGCCTACAGCAATCTGACATAGAGTCGACCAAAGATGTTGAGTAAGTCAAATTGTATTTTTATTCGTAGCTTCGTAGCATTTCAATACGTAAATGAAATTTACTAAATGGTAAGCGCACGAATCCAAGAAAATGCACTGTAAATCCAGGACACAACGATTTGGAAACAATTTCGAATTGTAATTCCGTAAAGGAAGAGAAATAGAATTAGAAATAAAATCGTTTTACGGCAAAACGGAATCAATTTACCAAATTGAAATGTTTCCTTAAGCAGCTCAAATGCCTTTAATGAAAAGTCATTGAACAATTTTTCCTGTTCCTTTCTTTGTATATTTTTATTTTATGTTTTTACTATGCATCCCCTCTCTCCCTCCCTCACTCGTGTTAAAGTTATAAAATATTGATTTATTACGTGTGCCATCCAACACTTAATCATTGCAATTTATGACGTTATGAGTAAAAGTTCAATTTATTATTTGTTGAATGGATAAAACTGTTGCTGGCAAGGATTATATTTAAAAAAAAAGGAATTAAATTGAATATAAGTATGTATGTAGCAAAAACTTTCATATGTTGGTCGTTATAGTCGTAATAAAAACACTTGATTCCATCACACGTTAGAGTCATTAAAATTGCGCAAAGGTGAAGTCAATAAAAATTCAATAATAGTCAGCACTATGATGTTAAATACTTAATGACTTTTGCTATGAGTAGCTTAATGCGAGAGTATTTTGCTTTATGGTTTGCGATTTAACTTTTAAGAAGAACGTACGGTAACAGTGAACCGAAAAAAAGGCATTTGCGGAAAAATAAGTGATTAAAAAAACAAACGTTAATTGGTCAAAATTTGATTGGCTTGGATTACACAAACAGTACTAAGTGTTGATTCTACTTAGCTCTGTGATATGGCAAAGAAAAAAATGTTATCACTGTTGCCACGCATAAATTGTACGTGAGATAAATTAAAAATCATTTTGCTGTTTTGTAATAGAAGCAAATTAACCCTTTGATACGCTGTTTTGATACTGTTCCAAAAACAATACCCTGGCTGCATTAAAATTTTTTTGAATCAATCAATATTTCGGTCTTTCTAAAATGTATCGCGGAAAATAGGGAAGTTGTCTTGGGGACTAATTATTTGCGAAATTTAAAAAGTTCATAGCTTCGTCATTATTGTTTAAAAAATTAGACTTGATCTAAGCCCATGTAATAAAAAATTGTCTACAATTACAAAACAGTTAAAAATAATCGCTTATATTCATCAGCATATTTGTTGGTATTGGCGATAATCTGACGATTTGAGCGTGGCGTAAGGGTGTGGCAGGGTCACAAACTCGCAAAAAAAAAGTCACCTGGATTTTCTCGAGCGTGGTAAAATTTTTTTTTTATTTTGAAGGAAATAATTTAAGGATAACGGAAAAAATATAATCTGCCGAAGTAACTAAAATCGTCAATGAAGTTTTAGCTTGTTTGTTTTGTGTTTTAAGTTTTGTGAATTATAGTTTGTGAGCTTAATATGGAAATTTTTTCAAACGGTCAGATTAAGCAAATCCCTCCAAACAATCGTCAGATTATGGATTAGCACGCGGAGGACATCAAGCTGAACCGTCTGTATGAAAATCTGACGCGCTCGAGTATCATAGCGTTTTTTTTTTTTTTGTATTTTCGAAAACTCGCCACGAGCTTGTGTCACATCCGAATTGTCAGTCTTATGAATTGGAGCTTCGTTCGGGATGACTTAACATCTCCTTTGAATATCTGACACGCTCGAGTAAATGTTTTTTTTTTTCATTTTTAACTCATCCGTACGGCCTTCCCCACCATCCAAACTTGCAGATTAATATACCTCCGGCATCAGAGACATGCCCCAGCATATACACTATCAATAACTGACGCGCTCGAATATGTCCATTAGAGCGGTTCAAAATAAAAACTTTTTGATATTTTCACGATGTGTCAGTGGATTACTATAGCCCTATATGTCTGGACAAAACAACCCATAAGGATTTTCATCAATTTTGAAATTGCCGCCGCCTGTTTTAAGTTATCTACTCATTTTCGAAAATATTGATTTAACAAATGGTACAAGCTAAAGAGGTTATCAAATTTTGCAACAAAGTGGGTATGCTTTTCGAACTATTATCGATCGAGAAATTCGAATCCGTAATCAATTTTTCTTCTTCTTCTATTTTTCTTATAAAAAAATTGAAAATTGCCCGGACAAAGTTAAAAAATGCAGATTTTCTACTTTCAAGTTGCAAAATCTTGATATAATATTTTACCGCCCATCTAGTGGTACATAATTTTTAATGTACCTTTATTTGCTTAAGAGAAAACCGTAAACCGCATATCAATATCTTCTTTCAAAACTAAGATATCTGCATTTTTCAAAATTAATAGACCTGAAATTTTTCAATTCGGCTTTGACATATATACATACATATTAAGCTGATTAAAAATTTTTTTTGTTCTAAACAGCTATTATTGATCAAGAAACTTGAATCCGTGATTAGTTTTTCTTCTTCTTCTTTTTTTCTTATAAAAAAATTTAAAATTGACCGGAAAAAAATAATCTTTTGTTAACTGGTGATTTCGAAAATTTGATGGTTATAATTGCTATGTATAGCTGGAAAAAAGATTTATTTTGGCAGAATTTGAATAATTTTTTTTTGTTTTTTGTGCTTTGGATCTAGAAAATCCTAAATCGAAGCATACGTATGTATATGGATTTTTATCGAAAAGGTAGTATTTGAATTAAACATTTTAAATATATTCTTACTAAGCATTGATTGCTTATTAAGTCTTTTAAATAATCTTAAAGTCATCAAAATTATGTCTCTATTAACTTGTATCATATGTCAACAATTGAATTGTTATTAGCCTTGTTTTTTTTTTGACGCGGTTACCCGCTAAAACAATTTTTTGTATGAGAAATTAGTCGGCGATATAATCGCCGCTCAAGCGTTGGAGCATTCACAATTGGGCTGCTTAATATGAGATTTGGCAGCACAGTCTCAAAAATTCTCTGATTTTTAATCGAGAAAAATTCAACTTTAAACGTCAACAGGCAAAAAAAAATAGATACTTACGTTCAAAAGTAAATTTAAAAAGTTAAAATCAAAATATAAAACTGAAATGGCGGAAGAAAAAAGGCTTTCATAAAACGCTTTTGTTCAATTTTAAGATTGTTTGGATTTATTTCATCTTATGACAACTGTTTTTCTAATATTTTTAAATTTGAAATATTTTAGTAGGTGAAAAATACAATTTTTACAATTTAAAAAAAATGAGTTTGGAGTTATGATTCTCTGACAGCACAGAAGAAGACGAAGAATTTGTGGAATTGGCCTGGGAAAGACGCCGTCTGAGGGACTCGTCCAATCCTTTGGAAATGGAAGAAAATATGTTGGTAAAATTTATTTATTTCATGCTTTGAGGCACAAAATTGTTACATTTAGGTTCATAAAGCTTTTTCGTGTTCCGAAAATTACATTAGCTGAATTGCTTGCACAATTGGATTGCAAAATTAAAAGCAGCTTCAAATCTTCATCAATACCTGCTGCTATAAAGTTAGCGGCGCACAGTGGATTTTTGTGGCCATAAATAGGAAGATTTTGAAAGTGCTAGGGATTGAAAAAATTTTTAAGAGAATCGTCAGAGAATACTTAGGGAATGAAAAAAAAACTATAAAAGTTTTAAATTTGTTTTGAGTTTAGTGACACAGTGGGCTCAAAGTTGAACTTAGGGAATGAAAAAAAAACTATAAAAGTTTTAAATTTTTTTTGAGTTTAGTGACACAGTGGGCTCAAAGTTGAACTTTGTATACCAAAAATGTTCTATGAAACTTTTTATAAAAGCGCTTGTTGGATAAAGCGCTCTAGTTAACTTGTTTGAAACAAAATGCTATAATATAGCATATTGACGGAAAGTAAATTGTTTCCACTTTATAAAAATCAATTTTATTTTCTTTTATCGTCTTTATATGAATTGTACAGATTTTTCAAAAATTATGTTAAAAAATGATAAAAGTGGAAAATTTGCAAACTTTGACAGAGAAAAAAAAGTATAACTCCGGATTTCGAAAATTTTTTTATATATAATGTAAGAAAGTATGGTTAGCTAAAAGACAAATTTTCAGCTGCTTTTTTTCACAATTTTTTTTTTTATTAAGTTTTTCCTAATGTAGTTTTAGAAGGAACAAAAAATACTGACATTTATGAAATGCTCTTATTAATTTATTTTTATTGAAATATACCAAAATTGCATATTGGCATAAAGTTCATAGCTCATACTTTTCAAAAAAAGGTTTGCTTGAGCTTCTGTATTCTAGGTGTGAATTATGGTGATTTTTTTAAAATTAGGGCTGAAAAAGTCATAATTGAGAAAATTGGCAAACTTTGACAAAATAAAAAGTCTATCCCCGGATTTCGAAAATTTTTTAATATGTTATGTGAGAAAGTATGGTTAAGCAAAATCCAAGATTTCAGCTGCTTTTCTTCAGAACTTTTTTTTTATGATTATTTTTCTACTGCAACATTTGAAGGAAAAAATATTTTTATTTCTTCACATTTTGCAACGCTTTACAATAATTTTATCGATTGTAAAAAATTACAGTGCGAAATAAGATGCTTAAGTTTTGAAAGAAGATCATTTTAGTAGAGGGGAACTGAAAAGGGATATTTTTTCTCTTTCTATCCCCCTTGGGGTTCACCCTTTTTATACCTGAATATAACGTAGTGAAGGTATGGCAGATGCAGCATATGGGGCTTAAGTCCGATTATAAACATTTTTATTATTATCATTATTTTTTTCATTATTATTATTTTTATTATTCTAATTATATATTTTCCAGTAAATATATTAAAAATGTTTATGTTTTTATTTATAATTGTTATTTTATATTTTCCAATAAATTCGTTATTTATATTCTGTATCTACATAGTTTTCAAATGTGGTGTTTAATATATGTAGTTTTTTATTTTTCTCTAATAACTTGTAAACTATAAAAGATATCGGGCAATTTATAAAGTTTTTGAAATCAGCATAGCCAATTTATTGGGAATTAATACCCATTTTGAAATAAAACCTCAAAAAGCATCCTACCTTTGTATGGAAGGTAGGCGTGTCCGTGAATCGATTTTTTTTATATTCATAAGTTTTTGTTGTTTTAACCCAAAAAACGTCTGTGCCAAATTTAAAGACTCTAGCTCTATTGCTACTGTTAATGGCCACCTTTTTTGGTTTTTATCTAATAACTTGAAAACTATAAAAGATATCGCAAAATTAATAACAGTTTTGAAATCAGCATTGCCAAGTTAAAGGGAATTGATACCCATTTTGAAAAAAGGTCTCACCCACATCCCAACTTTGTATGGGAGGTAGGCGTGTCCGTGGACCGATTTTTTTTATATTCATAAGTTTTTTTTGTTTTAACCCAAAAAACGTCTGTGCCAAATTTAAAGACTCTAGCTTAACGTGACCATATGATCCGCTTTTCGCGGAGCAAGTCCACGTTTTTGATTTTCTGCTCCGCGCGTTCCGTGTTTTCATTGAAAATAATAAGTCTCGTTTTGCTAGGGTTTTCGGTGAGTGAGGACCTTTTTTTTAGAAAATACAAAAAATAATACAAATAACTGGAGACCAAATCCATTTCAAACCATGCAGTCGGAGTAACTTCAAATTGCGGAATTGGTTGCCAATTAAATATGTTGTTTTTTAAAGTAATTAAGGGAACGTATTTTCCACCGATTCGATTGAAAGTCATTTTTTACGAAGTTATGCCCATTTAAAATTTTAGTGTCAGAACTTGAAAAACCACTGAAAATTTTTTCAAAATACAGTACAGTCGCGTTAATCCGGAAAATCGCTAATACGGACATTTCTACGATTCGGACATTTTTGAAATTTTGCCTCTACAATTCGGACAAAACTAATTCAAAGTATGCTTTGGTTACCAAATAGACTGTGGCTGGCACGAACATGTCAACTTTGATTTTTTCAAATTTATTTCGTTAAGTTACGGGGCTCCTTTTGAGTACATTTTCATAGTCGTGAGTTTCTGTAGACATATTGTTTATTTAAAATTTGTGGATTTTTTTCAGTCATTTTATTCCTTACTCATATGATAAGAATTTCTCTATAAAAACATTAAAAAGTGAATGAAATACAACCATATACGCCTCAAATATGCATTCTAAATATAATTTTTATAATAATTATTGAGCTTTCTGTATTCCGGACAAATCCAGTTATCCGGACATATCCCGAAATTATGTGTCCGGATTAGCGCGACAGTACTGTAGTCGCATTTTCATCCAAATCAAAATAATTAATTTTTGTCTTTTGATTCTAATAGAACTTCTGATTCTCTGTCAGAATATTTAAGAAATTTTGAAAATTGTTGAAAATTGGTGGAGTATTAGCGCTTTTTATGAAAAAAAGGCTGATTTTCTCAAAAACCAGCTTAAAATTTAATTGTGTATTTGTATTAATATGAGAGAGAAATGACATGAGTTTAATGCTTGAAAACATATTTGAGGTCAGGAGATTTTTTTTTCCAAAATTGAAATGTCAATTTTTTGTTTTTCATCATTGCCAAGCCACTCTATGGAACTACTTTCAAAGAAAATAACATAAGCAACATTCCAAATTACTTTCTGCAAATCCTGCTTGCATTCTGCATACTTTAGTTTTACCGCTATTTTCGTAAAAACTTTTTGTCATGAGAATGATATAAAAACATTGTACGCATATTTAACTTTTTCGCTGACAAAGTCAAGCAAACAAAACATTCAAGTCCACAGAAGTACAGTCAGCGAAAAAGCTATATGTGCATACAATGTTTTCATATATTTCCCATGATAAAAAGTTATTACGAAAATAACGGTAAAACAAAAGTATGCAGAATGCAAGAACGATTTGGAAATAGACAATATTTGATTTTCCTTAAAAATAAATGGAGATATCTGATTTGCTACTGTTTTCGGGATTTAAAAGTGAGGACTTTTTTTTACTACCTAAGTGCAGTTAAAACAAAAGAATCTTAAAAATAGTTTCATCAACTTTTTCCTGCTCCGCGTTTTGGTCAAAAATATCTGGTCACGTTACTCTAGCTCTATTACTACTGTTAATGGCCACCTTTTTTGGTTTTTATCTAATAACTTGAAAACTATAAAAGATATCGCAAAATTAATAACAGTTTTGAAATCAGCATTGTCAATTTAAAGGGAATTGATAACCATTTTGAAAAAAGGTCTCAACCACATCCCAACTTTGTATGGGAGGTAGGCGTGTCCGTGGACCGATTTTACTCATATTCACGAATTTTTCCTATTTTTACATTCTAAACATATGTATCAAATTTCAAGAGTGTAGCGCAATTTTTACTATTTATGGCCGCCGTTCCAGTGTATCACTTTCATAGTAGCCGCGGCCAAAAATAGTAAACGTTGTTCAATTGTAATGAAATTTGGTATATGATGTTTTTTTGGCATTATTAAGAAAAAATAGAAAAATCATCAAAATCAGCCCATTGACACGCCTACCTCCCATACAAAAAAAAAATTTATTTGCTTTAAGTTCGTTATTTTTGACACTAGAAAGATTAAATTTGGTGTGTGATGTTTTTTTGACATAATTAACAAAACTTAGAAAAATCACAAAAATTTGGCCATTGCCACGCTCTCCTTCCATATCAAATTAACCTATTTTGGCTTCCCTTTTCGCCATACATCAAAAAATTCACTCACTTTGATAGCAGATGCCACTAGAAATTTTGAAAAAAAGTTAATTTGACGAACACTAAACAAAAAAACACTTCGAATATGATTAAACTTACTTTTAAACTTTAATTAAAGCAAAAACTTTAAAAGTGGTTTAGGTGTATTTTAATTTTCTTGTAAACTTTTTAATGAAATTATTAAACTTTTAAGTAGGCCCAATTTAATGAAAAACTTTTATCTGTTGATCATATATAATTTTTATTACTAATATTTCGACTACCTTTGGTAGTCATCTTCAGGGTAATCTGTTCGAAAAATATATTTTACAACAATTAGAATAATATAAACAATAAACAATACCAATAATAACTTACGTATGTCAGCTTCAAATAAATAATCACTTAAAACTAACAAAAACGGTGGACAAAACAAAAACATAAATATTGCGCAGGAATATTGCACAAATTTAAAGAGTTTTTGTAAATAAATGATTTTTAATGATGTTATGATGTTTTGAGCAATGCTAGTTATTCCAATATAACGGAATTTAACATTTGTTTACAATGAAAACAATGTACTTAGTACTGCCAGATTAAAAAACTTTATTAAATTTATTTAATATATAACATGCCTATATTTGATCATGTAATCTTCCTCCAAAAAAATAACGAACTTTAACCTTTGTGTCTACAGCCAAAAAATTATACGTAAACATACACCCAACACACCCGGGTATCCCATACGTTTTGTATGTGCGTTTTCAATTTTTTATGTTGTTAACGGTTTTTTCTATTTATAGCGATTATAGATTATGAAAATTGATAAGTGTATCTATACATTATACATTTTTTTTACATATTTTGTTCCTTTCTTTTTTTCCTTATATTGCAATCGTTTTTTTTTTAGTTTAAGGATTTTTCTATGGTGTGGTTTCGTAAAAAATTCATTTGTTGCACTTAGGAGTATGATAAAACCGCTTGAAAGTCAAATAATTGAAGTAGCCATAAAACTCTCTTAGTACTGTTATTCTTCAACCTTGATAACCAATCTATCACATAGCATCTCGAGAACTCCCCTTCACTCTTCCTACTTGTTATTACTTACTCTAACACAGGTACAAAAGAAAGAAATATAAGCCATTCAGACTTAATTCAAAATGTCGTATTCATATGTACCAGGTAAAATCCTAAGCAAATATTGATTGAAAAATAAATATAAAACTACCTGGTGTTACACAAACTCCAACAGTGGAACTGAATGAAGTCATTTTTCTGACTCTATGATTGATATTTTAAAAAATTGGGAAATTTTTCAATAAAGGTTTGTGTAATAAAAACAAAACCCACTAATGACGATTCCTGTAATAAAATTAACCACAAACAGGTCAACGCCTTTCGGAGGATTTAAAATTGTTGAAGATACTTACAGGTAGTCCACATAAACAGAGGTTTACCTCTTTCTGTTAGTAAATCATAAAGTTTCGTTAGGAAAAAAGACGCAGGTGCACCTAGATGAGAGCATTTTCGAAGAACAGTAAAAAAATCTCGGGAAAATATGTATTTAAAAATAAATTTTAAAGCGGTCAAATCCAAGAACTAATAAATTCAAAAATTCTGTGTGATTTCGCGCATAAAAATGGTATATAAATATACATGTTTTGCTAATAGTGCCGTCAGTTACTGTCAAGTTTTTTTCTGTACTGCATTTGAATAAAAAAGACGCTATTATTTTTCATGCAACGCATTTGATAAAAATATAATAATCATACAACAAATTGTATTATGGCTGATGGCGAATGGCTAACTCCCCGGCAATTGTAAGGACTTATCTTTGAAGACAGAGAACTGTACATAAGCCAAAGATTGGAGGAGCTTTTGGAAGCAGACAGTGAAGATGAGCAAGATACGAATGAACGTCTATTGGGAGGTGAAGAGGGCGATGGCAATAATATGTATGTTGAAGATTCAGATGCAGAGGAACTACAGTTACCAGAATATAATCCTGCTGATGAAACTGATTCGGATGAACAATTGGAAGTTGATCCAATAGAAACTTCTGCAAATAATTATACAGCTAGAGATGGTACAATTTGGTTAGATCAAACAATGTGAAATTTTTCATCACGTAATCGAATCGAAAGTATGTTGGGCCGCCCAGTTACACCAACCATTGAAAGTCTTCCAGTAAGCGCTCAAGAGCAGCGAGACAATTCTGGCAGAATCAAGCAAAAGGGAAATTGCTTCTTATGTTCCAAAAGAAGAACAACAAGAAAAATCTGCAAAGAATGTCAAAAGCCAGTTTGTGTTGAGCATTCAAAAGATATCACTCAATGTAATAGATGCCGGTCACTTTTTTTTTATAAAATTCTTTTTTTTTACAATACATATTATTAATAATATATTGTTATTCTTTTTTTTATAAGTACATAAACACAAAAAAGTAATGTCAAATAAATAAAAATTATTTATAATGAAACCCAAATGTTTTTCTTCATTTCTAACTTATAATTTGCATACATATTTCTATGCATACCCGGGTGTGTTGGCTGTAGATAGAAGGGGTAAATCCCAAAAACGACCTGTAAATTTGGTCCCCAACGACGAATTTTTTTTTTTTTTCAAATATGATAGAAAACAATATTTTAGGAGGCTACCCAAAATTTCAAGTTCATACGGCATTCAGAACTCAAAATATATCAATTTGAAAATGAAAAACACACCCGGGTGTGTGGGTGTAGACACAAGGGTTAAGCAATTAAAAGGTTTATTTTATATGGGAGGTGGACGTGGCAATGGCCAGATTTTTATGATTTTTCTAATTGTTTCTAAATTATGCCAAAAAAAACATCAAACACCAAATTTAATCATTCTAGTGTCAAGAACTTAATGCAATTAAAAGGTTAATTTTATATGGGAGGTGAGCGTGGCAATGACCAGATCTTTGTGATTTTTCAAAATCTTCTTAATAATGCTAAAAAACATCATATACAAAATTTCATTACAATTGAAGAACGTTTACTATTTTGGGCGCTGTTACTATGGAAGATACACTGTGAAAAATGTTAAAAAAAAAAGTTAACTTGGCGCACGCTAACGCAAGAAAATTCATTTGATTATGATTTTACATAGCTTTATATGTTATTTAACGATGGAACCTCAACAGTGGTTTTAGGTGTATTTTAATTTTCTTCTTCTAAAGTTTTTAATGATCTTGCGATTTTTTGAGTAAACCTAACTATTTTAATATAGCAGAATTTTACATTTGTTTACAGTGTAAGCAATTTTATTAATATTTCTAGATTGGAAAAAGTCTATATTTTTTTTTCATATATGACATGTCTATATTTGTCCATGAAATCTTCTTCAGAAAGGGTACAAAAGTGTGGGACCGAAAACAAGCCAACATACAGAGGAAAAGTTGAATTTGATACTGTATATTTAATATAGCATAACTTTTTAAGTAGTTACAGCATTTTAATAAAATTTTGGGATTTTCTTATTTGAAGTATGTTCTTTTAATCTGCATAAGAATTTAAGTCAAAAAATTATTTTCATTTTTACCATTTATGGCCGCACCTGTTACACTGTGCGGCGGTGCTGAGAATTTGTGCAAAAGGTTCTTACCAAATAAGTGTAGGAAATGATAGCATTGTCGCGCTAGGACAATCTACCGTTTCTTTAGTCCTAAAAGAGCTCTTACCTATATTGGAAACAAACCTGTGCATCAGATGGATAAGTTTTAACTATACAGACGACGAAAAACCTAGGGCAAAAATGTACTTCTTTCCAAGAAGCGGATTTCCAGGAGTAATAGGTTGCGTGGATGGAATGCATGTTAGAATTGCTGCACCAAGCAAAGATATCCAACACTTTTATTATAACCAAAAAGTATTTTGTAGTATTAATGTAATGATTGTAAGTATATGATACAAATCACCAAAACTCAAAATTGACTTTACGAAAATATTTTTACAGGTTTGAGATAATGATAATCCGGATATATACTGACTCAGCACACGAATTAATGGTTTATAACTTATTCGCCTTGAGCTCGAAACTAGAAGATTTTCAAAACGGTGAAAAGAATACTTACCTATTACCACGCTCTACATTATACGCCAGAAAAAGCTACACAAATAACTAATGTTTGCGCAGCATTACATAATATTTGTATTTTTTATAATGTTCAAGATTCTGGCGAATATGAAGATCCTCATGAACTAGATAGCGTTGGATCAGACCAGAACATAAGCGTTGAAAATGTAAATGGAAAAAGCTTATAGTTTTTAATATGTATGTACAGCTGCAGTCAAAATAATAGCAGTGCGTTAAGTAAGAAATTACAAATTTAATAAATTTTATGGCGAAACCAATGTGTTTTTATTTTTAAATTTCATGTATGTACTTCATTACACACGGTTCGCTTGAACCAAGATCAAGATCGATAAAATTGTCAACCAAATCTGACAATGCACAATTATTATTTAGTATTCGAAGATTCCAAAAACATGATCCGCAAAATCGTACCTAATCACTTACTCGTTTTATGGCCATTTTAAGGTAAACGCTTTTACCGATAATATTGATAAAAATGCGTTATAGGAAAAATTGTGAATAGTCATTAAAACTTTAAATTTATTTATTTTTCTTTTCTTTGTGAACTTTGTAATCCGAAATTCTTTTAAAACCCATAAAACAAAAATATATAAAAATTATTTTTCATTAGTTTTTAGGCCCAAAAGGGTTTTTTAAATTTTTAAAATTTTTTTTTTTCATGAAAAACTGTGAATAACATAACAAATCTAAAAGTTTTTTATTTATTGTTTTTTTGGTGAGCTTTGTAGTCGAAATATCTCAAAATTCCACAAAACAAAATTATAATTTAAAATATTTTTCACTAGTTTTAAG
This sequence comes from Meiosimyza platycephala, assembly GCA_963662105.1. NCBI lineage: Eukaryota > Metazoa > Arthropoda > Insecta > Diptera > Lauxaniidae > Meiosimyza > Meiosimyza platycephala. Next base: position 64,994,055 of record OY759211.1, on the reverse strand, counting down.
GCCCACAAGAATTTTTTTTTTTAATTTTCAATTCTTTTCCATGGAAAATGATGAATAACATAACATATATAAAAATGTTTTTATTTTTTTTTTTCTTCGTGGACTTCGTAGTCAAAAATACTTTTTAAGCCCACAAAATTCAATAAAAAGATTTTATTTTTCACTAGGTTTTCGGGCGACAAAAAAAAAATTTTTTTTCCATGAAAAATGGTGAATAACACAAAAAAGTTTACATATTTGCAAAATAAGTAACTTCATCGTGTTCAGTGACTCAAACTTCATTAACAACAGTTATCATAGCATATTTTAAAATTTCACTTGATCTTAACAGCATCAAAAACTACACGGTTCGCTTCATAATTTTATTAAAATTTTCGGTAAAAGCGTTTACCTTAAAATGGTCATAAGACCAGTAAATGACTTGATACGATATTACGGATCATGTTTTTGAAATCTCCGAACACTAAATAATAATTGTGCATTGTCAGATTTGGTTGACAATTTTATCGATCTTGATCTTGGTTCAAGCAAACAGTGCACAAGTATATGAACAGTATTTACATATCGCTCGATTACTTCAAGAGTGGCATAGCTCAAAAAACGTGATTTTTGAGTTAATGATGCAGAATTTCACGTTTTATTTTGTGTCAAAAATTCAGAAAGTTATCTTATAAACTCGCCTTGTGAGACGAGTTTATGTAAACATACTTTTTTGAATTCTCATATAAAAAGTAACTTATTGAAAACTTTAAATGCGTTTTTCTCCCACTTTGCGTTTTTTGAGTTATGCCACTCTTGAAGTAAATGAGCGATATGTAAATAACCTAAAAATTAGTCGGTAAAAAAATAGCAGTCAAAATATTCTTAAGTATAATTTTAAAAAAAAATTTAAAAAGTTAAACTTAATTAAACTTGTAATCAATTAATGTAAAATATATGAAATTTGTTGCTCCAATAGCTGCTTTTTTAATTTCAATCTTTCGAATCAGAAATTTTCTTTCTTTAAAATTGCTTTTTTGTACATTTCCAACTTCTCTTTTTTAAATGCAAATTTTTCTTTTTTTAGTGCAAACATGTCTTTTTTTATATAATAACTTTTCTTTGCATAGCTTTCAACATTTTAAACACTGTTTTTTGATTTCTTCAATCGCTTGAGTTTGTTTTTAAAGCATCTGAATTTTCTCGCCATGGATGCCACTTGTGTCCATCCTCAATGTTTTTCCTCTCTATTTAGTTCCCCGGAAATTGCCTCCCATTTAGTCCGTGACAGTGACTTCGTGCAAATTTATTTTGCTCCATCAATTCAACCAACCGTCCTAACTGCTTTTTATTGCTAATTACTTTTGCTCTGCAATTTGCACAATCATTTTTATTGTATTTAAAAGAATTCTTATTACAAAATGCTTAACTTTTTTCCATATTAATTTGCAACAAAAAATTTTTAAAACACAAAAAATACGTTCCTATCAAAACAAAATGATAGAACAGCCAGCGATTGTTTTGCCATTCACAGTCGACAAACATTCCACTAGTCATACATAGTACATATGTAGTATCATTAGAAAACAGTTAATTTATATGGTATTAAAAAAAAGCTCTATAGGTTTTTTTGTTTTATCATACTATATATCGACTCTAAATTACACCTCAACTAAAGTTTTTGTAGTAACTCACACTTTCATTAAAAGTTGGTTAAAGCCCACCGTATTTATACTTGGTGATAGTACCGGCACAACATGCCGCTATTACTGGTGTCTTCCGCATGGACGTCTACTTCGCTGTCGAATACATATTCCGGATGTATCGACTTTCGGTTCTGTAAGAGAACATCAAGCTCACTTGGAATGAAAAGAAAAATAACTGATAGTTTAAAAAACTAAAAACCACAATAATTTATTTTCCTAAAAAATAAGTCAAAACTCTTGATCAAATATACATATATATTTAAGCGTTTTAAATGAATAACAATTAAAAACATACCTTTCATACGCACACGTTTGCTTATTCCTTCCAGTTTTGGAGTTGAGGAGCTGATTTTTTTTATACTATCGCTCCAAACCTGTGTCGCATGTGCCCCCCCCCCCCCTGTGTCGCATTATAAAAGTACCCATTGGTATGAAGCTCCTCACTTATTACTCACCACATTTTTTTTTTATATGGGCGTTTTTGCAATTTTTGGTCGTAAAGCCTTGACCCTGGAGATAAGGAACTTAGTAGGAGCATGCAACCATACAAGGTTTTTCCCTTCCTGAGCTTAAGCAATATCCAAACTTTCCGAAATTGTTTCGTTAGTTTCTCGCATTTCATCGCTGCCGTTGCACTGGGAAAATTCAATTTCCTCGAAAAATTCAGCACCGGCGGTTTTTGGGCTACCTGAGCTCTGTAATTAGAATCTAAAAAATTGTTCGATGATTAATATTATCATTGACTGCTTTAAAACTTACCAACTATGATTTTTGTAAATGTTCCTTGCGAACATTGCAATTGCACTCTGAGTTTTCTTTTATTTTCAATATTTTTCATATTAAGTAATGACACTTTTTTCAAATTATTATTCACTTTTCAGATTGTAGGAATATTTACTGAATTGTGATTGTTTACTTTTATGAAAATTTCTTTCTTCGAGAGTAAATACTTTCTTACTCTCTCAAATTTTGTTACTTGATGATTGTTATTTTTTTTATTACACAAGTGATTCGTTATATGAAAAAGCATGTGACTATTTTGGCATTCGGTTCATTCGATTTCAAAAGAGAAATCATAGGAAAAAAAAGCCGTTAAGAAAGGTAAATAATTGTTTTTTGTTCAAAAAAAATATTTATACAAATAGAAATTAATTTGATAGATAATGGAATGACACAAGGATTTAACTCTGCTATTAATTGAGCTGTGGGAACAACATGCTCGGATTGATGCGCTATCAAAAATTGGTAGTGGAATGTTAATTTTTGTCGGAAGCATTATAGTGGAAGATGTAAAAATAAAATTGACGAATTTGCGGTCAAACATTTTATTTTAATATTAATTCAATAAAATAATGATTGATTTTCAGAATCCAATACAATCATGAGCTGGCGAAGATGAAGAAATCTATAAAAAGTGGTGCTGGTACAGCTGATATACATATATGAGCGAAATTTATATTGGATTTCAAAATTGGCTTTCTTGAAAGAATTCATCAAACAAAGAAAGTCAGTGAGCAATATTAATAAGGTATGAAAACCATACAATATGTATAATATTAATTAGCACTATAATATAGGGTGTTTTTTTTAGAGGTATAGAACTTTAAAATGGAATAAAACAAAGATGAATTTTTTAAATAGACATGAAAATTACTTTATTCGAAAGATAATCTTCTGGCATTATAATTTAAATATGACTTCTGGTATATGAACGCCACGGCTAGCTCGGACGTAGTCTAAAATGGAGGTCCAATTTTCAAGGTATATCGCGAATTACGCGAGTAATGTTGGGTTCGAAGTATTGAATCGTAGCTGGCTTATCGACGCATACTTTTGGCTTCACATAACCCCAAAAAAAAAAATTAAGGTGTGATATCACAAGATCTAGGCGGCCTTCTTGACTTCATAATTGCAAAAATCATGTGAATTTTGAGTGAAAATAAAGTTGAAATTTTAGTGACTATAATAAATTTGCACAATTTGGACGCGTTGTTCATGCGTCAACCTGTTCATGATGAAATGGCAAACCAAACTGAATATAAATGACATTAGAGTTGCCAGATTTGACCACAAAATCCCAGTTTTATCTCTATTCGAAAAACAAACCTCTAAAAAAAACACCCTTTACTTACATATGAGACGTTCTTTTACATTCCGAACACTTTCTGACCGACACATCTTGGAATCGCTCCAAATTTTTTTTACATATTCTAGGCATTATATTAGTGGACACGAAAATCAGGAATAGATTTTTTATCGAATATATCGAAAGATATCGAGTTGCGAAGGTCAAAGGTTTTACGTTTTTTGGTGTTTTACGGTCATATTCAAATAGTTATATCTCCGGTAAATTTTAACGGAAAAATAATTTTTTTATATCGTTTTAAAGCTAAAGAGATCAGCTTTCTTGTAAAATTTCCTTGGGCATTAAATGAAAAAATAATATTTTTTATAACAAATCATTTACTTAAACTTATTTTTTAGAATGATTACCATTCTAACTAATTTTTTCGGAGTGGTCCTCAAATACGGACTTTCCCAAACAAATTAATTCTTCCGCGCACCTCTGAAAATACTGCGCGCCGCGGCACTGTTGTCCCGAATCGAGTTTTGGTTCAAATATTGCTGGAGACCGCAAGTCTTGTCGGAAATGAACAATTGTTTTTTGAAATTAAAGCTAACCAAAATGCCAATAAATCGTAGGAGCCCGAATTTCGAAAAAAAATAAATTTTTTTATTATTTTAAGTTAAATGCCGAAAAAATGATTTTTTTTAATATTTTTTTTTTGCTCAAAAATGGCTAGACAGCGCATATCTTGTCAGAAATTAACAATTTTTTCTTTTAATTAAAGCTTATCGAAATTCCAACAAATTTCCAGAGTCCAAATTTTGAAATAAAAATAAGGTTTTTTGGAAAAAGCCAAACAAAGATTATTTCTAAATATTTTTTGTTTCAAAAATTGCTTGTGACCGGAAATTATATCGGAAACGTCAATTTTTGTTTTTAACTGAAGGCTAATTTAAATGCCAACAAATCGCCAGACCCTAATTTTGAAAAAAAAGTTTGGTTTTTTGAAATTTTAAGTTAAATGAAAAAAAAAATTTTTTTTTCTAATATTTTTTTGTTCAAAAATTCGTAGCGTCCGGAAATTTAATCGGAAATGAATAATTAGCTTTTTAAATAAAAGCCAATCAAAATGCCAATAAATCGTTTTAGCCTGAATTTCGAAAAAAAGTATTCGTTTTATATTATTTTAAGTTAAATGCCAAAAAAATGTTTTTTTTTTTAAATATGTATGCTGGAGTAGCCTTTCGTAAATTAGTACTTTGCTTGCATATAAGTGGTTCAACTTTTTTAAAAGGTTTCCAAAAGTAGGCTTTTTCATCCTTGTAAAATTTTGGAAAGAAATTTCATCCTCCCACTGAAGCTCTTTCATAACTAAATGGGAGTGATCTCACAAAAATCATTGACAACTAATAGATATTTTTTGAAGCTTTATAATCAGATAAAGAATCAACGGAATCGGGTCATTCACTTTCTTAATTTTTTGCTTTTATCATATTTTTATTGCATTATAATTAGGCAATTCACAAGTGGTGCTAACATGTCATAATGTCAACTCGTTCAACTTTTTTCGGGATTTTCAACCACATTCAAATGGGTTTTCTCGGACATGAACAATTTTTTTAATTGTAAGCTCACCCTAATTCCAGTAGGTCTTCGGAGCCCGAATTTAAAAAAAAGTGTTTGATTTAAGTTAAGGTAAAAAAAAATTATTAACTTAAAATTATAAACAAGTAAATTTTTTTTTTACTCAATTCGTGCTCCGACAATTTGTTGGCAGGGTATAATTAAAGACATTGGACTTAGGAATTAGAGAAATATTTTAATAGTGCTATAATTTAGAACTTTTTATTTATCAATGTTGAGCCTTCTAATTTTTAACTGCTGCAATATTTATTTGTTTTAAAAACTTATGTTCCACAAATGTAATATACATACACATTACATATGGGCATTTCCATAGTGTCGAAAGTGACCGTCAAACACATTTGAAGTAAACAAAAAGTCAAAATAAAACTTATAGCTCTTAATTAGCACTATAATTGGTGCTAAGGTTGATATTGGGGTATTTTTCATTTCAAGACAATTGCAAAAAACCAAGGCGTTCGCACGGGACAAAAACAGAAGTGGTTTTCGCGGCCAACAACTTTTCTCTCCATCGTTTGCATATCTTTTTTTTTTTTTTTTTGCCGCCGTATTTGCTCATCTAGATTTAAATAATTTAAAAGTATGTCGAATTATTCATGTTCATTTATATAAAAATAATTTTCAAATTTTTAAATTTCACTCTTACGGTGTCGCACGGGACCAACTTTATATAAGTTCCTAGAGGTACTTTTTTTTTATTTTTATTGTATAAAAAATCTCTGTTTGTACTCAATATTTAATGAGCTTTTTGCATGTATTTTTGAAACACTGATAACAAATGTTGTTTTTTAAGGTCGCACGGGACATCAAAATATGCGATAATGCAAAGCAAAAACTTACAGTTATTTACAATCGCATAGTTCCTTATGCATTCTTTTTTAAATCTTTATACCTTCAAGAAGATTTAAGAGAGCAAAAGTCGATGTGTAAGGTCTCTCTTAAGGATTTTTTTTATCAAAACAAAACCTGCAATAGAAATAATCAAATTAGAAAAATTTCGCTTGCTCGACTTTGCATTCGAATATCAGGAAATGCGCTATAAATAAATGAAAAATTTGTTTACATTATTTAAATTTTAATGTTTCCCTACGAAAATATGATAAAACAATATGTTTTCGCGAACTTTTATTTTTTTTGTCTCGGTGTACCTTTCGGTGGAAGTGCACAGATGTATTTTTTTTTCGCAAAAAAAAAATCATCACTTGGAAACTTTTTTCCAGTAATTAAGTGCAAGATCCCATGCCCATAAAAATCAGCGTCGGCGCATAACTTCAATCAATTTAGTCATTTTTTGCTGGCCTCCTGCATACAAGATCATTTTCATAAAATTGTATTCTTAGACTCTAAGACTTAGAGTGTGATATATTGACACCAGCGCTTTTCAAATCGATCAAAGTACTCTGAGGTTTTGCGGTTCGGTTCTCCAAAGCTTTTCGTACCGTTAATCTGTCTTGTTGTCGTGGTTTCCGCTTTTCTTGGCTGTTAGAAAAATTTGGCTTCGTAGTTTCCTTTACAATTTTGAACATCGACGCCTACAGTTTTTGCTATCTCTGCATAGCTTGAACGCCCATCTTTCAAAAGAGCTACTACCTCCATATTTTTCTCCGCTTTAAGATCACCTCTAGCGCACATTTCTAAATTAATGAACATTAATTAGAGAGAGTGAAGATTTTAAATTCCTATAATTAATACATGATTAATACATTTTTTTATTAACGTATATATATTTTCTAATCCTCTAACTTTTAAGCCGATTAGTAAGAATTTATATGTTGCCTTTCTTACTAATCGGCTTAAAAATTACTGATGAGTCCTTCTAGCAGAGGACGAAACTAAGTAGTATAATTAGCCTTAGAGCCTTTTTCCTTTTAATTAAGTGTAAGTGTAATTTTTTAGGTGTTTTGAGGAACAAAAGTTATTGAACTGTTAGCTCAATAAAATTGCAATTAGAATTGAAAATATTTGTTTTTCTGACATGGAATATCCCAAATGCTTCTTTCGGTTTTGTACGTCCTTGCAATACTCAACGGGTTGAGATCTTAGCAGCAAATTCATTTCAAATGCAGTAAGAATCGGTGAACCGTATGAAAAATGCAATTCAATTTAGTTGTTGTACTCACATTCGCTTCCACTTAACCACTTCCATGTGTCGATATCTTTGGGCGGCATAATCAACTTGAGGTTTCACATCTTTCAATCGCATTTGCAGCGTAATGTCGATCCCATTTCAGCATCGAAGAAAACAAACAAACTGCTTGCTATTCGCATTTCGCTCTGCACTTCGTTGCCTTCTTGTGGATTTCGATTGATTTGAAATTTATGGCTTTTTAGGTCTTCCTCAAAATTTATTGGAATTTAAAATTTAATCTTCCGAGAAATCATGTGAGCAGCTGTCAAATGTCAGTAGGACTAGCAGACAAGTGAAGCATCTTCAGTTTATGCAAGAAATTCTACTTTTTTTGTTAAGAAAAAAGAATCTCCAAGTAACTACATACATGTTCGTATCGGTTTCATTGGTAGTTTGAAAGTACATAGTTAATATTTATAACTCTGAAACTTCTTTATGTTGTGGTGAAAAGAAAATAACTGTTATTGTCCTGAATAGTGAAAGGCAGAGGCTAAAACCATACATAGTTATTGTTTCCTCTAGTTTCCAATACATCCTATTTGTATACCCTACACAGGGCTTATTCAAATTTGTCCTTCAATTTGTAACGCATAGAAGAGGGCGTGGTATAGAACAGTATAAATATTTCTGATCATCTTCTGCTGAGTCGATATAGCCTTGCACGTCTTGCTATAGTAGAAATCACAATTACGGAAAAACTAAGCGAGATAAATTACAACAGTTGGAAACGAAAATATGCGAAATCTCCTATACAAGTTGATAACGAGAGAGAGTTCCTGCGGATTTGTTTTTACAATTCTTACACAAATACTAGAAAACATTGGTCGCATTGATGAAAACCCCCCTAAACAAAATAATGGCCAAATAATATGAAGTAAGGCCCAGTGATGGCATTTGGGTTTTGTGAAAATGTACTGAATCGAGACTTCAAATGTACTTTTTAGAGCCCGAATGTACTTTTTGGTCTTGAACACCCAATTTTCCTTAAGAGGGCAGGGGCAGTCATGATTTTTGACAAATGGAGTTTTGTTTTTTGCATTTTCTAAAGTATAATATCTAAAAAATATATCCTGAAAATTTGAAGTCAATCTGACAATTACTTTTGGAGTTATTCGGCAATAACCAAAGGGCTCTCGGTAGTAAGAGTACCGAGTGTAAAACTTTAAATGCGTTTTTTTCAAAACTATGTGTTCGGAACCGGTGAGTACTGTAACTCGAAAACCGCTTGATAAATTTCAATGAAATTTACACAGTTTTTGAAAAACATAAAAAGCTAGGGCCTGATCGAAGGATTTTTTTTTTTTTAAATTGATTTTTTATGAACAATTAACTGTTGGTTTTTTACCGAAAATCTGGAGGTAAATTCCTGAGGCCGCCGTTTTGTTGATTAAAAAAAAAACCTTCGATCAGGCACAAGATTATTTATTTAACTAACTAATTTTTCTTATCCGATTGATTTTAGATGATTTTCCAAGGATTTGTGATGGTCAACGCAAAAATAAACGTAATTAATATAACAGGTAATTACTATAAATCTATTCATTGCGGTTATTTTTATTTACTAAAAACAAAAAAAAGGTAAATATTATAAATTGTCCAAATGTACTGAAAATGTGCTAAAAATTTGGCAAATGTACTGAAAATGCCCCAAATGTACTGAATGTATCGAAAACTTGTCGAATGTACTGACAACGATTTTTCAGGACGCAAATGTACCGAAAAAAGTACAAAATGTACCGAAAAAAATAAAAAATAAAATAAAAAAAAAAAAATAAAAAATGCTATCACTAATAAGACCTAAGGTAAAGCAATAAAATAATTCCCAAACAAACAAATAAATGAATTAACAGCCAATGTTTGGGAGTTATTTCATTATGAAATATCCAAAGAAAAATTTAATAAACAATGTTAAAACCTGAGCCGTAGACGCTACGAAAATTGTTCGCATGAAACCTTACATAGTTTCAGATATGCCTTCGTTCACAATGTACCAGAAATACTTCATTTGAAAGAGTTCAGGATACGTTTAATTTGAAACCTTTCAGAAAAACGTTAGAATGATTACGTGTGAAAAATTTCGTTTATACCGTATCAGAAAGATTTCACTTGAAAGGTACAGGAATCTTTGAATCTGAATCCTTTCAGAACCACTTCAGAATGATTGTAGGTGAAGCATTACATTTGAAATACATAATATGGATGCCTGTAGCGTTCCATTTGCAATATTCCAAATGAAGCATTTCTGCAACGTTATGCTCTGTTTCTGCAACTTTCTGAAACATTACATGCCAATAATTTGTTTTTTTTTTCTCACATTTAAGCGTCGTTTTTTGGTAGTCTGGCAAAACTGTTACGCTCTTCATATGGAACGCTTATAGGCCTGAGTAAGGGCCGCAAGGTGCTGGTACTATTAATTTTGTATTTTTATAATCCATTAATTTAATTTTGTTCAAATAAATGCTATATTTTGGGGGTTTCAGCCTAGTCAATAAATGAATTTAAACAACCTGAAGGGTTGGGTAAGCCTTAATAAAAATGATGTACTTTAAGAAATTTAGTTGAATTGCCCAGAATATATCAATCAGTATGGCGTTTTGAAGTTTTTGCTAATGCGGGGTACCACACCATCTTGTCAAAGACGTTTTCTAGATTTCGTAGAATAATCTTTCTAGTAATCTCGTAATTGCAATTTTCACAAAACGACGGATGTGTCTGAATTAACTCAATAGGTGACATTCAACTCCGTGTAGGGTATAAAAAGAAATAACATTAGCTGGTTTTGCGCGTTGCCAATAAATTTGTAATAAATTTTTCTATCAAAAAGTCTTTTCATGTCTATTCGAACGTGCATACATACACTGAGAAAACGATTTAGTTGAATATAACAAACTATATTTTTTCATAAATATATGATTGAGTCAAATAAAAAATGATTCAACCAACATTTACCACTACTTGATCCAAACACAGAATTAATATATGATTGCTCTATATCAAATATAAATTTAAAATATTCATACAATTGATTTTCTGAGTGTACGTACGAGTGTAATGTATATTGTGGGTTTTTACCTCATGTATATTCGAATATCGAACTGTAAATATGCAACAATGGCAGCAAACTTTACTGTTCACACATTGACAACAACATACAACACATAACTCCGTCGAGAATTTTATTTTTATTTCGTATAAATTTTGTAAAGATTATCTCTTTTTTATTATAATAAATCCGGTGAGCATTTATTCTTTCCAATTTCCTAGATTCGATGACATCAATTGTCATTTAAAGGACTTTGCCAGTAAAGAATCGTATGTGGATTTTACAAGTTGTAATAAATACCAAAAGGATGCGCCTTTGTCCCCATTCATCCATACATATGGTTGTATGTTTGTATTTAGGTACATATACATACATTTGCCACGACCATAAATTTTATTCTACAAAATCAAGGCAACAAAAACGTTAATATTTCTTTTTACTTTCATAGAAATAAAAATTTGTTTTATACCTGACCTCAAGTTTCAACAGTTCGTATTTTTTATGTTATAAGCAGTCCAGTAAAATAAAATTAATATTAGGTTGGGTCAGAAATCGTCTATTTTCTTTTAAATTCAACTATCATTGCTGCATTACGCATAACACAAATTTATGTACATTTTTTGTCAGTTTTGATCCCTGTCCACACTTAATATTTTTTAAAATCTTTTCCTTTCTCTCACAACGGCACATGGAAAAACCACTAGGATGCAATAAAAATATGTATGTGAATTTTAATGAACCATCTGCAACTTAGTAACAGAAATTGCAGCTTTGAGTAAGAGAAAGAAAAATCTGCATCCCGGGCAAGGCTAGCGCTTATCACTCTCATAAGCGATAGAGGTCTGCATGAGTGCACTCGAAACGACCATCAAGCCACTATCTATCGAGCTTTTGTGTACAAGACTTGACTAAATTTAAGCAACAGCATGAAATGCTCCACCACAACACAGTCACAGCCATACTTTGAGAACGTGACTTATTTATGTATGAATCAAATGACTATATACCCGACATCTCAAGTAGGAATATTTGATAGAACCTTTATTTATCTTTGATATGAGTAGCACTGGCCTAAGAAACGGTGCTAGTTTTTGCTTTTAAAATTCATATAGGAGCATTCCACGGTTGGTACGGGACAAATCGTACGCATTTACTAGTTAAGATGTTAAATTAAAAGCAAACTAAAATGTTATCATACAAAGCATCTACAACATTTATTTTGTATGATGGAGACTTACCAAAATCAATTATTTGTTCCTAAAAATATTTATAAATAGAGAGTAAATAATAAGAAAAGTAGTTCGTTTGTACGGGACAGCCCTAGTCCACCATACTTTTAATTTTTTGACTTTGTTACGAAATTTCAGCAAAACTAATCACTTTTGTAAATAAAAAAAAATATTGTTGGTAGATTTAAGTTCATGGTATCATAAAATAATAAAACTTAGAAAAAATATTTATTAAGAAGAGAGTTAATAAATAAAAACGAAATTGTTGGTACGGAACTCTTACGAAAATCAGATATTGAGAATTCGTTTTAAACCATTTTTGAAATGAAAACTTAACACTATGGCTTTCTAAAACGTGTTTCTTGCATGTTACTTCATGGCCAACTACTGATATTTGATGAAATTTTGATATTCCCGTAACAGGCTTTGCAGCTTTCCATGGATCGAAATTTTGAATTTTCCCAGATATTTCTGACTCAGAAATGAAGGAAATCCTTGTAGAAGCTATTTTTACACCAATTTATTTGGGTTGCCACTCATTTAAGAAAAATTCGACAAGGCAACCTTATATATTCTATTTAGGCTCTCCGATCTCTATCGTTTGGCACACATTTCAAGTTGTTATCTTCATTAATGAAAATTTACCCAAGAAACCGGTTAAATCAGTTGATCTCGTCTCTTTGTCAGTGTCGGTTGTGTTTTTGTGTTGTTTTTTTTAATACGTATATTTCTTTGTGTTTAATAATTTTGTTCAATAACAATAATTTTATTTATTTTGCGCGTACATAATTGTCGCTGTTTAATAATAATTGGTGTTGGTAGAAATTTGATTTGATTTAGTTTTGCATGTTTGCTTTCTTTAATTTAATTTATTCTTTAATGTAAACATACATACGTATGTGAGTACATTTCTTTCTACAAGCAGTGTAAAGCAGTGATCAGTTTTGTTTTTTCATTCCCTTTTCTGCTTTGTCCGCTTACATTGCTTTACCTTAATCTCAATAGGTTGTTGTTGTTGCTGTTCAACGGGTATATTTTTCACAATTTTTACCCGTTGTAAGCACTTTTAAAAATATTTTAGGTCTTAACTTAGTCTTTTCTTTTTTTCATGATGGATCATCAATGGAGATCAATGTAAAAGTCAAAATATATTGAATGCCATGTTTTCCTGTTCAGGTCCCTGTGAACAGGTCTTTCATGCCTCTTGTGCAGGCCTAACTAACACTATTACTGATTTATTATCCTCTAATCGTTCGGGCCTGCATTGGTACTGTCCATCGTGCAGGGCCCTGTCCCCGTCGGTGTTTTTCGACAAAATTAAACAATTTGGGGAAAATCTTAACAATTTGAATATTAATTTCAGAGATATTCTAAATAATTATTTAGACATAGCTCCCCAAATTGAAAAAAGCCTTAATGAGGCTGTCTCACCCGATGTTAGTTAGTTCGGTGTTTCTGTGGCACCTGTCTCCTTGCAAGCATTGCCAAGGTTAAAATCGATTTTCATTTCACGCCTTAATGCTAACACTACCACTGACAATGTTATAAACTATATCAGACAAAACCAAATTATTCCTGCCGATGCCTTCGTTTCTTGCAGGAAAATCGGTAATAAACCAACTCATGCATCTTTTAAAATTACAGTGGCATCTTCTCATGTTTCTGCCATTCTAAATTCTAATGCATGGGTGGATAATATCTTTATTTCAGAATTTAAGTCGAAAAAAAATAATAAGACTGTCCGTTCCAATTCAAAAAACTGAAGCGGTTATCCCTTTACTATCAAAATGTAAGGGGTTTGCGTTCTAAGACGCATGACATCTTTTTAGCCACTCAGAATTTTTCTGAGGATATTATCGTTTTTACCGAAACTTGGTTAAATAACACTTTTCTTAATTTGGAACTTTTTGACAATAGTTTCAATGTTTTTAGAAGAGGCAGACACTTGGAAAGCATTTCTTCTGTTGGTGGAGGCGTCTTAATAGCCATAAAAAATCATTTAACTAGTTCATTAATCGAAATTGCCTGCGCATCTAATATTGAACTATTATGCGTTAAAGTTACATATTGTAACTCCAATATTTATATTCTTAACGCTTATGTTCCTCCAAATAGTAGCGCAGATGTCTACGAATGTCTTTCGATGTCCGTAGAATACATAATAAATGAAGTAGACACTAATGACGACATTTTATTGTTGGGTGATTTCAATCTGCCTGACCTTAAATGGACTCCTTCGGATGATGGTGCATATTTTTATGCATCGTGTCCAAAAACTCGACAACAACAAATTTTTGTTGACGAAATACTTTCAAGTTTACAACAAGTAAGTTGTATAACTAATTCTCATGGACGACAACTTGACTTAGTCTTGGCTGCAAATAGTAGTAATGTTGTTGTGAAATGCTATCCATGCTCTTTCTACGGTTGATTCCTATCATCCACCTTTGAGTATTGTGTACCAATCTGACAATGAAAATTTAATTGATGCATGTTCCTCCATCAATATTTATGAATTCAATTTTAAAAAAGGTGACTTTTTAAAGTTGAATGAGAATTTCAGGAATAAATTAAACGACCTTATTATTTTTTTTAATAATACGAGTAATTCATTTGATGAGTGCATTAAATTTTTCTATGGTGAACTTTTTTCGGCCATAGCATTGTCGGTGCCTTATGCAAAGAGGTATGTTAATAATTCTTTATACCCCTGGTATACAAAGGATTTAAAAAAAATTCGCAATGGCCGTAATAGGGCATGGAACAAATACGTTTGTAGCCAGGACCGAAATGACTTAGTTGCTTACCAGCGACTTTTCCATGAATTTAAGGATATGTCGGCTTTAGTTAATTCTGAATATTTGAATAAAATTAGGTTGAATATTCTTCATGACCCCAAGCATTTTTGGGGATTTATTAATACAAAAAAAAAGTCTGACGGGTTTCCATCAGAATTCAGAACAGTTGATGGGCTCACTAGCGACCCACAAATTATAGCTGGGTTGTTTGCTAATTTGTTTAAAGAATCCTTTTCTACAGAATTATTAAGCCCTGAGATCAACTATTTTGAATATATGGATAACGACCCTTTAGTTTCGTTTAATGGGATATCTTCCTCACCTGAACTAATAGAGAAATATATCTCATCTCTTGATGATGACTTCAGCTCCGGACCTGATGGTATTCCTGCGACAGTACTAGTTAACTGTAGCTCTGTGCTGAGTCAGCCCCTCAGTTTGTTATTTTATAAATCAATTAGATATAGCTATTTTCCTAAATTTTGGAAAAATGCATACATAAGCCCCATTTTCAGGAAAGGGTGTAAAAATTATGTTTCAAATTACACGCCCGTAGCGAAGTTATCATCGATACCGAAAATTTTTGAACGCATTGTGTACGATCAAGTTAAGGTGTGCTGTAGTGAAGTCATAACAACTCGTCAGCATGGTTTTATTAATGGCAGATCTACAGTTTCTAACCTCCTTGATTTTACTTCCTTTGCATTAAGCTCTTTTGACTCTGGTGGGCAAGTTGACTGCATCTACACTGACTTCAGTAAAGCATTTGACAAATTACCACATAAATTGATTTTATTTAAGTTAAAAAAGCTTGGATTTCCTTTAAGTTTTGTCAGCTGGATTGAATCTTATTTATCTGATCGCTCATATCAGATAAGATTTCGGCGGGTGTTTTCCTACCCATTCAGCGCGGCATCAGGTGTTCCACAAGGAAGCCACCTGGGGCCGCTCCTGTTCATTTTAGCAATTAATGACGTTACACATGTCATTAAAAATTCGCATCTGCTAATATATGCAGATGACATGAAAATTTACAGGAACGTGAAGGGGGTTGGGGATACTATTCCACTTCAGTCTAACTTGAAATCCTTTGAGGTTTGGTGTTCTAAAAATAACTTACATCTAAATCCTGATAAATGCCAAACTATGATTTTCACCAGAAGAAAAAATATTGTGGAGTTTGATTACGAATTAAAAGATAAGAAAATTGGTCGTGTTGATTTAGTCAAAGACCTAGGTATACATTTTGATGTTAAATTAACTTTTAATGAGCATATTAATCAAATTTGTAAAAAATCCTCATCTCTGCTTGGCTTCATTAAGAGGTGGGCAAAAGAATTTAATAGCCCTTTAGTAACGGTGACTTTATATAATACAATAGTTCGTCCTCACTTAGAGTACGCCAGCCAAGTGTGGTAAACATTTTATAATATTCACATTAATAGAATTGAGAGAATTCAAAAAAAATTTATTCATTTTGCTCTCAATGGCTTAAATTGGATTGACTCTTTAAACCTTCCTCCTTATGAGGATCGGTTGAAGTTACTACATATGCAGTCTTTGAGCTCGCGTAGAAATATTGCGGATATACTTTATCTGCATCAACTTGTGACTGGGTCTCTTGCTGCACCAGAGCTTCTTAATTATATTCATTCAAATACTAATCGCAGGAGTAATCGTAACTCTTATCAATTATTTTACCAACCTTTCAGTATAACTAATTATATGGCTACAGCTCCTTTTAATCGCATGACTACTCTTATTAATAATTGCGATGTATATGATATTAGCTTGTCAAAAGGTCAACTCAAGCTTAGATTGAAAAATAACTATAGTTAATTTTGTAGCTTAATGGTTGTTGGTCTTTATGTTTGTGTTGTCCGAGCCCCACCGCATGATGGGTAAATTTTTTCTAACATTTGTGCCTTGGACCATGTTAATAAATTCATACAATTACATTCATGCAATTGTATGTTTATATACATATGATCTGGGTGGGTATGTTGAGAAAGTGTGATAAAGCTAAGAAGAAATTATAAAAAAATAAAAAATTAATTGCATGTATGATTTTTTCATTTCCATTAATATATAAGCTTTTTACTTGGTTTTAAAGCTTCATGCTAAATTGCTAAGAAAGCAAATAGCTGCAGTAGCTAAACTCTATTATTATTATTAAAACCTATGTTTAAAACAGGATTCAACAATGCAACCCCATATATTATACACTCAAACTAAAAAAACCTACAGAAGTAACAATGAGACAGGTGCCAAAAAATACCATTTTCAGTGGAATGCTCCTAAATGAGTCCTCTAATAATTCTGTGGCCACAAGGAATAACAGCTAAACACGATATTTGGTGACAATGCGAAAAAACACAAGTTATGTATATACGTTCTAATCTCCGTGTATAGCTGTATGTGTTCTGTATTTGGGATTGAGCTTTGTACTTTGTACCTTTTTTTTACTTTTTTACTGGGTGGAACATGCCACTTCCTTGGACAATTCAACATGACAATGGTCGAAATCATAGTTTAAAACTTGTAAAATCTGGGCTTGTGGAAAAACAAGTTGATATCATGTCATGGCCGGTGCAGTCTCCCAATCTCAACCCGCTTGAGAAAATGTGGATTGTGGTAATCGGTAAGAAAATGTTCAATAGTGGTCATGACCCATTCGCTGAGATAGAAAAAGAATGAAGCGCCTTATAAATAAATAAAGTTGTGAATCAATATCCAGGAGATGTCATGCAGTCATCAGAAACAACGGTTACGGAACCAAATATTTGGCGCTTGAATTTTCGCTACTTTTGTTTACCTTGAATTTTTCAGCAATAAGTGAAGTTAATAAAACTAACATAAAATAAAATTCAAAGTTATTGTTCCATTGAAATAATTTGATGTTTCTTCAAAAGTAATTTCAGTTGCAAAGCATTTGAGCGGTACTGTATGTTATGTGTATGACTAAGCATGCCATAAATTTTTCAAGAAAAAACAGGAAAAATTGGAGAAAAAATGTCATTTTACGGGATTTAATTTTGCAAAAACAGGATTGATTACAGGATAATTTTTTTTTCTTTTTGAAGGAGATTAGATAGTAATTCTTGTGTATGAATAAATATTTTGTTACTTACATTTAATCAGAGTCTTCGTCCATGTATTCCTCGTATGATTCATTTTCGATTCGTTCAGTCTCAACAAAACACTTGTCGCTTAGATTTTTCGGATATATCCGGTTGTCTTTTTATCCAATTGTAAAAATCAATGCACGACATGTTTAATTTGATCTTAGTGGTCAGAATGGCTTTAAAAGCCAAGTTGTTTGCCTCCGGTGCGAAAATGTTTACGACGATAGGTTGACATTTCGTTCTCGACAGCTTAAATTTTTTTAGTCTAAAACATCTACGAAAAATCTTCGTAGTACAATCTGCCGATGCGAAACTGTGTTTTCCTATAATAATGTGAAATTCCCATGTGCCTTCAATTGCAGCTGTGGCGCTATCAAACGTTGAATTGAAAAACTTTTTGGCTGGAAGAAGCTGCGGACAAGGCGTTGTTGTGTTTTGTTGATTTCAAATGTCGACCAATATCAGCGTTGCCGCCGGAGCTATTGAAAAAATTCCATTGCGCTTTTTACAAAACACATCACTATTACTTTTAGTGGTTCCCAAAAATGGATATTTTTCTTTCAGTTTGTCGCTGAGAACGGAACGGCCTTTGGTCGTTTTCTTCATTTCACAAAAATAATTTTACAGAACACAAGTCACATATTATAAAAAAAAGGCACTGCCAACAATCGTAAAACAAGTTAAAATAAATGGAAATTTTTAAGAAAAATTCTCAAAACTTGGAAAATAATTGATATGGCCTTATTTGACAACTTTTTTTGTAAAACAGTTGTGATCACGTCATCAACGTAAGGGTTGCCGAACACAAACTAACGACAACAAACTAAGCGAGAAAATGATACGTAACTTTCAAGAGAAATGTAAAGTTTAAAATAAATACAGGATAATTACAGGATTTTTCACAAAAACACAGGAGTCATTTTTTTACAGGGTATTCGCTGAAAATACAGGAGTATCCTGTAAAATACAGGATAAATGGCATGGTTATGTATGACTTATGCTGTTTCGCCTTGTCATCAAATATCGAGTTTAGCTGTTATTCCTTGTGGCCACAGAATTAGAGTCTATTTACTATGGGCTCGTTCAACACGAATATGTAAGCCTAACATAAATTTACATACGATTTTTTTACCGAACGAATGCCTCATTAAAGATATGCACTACCTATTTACTATTTAACTAAAATATGTATCTTAAAACTTTTTACACACAACGTATGGTGAATTAAATTAGTTTTTTATTTATTTAAGTCCATGGGCCGTGGAGTAAAAAAATTATTCATAACCACACTGCCCAAACTTTTTGTATATGATATTCACGTCGAGTCGGACAAATTTTTAACGTAGCCAAGTATGATGGTGGGGCGTTTTCCTTTCAAGCCATCACAAAGTCATGAATTTTTTGAGATAAATAAATTTATGACCTATATGTTATATTATATTTTATTTAAGATTTTTTATACATAAAAAGCGTAAAACATTATGTCGGACAAAAATGTTGGGTCGCTTAGCGCGTCCGACACGCCGACTATGCCAACTTTATGAAATCAAAAAATTTATGAACAATTTTGGCAGAGTCCACTGTAAAAAATATTTAAAATCAAGTGGTAACCTTGTCGGACAATTTTCAAGGGCTTCGTGCAGTCAAAAAATTTATTACCACAGATACCATTTTAATTTTTAATATTTCTGTTGCATGTTAAATGCATATTGAACCACTTGTCGGACAAAAATTATTGGGACTTTTTTAATAAAGATGAAGAAACATTACATTTTCGACCTTATAATACTTATATACGATAATTATTTGAATTTATTCAAATTATTATTATTATTTATTTATAAGGACCCAACGGCACCAATATTTTCTTGAACACATATAAGTTTATACCTTAAGTTTGAATTTTCCTCTAGCCAAATTATACTAAAATTGTCTTAGTGAAAAAAGATCAGTTAATTGAAATTTAAAACTCAAGACAGCGGACCCACTATCTCAGAAACTCAATAACCTAATCCACCATATTGGGTCCGCCGTCTTGAATTTTCAATTTCTGACCTTGGAAAATATTGTTGATTTCGTAAACCAGAGACATTATCTACGAATCGAAAAATAGCAAAACTCGTTATCTTTTCATAAAACCCATGAGAAAATGAAGAATTTGACAGTAAATTTATGAAAATCCATTATTTATTAAGGAAATACCGACAATTTGAAAAAAAGTCCTTTTAGAAATTTTTTTCATATTTTTAATTTTAGCATACAAAGTTCAAATCACAACAACTTTGAAAAATGTGGCTTTTGAGCCACACTGGTCTCTTAAGATTGAGCATAGAATGATACCTGTAAATTTTAAACAAATCGATGGCATTGATGGGTCTGCCTTAATCGATTTGAAAAATAAATTGCCTTTATAAGAAAAAATTGTTTTTGCATTGATGTTAATAAAATGATCTAGTTTCGTATATTATGACTTGCATGCTCACAATTTTTAAATGAAATTCTCCATAAGATAGAAGGGCTTACTTTTTCTAACCCATGTAATTAATTCCAGATATAGGACTTCAAAGTTGAAATTTGCTTAAAAAAAATTAAAAATTTTTTAATCTATTTTCGGCCATTGCATCCATCTTACTAATAATATTGGTACGTTTCACTCCATTGTCAGACTCTTATCTACTATATAAAAAAAATTTTAAAAATTTTAAATTGATTGACTAACATTAAAGTTTTTACAAGCATTTAAGAGAAGTATGTGCTCTCAACAGTGCATTATTTTTTAATTTGGCCATTTATATGGAAAATTGGGTCCAATCGAAAAAAATCATTAGCATATTCAGATTCTACGGAAAATTTCACTACAGAACATGTTATCGCCATTCGCTGTGGTGAAAGTTTTTGTAAATTTGTAGAGTAGTGTTACCCATAAAAATTAGTTTTTTTGTCCGACTTCGGATCTACCCCAATATTTTTGTCCGACAATTACATTTTTGATGACAGAATATCATTTTTTACATCCTCCCTGAAAAGTGTCCGACAAGGTTACCACTTGATTTTAAATATTTTTTACCATGGACTTACCAAAATTGGCTCTAAGGTTATAATTTTTTTTTATTTTTTAAAGTTGGCATAGTTGGCGTGTCGGACGCGCTAAACGAGTCAAAATTTTTGTTCGACATAATGTTTTAAGCTTTTTATGTCTAAAAAACTCTTGATTAAAGTATAATGCAACATATAATTCAGCGATTTTTAAACTGTGGTCCGCGGACCCCTGGGAGTCCGCGAAGCCATTCCAGGGGTCCGCGAAACAATTTTGACATCAATAATTTTATATTTATATATATATATATCAAACTGTTCGCTTTATTCAAATAATTCATTTACAAAAAAATTCTACATGGCCATGTGTTTTTAAATGATTGCATATACTATATTTTTAAAAAACAAAGTGTGCATTTACTTTTGTTCAAACCCAAGATGCCCATCATCTAACTCTAAAAAAACAAACAACGCGTTGATTTTCAAATTTTGAGTTTTTGAATAGTACAATTTTTCCGCGTTTCAATTTAAGAAATATATTTTTATTTCATTTCTGTGTGCTGTGTGTTACATACACGTACGTGTGGTGTCTTCAATTGTGATTAATTTCCGATTACTTCTCCCAGCTACGAGTTCAATTTTCCTGGCTGGAGCTGTTACATACATCATATTAAATCCTTTTAAAAAGTATTTGACCCAACTCTATTTTGTATTATATATTTTAAAAACGCTATTCGTCATTTATATTTTTGTAGTTATACTTTAATTCAGAATTTGAGTCTTAACATGGATCGTTGGCTAAAAACAGGATCTATTTTCAAACATGATGTAGATGAAAGCGATTCAGATGAGGGACCATCAACCTCCATCAAGCTGCCTACAAGGTGCAGCTGTAAATAAATTTAAAGTTGAAGATAAAATAGAAGCGATTATAAAAAAAATCGAATTATGGTCAAAACGCGTTCAAAAGTGTGTATATGAGTCTTTTCCAACACTCAGCGATTTTATAGAAGTTTCTAATAAAGAGCTTGACAATGAAACGCGGCTCCTGTCTGTCGAACATTTAATGACTTTTAAAAGCAGCTTCCGAAAATATTTTCCCTGTCCTGATTCTGGCAACGACTGGATCAGGGATCCATTCAACACAGATGTTAATAAGGCTAAGAAATTATCGACATTACAGCAAGATATGCTCGTGGATATCTCTTGCGATACGGCTTTGAAACTTAAGTTCAATAAAATTGAACTAACTAACTTTTGGTTACTCCTAAAATCCGATTACCCTGCACTTGCAAATAAGGCTCTCCAAAACTTGATTCCGTTTTGCACAACTTATTTGTGTGAACAGACTTTTTTGGTACTATTATATATAAAATCAAAGTATAGAAAGAAGCTTAGTGTAGAAGCAGACCTGAGGATAAAAATTTCGAATATAGAGCCCGACATTGTGGATTTGGTTTCGAGAAAACAACATCATTCATCTCATTAAGTAAAAACTTCTACAGAAGAAAATATAACAAATTTCGCATATAAAATAACAAATAGTCACCAAAAAAATAATTTTCATTTTAATTTTATGTTCAATTAATTTTCATTTTAAGCTTTATTATTATTTATTAAAAAAGCTATGAAAAAAACATAACTTATTTTCTTAGCTTTATTTTGACCACAAAATATTTGTCTTAATATTTGAGTTTAATGTACATATGTTGACTTGTAAATTTTTTAATTCTTTTACTTTTCACAATTTTTATTCATTTTGTTTTTTAATTACATGAAAATCCTAATATAAAATGTTTGCCTCTATAAATGCGTAAGATTTGTTAAAATACAGAGATATATGGTATCAGTATCAATATTTATTTTGGACCTTCAAAAAACGGAAATAGTGTTGGAAAGACCTTTAAAAACCGGAAAACTTAAAGCAAAGTAAAACTACTTCGTTCCTTAACCTCGTCAGATGATCGGACATTTTATGCCTATCTGGGAGAGTTTGATAATCGGACAAAGCTTTCAAAACCAGACTGTCCGGGTGAAAACCGAACGGCCTGAGTGTCTTTGTCATTATTGAGCCAGAAATTAAGCTTATGAACGATGTCAAATGTCTAGGGTTGGGAAGGAGTCCGCAAAAAAAATTTAGCTCGATAAGGGGTCCGCGGACTACATAAGTTTAAGAACCCCTGATATAAGTTATAAATTTATTTATCTCGTAAAATTAATGACTTTTGCGATGAAGCCAAATCCGGCCAGAAAATTACTTTATCGCGTCCATAATATTTTTGCATAAATTTCCACTGTAAGTCTTGAAAGTGAAAGCTAAGATACCTTTCAAAAATACTGGTTCACTGACGCTACGGTCACTGATTGTCAGTCATAAGAAAACCTTTCCAGGGAACTTGGTTTTCGGAATATATTTGATGTTGTCAGGTGGATTGTGGGTAGCAGTTTCAAGGAAATGTTTAGACTGTCCTTCATTGCCTCCCACAGTATAATAATTCTCGCCATCCATCCCGCAAATGTACGGTGAAAATGTAGCGAAAGTTTTTTCAGAAATGAACCTAGATTTCAGTTCTTTTGACTGCTTCTCTGTAGTAGTTGGCTTAGTTTTTCTTTTTTTAATTTGTACTCCTATGTACTCCGGTCTACTGTATCTGCCTTTATCTGAGCCCGAACTTTGCTGTCTTGTAGCGCGCATTTTCTGCCAGAACCAAGTATTTTTTTACGCTTTTTTATCCTTCAATAGTTTAATTTTATTATATATGGTCGACTTCCTATATCCCATATCTTTAAAGTGATGGAAAATTTCATTTTTAGTTTTTTTTGGAAAATCTTCCGAAAATTTGTAAATAATTTTACGGCGCTGCAACTCTTTCAAATACATTTTTGCGATTAAATGTGAATATTATACATTAATTTTGACGCCTGACAATCGATAAAGCATTCCATTACTCGTCACTATTAGAATTTTTGTTGTCAGTTACGCTCGACTTTAAAATTATTTTTTTTGAATAAGTGTTCAGACTTTATTCACCATATCTATATTACTTTACTCAAAAATATGTTAAGACCTAAATTAT
Source organism: Meiosimyza platycephala (assembly GCA_963662105.1). Lineage (NCBI taxonomy): Eukaryota > Metazoa > Arthropoda > Insecta > Diptera > Lauxaniidae > Meiosimyza > Meiosimyza platycephala. The sequence goes on along the minus strand of OY759211.1, from coordinate 64,970,222 downwards.
GTATCATGTAAAAAATTACATAGAACTTACCATCTCAGTTCATTCAGAGTGCAGAGTCTACACCAGCGGTCGGCAACTGGCAGACCGCGGTCTAGGTCCGAACCGCAGAAGGTCAAAAACTGGACCACCAAACATTTTTTTCAAATTATAAATTAATCAAATTTTTTTTGAAGATAAAATTTTATTTTAATTTCAAACTTACCATCCTTTTTATGTAAAGTATGCCTCTCATACATACATACATATCTATCTTTTCTTGCAAGAATTGGAAATTTGAATTTTTTATTTTGAATAAGTAGGCTTCTAATCATACCAGACTGCACACAAGAAATTGAATTTTGATGTTGATTTTGTAAGGTAAGGAACTTATCGTTTGTTAAAGCATAGCAGAATCGAGACCGCATTGACAAATTAACCTTAGCTTTTTTCGATTTTTTTTGCTGCTTCTTTTGCGTTTTCTTAGTTTTGCTTAACTTCACTTTTTGAAAAACACAGAAAGAGTAAGGTTGTGTACAAGTCTGCTTCTTTGATTTTCAATTTAATCAAAAATTTTCAGACTTTTGATTTTTGAATTTTATAAGCACAACGGATCTTACTATAATAAACAAATTTTATCGTCACTCAAGACCATGGATGGGCACAAGTTCTTCTACAAGCATTTGTGTACTCGTATACGTATACAAATGTGAGCGCATACTTCAGCAGAAGTAGAACTCCATATGGTTGTTGTACTACTACATCGTAACGAAGTTTTGCGTGCATGTTGGTGCCCATCATTGCTCACGGCATATCTATTTTCTTACAAAAAAAGCAGGGCTTTACTAGTTGCTACTATGAGCGAGCAAGCAAAATCTACAGAGGAAGCGTTGCTGTGGGTTGGACGCTTAATAAACACTAGTGATGGGAACTATCGAATAAAAACTATCGAGTTATTCGATAGTCTATTTGTTTTCATTCATTCGATAGCAGTTCACGATGCACTCATTGATAGTTTCACTCACTAGATCACTCATAGAAAATATTCAACTGCAGCGCAACTATCGAATAAATAGTTCTTTGTGTGATTTACAAAAATCACTTACTTCAAATCATTCAATGACTGTATTTATATCGAAATAAGGGATTCTTCAATTTGTCGGCGGTAATCTTTATTTATTGATTTTTCTTTAAGTTTTTTTTTATACAACTGAATGTTTCATAATCTTATTTTTGTTATAATATTTTAAGTTATTAAGAGTAATATTTTGCCTCAAATACAAATATGCTATTAAGCAAAAAAATTAAATCAAATCATAGTTGCGCTGTAGTCGTTATTATTATATTAAATGACTGAACAAATTATGCAAAATTATTAAAAAACTTTGATTTTTAACAGTAATCAATTTACTTGCTGACATTCAGTAAACCAAATTGATAGTAACCAACACTGAATTAAAATTAAACGAGTGAACGTTACTAACTATCGATTGTTGAAAACACTCGATAGTTCCCAACACTAATTAACACCAGAAGCCATTTTCGGACTCTGAGGTAGTAAAATAATGTAGTATGTTGAAAGTGGCCGCGGCACTTTTTGAAGAGAAAAAGGATGTCATTTTCAACAGGATGCAACATAATAAGAACCGAAATTTTGGCTGCTGACAGTAAAAATAGTCTGCAAGAACTTCTGCAGAAAGCGTCTTGCTACGCAATAGCACTCGATAAATCATGTGACATTGTTGATGAAGGACAAATGTCTATTTTCGTGTGATTTTTAGATATTGAAAGTAAAGCATTTAGGGAAGAATAGCTTTTGATGACTTCATGATAAATTCAAACATAAGTTATGGTAAACGTTTTTTGCAAATAAAAGAAGAATTAACCCTAGGCAACTTGAATATAGAAGAAGCAAGGAAGCATTTGGAGTTCCTAACAAACGAGCGCAATATGCTAGCTGTGGCTTTTCTGAAAGACGTTTTAAAACATTTAAATTACGAGCTACAAGGAAATGGTAAATTGATATGTGATCTGATACAAAGTATGTCTTCTTTCCATCGCCAGCTGGATATCCTTGAATAAGTTATAACAAGGACTGATGTGGCTGAACAGTTGTTACGCCTCTTAATGCTCTTACTCCAAATGGAGATAATAATAGAACTGTATCCGCCGCATCCGAATTTTGGACTACATATGTCCCAAAAAAATACGGAAATTTTTTATAAAATAAAATAATTTTTTTGTTTTTAAGTGTTCAGGTGAACTGGCAAGCCTAGTTGCACCCCAAATTAGATTTTGTGCAAACATCAAAGAGGACTAATTAACAAAGATTAGACGAATTGGCAGAAAATTATGAGTCTTACAAATTTCTTGGAAGTAAATATAAAAGTTGTTTTATCACTAATAATAGCAACAAATTCAACAAAACCTCAATATTTGCTAATCCGAGAATTTATAAACAGCGAGATTTCCTTCAGTTTATTTCCCAGCTACAGAAATGTTTTAAAGGCAAAAAAAACTATCAGATAAATTACTGTAACTGAGTCACACTCCGAATTTGATTTACAGGGCTAACTAGATCTTATAGCTTCGCGTATATTAGAGCTCCAGACTGATGTGATAAATGATATTTTCGAACTTTATAAGCAATCTAGTTTTGTTAGGTAAGTGGGGATTTCATGATAGCACCGAGCAAAACGAGTAAAAGCAGAGAGCTTCAAAAAATAATTTGGAAGCAAATAGTTTATTTGTAACATTTTATTTACCTCTTCACCTAATAACTAAATCAATTGAGTCCCACGATTCTTAAATAATTTGGAAAAATCCTTAACTATCGTCGACTCGTTACTGCCGACCAATTAGATTTCAATTTAAAGTATAGTCCAACCAATTATCTATTGATGAAATGTTAAAGTTTGCAATTGACTATGGTTGATTGTACTAAAGTGTGTAATGCTTTAAGTTAAACATCCTCTGGAAATTGTTACATATGTGATGCAAAACTAAAAGAGATGAACGATTTAAAGAAGTGTTTACAAAAATGAGTCCATAAAAAATTTTATGAATTTGGATTATTACCTCCAAGCTCATACATACGATTTTTTGAATAGTTTCTTATAGACAGAATTTAAAAATGTATCTAATTAGGTATCCCGAATGAAAAGTTAAAGTTCTGCAAAGAAAACGAAAAATTCAGTCTAAATTTAAAAAAAAATGGGTTTAATCGTAGACAATCGTAGAGAGTTTTTCAATAATGCTGATTTCGCTGCTGATATAACGGGCCTTGATAAAGCTATAACTGTCAGATCTGCAACATTATTACAAGGTATAAAATAAATGTGGAAAATTTTTTAGAAATATGCCAAGGGACTGATAGGGAAGAAGTACCCATGGTATTATCTTCGACCAACAGTTCATAAGATTTTAATTCACTCTCCTGACCTCACCAATTATGCCTGTGTATCTAATGTATATATATTTTGCTATGATTCTTAATTGGTCAACATAGTATGCTTGAAAATTCTTAAACGTGAGCTAGTTACCCATGGTATTATCTTCCACCGTCAGTTCATTTGTTTTGAATTCACTCTTCTGACGTCACTAATTATGCACATGTATCTATAGTGTTTATCTGGAGAGATAGAAATAACAACAAACAAAAATGGTATTTCTGATATAGAAAAAGTTCATAAGAATTCGAATGAAAAATTGAGAATAATCCACACAGCACAAGATCGTGAACTCCATAGTACACTCACGGTCAAAAAAAAACGCAGACTTGAATTTTGCAAGAAGTTTTATATTTTGATGCGTTAAATAATATCTACTCTTTTTTAACGGTTTTAAGTTTGTTAGATACTGTTACTAGGGACAAGTTTTGAGTATTTTCAAAACTGTCCACCTAACAATAATAAATTCTAGGAACCTTTTCCAAATAAACACATAATTGCAAGTTTTATAATCAGAAATTACAACTTATTTATATGAAAAAGTACATTGTTTTATATAGTTTTTTTACGCATTTTTAATTTCTCACATCTTCTTTAATTATTTATTATATAATTATTTTAAATAATACGGTAAAATTCATTTTAATACCGCGTAGGACCTATTTTTGCCTTGATGACGCTTTCCATTCGAAAAGGCATGCTCTCATAGAGTTTCCGTATTAAATCCATCAAATATCGTTGTACCAAGTGGATTCAATTATTTCCTTTAACTTTGGAATATTATTAAGGTTTTGTTGGCGCACTTTGCGTTTTAAAATGGCCCAAACATTCACAATGGGATTGAGGTCGGGGCTGTTACCGGGCCATGGACTGACTTAATTCTCAAAAAGTCCTTATAATCCTTTACCTATGCAAAAATAAATAGTTCATTTTTGTAAATCTATCAAAAAAAAATGTAAAAAATAATTATTGTGAGTGGGACACTTACCGATTTCGGGAAAAAAGTGAATTTCGCATTTTGATAAAACATTGCTTTGTGATCGGAAAAACGAGAAACAAACATTGAAATGGTTCTAAAAACTTAACAGCACATCTGCTCCGTCGAAAACAACTGTTAACAGATGGTTTGCTGAATTTAAAATGGGTTGTACGAACACCAGTGATGGCCGGCCGGCCAAATGAGGCTACCACTTCAGAAAACATCAAGAAAATCCTTCTGATCGTTTTGAAAGACCACAAAGTGAAAGTGAAAGAGCTAGCAGACATAATGAAGTTGTCGATCGGTAGTATTTTGAATATTTTGCATGAGGCCTATTATTTTTCAAATCGAGTAATAAGTCAATTTAGTGTCATCGATTTGCTTGAAATTTACAGATATTAATCTGCATTCAATTCTAGGAGACCCATATTTTGATACATTTTGCTTTTCTGTATCGCTAGTACTGCGTATATTGATGTGATATTTTGGTGGGAGGTAGAGGAGGGTCTCACGTATATATAGAGGTAATTTGCGGATAAAGAGCACTCCCGCAAACTATTCAATCCACCCAACTATTCAATTAAAATTTATAAATAGTTGAGCCTTAAGAAAAATGCTCTCAATTAAGAATAAGCCATTTTCAACAGTTGGTAGTTTTACCAAATGTAGTTTAATCCTTTCTGTGTTGATAAAAAAAATTTCAAGGTAAAAAAAAACTGATGCACTTAAAAATTTTTTGATTTGAAAAAAATGCCTCTGGTTTACGATATTTGCAATATTTTCCACAAAACAGTTTACTTTGCACTAAATGTCATCTTTTCATAAGATCCATTAAATTATGAAAAGTTTGAAAAAAAAAATTATGAAATTCCATTATTAATTAAGGAAACATCGACAATTTGAAAAAAAGTCCTTTCAGAATTTTTTTTTTATAATTTTAAAGGACAAAGTTCAAATGACCATAACTTTGAAAGTTGGGTCCTTTCAGCGAAATAAAAAAATATGGGTCCCCTAGAATTGAACGCAGATTATTATTTGTAAATTTTAAGCAAATCTATAAATTTTTTGGTCTGCCTTGATCGATTTGAAAAATAATGTGCCGTGAACATTTCGAAATGAAAAAAATGTGTGCGCGATGGGTACCGCGTTTGCTGACAATTGTTCAAAAGCAACATTGTGTTGGTGACTCAAAGAAATGGCAAAATTGAACGAATTGCTGCCCACCCACCGTATTCTCCAAACTTGATCCCCAGCGACTATTATCTGTTTCCAAACTTGAAAAGATGGCTCCAGGGAAAGAGATTTTACTCAAATGAGGAGATCGAGTTCGAAACTGATGCTTATTTTGATAGCCTCGACGTCGACTACTATAAAAAAGGTATCGGAATGTTGGAGGATCGTTGGATGAAGTGAAAAGTTTGATTTTTCATCATTTTTCCCGTATCTAGAAATCGTCATACCACCGGAGGACGCCCGACCGCCACAGCAGCCTCTGTCTCAATCTTCGTGCAATCATATGGGTTCCGAGTCGGCACAGCTGCCATCGCCTTAGCCTTCGTGTTCTCATACAGTACGTAAGGATTCCCAACCCCCACAGGTACCAGAACGCTTTCGCTCATAGCTTTCGATATCGAAAAAAAAACATAATGTTCATAAGAACATTGATTTCTAGATCTAAGCCAATGAGCTTAATACTGGCAAACCTATTAGGTTACGTATTTTCGTTTTAGTTTTTCTCATAGAAAATGGAAGAACCGCTAAAGTTCATTTCATATGAGGAAAATATCAAGCCAAAATGCTATTGACGTTGCGATTTATTGTATAATTTGCCCTGGTTGTATAACTTTGCGATTTGTTGTACAATTTATCCTAGCTGTACAACAAATTGGAACTATACCATAAGTTTTTCTTAGCATACTAAGGCAAGAAACCGAAATATTTGAACTAAAATTATGTCACATATGTCATTGGCCATCTAAAATTATGTCACTTATTATGTCAGCATAATTCTATTTTCAACTATGTCGCACAGTGTAACATAAGCGGCCATAAGGAAAAAAATGTTACAAATTTCTTAAAAACTAATGCATAGATCGACAAAAAAATCTTCAACTAAGAGCAATCTATAAGCATTTTGGAAATATATGGAAATTTGAATGAACAGCATGCACGGAAACTTGAAGTTTTATTCTAAAAATTTACAATTTTAGTTTTATGTAATTCAATATCTCAAGTTTAGCTGTTATTATCTCTAAAACTATTCAGTCAATTTACAAACATATACACATTTTTGAAAAATTTGGAGTTTCTTTTTTCCAAAAATAGAATTTTTGAGAACATTGAAGAATTAGTTTGGCTTCAAGGTCATTTACAAGAAAACTTTCTTAAGAAAAAGGAATTTGCAAAAATTGACAAAGTTTAGCAGAGGGAAGCAAAAAAACATAGTCTTCGATTTTGCTTAAACTTCTGTATAATAATAATACATTCAATACAAATAGGTGACAAAAGAATAGACTTGCACTTTTGCGTTATATGTACAAAATTCAATACATACACCTAATTCTGTTTTTAAGCGATAGATACGTTCTCGAAAAATCCGCGTAAAAAAAGATACAGTATCCATATAAAAGTAGAGGATTGGTTCAACATTTGAAAAATCAACAAAAAATTATAACATAAAAGTATAAAAAATTATCGTTTTTACAGGCGCTGTGACATACATTATTTAAGTAGCTTATAAATTACATATGTTTATTAATAAATTACATAGAAAAAAGAAAAAATGCAATGAAAATATTAATTAATCAAAAAGAAAATTCATGCAACATATAAGAAATCAACAAAAAAAAAATTAATTTTAATTAAATAAAAACAGGTTATTTTACCTGTAAAGAATTATATAATCAGTATTATTTTCTGATAAAATGCGCATTCTTTTTTGAGAAACTTGAATGTCATTGTCAGCACTCAGAATTTCAACTTAATTTTCAAGCTCATACATTGTTGAATCGCGTTAAATAAAATCAATTCGCGTAAAAACAGAAGGCAACACTTTCTTTGAATCGCATTAAATCAAATTCGCGCAAAAAAAATTCGCGTGAAAACAGAATTAGGTGTAATTACTTATAACACTTTTTTCAAGAAACTTGCCTTAAATGACCACATAAAAACGGTTAAATTGCTTTAAATTCTACAAAAATGAATTGAATGACTTTACACATACATATAATTTAATTTTAGTTGTGCACTCTCACTGTTAGTTGTATCAAATTCGAACGAAAACCACGCCTACCGCCCATAAAAAGTGACCACACAAATATGGTAAATTCTATTTAAAATCTATACAAACTATATGTTAAGTTTAAGAACTTAAAATTTTGTGCATCAGCCAGGGAAAGTTCGAACCGTGATCGTGATCGGATCGTTTTTTGGCTCAAATTGATTGACAGAATTCATCATGAAGGATCCAATATGGCGATCAAAAATCCAATATGGTGGCCGAACTTTTGAAAGTCAACCGATTTGCACCAAATTCGGTATACAAGGATCTTGGGAGTCACTGATCACGAATTCGAAGTCAGAATTTACAAAATCAAGATGGCGGATTCAATATGGCGGACGTATTTTTTAAACATCAACCGATTTGTACCAAATTTGTTATACAGTGGTTTTTGGGGTCACTGATTACGAACCTGAGGCTATATTTAAAAATTTTCAAATTCAAAAGGGCGGATTCAATATGGCGGACGTATTGTTTAAAAATCAACCGATTAGTACCAAATTTGGTATACGGGTGTTTCTGGGGAAGCTGATTACGAATCCAAGGTCAGAAATTTAAAATTCAAAATGGCGGACCCAATATGGTGGATTAGGGTATTCAGTTTCCGACATATTCGGTCCGCCATCTTGATTTTTAAATTTCTGACCTTGGATTCGTATTCAGCGACCCCAGAAACCCCCGCATATATGTATACTTTTCAAAAAAATAACTAAAATACGTGAAAGCTGTTAACTGGTTTTAAATGGTTTTTTTATTTCCTTTTAAAGAAGGGAAAAACTTGACCACATTTTTTTCAGCCTTATTTTTAAAGAAGAAAGAAACCTACTTGTGAAATTTTCTAAAAAAAAAAATTTTTAAAAAAAAAATTTTTTTGTATGGGAGCTATGCTATGTCCATGCCAAATTTCATTACTCTACGACAACTCCTTATAGTTTTGGCCGCAGCTTATATAAAAGTGTTACACTGTGTGTCGCCACCAAAAAAATTTATGTCACAATGGCAAAAGTGAAAATTTGTTATTGTCTTTATTGTTGATACTGTTGCTGTAGTTGTTCTTTTTGTTGTTGGTGTTCTGGCTTTTGTTTTTTCAACAAATTCCAAAATTTCAAGCAAATTTCTAGAGCTCGTTCATTTTCTTTCCTTAAAAAATGCGGTTGGCCCAGTAAAACCAACATAGAATAGCATACAATTTGGAAGGACATAAATACGCTTTCTTATGTATCAATAAAAATGTTTTTAAAATAAAAGTTTTTCAAAAACGGTTTTTTAAAAAAAAAGTTAGCCAGAAAATTAGATAAATTGTCATATCTCGAAAACTATCAAAAACTATAGCTGAAATTTCAAACTTTTATGAGCTTATATTATAGTTCATTAAATTATCTTTCATATGAAATCCATGTTTTTAAAGTCGATCTAGGGGTTCCCAAATGATGACAACGATTTCATTAAAAGCTTCCGACTTCCGATGGCTATATCTCCTAAACTAGAAGCGTCACCCAACTTTTGATTCCATATTCGTGTTCAGTATTGAAAGCCTCGTAAGAAAAGTAGGATTTTATAAAAAAATGGGAGGCACTCCCAAAGTAAATTTGCAGAAAGAACATTAAAACGCACATATTTGTCAAAATATTTATGCCGACCACTGCATATATGCTCAAAATGGATAAGAGCAGAGATGACAGGGGAGGAAGAGAGGGCTTCCAAGCTTCATTTGTATGAAAAATTTGGATTTCCTAGGGTAATTGGATGCATTGTCGGCACCCACGTAAAAATTGTTTCGCCATCTAAACATTTACGGCATCTGTATATGAACAGGAAAAGTTTTAATAGCATCAACGATATGATTGTACGTAGTATAAAGTAATCACTTAAGTATGTACTTATGTTATCATTTATATTTATGTTTTTTAATTGAATGTGTGCTATGTGGATGCAAGATATCCGGGTTCAAACTATGACTCCTTTGTTTTCAATACATATAAGCGGTCTACAGCAATATTTAGAAAACAATCGTTAATTGATGGATTTTGGGTAGTAAAAGTATTTTATATGTGTTAAGCCATTTAATTTGTTCTTATGAAAATATAACGCGGGGTTCCCTATAAAACCGTATTTATTGACGCCTTTTTGTATGAATGAACCAGGTTCCCCAGATGCGCGTTACAATCGTGTTTACTCCCAGGCTCGTAATACATTTGAGAGAGCTATACACGGAAAAAACGAAACTCGAAATTATTGTAAATATTTATCAAAATTTAAGAAAAATTAGTAGGTAATTTAGTAATTCAGAAACGGTTCGAGTGTCTATTAAAAATTACTAAGCGTAACATAAAAATTGCATCTAAGCAGGCATTAATTTTTATCTAAGCAGGCATTAATTTTTTGAATGCAAGTTTTTAATTTTTACAAAGTAGATAGTTAAACTTCTGCAATAATTTATTATATTTTAAAAGGACTGTACTATTTTTTAAAAAGTACATTATAAAGATTTAATGATGAAATAATAATAACTGAAATTGATTTTTAAAATTTTTTACATTAGTTATGTAATCTTTTAATTTTGTATTGAATTGAATCATAAGAGGGGTTATTAAACTCTACAATAGAGATTTGGCTCTGTAGAGCTAAAGCTAGTTATACTAGTCTTCTGCTAGAAAGACTCATCAGTAATGTGTTGAACAAAATTTTGACGGCCAGCGAGTTTTCGTTGCCGTTTTCCCGATCCCGTCCCAATTCTGTTCCACACATTACTTCTAAGCCAATTAGTAAGAGTTTGGCAAGCCTTATATATTTATTTTTTTGCATGAACATGTTAAGTACAAATTAAAAACAAAGCGAAATAAAATTCATTATAATAAAAATTACTAATCTTGAAATAATTTTTCTATAACTATTTTTTATAAATTAAAAAGCGGGAATCATATATTTCAATATGAAATATATAAAAATCCAATGTCGCAATTTATTGAAATTTAATAAATTCTTTGTAAAATTTCAAAGTTTTTAGGTGATAATTAAAATGAAGAAAATAATTTTTAATATGCACTTATTAAAAAATGTAAAATGAAACTAGAATAGAATTTTTCATAATGATTTTTTATTTATTACTATAAAAGAGTAATATTTGTTTTCAGATTTTAATTTTTATAATCTCCTATTAATTTTTAATAAAATTTGAGAGTTTTTTCCGTGTACTGCCGTCAGAAGCGAAATAGGCGTATCTCATAAAAATACGTTTCGAAATAATTGATGTTTTGTTTATGTCAATTTGTTGAAACACATTTAAAATTGAGATAGAAACGCAACATCAAAACAATGACAACGTTGTGGATAACTCAGATATTGCAGCAGATGCGAGGGCTATCCGCAATAATATAATGAGAAGCTTCCCATAAAAAAAAAATTATACTTATGCAAAATAGTATATTGCAGCGATTCTTAAACTGTGGTCCGCGGACCTCTGGGGGCCCGCGAAGCCATCATTTTACATCATCAAACTTTTCGCTTTATTCAAATAACTCATTTACTAAAAATTCTACATGGCCGGGATGCCCAGTACCTAACTGTTTCCACTCTTCCCACTGTTTGACAACATCATCAAATTTTGTAAATTTCAATGAGCCTACAAGGTGCAGCTTCAAATAAATTTAAAGTTGAAGATAAAATAGAAGCGATTATAAAAAAATTGAATTATGGTGAAAACGCACTCAAAAATGTGTGTATGAGTCTTTTCCAACACTGAGCGAGTTTATAGGATTTTCTAATAAAGAGATCGTTAATGAAACGTGGCAGCTTTTTCTCGAACATTTAATGCCTCTAAAAACCAGCTTCCTGAAGTATTTTCCCTGTCCTGATACTGGCACCGACTGGATCAGGGTTCCATTCAATATAGATGTTAGTAATGCTAAGCAATTATCGACATTAGAGCAAGATATGCTCGTGGATATCTCTTGCAATACTTTGACACTTAAGTTCAATAAAATTTAACTAACTAACTTTTAGTTACTCCTAAAATCCGATTACCCTGCACTTGCAAATAAGGGGCCGTTCAAGTCTTACGTAACGCAATTTTTGAAGATTTTTAACTCGCAGTGTAACGCGTTGTCGCACAACGGTTTGACGGTTACCGGACATAGCCCCCACGGACATAATCCCCATTTCGTAAATGGGAAATATGTCCGCAAATTATTCGGACATAATCCCCATCTTCGGTAACCCCATGGGGGTTATGTCCGAAAAATTTGATTAATGCAAACTTTTTTGGGTCTTATGTCCGTCCTTTTTTTCGGTTATATTCCGGCGAAGCCGGTGTTAGATTTTTAGGATTTTTAAATCCTGAGCTGCGGCCGTAGGCCGCCCACTTACCCTAACACTTGTATAGAATTACTATAGTTGTCAACAACAAAATTATTGTGATGAGGATTATGTTTGCATCAGCTTTGGGGATTATGTTCAATATTTTCTGGGGATAATGTCTGAAAAATTTTAGGACTTAACCCCCATACCGAAAATGGGGATTATGTCCGTATAATTTGCGGACATGATCCCCATTTACGAAACTATGCTTAGAACGACGTCAAATATCTAGGGTTGGGATGGGGTCCGCAGAAAGAGTTTAGCTCGATAAGGGGTCCTCGGACTACATAAGTTTAAGAACCCCTGGTATATTGCATTTCTAGCATATAATTAATTGTATGAGTTAAAATAAAAAAACGTTTAGAGTAAAATTAACAAAAACAATTCCATTTTCAAAATTTTAAGTTAACTGCCCTCTTGTGCACTCTTTTTTAGCATGTCAATTTTCTGTTTTTCAATGTCTTTTATAGTTGTTTTTCTCAATTTTGTTCAGTACTTGAACGACTTGCTCTTGACTTTTTGTTTGCTTTTCAAGCAAGTTGAGCATATCGTCTTTTCTTATTGAACGTATTTTTCTAGGAGGCGTTGAAACTGATGGCAACTCTTCTTCAATTTCATTTAAAGATGGCTCATTCTCTTTTTGAGAGTTATTTTCGACAACACTTGCCAATCTAAAAACCCGCCCGATTGGGCAAACGCTTTGCTAAAGGTTAATAAGATCTGCAGCACTGCGCTCTAGCGGACTTAAATATATGTCTTCCGATTGCCCGCCATCAGTTGCCGCAGCATTTTTCTTATTATTCGCCTGTTTTGATTTCAATTTGCACTTATAATGTGTCCATACCTGAAATAGATCTAACTGAATAAAAATTGAACACAATAATTTATGTTGCAAACCCTTTGCCACTCTGGTGCTGTCCTGGCTGGGGGCCCAATGCTGTTAACAGCGACAGCGATGGTTTTCCACAACAATTTCATTTGTTCCTTATTGCTTCCGAATTGCCATTTTCCGCGAGCTGCTTCCGGATTTTCTTCGAGCAACTCGATCATCCGCTCGAATTGCTGTTTGCTTGTAATGTTTATACTGAAAAATGGTTTTCTTTTAATTTAAAATTTTAAATTTTTGTTTTTACTTACGAACACTTTTCCATTTTTTTCTCAGGCGACATCAAAATATCTGTTGCTGAGTTTTTAAATTTTAGGCGACAGTTCAGGCAACTGGTATCAATAAGTAGAATCATCGTTTTCAACAATGTTTCATTGTACAACAGATTGGAGTGTCTGTACCTTGCTCAAAGAATCCAAGTTACTTATTTTAATGGATGCATGACTTTAGTGCACAATAAAATAATTTTTTTTTTTAAATTTAAGTTTTCTTTTTAAATGGAGTAAATCTTTTTTTTCTGTGTTTTCGATTGTAAGCATGTGAATCAATACTATAAAAAAGAGTTCAATTACAATGCCTTTGTTCGGTATTTTTTGTGGTTTATTCCCTTCGCAAAGCTTGTACCAAACACAATACAAAATAATTTAAATAAAACAAACGTATGCACCTGTGTACATACCTGTTGTATTGTACAATGCAAGTGGTGGTTTTCAATTGTCCTTGGTTGTATTCCTTAGATTGCAATTTTATTTGTTCTTTTGTTGTGTTCGCGTTCCATTTTAGAATCGAACACCAGAGATGCATCAGCGAACAAACCCTGAAGTAAAGAGTAACTTTTATGTAACAACCATTTCAAATTACTGAATATTGAAAATTTTAAATTATTTCTTAATTCAAAATAAAAAACAAATGTTAAATTTCATTGTGGACTGGATAAGTAGAGTATATAGAGCAATTGTATTTTTGGGTGGAAACTAATTTCATTAAGGCTGAATTTTTTGGGCGATTTTGCCTACATCCCACATACATACACACACATCTGTGTAGTAATAAGTTTTTAATGTTGTACTTTAATTACGATGACCACATTTCTATCAGAAAACGTTTTTTTTTTTTTATTAGGGCGAGCGGAGCAATTATCGAACTAACTAAAAGTTGTGATTGTTTTATGTCTAGTAATTGGTGCGCGATAAGATATCTTAGCTATACAAGTCCAAGGTTAATTGCGAAAACCTATTTGTAAAGCTGAGTGAATATATCTTAGCAGGAAACAAGAACGCAGAGCCACAGCAAAAATATTTAACCATAGGAATTTCCAGCTATTTTCCAGTGAAAAAAACGAGAAAAGACAAGTCTATTACGTATGTATGTTAAGTAAGAGGGCTCAGCTGAATGTATTATCTTATGCAGCAGAACAATGCAACGAGATTTCAGCAAATTATCAAATGTAATGCCATATATCTTTTTGGCATATTGCGAGATCGTACCGCTCAAGTTGCTATGGTCAACTGTGTCAAATGCCTTCGAGTGGGTCAAGGAGGATTAGGAAACTCACTAATCTAACAAATGCAGTTGTCTCTCTAATTTTTGGAGTTATTTCTTCAACAATTGACTGAGCGAGAAAAAAAACTTAGCTCAAAAACCAAGAGCCTACTGTAAAAAAAGTCGAGTGTATAAGATTACAGGATAGGATGTACAGGAGATGTAGTGGGGCAATTTGGTGAAACTAACCAATAAAGGCTGCCTTACCTAAGCCCGAATTTCAGCCAATTTTGTTGTTTTAATTAAAAGTGTATAATATTACTTAGCAAGTGGTAAGGGCGAGACCTTGCTCTGTTCAAGAAAAGAGAAGTTCCTGCACGCAAAGAAAAAAGATATGCCTACTGAAATGTGTTGGACACATGATTTTCCAGGGATAAACGATTTGGCTAAGGGACCGATTACAATAAATTTGTACACTCAGAAAAAAGTGATCGAAAAAAAAAATAACAAGACTCATGTTAAATAAGCACGGTTGCTTTTTCCATACAAAATTTCTAAATTTACATGATCGCCCATACCCGATTCATATTGGTTAAACTACATGATTGTTTGATTGGTAAAATTAATAATATCAATTGGTTATTATTCAATATTTCATGTATAATTTACGAGGTTTCAGTATAAGGAAAATCGTTTTACCTGAATATAATTTTGATATTGCTTGGGCATCCTTTTATTACTAGAGTACGTACTATTGTCATCTTAACCAGATTGCAGTGTTAATAATATATTTGATCGTTGTTGATATTACTAGATATCAGTTTATTGTGCCGCAGTTTAATATGATCATACTATGGATATAACACTGCATAATTTTAAAACATACATATATTCATGTTGATGTTGACAACATAGGCTTTGCTTTGTTTTAATTGCGACGCATCAATTTTTTCTCATTAAAATGTCTGCACTTTCCAAAACAATACATTTGTGAGCTAAAATAAATAAATAGTTACTCAAAAAATAAAAAAAGTGCAGAAAAACGATCTCGCGAAATAATGAGGAAAATGTTGAAAAATCCCTTGATAATACAACTTCAGATACATTTTCAGATTATATAAATATGTAATTATCTTGAAGTTCTATAATCCATATTTTATTTTGCAATAGCACAAGAAGAATTGGAAAACAAAACATGGTTTGCACATAACGTGGAACCTTGGGACAAATGTTAAAAAAAATGGAAGCAAACATATAAACTTAGAAGGGCAGAAATACTCCATGGAAAAATAAATACTTTGATTAATTGACCGTTATACAAACGTATGCGTAGACGGTTACAGGCAGTTGTTCAAGCAAAAGGAGGTCTAACCAAATATTAGGTATTCGAAAATCGGACCTACAGTGGCTCACAGCTTATTTCATGCAGTGCATACTTTTAATTTCAATGCTCTGTAACTTTCAAACTAATTTGAATATGAAAAAAGTTTTGATACCATTTGAAAGAACAAAAATTTTAATTTTAAAAAAATGTTTATTTATTGTAAAAAAATATTACCTGGAATTTTTATAATAGAAAATCGAAAAATACTACTGAATTTCATGTCACAGCTTATTTCATGCAGACATGTATAAATTGAAAAAACATTATTTAAAATAATGATTTTATAATTTTAAATCTGTAGTATGGTAGCCTCTTTGGTCAACTACATCTTAAAGACGGTTTGGCATGAAAGCTGCAATTTTTTATTGGTATCTGGCGAATTATAGCGCCACTCAATTTTAAGTGCCTTTTTTGGGTCGTTTTTGCTTGAAATGTTGTGTATTCGGATATTTTTTTTCAAAATCGTCTATAAATTTACAAGCACCCTAAGGTCAGGTGACTATGCTGGCGGTGCCATCAAATAAGAGTTCTTGTATATTAACCAGAATTGAACTAAGCCTGCTTTGTATTTCGGGTTTTTATCTTGGTGAAACCATAAATTTGTCTGCATGTCCAGATTTTCGGCACTCTGCAACAAATTGACACTCATAATCTAAGGACAAATGTCCATGCTCATGATATTTTCAATAAAAGATAAATTTCCGGTACCAGCAGCTGACATGCAAGCCCAAACCATGGCACTGTTTTATATCGCGTGTAATTTCTCCTTGTTGTTTTTTCTATTTGACTTTTACGACATGCTATCTGAGTCAAATAAGTTTAATTTCGATTCGTCCACAAATATTACTGAATTCCAGTACTCAGTGGTCTTCAAAACATGTTATTTGGCGACAATCAGACGGATAATCTCATTTTTAACTGATGAACGGCTTTTTGCGAACTACTCGCCAGTTAGACTTTCGGTTGGGGCTTGCATGTCAGCTGCTGGTACCGGAAACTTGGCTTTTATAGGAAATATCATGACTACGGATATGTGTCTTCAGATAATAAGTGTCAATTTGTTGCAGAGTGGCAAAAATCTTGCCATGCAGACAAATTTACGGTTTTACCAAGATAAAAACCCGAAATACAAAGAGGGCATAGTTTAATCCTGGTTAATATACAAGTGCCCTAATTTGATGGCACCGCCAGCATAGTCACCTGACCTAACGGTGCTTGTAAATTTATAGACGATTTTAGAAAAAAATATCCGAATACACAACATTTCAAGCTAAAACGACCCAAAAAAGGCACTTAAAATTGAGTGGCGCTATAACTCGCCAGATACCAATAAAAAATTTGCAGGTTTCATGCCAAACCTTCTTTAAGCTGTAATTGACCAAACAGGCTACCACACTACATATTTAGAATTACAAAATCAATATTTTAAACAATGGCCCGTATGAATAAAACTGAGTAAAATCTTTTACTCAGACTATTTGCTCAGAAAATAGCTTTTACTCAGAAAAATAAATTTCGTATGCATAAAAATGACAAAAAATAATTTGAAGTATTTAAACTGTTATACGATAGCTTTTACTCAGTTTCGTATGCATAAAAACAGAAAAAAGCGAGTAAAAGCTACATTTACTCAGAAATTCCTGAGTCTGCTATTTTGTTGACTTGGAAGCATTTACTCAGATTATTTACGTTATTTTCAAATTGGTTTTTGATATTTATATATAGTTTTTTCGATTTCGTTGTAAAAAATAGTTGCAAAATAACTTAGTTTGGGTAGTTAAATTCAATTCTGTCGATTTTTTTGTAAAAAATAGTTCAAATAAAATGATAAATCACATTATTCCTCTGGTACGCATACCGAACTTGGATGCACGTACCAATAAGATTTACAAGAAACGTCGAACTCTTGTTGAATCCAATTTTAAAGATTTATATCGATTCAAACATGAAAACGTTGATTTTCTTGTGCGTGAATTTTTGCCAGAATACTGTGAAACTCGTGGTGGTGCAGTTTCCAATGTACAGAAAATGAAATCGTTTCTACGTTACATTGGTGATCCTGGATTTCAGGTATTTTAATTTTTTTCATTTGTTTATAAAATCAATTACTAACGATAGTTAATTAGGTTGGCGTTGGCGAAGATCTTGGTCTGAACCAATCGAGTATTTCCCGTGCAAATTGGTACGTTTGTGAAAAAATTACTGCAAAAGCCCATGAATGGATTCGGTTTCCGTGCACGTTGGAGGAAATGGAAAAAGCCAAGCGAATATGGTCATCAAAAAAAGTATTACCGAATGTGATTGGCGCTCTGGATTGTACTCACATTGTGATTAAGAAGCCAAAAGGTACATAAATTCTATGATTTCTTTCTGATGAATTTCTTATCAATTTTTTATTAGCTTTTGGTGACGAATATGTAAATCGAAAAAATCAATGTTCGTTCAATGTTCAGGCAACTTGCGACGCAAACTATTGGTACACTTCTGTCAATACCCTTTGGGCAGGTTCTGTACATGACTCACGCATATGGCGAAATTCCATCATCAGAAGCACTATGGAAGAAAACCAATCTGGAGCGATTCTGTTAGCTGATGAAGGCTATGGTATTACGCCATGGGTAATGACACAATATCGGAATCCAGCTGGCGCAGCACAGGAAAAATTTAATTCTATTCACACTCGTGAACGTTCAATTATTGAACGGTGCTTCGGCCAAATAAAAATGCGTTTCCCGATTCTACAGTCAAAAATAAGGATGTCAACTGATCGAATTTCACACTTGATCACCGCTTGCTTCGTTCTGCATAATGTTGCCAAATATCTGCAAGATCAAGATTTCGGAGTACCAGTTGAAGAACTCATTGATATTCAAGCTCCTCCACTAGATTTGGCTAACGACAACAACCTACAACGTGGAGTAGCCAGAAGAGATTTGATTGCCACATATTTGCTGGACAAATAAATAAAAGATAGTCTCCAATATAAGTGTATCGTATCCACCCTACTTTTTGCTTGAAATAAATGTGGTTTTTTGAACAAAGTTCCTTTTCCACAATAAATTTTGTCTTTCAATTTTCTGAGCTAAAAGAAGGTTCTAAACAGAAAGTTTAATTCTTTCTCTTTAAAATGACTAGAGTTCACCCAGTGGTTGAAATTCAACCAACTTTTGAGGATTTAATATACAACAGCTGATATGAGAAAGAGCAATTTTTTGCCATCGCTCCAAAAATTTAAATCATGGTATCATGTTGCCATATCCTTGCCACTATCTCTTTCTCTTCCTTAGGCTGCAATTTATCTCCATACCAAATTTCATCAAAATCGGTCCATTAGCTTAGCTCTGAAAACATATTTTCCTACTGGAGGCGTGGCACCGTCCACTTTGAAAAAAGTAGCTTTCCTCAGGACTCGGTCTATCTCTGTACCGAATTTCATCAAAATCTGTCCATTAGTTTAGCAGTGAAAATGTTTTTTCCTGTTAGGGCGTGGATCCGCCTACTATAGAAAAATAAAAGTATGCATGTCCCCCCTTCTCTTCACAGCCTTTCCAACAATAACCAAGCGATTATGTTATGTAATGTCTAAGAAAAAGCGTTGTGTATTTATATATACACTGGCGAGCAAAACTGAGTGCATGTTCAGTATATTTCTACTTACAGTGACATAAATTGATAAATAATGAAGCAAATTTTATGAAACTTTCAGCAATTATTCTTTATTCTATTAGCAAAAAAATGTAATACTCAGTTAATGATAACGGAACAAATACAAAAAAATTCAATACAAAAACTTATGGCAAAACTATTCACTCAGTTTTGCACGTTTTGAATAAGTGAAATCAAAGTAGGCTGTGCTTTTCTAAGGAATTCCAAATTTACCGTTATATGTGGCTGGCAGCTTGTCATCTACTTTCAGTTTTTAGTCTTGTTATGTGCGGTTGTTTTTTATTGTTTGCTATCAGTAATAGCACTTGTTTATATTAAAATAAGGAAAAAATGAAGAAAATTAGTAGAGACACCGAAAATAGTGTAGTAGCTATGACTGAAAGTGGACACTCATCCAGAGTCATTGCTGAGTCATTAAAAGTGAGTCAACGCACTGTGATTGCTGTACAAAGACGACGAAATGTAGCTGCTATGCCGAATACTGGAGGTCGCCCTAGACTACTAAAAGATTCAGACGCGCGATTAATGGTACGAGAGATGAAATTAAAAGCTTTGAAAACACCCAAGCAAGCTGCTAGTGCTATAGGGAATCACGTAAGCGAATGGACTGCTCGTAGAGCGCTTCACAGGATCGGTTTAGTGGCTGCAGTCAAAAAGAAAAAGCCAGCTTTGTCCGATAAAAACATAAAGGCGCGTCTGAAATTCTGCAAAGAGCATGAGGATTGGACCATAGAGGATTGGAAACGTGTTATTTGGTCCGATGAGACAAAAATTAACCGATTCCAATCTGATGGAAAGGAATATTTCTGGAGCAGACCTTATGA
Source organism: Meiosimyza platycephala (assembly GCA_963662105.1). Classification (NCBI taxonomy): domain Eukaryota; kingdom Metazoa; phylum Arthropoda; class Insecta; order Diptera; family Lauxaniidae; genus Meiosimyza; species Meiosimyza platycephala. The sequence goes on along the minus strand of OY759211.1, from coordinate 64,949,940 downwards.
AACTATTCAAAAGCATCATGTGAAACAAACTGTCAAACATGGTGGAGGTAGCTTGATGGTTTGGGGTTGCTTCACTTGGTGGCATTTGGGACCGCTTGTAAGAATCAATGGTATAATGAAGAAAGAAGACTACCTCCAAATTCTTCAAACCCATTTACCCGATTTTGTGGACCACAGCGCCTATCCTGAGGAAGAAGTCACTTTCCAACAGGACGGAGACCCCAAACACACGGCAAAGATTGTCCAAAGTTGGTTGTCTGCCCAAAAATTTCAGATGATGAAATGGCCTGCGCAAAGTCCAGACCTAAACCCGATAGAAAATTTGTGGTCTATATTGAAGAGGCGATTGGGACAGCACAATCGAGCGCCTACCAACATAGAGGAGCTTTGGAACCGTGTGAAGATGGAATGGGAAAAGATTCCAAGTGAATTTAAAGAGAACTTGGTGGAAAGTATGCCGAGGCGGATGAAAAACGTAATTAAAAATAAAGGATTGTGGATACCGTACTAAAATGAATAGTTAATAGTTGCACCAAAGAATCGTGCAAAACTGAGTGAATAGAGTTGCATTATGTTTTTGTATAGAATACATTTTTTTTTGTTATATTATTAATATATTGAATATTACACTTTTTTGCTTATAGAATAAAGATTAATTGCTGAAAGTTTCATAAAATTTGCTTTAGTATTTATCAATTTATGGCACGGTAAGTAGAAATATACTGAACATGCACTCAGTTTTGCTCGCCAGTGGTTAACAAAAATATGTATTATTATTAATTATTTTTTTAAATTTGATTCAGCTAGTTTTTTTTTTAAGCTCAAGAATCTCCATTTCCTTAATGTGCTTTTCCTTCTCTCGCTTTTCTTGCCGTTGAAACATTTCTTTTTGTAATCGTATTAAGTCCAGCTGCTCTCGTAAGACCTTTTCCTGTAATGTCGTAATTTTGTCCGCAGCTGGCTTATCCTGCTGTTTCCTTTTTTTTTTTAGCAGGAGATGAAGGTGGAGAAAGTTCTGCATCAATTGCATCGTTAAAATTTTGGGGTGGCACCATTACACCTACTTCAAGACCTGGATTAAAAGGGCTCCATGTTCCTTTAGATAAAGTCATTTTCATTTCTTCAGAAGATATATGACCACTTCGGTCTTTGTCCATTCTGTAAAAAAAAATGAACAAGTTAGGGCGTATTTCACGTCAACGGTGGTGCATTATAAATTACCTTTGATATATATTCCAGAGAGATTGTTGGTCGGGCATTGTAGCCTGTTGTTTATACGCCATTTTTAAGCAAAATCTACTTAAATTTAAGGAAAAAAAGCAATGAAAAATTGATTCCGCTGAATATTTCGTTGAATCTTGCTGCTTGTTGAACTAATTCTGACGTTTTGACGTTACATTTTGACGTTTTAATACTCTGTTATACAAAATTATAACAGAGTTAAGACACTGAGTAAAGTAAAAGATTATGCATACGAATATTGGCCTTTACTCAGAGCATTTACTTTACTCGTTTTTCTTACTCTGGAGTAAAAGCAGCATTTACTCAGTTTTTATGCATACGGGCCAATGTTTTTTGAATTTATACATGTCTGCATGAAATAAGCTGTGACATGAAATTCAGTAGTATATTTCGATTTTCTATTATAAAAATTCCAGGTAATGTTTTTTACAATAAAGAAACATTTTTTTAAAACTACAATTTTTGTTCTTTCAAATGGTATCAAAACTTTTTTCATATTCCAATTAGTTTAAAAGTTACAGAGCATTGAAATTAAAAGTATGCACTGCATGAAATAAGCTGTGAGCCACTGTATATGAAATTTTTCAAGTGTGTGCCTAAACTTTTTTTATTTAAAAATAATGCATTTTCTGTAGTTTTTATAATATCACACCTAAAAAAAATGGATTTCAAATATCTTTTGTCTAAATATTTAATAAAATGTTACATAATAAAAATTACATCTTAATTATTTTCGTTTGTTAAGTGGAAAAAAAGTTAATGACAGATAAAGTTTGTAAATGGCGCTGTGCGTAAACTTTTTTGATTCACTGTACATTTTTTAGCTTAAAAATTGTCTCTACATTCTATCATATATTCAATACCAGCTTCGCTACCTACAGTAATTCTACTTTAAAGTTAGGGAAAGTGTGTGGCATTCGGCCGCGGCGCACAACAACTCAAAAAACTTAAGGGAATATCCTATATAGAAAAATTTTTCGGCAATTTTACTTTGTATTGTATTTTTAATACCTATGCAATAAGCTGATTGTGATAAATTCATTGTAGAGGGTACATATTTTAAAACCAATCAGTGCATAAGAATATTACGATTTTATTTTATTTTAAACATACTTTATTTCAAGTTATTCATTTTAACATATTGTGCATAGCTTTTATTTTTTTTAATACACGAAGGTAAAAAAAGAAATAATACAAAATACTAAATTTAAAGAAAGGAAGACATTAATGCGATAATTACATTGCTTTGAGCATTTCGTTGTAATATATCTTGATAGATTGCATCTCTTATTACATTTCCATTAATTGCATTTTGAACCATTTCTCTTTCGTCACTTAAATTTGATACAGGTTCAAGAGAGAAATCCAAATCATCATTATTGGCTAGATTGTGTAGAACACAACAAGCTCTTACAAAATGACACAGCTTTTCAATACCCCTAAGCTTACAATAATATAATTGTCTGAATCTCTGTTTAAGTATTCTAAAGCTGTGTTCTATCGCAACGCGTCCCGAGCTCAGTCGAACGTTAAAATATTTTTGAACACGTGTCAAATGCGCATTGTCTCTGTAGGGTGTAACTGCATACTTTGTGCATTGATAAGCAGAGTCACCTAATATATAAAAATCTGAAATGATGCGAATTAAGGAGTTTTAATTAAGCGAAGAGAATTATTAAGAAAATTTGTCGCCAAAAAAGAATTAGTGCTGATATTAAGAAAACATATTTCTACTTATCAAAAAGCGCGAAAAAGGATTATTTAAAAATATATCAAAAAATTTCTTTTAAGTTGCATCAAAGTTTTTCTGGCGTTATAACATAAACCTGGCGCTAATTACTTCCACAATATGGTGCAAGATTCCGGAAAATAGGGGAGTTCTGAAAGATCCAGCTATTATGCGAAGAACCGGGGAATCCAACAATAATATTAATAATTTTTTTTTGATCGTCGCATATAGCCTGCAAGTAAATGGTCATGTTTCCTTTCCTGTCTATGTAATCATCCTTGGCTTTTTTTGGGGGTTCAATTACGATGTGGCATCCATCTATGCAACCTAAATACATTTTATATATTTAATCAGATGAGAGACATATAAGGAGATTTCAAAGCTCTTGCCTATGGCCTTGGAGAACCCACATTTTTGCTGTAAAAAAGTACTCGTTTCCTTCTTTCTGTCGCTACTAGGCCATTTGATGACATCAGGACTCAAAGAGCTAATAAACATCGTAGTTCTGTTTATTATACGGCAGACAGAGGATAGTGCAAGATTGAAGCGATCGGCTATATCTCTATAACAACAAGCCTCATGACCAGCAAACAATAAGAAGAATGCTAAGTGTGTACTTCCTGGAAAGCGTTTATCTTCACGAAGGTACTTGCAGTAAGGTTTTCAAAAAGAGCTCTTGATATTCTGAAATGCCTTCGGAATTCTTCTTCAGAATATTTTGGCATGACTTCAGACAAATAGTTTGTGATGCAGTTCCTTTTTTTTTGCCGAATATTTTGTAAAGGCCCTCCATTAATTCTTCTTCTTCACTTTCGTATCTAGCCAACATTTCCAAAATCTCTTCATCACTATCATTATCCGATTCACTCGAAGAGGTCATTAAATCAAATAATGAGGTTATTTTATTAATTTGGTCCGACATTTTCAGTTTTTTAAATATGCTCAAGTTGAAAGTAGAAATTGAAAATTGAAAAATAATACATAAAATTGTTTTTGACGTTTTTTCAAAAGTTGCAACTTTTTACTAAAACGTATTCCCGTACTTATTACAATTTTTCACGCTCAGAGAGAATGTTTTTGATTATTCTCACAAAATACGCAACTTGCGAGTTTCTGCTACAAAAGTTACGGAACAGACCTATTATTATATTGTTTTAATAACAAAATTTTCATATTTGCAGGGAAATTGATGGTAAAAAAAGTTGCACAAGTTCACGGGAGTTTGAAATTTTTGTGGAGTTTATGGGTGATCACAGTGATTTGGCCAAAGGTATTTTAAAGACGGCTACTGCCAAAAATACTGCAGCAAACCTTTGGAAGAGACTTGCGATGGATCTGAATGCTGCCGGTAGTACAACGCGAGATGTCACTGGATGGAAAAAAGTAAGTATATTACAGTTTTTGTTGAGCACAATGTAACTAATAATACATAGGTATGGGCGGATTACAAATGTGAAACCCAAAAGCGGAGAAATAAGGGCAGCATTTTAGGAACTGGTGGTGGTCCTTCAAGACATCGCCCATTGTCTCTATTGGAAGAGAAAGTGGTTGAGATTTTCTCTATAGACCAGACCTTTGCGGGAATCGAATGTGCCATAGCGTTTGAAGCACAAGCTGCTGAAGTAATAGCAGACTTAGAACAACAACCTGAAGCTTGTACATATGCTGAGGCAAAAAATAGCGCTACAATGGCAGAGAAGTGAGAGCAGAGAGTGCTCTTGTCGTGTGTCCGGGAAGTAAAACCTTTTAGAAAAGCAAGTTGACAACCAAATTAAGTTCCAAGAAAATTCTATGCAATTTCAAAAGGATTCTTTGAAGGTATGTACTTAATCAACGAAAATTTACAAAATATCTCAAAACATTTAAGGAGGAAGTTGGTGGTTGAGGGAAAAAATTAAAGCTTGGAAGAGAAGCATTTGAGTACAAAACGCAACACCATCTTCAAAGTGGATCTTTGTTAAATTTTATTACATTTATAAATAAAATGAAATCTTTAAGTTTGAGCTATCAAGCTATTTTTTTATCTCGTCTCTAATTCTTTTAGCAACAGTTAACACATCGCTTCTTTCAGAATTGGATTGGATGGAACGAATAGATTTTTCATCCTGTTCTCTCGGTAAACTAGAGGGTATATCTACATTATCCATTAAACATATGCAGAGCATGAATTTAATATTCGTACGACTTTTTCTAGCTCCCTTGCAGCTAAGAGGCATCGAAAACGTCCTTTTTCTCTCAGGTATTGCCTTTCATTGGATAGACTCCGCACATGTGAATCATGAAATGTGCCACCACATTGGACATAAACATCTCTGATTACCATTTTGTGATCGCATATAGTCCAAAATAATTACAAAATCACTTACAATCATAGCATTTCGGTTAAAATAATTGTGTTCATTTTTCCGTGGTCTGACCATTTGAATGTGCTATTCCAATTACTCCCAGAATTCCAGACTTTTGGTAGAAAAACCTTCTAGCACATTTTTTTTCACTGTCGAACATTTCAAAAGCTATGTGCTTAGGGCAAAGTATCTTTTCAATGGCACAGCATACTTCGAACAACAACATTGTTTGTTGAGCTAGCCCTACCTGACGGTTCTGTTCAATTTGTTGCTGATAGCCACCCTGAGCCAAAAACTTCAACGATGCGGAAATGGCTGGAATAGCCGATAACCTCTGTGCAACTTTCAACTCCATTCCAATGCTGTTAAGAATGTACATAAATGCTTTCTTACCGAGCCGAAAATTTTTTAGAAAACTAGAAAATGGTTAATAAGTATAATATGCCTACAATGTACAAATGTTTTTCCTTACCTCTTTTCATTGAGCCCAATCACATTAGAATGGTCTCTAATAATTTTTCGCTCAATGCTTTCTTCGCTTGTATTATTTTCAAGCCACAACGCGATCGAATCCATTATATGAAGATCAACTTTAATTTCAAATATATTTCTATTTTAGAATTTTTGCGACTGATTATTTATTATAAATAAACATTATTAATCGAACTTACAGTCATTCAGCGAAGATCAATATTATTGTAAATTTGTACTAATTGATCAAAGCTATTTTTTTTATTCAACAAACATGACAAAGATAACAAATGAAAAAATTTAACCTGGTAATTGGTGACATGTTTCGGCTATTACCAATAGCCTCATCAGACCAGTTTAGTTAATGGTGTACATGGACTCAATTTCAATTCAATTTTCAATTTATTAATTCATTTCAAGTAGAAAAACTTAATTTAAAAATAACATTTTAAATAATATAATATACATATATAAGTTTTTACTAGATGAAATAAAATTAATTACATTCTGCTGTTGACAAACAAGAGACGAATGTAATAAAGAAAAATATATTAATAATTATTATAGTTGATGGGGAACTAGCAATCCAAAAAAATAAAAATCAAGCAGATGATTAATTCAACATTGAAACTTTTTTAAAAACTGATTAATAATTGAGATTGAAATGATTAAAAGTGATACAACTAATAGTAGAGATACAATATAAAATAATTATCGATACAATATAAACAAGATAATTGAAAAACTCTAAGAGGCAATATACATGTTAAACTTGCGGACACAAAATATTTTCTAAAGAAAGGTAGTTGCGGGAAAATAACCAATACTTAATTCGTCTAGTAAAAATTGTTTCAACTCTCTCACATCTCAAATCATCCGAGCATTGAACAAACGGCGTGCAGTAGCGTAATAAAATCGTGAAAAGTGTGATTTATATACTGTGGGTAGCGTTACAAGATTAGCTAAGTTGATTCGTAAATTGTAATTTTCAAGGAGTCTCACTGAATAAAATCCACAATTTGCAAAAAATAATTTTAAAACTTTATAACAATATAAATGTCTTACTGGCAACACACCTAATTGTAAAAAAAAGTTAAAACTGGAGGTTCTACGGTTAACACCACATAAATACGAATTACGTGTTTTTGTTTAATTAAAATAGGATTAATTTTATTATTATGGGTAGCACCCCAGCAGGATATGCCATACTGTAGCTTGGATTTAAACAGACCATTATAAACTGGTTTAGTGTCGGTTCCTGACAGTAAAGACTTAGTTTATAAAGTCGTCTCACAACATTGTTACAATACTTTTTCAAGTAAGTTGTATGGGCATGCCAACTGAGCTTATTGTGCTTATAATGCCTAGGTACTTGAAATATTCAATTTCGAAACAATTGTTGCAACAACTTGAATCAGTATTAAATGTGCCGGAAACTTGACAATTATTTATTAAAGTGTATCTTGGACAATCTGGTGAATGGTAAAAAACAGGCCTATCTAAGCTGATTGAATTTCTTAAATTAAATAACATAAATTTAGTTTTCTCACTAATTAATAACACAGGCCGACAAAATTTGATCAAAATACATACCCAGAAACCAGATTATATATTTCCGTAGGCTTTCGATGCGCTGATTCCGAATCTGATCGCAGAATTGCTCCATCACGTCAGGTTTTCGAGATATTCTAACCTAAAAGTGCAAAAAACACGGGTTTTGGCTATATTTGAGGTTAAGTTACATCGCGAATAAAATCGTTTTTTCCTAACCTAAAAGTGCAAAAAACACGGTTTTTGGCTATATTTGCGCTTATTTTACATCGCGAATAATTTTTTTTTCCAAAATTGGTTACGGCATCTGAAAGTATTACTCTTACCCTTCAAAACCCATTTTAAATTATGTCGATATCTCTTTTAATCACCGAAATATCATAAATTTAAATTTTCTATGTATCCTGCCATACTAGAGCTAATGTAGATGTGTATGTAGGCCTATGTAATAAATTTGAAGTAACGATATTTCGGAGACAAAAAAAGTTATTGATATAATCTAAAAAAAGATTTGAAGGGTAAGGGTAGTACTTTCAGATGCCGTAACCAATTTTGGAAAAAAAAAATTATTCGCGATGTAAGATAAGCGCAAATATAGCCAAAAACCGTGTTTTTTGCACTTTTAGGTTAGGATATCTCAAAAACCTGACGTGATCGAGCAATTCTGCGACCAGATTCGGAATCAGCGCATCGAAAACCTATGGAAATATATAATCTGGTTTCTGGGTATAATTTGTGCTCTTTAAACCACCCTCTTAAAATTTCTAAATCATTATTCACATCATATAATACGTTTAGAGAACTATTACATGAATAAGAAAGTGTTGTATCATCAGCAAATGCAGTTATTTTTCCTTTAAAAGGTTGTTCAAAAAGCGAATTTACATATATCAAAAATAATATGGGACCCAAAATGAAACCTTGAGGTACAACTAAATTAATGAAACCTTGCGAGCTATAACAATTTTTTATTTTAACCATTTGTTTCCGACTTGTTAAATACGAAACAAACCAGTCATAAAAGAAGCCTCTGAATCCAGCATTGAAAAGTTTTTGTAACAGCAATGTGTGATTTACCATATCGCTTTTTTAATTTCAATGAAAAGTGAACCTGTAGTAGCAGTAGAATTTAAGCTGTATAAATTTCTCCAGTTAATTTTAAAAGAGCATCTTCTGTAGATTCGCCACTTCTAAATCCAAACTGTGCTGGATTAAAAACATTTTTATTATTTAAAAACGATACCATTCTTGATTTTATCCCTTTTTCAAAGACTTTAGAAGATACAGATAGAATTGAAATGGGACGATAGTTATTTAAGATAGTAGTATCACCCTTTTTGTGGAGAGGAACTACGAGTGCTGTCTTCAAATAATGAGGAAAAATACCAGTCTGCACACTAAGGTTAAAAATGTAGCATAGAACATCTGAGACATGAATGAAATATTTTTAAGGTCAGAGCTAGAGATTTTATCTACAGAAGTGCTTTTGGATGGAAAAAAGTTGAAAGAAAAAACTATCAGATTGAATGGGCTGACTTATGTTATTATCATGTGAGCATGCCATATCATTCGAATAATTACAGAAGAACTCATTGAATAAATTCGAGACTTTTTCAGGATCGGAAACAAATGTATTGTTGACATTTATTGTGATGTCATTATTAGCAGTATTGCGGCATAGAATATCATTTACTATTCCCCATTATTTTTTTGAGTTACCTGCACTTTCACATAATTTTCTACGATTGTAGTTTTCTCTACAAAGTGGAATTTCCGACTTAAGTTCAAGACATAACTTATCAAAATATATTTTTAAACGTTGATTCGTTGGGTGTTTTTTAATACGTCCACACAATTGCTGCTTCCTTTTAATTTTCTTCAGTAACGAAATATTCATCCAAGGTTTTATGCACTTTAACTTCTTTTTTATTATTCTTTGCTTGCTACAGTTAGAGATGTAACAATGTAATTTAGTCAAAAACAACTCAAAAGCTATGTTCGGGTCTTGAACGGAGTAAACATCTTCCCAAAACTCAAAATTAAGGTTTGCCCTAATGGTAAGGAAATCAATCTTAGAGTGTTCAATTTGTTCGCATTGTAATATTCTATTAAAACTTTGATTTATTTGTAAAGTTAAAAGATCGTGGTCAGTTAACCCTCTACCAGGCAGGACCGCTTTAAAGCGGTCCACACTTCGATAAAAAAAATCATCTGGTAACACATATATTTTTAATTATCTGGTTACACTGTTTAACAAAAACAACCGTTATATCCCAGTTGCCATGAGCTTTATTAAAATCGCAATTCAAATTTGAACGTTCTAATCAATCAAAGCAGTGAAGTCAGTGAATGTGCGTGAAATAATTAGTGCGAGTTTTTTCAATTTTTGTTATTAAAAAAAAAATATTTTCCTGTGTTTCTTCGAAATAAAAAAATTATTACTGGTGAGTAAATATGTTCTTATTTATTATGTGAATGTGTTTTGTGGACTATAAAAGTCACACCCACTATTTAACACTGACCGCTTAGAAGCGGTCTCGCCTGGTGCAGGCAAAATTTTGCCGTTGAATTTCATAAAAGATGCAATAGATTTGCTGGGCGGAACAGGTGGACGTTTGATGAGTTATCTGTTCTAAATGATGAGGAACTTGATGAAATAATGGGTGGAAATCCAGAAGTATTTCAGTCAGATAGTGATACGATAATCGTATAATTTGACCCCGTGTCGATTTCAAAATTGCAAGGTTGCTTGTTGATGATGACCGTAGTAGACTTCATTAAATCTACTAAAGGTAAAATCTGATGGATAGATTTTGATATCAATTTTTTGCCATGATCCACATTTCTCTGTCGCTTGGTTGAGTTAGATGTTGCTGGCGTGACAGTTGAAGAACGACACACGCGTTGAAGATGACCTTTTACTCCACATGATAAACATGTTGTCTCCGAGTTTGTTTGCCTCCACAACCGTTGCACGGCTTTTGTTGTAAATCGGCTTGGTGAAGAGGTATTTTACTAAGCTGGCGTGCTGAACTGTTATTATGCTGCTTTCCCACATAATGAAGCTGGTCTGACTGAAGAATCGCTAATAAGTTTTTCGTTGCTTTTTCAGCAGTATTGGCACGATCGATAACCTTCTGCAGTTAAGTACTGAACCAAAATTACAGTCCACGGCTAGCTTCCTCAAGGCGGCAACGTAATCCGAGAATTTCTCATCCGGTTATTGATCACGTTTGTGAAATTTGTAGAATGCAGTGATTTCAGATGGGCGTGGAGAAAAATGGTTTGTCAGCATTGTTTCAATATCACTGAGACTCAATGCACTTACCTGCAAAGGAGATGCCAATGATGACAAGAGATCATACACCGAAAAAAAAACTTACTCCGTTTAAGGCAAAATGCCTAAATGTAAGCAAAAAATGTCCTTTAATACGAGCTAAAGCCATGGGTTCCTCAAAATAAGTAAGTTGGATTCCTTAGTACAAGTAAATGTTGCTGCTTTGAAATAAGGAAAAGTTTAGTCAATGTGAGGACAAGGTTATAAAACTGAGGAAAATTTTACTTTTTCTAAGGATGAAGGTATCCTTAAATGAAAGAAATTTACTTAAAATAAATTCGTTGATTTCAAAAAAAAATTGTTAATTTTCTATTTCCTCTATTTTCTTATTTGTTGGTTACTTATTGTCAGTCATTCTTATATTAATTGAAATACGTTTTTAAAACTTCAAAGGAGAACTTAAAATTTTTTTTACCTGTCACCCGATCAGTGAATTGAACCTGTGTTCTGCGCCATGCCACTGTTCAAAGATGTTCATCTTACCCAACTCAGCCACCGACAGCATTTTTAAGACATACTAAAATAATTTTGTTAAACTACGCATGTAATAACAATTGCCTGATCAGGGAAGCTTCGGTTCAAATCCCGCCGACGACATATTTTTTTTTTTAATTTTTTTTATTTTTTTATTTAAAAAACAAAAAAACAAGTAGAGAACTATAAATATATAGACAAAAACAGAATACTTACTAGAAGAATAGATATTAATTTCAGCGAGTGTTGCCACTCATTTATAAAGGAAAATTTTCCTACGTAATAGTAAATTTTTTGAAGAAACTAACTAAAACTGAGTACGATTTTCATTAAACAAAACATTCCATTAGATTGAGGAAATTTTTACTTAAATGAGGAACAAGTTGTCCTCAAAAATTCTTCCCAAAGAAAAATTTACTATTTCAAAGGAAAATTTTACTAAAACCACAAACTCTATATTTGAGGAAGAGCTTTGACTTGCTTTAATGAAACATGAACTCATTTCAAAGGACTCAATTACTAAATGAAACGATATTTTCATCAATATGAGGAAAAATAACTTAGATTAAGGAAAATTTTTGCAGTAAATCCGAGGAAGGCAGTTCTTCAAATTTAATACGGTCTTTTTTTTCGGTGTAGAGTTGAGCACCAGTCAGCGAACGTGGCTTTTTGCCGCTCTGACCCTTGAAAATTATTGGCCAGTAGATACAACTTAAAACGTGCATGGTATGTTGTCCAGTTTTCTGGATGGGCTAAGTTAAATGCTTCCAAACCGCCTACGTTCGACATCGTGTTTTTTGGACGTGATGTGCCTGCCGCTTCTTTTTAACAGCAACCGCTGTCTGATCCATTAATTAATGACTTGAAGATTTTGTTTAAATTGTGCGTTCTAATTTAAACTAATTACGTACAGTTATCTGTTTGTGTGTGTCCTTGAATATTTTTTGCAACGTCGAAGAAAAAGTATGCAAAAAAATGTTACACCAAGAATGCAAGAAAACGGTACTCGCTGACTGCGTTGCTACGACATTCAACGCAATCTTGTACATACAGATGTACTCTAACTGCACCAGCAATGATCGCGTAATTAAACGTTTTTTTTTTTAGTATTATTTTTGTAGAAGAATCCTACCGACTGCGCCAATGTTAAAAACGCGACTGTTTACATATTCTCAATTGTAAAGAGCAGGTACAGAGTTAATGCATTACAGCATCGATTCTTAAACTGTAGTCCGCGGACCCCTGGTGACGCGCACCACTTGCTTACATGTCCCTTTTGTTGCCTTTAATTGCCTCTTCACTAGAACCTAATATCTCTCGATTGGCAGGAGTTGGTGGATTGGGTGGGTTCGCTTCTCTAGGAACAAAAGTAATATTATTTTACTGGTACCACTCAAGAGCCGCTTTACTGTAGCATTCCATGATGAAGATTTCGATGTTCATTGTGCCTCTGGTCACGAAATTTTGGCTTATTTTACCACAACTGTAAATTGCTCACCAAACAAGAAATTTTCTGGGAAATTTTTTATTTATTTTGTGTTTTAAATTTTTTGGGACATGTCCACTAGCGTTGGCAAAATAAAATTCTTGGTCAGGAAACTGAAAAATGTCGGAAAGGACGAACGTTTCGACATCCATAATGCCACATTCGAATTTGGACACAAAATCTTTTCTCAGTTTTTGAGCTCGTATTATTGCTTCGAAATTGTTTTCAGCATTCCGATCTGGCACTTTCTGAACTTTGTAGGTCTTCAGCCTAGCCTCCCCTTTCATTTTTCAAACAAATGATACAGAGAAATCTGCTAACTGAGCGATTTTTTTTCTGAAAGGTTTGGAGTTTTCTTCAGCATGGTTACGAGCTTCTTTGCGTTATTACGGTCACCACAACCTTTTTTCCAGAGCGTTTCCTGCTTTTTATTCATGCTAACGTCTGTTTTAAAAATTTTCATTACCCAAGATACCTAATTTATGTTAACTTTAGCATCCCTTGCAATCCTCTTGAAAGTATATTGCAGGTTATTTAAAAAAATTTTTAATTTTTTTTCACGCATTTCTATTTTGCTGCTCATGTCTTCGCAAAGTAATAGATGAGAATGCAAAGTGATATGAAATAGTATTTGACATGATTTTCTAAGCTAACCAGATCAAAATAATTTAATTTTTTTTTTTTTATGAAAGAAGTTATAAGCAAAAACGTTTGCACATATTTCTTATGACGCACTCCTTATTTGTGTGAACAGGCTTTTTGGTACTATTATATATAACATCAAATTTTAGAAACCAGCTTAATGTAGAAGCAGACCTGAGAATAAAACTTCCGAATATAGAGCCCGACATTGTGGATTTGGTTTCAAGAAAACAACATCATCCATCTCATTAAGTAAAAACTTTTACAGAAGAAAATATAACAAATTTCGCTTATAAAATGACCAATAATCACCAAAAAAATAATTTTCATTTCGAGCTTTATTATTATTATATTATTTATTAAAAAAGATATAATAAAAAACAAATTGTTTTCTATGCTTTATTTTGACCAAGAAATATTTGTCTGAGTTTAATGTACATATTTTGACTTGGAACTTTTTTAATTCTGTTACATTGCCCCAATTTTTATTCATTTTGTATTTTTATTACATGAAAATCCTAATAAAAAATGTTTGCCTCTATAAATGCGCACGATTGGTTAAAATGCAGAGAGATATATGATATAAGTATCAATATTTATTCTAAAGTAGTGTCTGCATGCTTTTGAACTTCTGGATCTTCAAAAACTAGACATACATAACATACATAGTGTTGAAAAGACCTTTAAAATAAGACCGGAAAAATTAAAGCAAAATAAAAATTCTTTGTTCCTTAACCTCGTCAGATAACCGGACCTTTTATGTCTGGTTGAGTTTGACATCGGTTGGCAAGCCTGCCTGAGTGTCTTCGTCATTATTGAGTTAGAAATTATGCTTAGAACGACGTCAAATGTCTAGGGTTGGGATGGGGTTCGCACAAAGAAATTTAACTCGATAAGGGGTCCGCGGACTACATAAGTTTAAGAACCCCTGCATTACAGCATATAATGTACTGTACTGTTACTACATAACATAAAATAGAATACATGTTAGCGCTATAAGTGGCAAGGTTGGTGGTTGCATACACAACATATGTTTTCAAGCCAATGGCTTGACGGCTATGAAAGTGACAAAAAAAGATAACAAATGTGATATACGCACTTTGTACATTTCAACGGCAGTTCCTCAGTAGCTCAAGTGTTAGAGCGGCCGTCGAAAAATATGCAATTGATGCATGAACGGTCAGAGGTTCGAGTGCATGTACAGCATTAACCAAACTGGTCTGATGAGGCTATTGGTAATAGCCGAAACATATAACCAATTACCAGGTTAAATTGTTTCATTTATTATCTTTGTCATGTTTGTTGAATAAAAAAAAAAAACATTGATCAATTAGTAAAAATTTACAATAATATTGATCTTCGCTGAATATTTCTATTTTATTTACATTTTTTTACATTTTTACGGAAGTGATATGCCAAATTTCAACCAAAATTTCAGAGAAAAATTGTTGACAACACTGCCACTTATCGATCGACTTACAAAGTACCAATTTATTTTCGAATTGCATCTGTCTTTCGAATCGCATTGCCTTTCGAATCGCTATAAAGAGTAAGGCTCCTGGTATTATGTTCGGCTAAAAGGCTTTGAGCTTCGTACATTTTCTTCGCCTATCAAGAAGCTATTGATGCCACTGATTGGCCGACAGACATTCTGTTTGTTTTATTAATTTTGATTTTAAGACCTACTTCTTCCGATGAAGATCTGACTGCTTGGTGGTTTCTCACCACCTTATAATTTCAGGCGAAGCTAAAGTTCCGTTACCATCTACTTGTGTACATTAGACCTGTCTAGAAATTTACGAAATATGAATTTTTTTATGCGCTGAAAGCTTATCTGTAAGCTCTATGCATTTAACCCTTTCGCCCCTACTGGTGTCATACATCCCAGCAAAATTCAATGAAATGGGATATATACAGTATGTCAAGAATGAGTTTACACATTGGAAAAGAAATGCTATTTTTCAATTTGCTTATCAAATAATATTACTTTTTATTTCTATAAATCATTTTTTTTAACTGTTATAGTTACTGACAGTATTTACAAAGAATTCATAAAAAAAAGTTCATATTCAACGCAAAAGAAACGAAAAATACAACAAAAACAAATTCTACTCAATTTTATAAGTGTCAAGTAACTCTTTACACAAATGCTTCTGAAAGTATTTTTATATTAATCTTTTAAACTAAAACTTGATATTTAAAATATTTAGTATTTGGTATGGGCACCTTTAGCATCTATCACGCATTATAGCAATTTTTTCATTGATTTAACCAACTTTTGCAAGTCATAATTGCTCGGAATCTTTTGCCACTATTTCATTATAGCAGTTTTAGGGGCTGTTCGGTTTTTTGGATACCTTTTAGCCACTTTTTTCTTTAAAAAGACCCACAAATTTTCAACTGGGCTTAAGTCAGGACTTTGGGCTATGGTATGCAGCACTTTGCCACTGTTATATAGAAGCCACAATCGCATCATACTCGCCTTATGCTACCCATGTTTTGCATAAAATAAATGAACTTTGAAACTGACGAATTAAATTTTTATTTATTTCTCTTTATTGGGAGATTATGTCTCATCTCAGAACTTTATTGGGACATTATATCTCAGGTCAAAGGTAAGGATAAAGGACATTTCAAGTATGCCAAACATATTTTTTGTATATCTTGTTTAGTAATTTGCTAGCAGTATTGCAACAAACCCAATCAATTTTGAGAAAAAACTCCGGGGCGAAAGATATATCTTAGATATTGCGCTTTTCGCCAGAAGGTCGAATTCGAATTTTAAAAGGTTCTCTCAGAAACACATAAATAAATTTTATTTTGGAAAATATTTCAAAATAATAATAATGCAGTTTCTTTTTTACATCACTTGAAACATGCAATATCAAATTTTTTTCTGAAATTCCAACATTAAATATTTCCGAGAAAAAATTTTCAAATTATGTTTTTACTGTTATATAGCCTACTACCTTTGTACTTAACTAAAGTAAGTCAGTTATTTTTGACCGTCTTTAAATTGCTTCATTTAAAAGAAAATGTACAAATTGTTGCTATTCTATATTTTTGATTTTATTTTTACTTGCTCTGCTAATAGGCATTATTGTCTTATATCTTCAATTGTATCCTATAAATTAGGGATGGCCAACTGAGGTGCCCAAAAGTCGACAGCGCGCTGACGTTTACAACAAAATTTTCGCGCTAGTATGTGTATAAATGTGTGTAGGAACTCCAACGAAAAAAAAAACATTAGTATAAATGTGTTTTGTCTTTTCCACGTAAAGAAAACATTACCCAGTATAAATTCGTGCATCACTGATGTAAATGAAGAAATAAACTGCGAAAGTATGGCATGGCTACACAAAAAATTATTAAACTGAAAATTCATCAATAAAAACAAAAAGTACTATTCCGAGAATTAAAACTATTTTTCCATGAATAAGAACTTTTTTTACAACAATGATGCACACAAGAGGAGTTTTTTAGTCTCTTATTTTTTTTACAAGTCAATAATACATGCGTAAAAATTGCCTTTCGCAGAAATAATGTCTTTGACCTGAAATTTTCACAACTGGCATTGCACAACTCATTTGCGCTGATTTGTTTTGTTTTTGCACGTTTGATTCCGACTGGGTCTCCTGCATATTCATTTTTCAAACGAACCAGCGCATAGAAATCAGCAACTACACGGCGGGATGAATGATGGCACGTTTCATAGATTGTGAACGCGGGAGGGCATTACCATATCAATTATTTTCCATGGGTTAGGATGGGTTGAAATTTTCACTCAGTTGGAAACTTGGAATTGCGATTACAAGGAAATGATAGCAATAGTAGAAAATGTTCTTTGTTTACCCGGCGCGACTGCCTCTGTGGAACGAGTATTCGCTTCTATGAATATGACGTGGACAGCTGAAAAGTCTCAGTTAAAAGTAGAAACTTTTCTGACCACTAAGATTAATTTAAATATGTCGTGCATTGATTATTACAATTGAATAGAAACAAAACCGGACAAGCTGCGGAAAATCAAAACGAAAAACAAGCATTTTGTTGAAACTCAAGGTGGAACTGAACGAATCAGACGAGGAATACATGGACGAAGATTCTGATTAAATTTAAGTGCCAAACTATTAATTCATACACAACAATTACTGCATATTCTGCTTAAAAAAGCAAAAAATTGTATCCTTTAATCAATCCTGTTTTCGAAAAATTAAATCCTGTAAAATGACAAATTTTCCTGTTTTTCCTTGAAAAATTTATGGCATGATTAGGTATAGTAATTGGTTCACAAATAAGAAACGTAACGTAGTTTTCGTCAAAATCTCGATCCACAAGAGTACTTTTGATTAAAATCGGCTGAGATACGGTCCGTTCAAAGTTATCTACTATTGTATGATTTTACCAATTTTACCTTTTTTAATTTTTACACACAAAAATAATGTTTTCAACTTTTTTATTGAATATACATTATTTTTGTGTAAAAAATTGGCAGCAGCAGCAAAAAGAACAACGAAGAAATGAACAACTCCAATCGCTTTTCATTGCAGGATGGAGCTTCCTTCAGGCCATTACAATAGCAACAGTAACTACGAAAGAAGAACGAGGTAGATGAAAACTAGAAAAGCCCAAAAGTATCCGATGGCTAGAGATAGCAACAGCAAGGAGGCTATTGTTAAAAGTGCGAATAAAAGTAAGTAATGCCCTCCAATCAAGAAATCTCGATGTTATATATTTAACAAAAACGTTGAAAGAAAAAATGTAGAATTTTAAATTAAAAATAATGGTGATAGATGCAATATTTTTATAGTTGACACGGTGCTGAACAAGCTTAGTAGGGAGGTCCCTGGGGTTGAGGCTTTGTCTTTCACTCCCAAGCAGGAACAAGCTGTGAATGTAATCTTAAGAGGGCTTAGTTCGGGCTATGAGAAAGTTGAAATCATGCAAGAGATCATTGGCTTAATACCTGATGTGATGGACAGAGTCTACACTCTCAACACACATAGATCCCTGAAAGAGGGGTTTAGGTACTGTGGGAACACTTATTAATTTAAGCACTTGTTAAAAATAAAAATTTATAAAATAGCTTACTATTAATTTGTTATCAAAATAAATTATATTAAATTTGGAAAAATTTTAAATAAATTTTTATAAAAACTATAATTTTCAATTTTTGTACGATATATTTGTAGCTGAAAGCCACTAGTGACCTTTACAAAATCAAGAGCTTACTTAATACACAGGTCAATTGAAAAAAAACCCAGAGGCCTGTGCAATGCAAAAGGTGCAAAAAATTTGGGCACATTGCAAAAAACTCTGAAAGCGCATACAAATGCGTGAAGTGCGACAATTAGCATTTACCTAGGGAATGTGCGACGACGAAAGATTCTGGATCGAAACCAATATGTGTGAACTGCCCGGGGAAATCATCCCACCAACTATAGTGGCTGTGGTTAGTACAAAGAATACAGCAGCAATAAAAACGAACTATTTAAGAAGTCAACGGAAGAGAGAGCTGTAAGGAATATAACAACTTTCATCTTCGCAAAAAAAACCGCTTCCTCTTACTGCTACTTAACATTCTTAATCAGTTCTTTGAGTTGTTAAACACTTTGTTTGGGTGGATGTCCAAAGGCTTCTAGGGGAAAATGAAACTTTTTTAGTAATTTGACTCATTACAAGAGGTAAGGATACCGTATCTTGAGCTGCTAAGCCAAGTTATGTCAATTAAAGTCAAATTCTGCTAAATTTTCTAACCTTCAATGTATCATCACTAATTGAACACACCAGGAGGATAGAGCTCCAGAAAATTTTGCATACTAATAATATATCCATCGCATTTCTGCAAGAAACACATCTTAATACGTGGCACAAAGTTTTTTTGGAGACATTTTTTATTTTCAGGAGTGCTGGACAGCTACTCAGACAGAGTAGGAATAGCGATCTTAAATAGCCTCAGTTGCAGCATCGTCAAATTGTCGAACGCTATACTTCCACGAGTTTTTATTTCAGTAAATGTTAAAGTTAGTGGGGTAAACCAGAGCATGTAGCACTGAAATGTCACTAGAAGAACTAATTAAAATTGATTCCCTAGCTTCGGCTTTTGATTGTGCTGTTATTGGTGATGATCTGAATGCGCGCAGTTGGGTGATACTTTCCTTAACTTAATTGCTAATTGGCAACGGAGCTTCCTACCGTCACTGTTATGTTACAGCTGCTTTACCAAACTTCCCAAGGTCGTCATCCTATTTGGATCACTTCTTAGTTTCTTCACATTTTATAAAACTGATTGATTTCAATTAATTACAATGTGAAAACTCTCCCAACTTTTTCAGATCACTGCCGTCTTTTTTTTCAACATAAAATTTAAAAATATGGAACTGCAACTAAACGTTGTTAATTCATATAAAAGCCCAAATTGACCTATCTTTATCGAGATTCTTGATTCCAATCTTTCCCAGTGCCTTCATACTCATACAAGTAATCTCAATAATAATGAGATTGACCAAGATATTGCGTCATTTAATTCTGTAACAAAAGCGATCATAGACAGACATGCCGATGTGATTGCTGTGACGTCAGACTATAGGAGTTACTGCCAAGCATAGGTCAAACGTGCCATTCTGTACCAGTATCACAAGACAGAAC
Source organism: Meiosimyza platycephala (assembly GCA_963662105.1). NCBI lineage: Eukaryota > Metazoa > Arthropoda > Insecta > Diptera > Lauxaniidae > Meiosimyza > Meiosimyza platycephala. The sequence continues at coordinate 64,930,018 of OY759211.1, read as the reverse complement.
GATACAATGAAATGACTTAGTTTCGTTTGTTTGTGACTTGTAGTCCGCTCATGAAAACGTACGACTTACATACGAGCGCTTAAACTTATAGAGCATTTCATTTGCTTTGTTTTTTGTTTCGATTTCATTTGTGAATTTCGTACACAAAAGCTTGGTAGACTTGCAATCATGGCAAGTGGCTTGATGGCAGTTATATATGACCTTTAATATAACCTATGGTGAGAGAAAATCGAAGTTTTCAATAAGAGACTTTTTACATGAAAATTTAAAAAAGTATGTCTATGCCTTTCTTCCGGATATTTCTTCATAACTAACTGTTGCTACTTTTTATGCAAAAGGAAAAATTAATCGAAATGGGATAAAAAAATTAGGCACAAAAATTGTATTTCAGCTAGCGATGATTCAGTTCCTGCAAAGCGAGGTTTTAGTTTCAAGTCGACTAAAGATAATTTTGAAGTCGGATTAAAAAATATTAATTCCATTGCAAGCAATTGCAATTTGGAATAGACATTTTCGATTTCATGGCAAGAGAAATTATTCCTTTATTTGGGATTGAGAAATTTTAATTCCATTCCAAGGAATTAGAATTCGGATTCGACTTTTGGAATTTAATGACAAACAATTTTAATTTGTTGATTACATTCTGAGAATTTAAATTTGGAATTCGAATATTTTGATTCCATTCCAAAGAATTATAACTTTTTCTTTCAATATTAGTTTTAGGTTTTATTCCAGGATTTACATAAAAGAATTTGAAAGCCAATTCATGAGGCCTAATTTGGCAGAAACAATTTTTATCCAAAATTTTGAGGGCCCATGTATATTATTCACGGCTGTCAAGGAGGCGAAAAAAGTTTCGTCACGATCGCGGTTAAAACTAAGTATGCAGGTTTTTAGAGGGTGGTTTTTGGGTTTAACAATTTTTGGCCATTTTTCGTATAAAATTCACTCGATTTCGAGTAAATACATCACAATTGCCTTTATAGTATATATTAGACCTGTTCAGAAATTTACGAAATATGATTTTTTTAGGGGGCTGAAAGCTTATCTGAAGGCTCTATGAATTCAGATAAGATTTGCATCAAAAAAAATTTAAAAATATTTGTGTTAGATATTGCGCTTTTTGCCGGAAGGTCGAATTCGGGTGTTAATCTGAATTTTAAAAGGTTCTCTCAGAAACACATAAATAACTTTTATTTTAGAAAATATTTCAAAATAAAAATAATGCTGTTTTCCTATGTTTAGTCCAATTAGCCAGTTCTCAAGGTTAGAAACTTTTAAAATTGTTTCAATTCTATTTTACAATGCTTAAAACATGAAATTTAAAATTTTTTTTCTGAAATTCCAACTTTAACCTTAAATATTTTCGAGAAAAAAGTTTTCAAAAATTTTCAAAATATTTTTTTATGGTTGTTGGTAGTAGGCTAACCTTTGTGCTTAAAAAAAGTAAGCCATTTATTTTTGACATTCTTTTAATTGCTTCATTCAAAAGAAAATGTACAAATTGTTAATGTTCGATATTTTTTATTTTATTTTTACTTGCCCTACTAATAGGTCATTGAAATATGAACAAAAATTTAAAATTTTCGGTTTTTTTAAATAGTCTTTTTGACTTAACTTATATAAAAAAAAAGCTTTTTGACTTTACAAAGAGCCACTTTGATAGGAAATCTGATTTTCTACAAAAGTTGTATGATGTGTTGATACTAAAAATATATAGTTTTTGAGTTATAGTTAAAAAAAATAAAAAATGGACAAATTTGCACCGTCCTCAAAAGTCCACGCCGAAGCTTAATTGCACTTTTGGATTTATCATTTATAGGGTGCAATTGAACATATGCATAAGACAATGAAATACCTTTAAAGAATTAGTTTCTTGTTCAAATTCATAGTCAATAACCTATTAGTAGGGCAAGTAAAAATAAAATCAAAAATATCGAACAATAACAATTTGTACATTTTCTTTTGAATGAAGCAATTAAAAGAATGTCAAAAATAAATGGCTTACTTTTTGTAAGCACAAAGGTAGTAGGCTATACAACAATAAAAAATAATTTTGAAAATTTTTTCTCGGAAATATTTAAGGTTAAAGTTGGAATTTCAGAAAAAAAATATAAAATTACATGTTTTAAGCGTTGTAAAATAGAATTGAAATAATTTTAAAAGTTTCTGACCTTAAGAACTGGTTAATTAGACTAAACATAAGAAAACAGCATTATTTTTATTTTGAAATATTTTCTAAAATTAAAGTTTTTTATGTGTTTCTAAGAGAACCTTTTAAAATGCAGATTAACACCCAAATTCGACCTTCCGGCAAAAAGCGCAATATCTAACACAAATATTTTTAAATTTTTTTTGATGCAAATCTTATCTAAATTCATAGAGCTTTCAGATAAGCTTTCAGCCCCCTAAAAAATTCATATTTCGTAAATTTCTGAACAGGTCTAGTATATACTTATGTATACATATGTATGCATAAACTTATAAATACATATATATATATATATATGTATTTATACAGGTATGGGTATATAAATTGCACATTTTTTTATACAGTGGCTCACAGATTATTTCATGCAGTGCATTCTTTTAATTTCAATGCTCTGTAACTTTCAAACTAATTGGAATATGAAAAAAACTTTGATACCATTAGAAAGAACAAAAATTTTAGTTTTAAAAAAATGTTTATTTATTGTAAAAATATATTACCTGGAATTTTTATAATAGAAAATCGAAAAATACTACTGAATTTCATGTCACAGCTTATTTCATGCAGACATGTATAAATTGAAAAAACATTGTTTAAAATAATTATTTTATAATTTTAAATCTGTAGTGTGGTAGCCTCTTTGGTCAACTACATCTTAAAGACGGTTTGGCATGTAAGCTGCAAATTTTTTGTTGGTATCTGGCGAATTATAGCGCCAATGAATTTTTAGTGCCTTTTTTAGGTCGTTTTTGCTTGAAATGTTGTGTTCGGATATTTTTTTCCAAAATCGTCCATAAATTTATAAGCACCCTTAGGTCAGCTGACTATGCTGGCGGTGCCATAAAATAAGGGCATTTGTATATTAACCAAAATTGACATATGCCCCCTTTGTATTTCGGGTTTTTACCTTGGTAAAACCGTAAATTTGTCTTCATGCCCAGATTTTCGGTGCTCTGTAACAAATTGACACTCATAATCTGAAGACAAATGTCCATGCTCGTGATATTTTCAATAAGAGACAATAAAAAGACATTTCCGGTACCAGCAGCTGACATGCAAGCCCAAACCATGGCACTGTTTTATATTCCTCTGTTGTATATTCCTCTGTTGTTTTTTCTATTTGGCTTTCGCGAGATGCTATCTTAGTCAAATAAGTTAAATTCCGATTCGTTCACTAATATTACTGAATTCCAGTACTCAGTGGTCTTCAAAAAATGTTATTGGCGAAAATCAGACGGATAATCTCATTTTTAATTGATGCGGGTTTTTGCGAACTACTCGCCAGTTAAACATTTTCGGTTTGGGCTTGCATGTCAGCTGCTGGTGCCGGAAATTTTGCTTTTATAGAAAATATCATGAGTATGGATATCTGTCTTCAGATTATAAGTATCAATTTGTTGCAGAGTGCCGAAAATCTGTTCATGCAGACAAATTGACGGTTTTACCAAGGTAAAAACCCTTATTTGATGGCACCGCCAGCATAGTCACCTGACCTAAAGATGCTTGTAAATTTATGGACGATGTTGGAAAAAAATATCCGAATACACAACATTTCAAGCAAAAACGACCTAAAAAAGGCACCTAAAATTGAGTGGTGCTATAACTCGCCAGATACCAATAAAAAATTTGCAGCTTCGATGCCAAACCGTTTTTAAGCTGTATTTGACCAAAGAGGCTTCCACACTACATACCTAAAATTATGAAATCATTATTTTAAACAATGATTTTTCAGTTTATCTGCATGAAATAAGCTGTGACATGAAATTCAGTAGTATTCTTCGATTTTCTATTATAAAAATTCCAGGTAATATTTTTTTACATTATGTAAACATTTTTTTAAAACTAAAATTTTTGTTCTTTCAAATGGTATCAAAACTTTTTTAATATTCCAATTTGTTTGGAAGTTACAGAGAATTGAAATTAAAAGTATGCACTGCATGAAATAAGTTGTGAGCCACTGTATATATACAGTTTTATCATAGATTGCCATAATCAGGGCTGTAAACAGTATGGCCCTCGAGAAAATTACAAGAACAATGCTACAAGGCGAAAGTAGTGAATATGTAGATGGGCATTTCCACAGAATGGTCTACCGGGACTGAAAATTCAAATGTTAATTGACAACTGATTTTTTTCTAATATTATAATGAGAGAATGTTTTAATTTTTATAATATAATGTATTTACGGCTTATCTCAGTTGTTATTATGAGAAAATTGGTCGGAAAGCTGAAAATATGTTTTTTTTTGCTTTTTTCAACTTTCAATTGCATTTTGTCTTTAGTATTTTTTGTTTATATATTTATGTTATGGTTACACTTAACTCATGAAATATTTCTGTGAACAACCAATAAATACCATACAATTTAAAAGAGACCGAAAAAATTTCGAATAACCGTAAACTTTAATTTTGATTTCATTGCTATTCTAATGTCGCGTTCTTGTACCTGGGTCATCATTTGTTATCAGTACTTTGCGATCGTTCAAAGCAGGTTTCTGTCAATTTTAGTTCAAATCAAATTTAGTGACCCCAACTCAAAAAACAAGTTACTGCTTATAGTAATCATACTAAACATTTTATTTTGATTTTCAAAGTATGTCGCGTTCGCTATCGTAAATGTAACTTTTTTTAAATACAAATATTTTTATTATTTTAACATTAAAGACCACTTATTCGATTCACATGGAATTTACACTACGTAGCTTCTAAATCAAGGTCATAGATTAGGCTACAAAACTTTTATTTAGGGTGGCTCTCATTCAAAAATAATTTTAAAATATCATTTTCACGAAAACCGGTAAATCGATTCACACCAAATTTGCACCACGTAGCTTTTATATAAGGAGGCATAGCTTATGCTGCAATACTTTTATTTAGGCTGCATATTTAGAGCGGCCCTCATAAAAAATTATTTTGAAATACCATTTTCTCGAAGACCGCTTAATCGATTCTCATGGAATTTACACTACGTGGTCCTCATTTTAAAGAGCATAGTGTTCTAATATAATTTTTCTTATTTCATAATTTCTTTATCTTCCGTAAAGTTTTTAAAATAACTCCGCTCCCTACACTAGCCACCTACCGGAAAGGGCAGAACAACGTCTGCCGGGACAGTTTACTAACGTTAAACTCTCAAATAATACATATATATATGTGACGTTTTTGTGATCTTGAGTTGAAAATACTTGAACAAATCAGTATTACAAACGTTATGGAAAAAAATGTCGCGTGACAAATGTCGCGTGCTAAATTATACTTAAGCATAAGAAAAAAGAATTAATGCATATATTTCAACATAACAACTATCAATAGAATGCCAAATTATTCCATTTTAGTTTAAAATTAATCTCTTTGAAATATTATTTTACGTTTCGCAGATATCTGCATTTTTCTAGATGAAGTCGAAAATGAGTTCCATTTTTTGTCGCGTTCTCGATTCCATGTTTATTGCTTATAAATTGGAAACCTCAAATCGACAGAACATACCTTTTGCACTAAACATAGACCTACTAAAATGCTATCGAAAAATAAAAACAAAAAAAAAAATGTTTTAGTTTTCCTTATTTTTTTCCACTTCAAAGGCGTACGAATGTCGCGTTCTCGATCGTGGAAATGCCCAGATATTAATTACAGAGAATTATTATTTTTATTTTGAAATGGAGCTCATTAAAAGTTGCTTATAATAGAATAAAACTAATTCATACAAAATTAAACTTTAAACTAATAATGCACAAAGTTCGAGCTAATTAATAGTTAAGTTTAAGATTCTAAATTACTAAGCTCGAGATAAACGCCAACAACAGGTATAGATTTTAATCGAGAAATTAAGATGAAGAAATTTAATTTTTATTATTAAAAAATATTAGAATAATAGACAAAGATAGTATATGTTGAAGTAATTTACTACAGAATAATTTTATAGAATCTTTAATTTAAAACTAGATTTTTATTAAAAAAAAATAACTTAATAACTAAAGAAAATAGTGTTGATTATGTAAGTGAATTGATTTGAAACTGCATTAATTTAAAAAGCAAAAATAAATTAATGTTTTAACCACGGTTGTTACTACTGAGTACTTTTTGGTAAAAACTGGGAACCATAGGAGAGACAGGTACGCCAGCTAACACCTCCTCCAAAGAAACAGAGTTAACACTAATTGGAGATAAGTAGTATTGGTTGTTCCAAGGTGATTCACTTAAAGACAAAAAAATATTATTGATTAAGTCATTATTTAAAAGGCACAAGTTAGAAATGAATTTTTTCATTAGAGTAAGTGCATATCTCATCAATGGTTCAACATTCGATTTTTTATAAATAAAAACATTAGAATACTTCTTATTAATACTTTGGTAGTTCATATTAATTAATTGTCTTAGAATATTTCTCTCAAGGATCTCAAGTTATATTGCTGCAGTGGGGGAAAGAGTAAACCAGCAAGGAAAAGCGTAAGTTAGTACAGGTCATATTAAGGTTTTGTAAAATAGAATCTTCGTATTAACCGAGAGACTGTTTTTTCTAAAATAGTTATATAAGGGATTGGCAGCTCTCTTGGCCTTTACAAGGGCTATCCTCGCGTGAGTGTTAAATTTAAATAGGCAATTGAAATTTACACCTAAATATTTAATGTGCAGCTTGAAAGGTATTCACTCACTCACTCCATCAATTTCAAGAATCAGTGACTTGCTAGCTTTAGCGATTCCCGAAGGTCCTTTACCGGCAGCATTCCTGAAGCAAATGCATTCCGTTTTGGAAAAGTTAATATTAATTCCCCACGACTTATAATATTTATGAACATCTTTTATATGTAAACTGACCTTTGATAAGGCTTCAACTGGGTACCTACTGCTTGCATAAATACGAAAGTATCGTCTGCGTAAAGGAGTGCACTAGATCCAGTAGAATGCATATGTGGAAAATCAGACATAAAAATATTATAAAGAAGTGGGCCTTAAATCGATCCCTGAGGAACGCCACGGCCTATTTGCTTAAGTTCCGATTGGGCATGCTGAACTTGGGTGAAGAAAAATCTGTCGATTATTTTGAATATTAGTGGGGGAAAATTGTTTTGTGTTAATTTATAAAGAAGCCCGTTCCACCACACACTATCAAAAGCCTTTTCAACATCAATAGAGCATCCTATCGTACAATTTTTTTCCTTAAGGCTAGATGATACATCATTATGTATTTTTAGAAGCGCATGTAACGTGGAGTGACCCTTTTTGAAACCGAATTAAAAATCAGAAATGATATCTACACCGCTGTCCGTAAATTCTTCGATTTTAAAGTAAATAATTTTTTCAATAATCTTCCCGACATTCGACAATAAAGAAATTGACCTAAAGTTAGAAACATCAATCCCTCCTCTTTTCTTGGCAATGGGAAGTACTTTACCAACCTTCCAACATTCAGGGAAATAACCATTATTCAAACAATTATTAAAAATTATAGTTAAAAAGTTAATGGCTTCTTCAGATAATCTTTTAAAAATGAAATTCGATAGTCCGTCTGGACTTGCTGATTTTTTGGTATTCATATTTTTCAAAATACTTTTCATTGCGTCAGTCGAAGTGAAAAATTCTGAGTAACATGGAGAAAGTGCAGAGTTTTCCTCGTCAAAGATAAAAGCTCTAGGCGGCAGACAATTTTTAAAATTGTTTACACTAGCTTCAGCATTGGCAACAAGATCATTATCAAAGCTAGGAACAGAATATCGAAAAGTATTTTCAAGAAAATTACTTAACCCATATCGTACCAAAATATTCAGGGAGATTTTTTTTGAAAATCATTGTGATGGGTGGGTGCAGTGGATGAAAAAACCTGACCGTGGTGAATTTGAAAAAAATCGGTGAGTGAATTTCCTAGAATTGCAGATTAAAAATTGATTCGTTAACGCATCAATGGCCACTTCCCATACTCTTAAATCTATATATAAAATACAAAGTCGGGTTAGTTACACCATTTATAACTCAAGAACGGCTGGACCGATTTTAATGATCTCTGATTTGTTGGATTCCTCTCCGCCTCAAATAGAACAAAGGCTGGAAAAAATTTATTTAGGGTGCATAATTAGGGTGGCCCTCATACAAAATTTTTTTTAAAATAGCATTTTTACAATGACCACTTAATCGATTCACATGGAATTTACAGCACGAGTCTTTTATATTAAGAGGCTTAAAAATTTTACTAAAGATGCATATTTAGGGTGGTCCTCATAAAAAAAATTATGTTTAAAATAGCATTTTTACAAAAACTACTTCATCGATTCACATAAAATTTGCACCACGTGTCGTTTATATATGTATGAAAGTATATGCACATTAGGGTGATTCAAATTTTTTACTGTTTGTTATTTCTAGGGTGCTGTTGCTTAAAAAGTAAGTTTATGATGTGAAGTAAAAGCTCACGAAAATTCAGCTCTATACCTCAATTTTATAAGGTGGGGCTGAAGCCTGTTAGTTTTACATGTAAATTGTATGGAAAAATTATTTTTTATTAAAAAGGTATCTGAATGAATAGGTTATTAATGTTGTTGGGCTGAACAGGGTCGTTTTTCAAAGATTAATTTTTGCGCTGAATCTAAATCTGGCCTCAGAAACGACTCATCATGTCAGAATTCTGAAATATTTGAAATACATTTGTATACCTATACTAACTGAATAAAAATCAATTTAAAATGATTTTACGAAATAAAATTATTTTGGTTGTATATTGCATTATAAATAAAGGTATGGAAACAAAAAATAAAAACTGTTTTAAAAAATGCATTCAAGAGGGCAAACATATATAAATTTTAATCTACACTGAGAATGCTAAAATGAATTCATAATTGCGACTTGTTTTTTCCACAACGGTGTTGTCAGCAATCAATTTTTTTCATTGCTAACGTTGGGCAAGTTATTATGTGATTTTGCCAACAATTCAGATAAGTTGGATTCCGCGAAACCCGGTACGATACGCAATAAAGGATTTTTTCACCAGTAGTCTGTAATTTTTGGCACTGTATGAGAGCCTTGAGAGTAATACTATACCCATGCCCCAAAAGCGCTTCAAAGCCCATCGGTCCAATTCAAAGTTTCGTTCGTTCGTTCATATACGGACAGTCAGCTTTTGTTTTAACTCAAAAGTGCCTCAGACTTCTTTATGGTCATCAGATCTTTCCTCATGAATTATTATTGGTTAACGTTTTCTAGTGTCAGAATAATCACGGCTATGATGGCGATATCTTTGCTTCATTGGCTGAGCTGGCATTAAACTCAAAATGCATACGTTTTGTTACAATCAACTTTCACAAACAACATTTTTATAAACTGAACTAAGAAATAATGATTGCCAACAATTAATATGTAAATTACCTGAAAAAATACAAATATTCAAAATCTTTTCCAACCAAAAATTTTTTAGAAGTGATAAAAAAATATACCTAGGGAAGTGGCCATTGATTCGTTTACGCATCACCATACTTGTGTGTTATCTTCTGCTCATCTTATCAATCCGTCAACTATATTATTCTTGTTTGATATAAGTTTAGCCTATTCCAAGTTATTCTATATGGGTTTAGTTGATAATGGATAATTTTTAATATTTTTACCTAATTTTTTAAAAAAGCTCCAAACTTAAGGTTTTTTTGCACTCCCCTTTTAGCTTTAAAAAAGGGCGTGGCATGACCAAAAAAATTTTTTTATGAAAAGCGAATAAATCAAACTATAATATCAGACACTTAAACTTTTTATTATACAAGTATATCATGGTGAAAAAATTTTGCAAACATTAGGCATTTTCGTGATTCGTTAACGCATCAACGGTACGATATGGGTTAAAGCCGGAGCAATTCTATTTTCATCGGAAATAATTAACCCTTTGACTCGGCGCGTACACATATGTGTACATCAACTTTGAACTCAATTTGCTAATTATGTGGAGTCTAAGGCAGCCATGACTTTTTTTTTAAATTTTCGCAATTTTTCAAAGTTTCAAACAAAATCTTTCATTCAAAATCATTATTTGTATTGCTGATGGAAGACGCAAAAGTATCGGAGCAACTTGTGTGAATAATAATTTAGTATTAAGGGTGTGATTAAAATTTAAAAATTAAGTGAGTAATACTAAAGAAAAAGTTGAATAAACTATGAAATATTGAAAAAAATAAGTGATTTTATAAGATATTTGCAAAAATTTGCAATAAATAACAATTTTTCTACGAAAAATTTAGTGCGAAAGTCATATGTACACAATCGTGTACATATGACTTTACTACGGATGTACACGATTGTGTACATATGATATGTCCACACATGTGTACAAACGTAGGCAAGTAATAAAAAAAACCTCTTTTTTTGTAAATGCCATCAATATCTAGGAAAGGTTGCTCAGATGAGGAAATATCGGACTTATTGAATGCATTGAACTCCGATCTAGAGTTATCGGATGATGATGAAGATATTGATAACCTAGATAACAACTTAAAACTTACGAAAGAAGCAGAGACGCCAATTTATCGACCAAAACCATCCATTTTTGATTCTGTAATGAGAGATGACAATTGTAACGATATTATGTTAGATGCAGATGAACCTGTATTTGACAACGAAGAATTCAGTTTCACTGATGAATTTATGAGTTTTGTCGTGACTGAAAAAGATAAAATTGAATTTAGACGTAGAAGTTTTGAACCTAACGCTCATAAGTTTGAATCACGGCCTGATCACCATGATGAAAATTTTAATATTTCCTCCAGAACGCCCTACAGTTAGTTTTCAAAATTTGTTACTCCAAAACTTTTTTCAAGAATGGCTGTATATACCAATTTGTATGCTGAACAGAGCGGTCTGAGTACTCGAGCATTTAAGCGTACAAACTCTAAAGAAATTATGCAGTTTATTGGTCTTCATTTGCTTATGGGTACGATGAAACTACCACAAATAAAAATGTACTGAAGTAAGAATTTACAAATAGAATCTTTTGTTTCCGCAATGTCCTGTGAGCATTTTTATCAATTGAGATCGTCACTGCATTTAGTAAATAATTTGGATATATGCACCTTCTGACTGCAAAGATAAATTTTTCAAAATTCGCCCTCATCAATAGTATTTTAGATTACTGCAGAAAAATCGAGGTGGAAGAAACTGTTGCAGTCGACGAGCAGATAATTCCTTTTAAAGGACGTTTAAATGTAAAGCAGTATATTAAAGGAAAACCGAATCCTTGGGGAATAAAAGTTTATTTTTTATGCGGTAAAAGCGGATTTCCTTATGAATTTTTTATTTATCAAGGTGCCAATACTGTGATATCCAGCTTTGATCTATCCAGATATGGACATGGTGCTGCTACAGTAATTCATTTGGCCAAACGACTGACTTTACCCGGCCACAAGTTGTATTTTGACAATTTTTTTAGTTCGTATCAACTGTTTGAGATACTACACCAGATGAAGATAAATGCAACAGGCACAATAAGAATAAATCGCTTCAAAAATCCTCCGTTTCTTGCTAATAAAGATTTACTAAAAAAAGGAAGAGGAACGGCTGATGAGCTAGTAAGTCGTGACGGAAAGATTTCTATTGTTAAATGGCAAGACAATAAAGCTGTCTTTTTAGCTTCCAATTTCATTGGGCTAGGAGAACAAAAGGAAGTGCAACGATTTGACAAGAAAGAAAAAAAATATGTAAGAATAAAACAGCCAGAGGTTGCAATATGTATAATGAAGGAATGGGAGGAGTAGATCTATTGGATCAATTAATTTCTTACTACAGAATATTTATTAAATCAAAAAAATGGAATCGAAGAGTGATTTTCCATTTTATTGATGTAGCCGTTTGTGCTAGTTGGATTCTTTATAAAAAGGATTTAAATAATAATAAAGTTAAAACAAATGAAATAATGCCTTTGCTTGAATTTAAACAAAGCTTAGGCCGAGCACTAACAGAAATAAATATAAAAGAGAGAAAAAGATGAAGACCATCTGAAGAATCCTTGAACGCTGCAATTTCTAAAAGCTTCAGCAGGGGAGAAACAATTGTCGAAATACAGTACGATGGCATGAAACACTACCCTACAGCAGACGTAGGCAAGGAAGCAACTAGGTGCAAAAATAAAAATTGTAATGGAAGATCTAGAATATCTTGCATAAAATGTAAATAGCATCTATGCCTAAGCGGAAGCCGCAACTGTTTTCTTGAATTCCACACCAAACGCTAAGTTTGTAATTAATTATTTTTATTTATTTATTTATGAAACTACAGAAAACTTACATAATTCTTGTTTCTTTTATAACTGACATGGTATATATATACCTATATATTTATACACATGACTCGAAATGTACACATATGTGTACATGATCCCAAATAATCCTGTATCCTTGAAAGGACATCGGAAATATTTTTTTATCATCTTTTGCTGTCAAATAATCTTAATATTATGAAAAAATATATTTTTTCTCGCTAGAATTAAATACTGAGTCAAAGGGTTAAGTTGTTCAGTCTGACTTTACAACAGTTAGAAGACTTCCTTTTACCAATGAGATTAAATATTTCTTTAAAAGCGTATGGACCAGGTTTAATATTGGTAAGCTTATCGTTTAGTTTCTTATCAAGTCATAATGAGACCTTTTCTCTTATAATAATTTTTAGAAGAGAAAGTCCACCAGATAGTTCCTTATAAGCAGCATTAGTTCTATTGAATGTTGCATGAAAAATTTGCTTAAGTTTCTTCTGCCAAATATGTTTGATCTTAAAAAGAGCCTTTATATTGTTGGGCAAGTCCTTGTATTTTTTATTGGAAGGGGAGATCAAAACAGAGTGATCATTTAGTTATATATTGATCACTAAGTTAAAATTAGATACATAATTATCAATCTCTTCATTTGAAAGGTTACTGGAATGGGGTGGAATATTAAAAGTATGATTGTGTTGGTGAGAAGAGAGAGGCTGCACCGCAAGAAATTTTTCGCAGAAATCGTTTGCGAAATGAATGTTGCGGCAGAAAGTGAAAAATAAAGAAAGATTAGAAAAGGTATTCAGATTTTAAAAATTTGAGCGCAATGCATTTTTTGTTATATGTCGTCAAAAGAAAATAACGAATTGACGACGAAAAGGCATCTGAAATGATTCGTAATGCCTTTTCGTTGTAAATTCGTTCATTTGGCATAGCTGTAAAAAAAATTCTCTAAGTTCATAGCAGACGATAATAACTACATCCGCGCATGTTGCTTTGTCAATGGTTTTTCGATAACTGTATGAAAGAGCCTAAGAATGCGTGTAATATTTGAGCGCACAATTGTGCTATGCCGTGCCGACCCCTGATCTAAAGGAGACTGGTTCGGACAAAATAATTTCTGTTTCGTATAAATTAATGCTAAGCTCCAAAGCATAATGATCTGAAAAAGAAGGAAGAGTCGATACAACATAATTGACATTGACCGGGTCAATTAAAAAATTTGGCACCAAAAAATGGTCTAAAAAAGATTCACCGTTGGGGTATGTTGGGCTGGCAGAAGTTAGGCGAATGAAACGTCTCAGGACCAGAAAGCCAGTTTTTAAAGCCACGACCATTTAGGTTGAGAAGAGTGTCCCCTCAGCTTAGACTTTTGGCGTTAAAATCACCTCCTATAATTGATCCGTCAAAGTTTTCAGCAATAGAGTGGATTTTATTTAGCTCCAAATAGATAAATCGACTGGCAGAGTTGGTAGGGATATAGATCGATCCAGGTAGAAAAGTTTTAATAGCATTATTAAACTTAAGTTTAAAAGAGATTAGGATACAAGGAAAAACTACAGACGGTGTCTCGATCAAACTGAATTTGATATTATTTCTAATTGCAATGGCCACACCTTGCGCTCTATAATTTCTAACTACCGCAAAGTTGTCAAGGTGAACTTTATGGTACACAGAAAAAACAATATTGGTAAAATCAAAGAATTGTAATTCTATGATTAAAATTTGTGGAATTCAACTATTCATTTCTTTGAATCAACGCAAAAATTTTCAAAATCAAAACCCTTTGTTCTTTGGATTTGCAAATTCAAATTATCTGATTTTACAACAAAATATTTTAGCGTAATCAGCAAAATGTTTCACTGATATTGCAAATAAAAACTTCCATTGTCTAATCAGGGAAGCTTCTGGTTCAAATCCCGGCTACGACATAATTTTTTTAATTTTTTATTTTAAAAGTATTTAAAAAACAAGAAGAAGTAGAGAACTGTATTTGTATAAATTGAAAATATCTTGAAAACTGCCTTTTATGTTAATAATATAAAACGAGTCCGTTATTTTTTAATATAAAAGGCAGTTTTCAAGATATTTTCAATATATATATCAGGGGTGACCAACCCGCAGCCCGCGGGCCGTATGCGGCCCGCTTTGATAATTTTTCTGACCCGCGTGATTCATCACACTTTTACAAAATATATTTATTTTATAGTAAAAACCAATGTATTAAAAAAATATGTACATTAGGGGTATGACTCTTTTGTAACACCTATTTTACATCGCACCACATTATGAGAAATAATGAAAAAACTATGAAAAAGTTTGATTTTGTTTTATTCATCAAAAAAAGTTCCCGCATGAAAATAATTCAAAAATTTATGTTTTCAAAAAATAAGAATAGGATAAAATAATTTCTTTGACAATGAAGTCTATTTAATTATTAAAAAATCGAGGATTTCGTTGAAGAATATGTACATTTTATTTACTATTATCTACTTATATTAGAAGAATCAAATTTAGAATTTAATGTTCGCTCAGTTTTATATTTAGGATACATTTCTTGTGTTACTTTAATGGCTCGATCTGCAAATATATTAGATTGCTGTAAATTTAAAATGGCAATATCTTCCTTAACCCAGTGTTTGAGTAAACATTTATGAGGACTTTTGAAGGGCTTGACTCATATTTCCAAATTTTTAAAACCGTTGGTTTGAAAACAATGATCAGAGGACTACACGTCATGCCAAGCACTGCATATAAATTTACAAATCGGCAAAAGTTTTATCCTGTGGTCGGGGATGAGTATGAACGTTAAAATCGCAAGAATAGCCCTAGAATTCCAGCGAGCATTGCTGACCGCTGGTATAGCTCTAAACTTTATATAAGGAAATCTTTTATTTTTTTCATAAAACTTAAAAATTTGTACAAGCTCATATAAATAGTGCATATCATCACGCCACTTGATGCATTTAATTTTCAATTTTTCATCGTTTTGAATGAAGTTCTTTTTAAGGTACCGAAAAGATATCATATGAAATATTTGGTGATGTTGATTTTCCGACAAGTAACTCATTCATAACATATTTCAAAATTAAATCTAAACGTGATGCTGACAACCAACATATTGCAGTGGAGACAAAGCTTTTGATTTAAAAAGATCTTGCAGCAACTTTATAACTCCATTTTCCCTTCCACTAATAACATTTGTTGTATCACATTGAGTTCCAAAGCTGAAATTTTTCAAAAACTTCCTTCCTTTAATTGTCACTGCTGCCTTTGTTGAATCTGAACTCTTTTTTTTATTTTTTATAACCGTCTACTTTGGAATTTTGCACATTTTGCTTAAATATTTTTCAATATTACCGATTTCTCGTCTTTTAGTTTTACTTTTTTCAAAATGGGTAAGACTATTTTTCCTTTTTTTAAAACTATGTTTTCACTTTTTTTTTACAAAACATTATATACTTAGGTATATAATTGTAGTTAGGTACAGAATACGAGTAAAAGAAATTGAAAACAAAACAAAGCAAACAGTTACATTGTTAGGAAACGCCTTCTTGTTTTTTATTAGGGAAATATTTGAAATTTGCCTGCAAAGTGTTTTTTTTATTTATGCGGTAGTTTTTTTTGTAATTAAAAAAACTATTGTTACATTTCGGCTATTTGTATCATTTCGCAACATGTTTGGCCATGTAAAATTTTATTTTCGAAATATTTTTAAAAGTCATACCCCTAATGTACATTACATATTTGTGCATCTCTATATTCAAAAATTAGCTGTAGAAATTATGAGAAAAAATTCACTTTGATTTTTGGATTGAAGCCATTTTGAGAGCGTGAGAGAAAAATGGATTTTCAATTGGCTGTCATCCTATTTGTTGTTTTTTTTTGGCATTCATAACATTTCAATTGACCGTTCACCAAAGTTAAGCGCAAAACACTGGAGCTAACCTGCAACACCAATTACGATGTGCAAATACCCAAATTGAGATCGATTTGCAAAAGTTAAGTAAAAGAGTGGAGAAACAAGTATCACTCTAGCCAGAGGCGGAGAGTTCTAATAAATATTTGGGGGGCGAACTTAAAAAAAATTTTCAAATGTTCCACACATTACAAAATTTTTGTTATGATAATGCAAATGTTTTACGTCTAATTTCACATCGTTCTATGAATTCAATCGCAATCTCCTTTAAATCTACATTCAATGTATCTTTGGAATGTACATGCAAAATGCTTAAAAAGTTAAGACGAGTTTGGGTTATAGTACTCCTTAAATAAGTTAACAATCTTCTTAAGGTCGAAAACGATCTTTCGGCTGTGCGTGTCGTCACAGGCAATGTAAGCATCAATTTGACAAATTTCATTAATTCTGGTAGCAAATCTAAATCGAAAATCATCGAAATTTTTTATCGAAGATTTGCTATTTGAGTTCGTTTGGTGCACTAAATTTTTAACTCTATGTCTAAGCGTATGTTTCTATGTAAAATTAGTCGATCCTTGTCAATATCTGGCCCAAAAAACATGATTACTTCTATTTGAAATTTGTCATTTCCAAAAGGGAAACTTTCCGCATGGCTAAGAAAAGTGAAAATATTCGTGTCAAACCTTGCTTTCAAATAATTCACAATATTGCCAATGATTTCATAGTATTGACTTCTGAATTTTTCTTCGTGGTTTTGGAAACAGTCTTTAACATTATTATTCGAATCATCTAACTTTTTTGGAACTTTTCTTTACGAAAACTCTTTCTTTATCAATTTCATTCTAAGTCACTGCGAATTCATCTCTCAAGATTGCAATAGCTTCGCATAAATTTTCGATCAGTATTTTAATATTACCTAAATGAAATTGTTTCTTTTAAATGGCAGTGTTTGTAGCGTCTACGTGAGAAAACATTTTGCTCTCTAAAATATTGGGGGGCAAGGCCCCTCAAAATATTTTTTGAGGGGGAAAAAAGTGCCTTGCCCCCCATAGTCACCGCCTATGACTCTAGCAAAATAAGAATTAATTAATTTAATTTTTTTATTTCATTTATAAGAAGTATACTGCCGTCAGAAGCGAAAAGGGCGTATCTCAAAAAAGTTGATATTCGAGATTCTTATGGCATCGGATAGCTTGAGAAATTACGTATCTAATGAACTGCGTCTAATGCCGGTATCTTAGTTCAAACCTATAAAAAATCGAAGAATAAGAAAATGAACTATTTCTCAATTTTACATGTATTTCAACAAATTGACATAAACAAAACATCAATTATTTCGAAACGAGTTTTTTTGAGATACGCCCTTTTCGCTCTAACGGCAGTATAATAAACACAATGATAACTCAAGTTTCAGTTTTTCACTCCAAAAAAATTTCATATATTTAAATCTAATATGGGATATATAATTTTATATGTGGCCCGCGGAGTTATAATACATTTCCAAAGTGGCCCGCTAGATCATTTGGGTTGGCCACCCCTGATATATATAGTTCTCTACTTGTTTTTTTGTTTTTTAAATACTTTTAAATTAAAAAATAAAAAAAAATTATGTCGTCGCCGGGATTTGAACCAGGAGATTTCCTGATTAGACAACGGTTGTTACGCAGTTTAACGACGTCATTTTAGTACAGTGCAACTTCATTAGTCCGGACATGCGCCAGTCCGGACACTCCAATAATTCGGACACGTTTACATTTCGGACAATTTGAAATTTTTACCAATTTTAAATTTTGAGAAAAATTTTTTCAATTAAAAAAATTAGCGTTTCAACAAATTTATTTAAATCATTTTAATTTAAAGTTACTGTATTTCTTAACAAAAATGATCAAATAATTTTTTATCCTGTCTCCTATAGTTTGTAAGTTACTTCGTTTCAAAAAGTGCAGTTATTAAAGACCGATATATATATATATTCATGTTTTAATTCACTTAGATTATTTCAAAAATTTTCCCTTCTATAGTCCGGACACCTCGATAATCCGAACGAGCCTAAAACTATATGTGTCCGGACTGTCGAAGTTGTACTGTATGTGTTAAAAATGATGTCGGTAGCTGAATTGGGTAAGATGAGCATTTTTGAACAGTGGCATGGCGCAGAACACAGGTTCAATTCTCTGATCGGGTGACAGGTAAAAAATATTTAATTTCTCCTTTGAACTTTTAAAAACGTATTACATTAAAAAATTAACAATAAGTACCCAACAACAGCATTATAGAAATAAATGGAAAGTAAAAAAAGAAAAATGTTTTTTTGAAACCAACGAATTTACTCCAAGTTTCAACAAAAACTTTAGGAAAATTAACAAATGTTTTTTTGAAACCAACGAATCTATTTTAACTTTCAACAAAAACTGTAAGAAAATTAACAAATGCTTTTTTGAAATCAACTAATTTATTTTAAGTTTCAACAAATCATCTTTTGTTATATCAGAGAAACTGTTTCTATGACTGAAAATCTTACAAAACTTTCGTTGAAATCGGACCCGAAATTGTTTGATATCATCGAATCTTTTTTTTCTGTGTAGGCTTTTAAATGGAGTTTCTTGAAGAAATGACGCAAAGGTTTGATGAAAATTAAGTAATCTGAGTAGTTCAAGTCTCCTACTATCATGAATCAATGAGGAAACGTTCAAAGAAAAAATGGTTATCCATTGATGGAGCATGGAGCGTTAATGATCAACTGATCCAATAGTTGCAAATATTCTAATCTTTTTTGCTCAATTGATGAATTATTATTTAGTTTACTTATGAAATCTTTAATTTTTTGTATTAAAGAGGAAACATCTACACCAAAAAGCGAGTTCGAAAGATTAAAAAATTCTCCAAATACACCTTTATCTGCACCTGTAAATAAGGAGAGAGGAGCACTGCGTGTAACTGTCGAAGCTCCAAATTCAACCGTATCAGCCAATGATACTTGAGGGGTTGTAAAATTTGCGTTTTTTTTGCTAAATTTAACACCTGTTGAGCATTAGTTCGTTTCTCTCTACTTTGAATCAATATCTCTCTTCTTCTTTGCAGGTATAGTCTGTATTTGGGGCAACTAAGAAAGCTAGCTGGGTGACCAAATTTTCGACAGTTAACACAATATGCTTCAAATCCCTCTTTATTTTTCAATTGTACACTCTCCTGGACCATGTGTTCCACAACATTTAATACAGCGATAGTTTCTTGCACAATTTATTGCAAGGTGTCCAAATGATTGGCAACGCCTGCAATGAACAGGATTTTTATCATTTTTTGGTGTTTCCCATTTTACAGGCGAATTGAACAGATACTTTAATTTTATCAATTCGTCCGGCAGTTTACCCGGAATGAGTTTAATTAAGAACAGGTTACTAGAACGTTTCTCCCTTTTACATCTATCAGTTAGAAAAACAGAAACTCCTTTAACCAAATCTGGTTTAAAAGAGTATATTTCGCTTTTAATCTCATCCACTGAAAAGTCGGAAGTGAAACCTCTAAGAATTACTAAGCTATTTTTATTTTCTTTGGGGGTAAAAGAGTGCGCTTCAATCCCCTCAATGCTTCGCAATGTGCAAAGTAACTCTGAATAAGCCTGAATGTCATTCACAAAAAGTTTTGATTTCGATTTATTTACGTTGATAATTTAAAATATTAAAAGAGGATTTGTCTTTTTCAGACCCTCAGCTATTTTTTTTTCACATTGTATAAAATTATGGGCGGACAAAATTTCACTTGCGCGATTTCACTTGGCTTATCAACACTAATTTTACAGTTTTGATTAACTTTGTTATTGTTATCAATTTTTTTTTTCATTTGAATTTTTTGATAGAAAAATGTCATTTAAAATTTTGTACCTGTTTCCCTCCAGTACTTCAGGTATCGTATCAGTGGTTATGTTGTCCACATCAGACAATTTCTTTCTTTTTTTTTGAAGTTATGGTTCGCCAGTCTTCTTCGGATATTTCCTCAGCAGGACAACTTGACTCCATTTTTTAATAAGGCGTTCGTTCACTATTCGAAGATTCCATCGAAGACGAGTTTACTTCTGTGTCAGTTTATATATAGGGTTGGAATGGTTTCAAAAGGCACGCCTCTTTAATTTATCTTTTGGATTTTCTTTATTTTCTACGGTGGTGGCGAGAGCGCCTCGAGTTTATTCTCAAAAGAAACACGTTGATGGCATTAGTAGAAAGGTCAAAGAAAGATCTTTGATCTATTTCAATAAAATTTGAAAATTATTTTATTTAACTTATTTTATTTTTTTTTTTTTTCAGAGAAAATTTTTAGTAGCTAACCAAATCCATCTCAAACCATGCAGTCGGAGTGACCTCAAATTACGGAATTGGTTGCCGATTAAATATGTTGTTTTTCAAAGTAATTAAGGAATTATACCGTTCATCGATTTGATTGAATATTATTTTTTGCGAAGTTATGCCCATTTAAAGTCTTAGTGTCAGAGCTTGAAAAATCGTTGAAAATTGTTTCGCATATTCATCCAAATCAAAATAATTAACTTTTGTCTTCTGATTCTAATAGAGCTTCTGATTCTCTGTCAGAATCTTTAAGAAATTTTGAAAATTGTTAAAAATTGGCGGAGTTATAGCGCTTTTTCTGAAAAAAAAGAAGGCTGATTTTCTCAAAAACCCCAATATTTTTTTTTATTAATATGATAAAGAAATGACATGACTTTTCTAAATAAAACGGATTTTACTGTATCAAATAAACGCAATTACAAAAACATTTTTCTTTTTTGATTATTTATGTACTTTCCATGTAATTTTCTGTTGTTGTTACTTATTGTTTATTAATGTAATTAGTACGTTTTTAAAACTTCAAAGGAGAAATTCAATTTTTGTTTACCTGTCACCCGATCACAGAATTGAACCTGCGTCCTGCGTCATGCCACTGTTCAAAGATGCTCATCTTACCCAACTCAGCTACCGAGAGCATTTTTAAGACCTATTAAAATGATGTCGTTAAACTGCGCATGCAACAACCATTGTCTAATCACGGAAGCTTCGGTTCAAATCCCGGCAACGACTTAATTTTTTTTTATTTTTTTTTTAATTTTTTTATTTTTTAATTTGAAAGTATTTAAAAAACAAAAAAAGAACTATATATATATTGAAAATATCTTGAAAACTGGCTTTTATATTAATAATTAAAAACGAGTCCGGATCGAATCCGTTTTATTAAAAAAAAACGGATCCATAACGGATAGGATATAGTTCTACTTTTTTTTTGTTTTTTAAATATTAAATTAAAAAATAAAAAAATTAAAAAAAATAAGATAAAAATTATGTCGTCGCCGGGATTTGAACCGAAGCTTCCCTGATTAGACAATAGTGTTTGCATGCGCAGTTTAACGACATCATTTTAGTGTGTCTTAAAAAGAGTTCGTAACGGATCCATTTTATTTACAAAAAAGCGACTTCGGAACGGATCCGACAAAACGGATTCCAATTTTTCGAGAGGAATTTCATGCGAAAACGAATTCGAAAAGGATCCGTTTTATTAACAAAAAAACCTATCCGAATTGGATCCGAATATGAAGTCCGTTCCGAGTTCAAAACGGATCCGACAACGCAGACGATCCTTCCCGCTGTTTGGAGGCAAATCACCCACGATTTCGCATCCGAATCGTATCAGAATCGGAATCTGGAACGGATCCATTTTATTTACAAAAAACGACTTCCGAACGGATCTGACAAAACGGATTCCGCTTTTTCGAGAGGAATTTCATACGAAAACGAATTCGAAAAGGATCCGTTTTATTAACAAAAAAAACAAATCCGAAACGGATCCGAATATGAAGTCCGTTCCGAGTTCAAAACGGATCCGACAACGCGGACGATTCTTCCCGCTGTTTGGAGGCGAATCACCCACGATTTCGCATCCGAATCATATCGGAATCTGGAACGGGTCCGTTTTATTTACAAAAACCGACTTCGGAACGGATCCATTTTGTTCACCAAAAAGGAGTCTGGAACCGATCCGTATAAGAAGTCTGTTCCGAGTCCGTAACGGATCCGATTTAGTTAAAAAAACGAGTCCGGCTCGCATCCGTTTTATTTAAAAAAAGGAGTCCGTAACGGATCCGTTTTAGCTAAAAAAAACGATTCCGTAACGGATCCATTTATGAAGTCCATTCCGGATCTGTAACAGATCCGTTTTAGTTAAAAAAAACGAGTCCGGCTCTCATCCATTTTATCTAAAAAAACGAGTCCGTAACGGATTCGTTTTAGTTTTAAAAAAACGATTCCGTAACGGATCCATTTATGAACTCCGTTCCGGGTCCGCAACGGGCCCGCATTCGTTTTTGTGCACATTGGGCATAAGCATGAATTGCTTGTACATATATGCGAGTAGCCTTATTTGAGTTATTTTTTATTCAGATGCGGATCTTTCACAGTCGCTATTTAAAAAGCATGGCAGTGAACTGGAGCCTATTTATGTATTTGTTTTTCAGCCAAGCTCCAACAAAAATGCTCCTAGCATTGCATGTCATAATAAATAATTGTTGCAAAATGGTGAAGCTAGTGATGTTGCTCGTGATAGCGGTGTAGGGACCTAAACACACCACATTCTACACTTACACTTTAACAAAAATACACTATAATTTTAATTTTTAAAACTTATATTGTTTTGAAATAATTGTATTTTAATTTCAAAAATGAAAAAATAAATTTAGTATTCTAATTTCAAATTTAAAAAATATACAATTAAAAAATTTAATTAAACCGAAAAGAAAATTATAAAATAAAATAACTTAAATAGACTAGACTCTATACTAAAATGCTCCATACAGTCTGGTGGTGATACATCTTCCAGTTGAAGAATTCTATGTAACGGAGATTCTTCTGTTCGTTTGCCTGTAGCCTGGCAAGATCGCCTGTATAGAATCTCAATTTTTTAATATACACATTTTTTTTAGAAGGGGGAGTAATGTAGGGACTCAAAACATCACATTCAACACTTAACCATAAACACACCATAATCTTAGTTTATAAAATATATATAAATTCAGTTACATTTATTTTCTTTTCAAAAATAAAAAATAAATTTTTAATTAAAAATGTAAATCTTCAAAAATGTAGAATGTAAAATTAAATTAATAAAAGAATAAAATTACAATAAATTTAAAATAAAAATATATACACATGGATATTAAAAAATTGAGATTCTACAGCGTTATTGCAGTGACGTTGGAACCTGCGATGACTCCTTCTGCTCCAGTAAAAAATTAATGTTTTTTAAAAATATCTTAGTAATTTTTCTTTTCTTTTCATATTAAGCTGAACTGGCAGTTCCGGGAAAAATAAGGATGACGGATCCTAGCAGGGGAAAACTTTTGGTCTGTGTCATACAGATGTCAGTTCAAAAATTTTTTTACAACCCAAAGTTTTGGAGATATTGGAGAAGGAGGCTAGAGAAGAAGAGAGAGAAAACCGAATTCGCCGAAAGGCAGAAATGAAGAAAACGAGTTGCTTGTTGCAATTACTACGATGAGTACTAAGCAGACCCTTAAACTACATGCATACGAAGAGATTCTTACCAAACCGAACGAATTTTGACAAAAATTGACCGACACATTTTTGACTTGGCTGAAATTTTTTTTATGGACTCTGTATCGAAAAAGAAGAGACACGTATTCAAGGATTTTTAAAAAGAAAATTTTTTTTTTAAAATAGAGCGAATTCAAATTTTGAGAATTTCGTGATTTTTGGCTTCATAACTCCGGTTCTGTTAAAGCTAGAAAATTTTATTTTTATTGTGAAGCTAAGAAAATGAACTTTAATATAAAAATATTTATTTTAAAAATTATTAACAAATTAATAATGTTATGAACAATTTAAAATTTTAAATTGTTTTTTAGGAAATTTTCCCACCCTGTATCAAATTTTTAATACGACCATCGTGTTTTACGTCAAATTTGCTATTGAGCAATTGCTCAAAATTGACTTAAACATTTAAATTGTTTATAAAAATATTAATTTGTTAATATTTTAAAAAAAAATAATTTTTTTATTTAAGTTAATTTTTTTAGCTTTACAATGAAATTAATCTCAATTTTATATCTTTAACAGAACCGAAGTTATGAATTTTTGAAAGTGAGTCTTCAAGCCAAAAATCGCGAAATTCTCAAAATTTAATAGTAAGTACTAATAGTTTGCCCATTAAAAAAAATACGTTTTCGATAGGAAATTTAATTTGTTTATAACAATATTAATTTGTAAATAATTTTAAAAAAAAAATGTTTGTACTAAAGTTCATTTTCTTAGCTTCAAAATGAAAATAAAATCATTTTCTAGCTTTAACTCTAGATAGATAACGTTATTTTTATAGCGTGAAAAGATAACGATACGTCTGAGAGACGTGTCGATTTAATAATCCTCTAATATTTATTTATCTTGTTAATTTTTTTTAGCTATTTTTTTTTGTAATTTAAAGACATTTGTTAAAATAAACAATGTTTATATTTCTTATTAAATACAAAATTTCACACAGAATTTGTGAGAAGGAGAGCAAAAAATTAAAAAGCGTACGTCTTGGAGACGTAAGTTATCTAAGTAGGGTTAACAGAACCGGAGTTATGATTTTTTGAAAATGAGCCTCCAAGCCAAATATCATGAAAATCTCAAAATTTGAATTCGCTCTGTTTTGAAAAACATTTTTTTTTTTTTACATCCTCGAATACGTGTCTCTTCTTTTTCGATACAGAACCCATAAGCCCATAAATCAAAAATGCTTCGTCCGAAAAGTGTTCGGTTTCTAAAAGAGTGTCCCATATACCATATATATTATATATAAGTAAATCACCTTAATTAACACCTGCCCAAAATTTACCTTAAAACTTTAATTATTTTTTGTTCTTCGACAAACTTTTAATTTTTCAAAGTTTGTCAAAAAGAAAAATATTTTTTCATTCAAATTTAAAAATTTAGAAAATAATGTACGAAAGATTCCGATTTTAAATAGAATTTTAATTTGTTATTCTAAACACAAAGCTATGTAGGGAATTTTTATTTGAATGCAGATACATTCTTAAGATTGATTGAAAATAATATTACAAAAAAAAAATTGTGTCGAAGTTATTTTGAGAAAAACATGGTACGCGCATCAGTAAAAAATTCGTAGTTTCCGAATTGATTGATTGAGGAATAACATAAAAAATAAAAAAAACAGATGATATTATATTGAAAATATTTTGAGACCAATTTTTTTAATTAAAAAAATTTGTGTTTTAATAAATTTATTTAAATCTTTTTAAGTTTTTTTATAAAGTTATAGTATTTCTCAACAAAAATGATTAACCGATTTCTTATCCTATCTCCTATAGATTTTGAAATATTTCGTTTCAAAAAATTTTCAAAAACGTCAAAAAAAAAAAACGTGTGCAGTTATTAAAAGAATGACTGATATTGATATGTCACGCAGTCTGATATTGCCGAAAATGGAAAGAAGATCTTCGTTAGCAGAGAAGGGACTTTCATTAACGTTGACATCAGTAGAAACTGACTCATTTTGCTTGCGTAATTCAACAATCTCATCTTTTAGAGCGGGAGAACAGGGGATTCCGGATGGAGTCACCACTATTTTTATTTGCAATATGATTTTTGACGGTTTTAATTTCGTCTCTCATTAAGTGGAATTCGTTACAAGTTGCCTCAACAGCCGAGACTCACACGATGACATCTTTTAGGTACGATTTAATGTTGGAAATAACCAGTTCAGGCTTCCCTCGCCATGCAGTGGAGTTCTCTTATGCGATGAGTCATCTTTAAGTTGCTCACTATTTCCAAGCGGGGTAGAGGCGAATGATGTTGGTACTCCGAGTATTCATTGGCGCGATTGGCATGTTTGTATACAAAACAAAAAAGAGAAATATGAACTGAAGATAAAATTTTAATTAAACAAAAATCTGTTAAAACGACCTGTGGTTGCACGACGAATCCGTATGACAAAAATGTAACGAGTTCAATTATTTTTAAAATTTATATTGGGAAATATACTGCATAAGTCACGTTTGAATTGCGGAGTCCGGGAAAACACGTCTACTCGATTGCTTTCATTATCTCAAAATTTAAAATTTATTTTTATAATTAAAAATTAAAAAAGAATTAGCTTAACTTTCACGTATGTAATTAAAAATCACAAATTGCATTATCGGGTAAATAGTATTAACAATAATTATTTCTTAAAAACTCTCCCTCATTCGTTCCTTTTTCATATTAGGGGTTTTCACACGCAACGTTGTTATTCGTTATTCGTTAAATTTGTTAAAGCTTGCCAACTGTGAAGACTCGTTTTTTACGTCAGTTGTTAATCGTTAAAATATTTTCAACACAGCTGATATTGCAAGTAAGACACAGAAACACACGAAAAGAGTAAAATGCCTAAAAAAAGTGAGAAATCTAAAATAATTACACATTTGATTGAAAAAACGATTCAACGAATAACGTTGATTGAAGGTAAATATAAGTTGTAATATAATTGGAATATATCGATGATTAATATATTCTTCATACAGATATATTTAGCGAAGACGAAGAAGATGAAGTGGACAACTCATACCATATTTAATACCTACTTTCAATCAATTATTTACAACACAACTGACAAAACACAAAGCACAAAACAGCTGATTAATGTTTTACCGAATAACGAGTAATTTGTCGGGGCTGCCAGCTCGTTAAAGTGTTATTCGTTAAGCCGGCATTTTGTTAAATTTACAAAAACAAAATACATGTAGAACTTTAACGAATAACGAATAACAACGTTGCGTGTGAAAACCCCTATTGTTGTATTTTATCTTTACAAACAGATTGTAAAGATGACTCATCATCTGTAGTCTGGTAATTTAAGTTTGCATAGAAGAGAGATATGGTGCTTGATTTTGTAAATTTAACTGATTATCTTTAGGTACATTTTTTGAATGTATTGAATCAAAATTTATAGGTTCTAATGCCGGTTGTAAGTGCTCGTAAAATCATTTGATTTTTGAAGCATGGAATTACTGATTTTGCCACCGTTTAAATTGTACGTTAGTCTATTATGAATTTCCCATAAATCATGACTTTCGTTCAAGGTTTGATGAATTAATGAAAATGTTTGAGCATCTACACTGGATTCATTATTACAATAAAGATTATTTTTGCAATTACCATCCATTTCTCTTTTACACACCTATAATAAAAAAAGTTGATAGCAATATATTCTCATTATTAAAAAACTAATTACAACTCAAATCAAAACCCACTCGTTTTACTAAATACTTTCTTCCACAGTAGTATATAATAAACACGGAGCACTGTTTTATATTCATAAAATATTCATAAATTTTACAAATTAAATATGTACATTAGGGTGGGTCGATTCATTTTCGCAAAAATGGTATAACAAAATCGAAATCTTCAGAAAATTCTAAGAAAATTTCCCTTAGAAACTATGGTCCTAAAATCAATCCCTATTCCGCGCAAATCGACCTCAAAATTTGTTTATGACGTTTCTTTAAAAACCAGTTAATTCAATTGATAATACATTCGTATGAATATATTGTCTAGTTTTTCAAATCTATTTTTACACTCCATTTGTCAAACAGTTGCATTTGCCTTTGTTTTGTTATAGCTTCTTCAGCATCTGCTTTATTATAGCCCCAAATATGTTTATAGGTTCTCTAAGAACAACAACATATATGTATGTGATTCTTTAGTCACTCTCTGATGGTATTTTCCATTTATGTTTTTTGTGGTCAAGGAGGTAGTTTTTCGACCATCAAAAGAGAAGGCCGTCAAATCGAAATCGTTGTTTTGCTTTCGACGCAATTAATCTCCGCATTTATTTTTTTCGCGAACCACTTTATATCCAATAAGTTCCCCATTTTCGTCCTTAAAATCGATGTCTTTAAAAAGCGCCTCTGCCTGAGCTACCAAATCTATCGCGCATCATGGCAAAATGGAAAGCATCATATCTTTCACATTGAATCCATTTTTTTTTTTGCTGTCTTGCGGTTGGTGTCGCGAAATCAGTTTCCTATTCAATATCCATGTGCGATGAGGTAGGCTTATAAGTAGGGTCGTGACTTGCTGGCGACAATGTTGAGTGTTGGTCGACAGTGCTTCGAACATAATCGGGAATCGAGTGTTTTCTTGCGCTATGCTGGTCTACCATAAACTCTTGCATGTCAACAGGAATCGACCCACAGAAGTAGGGCGCTGTTTTTGGACACTGACACGTTCCAATGTAAAAAACATCGTTTATTTTTATCAAAAGCTGTGAGGAACTGTTGGGTCTAGAACAGGGATGGCCAGGTCGAACAAAATTTAATTATTCCTGCTCATTCACAAATATGATGAGCTCTCATATAAATTTGATGGGAAATGTCATTTGCAGATTCCACAAAAGGTAAAAAAATCTAAACACAAGCAAGCAACAATAAAAATTAAATATAGGTACATTTACCGTTACTCCAGTTTTTTTGTCAACATTTATTGTCACTATTCAGTTGCTCATTATCAGTTCCAGTGTTTTTGTAATTTTCTATTTTTCAAAATATAAAGCAATAACAACAATACAGAAAAATACAAACTACAGCCGTGGCTCGACGCTCGCAACGAAAAATGTCTCAACACAATTGAGCCGCTGAAAGCAAAAGTGGTATAACTCGAAAAATGAGTTATACCCGTTTTCTAACTTGTTACGTCAGTAATACTCATTAGACAAAATTTTAAAAGTTTAGTTGGCGATATGGCCGCTAGAGAGCATCGTTAAGTTTTGGCCCGAAACAAGTACTTCTAACTTCAAGCGGAACACTGGTACAACTCTGCGCGAGCCATTGTGTTTGTTGCATTTGCTAGGTTAGAGTTAAATTCGAAAAGCATCAATCAATGTTTTAATTTCAGAAAATTTTGTTTTAGTATTTTTTGGATGAAAAAAAATTTTGTTTTTTTAATTAAAAATGATTTATGAAATAGATATTTTAATTTAATTAACATATTCAAAGGAATATAGGAATGAATAGTTAAGTGGTTATTAGGTTGCGCTGTGCTTTAAAGTGCAAAATTTTTAAGGAAAAGTAGTATAACACACTGACTTATACCACTTTGTCGCTAATTTCTTTGAAATAAAAATTGGATGAATGGTATTCTAATTTGAAGCTTAATTTAAGCTACTTACCTTTTCAAAAATTATAATAATTTTTACAAATAATTTAATTTTGAACAATTAACTTTCCAAAAGTTTTGAAACTTTGACAAAAACAAATGCACTGATTTTTTGCTATACCAAAACGCAAACCTCCAATTTTCTCAAAACTACTTAAATGTGACTCCGTGCAACTAATTAATTGCATTGGTGGAAATGGTGACACCAATTTTTCCTCTTTACCAATAATAATTTCAGCATTATTTTTATATTTGTAGTAAATATTATCCTGAACTTTTTGATCATTATTTTTATGTTTGAAAATTTCAACATCTTGCAATGTCTGCTGCTGATTTGCACTTAAAATTTGTCTCAATTTACTGCTTCTGAACATGTTTATAATTTAAAGCAAAAACCTGCCCAGGTCAATAGCAAAGTATCGCATCGAATGAGCGCCTGAAACTGCAAATCTGCTCACTTAGAAAATTCACAGAATATGGCGGTATCTTTTTCAATGTTCTTTTCTTACCTCCAATTTGTTTGCCAATGAAAAAACTATAATTTATTACAATTAAAATAAAGGTGGGATAATTTCACTAACATATATTCTCGCATATATTGTAAAGTAGAATGTAAACAAGTGTTGATGGCTTAAATCAACGATTTCATATATGTATTTTCAGAGAGCTTTAATGTTTGAGTGACCAGTTCCTTACGAGTACAAATAGGTCAAATTAAAATCTTACTGACCAAATATAATAAAATTTACTTTGTTCGTTTAATTATAATATGTACTTCAAATAGCTCTTCTATATATTCTATATTTTGCAAAACTGTACATTCATATTACTTATAAAGGTGTTCAGACTTTAGGTATCTTTTTAAATTTGTCGCCATTCCTTTACTGGTACTAGATTACACCGATTTACATCCATATTATAAATATGGTGAAAGTTATTCAGAAGATAGGAGAAAATATCGTTCCAAATATGGTAGAGAAAATGCTCCGATAACCAGGGCCTGATTTACCCACAGATTAATAAGACTTAAGCCTAGGGCGCAAGGTCCGAGGGGGCGCTGAGAATTAACGTTGATTAATATTTTTTGTTATGTTGCACCTTCTTAACACAATCTTTCAACAAGTGAAAAAAAAAAATTCTGTGCTGAAAAATATTTTATATACATATATATATAATATATATAATATTTTATAATATTTCCCTCGTTTGTCAAAAGTGAGTCTCTAGCCTCGTTGCCTATGATATTGACAGTCTTCAAATTTTAACCACAAGACCTATAGAATGCATTAAATTTTGTCACTTTCTTTTCCCATACGAACGATCTTTGCCGAACTTCTTAATAAATTTTAAAAATTTTCCAAATTGTGCATTTCAATAGACTTTAATTAAAAATTCTGATCACCATTTTTCAGGGATGCACTCTGAAATTTGTCACTTCTTTGCTCTTTGACTGCGGACTGTGTCAAACGTATTTTTTTTAACAATTTGAAGAAGTTTTATTTTATTTAACAATAAAGACTTGAACAAAATTTTGATGAAGCCTTCTTGTTCAAGTATTTGAGTAATACAAATTGATTTTGGTTTTGTGAAAAAATGTTTAGAAATATTTGAGTTCGTTTGTTGTTCGTAAGACCAAAAATAAGTGCATTTTGACTTTATATTTTTCTGGTTGGTTTTGAAATCGATTCTGTAAGAGAAATCAAAAACACAAGAATTCAGTTAACATATAAAATATATATGTATATAATAATAATTTTATTATACTTACCATATTAAGTTTTTTTGATATAACTTATAAAAATTGAACTGAATTGAATTGAATAGAGATAACAATTTCTTATATTTAGCGGCTGTAACAATTCTATAATAATTAAAAAAAACACGCATGCTTTGTTTTAAATTTTTTTTTTTTTTTAATTATTTATACAGTAGTAGTAATACTTTTTATTATATATTTTTAAAAGGAGTTCCTCCTATGCATACTTTACCAATTATTTATGCAGAAATTTATTTCTATTATTTGCAGGATTCGACAACCAGCATTTGGTGGGGCGAATAATACGCAATACTTGCAGAATGCTCCATTTTTTTCTTGGCTATATGCTGCCACCAGCACTTGAAGTATTCCACGTTATATGGAGAAGAACTAAAAAGGTTTAAATTATAATACAGTGCAGTCGCGTTAATCCGGACGCTAATCCGTACTTCCCAGTAATTCGGACATCTTTGAAATTTTTCCTCTGCAATTCGGACAAAACTAATTCAAAGTATGGTTTGATCAGCAATTAGACTGTGGCTGGCACCAACGTGTCCACTTTGATTTTTTAAAATTTATTTCATTTAGTTACGGGGCTCTTTTTGAGTACATATTCATACTCGTGAGTTTTTGTAGGCAGGTTGTTTATTTAAAATTTGGGGATTTTTTTCAGTCTTTTTATTCCTTACTGATATGATTACAATTTCTTTAAAAAAAAAACATACAAAGTGAATGAAATACAATCATATACGCCTCAAATATGAATTCTACATATAATTTATGTAATAATTATTGAGATTTCTGTATTCCGGACAAATCCAGTTATCCGGACATACCCCGAAACTATATGTGTCCGGATTAGCACGACAGTACTGTATGGACTTTTGTTTTAATTGCTTTTAATTGTTATGCAAAAAGATTACTTCGATGCTTTGAGGCATATTTATTAATAATCTCTAACAGAAAACTGTTACACTTTTTTTCTTATATATAAAATAGCACTTATTCCTCTCAACAAATTTATTTCTTCAGTTTATTGATTCTTTTCTTTTTTTTTTTTGAGTCTGAAGAATGAGCTAAATAGTTTTCTATGTGAAGCTTAACTTAAAATATGTCTTAAGACAAAACCAAAACCTTAAATCATTTTAAGCGCAAAAAAAACATTTGAATATACCTTAGTTTATTCAAATATACCTGCATATATTTCTCAACCAGTGGCTGTGAATGCATTAAGTTCTGAACATTTGCCGGTTGAGTTTAGACTCTCCCTAGACGTTGTTTTCCTAAAAAACTAGTCCCTGATTACAATCGTACACTTGGGAAACATTAGAGGCAAAATTTAAAAAACAAATTTAACAGTCTAAGTTTGGAATTTGATGATGTAAATAATGTTTCGGAAATTGACAATCATGTTAGGTTCTTTTCTTAAAAAATTAATGAAGCGGTAGGTAAGACAACGCCTATGGTCACTCCTCAAAATAGTTACGTCAAACTTCCTAATTATATAATAAATTTATGTTGAAAATTCGTTTTGTTAGGCTTATTAGGTTACTTTAGATCAATGCCAAAATAAAAACAAAGTTTTTATAACATTTTCCCGACGTTTCGCCTATGGGATTTAGGCGTCCTCAGGGGATTTTATTTTAGAAAAAACTAAAATGAAAAATGATTAAAAAATTATGGTTCAAACACCATTCGCTAAAGACTTACACTTTATAAAAATTTAAGACACTTATTTAAATTATAATCTGTAATTAATTTGAACATTAAACATTTAAACATTTAAAAACTTGCACAACAATTAGACTTTATAAAACGATACTGTAACAAGAACTAATGTTGTCGTAATCTTCTTTTCTGTTCACAGCTGTTTTTTGTTTTTGTTTAATTCTAAGGCTCTCTAATGTTATCCTAACATTCTCTCTTCTTTCCCTGTCTAATATTGTGGTGTTTTCGAAGTCCGCTTTATGATGTTTTTCTGTTAGATGTTTCGGTAGTGCTGTTGTCTGTTTTTTGTTTTTGGCGTCTGCTTTGTGTTCGCCGATGCGGGTTTCCAGCATTCGTTTTGTCGTTCCTATATATATAGCGTTGCAAGGTTCTCCTTCTTTGCCGTTGCATTTGATTTCATATACAATGTTATGTTGGTGTTGCTTTTGCATGTGGTTGGGCTTATCAGCGAAAGCTATGTTCTCTTTCTGAAATTGCTTGAGAGACACGTCATCTGTTAACTTTGGTATGTACGCGATACCAAAAAATCGCTTAGGGTTGCCAACTGTCGAAGTTTGTTTTCTTTCATAAGTTAAGTTTTTAGAGATTAGGGGTTCAATTAATTTTTTTGGGTAATTGTTCATGTGTAGAATATTGCGAATTTCGTTGATATTTTCTATTTTGAATGTTTTATCACTTATTGTCAGTGCTGTGTGTATTAAATTGCTGGCTGGATTGCGTTTTTGTTTGTATGGTTGTATTGAATTGAAATTCATAATCCTGCCAGATG
This sequence comes from Meiosimyza platycephala, assembly GCA_963662105.1. NCBI lineage: Eukaryota > Metazoa > Arthropoda > Insecta > Diptera > Lauxaniidae > Meiosimyza > Meiosimyza platycephala. The sequence continues at coordinate 64,896,235 of OY759211.1, read as the reverse complement.
CCGTCGGTTTCATGTACCAATTAAAGATTACGTTTTCAGTTGTTCTATGGATGGTTGCGTTTAAAAATGATAGTTTGTTATTGTTTTCTTCCTCATACGTGACTTGTAGTTTGCTGTGATACTTGTTTAATGATGTCAAAATTGTGGTCAAATCTTTTTTGTCAATTATAGCGAATGTGTCACCTACATATTTAACTATGAACGTAAACTTAATTCCTATTTTATCTAAATCTAATATTGCACTTTGAAGAAGGTCATCCAGCACTATATCCGCAATCGTTGGTGATAGCGGGTTTCCCATTGGCATTCCAAAAATTTAATTGTAAAATTTGCTGTCATACTTGAAAAAAATTTCAAAGCAGGATCAACAATATCGCACTCAGGGCCTGATTTACCCACAGGCTAAGAAGGCTTAAACCTAGGGCGCAAGCTCCGAGGGGGCGCTGAGAATTAACGTTGATTAAGATTTTTTGTTATGTTGCACCTTCTTAACACAATCTTTCAACCAGTGAAAAAAAAAAAAATTATGTACTGCAAAATATTTTATAACTAAAGGATTGCACAAATACAATTCCGGCATGAAATTTTCCTTCCCTCGTTTGTCAAAAGTGAGTCTCTAGCCTCGTTGCCTATGATTTTGACAGTATTCAAGTTTTAACCACAAGACCTATAGACCATTAAATTTTGTCACTTTCTTTTCCCATACGAATGAACTTTACCGAACTTATTAATAAATTTTAAGAATTTTCCAAATTGTGCATTTCAATAGACTTTAATTAGAAATTCTGATCACCATTTTTCAGGGATGCACTCTGAAATTTGTCACTTCTTTGCTCTTTGACTGCGGACTGTGTCAAACGTATTTTTTTTAACAATTTGAAGAAGTTTTATTTTATTTAACAATAAAAACTTGGACAAAATTTTGATGGAGCCTTCTTGTTCAAGTATTTGAGTAATACAAATTGATTTTGGTTTTGTGAAAAAATGTTTAGAAATATTTGAGTTCGTTTGTTGTTCGTAAGACCAAAAATAAGTGCATTTTGACTATATACATAGGCAAAAAGTTGTGAGGTGGGATAAAAATGTATTAATTTTAATAAAGCTGGGACATATAAGTAACACTCTGTAAAAAAAGTTGTGGCGCAACTGCGTCCTTTTGAGATATTTGCATTTTTTTATTATGATCTGGCATGTCAAGTATATACGAAAATGAAATAAATTACATGAAGAGCTTTTAAAAATAAATTTTTAAGGGTCCAACCTTATCTGATGTTTCAATTTTTTTTTACGGATTTCGCATTCAAATTTTGCTATCAAAACTTGATACAAACTCGGCAGTTGTAAAAAACTTCTCGAAAACTCGATGGAGTGCCCGAGTAGACGCCAGCAAAGCTTTGTACAATTCTTACAAGCATGTTCTTGCAGCATTAGACTACATTTGTGAAAATATAGATCAAACTAGAGAAGCCAAAATAGAGGCAAGAAGAATAGCAGACCAATTGAAAACCCTAGAAACGATGATAATGTGTTTTTGGAACTCTGTGCCGGTCAAGTTTCAAATCATTGGTGCACAGCTTCAAGCAAATTATGTTGATTTATCAAACTCTATATGAGTTATTATATACTACACATTAGGGTGGAGTGAAATTGTTCAAATAATAGTGATTTTTTGAAAATCATTATTCCTGAGTGATAAATAGTTGTAGTTTGATGGTAAAAATAGGTCTTCAAAATGTTACCGCTTTACAATAATTTCTTGATGTGCCGAGATCCACATGAAAAAAAAAGTGAAAAATAATTTTATAAAAATATATTATTTAAAAAATTTTGTTTTGTTTGACAATATGGTAATTTTTTTCGCGACGATATCCTGTTTTGGTTAAATCCATCTCTTAATTCTGGTCCCCATACTGCAGCTGAAGCTTCACTAACTAATTTAATGCATTTTTCCACTGCTTGACTGGGAAAATACAAAAAATACAAATACCCCCTGGGGGTCCGCGAAGCCATTCCAGGGGTCCGCGACCCAATTTTGACATCAAATAATTTTACATCATCGAACTTTTCGCTTTATTCAAATAACTCATTTATTAAAAATTATTTTTAAAAAAACAAAGTGTGCATTTACTTTTGTTCAAACCCGAAATGCCCAGCACGTAACTCTTGCCACTCTTTCCACTCTTTTACAACATCATCAATTTTTGTAAATTTCAGTTTGAATCTACAAGGTGCAGCTTCATATAAATTTAAAGTTTTTATCTTCAACTTTAAATTTATGTGAAGCTGAAGCGACTACAAAAAAAAAATGAAATTATGGTCAAAACGCATTCAAAAGTGTGTGTATGAGTCTTTTCCAACACTCAGCGATTTTATAGAATTTCCTTATAGAGAACTTAATAATGAAACTCGGATGCTTTTTGATGGCTCTAAAAATCAGCTTCCAAAAGTATTTTCCTTCTTCTTCTGTTAACGATGGGATCAGGGATCCATTTAACACAGATGTTAGTAATGCTAAGCAATTATCGACATTAGAGCAAGAAATGCGCGTGGATATCTCTTGCGATACGTCTTTGAAACTAAAGTTCAATAAAATTGAGCCAACTAACTTTTGGTTACTCTTAAAATCCGATTACCCTGCAGTTGCAAATAAGGCCCTCCAAAACTTGTTTCCGTTTTGTACAACGTATTTGTGTGAAAAGGCTTTTTTGGTACTATTATACATAAAATCATAGTATAGAAACAAGTTTAATGTAGAAGCAAACCAAACAAAAATAACATAAAGTTACCAAAAAAATAATTGTTATTATTATATTCTTTATTAAAAAAGATTTGAAAAAAAAAACAATTTATTTTCTTAGCTTTATTTTGACCAAGAAATATTTGTCTGAGTTAAATTTACATACATACTTTGACTTGTAATTTTTTGAATTCCTTTACATTTCCACAATTTTTATTCATTTTGTGTTTTAATTACAGGAAAATCCTAATAAAAAATGTTTGCCCTTATAAACGAGTAAGTAGTGTCTGTAGGCTTGTCAACTTTAAGACCTTAGGAAACCGGACATAATGTTGAAAATACCTTTAAAAACCGGAAAAATTAAAGCCAAAAAAAATTAATTCGTTCCCTAACCTCGTCAGATAACCGGACATTTTATGCTTGGTTGAGTTTGACAACCGGACCAAGCTCTCAAAAACCAGACTGTCCGGGTGAAAACCAAACGGTTGGCAAGCCTGAGTGTCTTTGTCATTATTGAGCCCAAAATTAAGCTTAAGAACGACGTCAAATGTCTAGGGTTGGGGAGGGGTCCGCAAAAAAAATTTGGCTCGATAAGGGGTCCTCGGACTACATAAGTTTAAGAACCCCTGCTCTAAAGGAAAGTCAGGCAAAAATTGTGTGATATAAAACGTGCCAATAGTATGTGTGATATGGCTTTAATGACCAAAAATATGTAAGACAAATCCCTTTTTTTCGTTTTTTTTTTTAACAAATTTCAACTTTGAAGCCCTGCAACTGAAATTAACTATATGACTGATGAAGTTAGTCCCCCATTCTTATACAAAATTTCAATACAAAAATTTTAAGTATATGTAGGTCTATAGAAAAGCCTTAACTTAGGAAACAGAGCATTATGTATTAACAACAATTCAAAAACCATTTTTCGTTGGGGAATCTTAAGAGAAACAGACGGTGTGAGTCAAAAACGAATAGTAGATGTCACTCATATTCCTCATTACAGATAACAGTAATGATCTACATGAATGTCTTCAAAAAACTGTATATGTATTAATTATAAAATCTTTCTTAAAACTAAGAAAGAAATATAAAATATGTAATCAGCAACAAAAAGAAAAATTAAGTTAAATACTAAGTATACATACAATCATTTTATGTATTTATGTATTAGTTTTATTTGAGTAGAATAAAATTGTTTTATATGGAAAATTGGTTCATGCATTTATGTTAATAATGCTCCAGTTTCGTTAACTATCTTTTTTATATAAATATATAGTACTTACAATTTTTCTAATAAAATTCTCTATGAGATAGGAAGGCTAACATTTTGTCACCCATATAGTTAATTTTAGATATAGGGCTTCAAATTTCAAATTTGTTTAAAAAAAATAGAGAAAAAGGGATTTTTTTAAATAATTTCGGTCACAACAGCCATATTGCAGATATCGTTGGCACGTCTTATACCTTAAAGTTTTTGTCTGGCTTTCTTCTAGAACATACAAAAATTTTAAATTGATTGGCTAACAAGTAAAGTTTTTGCAAGCAATTATGTGAAGTATGTGCTCTCAACAATGCAATTTTTTGAATTTTACCATTTATATGGAAGATTGGGGCCAATCGAAAAAAACCATTACGATATTCGGATTCCACGGAAAATTTTACTATAGAAATTGTTATCGCCATTCTTTGTGGTGAAAGTTTTCGTAAATTTGTAGAGAAATGATATTTTTTTCACTTTCACTGGTAAATAACGAGATTTATTAATCATTCCAAATAAATGTCTAGGGCAATCTTTGCATAAAGGCTTTAGTCTGATTTCAAACCAAGTTAATTCATAGACGGTTTCATTTAATTCTATATTACAATATATTGATAAATTATATGTGAACGAATTTTTTTTTTAAGCCGGTCTCGGCACCTGAAGACCAAGTCCGACAAGCCCTATCTTTCACCTAATAACAATGTATGATATATGTCAACTATTCCTCCGCCAGGCTAATACAATTCATAAAAAAAAAAAATTCGCTCCACCCTAATACTCATCTTAATACATTGCGAGACGAAAAAGAGTTTGAAAAATTTGAATCATTGATATTATGGGTCCGAAACCACTCCTTTGCTTTCTCTGAGGCATGCTTCGGGTCGTCATCATGCTGAAAGATCCCCCATTCGGCATTTCCTCTTCGGCGTTTGACAACATTTCGGCTTCTAGTATATTTTCAACATATGTAGTAACAAGCATCCATAGTGCCAACTAGTTAGAGGTCCGATGCCATTCCACGAAAAACATCCCCACAGCATCAGTTTGAGGCCGTCATGCTTAGTAGCCTTAGTGGGGAACTTTACATTGAATTCTTGCTTAGGAGGGCATTTTACGTATTGTTTTTCTCTGGCGTGGTCGAACTGTACAACTTTTGTCGCATCCGTCCATAATATTTTGCGCCAAACGGTCTGAGCTTCCTTCAAAAATAATCTGACAATCTGAAGTCTCCGTTACAAATAAACACCTTTCAACAACGGTACTTTCCTAGGGCTTTGTGGATTCCGATTAAAGCCGATGAATCCTTTTCTTATGTTAGAAGTGATATTGGAAGATTCAACTCATTTCTGAATTGCGTAGAGGTTATAAATGGATGCTGTTTAACAATCTTTACGATCAATTTATACTGTCTCCCGTTGGATTTTTACGTCTACTTCTACTTTCGGCGTATGGTGACCAACTTGTAGCATTAGTTATCATTCCGTTTGAAACACCAAGAAGTTCCTTATGAATGCAAAGGTTTTGCCATCGCTGAGCAATTTTTTATTAATTTTCTTTATTTAGAAGAACAATGTTGTCTTCATCCCATTTCCATGAGATTTTTTTCAAATTTTTGCACACTGAATATTTTAAATTGCGAAATTAACCACAGAAATACACATGATACGCTTGCATTTAAAATTTGGGAATCCCTCCTATGTGCCAAGTAAACGTGCTGCCAACATGATTATGTTCTTAATTTTGCGTACAGCTTATTTTAGACCTAATGCAACAATATTGCAAGAACAAATGTAGATGTATTTGGTCATCACTTCTTCCATTTTTTAAAACTTTAATAAGTGTTTAGTTATTACAATCAAAATCGATATTATAAAAATTTTTTACGACGAATTCGATTTTCATCTAAGTTGTTCTTATTATTTCGAACAGGACTGTAACATTCTCTATAAATAATAGAGCAATTGTCGCAAGTATTTTAATTATTAAATTTTAAATTGTAATTCAGGAATTACAATCTCAAACTGTAATTTTTATTTTAGATTATTCAGGTGTTATTAACTGGCACATTAGAGACCGGAAAGTTACAACTTTTATTCGTTTAAAATCGAAGCTAGAAAATAGATGAAAGTTTTCGAAGATCTATTTTGAAAGTTAGGACATTTTTTTTTTTTTGCTCGTCAAAATTTTTCTTTTCGTACTTAGGGGGGTGCATATTCATAGTCAGCCTAGGGCGGCCAGAGGTCTTAATCAGGCTCTTCCGACAACCCAGGCGCAAGGCTTGGGGCGTCAAAATGGTCGTGAAATATGACAACCTCAAAAATGAGGAGCTTTTTTGTAGTAAAAAAAAGGAAATAATGAATGTATAGATGGAAATATTGGAAGTTTAAGGAAAATATATTTAATTTTGCAGAGTTTTTGACGGTGAAAAATGAGTACCTTTTTTTTGTGCTCGTCAAAATTTTCTTTGGTACTTAGGGGCCCCTAGGGGTCCGCGGACCACAGTTTAAGAATCGCTGATCTAGTGAGTTCCTAATAAACTTTATATTCAAACCATTGACAATTCATATAGTACGTCCTCCAGGTACCTAAATAGAGTAATTTGCAACATTTTAATTTGCATGCTTCCATGTACATATATGTTGGAGCAAAATACAAACTGTGTCTAGTTTGTAAATTGTTTTAGTCATGATTGAAATGTCAATAAAAAATTGATTTGCTTGAAAATATAAATTTTTTTATTTTCGTTTAGAAAAATTTATATTTGTCTTTCTCATGAGTCACTTCTCTTCTGAAGTGAGACCGAGATGGTAGATCTGCACACGGGATGTTGAGAAAAAAGAAAAGGAGGATATTTTTCAGAAAAAGTTTGGGGAGTTGAAAAATAAAATCGTTGGTGTGCAGAACTGTTTTTCAGTTAGTTAAAAATTAATTTTTATTGAATTTATTGAAATTCTATCATCAGAAGTGGGATTGAACACCAGTCTATTAAGAAAAATAAAAATATAAAGAACAAATCTTTATAATAAATTCAAGAATACAAATTTGTCACTGAAAAATTATTTTTGGTGCTAAGTTCAAGATGGCGGAGCATGATATGGATACTACAAATCTGGTAAGAGGGGATTTAAATGAATCAACAGAGAGCTCTGAGCCTGTAATGAACACAAAATCTGAAAATTTTGTTATTACGGTGGACGCTATAAATAAAATATTAGAAGCTACGCAAAGTCAACAGACGTCCAAAGAGTTGGTGGGCTTTCCAAGTTTTGATCCAGATCATTCTCGCATTGATGTTCATAAGTGGTGCACGAACATTGATGCGAGAGTACTACGTGATGGCATGGAGAATTTTGATGTCATACCCAGAATTAAGGTTTCTTTGCTTGGAAGAGCAAAATCATGGTATGATAAATATGGGTATCAACATTATAGCTGGGCAGATTTACGTGCTTCTTTGATTCATGCGTTTTCTAATGACGCAGATATTGTTGTACAATTGCGGAGAGTTGCCAATGCCGAAAGTAATGAGTTCGTTTCATATACTGATTTCGTGATGGAAAAAGTGTGCCAAATAAACAGACTACCTTTTGAAATACCGGGAGAGAAAATAGTTAAAATCATCATCGGTTGCATATCTGAAGTAAGTTTGAGAAATTCATTGACATTTGTGATGCCATCTTCCGTACAAAGTTTAATTGACCATCTGTCCTCCATCCGAGAAAAACCTATACGAAAACAAGAATTTTCAGAACGTCGCTTACATGAGGATAGTCGCTTACATTTTGGGTCAGCTTCCACTGCAGGAGTGGATGGTAAGTTGCCTACTCCATTAAAACGTAAACGAATGGAGGATGAGAGGCGATGCTTTGAGTGTGGAAAAAAGGGACATATTAGGGCTAATTGCACCGAAAAATGCAAGGTAAAAGAACTGCCTGCACAAAGCACATCGATCAAAGCTATGGAAAAAAATTTCAAGTGCTCTTTTTGCGGAAAATCCGGTCATGAGGAGACAACTTGTTGGGCTAAGCAAAGATCTGAACGTAAAAATGTCAATCTCTGCAAAGATACTATGCTTTCAAACAATTACACTCCAGTGGTTATTAATGGGAAATTGAATCGCTGTATTCTCGATACTGGTGCAGATTGCTCCTTAATAAGATCTGATATTGCTGACCAGATATGTGCACGAAGGGAAGCTCATTTTCTATCTGTGCAAGGAATTGGAAGAGAACCTGTCTTACTCACCGAGAAACTTGAAACATTTGTTGAATTCGAAGATTTTGTTTTTGAAGTTACTTTTTACGTGATCCAACAGCAACATTTACAAAATGAAATTCTCATTGGTAGAGATGTGTTGAAAGATCCTACTTTAACAATTACTGTAAATGTAAATGGATCAACTTTACACCGCAGTAAGTCAGTTTTATGTTCTAAAAACAAAAAAAGTTTTGCCCCAACCACAGGTTTGACGAAATCCAATATGGAAAAATTAAATATTGTGTTAGTGAAGTATTCTCAAAACTTTATAACAGGTTTTCCTAGTTCAAGGGTAACGACTGGTTCTTTAAGTATTCGTTTACTGAAGGATTCGAATGTTTACTATAGACCATACCGAATGGCACACAGTGAGCGAGATGTAACAAAAGAAATTATTGCGGATCTGAAATCCAATGGCATAATACGGGAAAGCCATTCTCCATTTGCAAGTCCAACGATTCTAGTTAAAAAGAAAAATGGTCAGAATCGTCTTTGCGTTGACTTCAGGGCGCTGAACAAGATCACTGTGAGAGATCGTTATCCGCTGCCAAGAATTGACGATCAGCTTGATGAATTAACTGGAAATACATTTTTCACATCTTTGGATATGGCGTCCGGTTTTCATCAAATTCCGATTGCTGAAGACTCTATAGAAAAAACCGCTTTTGTTACGCCTGATGGGCATTATGAATACCTGTGTATGCCGTTTGGTCTCGTTAACGCACCTGCTGTTTTTCAAAGAGCAATCAACGTGGCATTAGGAGAACTAAGAGGTAAATTGGCTTTAGTTTATTTAGAAGATGTGTTGGTAGCATCAAAAACCATCGATGAGGGCCTTGAAAAACTTGCTGTTGTTTTAAGAGCATTAGTGGATAGTGGGTTATCGTTAAACCTTGACAATTGCAAATTTCTTCAAACAACTATTGAGTATTTAGGACGAGAAGTATCTGCAGATGGTATCAGGCCAAGTAAATCTAAAATTGATGCATTGGTGAGTTCTCCTTCGCCGTGTAATGTTAAACAAGTGCGCCAATTTATGGGATTAGCAAATTATTTTCGAAAATTTGTTCCTGAGTTTGCAGCAAAAACTTCATGTATAACTTCGTTAACAAAAAACAACACACAATTCTTGTGGAATGAGGAATGTGAAGCTGCAAAACGTTATATAATAGAACAACTAACTACTCGACCGTTACTTGTGCTTTTTAATCCTGAGCTTCCAACAGAGCTGCATACTGATGCAAGTGCTCTTGGCTATGGAGCTATTTTATTTCAGCGTGTTAATGAAAGATTGCATGTAGTTGCATATTATAGCCAGGCAACTAAAACGTATGAGACTAATTATCACAGCGTTGTAAAAGCGGTAAAACATTTTCGGCACTATCTCCTTGGTGTTAAATTCTTGTTAGTCACTGATTGTAATGCTCTGAAGGCAACAAAAGAGAAAAAGGATTTATTGCCTCGTATAGCTCGTTTTTTGATTTTTCTTCAAGATTTTGAGTTTGAAATTGTGTATAGAAAAGGAAAAGCTTTATTGCATGCGGATTACTTTAGTCGTAATATGCCAGCAAAGCAATGTTACCAACTAAATAGTCTGTCGGAGACATGGTTACATATTGAGCAGCAAAATGATCCAGCTACGGTTGAAATTATTGACAAAATCAAAAGTGGAGATTCTAACGTATTAGCGCAGTATTCACTTAAAACCGGGATTTTATATAAAAAACTTGACAATACTATCAAGATTTATGTACCACAGCAATGCCGATTGACTTTAATGAGACGATTTCATGAAGAAAACTGTCACGTTGGATGGGAAAAGACGCTGCATAAAATGCAGGAATATTTTTGATTGTCTCACATGACTAAAAACGTTAGAAAATTTGTTGAATCTTGCATAATTTGTCTTGTAGCTAAAAGACCGTCGGGAAAGAAACAGTGCGAGCTTCATCCAATTGAAAAGAAGCCTATTCCATTTGATGTAGTGCATGCAGATTTTATGGGACCTTTCGACGGAAAAAATCATCGATATATTTTTATTTTAATTGATGCTTTTACAAAATTTGTAATATTGTTACCTTGTAAAACGCTTTAAGCTACAGAAACTGTACAGATGTTCTACAATTACGTAATGTTTTGGTGCTCCAAGCAAGCTCATTAGTGACAGAGGCACTAATTTTACTAGTTCTGAATTCAAAAATCTTTGCATATCTCTGGGAATAACACACCATTTAATAGCACCCGGTGCCAGTAGAGCGAATGGGCAAGTAGAACGGTATGTGGATACTGTTGCTAATTTATTAAGAACAAATTTAGAAACTAATGTCGAATGGACTAGCTATGTTAGTCGTGTACAATTAGCTCTTAACACGACAGTTAATAAGACAACCGGATTTTCTCCATTGAAGGTGTTAACAGGAATTACAGGACGCTCTCCAGATGTTGGCGCCCTTCTTTCTGAGTTAGAAATTGAACCACAATTTGACGACGTGGAGTCCATACGCACTCTTGCTCATAAACGAACAGAGATAAACGCTAAGCGGATTAAACTAAGATTTGATCGGAATAAAAGTAAGCCAACTCAATTAAAAATTGGCCAAAAAGTGGTATACTGTAGCAACCAGATACGAAAATCGAAATTGCAGGCATACTATCGTGGCCCTTATGAAATAGTCGGCGTTCTTTCCAATGATCGATACAAGTTAAAGAAAGAGAACTGTAATGCCATTGTTGTTGCTGCAAAAGAGGTCATTCGTCCCATACCAGAGGTCGAAGCTGAAGAGCATGCTTGTAATTAAAATAAGGTAAATTGTGTAACATTCAATTATGATATTCTAATTAGAATCAAGTTCATAAGCATGCTTAAGATTGCCTCTGTTAAATGATTTTTATTTTTAAGTCGAATTCATGTACAAGCTTAAGATCGCCTCTGAGACATGTGTTCGGAATCAAGTTTAGTATTTGGTTGAAGTTGTGGACAAGCTTGAGATTGCCTCTGAGCCATAACGTTCGACAGATATAGTGTTGACATGCAAACAAGCTTAAGATTGCCTCTGAGTTGCGATTCGAAAAGTCAAGTCTGAGAAATAATTTAACGATTCTTGTTACAGAATTTGATGTGTTGTGTTAGCTGATTATTTGCGGCGATCAGATGACTGCTATGGAGTTTAAAATGAATGAATATTTCATTTCTGTTATTTTTGTTTTTGAAAATGTTATTCTTTTTTATGTTTGTTAAATGGCTACTGTTGCTTATTTTATGATCTTGGATGTAAACAAGATAATTTTAACTCATCGAGAGCGCTGCTTAAGCAGGATGGCCATGTTGGAGCAAAATACCAACTGTGTCTAGTTTGTAAATTGTTTTAGTCATGATTGAAATGTCAATAAATAATTGATTTGCTTGAAAATATAAATTTTTTATTTTCGTTTAGAAAAATTTATATTTGTCTTTCTCATGAGTCACTTCTCTTCTGAAGTAAGACCGAGATGGTAGATCTGCACACGGGATGTTGAGAAAAAAGAAAAGGAGGATATTTTTCAGAAAAAGTTTGGGGAGTTGAAAAATAAAATCGTTGGTGTGCAGAACTGTTTTTCAGTTAGTTAAAAATTAATTTTTATTGAATTTATTGAAATTCTATCATATACATATGTATGTATATAGTTTTTGAAAGCGATATGTGTATTTCAATGCGTATGTAGGTACAAGTATTATTTTCAAAGGATATGAAAACCACGTCAAACTGTAGAATTGTCGATAGTTTAATAAATAAACAACAATTACTTGCAATTTATTTTCACTTATAGTACGGGAGGCAGCGTTGCATTTTGCGAAGCAATTTCCTCCTGCTTAATTTTTTTGCAAATGATAGTTTATGTATAGTTGATCATCGAAATAAGCGTCAGCCGGCAGACTAGTGGTGGGCCTGGTTGTGAGAGTCCGACAAAAAAAAAATTTGCGCTATAACTCGAAAAGTAAGCCACAAGTAGAAAAATATATATAAATTAATGTTGTAGAGGAGATGAAAACACATCGATTTCATACCTGAAGTATTTCCGTATGACAAGATTTGGCTTACTTTTCCCTGTTTTAAAATTTCCCGTAAATTCTGTAGTTTTGAACAAAAATAGTTATTTTGGGCGAAAAATTCGGTCCTCAGTTTCAAACAAATAATGTTAATTTAAGACTTTCAATAAAAACCGTAATTTTTCGAAAATGGAGATGGTCATTAATAATTTTAAGACTATGAAAAGTGGGTCAAATCTTGTCAAATAATTCAGAGCAGCTGACTTCAAGTGACTTCAACGACTTCAAGTGATTTGAGGTGACTTCAATGCAATCACAATTCTTCCAATCATGATTCCAATCCAAAATGTGACGTCACCTGAATAATTGCATTTATTTACGTTGGAAAAGGCTGCAGACTTATAGCATTGAAGTTTACAGGCGACTTCATTTTTAAATAGCTGTTCTCTGAATGCAGAATTTCTCATGAATTAAAAGTGAAAATGATTGTACTCTTTCACAGCTCTGGTATTTATGAATTAGTCAAAACTTTATTTTTCTAAAATCACACAGAGACACATAATTAAAATAATCACAGCAGCTACTACTCAGTATTATTTTATAAATGTCAGCACTTCAATGTGTATTTAGATACTCAAGCAAAATTGTTTATTAAAATACAAAAATTCTGTTAGCGTGTCCGCGCGCGGCTTAACGACAATGACAATTGAAAATTAAATATCTATAGCACGTTAATTAGAATTGTGCGTGTGTATGTGTATGTATTTTGTGTTTTTAAATTAATTAAAAAGTATTTCTCATGTGGGTGTCAACTTTGCATGACTATGTACATTTTGTAACTGGTAAATATTATCTATCATATTCTTCTTTCCTAACCACATAAATCTGGTAGTCCTTTGGAACGATTTGGTTCATCGAATTGCAGTAAAACTAACTCATATGTAACAATTGTGCCAGCCATCTGTCAAATGCAAGAACAACAATTTGTTATGTAGTTAAGTAACAAAGCTAATTTTTTTATCAATTGTACTTACCCCAAAAAGAAGACGCCTCGTCATATAATAAAACTTTTTACCAGATAATGCAATCGTTTGTGTGGTCATTTGAAAAATTAAACGTTCCAACTGTCATAAAAGCAACAAAATAGGCAAGATTAGGTTAAAATCAAATTTCTAGAGATGAAATTATTATTAAATTCATATTTAACATTAACCAGTTTCCAGTTAATTCTATGAAATTAACATAACTTCATTAGTTTAACCTACCTCAATACACCATGTTTTGCTAGGTACTCGACGTAATACACTTAAAGATCCTCGAGATTGATCGTATATAGATGCTGCAGTTAAAAAAACAAAAGCAGTTCTACCAATCAGATATAGGAGTGAGTACCAAAAATACAATATGTTGATGGGCCAACGTAGCTGGCTGAAAAAAAAAATAAACAGTGATATAGGATTAACTATATGTTTATATGTTCCTTAGTTATTATGTGCAAAAATGAGACCTAAAATTTGGAGGAAAATCGACTGAGGTCAATTTAGGGTAATTTGAGTTAACTGAGCTTGTATCTACCTTCAGATTTTGGCCTACATACGCATCAACATTCAAAACCAACGATAAAATAGCCGGTAATAGATACCTTTACAAGCGTTGTTCTACGATTTTTTTAACTTCAATTCTGAGAGAGGGTTGGTATCTGATGCTTAATTGTTCTTCACGAAAATACAACATTTTTTATTAACTTTATCCCTCCAGCACCCCTCCTCAATACCCTGTGGAGTATTTCAGTCTTCATATTTTTAAAATTATAAAATTACTAGTGGTAACTAGTAGCACGCGCACCTCCTGTTGTTTTTTTCATAATGAAATTATTCTCATCTTACTTCTCATTCTATCTTTTCTCTTCAAAAGTAGCAAAGAAAAAACAATTGGAAGAGCGAATGTTCTTTGTACTTCGAAGGCAAATATAAACGGTAAAAATGACAAAGAAAAAACCAATAATAACAAGGAATTCAAAAACAATTCAAAATAAAGGATATTTAACATTAAAAAAATAAGTATGCAATAACCTTTTATAGCATAAATATGTTGTTTTAAAAAAAACTAATTAAAATCTGTTCAGTATATTTTGCGTCAAAGCGTTACAAACCATTTCCATGTAAGCAATTTTATATAAATAACATAGATAAAGGAATTGAATTATTAAAAGGAAAAGTTAGAAAATTACTAATTTTTGAATTTTACTGCCACACAGAGGAGCCTGAGGAAGTTTTGTTATTTGAAAAACCCCTTTATTTTTTATGAAAAATATTTTACCTATGATCGTATAAAAAAAAATTCTCAGTAGTTTGAAAATACTTTATATGGTAAAATTTCGCTCTGATTTCGTTTGAAGCATAAATGAGCTTGCTCTCATACATTTTTATATGAAGAAACTTCATCGCTCTATGATGACCTCTAAATATTCGAATTCAGAAATTTACCTAAATGTGGTATAAATATCTGAATAATAGCATATTAATTAAAGTACAACTTACTTAAATACGTTCAGCAGTTGATAGCAAATGAAATACATATTATTCATGCAGGATAATAATATAATGCCAGATAAGTTCTCATCGACGTACTCTAGCAATTCGCATAATTTCACAAAGTGTCCTCGTATCTCAATGAAAATCATTTCTGGTACTTCCTGACAAATGAAAAATAAAACAATTAAAAACTCTACAGTTCTCTCTCCGCTTTTTTGATAGATTGTGTTAACCTTATCAACCAAACTGTTGATGCGCATTGTAATTTGCTCAAAACGATAAGCCAAGCCCTTGCTGATCATCATTATGAATAGATCCATGTAGTTCCAAATGAAGGTGCAGCCAGCATTTACTATCTTGCGATACAGAAAATACGATAAAAATAGGTTAATATTAGACTTTTCTTCATATACCAAATTTCCTTAATCGAAGAGCTTGGTACAACTATTTTGTTGCAAAGATAAATTTTCAAAAAAAGCATAGTCTTCAATTAAAGAAATGGCCAATCGTTTTCTTGTGAAACAATCTTGAATAGATGTTTTTTTTTTATGCAAAAATTAAAAACACTTACCACTATAGACACGCCTATAAAGCTTCTATAGGGCAACCAATGAAAAACATACTCAAAATTACTACGCATATATTCATCAAATGTGGGCGAAGATGTTTCATTACGTAAAGCTGTGCAAATTTGTTTTTCGCGCACATAGCTATAGACAGCAGAGCTAAGATAGAGACCATGTTCAACTGAGAGGATATAGAAAAAAGTTAAGAAATTATAATGATGGCTAATGGCGAAACTTATGGTAAAGAACAGTGGTAAAATAAAATTTAAATTCCCACCCTTCTCCAAAATGAAACCAAAATCGATTATTGAAAAGAATAAAAAAATGTTTGTCGCCGCCTATAGAAGATATTTTACATGCATACACGGAAAAAACACCAACTCAAATTTTATTAAAAATTAATAGGAGATTATAAAAATTAAAATCTGAAAACAAATATTACTTTTTTATAGTAATAAATAGAAAATCCTTATTAAAAATTCTATTCTAGTTTGTAAATATTTTCATTTTACATTTTTTTAATAAGTGCATATTAAAAATTATTTTCTTCATTTTAATTATCACCTAAAAACTTTGAAATTTTACAAAGAATTTATTAAATTTTAATAAATTGCCACATTAGAATTTTTATATATTTCATATTGTAATATATGATTCCCGCTTTATAATTTTTAAAAAGTAGTTATAGAAAAATTATTTCAAGATTATTAATTTTTATAATATTGAATTTTATTTCTCTTTTGTGTTTAATTTGTACTCTGTTTGAGTTCTCAACATGTTCATGCAAAAAAATAAATATATTAGGCTTGCCAAACTCTTAGTAATTGGCTTTGATGTAATGTGTTGAACAGACAGGGTCGGGAAAGCGGCAACGCTGGCCGTCCCAATTTTGTTCAACACACAAAAAATTTTAAAAATAAATTTCAGTTATTATTATTTCATCATAAAAACTTTATAATGTACTTTTTAAAAAATAGTACAGTCCTTTTAAAATATAATAAATTATTGCCGAAATTTTAAAATCTACTTTGTAAAAATTAAAAACTTGCATTCGAAAAATTAATGCCTGCTTGATGCAATTTTTATATTACGCTTAGTAATTTTTAATAGACACTCGAACCGTTTCTAAATTACTAAATTACCTACTAATTTTTCTTAAATTTTGATTAATATTTACAATAATTTCGAGTTTCGTTTTTTCCGTGTATGATAAGCCTCATCAAATAAAAATCCAATTTATTTGAAACACAACGTGTAATGTGGTTACCAATGCAGACAAAAATGATGACAAAAATGATGAAAAATAGGCCAAACATAAAAAAAATGTTCTAAGAAAACACCACTGATTTTATTTATTTCCAAGAATTCTCCATTTGAACATATGAAATGACACTTACCAATGGACATAATGACAATTACGAATGCAGCGAATTGCACGCGTTTCGCTAAATTTCTCTTGGGATTCTCATATGGCTTTCGTGTGAAAATTAACTCTGTCTTTGTCCAATAGCGCATCATTTTTGGCCATCTGAGGGCCAATGATAGAAACAGCAGACATGCACTGAACACGCAGGCAAAGAAAACCACACCAACTAAAAAAAGAAAAAGATTTCAGTCGTTTGAATCGAACTGAATTATTATTACGTATAAGGTAGAAGGGAGATACTCTTACCAATATTTTTTGCATTTATGCCGTTTTTTGAATTATACTTAACCTGGCTAAATAATAGCCCTGAATTGCTAACCAAAAATATCAACGTCAGCATCATTGGCAGTGATTTGAACTCGAAGCGTAAGTTTTTCGGATTTGGATTACGTACACCAAGGACAGGCATTAGAGCAAAGCATTGTCCTAAAATTAAAACTTAGAAACGCATAGCATAAATTTATTAAATTTTTTCATTATGAAAATTTATTGTATGTACATATGTAGATGCTTAAGTTGAAGGGCACATAATTGAAGTTTCTTTCTTTTTTTTTATTAAAGACCGATCGATACTCACTTGGGCACACCGCATTATGAAATATATCTAGTTTTTTATTATCTTTTTCTGGTTTTTTATTATTTTGTGGTTTAACATATTTAAATTTTGTTTCCGTGTAACTAATTAATTGCATAGGTGGAACTGGTGACACCAATTTTTCCTCTTTACCAATAATATTTTCCGTAATTTCAACATCATTTTTATAATTGTGGTAAATATTATTCTTAACTTCTTGATCATTATTTGTATGCTTGAAAATTTCAACATCTTGCAATGTCTGCTGCTGATTTGCACTTAAAATTTGTTTCAATTTACTGCTTCTGAACATTTTTTTTAATTTAAAACCAAAACCTGGCCAGGTCAATAGCAACGTATCGCATCGAACGAGCGCCTGAAACTGCTCACTTAGTAAGTTCACAGAATATAGCGGTTACTTTTTCAATGTTTTTTTCTTATCTCCAACTTTTTGCCAATGAAAAAACTATAATTTATTACAATTAAAAAAAAGGTGGCATAATTTCACTAACATATATTCTCGCAAATATTGTAAAGTATAATGTAAACAAGTGTTGATGGCTTAAATTTCATAAATTAAAAATATATACTGTTTGAGTGACCAGTTCACTACTAGTTCAATCAAAATCAGAAAAGCGAAATTTATCATGGTAGTGGTCGTTCAAGTGAAAATATTGCAGCTGTTACCATAAGTGTTGCTAAAAAGCCAAAGACATCAATTCGTTGTCGTTCACAACAATTAAACCTCAAACCAAGAACTATGTTCAAATTTTTGTGGAGTGTATTGGAAGATATTGAAGAGCAGAATATAAATTGATCAACGGAATCAATCAATCTTTGGAAAGAGAAGTTTAATAGTAGAATAATTTCTCAAAGAACAGACGTGAATTAGCCACCAAAATCAGGCAATTTAACTCTATTGGTTTTCTTCTTATGTGGTTTTTTGAAGAGTAAAGCCTATGCGGATTGTCGCTAAGCTGCCAAATACCTTTTGGTAAAAGATTGACAGGCGGCCGAGCTTGCAGAGAAAATCACTTGTTCGACTTTTTTTTGTTATTAACTGGAACCAATACCTACTTTAATTTCCAATAAAAATTGGAAATATTCATGACTTTTAACTGAAGTTAAAATTTATCAAGACATTTTGCTATTCATTAAATATTACTAACATTAATAAAAATATTGCATTAATTTCAGATCCTGGTCACCTTGGTCAACGCAGATAATTTAACTATCATCTATTGAGTTCCTAATAAACTTTGTATTCAAACCATTGACAATTCATATAATACGAGCTCCAGGTACCTAAATAGAGTAATTTGCATGCTTCCATATAAATGTAGTTTTTGAAAGTAATATGTTTATTTACATGTGTAGGTACAAGTATTATTTTTACATGACATGCAAAACACGTCAAACTGTATAATTTGCGAAAGTTTAATAAATAAACAACGATTGCTTGCAATTTATTTTCACTTATCGTGTTGAAAAGCTAGCAAGTCAGGATACCGACAATAACAATTGGTACCTGGAGACCGACCACTGTTCGGTTTTTCGTTTTGAGGTTGAAAAAATCGAAAAAATATGGAATTTTTTGAAAAAAGTTGACTAATATTGAATACGTTGAAATATTTAAAAAACATTGAAAAGAGTTGAAAAGCCAAAAATAAAAATTAGGAAAGTTGTAAGAGGTTGAAAAACTTCAATAAAGGTTAAAAAAGTAGTGTGGGTTGAAAAGTCGAAAAAAATGGAACAGAAAAAAGTTGAGAGAAGTTGAAGCATGAAAGTGAAAAGTGTTGAAAAAGTTGAAAGAGGTTGAAAATCTACAAAAAGTTGAAAATCTTGAAAAAAGTTGAACGATGTTGAAAAAGTCAAGAAAAGTTAAATGAAGTTGACAAAATTGGAAAAATATGGAAAATGTTGACGAAAATTAAAAGAGGTTGTAAAATGTTGAAACAGTTGAAAGAAGCTGAATAACTCAAAAAAAGTTTAAAGAGGTTGAAAAATGTTGAAACAGTTAAAAAAAGTTGAATGAGGTTAAAACAGTCGAAAAAAGGTAAATAAGGTTGACAAAGGCGGAAAATGTTGAAAAAAGTTGAAAGATGTTAAAAAATGTTGAAACGGTTGAAAAAAGTTGAATAACTCTAAAAGAATTGAATGACGTTCAAAAAGTCGGAAAAATATGGAAAATGTTGAAAAAAGTTGAAAGAGGTTGAAAAATGTTGAAACAGTTGAAAGAAGTTGAATAATTCGAAAAAAATTGAATGAGGTTCAAAAGTCGAAGAAAGTTGAATAAGGTTGAAAAATGTTGAAACAGTTGAAAAAATTAAATGAGATTGAATAAAGTTGAAAGAGTTTAAAAAACTCGAAAAAAGTTGAAATATCTCTAAAAAAATTTGATGAGGTTGAAAAAGTTGAATATGGTTGAAAAAGTCGAAAAAATTTAATGAGGTTGAATAAAGTTGAAAGTGGTTGAAAAACTAGAAAAAAGTTGAATAACTCTAAAATAATTTAATGAGGTCGAAAAAATTTGAATGAGTCTGACAGAGTCGGAAAAATATGCAAAATGTTGAAAACAGTTGAAAGAGGTTGAAAAATGTTGAAACGGTTGAAAAAAGTTGAATAACTCTAGAAAAGTTGAATGAGGTTCAAAAAGTCAAAAAAGTTGAATAAGGTTGACAAAGTCGGAAAATGTTGAAAAAGTTGAAAGAGGTTGAAAAATATTGAAACAAATGAAAGAAGTTGAATCATTCTAAAAAAGTTGAATGACGTTCAAAAAGTCGAAAAAATATGGAAAATGTTGAAAAAAGTTGAAAAAGGTTGAAAAATGTTGAAACGGTTGAAAAAAGTTGAATAACTCTAAAAAAGTTGAATGATGTTTAATAAGTCAAAAAAGTTGAATAAGGTTGACAAATCGGAAATGTTGAAAAAAATTTAAAGAGGTTGAAAAATGTTGAAACAGATGAAAGAAGTTGAATCATTCTAAAAAAGTTGAATGACGTTCAAAAAGTCGAAGAAAGTTGAATATGGTTGAAAAAGTCGCAAAAATTGAATGAGGTTGAATAAAGTTGAAAGAGGTTGAAAATCTCGAATAAAGTTGAATATCTCTAAAAAAATTGAATAAGGTCGAAAAAAGTTGAATGAGTTTGACAAAGTCGGAAAAATATGGAAACTATTGAAAGAGGTTAAAAAAAGTTGAACCAGTCGAAAAATATTTAAATAAATAACAAAATGACCCACTTGCAACATTTTGTTATAGTAGGAAATACCACACCCACTGATGCAATTCCGTCGAAGTCCATTTAATTTCAGAGTTTTTACTAACCGTCATCTCTATACCAAATTTTAAATAATAACTCTCTATACCAAATTTTAATTAATAACTCTCATAGCACACTAAATATAACACAAAACGTGTTTTGCATCTATGGGAGGTGCCACGCCCACTGATGAAATTCCGTCGAAATCAAATTAATTTCAAAGCTTATAGTAACAGACACCTCCATACCAAATTTCATTAGGATTACTCTTATAGTTCACCAAATATTGCACAAAACGTTTTTCCTTGAATGGGAGGTGTCACGCCCACTAAAAAAATCGTGTCGAACTGCATATAATTTCAAAGCTTATAGTAACCGACATCTCTATACAAAATTTTATTAGGATTACTATTATAGTTCACCAAATGTTACACAAAACGTTTTTTGCTTATATGGGAGGTGCCACGCCCACTGATGCAATCCCATCGAAGTCCCATTAATTTTAAAGCTTATGGTAACCGACATCTTAGCACCAAATTTTAGAAAGATTACATTAATAGCACACTAAATATAACATTTAAGGTTTTTTGCTTGTATGGGAGGTGCCACGCCCACTGGTACTATTGCACCCATTTTTCGTTAAAAAATACCTTATAGCAAATATACCTGCCATACTAAATTTCATATCGACTGCATTGTTAGTTCTCCTATTATAACGTTTATAAATATTTTGGGCTGTGCCACGCCTTTCAACGAGTTTTGCCAGTATAGTAACATAGCATGTTATGATGACTGCTTTTAGTGGTATTATCTGGAAAATTTCTATGAAAATCGTCAGTGCCGTTTTTGAGTAATATTGAATCAAAATTTTCAATTATTGAAAAGTGCCACGCCTACTTTTCTGATTTCGCCCACTTTTGACAAAATTTAAGACATTTATGATCTGCATCTGTGTAGAATATCTTGAATTGTTTTCGAGATATGACGTCCCTCCAGGAGCCTTTGATAAGTTAAAACCCAGCCCAATCCTAATTTTGTCCACATATGTACCTAACCCTTAAGTTTCATCAAAATCGCTGCACCCGTTTTGGAAATAAAGTCTGAAAATATTTATATGAATATATCTTTATATATATAATTCTACTGTACGTGTGTATGTAACTGAACTCCTCCTAAACGGTTGGACCGATTTGAATGAATTTTTTCGTATGAGTTTGGGTGGCGCCCTAAATAGTTTAGATTTACAAATCATACCCCTATATGGGCAATTGAGGGTGGCCCTCATACAAAAATATTTTAAAAATAGCATTTTCACAAAGGCTACTTAATCGATTCACATGAAATTTACACCACGTGTCTTTTATATTAAGTGGAATAGCTAAGGTTATAAAACTTTAATTTAAGATGCATATTTAGGGTGGCCCTCATACAAAAATATTTTAAAAATAGCATTTTCACAGAGACCTTTTAATTGATTCACATGGAATTTACACCACGTTATAAAACTTTTACTTAGGGTGGATATTTAGGGTGGCCTTGATACAAACATATTTTTAAAATATCATTTTCACAAAGACCGGTCAAACGATTCACATGGAAAGTACACCACGTATCTTTTATATTAAGAGGCATGGCTTAGGTTATAAGACTTTTATCTAGGGTGGCCCTTATACAAAAATTTTTTTAAAATAGCCTTTTCACAAAGACCACTAAATCGACTCACATGGAATTTATACCAGGTGTCTTTTATATTAAGCTATTTTATGTAGGATGCATATTTAGGGTGGCCCTCATACAAACATATTTTAAAAATAGAATTTTCACAAAGCGCTGCTGTCGGTATCTAGGTTATTTATCTATACTGCAACTAAACGGCTGGATTAGGGATAGGGATCAATTTTAGGTGGTACAAAGTTCACCGGGCTATCTAGTAAATATATAAATATATATATATATAATTTAACAATATATAAATACATACAATTATTGCTTGTTTAATAATAGTAGATAACTAAGTACATATTGTGCATTAATTTATATGCACCATCTGTTGGCAACTATGGCAATAATACATAGTGTTGGTTATGAGGTTTATGAAGGCAGTGCTCACAAGTGGTAATTGAGATTTAATAGAGTTGGTCGAAAATTTCTACATGTAGATAACTTTGATATCTACAAAGTAAACCTACTGAATCGATCCTTGTGCGTTTTATGTTCCAGGTCAATGCTTGTTTTTTAATAACTTCTAAATGAAATACAATTTTAAAATTTATATTTTATTGATTAGATTTAACATTATTTGCCAGGTTATATGTCATTTATAAAAAAGTGTTAAAAAATTACAGTTTTCTTCCACACACACAGTTTTGACCACACTTACCCGCTATTGACACAACTTACCGGGATTAGTTACCTAGCAAACAGGACCAACATCGATCAGATCTGAATATTTTAACCAATTTTAAGAACTTTTTACTCAGTGCGATTTTCACAGAAAATTTATAGTTTAGGAAAGAAATTATTGAAGGCGAAATTTTGAGCATAACCAAGCTAAAAATTTTAAGAAAATTTTCTAAATTCCAAAACATAATAAATAGACTAATATAGACCTGAAAGTATTTTCGGCGGGAAAAACACTTTTTGTTAGTGTGAGTGAAAATTGAAGTTCACCCTTGCGTGGTGAGTTCGCTCGTGTGAGTGTGCCACTTTGTAGAGATTTTTTCATAAACTAGGGAATTTATAAGTCTTCAAAGGATTGAAATGAAAAAAAATTATATTTTTTGTAAAGAAAGCCATAATAAAATGTTTAAAAGAACGTTAGCAATTACATTATGTATCAATTTTTAATAAAGTAAAGGAAAAATCAAATGAATTGTTTTTTGTGTAAAAAATTCAAAATCTGGCAGCTTACAAGCTGTCAAATTTTTTAAACAATTGTTCCGCCTTTAAACAAGACACCGACTTTGATATTTGGTTTTGTATTATTTTACTAATTTATATAATAATAATTGATTTTTCTTTGATTTACAGCTTTTCAATAGTTTCTTTAAAAACTGTTTTTGATTTGTTACTATTTGCAATAGTAATAGCTACAGCAGTAGAGGATGACAAACCTAAAGAATCAACATCAGCAACTGGAAAACCACAAACAAAACGAAAGAAGAAAATCCCAGTGCTCAATTCAGATACACAGCTTGCTGTCATATATAATGATGCGGCCTCATTGAAAATGGATCTACCACCAATACAAGTTGTACAGCATCTAGTTTTGCCCACAACTATTACGAAAGTAACCAAAGCAAAACGTGAACGAAAGCAATCGACACCGAAGCAAGTGCAAAAAAATCGCGCCAATAACACCAACTATTAAAAAAGAAATTGTTGATAACATCGTTGGAACACAGCGCAACAACTAAAGCAATACCATTAGAACACAACAGTAGAACTACAACACCAACAACAACAAATTTTCCTGATGCAACCACAAGTATGCACATATGTATAAACAATAAAATGCTAACAAAATTTTCAGATTTAGTTAATGTTACATTTCGGCGATCAAATGATTTTCACAAAAATATATATTTCAATATTTTAATCCTTATATATTGTATTTATTACAAATAAAAAATATCTATGTATGTAGTATATCTTTGTCATAACTCCAAGTACTCTGTTACTTTTATGTTGGAATAAATTTGATACAAATCTAATAATATTTTCAAGTGTCCATCTTCTGTATAAATTTTTTGTTTATATGCACTTTGTTCAGATGATCCATCACAGCCCCACTTTGTTAACAAAGAAATATTATCTGGAAACGATTGTATTTCATGGTTGCTTTTACTGCTCAAAATTCGCTTAGCGGTATGATCTAGTCAATCTTGGAAACTAACTTCAGCTGATGTTTCTGTCATCGTACAGTTACCAGGAACCGCTTCCTTTTTGGCTTCTGATACAACTTTGTAGCTGGGAAAGACAACTACGTTGTGGCTTCTTAATGAATTTCTCAAGTTGTTATATTTTTCCTTTGAAAGCCCCAAATCTAGGAAAAGCGCTAAAGCACTGGAACCGTCATATTTTATGGGATCACATTGTGGAGTAGGAATACTTTTTATGATTCGATCGACTCTTGTTGGGCTTGCCAATAAAACTCTTTTCGTTATTTCTGCCTTTTTCATTTCATGATCTTTGTTGTACTTCATACTGAGCGCACCTGCTAAATTCTCTTTTGAAATAATTCCAGTGGCGACTGCTATTTTTCTCTTTTTCGTAAATTCCCCACAGTTTGCAATTTGTTTTGCTGGTATTCCTCTGGAGGCCTGTGATGTGCTAGGAATATCATCAAGTGATAGCTCAAAGTCCTTTTTAAGAAAGTCTGCATACTTTATATAAAAATTCGTTTTGGTTCTATTACATGACACCCAATTTCTCTTTGTGTCGCAGTAAAAGTTTTTTAACTTTTGTGTATGCTTAATGCTACCAACTATACTTACTTTGTAAGTATCATACTTATTTTCTGCTTCATATACTTACTAAAACTCAATACTTATAAGTAAACTTATTTTTAAGAATTATACTTATTTATACTTACTTTTTGTTAATTTAATTGTTTGAAAAACATATATGTATGTATTGGAAGAGGTTTTAAAAATATATTAGGGTAATTCACGATCTTGTTTCATTGTTGCAAATGCGATTTTGCAAGAGAAGATTTTTGTGAACACACCATATTGCAAATACATCTCAATGCGTTTTGTTTTTGTAAAAGCAGCTAATTTTGCATTTGCAACAAGATCGTGAATTACCCTATTGCAGAGATTCTTAAACTGTAGTCCGCGGACTCCTGGGGGTGCATTTACTTTTGCCCACCATCTAACTGTTTCCACTCTTTGACATCATCAATTTTTGTAAATTTATATTTGAGCCTACAAGGTGCAGCTTCAAATAAATTTAAAGTTGAAGATATAATAGAAGTGATTATAAAAAAAATCGAATTATATTCATATCGCATTCAAAAGTCTGTTTATGGGTCTTTTCCAACGTTCGACGATTTTATAGAGCTCGAAACTCGGCTGCTTTTTGTTGGCTCTAAAATGCAGCTTCCGGAAGTATTTTCCCCGTCCTGATTCTGGCAACGATCCATTCAACACAGGTGTTAGTAATGCTAAGCAATTATCGACATTAGAGCAAGATATTCTTGTGGATATCTCTTTCGATTCAGTTTTGAAACTGAAGTTAAATAAAATTGAACTAGCTAACTTTTAATTCCTCCTAAAATTTGATTACCTGCCCTCCAAAACTTGATTCCGTTTTGTACGAAGTAATTGTGTGAACAGTTTTTTTCGGTACTATGTGTGTGTTCTAAATCAAAAAATAGAAAAAAGCTTAACGTAGAACCAGACCTGAGGATGAAACCTTCGAATATAGAACAGGGTTCGCATAATATTACTTACGAATGCTCATTCCTTACTTTTTCTCACTCATGCGAATTCTGTTTTGTGATTTCTCGTGAGCTAGAGTTGTTGTTGAGTCTATTTATCGAAGAGTAATTTTCATCAAATGAGGTACGCAATGTGAGTTTTCACTTGATATTTTCAATTGAAGTGAATGACACTTTGATAAACACACACAACAACAACTCTAGCTCACGAGAAAGCACAAAATAGAATTCGCATGAGTGAGAAAAAGTAATTATAACAATACATACTTACTTATACTTATTTTTAAATATTATACTTACTTTTCAGTGTTCCTAGAAAAAAATATACTTATTTTGCATTAACATGAGTTGGTAGCATTATGTACGCTCATCCTTAATATGTTTCGGGTATTTGTTTTTTACCGCAACCACAAATGAAACTCCATTTTTGCTGTTTGCAAATATTTCAAACAAATTTTCATAAGATATACTCATTTTCCTTGGAAACTTGCGTAGCTCACACTTTAAATAGTCAGAAATGACTGAGTTATTGAGGCTTAAAATTTGACTTCTATACAAATACAGGTACAAAATATTGTGTTACAAACCTCAAACATAATACTTGTTCAGCGAAAAAATTTAACTACCTAATAATTGTATGATATCTACCGTAATAAAACAGGTGTCTATAAAGTTGGCCTGCACTAGAGTTCACAGTTATCAGAAGTGCATCTACCTGTATTCTATACAAAAAATACAGCTTTATTCTATTTGACATTACTAGACATTTTGAAATTGCATTAAAAACTTAGATATAAATATCTGAGGCAAGTACAAAAGCGAATTTTCTTAAAAAGAGTGAAATGATTAGGAAAAAGTGAAAAATCAAGCGTTTTGGAGGTGGGGCAAAGCCCATATTATATGGACAGAAGTTTTCTAAGTACTCTTTACATCTATTTGCGTCAAATAGTTTTGGAAATAGGAAGAATAAATTAAGAAAGGGGCGTGGTAACGTCCATATTTACAATTTTTAATTTATTTTGAGTGATGTCTATATTCGCTGCCAAACATTCTATCAAATTCAGATTAACAATTTTCAAGTCAAAATATCATAGACGGAAAATCGTCATCACACAACAAATTCAGTTTTGTGCCTATCATGCCACATAAGTAGCTATAACTTCTAAATGGGCAAATATATGCAAGTAAGACCCATGTGATTTTTGTTGGCAGATATGTCAACTATAATCTCCCATTCATCAATCCTTGATTCACATTGATTTGTGGATTATAGGCCAAGGTAAATTTGAAAAACTATGCTAAAAACGACCTTTTTTAAAAAATTCATGAAAATTACTAACTAAAATTTTTTTTCTACATCTTGTCGAAATTATTTAATTTAAAATACCATTAATTCAGAGAGCATACTTCAAATTCCCATGTTTTTTCAAACTTTTGAAATTTTCCATTTTTAATATTGCGAAAAATGCAAAAAATGCTATTTTAATGAACGATAAAAAATTATCCAACTTTGAGCACCCATAAAAACCAAAATACTTGTCATAAATCAAAAAAGTTTTCGGTTTTAGAACCTTTGGTCAATTGACCAAATAAAAAAAAAAAGTTTCGAAAATCAGAAATCGAAAATTTGATTTTAGCAATCACTTTTTGAAAAAGGAGTCACTGTGCGGCGGTGATGGAAAATAGAAACGTAAAACATTATCTATACCCAATGCTTTAAGTTGTATTACTGTGGAATAGAGATCAATACGACGCATCGTGTTTGTTCAGTAAGTTGTGTTAAAAACTTTCCACTATAAACATTGGTAAGATTTCAAGATTATCACAATCGCAGCGTTGCTTATAATCACGCAACATATGTATCTTGAACCTCGAGAATTTCCCGCTGGTCAGTGAGGAAGACGAGAACATCACCAGTTGGTGCTTCATTCTTATGAATTTTCCAAACGGTTTCTACAGCCATAGACTAATATAGACCGGAAAGCATTCTTCTTCCTCACACGCATTGATTGTCAAAAATTTTTAAAACCAGAGGTACCATATGTTGAAAAATGAAATTGCACGGAATCGTTCCTGATTTGTGGGTGTTTTTTGGGGAAATATGATTTTTCCAGGGAAATATTATAATATGTAGTATGATATTGTTTGACTGAATAAAAACGAAAATTGTATACATATAACGGAAGTATTTGCTTATTGTTTAATTTTTTTTAACCTAAGGCTTGTAGAAATATAGCTTATCGTTGCCTAACATCCAAAAAGCCGAAGCCACACTTTTTAGTTTTATACAGGAAAAGCAAAAAACGTACACTGGAAAAATATATTGTTACGTATTTCTCATTAAAAAAGATTGAAAAGAACAAAGTTTACTTAGTTATTTTAAGAATTCAAATATTGTGTCAAATATGCGGTCTATTTAAGAATTCAAATATTGTGTTTCATGTTTCTTTCATGCTAGTGTGTTAAGTCTATTTGCTATATGAAACTCAAAAACTGGTTGCGGCCTTTTGAATATCGTTTTAAAATCTTTACTATTGCACATATGATTTAAAAATTTTGGAGGAACATGTAATTTAATCAAATGCATCATAATCAATCAAAAATTAGATATTGAATTTTTTGAGGTTACGTCTTTTCGGACGTATTACATATTAATAGAAAGTCAATCATGTCATATTTATTGCCAATAAGACCTTATATATAGTATTTCAAAGTTTTATTAAAATTTGCATATCTGAAAAAAAAAGTTGCATACAAAGGAACGCGTAAAAATACGTGAATATTGGCAGTTACTAGCTGGTTCTCACTAACACAACTTTTTGTCACATGTATGCACAGTCTCTTAAAGTTTGCGCTGAAAACAGATTTTTCTCGAGAGTAACAACTTTTTTCGAAAATTAATTTATGTTTATGTAAGAGACTAAAATCACGTTAATAGGTTAGGTCTTCTCGTATTGCAGATATTTTAGACAAGTATATATTTTATCTGCATTACTTAAAAGTAAAAGTAATGACTTGACCGGTAAAAGATATTATCTTCTATTAGCCCCAGTTACTTTATATCAAATTTCATCCCCTCGATAAAAGTTACGTAATTAAATTAAATTTTAGTTAAATTTATATCAAAATTTTGTTGACACCTATAAAAGATATCATATACTCAACAATTTAATTTTTGTATTAGCTGAAGCAATTATATAAAAAGAAATTAAAACTTTGCGGGAAATTTCTGTTTTTGGTTCTTTCAAACAATTTTCCCTGCAATCGCACATTTGAAAAAGTAATACAGTGGCATTCTTTATTGTATACCAGAATTCCGTGGTGAATAGCAGAATTCCGCTTTGAACCATTCTTAGTACTTTGGTGAATAGCAGAATTCCGCTTTGAACCATTC
This sequence comes from Meiosimyza platycephala, assembly GCA_963662105.1. Lineage (NCBI taxonomy): Eukaryota > Metazoa > Arthropoda > Insecta > Diptera > Lauxaniidae > Meiosimyza > Meiosimyza platycephala. Next base: position 64,866,759 of record OY759211.1, on the reverse strand, counting down.
TGAATTCCGTGGTGAATACCAGAATTCCGTTTTGAACCATTCTGAATTCCACAGCTGCTTTTGACATTTCTCATTGGCAATTTGCAACTTTAACAAAAACATTTTTTGGAGGAACGCAATAAAAAGGTAAATAAAATTGCTTTTAGTTATTTTTATTTCAAAATAATTCATTTTAAATTATTCTAGCTCATAGCGTGAGATGAGAGCAATGAAAAACAGACACCATTGGTAGAAACAGCAAGATACAGAACGACGCTGTGATGAGACGTGCTAAGGGATTTAATCTGTCGGTTCTGGTGTTAGCGGTGGCGAAGAAGGTGCACGTTATGTTCCATCCTTGATGCCTGGTGGTTATCCACAGGCTTGGCGGCTTATTCAGCCAATTTTCTAAGCAATTTGTTTAAAGGCTGATAGTGAGCCGTGTTGTGAATGGGTCGGAGAAGGTGGTGCTGGTCATTTCGTTAAGATGGTGCATAATGGAATTGAGTATTGAAAATTCCAATTATATGATAATGTAATATTTTGTACATTTGAAACCTTAGTTAAATGTAAAAAATAAAAATAAATAAAAACAAAATCATTAATTATTGGTTAATAATTAGAATATTTTCGGTTTCAAAACATTTGACAGCTTGAAAGTTGCCAGACTTTGAAAATTTTACACAAAAAACAATTTGTTTAATTTTTCTTTTGCATCATCAAAAATTGATGCATAATGTATGTGCTAACGTTTTCTTAAACATTTTATTATAGTTTTCTTTACACAAAATATAATTTTTTTACATTTCAATCCTGTGAAGACTTATAAATTCCCTACTTTATGAAAAAATATCCACAAAGTGGCACACTCATATGAGCGAACTCATCACACAAGGGTGAACTTCAATTTTCACTCACACTAACAAAAAGTGTTTTTCCCGCCGAAAATACTTTCCGGTCTATATTTGTCTATGCCTACAGCCACCTGAATAAAATTGGCAACTGGCTTTTTTATGTAGAAGTAGAATGTTTTTTGGTGTTAATTTCTATAGCGATTCTGTTGTAGAGAGCGTTTCTCTATGCTTTCATCTCACGCTATGAGCTAGAACAGTGATGGCGAACCTATGGCACGCGTGCCATGAGTGGCACGCGAGAGAATTTTGATGACACCCGAAATTTTTGTGATTTTAAGTTAAAATTTTAAATACATACTTGTTTTAAAAATCTACTTTTTTTACAATAAATTTTTTACAAATTGTAAGTCCAATATTCTTTTCATTTCCGTCCAATCTACATATTTCGATATGGAAACAAAAATTCATAGATTTAAGAATCATTTTGGAAGAAATCGATAGAGATATATTAATTGGAGCGGTCTAGAGTAATGCTGAATATGAAATACTAACAACTTGGAAATCTATTACAGATAATTTTTCATGCCTTAAAAAAATAGTAATGGCTATTTTAACAATATTTTCATCGACTTATCCTTGTGAAACATTGTTTTCTTCAATGAATTTGATTAAATCAGGATAGCAGTACCTCTTGTATTTTATTAAAAGCTTCGAGCTATGAGCCAAATATGAAATATTTATAATTTAGCATACAACAACACAAATCTCATTACTAATGACATTTTAAGTTTTTTTTTGCAGATACATACTTAGATCTTTAATTAAATAAGTGATTTAGATGATATCGGGGAACAAACAAACTAGTTGTTTATAAAAATGAAATTTTGCAGTGTACTTGTGGCCACGAAAAAATAGAAATCGGTGAAAAACTTCAAATATTATTTCGTTTACGTAAAGCAAAAAAAATTGATTGTAAAATGACGAAGTTGGGACCGATTGAATGAATAATTCCAAGTCCATATTTTCTTAATAAATTAATTTTTTCGACCATTTGTTGAGTTTAATCTCTATATGTTTTGCTGTTTTAGTCTTATTAGAATAAGTTTGCTTAAAACTTCTGATTTACAGAATGCACCGGTTATCGTGGAAAGAAACGAGGCCGAAAAACTTACATTTCTACTTTTTCGTGGCCACAGAATCAACTGTAAGACTTGATTTTTTTTAAAAATCTGGTAATTTTTCAGTAATATATTTTCAATCGCTCATCCTATAAAATAATTCACTCATATTTTTTTTTGTCATTTTAATACCTTTCATTTGGTATCAAAAACGATTAAATTGAGCATTTCTAGCTCAAGATATAAGTTTTAAAGTGAAAAGAGGTCGAAAAAATTAGAAAACTACAATATCTCAAAAATTGTACTATAAAATAATTTTATTTTCCTTTCATCAAAGGAACAAAAACAAAAACTTTTTTTATTACCATTAGACTCAAAAAATTGTCGAAAAAATTAATATATTCAGAAAATGTTGCATTGGATTCACTCATTCAATCATTCCTAACGTTGTCATAAGATCGATTTTCTTTTGGTATATCTTAATTTTTGCGTAAAAGTATCAGCTTTACGAACATGTAGTAAAATTATTTAAATTATTTGTGTTTATTTTATTTTTATTTTTTCGTGGCCTAAGAATCAAATGTAAAATTTGATTTTTTTTAAAATCTTGCCTGTTTTCATCGATATCTTTAACATCGATATCATTTTAATACCTTTAATTTGGTGCCAAGCACAATGAAATTGGACATTCTTAGCTCAAGATATGAATTTTAAAGTGAAAGAAGGTCGAAAAGTAGAAAAGTAACTTCTTATCAATGGAACATTTCGAGTGTAAACTAGTTTTGTTCTCTATTTTATTATATTAAAATTTTGATTTTATTAATTGATTTCAACTACAATATATTTTATTTAAATTTTTTATTAATTTTTAAACATTAATTTTTTATTTAACACAAAAACATTTGTTTATTATTATGGTTCTTAAATTTATTTACATAAACATATTAGGCCTTGTTTTTATTATTTTATTTTCACGGCACGCGTCATATTATTATAGTATATAAAAAAAATTTGTGGCACGCAAGCTCTAAAAGGTTCGCCATTACTGAGCTAGAATAATTTAAAATTAATTATTTTGAAATAAAAAGAACTAAAAGCAATATTATTTACCTTTTTATTGCGTTCCTCCAAAAAAATTTTTTTGTTAAAGTTGCAAATTGCCAATGAGAAATGTTAAAAGCAGCTGTGGAATTCAGAATGGTTCAAAACGGAATTCTGGTATTCACCACGGAATTTAGAATGTTTCAAAGCGGAATCCTGCTATTCACCAAAGTACTCAGAATGGTTCAAAGCGGAATCCTGCTATTCACCACGAAATTCTGGTATACAATAAAGAATGCCACTGTATTACTCTTTAAAATGTGCGATTGCAGGGAAAATTGTTTGGTAGAACCAAAACCAGAAATTTCCCGCAAAATTTTAATTTCTTTTTATATAATTACTTCATGTAATGCAAAAGTTTTGTAGCTTAAAATATGCCTCTTACTATAGAAGCCACATGGTGTAAATTCCATGCGAATCAATTAAATGGTCTCTGTGAAAATGCTATTTTTAAAAAATTTTTGTATGAGGGCCACCCTTAATATGCATCTTAAATTAAAGTTTTATAACCTTCGGTATTCCACTTAATATAAAAGACACGTGGTGTAAATTTCATGTGAATCGATTAAGTAGCCTTTGTGAAAATGCTGTTTTTAAAATATTTTTGTATGAGAGACACCCTAAATATGCACCCTAAATTAAAAAACATGCCTATAACCTTTAGAGGCACGCGCTCAATCATTGTGCAAAGTTTCAAGGCAATCCGTGCAGTAGTTTTGAAGTTATAGACGGACAACGAACAGAAATTGACTTTTATAGGTATTTTTGTATGAGGACCACCCTAAATTGCCCATTTTTTTCAAAAAAAACATGCCTATAACCTTTAGAGGCACGCGCTCAATCACTGTGCAAAGTTTCAAGGCGATCCGTGCAGTAGTTTTGAAGTTATAGACGGACAACGAACAGAAATTGACTTTTATAGATATACATAGATTAAATAATTTTATTTCATTTCAGAAAGCATAAAAGATATATAAAAAAAAAAAAATTTAGAAAGCACACATGTTTTTCCGTGTACAGGAAAACTGATTTTTTTTAGAAATTATTATTTGACAAAAAAATAAACTTATTTGTTTATTGTATTTATTTGTTCTCTCTTTGCACAACTACATGCTATTGTTTATGTAGTGGTGCCGATCCCTGATTATAATCAGTTTTTAAAACGAATCAAAATAAATTTTAAACAATTATAAATGTAATTTGACAGATACATAATTCTTTTGAAAAGTCAGTATTTAAATGGTTACTATGTTTTTGTAGTTTTTAATCAACACGCGTATACATTTTAAATGTATTTGTGTTTTAAAAATTTGACTTAAAAAAGCCCTTACAGAATTTTCCTAGCTTTACGAATTGAAGAATATGTACTTTTTAATAAAATTTATATAAAATGAAAGATTTTTTAGCATAAGCAAGAAATCTGCAAACTAAATTATAAATAAACACCTAACAAGCAAGATACAGTGAAAGTCGTATATACCGACTCCGCCTGTAACGACCAACTGCTTCGCAGTCGTTTGGTTGGTTTCTTCACAAATATTATGAGAATTACGTCGGGTATAACGATCGTCGGATAGCAACGAGTCGGATACAACAACCGTTTTTTGTCAAAAACTTTCTTTTTCGTCGCTTACAACGACGAAATTTCAAGATATTAAAAAAAACATAGTAGGTCTTGTTCAAGATTTGTGTTTTGAATGCAATATGCACGTGAGTACACAAATTTTGTTTGAATTTTGTGTGAAGGGAAATTTATTTCAGTTTGCGTGTTCATTTTTGTGTTGTGGATGCATTAGGGACATTAAAAGGTTTGCTTATAAACGCATTATTCTTTTTATTTATTTAATGCTTAATGTGGTTTTCGTTATGAATTCAAATAAAAGGAAAAATTATTCAACATTACATTACAAAAATTTATATAAATACATACATACATACATATCGCACACATTTAACTAAAGAGTCACAACTTAAAATTTGTCATTTTCTTGTTTGCTCGTTAAAACTGTTCATCATACATTTTTTGCTATACTTTGCTGTCAAAAAAAATTATTTCTCTCTTCATGCTGCAATTGAAATTAGGCTGCAATATGTAAAAGTGCTCTATTTTTAGTTGTTAAAGCTGTTATGATCACTACGATCAAACCATACTTTGTAGGTACCTTCTACTAAATAACCCACACTTTATTTCTGACAAATAGTTTACGAGCTCCAAAACAGTTTTTTGCGTTTTTTGAAAATTTTAAAATTTTGAGTTGTGACTTTTTAGTTAAATGTGTGTCAGTTTTCGATTTTTCGATTTTATTTTAATAAATTGATTTATTTTTCAATATATGTATCAATGAAACTTAAAATTAATACAAATACTGTTTTTTATTTATTAGCAGTATTCGGATATAACGACTGTCGGCTATAACGACCAACTTTGAACGGTCCCTTTGCCGTCGTGTAACGGCAGAGTGTAATCTGATGTACACTGGCATTGGAATTTCGAGAGTCATACCAGAAATGTCAGAATGTCGGAATGACATTTCTGGTCTGTCATGCGAAATTTGCGTACGTGCGTTCGATTCAATGAAAAATGGCTGAACACCGCGTCATTTCGCAATTTCGGTAGCCATTTTTCGATGATTCGAGAGAACGCGTGAGTTTGGTTTTAGCAGTCGAACGTTGCGGTCGTGGATTTTCTTTTTACATAAGTCGCGTTTTTTTTCAACAACTTCGTCATTAAAAATTCGTGCAATGTAAATTAAATAAATTACTAATAGCAAAAGCGACTAAACGTGTAAAAATTTAAAAAGAAAAAAAACGCAGCGTCCGTATTTTTGTTACGTATTGCAAATTATTTTCAAAGATTTGTTAGCAGAAAAAAACTAAACAAGCGTTTATCCGCGGAAACAGTGGTGGTGGAGCGCTGGCGCTTCACACGGCAACGTAAAAGAAGTTGCATTTCAATGGAGGGAAAAATTGTATACTTTGAAAATTAAAATTAAATAAAACCTAAGTCATCGACGGCAGCTCGCGAAAAGTTGGGTGATGAAGCGCTAGCGCTCCACCACAAACCACATAGAAAAAAAAAACCAGATACAGAAAGGTTATAAAGAAAAACTGAATAGACAGTGAAAAACAAAAATAGAAAGATTAATGAATGACCGAAAGAGAAAATTTTGAAAAAAAAAGAAAGAGTGAAATATATAGAAAATAGAAATACTGCATAAGACAGTGAGAAAAATTGAAAAGAAAAATTAAAATTGCAATTAACGTTAAAATAATGCTTTAAATACAAATACAATATTTGAGTTCTCTCGAATCATAAACGATCGATCGATGTTTTATTAAAACTATAAACTACATTTGAAAGAAAAATATTGAATAAAATATAAGAATGCGATATGCTGATGAAATCGTAAATGTAATCGCAATTGCATAAAAACAATAACAACACAAACAACAGCTACAACATAAATTACAAAACCAGCTAAGACGCAACATTTCCCTGATCAAGACACATCACACGCGTGAGCTAACAAGATTTCATTTTCATATGTTTATTTTTCTTTTTTTTCTGATTATTATTATTATTAAAAAATTAAATATGATTATTTAAAAATAAAAAACCTAAAAATGTTTAAAACTTATAAAGGTTTTGCGCTTTGGCAAAACAAAACCCAAATAAATATGTAAAGAAAAATATAAAAAAAAAAAAGTAGATTTATAGAAATATATGCGGAATACATATAATTTATTTTTGGCCTGAATAAATTTTGTATTTTTTTTTTCAAATTTAATAGTCCATGAAAAAAAAATAGATTTAAGAAAAATGAAAAAATGAGAGAAATTTGAAACGATAAACTTAAGATTTATGTAATAAATTTGTTTTTGTATAAACGAAAAATGGAAAAAAAAGAACTAAGAACAAATATTCGTTTTTTTTATAAAAATGCAAAAAAAGAAATAAAAACATAAAAGAAATGATTTAAAATTTGAAGAAAAAAAAGAAAAAAAAATATAAATTTCTTTTTATTTAAAAGAAGTTGTATAGGATAATGGCAGTGTAAAAAGGTAGCACCAGGTCCCTATGTAGAACCAAAAAACCAGAGTAGGGTGGACCGAAAAATTTCCCCATAGGTCCACAAGGTAGGGTGGGTGATAGACGGGGCCGAGCATAACACCAAGCTCGAGGGTTCAGCCCGAGGAAAAATTATTAGGGAGGCACATTTTTTTTTTTTTTTTGATGACTTTTTTTGTTTGTAGTAATTTTGGAAAAATTTTTGAGGTTTCAGAGCCCAGCAACTTAAGCACGAGAAAATTATATTTGTAAGGTGCAGGCACACCATGAGCAGCAGCTACCCACCCCAACATCCCGAACTGCTGGCATCGGCAAACTAGCTCGTGCTGCCGCTGGTCATGTTGTCCGCGTTCCAAGCACCAGTCGCTTGCGCGATTACAAATTTTGGCGCCCAACGTGGGGCCGTTTGAGGTTGAAGGTTAAAAGAAAACTGTAAATCAGTGGACAATTATGCCCCTTAAAAATTTTTTTTAGTATTTTGCCTTCGATTTCACTCGGTTCCATCCGATTTACCCGTGCTGTGCTCTGGATTTTTGAAAATTTTTATTTAACTTAACCTGTTACAGGAAAATTTTTGTTTTTGTCTTCATTTGAATTTTAAATTCAAGAATCTAATACTCAAAGCCTGAAGCTGGATTTATCAGTCCGGGAGGATTCCGTTCTGATCCGCTCAGACGCTTTTGACCCTATTTATTCCTATTTGTGAAAATTACCCTGTAATAGAAGACTAAATTTTTTGCATAATTTTTTTTGAATAAATTAAATTTCAGTAACTTCTTACATTTTTAATATTGTTGATTCACTCTTTTAGCTTGAATGCGAATTGCGGCTGCAAGTCAAGGTAAACAGCTGGATTTTGCGATTAAGTTGCAATTCACTGCGCTTTTCGACCGCTTTACTGAGATTTGTATAGGTTGTACTTCAATTTCATGTTTGAAATGAGATTTAAATTTTGTAGATTCAGATTCTTCCTCCCTAAGTTTTTCTTCGTGGCTGACCAAACAATTTAATAATAATTTGAATAGTTCTACATAGGACCAAGCTGTCATTGATAATTAAACTTCTGATAAAAATTTCTTTTTCTTTTAAGAAAAACAAAAATTTAACAAATTAAATTTGAGAATTTTTTTTTAAGTAAAGAATAAAACTTAGCAAGTAAATTTTTTTTTGAATTTGAAAATTTCTCTTAAAGAATTTCTAAAAATTTATAAATCTAAAAATTTTATAAAGCGAATATTTAACATTTTGGAATTTTTTTTTTTTTGCATAATGTAGCTATGCTAAAAATTTAAAGGTATAAGGCGTTAAAGATTTGACATTTAAAAATTTTTTTTTGCACAAATGTAGATTGTTGCTAAAAATTTAAACAACGACATAATTTAAAATTTGATATTTGGTAATTTAGTGGAAATTCCACGGGGTATTCATAAATTTAACTTTCGGCCATTTTTTTTTATTACAAAATTTTAACTTTCGGTTGTTCGATACCTTTCATCTCGGTCGCGGATTCGGTTTTTGAGTTTTACGTGAAAAATGCCTCTGCATCGTAGTAATGAGAATTTGTCCATTCTGGGTGAAATCCCTGACAATCCCTGTGTGGTGTGCAAGCAACAAATGCTAGATGGCGAAAATTTTAGTATAACTCCCTGCTTCCACATTTTCCATACGGAATGCATTTCCAATTGGTTGCAGGAGACTCGCAACTGCCCTTTCTGTCAGGCGTTGTGCAGTACTAAAAAAGTTAAGCCATACAAGCCCATTCCTAATTTGGGATTGGAGTCCTTTACCATAACACCAGCTACTACCCACACAGGTACGATCACTAAAAATAGTCGGCCCGTAACCCGAAGTTACAAAAACTTAATGGATCAAAATATTTCAGTGACACCTGCACATAATCTCAACATGTCAGGAGTGCATCCATTATCCACAGACTTGTCCAATCACGCAAGTGCGCAAACTAATGTTTCTCAGTTTTCAGACGCACAGTTGCAAAAGTTGATTGACGAAGCTGTGAAAGCTCAACTGGCTAAAATGAATTTAAACTCAGTCAGTAATGCACCTCTTGATCTGAATCGAGATCCAAATCCACCTGTGACTTTTGGTCGTTCTTCTGACATACACCAGGCTCCTAGAAATGTGATCAACAATTCTCCATTTTCACTTGGACTTCCTCCATATAACCCTCAGCTTCCTCCTCCACCCGTTTTCCATCAAAACCATCACCAACAAGCAACCCACAGCAATTTTGCTCAAGGCACTTCAACTCTCCATAGGTCAGTTCCACCTTTTATGGCTTCAGAGAAAGTCTCAAATCTTATTTCCAATTGGAAAGTCACTTTTAGTGGCAAAGAAGACGCTTTGTCCGTCGATAAATTTATATACCGAGTACATTCTCTGACCGTTCAAAGTTTGCGAGGTGATTTTGACGCCTTGTGCAATCATGCACACATTTTGTTTGCTGGGAAAGCGTTGGAGTGGTTTTGGCGCTATCACCGTGGTGTGACTCAAATAGATTGGGAAACTCTGTGCACAGAACTTCGTGGTCAATTTCGAGATCGGAGAACAGATTTAGACATAATGGATTTGATTCGTCAAAGGAAACAAAAATATGATGAAAAATTCGATGAATTTTATGAATCTGTTCTTCAGCTCTGCGATAAATTGCAACGTCCTCTTGAACCAGCAACTTTGTTGGAAATCGTTCAACGAAACTTACGTCTTGACGTTAGACGCAGTCTTCTCTATGTCTCTATCGAAAATATTAGACAGCTTCGAACATTTGTTCAAAAACGCGAGTTGTTGGATGAAGAGTACGGCAGGTCGACCAGAAACTTCCAAGCTGCACGCAACGTATCGGAAGTAAACGTTAACACAGAAGATCTCCCGAATAACCATTTTTTAGAGTTGCCAACCGCACCACCACCACCTTAAAAAGTGATGCGGCATGCCAAACCACAACAGTTATTTTGAAAACAGTTAATCCTACTTTGCAATTTGAAAATAAACCTGAAATTAAACCACCCTCTACAGTTTTACCTATTCGACATTTTAAACCTCTGCACATTCGTTGGCAGGAATATAAAGCCGCCCGTAAGCGAATTTTTTCTGATGAAGTCATTGCTTCACCGGAGTCAACGCATAAGAAACGTTCTACTTTAAGATTGAGAAAATTTTGGAAAAATTTAAATGCGAAGAAAAAATTTATTTGTTCTTCAGTGGTTTCTGATAAACCTAAGGATGATTTACGTCCCTATGCTCAAATTTTAATTTTTAAAGAAAAAATTGAAGGACTAGTCGATACTGGTGCCTCTGTCAGTTGTTTAGCCAACAATCTAGCTAAAAGGTTTTTAGAAGATAACCAACACCCTTGGCACAAAGTCAAGACTAACCTTAAAACTGCAGATGGAACAAATCATTTTGCATTGGGTTTCGTTGAAACTTTTATTACTTTTAGAGGAATAACCAAACCTCTCAAATTTCTGATAATTCCAACTCTTTCTCAAGACTTATATTTGGGCGTTGATTTTGTGAAGACTTTCGGTTTGGCAAGTGATCTTTTTCATGAGGATATTCCGATTTCTGTTAATTTGAACATTGCGGAGTTGGACTCCAATCATCATGTATTAAATGCTCGACAGCAAGCAAATTTAAATGCAACCATTTTATTAATTCCTTCTTTTTCTGAAAAAGGGTTAGGCCGAACAAATTTTATAAGCCACGTCATTGATGTAGGTCAAGCGAAGCCTATAAAACAAAGGCATTTTTCTGTTTCACCAGGCGTTGAAAAACTTCTTTTTGCGGAGATCGATAGAATGCTTTCTCTTGGCGTTATCGAAGAATCTCAAAGCGCATGGTCATCTCCTGTTGCACTAATCGTTAAACCGAGTAAAGTTCGTATGTGTCTCGATGCACGAAAAGTCAATGAGGTCACAGTGAAGGATGCTTATCCTTTGCCGCTCATCGACGGAATTCTCAGCAGGCTCCCGAAGGCACAGTTTATTTCAAGCTTAGACCTGAAGGATGCCTTCTGGCAAATTCCGTTGGATGAAGCGTCAAGGGATAAGACAGCCTTCACTGTCCCCAACCGACCTCTATACCAATTTGTTACAATGCCATTTGGCTTATGTAATGCGCCGCAGACCATGACCCGTCTCATGGACAAGGTAATCCCTGCCCATTTGCGAACTAAAGTATTTGTATACTTAGACGATTTGTTGTTAATAACCGAAACTTTCGATGACCATATTTCGCTTCTGCAAGAAGTAGCATTTTGCATTAAACGTGCTGGCCTTACAATTAATATAGAGAAAAGCAAATTTTTGCTCAAACAAATTCACTACCTTGGTCATGTCATTGGACATGGAACAATAAGTACCGATCCGGACAAGGTAAAAGCGATAAAAGAATTTCCTCGTCCAAAAACAGTTAGACAACTTCGTCGCTTTCTAGGTGTCTGTGGATGGTACCGAAGGTTTGTGCAAAATTATGCTTCAATTTCTACCCCTTTGACAAATATGTTACAAAAGGCTCGTAAATTTGTTTGGACCGAAGACGCAATTGCTGCTTTCGACTCCCTCAAAAATAGTTTAAGTAGTGCACCTGTGCTACATAGTCCTGATTTTTCTCGTCCATTTTCTATTCAATGTGATGCTAGTCAATTTGGCGTTGGAGCGGTTTTGGCACAACGTACCGATGAAGGTGATGAAGTTCCCATTGCATACATGTCCCATAAGTTCAACCAAGCGCAAAGAAACTATACTGTTTCCGAACAAGAATGTCTTGCGGCGGTTATGGCCATAAAAAAATTTCGAGCTTATGTCGAAAGACATGAATTCGAAGTTATAACCGATCATGCTTCGTTAAAATGGCTCATGAGCCAAACCGACTTGCATGGCAGACTTGCGCGCTGGGCACTGAAGTTGCAGGGCTTCAAATTTACCATTCTTCATCGGAAAGGCAGCCAAAACGTGGTTCCTGATACTTTATCGAGAACTTATTCTCAGGAAAGCCTCCACATTTCGTCTCTGACTGCGTCAGAAACAGACCTATTTTTCGAAATTGATTTTAATTCGGAATTTTTTAAAACCGAATTTTATTTAAAGATGATTGAGGAATTTCAGAAAGAGCCAAGTAAGCAACCAGATATACAAGTTATAGATGGGATAATTTATAAGCGTTGCGAATTTGCTAGCGGTGATCCGATTCAGGAAGAGCAATCATGGAAGGTATGGGTTCCTTTGGAAATGAGACAAGATCTCATTCTAAGAGCACATGATCATCCGATGAGTTCTCATGGTGGAATTGGGAAAACGTTAACCAAACTTAAAACCTTTTATTTCTGGCCACGTATGTCTAAACAAGTGCGAGATCACGTTCTATCGTGTGAAACTTGCAAGCAAACCAAAGCCCCAAATCACATACTTCGTCCTCCTATGGGTAAGCAGGCTACGTCTGTCCGAATTTTTCAAAAACTCTACGTAGACCTTCTTGGACCTTATCCAAGATCACGATCAGGAAACGTGGGCATGATGATTGTTCTCGACCATCTTTCCAAATTTCATTTCTTAGAGCCAATCAGGAGTTTCACTCCCAACAAGATTGTTGATTTTCTTGAAAAGCGAATTTTTGCCATTTTTGGTGTTCCTGAAGTCATCACCTCTGACAATGGTGTTCAATTCAGATCTAAACTTTTCAAAGACCTTTTAAAGAAATATGGTGTGACGCATAATTATACTGCCAACTATTCTCCGCAATCTAATGCCGTTGAACGAGTCAATCGTTCAGTCATTGCTGCTGTTAGAGCCTACATTAACCCAAATCAGAAAGATTGGGATGAAAAATTATATGCTATAAGCGTTGCTCTCAGAAGCTCAGTGCACTCGTCCTGTGGTTTTTCTCCATATTTTGTTGTCTTCGGTCAAAATATGATCTGCCACGCAATGTCTTTTGAAGTTTTGCGAAAACTAAAACTTATTGAAGATCCGACCGCTGACATCAGACACGAGGAGAAAACTGAGTTGATTCGCGAAAGTGTGCGAGAGAATTTGAAAAAGGCCTATGATACAAATGCTAAAAATTATAATATGCGTTCACGGCCAGTTCGTTTCGAAATCGGTCAAATTGTGTATCGTAGGAGTTTTGCTCAAAGCAAAGCTTCCGATCACTTTAATGCAAAATTGGCAAATGTTTTCGAGAAGGCTCAGGTGATTAAGAGAATGGGTACGGCTTATTATGAGCTAGCAGACATGAACAATAAACGACTTGGTATATTTCACGCGAAGGATATTAGAAAGTAGTGCCTTCAGTTTTTGTAACCAACCACAGCAGATTTCGAAAAACTGTTTTGTAACGGCAGAGTGTAATCTGATGTACACTGGCATTGGAATTTCGAGAGTCATACCAGAAATGTCAGAATGTCGGAATGACATTTCTGGTCTGTCATGCGAAATTTGCGTACGTGCGTTCGATTCAATGAAAAATGGCTGAACACCGCGTCATTTCGCAATTTCGGTAGCCATTTTTCGATGATTCGAGAGAACGCGTGAGTTTGGTTTTAGCAGTCGAACGTTGCGGTCGTGGATTTTCTTTTTACATAAGTCGCGTTTTTTTTCAACAACTTCGTCATTAAAAATTCGTGCAATGTAAATTAAATAAATTACTAATAGCAAAAGCGACTAAACGTGTAAAAATTTAAAAAGAAAAAAAACGCAGCGTCCGTATTTTTGTTACGTATTGCAAATTATTTTCAAAGATTTGTTAGCAGAAAAAAACTAAACAAGCGTTTATCCGCGGAAACAGTGGTGGTGGAGCGCTGGCGCTTCACACGGCAACGTAAAAGAAGTTGCATTTCAATGGAGGGAAAAATTGTATACTTTGAAAATTAAAATTAAATAAAACCTAAGTCATCGACGGCAGCTCGCGAAAAGTTGGGTGATGAAGCGCTAGCGCTCCACCACAAACCACATAGAAAAAAAAAACCAGATACAGAAAGGTTATAAAGAAAAACTGAATAGACAGTGAAAAACAAAAATAGAAAGATTAATGAATGACCGAAAGAGAAAATTTTGAAAAAAAAAGAAAGAGTGAAATATATAGAAAATAGAAATACTGCATAAGACAGTGAGAAAAATTGAAAAGAAAAATTAAAATTGCAATTAACGTTAAAATAATGCTTTAAATACAAATACAATATTTGAGTTCTCTCGAATCATAAACGATCGATCGATGTTTTATTAAAACTATAAACTACATTTGAAAGAAAAATATTGAATAAAATATAAGAATGCGATATGCTGATGAAATCGTAAATGTAATCGCAATTGCATAAAAACAATAACAACACAAACAACAGCTACAACATAAATTACAAAACCAGCTAAGACGCAACATTTCCCTGATCAAGACACATCACACGCGTGAGCTAACAAGATTTCATTTTCATATGTTTATTTTTCTTTTTTTTCTGATTATTATTATTATTAAAAAATTAAATATGATTATTTAAAAATAAAAAACCTAAAAATGTTTAAAACTTATAAAGGTTTTGCGCTTTGGCAAAACAAAACCCAAATAAATATGTAAAGAAAAATATAAAAAAAAAAAAGTAGATTTATAGAAATATATGCGGAATACATATAATTTATTTTTGGCCTGAATAAATTTTGTATTTTTTTTTTCAAATTTAATAGTCCATGAAAAAAAAATAGATTTAAGAAAAATGAAAAAATGAGAGAAATTTGAAACGATAAACTTAAGATTTATGTAATAAATTTGTTTTTGTATAAACGAAAAATGGAAAAAAAAGAACTAAGAACAAATATTCGTTTTTTTTATAAAAATGCAAAAAAAGAAATAAAAACATAAAAGAAATGATTTAAAATTTGAAGAAAAAAAAGAAAAAAAAATATAAATTTCTTTTTATTTAAAAGAAGTTGTATAGGATAATGGCAGTGTAAAAAGGTAGCACCAGGTCCCTATGTAGAACCAAAAAACCAGAGTAGGGTGGACCGAAAAATTTCCCCATAGGTCCACAAGGTAGGGTGGGTGATAGACGGGGCCGAGCATAACACCAAGCTCGAGGGTTCAGCCCGAGGAAAAATTATTAGGGAGGCACATTTTTTTTTTTGATGACTTTTTTTTTTGTTTGTAGTAATTTTGGAAAAATTTTTGAAGTTTCAGAGCCCAGCAACTTAAGCACGAGAAAATTATATTTGTAAGGTGCAGGCACACCATGAGCAGCAGCTACCCACCCCAACATCCCGAACTGCTGGCATCGGCAAACTAGCTCGTGCTGCCGCTGATCATGTTGTCCGCGTTCCAAGCACCAGTCGCTTGTGCGATTACAGTCGTTATAAGCGACTTTCACTGTATTTACATTTTTAAAACAAACTTCACCGGTCCTTCTGGTGGCTATATAGATGGAGGTCACTAATCATGAATCTGAGGTTTTTTAGTTTTTGTAGGTTAAATTTACCAAACTCAAGATGGCGGATCCAAGATAGCGGACGTATGTTTTAAAAATCAACAGATTTGTACGAAATTGGGTATACGGGATCAGATGAAATTTTTAAATTAAAGATGGTGGAAACTCAACCCAATACCCTATATTGGGGACTGACAATTATATCACAAGACCCTCATCTGATATGGAAGAACTTGCCATGACTGATTGCAGTCATGCAGTTTTGATTATTTTCTTTTTGAAAGTAGTCCATAACGAATTTTGTGAGCTCCGCAATAGTTTTTTCTAGAAACGTGACCTTTTCATAGTTCCTGACATTGATTTCAAGCTGTAAAACAGGAGCATGTACTTTCACATTGCCCATCCCACTGGATTTGGGTGCAATTGTCTTTGAATAATTTTAACATCATTATCTGTGTTTTTTTAACGATAGTTATCTCGGTGGTAAAAAAAAAATAGCTTTCGCCGCTTAATTATTTTTGTAAATAACAAAAACAATAGAATAAAATAACAATATATTATTGTAATGAAAAGTATTCAAATTTTAACTAAGCATTTACCTGTTTATGATGATTAATTATATATTGATCAGCTGGGCTTGTTTAGAAATAAACAAACAAAGTTGTAATACGAATCACCTGAATTGTAATACGAATCACCTGAATTGAATGGCGGAATTTCGTAACAGATCATCTGCCTCCTTCCTCCATTAATCTGGAGTTTCAGGAAGTTAAATAAAATTTTTATTTTCTAATAAATTTTGTACAACCGTAGTATACGATACCTTTATGAACGATTTTAATGTAATTATAATTGCTGGGAGTGTTTCGAATACAATGATCGAAATGTGAGATGCAGAACTCCTGTTAAAGTCTGTGAATATGTTTCCATCGCAATCTTTGATGGTCGACGTTGCACAGTGGCTTGCTTTTCAAAAAAGCGTTGCAAAAATCAATTTTAGTGTGGGTCTGTTTGACAAATTTGATACTCGCATCGAATAGAAAAATGTCTAGAGCTGAAAAATTTAAAATTCCAACCCACTCGGATAAGTAGTTTAGCTTTTACAGTTAGTCAAAGTGGAGACATTTTTAAAGTTTGCAAAAAAATTAATTTTTTTGGATAAAAATTTCATGTTTGAGCTGAAAAATTCAACAAATGCTGAGAGAAAAATATATATTTTTTTTTGTAAAAGCATTATTGGTTTTAATTAAACAAAAAAAAATTAGTCCACAAACTTGTTTTTTTTGTTTTTGAATTTTTGTTTTGTTTTCTGAAACACTGTTTTTATCGATGTTTTTGAGCTTTCATTTGAGTTTAAAAATAAACTTCACAAAACTTCAAGCTGAGCTTCCACACAAATCATCACTAACTCTTCCTTAACATATTCCCAGAACAAACTAGGCACCGGTGTTGCCCGTTTGGGTGCTAGAGCGATTTTTATCGACAAACATGTGGATATAGCACCCTAAGTCCATACGCATATTAGAAATATTAATTCTTAAACCTTTAACTAGAAAACATTTAATTAGGTGTGCAATGTCCATTTCATTGGTAATAGTTCATAATTAAAACCGTTTAAATAAAACTACAGCCACGGCCACTTTTTTTAATAGTGGGCGAACCATTGTGTTCTGGTCAAATACTACCTCTTATAGTTTTTGAATTTATTATATACAATAAGACCCCAACTAAAAACTTTTCTGATTGCACTAATCCTGTTGAAGGTAAAATTCCTGAAATCTTAAAATTTACGTAAGGATTACAGGAACAGGTAAAAAGATGTCAAACGATTTGTGTAGAGAAAAACCAAACTAAAATTTTAGAATATGTAAAACGGCAGTTATACAGTCTTTTTTAATTTTTTGCTAAGAAGAGCTTAATTATGAGTATGGAATTTCACCACTGCATGCAAAAATAAGGTGTATGGAACTCATTTTGAAACTGACTTATACAATTCCAGAAGATATGTAGTAGTGATTTAAAGAACTTCTTGTAATCAGGAGGAAATAGCTGATAGGAAGAAAAAAATTCAAGCTGCGTTTTATGCAGAAATTGGTTTGAAAGTTGATCAACCAAAACAAGAGTTTGGTAATACCAATGATGGAAACACTTCCAGAACATTTTTTGAAAAGGATGAAGTCACAGCGCGAATTACTGGAGTTGATAAAGAGATAATTAAAAGGCTACAAGTCATATTAAATGTTTTATGCTGCAAAAAAAAGTTTACGCAAAAAAATATGGAGAGTTTGCAACAAGAACTAAAAAATATCCGCATAAAAAACTTACACCTACGGTTCACTAAATTCTGGCCCATGGTAAAAATATAATAGAGTTTCAGCCTTTACCAATTGGAGAACTATCAGAAAAAGCACAGGAATCCAAAAACAAAGACTACAAAAAATACAGATATCTCAACACGTGCAAGATATCAAAAAAGTGACAAAACCAGGACCTTTTTAGAATGCTGGCTGCCTCATCTGACCCAATTATTATATCGCTAAGGCACACCCAATCATCAAATGAGCTGAAAGAATGATAATCTCAAGAAATGTTAAGTCTATTATATAGCCATTCAGATACTGTTGATTATTTTGAAAGAAATTAAATTGTTAATTTAAGTAATAAAAAATTATTTGTTTATAAATAAAAAAAATAAAAAATATTTCAACAAATTTAAAAAACCGCTTTGAATTTCTTTATAATTTTAGTATTATATACTCAGCCCAAGCACATTTCAATCACACTTTTCAGCAGTTCTCAATATCTACTTGCGACAAAAAAAAAAAACAGAAATTAAATTTTTACATGCATAAGATATGTAATTTTTCCCCCCTACAAAAAACTCAACTTCAACAATCAATTGCGTCGGATTCTGCAAACCTATTTTAGCAAAATTTACTACTGTATTAGCTATAAGAATTCCCTATCATATAAAAGAAAAATTATCAAAAAATCTTTATTCGTTCAGAAGTTATGATTTTTGCAATGAAAAAAGTCAAATCTTGCCACTGTGCGTCGGTGCGAAAGGTTCCACGTCTGATAGTACTGTTTTTGAAAATACCAGTCAAAAAACTACAAAAAAAGAACTGAATCTGTCAGATGCATCCACACCAGGATGTGCTGCCATTTGTCTTCGTTGGTGATTGCGCCTTTCGCTTAAGCGAACATTTAATAAAACCATTTGCATTGTCGCTTACTTTGAGCTGCAACGAAACTTTATACTATAGTCGACTGAGCTCAGCTACAGTTCGAGTGGAACAAGCTTTTGGACATACACATGTCAGCTCGTTTCCGTATTTTAAAAAATACCATAATAGTACGGGAGGCAGCGTTGCATTTTCCGAAGCAATTTCCTCCCGCTTAATTTTTTTTGCAAATGATAGTTTAAATATACATAGCTGATCGAAAGAAACGTCAGCTGCCAGAATAGTGGTGGGCCTGGTTGTGAGAGGCCGACAAAAAAAGTTTTGCGCAATAACTCGAAAAGTAAGCCACAAGTAGAAAAATATATTAAGACCAATGTTGTAGAGGAGATGAAAACACATCGATTTTTTTACCCGCGAAGAAAATATTTTTCAGGAAAAAAGAAACAAGTTTTCTCATATTCATCATGTCATAAAAATGCACCCATTTCGAGTTTTTCACGCCTGAAAATCATGGAAAAACTAGAAAATCTTTCTACCCTCAGGGCATATCTCAGGTTTGGCGCAAGCGATTGGCGTGAAAATTTAGGTGGGTCATCACAAGCTATTGAACACCAAATTCCCGGGATAAAAATCGTTATTTATTTTTCGTTCAAAAATTTCACATGGAATGCCCCATATATAAAACAAAATCTTTATAAAATGAAAGTACGGAAATTATTTTTTAAAGGCAAAGGCCAAAGCAAGGGAGAAGCTAACGAGAATGCCGCCGAAAAGGCCCTAAAAAAACTCAGCAAAAATGGTTAGATAATGTTATTTTGTAAATTAATATATTATATATTATTATTATAATTTTTATATTGTATATATAAATTTTATAAAAATTTTCATGTTTTCCATTTCAGACAAATTTATATTTGGGCCTTTCTTAGCATCGTTTGCTCTTTATAAATTATATAAAATGTGGGAAAATGAATCAGAAAATGATGACGATGATGATGACAACAAACCATCGACATCAGCAGCAGCAGCTGCAAAAAATTTAAAGAAAAAAAAATGGTAAATATTAAGTTTAATAAAAATATTTTATTTTGAATATTTTTATATTTGCAGATTGAAAATTTTTGGATATGTAATGTAAGGAAGTATTAAATAAAAGTTAAATTTCCAGGTGCTTATTTTTGGAAAAATTAATTTTTATCATTTTTTTCTTAATGTACATAGTTTTAAAAGGAACAAAATTTATTAACTTTTATGAAATGCTCTTATTTATTTATTTACCAAAATTTGTATATTGGCAAAAAGTTCATAGATTATTTTATTAAAAAAAATGTTTGCTTAAGGTTTTATATTCTATATGTGAATTATGCTGATTTTTTTTAAATTAAGGCTTAGCAAGTCATAATTCAGAAATTTCACAATATTTAACAGTAATTATAAATAACTGCATCAAGAACAACGCAGAAATAACAATTGGAAACCAAATTCATAGTTACAACACAAGAAGACACACACATCAGGACAATCTAATCAAGGACAAATAGAAACAGATATGGTCTGCTTAGCACTGCAAATGAAGCCTCTAATATGTTGCCGTCAAATCTCTCGAATAGCACTAATTTAGAATATTTTAAAAAAACTTATAGAACTTTGGAAATTTAAATTGTTGTCGTTATTTATTAATAAGTTATTTATTTAATGAATTGAAGGGCTTATTGTAAAAACATAATACGCAATAAAATAAAAAAAAGTTGAATAAATCGCATTTAAAGTTTTAATATATGGGGTAAAATTTGCGAAGAAATGAAGAAGATAAAATGACGAAAATGACCAACTATGCACCTATGTATTTCCGAAATTCCAGGAGCAAAATCCTCCTGGGATTGAAGCAATCTCTACCAGAACTACAAATATCCGAAATTTGAATAAGGTCAAAGCATAAAAAATGTTTACCTGGTACGCTTGGCAAATTTTACCCCATTTATGATAATTCCATATTAAAATCAAATTGAACCAAGTGATTTTTACGACTAGGTCATTAATTTGAAAATTTATTTATTATGGCTAAGCAACCAAATTTCCAACATGCGAGTTCCAATATGATGGCATATAGCCTCTCAGCATCAGCCACCCAGATTCGGAGCATAATAGAATTTCTCTAAATGACATTTGCTATGATATCGTTAATGGGAGTAAATCAAAAGAATGAATTTTAGAGACCTTCAAAACCAAAAGGAAGCAGCGAAGTCTGGCACGAAGAAGTTAATGTATGGCCCAAACAGATACACACCATCAGTTCTTCGTGCAGTGTCCACTGTTCCACTATGTGTGCCTTCCATCAAGTTCGGGAGGAAGTATGATGTGAAATAAACAGTTTGTGTCCAAGGGTTAACTGCAGAGGTCATACTACCGGGTGGTATCTAGACGACAAGATTAGGTTGTAACGTATTTTCAGAAACAAGATGTGGTTTCAAGATCCCGGCAGTATGACATCTTGTCTTTAAAAATGATCGTGTCGTCACAAAATTTATAAAAACCGTTCTAAGAGAAATTAAATAAAAGAAACACAAAAAACAAATCACCTCAGGAAGCTCCTTTTGGTGAGGCCTTGTCTTTACCCAACCCTACCTTGGATGTTTGTTGGCCCAAGATCGAAACATCCCCTTAATTCACTTAACCAATTAAGATAACTCTTACATCGTTTCAACCTACCCGACAATGAAATAAAATTAGTTCATGATTAAGTTAAATGAACTTCAAGTCAACAATTTATTTAAACGAAACCTCACAAAAAGAATTCAAATATTGAATTAAGTTTTATAAATTAAACAAATTGAATACACCTAATTCTGTTTTTACACGGTTTGAAAATAAACAAATTTTAAATTTTTTTACACGATTTTATTTCATTTAGCACGATTCAAAATCTTTTGGGCTTAAATTTTTTTTGTTTAAATATACAGCCCCATCATGGTTGGCTACAATCTCGCCTTTTTAGTCGCCGAGATAAAATTGGCTTCACGGTTGGCGACATTGGCGAAGTATCTCCGCGGCAATGTCTTCCACACTTTTTTCTCTACATGGTTGACGACAGTCTCTTATAGTTGTATCCAGAAATGTCAAAATTTGGAGACAGCTATTTTGCTATCGCCAAAATGAAAAAGAGCACATAAATAAAAATAATTACAATTTATATGAAAAAATGTATTTCAAAATGTTCTTTCAGTAATCAGCACCAAAAGGGAATATGAACGAAATATTGAAATTGCTTGTGTAAAAACACATTATATATGTGATTTAATAAAATAAACCTAAATAGTTGTTCTTAAAAATCCTTGTTTTTCACTAATTTCAATAGGTTTTAGAGATAAGGAACGAATCACCTTTTTTGCATACAATCAATGTCTTCTTTTATACGGTTTTTTTTTGTATGGGTTTTCCTGGTACCAATTACCGTGTAAAAACAGAATTAGGTGTAGTTTGTTATCATGTAAATTCATGAGCAAAGAAAACAAAAAAGAAATATAAGAAAGTTACAATGTAATTATATTAAAAACAAACAAAACGAAAGTAGTTGAACTCACCATTTGATTTACTGCTCCTTAGAGTTGTGCACAAATCTGTTGAAGCGTGATAATGGAATTCAAATAAAATTTTATAAAAACAAAATGTTATCAAAAATATTGAATTTAAATGTCTATAAAATAACAAATACGTTTCACGTAAGCCATCATTTTGGATGGTATAAACCAGGGGTGGCCAACCCGCGGTCCACCTTGATAATTTTTCTGGCCCGCGAGATTCATCACACTTTTACAAAATATATTTATTTTATAGTGAAAACCAATGTATTAAAAAAATATGTACATTAGGGGTATGACTTTTTTTTAACCCCTATTTTACATGGCACCACATTATGAGAAATAATGAAAAAACTATGAAAAAGTTTGATTTTGTTTTATTTATCAAAAAAAGTTCCCGCATGAAGATAATTAAAAAATTTATGTCTTCAAAAAATAAGAATAAGATAAAAAAATTTATTTGACAATGAAGTCTATTTATATAATTATTAAAAAATCGAGGATTTCATTGAAGACCAGGTACACTTTATTTATTATTATATTAGAAGAATTAAATTTAGAATTAAATGTTCGCTCAGTTTTACATTTAGGATACATTTCTTGTATAACTTTAATGGCTCGTCTGCAAATATATTAGATCGCTTTAAATTTAAAATGGAAGGATCTACCTTAACCCAGTGTTTTAGTAAACATTTATGAGGACTTTGTAGGGTTTGAATTATATTTCCAAATTTTTAAAACCTTTAGTTTGAAAACAATTATCAGAGCTACACGTCATGCCAAGCACTGCATATAAATTTACAAATCGGCAAAAGATTTATCCTGTGGTCGGGGATGAGTAAGAGCGTTAAAATCGCAAGAATAGCCCTAGAATTCCAGCGAGCATTGCTGACCGCTGGTATAGCTCTAAACTTTATATAGGGAAATTTTTTATTTTTTTCATAAGACTTAAAATTTTGCCCAAGCTCATATGCATTTAATTTTCAATTTTTCATCGTTTTGAATGAAGTTCTGTTTAAGGTACCGCGAAGATATCATATGAAATATTTGGTGATGTTGACTTTCCGACAAGTAACTCATTCATAACATGTTTCAAAATTAAATCTAAACGTGATGCTGACAACCAACATATTGCAGTGGAGACAAAGATTTTGATTTAAAAAGATCTTGCAGCAACTTTATAACTCCATGTTTTCTTCCACTAATAACATTTGTTGTATCACATTAAGTTCCAAATCTGAAATTTTTCAAAAATTTCCTTAAGTCCTTTAATTGTCACTGCTGCCTTTGTTGAATCTAAACTCTTTTTTTATTTTATTTTCAATATTCGCCAATGCATTATACCTGCTTATTTTAACCGTCTGCTTTGGAATTTTGCACATTTTGCTTAAATATTTTTCAATATTACCGATTTCTCGTCTTTTAGTTTTACTTTTTTCAAAATGGGTGAGACTATTTTCCATACCTTAACATTTTTTAAAACCTCATTTTCCCTTTTTTTTACAAAACATTCCGTACTTAGGTATATAATTGTAGTTAGGTACAGAATACGAGTAAAAGAAATTGAAAACAAAACAAAGCAAAAACTTGTATTCGTACAGAAACGCCTTCTTGTTTTTTATTAGGAAAATATTTGAAATTTGCCTGCAAAGTGTTTTTTTTTGATTTATGCGGGAGTTTTTTTTTGTAATTAAAAAAACTATTGTTACATTTCGGCTATTTGTATCATTTCGCAACATGTTTGGGCATGTAAAATTTTATTTTCGACATACTGTTAAAAGTCATACGCCTAATGTATATTACATATTTGTGCATCAAAAATTAACTGTCGAAATTATGAGAAAAAATTCACTTTGATTTTTGGATTGAAGCCATTTTGAGAACGTGAGAGAAAAATGGATTTTCAATTGGCTGTCATCCTATTTGTTTTTTTTTTTTTTGGCGTTTATAACATTTCAATTGACCTCACCAAAATTAAGCGCAAAAACACTGACGCTAACCTGCAACACCAATTACGATGTGCAAATACCGAAATTGAGATAGATTTGCAAAAGTTCAGTAAAAGAGTGGAGAAACAAGTATCACACTAGCAAAATAAGAATTAATTAATTTAATTTTTTCTATTTCTTTTATAAGAAGTATAATAAACACAATAATAACTCATGTTTCAGAGTTTTTCACTCTAAAAAAAAATCTATAGTAAATATGTATATCTAAATCTAATATGGGATATATAATTTTATATGTGGCCCTCGGAGTTATGATACATTTCCAAAGTGGCCCGCACATGTACGAATGTACATGGACAATATACAAAGTACACTTTAGTGAAATACGGAATGAATTGCAACCGTAAATATAAAAGCACTATAAGTTGCAATGGTTCAATATTGAAGTACTTATGATCTTTACTCAAGTGATGTTAAATCTGAATTTTATAATATTGAGGTATTGTTGTATGTGCATGAATGATGAATGCAAGGATCCAGTATAGACAAGGAAGCTCAAATTTTCTATTGCCGAACTTCTCCAATAAATACGAATTGGTATCGTCATAGACTAATATAGACCGGAAAGTATTTTCCGCGGGAAAAACACTTTTTGTTAGTGTGAGTGAAAATTAAAGTTTACCCTTGTGCGATGAGTTCGCTCGTGTGAGTGTGCCACTTTGTGGATATTTTTTCATAAATTAGGGAATTTATACGTCTTCAAAGGATTGAAATATAAAAAAATTCTATTTTTTGTAAAGAAAACCATAATAAAATTTTTAAGAAAACGTAAGCACTTACATTATGTATCAATTTTTGATGCCGTAAAAGAAAAATTAAACCAATGGTTTTTTGTGTAAAATTTTCCAAATCTGGCAGCTTTCAAGCTGTCATTTATTTTAAAACCGAAAATATTGCATATATTAACCAATAATTAAATGATTTCGTTTTTATTTATTACATTATCATATAATTGGAATTTTCAATTCAATTAGATTTTTTCACAGGATTTATGCTTGATATGTACTTGCACACATTACCTCCAGTGCCCGTCCAATTAGTGTCCTAATTGTACGGCCATCTCAGATTGTTTTAAACCTAAACTCTTCATTATGTGATATGCTTCACAGATCAATTGCATGTCACCGTACTCAATTCCATTATGCACCATCTTAACGAAATGACCATCACCACCTTCTCCGACCCATTCACAACACGGCTCACCATCAGCCTTTGCACAAATTGCTTGGAAAATTGGCTGAATGCCAAGCCTGTGGATGACCACCAGGCATCAAAGATGGAACATAACGTGCACCTTCTTCGCCACCGCTAACACCATAACCGACAGATAAAAATCCCTTAGCACGTAACTCATCACAGCGTCGCACAGTTTAACACTTTGATACAAGCTGCGGCCAAAACTATAATGAATTGTCGTAGAGTAATGAGATTTGGCATGGACTGTTTTTTTGTAAAGATTAAGAAATTTTGTGAAAATGAATAAAATCGGTTCATAATCAAGCATAGCTCCCATACAAAAACAATTTTTTTAAAAAAAAATTTCACAAGTAGGTTTCTTTTATCTTTAAAAATAAGGCTGAAAAAATGTGGTCAAGTTTTTACCTTCTTTAAAAGGACATAAAAAACATTTAAAACCAGTTAACAGCTTTAACGAATTTTTGTTATTTTTTTGAAAAATATACATACACACCTGCTCAAAATAATAGGTACACTTCTCAGTTTTTAGTTTAAACTCTAGTACAAAAATATTTTGGAAATATAGAGGAAAAATCGTAGTGGTAACGTGAATAACACAATTTGGTAGCACGATCTTCAGTAAAACAAATCATGCAATTCCCCTAAATTTTTTAAGTTTCTACTTATTGTGTATAGTTTAAAAATTCTCTTGCTTTTTTTTTAAACTTTTTTGAGCTTTCCTTAGAAGAACGGTGAGTTTTCTTTAATTAAATCTTAAAATGCAGTGAATTGACAGCAAAAAATTTTAGTTGAGATGGGTCGTAAGTCAAATTGAACTGCTAAGGAACACAGGCTGGCTTTAAACTTGAAAAAAGAACGAAATCTCTTCGATGCAGCTTGCAGGTTGCTGAATAAGTCTCAGAATTTTGTGGGAAATGTAATTAAAAAGAAACTCGTGGTAGACCATCAAAAACCGCTCCAGCAGGTGATCTACATATTGAAAGTATCGAAAAAAGGCATAGTTAAATCTTCAAAGACAATTTTAGCAGAAATCGGGAGCGCGGTTACCGCTCAAACAATTCGACGACGTTTGCTAAAGGTAAATCTAACTGGGCGCATAGCTAAAAAAGTTCCTTTGCTACGGAAAAAAAATTGAGCATGAGGCAAAATTTTGCAAGGGATCATGAAAACTGGTCATGACCTGAACGGCAGAAAAAAGGTCGTAATATCTTAAGGAGAGATGAAACTAAGATTAGTTTATTTGAAAATGATTCAGAAAAGAATGTGCGACGGCCTAAAAGCAAAGAGTTTCACGTCAGATGCACAAAAAACAAACTTACACACGGAGGTGGAAATATTATGGTGTGGTAGTGTTTTCCTTAATATGGACATTCTTATATTCCGGACAACGAGTAAAATGACAGCAACCGAATACAAAGGTACTCTCGAAAACGCAATGTTGCCCTATTCTGAGGAAAACATGCCCTTGCTTTGGATCTATCAGCAAGATAACAACCCAAAACACACCTCTTGTGTTTGTGAAAAAATGTTTTGAGGACAATAAAGTCAACGCGTTTAGCTGGCCGAGTCAGTCACAGGATTTAAAGCAGATGTGGGGGGCCTTAAAGAAGAAAAAAAGCAAAAAAAATTTTACGAATACGGAGCGATTGTGGGAGTGTGTCCAAGAAATGTGGTATGAGATACCCAAAGTAACCTGCCAGGCTCTATTCAAAAGTATCCCAAGAAGAGTTGCGAAAGTTATCCAAAATAAAGGTGAATACACTAAGTAATGAAAGTGTAAACAAAAAAGTTCATATCTTTAACATATTCTTTTGTTTTACTGTATATCTTTCCGTTGTACCTATTGTTTTGAGCAGGCAAATATTGAGCAAATAGTATTCATTGACCTCAACTTTCGTACCTTATGGTAATACTTAAAGAATTTATACTTTTTTATATATATAAAGACTACGAAGATATCTGCATTTTTGTTTTCTTAAATATTTTGAATAAAAAGATTTTCCGTTGAGTTGAATTTTGAACTCTAAGGTGTACCTATTATTTTGAGCAGGTGTGTATATACGGGGGTTCCTGGGGTCGCTGAATACGAATCCAAGGTCAGAAATTTAAAATTCAAGGTGGCGGACCCAATATGGCTGAAACTCAATACCCTAATCCATATCGGGTCCGCCATCTTGAATTTTAAATTTCTGACATTGGGTTTGTAATCAGCGACCCCAGAAACTCCCGTATACCAAATTTGTTACGAATCGGTTGATTTTTAAACAATACGTCCGTCATATTGAATCCGCCATTTTGAATTTAAAAATTATTAAAATATAGCCCCAGATTCGTAATCGGCGACCCGTGGTGGTGGTGTTCTCATAGCTGTTAAGCGATACTTGTGTTCAAATGTTTATTTGTTGCAGAATTCTGATTCTTTATTAGATCAATTATGTATCGTAATAAATAATCCTAAGGGATCGCTTTATATCTGCGCATCTTATATTCCTCCAAATAGTGGTGATGATATCTATACAGCTCATGTTGAAAATATAACTAATTTGCAATCTATTTTAAGTAATTTTGATAATCACCTATGTGTTGTTTGTGATTTTAACTTGAGTAAAATCGTTTGGAATCAATTTAACAATGAACTGCTGCCTTCTAATATCAATCAATTGTATGAGATAAATTTTATTGATAGCTTATTTAGTATGGACTTAATACAAATAAACTCTATATTTAATGGCTTAAATAGAATTCTAGATTTAGTTTTTGTATCTAAAAACTTTAAAACCAATTTAAGTGAATGTTTTTGTCCTATTGCTCCATCTAATATGCATCACATTCCACTTGTTATTGAAACTGAATTTTATGAATTTACAAATCTTCAACCTCCAATAAATTATTTCGATTTTAGATTGTGTAATTATGAAAATTTAAATATTATGTTCAATCGGATTGACTGGAATATTCTTTTCAGGAGTAAGAATGTCGCAACTTCTTTTGAAATTTTTAAATCTGAATTATTTAAAGTTTGTAGCGACCATATCCCTCGTGTGTCACCAAGAGTATATAAGTTACCTTGGTACACTAAAAATCTAAAAAAAATAAAAAATTTCCGAAATAAATTTATGAAATTGTTCAAATCTACTAATAATATTGAATTCAAATTTAAATATATTCATTATATGATGAAATTTAATTTTTATAATAAATTTCTATAGAAGCAATATATCTTGAGGTGTGAAAGTAATGTCAAAAAGAATCCTAAATCATTTTGGAATTTTATTCTATCAAAAAAAGATGATTCATGTATTCCAACATCTATGAATTATAATGGAAAGAACTCTTTGCTAATTGAAGATACTGTGAACCTCTTTGCTGACTATTTTAAATCGAATTTTGATGATGTAATTGATTGGTCTAATGACTCTAGTTTGAAGAATATTAGTTCTTTTTTGGATCTTGGTGCTATGGAAGTTACTGAGTTTGAAGTTTATAGTGTTATATCTAATATGAAAAGTTCGGTAAAGACTGATATTGATGGTATTGCGTCTATATTACTTAAAAAGTGCGCACATGTTTTGTCTAAACCATTGTCCTTGATTTTTAATAAATCTCTGTCTGAAGGGGTCTTTATTCAATGCTGGAAAATTGCATCTATAACGCCTGTTTTTAAAAGTGGAATTAAAAATAACGTTTCTAATTATAGGCCTATTTCTAAGCTGTCTAATGTATCGAAACTTTTTGAAAGTATCGTGAAGAATAAGTTATTTTTCATGGTTAAAAATCATATATGTATTCAACAGCATGGTTTCTTTGCTGGTCGCTCCACCGTGACAAATTTAGCACTTTTTTCAAAATATTGTTTTTCGTCGTTTGAAAGTGGGTATCAAGTTGACTGCATCTATACTGATTTTTCTAAAGCATTTGACAAGGTCTGTCATAATGCCTTAATTGCAAAACTTGCGAAAATGGGTTGCCATTCCACTTTTTTGAATTGGATTCAATCCTACCTGCTAGATAGAATTTGCTATGTAGAAATAAATAATGTTAAATCATATCAGTATTTTGCTTCATCTGGGGTTCCGCAAGGCAGTATCCTTGGTCCACTATTTTTTTATATTGTTTATTAATGATTTATGTAAATGCTTTCGTTTTGCTCAATTTTTGCTTTATGCTGATGATTTAAAGCTTTTTAGTAAAATTTCCAGTTTGAGTGATTCTACCCTACTGCAGAGCAGGGGCGGATCCAGAAAAAAATTTTAGGGGGGGCGAACATAAGAATAAAAAAACTTAAGAAATTTGTATTAATTAAAAACCCACGTAACTTGAGCAACCTCAAGTAACCCAAGTAACCCCCCTCCCCTGAGTGATCCAAATAACCCGAAGTAAACCCATAGATCTACCTCATGCAATTTTTAAATAATAAAATATACAAACTCAATTAAACCAAGTCACCCCAAGTAACCCCAATAGAACCTGCTCGAGAAATTGTTGGACCAGACTGCAGTTTAATCTTGAAGCCCAAATCAAACCCAAACAGATCGAGGAGGTGACCCTACTCCTATATCAAATAAAATCATGAGCGAAGATCGATTGGATGGTTTAGCTCTCATGAATATTCATTGGAATGTAAAAATAAATGTAGGAAAAGTCATCGATCGATTTGCGAAAAATAGAAATCATAGGATCGATTTTGTTCTATAATTTTATGCTGCCTCAGTTTAATTTATATAATAAATGTTAAATAATAAATAGTTGACAAATGTTTTTGTTTTATAATTTATATATAATAAAAGTTATATATTTTAAAAAATGTTCAAAATCATTTCTTCCCTTGCCGTCCTTAGGGGGGGGGGGCGATCACCCCGATCACCCCCCGCTGGATCCGCCCCTGCTGCAGAGTGATCTTAATGATGTTTATAATTAGAGTGTTCTAAATGGTTTGCCTTTGAATATATCCAAATGTTTTTCACTTACTTTTTCTAAGTCTAGGAATATCATTAATACTTCCTATTTTTTGGCTGGCCTGCCGCTAAGGTTAATTGACTCTAATCGTGATCTTGGTGTTATTTTTGATTCGAAATTTACGTTTAGCGAACACATTAATTATATTATTCCGAAAGCCTATTCTCTACTTGCCTTTGTGCGTAGGAATAGTTCAGAGTTTGCAGATCCTCATACCATTAAGGTTTTGTATAACTCGTTTGTAAGGTCGCGATTGGAATATGCGTCATTCGTGTGGAGTCCGTTTTTCAGCACTTCTTCTTTTAGAATTGAAAAAGTTCAAAAATCATTTACCAGATTTGCGCTTAGATCCATAAATTTTGAAACTTCATTGCCTTCTTACGAATCACGTTGCTTACTTTTAGGCATAAAATCTCTTGAAACTAGACGTAAGATTCAATCTCTTACTTTTATTCATGGTCTTATCTCAGGTTCGATTGACTGTCCGCCTTTATTGCAATATATTAATTTTAATATACCTTCAAGAATGTTGCGACATTGCGATTTGTTTGCAATCCAGTTTCATAGAACAAACTATGCTCTTAATGAGCCATTAACTAGAGCTTTAGCTCTATATAATTCTTTGATTGTGGGCAACAATAATTTAGATTTTGCTTTTTCAACCAATTGCTTTAAAAATTTGTTGAATAGTTTATATAAGATATAAATTTTGTTATTCTAGTTACTTAAGTTATTTTTACTTTTATATCTAGTCTGTAAAGAACATGTATTCTAAAGACTAAATAAACATAAACATAAAACTAAAAACTAAAAGACGCTGTATAACAAATTTGGTACAAATCGGTTGACTTTCAAAAATTCGGCCACCATATTGGATTTTTGACCACCATATTGCATCCGCCATGATGAATTCTGTCAACGTTCCACCCCATCTTTTTAAGAGCTACAATTTAAGTCAAAAAACGATCCGATCGGTTGGTAATTTTTATTTTTACAAGCTTTTTTTGCTGGACACTCAATTTTTCTCCGGCTTCCGGCCGCCATATTGGATTTCGCAAAGGCGCTCGCGTTTGTGTGGCGCCTTGGATTGTTTAGATTCAGAAATCATACCCCAATTTGGTCAATTTTGGGTGGCCCTTTTAAAAAATATTTTAAAAATAGCATTTTTACAGAGACCTCTTAGCTGATTCACATTGAATTTACACCACGTTGCTTTTGTAGTAAAAGGCATATTTTAAGTTACAAAACTTTTGCTTAGGGTGGATATTTAGGGTGACCTTCATACAAAAATATTTTTAAAATATCATTTTCACAAAGACCGGTCAAACAATTCACATGGAATTTACACCAGGTGTCTTTTATATTAAGCTATTTTATGTAGGGTGCATATTTGAGTTCATACAACAGCCGGAACACCTACCGGAGAGGGCAAGACAACTTTTTTTTGACTTATAAACGAACTTTTTAAGCACTGATATAGCCCTTCAGGTTTTTTAGTTATATTGAGGTGCCACGCCCAAAGTTTTTTTTTTGTTTGAGTGCCCATAGGCCAATGCTTTAGTATTGGACGTAAATAAATTTCTCCCAAAACTTAAAATGAATCTTAATTGGACCAATTCAAAGTATGGTATGAAGTTTCATCAAAATCCGTTAACGTTTTCTTAGTGCGGGCAAAGATTTTATTACATAACTGTAGGGCAGCGATTCTTAAACTGTGGTCCATTCTAGGGGTCCGCAAAACAATTTTGACATCAATAATTTTACATCATCAAACTTTTCGCTATATTCAAATAACTCATTTACTAAAAATTCTACATGGCCATTGCCGGGATGCCCAGTACCTAACTGTTTCCACTCTTCCCACTGTTTGACAACATCATCAAATTTTGTAAATTTCAATGAGCCTACAAGGTGCAGCTTCAAATAGATTTAAAGTTGAAGATAAAATAGAAGCGATTATAAAAAAATCGAATTATGGTGAAAACGCACTCAAAAATGTGTGTTTGAGTCTTTTCCAACACTGAGCGATTTTATAGAATTTTCTAATAAAGAGATCGTTAATGAAACGTGGCTGCTTTTCCTCGAACATTTAATGCCTCTAAAAACCAGCTTCCTGAAGTATTTTCCCTGTCTTGATACTGGCACCGACTGGATCAGGGTTCCATTCAATATAGATGTTAGTAATGCTAAGCAATTATCGACATTAGAGCAAGATATGCTCGTGGATATCTCTTGCGATACTTTGACACTTAAGTTCAATAAAATTTAACTAACTAACTTTTAGTTACTCCTAAAATCCGATTATCCTGCACTTGCAAATAAGGGGCCGTTCAAGTGTTACGTAACGCAATTTTTGAAGTTTTTTGAATTTTGTGAATTTGTGTATTTACATGAAAATCCTAATTAAAAATGTTTGCCTCTATAAATGCACCAGATTTGTTAAAATACGGAGATATATGGGATAAGTATCAATATTTATTAGAAGGTAGTTTCTGCAGGCTTGTCAACTATTGGATCTTTAAAAACCGGAAAAATTAAAGTAAAATAAAAATACTTCGTTCCTTAACCTCGTCAAATAACTGGACATTTTATGTCTGGTTGAGTTTGACGGTTACCGGACACAGTCCCCTCGGACATAATCCCCATTTCGTAAATGGGGAATATGTCCGCAAATTATTCGGACATAGTCCCCATCTTCGGTAACCCCATGAGTGTTATGTCCGAAAAATTTAATTAATGCAAACTGTTTTGGGTCTTATGTCGGTCTTTTTTTTTCGGTTATATTCCGGCGAAGCTGGATGTTAGATTTTTAGGATTTTTAAATCCTGAGCTGCGGCCGTAGTCGGCCCACTTACCCTAACCCTTGTGTAGAATTACTATAGTTGTCAACAACAAAATTATTGTGATGGGGATTATGTTCGCATCAGCTATGGGGATTATGTCCACTATTTTCTGGGGATAATGTCTGAAAAATTTTAGGACTTAACCCCCATACCGAAAATAGGGATTATGTCCGTATAATTTGCGTACATGATCCCCATTTACGAAACTATGCTTAGAACGACGTCAAATATCTAGGGTTGGGATGGGGTCCGCAGAAAGAGTTTAGCTCGATAAGGGGTCCTCGGACTACATAAGTTTAAGAACCCCTGCTGTAGGGAATAAATTCCAGTGTTTTTTGAAAAAACTTGTTTCCACCATTGGAATATGCATAGGCTTGCCAGATCCAAATTGTGTTTCACCTGGACATTAAAAAAAAAAACAAAAAATATCGGGATTTATCTGGACAAAATAGAAAACTAAAGCTTAGTGTCAGAGGAACATGTGTATTTTATTTAGATAAAATAAACATAACAAAAACATAACAATTCAGTTAAAAAAAATAACTGATTTTTTAAACAAATTACATTAAGTCCATAAATACTTATTATTAGACCGAACTGCTTTTATCAATTTATTACCACTTGGAGTTTTTAAAATGTTACCAAATGATTGACAGTTTTCGGTACAGTTTAATCTTATAATTAGTTCTGACTTTATCAGATCTGTCAGCATTCGATTTCTTTCTTTAGAGTATAAGCTGTTTAAAAGGCTAAACACTTTTTCACAATAAGCGTTGGTTATTGGAATTGGAAAAATAAATAAGATCAATTTTCTTAAGATGTTAAATTCGTCATTTTTAAATTTGAAAAAAAAAATGATTCCCAAATTTTATCGTTTGGAATATTTTTTGGTAGATTTTCTACGTAAGCAACAATAATCTGTATATAATTCATCGTTGTTGACATAATTTTCTAAGCCTAAGGCTCCTATTGCTGTTTGTAGTTCATCCCAGGAAATTAATTTATATTTAAGAAAAAATAAGGATACTTTTTAATTGAAACGTCACTATATTCATACCGGGTTTCTAAATAGTTAAGACAACTTTTTAAGAATTCAATTCTGGTTGACAAAATTATTACGTATTGTTTGACATTTGCTGAACTCGAAAATAAAAGAGAAAGAGGGAGCATTTGTCAGTGCAGTAACCATGTTAGTTAAATCATGGTATTGCACACTTATTTTCATTTAAAGGTACGTAGCTGTTGGTCGCGTTCAGGAGGATTAAGACCTTATGACATCCTTATAAATCATCTTTTCTTGTTTGAAAAATGTCAACTTCTTGCGAGAAGTCCGTACCTTTTGGACGTGACGAATGTTATTTCATTTTTAATGCTTCCGGCAGATATTTTTGTATCTAGTCCTATTTTTCTTTTATTTCATTGTTCGAATTTTATCTGGACATATTTCTGATTGTCGGGACTCCGGACATGGGACTAAAAATCTGGACAATCCCGACGAATCCAGTCCATCTGGCAACCCTAAATATGCATTTTTTAATTTAGTATGCTCTGCTTTTTTTTCGTTAAAAATTTTTATTCGTTTAGAGCAGGCATCGGCAGGCATAGTCAAACAATATTTTAAAGAAAAAAAGATAAAAGATAAAAGAAAAAAGTAAAATAAAATTTAATTTATTTTCATCAATCAAAAAAAAAAGTGTGGTAAGTGATTGTTGCAGCCAGGCGCGGATCTAGATAGAAAACACTCAAAAATAACAAGAATATCCAAATAAACAAAGCAAACCGAATTTCTTCAATGAATAAAGAAACCCCGGAGGAATATTTCAGGAGAGGAATTTACGTTCCTCTGTTGGACAACATTGTGACGGACCTCAACGAAAGGCTCTCTCCAGACGTGATGAAGCTTTTTGGGTTGAGAGCAGTGATGGCATTTGGGTCTTGTGAAAATGTACTGAATCGAGACTAAAAATGTAATTTTTTGAGGCCAATTGTACTTTTTTACCTTGAGAATCCAATTTTACTTAAATGTACTAATTAACAAAAAAAAAAGGTACATACTCACTTTTGGCATCTCAATAACCCTACGAAAATGAGATATATTTGACATTAAATTACAAAGTCTACATTTTGCAATTATTTTATTTTTTCAGTTACTCAAAAACAAAAAAAAGTTATTATTATAAATCTTCACATGGCAAATTATTTTCATTTACTTAAACCAAAAACAGGTAATTATTATAAATTCTTCAAATGTACCGAAAATGTACTGCAAATGCTCTGAAAATTCGCCAAATGTACTAAAAATTCGGCAAATGTACCGAATGTACTGAAAACTTAATCTTCAGTATTTTGGTCACTCCAAATTTTGGACACAGCATTCATCTGGTTGATCTGGATCGTCCCATATATAAATAAATTTGAAACGATAGATAATTCGTATTTAAAAGAAATACTTCAAATAAAAATATATTAAAATAAAACATTCAATAGGCGACTATGTTGTCTGAGTCTGATGAGTCACTGGACACTAAGTCTCCTATATTAATTCCAGCCAGAAAGCTGTCAGTCTCATCGTCCTCAATATATTCCTCAATTTATGGCAAAAATTATTCATACCACAGTTTTCTTTCTTTTTGAAAATACATATTTCTATTCGAAGAAATGAAAGGGTCAGTGAAACAATAAGATCACGATTCGAATTTTCCCTAGCTGATGTACAAAATTTGAAGTTCTTAAACTTAATATATAATTTGTATGGATTCTAAATAGAATTTACCATATTTATGTGGTCACTTTGTATGGGCGGTAGGCGTGGTTTTTGTTCGAATATGATACAACTAAAAGTGAGAGTGCACAACTAAAATAAATTATATGTCAAACTTTAAGTCATTCAATTCATTTTTGTAGAGTTTAAAGCAATTTAACCGTTTTTATGTGGTCATTTAAGGCAATTTTCTTCAAAAAAGTGCTATAATTTATTATTGAATTTTGTACATATAACGCAAAAGTGCAAGTCTATTCTTTTGTCACCTATTTGTATTGAACGTATAATCACTATACTGAAGTTTAAGCAAAATCGAAGACTATATTTTTTTGCTATTCACACTTAAAGTTAGGAAACATTTCCAGTTTTACTCACGTTACTATATATCAAGAACATCGAAACATGTTTTTAAATGCACAACTGCTTTTAAACTATTCAACGGAATTCAGCTAACTTTAAAGATTTGGAAAAATTTTTTTTCATATTTTTAAAAAATATATAATATGACCTACATCCGTGAAAACAAATATCCTAAAATACCAAACATTCGCACATTTTTCTGCGAAAAAGTGGTGTAAGATATTATTGAATTTCATACATATAACGCAAAAGTGAAAATCTATATTTTTGTCATCTATTTGTATTGAATGTATTATTATTATACAGAAGTTTAAGCAAAATCGAAGACTATGTTTTTTTGTTTCCCTCTGCTAAACTTTGTCAATTTTTGCAAATTTTTTTTTCTTAGGGAAGTTTTCTTGTAAATGACCTTAAAGTCAAACTAATTCTTCAGTGTTCTCAACTACTATTTTTGGAAAACAGGATCTCCAAATTTTTCAAAAATGTGTATATGTTTGCAAATTGACTAAATAGTTTTGGAGATAATAACGGCTAAACTTGAGATATTGAATTGCATAAAACTAAAATTGTAAATTTTTAGAATAAAACTTCAAGTTTCCGTACATGCTGTTCATTCAAATTTCCACATATTTCCAAAATGCTTATAGATTGCTCTTAGTTGAAGATTTTTTTGTCGATCTAATTATTAGTTTTTAAGAAATTTGGAACTTTTTTTCTCTTACGGCCGCTAATGTTACACTGTGCGTCGTGCTGTATCTTGCTGTTTCTATCAATGGTGTCTGTTTAGTTGACTTTTCATTGCTTTCATCTCACGCTATGAGCTAGAATAATTTAAAATGAATCGAGTTTTTGGTTGATTACGATGCATTTGACTAAATTAGATGTTCCTCCAGAATTTTTAAATCATATGTGCAATAATAAAGATTTTGAAACGAAATTCAAAAGGCCGTAACAAGTTTTTGAGTTTCATATAGCAAACAGACGTAACACACTAGTATGTAAGAAAAAATGAAACAATATTTGAATTCTTAAGATAACTAAGTAAGCTTTGCCCCTTTTCAATATCTTCTAATGAGAAATATGTACGTAACAAAATATTTGCTTTAATATATAAAACTAAAAAATGTGGTTACAGTTTTTTGGATGTTAGGTGACGATATACTATATTTCTATATGCCCTTAGTTCAAAAAGTTAAAAAATAAGCAAATACTTCTGTTATAACTATCCAATTTTCGTAATGACATTCTCTAATTTTTGTTCTTTCTTTTAGCGATCCTCAAACGAAAGTACACAAGATCTTTTTCTGAGGAAAGCTGTGGAGCAGTTAAGCCGGCGTCCACAGCCAGAAGATAATGCAAACATCTTTGGTCGCGGTTGGGCCCGCATGTTCCGGAACATGATTCCGGAAAAGCAGCTTTATGCAAAGCAGGTGATCTTGTTAGGTCAACTTGACCAACTCAGCCCTTCAGTCTGACCTGAAATCATTTGAAGTTTGGTGTTCTAAAAATAGCTTACATTTAAATCCTGATAAATGCCAAACTATGATCTTCTCTAGAAAGAAAAGTAATGTGGAATTTGATTATACAATTAATGATATGAAAATCTGTCGTGTCGATATAGTCAAAGACCTTGGTATACATGTCGATGCTAAGTTGACGTTTAATGAACATATTAATATAATCTGTAAGAAGGCCTCGTCATTACTTGGATTAATAAAGCGGTGGACAAAAGAATTTAATAGCCCGTTGGTAACAGTAACTTTATATAATACAATTGTCTGTCCTCACTTAGAGTATGCTAGCCAAGTATGGTCTCCATATTACAATATACATATAAAGGGTGTTTTTTTTTAGAGGTATACAACTTCGAATTGAAATAAAACACAAGAAAATCGTTTTAATGTCCATCAATTTGGCTTTATTGGAAAGATAATTTTATGCCATTAATGTTTAAATATGATTTCGGGCATGTGGCCGCCGCGGCTGGCTCGAATAAAGCCAATTCTAGAGGTCCAATTGTCAACCACTTTTTCGAGCATATGGGGCCGTATGTCGGCAATAACGCCACGAATGTTGGCTTCCAAGTCCCCTAACGTTTCTGGTTTGTTGGCGTAGACGAGCGACTTCACATATCCCCAAAGAAAATAATCCAATGGTGTCAAATCACACGATCTTGGTGGCCAATTGACAGGTCCATTCCGCGAAATTATGCGCTCATCGAATGTTTCCTTCAATAAATCGATTGTGACGCGCGCTGTGTGGCATGTAGCGCCGTCTTGTTGGAACCACAACTCATCCACATTCATGCCATCCAATTCGGGAACAAAATAGTCGGTTATCATGGCTCTATACCGGTCTCCATTAACGGTAACTGACTCTCCAGCATTATTTCGGAAGAAGTATGGCCCAATGACTCCACCAGCCTATAGAGCACACCAAACAGTCAGTTTTTGTGGATGTAATGGCGTCTCAAGGGTCTCATGTGGATTCTCTTCACTCCAAATGAGGCAATTTTGCTTGTTGACGTAGCCATTCAACCAAAAATGAGCCTCATCACTGAACAAAATTTTGCGATGAAAATCAGCATTGAGATCAATCTAATTTTCGGCCCATACACCAAAATCACGACGCATTGCATGGTCTCGCGGCTTTAATTCTTGCACAAGCTGGATCTTGTAAGGTCGGAAGCCAAGATCTTTGCGCAAAATCTTCCATAAAGTTGATGGACAAAGCTCCAATTGCTGTGCACGGTGGCGAATCGATTCATTCGGGTCCTCTTCAACATTTTGCTCTACAGCGGCAATTGTTTCTTCGGTGCGCACTGTTCGACGTCTCTGCGGATGCGTATTATCACATAGAGTAAACGTAGTGCGAAAACGATCCATGGTTAACCGAATTAATTGCTCTGATGGACGATTATGTCGACCATAAAATGGACGGAGCTTGCGGTAAACTTCACGAACTGAACCATTATTTTCGAAATAAATTTGCACGATTTGCAAGCGTTGTTCTTTTGTCAACCTGTTCATGATGAAATGGCAAACCAAACTGAATATAAATGACATTAGAGTTGCCAGATTTGACCACAAAATCCCAGTTTTATTTCTATTCGAAAAACAAACCTCTAAAAAAAACACCCTTTAGATATAGTAGAACGAGTCCAAAAAAATTTTGTTCGGTTTGCTCTCAGGGGCTTAAATTTGAATGACCTCTTAAACCTTCCTCCTTATGAGGGTCGTTTAAAGTTATTACGTATGCAGTCTTTGAGCACCCGTAGAAATATTGCGGGTATACTTTATTTGCATCAGCTTGTAACTGCACGGAAAAAACGAAACTCGAAATTATTGTAAATATTAATCAAAATTTAAGAAAAATTAGTAGGCAATTTAGTAATTTAGAAACGGTTCGAGTGTCTATTAAAAATTACTAAGCGTAATATAAAAATTGCATCAAGCAGGCATTAATATTTCGAATGCAAGTTTTTAATTTTTACAAAGTAGATTTTAAAATTTCTGCAATAATTTATTATATTTTAAAAGGACTGTACTATTTTTTAAAAAGTACATTATAAAGTTTTTATGATGAAATAATTATAACTGAAATTTATTTTTAATATTTTTTGTGTGTTGAACAAAATTGGGACGGCCAGCGAGTTTCCGTTGCCGCTTTCCCGACCCCGTCCCAATTCTGTTCAACACATTACTTCAAAGCCAATTAGCAAGAGTTTGGCAAGCCTTATATATTTATTTTTTTGCATGAACATGTTGAGAACTCAAACAGAGTACAAATTAAACACAAAAGAGAAATAAAATTCAATATAAGGTATGTATACGAAAAAAAGTAGTCGCAGTAAATAAAGAGTGTCGCGTCAAATATTACAGTTAAACGGATTTAACGGGATCTATTGGTCATAGAATTCTTTTTCTTACATTTCTTCATCATTGTTTTTTTAGAATTTTGAATAGTTTTCAAAATGAGTTCATCGAAAAATAATGTTCGAGATTTGATTCTGCGCAAAAAACAAAATTTTCCACATTTATCTCACAAAAACATTGCAAAAAGTTTAAATATTGCAAAATCAACGGTAACTTGCGCACTTAAAAACTTTAGTGAACGATTAACTACGGAAAGGAAAGTTGGAAGTGGTCGTAAACAGGATTTACCTCAGTGAAAAAAGATAAGGAAGTGGTACGTGCCTATAAAAAAAAATCCTGGACTCTCCATTAGAGACGTAGTTAAAAAAGTGCATATGTCGCCTGGATACGTACTGAAAGTTTGCAGAGAGAAAGGTTTTCAATCATATAAAGTACCACTAGCACCAAATATGAATGATAAGCAAATCACAGCTGCTAAAACTCGCTCATGAAAGCTCAGCGACCGTTTTGTACAAAATTTTGAATGCATTATAATGGACGACGAAACTTACGTAAAAGCTGACTTTAATCTGCTTCCGGGTCAACTTTTTTACACCGCAAAGAAGAAAGGCGATGTTGCTCCTAAATTTAAAGCAAAAAAAGTGGACAAGTTTGCAAAAAAGTATTTGGTTTGGCAAGCAATTTGTAAATGCGATTTGAAGAGCTCAGTATTTCTCACAACTGGTACAATTAACCAACAAATTTATGTGAAAGAGTGCTTACAGAAACGTCTGCTGCCTATGATACGCCTTCACGAAAACCCTGTGTTATTTTGGCCAGATTTGGCGAGTTGTACCTATGGCAATGTGGACATGAATTGATATGAAGAGAATGGGGTCAATGTTTTACTGAAAAATGTAAATCCTCCGAATTGCCCTGAGCTTCGGCCGATTGAAAAATACTGGGCTATAATGAAGAGCAAATTGCTAAAAACGAAGAAAGTTGTCAAAAATGAAAAGGAGCTAAAACAAAAATGGATCAACGTATCATCCCAGGTCACCCAAAGTGATGTGCAGAGCCTAATGGCAGGTGTTAATTCAAAGTTACGATATTTTTCATAGGTTTCAACCAAATGAGCAAACCTCTTCATTTTCTCAAAGAAATATCCTTAAGCTTTAAAACATATATTACTTTTTTTTTGGTTCAAAAATAAAATGTTTATACCCATTTTTTGTCGACTACTTTTTTTCGTATACATACCTTTATAACAATTAATAATCTTGAAATAATTTTTCTATAACTACTTTTTAAAAATTATAAAGCGGGAATCATATATTACAATATGAAATATATAAAAATTCTAATGTGGCAATTTATTAAAATTTAATAAATTCTTTGTAAAATTTCAAAGTTTTTAGGTGATAATTAAAATGAAGAAAATAATTTTTAATATGCACTTATTAAAAAAATGTAAAATGAAAATATTTACAAACTAGAATAGAATTTTTAATAAGGATTTTCTATTTATTACTATAAAAAAGTAATATTTGTTTTCAGATTTTAATTTTTATAATCTCCTATTAATTTTTAATAAAATTTGAGTTGGTGTTTTTTCCGTGTGGGTCACTTGCGGCGCCAGAGCTTCTGAAATATATTCATTTTAACAGTAATCTTAGGAGTAATCGTAACTCATATCGGATATTTTACCAACCAGTCAGTAGAACTAATTATATGGCTACAGCTCCTTTTAATCGCATGACTACTCTCATTAATAATTGCGAAATATATAAAATTAGCTTGTCAAAAGGTCAACTCAAGCTTAGATTGAAAAGTAACTATAGTTAATTTTGTAGCTTAATGGTTGTTGGTCTTTATGTTTGTGTTGTCCGAGCCCCACCGCATGATGGGTTAATTTTTTCTAACATTTATGCCTTAGATCATATAAATAAATCCATACAATTACATTAATGCATTTGTATGTTTATATACATACGATCTGGGTGGGTATGTTGAGAAAGTGCGATAAAGCTAGGAAAAAATTATAAATATATAATAAATTAATTGCATGTATAATTTTTTCATTTCCCCTAATATATAAGCTTTTTACTTGGTTTCAAAGCTTCAAGCTGAATTGCTAAGAAAGCTAATAGCTGTAGTAGTTAAACTCTATTATTATTAGAACTTAACCATTTTTATAATAATTAATATTTGATTTGATTTCATTTATACCTTACTTGTTATCTTAAGTTCCGTCCACATTTCATCAGTATTATGAACATTTACAATATCACCTCCACTCATTCATAAAAGAATGATAGAATTATTTTTTGTCTTCATCAACGTATAAAAGTATTCTTAAGACAATTTTATTGTACAATAATTTCCGCGATTTTTAATAAAAAGAAAATACCTCAAACAATATCATACTAATATATTATATTTCCCTGGAAAAAATCATATTTACCCAAAAAACACCCACAAATCAGGAACGATTCCGTGCAATTTGATTTTTCAACATATGGTAGCTCTCGCTTTAAAAATTTTTGACAATCAATGCGTGTGAGGAAGAAGAAGACTTTCCGGTCTATATTAGTCTATGGGTATCGTATCAAAAAAATGTATTTACGAAATTAAAAATTGAATGAGTTCACAATTCAATCAACCATTTAAAAAAAAAAAAATCTTTGCAAAAATTAAATCCTCCCCGATTGAAACATCGCCGTGAACAGCCCTTGGAAATAGCAATTCAGGAATATTCTTTCCAACATAGTATGCTAAGTTTTAAATTTACAATAAACTTTATAATAAAATACAACACCACAAAAAAAAAAACAATTGCTTTCAGTCAAATTTTCAATTCAATGGTAAATTTTTCTAAAAAAAAAAATTATTTAATTTTTTTTATTTCAAGGTTGCTACAACAAAAAAAAATTAAATTAATTCTAAAGTAAAGTTATTC
Organism: Meiosimyza platycephala; assembly: GCA_963662105.1. NCBI lineage: Eukaryota > Metazoa > Arthropoda > Insecta > Diptera > Lauxaniidae > Meiosimyza > Meiosimyza platycephala. The sequence goes on along the minus strand of OY759211.1, from coordinate 64,823,511 downwards.
AAAGTATAAGTATTTATTGAATTTAAGGTATCCCTTACACGTGGGGCTCGACCATACCCTGAGATTAGAGCCGGGCTTCCTTCCTTCTTTAAATCCTTTGCATGATACGTACCAAGAAATTTGTCATTTAGATCTACAATATCATAGAGGACGTTACCTACGCAACGAAGTATTTTACATTTGCTAAATCTTGGCGCTAATTTTGAGTTGAAATGTTTCACTGCACTGCTCAGAAAAAAATTTCTTTTAAAAACAATTTCATTAGGTGCAAAATTAATATTACTTGAACGCAGATTATATTGCCCAGCATGCCTGTGAGCAGCAGAATTTAGATTTTTTAACACATTATTTCGTAGTAATTCACGGCTAACACCATTCCCTACATAAAAAGTATCCTTATCGTTTAGATTACCTAGTTTTCTTTGGATCTCGTATTGGTTTCCGTTGTTAATATATAATTGGCAAAATATTAAATAGTAAGGTTCAATACCGGTAGAGCCATGTACAGATGTACGAAGTGAACAAGCAATCGCACTGGGAAATATGTCCCAATCTTTTTGTTGAGAACTGACATAAGATCTACCATAATTTTCGAAAGAACGGCTCTGTTAACTCGCTCAGATGCGTTGGCTTATGGTGAATGCAATGCCGTTAATTCATCTTTGGCTCGATAAGAACTGAGGAAGTTTTCAAAATCCTTGGAAACAAATTGTTTGCCATTGTCCGAAAATATGAATTCTGGAACGCCAAAAACATGAAACACTTCACGGCTTCGGCTTCAATATCACAAACTTCGAGAACTGATCGACTATCACCAGTAAGAAACTATTACTTTGAGACGACCTTGGATATGGCCCAAGAAAATCAACGTATAGTCTTTGAAATGGTTTTTCTACTTTGATAAAAGTGGCCATTGGTGGACGAAGAGTATATGTAGTAGACTTTGATTGCTTACAAACATCACAAGAATCAACAAAAAGTCTGACTTGCAACGACATTTTTGGCCAATAGTATAATTGATATGATACAATCTGTTATCTGCTATAATAATGTAAATTCTCTGCATTAAAAAGTTGACGTGAGATTTTCCTTTACCCCCTTCTCCCTCATCCCCCCCTATTTCGACTCACGTAACTTATGGTTGTTATGAGATTACCGCAATCAATTTTTTGACATATATCGCTTTCTATGGCCAGAATAGCCAGACCGGACTACCGTGACATTGTAGATCGTAAATAATTTTTTATTAATTTTAATTTCTAAAAGCTGCGTGCCCCACTAATAAGTTCGCAAGACAATAGCTATGTTTGAAGCAAAAAACTTTAGGCTAGATATAAATTCCAATGCAATGGAGTAGTTTTTGACTCTATTAACTCAGACAGCGCAGTTAATTGATCAAACATTTCGCATGTCGATGTCAATAGCTTGTAAGAACTTACTTATTAAATTAATTTGATTTAAAATAGTAGCCGTGTTTTAGTCGCTTTGGTTAAACCTAAAAGTGAATAAAACGCAAAAGTTTAACTTTTTTTAATTCGGATACTGACCACTTTAGGGCATGTGTTTGACAATTATTGTGATGAACTCTTCGTCTTCATCATCGCAATCCTCCAATTCAATTTTTTCGGACAGTGATGATGTTAGCGTAATTGAAGCGCATGCAAAAATAACCTCATTTACGGACACAATCCGAAGCTACAGTCCAACTGACTTTAAATCACACTTCAGATTGAACTTGGTAACAGCCACCAGCTTGATAGATATGTCTCGGTGGTCCGAGTAATTTTGAGCTTCGCTATATACTTATGTATGTTCTTATTTTACACAGAACTTTATAGTTGTTCCAGCGCTTATTTGGTCAAATTTACCAATATCGGCGGGCTTAAACGGATTAGTGCGGAAAAGGAAATATATATGTTTTTGTGGTACATGAGTAACACTGAGCCATTCCGGACAATAGCTAATTTGTTCGGGGTTTTCAAAAATGCTGCTTGGAGAAGTATTAAGAGAGTTTGCAACTAGTTAATTTCGATTGGCCATAACTATGTTAAGTAGCCTGATGATCTACAAAGAGTAACGGAAAATTTTGAGAACAGAGTTGGTATACCTGGAGTCTTTGGTGCTATCGACTGCACTGACATTCACATTAACGCTCCCTTAGCTAACCACGAAGACTACTTCAATCGCGAGCGCTTCTACAGTATAAAACTGCAAGCAATAGTGGACGCCGATAAAAAGTTCGTCGATTTATTTTGTGGTGAGCCTTATGTTGCGCCGTTCATCAATATATCAGAAAATGCACAACAACAACAACAACAGCGTATTTGGAAATTTCTTTATAATTGGAGACTCTGCGTATCCATCCTTGAATTGGTTAGTTTGTCCACTTAAAAATAGTGGAAACCTATCTTCAACTTAAGAGAGATTTAATTATTTACATTCTTGCACACGAATTGTAGTCGAACATGCATTTGGTTTGCTTAAAACAAGATTTCGACGCATTAAATTTTTTATGGAACATCGTGACATCAACACAATCGTCAATATTGCAATAGCAGCTTGTATATTACACAACATATGTATCGAATACAACGATACAATTACAGCTGACACTAACATAAGTAACCAAACTATTCAAGACAATGACCAATCTAACAGTGAGTCAACTACAAGCAACAGACGTGAGCAACTAATACAAGAACTAACAAATAAAAATTTAATTTAAAAACCTTTATTTCTTTTTTTTATTCATTTATGTTGTTAATTATTTCTTTTAGGAGCACAACTCTTTCCTGGTGACCTTCCTCTTTTCTTTCTTCTGCCCTTTGCTTAAATGTTAGTATTTTTTCGTGTATTCTCGGGCAATTTTTAGTTTCTCTACCAAGTATTTTTTCTTCGTCATTCTTGGCTTTTTTTTTGTGGAGCTTGAAGAAGATTGAATGTTGATATTTTCATCATGCTCATTTGCTGCGTCATCATCTACTAAATCTAGTGAGGGATATAGCGGAATGGTTTTAAGAGCATTTACAGGTGCACCAGACACCCGTAAGGTATGGCTGTTTGAAATTATCGGCCTGTCACCAAACAGCTCCTCTATCCTTTCCTCAAAGGGAATTACAATCCTGGCTCCACCTATATGCTTTGCGTTGTCTTTGCAGCAAGTTCTTCAGCTTTGCATTTAGCATTTCTACGCTCGTTGGTTGTATCTATAGAAAGAGAAGTTATGTATATACCAGGTGTATAACTAAGTAATGTCGGTTCGAACATTTAGATGTCGCCCAAGCCTGAATATTTATCGAATGTCATGAAACTTTGACGGAATGACGCGTCAACCTTAAACATCATACCACCAAAGTTTCGCGCCAATCGAGAGTCATTATCGTGTTATCTCAGCGCAGTCAACATGTCGAGTTTCGTGCCGAATAAAGAGAAATCGCGGACAATGTTAATTCTGTGTTTTAATTTGAAGAAAACAGCCGCGGAATCTCACCGAATGCTTGTTGAAGCCTTCGGTAAACAAGTGGCAACTGTAAAAACGTGTGTAAGATAGTTTCAAAGATTCAAAAGCGGCGATTTCGATGTCAAGGACAAAGAACGTTCTAGAGCTCCGAAAAGGTACGAAGACGCCGAAATGCGAGCGTTATTGGACGAAGACGATTCCCAAACGCAAAAAGAACTCGCAAAGCAGTGAGTGAATGTGAGCCAGTCTGCCGTTTCCAAACGTTTACGAGACATGGCAGCTGGAAAGGCACTAAAACACGTGAAATTTTACTCGCACTGTTCAAAAGAAAGTCGATTTGCATCGAAGACCGGTTCGCGATACGTTGGAAGCACTCAATTGGGAAGTGCTCGCGCATGCGGCTTACTCACCAGACCTGGTCCCGTCCGATTACCATTGCATTTTTTTTTTTTTGGGTGAGAAAATTCTTCTTGGCGGGCACCATATGCATCCAAAAACGCCAAGGTCTCCTCTTTCGTCTACTTTCTGTGTCTAAATAAATTATTTATTTTATTTAAACAAATAATAAAGAACAAAAAGGAACTTACGATTCTTTCACATCCATATTTAGTTTTGAATGAACAAACAATATTTATTTTGATAGGTATGTATATTGATTTTTTTTTTTTAATTTTTGAAATTTTGGAGCAAAGCTACAAAATATATTTGATTATTTTAGGTTTATGTCTACATTGAATTGCGATTTGCGACATCTGTTCTACAGTAGCGTAGGCGAAAATTCAGTTCAATCATTTGAACTAGAAATTGAGCTTGTACACTAGGGTGGTTCAAAATGCAATACATGTTCCAATTTTTGGTGCTCAGGCCCGAAAATATATCTTTAGCCCATGGAGCGATTGTACCAAAATTTCAACCGAATCGAACCACGGGAAGGCGTGTCAGTGGGTCGATTTGTATGATTTTTGTGATCTTTCCGCGGTGTCATTCACAATATAAATTTTCTGGAAAAAGGCCCCATTTGCTGGCTAAATAACGAATCGTGCAAGTGTTCGAAGATTGTGGCCCAAAAATTACATATTGTGAACGACACCGCAAAAAGAGTGATTACTCTTGCGCAAAGTTTCAACAAACAGATATCGAAGGACGAAGATCAGTTTCACAAATTACTAAGTGGCCGCCGAAAACCGGAAAAATCTACAAAATGAACAAATGTGAAATATTAGCATTTCTTGAACAAAAATAAACTAAAAATTTTTAATTTCGTATGACGAAAATGCTTGCTTTATTTGTTTAATCAAATATTTCTCCAGATCGCATCGCTGGTACAAAAAATCTTTGACATATCGTTTTCTGTGTAAAAAAGGATTCCCAATTGATTGCGCATAGTGCCGTGGCCGAAAAATATAAAATAGGTATGGTTTCGAACGGGCAAAGTGGAAGTATGTCAGATTTTTTAGTATTTTTCACATTCGATTCAATGAATCAATGCTCAAATTTGCGGCGATTTTCTGATTTACAATTTTCACACATATTTCACATCATACTGAGTCCATAAAAAATGATAGCCACGAATATACCTCGAAGTTGATATTTATTTTAATTAAAAGAAATAATACTAAAAGATCGTCTTGAAAATACACAAAAATCATACAAATCGACCCACTGACACGCCTTCCCGTGGTCCGATTTGGGTGATATTTTGGTACAAGGGCTTCATACACGGAAAAAACACCAACTCAAATTTTATTAAAAATTAATTGGAAATTATAAAAATTAAAATCTGAAAACAAATATTACTTTTTTATAGTAATAAATAGAAAATCTTTATTAAAAATTCTATTCTAGTTTGTAAATATTTTCATTTTACATTTTTTAATAAGGGCATATTAAAAATTATTTTCTTCATTTTAATTATCACATAAAAACTTTGAAATTTTACAAGGAATTTATTAAATTTTAATAAATTGCAACATTAGAATTTTTTCATATTTCATATTGTAATATATGATTCCCGCTTTATAATTTTTAAAAAGTAGTTATAGAAAAATTAATTCAAGATTATTAATTTTTATTATATTGAATTTTATTTCTCTTTTGTGTTTAATTTGTACTCTGTTTGAGTTCTCAACATGTTCAAATAAATATATTAGGCTTGCCAAACTCTTAGTAATTGGCTTTGATGTAATGTGTTGAACAGACAGGGTCGGGAAAGCGGCAACGCTGGCCGTCCCAATTTTGTTCAACACACAAAAAATTTTAAAAATAAATTTCAGTTATTATTATTTCATCATAAAAACTTTATAATGTACTTTTTAAAAAATAGTACAGTCCTTTTAAAATATAATAAATTATTGCAGAAATTTTAAAATCTACTTTGTAAAAATTAAAAATTGCATTCGAAAAATTAATGCCTGCTTGATGCAATTTTTATATAACGCTTAGTAATTTTTAATAGACACTCGAACCGTTTCTAAATTACTAAATTACCTACTAATTTTTCTTAAATTTTGAGTAATATTTACAATAATTTCGAGTTTCGTTTTTTCCGTGTAGGCTCAATGTATGTTTTCAGGCCTGAGCACCAGAAATTTGACGGCATTTAATTTTTCCATACGATTTTGAACCAGCCTATTGTACACGCAGTTGTATGGAATTTTGGTTTAACCAAAACGAATAAAACACGTCTAGTATGCCATAGCACAATGCAGCAGCAAAACGAGTAAGATTGCATTTTTCGTAAGAAACATTCTGCTTCAAATCCGGAGTCAGGATCATATGAGCAATCTTGACTGATCTCAAATAACGTGTCATAATTGCTGCCAGCATTGAAACGAAATGGACGAATTGATTCACCTCTGCTTGCCCAGCAAGTAATGCTTAGTGGCTTTAAAGTTAAATTTGTACCCATGTGGCGTACAGAAACTGCTCCACGACGCGTTGAACCGCAGAGAAAGTTTCCTGTATTATCCCAAAAAAAAATTACAGCAATTTCTGAAAATTTGTACGCGTCATTTACAACTAAGTTTAAGGAATGTGCATAACAAGGTACAAAAAATGCTCTTTTGTTTAAATCTAATATTCTTTTCTGCACACCAAGTCCACAGCCTATCAACCACTATAGAATAGTCCTTAGCAGAATTCAATTATGTTGCAATTATATATTTAGCTCTTTCAGCTGCTAGATCAATCATTTCGTTTTGAATATCTTTACTCAAAAATGAGACCTCTTTGGCCTGGCAACGGCCTTATTCAAGTGTTCCTTCATCACAGTGTCAAATTTTGCCAGCAGTTCCACCATTTTCAAAAAATTTCCATTTACTTTTTTGTAAGGTGTATCAGACGAACATATTAAAGATGAGAATTCCCCTCCAAGAAACATGATGATTGCGAGCAATCGTTCAACGACATTTCACCAATGGTTTATTTTTGATCGTAATACGTTCTATACTATCTATTAGAAAGCTCTAGCCAAGCAGAGCAAGCGCAATGGAAAACACTGCACTCATGCGATTTTAATGTCTCATGCAAATGCTTCCAGTCGCTTCAATGCTTCATAGCGTCATTTCATATGAATGCACGGAATGTGTGCAGAAAGTGTTATGGTATCATCATGGCATTATCTCCTGGGTATTGTAAATGTCAAATTGAGCGGTCTTTGTATTTATAAAAATTAGCGAAAAGCTGACAGTGATGCCCTAGAACTATTGGAAGCCGAGTTGCATAGTAGCACACTCCATCCAAAAGAAGCGCCACGCCAGATATGCTTGTGAAACCAATCAATTTAGCAGTAAGAAAGCTTGATCTAAACTTGGAGCGACTTGTCTACAAATTAATCTATGGACGCAAATAAATTTCTCCGTGATACAGCCATAAATATGGGATTGGAAGAATGTGATGTTATGATGAAGTTCGGAAAATATCAAAGTCGTAAAGGACTTTGGTGACACCATTTCATATGGAAAGCGGCCAAAAAATGCATCCGTGATTATGGTGGAAAGTAAACTGACTCAAGTCACCATTCGAATACTATCGGCGCCAACAACATCAGCGGCTGTAGAAAGGTTATTTAGTAAATCTGCATGGATTTACAACAAGAAACGAAACCGACTTACTACAGAGCAAGCTGGAAAGCTCACATATCATTCTTATAACTACAAAATGTGCAAAGAAATATAGGATACACAAACATATTATAATTTTCAAAAATTTCAGCAAAGAAAATTCTATTGAATACTCAGATATTTCTGAAAATGAATTCTCTTATGGTCCAAAATCACGAAGGTGACGAATTCCAATTTAGTAATTTTCACGTAAAGTCTTAAAATGAAGACTTAAAATAATTGCTACATTATTGTTATTAATAGATTTAAAAGGGGCGCGCACAAATTTCACTTTGTTTTATATTACAGCGATTTTAAGAAAACTCGGCGGTAAAATTCGTCATATCGGGAACGATACTAAATTTTTTTTTTTTTAATAGAAGCACTTTTAAAAACATTATTTAGTTATTATTTCTTACACTGTTTTATAAAATTAAACTAAGTGCAAAAGAAAATTATGTAAAAATATGAACATATTTCGAAAAAAAATTAAACTGAAAATCAAAATGATCATAAGTTCCAAATTTCAAGCAATAAAGTTACTATACTAGAGAATACGAATGACTTGAAAAGTAAACTTGGTTAGGATCATAACAAGAACTATAGTCTTTGTATGTAAGAATTTACCCATTTAAAAATATTTTAAATTACTAGTGAAAAACAAATAAAAGTGGTGTTCCCGAATATGATGTAGTGTTCCTGGAATGACTGAGGCGTTCACTGAATGATGTATTCGGGAATTTGTTACTGGTAAAGGTGTTTCATTTAAAGTAATAAATGCTAAAATATATTTTTATAATATTTAATCAATCCTTCTAGTTGTACGTTACATTATAGAATTGACGATTGCAAAAACAAAACAAAAAAGTGAATATTAATCACAAATTAAATCAATTTTACATTAGGTAATACATGACTAAATGACTAAAACTACACGTTTCTGCATCAAAAAAACACATTTAAAATATTATTTAATGATAATTTTTCAAATATATCAACATTAGTGTTAAAATTGTAATACTGTTTGTTTTTTCTAATTTTTCGTGAAGGTGTAGGCATAATCTCAATAATTTGCTCAAATGTAATATAATATACATCTGTTGGGTCTAACTGAAATATCTTCGCAGTATTGAGCACTGATCTTAGGAAAGTAACTTTGAGTTCTCCGTCGTCTTCAACACAAGTCTGACTGATGGCAAGGTATCTATAAAACATATTCCTCTTTTGGGTAGCCACTTTAATCATTAAAAATGTTCCAGGACCAATTAAATTGGGATGAATAGTTTCTTTTCTATTAGTATTTAGAGCTTTGTGACGATCAGAAATGTATTTGAATTTTCTTCATCAGATGACGAAGAGTCGTAAATGCTTTTAAAAATGCTTTGTCTGCTATTGGTGTTTGTCAAAGCTTGAGAATTTATGTTAGTTATTTCCGTGGGTTCGGAAAAATCGCTGCATTCATTTCTGGAAAGCATTTGCAGTTTTGACAATTTTTGCAAATTTTTATGTAGGAATAGTTCTATAATAACTTCAGGGCCTTTTTTCCAAACAATATGGGTAATTTTCATTATACCTGGAACAGCATCAATTGATTTAGGGATCATTTGTTTCATGCCTTTAACTTCATCAACGGAAACTTCTTCCACGTGGATATTGGAGTCTTTAAACATATTAACAAAGTCTGAGGCAGTCTTGACATCTTTCCCCATCAACACTTGGCTATCGGCAGTTCTTTTTAGGACTCCACCTACACCATCCATTCATTCAGCGCTAATAACGTCATTTCGGGAACATGTAATCATATGCGGGAACGTTACTATAATGACGTTCCCGAAATGACGTTTTTAAACTTTCAGGCACTTTATTCCTACGTCCGCAATCTTATATGCCTAATTTAGAGGTTAACCTCAATCTAACAATAATAATTTTAAGGAATACATATTAATTACTGGCATCTTGATTTAACAAACAATTATACACGTTCCCGTAATGATTTATAATAAAGGTACGGCCAATATAAGATGATTGCAAAGGTACTTACCATTTAAATTATTATATATTTGCGAACAAAACAAATAACTCCTGCCTCACAAAACACCTGTCTACTACTGCAGCGCACTAGCACCAAAACTCGCGTTCAGAAACAATAAGTTTGCTTATTTATTGCTTCGTTCACGAATATGACGAATACTTTGTTGGACAAACTTTTAACTAGTCCTTCGTTTAAAATATATATATTTTGTCTATGCTAGTTTAAAAAACTTATTTTTTATGAACCAAAATACTCACAATGAATGTTCAAAGCATTTAAAGTTGGATTTTACTACATTTTTAAGTAAGTTGAAGTTACAAGTTGGTGTTTCGGACGCGTTCCCAAAATGACTTTTTAACCTTGTTTTCTGTTAAACTAATGACAATTACTTATTTTTGAAATATTTTTTTTAAGGTATAGATATATCCGACTAATTTCAATAGTATTAAAAGCTTATTTACTAAAATTCATTCAGATTACTTTTTTTATGAGATGCCAAAGCAAATTCGCCACCTTCGTGATTTTGTGCCTTATATATATTATATATATATTACTAACTAATTCTTTAATTTTTCTATTTAATAAAATGTATTTCTTAACAAAATTCTGCAATTTTAATCATCTATTAGTGCTTTCAGCTATAAATACATAATTAAATCGAAAAAATCCAATTTGCTCGTGAAAATGTTGTTCTTGCTGAGCAAAAACGTTTCTTTTTGCTCCGAAAATGAAAAAAACCCATTTTGGTACATCACTGGCTACGACCAGTATATATATTAATATACAGTTAATGCGTTGAGTATTTAATTTTTGGCTGATGTAGCTTTCTTCCGAAAAGCAAACTATTAATTTTAATACACTAAATATAACGAATATGAAAGAATCAATATTTTTATTTACATTAAATTAAGTTTTGTGTTTGAATCTAAATATCGTGAACTTGTGAAGAATTAAAATTGGAGAATGAAGCGGAAATTCGGACAAGAATACGGAAAATGAAAAACATAATACGTGTCGATTATCGTAAAATCAACAAATTTTTTGAAATCGAGTCGAATGCGATTTAGTGTGAGATTTCAAAAATCGCATCGTAAAATCATCGTGCGATCTCAAATCAATGAAAATTTTTTTAAAATCGAATCGAATGCGATTGTATGATTGGGGTGTTGCCAGATTATTATTAGTTTTTATATTAATTTACTTTTGAGTCAACTTTTGTCCAACAGCTCCACCTACCGTTCACTTGCTTTACTTATAGTGGAAGGCCAATGAATGTAGTCACGTGGTGACGAGCAGAATTTGACAGTTCATCGAGGTAAAACTCGATGTGGTAAAGTATGAAAGTGGATAGGTGGCTATTAAATAATATGTATTTATGATCAAAGAATTATATCAGTCATTCTTTTAATAAACGCACACTTTGTCGTTATTAACGTTTTTGAGCATTTTTTGAAACGAAATATCTCAAAAACTATTAGAGATAGGATAAAAAATCCATTAATCATTTTTGTTAAGAAATACTCTAACTCAGCGATTCTTAAACTGTGGTCCGTGGACCCCTGGGGGTCCGCGAAGCCATTCCAGGGGTCCGCGAAACAATTTTGACATCAATAATTTGACATTATCAAACTTTTCCCTTTATTTAACTAATTCTTTTATTAAAAATTCTATTTTCATATTTACTTATGTTCAAACCCGGGATGCCCAGCACCTAACTGTTTCCATTCTTCTTCTGTTTGACAACATCTTCAATTTGTGTAAATTTTAATTTGAGCCTACAGGGTGCAGCTTGAAATAAAATAAAAGTGATTATAAAAAAAGCGAATTATGATCAAAACGCATTCAAAATTGTGTGTATGAGTCTTTTCCAACACTCAGCGATTTTATAGAATTTTCTAATAAAGAGCTCGATAGTGAAACGTGGCTGCTTTTTGTCGAACATTTATTGCCTCTAAAAATCAGATTCCGCAAGTATTTTCCCCGTCATGATTCTGGCAACGACTGGATCAGGGATCCATTCTACACAGATGTTAGTAATGGATATGTATCTTTAGCTATACTTCTTTGAAACTAAAGTTCAATAAAATTGAGCTTACTAACTTTTAGTTACTCCTAAAATCCGATTACTTTGCACTTGCAAATAAGGGCATCCAAAACTTGATTCCGTTTTGTACAACGTATTTGTGTAAACAGGCTTTTCGGTAGTATAATATATAAAATCAACGTACAGAAACCAGCTTAATGTAGAAGCAGATCTGAGAATAAAACTTCAGAATATAGAGCCCGACATTGTGGATTTGGTTTCAAAAAAACAACATCATCCATCTCATTAAGTAAAAACTTTTACAGAAGAAAATATAACAATTTTCGCTTATAAAATAACCAATAGTCACCAAAAAATAATTTTCATTTTAAGCTTTATTATTATTATATTATTTATTAAAAAAAATTTGAAAAAAAAACAAATTACTTTTTAGGTTTTATTTTGACCAAGATATATTTGTCTGAGTTTAATGTACATATTTTGACTTGAAACTTTTTTAATTCTTTATATTTCCCCAATTTTTATTCATTTTGTATTTTAGTTACATGAAAATCCTAAAAAAAAATGTTTGCCTCTATAAATGCGCAAGATTTTTTAAAATGCAGAGAGATATATGGTATAAGTATCAATATTTATTAGAAAGTAGTGTCTACATGCTTTTAAACTTTTGGATCTTCAAAACTGGATATACATAACATACATAGTGTTGAAAAGACCTTTAAAAATCGGAAAAATTAAAGCAAAATAAAAATTCTTCGTTCCTTAACCTTGTCAGATAACCGGACATTTTATGTCTGGTTGAGTTCGACATCGATTGGCAAGTCTGAGTGTCTTTGTCAATATTGAGTCAGAAATTATGCTTAGACCGACGTCAAATGTCTAGAGTTGGGATGGGGTCCGCAAAAAAAATTTAGCTCGATAAGGGGTCCTCGGACTACATAAGTTTAAGAACCCCTGCTCTAACTTTATAAAAAAAATTAAAAAGATTTAAATAAATTTGTTGAAACACAAATTTTTTTTAATTAGAAAAATTTTTCTCAAAATATTTTCAATATATGTAACACCTTTCAGTTTTTTTTTTTATTTTTTTATATGTTATTCCCCAATTAATCCTAAGAATGCATGTGCTTTCATATCAAAATTCCCGCCATAACTTTCAACATAAAATTCGGCTTAATTTTTTTTTTTATTTTTTTTTGTAATATTATTTTCAATCAATCTTAAGAATATATATCTTATTCCCCAATTAATCCTAACAATGTATGTGCATTCAAATCGAAATTCCCGCCATAGCTTTGGAAAATATGAATTTTTTATGAAGGCGCGCATCAGTCTAATTGTGTGAATTGTATGATATTTTCCAAAGTTATGTCGGGATTTTTGATTTGAATGCAGATAATCCTTAGGATTGATTAGAAATAACATTACAAAAAAGTATAACAAGAAAAACAACAAAAAAAAAAAATTATGTCGTATGTGTCATGGCGTGTCGTCAGTAAAATATTCTTAGTTTCCAAAGTTATGGCGGGAATTTCGATATGAAAGCACATACATTGTTAGGATTAATTGGGGAATAAGATTTCAAAAAAAAAAAAAAAAAAACAAAAGGTGTTATATTGAAAATATTTTGAGAAAAATTTTTTCAATTAAAAAAATTTGTGTTTTAAGAAATTTATTTAAATCTTTTTAATTTTTTTTTATAAAGTTAGAGTATTTTTTAACAAAAATGATTTTATGATTTTTTATCCTATCTCGAATAGTTTTTGAGATATTTCGTTTCAAAAAATGCTCAAAAAGGTCAATAACGATAAAGTGTGCGTTTATTAAAGGAATGATATATATAAGAACTACACTCCGACACGGATCGCTTGAAGCAAGATCAAGATCCATAAAATTGTCAACCAAATCTGACAATGCACAATTATTATATAGTGTCTTGAGATTCCAAATACATAATCCGCGAAATCGGATCTGCTCATTTTCTCGTTTTATGGCCATTTAAAGGTTTTACTTTGGCCGGTAAAAATTGTCAACCAAATCTGATAATGCACAATAATTACATAGTGTTCGGATATTCCAAAAACATGATCAACAAAATCGTGCCTAATCACTTACTCGTTTTATGGCCATTTTAAGGTAAACGCTTTTACCGATAATATTGATAAAAATGCGTTCTAGGAAAAATTGTGAATAAGTTATTAAAAATTAAAATTTTTTTATTTTGCTTTTTTTTGTGGACTTTTTAATCAAAAATACTTTTAAAACCCATTAAACAATAATATATAAAAATTATTTCTCATTAGTTTTAAGCAGGGCCTGATTTACCCATAGGCTAACTAGGCTTAAGCCTAGGGCGCAAGGTCCGAGGGGGCGCTGAGAATTAGCGTTTTTTAAGCACCTTCTTTGCACAATTTTTCAACAAGTGAAATTTATAAGGCAAGGATTGGACATATACAATTGAGACATGAAATTTTCTTTCCCTCGTTTGTCAAAAGTGAATCTCTAGCCTCATTTGTCCCTTTCTTTTCCCATACAATTCTCTCAGCAAAAATTTATTGCTAGCAAATTTTGTTTTTGTCTCTCTCTTTTCCCATACGCATGCAAATTGATTCAATCATGACTTAACTAGCATGATTACTGCCCTGAAAAATATTGCCTCTTCCTCTTTTATTTTCGAGTTTTTCAAATGTCAAACAACACGTAATAATGGTTCGGCAAAAGTCAAAATTATATAAAAATAAAATATTTTGACACTAGACCCACTTTTGGAAGAAGCAGCATTTTTTTTCGCAGTAACCTTATACAGGTAGTCCCCGACTTACGACCGTCCGACTAACGACTATTCGCACCTTACTACCAATTTTTTTTTCAATAATATGTATTATTACTACACATTTCAATATATATTTTTGTGTTATTATTATTATTACATATTATTATTTTAAATAAAGTTTGAACTATATGAATTTTGGGTAGTTTCATTTCTCCTGACCCTAAAAGTTAGTAGTACAGTATGTATGTAATATTTTTCTTTAGTTATTTTTTATGAAACTCGACTTACGACTTAATCGACTTACGACCGATGACTAGGAACCTATCTCGGTCGTAAGTCGGGGACTACCTGTATAATTAAGTCATCATTGACACGTTTTTCTTCGCATATTCGTTAGTTTGATTGTTTTATTTTATTGAAAAATGAGTGGTAATGAGAATACTTCGATAGCTAAAAAGCTAAGTGGAGCAGAATTTAGAAAAAAATCAAAAGAAAAAGAAGAAAGGAAAAATATTTTAAAATATATTCCAAAACAGCAAACATTTTTCACATGCTCTGTAGACAAGGACAAAGTGGCCACAGCCTCATCACTGCCACCAACTATTTCTTGCCCAGCTTCCTTTACCACGAGCTGTTCTGGCGTTCCTCCATTCAACACGTTGTCAACCACATTCAACGAAGAGGAAATGCTAGTAGAAAAATCGTTTATTCCGTCAAACGATCCTGCACTGTGGAAAGTAAACAATGAATTGCGAGATTTTATTATGAAAAATGGACTTCAATAAAACGATGAGTTAGAATTTTCTAAATCAGAAAGGCAGTATAAAAATCAAAAAAGATCTTTGACCAAAAGTTTGTTTCAAAAAAAACTTGCCAACGGCGAAATTGTTAAAAGAAACTGGTTAGTGTACTCCATATCCACTGGCTATGTATTTTGTGGTCCCTGCAAATTATATGAAGGAACAACAGTGTTTACTAAAAGTGGATTTAATGACTGGAAAAATAGTTACGTAATATTTGATCATGAGAATTCTCCCGATCATCGTAATTGTATGGCACAGCATGCAACTAGAGGAAAAGTGTTAGGAAGATTGGATACCCAAATTGTCAAACAATATAATGAAGAAGTATCTTACTGGCGAAACTACGTGTAGTAGAAACAGTAAAGTTTTTATCTTCTCGCGGGCTTCCATTTCATGGTCAAAATGAAGTAATTGGATCTTTACAAAATGGAAATTTCCTTGGCTGTATTGAGCTCATATCTAAATTTGATCCTTTCATGGCTGAACATTTGGCGACATTTGGACACAAGGGTATGAAACAGTAGTGTGAATCTTCAATTATTTTAATTTTGTCACTCAATGGAAGGCGTTTGCATTGAAATGGCATGATTTCAACAAAACAATCAATTTTATAATACTGACAAAGACTCATAAAAAAAGAGTTGAAGGACTGCCGCTAGAAAATAGCTATCCCAAGAAAAAAATAACTTCTTGAATTAAATATAATGTTCGCTATTTAGAATAGAGAAAATTTTTAGCGTTCATTATCTAGAGACATCAATGTAAAAATTACAATTCAAAAAACTGTTCATTAAAATGAAAATTCGTTGTATCGTTATATGTTATATTGGACGTATTTTCTTTATATTTTTTTTTAACTAAATATTTGCAGGAAAATTTAATAAAAATTATGTTAACCAATAAACATTAAATTTACACTAATGTTATTAGTTAGTAGGTAAAGAAAAAAATTCAATTAAGTACATAACCGGGCACCCACCGTCGCAGTATTTTTGTTCGGTTATGAGAGATGTCCGGTTATGGGGGAGGAACAAAAATGTTTGTTTGAGTTGCCGTTTATGGAATTTGTTGAACAAATTCACAAATTTAGTGAGAGTATATGGTTTTAGCTTACATTTTTTTTTAGCTTAAAATTTTGGATTTCATTCTTGGTACATTCATTTGGGTACATTCTTGACGTGATGAAATGATGCAAAATCATCTCTTCTTGATTATAGATTGACCGATTTGAAGCTTTTTCACACTAATATCATAGCTTAATAAATTACTTATCAATTGATACCTAAGTATATTGTTTAAATAGAAACATAAAATTGCTTAACTGAATCAAAATAAAAAGTTTGTAACGAATTTGAATTTGTTTTGAAAATCGAAAAATCGTAATAATTTAATTTTCGTTTTTGACACTTTTTTATCTTTTTGAGAACAATTGTGCTCTTCTCGCTCAAATTATTAATTTTCCAACTTTTCGAGGCTACTTTCGCATCAAATTTGCCTCGAAAGTTATCGAGGGTTGCGTAAACTTTTTTTCATACAAATTATTTTCGAGGCTCGAAAATATTCTCAGTTTTCGAGACTTTTCGAGTTTTCAGGAATACCCTCAATATTTAACTGATTTCAAAAAAAAAATATATTTTTTTGTGAAAAACCAAAAATTCTTAAATCCTCCAAAAAAAAAATATAAAAATTTTAAGATTAAAAAAAAAAATTAAACTCTTATATAAAAATGTTCTCAAATGGCTTGTTACAGGTAGTGGTATTCCATCATACTTATCGACGACAATTGATGAATTTATTCAATTGCTCGCTGACGAAGCTCGACTATCCATTATAGTAGAGGTAAAAAAAGCAAAATATTATTCAATTACCATAGATTCTACTCCAGATATTTCACACACCGATCAGTTGACATTTATAATTCGTTACGTTTTACCTGATGGAGACCCTGTTGAACGCTTTGTCACATTTTTACCTAATTGCGGACATAAAGGCGAAGACATGGAGAAGGCTGTTCTGGCTACAATCAATGAAACTTTGCAACTTGATATTAAAGATTGTCGTGGCCAAAGTTATGATAACGCTAGCAATATGTCTGGTCATTACAAGGGACTTCAGTCAAGAATTAAAGCTTTAAATCCTCTGGCAACGTTTATCCCATGTGCAGCTCACTCACTACAACTCGTAGGGTCGGCAGCAGCAGAGAGCAGCGATGAGTCAGCTGCTTTTTTTTTATTAGAACAACAAATATATATATTTTTTTCTAGTTCAACTAGCTGATGGAAAGTCTTGCTATCAAAACTTGATAACAACTCCACAGTTGTAAAAAATCTTTCGAAAACTCGATGGAGTGCCCGAGCAGACGCCAGCAAAGCTTTGTACAATTCTTACAAGCATGTTCTTGCAGCATTAGACTACATTTGTGAAGATATAAATCAAACTAGAGAGGCCAAAATAGAGGCAAGAAGAATAGCAGACCAATTGAAAACCCTAGAAATGCCGATAATGTTGTGTTTTTGGAACTCTGTGCTGGTCAAGTTTCAAATGGTTAGTGCACAGCTTCAAGCAAATTATGTTGATTTATCAAACGTTGTTACTCTATATGAGTTATTATATACACATCTTAATACTTTGCGAGACGAAAAACAGTTTGAAAAATTTGAGTCGGAAGCAATCGATAGGTGCGAACTCACTGTGTACAAAAAAGATTTAAGAAGAAAAAGGAAACCAAAATTTCATTTTGATGAAGTAAAAGCGGGACATACCGAATTTGAAGGAAGACGATCTTTCATTGTAGAAAAATATTACACTGCTATTGATTGCCTGAAAGTTCAGTTGCAAAGCCGACAAATAATTTATACCAAAGTTAATACAAAATTTGGTTTCTTATGGATATTACCTGAAATAAATGAAAATAGCATTATAAAAACCAAGGCTAAAGAGTTGCAACAACTATATGACTTGGATATAGAAGATACGTTTTCTGACGAGTGTGTCCATTTGGCACAGTTTTTAAAAGATAAAGAATTTGTTGATCTACAAAAATTAACCCTTAAGAGTATGCTACAATTATTAAAAAGCCTAAGCATTGATTCTATTTTTCCGAATGCAGAAATTATTTTAAGAATTTTTTAACGATGAGCGTCACAAATTGCAGCGGTGAAAGATCTTTCTCTGCATTAAAACGTGTAAAAAATTACTTGCGCTCAACTCTTCGCCAGCAAAAACTTACTGCACTTGCACTATTATTTATTGAGAATGATTTTTTACAAGACATTAAATTTGACAAGGTTGTGGAAAGATTCGCTAACGAGAAAGCGAGAAAAAAGAGTTTTATATAACATTTTCTATAAATAATAAATTTTAAATTGTAATTCAGGAATTACAATCGCACACTGTAATTTTTATTTTAAATTAGTCAGATGTTATTAACTGATACATTAGAGACCGGCTCTCTTTTGTTTCTACAGTTTCATCAAATATGTAAATAAATTGGTATTTCTCGAATCTACTCTATAGAAATGCTAATATTTAAATTATGATCTTTGAATTTCACAGTTCAAGCAATAAAAATGATATTATTTTTGTAGTAGATACGGCTTGAAAAATAAGTTTCAAAGCATTTTTTTTATTTTTTATACATAAATATGAATTGTTTCTAATAAGATATTATTGCTAGTCAAAAATAATAATTTATAATATGAATAAAAAAAGTATAAAATACTACACACACACGCTATTGTTTATTCATATTAAAGTATGCATAAGGTTTTTATAAAAACAACAGAGATATCAAGTATACTATGCCACAAATTTTTTTGCCTTTGAAATCGAAGCGACAAAATTTGAACTTATAGATGGAAATTTTCGAAGATCTATTTTTGAAAGTTTTTTTGAAGTTGAGAACCTTTTTTTTTTTTTGCTCGTCAAAATTTTTCATTTTGTACTTAGGGGGCGCATATTCATAGTTAGCCTAGGGCGGTCAGAAGTCTAAATCAGGCCCTGGTTTTAAGGCCCAAAAGAGTTTGTTAAATTTTTTTAAAATTTTTTTTTTTCATAAAAATCGGTGAATAACACAACAAATATAAAAGGTTTTTTATTTATTGTTTATGGTGAGCTTTTTAGTCGAAAATACCTCAAAAATCCATAAAACAAAATTATAATTTAAAATATTTTTCACTAGTTTTAAGGCCCAAAAGAATTTTTTTTTTTAATTTTCATTTCTTTTCCATGAAAAATGATGAATAACATAACATATATAAACTTTTTTTTTTTTCTTCGTGAGTTTTGTAGTCAAAAATACTTTTTAAGCCTACAAAAGATACTAAAAAAATTTTATTTTTCACTAGTTTTTCGGCCGACAAAAAAAAATTTTTTTTTGTAGCGGTTTTTTTCAATGAAAAATGGTGAATAACACAAAAGCAATTACATATTTTCAAAAACTTCATCACCTTCAGCGACTTAAACTACATAAAAAACAGTTATCATAGCATATTTTAAAACTTCACTTGATCTTAAAAGCATCAAAAACTACACCGTTCGCTGCATAATTTTATTAAAATTATCGGTAAAAGCGTTTACCTTAAAATAGCCATAAAACCAGCAAATGACCAGACACGATTTTACGGATCATGTCTTTGGAACTTCCGAACACTAAATAATAATTGTGCATTGTCAGATTTGGTTAACAATTTTTACAGATTTTGACTTTGCTTGAAACGAACCGTGTCGGCCAAATTGCTAACCTTAAAATGACCATAATACGAGTAAATGAGCAGATCCGATTTCGCGGATTATGTATTTGGAATCTCAAGACACTATATAATATTTGTGCATTGTCAGATTTGCTAGAAAATTTTATGGATCTTGATCTTGCTTCAAGCGAACCGTGCCGAGTTTTGGCGATAATTTGACCGTATTTAGTTTGTCGAGCAGTAAAATCAATGGTCTTTGAGCCAGGGGAAATGTGAATTTGGCTTATGTTGCGCATTGGGGTTTTTAACAATGACATATAATTTCCTCTGCTCTGCCATTTTGTATTTTATTAGGATTTTCTATTTTATTTATTTAAATTTATATGAAATTTTTTGAATAACTTCCGCCGTTTTTTATTTACATTTTACAAATCAAAAGATTTTGCGGCCAGCTCAAAGCTAAGATCTGAATTACATCGAAAATTTATGGCTTTTGTTAAAAAAACGACCGGCACGGTACGATAATCCATAGAACTCAGACGAGCTTTGGTCCCAGGTTCAAACTAAATCGAAAAAGTGTGCGTGGCACTTTTCTATAATTGAAAATTTTGATTCAATATTACTCGATGAAGATTTCCATAAAGGTTTTAAAGATAGTACTACCACTGAAGGCAGTCATCATAACAACCCATATCACTATACTGGCAAAACTCGCAGTCGGTATAAAATTTCACATGGTAGATAAAGTTGCTATAAGGTATCTCATGACCAAAAATGAATGCAATAGTATCAGTAGGTGTGGCACCTCCCATACAAGCACAAAATGTTAAATGTTTTTTAAATTGGGTGCAGAGGTTTCGGTAGCTATAACTTTAAATGGATTTCGACGGGATTTTGTTAGTGGGCGTGACACCTCCCATATATACGAAAAACATTGAATGTTATATTTAGTGTACTATGGGAGTAATATTCTGTAAATTTGGTGTAGAGGTGTCGAATACTTTATGCTTTGAAATTATATGGATTTCAACGGGATTGCGTAAGTGGGCATGGCCCTTCCCATACATACGAAAAATGTTAAATAATATATTTATTTAAAGCACTACATGTACTATGGGGGTAATTTTTTTGAAATTTTTTGTTCCAATCGATAGAGAAAGCTCGAAAAATAAGTTTTGGAGATCACTGAGGATGGCTCAGGCTCTGGAAAGTACAGTTTTTGACCCATTTTCGCGAATATTTTTTGTGTTCCAATAGACTTTTAATAACTGTGGTGTAGTGTGAATATTGTAGTGGTCATTTTTAATATATGACCACTTAGTACGTCTTGAGCGATTTGCGAAATTTGTTGCTATAAGGATATTTTCCTTGTTCTTTGGATTATCCCTGAGGTAGTCACTCCATAAGTGATTACTCATCGAGGCGGTTTACTCCGAGCCACTTTGGGGCACTTGGAGTCACCGAGGTAAGTGGAAATCGAGATTTGGTGGCTTGCGTGCGATTTTTGTAGAATTGCACTATAACACCTAAACAAAAATTAAGTATGTATGTACATATGTCGTCGTCCCCTGACGACAGTGAGCAGTGTAACGAAATCAGCAAAAATCCAAAAAAAAATCACACGCACCGGAAAACGTTAGTTTTTTGCGATAAGTTTTTGCACCAAAAAATTATAAGGAACAAGTATAAAATTAAAAATTATAAATAAAGCTAGGTTTAACAGTAAATAAAACACTTTGACTAATTTTTATTTAAATTTTTGACCCATCAATGGTCGGTCTGCAGGTACTTAATTATTATGAAAGAAGTTTGGGTATCACAATTGCAATGCGATTTAAGTCAAATGTTTGAAATGCGACAGTCCGCTATTTTTAAATACGTGTATCACTCAAACAACACTTGCTCTTGAGAGTTATTTTTACTTAAAAACACATAAACTTTTTGTCGTTATAACATTTTTTTAAAATGAGCTTTAAAATTAAAGCTCGCGCAGCTTCTCACGTGGAAAATTGTGCAAAAATTTGTTTAGTCTGTCGAGAAAAAAAAACGGCATAAAGCTTATCGGGGAGGAAATGAAGAAAAAAATTGTGCTCGTTTCAAACTATGATGCTTCAGATCAGTGATCCCCAGCGCCTAACTCTTTCCACTCTTTTACAACAACTTCGTATTGTTGTAATTAGCCGAATCGTTGACACACGCAGCTGCACCAAAACAATCCTGCCCGTGGGTGTTGTTTCTTTGCTAGTCGTTGTTGGTAAATACGTAGCGCTTGCGACTGCGCACAATTCTTGCTAGGCTTTGTTTATTGTTGGTAATTTTTGTTTGTTGTTGGTAATTTTGCGTTGTGGCTAAAATTATAATTATAAATTCACTTGTGTGGATGCATTGAAAGAAATCAGTGAATGAAATAGGAATTAATATACCTATGTAGATTTGAAGTAGGTATCTACTTGCAATTTAATTTCATAAAACTAGTTTATCCAAATAATAATAAATATAAATAAATTTTATGACAAAATAAAATTTGTAAAAAATGGCAAGAAAAGAATTTGCAGAACATTGGGAATGTGAATATTTTTTTATGAATAATACTAGAGTACAGAAACCTCAGTGCATTATTTGCAAACAATTATTATCTAAAATGAGAGAGAGCAAGATTAAAATGCATTACAGAACGAAGCATTTAGAAAATTATAAAAACTTGGAAGGAGTCCCCAGACACGATCTCATTGCAGAATTAAAATCAATGCTTAAACGCGAATTAACTAAAGAAAATGTGGAAGTTAATTTAGCATAATGTTCACTACGCGCTTCTTATATAGCAAGCTTTAATATTGCTAGAGCGCGATCAAGTGCTTTGGCCCTGCTGCAATAAAAATAGCTACTCATATAGATGCCGTACCATTATCAGCAAGTACGGTCACAAGAAGGATAGGTAGCATAAGTCAGCAAATTAACAAAAAATAGACGGAGAAAATACTTTCATGTGAAGAATTTTCATTAGCCTTAGATGAAAGCACTGATGTTACGGATGTGGCTTAGCTTATAATTTTTATAAAAGAACTGCTGAACTTGGTTCCATTATACAATACTGCTAAAGGAGAAGATATATTTAGGGCTGTAGAAATATCCATAGAGTCTATAAATGGATTCCAAAAATTGAGCTCTGTATGCACAGATGGCGCTGGAAGTATGCGTGGAAAAGAATGTGGGTTATTGGGTCAATTAAAAAAAACGAAATTTGAACATTCAATTTTACCATTGCTTAATTCATCAAGAGTCCTTATGTGCAAAAGTTATTGCATTTACTGATACTATGGCTACCGTAATTCAAATAATTAACCGAATAAGAGCAGATCACACCGCCAGTTCCAAGCCCTCTTATTGGAATTAAACGCAGCATATGGAGATTTAACATTGTTTTCTGAAGTTCGTTGGCTAAGCAAAGGCAAGTGCCTCCAAAGATTTTTTTCATTTCGTAAGGAAGTTTTAATATTTCTTGAACGAAATGTTAAAAATTCTGTAGTATTTCAGCAAAAGTTAAAAGACGAAAACTTTTTGGCGGATCTTGCATTTTTAACGGACTTTATGGCAATTTTGAACTCGCTAAATCTTCATCTACAAACACCCATGCAATCCATTATTGACATGGTATCATCAATAGAAGGTTTTTAAAAAAAACTGCGCAACTTACAAGTGGAGTTGAATGCAAACCGACTCCAAAACTTCCCATCCTGTTCTTGAATTAAATCAGAATACCCAAGAATCGTGTTTGAGTCTTATGCTCAACAAATAAAAGGAATGGATATGAAATTTGAAAATCGTTTTAAGGATTTTAAAGATGTTAAGGAAAAAATTTAACTTTTTCTACGACCAACAAAATGTGACATTTTAAAGCAAAACCTACAAATTCACTTAGAACTTTTAGATCTTCAATGTGATTTAAATTTATTGACTTTAAATGAATCAGGTATTTCTTTTTGGAGGCAAGTACCTGACTATAAATATCCGCTGCTTAAAACTGAAGTCCTAAAACTTTTATCTACATATGTTCTCAAGTACATACATATACATATATGTGAATCAGCATTTTCTCATATGAAACACATCAAAAATTAATATCGAAATGGACTATCAAATAAAACCTTTTAAATTTATTAAGAATCGCACTTCTGCCGGAAGATTTTAATTTTGATGAATTTTTCCTGAATTCATCATAATTTTTTTTTTCTATTTTCAAGTCTAATGTCAATTTTTTCATTTTTTTTTATAAATAAAATAATAACAAACTTGTGAAGCTATATGATGCTTCGGATCGTTATTCTGCTGCAGGCTCCAAGACACTGGCATGTTTTCATCACAGAATGGAACCATTACATCATTAAGGATAGAAATATACTGGTGCTGGTCCATATGACCCTCAATCTTAGCGATGGGACCAACGCCACGCCATGACATAGATCCCCAGATCATAATATTTCCACCACCATACTTTAATGTAGGACGTGTGTATTTCGGGTCAAATTCCTTTGATCTGGGACGACGGACGTAGGTTTTACCATCGGACGAAACTCTATTTATTTTGGTTTCATCCGGAAAAAGGACTTTTTTCCACTCTTTTACGGACCAGTGCCTATATTTCCGAGCGAACTGTAACCTTTTCTTTCTATTTGCTTCTGATAGAAGAGGCTTCTTCCTGGAAATCCTTCCAAAAAGTCCTTTTTCGCGCAAACGTCTTTTTATGGTCTCTACAAATGGTGAATCACTATTTGTACCGAAAACACTAACGCGAATTTCATTTGCAGTTTTTTGAGGGTATTTTTTTGACTCACGCACTATTAATTCATCCTCTCTAGCAGATGTCATTCTCGTTCTTAGCTTCCGCGTAACTTTCGCTGTTGTTTTATTTTTGTTAAAATATTGCACAGCGTTGAAAACCATTCTTTTGGACACCTTCAATAAATTTGCAATTTCACCATAAGACTTCCCATCATTGCGCATATCAATTATTATAGCTCTGGTGTTTTCGTCACAAGATTTCTTTTTACCCATAGCATTCACAAACTATAAGATGTTATTAAATAATAAAACTAACTTATTTTACCATAAAAGAAAAAAAACTTACTAAAATTATTGTTATTTTACTGCCAAACACAAATAAAAGTACGCGTTGCTAATTATGTGACCGACTGCGCTTTGAGCTGATTTTCAAAATTATGCAAAACTCATAAGCTAACCGGATTTTATGAAAAAATTTTGACATACAATTCAAAGCCTACTTTTAATAATCAATTCACATAAAAATTCAAATTACTTGACCGACAATTTTAAACTTAAGTTTAAAAGAAGTTCTATGTCATAGCCGTTGTTAATTAGGTGACCGCAACTCTATATGAGAGGGGCTGAGCTGTATTTATGTGTCGCCGCCCAAAGCAGCAGAATGGAAAAGAATTGCTAAGGATTTTTATTTATCAACTGGAATGCCAAATTGTATTGGCGCTATTGACGGCAAGCACGTTAAAATTATTTGTCCGAGTAGAAGTGGTTCGCTTTTTTGTACTTATAAAAGCACATTCAGCATTATACTTTTAGCAGCTTGCGACAGGAAAAATGTATTTACTTTTGTTGATGTCGGAGCGTATGGCAGCCAAAGTGATGGTGGTGTTTTTGCAAACAGCATTTTTGGGCAAAAAATAGTGAATGACAACTTAGATGTACCAGCGGGCTGCAATTTGCCGAATAGTAATATTAAATTTCCATACTATTTTGTAGCAGACAGTGTATTTCCACTGAAAAAAAAATTAATGCGACCATAGCCAGGACGAAGCTTATCATGGGATAGTAGTAATTTTAATGAGAAATTGTCAGAAGCACGGGTCCGCATTGAGCACACCTTCGGCATTTTAACGAGCAGATGGCGTATATTGAATAAC
This sequence comes from Meiosimyza platycephala, assembly GCA_963662105.1. NCBI lineage: Eukaryota > Metazoa > Arthropoda > Insecta > Diptera > Lauxaniidae > Meiosimyza > Meiosimyza platycephala. Next base: position 64,797,675 of record OY759211.1, on the reverse strand, counting down.
AACATTCACGCTGCGCCCAAAAATGTGTATATGATTATATTGGCAACCACGGTATTGCACAATTTTTTAATGCTAAAACAAGATTCCGTTTACACAATGGATATTGATGAAGTGAAATAGTGATATAGTGAATGTGATTCACATTCACTTCTAGTGAATGTGAATGTGATTCACATTCACTTCTAGTGAATGCGAATGTGATTCACATTCACTTCTAGTGAATGTGAATCACATTCGCATTCACTAGAAGTGAATGTGAACTACATTCACATTCACTAAAAGTGATATTAAAACAGTCAAATCTCATTACCACACGACAGAATTCGTAAAAACGATAAGAAAAAAAGAGTGTCGCTACCGTAACCTGCCAGTTTTTGCTTATCATGCTATGAATATTTTCAAAGGTTTGACATTTCACTTTCACTTTTGACATTTCGTTTTCATTTGTAATGTTACGATTTGTCCGGAAAATGTGTTTCGTCTCTTCTCTCAGATCCAAGACGCATATTTCAGTGAAAAGTCGCCTCCATAATCAATATAATGTTTGTCGCCTCCGAAGCTCTGAGTTAGTGTATTTTGCAGTAAACTACCTTTTGAGTACTCTTACTGTAGATCCAGTGATAAATATGTTAAAATAACTTGAAAACGAAATAAATAAAAAAATCTAAAAGTTGCTACGATGACGTTTTTTTGTTCTCTATGAGCTCTAAAAATCACCCTTTTCGTGATAATACTTACTTACTTACTTGGGTGGCCATAACAACCCGTTACCGGGTTACGGCCGACCTCAAAAGCTCTCTCCAGGCGCCTCTGCTTCGCGCGCGCCTTCTCCAATCAGTCACACCAAGCGTGGATAGGGTTTCCTCGGCTTGGTCTTTCCATCGGAGGCATGGTCTTCCTCTCCGTCGTCGCCCAGCGGCTTCCGCATCAAACACCTTTTTCGCCGGAGCTTCTTCGTCCATACGCACAACATGTCCCAGCCAGCGCAGACGTTGGACAGTGATGCACTTGACTATGTCGATGTCATCGTAGAGCTCGTACAGTTCATGGTTCATTCGAATACGGTAGTCGTCGCCGACGCGAACAGGACCGAAGATTTTGCGAAGAATTTTTCTCTCAAACACCCCAAGTGTGGCTGCATCGGTCTGCGACACAACCTATGCTTCTGCACCGTAGAGTAGCACGGGTAAGATGAGCGTCTTGTAGAGTGTCAGTTTTGTCGGGCGAGAGAGGTCTCTACTACTCAATTGCTTACTGAGACCGTAGTAACACCTATTAGCAAGAGTGAGTCTTCGCTTTATCTCCAAGCTGATATCGTTTTGAGTGTTCACGGCGGTGCCAAGATAGGTGAATTCCTTGACAACTTCGAAAGTATAGCTGTTCGCAGCAATGTTGGATCCAATGCGCCGCGTCTCCCTGCTTGTGGACAGCATATACTTTGTTTTGCCCTCGTTCACCGTCAAACCCACCTTCGCTGATTCTTTTTCGATAGCAGAAAACGCAGCAGTAACATCTCGCTTACAACGTCCAATGATATCAATATCATCGGCATATGCAAGGAGCTGGACACTTTTGTAGAAAATAGTGTCATTACGATGTACACTGGCTTTTCGCAACACCCCTTCTTCGTTATTTGCTTTTCCTCATTTTGCTAAGCTAATTTACGATTTACGATGCGATTTATTTGGCCAAATATCCGCCAAGAATTTTGCTTTTGTAAAATTATCGAACTATCGGACTAACGAGTAACGAAGTAAATAGGTGGCATGCCTGATAGTTTTCTGTTAGTTTTTTATCAAAACAAAAAAGTTGTGCAAACATAAGAAAAATAAAAATAAAAAATTCTATTAGATTTTGCGCCGGTGTGTGGGATTTTCGCGTTTAAATTTAAATATTCGATTTACTTTTCAGGTTGAAATACAAAAGCAGTTGTATCTGCCAGGTTAACGAAACAAAACAAAACTGATACCTTCACAATCAAAATTATTACCGAATTACTAACTAACGATTTATCAAACTAACGAGGCCGGTGTGAATACCACTATTGTAAAGCTGAAATTCAACGACGTACTATGTCCGTTTCCACCCTCTGAGGGCTTCCGATGCCTGCTTACAATAATTGTTCGCTACACCAGATGGTCTGAAGCCCTTTGTACGATATTACATGTGTTAACTGTGCTCAGGCTCTTATTTCGGGGTGGATTGCATGCTTCAGAACTCCAATAAATTTGACATCCGATCAAGGATCCCAATTTGCGTCATCAGTTTTTGCCGAATTATGCAAGTGTATGGGAACCAATCACACGATGACAACTTCATATAACCCACAGGCGAATGGAATAATGGAAAGATCTAATCGAGCATTGAAAGCCGCAATCAGTTGCAACGATTCAACTAATTAGGTAAAACGACTGCCACTTATTTTGTTTGGACTCCGTTCAACATTTAAAACTGACTTCGCCCGCAGAGTTACGTATAGCGCTACTCTTCGACTTCCATTCGATTTGTTAGCGTCAGCGATAGAAAGTCGTCCACAGCGCGAATTTTCTAAAAAAAAACAATTTATTCCACACCATATATTCGACACCATTTATTCCAATTCATAAAGACCTCAATACATCGTCACATGTTTTCGTTCGCAATGATTCAATAAAAGCATCAATAATTCCCCCATATGATGACCCTTTTGAAGTAATGGAGCGCTCTGACAAATATTTCACTCTCAACGTTCGAGGGAGACATTCTAAAATTTCTATAGATCGTCTTAATCCAGCGTATCTAGAAATCGTCATACCACCAGAGCACACCCGATCACCACAGCAGCCTCTGCCTCAATCTTCGTGCAATCATACGGGTTCCCAATCGCCACAGCAGCCGTCGCCTCATCCTTCACGTTTTCACACAGTACGTCAGGATTCCAACCAACACAGTAATTAACGTTTCAGTCTCCTCGCAATCGTATTTGCCGCCGCGTGTAAGTACCAGTTCGCTTTCGCTTATAACGCTTTTGTATCCTGGGGGGCATTTGTTGCGGTGTAATATTTCCAATAACGTCAAGAAACCAGCAACGTCACCAATCCAACAACGTCAAGATAGCTGTGCCACCCTTAAGGAGGAGAGCAAATCTGCACCTGAAGCTACAATTCAAATATTTTCTAACAATGAGCAGCTTTCTGATTTTTCCACGAACCGTATTCATTTTTGCCCAGTTTCACCAAAATCAATTAAAATCACTTTTAACTAACAGGCTTTTAGAATTTATAAACCTATTAAAATTTATTCTGTTACACCAACATTAGAAGTTGTACTTTTAGCCAAGAATGATAGAAAAGAAGATTACGCATTCCGAGTTTTCAAATGAAAATTTGCTGCGCATGTCGTCATTTGGAGGACAATCACGGTTGCATTTTTCTATTGTTGTAAAAAATATATAATTATATATATTATAAGCTTTCGAAGTTTCTTCTTCAACTGATTCGGAATTTTTTTTTTGAAGAATGTAGTTAACCTTGGAGTTTTTGTTAAGATTTCTTAATTTTTCCCGGTGAATCTTTTACATTTGTCACTCATGACAAAACGCAGCGTTGATTGCTAACAAAAACTGTTAACAATGACGTTAATAATCGATCTCAATGTTCAGTTATAATGGCATTTTTCACTATAATGTTAGTACGCGTGCCAACGAAATAGTCGGAAAATTCAATGGTAAATCCATGCCTGTCAATGAAAATAAATTTTTGGACTTATTTAATTTGCTCTGGTACATTTTGTTTATCAAAAAATAATTTATCACAATATTTTCATAACTGCTTTTAAATTTCAAACGCGCTTTTAGAGTAAAAGCAGGTTTTAAGACGACTATACTGCCCGCAGAAGCGAAATGGGCGTATCTCAAAGAAATTCATAATCGTGATTCTTATGGCATCGGATAGCTTAAGAAATTACGCATCTAATGATCTACGCCGAATGCGAGTGTCTTAGTTGAAACCTATAAAATATCTCCTACGAAAATGTCCTCTATCCCAATTTAACATGTATTTCAACAAATTGACATAAACAAAACATAGTATACAATAGTATCTCGAAACGCATATTTTTTGAGATACGCCCTTTTCGCTTCTGAGGGCAGTATAACAGACTTGATGATGGTGTTAATTTTAAAATGCACTCTAAATCGTTAAAACCTGCTTCCTGCAATTTGCTTATAACTACGGGCCAAAATGTTTAATTGCTGCTGCATATCAAAGGACTTCCTTATATTCGGTGGTGGGATTTTGTAAGTCTGCACGTGCAACCCTCGCAGACCAATCTATTCTTTATCAATTTGTTTTAATTAATAAAAGTCTCTCTCTCTCTCTAACACAAAAACACTCATATCGCTTTGAGATTCGCCTTATATTTGTTTATAGATCTAACAATTTATTCACAATTACGGCGGATTTTGTGGAAATAATTATGGTATTTGTTGAAAACTAGCATCGAGATGCATAGGTGTGACATTTGATTTGTAGGCAAAGAGAGCCGTCTTTAGCTCAAAATGTTATTAATGCGAAATGCTGTTTTTGATACCAAAGTGAATGCCTTATTAGGCGTTAGTCTGTGGAAAATATCGTGCTTCCGACTTTTGGAAATTGATCTGGCATTAGAATTACCTCTAAAATAGGAAAAATAAAAAAAATAATGAACTTAAATCGACAGTCGGAGTAGCTGCAGATATGTATGTACATATATGTATTACATAAGGTTCGCCTAAAAAAACATAGTAAGCACATTGTGTTTAAGTTTCATTCAACACAGATACAACGCCAACAGTCAATAAAAGTATAGTAGGATCTACTGTTAAATCCCAGCAAACATTTGCAAGATTTTTAAATCTTCCAAATTTATGGCTTTAAGTTTCTAACTCTTCTTAGAGAGATATATGCGATCAAACTTTATAAGCAAACTTCTTAACACTCTTCTAAGAGATATGTACATACATAACAGAAGTAAAAACAATCGATTTTCAACCACGTATGTGATTACACTAGTTTACAGCCAAAATGAACTATGAATACCGTTATTCATTTTATATGTAAAATCGGCAGCTGATTCTGAAAATCACATTATTTTTTTTTTTTCTTTCACGTCGTTTTCGAGATATCGGTAATTTTCGGTTTTAGGACCAAAAAAAAAAATAGTTGGTTTCACTTACTTACAAATATCTTAAGAACCAATATCTATATATAAATTTACTATATGTCAAATTAGAGATAATTAAATTTCCTATAAATAATGACCACATTACTTTTTGGTTGGCTTGTTAGTTTCGGTGAAATAAATTGATTTCTAAAAAACAATTTATTTTTTTCGAAAAAATTAGAAAAAAGTCAAAATCAACTGCAGATTTATAAAATAAAAAAAAAATGGAAAAATCATTTTATTTTTTTATATCATAGTTTACATATCTATGAAGAAAATAAGAAAATGGGTTAAGAAATGGAAAAGTTATATAATATTGAATAAAAATGGCTACAAGCTAGTAAACATCTTATAATTAATTACACTAGTTTACAAATAATTAAAATCATTGCTTATGTAAAATCGGCTGCTGATTCTGAAAATCAAATTTTTTTTTTCTTTCACGTCGTTTTCGAGATATCGGTCACTTTCGGTTTTTGGACCGGAATGAATAGTGGCACCTAAAGTTCATAATTTTTTTAATTATTTGTAAACTAGTGTAATTAATTATAAGATGTTTAGTAGCTTGTAGCTATTTTTATTCAATATTATATAACTTTTCCATTTCTTAACCCATTTTCTTAAATAGTATCTTATTTTCTTCATAGATATATCTATATAAACTATGATATAAAAAAATAAAATGATTTTTCCATTTTTTTTTTTTCTTTTATAAATCTGCAGTTGATTTTGACTTTTTTATAATTTTTCGAAAAAAAAAAATATTTTTTTAGAAATCAATTTATTTCACCGAAACTAACAAGCCAACCAAAAAGTAATGTGGGCATTATTTATAGGAAATTTAATTATCTTTAATTTGATATACAGGTAGTCCCCGACTTACGACCGTTCGATTTACGACTATTCGCACTTACGACCAATTTTTTTTCAATTTTTTTCATAGAAAATGCTTAAAATAGTTTCGGGGAATCCCTAAAATATGTATATGAAAAAAAATTTTAAAAAAAACAGTAGTTTGTACAAGGATTCGATTTATTTCAGTACAAATAATACGTTTGTTTCTCCTGACCCTAAAAGTTAGTAGTACAGTATGTATGTAATATTTTTCTTTAGTTATTTTTTATGAAACTCGACTTACGACTTAATCAACTTACGACCGATGACTAGGAACCTATCTCGGTCAAAAAAAAACGCAGACTTGAATTTTGCAAGAAGTTTTATATTTTGATGCGTAAAATAATATCTACTCTTGTTTAACGGTTTTAAGTTTGTTAAATACTGTTACTAGGGACAAGTTTTGAGTATTTTCAAAACTATCTACCTAACAGTAATAAATTCTAGGAACCTTTTCCAAATAAACACATAATTGCTAGTTTTATAATCAGAAATTACAACTTATTTATATGAAAAAACACATTGTTTTTTGTAGTTTTTTTTTTGCATTTTTAATTTCTCACATATTCTTTAATTATTTATTATTTAATTATTTTAAATAATACGGTAAAATTGATTTTAATACCGCGTAGGACCTATTTTTGCCTTGATGACGCTTTCCATTCGAAAACGCATACTCTCATAGAGTTTCCGTATTAATTCCATTAAAATATCGTTGTACCAAGTAGATTCAATTATTTTCTTTAACTTTGGAATATTATTAGGGTTTTGTTGGTGCACTTTGCGTTTTAAAATTGCCCAAACACTCACAATGGGATTGAGGTTGGGGCTTTTACCGAGCCATGGATGGACTCAGTTCTCTAAAAGTCCTTATATTCCTTTACCTATGCAAAAATAAATAGTTCATTATTGTAAATCTATCAAAAAAAAATGTAAAAAATAATTATTGTGAGTGGGACACTTACCGATTTCGAGCGATGACAAGGTGCAGAATCGTCTTGAAATATGACTTTTGCTTTGGTCAAATGGGGGCAATAACAAGATGTGGGGTGGGAGAGATTCTTCTTCTGGAAGGTTATGTGAACTCCGCAGTTTATATTGATATCGTAAAAAACGGCGTTTTACCTAGCATCGACCGACTAAGCGAGCACGTAGCAAGTCATATTTCAAAACGATTCTGCACCTTGTCATCGGTCGGAATCGGTAAGTGTTCCACTCACAATAATTATTTTTTACGTTTTTTTTGATAGATTTACAATAATGAACTATTTATTTTTGCATAGGTAAAGGAATATAAGGACTTTTTGAGAATTGAGTCAGTCCATGGCCCGGTAACAGCCCCAACCTCAATGCGTACGTCACATAGAATAATTTTTAATTATCAGCACAAGTGACGCGGATAAAATGAAACAATATTCCAGAGTCCGATGACGTAAAAAAAAATTTTTTTTTTATCAACTGAAATAACTTGAAACTATTCGGTATGTTTCGTACGCGAATCGCTAACACCGGACAGTATCTCCCGAAAAAACTATCGCCTGGATTCAGAATATAAGCTTGCTCGCAATCGCAATCATCATCTCGGTAATTGAAATATAACACTTCTGCGCTTAAAAATGTTTGCTGGTTTTCAATACATGCAGCATTTGAATTTCTGTGCTGCAGTATGTATATGTTATCAAAAATGCTTATATTCATACGTTTCGAGGCTTGAGCGCCTTTTATGATCTATATTTGACTTTTTAATGTTCTTTGCTGCACCGAAATTGGATGAGGCGGATGTTTATTTTACGGTGGTTATAAAAATGTGGTAAATTTTTATCATTCAAAGAGAAAATACTGGTAGTGCTGGGACAGTAAACGTGAGCATGCAGCAACATAAGTTGTCGAAATACTTTCATGGAATGTAAAGTTCTGCATTTAAAAAGTCAGTCGTATATTTTTTATTGCCTAAAGCCATGCCACTTTAAATTTTGCAGAAAGTTTTAATATTTGGAGAGTTTCAGCATTTGATTGACGTTATGATAAACAAACTGTCTTAAATTTTACAAAATTTTTGAGTATAAAAGGAGCCACAAAGTATTGTGTAGGTAGAGTTTTGCTAGTAAGACAAGTGAATTTTTTACATATTTTTCAAAAAACGTAAACATATTTTTAATCACTTGTGTAACACAAAATATTAAGGGCTGAACGAACAATCGCCCAAAATCAAAAATTTTAATCACCCGAAAAATTTAAACATTTTTTTAGACGAACGTTTGTTTTGGATGGGGTAACTCGGTATGTTTCAGATTTTAACGTGTGTCCATGATGGAAAAATAAAAAAAAAATTAAGAGACCATTTACTTAACTTAAATTTGGCGAATGTTTTTAGTCAACAATCACGCAACATTACATTTTGCTGATCGATTTTTAAAAGATCATAATGAATATTCGTTCAAAATAAAAAATTGTGTTCCGTTAAAAGCACAATGGGGTCAATCAAGAGCTGTCCCAGGTTTGGTGTTACGATTCTCCTCAGTGTAAAATTGATCAGTAAAAACAATTAGAGCCGCTTAATCGATTCTCATGGAATTTACACCACATGGCTTTTATATTAAGCCTTAACTTAGAGTGCATATTTAAGGTGGCCTTCATGCAAAAATATTTTTAAAATAACATTTTAATCGATTCACATGAAATTTACACCGAAAATTTTATATTAAGAAGCATTGCTTAGGTTACAAAACTTTTATTAAGGGTGCATATTTAGGGTGGCCCTCATACGACAATTATTTTAAAATTGCATTCTCACAAAGACCACCAAATCAATTCACGAAGAATTTACACCACGTGTCTTTTATATTAAAAAGCATAGCTTCCAGGCGGCAATTGAGCAAGGCCTTCCTAGGAGAAAGCCTGCTAGCACTGCTGCGATTGTAAGATGCCTTCTCAAAATAAAATTTTAATGCAAATAAAAATATGTATGCACATATACTAATTTTTTTTATTGTGATGTTTGTTTTTGTTTAGTAGTGAAATTTTAATTATCAGAATAGTTACACTCCATTGAGTGTCTGTTTCATGTTATGGCAGAGTGTTGTATATTCAATGTCAAATTATAAAGCAAGAAAACGTCACTACAAATAAACATTAAAAATATCAACGCAAGTGCAAGTGCAAGTGAGGTGACGCGGATGAAAAATAAATTAACTCAGAGTCTCACGACGTATTAAAATTTAATTTTTTCCGAGTACTTCTATCACCCCTGCTACGGCAAGCGCTCTTAGAAGGCCTGCTTAAGAAGGCCTGTTTTATCGGGATATTTCATATAAAAAAGAAAGTAAGTTTGAAAGGAGGTGGCAAGGCCTTAATCTTACTAAGTAAGGCCCGCTAGAAGCACTGCTAGCTCCTGCCCTTGCCGACTGGGTTAAGCTAGGGATGTTCAACTTCGTTGCCCAAACGGCAACAGCGTAAAGAAAACATTACCCAGTAGAGATTCGTGCATCACTGAGGTACAGGCCTGGATTTACCATACAGGCAGAGTAGGCCTAGGGCGGCAAGAGTTAAAGGGCGGCAAATACTGGCGGAAACTTTGAAAAATTTCTTTATTCGTATAGATTGGTGTCTTATCAAAATGATCATAAATTTATAATAAAAAATATATATTGCATTGAAATATAAATCTAACGCTTACGCAGAAATAATTAAAAAATCTCAAAAATACCAAAAATGTTGTATTGTGCTCTAGAAACCTATGTACTTAGTTGGAAATCAATAAAAGGTGCATTTTATTGATTGAAAAACTTCGTACAAAATTATTTCACCATTTAAGAAGTTTTGAGTGGGGGGGCGGCAATTTTTTCTACTGACTAAGGGCGGCAAATTTCTAAATCCGGGCCTGCTGATGTAAAAAAATAAATATAAATGTTGGCATACAAAAAAATTGCTAAGGCATCATCATTACACAAAAAATTTTTAAATTTAAAATTCATCACAAAAAATAAAAAGTAGGATTAAAATTATTTTTCTATAAATATGATTTTTTTTTTTACAACAATAACGCACACAACATCAGTTTTCTTGTTTTAATTTTTTTACAAGCGAAAAAATTGCGAAAATTTTTGACATGCATTTTTCTCCGAGGCGGAGAGCTGTAGAAAAGTCTGTATATGCGACGGTCTTTTACAAACTGAACACTTTTCGGACGACGCATTTTTGATTTGGCTGAAATTTTTTTATGGGTTCTGTATCGAAAAAGAAGAGATACGTATTCGAGGATTTTTAAAAATTTTTTTTTTTCGAAATAGAGCGAATTCAAATTTTGAGAATTTCTTGATTTTTGGCTTGGAAGCTCACTTTCAAAAATTCATAACCCTGGTTCTGTTAAAGCTAGAAAGTTGATTTTATTGTCATTTCAAAGCTAAGAAATTGATCTTGGCTTCCAAGCCAAATATCACGAAATTCTCAAAATTTGAATTCGCTCTATCATGAAAAATTTTTTTTTTTTTTAAATCCTCGAATACGTATCTCTTCTTTTTCGATACAGAGCCCATAAAAAAAATTTCAGCCAAATCAAAAATGTGTCGGTCAATTTTTGTCAAAATTCGTTTGTAAGAGACTGTCCCATATACTGTAAATACTGTATGCAAATGATGGAACTCAAAGAGACCTAAACATAATACATGGGGTTGCCTTGTGGAATCCTATCCCAAACATTGGTTGGTACTCATTTAAGAAAAATTGGCACAAAGACCCTTGTTTAAGACTGTATTCGACAAAGCAACACTATATATTCTTTTTAGGCCCTTCGAGCTCAATCGTTTGGCACAAATTTCAAGCATTAATATATATTAATAAAAAATTACCCATAAGATCAGTGGCAACCCATTTTTGGGACAGGTTTCGAGAATGCAACCCCAGGTGTTATATTGAGGCCTCTTCAAGTTTTATCCTTTGGCATACATTTCGAGCTGTAATATTATACAGCTTTAATTAAGATTAAAAAATTGGGCGAAATTCGGTCATTTTCGGGCATCGACGTGCTTTGGCAGGGCAACCCTGGTTGGTTGGTTTCACCAAGATGCATTACTATTTTTCCCGTATATCGTTATCTGTTATCTTATACACTCGATTTTTCTACAGCGGGCTCTTGGACTATCAACTGGCATTGCACACTTTTGTTTTTTTTTTTTGCAGGTTTGATTCCAACTGGGTCTCTTGTAAGATCAGCAACTGAACGGCGCATTGTGGGGTATTGGGTATGAAAACATGAGATTGATCAATTTGTAAAAATTAAAATACATACCAGTGATGGCATTTGGGTTTTGTGAAAATGTACTGAATCGAGACTTCAAATGTACTTTTTAGATCCCGAATGTACTTTTTTGTCTTGAACACACAATTTTGCACGAAATTGTTCTAAAATTGACTATCAAAAAAAAAAAAAAAAAAGGTCCTCACTTTTCCCATCTCAAAAACCCTAGCAAAATTAGACATATTTCATATTAAATTAATTGCAAAATCTACACATTGCGCGATTATTTTCATTTACTAAGAAAAAAACGTAATTAATATAATAGGGTAATGATATTATATACAGGTAATTACTATAAATCTACTCATTGCGGTTATTTTCATTTACTAAAAAACAAAAAAAAGGTAAATATTATAAATTGTCCAAATGTACCGAAAATGTACTGAAAATGTGCTAAAAATTTGGCGAATGTACTGAAAATGCCCCAAATGTACCGAATGTACTGAAAACTTGTCGAATGTACTGACAACGATTTTTCAGGACGTAAATGTACCGAAAAAAGTACAAATGTACCGAAAATGCCATCACTGATACATACATATAAGTTGTTGGTACTTGGTGAAAACAGACAAAATTCTGCATCACTAACTGAAAGAATTATTGAAAAAAAGTTACCGTTATTCCGGAATGCACTCTGAATTTGTTATTTCTATGTTCTCTGATTGGGGAGTATGTTAAACATATATTTGTTAATAATTTGAACCTGTTTTTTATTTAGCAATTTAAATCGTTTAGGTATTCGAGCAATACAAAGTGGTTTTTGTTTTGCGCAAAAGTGTTGAGAAACATTTTAATTCGTTTTTTGTTTGTAAAACCAAAAATAAGTGCATTTTGACTACATACATATGTACATACAGTGGCGAGAACATGGGGATACATGTTGATCACATTTGACTTTGGGTAGCTTTAGAACCCTTAAAAATACAGCAATCGCGACCATGTTAAATTTTTATTAATTATCACGGCAGGTTCAAACATATTAATTTTTTTTTCATACCACCCGAAACTTTTTTTTATCTTTGTTTTTACAGAGTTCTTAGTATAAGAAAACGAAAGATTTAAAGCTAGCCGTTTTTAAGAAAGACAATTTTAAAGATATTACTACTTTTCGTTTTTAATTGCTATGAAATAAGTTTGTGTATCACAATTGCAATGCGACATTGACATTCGTATCGAATAAAACAATCTCAAATTTAACAAAAAAAATTAGTACATATTACACTTATTTCTCAAATTTAGTAACTACTATATATTTATTCCTCAAAGATAAGGCTTAGTTGACGCGATCTAGAACAGCTACAGCAATAAATATATCAAATTGAAGTGTTCATCGAGCAGTGTTCGGAAAAATTTTCAGATTCGAGATCATTTAACAAAAACCGGAGATATCAGCGTGGAAAGATTTCCTTTTTTTTAATTTTTACAAGCATTGCACTGATTAACTGCAAAAACTGTAAAAAACGGCGTTTTACCTAGCATCGACCGACTTAGCGAGCACGTAGCAAAAGTCATATTTCAAGACGATTCTGCACCTTGTCATCGCTCGAAATCGATAAGTGTCCCACTCACAATAATTATTTTTTACATTTTTTTTTGATAGATTTACAATAATGAACTATTTATTTTTGCATAGGTAAAGGAATATAAGGACTTTTTGAGAATTGAGTCAGTCCACGGCCCGGTAACAGCCCCGACCTCAATCCCATTGTGAATGTTTGGGCCATTTTAATACGCAAAGTGCGCCAACAAAACCCTAATAATATTCTAAAGTTAAAGGAAATAATTGAATCCACTTGGTACAACGATATTTTAATGGAATTAATACGGAAACTCTATGAGAGCATGCATTTTCGAATGGAAAGCGTCATCAAGGTAAAAATAGGTCCTACGCGGTATTAAAATCAATTATACCATATTATTTAAAATAATTTAATAATAAATAATTAAAGAATATGTGAGAAATTAAAAATGCGTAAAAAAAACTACAAAAAACAATGTATTTTTTCATATAAATAAGTTGTACTTTCTGATTACAAAACTAGCAATTATGTGTTTATTTGGAAAAGGTACCTAGAATTTATTATTGTTAGGTCGACAGTTTTGAAAATACTCAAAACTTGTCCCTAGTAACAGTATCTAACAAACTTAAAACCGTTAAACAAGAGTAGATATTATTTTACGCATCAAAATATAAAACTTCTTGCAAAATTCAAGTCTGCGTTTTTTTTGACCGTGAGTGTACATAGTTAGCCTCTACCGTGATATATGAGGGGTTTTGAACAATAGAGTAAGTAGTTTTTTTTGACAAAACGCGGAGCAGGAAAAAGTTGATGAAACTTTTATTATAGATTCATTTTTTTTATTTGTAAGGAAATTTCATGTGTATTAAAAAAAGAGAAAAAAGTCCTTAATTTTGTAAAATCACATACATATGTACTATGCATTTTCAAATTATTTGTATTTACTAGAAAAAAGCAAAATTAGATTTTCTTATTTCCAATGAAAACGCGATGTAAATGGAAATTGCATTAAGTTTTTTGTGTTTGTAGAAAAATTCCACCGGGGCCGGAAAGGTCAGTAAGAGTTCATCAAAAGCTTAGTCTAAAATTCAGGCCTGTTTAGTGTGTACAGAACACACACCCGATTTTCGGGGGTTAACACTAGTAGGTACTTAATTACTTGTTGATGTAATATCAGTATTAGAAAATTACACGGAAAAACCAATAGCTCGAAATTCTTGCAAATGTTAATCAAAATTATAGAAAAATTAGTAGGATTTTTAGTAATCTAGAAACGGTTCGAGTTTCTAAAAAAATTGCTAAGCATAATATAAAAATTGCATCTAAGTAGGCATCAATTTTTCGAATGCAAGTTTTAAATTTTTATAAAGTATTGTAATAATTTATTGTTATATTTTAAAAGAACTGTACTATTTTTAAACATTTTTTATGATGAAATAATAAATTACTGAAATTTATTTTTAAATTTTTTTACATCAGTTACATATAGGCTTGCCAGATCCAAATTGTGTTTCACCTGGACATTTAAGAAAAAAAACAAAAAAAATCTGGATTTTTCTGGGCACTTAAAAAAAAATCTTGATTTTTCGGGAAAAGAACATATATATTTTATTTAAACAAAATAAACATCTCACAAACATAACAGAAACAACCAATTCAGTTAAACAAAATTAAGTACATTTCTTAAATAAGTTAAATTACCATAAGTCCATAAATACTTTTTATTAGATCGAACTGCTTTTATTTAAAATTGGTTGATTGGTTGATTATGATCTATTTGTTCACAATACAAACTCAGCTAACCGTCAGTGTTTTCATTTGAAGGTACGAATCTGTTGGTCGCGTTCAGGCGGATAAGATCTTATGACATCCTTATGAATCCACTTTTCTTGTTTGAAAAATCTCAACTTCAACCGAGCAGTCCGTACCTTCTGGACGTGACGGATGTTAAGACATTTTTAATGCCGCCGGCAGATGTTTTTGTATCTAGTCCTTTTTCTTTTCTTTTATTCATTGTTCGAATTTTATCTGGACATATTTCTGATTGTTTGGACTCTGGACTTGGGACTATAAATCTGGACAATCCAGACCAATCCAGCCCATCTGGCAACCCTAGTTACATACAGTGGCAGCCATCAGCATGAGGTGAGTTAAACGATTATCTCCCATTGTTGAACGAAGACACGACTTTACTCTCTTTAAAGTAGAGAAAAATCTTTCATTGGATACGGTCGTCACTGGCAGAGTCAAAACAATATACATTAATTGTATTATTTGTGAGAAAGCTATTGTCATTTTTTCTAAACTCTGTACGATATCTATAATTGATTTTAAGTTTTTTGTGTTTTAAATATTCTCTCGCTACACTCAATTGGCTAATAAGGACCATTTCATCAACATGGGTAGAATAAAGTTTGGAAAATTGTATTATTGAATCGGACAAAAATGTTTCCGAACCGAGATCAAATGTTTCTTATACATTCATTAGCTCTGGCGTTGTCTTGAAATCGCTTCTCATATTCTGATAAAAAATTATCAACGACTTCGAAGTAGATCTTACGTATTTTTTCTTCAAATTTCAGCGGTAGTATACTGCGTTGGCCAAGTGTTGGCATTATCAATGATCCCTTAAGTGTTTGTGCTACCATGGTAACTCTGCTAGAGCTTTTGTCTTCTAGTGATATTTCATCGAAGCGAATATCGCAAAGTTCTGCAAAATCCCTTGATTTATTAAAAATAATTTTAAACTTAGCGTCATCACTGAATTGTTTAAGCATCAAGAAAGTAGTTCGAACTTAAGCGTTTGCACTAGCATGGCCTGATTTAGACCTCTGACCGCCCTATGCTAACTATGAATATGCGCCCCCCTAAGTACGAAAAGAAAAATTTTGACGAGCAAAAAAAAAAAGTTCTAACTTTGAAAAAAAATTCTTTCAAAATAGATCTTCGAAAATTTCCATCTATTTTGTAGCTTCGATTTTAAACGAATAAAAGTTGTAACTTTCCGGTTTCTAATGTGTCAGTTAATAATATCTGAATAATCTAAAATAAAAATTTCAGTGTGAGATTGTAATTCCTGAATTGCAATTTAAAATTTAATAAGTAAAATACTTGCGACAATTGCTCTATTATTTATAGAGAATATTAGTCATGTTCGAAATAATAAGAACAACTTAGATGAAAATCGAATTCGTCGTACAAAATTTTTATAATATCGATTTTGATTGTAATAACTAAACAGATATTAAGGTTTTAAAAAATGGAAAAAGTGATGACCAAATGCATCTACATTTGTTCTTACAATATTGTTGCATTAGGTCTAAAATAAGCTGTTCGAAAAAATAAGAACATAATCATGTTGGCAGCACGTTTACTTGGCACAGAGGAGGGATTCCCAAATTTTAAATGCAAGCGTATCATGTGTATTTGTGTGGTTAATTTTGACTGCAATTTAAAATATTCAGTGTGCAAAAATTTGAAAAAAATGGAAATGGGATGAAGACAACATTGTTCTTCTAAATAAAGAAAATTAATAAAAAATTGCTCAGCGATGGCTAAACCTTTGCATTCATAAGGGAACTTCTTGGTATTTCAAACAGCATGATAACTAATGCTACAAATTGGTCACCATACGCCGAAAGTAGAGGTAGACGTAAAAATCCAGCGTGAGACAGTATAAATTGATCGCAAGGATTGTTAAACAGCATTCATTTATAACCTCTACGCAATTCAGAAATGAGTTGAATCTTCCAACATCACTTCTAACATAAGAAAAGGATTCATCGGCTTTAATCTGAATCCACGAAGCTCTAGGAAAGTACCGTTGTTGAAAGGTGTTCATTTGTAACGGAGACTTCAGTTTGCCAGATTATTTTTGAAGGAAGCTCAGACCGTTTGGCGCAAAATATTATGATCGGATGCGACAAAAGTTGTACAGTTCGACCACGCCAGAGAAAAACAATACGTAAAATGCCCTCCTAAGCAAGAATTCAATGTAAAGTTCCCCACTAAGGCTATTAAGCATAGCGGCTTCAAACTGATGCTGTGGGGATGTTTTTCGTGGAATGGTATCGGACCTCTAACTAGGATAGTTGGCACTATGGATGTTTGCTACTATGTTGAAAATATACTAGAAGCCTAAATGTTGTCAAACGCCGAAGAGGAAATGCCGAATGGGGAATATTTCTGACGACCCGCAGCATACCTCATAGAAAGCAAAGGAGTGGTTTCGGACCCATAATATCAATGTTATGAAGTGGCCTGCACAATTGCCGGACCTTACTACAATAAAGCATCTTTGGACGGATGTTAAGAAAAGAATAAAAGACGCTAGACCCAAAAATTCTGAAGAGTTACGGAAAGCAGCAAAAAATACTTGGGATAATATATCACTCTCCAGATGGTAAGACCTTATATTTTCAATGAAGTCCAGGTATGGCAAAGTAGTCAAAAATCACGGTCGAGCCACTTCATATTGAATATAATGTCATGAGAGCGTATTTGATGAACATAAAAATTGAGTATTGTATATTTCTTATCCTTGTTCTTACTTTTTCGAACAGCTCATTTTGGACTTAGGGGACGTCCATTAATTACGTGAGGTGATTTTCGAAAATTCGGACCCTCCCCTTGGTGAGATCTGGTGGGACCCCTCCCCCCCCCTCTCGATAAATTTAAATTATAATTTGGCATTAAGAAGTTGACGTGAGGTTTTCCTTGACCCCCTCCCACCCTTGGTGAGATTTGGTGAGATTTTGCCTGACCCCCTCCTCCCCTATTTTAGCTCACATAATTAACGGATGTCTCCTTAATGCGACAATATTGTCATAAAAAAAATGGGGATAGATTTGGTCATCACTTTTTCCATTTTTTAAAACCTTAATATGTGTTGAGTTGTTACAATAAAAATCGATATTATAAAATATTATTATTAAAATTTTGTTCGACGATTTCAATTTTTGTTTATTTTTTTTTTTATTTTTTATTTTATTTATTGTTATTTCAATTATTTTGTTCCTACATACAAATTCATTTCAGTTAAGAGTAAAAATATAAAAAGATTTAAATAACTCTCTACAACGTGTAGCTCTAAAGAACTAGTGGCGGATGCAGATATAACATTAATTAAATACTTAGTAAAGTTATGGGGTCTAAAGATTTTATTAATTTTAACTTAATTTTTTATTTAAGCAAAACAATTTATGGATAAATATATGAATTGAACAAAATTTAGAATTAAGCAACGTAAAAAAGAAAAAAAAATAAAAAATTCAAAGATACGAAAATTTAACCAGAATATTACATAAGAACGTGAGAAGCTAAACCTGAATGCAAAGAAGGCGATCAATTTCTTAGTATTCCAAATCAAAAAGCCAAGATTTAACCAAATTACGAATTAATCGAGGATTGCGTATACCCCGGATAAAGTCGGGAAGACGATTATAGAGTCTGGGTGCGACAGATAAAAAATATCTACAAAAATGCTGAAAATTGTGGCTCGGAATTGATACAAGATTCAGACTATTAGCTCTTAATCCATAGGCAGAATAAGATCTATTGACTAAATATACGGATTTTATAAAAAACACTTTCAGGACTTTGAAAAAATATAAATACTTTAAAGGAAGTATTTTTAGATGACGAAAAAGAGGCAAACTACTTGCTAGACGGTTTTCTTTGCAGATGGTTCAAATTGCATATTTTTGAGCAGTTACCAGAGGATATAATTTATTACAACTTAAGCCACCCCAGCAAACTAAGCCATATTGAAGCTTAGAGTGGAAAAGACCATAGTAAATTTGTGTTAGTAACTTTTTACTACAAAGCTTTAGTAAATGATACAGCTGACGGGTAGCTGCCAGCAAGTATCTCTTTAAATTATTTGTATGGTCACTCCAACACAATTTCCAATCAAGAGCTAGACCAAGATACTTAAATGACTGAACCCATTCAATCGAAAAACATTTATCTGCACAGAGCCGTTGAACGTAGTATGTTTGTGCATTATTGGAAGACTTGCAGATAGTGTTGTCAGTGAGAAATTTCCTACAATCAGAGCAATGAAATACAAAATTTTCAAATTAACGTTCAATACCTGATGTATTAAAATACATTAGCTTTGTTTTTTCACTGAGGACGAGATTATGAATTGAAAACCAATGTTTTAATAAGCTTAAATCGTAATTTATGTCCGCAGAAAGACTATGTAGAGAAACACTTGAGTTTCAGTTGTTCTTATTATTTTGAACACGACTGTATATTCTTTGGGGTTAATTTTTGTAGATCAAAAAATTCTTTATCTATAAAAAACGAATCCAAATGGACACACTCGTCAGAAAACGTATCTTCTATATCCATGTCATAAAGTTGTTAGCCTTGGTTTTTATAATACTATCGACATTTATTTCAGGTAATTTCCATAAGAAACCAAATTTTGTATTCACTTTGGTATAAATTATTTGTCGGCTTTGCAACTGAATTTTTAGGCAGCGTAATATTTTTCTACAATGAAAAATCGTCTTCCTTCAAATTCTGTATGTCCCGCTTTTACTTCATCAAAATGAAATTTTGGTTTCGTTTTTCTTCTTAAATCTTTTATGTACACAGTGAGTTCGGACCTATCTGATTCAAATTTTTCAAACTCTTTTTCGTCTCGCAACGTATTAAGATGTGTATGTATATAATAACTCATTTACAGTAACAACGTTTGATAAATCCACATAATTTCCTTGAATCTGTGCACCAACGATTTGAAACTTGACCAACACAGAGTTCCAAAAACACAACATTATCATCATTTCTAGGGTTTTCAATTGGTCTGCTATTCTTCTTGCCTCTATTTTGGCCTCTCTAGTTTGATCTATACTTTCACAAATGTAGTCTAATGCTGCAAGAACATGCTTGTAAGAATTGTACAAAGCTTTGCTGACGTCTACTCGGGCACTCCATCGAGTTTTCGAGAAGTTTTTTACAACTGCCGAGTTTGCATCAAGTTTTGATAGCAAGATTTGAATTCGAAATCCGTAAAAAAAAATTGAAACATCAGATAAGGTTGGAGCCTAAAAATTTATTTTTAAAAACTCTTCATGTACTTTATTTCACTTTCATATATACTTGACATGCCAGATCGCAATAAAAAAATGAAAATATCTCAAAAGGACGCAGTTAAGCCACAACTTTTTTTACAGAGTGTTACTTATATGTCCAAGCTTTATTAAAATTGATACATTTTTATCCCACCTCACCTACCTCACAACTTTATGCCTATGTATATAGTCAAAATGCACTTATTTTTGGTCTTACGAACAACAAACGAATTCAAATACACGGAAAAAACACCAACTCGAAATTATTGTAAATATTAATGAAAATTTAAGAAAAATTAGTAGGTAATTTAGTAATTTAGAAACAGTTCGAGTGTCTATTAAAAATTACTAAGCGTAATATAAAAATTGCATCAAGCAGGCATTAATTTTTCGAATGCAAGTTTTTAATTTTTACAAAGTAGATTTTAAAATTTCTGCAATAATTTATTATATTTTAAAAGGACTGTACTATTTTTTAAAAAGTACATTATAAAGTTTTTATGATGAAATAATAATAACTGAAATTTATTTTTAAAATTTTTTGTGTGTTGAACAAAATTGGGACGGCCAGCGAGTTTCCGTTGCCGCTTTCCCGACCCCGTCCCAATTCTGTTCAACACATTACTTCAAAGCCAATTAGTAAGAGTTTGGCAAGCCTTATATATTTATTTTTTTGCATGAACATGTTGAGAACTCAAACAGAGTACAAATTAAACACATAAGAGAAATAAAATTCAATATAATAAAAATTAATAATCTTGAAATAATTTTTCTATAACTACTTTTTAAAAATTATAAAGCGGGAATCATATATTACAATATGAAATATATAAAAATTCTAATGTGGCAATTTATTAAAATTTAATAAATTCTTTGTAAAATTTCAAAGTTTTTATGTGATAATTAAAATGAAGAAAATAATTTTTAATATGCACTTATTAAAAAATGTAAAATGAAAATATTTACAAACTAGAATAGAATTTTTAATAAGGATTTTCTATTTATTACTATAAAAAAGTAATATTTGTTTTCAGATTTTAATTTTTATAATCTCCTATTAATTTTTAATAAAATTTGAGTTGGTGTTTTTTCCGTGTATTTCTAAACACTTTCTCACAAAACAAAATTGTTAAATAAAATAAAACTTCTTCAAATTGTTAAAAAAAATACGTTTGACACAGTCAATTTGGAAATTTCTTAAAATTTATTAAGAAGTTCGGAAAAGTACGTTCGTATGGAAAAAGAAAGTGATAAAATTTAATGCATTCTATAGGTCTTGTGGCTAAAACTTGAAGACTGTCAAAATCATAGGCAACGAGGCTAGAGACTCACTTTTGACAAACGAGGGAAGGAAAATTTCATGCCTCAATTGTATTTGTGCAATTCTTTACTTATAAAATATTTTTCAGCACATAATTTTTTTTATTTCACTTGTTGAAAGATTGTGTTAAGAAGGTGCAACATAACAAAAAATCTTAATCAACGTCAATTCTCAGCGCCCCCTCGGACCTTGCGCCCTAGGCTTAAGCCTTATTAGCCTGTGGGTAAATCAGGCCCTATGTACTAGAAATAATTATATCTTTGCGTTGTAACTGTTCAGAGTCTGAATTTGTATCCGACAGTAGATCGTGCAGCATATGTAAACAAAAAATAAAAGTTGGTTTTTCTATACGATTGTTTAAATCTTCAGCTTCTAAACGCGCCATATCATTCGAATTTATCCATCGAGGTGGTACATTTCTTTCCAGCTCGAGAACTTTTTGATGCAATTCTTTTTGAGATGCAATAAACAGTGAAATACAGAAGTAAAACTGTATACCGTTTTCACTGTAACAAAGAAATCATTTAGCAATGGCGAATTCTGGATCGTGTGCACCAAAACTAAATTAAGTCGGTGAGCATGACAGTGTACGTAAAAGACTTGAGGATTATGTTCCTTTGTTCTTTTCTGAACCCCCATTGAACTCACCACTCATCACATTTGCACCATCAAAACATTGGCCAACACAATTATCTATTGAAAGCCTCTATTTTGCTATTTATATGGAAAGTTGGGGCCAATCGAAAAAAATCATTGGCATATTCGGATTCTACGGAAAATTCCACTAAAGAAAGTGTTATCGCCAGTAGTTGTGGAAAATGTTGTTGAGTAGTGTTGTTGGGGGGAGGGGGTGGGGCCCGTACCTGGTTACTCCTGGGCCCGGATTTTTTCTCGGCGGCCCTGCACCTGACCTAAATGTGCTTGTAAATTTGTGGTCGATTTTAGAAAAAATATCCGAATACACAACATTTCAAACAAAAACGACCTAAAAAAGGCACTTATAATTGAGTGGCGCTGTAATTCGCCCGATACCAATAAAAATTTGCAGCTTAGATGCCAAACCGTCTTTGAGCTGTAGTTGATCAAAGAGGCTACAACACTACATATTTCAAATTACAAAATCATTATTTTAAACAATGTTTTTTCAATTTATTTTCAATTCAATTTAGTATATTTTGATTTTCTATTATAAAAATTTCAGGTAATATTTATTAACAATAAATAAACATTTTTTTAAACTTAAATTTTTGTTCTTTTAAATGATATCAAAATTTTTTTCATATTTAACTTAGTTTGAAAGTTACATAGCATTGAAGTTAAAAGTACGCACTGCATGAAATAAGCTGTGAGCCACTGTAAATATTATTTCATATTTAATGAGGTTATTTCTAAACGGTCGCAGTTATATAGGGAAAAGTCCTTGTTATAGAGACGAAAACGCACAAAAACTTCAAAAATCATATCCCAGATAGAGAGGTTTAATAATCCCAGTAATAGAGGTATTTTGATGCAAAAGTGCTGGGACCTTGAAGTGAGTCTCACTAGCAGAGGTTTCCCACTTATCCAGATACCGCTAAACCAGGTTTCACTGTATTAGTAAATTTAACTCTACAGATCCAAAACTCTATTGTAGAGTTTAATAACCCCACTTATGATTCAATCCAATATAAAATTAAAAGATTACATATGTAACCAGCGGTGGCAATTGGGTACAAGGATCTGATACTATTATTCAATACATCGATTCAATAAAACCATATAATCGTGGTAGAATTATATATTATACACTGAAATAATTTCAATACACTTATATTTACTTAACTTTTATAGCAATTTTATCTCATATATGTACATATACTATTAATAGCAAATGTTTTTATATAAACTTGATACTGCTTGTGTATATCGCATAATATATCTGATAATATACAATTTGTAATTATTAAGTTACATATTATTTTAGCCCGATTAGTCATAGCGTTTAAAGGAGATACTTCAGCACTGCAATATTGAGCGACATCGGAACTCCAGCATGGATTGGTTATCTTTTAAAAACTTGAGAGAAGACAAAATGATATCCATTGCTAATGTGATATCTAGCAATAGATCAAGTGAAATTGTTGAAAATCGGGAGCCCGTAAAATTGCTTTTTAACATCAGTAGCTTCTTAGGAAGAGAGGGACTAGCGCTTCGGGGTAGTGACGAGTCGTCAAATTCAAAAAACTGAGGCAATTTTCTTGAGCTAATTACAACTTTCACAGACAATAACGTAAGCCTTAAAGATAAAATAGAACGGCGGTATAAGCATTACACATCTCCCGTGTATCAAAACGACATAATTGAAATATTTGGTATTCAAATCCAAAGAAAAATTGTCGCAGAAGTTAAAACAGCCAAATATTTTTTAATCATGGCAAACGAGACAAAAGATATGTCTAAAAAGGAGCAGTTGGCGCTACTGTTACGATAATATCATAATGGCCAAATAAACGAACGGGCTATTGGATCATTTCACGCAATAAATTTTGATGCCCATTCTTTAACCAATATGATAATGTCAACCATCTCGGCTATTGGGCTTTCAATAGATAATTGTGTTGGCCAATGTTTTGATGGTGCAAATGTGATGAGTGGTGAGTTCAATGGGGGTTCAGAAAAGAACAAAGGAATATAATCCTCAAGTCTTTTACGTACACTGTCATGCTCACCGACTTAATTTAGTTTTGGTGCACACGATCCAGAATTTGCCATTGCTAAATGATTTCTTTGTAACAGTGAAAACGGTATACAGTTTTATTTCTGTATTTCACTGTTTATTGCATCTCAAAAAGAATTGCATCAAAAAGTTCTCGAGCTGGAAAGAAATGTACCACCTCGATGGATAAAGTTAAAAGTACGCACTGCATGAAATAAGCTGTGAGCCACTGTATGTAGGTATAATTAGTTATTTTGAATTTGAATATGCACGTTTTATCGGTCTGAGTAAGCTGTGAAATGTTTGTTTTAATAAAAATTCTTGGAATCATTTGCTGCGAATGGTCATTTACAAACTTATTTGAGTTTCTTCTAAAAGCATTTGCACAGTTTTCTATAAAGTATTGGTGTGATAAACACGTAAATAAAAGTTTTCAAAATGTCTAAAAGAAAGTGCAATTCTTTAACAATCAGTAACAAACTAAAGATATTGTCTGCTTATGATAGTCGAAAATCGTGGGCTGAATCGTGTAAGGAATTTAATGTGCCTAGATCAACATTCTACAGAATAATTGAAAACAAGGAAATAATTACTTCTGTGTGCTGAAGGGAATGGAAAATTAAAGCGAGATCGATCAGCGGAGTATCCTGAACTTGAAAAATGTCTGTCAACTTGGATAAAACAATTACGAAGTAAAAACATTCCAAAAAGCGGTATTTATCGCAAGGAAATAGAACAGATTCTATTTAGTTGCGATGTTGGAAGAAGAAGAAGACAGAAACACAAAGAAATTATAACCAACGTTGTCATTGACATAGGTCAGTGATTTGTATTTGTGAATGATTTGTATAAGTGAGTGCCAGTATAAAATTTAAAAAAATTAATTTGTTGCAGCCAATTTAAAATTTAAAAAGTGACATTTAAAGTGAATTTATGGAGTGATTTTTATCAATTCGCCTGGTTCGCTAGCCCAGTAATTATACATAAAAGTAAGTGTAATTCAATAGCCTTTGGCTGCGTCAAATTTATTAACCTATAGTATAGAAAACACCGGCTTCTCTAGTTTGCCAGCGCGGTTTACGTCCTGTAGTATAATCCTCTTTTTTTTGTGCTCTGGAATAGATTGTCGATAGCAATCATCTTAAATAGTAGCCTGGACTACATTTGTTAGAGTATCCTTGCGAAATTTGTGGCCTTTTAATTTTAATTTTTGTAAGTTCTTTCACTATTTAGTTGAATTCCTCCATTAGGTGACATTGCCATTTTGTTCATATAACCTAGGTCAATTCTCATTATAAAGGTTATGCTAACCTTGCACTTGTATATATATGTATTTCTTTTTAGATATGACTAGTCGTTCTCTTGTAGTTTATCAATAAATTTGGTACTTTAAACCTTTAACTCTTCTTATTTTTCCATGTATATATCATGTCTAATCTTTGTTTTTTCATTTGTTTATTTTTAGTTTTGGATTTCACAGCTTGGGATCGACTAAAACATACTTATTAATGGTGAGTGCATTAATTTATGAAGTTTAAATAATTATAATTAAATATTATTGATATTTTTCTTTACGGAGACTGATTTCGAAGAGCGGCTCATAGAAGAAGTCAAAAATCACGAGTGCTTATATAATTTAAGCCACCCGGACTACAAAAAAGTCTCGAAAAAAGAGGCCTTGTTGTGCAATATTGCACGGACGCTGAATTCAACACGTAAGGAAATTTATTCTTTATATTTCCACTATATTTCCATTATATTTTTTTCCATATTTTAAGCTGATTTGACCAGATGAAAATGGCGCAATTTGCGCAACTATTTTTTTCAGTGCAAGAGGCTTAAAATTTGCCCTCAGGAAGTGCTGCAGCGAAAACCAAGAAATGGAGGCATTATGAAAGCTTTAGCTTTCTGAATGTAATTTCCAAAATCCGTCCGTAAGTAAACGCATGAGCAAATTTACAGTTTATAAATAACTTTCCGCCTACCTACCTAATTGCAGAACCCTTGGCTACATACCGACAGATTCAGAGGATTCGCCAGTTACACCATTAGACTCTGAAAGATGTGAACGAACATCGGGAATGTCAGCTGGGCAGAAAAGAACCGTGAGTTAAAACAAAGTTTATTTTTGATTTTGTACCCAGCGGCAAATAAGCAAAGTACTATTAAATTTCATCGATGAAAAGTAACTTACATATTTGTATGGTGCATTTCAGTGATGCGATTTATTTTTATTTTTAACTATTTCCCGCTTTCATTTTAACTGTTCAATTTTGTCTTATATTTACTTTACAGACCTTTTATGTTCAGTAGTTTTAGTGCAAAAAAACAACAAAAAAATTACAATCGCAAAATGCATTAAAGAAACAAAAACTGGGCAACGAGCTGCTTATACTAGTTTCCATGACGCTACGTCACTTCATCAGTAAGCTTTGTTAGCCGACGTTTAATAGTCTGCTAGCACACTATATTTTATTTTCTGCATTGACTAGTTGAGAATCATAGCAAAACATAAAACATAGTGCACACCAGTGAACTGCAGTGAGCCACTCATCATTTTGGCATTCATGAATGTGAATGTGATTCACATTCACTTCTGGGTCAAAAACGGTTCTTTCCAGGGTCCGTTGGTACTCCAAGTGATGTTCAAAATCCATTTTCGACCTTTCCCCATGGATTGGAGCAAAAAAAATTTTTCCGAAAATGGGTCAAAAACGGTCCTTTCCAGGGTCGGGAGGTACTCCAATTGATGTTCAAAATCCATTTTCAACCTTTCCCCTTCGATTGGGCAAAAAAAAAATGTTCCTAAAATGGGTTAAATTTTGACATTTCCCTATCGATTGAAGCAAAAAAATAATTTCCAAAAATGGGTCGAGGAGGGTCCTTCCAGAGTCCGGAGCCATCCCAAGTGATGTCCAAAGTCCATTTCAACCTTTCCCCATATTTTAAAAAACACAAATTTTTTTCATACGAAAGCAAACGAAATGAAACGGCATTCACTAGAAGTGAATGTGAATGCAGATCTTACAGTTTTTGTTGAAACTTAGAATAAATTCGCAAAAAACATTTTTCTTTTTTGATTTATTTTTACTTTCTTCTATTTCTTTTTTTTTTTTTCTTTATTTCCTCTCTATTTTCTTATTTGGTGGTACTAGTAGGGTGTGTTTGCGGGTTCTGGGACACTCCAGGCAGAGCTCCAGACAGAGCCCTAGGCTGCGGGCAGAGGCAGAGCCCCAGGCTGCGGGCAGAGGCAGAGGCTCCAGGCTGAGGCAGAGCTCCAGGCAGAGCCCCAGGCTGCGGGCAGAGGCAAAGGCTCCAGGCAGAGACAGAATTATAACGCGAAAATTAATGTATTAGGCTAGCAGAAACTTTAGAAAGCAATAAAAATAACAAAAACAACAAAAACAGTGTTGGAAAAAATAATAGGGAAAAACGCATCAATTTATTTATTATTGCATAATTTTTTCTGCTAAAATCTGTTTTTAATGGAATTGACTGTAAAGTATCGTTATCTAACAGGACTTAATTTAGCAATATTATTCAAGTATGAATGCGCACTCATTTTCCATGGAACCGCCATTGAATGTCCTTTGGCTGGAAAAAATAATAGGGACAAAAGTTATTATTCAAAAAAATGAATAGTTTTTTAAATATTGCTTACATAATTTTTATACAGTAGTCGGCTTTCAATACTGAATACGAATAAGGAATCAAAAGTTGGGTGGCGCAACTATTTTCTGAGATATAGCCATCGGAAGTTGGGGATATAGCTTTTAAAGAAATCGTCATAGTTTTGGAACCCCTGAATCGACTTTCAAAATATGGATGTCATATGAAAGATAATTTAATGAACCATAATATAAGCTCATAAAAATTTTAAATTTCAGCTATAGTTTTTGAAAGTTTTCGAAATATGATAATTTATCTAAATTTCAGGTCAACTTTTTCTTAAAAAACCTTTATTTTTTGGAAAAATTTTTATTTTACAAACATTATAATTAATACATAAGAAAGCGCATTTTATGCCCTTTCAAATGGTATGCTATTCTGAGTTGGTTTTTCATGGCCAACCAGATTTTTTAAGGATGGAAAATTAACGAGCTCTACAAATTTACTTGAAATATTGGATCGCTTAATTTTTTATTAAAATTTTTATTTTTTTTGTGAAAAATACCACCGCAAACATATATGTTATTATTCTAATTGTTGTTATTGTTGAAACTGTTGCTTTAGTTATTCTTTTTGTTGTTGTTTTTTCAACAAATCTCAAAATTTCAAGTAAATTTCTAAAGCTCGTTAATTTTCCATCCTTAAAAAATCTGGTTGGCCATGAAAAACCAACTCAGAATAGCATACCATTTGAAAGGGCATAAAATGCGCTTTCTTATTTTTCTTTTTTGAGTTTTTACTTTCCATTTATTTCTCTAATGCTCTTGTTGGGTACTTATTGTTAATTTATTAATGTAATACGTTTTTAAAACTTCAAAGGAGAAATTAGATTTTTTTTACCTGTCACCCCCGATCAGAGAATTGAACCTGTGTTCTGCGCCATGCCACTGTTCAAAGATGCTCATCTTACCCAACTCAGCTACCGACATCATTTTTAATGTATACTAAAATGATGTTGTTAAACTGCGCATGTAACAACCATTGTCTTATCAGGGAAGCTCCTGGTTCAAACCCCGGCGACGACATAATTTTTTTTTTTTTTGCAAACGAAAGTAACCGAAACGACCCAGCTCGTGCATTTTTTGATCTTTGAGAAGCAATCGCTCTTCGTTGCGTTGTTGCAGTAATCAAAGCTTTATCTTCTCGCGGCTTGGCTTTTAGAGGGTCTGATGAGAATTTCGGCTCAACGAATAATGGTAATTATTTGATGGCGTTAGAGCTCATAGCAGAGTTTGATTCTCTGTTATCAGAGCTCATAAAAAAGTACGGAAATCAAAGATGCGGTTCTGTCTCGTACTTGTCATCCACAATATGCGGCGAGTTCATTTTATTAATGTCACAGCAACTGACCAAAAATATTGTCAGCGAAATTAAGGAGGCTAAATACTTTTCAATGAGTGTAGATTCCACGCCGGATATTTCTCACGTAGATCAACTAACTTTTATTATTCGCTATGTTGATTTAAATGGTCAGCCACAAAAACACTTCATGAAATTCATCGCTAACTGTGGCCTCAAAGCCGAAGAGACTGCTACTGCTGTATTAGCCACACTAGAGGAGCTTGGTTTGAATTAAGAAGATTGCAGAGGTCAATCGTACGACAAAGCAGCTAATATGTCTGGAGCATATACTGGAGTAAGTGCAGTAGAGTCCTGTTCGGAGGCAGCGAGATTTTTTTCAATGATGCAACAGCTATATATGTAATTTCTTTTCGGCCTCAACAAATAGATGGAAAATCTTCGAGAATTGTATAAAATCGAGAAATACTATAAAAAGCCTCTCAACTACCAGATGGTCTGCGCGCCACGATGCATGTAAAAGTTTGTGCGAGTCTTGGAGTGAAATTTTGGGTGCCCTACAAAGCATTTCAGAGGATAGTTCTGAGAAGCTTTTGACTCCATCAGAGTCCAAGAGTCTTTACGCTTTCTTTAATTCGCTCGATAGTTGCTTCATAGCTCTTTTTTGGAGCGATGTATTAAATAGATTTAATATTGTCAGCAAATCACTGCAATTATCTCTGGCTGAGTTAAATACTGCAGTATTGAACTATGAATCTCTAATTGGTTTTTTGTTAGAACTCCGAATCGAAAATTCATTTAATTACTACACTGTAGGTAAATTTTCAACTTTTGAAAAGACACACAAAAACCCTAAGCACGTCAACTTATTTTTCGGTCGTAGAATGTAGTGGCATATTCAGTTTTTCCCAATCAGATCAAAATCTCGTGATATTTGCGATTCAAATTTAGTCAATTTTCGACCCTTTTTTGCAATATTTTTCTTAGTTTCGGAAAAAACGACATTGAAATATGTTTCGAAATTAAATAATTTAATTTTTGTTAATCGAAACATAACTCTTACAATGACAACCGTTAATTTTTAGACGTAAGTATGTATACAATTGGTTTATATAAATTTTTATACATTTTCTTTCTACAAAGAAAAATTTATTTATTAGTTTTAATAATAATTTAAGGTTACGTATTTAATGTTTGAGCATTAAACAATGGGCTTTTGATAGGAAATTGCGAAAAATAGTTTTAAGTAATAATGTACCAAATTTCATTCGATTTCGATGTCTTGTTTTACATATGTATATAAGGAAAATATAGCTAAAACAGGGGTTTAAAAGTGACAAAATATCAAACGGGAATATCTCGAGAATTTGATCTAATTGAAAAAAACTGAGTACGCCACCGTATTCTATGATCAAAAATTAAGTAATATATGTAAGTAATATGTAATTTAGTACCAGTAAAATAAAAAAATCAATATCTGGCAGAATTGGCGCGGTCGTAAAGGTACACCCTAAACGTTTCGAAATGCAAAATATTTTTAAAAAAAACATTATAACTGGAGAACGGCTGAAGGGATTTCCAAAATTTAGATTTCATATGAAAGATAATTTAATAAGCTACAATATTTGTTCACAAAATTTTGAAAATTTTAGGGTGTACCTTCGAAAATTATTATTTTATCACCGATCCCGTTGTACAATATTTTTAATGCAATTTTATTTGCTTAAAAGAATGCCGTAAACCGCATATCAATATCTTCTTTCAAAACCAAGATATTTACATTTTTCTAAATTAACAGGCCTGGCACAATTCAATTATTCTATAGAATTTTCAAAAATGTCAAATTATGGCAGATACGTCAATTTAGAAAAATGTAGATATCTTGGTTTTGAAATAAGATAATGATATTCGGTTCGCGGCATTCTGTTAAGCAAATAAAAATACATTACAAATATTGTACAACGGGATCGGTGATAAAATAATATGGTTCTATTTTGCAACTTGGAAGCGGAGAATCGGAATTTTTTGTTTTACTTCCGGTCAATTTTAAGTTTTTTTTATAAGAAGAAAAGAAGAAGAAGAAAATCTAATCACGAATTCAAGTTTCTTGATCGATAGTAGCTGTTTAGAACAAAAAAAAATTTTGAATCAGCTTAATATGTATATGTCAACGCCGAATCGAAAAATTTCATGTCTATTAATTTAGAGAAATGCAGATATCTTGGTTTTGAAAGAAGATATTGATATGCGGTTTGCGGTTTTCGCTTAAGCAAATAAAGGTACATTAAAAATAATATACCACTAGATAAGCGGTAAAATATTATATTAAGATTTTGCAACTTGAATGTAGAAAATCGGCATTTTTTAATTTTTGTCCGGGCAATTTTCAATTTTTTTATAAGAAAAATAGAAGAAGAAAAACTGACCACGGATTCGGATTTCTTGATCGATAATAGTTCGAAAAGAATACGCAGTTTGTTGCAAAATTTGATAACACCTTGCTTGCACCTTTTTTTAAATCAATATTTTCGAAAATGGGTAGGCAACTTAAAACAGGCGGCGGCAATCCAGTTTTCAAAATTGATGAAAATCTTTATTGGTTGTTTTGATCAGACATATAGGGCTATTGTAATCCACTGACACATCGTGAAAAAATCAAAAAGTTTTTATTTTGAACCGCTCTAATGAGGGGTTTAGAATAATAAAGTAAGTAATTTTTTTTTCGACAAAACGTGGAGCAGGAAAAAGTTGAAACTTTTATTATAGATTCATTAATTTTTTTGTAAGGAAATTTCATGTGTATTAAAAAAAGAGAAAAAAGTCCTTACTTTTGTAAAATCACATATGTACTATGCATTTTCAAATTATTTGTATTTACTAGAAAAATGAAAAATTGGATTTCTTATTTCCAATGAAAACGCGATGTAAACGGAAATTGCATAAAGTTTTTTATGTTTGTAGAAAAATTCTACATTCGAAATCATCACAAAACAGTTGTGTTTGTATTGCATTGGGATAATTTTGAAAAAATGGATTCTCTTTAAAAAATGTTCCACAACAAAATTTAGTTAATTGGGAATTACTCGTAGTACATTAAGTCTTGATTTAAAAAAAAATTACTTAAAACTTTCATTTTTGAAAAGAACCTTTATTATGTCTAATTTAGGACTCAATTTCAATTGGTGCGACGATATACTCAGAATTACTTAGAGTTTTGCAACGCTTATATTTCGTAACATATTGTTTGAATTCTTCATTTTTTTAATTTTTCACTCAAAACAGACTTAGGTAGCGAACAATCAGATTTTTCAATGACATCAAGTAAGGCATTGCTCTGGTGTACTGTGTTGGCTTTGGAAACCAGATTGATAACCTGGAATAATATTATGATTTTCTAGTACCGCTTTAATTCTTCCTAAAAATATTCTTTCGAAAATTTTCGTGAATGTAGCAAGTAAACTTATTGGTCGGTATGACGTTAAATCATTTTCTGGCTTGTTTGGTTTCGGGACCATGATTATTTCGGCGCATTTCCATTGCATTGGGAAAT
Source organism: Meiosimyza platycephala (assembly GCA_963662105.1). Classification (NCBI taxonomy): domain Eukaryota; kingdom Metazoa; phylum Arthropoda; class Insecta; order Diptera; family Lauxaniidae; genus Meiosimyza; species Meiosimyza platycephala. Next base: position 64,765,165 of record OY759211.1, on the reverse strand, counting down.
GACACAATCTCAGTATGGAATTGAAAATTAGTGTAAAAAACATAATGCTCTTTTTGGACAAGGACTTGGCTGTAAGGTCATCAATCCTGTCATAGCCTGGTGCTTTCCCTTTGGTTAGTTTTGCAATTTAATTTTTCACTTCAAATGGCGCTATAAATTTTATCGGCAAATCCATTTGGCACGAGGAATCTAAAAATCGGATAACACTAAAATCATTGCTGATATCATTTGTAGCAAAACGTTGGAACTGCTGTTCTAAGTGGATTGAGAATGCGTCTGCTTTGCTTTTAGATGATCTGTACCATATGTCGTTTACATCTTTTATTGGTATATTACGCTTCGCTTCTTCCATAAACAGAATTCATTATTTTTTGTACTGCAGTTGCAGTTTTTACATTTTTCAGTTCAAACAATTTTCTTTTTAGATGGTCAGCTGCTTGGTTAAAATTACGTTTATGTAAAGGATTTCTACTCAGCTTCCATAACCGTCGAAGCCTTCGTTTGTTTTGAATTAGATTCCTTATGTCAGTATTTATTGCGATTCTGTTAAGCATTCTGCTATTTTGGTCAATATCTGGTGTAGATAAAGCCGCAGATTCGTGAATTAAGTTTGTAATTTTTCCACAGCATCGTCCAACTCTTGAACAGTTGTAATTGATAAATTTAAATTAATATCTCTGTCCATCCAATATTCAAAAGAAAGACGATCCGTTTTTTTGTAACAAATTTTGTTACCTTTATAGGTGGTCCAATTTCTGCTCTTTCGGGTAGCACTGCTGTAACGTCCGGTTTATAAAAACTAACAGAATTTTTCCTTTGAACCTGTAAAAAAAACACGGTTGCGAAATAAAGTTCGCAATGTAGGTAATAAAGATGTCAGGGCCGATTTCGGCTCCACTGCTATTTATGTTGAAAGCAACCGAAATCTTTCTCAGTAACGTCCACATCTGGGTTATATATTACTGTTGAAGAAAAAACACAATTGAGTCTAATAACGGCGGTCTATACAATTAAACTATTTACTTACCTGAATACACGAAGTCTTCGTATCAAAAATTGTCCAATTCTCCGTCAGTGCATTTTTTAATTTCCATTATTTTGAAGATATTTTACGGCGATAAAAATCTTTTCTTCCATTTTCCAACACAATAGGCAAAACACATAAAAATCAAATGATTTGAAATATTATTTTAAAAAGTGTTTTGTGCAACAATTTTTTGAAGTAAAAACAAAAATCTTGTTTTTTGCATGTCAAAATATATACAGTAGGGCGGCTCAAATTTTTAAGTGGTCTGGAAACTCCATTTTTCTGAAAATTCGTCAAATTTTACGCAAAAAAGTCCACTACACCATATGGCTACAATGAATTTCGAGCTTGCAAGTTTTTGTTTGAAAATCTTCTATTAAAATTAATAAAATTGAACTAAAAATATTTATTATAATATGAATTTTTTAATTTGGGGAAAAAATATTTAAGAGAATTTAAAAAACATTATTCTACGATGCGTTTCAAATCTTTCTTGCTTTCAATTCTCGGTACTTTTTCTCTGCTATGAACTGTAACTGCCATAACACCTTCTCGATGTTGATGAGTTACTCGTTTCGAAACATAAATTTTGTGTGTATATTCAGTAGGTCTGAGAATAGGAGGTAAACTAATTTTCAAACCCCTATATGGGCAATTTAAGGTGGCCCTCATACAAAAATATTGTTAGCATTTTCACAAAGACCACTTAATCGATTCACATGGAATTTACACCACGTATTTTTTGTATTAAGAGTCATAGCTTAGACTACCAAACTTTTGCTAAGGGTGCTTATTTAGGGTGGCCCTTATACAAACATATTTTTAAAATGGCATTTTCACAAAGACCGGTCAATCGATTCATATGGTATTTATACCACGTGGCTTTTATAGTAAGTGGAATAGCTGAAGTTCCAAAATTTTGCTTAGGGTACATATTTAGGGTGGCCCTCATACAAACATATTTTCAAAATAGCATTTTCACAAAGACCGGTCAATCGATTCACATGGATTCTGATATAACACCTGGATTTTTTTCTTTTGGGTTATATGAAGTCAAAACTCTTCGTCGATAAGCCATGTTGAAAAGAAAAAAAAAATGAATCATCAGAGAAAAAATCATAGCACTATAAGAAGCTGAGTCCGGGATAATCACATTTACAACTCAAATTGAAACAGTTAGTAAATTCTCTATGTTTTCAAAATTTAAATCTGGGGGTCCGCGAAGCCATTCCAGGGGTCCGCGAAACAATTTTGATATCAATAATTTTACATCATCAAACTTTTCGCTTTATTTACATAACTCATTTATTAAAAATTCTACAAGGACATGGCTTTTTGAATGATTGCACATATTTTTTTAAAAAAAAACTGTGCATTTATTTTTGTTCAAACAGTTAGATGCCTACTCCACTCTTCCCACTGTTTGACAACATCATCAATTTTTGTAAATTTTAATTTGAGCCTACAAGGTGCAGGTTCAAATAAATTTAAAGTTGAAGTTAAGAGCTAAACACAGTTGGGACGTGCGATATCGCCCATATTTTTCTTATACGTTAATAGTGCGTACAAAATTGACACTAGAAAATTTATCGCAGAGAAATAGAACAAAATCTTCTTCTTCTTCTTTTCCCTGTTCTGATTCTGGCAACGACTGGATCAGGGATCCCTTCGACTTTATTATTGCTAAGCAATTATCGATATTAGAGCTATATATACTCGTGATATAGATATATAAGATATACATACGGCCCGCCGTGCAGTTGCTGAATTCTATGCGCTGATTCGCATGAAAATTGAATATGCGAGAAACCCAGTCGGAATCAAACGTGCAAAAACAAAACAAATGCAAACAAAAACATTATTTATGCGAAAGGCAATTTTTTAAGCATGTATTATTGAAATATTATTTAATTGTTGTAAAAAAATTGAATTTCATGGAAAAATAGTCACCGATATTGCGTCTGGTGTCATCACAAAATATTGAACCATATATTGAAAGTCTTATTTTAAGTAAACTCTGTTAATATGTTTGTATAACATACATATGTATACATGATATGTATAAGATTTATGAAATGTTTTCTTTTTGTTGCTAAATAAAAATACAATTATTTTATATGCCAACATTTATCTTTATTTATTAACATCTGTGATGCACGAATTTCTACTGGGTCATTTTTTCTATACGTGGAAAAGACAATACACATTTATTTTCATTTTTTTTTTCGCTGGAATTTCTTCGCACATTTGTACACATACTAGCGCGAAATGTTTGTTGTAAACGTCAGCGCGCTGTCGACTTTTGGGCACCGCAGCTGGCCATCCCTACTCGTGGCTATCCCTTGCTATTGAAACTAAAGTTCAATAAAATTGAACTAACTATCTTTTAGTTACTCCTAAAATCCGATTAGACTGCACTTGCAAATAAGGGTATCCAAAACTTGATGCCGTTTTGTACGAAGTAAGGAGTGCATTGAAAAATAAATATATCTCAATAACCACAGATTCAATTTTCAAAAAGATTATATTTTTTTAATGCAAATTTAGTTCAAATGCAGAAAATAATATTAAAAAAAAATATTAATTTTGAAGCGTAAAATTTTTTACTTTCTCTGGGACACCTCTTATTAGTGCTTTGATGGTATTTTTTTGGATTTTTTGGCCTGACGCGCACCACTTGCGTCTAAAATGAGTTGTGTCCTTACATGTCCCTTTTGTTGCCTTTAATTGCCTCTTCACTAGAACCTAATGTCTCTCGATTGGCAGGAGTTGGTGGATTGGTTGGGTTCGCTTCAATAGGAACAAAAGTAATGTTATTTTACTGGTACCACTCAAGAGCCGCTTTACTGTAGCATTCCATGATTTCGATGTTCATTGTGCCTCTGCACCGAAAAAAAAACTTACTCCGTTTAAGGAAAAATGCCTAAATGTAAGGAAAAAATGTCCTTCAATACGAGCTAAAGTCATAGGTTCCTCAAAATAAGTAAGTTGGATTCCTTAGTACAAGTAAATGTTGCTGCTTTGAAATAAGGAAAAGTTTACTCAATGTGAGGACAAGGCTATCAAACTGAGAAAAATTTCACTTTTTTAAGGATGAAGGTATCCTTAAATGAAAGAAATTTACTTAAAATAAATTCGTTGATTTCAAAAATATTTGTTAATTTTCTATTTCCTTATTTGTTGGTTACTTATTGTCAGTCATTCTTATTTTAATTGTACTACGTTTTTAAAACTTCAAAGAAGAACTTAAATTTTTTTTTACCTGTCACCCGATCAGAGAATCGTACCTGTGCTCTGCGCCATGCCACTGTTCAAAGATGCTCATCTTATCCAACTCAGCCACCGACAGCATTTTTAAGACATACTAAAATGATGTTGTTAAACTGCGCATGTAACAACCATTGTCTGATCAGGATAGCTTCGGTTCAAATCCCGGCGACGACATAATTTTTTTTTTTTTATTTTTTTATTTTTTATTTAAAAAACAAGTAGAGAACTATAAATATATAGGCAAAAAAAGAATACTTACGAGAAGAATAGATATTAATTTCAGCGAGTAAAGCAGCGAGTGTTTATTAAGGAAAATTTTCCTACGTTATAGTAAATTTTTTGAAGAAACTAACTAAAACTGAGTACGATTTTCCTTAAACAAAACATTCCATTAGATTGAGGAAATTTTTACTCAAATGAGGAACCAGTTGTCCTCAAAAATTCTTCCCAAAGAAAAATTTACTATTTCAAAGGAAAGTTTTACTAAAACCACAAACTCTATATTTGAGGAAGAGCGTTGACTTGCTTTAATGAAACATGAACTAATTTCAAAGGACTCAGTTACTCAATGAGACGATATTTTCATCAATATGAGGAAAAATAACTTAGATTAAGGAAAATTTTTACACTAAATCGGAGGAAGGCAGTTCTTCAAATTTAGTACGGTCTTTTTTTTCGGTGTGGTCACGAAATTTTGGCTTCTTTTACCACAACTGTAAATTGCTCACCAAACAAGAAATTTTCTGGGAAATTTTTTATTTATTTTGTGTTTTAAATTTTTTGGGACATGTCCACTAGCGTTGGCAAAATAACATTCTTGGTCAGGAAACTGAAAAATGTCGGAAAGGACGAACGTTTCGACATCCATTATGCCACATTCGAATTTGGACACAAAATCTTTTCTCAGTTTTTGAGCTCGTATTATTGCTTCGAAATTGTTTTCAGCATTCCGATCTGGCACTTTCTGAACTTTGTAGGTCTTCAGCCTAGCCTCCCCTTTCATTTTTCAAACAAATGATACAGAGAAATCTGCTAGCTGAGCGATTTTTTTTCCTGAAAGGTTTGGAGTTTTCTTCAGCATGGTTACGAGCTTCTTTGCGTTATTACGGTCACCACAACCTTTTTTCCAGAGCGTTTCCTGCTTTTTATTCATGCTAACGTCTGTTTTAAAAATTTCATTACCCAAGATAACGAATTTATGTTAACTTTAGCATCCCTTGCAATCCTCTTGAAAGTATATTGCAGGTTATTTAAAAAAATTTTTCATTTTTTTCACGCATTTCTATTTTGCTGTTCATGTCTTCGCAAAGTAATAGATGAGAATGCAAAGTTATATGAAATAGTATTTGACATGATTTTCTAAGCTAACCTGATCAAAATAATTTAATTTTTTTTTTATGAAAGAAGTTACAAGCAAAATCGTTTGCACATATTTCTTATGACGCACTCCTTATTTGTGTGAACAGGCTTTTTGGTACTATTATATCAAATTTTAGAAACCAGCTTAATGTAGAAGCAGACCTGAGAATAAAACTCCCGAATATAGAGCCCGACATTGTGGATTTGGTTTCAAGAAAACAACATCATCCATCTCATTAAGTAAAAGCTTTTACAGAAGAAAATATAACAAATTTCGCTTATAAAATGACCAATAATCACCAAAAAATAATTTTCATTTTGAGCTTTATTATTATTATATTATTTATTAAAAAAAATATAAAAAAAAACAAATTATTTTCTAGGCTTTATTTTGACCAAGAAATATTTCTCTGAGTTTAATGTATATATTTTGACTTGGAACTTTTTTAATTCTGTTACATTGCCCCAATTTTTATTCATTTTGTATTTTTATTACATGAAAATCCTAATAAAAAATGTTTGCCTCTATAAATGCGCACGATTAGTTAAATATTTATTCTAAATTAGTGTCTGCATGCTTTTGAACTTCTGGATCTTCAAAAACTGGACATACATAACATACATAGTGTTGAAAAGACCTTTAAAATAAGACCGGAAAAATTAAAGCAAAATAAAAATTCTTTGTTCCTTAACCTCGTCAGATAACCGAACATTTTATGTCTGGTTGAGTTTGACATCGGCTGGCAAGCCTGAGTGTCTTTGTCATTATTGAGTCAGAAATTAAGCTTAGCACGACGTCAAATGTCTAGAGTTGGGATGGGGTCCGCACAAAGAAATTTAACTCGATAAGGGGTCCGCGGACTACATAAGTTTAAGAACCCCTGTAATAGCCAATAGTTTAATTTGTTCAGAAAAACATTGATGCTTCTTAATTGCCTAAGGCTTAGAGGAAGTTTATTGTACAAACGGCATGAGGTAACATTATAAAAATTCATTAAGACGCTTGTGCGAAAATAAGTAATATTTACTTGATGCGAGAAGTTAGCACGAAGGTTCCGCTCACTTAGACGAAAATGTTTTATTAAATGATAGAAGTTGAAAGGATCTAGAAAAGGTACAGCAAGGCTTTAGTAGTTAATCGGTGAATTACTTCAAAAAATTTAAAAAATAGCAAATCTTTCCCCGCTTATATCTCAGGTTTTGGTTAACCGATCTCGAAGCTGATAGTTTCAGCACACTGTGCTCAATGATTTTTTCGCAAATAAAAAAATTCATGTTATAATAAATATTTTCAGTTCTATTTTATTAATTCTAAGATATAAAAGTTAGAAAAAATAAATATTTTATACAGTAGAATAAAAATAAATGCTTCTGTGTAATAAAATTTATAAAAATGCCTTGAAATTGTACTGTGGTGCACTCTAGCGTACACCTAAGGTAAAAATAAATGCCAAAAATGAATTTCTCTTACCCTAAAACCCCCGTACACCTTTTCCTGGCATGAAAAATACTTGATTTTTTTGAAAATTAATCTGTTTCTATAGACTTAGCAAATAATAGAAAATAAAATATTTTCAAATAAAAACTTGCAAGCTCGAAACTCATTATAGCCATATAGTGTAGTGGACTTTTTTCCTTAAAATTTGACAAAATTTTCAGAAAAATAGAGTTTCCGGACTATAAAATTTTTCTCCATACAATTTAATCCACCCTAATATACAAGGTGTGCCATTTTAACTTACACAGCTGAATAAGTCAAAAGTCAAGTTAGAGGTCAAAGTGACCCCTGAAGGTCATATCAAGGTCGAATTCCTGCTTGGTGCAGGAAAGCTAGTAAGCTTTAGCTGCACCGCTGCACAATCTTGCCTTAACTGGCTGCAGCTTTTCTACACTAAGTGGGAATTCGACCTTGAAATGACCATCAGGGGTCACTTTGACCTGGTCCCTATTGCACCAACAACTTTTTACTTTACATTTTGCGGCTTATCATTATTTCTGAAAAGATTTTGTTGCGCGAGCAGCAAATATGAAAAGTTTTGCAATTAAGCTTTGCAAAGAAAAAAAACTCTAAAATTTTTGATGAAAAAATATGTTAAAGTAAAGTTCAATTCGAAAAGAGGAATGTTTAGCAAATTATCAAAGTTTTTAATGCTTCTGTTGCACTAAACTTTTTAACTTTTCACTTTACATTTGAAAATATGAAAGTTTTAGCAATACATTGCAAAAAAAATAATCGCATATCAAATTGTCAAAACAAATTCGAAATTAAAATTGCAACAAAATTTGTACAAAAATGTTAAGATTTATAAGGTTCATTGACGAAGACATGTTAAAGTGCGACACTACGTTGAAGTAAATCGAAGTGTTAACATTCGCACCAATTTCCAACATGCCACCATATGCTATGACGTTTCCTCCACCGTGCTTGACTGTTTGTTTCACATTGGATGGTCTCCCCTGGTCGGCACCAGCAATATTGATCACCGTCGAAGTGAAAGCGATTGAATTTAGATTCATCTGACCAGATTACATGTTTCCAGTTGTCTACAGTCCAATTTTTAAGTTCCTGAGCGAACTTTAACCGTGCCTTAACATTTTTCACCGACAAACAGTTAAGCAGTCAAGTTGCTTCACGTGGTGTCATGTTGGACTATTGCACAAAATTGATGGAATAATGACGAAAGTGGGCTGTCTGAACATTTTACAAACCCATCTTCCCGATTTTGTGGAGATGAGTGCCTATCCTGAAGAAGATATAATATTTCAACAGGATGATGGCCCAAAACTTACCTCCAAAATCGTGCGAGAATGGCTGACTGGACAAAATTTAAAATTAATGCAGTGACCAGCACAAAGTTCCGATCTCAATCCGATTGAGAATTTGTGGTCAATCGTGAAAAGACGGTTGGGACAAAATCAAACAGCCCCATCGAACCTGGACGAGCTGTGGCGACGTATACAGCTGGAATGGCAACGTATCCCAAATGAATTCATACAGAAATTGGTCGAAAGTATGCCAAAGCGTATGAAAAATGTTTTAAATAATAAAGAGCTATGGACTATATATTAAAATACATAACCTCTGTTATTAGTTGTTAAAAGGTGCAAAATTAAGTATTTGAGAGTTTTTTGGTTTTATTTTTTTCTCTCTCTAACTATGTACCTTTTTGTTTTGTATTACATATCCTTATGTTAAGAATTAAAGAAGGATTAAACAAAAAAATTTTTTAATATGCTTTGTTATTGCTATACTTATGCGCATAGAAATGCAAGAAATACAAACATGTACTAATTTCTGCTCCCTACTGAATGTACATTACTTTAATAATATTTCGAATACTTTTTAGGGATGTTAAAGGAAAAATTTCCGTGCCTCAACCACTTGCGACTTAAGCCGAGAGTTGCCGGGAAGGTAGTTTTGGTTTGCTGCATTTTACATAACGTTGCAATAATAATTAGGCAAAACAAGCAAATTATTGAAGAGGTTAATGTGGACGAACCAGAAATTGAAGATGGGAGTTTAGTTGAAGATGACACTATAGAATACTGTTTTAACACAATAGTTATGATTATTATAACAAAAATTAAAAGAAAAAATAAAAACTGCATATCCTATAAAGCTTCTTAAAAACATTTGGACACTATACTATAGTTCAAATAATATTATATCATTATCATTATTAGCATCATTATTTAAATTTACTTCCTTTCTATCATATAAATCTTTGGTAAATGTAGATGTCAATAATTGCAATTTTTTTCCATTTCCATTATCTTTAGCTTTTTATAATATAGCTCCGCTTCCAAAACTTCGCGCTTTACATTTTCTAATGGGTCGCATGTGGGCATTGATTTTTTCTTTCTCTTTTTATTTGGGGATGCTTCAAATTGCATTGGAGTCTCCTCGAAATATACAGTTTTTTCTGTGCCTACTACATCTGCTTCTGTTAAGCCAAGGCCTTCTACTATTGAAGATTCCTTTCCAATGATGTCTAAAATAGCTTCGTCTATTTCATCCAAGATGACTAACTTTCCGCCTGCCGTGCCTGTTTTTTGGCGTTGTCTCGCTATGCCTAAAAGAATGAATTTTATTTACCACCACTGAAAGCTACTCGTATATGCATAAGTCTTACCAGAGTTCGGCTTTTCCATATGCCAATTAATTCTCCCGTGCATACATCCAGTTTCTCTAAGTTGTCGCCAAGCCCAGTGATTGTGCTTTTCTTAGCACTCTCCCCCAAGAAGAAAATAACGTGCTGTGCAATATTAAAAAAGTCAATCATTAAACTTATTTTACAAACATACAAACGTTTAAAATGTTACCTTTTCCTCTTTAATGGTGGCCAACTTAGCCAGCTTTTTTTCTTTTAAAATAATACGGCTCATTTTTATTGAAACAAACGTTTTAGTTGAAGCTAAAATATAACACTGGTCAACAGTGGTTTTGTTGCCCTGGATGTCTCTGCGGATTTCTATAGTTTCAGGTACCCAGTTTACGAATATATTCATGAAAGTACTGAATTGGCTCTATTTTCATGTGAATCGATCTCGTGGTCTTTGTGAAAATATCATTTTAAAAATTATTTTGTATGAGAATCACCCGAAATAAAAGTTTTATAGCCTAAGCTATGGCACTTGATATAAAAGGTACGTGGTGTAAATTCGGTGTGAATCGATTACGTGGTCTTTGTGAAAATGCTATTTTAAAAATATTTTTGTATTAGAACCACCCTAAATATGCACCCTAAATAGAATTTTTAGAGCCTTTGTTATTTTTGCGGTGAGGACAAATCCAACAAATTAAAGATCATTTAAATCTGTCCAGCGGTTCTTGAGTTATACAGAGTGTAACTAACCCGATTTTGCTTCATTTATATATACATATAAATCCATCAATATCTTTAAAACTAGAGCCAATTCAGTACTTTCATGAATATATTTGTAAACTGAGTACCTGAAACTATAGAAAACCGCAAAGACATCCAGGGCAACATAAAAAAAAGTTAAATTTGTTGAGCTGTGTAATCAATTAAAAAGTTTTTGACGTTATACGCATTGGCATTTCGTTAAGATTTTTGAATTTTTTTTTGTAATTGCAACGTGAAAGGTTTTTTGAAAAGTTTAAATTTTTTGTTACGCAACACTTTTCATTATACTTAAGCAAAAAAATAAAATGCTGAAAAGTAAAAATTTTGTGAAAAAAGTATTGTTTTAAGTAGGGATGGCCAACTGAGGTGCCCAAAAGTCGGCAGCGCGCTGACGTTTACAATAAAAATTTCGCGCTAGTATGTGTATAAATTTGTGTAGGAATTCCAACGAAAAATGTGATTTGTCTTTTCCACGTAAAGAAATCATTACCCAGTAGAAATTCGTGCATCACTGATGTAAATAAATAAATAAACTGCAAAAGTATCGAATGGCTACATAAAAAATTTTTAAACTCAAAATTTATCAATAAAAGCAAAAAGTACTTTTCCAAAAACTAAAACTATTTTTTCATGAATATGAGTTTTTTTTCAACAATGATGCACCCAAGAGCAGTTTTTTTAGTCTCTCATTTTTTTACAAGTCAATAATACTTGCGTAAAAAATTGCCTTTCACAGAAATTTTCCCAACTGGCATTGCGCAACTCATTTTCACACATTTGTTTTGTTTTTGCACGCTTGATTCCGACTGGATCTCTTGCATATTCATTTTTTAAACGAACCAGAGCATTGAAATCAGCAACTGCACGGCGGGACGAATGATGGCACGTTTCATAACTCGTGACCGCGGGAGGCAACGCTTTGCACTTGTACTTTGCATAAAATTACCTATCTGAAAAATTGCAAAGTGCATGTCCGTTTCGGACAGTTTTTTCCATATATCTTAAGAACGCGCCATCATTGACACTAATGGCACTATTTTGTAAATCACCGCGTTGGAACGCAACGCCAACGCAGCGCATCACTTGGATTGAAAATCGGTATTTTGTAAATCACAACGTAATTGCGTTAGCTATGTTACGTTGTTATGATGAACTGTCATTCAGCTACAGTTGAGCGTTGTCAGATGTAAAATAAAATGAGTAAAATTTTTGTAAATCTGTGAAAAATTCAAGCATTAACAAATTTTTGTAGTCTGGTAACGATATCAGCTGTTTGTTTTGTTTATTATTGAATTGTTGTCATTGATTCCAAATGTGCAAGGAAAATAACAATAAGAACAGTTCAATTAAAAATAAGAAAAAAAAGCTTTTTTCTAAGACGACTACGTTACTAAACATTCCTTTTCTATTTTTTAGGGTTTTAATATTTCATTTGTTGCTTCGGCTTGCTTTTTAACAGCATCTACAAGCCTAACGGCAGCTCAAGAGCAAGTAAAGAAATTGACAGTTCATATGAACGAAATCCCTGCGTTGCGTTTTACAAAATGCCTCTTTGCATAGCTTCCACTACGTTATTGCGTTACTCAACGTTCAGCGCAGCGTTGCGTTTTATGAAATGCCAATTTCAACAACGCAGCGCGAATGGTGTGTCGTGATTTACAAAATGATGCCATAAATATATACTTATATAGACTATCAGTCACATGCCCTGCATGCTGGTATAGGTAACAATACCAATCCTACTGGGGGCACATTCACCATGCAAACACGGCTAGACCCTTTATACATAAATTCATATAAAACTACCCTTAAACCGATTTTCGTTTAAAATTTATACTAATTTTTTCAACCGTGTACTCTTCTCAAAATCGGCAAACAACCTAACGATAAGTGAAATAAATCTTGAGCTAAATACTTATATAAAATTAATCTTTCTCCACTTCTCTTAAACAACTACATACCAATTTGAGTATGTTGACAAAATCAAAAGTTTTGGAGTAGGTACACTGCAATACTGACCTTACGTTGAATGCTCACATTAATAGCATTGTCTCTAAAATTAATGGTGCGTTGGGAGGATTAATCACAACTGCTAAGTATCACCAACATAAATTGAACTTGGGCATATACTAAGTCCTTTATCTTAGCAATAACTTTTACAGCTGTGAATCAGATCAGGACCAGTGATAACATTTGGGTTTTGTGAAAATGTACTGAATTGAGACTTGAAATGTACATTTTAGAGGTCGAATGAACTTTTTTTTTGTCTTGAACACCCAATTTTACTAAAATGTACGAAATTTTTGTAACAATTACTAAAAAAAGGTCCTCATATTTGCCATTTCAAAAACCATAGCAAAATGAGATATATTTCACATTAAATTACAAAATCTACACATTGCGATTATTTCAATTTTTTCATTTCCTAAAAAAAGGTAATTATTATAAACTGTCCGAATGTGCCGAGAATGTACACAAAATGTGCCGAAAATTTGCTAAATGTACTAAAAGTTCGGAAAATGTACAGAATGTACTGAAAACTTGTCGAATGTACTGACGACGACTTTTCAGGACACAAATGTACCGAATAAAGTACCTACATACAGTAGCGAGCATAAAATATGCAACTGCGGTCACTGAGACGCAAAATGTGCGATATCTTTGAAAATAATTATGTTAGAGTATTATAATTTTGTATGTATGTATGTACATTAGAGCACCCATATTTGCAAAAGTCTTATTTGTTTCGCTCCAAAATCATTTTCTAATAGAATGAGGGTAAAAAATAAGATCTGCAAAAAAATTTTGTGTTTCTATTGGAAATTGGCCAGTCGCATTTGATCCAAAGCCTGAAAAATTCACTTAAAATGAGTTTTTTTATATTTATCGAACTACAATTATGAAATGAACGATTTTTAGTGATAATGACCTTGGACATTTTGATGTAAAATTAAATGGTCAAGGCATCTCTCATACACTAGTTTGATCTACATGTGTTCGTGCGTGGTCTTAAACGATGTTAAACTAAAATTTTAAGAAAAATGTCCATTTTTTTTTTTTTAAACGGTTCTCATAGGAAGGTAAAAATGTTTTCGTTGTACTGTTTAATAGAGACTAGAATGTGGTTTAAGTAAATAGTTTTGTTTTTTTGAATATTAAGTTTTGGTGACAAAAAAAAAAGCTCTGAAAATTAATTAAAAACGGTTTTTTTGACTTATCGACCTATAACTCTTAAAACAACGGTCAAAAGGTGGTATAAGGGGACGTCCATTAATTACGTGAGCTAAAATAGGGGGGAGGGGTCAAGGAAAATCTCACCAAGGAGGGAGGGAGTCAAGGAAAATCTCACGTCAACTTTTTAATGCTTAGAATTTACATTAAAAATTATAATTTAAATCTCACGGGAGGTGTCCCGCCAGATCTGACCAAGGGGAGGGAGGGGGGTCCGAATTTTCAAAAAACACCTCACGTAATTAATGGACGTCCCCTAAGATATGACCAGTTTTATGCAATACGAATTGATAAATATCTTTCTCAGATAAAATGTTCAGTTATATGTAACCGTTCATGGCATAAGAAGATGTTAAGCTCAAATAAGCTCAAAACAAAAGTTCAAAATTTTTAACTGCACTTATTAATCTTGCATTGAACGTGAAATTATCTACTAGAGCTTTTTTTTTGGCACCAAAACTTAATATTCAAAAAAACAAAAATGTTTAGTTAAACTACATTCTAGTCTCTATTAAACAGTACAACGAAAACATTTTTACCTTCCTCGGATAAATAATGAGAACCGTTTAAAACAAATGTGGAAATTTTTCTTAAAATTTTAGTTTAACATCGTTTAAGACCACGAACGCACACATGTAGATCAAACTAGTGTATGAGAGATGCTTTGACCATTTAATTTTACATCAAAATGTCCAAGGTCATTATCACAAAAAATCGTTCATTTCATAATTGTAGTTCGATAAATAAAAAAACTCATTCAACGGAATCGGGTGAGTTTTCGATCCTAGGCCACCAACTATTCATGATTCGGCGAAGATAATTGTTGGCATGACAAGTTACACAGCCGTACAAAAGATCTGGCTTCATGTTGTACTCAAAAATTTTGAGCTTCGTTGTCGTTGACAGGAACGAAGATTGCCAGATATTATGAAGTTGGGCAAAGCTACCCTTCGCTTTGTTTATTCTAGCATGAACGACTTTAATGGTACCACCATCAGTGTGCCTTGTACGGAGCTGACAATATCGTGATAATGATAAGTTTCCTAATTTTGATTTTCAATAAGATTCCTATGAGCCAGCCTTCATTTATTGTTTCTTCTTTCCAAATTTGAAAAAGAACTGAGAATGTGAGTTCAGCAGTAAACTCCGGTTCCCAGATGCTTCTCTGGGTGGGGAGAATACAAAAAAAAAATAATTATTCCCCATAGTGTTTGAGATAAAAATGTTCAAAAATCTTGTATCTACATATGTATGTATCTATTATCTCCTCACGTAGCATCGGGTCTTCTCTAAATTCCTCCCGATCATCAGCTGCCTCTAATAATCTCCAAAATCTCGGTAATTCACATATTTTTTGTTCGACCTATCAATTCCAAAATGATATAGGATGGTCACATGTGCCGTTGAACTTGTATGCATGTCGGAAGACTCCGTTGGTGACTTCCACGATCTGTGTCCAATCCATACCCGCCTTTGCCGTTTGATTTTAACGTAAATCGGGTCTTGTCGAAACAACATACATACATAAGTAATGCGTATATTCATATCACTTATACTGTTTCGCCTTGTCATCAAATATCGAGTTTAGCTGTTATTCTTTATGACCACAGAATTGTATTTATTACTACTTTTATTAAAAAAAAAAATCAATTCAAACAAACAATACAACAACAATTAAACGGTAAAACACAAATGTGCGTCATAGCCTTCTAGGGTTAAAAAAGTTTTAATTTTATAAAAAAATTAAAATAAACTTGTTTGATTGAATCCATAAAGGTAATTTTTCACAACTCTGTCTTACAAGTTAAAAAAAAAGTTTAGATGAAAATTGTTCACGTTAAAGCAAATTAACGCAGAGTTGCACTTTTTTTTAATTTTTTTTTTTGCACAGCATTAAACGCTTTACTGATTTTTTAGAGTAAGTTCTTTAACGTTCTTACCCAGCAAATATTTTTAATAGTGGAGAATCATATTTTTATGCCAAAACGATAGTTTCGATAGCGACTGAACTCATATTCTGATGCCAGGCGATAGTTTGATTGGGAGGAATTGACTGGGATTTGCGATTCATGAAGGAAAAAAACACTTGTGCCGATTTTTAATAATTATTCTTTGTAATGTTTCATTACTTATAATAATAATAAAATGTAACATCGAATCAGATATGAAATTATAAATACTTAAAATTCAATAGAGCTCTTCTAGCGGAGCTATAAATTCATCTCCAGGAAAATGGGCTCATATAAGCTCATAGAAGAGTCGCGAAATAATTTATCTTCCAGAGGAATACTAAGCGATATGATTATGAATCTCACTGGAATTCTAGAAGAGTCATTAATATGTTGCCATAAATATGTTAGACATAAGAGCGCTTGATATTTTTGCTGGGTATACAATACACTCGATTTCCATCTGTAAGTTGAACACAACCGCAACTTGCTACCACTACAGTGATTGAAAAAAACAATGAAATGGGTCAGCATGTGGTGCCATCATACACAAAAAATGTCAATTGCGAAATGTCATTAAAAGCACATCGCACATTCCGTATACATGCTAAAGGGATTCTGCAATATGGCTCGACTCTGCATATCGGTTATTCTTTAAATAACTGTACATTTTTTTTTTACTGCTTTGAACATTTTTTATAACGAAATATCTGAAAAACTATGGGGAATAGAGTAAAAACTCGAAATTAAAAGAGCAAATCCTTTTATTTTACAAAATAAACAAAAACTTTAAATTAATTACTTTAAACATAAGTTTTTCAATTATTCTCCAATATCTCCGAAAATATATTACTTTTTTGTTTTTGATTGGCTTACTTATGTGTTTTTCTTCAATTAATCCTAAGAATGTCTTTACTTTCAAATCGAAATTCCCGACATAACTCTGAAAAATATGAATTTATCATTGAAGGCACGCACGATATTTACATATAATTATCTCTGCTTTTGTATAATAATTACGTACAACAGGTCGTTTGAGTGATTATCATAACTATTTTATAATTAGACCAGGGATGGGCAGGTCGACGAAAATTTAATTTTTCCTGCTCATTCTCAAATATGATGAGCTCTCAAATAAATTTAATGAAAAATGTCATTTGTATAAACTTGATCCTTTTTTTACGTGGTATAATGGGACCATAGAAAAATCGCTTCTGTGGTCTATTTTCTGAAAAACACCGCGTAAAAACGAAACCCGCGTAGAAAAACCTTTGTTTTCATAGGAAATTTCTTATTCGTGCAAACTTGTATTAGACAATATTTCCAATAAACATATTTGTTTATGTAAATCAATTACATATGCATTAGGATGGTACAGAAATTCCTTTTTTTAGTTTTCAGCCGCCTTCTCGAAACCATAGGGGCTCATCAGGGTTTGAAATGAGGATCCTATTTTTTTCAGAGGAAAAAAAAAAATTTTTGGAGGTCGCGCTACTCGTTTTTGTGTAAAAAATGAAGGTCTCATAACATTTTAACTTTTATAAAATACTAGCTGTTATTTTATTAAAGCTTTTATTTGCTGAAAATGTTATCCAATATTAAGTACGCAATTTCAAATTTTTTTAGATGTAAAAAAAACAAAATGGCGACAGCACAGGTGTTAAACATAGCAAATACATAGGAACCATATCATATAAGTACTAATACGTACCCTTAAATATTTTTTTTCATGTTCGTCAAAATTCAAGGATACTCTCCACACCACAGGGAAGGAATGTGACAAAACAATTTGTTTTAATAATTCAATGTAAGACTGTGAAAAATCAAAAAAACAATTTTTTTTTTATTTTTGAAAGAAAAGTAGTTTTAATCTTTCCAATTTACCCGTTTCGGATAAAGTAGGGTATTCCAAATACCCTTTCTTTCATAAAAACTTGAATAATGCGAATGCAGTTTTATTTGGATGTAAAAAAAAACAACTAAATGACGACTGCACAAGTCTTAAACATATGGTAACATTCTACCTAAACGAAATGAAATTATTAAATTTGTTGAAAATCAATTGTCTTCCTTCCAGCCTCGAAATGACTGCAAAGAACTGCTTTTGCTGACTCTCATAGTTTGACTCTCGAATATCATAAAAGATACCAGAATTTATGCTCCGGGAGCATATCACAAGCGACATTAACGACATGCAGCTTCTGAAAGACCTTAAGCTGTATGAAAAGATTAACAAGAAAGTTTCGGAAGAAACGTTCAAATATTTTTCTAGACATCTGTGGTACATGAGCGAACTTTTTGATTCTTGAGTTGCTGTCAAGGAAAATAAATTATTGATACTGGCTTTACAAAAAAATTCGCAAAAAATGTAAAACGAAAATGGTAGAACGTAAAAGAAAGTGTTCTAAAGAAGCAGCTGTCAGATTACGTTACTGGTGCCAAAGTTGCAGACTGGCAAGTGTACCATTTTTGTATGTGTACCCTAACGACGAAGATGGTCAACTGTCGGACACACATTGACAAACTTAGCCATCCATCTAGCTTGTGATAGGCTTTTGTTAAAAATATATAAAAAATGGAATAAAAACATGTTAAAAAATGTTTTATGCTGTTTTACAGTAAAGAAACAATTCATTTACATATAAATTAATTAATGAGATCATTAATGAAGCATTTGAAGTTTATAATCAAGTCTTGAAAAAGTCCGTCATCACGCGCTGAGACATTTTATTTTTGGCTTTCTCATACAAGCCATGATAGCATTCTACTGCTTGCTTTAATTGACGACGAAATATTGTTAACCGTTCAACATTGGGATCATGTTTTATAAAAAACTTGTTTACAAAAGGCACATAAATGAAGCAAAAAAAAGGCCGGTCAAGAAAAAACCGCGTACAAAAAATAGAACCGCATAGAAAAAGTAATTTGGGGTAGTTTTCAAAAATCGCGTACAAAAAAAACGTGTTAAAATAATCCGCGTAAAAAATGGATCAAGTGTATTTCACAAGATCTAAACAAGCAAACAACAATAAAAATTGAATATTGTAACATTTTCCGTTGCTCGAGTTCTTTTGTCAACATTTTTGGTCACTATGCAGTAGTTCGTTCATCATCAGTTCCAGTATTTTTGTTTTTGCAATAACAAAGCAATAACAACACGACTCGACGCTCGCAACGAGAAATGTCTCAAAACAATTGACTTCAAGCTTGTTCTGCATCGAAATGAAATGTACGGAATTGATGTTTTGACCGCTCCCATCGCATTAAGTTTTTTCTTTGATCCCTCTCTAAATACCTCTCCATCTACTTCCAACTTTCCTGCTACTGCTGCTATAAATAACCCTCCATCCTTTTCCCCAACTATCGATACTCCTCTATCCATTTCTGTCATTCCTAATCCGCAAGGTCTTGTTACGATTGGTGGTTCTGTGGCGCCTGTCTTCTTGCAAGCATTGCCGAGGTTGAAATCGATTTTCATTTCACGACTTAATGCTAACACTACCACTGACAATGTTATAAACTATATCAGACAAAACCAAATTATTCCTGCCGACGCCTTCGTTTTTTGTAGGAAAATCGGTAATAAACCAACTCATGCATCTTTTAAAATTACAGTGGCATCTTCTCATGTTTCTGCCATTTTAAATTCTAATGCATGGGTGGATAATATCTTTTTTTCAGAATTTAAGTCGAAAAAAAATAATAAGACTGTCCGTTCCAATTCAAAAAACTGAAGCGGCTATCCCTTTACTATCAAAATGTAAGGGGTTTGCGTTCTAAGACGCATGACATCTTTTTAGCCACTCAGAATTTTTCTAAGGATATTATCGTTTTTACCGAAACTTGGTAAAATAACACTTTTCTTAATTTGGAACTTTTTGACAATAGTTTCAATGTTTTTAGAAGAGACAGACACTTGGAAGACATTTCTTCTGTTGGTGGAGGCGTCTTAATAGCCATAAAAAATCATTTAACTAGTTCATTAATCGAAATTGCCTGCGCATCTAATATTGAACTATTATGCGTTAAAGTTACATATTGTAACTCCAATATTTATATTCTTAACGCTTATGTTCCTCCAAATAGTAGCGCAGATGTCTACGAATGTCTTTCGATGTCCGTAGAATACATAATAAATGAACTAGACACTAATGACGACATTTTATTGTTAGGTGATTTCAATCTGCCTGACCTTAAATGGACTCCTTCGGATGATGGTACATATTTTTATGCATTGTATCCAAAAACTCGACAACAACAAATTTTTGTTGACGAAATACTTTCAAGTTTACAACAAGTAAGTTGTATAACTAATTCTCATGGACGACAACTTGACTTAGTCTTGGCTGCAAATAGTAGTAATGTTGTTGTGAGAAATGCTATCCATGCTCTTTCTACGGTTGATTCCTATCATCCACCTTTGAGTATTGTGTACCTATCTGACAATGAAAATTTAATTAATGCATGTTCTTCCATCAATATTTATGAATTCAATTTTAAAAAAGCTGACTTTTTAAAGTTGAATGAGAATTTAAGGAATAAATTAAACGACCTTATTATTTTTTTTAATAATACGAGTAATTCATTTGATGAGTGCATTAAATTTTTCTATGGTGAACTTTTTTCGGCCATAGCATTGTCGGTGCCATATACAAAAAGGTACGTTAATAATTCCTCGTACCTTTGGTACACAAAGGATTTAAAAAAAATTCGTAATGGCCGTAATAGGGCATGGAACAGGACCAAAATGACTTAGTTGCTTACCAGCGACTTTTCCATGAATTTAAGGATATGTCGGCTTTGGTTTATTCTGAATATTTGAATAAAATAAGGCTGAATATTATTCATGACCCCAAGCATTTTTGGGGTTTTATTAATACAAAAAAAAGTCTGACGGGTTTTTATCTGAATTCAGAACAGTTGATGGGCTCACTAGCGACCCACAAATTATAGCTGGGTTGTTTGCTAATTTATTTAAGGAATCCTTTTCTACGGAATTATTTAGCCCTGAGATCAACTATTTTGAATATATGGATAACGACCCTTTAGTTTCGATTAATGAGATATCTTTCTCATCTGACCTCATAGAGAAAAATATCTCATCTGTTGATGATGACTTCAGCTCCGGACCTGATGGTATTCCTGCGACAGTACTAGTTAACTGTAGCTCTGTGCTGAGTCAACCCCTCAGTTTCTTATTTAATAAACCGATTAGAGATAGCTATTTTCCTAAATTTTGGAAAATTGCATATATAAGCCCCATTTTCAAGAAAGGGTGTAAAAATGATGTTTCAAACTACAGGCCCGTGGCGAAGTTATCATAGATAACGAAAATTTTTGAACGCATTGTGTACGATCAAGTTAAGGTGTGCTGTGGTGAAGTCATAATAACTCGTCATGCATGGTTTTGTTAATGGCAGATCTACAGTTTCCAACCTCCATGATTATACTTCCTTTGCATTAATCTTTTTTGATTCTGGTGGGCAAGTTGACTGTATCTACACTGACTTCAGTAAAGCATTTGACAAATTACCACTCAATTTGATTTTGTTTAAATTAAAGAAGCTTGGATTTCCTTTAAGTTTTGTCAGCTGGATTGAAATGAGTGTTTGCTGTTGATACCACTTCTTCATTCTTCTTTTGATGACGCCTTGAAACTTTCCTTATAAGTTTTTATCTTCAAAATAAGCATTAGATTCTAAAATGAGCAAAAATCCAGCTAAAATTAAGCGTTTCAATCCAGCTGATGAAACCAATTGCTCGAATTGCACAGAACTGAACAATTTCATTAAAAAAGAACTCGCTGAGGTCAAAGGTAAATACATTCAAACAGTTCAATAAAATCGATCGATTATATTAAAGTATCTTTACTTTTGTTTTTTTTACAGAAGAACTTAAACAACTAAAAAAAAACTACGAAGCCATAATGGAGGTGTTGGCAAACCAAACAGTTTTGGTAAAATCATTTGTTCGGCAGCAAACAGATGAGAATAAGTTAAGAACACATTTTCCAATAAAAAACGAGGACGTCCTTGCAATCGTAGACAAGGAAATAAATGAAGACAACAGATCCTATTTATCTGACTCCAAATTTCAAGGCGAAAATTTCCAAGTCCAGAAAATTTTAACCTGTTAAGTTTAATAAATCATTTTTTTTAGGTTGATGTTATGAAATCCCTGATGAGGGGAAACCAAAAAAAAAAAATTTTAAATATTTTAAATGAAAACATAGTTGTTAACTACAACGTTGATGGAACCCATGGAAAGAAGAGGCTGAAAGATTATAAAACCTTTTACCCAGTTTTAAGAGGTAAACAATTTATTATAATACGAGTATTTTCTTGTTGATGCTTTATTCCTCCTTTCTTAGATGCCTTTGGTTCTGCGGAAGATAAAGATCCTGATGATCTTATCCGAAAATTCTTCCAGGCAGTCAAAAGTAGCATTTTCATGCAGAATGCTTAAAAAGAAAACAACAATAGTTTTAAAAAGATAATTTTGTAATTGTATTTTTTTTTTGTTAAACCTGAACTTCTGACATAACTTTTACCCAGTTTTAAGAGGTAAAAAATTTATCAGCCATTCACTAAAAATTATAAACATAGAAAATATATCCTTAATTAACGATTTTATCTCACAAACTCAAATTATGAAATTATTATAGATTTAACTTTTACCTCTTGTTTTACTAAATAAGTTATATATATTAATTTTTTAACATGTATAACATCATTTTTAAAATGTAATAATTCATTATGTAAATTTTATTAAAAAAAAATTAAATATCTTATTAAATTAATAAAAATATATGAATTTAAAAAAGGGTTTTTATTTTAAAATTGTCAATTAAAATAAAATTAACAACTTTTAAAGTATTATAAAAGTACTTTCAGCTATTTACTTTATACATTACTTTAAAGTTAGTTGAAAGTTAAGTTCTTCAAAACTAGTTTAAACAAAGTAATTTTAAACTAGTTGCTTATAAACTACTTTTAAAGTAGTTGATAATTTAAGTACTTTAAATCTAGTTACTTTTGAATTATTTTTAAAGTAGCTGAAAATAAAGTACTTTAAAACTAGTTGATTTTAAACTACTATTAAAGTAGTTGAAAACACATGCAGATGACGACAATTGACTCACTCCAATGACAACCCCATGTTATTTAAGTCAGTTGGTTATATGAGAAAAAGTCAGAATTTCAATTAGTTGTACTTGAAAAAAAAGCAATTTTAAATAAATTTAAAATTAGTTGATTTTCCTGCAGGGTAATTATAAAACTACCTGGTGTTACACAAACTCCAACAGTGGAACTGAATGAAGTCATTTTTCTGACTCTATGATTGGTATTTTAAAAAATTGGAAAATTTTTCAATAAAGGTTTGTGTAGTAAAAACAAAACCCACTAATGACGATTGAGGTAATAAAATTAACCAAAAACAGGTCAACGCCTTTCGGAGGATTTATCATTGTTGAAGATATTTACAGGTAGTCCACATAAACAGAGGTTTACCTCTTTCTGTTAGTAAATCATAAAGTTTCGTTAGGAAAAAAGACGCAGGTGTACCTAGATGAGAGCATTTTCGAAGAACATTAAAAAAATCTCCGGAAAATATTTAAAAATAAATTTTATAACGGTCAAATCCAAGAACTAATAAATTCAAAAACAGTTGAATCATCAATCTTTGGATTCAGCAACAACATAAGCATGTGTTCATATGTTCCTAAAAAGAACAACTCGGTTGTGCTTCTTTCCACTTCTCACTATAATACTGAAATGAAGGTCCTAAAGAAAGCCAAAAATAATACTCGACTACAACAAAAGTAAAGGAGGCGTTGAAAATATGGACAAATGCCTTGGTGAATATTCGACAAAGAGAACAACGAAGAGATGGCCTTTGTCTTTTTTTATAACATTATAGATGTGGCTGCATTTGCAGCTTTCGTGATCTACATGGAAAATAATCTACACTTGAAGAAATCAAGAAACCGTAGAAGGTTGTTCCTACAGCAGTTGAGTGAGCAATTAGCCATGGCTGAAATCCAGAATCGTTCACAAAATGCACAAATAATGCGAAATTTTTCATCACGTAGTGGAATCGAAAGTATATTGGACGCCCAGTTACACCAACCATTGAAAGCCTTCCAGTAAGCGCTCAAGAGCAGCGTGACAATTCTGGCAGAATTAAGCAAAAGGGTAATTGCTTCTTATGTTCCAAAAGAAGAACAACAAGAAAAATCTGCAAAGAATGTCAAAAGCCAGTTTGTGTTGAGTATTCAAAAGATATCACTCAATGTAATAGATGCAGCTCATAAATTATCACTTTTTTTTATGAAAATGAAAAACACACCCGGGTATGTGGGTGTAGACACAAGGGTTAATAGTACCATTGATGGGTCAAAAATTTAAATAAGAATTAGTCAAAGTATTTTATTTCCGGTAAAACCTAGCTTAATTTATAATTTTTAGTTTTATAGGTACTTATTCATTACATTTCGCTGGGAAACACTCTATATATGGTATAATATAAATTTTTTGCTACAAAGCGAAGAACCACTCCTACTAATTAAATTTTGCTAAATGATCGAATGAAAAGTACTTTTGTTGTCCTATTTTAACTACAGTGGTGTACTGCTACTATTGTAGTGGTCATTTTTAATATTTAACCACTTTGTGTGTCCTGAACGATTTACGGAATTTGTTGCTGTATAGATATTTTTAGTGCTTCACCGAGGCTGCGAGGCAACCTTGATCTACAAGGCGAGAATGAGGCGAGGTGGAAAAATAAATATGCCTCGCTCGACCGAAATTGTTTTTGTATTAAGGCCACCCTAAATATGCACCCTTAATAAAATTTGTATAGCCTTCGTTATTTTTGGGGCGAAGACAAATCCAACAATCCAAAGATCATTAATTTTAAAAAACTTTTGTATAAGGGCCACCCGAAATATTTACCTTAAATTAAATTTTTGTAGCCAATGTCATTCTCGGGGCGGAGACAAATCCAAAAAATTTGAGACCATTAAAATAGGTCCAGCCGTTCTTGAGTTATACAGAGTGTAACTAACCCGACATTGTTTCATATATTTATAGATACATATATCAATATCTTAAAAACTAGAGCCAATTCAGTACTTTCATGAATATATTCGAAATCTGAATACCTGAAAATAAAGAAATCCGCAGAGACATCCAGGCCAACAAACCACTGTTGACCAGTGTTATCAACTACTTGACACAGGTGAATATAACTTTTTTTTATATCTCAGTAACTATATGACGTAGATGAATGAGATTTGGTACATATAATTATTATAGTTTGTAAAAGGTTCGTAGTTTAGTTTGATTTGGAAAAAATGGGGAATGCCACGCCGTCCCATATAATAAAAGAATTAAATTGATCGTATCTCACCAATCATCATATATTATTCAATCCACCCAAAATAAAAACACATATTTTATTTCATTTCTTGAGGCGTAGCAACGCTTGTCGGGCTTTGCTAGTTGAATGTACATATGCAGGCATGATACATGTATAATGTTTTTCATTTTCATAAAAACCTCGCTTTTTACCGAGGCGAGGCGAGATAGTATGTGATGGCAAGTTCACGGCCGAAAACGAGGCGAGACCCAAATTTATAAAACGAGGCGAGAGCGAAAACCACTCGAATCTCGCCTCGTTTCGTTCTCGGTGAAGCACTAGATATTTTCCTGGTTCTTTGGATTACGTGGCCTATAGGTGTTATAATGCAATTCTACAAAAATCTCACGCAAACCACAAAATCGCGATTTTCACTCACCTAGGTGACTCCAAGTGATCCAAAGTGACTCGGAGTGAACCGCCCCGATAAGTAGTCACTTATGGAGTAACTACCTTTGGGCTACTCCAAAGAACAAGGAAAATATCTTTGCAGAAATAATATCCAAAAAATCGCACGCATCGCAAAACATAATTAGGTGCGATAAGTGTTTGCACCAACGTGGCTTATAGGTGTTATAGACCAATTCTACAAAAATCGCACGCAAACCACAAGATCGAGATTTTCACTTACCTTGGTGACTCCAAGTGACCCAAAGTAACTTGGAATGAACCACCTCGATGAGTAGTCACTTATGGAGTGACTACCTCCGGGAAACTCCAAAGAACAAGGAAAATATCCCTACAGCAACAAATTCCGCAAATCGCTCAGGACGCACTAAGTGGTCAAATATTAAAAATGACCACTACAATATTAACACTACACCACTGTAATTAACCCTTCAGCGATTTCGTTCTGAAACATCACCAATATCGGTCGTTCTTTTACAAACCGCACAAACTTCAGGAAAAAAAAAAACTCGACTTCTCCAAATGCGATGAAAATTTTTTTCTTGCAGCTTCTTACAAATTCAGTTGGCCCTTGTTTTTTGTTTTTGCTGAAAAAAGTTTTTTTTCGAAAATTAGTACAATCATTTGGTAGTTTTACCTGTAAAGTTTTCCGGGAGTTTTGAAAATGGGTAATTTTTATAGATTTCGATGTGCTCTTTCCGAATATCAATTTTGCTACCTCGTATTATTGTCGCTCGCGCCGCCATATTGGAAAAATGGCACCAAAAATCAGTTTTTGACAATATCTCCTTTCCGACTCATTTTACGATAAAAACATTTATGTATATACAAAATAAAACTAGAGGAAATTACCTACAGTTTATGGCTGTGTCTTTTTTTCGTAATATCAATAGTTTTGGCGTACGAGCGCCGCAAAGTGTACTTGCACATGCGTTTTGGCCAAAACACTCATTTCCACACCACCTTGAGGAAGAGTAAGCGGCGCGTTTTTTTATCGTGGTATCCCCAGTAGGCCTAATCCACATGTATTTCAAAACTGAGCGCATTCTCCTTCGCTTCGCATCATCCGCGACATCATCATGCGTTTGCTCAAAAATAGTCCATGTTGGTTCCTCTTCATCGCTAACTTGTGTTTCATCGCAATCGTCTTCATTCCTGCAATCCTCCTCATCTCTCGATACTACAGAGTATTGGGTCTATGCTATGGGTCTATCACATCTTGGTATAAGTACGAAGAATAGCAATTTACGTGTTTGTGTTGTCTTCCGATTCCAGCCCATATATTGACACTATCTTGATATGGGCTGGTATTGGATTCCAGGGAAAATCCGAAATAAAGTCTGTGCCCCCAAAAATGAAAAGCGTGGTCTACTTAAACTGAATCAGAAATGACGTAGTTTTACGTAGGCAGCAATAAACCAGTGATACCATGATATTTCAGCAGGATACTGCAGGATTCATTCAGCAAAAATAGAAAAAAAGTTTTTCCTGGACAACAACTTGAACCTTCTAGGATGGCCAGCGCGTTTTCCTGACCAAAATATTATTGAAAACTACTGAGGTTGTTTGGCTCAACAGGTGTATGCAGGAAACCGGCAGTATGAGTCCATCCACGAGCTCAAAAAGAGCATATTAGCCCACTGGGAGGCTCTTCTTCGAAAATACGTTGAAAACCTATTTTAATCCTTACAAAAGCGAATGACTGAAGTGGTAGAGAATAAAGTAGGATCCACCCATTATTAAAATAATGTTTTACTTTTATTTTTTTAAACAGTTAAAACGAATTTAAGTTACAAACATTTTGTGCTATCGTTTTGTCGCACCATAAAATTAAGGTTTTTGGTTTAATTCAAAAATCCATTAATTTTTTAACAAATTCTTTACAAGTTATTTATTTCCTTAGCTTTACGAATATATACCATGAAAATAAATTTTTTATAATTGTTGTAAATTGTTTAAAACACCGAAAAACTGTTGTGCTATCGTTTTGTCGTGGACTGTATGTGTACCAAAATTGCTATTAACTTTTTTGAATAAATTTTAATATTTTTTCGATGCTGTTTATGGTGCCCTCCGAGACGTGATGCCCTAAGCAATTGCTTAATTTGCTTATGGGCTAATCCGGAACTGCATATGCTTATTGCACAACTGTAACTTAAGTAAACATAAAGAGCATAAAGTACCGCGGAATACACTATTCGACAAATTAACTCTAATTCATTAGCACAATGCATTTTAATATATGAAATAATGATAAATTATAGATATAACCATAATTATTACTATAATGAATATTAGATATAATAATACCATAATATAAAGATATTTCTGAATAACAGGCAATTATGACTGAACAATCAGAAACAAATGGTTGCAGTGAAACACTACTTAAAATGAAACTATGCGAGTTTTAGCTTAGTTCGAATATATTCGACTTTTTAGTTGCAAATTCTCTATGAAACTGACTGTTGTCAGGATACACCAGCGTAAGGGGACGTCCATTAATTACGTGAGGTGTTTTTTTGAAAATTCTAACACCCCCCCTCCCCTTGGTGAGATTTGGTGAGATCTGGCGAGACCCCCCCCCCCTCCCGTGAGATTTAAATATTAATTTTTAATGTAAATTCAATGCATTAGAAAGTTGACGTGAGGTTTTCCGTGACCCCCTCCCCCCCTTGGTGAGATTTGGTGAGATTTTGCCGGACCCCCTCCCTGCCCTATTTTAGCTTACGTAATTAATGGACGTCCCCTAAGTGAAACAATGAAAACACCCATACAATTATGGTATTTTTTTCTAATCTGTTGCATGAATATGTATATTTTAACCCAATAAGTACCAGCGGTCGATTTTTCGACCAGTCCAGGTGTGCCAGAAAGTGGTATCGCCTGAGCGCTTAACTAATATATTAGTTTGGACCGTGGCTAGCATACATTATTTTTGGTTTGGCGTGATTCAGTTATTTCACTGTTTTTTCGAGTCTTGGAGTGGAGGCGTTTTCAAGAATCTTTTTTTTGGAAAAAATAATTAATTTTAATATAGTGGTGGCCAAAACGACTTATTACGATTTTAAATTTCATTTCAGTAGAAAAATTATTTATTTTAAAAATAATTGTAAAATTTTAAATTGTCTTCGGTTATTGTGCTCCAGGGAACGTGCAAGTTGTTTGTATTGCTCTTCGAGATTTGTGCAAATGAAAGGAAACTAATTCATTTTGCTTCTAGCACTTTTTCGTTGTTCCAATTGTTTGCCCAGATAAAAATATAAAGCATTTAATATTTTGTATTTTTCGTGGTACATAAAAAATAACGAACGTTAGGATGTGCAGAGGAACTTTTTACTCTCCATGTGTAATAGCGTGATAGTAAGTTTTTAACAGTGATAAAGAAAGCAATTTAAGTCTAACTTACACGAAGAGAAAATTCCTAGAAAAATAATAATGTGATTAGGAAAAATCATATTCACAGATTTTCCACAAAACTTTATTGTGCGGCATAGTAATTTATCTATGATGTCGGGTAATGTTGTCAGTAAAGTCTTGAAATTTAATAATAAATAAAAGATGAATTTAGGAGTAAGCCTCTTTTGTTAAAAACACGTACGGAAATAATTATCATAGAGAATTCAGTACAGGCAACTTTTTTGGGGAAATGGCTTAGTAGTGCATAGCTACCTCAATTTCTTCATTAATGAAATTCGGTGCCGTTTAAGGCTGTTTTGGGAAGGAGGTACCATTTCTACCTAAAGTGTATAGTACTTTGTACTTCTTTTACGGAAAAAAAAATTATGATGAGACAAAAACTCTTAAAATCTAGGAATAAGATGACCTTAACAAAATTGTGGAGATCATTCTTTCTCGAAAAATGTATAGGAGTGAAGCACTCGCGCCGACTGTTTGCAAAATATGGCCCTGTTAAAAATATTTTACATTTTTTTTTCTCCAGAATAATAAATACATACATATGTAGGTGTTGTATCAACACCTTAAAAAAATAATGTGATACAGAGGATATTGAACTTCTTTTGTACTAAAATTTGGCGCTATTCTTCTATTCTTCTATACTTCAAAAATCTGTTCAAATAGGGCGTTGTAAGAAAGAAATAAATTACTTTTAATTGGATAACAAATGCAATCTTCTTTAGTTTTATATAAATATGTACATACATATGTATGTACATATATTGCAAGAATCGATGCGAAATGAAAAGAAAAATGATTGCACTGAAAATGAATAAAATCGAAATTGGGGACACAAAATTCTTTTGAGAGCCTCTCCTTCATACTAAAATCTTTTTTGACCTTTTCTCATGTATTGGTTTAATACAATATTTATTTATTTTTGAATAAAGCCAAACAAACGGTGGGGTGCAACTCCCTCTAAAATCTAGTTTCGACCTCTTCTCATCAATAGGTGCAATAATTGATTTTTCTTTTTCGCACCGATTGCTGGCAGAAGTTTTTTTTAAATGAGGCCAAATCCTCACCGGGAGTACTTTTTCCCCTCTCCTTCTAAAGTCCATTCTTACTTTTGACCTGAAAGCGATTGTTTATTGTTTAATGTGACTTTAAAGGCAAAATGCAGAGAGATTTTATTCTGAAAGCTGCAGTTAGGACATAACACATACTAAGATCTTTGGAACGTGAAGAGGTAGCCAAATTTTGATAGCAACAAAGGAGAGATTGTTTTCTTTAGTATGGTGGCATATTAAAAAAATTTTGCCAAAAAGTGTGTTAGAACACTAATGCCTGGTTTTCACTATATCATTTTAAATTACAAAACGCACGGACTTAACTGCCTGATGTGTCAAATTCATCTAAAAATATGACATACAACCGATAAAGTAGTTTCTGTAAAAATATGACCTGAAATTTTGCCGTTAATTGATTGGCATGCGGTTTTCGTCTCCAATGTCAAATGCGAGCTGTCTTTTTTGACAGCTAAAAAAAAACAAAGAAATATTTATAAGTGAACTATGTATGTAATTACAGTCACTCCAAGCCAAAGTCGGACAACTAACAAAAGTTTTTCCCTTGGTAAAAATTTAATCTTAGAGCTGTTTAGAAAAAAAAAGTAAAATATTTTTTTGAAAGCAAACTTTATCCACTTTTAAAAACAGGAACTCAAATTTTTAAGTAATTCACAGAAAATTTTTATTCAAACAAAAAGTAAAGTATAAGAAAAAGTTACGCATAAGCCAAACGCAGACACTTCTAACATATGTTCATATAATTCAAATAAGGCTCTTATTTTTTATAAATATTTTGAGTCGGCCTGATTTAGACCTCTGGCCGCCATAGGCTAACTATGAATATGCGCCCCCCTAAGTACGAAAAGAAAAATTTTGACGAGCAAAAAAAAAAAAACAAAAGGTCCTAAATTTCAAAAAAAATTCTTTCAAAATTGATCCTATTTTGTAGCTTTTTAGCTTCGATTTAAAACGAATAAAAGTTGTACTTTCCGGTCTCTAATGTTAATAACATCTGAATAATCTAAAATAAAAATTACAGTGTAAGATTGTAATTCCTGAATTACAATTTAAAATTTAATAAGTAAAATACTTGCGACAATTGCTCTATTATTTATAGAGAATGTTACAGTCATATTCGAAATAATAAGAATTCGTCGTACAAAATTTTTATAATATCGATTTTGATTGTAATAACTAAACACTTAAAAAAGTTTTAAAAATTGGAAAAAGTGATGACCAAATGCATATACATTTGTTCTTGCAATATTGTTGCATTAGGTCTAAAATAAGCTGTTCGAAAAAATATAAAATTAATCATGTTGGCAGCACGTTTACTTGGCACATAGGAGGGATTCCCAAATTTTAAATGCAAGCGTATCATGTGTATTTCTGAGGGTAAAGATTGTTAAACAGCATCCATTAATAACCTCTACGCAATTCAGAAATGAGTTGAATCTTCCAATATCACTTCTAACATAAGAAAAGGATTCATCGGCTTTAATCTGAATCCACAAAGCCCTAGGAAAGTACCGTTGTTGAAAGGTGTTTATTTGTAACGGAGACTTCAGATTGCCAGATTATTTTTGAAGGAACCTCAGACCGTTTGGCGCAAAATATTATGGACGGATGCGACAAAAGTTGTACAGTTCGACCACGCCAGAGAAAAACAATACGTAAAATGCCCTCCTAAGCAAAAATTCAATGTAAAGTTCCCCACTAAGGCTAATAAGCACGGCGGCCTCAAACTGATGCTGTGGGGATGTTTTTCGTGGAATAGCGTCGGACCTCTAACTAGTTGGCACTATGGATGCTTGTTACTACATCTGTTGAAAATATACTAGAAGCCGAAATGTTGTCAAACGCCGAAGAGGAAATACCGAATGGGGGATCATTTAGCAAGATGACGACCCGAAGCATGCCTCAGAGAAAGCAAAGGAGTGGTTTCGAACCCATAATATCAAATTTTTCAAACTCTTTCGTCTCGCAACGTCTTACGATGTGTATGTATAAAATAACTCATATAGAGTAACAACGTTTGATAAATCAACATAATTTGCTTGAAGCTGTGCACCAACGATTTGAAACTTGACCAGTACAGAGTTCCAAAAACACAACATTATCATCATTTCTAGGGTTTTCAATTGGTCTGCTATTCTTCTTGCCTCTATTTTGGCCTCTCTAGTTTGATCTATATTTTCACAAATGTAGTCTAATGCTGCAAGAACATGCTTGTAAGAATTGTACAAAGCTTTGCTGACGTCTACTCGGGCACTCCATCGAGTTTTCGAGAAGTTTTTTACAACTGCCGAGTTTGTATCAAGTTTTGATAGCAAGATTTGAATTCGAAATCCGTAAAAAAAATTGAAACATAAGATAAGGTTAGACCCTTAAAAATTTGTTTTTAAAAGCTCTTCATGTACTTTATTTCACTTTCGTATATACTTGACATGCCAGATCGTAATAAAAAAATGCAAATATCTCAAAAGGACGCCGTTAAGCCACAACTTTTTTTATATACAGTGTTACTTATATGTCCAAGCTTTATTAAAATTGATACATTTTTATCCCACCTCACCTACCTCACAACTTTATGCCTATGTATATAGTCAAAATGCACTTATTTTTGGTCTTACGAACAACAAACGGATTCAAATATTTCTAAACACTTTTTCACAAAAACAAAATCAATTTTTATTACTCAAATACTTGAACAAGAAGGCTTCATCAAAATTTTGTTCAAGTTTTTATTGTTAAATAAAATAAAACTTCTTCAAATTGTTAAAAAAAACGTTTGGCACAGTCCGCAGTCAAAGAGCAAAGAAGTGACAAATTTCAGAGTGCTTCCCTGAAAAATGGTGATCAGAATTTCTAATTAAAGTCTATTGAAATGCACAATTTGGAAAATTCTTAAAATTTATTAAGAAGTTCGGCAAAGTTCGTTCGTATAGGAAAAGAAAATTACAAAATTTAATGCATTCTATAGGTCTTGTGGTTAAAACTTGAAAACTGTCAAAATCATAGGCAACGAGGCTAGACTCATTTTTGACAAACGAGGGAAGGAAAATTTCATGCCGCAATTGTATTTGTGCAATCGTTTATTTATAAAATATTTTTCAGCACATAATTTTTTTTATTTCACTTGTTGAAAGATTGTGTTAAGGTGCAACATAACAAAAAATCTTAATCAACGGTAATCCTCAGCGCCCCCTCGGACCTTGCGCCCCAGGCTTAAGCCTTATTAGCCTGTGGGTAAATCAGGCCCTGTATAGACTGGACCAGTTTTTGGCAAAAAGTAGGCTGGATTTTGTCCCTATTGTCCCATTCTTGCTGATTGTATGTTCTCGAAATTTTCGATCAAGATGCTTCCATAAATTCTCTATAGGAATTATGTCTGGACTTTGGGGCGGTGTTTCTATAACGTGTGGACAGTTGTAGAGCAGCCAGTATCGCTCTTTGTAGGCCCTGTGCTTAAGATCATTGACTTGATAAAACTTCCAGTCGTTGCCAATAGGAAAGGAAATTAATTCACCGTTTGTAACAAATTGGATCTTAATATATCGTCGAGATAAACATTTCAGTCCATTATTCTGGCGATAAATTGGGGATATAATGAACCAGCGGCGAAAAATGAGCCCCGCACCATTACCGACCCACCCCCATGGTTGGCTGTTGCTTATAGGTTTCTCAAATGCAACTGCTCTTTGGTTTTCTCCAAAAATTTGGTCAACCATCTAATCCAAAAATTATTAATTTACTTTCATCAGTAAGCAAGACGGTTTTTCAGAAATAGAAATGTTTATTTTCATTTTCTTTTGCCTTCTCTTATCTCCACCTCCTCTATCAGCTCCTGTGTTTGCTCAACACTCCAATTTATAGTCATTTTACGCACCCGCGTTTTGGTAGCACTAACAGGTTGCCAATCGTCCAACATCTCAACTAAACTTTTTACACAAACAAATAAATGTAAAATACTACATAAAATTTTTCTGAAATTTTGAAAATTTTTCAATAGCGGTATTCACGATCTGTAGTACTCTTAATATTTTTTGTAAATATTTACAATTTTTACTACAGATTGTGAGCGTCCTAAAATATTTCTCTTTATTTTACTGAATAATTTGAAAAGTATTTGAGAAACTATGATATGGTAATGTTTTATTTATTTTACTATGGTAACTTCGATTGACAAATTCACAAATACCTCCTATACAAAAGTTACAATAGGGTTTTGTCATTGTATTTTTGATACTTAGAGTATTTGAAAAAATCAAGTGTTTTGTTTTTGTTACGATATCAAATTTACTACAAATATCAAATTTATCAAAAATACACAATACAAGACCAAATACTACAGATCGTGAATACCGCTAATTTACTTTTGATGCTGGCTTTTATCAAAACAGCTGATCGGCAGTTAAAATCTAAACAAATTGTCAACATGTTGGCAATTCAAATTTCGTTGTCATATCGGTTGCCAAATCAAATTTTGAATGATTTCACTTGAAAGTTATTTGACATAACAAATGCTTGTCATAATTGTCAACAAACGCTTATGACATCGTATGACTACGCGTTTTCATTACATTGACAACTTTTGACAGTAAAAATGACATAGTGAAAACCAGGCATAAAGAGCTAAACAGAATTGGGACGTGCAATATCGTCCAGATTTTTCCTATACGTTTCTAGTGAGTACAAAATTGACACTAGCAAAATTTATCGAGAAATAGAATAAATTCTATTTTTTGGTGCGATTTGACACATAAGATAAATCGCACGTCCCAGTTCTGTTTTTAGCTTAACACTCTGAGAGGACGATATGTTAAATTCACTTGAAGCTATTTGTTGAACAAAATAGGGTGCAAAACTTTAAACTGCCATACTGTGTAAAATTGGATAGTTATTATAATTTTTTATTCGTGTGATTTTTTCAATTTGGTTAAATTAAAGTTAAACAGAAGTTGTCAGAGTTGTGTGAAGAGAATGAATACACATTTAAATTTGCATTAGAAAAGCGGCCATTAATTATTTTTCCAAATAATATCAGTTGCTTGGAGATGGTTCTCAAACTTAAAAGCACTTATTCCTTCCAAGAAACCATATACTTACGTACATAGCTTGGCTCGTGAATGTACGAAAGCAGACACTAATCATATACATATATGGAGTTCACAGTTCACTGTAAAATTGGAACGTGACAAAATTACAATGTGTCAAATCATAAAACTGTGAGCTGAAACATTTATTGTTTACAAAGTTTGTTTTTGTCAATCTCTTTTCCCTATACGATCCTCTCACCAAAATTGAAAACGAATACAATTTTCAAAAAACATGCTTAAAGATATGTTGAAATTTATTGACTAGTTGTAATTAGCATTTATAAGAGAAACAATAAGAACACAAGTTACAACCTCGTAAAATATTGTAAAATTACATCATTGTAAATTCACCAGAGAAACGATTTTAATAGGTTTTCAGCACACGAATTATATCTTTTGCTATCAATTCCATATCAATAGAATTCTGATAACTAAGGAGAGTTTTAAAAATAGGTTATATCTTTCTGTGCTTCCAATATTTCTTAATATAAAAGGTAAGAATTGTCGCAGCTCTGCTCTTGCAGGCTCCAAGGTTTTCTATTGAACTCTATTGATATATTTTTTTTAATAATGATTAATTCTTTTGAAATCGATTATATCAAGTAAATCTAGTTTTGACTGGCTAATATGATGCTTTGGCTGTAAGTGATTTCTAAACGATTCATTACTTCTAAGTGTAAAGTTATTTGTTGGAGTAAAAAAAAGATTTTTTATCATTTCTTCTTTTTTGTGCACCGAACACAGGAAAAATATCCAACATGCCCTTTAGTACCTAAAACTAATGCCCTCGCTGACGCATCCATTACAAGGCATTGAACAATTCTATTAAAAACTTATCAGTCAAAACTTTTTTATTTAAGAACATTCAGCTCTGATATGAATTCTGATGAAAAAAAATCGTTTGAATGGGGTTTGGAACTACCTTAATAAATGCCTATAAGGACAGCATTACTCGTATTTATAACACTGCCAAGTATTGGCCAAAACCTCTTTTAAATAAAGGTAGGCCATCAATACCAAAATCTAATGTATGTAATGTTCGGCAATCTATTGTCATTCCCAACCGGAAAATCTGCCAAATCATTTTTATGGCATAATGAACATAAGTAGTTACTCTCTCCAACTCATCTCTGAATTACTTCAGTTGATGTTTTTAAAAGAGTCATTGCATCTTTCGGCACTATAATTTTGCACCTGACGGGCAAGTGAAACAATGCATTTAACGCAATGAAACTTATAGCAAAATCAACAGCCCACCTACTTAATTCTTCGCACAGATTATATTCATCCTCTTCACTTTCACTGCTGATACAATTTACTTAGTTTTCATCTTTTTGAAAATAAACCCATTTAAATTTATTAAACACGATTGTTCTTTGTAAAGAAATATAAAGAAATGGACGATAATGAAACTTATTTCCGCATATCTAATGACAATTTTGAACATACTTTGGAATTTGTTACCTCATTTTTTGTTAAAGTAATGTAAAGTAATAAGAAAAGCAACTACAGATATGTACTTTAAAAATTAGATAGATATGATTAGATTAGATATGTACTTTAAAAATTAGTGGATTACAGCAATTATATCACGATCAGGGTTGCCAGCTTGAAATCGAAGAATTTGTAAAAAAAAAACAAATGTATTTTAATTTTCCTGAAAATTGTAACCTTTTTTTATAACATTTTTTTTGGTCACTTTCCTTATCACTACTAACATTTTTTTTCTCACCTTCCTTGCCACTACATTTTCCACACTTACGACAATCTACATTCCAAACTATCTGGGAACTTCTTCTTTTCTTAGAGCTCGATAAAAAATAATAAATAATATCATAATTATCTTAAATTAACGGCGGACAAAGGCTTTACCATTCAATTAACGGCCACCTGGCAACCCTTGTCACGACAGTCAATAAGCCAAGCTGTCGTAGATAAGTACATTTAATTTAATTCTACATTTAAGCTAAGTTTACTTGCGTTCACTTACGCTGTGTTCCAAGAATAGGAAGAGGAAGTTAAAAGTTTGGGGAAGTCTAGTTTGACAATTCAATCACTGAAGTCAAACTATGTAGTTAATCTATTTACTAAACAGACTTTCGCCGTGAATACGTTCAGTAAAGAAGTTCCTGAGTTTTTTTATTTTAAGTTTTCGGGAAATTCAATTTTACAAAAATATTTTGGCGGTGCATTAAAGTCCAAAAGCCATATTCACATTACGGCAATTGCAAATACTAAAAAAGATTTCATTATGGTTGACATCGGATGCAATGAACGTGTATCAGATGGTGGTGTTCTGTTTTATACAAAGTTTTGCGAACATTTGCAACAAGGTCGTTTGCCACTACCGTCAATTCTACCTAATACATTGGAAGAATACCAATATCGCTTTATAGGAGACGAAGTCTTTGCTTTAAGCACGGATCTTATGAAACTATATCCACAAAAAAACAGCTATATAACCGGCGATTATCCAAAGCCACATATATCTGTGGTTGAGTCTTCTTTTGGCATACATGCTACAAAATTTGGAGTTTTTCAAAAAGCTATAAGCCTTAATCCACAGAAAGCTGCAAACATGACAACGACATGCTGTTACCTGCATGACTATTTCATGAAAAAAGAGCACTTATATTCTTCATCAAGTTCAAATGGTGATAAATTGGAGTTATCGGATATACAGCCCAATATAGCACGCGACCCAAGGAAAAGTGCTAAAACTATTAGGGATAACTTTTGTAAATATTACAACAACGAAACATAAATATAGCAATAATATGTTTTATGTGTATTTTTTTATAAACATTAAGCAAAAATTGCAGAGCTAGGAATGTCCATGCTTTGAGGGTGTAGACTTTATCTGCACCAGCGCCGGAACGTTTCGACTGAACAATTCGTTTTAACTCCTTCCTGTAGTTCGACCTTTGTGAGTTGAATTTCTTGCGAACATCGTCGACGGCTTAATTTTTTTCAAAAATTTAAATAGTTTTGGTATGCTTGTTGTTTTATTTTGTCGCTGTAAGCTTTAGCTGACGAGTGCCACAACTCGGGCAATGCTTTCAAGTTCAAAATAAACTCTTTCACAGTTTGTTTCTCTAATGTAAAATTTGATTCTACCGGCAGCACAAACTCGCTTTCAGTATTCTTTTTTATTATGTATTATTAAGTAAAATAGTTTTTTTTTTCATGTTTTATTTTTCTTCTTTTCACCAAGTTTTTAAAGTTTAACAGAATGTTTCTTAAAGGGGTTGGAAATTTAGCATTCAAAGACACTATAAGTGATCGTTTTAGGTACTTGGATATCCTACGTCGCAATCTCATGGCATCAGCGACCAAGCAGGGCCGTTCTACAGGGTGGTACTTTCAGCAACACAATGACCCGAAATAGGGTCCGACCGAAGGTGACTTTTTTGGCCGAAGCCGAAATTATAAATAAAAACTTACACAAACAAAAATTCCATGTACAAGTAACAAAAATAAATTATATGATTATAATCTATTAGCAAACATAAATAATATTAATTTATAATAATAATAAAAATTTAAGGTACTTTAGTATTCAAAGTTAATTAATTTTATATTGTAAGCTAAAAAGAAAAGTTTATCAACGTGTAAAGTTCGTTCTTTTATATATTTGATTAGGACCTGCCTAAATAGTTTGCCGGCGCTTAAGAAGGCCACGGTCATCAATGAAAACAAAATAAAACCCTTAGCACTACCATACAAGAGCGCTTAAATTAAAAGGAAGCCAATCTATAGGCTAAGTGAATCAACATTGATTGATTTATTTAGATCCGTTCCTGCTTTTATACAGAAATAACGGTATCCTTTCTTTTGTAAATAATAAAATATGTTTGACATAAAACAAATGCTAACTTAATGTCTATTTACAGTGGCTTCAATTAGTAATAGATTAGTAATTCATTCACAATAGATAACTATTAAATAGTAATAAGTATTGTTAAATAACAAAATACATTACAAACGTTTTCGCCACGCAAATTTGAACGTTAGTCGGTATAAAGCTGACTTGCAGCGCTAAATAGAAATAGATAGAAATTATTGTGCTATCTTTTTCCAGTTACAAAAATGAACTTGAATGCCAATAGCTAAAAGTATCTCCTTTCCTCATAATAATAGATTCCTTAATGTACATCTCAAACTCCATCTTAAAACTTGAAACTCAGCATGAGTAAGTGGCTGCATGGGCATTATGCGTTAACTGGAGAATGGAACCGTATACCTCCAGAAAATACCAAAACGTTGGTGTTTTCCATGAAAAACCGATTGAACGCGACTTTACAAACTAAGGGTGGCCCAACAAGATACTAATTTTGTTCATATTATATGTATTCCGTATGTTCCCTTTAACCAATTTTCTGAGCGTTCAGATTTTGTGAGTCTGAAATGATTCATATTTTTGATAAAAACATGAGCCTAAAACTATTTGCTAGCTCCTCATATATTTTGACTCTTTTCTGTCTCCCTTATGTTTCATAAATTCTGAACTTGAAACACACTGACACTATAACTCTTTTCTGACTCTTTTTTGCTTCATAAATTCTGAAAGAAAATTTGAACTGAAATTGTTACTATAGTAGCAAATAAATAAACTAATAAATTTAAAAAAAAAAAAAAAAATTGTTTTACTTCGCTTGTATCATACATATGTGCATCAATAAGATATTGCAGAATACTAATCGCGTGTGGGATAAATATACCTATGTAAGTTTTAATTGGATAGATTTAAATTTATAAAGTAAATAATAAATCCTTTATCACTATAGTGCTAAAGTGTATACAATAGAGAATTCAACAAAAAAGAGTGAATCAATAAAGAAATTGCAACTTACGTGGTCGAAGGCTATTAACAAAAAATCATTGCAACATTTAGCAGTAACTGCAGCATTTAAAGGTATGTATTGTTTAATGTAGGTAAATGTTAAAGTTTTTTCATTTAATTTATCTGTTCATAGGCGCATACTGCACAAAATTCAAGAATGAACTTAATTTTAAAAATACAACCGCCAAGTGGTTTCATACGGCCAATGACCATATTAGGTATAAGACTAAAATTACTAACTAAAGCAACTTAAAATTTTATTAATATAACGTTATTATGTATAATTCTATTACTATTTTATATACTATCTATATACTTATAGAGTTAAACATTTGCAATAATATCAAATATATTCATTCATATTCATCATTTCTACTATAATATTTATGTAAAATTGCTTACATTAAAATGGTTTAAACAATTGTAACCTTTTTATTACACAGAACTGATTTTAATAAAATGTAATTATAGACAATTGTCTATAAAAATTAAAAGAATTTGTTTATATGTTTAATGGAAGCTGGTTTTTTGAAGATCATAAAAACTCTCAATTATGAGTCAAATATGTCTCTAAAAAGTGTCAAAATATTGATATTTTAGGCTCAGAATAGTTTTATATTTCAGACTCTAATATGAGTCTAATTTTTGACTCTTTGAATTATGAGTCACATATGTCTCCAAAAAAAGTGAAAACATTTATATTTCAGGCTCAGAATAGTTTCATATCAGACTCCAATATGAGTCTAATTTCTGACTCATTTCTGTGTGCCCTTCCAAGAACGGAAATACACACATTTCTGACTCTTTTATGAACTCATAATGAGCGTATAAGCTCAGAATTATGAATCATATCTGACTCTAAAAAGAGTCAGAATCTTTGCTGGGTTATAATGAAATCTTTTTTAAAATAAATACATATACTTTTTTGTGTTTTAAAAATGAATTCATGTGTCCACACTATAAGCTCTTTTACAACAAATTAAATACGAATGTTTTAGTGGAATTTTAAACATACTGTGCCTATGCAGATTTTACCTGAAACAATGAAATTTCAATTTCGGACTCTGATGCAGGTTGTAAAGACATAAATTGAAGGAAATTTATACTTTACATACTTTTTTTTAAATTAAGAAACCATGAATTGAAATTCGAATTATTATAAGTTATCTCTTACCTAATAACAATTAAAACAAAATAAATTTATTTTTAACCCTGCATTACAGTCGCCTTTTTCGTAACGCCATTACTAACGTACTTTAAAATGATCATATATCTAAAATTTGTTCCTGAAACCATAAAATTTTATTTTTATAAGTAAAAACACTTATTTTACTATGTTATTCAAAAGTTTATTTTTTTAATTTAGATAATTTCACATAAAAAAAAATAAAAAAGTAAGGGTTTCATATAAAATTATGGCAAAATTCCATTTAATACTCCAACGTCTTGAATGTAGTCAATTATTAAAGCTGAACTGACGAGTAAAAATAAATTATTTAATATTTTCATATAAAATTATGGCAAAATTCCATTTAATACTCCAACGTCTTGAATGTAGTCAATTATTAAAGCTGAACTGACGAGTAAAAATAAATTATTCGGTGCAAATTTTTCAAGTAAAATCGATTCAAAGTCCTCGCACTATTAAAAATGAAAAATTCAATAACTTAAGTTAATTATTATTTTTTAACTAAAATGATCTTAATTAAAAAATAAAGTTTTGAGTTACATAGTAAATAAGTGTTTTTACTTATAAAAATAAGATTTTATGATTTAAGGACCTAATTTCATAAATTTGCTTATTTTAAAGTATGGGTGGATTACACCCACGTCAGTTATGGCGTTACAAATGGCGTCAATAATCCAGGGTTAAATCTTGAAACAATAACGCCAACTTGGCCTGCTCTCTTCTGTAGTTGGACATTATTTTGTGGTCTTTCGTTTTGTCCATGAACGAGTACAGACGTGTTTTCGTGTGTGGTCGCTCGCGTGGGTCTTAGTGTCGGACCAGTTCCACGTGTTTTTTTTCAAAGCTGTGGAACGTTTAAGAGCATTGAAAAAGGAGATGTAGTATAGATGATCCGTACCCTTGAGAATTTTTAATAATTAGTGTGATAGTTTTTTCGTCCCTTTTGTTTTTTGACCTTTTCGTCCTTTTTTCGCCCTTTCTACCCCTGAGACATTAAGGGAATATTCAATAGAGTGTATTTCAATGAAACCACCATATGGAGCTGACACATGTTAAAGTGGAAAACAAAGTGTAGAGAAAAAAAAAACAATTAAACCAGAGTGAAATTTTAAATGAAACAATAAAAAACTAAAAAACTATGCATATACAAAAACATACCTAAATAAGAGTGGAAATCAACAATGTGCATACCAATAAACTACTAAAAACAAGTGAAAAATGTTTTTTGTTTAAAAAAAATAAAAGAAAATTTCATAAACTAACATTTACTACCTGATGAAATTAGTGTTGAGAACGTAAAATCACACAATAACCGTTCTTTAAGACTTATGTATATTTACTTACATATGTACACAAAGGGAAAAAAAGAAACCGTTTTAAATCATCAGACCATACTCATTAACAAGATGGTGGTTTTTTTTACAGTTAAATGTGTTTTCGGACATACATGTATCAGTGATGGCATTTTCGGTACATTTGTACTTTTTTCGGTACATTTGCGTCCTGAAAAACCGCCGTCAGTACATTTAACAAGTTTTCAGTACATTCGGTACATTTGCCGCATTTTTAGTACATTCGGCGACATTTCAGCACATTTTCAGTACATTTTCGGTACATTTGAACAGTTTATAATAATTACCTGTTTTCGGTTTAATTAAATGAAAATAATTGCAATGTGAATATATATAATAAGTACCTTGTTTTTTGATAAATAATTACAAGGTGTGATTGTTGTAAGTTAATTTCATATATATCTCATTTTCCTAGGGTTTTTGAGATGACAAAACTGAGGACCTTTTTTTTTTTTTTAGTTATTGAGAAAATTTTACAAAAACTTCGTACATATTAGTAAAATTGGATGTTCACGCCAAAAAAAAAGTACATTCGGGCTCTAAAAAGTACATTTCAAGTCTCGATTCAGTACATTTTCACAAAACCTAAATGCCATCACTGACATGTATACAATTGATACACAGTTGATTTAAA
Source organism: Meiosimyza platycephala (assembly GCA_963662105.1). NCBI lineage: Eukaryota > Metazoa > Arthropoda > Insecta > Diptera > Lauxaniidae > Meiosimyza > Meiosimyza platycephala. Next base: position 64,722,047 of record OY759211.1, on the reverse strand, counting down.
AAAAAAACTAAAAGAAACTTATTTAATATTTAAAAAAAATATATGGACAATAAAATTGTCGTCGGTAACCAAGCAATATATGCATATTTGACGTGCAGCAGCCCTAATACATAGAAAACTTCGTGTTTATGGTAGCCCTTTCCCTCATCATCATAAAACAATTATTTTTTATTGTGTTTTCTTTTTATTGTGAAAATTAAAAACTTAAAATGCAAATGTTGACGAAATTTTAATATTCGTAAATTACAATTTATAAGGATTGTTCGCTGCGATGTTTAAATCGGTGAAGCTCTAATTGTTGTTTATAGTTTTTTAAAATGGCCGACTGTATTTTTTTTTCCCTTTTAGCCTTGAACTAATTTTATCTTAATTTTATATCCACGATACCAATTTGTACAATTTGGAGAAATTCGCCATTTGAGCTTCCATGCCTAATTAATTCTTTTACTGGATCTTTGTATTCATCTTTTATACAATGAGGGTTACAACAAGTTTCAACATTTCATCAATTTTATGAATTTGTGCAAATGACATTAAATTTATGTTTTTGGTCTATCAAACACTTCATAACGTACGTATTTGTTATTATATACATAACCATAAATATTTCGATATTTATATTAATTGAGCTTTTTATAACTACATATTCACTTATTTAAGTATAATTTATTAAGTTTTAATTTTATTTGAATACCATCAACGATTCGACAGATTTGTGCACAATTGGATAACTCTCTTTAGATGCTTCAGCAAGTCGACGCAAAACATAAGAAATCCAAAGCTCAGACACACACGAAAGGTATCTAGAGAATCTCTTAACTATGATCTCACATCCGATCCTTTTATATCAAATAAATGAGAAAATTGCGGATAAAAGTAAAAAATAATACTGAAATAAAAAAATATATAAAACAAGAAGATAGCATTATATTCGATAGTGAGGAAAGCGATTTTAGGGATGATTCTATTCCGCCAAACTATATGCAGATAAGCACTTCTTGAAGCTCATATTTGATCACCCTTTATGTATGTTTATTCTCATAGTAAATTTTTTTCATATTCATAGGTGGTGTAGACAAAATCGTCGTAATAGACTAATTAAAGTTTGACCGCAGGCACCACAATAATATCGGACTGTTGGAAGGTACATATGTAAGTCAAAAATTACTTTCATATATATAATATAATATATAATTTTTATTGGCATACAATTGCATAGCAGAGGACGACATCATCCTACAAACAAGATATCCAACAAAGTAATCAAAGCCATAACGGTACAAAAGGACGAATGTTTGAAAACTGACAAAATAAATTAAATTTGTGTTCTTCTTTACCAGCTCTGTATGTTCCACGGTGATGGAAATGCAATTTACTTATGCTGAATTGTCATAACGACCATAAACAGTAATTGCGAGTGCTACGAGATAACGACAGTGCCATTCTGAGAGCATTCAAACATGCAATAAAAACGCAATTAAATCTCATTTAACGAAAGTACTTGTCTTATAACTTTTTCATTTTCATCGAACGGGAATTGTTTTCACCAACATCCCTTATTTGAAGGTAATAACTTTGGCAAGTACAAACATTTTATTTATGCTCCGAATTGTACTGAATCGTTATCATTATGAAAAATTTTTGCCAAAAGCACATACAATACAATATTTTACGATTTACGCCATAAGAATACTTTTGTCTTTCCCATTATAAGAACGAAATCGTAAATGAATAATTTTACTCGTGTTTCGAAATTATGACTATCATAAAAAGAAGTGTTATCATTAGATTGGCTACTACCATGCAACGTGTACGAGTATACAGTCGGTGGCTAAAGTTTAAATACACTCCCGCTCATTTGAATAGGTTCAACATGTTTCTCGTATTCTAGCCTGTCTCCCTTAATTTCTGTTGTAGGTACACTTAGTTTTTTTATTTATTTTAAAAGATCATTTGTTTATACAGTAATCCCCGCTTATAAGCATCTCTGAAAATGATTGATTTTTGGTGCATATAAGCGTGAAATGCTTATAAAAATACTCGTTTATATGCATGAAAAGTGCATATATAAAAATTCGGCTACATCTACCAAATATGCTTATATAGAATCGTAGTTTCATTTATGCTGTTACTTAACGCCAACTAACTAGAACCCTACAAAAATATTTTTAAAGGCAAAAAGCTCTGAAAATTAACACTTTATATTTTACGAATATGTATTCCAGTAAAAAAATAAAAAGCAAATCAAAATATATATGTATATAGTACATATGTGTATACAAAGTTCATGTGATCATGTAGAATCTACATACTATAATATAGAATTGCAAAATTATTCTTTCTTACAAAAACGAGTAATCTTGGATTGAATATGACTGCAGCCCTTAAAAATATGTTCTTCAATGTCAACAAGTTCGTCAGTAAACTTATTTAGTGGCAAACGAAACTTTCGAAGCGTGTCTAATGAGGCCAAAGCTGCACTCAATGAAGGAATTGGATCTATTTCAGCTGCAATTCTGTTTCTTCATCTTCCTCTGTCTTATCATCCGATATGGGCAACAATTTCATTTTCCTTTAACTCTTCCCAGCATGGCAAGCTACTGTCAAGCACATTTGACATTGCAATAGGAATGACACGATTGTTTGTTATCAATATTTTTTTAACAAAAAAAACTAAAATTTTTTTCTCTGTCGTGCATATAAGCGTGAATGGAGGAAAAAATTGGAGATTTTTTGGGGCTTATATCCGAGAAATGCCTATAAGCGTGTGCATATAAAGGAGAAAAGTGTTAACAAATCTAAATGTAGAAATGAAATTGCACAAGTTTTGATGCATATAAGCGAGAAATGCTTATAAACGGCGTGCATATAAGCGGGGATTACTGTATATAATTCAAGAAAAAAAATTAACGGGAAAAATCAAGTTATTTTGTTGTTTGGCTTTGATTTGAATCTGCCAATAATGCATGGTAATTTTTTGGCTCATCTGAATAGGTTCTGTAGCAAAAGTGTCAATTGGTGTAAAAGTACGTAATCAAATCGTTGCAATTTTTCTGAATTTTACATTTGCAATTAATTTTCTTCTTTAGCTTAAAAAATTGGTCGCGGCAAAGTTCTGACGGAAGTAGAAAAAGGAAAAGTTTAAGTGTTTCGCGTATCCGGACTAAATAATCGTCATATCCCAATAAAAATTGACCGAAGCCAAATTGTTGTTAGCAATTAGCTACGAGAAAAATAAGAAAAAAAGGATATATAAAACCGCTACAGAAAAGGATAGGTAGGTCATCATCAGAGCTGCATGTAATTCCCGCGACTCAACCGTAAAGATAAAAGAAAAAACGCTCAGAGAGACTAGTTTAGTAACCATTACAATATTTTACGTAGAGTTAAATATTTAAAGAGACTAAAACTGAAGAAAAAACCACTACTTAATGCCACTCGAGAAGGGCACGCCTTCAGTTTTGTTATGACCATATTACTGTGAAACTAAGGGAGACAGTCTAGAATACGAGAAACATGTTGAACCTATTCAGATGAGCGGGAGTGTACATCCCTCAAACTGAAGTTTTTAATCAATAGTAAATTAAATCGAAAATAAAAAAATTTTAGTTTATCGCATAGAAAACAGAAAATTTATTGAAACCGGAAAAATAGACTGGGCAGAAGTTTCAATTCCAAACAAAAAATTTTGTGGGGATCGCTGTCTTATTGCAATATCTATTACCTTTAAGACCCAAGCTATACACAAAGGGCTTCAAGTCTTGATGTAACATACTTTAAAGAAAGTGTCTATATCATACCATCGATAGAAACTGTAAGAATATGTAATACACCACATTTATAATTAAACTTATAGTCATTCAGCAAAGACCAATATTACCAGGTTAAATTGTTCCATTTGTTATCTTTGTCATGTTTGTTGAATAAAAAATAGCATTGATCAATAAGTAAAAATGTACAATATTGGTCTTTGCTGAATGACTGTAAGTTCATAATGTTTAATTATAATTATTCAGTTTAGCTAAAATTTCGTTTCTTAGTGCTGAGTTTACATTTCCGTACTGTACAATATCACACCAGTGAAAATATTTAAAAATTACAGTGCGGGTTGTTGATACATAATAGGTCTGTTCCAGAACTTTTAGAGCAGAGACTCGCAAGTTTTATAATTTGTGAGAATAAGCAAAAAAATTTCTCTGAGCGTGAAAAATTGCCAAAAATACGGGAATATGTTTTAGTAAAAAGTTGCAACTTTTGTGGAAAACGTCAAAAACACATTTATAATTTTTTAATTTTCTTTCAACTTCAATTTTCAAATTCAACTTTATTTAATTTTTGTTGTTGTTGTCTATATTTTTTTTGTTATTTATTTTGTTGATTGAAAAAATTTCACATTTACTGTCAAAGCATGAGCTTGAAAATTTTTACTACTCGAAATTTGTGTAGCAGAAAATAGCAACATTTGGTAGGGACTGGAATTTTTATTTTCATTCTCTTCTGCAATTTTTTTTTTGTACCGGAACAAGAAATAGTTAAAAATAGTACAAATTATCAGAATTTGTTTTTCAAAAGGTAAAAAATTGGTAAAATCATACAATAATAGATAACTATAAACGACGTTATCTCAGCTAATTTCCAACAAAAATACTTTTGTGGATCATCATTTTGACGGAAACTACGTCATCTTTCTTTTCTGTGAACCAATAATAATACCTAAATACACTCAGAAAAAATTATACACAAAAATTTAAATAAGAACAAAAATTTAGAATTTTCGGTTTTTTTAAATAGTCTTTTTGACTTAACTTATTTAAAAAACAAGCTTTTTGACTTTACAAAGTGCCACTTTAATAGGAAATCTAATTCTCTACAAAAGTTGTATGATGTGTTGACACTAAAAATATATAGTTTTTGAGTTATAACTAGTTAAAAAAAATAAAAAATGGACAAATTTGCACCGTCCTCAAAAGTCCACGCCGAAGCTTAATTGCACTTTTGCATTTATCATTTATAGGGTGCAATTGAGTATATAAGACAATGAAATACCTTTAAAGAATTAGTTCCTTGTTCAACTACATAGTCAATAGCCTATTAGTAGGGCAAGTAAAAATAAAATCAAAAATATCGAACAATAACAATTTGTACATTTTCTTTTGAATGAAGCAATTTAAAGACTGTGAAAAATAAATGGCTTACTTTAGTTAAGCACAAAGGTAGTAGGCTATACAATAATAAAAAAATATTTTGAAAACTTTTGAAAATTTTTTTCTTGGAAATATTTAAGGTTAAAGTAGGAATTTCAGAAAAAAAATCTTTAATTACATGTTTTAAGCTTTGTAAAATAGAATTGAAACAATTGTGAAAGTTTCTGACCTTAAGAACTGGTTAATTAGACTAAACTTAGGAAAACTGCATTATTTCTGTTTTGAAATATTTTCTAAAATTAAAGTTATTTATGTGTTTCTGAGAGAACCTTTTAAAATTCAGATTAACACCCGAATTCGACCTTCCGGCGAAAAGTGCAATATCTAACACAAAAATTTTTAAATTTTTTTTGATGCAAATCTTATCTAAATTCATAGAGCTTTCAGAAAGGCTTTCAGCCCCCTAAAAAATTCATATTTCGTACATTTTTGAACAGGTCTAGTATACATACTTATATGCTATAAAGGCAATTGTGATGTATTTACTCGAAATCGAGTGAATTTTATACGAAAATGGCCAAAAATTGTTTAAATGAACTGCTAGGATTTGACGCTGGGCGGAATATTTTTCCCAAAAACCACCCTCTAAAACCCTGCATACTTAGTGATCGCGACGAAACTTTTTTCGCCTTCCTGACAGCCGTGTGAGTTATTGGATAGATTGGATAAGAAATTAATGGAGATACGGCCTTGTTTCACTAAGAAAAAAGTACTCTTTCATCAAAATAATGCTCGAGCACATTCAAGTACGATTGTCGCAGCACGAACTGCGAATTGCTTTCGCTCCCAACTTACTCACCCGACTTGGCCCCCATCGATTTTTTTCCCAAATTTAAAATCATGGCTCGGAGGAATACGATTCAGCTCAAATGAAGAGATTATTACCGAAACAGAAGGATAGTTTGAGAAATGTATTTTTTGGAGGGGATAAACAATGGTACCAACGTTGGGAAAAGTGTATAAGGCTAAAAGGATACTAGTTGAAAAATAAATAAAAATTTGTGAAAAAATTTACGTCTTTATTTCAAACACGGGTACTTATTGATCCACCCTCATATGTACGTCACAACAAGATTTGAAACTTTTTGTGGATAGCTTGGGTCATAAAATATTTTTATTTTCGATTTTATTTATTATCTTCTGAACTACATATTAATAAACTGCATATTCACATTATTATTGATATGCTTAGATTTATTTAAAAGTGAAGTTTGAGGGGTGTATTTAAACATAAGGTCCTGGCTGTAGGTATGTTCAAACTGTTGTTTTTTGCTTATCGTCAGTGTTGCTAAGAAAACGGCAATGCTTGAAAATTTGAATTTTTACTAGCTGTACCATTGTTTCTCCAACATGATTCAAAAACTTTTTAATAACCACTTTATTACTCCTATTATGTTAAAGGCAGCGAGCGATATTAAAAAAAGTTATTTAATTACGAATCAGTATGTTAGACCTGGTGGGAAAAAAATGTTCACTCTGTCCAGCTTTATCTCCTGTTATTAAACGAGCTGAAATTGTATGTATGGACACTTCCAGGGGAACGGGTTTGACAATTTAAGAATTATAATTCTTAATAATTATTTCTATTGATATCTTTTCAGAATGCAATTTCATCTCTTTCAACAAATACTATGGTACGCTACGATATTTATTAAATATATAATAATTTGACTATGTATGTGTAATTAATATATATGTTTTAATTAATTTTTCTCTGCGCAACGGATGTGACGTTGAAAAAAGCTCTTGCTTTAATATTTAAAGTTTGAGTTCAAATTGTCTAAAATTTTGAAGGAATGAGTGATAAATTGATATTATTTTAGAAATACACCGTAAAAATTACTATATTGCTTTATTTAATGTTGTAATGTCTCCATTATTAAATGCTGTAATTTTACACATGAAAATACACATTCGATGTGTAAAGATACAGCAAAATTGTGTAAACCTATACACATTATTATTATAGATTTAATGCCTGCAAATTTACTACGATGGATGTGTAAAAATGCAGGATTTATATTAGCGCAAACATATAATAATTATGTTTGTGAATTTTTTTTTACAAAATTAGGAGATAACAATAAATAAAAAATACAAATTCGTTTTGAGGTAATATTAACATAGAATAAGTAAGAGTTTACATATTTTACAATGTTGTGGGATTATAGCAGCTTATTTACAGAGTTTTACTTGCTAGAATATTTTTTTATTGTTGTTGGAAAACAAAAATAGTAAAAAAAAGTTTAATATACATTCGAAAGTTAGTTATAAGTTTGTTAAATAATAAATGTTAAATAATTAAATGTTAAATAATAACAAATAATTTGTGCGACTTAATTATCAAAGTTGAAATCCCAGAAAAAAAGCTAACTGTTTCATTCTATATATAGGTATGCAACGCTGTCAGCCTGTGATGGACCAAAGAAGTATCTGAAAGAAAATAAATGTACAAGTGCAAATTAAAAAATTGGAACAAGTAAAAAAAGTGATTACTAAACTCTTATTGTAATATGTTTCAAGTATTTATTTTGTTTTGCCTTCTTGACATACATAATATGTATGTGATGAATTTCGGTAATTCTGATATTTAACGAAATTGAATACGGCAGCATTTCTATACAATAAAAGGCACATAAAATATATACATATTTAGTATGTTTTACTTACCGACAATTGCTAGCCATGGTGATGGAATGGGATTTCTAGTTTTAACTGTTTCAACTATTGTTCCGAACTAGAATGAAGAACAAATATTAAAAAAGAAGGCTTAACGAGACATTTTAAAATTTTACCTCAAACCGTTTAAAAATAAAATCCGGATTCTCTCGAAAATAATATGACAATCGCTTTACTATATTAATGGCATTCTTCTTCAGACAATTGATTAAACTATTTTTGGATTTGCTGAAGTAATAAAAAAAAAACAGTCTTGGTTGGCATAGAAATCGGTTTCAAAAGTTTTCGGATTTACAGCCATCAATAGCTCGAAATGTTCAAAAATTATTTTTTTTTATCAAATATTTATAGCCAGTTTTCCTGTATGTTAGCTACATTTGGAATTTTGATTCTATCGTTGAAATATGATCTTCGTAGTGGAAAACACTGTTTCATGTAAGCATTTTTTCTTAGGTGGTCGGTTTAGATGATTGGTTCCATTTATCATTTTTACAATGAGAGAGTGTGGAGTTGAAGTAATTAAGTTGCCAAGACGATCTCTTTCTAAAAACGAATCAGGGAAGATATCTGCAGCTTGTTGTGCAACATTTCTTATTGCAGCAGTTGGTATATAAGGTAAATCTTTGCGAAGCTCATCCACGAGAAGATTGCAGGAGTTCATGCGTTTACCTGAAAATCAAACCAATAATTTTCATAAAATACCACTGAAAGCAGTCATCATAACAAGATCCTAGAAAATCAATTACAGATGTAAAGAGTTTTGACATGAATTGTGAACCTTGGTCACTTGTTACTTTTAATGGAACTCCGAAACGTGGAATGTATGCTGTCAGAATATTCTTTAAGGGATACATTTCTGGCCAACGAATATGTCTGTCTATGATCGATAGTAAATATTTATGGTCCTTTGATGAAGGTAACGGTCCAACTATGTCCATGTGTATGTGTTCGAAACGTCGTGGGGGAATTTTAATTTTAAGTATTGGAGATTTTGTATGTCGTTGAATTTTAGCTTTTTGGCAGGCTAAACATTCTGTCACCCATTGATTTATCATTTTGTTCATCTTTGGCCAAAAATATCTTGTTGAGATAAGATGCCGTGATGATCTTGTTTCAGGATGTGAGATGCAATGTAAATTTTCGAAAATTCATTTTCTTAAAATATCCGGAATAAATCTCAATGTTCAAAGATTCTATTTTAATCAATTCTGATTTGTATAAGTTTAGTGAGTTAGTTATTAATTGCTCTAATTCTTTGTCTTTTTGTTGTTCAATGTGTAAAAGTTTTAAATTAATGTCTTCATGATTAATAACTTCAATTTCAAAAGGTCTAGACTCTAGAGAGTAAATCTGCATCAATATTTGAGTCGCCTCGTATATGTCTAATGTCATTGGTAAATTGAGATATGAATTCTAAATATCTTGTGTGTCTTGGACTTCTGTCTACTTTAGAGTTAAGAGCGTAGGTTAAAGGTTTATGGTCGGTTAGCACAAAAAATGATCGTCCTTCAAGAAAATGTCTAAAATGTTTCAAATTTAAGTATATTGCTAGTAATTCCCTATCGAATGTACTATATTTAATTTCAGCCGGACTTAGTTTCTTTGAGAAAAATGCGAGAGGTTCAATTTTATTTCTTGTTGCAGAACTCCTGCTATTGCAAATGTAGAAGCATCTACTGCAATGTATAATTTTGCTTTACTGTTGAAGTGATTTAACAATATATTCTTAGCAAAATATTCCTTAACTTGTTTAAATGCTTCTACTATGTCAGTATTCCATAAAAGTGACTTTGATTTACTTTTGATTGCAGCAGTTATAATAGAATGAATTGGACTAAGTGTATGTGCTAAATTTGGAATATAACGATGGTAATAGTTTAACATTCCGACAAATTTCTGTATTTGTTTAATTGATTTTGGCTGTTCGAAATCTCTTATAGCTTGCACCTTTGTTTCAGAAGCTCTTATCCCTTCGGATGAAATGTTATAGCTTAAGAAGTCAATGTTTGAAACTCCAAATATTCATTTGTTTGGTTTAATATTCAACCCGTATTCTGCTAATCTTTCGAAAACGATTTTTAGATGTGTTAGGTGTTGATTTGCATCTTGACTTGCTATCAGAATGTTGTCAAGATAAACGAAAGTGAAATTAAGACCGGTAAAAAACTTCATTGATGAACCTTTGGAATGTTTGCGCTGAGTTTCGAAGATCAAAAGGTATTCGGGTAAACTCATACATTCCAAAAGGTGTTGTTATCGCAGTTTTGTGTATGTCTTCTTCAGCCATTGGAATTTGGTGGTAAGCACGTATAAGGTCTAATTTCGAAAAGACAGTTTTGTCGCGAAGGTCAATATTGAGATCATGAATATGTGGAAGTGGATATCTATCTGGAACAGTAAACACATTTAATCTGCGATAATCACCACAAGGTCGCCATTCATTTGGTTCTTTTTTAGCAACTAAATGTAATGGTGATGAAGTTGATGATTTGGAAGGACGACAGATAACTGCTTTAACTAAAAATTCGAATTCTGTTTCAGCGACTTTATGTTTGATTGGGTCTAAACGTCTGGGTTTGGAAAAAGGCAATTGTCCTTTAGTAAGAAGATGATGTACAGTTGAATGCTTTACTGGTAAATTATAATTTGGTTCTGCTGTTATGGAGGGATAAAATTTAAGAAGTTGTGTGAACTTATTTTCTACGGTGAAAATACGAGGTAAAGAAATATTACAAAGATCTGAAATTGTATTTATTGATAATTTGGTTAAATGATCAATCAAACATTTATTTTTAACATCTATAAGAAGTCCGTATTTCGAGAGAAAATCTGCTCCAATAATTGGTTTCGAAATATTGGCAATCAAGAAAATAAAAGGAAACTCCCTACGTAAACCTACATTTACGTTGAGTAATTTCATTCCAAATGTTGAAATTGTACTACCATTTGCTGCTGTCAATATGATGTCTGAAGATCTTGTATTATTTTTGAATTTTGAAGAAGGTAAAACTGAAATTTCGGCTCCGCTATCAATAAGAAAGTTTAATTTGTTGTCTTTATCATAGACAAATAAGCGACGAGTAAAGATTTCTAGATTCCCATTGTCTGTCGCTGCAACAATGGGTTTCTTTAGTTTGTTGTTAACGTATTATTGTTATTAAATGAACATGGTTGTTCGCATTTCTTGGCTTTGTTTCCGAATTTATAGTGGAAGCGACAGATCCAGTTTTTAGATGAAGATCTCCTACGTTGTTGGGATCTTTGTCTAAAATGTGAACGAGAGTTCCTTTCGTAGAGCTGTTGTTTAATTTCACTAACTTCAACACTTAATTTTGAAAATTTTCACACATCGTAGAAGTAACACGAGTTAAGTTTTCTAAAACTTTTTCGAAATTTGAGGAAATTGGTGTATCTCCACCGGTTGAAGACTGAATAAGGGATCGAAACATTTTAGAGTAGAGGGATTACAATGAAGTGATAAAAATATTTTTCAAATAGTATAATGTTTTCAATAAATAATTTTAAAATGGTATTACATTTAAATTATGTAATTATAATATACATATAATATAACATATAATATAATGTACTTATCTTAGTTATAATTGCTTCTTTGATGTGTGTTGTAGTTGTTGAGTTCAATGCTGATGTTTCATTTATTCATGTAGATTTAAGTAAGGAGCTTTTTCAAACGCAATATACTATTTACATATTTATGTGAGTAGCAGATTTCCTCATCCGTCTGTAAATCAGCTACAGAAGTTTCGTCATTCACTTCAGGTTCAGATGTTGTGTCGGATTTGATATTGTTGAATAAATCGTGGATTTTTCTTTTTTGCTTCTATCTAGTGCAGTCAAATTTGAAATGGTTATTGATGCATCTGATGATAATGTGAGTAATATATATATTTTATATATAGTAGCAGGTTAATGGTCTCCTGGCAGGATCGCCAATTTTAGGTTTACAAAATTAATATATGAATTTTTATTTTAATAATTGTTTGATACAAATCTATGTGCTTTCATATAATTATTTTTCTTAAATTGAAAATTCAAAATTGAAAACATTCTAAAAAATTGAATATTACAAATTGAAAAATATATTTTTAAAGTACAGTAGACGTCCAATATAATGAACTAATTAATGCACGGGACAGTCGTAATATCGTAAAATTCGTTATATCGAAGTGTTTTTTTATTAAAGAAACTGGCTTTTATTATCGCATATATTAACTCGTATAAACGTTAAATTAGATTTTGCAATGCTTTTCTTACTGGCGATCACCTTTACTGGTAAAAAAAAAGTTATTTCAGTTCAACAGTTATTTTTGAATTAAACAATGTTCGTTATTAGGAACGGAAAACGTTTTTAGCGTTCTTAATTTAGAGACATCAATGGAAAAGTCTCAATTTGAAAAACTGTTCATTCAAATGGAAATTCGTTATATCGTTATACGTTATATTGGAAGTCTACTGTACTTAAAGTATATAATAGTAAAGTAGATACCTACAGCACCTGCTGAACAAGCCAAAAACTTTTAATGTTATATTTATTGTGATATGATAGTAATCTTTTTAAAATTTTGTGTGTAGATGTCGGTCAATACCCTGCCGGACTCACTCAAATAAACAGGTTGACGATATTTACTAATTTTTAAAGTAGCTTATTTTTAACTAGTTGTAAAAGTAGTTTAAAAAATATGCAGAGATCAACCAGTTTGTTTCCAAAGATTTATGTTTGAAGGAAAAAATTTCAAAAAATGGAAAAAAATAAACAAAATATGTCATTTGCATGAAACAAAATAGGCAATTTATTTAATTGTCATTTAATTTAAATTTACCTATCAATTTAAATACGTAAAATATTAAGTTTAAATTTAATCTTTGTAATTTTGAAGTGCGTGAGTGTGTTATCTAATTTTTTGTTGCAAAATGAGAAAAAGAAATTTAAGACGTTTAATTAAAAAACAAAAAGAATTCCTTAATGTGTACGAAGTACTACACGGTATGTTCAATGAATTCAAAGTTGAATATTTTATGAATTTTACATATTTTGTATTTTGCAGAAGCGATCGAAGCAGACGATGCTGATAACTGCTTATATCAGGCTCTCTAAGTTACAAAAAAAAAGGCACTTCCACAAAGTTTGCGTGGAAAAGAAAAATTCAAAATAATTTACATAACCAATACTATTTTTACCTATCTACCTCAATAAAAACATACTTGTATACTACTGTTTTACCTCGAGGTTGCGCATCTGCTCGTTTTATCTCTCTTCGTGTACATGGCTATCTTTACTTTCAAATAATTACATTTGGTTTATTCGTTTAGTAATTAATCCTAGTTACTCTATTCTACTTAAGGCTTTGTTTATGTTTAAGTTTAGTTTTTAAGTGTATACTTAACATGTCGTGAAATGAAGCAAACATAATGCACCGTGAGCTAGAGCAATCTAGTACATATTTAAAAAAAAACTCAAGTCAATGTGGCAATAGATTTACTTGATTAGTATTGTAAATGTAAGAGCAGGCCATACATTATTACAGTCGCAAAATTTAAAAACAAAAAAACTGATTTAAATTTATTATTTGTATACTCGATTTAAAAGTGTAAATAAAGAATTCAATTTAATTCAATTCAATTGAATAATTAATTGGTGTGCAAACTAATTTCATATCAACTAGTTTTAAATTTTCTAAAACAAGAATAGTTCCGAAAGTAGTTACCCACAACTGTTTTAGAAAGTAGTTTATCAAAATTGCATTAGGAAGTAGTTTACCTGAACTGGCTGTAATGAACATCCTTCTTAAGTTGTTGAATTGTGGTTTGACCTTTATTAGCTAATATGCAAATTGCAATTGTATTTAGTTGATACACGCACCATTTCGCATGATCATTTGACACTACTGTCATAGTTTCGAATATGCAATAAAGTGCATCACTGCATTTGCTCAAAAAAAAAAAAAAAGGTTGGCAAGTGTGACGAAAAAGTTTTAACTTCCTTTTTCTTGGAGCCATCAAACGAAAAACATCGTATTACCTCTTGCTGGTAATATGAAAAATTTTTTTTTGCATCATAAAATATCCGGTAAGCACAGTGAAATCAAAAGTATATTTCTTAATTTTTTCTGCCAATTTTCTTGAAAAATTGGTTTTGCAAATGCTTCACGCGATATTAAACTATTTTAAAAAATTAAGAATTATCTTTGCATCTTAACAAAGAATTTTGTCTCCTAGTTTTTTCTAGAAAAGTGCATTAGCAAAAAGTGCATTAGCAAAAAGAAAAAGAAAGAGTGCAAATTTTATTCAGCATCGAATTTAAGGAGCAAAGCTTGTTGTAATAAAACATGAATTACATGCCTTTATTCGGATGTTGCCAAGAGTAAAATTTTTCAGCACATGGAAAGTGCTACATAATTTCTTGCTCGACAATTCCGTCTTCCTATGTTTCCTAGAATCCAGAGATTGCGTTGACTTATTCGAAATAATAGGTAAAATAAAACATTTTGCATAAAGTTTTGGGTCAAATCATATTTCTCGAATTAATAGTTTCAGAAAATTGCTTATTTCAATGCTGAGAAATTTAAGTACGGCGTTAAGTGGTCATTTACGCTATAGACCACATGTTCCACTTTCACCAGTTCCATCAGTCAGCAAAAATGTATTCGAACTCAGCACAGCAACGGCATTGTTTCAGCATCATCAGTTAGTCCATCGCAACCGGTAAACTACGCGCTGGCTTGACGTGCCATAAAAATTGTCAAAAGCGTAAACAAAAAATATTAGAATTTCGTGTTAAATAATTACAAAAAACTCTTGAAAGACAGCTAAAACTCGGTCCTAAAAGTGTTCCTTAAAAAAATCCGGTTAAATTGATATTAAGTAAAAAGAATCTATGCAAATACAAAAATTCCACTGAAAAACTAAAAAGTGTGGAAATTTCGTTTCGAATAACAAGTTCTACAAAGGCTTAATCAGCTAAATATTGTGAAAATTTAAAATTAACTCTAGCCTATTCGCTGCAAAGCATTTCAAAAAAAAAAAACTATTTGCATATGCTATTTTCTTGTTTCGGTTAAAATTCTATAAAAAATACGCATAAAAAGCTATTAAAAAGTGAATTAAAATTAAGTTAAAATACTTAAATCTAAGCTTAAAGTTAAGTAAATCATATTTTTTCAATTCGTGACATAATCCCTAACTTAAAGTTTTCCATTAGTACCTAATTTCGATTAAAATTTGAAAAAGTAGAAAAATTATATAAAGTGCATAAATTTCAGAAAGTCAAAACTTGTTGACGAGTATGAATTTGGCCAGTTTATTGAGCCAGGATGCATTTTCTAATACCAATGAGAATGCTATTCTGCTCAATTTTATTTTTATGGTCACTAAGAATATGCTCAATTTAATTTCGCTCAACACAGCTCAATGCTTGCTCAACGTCATCATTGAAGGCCTTCATCGATGGAGTGCAGCATACTAACGTAAAAAGTGAGTAATATTTTTACTATAAATAAACTATTAAAATTTGACATAAAAAATGATTTAGTTGAATTGAATTAATATTAAATTTATATAAAATATCGATTTTTTTATTCTAAAGTAAATTTTCATAAATGCAACAACAATAAATGCATAGTGTAGGTTACAATTGCTAGCACGCGCTCTCTTTGTTCCAAGAGCGTACGTTTTTGTAAACAAGTTTTTTCTTCTTTTTTTTGATCGCGCTCTCAGAGTCTGCAATTCTTGTTAGTAATTAGGGTTGTCGTTATGCTAAAACATATTTTACTATGCTAACTTAAAATAACTAGTACTTATTTTGAACTTATGATTTATTAAAATACATGACTTAAATATTAATTAACAAATGCCTTAAAAATGAGAAATTTAAGCTTAAATGAATTTAGTTGAATTTCAGAGATGATTAAATTTACACTATTATATTATATATACATATACTAAAATAATTTTATTTACTACTATTTTTTACTACATTTTTTTTTCTACTACTTAAACATAAAGCTTTTTTGTTTTGGTTTTGGTTTATAAATAATGGCAAATGTTTTTGAGTAAAATTCTCCATTAAGACAATAACATGCATAAAATGCATATAGTTTTGTAAATGATAAACTATCTCTTTTAGTTGCTTAATTTTTTTGTGAGTATTTTGAAATGAAGTTTCTCACTGTGAAAATTCTGCGCTTTGTGAATATGATTAAATATACTAATTTTTTTAAGTGAATAAAGTTTTATATTAAAATGTCGGAATAAAAGCTAATTTGTTTCCTTAATGTGATATGGCAGGATATGGATAAGTAGGTCTTTAGTGGGGTCATATAAATATCTGTGCAATATATGACCAATGGTAGGGTGGGTTTCGAGCACGTATCTTCGCAGTCATCTAGAAGATACATTTTAAGATGATATAGAGGTCGATATCTTCAGTTTCTTTTTATTAAATTTTTTCATATACATATATTTGTATAAGACATGATCATTGGGGCTTGTTTTTGCATATGGTCATGTAGGTCCATTTAGTGTAGCTTTATAGGGAGTCTACAATAATAATTTGTGTGTATGGTGTTAACGTTAGTTGAATTGGTCACGTACCCCCCCAACGACTGAAGCTAGTGGCTTTAATGGCTCCCGCCCCCGACCCTTTCACTACTACAACTTGCGACAATCAGAGTTTGTACCAAAGTAAATTGGTATGAAATATTTTAACTTGACCATTTATATTGCGATAAATGAGACTTAACCTGATTGTATAAGACTTTAAATTCTAATTAGCAATACGTACATTACATGGCTTAAAAAGTAGTTCATCGAAACTAGTTGAAAAGATATGCAGAGGCGGACAATTGACTTGTGCCTAGGACAACATATGTTAAAATAAACAGTTCTCTCAAAGAAAATAAATCAATCGTTTAACCAGTTGTGGTGTATAAAAAATTAGTTTTTCAACTAGACTTTAACTAGTTGATTTCCCTACAGGGTATAAGCTTTGAAATTAAATCGAGTTCGACAAGATTGCATCTGGCACCTCCCATACCAGCAACATTAATTTGGATATACATACATAGTTAAAGATTGAAAAGCGATAAAAAAATTTCTTATACACAGAAAAAACAGAAAAGGCAAAATCAAAGAATTGCAATTCTATGAATAAAATTTCTGGAATTCAACTATTCATTTCTTTGAATCAAAGAAAAAATTTGCAAAATCGAAACCCTTTGTTCCTTGGATTTTCAAATTTAAATTATCTGATTTTACAACAAAATTAGTAGATTCAATTCAAACTTTGAAATTTTTTACCTGCTTTTAATAATGCATAATATGTTCACATAATAAACTTAATACAGTGAAAGCTCGTTAATCCGAATTAATGATTGCAGACCCTTATTCGGATTAACGATATATTCGGATTACTGGATAGGCTGTTTTTATGTATAATACATATTTGAAATAACTCTATATTCGAAAATACAAGTCAAGATTTCAAAAGAAATTTAATTTTATTTTTATTTATCAAAAAGAAAAAATATAACATTTTTTAATAAAATAGGTTTGCTGCTCTTTCACTGCACATGCTTCTAATGCTTTATTTCGTAATTCTTGCACGTTTTTTGGCCATATTACACGACATTTAAATTGAGGTTTTTGCGTACAATGCCAATCAATAACTAAACGCAATAAGATACAAATATTACACATGTGCTTATGTACATACATATGCAATATCAATCATAGCAGGCTCTGAATCTCAATGTGTCCCGTTAGTTTTTTAAATTTCATTCTTGGTTTCGTCAAAAAAAACTTTGCAAACCTAGACACAGCAATAAAAAAACAGAAAAATAAGAAAAAAATTAAGATTCGGTTTACAGAGCTTCAATCAATGCGGACTATAGAATACGTAACGCGTCATAAATTCAATTCGGATTACTGGATAATTCGGATAACACGCCTTCGGATTAACGATCTTTCACTGTATATACAGTCTGCGACAAAACGATAGCACAACTAGTTTTTCGGTGTTTTAAAGGATTAAGAACAATTATTAAAAATTTATTTTCATGGTATATGTTCTTAATGCTAAGGAAATAAATAACTTGTAAAGAATTTGTTAAAAAAATTACTGCATTTTAGAATCAAACCAAAAACCTTAATTTTAAGGTGCGACAAAACGATAGCACAAAATGTTTGTAACTTAAATTCGTTTTAACTGTTTTAAGATAATAAAAGTAAAACATTATTTTAATAATGATCCTCCTTTATTCTCTGCCACTTCAGTCATTCGCTTTTGTAAGGATTTAAGTAGCTTTTTAACGTATTTTCGAAGAGAGCCTCGCAGTGGGCTAATATGCTCTATTTGAGCTCGTGGATGGACTCATACTGCCGGTTTTCTGCATACACCATTCGAGCCAAACAACCTCAGCAGTTTTCAATAATATTTAGGTCAGGAAAACGCGCTGGTCATTCTAGAAGATTCAATTTGTTGTCCCGGAAAAACTTGTTTTCTATTTTTGCTGAATGAATCCTGCATTATCCTGCTGAAATATCATGGTATCACTGGGTTATTGCTGCCTACGTAGAACTACTTCATTTCCAATTAAGTTTAAGTAGTCTACGCTTTTCATTTTTGGTGGCACAAACTTTATTTCGGATTTTCCTTGGAATCCGATAGCAGCCCAGATCATAATACGGTCAATATATGGGCTGGAATCGGAAGTCCCGAAAGAAAGTTTGTGCCCCAGAAATGAAAACCGTGGCCTTCTTAAACTTAATCGGAAGTGAAGTAGTTCTACGTAGGCAGCAATAAACCAGTGATATCATGATATTTCAGCAGGATAATGCAGGATTCATTCAGCAAAAATAGAAAAAAAGTTTTTTCGGGACAAGAACATGAATCTTCTAGGATGGCCAGCGCGTTTTCCTGATTTCCTACAAAGGGAAACAACCCAACAATATTAACCAACGGGTTTCAAATTCATGTCACCTTGAAATGGCTGTAACTTTGCAAGAAAACATCACAGAACCCCACTTGAAAGCTCATTTTAAAGGGCAAGAACGGTACTAAATGATGCTTTTGTTAAAAATAAGCTCATCAACTTTCTTTGAATCCTATACATGGCCTCGGAAGTAGACTAAAAACATCATGATTTAGATACTTAACCTCAAATATTTCAGAATTCTGACATGGTGGGTCAATTCTGAGGCCAGATTCGGATTCAGCGTAAAAAATTTCTTCGAAAAATGACCCTCTAGTTCAACAATATTATTCACCTATTCATTCAGATACCTTACCAGTAAAAAAATAGTTTTTAGATATAATTTACATGTAAAACTAACAGGCTTCGGCGCCACCTTATAAAATTGAGGTACAGAGCTGAATTTTCGTGAACTCTTTCTTCATTAAGCAATAGCACCTTAAAAAAAACAAAATGAAGAAAATTTGAATCACATAATAATATATAATATAATAGTTTTTAAAATTAAATATTAGAAAATTTACAAATGTTTTTTTGAAATCAACTAATTTATTTTAAGTTTCAACAAAACTGTATGATGTAAATCAACAAATAATGTTTTGTTATATCAGAGAAACTGTTTCTATGACTGAAAATCATACAAAAAATTCATTGAAATCGCACACGAAATTGTTTGATATCATAAAATCTTTTTTTTCTGTGTACCGTGTTCATATTTTCATGGAAATACCCAACCTCTTTCAACTTTTTTCGACATTTTTTATATTGTATCAATGTTTTCCTCTTTAAATTTTTTTCGACTTTTTCTAACGTATTCAACTTTTTTCGTCATTTTCCATATTTTATCGGCTTATTCAATTTTTTCAACATTCTTTTTCGGCTTTTGAACCCTTTTCAGAATTTTACAAATAAGTCTGACTTATTCATTATAATTCAACTTTTTTCAATATTTTCCATATTTTTTCGACTTTCAACCGTTTCACTTTCTTAATTAGCGATTTTAACCTATTTTGACCTCATTCAACTTTTTCGAGTTTTCAACCTCTTTCAATTATTTTTAAAATTGTTCCATATTTTTTTCGACGTTTTCAACCTCAATCAACTGTTTGAACATTTTCCAACCTCTTTCAACGTTTTGCATATTTTTTCGACTGTTTCAGCTTTTTTACCTGATTCAAAATTTTTTCAACTTCTATCAAATTTTTTCCATTTTATTCTGACTTTCCAACATTTTTCGGCTTTTTGAACCCATTTCAACATTTTCCATACTTTTAACCTCTTATGACGTTTTTCAACATTTTCCAAATTTTATTAACCTCTTTCAACTTTTTAAATATTTTTTCGACATATTTTTCTTCATAGAACTTTTTCACAACATATTGCATATTTTTTCGACTTTTTAAAACTCATAACGAAAAACCGAGCTATGGTCGGTCTTCTGGTACTAAACTTTAACTACTATCCTTGTAAAGAAACTAGATGTATTGTGAAATAGCTATTCCATGTTTAAATAGTTCCCATTACATGTTATTGTGATTTAGTTTATTGAGCAAAATTAAAGTTTAAAATGCTGTTTCCCTTGCTACGCCAATGCTTTCGGTACGTCATACTTTTCCATCAATAATAAATATTGCAGCAGTGTGTGCGATACAAATGTTATTTCTTTAGAATGTTTTAAAAACATAAATTTTTTATTTTTTTATTCTCTTGTGCAATTTAATCCTGCATCACTTTCGCTAACAATTTTTTTTTAAAACACAAACAGAAAACGAAATGTAATGAAACCTTGGAAACTTAGTTGGCACCAGTTGCATTCTGAGGTGTTAGGTGCAAAATGTTTGCTCTTAATGGCGCAAAGCGTAGGAAACGATTTAAATAGGAACCTCTGCCATTTGTGTTTTTATTTTCCGTTTTATTTGTTCCTCCTGCTAAACAAACCAAACTATAGAAGACGAGGAAACAATAAAACTGAATTCACTGGAGTGTAATAAAGGCTAGAAAACAAGAATTTCACAACAACAACAAAAAAAAAGAACAGCGCAAAGAGCAGGGTAAATTTGAAAGGAAAAATGCCTCTTGTGGCCCACAAAGGAGCAAGTGAGCGTAGCAAGCTCGTCATTTAATTCCATTTTGTTTATTTATCGTTTTCAAGGACATGATTAACCTGCAATTGTGAATTACATAAATTGTGCGCCAAGTGAGGCCGCGCGTTCACGATTTCGTTGAAAAGCATCAGCGAATTGCGTCCTTGCGAGTGGGATTGCGATTTATTGTTGCAATGCCTCGTCTCGCTTCACCCCATCGCGTTGTGTTCGTTACTTTCATTTGAAGCTTTGTCATCTGGCAGGCAGAAATTTTTTGTGTTCACGAATGTTCCTTGGTCGCAGCAGCGTTGCGCCTCTGATTTATGGTTCTGCGCTATAGAGTAAAAAATTATATTGCGACGGCTTTGAGTAAAACTTTTGGAATACATATTTTTTACTATTACAACAGGTAGTAGCGGGAAATCAACGATAAGTACTAATATCGTAATGATTACTGAATTGACCTACTTAGGATTGGTGTACGCTAAAGCCGCTTAAACAAAGAAACAAAACTTTAATGAGAACTTTGATATTTAAAAGCATTATAAAAGAGCAATAAAAAGTTTAATCGTGACAGTAGGTAAGGACTTTGAATCTCTTAAATAAAATTCAGCTCAAGTCCTTATTTTTACTGAATTACCCTTTGATTATATCATGACAACCCTAAAGTAAAAACAAACAAATGGCCGAAAATACTTTTTTATTGAAAGTATTGTGTATGTTAAAGGGGTTCACGGACGGAAAGTCATTTGTATCAACCAGCTTCATAATACTATATTTTCTTTTGTTTATCATAGTCTTGCCAAACAGGGCATAATTCATACGTTTGAACAGATTCTGTTTAAACTTACTCGTGACAGCTGTTCAAAGACCTGTGTTTAGGTCGATATATACATATGTATGTACCTTTAGCCAAGGAGACTGATTAAATTCATAAATTCTATACAGTTTGTCTATGAATAACACATTTATTTTTGCTGTTCAAAGTGGCAAACAGTTTCTTCTGTTTTGATCCTGTGACATGGTAAGGACATAATGGAAGATATTTATGTTGATCGTGACGATCATTTGAATATTCCAGGTCAACTTCTAAAATATATCCAGTGTCTTAATCATCAGATAGTATATCCTCAACATGAGCTTCCAACTTGGATGCTGAATGGAAATAGTGAAGGCAGCGGTTGGTCGGTGGTGTTGTGTGTTGGATGCTTGAGATTAGAGCTTTTAGTTAGATATGGGAGGAGCACACTTCTTATTATTTTTTAGAACGTACACGTTGATTGATACGCTATTCTGCTTTTCAAAGCGGGGAATCTGTCGTATCATCATAGGAAAAATTATGTATCGTAAATTCAAAATATTCCTGTAATCGGGGTATGACGACACCCGAATAGGATTTGCGCCAACCTCAGCAGGATGAAGTGCCGATATGATTGACCAAGCGAAGCAAAAACTTTCGTCATTAATGATATTAATACATGCTTTCTTAGCTTCAATCTGATTGGGTAGCGCTTTAGCTTAATGTATGAGCAGTCGAATTGGGGTGTAAATTGGTTGATGTTGACAATCCAAGTGTTTTAACTGGGAACGATAGCTCTTAACGAGAATAATTGTAGACGTTATACTCTGCTTCGCTTGTTGGAGGCACTCGTAGTACTCGTAGACTCATGACGCCTGTGACTTCATAGAAGCAGCGATGCTAATCGCAATTTGCGAATCCGGTACCGGCTACTCATATCTTTGCATGAGTCCCGATTAGCAAACTGCGGTTACTACCAACTTATCGCAACACCCTACATTCATGTATACGGCATACTAAATTCCGAGATTTTCCCCACTTTTCAGAACTTTTACCCCCATTCAAAACTCCATACGATTTTGTCCTAGATCCGGCATAGCTATTCTACTTACATTAACAACAGCAGCTGCAAATTTTTCACATAACATAGAAATAAATCTCTACTTGTTGCTCGCATTCCCAAAGAATTTTTCTAGACTCGTTGAAACAGT
Organism: Meiosimyza platycephala; assembly: GCA_963662105.1. Lineage (NCBI taxonomy): Eukaryota > Metazoa > Arthropoda > Insecta > Diptera > Lauxaniidae > Meiosimyza > Meiosimyza platycephala. Next base: position 64,699,082 of record OY759211.1, on the reverse strand, counting down.
CATGGATCCATCGAAAAAAATATCAGTAGATGAAACACTTATTGCAAATTGACGACGTTGTTCAGCAGATTTGATGACCGTTATAACCATTGAAAAAAATGATTACGTTATTACCATAATATTTATAGACATAATGGACACATGTATAAAAAATCGAATCAAATTTTTCTCCCTTATTCCATACAACACGGTATAAACGAAATCCTCCATCAATAATACATATAAGTAATATTAGAGGTATCCAATTCAATGTTTACTATTGGATGATTCCAGAATGAAAATTGTTTACAAGAATTTCATTCATCCTCGCAGATACATATGTATTTACCTCTTACAACCTTGTGAAAGTGTCTATTAAACAGATATTAAAATTTTACTTATTCAGTTGGGCAACTTAGTTTTTATTTTGAAACGAGTTGTAAAAATTAACTTAAGCATTTGCGATATAACAGCCAAGACTATCAATTTTAAAGCAAACGACTACGAACGACCTACTAAAGTAATGTGAAATATTTTCATGACAGAAGAAAAAAAAAATTATAAAAATGCTAATGCAGCGTAATTAGAGCATAGGATGAAACTCGCAACAGAAGCCCGAGACATCAGAATTATCCTCATTAACTTTGACAGAGTCACTTGGTAAATCACATGTTCATTTATTCTCGTCGTTGACTTCTTGGGATGCTCTAACGCAAGAATGCGCTAATAACATATTCATCGCTTGAGTTAGTAGCATGTACATAATTGGGCGCATTTAAGCAACCCACAGTATCCATTAATCTTGTGGGTTGCTAATTTTGCAAGCTCATCGTTAATAAAATCTCTTTACGGCAATAGTATCAACTAAGTCAATTTAATAAATTCACTTTGCTACAATTTTGTTAAATTAAAGTTTAGGGATGTTTCGATTATAATATTCGTTTACGGAAATGATCATCAGTTTTTAGACACTCGTAGTATTTTTCCGATGGATCATTGTACTGCTTTGATAGTTTTTTAATAATAGTGTTTATGATACGTAATTTAGTTCTTGTGTTAAAGTGTTAAATTGCATTTTATACACAGCTTAACCCCTAATGAAAAAAAATATCATATTGTCAATATTTGCGATTGCTTTTTTTTTTAATTCCGACACAAAGTTTTCTACAAGTAACCAACCCGGTGGCGTTTTTGAGCAAAATTATCCGTTAAGATATTATAATCGAAGAATCATAATAACCAAGGCAAGATACAATATTTATGAAAAACCACGAAATATTTATTTACGAAAAAAATAAGAGATAAACATATATATTTTTTTAATTTCATTTATTAACCCTCAAGAAAGTCATAGAAACGTTTACGATAGATTAGGAAATGTTTTATCAAATTTTCAAACAAAAATGATCGTCGGTAATCTTCCAGGATTCTTTTATACGCAGCAAACGTACGTACATCACGCGATGCTAACGGTACATATTTGAATACTTCAATATCACGTCGGACTCATTGGATTCACCCGTTTTTGGAATGCCTAGAATTACTTTGAATTTGACAAGCCAAGTATTCTGATCGACAAGATAATTGAATTTCCTGGAATTGTGGGTTATTTGTAATTGCCTCAGGCCAAGGTGGATTGGTTCAAATGTTTCCAAAACATCAGAGAGATTGTTGAGAGATTCGCCTTTTTTCTTTGTAGTCAGAGAAATTATCGCGAAATGACATTTGCAGCGCGCGAAGTCATATTTTAGATTGAATTGTCTTTCGGACTTTGTCTATACATTTTGCTTATTTTTCATCGAGAGTGTCTAGAAAACATTTAATATATTTGAAATGACTAGCGAAATAGACAGCTGCATAGATCCAGAAACCTCAGCGAGTTTTAATCATTTGTGGAGGTAATGGCATTTGAGGAAATATTGATTTGAGTTGCTGTCTTCGAAAAGGAGCTTGCAATTATATTGGAAAAAAGAGTTCGATAAAATTTAATCATTGCAATGCCTCGTGTTTCGAAATATTAAAAAACCTACATTTAATTATTATTGTATAATTAATAATATATAATACAATCCAGACTAAATATAAGCATTTTGATGTAAGTTACCATGTCAAAAATACGTTAACGTTTTTCAACAGATGCAACTCATCACCCTACTTTTGAAGAATTCGTTCCTGATCCCCGCAGAAGTATTAAGAAAATAAAAAATTGTGACTTCAAACGACATTCCAGAACAAAGTATAATTCCGAAAAATCAGAAAAAACATAGGCATAAGTAATCAACTTAAATATCGGTCGTTCTTTAACAAACCGCACAAAATTCAGGAAAAAAAACTCAACTTCTCCAAATGCGATGAAAATTTTTTTCCTGCATCTTCTAACAAATTCAGTTGACCCATGTTTTTTGATTTTGCTGAAAAAATTTTTTTTTCCGAAAATATCCACATATAAATTTTTGATAATTGGCTGGATTTTGTCAAATCTACTCATACGTGAAGTCTATTATCCAGTTCTACTGATCAGATCAATGTCGGATTTTTTTTTTTTAGTAGTAAATTAAAAAAAAAATTTATATTGTCAACAAAGGAAAAATAATAACAATTTAATTGTTTAAATAGTATTAACATGATGTCCCCCCAACTAGAATAAATTTAAAAAAATAACATTTTATTCCTTATTCTTTTATCTACAAAACCCATTTTACAAAAAAGTGGAGTCTTTGTTAGATCGGAAGTTATTAAATATTTTCCATCGAAAGTCATGAATCATGTAGTGATGATGAGCCTTTTACTGCCGCTTTTATCTGGCCAGTCCACCTCAAAGGCGATCTTCCTCGTGGCCTAGTGCCCTCAACCTTTCCCTGGACTACAAGTCGCTCAATAGCCACTTCTCCTCGGTGAGGATACGAGACTATACCAAAGATGATAAATGCTGTTTGATGCCGAGTTCTCCAAGTATAGACTCATTGGTACGGAATTCAGTCCACGATAATCCGAGTATTCTCCTCCAGCACCATATGTCTATGGCGTCTATCTTGTTTTGCTCTACTTCCCGCAGGGTTCACGTTTCTGCGGTGTACAAGAATATGGGGAATACAAGTGCTCGAACTAGCCGGAGTTTTGTGGCTCTATATATGTTTCGATTCCTCCATATTTTCCTCAACTTGTCCATTGCAGACCGGGAAATAGCTATACGTCTCTTCACTTCGTCGATACATCCACCGTTGTTCGTAATTAAGGCTCCCTGATAAATGTATGAAATATATTCATAAAAAAAATTGTGAATGAATAAAATAAGAACTCAAAAAATGCAGTCGGAGTGACTTCAAATTACGGAATTAGCTGCCGATTAAATATATTGTCTTTCAAAGTAATTAAGGGAATATACCGTCCCCCGATTTGATTGAAAATTATTTTTTACGAAGTTATGCCCATTTAAAGTTTTAGTGTCAGAGCTTGGCAGGGCCGTCTTTAAGCATAGGCTGTATAGGCTGCAGCCTAGGGGCCCGCGCCATAAGAAAATCTATTCTAACATTTTAAATTTTGAGGTGATTATAAAAAACGCCATCGATTTGTCGCAAACTGCTTCAATATCTCAGGCGTGTACAAGCATCTTAAATGGATATTGTTTCATATTTGCATACGCTGTCACTCCTGGTACCGTTCTCTCTTTTGACTTGCTCCCAATCGCCACTTCTTATTAAACCAAACTTTTTGTATGTAATTTTCTATTTGAAGAATAAATATTTAATCAAAAAGTGTCACTCGGATCTGGTATCGGGGATATAGCCATCGGAAGTTGCGGATAATGCTTTTGTTAAAATCATATGTCACAAAAAAGATAATTTAGTTGGTCAGAATTTCAGAAAAATCGTCATATCATATCAAATTTTAAAGTTTTATACACCATTATCGATGGACAATAAGTTATCTTTCTTATGACACCCATATTTTTACATTTTTACAGGGGCTCCCGACTTATAATGACTTTAACAAAAGCAAATTCCGATGGCTATAGCTTTGAAACCATATCCGAGCGACAGCTTATTTCATTTTTTTTTTACTTGTGACCCCCTACTACCACGAAAACAAAAACTCGGCAATAGATGCTGAAGTAAACCTGTTCCACAGAAATCTTTATCTTTTAAAAATAGAATGGAAATAAAATTTTTCAAACTCCTTTTTTGAATTTCAATTTTTCAATTCCAAATTTTGATTCCATTTGTAAAAAGAGTTTGATTCCAAAATTGTAGCTATATTAGCAATATTTTCTCTTTTGTAATTTTAATATTTCTTAAACAATTTTTCTTGAAAACTGCATTTAAAAGTTAATTAGTCTGTGATTTGTGATTTAAAGAGCATTAATGTTTTTTATGAAGAAACCTTTTACGAGTATAAGGTTTCCAAAACAGACATGAAATCATTTCTTTTTGACGCGTTATCATATTTAATGGAGGGTATGGAAAAACGGATATGCTGAATCCTTACAGCTTACTACGCGCTAACGTTTACGACCGCTCACGCTAGTGTTATATTTTTTACCAAAACTCCTGTACTACACTTCAAATATATGGTCATAGATGTCACTGCAGGCAAAAAATTATTTGTATTTCGTCTATATAGCTGGAATGAACTATTGGATTTCAATAAAGTTTTGATACCACCAAACGAAAGAGTGTATTTGCTTAGGTATGCTCTTTTACTTTGGTATTCCATTTTTTTTTTTTGAATTATAGAAAATTGGGACCACTTCAGCATTATTTTCTTCTTAGCGATTAATATTTCTGAAAATTTAAATCTGACCAATAAAATATATTTTTACATATCATAAATACTGAGATTGACAACAACTGTCTACTGGGCTATCTCCAATTACAATTTCAGAGATAACAGCACTTGCGAGTTGTTTTTTAAATTTTTGACCGTTATCTTATAAAGAAAAAAATCTAATTTTCTTAGTTTTTTACGCAAAATCCAAAAAATTAAAATTTTGCAACTCTGATAGTAACCCCAGGAGCATTTTAATTTTTTTTTTTTTAAATGAGGATATATTCAAATATGAATAAATTTTCGAATTTCGAGCGTTTCCGAAGAATTATTGAAATTGACCATATTTTTAACATGTTTTAAGAAATTTGTTTGCTTTAACTGTCTAAGTTTCCATTTCATTTTAAAAGTAAGTCGCTGTTTTGCGTGAGTACTGTGCGTGTGATTTAAAAAAAAGACGGATTCGGTCGATAAAATAGAACTGTTGGTCTTTTTTTTTTGTGGGTGGTGGTGTGAAGAATGTAGCTATGGACGTCTGCTTTTTATATTTTCCTCTTTAATACACAGGTTATAGTAAAAGTAGTAGATAAGAATTCGTATTAAACCTCTTTTTTTTTTGCTAGGTATTTAATAAAAATCCCCATAGGGGAGCCCGCACCATATGTTCAGCCTAGGGGCCCGCACACACCTAGAGACGGCGCTGGAGCTTGGTTCAAAATAGTCGCATTTACATCCAAATCAATGTTATTTTCGTAATAACATTTTATCGTAGGAACGATATAAAAACATTGTACGCACATATAGCTTTTTCGCTGACAAAGTCAAGCAAACAAAACATTCAAAACCCACAGAAGTACAGTCAGCGAAATAGCTATATTTGCGTACAATGTTTTTATATATTTACCTTAATTACTTTGAAAAACATATTTAATCGGCAGCCAATTCCGCAATTTGAAGTCACTCCGACTGCATGGTTTGAAATGGATTTGATCTATAAGTTCTTATTTTATTCATTCACAATTTTTTAATGAATATATTTTTTAGAAAATTATAGAACAAAATTTAAAAGTGAAATGATGAAATTGAAAATTGAAATTACAAAGTAAAAAATCTTAAAGTGTTTACCCACAATTTCCATAGAAAACGCCAGAACTCACGCAATTCTGAACCGTTTTCAAAATTTTTTGAAGATTCTGAAAGAAAATAAGAAGCTCTACTACATTCAAAAGAGCTACATATATAAACTAATTCAACATGGATGAAAATTTCGTTTTTTTTAAAAAAAATTTCAGCAGTTTTTCGATTTTCGACACTTAAAATTGAAATCCACATAACTGCTTTAATAATGTTTTTCATTCAAATCGGGAGAATACGTGTCCTCTTATATCCTCTGAAAAACAGCATAGTCTAAGGGCAACCCGCAATTCCGCAATTAGAAGTCAGTCAGACTGCATGATAAGAAGTGGATTCAGTCTACATATATTTTCTTCATTTAAATGAAATATTGGAAACCGTTGCTTCTCACATAAAATTCATCAGTAACAGCAGTTTACCGCCCTCTTAGGAATAAATTTTTCAGGTAAACTTTGAGCAAAAAAAGTCTTCTATGTCTAAAACTTGCAATGATATTGGCGTTATTAGAGAATAGAGCTCTCAGCTACCTCAGTTGGCATCTTAAGCCAGGTTTTAAAAATTTGCATTTAATCAGTTGTAAACTTTGGAGCGGATTTTGAAGATTTTTAGCCGTTGTAGGCCCGAATCATTTCGGCTGTATCCTTAATGCGGCCCTGAATAACAGAAACGTTTTACTCCACAATCAAACAAAGTAACAACTTTAGTTTGTGTACTGAGAATGCATAACAAGCGCATTTTTAAAGCGTTTAGTGATTTCAATACTTCAGGAATACGGCAGATAAAAGATGTGCAAGCATTTTTTCCTTAATCCCATTTCATTCCGCCTCCAACCAGGGCAATGCGGGCAACATGATTAAATGTGATAACGAACATGAACACGAACACAGTAGAGCAGCACAGCAGAGCAGCTGTCGCTCCAAGTGACAGTTCTCCATGAACCAAGTAAGCGCAAACATTGAAGTGGTCCTGTGGAGCAATTTTTGTTTGCCAGCTACAAGCTAAGCATATCCCGGAGCTTTATTACCATCATTATGTAACAAAATCTTGAAATAAGCAGAACTGCGCTGCACTTGGGTTTTATTTTTTTATTCTTTGTGTCTTTTTAGTTTTGCTTTTCTTTATTTTTTTCTTCGTCCTGTAATATATGTTCGTCCTTGCAAAAGAGACAAATGAACAAAAAAAATTGTTTTCATTTAGTTATTTTTGTAAAGTAGTTGCAAGCAAAATATTTTGCAAACTCACGGAGACTTTAAAGTTTTACTTTCGATGTGTTTTTGTGTGAAAAGGATAAATTTACGACTATGTTTTTGTCCTGACTTGCACGAAACAAACGAAGCATGGGAACCGTAGGAAATTTGTTGTCCTTAGCACAAAAACAATATTTTTGTAAGTTTTTTTGGAAACGCTTTGTCCTCAGTTAGGATAATGATGACGAAGGTTGTTTTGGAATATTTCTCTCACCAATGTGCATGTGTGTGCTCTAAATATTTTCCTTTGATGTGAAAGTAGCGGAAAAAACAGGTGAATTAAAATTCTGTACGTATGGGGAAGTGCAAAACTATTCTATTTAATAACTACTACTAATAGTGATTCTAATTTCAACTTTATTTGCGATACAGTTAAGTATAACAATTACGTTCTCAGATTACAAATAAGTTATAAAATTCAAAAGAAAAAAAAATTATATAATTTTAAAAGCCTAAAAGCTAGGTAGGAGTGGCAGTTCGTTACGAACCGACTCACTTTGACCAAATGTGATCCATTGTGATACCACAGGGTGTGTTATTATACCCTCTCATTTCCTCCTCCTCCTCCACAACTTCTACAGAAGTCAAAAGACCTCACACCTATTATTTTCGCATGTCTGCCGATAAGGCATTTCTGCCAGATTTTCCTAGTTATATTGCAATTTGACCCTTGAGTTCATCTTTTGTTAGCATTTTTTGCCATGTCTTCATTAAGCAGTAACTTGCAGGTAGCAAGTGGCATGCCAACACCTTCCTTGTCCTGAAGAATTTGTGCAGTATTCACTTACCCAGCAAGGTGAGGTGAATTTTAAAATGCTGAGCCATCTCACATAAAGACGAGTAAAGTCTAAATTGGAGGGTGCAGGACTCAAGCTGTGAAGGATTGTAGAGTGCCCTGGTACCCTTGGACTAGCAAACAGTTACCCTGAGTCTAATGGCAGCAGAAGCTGCTATCCGTTTACCTAACAAGTCTAGAGAAACGAATTGAAAGAGGACCTCCAAGTCATCAGTCGGTGAGCCTAATATGTAACTAATTTTATAGAAATAATAATAATAATTAAGAATATCAAGTTAGAATCGTTGAAGAAAAGATGAATTTAGAAACTTAGGGAAAAAATAAAAATAAATGAAAAGGTTATGATAAGTAAGGAAGAGAAATTGTTATTGATTTTTATTTAAGTTGGAAATTAAAAATGGATTATCTAAGTTTACTATTGGCTTAACAGAGATTTTCAAAGTCGGATCAATTGCAAAAAAGTTAAGTGGGAAGAAATGACATTGAAAAATGCAACACTACCTCTTGGACTATTAGCGGCACGGGTCGTTCAAATTAACCGCGCAAACTTTGTCGGTTGGTTTTGCGCCGGCATAGCAAATTTATTGTCTGAGCAAGCGCACTAAGAGATAACTTTTCACTCGATGCCGAATGCAATAAACTACGAATTTGTCGAACATTTCATTTGCGAGTGAAGCTCTCATCGCTCTTGCTTGGTGTTTCGATTTGTTTTGATTTGATTTGTGATTGCGTCGTTTCAAGTGCACTCATGCAGACCTCTAATGGGCCATTCCATCTAGCGTTTGGGATTTGAATCACTGGTTTTTTTTTTTTGGTGTGGCAAATCTAATCTCATTCGTGTTATAACAGAAAGTTAGTTTTATATCTCTGGTTAAGGAAATGGGTCGATACGCTTGAACAAAGTTGACAAATAATAAAAATTCACTTGCAAAATGTTGAAAAAGATGAGCATTTTTACCGAAAAATATTTTTTCTTATAATGCTCATTTCCACCTCATTTGTGACGTACATAGATAAGCAAAATTGTCACATCTTGGGCACAGAAAATAAACACGTAATTGTTGAAAAGTCAATACACCCTCAATTAGTAACTGTTTGGTGTGGTTTCTGGATAGTTTGTATCATTGGGTCATTTTGCTCTCAAGATAACGAAGGAACATGCGCTACAGTGAATGGCTGAACGCTGCTACGCAATATTAACTGAACATTTGGTTACAACAAGATGTCGCGCCGTGTCACACACGCCATACAACAATCAACCTTAAGCGTTGTAAGTTTGAAAATTGCGATATTATCGCTACGATTGAATTTTTTCCCAAGTCGTATAAAATTAAAATGGCGAACTTTATATGATGTCATAAAAAAAACAAGCTCAATAAAAAATTTAATTTGGGCATAAATTTTTGTCTCAGTATACAATTAAATCGATTTAAACCTTATATTTGGCGTTGAAAAAACCATTCATGGCAAAAAAAAATTGAAAGTTTGGAAATTTTGTCCGATTTCTTATTGAAGGTCTTCTACTTGATCTCCACAATATAATTTTTAATACAGTTTTATTTTGTGAAATCCTGATGTTTTATCTCTAAGGGGCCATCCATTAATTACGTAAGTCAAAATAGGGGGGTTTGGGCTCCGGTAAAATCTCACCAAATCTCAACAATGGGGAGGGAAGTCAATGAAAATCTCACATCAGCTTTTTAATGCAGAGAGTTTACATTATTATGGCAGATTACATTTTGTATCATATCAATTCGGTATGTTCGGCATTCCGACATTTCGTGTTGAACATAATCACATCGGTTTATGCGTTGCAGATATAATGCTTGACTGAACGCGCAAGGAAACTCTCCGAATAATATTTGACAGTTGTACGACGCTTGTTTCAAATAGGGGAATCCAGGACACAAAAAATGTATGATATTTAATATGCCTGCGTGTTAGTCAGTCAGTAGTCATATCAGCAACGTACATATAAGGCGGTTTTACTATGGTTAATATCTATCAAAAAAAGTTTTTAAAAACGGTTTTTATTTTATTTTTTCGGTCGCTATAATAAGTCTTTTTTAGAAAATTTCGGTTTTTTCACCTTATTAAATATAAAAAGTGACCTTTACAAAATTTAAATATAATATCTATTTGCATCAAAACTTTTACAATGCATATGTGAAGCGTCATCCCGACAAGGTGAAACAAACATGCCAGCAAGAAGTTAATTCTTTGTGAAAAGAGGCAAAGCTGAAGTTCTCCGATAAAAATGGCCTCAATGATCATATGATTCAAGAGATTGAAAAGAACGGATTGAAACGGTTGAGAGGAAGGCACACACAATGTTGTCTATAATTTGGAAAGTAAGTAAAGTTCAAATGACATTATATCAGTGAAAAGTATATATTTTCCGTAAAAATTTATGCTTTTTTCGCGGATTATTTTTATCCGTCTGTATGTCAAGCATGAATACACTTTAAATACACTTTCTAAATAAACATCACAATAGAGGAAGCACATGAATGCCCATGGAGTGAGTGAAAACTTAGGAAAGGTTGCGTTGCAGTCTATTTTCTTGTTACGTGAACTAAATTTTATAAAATTCATTAATGTTACTAGAACTCAGAAGCAATCTCAGTTTTCTTCTTTTGTTTTACTAAAATAATGTAGTACATAGAACACATCAGTGTTAACGCTTAGGTATTTAGTAAAATGAAGCAAAATATATGAACAAATAAAATAAATTTAATTATCTACAAATTTTAAGGCAAATCTCACGAGAGGGGTATCCCGCCAGATCTCACCAAGGGGTGGGAGGGGGTCCGAATTTTCAAAAAAAACACAATGGACGGTCCCTTAGACAGTATTTCAGACAGTATTAACTCGCCGTTATTTTTACAAATGTAATAGTTCCTTAAAAGTTACTTCCTTTGTGAATTAGGTGCAAGATGACGGATGAATAACTATAACTTTCGGGCGAAATAATCAATTAGCACTCATGGGTCACGTTAACAAAATGACGTTGATAACAGCTGCATTTCATTCGCCAAGTCATTAAATTTCCTAAGGATCGTTCATGTTTATTTTTATTTTATTTTTAATATATTCTTTGCTTGACATTTTAAACAACTATCAATCGGCGAATTAGACTTTTTTTCATATCGAAATTCGCACTAGACCAAACAAATATTTAGCCTTATTTATCTCAAATTCAGTCGTTTTATGATAAATAATTTAATAACAGATTTGCATCGGGTGCATACTTATATATAACTAGCTAACCCGGTGAACTTTGTACCACCTTAAATTGACCCCTATCCCTATCCATGTGAATCAATTAAATGGTCTTTGTGAAAATGCTATTTTTAAAATATGTTTGTATGAGGACCACCCTAAATATGCACCCTACTAAAATAGCTTAATATAAAAGATACGTGGTGTACATTCCATGTGAATCGTTTGACCCGGTCTTTGTGAAAATGATATTTAAAAATATGTTTGTATGAGTGCCACCCTAAATTGCCCATATAGGAGTATGATTTGTAAATCTAAACCATCCTGGGTGCCACCCAAACGCATGCAAAAAAATTCATTCAAATCGGTCCATCCGTTTAGGAGGAGTTCAGTGACATACATACACACGTACAGTAGAATTATATATATAAAGATGTCCACGTTGAGTTTGAGAAAACAATGAATGAAATATCAACTTTAAAATTATCTATTTAGTTAATTATTACATATTTGTATTTGTGTCTCAAAGGTTGTGATTGTCTCAAAGATGAGAAATCTATTAAAAATACAATTGTGAAGAAAAGTTTCCGGACGGCACGAAAAAAACTTAAATTTTTTAAAACTATCGTGAAATAATACAAAAAATAAGAAAACAGAGTGAAAACTCATAAAGTGGAACGCTATAACTTGGACCAGAATGCATTAAATTTAAACTCTGTAAAATTAGGAAAAGAACTGTTTATAGTTAGGGAAAGGCCAAACCAGCTACAAACTAGATGGAGTTGATAGCAGTCAGGATTCACGTGGTCCGTTAAGGACTAAAGGATATACATACATATAAGGTTTGTCCTGTGCATAAGGTTTGTCTTGATTTTGTTAGGGTTTGTTTGATTTTCATCTAAACCTTGCCAAACCAGCTATAAACTAGATGGAATTGGTAGTAGCCAGGATTCACATGTCCCGTTTAGGACAAAAGGATATACATATGTACATATAAGGTTTGTCCTTTGCATATGGTTTATTCTGTGTTCCTGTTGTCCATCTGCTCCCAAATCATACATTGATTTTCATCTAAACCTAATAAAAAATAAAAACCAAAGAAATTCAATAAGGATTAAAACGGAATCACCCTAATGTCAATTGATGGAAATAATGCGAATACAGATCAAAAAACATAGCAAGCGAGTGAATTACATTTTATTGCCAGAGTTAAGTAAAATTAAATCAGGTGAGAAGAAAACACGTAAAAACTGCTGCAGGTAAAATTTCACAGAAATAAATGAAATTACGGTAAAAGCAAAAGTTTCCAACGAAAAGTTTGGCATTCAAATTGAATTTTTATGTTCCTTCGAAATGAGGAAAGCGAAATAATTTGAATTAAGCAATTGTGAGTTTATTCAGAATGAATTGAAGTAATTTTCACCTTTCTTGCGTAGTTTCCTTGTACTGAATTAACATATTTCGCTGTTTGAAGGAGAAATAAAAATTTTATAGCTTTTTTTGCTTAATAAAATTAGGATAATGCCGGTGAATAGATAAATAATTATACTCAAATAAGTAGGTATGTAAAGATGAAACGATTAGCACTTTTATTGAATTTCAATTTGAAATGACGGCTTATTTAATTATAAGATTTACGTACAAATGTATGTTCATTAGGGTGTTTCACTTTTTTTCAAAGGTTCTCCAAATTCAAACCTTAAACCGAAATTCGATTTATTATAAAAAACAAGTAATTCATGAATTTTTTCAGATTTTTTTGAGGTCATTTACCACTCGCCAATCGCCATTTTAATAAAAAAACTCGCTTAATACATTTTTTCCTTTATAATTTTTATTCATGACTTCTAAACTAAATTTTTTCTTGTCTAAATATTAAAGAATAATAATATCTTTGGGTTAGGTATCGAAAAAAAGGTTTTTACCTATCTTCTAAGCGTGAAAATCGGAAGAAATGGACAAAAACTTGCCTAATTTTTGCTTTTTTCGCTTTTTTACTTAAAAATATTAGGCAATGTTTTGTTCATTTCTTCCAATTTTCACACTTAGAAGATAGGTAAAAACCTTTTTTTCGATACCTAACCTAAAGATATTATTATTCTTTAATATTTAAACAAGAAAAAATTTAGTTTAGAAGTCATGAAAAAAAATTATAAAAATATAAAAAAAATTGTGCGAGTTTTTTTATTAAAATGGCGATTGGCGAGTGGTAAATGACCTCAGAAAAATCTGAAAAAATTCATGAATTACTTTTTTTTGATAATAAATCGAATTTCGGCTTAAGGTTTGAATTTGAAGAACCTTTAAAAAAAATGAAACACCCTAATGTTCATAGACTGCTGCTTTTTTCTAAAAAATGTTACTTTTTAAAATCTTTTATTTTTGAAGAAATTTTGGGCATTAAAAAAATATCTCCTGGCAGCACTGTCACGGTTTCAGTATCATGATAATTTTTAAGACAAATTATAAATTTTGGTAACCTGATTTACACACTTACATATCGTCACCCCAGAGTGTAAGTGTTCCAAATGGCTGTGTTTTGTTTAGTATGCGATTTGTGATTTAAGGAGTACATATTAATTTTAATTTTTTGTATTTGGCCCGGTCCGGCCTCAGAATAGGGGTTTGAAAATGATGAAGTTTTTATTTTGACGATTGATAACACTAGTTTACTGCCAAAACTACATTTAAATACCATTATTTATTTAATATGTAAAATCGGCTGCAGGTTCCGAAAATCCCATTATTTTGAAGTGAAACTTCTTTTGTGGGGGTCATTTAAAAAAATTGAAACGCGACTCATGAAACGAAAAACATGAAACATGAAACGCTTTTTATTTATTGGGATCTAGAATAGCTACAGCAATCAATTATATATCAAATTAAAGTACTCATCGAGCAGAGATCGGGTATCCAAAAGCTGAGATATAAGCGTTGAAAGAATTTCTATTTTTTCAATTTTGTCAAGCAATCAACTACCAAGGCCTTGCTATAGCGAGGAGAATTACGTTGATTGCTTTCTATTACTTCGCTTATGCGACAGCTTAGTTCGTTTTACCGAAGACCAATCGGAATTCGTGCAAGAGCCGACATATTTCGTGCGTTCAAAAAGCTTTGAATTTTAGTTTTATGCAGCTGTTTTGAATAATGGCATGGCCTACTCAATCAAATGCTGTCGCATAAGCGTATTTAATGTTTTTTGCGTGGACGTAAATGCAATAAAATAACAAAAACAAATAAACAAAATTCTGTAGACAAAAAAAAACTGTAGAATTCTAAACTGCGATAGAATAAGACGTAAATATTTATTAAATGATAAAAATCTAGATTAGCTACAGCAGTAAATGATATATCAAATTAAAGTATGTACTCATCGAGCAAAGTGCACTAAAACCATCAACTTTGAGATCGGTCAACCAAAACAGAGATATAAGCGTGGAAAGAATTGTTATTTTTAAATTCACTGATTAACTACCAAAGCCTTGCTGCACCTATTCTAGATTCCGTCATTTTAATAAAATATTTTCGTCTCATTCTTTCGCAGTTTAGTTTTCTGAAGATTTCACTTCTACCGCGTGTGAACCGCACACATTTTTTTTTTTCTTTCATGTCGTTTTCGAGATATCGGTCATTTTCGGTTTTTGGACCAAAAAAAAAGATGTTTTCACTAAATTACATATATCTCAGGATGAAATATTTATATTTAAGTGTACTATATTTCAAATTAAAGAAAATTTTATTTCTTATACATATATAATGCTCACATCAATTTTTGGGATTGTTAGTTTCGGCGAAATAAATGGATTTCTAAAAAAATTATTTTTTTTTTGTTTTTCTGGAAAAAAATGAAATAAGTCAAAATCAACTGCAAATTTATACAAGAAAAAATTGTAAAAAATCATTTTGTTTTTTTATATCATAGTCTTTACTAGCGTTGGCCATTTACCGCGGTCACATTGCCCGTTTCGGGCCATCATTCGGCCCGCCGTGCAGTTGCTGATTTCTATGCGCTGATTCGCATGAAAATTGAATATGCGAGAAACCCAGTCGGAATCAAACGTGCAAAAACATAATATATAATATGTATAAGATTTATGAAATGTTTTCTTTTTGTTGTTAAATAAAAATACAATTACGACTGTAGGTCGTAAACGTCGTAAATGTCGCGCGACATTTATCACATGCCAACACTGGTACACATACTAGCGCGAAATGTTTGTTGTAAACGTCAGCGCGCTGTCGACTTTTGGGCACCGCAGCTGGCCATCCCTAGTCTATACTATATACATATTTACAGTACAGGTTTCGTATTTTTCTAGTAAATAAAAGTGCCATTTGTGCGTTGAGTGCAGCCGAGCAGAAGGAATTGAATGACCTGCTGGGCGATAATGATGGATCGAGCAACCGTTGCGATGATAATGATGTCGATTGGGAAGCCGATGATGATTATAAATCTCATCATGATGGCCTGTATGTGGACGATCCGTCGTACCCAGACATAGCTGCTGATGTAGCCAAGGATTTACGGAATTTCATTGGTGTGCGGTTGGAAGAATCTGTACAAGCAATTGGTGCGAATAGTTGGCAACGATATTTAGGTCCAGGTCAGTGTCATCAGCCGCTAAAAAAGCGCGAACCGACACTCTGGTTGCTGATCGAAATGGTAGAATTCCTTTCTGTACAACGACGTTTGTAAAAAAGAAGACGCATTCAATACTATTCTGACAACTTCGAATATATTTTTTGGCCACGAATCGAAAAGCTTGACGAGCAATGAACATAATTGCGGCACTACCAAATCCAAAACAAATGTGT
The DNA here is from genome assembly GCA_963662105.1 of Meiosimyza platycephala. NCBI lineage: Eukaryota > Metazoa > Arthropoda > Insecta > Diptera > Lauxaniidae > Meiosimyza > Meiosimyza platycephala. Next base: position 64,683,125 of record OY759211.1, on the reverse strand, counting down.
AAACGAATTGTATGCTTTTTTAGGTCTTGCTCTTCACTCAAGCTCGGAAAAATCAAATTTAGTCGAGGTCAAGGATTTATTTGCCAAGAATCACATGCCCATTTATCGAGCCACGATGCCATCGAAAAGCTTCCGGCAGATATCTCCGCCGATGCAACCATTTCGGCATATTTGGACGCATTTTCTAAATAATCTTCCTTTGAATTATATGCAATCGAAAGAGTTGTTCATTGGTGAGCAGCTGCTGAACACACTTAATCAATGTATGATCAGACAGTATGTTCCATCGGAATCAGGGAAGTATGGGATCAAGATCAATTGAGTTGTTGAAGCTCCCACTAGTTTTCCGGTGTTTGGTGAAATATATCTTGGCACAAACAGTCACTGCTCATCAATTGTTGATTCTTCTGGCAAATATGCCTTGGGAATAGATCTATAGACGAATTATTACACCATAATAGTTGATAAAATTTAAACTAATAAACGCGAAATTTCAAGAAGCCTGTTGTTTTTTTGAACTATAACATATTCATGGGTGCAGTCGATACGTTCGACCAAATGATTCGTGACTATACCTACAAACAGAAGAGCAATAGATGGCCAATGTGTCTGTTTTCTTACATGATTGACGTGGGATAATTCTCCGCTTATCGATTGTTCGAGCTGTGCCATCCATTGTGGCATCCACGAACTTCCGACAAACGCAAAGTGTTTTTGAAGGAGTTGGCCTTGGAGCTTATAAAACCACATATCAATGATCGATACAAGCCTCCATTTAAAAACATCGATGTTGACAGCGAAAACCAAATTAAATTTCTAAACTTCTTAACTCGCTATTTTTAGTTATAGAAAAAATATAAGCGAAGCAAATATGTACTAAGGTGCTTCTCATAATTTTAAGACATCTCAATAACTTACTTTCAACCCTTGCTAAAGCTACGTTTTTTATGTTTTTAGAAAAACAAAAAATAGCAAACGAATGTTTACAGAGAAGAAGCTTGAAAAAAATATAGGCGCATATTCATAGTCATATTTGGTATCAGCTTAAGTAAGAACTTTATTTTAGAAATAACTACAATAAGTCATTCATAAGCGATTTGCTATAGACTTTTCTGCTTAGTTATAACTAGAAATATAGTTTCAGCTGAAGTTGTTATTAATTCGATATCAAAAAGCTAAAAAATAAAATATGGAGGAAATTCAACGCGATTTCGATAGTTTTGAAGATTTTTAGATTTTGGACGATTTTATGTTAACGAGGAAGACTATTTTATTTTTGCCATAAAAACTTTACTATTGCTATTTGTTAGCTGATCTTCATAGTTAGCCCCAGCCAACTGTAGGTAGAGTTCTCAAAAATGTTACCAGAGAAATAGCTGTGAAGATGACAAACTTTATAAAGTTTATGAGTGAAGCGGACGAAATTAACGCCGTTATATGGAAACTTTTTAATAGATCGCGTTTTCCAAGTGCTTTAGGCGCTATTGACTGTATACACATTCGCATAAAATCTCCAGCCGGGAATGTAGGACAATAAATGGCAGGTCACTCTAGAAACAGGATGGAATATTATTCCTTAAATATACAGGCACGTTTTTTAAAAACGTTAAGAAATCGAAACGCAAATTTTAATAAATACATGTATGAATTTGGTGCGCATTACATTAGATTGTTTTCGATGTGGATTGCAAAATTTAAAATATTATTGCAAGAAGTTGTGGTTCCATACATGACGCCAGAATTTGGAACATGTGCCGTTTAAGAACTACCCTAGAAGAAACAAAACACCATCATACGGGTGCATTAGGTACTTGGCGATGGCGTATATCTGGCTTCTACAATTATGTTAATACCTCTACAAAATCCTTTAACAGATAAGGTACAATGGTGTCCATTGAGTACTTTAATGTGCTGGAAAAGTAGCCTGCCACCTCCTATGTTTGAAACTAGAGGAAAATTCTATACTTTAATGCAGATACTATAATATATATATATATATATATTTAGTGATGCAAAATAATTAAATGCAAACTAAATAATTGTTTTTATTTATTTTATTTAAATTTGAGCCTTAATTGTTTCACAGAATTTTTATAATAATTTTCTTAATGAATATTTTTGATAACTAACAAAAAGAAATAAATTGAAAATTATATAAATTCAAAAGTAATAAAGTATTTTTTTTTTTTTTGTAAAGTGCTTTGTATGTAATGTAGACACTACATATATAATACTCACATTCATACAAGTCACAGGACAATGACCTTTTTACAAGCCCGTTCCGTTGAGATTATGGGCTGGGCTGCATGCGCGCCGGACTTAAACCCCATTAAAAATGTGTGAGGAGTCTAAGCACGGCAAGTATATGCTGAAAATAAGAAATATGAAAATGTTTCCGATCTTAAAAGGGTAATTTTAAGTGCATGGAACCTAATAAATTCCATCAAAAAACGCATTTTTGATGTTGGAAAAAACCAAGATGGCTATATTGGCTACTAACTTTCACTAATTCAAAGAATAATTACATTTACTTAATTTTTTTTTGTTTTAACTGTAAAATTAAGAAGGTGTCTTATAATTTTGCCAGTAGGCAAAAATGTGTGCATTTTAACTGAAAGTAACGGATCTTTTCCAATTCTGTGTTTAAAATATATACATATTCTTATCCTTCGTACATTCATTAGCTATTTTTCGCTTTTCCAAAAACATAAACAACGCAGCTTTAGCAAGGGTTGAAAGTAAGTTATTGAATTGTCTTATAATTATTAGAAGCACCTTATACTAAACATGATGCAAGTTTTGCTCAGAACATTTTTTAAAGTAACAATATTTTCCGAGGAACTGACGAAAAACTATTTTGCCTCACCTTTGCTCACCTGGCATAGAATAAGGGAATATAATGCAAATGCATTCCCCTCGATATATTTTTATGTCTAGCTAATGTTTAAAAAAGATAAAATTAAGTCTACGAATTCGCAGTTCGTATTTTCTTAAGCGACATGCAACAACCTAACTTTTAGAAATTGAAATAAATGGAACCTCAAATGAAAAAATTGAGTGGTTTTATTCCCTCCATTTTAACATAAATTTTTCTTGTTCGCTAGTTACATATGCACATAAATGTAAGGTGATTTCTGTAATAATAGTTCAAGGAATGAAAAAAAATTTTACTTTTTTATAAAGTTTTATTTTTATTTAAAACGAAGAACACGGAAATCGCATTTACTTGTGTTCCACCTCATTCAACCAACATAATGCACAAGGAGAAGATTCTAAAATTTTTACGATTTTACCAAACATTGTGAAATTTTTGTTTTAATATTTTTCATTCACCATTTATGCATAATACACTATCATGCCAAAATAGGATAGACATCTCAAGAGCAAAAAACACTTCATCTGTTCAGTTTTCCACTAGCAGCATTAAACTTTTTGGGTATTCTCTTTTTTGGGAAAATTTTTCTTGATTTAACAAGAAGATTTTTATAAAAAAAGTAAAACTCCTCCGCAAGGAAAGGAGTAACAGACACACACAGTAAGTACGAAAAAAATAAAAGTGTTTGTAAAACATCAAGTAAGGCGGTCGGCCAATAGTACTGGGGCTATAAATGATAAATAAAATTAAAGTTTTGAAATTCTCTAAAGTTTAGCTCTGCACCGGGCTCAAAGCTGTGCATTGATTAACAGAAATGTTGTCATGGAATTTGTTAAATTTACCAGCTCTCAATAAAATGCTCTAATTAATTTGCTTATGTATTCAGTTACAACTTTTCAACAATTACATTAAAAAATAGAAAATTATGGAAAAAATATGAAAGGTCGTGCGAGTAGAGCCACTACTGACCAAGATAGACGTTCCATTTTGAGTATTGCAAAAAAATTTAATTTGGATGATCCTGATGGTTATAACCATTATTTTTATGACTTAAGAATTGAGGATTTTTTTTTTGGGTAGACATCACAGCATAGAAGAGGTGCCGTGACATAATCCCGACTGACATAATCCCCATTTGACAAACAATTTTATGATCTGAGCTGAACCCCCCTTACAGGTAATCGAAAATTCAAATGTAAGAAATTCCGTTTATTTGTCGTAAACTCAATGTTTGTCACAAAGGCTCGATGGTAAATGTCGTAAATGGCGCGCGACATTTGTGACATGCCAACACTGGTCCAGACATATAGGGCTATTGTAATCCACTGACACATCGTGAAAAAATCAAAAAGTTTTTATTTTGAACCGCTCTAATGATCATATTACATATCTTCAATCAAATTACATGAGGAATCGTCAACGAATACATCATATGTACGTGTGAGCTAATACAAAGTTGATGCAAAATAACCAAAAGACCCCCAATGGCAAGTTAAAAATTTATGATATCTACAAATAAAATATACAGTAGCTCACAGCTTATTTCATGCAGTGCATACTTTTAATTTCAATGCTCTGTAACTTTCAAACAAATCTGAATATGAAAAAAGTTTTAATACCATTTGAAAGAACAAAAATTTTAATTTTAAAAAAATGTAAATGTAATTTTAAAAAATATTGCCTAGAATTTTTATAATAAAAAATCGAAGAATACTACTGAATTTCATGTCACAGCTTATTTCATGCAGACATGTATAAATTGAAAAAACATTGTTTAAAATAATGATTTCATATTTTTAAGTATGTAGTGTGGTAGCTTCTTTGGTCAACTACAGCTTAAAGACGGTTTGGCATGAAATTTTAAGTGCCTTTTTTAGGTCATTTTTGCTTGAAATGTTGTGTATTCGGATATTTTTTTCCAAAATCGTCTATAAATTTACAAGCACTCTAAGGTCAGGTGACTATGCTGGCGGCAGAGCTGTGAAAGAGTGCATTCATTTTCAATTGAAATTCATTGAAGTCACTGCCAAAACTGTAGCATTCAGAATTCAGCTATTTAAAAATGAAGTCGCTTGTAGACTTCAATGCCATAAGTCTGCAGCCTTTTCCATCCTAAAGAATGCAATTATTCTGGTGACGTCATATTTTGGATTGGAATCATGATTGGAAGAATTTTGATTGATTTGAAGTCACCTCAAATCACTTTGAAGTCGTTGAAGTCACTTGAAGTCGTTGAAGTCACTTGAAGTCGTTGAGGTCACTTGAAGTCGTTGAAGTCACTTTGAAGTCGTTGAAGTCACTTGAAGTCGTTGAAGTCACTTGAAGTCGTTGACGTCACTTTTAGTCGTTGAAGTCACTTGAAGTCGTTGAAGTCACTTGAAGTCGTAGAAGTCACTTGAAGTCGTTCAAGTTACTTGAAGTCAGCTACAAAAAAAAAATCGAAATATGACAAATTTGGGAACTTTAAAAAATCGTGTTAGAAGAAAAACTCTAAATATTTTCCCAAAAACCGTGCAAATAAAGTGATAAGAATGAAACCCATATTATTTATAATGAAATGGCCTATATTTAAAATTAGTAACTTAAAATATGTTTAAGCACGCTTGGTTCACTTTCAGTAAAAGAGTTTTTCTTCTAACACGATTTTTTAAAGTTCCAAAATTTGTCATATTTCGATTTTTTTTTGTAGCTGACTTTAAGTAACTTGAACGACTTCAAGTGACTTCAACGACTTCAAGTGACTTCAACGACTTCAAGTGACTTCAACGACTTCAAAGTGATTTGAGGTGACTTCAAATCAATCAAAATTCTTCCAATCATGATTCCAATCCAAAATATGACGTCACCAGAATAATTGCGTTCTTTACAATAGAAAAGGCTGCAGACTTATGGCATTGAAGTCTACAGGTGACTTCATTTTTAAATAGCTGCACTCTGAATGCGGAATTTCTCATGAATTAGAATTGAAAATGAATGCACTCTTTCACAGCTCTGGCTGGCGGTGCCATCAAATAAGCGCACTTGTATATTAACCAGAATTGAACTAAGCCCACTTTATACTTCGGGTTTTAATCTTGGTGAAACCGTAAATTTGTCTGCATGCGCAGATTTTCGGCAATCTACAACAAATTGGCACTCATAATCTGAGGAAAAATGTCCATGCTCATGATATTTTCAATAAAAGATAAATTTCCGGTACCAGCAGCTGACATGCAAGCCCAAACCAGGACACTGTTTTATATCGCGCTATTTTATGTATATATATCCTTGTTATTTTTTCTATTTGGCTTTCACGATATGCTATCTGAGTCAAATAAGTTTAATTTCGATTCGTTCACAAATATTACTGAATTCCAGTACTCAGTGATCTTCAAAACATGTTATTTGGCGACAATCAGACGGCTAATCTTATTTTTAACTGATGAACGGTTTTTTACGAACAACTCGCCAGTTCAACACTTTCGGTTTGGGCTTGCATGTCAGCTGCTAGTACCGGAAATTTGGCTTTTATAGGAAATAACTATCATGACTATGGATATGTGACACATATTAAAATTTAATGAAATACTGAAAGTATAATTTCATGTGGGTTACAGTATAATTTCATGCACATCCGATGAAAAATTACTGAGAATTCAGTAAAAATTACTGAGATTTTCTTTTTTATTTTGTTTTTAATGCAATGAATTCTAATTAACACTATAAAATATTTTTGTTTGGTATTGTTTTTATAAAAAAATATATAATTAAAACTCATTTATAAAAGTAATGAGAAAATTCGTATTATTTGCTGGTAATTAATAACCCACCATTGGTCATAATTCCTGCATGACAAAGCATCATCACGATCAAACAACTTACAAGCATTCATGCTGTACATGCAACCCCTTTCAATGACTTCATCTACTCCTTTAACGTTCGCTTACAACCATCGGTCGCTTGCAACTCTGTTCAACGCGCCGCAACAAATAGCAAAAGAGGTTTTTGCGCACACACTTTTTCTTTTGGGTTTTTGCTGGCACAAAATATCTTTTTGGTTTTTGCTGTGAACGTGTCATATATAAAACACATTTTTTTTTATCCATTCAAAACATTTATCCAACTTTTAATAAAATTTTCTCTCTAAGCAATTTCAAATCTGTTAATCCTTTCCTTCCAATTAATTTATAATATCTTAATATGCCTACCACTCGTTCTCGCTCACCTCTTCGCGAAATTACTCCGAATTACAAGTCACAACACTAAACCTTCAATTTTCACAAAAACTAATACCATTATTCAAACATACAAAAAACTTTAATAAAACTATCACAATTCTGGTTTAAGAACCCAGAAGCTTGGTTTTTACAAATTGAAATGCAATTTTCTCCGAATAATACATATAACAGATGGTATTATCAAATACCAAAATGTGATAATTGCACTTCAACAAGAAGTAGTATCAAAACTATTAGATATAATACAATTTCCTCCACCTTCTACATCAGGGATGGCCAGGTCGAACAAAATTTAATTATTCCTGCTCATTCCCAAATATAATTTGATGAATAATGTCATTTGTAGATTCTACAAAAGGTAAAAAATACTAAGTACAGGCAAACACCAATAAAATTGGATATTGTTGCATTTACCGTTCGAGTTTTTTTGTCAACTTTTTCTATTCAGTTGCTCATTATCACTTCCAGTGTTTTTGTTTTGTAATTTTCTATTTTTCAAAATAAAAAGCAATAACAACAATACGGAAAAATAAGAACTAGCGCCGCGGCTCGACGCTTGCAACGAAAAATGTCTCAACACATTTGCCGTCATGCCAATGATGGCATTTGGGTTTTGTGAAAATGTACTGAATCGAGACTTCAAATGTACTTTTTACAGCCCAAATGTACTTTTTGGTCTTGAACACCCAATTTTCCTTAAATGTTCGAAATTATTTTAAAATTTACTAACAAAAAAAAAAAAAAAAAAGGTACTCACTTTTCCCATCTCAAAAACCCTAGCAAAATTAGATATATTACACATTAAAACATTAAATTAATTACAAAATCTGCACATTGCGCGAAACGTAATTAATATAACAGGTAATTACTGTAAATCTATTCATTGCGGTTATTTTCATTTACTAAAAAAACAAAAAAAAAGGTAAATATTATAAATTGTCCGAATGTACTGAAAATGTGCTAAAAATTTGGCAAATGTACTGAAAATGCCCCAAATGTACCGAATGTACTGAAATTTTGTCGAATGTACTGCCAACGATTTCTCAGGACGCAAATGTACCGAAAAAAGTACAAATGTACCGAAAATGCCATCACTGCTTCATGCTTGTGTATCGAAATGAAATATACGTAATTGTTGTTGCAGTCGCTCCCATCGCATTTCGTTTTTTTAATTTTTTCAATACTTGGAATTAGATTTTGCAAATTTGCTCGCTTAATCAGGTGATTAGCGATTTCCTGCTCCCAACCTCAACTCTTCTGGCCATTCCTGTTCTACATGGAAAAACACCAGCTCAAATTTTATTAAAAATTAATAGAGAATATAAAAATTAAAACCTGAAAACAAAAATTACTTATTTACAGTAATAAATAAAAAATCATTATGAAAAATTCTATTCTACTTTGTAATTATTTTAATTTTACATTTTTTATTAAGTGCATATTAAAAATTATTTTCTTCATTTTATTTATTACCTAATAACTTTGAAATTATACAATTGATTTCCTTCAGGAATTCATGACTTTCGATCGAAAATACTTAATAACTTCCGATCTAACAGAGACTCCACTTTTTTTGTAAAATGGGTTTTGTAGATAAAAGAATAAGGAACAAAATATTATTCTTCTAAATGTATTCTAGTTGGGTGGACATCATGTTAAAACTATTTAAACAATTAAATTGTTATTATTTTTCATTTGTTGACAATATAAAATTTCTTTTTTAATTTACTGCAAATGCTAATGTTATGGACTACTAAATAAAAAAAAATCCGACATTGATCGGATCAGTAGAACTGGAGATAATAGACTTCAAGTATGAGTAGGTTTGACAAAATCCAGTCAATTATCAAAAATTCATGTGTGGATATTTTCGAAACAACATTTTTTTCAGCAAAATAAAAAAACATGGGTCAACTGAATTTGTAAGAAGATGCAGGAAAAAAATTTACATCGCATTTGGAGAAGTCGAGGTTATTTTTTCCTGAATATTGTGCGGTTTGTAAAAGAACGACCGATATATAGAATTGCAAAATTATTCTTTCTTAAAAAAACGAGTAATCTTGGATTGAATATGACTGCACCCCTAAAAATATGTTCTTCAATGTCATCAAGCTTCACTCAATGAAGGAATTGGATCTATTTCGGCTGCAATGTCTGTTTCTTCATCATCCGCTTTATCATCCGATTGCAAAATATGGGCAACAATTTCATTTTCCTTTAACTCTTCCCAGCATGGCAAGCTACTGTCAAGCACATTTGACATTGCAATAGGAATGACACGATTGTTTGTTATCAATATTTTTTTAACAAAAAAAACTAAAATTTTTTTCTCTGTCGTGCATATAAGCGTGAATGGAGGAAAAAATTGGAGATTTTTTGGGGCTTATATCCGAGAAATGCCTATAAGCGTGTGCATATAAAGGAGAAAAGTGTTAACAAATCTAAATGTAGAAATGAAATTGCACAAGTTTTGATGCATATAAGCGAGAAATGCTTATAAACGGCGTGCATATAAGCGGGGATTACTGTATTACTTTTTTGTTGACATTTTAGCATCGGTGAAATAAATTGATTTATAAAAAAAAAAAAGTTTTTTTTTCGAAAAAATGAGGAAAAAGTTAAAATCAACTGCAAATTTTATAAGGAAAAAAATTGGAATAATCATTTTGTTTTTTTTATAACATAGACTATATATTTATAAAGAAAATAAGATACTAATTATGAAAATCGATTTAGAAATGGAGAAGTTATATAAAATTGAATAAAAAATGGCCGAATTGCATTTTTGCCTATTTTTCCGTTTTTTTATGTGGGTAAGAATTTCTCTAGCCACAAAATGCAAATTTTTAAATTAAATTTTTTTATTTAGATGGTGGTATGTACTAGAAATTAAAATGATGGCTCCACCCCCCGAAATGGGCAACAACCGGACCCAAATTCCCATTTTTGGCCATTTTGGGGAATGTGATCAGTTCCGAAAGAATTTTAAACACTGCTCAACATTCTCGAAAACGGGGGGTGACAAGTATTTTACCGATAGAAGACGCGGAGTATGCGATTTCGTCATTTTGGGGGCGGTTTTTGTCCGTTTTGAGGGGTGGAACCAACTCCATAAGAATTTTGAATACTGCTATCATATTCAACATCTTTAAAAACGGGGGATGGCAAATAATTTACTCATGGAATATGCAATTCTTCTATTTTGGGGGCGGTTTTTGGCCATCCTCGAAAACGGGGGGCGGAGATGGTCTGGTTGCTGCTTAAAATATTTATATTTTTCGAAGTTTTTTCCGACTCACAGAATAAGCCCGTTCTGCAAAGTTCCAAATATACATATGTATAAATAAAAACTTTTTGTCTTTGTTATCAAATTTTACTAAAATGTACGAAATTTGTACAAACAAATTACTAAAAAAAAAAAAAACAAAAAAGGTCCTCACTTTTCCCATCTCAAAAACCCTAGCAAAATGAGATACATTTATTTCATATCAAATTACAAAATTTACACATAGCGATTATTTTCAGTTACTTAAAAAAAAATCATTATAAATTGTGCACATGTACTGAAAATGTGTTTAAAATTAGACAATTGTAAATTAAAAAATTTGGGTTTTGGGTTTAGAGAAATTTTTACCCACATAAAAAACGGAAAAATAGACAAATATTCAATTCGGCCATTTTTTATTCAATATTACATAACTTTTCCATTTCTTAATCGATTTTCTTAAATAAATAGAATCAGCAGCCGATTTTACATATAAAATGAGTAACTGTATTCAAAGTTCATTTTGGCTGTAAACTAGTGTAATTTTTATTATATTGAATTTTATTTCTCTTTTGTTTTAAACTTGTACTCTCCCAACGGGAAACGGATGCGCGTTCAAAGCGCTTCGGATGTGCACCAAGGAAGGCAGAAGCTGCTCCCGATGCGCTTCTCACTGCTTATCTTTTTTGACACACGATGTCATTGCGGGGATGCACATCTTTGGAAGCATATTGGATGAAGAATAGAAGCACATCTTCGGAAGCATATGAAATGCGCTTCCTTGGATGCTAAGTAGAAACATATCTTAGGAGGCATATGAAATGCTCTTCCTTGGATGTTGAGAAGCACTTTTACCTTAAATTGTAAAAAAAACTCACTTAAATTTTTGTCTCCGGTCGGTCTCGAACCTTCCTGCGTTATGTCAGTGTTCTGAGGTGCGCACATCTTAACCAACTGAGCTACTCTTGCTAGTAATATTATTGTGACAAAAACTATACCTATGTTCAAACCCCAGTAGATGCGCAATAAAAGTTTTTTTTAAATTAAATAGAATTTTGAATTAAATGGTTCCGGAGAAGCACATCGGACGCGCGCCCCTTGGAAGTTGCTTCCAGATTTCCCGTTGGGCTGTTGAGTTCTTAGCAGGTTTATGCAAGAAAATAAATATATAATGCTTGCCAAACTCTTACTAATTGACTAAGAAGTAAGAAGTAATTGGGACGTCCCAATTCTGTTTAACACATTAATGATGAGCGTGGCTGGGCACAAGGTAGCGCGCGCGCGACTGCGGCAGAACAAGAATAAATTGTCATACATGTACGTTTATAAAACGAGAGAACGTAAAAATCAATTCAGTTTGATTTTAAAAGCGAATGGAGCAAGACTGCTGTCGCACAAATCTGACAAAGCGTACACTGAGGTGAATTGTGAATGAAACAATCGAAGTAGTCTTATAACACAGAATTTACGTATTTCAGCTTTTTTTCTTAGTTTTATTATATAAGGTTTACGTGCTTAAGCATTTTTTTTAAAAACTAATTTAGATTTATAATATAAGTTTTATATACATATAAGATTTACGTGTTTAAACATTTTTTCTTTAAAACTAAGTTAGATTTATAATATACGTTTTATAAAATAAGGTTTATGTGTTTAAGCATTTTTTTTATAACTAAGTTAGATTTATAAGGTTTATAATATAAGTTTTATAAAATAAGGTTTACGTGTTTAAGGATTTTTTTAAAAGCTACAGTGGCCCAATAAAGTGAACATACAATAGGAAAAATCACATTATTTCAATAAAAACAGATATTTTATCTTGCTGAAACTGATAAATTGTATTTAATAAGAAATAAAAACTTAAAATAAGTATAAATTCATATTTTTCTTAGCTTAAATTATAAAAACTCAACAAAAAATGGAATTCAGTAACAAAAAAACACACTAAAGTCAACATACAGCAAACGCACATCTTTAGATCTTGCAAAAAAGTGCATCGCTAGATAACGGTATTATTTTATTTTTGATCAGTTTGTTGTGCGTGGCTACGATTCGAAGTAAAATTACATCAAGCTTCTTATTTTTTATTGTCAAAATGTCGCGAATTGTAAAAAAACGTAAAGAACTTTCGCAGGATCTAAGGGATCTGATTATAGAGTTAAGAAATAAAGATAATTCGTATGGTGATATTGCGAAAATGGTTGGAAAAAGTCGAGCAACTATTCAACAGACCAAGCAAATTTTCTGAGCGCGAGAAACGAGATATCATTAGAACTGTCACCGCTGATCCCAAAATTAATGCCGTCGACATTGCAAAAGATCTGGAAAAATTGAAACAAGAGAATATTCATCCCGAAACCGTCCGAAAAGTTTTGAGAGAAAACGGTTTTCACAGCCGCGTTCCGAGGAAAAAGCCGTACATAAGCCCAGCAAATATCAAAAAACGAATGGAGTTCGCTAAATGCCACAAGTCCGATGGTTTCGATTTTTGGAATAAAGTTATTTTTAGTGACGAGTCGAAGTTAAATTTGTTTGGATACGATGGCAAGCAAAGAGTATGGCGAAAATCTAACACAGCCATGGAAATGAAAAACTTGATTCCAACCGTAAAGCACGGTGGAGGATCTGTCATGGTGTGGGGGTGCATGTCGGCGGCTGGAGTTGGAAACCTCGCTTTTATTGAAACTACAATGGATCGCTACATTTACTTGGATGTTTTGAAAAGCAACTTAAAAAATTCAGCAGCCAAAATGGGTCTCTCGCATGACTATATCTTCCAACAGGACAACGATCGTAAGCATACAGCAATGGTTGTGAAGGAGTGGTTACTATATAATGTCCCCAAGCAACTGCATTCTCCTCCCCAGTTACCGGACATGAATCCGATTGAAAATCTATGGGATGAATTAGATCGGCGTATTCGAAAAATTAAAATATCTAGCAAAGAAGATCTAAAACGCGCCTTGAAGGATGAATGGTGCAAAATTGGTGCAGATGTCACTGAAAAGTTAGTATCTTCGATGCCAAGGCGCATTACAGCATTATTAGAAGCTAAGGGAGGCCCTACTAAATATTAGATATTAAGTTTGTTATAAACTATTTGGTAAAACCAAGAATGTTTTCTACTGTATGTTGACTTTAGTGTGTTTTTTTGTGTTACTGAATTTCATTTTTGTTAAGTTTTTATAATTTAAGCTAAAAAAAATATGAATTTATACTTATTTTAAGTTTTTATTTCTAATTAAATATAATTTATCAGTTTTAGCAAGATAAAATATCTGTTTTTATTCAAATAATGCGATTTTTCCTATTGTATGTTCACTTTATTGGGCCACTGTATATAAATAAAACTAAACATGTTTGGCATTGAATGGGAAATATATTTTTTTTCTGTTTGAATATTTTGAGAAAAGCTGAATGTCTTATATGCTCGACAATAATAAAAAGAATTGGTAAATATAATTTACAGCGGCATTTTAGGTGCACCCATCAAGATTTTCAAAGCTTTGCGCCCGAAGATAAAATTTTAAGGTTTTACGATCTAAAATTTGATTTTATGCAGAAGCAAAAAAACTTGCATATTGAACAACAAATTGAAGAAGAAGCTTCAAAATCGAAATTAAAAGCATCTTCTGTTGTAAGCTTGGCAATAGAAATGAGACCATTATATATGCTTTGTTTTTTAAAGATCTTTCTATTTCTGTATTGGAGAGTTTTGGTGAACAAAGTACAGAGTTAATAGAAATTATGCGCAATATTCCTTTGTCACGAAGAACTATCACTCGTCGCATTGAAGGAATTGCGTCATTCCTTCATTCTAAAGGCAAAACAATAATAGCTAATTTTACTCAATAGTTTTGGATGAAAGTGCGGACATTAACGGCATACAGTATGTCAAGAATGAGTTTACACATTGGAAAAGAAATGCTATTTTTCAATTTGCTTATCAAATAATATTACTTTTTATTTCTATAAATAATTTTTTTTTAACAGTTATAGTTACTGATAGTATTTACAAAGAATTCATAAAAAAAAAGTTCATATTCAACGCAAAAGAAACGAAAAATACAACAAAAACAAATTCTACTCAATTTTGTAAGTGTCAAGTAACTCTTTACATAAATGCTTCTGAAAGTATTTTTATATTATTCTTTTAAACTAAAACTTGATATTTAAAATATTTTGTATTTGGTATGGGCACCTTTAGCATCTATCACGCATTATAGCCATTTTTTCATTGAATTAACCAACTTTTGCAAGTCATAATTGCTCGGAATCTTTTGCCACTCTTTCATTATAGCAGTTTTAGGCGCTGTTCGGTTTTTTGGATACATTTTAGCCACTTTTTTCTTTAAAAATACCCCCAAATTTTCAACTGGGCTAAAGTCAGGACTTTGGGCTTATAAAAAAAAAATTATTTATAGAAATAAAAAGTAATAATATTTGATAAGCAAATTGAAAAATAGCATTTCTTTTCCAATGTGTAAACTCATTTTTGACATACTGTAAGTCAATTAATAATTTGTTTTAGGTCTGCCGACACTGACTTTAATGTTACGGAAGATATTTTGCGTTTGTGTCCAATGCATGGTTCCGTAAAAAGTTTGGATATTTTCAATGCTGTCAATGAAAATGTTTTTTCTTTTGGCGATAAAGGAAAATTGTCATCAGTATGTACTGGCGGTGCTAAAGTGATGATTGGTACAAATAAAGGTTTTGTGGGTCAGCTTATTCAGAATGGCCTTAATGTTCCGACCTTTCATTGCATTTTGCATCAACAGAATCTTTATGCAAAGTCTTTTGATTCGAGAGGAACTGTAAATAGTATTATATAAGTAATAAAGCAAATAAGAGGTTGCCATAAGGCTTTAGTTCATAAGACTTTTTGTGCTTTTCTAAAAGAGCTGGAAACTGAACTCAGCGATATTTTGTTGTACACCGAAGTAAGGTGGCTAAGCAAAGGTAAATGCTTGAAAAGATTGTTTGAATTACGGAAAGAAGTGGTAGAATTTTTTAAAGGGCTTGAAGCCAATCTTCAAATTCAAAATTTAATGGCGACTTTACAAAACCCAGATTTTTTGTTACAGTTTGCTTTTTTACGCGATGTAACAGCATTCTTTTGTCAAATTAATTTAACTTTGCAGGGAAAAAACAAGTTCATTTATGATTTTATAAACACTATAAACAATTTTCAAAAGCGCATAACACTCCTTGAGCAGCAATCTATGGCCGGTAACTTACAACATTTTCCAAAAACCAAAGAAATTTGTGAGGAGCATAATCTTAATAATAAATTATCATTATTTTCTGAAAGTTTTGCCGAGTCGAATACAAACTTTAAAAAACATTTTGTAGATTTCGAAAAAATACGAGAGCTCGTAATTCTCTATAGCAATCCTTTAGGTTGCACCATTGAAAATCGAAACGAACATTTCAAGAGTGAACTTCAAAAGCTTCAAGTCGACTTTTCACTTCTGCTGAGTCGTGGAATAGAATTTTGGCAAATGGTGGATGGAAAAAATATCCCATTTTAAAGGAGTCAATTTGCAAATTATATTCAATGTTTGGTACAACTTATATTTGTGAGTCGGCTTTTTCCTCTATGTCCTACATTAAAAGTAAACACCGAAATTCACTGAGCGATTATAATTTAGACCACCTGTTAAGAATTAAATGTGCGTCTGATATCAAGATACTGGAATTTTTACTATTAAAAGGTTTTTTTTGAAATTCACTGTCAGCATCGAATATATTTAATTTAAACTTTTTTGCAGGATTCACTATGATAGCTTCGTGAACCACAACTGTTTGTTTTAATCTTTTATTCATATCATCAACATATTTACACTCATAGTTTTTATCTTTCTTCGAAACATTTGATAATTTTATTCTTCTTCATCTTCATCGCTCTGCATACTAAACCGAAACTCTTCACTTTGTGTCAAAAATAAAGTTCTTCTATTTTATATGTGCATCAGACCTATGGCTGTCAAGTTTGGTTTCCAAAAATTACTAAAACACACATAAAGAAGCTACAGATAATTCAAAATAAAAAACCTAAAAATTATTCGCAGCTATCTAATAGATATCCAACTATAGAGCTGCATGAAAATTATGGACATATGCCAATTAGTACGATAATGAGAGAATTGACTGTCATTCAACAATAGATGCAGATTGTCTTACATATTTTACATAAGGAATTTACTTGAATAATAACACATAAATTTTATAAAACTTATTCAGTGTGTTTGCTAAGATTGTTCCTTATAAAATTTCTACGATAATATAAGGTTTTTTCATAATCTATTTTTCTTTAATAATTAGATAATTTTTATTGGGTTTTTATATAAGTTATTTTAACTGATTTCAAATGCTGTAATACTTAAGTATAAAATCTCATACCATGATCTTTGTAATATGAAAACTATGAATTTGAAGACTAATAAAATAATAGTAATAAATTAAAATTTTCTACATCTTGCCGTTGTTTATTTACATCTTGAAATTGATTTGAATCTTTCATTTTATACAGTCGTATTTTAGACGAAGCACAAACGAATGAACCAGTAAACCTTTTATCTCATTTTTCAGACAAAAATGTAATCTGTTTCTTACACAATTATGGTTTTTATTTTGGAAAGGATTACAACACTTATGTGGAGACACCATGATAAGAATAAAACAATTAATGCGAGTGAAATCCAGCTACTCGTTTGACATACTCGTATCTAACTGATAGATCACAAGCAGTTAATATTGGTTGTGCTATCTCAAATTTTTTGCCTGTAGTCCGCGGAGTTCCGCAGAGATCTATACTGGGACCACTTTTGTTCTCAACTTATATTAATGACTTGCCGAGTGTTTTGCAAAACTGTATCATTCATATGTATGCAGACGATCTACAACTTTACGTTTCCTGTCCCAAGAACGATCTTGAAAACTGTATCGCCAATTTGAATGGAGATTTAAAAAGAATCAACGATTGGGCAACAGCAAATGGTCTTTGCCTCAATCCAAATAAATCAAAATGTTTAATCATTTGCAAAAAACTTAACAAAATCCCAACAATACCTAATATTATTCTTAATGGGTTATATATTGAAGCTGTAAACTCGGCAAAAAATTCTGGAGTTACATACGTTCAACAGCACGTTGAATTGGACAAATCATGCCAATATTACACTAGGAACAATTTGCGGAATGTTACGAAACTTATGTGCTACACAATATTTCATTCCGCTCAAAATTAGAATGCTGCTGACCAAAACTTATCTCGTACCAACTTAACTGTACGGATCCGAAATTTTCGCACCGATGCTGAAAGCAAATACAAACTGAATCAGAGTTAGTAAATACTCATCATTGAGGAGAAATATTTCACTCCTCATCCTCAATACAATTCAATTCAAGAGTATTCAATTTTGAATTTTTCATTTATGAGGAAAAAATAAGGAGCGCTCAATCGCTTAATATCTTGAGCGAACATACTGTTACTTTTTTCTCTTTCATCTTTATTGCTCAAAAAAACTCAATGAGAGATACATACTTTTTTTTTACTCGCCCATACTTCTCACTCATATATTTTTGCTATGATAAATTCAATTCAACAATAATAATGCTGCATTGAGCGCTCGTGATAAGAAATTCGAAAAACTCTTCTTTTTGCTCGCTCAATTCTTTTCAATTTTTTTTTTGTTTCTATCTACTCTAACGGCAAATTATATTTTATTTACACTTTTAAGTCAAAACGTTACATTTATTTTCAGTCAACTTCAAACATTCTGAATGAATTACAAAAATCGTCAAATGAATTTATCATTTGAATACTCACGAGCGATAAGAATTATGCTCCTCACTTTTCACATCATCACAAAACGAGTTTATCATTTGATGATTTGATTTGCGTGATCAAGATGAAGTTATGGCATTGTCTCGAATGGTATCACTAATTAATACAGCTTATCCAGATGTAAGATAGATTTTTTAAACTGAAGAACGGAATTCTCAACACATTTCTTTTCAGTCTTCTGTTACAGCTTGCCACGAGGATCTTGTCGACACAAGTAGCAATGATAGTGACAGTGACAGCGAGCCAATTCAACAAAATAAAATCCAACACTCTGAAGCAATAAAATATTTCAGTGGATGCATAGAGTGGGCAGAGGAGAATAATATGGATCCTTTGAAAGTTTTAGTTTTGCAACAGCTAGAGGAAGAGGCTACTAATTTGTTTTGGGAACGAGTAAAGAAATTGAAACAAAGTAGAATTGATAATTTTTATACTTATGTTACTTAGTTTATCTTTTGTATGGTTGCTACAGAAATAATATGTATAAGATGTAAGTTAGTTCCACCAATAGCAATTGTTCTTTATAAGTTCTACCTCTGAAATGTTAACTTTTATACTAGTATATAAAATAAAAGTCAGTTACATTAATAAAAAAAAAAACACTTCTATATTACGAATTTTTCGATTTTACGATTGACCCGTGCATTAATTCGTTCGTTATATTGGACGTCTACAGTATGTGCGTATTTTAATAATAATAAAATAATCGGACTATAAATGCCGAAGATATGATGTTTTTTTCAAATGCGCGACCTCTATTTTCGTAAAAAAAAAAAAAAAATTTCGAAATTACCTTGCAAAAATGCTTCGGATTTGCTGGTGTACGGTGAACTTTTTTTTTTTTGCCTGTAAGGTGGTACAGTCTAGTGTACATACATTAACAAAAGGCTTATAAATAAAAGTTTAATACACACTCGGATATTCACACTTTGAAAACGTTTATTTATGAAGCTTAAAAAACGTGTTTTATTGTAAGGGTCGCGTTTCGTTCCGCTCATTTTGACGTGTTTTCTAAGCCTCAACCGAACGTTTTCTAAATGTTTCTCTTAGAAAAATAAGCTTAGAAAACACTTGAAAAACATTTAGATTGTTTCTTGGGTATATTTTGAATAAACACTTGTACATTATGGTGTTTCTTCAAAGTTTTGTAGATGGACTTTCCCCTGCCCCCCCCCCCCCCTTTATTTTAGCCTGAGGCTTAAAAATAATTGTCCCAAAATTTGAGCTTCCTAGCTCAAACCTGTAAACGGCGCGGACAGAGTTTCTGTCCGATTTCGTTAAAAACATCTACTATAGGCAGATCCGGATTTAGAAATTTGCCGCCCCTAGGCAGTTGCAAAAATGGCCGCCCCCCACCCCTCAAAATTTCTTTAATGGTGGAATAAGTTTGGTACGAAAAGTTTTTCAATCAATAAAATGTACCTTTCTCAGAGCAAATATTTTATTTTATTACAGTCAGTAGCTTCAATGCCGGATTTCCGCCTAGGCGGGAAATTAAGTTCTCAAGAATAAAATAATTTTTCAAGCTTTTCGCCAATATTTGCCGCCTTTTAATTCTTGACGCCCTAGGCACGTGCCTACTCTGGCTGTATGGTAAACCCGGGCCTGATCTTAGGTGCCAAGATAGATAGCGTTTTAAAATTTTTTTTGTATGGAAGAGGCCACCCCCTGTTGTCAAACCAATCTCACAATTTTCGTGTTGCTGAAAATACGGATAAAATAACCAGAAGGAGTTCTTTTTTTTTTAATTGGCGGTCCCATAAGCCTACATTATAGAATCGGGCTTGAAGAAAGTTCTCTCAAAATTTCAGCTTCCTAGATCAAACAGTGAACGATGAACGGTGCAAACAGTTTGTTTCCTATTACAATTCATATGGAAGCAACGACATTTTACGAAATGGCAAAAAAAAACTCGTTTTTTTTTTTTTGCTTTTTCGGCGTTGGCTAGTGTGTCTTACGGCTAACGGCGTTTTATTTGTTTATTTTATTACGGTCTTTAAGACCTAGATAATAATAGGAAATCCATTTCACAATATTAAGAAAAATATTATATAAATTAACATATACTGAACTATTTGCAAGTGTATAATATTGGCACAATTCATCTTAAGTATATCTATGTAAATGCTACAGATATCTTACAATAGTCGAACAACAGCTTCTTAAATATCTCGGGACTATCACAGTTTTTTAAATATTCGGGTAATTCATTATATGCTCTAATTCCTGCAAAATATATATTCCTTATACCAAGTTAATTTCTAGTTATTGGGAGAAGAAAATTATTTCTAATCCTAGTTTGGTAGCTGCGAATTTCTCTGTTGTATATCATTCTATCACTTAAATATTCTAGTAAATTGCTTCACACTAAGCCATTTCAGCTCACAAAGCATCTCTCGTATTGGACTGTCATATCGTTTCTTTAAAATGAAACGCATCACTTTATTTTGTTTCTTTTGCAGCTTCGAGATTTGTGAGTCTGTTAACTGAAATAGAGTTGTCGGACAGTAAATGAAATGAGGCTTAATCATTGATCTATATACCATAATTTTGTATTTTCTGCTGATAAATTTACATGAACGGAACATAAAACCTATCTTTTTAGCTAGTTTAGCTTCTATATACTTCAAATGCTCTTCAAACTTTAATTTGTCATCAATTATTATGCCCAAATGCTTTATTAAACTAACTCTTTGCAAATAATTATTTGCAATCTTCAGTATTAACATGTCTGAGTTAATTGATCTTCTTGTCATCACCATATATTTTGTCTTATCGATGTTAATTTTCAGTTTGTTATAGCATAGCCGCATATATATTGCGTTTAAGTCCGTTTGTATTTTGGACATTGCTTCTTCCATTGTTGGAGCACTAATAGTTAATAAAGCATTGTCCGCCAATAGACGAATTTTACAAAATTTCAAATATTTTATAATATCATTGATATATATTATAAATAGTATTGGTGCGAGCACCGAGTCCTGTTGCAACCCTATTGTAACATCTGTTTCTGCCGAGATCGAATTTCCTATTATAGTTTTTTGCTTTCTACCGCCTAGAAAACTTTCAAACCAATTTAAAGACATATTTTGCACACCAATATTATGTAGCTTTTTTATTAAAGTGTCCCTGTCTACGGTTTCAAAAGCTCTTTTTAAGTCTAAAAAAACTGAGACTGTAACATCGTTCTTTGATATGTTTTCTTTCCACTCTGTAATTACTAAGTTTATTGCAGATTCACAGGAATGCTTAGATCTAAACCCCGATTGTTCCTGTATTATGATTTCATATTCATCTATGTACTGTAGCAGTTGGTCTTTAACTATTGTTTCAATAATTTCTTCATCACATTGCAGAGTATTTATAGGACGCATTTCTTCAGGTTTTGTAGTTCCTGTGATCTTTTCCACTGGAATTACTACCGAGATCTTCCAGCAGTCCGGGAAAATACCCCGATTGAAGCTTTCGTTGATAAGACCAGCGTAGGCATGTCCCAAGTAATCCATGGAATCTTTTATTACGCCTTCAGTTACAATTTTTTTCCCACCATATTTATTTTTGAATGACGAAACAGTTTTAATTATATCATCGGTGTTGACCATTTTAAACTCAAATAAGCTTTTGTTCAAAACTTCACGGTCCTCATTTATGACAATATTCTCAATACTAGTATTATGAATTACAATTATGCTTTCCACAAAATATTTATTTAGCTCATTTGCTATCTCATTTTCATCTTCAATCCACACGTCATTTAATACTACTCTCTTTATTGTATTTGTGTTGTTGGTCATATTTACAGCATCTTTAAGACATTTCCACATTAGTTTTTGGTTATTTGAACTCATTGATATTTTACTTTCCATATATTGTTTCTTCTTTAACTTTACCATTTTCTTATAGTGTCGTTTTAATAAAATATATTCATACCAGTCATTATATATTTCAGCCGTTTTAAAAAGTTCAAATTTTAATTTATTTAGCTCCGTAAGTTCCCTATCGTACCACTTGTTTATAAGCTTAATTAGAACAGGTTTATCATATGTTAAATTTGACATGATATTATTCAGAATGTCATTTAGCACTTTGGTTTTTTGACAGATATCGATATTGTTCAACAGGTTCAAATCATAGTTACGCAAATACTCAATAAGATTTTCTTTGGAATAATTTTCCCAACATTTACGTATTTCAAGGAGTCTCATATTGTATTCTTTTTGTACAGGCAATTGAAAAAATATAGTTTCATGATCCGAAATTTTGTGTCTATCTAAATTGCATATTTTTATTTCACTACTATTAGTAAATAACAAATCAATTTTTGTCTGAGCTGATTCAGTGATTCTTGTATTAAAATTAATCATTTGGTACATTGAAAAAGAGGCGAAAGCACTCGTTAACTTATTCGTATAAGTTGATATATTGTTCATATTCATGTTAAAGTCACCGATGATTAGATTATTGTTGGATTCATCAAAACACTCATCCAGAACTTCTGTTATGTACCTCAAAAATTCCGCATCACTAGTACTAGGTGAATGATATAATACACCTATTTGCCATTTGTATGTAGATTTTATAGTTCTTATTACGATACACCACATATTTGTATTAAATGACTTATTATATATTAGTTTGAAATCAATAGTTTTATGTATATAAATTAGAACACCACCAGTATGTCGACTATGTGAGTCACATCTTATAAAGTTATAAACGACAATTGCAATTTCTGAATCACTGACATTCTCAGTGGTGTGGGTCTCTGCACACAAAACAATGTTGGGTTTTACAATTTCAACCATTCTTTCTATCTCGCCTTTATTAGCTGTTATACTGTTACTGTTCAAATATATGCACTTAATTTTATTCTTTAGTTTATTGCTATCTGCATGATATATTTTCGAATGATTAATTACCCTACCACCATCTTTTAGTTGCTAATAGCCTAGTTTCTTCCTTCTTAACTCCAATTTATTATTGTAACACGGACAATTCTTATCAAGCGTGTCGTGGTTAATATCCAATGCCATGTTATAGTTGCTATTAGCTCTTGTACAATTTAAGCATTTCAATATTGGGTTTTCATTGCACAATTTAGAATTATGATTACCATGACATTTTTGGCACGCCTAATCATTTTTACACTCCGCCACTTTGTGGTTAAAACCTTTGCATTTATAACACATAAGTACATTTACTGCATAAAACACTTTGCATCGTTCCCAGCCTAAATTTAAACTTTCTGCTTCTAGCACTTTTACAAAATCCTCATTATTTATTTCAATAATTGCATTATAATAAAATCGGTTACCTTTCTTTCTTTCATATTGTTTCACCACCGTTAACTTGCTTTGGCTGACGGAATTATTTTGCTTTTGTAGTGATTCAACTAACTCTTTCTGTTCATATTTAAAATTAAATCCAGTAATTAAGAAGCTTGGACGTATTGGTTCTGGTATCTTAATTTCATATTCACATCCAATATTATTTTCAATAGCTATTTTGATTTTGTCGCGTTAAACATTATTATCTTTTTGTATTATCATTATACTGTTGCTTTTTGTTGCAATATTCGAGATTTTCAAATTTTTTGGATCTACTTTTGATCTCAAGTCTTTTTTTTTTTCTCCGGTTTGTTTTAATTTAGGTTTCACTATTAAGGCTACATCTTTTTTTAGTTCTGGTAAATGTATCTTTTTTGTATTATTTTTTAAAGCATCAGAATATGACATACATATGTAACTCATTTGTGCTATTACTTATTCGTTTCATTTCACTGTGCACTTTTTCGGTCTCTTTGCCAATTGTCTCCGTTCTAAATTTTACCTCTTCCGTCATTTCATATAAGCTCTTAACTTCACCAATTCTTTTCTCAAACAGATCTTGCGATTTTTCCATCTTTAGCATGCGCTGAACGTAACGACCTTCAATGGCCTCCAAAAGTAGCTTTAGTTCATCTTGGCTCTTTTTCAAAACTCTATCAAATTCATTTTTATACTCATTTAAAATCGCGTTGTTCTTTTTAACACTCATTTGCATGTCTTGCAAGACTAAGTCTAAGACTCATTGCATATTGCATTGTTGCTCTCTTCTAAAATTCCTGGTCTGTATTTATCAACTCCTGAGCAAGCTTTGCTTTCATGGTAGCTTTTGCCACATACACCTTCACATCTAATACCACTCTCTCCTCTAATCGAAGATTTGCATTTTGCGCACACACTCATCGCGCTATATTAGTGTACGTGCATTTGCCCGTTAAGCAGAAAATACTGCACCACTTTATTTTTGTAAACACAAATGACTTTCCGTCGCCAGTCGCTATAAATATTCAACTCAATACTTTAAAACAAATAAGTGATTTGGTGTTATTTTTGACTTTTCAGCTGTGGTTTATAATGTCGAAGGTATATTATAACCTTTATCAACAAATCAAAACAATAATTATATAATTATCAAAGAGTTTAATCTTTTTGTTTTTACACACGATAACACGTCCGCACTCTCCGCCAGTTAAACTTAGAAATTGGATAATGGGTCTTAACTCTTCGCATACAACCAAACTATTATATTGCTATTCTTGGTACTTATACCAATTTGGGAAATTCGGTACATAGACCCAATTGTCGGCAGTAACGACTGCGTAAAATTTAAGGATGGTGGAACAACGGGCAATATTCGGGTAAAGCCACTGGTCCAGCTAGTATTATATATATAAATGTAAACGAGAATATCCGAGAAATATCGCCGATAACGATACAGATCAAAAAATTCTCGTACGAGACGATAAGCTTAGCGCCATTACGAGCACGATACGATAATTTTTGAATTATCGTGTCGTTCTTATATCGGTGAAGCACTAATTCTTATAATCCTACAGCGATTCCAATCTAAAATATTTAGACGTATTACTAACGCTGCTTGGCTTGTTACCAATAATGCACCACATAGAGAACTTAATATGCCAACTACCCCAGAAGAAATAAAAAAGATTAGCACTATGTATCTTGAAAGAATAAATAACCATCTAAATCTTGTTCCATAATATGAAATGGCCCCCCATACCATTACGCCACCTTCTATGGGTGCCGTGACATAATCCCCATTTCGTAAATGGGGATCATGTCCGCAAATTATACGGACATTTTCCCCATTTTCGGTATGGGCGTTAAGTCTGAAAATTTTTCGGACATTATCCCCAGAAAATAGTGGACATAATCATTCACAACTATAGTAATTCTACATAAATGTTAGAGTAAGTGCGCGGCTTACGGCCGCATGGGGATTATGTCCGTGGGGGCTATGTTCGGTAACGCATAGAAGAGGGCAAATTATCCCCATTTTTGGTATGGGGGGTTATGACCGGAAATTTTTCGGACATAATCCCCAATTTAATTTGGGTTTTATGTCCGTCTTTTTTTTCGGTAATAATCCCCTCTTCGTTTTGGGATTATGAAAACTTCTAAGGATGGACATAGCCGGTGTTGGTTTTTTGGGAGTTTTAAATCCTGAGCCCACTTACCCCTACGCTTATGTAAAATTACTGTGGCTAGCGAACTAGGTGTTGGATATTTTATAGGCTGATCCGCGGCGAAGCCGGCTCAAAGCCGGTGTTGGATATTTGGGAGTTTTAAATCCTGAGCTGCGGTCGTAGGCTTCCTACTTAGCTTAACTTTTATGTAGAATTACTGTAGCTAGCGAAGCCGGTGTTGAACATACGGACATAATTTCAATGGTGGCATTTTTCAAAAAATTTAATTAAGTATGAAAAAAGCTGCCAATTATCCATTTATTAAACTCTATTATTCAAAAATTATTCACAAATTTAAATTAAAAGAAAAATTCAATTTTACAAAAAAACATTAAGAATTAAATAAAATATTCCTCCACACTTCCCACAATTTGACGACAAATAGGGCATAACGTTTAAGTTTTCTTTTCTAAGTGGGATTTGTTTATTGTGTCAAAGCAATGAC
This sequence comes from Meiosimyza platycephala, assembly GCA_963662105.1. Lineage (NCBI taxonomy): Eukaryota > Metazoa > Arthropoda > Insecta > Diptera > Lauxaniidae > Meiosimyza > Meiosimyza platycephala. The sequence continues at coordinate 64,656,940 of OY759211.1, read as the reverse complement.
GACACAATTTTCCATGTCTGCATGGCTCCTAAATTATATTTTTCTTATTTTTGAAGCAAATTTCACATAACGTACCATCAGAACATGGTTTATCGTCCTCCGAGTCTATCACTTCGTCATTATCGTTGAAGTCAAGCAACATAAAGTTTTCAACTTTCGGCAATATATTCGTGTTTTTGTTTACCATTCATTGCAAAAATTCTGATACACTAATACGCTTGGATTTTAGTTTTGCCGTTAGTTCCTCGATCAAGTGGTTTTGATTTCGCACGCGTTTCTTGGGTCTTTCAAACACATCATAAACTCCTTTACCAAGGTTCGTTAGCTCATTAAATTTTCGATGTTCATCTTGCCGAATGATTTTTTAAAAATCCCAAAAGTTTCCATTGGTTGGAGTCCGGGTGCTTATGTAGCTATTGTAGCCCTCTAATCCGCTGGTAGTCCTAATATATTCGCTCTGTAGACTATATTTTTGAGGAGTTTCCTTAAAAAAGAAATAACTTTTAAACCTTTATACATATAATTAATTTCTTTTCCACTTTTTGTACCTTAATGATCCACTGTTTTTCAAAGTAATCAAAAAAAGGCTCAAAAATATTCCGGAATTCGGCACTTTTACATATTAAAGCCCTCTATTATTTCTTCTAGGCCGAGAAGCGGTAGCGCTAAAATTTTTTGAACAAATTTCCCTGGCTTTTTTGTTGTGCTTCACAATTTTGCCAATATCTTTAATTTGCGCAGATTTTCTCCTGACAGCCTGATGCCGCGGATTCAAGGGGGGGGGTCACGGGAGTCATGACTCCCCCCCAAAACAGCCCGCATTTCAAAAAATAGAGCTGAACCAATATTTTGCAAACCGAAAAGCAAAAAAAAGAACCAAAACGAACAAAACCTAGTTTTTGCAAACTTAAAAACCGGAAACTAACCAAACGATCAAAATTAACTTATTTTTTTTGCACTCTGAAAAAATTGGAGTCAAAAAATGACGGAATCAACAAAATTGACTAATTTTCTTACACAATGCTGACTTTTTTATTATTTTTTCTGTATTTGGATTGTAGCTATATTTCATATATTAGCAGCTGCTTACAATCTGTTTACAAGTTCCAACTACACAGAAAAAACAAGATTGGCAAAATCAAAGAATTGCAATTCTATGATTAAAATTTGTGGAATTCAACTATTCATTTCTTTGAATCAAAGAAAAAATTTGCAAAATCAAAACCCTTTATTCTTTGGATTTGCAAATTCAAATTATATGATTTTACAACAAAATATTTTAGCGTAATCAGCAAAATATTCACCGATATTGCAAATAAAAAACTTCCATTGTCTAATCAGGGAAGCTCCTGGTTCAAACCCCGGCGACGACATAATTTTTTTTTATTTCTTTTATTTTTTTTAATTTAAAGGTATTTAAAAAACAAAACGAAGTATAAACTGTATTTGTATAAATAACGAACTCGTTTTTTATTATTAACATAAAAGGCAGTTTTCAAGATATTTTCAATATATTTATAGTTCTCTACTTGTTTTTTTGTTTTTTAAATACTTTTAAATTAAAAAATAAAACAATTAAAAAAAAAAATTATGTCATCGCTTGGGTTTGAACCAGGAGATTCCCTGATAAGACAATGGTTGTTACATGCGCAGCTTAACAACATCATTTTAGTATGTCTTAAAAATTATGTCGGCAGCTGAGTTGGGTAAGATGAACATCTTTGAACAGTTGCATGGCGCAGAACACAGGTTCAATTCTGTGATCGGGGGTGACAGGTAAAAAAATTTAATTTCTCCTTTGAAGTTTTAAAAACGTATTACATTAATAAATTAACAATAAAAGTACCCAACAACACAGCATTAGAGAAATAAATGGAAAGTAAAAAATCAAAAAAAGAAAAATGCTTTTTTGAAAACAAAGAATTTATTCTAAGTTTCAACAAAAACGAATCTATTTTAAGTTTCTACAAAAGCTGTAAGAAAATTAACAAATGCTTTTTTGAAATCAACTAATTTATTTTAAGTTTCAACAAATCATCTTTTGTTATATCAGAGAAACTGTTTCTATGACTGAAAATCATACAAAACATTCGTTGAAATCGGACACGAAATTGTTTGATATCATCGAATCTTTTTTTCTGTGTAAAAGCTTCATTTATAACACAAAATCGAATCTTTTATTTTGTTTCGCAAATCTGTTAATGATCGCATCGATGTACAATTCGATGTCGCGATGGATGTGTAGCAATGCAAACCCGGTGAGTCTGTCTTCTGCCATAGTAGATCTCAACTAAGTTTTGAGACGACGGAGAGTTGAAAAACTCCTTCCTGCAGTGGCTCCAGTAACAGGAAGCGTCTCCAATATCCAAAGCAGTGTATTAATAGCCGGATAAACTACTCCATCACACGCATCAAGGGCGAGAGGAACCGAATCTGGGAGTTCACCTCCGTTTGCAACAATTCGTTCCCATTTAGCTACCCACAACTCGAATTCTGCAATAACGCTCGAAAAGGGAGTGTTCAGAAGCTTCTGGTACGTTTCTGCTACAAGATGAACTTCTTTTATGTCCTCTGCTGTATAGGAAGTCCGAGGCATAAGCACTTTCAACCCAAAAAGCTTCTCCACGTCTGGAGAGAGCCTTTCGATAAGGTCCGTCACAACGTTGTCCAACAGAGGAACGTAAATTCCTCTCCTGAAATATTCCTCCGGGGTTTGATTTTGTTGGTGATTATCTCGATGTTTTTGACGAGAAACAGCGCGTGGTACTTGCAACTCCACATCCAACTGTGTTGCGAAATTTTCAGTTTCAGAAAATAGCCGTTGAAAAACAGAATCAGAATCGCTTCTTTTCTACTCAAGCAGAGTCAAAGTATCTTGTATCAAACCGGTTGCTTTCTTCAGATCTAATGATGGTGTTTGCAGTATTCGGCTCAAAGGTAAAGTTACTCCTACAAAAACAAAAATAATTAAGTTTTTCAACTATTGATTGACACCGTCTAACAAAATTTCTTTTGTAAAAGTCTACTCGGATCTGACGCTGCGGGATGAAAATATAGGCCAAAACAAGAAACCATTTGGCTCAGTTTGTACAAGTTGGCTCAAGTTTTCGAAAAATGAACATTTGAATTTTGCACTTAGAATCAAGTGGTTTTTTCGATATAGCTCGAAAGGAAACTGATTTTTATTGCATCTGATGCTGGGGTTTTGTTCACCTCTTCAATATCTACAACTTTCACCAACGAATCAGATCTTTTGGATGCATTTTCGGCAAGTTGGAGCACAAAATTCTCAAACAAAATAACATTTTTCGGTTAGAAAGGGTTAAAGTCAAAAATGTTTGTTAAAATGTTATATAATTTTAAAGGGAATAAATTGAGCTTTATAAATATGTTTATAAGACTCCATGTTTTGTGAGCTTTGCAGAATCGTAAGTGTGTTTTTATGTTTTTGTCCGATAAGGCAGGTTTTTTTTTTTGCTTGACTGCAGATAACAAGCCAATTCTTCGGAGCGATCTACGAGCAGTCCACTCGCTAACGTCTTTCTTAATACTACGGCTAGCTTCTTTGGGCGTCTTACAGTCTTTATTTCGTAGCAATCGTTTAATAAGACGAGCATCGACATCCGACAGCTTTCGAGGACGGCCCTTATTGATCGAAGCAGGTTCAACTTTTTGGCGTTTTCGAACTACCAGTATTGTACGGTGGCAAATATTTTGCAATTTGTCGTGCAGATTGGCCACTTCTAGTCATGTTAACTATTTTATTTTCAATTATTGGTGATATTTTTCTCATATTTTTGATCGTTTTGTAAGTAAATTGAAACAGCAATTTTTTAAACTAAATTGTGATCTTTCTCATTAGAAACCAAGTCACCGAATGCAGATTCATAACAATCAACAGAAAATTTTCAGAGAAATAACGGATAACGGTTAATTCAAACTGACATACAGTGTCGGACAAAACATAAGCACGGAGTACGGATACACAAAAGGCACTGTAAAGCATGGCGGAGGAAATGTAATGTTGGGGGATACTTTTCCGGTTTTGGAATCGGTCCAATTCATAAAGTAAATGGAATAATGGATCGATTCCTGTATAAAGACATCCTTCAGGACGTTATGTTACCTCACGCAGAGGAAGAAATGTCCATAAAGTGGATCTTTCAGAACGACAACGATCCCAAACACACCTCGATGGTTGTCAAAGAGTGGATGGTTCATAACAAGATCGAAGTTTTGAAGTGACCTGCACAATCCCCGGATCTCAATCCGATTGAGAACCTTTGGGAAATTGTTGACAGAAAAAAAAAAAAAAAAATTGTAAAAATCAAGATTCCCTATTTGAGCAAACAAAGATAGCCTGGTATAATATTCCCAGCGACATAATCAGCAACCTAATAGAATCTATGCCAAGAAGATGTACAGCAGTTATCAAATCAAATGAATTTTCTACAAAATATTAACATTATTTTTTGGTTTTGTAGTTCATAAATAACTCATTACAAATGTGCTTTTGTTTTGTCGCAGCAATTTTGAAGGCACTGATCTTTTTAGTATCGTTTTTGTTTTTAATTAAATAAGTTGCTACTTTCGAAAACTATGCCCCACATAACCCAAATGAGTATAATACCTCAACACCAATTTGGTTTCCGCAGGAAACACGGAACTATAGAGCAAGTTCACAGGATAGTAGCGCAAATTAGAAAGGCATACGAAGATAAAAAATACGGCTCTGAAGTGTTCCTTGATGTAGCGCAAGCTTTTGATAAGGTGTGGCACGAAGGACTTTTATATAAAATTAAAAAATTACTCCCTAAAAATACACACGTTTTACTAGGTTCCTACCTTACAGGGCGAAAGTTCCGTGTAAAATGTAAAAATTACATTTCAGATGATGTGCAAATTTTTGCAGGCATGCCGCAAGGTAGCGTTCTTGGCCCAATTCTTTACCTTTTATGCACTTATGAAATGCCAACAAACAACTCTATGCTTACATCTACTTCTGCTGATGACACTGCAATTTTGTCTTGTCACGCAGACCCTAATAGTGCGTCACATACCCTTGATGAACATATGCGCCTAGTTGAAACATGGCTTTTAAACTGGCGAATAAATATTAATGAGCAAAAAAGTTCACATGTAACTTTTACACTTAATAAAAAGACTTGCCCCACAGTTCACCTAAATAACACCGCAATACCTCAGAGCACTGAAGTCAAATTATTAGGTAGACAGACGGCTTACTTGGAAAGCTCATATTGAAAAGAAAAAAATTCAAATGAAGTTGAAAGCGTCAAGCATTAATTGGCTTCTACATAAACACTCAAAACTAAATCTTGAATATAAAGTACTTTTGTATAAAGCTATTATAATACCTATTTGGTCGTACGGAATCCAACTTTGGGGCAACGCAAGTTTATCAAATATAGAACTATTGAAGAGGTCTCAGTCAAAAATACTTCGAACTATTTCTGGCGCACCTTGGTATGTCAAGAATATAAACATACACCAAGACCTTGGTATACCTTTTATTAAGCAGCTAAAAGAAATCTAAAAGCGATTATATCATCTAAAACTACAGCAACATCCAAACACGCTGGCTAGGAACCTACTCCTAACATCGAATACATCTCGACTAAAGAGACAAGACTTGCCACCCCTGTAGCCATTATATGTATACACGTATACTGGTAACTCCTTCTACAACTCAAGACTGAGTGTAATTTGAGGAAAAACCACATTCCTTAGCAATGGCTTAGAAAAGTTCAACTCTCCATTAGTTTTTAAGATCTGTATACTTATTGTTAGTCTCCAAGCGAGTTGTTACAATAAATAAAATAATAAGTTTGAAAAAAAAGAAATAGGGTTTACATTTGAAAAACTAAAGTTGACCTTCAAACAATCTTGAAAATAACAAGGTCAAGGTCATGGTAAAGGTCATGGCTGGATTAGCTCTTTGATACCCACCAACTTTTACTTGAATCATTTTTTGAATGACTTGCAATTTTTTGACTTATAATAGATAGATAATCTTTTTTTAAGCTTCATTCTTTCGAAAACGGTTCAACTTCAAACGAAAAGTGATTTACTACAAACAACTACAAACAAAGTTCTAACAATTCCCATCCACGAAATTGTAAGATTAATAAAATTTTTCATTCGTCCCCTCAAATTTACCACCACAATTCTAAAAAAATATCCCTAATAATATGGGAAATCCCACCAACGTGCTAATTCTGACTACACCTGAACATTTTCTTGCATTTCAAGCTTATAATTTAAACTTATTAAGCTGATGCTAGAAACAAATGCTGGTGTTTAAGGAAATTCATTAATTACATTCTTATTTATATCGACCACTAAATTACCATAAATATACTTTTTGATTTTAGCTAATGACCATAAACAACGAGTATTCACATAAGTATAAGAAACGTTCTTCAGTAAGAGTTCTTACTACCATATTTTATCAACGCAGCGTGAAGTAACAACATGAATTCCTTCTTCTTAAGTTTTCCACCTCAGAAATTACCAATGATTATTTTCAACATATTTTAAAGAAGCTTTTTTATAACTCTATATCACAAACTATAGAGATTCAGATCGAGAAAAACACTTTATAGAATTTTCTAAACGTATTCATAAAAACGTTGTGCACTTTCCACTCGTTGGAATTTACTTTCAAATCAACCTGCACCAAACTAGAGTTCTTTCTTCCTTCTGTCTACAGTGAAACTATTAAATGAAATTGTAATTCTTTGTTTCCATAGCAGTCAAAAATGCAAATCATGGCACGTTCACAAACGTTAATTAAAGCACTCGCATTTAAAAGATTCTCAGCCGTAAATTTTACTGGCACTCGAACATTGAAAATGTGATGTTCCATTCAAATTGTCAAAAAAAAAAAAAAACTACTCTGTTTAAAAATGAGATTAGAAAAATCGTTTCTGCAGACTTGTCGAACATGAATGCGAAATCAATTCACAATTGCTTTGACAGGATGTGGGTGGTTCATAGCTCGTTCGACCTGACTTTGTTTGACTTGGTTTATACTGAATGTTTTTATTGCTGATGTACTCAACACTAACGAAAAGCAAAAAACCATAGAAATGAAAACAATTCAACAGAATCAAAACAGTTCAGTGGTGGATCGAACGAGGGAACTATAGGGTCATAAGAACCATTGTATTCTTAAACATTGGTTTTTTTTTTTTAAAATACATATCTATAATTATTAAAATGTACACTTGAACCCATGCTGAAGTTGTAAGTGCATCTCACTTGCAGCGTGAACTTGTAAAAAAAGTGAAATCGTAATTTAATGAAGGAATTTAACAATTTTCTGGAGCAAAGCTTTATGTATGCTTAAAACACTGCAATTACGAATAAATTTTTGAATTTGAATTGTAAGCGAATTTTTATATTTAATTGCACCTACATACATACATACACGGTGGGAGTGACCAAAATAAAGATATAACAAGTAAAGGCCCGGCCGGAACTCACATACCCTACACTGCATTGAAAGTACCATTTAAAAAAATGTTATAAAGTCGTTGAAGAGGTTGAATAAGTCGAAAATAATGTAAAACTCACAAAAATTTGAAGAGGTTGAAAAATGTTGAAACATTTCAAAATCGATGAAAATGTCGAGAAAATAAGGAAAATGACGAACAAAGTTGAAAGAGGTTTAAAGAGTAGAAAACATATATGTAAAATGTTGTAAAAAGTTGAACAAGTGAAAAAATATGGGAAATGTTGAAAAATGTTGAATGCGGTTGAAAAACTCAAAAAATGTTGAAAGAGGTTAAGAAATGTTGAAACAAACCAAAATTCTTAAAAATAAAGAAAATAATGAAGAAAGTTAAAAAAGGTTGTAGGGGTCGTTCATAAATTACGTAAGACAATTTCATGACATTTTTGACCCCCCTCTCCCCCAAGTAAGATTTAGTAAGACTCGCACAACTCTCCCCCCCTCCCGAAATCTTACGTAAGATTTGTGCGTCGGCGTTCAAATGTCAAAAATACTTAAGTTCATATTTAAGTAAAATAAATGTTTAAATTAATATTTAACTAAAATTAATGTCAAAATTTAAAATAAATAAGTTTTAAAATAAAAATATACACCTATCTCTCGTTTTACACGTTAGATACGTTCCTGACAAAACCGTTTAATTCGAAAAAATAATTTTTATATGGAAAAACCGTGTAAAACGAAAACGACTATAAATAAGCTTTTTTAGACATTTATAGAACACAAAATGTGACTAATACACTTAATAAATTATAAAAACATCATTTAAATCATGGAAAACATAAAATAGTTAAATTTATTTGTAAAATGAAAAGAAACACAAAAAATATATTTCATAAAAAAAAAATATTGTACTCCATATAAATAAAAAATTTTGGAAATATAATATATGTATATAATATAATATATGTATACAGTGGCTCACAGCTTATTTGATGTTGCTATTAATTTTCAAAAAAAATGCTAAAATGGCTGAAATTGGAGATCGTATGAAAAATATAAATATGCCAATCTTTAGTTAAAGTATCATTTATTTATTTAACACAAAAATATAAATTAAAAGTTATAATATTCCAAAGTTCTGCAAAAAAAATTAAATTAATTACAAGAATTCATCTCACAGCTTAATTGATGTGACCATTATAATGAAACTTACTGAAGTAGTTAGTCTAAGGAATTAATGTTAAATTTAATACTAATATTTAGTTGGATATCCTTTTTGCTCTATGACCGCTTTTAGCCTTTTTGGCATGGATGCAACTAGCTTTTTAGTATATTCTGGAGAAATGTTACTCCACTCCTCCTTTAGCGCCTTTTTTAAGTCATACACGTTGCTAATGTGGTATTTTCTTATCTCTGACTCAAGTCTGGACCACAAATTCTCAATAACATTTAAATCTGGAGACTGAGCAGGTGTTTTAATTATATGGGGACAGTTCCAGATCAGCCAAGATTGCACTATTCCAGATTTGTGTTTGGGATCGTTGTCTTGATAATACCGGAAGTCCTTCGGAATACCAAGTTTTTCCGCACTTTGTTTTAAATTTCTTTTCAAGATATCCAGGTACATTATTTTATCCATATTTCCCTCAATAAATTCAAGATTTCCGACTCCCGCAGACGACATACATACATCCCCAAACCATAACGTGTCCTCCACCGTATTTTACTGTGGGGCGTAAATTCTTTGGCTGCAGCTCAGTATTTGGTCGTCTCCAAACATAACCGTGACCATCTGACCCAAAGAGATTAAACTTGCTCTCGTCGGCAAAAATAACGTTGTTCCAGAAATATTCATCCCTATCTTGATGGTCACGAGCAAACTGTACTCTGTCTTTTTTATTTTTTGTACTTATGAATGGCTTCTTCCGAGGAGTTCTACCATGAAAATCAGCATCGCGAAGGATTCTACGAATTGTTTCTGCACTGCACTTCTTTTTTAAGTATTTTTCGGCATCGTCAGCAATATCCTGTGCCCTTAAAGTTGGTTTTTTCATCACTTGTTGCAGAATCCACCGTTCATCGCTTTGGTTGAAAATTTTATTTGGGGCATTGCGGCCTCTGTTTTCCACTCGATTTTCACGAACAAAGCGCTCAATAATATGTTGAACAGTGGATTGACTTAAATTAACCATTTCTGCTATTTGCTTTTGGGTCTTGTTATTTTTAAAATGCTTTAAAACTAATTCCCGCACTTCCAAACTGGTGCGACGCCCCATTTTAAGAAATTAACACAATTTGAAAAAATTTTAGCTTGTACAACGAAAAATATAAACGCAAACTGACAACTAAAGATATGACAACGGTTTATCTGATTTTTTGAGTTGGTTTTCAGTCGCCAGTAACGGTAAACTGCGACACATCAAATAAGCTGTGTGTTGTCTTTAAGAGAAGAATTATATTTTCTTCGTATAACTCAAAATATTATAAATTTTTAATTAATGTTTTTATGTTTAATTATTAATTATTACTTTAACAAAAGATTGGCATATTTACATTTTTAATACTACCACCAGTTTTAATTATTTTAACGTTTCTTTTGAAAGTTAATAGCTACATCAAATAAGCTGTGAGCCACTGTATATAATATATATATATATATATAATATATATACATATATAGGAGCATCCGAGACTTCATCGTCTTTTACACAAACAAAAGGAAATTCCTTAAAAGCAAAATAATCGTCGACAGAATGAGCTGTGATATTAAGTTTAAATTTTAATCCTGGTTCAATTGCTTTTCTACTTCTTGTACACACATGAATGGAAGCTGCCATTTTTAAAACTGCACGATCACTTAAATTCAAATCACTTTTGATTTTCAACTATCATCCACAGATGATGTAGATGAGTTTGTTGTGGAATGGTTTTTTTTATTATTGCCTACTGCGATTTGAAGTGGTTTGCCGTGGAAACTGATGGCTCTTGATCACCCTTAGAATCTTCGTTTACTTTTTCTTTAATCACACGTGACATGATTTGATCATTTGCTTTTAACGATCCATCTGATATATGATTTGATAGATTCATTACTCGAGATTTCAAACCACATTTATGTGGTTTGCCTTTTCCAATCTCACTGAAGCACACGTCGCACCGTTTTGTCGCAGACAGTTGTTTAGACTTGCCTAAAATAATAAATAAAAACAATAAAATCTGAAATTTAAGAACAAACTAACAAAAAAATATATTTTTTACTTTGAAAACTTACCTGGAACTTTTTTTGCAACTTTGGCACAAATTTTAGCTGGTATTTCGCGTGCAATTTCACAAATTTTGCATTCGCATCTTGATCGCGTAGCCTGCACAGGCTTAAAAATAGACAAATCTGTAGATGCTAATTTCTTTTTTTCAGTCTTCGTTTGAAATACTTTTCTTCTGCACGTACAACACAGAGCAGCCGGCAATCTGCGCTCGTCATCATTGTTGTCAACGAGATTTTTCATGTCAATTTTTAACTGCTTCCCTATAATATACATTTGTTTTTTTTTCGAAAACACAGGAAACATACTTTTCCCCGATTTTGATCGTGAGTCAAAGCTTTAGACGACATCATTCACTGAACAATTCTAAGACACGTTTTAACAGTTTTTAGATGTTTTGGTAGTCTTATTTTCACAGTGCTTGTGTCGATAAAGCCAATTTAAGTTTTCATTATTTCCGTTTTTTAAATTATGGTTAATAGACAATAATTAACAATTAATAAATTACTAATAATTATAAAATTTATTATAAACAGTTAATATAAACATTTAATACAAAATTATTTCGTTTTTTTCTATTTATAAGTAAAAAAATGATGCCAGCATGCTAGCATTTTTGAAATATCGTACTTCGTGCACAAAAATGTTCAAAGTGAATTTATTTAAAAATCTCTCCACAGATTATTTTAGTTTTTTGATTTTTCTCATCTATGAACATTGTAAATTCAGAATCTCTACTAATTTTCTAGGTGTAAGACCTTTTTATTTAATTTTAGTTAAGACGCACCGTGATAATACATAACTATAAATAAGACTTATCTTCCTAATTTTAATCAAACTTAATTGCTAACACTTTCAACGATGATTAATTAAGTAGAAATAAATTCGCGTGCAGTCATTTTCTACATAAATTTTTTTTTTAATTTTGATTTTAAAAACCGTGTAAGATCGAAAATGTACAAAACGAGTAGCATATAAAACGAGAGATAGGTGTATAAGGAAAATAAGAGAAAACATCTATTATTTTTAATTTTTCTTCATAATCTTAGACCACGTGGTAACATTCTATTTTTTATGTTTTGACAACAACAACATTTCAACGTTTGTAATTGAATAATAGCGAACTTGTGAGACGGTGTTACATGTCGACCCTGCGTGTAAACAACATACATATACATATGTCATTACATGAACAAAAGAGACGTTGTCCCGTTCAGAGCCGAATACTTAAATCGATTGCTATCGATGTTTCTTGATCTTTCGTGACTCGAAAATTCAAAAATATTTCATTACTGTTGCAAATGACGATGCGTTAATACAACTTTAATGTATGAATACGCATTTTAAACCTTACGTAAGATGATCATTGACCACCCCCCCGTCCCTCTCGTAAGATTTAGTAAGAATCCGTTGACCCCCCTCCTCCCCAAAAACGTCTTGCATAATTTGTGAACGGCCCCTTACCGGATCAACAAGGCCTATTACATATAACTTTTTTAGCTCCCACGTCATTTTCCAAAATGCATCAAAGATGGCTTTCCGTGCATTTGCACTAAAAAGCGAACAGTACCGATTATGTCTGTGCTCACAAAATTTTTACGTACAAGGTGGTCCCAGCTGTCTTTCGGCCCTTTGACACAAACCGTTTTCCATCGAAACGCCTATATATTGAACTCCTCGCATTCGTTTTTTCATATTTGGAATCCGATCACGTTTTAATTGTTCCGGAATTGAATCAGAGGCATTGATCTCATACAAAATAATTTCCGTAACACTCATTACGAAAAATTAAAACGAAGATCACATACGCGTTCCGACACAAGATATGCTCCATAGTAATTGTTACTTTTTAAAATTGGTACTTACACGGAAATTTTGAATTAAAAATCCTTTGGAAATTCAAAAGCTACTACGCTATCTATTGCAATTTAAATTTTTTCAAATTGAAAGCAACTTTGCAAGAAAAAGCATTTAGGGCCTTTTATCATATAAAAAAATTTTTAATGCATTTAGGGCTTTTCAATATCACCTAGTAAAGCTGGTATTTTTTGTGTTACCGTTCCAATTTTTTGGGTGAAGGTGTATTTGAGGCTGGTATTCAGGAATATGTAATAAACTGGACTTCAGAAAAAATGTCAATTAGGGCCGTTGTACAAGTGAGCGACGATATGGAAAATGTTGAAAAAAATCGAATAGAAATAAAAAAGTTGAAAAATGTCGCGTCAATTTCTCCAATAAGCCTAATTTTGGTTCAATAAATTATATTCGTGATTGACAAACACATATCAAATTTTATCATAATACCTTATACAGTTTGCGATATATGTAATAAGTCTTAAGGCGGTGACACACCTAATGGTACAATCAAGTCCGATTTTAAACCAAAAATCGCTTTTCATAAACAAAACTCTTACACCAAATTTCAGTACGATCGCTCACATATTTCGATAGTTATGTCACTAAACGTATTTTAATTGTATGGGAGGTGCCACGCCCACTGGTGCTATTTTGGTCGCTTTTGGTTCAGATATACGTTATAGGACAGTGATGGTGAACCTATGGCACGCGTGCCACTAGTGGCACGCGAGTGAATTTTGATGACACCCAAAATTTTTACGATTTTAAGTAAAAATTTTAAATACATATTTGTTTTAAAATTCTACTTTTTTTACAATAAATTTTTTACAAATTGTAAATCCAATATTCTTTTGATTTCCGTCCAGATACATATAATTACGAACAGTAAAATTTAACATTATTTCAGTTCATGAATTTAGTAAACTTCGAGATGCAATGGATGGATTTTCAATCTACATAGTTCGATATGGAAACAAAAATTCATAGATTTAAGAATCATTTTGGAAGAAATCGAAAGAGATAGATTAATTGGAGCGGTCCAGAGAAATGCTGAATATGAAATACTAACAACTTGGAAATCTATTCCAGATAATTTTTCATGCCTTAAAAAAATAGCAATGGCTATTTTAACAATATTTTCATCGACTTATTCTTGTGAAACATTGACGAGTTATGAGCCAAATATAAAATATTTATCATTCAGCATACAACAGAAATCTCCTTAATAATGACATTTTAAGTTTTTTTTTTGCTAATACATACTTAGATCTTTAATTACATAAGTGATTTAGATGATATCGGTGAACAAACAAACTAGATGTTTATAAAAATTAAACTTTGCAGTGTACTTGTGGCCACGAAAAAATAAAAATCGGTGAAAAACTTCAAAACTTCGTTTACGTAAAGCAAAAAAAAAATTGATTGTAAAATAACGAAGTTGGGACCGATTGAATGAATAATTCCAAGTCCATATTTTCTAAATAAATTAATTTTTTCGACAATTTGTTGAGTTTAATCTCTATATTTTTTGCTGTTTTAGTACTATCAGAATAAGTTTGTTTAAAACTTCTAATAGCTCAGAATGCACCGGTTATTGTGGAAAGAAACTATGTCGAAAAACTTACATTTCTAGTTTTTCGTGGACCCAGAATCAACTGTAAGACTTGATTTTTTTAAAAATCTGGTAATTTTTCAGTAATATCTTTTCAATCGCTCATCCTATAAATTAATTAACTCATATATTTGTTTGTCATTTCAATACCTTTAATTTGGTATCAAAAACGATTAAACTGAGCATTTCTAGCTGGAGATATAAATTTTAAAGTGAAAAGAGGTCGAACAATTTTGAAAACCACAATATCTCAAAAATTGCACCATTAAAAAAATTTTTAATTTCATTTCCGAATTCAGCAGGAAAAAGTACATTAGAACTGCTTATCAATGGAACATTTCGAGTGTAAACTAGTGTTATTCTTTATTTTACTATTTTAAAATTTTGATTTTTTTATTTGATTGCAACTATATTTTATTTAAATTTTTTATTAATTTTTAAACATTAGTTTTTTAACACAAAAACATTTGTTTATTATTATGGTTCTAAAATTTATTTGCCTTATTTTTAATTTATTTTCACGGCACGCGTCATATTATTATATAAAAAAAAATTTATGACACGCAAGCTCTAAAAGGTTCGCCATCACTGTTATAGGAAGTAAACCCCTTACATGAAATTTTATACCAATTGCTGGAATAGTTCACTTAACAGGCTCCCTGCCCGATGAATCATATGTATATGATTCATGTCACCGATTTTGTACCGTGTCTCGAACGCTCATGAATCACATACATATGCACAATGCACAATTTCGAATTTATATTCCAGCACATTAATTTTATGAACGAGGCAAGCTAATTAAATATTTTGTAAGGGACGAGGCAGCCCACATCATAAAGATTATAAATATAAAAAAATTTGAAATTTTTCAAATATTTAATTATATTGATGTTACAACTTTTGTTCCGACATAAAAGAGAATCTTGAAAAAAATAACTGATGCTCTTAATTGACACTTTTGTATGGGGACAGGGAACCTGTTAAAATGTTTAGAGTGGCGGGTTAGCCAATCATGCTAGAAGCCATTAAGTAGCTCTTATGTGCCGTTTTAAAATCACTTAAAATAGCGCTTACAATTTTATGTCAATATGAGAGGTGCCATGCCCACTGATGCAATCCCATCGAAATTAATTTGATTTTAAGCTTTAAAACTTTAAAATTTTAAAATTTAATGCAATGATCCAGTGATTCATTTAACTTCAAGTGGCGAAATTTATTATTATAGATTACACAGACCAACAAAATTTAACTTTTTTTTGGATGTAGAAACTGGAATATACTTTATATTACCGAAGGATTTAATAATGAATTGGAATCTGGCAGCAGAATTGCTCTACCACGTCAGGTTTTTGAGATGTCCTAACCTATAAGTGCAAAAAACATTAATTTTTGACATATTTGAGGTTATATAGCACTAAGAATTTTTTTTTTCGAAAAGCTATGTGTGGGATCTTAAAGTGGAAATCTTCTTCTTTCAAACACCCTTGAGTGAACCACACATTTTTATATCTTACACGATGCTTATATGAAAACTTCAGTCACCCCCCATCGCTGAATGTTAGATTCGCCACTGAAACGATCCCAAAAAAAAACGGAACTTTTTATAACTCGCTTTTTGTTTTTGGGCTTTTTATGAAAAATCATGAGCATAAAGTGAGCTACTGTTGAGTGCGCTTCCAGCGATGATGCTTCCCAAATGATGCGGATGAATTTTGTTTTACCAAAGCCTTTTCACTATTCCTAACAAAAACAAGCGTGGAAACTGGATTAATTGAAGGTTGAGTGTGAAGTTAAATCTTTACTGCTTCTTTGCTGAAGCTATATAAGAAAAAAGTATTTTAACTTGAAGATGTCGCTGTTCACAGGAAAAGCGTTGCTAGTACAAATAAAGCTGTGAAATTTTTTGAATAACAAAAAATTAATTCGTTATATATTTCAATCTATGTATGTATATTTCGAATAATAACTTAATTAAGTGAAACAAGCATAAAATATGAAAATACTAACATATAGTACATATGTACATCACACATTCAGGCTATCTGTTTAATTAAGAGCAGAAAATAGATATAAACAGCTATTTATGAAGTCAACGATACCATTTGATACCTGCAAGAACCATAAGGGTTCCCTGAATGCTTTCAGGTGTTTACTATGGTATCCTTACGATACAAAAAAAAAATCCAATGTTTACATATAGTCGCACAGCACGAAAACCCGCGAGAAAAGCAGCTTGTGGCAAATTAATCAAGAGAATTGGCATAAAATTACTCCAGACCAATGTGCGCGCCTGCTAGGCAGCATGATATTTTTCAATGAAGTCCAGGTGTGCCATAGTAGTCAAAATTTATGGGGAAGCCACTTCGTATTGAATATAATGTCATGAGAGCGTATTTGATGAACATAAAAATTGAGTATTGTATATTTTTTATCCATGTTCTTATTTTTTCGAACAGCTAATTTTGGACTTAATGCAACAATATTGTCATTGTATTGTGACATTATAAAATATTATCAAAATTTTGTACAACGATTTCAATTTTTGTCTATGTTGTTCTTAATATTTCGAACACGACTGTATATATATCTAATATATAGTTAAAATCTTGACATAAGCTACTACTTAAATTACTCACCTCTTTTCTAAAAAATTGACTATTCCGATTTTGCTAGTGCTTGATTATTATCCCACAACTGCTTACTAGGGATGTCAATTTTCTGATCCCGGGATTTTCGGGATCTAAAAATGTAATCCCGGGATCTCGGGATGATCCCGAAACTTAGGCATTTCTAATTAAATTGAATATTCTAATATCGTATTCTAAAATGAAAATATCGTAATAAAAATTCTATAAATTTATTGCATAATTGAGCTGAATTTCCGTGTGTGTCAGCTGAGTTGCCACGTTGAAATCGAAGAATGGCCTGGCAAAAACAAAATGTGTGATCTTTTAATTTTTGGATCATCAAATATTTGAATGAGGTCGAATTTATAAAATTTTTTAATTTTTCGTAACATAAATATCAGAGACCTTTCGATAAAATTAACAGCCATTAACGGCTTTAGCCTCCAATTAACGACTTAACGGCCTCCTCCGCAGCCAACGGCTTTACCATTCAATTAACGGTCACACAGTGTTGCGACTAGAACAAGCTACCTAGACAAAATTATTTTTTTGCGTTTTTGTATTTGTTGGATCGAAACAAAAAAAAATTGCATGGGAGGCCTGGTCGAAAACGACCCCTTGGGCCAGTACGGGTCAATTTATGGATGCGAAAACTATCCCGTCAATTTTGATGAAATTTTTACAGTATGTTAGTATTGATCAAGCGGGTGTCATAGGTTATCAAACTTTTTTTTAGGGTGCATATTTAGGGTGGCCCTCATACAAAAATATTTTTAGAATATAATTTTCACAAAGACCACTTAATCGATTCACATGGAATTTACACCAAGTGTCTTTTATATTAAAAGACATAGCTTGGGCTATAAGACTTTTATTAAATATATTTTTAAAATTTCATTTTCACGAAGACCGCTTAATTAATTCACACCATTAAGCTTTTATATTAAAAGGCATAGCTTAAATAGGTTTAAGCTTTTATCGTTTTTCGCGGATTTTTCTCATTCCTGTTATAACTCACATTTTTTGGTATAGAAATGTACTCTAAAAACAAACAAAAAAAATATACATATACATACTTATAGTAGAGGAGCCCAAGCGGGGATTTCGGGATTTACTCGAGCGCGTCAGATTAAGATATGGGGGATACCTTGCACCTTGTTGAGTACATCTACCGAATATTAGCCTTCTATATAGTGCCGTGAGTGTAGGGGAGCCGGTCAGAATAAAAAAAAAAAATCGATAGCTGGATTTACTCGAGCGCGTCAGATTAAGATATGGGGGATACCTTGCACCTTGTTGAGTACATCTACCGAATATTAGCCTTCTATATAGTGCCGTGAGTGTAGGGTAGCCGGTCAGAATAAAAAAAAAAATCGATAGCTGGATTTACTCGAGTGCGTCAGATTAAGACATGGTGGGTTAATTACATGCTAAAGAGCCTACATTTCACTAATCTGACGATTTGACCGTGACGCAAGGGAGTGGCAGGGTGACAAACTTGCAAAAAAAAAAACGTCACCTGGATTTACTCGAGCGCGGTCAAATTTTTTTTTATTTTGAAGGAAATAATTCAAGGATAACGGAAAACATATAATCTGCCGATTTCCACAAGCCGAAGCAACAAAAATCGTCATTAAAGTTTAGCGCGTGAAGCTAAATTTTTTGGTTTTAAGGAACTTAATATACAAATAATTTAGTTGTTCCTTATTCTTTTTAGCTGTTCATTCTTTTTTTTACCTCGCGTATTTCTTAAAAAAAAAAAAAAATCCGAAATATCACACTGAAATACAACACTGTGCCGGGAAATACGGAACGGATGGTCACCTTATGTATTCCCCACTCCGTGCCTATCTCTCTCACACTCACGCACAGTCCCCACCAGTGTTGGCATAGACGTTACTTTAGTACCAAAATTGATACTATTTTCATAGCTAAAATACTATAGTACGGTTTTCCGGAAACCCATCTTTTTTGGTACTATTTTCGTTTGCGTCAAAATGTATGTGGAACATAGGAGGAAAGACAAATTCAATATGTACTTATTACCAATTTCGAAATTTATCTTGCCACTATAAAATAAGATGATGTCCGAAATTTATCAATAACCGATTTTTGGTATAAAATAGGAAGGTAGATTAATAGTTTTCATAAGCATCTGAGGCGCTCAGTTTCAAAACCGGCCAAGTGCGTTTTTCTTACTTTTGAAAAAACAACGATAAACGTTTATCTTCATCTATGTTCATTGAAAAATTAAAAAGAATTTCCCACATAATAGCTTATAAAATTTCTTACTCAAAACACGTCAGATCAGACTTTTCTAGTTTCATCTGCCGATGTTTTTGAGGAAACAATTTTGCACTTGGCCGGTTTTGATCCACGGAACCAGCACTTGGCCGCTTTTGAAACAAAATTCAACAAGATTTGTTTCAAAAAAATGCACTTCGCCGGTTTTGATACCAAGGTACTGCACTTGGCCGGTTTTGATACCAAGGTACTGCACTTGGCCGGTTTTGATACGAAAGTACTGCACTTGGCCGGTTTTGATACCAAAGTACTGCACTTGGCCGGTTTTGAATACAATTCAATTGAAATAATATGTAAACGTGAGAAATATTGTAGGAGTCACCGAGGTGAGTGAAAATCGCGATTTTGTAGTTAGCGTGCGATTTTTAACGAATTCCACTATAACACCCATAAGCCACGTTAGTGCAACCTCTTATCGCACATAACTACGTTTTGCGGTGCGTGCGATTTTTTAATTTTATTGCTTTAAGGATATTTTCCTCGTTCTTTGGAGTATCCCTGAGGTAGTCTCTCCATAAGTGACTACTCATCGAGGCGGTTCACTCCCAGTCACTTTGGGTCACTTGGAGTCACCGAGGTGAGTGAAAATCGTGATTTTGTAGTTAGCGTGCGATTTTTAACGAATTCCACTATAATACCTATAGGCCACGTTAGTGCAAACTCTTATCGCACATAACTATGTTTTGCGGTGCGTGCGATTTTATTTTTATTTTTGCTGATTTCGTTACATTGCTTCCTGTCGTCAGAGGACGACGATATACTTAATTTTAAACAAATCCACTAAAATTCAAAATTCGCACGGACCGCAAAACATAACTTATTTGCGATAATTTCTTGTACAAACGTGGCTATAGGTGTTATACCACAAAATTACCATTTTCACTCACCTTGGTGACTCCAAGTGACCCAAAGTGACTCGGAGTGAACCGATAAGTAGTCACTTATGGAGTGACTACTTCCGGGATACTCCAAAGGACAAGGAAAATATCCTCACAGCAATAATATCCAAAAAATCGCACGCACCGCAAAACGTTATTAGGTGCGCAAAGTTTTTACACCAACGTGGCCAATAGGTATTATAGAGCAATTCTACAAAAATCGCACGCAAACCACAAAATTGCGATTTTCACTCACCTCGGTGACTCCAAGTGACTCGGAGTGAACCGCCTCGATGAGTAGTCACTTATGGAGTGACTACTTCCGGGATACTCCAAAGAACGATTAAAATATCCTTAAAGCAACAAATTCCACAAATCATTCTGTAGAAATACCCATATATATGTTCACAACTTAATTTCGAAAGAATTCCAATTGTGACAAAATTTCAGCTAAATTGAACAAAAAAAATTTTATCATGTACTTGGCCGGTTTTGAAATCAAGGTACTGCACTTGGCCGGTTTTGAAACCAAGTTCATGCACTTGGCCGGTTTTGAAACCAAGTTCATGCACTTGGCCGGTTTTGAAATCAAGGTACTGCACTTGTCCGGTTTTGAAACCAAATCATCAAAATAAATTTAAAAAGTTTTATATATCTGTCAAAAAATTTTTTTTAATCTAAAAACATAGTAGAACGATAAAGCATGATCCAGATTTTGATATATGAGAATATCTCAAAATTTTATTTTTTTACACTTGGCCGGTTTTGAAACTGAGCGCCTCATCTGTTTCTAAACGTTTCGAGGATTGCTAAAGGGCTTTTATTCATACGCCATTCTTCAGCGAGTGTCGAAATAATATTTTTGGCACTTAATTTAAATAAAACTAATCTTCGAAATGAAGTTAAAAACAGTTTCGGAAAACTTGAAGACAAACAATTTATTAAAAGTAAGTAAATGTAACTGCTTTAATTGCAAAAAGAAAGAAATTTAAGTAACATGTCAAATTACAATAAGTCAGACACTGATTCAAACTAAATGTATATAAAAAGTATTAAGTTTATGTTTTATACACAATACTGAATTTGAAAAATAATCTGTTGATTTGTGTTATTTATGTAACCTTCTATTTCCGATATTTAGTACTATTTTTTGATTTTGGTACTTTTTCTGCCAAGCTTTGATACCTTTTGAAATATGCACATGCCAACACTGGTCCCCACGCTACTTTCCATTATAACGGTATCACAGTGATCACGCCACTCGTTTTATTATATGCACAAGCAACGCTACGCGTCTTTTATTGTTCATTCAAATTTTGTCAATTCAAGTTAGTGAGCTTAATATCTGCCACGATGATGAGTGAAAATATTATGAAGTGTGTGTTTTGTGGACAAAATACATCCTAAAATATTGTTAAATTTACGTCGGAAGCAATAAAAAAATGCAAGACGGTTTTGGAATATCGTCAGAAGAAACCAACACTCAGGAAATTACGGAAAACGTACGATGATGTTGTACTTCTGGCTAAAATATCATTAAATGAAGGATATCACGCGCAGTGTTACAAGTTGTTCACAGCGATTAAAATGTCCTCTGATTTTCAAAAGATCGAGCAACAGCAAAGTGCAGTGGAATGCGATAATACACCGGAAATTTCTGGGGAAGGTTGCGAATCGAATGTTCCTTCTACTTCCATGGCGACTCAAGCAGCTGGTACATCAATATACGAGTGAGTGCTAATATTAATTCATTTATTATATTATATTTTTTTTATTAAAATCAACATAAAAAATAAAAATTTTATTAATTGAGATGATTTAATATGACACGCTCAAAGTAATACATTGAACGGCGTACGACGTAAATGCCAGCGTAAAATTTTTGCTGTGAAAAACGTATGAATTCGATTTTGCTATGAGTGGATGTGCATACATCGAGTATTTTCGAATAAAAACTTTGTTGCTCTTTTTCGTAAGGTGCTTATAAGTTTACCTTTTACTATGAGCGTGTTATATATATTTCTTAAATAAAAGAATTTTTAAATTATTTAAATTAAATTTTTTATGTTATTTTATTTGAATCTTAGAACCGACGAGAGTGTCAGTAATGAGAATTTTCCATCAGTAAAATGCTTCATTTGTGAAAGAACACGCAAACGCCTGCATGGGCGTGAAGTTCTATTGGTTGTGAATAGACTACGTATTATAGAACTGTTGAAAAGTGCAGCCACAGAATATAATGACATACAAATGTTGGAAAAGATCAGTTCCTTCTCTAACCATTCAGATATTCCTTATCATAAATGTTGTAAGGATGAATACTTGCGAAACATTTCAAGAGAAGATGATAGTGAATTTGTTATTAAGATGAAGGCATTCAACACTGCTTATACCATGCTATGCGAAATGCCGGAAGAATACGTGGTCACAAATAACGAATGCCTGTTTTTTGATCATGTCAAGAAAGAATACCAAGAATTACTAGTAGAACAGACCAGACTGTTATCAGATTCCGTAAACAACACTTAATTTTCAGATCGTCACTTGGAACGAAAATTAATGGATACTTTTAACAATAAGATCAAGATTATTTATTCTGACAAGAACAAGTTTCTCGCTCCATTTTCCGCCAAATTTTTAACTTACAATGATTTGTTCAAAACAATGGCAATGAAAGAAACCGTTCGTTCAACTGCAATACAACTCCGAAAAGAAATTCTTAACTCCAACAGAACAACATTGCCTGAAGACTGTACTGCTGAAGATTTGATGACAGGAGAGTGCAATTACGTACCAGAGCTTTTAACTTGCTTCTTGGAAACATTAATTTGGGGTGATATTGCTCATTTATCAAAACAGGCACGTGAAATTAAAAAAAATAATAAAGAACTGGAAATTTTTTCCCTTGGACAAGATCTGATCTACGCTGCTTTCAATCACAAAGTTAAAACATCAAAACATATTACCCTGGGTTTGGCAGTAAAGAACTTGTGTAACAGCAAAAAAATCATCAATATACTGTCCAAATATGGACACTGCTGCTCTTATTCTACATTAGAAGATATCAAACGCATCTCATACCAATAACTCTACTGTCTTAAAAACTCTGGAACTAAGTCAAGATATTGCGAGTGAATGTCAAGCGCCTTATATCCAGATCACCTATGATCTAGCTATCGCTCGAATAAGTTATTGTATTCAAGCTCAAGAATCCCCGAAAGTTGACAACATTTTTATTCACTTGGAGACCTTTCATATTGAGATGGCTTTTTTCAAAGCAATTGGCACCTTCATAGAAGAGTGTGGACTAAGCCATATCATGACTGAAAGTAACCTGATTGCTAGCGGTTCAGTTGCAGGTTTTATTGCCGGAAAAAATTATAATAGATGCAAACGGTTACATCCTCTAATGGCACTAGCACTGCAGCAATTACATTTTAAATCATTTCTGGAAAACAAACAATTGACAATCCAACATTCAGTATTAGAATATCTCACAACATTTATGCAGCATAAAGATATTTCTCCACAAGTACAGCATACAGAAACACAACATCTAATTCAATCTTATGATCAATATACAGCAGACACTCTAAAAGGCAAGCACGGAAAAACGGCGCAATTTTACGCGATGTATATCGATTTTATAAATCTTTATCACATATTTATTAAAAGTATTAGAACAGGAGATTTAGATTTATGGCCCAAAATCACGAAGGTGACGAATTCCGATTTAGTAATTTTCACGTAAAATCTTAAAATGAATAGCAAAATTAAAGACTTAAAATAATTGCTACATTATTGTTCTTAAAAGATTTAAGAGGGGCGCGCACAAATTTCACTTTTTTTTATATTACAGCGATTTTAAGAAAACTCGGCAGTAAAATTCGTCATATCGGGAACGATACTAAATTTTTTGTTTAATAGAAGCACTCTTAAAAACATTAGTTAGTTATTATTTCTTACACTGTTTTATTAAATTAAACTAAGTGCAAAAGAAAATTATGTAAAAATATGAACATATTTCGAAAAAAAATTAAACTGAAAATCAAAATGATCATAAGTTCCAAATTTCAAGCAATAAAGTTACTATACTAGAGAATACGAATGACTTGAAAAGTAAACTTGGTTAGGATCATAACTAGAACTTTATTGTCTTTATTGTATGTTTATCGGTATCGGTATATTTTTCACCCCCCATTTTCGATGAACACAATGGTGGTGTTTAAAATTTTTTTCCAGTATGCCATACCCCCTAAATGGGCAATTCACATATTTCGCACCGTTTATCGGTATAATATTGGTCATCCCCCATTTTCGATGATGCTGAACACGATGTCGGTGTACAAATTTTTTTTCGAGTATGCCACACACCCTCAATGGCCAAAAATTGTAAACAATTTATATCAACATTAGTGTTAAAATGGTAATACTGTTTGTTTTTTCTAATTTTCCGTGAAGGCGTAGGCATAATCTCAATAATTTGCTCAAATGTAATATAAGATACATCTGTTGGGTCTGACTGAAATATCTTCGCAGTATTGAGCACTGATCTCAGGAAAGTAACTTTGAGTTCTCCGTCGTCTTCAACACAAGTCAAACTGATGGCAAGGTATCTATAAAACATATTCCTCTTTTGGGTAGCCACTTTAATCAATAAAAATATTCCAGGACCAATTAAATTGGGATGAATATTTTCTTTTCTATTTGTATTTAGAACTTTGTGACGATCAGAAATTGTGTTTGAATTTTCTTCATCAGATGACGAAGAGTCGTAAATGCTTTTAAAAATGCTTTGTCTGCTATTGGTGTTTGTCAAAGCTTGAGAATTTATGTTAGGTATTTCCGTGGGTTCGGAAAAATCGCTGCATTCATTTCTGGAAAGCATTTGCAGTTTTAACACTTTTTGCAAATTTTTATGTAGGAATAGTTCTAGAATAACTTCAGGGCCTTTTTACAAAACAATATGGGTAATTTTCATTATACCTGGAACAGCATCAATTGATTTAGGGATCATTTGCTTCATGCAACATTTAAACAGATAAACAGATTAAAATTCTGAGGCAGTCTTGACATCTTTCCCCATCAACACTTGGCTATCTGCAGTTCTTTTTAGAACTCCACCTACACCATCCATCGGGCCCTTTCCATGTCCGGGTTCGCTAATTGTCCACGTAGCTTTTATGACTTGTTTGAATTCGTCAATTAAAGTTTTGAGCCATAGATTTATGTTCGTACGGTTACGTCCATTTTAACAAGTTTCACAAAAAACAATTTGATACAATACAAAACTAATATATTAAAGTACTTAAATAAAATTTATTGGAGTATCTCAACAAATATAAAACTCTAATTTCCACAAAATACTAATTTAATATTCATTCAGCGCTAATAACGTCATATCAGGAACAAAAAAGTCATTTCGGGAACATATAATCATATGCGGGAACGTTACTATAATGACGTTCCCGAAATGACGTTTTTAAACTTTCGGGCGCTTTATTCCGACGTCCGCCATCTTATATGCCTTATTTAGAGGTTTACCTCAATCTAACAATAATAATTTTAAGGAATACATATTAAATTACTGGCATCTTGATTTGGCAAACAGTTACACACGTTTCCGTAATGATTTATAATAAAGGTACGGTCAATATAAGATGATTGCAAAGGTACTTACCATTTAAATTATTATATATTTGCGAACAAAACAAATAACTCCTGCCTCACAAAACGCCTGTCTACTACTGCAGCGCACTAGCGCTAAAAGTCGCGATCAGAAACAATAAGTTTGCTTATTTATTGCTTCGTTCACGAATATGACGAATACTTTGTTGGACATGCTTTTAACTAGTCCTTCGCTTAAAATATATATATTTTCTCTATGCTAGTTTAAAAATCTTATTTCTTAGGAACCAAAATACTCACAATGAATGTTCAAAGCATCTGAAGTTGGATTTTACTACATTTTTAAGTAAGTTGAAGTTACAAGTTGGTGTTTCGGACGCGTTCGCGAAATGACTTTTTAACCTTGTTTTCTGTTATATTAATGACAATTACTTATTTTTGAAATATTTTTTTCAGGTATTGATATATCCGACTAATATCAATAGTATTAAATGCTTGTTTACTAAAATTCATTCAGATTTCTTTTTGTATGAGATGCCAAAGCAAATTCGCCACCTTCGTGGTTTTGTGCCTTATACTGTTATGCACTTGGGAAAATTGTCAGTTTATTGTTCATCTACAACCAGCAAAACTACAGTCGATGGCTAGTATACTACATAAATCAACTGCAGCACGTAGACAAGACACATCCGGGTCTCCAACCCGAATTGGCTAAGGGCTAATTTGGTATCAGAAGAACCGCTAAGCCTTTCTCGCTGATTCCGGTAGACTTAACGTTGGATCAGACGATAAATGGTGATGCAGCACGCCGACTAACTGGAATCGTTAATCTGACGAATTCCATAACTGCTAGACATCACATGTGTTAACTCGTGCTATCGCCGTTGACCTACACCCACATCGAATCAAACAACATCATAAGCAAGCTGCAGCTTTCTTGGACATTATCCAGCAGACCATCAACTCATTTTCACTTTCAATAAATAAAGATCAATTGTTCAGCATTTCAACTGGGCAAGCTATCACTCCAAACATAGCAAACAGTTTGTTGAACGCAGTGTCAGCACGAACTATCATGAGAGATCAATTTATAACCGAATGTAACACAAATTCAGACAGGTTTCACCAACCATTGAAAAAAATCCGGTCCTGATTTTTGCAAGTTTGAAGAAAAAAAAGTTAATGAAAATTGGCCAGAAAGTACATGAAGTTAGACTTCAGCGGGATTTGTTCGGTCGGTTATTGTCTCTATCGCTTGACACACAGATAGATCTTGAAAAAGTACTCTGTTTTCCAATAACTCCAATTCCGCCATTGTGCCATACAGATGGTTCCATTAACAAAAC
Organism: Meiosimyza platycephala; assembly: GCA_963662105.1. Taxonomy (NCBI): domain Eukaryota; kingdom Metazoa; phylum Arthropoda; class Insecta; order Diptera; family Lauxaniidae; genus Meiosimyza; species Meiosimyza platycephala. The sequence continues at coordinate 64,629,945 of OY759211.1, read as the reverse complement.
TGTAAAGTCGGTACTCGTTAAAGAGTTGGAAAAACAAATTGAAAACATGGAACAACCGCCATCATATCTATATTTCGCAATTGTAGATGGCTTCTTTTTTCTAAATACTTTGAAAGAAATGCCGCGTAGTTTTGGAGATGTGTCAAAGAAGATCTTGAAGTGTCTTGCCAATAACTCAGCAGTCAGAGTAGCCATTGTATTTGATAGCTACTTCACACCTTCGATCAAAGATTATGAGCACACTCTTCGAGGTAGTCTGAATGACGAAGATTTTCACATTTCCGGCCCTCAACAAACGAGAACAACAGATTTTGCGAAAGATTTGAATAATATCAAGTTCAAAGAATCTCTTGTCAAGTTATTTATCGGTCATTGGGCTGATCAGGAGATGGCTGTAATTATCGGTAACAAAACAATTATTCTGAATCACGACTTGTGTTACGTATATTCAGTTACCGATAATAAAGTAACGAGAACCATCGATAATGAACTATCATGTTCTGATCATGAAGAAGCGGACACAAAAATAGTATTTCTTGCATGTCAGCTAAAACAAGATTCCACTGTTGCAATCAGATACGGATATTCTTGTTATCATGTTGGCCAACATGGAACATCTTCAAAAATCGGTAAAAATATGGATAGATCTCGGAGTAGGTAACGCACGCCGATATATCGACGTTTCCATTCTCTCTGTTAAGCTAGGCCTAACATTTTCGCGTGCGTTACCAGCTTTTCATGCATTGACAGGATGCGACTTCAACCCGGCACTTTATAGACGAGGCAAGAAAAGACCTCTAGAAACTTTAAGGAAGTCAGAAATTTTTCAAATGGCGTTAGCAGACTTGGGATCAGAGGATTATAATATAGATCAAGGTTTTAAAATATTTCAATCTTTTATCTGCCACCTGTACGGCTTAAAAAAAATAGCTGATGTCAACCAAGCTAGATTAGAAATCTTTAATAATACATACAAGGTGTCAGATACATCCCAGCCCTTCTCCTTGAAAGTACGAAACTACGATGCTTGTAACTTGCCACCATGCCAATCGGAGTTACTGCAGCACTTACTAAGAACGAGATACATTGCATACTTGTGGAGGAATGCACACAAGTCAACCATCATCGACATGTCACCGACTGATTACGGATGGACATATGTAAATGGAAAATTGGAAATGACCTGGTTTATTGGTGATCAATTACCAAAAGCGTATGAAGATGTAGTAATAACACCAGATATTCTAGGGGATACTCCAGATTCAGGTATATCTACTTTCCAATACTTTAATAATACACATTTCATGAAATAAAAAAGTATTATAACGATTTCTTGTTACAGATATGCAAGCTGTAGAAGAAATCGATGACGTAATCGAACCAGACTTGCTGTCTGATGTACCGATGAAGTTTAAAGAAAATTAATTGAAAACATATTTATTTCATTTGAATAATTTTTTTTTTATTTATGTAAAGTGTATACATATGTACATAACAAAATCAATGAATATTTTTGAAAAAATAATAAATTTAATTTTTTTCAATAAAATTAAAAAAATTTTTTCATTTTTACTTTTTAAATTCGACATGATTTGCCGCATTTTTAGTACATTTAACGAATTTTCAGGACATTTTCGGTACATTTGGACTGTTTATATTAATAATCTTTTTTTTCTAAATAATCGCAATTTGTGCATTTTGAAATTAGTTATTTAATGTGTGTGAAATATATGTCAGTTTGCTAAGGTTTTTCAGGTGGCAAAATGAGATTTTTTTTTAAAAAATATAGATAAATCTTAGTAAAATTGGGTGTTCAAGACAAAAAGGAGATTCGGCCTCTAAAAGTACATTTCAAGTCTCGATTCCGTACATTTTCACAAAACTCAAATGGCATCACTGATTGGGATTTCTAAAATTGGATGGAAGATGGAAGCAAAAAAAAAAAATGAAAAAAAAATTTTTCAAACGGTCAGATTAAGCAAACTCCTCCAGATAATCGTCAGATTATGGATCAGCATGACCAGGACATCAAGCTGAACCGTCTGTATAAAAATCTGACGCGCTCGAGTAACTACATATATCGTTTTTTTTTGCATTTTCGAAAGGTGGCCACTCGCTTGCGTCACATCCGAATCGTCAGTCTAAGGAATGGGAGCTTCGTTTGGAATCACTTAACATCCCCTATGAATATCTGACGCGCTCGAGTAAATGTTTTTTTTTTCATTTTTAACTCATCCGTACGGCCACGCCCACCATCCAAATCGGCAGATTAATATATCTCCGTCATCAGAGGCATGTCCCAGCATCTACACCATCAATATCTGACGCGCTCGAGTAAATCCATGTGCACGTTTTCTTTACATTTTTGAAAGCCTGTAGTGACTTCTTCCACCGGTGAAGGGTTAAACATTATATAATCTTTTTTTCTTCCTACCACCTAATCTTCAAAATCCAATAGGTCTCCGCGACGCTCGAGTAACTCCACATTTAGCATCGTGGCTCCTCTACTATTATGTGCAAAAGTGTGCAAAGAGATATTGATTTCAGAAGAAGCAGTAAAAGAATAACTTTCATTAAAAAAAATAAAATGGTTGAATACACGTGACATATTTTTGTTGTTGTTTTCAATAAAAAACTATGAAAATATTTTTCACTTTTTATATTAATTTCATTAGTGCTTACCTTCAACTTTGAAATCCATGAAAAAAAAATTTTCTTTAATATTGATATATAACAAAATTTATATTTTTCCACGACTACTCAATCACAATTTTTCAGAAATTAAAAGTTGAAGAAAACAACTTCTCTCACTTTAACCGTCTGAAACTGTAAATTTACTTACAGAAAACAAAAAAAATTTGTTGGTTTCCTAGCTTTGAGAGTATTTGTTGTAAAACTATTCCGCTATTTTCTTTAAACGAGAGATCCACTTTTGTCCAGCTAGCATACACTAGACGCAACACTGTGGGCCACCTCGCAACCCTGTGTGTAAGTAATTTTTGGAATTATTTTTTTTGCGTTCTAAAAATATTGCTGCGTTTACGCACATTTTACCGCCATATTTAAAGTTTTTACAATATGGTGGGTGTTGCCAACGCTTTATTTCCAATGTTGTAAATTTACATTTTTTTGAACATAAAAGGGAATATTTACAACAAAATTTATATAATGAAACTTGTTTGCTAAAAAATTTGTTTTCATAAATCCCGGAACTTGCGTCTGCTAATCCCGGGATATTCGGGACTTAAAAAAGTCCGGGATCCCGCAATTCCGGGATCCCGAATTGACATCCCTAATGCTTACCAACAATTTCAATGTATGTACAATGTTCTAATATATTTCAAACATAGAGAAACTTTAGTTTGCTCACAAGCAGCAAATATTTTTAGGTCTTAATTTTAAAACAAAGTTTTAGTACAGCACGGTTACTACGAAATCTTGAATACATCTCAACTTCAAAGTATCACATTACATTTAAATCTTATCGTTAATTTGTTTTTCCCTCTTCAACTTTTATCTTGATGCAGAATTTGATTGAAAGCATAGTACTTTTAGACTGAGTACTAGCAACGTCAACCTTTGTCATTTTTTAATGAAATTCTAATGTCATTTTGTTACGTAACTACCCTCTGTCATAAATATCAAAGTCGGGCTGGCGAGTCACGTTGAGTTTCTATTGCATGACTCAATTCTGAGGGCTTTTAAATTATTTTTTTTTTGCTAATGTTTGAATGATCTCTTTAGATTTTCATTATTTACCAAGGGAACATATCAATGCTTTGGAAACGTAGAAGTCAAATATGATTGTTTCTTATTCAAACTTTATTGTCGGTTACTTATTGTTGACACACACTTACATACTTAGTTAAAGCTGAGGCAGAATTAACGATCCACCAAATGTAGTACGTACGAGTTCATATAGTTGGCTAACAAAATGTATGTATGTTGTTTTCAAGTTCTAACAATCCCAGAGAGAGGTATCGTGGCTCGTGAGCCAGATTTTAAGAATTATGAAAAGAACACGAAAACAATGTTGTGTTTTTCTCTTTTACTTTAAAGAAAAACTGAAATGGAAAATACAAGGAAGTTATTTTTTCAAAACTTTATGAATAACGTCCAGATTGAGAATCAGTATAGTTTAAAATTCTATCATTGGTGCCTTAAACCATTTTTTTTTTTAAAAACGAGTTAAAGTTTCAAAAAGTTTTTTTTTATTATTTTCAATAAATTTCCTGTGAATTCGAATCTGACATTAATTTCTTCTTAAATGGAGCACTGGCGTGTTAGAGCACTTTGAGCGATTCCCTGTCAATTTCACGAAAGCGATTTTACGAATGGTCATTTTCACGACTGACCAATTTCACGAATACCTCATTTCACGAATAGGCATTTTCACGTAAGCAATTTAACGAATTGTCATTTTCACGAATGATCATTTTATCGAGTACCTCATTTCACGAAAGTTATTTTCTAATGAAAACCGATAAATGGAAAAGTATATTGGGACTGTAATTGATTACGTAAAAAAGAATATACGGCTCAAGCAATCACTTCCGATACAGAAGCTGGGGAAATAGTAGTTGTCATCAAGGGTTCGTAAGAGTTTCCTCACGATTATCAACCTGATCCGGAAGAATTCGAAGCCGAAATAGTAAAAATGAGGCTAGTTTATTTATTTTAATTTTTCATTTATCAATCGCATTAAGTCGATTTCGTACTTATACATAGGTTGAAAAGAAAAGTGGATGCCAATCCAGATATGCTCCCGATGCAAATTCTGTGCATTGAGATATCTAACGTACCAACGAAAGCCGCGGAATACAATATACCAGACTGTCGGCTGCAAATGAGAAGCGGTATTCCCAATGGTCCTGGTCTCGTGTTGTTTTTTTTTTTTTTTTCATTTGTGTAAATCTATGTATCGACACGTCCTGACTGAAGGCTTGCAACAAGCCTACAATAATCCGGAAGATCGTGATATCAGAAATCTCTTGCATACGTGCCTTTCAACGATGTAAATTCATGTAAAACTGAGTGGGGGAGGTCGTTCATGGAAGATAACTACAAATCATGAACGTCTTTTGAAAAGAAGTCACAGCTAAGCCGGACACATTGGCTCGAGAACTAATCGAAGACCTTAAATTAAATGTGTCTACTATAACTGCTCAGAGAAAGTTGATAAAATTAGGCCTGATAAACTACTTAGCAAAACAGAGACCTATGATTTCAAAAGTAGATCGCATGAACCGGCTTTCGTTTGTCAAACAATATGTTAACATGGCAGTCTCATTTTGGAACAGGATTATTTGGTCTGATGAGTTGAAATTAAAGAGTCTAATGTGGAGCATCAGATTGCTTAAAGCCAAACCTTGTACAAACTACTGTCAAACACGGAGGTGGGTTCCTTATGGTTTGGGGTTGATTCTCGAGCGCGGGTAAGGGGAACTTGGTTAAAATCGATGGAAAGATGAGAGGAGAAATTTATGTAAATATTTTAAATCAGATCATTTATTTTTCAACAAGATAATGACTCCAAGCATACTTCACGTATTATAAAGCAATTTTTGAAAACAATTCTATTGAAAAACTAAACTGGCCTGCACAATCACCGAATCTGAATCCAATACAATATTTGTGGTCTATCTTGGGTAGCAAAATATTAATAACGAACCGATCTAACCTCCCAAACTTTTGGAATGAGATGCAACAGTAATGGAAAAATATACCCAAGGAAATTATGACAAATTTGGTGGAAAGTATTCCAAAAAGACTTCGAGCTGTCATTCAAAATAAAGGTGGAAACACAAATTATTAAAAAAAAGTTATTGTTAATACTAATATTTTAATTAGCGTATTATTTCTGAAGAGAATATGCAATTTATACTTTCAATTGACGCCGCATTTTTTAGCATAAGTTTAAGTAAAAATTACTTATGTATGTACAGTAATCCCCGCTTATATGCACGCCGTTTATAAGCATTTCTCGCTTATATGCATCAAAACTTGTGCAATTTCATTTCTCCATTTAGATTTATTAACCCTTTTTGTCCTTTATATGCACACGCTTATATGCATTTCTCGGATATAAGCCCCAAAAATCTCCAATTTTTTCCTCCATTCACGTTTATATGGACGACAAGGAAAAAATATTAGTTTTTTTTTTTAAGTCAAAAAGTTATTGATATCAAACAATCGTGTCATTCCTATTGTAATGTCAAGTGTGCTTGACAGTAGCTTGCCATGCTGGGAAGAGTTAAATGAAAATGTAATTGTTGCCCATATTTTGCAATCGGATGATGAAGAAACAGACATTACAGCTTAAATAGATCCAATTCCATCATTGAGTGCAGCTTTGGCCTCATTAGACACGCTTCGAAAGTTCCTTTTGCCAATAAATAAGTTTATTGATTAACTTGATGACATTGAAGAACATATTTTTAAGGGCTGCAGTCATATTCAATCCAAGATTACTTGTTTTTTAAGAAAGAATAATTTTGCAATTCAATATACATATGTACTCTGTATACACATATGTACTATATATATATTTTTTTGATTTGCTTTTTATTTTTTTACTGGAATACATATTCATAAAATATCAAATGTTTATTTTCACAGCTTTTTGCCTTTAAAAATATTTTTGTAGGGTTCTAGTTAGTTGGCTTTAGGTAACAGCTTAAATGAAACCACGGTTCTATATAAGCATATTTGGTAGATATAGCCGAATTTTTATATATGCACTTTTCATGCATATAAACGAGTTTTTCTAAATGCATTTCACGCTTATATGCACCAAAAATCAATCATTTTCAGAAATGCTTATAAGCGGGGATTACTGTATTTGTTTTTGAAGAACAACATCCTAAAATAAAAATGAGTCTTTCTAAATTCTATACTCTTCGACCAAAATGGAAATCGCTTTCACCTTTCCAGGAAGTTTGCTTATCGTATGCTGCAAAAATTCAAAATTATCATAAACAGCTTTGAAAAATTATATTTCTTGCAAAAGTATATCAATTGAGAATATTCAAGATGTTTTTTTCTCTGCGGTTGTTTACTCTCATAATAAGTTCAACTGCGCATTTTAACAATGCTCGAAATGTCATGGAGCTTATTCAATCATAATATAATTTGTGGGCTTGTCTAAAGAACCCGATGATGAAATCACTTTCGCTACTTCGGAAAACAATGACATAATTAAAAAGACCATAGGTATGTTAGAAATTTATCAAAACAAATAGTCGAAATCACTCAACATTTAACATTTTAAGATATCCAACAACGTGCTATCAGACAATAAAAAATAGTTCCAAAATCCAATCCAACTTATTTGATCATCTTTCATTGATTGATTGATTGATTGATTTGATTTTGTTGAAAACTGGTCCATAACACCTATGGAACAAAATTTTTTTTCAAAAGTCTACTCGGATTTGACGTTGCGGGGTGAAAATATAGGCCAAAACAGGAAACCATTTGGCTCAGTTTGTTCAAGTTGGCTCATATTGTCGAGAAACGGAAATTTGAAATTTGCACCTTGAGATGGTTTTTCAGATCATCGATTTATGTGGATTTTTCCAACAAATTAGTCCTTTTGGATGCATCAGCAAGTTAGAATTAAAAAATTATCGTGTAGTTCTCGTAATGGCGCCAAGATTATCGTCTCGTACTCGTTCTCGTACGACAATTTTTTGACCTGCATCGTTATCGTATCGTTCTCGTCTCGTTACCGCCGATATTTCTCGGTTATTCTCGTTTACATTTATGTATACGCTTAATACTAGCTGGACCAGTGGCTTTATCCGCGCATTGTCTGTGTTTCATCCTACTTACATTTTATGCAGTCCGTACTGCAGACAATTGGGTCCATGTACCGAATTTCTAAAATTGGTATAAGTAGAAGAAATAGCAACATAAGGGAGGGAGCTAAGACCCATTATCCAACGCCGTAAAAGTGGCTCCATCGCTGTCAAGAGTAAACAAAACAAAAATAAAATATGATTGTTTTTACATTAAGGTAACTCTAACATTGAAGTCGAAGAAGTATTATTTACTGTTTCTGCTACCGAATGTGATGTGAATCCCAAAATTTTGTCTTGATTTTGTTTTTATAGTTTTGCGTTTTTTTTTTATTTTCAGAAAAAAAAAAAATAACGTCGGTGTATGTGCGTATGTACATTGCGGTAGTCCTTAAAAAAAATCGGGACGCCCCCTCAATTGGTTCGAAATAGGATAAAATAAAACTTGGAGTTTTTTCAAATTTTTATCATTAACTCTTACTCATCCTATTTCAATGTGAAGTTTGGCCCAAGCCGCCATTTTTTTAAACCACTTTTTCCTACGTGGTTTTTAATTTTAAAAAAGAATATATCAAAAATAAATGTTGCTCGAAGCTAGTTTCCAAGATATAGTCATGGAAAGTTGGGGATATATCTTTTCTAAAAATCAGTGTAAGTTGGGAATTCCTTTAAAGATTTTAAATATTTTGATATCATGACAGGTAATTTTACAGGCTATAAAATTGGTGCGTTAAAGTTTGAAATTAGTTCCATATATTTTGTGATATGTCTGTTTTGAAAATTTGTTTACCTTTTTTTTTAAATAACCCTTATTTTCTCTAAGAATTGTATTAATAATTTGTATTTTTTTTACGGTATTAAAAAAGCCCAATTAATTTCCCTTAATTCAGTATGTTACTTGTTATTAATTTTTTCTTTTCTATGCGTATTATATACAAAAATGATGAACAAACTGGTGTCTTTTCATTAAGTAAGCAAAATTTCACATTGTAATGTGGTGAGTAAGGGTTAAACCGATTGGGGAGGCGTCGAATTTGATTTTCGCTTAAGTTAAATTTCACTTTGAAATAGGGTTAGTAACGGTTAAAGTTAAAAATTTTAAGCAAATTTTTAAAATTTTTTTATCCTGTTTCGAATCGAAATCTCTTTTCTAAAATATCATGCCTTACAAATTGAACACCTTTGTAAAATTTTCGTAGGACTGAATAAAAAGAACAGAAAAGCAAAAAAATCCCGTTACTTTTGTTTCGTGTTGTCTTGTTTGTGATGCATATACATATTTGCACCAAAAATCTGCTGTTCATTAAAATAGTAGTGCTTTACGTAATTAGTTAGTTGAAAAAAATTAAAAATGTTTGTACCTATGTATGTACCACCAATTTTTAAACATACCTAAGATTTCTAAATTTATTGGTTTTGGCATTGGATTGCTTGGTTTTGTGTTTTTGTTATGCGAAAGTGGACCAAGAGAGAATTCTGTAAAGGTTTTTTATGCAGTAATTATAACGGTATAATCGAACGGGATAACATATACAAAGATTTTTGTGTAAAACTGTTTTAGTTTCATTGTTTGCTTGTAGCAGGTAAGTGGATTCTTGTACAAATTTTGCAATTGGTACGTACCATCTGTCTAGTATGATGGTACACATATGTATGTACCAATAGCCCGCTAAAAAAATTATGAATGCGGAAGGTATACGAAATATATTAGAGGAAGAAAGTGAGAGTGATACGGATATTGATCTAGTCTTTACAAAATTATTGGTCACTTCATCAATCTCTGGGTAACTAGTAAATGCAAGGAGCAATTGCTCGAGACCGATTTCAGTTTATTACTTCCAAAATGAAAAACCAACCTTACTGTAGTAATTAGTTACTATGTTGATAATTTGGTCAACTGTCTGAAAAGAAAAAAAATTCCAAAAGTGTCGGCAAGACGGTTCTTCATGAATCAATAACGAAATTAAAGGGTGTAGCACACTGAAACAATACATGCCTCTCAAGCCGGTCAAACAAGTGATAAAAAAGTGGCCTCGATGCAGTCACTTCACCAAAACCTTGGGGGGGGGGGCAAAAATTATAATTCCACCACTATTATATGGTTTTATTGAATTGTCGTATTGAATAATACCTAGTATCAGATCTTGGGGGAAAGGGGGGCGGGCAATGCTCTTCCCAGCCCTACCGAATTGACGCCACTGCCTTGATGTGATGCTTCTATCGGATAAACATACGATTTCAATGTATATTCTGGAAAAGAAGTGGAGGAAACATCAGGAACACTTGATAAACGAGTAGTTGCTAAACTGGACAATTCGATCGGAGAAAATTATGTTACTACTTAATCTGCTTTGATCGCTTTTTCTCATTCGTACATTTGTTAGAAACTATTTCTTACCCAGCTGTTGGTACTATAATGCATAGCAGAAAAAATATTCCAAAGTTTGCTGGTAGTAAATTGCAAAGAGGAGAAGCGGAATTTCAAAGTGAAACGTCCGGCATTCTATTCGCTAGCAGGCAGGACACCAAAGAGATCTTGGTACTTAGTAATTGTTATACCCCAGAGGTTACATCTATAACAAAAACATTGAAAATTGGAGAAAAAATTGTGGTGCCCTTTCCTAGTCAAAAAAATTTTATCGTTAGAATATGGGAGGTGTTCATTTGGAAGATCAAATGAGCGGCGTAGAATTGAGAACTGGGACTTTTACCAAATGGGGTTCAAGCCATTCTGTCTTGATAAAAAAAATTTCATGAAAAAAAACTGTTGCACTTAAAAATTTTTTGATTTGATAAAAAATAAAGGGCTTACAATACGAACAATATCTTCCACAAAACATTTTATTTTGGACTAACCGTCATTTTTTCAAAAAATCCATCAAAATTAAAAGTTTGAAAATAAAATTATAAAAGGAAATATCGACAATTTGAAAAAAAGTCGTTTCAGAATTTTTTGTTTTAACAGACAAAGTTCAGAAAATTGGGGCCTTTCAACGAAATAAAAATGTATGGGTCCCCTAAAATTGAACGTATAATTTTATTTGTAAATTTCAAGCAAATTGATAATATTGAGTTCACTTTTTTTTTGATTTGAAAAATAGTGTTCCCTATACAGTATGCAATGCTCTTGACTCAAACGAAGGCGAAAGCCATTTTACATATGCCAATAAGATGTCATTGATAACTTTTGCCCCCGATACAACATCTGTTATGACAATATGATGAAAAAATCTCATATGCTACTCTTAAGAAAATCGATTACTTTGAGTTTAAATTTTTTATTAATCTTTTTGATGTTTCGTTAAAGTCAAGTTGTTAACTTTATGGCTTTTATGCATTTCTTCATTCCAGATCAAGCGAATTCTCAAGCATTTCTGTTTTTCTTTGGCCTTAACAACAACAACTTTACACAACTGACGTCGTAACAATTGGGATGTCAAGGCGAAGTTCAGTTGAACATAAAGCATCCACAAGAATGGCTTTTACAGCTGTACCATTTTTCAAAGGCGTCAACATACGCGCCTGGGGATAACAATAGGGATTTTGATAAGCTGCTTAAATTGCAATGGTACGAGAGACTGTGAAGTCTTTGCTGCGTAGCTACACTAAAATTAAACAATCAGTTGACTTACATTCGGCATAGTCGAATATTGGATTTAGTAGTAGTATCATGATAAAATATTAAGATCGCTTGTTTTAAATTTTTGTTCTGTACGGGGCTGAGTATAAGAAAATATGCAGAGTTGCAGAGAAGGAAAAATCTTGCGTTGCATATTTGGCCCATTATGTAAGGACAGTATGTGAAGAAGATTCAGCCGAGAAATAAATGAGCTGCTCAAACATACAGATACATGTTGATCACATTTGACATTAGGTAGCTCTAGAACCCTTAAAAATACAACAATCGCATCCAATTTTTTTGTTAAATTCTTTATTAGTCTTAAAAATAAAAAAATATAAGAACATCCTTCAAAATTGGAAACAAAGCATTACTTTTAATTCATATAATGAAAAAACTTAATGTATTCACTTTTGCATGTTCAAAAATTATAGGTTCAGAATGATATTTTTAATATTTACTCACAAGGCCCTTGGCTTTAATGACATTTTTGACTTGTCTGGGCATGCTTTCAACCAGATTCTCGATGAACTAGTGCGAAATAATGGTCCACTTAGTTTAGCTCGTCTTAGTTCTTTGGTTAATTATCGTACCGTCCAAAGAGGTTAAATAATAAACTTGAAGACTGTTAAAATCATAGTCAACGAGACTAGAGACTCACTTTTGACAAGCGAGGGTAAGAAAATTTCCTGTCTCAATTGTATCTGCCTAATACTTGCCTCATAAAATATTATCCAGCACTTAATTTTTTTTTCACTTGTTGAAAGGTTGTGTTAAGAAAGAACATCATAACAAAAAGCATGAAATCAAAGCATTTTTTGTTAAATATGTAGTCATATAAATCAGGTGCAAAACTGGTCGGTCGGTCATTCGCTTTTTGAGTTATATCCTATATATCAATAATATGCTCAAAAAGATTTCACTTGGCTTGCATTCAGAAAGTACATATTAACCAAATGGTTATTCAACTACGGCGCGGTTTCTAACACCAGAACCCTGAAATTGTTTGTTTACTAAAATACGCACAACATTTTTTTTGACAGTTTTCATTTTACCCATTTTTGCGTATCAGTCGAAAATTGTGGTGATTCGACTAGCCAGAGAAATTCCAGCTTTTACTCTCTTGAGTATTGCGATTTGACCCTTCATTTTTTACACAAAATCCGGCTGACAATGACCCGGACAAATTTTAGTTCAAAAATGTTACTTTATATTAAATATTTATTTCATTTGACAGAACCTATCATTTTAATACAAAGCATGTAGTAACTCTTTATCTGCAATGTTGCATTATGTGCATTGTCGACGAAAGCGCAAAGTTAATATACCATGACACCCTTTTCATTCAGTATAGAATACCAATTTTCGGCACCAAAACCTTAACAGCATTGATGAAAGTTTTTAGTTGATTGCAGCCATAGAATTTTTAGGAAACAAAAAAAAGGTACACGAAAACAGAAAACTGTGCGGTAACAAATTATAGGCTTTTGTTGGCTAAGCAAACAGTGCGTTGAATTCTTTCTCCCATATCCTTGAAACTTCTCTATTGTGATATTACAATGTTTATTTTTGTTGCATTGTGTATCAGATTTGGAATGATTTGTTTGAAGCGTACCATTTGAGTTTTGCGAAATCAATGAATTTTTGAGTGAATTTAGGTGCAGAAAACGATTGTTATATTTTAAATTCCTCATTGCTAGCGGTTCAATATTGATGCCATTAAGAGCTGGATTTAAGTCGGTGGAGGCCCTGAGGCTAGTTGATGGTGGGGGCCCCTAACAATGAACGTAAAAATTTGGTTGTACAAAAATGTATGCAGAGTCATTATTATACCTTTGATTTGATAATTTTTATTATGTTCAAAATAATGCATTAAAAAAAACATCGTTATTTGTAATATGAATATCGTTAATGACAATCATCGGAATCGTATGTGTGGTTAGAGTGCAGAAGTTTTACGAGACTTAATCGAAGCGAACACTGCGATAACATTTTCGAAAGATAAATCACGAACAATGTCATTTCTGTGACATTTCCTCAGAATCATGAGACTGGTAAGACGTTTCTGTCCCATACTCGTACGTTATCTATTTCATTTTGAAGAATGATCTCTCTCCACTGCAATTGGACACCATCATGGACAAGTATATGCGAATAACTATTTCAGCATTTACAAAAGTTGAGCGCAGATTGTTCTCCATTATTATGCGATAAAGAAATTGTGCTCCAGATTCACCGATTTCCTGTTCATAGAGCCTTGCTAGTTCAACAAGTTGAACCAGTTCATTGCGAAGAATCGATTCTACATCTTCTGGGCAACAATCAACAAGATTCTTCGCGTTTACGTTTAACTCTTTAGTTGTAATCGTTTGAATATCATCAAAAAATTCGAACATTTCGCGAACATCTTCATATGCTGTGATTCTTTTTAATAAAGACGTAGTCAGCAAGTCCACAACTGGAACAAAAGCTTCAACGCGGAATTTGTCTTTTGGTGACAGCGCGACACAAAATGATTTTTTGTCCCCAATTGCCTGGAGTCGTACGTTCGGTTTTTGAACTCTTGAATTTGTATCATAGTTTTCTATTTTCGCCAATTGCTTTGCTTCATTTTCATATGTTTCGAATGAATCAATTTTCGACTCGACAAAAGATTTTAAGGACTTCAGTGCTTTGACAGCAGTATTAAGTACCATCGTGGAACTTGGAAGTATTGGCTGGTCTTATCGAATCTCTCAAGAATGTCATGCCAAATTTCCGTATAGACTGCAGTTTCAAGACGATCCATTTTTCGAATAAGTCCGAAAGTTTCATTCTTCACAATAGCCTTTTGATGTTCGGCAATGGTAATCGCAGTCAAGGCTCCATGGATCTGATGACAACCGTGAGTGAGGGCTCTGACTGCTTCATAGTTGCATGACCAGCGTATTACACTCAAATTCTTCACGGCGTAGACTTTCTCTGCTGTATGCAGTATTTCATTCAAAACTTTATATCAGGAAGCTGTTGAATGAATTCAAAAAAATTGGACAGCAGCAGAGCATGTACTAAAAGCTGTTTTTCTAACCAAATTCAATGAATGTGCGTAGTATGTAAGAAAAATAGCGTAAGGATTCAACTCCGGTATCCGAGATTGCATGCGCTTATACTTTCCAGACATATTGGGCGCATTGTCATAAAATTGATTTCGGCAGTTTTTAATTTATATTTCGGGATCTTCAAAACATTTTATGGGCTACCAACAAAATACAGGAAAAATCCCTTAGGGGACGTCCATTAATTACATGAGCTAAAATAGGGGGGAAGGGGTCCGGTAAAATCTCACCAAATCTCACGACGGGGGGAGGGGGTCAAGGAAAACCTCACGTCAATTTTTTAATGCATAGAATCTACATTAAAAATTATAATTTAAATCTCACGGGAGGGAGGGGGGGTCCCACCAGATCTCACCAAGAGAAGGGGCGTCCGAATTTTTAAAAAAACACCTCACGTAATTAATGGGCGTCCTCTTATTCCCAAGTAGTATCGATTTCCAAGGAAAAATCGATTAGTATTGAAAATTTCTATAGTTATTATATTGAGTACGCGATTCGACAATGGGATTTTATTTGGAATTTTTTTTCCAGTTTCTGACACGGATGGTGGGGGCCTGAAGCCAGTGGCCTCTTAGTTAATCCGGCCCTGATGCCATTGTTTTATAAAGCCTTAACTGACATACATACATCTGTTCAAATATTTTTAGTTTACACTACTGGTACAGGAAATTATAGTGTGATTTTTTAATATCTTTATTTTTAGGCGGAGAGCCGGCTGTAGAAAAGTTGAGTGTATAAGATTACAGCATGAAATGTATGTCAAATGATAGAGCTCGATGAGCTTAAACACAATCTATAGTGTTGCCTTGCCAAAGCCTGTCCTAAATATGGGTTGCCACCCGTTTTTTGGGCCATTTTTTTTTAATAAAAAGTGTATAAGATTACAGCATGAAATGTATGTCAAATGATAGAGCTCGACGAGCCTAAACACAATATATAGGGTTGCCTTGCCAAATCTTATTTTTTGGCCCAATTTTTTTCAGAAAAGTGTTTATGTTTTTAGATTACAGCTTGAAATGTGTGTCAAATGATAGACCTTCATGATCTCTAATAAAATATATAAGGCTGCTTTGCCGAATCCCGTCCCAAAAGTGGGTTGCCACCTAATTTTTGGCCCAAGTTTTTTCAGAAAAATGTTTACGGTATGAGATTTCAGCTTGAAATGTGTGTCAAACGATAGAAGTTAATGATCTCTCATTAAATATATATTTGCTTGCCGAATCCAGTCCCAAATATGGGTTGCCACCTGTCCTTTGGGCAATTTTTTTTTAGAAAAAAGTTTATGGTTGGGCAACATTATATATTTTATTTGAGATCATCATGGTTTATTATTTGACACACATATCAGGCAGCAATCTCAAACCATAAACATTTTTCTGAAAAAAATTGGGCCAAAAAAAAGGTGGCAACCCACATTTGGGACGGGATTCGGCAAGGCAACCCTATATATCCTATTAGAGATCATCAAGGTCTATCACATGACACACATTTCAAGCTGAAATCTCAAAACATAAACATTTTTCTGAAAAAAACTGGGCCAAAAAAAAGGTGGAAACCCACATTTGGGACGGGATTCGGCAAGGTAACCCTATATATTTTATTAGTGATCAACAAGGTCTATCATTTGACACACATTTCAAGCTGAAATCTCAAACCATAAACATTTTTATGAAAAAAATTGTGCCAAAAAAAAGGTGGCAACCCACATTTGGGACGGAATTCGGCAAGGCAATCCTATATATTTTATTAGAAATGATCAAAGTCTATCATTTGGCATACGTTTCAAGCTACGGTCTTAAACCATGAACTATTTTCCAAAAAAAGTTTGCCCAAAAAACAGGTGGCAACCCACATTTGGGACATGATTCGACAAGATTACTCGAAATATTTTTTTAAGGCTCATCAAGATCTATCATTTGACATGCATATCGAGCTGAAATCTTGAACCATAAACATTTTTCTGAAAAATCTTGGCCCAAAAAACTGGTGGCAACGCATGTTTGGGACTGGATTTGGCAAAGCAACCCTATATATTATATTTAGGCTCTACAAGCTCTATCATTTGGCATACATTTTAAGCTGGAATCTTAAACCATAAACTCATAGGCTTTGGCAAGGCAACCCTATATATTACGTTTAGGCTCGTCGAGCTCTATCATTTGACATACATTTCATGCTGTAATCTTATACACTCAACTTTTCTACAGCCGGCTCTTGGGCTATTTCGCAAGTTGAGAACCATGTCAAAAGTTAAATAATGAGTTCCTTGTGAATTTATTGTTTTATGTTGGCCGACTCTATAAATGTCCTCAAAAAAGCTTCACATGTGGGTGTTTTGGTCGGATTTTACGCAAAAAAAAATTATTCGATGGAAAAAGCCGAAATTGGTGATTTCCAACTAATAAAAGAGACTAGAGTCAATTTTTCGAAAACAAATTATTGCTCCAATCAATGGGAAAAGGGTTTAGGAAATTTTCGGAGAACTAAGTGACCCCCTAAGCAGATATTTTGGCGCCTTTTTTCGAATAAATTTTGACTGTTATCGTTATTGGAACAGTTAAAAATGGATTTTAGAAGTAACCGAATCGATTCCTGACCCCCGATCCTTGTGACATGCCAACATTAGACTTAACACTATTTAATGATTGCATGGGCATAGTTCTTAAATACATATCATTGCATTAATGGGTGGGAAAAGATTGAAAATGAATTTAGAAGTCACCTCTCATAATGACAAAACAACTACTTCGGAGAACCCTTGATAACTACCAAATACATTTTCGCATCGATTGGTATAGTAATATTTTTCGAAATGTGAAACTAACCACAACTTAGGGACGTCGAGTACCCACCTGAAGACTTTCAAAAACCGTTATCGACCATTTCCCATAGATTGGTGTAGTAAAATTCTTTTCGTAATATGTGGTCCAACTTTTCTTTTTTTTTTATAAGTATTTGCACACTCTTCAAAATTATGCGGCACACCGCGATTTCAGATAGATCTTCATTTTCGGAACTGTTTTCAGTTGCAATTGTTTCACCGTGGTTCTTTATAGCGCTGATTTCTTTTTGTGGTGCTATGATTTTGTAATAAAATCAATGAAGCGTATTTCTATTGCTCATTACAACATGGCGGAATCAATAAGACCCTAAGAAAGTTGTGTATGTAATGCATGTATGTATGTTAGATGGACCATAAAAGAACTTTGTGATGTTAAAAATTATGTTTTTTTTTTGTACTATTCATTGGTGGGATCCAGGTGTCTTCATTATTTTGGACTTAAGCAATATTTCATGTTATGCTCGTACCTGCTGCTTTGGTTCAACAAGGGTCCTCGATTTCGAAAAACTCTCGGAAGGTCTCACTGATGTAAGATCGTTTGAGCTCTAGTTCCGTAACTATATCCCACCGTAGCCTTATCCTTATTCGCTTAGAATTAATAAGCCGTGCTTAGGTTTGAGCGCTAACTACCAATAGGTTCTGTATGTGATTTTCTTCATATTGGCAAAATCATAAATTGTGAACGTTTATATTTCGGCAAGACAAGGCGTAGCCAACCTTGCACTAACTTGCAGATTCCTCGATTTCTAGCTTAAATTTTTACTGTATTTTACTTAAGCAAGATAGTACATTTATTATATATATATGTTGTAAATATGTATATGATTTTATATCACAAAATTAATTTAAAAAGTTTCCCTTAAAAAAGTATGTCTCGTTTGCATTTTACACAGCCAAAGTTCTAAATTTGTTGCATAAATGGTTTAGACAATTTAATTTCTCTTCACTACAGGAAAAAAATACGAAATCACAATTTAATTACACTCAAAAGACAAAAACAATTAAACTACAAAATCCACCCTGAACACAAAACATAATACAACGCGCGTCAACAAAGCAGCCACGAACAACAACTACACACACACAATGGTGATGTTTTAAAGGTTGTTAGCTTGTTGCGACAATGTTGCATGTACGAGTTAACCCAGTTAGTAAAGTTTTGTTGAGCGCACTATGTGGCCAACATCCGGTGCGGCGTTTTAGAAAAAATTTGCGTTTCCGGATATAAAAACTGCAAGTCTGTTTGCAACGCAGCTGGTGTGTTAAATGTTTAGAATAACGTTAAGTACCACGAAAGATACGAGCACAGCTGCCACAACGATAACGCGATACCTCAACGCGGTGGTGTAATATATCTGGTATTTTTTATATCCATTACTTGATAAGAATTGAATCCTTTATTTGATAAAAGGAGCAGGTACACGGTGGCCTTTAACCAACTTTTAATAAAAGTGTGAGTTACTACAAAAACATTAATTGGGGATTATTTGGGATGTAATTTGGAGTCGATATATGAAAAACAAAAGAAATCCTTAGAGCTTTTATTTAATTCCATATACATATTGTATATATACTGTTTTTTTTGAATGATATTACATACGTATGAAATACGTATAGCATACGTATGAGATTTAAAAAATTTTCGATTATGTTCAAATGACACGCCAAAGTACTTGAATAGATAGCACCACAGTCCAAATTTCAACTCTCTAGGTGGTCGGAGTTCTGAGAAAAAGCCATAATTTGGCCAGAACTGCACTTTATACACCTCAAGGTCATAGCCCCGTCGAAAATAAAATTGTAAAGCAAGGAACGGTCAGGGGTTCGAGTCCAAGTACAACATTAACCAAAAACTGGTCTGATAAGGCAATGTATATGAGTCACATTAACCATATCATTCCTAAATGTTACTCGATGCTGGCTTTTATCAGGCGTAGTAGCACTGAGTTCAATGATCCGTACACGCGGAAAATTTTATATACGGCTTATGTTTGTTCAAAGCTTGATTATGCACCTGTAATCTGGTATCCATGTTATTCTAATCACTCGAATAGAATCGAAAGAGTTCAAAAAAGATTTTTAAAATTTGCACTTAATATTTTTACCTTTTCGGAGCCGGTGCCTTCCTATAGCTCTCGATGCTTATTGATCAACCTTAAAACGCTTCAATCAAGAAGAATGATTGCTTGCTTAATGTTTGTGTTTGATATTATCTCAGGCCACATAGCCTGTTCGTATTTGCTTGAACTACGTTAAAGTGCCTTTGAGATTACTACGTTATAGCAATTTGTTTGCTATACCGAATTATAGAACTAATTATTCTTTGAATTCTCCAATTACTAGAGCACTCATTGAATTCAATCCTATTTGTGCTGATCACGAAATTGATTTTTCTGTCATATATATATATATATTCTTAAAATATCTGTATACGTGTACGTAAGATTTTTATTATGAAACTTTAATGGCGCTGCATCGTAGCGCCCAAAATCATAACGCCCAAATCCCATTAAGACATAACGACCAAACATTTTCCATACAAATTGTTGTTGCGGAATTATTTGGGCATTGTGACATTTTCGATTTAAACTTTGGGCTCTATGACTTTTTTGGGTATTACGCTGGCCATGGTTTTGTCACAATGCCCAAATGAAGTAATGTCATTACGCCCAACAATAGACATAGTGCCCAAAACTTTGGGAAAAAGTATCATAACACCCAATTAAGTGGGCATATTGCCCAAATGAAAAAAGTTTTGGAATTTTGCTATGGCCAACGGAGCTGGTGTTGAATATATATAGACTGATCCGCGGCCGAAGGCCGCCGCGAAGCTGGTGTCGGATTTTTGGGAGTTTTAAATCCTGAGCAGCGGCCGTAGGCCGCCCACTTACCCTTACTCTTATGTAAAATTACTGTGGCTAACGAACCAGGTGTTGGATATATTATAGACTGATCCGATCCGCGAAGCCGGTGTCGGATCTTTGGGAGATTTAAATCCTGAACTGCGGCCGTAGGCCGCCCACTTACCCCTACTCTTATGAAAAATTACAGTGGCTAGCGAACTAGGTGTTGGATATATTATAGACCCGGCCCGGGCCGGTTCACCGCGGATCAGTCTATAATATATCCAACACTTAGTTCGCTAGCCACTGTAATTTCTCATAAAAGTTATTGTTGTTGGACTTTTACTGCTTTTCATTAATTAAATAAATCAAATTTGAACAAAATCTTTTTCCACTTAAGCACTCAAATGTCTCAAAAATCATTTTCAATAGCAATCACAGCTTAGCACCACGCTCAACAAACAAAAAATTTGAACTATTGTTTACCAAGCCAGATGCTATTTTTCGTGCAAAACTCTGAACGGAATTAGCTGCAAAATTTATAGATCAAAGAAGCATAAAATGTTTTTTCACACTCTGAGGAATGTCATATCAGTTTTAAGACAAAATGGCATAATGCCCAAATTTTTAGTCATAGCGCCCAAATTGAAAGTCATAGGGCCCAAATTCGCCAACAACAAATTTTTTCACAAGAAATTCGGGCGTTATGTCATTTTTCGATTATTTTTTTTTGTTTTCATTTGGGCGTTACGTCATAAATTATCCTAAGATTTGGGCCTTTTGTCACATTTTGGGCGTTATGTCTTAATGGGATTTGGGCGTTATGATTTTGGGCGCTACGATGCAGCGCCAACTTTATTTACTGAATTTGTACCCATTAGTCTGTAAGAAATTTGTTCATAGACTGAAATGTACGAAATAAACGAAATATGTATATATGTATTTGGCAAAAGCCGAAACATATGTCACCAATTACCAGGTTAAATTGTTTAACTTGTTATCTTTGTCATGTCTGTTAAATAAAAAAGCATTGATCAATTAGTAAAAGCTTACAATAATATTGGCCTTTGCTGAATGACTGTAAGTTTAATGTAATCATATTTAATTATAATAAATAATCAGTCGCTTAAACCAAATCTCTTAAAAATACTTTGTCTTGTTAACATTTTGATATCCTTCAAAATGAGATATCAAACAGTGAAAATAGTTGACCAGGTTCGGAGATATTAGACATTGAATTTGGAAAAAATAGTGATTTTTTCAAACTGTGACATAACAGTACTTAGGACTTCGGCTACTAAAGGAGCTAAAATTTATGATTTAGGGTTTTTTGAAGAATTTGAGCCACATCGGATGTTCTTTGAATTTAATACGTATGTAATATCATTAAAATCAGTATAAATGTACATACATATATGGCACATTATTTTTCAAATCGAAAAAAATCTACTCAATGTCATCGATGTGCTTGAAATTAACAGATACGAGTATCATTCTACGTTCAATTTCAGGTGCCCCATTTTTTCAAAGTTATCGTCATTTGAACTTTGTCTGTTAAAAATCACCCTCGCTAAATGCTTTTGGTTGTAGCCCTTGCTGATAGCCTGCAATCATACTAAGCACCCGTAAGTGAGAATCGGTCGCACAACGGCTGTGTACATCCAAAGTGCAATTCTTGGTTGAAGTCCCCATTTTTTACTAAAGTTTTTTTTTGGCCAAAGGAATAGTTTACAGAATTTCTTTTTACCAATTCTCTAGATGGTTTTTTCAGATATGGATGAATATGGAACATTCTCTGTAGGTGAGGTAAGCTGTCAATATACATATATGTATACGCAGACTGTGAAAAATCTAACCTCTGTCATAGCTTGGAGCTGCATGTCTGCAAAGGATGCAGATAGGCTATACATTGTGGAAGGCACAATGAAGCAGGAAGAATACATAAAGGTGCTCGAAACAAGATAAATGAGTGGTTTCCATCCAAAACCTTCATTTCCATGCAAGATGGAGCTCCTTGCCATAAAGCAAGAAAAGTTACAAAGTTAATTAATGATTCTGGCATTGAGGAGCTTCCTTGGCCAGGAAACAGTCCTGATGCGAATCCCATTGAAAATTTGCGGGCCATTGAAGAAACGAACCATAACAATTAAAGTGAACCTAATTGAAGAGCTAATAAAAACCTGACACTAGAAAGCAAGCCAAAACGGATCAAACCAATTATATGTAAATAATAAGGGATTTCATACCTAGTACTAAATGTGTAAAAATATACTAATGTTTTCAAATAAATGTGTTTACGAGAAAAAACGTGATTTTTTTTTTGTGTTGAGTATAATAACACTAGGTACTCAACAAGATTTTCCACAACGACTGGCGATAAAATTTTCTGTAGTGAAATTTTCCGTAGAATCCGAATATGCTAATGATTTTTTTCGATTGGACCCAATTTTCCATATAAATGACCAAATTAAAAAAAATTCACTTTTGAGAGCACATACTTCACATAAATGCTTGTAAAAACTTTAATTGTTAGGCAATCAGTTAAAACTTTTTTTATATAGTGGACAAGAGTCTGATAAAATTTTAAGGTATTAAAAGTGCCAATAGTATTAGTAATATGGCTGTTATGATCGAAAGTAGGTAAAAAATCCATGTTTTTCGTTTTTTTAAACAAATTTCAACTTTGAAGTCCAATATCTGGAATTAATTATATGGGTCAGAAAAAGTTAGCCCCTTTATCTTATAGAAAATTTCATTTAAAAATTTTAAGCGTGCTTACATATGTCTATAAAAAAGTCATAATTTACGAAACTAGAGCATTTTATTAACATCAATGGAAAAACTTTTTTTTTTATAAAGGCAAATTATTTTTCCAATGGATTAAGGCAGATCCATCAGTGACATCGATTTGTTTAAAATTTACAGGTATCATTCTATGCAAATTTTTCAATGTTGTCGTGATTTGAACTTTGTATGCTAAAATTAAAAATATGAAAAAAATACCTTTCAGAAATTGTCAAATTGTCGGTATTTCCTTAATAAATAACGGATTTTCATGAAAAGATAAAAGTAGTAAGTGCAAAATAATTAGTTTTGTAGAAGATATTATTACTATCGTAAACCAGAGACATTTTCTTCAAATCGAAAAATTGCAAAATTTATTTTCGACTAGTAATCGGTTTAGTTTTAAGTTTTTTAATCTTTGTTTCGTTTCTTTTTGGTGTCTCTTGACAACGTTATTCATTGAATGTCTTTTAAAAACTGACGCCTTAAAAACTGACGCCATCGTTATTGGAATTCTTAGAAATATTCCGTTACATTTATTCTATAATTTAAAGGCATTGCCAACATAATATATTAATAGCTTTTAATTCACAAATAGATGGCGTCAACTTTCAACTTAAGGCTAGTTCAAACTTTCCTTCAAGTTCTGACTGCATTATTCTCTAAGGGTCTGTGCACATCAATACGACCACAAAGTATAAACAATGCAACAGTACTTTAATACAATATATGTACTAATGTGGATACAATATACTATTACAGACTTATCATTATCTTTTTATAAAACCCATGAAAAAATTAAGAATTTACATTTAGTGCATTGTTTTGAATTTAGCCATTTATATGGAAAATTGGGACCAATAAAAAAATAATATTATATTCGGATTCTACGGAAAATTTCACTATATAAAATGTCAGCGTCATTTGCTGTGGTAATAGGTTTTGTAAATTTGTAGAGTAGTGTAATTTTCACACATCTGTAAAATTAAAAATATGTACTTTCTCAAAAAGATGAAATCTGGAAACCTTAGAGTCAGTTGCACAAAGTTGTATTAAAATGCCAAATAAAGTTAAAATTGAGATAATTTGAAGCTTTTGTGCTTTATTTTAAATCGAAACTACGACAATCCAAGAAAAACATCCTACTTACATAGTTGTGAAGAAATTTCTATTTGTTTGGATGATTGTAGATGCTGGAATCTGCAGAGTGAAGTCGTGTTGAAAATGCGAAACACAAAGTCGTTGACTCGAAAAGTTAACGATTTTTTTTTATGTAGGATATGAAAAGAAGAAAATAAATTAGGAGTTAGATTTTGTAAGAACTTTATTGGGACAATTTCAGTGTCTTACCCTGTTGCTAGCTAAATTCACAAGAGCCATAAAAGATTTTCTTAACTTACGAAGAAGCTTAGTACGAATAAAATTACAATAACTACAAACTAATACCTTACAAATTGAATTCCATATAACGATTATACAAAATTAGCGAGTAGCGCAAAGACATGAATATGCCTAAAATTATGCTATATAGTTATATTTTATGTTTGACCTAAACAATAGTTTATATTCAAAACTGAAGGTATAGCAACAAAAATTTTTGTATGGGAAGGTTCTTTTTAACAGTTTATCAAAAGACTGCAAGTTTAACTAAATTATATGTTTAAGCATTTTATTTAAACATTTCAAAATTACATGAATTCCACTTTCCATCACAGTACTGAAACAAAATTGAATTTAAGTAAAGGAAATAATTGCAACACTATTATTAAATAATAAGAATTTAAGCCACTTGCATACACCTAAGTTTCTTTTTCACTAACAGAGGCATTTGAATTGCAAACATCATCAAAAATTCAATCCATAAAAACATCTCCTACTTAAAGTAAACAGTTAAACGTGGCTCGGACTTCAGGGTATATTTAATGGCTTTTTAGTGGATGATGATTTGAAGCTAACCATAGGACAGAATGGCGTTGACAACGATAGAGTTGGTTAGGACGATGATGCTGCTGACATGTTAAGGACATGGCTTTCATCACTTTTGGGCGATTGACGAGAGCATTTAAAGTGCAAACACTCTGCATTATTCATTATGTTTGAGAGCTATGTAGGTCCGGATGTCCTTTTTAGAGTGCTGGTAATTCTCAGTACTTTTTTTTGTCGTCACTGAATGATAGAGTGACAAAAGTGATAACATTGCACCATTCGTTTTCAAGGTGCAATGCAGTCTGCTGCCTTGCAGGTTAGCAGGTTAGTTTGTAATTAGCAGGCTTTTAGCTCATGAACAGGTGCAAAATGCGATATTGCAATTTTGTACATTTTGTATTTGAAGTAGTTACTTGTAACTATGTATGTAGCTAAAACAGTGGCGTCAATGCGGAAAGGCTGGGTAGGGAATTCCCCCCTCCCCCCAAGGATCTGATACTAGTTATTATTCAATACATCAATTCAATAAAACCATCCAATCTTGGTGGAGTTATAATTGTCGTCGTCGTCGTCCCCCCAAGATTTTGGTGAAGTGATGCCACTGATCTAAAACGAAAAGAAAATAAATTGTAAAAAAACACTGAAAAATACAGACAGAAAAGCTATAAACACGCGTAGTAGCCGAGAGACGCTCCTAAAAATCTGGCGTGGAAGGTTGACAAAATCCAACATGGCGGATCCAATATGGCGATCAAAAACCCACTATGGTGGCCTGATTTTTGAAAACCAACCGATTTAAACCAAATTTCGTATACGACGCTTTTGAGGGTTATTGATCACGAATCCGAGATCAGATTTTCCAAAGTCCAGATGGCGGATGAAATTTTCGAAAATCGACCGATTTTTACCAAATTTATTTTACGGCGGTTTTTGATTACGAATCTGAAATTAAATTTTCAAAACTCTCAAATTCAGGATGACAGATCCAATATACGGGGGCTTTGGGAGTCAAGCAATAACGAATCCGAGTTCAGATTTTTAAAATTCATAGATAGTGGACTAAGTATGGCGGAAACTCAATAACCCAATCCACTATATTGGGTCCACCATCTTGAATCTTAAAAATCTGACCTTGAATTCATGATCTGTGACCCACAAAACCCCCTCAGTTCAAATTTGGTACTAATCGGTTGATTTCTAAAAAATACGTCCGTCATATTGCATCCGCCATCTTGAATTTGAGAAATTTGGAAATTTAATCTTACATTCGAAATTGGCTTAGGGGTTGCCAATTTCGAATGTCGTATAACAAATATGGTACAAATTTTGATTTTTGGTTTTGATTTACCCAGAACCAATTTTCAAATCTTATTCATACTAACAGACGGAGATGTACGAGTATCATTGAAAGTTGTTCAAAAGAATGCCATTTTGATGCCTTCAAATAAAATTTCAAATTTTTTGTTTAATACTTACTATCTTAAGCCATACATGCATATGTTCACAGAAACTAAGGATTGTTGTTGAAAAAATGTAAAGTAAAAACGAGTTAACTGAAATCGAGTTACTAAATCTAATTGTCTTTTATATAATACTGTACGCGTACATCAAATTACCATATCTAGTAGAAGAGACATAATTACATGCACATACATATATGTATGCAGAGGTATTTACTTACCTTCATACGTATGTGTGTATAATGTATTTATTTTTTGTAGATATACGACTGGAGCTCATAAAAACAAATCTTCTTATGAATAAAATTAAGTTAATTTGAATGTTAATGAAAAATATTTGCATGAGTAAAGTAGACAGATATTCATATCAAATGGCTGAGCTATTTTGCTTTAGAAATGTATTATACGAGTAAATGATAAAAGAAATGCAAATACAGACAACACAATTACGAGTTCGAAAGGTATGGATGGAACTCCTTGTAAGGCCAGTCAGGATGTATATTGCTTACTCATGAGCATGGCATTATTTTTATAAGCTCTAAATTGGAAACTCAATATTCTACAGGAGGAGGTGTTAATCTTTATGGCTGCATTTAATTACGAAGTTTTAATCACGTGAAACTCATTTAATGGCGCCATTTAATGAAACGCACACATCGAAGAAAACAAGAGGTTTCGTTAAAACTCAGTCGCCAAACCGGCGGTGCTAAGTATAGCATAATTTAACAATTTGCAACATGTAAAGGGTTTACCAATAAAAGCCACAGATTTAGTTTTTGAATCAAATATATACACCTATCCCTCGTTTTACACGGTAGATACGTTCCTGACAAAACCGTGTAATTCGAAAAAATAATTTTTACATGGAAAAACCGTGTAAAACGAAAACGACTATAAATAAGTTAAGCAAAATATGACTTATACACTTAAAAATAAAAAATATCATTTAAATCATAAAAATTGTTAAATTTATTTGTAAAACGACAAAAAAAAAACCTATAAAATCTATTTCATAGAAAAAAAATATTGTACTTCATATACAAATTTTGGAAAAATAATAACTGTTAATAAGACTTATCTTCCTAATTTTAATCAAACTTAATTTTTATTACTTTCAACGATGATTAATTAAGTAGAAATAAGTTCGCGTGCAGTCAAAATTAGTAATTTTCTACATATTTTTTTTAATTTAGATTTTAGAAACCGTGTAAGATCGAAAACGTACAAAACGAGTAGCGTGTAAAACGAGGGATAAGTGTAATTTGTTTAAAACCTAACAATGTTTTACTCTCTTACTGGATCATAATATGTTAGTTAGGGCCTTTCTATATTAAGGTAACGATATACTCGTACTGGGTATAAATTTTCATGCGGGTGGGACTTTCAAAATAACCGAAAAAATGTCTTACGCAATTGATGTTACAGACGCAAATGCTACGGAAAATGTAACATAATATTTAAAAAAAAAAAAAAATTTAGCAACTAGAAGATAAAAGACACTGTATTTTAGGATTAAGTTTACTCTAGCTCCTATTCGCCAGTCTTCATAAAGCCAAACTTTTCTTAGAGGCTTTTTAATTTTAAGAATAAATCAGTAATCGAAAAGTATCGTTCGGATCTGGTTTCGGAGACACAATCTAGATGGACAATGGGTCTTCGGTGGCATAGAAAGAGGATCTGGGCGCTGTTTTATGATGCCAGTGGAAACAAGACCAAGTAGTCCATATGAGGCAAATGACTGCTTAAGCCACGAGGGACATACCCACTTATAGTCCGGGAGGCAGGTTGCATTTTTCGAAGCAATTTCTTCTCACTTAATTTTTTTGCAAATGATAGTTTAAGTATAGCTTATGGAAATGAGCGTCAGCCGCGTGGTGGGTCTACTTGTGAGACCAATGTTGTAGAGGAGAAAAAAACATATCGATTTCATGCCAGAAAAATCCCCAAACGACAATATTTTGTCCACTTTTCACCGTTTTAAAGTTACCACTACACGGAGAGAATGATATTTTCTAAATCAATCCATTTCGTTTCTCAAACTAAGAAAATCCAACAACAAACAAATTGGTTTTAATTTAATCTTATTCTAATCGTATTGATTAATTTTTACTTAGATTCTGAAACGCTTTCGTGATACACATAAATTACATTATATGCGCAAGTGGTGCGCGACTTATATCATTAAAGACGCAACATCAATTTTGAAGAAGAACTTTATTACAGAACGATCACTTAACTACTACTTAAAAATAAAAGCTATCAAAATTGCCTGCTAAAATGACATAGACATAAACATTAAATATGATAAAAAGCAGTCAGCTAAAAGATGCTGACTCTGCGCTTTTGGTCACGTACTGACTGCTTATCATCGACCGTCGCAGACGGTAACGTGATAGCCTCAGTCGGACGGTTGTATATAACTCCTCCCGAGTTACTCTGAGAATTCTCCTGAATTCTTTTATTTAAAATTTTTATTTTTATACTTTTTTGCTTCAGAGTTTTAATTACAATAAACAATGCCATTAGCAGTATTATAAAAAATGTTATGCTTAAACCATATGATACATTTTTGTGGTATTTTAGCTCATTTATTTCTTTTATGTTTTTAAAATTATCTAATACAATTTTTTCAAAATTTACATTGATTTTGTATGTTTGATTCAACATTTTTACTGGGTGTATATATTTATCGATAAATTCAATCTTGTTGTTACTATATTTTTGTTTTGAAATTTCAAGTTTACAATTTGAAAAATTTATAATGTAGTTTTTATTTAGCACAAGATTTCTATTGTCACAATTTTGCATAACTTTTTCGTTATAAGCATTTTTTATTACAAGTGTATCTTCATTAATTTCCTGGATTATAGTTTTGTTACAGTATTTAAAATTACATTCGCTTGTGAATATACAATTTTTGCTTACTCTTAAGTTCTTAAACATAGTGTTTTCTTTATAAACATAACTTTGTGACTTTATAGTTACAACAGTTTCGTCGTTTTCGTCTATTTGCAAATAGTTTTTATTCGGTAGTGGTATTGTCAATTTAAGGTCTGCTGTAATATAATTTTTTGGGATTTGTATCGCGAATATCATAGAATCGTTTTTATATGAAAGGACTCCCATCTTAACTAGCTTTAGTTTATAAAAATCTATCTTGAAATACTCTATTTCTTCGTTTGTTAACATCCCTGGATGTATTAGATTATGCTTTGCGGCCGCAATGTTGTCTTGAATTTCCTTAATTTTTTCTTCAAGATACCTCAACTTGTTCATTAGGTCATTAAAAATTAACTGCTCTAATAATTCTCTATTTTCAGTCTGCACTTTGTTTATTGAATTTAAAATTTTCTTTCTATCAATTTCAATTGTGGTTTTTAACACGTTGACGGACAGTAGAAACAAGTGAAATTCGAAAATTGACACTATATGTTTTTGTAATTTTTAGAATATTAGAAGTATAGTTTTACTCTTTCTGCTTAAATACACTTAATTTTGATTAATTCAGCACCTTTAATTAGGTTGCGGCTACAACCGTCATGGCGCCAGCGGACTCTAGACACTATGTAATGGGACGATGGCGGCTATAACAGCAAAAATTTAAAAACGTAAATGACAGGTTTAATGACTGAAATAAGCAATTTTTTGTGAGCAACAAAGTATTTTTGGGAGTTTTACACGAAATGTTAGTTCATGATCAAACAAAAATAAATAAATTTTTTTTCGAAAACATGACACTAGGCTTCTACTTGTACGCTGGTAAATGCACATTTGTGCTGCTACAGCCGCAGTGTCTAAAAACGACCGTTTCGTATTGGACGGCTATTGCCGTCATGTCACATAGTGAACTTGAACTTGACGGCTATAGACGCAACTGTCCGTCAACGTGTTAATAAGTTTAACGATTTATTAAAATGTTCGTTAATGGAAATTTGGCTATTTATGTTAGTAATGGCATTATGATTGTTTTCCTCTATGATTTTTAAATGTTCTACTATATCTTGTCTGTCTTCATCGTCCATTAACCCAAACATCCACTTGTACACTGTGCCTCCTACATTTACTAAACCTCTTTTATTTCTTTTAATTATAGAAGGAGTAATCGATTTGATTTTTGTTTTTATGATGTTTACTTGATTAAGGAGAAGTTCTTTACTAATTATGTTTGCGCCGATTATGTTTTTCTCAATTTCATCCACAACACTAATTATATCTCTTGGTCGTATAATGTGTAAGACTGTAATAACTTCATTCGTTATTTCTATTTCCCCCATTTGTATCATAGTATACCCTGCTTCCTCAGTTATTGGAGTCACTTAGTCGAATTCATTGTTGTAAGCAATACAATTATCACAAAAATTGCCAGAAAGTATACTGTCATTAGAATAAGTTTGTTACTTTTATTTTAATAAAATTCAATTGTTACTATCTCCATTCACCGCCCTGATACTAAATCTGTCCTCTTTCTCATTCGATGCCAGCATATTTATATGGTCTTTTTATGTTCGCAGCATGGACATTTAACAATGGGTTTATTCTAAAATATGGCTGATTCTTATGCCTTACTCTTTTGTAGTTTTTTATAGGTCCAGTTGTTCTACATTCAATATATTTCTCTCTGGTTTCATTTCTTTTTTCTATTTTTTGTTGCTTGGCTTGATTGATTCTATCTTGTAAAATGGATGAGTGGATGCTCTCTTTGGCAATTCTAGGAGAGCATTTAATGGTTGAGTGATAGCGATCATTATAGTTACCTATAACGATTTGTATCCTCATTTCCGTTGAGAGGCTCGGGTCATCAATTCCTGTTAGCTTTTCCAACAGGGTTGAGTGAAGCCTCTCAATATCAGCATTGCCTGTATGGCAATTGGGTTTGGTTAAATGGACCTCGATATTTTCTTTATTTAAAAATTCTATTAACTGTTCTGCTCTAAATTCATTATCCATAATTACTTTTTTTGGTTTTCCAAATTTTGCAAAATGTTCAACTATGATTGCTTTTTTTGAACGCCAATTTCTATCTATGATATTGTAGGCAGCTGCAAATTTGGTTAGTTTATCTATTGCTGTTACGAAAGAAAGTTTTTTGAAATGAAAAATGTCTATGTGAATGACTTCATTTTTATCTGTAGGTGTCTCTGTTAACTGAAATTTTGGTTTAATGGGCTTTCTGTCGTATTTTATTTGTTGACACTTACTACAATTGTTAACTATCAACTGAATATGTTCTTTGAGCTTGGGATAAAAGATTTTATCTTTCAGCGAATAATATGTCTCATTTATCCCACTGTGCATTGATTCGTTGTTGTGGTACAATGAAACTTGTTTGTGTAGTTCCTCTTCTTCTTCTATTTCTGTTGCTCTTTTGGTGCACTTAACACATTTTATCATCGGATCATGGGAAAAAAGTGACATCAATATTAGTTGAATTTTATGAAACTCCGATTCTGAAACCTCCGAAAAAATTCCTACACGTCCTTTTTTTATATATCTTTTGAGAATTTCTTTCATAGTGTTCTCATCCTGTGTTGGATTGATTTCAATAATTTTTCTTTTATGTAAGGTCTGCATCTCAGTTCTAGGACTATAAGTGATTATGACTTGTATTTTATATTTATTAACTATCTCTTCTTTTATTGGAATGTAGTCCAGTAAATTTTCCTCAGCTGAATGAACAGTAGCCATTGTATGGCTATCATCATCTTTCTCTATTATTGCATTAAAGTGTTGATTTCCCTTGTTTACTATGTGCACTGTGTTTTTGCAATAGTAATTTGGCTGAGCTTGCACAATTTTATCTCCGTCAACTATAGTGTGAATATATATTTCTTCTCCGTCTACTACATGTTTTTCAATAATATGCATTTTTACTTTTAGTTGTTTGCTTATTATTTTTCCTTCTACTTCTACATCTCCCCAATGTTGGTTATCTAATATATTTGTAAGATAATTTTTGTCTGTTATTTTTATTTGTTTATCTGTTGTTCCACTGTGGGCATATTCGTAACATATCTTTCTTAAATCCATCGCATTCAAAAGGAGATCCATCTTTTCTAATCCTTTACTGATGGAAGAAAAAAAAACAGTTTCCATCTCCTGGAACTACTACCTCTTCAAAGTTATTAGGATATGGTACCGATCGATTGGTTGGGTTAGAAGCAATACTATCTATACATTCTGTGTCATTTGAAATAACGAAATTTGAAACGGAATTGTTTGCTAGATTTATTTTTGGCGAATTTTCAATTCGACTTAAAAAGTCCGCTACGACATTATCCTTCCCATGCAAGTATTCAATTTCATAGTTATATTCCTGAAGTTTCAGGAGCCACCTCTGATGGCGTTGGGAAAATTCCTTTCCCTTGTATTTGTTATTTAAGTATTTTATTGGGCAGTGGTCTGTCATAATTTTAAATTTTTTGCCGTATATATACGGTCTGAAATATGCGACTGCATATATTATCGCAAGAAACTCTTTGTCAGTTGTTGCGTATTTTTGCTCATGACTATTAAGAGTTCTTGAAATGTAACATACTGGTTGCCCTTGTTGTGACAGTACTGCACCAATTGCGTAATCACTAGCGTCGGTAGTGATTTTGAAATCTTTATCATACTCTGGATATTTTAATATTGGGTGGGACGATATTAATGCTTTTAGATTTTCGAAGCTAGCTATATATTGTGGATCTTTGGTATTTATTTTACAGCCTTTTTTTAGATATTTGATCATAGGATATGCCACCTTCGAATAATTTTTAATAAATTTTCGATAGTATCCAGTGGCTCCTAAAAAACCCTTCAATTGCTTTTCAGTTTTTGGAACCTCCAAATTCTGAATTACTGCAATTTTTTCTGTATTTGGTTGTATACCCTTGTCCGTTAATATATGACCCAAGAATTTTGTTTCCTTTTTCAGAAAACTGCATTTGCTTGCTTGTAATTTCAGATTATGCTCTTGCAATTTTGAGAAAATTTTTTCTAATGAGATTAAATGCTCTTCTAAAGACGTTGAAAAACCAAGAATGTCGTCTAAGTAGACAACGCAAATTTTATTTATGAACTCCCTGAGAATTTCGCTCATTAGGCGTTGAAATGTAGCAGGGGCATTTTTCAGCCCAAAAGGCATTCGGACATACTCGTATAGTCCAGCCGGAGTAACAAAAGCTGTTTTTTCAATATCTTTATCTGCCATTAATATTTGGTGGTATCCTTTTGCTAGATCTATTGTGGTAAAGTACTGTGCTTTACCAAGTTTGTCTAAAATACCATCAATGTTGGGCAGTGGATATTTATCGTCTACAGTCAGTTGATTAAGTCTCCTATAATCCACTACGAGTCTAAATTTTTGAACGCCCGAATCGTCCATTTTCTTCGGTACAATCAAAACAGGTGAACTATATTTACTTCTACTCTTTCTTATAATTCCTTGCCTTTCCATGTCATCTACTTGTTTCCTTACTTCTTCCTCATGTTTAGGTGGCAATCTGTATATTCTAGAATTTATCTGTTGATCTGTTGTTGTTCTAATTTCATGAACGACAGAGTTTGTATTCGTTAGAACATCACCCTCTTTATAAATTAATGAGTTATATTTTTTTAAAAGCTGGCCAACCTTTTCCTTTTCATAATTGCTAAGATGATTTAATTGGATATTTTGCACTTCACTTATTTCCAACACTTCAGCCTGTTCTTGCAGAGTCTTTGTGAGGAATGGAAGGCTCACTCCATTGTACAATTCTATCTCTAGATTTTTAAAATTTATAAATTTGACATTTTTATTGATACAATCCATACCCAATAATAAATCAAAAGGTTTATCAAAATCTACCATTATCCATTTCATCCTTGCATTTTGCGGGTAGTTAAATTCTGCAGGGCTTGGTGTAATTACAGTTTTACTTGATTTACAAGTTTGCCCAGTTATTGTTCTAAGTGTAGTTTCTTGATTTTTGTTCAGTAGAGGCAAATTAAAATTTAAAAAGCTGCTTTCTTTCAAAATGCTAACAGTTGACCCCGTATCCACTAAAGCAATCCACTGTCTGCCTAAAATTGTTATTTTTAATGATATTCTTGTTTCGTCCGAGGCTAATTTATAAAAAAATTGTTATCGATTATTTGATTTACCTCCTGAGGATTAGTATCCCTATTTAATATATCGACTTCCATCGGTTGAACTGGATGTTGTGAACGATTTTTAGATTGCCCACTATTATTATTATTAAAGTTACCACGACCAAAGTGAGTGGTTTTACTGTTGAAATTATTATTGCCATTGTTTCTACGTTCCTGACCCCGATTATTATAATTTCCTGTATTGTTATTCTTAAACTGCCCTGAATTGTTATTGTAAGAGTTGCTATTCCAATTAGTGTTTCGAAAACTATTACTATAATTTCTTTGCCGATTATTAAAATTATTATTGTTATGTTTTGGTTTCTCTTGGAAATCTTTTAAATTGAATTGATCCTGGCCAATAAACTTATTTAGAACTACTCTAATTTCACTTAATTGATATAAATTATATATCTCTGCTGCCAACGCACCAGCTGTAATTTCCTTTATCTTTAAAACTAACACACCACTTAGTATATCTAAAATTTGAACTTGTTGTTCGCTAAATATAGCACATTCCGCTATATCATTGACAATATCTCTAACTTTATCCGCTAGTTCAATTACCGAACTTACCCTGATTGATGAAATTTCCTTATTGATCCTCCCCTGATCCTTTGTTGGCCTATACTGCATTTTCAACTTCTGCTTGCATTCTTCCCATGTTGTTGGTGTTGTTGCTTCCAGATAATTTTTCGCTGCACCCAGGATTTTTTCTTCGTAGATCACGGAAAACACCATCTGTTGTTGAGCTTGGTCCCCAGCTGCGACCAGAGTCCTTTCCACCGCTGAGATGAATGTCGGCAATGTCCCTTGCTTCCCATCAAATGTTGGCAGATATTTTATGTTTCTTTCAATCAGCATTCTCGCTGATTGTGGTTGGTTTTGGCGGCTTACGATGTCTGTTAATGCCGCAATACATTGTTCCATAACATTGGCCATGTTTCGGTTTTGGTCTCTTAGGATGATTCTTTGACTTCTTCTATCCAGTATTACAAATTTTGTTTTTATTCCAGAGTTTAGTGTTGTTTCTGCGGTAGCCAGTAAATTTTTCTTTGGCTCCTTTGTATCTCACTATATATTCTTTTATTTTTCTGGTTCGTTGCCGTCGACTGCGCCACTTATATCATTAAAGACGCAACATCAATTTTGAAGAAGAACTTTATTACAGAACGATCACTTAACTACTACTTAAAAATAAAAGCTATCAAAATTGCCTGCTAAAATGACATAGACATAAACATTAAATATGATAAAAAGCAGTCAGCTAAAAGATGCTGACTCTGCGCTTTTGGTCACGTACTGACTGCTTATCATCGACCGTCGCAGACGGTAACGTGATAGCCTCAGTCGGACGGTTGTATATAACTCGCGTCAAGCCAAAAAATCCAAAGAAATACAATCAGAGGTGTTGCAGACAAAGTAAAAAATTTTACGCTTCAAAATTATTATTTTTTTTTACTATTATTTTTTGCATTTCAATTAAATTTGCGTTGAAAAAATGTAATCTTTTTGAAAATCGAATTGTTATTGAGAAATATTTATTTGTCAATGCACTAATTTCTTATGACGCACTCCTTAGTTACCGTCCGGCTGCGGTTCCGTATCAATCAATCAGCGCGCGATCAACGCAGGT
This sequence comes from Meiosimyza platycephala, assembly GCA_963662105.1. Classification (NCBI taxonomy): domain Eukaryota; kingdom Metazoa; phylum Arthropoda; class Insecta; order Diptera; family Lauxaniidae; genus Meiosimyza; species Meiosimyza platycephala. The sequence continues at coordinate 64,593,829 of OY759211.1, read as the reverse complement.
GAGTGTACGATGAAAAGATGCCCGAATTGAATTAAAGTCTCCCGTGTTTAATTCCACATGGAGAAGTCTCACGTGTGTGGAGTTCTAAGCACTCGCAACAGGTCTTCCGGCGCTCTTGCTTGTGTACACGCCTGCGATATTGAAGCAGTTTGAGACAAATCGATGCAGCTTTTTTTTATTCAATTAAAAATTTTTGAACAGATTTTTTTTTGTGATGCGGGCCTCTTTATGACGCGGGCCTCTAGGCTGATGCTTGAACATAGCTCTGGATTCACTGTTCGTTTTTAGTGAAGTTTCCTAGCTGCGTATGAATGCAAGTTTTATTAAAAGTTCAAGTTACAACAAATACTTGAATTGGCGACTATTTTGGCTTTAATTTGGAATCGATATACATATGCCAAAACAAAAGAAATCCCCATTTTTGTGACCCGATTATGTGAAATAGATCTTAGTAAAATATGTCAATTTTGAAAATGGTGCCCCAAATCGAAGTTTTATTCATAAGACTTTATTTTGTTTGTCTTTTTATACCCTTTTAATCGAGATACCACGCAGTAAAAGTGATTGAACTGGCCCAGAGATATAACTTATATCATATAAGACATCTAATTCGGCATTTTTCGCAAAAATAGTGCTTTCTGCAAACCTTGACCTAACAGTACTTAGGACCCCGCCCCCCTAGGAAGCTGATATATGGGCTGTGGTGCTATCATTCAAGGTTTCTTTGATGTGAGCAAAATCGGAGGCTTTTTAAAATCCATACGTATGTGCGTCTTATTTCATTTTCATAGCCTTATCGATTGAAATACGAACTAAAAATGTTTGTTGCTAATATTACGTTAAATACCACTCATTTATTGTGTAAACATTTACTTCTACTTCTTCATGAAAAGAAAAAAAAGAAGTTCAAATCAAATGTATTGCAGTCCCCAAAACAAAAAAAAAAACAATTATTAAAGAACTAACTCTTATCTCGGTTCGATTAACTTCGACTGCTTTGGTTTTCAACTTTTAATTGGAACTCGAAAGTTCAGTTGAATTGTGTTAATCAATCAAACGCAGTAATGGCAATAAATGTTACTACCAGAGCAAAGATGACTTTTGTACACTTGAACAAAAAAAAAAAAAAAAACAAACATGATACACGAACTTACCACTTCAATAGCAACAACAAATCATGTATAAAAAGTTCATATCATATGACGACGTAGGAACAAGTGGGGATGTCGTTAATGGCCCTTCAGTAACAGACGAGAAAACACTTGGATTTAAAGTCGGCTGAGTTTTTAAAGTTCCATGAAAATTTCAACATGAGTGAACCAAATGATCTGTAATAAGTACACCATAATAAAGAGAAAAAATAAAGCGTTATTAATTTGTTATTCTAGTGAGACAGTTTTTCGAGACTAGGAAAGTACCCTAACCATTCTAAATACGGATCTCAAAATATTCTCTCTCAAATGTTAACCAAATTATGTCAGAATGCTGTGCTTGAAGTATAAGGATTTTACGACTGTTATTTTGGTCCACAAGACTACGTAAAGTTAGTAAAGTAAAACAGCGAAACCATTTCTTAGCAAAAGAAATTCGCACCCACATATTCCCACATATTTTGCAATTCTTTAAATAAAGATCTTAAAAACCGCCTTATTTAGCGCGGTAAATAAGGCGGGTTTTAAATCTTTATTTAAAGAACTGCAAAATATTAAATTCGACCGTGCGGTATTGTCCGTAATATTATTTTTTAGTTTCGCAACTAATAATAAATAAAATTAAGTTTTAATTAATCTCTGAAATTGTGTCAGTAATCTTTCACTACAAGTCAGGAGATGTTTTGACGACTTATGCTTTAAGAACTGTATGTATGCTTTAAGAACTTAAATTACTATTATTCTATGTAAATGTGTCTTAGTGAATTAGGAAGTTTCTAAGAAATTACCTGAAATATTAAAATTTTAATTACAAAAATGTTGCCTTAAACTTTTCTATCCATCACATTTAGATAGTCAGCTGTTGGGCAAGAGAAACTTACTAACAACTTTATAATATCTGATGTTCTTAAGAATTCCCACCCTTCAAATGAACTTTGTAATTAGAGAAAAACAGGAAAAAGTTAGCGGCAAGGTTAAAAAGTTTGCAACGTTGAACATTGCAACCAAAATAAGGAAGATATTTTTTATTTTACTAAGTGATGAGTTTATACTGCGGTGAAAATTTCAGAAGCTGTAATTGTAAAATGTTTCGCATTTAAAACAATACTTAACGGAACTAAGCAAAGCTAAGTAGTTAAACTAAACTTCAATTGTTTTATTATCAAAATTTAATTATTAGACAACGTACAACTTTTTGAATGCCCAAACCAAATCAATATAAGCATTCCTATAAAAGTACGAGAGATTTGCTGAACAAAAATAAAGAAACAATTTATGTCCACTATAAATAAAACTAAGTAATACCACTATCAAATGTGGCCAAATTTTTACGAACTATACTGCGAAAATAGACGTATCTCAAAAAAACGCGTTTCGAGATAATTGATGTTTTGTTTATGTCAACATGTAAAATTGCGATAGAGGAAATTCTCTTTGGAGATTTTTTATAGGTTTGAACTAAGATACTGGCATTTGGCGCAGTTCATTAGATGCGTAATGTCTTAACACCTACCCCCTATCTGCCACCCTTTTGGGGGTCCTCCTACAAAAACACAAAAATTTCGAAAAGTAGTTCATTGCTCCCCCGGAGTGACCCATAGAGGGTTCATATGTATCACCAGGTCCTATTATATTTATTTTTCCCAATAACTTTCCCAAACATACCTACCCTCTATCTGTCACCCTTTTCTGGGTCCCCCTACAGGAAACAGAAAATTAAGAAAGAAGGTTTTATTATGTACAGCATAAACAGATACACATTATTGTCCATTTTTTATGCTTTAAAAATGCATATTTAGACATTTTTACGTCTCTATTTTTTATTGTGGTTTTACATCTTGCTCTAGCAAAATATTATTTTTTATATCTTGCCCTTCCAAAAATACATCGTTCTACGAATTGTGACGATTTCTCTAAAAGATTTAAAATTAAATATGATTTTAGCGTATGTATTGTGGTCGTTGCTTGGCATGCTTGACCGGCCTATTTGCTCGTCGGATCAGGGAGGTTCTTTGACCAAAACTAACATACTAATCACATCAGAAAGAAAAAAAATATATCATACCAAGACTCAAACTATTCAAAACTACTTGACTAAAGAAAATAATAAGCAGACGGACAGATATGATACTTCACCAAAAGAGATAGCTGCGGGAGATTTTTACTTTTTATCGCGCTGAACACTAAATTTCCCAACCTTACACTGTGTTTAAAAAAGAAACACACAGCTATCATTGTGCTACACATGATTTTACGACAACCCCTTTTATTAGATTTCGTTGTTTAAATTACCATATTCAATACAAGTTTAGTTAGCCACATTCCCTTAAATCACTTCAAACTTTCATTTTAATTTTTATGCAAAGAATTCCTTTATTTTTCACAAAATTCAAATTCAAAACTGTAATTTTTTTTGCGATTCAAATCTTATTTTCTATATAAGAATTTTCTTAGGTAATTAGCAAAAATTAACCTTGCAATATTTTTTTATTTATTTATTTATTAAAGTTAGTCAAAAAATACAATTTTAAAAACTAATATAAGATACGAGTATGTACTAGCAACCAGGGCTTACGACTCGGCTATATATTATGTGTCATGTCGGCTATACATTATTTTTTTTTATGTTGTTGCTGACTTACATTATTAAAGCGAGAGATTATAGTATAGTTAAGTTTTAGAGAATGTAAAAAAAATTAATAACAAAGTCTGAACATTATTAAACGAATTACGCAAGTAGAAAAATGCAAAATTAAAGATTACACAGGTTTACAAAAAAAAAAAAAAATTGCTGTCCATCTGACCAGACCATATTTTTCCTAGGCAATTTGTTGCCCTGAACTCGAATTTGAGGTCTACATTAGGGTGTTTTACTGTTTTTCAAAGGTTCTCCAAATTCAAACCTTAAACCGAAATTCGATTTATTATAAAAAAAAAGTAATTCATGTATTTTTTCAGATTTTTTTGAGGTCATTTACAACTCGCCAAACGCCATTTTAATAAAAAAAAACGCATAATACATTTTTTCCTTTATAATTTTTTTTCATGACTTCTATACTAAATTTTTTCTTGTCTAAATATTAAAAATTAATAATATCTTTGGGTTAGGTATCGAAAAAAAGGTTTTTACCTATCTTCTAAGTGTGAAAATTGGAAGAAATGTACAAAAAATTGCCTAATTTTTGCTTTTTCGTTTTTTTACTTAAAAATATTTATCCGAGGCTTTTTTAATTTTCATTGGATTCTTTTTTTTTACGTGGCGGGTACCAAACCCTGCGCACAACCCATTTTACTTCCAGGGAGGACGCGCTGCACACATTCGCTCACTATCTCAGCGGATGCGGAGATAGCTACCCAGATGAAGCCAGCGGGGAGGCTGTGTGTCAACTTGCCAATGGTTGGTTCAGAGATCGCTCTGGCAATCCCCAGGTGGAAAGCAGTCAGAAACTTTACTCTGATCAACCAAAAGCCAATCCATCCAACCATTGCATACCCGACGATTGGAATCTCAGTGTCCTTTGTACTATACTGAAGAAAGGTGACCCTACAATTTGCCCAAACTACCGGGGAATCAGTCTTCTTGCCATCTCATACAAGGTCCTGTCGACCGTACTGTGTGAAAGACTTAAGCCGTTCGCCAACACACTGATTGGGCCTTATCAGTGCGGCTTTAGACCTGGTAAGTCCACCATAGACCAGATCTTCACACTACGTCAAATCCTGGAAAAAACCCATGAAAAACAGATCGATACCCATCATCTTTTTATCGATTTTAAGGCTGCTTTCGATAGCCCGATACGGGATTGCCTGTATGCCACCATGTCTGAGTTCGGTATACCTGCGAAGCTAGTGCGGCTTTGCACCGTGGTTTATTACAGCCCTTGTAGATATGGCCTTTAACCCAGATTACAGATTTATTAAGTGTACGACGGTCCCATTTGACACCATGGAAATGCCTATATTTTAGCACCCCATCTAGCAAATTTTGAAAAAAAAACATATGCATCTAATAGGTCACTAATTGGTCATAATTGGTCAGATAGTCCGATTAATTGGTCAGCAAGAGTAATGTTTTTAAAAATATTTTTAAAATTTCACTGAATATTTTGGCACCCCATCTAACGAATTTCGAAATAAAAATAAGTTCCTTTAATGGGTAGCGAATTAGTGATAATTGGTCAGTTAGTCCAATTAATTGGTCAGCAAGAGTACATTTTTTAAAACGTTTTGAAAAATTTCAAGGTCATCTGCATATTTTGGCACCTCATTTGACGAAGGTAATTATGTACTTTTTGAGCCCATTGTCACAGGGAGTGGGGGTTGTGGGGGTAGTAGTTCACAAGGGGTACTCGGTCACATACACAGTCATTTTACATAAGATTAGGGGTAAGTGGGCGGCCTGCGGCCGCAGCTCAGGATTTAAAACTCCCAAAAATTCAACACCGGCTTCGCGGCGGCCTTCGGTCGAGGATCAGTCTAGGAATTAGCCGTCAGCATCTCCTGTAAATAAATTATGGAGTGTTGAAATTTGTTGGTAAAATTCGATGCCGCAGGCCGCCCTCTTATCCCTACTCTTATGTAAAATTACTGTAGTTAGCAAACTAGGTGTTGGATATTATATATTTTATTATTTGCTGGCAAAGTCAAGCAAACAATACATTCAAAACCCACAGAAGTACAGTCAGCGAAAAAGCTATATTTGCGTACAATATTTTTATATATTTATTATGATATGCAGAATGCAAGCTGGATTTGCAGAAAGTAGTTTGGAATGTTGCTGTTGTTATTTGCTTTGAAAATAGTACCGTAGAGTGGCTTGGCAATGATGAAAAAAAAAATTAACATTTTGACTTTGGGGAAAAAAATCCCGACTTCAAATGGGTTTTAACCAGCATTAAACTCATGTCATTTCTCTCTCATATTAATGCAAATCCACAGTAAAATTTTAAGCGTGATTTTTGAGAAAATCAGCCTTGTTTTTTTTTTCATAAAAAGCGTTAAAATTCCGCCAATTTTCAACAACTTTCAAAATTTGTTAAAGATTCTGACAGAGAATCAGAAGTTCTATTAGAATCAAAAGACAAAAATTAATTATTTTTATTTGGATGAAAATGCGACTATTTTGAACCAATTTTTAGCGGTATTTCAAGCTCTGACACTAAAACTTTAAATGGGCATAACTTCGTAAAAAATAATTTTCAATCAAATCGGGGGACGGTATGTTCCCTTAATTACTTTGAAAAACAACATATTTAATCGGCAACCAATTCCGCAATTTGAAGTCACTCCGACTGCATGGTTTGAGATGGATTTGGTCTCCAATGCTTTTCAAAAACCTAACAGATAAGCTATTGAAACTGTTTTTTTCCAATTACTTGTAAACTATAAAAGATATCGCAAAATTTGTAACATTTTTGAAATCAGCATTGCCAACTTTATGGAAATTGATACCAATTGTGAAATAAAGTCACATCCACATCCCACCTTTGTATGGGAGGTAGGCGTGTCCGTGAACCGATTTTTTTCCATATTCACCTTACAAACATATGTACCAAATTTTAAGAGCTTAGCGTAATTATTACTTTATATGGCCGCCGTTTCATACAAACCCATCCACTGATATTTTTTCTTTATTTTAAAAATACACATTTTTATTTTGCAGGACGCGTGATAATTGGATGGATGAGGAAAATGATGCTGTTTTGTGTCAAACGACATGAGTGAAGACAGTTCCAACTCGCCATCGTCACTGACTCCGCCAACGTCACTGACTCCGCTCCCTCCAAAGAAGGCAAAAACAACACTCGAAAGTCTCTGCCAAAAATTTGGTGAGACTTTCGAGAACATTGAAAAGTCGATGCTATCACCATCGGAGCAGACCTCAACAGACGAGGCCTTCATGAAGACAGTAGTGTGTCTAATGAAGGACCTGCCTGTGGTGATAAAAGATAAGTTCCAAGCTGACATGTTCCAGGAACTTTATCGGTTATGTATGGAACATAGGAATGGAGACTGACGACGATTTTTATTTCTTACTTTTTTTTTACAAGTCAATGAAGACAATTTTTATCTCTTAATTTTTTTATCCAGTCAATGAAGATGAAATGAAATGATATATAATATGAAAGGCATAGACTGAATCACTATACTAAGTACCACAAGTATCTTTGAAAATAGCTTGTCAGTGAAAATTTTATAAGATTTCTGTGATATAAAGTTTTTATAAAATTATAATTAAACGTTATGAACTTACAGTCATTCAGCAAAGACCAATATTGTAAATTTTTACTTATTGATCAATGCTATTTTTTATTCAAGTAAAAATTTGCTGAATGACTGTAAGTTCATAATGTTTAATTATAATAAAATAATCAGCCGCTAAATCAACTTTCTTAAAAAAATAAATAAATAAAATAAATAAAAAATCATTTTTTATGGTAATTTTCGAAGCAATTTCGATCATTTGTGAAGCAAAATGGTTTTTTGCAAAAGGCACAAATAGAAATTGTTCGACTGGCGTTGCCTTGTTTGGAGCAGACAATGCATCTCTTACGTTCCTTTTCACTCTTGCAAAGATAATGACCGGACAGAGTAGCGACATCTATAAATTTCAATCGCTTAGGCCCCTCTCTTACAGCTGCTGATGGTGGTCTCTGGCGGTTGGTGAATGAATTGATCATTTGAGTTGCCAGTTACGCGCGAAATCCAATGCAGATATCGAAAATGCATCATTATTTGACGAAGAGATTTTGTTGTAAACAATGTACGCATTATGCACACTCAAGTCAAAGAAATCGAAGAAAAGATAAAATTTGGTTTTTGATTTGCGATCGTATTCGTAGTAACACTGAAATAAAAAAAAAGTATTATAAACATTTTAATTTTCAGAAAAGAATGACCATTGTCCAACCTTTTTCTGATCCATGAGATCCACTCCGCCGATTCCTTTGTTGTAGTGTCTAATTGCAGTTGGACATTTGACATCGATTTTTGCGGCGCAGCCAGCTTTTCGTCGTTTTACGTTGGTTGAATCAAGTGGAGGCAGAAAATTAGATCCAAAAAATACGGCTCGATTGTCCATCCACTTCATCACAGTCACCCCATTACTAACCATGCTGTGAAAGTCACCACGTTTAAACTTCTTGTCGGTATCAAATTTAGGCATTTTTTTACGGTTCGATCGATGCGTACCGGCGGCTCTTAAGTCTCTCTCTTTCAGCTTGTACAGCAATGTCGGATTGTTGAAAAAATTATCGAAATACAATTCGATACCCATGCCATCGAGATCTTCTGCCATATCCAGAATAATGGATTTGCCAATACCGATTTCTTTCTGCGCTTTCTTACCTGTGTAAATGTCAAATTTGTGAAGGTAACCAGTCTGTGAGTCGCATCCACACCACAATTTAAATCCCCATGAAATCGGTTTATCTTTCATGTACTGCTTCATGATGTTATGTCCTTTGAATTTGACCATAAGTTCATCGATGGCCTGGCACTTGGTCTCGCCCATGGCTTCCGCGAATGCTTTGTTCATATGAACGATTATTGGCCGAATTTTATACGCTCGATCGTTTTTCTTCGAATCTTTTTCGACTCATTACATTGGAAATTAGTGGCAAGGAATAAATGGGCAACGTCGACCAGTAAAGTCTAGTGTCTGACAGACGGTGAATTGTCATGCACAAAATAATACTGAAATACGCCCTCAATTCAGCCAAAGAAATCGAGAAAGCAATGCTTTTTTGCTCAGCATATATTTGCGAATGTTCCTTGATTAATTTGAGCATCGTATCCAAGTTGGAAACTGCACTGAACACTTGGTAAATACTCGGCACATCGCAATCGGGTGCCGCAATTGGCAACAAGACTTGGCCATAATCATAATCTGGATAGGAGAATATTGGAATAGTGTAATCGTCTTTCGGTTTTTTCCACTTGAAAGTTACTGGCTCAGGTGTTGGTGGCTTCTCGCGCGCAGCAGCGCTAGTCGACGGTTCATCAATTTCGATTTCAGTTCCAGGCAGTAGAACGGCAGCGTCCTCTTCAAGAAAAGCCATATCTTTATAGAGCTTAGTCAATTTATTTTATTTTATTTTTGATATTTAAATTTTAAGTTTTATATTTTTACAATTTATTTATTTATTTATTTATTAACATTGATAGTTAAATTTATAAAATTAAAACTAACAAAAAAAGAGAACTTATAGAATTGGCTACTTAGGCCTTCAGCTACATATATGTATTAAAGTGTAACATAACATTTGTATACTAAATTTAATCATATTTCTTAACAAAGTAATACATGTAATTTTAATAATAAGTAATAATTCGAAAAGTATGAGTATGATTAAGTTTTATAAGTTATGCATTAATAGGTGTTGGGGTGAAGTGATTATGGGTGAAAATTTAAATTTCATGATAAATTTTGGTTTCTTTTAAGAATTGAATGATTTTTTTATGTTTACTTTTATATTTTTTGAATTTTTTAATATTCTTTTTTTTATTGTATTTTAATTTTTTAACATATAAAACAAAATTTTTAATTCTTAAAAATTTATAATAAATATTGTTATAAGTTGTTTTTGTGTATAGTGTTTCTTATGTGTTGTTGGTTATGTGTGTTGGTATTAAGTCACTACATCTTCATCGTCCAATTCGAATGCCCGTTCATCGTTATTGCTATCCTCGGCATTAAGCAATTGGACAATTCCTTCCTCTGTGAGGTAAAATCTGCGCAATCTCTGCATTTTGTGACTGCAAAAGTGTAACAATAACAATATTACGAAAGCACACACAAAAAAAAAGGCAAGAAACTCACGAAAATTTGAAGAAATTCCACACAATTGATAAAAAATAATGTTTTTCACTTATTTGGAAACACTCGAGTGTCAACAACTAATTTTTCCCGCCAAAAGTGACAGCTAGTCCTCGTAATACATGCGAAATAGAATGCGTTTGAGTTCAGCCAACGTGAGAAAACAGTCGTAAGTTTTTCTATCAGTTCTTCAAAAAACTGAAAACAGAGCGTTTCACTTTCTCCTATAAAGAAGCACCCGTAAAAATGTCTATTTCAAATGAAATCATATATGAAATATTCAAAACTTCATCATAGATTTCGGAGCCGCATTCAGATCCGAAGATTTCATCATTATCCGAACTCAAAAAAAGTTGAAAAAAATATATATACCCCGGAAATGTTAAATTTATTAGATAATTATATACATAAATATCGATGAATGTTTCCAAAAAATTTAGGTTACGCTTTTAAATTATATGTAGGTACTCATATAAAACTGCATGCTATAATACATTTTTTTTTCGAAACTTTTTTTCTAATAAATAAAGTTGTACTGAAAACTTCGTTTTTATAGATTTTTACTCTTCAGAAAGCCAACCTTCAAAAATTAATTCCTTAGCGTCCTGTACGTCTATGTAAATGAAAATTTGAAATGTTAGAGCTGTTTTAGTTTCTAGTCTATAGAAAAAAAAAATATTGAGATACCTAAATTTGTTTAGAATATCAAAAGATTTGCATTTCCGGTGTTTTTAAAGTTTTGGAAAAAATGTTTTTTTTTTTAGTGTAGAAAAAAATGTTGAACTTAAAAAATTTTAATTAGTTATAGATTTGTTCAAAGCAATCATAATTCATGGTTTTAATAATTTTTTTTCTAAAAAAACACTCATATGGAGAACTTCATATTCATAATTTGTACATATATTTGAAAGTCTAACTTTGACCATGAATACCATAGGATCCCTATGGTCAATTCCAATAAAATTTTGTACAGTAAATGCTGTATCATAGAGATATCTCAATTCGTTCAGAAGATATGATTTTTGCAACGAGAAATGTCAGATCCCGCCACTGTGCGACGTTGGTACCAGCGACGACAATGATCTGATGTTGGTATAAAAATTTATTTTAGGCAAAAATTTAGGAAAATAAACCTTGCATTTAACTTAACATAGTTTTAAATTATAGAAAAGAAATGAAGTTGAAATTTTAGATCTTAATCAAAAATTAATTTGGAAATTCAAGTATTAAATAACTTTAAGATTAATTGAAAAATTAATTTAAGATGACTTAAAGATTAAATTAAAATTACGATTGAATTAAGTGGTTTCTTTATATTTTAGAAGTAAAACAATACTTATAGTTGTGATGATTATAAAACGAAAATTGATGTCATTTCTAGTAGCAAACTTGGTATATCTGGTAGGTCAAATCAGGTTTGAAATTGGTTGAGTCAGGTAAAATTAAATGTCAAATCCGGTGGTTTTAAATCAGTAGTTCAATGTGGACAAATTCAAGATGCGTGGAAATCTCGTTGCAGATGGTCTAAATCGAGACACACAACGTTGTGAAAAATACGAGTCTTATCCCCTTTTTGGCCAAAGCTGAGCATTTAAGCTTTTCTTTTTCACTCCAAATGCCAAGGAGATTTTAAATTTGTGTAGTCACACGCGATTTAAATACAAAAATTACTTTTGTTTATTAATTTTGTTTAAATGAAATTAAATAAAATCGACTGTAGTTTACTGCTTTTTGTTTTTTTGTCGTTTGCGATATGTCTTTAAAACAGGGTTTCGAACCCGAACCGAACCCGAAAAGTGAACCCGCTCCGGTTCAATGATTTCTGTTACATTATGTGAACCTGAACCCGAACCCAATAAAAAAATCGGTTCAGGTTCAAGTCTTATAGCCAATTATTATTTAAGTGTTAATATATGCGCTGGAATCGGAAGACCCGAAATAAAGTTTGTGCCCCAGAAATGAAAAGCGTGGACTACTTAAAATTAATCAGAAATGAGGTAGTTCTACGTAGGCCATTATATATATTAACCAGTGATACCGTGATATTTCAGCAGGATAATGAAGGATTCACTCAGCAAAAATAGTAAAAGAGTTTTTCCGGTACAACAACTTGGGAGCCAGCGCGTTTTCCTGACCTAAATATTATTGAAAACTGCGGGAGTTGTTTGGGTCGACAGGTGTTTGCAGTAAACCGGCAGTATGACTGATACGACTGATATGACTATACATCCACGAGCTCAAAAACAGCATATTATCCCACTGGGAGGCTCTTCTTCGAAAATACGTAAAAAGCTATAAAAATCAAATGACTGAAGTGGTAGAGAATAAAGGAGGATCCACCCATTATTAAAATAATCTTTTACTTTTTTTTTAAACAGTTAGAACGAATTTAAGTTACAAAAATTTTGTGCTATGGTTTTGTCGCACCTTAAAATTAAGGTTTTTGGTTTAATTCATAAATGCATTAATTTTTTTAACAAATTCTTTACAAGTTATTTATTTCCTTAGCTTTAAGAACATATACCATGAAAATACATTTTTAATAATTGTTGTAAATCCTTCAACACAGAAAAACTAATTAGTTGTGCTATCGTTTTGTCGCGGACCGTACATATCAAAGATCAGTCTACATGTAAACATTTTCTTCAAAAATAACTAAAATAACATTGTAAAATAAATGTAACTGCTTAATTTTAAATTTTTCGGAAAGAAATTGAACCCAAACCCGAACCCAAGCCGAACCCCAACCCCACCAAATTTTAAGGTATTGAACCCGAACCTGTACCTAAAATTTTCAGGATTTAAAACCCTGCTTTAGAATGATGTTAATCAGGCCATAACTGCTTTCAAAGTGAACGAGAAGCTTATTCAAAAAATTTGATTTTGGCTTCAAATTGATTTTCATAGCGGAGCAAAAAGAGCAAATTACAACGTCATAGAGGCGTGATTGTTAACCCCAAATAGTTCGATCTGTACAATCTGGCCAGCACTAACGACAACGCAACAACGCACTATACTGCGGTAAGGCGGAAATTAATAAATACTCGGGCGGATTAAGTGTATGTATGGTGTTGCAAAGTATTTAAATTAATCAAAAAAAAAAAAATGAAGAATGACTATTTTGTAACTATCTATATGACTTAAGTACAAATTAAATTTGAAATTAGTAGGATTGACTAAATGATGGTAGAGTGCATAAAAAAAACAAGGCGTTTGCTATACATTCTTATATGTATGTGTGCACAGCCAAACAACCCAACAGGAAATGGAAGCGCGATCAAAGCGCTTCGGAAATGCATCAAGGAAAGCAGAAGCTGCTCCCAATGCGCTTATCACTGCTTATCTTTTTTAAAACACCATGTCATTGCGGGGATGCACATCTTCGGAAGCATATTAAATGCGCTTCCTTGGATGCTGAGTAGAAACATATCTTAGGAGGCATATCTTCTAATTTGGATGTTTAGTAAAAGCACATTGAGCTTAAATTAAAAAAAAACTCACTTAATTTTTTGACTCCGATTGGGCTCGAACCTAGGCCTCTTGCGTTATGCCAGTGTTCTGACATGCGCACATCTTAACAAACTTAGCTACTCTTGTCAGTAATATCATTGAGACTAAAACTATATTAGTTTTCTACCAAAATGAAATATTTGATTTCTATTGCCGCCACTTGATAATTCATATAATATACTTTTAGCAAGCTTAAATATATCAAGAGAGTTGGCTGATGTCGTTAAACTGCGCATGCAACAGCACGGAAAGCTTAGGTTCAAACCCCAATAAAAGTTTTTTTTTTAAAATTAAATAGAATTTTGAACTAAATGCTTCCGGAGAAGCACATCGGACGTGCTCCCCTTGGAAGCTGCTTCCAGATTTCCCGTTGGGAATTGAGCGAGAAAGATGCAATGCAGCTATGGAATTCTTTTGCTGTTACTGCGTGGACTCTATAACAGCTTGCGAAATATTTTTTTCTTTACAGGGACCATCAAAATGTATGTTCAATGACATCTGCTACAATTCAAGGTACCTCAATCAATGAAAATTTTTCGGCAAAAAAGAAATTAAAATCCCCCTTTTTTTTCTAAGAAGTACCGTTTCTTATATTCGGGAGTATATAACACCGCGAGTTAATTTGTTAATAAAAATTTGTAACGATATGTGCGATTATTCTCCTTCAAAATTCACTTTGAATTGTCTTAACATATTTTTTTCTCTGAAATATCGTAAATTGAAATTTATTTTACAGGCCTACATACAGATCTACAGCAGTTCTAATATTGCAGAATGACTAGAAAATTTCAATTTATGATATTATGGAGAAAAAAAAGAGACATGGGTATTTCCACAGAGAGGTCCACCGTGATCAAAAAATTAAAATAACATTTTTACCTGATATCTAAGAAAAGCATTCAAATTTTATTAACTTATACAATTTTCACCTAAATTCATTTACAGACGGCAGTAAATGCAGTTTTCCTCTTTTGTAATTTTGAGTAGTAATTTGCCTTAAATATTTAGTTGTTAAAGATAGATAATACTTGATGACAGTCATTGCGCAAAATCTCTCTTCCAAAAACAATTAGCTAAAAAAAATGCCAAGGCATCAAACCAAGCTCTATTAAGTGTAAATTTTTAATTTGATTTAATTCATGTTCTAATGTCACGTGCGCGATCGAAAAACATCATTTGTTCTCATTTCGTCATTGATAACAGCAGAAAATTTTGTAAAAATATTTGTTTAAAGAGAGTTTCATCCATATAATTAAATTAGAGAACAGGGAGTGCAAAAAAAATAAAATTAAAAATTTTTGAAGTTGTAATTTTTAAGTGTAAGACTTTTGTAATCTCTATAGGCACATATAAGTAAATAAGCAGTTGCAAAATGGTTAGACCCCTTTTTAACTGCCATAACACAACATAATCGTAAATTTTTTTTTCAATTTAATTCGACAATGATATTCAATTTTTTTTTTTTTTATTACTAACTAAGTATATAAATCTTAAATACAAAAAATATATGAAAGATTGTCCAAGTGAACCATATTGCAAAAATATGTCATGTATCGAGTATCGTATCGTATTATAATTTGTAAGAAAAAAAAAATTAGAGATTTCAATCAAACGAATTCTAATAAAATGTGATATTGTTCCAAAGCATTTGAAAATTAGTCACATTAAAAAATTTTGGCAGGTTTTGGTGAATTCTGCTTTTTTATAGATGGCCATGAAAACTACTTCCATTTTTTGATCACTTTCTGATTGCCTTTATCTTGGATCCAGTATTACGGCTGCCATCAACTTTGCCACTAAATATAGTGCTACCGAAGGGGTACTCTTAGGGTAACAGAAGGAAAGAAAGTGTTTTATTTTTTTATTCCACTTTAGAGTGGAAATACCCTTATGTCAAACTCAAACTCATTGGTCAGACGTTGTTGCTGAAAATCGAGCTCGTTTAGAACAACTTCAGGAATAAATGTATCTTAACACGATAACGCAATTTGTTTTGATCGGTGGCAGAATTACAGACAATAAAAATCAATTTCGACCTTATGTACTAAATTTGCGGTATGGACCATACCATACCGTATGGTGTAAAAGAAACTTTTTCCTATCTGTCACACTGTAACACAAACTGCATTATTAAAAGCAAATACCATTAAAGTTCACAAAATAAACTTTGTCCTATTTCGCGTTCCTGTTTCAATTAATTACAATTTATATTCATAATATTCCATTAAACTTTCATAATTACCGTAATAAAACAAGACACAGAATATTATGTACCATCGGGGACACCCACTTGCATCATCGCATCATGTATGCCACAAGAATGTCGAACTTGCACCTCATAACAAAAACACAACTCATCCTTTTAATGCACAGCACCACAAGCGAGTAAAAAGAACTTCTGTATTTGTAGGCAGGTGTGAGGACATTCATACATAATGTAGTGTATTTCTCGTTGCAGCTCCAGCTAAGTCGTATTAGTTGCAAATCGCACTATTCAACATACGATTTGTGTCGGCAACTTGCAGCAGGAAGCGTTCTTATCTTCAAGTTGGTAGACAAATTTGAGGAAGCCATGTATGATTAAGAGATACAAGGTCTTATGCTCGATTCGCTTTGCGACACTCCATCTACCATTCACTTGCTGGTTGCAGAGTTGTTCCTGCACAAGGATACGTACCAACTTTATGACAGTGTTGCCGAACATGTTGAACTGAATCTTTTTAACTATATAACCGTTTGAGCGTGATAAAATAAAATACCTTTATCAGAAATAGGTTTGGCAGTTTTCAGTAGATCAAGTAATACATATCCTTACTAGCTGTGACAATAAAATTAGATAGAGGGTATAACTCTCCCATAATACTCGTATATACAAAACATTTTATGTCTTGATGCCTTACAATTTAAGCAAAAGAATTAAATTTGGTATATCAAAGGACAATGTGTGTTTTAAGTCTCATTCGTCTCAAAGATGAGTCGTTTTCGACCATCCAATTTATTGAATATGAAAGAAGATCCAATGAGGTAAGGACTGTCCCAGAAAAAACTTACGGTTTGTATTTTAGTTATAAAAAATTACCCAGTAACTTTTTTGTTTTTTTCTCTTTTTTTATTAATAATAGGTAGTGTTCAGAATATAAATAACTTAAAACTATTTAACAATTTTTTTTTCTATAAAAATTCTTACTTTTTCTTAAGTTGTTTCATCGAGAGTACGGTAAGATCTTTTCCACTTAAATCTGAAGTCTTGTAATTTTTTTACAGTCTTACCACTCTTTCGAAGATCTCTTTTCATTTGAGCCTAATATCTCTCAATTGGGCGAAGCTCTGAGCAGTTGAACGAATTTGCTATTTTTGGTACAAAATTGATCTTTTTACTTTGATACCGTGACAGTGTAGCTTTAGAGTAATGAGAGGTTGCTAAATTAGGCCAGAGCATCACTGTACCCTCATCTGTACGAATAAATGGAGGAACACGTTTTTCGAGGCACTCGTCTATATAAACTTTGGAATTGATTGTGCCTTGCGTAACAAAGAAGCTGCTTCTGAGGCCTCAAGATGCATATGGCCTGCCAAACAATATATTCCTTCGGAAATTTCGAAATTTTCTTCTCTTTGAATTTACTAGGCACATGCCCCTTCTTCGGTGATGTAAAATTTTCGTGCCCAGGTAGCTGCTTAAAATCTGCTTTAACGTAAGTTTCATCGTCGATAACACAGTAATCAAATTTAGTCAGGTACCTTTCATCCAATTTTCGGGCTCTCATCTAAGCCATCAACTCCTTTTCATCAGAACGGTCTGGTACTTTTTGAACTCTATATGCCTTTAGCTTACTTTTCTCTTTTATCTTTTGTACAGTAGATTTTGATGTACCTGCTCTAGCCACCATATCTCGCACTGAGGTGTTGGAATTTTGCCTGAAAAGGTGCTTCCCTTCGCCGCTACCTTTGGGACAGAAAATTCTGGTTTTCAGCCTGAACCTTTTTTTAGGCAAACAGGTAAACCCTTCTTATATTTAGAAACAACCGCATATACAATTTTATCTGATGCATGAACTATTTTTGCTTAGCTGAATATTTTAACTGTTGATTTTGCACTTATGTGGACAAAATCAGTTCACTGACTTTTTGATGCTTGCTACACCGAAAAAAAAACTTACTCCGTTTATTTATTAAGGAAAATTTTGCTACGTAGTAAATTTTTTGAAGAAACTAACTAAAACTGAATACGATTTTCCTTAAACAAAATATTTTGACAATTACAAATTTGAAGTTTTTCAGCCATTTATTTGTGTTTTGCAATTTGGCAGCATTGTTTTGAAGGCGAACTTTTACTTTCGCCAACCATAATACAGAGCCATAGGCGAGTCTCCAAATTCAGGCGGCTCGCGAACGGTAATAGGGCTATTCATGTTTTCCAGCAAGTAGCTGTAAATTGTTACTGTACAGTTTTCTCTATTTATGTAACAGATTTCAGGAACGGTGCACAGAGCTGCTTTAATTTACGTTCTGTTCAATACTCTTCCTGTAATCTAATTCACGAGCGATAACAAAATACTATTCTATTTAAAGATGTCTGGAGGAAGGACTCTCGGCGAGGGGTGTCTTAATAGCTTCAAGCTAAGTAACCAATAGATGAATTGAAAAATTCTTATGAGGTTACCAGACCATTGCTTATTAGGTCAAACGACCGGATTTTCTGTGCGAAATGTTATTTTGCCGTTATTTTTTTTCATAAACCTGATTAGGAATACTTCAAAGCTTAGGAATGTACATTTTGTTTGTGTAAAATATTAAATACCGTTGGACAGAGCTCACATAAAGTCATCGTATTGTTATTTTATTTTATTTTATTTCATTTAAATTTCATTTTTTTGCTCGCTAAGTTTCAAGTGCCGGTTCTGAAAATGTTGAAATGAGTAAGCATAAGTATTTTAAGTCAAAAAATATTTCAATTTTCTATATTTTTTATATAAAAAAGACAGATACGTTAAGTAGCCTAAGAACAATTCCGGTTGGATAAAATTTTAAGCTTTCTGTAAGAAGTTTAAAATTTCGTTCGTTTCTTTTCGTTTTTCCAACATTTTCTGGTTCGAAGAACATAAAATTTTAGCTGTTATTAATTTAGCACTGAAAAAGTCTCCATTTGACCTAATGTGCATTGCTGCGTTTTTTAAGTAATAGGTAATAGAAGAAGTAGCATCCTGATAAACTACTTTCTAAAACAGTTGTGGGTAACTACTTTCGGAACTATTCTTGTTTTAGAAAATTTAAAACTAGTTGATATGAAATTAGTTTGCACACCAATTAATTATTCAATTGAATTGAATTAAATTGAATTCTTTATTTACACTTTTAAATCGAGTTTACAAATAATAAATTTACATCAGTTTTTTTGTTTTTAAATTTTGCGGCTGTAATAATGTATGGTCTGCTCTTACATTTACAATACTAATCAAGTAAATCTATTGCCACATTGACTTGAGTTTTTTTTTTAAATATGTACTAGATTGCTCTAGCTCACGGTGCATTATGTTTGCTTCATTTAACGACATGTTAAGTATATACTTAAAAACTAAACTTAAACATAAACAAAGCCTTAAGTAGAATAGAGTAACTAGGATTAATTATTAAACGAATAAACCAAATGTAATTATTTGAAAGTAAAGATAGCCATGTACACGAAGAGAGATAAAACGAGCAGATACGCAACCTCGAGGTAAAACAGTAGTATACAAGTATGTTATTATTGAGGTAGATAGGTAAAAATAGTATTGGTTACTTAAATTATTTTGAATTTTTCTTTTCCACGCAAACTTTGTGGAAGTGCCTTTTTTTTGTAACTTAGAGAGCCTGATGTAAGCATTTATCAGCATCGTCTGCTTCGATCACTCTGCAAAATAAAAAATATGTAAAATTTATAAAATATTTTACTTTGAATTCATTGAAAATACCTTTTAGTACTTCGTACACATTAAGGAAATCTTTTTGTTTTTTACTTAAACGTCTTAAATTTCTTTTGCTCATTTTGCCACAAAAAAATTAGATACCACACTCACACACTTCAAAATTGCAAAGATTAAATTTAAATTAAATTTTTTACGTATTTAAATTGATAGGTAAATTAAATAAATTGCCTATTTTGTTTCATGCAAATGACATATTTTGTTTATTTTTTCCCATTTTTTTGAAATTTTTTCCTTCAAACATAAACATTTGGAAACAAAATGGTTGATCTCTGCATATTTTTTAAACTACTTTTACAGCTAGTTAAAAATAAGCTACTTTAAAAATTAGTAAATATTGTCAACCAGTTTATTTGAGTCCGGCAGGGTTTGAATTTGAATATACATACATCTGAGTAGGCTGTAAGATAGTTCTTTCAATAAAATTTCATAGAATGATTTACTTAAGTAGGCTGTGAATGGTCATTTAAACAAAATTTTTTTTTATTGAAGATTTTTTCCCCTCTAAATAAAAAAGGTTCATCTTGATCTCTCTTAGTGTTACCCTCTATAAATGGGACAACCCAATTTTAAACCTGGTTATTTGGGAAACTGTGTAAATGGGAACCTTTTTAATTGAGACAAAAATTTTTTTCCCTTGGGGATCCCAGCTATCCAGGTTTCACTGTATTTTCTTCCGTCATATTATTTCATTATGTAACGAAAAACATCTTTCATTTTGATATGTAATTATATTACGTAATAAACATGTCAAATAATACGAATAATTATAACTTAAAACGGCAAATGATATTAAATTAAGAAAGTAAAAATAAATAAAATTATTTATCATACATTTAATGATAATACAGGCACAGCAAAAATAGTTATTAGCCCCTCATAACGTACATTTTTAAACTCAATAGCCCTCTTGACTTAAGCTTTTAAGCCACATAGGCTTCATAGGCATGGTATGAATGTAAAAGTTAAGTCATAATAAAATATCCTCGGCATTTCTTCCATTCACATTGAAATTCGTTATCATATTATTGAGTTTCAAAGTAAATAGAATGATATCCGATTGAAAATCCATTTACTCTCATGCTCTTCAATTTCAGCACGTATGGCTCTCCTTAATGACTTCGCATTTAAAGTCCACAGCTCCGTAAGTTAATCTTTAAAACTCTATAGCCTCCTGACCTAAGCTCGAAATACCTCTGAATTCCTGATCAGTGATGGAATTTTTGGTACTTTTGTACTTTTTTCGGTACATTTACGTCCTGAAAAATCGTTGTCAGTACATTCGACAAGTTTTCAGTACATTCGGTACATTTGGGGCATTTTCAGTACATTCGCCAAATTTTTAGCACATTTTCAGTACATTTGGACAATTTATAATATTTACCTTTTTTTTTTTTTTAGTAAATGAAAATAACCGCAATGAGTAGATTTATAGAAATTACCTGTATATAATATCATTACCCTATTATATTAATTACGTTTTTTTCTTAGTAAATGAAAATAATCGAGCAATGTGTAGATTTTGTAATTAATTTAATGTGAAATATGTCTAATTTTGCTTGGGTTTTTGAGATGGGAAAAGTGAGGACCTTTTTTTTTTTTTTTTTGATAGTCAATTTTAGAACAATTTCGTGCAAAATTGGGTGTTCAAGACAAAAAAGTACATTCGGGATCTAAAAAGTACATTTGAAGTCTCGATTCAGTACATTTTCACAAAACCCAAATGCCATCACTGTTCCTGATATGTTTTTAAATCAATAGCACTGTAAGCTGGAAAAAACCTCGTAAAATACAAATACTTTAAGCAGGAACCAGACCACCTCCTCTCCGTTTTCGCAAATGTTGCACACGATGGCGGTGTTTGAAACTCTTTTGGAGGTGACCCCAGCCCCCAAACGGCCAAAAACCACCCACTACAAGGTTGAAATTTTTCTTTTTGTGTAAACGAGAAAAACCAGCGTCGCCGCTGAACATGATAGCGGTGTTTAAAACTATTTTCGACTTGAAACCCTGAAAATGGTCAAAAACCGCCCCCAAATTGAGGGAATCGCATATTACGCGTCTTACATCGGTAAAAATCCGCCGTTTTCGGCTATGCAGATCACGATGGCGGTTTTAAAATTCTTTTGGAGCTGACCTCACCCCCAAAACTAATTTGAAGCACCGCCATCATGTTCAGCATCCTCGAAAACGGGGGGTGACGGGGGTTTTCTCTTTTTTAACGCACAAGAAATGTTCACCCTGTAGAGGGTGATTTTTGGCCGTTTTGGGGGTGGGGTCAACTCCAAAATAATTTTAAAAACCGTCATCGTTCTCAGCATCTTCGAAAACGGAAGGTGGCAAATATGTTACCAATGGAATACGCAGAATATGCGATTCCCCCACTTTGTGAGTAGTCTTAGGCTATTTTGGGGAGTGGGGCCAGCGCCAAAAGAATTTAAACACCGGCGACGTGTTCAGCATCCTCGAAAATGGGGGGAGGAGGTGGTCTAGCCGTTGCTTAAAATATTTGTGTTTATTTTTCGAGTCACAGAATCCAACAGTTGGTAAGTTTTTAATCCTCCCGCATAGCACATAGTCGTTATAAGTAACAACTTCACCTTATAGGCAGTACACGGCGAGTAGGTTCGGATTGTTTTCACGACTATTTTTCAAGAGGGCCATTGACTTTGACAACATACGTTTTGGAGGTAAAAGTACTGAAATTAAAGTTTAATTCTTACATAACATGAAATGTTGTGTGGATCTTTTTTTTTTCAGTAAATGAAAATAATCGGATATATAAATTGAAGATCTAGGTCGAGCTTATAAGAAATATTAAAATATTTTCAGAGGTCGTTTTTTTGTTTCTAGTAAATATACAAAAAACCCGATATTTTGTTTTGGTAGAGGGCGGCAATTTACCTTGCCCCGGCCGCCCAATGTGAACGGTACGCCACTACGGGGCTTAGAAGCATAGGTTACAAGGCTGTGGGGTGTAACAGCTTAAGTTAAAGGATGTGCTATTTAAAAGATTAAGTCAAATGGGGTTTTCAGTTTAAAAACTTATGTTTTGGGTGTTATAGAGTTTTGCGGTTAAGAGACTATGTGGTTTTGAAACATAATTAAATAGGTAATTATATTTTAATTGAAGTCTTTAACTTCATAAGAAGTGAACATTTTTTTAGAATTTTTAGATGGTTATCAGGTATATTCGTTTATCTTAGTGGTCATTTTGGATGCACCATCTTAAATTTTTAAGGAGCTACATGTATTTTGAGAGCTTATGGCTCTACAAACAATTAAGATCTACGATTTATTTTTTATCTTGTGTTTTCGGATAGAGGGGCATTTTTTAAGCACCCCTGGGTCACAAACTGTCATATGAGAAAAGACATACCGAACCCAACGACCCCTCCTTAAAAGACAAAATGCAGGCTTATGGTGGGTATCTAAGGCGTGATAGGTGCTGCAAACTGCAATCATTAACGGCAAATCCGGCAACACTTAGTGCAACTTTGTTTTCCATTTGTAAGGACGTGCTGTACTTAAAACAAAAACGTACATTCTACATTGTACGTCCTTTTACGAGTATATGCACTTACAATATTGTTTTTCTAGTAATTTTTGCCGTTGTGCCTCAAGTTCTTGACTCCTATTTGTAAAAGACAAATGCACACAACTAATTACCAATTCAAATTTTAATTACTTAACTTTAAAGTGAAGAGTTTTGAAGTGCGCGTACGCGAAAGAGGTAGTGCTGCAGTGCAAAGTGCACCAAAAATTTAACAAATTTTTTTTTTATAATTGGATGAAGTCGGTTGAACTTAATTGCATTAGAAGTGAGTTTAAGATGCAGAAAGAATATATCTTTCTTATTTAGCTTTTCTGGTACTTTTTATTTTTTTAAAAATATAGCTTCAAGGCGCTGTTTTACAAAATATATAAAAACAATTATTAAAAAATATATCACAATTGAAAACAAGAAATTAAACAAAGAAAATAAGTAAATTACTTTTCACAATTATGTAACACTTACTTAAAATTTAAAAATCTAAAAATCTGAAAATCTAAAAATTGAAAAGCACTTTGTTGCTGATGATTTTACGTATTGTGACCAACTAAAACTAAGTTGTAAAGGCAGCTAACATTTTCGGCATCTTCTTTCTTGTTCATAGCTTTATCTTGCTGCTTTTTTATGTGCAGGCTCTCTAGCATGAGTCTTCTGTTAAGTTTTCCTTCTCTTTCAATAATTTTGATCGAGTCAAAGTTAGCAATATGGTTACTTTCGCATTTATAAATTTTTTTGTTTTCATAAAATTATCCTATATTCCCTTTTGTGCGAAATGGTGGCTCGTTTTCAATATTATACTGTGGTGTTTCATAGAAGCTTGCCAGTAGTTATGGGTTCTTAACACTGATGAATTTATTGGGTACAAATACATAAGTTCCTTAGGGATGGAGTCCATATTTTGATTTGCATCCAAAAATTGAGGTTAAGATTTTATTATGTTTTATTGGCGGTAAATGTACTCAAGTTGACGTCATGTTTTAGGAATGTAAACAAAGCGAACAGCTGATTAAAATTTCAACGCAATGGTGTGATCTTGCTTTCACTCAAAAATTTGCCACATTTGCTTGAAGTTAAAAGTAAACTTTTCGTTAGGTTTGCATTAACCTTTGTGTCTACAGCAAAAAAATTATACGTAAACATACACCGAACACACTCGGGTATCCCATACGTTTTGTATGTGCGTTTTCAATTTTTTATGTTATTAACGGTTTTTTCTATTTATAGCGATTACAGATTATGAAAATTGACAAGTGTATCTATACATTTTACATTTTTTTTACAAATTTTGTTCCTTTCTTTTTTTTCCTTATATTGCAATCGTTTTTTTTTAAGTATAGGGATTTTTCGATGTTGTGGTTTCGTAATAAATTCATTTGTTGCACTTAGGAGTATAATAAAACCGCTTGAAAGTCAAATAATTGAATTAGGCAAAAAACTCTCTTAGGACTGTTATACTTCATCCTTGATAACCGGTTTATCACATATCATCTCGAGAAATCCCCTTCACTTTTCCTACTTGTTATTACTTATTATAATACAGGTACAAAAGAAAGAAATAAAAGCCATTCAAAGTTAATTCACAATGTCCTATTCATATGTACCAGGTAAAATCCTAAGCAAATATTGATTGAAAAATAAATATAAAACTACCTGTTGTTACACAAACTCCAACAGTGGAACTGAATAAAGTAATTTTTCTGACTCTAAGGTTATAAAGGTAATACAAACAAAACCTACTAATGACGATTGTTGTAATAAAATTTACCACAAACAGGTCAACGCCTTTCGGAGGATTTACAGGTAGTCCACATAAACCGAGGTTTACCTCTTTCTGTTAGAAGGTCATAAAGTTTCGTTAGGAAAAAAGACGTAGGTGCACTTAGATGAGAGCGCTTTCGAAGAACAGTAAAAAAATCTCCGGAAAATATTTAAAAATAATTTTTATAACGGTCAAATCCAAGAACTAATAAATTCAAAACTTCTGAGTGATTTCGCGCATAAAAATGGTATATAAATATACATGATTTGCTAGTAGTGTCGTCAGTTACTGTCAAGTTTTTTTCTGTACAGCATTTGAATAAAAAAGGCGCTATTATTTTTCATGCAACGCATTTGATAAAAATATAATAATCATACAAAAAATTATATCATGGCTGATGGCGAATGGCTAACTCCCCGGCAATTGCAAGGACATATCTTTGAAAACAGAAACTGTACATAAGCCAAAGATTGGAGGAGCTTTTGGAAGCAGACAGTGAAGATGAGCAAGATACGAATGAACGTCTATTGGCAGGTGAAGAGGGCGATGGCAATAGTATGTATGTATGTTGAAGATTCAGATGCAGAGGAACTACAGTTACCAGAATATAATCCTGCTGATGAAACTGATTCGGATGAAGAATTGGAAGTTGATCCAATAGAAACTTCTGCGAATAATTATACAGCTAGAGATGGTACAATTTGGTCAGATCAACCACCACAACCTCGCCGATTTTTATCTCATAACATCCTCAGATCCTCTAACACTGGACCAGCACGTAGAACAAAAGGTCTTAGTATTATACATTCATTCAAAATGTTGATGGCACCAGAAATGTGTGATATAATTATTCGCGAAACCAATAGAAAGGCAACCCAGTGCTACGAACGTGAACATGAAGAAAACGCAACAAGACCACTTCGTGTATGGAAAGCTGTTACTACATCTGAATTTGACACATATCTGGGAATACTTTTGTTAGCTGGTGTCACTCATTTTAATTATGTGCACACAACTGATCTTTGGAAAACGAACTCGCATCCATTGTATCGTGCTTCAATGGGTTTTCAACGTTTTTGGGCTATCAGCCGTTTTATCAGATTTGATAATGGAAATACACGCCAGCAACGTAAACAAACTGACAAAGCAGCAGCCATATCTGACATTTTCCTTATGCTGAACAGAAACCTTCAGGACAACTTTATAACAGGAGCCAACATCACTGTAGATGAACAACTTTATCCTTATCAAAACCAGCAAAGTGTGGAATTAAGGTCTGGTGGGTAAGTGACGCTATTACTTCTTATACAGTCAAGGGACAAATGTATACCAGTGATGGCATTTGGGTTTTGTGAAAATGTACTGAATCGAGACTTCAAATGTACTTTTTAGATCCCGAATGTACTTTTTTGTCTTGAACACCCAATTTTGCACGAAATTGTTCTAAAATTGACTATCAAAAAAAAAAAAAAGGTCCTCACTTTTCCCATCTCAAAAACCCTAGCAAAATTAGACATATTTCACATTAAATTAATTACAAAATCTACACATTGCGCGATTATTTTCATTTACTAAGAAAAAAACGTAATTAATATAATAGGGTAATGATATTATATACAGGTAATTTCTATAAATCTACTCATTGCGGTTATTTTCATTTACTAAAAAAAAAAAAGGTAAATATTATAAATTGTCCAAATGTACCGAAAATGTACTGAAAATGTGCTAAAAATTTGGCGAATGTACTGAAAATGCCCCAAATGTACCGAATGTACTGAAAACTTGTCGAATGTACTGACAACGATTTTTCAGGACGTAAATGTACCGAAAAAAGTACAAATGTACCAAAAATGCCATCACGTGTATGGCACCTTCTGGAGAAAGAGAAACAAATCAAGGTGAACGTGTGGTTAAAGATTTGTGCTGCAATCAGTTTCGTGGAAGTGGACGAAATATCGTATGTGACAACTTTTTTACAAGCTATAATTTGGCTTCTACTTTGATGTTAGACTACAATTTGTCAATATTGGGCACTGTTAACAAAAGACGTACATTTGTTCCAGCCGAATTTTCGAATCCAAGAGGAAAAACAGTTGAATCATCAATCTTTGGATTCAGCAACAACATAAGCATGTGTTCATATGTTCCAAAAAAGAACAAATCGGTTGTGCTTTTCGTTCCACTTCTCACTATAATATTGAAATTGAAGGTCCTAAAAGAAAGCCAAAAATGACACTCGACTACAACGAAAGTAAAGGAGGCGTTGAAAATATGTACAAATGCCTTGGTGAATATTCGACAAAGAGAAGAACGAAGAGATGGCCTTTGGCTTTTTTTATAACATTATAGATGTGGCTGCATTTGCAGCTTTCGTGATCTATATGGAAAATAATCCACACTTGAAGACATCAACAAACCGTAGAAGGTTGTTCCTACAGCAGTTGAGTGAGCAATTAGCCATGGCTGAAATCCAGAGTCGTTCACAAAATACACAAATAATGCGAAATCTTTCATCACGTAGTGGAATCGAAAGTATGTTGGACGCCCAGTTACACCAACCATTGAAAGCCTTCCAGTAAGCGCTCAAGAGAAGCGTGACAATTCTGGCAGAATCAAGCAAAAGGGTAATTGCTTCTTATGTTCCAAAAGAAGAACAACAAGAAAAATCTGCAAAGATTGTCAAAAGCCAGTTTGTGTTGAGCATTCAAAAGATATCACTCAATGTAATAGATGCAGGTCATAAATTATAACTTTTTTTATAAAATTCATTTTTTTTAACAATACATATTATTAATAATATATTGTTATTCTTTTTTGTATACATACATACATAAACACAAAAAAAGTAATGTCAAATAAATAAAAATTATTTATAATGAAACCCAAATGTCTTTCTTCATTTATAATTTAATACATTTTTCTATGCATACCCGGGTGTGTTGGCTGTAGATAGAAGAGGTAAATCGCAAAAACGACCTGTAAATTCGGTCCCCAATGACGATTTATTTTTTTCAAATATGATAGAAAACAATATTTTAGGAGGCTTCCTAACATTTCAAGTTGATACGGCATTCAGAACTCAAAATATATCAATTTGAAAATGGAAAACAAACCCGGGTGTGTGGGTGTAGACACAAGGGTTAATAAAGCGGGTGTAATTTGAGTGCTGACGTAGGCATCAACCAAAAATATACTGATGAGATTTTAAGAATCGAAACATATGTCTATATTCTAGAGTTGTTGTTTTTTTTCTTTGTTTTTCTCAAAGTTTGTTTAATAAACAAAGCATTGAATCAACTTGTAAAATTTTATATGAATGTTGATCGCTGCTAAATTGGCTGTAGTTCATTATTTAATTATTATTAATATTAAAAGCCAACAAACAAACCAAAAATTTATAAAAATGAATAATAATAGTTTATTTAAGATTACTTTGTGTTTATTAGTTAAAAATATTAGTGCGAAAATAATATATGTACATAGTTCCTTTTAAAGGGTCTCAATTATGTAAAATTGTTTTCAGTTGTGAATCAATCCGCTTTGATGACAAGAGATTGGAAAAATTTTTAATTTACAAAACGTAATGTCCGGAAAATTTTATCTAAATATGTATTTCAAAGCAAAATTTAAAAAAAAATGATGTGTACATGGACGTAACAAAGAAAGATCTTTTGAAAATCAAAAATATTGGCTAAATTTAGAGCGTGAACAACAAAAAGAAAAGAAAGGCCTGTTTTGGATTACGAATCAACCAGTCTAAAAACAAAGATGAGAAGGAAAGGTGAATTAAGACAAAAATATTCATGGAAGCAGCTCGCTGAAGCTCTGAGTATAAAATCAAATCAATCAGTCAAATCACAAGCTACATAAAACCAAAGAAAATCAAAAAACTTCAAAAGACGCCCTGTCAATAATAATTGTAGCACAGCTGCCAAGAAACCAGTACAACATTATATGGAATTGCGCCAAAGGTGTATTTCCATCATATATAAGAGTGTAAAAAGAAAAGTTTATATGCTATCCAGCAAATAAGTTCCATACAGTTAATCACATAAGTAAGTATACATCAGACATCATTTTTGAACTAATTTCAAAGTTAATATAAAAAAATAAATAAAACAAACTTTATTTCATTTCACTCAAACATAAAACTTTAATTCCAAAAAACCATATCGACAAAAAAACTAAAATAAAAAATTTATGATGGTTTAAACAAAATAAAGGCTAATTTCATATCACATAAGTTTGTATACAACAAGAAAGAACTTAAACTAAACATTTTTGTGGTAACTTTAAATATTAAATTTAGTACTTAGTTGGACAAGGTTATGTGTTGTTGCTGGAGATATTTTGCTCCACTCTTCAACTAGGACACGTTCTAAGTCTTGTTTATTTCGAATTTGATGTTTTCGTATTTGACGCTTTAGGTGCTCCCACAAATGCTCAATAGGGTTTGTATCCGGTGACTGGGGCGGGGTTTTCAGCTGTTTTGGCACATTGTATAAAAGCTATTCTTTCACAATATGGGCCGTATGCTTTGGGTCATTATCTTGCTGGATGATAAATGACCGCTCAATACCTAGTTTTTTGGCATTTTCTTTTAAATTATTGCTGAGAATATTTAAATAGCCGTATCTGTCCATTATATTTTCAATTATGACCAAATTCCCCACTCCATTCGCCGCCATACTTTTTCACGGCCATCGGAGCCCCAAACATTAAATTTTCTTTCATCTGAAAAATTTACGTTGTTCCAAAATGTCTGGTTACGTTTTAGACGTTCCTTCGCAAACGCAATCCGTTTACGCCGATTTGTCTCACTGATTAATGGCTTCTTCCTATCACTAAGGCCGTGGTAACCTGCGGCATATAACACTCGACGAATAGTTTGAGCATCAAAAAGCTTTCCAGTTTAATTTTCCATCTCTGATTTAACTTTTGGAGCACTTCGGGTTTTGTTTCGTTTTTCGAACAATAGCGCGGTTATCTGCTGCATTATATATACGCGGACGTCTTGACCGCGGTTTGTTTTCAATAGTGCCAGAAATTTTGAACTTTTCAATAAGATTTTTAATTGCAGCAGGGCTTATTTTTCACACAAAATTTTACCTCACGTAGTTTTTCCACTAAGTACATCCACCTCTAATAGCCAAATTTCCAACAACATAAAAACGCGCCACCCAAAATAAATTCTACATAGCAATGGCCCTACTTCATAGCAACAGCAAAATAGCTCGAAAACAACAGCCACGAATAGAGTTAAAACTATTCTAGACAAAGTTGGCATCGAAAGCTGGTCTCATGTCGACACACAACACAATCCCGCCGACCTAGCAACGCGGGAGCTGCATTCTTCGGACTTAAAAAATAGTGAGCTTTGCTGGAGTTTGTTAAAACTTCAAAAAACTCAGTGGCCACAAAGTGCACTATCAGTACAACCGGATACAACGTTGGAAATCAAGCCTATTAAATCTTTTTTCACTAGCTCGGCGGTGAATGAATATATAATTGAACGTTTCTCTTCATTGCCTAAAGCATTGCGAGCCATTGCATATATTTTACGACTTTTCCATCAAACTCTAATAACCTTTTTTCTTCAAAAAATATCTCTTCTGAAGAAGTCAAGTTTGTGAAAATGAGGCTCATCAAAATGTCTCAACAAATGCATTTCCCAAAAGATTATCAAAATGTACTTAATAAAAAGTCTATCGAAACAAAAAGTCAATTGCTGTCGTTAACCCCCTTTCTAGATAAGGACGGAGTTCTAATAGCAAATGGGCGCTTAGCACCTTCCCCAGCTCTTGACTATAATGAAAGACATCCTATAATTCTCGCTTATAGCAGTCGTTTTGCTCGCCTGCTGGTTGAATCTATCCACCATATTTCTCTTCACGTCCGACTTCGACTAGTCCGTCGTGAGTTTAGGATACTCAAGCTAAAAAATTTAATTAAAACTTCTATCCACAACTGAAAAACTTGTGTAATAAGCAAAAAACGGTATCACGGTCAAATTATTGCACCTTTACCCCCCGAACATGCAACCTTCTCACGCCTCTTTACAAATACTGGCGTTGACTTTGCAGGCCCTTTCGAAATAAAAAGCTTCATGGGCAGATGCTGCAAAATCACTAAAGGCTATGCATGTCTCTTCGTATGTTTTGCAACGAATTCTATACACCTTGAGCCTGTTAGTGACCTCTCATCGTGGGCCTTTTTAGCTGCATTGTCACGATTCGTTTCCCGTAGAGGTTGCCCCGATAATACTTATTCGGATAACGGTACAAATTTCGTAGTAGCTGCGGGAAACCTTAAAAAATATTTCAAGCGGTTTATTCAAACAGCAAAAGACGACGCCGTAACGAAATATGGTAACCACAATCTTTCATGGCATTTTATTCCAGCCTCAGCGCCTCACAAGGGCGGCTTATGGGAAGCTGACGTCAAATCTTTCAAACGACATTTTCGAAAAATCACCGGACAGCTGAAATACACATTTGAGGAGTTTGCAACATTACTCTCTCGAATAGAAGCGTACCTCAACTCTAGGCCTCTTAACGCTGCGTGTGAGAACGTTTCTGATCTCGCAGTTCTTACGGCAGATCATTCTTCATAGGAGCTCCCTTATTGTCCCCAGCAGAGCCAGCAAATTTATCTACCTCTGTTAGTATTTTAAGCCGCTGGCAAATAGTTGACGCTATAGCTCAAGAATTCTGTCGTCGGTGGAAGGATGAATATTTGAAGGAACTGCTCAAGCGTACCAAGCGGAAAGTCCCACAAATTGATCTAAAAACTGGAGACCTCGTAGTCGTGCGTCAAGAAGCTCTGTGTTCCACAGAATGGAGATTAGGAGGGATAGCCAAAATCTACTTCGGTAACGATGGATGAATTCGTGTAGCAGACCTCAAAACTCAATTGGGAGAAATCATTCGCCCAATACATAAACTCGTATTGATTCCGCAGTAATTTGCATTTTTTCATAAAAATTTCATTCTCATAAACATTTTCTGATTATAAATTCCACCTAAAATTATTCTCAAACATGAATTTAAACCATCTCTCAATCTCTCAATTTTCAATTCACCAATTTGGTTACTCACGTAATCATTTATCATTTTCATCAGCATTTATTTTCATCATAATTTTCTCTTCCTCGTCTAGCATGTGGTCCCGTAACGCCAGGAAGTTCGATTTTCGGTGCCCTATGTCCCAAGGGAATCATGGGCTACGTCGTTGCTTCAGGTTTTGCCGACTGGAAGTTCGTGACAGAGTCAGGGTGGTCCACATTAATCGCCTTGCGCATTCGCACTCTACAGAGCGATGCATCAGTGGAAATAAGTGCCACACCTGAAACTTGAAGCATCATAGCCTACTTCATAATGAAACAGTAGAAGGCATGATAAAGAAGGAGGAGCAGCTGGTAGACGCCTCAACCGTCAATTTGAAAATGACAGCCCAAGTGATTATTGAAAGCAAGAAAGATTTTGTATTGCGAGCGCTCATCAAAGGAGGAGTGGGGTCCGAATTTTCAAAAAACACCTCACTTTATTAATGGACGATCATTAGTGGTGTGTGAGGCATCAGAAAAAACGACGTATTGCCATTCCTTTTTCCAAGTCATATGATAATTACAAAACTGAAAAAAGCTGGTGGTTTTTTCTTCAGTTTTAGTTCCTTAAATGCTTACACTACGTAAATTACACTTTACGGTTGTTAAACTAGCCTCTACGTCCGTATTTTTTTTTATCTTTAAGGCAGAGTCGTGGGAATCAGAAGCAGCGCCATATTTTTTCCGTATCCAAGTTCAATATGCAGATAATTGCTGACAATAATTTGGCTTCGGCTAAAGTTTTTTGCGATATGGCGATTGTTTAGGCCGGATTCGCGAAAAATTTTAATTTTTCCATTTTCCTTTTCCGACAGAAATTTGCCACGACTAATTTTATAAGCAGAAAATTTATTGCAGATATGAAATTCAATAAAGCTGCAACAATTTGCTTATGCACTTTTACACCAACTAAACATTTTGCTACTGAGCATATTCAGTAGTTGTCCCAAAATATTACTGTGCATTAGTGGCAGAATCAAATCAAAGTAAAGCAATAAAATAACTGTTGATTTTTCATATTAATTTTCTTGTCTTGAATTACATTTAAAAGAATGATCTTTAAAAAATTGAGTGTACCTACAATAAAACTTAAGGTATACAGGCGAGAGTTTGAGAAACATATTGAACCTAATTAGATAAACGGCAGTGTCTATATAAAACACCATATATTCAAAATAAAATGATTCAAAAATAATATGTAAATTAAATCTATAAAGTTTTATATTTTTATGACACATATCAGAGCACTAAAAGCTGGCAGAATTCACATTCCGTCACGCCATTATCCTCTCTTGGCAATACAATGTAGATAGTGTTAACACTTTAACATATCTTGAATCACTCTCGACTTAATAGCTTCACTTCATAACCGCCAGAGCTTCAACCTTTACTACTTCAACAGAATAAGCACAAACACACAAAGCGAAAAAAATGGCTATGCTCAGATGCAGCAAACTTTGATGCTTCGCCAAGCACAACATTAAAATGTTGGCAAAATATCATTTTACGGAAGGACCAACATACATTTTTTTATGTCTATACATTGAGCTTACAAATAATTCTCTCAAACTTGCAGCTTCCCAACCCTAACCCCAGGGCCGGATTTAAATTTTTGGTGCCCTAGGCTTTTAAAGAAAATGGTGCCCTAGTTTTTCATTTTATATTGATTTTTTAATTAAAGTAAAATATGTAGTTACAATTTTTAATATATACTTTATTGTCCGAAATACTGTTTCCTTGCCTTTTTAATAGCACAATCCTTGATAATATCGTCAAATCGATTTCACATAGTAACTAAGTAGATTACTTTCAATGCAAATTATTGATAATGCATCCAATCTATCCTGCTTCATCACAGTACGACAAGGAGTTTTTAATCACTTTAGTTGTGAGAATTATCTTTCTGCCGTACAATTTGTAACCATCAAACTCAAGAATATACGTAAAGCAATATCTACGTTTGGAAAAGCTGATGTTAATTAATCGTCCCACATTATTTTATATAAAATAGCTTGATTATAAAATTTTTCTAAACAATTGTTTTTTTTATTATGTGTACTCATAGTTCGCCTAAAATAACAAAAAAAAATTAGATTGCGTATATCAACAACATACAAATTTACGGATCGCTAAATTTTGTAAAAAAATTAACATATTTTGTTTTTTCTTATTTTGAATTATGTTTCACAATAAATCAAATCTGAATGCATTTAGTGCATTCCGAATATGTGAGGGAGAAAGGATTCATTTTTGTTATAGTTGAATAGTAACATGCTATTTTCTTTTTTTTTATGATAAAAAATGTAATTTTTTATATCAGAATTTCAATATCTGGGGCCCCCTCTGCGCTGATGCCCTAAGCCTGTGCCTAGTGTGCCTATAAATTCAGCACTGCCTAACCCGTTAACGGCGCGAACAGTATTTGTGTACGGTTTCATAAAAATTTGATAAAAAACGGACTTACTAAACCGTAGAAAAAAATCTACCTTAGGTGACAAGATATAGCTTTTTTGGTATTTTAGTTGTATGGGCAGTGTCACGCCCTATGCCAACCCCTATTTTCCGTGTGGCTTAAAATGCCAAAAGAAAATTCTTCCGTACTTTTACATTAAGATTTCATTGCGTATTTTTAAGGCTAAGAGTAACTACACAGTAGGCAAGAACAGTAGCAGGCAGCGCTTCTGAGAAATACAGCGCGAAAGAGTATTTGTGCATGAATTTTGTTCTAGTGACTTGAGTAACGGCAAGAGTTAAACGAGTCGATGCGTTGAAGAAAAAATTACAGGAACAAAATACATGCGAAAATACTCTTTTGCGCTGTATTTCTCATAGCAAACTGTAAAAGAACTCTTTGGAAAATAACTTTTTTAATGTAAAAAGACCTCAGCTTTCGATTAAAAGCATTAAAGAAAATATTAAAAATACCGTTTTTGAGATATAACACGTTTTGTGATTTTTCACCAGGAAAATGGAAAATATCGGGAAATCTGACAACATTGGAAAGCTGAGGAAAAAAGACATCGAAATGATGTGTCGGAAAATTTTTTTAAGTACATTTATGTACCACCAGCACGAGTTGAAAACAACAGAATTTAGCGCTCGCGCACCGCGCTAGGACATTTGACGTATTTCTCCCTATATGTACATTAGAGCGGTTCAAAATAAAAACTTTTTGATTTTTTCCCGATGTATCAGTGGATTACAATAGCCATATATGTCTGAACGAAACAACCCATAAGGATTTTCATCAATTTTGAAAACTGGATTGCCGCCGCCTGTTTTAAGTTTTCGAAAATATTGTTTTAAAAAATAAATATAAATAAATGTATAAAAAATAATACCCGGACAAAATTATTTTGAAAACAGCAGCAGTCGCTGATGAAATTTGAGGCTCTAAGTTTTAGTTTTTAGAAGTCGAAGCACAAAAAATGCAAGATTTTGTGATGAAAATTGGCAAACAGACGCAGATCAGATACTTACATACAGTGCAGAACCGTTTTTAAAGTTCAAATCTTCGAAACTAGGCAGATTATTGGAAAAGTTAAACAAAATTTTAATTTCTTTTTTTGTGTTTTTGGAACAATGTAAAATTTAATATGTATTTTACAGAGCTGTTTGTTCAGTGGTTTTAGTGCAAAAAACAACAAAAAAATTACAAACGCAAAATGCGTAAAAAGGAACAAAAAATGGGCAACGAGCTGTTTATACTAGTTTCCATGACGCTACGTCACTTCATCAGTAAGCTTTGTTAGCCGACGTTTAATAGTCTGCAAGCAAGCTCTGTAAAATACATATTAAATTTTACATTGTTCCAAAAACACAAATAAAGAAATTACTTCTCGGTGAGCAAACCGATATTTACATATAGCACTTGCAACTTCGTTCGTATCGCCATAAAAGCTTTCAACGGAGCGCTCGTCAAGAAATGTGTAATATCAAAAGAGCTACAAGAGCAATTGCATGTGAAGGAGGAAGGAATGTGTGTGTGCACTATGTTTTATGTTTTGCTATGATTCTCAACTAGTCAATGCAGAAAATAAAATATGTATAGTGTGCTTGCAGACTATAGGGCCAACTAAACTATGCATTGTTGCATGCATGCATGCCGTAACCTACTGTCAAATCCGAACGAAAAGTCTGTCAAGTGCATAACAAACTCAGAGAAGTCTTTTTAGTGGCTATGTTGTACTTACATGAACTTTAGAAACAATGTAGCCACTGTTGCAAACCTATGGAATATTCCCACAATTGCATAAATTTTATGTGAAATATTTCCTAAATAAATCAAATCTATTCAATTAGTAAATGACATTAACTAAGATACTTAAAACAAAAAATATGCAAACCTATGATCATTTAATAAATGTTAAAAAATAAAAAGAAACCAAAATAGTTCACTTCGTACTATTCGCACGGCTTGTTGAGAAAAGTATTGGCAAATGCAGATGTGGCATCACTGAATTTTCAATCAAATTGTTGTATGTATTGTGTGTGTATATTAATTTGCATATTTCTGCAACTGCACTCCAATCCTTCATTTACATTTCGATTATAATAAAATACGTCTATTTTATTGTATAAACATTTTCTTTTTTCCCCATTTTATATTAATTTAAAAATAAATGCAGTTTCCATTTCTTGTTCCATTGCAAATACATTTTTTTTTGTATACATTCATAGACAACTGATTCCGTACAGAAAGTGCGACCAGTTTCGCTCTTTCCTTAAGGAAATGACATTTGTGGAAATTGAACGAAACTTTTTGTTAAGTACGTTGTAGTTTTGATATACGATTTGTGTGTATTCGCACAGTTGCAGAAGCTGACTGCAGTCAAAGCATGCATGGTTTAGTTGGGCCTTATTCGGCTAACAAAGCTTACTGATGAAGTGACGTAGCGTCATGGAAACTAGTATAAGCTGCTCGTTGCCCATTTCTTGTTCCTTTTTATGCATTTTGCGTTTGTAATTTTTTTGTTGTTTTTTGCACTAAAACTACTGAACAAACAGCTCTGTAAAATACATACAAAATTTTAATAATTTGAATATTTTATTTAGTTTAATTTATGAAGTTCACAAATTTGTTGTTTAACAATTTAAAAAAGAAAAGTTAAAGCACATGAAAAATTCAGGTCATATCTTATTTGATGCAGGTCAGTCGAAACTTAAAGTTAGTATTTATTTTTGCTTATTTCTAAAAAACTAGTATTTGGTGTAGTAGCTCTTCTGGTTTAAAACAGTTTTCAGCTTGTTTTGCATAGATTGTACTATTTTTTGGGTGGTGTCATACAAAAATTTTTTGGGAATGAAATCGATGTGTTTTCATCTCCTCTACAACATTGGTCCAAATATACCTTTTTACTTGGGGCTATTCGACTATAAAATACAAAAACATTAAAACAAGCAAAATAATAAAAAAATTATCTGTGTAAGAAAAGATAAAAACAACAGAAGAAACAGTACAGACATAAATAAGCAAGAATAAAAACAAACTTATTTAAATGGTAGGATAATTATGATGAAAAATACTTAAGTTATTTTATTTTAAATATCACTACGCCGCCAATCTATTGTATGTTAAGTTAGAAGGATATGAAATCCATAGACCCACAGAGTTGAAAAAGAACTGCCGTTCTGTTAAAATTGTACCTATGTACTATACGTCAAATTTGAATAATATCATTGTTTCGATCGGACCAAGAAAATGTTAGTTATTTAAAAATGTTCACTTGAATGTGCCGTTAGATACAGCAAAAATTCATTAAGGTATAAAAAGAGATCTTCCTTGAATAGTTTGAGTAGTGCTCCACCGAGGCTGTGAGGCAACCTTGTTCTACGAGGCGAGAACGAGGCGAGAGCGAAGCGAGGTGGAAAAATAAATTTGCCTCGCTAGACTGAGGCGAGGCGAGATCACACCGGCACCTCGCCTCGTTCTCGGTTTCGAAAGCGAGGTTGCCACTTTAAAAAATTTGTGTTCTCTGTTCTCTGACCCTTTTGAAAATTTTCTAGTAGAACTTGGTTTGAAGTAGTTTACTCAAAATAAAATATTAAAATTGCAGTTAAATATATATATGCTTACATATATGTATGTAAATATGAACATATGTATATATTATAGAAAATGTAAACTAATTAAATTATATATCTTAATATATAAAAATCTTGTGTGGCGGTATTTGTCCGAGGTAAACTCTGGAACTAGCAATTCAACCAATTTTTATGAAATTTGGCTTATGTCTGTAATTTGGTCTAACTTAGACCATAGGATAGTTTTTATTTCGATTAAGTGAAATTCTAATAAAATTAATGAAAATTTTAAAGATTGATGTAAATTTTCTCAATCATGAAAAAGAATTTTGTTTTCAATGGAACTGACCATTACAAAACTAGATAACTCAATAAAATTCATCTAAAGAGTTAGGTAGAAAAAGGGAAGTTATGATCTTATATCCTTGGCATGATAAGTACCAATTAATTTTCCTTGTAGATCTTCTAGAACATAGTACGAATTTCCAACTTTTTTACGGATTCTTGCTTTAAGAAATAAGGGACCTAACTTTGCATTGAAACCTTTTTCAAAACTGCTTTGGGCAAAATTTCTTCTAAATATTTCTTGACCGACTTTATAAGATACAGGACGAGATCTTAAGTTATACTGCTCAAAAATACGCTGGTAAGCTTTTGAGATATTTTCTTTTATTTTATTTCTGATAAGAGCTAGTTTGTGATCGCATTTTAGGCCACTAGAAGATTCTTCCAAGGTACCTAGCATTTTTAAAAGTTTAAAAGTTGAGCCGTGTGTAATCATGTCCAAGCCATAAAGAGCGTGATAAGGAGAACATCCAATAGATTGGTGTATAGCATTACTTAAGGAACAACTGATACTTGTTAAATTTTCGTCCCAATGGGCCTGATCTTTTTTTAAATACGCACGGATCGCAGCAATAAGTGAACGATTAACGCGTTCTGATGCATTTGACTGCGGAGCATACAAAGCTGTCAGTATGTGTTGAACACCTAGTTCAGTCAGAAATGCGTTAAAATCGTTTGCTTTGAACTGAGAACCTTTATCACTTACTATGACCTCAGGTACACCATAACAATGAAAAATATTTTTGAAAATAAATTCTTGAATAAGTTGTGAAGTGAACTTTTTAAGTGGACAAAGCCTATGAAATTTTGAAATGTGGTCCATAACAATCAATAAACCAATGTGACCTTGACGGCTACGCTGATATGGGCCTAAAATGTCAACGTACAATCGCTGAAACGGACGACAAGACTCAACTTGCTTACCCATAGGTGGTCTAAGGACAATGTTAGGAGCTTTTGTTTCTTTACAAGTTTCACAATTTTTTAAATTGTTTTTCACATCTTTTACCATACCTGGCCAAAAGAAATTTCTTCGAAGAAGATTCAGAGTTTTACTAATACCTCCGTGAGATGAAATTACACAATCATGAGCACGAGATATAACGTCAAGTCTTAATTTTTCAGGAATCCATAGTTTCCATGAATTATTTTCTTGCTCTATATCTCCTGAAGCATGTTCTTTTCTACAATAAATATATTTTTCCACAACTTTCAAATCTTGTAATTTATCCTGTCCTTTATTTATCTGAGTTTTTAAAATTTCATAATCGGAATCAAAAAATCAGGAGATTCCAAATCAATTTCAGGACCAACAAATTCCATTG
Source organism: Meiosimyza platycephala (assembly GCA_963662105.1). Lineage (NCBI taxonomy): Eukaryota > Metazoa > Arthropoda > Insecta > Diptera > Lauxaniidae > Meiosimyza > Meiosimyza platycephala. The sequence continues at coordinate 64,554,273 of OY759211.1, read as the reverse complement.
CACCGATATCATCTGAATGTAACCTAGAGAGTGCGTCAGGAACTATATTGTCCTTGCCTTTTCTATGTGTAACGGTAAATTTAAAACCCTGGAGCTTAAAAGCCCATCGAGCGAGTCTTCCACTTAAGTTGGGTTGTCGCATCAACCAAACTAAACTAGCGTATTCGGTAACTATTTCAAATTCCTGTAATTCTATATAGCATCGAAATTTCACAATGGCTTCAATCGCTGCCAGACATTCGCGTTCTGTCACACTATAATTTCTCTGTGCAGAATTAAGTTTTTTCGACATGAAAGCAATTGGGGTTTCTAAATCATTTTTGTCATGTTGCACAAGCACTGCACCAATACCATGACCACTAGCGTCGCAATGGATGTACAATTTTTTGGAGAAATCGGGGTTAGAAAGAACTGGAGTTGAAGTTAACAGAATTTTACCTTTTTCAAAAGCTGTCTGAGCTTCTTCTGTCCAATTAAATTTATTTTTGGTTGATAGAACCTCAGTAATAGGAAATGTGATTTCCGAAAAATTTTCCATAAATCTCCTGTACCATCCAGCTACACAGAGAAATCCACGAACTTGTTTCAAGTTCTTTGGTACTGGCCATGTCAAAACAGAATTAATTTTGTCTGGATCTGGGAAAATTCCTCCATCACCTATGACGTATCCAAGATAACTAACTTTCGTTACACAGAATTTGCTTTTAGCGACATTCAAATTTAAATTCGCTTTTTTAAACTGGTCTGAAATTCTAAAATAGACAAATGAGATTGAAAATCTTCAGAAATAATTATAAGATCATCCAAATATCCGAAAACGCAATATTTTAAATCGGCAGGAATAAGTTCGTCCATCAGACGACACATTGTCTGAGGCGCATTACATAGCCCGAAAGGCATTACCACAAACTGGTATAATGGCCTTCCTGGAACAGTAAAACCTGTAAAGTTTTTCGAATTTTCTGTTAAACCGATTTGCCAAAAAGCATCTTTTAGATCGACTTTTGAAATGATATTTGCCTTTGGAAGACGAGACAAAATACCATCTAAGCTTTGCAAAGGATATGCATCCTTCTTAGTAACATCGTTTAGTTTTCTAGCGTCTAAACATAAACGCACTTTTCATGGTTTTACGACTAAACGCATTGGAGAACTCCAAGGACTAGTTGAAGGTTCAATCACACCCAAGCTTAACATGCGCTCGATCTCCTGAAACATCAGTTTCTCGACTGCCGGAGATACAGGGTAATATCCTTGTTTAATCGGTTTCGCTTCACCAACATCGATGTCATATTTGATTAAACTTGTGCGGCCAAGTCCTTGACTCTCGTAATAAGGAAATAAAGATTTAACAATTGAAAGCTGTTGTTTTTCTAAATCAGATAGAGGATAGAATTTATCTTCACTATTAGAAACAATTTCACAATTATCTGCATCAGCTGATAAAGTAGAAACTATTCCTGGAGCAAGATTAAACTTTTTCCAAAAATCAATGCCTAAAATTACTCTTTGAGCAATCGAGGCGATAATAAAGAATTTAATTTTCTGATATTCAGACTTGTAAAAAATATCGAAAGATATCTATCACCTATCACTTGGTGAGAACTTCCATCATCGGTTTTCACACTGGAAATGCATTTTTTAAATTCAGGATACCTGGAAAAATCTTCTTTAGCCAACGATGAACCAATGCAGCTAATGTTAGCACCAGTGTCTAATAATCCAAGTTCTTCAAAATCAAGAAATTTTACTTCTGCATATAAACGATTATCTTGTTTACTGCAAAGGATAGCAGAAACTAAGCATTTCTTTGTTTTTCTAATAGCTTTCCAAAAGTTTCGTAATCTTAAGGTGGACCTTTTTCTTTTCCGTGTAGGATTTAAAAATTCAGGATAATCTGGAAAAATTTTTTTTTTGTTTTAAGACAATTTTTTAATCTATCATGGTATGGAACCAAAGGATATAAAATCTTACTATCATTATGATGTTCACGTTTTAAAATTTTTATTTTATTGTAATTTAAATGTACTTTATTTGAATCATAATTGAATTCATTTTCATTTTTATTTTTCAAACTTATAATTTCCTCATTTTTAATTTCATTTTCTGAGCTAGCCGGTATATCAGCTTTATTTTTAAAATTGCTTGATTTGGTTGCATTCTGCTGTTGTTGAAGGCAACCTTCGGGTAGTTTTCCGAAATTTTAGTTTTGCATTTTTCGCATTGGAGTTGGCGTACCACATCCGTAACAAAATATTTTTCTGTCACTAAGGCAATCTTGCCAATGGTGACCATCATCACCACAATTCCAACATTTGAAACTGCGAACTGCATCAACAAATAAACTAGAATTATTTGGATCGTTTTCCAATTCTGAAGAAAATTCTTCAGTAGATGCTATGTTGCGTCTGCCTAGAAAATTATTTGAAAAGTTTTTTCCTGGTTGTACTTGACGAAAGGATTCTTCGGTAAGAAGATTTTCACGCATTTGACAAAGCTTGCGCAAATGTGCGATTGACTGTATAGGTACATACAATAATTCGTGTCGAATATCCGGTCTAAGGTTTCGAGTAATTATTTCAATTAACTCAGTTCCTTGCAGAGGAACTGACAATCTATCTACAATTGAAGTAATGGAATCATAAAACGATTCAAACGTTTCACCGGGTTTTTGTTTTCTGTTTCTGATTTCTTCACGCATATCAAAATTAGAACGAAAATCTCGAAATTCAAATTTCAACGCATCACAAAAATCATTCCAATCAACTCGAGATACTTGCTTATGGTATCGCCAATACCAATCGCGAGCCTTTCCCGTAAGTAAAACTGGTAAATTTCTACATACAGAATAAAAATCACCCTTCAAAGTTTCAACTGGTAAAGAACGAATACGATAAATAAATTCTTCTACATTTAATCCGTTTTTGGAACCGTCAAATTTGATATTCCAATTTTGAACAATAATCGTTACTTTTTCAGGACTAAGCCTTGCAGGCTCATTTAAACTTTCTGCATTTCTACGAGTATTTAAATTATCACCATTCAAATTTAAATTCGAAAAATAACGCTGCACACTTTCGTTTATCAATTGCGCTACGAAAACATAATTGATCATGTTATTCTGTTGCATAGCATTATTTGTTGCAAAACCTGTCGTATGAGTATTGTTTTGCTTAGTAGAATTATTACTAGCAACATTAACTTCATTATTAGTTGGCGTATTAGCAAAAGTAGTAAAGAGTGACGAATTGTTTGAGATACTGTTTCGGTTTTCACGATTTTGTCGATTGTTAACATTTCGAGTAGGTAAAAATAATTGAGAAGACTCATCTTCGTAAAGTTGTTTGCGAAAGCTACGCGTATTATGACGTTTGCTTACAGCACCGAGATTTTTTCCACGATTACTTGTATTTACATTTGTATTAGCGTTTGTGCTAATTTGATTATTAAGAATTTGAAGATCACGAGTATGACAAAGTTTTTTACATTTTGGACATTCAGAGACATCTGTCAACCATTTTTCAATGCATTCATGATGAAATACATGGTTGCACTTAGTTATCGAACAAATTATATCATTTGAAATTTTATTTAAACAAATCTCGCATGACGTTTCAGTTGTCACAGCTGCAAGAGCTGGTAAATTTTCATTACTATGTACTAAAGACATAGTTAAAAGATGCAAAATTCAAAAAAAAAATCAAAAAATTATATAACAGTATATTTTCCTTGTTTATGGTATTTTAAGGGATATGATTCACGAATTTCTACTGGGTCATTTTTTCTATACGTGGAAAAGACAAAACACATTTATTTTAATTTTTTTTTTCGCTGGAATTTCTTCACACATTTGTACACATACTACCGCGAAATGTTTGTTGTAAACGTCAGCGCGCTGTTGACCTTTGGGCACCGCAGCTGGCCATCCCTACACTACGTTGTTAAGTAGATATACGCATGCATGAGTGCCACGTTGGTATGTAGACACACGTAGGCATTGCCCCACGTTGGGCGCCATTTTTGATTTTTGATTGATTTTAAATCCAATGTTCATTATGCATGTAGCATAGATAAAATTTCAATCTTTTTTAAACCATTATTTCAGCAGGGATAAGCCGGTGCGGGACCCGTCTATGCATACGGCTACCAAAACAATAGCAGGGGGGAATTCTTGGCACACCCTTCTAAAACACCCACTACAAAAAAATTTATTTCAGAGTCTCTATGCCAGAATAAAACGGAAACTAAACTAACTAAACAACCGGAAATGAATGGGCTTGACCATCGGTGTATAAAAAAAGGTAGCCAACAAGATAAAAAAGATATGGTCAAGAATTTTAAATTAAGGTGAAAGTTGCAATGTATCGGTGTAGTTAATGGTATCTCTAATCTCTATCCCTACCTTGACCCTTTCAAGCGCATTAAATTTTTAAGGATCCCACAAAAATGTTTAGGACATCATATCCCCATTACCATAAGGAAAAATTAAATTTAACTTTCCATATCAAATTTATTATTTAGAATTCATGAAAAATGTCTTAGAACTAAAAGAACAAACATAATTGATAATATTTTGACTTAACTACGTTATTTAAATGCAAAATAATTTCACAGACTTAAGCAATTACTTTGTAATTGTATTGAAACAATGCTATCAAAAATAATAAGGAAAAGGACTGGGAAGTAAAAGGATTCACTCAAAATTTTATAAATACATTATATTTTAAAGTTGCATTAAAAGCAAATTTTAATCACGTAAAAAAAATTTTTGAAATTGTCAAATTTTTAACTAGCCACCACTGTAATTAACTTTAAATGATTCTTAATAAATTCCAATATCATATAAAAAAAAATGTAAACAAACATGTGTCAAAGTAAATGAGAGAAACTGATCTGCATAATAAAAAAATTGTAAAGAAGAATAAAAAAAAGCTTTACTTTAATTTACAATACAAAGCCATGCAAAAAAGAAACTTACAGATATCTTTGTGTCTGATTTTCTGCAATATGCTCCAGCGTTGAAAGGCCTCTCAGCGATGTGCAGCAGTTAATGTTGATGCTATGACTGTGCTAATTAGGGGTGGTTAAAAGTACAATAGTTTTTTCAAAACAATTCATTTCTGTTATTAATTTAACTTATTAATTTTTCAATTAAAACTGTTCTTATTTTAAAGTAGGTACTAAATTTTACCAAAATATTTTACTATTAAATTTTTTCATGTTGTTTTTTTCTAATTTTTTTTTTTTTGTATCTTTTTAGCTTAAAGAAAATTTAACAAAATAATTTTATGAGGAATCTACATTTTAATGAATTATGAAATTTTGTTAATTTGTGGAGGATTTTTGCTTAGGATATTTTGGACTTAGGGTATTTATGAAAATTTATATATTTTCATTTGATTTTATTTTCGGAACATTTTGGGGAATTATTTTGATGGGATTTGAAGAATTTTAGGAAAATAAAAATAAACTTGATTTTACATTTTTTTTAAGCTAAATTTTTCAAGGTTAATTTGATATTATATTTTTTTTTCTCACACAATGAAAAAGTTTAGATTTCTATTTTTTTAATTAAAGGAATTTACATAGCTCTATATGTAACAATATCACGAATTTTAATTGTTGTTTTTTCTTTTTTTAATTAAAGGAAATAACATATTTATATATAAATTTTTTCACGGATGTTGTTTGCCTTTTTTCGATATTTTATATCGGATTTTCGCGAAAACTATAAATAGGTAGCTCGCTAATGGAAATTTTTCAGTTTTTCCCGATTTTTCTTGATTTTAAACGGAATGAAAATGAAGATTTCTTGAATAAGTTTTTCGACTTAGGTTGACCGCACAAACGATGGTATTCTAGACGCCACGCTACAGCAACTGGCGGCGAATACGACCATGAGGTATAAACCTGTTTCTAGCTGTCGCTATGCTGCTCTCCCAATATTAATAAGCTGTTGATTTGTTTATTCAGCAAAATTTAATGTATGCCGCTATAAAAATGGAGCAATTTATTGTTTATATCAACCCATTAAAGGAATAAACTTTTACCTTTAGAATAATTTAATGAATTTTTGATTTTAATCAAAATTGTCTTTTCTTTCCTTACTGAAAGCTCCAGATAAAAACTCGACAGAATCAAAATAACTTTAAACTTTGAAAACTCAAATCTATAATTGAAGAATTTCAGTATAAGATGAAGTTTTTTAGGCCTGAACTTATTGATTCTTACCGATTTAGTTTTGGTGAAAGAAAGAATGAGATTTCGTAAAGGAAGTAGGAACTTAGCAAATTTGCTGAATTGTGAGTGACACTTCAGTACATTATTAACCACTCTGAAATGTTTCAAAGTTCAAGATATGTTTAATGCTGGCAAATTTAAAATTAGAGTGAGGCAAAAAAAAAAAATGAAATTCTAATAAAATTAATGAAAATTTTAAAGATTGATGTAAATTTTCACAATCATGAAAAACTATTTTATTTTCAATGGAACTGACCATTACAAAGGAGAGGAGCAAATCCAGTTTGTCTACTCCTCCCATATTTTTATTGTACTCTGCTACTATGTTTGGTTGTGTTATTTAAATTTTTTTCTTTTCTTCAGCACAAAACCGGGGCACTACATTCAGAGGTTCATGGCCATGGATTGATGACACGAGTTTCACAATTCCGCCATCAAGCCATCTAAGAAGAAAAATATTGTCTGCTCTTTCCATACGGTAGTCAAAACTTCCGCGGCCTTCTTTTTGCAACTCCTTCTCAGTTTTAAAATCAATTTTTCCAAATCTGTTTCCTCTGATAGTTCCTGTAGCCCAAATTCATTTTTGGCGTAAAAACAATACTAAATTGAGAGTTGAGAAATAATTATCGAAATAGATTTTATGATTATTTTCTTCCGGAATAGTTTTTGAAATGTGAATTACAATGTCTGAGCAAAACCCAAACTTTGAGCCAGTTAATATTGTGCCTGTAGGATCAGGAGAGTTTTCCTAACCGCAAGAACTTTACCGAAATAGCAAAAGAAATCTACGGGCAACGAGTGTGCAGAAAAAATTTAAAGTTAAAACAATTAAAAATGATCAAGGCGACGTCTTTCATTTAAAGGTCAATCGTAGACTAATTTATTTAGTTTGCCAAAACTCTAATGCTTACAAAACTAGTTCTTACAAAATTAGAATATAGCATAAAGCATAAGAGACAAAAATAAGAGTTATGCATATGTGCATTAGTGAGACAATTGTTAACAGTAAATTTTGTTATGTACTTATGCATATGAATTTACATGTTAGAAAAAACAGTACTAAAATAAAATGTTTGTTTATGTAAATGCATATAAAAAAAATGAGTGCATTCAAAGCATAAAGAAAATAAGTAAATTTAAACGCGAAGTACAGCGGTTCCCAATCGGTGACCCAACATCCCGGCCCCGTTGAAAGGACATACTTTCAAGCAGGTAGGACTGCAAGTTTCTGAATAGGGCGCCGAATAATTCCTCTCGAAGTTCGAACATCAACGACTCTGATGCGTGAATCTCTGCCTGGTATACAATTGATGACACTGCCTAACTGCCAGCGCTGTGGGGGCACGTTGTCTTCATGGATAATGACCATAATGTCATTTTTTAAGAAAGGTTGATCATTCGTCCATTTTGAACGTATTTGAAGTTCATTGATGTAGTCATGAGCCCATCGTTTCCAAAAATGTTCCTTGATGTCCAAGAGCCCATTTTTGAAGATGATCGATGTCAGAAGTTGCAGAACGCTCTGGTAACGATTTTAGCGAACTGTTAATGATGAAGTGGGCTGGAGTCAATGCTTCAAAATCGTTCGGGTCAGGCAAAAGTGGCGATATAGGACGAGAGTTGAGAATCGATTAGATTTCGACCAAAACGGTGGTAAATTCTTCATATGTGAGTCTTGCGATCATGAGACTGCGATTGAGATGACCTTTGGCCGATTTCACAGCAACCTCCCAAATTCCACCAAAGTGAGGAGCCCTGGGAGGAATAAAGTGAAAATTAATAAATTCATTAGAGCAATACTTAGTGATTGTAGCTTGATGCTCCTTTTTGAAGAGAAACGCCTTCACCTCAGCGAGCTTGTTGCAGGCGCCAACGAAATTTGTTGCGTTGTCGCAAAAGATATCTGATGGCAAGCCTCTCCTGCCGATCAGCCGATTAAGTGCTGCTAAGAAGGCATCAGTGGACAAATCTGATACGACTTCGATGTGAACCGCTTTCGTAACCAAACAAATGAAAATGGCGATGTAAGTTTTATATGGCGTCTTACCTCTTATTCGGAGATAAGTGTTGATTGGGCCACAAAAGTCAACTCCACATCGAGCAAAGGGACGTGATGGAGTTAGCCGCTTAACTGGCAAATTCCCCATCATTTGTTGGGCTTGTACCGAACACAGTGGATACAATTATTGACTATGCGCCGAGCAATATCTCGCGTGTTCACAATCCAAAATTCCAAGCGAATGAGAGCTATCAACGCTTTGGGTCCTGCGTGATAATTCTTGAAATGTAAATGACGAACGTAGCCATAGACGAATTTAGATTTAGCTGGGAGCAAAATGGGATGTTTGCGGCTCTCTGATAGATTTGATAACTCGAGCCGTCCACCAACTTTTAGTAGATCGAATCCTCCAGTGACGTCAAAAAATGGGTTTAAGAATTTTAGCGTGCCAAATTTTTCTTAAGTGAATGAATTTCTTCAGCGAAGTTCTGTTGTTGTATATTCCATACAATGCAATTTTGCGCATGCTGCAATTCTTGAGAGGAAAGGGAAGCTGCCACAAAGTCGCTATTTAGGTCTTTGTTGAGTCTGCGATAGAAACGAAACATCCAAGCGATGACACGTACACTGCGCATGTGAGAGCTGTACTTTTCAATAGTATCAAGAATATAGTTATTTAAAACTGATATTTTGAATGCTGACTTCCGCTTTTCTTTGTTGATTTCATCCATATCTAAATTGTCGTATTTATTTTTCGGCCAATTGTGAATGTCTTCGGTTAAAAACGAAGGGCCTGTGTACCATGTTGAATTGCGAAGCTCTTCCACTGTGCTGCCTCTAGAAACAATGTCAGCTGGATTACTTTGCGTTGGGACATGCCTCCAATGGACATCAGTTCTGAGATCTTGAATCTCAGACACTCTGTTTCCAACGAAGGTAGATAGCGTAGCTGAATGAAACCTGAGCCAGTGTAGCACAATTCGCGAATCTGTCCAAAGATATACATCAATATCATTATTTGCGAAAATTACCTTTATTTTGTTGTAGAGTCTGGAGAGAAGCAGAGCGCCACATAATTCAAGTTTTGGTAGTGATTGATTTTTGGTCGGTGCAACTCGTGACTTTGCTGTAAGAAGACGAACACAAATTTTGCCCGAGGTGTCAATCACACGAGTGTAAATGCAACAGCCGTAGGCGCGAATGGAAGAATCACAAAATCCATGTATCTGAATTAATTGTGCATTCGATGACAAACAATATCTTGGAATGAAGATAAGCGAGAGTGATGATAAGTTTTTTAGAAAATTATCCCATGCCAAGTGCAAATTTTGCGGTATTGATTCGTCCCAGTCTAATTTGAGCAACCATAGTTCTTGTAATATTATTTTAGCCATAATCACTACTGGTGCTAAGAGTCCAAGAGGATCAAATAATGATGAGGCAATCGAAAGAATAGTGCGTTTTGTAGCGCAGTTGGGTTTATTTTGCTTTGGTTCAAAAGAAAATAAAAATGAGTCACTTTTCTGGTCCCATTTTAGTCCTAATGCACTTGTGCTGCATCTTCAATATCTAAATTTTTAATCGTATTATCATCTCTGTAATCTGGATGATTCGAGTGCCACTTTGCTAATACAAAGCAGCCTAGTTTCAACCATTTTGTCACCTCATATTTTATCTGAGATAATTCACTGAGTGAATTTGCACCACATAAAAGGTCGTCAACATAAAATGACAATTTTACGACATCTGAGCCAATTGCAAAATCTAAAGCATGTTGATCTGCCAAATAAAATAGACTTCGCACGGCAAGATATGACGCAGCAGCCATCCCATACGTCACGGTATTGAGCGGGTATGTGACAATTTCTTGATCTGGTGAATTTCTCCAAAAAATATATTGATACTTGTGATCTTTTGGTTCGACAAGTACCTGCCTGTACATTTTAACGATGTCAGCAGTGACGGCATAGCGATAGAGACGAAAACGTAAAAGCAAAATAAATAATTCGCTCTGAAGAGTAGGACCAACCATTTGAATATCATTAAGAGATTTTTGTGAAGTGGTTCGACACGAAGCGTCAAAGACAACTCTTGATTTAGTTGAAGTGCTAGTTGGTTTAGGCACACAATGATGTGAGATATAAAAGTAAGGCTCTTTCAAATTTGGGTTTTTTACCAAACTCATATGGCCCAAATGCTCATATTCATTCATAAAGGCAACATATTGCGCTTTAAGTTTGGGTGAGCGTGATAAACGACGTTCTTGCGCTACAAACCTCTGCAATGCTTTAGCGTGAGAATGACCAATACAAGTTGGATCATCTTTAAAAGTCAATTTGACGACAATCCTGCCATCAGAATTTCTTGAGACTGCTTCAGTGTACACGAGTTCACAACAATGCTACTCACGGGTCCACACTTCCGCAGCAGCTGAAACTTCATCAAGTTTCCACAAACGCTCTAACTTTTCATCTAAAGAGTCATGAGAAGTGAGCAAACATGTTGATATTTGTGTGTTGAGTGGCCTTTGATATCGACCTGAAACCACCCAACCTAGCAATGTTTTTTGCAAAACAGGTAATTTGTCGCCAAGACGAATTTGGCCAACAGAAAGAATATTGAAGAAACTTTCTGTGCCTAAAAGCAAATCGATACGTTTTGATTTGTGAAATTGTTCATCAGCGAGCTCAGCGCTCGGTGGCAAATTCCATGACGAGACATCAATTTCAGCTTCTGGCTGATATGCGATATGTGACGTCACACAAAATGAAAGTGGAATTTCAAAATTGTTTAAGCGAGACTTAATAGTTGTTGAAGCTTTATATTTTATATTTGTAAACGAATTTCCAACGCTATGAATTTCGATATTATGTTTGCCACGAGGCAATTGCAATTTTTGAGAAAATTCGTCGGTAATAAAATTAACCTGCGAGCATGAATCTAACAAAGCTCTGCCAAGTTTATAGCAACCTGAAGCATCCTGAACCAAAACCATAGCAGTGGCAAGAATCACATTATCTGTGGACGAATTTTCCATTTGCGTATGAGCTGCAGCCTCTCTTGAAGTACAGGGCAATGATGACGATGTTGTCGTTGATGACAACTGAGGTGCAGGTGACCGCGTTGGTGTATAGCTAGGAATAGAAATATTGTCGGCAGTGCTGACGAGATTAGTTTTATGCAATATGCTGTGATGTTGACGCGAACAGGTCCTGCATCTATGTGCAGAGGAGCAATTTGAAAGTTGATGCCCTTTGGAGAGACAATTAATGCAAAGACCAAATTTCTTTACATTTTCAAAACGACGGACAACTTCAAGCGACTTAAATCGATCACAATTATTGATCTTATGATTTGTGCTTGAGCAAAAAGAGCATACTGGATTCGAGCAAGCAAACGAATAGCCTCTATTTTGATTTCTATTTGGTTGTGGTTTTTGAGAAATCTTATCAATTTTAGGCTCAACGAAATTAGCACCCTCAATTGATTCAAGATACTGACATTGTCTCTCTAAAATCATTCTACAACTGTTCCAAGTTGTCAACTCTTTAAATTCTAGTGACTGCTTCCACTTTTTATTAGATTCCTCATCAGCTTTTTGCAAAACAAAATAAATTAACATGGCTTGAGAAATTTCTTTTTCCGAACCTAACGACAGCAGTGAACCATATAGAGCCGAAGCGTTGTCGACAAGACTTCGTAGCAGACTACCACTAGGTTTAGAAATTGCAGGCAAATCAAAAAGCGATGAAATATTTTCGAGGAAAATTAAAGTTGTGTTGTTGTAGCGTTCCTTAAGCCTTTCCAAAGCTTTAGGGTAATTTTCATTTGTTATTTCGAACGCTTTAACAGTTTCCAATGCTGGGCCTTGGAGACAATTGAGAAGATGATTGAATTTTTCTATGTTAGATAAATTCAATTCGCGATCAATAATTTGCGTAAAAGAGACAATGAAATTTTTATAAGCTGAATATTTGCCATTAAATGTTGGCAGTTTTAACTGTGGTAATTTAGAATGCGGCATAGGCATGAAACAGGTGACATCCGACATTGAGGCGTTGTGTACATCGTCTCCTAATCTCAATTGAATAGCTAATTTTGTGGTAATGTAGAGCTCTTCAATGTCAGGGCGACAAGAATCATCTGTATCAATTTTTTCAATGCTCGTTTGCACAGTGAGAATTTGCTAGAAATACGATTCAAGTGTATGCCTAAGCGACATTTGAGTTCGGCTGAGGAAAGAGTTTTCCCTTCCCCTTTACCATTGCTTTCGACGATATTTTAATGCGCGTAATACTTTGTATTAGCTCTCTGCTGCTTAAGCTCTTCGATGGTCATTGTGACCGACATTGCTAATTGTTCAACAATATGAAAACGAAGTCAATTCGGCGATAGAAGAAGCGAGGTTCAATTAGCAAATTTACAAATGTGTTAGAATAAGAGCGCAAGAGTAGCTGCAGCTATGATTGCAGTAAACGATAGCAACAGTAGACGGCAATGCTCACGCACGATAGGCGAGCAAGTCAAAGACAAAAGAATTGAGCAGCGGTGAGAAACAGTTGCGACGACAAGAGCGAAGGCGACGACAAATGGCAAAAAGCGCAGTAAGATGCGCCGAAAATGCAAGCAGCGGCAGCGGCTGCGATTGCTGCAGCTTAAACGATGCGATGCTAGCAGCGAAAATGTAGCAATTTTGCGTGTTGCTACACAAGCACTATAGCGGGATTTTTGGGACAGCGTGATCTTACCAAGTTGATACAGTTTACGAAACTGTATTTTACATATATTTTCAGCGATGTTTCTGGTACTCCCTTAACAGGCGATTTTACAGCCAAGTCCCACGACGAGATTAAAATGCTTATGAGTCCAACGACGAACCAGGAAATAAGACAGGAACAATAACTTTTTATGTTAGTTTTTGAACTGGAACCTATTTTTTTACGCGACGCGAATGCCACGAATTTTTCCACAAATTTATTTTAAAAATATTTTTAAATGTCTTTATTGAATTTAAACACTCGTGCCCCACGTTGGGCACCAAAAATGTAGGATCAGGAGAGTTTTCCTAACCGCAAGAACTTTTCCGAAATAGCAAAAGAAATCTACGGGCAACGAGTGTGCAGAAAAAATTTAAAGTTAAAACAATTAAAAATGATCAAGGCAACGTCTTTCATTTAAAGGTCAATCGTTGACTAATTTATTTAGTTTGCCAAAACTCTAATGCTTACAAAACTAGTTCTTACAAAATTAGAATATAGCATAAAGCATGAGAGACAAAAATGAGAGTTATGCATATGTGCATTAGTGAGACAATTGTTAACAGTAAATTTTGTTATGTACTTATGCATATGAATTTACATGTTAGAAAAAACAGTACTAAAATAAAATGTTTGTTTATGTAAATGCATATAAAAAAAATGAGTGCATTCAAAGCATAAAGAAAAAAAGTAAATTTAAACGCTAAGTACAGCGGTTCCCAATCGGTGACCCAACAAAGCCTTTTCCTTGATAGATTTCAAAATCGTATAATATGCCTTTTGAGCTGCATAGGCAAAATATTTTTATTCCCCATTTGATGGGTTTCTTGGGCATATATTGCCTTAATGTGGTTCTCCCTTTAAAAAGGACCATCATCTCATCCACACAAAGGTTTTCATCTTTTGGATGGGTGTACGTTTTTTGTGTGAACATATTTATCAGTGGACGGATCAGGTACATCTTATCGCTTTGCATTGAGCTTGTTGTGAACTTTAAAATATTTCGCAAAGAATGGAATCTTTGCCTGGTCATATTTTCGGGTAATGATGGTATTACGGTACCCATTGTCTAATACATTCATTATCTCTACAGCTAGAAATTTCAGAAGTTCTTCGGTAGTTAAATTGATAGATTTCCCATTTTTAATTAGTGATGCCTGGTTTGTTGAAGATACAAGTTGTTGAAGAAAGTCTTCTGTAAAGTACTCCAAAAAATACTCAATTGGTAATTTAACACTATTTTATGAGTACGTTTCAGTAAAAGTAGCCTCTGGAGTGGTCCAAGAAGCTTTTTTCCAACGAAATTGGTCAACCTTTTTGAGTGGAACCTTAGGAGTATGGAAAATTTCTAAACTCTTTTGAACTGTCCCATCAACCGAACAAGTCTCCACTATATCAATATCCGCAGAAACTTCATCATTACAAACATCTATAACGTGTATGTTTATCTCATTCGGACCTTCTCGAGAAACCTCTTCCAATAAAAAAAAATCCGGCGGGTTGCACTCTGGGAGCCGACAGAAGTGAAAACTTAAAATAAGATAATTGAAATTTATTTTCATGATGTTTTGTAATGTTTATGGAATAATTTTTTACGAATTGTTTTATTTATCAATAGAAATTACTATAAATTTTTGGTAAATTACAATATTCATTTATTATACATACATATTATACATAAAATAAGAATTTTTCACTTAAAAAACATTACATTTCAGTATTATTACAGTTACTATACAAAACTAAGTTAAGTTCACTAAAAAAAATCAATTTTCATCCATAATTTCAACAACTCTAGCATCATCGTCACTGTCAGCATTATTGCCAATTTCTAAAACTGATACAATTGGTTTATGGTAGCTAAAGTAGGATACGAACAGTGGTGGCCAGTCGCGAGTTTATAGATTTTTCCTCAGCCGCAAATCCTCTAAGCATATATATTATATATGATATATATATATAGAAAAGAGAGCGAGAGAGAGCAAAGTCGCCCATATATGAACTGTATATACATATAATATGTATATACATCTGGTGTCGGTGTCGGTGTCGGTGGCCTGTCGCGAATTTATACATTTTTCCTCAGCCGCAAATCCTCTAAGCATATATATTATATATGATATATATAGAAAAGAGAGCGAGAGAGAGCGAAGTCGCACATATATGTACTGTATATAGAATATGTATATACATCCGGTGTCGGTGGCCTGTCGCGAGTTTATACATTTTTCCTCAGCCGCAAATCCTCTAAGCATATATATTATATATGATATATATAGAAAAGAGAGCGAGAGAGAGCAAAGTCGCCCATATATGTACTGTATATACATATAATATGTATATACATCTGGTGTCGGTGTCGGTGGCCTGTCGCGAGTTTATACATTTTTCCTCAGCCGCAAATCCTCTAAGCATATATATTATATATGATATATATATATAGAAAAGAGAGCGAGAGAGAGCAAAGTCGCCCATATATGTACTGTATATATATTATGTATATACATCCGGTGTCGGTGACCTGTCGCGAGTTTATACATTTTTCCTCAGCCGCAAATCCTCTAAGCATATATATTATATATGATATATATAGAAAAGAGAGCGAGAGAGAGCAAAGTCGCCCATATATGTACTGTATATACATATAATATGTATATACATCTGGTGTCGGTGTCGGTGGCCTGTCGCGAGTTTATACATTTTTCCTCAGCCGCAAATCCTCTAAGCATATATATTATATATGATATATATATATAGAAAAGAGAGCGAGAGAGAGCAAAGTCGCCCATATATGTACTGTATATATATTATGTATATACATCCGGTATCGGTGTCGGTGGCCTGTCGCGAGTTTATACATTTTTCCTCAGCCGCAAATGCTTTTTTACGGAGGTGCACAACGTGCCTAAAGAAGTTTTCACTTCATCCGGTGTCGGTGTCGGTGGCCTGTCGCGAGTTTATACATTTTTCCTCAGCCGCAAATGCTTTCTTACGGAGGGGCACAACGTGCCTAAAGAAGTTTTCACTTCATCCGGTGTCGGTGTCGGTGGCCTGTCGCGAGTTTATACATTTTTCCTCAGCCGCAAATGCTTTCTTACGGAGGTGCACAACGTGCCTAAAGAAGTTTTCACTTCAAAAAACTTTTATTGTTCTCGAAAGCATCTAGTAAGTTGTTGGTAAGGTCAGACTCTTTCGTTTCATCTTGTAAGTCAGAAACATTGGAATCGACAAAACTTGTTAAAAGTTGCTCAATATCAGGTTCTTTTAGTTTTTTTGACATTTTTCAAAAATTTATGTTAATGTCAGTAGAACTAAAAATATACGTCTGCACCAAGCAGCCTTAAGCGAAAATTGATTTTATTTGTATTGTGTGTTCACCGTTTACAACCATAACTTACGTTTGTATCCGTATGGATACATAGAATGTTTAAAAAATACGCAAGGCTTTTACAGTTATTAAATTAAAAATCTATTAATGCACAATGATAAAATGAACATTTTTTTACATGTTTGATGTGTTTAATATATGTTGATATATGTAATTTTTAAATAACAAAACCTCTTTTTCACAAAAAAAAAAAATTTAATTTTTTAAAACGCTATATTTTTCTCAATTTCAAAAAACAAAAATATTTTTTATTGGAACTGTTTCCTAAGACCTTACAAAACCATAATCTTTTAAAAACTAAATGGTTTTTCTGGCGTAGAGATTGGCAGATGCCCACAAAGTTGAGTGTATCCATATGGATACAATATAGCGAAAGGGTTAAAGAGATTGGTTCAGCCAACAAGTATTGGGGAAGGAGTTATATTCGGAAAATATATTTTTATCGACGTGGAATTAAAATACTACCTTATTTGTTTTTTTTTTCTTTTGGCTTAGCTTTACTAAATAAATATACATATACATTTGTTATTTATTATCTAAAGAGCACTGAATGCTGAGTTATCGTATTTATTTAATAGAAAATTTAAGTTTTAAGATTTTTAGTTTTGATTTTGATAGGTTATGACGATTTTATTTATTTACTAACAAAAGTTTTTTGCCTAAGTAGCTTAAAATCTTAAAAATGAATATATAAACAAAAACTTAATGGCACTAAGTCCGAATCTGGCCTAAAAATCGTTTTAGTGCTGCAAAACAATGGTGAGTCAAATGTGTTCCAACATAAACATGAACAAATTGTCGTCATGTTATAGTACCACTACACTTTTTAACAAAGTTTTTCTATACAATTTACATGTAAACTAACCGGCTTCGGTGCTTCTTTTTAAAATTGTGCTACAGATCTGAGTAAAATTTAAAAATATATTACTTTAAAATTAAAATGAATTACTCCTGCTTTTTGTGTAACAAAAAGAGTTAAAATATTTCATTTCAACACTTAAAACTAGAACTCTTTCTGTTGCCAAATGCACATAAGTAATTTACCTATGTAAAACTTTAGAGCAAATCCATTTCTGTTAGGTATTTGTATTAAATATGTAAATCTGGCAAGGCTGTTACGCTTAAAAAGTAAGATTAATAATAAGAAGTAAATAAATGGATAGTCAGTCTTTGAATATAATTAAAGTGAAAGACACGCGTTTTATTTCAATGGTGTAATACACTATAAATGGCGACGAGGTTGAAAATTAAATATATGATATAATTGTTTTTATAATTATTTCTAAAAATAATTGTGTATTTACACAAATAATTGCAAACATACTTGCAAAAGTGTTGAACATAAAAAAAATTTTTTTTTTTGTTCCCGCCAATTAAACTTTTAATTAAATTTAAAAGACCGATATAGTTGCAGTTACATTGGCTCAAGTTTAAGCCATATCGGAGTTTTCACCGAATACAGACAATTGGTTGATGTGGAATGAACGCTTATAAATCCACTTTGCTGAGATCAATTGCTCTGAAGACAACAAAAAAAAGCAACGCTATTAAAATTAATCGGCTCAGATGCATACAGTGTTTTACATTGTCTATGCAGTCCAACGTCACCTGTGCAAAAAGCATATAAAGAACTGTGCGAAATTTTGCAAACCCAGTACACTCCACAAACGATAGTCTTTCGAGAAAGAAAACTATTTCATCAATCTATGGGACATGAGCATGAATGCATTTCGAATTGGTATGCCCGAGTGGAGAAGATGGCTCTAAATTGAAGAAGATGGCTCTAAATTGAAGAAGATGGCTCTAAATTGGTGCTTATTTGGAAGCCTTTACCTAAAATCAATTCGTGATGGGTCTTCCAGCAAAAATATTTGAACGGATTTGTGAAGAAGATGAAACCTTAACTTTAGAAAGCGCCTATAAAAAAGCATTGATCATGGAAACGAAGACGAACTCGCCATATAGCGCCAACGAAAGAGCCGAAGTAAATTATGTAAAAAACGCATGGAGAAATAGATACCAATGGCAGAAAAAGTCAAACGGTAGAGGTGGAGGTCGCAGCGGCAGAGGCAGCATAAATGCAAGCAGCGGCAGAAGAAGCATTAACGCAAGCAGCGGCAGCGATGATCAAAAGAGTCGAAAAAGTGCATGTTCTCATTGCGGATGGCGTAACCATAACGCAAATACATGTAAATTTAAAGACAGCAAGTGTCATTCGTGTGGTAAAATGGGCCATTTAGCTTTAATTTGTAATTACAAATCTCAGAAAAATATAAGCTATGTATCAGATTCTGATCAAACATTATGTGAATACGATAATGATAAATTCAATTTTTCTGTTTTTAGCATTTTAAATAAAAACTCAGTGAGTCTTTACACACTGCCAGTAATCATTGATGGGGTAAAATTGGAAGCAGCTTGTGACACTGGAGCTCCTTGCACTTTGTTGCCGAAATCTTTTTTTGTTTACAATAATATAAAAAAGACTTTTAGACAATGCAACCATAATTATGTAAGTTGCAGTGGGGATCAAATTAATATTATTGGTGAATACGAAGCAAACATTAGTTATCGAGGTGTTAAAAAGAACATCATTGTTGTTGTTACTGATACAAATACGCCACCTTTACTAGGTCGTATATTTTTACAAGAGTTTAATTTTGAGTTAGTTCAAGTGAATACAGTAAATGAAGCAATTAATTTTGATTTAATAGCTGAGGAAATTAAAAATCAATATTTTGAAGTTTTTAATAATAAGCTAGGAGCGTATAAGTGCACTAATGTTTCATTATTGATGAATGAAAACGCAAAGCCAATTTTCTTTAAACCACGTCCATTGCCGCTTGCGTGGAAAAATAAAGTTGAAAAGCAACTTAGGCAATTGATAGATGATAATATTTTGGAACAAGTAGATCATTCTGAATGGGGTACACCTTTAGTACCCATTTTAAAGCCAAACGGTGATTTACGCCTTTGTGGTGACTACAAGGTTACCATCAACAAACATTTAGTTGATTTTAAATATCCACTTCCGAGGATTGATGAAATTTTTGCTTCCTTGCAGGGAGGATATTTATTTACAAAGTTAGATCTGGCAAATGCGTACAACCATTTGTTATTGGATGAAAAGTCACAACTTTTGTGCACGTGGAGTACGCATATTGGCACATTGAAAATGAAAAGATTACCTTTTGGTATTAAGACAGCAGCAGCTATTTTCCAGAAAACTATGGAAAGTCATTTAAGGGGAATTCCTGGTGTAGTTGTATACCAAGATGACGTTAGTCACAGGAAAAGATCTTCAAGATCATATTCAAAATTTAAAATTAGTGTTGAGCAAACTACAGTCTGCCGGGCTTAAGTTAAATGTCAGTAAATGCAATTTTTTCCAGAAACAAATTTCTTATTTAGGATTTACTATAGACGCAAACGGCTTAGCTAAAAATGATGAAAGAACATCTTCAATAACTAATGCACCAATTCCTAAGAATGTTGCAGAGCTAAGAGCTCTACTAAGAATGTTGAATTATTATTCAAAATTTATTAAAGACTTTGCTCAAAAGATGGTTCCACTTTATAATTTATTAAAAAAAGGTGTACAATTTCAGTGGTCCAGCCCATGTCAAGAGGCTTATGAAATTTAAAAAAAGACATTTCGTCTGAACAGGTTTTGGTTCATTTCAATCCTAGTTTACCTATTGTTTTGACAACTGACGCATGCAATACAGGGTGGCCGGTGTTTTATCGCATGTTTGTCCAGACAAAACTTTCCAGGTAACCCCTTTTTTTAACCAAATCACTGTACTGTAGGATATGAATATATATATAAAAAACTGAAAAATTGGTAGAAATGGTAAAATGAAGCTATGAAAATTTACATTAAATTGGCTATAACTTTGGCATTTATGAACGATTTTCAAAAACTTGGTATTATTTTATTTTGAAGAGTTTGTAATTAAAGAGATAACGATATTTTTAAATATTTATATTTTTAAAGTTATTTTTAATTGGATACAAATTTTAAAAAAATCAATTTTTCCAAATGTGTCAGCTTTTATCTCGTAACCTATAAATTAAAACTAAAACTTTTCTTTACAAGAGTTGTGGGGAATATTACCTTTCTTTCAAAATTTATTCGAACAAAATCAGTTTATATTTGGATGAGATATAGCCTAAAAGCTGAAAACTCACTAAAAAAAATTTTTAAAAAAACTAACCGTGAGAAAAATCTATCAAAAATTTTTTTGAACTTAGGGGATTTAATTACATCATAAAAAATTAAGA
Source organism: Meiosimyza platycephala (assembly GCA_963662105.1). NCBI lineage: Eukaryota > Metazoa > Arthropoda > Insecta > Diptera > Lauxaniidae > Meiosimyza > Meiosimyza platycephala. Next base: position 64,533,605 of record OY759211.1, on the reverse strand, counting down.
AAGTTAATGGAACAAAAAAAAATGTCAAAAAAGTCGGATAGTGTTATTTTTTACGAAGTAATGCCCATTTAAAGTTTTAGTGTAAGCTTGAAAAACCGCTGAACAGTGGTTCAAAATAGTCGTTAATTAGTAGTTAATTTTTGTCTTTTGATTCTAATAGAACTGATTTTCTGTCAGAATCTTTAAGAAATTTTGAAGATTGTTGAAAATTGGCGGAGCTATAACGCTTTTTATGAAAAAAAACAAGGCTCACTTTCTCAAAAACCCCAATTTTTTTTACGCTTAAAATTTTACTGTGGATTTGCTTTAATATGAGAGAGAAATGACATGAGTTTAATGCTGGTTAAAACACATTTGAAGTCAGGGGATTTTTTTTCCCTAAAATGAAAATGTCAATTTTTTTTTCATCATTGCCAAGCTATTCTACGGTACTATTTTCAAAGCAAATAACAACAGCAACATTCCAAATTACTTTCCTGCTTGCATTCTGCATACTGGTTTTTACCGTTATTTTCGTAATAACATTTTATCATAATAAATATATAAAAATATTGTACGAAAATATAGCTTTTTCTCTGACTGTACTTCTGCGGGTTTTGAATGTTTTGTTTGCTTGACTTTGCCAGCGAATAATAAAATATATAATATCCAACACCTACTTTGCTAGCCACAGTAATTTTACATAAGAGAAGTAGGGGAAAGAGGGCGGCCTGCGGCATCGAATTTTACCAAAAAATTTCAACGCTCCATAATTTTTTTAAAGGAGATGCCGACGGCTAATTCCTAGACTAGCCGAAGGCCGCCGCAAAGCCGGTGTTGGATTTTCGGGAGTTTTAAATCCTGAGCTGCGGCCGCAGGCCGCCCACTTACCCCTAGTTTTATGTAATACTACTGTGGCTAGCAAACTATAAAAATTTTTCAAGAGGTGACCGAGTACCCTTGTGAACTACCCCCGCAACCCCCACCCCCTGTGACAATGGGCTCAAAAAGTACATAATTACCTTCGTCAAATGAGGTGCCAAAATATGCAGATGACCTTGAAATTTTTCAAAACGTTTTAAAAAATGTAGTCTTGCTGACCAATTAATTGGACTAACGACCAATTATCACTAATTCGCTACTCATTAAAGGAACTTATTTTTATTTCGAAATTCGTTAGAAGGGGTGCCAAAATATTCAGTGATCTTGAAATTTAAAAAAAATATTTTTAAAAAGTTTACTCTTGCTGACCAATTAATGTGACCTATTAGATGCATATGTTTTTATTTCAAAATTCGCTAGATGGGGTGCCAAAATATGGGCATTTCCATGGTGTCGAATGTGACCGTCGTACTTTTTTAAAGCAGAATAAAAGTCAAAGTAAAACACTTTTTTTTCTTCTGTTATTTAAAGGAATAGCCCTTTGGTAGCACTATATTTAGTAGTAAATTTGATGGCAAACGTACTACCGGTTCCAAGATAAAGGCAATAAAAGAGCGATTCGAATGTGACAAAAATGGAAGTGTTTTTCATGGATATTTATAGAAAAGCGTAAGTCAGCGAAACCTACCAACATTTTTTAATGCAACTAATTTTAAAATGTTATGGAATAATAACACTTTTCATTAAACTTCGTTTGATTGAAAAATCTTTTTAATTTTTTTTCTTACAAAGTATAATATGAGTCGTGACGGGACATTGCGAATGTGACATATTTTTCCATTACGGTTTACTTGGTAAATTTTCATATATTTTTTGTATTTGAGATTTATATAGTAATTAAAAAACAAATTTAATATTAATCATTGTCGAATGAAATTGGTGTGATCAATTTTAATTAATTTAATTTAAATTTAAAACGTTTTTCTTAAAAGAATATGAAACTTTTATTTTTACTGTTTAAACGTTTTTTCCTGTAAGGGGCGTGACATCGCCCCACTAAAAAAAATTTCTGCTATCAGGAATCAGCTTATCACCATACCAAATTGGATCAAAATTGGTGGAGCGACTTTATGGCTGCGTTTTGCCTATTTTGGGCGGTGCCACGCCTACTTAAAGGACTTGGAGTCTCTTATAACCTTTTTTATGGTTCAATGTACATACACTCACGGTCAAAAAAAAACACAGACTTGAATTTTGCAAGAAGTTTTATATTTTGATGCGTAAAATAATATCTACTCTTGTTTAACGGTTTTAAGTTTGTTAGATACTGTTACTAGGGACAAGTTTAGAGTATTTTCAAAACTGTCGACCTAACAATAATAAATTCTAGGAACCTTTTCCAAATAAACACATAATTGCTAGTTTTGTAATCAGAAATTACAACTTATTTATATTAAAAAAAAACATTGTTTTTTGTAGTTTTTTTTACGCATTTTTAATTTCTCACATATTCTTTAATTATTTATTATTAAATTATTTTAAATAATACGGTAAAATTGATTTTAATACCGCGTAGGACCTATTTTTACCTTGATGACGCTTTCCATTCGAAAATGCATGCTCTCATAGAGTTTCCGTATTAATTCCATTAAAATATCGTTGTACCAAGTAGATTCAATTATTTTCTTTAATTTTGGAATATTATTAGCGTTTTGTTGGTGCACTTTGCGTTTTAAAATGGCCCAAACATCCATAATAGGATCGAGGTCGGGGCTGTTACCGGGCCATGAACTGACTCAATTCCCAAAAAGTCCTTGTATTCCTTTACATATGCAAAAATAAATAGTTCATTACTGTAAATCTATCAAAAAAAATGTAAAAAATAATTATTGTGAGTGGGACACTTACCGATTCCGACCGATGACAAGGTGCAGAATCGTTTTGAAATATGTCTTGCTACGTGCTCGCTTAGTCGGTCGATGCTAGGTAAAACGCCGTTTCTTACGATATCAATATAAACTGCGAAGTTCACATAACCTTCCAGAAGAAGAATCTCTCCCACCCCACATCTTGTTATTGCCCCCATTTGACCAAAGCAAAAGTCATATTTCAAGACGATTCTGCACATTGTCCTCGCTCGAAATCGGTAAGTGGCCCACTCACAATAATTATTTTTTACATGTTTTTTTTGATAGATTTACAGTAATGAACTATTTATTTTTGCATAGGTAAAGGAATATAAGGACTTTTTGAGAATTGAGTCAGTCCATGGCCCGGTAACAGCTCCAACCTCAATCCCATTGTGAATGTTTGGGCCATTTTAAAACGCAAAGTGCACCAAAAAAACCCTAATAATATTCCAAAGTTAAAGAAAATAATTGAATCTACTTGGTACAACGATATTTTAATGGAATTAATACGGAAACTCTATGAGAGCATGCCTTTTCGAATGAAAAACGTCATCAAGGCAAAAATAGGTCCTACGCGGTATTAAAATCAATTTTACCGTATTATTTAAAATAATTAAGTAATAAATAATTAAAGAATATGTGAGAGATTAAAAATGCGTAAAAAAAACTACAAAAAACAATGTATTTTTTCATATAAAGAAGTTGTAATTTCTGATTATAAAACTAGCAATTATGTGTTTATTTGGAAAAGGTTCCTAGAATTTATTACTGTTAGGTAGATAGTTTTGAAAATACTCAAAACTTGTCCCTAGTAACAGTATCTAACAAACTTAAAACCGTTAAACAAGAGTAGATATTATTTTACGCATCAAAATATAAAACTTCTTGCGAAATTCAAGTCTGCGTTTTTTTTGACCGTGAGTGTATATACAAACCAAATTTAATTAAATTATGTTTACTAGATTAGCTGTGAAAACGTAGTTTCCTGTTAGGGGCGTGGCACCACCAACTATTGAAAAAGAATTGTATTGGGCTTTACCTCTCTGGTAGTTAAAATGGGGTCTAACCGTTTTGCAACTGCCTAAATTACAAAAGTTTTACACTGACGATTGCGGATGGGACAAACTTCAAACAACTCTAAAAATTTTAAATTTTACTTTTTTGCACTCGTTGTATCTTTTTTTAATTGTATTCATAAAACTCTGTTTAAACAAAAATTTTGGCACATATACTGCTGTTCTTAACCACGAAATGGGAACAAATGATGTTTTTTGATGGCGGACGGGACATTAGAACATGAACTAAAGCAAATTAAAAATTTACAGTTAATAGAGATTGATTTGATGTCTTTGCATTTATTCTAGCTAATTGTTGTTGGAAGAGAGATTTTTCGGGATAACTTTCATCATGTATCACCTCTCTTATATACAGTAGAGTCCCGATAATTCGTAATCGCAAGGGACCAGCAATTTTTTACGAATAACAGGGGTTTTCGATTTAACGAGGTTTATATTTAGCGAGGTTAAAATTAGATCAATGCGAATTAACGAAACTTCGATTTAAAGAGGTTAAAATATGAAAAATACGAACTAACGGGGTTTTTTTTTAAATTATTTAATAGCAAGAAAAAACCAAAAAAATATTTATTAAGCTCTAATACATACATATTATGTAATAATTCACTCATCCACTCTCCACCACTTTCACACGCCTCTGGTGTGACGAACAAACTGACCACGAAAACACAAAAATTCCATAAAAAAGTGAACCGTTAGCATAGCCGTAGCATCCTACTATGATTGACTTTTTTTTTCAAACCATAGTTCCATAGAATTTTGGTTTTCATTACGAATTATAAGAGGTTGTCAAATCCAATTACGACTTATTAGTACGGGAGGCAGCGTTACATTTCAGGTGCAATTTCCTCCCGCTTAAGTTTGTTTTTAATTGATAGTTTTGATATGGCTGATAATCACACCTCTCCTCAAACCCATTTTAGTTTTATGGAAATGCCGACGTAATCTGCGCGCGTGGCGTTGTGAAGGGACCTTTTGGGACTCAAATTATATGTTCTAGAAAATCGTACCTGCTAGGAGCAAAAAAATATAGAGATTTTTTCATTTTTATCTTTTTGTTTATTATATATGTTATATATAATACATTTTATAATGTATTATATAAGTATTTTCATCATTATACATGTATTATATATATATATATATATATAATATATATATATACATAATGAAATTTGTATTATAACATTTAAATTTTTAAGTTTATTTTTTTTTATAACAAACGAAAAATAATTTTTATAAGAAGTTATACAAAAAAAGCTATAAAACAAAAAAATTATATCTTGGGTAAGAAGTTAAATTTTTTTATGTGGTTCCCAAACTTTTAAAAACGTACCCGCTAAAAAATGTAGAGATTTTTTTATTTTAAAACAATGTTTTTTTATTTCTTATAATTTTTTTTTTCATATATATATTAAACAGAAAAATATACTTAATTACGAAAAATCTTCTATTATGAAGATGATTTCCTTAATATATATGTAGTTGATATGACCATTGTATAGAATCATTAGTATCATTGTTACAAATAATTTGTAAACAATAACAAATACTAACTTACTAATGGCACTCAAGATTACAATGTATAATGATTTTTAATTCTAATAGTATGGGAGCTTAGCTCGTACATGCATATTAAATACTAGATTTTGGCTTGGAAATGTCATACATATACAATTGATACCTATGTGTATGTTGTTGTTGTGACCATTGTATAGAAATATCGGTATCATTGTCACAAATAATTTGTAAACAATATAACAAATTCTTACTTACTAATGATATTCAAAATTATAATGTATAATCATTTTGAATTTTAGTATTATCGAAGCTTAGCACGTACATAGTAAGCGCTACATTTTCTTATGTAAATGTCATAAAATTTATATGTAAAATGCCGGCTTTATTTTCGCATGAAGAAAATAGAAATATATATATATATGTAATTCATAAATAAGAAGATAAAAATGTTAATAAATAATAAATGTTAATAAATTTATAAAAAATTAAACTTCTTACCCAAGATATAATTTTTTTGTTTTATAGCTTTTTTTGTATAACTTCTTATAAAAATTATTTTTCGTTTGTTATAATAAAAAAATAAACTTAAAAATTTAAATGTTATAATACAAATTTCATTGTATATATATATAATACATGTATAATGATGAAAATACTTATATAATACATTATAAAATGTATTATATATAACATACATATATAATAAACAAAAAGATAAAAATGAAAAAATCTCTATATTTTTTTGCTCCTAGCAGGTACGATTTTCTAGAACATATATTTTGAGTCCCAAAAGGTCCCTTCACAACGCCACGCGCGCAGATTACGTCGGCATTTCCATAAAACTAAAATGGGTTTGAGGAGAGGTGTGTAATCGAAACAAGCGTCAGTCGCCAGGCTAGTGGTGGAGCTGGTTGTGAGAAAATGCGCATCATGTAAAAAAAAGAATGTCCAAAACCCATTTCAATTCACTTGAAAATTTGCACAATTAATGTTAAGATGATCATAATAATAAAAATAATAGTCAGCTGCGTGTATAATGGGGGATTATACGTCAGCTACTTACATAAACGTGTACAAAAAAAAATTTCTAAGGTCATTTCAAATTCAACGAAATTTATACATTTGGTTCATAATATAATTAGAATGATAAAAAACATAATCAGCTATTCTTATAATGGGGGTAAGACCGTCAGCTGAGTGATCATTAGGGTGGTTCAGACACACTTGGGAAAAATTAAAGTTGCTCCGATCTTCGCTCCCCCGGCACCAAAAGTTTCGTATTGATGCCAGTAAGAACTACGTAAAATTTGGTCCGTTTCAGAAAACATTTGATGGACCCGCTACCGTTTTGAAAACTGGAAAATGGTCTTTAATCTATCGAAAATCATTAATATCTCCCCGAAGCTACCTCGTAGAGGGATCAAATGTATGACAAGGTCCTATTATTTTTTCTCTTCCAACATTTTTTCCTAACATACTTACTCCCTATCACCATCCCTTAGGGTAATTTGACCCCTCTACGGGTCCCTCCGAGAAAGCTATGAATTGTCTTTCGAAATTTTCCAAACTTTTGGTGTTTTTTCAGAGGGGACCCCCAAAAGGGTGGCAGAAAGGGGGTAGGTATCTTTGGGAAAAACATTATAAAAAAAAATATAATAGGAGCTGCGTATACTAAAAATATCGTTTGTTTGTGACTTGTAGTCCGCTCATGAAAACGTACGACTTACATACGAGCGCTTAAACTTATAGAACATTTCATTTGCTTTGTTTTTTGTTTCGATTTCATTTGTGATTTTCGTACACAAAAGCTTGGTAGACTTGCAATCATGGCAAGTGACTTGATGGCAGTTATATATGATCTTTAATATAACCTATGGTGAGAGAAAAACGAAGTTTTCAATAAGAGACTTTTTACATGAAAATTTAAAAAAGTATGTATATGCCTTTCTTCCGGATATTTCTTCATAACTAACTGTTGCTACTTTTTATGCAAAAGGAAAAATTAAACGAAATGGGATAAAAAAATTAGGCACAAAAATTGTATTTCAGCTAACGATGATTCAGTTCCTGCAAAGCGAGGTTTAAGTTTCAAGTCGACTAAAGATAATTTTGAAGTCGGATTAAAAAATATTAATTCCATTGCAAGCAATTGCAATTTGGAATAGACATTTTCGATTTCATGGCAAGAGAAATTATTCCTTTATTTGGGATTGAGAAATTTTAATTCCATTCCAAGGAATTAGAATTCGGATTCGACTTTTGGAATTTAATGACAAAAAATTTTAATTTGTTGATTACATTCTGAGAATTTAAATTTGGAATTCGAATATTTTGATTCCATTCCAAAGAATTATAACTTTTTTTTTTCAATATTAGTTTTAGGTTTTATTCCAGGATTTACATAAAAGAATTTGAAAGCCAATTTATGAGGCCTAATTTGGCAGAAACAATTTTTATCCAAAATTTTGAGGGCCCATGTATATTATTCACGGCTGTCAAGGAGGCGCGTCACGATCGCGACGAAAACTAAGTATGCAGGTTTTTAGAGGGTGGTTTTTGGGTTTAACAATTTTTGGCCATTTTTCGTATAAAATTCACTCGATTTCGAGTAAATACATCACAATTGCCTCTATAGTATATATTAGACCTGTTCAGAAATTTACGAAATATGAATTTTTTAGGGGGCTGAAAGCTCTATGAATTCAGATAAGATTTGCATAAAAAAAAATTGAAAAATATTTGTGTTAGATATTGCGCTTTTTGCCGGAAGGTCGAATTCGGGTGTTAATCTGAATTTTAAAAGGTTCTCTCAGAAACACATAAATAACTTTTATTTTAGAAAATATTTCAAAATAAAAATAATGCTGTTTTCCTATGTTTAGTCCAATTAACCAGTTCTCAAGGTTAGAAACTTTTAAAATTGTTTCAATTCTATTTTACAATGCTTAAAACATGAAATTTTAATTTTTTTTTCTGAAATTCCAACTTTAACCGTAAATATTTTCGAGAAAAAAATTTTCAAAAATTTTCAAAATATTTTTTTATGGTTGTTGGTAGTAGGCTAACCTTTGTGCTTGAAAAAAGTAAGCCATTTATTTTTGACATTCTTTTAATTGCTTCATTCAAAAGAAAATGTACAAATTTTTAATGTTCGATATTTTTGATTTTATTTTTACTTGCCCTACTAATTATAATAGGTTATTGAAATATGAACAAAAATTTAAAATTTCCGGTTTTTTTAAATAGTCTTTTTGACTTAACTTATATAAAAAAAAAAGATTTTGACTTTACAAAGAGCCACTTTGATAGGAAATCTGATTTTCTACAAAAGTTGTATGATGTGTTGATACTAAAAATATATAGTTTTTGAGTTATAGTTAAAAAAAATAAAACATGGACAAATTTGCACCGTCCTCAAAAGTCCACGCCGAAGCTTAATTGCACTTTTGGATTTATCATTTATAGGGTGCAATTGAACATATGTATAAGACAATGAAATACCTTTAAAGAATTAGTTTCTTGTTCAAATTCATAGTCAATAACCTATTAGTAGGGCAAGTAAAAATAAAATCTAAAATATCGAACATTAACAATTTGTACATTTTCTTTTGAATGAAGCAATTAAAAGAATGTCAAAAATAAATGGCTTACTTGTTGTAAGCACAAAGGTAGTAGGCTATACAACAATAAAAAATAATTTTGAAAATTTTTTCTCGGAAATATTTAAGGTTAAAGTTGGAATTTCAGAAAAAAAATATATAATTACATGTTTTAAGCGTTGTAAAATAGAATTGAAATAATTTTAAAAATTTCTGACCTTAAGAACTGGTTAATTAGACTAAACTTAGGAAAACTGCATTATTTTTATTTTGAAATATTTTCTAAAACAAAAGTTATTTATGTGTTTCTGAGAGAACCTTTTAAAATTCAGATTAACACCCGAATTCGACCTTCTGGCGAAAAGCGCAGTATCTAACACAAATATTTTTCAATTTTTTTTATGCAAATCTTATCTAAATTCATAGAGCTTTCAGCCCCCTAAAAAATTTATATTTCGTAAATTTCTAAACAGTTCTAGTATATACACGGTTAGAAATTTTGGATTAAATTTTAATACTTTTGGGCTTACATATATGACTACACTAGAATTTTATTAAAATTTAATATTGCCTAAATATTAAAATTCATTTTTAATGCTTTTTTGTATTAAAAATTTAATTAATTAATTAATTTATAATACAGCATGGTTTAAAATTCGAATATAATACTTATACATTAAAATTTACTACAAAATTTATTACAAAATTTTGTTATCTATTGAAAAGTATTAAATTTAATCAAAATTGTATTAAAAATCCTTGTAATATTTCGCTTGTATTAAAATTTAATCCAAGATTTCTAACCGTGTATGTATACATATATATGCATAAACTTATAAATACATACATCTATATACATATATATATATGTTTATATACAGGTATGTGTATATAAATTGCACATTTTGTTATACAGTGGCTCACAGCTTATTTCTTGCAGTGCATACTTTTTATTTCAATGCTCTGTAACTTTCAAACTAATTGGGATATGAAAAAAATTTTTATACCATTTGAAAGAACAAAAATTGTAGTTTTAAAAATATCTTTATTTATTGTAAAAAAATATTATGTACCTGGAATTTTTATAATAGAAAATCGAAAAATACTACTGAATTTCATGTCACAGCTTATTTCATGCAGACATGTATAAATTGAAAAAATATTGTTTAAAATAATAATTTTATAATTTTAAATATGCAGTGTGGTAGCTTCCTTGGTCAACTACAACTTAAAGACGGTTTGGCATCGAAGCTGCAAATTTTTTGTTGGTATCTGGCGAATTATAGCGCCACTCAATTTTAAGTGCCTTTTTTAGGTCGTTTTTGCTTGAAATGTTGTGTATTCGGATATTTTTTTCCAAAATCGTCCATAAATTTACAAGCACCCTTAGGTCAGGTGACTATGCTGACGGTGCCATCAAATAAGGGCATTTGTATATTAACCAGAATTGACATATGCCCGCTTTGTATTTCGGGTTTTTACCTTGGTAAAACCGTAAATTTGTCTGCATGCCCAGATTTTCGGCGCTCTGCAACAAATTGACACTCATAATCTGAAGACAAATGTCCATGTTCGTGATATTTTCAATTAAAGCCAAATTTCCGGCACCAGCAGCTGACATGCAAGCCCAAACCGAAAGTGTTTAACTGGCGAGTAGTTCGCAAAAACCCGCATCAGTTATAAATGAGATTATCCGTCTGATTTTCGCCAAATAACATTTTTTGAAGACTACTGAGTACTGGAATTCAGTAATATTAGTGAACGAATCAAAATTCAACTTATTTGACTAAGATAGCATATCGCGAAAGCCAAATAGAAAAAACAACAAGGAAAACATACACGCGATATAAAACAGTGCCATGGTTTGGGCAGACCATAATGCTTTCACACCAGTGTCTTGCCATCTTCTGGGTGGACTTAGTATTGTACTCTTACCATTTAGGACAGTGAACAAAGATTCTACTATCTGATCTCATGCTATTGATATTCGTTTTGTCACTCCACAACACGTTTTTCAAAAAATTTTTACTTTTCTAGACGGTGAAAACATTATGGTCTGCAGTATATTTTCTTGGCATGGTGTACGCCCATTTATAAAAATAAATGACAAAATGGACAATTTTCAATATTTGGACACATTGACAAACCGTATAGAACCATATGCACTTCATTCCATGCTAATCAAGTGGACATTTTTGCCATATAATGACACTACACACTCCTCCAAAGTAGTAAATAATTGGTTTTGTGCGGAAAAGATCGACGTTTTGGATTGGCCAGCCCGGAGCCCTGACTTAAATTCAACAGATAACCTGTAGAACGAAGTCAAGGTTGTAATCGTAAAAAAAATATATACAAATATGGACCATATTTTGTCTGCCGCACAGAAAGATTAGTACGTCATATACAAAACAAAATGCGAAAAAGTGTGGAGACTGTGGGTCGCTCGAGTGAAGCTGTCATCAAAAACAAAGGCACAGCACAAGATCTCAATGATTTTAATGTTTTTGTATACCAGAAAGTCAGCAAATGCAATTCTAACACAATATTTTCTATTTTTCTCCAGATTGTGCCATTTATGTGTCCCGCTCATTTCATCGCTTATTATATTTTGATCATTTTTTTTAATGGATTATAGCTGAAGGTCGTATTTTTTTAAATATGAAGGATATATCTTAGCAAAAAACCAAACACTTATTGTTTGTTAATAATATTTACAATACTGTAGCTTTTGAAAGAAAATATAAAAAAATGCGCCATTTATATATCCATACCTGCATATAAACATATATATGTATATATATGTATATATATATATGTTTGTATTTATAATTTTATGCATATATATGTATACATATATACTATAAAGGCTATTGTGATGTATTTACTCGAAATCGAGTGAATTTTATACGAAAAATGGCTAAAAATTGTTAAAATGAACAACTACGATTTGACGCTCGGCGGAGTATTTTTCCCAAAAGCCACCCTCTAAAACCCTGCATACTTAGTTTTCGTCGCGATCGTGACGAAACTTTTTTCGCCCTCCTGACAGCCGTGCCTCATAGCCAGCTGCCAGAAAAATGTTTTCTCTTAATTTCCAGGTTAATGAAGCCTCTATAAGTCATTTTGGAAGTTTTTAGCTTTTTTTAGACTAATCCGGTCACTAGATATCGGAGGTAGCTTATAAGCAACTTTGGGCAGTCCAGGAGGTTTTTTGGGGGTAGAAAAAAATGAAAAGATATGTAAACAAGCAAGTTCCTCTTGTCCAAAACTTCTTTCTTTCCAATTTTATAAAAATTTTAAATTGATCATCCTCGCATTATTCATCAAAGGATTTATCCCAGTCAAATTCTAAAATCTTCAGTATATCCATATCACAAAGGGTATCCGGTCATAACCCCTATGGTCATAATCCCCAAAACCAATTCGGGTCATATGTACGTTTTTTCCGGTCATAGTCTAGTTTTTCGAGGAATTTTTTATGGGAAAAATTGATGGCTTGTTGAGGGAAAAACCCTTTTTTTTCCTTAAATTGTGGGACATTTTTGAATGAACTACTGGCATCACTGATCGGTACTCGGTAAAATGAACTAAGCTGTCGCATAAACATAGTAATAGAAAGCAATCAACGTAATTTTCCTTGCTATAGCAAGGCTTTGGTAGTTGATCATTGCATTTCTTGACAAAATTGAAAAAATAGAAAATCTTTCCACGCTTATATCTCAGCTTTTGGTTACCCGATCTAATAGCTGATAGTTTCAGCGCACTCTGCTCGATGAGTACTTTAATTTGATACCTCATTTCTGTAGCTGTTCTAGATCATAATTAAAAAGAGCGTTTCATGTTTTATCTAACAAATTTTGCGTTTCAAATTTACAAATGGCCGCCATTAAAGAAATTTCACTTCAAATAAATCTCGAGACCCAGAGAGTAGACCCTTCTATTCAAACATTTTCGAGGTCGCTTAATCCGAATATGACCTTCAAAAATGGTTTCAATTGCCAGTTTTCCCGCTACTACCCCCTTACCACCCCCTTGGGGGTCGAAATTCAAATTGGCATACAAAGTTGAAATGGATGTACATTTCTACGTTTCTTCGCATTCTAAAAACGAAAATGATAACAAAAAATAAGTTCGACCATTCCATCACTCCCTAGCTTCCCTTTACTACCCCTAGAAAGGGGTTGAAACTTGAATTTTCATGAAAAAAAAGAAAAAAAGGGGGGTGCTAAGTTGTGATGGGAAGGTCAAATTTACTTTTCGTTGTCATTTTCGGTTCCAGTGCCCCAAGAAACATAGGAAAGCACATCCATCTCAATTTTGATTTTACAAAAATAGTCATATTGCGAAATATATATGTCGATTTTAGGACCTATTAAATTGCCTTTCATATGGTGCCCCAATTTTGGAAATCTATTCAGGGGTTCCCTGATTAAACTCCCTGGTTAAACTCTTTTTATAAAAGTTCTGTCCACAACTTAAATGACAATACGTCAGAAGCTAGATCCGAAAAACTCTTTTTTTGCAAATTTATTTTTTATTCTTGTAGCGCTACTTTCCTTAAAAATATAAAAAAAAATTTGTAAATTTTCGCTAACGTAAACTTGTTCTACTATACTATCGATATTATCGATTTTTAGCGAACAAACTATCGTCCACTATCGATGGTCGCGACTATCGATAGTTTGTAAACTCTAAAAAGCAGCATTCCAAATTACTTTCTGCAAATAGTGCTTGCATTCTGCATACTTTTGTCTTACCGTTATTTTCGTAATAACTTTTTATCATGGGAAAGATATAAAAACACTACGCATATTTAACTTTTTCGCTGACAAAGTCAAGCAAACGAAACATTCAAAGCCCACAGAAGTACAGTCAGCGAAAAAGCTATATAAAAATGAATTATTTTGATTTGGATGAAAATGCGATTATCAAGCTCTGACATTAAAAATTTAAATTGGCATAACTTCATAAAAAATTTCCATCAAATGATATGTTCCCTTAATTACTTTGAAAAACAACATATTTAATCAGCAACCACTTCCGCAATTTGAAGTCACTCCGACTGTATGGTTTGAAATGGATTTGGTTTGGAAATAGTCAATATATGATTTTCCTTAAAATAAATGGATATATCTGATTTACTACTGTTTTCGGGATTTGAAAGTGAGGACCTTTTTTTTAGTACATATGTATGTAAAAACAATTTTTTGCAGTTAAAACAAAAGAATCTTAAAAAAAGTTTCATCAACTTTTCCTGCTCCGCGTTTTGGTCAAAAATATCTGGTCACGTTAGTCTACCCTCTGAGTCACGAGATTTTTTTTTTTGTGTGCCTGTGTAATTATCAAATACAGTGGCTCACAGCTTATTTGATGCAGTGCGTACTTTTAACTTCAATGCTCTGTAACTTTGAAACAAAGTGGAATATGAAAAAAATTTTGATATCATTTGAAAGAACAAAAATTATAATTTAAAAAAGTGTTTATTTATTGCAAAAAAATATTACCTGGAATTTTTATAATAAAAAATCGAAATAAACTACTAAATTTCATGTCACAGCTTATTTGATGCAGACAGGTATAAATTGAAAAACATTGTTTAAAATAATGATTTTGTAATTTTAAATATGTAGTGTCTTTAGTCATCTACAGCTTAAAGATGGTTTGGGATGGAAGCTGCAAATTTTTTATTTTTATCTGGCAAATTATAGCGCCACTCAGTTTTAAGTGCCTTTTTTAGGTCGTTTTGGTTTGAAATATTGTGTATTCGAAAATTTTTTTCCAAAATCGTCCATAAATTTACAAGCACATTTAGGTCAGGTGACTATGCTGGCGGTGCCATCAAATAAGGGCACATGTATATTAACCAGAATTGAACTAAGACCGCTTTGTATTTTCAACACTCAGTGATTTTATAGAATTTCCTAATAATGAGCTCGATAATAAAACGCGGCTGCTTTTTGTTGAACATTTAATGCCTCTAAAAAGCAGCTTCCGGAAGTATTTTCCCTGTTCTGATTCTGGCAACGACTGGATCAGGGATCCATTCAACACAGATGTTAGTAATGCTAAGCAATTGTCGACATTAGAGCAAGATATGCTCGCGGATATCTTTTGCGATACTTCTTTGAAACGAAAGTTCAATAAAATTGAACTAACTGTTTGTTACTCCTAAAATCTGATTACCCTGCACTGGCAAACAAGGCCCTCCAAAGATCGATTCCATTTTGTACGACGTATTTATGTGAAAAAGCTTTTTTAGTACTATTATATATAAAATCAAAGTATAGAAACCAGCTTAATGTAGAAGCAGACCTGAGAATAAAACTTCTGAATATAGAGCCCGACATTGTGGATTTGGTTTCAAGAAAACAACATCATCCATCTCATTAATTAAAAACTTTTACAGAAGAAAATATAACAAATTTCGCTTATAAAATGACTAATAATCATCAAAAAAATAATTTTCATTTCGAGCTTTATTATTATTATATTATTTATTAAAAAAGATATAAAAAAACAAACTGTTTTCTATGCTTTATTTTGACCAAGAAATATTTGTCTGAAGTTAATGTACATATTTTGACTTGAAATTTTTTTAATTCATTTACAATTTTTATTCATTTTGTATTTTAATTACATGAAAATCCTAATAAAAAATGCTTGCCTCTATAAATGCGCAAGATTTGTTAAAATACTGAGAGATATATGGTATAAGTATCAATATTTATTAGAAAGTAGTGTCCGCATGCTTGTCAACTTTTGGATCTTCATAAACCGGACACACATAGTGTTGAAAAAACATTTAAAAACCGGAAAAATTGAAGCAAAATAAAAATACTTCGTTCCTTAGCATCGTCAGCTAACCGGACATTTTATGTAAAAGAGTCGAGTAATTTCCGTTAACTCAATGGACCAATTTTTTAATAAGTATTTTTAATTTTTATTCCACAGCTTAAGGTGACTCGGAAAATCCTCCAAAATCCTCTTGGGCACAATGGCCCCAGAAAGGAAACAGTTCCATAAAAAAACTGTCGGAGGAAAAGCAGTCTTATCACGCCAAACTAATAGATATGCTTGAAAGAAAAGAGCTACGAGAGCAAGAAAAAATCGAAAGAGCGAGGCGAGAAGACGAAATGGCCAAACGAAAAATCCAGCTGTTCGAGGAGTTACTCGCAAAAAATAATTTTATGTACCTACTTATATTTTTCTTATTTTTTTTCCTTCATAAAAAATTTGATTTTTTATTTATGGTCATATCATTTCATCAGTGAATTTCATTATTTCATTTTATTATTAAGTTTTCAAATGTTAACATAGATATTGATCTCGGAAAAGATCCAATATATGTATGTATATTATATATGTATATATATATATATATATATATATATGTATATATAATATACATACATATATTGGATCTTTTCCGAGATCAATATCTATGTTTGACTACGTAAACGGTTATTCTAATAATTTAACTTATTGGGTTATTCTGTGTATCCCTGTACAGAGCATTTAGTAACTCCTTCCAAGGATAAAGGCCATCTAAGCAGCTCTCAGAAAGATTTCAATGTCAAATTGAGTTCCGGAAGAGTAGCTATAGAACATTCCTTTGGAATTTTGAAGCAGAGATTCCGGAAATTGTATTATTGCAAGCTAAGAGGAGCAAAAAAATTTGTCATTTTATTAGGGCTTGTTGTGTTCTTCATAGCATTGCAGACGAAGATGATTTTGATTTTTCGTTGGAAGTAATTCCAGAAGCTCCTGTTGATGTGGACCACGTTGGAGAAATTATGAGAGAAAATGCAGTGAGAGACGTCATCCGTCAAAAATAGCAAAGACAATGAAAATAAAATAACATAGATTTTTACTCTGAAGTAAAACTAAATTCCCATCTTATTTTTATTAATTATAATTAATAAAAATAAGATGGGAATAATTATTGTCACCTTCATTACCAAATCATTTGTTCATTTGAAACTACATCATTTTTGTAAATGATATGATATATGATATGATATATGATATGATATATGATATGATATATGATATGATATATGATATGATTTTTAAATTTAATTTTTTTTCCTGCATCTTATTTAAATAAAAACAGAATATGTTTTTGATAAATAGCACTAAAAAAGTTGGCTTGGTTTTTTATCTCCAAGCGGCATATCTTGCAAAACTTTCCTCAATCGTTTTTGTTGGCTGTCTGTAAAATGTGTCGTTAATGTGTTTACGTATGTATTTAAATTTACCGTGGTCGGGTGCTGCGTCAATGAGCGATCTGAGTTCGATAATGCGAGTGGGCGGTAACTGTGAGCAGACTGTGTCGAATTTGCGTTCATCCTGAGCTATTCCAGTTGCACGAAAATAAAAATCGAGCAAGTAGAACCAACTGCCAACATCGGCTTCCATAAATGGTGGCATTTGCAAACGAGAATAGCAATTAAACAAGACCTCGGCGTTGTGGGTTGCGTCATACCTCAGGGCTGCGTTGCTAGTCGATGCGGCGTTTAGTTGAGCCTTGGAACTTTCTCCCTCTGGCTCTGACATGATCACGTCGGGGTCACCACTTTGGGTTATTTTAAACCAATTTATTATTGAATTAAGAAAAACAAAAACGAAAACTTCAAATATAAAAAGTATAAAAATGAAAGATGAAAAATTATTATTATTATGTTTCGTGGAAAAAACTCAGAATGCTGCCGTCGTTAGAAAAACCTTTTTTTGAAAAGCGCGTCATGTGCAGAGTTGCTTTTTTATCAAAAGTTGCGCAGCTCTCTTGACGTTGTTGGATTGTTGACGTTGCTGGATTGTTGACGTTATTGGATTGTTGGCGTTATTAGAAGTGTTTATAGGATTGAACCGCCACATATATATTATAGTGACACAGCATCAAACAAACATTTAGAATCAATTTTCATTACAAAATCATTTTGGCCAGCTAATTGAGTTCAATACCTGTATGTGCGCCGTCCCATATAAGAAAAGAATTAAATTGATCGTGTCATCATATATTATTCAATCCACCCAAAATAAAAACACATATTTTATTTCATTTCTTAAGGCGTAGCAAAGCGTGTCGGGCTTTGCTAGTTGAATGTACATCACCAGGCCTGATACATGTATAATTTTTTTAATTTTCATAAAAACCTCGCTTTTTACCGAGGCGAGATATGTGATAGCAAGTTCTCGGCCGAGAACGAGGCGAGACTCAAATTTATAAAACGAGGCGAGACCGAGAACAACTCGAATCTCGCCTCGCCTCGTTCTCGGTGAAGCACTAGTTTACTTGCATTTCTACCTAGTTGGCGACACTTAAACAGAACAATTCTGTTGAAAAATTTTATTTCTGACCAAATTTGGCTGAATATGTTGACAATATCCAATGGATAAGAATTTTCTTTTTGATAATTTAAGCTTAAAATAAAATTTTTTCTTGAGTTTAGATTTTTTTTATGAATGAAATAAAAAATATTCTTTTGACAGTGATGGAGTATAGATTTTTAGAAAATGTAATGAATTTAGACTCGAAATGTATTTTTAGGACAGCGAATCATTCACTGCGAATGCATGTATTTCGCTTCATGTATCCAGAAAATTTTCTTTGCAAATAAAAATAAAAATTAGTCAGCTGCACTTACGTATCCGTGAATATCCGACTTTTTATATTTTTTTTTATATACTCATATTGTAACATGGCACTAACGGCCAATTCGTTTTGCGTCGTTAACACAGTTTCGGTGTAGCCAATTGCATCGAAACTTATTTACGATTGCTATATGGCTTTATGTTATCACATGTCGCACTTAAAAATAAATTTTGGCGGAAAATTTTCATTTTGACAACCGTAAAACTAAAATGCTATATAAGTCAATTAGAAAGAAACCTGTTACACAGTCAGTTTCTACAAGTTGCGTTTTAGTTAAAAAAATTTAAATGAAACTTTTCTTAATAATGCTTGGAATCTTAGGCTTCCTTTCATATACTTTTGCAGCAGTAAAAGATCGTAATTATTTTAGAAAAAAATAAAATTATTTAGCATTAATTTACATTTTTTAATTTTTTGTTATTTTTTTTTTTTTTCAGCTCAATGTGCAATACAACCTACATTTGATTGTCTTCTTGAAAAACATGATAAGTTTTTCTACAACCCAGACAAAAATGAATGTGAATATGTAAAAATCTGCGGAGGAATACTGTTAAAATTATTTAATACTAAAGAGCAATGTGAAAAAGTTTGCAAGGAGTAGAAAACAGTAGTAAAAATAATCAAATTACATAAAAATAGCTACTATTATTTCAAAAAGTTATGTCGCTACATTTTGTCAATAAAGTTATATAATATTATGATTAAGCTTCTATAGAATCATTTCTGCCACTTTCGGAACCTACAATCAATACTTAACAAGAAATAATGTGAGAATACAGCAAATTTATTCATATCGAATGAAAGTGTACACTGTACATCATCTCACCATGAACATTGAGATTGTACGATGTTTATGGTCGAAAATACTACTCGCTGTATATATGTAAATATAGCAGACTAGATAAACTGACGCACCTTAGCCATACGAAATAGAGGTCTGCGCAAATCAACTTGCTGTGACGTCAGACTCTAGGAGTTATTGTCAAGTATAGATCAAGCGTGACATTCTGCATCTCATCAGTGCCAGTAGCACAAAAGAGAACGATAGAAAAATAATAAACACAAGAGAATGAACACCTTGCGGTGCTTCGTAAATAAACATATGTGTAAAAGAATATTTTCATTAAGTTTGACGTGATGTTTATGGCCCGTAGTTACAGTCGCGAAATTAAGAGCGGTCTAAGTAAAAACCTAGTTTTTACCTAAAATAGAACATACAGAGTGATCCCATAAAAAAACGTGTGTATTAAATTATGAGCAAATTTTTAAAAATAGACTACCCTGCGTTATTGATACAAAACCTTGTAGACACAGCGAACAAAAGAAATAATAACTAGTAAAGGTGTTATCTTCGGCCAGGCCGAATTTCACTACACTGCACTGAAAGTATTTTCCAAATAAATGTTAAAAAGACGTTGAAAAGGTTGAAGAAGTCGAAAATAATGTAATAAGGTTCAAAGAGGTTGAAAAGTGTTGAAACAGTTGAAAAAAACTCAAAAAGTGTAAAATATATTGCAGAAAGTTAAAAAAAATTTAAATAGTCGAATAAATATGGAAAATGTCGAATCAAGTTGAAAGAGGTTGAAAAAGTGAAAATATATGTACATTAGACCGTACCTCAAAAAAAATTTTCTCGGTACACCAGCAAATCCGAAGCATTTTTGCAAGGTAATTTCGAAAAAAATTTTTTTTTTGTTTGGTAGAAAATAGAGGTCGCGCATTTGAGAAAAACATCATATCTTCGGCATTTACAGTCCGATCTTAAATTATGATATATCAATGTTTTTGTCTTGAGTAGACCAACTTTTTGATCTAATGATCCTTGACATGAAGTGCCCCGTTTTAGAACTTACCCACCATATCTCAGTTTTTACCATCCTAATGTGCCACCCTAATGTTAGAAAATTAAAGCTTGCAAAAAATCATTAAATTTTTCCAACAGAAGTATTTCGATTACTCCATTAGAAAAATTTTTAAAAATGTTTTTAAAGTTTTTTACCGTACGTAGGTGTGCCCTTATTAAATTTTTCGTCATATCTTCCGTATTTAGAATCGGATCTTAAACATGATGTTTTTGTCTCCAGGCGACCAATTTTTTTTTTTGCTCTAAAGGTCATTGACTTTAAGAACACACCAGATCTACAACATGAATTAAAAAAATTAAATAAAGTGTATTGGAGCCGTCGCCCAGCATCTCGAAAAAGCTCACCGTACGGTACAATTTGATTCGCTCTTTTTATCATTTTAACAAAACATGGAGCTTTTATAGTGAGAAAACTTGTTTATGTATGTTAAAACTTTAATTTATTTATCAACTTACTTTTCTCTAAGCTCTACTGTTGTCTTTCTATCTACAATAGTTTTACAGTGGCATAGAAAATCGTTATAAAAGGCATAGAATTTTAGTCGACCATATTTCGACGTGATTCGAGTTGACTGTATTTCTGGCGGCTCTCGAGCTTAGATAAAATATGGCCCATACAAAACATCATGTTCATCGGTGACCGCCATTGCAGATTCATGTACTACTTGAACAAAACGCTCTGTGTTTGTAATATAATGCGTGTGTGATTTTATACTGAACAGTGTGTAAGTGATAATGAATATAGGCATGTGCAAGGGCACATTCAATATAATAAACACACAAACACACACACAGGGTATCCAAATGAAAAGTGAGACAGGATGCCTACAAAAAACATATCACTGTCGAAAAAGCCTTAATGGGGTAGTAGGCCGGGTCGGGACCCACTGCAATCACTAGCAAATAGTTGGCTGGGGGGTTCGTTGACTCTACTATCACCCAAGCATTAGATACCTTACATTTTATTGTAGAGTCGCTGAATGCCACTTTAAAAGAGAAAAAAAAACAATAAAAATAAACTAGTATTTTTGAAACAAAACT
Source organism: Meiosimyza platycephala (assembly GCA_963662105.1). Lineage (NCBI taxonomy): Eukaryota > Metazoa > Arthropoda > Insecta > Diptera > Lauxaniidae > Meiosimyza > Meiosimyza platycephala. Next base: position 64,512,075 of record OY759211.1, on the reverse strand, counting down.
GCAAACTTGACCGAAACCGCAATATCTCACCGATGTTGTAGAGATATGTGCATCGCTACCCTCCCAACCAAACGATTTTTTATGCGCACGAAATTATTTCAAAGGATCCCACAAATATCAAATTTTAGTGAACTTTATTTTAGAACGTTCATTACTTTCGTAAATAAATTCACTTTGAAAGATTTTAGCCCATCTTTGCCCAACCGGTAATTTCGCTTACCACTTCTTTAATCAAACATACAGTCTCACTTATTTCACATATGCCCTTTATTGTGATTAAATATTGATTAATGGTTAGTGCTTCACCGAGAACGAGGCGAGGCGAGATTCGAGTAGTTCTCGGTCTCGCCTCGTTTTATAAATTTGATTCTCGCCTCGCCTCGTTCTCAGCCGAGAACTTGCCATCACATATCTCGCCTCGCCTCGTTAAAAAGCGAGGTTTTTGTTAAAATGAAAAAAATTATATCAGGCCTGCATATGTACTATATTCAATTAGCAAAGCCCGACACGCGTTGCTGCGCATCAAGAAATAAAAGAACATACATATCTATGTGTTTTTATTTTGGGTGATTGAATAATATTTTTTCCAAATGAAACTAAACTACGAACCTTTTACAAACTATAATAATTATATGTACCAAATCTTATCCACCTACGCCATATAGTTGCTGAGATATAAAAAAAGTTTTATTCATCTGTGTCAAGTAGTTGATAATATATGATAATTTCTTTTATGTGGAAGGGCGTGGGATAGCCCATTTTATCCAAACCAAAGTATGCTACAAATCTTCCCCAAATCATAAGAAACATATGCATGCATATGGCAAATCTTTGGTTAAACGGTTTTGGAGTTTATTAAGAACGAACATACACACATTGAGTCTTATATATTAGATATTTTTATTAGCTTAAATTTTTTATTTTAGTATATACATACATACATATATATAAACATATTTATATTTAGGAGTCCATTAGCAACGAACATACACACATTGAGCCTTATGTATATCGTCGGCTTACAAGCAAAATTGACCATCTAGAAAAAATAAGATTTTGTGTTTTTGATGTTCAGTACAGATTATTACTTATGTAATAATATACTCTCTTAGAACCCCTTATCAGATTCTATGTACACTTTTTTTTAATAACCGAAAATAATATATCACAAAGATTAGAGGATGTAAACAGAAGTAGTTAAAGGGTTAATAATCAGAATTCTTTATCTTTTAAAATAGATAGAATGGAATCAACAATTTTTCAATTCCAAATTTTGATTCCATTTGTAAAAAGAGTTTGATTCTAAAATTGTAGCTGTATTAGCAATTTTTGCTGTTTTTCTAACAGATAACAGCCCTTCCGAATTTTTTTTTTTATATTTTTGACGGTTATCTTATAAAGAAGGAAAAAATCTAGTTTTCTTAATTTTTTTACTCAAATTCCAAAAAATGAAAATTTTGCAGCCCTAGGAGCATTTGTTTTTAAATGAGGATATACTCGAATATGAATAGATTTTCGAATTTCGAGCATGAACATGTTTTAAGATATTTCTTTACCATAACTGTTTAAGTTTCCATTTCATCTTAAAAATAAGACTTATGCTGTTTTGCATGAGTGTGATTTAATAAAAAGACGGGTTCGGTCACTAAAATGGTGCCATGTCATAACCCAAAAAATTTTAGGCGTTGTGTCCACCTAAAAAACGGGTGTTATGGCCACTTTCGTTTTGCTTAAAAATACAAGACGAATTTTATATTTATTCTATGCATACATATATGTATGTACAATGTACATTGTACAATGTACATACATATATGCGTAATGAGAGTGGGCGGCCTTCAGTCAAGGATTACATCCTCGAATATGTCCAAAAACGCTTCTACATAAAAGTTAGGGCCTTCGGCTGCGGCTCAGGATTAAAAACTCCCAAAAATCCGGGCGCGAATCAGTCCATAATATATCCAACACCTGGTTTGCTAGCCACAGCAATTTTACATAAGAGTAAGGGTAAGTGGGCGGCCAACGGCCGCAGCTCAGGACTTAAAACTCCCAAAAATCCAACACCGGTTTCGCGGCGGCTATAGACTGATCCAACTCCGGCATCGCTACCCACAGTAATTCTAAATAGAAGTTAGTATATTATGCGAAATTATTTTTTGAAAATTTATTTACTTTGTTATAAGCACCCAAAATTATTTGGCCTTATGTGCTCATGTTTTTGGGTATTATGTCCGTTCTTACAAATGGTCATAGCCCCCAAAAATATGGGGATTATGACCGGAAAAAAACGGACATAATGCCCAAAATCATTTTGCGGAATATGACCATTGGGATTATGACCGGATACCTGTTAAAATAGAGTTGGTGGCCTTTTTCTTTTTGTTGGTGGTTTTGTTAAGAATGTAGCTATGAACGTGTCTGCCTTTTATATTTTCCTCCTTAACACACAGGTTATAGTAAAAGTAGTAGATACGAATTCGAATTAAACCTTTTTTTGTATTTGCTAGGTATTTAATAAATTTCCCCAATGGGGGGCCCGCACCATATGTTCAGCCTAGGGGCCCGCACACACCTAGAGACGGCGCTGCTCCCCAGCATACCTAAAAAATTGAACAAGCGGCTCAACACCATCAGCCTTACATTTTTTTAGAAACATACATTTTGCAATATAGACGGTAAAATTTTTTTTTTCGGCAATACACCGGCAAAAACGCCTTCATATGGCCCACAATCCCTCTACGCTGTTGGTGTGGGCCTCCGTTGAATGGTTGACAGTGAGGTGGTTGCCAAACAGTTATATGCCTTAAAAAAAAAGAAATGTAAGTAAGTAATTTTGCTAAAACTATATAATATTTTTATTAACTTCCAGCAATCCGATATTATTGTAGTGCCGGGAGAAATCCATTCTTTTATGTTGGAAAGAAGGGTCTACTTGTCCCTGGACTCCACCAGCACCATAACACATCGTTCTTATCCCCTTTCCACTCCACCGAAGACACACTGACCTTCTACAGGATGTCCCCGGTGGTACTTCCTCTTGCCAAATTTGCATTCATCCACTTCAACGATCTTGCCAACTCCACCTATGTATAATTAAAAAAGGTCTAAAAATATAAATTTTCATTTAAAGTAAAATAAAATTTTTTCCAATTTTTTTGGCGCTAAGAAGCCATCGCTTCTATTACGACCTCCCGGTGGAAAGAAGCTCAATCCACAGCCGTAGTGTTAGATATTTTCAGCTGAGAAAATGAAAAGTTTTTATTAAGAAACTCTAAATATAAAAATTCTTACTAGTTACTTGTTTGCAGATATGTTGTAGAGCAAGGATGCGCAGCCCATAGCTCGTTTGGCTCTTGCAGCTCTTACAACAATAAAAAATATTCAGCTCACTCCGTTATTTGAGCTACAGTTGCTCACAGCTTATTTCATGCAGTGCATACTTTAAATTTCAATTCTCTGTAACTTTCAAACGAATAGGAATATGAAAAAAGTTTTAATACCATTTGAAAGAACAAATATTGAAGTTTCAAAAAAAAAATTTATTTAATGTAAAAAATATTACCTGGAATTTTTATAATAAAAAATCGAAGGATAATCTCATTTTTAACTGATGAACGGCTTTTTGCGAACTACTCGCCAGTTAAACACTTCGGTTTGGGTTTGCATGTCAGCTGCTGGTACCGGAAATTTGTCTTTTATTGAGTAGTATTCTTCGATTTTTTATTATAAAAATTCCAGGTAATATTTTTTTACATTAAATAAAAATTTTTTTGAAACTACAATATTTGTTCTTTCAAATGGTATCAAAACTTTTTTCTTATTCCTCTTCGTTTGAAAGTTAGAGAACATTGAAATTAAAAGTATGTACTGCATGAAATAAGCTGTGAGCCAATGTAAATCATTTTGGTCCACAATCATCGCATGTATTTTATTGGTGTAATTTTTTCTTCAACTCATCGACTCGTTCAGCTCATGCCGTTACTCAAGTTAAATAATTTCGGTTTGCTATCGTTGCATAGTTTTTGAAGTTTTGTCTTCAACGCACTTTATTGTTTGTGTGATTTTGTTTTCAATTAGCAATTGGAATTAGCTTGCCGCAGCTATTTAAAAATTTTCATAAATACTAGGAACTTTTTCGCAAAATATTTTTCAATATTACGAATTTTTTTCCTAAATATTTTTGAGTTTTTTTACCAGAATTGTTGTTGTTGTAACCCGCTCGCGAAAAAATTTTTGTGGGAATCTTTGTTGTAGAGTACAATTCTCTAGCCATAAATATGAAAATATCAGTACTTGGCACAGGGACAAATGAGACTTTTCAAAAAAAGTATTTGTTCGCAATGAAAGCCGTACATTGCAGTAAGTGGTTTTTTTGTGTGCATTTTTATATTTAGCACGGCTAGGGTTGCCAGATGGACTGGATTCGTCGGGATTGTCCAGATTTTTAGTCCCATGTCCAGAGTCCCGACAATCAGAAATATGTCCAGATAAAATTCGAACAATGAAATAAAAGAAAAATAGGAGTAGATACAAAAATATCTGCCGTAGGCATTAAAAATGAATTAACGTCGTCACGTCCAAAAGGTACGGACTGCTCTTAAGAAGTTGAAATTTTTCAAACAAGAAAAGATGATTTATAAGGATGTCATAAGGTCTTAATCCTTCTGAACGCAACCAACAGCTACGTACCTTTAAATGAAAATAAGTGTGCAACACCATGATTTAACTAACATTGTTACTGCACTGACAAATGCTCCCTCTTTCTCTTTTATGTTTGCGTAATAATTTTGTCAACCAGAATTGAATTCTTAAAAAGTTGTCTTAACTATTTAGAAACCCGGTATGAATATAGTGACGTTTCAATTAAACATTATCCTTATTTTTTCTTAAATATAAATTAATTTCCTGGGATGAACTACAAACAGCAATAGGAGTCTTAGGCTTAGAAAATTATATCAACAACGATGAATTATATTACAGATTATTGTTGCTTACGTAGTGTGTATGAAAATCTACCAAAAAATATTCCCAACGATAAAATTTGGGGATAATTTTTTTCCAAATTTAAAAATGACGAATTGAACATCTTAAGAAAATTGATCTCATTTATTTTTCCAATTCCAATAACCAACGCTTGTTGTGAAAAAGTTTTTAGCCTTTTAAACAGCTTATACTCTAAAGAAAGAAATCGAATGCTGACAGATCTGATAAAGTCAGAACTAATTATAAGATTAAACTGTACCGAAAACTGTCAATCATTTGGTAACATTTAAGAAACTCCAAGTGGTAATAAATTGATAAAAGCAGTTCGGTCTAATAATAAGTATTTATGGACTTAATGCAACTTATTTAAAAAATCACTTATTTTTTTTAACTGAATTGTTATGTTTCTGTTATGTTTTTGTTATGTTTATTTTATCTAAATAAAATATATATGTTCCTCTGACACTAAGCTTTAGTTTTGTTTTTTGTCCAGATAAATCAAGATTTTTTTTTTAAGTGTCCAGATAAATCCCGATTTTTTTTGATTTTTTTTAAAAATGTCCAGGTGAAACACAATTTGGATCTGGCAAGCCTAAGCACGGCACACCTAAACGAAATTATCAACGACATTGGCTTCATGGAGCTGCAATGTGTGACCTTGACCCTATTGGAGAGAGCCATTAGCCGCAATCAAGCAGCAATCCTGTAGTTGCTTTATAGCTTCAATGGAAACTGGTCCAGGGATTTGTTTTCAAATAAATTGAAAATACCTAGAGTATTCATTTTTAAAATTTTTAACTTTCACTTGCGTCCACGGAAAAAACACCAGCTCAAATTTTATTAAAAATTAATAGGAGATTATAAAAATTAAAATCTGAAAACAAATATTACTATTTTACAGTAATAAATAAAAAATCACTATGAAAAATTCTATTCTAGTTTGTAATTATTTTCATTTTACATTTTTCAATAAGTGCATATTAAAAATTATTTTCTTCATTTTATTTATTACCTAAAAACTTTGAAATTTTACAAAGAATTTCTTAAATTTCAATAAGTTGCGACATTAGATTTTTTACATATTTCATATTGTAATATATGATTCCCGCTTTATAATTTATAAAAATTAGTTATAGAAAAATTAGTTCAAGATTAGTAATTTTTATCATATTGAATTTTATTTCTCTTTTGTTTTTAATTTGTACCCTGTTAGAGTTCTTAGCATGTTCATGCAAAAAAATAAATATATAAGTCTTGCCAAGCTCTTACTAATTGGCTTAGAAGTAATGTGTTGAACAGAATTGGGACGGGGTCGCGAAAGCAGCAACGGAAACTCGCTGGCCGTCACAATTTTGTTCAACACATTACTAATAAGTCTTCCCAGCAGAAGACTAGTATAACTAGTTTTAGCTATACAGAGCCAAAACTCTATTGCAGAGTTTAATAACCCCACTTATGATTCAATTCAATACAAAATTAAAAGATTACATAACTGATGTAAAAAATTTTAAAAATCAATTTCAGTTAATATTATTGCATTATAAAAACTTTATAATGTACTTTTTAAAAAATAATACAGTCCTTTTAAAATATAATAAATTATTGCAGAAATTTTAATATCTACTTTATAAAAATTAAAAACTTGCATTCAAAAAATTAATGCTTGCTTAGATGTAATTTTTATATCACACTCGAATCGTTTCTAAATTACTAAATTACCTTCTAATTTTTCTTAAATTTTGATTAATATTTACAATAATTTCAAGTTTCGTTTTTTCCGTGTAGTAAACACTTAATCACTTGCAATGACACAACCCTTTAAAAATGTACATCGTTATTTTAAATAAATATTCGAAAAAATTCTAGTAATACTAGTTGTTGTTGTTGTTTAAGTATGTAAGTGCTGTTAAAATAAGTGTTGTTAAAGTAGTACACGGAAAAAACACCAGCTTAAATGTTATTAAAAATTAATAGGAGATTATATTCCTGTCGTTTGCTTGTATGTGTTTCACATTTTGCTATTTGTCGCAACCAGCATTTTTTCGATGGGGGCTTTAATCTAAGAAAATTATTATTGACTTTTATTTTAATATTTTCTTGTTTTACTTGAAACAAATCATTAGTTAACACAAGTTAATACCTAAATAGATTAAATAAGAATAGTTTAATCACTTGCACTGATTCGGCATTTAAAAAAACGCGAAAATCAAATTTTGAAATACAATACAATGAAACTGTCTTTAACATTAACAAAGAAAATAAATAAAAATGTCAAAATACAAACCTTTCATGACACATGGTGCCATACATGTGTTTATAAATTGAAATATGTTTTTCGCATATTCCAAAAGACTCGTCGGAAGGATTATGAAGACAGAGACGATTGTCACTATAGTTCTTCATGTTTATAAAACCTTCGAAGCACAAAGCACATTTAATTCTTTGGTTAGTGGAATAAAACTGGGTGTTTCTTCTGCGGAAACCTCGCTTAATGAAATTGCACAATCTTTCATTGGGTCAAACCATTCTTCGGAACTTCCACAGAGAATTCAGTTTCGAATGTGAAGTTCCAATCTAGCATCAAATCGTTTTCGTCAGTCTCACAATTACTATTTCGACTTCGATAATTCCGCATTAGCATTTTCATAGACATCAAACTAGCAGTAAGAGTTTCAATTTCTTTGACCGATAGATTTGTAAAGTTACCTAACTGTCCCCTTATTATTGAAAAATAATTTTCAAGAGTCTTGATGCAGCCTTCCAAGCATAACGAATGATATATTTGGATTCTTAAACATATCATTAATATAGCATATTATGGAGTCTCCATTTATACAGACATTGTTCTGCCAATTTTTTGGTAGAGATAACCCTGCCACATAGTCTAGTATTTCCCTTATTTTACCATTTTTTCGCAAGTCCTAGTAACCGGTCTTTTATTGAAATTTTTGTCATACAAATTTTTGCTATCACAGTAATCGAAGCCATCATTGAACTTCTTTATGTTATTCATAGTTGCAGCAGCGTTCGCTGTGTTGTTGGGATTGGTCAAGAGACCATTTCCTGAACAAAACTTAGCTGTTGTATAAAATGAATTACTGAATACCTGTTCAGTCAGATTAATGCGCATTTTATCGAACAATTTTGGATAAATATGCTTATCTGTAACTTTTGGTAATATTCGCAGATACTTTTTTTCGGTGAATAAAACTGAATTTGTTTTGATACTTTGTCAATTGGTTTTTTATTTAAAAGGGTGAAAGGTTTTTTGAAATTACTTTTGTTCATTCCAAGTCAAAAACCATTTTCAAATATTTTTGAATAAAATTATACTCCAAATAATAAGATAATCATTTTTTAAATAGATTCAGTGAATTTCATCCAATTCTTTTCCGGTAAAAAAATAAATTTGTTTTTGATATTTGGTGAATTGGTTTTTTTGTTTAAAAAAGCGAAAGGATTTTTTAAATTTTTTGGTTGTTCAGTTCCAGCAAAAAATAATTTCCAAATATTTTTGAACAAAACTTCCATTCCAAATAATAATATAATCCTTTTTTAAATAAAACCAGTGAATTTTATCCAATTCTTTTGAACACTGAAACAATCAAAGTTGCAATATTAATAAATTGTAAATTGCAGTGATTGCTTTCAGTATATCCGCTTAATCTATCCGATTCATAACGTACGTGAACGGTAAAATTTTGTTTGGTTTTTTACGATAATTTTCGGGTATTTTTTCCGGGACATTTCCATAATTAAGATTTCATAAATTTTCGTTTCGCGTGAAATTTTATCACAGTTTTCGTCAACGGATTTCATCCGAACATTGACTGATTGTGTATCTTGAGAAACTGTGTATTGTTTTAGAATACACTTGGTTCCGATTATTTTCTTCGAAAGAAATTTTTTATTCAAAGATTTTTATACATAGTCACGTTGTGTTTTCATACCACCTCTTCCGGTACCTCCTGTGAAACAAGTCAAGGATTTTTTTGCTTGCTTATTTCGATTTTTTTTTATCGATTTGTTTTTCCCCATCAGGACTTTTTTTTGTTTTTGAATTTCTCTACGTTCCTTTTTTTCAAAAATAATAAGAAACATGCCAAAATCTGGATCGGTGAAATCAGGATCCGCCATGTCATCACTGGATTCTTTCATTCTTTTGACCGACAATTTGGTCGAGTTCGAAAATGACTTTTCGGAGCTGCCATCCCAGGAGCTTACGACGCATTCGTTGGAGGTTCATCGGGAAAAATTTAAGTCTATTTGGAGCAACGTGAAAGTGGCTTACAATTCTTGTTTGAAAGAACTATCTTCCAAAAAAGATGAAAATGACGAGGATCCGGATCTGGAATCGATTAAAACTCGTTATCGGAAATGCTACCATACTTATGTTCGCAGCGCTGGAAAAATAGGGGAACTAATCCAGCAACTCAACACAACGCCACCAACATCAAACGACACTAGACCAATGGAAAACACGAGCAGCAATTTCCGTTTGCCACCCTGTGACATGGAGGTATTCAATGGCGACTATCTTTCTTGGCCGTCCTTTCGTGATATGTTCACCGCCATCTACGTCAATAATTCTAGGTTGAGTCCCGTTGAGAAGCTGTTCCACTTAAACCAAAAAACGCGGGGCGAGGCACGAGATATTGTAAAAAAGTCGCCATTAACCAACGATGGGTTCCTTTTGGCATGGAAAAATCTCCAAGATAGGTTTGAAAACAAAAGAATTCTTGTGAATAGCCAGCTCAGGATTTTGTTTAGCCTTACTCCAGTTACCACAAAGTCTGTTACTGCGCTTAAAAAACTTCAACGCGATATACAAAGCTGTATATCTGCGCTCCGGTTATACGATATCAAGATTCAAAACTGGGATCCGATTTTTGTTTTCCTCTGTTCAAGTCGTTTACCAGACGCTACCCTGGCTCTGTGGGAACAGTCATTAAAAAGCAAAACTGCTATTCCATCCTGGGAAGAATTAGATTTATTTTTGACCAGCAGATACCAGACACTTGAAACAGTTTCTGACATCAAGTGCACACTTAATCCTAAGCTCACTTCTCAGAAGCCAAGTACTTCCAACGCCAACTCCAACTGTACGAAAAGTAAGTACATACCATGCAAATACAGCGGTCCCAAATTGCAAGATTTGTTCCAAGGAACAACACACCATCCGAAATTGTCCACAATTTTTAAGGAAGAGTTCAAATGAGCGAATGATTTCTATAAAAAAATTTGGACTTTGCATTAACTGTTTTGCTCGATCGCATTCTGTTAAAGATTGCAAAAGTATCCACAATTGCTTCAAATGTAATAAGAGGCACAATACTCTTCTACATCATGAGATCCTTGAGAAAAATTCAACCTCTTTGAATCCAAATTCACCGCCTTATATACACACTTCAAATGCTCAAAGGTCTCATGCAGTTCAAATACAGTCCACTGAATCCGCTATTGTGTCCGATACAGTGCAAACATGTTTTGCGTCTAGCTCCAGAAGCATTCTTTTGGGTACTGCAATAGTGCATGTATGTATGTCATTTAGGCATAACATATTCAGCTCGAGCTTTGATTGATCCTGGATCTGAAGCAACGTTTGTTTCAGAAAAACTTTTCAAACTTTTAAAGCTTCCTTCTCATTCCATTCAGGCTCAAGTGTCTGGATTAAATAATGTAATTTCAGCTAAAGCACAAAAACTATGCTCATTTGTGCTTCGATCTCCAGTAAGTGCTGCAATTCAAATTGAAACATCAGCCCTAGTCCTCCCCCATCTTACTGGCAGCCTTCCTACACATACTCTGAATTCTGAAATTATCAGAAAACTTCCAAACATTAAATTGGCTGATGTGGAATTCTATAGGAGTTCGCATATCGATCTTTTAATCTGTGGCGATCTGCTTCTAATGATTTTGCTCGACGGTATTCAACGAAACGTTTGTGGCTCATTGATAGCGCAAGAAACCATATTTGGATGGATTTTGACGGGTCCTGTCATGAACACGATATCTTCGTCAGCAACATACGTTTCATACTTTAATGAAGTTGCATTGAATGAAGAAATTTCTCGTTTTTGGGAAGTGGAGGATCTTCCTCAAAAACGTCCGATTACTCCTTCCGAGCGTTTTTGCGAAGAATTGTTTGTAAAAACCACAAAACGAGGCCAAAATGGAAGATATGTTGTTTCACTTCCATTTAAAGAGGGGTATCCTGAAAGCCTCAAAATCGGTCACTCTCGTGCAATCGCAAATGCACAATTCTTAAGAAACGAAATCCGACTTTGTATATATTGATTTGAATCATATGAAACCTGTTTCTTCCCCTCAATATTCACATTTTCCGAACCATTACTACTTACCGCATCACGCAGTAGTAAAACCCGATAGTAGCACTACGAAAATACGTGTAGTGTTTAATGCTTCAAGTCCTGCATCCAACGGTGTAAGTTTAAATGACATCTTACATACTGGCCCAGTGTTACAGTCTGACTTAACACTTTTGATTCTTAAATGGCGTTTCTATCGCTTTGTGTTCAACAGCGATATTGAGAAGATGTACAGGCAAATTCTCGTGGATCCGAGCCACTCTCCTTTCCAAAGAATTTTATTCCGTAACTCACCATAAGATGACATCCGTGATTATGAACTCTTAACCGTAACCTTTGGGGTTAATTGCGCTCCATATTTAGCCATCCGAACCCTCCTACAGCTTGCAGAAGATGTTCAAAACTCATTACCATTGGCTAGTAGCATCTTACTAAATAATATGTATGTAGTCGATGCTCTAGCTGGAAGCCATGATGTGTCCACTGCCATTCGTGCTCGCGATGAGTTTATCGCGCCCTTGGATCGGCAGGATTTTCACTGCGAAAATGGACTTCCAATTCACAAGATATTCTTGAAGGGCTCCCTCGTGAACATCTTCTAAATAAAGATTTTCTACAATTGGATGATTGTAGTAACGCCAAGACTTTGGGCATCAGATGGAACGCAAAGTCTGATGAGTTCTTCTTCTCCACGAAACCTCTTGAGCGCAAGCCAACTTTTACTAAGCGCGAGGTTTTATCACAAATCTCAAAATTGTTTGATCCCGCTGGCTGGCTAGCACCTTGCATTGTTTTAGCAAAAATTCTTATGCAGCAAATATGGCTGTCAAAAATTGATTGGGATGATGAATTGCCGAAAAATTATTTGCAAATGTGGCATAATTTTCTCGACAATTATCTTCACATTAACTCTATCAAAATTCCAAGATGGGTTAATTTTTCTCCAGATGATAGTGACGTAGAATTCCATGCATTCTGTGATGCATCAGAAAAAGCATATGCGGCCACAATTTATGTCCGAATTCGTACTGCTTCAGGCAACATATCTACGACTCTATTAACAGCTAAAACCAAGGTTGCACCGGTCAAAACTATATCGATTCCAAGACTCGAGTTATGCGGAGCCGTTTTGTTGGCTGAAATGGTAGACGCTATTATTCCGCAGCTTGAAATAGAAAAATATAAAATATATTTCTGGACTGACTCAACTATTGTTCTTGCTTGGCTACAAAAGCCACCATGTCAATGGCAGACTTTTGTAGCCAATCGAGTCTCCAAAATTGCCCAAAGTGTCGGTCCGGCAAATTGGTTCCATGTGAATTCTCAAGCTAATCCAGCAGACCTTGCAAGTCGGGGTGTCAATCCACATGAACTCGCCAACAACGATCTTTGGTGGCATGGCCCGAGATGGCTCAATCATGATCCAAGTTATTGGCCAAATTCCTTTAGATACTTCGAACATGAAACGGATCTTGAGAAAAAGGCGTTCAAGTCAAATTTTGTTTTCTTCCAGAAATTTGATGATATCCTTGATCGTTTTTCATCATTTTCAAAAGCAATGCGAGTAATTGCGTACATAATTCGATTTTTCCATGGCACTCATCCGGTGCACCGTAATAGTTTTAAATACGACTCAAAAAATATTTGTAGCGCTGAAATAAATAGCGTTAAAAATCGTTTAATAATTCTAAGTCAAAAAGTTGTGTATCCGACGGAATATAAAAACTTGTCACTCAAACAGCCAATTCTATATTCCAGTAGTCTGCTGAACTTGAACCCTTTCCTGGATGCAGATGGAATTCTGCGCGTTTGCGGAAGATTAGTTTCTTCACCTTCTCTGACGTATGATGAGCGTCATCCAATAATTCTTCCGTATAATTCTTCCTTTACACGTCTGCTCATTCAGTTTACCCACCAAATCTCGCTGCATGGAGGAAATCAACTGATGCTAAGATTGATTCGGATGCAATTCTGGATACCCAAGGTTAAAAACCTTATAAAAACCACAATTCATCATTGTAAGGCTTGCATTCTTCAACGAAAAAATGTTCAAACGCAACTAATGGGAGCTTTACCTTCTGAATGAACAGTTCTGACTCGCCCATTCGAGCACACTGGCCTTGATTTTGCTGGACCTTTTGATGTCAAAAATTATACTGGCTGAGCTTGTTTAATAACCAAGGGTTATGTGTGCGTTTTTGTGTGCTTTGCCACAAAAGCCATTCACCTAGAAGCAACAAGCACGCTATCAACTCCTGCTTTCCTTGCTGCCTTTAACCGCTTTGTTTCGCGTCGTGGGTGTCCTTTACACCTGTATTCGGACAACGGGAAAACTTTTGTTGGAGAATCAAAACTTTTAGAAAAGGAATTTTTTCAAGTTTCTAGGTCCGCCATAGCATCTGTTTTGCGGCAAAGGTTAGTTTACCTGCCTATAACGCTAAAATAGTCCTGGCACTTGAACCAGTACTATTTAGGTTGTTTGATTGTTATTGCAGGCACATAAACCCACAATAACAGTGTTTAAATGAAAGCAAGGCACCTTACCAGTGGTCGGGGGTGTCTTGCTGTGTTGGCCACTAAATATCAAAAAATGACAAAGAAAACCTTCAATATAAAATAGGTGTTGCTTTCCTTTTGAGTTGCTATGTAATGGCAAAATTTTATTTAATTTATGTCTATTATATACTTAATCGATAATTACAAATTGTGTACCAAATCATAATTTCATTAATTTAAAAATTGTGACCTACTTAAAATGCAGCCACCATAAACAAAACAAAAGCGAGCATTGACTTTAAAGAAGTTGCAATGTTTGCATTTTGTCAATAAAGCAAAGGCGAACATTGACTTCAAATAAATTGCAATGTTTTGCATTTTGTCAATACTAAACATTTTGATATGCTTAAGGGGTTGCATATGTGTAAAATATGTATGTGAGATTATAATTGAATAAGTGAAACTGAACATCCTCCCCCCGTTGAATATAATTCAACTGCTGTCGTCCAAATTGATAGCGAAGTCGGGTTTTTGCTGCCCAGTCGAACGTGGCTGAGGTGTAGGCTTTGTTGTTGTTGATGTGAATCGTCTTACTATGTGCTTTATAGCGATGAATAATATTATTATGACTGCTAAAATTAATGCTGTGCTGGCAAATGCGGTGTTCCAAGTATTTTGATGTTGTAGTTTATGTGGCAGTATAAAATTTTCTGTTGTTAATAGCATATGCAATTCAGTAAGATTTTTTATTTGGTCATCATAAAGGATACTAGTGTCATTTCTTAATACGGCTCTTATTTGCTCTGGATTGGATAACCTTTGAACACTTCCGAAACCAGTGTAGGAAGTGCGTATTGCGCTGGATATGAGATGGAATCCATCCAGTGTCAAAATACTGTTTTTGGCAACACACTGGGGTGCAATTGTGAGAATCCCCGAACCTGCCAAAGATACCTGTTGTGAGTTCTGGTCACATACGATCGTCAACCGAGTAGGAAATTTTAACGCAAATATCCATTGGTTTCGTTGTTCCGTTTGAATCCATGTTGAGTTTTGTTCAATCTTTTCTAAATTGCAGGTGGCATGTGTTTCATTTTGGAGAAGCCCAAGTTCACAGGAACAAACTTGAGATTCTTTGTGGTACCTTGGACGAGTTGTGCATACAACTTGATCCTGTTGAATGATAATACAGGATTTAATATCAGCTTGACTTAATGGTATGTACTGATCCATATGTTTGTCAATGGCAATTGTTTCCGCGCAAGGTGCAACAGTTATTAGTGTATTGTTAATTATGGTTGGAATAGGTGTCATTTTAAGTATATCAAATTGTTCTTGGATGGTCAGTGGAAGTGAAATCTGAAATACTGCATTGTCATTCGTTACTCCTCCCTTGACTGTCATGATTTTATATAACTGTATGGCGTCCTCATCTTTGACTGGTATATCCAAGTTGGCTGGCATGTGGGCCTTGATGTTTCTTAGCTCCTTGCGCAGTTGATTTACAGATAGTAAAGCTGGACTTATTTTTCCATGATGTGTGTCGGTCAATACGTCAAGGAGTGCAGTTTGCACCCGCTGTATGTTGATAATAATAAGTGTCAGTTGATCTGATAAGGATGTGAAAGTTTGGAATAGAAGGAATTGGTATTCAGACGTTTCGATGTTTTCTATTGCCTTTGTGAGGAGATTTAATTGACCTTCCACTTGCTCGAATTTCAACTTAGTAGTGTTTCGGTCTACCTTTATTAAGTTAAGAGTGGAGTCTATGATTGATGTTTTGTTTCTTAACAATCTCAATAGATAATCTTCATTGTCTTTTACTTCCTCTATAGTATGTGACATTTTTTCTGCGTAATTGGAATCCAGTACTCCAAAAAGTGAATTTGCCACATTTCCTACAAAATTTATGGCACCTCTTTTTACACGACCTGTCGGCAAAAAGGAATTGTCTAATTGAAGCACATCAGCCATATGTTGAAAATGAGATAAAGTGGTATTACAACTGCATTGTCGATTTATTCTGCCACATATATTATGAAGGAATGAAATACCATTTTTCAGTGCGATGATGTCGGGTTTTAATGGTTCTAAATCATAGTAGACAATGAGGTTCCATTGGCTTGTAGCAAGTTTGAGTCTCCCAATCTCTTCAAAATGTATACCAATATCTGAGTTAAACTTCTGTATTTTAACGTTTTGTGCTAATGCTAGTGGTAACATTAGAAGTGTAATCAGGTCTTGCTGCTGTCAACTGATGCCTTTCGTGCGCGTTTTTTTTGTAAATCATCTACCTCTTCAGAATTAACCTGTGTAAATTCCTCAGTTGGTTCAATTGGTAATGGTGACAACTTATGTATAGGTCTTTTAAGAACCCCCGACGCTGTGCGAACATCTGCTACGCGTACAGCTCCATCCTGACCATGATAAATCTTTTCAATTCTTCCTAAAGGCCACCGCAATGAGGGAGTATTGTCATCTTTTATGATAACCATTTGACCAAGCTTTGCATTTGAACTTTGTTCTTTCCACTTGTGACGATACTGAAGTTCATTCAAATATTCCAGGGACCATCGTTTCCAGAACTCTTCTTTAATATGTGTCACCAGTTTCCATCTTGTTAGCAATGAGTTACTAGTGGGTGTGGAAACTGGATCAATTGATGAATTAATTGGTTCTCCAATCAAAAAATGACCTGGTGTAAGAGCTGTCATGTCATTAGGATCATTTGACATGGGAGTTAGAGGTCGTGAATTCAAAATGGCTTCTGCTTCAACCAACGTTGTTTCAAGTTCCTCATACGTAAGGGATGCCGATGTCAAGATTTTTATGAGTAAACCTTTTGCAGATTTAACAGCTGCTTCCCATAGGCCTCCAAAGTGAGGGGAACTTGGAGGTATGAATTTAAAAGTAATGCCTCTATTGTTGCATTCTGTGGTTATCTTTTCGTTAGCTCTTTGGGATTGAAGAATATTTTTTAATTCCTGTAATTGGTTACTGGCACCAATGAAGTTTGTTGCATTGTCGCAGTATATAGTTTGGCAATGACCTCTTCGGCCAATAAATCTTTTTAAAGCTCCTATGAAGGCATCTGTTGTGAGGTCGCTAACGAGCTCCAAGTGGACAGCCTTTGTAGTGAAGCAACAGAATACTGCTACATAAGCCTTTTGAGGACGTTTTCCTCGAATTTTGTAATGTATCCAGACTGGTTCAAAGTAGTCAACACCGGTAATAATGAATGGTCGATTAGGTGTTATTCTGTCAGCAGGTAAGTTTCCCATTATTTGGGAGTACATCTTTGGTTTCGCCTTGCTACATTTAACGCACCGTTGGATGATTGCTCTAGCCATAATTTTTGCCTTGATTGGCCAAAATTTCTGTCTTGTGAATGATATGAGCGCTTGAGCTCCACAATGCATATTTTCCTTGTGTACCTTTTCCATTAAAAGCTTCGTCAATGTGTCATTGTATGGAACTAAAATTTGATGCTTGGCGTCATAATTTAATGATGAAGCTTCCAGTCTTCCTCCAACACGAATAACACCTTGCTTGTCTAGGAACGGAGAAAAGGCTGCTAACGGGCTTTGGGCCTTTACCGTTCTTTCTTTCTTTAATTCTTTGAGCTCATCGCTGAAATCATTTTTTTGAATGACCTTGATGATTGTAACAAGAGCGTCATTTAGTTCCTGTGTGCTTAGCGTCAACTCATTGCATGTTATACCTTTCATGCGTCGTATAAATCGAAGTGTGTAACCTACTACTCGTTGAAGTGTGTTGAATGAGTTTCCATGATTGATTTTGTAAATCCAATCCCTTTGTGAATCGAGTGCCACTGATGTTACATTGGATGTTGTTTGTTCATCTTTATTCATTGTATCAGTTACGATGGAAGATTTTTGCTTCATTTCCGGACACTGTGGGTTATAAGTTAACTTGGTGAATTTAACTGGCCAATTATTTTCATTTCCATGCAAAAACAAAGGACCAAAGAACCACAAGTGACTGGCTGGCAATTTTGATGGCATTAATCCTCGTGACAGTGCATCTGCTGGGTTGTCCCTTGATGAAACGTGGCGCCACTGATCTGCCACTGTCAATTCTTGGATCTGGCTGATCCTGTTTGCGACAAACGTTTGAAGTGCAGATGATTTTGAGTTTATCCAATAGAGTACAATTTCCGAATCCGTCCAAAAGTGTATCTGTCCCTTATGATTAAGATCGTTCTTCACCCTTTTCATTAACGTTGTGCTGAGGACTGCTGCACATAGCTCCAGGCGTGGAATTGTTTGTTTTTTCAAAGGTGCCACCCGGGATTTTGAACATAGTAGTCTTACGACTGTGCGACCGTCTTTTAACGTTGCACGCACGAAAATTGCAGCTCCGTAGGCCTTTTCTGATGCATCACAAAAGGCATGAAGTTGAACAGATGATGCTACATGTTGTCCAAAAACGTGTCTTTCAAAGCTAAAATTGTTCAGTGCCTTTAAATCGTCTCGGAAGGTCATCCATTTGGAATGTAATTCGATTGGTATTGCCTGGTCCCAGGAAAGTTTTAATTGCCATAAGTCTTGTATGATGATCTTGGCTGTTACTATAACTGGGCCAAGTATCCCTAATGGATCAAATATTTTTGCAACTTCTGACGTGATTGTGCGTTTCGTGATTTTGTTTGTTGCATGAGGCGTAGATCTGATGCAAAATTTATCCTGTTTTGGTTGCCAGACTAACCCAAGTGTTTTTATGGAGGTATTATCATCATTGTCAAAATCTAAATCAATTTCCTGATCATCCTTATCAATATCTTGTAATATTTGTGGGTGGTTTGCACACCACTTGCGAAGTTTAAAGCCAACAGGTTCTAATATGCGTTTCAGTTGACTCTGCATCTCCAATACCGTTGATAGTTTATTGGATCCACTGAGACAGTCATCTACGTAAAAATTATTTTTTAAGACTTGTGCTCCCAGTTCAAATTTTTCTGTATTTTCTTCTGCAAGCTGTTGTAGGCATCTTGTTGCTAAGTACGGGGCGGATCTGGTGCCATATGTCACTGTGTTTAACTGATAATGGCGGACAGGCTCACCAGGATGATTCCTCCAAAAAATAGTTTGAAATTTCCTATCCGCTGGGTGCACTGAAATTTGTCGATACATTTTTTGAATATCGGTGCAAAAAACAAATCTTGGTAATCGGAACCGCAGAAGGATCGAAAACAGTTCACTCTGCACTGTTGGCCCAGTAAATAAAATGTCATTCAGTGATATGCCAGAACTAGTTTTACATGAGGCGTCAAACACTACTCTAAGTTTTGTACTGCTGCTATCTGGTTTCAGTACACAGTGATGCGGGATAACATAATGTGGTGTAGATTTGTTTTTAGTGGTTATCTGCTCCATATGTCCCAATTCTTCATACTCGTTCATAAATTTGACGTACTGTTCTCTGAGGTTTTGATCCTTAGATAGTCTTTTCTCAAGGGAAAAGAATCTGGTCATTGCTATTGTTTCTGAATCTTTTAGGTTCTCAGGATCTTGTTGGAATGGTAGCCTTACCATGAAGCGTCCCAATGAGTCCCTTTGAGTGTTGTTTTGAAAGTGTGTCTCGCATAATTCTTCTGCCATAGTTAACTTTGAATTTTTAGGTTCCGGATCATCCATCTGCCACAATCGTTGAATCATTTCATCTAGATCTTCCTCAGTTTTTGTACATATGCCACATGTTGCGGCACACTCGTTCCTGTTATCAAGGTAGGAGTCGCCTACTTTTCCTGAAAAAACCCATCCAAAAACGGTATTTTGAAGTATAGGTAGATCACTTGATAGTTTGATTTGTCCAATGGTCAGCAATTGATGATAAAATTCTGCTCCCAAAAGGATGTCAATATTCGCCGCTTGGTTGAAGTAAGGGTCTGCTAGTTCAATATTTTTTGGAATTGACCATGATGATGTATCTAACGATTGCGAAGGCTGCAATGTAGTAATTTGTGGCAGAACGTATGCTTCCAATGGTTTTTGGTATCCATTTATACGGG
The DNA here is from genome assembly GCA_963662105.1 of Meiosimyza platycephala. Classification (NCBI taxonomy): domain Eukaryota; kingdom Metazoa; phylum Arthropoda; class Insecta; order Diptera; family Lauxaniidae; genus Meiosimyza; species Meiosimyza platycephala. Next base: position 64,492,236 of record OY759211.1, on the reverse strand, counting down.
ACTGAATATTAATGTAGGCCCGCTGAGTTGAAACTTGTTTTTTCCTTCCAATTCCTTCTATGGACATTGAGGTCATCTGACCTGATACACCAAGGCGTTTTGCAAGCCTGCTAGTAATAATGTTGATTTGGGAACCAGAGTCCAACAGTACTCTGCAGGTTATCACCTTTCCATTTGCTGTATTTACCTTAATTAAAGCTGTGCTAAGTAGCACGTAGCCTTTTTTTTGGGTGTTGTTGTAGGTTGTAAGGCTAACAGGAGAGTTTGAATTATGTTCATTAGAAGATGTTGCAGCTATGTGTAGACCGTCTTTTTCCTGATGTAACAATGTATTGTGTTTTTTCTGACATCTGGTGCAAGATCTGCTATGACAATTAGAGGTGCTGTGCCCACTTCTGAGACAATTTGTACAGAGTCGATTTTTGATCACATGATTCATCCTGTCTTTAACTGAAGCCTTCAAAAATTTGGCACATGTAAACAAAAAGTGTTCTTTTTCATGACAGAATTTACATTTTTGATGTACTGTTGTTGTTAGCACTTTCATAGGTCTTTGTTTGGCCCCAATAGCCTCCATCATTTGGAACTGGGCTTCCAAAAAAGTAAGAAATTCGTTTAATTTTGGAATTTCTTTATGATTTGCAATAGTTTGCTCATATAAAATATGAGTTTCGCGATCCAACTTCTTTATTAAAATTGGAAGTAGTAGCGGATCCCATGAGTTCGTCACTACTCCCAGATTTTCCAATGCTAACAAGCATTCTTGTGTTGTATCATGCAGCTCCTTGATTGTTTTGGATGACGCTGCTGATAAGGTTGGCTGCTCCAATAATTTCGATACAAGAGTGTTTGTTAGGACTCTTTGGTTGTTGTACCGATCTTGAAGTAACGTCCAGGCTGTTGTATAATTCGCCTCACTCAATGAGAGATGTCGAATTAGCTTTTCTGCTTCTCCAGTGACGTTTGACTTCAAATACCACATCTTCTGCACATTTGGTAGCGCTTGGTTGTGAATCATTTGAAGAAATAAATCAAAAAATTGACGCCACTTCATGTAATCACCATCAAATTTTGGGAGAACAACCTTTGGCAGTGGTAGAGCTCCCCGCAAGCTTGCTGTGCTGACTTGCATTGTATCTGGATTGCTCCCTTGGTAGTTTTCCAGATCTTCAGTTAGAACGATTATCTTTTGTACCACCTCCTCTTCCAATTGGATGAACGTGGACAGGTCGTATCCTTTGGATGATGGGTCTTCCATTTGCTGCCAGATTTCATCGTTGATTTGTTCTATTTTTCCCCAAAGCTGTTTGATCGTGTTTAATTTCAGCTCACTGGAGATACGTGAATGGTTTGTTTGTATAGATTCAGCGTTGGCCAGGTGTCTTTTTAATGTTGACAGTTGGGCTTCAAATTTTCGAATAAGCCCCCTTTGCTGCTGGTCAGCATCATCTGTACGTGTGTCATCTGGACCTTGGATGTTCTGCGTATGTTGCTGACTGCATGCTGTAGTTGTATGCTGACTAACTGCAGACCTTTGTGGAATCACCGATTTCACTGAGTTAGTTGCGTCTATCTTTGCAGCTGCTTCCTCGAAGATTTTTGTGTAAGTTTCGACTACTTCGGCTATTTGGGTGTAATAGTCCTTTGAAAAGTAGTCGTGTTCCAATGGGAGGTCGTTCAATATGCGGATTTTTGTATCTGTTTCCTCAAACTTTTCCCATGCTTGGCTTATTCGCCGTAAACGCTCTTGAAAGTAATTTGATGTCCCTTTCCGTTCTGAGGAATCCTTTTTAAAGTTCCTCACCACGCTTTGAATTTCTTCTCCAAGGGATTGCTGGATCTTTGCCAAGCCGTTGAACACCATCATGAATAGATGAAAAAGAGTTGTTTACTGGTAGTAGATGGCTGCTGTGTCCACCTTTGGATTAGTTAGGCTGGATTGTCTTGATGCAGACTGTATCCTGGCCAAAATGTGTCACCGTTTTACTGATGACTGTTGAATGATCAGATGGCTGCTGTGTCCACCTTATGCTGACTGTTGAATAATCAGATGGCTGCTGTGTCCACCTTATGCTGACTGTTGAATAATCAGATGGCTGCTGTGTCCACCTTATGCTGGAATCACGTCGGGGTCACCAATGTTTTGCGGCAAAGGTTAGTTTACCTGCCTATAACGCTAAAATAGTCCTGGCACTTGAACCAGTACTATTTAGGTTGTTTGATTGTTATTGCAGGCACATAAACCCACAATAACAGTGTTTAAATGAAAGCAAGGCACCTTACCAGTGGTCGGGGGTGTCTTGCTGTGTTGGCCACTAAATATCAAAAAATGACAAAGAAAACCTTCAATATAAAATAGGTGTTGCTTTCCTTTTGAGTTGCTATGTAATGGCAAAATTTTATTTAATTTATGTCTATTATATACTTAATCGATAATTACAAATTGTGTACCAAATCATAATTTCATTAATTTAAAAATTGTGACCTACTTAAAATGCAGCCACCATAAACAAAACAAAAGCGAGCATTGACTTTAAAGAAGTTGCAATGTTTGCATTTTGTCAATAAAGCAAAGGCGAACATTGACTTCAAATAAATTGCAATGTTTTGCATTTTGTCAATACTAAACATTTTGATATGCTTAAGGGGTTGCATATGTGTAAAATATGTATGTGAGATTATAATTGAATAAGTGAAACTGAACAGCATCCAACTTCAGTCATCTAAATTTAAAATGGCATTTTATTCCTCCAGGTGCCCCCCATATGGGAGGCTTATGGGAAGCTGGCGTCAAAAGTTTTAAGACGCATTTTAAAAAAATTGCTGGGTCCTTTAAGTACACATTTGAGGAACTTTCTACGTTGTTATCAAAGATTGAAGCTTGCCTTAATTCTCGACCAATTTCTCCAATGTCTGAGAATCCAGCCGAATTTGCAGCTTTGACTCCAGGACACTTCCTTGTTGGTGGTCCTCTTTTAGCACCAATTGAGCCACAAATTCATGAAAAGCCTATCTCTATCGTAAGAGATGGCAAAGGCTCACGGCCCTCCAGCAACACTTTTGTACGCGTTGGAAAAACGAGTACCTTAAAGAACTCCATAAACGCAATAAATGGAAAAACCCTCAAGAAAATATAGAAGTAAATTCGATTGTTGTGATACGCGAAGAAAATCTTCCTCCGCAAGAATGGCGGCTAGGTCGTGTTTCAAAGGTCCATTACGGTAAGGACAATTTAGTTCGCGTCGCCGATATTATCACCGAGCGAGGTCAAATTACGCGTCCAATAGTAAAACTCCTCTCCTACCAAGAAACTAGCTCCTTTAACACAGAAAAGTCCAAATCCTTATCTTTTAATTCCATTTCAGTTTTGTCATGCCAAGAATCGTCAAAAATAACAACAATGTTCCTCGGAGTTCAGTCCAGGAACGTCTTTCCGTATGGCGCCGTCCTGCTAAGGTCACCAAAAAATTTGAGTGTCGTATTTGTCATCTATATCATGCACTCCGAGCATGTCCTAAATTTCAGAAGATGAACACAGAACAGCGAATGCGTGCAGTGTTGCTCCATAAATATTGTTCAAATTGTTTGGCACATCAGCACTCAGGGAACTCTTGCCGTAGCAAACTTGGATGCTACTATTGCAAGCAGGACCATCACACAATGCTACATATGCATGAACGCCTGCGCACTAGTGAAACACTAATACCATCCAGTTCAAAACCATCACAGCCTGTAACGGTATCCTCCATAATTTCGCAACATGTCGTCGCTCTGTTTCCAACTGCATTGATACGCATACAAGTTGACGGGCGGATGCACTATGCAAGATCACTCCTGGATCCTTGTATAACTCATAGTCGCATATCCACAAATCTGGTAAACAGTCTTCGCATACCAGTCACTGAGATAGTTGATAAAAAAGTGTGCTCCATCATCATCCGTGCGCATTCTGATCCACATGTTAAAATGGAAGCTACACTAGAGGTCGTAAATCGAATTCCCCTTAAGACACCGTCCAAATCCTTGGACGTCGGTATAAAGGAGAAATTTTCCAATATAGTTTTGGCAGATTCAGATTTTGACAGATCAGCCTCCATATCCTTGGTTTTGGGTGCTGATTTGTACCAAAAAATAATTCGTCCGGGGGTCATTTCCAGTTCAGGGGGTCTTCCAGTAGCCCAAAATACCGTATTCGGATATATCCTATCCGGATCCTGCGCAGCGTAATAACGTCTATTTAATTTTTTTTTTTTACAAATCCATACAGTAATCAATCCTAAAATGAATTTAAAAAGACACGCACAATATACTCTCAAGAATTAATTTTTCAAAAATGCAAACGTATATATATTAAATATTGTACTCACTTATATTTATATATTTCATAATTATTTAAGAAAAAATTAAAAATGAATTTTCCAAATCCTATACATAAGTTTATGAATTTCAAATCAATTTTATATAGATAGATTTTAATTGCAGCCATACTGCAAGGCGGGCGGCGATGTTAAGGCCAGATGGCAACATTCATTGCACTCCGAAATTTCGCTAGCTGTTTTGTATAACAATTAACGTATATTTTCTTCGTTAGTAGTTGTGCAAGTAAAATATAATTTTTGTAACCTTCTAAACTTTGGCAAAGTGACCTCTAGTTCACTTTGCAGCTACAACTTAAATTGGTAAGATCACCGCTATCCTGCTGAATCAATAAATACATATATTCCAAATTTCCTAACTATTATTTTTTATTTCATTTGCATAAAATTTCAAACTTTTCCGAGTTGGAAATTTTATTCTATTTCAGAACATATTAAAATCGGTTTTCCACCAAATATTTCATTGGCCTCTTTTAGCGACTGGGTTTCTGCAGGAAAATAGAAAATTCCTAATTTCCACATTTTCAATGTATTTCAGTAAAAAAATAAAAAGCAAATCAAAAAAATATAATTATATCGGTCATTTACTTCAAGAGTGGCATAACTCAAAAAATGTGATTTTTGAGGTAATGATGCAGAAATATTTGCCATATTTTATTTTGTGTCAAAAACTCAGAAAGATATCTTATAAACTCGCCTTGTGAGAAGAGTTTATGTAAACAGACTTTTTTGAATTCTCATATAAAAAGTAACTTATTGAAAACTTTAAATGCGCTTTTCTCCCACTTTGTGTTTTTTGAGTTATGCCACTCTTAACGGAAATGAGCGATATGTGTATACAGAGTTCATGTGATCATGTAGAATCTACATAAATAGTATTGCAAAATTATTCTTGGATTGAATATGACTTCAGCCCTTAAAAATATGTTCTTCAATGTCATCAAGTTCGTCAATGAACTTATTTATTGGCAAAAGGAACTTTCGAAACTTGTCTAATGAGGCCAAAGCTGCACTGAATGAAGGAATTGGATCTATTTAAGCTGCAATGTCTGTTTCTTCAGTATCCTCTGTTTTATCATCCAGCAAGGCAAGCTACAGTCAAGCACATTTGACATTACAATAGGAATGACACGATTGTTTATTAGCAATATTTTTTTGACATGAAAAAAAAACTAAAATTTTTTCTCTGTCGTGCATATAAGCGTGACTGGAGGCAAATATTGGGGATTTTTTGGGGCTCATATCCGAGAAATGCATATAAACGTGTGCATATAAAGGAGAAAAGTGTTAACAAATCTAAATGGAGAAATGAAATTGCACAAGTTTTGATGCATATAAGCGAGAAATGCTTATAAACGGCGTGCATATAAGCGGGGATTATTGTATTACGCTTAATAATTTTTAATAGACACTCGAACCGTTTCTGAATTGCTAAATTACTTACTAATTTTTCTTAAATTTTCATTAATATTTACAATAATTTCGAGTTTCGTTTTTTCCGTGTATAAGAAATCTTTCAAACTGATAACACAATAGAACATCCTGGTAACTGGGTAGCTGGGACTCAGTGAGATCGAATGGATATATGCCAAACACAGGACATTTCTGTCTAAATTTAAATTTAGATACAGACATGTTGAGTTTTGTGTTCTGTTGAGAGAATGTAAGTGAAATCAACTACAAGGGTGAAGGAACTCGATGAAAGAATATTTGTGTGGAGACCTGTCCGAACGTGTCGTATGGCGCAGGGGAATGAATTGAAGTGATAGTACTCGGCGAAATCAACGACAAGAGTGAAGGAACTCGATGAAAGAATATATGTGTGGAGACCTATAGAGCCTTGTCTATTTCATTATATTTTATTTTTTATTTAACTTTTATTTTTGATATTATTTAAATTTTTAATTATATACTTTTTTAGATTTATTTTGAATTTTTTAACATATAAAACAACAATTTTATAAGTTGTTTTTGTGTATAGTGTTTCTTACGTGTTGTTGTTGATGTGAGTTGGTATTAAGTCACTACAGACAATGTTGGCGCATTCAGGGAGAAGTGTGGCCGCAACCGATTTTCACCTTTCGTTGCGGCGCGCTGCCTTTTCGCTCGTATCTCGGGGACAGTTCGTCCTACGGCCATGATCAAGTGAACCATTTCGGTAGCTAATGACGCGAAAAACAACTTTTGTTTCAAACATTTTGCCATGAGAGGCGTATTTCAGGCGCTAGGTAGGAAATTTCACGATTTTAGGCAAATTTTCGAAATTTCAAGGCCGAAATTGGGGTTGAAGATGCAGTCCGATCTCAAAACGGAAAATTGCATTGGAATCAGGAAGTACTAAGGCAACTTTTCCGCACTATTAGAAATCTCGAATCGAAAAAAGTCCAAAATCGACCCACCCTATTGTGCAACCTTCTACCGAGCATTCCCTAAATCTTTCAATATTTGTATTTACATATACTGGGAAGATTTAGATCTTCATCAACTTGACCTATTGAGAAAAGCAGTCCTATACCATGTGTATAGTAATACGGGTATATATAAACATCGTAAATTTTAAGAAGCCTGAGCGTATACTAAAAGAGTACGTCAAGGCACCTATCGAAAAATCCGAATTTTTTCAATTATAATTGTTTCCTTAACTTTTTAAGCCCGAATTTTAAAAGATCAGCATAGTTTACACATAGAATACAAAATCTTAAGCAAACATGAACTTTTCCAGAACGTAATTTTGGTGGATTTCGATACAAATATATTAATAAGAGCATTTCATAAAAGTTAATATATTTTGTTCTTTCTATAAGAAAAAACTGATATAAGAAAGAAATTTCCGGGATTTTTTGACTTTCTTATATCCGTTACCTACTATAACTAGTTTAAATAAAAAAAAAGAATTCATTTGCATCCAATTAATAAAGAACGCAAACGACATCGCGAATCTCATAAATTTTTTTTGGCAATGGGCCTAAAATTTTCTTTCCCGCGGTCGGCAGCCGTTCCAAATTATGTTAAAAATCCATTTTCGACCTTTCTAAACGATTGGTGCAAACAACTTTTTTAGAAAATGAATCCAAAAAGATCTCTTCCGGGAACGTCTCAAATTATGAGTACAATTTCCATCTTCATCGATTGGAGCAAATATTTTTTTCCCTAAATATGTCCGAAACGTTCACTCGCGGGGTCCGGGGCCGACCCGAATTATTTAAAAAATGTATTTTCTATCTTTCCTCATCAATTGGTGCAAAAAAAAATTCAAAACGGTCTCTTTCGTGGTTCGAAGCCGTTCCAAATATGTCAAAAATCCACTTTCCTCATCGATTAAAATCCGTTTTCAACCTTAACTCATCGAAATAGTGCCACCAACATTGATTTTCACTTACTATTTTTATTTTGTCGCTCGCCGTCGCTCCAAAAGTACAAAATGTTTTGGTTGCAGATTTTCGTAGCAAGCGACGGCGCGCCGTGCAGTTGCTGATTTCTATGCGCTGGTTCGTTTGAAAAATGAATATGCAAGAGACCCAGTCGGAATCAAACGTGCAAAAACAAAACAAATGTGCGCAAATTAGTTGCGCAATGCCAGTTGTGAAAATTTCAGGTCAAAGACATTATCTCTGCGAAAGGCAATTTTTTACGCATGTATAACTTGTAAAAAAATGAGAGACTAAAAAAACTTCTCTTGGTGTATCATTGTTGTAAAAAAGCTCATATTCATGGAAAAATAGATTAAATTCTCGGAAAAGTACTTTTTGTTTTTATTGATGAATTTTGAGTTTAATAATTTTGTGTGTAGCCATGCGATGCTTTCGCAGTTTATTTATTTATTTACATCAGTGATGCATGAATTTCTACTGGGTAATGTTTTCTTTAGTGGAAAAGATAAAACACATTTACACTCACGTTCTTTTTTCGTTGGAATTCCTACATACATTTATACACATACTAGCGCGAAATTTTTGTTGTAAACGTCAGCGCGCTGTCGACTTTTGGGCACCTCAGTTGGCGATCCCTTTCCTAGAAGGTTACGCACTTGACTTGTATGCCATTGGTCGGTGTTCGACTTTTAGTTTATAAGATTTTAATTTTTTTTTAATTGGCAACTGACATGCAACAATTGTCATTGGATTTTTTTTTATTCGGAAAGCGCTGTTGTTAAATTCCTTTAATAAAGTAGCAAATGCAACTAATTTATAAATTAAAATATGACAAAATCCAATATCCAATTTTTAATATTCAAAAGTTCAATTTGAACAAAATGGACCTGTGTTCGAATCCCAGTTAAGATATTCATTTTTTTTTTTTGCTTATTTGAAAATATGTATGTACGTTAATTTTGGAATTTCTTTGCTTTTTTATTACAGAAAAGTCAACAAAGGAAAAAGGACATGCATTTTTCATAGTATGTTTTTATATTTTCCATAATTTATTCAATTTATATTAAAAATAAATTTATGTATAATATACATTGTATATAGATTTCATATGAAGTAACTTAAACTAATACTTACGAAAGAAATAGATGGCATAGCATACGTCGTTCAATATGAACGAAAATAAAAATGAACGAAGTTCTGAATTCGTTCCCTTTTGGATTCAAATTATACGGCGAAAATCACATCGGAACCCGACTTCTGAAACATTAAACGTTGCCAGAGAACGAGTATATCTCTTTTTATATTTACTCTCTTTGAATCAGGTTTATGAGAAAAAAAATAGTATAACGGCACTTACGAAATTTGAATTTCGCACAGCAAACCCGGTCGCTTGACCTAATGTGCATTCGTTGTAGATTTTCATCTCGTCTATGGATAACATTATCTCGATGATCGTACTGTTCTGCTCAGACCATTAAAGTTGCTACTTCATTGAACACTGGAGCACTGGCGTTTTCTCAGCTCTTATGATAATTTGGTAGTTGTCTGATGGTATCAGATATTATGTGGTTTAAAATAAGTGTACCAAATAGATCGTGAAATTAATTTTGCAATTCTAAAATGATTTGCCGTTTCGCGAGAAAATGATTAACCTTAACCTTCCGCTTCATTGTTGCCCATGAACAGGCCCGTACCTACTCGACTTTGCTTGGGGGGCAAACAAATTTTACTATACAGTATTGGCCAAAACTTAAGCACCCCCTTAGTACATTTTTTTCAAATCATAAATTTTTTGGGAAAACGACGTTTTTGAACCATGTTGTGAATTTATTATATATATTTATACTTCTATTATTGACAGACAAAAATCTTAAAAATGCAGTGTCTCATAAATAAGAAGTTAATATCAGAGGAACACTTTAAGCCAGAAAACTAAACGGACAAAACTAGAGCACCTCCTTTTTTACGGTAAATAAAAATTTTTAAAATTAGTACTTAGTTGCAAACTCTTTATTCTGGAAGACACAAGCACGTATACAGCTGGACAATAAAAGAGGTACACCAGATTTTCAGTGAATTTTTTAGAAATATCTTATTATTCACATTTTATTTTGAAAAAAGTTGGTAATTATTATGATTAGTATTATTATGGTAAGATATATTAGTATAATTATGGTATTTTTATAAAAAAGGAATAATTTGAATTAAAAAAAAAACAAAGAAAATATCTCACGGTGCGTTTTAAATATTTTAAATGAATATCATTTGTCACCTAAAATTTCTTTTTGGATATTGTTTATTACTCCAAAAGAAAAATTGTCGCGTGAAAATGAAAATCATTTAACGTAGAGATTTTTTTTTATCTCAACTTTAAAAAAAAATTAACTTTTTTTACGTTTTTAGGTACTTTTTTGATAAAAAAAGGTAGGTAAATAATCATATATATATATATAAGAAAATTAAAATATATTTTACATAATTAATAATGAGTAGGAGAACCTTTTTGTTTCATAAATGATGAGAATCGGTTGGGCATGCTGCCTACCAGGCGTGCACATTGGTCTGGAGTAATTTTATGCCAATTCTCTTGATTAACTTGCCACAAGCTGCTTTTCTCGCGGGTTTTCGTGCGGCTACGACCCGTTTGATTATGCCTCATAAGTTCTCTATAGAATTTAAGTTGGAACTTTGAGGTGGCCAGTTCAGAATCTTGGTGGATTGTGTGTCGAGCCAAGATTTGACAAGTGGAGATTAATGTTTTGGACCATTATCAAGCTCGAAAATCCATCTAAGCTGAAAATTTTTGGTGTAATCGGTGGCCAAATGTTTCCTTAGTATATTCCTATATAAAAAATTTGAATGTATGAGTTGCCAGGGCAACAAATTAACAAAAAAACATCAAAAAAAGTCTTCGGTTCGCAAACGGAACACTTTTTCAAAGGCCAGAATTTTTGGAGTATGATTTTTAAAGCGATGAATCCAAGTTCAACGTACTTGGGAGCGATGTTAGTATCTATGTGCAATATACTTCACTCAAAGAATAAATCATTCTAAAAGTCAGTCCTTTGAAGAAGTGTTCCGTTTGCGAACCGAAGACTTTTTTTGATGTTTGTTTGTTTGACATTTTTTCACTTGCGTAAGGTAGCATAAACAGGAGTAGTGCGATCGACACCACAGGCGGGCCTGGAGATTATAATGCATCTTCTGCCTATTGACTTATACATCAGGAATATAGCGGAAAAAGGGATTCTTAGGTTAAAAGAATGCAACAAGCTTCAAAACTCTGATGGTCACGGGTCTATTATGCAAGATATGCAGCGGGAACTCTGCCTCACGGGAAGCGACTACCAATTACCAATACTTGACTTTGACACTGCATACAACATCAACTTTCCAACAAGAGAAGATTGGAACTCAGGAACCGTTCTGGAAGGAAAGGGGCTAACCATCTTCACAGATGGATCCAAGATGGAGTTCGGCGCAGGAGCGGGTGTGTACTCAGATAATATGAGTATGGAGATGTCTTTTAGACTACCCAACTATTGCAGCGTTTTTCAAGCTGAAATCTATGCCATAGACCAAGCCGAACAGATGATACGGAACAGGGAGCTTACTCCCAGGGAATCACCACGTTCAATCCGACAGCATGCTATAGAACTCTGCTGGGTGCGCGGTCATACGGGTATTTCCGGAAATGAGAAAGCTGACGAATGTGCCAGAATAGGATCAGAACAACCAGAGAATCAACAAGTGGTAGACCTTAAGATACCATTGGCGGAATTACACTATCGGATAGAGGACATAATCAAGAAACAAACGAAAAGAAGGTGGAACCTTACAACCGGATGCAGAACGTCTCGAATCATGTGGCCTAGATTGAATCTGGGAAGGACGCAATCTCTCTTAAGATTCAGAAGAGGAGAGCTTAGGACTGTTGTAGGAGTACTGACGGGGCACTGTGTCATTGGCCCTATGGCCGCCAGATATAATGCTCCTTTCAGAGATTTCTGCAGGAGCTGCGGAGATGAAGAAGAGGATGAGACGGTTAAACACCTGCTCTGCGAATGCCCCGGGCTAATGAGGAAACGAATCAAATATTTTGGTTCTACGTTCTTTGTTGGTCTTGAGGAACTAGCCGAGCTGGAGCTCACCAGTATCCTCAACTTCACCAAGACTTCTGGGTGGTTCACCCTCATTCAGTAGGACTTTTTAAAGGAGAAGGAGGGGAATATTTTTATATATATGTATATGTAGGGTATCACAATGGGCACGAGTGAATCTTGCTTTGCAAGCAACCCTTTTTAACCTAACCTAAGGTAGCATAATAGTTGGCAAAATATCAACATATCCAAATTGGATTATAGTATCCTGAATACGGAAAATGGGACCTACCCCGTAGTAGGAAAAGCATGTCCAAACCATTATGTTTCCACCAACATGATTTACCGTTTTCTTTCTGTAGCGCTGGTCGAAATCCTTCCCTTTAGGATGACGAACATTCCTTGCAACATCATTGGGGTACAAATTAATTTTAGTTTCGTCACTCCATGGTATATTTGTCCACTTTTTGGTTCCTTCTTCTCCGAACCATGAAGCATGATTTTTGGCAACGGCTTTCCTCATTTGTAAGTTTTTCTTACGAAGAAGTGGAATCTTACTCTCTAATCTACCAGGAAGCTTTACATACACTAACCTTCATCAAACATTTCTGGAAGATATATGTTGCCCATTTTGGCAGCTATTCTACCCTCAGAAGCGAAATTGGCGTATCTCAAAAAACGCGTTTCGAGATAATTGATGTTTTGTTTATGTCAATTTGAAATACATGCAAAATTGAGATAAAGGAAATTGTTTTAGGAGAATTTTTATATGTTCGAACTAAGATACGGCATTTGGCGTAGTTCATTAGATGCGTAATTTCTTAAGCTATCCGATGCCATAAGAATCACGAATATACATTTTTTTGAAATGCGCCCATTTCGCTTCTGATTGCAGAATAGCTGCCGAAATGGGCAACATATGTCTTCCAGAAATTTTAAATGGAGAAGGGGCTAAGCCCCCCTAGCCCCTATGGTAGGTACGGGCCTGCCCATGAAGTAAGTAGAATCTCCACCGGGAAGCGGAAGAAATAACCATAAATTGGTATACTTGTCCTTGTATTTAAAATTTTGTCATAAAACCATCTTCGCGAATAATATTTGTTGCAGCAAATGATGTCATTTGGAAGCAAGAATTGTAAATTTGAATGTTTTTTTTTTTAATGTTGGGACAACGGAGTAGTTTGGTACACGGAAGTGCGAAGTGTCTCTGTGACAAATAACCTTTGCCATTGGATCAGCACAATTTATCCATTTGACCAATTGTAACATTGGGCAAATAATAAGCAACCAAAAGTCAAAAGAGCCAAAATCATTAAAGAATCCGTCCGTTATAAATCTGACGTGAAATCGAATACTTAAAACTATCGACCTATCGATATTCTTCCAATAATTGAAAGGTTCTAAATTAATAGTTGCCAGAAAATTGATAAAAAATATAGAGAAACATAAAATAATTGAACGAAGTCAATTCAGTTTTCAGAAAGGGAAAAACAAATAAGCTCCTTGGTAACTGTGCTGACAATCTTAATAATTTATTCATTGATTTTAGTAAGACTTTGGATACGCTGTCGCATGTACAGTTCAATCAATAAATGGAAAATATTGGAATTTATGGCAACTGCATTGAATGGTTCAGAAATTACATACACCTCAGATCATACCGAGTCTGAATCGACCAAAATTTCAGCAAGAAACAACCCTGTATCATGATGCTCCACAGGTTTCAAAACTTTGAGTTGGACTTTAAATTGCAAATATATTATAGTATATAAAAAGCTTCGCTGTATACGCCTATACCGATGATACAGCCAATGTTGTGTCACACTGCGAATTAAATACAGCCATAGAAATAATGCAGGAAAACACACATACTACTTGTATGTCAACTTAAGATGATAATACCTACACTGAGAAAAGAGTACGCTTCCTTTAAATAAATGTATTTGGTTGATAGATTTTTAAAATATTTGTTGACTATTAACAAATTTTGCTAGTTATTGCCATGTCCTTAATTGAAATTTAAATGGTTGCTTATTGGGCCAAACGTTACATTAGTTTGAGTCGATTGAATAAATTTGTTTGGGTTGAATATAATTTGTTAATCTTATTTTTATTTGATTTCACTTCTCATTAACATGAAAACTTTGCAATTCACAACATATTCAAGTAAAACACTATTCAAGTATATTCTGCTTAGTACGCAATTTAGGTATTTATGATTTATACCATCGACATCCTAGATAAGGATGTTACGATATTGGAAAAATCGTTTTTGGTTATCGATTTTTAGTACAAATCGATATTAATGCATACGTTTGCGAAAAAAAAAATTTTGTAGTCAAATTTTTTCAAAAGCTTATAACTTTGGAATGGATACAACGATTTTTATAAATTTAACGGTTTTCGATTCGTATTGAAATAGAGTATATGTATTTAGAGTATTTAAATTTTTTTTTGGAGGCCCCATGCCCCTAAATGGCAAAAACTGGTAATTTGGGTCCGTTGGTGTTTTTTTTGGCCACTTTGGGGGTGGGACCAGTTCCAAAATAATTTTAAACACCACCATCGTGTTCAGCATCCTCGAAAACGGGGGGTAGAGGTAGTTTTGTTGCTGCTTTAATTATTTGTATTTTTCAAGTTTTTTTCCGATTCACAGAATCCACTATAAGCTCATTGTGCAGAGTTACAAACAGTGTTGATCTCGTCTCTTTGTCAGTGTCGGTTGTGTTTTTGTGCTGTTTTTTTTAATACGTATATTTCTTTGTGTTTAATAATTTTGTTCAATAACAATAATTTTATTTATTTTGCGCGTACATAATTGTCGCTGTTTAATAATAATTGGTGTAGGTAGAAATTTGATTTGATTAAGTTTTGTATGTTTGCTTACTTTAATTTAATTTATTCTTTAATGTAAACATACATACGTACGTGAGTACATTTCTTTCTACAAGCAGTGTAAAGCAGTGATCAGTTTTGTTTTTTCATTCCCTTTTCTGCTTTGTCCGCTTACATTGCTTTACCTTAATCTCAATAGGTTGTTGTAGTTGCTGTTCAACGGGTATATTTTTCACAATTTTAACCCGTTGTAAGCACTTTTAAAAATTTTTTAGGTCTTAACTTAGTCTTTTCTTTTTTTCATGATGGATTATTTTTCGTCTGAAAACTTGTTAGCTTGCTCTTTAAGAGATCAATGTAAAAGTCAGAATATATTGAATGCCATGTTTTCCTGTTCAGGTCCCTGTGAACAGGTCTTTCATGCCTCTTGTGCAGGCCTAACTAACACTATTACTGATTTATTATCCTCTAATCGTTCGGGCCTGCATTGGTACTGTCCATCGTGCAGGGCCCTGTCCCCTTCGGTGTTTTTCGACAAAATTAAACAATTTGGGGAAAATCTTAACAATTTGAATAATAATTTCAGAGATATTCTAAATAATTATTTAGACATAACTCCTCAAATTGAAAAAAGCCTTAATGAAGCTGTCTCACCCGATGTTAGTTCGCTTCAAAATAAAACTATTACTGAGGCTGCAATGGTTTTTTCTTCTACTCCTTCGATCTCTACTCTACCCAAGCAAGCTATTTCCCTGAAGAAGAAAAGAAAATTTAAACGAAAATTAAATAAGAATCGTAAGTCGAATGTTAACTTGGGTAGTGTGGGGGGGGCGAGTGACACAGCTGCTAATCGTGAAGTAACTGCCTGAGATCCCCCTCTAAATACCTCTCCGTCTACTTCCAACTTTCCTGCTTCTGCTCCTATAAATAATCCTCCACCCCTTTCCTCCACTATCGATACTCCTCTATCCATTTCTGTTATTCCTAATCCGCAAGGTGTTGTTACGATTGGTGGTTCTGTGGCACCTGTCTCCTTGCAAGCATTGCCAAGGTTCAAATCGATTTTCATTTCATGTCTTAATGCTAACACTACCACTGACAATGTTATAAACTATATCAGACAAAACCAAATTATTCCTGCCGATGCCTTCGTTTCTTGCAGGAAAATCGGTAATAAACCAACTCATGCATCTTTTAAAATTACAGTGGCATCTTCTCATGTTTCTGCCATTTTAAATTCTAATGCATGGGTGGATAATATCTTTGTCTCAGAATTTAAGTCGAAAACAAAATAATAAGACTGTCCGTTCCAATTCAAAAAACTGAAGCGGCTATCCCTTTACTATCAAAATATAAGGGGTTTGCGTTCTAAGACGCATGACATCTTTTTAGCCACTCAGAATTTTTCTGAGGATATTATCGTTTTTACCGAAACTTGGTTAAATAACACTTTTCTCAATTTGGAACTTTTTGACAATAGTTTCAATGTTTTTAGAAGAGACAGACACTTGGAAGACATTTCTTCTGTTGGTGGAGGTGTCTTAATAGCCATAAAAAATAATTTAACTAGTTCATTAATCGAAATTGCCTGCGCACCTAATATTGAACTATATGCGTTAAAGTTACATATTGTAACTCCAATATTTATATTCTTAACGCTTATGTTCCTCCAAATAGTAGCGCAGATGTCTACAAATGTCTTTCGATGTCCGTAGAATACATAATAAATAAACTAGACACTAATGACGACATTTTATTGTTAGGTGATTTCAATCTGCCTGACCTTAAATGGACTCCTTCGGATGATGATACATATTTTTATGCATCGTGTCCAAAAACTCGACAACAACAAATTTTTGTTGACGAAATACTTTCAAGTTTACAACAAGTAAGTTGTATAACTAATTCTCATGGACGACAACTTGACTTAGTCTTGGCTGCAAATAGTAGTAATGTTGTTGTGAGAAATGCTATCCATGCTCTTTCTACGGTTGATTCCTATCATCCACCTTTGAGTATTGTGTACCAATCTGACAATGAAAATTTAATTAATGCATGTTCCTCCATCAATATTTATGAATTCAATTTTAAAAAAGCTGACTTTTTAAAGATGAATGAGAATTTAAGGAATAAATTAAACGACCTTATTATTTTTTTTTAATAATACGAGTAATTCATTTGATGAGTGCATTAAATTTTTCTATGGTGAACTTTTTTCGGCCATAGCATTGTCGGTGCCTTATGCAAAGAGGTATGTTAATAATTCTTCATACCCTTGGTAGACAAAGGATTTAAAAAAAATTCGCAATGACCGTAATAGGGCGTGGAACAAATACGTTTGTAGTCAGGACCGAAATGACTTAGTTGCTTACCAGCGACTTTTCCATGAATTTAAGGATATGTCGGCTTTAGTTTATTCTGAATATTTGAATAAAATTAGGTTGAATATTCTTCATGACCCCAAGCATTTTTGGGGATTTATTAATACAAAAAAAAAGTCTGACGGGTTTCCATCAGAATTCAGAACAGTTGATGGGCTCACTAGCGACCCACAAATTATAGCTGGGTTGTTTGCTAATTTGTTTAAAGAATCCTTTTCTACGGAATTATTTAGCCCTGAGATCAACTATTTTGAATATATGGATAACGACCCTTTAGTTTCGATTAATGAGATATCTTTCTCACCTGAACTAATAGAGAAATATATCTCATCTCTTGATGATGACTTCAGCTCCGGACCTGATGGTATTCCTGCGATAGTACTAGTAAGCTGTAGCTCTGTGCTGAGTCAGCCCCTCAGTTTGTTATTTAATAAATCAATTAGATATAGCTATTTTCCTAAATTTTGGAAAAATGCATACATAAGCCCCATTTTCAAGAAAGGGTGTAAAAATTATGTTTCAAATTACAGGCCCGTAGCGAAGTTATCATCGATACCGAAAATTTTTGAACGCATTGTGTACGATCAAGTTAAGGTGTGCTGTAGTGAAGTCATAACAACTCGTCAGCATGGTTTTTTTAATGGCAGATCTACAGTTTCTAACCTCCTTGATTTTACTTCCTTTGCATTAAGCTCTTTTGACTCTGGTGGGCAAGTTGACTGCATCTACACTGACTTCAGTAAAGCATTTGACAAATTACCACATAATTTGATTTTATTTAAGTTAAAAAAGCTTGGATTTCCTTTAAGTTTTGTCAGCTGGATTGAATCTTATTTATCTGATCGCTCATATCAGATAAGATTTCGGAGGGTGTTTTCCTCCCCATTCAGCGCGGCATCAGGTGTTCCACAAGGAAGCCACCTGGGGCCGCTCCTGTTCATTTTAGCAATTAATGACGTTACACATGTCATTGAAAACTCGCATCTGCTAATAAATGCAGATGACATGAAAATTTACAGGAACGTGAAGGGGGTTGGGGATACTATTCCACTTTAGTCTGACTTGAAATCCTTTGAGATTTAATGTTCTAAAAATAACTTACATCTTAATCCTGACAAATGCCAAACTATGATTTTCACCAGGAGAAAAAATATTGTGGAGTTTGATTACGAATTAAATGATAAGAAAATTGGTCGTGTTGATTTAGTCAAAGACCTAGGTATACATTTTGATGTTAAATTAACTTTTAATGAGCATATTAATCAAATTTGTAAAAAATCCTCATCTCTGCTTGGCTTCATTAAGAGGTGGGCAAAAGAATTTAATAGCCCTTTAGTAACGGTGACTTTATATAATACAATAGTGCGTCCTCACTTAGAGTACGCCAGCCAAGTGTGGTCACCATTTTATAATATTCACATTAATAGAATTGAGAGAATTCAAAAAAAGTTTATTCATTTTGCTCTCAATGGCTTAAATTGGATTGACTCTTTAAACCTTCCTCCTTATGAGGATCGTTTGAAGTTACTACATATGCAGTCTTTGAGCTCGCGTAGAAATATTGCGGATATACTTTATCTGCATCAACTTGTGACTGGGTCTCTTGCTGCACCAGAGCTTCTTAATTATATTCATTTAAATACTAATCGCAGGAGTAATCGTAACTCTTATCAATTATTTTACCAACCTTTCAGTAGAACTAATTATATGGCTACAGCTCCTTTTAATCGCATGACTACTCTTATTAATAATTGCGATGTATATGATATTAGCTTGTCAAAAGGTCAGCTCAAGCTTAGATTGAAAAATAACTATAGCTAATTTTGTAGCTTAATGGTTGTTGGTCTTTATGTTTGTGTTGTCTGAGCCCCACCGCATGATGGGTAAATTTTTTCTAACATTTATGCCTTGGACCATGTTAATAAATTCATACAATTACATTCATGCAATTGTATGTTTATATACATATGATCTGGGTGGGTATGTTGAGAAAGTGTGATAAAGCTAAGAAGAAATTATAAAAAAATAAAAAATTAATTGCATGTATAATTTTTTCATTTCCACTAATATATAAGCTTTTTACTTGGTTTTAAAGCTTCATGCTAAATTGCTAAGAAAGCAAATAGCTGTAGTAGCTAAACTCTATTATTATAAAAAAATACGTCAAGAGCGATTCATTTTTTTCTCAACGGAATATTCTACTTTAATATTTTTAACATTTATATAATTTTTTTCGATCGGACAGGGAAGGCTATTTTTCATTAACATTTAATAAATAAACATGTTTTAAACATTGAAAAACACATTATTTAAAATTGAAAAAATCTCACTTATACTCTATTTCAATACAAATCGAACACCGTTAAATTTATAAAAATCGTCGCATCCGTTCAAAAGTTATAAATTTTGTTCCCGAATTTCAATTGCCTATAACAAAAAAAAAAAAAAAAAATAAAAAAAAATCATTTCATATTTTAATTTCTAGCACATACCTACAAAATTTCATTAAAAAATAAAATTTTTTTTTAAAAGTGGCCCAGTGGAAAATTCTGGCCCATATGCGACATTTTAAGATATATCAAATATTTAATTCGCCTATATCAAATATACTATTTGTTAATTATTACCAAATTTTGGTATATATAGTTAAATTGTTTTCTCAGTGTAGTAATCATTTTGTTACTATTTCTCGGAAAAATTGATAAAAAGTACGTTTGACGTACAAATACTAAATTCCGATTTTAAATTCAAGACATTCGCGAAAAGTCCAAAAGCCATCATTCATCATCATCAAACCGAAATGCTCAGTGGGTTGTATTAAAAGATCTAAACTTAAGTTGAGATGCAATACGATATAGGGATATAAAATTCACAAGAAACATGAAGTTCACGTAGAAACTTTTTTTCTATAGAACTGAAGTTTAAGTTGTGTAAAATCGGTTTAAGCATATTTTAGTACAATCAATAGTTTTGCTTTATCATGCTTACTATTAGTTTCACCAAAAAGCAATTAACAATGAATGTATGTAATCACAATAGTCCTTCCGTTTAATTCGATGACTGGCAGAAAGAGACTTTCTCTCCGGAATCATACGATATATTTACTTAACTAATTCTTGTCAATTATTTATTTTTGCATGTTTTCTTTTGTTTTACATCATCTTCTGTTTTGCTATATGGCAAAGAACGTAATTGTTTACTAAAGAAGTCCAGAATTCGTTTATGTTCTTGATTTTTAGATAAAATTGTTAAATGTTGCGAGAATGTTTCATAGAAAGTAATGAAAGTCATGGGAAGGCTGGAAATTGCCGTAAATACAATAACAATTCAATACTTTTTTTCCAATAACAAAATCGAAAGTTCATTTACATCCAGGCAACTTTCAATAGATATGGACTTCTTTAAAACAATTGTGCCCTTTTTTTGCTTTTGCAATCACAATCAGTTAATGATTTGACAATTTCCTACACTTCCTGTGTGTAGTCCTTTGGGAACTTTTACAGTCATGTGTTAAAACAATAGTTATTACGTTTATTATGCACAATGCAAGCGAAAACCAAATAAACAATTTATTGTAGTGAAATGGAATGATTTTAGGGTTGTAATAACAAACACATACGGGTTGATTTAATAATAACTTTGTACACAAAAGGAATTATCTATGATAAGGGAAAAAAGTTTCAGATATAAGAAACACGAAAAAATAGGCAGAAGTTCACAGAATGAAAAACTTGTGCAAATTTATCTAAAAATCGAATTTATCATTCCTTAGCCTTAGGCATTTACTCTCAAAGTTTTTATAGCCTATATTCAGTTTGTCTTTCCGTTTCTAACGCATAAAAGTGGATGTGACAAGTATTGAAATGTATATACCCATTTTTGATTAAGATTACCTGAGGCGATGCAAGTCTGAGCAGAGACTTACTAGTACCACGGCTGTCAGAAGTGTCGTTTGCAGCCTAAAATCGGGATGGTTCCTTGTAGAGCATCTTGATGGCTTAGCACCAGGTTAAGCACAAAGTGAAGTCGAATTTCAAGCTGGGGCTGTGGCTCAATCGAAGGTTAAGGCTTAAGGCAAGCCTGCGCACATCATTAAGGGAAAGTATGTACATCAGATATTATTCGGTACCTATGCTATGGTACATGTCCTATAAAAACATAATATAAAATTTTGTTCTGAGATAGTGGTACCTTGCTTACATGAAATACTTAAAGACACTGTAATGAAGAAGTTTTTTAAAGTTACGCAGTCTATTTGCACACAAGTACTAGGAATGGTTTAGTCAAGCACATGTCCAAAAGTAGATACATCTGAATAAGAAAGCGTGGCACCCTAAGCAAAACTTAAACATGTTACACTAAGAATGCTACGAGTTTTGGTAATTGTTGTTAAATTCAACATGGGAATGTTTAATGAACAAAACAACCATTCGACAGGGCCAGTTTAGACAAATGGCCCTGTCTCTAATGAGTTTGGATTAACAACCTACAACATTTCGATAAATGAAGTCATAGACAACATGAACTGTGGCGCACACACGGGCATGTTACTGAAACCAGAGCATGGTTCAATTTTCCTAACACCGTCAAATGTTACTTAATTCCAGAGCCGCATTTAGAAATCTGAGGCCCTTAGGCCAATGACAAGTGAGGGCCCCAAAACTTAATACACTTGAAAATAATAACTGTGCTTGAAATTCTGTAAATAGTATTTTACACACAATGAATCTTAATCTACGCTAGAAAAACTTTGCGACATTTTTTATATGCAATGATATAATAAGATCGTCAAAATTTAAACTACAAAGAATGTCATTTTCTGTACTAAGAATAACTAAATTGATGAATTGATCTTGGTTCATACTCGTCCGCAATCTGTTATTGACGAGTTTTAATTTCGAGAAAGTTTTTTCTCCACTGCAGTTTCTTATGTTACCATCATTGAGAAATAAATACTTAAGTAACATTTCAGCATGTGGACTGCGGGTTATTTTGCAAGACGATTCGATGCAAGAAGAGTTAATTTTTAACATATTGCTCTGAGAATGCAACAAGGTGCTCAAATTCATTTCCCAAATTTGAATCTTAATCTGCAGGATAGCAATTCACCAGCAAGAATGATAGAAAAGAAGATTACGCATTGCGCATCTCCGCCATATTGGATGTCAATTTAGAGCGTCATATGGAGGACGGTTAGAGTTGCCGTGGAATAAGAAATACATAATCAAGTTACTTTTTTACTACAAATGTTCCCAAAACCTGTACTAATTTCTATTTTATGATCATATAATATATTAGTGGAAAAAATCATGTTTTCCGATACTGAAACTACTATTTTGATACTTCTTTATTTTGTTATTGGAAAATTAGCTCAAACTATGAGTTCAAGAAGTAGGTGTAAATAAAACTTTTCGATAGACATAGGTAGGTATGTTCAAGTTCACTGTCCAAACGTCGACAGCGAGTTGATGGCCCAGAAAATCTTGCTGGTTAGGAGACGTCCATTAATTACGTGAGCTAAAATAAGGGGGAGGGGGTCCGGCAAAATCTCACCAAGGGAGGAGGGGGTCAAGAAAAACCTCACGTTAACTTTTTAATGCATATAATTTACATTAAAAATTATAATTGAAATCTCACGGGAGGGGAGAGTGGTCCCACCAGATCTCATCAAATCTCACCAAGGGGAGGGGAGGGTCCGAATTTTCAAAAAAAACACCTCACGTAATTAATGGAAGTCCCCTTACATATTCCATAAACTGCACGTAAAGGTTTCCAACATATCACAACAACAATAAACCGAGATGACCTTCACATCGCTTAACCATCTCAGTGAAGGTAGACTGTCAAAGCAAATTAAGGAGCTAATGACTCATGTCAGACTACTCGACAAAATTTTATAGGACTTTAATGACGCCGGAATAGAAATAGCCGAACAATATTTAGAAGAAAACTCTTAGAACAGGCAAATTATGTAAACTGCAACATTAAAGTAAAAAAAAATTTTTCAGAGGTAGAATGTATTTTAGAATTAAATTTCTTACTAAGGACTTAGATCAAAATGTCCATAAAAGAAAACGAAAACTTAATAAAGCAATTACCTGAGTTAGAATTTGTTTTTCATTGCTTACAAGATCTACATGGATATTTTTACAACTTTTATTAAAATATAATAGTGAAATAGTTAAATATAATAAAAATAATAATATAAGTAAATATCGAAGTTAAACTCAAAATAAATAATTAGGCAATTCACGGTAAGCTAAAGTGTCATAATGTCTTAAAATATTATGACTGTCTTAAATATTTTGTAGTTGTTTTCCATATAAAAATTAAATAAGGCAATACAACTCTGCGCCTAAATATTTTTGCATATAGGCTAAAAATTAGTTGAGGAAAAAAGTACTCGGCAACCCTTATATATTTGTTACAAAAATAGAAAATTGCAACCGTGATTGTCCTGCAGATGACGACATGCGCAGAAGATTTTCATTTGAAAACTCGGAATGCGTAATCTTTTTTTCTATCATTCTTGATTCACCAGTTCCTTAGCATTCTACTGAGTCTGGGAAGGTTTCATTCCCTTTAATTCAGCTATGAAACCGAATCATTGATACATGATTTCATACCCTGCGATACGTTCATCTAACGACATGATAAGCTGGTCAACTACAGGGAGAAAAGATGCTGTTCGAAATTTTTCTCTTGGCGTCAATTGAACAGCTGGTATTCTTCCATAATCGACGGGCCCTTGCCACACATTTACTGATCGAACACGAATACATTCATACACTGACAAAACAATTTCATTATATATACCAAAATTTGGTAATAATCAATTATATATTTGGTAATAATTACCAAATCATATTTTGGTTGAAATAAATATTATTTGTAGCAATCATTCGTTTGTCAATAATCACAAAATCACGTAAAAAAATATTTTCTTTTCGCAAACATATACATTCATTAATATCGATTTGTGTTAAAAACCGAAGACCAAAAACGATTTTTCCAATATCGTTACATCCTTATATAGGATGTCGTTTGTATTTATACAATCATAAATACCTAAATTGCGTACCAAGCAGAATATACTTAAGTAGTGTTTTACTTGAATATGTTGTGAACTGCAAAGTTTTCATGTTAATGAGAAGTGATATCTAATAAAAATAGGATTAACAAATTATATTCAACCCAAACACCTTTTTTCAATCAACTCAAACTAATGTAACGTTTGGCCCAATAAGCAACCATTTAAATTTCAATTAAGAACATGGTAATAACGAGGGATGTTATGGATATCCGTATCCGTAACCGAAACCACCGGATATCCGAAAAAAAAACACTATCCGTAACCGTAACCGAAACCGAAATAAAGAGTTTTTAATATCCGTATCCGTAACCGTAACCGAAATATTATATCCAGATATAAACAGTTGTGCAATCATATTTGTAACAATTACGCTACAGCACAACTCTTCTGAGTTTACCCAATAATCGATTTTGTAAATCAATAAAATGTTATATTTTGTAAAATCTATATCAAAATTCGCATTTTCTCTTGTATTCGTTTCAAAATTAAAAGTAAAGCCTGCGTTTATTTTACTACGGTTTAAGATTTAATTGTTTCATATAATTGATGTGAAACCTAAAACGAGCAAGGTTTGGAAATATTTCACTGAAATTTATAGTGATTTAGCAAAGTGCAAGCAGTGTGAAAAAAAAATTTTCACGTAAAGGTGGCGGGACCAGTTCAATAGTGGGACCACTACCACTTCCCTTAAGTCAACCAAAATATCCGTATCCGAAACCGAAACCGAAATAAAATTATATCCTTTACCGATATCCGAAACCGATACAAAAATATATAAATATCCGTATCCGTAACCGAATCCGAAACTTCATATCCATAACATCCCTAGTAATAACTACCAAAATTTGTTGATTAGGTTAGGTTTGGTTATAGTGGTGGATTAAAAGCCCCACATAGAGACTTTGGTCCATAGTGATACCACAACTCTGAAGATCTATTTAGAAAAAAAATTTTTGATAGTTAACAAACATTTTAAAAATCTATCAACCAAATACATTTGTTTAAAGGAAGCATACTCTATTCTCAGTGTACTCTTGAGTATCTGATAGTTTTTTTCCTGCAGTTTCATATGGCTCGAATGCGTCGCTTTTTGATTGAACAAATGACTTCAAAGGTTTGACAGAGCCATCGTTGAACTTTGTAAATACTTACTCGTTGAGTTGAACCATTCAAGAATATCGTGCCAAAATTGAGTGTAAACGTTATTTCCAGTCAAGACATAATTTGAAAAAGACCAACAGCTTGAACTATCACGATATTTTGTTGTTGAACGTCGCACATACAGGTATTTAGATGATTTAGCCGGCCAAAAGTGGTCTTTCTAAAAGCAAAGCAAGTTGATAAAAATAGGTTTAAAATGCAGCCAGATATATTTGTGGCTCAATCTTATTTTGCGTTTCCTGTCATTCGCAGCCAGTGACTGTTAAAGTCAATTTGAATTCGAGTGTCGACTAAAGTTTTCTTAGATTTTTTTTCTTCTTACATATCAAAATACTGTTTTTACATATAGTAATAAGTACTTTGTGAATTGGTGAAACTTATATAAGCTATGGATTCTGAAACTGCAGGTAATTGCCTTTATTTTGAATGTAAAAATAGTGCAGAATATTGTGATTATCAAGGTTTTCTTGTAACTTAGAAGAAGTTTGCTTAAATTGCAGTTTTAACATAAAAAATATAATAATAATTAGGGGTTACTTCTATTGCAGGATTCGTTCGGGTATTTATTTCTATTTTGTCGAAAATTTGTATCTATTTACTATCTATAATCAATAAAACTAAAGTCCGAAATGCTCCGGTTTTCCAACTTCAACGATTTTAAGTTCAGTACTTAAAGAAATATGCTATTTAAATCAAAATAAACGCTTTTTTTAATAAATTTAACCACGTCTTTTTTCTTTTTTTCAATTTTCTTAAAACATAGACTGAAATCACTGCTTTATCATTGTACAGCATTAATCAAACATTTAGAATCAATTTTCATTTCAAAATAATTTTGTCCAGCTAATTGAGTTCAATGTATGTAATGTAATGTATATTAATGTATTCTAAACAGATTTATATCCATAAAGGAGAGCTTTACAGCATCACAGCAACAAAAGAACGATTGTCACTCAAATTTTTAAGAGTATAAAAAGTGTGCCTGTTTTTTCAGCCACAAGTCTTTTATTCAATATTTTATATCGTGCAGTAGAGCCTTTGAAAAATACAAAAATTTCTTCAACAAAACTCCTTTTTTTTTCAAACTTATTATTTATTTATTGTAACAATTCGCTTGACTAACAATAAGTACACAGATCTTGAAAACTAATGGAGAGTTGAACTTTTCTAAGCTATTGCTAAGAAATGTCGTAATTTTTTCAAATTAAACTCTGTGTATAAATATTCGTAGGAATACCTCCTATTTCTAGATTGAAAACTCTTTCCAACACATAATCTGAGAACTTTTCTTTCTAACCGTTCTATTTCTGACGCTACTGTAGGGGAAATCGTGCACCATGTGGGAAATGCATAAAGAAGTACGGGTCGAATTAAGGTTTTATATATCAGTAACTTTGATTTTTTGAAAAATTCTTTATTGCATAGCAAAGACATGAAGGTATTGGTGACTTTCCCAGCTTTTTCAATGTTGCTTCTAGCATGACTTAAATTTAAGTAAATTATTGAAGATTACCCCTAAGTATTTGATATTTTTTTTGAAAGGTATCACAGTTCTGTCAATTTTCAAGATTAGATTATTACTTTCTCTAACCGCTCCTTCTTTACCTTTACCACTTGCATTTCTAAAACAAATGCAATTAGTTTTTTGATAATAAATTTTAACACCCCATTATTTATAAAAAATATTAATTATGTTTATGTGCTTTTGTAGTTTCTTGAGCGCATCAAGAGGGTAGTAATCGCTCGAAAAAGCAAAGGTGGCATCCACGAACAGTATTCCTGTTGAAGAGGGATTATTATTTATTGATTCAATATATGGAAAGTCATACATTAATATGTTAAACAACCTAGGGCCCAAAACAGAACCTTGAGCGACTCCAGTCAGTGTTTCGCAACTGTTTGAGGTACTCTCCTGGATCTGGATGAAAAATTTTCTATTAGTCCGAAAGCTATCCAGCAAATAGAAAATCTGTGGTGGAAAATTTAATTGAATAGTTTTGTAAAGCAGCCCCTCCCTCCATACTCTATCAAACGCTTTCTCCAAGTCAAGTGAACATGCAACAGTGCATTTTTGATTCCTCAAACCAGAGGTAATGTCATTATGTACCTTTAATAGCGCATGGACTTTTTGAATCCAAACTGGTAGTCTGAAATATATTCAATTGGAATCAAATTAGGAGAATCCATTTTCAGCATGATCAGTGAGATTGGGCGAAAGTAATTAATAGACTGATAATTATTTTTTTAGCTATAGGTAATATTTTAGCCAATTTCCAACTATTTGGAAAATACCCATTGTTTATGCAATTATTGAACAAGATTGCTAGAAATTTAAACGCTTGGCTAGAAATTTTCTTCAATACAAAATTCGAGATATCGTCAGGTGCACTGTGCACATGATTTCTTCGGCTTCAGATATTGAATTAAATCCATTATTTCTTCTTGCGATGTGAAATACTCAGCGACTTGTGGTGAAAGTGCTGTGTTATCTGTTCCGAATAAAAAAATGTTCGCTGGCTTGGTGGTACGCATGGTGAGTTATTTAGATTGAACATCGTTAACCTGATCTAAATCATAGTTCGGAGTATTTTCTTCAAAAATAACTTTGAAGTGATTTTCAAAAGCCGTTACTATCTCTTGTTCACTTGATAACAAAGTCCCATTCACGATTACTTGGTTACAAGTAAATTTCTTTTTTTTTCCAGTTATCATAAAAATTTCCTTAAAGGACCACGGTCCAGGAACAATGTTTGCCAATCTTTCATTAAATTGCTTGTTAAGTCAGATTCTTATTTTATCTTTAATAATTTTGCTGAGCAATGAGATCTTATTGGACAATTCTTTGTAAGCACTATTTATTCTGTTGTAAGAATTATGGAAGATACGTTTCAGATGTTTTTGCCAAGATTGTTTTATCTTGAAAAGATTCTCTATATCACTAGGAAGATTTTTATATTTGCTAAAGTTAGCAGTAATGTTTTCAGAGTACCTGTTTAGTGTCTCTAGAGGAACTTTGTTGAATTTATCGATGTGTTTATCGATTTCATTATTCGAAAGTGTACGGTTGTGAGTAGGAAGGCACTGAGAAAATTCAGTATCCAGTTGCTCTCTGAAAACACCCCAGTCTGTATTCTTGAATGATGTTAGCACTTCGATGTTAGCACTTCGTTGAGTAATGGGCACTTCAATAACCTGGAAGGAAAGGTTGAAAACAAAGAGGCAGTGATCTGTAAACGTCAGGAGGGTTCTAATACTATAATTTATATCAATTAAATTAATTAAGGGAGAAGATACCAGAAAGTGATCCAAATATGAAGAACACCTGGGGAAAGTCGGAGTCGCTGAAGTAATTAGAGTCAACATGAGTAAATGGTTGCGTTGTCATTTTTCGAAGGTTAATATTAAAATTGTCATCCCCCCAGATTGGGCTGCGCGCATTAAAATCTCCACCAATGTCTGCACCATCAAACGTAGATGTGAATGTTTCAATTTTATTTAATTCCGCTAATAATAGTTCTGTTCTACAATTTGTAGGAACATATACTGATCCAAATAATATATTTTTATCAACTCCGTGAAATTTAATGTTTACTGCAACGAAACAGCCTGGAAATTTATGATCTGGTAGATTGAAAATTCTATATTTTATGTTGTTTTTGATGGCAATCGCCACCCCCTGTTGAGCGTCATTTCTCAAAAAGTTATAATTTTCGAGAAAAACTTTGTGCTTATTACTGAGATGCGTTTCTTGGATAAAGGCTATTGAGATGCTACTGGCGTGAAGAATTTTCTGAAGTTCTATTCTTCTGTTATGCTCTACTAGTGAGGATATATTGAATGTAAGCAAATTAGTTGTCATTATCTTTAAGGATAATTTGACTTAAAAGTTTCAAATAGTGAATAGTGAGAACTGCAGTTGTTTATATTCTTCATGAATGTTTAAATCTTCATCAGCAGCCCCTGCACATCCATTCCAAATAAGTTATTCGACAAACTAAAAAATTGTCGCTCCCTAAAATGGCTAGCATAAGAAACAGTGAGCGGAGGCGGATTTTTTGAAGGAATGAAAATCGGAGCATTCCTTTTTTCTCTTTCTTCCTTTGTTTTTTTAGAAATTTTTTTCTTCAGCTCATTATATTCCTTGTACTTGGTGCAGCCACGATACATAGTTAGCAGGATGGTCACTACCACAATTCACACATACTGGATTCATTCCCAATGCTTTAATAATGGTGCATTCCCCCGGCTTGTGTTTCTCAGTACATTTGACGCATTTAAAATAATCATTGCCACAATTTTTGGCAATATGGCCAAAAAGTTGGCATCTTTTGCACTGAGTGTGACCAGTATTCCGTTTAGGTTTTTCCCAAGAAACGTGAGTGTTGAACAGGTATTTAATTTTTAATATATCATTAATTAATTTCCCTGGTGGGACGCGGACAAGAAAGAGGTCATATTTTTTCCCTTCTTTTAAAGATCTAAATGTCGATAGGTTAGTGACCCTGTCCACAATCCCGGCGACCACATAATTAATTTCTTCAATTATTTCTTCTTCACTGTAACTTGAACAAAGCCCTTTCAAAACAATGGTGGAGGCCTTTTCTTTCTCAGGGGTAAATGAAAAGGCATTTACACCTGGGGTTTCTTTAAGTTTATCAAGTAATGCCCTATGGATATTTCTGTCTTCAACTAAAATTTTAGTTTTGTTCTGACTATCTTTTATTCTAAAATCGATTCCGGTCTGTTGGTCCCACCGTCCACTGCTTTTTCAGATGCTGATTGGCAGGTTGCTTGAGGGTAATTCATTTGTTTTTCGTACTTTTGTTTATCACGTGGTCTGAAGGATGAATAGTCTAACAATTAAAACCTATTACTGTTGTCTAGATTCTCAATTCTTTTACTGCCATTGCTGTTTTGAGATGAGGTTCTAATCCTTTTTTTTGGGATCTGCCACTTCCCCATGTTAGGGTGTTGAGCCACGTCCATGTCGTTGTCTAAGGCGTTGGAGTTGTCAGACTCCATTTTGCCATTGTCCTTAGATACGTTATCCTGTGCCAGGAAAAATTAAATTCTCAAGACTTCAGTTGACTTCATTTAGGCGCACAATCGAAGACAGAGCTGTTTTCTTAGTTTTAAATTGATTTTCAAATTATTAATTTTTTATTTAAATTTGAAAATTTTCAGTTAGATTTTTTCACACGTTCAAAGCTCAGCAGACTTTTTTTTTCACAACATATTGACATCAAAAATTAAATAAACTTGAATTTGAAAATTGAAGTTGAAAATTGATCAATTATAAATGTGTTTTTGACGTTTTCTACAAAAGTTGCAACTTTTTACTAAAACGTATTCCCGTACTTTTTGCAATTATTCACGCTCAGAGAAATTTTTTTGCTTATTCTTACAAATTATACAACTTGCGAGTTTCTACTACATAAGTTACTGAACAGACCTATTAATAACATAAATTAATCCCAAAAGATATTTAACAAACAATTTCTAACCTCTCTGGAGACGCCATCGCACGGATGCGCTGTTTGCTTAGCTGTTGCGCATCGATTATAACAGGGATGCGTTTTGAACTGTTTAGATTATCAAATTTTTATTGATGCAATTTTGGAACTTATGGCTTTGCATCTAAACTGCATCGGATGCATTATGAAAGTCACCCTATGCTTAAATGTTTGACTGCACAACAAGGTAATTAAATTATCATATTAGCAGTTATGAGGTCATGACCAGGTGCTTTCTTTTTTGCCGATATCTTCACATATAAGTATATGAATATGCATAGTGACAGTAGTGACAGGAGAATGATCAGAGCTTAAACCAAAACAGAATTCTACTGAAATTTGCCTCTTATTGATTCCTTTTATAATTGATGGCCACTAAGTTGGTTGACCAGTGGAGACATAATCAAGTCCATTGCGGCGATTGGTTAAAGAAAGCCAAAGTGATTTCCTTTTTGGGTTAATAAGTCGGGAGTCCCAATGGTTATGCTTCGCATTGCAGTCACCAGCAGCAACGATTTTCGACCGTAATGAATTAATCTGGTCGATCTGGGCTTCGGTGATTTTATATCTTGGCGGACAATATACAACTGAAACTGTTACTTTGTCGTCACAAAATTATAAGCAAATCGAAGTAGCTTGTAAGTAGTCCCTCCTATACTGCTCAAGTGCGTAGTGTTTTATACGATTTTTAATGAGTATTCCTGCACCTCCTTGCACTTTACCATAAGGGTGACAGGTTTTGTAGAATCTGTACCCTTCAATTTTAAAATTGTGAAGGAGGGTAAGATGTGTTTCAGAAATAAGTAAGACATCAATTTCGTTATTGCAAAGAAAGTTTTTAATTTCTAATTCAGGTTGGCTTACGCTGTTTGCATTCCAATGACAGATTTTAAGAGTGTTCATTTATTTCCAATCAAAGCTTTCATAAGTTGATTTTGATTGTTCATCATCTCATGCATCATTGTCTGCATAGTTGCCATGAACTGAGTCATGCTTTGAGTGAGCATCATGAGCATGAGACTTGCTTATGGTATTTGCAGGTTTATTGTGACTAGATTTAAGCACGTTAGCATAGGTCTGAGCTGATGTGTTGGGCAAGTTTGTATTTACAATATTATTTGTAAAAGTCTGCTTGACTTGGGTAGGTGAACTTCGAACTATTTCCTTACGTAAGCGCATTTTGTTCTTCAATTCAGCATTAACTGCGCACCCCCTGTAGTTAGCTGTGTGGTTGTCTCCGTAATTATTGCATTTTTTGTAGTAGTATCTTTTTTGTCAGTAGAACATGCTGACGAGGGGTGAAAGTCGCCACAAGCGACACAAATAGTGCGAAGGGTGCAATAAGATTTAGTGTGGCCAAATTCCTGGCAGTTTGTGCACTGCACAGGGCCCATTCGTTTAAGGGGCTCCTCAATGGATATTCTGCGGTTTAGTAGGTAACGCAGATTATAAATAGGGGTACCGTGACATAACCCCAACGGTCATAATCCCCTTTAATCTTTTTGCGATTAAGTCCTTCTTTTATGCGGTTATAATCCCAAAATTTATTTTTGGTCTTATGACCCTTGCCAAAGGGGACACAAACCCAACTGGGTTTATGTCCCTTTGGAATTATGTCCACATGTAATGGGGACATTTTTCCCTAAATGAATGCTAGTTAAAGAGAAAATAATGCAACTAAAAGAAATATTTTAAATGAAAAATTTTTCTGTGCTACCAACAATTTGTCTACCATATGGGCATAACGTCAATGTATTTTTCTCTTCATGGGTTTTTACAATTTCTTCAAAACATATGTTACACATTTGACCATGGTTTTAAAATAGTATTCTTTTCAATTTTGAAACATATTTCACAAAGAGCTCCAGCTGCTATAATGTTGTTGGTAATTTCGGGGAGATAACGATATCCGTGGTGCTGCGATTTGACGATGCTTTTCGATAAAACACGACAGGTGTTGAATATATTATAGACTGATCCGTGGCAAAGCCGCCGCGAAGCGGTGTCGAATTTTTGGGAGATTTAAATCCTGAGCTGCGGCCGTAGTCTGCCCACTTACCCCTACTTGTATGTAAAATTACTGTGGCTAGCAAACTAGGTGTTTTGGTGATATGGCCGCATCATATGAGGTCATAGCCCCAAATAAAATATGGGGTTATGTCTGCATTTTTTTTTTTGGGAATGGAATGATATTTTGCATTTTTATGCGTTTTATAATTTCAGCCCACAATCTAGCAACCATGAGATCAATTGGGTATTGGTATATCGTTGAAGACATATAGTTGGCATAACCACTTCCTTAATTTTCGTATTTTTCGATGTGAGCAGCGAGAAATGGATCAAATTGCGATACAAGTTCCAAAAATCCAAGAAAGTTACCATTTGTTTGGCAAACCAACATATCCATTTTAAATTTTATCGTTCTTATTCGCTTCAGAACTTCTCGCCAATATTTAGCTTCTTCAGCTCTATGTACATAATTCATAATATCATCATTAATATTGACCAGGGTCCCAAAATAACTATTATTTGGTTTTTTGTGATTGAAAAATTGCCCAATTTTAAGGAATATTTTTAAAATTGCTTTTTAATTATAATTGATAAGAGATATTATATTAATTGTCGATAATTATTATTTTTCAATTAATATTTTTTACGTTGATTCATAACTATTATGTACAAGAAATTGTTTTTCAATTACACAGGCCTGGATTTTTTAACACTTTGAAAGTTGATTTACGGATTTTAGTTTTTTTTGTATCACGTAAAGTTATTTTTCAAACCAAAAATCGAAGAATTTAGAAAAACACGATTTATTTAATTTATAAGCTAGTTTTATAACATATTAAAGAGAAAAATACAAAAACATACAAGATATAAATATTGAAACTATTTGGAATAGTTGTTTATTCTTTACGATTCTTAAAAAACGTTTTTTTTTTTTCAGAAAAGCTTCTTTTTTTTTGTTTTTCTGTCATATTCAGCTAAAGGAAGATCTCTTCTCAATGTCCAACTGGAATCTGCCATTATTTTTGAGTCCCAGTGCCCCTGGTATCTTTTTTTCATCTCTTTAATATCTTGATGAAATCTTTCACCTTGCTCTTCACTCACGTCCCCAAGACTTTCCGGGAAATAGTCAAAATGGGAATGTAATAAGTGAATTTTTATGCTCATATTGCAACCAAGAATCCTGAATTTTTCCTTGTGAAAATAGTTGAGGTTGGTTTTGACCTGAGGTTGATGGTTCAAAATCACGATCCATAGCTCGTACGGAGCCGAAAGTTGAGGAATTTTCGGTATCATCAGTACTTCGGGGGGTATAGGTACATCATCACTGTGTGGAACTGGTCTGATAGCTGATTTAATATTGTTTGGGTACAAAATATGTTTCAAAGTTTTTCTATTATGCCCCTTAATATCACAAAGACAAATGTAGCAATCATGATGATTTTCCGGTTCTCTCCAAGCCAACGGTATTCCAAAAGAAAGGCTTTTTCTATTGCCTTTGGTCCAATGTCTTAAACCTTCTTCACATACACACCTGCTCAAAATAATAGGTGCATTTCTCAGTTTTTAGTTTAAATCCTATTACAAAAATATTTTGGAAATATAGAGGAAAAATCGTAGTGGTAACGAGAATAACACAACGTGCTAGCACGATCTTCAGTAAAACAAATCATTTAATTCCCCTAAGCTTTGAACGTTTCTACTTACTGTGTATAGTTTGAAAATTTGCCTGCTCAAAACAATAGGTACACCTGCAAGTTGTTCTAATTTTTGTTTGATAATTTGTTTTTTTAAATTTTTTGAGCTTTCCTTAGAAGAACGGTGAGTTTTCTTTAATTAAATCTTAAAATGCAGTGAATTAACAGAAAAAAATTTTAGTTGAGATGGGTCGTAAGTCAAATTGATCTGCTGAGGACCACAGACTGGCTTATATATATATATCTCACAATTTTGTGAGAAATGTATTTAAAAATAAACCGCAAAAAGAAACTCGTGGTAGACCATCAAAAACTGCTCCAATAGATGATCTTCATATTGAAAGTATCGAAAAAAAGGCATATTTAAAATCTTCAAAGACAATTTTAGCAGAAATTGGGGACGCGGTTACCGCTCAAACAATTCGACGACGTTTACTAAAGGTAAACCTACCTGGGCGCATAGCTAAAAAAAGTTCCTTTGCTATGGACAAAAAAATAGAGCATGAGGCTAAATTTTGCAAGGGATGATGAAAACTGGTCATGACCAGAACGGCAGAAAAAGTGGCGTAATATCTTAAGAAGAGATGAAACTAAGATTAATTTATTTGGAAATGATTCAGAAAAGAATGTGCGACGGCCTAAAAGCAAGGAGTTTCACGGCAGATTCACAAAAAAAAACTTACACACGGAGGTGGAAATATTATGGTGTGGTAGTGTTTTCCTTAATATGGGATAGGTCTTATATTCCGGATAACGAGTAAAATGACCGCAGCCGAATACAAAGGTATACTCGAAAACGCAATGCCGCCCTATTCTGAGGAAAAAAAGCCCTTGCTTTGGATCCATCAGCAAGATAACAATCCAAAACACACCTCCTGTGTTTGTGAAAAAATGTTTTGAGGACAATAAAGTCAACGCGTTTAGCTGGCCGAGTCAGTCACAGGATTTAAAGCAGAAAGAAAACCTGTGGGGGGGCTTAAAGAAGAAAAAAAGCAAAAAAAACTTTCACAAATACGGAGCGATTTTGGGAGTGCGTCTAAGAAATGTGGTATAAGATACCAAAAGAAACCTGCCAGGCTCTAATCAAGAAGAGTTGCGAAAGTTATCCAAAATAAAGTTGAATACACTTAATAATGAAAGTTTAAACAAAAAAGTTCATATCTTTAACATTTTCTTTTGTTTTTCTGTATATCTTTCCGGTGTACCTATTATTTTGAGCAGGCAAATATTGAGCAAATAGTATTCATTGAACTCAACTTTCGTACCTTATGGTATTTCTTAAAGAATTTCTACTTTTTTTATATATATAAAGGCTACGAAGATATCTGCATTTTTGTTTTCTTAAAAATTTTGAATAAAAAGTTTTTCCGTTGAGTTGAATTTTGAACTCAACGGTGTACCTATTATTTTGAGCAGGTGTGTACCTTGCAAAAAACGTGCGGTGCCTTTATCTTGATCTTCTAATATGATTTTGAAATAAGCATAATATGCATTTTTCACAAATTCACCAATTGGTCTCTTATCATAGGCGGCGACTATGGAGGGGGCAAAGCACTTCTTGCCCCCCCAAAAAATATTTTGACGAGCCTTGCATCCCCCCAAATATTTTCGAATAGTCTGTTCATGCAAAACTATATATCGATTATTATTTTCGGATTCGAAAATGATTCATTTGACATCGAATAACTTTTTCTTGGTTCTTGGTCATTGATGTTTTACGTCGTTTAGATCTTGACGTTCAGTTCATCCGGGGCTTATGCTTTGACGTAGCAGCAAATGTTTCTGAAAAATTCAAAGATCAAGCTTAAATTTCCGAAGTTGAATAAAAGGCCCATTTCATCCACTTTAGCACATAAATTGAATCTAGTCATCCAAGATTCAGTAAAAATAATTTCTGAATTTCGTGATGCCCTTAATATTCCAAAAGATTTTATAATTTTTGTGAGAGATTCGCCCAAGAGAATGGGCGAATTTGAAGTTAAAATATTCTAACGTAATTAAAAGTTCCAAAATATTTTGATGATTCAAATAATAATGCTGAAGATTGTTTCCAAAACCACGAAGAAAAATTCAGAAGTCAATACTATGAAATTATTAATAATATTGTGAATTGTTTGAAAGCAAAGTTTGAAACGAAATTTTGCACTTTTCTTAGCCAGGCTGAAAATTTTCTTTTTGAACATGACAAATTTCAAAACGAAATAATTATGTTTTTTGGTGCAGATATTGACAAGGATGGACTAATTTTACAGTAAAAAATTCGTAGTTTCTAAAGTTATGGCGGGAATTTCGATATGAAAGCACATGCATTCTTAGGATTGATTGGGGAATAACACTTAAAAAAATCAAAAAAAAAGGTGTTATATAGAAAATATTATGAGACAATTTCTTTTAATTAAAAAAATTAATGTTGAAACAAATTTATTTAAATTTTTTTAATTTTTTTTATAAACTTATAGTATTTCTTAACAAAAATGATTAAATGGTTTTTCATCCTATCTTCTATGGTTTTTGAGATATTTGATTTCAAAAAATGTTCAAAAACGTCAAAAAATACAAAGTGTGCGATTAATAAAAGAATGACCGATATATGTAGATATGTATGTATGTATATCAAATACCACGCACAAAACTGAAAAAAAAAATTTTTGTCAAAATTACCATAAATATATCAATTAATAGATTTAATAAAAGGATTTACCTCAGGTAATGAGAGCCTACTTAATAAATTTCTCGAAAAGTACCACATAAAATCATTTTTGGGTTAGTACCTAGAATTTGAAGCACTAAATTTATTTTAAAATGTATTACTCCTATTATAAGATTTTTTAAATATTTATTCTTTTTTTTTGGGAAAAAAAAAGTTCTGTGGGTGATGGAGCCCAATGGTATTTTAATTATATATAAAAACTGAGCTTAACAAACAAAAATCACGTCATTACAAATTTCATGCATGTGTTATTATTTATTGGTGGTCCAGAGTACCAAAGATGTCTGATTGGTCCATTTTAAGAAATTTTTTATACACCTCGATAGGGAGAGGTCGAAATTAGATTTTGGCCACCACCAGAGGTGGGCATGAGTCCCAAAAACGCTCGATTTTGGTTCATTTTCGAATAAAAATGTTATACCCAATCGATGGAAAGAGGTCGAAAATGGATTTGACCATCATCAGAGGTGGTTCCGAGTCCCAAAAATGCCCGATTTTGGTCCATTTTCGGAAAAAAAATGTTATGCACCAATCGATGGACAAAGGTCGAAAATGGATTTTGAATATCATTTGGAGTATCTCCGGACCCTAGAAAGAACCGTTTTTGATCCATTTGCGGAAACTTTTTTTTTGATTCAATCGATTGGGAAAGTTCGAAAAATATTTTTGGAAAATCACTTAGGTTGTCTCCGGACCTTGGAAAGTACCGTTTTCGACCCTTTTGGTGCTTTTCAAGATCCGGAGCCGCCCTAAGGTATGTCCAAAAGCCATTGCCGACCATTCATTATCGGTTGGAGCAAAAAAACTTTGGGATGGTTAAAAAAAAAAAATTTATGCATGAGTTGACAGATTGACCTCGGAAATGGCTATTTTCGACCTTTCCCTATCGATTGGTGGAAAAAAAAATTTATTTTAAGCCACCTATAACTTTTTTTTACTCCAACCGATAATGATGGTCGGAAATGGCTTTTGGACATACCTTAGGGAGGCTCTGGACCTTGGAAAGCACCAAAAGGGTCGAAAACGGTACTTTACAAGGTCCGGAGCCAACCTAAGTGATGTCCAAAATTATTTTTCGAACTTTCCCAATCGATTGGAGCAAAAAAAAAGCGGGCATTTTTGGGACTCGGGACCACCATTGAATAATAAATGACAATCATGTTTTTTTAAGTTAATCAAAATCTATCTTGTCCTTTAACTGTAGTTTGTAAACATCTTTTGTAGATTATATCACTGAAAGTAAGCAAAATTCTTCCACAAATCCTTTAAGAAAATTTTATCCCTTAAAGAAAGAAGCTAAAAACCAAATGTGCCTACCAGGGTAGAAATGTTTTGGCTACTATGTGCAATACTGAGAGCTAAACCGAAATTCCATGACTGGGACATCAATTTTTTTATTATACGTCTCAAAAATTTAACACATCGACTTATATCGTACATAAGTCAACAACGAAGGTATTTTCACTGGGGTATATACATACAAACATTGTTTGCAATGTTTTGCCAAAGAAGATAAACAACTTCTTTTAGTGAAGTGGGTCCTTGTTGATCAAGCATTCTTTATCTCTAGTCTCTAAAAAAGTTTCGTACTGCGAAGCAACGAAGTCAATATCACCTGAAGTTGCTGCAATTGTTTTTTGTGAGTACAATATATTAAAGTTTTGGATATGGGGAAAATATATTATCTTTTACATGTAATTAAGTTAAGAGTGATACTAATTTATTATTCGGTTTTACTGAAACTCTTCTCCGGCTGCTTTGAATAATTTGTAAACGCAACTGAAAACAAAAAAAACAAAAAATTTTAAAAAGAGGATATTTTTTGCCAATTCTATTTGTTAAGTTATTATTCTGCTTTACCCAGAAATATCTCATATTATTCTCTCGGATGCAACAAATAGTCCTTCGTAACTGTTCCCAGTATTAACCCATCTCAATACATGGTACATGAGAAATTTGCGCTTTTTGCGAGAGGAAAATTCTCAATTTCATTGAAAGCTTTACTAGCATCAAGATGTTACGCGCAATTCATTCAAGTGTTCTTAAAATTCAAATAAACAACACCATATTTGTTTAGTTTCTCATCGTTCCCGAAACGTAATGGTTATGGACTGATAGCGCAATAAGAAGAGTGCAGGTAAACAAGGAGCGAAGTAGTACATTGAGAAAAAAGTACAACGGAAAAACAACAAGAATTACGTATTGTTACAAAAACGAAAACAGTATAGCATCCTCGTCGACAAGAGGACGCCCACCTTGACAGATTCACGGCGCCACGTCCGCAGGCTCTGTCGTATGTTTGTGTTCGTTTGTGGTTTGTGCGTATGTGCGAGAGTGAAAGTTTGCTGAAGGTATGGCGCTACTATGAGAGGGAGCGCGCGCAACGCAGGGATTAGAGAAAAATAAGGTCGCAACAACACCACTGAGAGAAGCTGCAACTTGGAGCTTCCGATGCTGATGAATGAATACGATTACAAGACGGGCGAGTGAGTCTACATGTTGTAGAAAACAGTTACGTCGCAAACGTCGTCGTGTGTGAAGGTGAATATTTTCGTGTTGTGGTAGTGCAGATTTATATATGAAAAAAAAAAAATCAAATGAAAATTAATGCAAAAGCAATATATTGTTAAATATATACTGAAAATTCTCAAAGCAAGAAAAAATATCACGCATGTGTAAATAAATTTGGCATAAAATCCTTTGTTGATAAAGTCGAAAAAAAAAATAGTGTAAGTCCACAATAACAAACAGGATAATAAGAAACTATAGTCCTGATAGTAAATTTCTCTCTCACTTCCGACGCAGCAGTTTATTTTGAACGTGTCGCGATTCGGGTCTAAACCCTTTGTGCGTTGAAAAAAATAAAAAATAAAAATCAAATAAAATAAAAAAATATTGTTCCTGTCAAGTAAGCAACTCGTCAGCCTGGCAGGATTCGTTTTCAGAACACGTTTTTACCTCGTTGCCACACTCGCTGCGTATTGAGGTATGTTTTTGTTGTGCTTTGTGTTTTGTGTTAGTGACTTTCATTGCGACCCACACATTTGTGTCTGAAATGCGAATTGAATATTTA
The DNA here is from genome assembly GCA_963662105.1 of Meiosimyza platycephala. Classification (NCBI taxonomy): domain Eukaryota; kingdom Metazoa; phylum Arthropoda; class Insecta; order Diptera; family Lauxaniidae; genus Meiosimyza; species Meiosimyza platycephala. The sequence continues at coordinate 64,451,919 of OY759211.1, read as the reverse complement.
ATTAAACGTTTTTCTTGTACTGCATGTTTTTGTGTCATAAGTTTTATTAATTTGGCTGTCAACATAATTGAAATTAGCGGAACGCTTTGATCAAAAATTTAACGTGAAGCTGACAGCGAATTCTTCAAGGATTTGCTAGCAAAACTTTTGGCTTTTATAAAGCCGCATAATTTTTACAAAGAATTTGTTTCTGAAAACTTTCAAAAAGGGACAAGTTGAGTGAGTGATGTGCTAAAGTAAGATAGCTTTATTAACCCTATAAAGGTAAAGCTCTTAGGATTAACATTAAGGGTAAGCTTCGTAAATTTTACGACTACTGTTTTCAATGTTAAATTAAAAAAAAAAGTTTATTTTAATTGTTTCAATTCAAGGTATGCAGATTTATTAAGCATTTTTTAAATCGGTTCGAAACAAAATTAAAAAATTTATTTAAAATTTTTATCTTTAACCCTTACCTACTGACCATATTTCAAAGTGAAATTTGACTTACAGCTCACAGCTTATTTCATGCAGTGCATACTTTTAAATTCAATGCTCTGTAAATTTGAAACTAAGTAGAATATGAAAAAAATTTTGATATCATTTGAAAGAACAAAAATTTAGTTCAAAAAAATATATTTATTTATTGTAAAAAAATATGATATTACCTGAAATTTTTATAATAGAAAATCGAAATATACTACTAAATTTCATGTCACAGCTTATTTCATGCAGACATGTATAAATTGAAAAAACCTTGTTTAAAATAATAATTTTGTAATTTAAAATATGTAGTGTGGTAGCCTCTTTAGTCAACTACAGCTTAAAGACGATTTGGCATCGAAGCTGCAAACTTTTTATTGGTATCTGGTCATTATACCGCCACTCAATTTTAAGTTTCTTTTTAGGTCGTTTTTGTTTGAAATGTTGTGTATTCGGATATTTTTTTTCCAAAATCGCCCATAAATTTACAAGCACATTTAGGTCAGGTAACTATGCTGGCGGTTCCATCAAATAAGGGCACTTTTATATTAACCAGAATTGAAATATCCCCGCATTGTATTTCGGGTTTTTATCTTGGTAAGACCGTAAATTTGTCTGCATGCCCAGTTTTTTTCATATTCCACTCAGTTTCAAACTTACAGAGCATTGAAGTTAAAAGTATGCACTGCATGAAATAAGCTGTGACCCACTGTAAGCGAAAATCAAAATGCGACGCCCTTCCAATTGGTTCGCAACAGGATAAACAAATTTAAAAAATTTATTTAAAATCTTAGTCTTTAACCCTTACTGACCCTATTTGAATGTGAAATTTGGCCTAAGTCGCCAGTTTTAGTTATTGACGCATATCATAATATATTTACGAATACTAACAAAGTAACACTTGTTGAAATATTTAAATTTAATAAATGCCTTATTAGTGGACAGATCGCAATCTCTTTAAGTCATATGATCTTTCATATAATAAATAATTAAAATAAATTAATATGTATTTTATAAAAAGATACCAATTTGTTCATTATTTTTGTATATAATACGCTTAGAAAAAAAAAATTAGTAGCAAATAACATATTGAATTAAAGGCAATTAATTGGACTTTCTTAGTACCGTAAAAAATTAAAAATTATTACTACAATTTATAGAGAAAATAAGGCTTATTTGAAAAAATAAATATGGTAAAAAATTTTTAACAGCCATATCACAAAATATATGGAACTAATTTCAAACTTTTATACACAAATTTTTTAAACTGTAAAATTAGCTGCCATATGACAAAATATTTAAAATCTTTTAAGAAATTCCCAACTTTATACTGATTTTTAGAAAAGCTATATCCGCAACTTTCCATGACTGTTCTCGGAAACTTGTAGATTTGAGCGACATTTATTTTTGATATATTCTTTATTAAAATTAAAAACCACGTAAGTGGTTTAAAAAAATAGCGGCTTAGGCCAAAGTTCACACTGAAATAGGGTCAGTAAGGGTTAACCTTTGTGTCTACAGCCAAAAAATTATGCGTAAACATACACCCAACACACCCGGGTATCCCATACGTTTTGTATGTGCGTTTTCAATTTTTTATGTTGTTAACGGTTTTTTCTATTTATAGCGATTATAGATTATGAAAATTGACAAGTGCATCTATACATTATATATTTTTTTTACATATTTTGTTCCTTTCTTTTTTTCCTTATATTGCAATCGGTTTTTTTTTAAGTATAGGGATTTTTCGATGTTGTGGTTTCGTGGTAAATTTATTTGTTGCACTTAGGAGTATGATAAAACCGCCTGAAAGTCAAATAATTGAAGTAGCCAAAAACTCTCTTAGTACTGTTATTCTTCAACCTTGATAACTGGTCTATCACATAGCATCTCGAGAAATCCCCTTCACTCTTCCTACTTGTTATTACTTACTATAACACAGGTACAAAAGAAAGAAATATACGCCATTCAGAGTTCTAAGTCCTAGGCAAATATTGATTGAAAAATAAATATAAAACTACCTGGTGTTACACAAAGTCCAACAGTGGAACTGAATGAAGTCATTTTTCTGACTCTATGATTGATATTTTAAAAAATTGGAAAATTTTTCAATAAAGGTTTGTGTAATAAAAACAAAACCCACTAATGACGATTGTTGTAATAAAATTAACCACAAACAGGTCAACGCCTTTCGGAGGATTTATCATTGTTGAAGATACTTACAGGTAGTCCACATAAACAGAGGTTTACCTCTTTCTGTTAGTAAGTCATAAAGATTCGTTAGGAAAAAAGACGCAGGTGCACCTAGATGAGAGCATTTTCGAAGAACATTAAAAAAATCTCCGGAAAATATTTAAAAATAAATTTTATAACAGTCAAATCCAAGAACTAATAAATTCAAAAACAGTTGAATCATCAATCTTTGGATTCAGCAACAACATAAGCATGTGTTCATATGTTCCAAAAAAGAACAAATCGGTTGTTCTTCTTTCCACTTCTCACTATAATACTGAAATGAAGGTCCTAAAAGAAAGCCAAAAATAATACTCGACTACAACAAAAGTAAAGGAAATATGGACAAATGCCTTGGTGAATATTCGACAAAGAGAAGAACGAAGAGATGGCCTTTGGCTTTTTTTATAACATTATAGATGTGGCTGCATTTGCAGCTTTCGTGATCTACATGGAAAATAATCTACACTTGAAGACATCAACAAACCGTAGAAGGTTGTTCCTACAGCAGTTGAGTGAGCAATTAGCCATGGCTGAAATCCAGAAACGTTCACAAAATGCACAAATAATGCGAAATTTTTCATCACGTAGTGGAAACGATAGTATGTTGGACGCCCAGTTACACCAACCATTGAAAGCCTTCCAGTAAGCGCTCAAGAGCAGCGTGACAATTCTGGCAGAATCAAGCAAAAGGGTAATTGCTTCTTATGTTCCAAAAGAAGAACAACAAGAAAAATCTGCAAAGGATGTCAAAAGCCAGTTTGTGTTGAGTATTCAAAAGATATCACTCAATGTAATAGATGCAGGTCATAAATTATCACTTTTTTTTATAAAATTCTTTTTTTTTACAATACATATTATTAATAATATATTGTTATTCTTTTTTGTATACATACATAAACACAAAAAAAGTAATGTCAAATAAATAAAAATTATTTATAATGAAACCCAAATGTTTTTCATCATTTCTAACTTATAATTTACATACATTTTTCTATGCATACCCGGGTATGTTGGCTGTAGATAGAAGGGGTAAATGGCAAAAACTACCTGTAAAATCGGTCCCCAACGACGATTTTTTTTTTTTTTTTAATATGATAGAAAACAATAATTTAGGAGGCTACCCAAAATTTCAAGTTGATACGGCATTCAGAACTCAAAATATATCAATTTAAAAATGAAGAACACACCCGGGTATGTGGGGTTAAAGGGTTAAAGATAAAATTTTTAAAAAACTCCTAAATTTTTTTTATTTTATTTCGAACCAATTGACGGGGCGTCCTCATATTTTGTCCTAAGAAGGAGTAACTAAAATTGGTGTCTAAAGCCAAATTTCACATTGAAATAGGGTCAGTGTGGGTTTGAGATAAAAATTTTAAAAAATTCCTAAAAAAATTTTATGCTATTTCGAACCAATTTAGGGGGCGTCCCCAACTTTTTTTTATGTTAAAGGATATGAAATTCAGTACCTAAGATAACGCTCAGAAAGAAATTAATTTTTAATTTGTGCAAGTATGTATTTATACGAGTATAGGTGAAGAACGTTAATCCAAATAGCCATATGTGCGGTTTTGGCTAAAATCACGATAAGGAAGAATATACTTTTGAATAAGTTTCATATATCCCTTTTTTCAGACTACAGATGCTGAAACATTATCCATATAAAGGAAACCATTTCGAATCAATGCGAGATATATTTAAAACAATAAGGTGTCCGAGGAGTATTAATCTATTTAAAACATTTTCAAATAAAACTCTAAGCTACAGACTTCAGCACCTTTACCAAACCTATCTCTAACCTATGAGAAGCGTTTGGTGTAGATTAAGGGAATGCAACTAGCCTTGTAAAGTCGGGAAATTCAATTATTTTTGGCTGGTCTGTATTTCGTTGGCCCCAAGTTTCCGTTGCGAATAAATGGGATGTAGAGATGATACTGTCAAACCGTTTTTCTAGTTTCCGGTTTACATTTACTTAGTGTTTGTAAAACAGCGCTTAAAGCTAGTTATACAGTAATCCCAAAGTCGGTTACATATTAACCAAGTTTAGCTAATAAAATTAAAACTTAAATACGTAAAGGATGTCACTATATGTATGTTTAGTTTTTGTTGTTCGTCCTTTTCTTAAATATACAATTATAATTCTATTCCTCTTTCATCATCCCAAATATTACTCAACGTGGCAGATGACGCCACAGTCTTGCTACTCTTACAGAAAAAGTGCTTACGAAGCACGCAGTAGAAAAGTGCTGAATATGCAACTGATTATTCTATTATTAATTATTCTATTCAAACACATGTAAATTCTGGGAAAGTACGAGAACAAATTTGTTAGTTATATCTCATGTATATATACAAGTGCGAGTACATACAAATATCAGGGTGTTAATTTAAATAAATTTGTTTGATTGTTTTTATTTATTTTTTTGCCTATATTTTAGCTTTAGGCTTAAAATTTATTATCCCAAGACTTGAGCTTCAAAAACTATGGCGAATAGAATAAAAAAAAATGAGGAACTTTGTTTGGTAAAAAATGTTTAAATTTTATGATAAAAATAAAAAACTTTAAACTTATTTGTTTAATCATCAAATTTTTGTTCATAATAATGTTTCTCAAAATATTTTCGAATTTTATATGTTATTTTTCAATCAATCGTTTTGATTTATCTGCTTTCATAACAAAATTCCCGCCATAACTTTGGAAATTCATAATTTCCAGAAAGGTTGCGGGAATTTCGATATGAAAGCAGATACATTCTAAGGATCGATTGAGGAATAACAAGAAAGAAAAATTTTTTTAAATAAAAAAAGAAATGTTTCAAAATATTTATTTAAACTTTTTTTATAAAGAAGAATCTTGATATAATATTTTACCGCCGATCTAGTGGTACATTATTTTTAATGTACCTTTATTTGCTTAAGAGAAAACCATAACCGCATATCAATATCTTTTTTCAAAACCAAGATATCTGCATTTTTCTAAATTAATAGACCTGAAATTTTTTGATTCGGCGTTGACATATATACATATTAAGCTGATTCAAAATTTATTTTTGTTCTAAACAGCTATTATCGATCGAGAAACTTGAATCCGTGATTAGTTTTTCTTCTTCTTCTTTTTTTCTTATAAAAAAATTTAAAATTGACCGGAAAAAAATAAAAATACCGATTTTCTGTTTTCAAGTTGCAAAATATTATTTTACCACCGATCTCGTTGTAAAATATTTTAAATGTAATTTTATTTGCTTTAAAGAATGCCGTAAACCGAATATCATTATCTTATTTCAAAACCAAGATATCTACATTTTTCTAAATTAACATATTTGGCATAATTTTAAATTTTTTTTGAAAATCCTAGAAAAAACTATAGAATAGTTAAATTTACTTATTAAATTATTTAAAAAAAAAATTGTAAAGTAACTTTAAGAAAAAATGAAATAAAAAATCTATCTAATCTAGTCTAATTTTATAATTCAAAAATTTTGAAGCCGTTCATTTATTTTTCTACAAAAATTGCCTGTCATACTGAAAAACTACCTCTAAATGAATCACCCAAATCACCCACTTATAACACTTTTATATGACAGTTTTTTGGGGATTAAATTAAGAATTTTTATTTGATTTTAGTCATTGTCAAGGCATAGGTGGCTATTACACCAGCGCTTTATATAGTATGGTTTCTGACAATCAATTTAATTTCATCTGGTTAAGCCCAAGGTTTCTTGGTATAATTACAGGGTGAGAAAATATGCATAATTTTGAACAAAAAAACTAAATAATTATGAATGAAATCGAAAAACAAGAGGTAAAAAGTAATAAATAATGCTTTACTTATAATTTGCAGGGTGGACCATCTGGTGAATTTATCTATCTCGTTTTGCGATCTGATTTATTGGGGTGCCATTTAATATCTATATATATTATGATGACAATCTAAAAACGATTTTGGATCTTAACAAAAATAATGATCGTCCTAATTGAAAAAAATATGACTAAAATTCATCGTAAATTGGGTTGACAGGATGGACTCTGCCAAACCAAGGAAAATTGGTCATTTTATAAGCGAAATTTGTTATATTTTCTTCTGTAAAAGTTTTTACTTAATGAGATGGATGATGTTGTTTTCTTGAAACCAAATCCACAATGTCGGGCTCTATATTCGGAAGTTTTATTCTCAGGTCTGCTTCTACATTAAGCTGGTTTCTAAAATTTGATGTTATATATAATAGTACCAAAAAGCCTGTTCACACAAATAAGGAGTGCGTCATAAGAAATATGTGCAAACGTTTTTGCTTATAACTTCTTTCATAAAAAAAAAAATTAAATTATTTTGATCAGGTTAGCTTAGAAAATCATGTCAAATACTATTTCATATCACTTTGCATTCTCATCTATTACTTTGCGAAGTAAAATAGAAATGCGTGAAAAAAAATTAAAAATTTTTTTAAATAACCTGCAATATACTTTCAAGAGGATTGCAAGGGATGCTAAAGTTAACATAAATTCGGTATCTTGGGTAATGAAAATTTTTAAAACAGACGTTAGCATGAATAAAAAGCAGGAAACGCTCTGGAAAAAAGGTTGTGGTGACCGTAATAACGCAAAGAAGCTCGTAACCATGCTGAAGAAAACTCCAAACCTTTCAGAAAAAAAATCGCTCAGCTAGCAGATTTCTCTGTATCATTTGTTTGAAAAATGAAAGGGGAGGCTAGGCTGAAGACCTACACATTTCAGAAAGTGCCAGATCGGAATGCTGAAAACAATTTCGAAGCAATAATACGAGCTCAAAAACAGAAAAGATTTTGTGTCCAAATTCGAATGTGGCATTATGGATGTCGAAACGTTCGTCCTTTCCGACATTTTTCAGTTTCCTGACCAAGAATTTTATTTTGCCAACGCTAGTGGACATGTCCCAAAAAATTTAAAACACAAAATAAATAAAAAATTTCCCAGAAAATTTCTTGTTTGGTGAGCAATTTACAGTTGTGGTAAAAGAAGCCAAAATTTCGTTACCAGAGGCACAATGAACATCGAAATCTTCATCATGGAATGTTACAGTAAAGCGGCTCTTGAGTGGTACCAGTAAAATAACATTACTTCTGTTCCTAGTGAAGCGAACCCACCCAATCCACCAACTCCTGCCAATCGAGAGATATTTGGTTCTAGTGAAGAGGCAATTAAAGGCAACAAAAGGGACATGTAAGCAAGTGGTGCGCGTCAGGCCAAAAAATCCAAAAAAATACCATCAAAGCACTAATAAGATGTGTCCCAGAGAAAGTAAAAAATTTTACGCTTCAAAATTAATATTTCTTTTTTTAATATTATTTTCTGCATTTGAATTAAATTTGCATTAAAAAAATATAATCTTTTTGAAAATTGAATCTGTGGTTATTGAGATATATTTATTTTTCAATGCACTCCTTACTTCGTACAAAACGGCATCAAGTTTTGGATGCCCTTATTTGCAAGTGCAGAGTAATCGGATTTTAGGAGTAACTAAAAGTTAGTTAGTTCAATTTTATTGAACTTTAGTTTCAATAGCAAGGGATAGCCACGAGTATATCTTTCTCTAACATCGATAATTGCTTAGCAATACTAAAGTCGAAGGGATCCCTGATCCCGTCGTTGCCAGAATCAGAACAGGGAAAAGAAGAAGAAGAAGATTTTGTTCTATTTCTCTGCGATAAATTTTCTAGTGTCAATTTTGTACGCACTATTAACGTACAATAAAAATATGGACGATATCGCACGTCCCATCTGTGTTTAGCTCTTAACTTCAACTTTAAATTTATTTGAAGCTGCACCTTGTAGGCTCAAATTAAAATTTACAAAAATTGATAATGTTGTCAAACAGTGGGAAGAGTGGAGTGGGCATCTAACTGTTTGAACAAAAGTAAATGCACAGTTTTTTTTAAAAAAATAAGTGCAATCATTCAAAAAGCCATGTCCTTGTAGAATTTTTAATAAATGAGTTATTTAAATAAAGCGAAAAGTTTGATGATGTAAAATTATTGATATCAAAATTGTTTCTCGGACCCCTGTAATGGCTTAGCGGACCCCACACAGAAAAAAGAATCCAATCAACCAATTTATTTTAAGTTTCAACAAAAAACTTTAGGAAAATTAACAAATGTTTTTTGAAATCAACTAATTTATTTTAAGTTTCCACAAATCTTTTATCTAATATCAGCGAAACTATTTCGCTGACTGAAAATCATACCACATTTGTTGTAATCGGTCCCGGAATTGTTTGATTTGAGCGAATCTTTTTTTTTCTGTGCAGGGGTCCGCGGACCACAGTTTAAGAATTGATGCTGTAATGCATTAACTCTGTACCTGCTCTTTACAATTGAGAATATGTAAACAGTCGCGTTTTTAACATTGGCGCAGTCGGTAGGATTCTTCTACAAAAATAATACTAAAAAAAAAAAACGTTTAATTACGCGCTCATCGCTGGTGCAGTTAGAGTACATCTGTATGTACAAGATTGCGTTGAATGTCGTAGCAACGCAGTCAGCGAGTACCGTTTTCTTGCATTCTTGGTGTAACATTTTTTTGCATAATTTTTCTTCGACGTTGCAAAAAATATTCAAGGACACACACAAACAGATAACTGTACGTAATTAGTTTAAATTAGAACGCACAATTTAAACAAAATCTTCAAGTCATTAATTAATGGATCAGACAGCGGTTGCTGTTAAAAAGAAGCGGCAGGCACATCACGTCCAAAAAACACGATGTCGAACGTAGGCGGTTTGGAAGCATTTAACTTAGCCCATCCCGAAAACTGGACAACATACTATGCACGTTTTAAGTTGTATCTACTGGCCAATAATTTTCAAGGGTCAGAGCGACAAAAAGCCACGTTCCTAACGCTGACTGGTGCTCAACTCTACACCGAAAAAAAAGACCGTATTAAATTTGAAGAACTGCCTTCCTCCGATTTACTGCAAAAATTTTCCTTAATCTAAGTTATTTTTCCTCATATTGATGAAAATATCGTTTCATTTAGTAATTGAGTCCTTTGAAATGAGTTCATGTTTCATTAAAGCAAGTCAAAGCTCTTCCTCAAATATAGAGTTTGTGGTTTTAGTAAAATTTTCCTTTGAAATAGTAAATTTTTCTTTGGGAAGAATTTTTAGAGAATAATAATAGAGTTTAGCTACTACAGCTATTTGCTTTCTTAGCAATTTAGCATGAAGCTTTAAAACGAAGTAAAAAGCTTATATATTAATGGAAATGAAAAAATTATACATGCAATTAATTTTTTATTTTTTTATAATTTCTTCTTAGCTTTATCACACTTTCTCAACATACCCACCCAGATCATATGTTTATAAACATACAATTGCATGAATGTAATTGTATGAATTTATTAACATGGTCCAAGGCATAAATGTTAGAAAAAATTTACCCATCATGCGGTGGGGCTCGGACAATACAAACATAAAGACCAACAACCATTAAGCTACAAAATTAACTATAGTTATTTTTCAATCTAAGCTTGAGTTGACCTTTTGACAAGCTAATATCATATACATCGCAATTATTAATAAGAGTAGTCATGCGATTAAAAGGAGCTGTAGCCATATAATTAGTTCTACTGAAAGGTTGGTAAAATAATTGATAAGAGTTACGATTACTCCAGCGATTAGTATTTAAATGAATATAATTAAGAAGCTCTGGTGCAGCAAGAGACCCAGTCACAAGTTGATGCAGATAAAGTGTATCCGCAATATTTCTACGCGAGCTCAAAGACTGCATATGTAGTAACTTCAAACGATCCTCATAAGGTGGAAGGTTTAAAGAGTCAATCCAATTTAAGCCATTGAGAGCAAAACGAAAAAAATTTTTTTGAATTCTCTCAATTCTATTAATGTGAATATTATAAAATGGTGACCACACTTGGCTGGCGTACTCTAAGTGAGGACGCACTATTGTATTATATAAAGTCACCGTTACGAAAGGGCTATTAAATTCTTTTGCCCACCTCTTAATGAAGCCAACCAGAGATGAGGATTTTTTACAAATTTGATTAATATGCTCATTAAATGTTAATTTAACATCAAAATGTATACCTAGGTCTTTGACTAAATCAACACGACCAATTTTCTTATCTTTTAATTCGTAATCAAACTCCACAATGAAGTATTACTTCATGAGGTTATAATCCAAAGCTCCTACAGCGTTATTAAATCCGACTCGTGACGCATCGATTACTTCAGCAACTCTGAATTTTATTTTAGCCGTAGAACCGTAAATATTCTTTATATAGCTTGAATAAGTTATATAATACTGTAAGCCTTATTGAAAATGACTTAGTTATGATACTTTCCAAACCTATTATGAGTTAGTTAGTGAGTTTGTTACGATCGGGTCTGTTTAATTTTATAGCATAATTTTTTTTTTTTGTAATGGCTCTAATTTTTTGGTCTGAAGAATCTAATGACCCTAGCGACCAAAAATTTTTATTCTGACATATCTTAAAGTAAAAATAACTTTCGATAGAAATTCTGTTACTATGAATGTAAGTAGTCCCGTATTTTCGTATCCACCAATATTACAACGTCCAAAATCTCACTCGTATTTAATAGCAACAAAAATTATTTTAGCACATTTTTATGTACATACGTACCTATGTTTATAAGTAAATAATGATATTGAAACGTTGTCATGAAAAGTTCCTGAATGAATTTAATTAGATGTTGACAACGGTGAGTATTTGGGTGAGACAGACAGTCAACACGATTCTTCGAATAAGTGTCTACAATGAAATCTGATGTGAACACATTGGCTGACAGATATGCACGTAGGATTTATTGACATGTCAATCAATCATCAATCATATCATGATTATGAAAATTAAGCGAATAAATTGTTAATCAATGAAATATGTTACATGAAACAATTTATTTAGCGGCTCTTATGTTGCTCTCAAAAAGTGAATTCTAATAAAAAAGTAAAATATTTATAATACACAAATGAGAAATCTAATCGAAAGAGAAAAATAATATCATTCGATTAGATTTTTTGCTTATTTAACTTTTGAGTTTCTTTAGAAGAGTTAGTCTTAGACTTTCTAGTCATCCGTAAGGCCCAGTAATTTAAGAATAAAATTATTCTTTGAGTCCTACCAGCAATATTGACACAATTTTTTTACCAGTATAAATAGGAGTATGTCGTTATTTCTCTTGGACATAAAAAAAATCTACTGAAGGGTTCTTATAATTGCAAATTATATTACATATTTGGTAATATCTCTAATGGAAAGGTTCCGCGCTCTGCTACTTCTCTCAAGTCCTAGTTTTCATATGACCTGTTATTAGATTCCTACAAACATTGATCTTCTCCTATAGTTTCTTGTAAGGTCTTTTCCTCTACTCCCCTGAGAATTAAGCATATGGTAATAATGCGCGGTAATAAGCCACGCCTTTCTCTTTGAAGAGTGTGTCCCAACTAATGGAATTTCTTTCCCTGATCTGAATGCTGAAGTTACTATGATTCTATTTGCTCCATAGCTCTTCATTTATGTTTATGTTTATTTGGTATTTAGAATACAAATTCTTCACAGACTAGATATAAAAGTAAAAATAACTTAAGTAACTAGAATAACAAAATTTATATCTTATATAAACTATTCAACAAATATTTAAAGCAATTGATTAAAAACGCAAAATCTAAATTATTATTGCCCACAATCAAAGAATTATATTGAGCTAATGCTCTAGTTAATGGCTCATTAAGAGCATAGTTTGTTCTATGGAACTGGATTGAAAACAAATCGCAATGTCGCAACATTCTTGAAGGTATATTAAAATTAATATATTGCAATAAAGGCGGACAGTCAATCAAACCTGAGATAAGACCATGAATAAAAGTAAGAGATTGAATCTTACGTCTAGTTTCAAGAGATTTTATGCCCAAAAGTAAGCATCGCGATTCGTAAGAAGGCAATGAAGTTTCAAAATTTATGGATCTAAGTGCATATCTGGTAAATGATTTTTGAACTTTTTTAATTCTAAAAGAAGAAGTGCTAAAAAAGGACTCCATACGAATGACACATATTCCAATCGCGACCTAACAAACGAGTTATACAAAACCTTAATGGTATGAAGATCTGCAAACTCTGAACTATTCCTACGCACAAAGGCAAGTAGAGAGTAGGCTTTCGGAATAATAAAATTAATGTGTTCGATAAACGTAAATTTCGAGTCAAAAATAACATCAAAATCACAATTAGAGTCAATTAAACTTAGAGGCAGGCCGGCCAAAAAATAGGAAGTATTAATAATATTCCTAGATTTAGAATGCAGAATTCAGAAGATAGGAAGCAATATACGGAAGCAAAAGTTTACAGAAGCATGTATGCATATTTATGTTGTTTTGTCTTGAGTAGAGGGCCTAAGATATTCATTAATCGGATTTGCAGATTTTGAAATCATGTTGAAAGGTTTGAACATAATACCACTGTATCAACTTGAACATTCGAAGTTTAAATACTCGTAGCTTCTTCGGGTGAAAGACGTAAAGTTTCGTAACAATGATGGCATTTGGGTTTTGTGAAAATTTACTTTTAAGAGGCCGAATGTACTTTTTTGTCGTGAAGACCCAATTTAAATAAAATTTAAGAAACTTTTCCAAGTAAATTACTAACAAAAAAAGGTCCTCACTTTTTCCATCTCAGGTTCGTTTTTATTTGATGATCTCGATGACCATAGACATGTTAATATAGGTCAGCTATTTAGTTTTAATAGGAAATCTGGTTGGTTCAACGAGAGGGTATAGTCAAACAACCTGTGGTATCGCAATGGATCACATTTAGTCTAAGTGAGTCGGTTCGTTACTAACTGTCACTCCTACCTAACCAAACCTTACCTTTCCTATCTCAAAAACCCTAGCAAAATGAGATATATTTCACATTAAATTACAAAATCTACACTTAGAAATTATTTTAATTTTCCCATTTACGTAAAAAAAAGTCATTAATATAAATTGTCAAAATGTACTGAAAATGGAATTCGCCAAATGTACTAAAAATGCGGCAAGTGTCCCGAATGTACTGAAAACCTGTCGAATGTACTGACGACGATTTTTCAGGACGCAAATGTACCGAAAAAAGTACAAATGTACCGAAAATGCCATCACTGTTTCGTAATCCAAGAACGACATATACAGCAGACAGCACATTTCAGCTGCTTCTTCGATGCAGGGTCATCTTCTTGGAAAAGGTTCTAACAGAATATGGTTTGAAACCACTCGTGAAACTTTACTTTTAGAAACCGATGAAACTAAAAAGAAAACAACTTTGCATATTACAGCATAATTTCCATTACAATATGAGAGATACATAACTGTTTTTTGACAAAAAAAGTCTGCTTCCTTTAAATAAATGTATTTGGTTGATAGATTTTTAAAATATTTGTTAACTATCAAAAAATTTTGGTAGTTATTACCATGTCCTTAATTGAAATTTAAATGGTTGCTCATTGGATCAAACGTTGTATTAGTTTGAGTCGATTGAAAAAATTTGTTTGGGTTGAATATAATTTGTTGATCCTATTTTTATTTGATTTGACTTCTCATTAACATGAAAACTTTGCTTTTCACAACATATTCAAGTAAAACGCTACTTAAGTATATTCTGCTGAATACGCAATTGAGGTATTTATGATTGTATAAATACCAACGACATTCTGTATAAGGATGTATACGAAATTTTGGTCGTCGATTTTTAGCATAAATCGATATTAATGAATGTATATGTACGTTTGCGAAAAGAAAATATTTTTTTAGTCAATTAGATGATTTAGTGATTATTAACAAAGGAATGATTGCTACAAAAAATAATATTTGTTTCAACCAAAATATGATTTGGTAATTATTACCAAATATATAATTGATCCAATTATATTATTCAATTCACTTTAATATGTGACATTTTAACATATATCAAATATTTAATTCGACTATATCAAACATACTATTTGTTAATTATTACCAAACCGGCCAAACTAGTTTTTAGACCAAACTAGTTCCGTTTAGCCTAAGGATATGCAATGAAATTTTAATGCAAGAACACTGCGGTTAGTGAAGTCGACGACAGCAGCAAAGTCAGACAACAAAATTTGGCATTTTTATTGTATACTTGGCATGTGATAAGTGAGGGTACTTGGGCGGCCTACGGCCGCGGTTCAGGATTTACATACATCCTCTAATATGTCCAACAGCAGCTTCGCCGCGGTTCAGTCTATAATATGTGCAACACTGGCTGCGCTATTTACAGTGCTTTTACATTTAAATAAATTGCATACTTTTAGGCCTTCAATTAAACTAGTTTGGCCTAGGAAAAACTAGTTTGTCCTATGAAATAGTTTTGCCGGTGACATATATAATTAAATTGTTTTCTCAGTGTATATCATGAAACTACACTATTGTCGAAGATATTGTGTAAAAATTTGAGTTATTAGCAAGAAAAACAAAAGCACTACTTGCGCAGAGATCATGGATTTCCTTAAAAAAGAAAAAATAATAAATAAAAAGTGCAATTTTTCTAAATTTTTTTACTCAAATTTCGAAAAATTAAAATTTTGCTGCTCTGGTAGCAAACCTAGAAGTTTTTTTTTTTTTGATTGAGGATGTATTCAAAAAGGAGTAAGCTTGCGAATTTTAAGCATTCTCGACGCATGAAAATATTTTGAATATGTTCAATGTAGAAAAATACATAAAACTATTAATCATTTTTTAATAATTATTATAATCAGGCTCAAAAGTTCTTCAGACATTAGAACTGAAATTTGTTATCAAAGCTTTATTTTCAGTTGTAGATCGTGCCGATGTGACAGTTTATGTGGTTAATTTGTTTAACTTATTTTTATTTGTAATCTACCATAAGATGATTACTGTTTTAAAAAAATAAAAATAACCTTCAGTACTTAGCGCTCGTATCTGTACATGAAAGGAAAGCAATTGTCACACGAACTGTTCCTGCCGAGAGTGAAAACGGATATATAAAATTGCCTTGACGACGCATTGGCAACACTAATTCAACCTATTAAAAATTCAACCGTACTTTAGCTCGTATTGCATTGTTGCAAAATATTTATCACGTTCCACAAATATCGACATTCATTGGAACGTGTCGTGAAGTAATTGCTTTCGATTTTTCCAAATTGTGCACAGAAAAGCTGGTTCTAGGGAGTTTCAATCCTGTGATTGGAAATTTTATTATTGGGATTTTCTCCTGACTTGAAAAAATATTTAATAATACAATTAAAACCAACTGTCTTTGAAGTCAGTTTTTAGTCTTCTATAAAACATTTTAAATAAAACATTAATAGCACACAACAAAAAAAAAAATTAAATAGCTAAAAACAATTTCAGCTGAATGTAAGCTTCAAATAATACCTTCAATTATATCAAAATGCTAAAAAATAAAGGATTTTATATGTGTAAATTTTCCTTCTATGAACTAAGTATCTGAAGTTTAAAACATCTTTATTTCGAGTTACATATATGAATTCTGACATTTTTTTTAATGTTTGAATTTGGAACCACATTAATTATGAATATCGGAACTTTGCATACCTCACACTTTAAATAATAAAAAAATACTATTGATTAAGTTGGTCCCAAAAGCAGCATTCTGACTCAACAGTTGTGGCAAAGATCATCATAAAACAGTCATGCCTGATCTGTGTCGAATACGTCTCAGTGATGGCACTTTCAGTACATTTGTATTGCTTACATAAATTTTTTTCAGGGTATGTGGTCAAATCACATTTGCTATCCAAAAAATATATTCCGACTTCAAGTCCAGTAGATTCCCAAATGCCATCGCTTTTACATCTACGACTGACACCTTTGCAAGACGATTCCATCTTCAGGGAAAAAGTGTTGGCTAAACAAACTTCCCATAAATTTTTCTCCATTTCGTGGGCTATATAGATATGATTTTTGTAAAATTTCTTTCAACTTCAGAGCTAGTGCTCCGCTTTGATCTGAACAGGCTTTGACTAAGTTCAAAGTCGAATGACCAGGAGCTGGTTGTATTCATTCGCGGAAATAAGATTCAGTCGTGAGGAGGCTGAGGCGAGAAGAAGTGAAGTAGTTATGTGAACGAAGTATTCAATTCAATAGTTTTCATAATACAGATATGAACATAGTGGCTATTGTGGGAGCTTTATCCTCTCGTTCCGCAAGATGCACGCCAGGTCGTATCAAAAAATTTGCTTACTTAATCGAAATAATGCGAATATTTAATACCGGTTGGCTAACTTTCAAAAAGGCATTGAGCCCAATAGAGCGCGCTTATTTGCAATCAAATAACTGAACAAATTTTATATGTTACAGGAGGTGGCCAACTAATTAATTGGAAAATATTGAATTTATTTTTTTTTTCGTGGATTTAAATAAGCTTATTACAATCTGCATCCACCCATTTGAGCTTGAACTGCACCTCATTTCCTTGCTAACTTTGCCATTCAAAATACCAAAAATGCATGACGTGGATACAGTGATCAAATTTTTAAAGCAAAATTAGGGGAAAAATTTAAGTTAGCGATCCAGAAATCAAAATCCCGAGATATTGTTTTTCTGGATCCCACGAATTTTCCTACTAGGTAGCTATGGATAGATGCGTTTAAAGTTTGCTCTGAGTTTTACCAAATATCTATACACCAAAAATATACATTTTTTAGAAGTTTCACCAAATCCACCGAAAATAAAAATTTGAGTCTTTTTGATACGAGCTTGGAAATAGGTATAGAATCACCATCTCTTAGTATATTTCAATTCTAATCAATTTCCAGAATCATTATACTATTCCTTTTAAGGGAATATTGCATATACCATAGCTTTGGTCTTCAAACGTTTTTATCTTTAGACGATATTTCGAAGAACATATGTGGCAATAGGCAGGTCACCGAACGTCCAGGTTACGGCGACCCTTTCCCGACTTCAAATGAATTGCTTTGTTATTTCCATAATTTTCTGAGGTACATTGAAGTGCTTCGCTTTAGTACTGACTTTCCTGATACATGTCGCCCTAAACTCCGTACTTGTTCAGGCAAATTGTAAGTTCTTAAAGTTAATATTATGGGAAGTAATTAAATAGGTTGTAGTTGTTTCCTTAGTAGAAAAATAAATTTTTGGTAGATTAGACTGATTGCGTCAGCACCTATCTCTGGAAAAATTATGATATTATTTCTTAAGCAAGGATCAAAATTATGGGACAGTTTTTATACATAATTGAGTATTAGTTTATTCAGTTCAATATTTTCGAGCTGGCGCGATTTTTAAAGTAATGGTATCTGTAAAATATGTCATGACAAGTAAGTTGGCTGTTTTGTCGTTTGAAAATCAAGGACAAAATCTATGTAAGTTTTACTTTAACGATTTCTTATTTAAATTATAAGTCAGAAGTAATAAGTGGTGAATGCAAATAATATTTCGCTCATATTATGGAACTTAGTACAATAAGGAAGGTTCGCCATCTGAAAGATGTGATGGCAGTTTCTTATATGAAATGGTTTTCTGATTCGCAAAGTATTTCCTGTCGAACTGTTACTTAGCTAAATAATGAAACGTAGATATACTTTGCTTACTTTTCATAAAATTTTATTTACATATTTTTCTCTTTATAATAGAGGTTTGTCTACATGGATCTTCAAGAACTACGAAATATCTGCTGTTTCTTATTCTTACCTATTGGAAGATTCTTCAAGAAAAGCAAAGTTACTTCAATATATTCTGATTTGTAAATTAGAAGTGGACTACGTAAACATTTCACGTCGTGGTGCATGTTCGTCTTTCATAAATACGAATACGAAATTTAAAAATGAAATCTATCCAGAAAAACTGCTCTTGCTAGTTTTCTCATAAAAAAATGTTCCTCGTTTGCTCGTCCAGAAAATTAGAAAAACAAAATTTTTTCCTGCAATATTTTCCACAATTTTGTCAAAAAAAAAGCACCTGGCTCAACACTTCATGCTATCGAAAAAACTTTTATGCAAAAATATTGCTTACCGTTGCTCGTCCAGAAAATATTAAATAAAAAAAAATCGTGCTATATTATTCACAATAATGTGAACTTAGAACTGTAAGTTATCGATGAAATTCTAAAAAAAAAGTTCCATAAAAACTACTTGCGAAAAAGTTGCTCTTCGTTTGCGCATCCAGAAAGTATTAAAAAAATGTCGTGCAATATTTTTCACAATAATGCCAAAAATTCAAATAAAATCGTGGCTTAAAACTATAAGTTATCGAAAAAATTGTTCGTTTGTTCGTCCAGTAAATATTAACAGAAAAAATATGGTGTCACCCCTATAGTACCATCATTTGGTTTAAAAATCGGTAATTTTATAGATTTCGATATGCTCTTTCCGAATTTGAACTTTGCTAGTTCGTATCTTTGCTGATCACGCCGCCATATTGGAAAAATATCGCCTAAAAGCATTTTTTTGACAGTATCTCCTTTCCGACTCATTTCACGATAAAACACTTAACAACAAAATGAAACTAATGACACACGTTTTGGCCAAAACACTCATTTCCACACCACCTTCAGGTAGAGTAAGCGTCGCGTTTTTTATTGCTCAAATTTAAGTTTTCAGAAATATTAGGGGCCAAATCCGAATCCCACTGTTCCGAAATTCGAAAAAAATGGGGCCCAAAATAAATTTTTTTTCAGTGCCATAAACAGTAGGGATATTCCTCTAAACGCGAAGATTGCTAAACGTAAACTGAGAACATTTTCGAGCCTCGAAAACAATTTAAAAGGAGCAAAACGGAAACTTTCGAGGCAAATACATATGATAAAAAAGCAGCCACGAGAAGCTGGAAAGTGAATCAGCGTTGCCGTTTGTCAAAACAATTTGCAATTACATATTTAATTCTAACTATTGTGATACATTTACTTATTTTGATGTGATACATTTTTTTCATGGCTACGGTAACTCTGCTCGAACTGGCAAATTGCAATTGCTTATTCGTTCGCATAAATTGGAGTGACACTAAAACTTTGAATGAGATAACTTCGTAAAAGATGATTTTCAATCAAATCGGGGGAAAACATAATCCCTTATTTACTTTGAAAAACAACATACTTAATCGGCAACCAATTCCGCAATTTGAAGTTAGTCCGACTGCATGGTTTGAAATGGATTTGGTATTTCACAAAAAAAAATCTGATTAAAAAAATCGGTTATCGGACAATTTAAGCAGGGAAATCAATTAAGCGGGAATCTTTTAACAGGGGATATAAATGCATATTTCAAATGAGGAAAATTTCAATGGTTTTTTTTTAGACTAGTTATCCGGGGAATTCAATTAACCGGGGATCCATTAAGCGGGTCCACTCTATTAATAGTTACTGGTGGCTCATCGTGGTTTTTAGTGTTCCATACGATTAATATGGGAAAGAATGCTTTATGGGACAGTTTCATGTATGTCACGTGAAAAAATCTTACTTGAACGGGACTAATACCATTTAAAAAAAGATTTTTTATTCATTCTTCGATATATTTCTAAACTCTGAATACCTTTTATATTGAAAAGATATTATCTTCACGAACAAAATAATCAAAACTATTTTATGCCAAATTTTGTATTCTTTCCAATGGGCTTTGGAGATGTTTGTGTAAAGTTTTTCTTTCATGAGATATATGTAGATGAAACTGTCAAATGAATCACCCTAATGTACATATAAATGCGTACATGGATGTATGTACTTACAAAATCGGATTTAAACAAAAGACTTTAACACATAACATTGGAACATAACCTATGTAACCAAATTAAATAATAACAAAGTGAAATTTTTCAATTAATAGTCGTTTGATATTCATGAAACAATTTCCTCCATCTGATTCAACGTATGTTCATTCCTTGGATAGTTGTCCTTGGCATAACTATAAATTGTAGATTGAAAATACTTTTTTTATTCGTTTGCAAAGGACGTGACCAGCAATTGGTTGGACCGATACCCTGGGCCAAAGTTAGAGCTCATGACAAATCTTAAAAGTTCACTTGGGTTTCACTCCTTTTAGATGACCTCTTTCAATTAAATAAAACATATGGAATATAAAATGGATGCAATGTACATATAAAAGACCACGTTTCATTTCCTGTTGCATACGTTCATATGTATGTATATATGGCACAACTGTAACAAAATTACATATACAGTGGCTCAAAAAAGAAGTCGGAACATGCAATTCAACTTCAAATGAAAAAATAATGTTTAAGAGTAACAAATTTTGTTATGTTTTGTTTTTTTTTTATATAAATATACTTGTGAAAACATTAATATCTAAAGCTAAATATACTTTAATTTTTTTCATAAAAATAAAAAGATAATTTAAGGCAAAAATCACATCTAAAAAGAACTCGGTCATTTATGTTTAATATAAGTTATAAATAATATTAAGTAAAAAAAAGCTTCGGTTAATATTTTGCACAGCTTGCAGTCATCTTTCAGGCATTGATTCCACTAACTTTCTACAGACTAAAGGATCCATTTTTGTCCACTCTTCCTTATGCGCGTTTTCTAAGTCCTTCTTGTTTCTAATGGAATGAGTTTTTAACTGATTTTCCAAGTGGAAAATCAACAAATTTTCATTTGAAGTTGAATTGCATGTTTGTCCGACTTATTTTTTGAGCCACTGTGCACAAGTATGTATGTATATGTACTCACATACCCAGTTAGACTGGAGAGCTTGATAGAATAGGGTATGGTTGCTTTTCCCGTAGCTATTGTATCTTACATTTCTCTGCCTTACACGTTAAGGCACAATAGCAATGAGGTTAAGTTTCTTGAATATGAAATAGAAATGAAACAACCCATCCCTGTCTGCATATCGCGGTAAGGCACAAAGTAATGGAATGCAAGATAAAATTTACATTGATGCAGAAATGCCAACAAGTGTGCTGCTATAATTAATGTTTATTTTGTATCCAAAAATTGTAGAAAATGTGTTGAACTATCTGTAATTGCATCCAGTCTAACGGATTGCTTGTAGTAAGAACAGAGCTCTATCAACTAAACTAGGGATGCTCAATTGGGATGCTTTGTTGCCCAAAAGTCGATAGCGAGTTGACTTCTATCTTCAAACAAAACCAAAACATTACCCACTAGAAATTCGTCCATCACTGATGCAAATAAATAAATAAACTGCGAAAGCATCGCTTGGCTACACAAAAAATTTTAAGCTCAAAATTATAACTATTTTTCTGTGAATATGAACTTTTTTACATCAATGAGCAGTTTTAAAGTCTCTCATTTTCTTTAAAAGTCAATAATACATGCGAAAAAAATTGCTTTCCCAGAAATAATGTTTTTGACCTGCATTTTTTCAACTAGCATTGTGGAATTTTGCGCATATTTGTTTTGGTTTTGAACGTTTGATTCCGACTGGGTCTCTTGCATATTTATTCAAAAAACGAACCAGCGTATATAGATGAATAACTGCACAGCGCACAGTGCGGCCAAAGGCCGTGTGTTGTTTTCGCACATTTATTTATTATTATGTATGTATATACTAAATTTTCTAATATGTAGTTGTAAAGATTTGGAACACGGACCTGACGCCATATTGGATCCCCCATTTAGAATTTTGTAATTCTGACATCGAATTCGAAATCAGCGACCCCAAAAATCCCCTAGTACGAAACTACAAATCATTTCTTTAAAGTTTCAAATTTTTCGCATAACACGACGCCATATTTTTTCCGCCATTTTGAATTTCGTAATTCTGACATCGGATTCATAATCAGCGACCCCAAAAACCCCCGAGTGTACATTTTGGAGTGAAGTACTTGAGTTTTCGAATTTTGGCCGCACTGCACAGAAAAAAAAGATTCGTTGATATCAAACAATTTCGGGTCCGATTTCAATAAATGTTGTGTATGATTTTCAGTCAGAGAAACAGTTTCTCTGATATATCAAAAGATGATTTGTTAAAACCTAAATTAAATTAGTTGATTTCAAAAAAGCATTTGTTAGTTTTCCTAAAGTTTTTGTTGAAACTTAGAATAAATTCGCAAAAAAAATTTTTCTCTTTTGATTTTTTACTTTCCTCTATTTCTTTTTTTTTCTCTATTTATTTCCTCTATTTTCTTATTTGTAGATACTTATTGTCAGTTATTCTTATTTTAAATGTAATACGTTTTTTTTAAAACTTCAAAGGAGAACTTACATTTTTTTTACCTGTCACCCGATCACAGAATTGAACCTGTGTGTCCTGCGCCATGCCACTGTTCAAAGATGCTCATCTTACCCAACTCAGCTACCGACATCATTTTCAAGACATACTAAACAGATGTCGTTAAACTGCGTAACAACCATTTTCTAATCAGGGAAGCTTCTGGTTCAAATCCCGGCGACGACATAACGGACTCGTTTTTTATTATTAACATAAAAGGCAGTTTTCAAAATATTTTCAATTTATACAAATACAGTTCTCTACATCTTTCTGTTTTTTAAATACCTTTAAATTAAAAAAATAAAAAAAAAATTATGTCGTTGCCGGGGCTTGAACCGAAGCTTCCCTGATCAGACAATGGAAGTTTTTTATATGCAATATCAGTGAAACATTTTGCTGATTACGCTAAAATATTTTGTTGTAAGATCAGATAATTTAAATTTGCAAATCCAAAGAACAAAGGGTTTTGATTTTGCAAATTTTTTCTTTGATTCAAAGAAATGAATTGTTGAATTCCACAAATTTTTATCATAGAATTGCAATTCTTTGATTTTAGCAATCTTGTTTTTCTGTGTGTGCGGCGGGACGAATGATGACAAGTTTCATTGCTCGCGACCGTGGGAGGCCAAATGGTCAACCCTAAACTATACCGCAGGAGTTATTAAATCTATGTTGCTCAAAATTAATTGAAACTTAAGAGTCATATAAAAATTAGTATGATAAAAAATTCCACATCCAAACGAATGCCTTATGGATTCCTCTGAAGAAGTACACAATCTTGATGAGATTCACCAGCTCGAATCACCAATCTGCAAATTCACAAAAATTTTAATTAGCTCTGTAACTAATCAACTGAATGTTAAAAAAAGCTCCTGGTTATGATTTAATTACAGGCAAAATACTGAAAGAGTCATCAGACGAGAGATTTACATTCTTAACACAACTTTTTAGTGCCTGCCTAGCAAAATCTTATTTTTCAATGCAATGAAAAGTCGTTGAAATCAAAATGATTTTAAAGCCTGGCAAGTGTCCTAAAGAAGTGAACTCCTCTCGCCCAATAAGCCTCCTTCCAATACTATCCAAAGTATTAGAAACACTGTTTATTAAACGCCTTATGCCAATTCTAAATGCAAAAAAATAATACCAAATCATCAATATGGATTTCAAAAGAAACATAGCACAATCGAACAGATCCACAGACTTGTAGAAAAAATCCATTCAGCGTATGAACAAAAAAGTTTTTCACCGCTGCATTTCTTGACATTTCCCTAGCATTTGATCGTGTTTTGCATGTTGGCCTCCTATATAAGCTGCAGAAAAACCTACCATTAAACTACTATCTATTTATTAGATCCTATCTTTCCGATTGCCAATTCTTTGTAAAACTAGGAGAACACTCTGCATTCAAAAAAATTGCTGCAGGCGTTCCTCAAGGGAGCGTTAAGGGGCCTATCCTTTATTTAATATATACATCAGACCTGCCATGGATCAAGATCCAAAAAGGGCGTTGCTTAAATTACAATCTAGTCTAGACAACATAACACACTAGTTGCGAAAATGGCGCATAAAATCTAACGAGACAAACTCCGTACAAGTAACCTTCACAACTAAGCGAGATACCTGCCCCAATATACAAAGCAACACTTAAACCAATATGGACGTACGGTATTTAGTTGTGGGGTACGGCTTCTAACTCAAACTTGGAAATCCTCCAGCGCTTCCAGTCAACAACCTTGCGAACCCTGGTACGTCACCAACGCCCAGATTCACAGGGAGTTTGAAATTCCAACTGTAAAGGAGGAAATAAGAAAAGTTGCCAGAAGGTAGAAAGCACGGCTCACATTACACCCAAATGAACTGGCGTCTAAGCTTATGTCAGCATCGAATACCTTTTCCAGGCTCAAAAGAAAAGCACCTCAAGATTTACTACATTAACGGAAGTTAATTTCCACGAATAAGGGTGTGTCACTGGATGCATGACTTAGTGGCCGTTCAAGTATCGTAACGCAATTTTTGAAGATACTTAACCCCCCCTCTTTTTAAACGTTACGGTATCACCCAAGAGACCATGTTTACCTAAAATTCACAATTATGTTGCGCAATGTACCGGAAAGTAATTTTAGCGAATTTTGTTGTTTTAGTCGCGTTTGCGATAATAATAAATAAAACAAGAGATTTTTAACTCGCAGCGTAACGCGATGTTCAAACACCCCCTCCCCCTCCCCTCCCCTAAGTGCGGTACGCAACACTTGAACGGTCTCTTTTCAGTTTTTTAGTTTTATTTCAAATTTAAATGTAAAACATTGTAAAATGTCATATTAATTCGACAAAATACAATAATAAATGATTTAAAAAAATGATAAAAATTTTATCACAAGAAACACAAAAATATCGTTAGCTTATAGGTAAGCATGTTAAAATGAAATTACCTAAAGTTTTTGATTTACAAGCCAGCTCATATCTCACACACCTTACAAAATAGCCACTTTCAATATTTGCTTAAAATTTAGGGTAGTAAACTTAAGTTCATTTATTGGGTGTCTACATACAAACATATGTACGTAGCTATACATACTCGTGCATACTATCAAACAAATGACTTCAAAGGTCAAACTTTTAAATTTGTAACGGAAATAAGAAACGAAGACTTAGCGGAAATTCATCTGTTTAACCATCAAAAAGCTTGGTCCTCCTCAGGTGTGAGTTAATCCTGTATGGCTGCATTGTTAAAGGGTTGAAAATGGCTTATTTACACACATACATATGTATATGTGTGTGTATGTGGCAGAGTTAGTAAAAAGGATATGCCGTGAATGGAGTTGTGTGTGTGGCGTTAAGGGAAATGGAATTGAAAACTTACGAGCTACGAGCACTTATGAATCGAAAGCTTACACAATATATTTTTCGATTTGTGGATAACTGTCCGAATAAATAAATAGCAACTAAAATTATGTTTTTCGGCTTCTTTATGGGGTCAGCTGTTGAAACTGACGTCAGATACAGCGATAGCCTCATCGTATTTTACATGTAATTGATAAACTCTCTATTTTCCAGGCGATGAATTTATATATCTTTTAGACAAGTTAACTTAGAAGCTTAGGCACATTTTAAATTTGAATATTAAGTTACTATTATATGAAATGGCCAATGGCACTACAAGAATATCACTTAGAGAAATAAATGAGAAAAAAAACTTAAAGTTTTGTTAAAATAATTACCAATGATCCATACTTCTGCCGCAGAAACCAAGATATTTTTCCGAATGTTTTTGAAGCGTTGAATTTGAAACTGACGTCAGAATTTCTCTGATGGCTTCGGTTTTCCAGATATTTTGACCTTGAAGTGTGTAAATCATGATTTTTGAGATATTTGAGGCTATGTTTCATCGAAAAATAATTTACTTTTATAAAATTATTAATGATGTCCAAAAGAAGTACTCTTCTTTTTCAAAACGCATTTGAATTTGGCCGGATATCTTATTTCATCAATTTGGGCACAATTCAGACATTTTTGGTCATCAGGACGGAATTTGGGAAGACAATACCGGTTAGTTAGTTTCACCAAAATGCATCTCTATCTTTCCCATACATCTCATCCTGTAATCTTATACACTCGACTTTTCTACAGAGAGGTCTCTTGGGCTATAGTACTGGTTATACCTATCAACACATTCCAAGAAATCTGAGACCAACCGAAACAAAATTACTGCAGATTACTTATGAGGGTAAGTGGCGAAAACAGTATTAATAATAATAGAATATTAGCTAATTAATAGAATTCGTGTGTCATGATTAGTGTTCACCAGTGTAGTAACTCGCTGGAAGCAAAAATGCTGGTAATACTTTAAAAAAAATTTTAAATTTTGATAACTTTTGAACCAAAATTTAAATTTGTTTCTCATTTAATTTTTTAGCGATAATTATTTAGTGACAATTTCAAATTATAGTGTTTTGAGATTATGGTGGACGTATTAAACAAGAAAAACAAAAGCTCCACTTGCGCAGAGAATTGAATTTTTCCTTATATTAAACTTGAAAAATAGCACTAGCAATTTTTACGGTACTTCTTTATTTGTATAATAAGAAAATGGAAAAAAAATTAAAAAAAAATATTTTTATACAATAAAAATTGATACATAACTTTCTACATTTTTTACTCTAACTTCGAAAAATGAGAACTTTGCAGCTCTGGCAACAAAACCTAGAAGTTTTTTTTTTTTGATTGAGGATGTACTCGAACAGTAGTAAATTTTCAAATTTTAAGCGTTCCGAAAAAATTCTAGAACATGAGTTTATATTGAACATGTCAAATGTACATACATAGATGCTACTTGCTACTGCTTTATGGTATCTTGAATCAAATTTGGGTAGAATAGTCTCAGTGGGCTCATACAAGCAAAGGACCTAAAAGAATATATATTTTGAACTGCTAAATAAAATTCGTTTGTTTTTATTGGAGCAAAAGTGGATGGAATTGTATCAATAAGTGTGTACCTCATATAAAAATAAAAAACTGTAAGTAAGTAAGAAAAGTAAACTCGCTATTAAGTAGGAACATATTTCTGAACAAAAAATGGAACAGATTGCAGCAGTATGCGTGCCAGTTTCCACACAAATATAAGATTTAAAGCAGTGCATTTAGTAAATTTTGTAAACAACCATAGAGAATTCTGGATGGTAATATAAGAAATACGAAGAAATATTACTGCTTCAAAAGTGGGCGAGATTGCATCAGTAAGCATGACTTCTGACATACTAAAAAAAAATATGTATTATAATCAGATTTAATAAGCTATTTCAGCAATTACGACATTTAGCTCAAGGGTATATGTATGTAAATAAAGGTTTCTACTAATCAGAGCCAGGTGAATTTTCGTTAATAGGCAAAACCTCTCATAGATGTAAAATACCTTAAGTGTAATAAATATTTACTCAACTATGTGAGTAATTATAATGAAATTAAAGATAATGATATTGGCTACAGTAAGCTTTTAATGCAGCAGAACTGTGATAGTAGGTGGCGTGCCTTCTATACAAGCCCAAGTCATATAGGGGAAGGTGTGGCAAAGCGGTATGCCTAACGGGAAAACAAAGTTTTCACAAAAAAAGAAGAACTTTTTCGTACAATTAAACATGTAAGTTATTAGTTCGATTTATATTGAATCTATTAAGGTAGTTAGGCTCATTATTTTCTCAACAGAAGACGTTTGTTATTGCGATGCGAAAAAAAGTGCATTTATAAAGCGGTATACGAAGTACAATACCACTCTGCCGCCATGACCTATGTAAACATACAGACTCGCGAAACAAAAATTTTTCAACATAAACAAATCCTTGTCAATAAAAATGAATGTCATATGAAATGAATTTACTTAAGTCGAAAATCTTTGAATCTTCCATCAACCGCACTTATTTTGATGAATTTCGTGGATCTCGAAAACGGAAGGTCGAAATGTCGCTATAACCTGGCAGTTACAAGAGCACTACTCAAAAACAATTTCCTTATAATTACATTAGATGGCGTTATAATGCAATTATAAATATACCCTTTGTACCGCTTTGCCCCGTGTACCGCTTTGACCCGCCTTCCCCTACATACATTAATAAGGGAAATAAGATGCGCAATTATAATATTTTTATAACGATTATACATATTTGTAATACAAAATCACTGAACCAAAATTCAGTGAGACACATTCCACAAGAGTTAACCTTTTAAATTGGAACTCCAATCTTAATTGTAAACACATGTGCAGATTTTCTGCTACAGCTAAATTTAAATTCATTAATTCAAATGGCCATAAGCATACGTAAACTCTGCACTACATAAAATTTTCTTCAATTCAATTACATACATACATATGTCAAATAAATTTGTTAAGTCAATATTGTACTATGTATATATGCCGTCCACTATCAACAAAGATCTGAACATCTACATATATTGCTTGCAGTACTACTGCAAATATCTTCCTATGCTGCATGCGGTATATCTGCACATGTATGTTTAACCTTACGAATTATCGAACTTGTGTTGTTCTCCTGGTACTTACCCATCGCAAGGGCCGGAGCAAACAGCGCTTCTAGAGGGCCTTCCTTTGGCAGAAGCAGACTTTCTCAAGTCCTTCCAAACGTACTTCCTTTTATATGAAATGACCAGCTCAAACAGGGCTTCCTAAGCAGGCCTTCTAATACCGCTTGCCGTAACAGGGCTAATAGAATTATGTACTGGGAAAAACGAAATTTTATTACGTCATCACTTGCGTTGATAGTTTTAATTTTTATTTTTTGTGTCGTTTCTGAATTTATAATTGACAATGACGACACAAAACTCTACCACATTAACATAACATGAAACAAAAGACCACTCAGCCAAAGAGAAAGGGATCACTCCACAAAAGGACTCCGAAAAGGTTCCCTTCCGGTATTGATTTCAAAGCTTTAAGCCTATAGCAACTAAACGAACGTTTGCACTCGTTACGTCAATTGTTTGCGTTTTGACAATTAACCCAAAATGTTACGCTAGCTAACGAATCGAATCAGCTGTTATGACGAGTAGTGACGGTTTCAAGTTCGGTCCTTACGGAACAACTCGTCTCGTCAAAATGTTTCGTTCACTTTCGATCAGTTACGTATGTTCATTTTGGTTATCAATAGGTATTATTCATTCACATAAACTCGAATTTACTCGTTACGTCACGTCTATTTTGATTTAGGCGTTAGTCGGCAACACTCCAGAAACATTGCACATTCTAAGCTATTTGAGTGCTATTAGCAAATAAATACAGAGAGTCACAATTGTGATCGCAT
The DNA here is from genome assembly GCA_963662105.1 of Meiosimyza platycephala. NCBI lineage: Eukaryota > Metazoa > Arthropoda > Insecta > Diptera > Lauxaniidae > Meiosimyza > Meiosimyza platycephala. The sequence goes on along the minus strand of OY759211.1, from coordinate 64,422,221 downwards.
CGAGAGCAAAGAGCAGAGAGTTGTTGGGTTGATTCTGAAAATAATAGTAAGCGTTCAGGCGACATTCGTCACTCGTGTGCAGCCGCAGCAAATTGTTCATCTAATTGAAAGTTCTAGCGTGGAGCAAAAACAAAAAAAAAAAGGAATATATTTGAAGATTAATTAATTCCTAAAGTTCTAAGAATAAATGCGTAAAAAAATTTGAAAATTAAAGTTATGTAAAAAAAAATCCTTTCTTTAAATACTAATGAAAAATATTTGTGATTTTAAAATAGCACAAAGCATCCATCGTCCTTAACATAAGGCTCCAAAAAGAGTTTACAATTTGTATATTTTGGGCTTTAAAAACTATCCGAAATTCATTCCCAGTACACACCAATATTCATTGTTTTGGCCTTTATTGCATTATTTTTTAAAAAACTTTTCAATGTGCCCACTTAGAAGAAAATGTCGCACATTTATGGCTTTAATTAGAGTTCAATTTGGAGCCTTTTTTGGAGCTTTTTGGTTGGCTGGGCAGCTTGGCACCATTCGCACAGTTCTTTACTTCTAACCATTTATTTACTTTTGATGTCATAGGTATATTAGGGTTGACCATTTGCCCTACCGCGGTCGCGAGCTATGAAACTTGCCATCATTCGTCCCACCGAGCGATTTCTATGCGCTGGTTCGTTTCAAAAATGAATATGCAAAAGACCCAGTCGGAATCAAACGTGCAAAAACAAAACAAATGTTGCGCAATGCCAGTTGTGAAAATTTCAGGTCAAAGATATTATTTCTGCGAAAGGTAATTTTTTACGTATGTATTGCTTGGCAACAAAATGAGAGACTAAAAACACCACTCTTGTGTGCATCATTGTTGTAAAAAAAACTCAAATTCATGGAAAATTAATTTTAATTCTCGGAAAAGTCTTTTTTGTTTTTATTTATGAATTTTGAGTTTAATAACTTTTTGTGTAGCCATGCGATGCTTTCGCAGTTTATTTATTTACATCAGTAATGCACGAATTTCTACTGGGTAATTTTTTCTTTACGTGGAAAAGATAAAACACATTTATTCTCATGTTTTTTTTTTCGGTGGAATTCCTCCACACATTTATACACATACTAACGCAAAATTTTTGTTGTAAACGTTAGCGCGCTGTCGACTTTTGGGCACCTCATTTGGCCATCCCTATCATATATGTACATATGTATTTCCTTTGAGATGACAGATGTCGAAACATAAAACATTATGAAATAAAAAATCTTAAATTTATCTATTGACATTCTTAGGTTGAGGTTTACAAAATTATCACCTGCACTATTCTGTTTCCAACACCCTCATTCCTCAGAAATTCCACTTTAAAAATGTCGCATTCATTCGTATAAAATTTATGAACTCCTTTTATGAAGAAAATATGCAATAAACAGAATTCGAGCGCACAAAAAGATGTTCATTTTTAACTTCATTTATTTTCTTTCTAACTCAATACTTTTTACATTCATGATAACAATAAAAAAATTAAAAACCCTCCCCAGACTTAAAACGTGTATTTCTTTCTCTTTTGTTAAGATTTTCTTTAATAATTTAATAAAAAAAGTTTTCATTCAACTGTTGGAATGTCCGCCAACATTAAGTATAAAAATTGTGGACAATGGGTGTACTCGTATACTGAAAGAAATAAAATACTTTACATAAAAAATAAAAACTTAATACATAGCACAAGGAGCACTGATGTCATCTTAACTTTTTATGAGTTGAGTATAAATATCATGCCACATTCGAAAGCATTTTTTTGGGGAACAAGTAATGGTGTCAGAAGGAAAACATTAAACAAAATTATTTTATGGATTTTCTATTTATTTACAGGTAACGTACAATCAGGGTTGCCAAGTGACCGCTTTCGACGCGGCCAGGCCGTTAATTGCATACCAAAGCCGTAGGCCGCGTAAGGAGGCCGTTAATTGGAGGTAAAATTATTAATATTAAAGCAAAAAATAAAATAAAAAACCAAAAGCCATCTTCTCAAAAATAAAATACTTTATTTAAAAATTATTTAATATTGCAGAGCAAAAAAAAGAACAGTTCAACTTTTTTCGAAAAAAATTTTTGGTTTTTAGCTAATTTTTTGTTGTTTTGGAAGGCCGTCACAGGATACAACGACCGTTACTTCAATGGTAAAAAAAGTGGTTTACTGAGTTTCGTTGTGGTCGCACAAGCACTAGTGACGCTGAACGTTCTAGATGGCCAATTGAGGTCAATACACCTGAAAAATAATAATAATAGAGTTTAGCTACTACAGCTAGTTATTAGCTTTCTTAGCAAATTAGCTTGAAGCTTTAAAACCAAGTAAAAAGCTTATACATATATTAAGGAAAATGAAAATATTATACATGCAATTAAATTTGTTAAAAATGTCGAAAAAATCCACGGTATGGTGTTGGCCGATCGGAGAGTGAAAGTTCGTTAGATTGCTGACGCCATAGGCATTTCCTATGGCACTGTGATTTCGATTTGAAATGATCAGTTTGGTTTTAGAAGCTATGCAAGATGGTTGCCGAGTTTGCTATCAATTGACCATAAACGCAATCGTGAGACGTGTGTTGTCTCAATGACAAAATTCTATGAATTGAGTTACGAATTGGTACCTCATCCGCCATATTCTCCGTATTTAGGCCCCAGTGACAATTTTTTATTTCCAAACCTAAAGAAATGACACGGTGGAAAGAAATGTAGCTCCAACGATGAAATTATTGCTCACACAAATGGCTATTTTGATGACCTCGAGAAATCCTATTTTTTGGAAGGAATAAAAAATTGGAGAAACATTAGGTAGAATAAGAAAAATTATTGAACGTTCTTGAAAATAAAAACCACGCCACCTGCAAAACTATAAATTTTTGTTGCCGACGAGTTAAAACCTCGGTGTGAGGTTCCTTACAACCTACATATATTATAAGGGGCCGTTCAAGTTTTACGTAACGCAATTTTTGAAGATTTTTGACCCTCCCCCCCCCCCCCCCCTCTTCTTAAACGTAACGGTATCACCCAAGTGACCAAGTTTACCTTAAGGTCACAATTATGTTGCGCAATGTACTGGAAGTCATTTTAGCAACTTTTGATATGTTTTAGTCGCGTTTTGCGATAATAATAAATAAAACAAGAGATTTTTAACTCGCAGCGTAACGCGTTGTTTGAACCACCCCCCCCCCCCACACCTAAATGCGTTACGTAATACTTGAACGGCCCCTAAGCGCGATTTTCAGAATTTTTGTTTTGTTATTTATTTACTTAATTCTAAAATATTTGTGAACCTTTCTACAAAAACAAAAAAAAATTCATGGCCAAAAGCTAAGTCCCTAAGTATATTCAATGCAAATGCGATTTCTTTTGCACATTGAGCAAAATGATGGTGAATTTTAGAATCATAAGGTAATAAAACATTAAAACAGCTGTTTAATCGAAAGAAAACTTTTACACTTTTCATTGATTTTTAATCGAGCAAATAACTTAATTTATGCCAGTGTCGTTTGTTGGCGCAACGTTGACAGTAAACAGGTATCTGTTTAATGTCAACATACTCGTAAAGATATTCCATCAAAGCAAACTTTTCATATTGTAAATACAATATAATGATAAATTTATGTTGCCAATACCACTGGCAAAACCTACGGAAAACTTTTTATGTTTCGTTCCCCATTCTGTTATATTCTTTTTTTTTTTGTGGTTGTCTGACGAATTTGGAGCAGATAACGAAAGCATCGATGTCATTGCAAAGAAACCCCAAACAAGCTACTTTGGGAAAAAACTTTTCAATCGCATCGAATATTATTTTACTTTCTTCTATTTTATGAAGAAGTTTTCATTTATTTTTCACAAAAAAAAGAAAGAAAATGAAAGGGGAAAAACTGACGCCAAGGTGCACAAATACAGACGAATAAAAGGTAGCTCCGCTTGACTTGTCTCTGGGACTTAGTCTAGCGAGGTGGGTGTTTTCTTTACCAGCAAGGAGTTAAAGCATTTGTGGAAGGACGAAGATAATGTAATGTGTTTTCTCATCATCGATCATTGAACTTTTTCTGCAGTGGTTGCTTTGTTGGGTTTATTTTCTATTATGGCGGTTTGTGGGGTTGCTACTTTTAGATGTTTTCCTTTTTTTTTTAAGGTAAATTGTTGGTTGGGCAACTCAAACTTTCTTTTTCCCAAATGGTTAAATAAGCTTGTTTCCTTTTTTGTATTTAACTGTACCAAAAGTTGTAAGGACTTTTTGGTTTTTGCAAATCAACTTGAACATTTTTTTGTATTTTCTTGTTTTTTATTACTTAATAAGTTTTTTCCAACTTAGACAATATACATAATTTTGCCCTTCAATGTTGTCCGTTACTTTTGATCAGGCATATGCCACAAATTCCTTGAGAGTCTGCCAAACGAATACCTTTCATTTAACTTAAATGTCATGTCGAGGGTGTCACATCCATACATTTTCAATATCATCAGACGCAAGTGGCGATTAGCTGTCATATTTAACTTGCATTATTTTGTCTCTTTCTTTTGTTCTTACTGTGTGTGTATGTAGCACACTTAAAACAGAAGTAGGTTAACATAGAATACTTGACATAGCAAAATTGTGCATATGACATAATTCCGTTCACTTAGATTTTGACAAAGTAAATACATATAAAATTATTAAGGGCGCTATCCTTGGCCTTGCCACAAATAATATGCACTACACAGCATTAACGCTTTAACATAAAAACTACTTAGAATACGTATGAAGACCCACTATTAGCATTCTGAAACCTTTTTCAAAATACATATAACCAAATGAATGAGGAGCTTGCCGAAATGGTTCATTGGGATCTTGAAGATATGTGGTTCGAGTAGGCCGGCGTAAGGGGGCGCCCATTAATTTGCATATTTGAGTCGAAATTGGTGACCATAGTGAATGCGAGAAACAGTGCTAAAGTTCTGTTAGTCGTTCGTACATTTGGAGACTTTTCAGGCTCATGATTTATTTGTGTTTATGAAATGTGGCTTGGCTTCCACTGTTTCCCTTACTTGCGATTTCGTATGAAATTGTATGCAGCCAATTTTTTCTCAAAAACCAGTGAAAGCCCATGTTTGGCACAGGATTCAACAGTGCGACCCCATATGTTATATATAGGCCTCTTCGAATTCTATTATTTGGCATGTATTTCGAACAGTAATATTACAGGGACCCCGCTTAATTGATCTTTTAACTGCGCAAAAAATTTGGATTTATTAACCGGGGAATCAATAAAGAGGGTCCCGTTTATTTGATCAAACTGATCATTTAAAAGAATCCCGGATAATTCATCGACTTAGTCAATTAAGCGAAAAAAAAATGTATTTTACTGACCTTACCTCAAGATAGGATTGCCAGATTTTTGAAACGCAAAATCAGTACATTCAAATATATTAAACGCAAAAAATCAGTACAAAATTTTTTACCTCATTAAATTTTTTTATTTACTAAAAAAAAAGTCAGAACTTTTCGGATGGCACAATTCCCTAGCAAAATAACAAAATGAATTAAATACATATGCTAAAAAACAAGGACCATTTTACAGACTCCAAGGCACGCTACTAGTAATAATTAAATATTAAATGTAAATATTATTTAGCAATTCAAATAAAATCTTAAAATCAGTACAAACCAGTACCAATTGCTAAAAATCAGTACATTTGCGTACTGATTTCAGAATCTTGAAAAATCAGTATTTTTAAAGAAAATTAGTAAAAATCAGTACATGTACTGATAGAATCAGTACGTATGACAACCCTACCTCAAGAGCACAAAATAATAATCAGAAAAATTTAAATAAATATCGCTCAGTTTTAATTAAAAGGTTTTATTTTTTTTAATTATACGAACATAAAAATTAACAATAAATTCAGGTATGTGTAGTAGGGTGGAGTGAAACTGTTCAAATAATAGCGATTTTTTGAAATTCATTATTCCTGAGTAATAAATAGTTGTATTTTGATGGTAAAAATAGGTCTCCAAAATATTACCACTTTTCAATAATTTCTTGAGGTGCCGAGATCCACATGAAAAAAAAAAAGTGAAAGATAATTTTATAAAAATTTATTATTTAAAAAATGTTGTTTCGTTTCACAATATTGTAATTTTTTCGCGACGATATCCTGTTTTGATTTAATCCATCTCTTAATTCTAGTCCACATACTGTAGCTGAAGCTTCAGTAACTAATTTGATGCATTTTTCCATTGTTTTTATGGATGACAAAAATATGCATTTCGTTGAATTACTGAATCAATTACACTACTCAATAAGTTTTTCCACAACGGATTCCGTCAACATTTTCTAAATTAAAATTTTCCGTGGAATCCGAATATCGTAATGGCCCCAATTTACCATATAAATGGTAGTATTCAAAAAATGCACTGCTGAGGGCACATACTTCATATAAACGCTTGTAAAAACTTTACTTGTCAGCCAATCAATTTTAAATTTTTGTTTGTTCTAAAAGAAAGTCAAGCAATAATTTTGTGGTATAAAACGTGCCATTAGTATATGTGATATGGTTTTATGACCAAAAATATGTAAGATAAATCCCTTTTTTTCGTTTTTTTTTAACAAATTTCAACTTTGAAGCCCTGTAACTGAAATTAACTATATGAGTGATATAAAGTTATCCCCCCATTCTTATAGAAAATTTCAATACAAAAATTTTAAGTACGTGTAGGCCCATAGAAAAGTGATAACTTACGAAACAGAGCATTATTAACAACAATTCAAAAACCATTTTTCGTTGGGGAATTTTAAAAGAAACAGACGGTGTGAGTCAAAAAAGAATAGTAGATGTCACTCATATTCCTCAATACAGATAACAATAATGATCTACATGAATGTCTTCAAAAAACTGTATATGTATTAATTATAAAATCTTTTTTAAAAGTAAGAAAGAAATATAAAATATGTAATCAGCAACAAAAAGAAAAATTAAATTAAATACGATCATTTTATGTTTATGCAATCATGTTAATAATGCTCCAGTTTCGTAAATTATCTTTTTTATATAAACATATACAATTTTTTTGAATATTACCATTTATATGGAAAATTGGCGCCAATCGAAAAAAACCAATACGATATTCGGATTCTACGGAAAATTTTACTATCAAAAATGTTATCGCCATTCTTTGAGGTGAAAGTTTTTGTAAATTTGTAGAGAAGTGTTTTTTTTTTCACTTGCACTGGTAAATAACGAGACTTATTAATCATTCCAAATAAATGTCTAGAGCCATCTTTGCATAAAGGCTTTAGTCTGATTTCAAACCAAGTTAATTCATAGACGGTTTCATTTAATTCTATATTACAATATATTGATAAATTATAAATTATATGTGACCGAACTTTTTTTTTTAAACTGGTCTCGGCACCTGAAGACCAAGTCCGACAAGCCCTATCTTTCACCTAACAATAATATATGATATATGTCAACTATTCCCCCTCCAGGCTAATACAATTCATAAAAAAAAAAATTCGCTCCACCCTAATGTGTAGCATTTCACAAAAAAAGTACATACATATGTATTAGGGTGTCTCAAAATACCATCATACCTTAGTATTTAATGACGCACCCCACACAATGAAAGACCATTTAAAAACATGAATTTTGGAAAAAAGAAAAATTGTTTTCATAGAAAACTAGAGGCCGCTACCAGAGATTGAAAAAATGTTGTTTTATGAAATTCAATGAAAAATAGCATTATTTTCATATGTATTTGTTACACTATGATAGATGCGTGCTTGTTTATTTTTGGGTTAGAAAGGTGGACCATTTTTGTGTTACTTAAAATCAAAATTAAGAGTTTTAGCTGGATAATAAATTTTTTACAAGCAAAACTTTATTAGAAAAAATATTAAGAAAAAAAAAATTTTTATCCAATTAGTATCAAAAAAAAAATTTTTTTTTAAATTTTGAATTGTGCATCCTCTGAAACTTGAGAGTATCAAGAAACAATATTTTTGACTCCAATATAATATGTATTTATGATACCTATTAAACAATGAAAGATCGCTACTGTCATCAAACGTTTTTAAACTGTCAATCTTTCATTGTTGTACTTTTTTTCAATGTTGCTTTTAACATTGTTGATCTCTTAAAAGGGGACTTTTTCATGTATTTTTAACTTGGAAAATATTTTTTTTTGGTTATTTAAAAGGGGAAATCAAATAAGCGGGAATCATTTAACAGGGGATTTATATACATAGTTCAAGTGAGCAAAATTTCATTGGTTTTTTTTAGAGCCGTAATCCGGGGAATTCAGCTAACCTGGGATCTATTAAGCGGGGTCCACTGTATACAGTTTCAATGAAAATAACAAAATTGGCGACTATCGGGCATCGGGAAGGGCTTTGGCAAGGCAACCCTGGTTTGTTAATTTCAACAAAATACATTATACATACATATGTACATACGACTTTTCTACAGCGGGCTCTCCATTACTTTATAAATTTAACTAAATTCGTTATAGTGTATCTTAAACGTGGTATAATTCTCCTCTTATTTCACAGAATTATCGGTAAAAGTGTTTACCTTAAAATGCTCATAAAGCAAGTAAATGATCAGGTACGATTTTGCGGATCATGTTTCTTTTCAAATACATAATAAATTAATAATATAAATTTTTTTTTCTGATTCTTATATTATTAGTTTTTATAATCCTGCTATGTAAGCATCAATTTACGGCAAAAAAATCAGGGTGTTAAGCGAAGACAGTATAGATACAAGCACCGAATTTCGAAACTGTAGAAGCCATAAGTACCAAGATATAGCGATTTAGGTGCTTTATTTGTAAGGGAAGTGCCCCACCCTGTTTTTAAACGACGCCCACATTCTTCGAGTGGCTAAGTACAAACTAAATACTTCCATACTGCCATAGGTACCAAGATATAGCACTTTAATTGGTTTTGTTGTACGGGAGGTGCAACACCCCGTTTTTGAAACCCGCCCGTTTTGAAACCCACCATTTTACAAAGTGCTTCGTACAGACAGCATACACTGTGGTTCACTTTGTGAATTTTAAGCAAAAAATCTCCAAAAATTGTGAATGCAGAAACAATAAACACTCCGACTTTTCAGAAATATAAAAGCATTTGTAATACACTACTTAAAGACTATAATCAATTCCCAATGCCTTATAACTCTACTTTTCTTTAATTGTTTCTAATCATGTATGAACTTCTTTTTTTTCTTGGTTCAGCAGAATAGAACCACTTTTTAATTGCTCTATAAATAAAACAAAAATAAATTGTTTGTATTAATAAATTGATTTTATTGTAATAGTTTTATCTGAATATCACAGGCCGACAAAAATAAAAAAAAGTCCAAAACCAGAGACCAGACCTATCATATCCGAAGGACTTTGATACGCTGAATCCGAAAAAGTGCAAAAAACATGGTATTTGGCTATATTTGAGGTTATTTTACATCGCGAATAAAATTGTTTTTCCAAAACTTGTTACGGCATCTGAAATTATTACTCTTACCCTTTAAAAACCATTTTAAATTTTGTCGATATCTCTTTTAATCACCAAAATATCATAAATTTAAATTTTCTATGCACCCTGCCATACTAGAATTAATGTAGATCTGTATGTAGGCTAGAGCGGATCAAAATAAAAACTTTTTGATTTTTTCACGATGGTCAGTGGATTCCAATAGCCCTATAGGTCTAGACAAAACAACCCATAAGGATTTTCATCAATTTTGAAAACTGGATTGCCGCCGTCTGTTTTAAGTTGCCTATCCTTTTTCGAAAATATTGATTTAAAAAATGGTGCAAGCTAAAGAGGTTATCAAATTTTGCAACAAACTGGGTATTCTTTTCGAACTGTTATCCATCGAGAAATTCGAATCCGATTTTCTATTTTCAAGTTGCAAAATCTTGATATAATATTTACCGCCGATCTAGTGGTACATTATTTTTAATGAACCTTTATTTGCTTAAGAGAAACCGTAAACCGCATATCAATATCTTCTTTCAAAACCAAGATATCTGCATTTTTCTAAATCAATAGACCTGAAATTTTTCGATTTGGCGTTAACATATATACGTATTAAGCTAATTCAAAATTTTTTTTTGTTCTAAACAGCTATTATTGATCAAGGAACTTGAATCCGTGATTAGTTTTTCTTATAAAGAAATTTAAAATTGACCGGAAAAAAACAAAAAATACCGATTTTCTGCTTTCAAGTTGCAAAATCGGCCCATATTATTTTACCACCGATCCCGTTGTACAATATTTTTAATGTAATTTTATTTGCTTAAAAGAATGCTGTAAACCGCATATCATTATCTTATTTCAAAACCAAGATTTCTACATTTTTCTTAATTAACAGATTCAACTATTATATAGATTTTTGTAAGATTTTCAAAAATCTCAAATTATGCCAGATATGTAGATATAAAGAAGGTTTTGAAGGGTAAGAGTAATACTTTCAGATGCCGTAACCAGTTTCGGAAAACAAAATTTATTCGCGATGTAAAATAACCTCAATGCCCACAATTTTTTAAAAAAAAAAAAAAAACTGCCCTTTGGGTTTATTTTGTCCGCATTTTCAGCTAGATGAAAAATGTGGATGTAGTTTGGCAACAGTGGGTGGCATCTCCCATACAAATAAAATACCTAAAACCCTATATCTTCGCACCTAAAGCCGACTTTTTTAGCAAGTCGCTTTTTTCGTAAAATTTTAACGAAATCGGACATAAACTTTCTCCGCGCCGTTTACAAGTTTTTGCGACAACTATTTTTATTCCTCAAGCTAAAATATAAGCAAAAAAATAAAATCCATCTCCGAAACTTTAAAAAGACACACCCTAATATACATATATAAAAGGCAGAGCCAAAATTAAGATTCAATGAAAAAATGGGCGGTGCCCCGCCTCCAATATGAGAAAATATCAAAATTTTTTATATCTTAGCAACTGGTTAACGCAGTTGGATAAGATTTGGTACATATGTTGCTTATAGTTTGTGTAAGGTTCTAAGCTTTGTTTGGTTTAAAAAAAGTGGGCAATGCCACGCCCTCCCATGTAAGAGAAGAATTAAATCCATTGTATGTCATAAACTTTTTGGCGCATATAAATGAAACTTGGTGGTACCTTTTATATATGTATATACCAAGCTTTGTTCATTTGAGTCAAATAGTTGATAAGATATGATGAATTTCAATATTTTTTCACATGGGTGGGTGTGGCATCGATTGAAAAAAATCTGACTCAGAATATATTGAAATTTCTCATGTGTACAAACCTTTGTCGGAACGTGATATTTATGTTCGTAGTTAAGAGTTTTCGTGGTCTCAGCCTGTCTAAATTTAAATCATATTACATTGTCCAGTGTGATAAAAAATTAGCTTAATGCAACGAAAGGCCGGCATTCCTTTGACAGAATAATTTTTATTTATCTTCATTTTGTATCTGACATAATCAAAACAAACAGCCCACATTTTCTGATGAATATTTTTGGTCCGACCATCATATACATATGTATGTATATATTAAGATTATCCGCGTTTCTCAATAAGGTTCCCTAGATATTATCAAAACCACTTCTACTTGTAAAACATTTTTTGGAGCGATTTTTTGTGTCACTTGGTTTCTTTATACAGAAAGTCAATAGTAACTATTACAACCTTTCATTTTTGGGATAAAAATGCAAATTTTCAAATAAAAAAGTATAAATTCCGGCTAAATATTAACTCCAATTTTTTTTTAGCTTTTTTAACTTTACACAAAAGTAATTTAAATAACAATGTGAATAAAAGGTGCACAAAATAAAATAAGGGCAACCAACACACAGTCATCGCATAGGTATTAAAGGAATAAAAATTCAGTTTGTTTGGTGGTTCAGGAGAATGGAATCGAATAGTGTGACTAAAGGCTATGATTTATTCAGTCGAGTCGAGTTACCAAACGGAAAATGCATGAATGCACATGCATACATACATATAAAGCCCGTTAGCTGTTTGTGTGCACTTTTGTACATATGTAAATACATAATGTGTACATACGTTAGGGTTGCCAGATGGTCTGGATTCGTATGGATTGTAAAGATTTTTAATCACAAGTTCAGAGACATTCTGATGTATGTCCAGATAAAATCCGAACAAAGAAATAAAAAGACTTGGTATAAAAACATCTACATACATACGTTCAGAATGTGCGTGCGAACTGCTCGTAAAAATTTGACATTTCTCAAACAAAATATGTAAGTTATGATGACTATACAGACTATTGTTGCTTACGTAGTACATACGTATCGGTCGTTCTTATACAAACCGCACAAAATTCAGGAAAACAACACTTCGACTTCTCCAAATGCGATGAAAATTTTTTTTCTTGCATCTTCTTACAAATTCAGTTGACCCATGTTTTTTGTTTTTGTTGAAAAATTTTTTTTTTCGAAAATATCCACACATGAATCAAACGACGAATCAAAATTTAATAACGAGTGTCAGATACTCGTTCCTTTGTTTTGACTCGTCGCACGCTGCACACTTAAATTTGTTCTGGAATTCATGACTTGCGCTCGAAAATATTTAATAACTTCCGATCTATGTAACAGAGACTCCACTTTTTTGTAAAATGGGTTTTGTAGATAAAAGAATAAGGAACAAAATGTTATTTTTTTTCAATGTATTCTAGTTGGGGAAACATCATATTAAAACTATTTAAACAAATAAATTGTTATTATTTTTCATTTGTTGACAGTATAATTTTTTTTTTTAATTTATTACAGAAGCTAACGTTATAGACTATTAAATAAAATCCGACATTGATCGGATCAGTAGAACTGGAGATAATAGACTTCAAGTATGAGTACATTTGACAAAATCCAGCCAATTATCCAAAATTCATATGTGGATATTTTCGAAAAAAAAATTTTTTCAGCAAAAATAAAAAACATGGGTCTAGTAATTTTATGTACATAAGCTGCAAAAAAAATTTCGGGCGATTCTAAAATACCAAGTCCAAAATGCTGTGCGGTTTGTAAAGGAATGACCGATATGTATAAAAATCTATCAAAAAGTATGTATTCCAAACGAAAAAATTTGTGGAATTTTTTTTTTCCACATTTAAAAATGACGAAATGAAAAACTAAAGAAAATTGAAGCCGTTTATTTTTGCAATTCCGATAACCAACGCTTATTTTGAAAAAGTTCTTAGCCTTTTAAATAGCATGTACTCTAGAGAAAAAAATCGAATGCTGATAGATCTCATAAATTCAGAACTCATTAAATTAAAAATAATTCACATCCAAAAGTACATTTTTTCTGTAGATAAAGGTCGAATATAGTCAAAAAGTGATTTTACACAAGATCTGTTTCTACTAGGAAACATTGGCGGACTCGCAAAAGAGAGGCGGTTAGTCGAAACAGCTCACAACAAAATTTGTGTTTGTAAGCGGTCTGTTAGATAATTTTTCACTCAGAAACAATTCTGCTTTACTTCGTGGGTTGGCAAAGTACGAAAGTGATAATATTATAATATTTTCTGGCATAAAAAATATTTTTTTTATATGCTTATTGGCTTTTATTCGCAATTATAATAGTTTCATGAGGGGCATTGACCTTCACGATAATATCATCTATTTATCCGTGTTACGGGAAATAACCTAACAATTGTGTAGCCCGAAAGGAAAGCCAGACGTTGCAAAGTATGCCATAAGCCTACACAGTGTCAAGCACATTTGCACATGAAAAATTGCTTCGCAGCCCACAGCAACTGGGAGAAAAATAAATAAAATTGTAACAAAATCAAGTAAAAAGCATTTCTAATAAATAATAAAAACATATTTATTGTGTTTTAATTGAATTTATAAATTTCTTTGACATATATATTCACATATAAGCTAAATTGTGCCCAACCGCCATTGTTCGACTTTTCGAACAGTCTTACCTGACAAAACTAAAAATGGTACAACATTTTGAACAACGGATTCGAGTTTTCTGGATCCTAATTAGTCTAGAAATATCATTTTTAATTACAAATTCGAACTTTCATGCAGCGCGGCAGAAAATGGGTTAAGTCGAACCTCGATAAGTCGAAAACCTCTTAAACTCGAAAAAATGTTGTGTTCACTTCCCTTCAAGCTCCAAAACCTCCATTGCTCGAAATCTGACCTCTCTATGTAGAAATAATTAGTGAGTCCCTACAAGAAAATTCAGGACATATTTTCCCTCTATAGCTCGAAAAAATAAATTTGACCTCTGCAGCTAAGCTTTAGTTTTCCTTTTTGTCTAGAAAAATCAAGATTTTTTATTTTAAGTGTTCAGAAAAATTCAGATTTTTTATATTTATTTTTTTAAATGTCCAGGTGAAGCACAATTTGAATCTGGTAAGCCTAACATACGTACAGGTGAAGTATAAATTCAATAAAAATGTATGTACATTATTAGGACGTATCACGATAAAAGTTCACCGGTCACCAGTCAGCTTGAAAAACATTTTCAACTCTTTTTTTTTAAATATCCCGTTAGTATATTTATTTTATATTATATCCTGCAAAAATCATTCAATTCATCTCTACAAAATTTCCTCAATTTATTGAAAGTGAAAAAGTTGCAGCGAGTCTAAATATCAATACAATAAATATTGTATTTAATCAAATCAATTTAGTTATTCATTCAGAGCAAAACGTTTTTCAATGTTCAAGTTTATCGGTTGAAAATGTCAATAGGGTACTGTTACTTAATAAATTAGTTATTATTTCTGTTTAAAATGGAAAAACGCTTCATATCCAAAACTCATTGGTTGATAAAACGTTATTTCACGTTGGCATTTCAAACGTTATTCCATATTATCAAAACAAAAATTCGTTTTAAGAAAATAGTTCGAAAACTTAAATAAAATATGTACAATATGTTGGTTCCAAACTTTATATTTTCCTTAATTTAACCACAGATCGATTAATAGAACTCGGCGTACTTCTCAGGCCAATATGATGCCATTGCATTTTCATCACTTACTTAATGGGTCCTTCTCGAAGAAGCTGCGTATAGTTTGTCAAGTTTCGTGTTCTGTTGGAGTATTGTATAAATTATATCATAACCACGTTTCTGAAATACTATAGACTTTTCGTAATCTTATTATATTTGGATCATTATTAAAAATCTAATCCATCTTGCAACGATTCGTTTGTTCCTTGTAATTTTTTCGTAGAACTTATAAAAATGTTGCTTTATTTGACTTATGCTAATTTTCTTACAATAAAATTAGCATAAACAATGACAAATCTATTCAACAAGAATTAAAATAAAAAGTAACTTAAGAAAACGTTTTTCCACTTTACCTGCTCTGGAGCGTTCTTTGGAGGTATACTCTTATTTTTTCTTGTAATAAACGCATTTCGGTAATCTGCGAAAAAACACGTTTTGGAAAAAATGGCGTCTACAACGTTGTTCGCGCATTGTCAAGTTTTTGTTTTTACTCAACCTTTCATTGAAACTTGGTTGAAGCCCAACCTGAAAATGTGTTATAACATGTATTACTAATTATATATAATGATATTACAAAACATCCGACAAAATACAACGCAAATGAGTGGATGAATTGTTCCTAATTTCTCTTTCATTTCTGATTTTTTTTTTGAATTTTCTATGAAAACAATTTCATACTTTTTTTGATTTGCTGTTACTTTTGCAGTTTCATTAAATTGAACAAACTGTGTGGACATGAATTTAATGATTTTTTGCGGGCTTTAATTTTATGGCGTTAGCGTGGTTCCTTTGGCTAGCAGAAATGTAGTTAAAGTGTACAACTAGTTGAAAAAAATCTGAGGTTAATGACCACCAGATACAAAATGACGATCGAAAAAAAATCAAACATCTATTTAAAAAAAAAAATGGCGTTGAAAATGTTATTACGTAACGCTATTGGCGGGGGGTGGATGTTTAGGAAATGTGACAGTTTGTGATAGGGCGTAGGATCTTTCGAAAGCGTAATGTTGAATCTCGCTGTGTCTATTTTCTTTGGTTTCCAGTTCGAAATATTGCGCGCCCGAAAAAAATCAAAATTTTCAGATCAAAATCAAAATTTTCAGATGACTTGATATTTTTAAAAACGTTTTAAAAATGTTCACTTCGTGACCAATTTATCGGACCAACTGACCATTTTGCGACCTATTAGAGGCATATGTTTTAATTTCGAAATTCGCCAGATGAGTTGCCAAAATGTTCAGATGGCCTTGAAACTTTTAAAAATATCCTCTTGCTGATCAATTATTTGGACTAATTAGATGCACTTTTTTTTATATCAAATATCACCAGATGAGGTTAAAATTTTTGTAAAAATTATAGCCACTATCAGTTTTCTTTGAAAAGTGTTTCAAAAATAGCTTGATTTTTTTTTTCAATAAACTTAAAATTAGTCCTCCCGACATACCACCGAGATTGGTCACAAATTCCTAACCAATGCACATTAGGTCAAATGGAGACTTTTTCAGTGCTAAATTTTATGTTCTTTGAACCAAAAAATGTTGGAAAAGCAAAACTAAAAACAGTTTTAATAAATTTAAAAAAAAAATTTACCCTTTCGTGACTCTTAACCCTTTTTAGGTCTAGTTAAAATTTTATCTTATTTGAACCAAAAAGTTTAAGATAGAAATAAGGAATAAAAAACTGCAAAAAAAACACATTAACTTTAACATTAATTAAGTTCAATATTTTTTTATTACATAATTGTTATATCAAATGTTCCTTTTTTAAGGACTTGGATCAATTAAATCTAATTCACTTTGCAAACACAATTCATTTAAAATATTGACTTACTTACTTACTTACTTTCTTGGGTGGCCATAACAACCCGTTACCGGGTTACGGCCGACCTCAAAAGCTCTCTCCAGGCGCCTCTACTTCGCGCGCGCCTTTTCCAATCAGTCACACCAAGCGTGGATAGGGTTTCCTCGGCTTGGTCTTTCCATCGGAGGCATGGTCTTCCTCTCCGTCGTCGCCCAGCGGCTTCCGCATCAAACACCTTTTTCACCGGAGCTTCTTCGTCCATACGCACAACATGTCCCAGCCAGCGCAGACGTTGGATAGTGATGCGCTTGACTATGTCAATTTCATCGTACAGTTCATGGTTCATTCGAATACGGTAGTCGTCGCCGACGTGAACAGGACCGAAGATTTTGCGAAGAATTTTATTCTCAAACACCCCAAGTGTGCCTGCATCGGTCTGCGACACAACCCATGCTTCTGCACCGTAGAGTAGCACGGGTAAGATGAGCGTCTTGTAGAGTGTCAGTTTTGTCGGGCGAGAGAGGTCTCTACTACTCAATTGCTTACTGAGACCGTAGTAACACCTATTAGCAAGAGTGAGTCTTCGCTAAAATAGTGACAGAAGTTCCAAATAAAACGTCATTAACTTCATAGTCGTCATCGACATTACTATTCGCTGGATCATCGCATCTTAACAACTAGATGACTTCAGATGGAAATTATAAGCGATTTTGTTTTTGCAATCGTCTATTCAAATATTTTGTGGAAATCAGGGGATCTGATGTATCAACAGCTCTATTAAAAACATCTAGTAGATTATTAGTACGGCTGCTTCTGCGGGCGTGATGCAATCTATCTGCTTTATACATATATTCTATGTCGTGAAAAGATCGGAAAAAATTTTCTACTAAATCTGACAATGCACAATTATTATTTAGTGTCTGGAGAATCCAAAAACATGATTCGCAAAATCCTATCTGATCATTTACTTGTTTTATGGTCATTTTAAGGTAAAATCTTTTACCGATAATTTTAATAAAACGTATTTTTTTTTTAAATTACCGGTGAACACTTTACCTTAAAATGACTATAAAACAAGAAAATGATCAGGCACGATTTTGCGGATCCTGTGTTTGAATTCTCCGGACACTAAATAATAATTGTGCATTGTCAGATTTAGTTGAAAATTTTTTCCGATCTTGATATTGCTTGAAGCGAACCTGGTTAAAAAGTTGCACATATTTCTTACTTTAAATGCAATTTAAAAAAATAGCTATCTGAATTTTAATTGTCCGGCCTTGAATATTTATTCAAGACAGTCTTATCTTCAAGAAAAACCATGGCTGAAGGATGTTCTCAAAAAAAAAATATCGAAAACGAGGCCATCTAAAATGCCGATAGCTGTGGAAGTGCACATATGCCCATTTAATAGCCAAGCTAATGCAAAACATACGCACTTTGTTTCTTTAATCACACTTTTTTATAGCGTGGTAACCTAGAAAAATTCGAATTACTCGCAAAACGCAAAAAATTCTGAATGGAACTAAAATGAAATGAGCTCGAAATATCTCAATAACTATTGTATATATGTTGAATGAAAACGCATATGATTTATGCTTAATTTAAAGATTAATATTTATTGCGTATTAATTATGAACCATTTGATATGGCGGCTAGCAGAAGAAAGAGAGCGAGACAAAGCTGTCATTTTACATTTTGAAAAAACAGTATTGCCAGTTCTAATGTTGAGACACTACAATTCTCCTCAAGATTGTATTGTAATTACATAAGTATAATATATAGGTATAGTTAATGCAATTTTCCAAAATTAATAAAAACTGATTATATGAAATTTAAAAATTAATTCAATTAATCCATTTAAAATTTAGAACTAAAAATAAACACTAAAGTTGAGTTTATTCAAACTCAAGTATATACTCCGATAAGTAACTTGGTGCCTTCCGAGACCGAGTAACTCTGGGCCTCTGTGAGGTTCCTGGTTCTGTTGAAAGTTATGTCTGCTTACGTTGTACTTCCAGATCTGGCTGCATTGGGGGCATCAGCTGAGTTGCTTCTTTCGGCGGCGATGGATCTTGCACTTGATCACTTTTATCCGCACGAGGATGCTGAAGTGGCTGTGACGAATAATCTGGATTGTCGTGTTCTTGCTGGTAAGCTGTACTTGATAACCACGATCCCGGATCATAATGTGTTTCGTTAAAATCTTCATTCGATTTTTGAGGTTCTCTATTTCCGGTTGGCTGAATTAAGGTTGAACGTAATTGATTAATATGTCTTTTGAATACATATCCAGTATCAAGGCGTACAAGATAGTGTAATCTACCAAATTTCTCCAGGATCTCTCCTTGTTTCCATTGCTGCTTGTTATTTGCATAATATCGGGCTAACACCCTCTCTCCTACACTTAATTTCCGTGTTCTTGGTAGCATTTCATTATCGATTATATTGTGTTCAAATTTGCGAAGCGCATCAAATTGAATTTTTATTTGGCGGTTTAGATATTGCTCTGAGGGAGTTTTTCCATTTTTCAATGGCGTAGCTCGATATCGAAATAAAATTTCCCTTATTTTCTCTTTCATAGTATAGGTACAATTTGCCATAGCCATCAACAGGTTTTTAACTGTTTGGATGTTTCTGTCGGCTAAGCCATTTGTGGCTGGATGTCCAGGAGCAATAAATTTTTGAAAAATCCCGCACTTGTTGCAAAATTGTGTGAATTCAGCACTCTTAAATATTGTTGCATTGTCTGACACAATTATATTTGGAAATCCGTGTCGTGCAAATAAATCACATAACATTTCGACTGTAATATATGTTGTAGGAGCAGTTGTGCAATGACCAATTTCCAACCATTTCGGTTTGGCATCGACAACAATCAGAAAATATCCACCTTGGAACGGCCCAGCGTAATCTATATGGATCCGCTCCCAATTTTGTGTTGGCTCGTCCCAGAAATGTTGTGGGACTTTTGCCGGATTCTTTTTTATATTGCTGCAAGCGATGCAGCCGCGGACTAATCTTTCGATGTCCTTATCAATACCTTTCCAATATACGTATTTCCATGCCAATTGTTTCATTTTCAAAATTCCAATATGTGTGTGGTGTAGTTCTTGAAGGACGCTTTGCTGTAGTGATTTTGGAATAACTGCGCGTTGATCTCTAAAAAGTGTGCCGTTGATTATAGTAAATTCAGATTCTGCGGATGAATTCTGGAGTCTGTTTATAATACTGGAAAGCTCCATATCCTTTGCAGTTTGATCTTTCAATGATTCGAAATTTATTAATTCATTTGATATCTGATGTATTGAATTTTCGCATAGCAATTCCACTTCTTTTACAATATCGTATTCTTTTATTGTTGAAACAATTGGTGCTCTTGAAAAATAATCTGCGTCGGCATTTTCTGTGCTGCTGTTGCGTTGTATTTTATAATTTAATCCGGATAAAAATGATGCATAACGTTGAAGTCTAGCAGATGTCATTGCTGGTAGTTTTGAATCCTGATGGAAAATGCGTTCAATTGGTTGATTATCTGTAATTAATATAAATGATTTGCCACATATGTATGTAATAATAAAAATGTTTTACACTAAAGTACAATGCCAGTGCTTCTCGGTCAAGCTGTGAATAATTTTGTTCAGATTTTGTTAAAGATCTTGATGCAAATGCAATAGGTCTCTCTATTCCGTCGATAATATGTGATAAGACCCTGGCTAAGACCCAATTGGACTTGCATCACAGGCTACTAGAATTTGCAGTTGAGGATTAAATGGCATAAGCACCCTGTCGCTAGCGATTTCATTTTTTAGTTTTATAAAGGCATCCCTGTTTTTGTTAGTCCATTTAAATATTGAATTTTTAGCCAGTAAATTTCTAAGCGGAAAAGTTAAGGTTGAGGCATGTGGTATAAATCGTGAATAATATGTGACAAGTCCAAGAAACCGTCTTACATCGTCAATGCTTTTTGGCTCTGGCATTTCTAAAATGGCTGCCATTTTTGTTGGAAATTTCTTTATTTTATTGTATTCTATAACATGACCTAAAAATTCTATGCTTTCTTTAAAAAATTGGCACTTACTCTTGTTAAGATGGATATTGTAGCGTGGTAGCTGATTTAAACATAATTGTATATATTCAGTACATTCGAGTTTTGTTTTTCCATGGACGATTATATCATCAAAGTATGATTCCGTGTTTGGAATCGAGAAAAGGATCTGATCAATTATTTTATTGAATTCCGCCGGCGCTGTTTTTATTCCAAATGATAGCCTTTCATTCTATAAGTTCCACGATGTGTCGAAATTGTTTGAATTTTGCTTGATTCGTCATCAACCATTACATGCAAATGAGCTTTATACAAATCCAGTCTGCAAAAGAAACTGGAATTTCTTAAATTGTTCAGGATTTCGTCAATCCGTTTGATAGTGTAATGTACATTTACTAAGGTTTTATTAACACAAATTTTGTAGTCAACACAAAGCCTTACTCTTCCTAAAATTGAGGAGCACTCATCTGGTACAATATATATTACCTCGTTTATAGTTTTATTACGAAATTCAATGTGGACGTTGACCTTGTCGTAGGGTTTAAAAATGTCCCTGGTGTAAGATCTGAAAATAAGATCCGTCGGTTCAAGATTGTTTCGCAAATTTAAGCTTTTGTATATTTCTCAGGGAATGAATGTAAATCCTGAACCGGAATCAACTTCGAACTGCAATGGTTTACCTTCTAATAAAATTGTTGCAAAATAACGTTCAGCGTCTAAAACTGTTGAAAAAATATCTACTATTTTGTATACTTCATGGTTACTCGGCATTTCACCATTAAATGCTAATGAATTCACATTACCTCCTTTCACTAAATGTTTGATACATACTTTTTTAATATGACCTTTAGTATTACAAGACGAGCAATGCAGTTTATTTTTTTCAATCTTGCACTCCTTTGATGTATGGTTGTTTTTTCCACACCTAAGGCACATGCCATGTATACCTAATTTATGTAAATCAACACGAGTACTTCCCTGTGCATGGTTATCATTTTTATTAAATTTGATTCCTTGGTGTTTCTGTTGATGTTTCAGTTTTCCTACATTTTCTTTCTTAAAGCTGACTCTGCTGATCAAGTTGTCAGAATTATTTGTAAATTCCTTTATACCACTTTTTGCAGCCTCTAACGAGAGTGCCTTTGTCACAATTTCGTTGAGTGTTGTTATCTCCGATTGAAGGATTGATTCACGAATTGAGTTGTCAGAAAGTCCACGTATAAATTGTGTACGAATAAAAAGTTCTGCTACTGAGTTATTGCAATCGCACTTGAAACCACAATGACTTGCACTGGCTTTGAGACATGTAAGAAAATCTGTTATTGATTGCTCTTGCTTCTGTACCTTACTTAAAAATTGGTGTTGTGCCACCAATATGTTTTTCTTCGTGACCAAATGTTTTTCCAAAAGTTCCACTAATTCCTTATATGTTAAATCTTTTGGAATTTTTGGAGCCGCCAATGTTGCTATAATATTGAAATTTGTAATACCAATCGAATTCAATAGAATTTTTGCAGAAATATTATCACTGGAAGATAGTCCTCTCATTTCCAGGTAATTATTGAAACGTTGCATGTAGTTGCAAAATGGTTCCATATTTGAGTCGAATGACTCGAAACTCTGTATAGCTGTAGCATTCGCGGAGTTTGATGTTGGAGCACCCACGCCGGTTGCCCCTTCAATTAGCTTGTCGTAGATGGATTTTTGCATTTGCAAAAATTGACGAAATTATGTCTCATCCATCGTTGACTCGATTATAATAATGATAATGTTGCGTGCAGTTGAATGAAAACGCATATGATTTATGCTTAATTTAAAGATTAATATTTATTGCGTATTAATTATGAACCATTTGATATGGCGGCTAGCAGAAAAAAGAGAGCGAGACAAAGCTGTCATTTTACATTTTGAAAAAACAGTATTGCCAGTTCTAATGTTGAGACACTACAATAACTGTATTTATTTCCATTTAAGTTTGGTTGCACAAGTTTAAACATTTTTTTAAAAGCTTACATAAAGTTTAAAATTTTATCCAATCGGTTTTTTTATAAGTATAAAAAATATAGAAAATTGAAATATTTTTTGACTTAAAATATTTATGCTTACTCATTTCATCATTTTCCATTTTAAACTTTGTTTGATTTATTTACAAAATTTTCAGAACCGGCACTTGAAACTTTGCGAGCAAACAAATGAAAATTAAATGAATTAATTTAAAATGACAATACGATGACTTTGAGTGAGCACTGTCAAACGGTATTTGATATTTTACACTAACAAAATGCACATTTCTAAGCTTTGAAGTATTCCTAAGCACAGCAAACCCGGTCGTTTGACCTAATGTGTAATGATAGAATTTGATAAAACGAAAACTTAAAAATAAAACAAGTAGACCTAAATATCTTGTTATAACCAGACAAATAGCATTGATACACTATCTTATGTTTCAGAATTTCTAATAAAATAAGTTATAGATTATACAGCTGAAAATATAGTCGTAACATGTAAAAAATTGAGTAACGGCACCATTCTATTGAAAACAAAAGATTGCATAGAAGCTAAAAAGGTAATCAAAGCAGTTTCTTAATCACCTAATCTCTCAATTAACATTACCGAACATACCTCTGTAAACCATTCGAAGGCCAATGACCTCCGAGGTATGACCGACCAAGAAATTCTTACTGAGCTGAGCTACCAAAGCATTACTAAAAAAAATAGTTTTAAAAAATCAACATGAACCTAAAGAAACTGGTTTTGTAATAGTTAGTTTTATCACTCCGAACTTACCATCAGAAACTTCAATTGAATATAAAAAAGTCAATACTCAACAATAAATACCCCTTGTTTTCCAATGTAACAATTGCAAACATTATGGTATTATTGGTAAGCAATGCAAAAATTAAAAAAAAATTGCTCAAACTACTTCAATAAATACAATAATAACAATGATCTTAACGAAGAAGAAAATGTTCCATAAAATGGCTTAAAATACGTAGAAAGCGAAATCGATTCACACAACTAAAAATGTCCTATCTTTATGAAAGAGAAGGAAAGCACATTAAGCTATGACAAATTATGTACATCCGACTGGTACAGACAAATTAACACTGGGAAATTATCCGGAACAAATATTCATATTTTGACAAGCCCAAACTGAATTCGAAAAAAATATTATTAAATTTGAACGCCTAGGCTGGAACTTAGCTCGTTTGTTAGAAAGCGCTGTTTAACTGTTAGTTAAACGATAGAAGTAACCAAAGGATACGAAAGGAAAAAGAAAGATCAAACAACGATCTTTACGTTGCAGTGATTTTATATAATCGCTTCGCAATACGCTTTGTCAAACGCTTCCACTCTGAATAGCACTAGCATTTAATAGCATTGACTAGCTTCGATTATAGTCAATCTTAAATGTTAACCAAAATAGATGTGACGAGACGATAGCAACTAAACCAACATTTGCACTCGTTACGTTTGCTTTGACATTTAACCCAAAATGTTACGCTAGCCAACGAATCGAAGCAGTTGCTATGACGAGTATTGACGGTTTCAAGTTCGGTTCTTACGGAACAACTTGTCTCATCAAAATGTTTCGTTCATTTTCGATCAGTTACGTACGTTCATTTTGGTTATCAACATTGATTCACATAAGCTCGAATTTGCTCGTTACGTCTCGTCACGTCTATTTTGGTTTAGACTTAAGATGCCATTTATGTTAGCGAATATTAAAAGAAATTGAACCTTGACCGCCAATGTTGAAGTCTTTGACAATAAATTTTCATTGTTACTCAAGCAGCGTAATAATTTCATGAACACGTACGTACACTCGAAATAAATCTGAGTTAAATTTAAGACTATTTACTGGTAAAAATGAAACCCACAGTATTGTGTAGAATTTAACTGGAAGTATGAATGAAATATTTACAAATTGCTACGTTAAAAACTTTTAGCCCAGCACATGCGAAAGTCTTTTGTGCAGTTCAATTTCGAGGCTCACTTAAAAAAAGTCGATATGTCACAGCATAGATTTATAAAAATCGTAGCATCCATCCACCGTAGGCATGTCGCTGCTCTTTACTTATCCGCAATTACCCAATTTCTCTGCCGCGTAAACATTATTTCAGCAATTGTTTCCTTAAACAACTTGAGAATTATAAAATATTTTAATAGCAGCATGAGTAAAATTTTAACAAATTTTTGACTAAAGCTGTTTCGTAAAGCTGTTATGTAAAATATTCCATAAAATTTTATTTAGAGTGTACATCCTATTTGGAAATCATGCTCCACTAATTATACAGACATCATCACAGTTTTTTTCCTGCATCAGCAATCGTTCGATCTTTACCTTTTGATGACGCTTATTGAAGTGAAAAATGTACATCATTAGATGTTTGTGAGTAAGACGAACTTCTACATGTTCAAGGCGGTTCATGTTTACACTGAGCAAAATTTATAAGTGCACAAAATGCGAGTATGTATTAGCAAAAAAAAAAAAACACCAATGGAACATGTGACAAATTGTGTACCATAAGTGGGAGTTGGTGCTTGTTGTAGTGTAAAAATTACTAACGATTGATTCCACACGACATGATTTCATCTGATGAGCCTGAAGATGAAAAATTGTGTAATTCTTTAAAAGAGAACATATGCCTTAATACAAGTACATATTATCAACTACAGATAAATACACCTAAGATTATACACACATATGTACATACGAGTAAATTAGGGATGTTCATAAAATTGTTTTTTTTTTATGCCCCACACAAATGATACAGGTATTGAATTTGTTCTTCTGTTTGTTCCTTATGAGACGGACGAGGCAGATGTAATGAAGTGTACATGTATGGCTCTGTACATACACGTGTACCTACGTGCAAATTAAAGTTGCTTCCATTTTCGAGTTCCTGGTACCGAAATTATGTTTTGCTGTAAAATTTCATGAAATTTCTAGAATGACCTATCGAACTGAATAGTTTTTCTAAGGCCCATAATGCAACATTTTATTTTCAGTCATTAGTTAGCCATTAGTTAAACCCCCGAATTCAGACGTAGAAAATTTTGAAATTTCGTGAGGAAGGAAGCGTCTTCGGAAGTGCTGGAATGAATTCTCTTTGATGAACTGCAGGTGGTGCTGATGCCGAATTGTATCGCAACAGAAAAGGTTTTTTTCAATTAACTTCCACACATTGTGTGATAGCGAGCTGAAGATTCTTGATGTTGTCGCACGTTGGCCAGGTTCTCTACACATGATACTACGATATTCCGTAACTTACGTATTTGTTATCGTTTGGAATCTTTAGAATTTGGTAAAAGTCTGGTTGTAGCAGGCAGTGGATACGAAAATCATAATTTCATAATAACACCCTTATTCAGAACAAGCACGCCAGAGGAGAACCTATTTAACGAATACTTTATCAGGACCCGCAATTGCGTGGAGCGTTCTAATGGAACATGGAAGCGGAGACTTTCTGTACTATTTTTAGTAATTCGTACACGGTTGAAAATATCAGTATAAAATTAATAACTTTTAGTTATTCATATAAATCCATAAGAAAATCGTATAGAATTTTATAAGTTCAAAGTTATAAAATTTTATGTGAATATAAAATTCTTTTTTATACTGAAAAGTTTATATGTAATTTTAAAGATATTGAAAAAAATGTATATTTATGTCGGTTGTTAGAACGTTTGACTGGGACGCAGCACACATGGGTTCAAGTCCTGGAACAGGTACTTCTTTTTAATTTAATTTTATTTACAATTTCTATTTATAAAATGATTTGATTAACACGACTGAGGTTTGAACCTGTTTCATTTCTAGAATAATTTGAGTGCAACCCCATTCATTTGCTAGCTCGGCCACATACTGTTGATGTTTTATTAGACAAAATTAAACATAAATAACTGTCCGCATAGCTAGTTTTTATATGTTGAAAAGTTATTGAATTTATACCTAAATTTATATAAAACCACTCTTAAACTGATATTCATATAAAACTTTATACTTATTTTTTCAACCGTGTACGAATTTGAAAAAAGTTCCAAGTATTATAGTTGCAACGACAGTGTTGCATAATATTTGCTCGGTAAATAAGGGGACATCCATTATTTACGTGAGGTTTTTTTTGAAAATTCTGACTACCCCCCCTCACTCCCCTTGGTGAGATCTGGCGGGACCCCACCCGTGAGATTTAAATATTAATTTTTAATGTAAATTCTATGCATTAAAAAGTTGACGTGAGTCTTTCCTTGACCCCCTACCCCCCTTGGGGAGATTTTTCTGAACCCCCTCCCACCTATTTTAGCTCACGTAATTAATGGACCTCCCCTAATGAAATTGAAGCGCCATTACTTCCTGCAGAGTTGGTCGCAGCCGTAAATAAAGTTTTAAATGTACCTCACAATCGCGATGTTAGACAACAAACCTTGAATACTCGCAAAAAATCTTATTGATAAATATTGGTTATGAAAACTTACTTTGGGTAAAAAATTAATTTATTATATCAGGCATAAATTTCTATAAAACTAAAAATTAAATATATGTACATTAGAGCGGCTCAAAAAAAATTATTTTGATGTGTCAGTGGATTACAATAGCCCTATATGTCTAGACAAAGCAACTCATAAGGATTTTCATCAATTTTGAAAACTGGATTGCCGCCGCCTGTTTTAAGTTTTCGAAAATATTGATTTAAAAAATGGTGCAAGCTAAAAAGGTTATCAAATTTTGCAACAAAGTGGGTATGCTTTTCGAACTACTATCGATCGAGGAAATGGATTCGAATTCCTTGATTGATAGTAGTTCGAAAAGCTGTTTTTCTTCTTCTTTTTTTCTTATAAAAAAATTGCAAATCATTAAAAAAATGTTTCAAATAAAAGTTGGTGGTTTATGAATATGATCGGCCTAGAGGACAACAGTATTTTCAATAAGCTGCCTTTTATTGTTGTTAATAAGAACTACGAAAAAGTTATGTTAGTGACGGTAGAAAGTCGCTAATAAGTTCCTCGAGTGGAAAGCAAGCAAGATCTAACATTATGAGTGTCAAACTTAACGATAAATTATTGTAACATTTTCATTTGAATAAATAAATCTTTTCTTTCGTACTTCAGTACCATCCTTTTAAAAAAAAATAAGATGATAAATATAGAAAAGAGGTAAAAAACTTTTTCAGCGACATCAAAACGGCACATTTTCCCCAATTTTCGCTGAGAATATGAAATAAAAATAAAAATTCAATATACTATTTGAAAAAAAAAAAACGGTAGGCTCTAAATTGATTTTAGGCCTATAGTTTCTTTGGCAAAATTACTCAGAATTGTTTGTAAAATATTTTCCTGTCATACCCTCTGATGACTTTTTCCCGCCTGAGCAGAACGACCCGCCTTAATGCATACACTAGAATAACGTAAACACTAATATACATACATACGTGTGTATCTTTCTGTTACATTGGCAGCGTTCTCTATGCTTAAGTGAACCGCGGAAAACGTGGCAGCAAAGAATCAACATGGCGACTTCAAACTTCAAATCGTTACGCCATTTATCTCCTCACGGAGCATTGGGTCTCCACAAAACTCTTTCAACGTTCATCATCAGTAGCGAATGCTTTCAATTCTCCCCATTTCCTGATTTACGTATTTCCTATTTTAGCGATCATTTCCACGAGACGGCCGCGGTTTCTGCTACCCTGAGAATTCCACTCCAAGGCTTGCCAACAGACTTCAGTTTAGCAACATGTCGTGTGATTTGAATGAAAATCAGACCTTGACGGCATCTGATAAGCAATTTGACATTACACGGAAAAAAGAAACTCGAAATTATTGAAAATATTAATCAAAATTTAAGAAAAATTAGTATTTAATTTAGTAATTTAGAAACGGATCGAGTGTCTATTAGAAATTACTAAGCGTAATATAAAAATTGCTTCTAAGCAGGCATCAATTTTTCAAATGCAAGTTTTTAATTTTTAATTACCGTTTCCGTTTTCCAGACCCCGTCCCAAATCTGTTCAACACATTACTTCTAAGCCAATTAGTAAGAGTTTGGTAAGTCTTATATATTTAATTTTTTGCATGAACATGTTAAGAACTCAAGCAGAATACAAATTAAAATCAAAAGAGAAACAAAATTCTATATAATAAAAATTGCTAATCTTGAAATAATTTTTCTATACATAACTATGTACTTTTTCTAAATTATAAAGCGGGAATCATATATTACAATATGAAATATGTAAAAATTCTAATGTCGCAATTTATTGAAATTTAATAAACTCTATGTAAAATTCAAAGTTTTTATGTGATAATTAAAATGAAGAAAATAATTTTTAATATGCACTTATTAAAAAATGTAAAATGAAAATAATTACAAACTAGAATAGATTTTTTAATAATGATTTTTTATTTATTACTATAAAAGAGTAATATTTGTTTTCAGATTTTAATTTTTATAATCTCCTATTAATTTTTAATAAAATTTGAGCTGGTGTTTTTTCCGTGTAGAGCTGATAGAATCAAATTTCCAGAATTCGATAGAGACAATTGAGTAGCAAAGCCCTGTTTGTAAGCCACGTTTCACAGCCATGAAAAAGCACTGGCTTTACTTTTGACTTCAAGACTGAGTATCGTCGTCGTTGAGAGGAACGAAGATTACCAGACATTACGAAGCTGAGCAAAGGTACCTTTTGCATTGTTGATTCTAGCATGGATGTCCTTATTGCTATAGCCATCATATGTTATTACACTGCCTAAGTAAGAAAACTGATCCATTTCTTCTATTCTGGATTCGTCTTTCATGAAGCTATTGCTGGCCGGTTGGGCGAATGGACATGTTTTTCTGTTTCATTTATGTTGATTTTCTGGCTTTTTTTTTCCGAAGGCTTTCTGACTTAGTGCTCTGAAGAAGATCTGACGGCAGTGGGGTTTTAATCTTCAAATATTCACACCAAATTTTCAATCAGTGTGGCTTTGCCGGTACTGTACTTGTAGAGGCAGTTGGGGCAAGTCGGGAACATTTTTTTTCGGGGAATTCTCGGGGTAACAAAAAAATAGTTTTTTCAGAAATGAAAGTGTTGTCGTGTAGGGCATTGAATTAGCTTCATTGGGTCCAAGTTTCAGATCGATACGATGATTTTTTGTCAGGTAGATCATTCTCCGACCAAAAAATGCCAAATCGACGATTTTCAATTTTTTTGGGGCAAGTCGGGAAGTTTTCAAAAATGGTAAAAAAGCCAAAAAATTTCATCGCAAGTGTTTTTTTTTTTTCTTTATTGTAGTGAGAAAAAGGGTTGATTAATACATTAAAATGATTGGTTTGGAAAAAAAAATTAATTTGTGCCCAAAGAAATGGCATGAAAACATGAGTTTTTGAAAAAGTTAAAAAAATCGTAAAAAAATGGTAAATAATCACGAACGGCGTCCGATTTCATTATTTCTAATCATCGCAATTGGTGCATCTGTAAGATCCATTGAAGCTGACACAACTCTGGTGAAATGGACGGTCACAAGTGTCGCAATGGATCGTATTGAAATGGTTCATATTTATTGGCATCAAATCCCCACAAACCATACAAAAATTACGATCTTCTTCCTCTTCATCAGATGACTTCTTCTTCTTCCTAGTTGTTTTTGCATTGGCGGGTGTTGGATTTTTGCGGCCTTTCTTCTGGATTTGTGTTGGATTTTTGCGACCTCTTTTGCCTGGCTCCCTTGCGTTTTCATCTGATTTGCGCTTTTTCTCTTATTTTGACCAACAATTCTGATTGGGCCAACTTCATTTAAATTCAAATTCATGCTCGAAGTTCTTGAAATTCCAGAAGTTGATGCCATTGCCGAAGCGACTTCTGAAGTTGATGCCACTTCTGATTCGGATGCAACCGGAATGTCTTCATCCAATACCAACCAATATATTAAAAATTATTATTTTGCTCATATACCACTCCTTTAGTAACGTAAAAATCCTAAATGACGTTCATATACACTGCTTTAGTACCGAAAAAACACTAAATGACGCTATATATGCGATTTTTTACACTTCCCGACTTGCCCTAAAAGCACATTTTGACAACTGAGTGCCATCAAATCCATGACTTGAAAAAATTGAACTGAATCTCATAGCATTTTTAAAGTTTAGAATCCAAATAATACTTTGAGTATACTTGCTTTTTTGCGAAAAAATGTTGAAATTTCGTTGATTCAAAAACCAAAAATAAAACTTTCAAGGTAGCAAATATTTTCGAAATAAAAAATTTTATATGAAAAATGCGTCCACACTTGTCGGACTACAATCAAAAACTGCGGATGGCCATTAGGAATGTTTGACATTTGGTCTCAAACTCAAATGTCAACTCAGAAATCCGCTAGGGTGCATTTCCCTACTTGCCCTAAATGCCTCTACTGTAAGTTTTTATTTTGAAAAAGAAAAAAATAAAAATTAATTTTAAAAGATATAATTATAAATACATACCTCTACAGAAACGAAAACATAAAAAATATTTTGAAAATTAAAAAACAATATCATCGGGACTAAAACTGAAAATCCTGCTTACGGACAGCAGCAACCACAGAATAATGAACAGCATAATAACAATTTATGTTGAAATATTTGTTGTCAATCATAACAGTAATAATAACAATAATTTACAACTAAATAACAATCGGTTGCGAATTGCTAGGACAATAATTACACCAACACCAACAACATCAACAACACCGGCAGCAATAAGAGAAGCAGGCAGTCTGAGAAACGAAGTACTTAATTGGAAATCAAAGCCATATTTCTGCAAATGCAAATATAAATTCTAATAAACAGCAACAGCAACCAATTAACATTTCCAAGAACCAGAACAACAGCAACAACATACCGTTGAAGTCTATCCGCAAAGGTTTCTACAAGCGATAAGTACCAACAAACATAAAATATATGTATGTACACTTACTAGAGCACCCATGTATACATGAGTGTTACTCGTTCCGCACCACAAGAATTTTCTAATAGAAAGAAACTGTGAATAAGATTTGCAAAAACATTTAGTGTTTCTTTTGAAAATAGGTCAAACGCTTGTGATCCAAAGTCAAAAAATATAATTTAAAATTAATTCCATATACATTTATACTCATGTTTTTTTGTCGTTGGAATTCCTACACACATTAATACACATTAGACCTGTTCAGAAATTTACGAAATATGAATTTTTTAATGGGCTGAAAGCTTATCTGAAAGCTCTATGAATTTAAATAAGATTTGCATAAAAAAAATTGAAAAATATTTCTGTTAGATATTGCGCTTTTGGCCGGAAGGTCGAATTCTTAATCTGAATTTTAAAAGGTTCTCGCAGAAACACATAAATAACTTTTATTTTAGAAAGTATTTCAAAATAAAAATAATGCAGTTTTTCTATGTTTAGTCTAATTAACCAGTTCTTAAGGTCAGAAACTTTTAAAATTGTTTTAATTCTATTTTACTACCCTTAAAACATGTAATTTTAGATTTTTTTTCTGAAATTCCAACTTTAACCTTAAATGTTTCCGAGAAAAAAATTTTCAAAAATTTTTAAATTATTTTTTTACTGTTATATAGCATACTTCCTTTGTGCTTAACTGAAAGAAGCCAGATATTTTTGACCGTCTTTAAATTGCTTCATTCAAAAGAAAATGTACAAATTGATGATGTTACATACTTTTGATTTTATTTTTACTTACCCTAGTAATATGCTATTGATTATGTATTTGAATATGGATCTAACCCTTTAAAGGTATTTCGTTGTCTTATATGTTCAATTGTACCCTAAAAATGATAAATCCAAAAGTGCAATTAAGCTTCGGCTTGGACTTTTGAGGACGGTGGAAATTTGTCCATTTTTTATTGTTTTAACTATAACTCAAAAACTATACATTTTTAATGCCTACACATCTTATAACTTTTTGTAGAGAATCAGATTTTTAAAAAGACTATTTAAAAAACCCAAATATTTTCAATTTGTTGCCCTTATTTAAATTTTTGTGTATAACTTTTTTCTGTGTGGATTTAGGTATAGTCATTGGTTTACAGAAAAGAAAGATGACGTAGTTTCCGTCAAAAGAATTTTTGATGAAAATTGGCTGAGATACGGTCGTTCAAAGCTATCTACTACTATTGTATGACTTTACCAATTTTTCACCTTTTGTTAGTTTTAATTTGTACACACAAAAATAATGTTTCAACCTTTTTGCCGTAATTGCAAACAAGAAATAATCTGTTGAACACTATCTCTGCAACTGCCCGGCCCTTGCCATAATCAGTATAAGGTATCTAGGACAAGCTTTCTTTAACAACCTCAGCGAATTGTTTGTAACTGAAATCGGATCGTTACTTAACTACCTCAACAGTACTAAGTGGATACAGCTTTTATCGTTACCAGAGTTCATATTGAAATCTCTTGACAATCCTCTTACCAGTTCTTTAGTCACGTATGTGGTTTTAAAACGGCACATTAGTGCTACTTAATGGCTTTTAGCATCGATGCTAAGCCGCCACTCCAACCTAACTATCAAGAGTGTCAAACTCTGATGAAGTCGTATTATCGTATTATATTATTGAAACTCTAAGGAAGTTAAAGTAACTAGATCACTAAGAAATCGATTATGTTTATTTTGAACAAAACATACAAAGCTCTAGTCCAAATGAGATCTGGATACGTACACAGAAATAAAGATTCGCTGATATCAAACAATTTCGGGTTCGATTTCAACGAATGTTGTGTATGATTTTCAGTCAGAGAAACAGTTTCTCTGATATAACAAAAGATGATTTGTTGAAACTTAAAATAAATTAGTTGATTTCAAAAAAACATTTGTTAATTTTCCTAAAGTTTTTGTTGAAATTTAGAATAAATTCGCAAAAAAAAATTTTCTTTTTTGATTTTTTACTTTCCTCTATTTCTTTTTTTTCCCTCAATTTCCTTTCCTCTATTTTCTTATTTGTTGGTACTTTTTGTCATTCTTATTTTGATTGTAATACGTTTTTAAAACTTCAAAGGAGAAATTAAATTTTTTTTACCTGTCACCCATCAGAGATTTGAACCTGTGTTTTGCGCCATGCCACTGTTCAAAGATGCTCATCTTACCCAACTCAGCTACCGACATCATTTTCAAGACATACTAAACTGATGTCGTTAAACTGCGTAACAACCATTGTCTAATCAGGGAAACTCCTGGTTCAAACCCCGGCGACGACATAATTTTTTTTTTTTTAATTTTTTTATATTTTAATTTAAAAACAAAAAACAAGTAGAGAACTATAAATATATTGAAAATATTTTGAAAACTGCCTTTTATATTAAACAATAACGGACTCGTTTTTTATTATTAACATAAAAGGCAGTTTTCAAGATATTTTCAATTTATACAAATACAGTACTCTACTTCTTTTTATTTTTTAAATACCTTTAAATTAAAAAAATAAAAAAAAATTATGTCATCGTCGGGGTTTAAAGCAGGAGCTTCCCTGAGTTGACAATGGAAGTTTTTTATTTGCAATATCAGTGAAACATTTTGCTGATTACGCTAAAATATTTTGTTGTAAAATCAGATAATTTGAATTTGCAAATCCAAAGAATAAAGGGTTTTGATTTTGCAAATTTTTTCTTTGATTCAAAGAAATGAATTGTTGAATTCCACAAATTTTAATCATTGTTTTTTCTGTGTATGGATCAGTTTATATGCCTCCAAGAAAAGTTAAGAGACTAAAAAGATCTACTCAAAATGTACTTGGTGCAGACGTGACTAAAGCTTTGGATAGATATAAATTAAATAACGCTGTAGCAGTAACATTTATAATTATTAGTCAGGCTGCATACAGGATACGATGTAAGATCATTAAAACTATCTCCAGAAAACATTAAAATGTAACTTTTGAAACATAGAAAAAATATTTTCCTAATAATGCAATTTTCACCCTTCATTGGAATGGTAAAGTATTGGAAGATTGTACAAGCGTAAACTTTTTAACATGCAATAGATAAGCGATAATTTTTCTTTCATTGGGCAATTCCAAAGTACTGGGAATTTCTAAAATAAGCAATCAAACTGGAACAGTCGAAGGAGATGCTGTTTATTCAGCTTTACTGAACTGTTATGTTCAAAACATTGTTATGGTTATGTGTTATGCCAGTATAACCAGCACTTCCATTGTAGCTTTTGCTATATTGGAGCTAAAACTGAACCGTCGTCTTATACATTTTGGGTGTAAATGTCATATACTTAATATAATGTAACTGCTGGCAGGAACTACTTTCAAAATTGCCATAAATCAAACATCAGGTCCCAAAATGTTATTGTTGAAAAAATATGTCCTGAAATGAAACACAACAGTTAAGAGCACGGAATCACAGCTCATGGTGTGGCTATATGGTCTCACATTTATAAGAGAAATAATGAGAAAAGCTTTACAAAAGATCGAGTCAAAAATAAAATTGATAGCACTATATATGATTACAATGAAAAGCTAAAATTAAGTTTATTATTTCTGGGAGGAGATATTCCCGAATGCAAAATTTCTAAGCCTGGTGCCATCAGTCAAGCCAGATGTATGGCAAAGATTATTTATTCATTAAAAATTTGTTTATTTAGAAAACATTTTATTGTTTCCGGTAAGTTGATAACATTGATTAAAATTTCGTTACTTTTTTATAATTTAGTTCATTTCTCTACTAAGTCTCATTAGCTTAAGTTATGAAAAATATTTGGCGATTCAGTATTGTTACTGTTCGAGTTTATCTTAAGTACAAGTTTTTATGTCAGTTGGCACAAAAAGTATGATTTGCAGATGACAAAAGATTTTAATCTTTTTCTGAAGAAGTTGGTAAAAGTATTGGAGAAGTCGTAAAAAATAAATTACATGAGAGAAAAATTTTGCATTGGCATGTTTTGACAATAAGGTAAATGCTAAAGTTAAACGAAAAATCTTACAAGATTTTAAAAGAGCTGGACACCCATATAATCCAAATAGGGTGCATTTTCTAGATAATGATGTGATATCAGCAGAACGCCTTTGCCATCAAAAATATATATATATATATATTATTTTTCAACACCTAGGGCATTTCGATAACGCAAGATCCCAAGAAGAAATCGATGCAAAGCATCAAAAATTCGTTGAGATAAATAACACTTTAACCAGATTAACTATAAATATATGTATTTAATTATGACGTTTGCGATAATCGATTAACAAAAGTCATATGTGCAGTGTGCAAAACAAATATATGTATATTTGTCCAATAAATGTGAATCCAAGAAAGGTTTGTTGAATTTGCAGGATTATTCGAATTATCGTTTGGAGATTCATTGTACATTCATCGTAGCTTATAGAAATCAGCTCGTGGTTCAGGTACATATATCAAAGGTTCATAATAACGAAGTCCAGAAAAAAAAATATATAAAAATCTGTTGATTGTAAATGTCCAGATGTTTGGGGAGTGTTACAAGAGTCTGCACTCAGAATTGTAATCCTAAAAACAAATTTTTAGTAATTTGATAAATTACGTTACCGTAAGAAATAAAACAAGTCGGCAGTATGTGTATTAAAGAAGTAATGATAGAGAACAATAAAAGTAAAATATACATGCAGATTGTTTCTTTAGCGTCAAAAAATTTAAGTTTCAAAAAAAAAATTGAGGGAAAAAGATATCAGATTTTCGAGTATCTTGTTTATTGTAATAATGTAGCAAGATCAGTGATAAACTTATAAATAGTATGATAATATTCTAGAAGTAAGGTAAATGTAGTATGTGTCTGTAAATTGTGCGTTAACTTATTTTTGTATTTTCTACTTAAGAAACATAAATTAAAATGTAATATCGTAGCAGAAGTAATTGAACATGTAAAAGAGTTTCGAGAACTTGATGAGTACTCAAAGTATCACTGATGTAAATGGGAACTTTTAGAACCGTTACAACTGACCGTAAGCTTGCACATATTTTAGTAGGATAAATGGTCCATTCTAGCTTTGCTTCATCCACGTGTTGCACAGAAAGCAAAAGCAGCCTACATAAATGTGACTTTATAGAAATCTCAAAGATTGCAAGCCAAATTTTGAGAACTGGCAAAGACGTGGAGGCAAAAACAATGATTATAAAATTTCAAGAGCTGCGAAGACTCCAAGACATCTGATGAAAATATAGAAAGTAATTGATATTATTACACCACTTTAACCCTCTAAGTACCTCAAGGCACGAATCGCAAAATTCAAATTTTTTCAATAATTAATTGATATTTTTTTAAACTGATAACGGTGCCTTCATAAACATACATATATACATATGTATGTGTCTAGTGACCTTTGCCTCGAAGATTCGCGCGCACTTTAACGTTTCGTTTCTGTTAACGGTTGTGTTTGAAAACTAAGGCTGTTAGCAGGTGAAATTTTGTGCGCAAAATTTTAAATTTTCAAAACTAAATGAAAACTAATGAGAAGGTAAACTGAAGTGATATAAATATATGTATGTATGTATATATCGTTACCTTAATATAGAAAGGCCCTAACTAACATTTTTTTCCAAATCGATTTTTTTTTTAGATGTCGGTAGGCCCCCCACTAATACACTATTGATTAAAATGTGTATGCTACGATTGAAAATAAAGCATTTACAACCAAATAAAAAAAACAAATTTATTTCAATACTACAAAACATAAATTTTAATTAAGTTTTTTCGTTCTCCTGTAAAGAAACAAAAATTTTAGTTAGGGCCTTTCTATATTAAGGTAACGATATGTATATTAGGGTTAAGATAATTATAGTTGAAGCTATTTTGTTTATAAGTTGCATACATTTAATTTTTACTTTGCAGACAATGCAGCTCTGTGCTAGCGTTGCATTCTGGGCCTCGATTAGTTCAATTACTCTTTTTAGAGCATCTACAATTTGAGTTTGGTTCTCAACACATATTTTTTTAATTCCTCCAAACAACTTTGGGAGCAAGCTCGAGACAGTTTTTTCATATTTCCATTTTAGATTGGACAATGGTAAATTCGTGGTTAGCCTACAAACGGGTCTTAAAGCAAATTGGAACTGAGGATTCCCAAATAATGTGCCAAGCTAAATTTCGAGCAGAAGTAGCAGAGTGTTTGTGCGAATTCGGAACGAAATCGACAAAACGGGGAAGACGAAGTTCCACTGACCAAAATATACAAATGAAAGAGAAAAAAGGATCTGCACAGCATGTTCCGCCTCAAGATATTCGACTAAAATGCGATGCATATACCCTAATTATAAAGGTTTCACTCGAACAAAGTGTGAAAAGTACGTTTAGTTGCCAGTCTGGCAACACTCACACAGTTTTCTTCTTCTAACCATATATCTACATTTTATGTTGTATTTGTACAATGCTAATAACAAAAAAGTAATATCGAATCATAAAATAAATGTATTATTATGTGATAAATTTGAAAATTTTACAGTTTGCCCTGTAATTTTTACCTGTCGATCACATGATATTTTCAATATTTATTCAGTATTTTTTGCTAACTAAATTTTTTCTGAAACTGTAAAAATAAAGTTTTTGACTTCAATGTTTGCAGTTTACTCATCAATTTGTATTTAGAATCCCATGAAATGAGAAATTACAGGGATAACGACAATTTTTCTTGACTATTTTGCTTTTTTTAAATATCACACGCTATTTTTTACAAAACCATTTTTTCCGTGTGTATGCTCGTATCTCGAGCCTGTGAAATTTGAATATTCGCATCTAATTCTGAATTTTCCGTTTCTATGGCACCTACCATTTCGATACGACTTAACGCGTCTACATGCGACATACAGCTACCTCTACGATGCTCTACTTTATAATTATAGCACTCTAATGCTAAAGCCCACCTAGCGATGCATTTATTCACATCTTTTTTCTTTAGTGTTTGCGACAATGCCTCACAATCAGTCACTACAGTGAATGGTAATCGGTCAACAAATGTATGGAACCGTTCTAGAGCGAATAGAATTGCTAAAGTTTCTAACTCAAAACTTATTACACGGAAAAAACGAAACTCGAAATTATTGTAAATATTAATCAAAATTTAAGAAAAATTAGTAGGTAATTTAGTAATTTAGAAACGGTTCGAGTGTCTATTAAAAATTACTAAGCGTAATATAAAAATTGCATCAAGCAGGCATTAATTTTTCGAATGCAAGTTTTTAATTTTTACAAAGTAGATTTTAAAATTTCTGCAATAATTTATTATATTTTAAAAGGACTGTACTATTTTTTAAAAAGTACATTATAAAGTTTTTATGATGAAATAATAATAACTGAAATTTATTTTTAAAATTTTTTGTGTGTTGAACAAAATTGGGACGGCCAGCGAGTTTCCGTTGCCGCTTTCCCGACCCCGTCCCAATTCTGTTCAACACATTACTTCAAAGCCAATTAGTAAGAGTTTGAACATGTTGAGAACTTAAACAGAGTACAAGTTAAACACAAAAGAGAAATAAAATTCAATATAATAAAAATTAATAATATGGAAATAATTTTTCTATAACTACTTTTTAAAAATTATAAAACGGGAATCATATATTACAATATGAAATATATAAAAATTCTAATGTGGCAATTTATTAAAATTTAATAAATTCTTTGTAAAATTTCAAAGTTTTTAGGTGATAATTAAAATGAAGAAAATAATTTTTAATATGCACTTATTAAAAAATGTAAAATGAAAATATTTACAAACTAGAATAGAATTTTTAATAAGGATTTTCTATTTATTACTATAAAAAAGTAATATTTGTTTTCAGATTTTAATTTTTATAATCTCCTATTAATTTTTAATAAAATTTGAGTTGGTGTTTTTTCCGTGTAGTTTAGATTCGTCAACCGTCGCTTTTCTGGAATAATAGGCAACTGGATGGAATTTGCCATCACTTTGTTTTTGCTTAAGTGCTGCGCCAAAACCATAGGTACTGGCATCGCAATGTAGCTCTTATTCCTTCCGTGGGTCATAAATTGACAAAACTGGAGATGAGGTCAAACTATCTTTTAAAAATTCAAAAGCTTTAGAACATTCGTCCGTCCAATAAAACTTGGTTTCCTTTCTCAAAAGGTTGGTGAGTGGTTTGGCAATACTTGCAAAATTAGGTACAAAACGTCGGAAATATGAGAATAGCCCATGACATCTTTGGACATCTTTAGTGTTTTTCGGTATCGGATAGTGACGAATCGCTTCTACGTGATTATTGCTTGGCCTAATACCCTCATTGTTTATACAGTACCCTAAATAGTCGAGCTCACGGAAGGCAAACTTACATTTTTTAAAATTTAACTCAAGACCAGATTCTTTTAAAAGTTGCGGACCTCTGCCAATATTCTATAATGTGAACTTAATTCTTCCGTTGCAATGCATATATCATCTAAATAAATCACTATCATGCCTTTTTCAATCATCGGTTTCAATTTTTGGTGTATGTACCTTTGAAAAACAGCAGGTGCATTTTTAAGACCAAAGGGCATACGAGTGTATTCATATTGGCCAAACGGTGTTACGAAAGCCGTAAATTTAACTGAGTCTTCATGCATCCTAATATGATGAAAACCATCCTTCAAATCCAAAGACGCAAAATATTTTTTTCAACTAAAATGCTCCAGACAATCTTCAATTAAGGGCAAAGGAAAGTTAACACGAATAATAATTTTATTGATTGCACGATAATCGATGCACATACATTCACCACTTTTCTTTTTGACTAGCACAATAACCGAAGCATAAGGTTAATCACTTGAGCGAACAATACCCTTTTTTAGAAGTTGATCTACTATTTTTTGGACTTCTATTTTTTCGAAATACGACAAACGTCTTGGCGCACATTACATTGGTACATCATTAGTCAATCTTATTTGCATTGCATAATCCGTAGGCTTAGACTGCTCGTTAGAATCTAAATAATAATCTGAAATAATAGCACTTAGCTTTTCTTTTGCACTTTCAGCCAAATTCTCATCTAAAATAATTGCTTCTTTCTTACTTTCGGTGGTTATTGCGTACGTCAACAATCCCAAATCAACAAAATCAATAATTTCCTCTTCATTAGTTAAACTAATTAATTCTAATTCAGAAACATCAAACAAATGCCGATTGTCTTCAGTTGATGCTTTACAACACCCACATTCCTTTTCCCTTTCTTTTGCTTTGTAAACATTAAGAATTTCTTCCCCAAAATTTTCTACGGTCACCTTGGTTGGATCAATCGATTCTATTCTACTTGGACTTTTTAATAAATTAAAAGACATACATAAGTGTACTGTTTGCTTTCTCTGACAAAACAAAATTATATTTCATTTTTTTTTATTTCAATTAAATTATTTTTTGTATATTTTACATCAAATTGACATAAATGAATATTGAGTTTAAGTAAAACATATCTTCCTAGTAACATTGGCACCAGTGACTCGCCATCTGGAAGGATAACAAAATCATGAATTATTGTTTTGTTTCGTAAGGTTAATTGACACTTGATTTTCCCGAACGTACTTAATTTTGAATTTCCCATTCCACGAAACAGTGTCGGCAGTTTCTGATGACGTGCAAAAGGCACCAATGATTTTGTTACAAAACTAGTACTACTACCAGAATCAAGAAGAGAAAAACACTTGCTAGCTTCAGTGCACTTATTTCTATTAAAGAAGGTAACAATTACCTGTTGGAATGCACCTAAACCATTAGTGACTCCATAATCTCCATAAGTTCCCTCAGCCTCTACAGGGACTACGGTTTGTTTTTTCGGGCAGTCCTGGTGGAAATGTCCCACTGTATGGCACTTGAAGCACGCATTTGGTGGGCGCTTCGGCTTTGTGCATTTGCTTTGGAAATGCCCAAACTGCGAGCAGTTAAAGCAGCGAACAGCAGACAGATCGGCATCATTTTTTTGCTTGGTCGCAAATGCAGCGACACCAACAGCAGTCCTTAGCAAAATGTTAGTTTGAGTTTTTTTTTTCGTATCGGCTCAGCAGTGACTTAAGGTCCTAAAGTGACCGTGCACCGTTCAAAATTGATATGTTTGGTGACTTATCATTTAGGCTATCCAAAATATGCTCAATTACTTCGCCTTCGGGAACCATGGCATTTGATGGAATTTCCTGTATCTCGATTACATATCGCTGCACCGACTCACCGGGCTTCAAACTGCGTTTTTTAAGTTGTGCAAGGACATCACTGAGCGTGTACAAACGGCCAAATTCAGCAGTGAGTAATTGTTTTAAACTTTCGTAGGTGTTTGCCGCGTTTGCTCTTAAAAAATTTTGGTTGTGCCACAAAGTAGGCGTCGAACAGCAATGAATTTGTCGTGGTCACTGCAACGAAAGATTTCAAATGCGTCTTCTGTATCTTGAAACCACTTATTGACGTCATATGCGTCGTCACCACTAAATGGGTGCACCATAGTCTCAAAACCTTGGAAATCAAATTTGCGGTGATCAACCGCCTGCACTTCACTCACTCTTAACTCCTCCATCAATTTTTTCAGCTCTCGTTTCTTCCTAGCCAGCAACAATTCACGCTCAATTTGGCATATCGCTTTTCGAACAGCGTCATCACCGGCAGCATCATCAACAGC
Organism: Meiosimyza platycephala; assembly: GCA_963662105.1. Lineage (NCBI taxonomy): Eukaryota > Metazoa > Arthropoda > Insecta > Diptera > Lauxaniidae > Meiosimyza > Meiosimyza platycephala. Next base: position 64,379,815 of record OY759211.1, on the reverse strand, counting down.
AGTGTTATTAATAACGTTATCATCAGTGGCGTCACCATCGCCGGCATCGTCTTCGCCTATACCTTTGTCTTGGCCACGGCTTCCTCCTTGCATCAGCTCCTCGTACAACGGTCTTAACGTCGAAACGGTGGCACTCTCCTCCACTGCAACACCTGCAGCAATCAAGGCATCTAGCATATTTTTTTTAATATTTTACTCATTTTAATTGTAATCCCACTTCTGAATTGCAATAAGTGTTATTTTTAGTTTTTATTCACGTTTCTTTAACAATAAATATGATTTTTTTACTTTCTATTAAATTAAGATATACAATCTAACATTGACTTCGTGTGCTTGCAAAAATCGAATGAATCAGAATGTTCTTTCCGTTACAAATATTTCAAAAAAAGGACTGACACACGTAAAAGAAGAAAGACAAAGTAAAGTACAAAGTAAAGCTATATTATAGAAATAGTAATTATTACAGGTTACATGTTTGTTGTCCTTCCAAACAAGAGAAGACAAATCAATTCCGTCTACTGTAGTAACGAACTCGGAGGTGGTTCCACATGGTTCGTTTTTCAATAGAGCTTCAGCAGGCAGCTTTCAATTAAGCACCCTATTTTTTCGTTCCGTGCCTAAAGAATAAATGCCTTCTTTAGCTAATTGGACCATCAGCGGAATTCCTATGTAGAAATTGTCGAGATATAACTTATACAATATTAGATGTGGCACCCAGATTAGGCTCACTTTCAAGCCGAATAATATTATTTTCTTGCCCGGGATAAATTTCTAAGTTATATGCGAATCCAGATATTCCTGCCAATACACAAAAAAAAAAACCCCTATTTGTGGGGTTTCATTGGCATATATTGCTTCATGTAATGCCTTACTTTGGTAGAACACATTTGTTCATCCACCAAAAGATGTTCTTCCAAGGGAACACTATTGAATTTCTTCTGGAAATGATCTAAAAGCGGCGTTATTTTGTGCATGTCATGGTATGTCTCACTTGGCGCTATAAATCCAGTATTATCATTGAAATGAATATGTTGTCGCAGTTTTTCAAAGCTATTGACTGACATTGTACTATATACAGGACTGAATCCAAGTTCTTCACTTCAATAGGACGTAACGTTGGGCATATGTACTAGGGACATATACAAAACAATTCCAATGTACTGCTTATGTTAGTCCCACTGAATATAACTGGTATCTCTGGATGTTTTTGTACATAATATAAATTGGTTTGTTCGGCATGATATGAGATATTAAAATATTCACAACAGAAGTAACTAAAAATTAATATGGCGCTTGTAGAGTTAGTAAATCACCTTGTATTCCATTGTCTCCTAGAAAGAGTAACTGCTTTTCAGCCAAAGTCAGATTCTGCTTTTTCCAGATAATATTTTTTACATTTATTTCCTTAGCAGCCGACGAAATGATGCTGGTAGAAGTTAACAAAACTGATGAAACAGCCACAGATGGTGGGTTGGTAGTAGAACTCTCAACATTTGTATCTTCATTCTCAGTGTTATATTCTTCTTAAATGTTTGGGTCAAAAGTAGATCTTCCCAAATAGTATTGTTAATAACGATTTATGTAATGGATGCTTTTAATTAATTTTTAATTAATTAAAGCTCGTTATACACACTTTGGGATGCTGAATCGAATGCCGGTTTTTCGAATAGTATTGTTAGTAACGATTGATGTAATTGATGCTTTTAAAAACCAGTAAATTTATCGAAAAACTTTTCTATTTCCTTATCTGGCAAATGACTACGGCTCATCTAAACCAAAACGTAACGGAAATTTTTCAAAAAAAAAAAAATTTCATTAAACACTCAATGTAGCCAAATGGCAACAGACCCAAAAATTGGTGTAGGTACAACAAGGCACAGTTTTATAGAATATATGGCTACTGATGTTATAATACATACATTAGTTAATTTCAAAAACTTTTTTTTTCATAGAAAATTTTAGGGATGTTATGGATAAAAAATTTCGGATTCAGTTACGGATTTGGATATTAAAATATTTTTGTATCAGTTTCGGATACGGATAAGGATATAATTTTATTTCGGTTTCGGATGCGGATATTTTGGTGAACTTTTTACAGAAATCTATCGGTAAAAAACAAAAACTCATGTCATTGTATTTTTGTTTTTATTTATTTTTAGTACAAATCAATGAAATTAGTTTTTTAATTGAAGTAAAGGCAAATTATATTTTACAAAAAGTAATTATGGTGCTATTCCTGCTGCACTAAATAACTGTTCACTCGCCACATTTCCAGCAGGCGGAGAAAGATAATGCTACAAATATGATTATATCTGGATATAAGATTTCGGTTTCGGTTACAGATACGGATACTAAAAAATCTTTATTTACGGTTACGGTTACGGATAACTTTTTTTTCAGATATCCGGTGGTTTCGGTTACGGAAACGGATATCCATAACATCCCTAGAAATTATGGTCAAAACAGCGAAAAAACACAATTTGAAAATTCACTTTATCACAAAACAAATTTGCAAATTCACCGCCTACTTAGCAATTCAAAAGAGCAATCCCTCTCAATATTTTTGAGCTTAGCATAACATCACGTACACAAGTGGTCTCTCTCTGTTCTATAACAGCCTACAAAACTACTTTTTGAAGTGAAACTTCTTTAGTGGGAGTCATTTGAAAAATTTGTAACGCAACGCAAAATTTTAAACGCAAAACATGAAGCCATGAAACGCTTTTTTTAAGTAGGATCTAGGATAGTTACAGCAATAATAATTCAATAGGGTCATTTCGCCTGTTCGCGTCCATTTAGTGCAGTTGGCAAGTTTGACGGCGATAATAAAAATATCCCAGCACTAATTTCTATGAAAAATTTATGTAATGTGTTCATTATATAGTCTATTTTAAGATTAACTTTCAGTTTTGTTCGAAACATCTTGAGGTTTTTTTTTAAATAGAAAAACTTCAGAATTAGGCGTTTTACCCACTTTGCGTCCACAAAGCGCACGGACCTTTTGTCCATGTGAGCGTTCCTCTTATACATTGAGGTATTAGCGGTAATGACTTTTCGTTTGATTGGTGTGTTAGTTTACTTATTTCGAGGATTTTTAAAGGGAGATCCGTAACATGGACGCGAATTGGGCGATGGACGCGAACAGGCGAAGTGACCCTATATCAAATTAAAGTACTCATCGAGCAAAATATGATGAAACTGTCAGCTTTGAGATCGGGTAACCAAATGCTGAGATATAAGCGTGGAAAGATTTTCTTTTTTTTCAATTTTGTCTAGCAATGCACTGGTCAACTACCAAAGCCTGTTATAGCGAGGATAATTACGTTGATTGCTTTCTATTACTATGTTTATGCGACAGCTTAGTTCGTTTTACCGAGTACCGATTGGAAATCGTGCAAGAGTCGACACATTTCGTGTGTTCAAAGAGCTTTGAATCAAAACCTGTCGCATAAGCTTATTTTATGTTTATTGCGTGGACGTAAATGCAATGAAAAAACCAACACAAAAAAACAAAATTAAATAGAACAAAAAAAAAGAAAAACATTTAGAAAATTAAACTGCTATAGAATGCGACGAAAATGTTTATTAAAATGATAAAAATTGATAGCATTTAGAATATCTACAGCAGTAAATGATATATCAAATTAAAGTACTCATCGAGCAGAGTGCACTAAAGCTATCAGCTTCGAGATAGGTTAATCAAATGCTGAGACATAAGCCTGGCAAGATTTGCTATTTATTAAATTTTTTAAGTAATTCACTGATTAACTACCAACTGTACCTATTCTACATCCCGTCAACTTTTATCATTTTAATAAAACATTTTCATCTCATTCTTTCGCAGTTTCACTTCTACCGCGTGTGAAATGCACAATTGTTTTTTTTTATAAAAAAAGGCTTTGTTGCCAAATGTCTACGTGATGTATTTAAGGGTTAATTCAATTTCCATTTTCTTCTAGACTTTAAAGCTTTAACTGCTATTACCACAGCTGTTTTTTTATTAGTATTACATATAATGTAAATTGTTTTTTTAAACTTTATTTTCTGTTAAACATGTACGTGAAATATGAAGTAACATGTTATGTATTTTCAATAATAGACAAAATGTATGTGAAATGAATTTTTTAATCAAAATTTAAATTTTATTGTATTTTCTTTCTGTTTTTGATTCAATTTTAGTTGCTAGATGGTTGGATTTTGAAAATAGTTCCGGGTAATTAATTCTCTAGTATCTCGCCCTTCACTTAAGACAGAGTTGTAGGTAATTGCCTCCTCAGAACTTATACAATTCAAATTAGATGCAGTTCTTACTTCGGGCATCGACAAATTATGTTTCATAAAAATATTGTGCTTCCTCCAAATCTGCCATAGCATCACAAAATTCTTAAATTCAAACCGTAAACCACTTGGATACTCTTCGAAAAACATCCTTTGCGATTTATATAGCAATATGTATTCAATGTTTTTTGAGGGTTTTTTTAATTTTGACTGCGTGCAATCAATTGCACCTACATAAGACACAGAGAAATCCAGTATGTTCAAAAATTCTAAAATATATAAAGAAATAAAATGAAACTCCGTGATTCTTTATTAGTAAAGTACGTTTCGGCATATGAGGAATTCTTTAAATTTTCTGGTTTTAGACGTGCTCAGATACCGGAAATTTCCAACTAAGTGCACACATCTGAAACTATTTTTAATCTATAGTTTGGACGTTTCTAAACAAAATGACCAATTTGTCACCCCAAATTTCAGGGGTAACACCCCATCGCCCCCTTCACCGACTAGTTTAATTTAAAAATTAATTCCTCTTTAACATAAAATTATAAAATTTGTTACGCTTTTTAACAATTAATTGCACTTTCTATTCATGATAATAAAAAATTTAATTATTATATTTTCCTATTTGTTTATAACTTTTAAATAAACAATTGCAGATAATTTTGCCTTGTCAATACGAAAAATTAAAATTGAATATACAGTGGCTCACAGCTTATTTTATACAGTGCATACTTTTAGCTTAAACACTCTATAATTTTGAAATTAAATGGAATATAAAAAAAATTTTGATATCATATGAAAGAGCACAAATTCTAGTTTAATTCTAGCTTGCATGTCAGCTGCTGGTACCGGAACTTTGGGTTTTATAGGAAATATCATGAGTATGATATGTGTCTTCATATTTTCAAATACAATTTCCTGCAGAGTGCTGAAAATCTGTTCATATAGACAAATTTCCGGTTATACCAAGATAATGACCAAAAACACAAAGCGGTTGTAGTTCAATCCTGGGAAATATACAAGTGCCCAGATTAATCTGGCGTCGCCAGCATAATCGCCAGGCCTTAATGTGGTGGTAAATTTAAGGACGATTTTGGAAAAAAAATTTCGAACATATAATGTATTTCATCCAAAAACGACCAAAAAGAGGCACTTAAAGTTGAGTGGCGTAATATACCGCCAGATACCACTAAAAAATTTGCAGCTTCGATGCCAAACTGCCTTTAAGCCGTAGTTGACCAAGAAGGCTACTACACCAAATATTAAAAATTACAAAATTATTACTTTTGACAATGCTTTACAGTTTATATACATATATCTGCATAAAATAAGCTATGACATGAAACTTAGCAGTTGATTTTGATTCTTAATTTTTAATATTCCAGATAATACTTTTTAACAAAAACCAAACAATTTTTTTAGACTAGAATTTGGGCTCTTTCAAATGATATCAAACTTTTTTTTATATTCCATTTAATTTCAAAATTATAGAGCAGGGGTTCTTAAACTTATGTAGTCCGCGGACCCCTTATCGAGCTAAATTTTTTTTGCGGACCCCTTCCCAACCCTAAACATTTGACATCGTTCATAAGCTTAATTTCTGGCTCAATAATGACAAAGACACTCAGGCCGTTCGGTTTTCACCCGGACAGTCTGGTTTTTGAAAGCTTTGTCCGATTATCAAACTCTCCCAGATAGGCATAAAATGTCCGATCATCTGACGAGGTTAAGGAACGAAGTAGTTTTACTTTGCTTTAAGTTTTCCGGTTTTTAAAGGTCTTTCCAACACTATTTCCGTTTTTTGAAGGTCCAAAATAAATATTGATACTGATACCATATATCTCTGTATTTTAACAAATCTTACGCATTTATAGAGGCAAACATTTTTTATTAGGATTTTCATGTAATTAAAAAACAAAACGAATAAAAATTGTGAAAAGTAAAAGAATTAAAAAATTTACAAGTCAAAATATGTACATTAAACTCAAATATTAAGACAAATATTTTGTGGCTAAAATAAAGCTAAGAAAATAAGTTATGTTTTTTTTCATAGCTTTTTTAATAAATAATAATAAAGCTTAAAATGAAAATTAATTGAACATAAAATTAAAATGAAAATTATTTTTTTTGTTTACTATTTGTTATTTTATACGCGAAATTTGTTATTTTTCTTCTGTAGAAGTCTTTACTTAATGAGATGAATGATGTTGTTTTCTCGAAACCAAATCAACAATGTCGGGCTCTATATTCGAAATTTTTATCCTCAGGTCTGCTTCTACACTAAGCTTGTTTCTATACTTTGATTTTATATATAATAGTACCGAAAAAGTTTGTTCACACAAATAAGTTGTGCAAAACGGAATCAAGTTTTGGAGAGCCTTATTTGCAAGTGCAGGGTAATCGGATTTTAGGAGTAACCAAAAGTTAGTTAGTTCAATTTTATTGAACTTAAGTTTCAAAGCCGTATCGCGAGAGATATCCACGAGCATATCTTGCTGTAATGTCGATAATTTCTTAGCATTACTAACATCTGTGTTGAATGGATCCCTGATCCAGTCGTTGCCAGAATCAGGACAGGGAAAATATTTTCGGAAGCTGCTTTTTAAAGTCATTTATTGTTCGACAAACAGGAGCCGCGTTTCATTGTCAAGCTCTTTATTAGAAACTTCTATAAAATCGCTGAGTGTTGGAAAAGACTCATATACACACTTTTGAATGCGTTTTGACCATAAATCGATTTTTTTTATAATCGCTTCTATTTTATCTTCAACTTTAAATTTATTTACAGCTGCACCTTGTAGGCTCAAATTCAGCTCATTCAAATAACAAAGAATATCAGTCAAGTAAGCAACCTTAGCTAACCAGAGAAAATCATTAAAACATTCTTTCAGTTCGAATTGCGTGTCCATTAAAAATAATCTAATTTCGTCACGAAGTTCAAAAAGGCGACTGAGTACTTTCCCACGTGACAACCAACGTACTTCTGTGTGTAATAATAGTTGTTTATGTTGACTCTCCATCTCCTCGCACAAAACTTTGAAAACACGGGAATTAAGTGGGCGAGCCTTAATGAAATTGACAACTTTAACGACTTCATCCAATATTTTTTTCAAATCTGTTGACATATTTTTAGATGCTAACGATTCCCTGTGTATGCAGCAATGGTTCCAAACGACTTGAGGTGCTATACCTTTGATAAGAGCAATCAACCCAGTTCTTCTTCCTGACATTGCACGAGCACCGTCAGTGCAAATCCCAACACATTTTGACCACTGGATTCCATTTTCGGTTATAAAATGATTCAAAGTATTAAATATGGCCTTAGCTGTAGTACACGATGGTAGGGAATCACAAAATAACAAATCCTCTTGTATTTTAAATTCATATCTAATAAATGCTAACAAATTAGCATTATTAGAGACATCGGTACTCTCATCTAATTGTAGTGTGTAATATTGACTTTTAAGCACTCTTGAAATTAATTGCTCTTTTATATTGCAGGACATATCTTCAATTCTATTCTTGACCGTATCTTTTGATAAGGAAATCGAATTTAAATCTTTTGCAGCTTTAGCCCCCAACATTGTATTTGATATTGCTTTTGCAGCAGGAAGAATTAGTTGTTCTGCTATATTGTGGGGTTTTCCAGCTTTTGCTACTAGTAGGGATACTTCATATGATGCTTTTACTGCTTTTTTATTGATACTTCCAGTTGCGGTATTTTGAATAAGACTTTGACTGGAAACAAGTTCTTGTTTTTTGATATTAAAGAAATCGACAGACTTACTAATGTGCTCTCTATGCTTTGTTTCCAAATGACGTCGTACTTTGGCGGGTTTCATGCATTCATTTGATAAACTTTCGCGACATAACAAACATAAAGGCCTTTCTACATCTTCTTTGCTTACAGAAGTAAATCCAAATGATAAATACTCGTCACAGTACTTTATAGTTTTACGTTTCTTGATGGAGGTTGATGGTCCCTCATCTGAATCGCTTTCACCTACATCTTGTTTGAGTATAGATCCTGTTTTTAGCCAACGATCCATTTTAAGACTCAAATTCTGAATTAAAGTATAACTACAAAAATATAAATGACGAATAGCGTTTTTAAAATATATAATACAAAATAGAGTTGGGTCAAATACTTTTTAAAAGGATTTAATATGATGTATGTAACAGCTGCAGCCAGGAAAATTGAACTCGTAGCTGGGAGAAGTAATCGGAAATTAATCACAACTGAAGACACCACACGTACGTGTATGTAACACATAGCACACAGAAATGAAATAAAAATATATTTCTTAAATTGAAACGCGGAAAAATTGTACTATTCAAAAACTCAAAATTTGACTTTGTTTTTTTAGAGTTAGATGCTGGGCATCTTGGGTTTGAACAAAAGTAAATGCACACTTTGTTTTTTAAAAATATGGTATATGCAATCATTTAAAAACTCATGGCCATGTAGAATTTTTTTGTAAATGAATTATTTGAATAAAGCGAACAGTTTGATGATATAAAATTATTGATGTCAAAATTGTTTCGCGGACCCCTGGAATGGCTTCGCGGACCCCCAGGGGTCCGCGGACCACAGTTTAAGAATCGCTGTTATAGAGTGTTAAAGTTAAAAGTATGCACTGCATAAAATAAGCTGTGAGCCACTGTATGTAAAAAAAATTAAGGGTGCCGTCACTCATTTCAATAAAAAAAAAACATGTGTGCAGTTCACACGCGGTAGAAGTGAAACTGAGAAAGAATGAGACGAAAATGTTTTATTAACCCTTGTGTCTACACCCACACACCCGGGTGTGTTTTTCATTTTCAAATTGATATATTTTGAGTTCTGAATGCCGTATCAACTTGAAATTTTGGGTAGCCTCCTAAAATATTGTTTTCTATCATATTTAAAAAAAAAAAAAATTCTTCGTTGGGGACCGAATTTACAGGTCGTTTTTGCGATGTACCCCTTCTATCTACAGCCAACACACCCGGGTATGCATAGAAAAATGTATGTAAATTATAAGTTAGAAATGAAGAAAAACATTTGGGTTTTTTTATAAATAATTTTTATTTATTTGACATTACTTTTTTGTGTTTATGTATGTATACAAAAAAGAATAACAATATATTATTAATAATATGTATTGTTAAAAAAAAATGAATTTTATAAAAAAGTGATAGTTTATGACCTGCATCTATTACAATGAGTGATATCTTTTGAATGCTCAACACAAACTGGCTTGTGACATTCTTTGCAGATTTTTTTTGTTGTTCTTTTTTTGGAACATAAGAGGCGATTTCTCTTTTGCTTGATTCTGCCAGAATTGTCACGCTGCTCTTGAGCGCTTACTGGAAGGCTTTCAATGGTTGGTGTAACTGGGCGGCCCAACATACTTTCGATTCGACTACGTGATGAAAAATTTCACATTGTTTGATCTAACCAAATTGTACCATATTATTGCCATCGCCCTCTTCACCTGCCAATAGACGTTTATTCGTATCTTGCTCATCTTCACTGTCTGCTTCCAAAAGCTCCTCCAATCTCGCCATCAGCCATTATATAATTTGTTGTATGATTATTATATTTTTATCAAATGCGTTGCATGAAAAATAATAGCGTCTTTTTTATTCAAATGCAGTACAGAAAAAAACTTGACAGTAACTGACGACACTATTAGCAAAACATGTATATTTATATACCATTTTTATGCGCGAAATCACACAGAATTTTTGAATTTATTAGTTCTTGGATTTGACCGTTTTAAAATTTATTTTTAAATATTTTCCCAAGATTTTTTTACTGTTCTTCGAAAATGCTCTCATCTAGGTGCACCTGCGTCTTTTTTCCTCACGAAACTTTATGACTTACTAACAGAAAGAGGTAAACCTCTGTTTATGTGGACTACCTGTAAATATCTTCAACAATTTTAAATCCTCCGAAAGGCGTTGACCTGTTTGTGGTTAATTTTATTACAACAATCGATATTAGTGGGTTTTGTTTTTATTACACAAACCTTTATTGAAAAATTTCCCAATTTTTTAAAATATGAATCATAGAGTCAGAAAAATAACTTCATTCAGTTTCACTGTTGGAGTTTGTGTAACACCAGGTAGTTTTATATTTATTTTTCAATCAATATTTGCTTAGGATTTTACCTGGTACATATGAATAGGACATTGTGAATTAAGTCTGAATGGCTTATATTTCTTTCTTTTGTACCTGTGTTATAGTAAGTAATAACAAGTAGGAAGAGTGAAGGGGATTTCTCGAGATGCTATGTGATAGATCGGTTATCAAGGTTGAAGAATAACAGTACTAAGAGAGTTTTATGGCTACTTCAATTGTTTGACTTTCAAGTGGTTTGATCATACTCCTAAGTGCAACAAATGAATTTACTACGAAACCACACCATCGAAAAATCCTTATACTTAAAAAAAAACCGATTGCAATATAAGGAAAAAAAAGAAAGGAACAAAATATGTAAAAAAAATGTATAATGTATAGATACACTTGTCAATTTTCATAATACATAATTGCTATAAATAGAAAAAACAGTTATCAACATAAAAAATTGAAAACGCACATACAAAACGTATGGGATACCCGGGTGTGTTGGGTGTATGTTTACGTATAATTTTTTGGCTGTAGACACAAAGGTTAAAATGATAAAAGGTACAGCAAGGCTTTGGTATTTAATCAGTGAATTACTTGAAAAAGTTTAAGAAATAGCAAATCTTTCCACGCTTATGTCTCAGCTTTTGATTAAGCAATCTCGAAGCTGATAGTTTTAGTGCACTCAGCCCGATGAGTACTTTAATTTGATATATCATTTACTGCTGTAGCTGTTCTAGATGGCGTCAATTTTATTTTTTTAATAAACATTTTCGTCGCATTCTATCGCAGTTTAGTTTTCTTAAGGTTTTTTTTTTGTTCTGTTTAATTTCGTTTATTTGTTTTTGTTTTTTCATTGCACTTACGTCCAGGCAATATACATAAAATAATCTTATGCGAAAGCATTTGATTGAGCATTATTCAGAACACCTGCATAAAACCAAAATTCAAAGTTCTTTGAACGCACGAAGTGTGTCGACTCTTGCTCGGTTTCCGATCGGTATTCGGTAAAACGAACTAAGCTGTCGCATAAACATAGTAATAGAAAGCAATCAATGTATCTCCTCGCTATAGCAAGGCTTTGGTAGTTGACCAGTGCATTGCTAGACAAAATTGAAAAATTAGAAAATCTTTCCACGCTTATATCTCAGCTTATGGTTACCCGATCTCAAAGCTGATAGTTTCAGCACACTCTGCTCGATGAGTCCTTTAATTTGATATATTTATTGATTACATTTAATGAGCTATTAGCTATTCTAGATCATAACTAATGCTGCCAACTCTGGACCGGCAAAAAGCAGTACATTTCAGTAAAATAACAAATAAAAAAGGTCAGGAATGGAATAAAAACGACTTTTGCACGGCAAAAGCAGTACATTTAAAAAATGTTCTCAATTCGAAGTATGTGCGAAATATATTTGATACACATTTGCTGGAATTAAAACTGTAATTTTGCTTTAATCACGTGATAGGTCCGAATGACTTCATATTGTGCCATTGTAAGATCAAGTGAAGATAATAAATAAATATCCGGTCACTAGACGACTAATTGACGCAGATTTCAATGCACTTATGTGTTTATTAATAAGCAAATGGTTTTCAATAGCTGTTTTCTCAGAACTTGCAATGTTAAATTCGGAATTACACGTATTACATATAAAAACATTAGTACGTACGCCGCGCTTTCATTTTCTTAATTTTAAATAAAATATCAACCAATACCGCACCCAAAAATTACAATAAGCGGCAAAAAGAGCGTCACTGAACGACTGACAGAATAATGCTATTTCAGAAAATGCTACATCAAAGCTACTAACATTTCATCTGACACAAGTGCTTTTCTGAATGCGGTTTGCATTTTGTCCGCTTACATCTACGTTCTTTCCGCTTTGTTTGAAGGCAAACAGGAGTACGAATGGAAGTACAATACACCTAACACTGTTTTTACGCGATAGATACGTTCCTGATAAATCCGCGTAAAAAAAGATATAGTATCCATATAAAAGTAGGGGAATGGTTCCACATTTGAAAAATCAACGAAAATAATAACATAAAAGTATAAAAAATTATCGGATTTACAGGCGCTGTGACCTATTTTATTTAAGTAGCTTATGAAATGCATATGTTTATTAATAAATTACATAGAAAAAAGGAAAAGTGCAATAAAAATATTAATTAATCAAAAATCAAATGCATACAACATATAAGAAATCAAAAAAAAAAAAATGCAATTCATTTTAATAAAATAGAAACAGGTAAAAATATTGTAAATCATTATTTAATCGGTATTATTTTCTGATAAAACGCGTATTCTTTTTTGAGAAACTTGAATATCATTGTCATCACTTAGAATTCCAACTTAATTTACAAGCTCATGTATTGTTAAATCGCGTTAAATCAAATCAATTCGCGCAAAAACAGAACGCAACACTTTTTTAAATCAAATTCGCGTAAAAAAAATTCGCGTAAAAACAGAATTAGGTGTATCTCTAGAAGTACAGACAGCTGCAAAGGAGTATTGTACACCTAAAATAAGTACAGTTGGCAGCATTAATCATAACTAAAAAGAGCGTTTCATGTTTTTCATTAAAAATTTTGCGTTTCAAATTTTTTAAATGACCCCAATAAAGTTTTTATATCGAACGACCTGCGGCAAAATCCCATGCGCGCCATGCATTTGAACATAAAATACCCAATTGCGTTTGCAAAAGATTCGCACTTCCTTTGTATTTTATTTTTGAAAACTTATTTGTATGGCGCGCATGGAATTATTGTTAGTTAATGGTGAGATTTTTAACATGTTTTCATAAGTCTCAGAGCTAGAAACTATGGGTTGAAGAATTCCACACCTAAGCTTAAGTATAAGCCGTGTGATATACAAACATTTCAAAGAACTTTTACGGAAAATTGCTGTCGAGTGAAACAAAACGAACTTAAACAATGCATTTCATTCATCTTAAATAAGACGAAATTAAGAACAGGCGACAGGCGCTATCTATAACAGATCACCTATCTATAACATCACCTTCTGCTTTCAAATATCTTTAATAAAAGACAGAAGGTGAAAAAATTTTTAAAATCGTGCCATGGTCATCAGTCAATTTATAAACAAAAAATTTGATTCAAAAATATCCTCAAGACAATAAAAACAAAATGAAGGGGAAAAATTTGAAGGGAGTTGGAAGTGATTAATTGCAGCATTCTGTTGCCCGGAGCGCATATTTTTCTTACAATAAATTTTATTGCCTCACAAGTGAAAGAAAAATGCGCGAAAGGAAAAAATTATTAAAAACGTTTAGTTGAATTAATTACTTGGAATTGACTTCTAAATTGCCAAAGAGAATGATTTAATAAATTATGCTAAAAAAATCCAAAAAAATTGTACGAGTATACACTACCTAGTGGGGGAAAGTAAGTAACGAAGCGCTTAGCTGTTTACACTATTTTCGATAGTTAATGTATTCCATAAAATTTACAGGTCGAAGTACGCGTTTCCGACGCGTCTGTTACCTAAATTGTTAATTTTAAGCAAAAAATGACTATGTTTAGTTTTGTTTTTCAATTTTAATAACAAATCAAATTAAATGAATTAAAAAAATTAAATTAACTCATCCTGCGCTTTCGGCATAGTAAATCCCGAAATTACAATAAAAGGGCTGTTCCTCAGTTGTAATGACAGATGTAAGCGGTAAACTGCTCAGTATATTAAGGTTATTTCTACCTAGTAAAATGTTAAAATATCGAAATAGCTAGCTTTGTGAATATTTTTAATACGTCACATCAAATGGGTTTTCTAGCTGTGTTAACATTTTGTTGACATACATAGTTTACATTTAGAAGACTTATCGTCAACTTTTTTGTAGTAGATATTTCCACACTATGATTTTTTTTATTCGATGTCATGATGTAACAATCCTATAACAAAAAAATTACTGACATTATTGCTTCTCAAATTGAAAATAAAAACAATCGACAACATTTTCATCCACTTTTAAAAAAAAGAACAAGTGTGCAGTTCACACGCGGTAGAAGTGAAACTGCGAAAGAATGAGATGAAAATGTTTTATTAACCCATCTTTGCCCGCACCAAGAAAAGGTGAACGGATTTTGATGAAACTTGATACCATACCTTAAATTGGTTCAATCAAGATAAATTTCAAGTTTCATCAAAATGGTATTTCCGGTTTTCGAGTTATGAGATGGTAATTTAGGCTTATACGTATACAGATTTCGACTTGATATTAAATTTTAGACTTACAGTATTTTTATTCAAACAATTGATTTTTATTACGAAATGCTTTGCATAATTTATATAAAGACGCAATATGTACCTTTAGCCACCTTTATGTTATTTTGAAAATTTTATAGATTTTATTTCTTCTTTTTGGCCTATGTTATGACATTAGGTTTAAAAACTTTTCTCAATAGGTTTGATCTAGGATACTGAAGTTTTGGGAGAAATTTTTACCCCTTCGGATGCTAAAACATTGGCCTATGGGCACTCAAATCAAAAAAAAAAAAACCAATCGGATGCATCTTGTTCGCACTTTCAGCCACATGTGGGCCTGGTTTGACAACAAGGTGTGGCAACTAAATACAACTAAAAAACCTGAAGAGCTATATCTTGGCACCTTAGACAGATTTTTTTCTATGCGTAAAAAGTTCGTTTATTTATCAATTCAGGGCATGTTGACAGTTCGCATTCTACGAAATGACTTAATATATCGGCCTACTGGTAAGTAAACTTACCAATTGACTTTTCATCCGTATGGATCACGCATGGAGCTACCTGTACTATCACATAGATATATATTTGAATGCTTGCATCAAGGGCATTCAGAGTCATATAAAAAAGAATTATAAAAAAAAAATTTATAAACATTTTTATCTATTTTTTGAAAATTTAATACGTTCACGTATACCCACCTGACAGGTAAGTGGTAGGAGCTAGAAACATTTTCCTCAAATTGTTTTTTGCACTAACAAATTATTGTTTCAAGATCTAATTTACTCCTTCAGTGACACGCCCACTTGTCGAAATGCACTTAAGTTCTGTCTAGAGCTTGTCCGAACCTTTCGCAGTATTTGTGTGAAATTTGGTTACCCTACCTACAATATCTCCGTCAGTATAGCACTTCAAAGTTTCATGTATGGGAGGTGCCACGCCTTCCTGTAGAAATTCGTATTATTGTTTTCCATCGCTTCTCTAAGTCATATCAAGTATTTGTGTGAAATTTGGTTGCATTACCTTAAAAATTTCGCCATTACAGCGGTTTACATTTAATTTGAATGGGCGGTATGCGTGTTTTCGGTTGTTCGAAACGGCGGTCATTTCCAATGGGTAAACTTTTTAGTTTATGGCATCAGAAATCCAAATCAAAAAAAATATTTCAAATCCATTCACTATAGCTGGGTTCCGAGGTATAAACCTAATTGCAGTCAACTACATAGAAAAACGCAAAAAAAAACTGTCTTTGGTTTTTCTGCTTTTTTTGTTTTTCCATATGAATTGTTACAGGAAACAAACGCCGTTCACGGGTATGATCTAGAAAGCTGAAATTTTGGGAGTGTTACCTTCTGATCCAATGGCTAATATGTCCTCAATTTTAAAAAAAAAACTCCCCTTTGGGTGTATTTTTTCCGCATTTTCAGCTACATGAAAAATGTGGATGTAGTTTGACAACAGTAGGTGGCATCTCCCCATACAAATAAAATACCTAAAACCCTATATCTTCGCACCTAAGGCAGACTTTTTCTTCGGTTTAGCAAGTCGCTTTTTTCGTCAAATTTCAACGAAATCGAACATAAACTCTGTCCGCGCCGTTTACAGGTTTATGGTAGGAAGCTCAAATATTGAGACAACTACTTTTATTCCTCAAGCTAAAATATAGGCAAAAAAATAAAATAAAATCCATCTTCAAAACTTTGAAACTGAACACCCTAATGTATATAACGTTTACTATCTTTACACACAAACTATTTGACGTGATAAGGCGAAATGTATCAGTGACACAAAATTCATAAGAGAAATTTAATCAGTTTGGAATAAGCAGTTTGTAGAGGGTTTTTTAAATCTTACTAAACAAATGTTATTTACTTATTCGAAAAATAAATTACACTACTCGAGAAATTTTTGCAAAATATTATTGCGGCAAATAAAAACCACCACTCCTATAGGAAAATTTTCCGCTGAATCCGAAAATCATAGTAGTTTTGCAGGATCAGGTCTGGTTTTCGAGATAAAGGGCAAAAACCAAAAACATGCACTATCCCGGGAGGTAACGCCATATAGGCTCGATTAAAAACGTTATTTTACATGATACTTATTCCAAATCTTTTGTTTCTTAAAAGTAGAGATCACGATTAAAATTTTGGAGTAATATGTGTCATAACAGCACCACTAGTATGGTAGCTACGGCTAAAAACAGGTCAACAAAAAAATCTTTTGAACTCAAAAAGTTAGCTATCCTATCTTGTAGTCTGTTCAAATATAAAAATTTTGAGCATAATATGTTTATATTTTGGTTTCGTTTCATAAAAGTTATTTTAAAAAAACTAAAACAATGTAAGATTCAATTTCATACATTTTTGTTTAAACAGTTGGCATTTTATTAAAATTTATTTGAAATTTGGATAAAAACAAAACCGGACCTGCTGCCAAAATATTTATTCATACACAACAATTACTATCTATCTATTCTGCTTAAAAAAGAAAAAAAATGTATCCTGTCATCAATCCTGTTTTCGGAAAATTAAATCCTGTAAAATGACATTTTTTCTCCAATTTATCCTGTTTTCCTTGAAAAGTTTATGGCATGGCTACTCATTACTCAAGCTCTGCTAATTTCAGACACTTTTATTTAGAGTGTAAAATATGAAAAGATGCTAATCAACACTGTTCCACATGCAATTGCAAGCTGAAGTTCGCTGACATGTTTTTTCATTAGCTACAAAGTTCGAGTCGTTTTTTTCAAAATAGAATTAAAACTAGCCCCTACACTTCACAATCGTTTCAAAAATCATCGACCTATGGATTTTTGAAAATTTTCGACTTTCTCTTTGACTTAAAGTGATCTTTTATTTCAATAAGAAGATTTCTTTAAAGAAAGAATAAAGTCGAACTTAACTTGGTGAAAAAACTGGAATTGTTATGAAATATTTGATTTATATCAAGTAAATTTTTTGCCGTATTATCAATAAAATTATTGAGATTTTTAATTTATGAACAAAACAAACGTAATATTAAAGTCCCCATTTGACGATTACGTTGATTGACGACGACTGTCTGCATGTGGAACTTTTGTCATTTTTGAGCAAAACACTGAGACTTGAAATAACTAATGTCTCCATTACGTAAGGGATTTCAAATGAAAAATGATGCAAGAAAAAAACCTAAACGAAACGTTGCAACTCCCACTTAGTCACCATAATAACGAAGTTGGGGAGTCTGTCGATGGGAATGATGGGGCGAATAGCGGTAATATTCACTCCCAAAAGACACAGCATCATGTCCCACGTTGGAGGCGAGAAAAGTCGTCGATGACAGTTGCGTGGTTTTTGGTGCTCTGCGGATTTTTTTTGTTACAATGATGTTGCTTTTTTTTCAACCTAAAAGTTTCAAATATTTATTTTTATTTGTCACAAACGTCGTCGTTTAACCTAAACGTACCTGTCCTCTTTATTGACATTAAGTCGCATACAGCAAAGAGAAAAAAAAAAAAAGGAAATGATGGAGAGTGTCGGAGTTGTTTTGAGTAATAACATGAAAAAAATATCCGTAGTAAGTCTGCGATTTGCCATATCCAAGCTTCGCAGCTCTTAAGAGATAATGACAAACAGAATAAATGGTAGAATTCGCTTTTATTGAAATAAGTTGTCTGTGTAGGTGTAGGTAGGTACATGTAAAAACTCGTATAAGTATGTGGAAGGAATGTGCATATTTCCGGCCTTTGACGATGTGTGTTAATATGGCTTACCTGACATGCTCAATTTCGAGGACATGTCATTGATTTTGACCAGACCCCTCGAAACTTTTGAAATCTCCCTTATTTTACATTACACACATTTCTAGTCTCAAGGCAAATTACCAAAATTTTGTTGAGGGAAGGTCAAATGTTTTGGATGAACGACCTTTTGGCATGTTCCATTTAAGTGCAAGTTTATTTTGAATAAACACAGAAGGAATAAGGAATAAGGAATTTTAAATACAAATCTTTAACATAAATTTGTATTCGATAAAAAAAATATTTAAATCGAATATTCGGAAGCCTTTGATCAGTATATAAATTTTAGATTATCCCTTATGGAAGATGACGAGTTTTTACTAAGTCTTCAAGCTAAAATTTTGTGTGACTATCGGCGAACAAACTTTAAATATAACGCCCAAAGCGTAAATTGACCCGACAAGACGTCTTCAATTTGCACATCAATTTTTATATTGGTGGCCGTGGATAAAAAATCAACACCTTACAATTAGATCGGAAAGAGGAAACAATCGACTTTTTATAAAGTGATAGCTGCAATTGTTTAGAAAATACCTCTAGCGGTTAACTGCAATGTTCATGGAATTCATGCGATTAGCTCGAACCATTTTGAAACTGTCAATGATTTTTCTTCAATTGTTCTAAATCAAGCTCAACGTTAGTATTAATCGCCTTGAGTGCACTCAAAACGATCATCATATAAACTTCCGAATGCAATAAACTTCGAGTGCTTGGACGTGTAGAACACTTTATTTGTGATTTATCTGCAAGTACAGCACTCAAATCTCCTGCTTAGTGTCTCAATTTGTTTTGATTTTATTTGTGTTTTTTTGTGCACAAAAGATCGATGGACTCGCAACGTGACAGTTGGCTTGATGGTCGTTTCAAGTGCACTCATGCAGACCACTAATGTGCATGGAGTTTTTGTATTTCGTTGTAATGGTATTGAAATGATCTACTTAAATATAAAACACTGTAAACAAAATGTCTAAATTTATTTTTAAAGAGAGTCTAAAATCCAATGTTCTCAACTGCAGAACCTATCGCTTTCAAAATTATTTTTTTTTCTAATTTTGTCGCCCCCTTTCTGCAACCGCATATTAAATTTTCAAAAAAAAATGATAAAAACCTAAATCTAGAAAAGTTTTAAAAGGGTATTCTGAGTGTCAATTTTCATGGCTGTCAAGCCTTTGACTCTTGAGACATAAATTTTTCATAATGGAAGTAACACTTTTGGCTGGAAAAGGTTTCAATTGTGCTACGTATTCGAGGTATCTAAGAATCATTTTTCTGAACAAAAAAATAAAAATATCCCGGCCGCCTTTCTTCTAAAAGTAAAATTTGTTACTGCGTGTGTAATTGCTACCCCTCCCCTTCAAAATGCATTTTGGTTGCGTACTTGTGCTGTCGTGTCAGAATATATTAGATTTTTGAAAATTTTAAACACTTGATTTATTTTTAAGAAAGTTCTTAAGGTATTGACTTTGATAAACAAAATTACGGAACTAAGGAATTTAGCATTGCTATTTTAATCCTTATGCAGTGCTCACCAACATTCTTAAATATCCTTAGATATTTAACTAAATGCAACAAAATGAAATTCTTTGGAAAAGTGAGGTTCTAATTTTTCTTTCAGCGTCACTTTAACTCAACATGATAAACATTTTAGTTGTTAATAATGTTTACCTGGTATATATTTGGGTATCTGGTTTGGAAGTTTATTTCTTCTAGAAATAACTATTTGTTTGGAATACCTTCATCGATATTATTAAAGTGGGTAGTATTTACAAGAAAAATTAATGCGCTAAAAGCCGATGCACAAGATTTTTGATCGCTTAGCTACGAGTGAATTGTTCAAATGTATCCAATAAATTATGTGAACGTATAAAGCTCGTAGGGTTAGCATTTTGAAATAAATACTTGCCATCTTAATTTCATATGTGATTGTTTTGCTTGAAGATGATAAGGACGATAACTGTATATCAGGTGTTGGTGATGGCAATGATGACGAAGCATATATTGATAATGATCGTTGCTCGGCTATCAAAGTTTGAATACTAGAGTTCATCAATAGCGTTTCTACCAATGGTGGTGGTGCATATCCTTTGAGTAACAAATGTTAAATTTAACACACATAACTCCTTTTCTTTTGAGAAGATTCCTAATAATATAACTCAGAGTATTTGCTGTATTGTATAACTCACTATTTCTGCACTTGTAATAGACTTTGCTTGAACATTATTCTACGACCTAACAGATTTAAGGGTATAAGGTAATTCACGTCATTTAGTGTCATAAGTGTCATTGCTTCTATATTAATATTTTTCTTAAGAAACACTAAAATTAAAAGAAATAGCATTACAAGAATATGAACAAATTTGTAGTCTTTAAAATAAGATTTCAAAGCTATACAAGCTATAGTTTCTGAGATATATAATCTTTTGTTAACAAGAATTCTGTTTTGGAGCTTCATCTCTTAATTAATAGTCTACTATTTTGTTGATGACTCAGCAATATATTTTTGTTGCTTCATTCGATTTTGTTACTTATATTTAATCCTAAGTTAAGTTATCGGACTAAGATCATTGCAGGAATCATTTTCAAGAAAAGTATAAAAAGTTCACCGTATTTCTGAATTCTTTAAAGTCCTTTATCTCCAACTCCTAACATGCTGAGTTTTTTGCTTGCGAAAGCATTTTTCTCAGTGATCCATGTGAAAGGCAAAAAGCTAAAAAAAAATTTTGCTCTTCAAAAAGATTCAACAAATTGTTGCTCATTAACATATTAAAAGTAAAAAAGTTCTCGAAATGAAGGAAAGATATTTGAGTTGAAACTTCTAAGCTAACAAGCAGACTTCACATACAATACCATTCCCATAACACACAAATCAAAATTTGACAGATGACTAATTTAATACGAAAGAAAATAGCAAAAACTTTTTTATGTTCGTCCCCAATATTTCAGCATTTGGCGTCATCTGTCATTACTTTAATTGAAATTAATCAATCTTAGTAGAAGGAAGCATTAACAAAATGTAAAATAGCTGCAGTGCATAGGACACAAAAAAGAATAAGGTCCATTAAATTGGATTTGAAACTTTACTGTGGATAATCGAATATAGTTAATAATACCATGCCTAATTTAAATAGATGCATCACTGACGGGAATAATATTGTTTTGATTTTTTTTCGGAATTATTATGGATTAAAATGAAGTCCAGACAAAATATCAATTAATATCCCCTTCCTATTCCAATATCCGTACTCAGGCCCGGATTTACCTTAGAAGCACACTAGGCCAGTGCCTAGGGCGGCACGATTTTAGGGGCGGCAAATATTGGGAACTTTGAAATTTTTTTTTTAATTTTTACAGGGGGAAAAAAGTGCAAATACTTGGAATGTCGCTCCCTAAATTACCTAAAAAATAATGACAAGCAAAAAAAGAACAAGGTCCTCTCTTTTGATATTCCATATTCACTAGTGAAGAAGGGCGGCAAATTTCTAAATCCGGGCCTGTCCGTACTATAGAACATAAACAATAGGATTTATCCAAGAAGATCGTCCGCCGTATTAAAAATATTGTAAAAAAGATTTTAAAAAGAAAATCACATAATATCTTATTGTTTTTGTAATATTCTTAGTGAGACTATGCACGAGACTGCTCTTTATCTAATTCAATTGTTTTTTGATACATTGATAACTGTAATTTAAAATTTGAACACTTCAACACATGTTTACATTAGTTACTTAGAATAAGTTATAATAAATAACCGCATGATTTTAACCCTAATATACTACATGGTATTAACCCTTCTTACACCACATCATCCCCTCTCAATTTAAAATACATTTTTTATTTTAAGGGATACCTATTTATATTTTGAAAAAGTTTCCAATCAATCCTAGGTTTAGCCTTTATCATTTTCTCTGCAACATTTCTCCGTATTATTTATTTCATTTTCATTTACTTCTTTGTTTTCATCAATTTGCTTGAAAGGATCTGATAATGTGCTTGTAATATAGTCATCATTTTCAGCTACATAATTCAATAATTGATTAGAATGTATTTTCCAAACTACGTTCTGTTTATCTTTTACTTCAACAAGATAGTATTAATTCCCCAATACTTCCTTAATAATGCCCTTAGAAACACCCGCGGTAATCCAAGAGAAAAGATTCTAAATGCTAACTCAACGAATTTTTATATGACTGTGAATGCATCATTTTCTTCAATGCCAATTAACAAGTTTTTACCGCGTTTTCGGCCGGTCCATTGGAAGCCGGATGACCAACTATATGTACACTTAATGTGAAATATTTTATTTTTCATTAAAAAATCTTCAAATTCATGTGACACGGAAGAAGTTCCGCTGTCCGTAACAATGGTTGAGGTGTCCAGTTACAAAACCTTGGTGTTTTCCGAATAGTCGAATTGCTGACATCTATGACTTCATTAGAAGATGCAAAGGGGTTCCGTCTCACAAACCTCAACATAGTCCTCTTAAGAATTGGCGATATTTTCGACTTTCGTTCACGCGTTTCCTTTTGTGGCGTATATTTTATTACATTTTCTACCATTCTCTTGGAGCAATTCAACATTCTGACTGTTGCTCGTTATGAAAATCAGTTATCTTGATGGTCTTTTATGTCTCTACGAAGCTGGACGCTGCAAATTCGTCCTCTCCCCATTCTGAATCACTAAGGGGCCGTTCAAGTATTACGTAACGCAAGATTGAAGATTTTTTACCCCCCCGCCCCCCTCTTCTTAAACGTTATGGTATCACGTAATGTGATTACCTAAAAGTCACAATTATGTTGCGCAATGTACCGGAAAATAATTCTATCGACTTTTGTTGTTTTAGTCGCGTTTGCGATAATAACAAATAAAACAAGAGATTTTTAACAAGCAGCGTAACGCGTTGTTCGAACCCCTCCCCCTCTCCAAATGCGTTACGTAATACTTGAATGGCCCTAAAATTACATTATTTGGTTAGTTTTTTTCAAATTATAATTTTAGATCATCTCATATTTAATACCTTCATAAATTTTAAATATGTATTGTAAAAGCCACAAAGTTTCAAGAACATAACTTACTTTATATTCGCGTCCCTCTTATTTCGCACAGGCTAAACTGAGCTCACGTCACAATACGATCAATAACTTCGAAATGACGAAAAATATTTTTACTCTGATAACGGTTCTTTAATGCATTGATATCCTAGCAATGTAATGTAACATTTTATCTCAATTTATTCAAACAGAAGCAGAGGAGTGTTTGAACTGTTTTAATGTAAGTGTGCCTATTATTTTTCACATGACTGTAAGTATAATAAAATTGTAACTTCCGAAAATGCCAAAATCAAAAACTCTCTTATGAAAATCCAAACTGATTGTCTAAAAGCAAACTTTTCCATCCAATGTTAAATTTATGTAGTCGATTGTCGGATATAAAGAAGTTTTTATAGCCTATGATTTTCATTGCAAATTAAAGGTTCAATTGAACACTTAAACTTTAGCAAAAAATAACGAATGTCGAATATCTATGACGAAACAGTTATATATGCTCCGATGGTACCAAAAACGGTTTTCTAACTTCAATGTAATCAAATCAAAGGACGCTTCGTACGATTTAGATTTTATGTACAGAAGCCTACTTTGTAAGCATTGAGGTACTAAGTATGTACATTAGGGTTGTTCAGAAAAAATTTTTTTTTCGAATTTCTTGATGATACTTTGGAATCACGTTCTACATCATGGAAGAACATCACATGATTTTTTTCAGATTTTTAAAGGTGGCTCAAAGCCACCAAATTGTTACTTATTATGTTTTATTTTCATGGTCTAATTTTCACTTAGGGTTAAAAATTTTTTTTTGTCAATATTAGAACGTAGGTTTTAAAGTTCATTCAAAAACAAATAAAATTAATGTTTTTAAGTTACTCTAGAACAACTTTTTCAAATGGTTTTACAAGATTTTATAATTAATGCTAACAATAATACAGTAGGTAACGGATATAAGAAAGTCAAAAAATCCCGGAAATTTCTTTCTTATATCAGGTTCTTCTTATTGAAGTACCACGTATATAAGAAAAAAATTTCCTATATACGTACTACTGATATAAGAAACTTTATTTCTTATATCCGAGTCGCACAAAAATCAGCAGTGAGTAATAAGTGCGTTCAGCAATTGCAATCGTTACACTTGTTCGTTCAATTTTGATCGAAGAATGATGACATAAAGAACGCGCGTATTTTCAATTTTGACCAAAGAACGAAAATTACGATTTGAAAAAATTTCTTATAAGAGTTATTTTTTTCTTAAGATTTTTCATATTGGTGCTTGGAAAAAGCTTTCTTTTTCTTATGCGTTTTTTTCTTATAAGAAGTTTCTTATATAGATTGTTTTTCACCTCAAAACATTGGGGAAAAACGCGGTGCTTTCGAAAATGTTTCTTATAAGCGTTCCTTTCTTATATGAATTGTGCTTATATCCGTTACCTACTGTAATAATAAAAATGTATTTTTGCTTTGAGACACCTTAAAAAATGCATTTAAAAATCTGAAAAAATTCATGTGATGTTCTTCCATGATGTAGAACGTGATTCCAAAGTATCATCAAGAAATTCGAAAAAAAAAATTTTTCTGAACAACCCCAATGTACATATATCATGTGCAAAGTTACACCACGCGTAAGGAAAAATCGTAAAACAACAACACTCATATTTTAAAATCAGCCAAAAACCTTTGGATAAAATCATTTCAATGTGTAAATGACATTGTATTTTACAAACGAAAAGTTGTAAAGGTAGTGTCCAGAGTCCACTATTCACAGCATTTAGTCCTCTTATAGTTGAAATGAAGAAATAAAAAAGATATTTATCTTAAGGACGCTGCAAAGCATACAACACTAAGCACGTAGAAAAAATCTGTTAAAACTTTAAGACTTCGAATAATGCATCATAAAACTTTAATGTTTCATTTAAGGAAACAGGAAGTAAAGAAAACAAATAAAAATCATTGAAGTTAAAAATAAAAAACTTGAGCACAAAACTGCAAAAGTCCGATGGAAGTGAAAGAAAAGTGCATCATTAAAAATGCGTACATCTCTATTTCAACGTTAAATAAAAACAACTGCTTTTGCTATAAAATGCACAAATCTTCTGAAACAACATGAACTTTATAAAGTGCATAAAAACAAAAAATGCTAGTAGCAAGTACAAGGCACAATCGTGTACCTAATTAGGTATTACTGCAATTTTGCAACACGAATGAAGCAAAAAAATTATTATTATAAATTTTTCATTTTAAGTTTTTCCGTTTTTATTTTTCAACTAAAAAGATTTTTTACATGTTTTACTTTAAAGACTATTCAAAAAAAGGAACTCCAATATTTTAAAACTTTCTGATGGTTCATCAGAATATAAAATAAGTTGAAGGTCTTGATGTACTTATGCGATAAGCGATCAATACGAAAGTTTGACGCATTGATCTATTTTATAAGTCAGCAAACACAAATCAAATAAATTGTTGATTCACCAATTGGTAGGTCCTATAAAAAATTTGAAAAAAAATTACAAAAACTCAAAGGCCTGCAATTTTTTTGTACGCCTAACATACTTTGAGGACTTCTTTCAAACTTGTCCGAGCACCGTACTCTATCGTGATCAACAGATGCAATCTGCAAAATATTAGGATCTTTTTTAAAACTATTAAAAAACCGATTTGAACTTTATTGTACATACATATGTACATATATTAGACATGATCAAATCTCATGTTCTGGAATTCTTCGGGAACGTGAAGAGAAATATTTGAAAGTATTTTGTAAGCAAGTATCATCCCTCAAGGAAAAATTGGAAGGCTTCCAATTGATGGGGAAACATTCGTCATCGTATCTTTCGGAAGCTTATGAGAAGATTTGAATTGATATGGTTTCTAAACCGCTATCTTTGGAATGCATGTGGAAACGATTGCTTATTGTGAGGCAAATTAAAAAATCATTGTTTCCAAGCCTCTTCTTAAAGAATGCATGTGGAAACGATTGCTTGTGAGGCAATGAAAAGTGTATTTCACTTTGCTTGTTAAATTTTTATAAAAATTAATTTTTCAAAAGTTTTCAATTTTTTTTGTTATCATTGAAAGAAATCAAAATAATTGAAATGAAATGGTGCACAGAAATGACAATTTCTGTGGAAATGAATTCATGTTCTATATTTGACTAAAAATTTGATTTTTGTCGTGTGTCGGAACAGAAAATGATTTATAAATTTTTTTTTATTGAGCTTACTGTTGACACAAATTAGCTGTGTTTTTTTCAGAGCACTCAAAATACGCTATTGCTCATTTTACTTATCTTTCTTTATTTATCTTTTCATTTTAAAAACTCAAAAGCGCAAGGAATTCAGCATTCACTCTATCAGAACTCTTCGTTTGTTTTCATCACTCGTTTAATTCTTCGCTGATAAATAAAAAACGAATGAACATCGTGTTGATGCGTCTCGTTTTATTTTCATCCCTTTCGAGTTTATCAAATGATAAACTCGTTTCGAGATGATAATTCTTATCGCTCGTGAGTGTTCAAATGATAAATTCATTTGACGATTTTTGTATTTTATTTAGAATGTTTGAAGTTGACTGAAAATAAATGTAACGTTTTGACCAGCGTTGCCGTTTTAGCCTTTTTCAGGCTAGATTTAGCCTTTTTAAATTCCATTTAGCCTCGAAAATTTAATCTAGCCTCTTGCCTTTTTTTCAGCTTTTTCTAAAAATTCATCTAGCCTTTTTTTATATTTTGGCTTTTTTTATCAAATGGAGTACCAAAAAAACCCAAAGTCTTAAAAATTTACCACTTATGTATATCGCGTTTACAAATTATCAAACACTATTTTTGGCGATAATACACGATAATATACGCTATTTACACACACCAAATTTAGGGGGGAGGGGGTAGTGAACGGAGGCATCTTTCTGGGCCCGGATTTTTTGAAGGGGCCTGGAAATTTGGAAATTTTAGGAGTTTTTATCGTCAAAATATTAAAAAAAAATTTTGCATGAAAACATTGCATGAAATAATTTAGAGAATGCAAGTAAAAATTCTTTTGAATTTGGCGTCATTGAACACGTGGAAGCATCGATTAAATCGATAATGAAAAAAAAAATCCCCCACTTTTTGAAGTGAAACTTCTTTAGTGAGGGGTCATTTGAAAAATTAGGTGTAAGGCAGTTAGATTTCGAAGTTCTCATGCTGCCCAGAAAGCAGGAAAGCTCATTTATAGCAAAAGAAAATGAAATCGAACTCAGAAAAAGGCCAATGTTATAATTATGTTTATAATTGTGTGATTTTAATATTTCCAACATTGTTGAACAAAAAAATTTTGAAATTCATATAAAAAAGCATTGTATTGAGGACTGTAATTCTTATTTTTTTATAATCGCTCAAAACAACTTCATCTGATCATCTCCACTTATATCAATATATGCAATATATCCCGATTAATACTGATTGAAAGCTCACAAACTCAGTATATTAATACTCTGCATGCAAACTATTTAAATATAAATTTAAAATAAATTATAATATTTTTAAGTTTTTTTATTCCCAAGAAACACTTAGGCCTTTAAAATTCGTACACATCACATGCTAGAAATATTTTGGATGTCTTTGAGAGACACATGATTTTCGCATATCATACGGGTTTTACGCGTATACTTTTCAGTCCTGGCCCCAAATTTCCTCTCGACGGCCCTGCATACATACATACATCAGTGATGGCATTTTCGGTACATTTGTACTTTTTTCGGTACATTTGCGTCCTGTAAAATCGTTGTCAGTACATTCGGTACATTTGGGGCATTTTCAGTACATTCGCCAAATTTTTAGCACATTTTCTGTACATTTTCGGTACATTTGGACAATTTATAACATTTACCTTTTTTTTTGTTTTTTAGTAAATGAAAATAACCGCAATGAGTAGATTTTTAGTAATTAACTGTATATAATATAATTATTCTATTATATTAATTACGTTTTTTTAGTAAATGAAAATAATCGCGCAATGTGTATATTTTGTAATTAATTTACTGTGAAATATATCTAATTTTGCTAGGGTTTTTGAGATGGGAAAAGTGAGGACCTTTTTTTCTTTTTTTGATAGTAAATTTTAGAACAACTTCGTGCATTTTAGGAAAATTGGGTGTTCAAGACAAAGAAATACATTCGGGCTCTAGTACATTTGAAGTCTCGATTCAGTATATTTTCATAAAACCCAAATGCCATCACTGACATACATACATACATACAGTAGGTGATCATATTATTAGAGCCACTACGTAAAATATACATTTTTTCAACTTACACCACGATAAAAGCATAAAAGTAAAAAAATTGTCCAAATAACTTTATTTACTTGTTTCTAAGGGGTATAATTGATAAAATAAAAATACTAGTTAGGTGTTCCTGTTAGTATTTAATTGTATAGAAATATGTCAAAAACCTTGTTGAACGGCCATTCCCACCAATTTTTTTAGATTTCTTCACTTCTGTGCCACAGTTTATTAAACACTATAAGATTCAAGTCTGAATTGTTCCCATGTCATTTCAAAATCTTAATTTGCTTATATTCCAGGTATTTCGTGATTTTTTTTAGCTTTGTGGCAAGGAGAGATTCATCCATAAACAAAAAGTCACCATTCCTCAACTTGGGGAAGCCTATTTGTGTCTAAGAACTTGAGAAATTGGTCTTGTCTCGTTTTGCCCTCTACAATTTACAAACGGTCAATACCTTGTCTGCTGATAACACTAGTTTACACAAAAAAAGATCTGGTTTTTCATAAAACTTTTACGATATATTTTGAGGCGTAGATTCCAAAAATGCTAATCTTAAGCTAATTTTTTTGTACTCAAACGTAGCAATTGAAATTTTGTGAGTTTTAAAAAAGACCAAAAAAGTTACCTTTTTTAAATTTGATCGCTTGTAACTCCGGAAAATCTCGATTTACTCAAACAGCATATCATTAGAAAGAAGACAAAAATATCTTTACAATAATTTACATTATATTTGAGTAGAAAAGAATTTGATGGAGATATGAGCAAATAAAAAAACGGGTTTTTCGGGGATATCTCCAAAACGATTCTTAAGAAAAAAAATTAATGGCATTTTTGGAATCCACGCCCCAAAATACATCGTAAAAGTTTTATGAGAAACCTGATCTCGAGATGAAGCCCAAATTTGTAAACTAGTGTAACAGACCACACAACAGTGATGGCATTTGGGTTTTGTGAAAATGTACTGAATCCAGACTTGAAATGTACTTTTTTGGCGTGAACATCCAATTTTATTAAAATGTACGAAATTTTTCTCAATAACTAAAAAAAAAAAAAAGGTCCTCACTTTTGGCATCTCAAAAACCCTAGGAAAATGAGATATACATATATGAAATTAAATTATTAAATTACAAAAACTACACCTTGTAATTATTTATACAAAAAAAGGTAATTATCTTCACATTGCAATTATTTTTTCATTTAATTAAACCGAAAACAGGTAATTCTTATAAATTGTTCAAATGTACCGAAAATGTACTGAAAATGTGCTGAAATTTCGCCGAATGTACGAAAAATGTGGCAAATGTACCGAATGTACTGAAAACTTGTTAAATGTACTGAATACGATTTTTCAGCACGCAAATGTACCGAAAAAAGTACAAATGTACCGAAAATGCCATCACTGCCACACAATAAAGCTAAAACGGTGTTTCATTCATTTTACTATATAGTCATTGCGGTACTTCTCCCAATCAATCTCCTTAAAAACTCTGATTTGTCAGACAGGAGATGAATCGAAGACTGATCAGAGAAAAATAATCTGAACACGTAGTGGCTCTAATAATATGATCACCCACTGTATATATGTAATATTCGTAAAAAAAAACACAAGTTTATAAAAATTTTATTCTAGCCTTTTTTTTTTAGCTTAAAAAATTTTATTTAGCTCTTTTTAGCCTTTTTTTTAAGGTGGTCTAGCTTTTTTTTCAAAATAATTGTGGCAACACTGGTTTTGACATAAAAGTGTAAATAAAATATAATTTACCGTTAGAGTAGATAAAAACAAAAAAAAAAAATTGAGCGAGCAAGAAGAAGAGTTTTTCAAATTTCTTATCACGACCGCTCAATGCAGCATTGTTATTGTTGAATTGAATTTAACATTGCAAAAATATATGAGTGAGAAGTATGGGCGAGTAAAAAAAAAGTATGTATTTCTCATTGAGTTTTTTTGAAGATCATATTCAGTGAGCAATAAATATGAAAGAGAAAAAAGTAACAGTTTGTTCACTCAAGATCAATGTTGCCAGATTTTTTTCTTTGAAAAACTGCGAATTCCCAAAAAAAAACTGTAAAAAACTGCTATCTTCCAAAGCGAAGACATTTTTAGCAAAGTTTAACTTTTTTAATAGAAAAAAGTTAATGAGTTAATGAGTTAAGTGCTGCTCAGCACTTTGTAAATAAATTAACTGAACATGGTTTTTTTTGTACCCCCGGAATTCTCCCACCTTCCCTTCTTCTTCTATTAAACTATTCCACTTCTATTATATTAAACACTTTCTTTCTTCTTTTAATATTTATAACAATATAAAAATAGCATATACCAAAAATTTACTTACATTTAAATTTATTTATACTTCAATTACTTCCTCTTCACATCTATCTTGTTAATCAGTTAGTTAAATTTGTATCCAAAAATACATCAGAAGTGTCGACTAATAACTGCAAACCTCATTTTTCCCCAAATGATTTGTTCATTGACACAAATAACGAACATTTCCAATGCATATAAAGTAACATCAAAAAAAATTAGCAAACAATTCGTTAAAATAACATTTCAAAACCTATCCGATTTGTAAAAAATTTCTTATATAAGACATTATTTCATTATTCTGAACATGATAGTTTAATCAACTATGCTATTTGCTTGATAATATAAACTTTTTGACTAAAATTTATTTTATTTGTACCCATTTTCGTCTCATCAAATATCAATTATCAAATATCAACGATTTTGGCGAAACATCTTAATCCACATAGAATGAATGTGCCCCTAAAAAAAAATTGTTAAATTCAAAATCAAAGAGATTTTGGGAAACTAATGCCCGGTTTCACCAATCAATTTTAAAATTTACCAGGCTGTTAAAAACTAAAATAACCTAATTTTGTTTCAACAAACACTGTTAAACAACCTGATAAACAATATTTTGAATGACACATTAATTTGTTTGGCATATGTCAGTCAACAAAAATTATTTTAGTTTCACTCTTCCGCATACAATCAGAGATTTGTGTAAGGCATTTCTGTTTCATTCATTCGGCTAACAGGCTGTTAGCTAAAAGTACAACTTTTAATGTTGGTGAAACAGAATTAATTTTAACAGCTTCATAAGCTCTAAAAGCCTGTTAGTTAAAAGTGATTTTAATTAATATTGGTGAAACCGGGCATAAGTTTTTTTAATTTTATAAAACAGAAACACTTAAAATTAAATAGTAGTAAGCTCAGAAAAATAATAAAAAAAACAAAACACAATTTTTATAAAAGCATATTTTATTTATTATTATTATTATTATTTAATTTATAATTTTATTTAGGATAAAGTTGGTTCTAATTTTATAAAAAAAACTGTAATTTATAAAAAAAAACTGCGCGGTTGTTTAAAAAACTGTATTTGCAGTTAAAACTGTAAATATGGCAACGCTGCTCAAGATATTAAGCTTATTTTTTCCTCATAAAAGAAAAATTCAAAATTGAATACTCTTGAATTGAATTGTATTGAGGATGAGGAGCAGTGATGCCAGGTCGTGGGGAATTCCCCAAATTGTGGGGAATTCGAATACGATTGGAGATACGGGGAATTTACTAATTTTGTGGGGAATTTTGAATGAATTTCTAAAAACCGTTCATTGCATAGAAGGTAGTTTTTACTACAAAAAATATCGATTAAAGTGAACACAGTAGGCACTTTGTTGTCGAAGATATTGGATAATATATCTGTTCTAAAAACCGCTATAAGCTGGGAACCCCTGTTTTGGGCCCTATAAATGGGCGTCATATGAAGGCCAATTTAATAAGCTGCAATATTGGCATAAACATTTTTGGCTTAAGTTTACTTTAGCTGACATTCTCCAATTTGATTTTTTTAATCGTAATAAGGGGTTATTAAAAGCAAAAAATAATATATAAAAAAAGTGTCGCTCGGATCTAGTTTCAGAGATATAGCCATAGGAAGTTGCGGATATAGCTTTTGTAAAAAAGATTATAAGCTGAATGGATATCAAAAATATGGGATAATTTAATGGCCTACAATAATAGTACGCAAAGTTTTGAAATTTAACCTATAATGTAGGAGATTTCATGATTTTTCTGAAATTTTGACCAATTTGTTTTTTAAAAGCCTACACTTTTTGTAAAATGCCACTGTCGATGGAACTGCTGTCGCTAAGGCTGCCTCATCCTCTTTCTCCTTTATATTACTGAAAATGTTTGCATTATTTCTATTTTTCATTTGTATTTATTGTTGACAAATACAATTCAATAAGGAAATTACGACATAAAAACAATAACTCGGATGTAATTATATGGTGAGTGTTATACCGGATCGTTCGTTTACTAAAATGAAGTTTAATTTTTTCTTTGTTCTTTGTTTCAATGAACGTATATAAATGTTCTATTTGTTCGGTAGAAACGTGTGGGGAATCGTTCCGGCAATCGGGGAATACTTCGACGCGTTGTGGGGAATAAGCTTCACATGCCCTGGCAACACTGATGAGGAGTGAAATATTTCTCCTCAATGAAGAGTATTTACGAACTCAAAACCCGGGCAACCGCGTCAAAAAACACGGCTATTATATCGAACAGTAAGCACAATAAAACAAATTTTACGGCTAATGTTTCCACATTCCTTTTTGAGACAGTGGTGAGGTATGTTTCCCATCCATTTTTAATACAGTGGAGAGGAAGGTTTCCCTCTAATGACCTTGTGTGTAAAAAAGAAATGGAGTGTCTAACGGAACGGAATGCTGCCTACATTTTATGGAATGTTTCATGTTTATATCTGGCAATGTTTCCATTTCCAAGATGGATGAATAAAGATTTGTTTGAATTGAATAAGCAAATAAGTATGCAAGTAATTACTTAGTAACTAAGTAACTACTTATAAAAAAAATTATTAAATTTTAATAATTTTTAGATCAAAAATTAAATTTGTTTTTTTTTTCATTATTTTTCTTAACAGAAATTCATGTTGTGGCATTGACAATTTCAAATTATTGTGTACTATCTGTTCCCGCGGCTTTGCCCGCTCCCTCTCCTTTGTAAAACGGAGAGGGAGCAGTCCTTACGGCAGAGTATTGGGTCCATTCATCAAATTTCAGAACTTAGTATAAGTACCCAGAATAACAAATTAAGTGCTTTTATTGTATGAAAGGTGCCACGCCCCGTTCTAATTTCGCGAGTTGTTTGGGACAAACTATGTAGATCCATGTATCAAGTTTCACAACTGGAGATGTCATAGACGTCAAGATATAGCGTTTTTGTTGTACGCCATGCCCCGTTATTGAATCCCATCCATATATTGTAAGATCCTTATCATAGGCAATATACATCTTAACATCTGATTTCAAAGCTCTTGACATCATAGGAACCAAGGTATGGCGTTTTGAGTTCCTTAATCCCGTCCAAATTTCGTGAGGCGCTTAGCATAGACAATATACCTTCTATTTATGTAGTACCAAACTTAAATTAAATTAAAACTCCTGCTATCATAGGTGTCCAGATATAACGTTTAAATTATTTTGTTGTATAAAAGCTGCCACGCCCCGTTGTCTTATCTCCTCCATATCTTGTGAATTGCTATGTGTATCCTAACACCAAATTATAAGACTTTTGCCATTATAGGAGCTAAGATATGGCGTTTTAAGGATTTTTATTGCACGAAGAGTGCCACGCCCCTTGCTTTTATCAAAATAAAAACGATAGTGAAGGTTTTTGTTGGGTGCCGTTCAAGTATTACGTTACGCAATTTTTGAAGATATTTGACCTCCCCCTTTCCTTAAACGGTACGGTATCACCCAAGTGACCATGTTTACCTAAAAGTCACAATTATGTTACGTAATGTACCGGTAAGTCATTTTAGCAACTTTTGTTATGTTTTAGTTGCGTTTGCGATAATAATAAATAAAACAAGAGATTTTAAACTCGCAGCGTAACGCGTTGTTCGAAACCCTCCCCCCCCCCCCTGAGTGCGTTACGTAATACTTGAACGCCCCCTTAGTAGAAGAATTTTTGAAATCGGTTTAGTACTTTCAGAGATTACCCCCGACATATAAACAAACAAACAAACTTTACCTCTTTATACATACATATGTACATATATGTAATATGTAGTATAGATATAGATTAAGGTTAATGTAGTGAAAACAGCAAAGGATTTGAGCTTTTACACAAGAAACACCAAAGCTCTACTTGCGCAGGGATCATTGAGTTCTTCCTTATACATATATAGGCTTAAATAGCGGTAAAATGATTTTCGATACGTTCTTATGTGTATATAAGGAAAATCGAAAATGGTTAAAAAAAAAATTATAAAGAAGAAAAAAATTTAATTTTCTTAATATTTTTATTTAAATTCCGAAAAATTAAAATTTTTCTTCTCTGGTAGCAACCCTAGGAATATTTTTCTTTTATTGATGATACACCCGTATGTATATGAAGGAATTTCCGAATTTAATTCTCTCCAACATATCCCCAATGCATGTGCTTTTCCTAGAGGTTAGGGCTCTGCTAAAAACATCATCAAGTATTATCAGAAACAAGATTGTTGGCATTAAATGTCCTTGGCGCACACCAGAAATAATTAAAAGGATAAGAAAATGTCCCATTATGTAATACTGTTCATTTGAAATCTTCGTATTGAGCTCTGAAGAGATTAAATGTTAATGCTCCAGCTTGTGTGTTCAATGTATTATAGATTCAATTGCGGAAGGTACTATCAAAAACTGTACTTAAGTCTACAGAACGGATAGCGGTGAACGGGCCGAGCGGTTATTTTTCCAACGGATTAGCTGGTCATTTGTAGTTGTAAATAAATCGTTTTTACTTTTTTTTCACCGATTTTCTTGCAAGCTATCTTGCGTCTTACTTCGTAAACGGTACGAATAATTCTGATTTCTGTGGCTTGTTGAGCCTTAGCTGCGAGATCTTTAAATATTTCTTGTATGCCCTTTTGGAAGGAAGTTTTTACTTGTTTATTAAGGGCGTTATTGATTTGCGCAGTGTCCTGCCTGTGATCGCTTTTTCGCGCTTTATCTCTCGCGCGTTTTCCGGTTATCCTTTAACATTATCTATAAAATTTAGCTCAGCTTAGCTTTTAAAAAGTTAAATATTTTCAAAATTTCGAAATTCTTTTCTTACAGATTTGCTGAAAACCTAAAATGGAAATTGTAGCGAAAAATATTTCACACGAGGAGCGTTCGTCAAAAAGTACGGGTGAGTTTATTTTAGAAGAAGTTCATACTTAATACATAAATCCAAATGTGTCAACGACAAGAAGGAAAATATTATTTTAAAAGCACAAGTGCTTACATAAATCAATAAATTTGAAACTATCGGATGATTTTTTTAGAGTGATTTAGCTTCATTCGGTAGATATCTCATTGCCATTTTGCATTTGAATATGATTGCAGGAATATAAGCGCGCAACTCGCCCAAACATAACGCTGTCTGGAGCTACAATTTTCAACCACATTTTCAAGCATCTAGGGACGTATCTCGACAATAATATGGCGAAAGTTGGCTTCCAACGGGTCTAATATCGCTTATTCATCCGCGTAGTTTAAGGACTTTGTATATCCGCAAAGAAAATTATCCCACGGCATTACAAAAACACTCGAAGTTAGAAGCAAGTTCATATTGTTTTTCAAGAACTAATTCAATTAATAAATTAAACTGGATTGCACAATCACCAAATCTGAACCCAATAGAGTATTTGTGGTCGATCTTAGACAGGAAAATTTCAATAACGAGCCTCTGTAGCATCCCAAACTTTTGGAATGATGTGCAACAGCAATGGGATAATATACCCAGTTCCGGATTAGACCATAAGCAAATTAAGCAATTGCTTAGGGCATCACGTCTCGGGGG
Source organism: Meiosimyza platycephala (assembly GCA_963662105.1). NCBI lineage: Eukaryota > Metazoa > Arthropoda > Insecta > Diptera > Lauxaniidae > Meiosimyza > Meiosimyza platycephala. The sequence goes on along the minus strand of OY759211.1, from coordinate 64,343,256 downwards.
GCACCATAAACAGCACTGAAAAAATATATAAATTTCTTCAAAAAAGTTAATTGCAATTTTGTAACACATATGTTTTTTATTTAAATTACAAAAAAGTTTTTGGTCTCGAACTGAATTGTGTTCTAAACATTGAATTTAGTATATTTGTGATTTGATAAATTAGAGATATGTATATATGATATAAAGAAATAGCATAATGATACAGATAAAATTATCTGCCCCGATACAGATCAGAATACAGTCAGCAGTGTAGAAATTTAGTAGACGTATATCCGCAAGACCTTAATACCGATTTAGAAACCGAAATTCAGCAGTTTCATTCATATGTTATAAATAAAATAAGTTCCAGTGATTTTCCTCGCACAAGTTCATATCAAATACACGATGATAAAATTGAATCAACGTTCTCTAATGTGGACACAGTCTTGCGTATATTTTTATAACTGATGATATCGAACTGCACAGCGGAACGATCTTTTTTGAAATTGAATATAATAAAAATTGAGAAAGGAACGACGATGCTCAGGAAACGCTCGATGCTTTATCAATATTAAATGAGGCAGATATGCTAAAAATGTTGAACTTAAAAACTATTGACTCAAAGCAAAAATATATTTTTATTATTATATTATTAGCATTAATTATAAAATGTTGTCAAACCATTTAAAGAAGTTATTCTAGAGTAACTTCATTCATTTTGTTTGTTTTTTAATGAACTTTAAAACCTACGTTCTAATATCGACAAAAAAAGATTTTAACCCTCTTAAATAACGAAAAACTGCTTTAAAAAGGCGAAATTTAACGGTCATTTCAAGGTTCCGCGAAACAATTTTGACATCAATAATTTTACATCATCAAACTTATCGCTTTATTTAAATAACTCATTTATTAAAAATTCTACATGGACAAGGCTTTTTGAATGATTGCACATATTTTTAAAAATCAAAGTGTGCATTTACTTTTGTTCAAACCCGGGATGCCCAGCACCTAATTGTTTCCGCTCTTCCCACTGTTTGACAACATCATCAATTTTTGTAAATTTTAATTTGAGGCTACAAGGTGCAGCTTCAAATAAATTTGATCCTGGATTACTATCGCAGGGTGGAATCCACCCACAAGTTTAAAAATTAGGCAAAATTTTTATGATACCCAAGTGCAATGAACCTGTACCCCAAATTTATTCTAAATTTACATATTTCCATATATTTTAAAATAAGTTTCAGAAGTATTTAGGTGATTAAAGTGTAAACACTCCTCATTTAAAAAAGTGTCTGGGTGTTTTAGACCCACAAGTGTAATCGCGTGACACTTATTTTGGGTGTACTACACCCACGTCAGTATACGGTTTTTAGATGAAATTGTGTTTTTAGTAAAAAATATTTACGCAGTATAAAAAGTTTTCGGTTACAAAAGAATGTCCAACTACAAAAGAGAGCAGGCCAAGTTGCCGTTATTGTTTCAAGATTCAACCCTGGATTATTGACGCCATTTGTAAAGCCATTACTGACGTGGGTGTAATCCACCCATACCTTAAAATAAGCAAATTTATGAAATTAGGTCCTTAAATCATAAAATCTTATTTTTATGAGTAAAAACACTTATTTACTATGTAACTCAAAAGTTTATTTTTTAATTAAGATCATTTCAGTTAAAATATAATAATTAACTTAAATTATTGAATTTTTCATGTTTAATAGTGCGAGGACTTTGAATCGATTTTACTTGAAAAATTTGCACCGAAAGTTAAAAAAATATTAAATAATTTATTTTTACTCGTTAGTTCAGCTTTAATAATTGACTACTTTCAAGACGTTGGAGTATTAAATGGAATTTTTCCATAATTTTATATGATACCCTTAATTTTTTTTTTTTTTATGTGAAAAATGCAATGATATAATATATTTTTTTTTCAACTGAAATTATCTAAATTAAAAAAATAAACTTTGAATAACATAGTACAATGAGTGTTTTTACTTACAAAAATGAAATTTTATGATTTCAGGAACAAATTTTAGATATATGATCATTTTAAAGTATGGGTGGATTACACCCACGTTAGTAATAGCGTTACGAAAAAGGCGACAGTAATGCAGGGTTAAAGTTGAAGTTAAGAGCAAAACACAGTTGGGACGTGCGATATCGTCCATATTTTTCCTATACGTTAATAGTTCGTACAAAATTGACGCTAGAAAATTTATCGTAGAGAAATAGAACAAATTCTGTTTTTGCTGCGATTTGACACAGATAAATCGCAAGTACCAACTGTGTTTAGCTATTTAAAATAGAAGCGATTATAATAATACGAATTATGATCAAAGCGCATTCAAAAGTGTGTGTATGAGTCTTTTACAACACTCAGCGATTTTATAGAATTTTCTAATAAAGTGCTCGATAATAAAACGCAGCTGCTTTTTATCGAACATTTAATGCCTCTAAAAAGCAGCTTCTGGAAGTATTTTCCCTGTCCTGATTCTGGCAGCGACTGGATCAGGGATCCATTCAACACAGATGTTAGTATTGCTAATCAATTATCGACATTAGAGTAAGATATACTCTTGGCTATCTCTTGCGATACTCCTTTGAAACTAAAGTTCAATAAAATTGAACGAACTTAACTTAACTCAGCTAATTAGCTTTTAGTTACTCCTAAAATCCGCAGTTGCAAATAAGGGCATCCAAAACTTGATTCCGTTTTGCACAACGTATTTGTGTAAACAGGCTTTTCGGTACTATTATATAAAAAATCAAAGTATAGAAACCAGCTTAATGTAGAAGCAGACCTGAGAATAAAACTTCCGAATATACCATAGAGCCCGACATTGTGAATTTGGTTTCAAGAAAACAACATCATCCATCTCCTTAAGTAAAAACGTTTACAGAAGAAAATATAACAAATTTCGCTTATAAAATAACCAATAGTCACCAAAAAAATAATTTTTATTTTAAAAAAGATATGAAAAAAAAAACAAATTATTTTCTAGGCTTTATTTTGACCAAGAAATATTTGTCTGAGTTTATTGTACATATTTTGACTTGAAACTTTTTTAATTCTTTTAGATTTCCCCAATTTTTATTCATTTTGTATTCATATTGATTTGTTAAAATGCAGACAGTCATATGGTAATATGGTATAAGTAGCAATATTTATTAGAAAGTAGTGTCTGCAAGCTTTTCAACTTTTGGATCTTCAAAAATTGGACATACGTAACATATGTACATAGTGTTGAAAATACCTTTAAAAACCGGAAAAATTAAAGCAAAATAAAAATTCTTCGTTCCTTAACCTCGTCAGATAACCGGACATTTTATGTCTGGTTGAGTTTGACATCGGTTGGCAAGCCTGAGTGTCCTTCTCATTATTGAGTCAGAAATTAAGCTTAGAACGACGTCAAATGTCTAGAGTTGGTATGGGGTCCGCAAAAAAAATTTAGCTCGATAAGGGGTCCTTGGACTACATAAGTTTAAGAATAAATACGTTAAAAATTTTTTAAAGACTGATACTATTTTACTAGTGGATAAGGGGGGCCCACAAGCGCGGATTGCTTAGTGCATCAAGTAGTCTTAAGCCGGCACTGAGTATATCCGAACGAATCATTACAAATGTTGTACAAAGTGCTCCAAAAATTCTTCGACCTGTCATTCAAGGCAAAGGTAGAAACACAAATTACTAAATAAAAGTTATTTTTAAGGCTAATATTTTAATGAGCTCAATTATATTTCAGAAAAATTAAATTTATACGTTCAATTGTCATCGTGACTTATAGCAGATATTAGTTTAAGTAGAAATTTGTTTATTTTAAATATTATAAGATCATTATAAATTGCTTTTTCTTAAGCCATTTGAAACCTTAATTCAGAACAATAAACATATTTTTATTTTAACATTAATTAAAAAAAAAAAAACATGAACCTTAAATTTATACGTTCAATTGTCGCCTAGTGTATATTTTGGTGACGCTGCACAAGTGGATCACTTCAGATATTTTTGTTTTTAAAATAAAATATTTGTACACTACTTGTAGCTTTCAGCAGAATTGAAATCTCATTGAGCGAATGGAGATTCTGTCTGAAGATAATTGACACTTAAACTAAGTTTTCTATTAGAAACGATAGAATAATTTAGTATTAATTCGGATATTACAAATTACTACTAACCTTACAAAGTGTGACATTGCCGAATGCTTTAAAACATTTCAGCAAACCGTAGCTTTAATTTGACAAAAAACATCAATAACACCAATGTTTGCGCAAATGCTTAAATCGTAAAAAATTTCAACAAATCCCATGCCCACAAGAGTTTTTTAAACTGATCTACCTTTATAAAACGAGTTAGGTGGCGATGATAACTTCTTATTCTTATCAGTAATAAAAATACTTAACCTAGCAAAGAAAAACGAGGCTGAGCATAAGATACTCATTAGACATCAATCTAAAAACAATAAAGAAAATTCATAATATGATTTTCTTAAAGTTTTTCTTCAATCCAATGAATTCAGAACTGAGCATTGCCCAGAATCAAAAATAAAATGGAAACAAAATCATAGAATATAACATGCATGAATTTAATGAAACTAAATTGTTAAAGGCGAATGCTCTTAATTTCTGCCTTAATGAATCGTATCAGTTTTCCCCGAAAATGGTGTGTAATTTAACTTGTGTGCTTTTCTTAGGTGGCACCAGCTTAAACAGCGCTATATAATTTGCAGATAGAGTTGCCTATGTAATTATTTTAGGATGTGATTGTGCCTAAAGTAGTAACGAAGAAAAAAAAGTTGATCGGCTAAGATTTCATGGTTTCAAATTAATAATGGAATTATAAGTAACTACGTAGTTTAGTTACTAATTTCTCTCTTTTATTTGATTCCACATGCAAATATAGAACATACCAAAATATCTAAAACGCCGTGTCTTACCAACTATATTGCATGTAATCGTAAATTCCATGCAGAAACCTAAGGATGTTATTGCTTTTAGGGTGTTTTTAAAAATATACAATACCTCACCATGACCAGTGATATAATTTAAGATGTTTTACCGCTAGAATTAGCGGGTTGAAAACTTTATCTGACATGAAAAAATTGAAAATGTTACAGATTTGAAATAGAAAGCACTTGCCCAACATTTGCTAGTTCGAGACGGACTCATCGAAGCCAAAAAAAAAAACGAAATCCGCCCTGACAGATCCTTATGGTTATTGCGACAAGTTCTTCGTTTTCGAAGAAGTAAGGACAAATGACTCTGCTTATATTACATTTTATATGATGAATTTATATGAGGGGTGATCAAATTTTAAGTATCTTTTTAAATTTAAAATGAAAGGCATAAATTGTGTGAAATCTAAATTTATTTTTATTGGAAATTGAAGTACATTGGTTAATAATGAAAAATGACAATTCAATCTTTCTCTTTTTAGTATGCGTACACGCCTTATTCCATCCGGTTCTTTCAGGTTGTACTTGGATTTGTCAGAAAACAACATAGTCTTCGATTTTTGGACACTCAAGTTGATGTGAACGTGGAATAAGGCTTCTATGCAGAGCAAAAGGAGATAGAATGAATCCCAAGTATTTCAAAGTCACTGTAAGGAACAAACTTGGACATGTAATGATCTGCGGTTGCTTCTTTGGTTATGCGATAGCACCAATTTATAGGATTGATGAAATTATGGATACTGACATGACATACTAAAAGATGTGATGCCGCCATATTGCGATGAAGAGATGTCACTTAAGTGGAGGTTCCAACAGGACAACGATCTAAAATCACCTCTTAAGTTTTTATCGCATGGCTTGAGAGCAATAGAATTGAATTTCTTAGTTAGCCTGCCCTGATCTGAATCCTATTGAGAACTTGTTGGAGATCGTTAACATGAAAATCAAGGGAAAAAATTACAAAATCACAGCGGAACTGTTTCAATCCTTGAAAATATGCTGGGAAGGGATATCGCAGGATATCATTAATAATGGAGTTTCCTCTATACCAAAGAGATGTGCGTGTGTCGTCCAAAATATAGGGTTTCCAACTAAGTACTAATTCTAATTTTATTTACTATAAAAAAGTGGGTATTTTAGTTTAGTCCTTTAAGTTTTCTGGCTTAAAATGTTCCTTTGATAATAACTTTTTATTTATGAGACGCTGAATTTTTAAAATTTTTGTTTGTCAATAATAAAGGTATAAATACATATAATAAATTCCACAACATGGTTCAAAAACGTCGTTTTCACAAAATGTTTATTATTTGAAAAGAAATGTAATAAGGGGGTGCTTAAGTTTTGGCCAATACTGTATAAATAAACAAATCGCTATATGGCTTTTAGGAGAAACTTTCCTAATAGGACCAGAACATTTGTACTTCGTTTTACTCATTGAGGTATAACTCACAAACATCCCCTAAATATTTTCTCCAACCACTTATAATTTAATTCTTTTAATTTATTTCAAAATACCTTAATTTGCGTATTCGGATATACCCTAAAAATTGGGCCTGCAGTAAGAAGAGCATTTTTATTGAATTGCAAATACCAGACTGTGAATTCTAAGAATGTGAAAAAAGAAACAACATATAAAAGCGAATACTACCAGACTTTATTGCGCTGGTATGTACATATATATGTACAATGTTAATACATACCCAGCAGAAAATCCTGAGAGGCCCTCTGAAAAGAGTGCTCCTGAATTACTCCATTAGGATCATTGTGTGGAGATTTTTTTTTTAACCTTGAATTTCTTTCCGCCGCCAAAAACAATAAGCGGTTTGCAATGCAAATACGTCAAATAAAATAGTTTAAAAGTGAAAAATATTTCCAAAAATCTTTATTAAAGATATACATATAAAAATATCTTAAAGAAGTAAAAGAGAAGTAATATTTTTTCAAAAACAACTGTACTCCGCTATTACTCTTTAAGTATGCAGTACAAAAAGAGCAAGCCCCTTATAAACCAGTGGCAGAACAAAAGGAATAGTTGGTTACATAGAATATGCAATAAATATTAAAAGATAACACTTTTTTCATATAATTCGGAGCATTACGGAGTATTTCGTTACACCATTTGGAGCACTTCAGAATTAATCTTTTTGACCAGCCCATTTTTTTCTGGGTACATATAGCACTAAACAGTAATTAAAAGGCGGTTGTGAAATGTTAAAAAATTTACTATTCAAAAACTGTTATGGAAGTATGGATATATAAATTGGTGTGTGACTATTTCTGACACAGAATGTATATAAATTTTTAAAATAAAAGTGGATAATGAAATCCAACCCAAACTGACTTGAACTTGACTTGACTTTTATAATTATATGCATAAATTTTGTTTGTGTATATGACTTTAAGCGCTGCATAGTTTCGAATTTTATTTAAAGCTATTGGAATCAGTTCTGTTGCTTCTCTATATACATATGTATGTACTTGCTTCAGAACTGTTCACATTTCCTACAGGAATATTCAATTGATATCATACAATCACTGCGTGTGTGAGAGTGGTAAATATTTGCATAGATTTTTATGTTATCCTTTGAGCATCGAATTTTCTGAGTTTGGGAAGGAAACAACTTAATTTCAATAGAGAACGATAAACTTGTACGAAATGAAAATTGGCACAGAGCTAGATACAAGCAGGGGATGAATGCAGGATATACATACATATATGCGTGCAAAAATAAAATAAAAAGTTTGATTGAAAGGAATAGACGCAAAAGTCTGCAACAGATTCAATTTTGTGAATCGAATTGAAGCAATACAAAATTTAAGTCTTCGGTTTAATGAGAACAACCAAGAAATAAATATATATCCACAAATTTGTGTTTAAAGTAGACATTTCTATTTTGCAGGAAAAATATTTACTGCTCGAGTTTAAATCCTTTGAGAATTTAACATAATCAACGCAAAGTGAAAAGTTTTTAAATGCTTTGGTAATACGGGAATATAACAAACGAAGTAAAACTTTTTGAAACTAAAAGTATATACAACAGCAACTTATTTACTAACATAAACACAAAGTTTTCCATTCACGACACCTTCCTAAGGGACAGGACGAAAATGTATACAAGTCCTTTATCTCTGCTGCACGCGAACTGTAGCTTTTGGATTCTCAAGATTGTTGGTATGTTGCGATTAGTCACCGGATTAACTTAATTGAGTTAACTTTAGATAAATGGTTCATACAGCACCACCCTTATCTTAATACACTTTTCAGAGCAGTATCAAACACCATTTCGCCAATTTCATTAAAACTTCTTTCTTACTTTTCTATAAATTTTTATTATTTACGGTCGCACTCAGGCCCGGATTTACCTTAGAGGCACACTAGGCCAGTGGTGCCTAGGGCGGCAAATATTGGGAACTTTGAAATTTTTTTTTTGCAATTTTTTAAAATAATTTACACAGTGGGAAAAAAGTGCAAATACTGGGATTGTGTGCACTAAATTTTCTAAAAATGTTAACAAGCAAAAAAAAAGGTCCTCACTTTTGATATTACAAAATTTTTTTCAATTTCTGACTGGCCTAAGGACGGCAGATTTGTAAATCCGGGCCTGGTCGCACCGTAGACATTCAGAAAAGATGCAATTTGCCGCCTCCTACCTAAAAGAATTTTCACTCAGAAAACTTTTTATTTATTATAAAACAAAAAATACGAGTTGACATTAACTCTTTTGGTTCAGATCACAAAAATGAAATCGAAGAGAAATTTTGCTATGGCCAAGATTACAAGAATTGTATATTGGAATGTCTAAATAGCGATTAGAGCTTGACATTATGGAGCACAGGGAATGTCAATGTGTGGGAGTAGACGCAAAATTCATATTTTCGCGACTGCAGAGACAGTTATGGATCGGGTGGCAATCTAACAACTCCAGAAACACATTCGTGCTATTTCATGTTTAGTTTTCTGTAGCAGCAAAGACTCTAGCGGCTGCAGTAAATAATTCACAACTGAACGAAATATTTTCAAAGATATTATTAACAGCTATGACTTCAATCTAAGGCTAACATATGAACAAATCCATGTGGAGGAAATCTGAAGAGCTTCGGAAAAGAATGCACAGGAAAAAAAGATTCGCTCAAATCAAACAATTCCGGGTTCGATTTCAACGAATGTTGGGTATGATTTTCAGTCAGCGAATCAGTTTCGCTGATTTGATGATGATGATTTGTTGAAACTTAAAATAAATTAGTTGATTTCAAAACAACACTTGTTAATTTTCCTAAAGTTTTTGTTGAAACTTAGAATAAATTCGCAAAAAAAAATTTTCTTTTTTACTTTCCTCTATTTCTTTTTTTTTCTCTATTTCCTCTATTTTCTTATTTGTTGGACTGACAAAGTCATTCTTATTTTAATTGTAATACGTTTTTTTTAAAACTTCAGAGAAATTAACTTTTTTTTACCTGTCACCCGATCTGAGAATTGAACCTGTGTTCTCAGCGCCATGCCACTGTTCAAAGATTCTCATCTTACCCAACTCAGCCACCGACAGCATTTTTAAGACATACTAAAATGATGTCGTTAAACTGCATAACAAGCATTAAAAAAATAAAAAAAAAATTATGTCGTCGCCGGGATTTGAACCGAACCTTCCCTGATCAGACAATGAAAGTTTTTTATTTGCAATATCAGTGAAACATTTTGCTGATTACGCTAAAATATTTTGTTGTAAAATCAGATAGTTTGAATTTGCAAAATCAAAGAACAAAGGGTTTTGATTTTGGAAATTTTTTTTTTGATTCAAAGAAATGAATTGTTGAATTCCACAAATTTTAATCAACGAATTGCAATTCGTTGATTTTACCAATCTTGTTTTTTCTGTGTAGGTAGAAGCACTGAAAAACTGAGGAACAATAAAATAATATATTCAGAAGATGATATTTTTAGTGCTCCCGGGACAAAGATGGGAAAACAAATATACGTGTGCCGACTGCAAAAAGTGCAAATAACTTCTGAGAAGTGTATGTAAATTTGATATATGAATAGTGTCCCACATTTACGCTCTTAAATTCACACTTTTACATTTACACTTTTACAATTACACCACATACCATAAACACTTATCATAACTTACTTTAAAAATTTAATTATTTCTGGTTTTAAAAAACTTGTTTTTGAAATTTTGAATTTTTAAATATTGTCAAAAGTTTTCTATTCAGAATTTTCGAATTAACAAAATAAGCAGCATAAAATTTTGTCCAACATAAATATAAAAAATAAAAATATACAAAATATAAAGGCTCAATAATTTAAATATAGACTCCATATGTATGTGTATGCTCACTCAATAATATTCTTATAAAATTAGTATATATTATAGCCATATTTGACACAACATATTAAAAGTTTTTTGGGGGATTTCACACCGTGTTACATTTCCGAACCTCATTGACAATGGGTTAAATAAAATATTCAATCGGCAAATTATGGTCTCTCACCAACACATTAACGCTACGAATGCCAACCTTTGAATACTAAAGCTTGAGACTAAAATCGTGGATTTGCTCTTTAACCACGAACTTCATTAGGCTAGTAATCATAATTATACAGCCAATGGGCTCATACGATCAGGATAGATGCTAAAGAAACTTGTCGATCAGCGCTTTGGCAGAATCCTCAGGGTGAGAGATTCAAGAGAAGACCCGAAACATTATGCCATCATAGTAGGGATATTATGGATATCCGTATCCGTAACAGAAGTCACCGGATATCTGAAAAAAAGTTATCCGTAACCGTAACCGAAATAAAGATTTTTTACTATCCGTATCGAACCGTGTCTACTTAGTTTTTCCAAAATATTTTCGACAGTTCGCATACAAAGTTGGAAAAATGCACAGTTTGCGAGGAACTTGTGCATTTAGATGAATTTTTATATATTATCTGCAATGCAACTAAAGTTTTTTTTAGTCAAATGTATTACTGGTATTTTCTTGGCATAGTTATGGTTCATCAGTTTTAGATTTTCAGCTCAGACAAAAACATCTTTGTTAATTTTATACCTCACCAGCGCCATTATTGTATAAGAATCTTTAAGAGATTTGGTGCAACTATAAAACTATCTATAAAACTATTTGTCTACTGTGATTTCATGTACATGTTGATATTCTTGAAATATTTGCACTAGCTCGAGTAGAGATTGATCTCCGAATAGAATGGGACCGTAAATTCTTTGCTGAGTAGACAGCTCAAAAATTTCAAATGAAATACATATATTTGAGCAATAACTGATCGAACACCAACTCCAGAATTTTGAAGAATTAAGAAATTTACGCCTTCTATGCAAACTTTTGTCATCCACTTGTATTGAAAACAAAGTTTCGTTTTTAAGGTCTTAGGCCGTGCATTTTTTTCTTGAGCTTTCGGTATTTTTTCTTTAAATGAGATGGCAATATTAAAAAAATTGTTGCCATCAGAGTCTTCAGTGGTTGACTGTGCTTCCATCGATGCGAAGCGTTTCTAGGTTTTTATTTGCGACACCAACGAAATTTTTACTGTTATCTAAATAAATTAACCCTAGGAGGTTCAACCAGGTCTGTGCAGACCTTTTGCATATAAATGTGGGTATAACTTTTTTTTTTTGCGTGTTAGAGACGAATCCGTCCATGACTTCCTAAAAGAGGCTACGGAGAACCCAATGATCACAAGATAGGACAGCTTATCTGTTCATGTTCGGTTTTATTCGTGTTTACAAACGAAATGGTTCATGCGTACCTACCAGGTCTGTGCAGACCTATGTACATAAATATGTGTATAACTTTTTTGCTCTGCTTGTTAGAGCAGAATCCGTCCATGACTTCCTAGAAGAGGATACGGAGAACCTAAAGAGCACAAAATCAGACCGCTTATGTGCTTATGTTCGGTTTTATTTGTGTTTACAAATAAAGTGGGTCATGTTTAAAAACGAAATGGTTCATACGTATCAACCAGGTCTGTACAGACCTTTAAATATAAATGTGTGCATAACTTTTTTGTTTTGCGTGTTAGAGACGAATCCGTTCATGACTTCCTATAAGCGGCGACGGAGAACCTATTTTTCTGAGCTTTTAGCACATTTGCGCATACTTTCAGTACACCTGCCTATACAAATCCCACATAGGTCTGCGCAGACCTAGTTGTACCTGTTAGCGCCAAAAAATCCCTGAACCTCCTAGGGTTAAACTAGGTACCTGCCAATTCAAAGTCACTGAACAAATTTTTATATTCTACTTTAGAAATAAAAAACAATGAAAATGTATGGTCTAAGTGCAAAACTTTAGTGCTTTCAAAGAGCCCGGAAGTTGAAGCGCGAACTGAGCCGTCACTGTGGCTGCGTTCCCTGTTACTAATATGCACGAAGGACTTTCTTATTCATTTAAAATAAAAAAAATAAATTGATATCAATTTACCTATTTAAGAGATATTCTCTTAGATGAAACTTACAACAAGTAGTAGTTGCTGAGCGAATACAAATCCTCAAAAGAGTTTTACATTTCAAATTAAAAGATACATGTTCATTCATCTTTCTGTACAGCACTAACATCCCAGTTGCTATTGTGCATGGCATAATTTAAGCCATTTATTATGTATTCGATATTTGTGGTCTTATTTTATGTGAATACGAAATCACTTTGAAAGAAGATAGAAAACCTCAAGCACAAGTAATTAATTCTTGCATGGTAAGGGAGTATAACTCAATTATAATTTGTTTATTAACCAACAGCGTTTAAAGATGCTTTTGTTGTTTCATACAAGTCACGGCTCAGCCCATGTTGGGATCTGCAACAGTTATGTATTGTTGCTATATTTCGTACGCTTTGATTTAAATAATAAATGAACAAAGAACTCATAAAAATCATTCGACGCTTTGTTGCATGCCGAATCAGGAGAGTAGGTACATAGTACTAAGTGACTGAGGGTCGTCGCATCTCATGGCCCATATTCTTACCAATTGCTTTATTTTGTTCTAAGCCGTTTCTTGAATTGCTTCATCCAACATGTTGTCTCTTCGGATGCGATGCTAATGAGCACATAATAATGTGTGCTTGTGTGTGTTCGTGTGCTTGTGTTGAAGCTTCTCAAAGTATAGCAACGACAACAAGGACTACAACCCCTTAGCATATTTTATATGCCACTTAATGCAGATATATGTATGTATGTATATAGTATGTATTAGAGTGGAACTTATTAAAAAAAAATTCATTGCAGCATACGAGTATTTAATGCATTTCTCAATATAATTTCCTTATTTACGCAGACTTCAAGTAAAATGAAAAACACTGGAATAATTTCGATTGATTTTATTCGAACTTTAGCAGTTATATTAGAATCGATCCGTTTTTTTTCTTTTTTGAATCAGAAATTTGAAGTGGACTATAGGTATTGCACAGATGGTAACTGCACCATTCTTCAAATAACACTATTGTGTCCATTAGCTTCTCACGGAGCATAGCGACTCCACAAATCTCTTCCATAGAGCCCAATCAGTAGCGAGTGCCTTCAATCATCTCCCACATTTCCCCGATTCACGTACGGAAGTAGTTTGATAATTCAGTGTCTTTTTGAATAAAATATGTTTTTATCAGCAAATATGTCTTTTATTTCTAAACATAGTCTTCTTTTAGCTCGGTACATTTAGTTCAACTTATTTACATTTTTTTTATTTTTCCCAAATAATGGGTTTCCTCAAGGCCATCAAAATAGGCGCTTGTTTCAGTAATGACCTCTTCGTTCGACCTAAATATCTTACCGATAGACACTTGTTCAGGTTTGGAAACAGGAAATAGTCGCAGGGGCTAAATCTGTAGAATATGCTAGGAGGGGTAGCAGTTTGTAGTACATTTTATGGATTTTTATCATGGTGACTACGCACGATTGTACTCGTGCATTGTCTTGATGGAACAGAACATATTCAATTATCGTATCTGTCTAAAAGCTCTGAATAATATCCACTGGTGATCGTTTTACACTTTTAAAGGTAATCGATGTGAATGATAGCGATACATTAAAAAAAAACAATGGTAATGACCTTGTTTGCCGACAGTTTCACCTCGGCCTTCTTTGGCGCACATTCACCCGAAGAACCCCACTGTCTTGATTGTTCCTTGATCTATGCTGTGTTGCGATGGACCCATGTTTCGTCCACGGTGCAAAAGCTCGTTCGAATTGCGGCTAAACATCGCAAAACACTCTTTTGAAGTAATCATACGGTTACACGAATGTGAGCAACCGCAGCACCCATCGTGCGGATAGCTTCTTCACATATGTTATCGGCATAACAGAGGTCTCCCAGATGCTCCTCAATCTCCATTGAATACCGCGGAATGTAAAGTCTAGAGCTCTGCTGCGAACATCGTCCAGTACTATCAGAAACAAGATTGGTGACAATAAGAAGAAAACATATTATAATTTTGTGGAAGTATAAAACACACGAAAATTTGTTATTACATTGTGTTCGTTCTTAAGTCTATCGCATTTATGCTTCAGGCATATGTTATATACTGAAAGAAGCAAATCTTCTAAGTATCAAGTTCTAGATGTAAAAGTTCACTCTGGACGTTTCTGCTCATTCACACTACATAAAAGGCGTCTTATGTGTGAACTCGGAACTTGTTTTAGCATTCTGCCATTTTAAAGCCTTGTTCTTAATTAATTAGAAATTTCAATAAAATGTAGAACTTTAGCTCAAATCTTGTACAAATTACGAACTAATATGGCAGCTTAACGGAGCAAAGAAGAGAGATAGAGTATGTAAGAGAAATATGCTATGATATTCGATAAGCAAAATCAATTCATCACAAATTTCAGTCATGAAAAAATAGGAATGACCGCAAAAAGCTAGCACAAAATATAAGTAGACTCCTCCCCTCTACATGTCACATTTTGACACAAATTCGCGCGCTACTCACCACCTCTTGCCACCTCCTCTTCGGATTATCTGTGCGCTGAACTTAACAGCGACTTATCCTCATCTCTGATGTAAAGTTGATATTAAATGCGTTGGATATGCGAGTAATAAAGTTATTTATTTTGATCTGCTTTCTTCAATCTAATAGCATAACTCCAAATCAAGTCTTACGTTATCGTTAAGCTTGAGTAATCGCTTGAGTAATTCTTCTTCATCTCCTGCCTTCTGAGTGCTTTATACATATATCGGCTGTTTGTAACAACAACAAAAATTAACATAAGGGTCGTGGCAACAGTGTAAGGACTTTGGGCATAATTGAAGGTATTAGTGGATGAAGGTACTATGCTACATTTTTATTTATGTTTGTCTACATCCAAATGAAGAGATAAGCTCTATCATCATAATTTCCAAGTTAAGTATTATTTCCTAGCCTAAACGTTGCGACAAATTAATACATGTTTGCTTTGAAATTATACAAGTGACTTGAGGAACTCTGTGGCTCAGTGATTAGAGTACCCACCTGATAGGCTGATCTGACGATGGGTCTACGATCATAACTGAAATATATATCAGCATTACCAGCTTAAATCGATAATTTGCTATCCTTATTGTTAAAAAGCATAGAATATCGATATTTACAAATAACTTCTTTTAGAGCAACTTTTATCAAAATTAAAGAAAAAATTAAAAAATTCAATTCTATCGAGTAATTTTTATCATTTAAAAAAACAGTCTTTTAATTCATTTTTAAAAGCTACTTTCTTTCAAATGTTAGGCCTATAACTCATTACGACAAAACTGTCTCAAAACAGTTTTCGTCACCTTAGTACATATGGGAGTGCGCTCACTATGTTTTAAGACAAAAACAAAACTTTTTGTTTTGCGGCACTGGAACTTTTGCGAAACAAAACTGTTTCGGTATGACAGAATCGTATGAAGTGCGCTCACTTGAAACTTTTGTCTCGAAACTTTTTGCATATTCGTGGTAATCGGTCAACGAGCTCGCGAAATCTCTGGCACGAAGTAAATTTTTTGTTTTTTTCTTTGTGTTCGTTCAATCGGAACACATTACGCGACCTTCTTCGTGAAATTTGTTGCGAAACAAATTGCCTTAGTTAGCGCACTCAACATGAACCTCGAAACTGAAACAAAACTGTCTTGAGACTGTTTTGTCTTAATGAGTTATAGGCCTAAGCCGTACCTAACTGTAGCTAATACGCTCCGTTCTGAAGTTCCAATTTTCGATGACGCGTTCGAGAATTGCGAGTGGTATTTGGCGAATGACGCGTGTAATGTTGACACCGAATTCTACAATCGTGGTTGGCTTATCCATAGCCGCAAAGGAAAAAGTCTAGAGATGTGATATCACATGATCTAGGCGGTCAATTCCTTTAATTTTGCTGAATTTAGGAAATTCTATCATTTCCTTTCAAGTTCTCTTGACAATAAAATTTCTTTAAATCTTTATTTCAGCAAACCTAATTTTTCTATATCTTGTCGAATAAAAATTTACTTCAATTAAAAATAAAAAAGGTTCACTTAACTTTCACAGATACACATATATAAAGCCGAGACGCACACATGAGTGGCGTGTGTGCGCGATTATAATGAATGAGCTAAAGAATGTTTTTGGCTTTTCTGTATATCCTTGTGGCGTAGCTGGCATCCCATGCCGCTCCGCTATATCATATGCGTCCTGCCACCGGAAGGCAGCTACGAAAATTTTTCGAGTACTTTCGCTTATCTCCAACGATGCCAAATACCATTTTTTTTCTTTCTTTTTGAGATTTATAAGTTGAGAAGTGAATCTCTCGAAAAATGAATAGAGAGATTTTGCAGCGGATTAAGGATAATCGCAAGGGTATCAAAATTGATGACTTTATGATGATTACTGGGGGAATGGCTTGGTTATGCGCTTTATTTAGGATGGGTTGTTGCTTTTTCCTTGCTATTGTTGATGTGTTACTTTGAAATATTTATAGAACAGATAATCGCTAGATATGAGTTGGTTAATTTATTTGCTCTACACTTCAAAAGGATTATGTTATTGTTCACAGTTGGGCCACATTTGCAGCACTGGAAGTGTTCCGTTGGCGTGAAAATAAAAATTGACCATCCATTTATCATCTTGGCATAACGAAAAAAAGCGCTGTGGATTACTTTCGATTTTAATTACTTGTTTCATAGAAGATAATCCGGGCATAACAATTTGATTTATTATAACATAAAATGAAGTTCAGACGTAGAAAATTTCCCATTAGAATGCGAAAAGTGTTACAACCACGCAGGGTTGGATACATCTTTAGCTCGAAATGCTATCAGAAACTTTAAAAAGAAAACTTCGAATTTCCATTATTTTTGAAAGGAGGAAGCTATCGCTCTTTTTAATACTTTTTAATTAACTGCAGCTCTTTAGATGTTTGAGTTGCTATAAAAAAAACTATCGCTTCATACACATGTTAAAGCAGTATGCGATATAATTGACTTTAAGTTGAGCGATTTGCCTCCAGCTGTAAAAACAATATATTCTTAATTGCTTTTTATTGCAAGGCATAATAATACATAATTGTTTTTACACACAGACGCACACCAATACGAAAATTACACAACGTAGGTACTCTGCCACAAAATGTAGTCGAATCGATTAAAAAAGTTGATAAGAATTTAATTGAGTCCATTAGTTCAACAAAGAAAACATATTTTCCTGTTAGGGGCTTGGCACCGTACACTTTGAAGCAAATACCTTTCTCTAGAGTTCAATCTATCTATATACCAAATTTCATCAAAATCGGCTCACTAGTGTAGCAGAGAAAACGCATTTTCCTGTTAGTGGCGTGGCACCACCCACTCAACACATATATTTTTACTCAGCATTCAATCTATCTCCATACCAAATTTCATCAAAATCGTTGTATCAGATTAGCCATGTCAGCGTTTTTTCCTATTAAGGGTGGTTCCACGCCCGTTAAAAGAACACACACCTTGTATACCCTTCTTTGGAGTTCAATCTAACTAAGTTCCAAATTTCTTCAAAATCGGTTCATTAGTTTAGTCAGTCGTGGAAATGTATCTTCCTGTTAGAGTCGTGCCACCACTCACTATTGGATAAAAAAATTACATTTTGCACTGTTCTCCTTACCACCTCTAAAATATAAAAAATAAAAAATTAAGCGATTATGTTGTGTTATGGCAGTTAAAAAGGTGTCTAACCGCTTTTCAACTGGCTATTTATATATAGAAGATACCTATCCCCCAAAAATCAATCTATTTCCATACCAAATTTCATCAAAATCGATGAAGCGGCTAAGCCGAGACAGCGTTTTTCCGATTATGGGCAGTGCCACACTCTCTTAAAGAATTCGGTTTCTAATAAAGTTTCTAAGGGTTCAATTTATTTCCAAACCAAATTTAATTAAAATCGGTCCATTAGTTGAGCCGTGGAAACATTTTTCCCGTTAGAGGCGTGGCACCGCCTGCTATTGAAATAAAGTTTGCATATCCCCTCTACCTCTCTTCATAACTTTCCAACGAAAAAAAAAATTAATTGACTTTGTTGTGTTATAGCCGTATTATACCAGCGTTGTAACTGATCTTTTTTTGTTCAGTACTTTTAGTGCAAAAAACACAAAGAAATTACAAGCGCTACATGGTATCATCAGTAAGCTTTGTTAGCCGACGTTAATGAATCTATAAGCATACTTTATTCTACTTTTTGCGTTGACCAGTTAAGAATCAAAGCAAAAAATATAAAAATAGTGCTCCATAATTCCACATTTTCCTCCCTTTATATGCAATTGTTTTTTGCTCAAGAGCCCGCTGTAGAAAAGTAGAGTGTATAAGATTACAGGATAAAATACACGGGAAAGATAATAATGCATTGCATGCAACTAACCTACCAGGGTTGCCTTGTCGAAGATCTTCCCGATGCCCGAAAATGACCGAATTTTTCCCAATTTCGTTATTTACATAATTAAAAATGTAGTATATTAAGCCAAATGATAGAAATCGAAGAGGCCTGAATATAATATATGGGGTTGCATTGTCCAAATCTGTTCCAAAAATGGGTTGCCACCGGTTTTTTGGTTTTTTCGAACGAAGTTGCAAGTGCTATATGTATGTAAATATCGGCGAGCGCACCGAGAGCAATTTCATTATATATATACATATATATATATGTGATCTATGCAAAAAGTGAAACATATAAAGGCTTGCAAACTTACTAATCGGCTTAAAAGTTATTGATGAGTCCTCCTAGCATAGGACGAAACTAGTATAACTAGCTTTAGTCCATTTTCTCTTTTTAATTTATCTTTGTCAGTTGAAACTTTTTTAATAAAATAATAATTAAAAATTTTTACAATTTCGTTCAAAAACTGTAGTTTTGGCTATTTTCTTTTCTCTTACCCCTTTGTCAAGATCCGATAAAACATAAAATTCATACAAAAACAGTCAACTTTTGAAACTGCAAAATTGAATTTGTGAAAAGTTTTTTTATCTACTGTATTGCATGTTTTACCTTTAAAATGGTACTCTTAAATTCTCATTTCTATCAATTTTTTTTTTTGATTTTTGTCTATGTGACGGTGTAACACTTTCATATAAACTGCGGCCAAAACTATAAGAAGTTGTCGTAGAGTAATGAAATTTGGTATGGACTGTTTTTTTGTAAAAATTAAGAAATTTTGTGAAAATGAATAAAATCGGTTCATAATCAAAAATCGGTTCACATACAAAAAAAATTTTTTTTTTTTTAAATTTTTTTTTTTTTGAAAATTTCACAAGTAGGTTTCTTTCTTCTTTAAAACTCAGGCTGAAAAAAATGTGGTCAAGTTTTTTTCTTCTTTAAAAGGAAATAAAAAACCATTTATAACCAGTTAACAGCTTTCACGTATTTTGCTATTTTTTTGAAAAATATACATAAATACGGGGGTTTCTGGGGATGCTGAATACGAATCCAAGGTCAGAAATTTAAAATTCAAGATGGCGGATCGAATAGGGCGGAAACTCCTTACCCTAATTCACCATATTGGGTCCGCCATCTTGAATTTTAAATTTCTGACCTTGGATTCGTGTTCAGCTTCCCCAGAAACTCCCGTATACCAAATTTGGTACTAATCGGTTGATTTCTAAACAATACGTCCACCTTATTGAATTTGAAAATTTTTAAAATATAGCCTCAAATTCGTAATCAGCGACCCTAAAAACCCCTGTATAACAAATTTGGTACAAATCGGTTGATTTTTAAAAAAATCGTCCGCCATCGTGAATCCGCCATCTTGATTTTGTAAATTCTGACTTCGGATTCGTGGTCAGTGACCCCCAAGACCCTTGTATTATACCGAATTTGGTGCAAATCGATTGACTTTCAAAAATTCGGCCACCATATTGGATTTTTGACCGCCATATTGGATCCGCCATGATGAATTCTGTCAACCACTTTGAGCCAAAAAACGATCCGATCACGATCACGATTCGAATTTTCCCTGACTGGTGTACAAAATTTTAAGTTCTTAAACTTAACATATAATTTGTATGGATTTTAAATAGAATTTTCCATATTTATGTGGTCACTTTGTATGGGCGGTAGGCGTGGTTCGTGGTTTCGTTCGAATTTGATACAACTAAAAGTGAGAGTGCACAACTAAAATAAATTATATGTGCAAAATGTTGGGTCATTTAATTCTTTTTTGTAGAATTTAAAGCAATTTAACCGTTTTTATGTGGTCATTTAAGGCAATTTTCTTGAAAAAAGTGCTATAAGTAATTATTGAATTTTATACATATAACGAAAAAGTGCAAGTCTATTCTTTTGTCACCTATTTGTATTGAACGTATAATCACTATACGGAAGTTTAAGCAAAATCGAAGACTATGGTTTTTTGCTATTCACACTTAAAGTTAGGAAACATTTCCAGTTTTACTCACTTTCCTATATATCAAGAACATCGAAACATATTTTTAAATGCACAACTGCTTTTAAACTATTGAACGGAATTAAGCAAACTTTACAGATTTGAAAAACTTTTTTTCATATTTTTAAAAAATATATAACATGACCTGCATCAGTGAAAAAAAATATCCGAAAATACTCACCAAACATTCGCATAATTCACTCCATTTGCATATTTTGGTTTTAGACATTTTTCTGCGAAAAAGTGGTGTAAGATATTATTGAATTTCATACATATAACGCAAAAGTGCAAATCTATATTTTCGTCATCTCTTTGTATTGAATGTATTATTATTATACAGAAGTTTAAGCAAAATCTAAGACTATGTTTTTTTGCTTCCTTCGAATAAACTTTGTAAATTTTTCCAAATTTCTTTTTCGTAAGGAAGTTTTCTTGTAACTGACCTTGAAGCCAAACTAATTCTTCAGTATTCTCAAAAATGCTATTTTTGAAAAACAGAAACTTCAAATTTTTCCAAACTGTGTACATGTTTGTAAATTGACTGAATAGTTTTGGAGATAATAACAGCTAAACTTGAGATATTGAATTGCATAAAACTAAAATTGTAAATTTTTAGAATAAACTTCAAGTTTCCGTGCATGCTGTTCATTCAAATTTCCTATTTCCAAAATGCTTATAGATTACTCTTAGTTGAAGGTTTTTTTGTCGATCTATGTATTAATTTTTAAGAAATTTGTAACTTTTTTTTTTTCCTTATGGCCGCTAATGTTACACTGTGCGACGCATTGATATTACAGTTCGGTGTTGTAAATGTTTTTTTTTTAAACTAAGAAGAATTTGTGCTCTATCAAATGATATCAAAATTTTTTTTTTTATTTCATTTAGTTTCAAATTATAGAGTGTTGAAGTTAAGAGTATGCACTGCATAAAACAAGCTAGGCACACTAGGCCAGTACCCAGGGCGGCACGATTTTAGGGGCGGCAACTTTTGGAACTTTGAAAATGTTTTGTTTTTTTATTTTTTAAATTTATTTACACAGCGGGAAAAAAGTGCAAATACTGGGATTGTATGCACTAAATTACCTAAAAATTGTTAACAAGCAAAAAAAATGAAAAAGGTCCTCATTTTTGATATTACAAAATTTTTTTCAATATTTACTAGTGAAGGGGGGCTGGCCTAAGGGCGGCAGATTTCTAAATCCGGGCCTGGCTGTGAGCCACTGTAACGCAACACGTACACATGTCAACATAATGTTTTAATTATTTTACGTAATGACACTAACACAGGCACGTAAACACGCCTACACAACCCATGGCACTTAAATATACATTTACACTCATACTTCCACTCATACAGTTTAATAATAAAATTTTAATTTTCTGTATCAAACTCATGCAGTTGACATATTGTATTGAAACGAGGCGGGACATCCGTGCAGCCAATTTAATTGAATATTTCTTTCAAATACATTACATTACATTTCTGGCAAATACTCACAAAACATACAAAAAGGAATGGTGTCTTTAGGGTGGCGAATTGTGGTCTTGTTTGTGTAAGAATGTTTGTGGAGGAGTGAGGTAACTTGGCCGAGAGGCTGTGTGTAACAGTTGGTCGTAACAAATGTAACGGAAGAACAAAGCTAATGCGCATCATTCGGTATCCATGAAATTACAGCGTTTAAATTTTTGAGGCGCTTTTGATTTTGCATTTAAACATAAGGAACAAACAACTCAGCAGAAAAATAAGAAATAGTTCGGGCGGGTGTTAGCTTTGCCCAATAACTATTTAAAGTTCCTTAAATGCTGGTAGATTGCTCTAGGTGTAGCAAAAAGGTTTTATTTTATTTAATTTCAATTTGAATAGGCTGACTTTTAGATTGGAGTTTCAATCTTGGGATGGATCTCATTTAGCAAAAGTTGAGATCCGCGTTTTCGACAAGTGAAACTCAACAGAATGGTTTCTTCTTTACTAGTAAATTGTATAGAACTCTATACATTTCATATTAAATTAAAATCAGTTTTATTAATAGTGCATCTTAAACTTTTTAAATGACATACATTCATAAGTATCGATGTTCAAACAAAAATTGTTTTCTTTAATTTACAATTATAAGCTTCAAGAAAGGACGTCATATGCCATCTGATATGGGCCAGAGTTCACCGGGTATAGAGAAATACATCACTTTTACTGACTGAAATTGATTCAGGCAATTTTAAAATATGTAACAATATACATTGGGTATAAATTAAGAAATGCTTAAATCACAACCTAGTAAATGCCTCTGAGTTTGCTGTTTATCTTAGTAGACAACCTTACGAGCTTCCAATCCAATAGTGCCAATAATCACACAGCCCCAACTTGTTTGCCAAAAATAGATAGAAAAACAATAGTTTGTAATTTCACTTTTAATGGAACAGAACTAAGGCCTGCTGAATATAAGAAATGTTTATATTATTTTTTTAAATAATATTCTTCAGTTTGATGACAGCCTTATCATTTATATAATATCATTTACAATTGCAATTATAAATGACAATCTTAATTAATACTTTCAGAAGCTTAGAAAAGCTACGTATTTAAAATGAATAATTGTTGTCCTTACATAATTTCATTCAACAACACATTCATGCATTTATAAACTGTAAAGGATTAATTGGAAAAATATCATTCTTCTTAAATTAATCTGAAATGTAAATTTGTTAGCACACAGGCTGTTGTTTCTGTTCTTATTTCTTCTAGGAATGGGAGGATAACCTTTTCTATGTACATAGATATGTATGCGTGTATCCCGAAATGGATTCCTTGCTTTCTATATTATCTGTTTTTTTTTTACATTTTTCCATTTAATCTATGCCCAAGTGGAAAACCGATTACAGGGCGGCAAGATTTTTTATCTTCAGTATAACAAAAAAATTTACGCTACTTGAAATTAAACGAAACTTGCTTCTTCGGATTGAAAATGGGTGAAATTCTTAGTCTACCTCGAGATTTCTACATTGTCATAGGGAGAAGCTAATTCCATTATTTTTACTATAATGTGCTAAAGAATTCTGATAAAACTTTGTAACATTTGCGTTATATCACTGTGACTGATGTAGTTGTGTGGACGTGTCCACATTCCAATTCTGCCCATTTCCACTATAGCGTGTTTTAAAGGATGATTAACTCCTGCTAAATTTCGTCAAACTGGCAATTTTCTTTTTGGTGGTAATTAGAGCATTTTAATTTATGAAGTGGTTTGGGTGGAGGCCAATTACACCCATTTCTGCAACTGTAACAATAAGCGTTTCTTTCATTATTCAGCTGTCAAAACGGCCCCCAATGTACGTCGGCAGAACTCTAAATCAAAGTATCCTTTTTAAGATTTTCCTTACTGGGATTGTTTGTGTGCTGTGTGTTCTTCTGTGTATCCATTTATCTATTTTGTCCGCCCAAACGTCGCACATAACAAATTACGCTGATTAATTTTGACGCATTGCGAGTCCTGTGGCCGTGGTGTGAGGCATAAATAATTTGTACTGTCATTGTGTTTATTTTTGTTGTTGCCAGTGCTTATTTCACGCATAATTTTATATAATCTACGGCATTTAAAATGTTTTTGTGAAACTGCTGATGTAACAACTATAAAATGAGTACTTGTGCCTTTTATATTTGTTGTATGTAATTATGTATTTGAATAGTGCTGCTTCATTTAAATTCTGTATTCATTTCAAAATGACTTAATTTTGTGTTTTTGTGGTCCATTGTCTTGGGACCGAAGTGGAATTTCATTAGGGTTGATAGGGTGAAAAGATTAAGCTGTTGTGGCATTACCGTTGTTGTTTCTAAGGTAATCTCTATGATGTTGGTAAACAAAATTGACGTTTTAATTACAAAGTACATCGTAAGATGGCATTTGGCGTCTGAACAACATGCACAGTTCGATGTTTGCTTTAGTTATAGACCGGCAGCTAGGGACAGAAATTTAGTGCTGATCGAACCACGTATGCCTTTCAGGATTCTGAACATATAACACTTACAGAATAAAAATTTGATGATATGAAAGTTGGCGTCAGGGGCATTTCGAAGAAAACCGAATTTGAAATTGCAATGAAAATAGACATTTTTAACCAATCGAACCACGTATGTTAAGCGTACTACATGAAATTTTAGGGCAAAATAGTCCATCAGCATCCATGGCATGCGTGTTGAGCTGGGTTTAAGGGCCAATACCCACTCTAACATATGTAAAAAAATACCATTTTAAGTCAATCGAACCATGTAAGCCATATATAATACATTAATGTTTACAAAGATACCTTTATCGGAAAACCATCGGCATACATGTAAGACAGGGCCTAAGGGCCTCTGAAGACGTGTAATTGTGTAAAAAAAATATCCATTTCGGAACAATCGAACCATGAATAAAATTTATTGCAAATTAAAGCTTTAACCTTAAAATGTTTATGTGCAAAAGGGCATACGATTACTGTGGAACATACCTCTATAAAAACAGGCAGAGCACAACAAATTTTTACATAATTTTAGACCCATCGAACCATGTATGCCCTTTAGGATTTCAAAATGTAACCACTTACTTATGTCATTTTTACAAACGGCATACAAATCGATCGGGGCAATCGCACTAAAAATAAACATTTCTACTGAGCCCAGCGATTTCATTTCTTATAAATACTTAAAGTTCAGAAAAATAAAATTAAAAAACACATTCAATATATACAACATACATATTAGCCGTGTTTTATTCGCTTTGTATAAACCTAAAAGTGTATAAAACGCATAAGTTTAACCTTTTTTAATTCTGGTACTGACCACTAAAAGGCATGACAGTGTTCTGTTTTAAAATCAGAGCCGTTCTGATGGCCAGAAAACTCGTATGGTTCAACGGGGCCTAGCACGGTAAAGGGCCTCACACACCAGTACATATATTTTTTTTTTGTTAAATTGGTATCAATTGATTTGGCACTGATCTATAGCGTCGTAGACGCTTATACCAACGTTTTTTCTTTTGTTTTCCGAGGATAGAATAAAATCGATGATAGAAGGTGAAGAACAAATCTATTTGACGTTATATTAAAAAGGAAAAATGAAAGCAGAATCAAAGCAGCGATTAATGTCAGTTTTAATATTTGGGCCCAGCACTTACTGCATGCATAAGGCCCTGCGTGACCTAAAACCGTAACTGCAAAATACTGAAACAAATATTTCATTATTTTAGGTTTGTGTCTAGAACTACTTGCTATATGCGATATCTATTTTTCGAATTCAGCATAGACAATTGAACTCGAAATTGAGCTGGTTCACGCAGTTGTATGGAATTTTGGTTTAACCAAAACGAATAAAACACGGCTATTGTTAATTTATGTATACAATTTAACATATTGTTACGCAATTTCCTGTTCCTTTGACAGTGATTTCAATCTCTTATACTTCTCTGAGTTCGATCACTGGATTGTGTAATAATCAAGAAAAAACGCAATCTTTATTTAATTATAAAATGGTTTATTTAAATCACAAATGTTAGTTTTTAAACGATACAATTGTTGAGTTCCTCTTAACATTCAAATTGTATACACAAACGTTTTACTTTATATAGCTTAAAATCCACTGTATCACTTTATTACTTAAAATCCACTGTATCACTTTATTACTTAAAGTGATCGAACTCAGAGAAGTATAAGAGATCGAAATTATTGTCAAAGGGACAGGAAATTTCGTAACAATATTAAGTAAATTATCTCAAATATGGCATTTTGCTTTTTATTTTTTTAACTTGATTGTCCCGGTGGATTCGTATGTTATTTTAAAAATAATTTATTTATATGGCTATTTAATGAAAACCTTAAAGGCATACATGGTTCGATTGGTCTTAAATTATTTCAAATATGGACTTGTCTTTTTTCACTGTTTAACGCGATTGCCCCGGTGGATTCGTATGTTATTTCAAAAATCACTTATTTCCATGATTATTAAATAAAAACCTTAAGGGCATACATGGTTCGATTGGTTCAAAATTTGGTCAAACTTTACTATGTTTAAAACGTATGCCGTTAATTATGCCCCATTTAAGGAGTATGCCGTCGCTTTTTTCTTGTAAATGATATTGTCACTTAGATTATATTACGAGGGCATGTACGGTTCGATTGTTCCAAAATGGATATTTTTTTTACACAATTACACGTCTTCAGAGGCCCTTAGGCCCTGTCTTACATGTATGCCGATGGTTTTCCGATAAAGGTATCTTTGTAAACATTAATGTATTATATATGGCTTACATGGTTCGATTGACTTAAAATGGTATTTTTTTTACATATGTAAGAGTGGGTATTGGCCCTTAGACCCAGCTCAACACGTATGCCATGGATGCTGATGGCCTATTTTGCCCTAAAATTTCATTTAATACGCTTAGCATACGTGGTTCGATTGGTTAAAAATGTCTATTTTCATTGCAATTTCAAATTCGGTTTTCTTCTGTCACTAGCTGCCGGTCTATTAATGGATGCACATACAAAATCAGAATAATTACAATAGATATTTTTTTGAGCTAATAGATTTTTGGTACTTTTAGTTTTTGTTTTCTCGGTTTAATTTGTTTTATACAAGTATCTTCACAAAATTTTAATGTGTAACAACTTGGATGCATTCGGGAGTCAACCCCACCCCATTTTCCCTGAGCTTGTGCCGAGCATAGACAGTTGTGCAGAACCGGCTCTTCGGATGCATGCCACTATGGTAGATTTCGTTACAGAATTTAATTGAGCAACGTTAATACCTTGCTTGCCTGGTAGACTTAGGTGTACAATATACTGTGGAAAAATGTTCCACGGTAATTAGTATTTTTTCTTCATTTTTTATTGATTTAAATTGGCGGAGCTATAGCGCTTTTTATGAAAAAAAAATTAAGGCTGATTTTCTCAAAAACCCCAGATGTTTTGACGCTTAATATTTTACTGTGGATTTGCATTAATATGAGAAAGAAATGACATGAGTTTAATGCGAGTTAAACGACATTTAAGGTCAGGAGACTTTTTTTTCCAAAATCGAAATGCCAATTTTTTTTTTCATCATTACCAAGCCACTCTATGGTACTATTTTCAAAGTAAATAACAAAAGCAACATTCCAAATTACTTTCTGCAAATCGTGCTTGCATTCTGCATACTTTTGTTTTACCATTATTTTCGTAATAATTTTTTATCATGTACAAATATAATTCTTTTCAAATATAATAAAAAACATTTTTGCTCTATTTTTGTTCGTTTTTGCTCTATAACTTTTCGACCATTTTTTCAAAAAGAGGTAACAATGTAAAATCTTGATTATTATGCTAATCTGAAGGTGAAACAATATTTAGAAACATTGTGCCATAAGTTTGAAAAAAAAAAAAAATTTTTCCTCAAAAAGTAACAACTTTACGGATTTGCCCATATAAGAAAAAAAATTTGCTTAACACAATAAGTAGTTTCTAGTTATGTATCAGAAAATTGCCATGAACATTCAAAAAAGTTAACGCTCGCAATGACTATCCTAATTACTTTTTGAAGAGCCTTTTGGCGGTTGTGACACCCGATTTAAATATCTTATAAATGCAAATTATCCCATACACAAAATATTAAAATAAGGGAAGAAAAAAAAGCAGGAAAATCATTATCTCTCCTCAGAGCAACAAAACGTAAGCAGACTTTTGCAACAGCCTTCTTTTAATTTAAATGTCAAATTTACAGAAGCTAAACATTTCGTTAACTTCAATGCGAACTTTGATATCCTTAAAGCTCAAGGTGTTTTAAAGAGAAATGACACAAAGCAGCAAATAATTACCGTAATGGCCAATTTTAATGGGCAACAGTTTCTAGCAATAAATTAGCTGGGGATTCCTTTTGGAGTCATTTATACGTGCTGAGGAAATTTCATCCTCATTTTACTGATTGTTACAACAGTAAAGTGTCATTAACTTGTATTTATTTATTATCTTTTTCTCTCTCTTATGCTTGTTTTTTTGTTTGAAAAATGTTTATGTTGTTGCTGTTGTAATCTTTATTTTGCCAGACATAATAAAATGGCGTCACGCTAAGCTACAAGAATGGGCATTTGAATAAAACAGGATGTCAGGAGAGATTGGACAGCACGGTATACGTACAGCGTAGCTTTCAGATAGATTGTTGTACCATGTACCTAATGTAATACATAAGTATTTAATACCATTTTATGAAAGACACATTGAAGAATAACAGTACATTTTCACTTGTTATTGTTATCTTTAATATCAATGCGAAATACACATCCAACGACATTTGATATTTGTTTGGAATGAAAAGTTTCTTAATTCTTAGAAACTCTCAACAAAACGACTCGAAAAAGAGTCCTTTAAGTTAATCCTTAGAACTCTCTTGATGCCTTTAAAATTGAAAAATTCATAACACTACTCTATAAATTTACAAAAACTTTTACCACAGCGAATGGCGATAACATTTTCTATAGTGAAATTTTCCGTAGAATCCGAATATGCTAATGATTTTTTGTGATTGGCCCCAATTTTCCATATAAATGGCCAAATTCAAAAAAATTCACTTTTGAGAGAACATACTTCACTTCTATATAGTAGATAAGACTCTAACAAAAGTTTTCAGGTATAAAACGTGCCAAAAGTAGTAGTAATATGGTTGTTATAATCAAAAATAAGTAAAAAAAATCCATGTTTTCGTTTTTTTTAACAAATTTGAGTCCGATATCTGGAATTAATTTCATGGGTTAGAAAAGTTAGCTCTTCTATCTTATTTTCATTTAAAAATTGTAAGCATGCATACATAATTTTTTATTTTTTTTATTTACATATTTATTGCAACAACTCGCTTCAGGGCCGTTTTTAAGCATAGGCTATATAGGCTGCAGCCTAGGGGCCCGCGCATAAGAAAATCTATTCTAACATTTTAAATTTTGAGTTGAATAAAAAAAGCTGCATCGATTTGTCACAAACTGCTTCAATATCTCAGGTGTGTACAAACATCTTAAATGAATATCGTTTCATATTTGCATACGCTGTTATTTCTGGCACCGTTCTCTCTTTTGACTTGCTCCCCTTCGCCACTTATTATTAAACCAAACTTTTTGTATGTGGTTTTCTATTTGAAGAATAAATATTTAATCAAAAAGTGTCACTCGGATCTGGTTTCGGTGATATAGCCATCGGAAGTTGAGGATATATGTAGCTTTTGTCAAAATCATATGTAGTAAGTATGTCATAAAAAAGATAATTTATTTGGTCAGAATTTCAGAAAAATCGTCATATCATATCAAATTTTAAAGTTTTATACACCATTATTGTTGGACAATAAGTTATCTTCCTTATGACACCCATATTTTTACATCTATTCAGGGGCTCCCAACTTATAATGACTTTAACAAAAGCAACTTCCGATGGCTATATCATTGAAACCATATCCGAGCGACACTTTATTTAATTTTTTGCTTTTAACCCGAAAACAAAAATTGGGCAATATATGCTAAAGTAAACCTGTTCCACTGAACTATTTATCTTTTATAGATAGAATGGAATCAACATTTTCCAAATTCCTTTTTTGAATTTCAATTTATCAATACCAAATTTTGATTCCATATTGTATAAAGAGTTTGATTCCAAAATTGTAGCTGTATTAGCAATTTTTGCTCTGCATTTAAAATTTAATTAGTCTGTGATTTGTTATTTAAAGAGTATTAATGCTTTTTATGAAGAAAACCTTTCACTCGTGTAAGGTATAATACGCCTGATCCAAAACAAAGATGAAATCATTTCTTTCTGACGCGTGATCATATATAATGGCGGGTATGGAAAAACGGATATGCTGAATTCATACATCACAGTGTGATCACACGACGCGCTAATGTTTACGACCACTCACGCTACTATTATATTTTTTACCAAAGCTCCTGTACTACACTTACTTAGGTTAGGTTTTGGTGGCGGTGATAGTCTCACATAGACCACAGGGATCCACTTCAAAAATATGGTCATAGATGTTACTGCAGGCAAAAAATTATTTGTATTTCGTCTATATTGCTGGAATGAACTATTGGATTTTAATAAAGTTTTGACGAAAGAGTGTATTTGGTTAGGTAAGCTCTTTTACTTTAGTATCCATTTTTTTCGAATTTTAGAAAAGTGGGACCATTTCAGCATTATTTTCTTCTTAGCGATTAATATTTCCGATAACTTCAATTTGACCAATAAAATATAATTTCACATTTCATACTTACTTACACTATAACAAATCTTATGAGAAAAATAGTAAAAATGATTTAATAAATTAATTTGTATTGTACCAACCAGAGAACGCCATTGAGTAGCTCACTGAGGGTTCTGGACCACTTCCAAAAATATGAGACATGTATGTGCATTGACCCACTTTCTGAAATTTTTTTTTTCAAACGAAAGATAGCTCAAAAACAGTTTTGGACATAACTAAGGGAGGCTCGGGACCCTGTAAAGAAACGGTTTTTTCCCGAAAATGGGTCGAAAACGGGTACCATGGTTCGGTGACCCATTTTCGGGTCAAATTGCTAAAAACAATATTTTATGTATCTATTCTTATTGTAATAGCTACACACATATTAAGGTTTTGAAAAATGGAAAAAGTGATGACCAAATCCATTTTTTTTAATGTCAATATTGTTGCATTAAAACCAAAATGAGCTGTTCGAAAAAATAAGAACAAGGACAAAAAATATACTATACTCAATTTTTATGTTCATCAAATACGCTCTCATGACATTATATTCAATATGAAGGAGCTCCCTCATGATTTTTGACTACTTTGGCACACCTGGACTTCCTTGAAAATATCAGGTCTTGGCATCTGGAGAGATATATATTTTCTCAAGTATTTTTCGTTGCTTGCCATAACTCTTCAGAATTTTTGGGTCTAGCGTCTTTTATTCTTTTCTTAACATCCATCCAAAGATGCTTTATTGAATTAAGGTCCGGCAATTATGCAGGCCACTTCATAACATTGATATTATTGATCCGAAACCACTGCTTTGCTTTCTCTGAGGTGTGCTTCGGGTCATCATCTTGCTGAAAGATCCCCCTTTCAGCAATTCTTCTTCAGTGTTTGGCAACATTACGGCTTCTAGTATATTTTCAACATAGTAACTAGCATCCATAGTGCCAACTACCCTAGTTAGAGACCCGATGCCATTCCACGAAAAACATCTCCACATCATCAGTTTGAGGCCTCCATACTTAATAGCCTTAGTGCGGAACTTCAGATTGAATTCTTGCTTAAGAGGGCATTTTACATATTGATTTTCTCTGGCGTGGTCGAGTTGTACAAACCTCATCCGTCCATAATATTTTGCACCAAACGGTCTGAATTTCCTTCAAAAATAAACTGACGTCTCCGATACAAATGCACACCTTTCAACAAAGGTACTTTCCTAGGGCTACGTGGATTCAGATTAAAGGCGATTAATCCTTTTCTTATGTAAGAAGTGCTATTGGAAGATTCAACTCATTTCTGAATTACGTAGAGGTTATAAATGGATGATGTTTAACAATATTTGCGATCAATTTATACTGTCTCACGATGGATTTTTACGTCTACCTCTACTTTCAGCATATGGTGACCAATTTTTACCATTAGTTATCATTCCGTTTGAAACACCAAGAAGTTCCCTTATGAATGCAAAGATTTTGCCTTCGCTGAGCAATTTTTTATTAATTTTCTTTATTTAAAATAACCATGTTGTCTTCATCTCATTTCTATGAGATTTTTTCAATTTTTTGCACAATGAATATATTAAAATGCAGTCAAAATTAACCACACAAATACACATGATACGCTTGCATTTAAAATTTGGGAATCCCTCCCTTTTACCAAGTAAACGTGCTGCCAACATGATTGCTCTTATTTTTTCGAACAGCTCATTTTAGACCTAATGCAACAATATTGCAAGAAAAAAAATATGTAGATGCATTTGGTCATCACTTTTTGCATTTTTTAAAACCTTAATATGTTTTTAGTTATTACAATCAAAATTGATATTATATAATATTATTATAAAAATTTTGTACGATGAATTCGATTTTCATCTAAGTTGTTCTTATTATTTTGAACACGACTTTACATACATGTTTGCTTCAGTATTTAAAGATCTGTAAAACCTCAATAATGAACCATTTTTTATAGAAATTTTTGATTTATTTATTTTGTATTCATATTTAGAATAAATAAATAAAAAAAATTGTGTTACCTATTTTGCTTGGTTTCTTTTTTTCTAACTTCATATTTTATGTTACAAGCTTTTCTTGGATTTTGTGAACTTGAATTTTATCTTGTTCTGTAATGTCAAAACAGCCATAGTTGCCTAAGTAGATGTGCTGTAGCCTCTTGCAATGATGTTTTTGAAACATTTGAAACATATTCATCAGCTGCCTGAGAGCTCATTTCCGTCTCAGATTTTCTTTGTTTTTTAACCGATTTTACTGATAACGATCTATTATAAAATCAAGCACCAATAATCCGCTCTGCTCAAATTTCAAAAGCTACTAAACACCAGAGAAAATGATGCTTCCATTTATTTTTACCTAAGTTTTAATTTTTGGGTTGCTAACACGTTCACAAGAGATTCCAGCAAAAAAGTGTTTTTTCTATATCTGATAATTGAGGTAATCACGGTTAATCGATCGACAAGAAACAATTCCTTTTTTCTTATCGTTCTGGGATAATTGATATTCCCGTTTGACTCTGTTGCTGTTATGTGGAGCTATGTTTCTGTGTATGTATTTTGAACACTACTGTACTTCAATAAATTTTTTAGTTTTTAAACTTGCGTTACCTTTGAAGTTATACATATGTTTATTTCACACAACAGGAATAAAAAGACGACCTACTCGACATCGATTTCAAGCAAAATTGAACTGAAATAAGAATTTAAGAAAATGCTTTTCAAGCCTACAACTTATCACCTGTGTAATTTTAAAATGGAAAACATGTTCAAGTGTCCAACGGTGAACTGTTGGTGTGCGTGTTTATATGTACATACTTGTGTACATACATACATATGTGTTGTTAAGTATGCACTCACAGACGCTCTTATAATTTATAACAGAGATGCACAGTAGTGTGTAAGCGACGACATCATGAAAAAAATATTAAAAAACTACCCATAAGGTTTGGGTTTAATAATCTATAATAGAGGTCTGCATAAGTGCACTCGAAACAATCATCATAACCAATAAACTTCCAGTGCTTGAACTTGTAGAATATTTCATTCCCGATTTATTTGCAAGTGCAGCACTCACCTCTCCTCCTTGGTGTTTCGATTTGTTTTGATTTCATTTGTGGTTTTTTTGCACAAAAACTCGATTGACTCGCAACATGGCGAGTAGCCTGATGGTCGTTTCGAGTGCGCTCATGCAGACCTCTCATATAAAGACATTTGAGGCCGTTTTATCAAGTTTTGGTACCTTTTTGACTGAGAATTTAATCGGTAGTTTGATATAAATTCTCCCAACAGCTGAATAATATCCATCAACCTATGGTCGATATTTCCATCACCTGTATACTGCCCTCAGAAGCGAAATGGGCGTATCTCAAAAAAATTCCGTGGTTCTTATGGCATCGGATAACTTAAGAAATTACGCATTTAATGAACTACGTAAAATGCCGGTATCTTAGTTCAAACATATAAAAATTCTCCTTAGAGAATTAAATTTATCCTTATTTTACTTATATTTCAACAAATTGACATAAACTAAACATCAATTATCTCGAAACGTGTTTTTTTTTAGATACGCCCATTTCGCTTCCGAGGGCAGTATAGAAATAGCTAATTTTGAAATCATTCACCAATTCTTATTCTATTATTTATACATTTTCATCTCAAAAAGAATAAAATGTGAAAATAAACACATAAAATGTTCATTCAACAAATTCCTTTGAATTGTTAAAGGAATGCGAAATATTTTTAGGAGAATGCCCACTCCATTTCCTGCTTGTATGTAATGCAACGACAATTCTCCAGCACATTTTTTTGTCTTTTTTTATTGTGAGACATATTTTCTTATGGAATGAGTTAATAAAAAAAAAAACTTTTTCAAGGAATGTACGAATAATGGAATCGAGGAATGTGCAGTTATGACTTAAACGTCGGTATATTTACGTACAGATGTAAGTGAGCTGTTACAATTATACACATTAGGGTGTTTTAGAAAATAAATGTTTTTAATTTATCATACTGTTACCCCTCAAAACTTAATTTATTTTTTGATCAACTTTCTAATTTATGTTTCCCTATATTAAGGTAAGTCTATCTTAAGCGCGGGCTAAACTAAACCTACAAAGCTCTACCAGTGCTAGAAAGTTTGTTTTTTCTACTTTATCTTCAGTTTTGAGGAACAATAAGCTGCACGTGAAATCAAACACAATTTTTTTCTGAAATACCATACAACAAACTGTGGTCCGCGGACCCCTGGGGGTCCGCGAAGCCATTCTAGGGGTCCGTGAAACAATTTTGACACCAATAATTTTACATCAGAAAACTTTTCGCTTTATTTAAATAACTAATTAATTAAAAATTCTACATGGACATGGCTTTTTGAATGAAACAAAGTGTGCATTACTTTTGTTCAAACCCGGGATGCCCAGCACCTAACTGTTTCCACTCTTCCCACTGTTTGACAACATCATCAATTTTTGTAAGTTTTAATTTGAGACTACAAGGTGCAGCTTCAAATAAATTTAAAATTGAAGTTAAGAGCTTGTAACGAACCTTTCAGCCAGGGTTTCGGCTCGCCGGTATCCGGGGTTCGTGTACAAAAATTTATATTTTGCAGGTGGCTAACAAAGGTCGAATTTCCGGGAGTTTAAATAAGAACAAGACCTTCCATGTATATTTCTTTGATAATCCACTTTATTTTTATCTTGACACAATATTTAAGGTAAATTTTATATATGCATACATATCTAAGAATAAGTTATAAAATACGATTCGGATACTTAGTACTTATCCTATCCGGCAGCGTACTTTCACGCCGCGCCGATACCGTGCAAAGGCGACGATAGATGTGTCGAATTTTATATTACTCGGCGTCTGCTCTGACTACGAGGGACTAATTTCCTGTACGGCGTTTGGGTCTAATTTCTCCGACGGCGTTTATTGCCGCATACAAATGCAGCGCAAAAGCGACCTGAAACTTGTATGCGTCAATTCGACGTATCCGGCGACCTAATTTCTGTGACGGCGTTTTACTACCGTACACAAGTACAACGCAAAAGCGACTTGCTACCTGTGTACGTTAATCCAACGTACCCGTCGAGCTACTCCTGCGGCGGATGTGCTGACTAAGGCAACCTAACCTCTATGTCGGCGTTTTATTACCGCACACAAGTACAACGCAAAAGCGACTTGCTACTTGTGTACGTTAATTCAACGTATCCGTTGAACTACGAATGCGACGGATGCGCTGACTACGATGACCTGATTTCCGTGACGATGTTTTATTACCGCACACAAGTACAACGCAAAAGCGACTTGCCACCTGTGTACGCCAATACAACGTATCCTCCGACCTAATTCCTATGACGGCGTTTTATTACCGCACACAAGTACAACGCAAAAGCGACTTGCCACTTGTGTACGTCAATTCAACGTACCCGCCGACCTAATTCCTATGATGGCGTTATATATTGAGCTATGATTACGACGGAGGCGCTGACTACGATGACCTGATTTCCGTGACGGCGTCTTATCACCGCACACAAGTACAACGCAAAAGCGACTTGCCACTTGTGTACGTCAACACAACGTACCCGCCGACCTAATCCCTATGACGGCGTTTTATTACCGCACACAAGTACAACGCAAAATCGACTTGTAACTTGTCGGCGTCAATTCGACGTACCCGCCGACCTAATTTCTATGACGGCGTTTTATTACCGCACACAAGTACAACGCAAAAGCGACTTGCCACTTGTGTACGTCAATTCAACGTACCCGCCGACCTAATTCCTATGACGGCGTTTTATTACCACACACAAGTACAACGCAAAAGCGACTTGCCACTTGTGTACGTCAATTCAACGGACCCGCCGACCTAATTCCTATGACGGCGTTTTATTACCGCACACAAGTACAACGCAAAAGCGACTTGTCACCTGTGTACGTCAACACAACGTACCCGCCGACCTAATTCCTATGACGGCATTTTATTAGCGCACGCAAAAACAACGCAAAAGCGACTTGTAGCTTGCCGGCGTCAATACAACGTGTTCGTCAACCTCCTCTTGCGATGGACGCACTGACTACGGCGACCTATTACTTATGACGGTGTTTTCCTATCGTATACAAGTACAACGCAAGAGCGACTTGTAACTTGTATACGAGCTGCAACCTAAGAGAAAATGGGGAAAGAAGTTATGGTTAATGATTATCTTACGGCTGCTGCTGTTGTCCGGAGCTGTTGACCTGTTGCTGGCTGTGATCCTCAGAAGAATGACTAACTAAAACCAAAACCTTTGCCAAGTCACCTTTTTTTCTAATATGCTAGCTTTTCCCACACTAAAGCTCTAACAGCTGTTTTACTGTGGATCGTGGTGACAGCTGTGGGGCAGGGCTACCGTATGCCAATTCTTCGCGTTTTGCTTATGTCTATTCTACTACTATGGCGTTTTTTACGCGTCGCCCCGCGCTAACGTAATGAACTTAACTAAAGGTTTTAACTTATGTTATACATATTGTTTATTTGTTAAATTCAAGTTGTTTAGTGTTAATTAATTTTTAATGACAAATGGCGCCTTCAAGGCTATAAGCAACTAAAAAATAAATAAAAGGTGCGCATAAGGCTATACTTCAATAGGTTAAAATAAAGATAAATAGTGAATACGTGTTTCGATGTTTCTGCTGCTGCTGAATTTGTGGGGTGGAAACGAATACTGACTTCCACCCTCACAAGCTAAACACAGTTGGGATGTGCGATATCGTCCATATTTTTTTCCTATACGTTAATAGTGCGTACAAAATTGATACTAGAACATTTATCGCAGAGAAATAGAACAAATTCTATTTTTTGGTGATTTTTGACACTGAAGCTAAATCGTAAGTCTCAACGGTATTTAGCTATTTAAAATAGAAGCGATTATAATAATACGAATTATGGTCAAAGCGCATTCAAAAGTGTGTGTATGAGTCTTTTTCAACACTCAGCGATTTTATATGGAATTTTCTAATAAAGTGCTCGATAGTATTTCGGAAATATTTTCCCTATACTGATTCTGTCAACGACTGGATCAGGGATCCATTCAACACAGATGTTAGTATTGCTAAGCAATTATCGACATTAGATCAAGATATACTCATGGCTATCTCTTGCGATACTTCTTTGAAACTAAAGTTCAATAAAATTTAACTAACTAACTTTAAGTTACTCCTAAAATTCGATTATTCTGCACTTGCAAATAAGGGCATCCAAAATTTAATTCCGTTTTGTACAACGCATTTGTGTAAACAGGCTTTTCGGTACTATTATATATAAAATCAACGTACAGAAACCAGCTTAATGTAGAAGCAGACCTGAGAATAAAACTTCCGAATATAGAGCCCGATATTGTGGATTTGGTTTCAAGAAAACAACATCATCCATTTCATTAAGTAAAAACTTTTACAGAAGAAAATATAACAATTTTCGCTTATAAAATAACCAATAGTCACCAAAAAAATAATTTTAATTTTAAGCTTTATTATTATTATATTATTTATTAAAAAAGTTATGAAAAAAAACAAATTATTTTCTAGGCTTTATTTAGATCAAGATATATGTATTTGTCAGAGTTTAATGTACATATTTTAACTTGAAACTTTTTTAATTCTTTATATTTCCCCAATTTTTATTCATTTTGTATTTTAATTACATGATAATAAAAAATGTTTGCCTCTATAAATGCGCAAGATTTGTTAAAATGCAGAGAGATATATGGTATAAGTATCAATATTTATTAGAAAGTAGTGTCTGCATGCTTTTAAACTTTTGGATCTTCAAAAACTGGACATACATAGTGTTGAAAAGACTTTTAAAAATCGGAAAAATTAAAGCAAAATAAAAATTCTTCGTTCCTTAACCTTGTCAGATAACCGGACATTTTATGTCTGGTTGAGTTTGACATCGATTGGCAAGCCTGAGTATCTTTGACATTATTGAGTCAGAAATTAAGCTTAGAACGAATTCAAATGTCTAGAGTTGGGATGGGGTCCGCAAAAAAAATTTAGCTCGATAAGGGGTCCTCGGACTACATAAGTTTAAGAACCCCTGCCCTACAACACCATTTTTGAAACAACAACTACTAGCAAAAGCTAGAACAACATTATCCTTGAATGGATGAAAAACACTTAAATTTAGGAATGATACGAGTATGTAGTATTTTGTGCAAGTAAATCTGCATTTGCAACTTATGTACATATATAAAGTACACCCATGTTGACATTTTACTCAGGGTTACCCACTGTTCAGTTCTTTGGAAGTTTTAAAAGATGTGGAAGGGTTGGAAATGTTAATTACTATATACCTTTTCAAACGTTTGACTTCGACTTTGGACTTTTGATGTACATATCAAAAACTATGGGGAATACAATAATAAAACCAAGCACCATTTTTGGTGAAAGGATTTTAGTTTAACATTAAATTTTTTTATTTATAAAAATTTATTCTTAAAATATTTTAGATATTTTTTATATATTATTCTTAAATCAATTCTAAGAATGTACAACAAAAGTGGAAGGGTTTTTTGCA
This sequence comes from Meiosimyza platycephala, assembly GCA_963662105.1. Classification (NCBI taxonomy): domain Eukaryota; kingdom Metazoa; phylum Arthropoda; class Insecta; order Diptera; family Lauxaniidae; genus Meiosimyza; species Meiosimyza platycephala. The sequence goes on along the minus strand of OY759211.1, from coordinate 64,303,701 downwards.
GTGTGTAGGAATAAAAATACGCATTTATAAGAGTTTATTTTTTTAATTGTGGCTGAAGAAGAGCATTACATATTTGCATGCCATAGTTAAGTCTTCATCCGGAATAAATGAATGATCATGCGTGCCATTTATAGTTTTTGAATTTGTAAGCGCGGTCTAAGGAACGTTTCATGAGTGTCGTTCTCTTTAATTGACCAGTAAATAAAACTATTTTTGTTAAAAGATTGCTAGGCCCGTTCATATAATTTAGTCGCACTTATTATTTGTTCTCTTTCCTATAAAACAACGATTATTTACAGCCTCCTAGGTACGCTACTGGTAAGAATTAAATGTTAAAATTATCTACTTATTCAAATAAAATTTAAGAATCAGTACTAATTGTTAAAAATCAGTAAATTTGCGTACTGGGGTCGAATCGCCGCTTCCGTTAACGGAACGGCATTCGTATCAAAAAAAATTACGTGATACGTTAATCGAATGAACGGAATGGGATTATGTCATACGATAGTTCATGGAACGAAATTTGTGAAGTTTGTAAAAGATTTTGTAATAGATTTTGGAATTAAATTTGAAATTATAACGTCAAAATAGATAAACAAAACAGAATTATTTGAATTTATTATTTACTTTATTAAAATTATTTGAGTGCGAAAATGGATCCATCGGTATTTTTTTATCTGAGTTCATCTGAGGAAAGTGAAAAAGATGAAAGGATACTGCGTAAGCAGCTAAGAGATAAAAGCAATCCTCTTGAATTGTCGAATAAACCATAAGTCCAATTTTAATAGCATATGTATTGCAATCGCAAGGGATTTCACAGCTTAAATGCAATGATTGTAATATAATTTATTTGAAACAATTTAACAAGCACTAATTTCATTTTATGTCTTGCAATTTAGATATGGGCATTTCCACAGAATGGACTGAGAATTAAAATGTTAATAAACAAATGATTTTTTCTAATATTATAGTAAAATAATGTCTAAAATCTTATATGATATGATATCTCAGTTGTTATTATGAAAAAATTGGTCTGAAAACTGAAAATATGTTTTTCTTGCTTTTTTCTACTTTTCATTGCATTTTCTCTTCAGTGTTTTTAGTTAACGTATATGTATATGTTATGGTTGCACTCATCTTATGAAATATTTCTATCAACATCTAATTAATCCCTAAAACCTTAAAATAGACCAAAAAAAGCTCGATTAACGGTAAGTTTTTATTTTGATTTAATTTCTATTCCAATGTCGCGTTCTTGTACCTGAATCGTCATTTGTTATCAGTACTCTGCGATCGTTCTAAGCAAGTGTCTGCCAATTTTAATTTCAATCAAATCTAGTATCCTAAACTTAAAAAAAAAAATGGCTGCGTATAATAATCATTCTAAATATTTTATTTTGATTTTCAAAGTTTGTCGCGTTTGCTATCGTAAGTATAAATTTTTTCAAGTAACAATTATTTTATTATTTTAACGTGCATATATATTTATGTAGATGGGTAAAGCCGAAAGCAGAAGGGAAGCATCAATACGGTACATCAAGAAACTTAAAAGTGATCCCGCAAAGTTTAAAGTATATCACGATAAAGCTGCTGAGAGGATGAAAAGACGCCGCGCAGAACTATCCAAATTAGCAGAAAATAATAGCGAGAAAAACGAAAAAGATTGTATCAGGCAGAAAAAGTTGCGTGTTAAAAAGAATAATGATGCTAAAGAAAAAGAGATCATTCAGCCTTATACCTCCAAGCAAACATTTGGAAAAGCAGTAAAGAAGGCACAGAAAGCATTACCAGTGGACTTAGCAAGGAAAGCTAAAGTTATTAAATATAAGAAATATGTCGAACCAACAAATGCTACAGAAAAGACCTCTGGACTCTCTTTGGGAATGGAAAAAAAATTAAGAGTTGTGAACAACTTTTACATACGAGAAGATATTAGCGTTCAATCTGCAGGCAGAAAGGATACTCTCATCGTTGATGGAAAAATGATTGCTAAGCGCTTTATGCTTGTAACTGTATCGGAGGCGTACGAAGTTTATAAAAAAAAGTTAATTGGTGAATGCGTAAGTAAGTCAACCTTTTTCCAAAATCAGCCAAAGCATATCCAGCTCTCGAACAAAATGCCTCATAACATGTGTGTATGCATTTATCATGCAAATTTTAGTTTTTTGTTAGAGGGTTGCGCAAAGGTGATTAAATCGTTTCCTAGCGGCTTCCAAAAATTCTTATAATCTGTTTGTTGCAATATTGAGGATGAACATTGTATGGCAAACGGTTGCACAAATTGTACAAAGGATGTAAAAAATGACATAGTTCCTCTAGCATACTTATCAAAAATGAATGAAAGTGTGAAATGGCAACATTGGAGAAAAGTGGATAATCGTATAATGTTAATTTACACTGTTGCTCCTTTATCAGATTTTATTCATGAATTAGAAGTGCAGCTGCCACTTTTTAAGCGACATTTCTTTGTTGAACGAGCCCAACAAAAATATTTCGAAACCGTTAAGATATAAAGCCTGGGGAACTAGTATTATAAATTGATTTTGCAGAAAATTATAGGCTGATCTGCCAAAATGAAGTACAAAGCGCGCACTGTTTCGATTTTTACTTGCGTAGCGTGGATGTTTACAAAACTAAATCATTTGCTGTAATCAGTGATAGTTTAAGTCATAGCAAAATCGATGTTTACTTTTTCGTAACAAAACTTTCTAATTTTGAAAATATATTTTTATTCTTGGACGGAAGTAGCAGCCAATTTAAAAACAAATTTATTATTTCGAGTTTATCCGATTTCTTAGTTCAATTCGGTTGCAAAACAATTCAATGGAACTATTTCGCAACCTCGCATGGGAAAGGTGCAGTCGATGGAGTTGGAGCGGTGATTAAAAGAAAAGATTGGCAAAAAACAAAAACAAAAAATATTGTATTATGTGACGCATTTTCTTTATTCAAATGTGCACAAGAGCATATTACTGGCATTCACATGATGTATGTATATTGGTGCTGACAGAATTAAAGTGATTTCGCCAACTTTAACAGAAAAATGGAAGGATATACCGAATATTCCAGGCATCCGAAAACTGCATTGGATCTCCTGTGACGAGCATTTTAAATTAAAAATAGCTCAAACGGCATATTCATTGAAAAATAATATATCATAATTTTTTCACTTGCCTCATATGTATTCTTTTTATTATTATTAATATTAAATATGCTAAACTTTCATATAATATAAATATTCGATGTCTTTGGAAGTAAATGTAATCTTGGGTTGAAATTACTTGCACTAATCCTTATAACAATCCTTACGGAAAAATATGTCGCGTGCTAAATTATAGTTAAGCTTATAAAAAAAAACTAATGCAAATATTTCAACATGACAACTATCAATAGAAAGCCACATTATTCTATTTCAGTTAAAAATTAATCGCTTTGAATTATCATGTCAAGTTTCGCAGATTTTTGCATTTTTCTAGATGCAGTCGAAAACGAGTTCCATTTTGTGTCGCGTTCTCGATCACATGTATATTGAATATATCGGAAACCTCAAATGGACAGAACCTACCTTTTTCACTAAACATAGTGCTACTAAAATGCTATCTAAAATTAAAAAAAAAAAAAAAATGAGTTTTCTATATTTTTTTGCACTTCAAAAGCGTACGAATGTCGCGTTCATGAAAATCCAATAAGTGCGATTGACGCTAAATTTGGAGGAGCAGCTCATGACTCCTTTGTATGGAAGCATTCAAACGAGAGGATGTTTCTTGAGAATCAATTCAATTCACACATAAATCAAAATTCTTGGCTCTAAGGTTCAAAAAAATAGAGTCATAAATTTTTCATTATATTAATAATGTAACTTCTTTTGCAGGTGATTCTGGTTATCCACTTGAACTCTAGTGGATAACGCCGTACAGGAATCCACCAGAAGGTTCTAGTTCCTTTGTTTGTGAAACCGGAGAGGAAACTCAGATTACGAAAATTGTTCAGAATATAAGAAAAATTGTTCAATTTTTAATTAAAAACAAAGCATTTATTAATTGAATATTTAGTGGATCTGTGTAATACTAAGAGTCTTACTCATACATATATTATAAATTGTGTATTAAAAAAAAGGAACAAAATTCATTTGAGATCATAAAGAACATAAAAAAGGAATTATTTAATTTCATTGTCAGTGCTTAAAACTAGAAACCTTTTTTTTAGAACCTCCAACTCTAAAGTTTTTATCTCCAAGTCAAGTTTTATGCTGGCCATTACACCTTTGTGTTTTTCTTCCTTCATGGCCAACAGTCTTCTTTGAATAATTTAAAATTCATCAAACTGTCCTTCCATTCTTTTTTGTGAAGAAGTTGCTGCATTCAAATTTTCTTCCAGCAACATTAATTTTCTTTTTTTTACAGGTAAGTTTTTGGGCAATGATGTTTCCTTTTGAAATTCATTGCCGTCATCGTCCGAATCCTTAAATACAAACTCAATGTTGGAAGGTGTTGTCGACGGAGTTTCGTTTTCTTCATTTTTTCCACCCGCGCATATTCCAAACGTTGACACGCTTAGTAATCCTTCCACGGCAACTTCCAAGCCACTTGCTACTGCAATATTTTCTTCAGCCTGCGTCAGCACCATTTCTTGAAAAGGGCCTCCTCCCGTTTTCCGCTTTGAAGCTTTATTGAAAGATAATTTCTTCTTTGCTTGGTATTTTTGATCTGCAAACACTTATAAATAAAAAGTTTAGGTTCATACATCAATTTTATTGCCTAATGATCTTAAAATACCTTTCGCCATGCCTTAGCATCTTTTATTGGCGGACCAACAGCAGTTAACTTGTTTTTTAAACTATCCCAAAGCTTTACGGCAAACGTGCAAAATCAAACGTGCAAAAACAAAACAAATGCAAACAAAAACATTATTTATGCGAAAGGCAATTTTTTAAGCATGTATTATTGAAATATTATTTAATTGTTGTAAAAAAATGCAATTTCATGGAAAAATAGTCACCGATATTGCGTCTGGCGTCATCACAAAATATTGAACCAGATATTGAAAGTCTTATTTTAAGTAAACTCTGTTAATATGTTTGTATAACATACATACATATGTATACATAATATGTATAAGATTTATGAAATGTTTTCCTTTTGTTGTTAAATAAAAATACAATTATTTTATATGCCAACATTTATCTTTATTTATTAACATCAGTGATGCACGAATTTCTACTGGGTCAATTTTTCTATACGTGGAAAAGACAAAACACATTTATTTTTAATTTTTTTTTTCGCTAAAATTTCTTCACACATTTGTACACATACTAGCGCGAAATGTTTGTTGTAAACGTCAGCGCGCAGTCGACTTTTGGGCACCGCAGCTGGCCATCCCTACTTTAAATTGATCGAATAACAATTCGTATCAACAGATACGATTGCGTACTAGTTCACTGAATACACCAGGGGTTCTTAAACTTATGTAGTCCGAGGACCCCTTATCGAGATAAATTTTTTTTGCGGACCCCATCCCAACTCTAGACATTTGACGTCGTTCTAAGCATAATTTCTGACTCAATAATGACAAAGACACTCAGGCTTGCCAATCGATGTCAAACTCAACCAGACATAAAATGTCCGGTTATCTGACAAGGTTAAGGAACGAAAAATTTTTATTTTGATTTAATTTTTCCGATTTTTAAAGGACTTTTCAACACTATATATGTTATGTATGTCCAGTTTTTGAAGATCCAAAAGTTTAAAAGCATGCAGACACTACTTTCTAATAAATATTGATACTTATACCATATATCTCTCTGCATTTTAAAAAATCTTAAGCATTTTTAGAGGCTAACATTTTTTATTAGGATTTTCATGTAATTGAAATACAAAATGAATAAAAATTGGGGAAATATAAAGAATTAAAAAAGTTTCAAGTCAAAATATGTACATTAAACTCAGACAAATATATCTTCGTCAAAATAAAGCCTAGAAAATAATTTTTTTTTTCAAATTTTTTTTAATAAATAATATAATAATAATAAAGCTTAAAATTAAAATTATTTTTTGGTGACTATTGGTTATTTTATAAGCGAAAATTGTTATATTTTCTTCTGTGAAAGTTTTTACTTAATGAGATGGATGATGTTGTTTTCTTGAAACCAAATCCACAATGTCGGGCTCTATATTCTGAAGTTTTATTTTCAGATCTACTTCTACATTAAGCTGGTTTCTGTACGTTGATTTTACATATAATAGTACCGAAAAGACTGTTTACACAAATACGTTGTATCAAGTTTTGGATGCCCTTATTTGCAAGTGCAGAGTAATCGGATTTTAGGAGTAACTAAAAGTTAGTTAGTTCAATTTTATTGAACTTTAGTTTCAAAGAAGTATCGCAAGAGATAGCCATGAGTATATCTTGCTCTAATGTCGATAATTGCTTTGCAATACTAACATCTGTGTGGAATGGATCCCTGATCCAGTCGTTGCCAGAATCAGGATAGCGAAAATACTTCCGGAAGCTGCTTTTTAGAGGCATTAAATGTTCGATAAAAAGCACGAGAGTTTTATTATCGAGCACTTTATTAGAAAATTCTATAAGATCGCTGAGTGTTGAAAAAGACTCATACACACACTTTTGAATGTGCTTTGACCATAATTCGTATTATTATAATCGCTTCTATTTTAAATAGCTAAACACCGTTGGGACTTGCGACTTAGCTTCTGTGTCAAATCTCACAAAAAAATAGAATTTGTTATATTTCTCTGCGATAAATTTTCTAGTATCAATTTTGTACGCACTATTAACGTGTAGGAAAAATGTGGACGATAACGCACATCCCAACTGCTCTTAACTTAAATTTTAAATTTATTTGTAGGTGCACCTTGTAGGCTCAAATTAAAACTTACAAAAATTGATGATGTTGTCAAACAGTGGGAAAAGTGGAAACAGTTAGGTGCTGGGCATCCCGGGTTTGAACAAAAGTAAGTGCACACTTTGTTTTTTAAAAATATGTGCAATCATTTAATAAGCCATGTCCATGTAGAATTTTTAATTAATTAGTTATTTAAATAAAGCGAAAAGTTTGATGATGTAAAATTATTGATGTAAAAATTGTTTCACGGACTCCTAGAATGGCTTCACGGACCGCGGACCCCTGGTGGTTTAAGAATCGCTGGAATACACGATTCGGAATTATGAAACTTGTCAGTCGTTCACGTATGGCATAATGAGATACATACATACAATTTTACTTTACGAGTTGTACGTTCACGGAAGCGGCGATTCGACCCCTGATTTCAAAATCTCGAAAAATCAGTATTTTTAAAGAAAATTAGTAAAAATCAGTACATATACTCAATCAGTATGACAACGAATCATAGACACGGCCCTGCAGACTGCATTAAGATAACATTTTGGTGAATTTTACAAACGTAATTACTATGAGTTTCATTGCCAACAGCCAAAATGCATCAGAAAAACTGATTTCAAATCCAAGATTTTTCCCCTTAAAATATACAAAGGTTTTAACTTTGCTGTAATCCGATCCCATAAGCAACTCGACGCTTGTTTTGCGTCCACAGTTTTGACTCGGTTTTTTGATAGGTCCGAGTGCTCTACCATAGGATAGGCTGTCTCTCTAGGCGGTCGAATACTGACGAATGCTTGGAGGAGAATGCTCAGCTAGTTCTCAGCATTTCGAAAAAATTAAAAATCACAATATCTCAAAAACCCATAAAAAAAATTTTCATTTTCGAATTTATAATAATTTGCAGCGTAGGTTCCCAGTTGTTATTTAAAAAGTGTACAGAAAAAAACATAGTGCACTAATAATAATTGTTATGATCAAATATATTTTAACTTTCGATTTTAATAGTCGACAACACTGTTACGACGCGTGCACGCAGAGAAAAAACATGGTTGAGCATTGTCACAGCAATCACTTAATATTTGCAAAAATCATTCACTTGTTTCCACAATCAAATGATTATTGGTTTTTACCACAACATTATCCCTATAATAAAATATATTATTATTATGATTAATATTTTATAATAACATGATTGTTCTATGAAATAATTATAATATGGTTACTTTGGAAAAGCCTAACATTATCAGAGAAACCATTTAAGAATTGTCGCAATAATTTTTTTTTGCCTCAACAAAATATTTTATGATTTCTTACCATATATATAGTTATAAGTAATCAAATTAATATAGGTTTATACTTTCAATCATATAATGATCAGTATTTTATCAGCATTAAATATAATATGATTAGAAGGAATAATAACATTATCATTTAGTAAGTAGCTGTAAATTTACATGCTTATTTATTTAGTTACTATTTGGCAAATGGTGTAGTCGGTTGCATTTGTTAATTAAAAATTGTGTAAAATACATTGTGAAAATAAAGTGATTTTTAAGTGATTTTGCTTATTAAATGTGTTCTCCTTAAATGAAATTCAGTTTAAATATATGAAAATTATGTGAAATCCAAAAGTGTTAGTTTTTAGTGCAAGAATTGTCCTTGTATTAAACAAAATCAAAAAATGAACGGTTTAAAGTTCGTTAAAACAACTTTTCTCTCATAAAATTTATACATAAAATAAAATAAATAAAAAAATTCTTTAAATAAAAAATGTATTTTATTGACATGTATGTCAATCCATGTAACCATATTATGATAAATTGTGGCCATATTATGTTTATTTTGACAATAGTATGGTTACTTTTTGAATCATACTATGGTAAATTGACTATATTATGATTACTTTGAACCATAAAATGGTTACCTTGGGCCATACTATGATTACTTGAACCATAATATGGTTTTTTGAGGGATAACAAATGGTTAGGGACCACATTATGTTTAAAGGGAACAATAATTATATTTACAATGACCATTAAATTGTTAAAGGCAACAATAATATGTTGAATATATTCTGTATATTATGATTGGTATAATAAAGCACTATGTTTGCCTCAACCATAGCCATTATGCTCTTCGAATATGGTTGCCACAACCATATTCCTTCTCTGCGTGTGTGAGTGAGAAAAGGCAGGAGGCAGCAACGAGAGTAACAACGACGATGATGAGGAAAATTTTTTTCAATTCTGTCACTCAGTCTCAGAAAAAACTTAAGAGCCACAAATCTTTAAAGACTTTTTCAACGATGCGAGATTCCTCGGGGAACACATTCATAAATTTCTGTTGAAATTAAAGTTTTGATTTTGGCTGTTGTAAGTGATATAAGCTTCTCTGCTAAAATTGAAATGTCACAACCTCTGTAGATAAGATAAGTTTATTAAAATACAATACAAAATAAAATAATAAAATTTAAGGTTTCAAAATAACAAAAAAAGAAGGGAATGAACTTGTTCGTATATATTTGTTATTCGTTTTCGTGATCAATTTCAGTTAAATCTGGATGGTAGTCTAAAATGTCTAGCGTTGTCAAATTAATAAAGAAATTTTTATTTTTTTTTTATTTCATCAACTAGTGGCAGCAGTTCTATTAAGTCCTTTTTCTTTTCTGAGTTTATTTTTATATGCAATTCATAGCAAATCTTCAAATGACTTAATTGTATACAGTTTGTATCCCGTTTTTTAATATTTATCAATTTGAAAGGTTCATCTTCAGTTAAGGAATTTTAATACAAAATGGTTTCATTCTTTGAAAAATTGTTTTTTGAATAAAAGCTAACCAAAATGCCAATAAATCGTAGGAGCCCCAATTTCGAAAAAAGCTAAATTTTTTCATTATTTTAAGTTAAATCACGAAAAAATGTTTTTTTTTTTAATAATTTTTTTTTTTGTTCAAAAATGGCTAGACAGCGCAAATCTTGTCAGAAATTAACAATTTTTTCTTATCGAAATTCCAACAAATATCCAGAGTCCGAATTTTGAAATAAAAATGTTTTTTTGGAAAAAGCCAAACAAACATTATTTTTAAATATTTTTTGTTTCGAAAATTGCTTGAGACCGGAAATTTTATCGGCAACGAACAATTTTCGTTTTTAACTGAAAACTAATTTAAATGCCAACAAATCGCCAGACCCCAATTTTGAAAAATAAAGTTTCGTTTTTTATAGTTAAAAAAAAATTTTTTTTTAATATTTTTTGGTTCAAAAATTCCTAGCGTCCGGAAATTTTATCGGAAATGAACAATTGGCTTTTTAAATAAAAGCCAACCAAAATGCCAATAAATCGTCGCAGCCTGAATTTCGAAAAAAAGTTTTCGTTTTATATAATATTAAGTTAAATGCTCTGGGCTCTAGAGATTTGTTGGAATTTTGATAAGCTTTAATTAAAAGAAAAAATTGTTAATTTCTGACAAGATTTGCGCTGTCTAGCCATTTTCGGGACTTAACTTAAAATAGTAAAAAAATTTAAATAAAAAAATTTAGCTTTTTTCGAAATTCGGGCTCCTACGATTTATTGGCATTTTGGTTAGCTTTTATTTCAAAAAACAATTGTTCATTTCCGACAAGATTTGCGGTCTTGCGGTATTTTCAGATGTGCGCGGAAGAATTAATTTATTTGGGATAGTCCGTATTTGGCTGAAAAAATTAAAGGAAATTTGACGAGGAATTCAGTGGTATTTTTTTTAGTTTCATATCGAATGGTATTCGCTCTATAAGCTAACTTTAAACAATTGATTTGTTATAAAAGATATTAATTTTTCATTAAATGCCCAAGGCAAAAACTCTACATGAAAGCTGATCTCTTTAGCGTTAAAACGATATAAAAAAATTATTTTTCCGTTAAAATTTACCGTAACTATTTGAGTTGCATTCGCAACTCGATATCTCTCGATATATTCGATAACAAATCTATTCCTGATTTTCGTGCCCATTAATATAATACCTAGAATATGTAAAAAAAATTTGGAGCGATTCAAAGATGTGTCGGTCAGAAAGTGTTCGGTATGTAAAAGAACGTCTCTTATATGTATGTATACGGAATATTTGAAAACGGATTATATAGAAATACGCCTTTTGAAAAGGCCAATAATAATAGCATGAACTTTCAATTTCCACTTAAGTCGACTGAAGCGGTTCTGTTTTGTTGCCACAGAAATATACGACTGCTATAACGACTATATAACGAAACTCGAAATTATTGTAAATATTAATCAAAATTTAAGAAAAATTAGTAGGTAATTTAGTAATTTAGAAACGGTTCGAGTGTCTATTAAAAATTACTAAGAGTAATATAAAAATTGCATCAAGCAGGCATTAATTTTTCGAATGCAAGTTTTTAATTTTTACAAAGTAGATTTTAAAATTTCTGCAATAATTTACTTTATTTTAAAAGGACTGTACTATTTTTTAAAAAGTACATTATAAAGTTTTTATGATGAAATAATAATAACGGAAATTTATTTTTAAAATTTTTTGTGTGTTGAAAAAAATTGGGACGGCCAGCGAGTTTCCGTTGCCGCTTTCCCGACCCCGTCCCAATTCGGTTCAACACATTACTTCAAAGCCAATTAGTAAGAGTTTGGCAAGCCTTATATATTTATTTTTTTGCATGAGCATGTTGAGAACTCAAACAGAGTACAAATTAAACACGAAAAAGAAATAAAATTCAATATAATAAAAATTAATAATCTTGAAATAATTTTTCTATAACTACTTTTTAAAAATTATAAAGCGGGAATCATATATTACAATATGAAATATATAAAAATTCTGATGTCGCAATTTATTAAAATTTAATAATCTTTGTAAAATTTCAAAGTTTTTAGGTGATTTGAAGAAATGAAGAAAATAGTTTTTAATATGCACTTATTAAAAAATGTAAAATGAAAATATTTACAAACTAGAATAGAATTTTTAATAAGGATTTTTTATTTATTACTATAAAAGAGTAATATGTATTTGTTTTCAGATTCTAATTTTTATAATCTCCTATTAATTTTAAATAAAATTTGAGTTGGTGTTTTTTCCGTGTACAGTTGAACGTCTTTTGTCCACGGGCAAAGATATTTTAACGCAGAAACGAGCCTCGCTTTCAGACGAGAACTTGAACATATTAATGAAATGGAATATCCACATTATACACGGAAAAAACGAAACTCGAAATTCTTGTAAATATTAATCAAAATTTAAGAAAAATAAGTAGAATTATTAGTATTTTAGAAACCGTTCGAGTTTCTATTAAAAATTACTAAGCATAGTAAGGGTATTCCTGAAAACTCGAAAAGCCTCGAAAACATTTTCGAGCCTCGAAAATAATTTGTATGAAAAAAAGTTTACGCAACTCTCGAAAACTTTCGAGGCAAATTTGATGCGAAAGTAGCCTCGAAAGTTGGAAAATGAATAATTTGAGCGAGAACAGCGCAATTGTTCTCAAAAAGATAAAAAAGTGTCAAAAACGAAAATTAAATTATGACGATTTTTCGATTTTCAAAACAAATTTTAATTCGCTACAAACTTTTTATTTTGGTTCAGTTAAGCAATTTTATGTTTCTATTTAAACAATATAGGTATCAGTTGATAAGTTATTTATTAAGCTATAATATTAGTGTGAAAAAGTTTCAAATCGGTCCATCTATAATCAAGAAGATTGGTTTAAAGTTAATCCTAAAAAATGATTTTTTTTAACAAATTAAAGTTTTTTTATTTAATTTTTTTGATTGACAACTAAGACACATGTTGATTTCTCTCAGGAAGTTAGGCAGTTTTAGGCAACAAAAGGCGTTTCTCATTCGCTTGCACGTTTGCATAGATTGGGGTGTTCCCTTAAACAAGCTCGAAAACTTTCGAGGTTTCCATGCTTTCGAGTTTTCGCGCTTAGAGGAATACCCTTAATATAAAAATTTCAAGGAAGTAGGCATCAATTTTTCGAATGCAAGTTTTGAACTTTTACAAAGTAGATATTAAAATGGCTGCAATAATTTACTATATTTAAAAAGGACTGTACTATTTTTTCATTAAAAGAAGTAATAGTTTTAAAAAGTACATTATAAAGTTTTTATGATGAAATAATTTTGTACATCAGTTATGTAATCTTTTAATTTTGTATTGAATTGAATCATAAGTGGGGTTATTAAATTCTACAGTAGAGTTTTGACGCTGTAGAGCTAAACCTAGTTATACTAGTCTTCTGCTAGGAAGCCTCATCAGTAATGTGTTATACACGTATGTATTGGGACGTCCCAATACTGTTCAAGACATTACTTCTAAGTCAATTAGTAAGAGTTTGGCAAGCTATATATATTTATTTTCTTGCATAAACCTGTTAAGAACTCAAACAGAGTGCATAATAAATATAATAAAAATTACTAATCTTGAAATAATTTTTCTATAACTACTTTTTATAAATTATAAAGCGAGAATCATATACATATTACAATATGAAATATGTAAATATTCTAATGTCGCAATTTATTAAAATTCAATAAATTCTTTATATAATTTCAAAGTTTTTAGGTATTAAATAAAATGAAGAAAATAATTTTTAATATGAAATTAATAAAAAATGTAAAATGAAAATAATTACAAACTAGAATAGAATTTTTCATAATGATTTTTTATTTATTACTGTAAAAGAGTAATATGTATTTGTTTTCAGCTTTTAATTTTTATATTCTCCAATTAATTTTTAATAAAATTTGAGCTGGTTTTTTTCCGTGTACCAGATGAAAAAATTACACATTTCAATTATACACGTATTATAATTATTATATGTAGTTTTTTCTAAAATTTTTTTTCATTAATTGATATTTTTAAAAACCGTTATTTTTCAAAAAAGTTGTAAGAACGTCTTACTAATTCAGGCTATTAATAAAGCTTAATTTTTTCTCTTTGAAATGATGTATCGCTTGTTCTAAATGTTTGAATAATAACCCATTTCTTAAAGGAAAACAAAAAAATTTATTTAATCAATTCTTCTGAAAATTATATGCATATTTATGAATAACAATAAAAAGAACACACAAAAAAATTTCGTTATCATTACGAATTTCTTTGTAATTTTAATATAGCCAATTTATTTTTTATTTCAAAAATCCTATATCTTTTTCTTGTTTTTCTATTTCACGAGCCTTCTGTAGTTCAAACATTTCTTTACATTTACTGCTCTTGTAAGACCTGTCCTTCTATTTTCTACCTTAATTTTTTTTTCATAACTAGAGAAAATGCAAATTCATGGGTGACACTATTACACCTACTTCAAGACAAGCTAAAATAATTAGAAAAATCGAAACAAATATGAATATGAATAAATTATTGTAATGCCTGGGTTGTCTTGGCTGTGTAGGGAGTCCAATAAGACCAGCTCCGATGGTTTTACTTTAAATGGAACGTTTCCTGTTTTTTCAAATCAACTTTATACTTGATTCTTTGTTTTTGCATTGGCAATCTGAACAATTTACACAATGAAAATAAATGAATAATGAAAAATTAATAAGGAGACAGGAAATATATGAATACCTTCTTATTAATTAGCTCCAGTTTAAAATTATCACCTCCTTCCAGCAGCAGCAATTGGGCCATATCTTCTGCCGCTTTCATTTTTTGCCGTTTTACAGCTGGCGCCAGTGATTTTGATAATAGTATGCTTCCAACTTTTGACAAAACATTCATAAATTGAACATCTTTTTGTTCCATTTCGTTTTATTTTGAAGTTGATGCTTTTGGTGAATTTTCATTTGAAGGTGAGGTGTTTCATCAACATCTATTTCTTAATATTCTCCAACGAATTCAAAAAATGCATCATCTAAAATTTGAAATTAAAACAATTAAAAACAAATGAAGCCAAAAATAGTGCATTTAAAAATTAAAATACTGTTGGCAACTTGATTCACAGCATCTTTTGAATCGTTTTTAGACGTCATTCTCAATAATGAATAATAAAGCTTGATTAAAATTAAGAATTAATAAAAAAAACATCAGAAATGGAAATTAATTATGTACCTTATTTTCAATTATTTTCGCGTTTCAAATGAATCAATAATTTCTTAAAAAAAAGGCCTGCATTTACTTACACACACTTCAATTCAATTTCACATACAGGCAAATAAATAATATATTTTGAATAAAATTCAACGAATACTCGATTGCAGAAATTTAGAAATCCAAATATAGTATTTTCCACTTACATACATATTAGTAGTTGCGGATATAGCTTTTCTAAAAATAATTATAAGTTGAAAACCTTGATATCCAAAACATGGGTAATTTAAGAAAAATAATACAGGAATACAGGATAACACTGAGTCACTAGTATGGTTGTTGTTGCAACCACAACGAGTAAACGGCAGCGCTTTGCAGTGGATAGCAAAGACAAGCACCCAGCAGGCAATTGAGCAAGGCCTTCCTCTGAGAAGGCCTGCTAGCACTGCTGCGATGGTAAGAGGCCTTCTCAAAACAAAATCTTCATGCAAATAAAAATATTTATATTCATTTTTTTTATGATTTTTTTTTGTTTACATTCTGTTAATATCAATAAGTAAATTTTATAAGGAGTGAAATTTTAATTAGCAGAATAGTGACACTCATTGAGTGTACACTCATGAAACTCTTTCAAAGTCATTTTGTTGTTATTTATTAGATATCATTACAAATTGAATTAAATAAAAAAAAACTCGAATCATAAAACATTGCAACATATGAAATGAAAAAATACATGGAGTCAGGCCTAATAGCGTCCCTGCTGTGGGAAGGACTCCATGTATTTTTTCATTTCATATGTTGCAATGTTTTATGGTTCGACATAACTTTTTTGTCATTGCATTGTACATTGTACATCAAAAGTAGATAAATGGTTGGAAGTAAAGAACGATGTGCATGTTGCCAGGTTGGTCTTCTGTTTCATGTTATGTTAAGGTGATGGCGGCAGAGTGTTGTGTATTCAATGTCAAATTATAAATTAAGAAAATGTTACAACAAATAAGCATTGAAAATATCAACGCAACTGCAAGTGAGGTGACGCGGATAAAAAAAAATTAACTCATAACATACCATAACCATAACATGAAACAGACACTCAATGGAGTGTAACTATTCTAAAATAGGGGGAGGGGGGCGGATCCGGCAAAATCTCACCAAGGGGGGGAGGGGGCCAAGGAAAACCTAACGTCAACTTTTTAATGCATAGAATTCACATTAAAAATTATAATTTAAAGCTCACAGGAGAGGGGGGGGGTCCCGTCAGATCTCACCAGGGGGAAGGGGTCCAAATTTTCAAAAAAACACCTCATGTAATTAATGGACGTCCCTAAACAAAAACAAACATCATAATAAAAAAAAATTAGCATACATATTTTTATTTGCATGAAAATTTTGTTTTGAGAGGCATCTTACCATCGCAGCAGTGCTAGCAGGCCTTCTCCGAGGAAGGCCTTGCTCAATTACCTGCTGGAATAATCATACAAACAATCCTGTGAACTAGTAGGAGTACAATGATTATACGAGTAGTTCCTAAATACTGTTTTAAGACACAAAATATACATAGGGGAGAGTGGGCCTTTGCACTCTCCATCACCAAAAAAAAATTCGTTTGTATACAGTTCACCGTTTCATGGTAACGAGACCAGACGTGTTTTGCGCAGCATTGCGCAGCAAAAAGTAATTTTTTTGTTTTTTCTCAATTTCAGTGATGCTCAGAAATTAATCATTCTTTTGCTAAAATGTAAATATATAATACAAATTAAGCAAGTGTTTATTCAAATAATTGAAATTATTTTTAATAAAGTTTACCGTAAGTTTAAAAAATGTTTTTGTATAAAAAAACACAAAGGGGCTAGTGTGGACAGTTGAAATGGGGCTAGTGTGGACATGTCCACACAAGCTCCATTTGCATTTACTTTGATGAGAAGGTAGTAGTAGCACGGGAGGCAGCGTTGCATTTCAGGTGGCGATTTCCTCCCGTTTAATTTTGTTTTTAATTGATAGTTTTGATATGGCTGATAATCGAAACAATCGTCAGTCGCCAGGCTAGTGGTGGAGCTGGTTGTGAGAAAATGCGCATCATGTAAAAAAAAGAATGTCCAAAACCCATTTCAATTCACTTGAAAATTTGCACAATTAATGTTAAGATGATCATAATAATAAAAATAATAGTCAGCTGCGTGTATAATGGGGGATTATACGTCAGCTACTTACATAAACGTGTACAAAAAAAAAAAATTTCTAAGGTCATTTCAAATTCAATGAAATTTATACTTTTAGTTCATAATATAATAACAATGATAAAAAACATAATCAGCTATTCTTATAATGGGGGTAAGACCGTCAGCTGAGTGATCATTAGGGTGGTTCAGACACACATGGGAAAAATTAAAGATGCTCCGATCTTCGATCCCTGGGCACCAAAAGTTTCGTATTGATGTCAATAAGAACCACGTAAAATTTGGTCCATTTCAGAAGACATTTGATGGACCCGCTACTGTTTTGAAAACTGGAAAATGGTCTTTAATCTATCGAAAATCGTTAATATCTCCCCGAAGCTACCTCGTAGAGGGATCAAATGTATGACAAAGTTCTATTATTTTTTCTCCTCCAACATTTTTTCCGAATGTACTTACTCCTTATCACCACCCCTTAGGGGGTCTCCTCTGCAAAAATTGCATTCTTGTGAAATTATGAAATTGACTCCCCTCTTTTCTCAGACGTCTCGGGAGGGGTAAAATGTTAGACCATTTTCTATTGTTTTTACTCTCCCAAACTTTTTTCTCGACACACCTACCCCCTATCTGCCACCCTTTTGGGGGTCCCCCTACAAAAACACAAATTTTACGTGGTTCTTATTGGCATCAATACGAAACTTTTGGTGCCCGGGGAGCGAAGATCGGAGCAACTTTAATTTTTCCCATGTGTGTCTGAACCACCCTAATGATCACTCAGCTGACGGTC
Source organism: Meiosimyza platycephala (assembly GCA_963662105.1). Taxonomy (NCBI): domain Eukaryota; kingdom Metazoa; phylum Arthropoda; class Insecta; order Diptera; family Lauxaniidae; genus Meiosimyza; species Meiosimyza platycephala. The sequence continues at coordinate 64,285,848 of OY759211.1, read as the reverse complement.
TTACCCCCATTATAAGAATAGCTGATTATGTTTTTTATCATTCTAATTATATTATGAACTAAAGTTATAAATTTCATTGAATTTGAAATGACCTTAGACATTTTTTTTTTGTACACGTTTATGTAAGTAGCTGACGTATAATCCCCCATTATACACGCAGCTGACTATTATTTTTATTATTATGATCATCTTAACATTAATTGTGCAAATTTTCACGTGAATTGAAATGGGTTTTGGACATTTTTTTTTTACATGATGCGCATTTTCTCACAACCAGCTCCACCACTAGCCTGGCGACTGACGCTTGTTCCGATTATCAGCCATATCAAAACTATCAATTAAAAACAAAATTAAGCGGGAGGAAATCGCCACCTGAAATGCAACGCTGCCTCCCGTACTATAGGTAATGTCAATCGAAATTAAATTTATTTACAGATGGTGCGTACATACAAACGGAAAACGGATCATGCTGATATGTATATCGGAGAGTTTGGTGGCATTATTAGGGTGGTTCAAAATAAAATTTTTTTTGCATCAGTTGATAGATTAAGCTCAAAAATACTTATTTTCGACCTTTCCCTAACGATTGGTGCAAAAAAAAATTTATTTTAAAGCACCCTAAAAAATTGGTCAAAAGGGTCGAAAACGGTACTTTCTAAGGTTCGTAGCCACCCTAAGTGGTGTCCAAAATTATTTTTTCGAGCTTACCCAATCGATTGAGACAAAAAAAAAGATGTTCCGAAAATGGGTCCAGAAATTGTCAGACCTTTTCTAAAAGCTTGTCCTCAATTATTATCGAAACACCAGACAAGACAAACGAAGAACCTCTGAAAAGAAAAAATTCAGCTCCAAGAGACATTCGTTTTCCCCAAGATTAACATGGGATAGAAATTGAACTGTATTATTATTGTCTTTAAAAATATATATATTTGAACTCTTTTTTTTAAGTTTCTGTTTCAATTTTCAAGTTTCTATTGGTGTCCACCAGAGAACTGCAAGAGTGCCAAATTTCACAACCCTAAGTATACTCGCTCAAAAATGGGTTGCGGTGCTACACACACCGCAAGACATGCAGTTTATGCAAATATATACTCATAGCAATATAAGTATAAAAAATGCTGCGTAGCTGGTGCACTTGAATTGCTTTTTCGCACATCGTTGTCGTATGGCGGTCGTATTTCTCAAAAATCGTACAAGTAAAAAAAATATGCGGTGCCAATAAAACACACACTTAGAGTAATTGTGTATTTACTTATGTACGCATTTATTCAGCCGCCGATCCTCTTCACTGTTGCCGAAATGATACAATTGATCAAAAGTGGTAATTTTCGAACAAATTTTTGGGTCGTTTTTTTTGTTGTTGGCAGTAGCAGCCAGTGCTGTCGTTTTAAAAAAAATTTAAGTGCTCAATTTTATATAGTTGGGTGTTTTTTTGTGATAATGGGTAGTACTACACTAATATATGATTACTGACACTTACTCATATGATAAAAATAAATTATTAATAAAAGTTTACATAGTATTTGTTGAAATTTATTTATTATACTATGAATATTGTTACATGAAAAACATTTATTATGTTATGACTAGTTTTGCATACATAACTACGCAAGGGCACCATAACGTTTTAAAAGCGGGTGTGGAATTCGTTGAAACGCGTGGGGGGAGGTTCGAAAATTATGATATTTTTAAATTGACGATAGTCTTACAGAATCATGATTATGAAGAAGTAATGTAGGATGTCTACAATAAAGTTCTCACTAATTATTGCGTTAATAAAAAAATGTTTATTTTGTCAGAAACTCTTCATTCTTTCCTTGTCTATTTTATCAGCCAACTTGTGGTACATGTGAAAATCCGAACATGATATGTATAAACGCTTTTAACCCATCGTTGAACGCATACCCAATTTCAGCCTCTTAAGAGTCGAAAAACTCCTCTCAGTAGAGCAAAATGATGCAGATATAGTCATTAACAATTTCACGAATCAAACGAATTCTGCAATGAGGTCCTTATATTATAGATGTTTATATAAAAAATCTACTACATCTCCTAAACTTTTCAATTTAGTTTCATTTCAGCTCACCAAAAATGTTTCGATCACTAAGTAAATTATCTTTTTTGAAATTATCTTTATAAAAACTAATATTTTATCAACATCACAATCTTTGCGAAGTACAAGAGCTTCAAGGGATCTGGAAGCTTTGCTAAATCTGTCCAAAACCAGATTCTCAGTGACGAAAGAATTTGGTCGTACACATCATAATAAATTTTTCTATACAAACCTTCTGGATTCTGAAATATATGATTTTCTACTTTTTTATTGGAATCAATACGCTTGAGAATTCGCGGTTTGAATTAAAATTTCCCGTGTTGAACTCAACATGGGGAAGTCTCACCCATGTGAGAAATTGGCCGCGTTTAAAAAGTATGAATCTTTCTTAGTTAAATTCTAATGGTGATGCGATGTTAAAATTTTTTAATGTCAAAATAAGAAAACCAAAATAACGAACGATGATTTTGACACTTCAAGATTTAAATAATGCCAATATAATTGAAGCATGAGAGATCAAAGAACGGTGGGCTAATACAAATTGCGGATTGGTTGGTGCAAATTTTCAGTAGTACAAATTGACGGTTGGGTAGTACAGTAGTACGCGTGGCTGAAGGGTAGTACAAAAGTACTATAGTAGTACAAACGACAGCACTGGTAGCAGCACTGATCGTCGCTTTCGATTACACACCCGAGCACGCACGAAACAATTTTTCGAAAAACACTGCACAAAGCATAAGCAAAAAAATTACCCGAATGCGAAAGCGCCCTATACTGAACGTATTGCAACAACTAGGTGGCAGTGCTGTCGTTTCGAAAAAAATTTAAGTGCTCAATTTTATATTTTTGGGTATTTTTTTGTGAAAATGGGTAGTACATACTACACTAATATATATTTACTTACACTTACTCATATGATAAAAATAATTTGTTAATAAAAGCTTATATAGTATTTGTTGAAATTCATTTATTTTTGTACGAATATTGTTACATGAAGAAACATTTAAGTTATGACTAGTTTTTCATACATAACTAAACAGCCTTTTTTAATCTTGAATATATAAAAAAAAATAACATGAAAAAAATATAAAGTAAACGTAAATAACATATAACTGTCTTTTTTTAGTTAGTAAAGAACTAAACAACTATTTAACTCTAGTAACTGTAAACGAAAAAACAGCATTTTTCGTTGGCAAAATATAAAATATATCGTTACCTTAATATAGAAAGGCCCTAACTAACATTTTTTTCAAAATCGAGTTTTTTTATTGTAGATGTCGGTAGGCCACCCACTAATACAATATTGATAAAAATGTGTGTTCCAAGAGACGCATAAAAAAATTATTGCGCAATTGGCCGCGTTTAAAAAGTATGAATCAGCTAAATTCTAATGGTTGATGTGATGTTAAAATTTTTTAATGTCAAAAGTAGTAAACCAAAATAACGAGTGATGATTTTGACACTTCAAGATTTAAATATGTCATCTTCAGGGATCAGTTTAATAACTTGCATATGCCAATGTAATTGAAGCATGATAGATCAAAGAACGGTGGGGTAGTACAAATTGCGGATTGGTTGGCGAAAATTTTCGGTAGTACAAATTGAAGGTTGGGTAGTACAGTAGTACGCTTGGCTGAAGAGTAGTATAAAAGTACTATAGTAGTACAAACGACAGCACTGCTAGGTGGTGGTTTCTACAGGCATAAACTTTTTGCGGTCGCTCTTCTCATGAGTACAAAAATGCGTAAAGAGAAAAGTGATAAGTATTTTTGCGATCGCATTGTGTAAGAATAGCAGAACTATAAGTAAAAACAATACCGCATAGTTTTTGTGGCGGCGTATGTAAGCTCTTTTTAAAATAATTTAAAAATGCGTTTACGAAAAGTAGAGTAGTAGAGACCTCTCTCGCCCACAAAACTGACACTTTACAAGACGCTCATCTTACCCGTGCTACTCTACGGTGCAGAAGCATGGGTTGTGTCGCAGACCGATGCAGCCACACTTGGGGTGTTTGAGAGAAAAATTCTCAGCAAAATACTCGGTCCTGTTCACGTCGGCGACGACTACCGTATTCGAATGAACCATGAACTGTACGAGCTCTACGATGACATCGACATAGTCAAGCGCATCACTATCCAACGTCTACGCTGGCTGGGACATGTTGTGCGTATGGACGAAGAAGCTCCGGCGAAAAAGGTGTTTGATGTGGAAGCCGCTGGGCGACGACGGAGAGGAAGACCATGCCTCCGATGGAAAGACCAAGCTGAGGAAACCCTATCCACGATTGGTGTGACTGATTGGAGAAGGCGCGCGCGAAGCAGAGGCGCCTGGAGAGAGCTTTTGAGGTCGGCCGTAACCCGGTAGCGGGTTGTTATGGCCACCCAAGTAAGTAAGTAAGTTTACGAAAATAAAAAATTGTAACTGTTTGTGTAATTATGAAGGTAAGAGGTGTAAGTGATCGCTAAAAATAACTTTATTACAAAAAATAAATATCTACATATACAATTTTATGACTATGTCAAAATTGTCCACACTAGCCCCCACCCCCCCCCCCCCCCCCGCTACATATGTGCTCAAAGTTAATTTTAAATAATAAACAGATTAACTGCATTTACATAAGGGCTGATCATGAAAAAACTTACGTTTTTATTTTTTAAGATTATACCCTATCTGATAATCTTATTGGTCTAAAAAAACACAAAATTTGTTCAATATAAAGTCACGTTTAATTTGATGTGTAACACTTGAAGAAAGCACTTGCAACGGCAAAGATGTCTAGCAAGCAACAAAAAATCCGCGTACTGATTTTATCTTCAAAATTCTGAGTTGACAAGTCAGCTATGTATGTATATCAAAAATAGTTGGTGCATCAGATAAAACTGTCTTTACGGAAGACGGGTTAACCTGTTTCTCGGAAAAAGGTTCAGGCAGAAAACCAACATTTTCTAACCCAAAGGTAGCGGCGAAGGTGAAGCGTTTTTTCAAGCAGAATTTCACCACCTCAGTGCGAGGTATGGCGGCTAGAGAAGGTAAATCAAAATCTACTGTACGAATGATAAAGGAGAAAAGTAAGCTGAAGATATATAGAATTTAGATAGTACCAGACCATTTTGACGAAAAGCAGTTGATGGCTCAGATGCGAGCCCGAAAATTGTATGAAAGGCACCTGACTAAATTTAATTGCTGCGCTATGGATGACGAAACTTACGTTAAAGCAGATTTTAAGCAGCTACCTAGGCATGAATATTATAAGTACGTCATCGAAGAAGGACCATGTGCCTAGTAAATTCAAAGAGAAACAAATTTCGAAATTTCCGAAGCAATATATGGATTAGAAGGTCATATGCACCTGTGGTCTTAGAAGCAGCTTCTGTCTTACGCAAGACACAATCAATTCCAAGGTTTATATAGACGAGTGCTTCGAAAAACGTCCTCTATCATTTATTCGTGCACAGTAATGTTTCGGCCTGATTTAGGAACATCTCATTACTCTAAGGCTACGATGGAATGGTATCAAAGTAAAAAGATCAATTTGGTACCAAAAATAGCAAATCCGTCCAGATCTGCTCAGAGCTTTGCTTAATTAAGCGAAATTGTGCTCTTATGGAAAAAGATCTTCGATAGAGCAGTAAGACTGTAAAAAATTTGCAAGACTTCAGACTTAAGTGGAAAAGATCGTACCGTACTGTCGATGTAACAACTGTGAAAAATTTAATGAACAGTCTTAAGAAAAAAGTAAGAAATTTTTATAAAAAAAAAAATTGTTGATTGGTTTTTAGTTATTTATATTCTGAACACTGAACACCATTATTAATAAAAAAAGAAGACAGACCAAAAAATTTATTGGGTATTTTTTATAAATGAAAAACAAAACGTAAGTATTTTCCTTGCATACAGTATTCTGTAAAAAGGATGAAAATTAGCTACTCACGAGTTTTAAGATACAAAGAAAGAAAATGTTAGAGATGCAAGTTTCACCCAAAACTTCTTGATAATTTGAAGAAATAATTGATAGTTATATTGTCAATATATATGCGACCGTCCCCGTAGAAACAGATGTCAGAGAATCGGTTTTCACTTTTTGGCGGATTTGTGTATAGTAAACCGCGGCATATTCGTATTTGGGGCACATTCGGCATTGCCGTTTTCACTAAGAATTGTCGAATAAGGGATGCCTTGTAGTTTGAAGATTCTAGATAGTTGGGATGAAAAAATATAAGTGATTGTGTGTTTTTTGCTCATTTCTGTAATTTTGCACTTCAGGTGAGTAAGCGTTTTTTTTGTTAAATTGTGTCCATATAAAAGTGAAATTTTGTGAAAACTGGTATTGAACATTAAATTTAAAGTTGAGCAATTCAAGCCTGCTTTAATTTCATAAATTTTATTTCAATACCTATATTAAAAAAGAAAATTTTCGACATTGGGGACATGCGGCAGGTGCCTTTGTGCTTTTAAACCATTAATGTTTGCAATAACATACAAACGTTATAAACCATACAAACATATCTCAACAAAAAAAAATAAAAATTTGAGCAAACTCAACGGCATTTAAAAGGGCAAGACTTGTACTTTAAGATGCTGTTCTCAAATATAGGCCAAAATCATTAGCTTTGGACTTTTAGCCTAGGTAATATCGAAAAAGAAAGCCAATTAATAGATTTGGACTTTAGCGCATCTAAAACCTTTGGAAAAATATATTCAGGATTCTGTGTTAAAATCTTGTCGGCCTTTGTAATTTAAGAACATCGTATGAGAGGCACTTCTTTGATCCAGCAACTGCAGATGTTTTCCCTCAAGAGGGATGCAATGAAATGTTTTTAAATTGTTTTTACATTTTATAGGCCCGTGTCGGGGCACATTCAGCAAAATGACTATTTTTTTTTAAATGAAAAAGAATTTATGTTTTGGAAGCCGTATTAATAATTGTAAACCTTTTTTTCTGAGCTAAAACACTAACCTTTTATACAACGTTTTATGTTTTCAAATACATATATCAGTTAATTTTGTTAACATGAAGGTTTACATTTTTGCTGCCAAATGTGCCTCGGTTTACCATACCATGTCATCTTAAGAATCACATAATGCAAGTTATTAAAAACTCATTTTCGCACACTACGTGGGTTAAAAATCGTGGCCAAAATCATTTCCAAATTAAAACGAATGCCTCATACCGTTGCCTTTTGTAGTTGGACTAATAAATTAGTTATCCAGACTTTTTTATTCAAAAGTTTGTGTTAATTCTCTTATACTTCTACATAATTAAGCAATTTTACCATCTTCTTTTATTGACGTTCATCATAACTGCAGCATAACAAAAACCTTATGGATCCAAAATTCCAAGTCCAGTAACAAAACTTACGGGTGAACGATTTTGTAGCACTTGCCATTTCTTCGCATTGTGTCTGTTTATCGTTCTCCTTCTCAACTGGAAAGTTCCTTGTCTACAAACAACTGACGTTCATTCGTCTAACAGTCAATTGTCGCTTCTCACAGTGACACAACGTGACATGTCCTTCGCACATGAACTACTTTATGTCTTTTCATTGTTTGATGAGCCCCGTTCACAAAGTTGCTTTGGGGCGTACAAGTGTCGGGTATACATTATACATACATACGCTATTTTTCAATTTTTTTTTTAAATAGAAGGTACGGTACTTATATGAAGAAATTCTTTTAGGTATTTTTGTGAACGTTAAAAAAAAATTTTTTTTTTCGAATTTAGTATCATTTTGCAATATTTTCATCAAATTAAGGATTCTCATATTCAGTAACGTAGGTAAGTGGGGCGCCAAATGGCTAAGGACATTTTTAATCTCTGGTCAATGGCCCACTTTTCGAGATCGAGCAGAACGAGTGTTCATTAACCTAAAAGACGTATTTTTAATTACTAATATTTCGATTAAAAATAATTTTTTGATTTTTTATTTAAATGTTTTAAGAAAGAACATTATGTTTTAGATTTATTACCATTTTTTAAAAAAATAATGTTATTTAATTTAAAATAATTTATGAAATGAATACATATATCGATTTATTCTAGGTTAGTTTACGTTAGAGTGGCGACTTAACAACCATGCTAGAAGCCATTAAGTAGCACTTATGTGCTGTTTTAAAACCACATAGGTGACCCTACAAAACTAGTAAAAGGATTGTCAAGACATTTTTATAAATGCTATATCCAGTTAGTCCTGTTGAGGTAGTTAAGCAGTGATCCGATTTTAGTTTCGGTCAATCCGATGAGGTTGTTAAAGATAGCTTGTCCTTGATATCTGAGCCTGATTCTGGCAAGGGCAGTTGCAGAGATAGTGTTCAATAGATTCATTCTCTTTTGCATTCAGTTTTTCAGCATGCTTGCCGATAGTCCAATGCAAGTCGCGGTGATTTTCAGGATATCTTTGCGGCTCTTGGACATTAGGTCATTGGTTTTGAAACATTATATGATGGCCATATTGTTTTGTATATTTTACAGTTTTGCAGGGTTCTCCTGTTCTTTGCTGCCTTAGCAAGAAAATACGAGAAGACTTTTTTCTTAACTATTCCAATTGGAATGAGCACGTGCTCTGAGGCACCAGATTCGTCAAGACAGGAGTTGTGCCTTGCTAATTCGTCAGCTCATTTATTACCCTCAATGTTCCTGGGGCCTGGAAACCATATGAAAGTTTTGTCGAGCTGACGTCGCAGCCTAGCTAGTGCTCTCCCACATTTTGCAGCTAACTTAGATTTTATCGTCTCCGAGTTTAGAGCCTTGATGGCGGCCTGGCTATCGTAGAAGATGGCTAGAGTTCCTATATTTGTATTGCTCACTAGTCTGCAGGCTGCTAAAATAGCAAAAATTTCTGCTTGGAAGTCGCTAGCTGAGTTACATAGGTAAGCGAAAAGATTGAGAAATTTCTGGGTTTTTTTTTTTTAGTAGACCGCCGCACCTACACCGCAGTCCATCTTTTACCCATCGGTGTATATGGCGATTTCAAAATTTAAGTTGATAGTGCCTTCCACCCATTGAACCCCCTTCCGAAATCTTCACTTGAAAGTTTTTCTCGAAGTTGAGTGTAGGGCAGATGTAATTGATTGAAAAATTAGCCTGTGCTATTGGCAGTGTATCGAGAATGGACCAGTATCCGTGTTGCTTCCTTACCCAACAACCAACGTCTCTGAGTCAAATCGCACTACAGGACGCGGTTGCATTGAATAGTTAAGTGGTTAGAATGCGCTGTGTTTTGAAGGTCAAATCTTTTAAGAAAAAGTCATTGGTCGTTGATTTCTTTAAAATGGAAAATTGAAAGAATGGTATATGAAATTTTGAACATTTTCCTTTGTAAAAGTGTCAAAAATTTTGACCAAAACAAATGTACCTACTGATTTTTTGTGATCCCGAAACGGGAAACTCCAATTTTCTGAAAACTACTAAGATGTGACTTATACTACTCTTGCTCTCAGCAGCTCATATTTATACTAAGGGGAAACTTAATTCTTTGGGTGAACTAAATGCATCTGTTTAAAAAGATTTTAATAATACACAACTTTTTTCATAAAAAACATTGTAAATGAAATCGGCATACATTTTCGAAGTGTTTGAGATATATAGATTGCTCTTGGCAAAGTTCCGAAATATTCCATAAAATTTCAATTGTTTGATATATAGGTACTTTTTTTAGAAGTATTCTTATCATTTCCGTCTCTGATAGAAACAATAAAACTGCAAATTCGAAAATATCTGCTCCTGTTCCACATTCAATTTCTGACTTATCGCTGTAAATTGGTATTTTATCCTTACCTAAAACCGTGTAAGATATCAACCAATTATTGGTAAAATATCAACCATTATTAAATTGCAAGCTTTACTGAATGCATGGTGCTACATTATCAGGGTTGCCAAATGGGCGTTTTTTTTGAGGGCTTTAATTTGAGGACTTTTCAGAAGATGCCGTTTTTATGAGCAAAAAAAGTTCAGCAAGATTTGCACAAAAATATTTTTTGTTTTTATTATTTTAAGGGGAAAAAAATAGTTCTGGGAAGGCCGTTAATTCATTGATTTCAACTTGGTATCCCTATATATGATTTTGTTATTTAAAAAAATGGCCGGATTGTCTATTTGAAAGCAAATAATCCCTATTGGAACTGTGGGCATTCAAATATCGAAGGGAATGCGAATCACAAACTATTTCCACTGCTGGGGCTCTTAAAAACGCAGCTTAAGTTGGTGGCTGAGAAACAAGCAAATTATGGATGGAAGCGCATCACAAATTTTTTCACATCTCGAGCATTATGGTCAGCACGGAACCATAACAGAGTAAAAAGTATTTTATATCTAAGGCGACGAACTGTCCGGTTGCTGGCGGTGGTCCTTAAGGGCACTATATAGTGGGCGTAATGGTTAAGAAATTGCAAATGCCTCACTACGACCTCTGCAGATGTTGCGGAAATAAAGAAGAGACAGAATCAGTAAGGCATCTTTTATGTGAATTTACAGGACTTCAAGAAAGTCGACTCCGATGAGCTCGAGTGGATATACACTATATTATAATTAATAAGAAAATAAGAGTAGTTTTCCTGCTCATAGCGTACACATGAGAGTATCACAATGGGCCAATGGCCCATGGGTATATTTGCTGTTGACAGGAAGTAGTCTTACCTAACTTAAAAATACTCAAGCCGGTTTTTTTAACAGTTTCTAAAAAAGTTTTTGATATGCTATTTAGGAAACTTTGAGTGGCACACCATACAGGGCAAAAAAGAAGAGGAGTATGTTGAGAAAAAATGAACCATTTGAATACAAACATTTCCACTTAAAAGAACTCGATAAATAACGGATAGTCTACTTTACATGGAAAGCAGGGTATTCGCGATTGCGTTCAATATGGTCATACCTTAGTCGCTTTTGCGTTGAATATAACATCTTATTCGTGTTTGATTTGAAAATTCCCGCGTGTAAATACAAATAAATAAGGCACCTTGTTCAACGCAAACACGTAAAGGGTTTTTATTTACGTGAATGAGTTACCTTATTTGTTGGGCAAATCTATATAAAAGGACATTGAGAAAAAATAGGCAGTCAGTTTTCGCGCTTGCGAACAACTACGTAAACTGTCATGGATGTTACCGATTGAATAATAAATATGCATGGCAAAAGTAAATGCTTCTGACAAAAAAAAACATCATTATTACTTTCTTGAATAGGAAATTTTAAATTTTATTATTGTTGAATTGAAAAATCAATCAATCAATGAAACTCAATAAGGATTCATAAATGTTCTGATCTGATTCGCATTTTGGAAAGCCAAACAAATTTAATTACCAAATGTCAATTGACTTCGATATTTGCAAGTAATACATAAAAAAATTAGCTTAAAATATACTTACATACTATGTATGTATAGTTTGCAGTTGCCAACAGAAACCAGAAATGGATATCTTTAATAGACGAGGGGGCGGGTGCTTTTAAAGATACTATGTATTGAGCTGTGACTTTTAATCTTTTTAAGACATAAAATGTTTCAATAGCTGGCATCACAAAGATTTAAAAATACATAAATTGGGCTTTAAATGACTTCTTATTTGTAGCTCTATTTCTCACCCACCATATTACAGAGTTAAGTTTAAATTTATTTCAAAAATTTAGAGCCCCTACAGACTCTAGGGGTAAACGAACTGTTCAACCAAACAGGGCGCCCATTCGCGAGGGGCGCGTTGTTGGGCGCCATAATTTTTTTTTGTTTGTGAATGAAAACTCTTCTGATCAGAATGAGGTAGAGGTGCGAGAATTTTTAAGCTAAATCTTCCACTAAAAATAACAGTTTTAAGCTAAACTTAAATGCAGATAATTGCAAAGATGACTCACAAGTTGAAAGCAGTATTGACAAAGGGAAAGCTTATCAAGAAGAATCTACGAGTTCACAACATACAGCAATATTAATACGGAATTGAATCAAGACCTAAGTATCATAATTTTCATGCAAGTTCCAAAGTCAAATGATAAAATGTATAATTTTAGGAACAAAAAAATGTACGGTCTTGAGAAATCTGCAAATTACAACTTTGACATTGCAGATCCTACTTCTTGGTTTCAAATTTGCAACTTTAAAAGAATTGATTATTTAGTTTCCTTTGATCCTAAACAGATCAAATTGGAAATGTTTCCCCAATACAAAAGTGGTTGTCATTTTTCAAATTCTCTCTAGCATCATCTGACGGAAACGCTTAAGTCACATAAGCAATAAATTAATCACATATGGTATATATCTTATTTAACTTAAAGTGAGTTCGAATCAACAGTTGGGAAATACAATCGACCGTGCAGAACAGCAGAGCACGGACTTATCCAAAGAAATCATATCGGTGAAAAAAAGTTTTGACGAGACTAATGAATATTAATTCGTTTCTCTCCGTTAACAATATGGTAATCCAAGGTTCTTTCGATGAATTGTACACCAAAAACAACGGAAAGTATTTGGGTCTTATACAACGGCCGAATCGTCTCCAGTATGTGTTTTGAACTTTATTAAAAAAACAAGTTAGAAGATCTTAACCCTAACGTTTGGATTTGTATAAGGATTTTATTAACGCCTTCAATTTCGTAAGCGGCAAAAGGTGCTTTTCTGAGATGGGAAAAGGAAAAAGGAGCTTTTCTGAGTTGAAATTAATAAAAACGTTTTTGATCATCTGAGCTCCCTAGCAATTGTATCTATCGAGAATGAAATGTCACAAAATATCGATTTTTCAGGAGTTATAGAACACTTCGCTTGTCTAAAAGTAAGAAAATGTAACTTTCTCAAAGTCTTATAGTTCTAGAACCAACATAATTTCACTTCACAAATATCAGGATGGATCGAACGGAATCTATACTGCTATTATTATATAAAAGAATTTAGAAGATTGATAAACAGTTTTTTTGCTTTAAAATTCTCTCTCTTCTTCTGTCACATATTGTAGCCTATGAAAGATAGGTATAGAAAAAGGGCTATCGAAAATTTTCTGAAGAAGGCGCCAATTGCCCTCGAACCGGAACTGTAGGGAATTAAGGTTACGTATACGACAACAGTTACCTAAATGACTTGGGAAATAATTGCTCTACAGCTGTTCTATGAATGCTATTCATAGTAACTACTTATTATATGTAACTACTTTTTAAGGATATATTTTAAAGATAAACCCAATAAGCAATAAACTTGGTGAATGGCTGGAGCTCAAGTGGTGCTCCAGTCCTTTTCTCCAATCTCTTATGTTGGAGCTCCACTTCACATCCACTTGAGATCTATGTCATTATCCAAGAAAATGGACATAAGTTCTCTAGTGGAGATAAAGCTGGATCTCCAATTGCCTTCTGAGGCAATTCTCCAAGCGAACTCCAACACTCAGAAAATAAATTTGGTTGTATACCCCGAAAAAACGAACCAGATATTTTTTATATTTTCCTCACAACTATATTAATTGGATCTTAATTTTTTATATGTAGCACAGAGAGAGAACATTTTTATGTGTCACCGACGAGTATTGAACCCATGTCTCTAATGTTCAGAGCACATCTTAACCAACTGAGCTACCCTTAGTATTATATTGCGTTAAACTAGAATTGTATTACTACTGCGTATGTAACGACACGGAATGCTCAGGTTCGAGCCCCACTGTATACAAGAAAAAATGTTTTTTTTTTTAAACGAAATAGAATTCAAACTGATTTCCAGTTCAACTACAAGGTGATGGAGCAGGTTGGAGATCAGGTAGAGGTTGAATCATATATCTCACACGTTAGAGAAAAAACTTTCTCATATTTGTTGAGAATCTTTAAAATTTCAGTAAATACATTTAAATTAAAAAAAATGTTTTTTATTGCTATGGGATGGAACTAAATATAACCAAATATCACATTTTATTCCTGTAATTTGTATTGATCAATGAATGTCCATTTAAAAGTCAAATGCAAACCTTAAATCTATAGAGAATTTTTTTCAAACTAAAAACTACAAGATTTCCATGTGAGAGCCCAGGAAAAAAAGCGTGTCTTAGATCCCGATCTAGGATTCCATCTCTGGTTGACACACTACCAAAATCGAACAAACGCACGTGATATTGGCAATGCGAGCCTACTTAGCGAGTCGTACACACATTTGTGTGATATTAAAGCGCCGTAATTGAAAAAGCCTAAAATTAAATACACACGAGATGCAGAAGACGTACCATTAAACGAGACTTTAAAGACTATAATAGATGAAGTTGTCGAAAAATACCCACGTCATATCCAATTTTTTCTCGTCGACGAAATCATTCAATAAATCGTCGATTTCACCAATCTTTACGCGAGACAACACAATGTGCTGGATGATGTGTCGATTTGTTCGAAATTGGCATTTTACTTTTGTCTGGATATAACCACTTGCCAGACGTTATTCATTTTGGTCAGTTTAAGCGGATTTTGGCATTATTGCGATTGCAAAATAAGCTATAAGCAGAGGCAAATTCAAAGCGATCAAACGACTTCTTCATAAATGCGACAACGATGAATTTGGAATATTCACAACCCATCTTTCCATCGATGAGCAAATTGTTCCTTGTAGATTTCCATGATAATGCCAATGCAAATTATAAACTTGGCATTCGTGGGAAAAAGTGGAAGTGTCCTCTTTTCAGTGATGGTCTCAACACACCTGTTGCAAATGCTTGGAAACTGCGCTGTTTTATGGCCAAAAAAAAATTGAGACCTCCAACGTAAATTGTTTTTCGTAATGAAATTACTAGCTACTTTCTCCCCATATCCAAATAAGGCGATGCTCAGACCATGAGTCCATCAAAGATGAACAGGGTCGTCCGCTTGATTGGCTACGACTTGCGGTTCGCAACCATATGACGTTCACCTGACGGAAAATATCGTCGCTGCAAGCAATGCCGTAAGGAGACATCCATTAATTACGTGAGTTAAAATAGGGGGGAGGGGGTCCGGCAAAATCTAACAAAGGGGGGGAGGAGGTCAAAGAAAACCTGACGTCAACTTCTTAATGCATAGAATTTAGATTAAAAATTATAATTTAAATCTCACGGGAGGGGTCCAGCCTGATCTCACCAAGGGGAGGGGGGGTCCAAATTTTCAAAAAAAAACACCTCACGAATTAATGGACGTCCCCTAAGTACACCATCAATATTTGCCAACGCTGCAACATTCACTTGCACTCCAAAGGTTTCGCATTATACAGCCCACATAAGTAATTGTAGTAATTCAAAGTAGATTTGATATAAATAATAATTATAAGACAAAATTTTGTTGGAAAATAATTTTTTTTCCAATTTATCGAATTTATTTTGATATCGGTTCCAGCCGACGGTCGAAAATTCGATCACTCTGAAAATTTCTTTGCAATCGAAATCACTTTTCAGAGTTCTAAGAATATGTCCTTTGAAGGATTTTCATAAAATACTAAAGATACTCCAGATTTTCTATCAATCGATTGCTATTTTTTTATATTCACAGTGGAAAAGACCGTTTTAGATTTTGTCCATCAATTTGAAAACGGCAGGAACAATAAATAATTTTTTGGAAAAATCGCAGTTTCGGAAAAATCCATTAAACTTTTGTGGTGTCACCAGAATTTTCCGCGCCGAGCAACATCCACCCTAGCAACGTTTCTGCTAAATAAGCATATCGCGTATGCGAATAAAGTAGGCACTTTATTTGTGTTTGCATTGAACAAGGTACCTTAATGGTTTCAAGGTAACATTTTGTAGGACTTAAGCGTTTAAAGTACCCTATTCAATGTAAACACGAAAAAAGTATCTTATTTGTTGCAAAAGCGATATTGCAATTCGTGCCGAACACGCTCTGACAGAAAGTATTATGAATGTATAAAAATATAATATTTTAAAATGGATACCACAAAATAACGACTCTTCTTTCTGTTGTTGACTCAAAAGGAGTCACGAAAATTAATCAACATTGTTTTAAAATTTACCCTTAGGGATTTCGGCCTACATCTAACATTGCCGCCAGTGAAGGGTTGTAAACTTTAAGGCCATTGTAGTAAGTAAAGAGAGATTAATACGCAACATTTTGAATATATTCCATTTATTTGTTGACTATGACGAATAATCTGCTATTAAACAAGCGGCAAAACCAGCAATGTAACAACTCCTAATTAAATTTAATTGCGGCTCATTAAATTGAAATTCATCTTCCTTTGGCTACGATTCCTTCTAACCCACGCGCATTGTATACCTCATGTGTCTCGCAATTTCACCCGGATACCATGGAGTCGCTGTTGGCTCATCGTTTCGAAACATAAAGCAACGTAAACAACCTTGTTTACGTGTTTGGTTGTGAAAAATACTCATAACTCTTGCACGAGCTATGTATGTATGTATGTCCACTGATTGTGAGTGGAAATGCAAAGTGGAATGTAGATTTCGGTTTCGCCCCAAACATTACGCAATTACTGGGACGCACAGTGGATGGGTTTGTATGTAACGGTGGCTATAAATAGTAAAAATAGCGCTAGACTCTTGAAATTCGGTACAGATGTTTCTTATGTTAAAAAAACGAAAATATGTGCATATGACAAAAATCAACCCACGGACACGCCTACCTCCCATACAACGTTGGAATGTGGTTGAGGATTTTTTTCTTCAAAAAGGGTATTTATTTGGCAATATTTATTTTAAAAATGTTGCAAACTATGCGATATCTTTAATGGTTTTCAAGCTATTAGAGATATACCAAAAACGGTGGTAACAAGTAGTAATAATAGCGTTAGACTAACGTGGCCAAAACGCGAAGCAGGAAAAAGTTGATGAAACTTCTTTTAAAATTCTTTTGTTTGTATTAAAAAAGAAGGTCCTCACTTTCACATCCCGAAAACCGTAGCAAATCAGATATTTCAATTTACTAGGCTGATTGAAAAGTCCCGGGCCTGACATAGAAAAACATATTTTTCGGAAAATTTGATTTTATTCTTCAATAAAATCTCCTTTTACCTCAATACAACCAGCATAGCGGGCCTCGAGCATTTTGATGCCTTTCTTGTAGTAGTCGCCATCAAGTTCCTCAAAATAGGCGTCCGTCTCGGCAATGACCTCTTCATTCGAGTGAAAGCGCTTACCAGCGAGCCATCTTTTCAAGTTTGGAAAAGATAATAGTCGCTGGAGGCCAAATCTGGAAAATACGGTGGGTGGGGCAACAATTCGTATCGCAATTTGTTCAATTTTGCCATTGCTTTGAATCACCGACATGATGTTGCTTTTGATCAATTGTCAGCAAACGCGGCACCCATCGCGCGCTCATCTTTTTCATTTCGAAATACTCATGCAAAATATTGAAAATACTACCGATCGATAACTTCATTATATCTGCTAGCTCTCTCCTTTTCACTTTGTGGTCTTTCAAAAGGATCAGATGGATTTTCGTGATCTTTTCTGAAGTGGTAGCCTCATTTAGCCGGCCCGAACGTGGTGCATCACTGGTGCTTGTACAACGCATTTTAAATTCAGCAAACCATCTGTAAACAGTTGTTTTCGACGGAGCAGATGTGCTGTGATGTTTTTAGAGCCATTTAAATGTTCGCTTCTCGTTTTTTCCGATCACAAAGCAATGTTTTATCAAAATCCGAAATTCACTTTGTTCCATAGTTAAAAAAAACACAGAGGTGGTGCACTTTGGACAGCTGTAAAAACCAAACTACTTGACAGATGTTAATAAAATTTCACATGTAGCCTTTTGAAGGATAGGTGCTGTCAAAAATAATAAAGATTCGATATTTGTGGAGCCCTCTCTGTTTCAGGCCCGGAACTTTTCATTCAGCCTAGTATTTTTCAGGAAAATCATATATAGACTATTTTCAATAAGGGTATTCCTCTAAACGCAAAAACTCGAAAGCAGGGAAACCTCGAAAGTTTTCGTACTTGTCTAAGGGAACACCCCAATCTATGCAAACGTGCAAACGAATGAGAAACGCCTTTTGTTGCCTAAAACTGCCTAACTCGTGTGAGAGAAATCAACATGTGTCTTTGTTGTCAATCAAAAAAATTAAATAAAAAAACTTTAATTTGTTAAAAAGTAATTTTTTTGGATTAATTTTAAACAATTCTTCTTGATTATAGATGGACCGATTTGAAACTTTTTCACACTAATATTATAGCTTAATAAATTACTTATCAACTGATACCTATATTGTTTAAATAGAAACATAAAATTGCTTAACTGAATCAAAATAAAAAGTTTGTAGCGAATTAAAATTTGTTTTGAAAATTGAAAATTCGTCATAATTTAATTTTCGTTTTTGACACTTTTTTATCTTTTTGAGAACAATTGCGCTGTTTTCGCTCAAATTATTAATTTTCCAACTTTCGAGGCTACTTTCGCATCAAATTTGCCTCGAAAGTTTTCGAGAGTTGCGTAAACTTTTTTTCATACAAATTATTTTCGAGGCTCGAAAATGTTTTCGAGTTTTCGAGTCTTTTCGAGTTTTCGAGGCTTTTCGAGTTTTCAGGAATACCCTTAATTATTTGTGTTATTTTTTGTATTTACTAAAAAAAGAAAGGTCTTCACTCACCGGAAACCCTAGCAAAATGAGATTTATTATTTCCAATGAAAATGCGGACCGCGCGAAGCAGGAAATCAAAAACGCGGACTTGCTCCGCGAAAAGCGGATCATATGGTCACGTTACTTTAGACTCTTGACGTTTGATCCAGAGGTTTTCTTTAAATTAAAAACTTTGGTTGATTTTTTAAAAATACGTCCGCCATCTTGGACCTGCCATCTTGATTGTGTCAAATCTGAACTCGGATTTGTTATCAGTGTCCCCCAAGATCGCTCTGTACCAAATTTGGTGCAAAGCTATTGACTTTCAAAAATTCGGCCACCATATTGAAATTTTCATAGCCATATTGAATCCGCCATGTTGGATTTTGTCAACCTGCCACACCATATTTTTAGAGGCGTTCATCATCTACAATTTGAGCCAAGATATGACCCGATCGTTTGCAAATTTTTAGTTTTATAAGCTTTTTTTGCTGGACACTAGATTTTTCGCCGGCTTCCGGCCGCCATATTCAAATTCGAAAACACCGGAGCTCTTGATCATATGAACGTTTTGAGACCTTAAAAACTTTTTTCTGCAGCTCTCATTTTTAGGCAGACCTCTGTCGCGGTTGACCTGGAATGTCCCATATATATTTTTTCAAACAAGTTAACCCTTCAGTGTGTGACGGGGTACCCGGGTACCCATTTAATTTTCAACTCAAAATATTTTATGGTTCCACATACTCTACAACTCTGAAACCTTACGGAAAATCCTAATATTATGTTAATAATATATTTTCATATGAATGGTTTCACTTGATCAGTTTGAGGCACACACATTTTCTTTTTACACCTTTAACAGGGTGACGGGGTACCCAGGTACCCTTTCTACACTTTGTATGGAGTAGCATAAAATTTTGGTATTTGTTTGACAAAAAAGAAACTTTATTAAGTAGTAAACTTAAAATAACATGCTTATGTACATATTTCATTGTTGTTGAAATCAAAAATTTTCAGAAATTCCTTCAGAGTTTCATATAAAAAAACATCCAAAAAAAAAGACAGAAGAAGTGGATATGGGACGGATGGTTGAACGTTCATTACAAACTGGAATGAAGCAACTTTCACAGGCTTTCCGAGTTGTTCTGCGTTTCTTTCGTAATTGCTTGCATTCGTAACGTAATTGCAATGCGGCCACTTTCATCTCGATTATGGTCGTGGGAGTTCTCATTGTTCAATTGGATTACTCATCCATATATGTCCTTTAGTCCTGATCTACTAAAAGGCTTCGAATATAAGATTGGATTTTCAGTACATAGTTCTATGTTTGCCTTACAAAGCTCAAAACCTAGATCTTTCAAAAATTCTGAATCGTCTGAATCATATGAGTCCTCATCAGCTTCCATACATCCTATCAGCTCAGCATCTGAAGCTTCCGATGATACTTCGTGAACTGGTGGAATGTATTCATCTTCGTCATCAGACGGTATATATCCTTTCAAGTCTGTCCGAATTCGCTTCACTTTAATGCGATCACACAAAAATAAGCATAAAACTCACAAGTCAACATCAAAGTGTTATTGTGGGAAGTTATTCTCGAATGAAGTTATTCTGTCATCATAAAATGCTGTAAAATGTTATGAAAAGGGGAATCCCAAAATGCATGTTAATGCTCACGAGATGTGCCAAAATGAAAGTTTAGCTCAATGTCGTTATTTTGTACAGTACGAACAAGAAAGTTTGAAATTTTCTTAAAATTTGTATGGGGAAAGGTGTTTTTTCGTCACGCACAGAACGGTTAACGACTGTTCTGTTCCAACTGTTCTAATACTAAAAATTCGAAGAATATTTTTGGTGTTCAAAGTTCAACTTTGAGCGCACTGTGTCACTTAGACCAAAAAAAAAAACTTTAACTTTTATAGGTTTTTTGTTCCTTTCCTAAGTATTATCTGACGATTGTCGTAAAATTTTTTTAAATCACTAGCACTTTAATTTTTTTTTGTATTTATGGTCACGATCTCCCACTGTGGCGGGCCCAGTAACATAAAGGCTTTCTCTATTGAGTTTATATATTTATGTTTATGAGCCTGACCCTACCAGCTCAATTAACAACGTCCCGTTTTCCATGCCTACATTTCGTTAGTCAAATAAATTTGATACTTTTGTTCTTTTTTTCTCCCTTTTTGTCTAGCAAATATTTTTATGATTTTATTTTTATTACACAAGGAAACCCAAAAAATATCCAAACGGAACGTATAGTAGAACGGATGTTGTTTACGTTTGTATTTGTATAACAACAATTTTTATTATTTTCACCGGAATCGGCAGTTTGCCTTAACCTTTTAACAAGGTCGTAGACTTGATGGCAGCAGACAGCCAACGGCAACGTAAAACTTTACGATCTGACATTAAAATATATGAAAATAATACATCAAAATTGACTGGATGAGGAAACGGAAGCGGCAGTAGATAGCAGGGAAAATAATTTTAAATCTGCAATCGAATTGTTGAATGTCTTCTGCCCGTTTTTTTTTTGAGGATTTTTAATCCTTCTCATGCATGGCACAATAGGGGCAAAGGGAAAGACGAGAAATGGTATATTAAATTCTTATTAATACGTTTAAATTAAAAAAAAATAACATCGGTATTTCGTTCCTTTATGAATTCATTACCCATCTCATTAAACGTAAGAAGGATTACAAATATGTATGTACATAAATAAATATGTGTTCTTTTATGTTTTTATGCCAGAAAGTTTGTATTGTCGGATATAACATTTAATTTAATCTGATCTTAATTAACCACACTCAAGAGTTTGTGCAATTCTTAGATGCATGGGTTTCATTTTATCATATACAGTATCTACTCATTGAATTTGAGACGATGGAAAAATTTGGAAATTTAAAACCTCGGAATTTTTTAATTATTTTTTTATTGAAACATATATTGGGGGTGTTAACTGTTATTATAAAACCTAAATTTGGTATCTACACAACGTTTATGTGAATGTGGCAGCTGCCAAAGTAGTATGTATCAAAATAATGTTGTGTTTGTAATTTGAAATATGTAATTGATCATTTGTGCACTATTCTCTTTTGGGTTTTGTTTTTTGTATGTGCTATGATTCTTAACATGTTCAAAAAAACAAGGTGAAGAAAAGTCATTTGATAGTTTCTTCAAAACTACACCACGATGCCACCAAAACAGCCATTTTATAAGCGAGAACCGTTATTTTTGAAAACCCGACACTATGGATAAAATAAAAGATATTTCTGATCCTCAAAGGTCACGGGTGGCTGTTGAAAAAGATCAAGCGACATCGGAGTATATAAAATTATTGAAATATGGAAGTCCTCTGTGATAAACATCGCTAAAGGTGTGAATATGTCTACTGTTTTCTAAATATTCCCCCAAATAATCGTCAAAATTGTCCAAGAAAACAAAAAAAACTTCAAAAAATGACCAAAGAATTGTGCAGAAAACCATAATGGAACGAAGTGCCTCAACACAATCAGTACTGAACGACCTCAACGAAGCTGGAGTCGACATTTCGCTCAATACATTGTGACACCGATTTAAAGGAAATGGCTTGATATGCCGACGTCCAGCAAAAAAGCTAAAACTTACTAATGCTATGTGCAAACGGAGGCTGTAATAGGCTCAGATTCCGCGAAACACTCCCAACGACTACCAGAATATAATGACTTACTTTAATTCAGTTAAATTCACTGACGTCAACGTAAAGTTCTCTGAAATTTTCTTTTGAATAATTTCTTATGTTTTTATTTTTTTAAAGGTAATTTTTAGTGATGAGTGCCTGCTGGAAGCTGGAGTCAAATTTGCTGGCAGAAGTCCTCAAGAGAGATACCCAGCCAGCTGTCTAGCTCCAACTACGAAAAACCCACCATCTGTTATGATTTGGAGCCGCATAGCCGCCGAAGGGTTAGGGCCGATATAGTTTTTTGATAAAACAATATGCTCCGAACAGTATATTAACATTTTGAAAAATGTTTTGCTGCCCTACATCGAGACATTAGGTCATTCCAAGTATAAATACACATTCATACAAGATGGAGCTCCTTGCCATACGTCCAGAGCCAGTATTAATGTCCTGAACTCTTTAAATTTAGAAGTTTCACCAAAGTCGGGCAATTCGCCGGACTAAAACTGCTGGTCTTACTTAACCCTTTCACTACCAACTTTTTGTTTGCCAACGAATAACTTTTTTGACTTCTGATTCGTATCTGGAACACTTAAAATAAGCGTAAAAAAAAAAATTTTTTTTTATTACGCCCCCTCCACCCTCAAAAAATTTGTACACTACAGTGCACATAGGTAGTCACGGGTTATAGAAATTAATTATATTTTTTATCATAACTAGTTTTATTTATTCATTGTTTATTGATAGGAAAATATAAAATGTATTAAGAAAAATGCAAAAGAATTTGAAGTACATTAATTAGGTTGTATGATAAGAGAGGAAACAATTGCTTTCACGTTGAACACATAAGTGTGCATTACATTTCAGACACTTTATGTAAGATCGTTTTGCACAAGTTGGTAACTTGCAACGCCCAGGTGCAGTTGTATTATCGAAGAATGGAAAATGTCCAATTGCATCCAAACGAATGTCTTTGATTGGAGCCACATAGCGTCGTTTGTCATTTTGAGGATTTTGTGGAAGTGAGCTTCTTGAAGGACGTCCAACTCTTTTAAGAGAAGGTTTTCCCATTATAACTAAGGCATTGCATACCTGCATTCGAAAGTGCATAAGATCAAGCTGTTCTTTGACTTCAATGTGAACTTGTCCTGCATCTCTACGGTATTCTTGCCAAGCGGCCGTTACAGCGATATCGAAAAAATGCATTATTACTCGAAGCGTCCATTTCTTTGATTTCAGAAAGATGCGATAATATGCAACAAGTTGATCGAGAAGATCAACACCACCCATTCCGTCGTTGTATCTTTTGATTAATTCTGGTCTAAGAATGTTTAGGTACGTGCGAGTTACTTTGTTGAACGCTTAGCTTCGTCTTCAACACCTATGCCAAGAAAATTCAACACCTTATGAACTGGTTTATTATCAAACCATTTAGTGACAATAACACTGCCGTCCTTGCTTGCTCGGCCATTTTTCTTTAGATCCTTATCACTTGGTAATGGTGGAGCATTGAATCTATTCGAGCAGTCCCGGCGGCTTGTATGTTAATGGATTTCAGATAATGTAGAATGTGGTACGAATTAAAAAAGTTGTTAAAGTACAATTTGTGTCCAACAGTATCTCTGGATTCTTTTCACAAGGCTAACTACAATAGCTCGGCAAATCCCATGGTCTTCACTACATTGTTATTAATTTCGGTAGAGGCACCTTGATAGGCAATGAAATCAAATGGCATTCCACTTTTCCCACAGAGGAAGAAAAATTTTATTCCCCACGGATATGGTTTATTTTGTATATACTGTTTTATTGATAACTGTCCCTTAAACGGTATCAACTGCTCATCAATGCTAAGAACTTCTTCTAATGGAAGTTGTAGCATTCGCTTGCGAACATAGTCCAAGATAGGTCTTACTTTATACAACTTATCCGTATTATTTGGATCTTTTGCACTATTATCAACTAAATGCAGTGCAGTTCGTAATTGATAGAAGCGATTTCTTGTCATATGCTCACTGAACAGTGCAGAGGCGGAGAGTTCTAATAAATATTGGAGGGCCGAACTTAAAAAAAATTT
This sequence comes from Meiosimyza platycephala, assembly GCA_963662105.1. Classification (NCBI taxonomy): domain Eukaryota; kingdom Metazoa; phylum Arthropoda; class Insecta; order Diptera; family Lauxaniidae; genus Meiosimyza; species Meiosimyza platycephala. The sequence goes on along the minus strand of OY759211.1, from coordinate 64,261,561 downwards.
TCAAATGTTCCACACATTACAAAATTTTTGTTATGACAATGCAAATGTTTTACGTCTAATTTCACATCGTTCTATGAATTCAATCGCAATCTCCTTTAAATCTACATTCAATGTATCTCCGGAATGTACATGCAAAATGGTTAAAAAGTTAATCTTCCTAAGGTCGAAAACGATCTTTCGGCTGTGCGTGTGGTCACAGGCAATGTAAGCATCAATTTGACAAATTTCATTAATTCTGGTAGCAAATCTAAATCGAAAATCATCGAAATTTTTTAGATTTGCTATTTGAGTTCGTTTGGTGCACTAAATTTTTAACTCTATGTCTAAGAGTATGTTTCTATGTAAAATTAGTCGATCCTTGTCAATATCTGGTCCAAAAAAACATGATTACTTCTATTTGAAATTTGTCATTTCCAAAAGGGAAATTTTCCGTATGGCTAAGAAAAGTGAAAACTTTCGTGTCAAACCTTGCTTTCAAATAATTCACAATATTGTCAATAATTTCATAGTATTGACTTTTGAATTTTTCTCCGTGGTTTTGGAAACAGTCTTTAACATTATTATTCGAATCATCTAACTTTTTTGGAACTTTTCTTTACGAAAACTCTTTCTTTATCAATTTCATTCTAAGTCACTGCGAATTCATCTCTCAAGATTGCAATAGCTTCGCTTAAATTTTCGATCAGTATTTTAATATTACCTAAATGAAATTGTTTCTTTTGAATGGCAGTGTTTGTAGCGTTTACGTGAGAAAACACTTTGCTCTCTAAAATATTGGGGGGGCGAGGCCCCTCAAAGTATATTTTGAGGGGGAGAAAAGTGCCTTGCCCCCCAATAGTCGCCGCCTATTGAACAGTGGCAATCCCAAGCCTCTTTCCCAAAACATTTCAATCCGTTGGAATTTCAAAATGCTATAAAAAAAAACAAAATAACTGCCACTGCAATTTAAAAAATAGTAAACTTTCGGTGGCGAAAAAGGATGCAAATCCAATTTCAAATCTACTTTCAGAATGTTGGTGATAGAGTAGCAAGAAAATCTATGCAAAAAACATACAAAGAAAAATTTTTTCTTAGAACCCTTTGACTACCCATGTACACTACAGTGCCGTTGACTTCAAATCATTGCTTAGGACTTACCAGGTAAAAGTACAAAAACACTCTTTGAAGCTTCAGCATATAAAAAAAAAATTATTTCTGAAATATAAATAAACTTCTGGTGTTGTTATTGGCACATTATTTTTCAAATCGAACAAGAAGTCAAATTATGGTCATCGATTTGCTTGAAATTTACAGACATTATTCTGCGTTCAATTTTAGGGGACCCATTTTTTTTTATTTTGCTGAAAGGACCCAATTTTCATAGTTATAGTCATTTGAACTTTGTCCTTTAAAATTATAAAAAAAAAATTCTGAAAGGACTTTTTTCGAATTGTGGATATTTCCTTAATAAATAACGAAATTTCATAATTTTTTTTTTTCAAACTTTTCATAATTTAATGGATCTTATGAAAAGACGACATTTAGTGTAAAGTAAACTGTTTTGTGAAAAATATTGCAAATATCGTAATCCAGAGGCATTTTTTTCAAATCAAAAAATTTTTAAGTGCATCAGTTTTTTTTTTCCTTGAAATTTTTTTTATCAACACAGAAAGGCTTAAACTACATTTGATAAAAGTCCCAACTGTCGAAAACGGCTTATTCTTAAATGAGAGCATTTTTCTTAAAAATTAACAACTCAACAATTTTAATTGAGAAGTTGGGTGGATTAGGGGCACGGGAGTGTCCTTTATCCGCAAATTACCTCTGTATATACTAGAGACCCTCCTCTACCTCCCACCAAAATATCACATCGATATACGCAGTACTAGAGATACAGTAGAGCAAAATGTATCACTTACGTAAATTTTAAAGTAGCAACGAAACAAAAAAAAAATATTTCAATGCTTGGCTAGTACGCAAGTGATACATTTTGCTCTACTGTATCGCTAGTGCTAAATATATCGATGTGATATTTTGGTGGGAGGTAGAGGAAGGTCTCTAGTACATATAGAGGTAATTTGCCGATAAAGGGCACTCCCGCAAAAGTGCCCATAATCCACCCAACTACTCAATTAAAATTGTTGAGTTGTTAATTTTTAAGAAATATGCTCTCAATTAAGAATAAGTCGTTTTCGACAGTTGGGATTTTTTTTCAAAGGTAGTTTAGGCCTTTCTGTGTTGACAAAAAAAAAATTCAAGGAAAAAAAACTGATGCACTTAAAAATTTTTTGATTTGAAAAAAATGCCTCTGGATTAAGATATTTGTAATATTTCCCACAAAACAGTTTACTTTGCACTACATGTCATCTTTTCATAAGATCCATTAAATTATGAAAAGTTTGAAAAAAAAAATTATGAAATTTCGTTATTTATTAAGGAAATATCGACAATTTGAAAAAAGTCCTTTCAGATTTTTTTTTTTATAATTTTAAAGGACAAAGTTCAAATGACCATAACTTTGAAAATTGGGTCCTTTCAGCGAAATAAAAAAAAATATGGGTCCCCTAGAATTGAACGCAGAATAATGTCTGCAAATTTAAAGGAAATCTATAAATTTTTTGGGTCTGCCTTGATCGATTAGAAAAATAATGTACCTATTATAATTGAAAAAAAAATGAAGCACAAAAGAAACAAAAATCACCCACAAAGTCACCAAATATTGATACTAGAATGAACTGCTTTGTAAGTTTTTGCATGAAAATAATGCCGTCGCATGGCCTACTCCTTAGCAAACACGTTGGCGCAAAAAAAAATTTCAAATAGTACATGCAGTCATATATCAATTATTTTTGAAAGATGTGTACACTGTAGTGTACATTGGTAGTGAAAGGGTTAAAACCACTGGTGTACATGCGACGAAATAACACCATGGCTCAATTAAAAGAAAATATTTGTGTTGTGTGTAATAATGACCCATATTTAAAGGAAATGATAATTAATTAAATTTCAAGTATGCCGAGCAGAATAAATGAAGTGCTTAAATCTAGAGGGGGAAACACTAAATATTAAATTTTTTTTTAAAAACTATAAAATATCCAGAAAATGCATGGTATTTATTTTATTTGAAAAACACTGAGAATTTTTTAATATTTTTTCACCGTCCGTAATTCAATGAGCAGATACTGTACATTACAATTCGGTTTTTCGTTTTGAGGTCGAAAAAGTAAGGAAAATGTTGAAAAAAGTTGAATGAGGTTGAATAAGTCGATAAAATATTTACATATGTCAAAAAAAGTTGAAAGAGGTTTCAAAGAGCAGTGAAATGTTGAAATTTCTCAGTAAATTCAATTAAGTTCAAAAAGTTGGTAATGTTGAAAATTGTGAAATATATTGAAGAAGTCCTAAAAGTTGAAAAAAAGCAGATATAAGTACACACATGTATGTGGAAAATATTGAATGAAAAAGGTCGAATACTACCACGCCAACTTTCCAATTCCGCCTACTTTTGGTTAAATAAACTACATTTTTATCAGCATCCGAATACAATATTTTATCATAATAGCTTGTATAGTTTGCGACATACGCCATAATTAGTCTTAAAATTATGAGTGGTAACACCCAAACCGGTACAATCTAGTCCGATTCTGATCCAGAATTAGCTATTTATAAGCAACACTCTTGCACCAAATTTTAGTATGATTGCGCACATAGTTCGCTAGATATGTACATATATCACCTTAAGTAATTTTTCTTGTATGGAAAGTGCCACGCCAACTGATGATATTTTACGTGGTTTTGATTCAGGTACACGGAAAAAACACCAACTGAAATTTTATTAAAAATTAATAGGGGATTATAAAAATTAAAATCTGAAAACAAATATTACTCTTTTATAGTAATAAAAAAAAATCCATTATTAAAAATTCTATTCTAGTTTGTAATTATTTTCATTTAACATTTTTTAATAAGTGCATATTCAAAATTATTTTCTTCATTTTATTTATTACCCAAAAACTTTTATATTATACAAAGAATTTATTAAATTTTAATAAATTGCGACATTAGAATTTTTACACATTTCATAATGTAATATATGATTCCCGCTTTATAATTTTTAAAAAGTAGTTATAGAAAAATTATTTCAAGATTAGTAATTTTTATTATATTGAATTTTATTTCTCTTTTGTGTTTAATTTGTACTCTGTTTGAGTTCTCAACATGTTCATGCAAAAAAATAAATATATGAGGCTTGCCAAACTCTTACTAATTGGCTTAGAAGTAATGTGTTGAACAGAATTGGGACGGGGCCGGGAAAGCGGCAACGGAAACTCGCTGGCCGTCCCAATTTTGTTTAACACACAAAAGATTTTAAAAATCAATTTCAGTTATTATTATTTCATCATAAAATCTTTATAATGTACTTTTTAAAAAATAGTACAGTCCTTTTAAAATATAATAAATTATTGCAGAAATTTTAATATCTACTTTGTAAAAATTAAAAACTAGCATTCGAAAAATTAATGCCTGCTTGATGCAATTTTTATATTACGCTTAGTAATTTTTAATAGACACCCGAACCGATTTTAAATTACTAAATTACCTACTAATTTTTCTTAAATTTTGATTAATATTTACAATAAATTCGAGTTTCGTTTTTTCCGTGTAGACCTAATAGCAACTACATATTAAATTTTGGGTGTATTGCTGCGATAGTTCACTTAAAATAACGCTTTTTTTGTTGATGTGGGAGGTGCCACGCCCACTGATGCAATCTCGTCGAATTCAGTCTAAAGCTTATAGTAACTTATAGTGTATAGACATACACATTTTATGAAGATTACTCCTATAGCACACTTAATATAACATTTAGCATTTTTTGCTTGTGTGGGAGGTGCCACACCTACTGATGCAATCGCGTTGAGCTCCACTTAATTTAAAAGCTTATAGTATCCGACGCACTGTGTAATATCTTACAAAAATAGGAGCACGTCATTAAATTTTTTTTCTTGTTAATTTTTAATATAATTTTGACGAAAGAGCGTATAACAAATATTATGAACTACAATATGATGTACTACGTTGTAATTTCTTTCTGGCACCAAACACATTGATATTTTTTGTAAGTATTAAAAACAATTGTCCTTTTTCAAATGCAAAATCTTTCTTATACCGCATAATACCAATGAACCATTATACTTGTGGTCCGAAGTAATCTATCCCCTAACATAAAGGCGATGACGTCAAAAATTCAAGACAACAAATATTTTGATGTGTGGCCATCTTTCGCTAAATACGACCTATTTGAGCGATGATTGGACTGCGAGTGTGGAGTCTGAGTCTGGAAGCCTAGACTCACGCAAAGAAATAAAATTTTGATAAAATAAAGCCTTATTTGAGATCTTTGATTTAAAAATTTGAGCATAGATTGGGTAAAGTCTATAGAAAAACAGATCGCTGTATCGCAGCAGATAAAAATTGATTGATTGATCAATTTTTCGTGATGAGATCCTACCGATTGGTGTTGGTAGACCAATAACAAGTATTTCCGATTGCTCGGAGAGAGTAAAGGTTAGAAAAGTTACTGTATTTTAAAAAGATCTTGGAATAAAAACAATATTTCTGACTGATGAATTGCAAATTAACTCCTCAGAAAAACGTAACTCCACTGCTGTTGGAAAGCAGCTTTTTAGTTCATGACAATAAAGTCGTTAATCTGGGATCTAATTTCGTTGGAATTGGCGAAGAAGACACAGATAAACGTTGGGACAAGGAAGTCAAAAGATTTGTCGAAGCTAAGAGACCTCAAATTGTTCGATTGTATAACGAATGTATGGGTGACGTCGACTTATTGGGCCAAATAATCCAATACTATCGAAGAAACATTCATACAAGAAAGTGGACCGTGCGAGTAATCATGCATTTCGTTGATTTGGCGCTAACAGCTGCGTGAATCGCGGGATGCGTTGCGATTTCTGTTATAAAAAAGGATATACTTGATTCCCTGAATTTCAGAATTCATGTAGCTCGAACACTGGTCACCGCAGAGCAAGAGCGTAAGCCATTACAAGGAGATGAGGTATACCAAGACGACGAGCTAGACCATCAACAGGATCTTCTAGAGCTTTACAAGTATCTTTATTGTCCCCTTCTACAATGACAGTAATCAACTCACCTGGCATAGAAAATGATAGCATTGATTCCGAAAGCAACCTCATGGTGGCACCATTAGCGAAAAGAAAGAAGATATACATGTAGTGTATTCACATTTTACTTTGCTTTTGTTATCCAACTATTATTAGTTTACATTGTTCTTTAAAGTAATTACATAATTTTCAGAACGCATCTTTTCATGTGTACCAATTTAATATTTCAATACTTTCAAAACATTGTTTATGGTTTAAGAAATGACTTGTAAAATCTTTCATTCGAATTACATCTTTTGAACAATAAAGTTCCCTTTTAAATTTTACCACCGAATTACAATATTGGTGACCCCGCACGCTTCGATCACGCCATCGGTAAGTACGTCATCAACGACAACGTGTGCGCAACGTGGCCAGCAGATTTTTATTGTAAAATTTTCTACATAAAATGCCGCATAACGACAGTGCTTCTGTCTCAGCTGGAAATAATGATGAGGATGCTGCTGTCCATAGCATTACCCCACGTATTCCACTGCCAGTGATGTCCGAGGAAAATATAGAGGCGTATTTTTATTCGCTGGATTTTTGGTTTGAGGCGTCAAACATTATAGCTGACGCAGCCAAGTACAACATCGTCCTTGCAAGTGTACCGCCAAGGAAATTACTTGAGTTGCGGCCTATTGTTGAAGCGGCACCCGTTACGGCACGCTATAATTATATTAAGCAAAAATTGGTGGACAAATTTACGGAAAGCCAGCAACGCCGCCTGCAACGTGTACTTCAGGAACTGCCATTAGGTGACAATAAGCCGAGCGCTCTTTATAATGAGATGAAGCGCGCTGCCGGTACTGCCTTAAATGACAGTATACTTCACGATCTTTGGGTAGGCCGCCTTCCACAGTATGCACGTGCTGCTATTATCGCCACCAGCGCTCCGATCGCCGAAAAGCTTAAAATAGCTGACTCCATCGCTGATTCTCTTAATTTACAAGATGGACGTATTTGTGAGGTTACGTCAGTGCCCAAAGCACATGATCAAATTTCTAACCTCCAAGCCGAGATAGCCGCATTGACTCAGCGTATTAATAAGATGTCTTCGAATAGAAATTCACGATTTCGTTCTGGATCGCGGAGCACCTCTCGCACCCGCGCCAGCAAAGCAACACGTAGCAACGTTTGCTGGTACCATGCCAAATTTGGCGAAAAAGCAGAAAAGTGCAACAAGCCATGTGCTTATTCACAGCTCTCTGTTGGCAACTCACACTAGGATCGCTCAGCTAATATTACTTCAGAGATTGGCGAACGCTCTGAAATTTCAAAAACGCAACGCTTGATACGTCAAGTAAAAAATATTTTTTAATCGATACTGGCTCCGACGTATCGGTTATCCCTAGGTGCACAACATTAGCTAGAGCAACACCTAACGACATGAAACTGTTCGCCGCCAACAACACGCCTGTCGCTGCCTTCGGAGAGGTAAATTTAAATCTCAATCTCAACTTACGGAGAGAATTTGTTTGGTCTTTTATTATAGCCGACGTTACGCAAGCTATACTAGGAGCCGATTTTCTTTCTCATCATGGACTTTTGGTGGACCTTAAAGGGAAGTGTTTACTAGATCGCTCAACTGCACTAAAATCGTCATGTGAAGTTTTCAAGCTGAACCACACAAGCATTTCCACTATCGACACCAAGCACGAGTTTGCACAACTTTTAAAAGAATTTGCTGAAATAACGCGACCGCCACGGTTAGGTGCAAAAACTGAATCTACCGTTTATCATCGAATAGTCACAACTGGCCAACCGGTTTTTTCACGCCCACGCCGTCTGCATTCCGGTAAACTCAAAGCAGCACGCGCTGAATTTGAACTAATGATGAAGCTTGGAATTTGTCGCCAATCCAGCAGCAACTGGGCAAGCCCACTTCATCTACAACCCAAAGCGGATGGTTCCTGGAGGCCCTGCGGTGACTACCGCGCACTTAATGCATGCACCGTGCCAGATCGGTACCCACTACCGTTCCTGCAAGATTTTTCAACGATTTTAGCAGGTAACATAATTTTTTCTAAAATTTATTTGCAGAAAGCCTTTCACCAAGTAGCCATACATCCTGATGATGTCTGTAAAACGGCAATAATAACACCCTTCGGTCTTTTCGAATTCACCCAGATGACATTTGGGCTGCGCAACGCCGCGCAAACCTTTCAGAGGCTAATAAACGAGGTATTTCGTGGATTGCATTTCATTTTCGTTTATTTGGACGATGTGTGTATTGCTTCTAAAACTATTGAGGAGCATAAGCAACACCTCCGTTTAGTTTTTGAGCGCCTTCGCAAGCATAAGCTTACCATCAACGTAGCTAAATCCGAGTTTGGCGTCAGTGAGCTACAATTTTTAGGACATTCCATTACCAAGGACGGAATTCGACCACTCGCAAGCCGCATTGAAGCGCTCCTGCAATTTAAGCAGCCATCGATTGCCAAAGAATTGAAGCGATTTTTAGCTATGATGAACTTCTACAGACGCTTCCTACCAAACGCGCTAGAAAATCAAGCACCGCTTTTTGCTATGGTACCAGGAAATATTCGCAACGATAATACGCAGCTTGTATGGTCAGAAGAAAATTTACAGCATTTCGAAGCCTGCAAACGACAACTCGCGCAGTGTACTATGCTAGCACATCCAGTACCAGGAGCAGAGCTTTCTCTTTGGGTTGACGCTTCTGATTTTGCTGCGGGCGCTGCGCTCAATCAAATTGTAAATGGAAATCTACAGCCGTTGGGATTTTTTTCTCGCAAATTTTCCAGTGCTGAAGCGCGTTACAGTATGTATGACAGGGAGCTTACTGCTGTATATCTCGCTACGCGTCATTTTCGATACATGGTTGAAGGCAGAAATTTTCACATCTATACAGATCACAAGCCGCTTGTTTACGCTTTTGCCTCGACAAAGCATCGGACAGGCAAGTGCGTCAGTTGGATTTCATATCTCAACTCACGACCGACATTCGTCATGTCAAAGGCGAAGAAAATGTCGCCGCTGATTTTATGTCACGAATTACAGCTATTTCCGCTATATCCATCAATTATGACGAACTGGCTAATGACCAAATGGCAGATGGCGAGCTTTTATCGTATCTAAATGGAGATATTAATCATTCACTTAAACTAAAACGTTCTTCTTTTAATTACAGTACGAAGAAACTAGTTTGTGATTTTTCCACAGGGCGTGCGCGGCCGTTTGTTACAAGAAAGTTCAGAGACACTCTTTTGCAAGCAACGCATAATCTTTCGCACCCCGGTATGCGTGGCACAACAAAGCTGATGACTGAGCGATTTGTGTGGCCAGGCATCCAACGCGACAGCAAACAATTCGCCAAAAATTGCATACGATGTCAGCGCAACAAAACTATTCGACACAACAGCACTTTGTGGCAGCGACGTCATTACCCTACGCAGCGCTTTGCTCATTTGCACATCGATTTAGTGGGACCGTTTCCATTGTCTGAAGGCAACCGCTACTGCCTCACAATAATTGATCACCCGCTGGCCTGATGCTCTGCCAATTCCTGACATCACCCCGCAAACGGTTGCAAAAGCTTTAATCAATGGCTGGGTTTCGCGTTTTGGCGTGCCCATTGATATCACTTCAGACCTTGGCCGTCAATTCGAAAGTGCGATCTTCAAACAATTGTTGCAGTGCCTTGGCGTGTCACATCTGCGCACCACACCGTACCATCCGCAGTCGAATGGCTTAATAGATAGATGGCACCGCACTCTCAAAGCCGCTATTTTGAGCCATAACGTCAACGAGTGGACATCGTCTTTGCCAATAATTTTATTGGGTCTTCGATCTTCGTTTAAAGACGATATCGCCAGTACGCCAGCAGAATTGGTTTATGGTTCTACGCTACGGTTGCCATCAGAATTTTTTGCAGATTGCAGTTCACCTGTTTCAGAGGTAGAAACGGTAGCTCAACTTCGCCGAATCATGAGGAGTATCCGACCTGTGGACACAGCATGGCATACATCGCAGAAAGTTTTCGTCCACCCTCATCTTAACTCCTGCGAGCAAGTTTTTGTACGAGACGATTCTGTACGCCCTTCGCTCTTTCCGCCGTACAAGGGCCCCTACAAAGTTTTGCAGCGACTTGCTAAATATTTTGTCATCGAAGTCAATAATTCGAAAGTCAACACTTCTATTGACCGTCTAAAGCCTGCATTTACCGCGCATCCTTTCTAGGAGGAGGGTAATGTAGTGTATTCACATTTTACTTTGCTTTTGTTATCCAACTATTATTAGTTTACATTGTTCTTTAAAGTAATTACATAATTTTCAGAACGCATCTTTTCATGTGTACCAATTTAATATTTCAATACTTTCAAAACATTGTTTATGGTTTAAGAAATGACTTGTAAAATTTTTCATTCGAATTACATCTTTTGAACAATAAAGTTCCCTTTTAAATTTTACCACCGAATTACCATATACATATCAGTTTCGTCCAAGTTGAAATGTTCGGCAAGATCAAATAATGCATTTACCGATATTCGTTGAAACATAAAATGCTGGTCGTTGCAAAGCACTTGGTTGTAATAAAAAAAGCTTTATTATTTGCCAAAAATGCAAAGAATTTTTTTGCGTGAAGAGAGAACAGAATTGCTTTCAATAATTCCACAAAAAAAAAATTTTTTTCAATATTTCTATACAATTATTTTTTTTAGTTTTAAAATGTTTGCCAGGAAATGTGTATTTATAACAAAATAATAAAAAAAACACTAAAAGTCAAACTCTCACGTCATAATTGCATTGGAAAAGTTGTTAGACGCATTGAAAAAATTATGGTAGTTGCAAGTAATTGTCCAATATATTGGACGCCTTATACCACCCAATTTAGACAACCTACCTAAATTTTTATTTCATATTAATTTTTCTTGACATTCAATTAGCCTATAACTCAAATTTCATATTTTTAGCTTGATTTTTCAATTAAAGGCACGGAAAGGGTTCAGCGAAAATCACTGGGACATTTGGAACAATAACCAAGTCTTGGACAAAAAATGGTAGATTAGGGCAAGAGCATATCTTAAGCGGCCACAAAACTATGTTTCAGTTGGTCATTAGCCGAATACCCGATACTAGCCTATGCCAATTTTGGGTCGGTCCAGAATGTAAGAAGTTTTCATGGGTTATTTGGGCATTTGATTGATAATGAAGAAGGAAAGAGGCGTTGTTCTTTACCAATCCCACTTTTATATTATTAGTAACATTTCGTCATTTATAACATTTCCTTATGTATTTATTTTCAGAAAAATTAAAAATGCTTGACATTACTCGCGACAAGCCAGTTAAAGTAGCTGTTAAAGTAGCAGTGCCAGTGCGAGATCATCCGAAGGTATATCACATTGGATATGTAACATTTGACCGATTTTTACAAATTTTGTTTTAAATTTTTCTGTTTGTTTAGTTCAACTTTGTAGGTAAACTTTTAGGCCCTAAAGGCAACTCTATGAAACGGCTGCAGGAGGACACAATGTGTAAAATGGCCGTATTAGGTCGTGGTTCAATGCGTGATCGAAAAAAGGAAGAGGATTTGCGAGCCAGCGGAGATAGTCGTTACGCTCATCTCTTTGAAGATTTGCATGTGGAAATATCGACTTTTGCAGCACCTGCAGAGGCTCATGCACGAATAGCGTATGCATTGGCGGAAGTTAGAAGATTTTTGGTGCCGGTGAGTAACATTTTCTTTACAAAATACTTTTTTTATATGAACACTACCCAAGCAGTGTTTTTCTCAAATTCGTTTTTCTTACGATAAGATTAATATGATCACTGCTTGCGCTGGTTTGATTTTTCAAGTTCGTTTGTTGTTACGTCTTTATTAAGGACTTCGCCTTCGATATTCATCTTTCAACTCATTATCTGTTTTGAGAATCCGGATTTTATAAAACAAATTGGCACTTCTACGTTTCCATGTATTTTGTTTTATTAATGTTGATATTCAGACATACTTCTTCTTCTTGCATGTCTGACTGCTTGGCTGCGAGTAGGAATATCTCATCTGCATAAGCGAGGTCTTCTAGATATTCGCTGAAAGTTCATTGAATGCCGCGATTTGTAGGGTCTAGAGCTCTCTTAATGACATCGTCAGATACTATAGGAAACAAGATTGCTGGCAGCAAACAACCATGGCGCACACTCGAGACGGACTTAAAAGGGTCAGAAAGTTTTCCGTTACATAATACTTTACAAATGAAACTCTCGTATTGAGAATTTATGAGATTAATAATCTTGGGTCTACAAACGCAGTACTGTAGTTGAATAAAGTTAGATGTAATGCAGCCTACCGCAAACGCAGTACTGTAGTTGACGAAAGTTAGATGTAACGAAGCCTACCGCTCATTTATCTACTTATTTAAATAGTTCCTCAAACAATGTCCCTGCAATCATAAGATTTATGTCATTTCAGAAGTGGGTTAAGAGTTCACCGTTTTTATTACGACACCAAGTCGGTTATCTGCGAACTCAGTTGGAGCATGTATCTGAACAAATGTCACGTTCCTAGCTCTACTTTTAAAGCGAGCCCGCAATATTCTTTCATTGACAGGTTGCCAATTTATTAGTGATTTTGCAACCCGTTTGTTAAGGAGGAGTCCGACTCCGTCGCGGCTGGTCGGCCGGAGTATACAAACTTTTCACCAGAGCTGATTCTAAGTTCACCTGCACCTTTCCATCTGCTTTCAGACATCCCTAATATCTTGATGTTGAATCTTTTTCATTTCGTTTGCCGCTTTTTGTAGCTTTCCAATATCGTTTAGTGTTCGAACGTTCCATGTGCCAATAAACAAGAATTTTGCACCTCCAAATCGGTATGGTGTTATCACTTGGAGAGTTATTTAATACCAGAGTTTTGGAATCCATTTCAGTGGGTCGTAGAGATGATTCGTAGAGATGATTCTAATAGTTGGCGCAACCTTTGGTGTTCAAGTGCATTTTATACAGGCCGTCCCTGACCTGGGCTACAGACGCCATTTGTAGCCTCTCACTTTGAGAACAGGCGCTAACAGTTGTGAAATTTATACCTCAACTGCCCAATGTGAAACAGACGCTGACCTAGAAGTCGCGTACTCAGGGTCAGACGCTTCCTGGATTCGCTAAGGTCCGCGGGGTCATTAATTCCGTTATATGTTTTATTTTCCGCACTTGCCGTAAATTGGGAGCCAACATTCTATTTTTGAATGGATGAATGACTTTACAATATTTATGAGTGCGTTAGTGTTACTTTTTATATTGATGTTGCTTAGGCATTTTACAATATTGAGTCTATCATATGAAGCCTTGCTTAAGTGTTTGACATATTCATGTCAAAGAAAATTACTGCTTAAAATGAAGCCTGGTATTTTTAAGTCTTTAATATCGGTCATTTTATATGTATCAAAAACTACTTAAACTATCAATGTTTCGTTTTTTTGTAGATTTGAAGAGGTTTTTCTTTTGATAATTTAGCACCACGCTAAAATTTTATGGCGAAGATTTTGTAAATAATTTTTGAGGTCATTTATGTATTAAACTTAAGAAAATATGTAGAAATCATCTGCGTATGTTATGTGTTTATAAAACTTGTATGTATTTATAATGCGGCTAAGTTTATCAAAAGCTATCAAACAGAAACAGTGTCACTGACAAAGGAGACCCTTGAGAAATACCATGTTTAAGAAAGTGAAAGGGTGTGAATAACTCTGACACACCAAGTCGCCATGCAATAAGCTACTCAATGATGGAGCTGTGATTTTAGTTATTTGTTTAAAAGTTCTTATGAAGTAGATACCACATAAGTCTACAAGAGATTCTTTTCCATTACATTCGAAATATATGGAATTAGTGATATTGGCATATAGCCATCTATACAATTTTTGGGTTTGTTTGGATTAGAGATCGAAACTACCATCGCAGTTTTCCACTGTTGTGGAATAGGGATTTACCGATTTGGGGTAGGCTGATTAATACAGGACATTATTTAGTCCGGACGTTATTCTTTTAAAAGACGAGGAGCACGATTGAAGTTCTAGAATAGAGAAGCTGTATCAGTGATAGCATTTGAAAATGTACTGAATCGAGACTTGAAATGTACTTTTTAAAGGCCAAATGTACTTTTTTGTCTTGAATACCCAATTTTACTAAAAAGTAAGAAACTTTTTCAAACAAGTAAAAAAAGGGTCCCATCTCAAAAAATCTAGCAAAATGAAACATATTCCACATTCAGTTACAAAATCTACTCATAGCGATTTTTTCAATATTCAGAAAATGTGGCATTGGATTCACTTATTCAATCGCTACTAACGTTATTATTTTAGTATATCTTAATTGGTATATTTTGGTATATCTTAATTTTTGCGTAAAAGTATCAGCTCAACGAGCATGAGGTTAGGTTAGGTTAGGTTAGAGTGGCGGCTTAGCAGCCAAGCTAGAAGCCATTAAGTAGCACTAATGTGTAGTTTTAAAACCACATAAGTGACCCTACAAAACTGGTAAAAAGATTGTCAAGAAATTTTAATTAGGACCCTGGGAACAATAAAAGTTATATCCAATTAGTCCTGTTGAGATAGTTAAGCAGCGATCCGATTTCAGTTTCGGCGAATTCGCTAAGGTTTTTAAAGAAAGCTTGTCCTAGACATCCGAGTCTAATTCTGGCTAGAGCCGGACAGATGCAGACAAATTGCTTAAGTTTTTCTCATTTACATTCAGACAACTGCGGCATTCAGACATCTCGTGATATCTTTACGACTGTTGGACAATAGGTCAGTGGTTTTTGAATTATTATATGATGGCCATATTGCTGTGGATGTTCTGCAGGTTTGCAGGGATCCCCAGTTCTTTGCTGCCTCGAAAAGAAAGTGCGAGAAGATTTTTATCTTAACTATATAAATTGGAGTATGCACGAAATCTGAGGCTCCGGTTTCATCAAGGGAGGAACCGTGCCTTGCTAATTCGTCAGCCATACCTTCAATGTTTCTGTGGCCTGGACCTATATGAGGGTTATGTCGAGCTGACGTCCTAGCCTAGCTAATTTAGATTTTAACGTCTCTGAGCTTAGAGCCTTGATGGCTCTAAATATTGTGAGGGTGGAAGTCAGTATTCGTTTCCACCCCACAAATTCAGCAGCAGCAGAAACATCGAAACGCGTGTTCACTATTTATTTTTATTTTTTTTTACCTATTGAAGTATAGCCTTATGCGCACCTTTTATTTATTTTTTAGTTGCTTATAGCCTTGAAGGCGCCATTTGTCATTAAAAACTAATAATACACTAAACAAATTGAATTTAACAAATAAACAATACGTATAACATAAGTTAAAACCTTTAGTTAAGTTCATTACGTTAGCGCGGGGCGACGCGTAAAAAAACGCCATAGTAGTAGAATAGACATAAGCAAAACACGAAGAATTGGCATACGGCAGCCCTGCCCCACAGCTGTCACCACGATCCACAGTAAAACAGCTGTTTGAGCTTTTTGTGGGAAAAGCTAGTTCATTAGAAAAGAAGGTGACTTGGCAAAGGTTTTGGTTTTGAGTTAGTCATTCTTCTGAGGATCACAGCCAGCAACAGGTCAACAGCTCCGGACAACAGCAGCAGCCGTAAGATAATCACTAACCATAACTTCTTTCCCCATTTTCTCTTAGGTTGCAACTCGTATACAAGTTACAAGTCGCTCTTGCGTTGTACTTGTATACGAAAGGAAAACGCCGTCATAGAAATTAGGTCGGCGGGTACGTTGTGTTAACGTACACAAGTAGCAAGTCGCTTTTGCGTTGCACTTGTGTGCGGTGATAAAACGCCGTCATAGAAATTAGGTCGGCGGGTACGTTGTGTTAACGTACACAAGTAGCAAGTCGCTTTTGCGTTGCACTTGTGTGCGGTGATAAAACGCCGTCATAGAAATTAGGTCGGCGGGTACGTTGTGTTAACGTACACAAGTAGCAAGTCGCTTTTGCGTTGCACTTGTGTGCGGTGATAAAACGCCGTCATAGAAATTAGGTCGGCGGGTACGTTGTGTTAACGTACACAAGTAGCAAGTCGCTTTTGCGTTGCACTTGTGTGCGGTGATAAAACGCCGTCATAGAAATTAGGTCGGCGGGTACGTTGTGTTAACGTACACAAGTAGCAAGTCGCTTTTGCGTTGCACTTGTGTGCGGTGATAAAACGCCGTCATAGAAATTAGGTCGGCGGGTACGTTGTGTTAACGTACACAAGTAGCAAGTCGCTTTTGCGTTGCATTTGTGTGCGGTGATAAAACGCCGTCATAGAAAACTAGGTCGGCGGGTACGTTGTGTTAACGTACACAAGTAGCAAGTCGCTTTTGCGTTGCACTTGTGTGCGGTGATAAAACGCCGTCATAGAAATTAGGTCGGCGGGTACGTTGTGTTAACGTACACAAGTAGCAAGTCGCTTTTGCGTTGCACTTGTGTGCGGTGATAAAACGCCGTCATAGAAATCAGGTCGCGGGTACGTCGTGTTAACGTACACAAGTAGCAAGTCGCTTTTGCGTTGCACTTGTGTGCGGTGATAAAACGCCGTCATAGAAATCAGGTCGCGGGTACGTCGAGTTTAACGCCGACAAGCTACAAGTCGCTTTTGCGTTGTACCTGTGTGCGGTAATCAAACGCCGTCATAGAAATCAGGTCGCGGGTACGTTGTGTTAACGTACACAAGTAGCAAGTCGCTTTTGCGTTGCACTTGTGTGCGGTGGTAAAACGCCGTCAAAGAAATCAGGTCGCGGGTACGTTGTGTTAACGTACACAAGTAGCAAGTCGCTTTTGCGTTGCACTTGTGTGCGGTGATAAGACGCCGTCACGGAAATCAGGTCATCGTAGTCAGCGCATCCGTCGTAATCTTAGCTCAATATATAACGTCATCATAGAAATTAGGTCGGCGGGTACGTTGAATTGACGTACACAGGTGGCAAGTCGCTTTTGCGTTGCACTTGTGTGCGGTAATAAAACGCCGTCGGAGAAATTAAACCCAAACGCCGTACAGAAAATTAGTCCGTCGTAGCCAGAGCAGACGCCGAGTAATAGAAAATTCGACACATCGATCGTCGCCTTTGCACGGTATCGGCACGGCGTGAAAGTACGCTGCCGGATAGGATAAGTACTAAGTATCAGAATCGTATTTTATAACTTAGTCCTAGACATATATATATATGTATATAATATTTACCTCAAATATTGTATTAAGATAAGAATAAAGTGGATTGTCAAAGAAATATACATGGAAGGTCTCGTTCTTATTTAAACTCCCGGAAATTCGACCTTTGTTAGCCTCCTGCAAAATATAAATTTTTGTACACGAACCCCGGATACCGGCGAGCCGAAACCCTGGCTGAAAGGTTCGTTACAATGGCGCCCGAGCAGGGACCCTAGGCTAACATATTAAAATTTATAAAATACGACCGGATGAGTTTCCTTCCATGTGTTTGCAAATCCACTGTTTTTTTCAAACGCGAGTATATATATTTACGAGAATACGCGGTTCCTCGAGGATCAAAGACACTATATTAATTATAAATATCAATTAATCAAGGCAATAGCCCCCCCCCAAATATTTTATCCAGGTAAATTCTACAGCGACAGCCCAGCCATAAATTCTACAGCAACAGCCCAGCCGTAAATTCAACAGCAGCAGCCCCAGCAGCATACAGCAGATACAGTGAAAGTGTACCTATCCCATCCTTAGTGCGCGAAGTGAAAAACAAAACGACACCCAGTGAAATCAAACGAAAAAAAAAAAACGAAATAATAATAAACTTTAGTGAAAAAAAAAAAAAACTTTAGTGAGAAAAAAAAACCCAAAGTATACCTATCCCATCCTTAGTGCGCGAGGTGAAAAACAAAACGACACCCAGTGAAATCAAACGATAGAGAGAAAAAAAAAACGAAATAATAATAAACTTTAGTGAAAAAGAAAAACTATCGACAAAAGAAAAAAAATAATAAGAAAAAAATGTTGAATGTGTCGTGGTGCCATGGTCTGAGAAAGGAGGAGTTGGTCACGTATGGTGAAGAATTCGGCCTCGAGGTAACAGGAACAGTTGATGACCTACGGAAGAGGTTCAAAGTTTTCGTGGCAGAAGACCATACACCAGAAGTGAAGCAACGCTTACTTGAGCTTCAGACTCGCCACAAGAGATCTTCATCCCAGCATAGAACCCAGACAGACGGCACGGAAGAATCATCACAGACGGACGGCAAAGCCGGGCCCTATCTCAAACCAGGCGATGGTGAGGAACAAATCGTGGCAACGGCCGCAACAGCGCAGCCAATACACAAGCCTGACGAAACCAGCTATCGGTTTTCTACCCAAGGGTTTAACGTATCAAATGACGAAACTAGCCCTTACAACCCTGTAATAATGGAACAAGTTCGGAAGTGGTCCCTAAAGTACGACGGAGCCAAAGAGCCACTGGCCTTTATAGAAAGAGTTGAGGAACTAGCTGCAGCCTACGGAGTAGCCACCAACCATCTTCCCCGGGCAATGCCTGAACTATTAAAGGACAAGGCCTTAGCATGGTACCGGAACAACCATCAACAAGAAATTTCGTGGACCAAATTTAAGGGAAATTTCCTAAGGTTCTTCCTACCGCCACGTTACTTTGAAACTTTGGACGACGAAATAAGAAAGCGGTGTCAACAGCCTCGAGAGAAATTCAAGGAATTTTTGCTACCACTACAAACGATGATGAGGCACGCGAATTTCACCGAAAACCAAATGTTGGAACGAGTTTTCCGAAATTGTCGGCCGGAGTACCAATGGTACATTAAACGTAAAGACTTTTCGACATTAGAGGACCTAATCCAATTAGCAGAGGATTTGGAAGGGATTCAACAACGAGAACCCGAACGACCAGCACAGATCAGAAGTCGCACCGAACAGCACCGGATGGTGGGCCCCACTCAAGGTGAAGAAAGAATCAACACTCGAACTGCTTGCCGACGCTGTGGCCAAGAAGGCCATTTCGCCGGGAACTGTCAGCATCCTCAGCGGTTGTTCTGCTGGGTCTGTGGCCGAATTGGAACACGTACCATAGCTTGTTGCCGTACACCGGGAAACGACAACGGAGACCGCCCAGAGCGAGGGGGGGCAGGTACTCCAGAAGATCCCCCTCGGTTGGCATAGAACAACATCACCTCCAACGCCCCTGCAGTCGAGTTTTCGCCAACGTTATCGTTGGGCGGAGACACATAGCAGCCACCATCGACACAGGGGCAACCATAAGCTTTGTTAGGGAGGCATTCGCTGCGGAATTGGGTCACCAGGCCAAAAGGATATCGTATGGAGGAGAAGTAGCGCTAGCAGATGGCTCGGTTAGGCCGCTCGAACACGCGGCGGAAACCGAATTAGAATTTAAAGGCCTAAAAGTGAGATTCCTGTTCGTCATTATGCCTGACGCGACCGAAGACGTCGTCCTAGGGTTAGATTTCCTCACACGATGGGGAGCCAGTCTACAAATAAGAGGCGAAACGATTACGATAGGAGGTGATTCGGAACGCGGAACGGAAAGATGTATGGTGAGCTCGATACTCGACAAACGACCCCAGCCGGAAGCAACGCGAAGCTCAGAATTGAACCCGCAACACAATTCCCTTCAGAATCAACCACAACGCCACCAGCAGCGGAGGAGGCGGAGGAAACGACCTGCAGGCCAGAACCACACTCGACCAAGAGAGCAAGTCAAGAAAAGCCGCATAGTACCCACACTCGAATCAGCAGCAGAGCCCACACATGCATCAGCGACAGAGCCCACACCTGAATCGTCGGCAGAACCCTCACTCGAATCAGCGGCAGAGCCAACACTCGAACCATCGACGGAGCCCACACTCGAACCAGCGGCAGAACCCACCCTTGAATCATCGGCAGAGCCCTCACCCACAGCAGCGGCAGAGCCTACAGCAGAGCATCAAGAAGAGGTAATAAATCAATTTTTAATCCAAGAACTCCCAAAATTTGATAGGCTAGAAGGGGTCACACAGATCACCAAACACGCGATAACCATGTCGGACGATCGACCGATCAAGCAGCGATACATCCCGCGAAACCCGGCCATGCAAGCGATTATTGACGAGGAAATTGATAAACTGTTGACCAAAGGATGCATCGAACCATCCCGCAGTCCTTATAGTGCACCGATCGTTTTAGTGCGAAAGAAGACGGGTGCCTGGCGACTCTGTATAGATTATCGCCAGCTCAACGCCAGATCAGTACCGGACGCCTATCCTCTACCTAGAATAACGCACATCTTGGACCGATTACGAAACGCGAAATTTATTAGTAGTCTGGACTTGAAAGATGGATATTGGCAAATACCAATGGAGGCCAATAGCAAGCAATTTACGGCCTTTACCGTACCGGGCCGTGGCCTTTATCAGTGGAAGGTCATGCCTTTCGGACTCCATTCGGCACCAGCAACATTCCAGCGGGCCCTAGATCAAGTTATCGGGGCAGAAATGGAGCCTCATGCCTTCGCCTATCTAGATGACATAGTGGTAACGGGCTCCACCCTAGATGAACACATGCAAAACTTACGGGAGGTATTCCGACGACTACGTGCGGCTAATCTGAGAATTAATCCGGAAAAGTGCGAATTCTTCCGGACCAAGTTAAAATACTTGGGGCACGTCGTCGGCAGCGAAGGCATACAGACCGATCCGGAGAAAGTGGCGGCTATACAGGACTTGGCACCCCCACAAAATATTAGAGGAGTGCGGCGGTTTCTAGGCGTTGCGTCATGGTACCGACGATTCGTTCCAGATTTCGCAGCAATAGTGCAGCCGCTGACGGCCTTGTTGAGAAAGGGCAAGCACTGGAGATGGGGCGATGACCAGCAGAGGGCATTCGAGACCATGAAAAAGAAACTAACGGAGGCACCCATACTCTTATGCCCAGATTTCAGCCAGACATTCACCCTCCAGACCGACGCCAGTGATTTGGGCCTAGGCGCAGTTTTAACCCAAGTCATAGAAGGAGAAGAGCGTGTGATCGCTTACGCTAGCCGAAGTCTAAACAACGCTGAGAAAAATTACTCGCCAACAGAGAAAGAATGTCTGGCCATTGTATGGGGAATCAGGAAGATGCGGCCCTACCTAGAAGGGTATAAATTCATAGTCGTCACGGATCATCTTTCGCTCAAATGGTTGAACTCAATCGAGAGTCCCACCGGACGAGTAGCCCGATGGGCCCTAGAGCTCCAGCAGTATCAGTTCACAATTCAATACCGGAAGGGGAAGAACAACGTAGTAGCCGACGCCCTGTCCAGACAACCTAGAGAGATTATTCAAATGGCAACAGCGAATAACAGATCCGACGAGACCTGCACCTGGTTGGAGAAGAAGAAGGCCGAAGTTCGAAACGAACCCGCAAAGTATCCAGATTTCTCCGAAGTAGCAGGGCACTTATACCGTCATCTACCAGGGCACACAGGTGACGAGGATTGTGCTCAGTGGAAACTTTGCGTAGCAACGCCGCTCCGGAAGCGCGTCATGGAAGAAAATCATGACAGCCCGAACGCTGGTCATCTAGGCATCCGGAAAACCATCTCCCGCATAGCCAACCGGTATTATTGGCCTGGCATGTTCCGGGATATAAGTCGGTATGTGCGAAGCTGTGACTCCTGTCAACGATACAAAGCAAGTCAACAAGCACCAGCGGGGGAAATGTTGACAACCATTCCAAACGAGCCATGGTCCACCGTATGTGCAGACTTTATCGGGCCATTACCACGATCCAAACATGGAAACACCACATTGCTAGTGTTCTTTGATAGATTCTCAAAATGGACCGAATTAATACCCCTTAGAAGGGCGACGGCAGAAGGGGTCGTCAAGGCATTTCGAGAAAGGATCGTGGCAAGGTACGGCGCTCCCAAAACTTTCGTCACGGATAACGGGACTCAGTTTAGGAGCAGGGTAGTGAAGAACTACATGGATGAGATTGGAGTACGACAGCAATTCACAGCACCCTACACTCCCCAAGAAAACCCTACGGAGCGAGCAAATCGGACAATCAAAACGATGATGGCGCAACTGGTCAACAATAATCACAGAGTATGGGACGACAACCTACCAGAGATTTCGCTAGCCATCAATACCAGCACATCGGAGTCAACCGGCTACAGTCCAGCATTTCTCACCCAAGGACGGGAGCCCCGCTTACCAAGAGCACTGTACGACGAAGTGACCCAAGGCACCGGCACGCCAAGCCAACAACCAGAGACAAGAGCGGCACAGCTGCAAGAAATCTTCAAGATCGTCAGGCACAATCTCTCTAAAGCATCGCAGGACCAAGCAAGGCACTATAACCTAAGGAGGCGACAGTGGAAACCTAACGTCGGAGAACTGATGTTAGTGAAACAGCACCCATTATCCAAGGCCATCGATAGTTTCGCAGCCAAGCTCGCACCAAAGTATGCGGGCCCGTACACAATCGCAAGTTACATTTCTCCCGTAATTTGTAATCTTAAAGGGGTTGGAGATAAAATTATCCGCACAGCTCATCTGAGTGAAATCAAACCATTCCATTTATGAAAACATAACCTTCCGTTCTTTCCCGGAACTAATTCTTTCCCTCTTTTCTAATTTTCAGTCGCAACCTACACAAGGAAACAAATCAAAGAGAAAAAAACGATGTCCCGAGTACCACGCCGCAGTCTCGAGGAAGAACTGTCCCGGTCTGACAACATAAAGGTTATTAAGAAAAGGGGTAGCCGCCCCCCACCAACCAGAGAAGAATTCCCCCGATTCCGACAACGGATGCTCGAGGAAGAGGCCAAGAGATCTCGCATCCAGACGTTAGGCGACGAGCACGTGGGATGGCTCACCCGAAGAGGACGAGGTGCGAACCAAAGAGGGGAAATGGTCACCCTCTTAACCGACACTGCAAAGCTTACGGGGCGCCAACGGGAGTACCTTGGACAAAATCGCCAAGAACCTGAGCACACTATCCACGCGATACAGGGAAACCGACGCCAGATAATTCGGATAGCACGCTCCACCCCCCAGTCTACAGCGAGCATCCCAGAAAGGCAACAGCGCAACACTGCCGCTCTTAAACAGCCTCCATCGAGACCAAAACTGCCGTCCCCGGGCAAGCGATGTGAGGCGCGGAACCCTGGGTGCCGCCACCAAAACGCCTCGAGGGCAGAAATAGAGGGATTTCCCCGGTGACCACAAGAAATCGTGCAACTACAAAGCCACTAAAGGCGGGAGAAGCACCACACCGGTACCCCCATGTTCGGACGTCAAAGCAGGTTACTGTGAGCAGGAGCGAGGTCCCCCGCCATAGCAACCCGCCAAGACAGCTCATCCATGATCACCAGAAGCCAGGTGTCATGCTCATGGATGAAGATGGGTTGGGAGCCCTGAAAGAAATAGATGCGATCTGGAGCATCGAGGGCACGGACGAGTTGTGGGAGCTCGGAAAACAAGCCGATCCACCGGCACTGCCACAGCTTGCCAACGCAGCGATGCTCCAAGTACACGTGGAGAAAAGGGCGATTCCGACAAGTAACAGCGGCAACATTGACCCCAATAACAAAAATAAGGACAAAGGCAGCAACACCTCAAGCACGGAGAGCAGTGAGTCCGACAGCACCAGCTCAAGCAGCAGCAGCGATGACAGCTCCACCTCCGACAGTGAGGACGCACGGACCAAGAAGTCGCGTCGGCTCAACCTGATCCCGGAGCAGCACCATAAAACATCCACCCCTAAAACGGCCACGTTGGCCGACAGCTCAAAGGGAGTATCGACGTCGCACGTACCACAGCAGACAGAGAAAATACCACCACCGGGGCGGTTGTTTCCGAGACCCCCCACAAGAAACCGGTTAACGGGCGCGGACCTTAGCTCCCTGGACGACGCCACTCTTGCCGAGCTACGGGAAAAAGTGGCCGGCTTCCCGATAGGAAAATACTTCGGACACATCTGCCACATCAGAGGCCAAGCATTTAAACTACGGTGCCTCCGCAATGGCCTCGTCCAGGTTCGGCTCCATTCTCTCCGGGAGTAAGCGGGAATTGTGAGGGTGGAAGTCAGTATTCGTTTCCACCCCACAAATTCAGCAGCAGCAGAAACATCGAAACGCGTGTTCACTATTTATTTTTATTTTTTTTTACCTATTGAAGTATAGCCTTATGCGCACCTTTTATTTATTTTTTAGTTGCTTATAGCCTTGAAGGCGCCATTTGTCATTAAAAACTAATAATACACTAAACAAATTGAATTTAACAAATAAACAATACGTATAACATAAGTTAAAACCTTTAGTTAAGTTCATTACGTTAGCGCGGGGCGACGCGTAAAAAAACGCCATAGTAGTAGAATAGACATAAGCAAAACACGAAGAATTGGCATACGGCAGCCCTGCCCCACAGCTGTCACCACGATCCACAGTAAAACAGCTGTTTGAGCTTTTTGTGGGAAAAGCTAGTTCATTAGAAAAGAAGGTGACTTGGCAAAGGTTTTGGTTTTGAGTTAGTCATTCTTCTGAGGATCACAGCCAGCAACAGGTCAACAGCTCCGGACAACAGCAGCAGCCGTAAGATAATCACTAACCATAACTTCTTTCCCCATTTTCTCTTAGGTTGCAACTCGTATACAAGTTACAAGTCGCTCTTGCGTTGTACTTGTATACGAAAGGAAAACGCCGTCATAGAAATTAGGTCGGCGGGTACGTTGTGTTAACGTACACAAGTAGCAAGTCGCTTTTGCGTTGCACTTGTGTGCGGTGATAAAACGCCGTCATAGAAATTAGGTCGGCGGGTACGTTGTGTTAACGTACACAAGTAGCAAGTCGCTTTTGCGTTGCACTTGTGTGCGGTGATAAAACGCCGTCATAGAAATTAGGTCGGCGGGTACGTTGTGTTAACGTACACAAGTAGCAAGTCGCTTTTGCGTTGCACTTGTGTGCGGTGATAAAACGCCGTCATAGAAATTAGGTCGGCGGGTACGTTGTGTTAACGTACACAAGTAGCAAGTCGCTTTTGCGTTGCACTTGTGTGCGGTGATAAAACGCCGTCATAGAAATTAGGTCGGCGGGTACGTTGTGTTAACGTACACAAGTAGCAAGTCGCTTTTGCGTTGCACTTGTGTGCGGTGATAAAACGCCGTCATAGAAATTAGGTCGGCGGGTACGTTGTGTTAACGTACACAAGTAGCAAGTCGCTTTTGCGTTGCACTTGTGTGCGGTGATAAAACGCCGTCATAGAAATTAGGTCGGCGGGTACGTTGTGTTAACGTACACAAGTAGCAAGTCGCTTTTGCGTTGCACTTGTGTGCGGTGATAAAACGCCGTCATAGAAATTAGGTCGGCGGGTACGTTGTGTTAACGTACACAAGTAGCAAGTCGCTTTTGCGTTGCACTTGTGTGCGGTGATAAAACGCCGTCATAGAAATTAGGTCGGCGGGTACGTTGTGTTAACGTACACAAGTAGCAAGTCGCTTTTGCGTTGCATTTGTGTGCGGTGATAAAACGCCGTCATAGAAAACTAGGTCGGCGGGTACGTTGTGTTAACGTACACAAGTAGCAAGTCGCTTTTGCGTTGCACTTGTGTGCGGTGATAAAACGCCGTCATAGAAATTAGGTCGGCGGGTACGTTGTGTTAACGTACACAAGTAGCAAGTCGCTTTTGCGTTGCACTTGTGTGCGGTGATAAAACGCCGTCATAGAAATCAGGTCGCGGGTACGTCGTGTTAACGTACACAAGTAGCAAGTCGCTTTTGCGTTGCACTTGTGTGCGGTGATAAAACGCCGTCATAGAAATCAGGTCGCGGGTACGTCGAGTTTAACGCCGACAAGCTACAAGTCGCTTTTGCGTTGTACTTGTGTGCGGTAATCAAACGCCGTCATAGAAATCAGGTCGCGGGTACGTTGTGTTAACGTACACAAGTAGCAAGTCGCTTTTGCGTTGCACTTGTGTGCGGTGGTAAAACGCCGTCAAAGAAATCAGGTCGCGGGTACGTTGTGTTAACGTACACAAGTAGCAAGTCGCTTTTGCGTTGCACTTGTGTGCGGTGATAAGACGCCGTCACGGAAATCAGGTCATCGTAGTCAGCGCATCCGTCGTAATCTTAGCTCAATATATAACGTCATCATAGAAATTAGGTCGGCGGGTACGTTGAATTGACGTACACAGGTGGCAAGTCGCTTTTGCGTTGCACTTGTGTGCGGTAATAAAACGCCGTCGGAGAAATTAAACCCAAACGCCGTACAGAAAATTAGTCCGTCGTAGCCAGAGCAGACGCCGAGTAATAGAAAATTCGACACATCGATCGTCGCCTTTGCACGGTATCGGCACGGCGTGAAAGTACGCTGCCGGATAGGATAAGTACTAAGTATCAGAATCGTATTTTATAACTTAGTCCTAGACATATATATATATGTATATAATATTTACCTCAAATATTGTATTAAGATAAGAATAAAGTGGATTGTCAAAGAAATATACATGGAAGGTCTCGTTCTTATTTAAACTCCCGGAAATTCGACCTTTGTTAGCCTCCTGCAAAATATAAATTTTTGTACACGAACCCCGGATACCGGCGAGCCGAAACCCTGGCTGAAAGGTTCGTTACAATATGAAGAAAAATAATTTTTTTTTTTACTATATTTTTTCGTAGCCGCAGAATGAAGTGAAAGGAGGTCGAAAATCGAAAAAATGAAAAAACATAACATAACACAATACATATCTCGAAAACTGTGCCATTCAAATAAATTTTATTTTCATTTTGAGTGCAAACTAGTGTTATTATTAAGAAAGTGCGTATATTACATTTGTTATCTTTTGTCACTTTCTCGCTTGTTGTCATAGCTGCTAAGCCATTGGCTAAGCCTTATAGCGTAGACAGACGACAGCGTTAATTTGCATTAGCAGACTTAACTCAAATTAACTTGTGAATTATCCCCATCCTAATGTGTATTACCTCTGATGTAAATGCACAAAATCAAAGTGCATTTATACTACAGTTAGCTATTTCAATATGGCAACACAGCTGATAATTCTAAATTACTAATGTCATTGTCATTGTGAATGTGTCATTATTTGAATTTATTATTTATAATGAAAAGTGGATACAAAGATGGCGAAGGTAAGTTATTTTAATTATATTATCCCATTTTCTTCCGCGCTGTATGAAAAATCGAATTTATAATTAAAAATGATATTTCTAAACTAATTAGGACCCAAAAACCTCGAATCCGTTGTCCAAAATGTTGTACCATTTTTGGTTTCGTCAGGTGAGACTGTTCGAAAAGTCGAACAATGGCGGTTGGGCACAATTCAGCTTATATATTCAATATGCATATTTTCTCCAGGTATTGGTCAAAAAAATTTATAAATTTAATAAAAACAATAAATATGTTTTTATTATTTAGTAGAAATGCTTTTTATTTGATTTTGTTACAATTCTATTTTTTTTTCTCCCAGTTGCTGTGGGCTGCGAAGCAATTTTTTATGTGCAAATGTACTTGAAACTTTTTGCACATTCGCTGTGTAGGCTTATGTCATACTTTGCAACGTCTGGCTTTCCTCTCGGGCTACACAATTATTAGGTGATTTCCCGTAACACGGAGAAATGGATGGGATTATCGTGAAGGTAAATGTCCCCCATGAAACTATTATAATTGTGAATAAAAATCAATAAAAAAATAGAAAAAAAATTTTATTTGACAGAAAATATTATAATATAATCACTTTCGTACTTTGCCAACCCACGAAGTAAAGCATAATTGTTTCTGAGTGAAAAATTTTCCAACAGATCGCTTACAAACACAAATTTTGTTGTGAGCTGTGTTTCCACCAACCGCCATTGTTCGACTTTTCGAACAGTCACTTTTGCGGGTCCGCCAATGTTTCTTAGTAGAAACAGATCTTGTCTAAAGTCACTTTTCGACTATATTCGACCTTTATCTACAGAAAAAATTTACTTTTGGAAATGAATTATTTTTAATTATATATTACTTAACTTACTAAAAATAGGTCTGCCATTAAGGTATTTTTCAACCATTAGATGTAACCCACCACGGAAAAGGGGCGTGGTCAATATATTTTTTTCTGAAAGCCAATTGAATTTATTATTATACGCTGTATACCATTTAGCTACTTTGGTGCATTGACATAGAACAAAAATTCGGGGAAAATGAGCAAATTTGCTGTTCGAAAGCTCGAACAGCGCCAGAAAATGGGTTAAGGAAAAAAATACTTGATTATTAAAATCTAAATGCATTTTTTTTTCATTTTAAGAAGTCCAGCGGGAAAAAACGCGTTGTGTGGAGCGAGAGGGACGAACAGGTGCTATTAGAGCTGTGGGCGGAACGTGGCAACGACTTGCGGCGTGCAAGACGTAATAGTCACATATACTTGGAAAAAACTATTCAAATGAATAATAAATTTAGTGCAGAAGAAGTGCACGTAAAAATTAGGAACTTCACACAAAAATACAGGTATTGTTTCTATTAGGCCAGTACATCAGTCGCAATCTGCCAGCCATCACCGGAGCCACAACCAGAGTCAAGCCCAAGCTACCAGGCATCACAGTCATTGCAGTCACCAGTTCTGCTTCCGTCGCCCTTTCACCATTGTCTCCACATCCACATCAACTTCGTCGTTCTCTGGAAGAATGAGAAATAATATGGGTGAAGTAGTGAAAATTATGAAGGAGCAGAATGCAATGCTAAAAACTGTTGTGGAAGACAGCCAATCCTTGTCAACTGAAATAGTGAATGCAATTCGGGAGCAGAATCAGACTACCAAACAATTTTTAGTTTAAATGCAAAATTTAATTGATAAAATGTGAAAATAAAATTCAATGTAATAAAAAAAATAAAACAATACATATAGTGAATTGCATGAAGCATAGCAAACGCGTTTGTACTTACTAAAACTCAAAGCAATTGCATTTCTAATAGCCGTGACAGCTCACGTCATTTTCGCCAATTCTTGTAGAATGGTTGGGCTGACTTCGCATAGTTCAGTCTACTGCTACATTTTCCATCCAAGCGGAAGAAACTTCGTCGTTTTCATTTTAAAAAAAGTTGCGTAAAATGCAGCATGTTTTTAT
Organism: Meiosimyza platycephala; assembly: GCA_963662105.1. NCBI lineage: Eukaryota > Metazoa > Arthropoda > Insecta > Diptera > Lauxaniidae > Meiosimyza > Meiosimyza platycephala. The sequence goes on along the minus strand of OY759211.1, from coordinate 64,232,333 downwards.
TATAATATTTATATTTTTTGGTGCTACTTGTAAGCCTCTACCTATTCTTCGAAATCTAGCTTTAAGTTGGCCGAACGCATTTTCGATTACCCGACGACATCTGGACAGTCGGTAGTTTTTTCTACATCTGGCTGATTTGGTGAATATGGGAATGGCTTCATCATATAGCGCGATAACCGAAAAGCAAAATCGCCAATAAGCAACAAAGCCACATTAATGCTGCCAATGAGTTTGCTATTCTGTTGAAAAACTTCAGCGCTTTCATGAAATTTTTTCAAAGAAATTTTTTCAAAAATATAAGAATCGTTGTTCCTCCCACTTGATCCAATGTTTATATAGGTGAATTTTGATCAGCGAAAAAAATATAAATGTAAAAGTTTTCAGTAACCTTTAAAAAAAATTTACCTATAATCACAACTTACCTATAATCACTGAATACCAGCCTTTATAATTGTGGTAGTCTACTGCATCCTCTTTTTTTGGTTGCATTTCAATATGACATCCATCTACAGCTCCAAAGCATTGCGGAAACCCAAGGCGTGCGAAGCCATCAACAATTTTTTTTATTTCTTGGGGATGTGGAGGGTACTAGTTAATCTGATCAGAAAGATTATCGCATACTGCGTGGCAAAAGTTTATAACTATTTCCCCAACAGTACTGCGTCCTATACCGAATAAACTTCTAACAGTCCTGTATTCCGCTGCCAATCCTAATGCAAACAATGCTATAGCCACTCTCTTATCGAGTGAATACAGAGCCTCATGTTGGTGTCCAACTTCTCAATTATTCGAACTTTTTCACACACTCTTGAGGTGAAAGTTCTCCTTAAATCTTTTGTCGTCCATTTTAGGCACGTCACACTCCCAAAAAGTGCTCTTGCGTTCCTTCAAAAAATGCTTTTTATGAATTATATCACCCATGAAAAGATAAATTTATATTTGCAAATTTCCATGATTGCCTTGCCCTTATTTCAGAGTGTCCAACTTCGATTCCAGCTTGTAGCAACACGTTAAGACTTATGTTTGCTTGAAGTCTTATAATTTTGATGTTATGGAGCAGTTTCAGCAAAAGTAATTTAAGCTTTTTTTCATAGTAATTGTTACGTTCTATCCATTTAATATTGATAAAAAAATTTGTTGACGTACAAGTCAGCTGTTTTCTAAGCCTAACTGAGCAGTATTTAGAGTTTAATTTTTATTTAAATCGCATTTCTTGTCGATATATTCACATGAAAAGTTATTATTGTTAGAATAATTTGACTATGTCCTACTCAAAAGATGAGATACATATATCTTTTGATGTAGAAACTAAGATTCCATCTACGGTTTCCATTGCGTGAATATTGCTTGAAGTATTTTTTCTGTGAAGGACTTTAACTTTTTCCAAGAGAATTTTTGATGGTTTTTTTACACGAGGAGGAGCTATCTTCTCCAAATTTTTAATTTGAAGAACCATCTTTTTAAGATGATTTCGAGCGATTTCATTTTCTTCCACTGAGAACAGCCGCTTGAATCTTGGGTCTAAAAATAATACAGCATACATTTTCCTATTTTCAAGCAAATTGTTTTGACAAGCTTCTATGTGAAAAATTAATTTTTGACTATAATCGTTATTAGTGGATTTGACCAAGACTTGGATAAGCCAAGACTTATAAAAATCATACAGCAGCAGCTAATTCCCAGGAAATTTAAATGTCTAGATATACACAGGTCTTAAAGCGAACACAATATTTTCAACTGCTAGCTAATCCTTGTTTACAATTTGAACGGATGATGCGATATTTTCAAAACAAAATTCCTTTAAGTTCAGAAGTCCTTTCAGCATTGTATACGTGGCTTTAATTTTTGCAAACTTTTTATTTTGAACCTTAAAAATTGAGTACAATTAAATGAACTAATATACTAGAAAATTCAGATTTTTAGTTTTCGGGGAGAATATAAAATGTAAAACGAAAATAACATAATATAACTTTATTCTTAATACTTTTGGAGTTGTAGGGCGGTATTGAATTTATAGGTTTAGTTGCGGACCTTTGTCGACTAATTTTTTCGCGACGTAATGCATTATGTTTCTAGACGTAATATTTGGGATATGCAAACCATCGAAAATTTAATTTGTCAACGGTGTAGAGTCCAAAAAAAAAACTTAAAGGCCGAGAATAAAGAGTAACTAGATCGACACAAGCTCCAACGACTTCATTTGAGACATTTCAACAGAAAATTTTTTTTTGTCTCTTTTTTCAATTTCTTTTTTTTTTTTTGCTTTTTACACTCTGTTTATTATTTTTCATATAACTCGCTTCGTTTATTTTGGAGGTGTCTTTTTAAATTTGTTGTGGTCATTGATGCTTTCTCCACAAGACTTGCATTCAGTTTTTCCGTTCTGATCAATAAAATAATCGCTACAAATACATTTTTTTACGACCTATATTTACCGATTCATTTCACTTCTTCACTTCAAAACTCAAACTTCAATTGAAAATTGAAAAAACTTTGAACTCACGTTAAAGTGTAACGTCAATTATGTTTTGCTAACAGTGGCGTCAATTGGGTAGGGCTGGGGAGGGCATTCGCCCACCCTAAGGATCTGATACTGGTTATTATTCAATACTCGATTCAATAAAACCATCTCATTATGGTAGAGTTAGATATACGCTGAAAAAATTTCAATGCATTTTTAAATACTTTTCCATATACATACATACATATGTATGTGTGTGTGTATAAAAATGTGTATAATTTATGGCTTAATCAAACATAAATTGGAGAGCATTGTTGCTTTTAATAATTCATTTGTTTGCTATTCATTTTTCGTCAGTATGAGCAAATGACCTTATCTGGTAAATGATATTGAAAGAGGCTGGTCAGTTGATATGCTTTCGTAAGCTTTGTCTAGAACAGGGGTGGCCAACCCAAATGATCTTCCGGGCCACTTTGGAAATGTATCATAACTCCGCGGGCCACATATATAATTATATATCACATTAGACCGGTTCAAAAAAAAAGTCTCTGAAATTTAGAGGCACTGGCAGTTTCCTATCCCCATAAGTGTCCCGAGTGGGATGTGTAACCAATTTTTTCTAAATATTGCGCTCCTGATTAGCGATTTCCATATTATTCTTGAAACTTTCGCATAAAAAAAAGTTCACCAACAACCTAAAAACGATGGTGGTTATCGCTGAGGTGAACTTTTTTCTTTTAATTCAGTCTCACATTCGGAGTAGTTTTGAATGGGGAATTCGAATATCTCATTATTTTTTAATTATGTTGTTGTCTGCAGTGGTAAAAACTGAAAATAATCATGAAATTTTGTCAAAAATTGAAATTTTTTTATTTAAAATGAAAAATCAGGTCTAAATTTTTGGATTTTTTTTGCTTTTATTATTTTGAATAATTCATTTTTTCTTCCTCTATCTGATGGTGTTTACCGCAAATATTTATTATTTTTGTACTTAAAAATATAAACATAAATATAATTGAACAAAGGATTTTTTTCATATTGAAGCTACGTTTTAACAGGGAATATAAATTTTAATGTGGAAATCTGTTTCAAAAATATGAAATCTAGTTTACTTGAACCAAACCAAGTGTATAGAATTAGATAAATATATTTCATATTTTTCGAAACAGATTTCCACTTTATATTCCCTGTTAAAACGTAGCTTCAATATGAAAAAAATCCTTTGTTCAATTATATTTATATTTTTAAATACAAAAATAATAAAAATTTGCGGTTAACACCATCAGATAGAGGAAGAAAAAATGAGATGGGTAAAGTGAGGACCTTTTTTTTTTTTTTTTGATAGTATATTTTAGAACAATTTCGTGCATTTTAGGAAAATTGGATGTTCAAGACAAAAAAGTGCATTTGAAGTCTCGATTCAGTACATTTTCACAAAACCCAAATGCCATCACTGTGTACATTAGGGGTATGACTTTTAACAATATTTCGAAAATAAAATTTTATATGGCCAAACATGTTGCGAAATGCAGCCGAAATGTAACAATAGTTTTTTAAATACAAAAAAAAACTTCCGCATAAATCAAAAAAACACTTTACAGGCAAATTTCAAATATTTCCCTAATAAAAAACAAGAAGGCGTTTCTGTACGAATATAACTTTGTACTTTGTTTTGTTTTCAATTTCTTTAATTCGTATTCTGCACCTAACTACAATTATATACCTAAGTATATAAGGTTTTGTAAAAAAAGTGAAAATATAGTTTTAAAAAATGCTAAGGTATGGAAAAATAGTCTCACCCATTTTGAAAAAAGTAAAACTAAAAGACGAGAAATCGGTAATATTGAAAAATATTTAAGAAAATTGTGCAAAATTCCAAAGCAGCCGGTTACAATATGCAGGTATAAACTAAGTGTTTTTCATCAGCTGTCCTGTTATCGACTAAGATGATGTCTTATGAGGTTTTTGTAAATGTGAGCACAACCGTCTGTGTCTGTCTTGTAGTTAAGTCGTTTATTTGTCGGAGTATTTAGTATATGCAACATTTCGATCGTGTATCGTCCCGCGTAATTTTTCTCTTGTTGCAGAATTTTCGTTTCTTCGAATTCAATTTGCTTCTGATTCAAGAGCGCCACTGAAAAAACAATGAAAAGGGTCATCGAAACGTAAGCAAACATATACTGTAGTAAATGCATACAGTTGCAGATTTACAACATCCAAATAAACGAAGTTTTCAACAGAACGTAAACCAATTACTCAAAACTAGTAACTGTACTGAAAAAAAGAGAAGTTTTTATATAGAAAAACTTTTTTATGTATGTACTTACCTTAGAAAATCACTTTTTACACATCAAAACAAAACTGTTATTTGGACACCCAACAAATTTCCGAGAATTTTCACCTTGTCAAAGCATAACCGATATTTTAAATTCGCGCTAAAAAAAAATTGTGTTGCGACTCAATTGAATACTTGTCTGTAAACCTGATAACTTAACAATATCACGAATTTATCACATACCGATGAGTTTGAGGTGGTTTGAATGGCATGTTGCAGTTTTACAACAACATGCATTTAAGGGTTACTAAACAGACAAGAGAAATTCAAATTCACAACATACACTGCGACGGCTCCACGTATCTATGGACTACCAAAGCTGCATAAAGATAATATGCCGCTCAGACCCATCTGCTCATCCATAAATTCCCCATCTTATGGACTCTGCATACAAGTTGGAAATATTTTAAAAAACATCACAATGGACTCCCAATACAACATCAAAGACGTGGTAGAGTTCAAAAACAAAATAAATAATACATATATATATGATGACGAACAAATGATTTCGTTCGATGTTATCTCGCTCTTCCCAAGCCTACCAATGGATTTTGCAATAAAAACAACAAAAAATGGGACAATATACAAAATTTCCAAAACTACTTTTTATACTAAAATTCTGTATAAATAATTATTTCAAATATGATAACGCGATGTAAAGTCAACTAAAGGGTATGCCCATGGGGTCTCCTATCTCTCCAATAATAGCGGATATTATTATGGAAGAGATTCTAGATACTTTTATGCAAAAATGTGAACAAAAACCCAGATCGCTAACGAAATATGTTGACTACATTTTTGCAATAGTTAAAACGGACATGATAGACTCCACATTGAACATGCTAAACATTTGCCACAGAAATAAACAATTTACAAAAGAAAATGAAAGCGAAGGAACGCTGTCATATTTAGATGCTTTAGTTATGGGGAAAAATAACTACATTAAAACTGACTGGTATCAAAAATCAACAGCTTCAGGCAGACTGATAAATTTTCATTCCAAACACCCTAAAAGAATAATTATTAACACTGCTAAAAACTTTATAAACCGGGTTTTTAGCATCAGTGATACCATTTTCCACAAAAACAATAAAACACGAATACGGCACATACTAACTATAAACAACTTCTCGCAAAAAACAATATGTAAGTCGTTTAATTAGAGAAACCACGTCCCAACACACAAACACAATACAAAACCCAGAACCAAAAATCTACAAAGGAGTAACATATATTCACGGATTTACAGAAAAGTTCAAAAAAACCGACATTTACAACAAAAATAAATATATAATCGCACCGAAAACAAATAACACTCTTAGAAATATCTACAGCAAAACAAAAAGTAGAATAGATGACATGGATAAATCAAATTTAATTACCAAATAAAGTGCAAGGGAGACGGGGCCAACATATGCAGTCAAGTATATGTTGGCACGACAAAATCAAAACTTAAAACCAGAATATCGTCGCACAAATTCGATTTAAAATCAAAAAGCGAGAACAAAACAGCGCTTGCAGCACATTGTATTCAACAGGGACACTCTCCAGCTTTCGAAGAAACGAAAATTCTGCAACAAGAGAAAAATTACGCGAGACGATGCACGATCGATATGTTGCATATACTAAATACTCCGACAAATAAACGACTTAACTACAAGACAGACACAGACGGTTGTGCTCACATTTACAAAAACCTCATAAGACATCATCTTAGTCGATAACAGGACAGCTGATGAAAAACATTATTATTATTTATTCACTTTTTAAAGATAATTTGTAACTGTTGTTATTAATTTTATAAGTGTATTAATTAAGTTTTGTTTTATTTTCGATTCAGATCCTGATGATGGCTTTAAATTTAAGCCGAAATATTGATAATTAAAAAAACCTAAAACAAAAACATTAAACATTTTAGTTTTATTACTACGGCCATAGCTCAATTTTCATAAAAAAAACGATGAAAAATTGAAAATTAAATGCATCAAGTGGCGTGATGATATGCACTATTTATATGAGCTTGGACAAATTTTTAAGTTTTATGAAAAAAATAAAAGATTTTCCTATATGAAATTTAGAGCTATACCAGCCGTCAGCAATGCTCGCTGGAATTCTAGGGCTATTCTTGCGATTTTAACGTTCATACTGTAACGAACCTTTGAAGCCGGGGTCAAATCTCGCCGGTGTCCAGGGTCCGGCTACAAAATTTTATAAATTGCGGGCTGTTATACTTTACTGCACAAATCCATTTAAAAGACCATAAAACACGGCGGAGTTCAGGTTTTATCAAGCTTTTAATTCACACAAGATTCTTAATTTTATTATTTATATAAGTTAAATATATATATTAATTATACGCGTTTTTTATTAAAATTAGCAGCGCCCGTCGGCCAGCACGAAGTAATGCTGCTCCAGATACGTCCGTTGCATCGTTTTCTGTCTCAGCGTCGGTGTAATCAGTTCCCACGTTGCTCTGCTTAGTCTTACCAATCTACTCTCGATTCATCGCTAGCAGAGGAAAGGCTTCTCCTTACTTTTGAAATGTGAGTAACCGTACGCTGCTTTGAAGAGCACTAGCAACGCGTGATTACTCACAGCCAAACCCACAGTTTTCAAAACAGGGCCTGCGCTCACTTATGCGCTGAGCGTAATCGTACGATACTTTGCGAAGCACTAGTAACGCATGATTACTCACAGCCAAAACCCACCGCTTTAAAAAGAGTGCCTACGCCAACTTATGCGCTGAGCGTAATCGTACGTTACTTTGCAAAGCACTAGTAACGCGTGATTACTCACAGTCAACCACCGCTTAGAAACAAAGAGAGCCGGCACTTAACCCTAGGAGGTTCAACCAGGTCTGTGCAGACCTTTTGCATATAAATGTGTGTATAACTTCTTTTTTTTGCGTGTTAGAGACGAATCCGTCCATGACTTCCTAAAAGCAGCTACGGAGAACCCAATGATCACAAAATCGGACTGCTTATCTGTTTGTGTTCGGTTTTATTCGTGTTTACAAACCGAATGGTTCATACGTACCAACCAGGTCTGTGCAGACCTATGTATATAAATGTGTGTATAACTTTTTTGTTCTGCTTGTTAGAGCAGAATCCGTCCATGACTTCCTAGAAGAAGATACGGAGAACCTAAAGAGCACAAAATCAGACCGCTTATGTGCTTATGTTCGGTTTTATTCGTGTTTACAAACGAAGTGGGTCATGTTTAAAAACGAAATGGTTCATACGTACCAACCAGGTCTGTACAGACCTTTAAATATAAATGTGTGCATAACTTTTTTGTTTTGCGTGTTAGAGACGAATCCGTTCATAACTTCCTATAAGCAGTGACGGAGAACCTATTTTTCTGAGCTCTTAGCACATTTACCCGTACTTTTAATACACCTGCCTATACAAATCCCACATAGGTCTGCGCAGACCTAGTTGTACCTGTTAGCGCCAAAAAATCCCTGAACCTCCTAGGGTTAATTATACGCTGAGCGTAATCGTACGTTACTTTGCGAAGCACTAGTAACGCGTGATTACTCACAGTCATCCACCGCTTAGAAACTACTAAAATTCTAACGTATACTGCTTTGACTAGCACTTGCAGTATAAGTTGTTTTGTAGACTACCAAAACTAAGAAGTCGCTTACCAGAGTGCACTTTCCTTTTAGCTCTGTGTCCTTAGCTGGTTCCTTAAAGACTGACTCATATTTTTCAAAGTGTCGATTTTATATGCTTCGACAATCGTTTTTTGCCTAAAGCTCGGGATACAATACTGCGAGATGCGTGCGTGCGAGACGCTGCGAGATTAGTCTGAGAGATCGCATTGCGATGCATGATACATTAATGCGATACATCGCAGCATTAAGTCTGTCAAAATCTGACATTTAATTATTTAATTCTGGTAGCTTTTTTTAAAAATTTATAAAAATACCTTAAAAAAGTGAAAATGCGAGGAAAAGCTATCAGAACTATAGCAAAATATGGCATTGCGGCTTATTTAGTCGCCAAAGCGCTAAAACGACGACATGTAAGACGAAGGTGGTGGGTAAGGCCTATCTACCAGGATCGTGAAGTGCACGGCTTCTTCGAAACCACATTTAAAAATATGAAAAGTGAGGATTCCGAAATGTTTGTTAAGGCGACGAGGATGAATGTGGAACACTTTACGGCACTGTTCAATTGTGTTAAGGAATCGCTTGATAAAAAATCAGCGCGAAAACCTATAAGTTCGGAGTGCCGATTAGCTTTAACATTGATGTAAGTGCTAATACGATTGTAATTAGTTGTATAATTATATGTTTTAAATCATATTTTAGATATTTGGCTCACGGTGGTTCCAGATACGTGTATGCCTTAAATTTTAAAATGGCAACGTCAACCATAGGCAGGATCATATGTGAAACCAGCGAAATTTTATGGAATCAACTCAGCGGTATATATCTCTCTCCACCGAATGAAAGCGATTGGCTGAACATTGCAAATGAGTACGAGAGAAGATGGAACCTTCCCCACTGTGTAGGAGCAATTGATGGAAAACATGTATCCTTTGTTTGTCCACCGAAAGCTGGCTCACAGTACTTTAATTACAAAGGACGGCATAGCGACGTTTTGCTCGCTGTATGTGATGCAAACTACTGTTTCACAATGGTTGACATTGGTGCCTTTGGAAGCCAAAGTGATGGCGGTATTTTTGCCGAAAGTTCTTTTGGAAAACTTCTGAACCAAAAAAAAATTCCACTTCCTCCGCCATCACCGTTACCAAGTTGCAATGAGTCTTTTCAGTTTTATTTTATTGGGGATAGTGCTTTTCCTCTAGGAAACAATTTGATGCGCTCTTTTCCAGGTAACTCTTATACGGTAGCGTATGGTTGTTTATAAACATTCAATACGTATACCTTTTATTCTATAGGACAAAATTTGTCTGAAGAGGAAGAGAATTTCAACAAGCGTATATCTCACGCAAGAGTTACCATTGAAAACACGTTTGGTATCCTATCAGAACGTTGGAGGGTGCTTCGAAGTGACATCCACGCATTACCAAAAAATGTGGACAAAATAGTGAAGTCAACGGTACTTTTGCATAACTACTTGATGCTAAACAAATGCGCATCGTACTGCCCTGAGGACTATATTCATTCCAGTTCAGACGATAACATCCTTCCAGGTCAATGGAGGAATAATTTAGATGAAATCGGACTTAGAAGTATTTCAAGCTCACGAGCACACAATGCTAGCAGAGCAGCGTATGAAGACAGAAAAAGGCTAGCGCGCTTAATCTATAATTAATTTAATAATTCAATTTTTAACATTAAAATGATAATCGTCTTATAATAATTGGGATTGTTGTTGTATTTATTGGTTTTGTTCATAAGAAAATACTTTTCATTAAAATTCATTGAACAAATTTTTTGGTTTTCCGGTAAAAAAGGGGTGAATAAAAAAAATTTAGAACAACCTGTATACCATTTTAAAGGGAATTAATTAAACTTTCTTAGCGTGCTAAACAAATTATAGGTCGTTAACACATTTTTTGGAAAAAAAAAAATTTTTTTAAAAAAAAATGGTCAAATTTTCCGAAAAATCGTCTTATCTCCAAAATTATAACTTGAAATTCAAAACTTCACACACCATTATTGAAGGCCATTAAACTATGTTTCTTTTGACAACCATATTTTTGGTATCCGTTTAAGGGTTCCCGACTTATAATTGTTTTTAAAAAAGCTATATCTGGAACTTCCGATGGCTATATCTCCGAAACTAGATCCAAGGAAACTTTTTTTCTTATTTTTTATTTATTTTTAACCGCCGTTTACCCCTAAAACAAAAAATAAAATTGGAGAATGTCAGCTAAAGTGAACTTAAGCCAAAAATTGCAATAAAACGTTTTGCGTTTCTTAAACTTTTAATTTATTAGTACATATCAATATTTAAAAACTGAAGGTGAGCTAAGTGTTACCAACAATAAAACATTTTACAAGTTTTCCAACTCATCAGTGGTAAAATTCATTATCTTGCATTGCAGACGAGCCAATTGAGAAGGCGTTAAATTATATTTTTTTACAAGAGACGACAAACTTAAAAAAAAATTGTCTATGCCGTCGGTATCGCTGTGGTCGTCAGTTTTTTTGAGAAGTGCATCTAAAAAGCCTTTTAGTGATTCACTCTCGTCATCATATTTTGGTTTTTTGGCTTTTGATACAGGAGTGGATAAAAGAAAGCTGCTGCTGGAAGATTTCTCAAATGTGTCGGACATTAAAACTTCGATGTCATCATCAAAATTGCATGATGTTCTGTAAATAAATAATGAAATTATGTTAACCTGATTAAATATGTAAGTAACAAAAATAAAGACCTTCTTGGTTCCAACGACTCTTTCAAAAGAAGTAAATTTTCATAATATTTATATTGTTTGCCTTCATTTGCTGCTTGCCCGGTTACACCTTTCTCCTGCTTCATTTTTTTTTTAAATTGGTCACGGAGCGATCTCCATGCCGTCTTGCAGTCATTTTCCGAACACTGCAATTCAGCTGCAATTTTTTGCCATGCTTTTTCTTTAACATCATTTTTTTTGTAAAAGCTATGGCTTTTTTCATAAATATGTTTATTTTCTTTCACTAAATCAATAAGTTTTTCGATTTGTTCACTGTTTAGGTGTGCATTTTAACAATTAGTTTTTTGAAATATATTTTTTTGACACTTGACAAACAGCTGTTTTGTTGCTCTCGCAACCAAATATTAAATTTTTTGAAAAGGCTTGCGTGCGTCGAGCGAGACGCACGCCGCACTCGCAGTATTGTACATTGCTACATTCAAACTACGTATAATGAATATTTTTTTGACAGCTACTCGCAGTATTGTATTGTATCCCGAGCTTAACTCCATTTTGTTCGTGGTGACATTGGCTGTTGCTGTTTTATTTCACCACGAACAGCTGTTCCGATGGCTTACCCTACAGTGTTGCCGTTTACCTATTTCTATACTATGATGGCCTAATTTATAACCTAAATATACTGAGTTCATTACCGTGAAATAAAATTCGATGCAACTTAGAGTTAATTCATTGTTTTCCTCTTTTTTTCTTAAAAACAAAATTAAAATCCAGTATATTAAATAACAAAACTAATATCTAATAAATATTAACGAAAATATAATTCATCACGCGGCTTGTCGCGTATGTGGGCGCAAAACGAGGTGAGCCGATTTTAGTCCTCACAATACTCATCCCCGAACACAGGATAAAACTCTTGCCGATTTGTTAATTTATATGCAGTGCTTGGCATGACGAGCAGCTCTCTGATCATTGTTTTCAAACCAACGGTTTTAAAAATTTGGAAACACAAGTCAAGCCCTACAAAAGTCCTCATAAATATTTACTCAAACACTGGGTTAAGGAAGATCCTGCCGTTCTAAATTTAAAGCGATCTAATATATTTGCAGAACGAGCCATTAGAGTTATACAAGAAATGTATCCTAAATGTAAAACTGAGCGAACATTAAATTCTAAATTTAATTCTTCTAATATAATAATAAATAAAACGTATCTATTCTTCAACGAAATCCTCGATTTTTTAATAATTAAATAGACTTCATTGGCAAAGGTTTTTTTATATTATTTTTATTTTTTGAAGACATTTAAATTTTTTGATTATCTTCATGCGGGAACTTTTTTTGATAAATAAAACAAAATCAAACTTTTTCATACACAGAAAAAAAAGATTCGCTCAAATCAAACAATTCCGAGTCCGATTTCAACGAATGTGGGTATGATTTTCAGTCAGCGAAACAGTTTCGCTGATATAAGATAAAAGATTTGTTGAAACTTAAAATAAATTAGTTGATTTCAAAAAACATTTGTTAATTTTCCTAAAGTTTTTGTTGAAACTTAAAATAAATTGGTTGACTGGATTTGTTTTTTCTGTGTAGTCTTTTCATTATTTCTCATAATGTTGTGCCATGTAAAATAGGTGTTACAAAAAAGCAATACCCCTAATGTACATATTTTTTTAATACATTGGTTTTCACTATAAAATAAATATATTTTGTAAAAGTTTGATGAATCTCGCGGCCGCGGGTTGGCCACCCCTGGTCTAGAAGAAATATGTTTCATATTTGGGGATTGATGTATTGTAGATATACGAGAATTTCGGTTATTTTTGTTTCTGAGGTTAGTAAAAATCGTAATTTTTGTCGATATTATAGTTTTTTTCGTTTGGGTCCTGGTTCATTGCCAATTATGGCAAAGTTTTGATCGAATCCTCTTGAATCAGGAGCCATTTTCGTTTTTTTTTGGTAAAACACATGATAGTGGAGAACGAGCAAGTGATTTTCAACAAACATATTAAATAAATAAAAAATAATGTATTTTAAATAATTTGATTTTTTTTAGATTTTCCACTATACTTGCTCAGACTTAACTCGGTCTGGCTCTCAATTAACCACCGAATTTTTATCTGGCAAATTAATTTTATATCTTTTAATAGTTGAACTACATCATATTAAAATTTCAGTCATACTGAAATTCTTTAAAAATATACATATATTTTTTTAGTATGGCACGGTTTTAGCAACGACCAAACTGTCTGGCAATATTGATTTTGTGGTGCGAAAAATTAATAAAAACCAATGAAAAAGAAAAAAATGTTTCTAAAATGACATTTACAAGTGCATTATTGTGATGCGCACAAGAAAACGCAATAACTTTTGCTAGCCAGACTGCCAGTTCCGGATTTTAGCCCATAAGCAAATTAAGCAATTGCTTAGGGCATCACTTCTAGGGGGGCACCATAAACAGCAGCGAAAAAATATTAAAATTTCTTCAAAAAGTTAATTGCAATTTTGTAACACATGCTTAAAATACAAAGAGTTTTTGGTCTTGAATTGAATTGTGTTATAAACATTGAATTTACAATTAGTATATTTGTGATTTGATAGATTAGAGATATGTACATATATATGTATAAAGAAATAGCAGACAAATTCTCATTCCTGACTAAAATACCCGATGCAGATAAATTTGTGTGCCCCGATCAAACATCAGAATACAGTCAGCATTGTAGAAATTTAGTAGACGCATATCCACAAGACCTTAATACCGATTTAGAAACCGAAATTCAACAGTTTCATTCTTATGTTATAAATAAATTAAGCTCCAGTGATTTTCCTCGCACAAGTTAATATCAAATTCACGATTATAAAAGTGAATCAGCGCTCCCTAATGTGGACACAGTCTTGCGTATATTTTTATGCTTGATGATATCGAACTGCACAGCGGAGTGTTTCGAAATTGAATATAATAAAAATTGAGAAAAGAACGACTATGCTGCAGGAAAGGCTCGATACTTTATCAATATTATATATAGAGGCAGATATGCTAAAAACGTTGAACTTAAAAACTATTGCTCGAGAATTTATTGCCCGTAAAGTAAAAGTCGCAAATCACATTTCAATATATAAAAAAAAAACATTCTTCGGTTTTTATTGTAATACAGTGAAATCCCGATAATTCGTACGCCGTTAATTCGAAAATCTCAATAATTCAAAACAAACTGTTCGTCCCTTGAAAAATCGCTTTAATTCGTAAAAATGCACATAATATGTAAGTTCTGTTTAACCACTTATAAATCGTAATTGGATTTGACAACCTCTTATAATCAGGGACCGTAACGATTATGAATTTTATGATAGAAATCATTGCATAATCGTTATTCTGGATTTAAATTTTTTTCGGTCATAAATAGGCGTTATTTTGAACTTCTATTCTTTTCAATCAAACATAATCGTTATTTTAGATTTATATTTTTTCTATCAAAAATAATCGTTATATTGGATTTTTATTTTTTCGATCAAAAATAAGCGTTATTTTAGATTTATATTTTTTTCTATCAAAAATAATCGTTACATTTGATTTTTATTTTTTCGATCAAAAATAATCGTAGATTTCTATTCTTTTCGATCGAAAATAGTCGTTATTTTGAACTTCTTTCATTTCGATCGCATGGCATCCTAGCTATACTGCGTAAAAATTGCCTTATGTTAAAATCTCTTAATAGCGATTATTTTTTGATCGTATTTTTCTTTAATCGAAATTTCGTTAATTCGTATTGTTCTTATTTTAACCTCGCTTAATCGACACCTCCTTAAATCAAAAAACCCTCTTATTCGTAAAAAATGCTGGTCCTTTGCGATTACGAATTATCTGGACTCTACTGTACGTATCTCTTTCGCCTTTCGTACATACTCTGAACTACGTAATGATCTATCTATACGTTAAAAGTTTTTAAAGACCGATACTAGTTTACTAGTGGATAAGGGGGAACCCATAGGCGTGGATTGCTAAGGGCAACGAGTAGTCTTAGTCCGGCACTGTAGACTGTCCCCATGCCTATAGAGATAATGAAATAGAGGGAATATCAAAAACCTAGCCATTCTGAAATTCTTGTTTTTTCAATGTTGCTAGCTCTTGAACTATATAGAATATATTGGGAAAAGTTAAAAGGATGAAAAAGTCAATAAAACATGGAAAATGTTGAAAAAATAGAATAAAAATGAAAAAGACGAAATATGCTACGCCCACTTTTCCAATTCCGCCTTCTTTGGGATCAAAAAATTATAATCTTGATTGACATACGCCTACAAAGTTTTACCACAATATCTTGTATAGTTTGCGATATATGCCGTAATAAGTTTTAAAATTTAGGGCGGTGGCACAACCACTGGTACAATCTAATCCGATTTTTATCCAGAAATAGCTTTCCATAAACAAACCTCTTACACCAAATTTCAGTATGACTGCTTACATGTTTCGATAGATATGCCACTTAGTGAATTTAAATTGTATGGGAGGTGCCACGCCCACTGGTGCTATTTCGGCCGCTTTTGGTTCAGATGTGCTTTATAGCATGTAAGCCACTTAGATGAAATTTCATACCAATTGCTGGAATAGTTCACTTAAAATAGCTCTTAGAATTTTATGTTAATATGGGAGGTGCCACGCCTACTGATGCTTTTGGTTCAGATGTTCTTTATAGCATGTAAGCCACTTAGATGAAATTTCATGCCAATTGCTGGAATAGTTCACTTAAAATAGCCCTTAGAATTTTATGTTAATATGGGAGGTGCCACGGCTACTGATGCAATCCCGTCGAAATCCATTTAATTTTAAAGCTGCTTATAGTAACTGTCTTCTATATACCAAATTGTATGAAGATTACTCCCATGGTACACTAAGATACCTTATAGCAACTATATCTGCCATATTAAATTTCATAACGATTTCGTTGTTAGTTCTCTTCTTATAACGTTTATAAATATTGTGAGCTGTGCCACGTCTTTCAACGAGTTTTACCAGTATACTGACGAAGTTTGTATTGATGACTGCTCCCAGTGGTATCATCCCTAAAATTTTTATAAAAATCGTATTTGCCAATTTTGAATTATACGAAATCAAATTTTTTAATGGTTGAAAAGTGCCTTGCCCAGTTTTCCAACTCTGCCCACTTTAATCAGAATTCAAGATATATATATGATTGTTCACATGTTCACCAAATCACCAAGTTTCATCAAAATCGCAGCAACTTTTTTTAAGATGGGCTGAAGTAGGTATATTTACATACATAAAGTATGGGCGAACGCGTGGTCATGAACAAATTTAGCCCATTTTTATATGCTAGCAGCTTGTAAGGAGATGTGACCTGTGTGTCAAATTTCATTGAATTAGGTTACTTAGTTTTGCCGTAAACGTGATTTCAACAGACAGACAGACAGACGGACAACAGGATATCGACTTAGGTGGTGACGCTGATCAATAATATATAAATATACTTTTCTGTACCTGCCACGCCCCCTTGTATGCGTTACAAACGGAATGGCAAAGTGCATATACCCTCTGTGTAGGGTATAATAATTTAATGTTGTCCAAGTGTAGTAAGGCGATTGATCACAATTAACTTCCTAGTATGAGCAAAAACTTTATATTGCTAATTACTTAATTTTTATGCATCAATAATATAAATATGTACATATTGCAAATTTTGAATTTGATTCCATCTGGCATCACGTAACCTTTGATCGAATCCTATTCATTGTCGTTTTCATTTATTTGCAAATTGTGTTAACCTGCGGTAATTAAATTTTCCATAGACACTTCTACTATGTATTTGCATCACCATCCAAATTAAATTTTCTCAACGGTACGATTTCGCTATTGCGCAAAATAGAAAATGCTTTGAAATCCAATTAGTGTAACGTGAGTAGTGTGATATGCAGCATTACATAAAGAAAGGGAAGATTGGCTCCCGCTCAGGAGCAACAGCTGATTGTAATTGCTCGAGTATACGTGAAATGATGACAAAAATGCGGAAATGAAACGATGTATACAATTGAGTCTACTTGCTGAAGACGTGTGCAACTCATTGGGTGCACGAAATAACCCCAATGAAAAAAACCTTCATCGAATTAATGACCATAAAATATGAAATATGAATTATTACCAAATGATATAATCTCCAAACAAATAAATGAAATAACAGCTAATGTTTGGGCCATATTTCATTACAAAATAACTCCCAAGGGGACGTCCATTAATTACGTGAGGTGTTTTTTTGAAAATTCGAACCCCACCTCCCCTTGGTGAGATTTGGTGAGACCGCTCCCCTCCCTCCCGCGAGATCTAAATTATAATTTTTAAAGTAAATTCTATGCCTTAAGAAGTTGACGTGAGGTTTTCCTTGACCCTCTTCCCCCTTGGTGAGATTTGGTGAGATTTTGCCGAACCCCTATTTTGACTCACGTAATTAACGGACGTCCCCCAATGAAATATTCCGCAACAATAATGAAAATAACAATGTAAGCCCTGATCCGCGACCGAAACCGCCCACTTACCCTAACTTTTATGTACAATAGATGCCAGTGTTGGATAACAGCGGTAACAAGTACAGCGCTAAGCCGGTGTTGGACATATGGAGGATGTAAGTCCCAAGTCGCGGGCGAACGCCTCCCACTTACCGTAACTTTACAATTTTAGAAATAATAACACCTTTAAAAAACAATTGCATTAGAAAGGAATTTATCAAGAATTGCATTTATAGTCAAATGAAATAACAGCCTAATAAAACTAAATAGCCCCCAAAAGGGATTGAAGGAAATAAAATCAAACTAAAATTCATTGGAATTTATTTCAAAATGAAATAACACCCAATAAGTACGAATGAAATAAAAAACAAATAAAATGAAACAGTCTCAAGAACATAACCGTTTGACCTCAAACTCGGGCCACTTTTTGCACCAGCAAAAGTATTACCGAGATATTTAATGTGTAGTTTAACGAAAATGACAAAAAACGCCCACGGGAACTTAACGTGTTTAAAGTGAAGAAACTTCAGCTTTCTTTCTACAATATCAAAAATAAAATCAAGAGTATTATTAAAAAAAATCTATATTTTTTTTTATTTTGAATAATCAAGGTCAACTTTTAAAATTTTTTAAAAATAATTACAACTACTCGAAAAGACTATTGTGTGGCTTTGCAAACTTTCCTCATAGTTACATGAAATGCAACACTGCTCCCGTCAAGTACCATCTGTTAATAGACTTCTGTCCATTGATGTTTATCAGGTTGTATGATTTGAAATACAACCTTGTGGATTTTTGTAAAAATGTAAAAAAGTGAATTTCGAGTGCTCATAAAACATTATTTTTTGCGAAAAAAAAACATATGTGCAGTTCACACGCGGTAGAAGTGTAACCTTCAGAAAACTAAACTGCGAAAGAATGAGATGAAAATGTTTTATTAAAATGATAAAAGTTGAAGGGATCTAGAATAGGTACAGCAAGGCTTTAGTAGTTAATCAGTGAATTACCTATTTGTAAAAATTTAAAAAATTTCAAATCTTTCCACGCTTATACCTCAGCTTTTGGTTAATCGACCTCAAAGCTCATAGTTTTAGTGCACTCTGTTAGATGAGTACTTTAATTTGATCCATAATTTAGTGCTGTAGCTATTCTAGATCCCAATTTTAAAAAGCGATTCATGTTTTGCGTTTCATTATACACACCTAATTTTTCAAATGACCCCTCGCTAAAGAAGTTTCACTTCAAAAACCGTCACTCAAACCAAGGAAAAGCTTGATAAGTACTATGGTGACTCAGCACAATCAACTTCAATGGCAATAAAAGTGGTTTACTGAGTTCCGTTGTGGTCGCACAAGCACTAGCGACGCAGAACATTCTGGACGGCCAATTGAGGTCAATGAAAGGTCACCTGAAAATGTCGAACAAATTCACGTATGGTGTTGGCTAATCGGAGAGTAAAAGTGCATGAGATTCTTGAAGCAAGTGACTTGAAAACAAAATCACACATACAAAAAACATGCAGCGATTGCGAATTGGAAGTGGATACCTCTAGTAAAGGCAAGATCCGAACAAAATGCTTGCAGCTTGCGAAATTGTTTAACTTTAGTTACCGGCACCTTAAATTGGTAAGTGCCTTGAAGATAAAAATTGCACTAACAAAATGTATGCGGTTTTGCGAACCGAATTGACTTAGCTCAAAATATAGAAGGCGCTTGAGAAATACTGAATATTTTTTGTTATTGTTGTAAGAGCTGAAGGAGCTTCCAGCTGTTCAGCCTTGCTTTAGAGGATGAGCTCAGGATCGTGATTCCTCTGTAATTTTTGCATGGGGTAATGTCACATTTCTAAGAAATTTTAATAAGTAAGACCTCAAGCCTTTCGTCAAAAAGTTTCTTTTCTTTCCGAATGGCTTCAAAAAGAGGAGAAGAAGCTGCACCATTGAGGTGGGCTGAACATTGGTTCCCAGTCATCGCATGCATTTTGTTTCTGTAATTTTTTCTTCAACGCAACGTCGTTCAGCTCTTGCCGTTGCTCAAGTTGAATAATTTCGGTTCACTATCGTCGCAATCGTTTTGTTTTTATAATACATATTGTATTCAACGCACTTTTTTGCTTTTTTGATTTGTTTTTAAGTCATTTGCTCCTTCAGCTTGTGCTTTTTGTTTGTCAACACTAGAATTTTTTAGCCAAACTGATATTTTCATAACTAGCTCCCGAAGCAGATTTTTGTGTGCATCCCTGCTATAAAGCAAATATGTACGTACGTTGAATGTTAAAAGGACTAGACTCATTAATTGTTTCGTATTACTTTTAAGCAAAAACATTTTGAATTTATTTTTAAAAATTAACAATTTTCTAAATCTTTGAAGAGGCATTAAACTTAAGTAATAGTCTACAAATTTGTGCTTCATCTCAAGATCTGGTTTCTCATGCACTTTCTACGATGTAGTTTGGGGCGTAGATTCCAAAAATGCCAACCATTTTTTTTTCTTAAGAATCGTTTTCGAGATATCCCAAAAAACCGTGTTTTTTTGGCACTTTTTTCATTTATTTGTCCATATCTCCATCAAATTTTCTTCAACTCAAATAAAATGTACACCGTTCTAAGGATATTTTTGTCTTTTTTCTAATGATATGCTGTTTATTAGAATTGATGGAGTTACAAGCGATCAAAGTTCAAAAAAAGTGAATTTTTTGGTCTTTTTTAAAAGTCACTAAATTTAAATTGCTCCGTTTAAATACAAAAAAATTTGGTAAAATTTTTTTTAAGATTAAAAATGAAAGACTATTGCCTTACAAATATTTAAAGTATGATTTAGTCCAAGTCGGCCAAAAACTGTGAGTGCTATTTCAAGATCAATGAAAATAGGTAATTTAAATATCTTCATGCATTCGAGTATATAGCCATTGACTATGTTATTAAATAACGAACTGATTCGTTAAAGATATTGTATTGTCTTATATGTTCAATTGCACCCTATAAAGATAAATCAAAAGTACTATTGAAATTAAGCTTGCACTTTTGAGCACGGTGATAATTTGTCCCATTTTAATTTTTTTAATTATAACTCAGAAACTATATATTTTGGGTATATACTGATTACGAGATTTTTTGTAGGGAATAGGGAAAAGTCTAAAAATTTATTTTTTCACCCAAATAACTTTAAAAAACTATTTTAAAAAAACCGAAAATAATAAATTTTTTTTTAATTTTTGGGAATAATTTTGTTTTTGAATGAAACTAGGGGTCTTTTTAGCACAAAAAAGAAAGCTGACGTCATTTTCGTCAAAATGGTGTATAATAAAACTAGTTTCTGATGAAAAATTGGCTGAGATATAGACGTTCGAAGTTGCCTACTTTTGCATGATTTTAAAAATTTTTACCTTTACACCATGCTAGTGTCAGTTTTTAGACACAAAAATATTTTTTATTCAATAAAAATGTTATTTTCAGCTTATCAATGATAATGAGGAAGGTATTTATTCAAAATTTCGATATAAAATATATAATCTTAGATATGAAAAAAACTTCAAAAAATTTATATTTTTCGGATTTTTTAGATCAGTTTTTTAAGGTTATTTTGTTGAAAATTTGATTATCACTATGTACCAAAAATGTATAGTTTTTGAGTTATAATTAAAAAAATAAAAAAGGGAAATATATGCACCGTTCTCAAAAGTCCAAACCTAAATTTTAAAGCACTTTTGGATTTATATTTTTTAGGGTATAATTGAACATATAAGATAATAAAAAACCTTTATCGAAGTAGTTTCTTATTCTATTACAAAGTCAAAGGCCTATATACGGTATTGTATATGGAAACTAGCTTTTTCCATTGATTTCTGAATAACTTTTACATTTTTTGTCCGATTGGAGCAAGTATATACAGTGGCTCACAGCTTATTTCATGCAGTGCATACTTTTAACTTCAATTCTCTGTAATTTTGAAACTAAGTAGAATATGAAAAAAATTTTGATGTCATTTGAAAGAGCAAAGACAGTAGTTTTAAAAAAAATGTTTATTTATTGTAAAAGTATATTACCTGGAATTTTTATAATAGAAAAACGAAATATACTACTGAATTTCATGTCACAGCTTATTTCATGCAGACATGTATAAATTGAAAAACCATTTTTTAAAATAATGATTTTATAATTTTAAATATGCAGTGTGGTAGCCTCTTTAGTCAACTACAGCTAAAAGACGGTTTGGCATCGAAGCTGCAATTTTTTTTTGGTATCTAGCGAATTATTGCGCCACTCAATTTTTAGTGCCTTTGTTAGGTCGTTTTTGTATGAAATGTTTTGTATTCGGATATGTTTTTCCAAAATCGTCCAGAAATTCACAAGCAATTTAGTTCATTAGGTCAAGCAATGGCGGTGCCATCAAATAAGGGCACTTGTATATTAACCAGAATTGAACTATGCCCGCTTTGTATTTCGGGTTTTTATCTTGGTAAAATCGTAAATTTGTCTGCT
This sequence comes from Meiosimyza platycephala, assembly GCA_963662105.1. Taxonomy (NCBI): domain Eukaryota; kingdom Metazoa; phylum Arthropoda; class Insecta; order Diptera; family Lauxaniidae; genus Meiosimyza; species Meiosimyza platycephala. The sequence goes on along the minus strand of OY759211.1, from coordinate 64,210,206 downwards.
TGCCGAAATTTTCGGCACTTTGCAACAAATTGTTACTTATAATCTGAAGACAGATATCCATACTCATGATATTTCCTATAAAAGCCAAATTTTCGGTACCAGCAGCTGACTTGCAAGCCCAACCCGAAAGTGTTAAACTGGCGAGTAGTTCGCAAAAACGCGTTCATCAGTTAAAATTGAGATTATCCGTCTGATTTTCACCAAATAACATGTTTTGAAGACCACAGAGTACTGGAATTCAGTAATATTCGTGAACGAATCGAAATCCAACTTATTTGACTCAGATAGCATGTCGCGACAAATATAAAAAACAACAAGGAGAATATACACGCGATATAAAACAGTGCCATGGGTTGGGCTTGCATGTCAGCTGCTGACACCGGAAATTTGGCTCTGATCTCTTGTAACGCTTGTATTTGAGTCGAAAAAAATTTGATGGAGTTACGGGCAAATAAATGATAAAATGGCAAAAAACGGGTTTTTTGGGGATATCTCGAAAACGATTGTTAAGAAAAAAAATGGTTGGCATTTTTTAAATCTACGCCCCAAAATACATCATAAAAAGTGCATGAAAAAACTGATCTTTCTTTGTGTAAACTAGAGTTATAAATTTATTAACAATTTTATTTATTAACTCTCCACGAATATAATTGTGTGAATAATATTGTTTTTTGTTTGAAAGTCTTGTGTACTTTCGCACTCTATGTGAATACTCTCGTGGACAGTCACATTTTCAATAATTTACGTTTTATCATCAATTTTTAAAATTCTCGCTTTTAATTTAAATACGTTTCACTATAGATACGTACAATCAATTGTTATGTCTTGAATTTGTTTGGAAAAGAATGTATGATTATATACAAGTATAGCGTATAGAATGTACAGTACTTATGTACACCAGAAGCTCGTTTCTGTAACTCGTATCGATCGCAGTTACCGACTCATATTATCGATTTGACGTCACTCTCACCTGAACTGTTTCTGTAATGATTTGAATCGACTTCTGTTTCAATTTGTTCGTTTCAAATCGATAAGTTGTCATATTCTCCGATTTCATTTCAATAGAACGTTTTAAAAAAGTGTAAGAAATGTGAATCGATTTAAAATGTCACTTTTGCCACTGACTCTGCAGTAAGTGAGAATTTTACCGATTCAATAATGTTGTGTAAATATGAAGTAGCAAGTACTCAAAATAAATTTCTTACACCGGGTACTTTCGCTGAAGTTGAATTTTTTACTGATTATAATCTTTTTGTTAATTACAGAACGTTTTAGTTTTCAAGATTTTGGCCCGTAATGATAGTAGCAAAATTAAGAGCTCTCTAAGTTAAAACCTAGTTTTTACGTAAAATCGAACATACAGTGACCCCATAAAAAAAATGAAAAACTTGCATTAAATTATGAGAAAATTTTTAAAAATAGATTACCCTGCGTTATTGACACAAAACATTATAGACACAGTGAACAAAAGGAATAATAAAAGCTGGAAGATGGCAGGCAGCGTGCCTTAGGGGTTAGGACTGTGAACTCACAGCTCACAGTGCATGAGTTCGATACACGTAAGTCCGAATGTTGTTTTTCTAAAAGCTCGTTTGTTCGATTTTACGTAAGAACTAGGTTTTAACTAAGAGCGCTCTCTTAATCTTGCGACTATCATTACAGGCCAATGTGTTTTAAAACTGAAACATATCTACATAAGAGTCAGAAATTTAAGCAAAAAAATATTGGTTAAAGCAACGCAGAAGTACCCGGTTGCAAATATTTGTTTAGTTTTCGTTTCACATCACTAAGTGTCAAATTATTATTGTACGTTAAAATAATTCAAAATCCAAAAGTTCAAAATAAAAATTGTCAAATTGCGTAGAATACAAGATGTATTTGATTTCATTTGTATTTGTGTTTCATGTTGTATTTGATTATATTTCTTTCAGCTTCCAAACATTCACTTTTTATGATTTATTTATTAAATTTTTCTAATATAAAATGTAGGTGCACATAAAAGTAAACAAAAGCAAAAAGACAGATGCTTGTCATATGATTCAAATTCTCAACGTTTCTTCTCGACTTGTGTTTTTTTTCCATCACGGACCGAATTTTAAACGATTTTAACGTACAGAAACACCAGTTGTCACGAAATCGGTAAATCTGGATCGAAACAGTTTGACGTCACACAAATCGGTAACTTGCCGATTTTTTTACAGAAACGAGCTTCAGAGCCCCTTTTTGTGTCGATCCTGTTTCAGTCGTTTCGAAATCGCAACAAACGATTGCATTTTTTCACTGAAAGTCACATGTGAGGAATTTCCATTTTATTCTGTTAGGTAAGTTATTCTTAGTATAATTGCGTGTTAGGAAGTAAGCATTTAGTGGTTGCGTCAATAAAATATCCATCCTTGTGACTTTTTTTTATCAAAAATATAATTTTTTCACTAAATATTTAAAAATTTTGACCCAATCAATAAAAATCTGGATTTATACAGAAAAAAAAGTGATTCGATTTGCGTCGCTTCGGTTTGCGTCGCATTTCCCTGGTCCCTATTAACGACGAAAATCGGGGCTCTGATGTATGTGATTTTTGAGGTGGAGATGATAATTTTTAATTTAAAATCTTCCGTTGTTTTTGTAGGATTCCAGAATTCGGAGAAACTTTCACCCTCCTTCACGGGAAGGAAATTCCCATAAAAAATTGTCATATTCATTACGGAAAAATGCATGCAAATAATATGTATAGGAATTTTTTTTGAGATACATAAGGCGTTAGTTCAAAATGAGGTTAAATTTTTATAAAATTGAATATCACATTAAAGATGCGTAGACTTAACTTAATATCCTGACTTAAATCCTTTAAATGTGCTGAAAATGAACTGTTGCTCATTTTAGAAATCACAGACTTTGTACGAAAAATTTTTAATACTGTCCAACAATTTTTAAAAAATTGAAATAAATTATCGGTTTTAACATTTGGGTTTGACTTTTGGTACAGTAAGGTGTAGTTTGTACATATGTATATAAAGTTACATCATTGCTAGCAATGAAGCTCATTTCTCGCTCGGTGGACTCATGTATATATAAGCAAAATTACCCACAAGTGGCCTTACATAAGCCATTGTATTCACAAAAAACTAACTGTCTGGTTTGCATTTATAGTCTGGTAGTGCCATTGACCCTTATTTCTTTGGAAATAACAAAGGGGCAACGATTCCGTTCAATGCTGAGGCCTATGGCCGTATGATGACTAAACGTTTTTGGCCTACTATTGAAGATTTCAATCTGAATAAAAGATATATGGTTTTAATAAAATTGGTTTAAAAAAGGTTAAAAAATTTAGTTTCTATTGGCGTAAAGTTCTCGGACACGTGATTCGAGATGTTATGATGTCATTAAATTTACACAAAAAATCCTCTAACTCTAGAGTAATTGAAACCAACATTCGACTACCTATGGCCGAGTTGCAGCCGGAATTGTTCCAAAAGAGTATAATAAATTTATATCAGAAATGTTATGCTCTGGAGAAGGTCACGGAGCGGACATTTCCATGACATTGTATTTCATGCATAATGGCGTGGTCAAAATTTGGTGATGTAATAAAAATTTAATCGAACTTCAAATTATCATTGCGTTTCTTAACTTTACTTACCGCATATATTGGATAACCCTATATTTTTATTATTATTCATTTAATTTCGGAAAAGTAGATTTCCAAGCTTCTGTAATGGGTAGTCTTTTCATTTGAAATATACAAAATAATATAAAATGCACTCACCAACCGCAATCGCAGTTACAACACTCTTTTTCACGCTATTGTAACACTTTTTTTAATTAAAAAAGCACTTAACAAAACCACTTCACTTCTCATTGGAATAAGCACAACTGCCATGTCCACGAAGTCTGACTTCCCTCTGAGCCGCTCCATCTTCTTTATCAGCATCCGCGACGTTTATCTAGAGCTTGAGAGAAATACAAAAAAAAAACATTTTCAACTGTAGAACGGAGTATCCTAGATGCTCGCTGGTCTCTGGTAGCGGTTGCATGATTTTATGAAGTAAAATTACTACACAAAATACATTTTCTCTTTCTTTATGTAAGCGTAGGTTTTGCGGTTCTTTGTGTTTTTAACAAAAAATAATTGTGTACAAAAATTAATTTACTCGCTTAAAATAATGATATTTTTTGCTTAACGTCAAATTATGATGAAATTAGTTTGGCAACAAATTTTAACTCCGGTAGAATTTTCTACATTAAAGCTGGTAAATTATTGTTTTCTTTGCATAAGGGCTTAACAAATAATCTCAACTAAAAAAACTGTCATTTCAAAAATACGACTTTTTATTTATTTTACAACAGCGTCAACTACAGCTTATGTTTGAACATACTCACCAAATTGATATGATATAGGCTAGAAATGGCCAAATCGATCGATTTCCAGAACATCTAAAACAATTTCGATCGTTTTGTGAATTCGATTTCGATCCAATTTCGATCGATTTCTATCACATGCCTGATAGTAATCTTTTCAAAAAACTATTTTAAAAAAATTAAACCTGACAGGACTCTACGCAATGATGTGATGCGATAATCATATCACCGCGCATAATGTTCACATTTCAGTTATGAAATTCATTTCATTGCATGAATTTTAAATTTCTGACCTTGGATTCGTATTAAGCGACCCCAGAAACCCCCGTATACAAAATTTTGTGCTAATCTGTTGATTTTTAAACAATACGTCCGCCATATTGAATCCACCATTTTGAATTTAAAAATTTTTGAAATTTAGTCTCTGATTTGTAATCGGCGACCCTAAAAACCCCCGTATAACTAATTTGGTACAAATCGGTTGATTTTTAAAAATTACGTCTGCCATCTTTGATCGGCCATCTTGATTTTGTCAAATCTGACATCGGATTCGTGGGGGTCACAAGACCCCCGTATACCAAATTTGGTGCAAATCGGCTTTCAAAAATTTGTTTGTGGATTCTGTCAACCTACAACGAAAGCTTTTTAGGAGCTACAATTTGAGTCAAGAAACGACGATCGGTTGTGAATTTTTATTTTTACAAGCTTTTATTGCTCGACACTCGATTTTTCTCCGGCTTCCGGCCGCCATTTTGAATTTCTAAACGGACCACTCGGTTTTTAGAAGCCTTTCATAAGACGAACATTTTGAGACCTCGTACGTCTTAATCGGTCAAGCCATTTTTGGCCATTTAGGTGATCCGCTTTACGTGAAACGTCCCATATACACGCACGTTCGCTTCAAGCAAGATCAAGATCGATAAAATTGTCAACCAAATCTGACAATGCACAATTATTATATAGTGTTCGGGGATTCAAAGAATGAGAATCGTACCTGATCATTTAGTCGTTTTATGACCATTTTAAGGTAAATACTTTTACCGATAATGTACCAGAACCTTGTCGTGATGTTGGGGCTTGCGTACACCTGTGAAAGGCTGGGCTGCACTAGCGGGGCACTTAGGTACTCCAGAAGGGATCTCTCGTATTATGTAGGTTAGCTTGGAGTTGTCAAACTAAGACAGGCACATATTCGCTTGTCGGTCCGAAATCCAGAAGCGTCTGTATCAGAGTGATCGGCCCCCTGGTCTGCGATTGCCTCCAGTTCTTTCACAACCTGGCAGTAGGTATAAAATGCTTACTACAGAATGTCGTCAGAAACAGGCCCTCAGTATTCGGCATAAGTTCTAAGAGACCCATTAGAATAAACTAACAGTAACCATATTATCAAACTAAGAGGTATTAAAATGAATATTTTGAAACACTTCAACAATGAATAAAGAAAATCTGTTACAATATAATTGCAGTGTAGTTATTGACCAAGAACCTCGGACACTGACGAGCAGGCACAAGAAAGTTCTATTACAAACTCATCTTTTCCAGTAAAAGCTTTGGATTTCTTGCTTTATTTCATTAATACTGTAAGTCCTTTGTATGGCTTCTGTTTTGTAATTTTCTTTTTGATAAAGGAAGGGCCTTGTTGAGTATTTTTGAAACTGTCCTTTAAAACAGAGACAAACATTTGCAGGCATCGAAAATTAAGGCTGATTTATTCGTTCAAATTTTCGGAAATGAAAAAATGTTGGATATTTAACTTGAATGTTGTATTGTAGGTGAGCCTGAATTTGCGCAAATAAGTACGTTGGGGTGCTCGATACTCAAAATAACTGGTTATTTCGTTGGAAAATGTGGGTCATAATTGAATTAACCATGCTATTTTTCCCTGAGGGTCCATATGAAATTTGGGATACATTTTCAAATCTATTTCATAATTAAAAAATAAAAAAAATTTAAAAAATATATTTCAATACTAGAATAGAGGATCATTAAAAGAAACGTTAGAGTTGGGAAAATAAAAGAAAAAATCATATCTATTGCAAAATAGCCAATCTATATTCCGAACCATACTCGTAACTACCTTGCAAATGTTAATGGTTCTGCACCGCTGCCTACAGCGTAAGTGTAGATGGAGTTGAATTGGTTTAGTGATTCGGTGCACTGACTCGAACAAGAAGCAACAATCGAATCAGAATGCAATTGTGTTTTGCTGAACCAATACAAAAGCAATAATAGCCAAGATAATTTGATTTTGGTTAAAATTATTATATACATAGGTGTGTTCATGTGTGCGATGTATGTACTCGAATGTGCGCACGCAAACAGCTTGTGTAGAATGTGTGTTGCTTAACGTACATATGTATGCGTGCTTTACAATTTTCAGTTGATTATGTGGGGTCTTTCATTAAATTTGAAGCATATTTTCAAAAAAAATCTATTTTAATACGTACTACACTCACACTCGAATGTACATGCGCCTAAATTTATGCAATGAATTCACCAGCAATAAAATAAAATGAATGTGGCCTCAATTGGCTTTATACCTAGAATTATTTCGAAAAGCACAGCATTTACATTCGTATCTTTTATTTATGCAACATATTAATTCAGCCGATAAATTTTATTCTAAATACGAATTTTCATAAACATGAGCAGGGTCTGGTGAATTCAGCTAGCGGTTGTTTGTCGGGTCGCGCTGCGTTAAGTGCTTGAACAAAAAACATTAATTTTCATACATTTTTTCATTACATATGATTATAAATACACATGTATGTAGGTACATTAGGGTGGTTCATAACAAACGTTAATTTTGTTTTTTAGTTTTGCGACTATCGCCCGTTAGAAACCTTGCACAAAACAAAAATTCTTCTTGATATCTCAATGTACACACGTACGTCAAAGTGGTTGTTTGTGAGTGAGATACTCCAATGAGTAAGTATGTTATTTAAGTAGGTACAGGCGGAAGACCATTTTTTCTCACACCGTAATAGCTGAAATTTTTCTAAAATGTTTAAAAATTAAAACTGGAGATCAGTTCAGTTTAAGTCAAAAAACAGCTGTTTAACGCGTCAGCAATTCGGCGACCAGAAGGTAAAATTTTGTGTAAGTATTACGTATATATATTTGGTTATTTCCACTAAAGCTCATCACTTAATTACTTCAGTCGCGCTATAGTTCGGGGAGCTAAGTGTTCTACATAAGACAAGGCCTTCCACTACTGTGTTGTTCCTTTGGGTTCAATTCAAAGACTGCGACCATCGACTGAAAGCACTGCTGTTTATTTGCACTACACATCCTAGCGATCTTAGCCGACTGATGCGCAGTTTTATGACCATGTTGGCCATAGCCCGTTAACGTACACGAGACCGAATATTTTACGTATAACTTTTGTCTCGAAACGATCAAGGATATCTTCATCCCTTCTCAACGTTCTTCATACTACAGAGCCAGAGCCATGAAATAGTATATGGATGATTAAGGTCTTGGTTATAGTCTCCTTAGTTATTCGGGATAGGGCCTCACTGTATTCTCAGCCCAAAGAAACAGCGATGAAAGAGATATTCTTCGTTTCATTTCTGCCGAGGTGTTGCTTTCAGAACTTACATATAACAGAGCCAAGGTAGAAAAAGTCTCTTACTACCTCGAAGTTGCAGCTGTCAACTCTGACGTTCTGTCCAGTTCGCATATGTTGTGTGACACTCTTATTGGCATGTCTTTGGATTTCATCATTTGTGACAGCCCACTGAGTACGGCCAATTATGTCAATATCGAGCGGCAGCTTTTTTGGACTTTTACTTGGATATTACTACCCAACATCGTTTTATGCGTTTAACAGAATACGAACGGGTGTCGGGAAATCGTCAATGACTACCCGCTGTCAAAATTATAACACATTTTGGGCATTTCACGCGAAGCGGACAGGGAAAATGAGGTTCATATTTCCAATTTCAGATATATTTGAATATGTTGTACCTGTATATGTCATCGAAACAGAAACAAAATATTTTTAGAATGGCAACACTGGTTTACAAAATATGGGTCTTTGAAAATTTGAGAAATGGTAAGGTATGTATGTACTGCTTAAAATGTCATTATTCAGTTTAAAAAAGTCTAGTAAAATGAATTAACCACTGGATTTTATACTTCATTTATTGACCTTTTCATCCTCATAATTGGATTTTGAAAATAAATAAAAAAATATACTGAAAAAAATGATAAATATTTTTTTTTGTTTTTTACAAAGTTCGCCATACAAAAAATTTTTTTAAGTGCATTAAAAAAAAGCTTATATTATGTTTATACTTCATGCCAAGTTTGTTAACCCTTGCACGTCCGAATTGAAGTGCGAGGACTTAAAAATATTTGAGCTCATATTTTTATTAATACGACTATAAAGACTAACTGACATCAATTTCAAAGTCCTACATATTCTTGTTCGTCCTTACGGCCTATAGGCAGCATTTACTTCGGAAAGTTCCTCAAACAAAAATTTTTGATATTAACCCTTTCTAACCAAAAAAATTTAAATTATTTTGATGAATTTTGGTAAGTTTTTTAAATTTTTTTGACATGATGTCTTATCTTTGACAATTTTCTTTAAAATGTTAGTATAGGAAAATTTTACACCATTTTGAAGTGGATGATTTGAGCTTTGAGCCAGATTTCAAAAATTTTTGAAACAATATTGTAGCTTTTTAAATTACCTTTCATATGACACCCATATTTTGGAAATCAATGCAGGTATTTCTGACTTATATTGATTTTTAGAAAATCTATATCCGCAACTTCAGTTGGCTATATCTCCGAAACCAAATCAGAGCGACACTTTTTGATTACATATTTATTCTTAAAATTCAAAAACATATAAGAAAATATTTGGTTTATAATCAATTTCGAATGTGAGCTAAACTGAACATAAGCCAAATATCAATAAAATAGTAAGTCGTGCTAGCAACTCAACGCGAGGACGGAGCTGCCGTTGGGTTTCGGCATTGATATGCATATAGCTCCAAAATGGCTGGGAGGACCATTAACAAACTTGGAATGAAGTATAAACATAATATAAGCTTTTTTTTAATGCACTAACAAAAAAATTGTATGGCGAACTTTGTAAAAAACCAAAAAAAAATATTTTTCATTTTTTTCAGTGTATTTTTTTTTTATTTACAAAATCCAATTGCGAGGTTGCAAAGGCCAATAAATGAAGTATAAGATCCAGTGGTTAATTCATTTTACTAGACTTTTTTTAAACTGAATAATGGCATTTGAAGCAGTGCATACCTTACCATTTCTCAAATTTTCAAAGACCCATGAACCTCATTTCCTCTGTCAGCTTCGCGTGGAATGCCCGATTTGATCGTACGAAATGGAACAGAATTGCGGCATACGAGTGGTAGCCTGCCGACGGGTACCCGTTGGCTTAGAATTATTTCTAATTTCATCGTCGATCCTTGCTGCATTTCGAATCAGTTTGTCAATTTTTTTTTTTGTTTACGTTTGAAATGTCAATGAAATCAAAATCGTTACCGATTTGTCGACCCCGTTGGAATTCTGTTTAACGCATTAGTCAGTTGGACGGAAGTTTTTTGCTATCATTGTCTATGTTGAATGATCCATTCTGCTTGACAACGATATTTTGGTCTTCATCGCCGTTAGATAGTTTTTCATATTCTCAGCATAGATTGTGCCTCTACTATAAGGTTCCCTTCCACATCTCTAGAGATTTTTGTACGAGACTTGTTGACGTGACACGTTTCATTTACTTTTTTGGTAAAACTTCCGTATGTGTTTCTTGGTGTATAAAATCTCAATAATCAAGAGAATTAGAAACGGTCGATCAAAGATATTGAGTCAATATCTTTGATCGACCGTTTCGAATTCTCTTTTTTCTTCTTTTGGTCCTTCCCGTCCCTTTTACTCCCATCTCTTTTGCTCAAAGCGGTGCTGCATTCTTCGTCAAACAAGGGTGACCTGGGGTGGTTATCAATTGTTTCGTTTCAGTTGGCGGCAGTGTTTATCACTGGTCTTCAGCAATTCATTTTGTGGAAAGATTTTGACATACGCGTTCGGCAATGATTTTGGTGGACTTTTGAAATTACAGCTTTCGACAATATATGTATCTTCTCATAGTAATTCTTAGGCATTGCAAAAATTCTACTTTTCAGTAGCATGCATTTTTTAAGAAATATTACTCTGACGTTTATTCAACAGGTGATTAGTAAGGAATTTGTTCAAAAAACATTATTTTTAGTAGAGTTTTTTGTATCAAAAATATGCTCGAGCAAATGAGGGTTTATAAAACTTTGCCAACAATAACTCAAAATAAATTTTGCGAGTTTTGACAAGGGCAAAAAATGTTTCCGAAGATAATTAGTTGGAAAAAAATTTGGAACAAGGAACGCGCGTAATAATAAGGGATTATGGTCACATGTAGTATCACATCTCTTATCAAAAAAAGTACTATACATATGTGTATATATAAAACGACTACTTGAAGCCTTATACGTATTATACTCCATGATTGCTTATTCAAAAACTTTAAAATTTGTGAAGCAATATTATTTTGCGCATATAGTTTCAAACTGAAGTATTAATTTTTCGTTGGAAATCCCATACGAAACTTTAGCCCCATTGGCACATTATTCAAATTTTGCGAAAAATTTATTTGATTTTTTTGAAGATCGCTTGTCTTTAAATCAATAAAAATTTTGTATGAGCGACTCTAATGTAAATACAAAGCTATATATGTACGGACATATAAATGTGGGTGATGCGTTTTCCAATTTGTTTTTTATTTTGTGGAAACATTTTAATTTAAATTATTGCTTCCCATGTTTTTCTGCTTTAACTTAAGCAAACGTTATTTTTAAGTTGAGGAAACAGATTATAGAAAAGTAAAATAGATAGAAAAGGTCGGAGAAAAACACTTGCAAGAAAATTATTTCAAAACTGAATAGTGCTACCCAGTACAACGAAATTAGTCTAAGAGCTGGAAGCCACTTTGAGCAACATACTCGCACAAGGCTAAAAATTTGTGTATAGTTAGTTTAGTACTAGTAAAATAAGAAAATATACATCTGGCAGTATTGGTGCGGTCGCGAAAGTACACCCTAAGATTTTCAAAAAAAGTGTAGACCTTTCATTGACTAATAAATAACAATTAAAACAATAATTAATACAATACACAATTAAAAAAATTAACAAGTAAGCGTTCGTTTAAGTCCTAGATAAGCTAAAAACAAACTAACTAACCTAATTTGTCGACTAAATGGCTATAAATATGAGCACAATTTTCCGTGTCGCTCACACGTTTTGCTATGTACTCGTTTAGTCGGTCGATGCTAGGTAAAACGCCGTTTTTTACAATATCAATATAAGCTGCGGAGTTCACATAACCTTCCGGAAAAAGAATCTCTCCCACCTCACATCTTGTTATTGCCCCTATTTGAGCAAAGCAAAAGTCATATTTCAAGACGATTATGCACCTTGTCATCGCTATAAATCGGTAAGTGCCCCACTCACAATAATTATTTTTACATTTTTTTTTGATAGACTTACAATAATGAACTATTTAGTTTTGCATAGGTAAAGGAATATAAGGACTTTTTGGGAATTGAGTCAGTCCATGGCTCGGTAACAGCCCCGACCTCAATCCCATTGTGAATGTTTGGGTCATTTTAAAGCGCAAAGTGCGCCAACAAAACCCTAATAATATTCCAAAGTTGAAGGAAATAATTGAATCCACTTGGTACAACGATATTTTAATGGAATTAATACGGAAACTCTATGAGAGCATGCCTTTTCGAATGGAAAGCGTCATCAAGGCAAAAATAGGTCCTACTCGGTATTAAAATCAATTTTACCGTATTATTTGAAATACATAAATAAATAATAAATAATTAAAGAATATGTGAGAAATTAAAAATACGTAAAAAAAAACTAGAAAAAAACAATTTATTTTTTCATAGAAATAAGTTGTAATTTCTGATTACAAAACTAGCAATTATGTGTTTATTTGGAAAAGGTTCCTAGAATTTATTATTGTTAGGTGAACAGTTTTGAAAATACTCAAAACTTGTCCCTAGTAACAGTATCTAACAAACTTAAAACCGCTAAACAAGAGTAGATATTATTTTACACATCAAAATATAAAACTTCTTGCAAAATTCAAATAGGCGTTTTTTTTTTGACTGTGAGTGTATGTGCAGAAAAGAATGTAATACTTTTAAGAAACTTGTTTTATAAATAAAACTGTTAAAAAAATACCATAAATTTTTTACTATATTCTTTCTTATTTAATGTAGGTCAAGAACTTATAAAAAATTTCAAGTTCAACGTAAAAGTTCTGATTAATAGTTTTGCTATTATTTACCCAAGCAGCACAACAAGGTCGTGCAAACGTCGTTACAACGTCGGAAGCTGACTATATCCAACCCTTCCGACGTCAATACGACCACGGTACAACTCAATGTTGGAAAAAAAAACTTTAATTACAAGTGTGTACTTTGCCGACTTCCACTTTTCTGACCAAAAATGGACTAGTTATGACCCGACTCATTGCGACTAAATACGACGATAGTTGTAAATGATCTAAAGCTCGCCGAAAAATGTAGAAAGCTTTTCAAACTTCGCGACTCATTTTATTCTATAACCGGTCGGATTTGTTTAATTACTACAATTCTTTTCCATTTTCAAGACTTATTTGATTCTAAAATTAGTCTGATGACATTTTTACAAATAATATCTATTTATTTTCTTTTGCTAATCTTAATATTTTTTCTGAAAATTATTTACAGAGTATGGGAAAGTCCAAACAATAAAATGAAAACGCTGAAAATTTTATTGATAAATTTATATGCGCTACCTCGAAAAATTACAATGCCCTTTCCTTAATTACAAAAGAAATAATGTTTTTCTAAAAATTTCATGATTTTTTTAGAAAAAAAAATGGCGGACATACATACATTAATTAACCATACAACTAATTTTGAACCAAAAACGACTAATAGTCGCTAAAGTCGTTTCAAGTTCACTTTTGGTCGCACACGATAAAATGAATAGTCGCACTCCGACTTGTTTTGTGAAGTCATTCAACGATTAGATATGACGTCGTTAGGACGTCGCCAAATGACCAATTTTAAATGGTGAATCGATGACCAGATACGACGTCAGAGTATGACTAAAATCAACTAGTCGTACGCCGACGTCTTTGCGCGGTCTTAAAGAAGTCGGAATATGCAATCATAGTTTAAAGGCCAGAAATGTAATAAAATTGAAACAAATTCGACTCCTTCGACTGAAATTGTAACAAGTTCTTACTAAATCCGACCGACAAGATACACTTAAAGTCGGACTATGCTGCTTGGGTAATGTAGATCAACGAACTAAATTTCAAGCTCAACCAAAACAAAAATCCTTTTCGCAATTTGGTTTTTACGTGACGTCTATTAAATTTTTTTTTTCTACTTATTTCGTTGTGTTTTACTTGTTTCTGCTGATATTTATTTGCATTAGTCTGATTTCTAAAGTTTTTGTTGGGCTGATACATTAATTTTCATTTTCATTCTGCCTTCAGCGTCGAATTCTGCCTTCAGCTCTGCCTGGAGTGTGCCAGAAGCAGCAAAAACACACTAATGCGATTATTTTAATGTTTTCATTTACTAACAAAAAAAGTTAATTATTATAAATTGTCCAAATGTACCGAAAATTTACTGAAAATGTGATGAAATTTCGCCAAATGTACTAAAAATCCGGTAAATGTACCGAGTGTACTGAAAACTTGTCGAATGTACTGACAACGATTTTTCAGGACGCAAATGCACCGAAAATGCCATCACTGGTACGAACTGGTGAAAACATTTCAGAGCGTTACGCGGTGCTTAAGAGAATCAACGGTTGAAACGACATCAGCACCGCCTTGATGGGACAGAAAGAACAGAAAGAAGTTGGATAAAACGACGTCTGCAGAAGCTCATTACTTGAAAAGCAAAGGATGTACCGACTCCATATAAATTATGCTATACGATACAATGTCCCATACTTGACCAAAAACTTAAAGCCTGATTTCTGATTTCTTGGTGCTGAATCCAAATCTGGTTTTGAATTTTCGCGAAACTTCTAAGGATATTTCATTTAAACTTCTACCACCTCAAAACATTGAAAGGATCAAGTAATTCTGCAACTAAACTAAGAATCGGCACACACAAAGTCCCAGACACAGGGTATATTCAGTTTGCCATTCCGTTTGCATTGCATAGAAGTGGGAGTGGCTGGCATAGAAAAGTATATGTATTTATGTTACCGGCAAAACTAGTTTGCTTGAAGGTACGCAATAAGATTTTAATGCAAAAGTGCCTTGGCTAGCGATGCCGGCGTTGGACATACTATAGAATGTAAAGCCTGAACTGCTTCCGAAGGCCGCCCACTTACCTTAGCTTTGTGCAGAATTAATGTTGCTAGCTAATACGAAGTTGGGCATATTAACGGCTATAAATCCTGACCGAAGGTCACCCACTTTTTTCCAAACATACAATTAAATTGATAAGTCTTAACTTGCTTACCATAGTATTTTTACATAAAAGTTGGTGTGTGATAACAGCCTTCGGCTGCGACTCAGGGCTTACATACTATGTTATGCTCAACACTGGCTTCGCCAGCCACAGTGCTTTTACATTTAAATTTCATAGCATATCTTTAGGCTTTAAGTTAACTAGTATGGCTATAACTAGTGCGGCCTGTAACATATTTTCTTGATTAGCGCCACCTCCACCTCCACGATTGAAGAAAAGTGAAGCGTGGTAATTTGATGAAATTCGGCACACAAGCTACATGTACAAACATAGCTGGTGGTGGTAATCAGTTTACTAACACATCTATCACCCATACTGAGAGAACGACAGAATTGTTTAAAATAACGCAACCAATATCATACAAATACTAGGAATAGTTAAACAACCTCAGGACGAAAATTCTGCGATTTTGAAATATAGACATATTACCCACCGTAAATGCAAATATGCAGCTCGGGTGCCAAGGTACTACGACGGTGACGGTGGGTGAAATCTTGTTGTGTGGAAATTTTTCGGGAATGAAATCGATGTGCCTTTGTCCTCCTCTATAACATATGTCTGAATATATTTCTCTACTTGTGGCTTACTTTCCAAATTATTGAGCGAAACTTATTTCGCCGCCCTCTCACAACCAGTTCCACCACGAATCTGGCGAATAACGCTTATTTCGATTATCAGCCTTACTTAAACTATCAATTGCAAAAGAAATTATATTCATAGCAGAGGATTGTAAATTTTCTTTTAAATTTTGAACATAATCCACCAGTCATTCTCCCTCTGATGTGAAAAAAATTTCCTACTCCTTCTCCAAAATTGTTTCCCTTTCTTTTTGCCAATCAATTCAAATTTGATAATAAGATTAAGCGATTAGCTTTTATAAAAAAAAGTATGTTTCCATACCTTTGGAGTTTTGGAAGAAGGTGATTTGGTCAAATGAAAGCAAATTTCAATGTATTAGCAAAACAAATTGTGGCATGTATGAAATAGTTTAATTGATAACGGTTTAGGTATATGTAGTACAATATACATACACATATGTACAATTTAAAACAAGGCCACCACTTTAAATGCTATCAAAATTTTTGTGGGCTCTAAAGTCTAAATTTTCTATTACACACAAATGCAAATTATAGAGCATAAGTGTGCGTAGTTCGTCGAGATGCTCCTATGTAAATGAATTTGCATCGGTGCGACAATCAAAACAACAAAAGGCACTTGTAGCTTGAAAACATTTAAACGCCGGAAATACTTGCGCACGTAACCCGGCCCCATTTTGCTTTCATTCTCAAAGGACATCCGACATCCTTTAAATTGTCGACTGGCGTTTTTTTATAAAGTAAGAATGTTTTTGTTTTTTTTTTACGTTCTCAAACACAGCAGCGCTTCGCATCGCATCCCATTAACGTGTCATTAAAAAGTGGAAAGGCAAAAAAAAATCATGGAGTTGGCAGTATTTTCTCGTAGATGGTGTAAAGGACAAGCATTTTCCTTGCTCTTTGTATTCTTTGTGTTAGTTCGCTTCCTGAGACTGCTTAAGTACTGAACGTTGACTTAAAACATGATAACATTTAAGTTCCTTGTATTTGCAATTTATTTTTTATTTTTTGCCTCTTGTTGTTTGGCGATTTTTTTGGTATCTGTATTTTTTTTTTTTTTTTGAAAAATTTTGTAAAATAAAATACCCAGAGAATTTAAATTTACGGAAAAGAAGGGGAAGATGAAATACTTATTCAACTTGCAAAATAAAGTATAACTATTTTATGCAGACTTCCCTTAAAAAAATAAATTAAATAAAAATTACCATTTCATTTTGATGGATGCGATCTGTACGAAAACAAATATAATTCTTCCTATGGCGCCTTTCACAGCAATATAACAAATATTAATGATGAGAGTTTATTTCCTGCACCGGATATAATTATTTGTACCTCTGCACAAAAGGCACAAATGACTAACATCAAATGTTACATTTACATTTAAGCTTGGTGTCTTAAAAAAATAAAATTACAGATAGCTCTGTGCTGTAGGGTTAAAACTCTTCCGAATTTTTATCATAAATAGGCTACCAATTGACCTATTGGTAAACTATTCGACTTCGCCCGGAATCGAATATCTGATTTTCGTAAATTTTTTTAAATATTTATACATATATAATATTCTTGTGCCTTACTATTTTTATTGAAATCTTATGGAAATAGTTTTGTTAGCGTGGCCCATTTTCTATATAAATACATTTCGTTACGTCTGGTGTAGACCATATTTGTACTTTTAATCTTAGTAGCTAGGAGGTCTTCGAATTTGAGATATCGTTTTAAATTTTAAATAAAAGATAAAAATTGAGTGAAATCTTTATTTACTTTGATTGGAAATTAAAGTAAATTGGCTCTACACGGAAAAAACACCAACTCGAAATTATTGTAAATATTAATGAAAATTTAAGAAAAATTAGTAGGTAATTTAGTAATTTAGAAACGGTTCGAGTGTCTATTAAAAATTACTAAGCGTAATATAAAAATTGCATCAAGCAGGCATTAATTTTTCGAATGCAAGTTTTTAATTTTTACAAAGTAGATTTTAAAATTTCTGCAATAATTTATTATATTTTAAAAGGACTGTACTATTTTTTAAAAAGTATATTATAAAGTTTTTATGATGAAATAATAATAACTGAAATTTATTTTTAAATTTTTTGGTGTGTTGAACAAAATTAGGGCAGCCGGCGAGTTTCCGTTGCCGCTTTCCCGACCAGTGCTGTCGTTTGTACTACCATAGTACTTTTGTACTACCCTTCAGCCACGCGTACTACTGTACTACCCAACCTTCAATTTGTACTACCGAAAATTTGCACCAAACAATCCGCAATTTGTACTACCCCACCGTTCTTTAATCTCTCATGCTTCAATTATATTGGCATTATTTAAATCTTAAAGTGTCAAAATCATCGCTCGTTATTTTGGTTTACTTATTTTGACATTAAAAAATTTTAACATCGCAACAACCATTAGAATTTAACTATGAAAGATTCATTCTTTTTAAACGCGGCCAATTTTGTTTTTAATAATTTTTTTAAGCGTAGTTATAGGGGCGCCGAAAGACCTGTTGCGAGTGTTGAGAGCTCCACACGGGTGAGACTTCCGCATGTTGAATTCAACACGGGAAATTTTAATTCAAACCGCGAATTCTCAAGCGTATTGATTCCAATACAAAAGTAGAGAATCATATATTTCAGAATCCAGAAGGTTTGTATAGAAAAATTTATTATGATGTGTACGACCAAATTCTTTCGTCACTGAGAATCTGGTTTTGGACAGATTTAGCAAAGTTTCCAGATCCCTTGAAGGTCTTGTACTTCGCAAAGATTGTGATGTTGATAAAATATTAATTTTTATAAAGATAATTTCAAAAAAGATAATTTACTTAGTGATCGAAACATTTTTGGTGAGCTAAAATGAAACTAAATTGAAAAGTTTAGGAGATGTAGTAGATTTTTTACATAAACATCTATAGTATAAGGACCTCATTCCAGAACTCGTTTGATTCGTGAAATTGTTAATGACTATATCTGCATCATTTTGCACTAATGAGAGGAGTTTTTCGACTCTTAAGAGGCTGAATATGCGTTCAACGATGGGTTAAAAACGTTTATACATATCATGTTCGGATTTTACACATGTACCACAAGTTGGCTGATAAAATAGACAAGGAAAGAATGAAGAGTTCCTGACAAAATAAACATTCTTTTACTTACGCAATAATTAGTGAGAACTTTATTGTAGACATCCTACGTTACTTCTTCATAATCATGATTCTGTAAGATTATCGTCAATTTAAAAATATGTATCATAATTTTCGAACCTCCCCCCACGCGTTTCAACGAATTCCACACCCGCTTTTAAAACGTTATGGCGCCCTTGCGTAGTTATTTATGCGAAACTAGTCATAACATAATAAATGTTTTTCATGTGACAATATTCATACTATAATAAATGAATTTAGACAAATACTATGTAAACTTTTATTAATAATTTATATTTATCATATGACTAAGTGTCAGCAAACACATATTAGTGTAGTATTACCCATTTTCACAAAAAAACACCCAAAAATATAAAATTGAGCACTTAAATTTTTTTTCAAACGACAGCACTGTTCCCGACCCCGTCCCAATTCTGTTCAACACATTACTTCAAAGCCAATTAGTAAGAGTTTGGCAAGCCTTATATATTTATTTTTTTGCATGAACATGTTGAGAACTCAAACAGAGTACAAATTAAACACAAAAGAGAAATAAAATTCAATATAATAAAAATTAATAATCTTGAAATAATTTTTCTATAACTACTTTTTAAAAATTATAAAGCGGGAATCATATATTACAATATGAAATATATAAAAATTCTAATGTGGCAATTTATTAAAATTTAATAAATTCTTTGTAAAATTTCAAAGTTTTTAGGTGATAATTAAAATGAAGAAAATAATTTTTAATATGCAATTATTAAAAAATGTAAAATGAAAATATTTACAAACTAGAATAGAATTTTTAATAAGGATTTTCTATTTATTACTATAAAAGAGTAATATTTGTTTTCAGATTTTAATTTTTATAATCTCCAATTAATTTTTAATAAAATTTGAGTTGGTGTTTTTTCCGTGTAGTTAATAATGAAAGAGAATGTAGTTCAAGTAATCTCTTGTGCTAGCCCGGCAGAATATCAATCTTTTACGAAAATTTTGTATAACTCGAGGATCGATCCAAAAAACATAATTTTTAGGTACTTAAATTCAAATATTTCAGAACTCTGCGACCAGATTCGGACTCAGCGCAAAAAATTACTTCGAAAAGCGACTATTAATTTTTATATGAATATCAGTTTAAGGGTCGTTTTATATGAATTTTTGTATAAATTTAATAACTTTTCAACGTATAAAACCCAGCTACACGGAAAAAACGAAACTCGAAATTATTGTAAATATTAATAAAAATTTAAGAAAAATTAGTAGGTAATTTAGTAATTTAGAAACGGTTCGAGTGTCTATTAAAAATTACTAAGCGTAATATAAAAATTGCATCAAGCAGGCATTAATTTTTCGAATGCAAGTTTTTAATTTTTACAAAGTAGATTTTAAAATTTCTGCAATAATTTATTATATTTTAAAAAGTACATTACAAAGTTCTTATAATGAAATAATTATAACTTTAAATTTTTAAAATTTTTTTCATCAGTTATGTAATCTTTTAATTTTGTATTGAATTAAGTCATAAGTGAGGTTATTAAACTCTACAATATAGTTTTGGCTCTAAAGAGCTAAAGCTAGTTAGAATAGTCTTCTGCTAGGAAGACTCATCAGTAATGTGTTGAACAAAATTGGGACGGCCAGCGAGTTTCCGTTGACGCTTTCCCGACCCCGTCCCAACTCTGTTCAACACATTACTTCTAAGCCCTTTAGTAAGAGTTTGGCAAGCCTTATATATTTATTTTTTTGCATGAACATGTTAAGAACTCAAAAAGAGTACAATTTTTCTGTAACTACTTTTTATAAATTATAAAGCGAGAATCATATGAAATATGTAAAAATTCTAATATCGCAATTTATTAAAATTTAATATGTGTATTCATTGTATAATTTCAAAGTTTTTAGGTAATTTTTGGTTTGTTTGTTGGCTTTTAATATTAATAATAAAACAGGCCGACAAAATTTGATCAAAATACATACCCAGAAACCGGACTATATATTTCCGTAGGTTTTCGATGCGCTGATTCCGAATCTGGTCGCAGAATTGCTCCATCACGTCAGGTTATTGAGATATCCTAATCTAAAAGTGCAAAAAACACGGTTTTTGGCTATATTTGAGGTTATTTTACATCGCGAATAAAATTATTTTTCCAAAACTGGTTGCGGCATCTGAAAGTATTACTCTTATCCTTCATAACTCATTTTAAATTTTATTGATATCTCTTTTAATCACCGAAATATCATAAATTTAAATTTTCTATGCATCCTGCCATACTAGAATTAATGAAGATATGTATGTAGGCCTATATAATAAATCTCAAGTTACGATATTTCGGAGACAAAAAAAGTTATCGATATAATCTAAAAAGGGTTTTGAAGGGTAAGAGTAATACTTTCAGATGCCGAAATCAGTTTTGGAAAAATAATTTTATTCGCGATGTAAAATAACCTCAAATATAGCCAAAAACCGTGTTTTTTGCACTTTTAGATTAGGATATCTCAAAAACCTGACGTGATGGAGCAATTCTGCGACCAGATTCGGAATCAGCGCATCGAAAACCTACGGAAATATATAATCTGGTTTCTGGGTATAATTTTTGTCGGCCTGTGTAATTAAATAATGAACTACAGCCAATTTAGCAGCGATCAACATTCATGTAAAATTTTACAAGTTGATTCAATGCTTTGTTTTTATTAAAAAACTGAGAAAAACAAAGGAAAAAAACAAAATTCAAGTTCCTCGATCGATGATAGCTGTTTAGAACAAAAAAAAAATTTGAATCAGCTTAATATGTATATATGTCAACGCCGAATCTAAAAATTTCAGGTCTATTAATTTAGAAAAATGCAGATATCTTGGTTTTGAAATAAGATATTGATATGTGGTTTACGGTTTTCTCTTAAGCAAATAAAGAATCATTAAAAATAATGTACCACTAGATCGGCGGTAAAATATTATATCAAGATTTTGCGAATTGTAAGTAGAAAATCGGCATTTTTTAAATTTTGTCTGGGCAATTTCCAATTTTTTTATAAGAAAAAAAGAAGAAGAAAAACTGACCATGGATTCGAATTCCTCAATCGATAGTAGTTCGAGAAGCATACCCACTTTGTTGCAAAATTTGATAACCTCTTTAGCTTGCACCATTTTTTAAATCAATATTTTCGAAAATGGGTAGGCAACTTAAAACAGGCGGCGGCAATCCAGTTTTCAAAATTGATGAAAATCCTTATGGGTTGTTTTGTCTAGACATATAGGGCTACTGTAATCCACGGACACACCGTAAAAAAATCAAAAAGTTTTTTTTTGAACCGCTCTAATGTACATATGTATGTGTTTTTTGATCAGCCTTTTTTAGTTTTCGGTATATGCCGTATAACAAGAAGCAGCTGTTCATTGGAAGTGGCAGCTGTGCTTCAGAGCTATCAAATATTTCCGGAATTCTTATAAGTACTAGGGTGGATCGTGTTTTTTGGCTCTTTTAGTAAAAAAAAGTTTTTATTTTTCAACGAAATTCTTTTTTATGCCTAAAGCTTGATCCCTTTAGATTAATTTCACTTTTCATGCGAAAAGAAAAGTTCTCATTCGCAAATCTAATACAATTAATTCATTATCTAAAACAGGGGTGGCCAACCCGTGCCCCGCGGCCCGCATGCGGCCCGCCTTAAACATTTTTCCGTCCCGCGAGATTCATCACACTTTTACATAATATATTTATTTTGTAGCAGAATATATTAATATAATTTTTTTTGAAAGGCTAAACCACGATTAGTGAAATAGAACAATATTTTAAATGTTATTCTCGCGCCGACGTTTCGAGGATTATTTGTCCTCTTCTTCAGGGCGTTTTTTATTAATAAAAACGAAAAGTCGGCGCGAGAATAATATTTAAAATGTCTTTTTATTAATAAAAAAACGCCCTGAAGAAGAGGACAAATAATCCTCGAAACGTCGGCGCAAGAATAATATTTTTTTTTTTTTTTTTAATTATATCGTTAATTTGCAATCTGTTATAAACAATAAGCAAATTTTATAATGTATACAAAATTAACATTTATGTGCTCAAATCATGAATAATATTTAAAATATTGTTTTATTTCACTAATCTTGGTTTAGGCTTTCAAAAAAAAAATTATAGAATTATAGAACAACGATTTCATTTCTTAAAATTAAATATATTTATGTTGTAATGGCCAAAGTAGTGAAAACCAATGTATTAAAAAAATACAATATTGTGCATCCATATATTCAAAAATTAACTGTAGACATTAGCTGCGTTCCAGTAAAAAAAATGCATTACTATAATTTGCAGGTTTTTACAGGATTTAGCCCAAAAAGCAAAGGCAGAAGCTAAGAAGAAGAAGCTAAACACAACTGGGACGTGCGATATCGTTCTATACGTTATCACGTTAACACTTTTCTGTTTGGGTTTTGTTTTTTGTATGTTTTATGATTCTTTACATATTCATAGCACAAGTTACACCACTATGCTACCAAACCAGCCATTTCATTAGCGCGAACCGTTATTTTTGAAAAGCCGAAACTAAGGGTAAAACAAAGGATATTTTTGATGCCCGAAAGTCAACAGTGGCTGTTGAAAAGAGTCGTAATATCTAAAATTAATCAAATTTCGAAGTCCTCTGTGGCAAACATCGCTAAAAGTGTGAATATGTCTACTGTGTTTTTAAATAAAAAGAAAATAAAAACAACTCCAATAACTGACCGAAGAATTGTACAGAAATCCATAACGGAGCGAAGTGCACTATCTCAATCAGTACTGAACGACCTCAACGAAGCTGAGCTTGACATATCGCTCAATGCATTGCAAAGCCGATTTAAAGAAAATGGCTTGATATGCCGACGATCAGTAAAAAAGCCAAAACTCACAAATGCTATGTGCAAACGGAGGCTGTATTGGGCTCAGCGTCCTCGTAACACTCCCAGCGACTACTTGAATAAAGTGACTTACTTTAATTCAGTTAAATTTAGTGAACTCAACTAGGTTTTTATTTTTTTAAAGGTTCATTTTTAGTGATGAGTGCCGGCTGGAAGCAGTACCTCAAAGGGTCAGAGGTTGTTGGCAGAAGGCCTCAAAGAGATATTTTGTTGATAAAATAATAAGCTCCGAACAGTA
This sequence comes from Meiosimyza platycephala, assembly GCA_963662105.1. NCBI lineage: Eukaryota > Metazoa > Arthropoda > Insecta > Diptera > Lauxaniidae > Meiosimyza > Meiosimyza platycephala. The sequence goes on along the minus strand of OY759211.1, from coordinate 64,186,412 downwards.
CATTAACATTTTGAAGAATAATTTGCTGCCCTACAGCGATACATTAGGTCATTCCAAGGATGAATACACATTCATACAATATGGAGAGTCTTACCATACGTCCAGAGCCAGTATGAACGTCGTGAATTCTTTCAATTTTGAAGTTTTGCCTTTGTCGGACAATTCGGCGGATATAAATGCTATTGAGAATTGCTGGTCATGTCATGTGGAACAATTGATTAATCTTTAAAAGAAAAGATAGTCAAGTGTATTGCAAGTATACCGAGTAGAATTAAAAAAGTCCTAAAATCTAGAGGTGAAAACAAAAAATAATAAATTCTTCTAAACATAACTCTTTAAAAATATCCAGAATACATATTTCAATAAAAAAAAGAAAAAAAATTCCACGGTACTTATTTTATTTGAGAAAAATTTAAACTTTTTAATATTTTTTTAATCGGTCATAATGCAATGATTCAATACTGAATGTTAACATGTAAGAATAATAGGAAAAACAAAAAAAATCTATGTTATATCTAAATCTGATATGAGGATATATGTAACTGAATCAAAGTAAAAGTTTATAGCGAATTAAAATTTGTTTTGAAAATCGAAAAATCGTCATAATTTAATTTTCGTTTTTGACACTTTTTTATCTTTTTGAGAACAATTGCGCTCTTCTCGCTCATTTTATTCATTTTCCAACTTTCGAGGCTACTTTCGCATCAAATTTGCCTCGAACGTTTTCGAGAGTTGCGTAAGCTTTTATTCATACAAATTATTTTCGAGGCTCGAAAATGTTCTCAGTTTTCGAGGCTTTTCGAGTTTTCAGGAATACCCTTATTATCTAAATTTCCTAATAAATATTAAAACTTTTGAACTTCATTGCAAACCTAAGTAATACCATTTTTCTAAAATTTGTAATGAATTACAATATATTTTACACTGTGTCCCTAACAATGAATAAAATCTTAGCTACACTGTGTTAACGAAACTGATCTTTAAAATAAAACACTTGCCATTCTGTGTATCTTAGTTCGTTTGATTCGATGTATCTTAAGATTGAAATGTGACCTCCGCGCGGGTGGTCACATTTCACATTCAGCTAGCTGAATCATTTGTTCAAAAGACATAGTGAGAGGTGAGTGTGTTAATTGCATGACCGTTGAGTTACCGCCGTAGAAATGTAGCTAATGACGATATTTGCATTATTTTTATTCCCAAACACAGTTATATAGGTGTGTAATTTGAATAGTGACATTGATGAAATGGTTATATTTTTACAACTGAGTTACTGCTACACTGCGTTACTATACAGGGTAACGCAGTTGTTTTATTGGTAACGCAGTTGCTTTGACTGTAGTTTTCTAAGTGATAAGTATTATTGTAACAAATATAGCAGTACATGACTAGTTCTTTTAGCAGAAAAATTTTAATTTGTCAGAACTCTTAATTAGCTTTTAAGATGTCGATTTTTTTCGACCTATATTCAAACAAAATATTTTAATGTTTTTCAGAAATATTAAGTTTAAGATATTTTTGTTATTTAATATTCCATTAAGTTAATTTTTTGTTTAGAATAATTATTTGCCATATCTCCTTTAAAAAAGTAATAAGTGCTGTGAATGAGCAACTTCTGTGTTACTAACACTACCCCTGCGTTACTTTGTTCACCAGTTTTTATTAGCAATTTGAGTAATATTAAGTCTTCTAATTACTGAAAATACTTTGACTCCATCGGTGTCTTGCTGTTCACCTTAATCTTAAACTTCTCCCGCAAGCAGGGGCGCCATCACGTTCTAAAGCGTTCTCCCGTACTAAAAATTTATTTCATCATCATATGAACGTTTTTGACCCATCGTTGAACGCACATACAGTCTCTGAAGAGTCGAAAAAATTCTCTTATTAGTGCAAAAGGATGCAGGAATAGTCATTAACAATTTCACGAATCAAACGAATTCTGGAATGAGGTCCTTATACTAAAATATTTCTGTAAAAAATCTACTAAATCTCCTAAACTTTCAATTTTGTTTCATTTCTGCTCGCCAATTCAAGAAACATGTTTCGATCACTAAGTAAATTTTCTTTTTTGAAATCATCTTTATAAAAATTTAATTTTTTATCAACATCACAATCTTTTCCAAGTATAAAAGCTTCAAGTAATCTGGAAACTTTTCTAAATCTGTCCCAAATCAGATTCTCAGTAACGAAAGAACATGGTCGTACACATCATAATAAATTTTTCCAAGCAAATCTTCTGAAATCTGAAATATGTAATGTTCTACTTTTGAATTTGAATCAATAATTAAAATTTCCCGTGTTGAATTCCACATGGGGAAGTCTCACGCTTGTGGTATTCTCCACACGCGCAACAGGTCTTTCTTTTTTTATTCTTAAAAATAAAATATAAGGTTTTACTTGAGTAACGCAGTTGTTTTATTTTTCCACCACTTCTATTATCTATAAAACTTTGCTGCAGCTATGAGTACACCACAGTGGTGTAAATTCGGTAGGACTGGGGAACGCATTGGTTCTTCCCAAGGATATGATACTAGTTATTATTAAATCCATCAATTCAGTAAAACCATCTAATAGTGGTGGAATTATAATTCTTGCCTCCCCCCCCCCCTTAGGTTTTGGTGAAGTAACGCTACTGGTACACCATAGAATACATTATAACGCATAAGTACTAAATGCATAAGTACTAAAAACAAAGAATATGCTATCCTTAAATAATTTATTTTTTTCTTAAAACTCTAGTTCTTTTAGGCATTAAAAAGAATTTTGGCTGATGTATATATGTACGTCATCGCAGGAATACCATTAATGATATTTATGTTCGTTTCAATCAGTGTCGAAAAGTTATAAAATGTCAAGAACTATTGGAAATGTCGAGAACTATCGAAAGTTTCGTACGAATCTATAAGCCGAAAATTGTCAAAAAAGCAGATAAAGTGCTTAAAGCATTGAACAAATTCAAAATGCTGAAAAGTCAATACTACACTAGTTTTGGACCTTAAAACTGTAAAAAAAAGACAGCATTTACCTACCTTTTTTATCAACTGAGGAGCGTCAGAACAAAAACCGATAAATCACATTCGTGTTTCTTGTGAGAAATTTAAAAAATATGTCTAAGATCATTGTTTTCTAATTTGGAATCGAACGAAATCTATCAATTTATTGAGGTTGAAATCACGGTTTGGAAACCTAAATTTTGCATTTATGTGCATGGTACTTTTTGAGATATAAGAAAAAACAAAATGAAGATATCGGTTTTTGACCGAACCAACTGGATATATCGGTTTTTGATAAAACACTGTACACCGAAAAAAAAACTTACTCCGTTTAAGGAAAAATGCCTAAATGTAAGGAAAAAATATCCTTCAATACGAGCTAAAGCCATGGGTTCTTCAAAATAAGTAAGTTGGATTCCTTAGTACAAGTAAATGTTGCTGTTTTGAAATAAGGAAAAGTTTACTCAATGTGAGGACAAGGTTATAAAACTGAGGAAAATTTTACTTTTTCTAAGGATGAAGGTATCCTTAAATGAAAGAAATTTACTTAAAATAAATTCGTTGATTTCAAAAAAAATTTGTTAATTTTCTTATTTGTTGGAAACTTATTGTCAGTTATTCTTATATTAATTGTAATACGTTTCTAAAACTTCAAAGAAGAACTTAAATTTTTTTTTACCTGTCACCCGATCAGAGAATTGAACCTGTGTGTTCTGCGCCATGCCACTGTTCAAAGATGCTCATCTTACCCAACTCAGCCACCGACAGCATTTTTAAGACATACTAAAATGATGTTGTTAAACTGCGCATGTAACAACCATTGTCTGATCAGGAAAGCTTCGGTTCAAATCCCGGCGACGACCTAATTTTTTTGCTTCAATTTTTTTATTTAAAAAACAAGTAAAGAACTATAAATATATAGGCAAAAACAGAATACTTACGAGAAGAATAGATATTGATTTGATTGTCTGATCAGGAAAGCTTCGGTTCAAATCCCGGCGACGACATAATTTTTTTTTTTCAATTTTTTTATTTAAAAAACAAGTAAAGAACTATAAATATATAGGCAAAAACAGAATACTTACGAGAAGAATAGATATTGATTTCAGCGAGTAAAGCAGCGAGTGTTGCCACTCATTTATTAAGGAAAATTTTCCTACGTTATAGTAAATTTTTTGAAGAAACTAATTAAAACTGAGTTCGATTTTCCTTAAACAAAACATTCCATTAGATTGAGGAAATTTTTACTCAAATGAGGAACAAGTTGTCCTCAAAAATTCTTCCCAAAGAAAAATTTACTATTTCAAAGGAAAGTTTTACTAAAACCACAAACTATATATTTGAGGAAGAGCTTTGACTTGCTTTAATGAAACATGAACTCATTTCAAAGGACTCAATTACTAAATGAAACGATATTTTCATCAATGTGAGGAAAAATAACTTAGATTAAGGAAAATTTTTATACTTAATCGGAGGAAGGCAGTTCTTCAAATTTAGTACGGTCTTTTTTTTCGGTGTAGGATATATCGGTAGATTAGGTAGTTTCCAATCATTCAATAGCGGTGTAAACCATAGTTCTTCTTGCAAAGGTGCAACCAAAGCCATGTACTCGGTTTCGGCAGTTGAAAGTGCAACCGTTGGTTGCTTCTTGGCGTTCCATGAAATACTTCCTCCTTGATACTTGAAAACATACCCAGTTGTTGATTTTCGCTCATCTGTCTGCAGTCTGCATCACTGAATCCTTCTATTTTACCACTAGTGTCTCTTGTGAACTCCAATTTGTAATGACTTGTCCCTTTTAAATACCGAAACATTCTCTTAATTGCTACCTAGTGCGCTTTTCCTGGATTGTTGTTATATTTGGATAATGCACCAACCGGAAATGCTAAATCTGGTCTTGCCTCTTGCGCTGCATACATTATAAAACCAATTGCTTCTTGATTGGGCACACTTCGCATACGCTCTTCATCTTCTTTGTCTCTTGGGCAAAGCTCTTTAGAAAGTTTTTGATTTATATCTAATGGTGTAGATATTGGCTTGCATTCCTCCATGTTAAACCTTAATAGTTAAATCATGTGCCGCACTACACATCTATGGATATGACAGTTTTTGACAGAATCAAAAAAGTCAACAATGAAAGATGCTAAGGATTTATCGGTTTATGTTCAGATCCGGGTATTTTGCGGAAGGATTTGGAGCGAATTTATCAATTTTCGACCAGGATACATTGACGATAGAGAAAGATATGTAGAAAAATAACCAATTGACAACGCTAACAAAAAAAAGTGAAAATGTCATTTATTGGTTTTTGTTCCGACGCTCCTCAACTGTCTTATCACCGAAATCCCAAACAAATTTCAAATTTTTCAAATTGAAGCGTCAACGCTGTTGACGAAAATAGTCGGATAAAAGTGGAAGAATTCGTTGTAGTACAGAAATAATAATCAACAAAATTCTTCGTTCATAGACTTCTTTGGATCTCGAAATATTTTCACAGTATTTTCATTAAAACGCCACATTCCGAATCAGATCCTTCAAAACAAATCATATCCATTTGAAAAAAGTTAACAACTTTCATAAGAAAAATTTTAGTTTTGGAATCGCCAGTTGATGCAGAAAATTGCTTGCTATTTGATAGTAAAAAGTAAAATTAATACAAAGTTAATTAACTTCCTAGAAATTTATTAAGTTGCAACGTTCTTCTGTAAAAAATGAAAACAATTGTACATAATATGCCTTAGCAGCGTTATTCAATTTAATTGATTTTTGAAAATTATTATTCATGTAAACATTTAAGTAATTACTTATCAAGCCGTCAGCAGCTTAACCACAGGCGAATCTACAGATAATCATAAAAACTTTAATTGTAAATTATCCATGTGAATTTGTGCAGCCAATGATAAAAATAATAAAATGCCTATATACATATACAGTGACGAACAGTGAAATCCGGACAAACAAAAAAAATTTAATAAAATCCTTTAGGATCTAAATTTTTTATCGATTCAAAAAACTGATGCAAGGATCAGAAAAGCAAATAATTTTTATTGAAAGTATTTTGCTGTAGGTCGAAAAACCACTCCATAAACATCTATTTTTAGCAAAAAAAATTAAATATGTCCTTTATTGATAAAAAAAGTGTTTGGTAAAATGTTGTAAAATTTTATTTTTAAAGAACCAATTCTAAAATATTTAGAGCAGGAATTTTAAGAAATAATATTGAAAAAAAAAACATGTATCAATATTTTGTTGTTCCTCCCTTCGCTTTTATGACCGCCATAACTCGCTGCGGCATGGAAGAGGTCAAATTGTTCAAAAGATCTTACGAAATCCCTTCGTACCAAACATTTTGAATTATTCTGTCTTACACGCGTAAATTAGTGGGCTTGCGGCTTGCTACCTGCATCTTAATATGTGTCAAAGATTCTCAGTGGGGTTGAAATCGGGTTTATTGCCTGGCCTCTATAAAGTTGGAATGCCAAGTACAAAGTAAGGATTTACAAAACACTAATGCTTACCAATTGCGCTCGATGACAAGGCGCAGAATCATCTCGAAAGATCACGTTGTACACACGCGAAAAATGCTCTTCAATAGAAGGTTCCAAGTTTTCTATCAGGATGTTTTTATAATCGGCTGTTTTGACAGTTCCTTCAATCAAAGCCAGTTGTCTAACTTGGTAATAAGAAAATCATCCCCAGACCATTCTACTAATCGGTTGCCTAAATGTTCTTTGGGTGCACTCGTCGCTATAACGCTCTCCAGTTCTTCGGCGCACGTCCAGCATTCCATCGGAACCGGATATGTTGAACTTTGATTCATCTGAGAAGATCACATTCTGCCAATCGGATACAGTCCACGTTTTGTGCTGGTTGGCTCAATCCAAGCGTTTCCGACGCTTTTGATTGGTCAAAAAAGGCTTTTTAGCAAGACGATGTGCAAATAAACCAGCATCATGGAGCCTTCGTCACACAGTGATTGGAGAAATTTTAATTACTCCACATTCAACAAACTATTTTCTAGTGCCGTTTTGAAGCGATTTTTAAGACTAATCTTTTTTAAAAGTCGATCATCAGCTTCTGTACTCTTTTTTCGCGCCCCTGACCCTTCCTTTCGACCCAGTTTTAGAATACTTTTTCAAAATGTTGGCTACTGAGGACTTACTGAAGCCTACTCTAGCAGAAATTTCCCGTATCGTTCATCTATCGCTTCGAAACGCTAAAATCTCGCGCTTATCCGCTTCGTTCCTTTTTTTATGTCATCTTTTCCAACACAACAACACAATAATGATTAAAAACTAAAAGTATATCTTCTATTTATACTAAGATACTGTCCTAACTCTAAAACAAAGCCCTACCTACCAAACCATACCTACAAAACAAAGAGGTTGGCGGGATCGTAAAAACCTTTTTTTTAACATTTTTTGTTTGTCCGGATTTCACTGTTCGCCACTGTATGTATATGTATTTTTTTATGGATATACTTCATGCCTTTCATGTACATACATACATATATACAGCATTGGCGCTGTGTGCAGCAAAGTCCTTAATGTTTTATAAGTGTTTACACCTTTTTCCCTCTTGTACTGAATTGGTATACAGCTGTGGGAATTAAACTTTCACACGCCTTAATTGCAATGAATTTCAATCCGCTTTCCCATAGGTGTGGTGGGCAGCAACTCTTTTTCAACGTACCGCCCACCAAGAACGCCTACTTTCAATTGATGTTCGCTCAATTGCGAAATAATTCAATAACGTGGGTGTCTAAAAAGAGTTGAATCGAAAGGAAATAAAAATGAAATGAGAAAAAGCATGGGAACATTAATTAATCGAATGAGTCTTGTTGACTTGTGTGTAATTGAATATAATTTTCAAGGTAAATTGATCTCACTAATAAAATTAATAACTGAATAAAATCCATTGAATCTATTGAAGATTCACTCCAACACAAAGAATACACAACGTAACAAACGTAGCCATAACGGATGCGATGGAAAAGGCACGAATTAGTCAACATATTCGCGACTGGATCAACAAACTCCTTACTTGACGAACAGTTATGGCAGAATGGGGCCACACAACTTCTATTAAAATTGCAACAAGAGGTACACCCCAAGGAGGGGCGCTATCTCCTCTCCATTGGATACTTACTGTTGATCCATAACTCCATATTCTGAAGCAACAAGATGTAAAGGCAGTAGCATATGCCGATGACATTGTACTTTTAATATCGGTCTTTTAATATCTCAACCATAAGCCCACAGGTTTCAAAAAGAGGTTTATGCACTAACCCACTGAAACAATATTGGTTCTTTTTTCAAGATAATACCCAAATTTCCAAACTAAGGGAAATAAACTCACTCACGCACTCTCAGCTTCAAACGAAGCCAAATTTGGATAAGAAATTGTCCTGGAAATCGAATGAAGAAGAACGAATAAAAAAAAACACATTATGCATACTACGCATGTAAAAAAATGTTGGGAGCCAATTTTACTCTATGAGAGCTGAAGATTATTCAAGTCAATGAGACTTTAATAAACGTCTTTGACCTTAAATCAGCAAAATTTATATTTCTCGGCTGTAACGAAATAGGTAACGAACTCAAATTCCTAACGATAGGTCCCAAGGACGAAGGTGAACCTAAGACGCGAAGTAAAATAAAAGCAGAATAAGATAAGGAAGAATTTGAAAAATCATCAAATAAAGACGTAGTTTTTGAGGATACCTCTCAGCAACAAGGAAACCAAAAAAATGGACAAGATCCACTTGAACGTATATTCAGATATGGCAAGTGGGCTGTCATGCCGGAGATTGGGATACGTTAGATGAAAAAGCGCTTGCAACAATGATTTTGTCTGTCAAACCAACCCAATTGAACCACATTAATAATTGCAAAACTTCAAAGGAAGCGTGGCAAAAGTTGTCCATACAAAACCAAAAGTCCCGCTAGAAAAGTTACCCTGTATAAAAGTGTGCTAGGCCTCCGTTTGTTGAATGGCGGTAATTTTTAGACTCATTTACAGATATCGTAGATAAGTTAGCAGAGGTCCTCCATATATATATTTAAAATCCTTTTCCTTATAATCTTGAATCTGTAACCTAATAGATTTATTGACCTAGGTGATATACTTAGCCCAAAAATTCAACTTAAATCCTAATAAAGGGTGTTTTTTTTAGAGGTTTGTTTTTCGAATAGAGATAAAACTGGGATTTTGTGGTCAAATCTGGCAACTCTAATGTCATTTATATTCAGTTTGGTTTGACATTTCATCATAAACAGGTTGACAAAAGAACAACGCTTGCAAATCGTGCAAATTTATTTCGAAAATAATGGTTCAGTTCGCGAAGTTTACCGCAAGCTCCGTCCATTTTATGGTCGACATAATCGTCCATCAGAGCAATTAATTCGGTTAACCATGGATCGTTTTCGCACTACGTTTACTCTATGTGATAATACGCATCCGCAGAGACGTCGAACAGTCCGCACCGAAGAAACAATTGCCGCTGTAGAGCAAAATGTTGAAGAGGACCCGAATGAATCGATTCGCCACCGTGCACAGCAATTGGAGCTTTGTCCATCAACTTTATGGAAGATTTTGCGCAAAGATCTTGGCTTCCGACCTTACAAGATCCAGCTTGTGCAAGAATTAAAGCCGCGAGACCATGCAATGCGTCGTGATTTGGGTGTATGGGCCGAAAATGAGATTGATCTCAATGCTGATTTTCATCGCAAAATTTTGTTCAGTGATGAGGCTCATTTTTGGTTGAATGGCTACGTCAACAAGCAAAATTGCCGCATTTGGAGTGAAGAGAATCCACATGAGACCCTTGAGACGCCATTACATCCACAAAAACTGACTGTTTGGTGTGCTCTATGGGCTGGTGGAGTCATTGGGCCATACTTCTTCCGAAATAATGCTGGAGAGTCAGTTACCGTTAATGGAGACCGGTATAGAGCCATGATAACCGACTATTTTGTTCCCGAATTGGATGGTATGAATGTGGATGAGTTGTGGTTCCAACAAGACGGCGCTACATGCCACACAGCGCGCGTCACAATCGATTTATTGAAGGAAACATTCGATGAGCGCATAATTTCGCGGAATGGACCTGTCAATTGGCCACCAAGATCGTGTGATTTGACACCATTGGATTATTTTCTTTGGGGATATGTGAAGTCGCTCGTCTACGCCAACAAACCAGAAACGTTAGGGGACTTGGAAGCCAACATTCGTGGCGTTATTGCCGACATACGGCCCCATATGCTCGAAAAAGTGGTTGAAAATTGGACCTCTAGAATTGGCTTTATTCGAGCCAGCCGCGGCGGCCACATGCTCGAAATCATATTTAAACATTAATGGCATAAAATTATCCTTCCAATAAAGCCAAATTGATGGACATTAAAACGATTTTCTTGTGTTTTATTTCAATTCGAAGTTGTATACCTCTAAAAAAACACCCTTTATAACCTTATAATACCAAACTTTTTTATAAGTCTCTTGTTAGATCTATTGTGATCTTCGTAGAGTAATGTGAAATTACAACGGTCATACTTTTCGCAATCGGTTTCCTAAATGAGAGTTTCTAAGATATATGACGAAAAATTGACTTTATCGAAATTGTTTTGGCTGCTTGAAAATTATGGAATTTTACAACTATTTTTTACTCTTCTTTATCAACTCCTTCGGTCACCTTGTCGGTACCTTCCGCTAAGACATTTTAGTTTTGAAATTTATTCCTTTTTTGGGTGATTGCTAACTGTAATATTTTGAAGTTTTATAATAATGACCGTATAAAGGTCCTTTTGGGCACAACGCAAACTTGTGTGCCTTTCCGTCATTGTGGACGTCGATTAAGATACAAAACGATAACGCTCTGTCCGCACTACGTAGCTTAACATAGCTTCTTACTAAGCCCCCCACGGCAGGCAATTTGTACGGATCATCAATAAATTTTATTATTTGTACGTATGAATGATTCTTTTTGAGCCGTTTAAGCAATAAAAATGTGTGTGACAGAAATTTCATTCTTATAAAGCCATAAATCATTTTCATACAGTTACTAAAAATGTATGATTTAAATCTATGCCCTATAATGTGCGTGGTCTGAAGTCTAGCCGACCGTCAAAATTTTATTTCATATATTTATGGTTATAAATTCACGTCAAAGCAATGTCTTCTTTTTGCGAATGTTTTGTATAATTTATTTTTTCTATCTAGGTAACAGCTATTGTGCATAGGAACGCTCACCCAATCTTTATTTTTTCCAAACAAACCGTATAGGCATAAATAGATGTAGCTCTCAAGTCAAATTTTCGGCCATAAAATATAAAATTTTGCTTGTGAAAATTTGGATTTTGTAACAAATCAAAATTTTATTCAAATCGAATGCAAACATTTTATAACAGAGCGGTTCACTTTGGACCTACATTTTTATACCCTACACAGAGGGCATATTCACTTTGACATTCCGTTTGTAACGCATAGAAGGGACGTGGCTGGTATAGAAAAGTGTATATATTCTTGATAAGCGTCATCACCTGAGTCGATTTAGCTATGTCCGTCTGTCAGTCTGTTGAAATCACGTTTGCGGAAAAACCAAGAATGCTAATTCAATGAAACGTGGCACACAGATCAAACCTTTTTAAAAGCTGCATATAAAAATGGCCGAAATCAGTTCACGGACGCGACTACCGCCTGCACTATATGTCCTGGGCCAAACCTATTAAAGAGTTTCAGTGAGTTTGATGAAACTTTGTGATTTGGTGCACATTTGAACGAAATTAGGATTGGGCTAAGTTTTAATTTTTCAAAAGTTCTTAAAAGAGCGAGACACAGCCCTAAATTTTAGCTTTTATGACGCCATAACCCGTATACCGTGCAAGATATTGTGATGAAATTTGGTACACGGATACAAATCATATATATCTCGAATTGTGCTTAAAGTGGGCGGAATTGAAGAAGTACCGTGGCGTGGCACTTTTCAACTTCCGGTCTAAGACCGAATTATCATGATTGTACAATGTCCTATTCAGCACCGGTGAAACGGAAAAATTATAGGCTAATGGGATGCCCAAGTCTATCAAAAGAATATCTGAACTAATGGAACCAACTCTTCTACTTTTCTAGAGCACATTCCGTTATAATATCTATAGAAAAAAGGGTTACACAAACACAACGTTGCGGTGGTGCTCAAGAAAATCAATAGTTAAAACGATATTGGAATACCTGATTAGCTTCATCTTATGTCGTTCCACTCTGCCTAGCAGCTCCAAAACAGTTTTTGGAGCCCCGGCCAAAATGTGCAAATTGTAGTAAGTGTAGGTGAAAACGACAGTATGAAGATCCACAGAGGTAAAGAGTTTCTCTTACTTTGTTTTAAAGTAGACATTTGGCCGCTTCTTTTGGCACACCGAACTCATAATAATCAGTCCATCTCAAGTCCAGTTGGACCGATATACGCATAACATTAAAAGTGTTGATCTCTTAATTTCTATGCCAGAAATATTGAGTGGTAAAGGGTAATAATCTATGCGTCAAGGAGGCAATAGATCCCGTTAGATATCGCTAGCATTGAAATCGACCCAATTAGCACGACCCCACTCAGAAAATGTTTTTAGATCATTTGAGATTGCGTCATTCATAATTTTATTTTTACAGTTCTTACATCGATGTTATTTTTTAAACTTTAGTAACTTCTGATTCTTCTAGAGCGTTAAATTATTTATAAAAAAGTTTTTATTGTCTACTATGAATCTTTAGTAATCGTATGATTAACAGCAATTTGAGATCATAATTTTATAAAAACTTAATGCAAGACTTAATTACGACTAGTTTATTAATTTTGGAAAGTTACGAAAATAGCAAAACTTGAAGAGAATTTAAAATTTTGCAAAATTTTTATTCACTATGTTTTCTGTACGACCAAAGATAGCGTTACCAGATGACTTGCTTGGACAAGTACACGGTTGAAAATATCAGTATAAAATTAATAACTTTTAGTTATTCATATAAATCCATAAAAAAATCGTATAGAATTTTATAAGTTCCAAAGTATAAAATTTTTTGTGAATATAAAATTTTTTTTTTATACTGAAAAGTTTATATGTAATTTTAACGATATTGAAAAAATGTATTTTTATGTCGGTTGTTAGAACGTTTGACTGGGACGCAGCACACACGGGTTCAAGTCCTGGAACAGATACTTCTTTTTAATTTAATTTTATTTACAATTTCTATTTATAAAATGATTTGACTAACACAACTTGAAAGGACTGAGATTTGAACCTGCTTCATTTATAGAATAATTTGAATGCGACCCCATTCATTTGCTAGCTCGGCCACAGAATGTTGATGTTTTATTGGACAAAATTAAACATAAATAACTGTCCGCATAGCTAGTTTTTATATGTTGTAAAGTTATTAAATTTATACCTAAATTCTTATAAAACGACTCTTATACTGATATCATATAAAAATTTATGCTTATTTTTTCAACCGTGTAGCACATCTGAAAAAATTCAAAATTTTTCCAAAAAAATTCTACTTTTTCTAAGATGAACAAAAAAATTTGGTGAGCAAAAAAAAAAACAAAAAAAGGTCCTCACTTTTAGTCCTCTACATGATAAATTTTGACAAGTTTAACTACAATATAATCACTATTTTTGGTAAGCAACAAAAAAAAGAAGAAGAACCTCACTTTTTGTTAAAAAGTTAATAAGTAGCACATTTCATCGAAAAGTAAAGAAACAACGCAAAAGTAGCAAATGTGCTACTAAAGTAAGTATGTCATCTGGTAACCCTAACCAGAGGTACGGAAAAATGTCATCGGTATAAGCTTTTCTTCACATTATTAGTTTAGGTACCGCTTTGGAGATAGCTATGGCTTTGGGAGCCGTATGCGTATATTATCAAACGGTTATTACTTAATCATTTATTTGCAATTCGAACTAGAAGAGACGATATATTTTACTAAACGTTTTCTCTTTTTTGTAGGACTATCATGATGATATACGACAGGAACAAATGTGGGAAATGCAAGCACTAACATCGACACCCACACAGAGCCAGTCTGGTGACCAACACAGTCCAAATTGTGGTGGTGTTACCGATATGGACACATCCAACGATGAAAAGTCCGAATTGGACACAAATGGCATGGATTGCTCGGCGGCAGATAAAAATGAGAACTTTCGGGAGCCAGTTATGAACAACGAACATCAGCAGCATCCCCACCTACATCAGCAGCAGCAACAACAGCAGGCACAGCAGCAGCACCATCACCTTATTTCGCATCAATCGCATACAACAACAACTACGAATGGTGTTACTGCTATAGCGACCTCTGGTGGAATTGGCAGTTTATCGGCTCAGTCAAATGCAGCAACGAGTAAGTTTATTTAAGAAAAAGACTATACAATTTTTTCACACAACCTTATTGCAAGAACCTCACCTTGTAGGAAATCCTTACTTGAGAACATATAGTAACTCACAACTCCCCGAGTACGTGATTTTGAGATTGTAATAAATCAATTTTCTCACATATTGGCTTGCTGTGCAAGTAGACTTTGCCAGCTCTTGAGTATGTTTTCTTGGAAGATTGGATTAATTGAACAGAGGCAAAAGTAATGTCATAATGTGAATTGGCTGCCATTTTGTTAGGAATGAAAAAAATTCGGCTCTTTTTCCATGGAAATATTATTTGAAGGTTAAAATTTATGAAATTAAGTTGATAGAATGATATCGGTCATATGACCACCTCGTAAGTGGTTGCATGTTTGTGCTCGTTTAAATGCACTTTCAATTGTTGTTCGCAAAACATCTGGCTCCATATTAGTTATTCCTTCCTGAATGTTGGCTTTCAAGACTTGCAAGGTTTCTAATCCTTTGTGGTAAACGTGGGGTTTCAAAAAGCCCCGAGAAAGAAGTCTGTTGTCGTCACATCTTGCGATCTAATCTCAAAACGGGAGATCTCTCGGCCCGGAAATTATTGTTTCAAAATCTGCACCAGTGTCTCCAACTGAAAATTTTAGATTACCGTGTTTCTAGGGTTGAATTACCGTGTTTTGAAGTAAATTACGGTACATCAGTTTAAAAATTACAGTGTAAATTACGGTGTAAATTTTGGTGTAAATTATGGTGTTATTATACACTGCTCAGAATATTTGTACAGAATAAAAACAGAATATTATATGTAATTAACGTAAAACTACTTTAATAAGGTGAAAAAACGAATTTTTCTAAAAAAGGCTTACTGTAGGGACCGAAAAAAATAAAATAAAAAACCGTTTAAAAAACTTTTTTTGAGTTTAAAAAAAATAATTTTCTTTTTATTTACGTTTCGCAGTTTTTTTCACTGCTTCATCAGGGCTGCTTTTTCGGTCACTACAATAAGCCTATTTTAGAAAAATTAATTTTTTCACCTTATTAAACATAAAAAGTGACCTTTATAAAATTTAAATATGTAAAACAATTTTATTAATTTTCATAAAATTCACTATCACAACAATATAGTGGTCAAAATCAGAAAAAATCTCAATTTTAAAAAACAAAAAGTTACACGTATTTCTTACTTTAAATGCAATATTAAAAAATAGATTTGTGAATTTTAATAGTTCAAAATTGAATATTAATTCAAAATATATCTTCAAGAAAAACAATGGCTGAAATATGTGCTCCAAAAACAAATCGAAAATTTATTTCTTTTTTTCGTCTTAATGTCGTTGACATGACTGAAAATACGCTCACATTCTGCATTAGAGTGGGGCAGAGAGAGCACACTGAGCAATAAAACTAAAAAACGCCGCTTGGTGATTCGTAAGCGAAATTACGGTGGAATACGACACCGTAATGGATGTTTACGGTAGATTGGGCCAGATTACGGTGAATTACGGTAGAATTACGGTGTCATTGGAGACACTGATCTGCACCGTTGCCCGAGCTGTGTTAGTGGCTAATCTGTCCTGCCCTGCTGGAACCAACATTGCCCGAGACCCAATTCAAAACTCGTTAAATGCTGCGCTATGTAAATCTCTATGTGTTCTTATTATTACTGTATTGTCCGCATAAACAAAGGGCTTACTATGTTTCAGTGTGCTTAATAAAAACTTGTTTTCATAAAAATTATATTTTGTATGCTATCATTTCTCGTATTTTCCAAAATAGCGCCCAAAACCTTCCAGAAGGACACCCTGTATAAGTAAATTTGCTTGATTCATTATGAAGAGCAAAAAGACCATTTCTAAAAGTAATTTATTTTAAATACCCTTAGGTTTCTTGAGATTTTCTTTTTTATCTTGAGAATTGATTTCCCTTGAAAATTGTTCAAACATTTTTCCGATTAGATTAACTATTTATGCACAAAAATCAATCAATCTATAACCAAAACTTGATTTTCGATGTAAGTAATTTTTAAACTATGTAGTATATGACTTAGAGCCCTTTTATATATGACCTTTTTATTATTATAACAAAAATATATAAATAGATATTCGCATTCGGTAGTGGTTTTCTATTGATATACATACATACATATGTATAGATTCTATGCTACATAGAGTGAACCAAAAACTTATCATGTACTAAATTTGAGTAACTAAATTTACGAAAAACAAACAACTTCATGTACATCTTAAAAGCATTATTTCTAATACGTATTATCATTTTTTATCAGTTCATCCTTCTGCAATGGCTGTTGCGCTTCAACATCAACTTACGGCAGTCGGCATGGCGAGTATCCTTAAACCTGCAACAGGCGTTGCTGCTGTGACAGGTCTCAGCTCAGTGCACCCATCAACGGCACTTTCAATGCCCAGTGAAGCTGAAACAACTGCATCAACTCTAGGTCTCTTAGATCCACCAGGAGCACTGCTACATCCAGCCTTGCGTGGCGTCAAAGCGATTAATATAAGTAAGTTTCCAAACAGTTAGGGTTGGGTTGACATTTCACCAGCACATATTAAATGGGGTATACTATTTTGCGGTTTGGTGTGCCACTTATTTTTAAGAAACTTCCTATCAGATTTATCACGCGGAGCAAACCGACGGCAAAATTGCACAAATGCAGCTTCTCTTTTATGTAATTTTGAATTATATTTTGTTTTAAATATTTACTTCTTTAAGAGACATGATACAAATCTGTCTCCCAACAACAATTAGATAAAAAAAAAATCTCTATTAACTGCAAAATTTTTAATTTTCTAATGTCCCGTGCGTGATCAAAAAACATCATTTGTACTCATTTCGTGATTAATAACAGCAGCAAGTGTGTCAGAATTTTTGTTTGAACAGAGTTTCATGCATATAATTAAAGGAAGAATTAACGAGCGCAAAAAAATAAAATTATAAATTATTAGAGCTGTTTGAAGTTGGTCCCGCGCGCAATCGGAAGTGTTAAACTTTTGTAATCTAAGCAGTTGCAAAACACATAAGGGTTTTTTTTAGGTTTCTTGTACCACAACGATAACTTTCACTTATAACTTGCAGCAAGCAATAAGATATTAAAGAACGATATTCCGGGTTTGAAAAATATTGGATTATAAAGCTTCCTGTGCCATAAAGTAAAACTTATGAGTAGAATGAGTTTTTATTTTCTGATGCGGTACGTTTTATTCACTTTCATTCCTTCTGAATTAAAAAAAAATTTTGGGAATTATCTTCTTCTTTGCTCTTCTGCTTAAGGCTTAGGGAAGCCGGTAATTGGTTTTCGAAGCAATATGGTCATTGCTCTATACTCGACACCTTACCAATTGAAATTTCAAATTTCTCAACGGACTACATCTGTCCTACAATAACCTTTGATAAAAATTTTCAGATAAAGTTTCCGGAGCGAGTTCTGTGGGAGAAGGACACTCTAAACTTAAATTTTGAATCCGCCCTCTTCCAACCAACTTCCAAGCTGAAGTTTTTGCCATTCTTGTATCTGCAGATTAGTGGGCTGTATTAAATCAGAGAAAAAGATAGCAATTCTCTCTGATAGTCAAGACGCAATTAAAGCTTTGAAATCGGCTCATATAAATCGAAGCTAGTAGAGCAATGCAGAAAAAAACTTGTCAGGCTAGGATATCAATTCGACATTACTCTTATATGGGTTCCAGACCACAGGAAAACTGAGGGAAATGAAAGGGTTGATGAAAAACTAACACCTACTTACTGTCTAGGAGCTGGTCTGACATCGCAAGAATCACTGCGACCTGCAATGGACACTGGGCCATCGGCAAAGCATGCTGAAAGATTAGGTATCCCATTCAATTCTTCCTGCCGATGGTGCTTGAATGCAAGCGAGAATGAATTACTCGAGCACTTTCTTTTCAGCTGTCCATTCTTAGCATGAATCAGGCTAAGAAGTCTTGGCAAACCTTTCTTCAATAACCTCAGCGAATTAGCTGAAGTTGAAATCGGGTCTCTGCTATACTGCCTTAATAAAGCTAACTGGATTTATATATGGTATGCATAGTGTTAATATTTGAAAGTCTATTCACTACTTCCTTTCCTGTTAAGGCTTGAACTTCAAGCCTTGAAGTAATTTGCAACCTCAGTGTTCTACAGCTGGTCGTTTGTTCCCGCTTGATTTCTTCCAAATTCTGAACATACTAGCACAATGTCTGGGCAGTTGATACTAAAATGTGAGATCAATTATTTGCGTATATCTAAGGCTGCGGAAAGCTTACGAGTTTTTATATTACGGCGCCGGCTCTTCATATTTTTTTTCTCTGATGTATGTTCTACAACAACGGAATTTAGATCTACTTCCTAGCTGGTACTCAAATTTGACATTAAATCGATAGTAAAGGGCGTTCAAGTAATACGTAACGCAATTTTTGAAGACTTTTGACCCTTCCTCCGCCCATGTAACGCGCCGTAACGTTTTTCCACCATTGTTCTTCTCATGTATCCTCCTATTTTATCTTTTTTTACTAATAAACTCTTAAAACACCTAACATTTATTTATGTTATCCTTTGGCAATGCAATTAGAAACGGAAACTTAACTGAAATAAAACATTTTAGTCAAAATAAAATCGTATTCTTAGCAAAAAAAAAATAAAATCAGTCTTCGTCGAGTCAATCAGCATCCTCCATTGAAATGTTACATTGACCTTGCATTTTTGGTAGGACAAGATTTGTTTTTTCTGTTGTGTAGGGGGGCCAACGTGAGCATAAAACTCGGTTTTCGGGATTGAAAGCCCCTCCATTTGGCCGCCATTTTGAAAATTGGGTGTAAATAGTTCTTACGCGATATCTTAAGAACGGTAAGTCTCACAAAAATTTTTTCAGACTTGTTTTGTAGGAATTTGAATTCCCTACAATCTTGATTTAAATACTTTTTAACGTAATTGCACACGCATTTGCACACTCTTGTGGGATATGAAATATATCCCACAGGTTGCACATATTCTGTTTTCGAAGTCGGATTGTACTGATGGGCAAAAGAAATCGTAAGGCATCTGCTTAACCTTAACGCGACCACCAATGTTTAACTACGTAGACGACCACTATTTACAAATGTAAATATTTTTGTTTTCATACAAAATGTATGCGAACTTGCACATTTACTATGATTTTTAAACTTGAATAATTCGTTATAGCAAACCTTGTAAGAGTTACAGTATATTTCTGGAGAACCTAAGGTTCAGTACCTGCGTTTCTTGGTTAGTTGTTTTGAAATTTCTTAGTAGAAGTGATTTTTGTGATAAAAAGAATAAATATAAGCTAAAATGGCTAATAATAATAAAAATTTAAAAAATTCTAAGTGCTTCACCTGTGGCTCAGTAAATAAGTACAGGATGAGTTATTTTTAAACATCGAAAAAATTAGCTATTTTTTCAATGTTCAGGTTATTGCAGGCAAAATACTATGAGCATTTGGTTGCCAATATGGACTCGAATGAGGACGATATTGAAACCGAGGTAACAGAGGCATTAGATGGAAATTTGCGGAAATTAAATTAAATCTCGTAGAACTAGGCCACAATTGGCACGGTGTGTGTCATACTTCCCAACTAAAGGTGCCTTTGAGTATATGTTCACTCATTGAAAACTGACACTACTGAGGATTTTGTCCCGGATGAAGATGATCGTGGTCATTCCCAGGGTAAAGGATCTCGCTACAAGAGTTACCACTAATAAGCCAAACGAAAACGAGCAACTAGGAAAATTTATATCCAGTGCAAGAAGCCTGTTTGTATTGAACAAAGCTCAAAATTCAAACAATATGTGAAGACTTTTTCAAAAATTTAAAATAACTGTTAATTCGATAATAATTTTTCAGTTCATCATTTTTTTTTATAAGCTATTATTTAAAAATGCCTTCTAATTAATAGCTTACATTAAAATAACATAAAATATGCACATAAACTAACAAAATCTCTAAAATAAAAAAAATATTTACATATGTAAATAGTGGTCGTTTGAGGGATAAAAACGACAAAAGTTCAAAAAATAACGGAAAAAATGTATATTTACAGCGGTTTATAAGTTTTTCGAAAAAAGGTCGAAAAACTAGTCCCTGAGTCGAAGCCTCATGAAAATCGGATCACGAATAAGCGAGATACAGCAAGTTATAAATTGCGATATTTACATATGTAAATAGTGGTCGTGTGAAGGTTAAACCTTTCTAGAGGAGGCGACCGATCAACGGACTAAGTCACAAGAAGTGGTGTAAACTTGCATAATCCTTTGTTTAGCTATCTCGAAGCTGATAATTTTGGGAAATTCTGCTCCATGATTACTTTAATTTGATATATCATTTATTGCTGTAGCTAATCCATGTATACATCTATAGATGCCGTCAACTTTTATCATTTTAATAAAAGGTTTTTGCTGTAGTTATTCAATAAACATATAAAGAAAGCTTTTCATTACACACACCTAATTTAAAATCACCCCCCGCTTAAGAAGTTTCGTTTCAAAAAAATGTTACGTAACTAGTTGTTCGACAACCCCCCTCCCGCCCCTGTAACGCATCGTAACGTTTTACAAGACCCCTCTCTCCCAAAATGCGTTACGTAATACTTGAACGCCCCTAAATTGCAAAATATCTGCACATGAAATTTAATTACGGACAACGTTTGGAAATTTATAAGAAACTTACTTGATATAATATCGAATAAAAATCAAACTGTTTGTTGTTTGAAGTCAAACTCTTTAGTAGTGGACAAAGTTATTGTACCACTAATGTTAGTACCGCTACATACTAACTTAGCCGCTCAATTTCACAGTTATTACGGTAAACCGAACGACATTTATTCTCGTTCTACAACTTTTTTTCTCTGTAAGCTCATCGTTAGTTTGGCTTAACCCTACAGGCAGAGTAGGCACGTGCCTAGGACGACAAATATTGGCGGAAACTTTGAAAAATCTCAAAATTACCAAGAATATTGTATTGTGCTCTAGAAACCTATGTACTTAGTTGGAAATCAATAAAAGGTGCATTTTATTGATTGAAAAACTTTTCGAGCATAATTATTTCACCATTGAAAAAGTTTTGAGGGAGGGCGGTGGCAATTTTTGCAACTGCCTAGGGGCGGAAAATTTCTAAATCCGAGCCTGCTTAACCACACTGCTTTTTCTTCTAGCTTTACAGCTTTATTCTCTCCTTTAGCTCATCGTTATCAATTCCATAAACACAAAACCAAGTTCACATTTTTACCTCTGATTGATCAAAAATAGTTTGAAAGTTGGCATTTTCCCAAAAAATTGGCACTTTCGTTTAAGCGATGTTTCGCGTAAAGTTAACTCTAATTATAGCGTAGTGCGGCTAAAAATGTAAACAAAATACATCCGAAGGGGGGTTTTTTTGTTGCGGTCCCATAGGCATAAATTATAAAATCCAGTTTCAAAAAAAATTCTCCCAAAATTTCAGTTTCCAAGATCAAACCTGTGAACGCAAGTTTTTTTCGGTCTCATGGGCCTATATTATATAAACGGGTTTGAAGAAAATTCTCCCAAAACTTCAGCTTGCTAAATCAAACCTGTGATTGGCGCAAATAGTTTGTTTCCTATTACAATTCTGTAGCGGAATTCCCAAAAACGCAAGCTAAAATTGTCGTTAATTAACGACATCGTTAGATTAGAATTTTTTCGCTAGCGGTAACGAATGCCGTATTCCCAAAATAATAGCTAACGACAAGTTTATCGTTAATAATGCTAACAAAAACATCGTTAAAAAATTTAGAAAAGATTGTTCGAAAATTGCCTCGAAAGTTGGCAAATGAATAATATGAGCGAGAAGAGCACAATGGTTCTCAAAAAGATAAAAAAGTGACGATTTTTCGATTTTCCAAACAAATTTTAATTCGCTACAAACTTTTTATTTTGATTCAGTTAAGCATTTCATGTTTCTATTTGAACAATATAGGTATCAGTTGATAAGTAATTTATTAAGCTATAATATTAGTGTGAAAAAGTTTCAAATCGGTCCATCTATAATCAAGAAGAATTGTTTAAAATTAATCCAAAAAAATTACTTTTTAACAAATTAAAGTTTTTTTATTTAATTTTTTTGATTGACAACAAAGACACATGTTGATTTCTCTCATTTTCATTTAAATATGATTTAAAAAGACACGAGCTAGGCAGTTTTAGACATCAAAAGGCGTTTCTCATTCGTTTGCACGTTTGCATAGATTGGGGTGTTTCCTTAAACAAGCTCGAAAACTTTCGAGGTTTCCATGCTTTCGAGTTTTTGCGTTTAGAGGAATACCCTTACACAATTTTTCCAGCAAAACCGCGGACGTACATACATAAATACTCTCTGCCTGGAAAGACATCTTCACCTGCTTTTTGAAACACCGAAAAGTCTCTCAACACAATTCCGGGCCTTGCATAATGCCTCGTTATACCGGAACTGTGGGGTTCCTTCCGGCTGGCTTGGCAGTGGTGTCATTTGCCATTGGGATCACACATCCATATAAACATGTCTTTATTAGTGGACTACATAATTAAGTTTCTATAACTTGCCATTTGAGCATTAATGGAATGGTATCCGTGGTGGTTCACAAACTCTATCAATCTATCGTGCCAATAGAGTCATCAAAAGGCTCAGCAGCTGTCCTAAGCAATGTGCACGTTGCCTGCCTCAATTTCCATCATCGGGTAACGCACATGGTGGCGAAAAATTTGTGTATTTATGACAACTGTTACTCGATGTATGGACCGACTAATAGAGGACTGATTCATGATTATCCCGGACTGCTCCCCTATTGGTCGCTGGGAGCATCCGGTCGCGTAGAATCTAAGCGCTACTAGCACCTGAAATGAGATGCTTGTGACAACTTTGTGTGTTGCTACACTGCAAACACCAAACGATTCTATTAAATAATGAACCAAGTCGGTCGTCAAGCGGAACAGTTTGCAAAATTTAGTTTTCTCTAAATCAAAAAGGCTATCGACATGACAGCCCATTCTGCTGCATTGTCCCGCAAGGCAATCTCACCGCCAAAAGTTGATAAGTACATCGCTAGATATTATTGCCATTTTTTCTTTATTAGAGTTCGCTCACTGGCTGAAATTCAACCAAATTTTTGGTATTTAATATTAAACAATTCTTCCAAAAATAAAAATTATGGTACCATGTTGCTCTACCCTTTTCCAATCCTTAGAGTTCAATATACATATCTCATTACCAAATTTCATCAAAAGCAATTCATTAGTCAAGCATTGGAAACATATTTTTATATTGGGGGCATGGCACCGTACACTTTGAAACAAATACCTTTTTCTAGGGTTCAATCAATTTCTGTAGCAATTTTCATCAAAAATCGGTCCATGAGTATAGCAGTGAAAACGTTTTTTCTTATGAGGGGCGTGGCACCATCCATTTAACACAAATATATTTACTCAGGATTCAATCTATCTCTTTACCGAATCTCATCAAAATCGGTACATTAGTTTAGCAGTAAAAATGCTTTTTCCTGTTAGTGGTGCTGCTACGCCTAATTAAGAAATTTGAGTTTTTAGAAATCTTTTTTAGGCTTCAATCTATATCTTAACAAAATTTCACCAAAATCGGTTGGTTAGTTTAGCAATAACGACGTATTTTCTTGTAAGAGACGTGGCACCACCCACTAAAAAATTAATTTTTACTCAACAATCAATCTATATCCATACAAAATTTCATCAAAATCAATGAAGCGGCTCAACCGAGACACCGTTTTTTCACATTTAGCGCGGTGCCACGCTCCACGTTTTTGATACTTCTTCTTTGGGATCAATCTATCTCCAAACAAAATTTTATTAAAATCGGTCCATTAGTTTAGTAGAAGTATGCATGTCCCCCCTTCTCTTCACAACCTTTCCAATGAAAAAAAAAAAGCGATTATGTTGTGTTATGGCTGAGAAAAAGCGTTGTAAACGTTTACCAACTATATATTTATGTACAATATATGTAGATGTATATTTAACGGACACAATTTACAATTTTATTATTATTTTTGTTTTAATTAGAGTTAAAAACCTTATTTTCACAACTAGCAACACCAAATTAAACGTCTTTAATTAAACTACAAATGTTGTTCAGTAACGATAAGGAACTGCCAAATTTAACGACAAGTTTGGCTAACTTAGTTTTTGAGAATACCATTTAACGACAATGTTGTTATGAGCAGTTAACGATAACAACAATCGTCGTTTACAAGTTTGGGAATTCCGCTACTGGTTCAAACCCATATTTTATTTTTTAATTTAAAAGTATTTAAAAAAAAACAAGTAGAGAACTATATATATATTGAAAATATCTTGAAAACTGCCTTTTACATTAAAAAATAACAAACACGTTTTTTATTATTAACATAAAAGGCAGTTTTCAAGATATTTTCAATTTATACAAACACAGTTCTCTACTTCTTTTTGTTTTTTAAATACCTTTAAATTAAAAAAATAAAAAAAAAATTATGTCGTCGCAGTGGTTTGAGCCAGGAGCTTCCCTGATTACACAATGGAAGTTTTTTATTTGCAATATCAGTGAAACATTTTGCTGATTACGCTAAAATATTTTGTTGTAAAATCAGATAAGTTGAATTTGCAAATCCAAAGAACAAAGGGTTTTGATTTTGCAAATTTTTTATGTCTGTGATTTTGGCTTACCACTCTTTGATTTTTCAAAAAATATAACTTGTGCTGCAATGTGCCCGACTTGTGCTGTGATGTGCCGTATTTAAAAAAAAAAATCGTTCGTAGGATTCGAAACAAAACAAAACAATATTTTAGTGTGAAGTTGGCTTACCACTTTTGATATTTATAAAAAAATGACCTCGTGCTGTAATGTGCTCGTGATGTGCTGCCATGTGCCGTAAAGGACATAAAATTATTCCTGGAATTTCGACCTTTATGAGCAATAACATTTTTTGCGTGTGAAGTTAGCTTACCACTTTTTATTATTCAAAAAATTGATGTTGTGCTGTTGTGCAATTGAATGTGCCCGACTTGTGCTCTGGTGTGCCGTATCGCAAAAAAAATAATTCCAAGTATTTAATGAAAAAAATCATTTATAAAAATGTGTGAAGTTAGCTTACCACTTTTCGATTTTCAAAAAAAAAATTATTGTGCTGTATTGTGCTCGACTTGTGCTATGATGTGCCGTATTGCAAAAAAAAATAATTCAACTTTTATTATATGAAAATTGCAGGAAACTATAAATCATACAAAAATGTGTATGTGAAGTTGGCCCAACATTTTTCGATTTTAAAAAACGTGTTGTGCTGTATTGGTGTTTCTGTTCGAAGTTCAAAAAATAAACTCACTTTAATTTTTTTGTTTTGTTGCTTCTTTTAAGACACCAACACAAAAAATTTACAAGATTTTTTTTAATCCAAATAAAGGCTAAACCGCACAATTACACTATGTGTTAAGTTTTAAAAAGAATTCATTCAACAAATATTTTTTGTTTTGCGGTAAAAAAAGGGTAAGTGTGCAAATAATTAAAATAAGTTATACATCATTTTACTGCAAAAAAACTGGACTTTTCAAACTTTTAAAAAAGTTATGTGTAAGTTAGTACCATTTTTTTCTATAACGGTTTTTCTCAAAAAATATATGTCAAAATTTGAGGCTCCGTCTTCGAAACTAGATCCGACCGACGTTTTTTGATTGCATACTTACTTATTCTTAGAACTAAAAAATACATAAGAAAAGTTTGGTTTAATAAATTTCTTTATTTAATAAAAATGGGAGCTTAATGCATTAAACAGAATTCCGGCGTATGACGTAAATACCGCCAGCGTAAAATTTTTGCTAAGGAAATCGTATGGGAGAAGAGCGGTAGCGGCATTTACGCCAGAATTCTGTTTAATACATAAATGCCGCTACCGCTGACGGTAGATTAGATTTGAGTAAAGAGGGTAGAGAGTTGCACAATCCAAATATAGAAAAAATAATAATTAATAATAATTTTGATCGTTTGGTTAGTTTCCGGTTTTTAAGTTTGCAAAAACTAGGTTTTGTTCGTTATGTTTTTTTTTGTTTTTGGGTTTGCAAAATATTGGTTCAGCTCTATTTTTTGAAATGCGGGCGGTTTTGGGGGGGATCACGGGGTTCATGAATCCGCGGCTGGTCCAACTACTGTTAAATATATACAATTTGTATATGAATGTAATAATAATTAAATGATAATTGAACTTACAGCCATTTAGCAGCGGTCAACATTCAAGTCAAATTTTACTTGTTGATATGTACAATGCTTGATTTTATTATAAAAACTTTGATAGCAAAGGAAAAAAAAACAATTAAATACGATAACAACTTCGTCGCTGCTAAATGGCTCTAAGTTCAATTACACTAGTTTACAAATAATTAAAAAATTTATGAACTTTAGGTGCCACTATTCATTTCTTATGTAAAATCGGCTGCTGATTCTGAAAATCAAATTATTTTTTTTCTTTCACGTCGTTTTCGAGATATCGGTCACTTTCGGCTTTTGAACCAAAAAAAAGTTGGTTCAACTTAATTACAAATATCTCAAGAAAAAATACCTATGTATATACAAACATATTATACGTCAAATTAAAGGTAACTAAATTTCCTAGAAATAATCCTCACATTACTTTTTCATTGGAGTAATAGTGTTGGAGTAAAAAATTGATTTATAAAAAAAATTTTTTTTTTTCGATAAAATGAGAAAAAAGTAAAAATCAACTGCAAATTTTTAAAAGAAAAAAAAATTTGAAAAATCATATTGTTTTTTTATATCATAGTCTATTTATTTATGAAGAAAATAAGATACTATTTATGAAAATCGATTTAGAAATGGAAAAGTTATATAAATCTGAATAAAAAATGGCCGAATTTCATTTTTGCCTATTTTTCCGTTTTTTTCTGTGGGTAAGAATTTTTTAACCCCAAAATGCACATTTTTTAATGAAATTTTGTTATATAGATACTGGTATATGCTAGAAATTAAAATGTTGGCTCCATCTCCCGAAGTGGGCAAAAACCGCCATAACGGACCCAAATTCCCATTTTTGGTCATTTTGGGACGTGGGGCCAGTTCCGAAAGATTTTTAAACACTGTCATCGTGCTCAGCATCCTCGAAAACGGGGGGTGACCAATATTTTACCGATAGAATACGCGGAATATGCACTTTCGTCATTTTGGGGGCGGTTTTTGTCCGTTTTGAGGGGTGGGGCCAACTCCATAAGAATTTTGAATACTTAAACATTATTTAATCGAACTTACAGTCATTAAGCAAAGACCAATATTGTAAATTTTTACTTATTGATCAATGCTATTTTTCAACAAACATGACAAAGATAACAAATGGAACAATTTTAACCTGGTAATTGGTGACATGTTTCGGCTATTACCAATAGCCTCATCAGACCAGTTTGGTTAATTCTGTACATGGACTCGAACCCCTGACCGTTCATGCATTGCAATTGCATATTTTGCGACGGCCGCTCTAACACTTGAGCTACTGAGGGACTTGTCATGAGGTGTACAGAGTGCGCATATTCCATTTGTCATCCTTTGTCACTTTCTCGCTTGCTGCCATAGCCGTTAGACCGTCGGCCTAAAGTCATGCTATGATTTATTTTTTCGAAATTGTGGTGTTGCCAGCCACATATTTTTGAAATTCGGCGTGCTCTCCATATGGTTTAAGAAAGTTGATTTTAGCGACTGATTATTTTTATAATTAAACATTATTTAATCGAACTTACAGTCATTAAGCAAAGACCAATATTGTAAATTTTTACTTATTGATCAATGCTATTTTTCAACAAACATGACAAAGATAACAACATGTCACCAATTACCAGGTTAAAATTGTTCCATTTGTTATCTTTGTCATGTTTGTTGAAAAATAGCATTGATCAATAAGTAAAAATTTACAATATTGGTCTTTGCTTAATGACTGTAAGTTCGATTAAATAATGTTTAATTATAAAAATAATCAGTCGCTAAAATTTTGAATACTGCTGTCGTATTCAGCATTTTCGAAAACGGGGGATGACAAATGTTTTACTGATAGAATATGCGATTCCAACTTTTTTCTTTGGTCCAAAAAACCGAAAGTGACCAATATCTCAAAAACGACGTGAAAGAAAAAAAAAATAATTTGATTTTCAGAATCAGCAGCCGATTTTACATAAGGAGTGAATAGTGGTACCTAAAGTTCATATATTTTAATTATTTGTAAGCTATTGTTATTAATTATAAGATTTTTATTAGCTTGTGGCCATTTTTATTCAATATTATATAAATTTTCCATTCCTTAATCGATCTTTTTAAATAGTATCTTATTTTTTTCATAGGTATATACTCTATGATATAAAAAAATAAAATGATTTTTCCTATTTTTTTTTTTCTTTTATAAATTTGCAGTTGCTGTTGCCTTTTTTTCATTTTTTCGAAAAAAAGAAAATATTTTTTTAGAAATCAATTTATTTCACCGAAACTAACAAGCCAACTGAAAACTAATGTGAGAATTATTTATAGGAAATTTAATTACAAGTACCTGGAGACCGACCACTGTTCGGTTTTTCGTTTTGAGGTTGAAAAAATCGAAAAAATATGGAATTTGTTAAAAAAAGTTGACTTTTCACTTTCACGCTTCAACTTCTCTTTACTTTTTTCTGTTTCATTTTTTTCAACAATTTTGCTTCGTTTTTAGTTTCGTCAAATTGTTGTTGTTGTTGTTGAGTGGATTGGGACCAAGAGTGAATAGAAATGAAAAGGATAATGCAAAATGGCTCGATTTCATTTAAATTGGACACTAAATCGCAACCGATTGTACAGTTAGTACGAGGGGTAAAACCTATAAGCCACTTTGGTACAAAAACTTATCGCACCTTATTACGTTTAGCGGTTGGTGCTATTTTTAAATTTTTATTGCTGTAAGGATATTTTCCTTGTTCTTCGGCTTATCCCGGAGGTAATCACTCCATAAGTGACAACTCATCGAGGCGGTTCACCCCGAGTAACGTTGGGTCACTTAAAGTCACTTTGGTTCACGAAATTCGTAAAAATCCAAAAAAAAAAAATTTCACGCACCGCAAAACGTTGTTAGGTGCGCAAAGATTTTACACCAACGTGGCCAATAGGTGTTATAGAGCAATTCTACAAAAATCGCACGCAAACCGCAATATCGCGATTTTCACTCATCTCGGTGACTCCAAGTAACCCAAAGTGACTCGGGGTGAACCGCCTCGATGAGTAGTTAGTTATGGAGTAATTACCTCCGGGATAGTCCGAAGAACAAGGAAAATATCCTTCAGCAATAAAATCCAAAAAATCGCACGCACCGCAAAATGTTATTAGGTGCGCAAAGTTTTTACACCAACGTGGCCCATAGGTGTTATAGACCAATTCTACAAAAATCGCACGCAAACCGCAATATCGCGATTTTCACTCATCTCCGTGACTCCAAGTGACCCAAAGTAACTCGGGCTGAACCACCTCGATGAGTAGTCACTTATGGAGTGATTACCTCCGGGATAATCCGAAGAACAAGGAAAATATACTTACAGTAATAAAATCAAAAAATCGCACGCACCGCAAAACATAATTAGATGCGCTAAGAGTTTGTACCAACGTGGCCCATAGGTGTTATAGACCAATTAAACAAAAATCGCACGCAAACCACAAAATCGCGACTTTCACTCACCTCTGTGACTTCAAGTGACCCAAAGTGACTCGGAGCGAACCGCCTCGATAAGTAGTCACTTATGGAGTGACTATCTCCGGGATACTCCAAAGAACAAGGAAAATATCCTTACAGTAATAAAATCGAAAAATCGCACGCACCGCAAAACATAATTAGATGCGCTAAGAGTTTGTACCAACGTGGCCCATAGGTGTTATAGACCAATTCTACAAAAATCGCACGCAAACCACAAAATCGCGACTTTCACTCACCTCGGTGACTCCAAGTGACCCAAAGTGAGTCGGAGTGAACCGCATCGATAAGTAGTCACTTATGGAGTGACTATCTCCGGGATACTCCAAAGAACAAGGAAAATATACTTGCAACAATAATTATCAAAAAATCGCACGCATCGCAAAACATAATTAGGTGCGATAAGAGTTTGCACCAACGTGGCCTATAGGTGTTATAGACCAATTCTACCAAAATCGCACGCAAACCACAAAATTGCGATTTCCACTCACCTCGGTGACTCCAAGTGACCCAAAGTGACTCGGAGTAAACCGCCTCGATAAGTAGTCACTTATGGAGTGACTACCTCCGGGATACTCCAAAGGACAAGGAAAATATCCTTACAGCAATAATATCCAAAAAATCGCACGCATCGCAAAACATAATTAGGTGCGATAAGAGTTTGCACCAACGTGGCCTATAGGTGTTATAGACCAATTCTACAAAAATCGCACGCAAACCACAAAATTGCGATTTTCTCTCATCTCGGTGACTCCAAGTGACCCAAAGTGACTCGGAGTGAACCGCCTCGATAAGTAGTCACTTATGGAGTGACTACTTCCGGGATACTCCAAAGAACAAGGAAAATATCCTTACAGCAATAATATCCAAAAAATCGCACGCATCGCAAAACATAATTAGGTGCGATAAGAGTTTGCACCAACGTGGCCTAAAGGTGTTATAGACCAATTCTAAAAAAATCGAACGCAAACCACAAAATCGCGATTTTTACTCATTCGGTGACTCCAAGTGACCCAAAGTGACTCGGAGTGAACCGCCTCGATGAGTAGTCACTTATGGAGTGACTACGTCCGGGATACTCCAAAGGACAAGGAAAATATCCTTACAGCAACAAATTCCGCAAATCGCTCAGGACGCACTAAGTGGTCAAATATTAAAAATGACCACTACAATATTAACACTACACCACTG
The DNA here is from genome assembly GCA_963662105.1 of Meiosimyza platycephala. Taxonomy (NCBI): domain Eukaryota; kingdom Metazoa; phylum Arthropoda; class Insecta; order Diptera; family Lauxaniidae; genus Meiosimyza; species Meiosimyza platycephala. Next base: position 64,155,124 of record OY759211.1, on the reverse strand, counting down.
TAATTAAAAGTCTATTGGAACAAAAAATTTTTTTTATTTTTCGTGCTTTCTCTATCGATTGGAACAAAAAATTTAAAAAAATTACTCCATAGTACACTAAATAACATTTAACGTTTTTCGTACGTATGGGAGGTGCCACGCCCACTTACGCAATCCCGTTGAAATCCATATAATTTCAAAGCTTATAGTAATCGACACCTCTACACCAAATTTAAAGAAAATACCTCCCATAGTGCACTAAATACAACATTCAACGATTTTCGTATATATAGGACGTGCCACGCCCACTAACGAAATCTCGTCGAAATCCATTTAACTTAAAAATTTTTGGTAACCGACATCTCTGTACCAAATTTTAATGAGATTACTCCCATAGTGCACTTAATATAACATTTAACGGTTTTTGTTTGTATGGGAGGTGCCACGCCCACTGAAGCAATCCCGTCGAAATGCATTTAATTTCAAAGCTTATAGTAACCGACAACTCCTCACCAAATTTTAAGAAGATTACTCTCATAGTACAATAAATATAACATTTAACCTGTTTTGCTTGTATGGGAGGTGCCACGCCCACTGGTACTATTACACCCATTTTTCGTCTTGAGGTACCTTATAGCAAGTATATCCACCATATGAAATTTCAGAACGATTGTGTTGTTAATTCTCTTATTATAATGTTTATAAATATTGTGGGCTGTGCCACGCCCTTAAACGAATTTTGCCAGTATAGTGACATAGCATGTTATGATGACTGCTCTTAGTGGTATTATCTATAAAATTTTTATGAAAATCCTCAGTGCCGTTTTTGAGTAATATTGAATCAAAATTTTCAATTATTGAAAAGTGCCACGCCCACTTTTCCGATTCCGCCCACATTTGGCAAAATTTAAGATATTTATGATCTGCATCTGTGTACCAAATTTCATCACAATATCTTGAATAGTTTTCAAGATATGACGTTATGAAAATAAAAGTTTAGGGCTGTGCCACGCCCCTCCAGGAGCCTTTGATAAGTTAAAACCCAGCCCAATCCTAATTTTGTTCACATATGTACCTAACCCCCAAGTTTCATCAAAATCGCTGCACCCGTTTTGGAAATAAAGTCTGAAAATATATATACATACAATTATTGCTCGTTTAATAATAAGAGTACCTGGAGACCGACCACTGTTCGGTTTTTCGTTTTGAGGTTGAAAAAATCACTTCAAGGTGTTATAGTGCAATTCTACAAAAATCGCACGCAAACCACAAAATCGCGATTAACACTCACCTCGGTGACTCCAAGTGACCCAAAGTGACTGGGGGTGAACCGCCTCGATGTGTAGTTAGTTATGGAGTAATTACCTCAGGGATAATCCGAAGAACAAGGAAAATATCCTTACAGCAATAAAATCCAAAAAATCGCACGCACCGCAAAACGATATTGGGTGCGCAAAGTTTTTACACCAACGTGGCCTATAGGTGTTACAGAGCAATTCTACAAAAATCGCACGCAAACCACAGATCGCGTTTTTCACTCACCTCGGTGACTACAAGTCACTCAAAGTGACTCAGGGTGAACCACCTCGATGACTAGTCACTTATGGAGTGATTACCTCCGGGATAATCCGAAGAACAAGGAAAATATCCTTACAGCAATAAAATCAAAAAATCGCACGCACCGCAAAACATAATTAGATGCGCTAAGAGTTTGTACCAACGTGGCCCATAGGTGTTATAGACCAATTCTACAAAAATCGCACGCAAACCACAAAATCGTGACTTTCACTCACCTCGGTGACTCCAAGTGACCCAAAGTGACTCGGAGTGAATCGATTCGATAAGTAGTCACTTATGGAGTGACTACTTCCGGGATACTCCAAAGGACAAGGAAAATTTCCTTACAGCAACAAATTCCGCAAATCGCTCAGGACGCACTAAGTGGTCAAATATTAAAAATGACCACTACAATATTAACACTACACCACTGTAATTAAAAGTCTATTGGAACAAAAAATTTTTTTTTATTTTTCGTGCTTTCTCTATCGATTGGAACAAAAAATTTAAAAAAATTACTCCCATAGTACACTAAATAACATTTAACGTTTTTCGTACGTATGGGAGGTGCCACGCCCACTTACGCAATCCCGTTGAAATCCATATAATTTCAAAGCTTATAGTAATCGACACCTCAACACCAAATTTAAAGAAAATACCTCCCATAGTGCACTAAGTACAACATTCAACGATTTTCGTATATATGGGACGTGCCACGCCCACTAACGAAATCTCGTCGAAATCCATTCAACTTAAAAATTTTTGGTAACCGACATCTCTGTACCAAATTTTATTGAGATTACTCCCATAGTGCACTTAATATAACATTTAACGGTTTTTGTTTGTATGGGAGGTGCCACGCCCACTGAAGCAATCCCGTCGAAATGCATTTAATTTCAAAGCTTATAGTAACCGACAACTCCTTACCAAATTTTAAGAAGATTACTCTCATAGTACAATAAATATAACATTTAACCTGTTTTGCTTGTATGGGAGGTGCCACGCCCACTTGTACTATTACACCCATTTTTCGTCTTGAGGTACCTTATAGCAAGTAATCCACCATATGAAATTTCAGAACGATTGTGTTGTTAATTCTCTTATTATAATTTTTATAAATATTGTGGGCTGTGCCACGCCCTTAAACGAATTTTGCCAGTATAGTGACATAGCATGTTATGATGACTGCTTTTAGTGGTATTATCTATAAAATTTTTATGAAAATCCTCAGTGCCGTTTTTGAGTAATATTGAATCAAAATTTTCAATTATTGAAAAGTGCCACGCCCACTTTTCCGATTCCGCCCACTTTTGGCAAAATTTAAGACATTTATGATCTGCATCTGTGTACCAAATTTCATCACAATATCTTGAATAGTTTTCGAGATATGACGTTATGAAAATAAAAGTTTAGGACTGTGCCACGACCTTCCAGGAGCCTTTGATAAGTTAAAACCTAGCCCAATCCTAATTTTGTTCACATATGTACCTAGCCCCCAAGTTTCATCAAAATCGCTGCACCCGTTTTGGAAATAAAGTCTGAAAATATATATATATATATATACATACAATTATTGCTCGTTTAATAATAGTAGATATATAGATATTGGTTCTTAAGATATTTGTAAGTAAGTGAATCCAACTTTTTCTGTTTTGTCCTAAAACAGAAAATGACCGATATCTCGAAAACGACGTGAAAGAAAAAAAAAATGATGTGATTTTCAGAATCAGCAGTCGATTTTACATTTAAAATGAATAACGGTATTCAAAGTTCATTTTGGCTGTAAACTAGTGTTATCATTTATTTATCTACTATTATTAAACGAGCTAAAATTGTATGTATATATATATATATATATATATATATATATATATATTTTCAGACTTTATTTCCAAAACGGGTGCAGCGATTTTGATGAAACTTGGGGGTTAGGTACATATGTGAACAAAATTAGGATTGGGCTGGGTTTTAACTTATCAAAGGCTCCTGGAGGGGCGTGGCACAGCCCTAAACTTTTATTTTCATAACGTCATATCTTGAAAACTATTCAAGATATTGTGATGAAATTTGGTACACAGATGCAGATCATAAATATCTTAAATTTTGCCAAAAGTGGGCGGAATCGGAAAAGTGGGCGTGGCACTTTTCAATAATTGAAAATTTTGATTCAATTTTACTCAAAAACGGCACTGAGGATTTTCATAAAAATTTTATAGATAATACCACTAAGAGCAGTCATCATAACATGCTATGTCACTATACTGGCAAAACTCGTTTAAGGGCGTGGCACAGCCCACAATATTTATAAACATTATAATAAGAAAATTAACAACACAATCGTTCTGAAATTTCATATGGTGGATATACTTGCTATAAGGTACCTCAAGACGAAAAATGGGTGTAATAGTACCAGTGGGCGTGGCACCTCCCATACAAGCAAAACAGGTTAAATGTTATATTTATTGTACTATGAGAGTAATCTTCTTAAAATTTGGTGAGGAGTTGTCGGTTACTATAAGCTTTGAAATTAAATGCATTTCGACGGGATTGCTTCAGTGGGCGTGGCACCTCCCATACAAACAAAAACCGTTAAATGTTATATTAAGTGCACTATGGGAGTAATCTCATTAAAATTTGGTACAGAGATGTCGGTTACCAAAAATTTTTAAGTTAAATGGATTACGACGAGATTTCGTTAGTGGGCGTGGCACGTCCCATATATACGAAAATCGTTGAATGTTGTATTTAGTGCACTATGGGAGGTATTTTCTTTAAATTTGGTGTAGAGGTGTCGATTACTATAAGCTTTGAAATTATATGGATTTCAACGGGATTGCGTAAGTGAGCGTGGCACCTCCCATACGTACGAAAAACGTTAAATGTTATTTAGTGTACTATGGAGTAATTTTTTTAAATTTTTTGTTCCAATCGATAGAGAAAGCACGAAAAATAAAAAAAATTTTTTGTTCCAATAGACTTTTAATTACAGTGGTGTAGTGTTAATATTGTAGTGGTCATTTTTAATATTTGACCACTTAGTGCGTCCTGAGCGATTTGCGGAATTTGTTGCTGTAAGGATATTTTCCTTGTCCTTTGGAGTATCCCGGACGTAGTCACTCCATAAGTGACTACTCATCGAGGCGGTTCACTCCGAGTCACTTTGGGTCACTTGGAGTCACCGAATGAGAAAAAATCGCGATTTTGTGGTTTGCGTTAGATTTTTTTAGAATTGGTCTATATCACCTTTAGGCCACGTTGGTGCAAACTCTTATCGCACCTAATTATGTTTTGCGATGCGTGCGATTTTTTGGATATTATTGCTGTAAGGATATTTTCCTTGTTCTTTGGAGTATCCCGGAAGTAGTCACTCCATAAGTGACTACTTATCGAGGCGGTTCACTCCGAGTCACTTTGGGTCACTTGGAGTCACCGAGATGAGAGAAAATCGCAATTTTGTGGTTTGCGTGCGATTTTTGTAGAATTGGTCTATAACACCTATAGGCCACGTTGGTGCAAACTCTTATCGCACCTAATTATGTTTTGCGATGCGTGCGATTTTTTGGATATTATTGCTGTAAGGATATTTGCCTTGTCCTTTGGAGTATCCCGGAGGTAGTCACTCCATAAGTGACTACTTATCGAGGCGGTTCACTCGGAGTCACTTTGGGTCACTTGGAGTCACCGAGGTGAGTGGAAATCGCAATTTTGTGGTTTGCGTGCGATTTTGGTAGAATTGGTCTATAACACCTATAGGCCACGTTGGTGCAAACTCTTATCGCACCTAATTATGTTTTGCGATGCGTGCGATTTTTTGATAATTATTGTTGCAAGTATATTTTCCTTGTTCTTTGGAGTATCCCGGAGATAGTCACTCCATAAGTGACTACTTATCGAGGCGGTTCACTCCGAGTCACTTTGGGTCACTTGGAGTCACCGAGGTGAGTGAAAGTCGCGATTTTGTGGTTTGCGTGCGATTTTTGTAGAATTGGTCTATAACACCTATGGGCCACGTTGGTACAAACTCTTAGCGCATCTAATTATGTTTTGCGGTGCGTGCGATTTTTCGATTTTATTACTGTAAGGATATTTTCCTTGTTCTTCGGATTATCCCGGAGGTAATCACTCCATAAGTGACTACTCATCGAGGTGGTTCAGCCCGAGTCACTTTGGGTCACTTGGAGTCACCGAGATGAGTGAAAATCGCGGTATTGCGGGTTGCGTGCGATTTTTGTAGAATTGCTCTACAACACCTATTGGCCACGTTGGTGTAAAAACTTTGCGCATCTAATTATGTCTTGCGGTGCGTGCGATTTTTTGATTTTATTACTGTAAGGATATTTTCCTTGTTCTTCGGATTATCCCGGAGGTAATCACTCCATAAGTGACTACTCATCGAGGTGGTTCACCACGAGTCACTTTGGGTTACTTGGAGTCACCGAGATGAGTGAAAATCGTGATATTGCGGTTTGCGTGCGATTTTTGTAGAATTGCTCTATAACACCTATTGGCCACGTTGGTGTAAAAACTTTGCGCACCTAATAACGTTTTGCGGTGCGTGGAATTTTTTTTTTTTTGGATGTTTACGAAGTTCGTGAACCAAAGTGACTTTAAGTGACCCAACGTTACTCGGGGTGAACCGCCTCGATGAGTTGTCACTTATGGAGTGATTACCTCCGGGATAAGCCGAAGAACAAGGAAAATATCCTTACAGCAATAAAATTTAAAAAATAGCACCAACCGCTAAACGTAATAAGGTGCGATAAGTTTTTGTACCAAAGTGGCTTATAGGTTTTACCCCTCGTACTAACTGTACAATCGGTTGCGCTCTTTTATATAAATGCTGCGATATCTCAGTCGATTTAGTGTCCAATTTAAATGAAATCGAGCCATTTTGCATTATCCTTTTCATTTCTATTCACTCTTGGTCCCAATCCACTCTTTTTATAAACACTTTTGCATCAGACCACAATTTGACGAAACTAAAAACGAAGCAAAATTGTTGAAAAAAATGGAACAGAAAAAAGTAAAGAGAAGTTGAAGCGTGAAAGTGAAAAGTAAACTTTTTTCAACAAATTCCATATTTTTTCGATTTTTTCAACCTCAAAACGAAAAACCGAACAGTGGTCGGTCTCCAGGTACTTATTGTTATTAAAAACTGCCAACATAACAAAACAAAATTAAAACATATAAATGTAAACAAGAATTACCGCGAAATACCGGCGATAACGAACGAGAATGAGATGACGGCGCAGATCATAAAATTCTTTTCCGAGAACGAGTACACGGAAAAAAAGGTTTTGTAAAAATTAACGTGAATTATTCAAAAAAAGCAAAAGAATCTGGAAAAATTGTCGTAAAACCGTGTAATTTCTAATTTCATGGGAAACTTAATAAAAATTGATTGGTCAACTGCAAGAATTACAGTCTTACACTTTATTGTTACAGTTTAAGAATGTAAAATATATAAATGCAGAGGAAAAAATTTATATAGTAAAAAATACTGAATAATTATTGAAAATTTCATATGATCGACAGATAAAAATTACAGGGCAAACTGTAAAATCTTCAATACGTATCACATAATCAATCATTTATTTTATGATTGGATATTACTTTTTTGTAATCAGCATTGTAAAAAACGACATAAAATGTAGACATATGGTTAGAAGAAAAAAAACTGTGTGTAGTCTCCAGGCTGGTTCTCTGTTTCATGCTATGTTAAGAAATACATATGGTTTAAAAAAAATATGATTGTAATAAAATATAAAATTTGCATTTATTAAATATTTTTGGAATAAATTTTACATTTTACAGTGTGAACACGGTAATATTTCATTGGCACTCAAATCAGGTACACAGGCCGACAAAAATAAAAAAGTCCAAAACAAGAGACCAGACCTATCATGTTTCAAGTTACGATATTTCGGAGACAAAAAAAGTTATCGATATAATCTAAGAAGGGTTTTGAAGGGTAATAGCAATACTTTCAGATGCCGCCACCAGTTTTGGAAAAAAAGTTTACTCGCGATGTAAAATAACCTCAAATATAGTCAAAAACCGTGTTTTTTGCACTTTTAGGTTAGGATATCTCAAAAATCTGACGAATATGAGCTCGGATTCGGATTCAGCGCATCAAAGACCATCGGCTATGCTACACGGAAAAAACACCAACTCAAATTTTATTAAAAATTAATAGGAGATTACAAAAATTAAAATCTGAAAACAAATATTACTTTTTTATAGTAATAAATAGAAAATCCTTATTAAAAATTCTTAGTTTGTAAATATTTTCATTTTACATTTTTTAATAAGTGCATATTAAAAATTATTTTCTTCATTTTAATTATCACCTAAAAACTTTGAAATTTTACAAAGAATTTATTAAATTTTAATAAATTGCCACATTAGAATTTTTATATATTTCATATTGTAATATATGATTCCCGCTTTATAATTTTTAAAAAGTAGTTATAGAAAAATTATTTCAAGATTATTAATTTTTATTATATTGAATTTTATTTCTCTTTTGTGTTTAATTTGTACTCTGTTTGAGTTCTCAACATGTTCATGCAAAAAAATAAATATATAAGGCTTACCAAACTCTTACTAATTGGCTTTGAAGTAATGTGTTGAACAGAATTGGGACGGGGTCGGGAAAGCGGCAACGGAAACTCGCTGGCTGCCCTAATTTTGTTCAACACACCAAAAAATTTAAAAATAAATTTCAGTTATTATTATTTCATCATAAAAACTTTATAATGTACTTTTTAAAAAATAGTACAGTCCTTTTAAAATATAATAAATTATTGCAGAAATTTTAAAATCTACTTTGTAAAAATTAAAAACTTGCATTCGAAAAATTAATGCCTGCTTGATGCAATTTTTATATTACGCTTAGTAATTTTTAATAGACACTCGAACCGTTTCTAAATTACCTACTAATTTTTCTTAAATTTTCATTAATATTTACAATAATTTCGAGTTGGTGTTTTTTCCGTGTAGGTCTGGTCTCTGGTTTAAAAATTTGTCGGCCTGTGTTATTATAGTTTTTCGCTTACTTTCCGGATATTACAGGGAAAAACTGTAATTATTATCGGAAGTCCAATGAATTTTTACAGAACTTTTTTTTTTCGTGTACGTTCGAACGTGGCACTTGAGCACGATACGATAATTTTTGAATTCTTCGAATCGGAGAAAAACGGATATAAGCATAATTCATATAAGAAAGGAACGCTTATAAGAAACATTTTCAAAAGCACCGCGTTTTTTCCCAATAGTTTTGAGGTAAAAAACAATCTATATAAGAAACTTCTTATAAGAAAAAAACGCATAAAAGAAAGCTTTTTCCAAACACCAATATGAAAAATCTTAAGAAAAAAACAACGCTTATAAGAAATTTTTTCAAATCGTAATTTTCGATCTTTGATCAAAATTGAACAAACTACGTAAGTGAAAGATGTAAACGCGCTTTCTTTACGTCATCATTCTTCGATCAAAATTGAACGAACAAGTGTAACGGTTGCAGTTGCTGAACGCACTTATTACTCACAGCTGATTCCTGTGCGACACGGATATAAGAAATAAAGTTTCTTATATCAGTAATACGTATATAAGATTTTTTTTTCTTTTAAACGTGGTACTTCTATAAAAAAAAAACTGATATAAGAATGAAATTTCCGGGATTTTTAACTTTCTTATATCCATAAGTATTCGGATATTTTTTTCCAAAATCGCCCATAAATTTACAAGCACATTTAGGTCAGGCGACTAATAAAGTTTTATGATTCGTTATTACTTTTTTGCTTTCAGAATTGTATACATACGACAACAAATTTAGAAACATTTCTTTAACAAAAACTCAATGTTTTCCAGCGTTGTAGGTATTTCCTTGTAAATTTATAAATTTCCTTTTTAAAAATATTGAAACACAAAAAAATCTAACTAAAAATAAATTAACCAGCCGTCTGTTTAAGAAAATCAATTTTCTTTTCCTTCAGTGTAGAAACAGACCTAAGGCTGAAATCAAAAAATTACTAGTTATTGATATTATTTTCACAAATGCGCCGGACATAGCCAATGAGTTCAATAGACATTTTTCACACACACACATTTTCACACACACTTTAATTGGGGATTATTTGGGATAAAATTTGGAGTCGATATATGAAAACATAAGAAAGCCTTAGAGATTTTTTTTTAAATCCATATTTACTATTTTTCAATGATTTTGTTCAAATTTTGGCAGGTCAAAGTACTTATTAGATTGCATCACAGTCCAAATTTCAACTCTCTGTGTGGTCGGAGTCCTGAGAAAGAGCCATATTTTGGCCTTAAAAATTTTAGTTCTAAAAGCCCACAAATCTAAGTTTAAAGTTATGGATATCACTTTTTTTTTTGTTATGTCATCTTCTATACACAAAAAATAATTTTAGGCTTCTAGACCTTAAGACCTTTATTTGCGACCAGATTAAGTGAAAAAGGCCTTTGTAAAATATGACAACTTGGCAAATGGTGCCCCATATCGATATCTTACTCATAATACTTAAATTATACTTTACATTGTTAACATTTTTATACACTTCAAAATGAGATATCACACAGTGAAAATGGTTGACCAGGCTCAGAGATATTCGAAATTGGATTCGGCTGTTTCCGCAAAAACTGCGTTTTTTCAAACTTTGACCTAATAGTTCTCTGGACTCCGACTAGCTAGCAAGCTGAAATTTGTGTTGTGAAGCTATCTTTTAGGGTTCTTTAACGTGTCAAAATTTGAGCAAAATCGGATGTTTTTCAAATTTTTTACGTGAGTTGTACGTATTTCATACGTATGTAATATGACTAAAAAACAGTAAATATGGAATTAAAAAAAAAAGCTCTAAGGATCTTTTTCCTTTTGATGTATATTGACTATAAATAACATCCCAAATAATTCCCCATTCAAATTTTTGTAGTAACTCAGCTTGTCATTTAAACTTGGTTAAAGCCCACCGTGAGAGATCTTATACATGCTCTTGATTAGAAACGGAAATCAGCAATTCTTATAGCTTTTACTGCGAACCGGTTTCTCATTTTGAGGTTTATAAAATTAAAATGTCAATGAAAAAGTTTTTTGCTCAAGAAAATCGTACATAATATTGCAGATGTTCTTTCTTTTTTATGCAACCTTAGTTTTAATGTTGGAAAATTTCCAGAGGAGTTTAAGTATGCTAAAGAAATTCCACTGTTTAAGAAAGGTGACACGAAAATTTTAAATAATTATAGGCCGATCTCGATGCTTTCCAACTTTTCTAAAGTGAAAAAACCATGAAATCCAGAATGTTAAGTTTTTCAAACAAAATGAAATTTTTTAGCAACTGCCAATATGGATTCAGATCAGGTCTTTCCACTGAAGATGCTTTACTGCAATTTTGTATCTATACTAATGCAAGCTTAAATTGTAAAAAAACTACGGACATCACTAAGGCTGTCGACACTGTCGACCATGAATTGCTTTTCAACAAACTTTATAAATGTGGCCCTTTCATGATTGGTTTTCCTCTTTTCATTACAGCGATTCTTGTAACGTTGGTCTTGGAGTCCCGCAAGGCTCTGTTTTTCATTAATTCACTTTTTGATCAAAACTTTATTAATTTTTATTTAACCCTAGGAGGTTCAACCAGGTCTGTGCAGACCTTTTGCATATAAATGTGTGTATAACTTCTTTTTTTTGCGTGTTAGAGACGAATCCGTCCATGACTTCCTAAAAGCAGCTACGGAGAACGCAATGATCACAAAATCGGACTGCTTATCTGTTTGTGTTCGGCTTTATTCGTGTTTACAAACCAAATGGTTCATACGTACCAACCAGGTCTGTGCAGACCTATGTATATAAATGTGTGTATAACTTTTTTGTTCTGCTTGTTAGAGCAGAATCCGTCCATGACTTCCTAGAAGAAGATACGGAGAACCTAAAGAGCACAAAATCAGACCGCTTATGTGCTTATGTTCGGTTTTATTCGTGTTTACAAACGAAGTGGGTCATGTTTAAAAACGAAATGGTTCATACGTACCAACCAGGTCTGTACAGACCTTTAAATATAAATGTGTGCATAACTTTTTTGTTTTGCGTGTTAGAGACGAATCCGTTCATAACTTCCTATAAGCAGTGACGGAGAACCTATTTTTCTGAGCTTTTAGCACATTTACCCGTACTTTTAATACACCTGCCTATACAAATCCCACATAGGTCTGCGCAGACCTAGTTGTACCTGTTAGCGCCAAAAAATCCCTGAACCTCCTAGGGTTAAACTGAGTCAGCAACTACAATCATCACCTTTCATTCCAAACAACATATTGTAGCATTTTACAATATATTGTAACTCTTGTATTATTTTATTTTATTATTACTTATCATGTATGTACATATGTATTTATTGATTCTTATATTGATAAATAAAACCTTATCTAATCTAAAAATTACTGTGAGTTGGGGCCCAACAAACACAGAATGACATCATTTCACATTTCAAAACTACTTCAGATTTAATTAAGTTTTAGTTAATAGCTGTAATTGCTGTTTGGCGATCAATTTATATCACTATTTTAACACCCGATTGTAGGGGTTTATTCATAAGTAAATGGCAAGTTTTCAAAATAGCAAAGATCTCAGCTTAAAAAACCCTACAAAAACTAGGTGATCTATATGATTCGCTCAGGCGTAACGTTTCGGAGTAGACTCCTTAACCAGTGACGTTTTCCGTTTTTGACCTATCAGTATAGATTGCTATGGAATTATTAACGGTTTCCACCTCAGCCAATCATACATCACCTGAAAGTTGAAAGAACAGTTAAGACTGTTGGAATAAGATAATATGTTCCACCAATTATATTACAGCTGTTGTATTTAATTAAGATGCTGAAAAACCAGATTCTTTCAGCCTTAGAGCATAGTTTCAATTGCAGCAATAGTTGTGGTGGATACTGCACCTGTGATTCCTATGCATGCATTCTCTGAACTCAAGTAGGGGAAGTGCATGGACCTTGGAGCAATAGTGATATTTCATGTTTGCCAGCGAGTAGCAGTACAACTGTCTCCATTTAAGTAGCAGATTTCAGCAACGCTGCACAAGAGCGGTTTTAATTTACGTGATTTCGCGTGATTTGTAAACTTTGGGCAAATTTTTAAAGTCGACATACGAGCTGTGTAATATTGCTGTGTTGAGAATCGACCACGAAATTACAATACCTAATGATTCTCTTCAAGTTAATTATCATAAAATCTTATTATCTCGTAAGGTAAAATGGTTTTTTGATATTTTGCGAACTTTGTGCTTGAAATGTACCTTCGACCAATGCATGGAATGTACCTTGAATCGATCCTAGTTACATAGTTCTTCTATGTCGTGAAATGTATTACGAATATAATTCTGAAATATTCTTCGGAACAACAATTACGGTAAAAGTAAAGGAGGTAATTTGAAATCTTAATGGCAAATTTGATTTTTGATTTAACTCTATCTACCAAATATGCTTGTATAGAATCGTAGTTTCACCTAAAGCCAACTAACTAGAACCCTACAAAAATATTTTTAAAGGCAAAAAGCTGTGAAAATAAACATTTGATATTTTATGAATATGTATTCCAGTAAAAAAATAAAAAGGAAATCAAAAAAATATATTTATAGTACATACATATGTATGTGTATACAGAGTACATATGTATATTGAATTGTAAAATTATTCTTTCTTTAAAAACAAGTAATCTTGGATTGAATATGACTGCAACTCTTAAAAATATGTTCTTCAATGTCATCAAGTTCGTCAATAAACTTTTTTATTGGCAAAAGGAACTTTCGAAGCGTGTCTAATGAGGCCAAAGCTGCACTCAATGAAGGAATTGGATCTATTTTACCTGCAATGTCTGTTTCTTCATTATCCTCTGTTTTATCATCCGATTGCAAAATATGGGCAACATTTACATTCATTTAACTCTTCCCAGCATGGCAAGCTACTGTCAAGCACATTTGACATTACAATAGGAATGACACGATTGTTTGTTATCAATATTTTTTTTAATTGAAAAAAAAAAAAACTAAAATTTATTCCCTTTCGTGCATATAAGCGTGAATGGAGGAAAAAATTGGAAATTTTTGGGGCTTATATCCGAGAAATGCATATCACCGTGTGCATATAAAGGAGAAAAATGTTAACAAATCTAAATGGAGAAATGAATTTGCACAAGTTTTGATGCATATAAGCGAGAAATGCTTATAAACGGCGTGCATATAACCTTGGTTACTGTATAACAAGCACATTTGTTCGGTTATCATTGTGCCAATGTTTGCCAATACTGAGAGCTATACTGAAATGAAATGTTTTGTTGAACTTCCATAAATTTTCTCTACATTACACTTTAGATACCGGTATTGCTAATGGCAACCCTATGTAAACGCGTTGTTTATTCTAAGCTGAAATTGATGACACGAATCGGTTTACCCACCATATTACAAGTATTAATTATTTATTGCTAGGTTACTAGTGATTGAAGGTAATATTTACCCATGAACACTGTTAGGGAAAGTAAAGAAATATTATATTTTGATTTCCACGTAAACGTTATAAATATATGTATGTACTTGAATATATAGATATATATAAAAAATTATGTTTTTGTAATGTACTTTGTCTATATTATTTTTAAAAAATCTAAAAATTTGAATCTTTCAGCTGGCGGATTGGGACGCAAACGACCGCTTTTGGGTGTCCCACGTTCTGGTATGAATCCAACAAAACGTACTGTTATGACGCTTTTGGCACGAGCTAAAAACTCGCAAGCTTTACATTCCGTACGAAATCCTTCAGTAGCTGCTGCTAGTTTTGCAGAGTAAGTATTTTTTAGATAATTTGATTCTATCTAAGGGTTTTCCATATTGAGCAGCGTTTTGAAAATAATGATGGTTTGGCAGCTACAGTTCCTTCTTGCGCGAATTTCGGTACATCCTTTAAAAGACTTGTAGAGATAAGTTAGGAAACTTTGAAATAAATATGTATTCCATTGATTATAGGTGCAGGGTGGTGCAAAAGTCACTCGTTAAATTATCTTTTTCAAATTATAGCCATTTTCGGCCTCTAAAGGACGAGCTCCTGTGAGAGCACTTTCCATTATACGAGTAAAACTTTTGAGCTACATTGCTCAGATTTCATTTCGGATATTGGCCTTGTATTCCTGTATCTTTGCTGGCTTGTTTGCGTAAAGCAATTTCTCAAAGTTCTCCGAAACTCATTTTGTACTCTATCTAGCTATTGGATGCGAACAGCACAAACAAATCGTCTTTGTGAACCCCTTAATTGCATTGTCTGAATCAATTGTATTCTATATGGAAACATCTCCTGGAATTCTTTGACGTGACCTTCGGGATATCCCAATCTTATTTTTGTCCAATATTATCACATATTAAATCTGAGTGTGGGCTGCCAACACGTAGAAGACTATTTAAGCAGTGCCGTGTTATCGAAAACAGCCACAACACGAAGACCTTCAAACATGATCTGACTATAAGATTGCCGCACAAAGTATAATGCCGACGAGTAAGTGGCCGATAATTTTCAAAGTAAAATTCAAAAATTTTGATGAGCTGTTCGGTACTGAAATTTTCAATGATACTCGTAAATCATTAATGTGTCTTTTAAGAGTTCTTATTATTAAAAAAAAATCAATAATTATGAGAAAATAATAAAAGTTATGGAATTGTTCTGACCAAAATTGGCCATAAGCCACTTACCACTGCTCGTGAATAATGGTAGGCCATCAATACCTATATCTAATTGCTTTACATCGGTATTCTTTAGCAAATCTCCTAATTTTTTAATCTTCGCATTTAAAAGTATTTTTGAATTTAATGTTCATCATCAAAAATAAATGAAAAAGAAAAACTTTAATATCCAGATGGAAAAGATCATTCGGGCGTCATACTTTCCCTTATATGTTAATGCTTGTTGCTTTTGTTGTATAAGTAAATGGGGCCAAATATCATACATAGATTTTGATCATTTTCGTACATCTGTACCAAGGACATCATTTGCTTTGGGGCATTTCTGAATACGCGAAATTAAAGCAATAACTTTTTTTTAACATTCTATTTTTATTTTTTATTTGCACACTTTGTTATCCTTAAAATATTGGAAAGTTGCTTGCGAAATGATAAAAAAAAAAAAGTTATAAATTTATTTTTGAGGCAAATTCGTATTTTCAAGAAAAATATGGATTTTATGGCAATTAACGGATATATCATCTGGACAATTATCAAAAAATAAAAAGAGATGCTTCTGTTTCTTTCATTTAAGTCCTCCATTTGAACACCACGAAAAATTCTGAGCAAACAAAAATAAAATTAACAAACAGAAACTAAAATTTCTTGTGTAAACTGACCGAAACAAAAGATCTATATCAAAATAATTCGGAGTGGGTCCTGAAGCTTTGGACAAGCCTTAGAATTTTTTTAAAAAATTTTTTCATCTTATTGTTACATAACACTAATTTGTTCTTTCTGACTTACAGCCCCTTGCAGATGCTTGCTTCACCTTTTATTCTGCCCCACCAGCCTATGGACCAATCCATGATGGCGTTGTCAAAAGAAAGCCTTGCACAGGGTGTTTAAACAACGAAAGTGAGCACCTAGGTTTTTATTAAATATACTTACAAAGCAACTACGCCCAAGCAACCCCGCCTCCCAAACGAATAAAAAAACTATTTTAAAAACACATATAACGTTTTTTTTAACAAAAACAAAACTCGCCCCAACGCAAAACTAACTTTAATTTTATGAGAGCAAAATATTTGTTAAACAAATTAACAAAAATATATTTATACTGTTATGTTAAAAGACATTTAAAAATAATTAAAATTATTAAGAAATATATAAAATTTAATAACACAAATTTAGGGACTAAATGTAAACTTAATTGTACACAAGACATCAACAACTTTATTATAAATAAAATGAAAACATATATTTTTATTTAAAACAAAAAAATGAGAAGAGACAACAAATACACCAAATCAATGAGAAAAAACGAATAGAATAAAGAAAAATCAAAAGATCAACAGGAATTTTTGTTTTATTCTGCCATTGAAAGAGAGAAAAAAAAGTATTATTATATTATATACTATATATTATTAAAACCGAATTAAAACAACAACAAAAAAAAAAACATTTTAAAATTAAATAAATTAAAACTTAAATGAACACAAATGCAAACGAAATTACTTTAAAATTACTTTAATAAAAACCAATATAAACATATTTATATATATTTAAAAAGACACGAATTTTTACACTTAAAAACAAATTAAAACGAAAATTTAAATATTGAAATAATTAATACAAAAGAAATTTTTAAATGTTGCTGTAAATGTATTTTTAAAAAGTAAGATCCTTATAGCTTTTTGCTGAGTGATACTTCGTTAAAAAAGCCTATTGTATTTTAGAATATCCTTAGAAATTAAGACGCAACATTATGACGTTATGGAAGGCAAGTAAGTAAGTAGCACCCCACATGCTGTGTGTCAAATGGTTTCGATTTAATAAAGTAAATGTACAAAGGACGAAGTAAAAATTTTAAAAATATTTTATCCTTTAGTTCTATGACATATCTATGTTTTAAGACGGAGCTCTGTGTAGGTATGTACTCATATAAAGTTGAAAATGCTCATCAAAGAAAGAATATTACGAAATAAATTAATAAATTCTTGCCTTCACTATTTTTTAAAACAAACAAAGAAAAGCTTTTGAATTTTTATTACGAACTGTGCTTTTATGACCTGTAGTTAGCGCATTTCTAGAACAAATGGTATTGCCAGACTATAGTTGTTAATAGGAGGGCCGAAAATGGGCCCAAATGCTTTGCCAATAGAGGCAACTGTATTGTTCCCACAGTCCTAGATTTACTTGGCAGTAGCTGGCATCTGGAGTTTTATACAAAGTTTTATCAATCTTGAGATACTTAAAATGCAGATTTGGATTTTCAAAACTAGCGCCGTTCAGAGGCAGTGTCGAGAGGATCTGGCACAACTGTAGCGCAATCTCTTCCTTTAGTTTTCTACATTTATAGAGATCGTCAGAGTAAACCATAATGATCTTTAGATAGTATAAAGCAGTCAGTGGCGTAGCGTGCATTTTTGGTGCCTGGTGCGAAAGGTACTCACTCACTTTCACTTTCAAAAACTCTAGCAAATGAGACACATTTCCCTTAAACTTTAAAAAATTATGTTATTATGAAAATTTGAGTTAATAAAATTTTATTTTTCGATCAAATAATGGGTATGTTGGTTGAAGCATTTTATGTTTGACTCAATCAAATATTTTATAGCTCTAGATGCAATATACATTTGCTATATTCAAGCAAATCGTTTTCTCAGTGTAATAGGCGGAACTAGTAGTGTAACCCAAAGGAAATCACTTCCAGAAAAATACAAAATAAAAAATTGTGTGTCCAATTTTATGTTGAAAAACGCACCATCAGTATCATCAGTAAAAAAGTCGTAGTTTCCAAAGTTATGGCGGGAATTTCGATATGAAACACATGCATTATTAGGATTGATTGAGGAATAACTTATAAAGAAATCATAAAATATTTTGGAAACAATTTTTTTAATTAAAAAAATTAATGTTTTAACAAATTTATCAAAATTTTTTGAATTTTCTTTATAAAGCTATTTCTTAACAAAAATGATGAAATAGTTTTTCATCCTATCTCCCACAGTTTTTGAGATATTTCGTTTAAAAAAATGTTCAAAAACGTCACAAAAACAAAGTGTGCGTTTATTATAAGAATGACCGATATGTATCTATGTATAACAAAAGGGAAAGAAAAGGACAAATCCGCCAAATACGATAAAGAAATTTCACCCAAAACAAATCTACAAATCTGTTCTCAACTCATGATTTTGAAGCCTACTTAAGCTGTTTTGACTTTTTGCTGCACTGGGAAAACAATTTAATTATATGTACATATATACCAAAATTTGGTAATAATTAACAAATAGTATATTTGATATAGGCGAATTAAATATTTGATATATGTTAAAATGTCACATATAACAGTGAATTGAATAATTTTATTGGATCAATTATATATTTGGTAATAATTACCAAATCATATTTTGGTTAAAACAAATATTATTTTTTCGCAATTATTCGTTTGTTAATCACTAAATCATGTATTTGACTAAAAATTTTTTTTTTGCAAACATTCATTAATATCGATTTGTGCTAAAAATCGATGACCAAATTCGATTTTCCATCCTATATAAGCATGTTCCTTATATAGGATGTCGTTGGTATTTATACAATCCTAAATACCTAAATTGCGTACTAAGCAGAATAAACTTAAATAGTGTTTTACTTGAATATGTTGTGAATTGCAAAGTTTTCATGTTAATGAGAAGTGAAATCAAATAAAAATAGGATTAACAAATTATGTTCAACCCAAACTAATTTTTTCAATCGACTCAAACTAATATAACGTTTGGCTCAATAAGCAACCAATTAAATTGCAATTAAGGACATGGTAATAATTACCAAAATTTGTTGATAGTTAACAAATATTTTAAAAATCTATCAGCCAAATACATTTATTTAAAGGAAGCATACTCTTTTCTCAGTGTAGGTACAGATATACATAATTACATAGGTATATTTTTTAAAAGAGAGTCTTGCTGTGCTTTAAGTACAGGCATTAAAATTTTAAAACACATCGTTCTTCAAATAAATTTTTTCCAGATGCTCTTCGAAATATATCCCTCAATATAAAGAACTACCTGTAAGGGTTTTAAAAGTAATAAAATACTAAAATTTAATTCACAACATCGTAACCATAAGTCGGTGCTATGATGAATAAAATGCCATAAAATTTTTACGGATGCTTTGAGTATCAAACGTGTTGTAGCAAAATTTTTTTCAAAAGTGTTAAATTCGAACAAAAACATCAGCGAATGGAAATTTGCTCAGGTTTCGCTGAATCTAGTCCAAAACGATACAGAACTATTAAGCCGCACCATAACAGGTAATGAAACAAGGTTTAACGAAATCAATCTGGCCCTCTTATAATAACCTGAGGACCACCTACTTGCTGTCTAGGAGCCAGTTTGACATGGCAAGAATCACCGCAACCCGCATTGGACACTGGCCGATCGGCAAGCATGATGAAAAATTAAGTATCCCATTCAATTCTTCCTGCCGCAGCTGTTTAATTGCAAGTGAGATTGAATCATTCGAGCACTTTCTTTGCAGCTTTCCAGACTTAACCAGAACTAGGCTAAGATGCCTATGAAAACCTTTCTTAAATGTTGTCAACGAATTTGCCGAAGTTGAAATCGGATCTTTGGTGGACTGTCTTAAAAAGGCTAACTGGATGCAGCTATCTTAACAGCCACCAATTCGCCGGATCACGTAATGTGATATTAAAATGGCACTTTTAGTGCTACTTATGGCTTCAGGACTGCTGTACTTAGCCAGCACTCTAACCTACCTACCTTCATTTATGAATGGGAATGAAATACCTACGGTTGCCTCTGCACTTAATTTCCGTTCTTATTAGATGGAAGAACATTTGTTTTTGAATTATAGTACCTTCTTCTTATTTCAGAGGAGCAATATTAACTTATTCTAGGGGAACCAAATAACGTATTTTCAGGATCGCATATCTTTGGGGCATATGTAAGGACTTTTTTTCTTTAAATGTAGGAATTCTTTTATAACGAAAATAAAAGTAAACCATAATTCATCAGTCAATAAATCACTTTTTTCTGTACATTTGTTTTATATTATAGCTACTACTGGGTACCATTTTGTCTAATATGCTATTCAAGCAGCAAAGTTTTGAAGATTTTTTTGATAGGAAAAAAAGGCAGCTCCACGCCAGTAAAATTTCTAGCTACGCCTCCGTCTCTTATTTAGTAGTTTATTTTGACAATGACTGAAAAATTGTGATGAACACAATCCGATAGTGATATAAATAAATCTTTTTATTTTCTAATTTAACTTGTTTATGTGGCTCATAAAATTTGTTTTAAAAATAAATATGGTATGAAAAAAGTAAAAAGTATCACTCAGTATTGAATTGTGTAAAGAAATGAGTATTCAAATTTTATTTAAGACTCTTTTCATATTAAATAACAAGAATATTAAATTAAATTTAAAGAAATTTATATATAAAATTATGTATACTCAACAATTAAATAAATACCAAAGTTTAATTAGATGTTAATTAAAACCCAAATTAATTCTATATAAATGTTTAGCTGAATTAATTTTTAAAAAAAAATATTCAAAATAGAAAATTAAAAACCAAAACTTAAACAATGGCATGTTAATGACAAATTTTAAAAATCTAGAAACGTACATATATACATATGTATGTAGATAAGGACTATAAGAAAAAATCGATTGTTTAAAATGTTAAGGTCACCTAGTTTGAATTGGTAAACTTGATTAAAATTTCTGCAAATTCTATTAAGAATTAGAGGTCTCGAAATTCATTTGAAATGCTTAAAAACATTTAAAATGAAACTCGCAACCTGTAATTCTTAATAGAAATGGCTGGAACTGCTATTTTAGAATCGTTTCAGACCAGGAGACCTAAACATTTCAAATAATCAAATTGTTCCTGTCGTCCTCATGCACATACATACTTATATAAATAGATATGGAAATATTTAAAAAGCATATAGTATGTGAATGTATATTTATGGCTTAAATGAATTAAATAAACTTATAGAACCACAATCACACAGACACTCATAAACTGAACAAGTTAAATATAAAATGCTAAAAAAAACACAGAATGCTTTTAAAACTCTTTATTTCAAAGGTTAAGTCTGAAGGTTAAGTTTTATATTTTACCTAAATGTTTCTTTATTTTTTTGAGCAATATTACAAGAGTGGCTTATAGAAGCTAAAATCACCACGTCAAATTTTAAAATATCTATATACATTAGGGTGTTTAACTTTTTTTCAAAGGTTCTCCAAATTCAAACCTTTAACCGAAATTCGATTTATTATAAAATTGGCTAATTTTTCCTTTTTTCGCTTTTTTACTTAAAAATATTAGGCAATTTTTTGTCCACTACTTCCAATTTTCACACTTAGAAGATAGGTAAAAACCTTTTTTTCGATACCTAACCCACAGATATTATTATTCTTTAATATTTAGACAAGAAAAAATTTAGTTTAGAAGTCGTGAAAAAAAATTATAAAGGAAAAAATGTATTGTGCGAGTATTTTTTTGAAAATGGCGATTGGCGAGTGGTAAATGACCTCAAAAAAATCTGAAAAAATTCATGAATTACTTTTTTTTGATAATAAATCGAATTTCGGTTTAAGGTATGAATTTGAAGAACCTTTAAAAAAAATGAAACACCCTAATGTACATATTTCCATTTGTCCAGCTTCCAGTCTCTATTCGGGCTTACATCCAAAGATTTTCGTATATCCGTAGGTCTTCAGCGGAGGACAAATGGGCTATACGGAGTTCTTCGGAGAAGGCGTTCGGGAGTTAAGACACAAATTAGTGAGACCATTTTTTGCTTGCGTACATTTTGCAATTATTTAAAGGAAAAAAAAATTATAAGTTCCAAATTTATATTTTGTACACAAAAAAGTGAGGGAACAAAAGTATTTAAGGACGGAACTTTAAAATAAATAGAGGAAGGTATATGTAACGATACTTTGAGGTTTTTCAATAAAAAAATTTTTGATGATTATTATATTTTTAAATTTAGTTTTCTTATTTATCAGAAACTTTTTTTGCAAAATTTCTATGACAAAAAATTTTGCCTTTTGCGACACTAGATGGCTCTTTCAGAAACTTATCAGGAAGTGACAAAACAGACCCTCAACTAATTTTCGAACGATTCAAATCTATTTTAAGAAAGCTTCTGGCCCTCTGAATCCAAACAAGTGGCTATTTTGCATAAGTTTTTACATAAATTTCCAACAACTAGATTTCATATACTCGAGATTTTAAGCAAAATTTTTTGTAACTAACAAAGATTCAACTGTTCCTTGAAGTTCTTATATTTGTTTATTAAGTTTTAAATCACTTTTGAAATAATTTATTATTTTTTATTAATTCAGTCTTTATTTAATAACAAAAAAACAAGCTTAATGTATAGAGAGCTATTGATATACAGTAAACTATTATAATTCAAATTTAATTAATCTAAATAAGTTTCGAAGTTTGCATGAAATAGTAGGACATTCTTTCGTCCATAAAGACAAGTAGCGAATGAACTTTTTATAAAATCTATTTAAAATTTTTTTTTTTTTTAATTATAATTTTTTAAAAGTAAAAAGTACATCTAAGAAAAACTTAAGAACTAAGCATTAGCGACTAAGGCCATCCGCTTCAGTAATTATATAATGCTAAATTTCAAGTAATAAACCTAACATTTTCAGAAATTTATTTAAAAGAATGATATTTTCTTTAGATACGTCGGTAAGTAAATTAATGACGTTGTGGTTAAAATTATTTATCCTAATTTCCTCTGAAATTGCTTGGCACGATTGGAGCATATGTGTCACGTTTAGTTCTTCCACACTGCAAAATTGGGAAATTGGTATTAACCCCCTGGAGAATAGATATTGGTGTGTAAGTTGTGTGTCCTAGTCGGAAACGGATGTAGTTTATTGTATGTTTTATCGTGGCTGAGGTAGGGTTAAGGTTCTTGTAAGAATTCCAATCCAATCGGATTTTTTCGAAGCAATAGTTGTTTAAAGCCTGCTTGATGTCCTCTATATTGCATGTGTTTTGTGTGTATAACGGAGACTTTGTAGCAAGATCCGCAGTTACATTAGCAGCAGTATTTCCAATTATGCCAATAAGGCTTGGAATCCAACAAAGTTTAATTTTTGTGTCCTGTCTTTGTAGTTGCATTTAGTTATGGCTTTAAGAGTTGACAGTAAATCTGTAAAAATTATGTATTTGGAATTCGACTTTTTTGCAAACTGTGTTGAAAAAAGTCTACCTTCGGCTTCAGCGGTGAAGATTGAGTTGTGGTTTGGGAGTAGGATCATACGTATAATATTATTGTTTTCATCGACTACGCTATATGCAGTGCTATTTTCTTTTTTGGATCCATCTGTGTATAATACTTTCCAATTGTTGTGTTGGTATCTTATATTTGTATATAGCTGGTGATAAACATTTGGATTTGTAGTATTTTTTTTTAATACCAGCACAAGTCAAGAATGACTCACTCGTGTCTTAAAAGCCACGGAGGTGCCAGTAATTTTGTTGTTTTTTTTTTGTTGAAGTTGGATCGATGTTTATAGATAAAGCCGCAATAATAATTCTTTGTAGAGCTGATTCTGATTTAGAGTGTGTTTTTCTCTTTAGTCTATTTTGTGCCAAGATAGCTACATCGTAATCTTCAGCGTGAATTATTTTTGGGATCATACGACCTGTCAAGAATATTATTCGGTCATGTATAGACGGCAGTCCACTTTCAGCTAAAATGTTGCGTGTTGGAGTCGACCTGAATGCTCCAAGTGCCATTCATATTGAGTTATGGTATTTTGATTTTAGTTTTTGCAGATTTCTTACTGATGTTGCACCATAGATATATAGGTAGTCCATAGTCGATTTTTGTGGGAATAATGGATTTGAAAATATATATTAATGAAGTAGTGTTTGGTTCAAGTTTTGATTATTACATATATAATTAACATGTTCATTCCATAAGTATCTTTTATCAAAAATTAGTCCTAGTATTTTTAACAATTTCGAATTTTTAAAGTATCTAATATAATATCTTGTTGACTACAGTTATGTTTTCTACATATGTATGTGTAATATTTTTGATTTATCTATAGACCAAATCCATCTCAAACCATGCAGTCGGAGTGACTTCAAATTGCGGAATTCGTTGCCGATTAAATATGTTGTTTTTCACAGTAATTAAGGAATTATACCGTTCATCGATTTGATTGAAAATTATCTTTTGCGAAGTTATGCCCAATTAAAGTTTCAGTGTCAGAGCTTGAAAAATCGTTGAAAATTGTTTCAAAATAGTCGCATTTTCATCTAAATCAAAATAATTAACTTTTGCCTGATTCTAATAGAGCTTTTGATTCTCTGTCAGAATCTTTAAGAAATTTTGAAAAATGTTGAAAATTGGCGGAGTTATAGCGCTTTTTCTCAAAAACTCCAATATTTTTTTCGCTTAAAATTTTATTTTGGATTTGTATTAATGTTTTTATATTTTTCCTATGATAAAATGTTATTACGAAAATAACGGTGAAAAAAGTATGCAGAATGCAAGCAGGAATTGCAGAAAATAATTTGGAAGGTTGTTGTTGTTATTTGCTATAACTCCGCCAATTTTCAACAAATTTTCAAAATTTCTTAAAGATTCTGACAGAGAATCAAAAGCTCTATTAGAATCAGAAGACAAAAGTTAATTATTTTGTTTTGGATGAAAATGCGACTATTTTGAAACAATTTTCAACGATTTTTCAAGCTCTGACACTGAAACTTTAATTGGGCATAACTTCGGAAAAAATAATTTTCAATCAAATCGATGAACGGTATAATTCCTTAATTACTTTGAAAAACAACATATTTAATCGGCAACCAATTCCGCAATTTGAGGTCACTCCGTCTGCATGGTTTGAGATGGATTTGGTCTATAGATATTTTTGTACCACTATATGCAAGAAAGTGTGTCGGTGATTTGTCAGAAGATTGTTATATTCAATAAATTTCGAGACTATTTTGCCTTTGTTATTGTTTGTAACTGAACCCCACATAGGACTTCAAGAGTTGTAATCACCGATAAGTAAAATTGGCATTTTAATATTTACAATTAAAGAATTTAGATCTGACAACTTTTTTCAAGATTTTCAACTTTTTGGAGATTTTCAACCTCTTTCAACTTTTTCAACACTTTTCACTTTCACGCTTCAACTTCTCTCAACCTTTTTCTGTTCCATTTTTTTCCGACTTTTCCAACATTTTTCGCCATTTCAACCCTTTTCAACATTGCCCTTACTACTTTTTTAACCGTTATTGACGTTTTTCAAACTCTTAAAACTTTCCTAATTTTTAATGTTGGTTTTTATATTAAATATTTCAACTTATTCAATATTAGTCTACTTTTT
Source organism: Meiosimyza platycephala (assembly GCA_963662105.1). Lineage (NCBI taxonomy): Eukaryota > Metazoa > Arthropoda > Insecta > Diptera > Lauxaniidae > Meiosimyza > Meiosimyza platycephala. The sequence continues at coordinate 64,129,451 of OY759211.1, read as the reverse complement.
TCAACAAATTCCATATTTTTTCGATTTTTTCAACCTCAAAACGAAAAACCGAACAGTGGTCAGTCTCCAGGTACTAAATATTATATCAATAACACTGGTCAACAGTGGTTTTGTTGCCCTGGATGTCTCTGCGGATTTCTATAGTTTCAGGTACCCAGATAACGAATATATTCGTGAAAGTTCTGGATTGGCTCTAGTTTTTAAGATATTGATGTATATACATATCTATATTATATGAAACAAACTCAGGTTAGTTACACTCTGTATATCTCAAGAGCGGCTGGGCAGATTTTGATGATCTCTAGTTTTTTGGATTTCTCTCCGGCCTGAGAATGACATATGTTATAAAACTTTTATCTAAAGTGCATATTTAGGGTGGCCCTTATACAAACATATTTTTAAAATAGCATTTTCACAAAGACCTCGTAATTGATTCACACAGAATTTACACCACGTAGCTTTTATATCAAGTGGCATAGCTTAAGCTATAAAACTTTTATTTGGGGTGCATATTTAGGGTGGTTCTCATACAAAAATACTTTTAAAATAACATTTTCACATTCACATGAAATTTACACCACGTAGCTTTTATATCAAGTGGCATAGCTTAGACTATAAAACATTTATTTGGGATGCATATTTAGGGTGACCCTTATACAAAAATATTTTTAAAATAGCATTTTCACAAAGACCACGTGAGCGATTCACATGAAATTTACACTACGTGTCTTTTATATCAAGAAACATAGCTTAGACTATAAAATTTTTATTAAGAGTGCATATTTAGGGTGGCCTATATACAAACATATACCATAATCGTTGGTGTGTCTGCTTGTGATTACGTAAGTTCTTTACGACTTGACCGATTGAGTTCATGTCAGCCGGGTCAGCTAGTTACACTATAGATAGCAGAATAAATGAGAAATTGAAACAAGTACATTCTATAAAATAAATTCTCTATTCCTTCCTTAGGGTTCAATCTATCTCCAAACCAAAAATATTTTTGGATGAGGACCACCCTAAATAAGCACCCCAAGAAAAAGTTTTATAGCTTAAGCAATGCCACTTCATGTAAAAGCTACGTGGTGTAATTTTCATGTGAATCGTTCACGTGGTCTTTGTGAAAATGCTATTTTAAAAATATATTTGTATAAGGGTCACCCAAAATATGCATCCGAAATAAATGTTTTATAGTCTAAGCTATGCCACTTGATATAAAAGCTACGTGGTGTAAATTTCATGTGAATCGCTCACGTGGCCTTTGTGAAAATGCTATTTTAAAAATATTTTTGTATGAGAACCACCCTAAATATGCACCCCAAATAAAAGCTTTATAGCCTAAGCTATGCCACTTGATATAAAAGTTACGTGATGTAAATTCGGTGTGAATCGATTACGAGCTCTTTGTGAAAATGGTATTTTAAAAATATGTTTGTATAAGGGCCACCCTAAATATGCACTTTAGATAAAAGTTTTATAACCTATGTCATTCTCGGGGCGGAGACAAATCCAAAAAACTAGAGATCATCAAAATCTGCCCAGCCGTTCTTGAGATATACAGAGTGTAACTAAACCGACTTTGTTTCATATAATATAAATATTTATATACATCAATATCTTAAAAACTAGAGCCAATCCAGAACTTTCACGAATATATTCGTAATCTGGGTACCTGATGTTATAAATTCCGTAGAGACATCGAGGGCAACAAAAAAAAAGTTAATTTTGTTGAGCTGTGTAATAATTGATATTTTTAGATTTTCTTACCACCCTCATTTTGAAGTAAATAATTTCATGATAGTATGAAAGTGAATGCAAAGATAAGCCCCGTTGAATTTATACGAAATGTTTGTTATCGTCGAATTGTGTATAAAATATTTCAGATTTATATAAACGTATGTTGTATATAAACGGCTTAATGCGCCGAATAAGCATTAGTAAAGTTTCAACATCTATATAGCAAACAATTGCCGGAGGAATAGCAAGGAATAAATAAGCAAAATACGTTTTAAATAAATACAAATTTTATAATTTCATCCACAACTAAATAATTTGGCAATTAAATAAAAATGGAATAAATATAAATAGTTTTTAGAAGTTTTAAGAAATCAAAAAGTTTGTGAATTGGACTAAAAACAAATGTTTCGGTATCTAATGGAATAGACAATGTTTTAACATTTTTTTGTGAATGTGACTCATCTAATGTGAAGAGATTGTGTATAGAGAGCACGCATTTGTTTGAACTTCTTTCATTCCATTATATGTGCCCTTGAAGTGAAAATAATATGTTAGATTGCCCAAATAATAGAAAAAAAAATACTTAGTGTTGATTTCATCGCGAGGCGTATTCCAAAAGAATCAACTCCACTGCCAACAGCTGATAGCTGTTCACTTAACATTTTTGTGATAACATACTTTTTCCAATCTCCGAAGCCGAAACACTAAAGATATTAAACACAGTGACTTTTATGACATAGTTCGATGATTAATTAATTTGGTATGTATATAATTTTAGAAGCTAGAAGCATTCCGATTTTTGTCGATAACTGACAAGTACCATAGCAGAAAAAAGAATAGAACTTCGGTTTTAGAATCTGGGGAAATGTGATTTTGGCTTAAGTTGCGCATTGGGGTTTTTAACAATGACGTACAACTCCCTCTGCTCTGCCATTTTGTATTTTATTAGGATTTTCTATTTTATTTATTTAAATTTATATGAAGTTTTTTGAATATCTTCCGTCGTTTTTTATTTACATTTTACAAATAATACGAAATTTCTTTTGTAAAAGTCTACTCGGATCTGACGCTGCGGGGTGAAAATGTAGGCCAAAACAAGAAACCATTTGGCTCAGTTGGTTCAAGTTGGCTCAAATTTTCGAGAAAATAACATTTGAATTTTGCACCTAGATTCTTATGGTTTTTTCGATATATCTCGAAAGCAAACTGATTTTTATTGCATCTGATGATAGGGTTTTGTTCATCTCTTCAATATCAACAACTTTCAACCAACAAATCAGATCTTTTGGATACTTTTTCGGCAAGTTAGAGCACAAAATTCTCAAGCAAAGTAACATTTTTTCGGTTAGAAAGGGCTAATGCCAAAAGTTTTTGTTAAAATGTTATCTATTTTTAAAGGGAATAAATTGAGCTTAATAAATATGTTAATAAGACTGTAGAATAATAACGAGTTTTTTTGAAAAAATAACGATTTTTTGAAAAAAATTGGTTCAAATTCCGGAAAAGTTATCATATCTCGAAAACTACGAGACGGATTTGAAAAATTTTTCGGTCAATATTGTAGCTTATTATATTACCTTTCATATGACATCCCTATTTTGGAAAGCAATGCAGGCGTGTCTGACTTATATTGACTTTTAGAAAAACTATATCCGAAAGCTGTATCTCCGAAACTAGATCCGAGCGTCACTTTTTGATTCCATGTTCATTCTGAGAATTCAAGAGCACATAAGAAAATATTTAGCTTAAAATCAATTTTGATTGTGTGTTCAACTGTATTTGTGTCTTTAGCTACTTTCAAGCGAAGCGATCAGTGTGTACTAATATTAACAAAGTACAAACATACTGTCAGGTATCATCACCCATTCAGTATATTTACCAGACGGGTTTTCCTCAGACATAAAATCCCAATTTACCATCGGATTCGAATTTGAAAATTATCCGGTTTCGACAAAATTCATGTACATATACTTAACATAAAGCTTTCTCTTTACTTAAAATTTTTCTTTTTTAATTCTTACTGTAATTTGGCATCATTTTGATGAATTTCATATTTCATTTACTATATTCTTTGGATTAATATCAGGATTACCCGGATATAGATTTTATAGAAGGCAACTTTTTTATTAAATATCGGTGATTTTACCTGTCTATAACTAAGTTCGTACGGTTCACCAGAGATTTATTCAAAACAGATCTTCAATCCGATCCGAATCACGAATCCGAATCAGTTTCTGTACCAACAACTATTAGTTGTTACAGTGTAAATATGAGTGCTGCAAAATAAAATTTAGCCAACGACTTTTTCAATAAAATATTACGACTTTAAGGTCGACTATAAAAATTATTTTCATTTTCCTTTACTTGAGACTACGGTGGTTTCACGTGGCCTGACAAACTTTCTTAGATACGAATTCAACGTTGGTCTCATACACTTTATGGCAATTTATAAATTTGAAAAAAAAAACAATAATTGAAAAATTTTTATTTAATTTGAACTAAATTTTTTTTGTTTCAAATAAACTAAAGAATAAATTTATACTTAGTTCCCTTAAAAATCTGTATTACTTTCTTTTTTACAGAAATTTAAAAAAAGCCGGTCTACCGAGTTTACCCTGTATCGCTAAATTGTAATCCGGCACCTATTTCGTTCTTTCTAACATATATATATTTTTTTTAACCCAATACATGGTCAACTTCAAACTTTCATTATTATTATAGTTAAATAAATTAAATTTCGATTGATATGTGCTTTGTTTAAATATAATCACGGGTTTCTAATTTATTTCGATTTGTATGAATGTCGTCTTCGTTTCTAAATCTGAACCCAATGCCTATTCCGTACCATACGTAAGGTTGTTATTATTTAAATTAATATAAAACTCCAACAAAACATTGTCAAATTTGTCTCTTCTTTTTTTGTGCCCTAAGTTTCCTCACGGAGCATACATATTGTCTACACCAGAGGTGTGCACAAAATTTTTTTCGCGAGCAACAACTTCAAATCTGGTAAAAAAATTCAAAAATAATATCAAATTTGGTAAAAAAACTCAAAAATATTTTGGAAAAAAATTCGTAGTATTGAAAAATATTTTGCGAAAAAATTTCTAGTATTTATGAAAATTTTTAAATAGCTGCGGCAAGCTAATTGCATCGAAACAAAAATCTCAAGCTCAAGGAGCAAATGAATTCAAAACAAAATCACACAAACAATAAAGTGCGTTGAAGACAAAACTACAAAAACAAAAACCATGCAACGATAGCGAACCAAAATTATTAAACTTGAGTAACGGCATGAGCTGAACGAGAAGATGAGTTGAAGATAACGTTACACGAACAAAATACATGCGGTGATTGCGGACCAAAATGATTTAGCTCAAATAACGGAATAGGCTCGAAGTGAGCTGAATATATTTTGTTATTGTTGTAAGACAAATGTTATCCAACGAGCAAATTTTTACTAACGATCATTAGTTAGAACCTTAAATATTCTGAAACATTTCCCTCATACAAGGATTTCTTATTCTAGCGATCGTTTCCATGGTGATTTAGGATGTTCATCTGAATCATGTTACGAAGTACACTTCCTATTGCATTAGTCAACATTAAAATCCCTAATACGATCACCTCCGTTGGCCATAAACGCCGTTGGCATCATTTACTCCATCAGTGCCATGGAGTCCATTGGCACCATGGGCTCTATGGGCACCATCAGCTCCATTACCACGAGAACCCCTGACACCACCGTGACCATTGCTACCGCTTTGACTGCCAGAACTTTTGGCACCATAAGCATCATCAGAACCATCTTTGACATGACAGACATGACAACCAGCGTAACCGCTAGTACCATGGCGACCGTTAGCACCATCAACACCTTTACTTCCACTTTTACCACAGTATCCACCAACACCACCTTTTCCACGTAGTCCACCAGCACGATCATTGCCACCATCACCGCCATTTGCACCACCACCGACATTTCCACCACCACCATCACCACTCCCACCATGCCCACCATTACCACCATGTCCACCACTACCACCATGCCCACCAGTACCACCGTCACCGCCTTTTCCGCCATCATTACTTCTACAACCATAACCGCGTTTGCAACCATTTCGGTCTTTCCCACCATTTCCGCCTTTACCATCATTGTAAGGGGACGTCCATTAATTACGTGAGATGTTTTTTGAAAATTCGGACCCCCCCCCCCCCTCTCCTTGGTGAGATTTGGTGAGATCTGGCGGGACCCCTCCTCCCTCCCGTTAGATTTAAATTATAATTTTTAATGTAAATTCTATGCATTAAAAAGTTTTCCTTGACCCTGTTATGTGCACCGTGAATACAGTTGAAAATTGAATTATCAATTAGCTAGGCGTTTTAAAATAAATTTTGCAGATGGTAAAATTTAGGTGTAGTGAAAACTTTCAATGGCTACTCGTGTGCATATTGCTTGTCCCAGCAGCTTCAGTTTCGGGGGTTCGATGTAAGTAGCCATTGATTTGCAAAATGTTATGCCAAATTCACAATAACAACAAACAAAAAAATTATTATTATGCACACGTAAAACTCAACTTTATAGAAAGCCCGAAAATACTTCGAAACAAGAATTTTAACAGCGAGAGTTTAAAATACCGTCGACTACTGCCCGAAAATTCTAGTAGCGCCAGATATTTTTATGGCTACCCTGCACCCTCCCTCCATGACTTCTTAAGGTTTAACTGAAGTCCATACCACAACAACCCAAATTTCAGACCATTATAAACATTAGTTTTAATAATTCATTACAATCTTTATTTATATTATTCAGTATTTAAATATCATCATGCGCAACATGTTTTCACAATAAAAAAAAATTTGTACAAAAATCAATTTTAACCTTACGATCTTCAAAAAAATTTAATAATAAGGAGAATTTTAAACAATTCAAAAATTGGGAAATGGAGAAAGAACTAATCTAAATTTCCTAATGTAAAATAATCTATTTTTCCTGCAAAGTTTCCATTTGTAGGATATACTTATAACTAATTATAAAATGATTTTGTTTTTTTATTTTATTTTTATTTTTAAATTCTGAAACTTAATATGCCGATTGAAAAAAACTTTAATTCAGACTAACCTATGTACAAGCAAACAGCTGTTCGATAAAAAAAAGTAAGTCGCGAAAAGGTTCATTGACCACATAATATTTTTAAGAAATGTACATAGCTACAAAAAAAAAAACCTCAAAAAAAAATACAATAGAAAAATTTGAGCGAAAATAATTTACATAAGAAGAGAAAAAAACTTACATGTTTCCAAGATCGCGGAGAAGGCCTTCCAGCGCTGCCCTGTTTCTTTCTCAGTCTGGTCCAGTGATGGCATTTGGGTTTTGTGAAAATGTACTGAATCGAGACTTGAAATGTACTTTTTAGAGGCCGAATGTACTTTTTTGGCGTGAACATCCAATTTTATTAAAATGTACGAAATTTAATAACCAAAAAAAAAAAAAGGTCCTCACTTTTGGCATCTCAAAAACCCTAGGAAAATGAGATATACATATATGAAATTAAATTACAAAAACTACACCTTGCAATTATTTATACAAAAAAAGGTAATTATTATAATTATTTTTTCATTTAATTAAACCGAAAACAGGTAATTATTATAAATTGTTCAAATGTACCGAAAATGTACTGAAAATTCGCCGAATGTACTAAAAATGTGACAAATGTACCGAATGTACTGAAAACTTGTTAAATGTACTGAATACGATTTTTCAGGACGCAAATGTACCGAAAAAAGTACAAATGTACCGAAAATGCCATCACTGGTCTGGTCCTATAAGAACAACAAAGAAAATTACCTTCGCTGCACCTATTTCTATTCCTTTTTGTTTTTTTTGTTACTATGACACAATTTTTTTCTTTTTTTTTTTTTGATTTTACTGTAAATTACCGAAACCACTATACTTTATTTGTGCTTTAAATGTTGTCAAAAAAAAAACAATTATTATTATTACTTTTCTTTAAATCTATATGGGTACGGATGATTTCTATTTTTCTTTTCTTTCCTTTTCTTTTACAATTCTTCTCACTTGTTATGAACCCTTTTTTTTTGTTATTCTTTTTTTTTTCAGCTGCAACTGCATGAGGCAAGCCTAAAAAATCTCCACTATACCATCATTGAGTCCCACTTTGACCGATGATAGAAAAGCCTAATAGGAAATTTTACTTAGGAAAATTACTTTTTTTTTAACATTATTTAATCTCTTCTGTTACTATTTTTTTTATATTATTTTAATTCTTAGCAAATTATTAAGATTATTGTAAATTACGCATGTAGGCATTAGAATCTTTTCCTATATATCATAAATTAGATTTTAAAGTATTTTAACTAGCTTTTAAGTCCTAATTAATTTCAAAAAAAAAAAAAATATATATATATATATTATTAATTTTAAGAACTAGTTAGGGAAAACTTCGAGATAAACAAAATTATGATTTATAACCAAACTGAAGCATCTTAACTGGTCTGCTTTTCACTTAGCTGTATACATATGTATACCAAATTGTCGATTAATCCGATGTCAAAGATGGAAAGATTCCTTTTCTTGCAGTTGGCGATTAGGCAAATATGTTGGCCTGGCGTGCTGAACTTCTTTGTTGAGAGCCTTCCTCTGGATTGCTCTTTCTGCAACAACGTTTTTGCAGACATCAAAAATGTGGTTACATAAAAGCGCAAGCAATGGTTCCGCAAATTGCTGCAACTTGGCTACCAAGTTTTTTTTTTAACTGGCATCAAAGTTTATATTTTCTTTTTTTTTCACAACGATTGAAGTGATTTTTAACGATTTATTTTTTCTTAAAAACTTTGCTAACTAAGCACTTATACCGAGTTTATATCAAAACGCTGGTCTTCACTTCTCCAAATCTGTATCAGAAAAAGAAAGATGAAGCCACCGGAAGTTCAGACGCTCGTTCTTTTTCTTCGAAAAATACAGCGTGATGGGCCATCGATCGATTTTCGATCATTCACATACCTGCCATCTGAAGGTTAATGTTAAAACCAAAAGAACAGTACGTACCAAAATTAGTACAGTACTAATTTCTATACATATTTTATTTTAAATAAAATATATTTTAACTTAAAGAAAAAAATTGAAGGACCTAAAAATTAAATATTTAAAGAAAATATATCGCTTTATTGAGCCCAGTACAAAGCAAATTACGCGGCACAGCTGTGTAAGTTGAAAAATGGAGAAATAAAAATATCGAGTTAAGACTAACTTGGTTGAATATCTTTCCCATGATAGAATGCTTTCTTGCCTGTTATTTCGTCTTGCAACTCATACATGCAGTTACCTTTTATGCTAACAACCGTTGCTTTTATAAATGTCGGAGCAAACTTTGTGCAGAACCGTTTACTTGCATCACTGAGGACAAAATTTCGTCTATATACTTTTTCACCTACAGTATAAATTTTGGCTGAGCTTCTAAGGTTATAACGTTTTGCAGAATTTTCAAATGCCTTTCTTATGTTAGAAAGTACCTCACTACGAACAAGTTTAAGTCTGTCATTTTTCTCCAATTCGAAATCATCATTTAAAAAATTAAGTTTCCGCAGCAATCGTATTCGCTTGCATGGTTTACCATTTGCTGGCCAAATAAGACATAGTATGGCGTATAGCCGATTGTTTGGTGGTACGAACTTCGTAACGACTCAGCAATATCTTGCAGATAATTATCCCATACTCTTTGATCTTTGATATGTACGCACGAATTCCTTGAATTATAGATCTATTGACCCTCTCGCTTGCATTAGCCTGTGGGCTATATAAAGCTGTAAACTGATGCTTTATTCCTCGATCTTTCAAAAAGTTTTTAAATTGGATTGACTTAAATTGTGAACGGTTATCTGACAATATAATTTCAGGAGTTCCAAATATACTAAAAACATTTTCTTTGAGATACTCGCAAATAACTGGAGCAGTAAATTTTTTAATTGCCTTAAAAAGAGGAAACTTAGTTAAGTGATCCAGTACGATTAAAATTCCAATGTGTCCATTTTTAGATCGGGGGTACGGTCCTAACAAATCAATGTATACTTTTTGAAAGGGACGTTTTACTTGGAACTGAGCTGACATAGGTGGACGTAATGGCGTATTAGGAGATTTTGTCTGCCGACAAATTTGACATTTGGATATAAATTCCCTCACATCTACTGTAATTGTTGGCCAATAAAAATTTACACGTAGCCTAGCCAAAGTTTTAGCTATACCTCCATGGCATTTATTAGGTTGACTGTGCGCGTTTTCAATAGTTTCTCCAACTAAGGTCTTCGGAATCCATAATTTCCAATTAAGTATCTCCCTATTTTCGTCACCGTTAGCTATTTCAGTACGCTTGTAAACTTTATTGTCAATAACTTGTAAGTCTGGTAAACGGTTTTGGTTATCAAGGATATACTGTCTCAATTTAACGTAATCTTCAGACTGGAATGCTGCGGATTCTAAATTAATAGACGGACTCAACAGCAGTTCAGAAATATCTTCAAAATTTTGCCTAGATAAAGCATCTGGTACAATATTTTGTGATCCGCGTCTATGTTCAATTTTAAACCTGAATCCCTGGAGTTTAAGAGACCAACGAGCTAATTTTGAGCTGAGATCTGTTCAGCCATTGCAAAGAAGCATGGTCAGTTACAACCGTAAAGTCTTGACCTTCGACATACGCTCTAAACTTTTTCAGGCTCAAAATTGCAGCAAGACATTCAAGTTCTGTAATACTGTAATTGCTTTGGGATTTATTCAACTTGTGGTAAAAATAAGCAATGGGAACTTCTATTCCATTATCGTTAACTTGCGCTAAAACTGCTCCTACACCTAGTTTGCTAGCATCACATTGAATTATAAATGGTTTTGAATAGTCTGGATTGGCTAATATTGGAGCTGACGATAAATTTAGTTTAAGAATTTCAAAAGCTTTTTGAGCTTCGTCATTCCATTTAAATCCTTTCGACTTTTTTAATAGATCTGTGAGTGGTGCTGTAAGTGAAGCGAAATTTGAAACAAAACGGCGGTACCAGCCAGCCATACCTAAGAATCTACGCAACTGCTTGACTGTTGTAGGAGGTGGATAATCTACAACCGCCGATATTTTATCTGGATCAGTTCGTAAGGTACCCCTGCCTACAATATATCCTAAATACTTAACTTCAGTCAAGCAAAACTTGCTCTTTCCTAAATTAATAGTCAAGTTTGCATTTCTCAAATGGTGAGCTACATCGGCTAGAACTTTCATATGTAAATCAAAATTTTCTGAAATAATCAGTAAATCGTCTAAATATACGAAAACACTTTCTCGTAACTGAGCTGGAATAACGCGATCCATTAGTCGACATAACGCCTGAGGAGCGTTACATAATCCAAACGGCATTACGCAATATCTATATAATGGACGATTTGGTACTGTAAAACACGTATAGTCTCTCGAATTTTCGGCTAAAGGTATTTGCCAAAAAGCACTTTTCAAATCTAATGACGTTATAAATTCTGCTTTTGGTAATCTGCTTAATATGCCCTCTATATGTGGCAGCGGATATGCATCTTTAATGGTTATATTATTTACCTTACGAGAATCTAGACACAAGCGGACTTTATTCGACTTACGGACTAAAACCACTGGACTGGACCATGGACTATTTGGCGACTCTTCGATTACACCTAATCTCAACATTTCATCAATTTCTTTGTGTACTAATTTTTCTATTGCAGGAGAAATCGGAAAATAGCGTTGTTTTATTGGACGAACATTTGCCTCTAGTTCGATAACATGTTCCACTAAAGAAGTTTTTCCTAATCCTACCGTATCATAAGATGGGAATAAATTCATAATTAAATTTAAACGGAGCATTTGGTCATATGTTAGAGCATGCATATTTTGTGAATTTTCGAACTGTATTTCATTATTCATGTCGATTTGTGAAATTATATTTGGTGCTATTTGAAATTTAATCCAAAAATCTATACCTAGAATCAAGTTTTGAGAAAGACTTGGAACCACAAAAAGTTCAATTTCCTCAAATTTGTATTTGTACTGAATTTTTGATTTAATAGTACCAAAAACGATTTGTTCTGTGCCGTCTGCAGTACGAATAGACATTTTATGTTTAGCCAAATTATTTTCAGCAAGGAATTTCTTTGCAAGCTCATGACCAATGCATGAAACTTGTGCACCACTATCAAGTAGACCTAAAACAGTTTGACCAAGTAAAATTACTTCTGCATATGGACGAAAGTCAAAACTTTTTCTTCTAATAGCGCATACAAGACTAGACAAATTGTTGCGGACAGATTTTACTTTTCCCCAGAAATTTCGAATTCGAACGGACGACCGCTTTGCAGACTTACTTCCTAAATTTTCAATTGCATTAAATATTTGTGACTTTCTTTCTAGATAAATTTTTAATCTATTTTCATATGGAATTATTAATTTTAGAATTGGTTCTCTATTCTTTAAATCAACTTCATTTTTAAAACGTATGGGCAAAATTTGAACATTTTTAGTTGTTAGTTCTTGCGAAGGTTTTGCGGTGTGCCCTCGCTCGCTTTCGAGTTTTTTGAACTGCATACCGTACAATTTGGCTTATAAGTATCTACAAGTCCACATCCGTAACAGAAAATAGACTTTTCTTGCACACAGTCAACATATCTGTGGCCTTCTTGCCTGCAGTTCCAGCATACTAGTTTATAGTTACTCATACGACGTGTAATCTCGTCAACTTCAGCTTCTATTTCAATTTGGTTTACATTTTCCTCTTCGATGTTATCAAAAGCATCAATTTCATTGACTTGACGTCTTGTAAAATTATTACGAGTATTGCTTGGCATATTTGAGGAAGTGGGTTTTGCAATTTCTGTCAAAAGACTTTCACCTTTAAGACATAATACACGCAATTGTGCCAGTGAAGTAATGGGTACATAAAGTAACTGCTGACGTATTCGTGGCCTCAAGCCACGTTGCAAAATTTCAACTAACTCTGATTCTGGTAATTGGACATGTAAGTTTTCTGAAAGCTTCAAAATTGCATTACGATACTCATCAAAAGTTTCGGTCATACTTTGCTTGCGAGCACGCATGGCTTCCTTTGTGTCGGTATCTGTGCGATGCACTTCAAAATGTGTACGTAAAGCTTGACATAAGTTTGGCCAAGTAATACGATCTACTGAACGCCTGTACCTCCAGTACCAATCTTTTGCTTCATTTATAAAAAGACTTTGCATGTGCTCACAAAGTAAATTGAAATTACCACCGAGAGTATCTATGACTTGCGATTCTATTCTATAAATGAAATTATCAACCGATAAACGTGAAGTCCCATCAAATTTATCCCAACTAGATATTATACCAGCTATTTTACCTGTGTTAGCCAACACCGAGGAATTACTAAGACGAAGGTTATCAATTCTACGGAAAAATGCGTTTGCATCTGTATCGCTATTGTTATGAAACTGAGGCTCTTCATGAGGCCAATCAAAGTTCGAGACATTGGGAATTGGTGGATTTACTGCATTGGCTGCGTTTGGGGCAGTGCTGTGGGAGCTAACAGTTTCACGGGTTTGCATATTAATTAGTTGTAGGCGAGAAATTACATCATCTAAGCGTTGTTCTAGTATCTGGCCGATACGAGTATCTAAGTTTTCAAATAAGTTAGCTTGACGAGCTGTAAAAACTACACTGACTATGTTTCTAATTCTGCTGTCATCTTGTGATGCATTTACAGTATTTTGAGTTATATTGGGATTTCTTTCCTGAGTTGCGTTATCAAGTGACTGTTGCTGCTGTAATGAATGTGCAGCTGGTGAGGTTGATGGTTGATCGTCAGGTGTTTCTTGACTTTGAGAATTTACATATTGATTTGATTCCCCTTGAGTAGTTCTAATATTAGCATTAAGCATATTGCTTTGCAAATTTGGAATTTGAGTACTGGGAATTTGGCTTCGAGCAGCTGACCGAGCTCTGGTATAAATACCTGATGAACGTGGATTATCTACACTAAGTTCAGTGCTACGACAAGCGGCTCTGCACTGTGGACACGAAGAGTTTTTCCTCAGCCACGTCAAAAGACAAACGCGATGGAAACGGTGACTGCAAGCCGTACTTAAAACGTCCCCACTATTATTTAAACGTTCACGGCATATAGTACAAAGGCTTTCTGCTTGAGCATTCAAATTTTCATTGCTATGCCGAAGGGGCATGCTAATGATTTTATATAGAGAAAAGAAAAGTTTATAAAAAAATTAAGAATAAAAAAAATATTTGTACACAACTTTCGAAATTCAAATGTTATATATATATAATGGTCTTACTTTTTGGTTTTCTTGTTGGGTATAAACACAAAAAAAAAATTTAAACAATTAATCGAAAGTACTAACACGCTGTCAATTGTTTTCAAATAGTTTTAATTTGTGTTCGAAAATTGGACATAGCATTGAAAGCTATGTAAATCCAAAAATCCAAACACTGCTGTAATGAAAACAAATAAATTCCTGTAATTTAACCAATAAAAAGAAAACTGCAATAATCGATTGGTCTGTAAGACTTGCATAAAGCGTATCTTTTCCAGCTTTTCCAAATCTATCAAAGCAGAAATATTTTATCTTCTAAATTCGAAACAAAAGTTTAAGAATAATATGTGCAAGATTTGTAGTGGTTTGCAAACTAGCATTTAGCCGAATCAAACAACATTCCGACTACATCTTACAATAATAAAAATAAACCTTCGCACAACACTTTTTTCAAAAAAAAAATATGTAGGACAATATAAGGACCTAAACAAAGTTATTAAAATTAACAAACCTATTTCAGGCCCCACGTTGGGCGCCATTTTTATCTGTTATGTGCACCGTGCACAGTTGAAAATTGAATTATCAATTAGCTAGACGTTTTAAAATAAATTTTGCAGATGGTAAAATTTAGGTGTAGTGAAAACTTTCAATGGCTACTCGTGTGCATATTGCTTGTCCCAGCAGCTTCAGTTTCGGGGGTTCGATGTAAGTAGCCATTGATTTGCAAAATGTTATGCCAAATTCACAATAACAACAAACAAAAAAATTATTATTATGCACACGTAAAACTCAACTTTATAGAAAGCCCGAAAATACTTCGAAACAAGAATTTTAACAGCGAGAGTTTCAAATACCGTCGACTACTGCCCGAAAATTCTAGTAGCGCCAGATATTTTTATGGCTACCCTGCACCCTCCCTCCATGACTTCTTAAGGTTTAACTGAAGTCCATACCACAACAACCCAAATTTCAGACCATTATAAACATTAGTTTTAATAATTCATTACAATCTTTATTTATATTATTCAGTATTTAAATATCATCATGCGCAACATGTTTTCACAATAAAAAAAAATTTGTACAAAAATCAATTTTAACCTTACGATCTTCAAAAAAATTTAATAATAAGGAGAATTTTAAACAATTCAAAAATTGGGAAATGGAGAAAGAACTAATCTAAATTTCCTAATGTAAAATAATCTATTTTTCCTGCAAAGTTTCCATTTGTAGGATATACTTATAACTAATTATAAAATGATTTTGTTTTTTTATTTTATTTTTATTTTTAAATTCTGAAACTTAATATGCCGATTGAAAAAAACTTTAATTCAGACTAACCTATGTACAAGCAAACAGCTGTTCGATAAAAAAAAGTAAGTCGCGAAAAGGTTCATTGACCACATAATATTTTTAAGAAATGTACATAGCTACAAAAAAAAAAACCTCAAAAAAAAATACAATAGAAAAATTTGAGCGAAAATAATTTACATAAGAAGAGAAAAAAACTTACATGTTTCCAAGATCGCGGAGAAGGCCTTCCAGCGCTGCCCTGTTTCTTTCTCAGTCTGGTCCTATAAGAACAACAAAGAAAATTACCTTCGCTGCACCTATTTCTATTCCTTTTTGTTTAGTTTTGTTACTATGACACAATTTTTTTCTTTTTTTTTTTTTGATTTTACTGTAAATTACCGAAACCTCTATACTTTATTTGTGCTTTAAATGTTGTCAAAAAAAAACAATTATTATTATTACTTTTCTTTAAATCTATATGGGTACGGACGATTTCTATTTTTCTTTTCTTTCCTTTTCTTTTACAATTCTTCTCACTTGTTATGAACCCTTTTTTTTGTTATTCTTTTTTTTTCAGATATAGACTTTAAGTTTAAATATTATACGCGAATGTTTTTGTTTTTTTTTTTCAATATCAAAATTATTTTGTTTTCTTTTTTTTCACTATTTGCATAATCGCATAACCTTTCGGCAAAAAAATCGCGGACAGACTGATCTGTACTCCCGATGACGATGGAGAGCTATCTTTTTTTTTATTTCGCTGCAACTGCATGAGGCAAGCCTAAAAAATCTCCACTATACCATCATTGAGTCCCACTTTGACCGATGATAGAAAAGCCTAATAGGAAATTTTACTTAGGAAAATTACTTTTTTTTTTTTAACATTATTTAATCTCTTCTTTTACTATTTTTTTTATATTATTTTAATTCTTAGCAAATTATTAAGATTATTGTAAATTACGCATGTAGGCATTAGAATCTTTTCCTATATATCATAAATTAGATTTTAAAGATTTTTAATTAGCTTTTAAGTCCTAATTAATTTCAAAAAAAAAAAAAATATATATATATATATTATTAATTTTAAGAACTAGTTAGGGAAAACTTCGAGATAAACAAAATTATGATTTATAACCAAACTGAAGCATCTTAACTGGTCTGCTTTTCACTTAGCTGTATACATATGTATACCAAATTGTCGATTAATCCGATGTCAAAGATGAAAAGATTCCTTTTCTTGCAGTTGGCGATTAGACAAATATGTTGGCCTGGCGTGCTGAACTTCTGTGTTGAGAGCCTTCCTCTGGATTGCTCTTTCTGCAACAACGTTCTTGCAGACATCAAAAATGTGGTTACATAAAAGCGCAAACAATGGTTCCGCAAATTGCTGCAACTTGGCTACCAAGTTTTTTTTTTAACTGGCATCAAAGTTTATATTTTCTTTTTTTTTTCACAATGATTGAAGTGATTTTTAACGATTTATTTTTTCTTAAAAACTTTGCTAACTAAGCACTTATACCGAGTTTATATCAAAACGCTGGTCTTCACTTCTCCAAATCTGTATCAGAAAAAGAAAGATGAAGCCACCGGAAGTTCAGACGCTCGTTCTTTTTCTTCGAAAAATACAGCGTGATGGGCCATCGATCGATTTTCGATCATTCACATACCTGCCATCTGAAGGTTAATGTTAAAACCAAAAGAACAGTACGTACCAAAATTAGTACAGTACTAATTTCTATACATATTTTATTTTAAATAAAATATATTTTAACTTAAAGAAAAAAATTGAAGGACCTAAAAATTAAATATTTAAAGAAAATATATCGCTTTATTGAGCCCAGTACAACCCCTCCGCCCTTGGTCAGATTTGGTGAGATTTTGCCAGACCCCCTCCCCCCCCTATTTTTGCTCACGGGCATCTCTTCTTATAAACAAAAGATAATGCCGTTTTAGAGCAAACCCATTCAAGGCCATAACAATGACCTGGATATACAGGTTCATATACGTCATTCTCAAGGGCGTATAGCTAAAAATTATGGTAGTAGTACCACAAAATGCACTCGTAGCTTTGTTTTATCCCGTGGCAACATTTTGCCAGCCATTGGCGAGAGTAGTCGAGTCAGCGGTAGATATGGTGATGAAGGCGACAATTGTAGTAAAGGCGGAAATGGTGAGAAAGGCGAAAATGGTGGCAAAGGCGGTAATGGTTGTAGAAGTAATGAAGGCGGAAAAGGCGGTGACGGTGGTAGTGGTGGGAATGGTGGTAGCGGTGGACATGGTGGTAATGGTGGGCATGGTGGGCATGGTGGATACGGTGGAAATAGCGGTGGTGGTGGAAATGTCGGTGGTGGTGGAAATGGCGGTGATGGTGGCAATGGTCGTATTTGTGGTGCTGGTGGAGTTCGTGAAAAAGGTGGCACTGGTGGATATTGTGGTAAAAGTGGAAGTTAAGGAGTTGATGGTGCTGACGGTCGCCATGGTACTAGCGGTTATGCTGGTTGTCATGGCAAAGATGGTTGTGATGATGCCAATGGTGCTAAAAGTTCTGGCTGTCAACGTGGTAGCAATGTTACGGTGGTGTTAGGTGTTCTCGTGGTAATGGAGCTAATGGTGCCCTACACGGAAAAAACACCAACTCGAAATTATTGTAAATATTAAGGAAAATTTAAGAAAAATTAGTAGGTAATTTAGTAATTTAGAAACGGTTCGAGTGTCTATTAAAAATTACTAAGAGTAATATAAAAATTACATCAAGCAGGCATTAATTTTTCGAATGCAAGTTTTTAATTTTTACAAAGTAGATTTTAAAATTTCTGCAATAATTTATTATATTTTAAAAGGACTGTACTATTTTTTAAAAAGTACATTATAAAGTTTTTATGATGAAATAATAATAACTGAAATTTATTCTTAAATTTTTTGGTGTGTTGAACAAAATTGGGGCAGCCAGCGAGTTTCCGTTGCCGCTTTCCCGACCCCGTCCCAATTCTGTTCAACACATTACTTCAAAGCCAATTAGTAAGAGTTTGGCAAGCCTTATATATTTATTTTTTTGTATGAAAATGTTGAGAACTCAAACAGAGTACAAATTAAACACAAAAGAGAAATAAAATTCAATATAATAAAAATTAATAATCTTGAAATAATTTTTCTATAACTACTTTTTAAAAATTATAAAGCGGGAATCATATATTACAATATGAAATATATAAAAATTCTAATGTGGCAATTTATTAAAATTTAATAAATTCTTTGTAAAATTTCAATCTTTTTAGGTGATAATTAAAATGAAGAAAATTATTTTTAATATGCACTTATTAAAAAATGTAAAATGAAAATATTTACAAACTAGAATAGAATTTTTAATAAGGATTTTCTATTTATTACTATAAAAAAGTAATATTTGTTTTCAGATTTTAATTTTTATAATCTCCTATTAATTTTTAATAAAATTTGAGTTGGTGTTTTTTCCGTGTAGTGCTTCACCGAGAACGAGGCGAGATTCGAGTTGTTCTCGCTCTCGCCTCGTTTTATAAATTTGGGTCTCGTCTCGCCTCGTTCTCGGCTGTGAACTTGCCATCACATATCTCGCCTCGCCTCGCCTCGTCGAAACCTCGTCTCGCCTCGGTAAAAAGCGAGGTTTTTATAAAAATTAAAAAAATTATACATGTATCGGGCCTGCATATGTACATTCAACTGGCAAAGCCCGACAAGCGTTGCTACGCCTCAAGAAATGAAATAACATATGTGTTTTTTTTTGGGTGGATAGAATAATATATGATGATTGGTGAGATATGATCAATTTAATTCTTTTCTTATATGGGACGGCGTGGCATCGCTCATTTTTTCCAAATCAATCTAAGCAACGAACCTTTTACAAACTATGACAATTGTATGTACCAAATCTTATCCATCTACGTCATATAGTTGCTGAGATATAAAAAAAAGTTGTATTCACCTGTGTCAAGTAGTTGATAATACTGGTTAACAATGGTTTTGTTGGCCTGGATGTCTCTGCGGATTTCTATAATTTCAGGTACTCAGATTACGAATATATTCATAAAATTACTGAATTGGCTCTAGTTTTTAAGATATTGATGTATTTTTCTATAAATATATGAAACAAAGTCGGATTAGTTACACTCTATATAACTCAAGAACGGCTGGACCGATTTTAATGGTCTCAAATTTTTTGGATTTGTCTCCGTCCCGAGAATGACATTGGCTACAAAAATTTTATTTAGGTAAATATTTAGGGTAGCCCTTATACAAAACTTTTTTAGAATGAATGATCTTTAATTTGTTGGATTTGTCTTCGCCCCATGAGTATAAATGTGTTTTGTCTTTTCCACGTAAAGAAAACACTACCCAGTAGAAATTCATGCATCACTGATGTAAATAAATAAATAAACTGCAGAAGCATTGCATGGCTACACAAAAAATTATTAAGCTCAAAATTCATCAATAAAAACAAAAGGTACTTTTCCGATAATTAAAACTTTTTTCCAGTGAATATGAGTTCTTTTTACAAGAATGATGCATACAAGAGCAGTTTTTTTAGTCTCTCATTTTTTTACAAGTCAATAATACATGCGTAAAAAATTGCCTTTTGCAGAAATAATGTCTTTGACCTGAAATTTTCACAACTGACATCGCGCAACTCATTTGCGCACATTTGTTTTGTTTTGCACGTTTAATTCCTGCTGGGTCTCTTGCATATTTCATTTTTCAAACGAACCAGCGCATAGAAATCAGCAACTGCGCGGCGATACGAATGATAGTATGTTTCATAGCTCGTGACCGCGGGTGGGTAAATGACCAACCCTAGCCTAAGCTATGCTTCTTGCTTTAAAAGACGTGTGGTGTAAATTTCATGTTATCCGAAAACGTGTTCCTTGTGAAATGTTATTTTAAAAAAATTTTTGTATGAGGACCACCCTAAATATGTACCTTAAGAAAAAGTTTTATAGCTGAAGCTATGCTTTTTGATATAAAAGACACGCGGTGTAAATTCTATGCGAATCGATCACGTGGTCTTTGCGAAAATGCTATTTTAAAATTATTTTTGTATTAAGGCCACCCTAAATATGCACCCTTAATAAAATTTTTATAGCTTTTATTATTTTTGGGCCGAAGACAAATCCAACAAATCAAAGATCTTGATTTTAAAAAAGTTTATTATTTACCCTAAATAAAATTTTTGTACCCAATGTCATTCTCGGGGCGGAGGCAAATCCAAAAAATTTGAGACCATTAAAATCGGTCCAGCCGTTCTTGAGTTACATAGAGTGTAACCAACCCGACTTTGTTTCATATATTTATAGAAAAATACATCAATATCTTAAAAACTAGAGCCAATTCAGTACTTTCATGAATATATTCGTAATCTGAGTACCTGAAATTATAGAAATCCGCAGAGACATCCAGTCCAACAAAACCACTGTTGACCAGTGTTATCAACTACTTGACACAGGTGAATACAACTTTTTTTTATATCTCAGCAACTATATGACTTAGATGGATAAGATTTGATACATATAATTGTCATAGTTTGTAAAAGGTTCGTAGTTTAGTTTGATTTGGAAAAAATGGGCAATGCCACGCCGTCCCATATAAGAAAAGAATTAAATTGATCATATCTCACCAATCATCATATATTATTCAATCCACCCGAAAAAAAAACACATATTTTATTTCATTTCTTGAGGCGTAGCAACGCGTGTCGGGCTTTGCTAGTTGAATGTACATATGCAGGCCTGATACATGTATAATTTTTTTCATTTTTATAAAAACCTCGCTTTTTACCGAGGCGAGGCGAGGTTTCGAGGAGGCGAGGCGAGGCGAGGTGCCTGTGTGTCTCGCCTCGCCTCGGTCGAGCGAGGCAAATTTATTTTTCCACCTCGCCTCGTTCTCGCCTCGCTCTCGCCTCGTAGAACGAGGCTGCCTCGCAGCCTCGGTGAAGCACTATGGTGCCCATGGAACCCATGGTGCCAGTGGAGTCCATGGCACTGATAGAGTACATGATGCCCATGGAGCTGATGGCGTTAATGGTGCCAACGGCGTTTATGGCCAACGGTGGTGATGGCATTAGGGATTTTAATGGTGACAAATGCAATAGGAACTGTATTTCGTAATATGACTTACATGGATTTTTCATAATTTATTTTTTAATTACAAAAATTTCGTCGAACTCTGAAAATTTGGTGACGATCACGACCACCTACAACAGGGGTGCCCAATGATCATAGAATGAATGGCCAAAACTTGATGGAAAAAAAAATGCTGGCCGCAAAATAAAAACTCAATTTTTATTTAAATTTTATAATTAAGTTGATTCCTTTTATTTAAATTAATTCCTTTATCCCATTTTCTGCCGCGCTGTATGAAAGTTCGAATTTATTATTAAAAGTTATATTTCTAGACTAATTACGACCTGAATGATTTATTTTTATAGCTCAAACGGAGCAAGTAAAAAATAAAATTCAAATAAATATCTGTAAAAATATAACGGCGAATGAAAAAAAACAAAATTCGACAGACATGGGCTCCCAGAGTAAAATTTTTCTTGTAGGCCCATGTCATCTGAAAACGTGCGACACGAATATTCTTCAAAAAAGGGATTTAGAATGACGTCAGAGATCCAGGACCGGGTAAAACAACATTGTTTTACCTAAGGAACACATATCTTTAAAAAAAATTCCGTGGTCCCTGGGGGTTTTTTCGCGAAAATACCGTGGTCCCTGGGGAAAAATAAGCAAAATCAGCTTCGTCCTCAACGTGTTAAGGTAATACATATAAACATAATTTAATCAATCAATCAATCAATCAAATAGTAAAACTGGCCGCACTTTGGCACCCCTGATCTACAATATCAAATTGCTCATCAGATAATGACTACACGGTTAGAAATTTTCGATTAAATTTTAATACTTTTGGGCTTACATTTGTGACTACACCAGAATTGTATTAAAGTTTAATACTCGTTTGTATTAAAATTAAAAAACAAAAATGTTCATTACGAATGGGATTCGAACCGGTTCGCTTTTAATACAATGGCTGTATGCGCAGCTTAACGAAATCAGCGAACGAAGTGTTATTTCTCTGTTGGCAAAAAGTTTATTTATATAGACATCAATGTAAAATGAAATTTCAATATTGATGTATTAAAATATAAGACAGCATGGTTTAAAAATCAAATATAATACAGTACACGTCCAATATAACGAAATAATTAATGCACGGGACAGTCGTAATATCGTAAAATTCGTTATATCGAAGTGTTTTTTTATTAAAGAAACTGGCTTTTATTATAGCATATATTAACTCGTATAAACGTTAAATTAGATTTTGCAATGCTTTTCTTACTGGCGATCACCTTTACTGGTAAAAAAAAGTTATTTTAGTTCAACAGTTATTTTTGAATTAAACCATGTTCGTTATTAGGAATGGAAAACATTTTTAGCGTTCTTAATTTAGAGACATCAATGGAAAAGTCTCAATTTGAAAAACTGTTCATTAAAATGAAAATTCGTTATATCGTTATACGTTATATTGGAAGTCAACTGTACTTACATATATAATATAATTTAATACAAAATTTATTAAAAAATTTGGTAATCTATTGAAAAGTATTAAATTTAACCCTTATCCTATATACATAGGTCAAAATTGCCAAACGACGTATTTCAACTAAAATACTACCGGCCATGTACAAGTATAGGGTGTTTTTTTTAGAGGTATAGAACTTTAAAATGGAATAAAACAAAGATGAATTTTTTAAATAGACATGAAAATTACTTTATTCGAAAGATAATCTTCTGGCATTATAATTTAAATATGACTTCTGGCATATGAACGCCACGGCTAGCTCGGACGTAGTCTAAAATGGAGGTCCAATTTTCAAGGTATATCGCGAATTACGCGAGTAATGTTGGCTTCGAAGTATTGAATCGTAGCTGGCTTATCGACGCATACTTTTGGCTTCACATAACCCCAAAAAAAAAAATTAAGGTGTGATATCACAAGATCTAGGCGGCCTTCTTGACTTCATAATTGCAAAAATCATGTGAATTTTGAGTGAAAATAAAGTTGAAATTTTAGTGACTATAATAAATTTGCACAATTTGGACGCGTTGTTCATGCGTCAACCTGTTCATGATGAAATGGCAAACCAAACTGAATATAAATGACATTAGAGTTGCCAGATTTGACCACAAAATCCCAGTTTTATCTCTATTCGAAAAACAAACCTCTAAAAAAACACCCTTTATAAGCTTTTATGACTTTTATTCTTTTGACTATATACACAAAAACTTCAAAGAAAATAGTTTCTAGCACGATTTGTTTGGTCAGTATAAAAAAAGTTACATTCACCGTCAACATAGGTCAAAATTGCCCAATACAATTTTTCTACGTTATATAGAGTCACAACACACTTGACACTGCGTGTAAAGTTCCGCTTATCGAAATTTTACTTTTACCGTTGTTTGGGAACTCTTTGTAACATTGGTCACACTGTGTATCGCTACATGCGAAACGGGGATTTCGTAGTGCTTCACCGAGAACCGATAAATATCGTTATCGTTATCGGGACCGAGAACGATAACGAGACGATATTAAAAAAAATTGTTCTCGTAGGACCGAGGCCGAGAACGAAAGAGGTCTGACCGATATCTTGTTCTCGGCGATAATGTAGTGTTTATCGTTCGATAAACACTTGATTATCGTCAGATAACCATTTAGAACGTTGAACGCGCATATACCATACACGTTTGCGTAATTTGCACTATATTTTTAATAAGCACATGTATGTGTGAGGATTCACATCACATTTGACCTTGGTAGCAAATAATACTTCAAATAATTCTTCTTCGACTTCATTTTTAGAGTTACCTAAATGTAAAAACAAGCATGTTTTATTCTTATTTTGTTTAGTCTTGTTTACTCTTGACATGGACCCAATTGTCTGCAGTAAGGACTGCATAAAGTGTAAGAGGGGTGGAAAAACGGTTAGTGCGCAGGTAAAGCCACTGGTCCGGCTAGTTTTAAGTGTATAAATGTAAACGATATTAACCGAGAAATATTGGCGATAACGAGACGAGAACGATGCGATAACGATAGAGGTCAAAAAATTATAGAACGAGAACGAGTACGAGACGATAAGCTCTACTACGAGGACGATACGATAATTTTTGAATTATCGTATCGTTCTCGTCTCGGTGAAGCACTAGGATTTTGACCTATTGTATTCTATTGGCAGGGGAATATCATGGACGTGAAAAGGTTTGGAAAGCTTATGAGATGATAAGAAATGTAAGCCCATCTTCAGGTGTTACGAGCCCCTGCAGATTTGAGAATATATCACGAGCTCTGCGATTCGATATGACGAGAGATAGAAACGAACGACGAGCTCGTGATAACTTAGTACCAATCAGAGATGTTTGGGATAAATGGGAATGCAACCTCAGAAAAATGTAAAGCCCAGGTGAGAATGTTACTATTGATGAGAAAATATCAGCATATCGAGGTCGATGCCCATTCAAGCAGTGTATTCAAAACCTAGGAAGTATGTATGGAATGAAAATTTGAGTTCTTTGTGATTCAAAAAGCAGTTGTGCTTGGTCGCTAAGAAAACTGTTAGATATTGGCGCTTGAAAAAAGATTTAATTTGGGAAGTGAAGAATCTTATTATTTGGCAACGGCGCTTGATCCTCGATACAAACTACGAACATTCCAATGGCATTCTACTATTTCTACGGCAAATAAGCGGCTTGCAAATTTAATTTACTTATCACTATATTCCGAAACCTCTTTACAAACAGTTACGTTCTAACCTAGTTCGAGTTCTGAACGAATTACAAGACGGGGTATATGTGTTTGTGAAAATATTATTAAGGAATCTGAAGAAGAAGCACCATGGTCCTATTTGTGCTCCGATACTTTAATAGAAGAAATTGAGAGATGTTTTCTATTTTCCAATATTGCAACAGATGCAGATCCTCTCAGTTTTTGGCGTAATGAGGCTCTGCACCCAAATTTAAAAAAATTGGCACAAATGTATTTCAGTTTTCAAATGACTTCTATCGCATCCGAGCGACTGTTTTCAACGACATGTCTTATCCAATCCGAGTTGCGAAATCGCATTTCACCGCATAACTTGAGGATGTTGTGCTTCCTTAATAAAATCGTGGTTAGTGTTAATTTTAATTATTAACTTTTATACTTAAAAAATAAATAAAATTAAAAAAAATAATATTAAAAAATAAATAATAATTTGAATTTCTTTATTACTTATGGCTGTTGATTTATTTATAATGATTTTACAACTTTGCGTTATAGTCAATCCTTCTTTTTAATGCAACATCTATGTCAGTCTCTGTGACAACTTTTTATATCGTATCGGTATCGGCGATAAGTTTTTATAAATATCGGTATCCGTATCGTAGCGGCTAAAACGCGTATCGTTGCATCCCTACTTTTAACGTCAATGCTCTGTAACTTTGAAACTAAGTGGAATAAGAAACAAATTTTGATACCATTTGAAAGAATAAAAATTGTAGTTTGAAAAAAATTTTTATTTATTGTAAAAAAATATTTCCTGGAATTTTTATAGTAGAAAATCGAAATATACAACTAAATTCCATGTCACAGCTTATATCATTCAGACATGTATAAATCGAAAAAACATTATTTAAAATAATGATTTTGTAATTTTAAATATGTAGTGTGGTAGCCCCTTTGGTCAACTACAGCCTAAAGACGGTTTTACATCGAAGCTGCAAGCTGTGGAGTTATAGCGCCACTCAATTCTAAATGCCTTTTTCAGGTCGTTTTTTTTTAAATGTTGTGTATTCGGATATTTTTTCCCAAAATCGCCCATAAATTTACAAGCACATATAGGTCAGGTGTCTATGCTGGCGATCATGTGCCCATCAAATAAGGGCACATGTATATTAACCAGAATTGAACTATGACCGCTTAGTATTTTGGGTTTTTATCTTGGTAAAACCGTAAATTTGTCTGCATGCCCAGAATTTCGGCTCTCAAACTACAACAAATACACGCGTCATTTTAGGATTTTTTCAACTGAATTTTTACGAATAAAAAAGGCAACAACAACGCAAATTATGCGGGATCGGATGCAAATTTGTTCCTTTGGAGAAGTCAAAATAAAAATCCTTGCTTTTTGAACGTCATTCAACTTTTTTAGAGTTATTCAACTTCTTTCATTTGTTTCAACATTTTTCAACCTCTTTCAACTTTTTTCAACATTTTCCGACTTTGTCAACCTTATTCAACTTTTTTGACTTTTTGAACCTCATTTAACTTTTCTAGAGTTATTCAACTTTTTTCAACCGTTTCAACATTTTTCAACCTCTTTCAACTGTTTTCACCATTTTCCATATTTTTCCGACTTTGTCAGACTCATTCAACTTTTTTCGACCTCATTAAATTTTTTTAGAGATATTCAACTTTTTTCGAGTTTTTCAACCACTTTCAACTTTATTCAACCTCATTCAATTTTTTCGACTTTTTCAGTCATATTCAACTTTTTCAACATCATCAAATTTTTTTTGAGATATTTCAACTTTTTTCGAGTTTTTTAAACTTTTTCAACTTTTTTTCAATCTCATTTAATTTTTTCGACTGTTTCAACATTTTTCAACCTTATTCAACTTTCTTCGACTTTTTGAACCTCATTCACCTTTTTTCGAATTATTCAACTTCTTTCAACTGTTTCCACATTTTTCAACCTCTTTCAACTTTTTCAACATTTTCCGAGTTTGTCAACCTTATTCAACATTTTTGACTTTTTGAACCTCATTCAACTTTTTTAGAATTATTCAACTTTTTTTCAACCGTTTCAACATTTTTTAACCTCTTTTAACTTTTTTCAACATTTTCCGCCTTTGTTATTCGCCTTTTTTCGACTTTTTTAACCTCATTCAATTTTTTTCGAATTATTCAACTTCTTTTAACTGATTCAACATTTTTCAACCTCTTTCCACTTTTTTCAACATTTTCCATATTTTTCCGACTTTTTGAACGTCATTCAGCTTCTTGATTTAACTTTTCTTGACTTTTTCAACGTCGTTCAACTTTTTTCAAGATTTTCAACTTTTTGGAGATTTTCAACCTCTTTCAACTTTTTCAACACTTTTCACTTTCACGCTTCAACTTCTCTCAACCTTTTTCTGTTCCATTTTTTTCCGACTTTTCCAACATTTTTCGCCATTTCAACCCATTTCAACATTGCCCATACTACTTTTTTAACCGTTATTGACGTTTTTCGAACTCTTACAACTTTCCTAATTTTTAATGTTGGTTTTTATATTAAATATTTCAAATTATTCAATATTAGTCTACTTTTTTCAACAAATTCCATATTTTTTCGATTTTTTCAACCTCAAAACGAAAAACCGAACAGTGGTCAGTCTCCAGGTACTACATATTATATCAATAACACTGGTCAACAGTGGTTTTGTTGCCCTGGATGTCTCTGCGGATTTCAATAGTTTCAGGTACCCAGATAACGAATATATTCGTGAAAGTTCTGGATTGGCTCTAGTTTTTAAGATATTGATGTATATACATATCTATATTATATGAAACAAAGTCAGGTTAGTTACACTCTGTATATCTCAAGAGCGGCTGGGCAGATTTTGA
Organism: Meiosimyza platycephala; assembly: GCA_963662105.1. Taxonomy (NCBI): domain Eukaryota; kingdom Metazoa; phylum Arthropoda; class Insecta; order Diptera; family Lauxaniidae; genus Meiosimyza; species Meiosimyza platycephala. The sequence goes on along the minus strand of OY759211.1, from coordinate 64,101,427 downwards.
TGATCTCTAGTTTTTTGGATTTCTCTCCGGCCTGAGAATGACATATGTTATAAAACTTTTATCTAAAGTGCATATTTAGGGTGGCCCTTATACAAACATATTTTTAAAATAGCATTTTCACAAAGACCTCGTAATTGATTCACACCGAATTTACACCACGTAGCTTTTATATCAAGTGGCATAGCTTAAGCTATAAAACTTTTATTTGGGGTGCATATTTAGGGTGGTTCTCATACAAAAATATTTTTAAAATAGCATTTTCACAAAGACCACGTGAGCGATTCACATGAAATTTACACCACGTAGCTTTTATATCAAGTGGCATAGCTAAGGCTATAAAACTTTTGTTTGGGGTGCATATTTAGGGTGGTTCTCATACAAAAATATTTTTAAAATAACATTTTCACATTCACATGAAATTTACACCACGTAGCTTTTATATCAAGTGGCATAGCTTAGACTATAAAACTTTTATTTGGGGTGCATATTTAGGGTGGTTCTCATACAAAAATATTTTTAAAATAACATTTTCACATTCACATGAAATTTACACCACGTAGCTTTTATATCAAGTGGCATAGCTAAGACTATAAAACTTTTATTTGGGGTGCATATTTAGGGTGGTTCTCATACAAAAATATTTTTAAAATAACATTTTCACATTCACATGAAATTTACACCACGTAGCTTTTATATCAAGTGGCATAGCTTAGACTATAAAACATTTATTTGGGATGCATATTTAGGGTGACGCTTATACAAAAATATTTTTAAAATAGCATTTTCACAAAGACCACGTGAGCAATTCACATGAAATTTACACTACGTGTCTTTTATCTCAAGAAACATAGCTTAGACTATAAAATTTTTATTAAGAGTGCATATTTAGGGTGGCCTATATACAAACATATACCATAATCGGTGGTGTGTCTGCTTGTAATTACGTAAGTTCTTTACGACTTGACCGATTGAGTTCATGTCAGCCGGGTCAGCTAGTTACACTATAGATAGCAGAATAAATGAGAAATTGAAACAAGTACATTCTATAAAATAAATTCTCTATTCCTTCCTTAGGGTTCAATCTATCTCCAAACCAAAAATATTTTTGGATGAGGACCACCCTAAATAAGCACCCCAAGAAAAAGTTTTATAGCTTAAGCAATGCCACTTCATGTAAAAGCTACGTGGTGTAATTTTCATGTGAATCGTTCACGTGGTCTTTGTGAAAATGTTATTTTAAAAATATTTTTGTATAAGGGTCACCCAAAATATGCATCCGAAATAAATGTTTTATAGTCTAAGCTATGCCACTTGATATAAAAGCTACGTGGTGTAAATTTCATGTGAATCGCTCACGTGGTCTTTGTGAAAATGCTATTTTAAAAATATTTTTGTATGAGAACCACCCTAAATATGCACCCCAAATAAAAGCTTTATAGCCTAAGCTATGCCACTTGATATAAAAGTTACGTGGTGTAAATTCGGTGTGAATCGATTACGAGCTCTTTGTGAAAATGGTATTTTAAAAATATGTTTGTATAAGGGCCACCCTAAATATGCACTTTAGATAAAAGTTTTATAACCTATGTCATTCTCGGGGCGGAGACAAATCCAAAAAACTAGAGATCATCAAAATCTGCCCAACCGTTCTTGAGATATACAGAGTGTAACTAAACCGACTTTGTTTCATATAATATAGATAGTACCTGGAGACCGACCACTGTTCGGTTTTTCGTTTTGAGGTTGAAAAAATCGAAAAAATATGGAATCTGTTGAAAAAAGTTGACTAATATTGAATAAGTTGAAATATTTAAGAAACGTTGAAAAGAGTTGAAAAGCCAAAAGTAAAAATTAGGAAAGTTATAAGAGGTTGAAAAACGTCAATAAAGGTTAAAAAATTAGTATGGGTTGAAAAGGCGAAAAATGTTGGAAAAGTCCGGAAAAAATGGATCAGAAAAAAGTTGAGAGAAGTTGAAGCGTGAAAGTGAAAAGTGTTGAAAAAGTTGAAAGAGGTTGAAAATCTCCAAAAAGTTGAAAGTCTTGAAAAAAGTTGAACGATGTTGAAAAAGTCAAGAAAATTTAAATGAAGTTGACAAAGTCAGAAAAATATGGAAAATGTTGACAAAAATTAAAAGAAGTTGTAAAATGTTGAAACAGTTGAAGGAAGCTGAATAACTCAAAAAAAGTTGAAAGAGGTTGAAAAAGTCGAAAGAAGCTGAATGACGTTCAAAAAGTCGGAAAAATATGGAAAATGTTGAAAAAAGTTGAAAGAGGTTGAAAAATGTTGAAACAGTTAAAAAAAGTTGTATAATTCGAAAAAAGTTGAATGAGGTTAAAAAGGTCGAAAAAAGGTGAATAAGGTTGACAAAGGCGGAAAATGTTGAAAAAAGTTGAAAGAGGTTAAAAAATGTTGAAACGGTTGAAAAAAGTTGAATAACTCTAAAAAAGTTGAATGACGTTCAAAAAATCGAAGAAAGTTGAATAAGTTTGAAAAATGTTGAAACAGTTGAAAAAATTAAATGAGATTGAATAAAGTTGAAACGGTTGAAAAAAGTTGAATAACTCTTAAAAAAGTTGAATGAGGTTCAATTAGTCAAAAAAGTTGAATAAGGTTGACAAAGTCGGAAAATGTTGAAAAAAGTTGAAAGAGGTTGAAAAATGTTGAAACAAATGAAAGAAGTTGAATCATTCTAAAAAAGTAGAATGACGTTCAAAAAGTCGAAGAAAGTTGAATATGGTTGAAAAAGTCGAAAAAATTGAATGAGGTTGAATAAAGTTGAAAGATGTTGAAAATCTCGAAAAAAGTTGAATATCTCTAAAAAAATTTAATGAGGTCGAAAAAAGTTGAATGAGCTTGACAAAGTCGGAAAAATATGGAAAATGTTTAGAGAAGTTAAAAAAAGTTGAAACAGTCGAAAAATATTTAAATAAATCACAAAATGACCCATTTGCAACATTTTGTTATAGTAGGAAGTACTACGCCCATTGATGCAATCCCGTCGAAGTTCATTTAATTTCAGAGTTTTTACTAACCGACATATCTATACCAAATTTTAAAAAGATAACTCTCATAGCACACTAAATATAACACAAAACGGGTTTTGCTTGTATGGGAGGTGCCGCGCCCACTGATTCATTCCCGTCGAAATCCAATTAATTTTAAAGCTTATAAAGGGTGTTTTTTTTAGAGGTTTGTTTTTCGAATTGAGATAAAACTGGGATTTTGTGGTCAAATCTGGCAACTCTAATGTCATTTATATTCAGTTTGGTTTGCCATTTCATCATGAACAGGTTGACGCATGAACAACGCGTCCAAATTGTGCAAATTTATTATAGTCACTAAAATTTCAACTTTATTTTCACTCAAAATTCACATGATTTTTGCAATTATGAAGTCAAGAAGGCCGCCTAGATCTTGTGATATCACACCTTAATTTTTTTTTTTGGGGTTATGTGAAGCCAAAAGTATGCGTCGATAAGCCAGCTACGATTCAATACTTCGAAGCCAACATTACTCGCGTAATTCGCGATATACCTTGAAAATTGGACCTCCATTTTAGACTACGTCCGAGCTAGCCGTGGCGTTCATATGCCAGAAGTCATATTTAAATTATAATGCCAGAAGATTATCTTTCGAATAAAGTAATTTTCATGTCTATTTAAAAAATTCATCTTTGTTTTATTCCATTTTAAAGTTCTATACCTCTAAAAAAAACACCCTATAGTAACAGACATCTGTATACCAAATTTCATTAGGATTACTCGTACAGTTCACCAAATATAGCACAAAACGTTTTTTGAATCGATGGGAGGTGCCACGCCCACTGATGAAATCCCGTCGAAATCAAATTAATTTCAAAGCTTATAGTAACCGACACCTCCATACCAAATTTCATTAGGATTACTCTATAGTTCACCAAATATTGCACAAAACGTTTTTTGCTTGAATGGGAGGTGCCACGCCCACTAACAAAATCGTGTCGAACTCTATATAATTTCAAAGCTTATAGTTACCGACATCCCTATACAAAATTTTATTAGGATTACTCATATAGTTCACCAAATATTACACAAAACGTTTTTTGCTTATATGGGAGGTGCCATGCCCACTGATGCAATCCCATCGAAGTCCAATTAATTTTAAAGCTTATGGTAGCCGACATGTTAGCACCAAATTTTAGAAAGATTACATTAATAGCACACTAAATATAACATTTAACGTTTTTTGCTTGTATGGGAGGTACCACGCCCACTTTGTACTATTTCACCCATTTTTGGTTAAAAAATACCTTATAGCAAGTATACCTACCATTTTAAATTTCATATCGACTGCATTGTTAGTTCTCCTATTATAACGAGTTTTGCCAGTATAGTGACATATCATGTTATGATAACTGCTTTTAGTGGTATTATCTATAAAATTTTTATGAAAATCGTCAGTGCCGTTTTTGAGTAATATTGAATCATCTGTGTACCAAATTTTAATACAATATCTTGAATGGTTTTCGAGATATGACGTTATGAAAATAAAAGTTTAGGGCTGTGCCACGCCCCTCCAGGAGCCCGTGATAAGTTAAAACCCAGCCCAATCCTAATTTTGTTCACATATGTACTTAACCCCCAAGTTTCATCAAAATCGCTGCACCCGTTTTGGAAATAAAGTCTGAAAATATATATATATATATAAATATATATATATAAGTATGTAAATGAATACAATATTTGCTCGTTTAATAATAGTAGATATACATCAATATCTTAAAAACTTGAGCCAATCCAGAACTTTCACGACTATATTCGTAATCTGGGTACCTGATGTTATAAAAATCCGTAGAGACATCGAGGGCAACAAAAAAAAAAGTTAATTTTGTTGAGCTGTGTAATAATTGATATTTTTAGATTTTCTTATCACCCTCATTTTGAAGTAAATAATTTCATGATACATAGTATGAAAGTGAATGCAAAGATAAGCCCCGTTGAATTTATACGAAATGTTTGTTATCGTCGAATTGTGTATAAAATATTTCAGATTTATATAAACGTATGTTGTATATAAACGGCTTAATGCGCCGGAGGAATAGCAAGGAATAAATAAGCAAAATACGTTTTAAGTAAATACAAATTTTATAATTTCATCCACAACTAAATAATTTGGCAATTAAATAAAAATGGAATAAATATAAATAGTTTTTAGAAGTTTTAAGAAATCAAAAAGTTTGTGAATTGGACTAAAAACAAATGTTTCGGTATCTAATGGAATAGACAATGTTTTAACATTTTTTTGTGAATGTGACTCATCTAATGTGAAGAGATTGTGTATAAAGAGCACGCATTTGTTTGAACTTCTTTCATTCCATTATATGTGCCCTTGAAGTGAAAATAATATGTTAGATTGCCCAAATAATAGAAAAAAAATACTTAGTGTTGATTTCATCGCGAGGCGTATTCCAAAAGAATCAACTCCACTGCCAACAGCTGATAGCTGTTCACTTAACATTTTTGTGATAACATACTTTTTTCAATCTCCGAAGCCGAAATACTAAGATATTAAACACAGTGACTTTTATGACATAGTTCGATGATTAATTAATTTGGTATGTATATAATTTTAGAAGCTAGAAGCATTCCGATTTTTGTCGATAACTGACAAGTACCATAGCAGAAAAAAGAATAGAACTTCGGTTTTAGAATCTGGGGAAATGTGATTTTGGCTTAAGTTGCGCATTGGGGTTTTTAACAATGACGTACAACTCCCTCTGCTCTGCCATTTTGTATTTTATTAGGATTTTCTATTTTATTTATTTAAATTTATATGAAGTTTTTTGAATATCTTCCGTCGTTTTTTATTTACATTTTACAAATAATACGAAATTTCTTTTGTAAAAGTCTACTCGGATCTGACGCTGCGGGGTGAAAATGTAGGCCAAAACAAGAAACCATTTGGCTCAGTTGGTTCAAGTTGGCTCAAATTTTCGAGAAAATAACATTTGAATTTTGCACCTAGATTCTTATGGTTTTTTCGATATATCTCGAAAGCAAACTGATTTTTATTGCATCTGATGATAGGGTTTTGTTCATCTCTTCAATATCAACAACTTTCAACCAACAAATCAGATCTTTTGGATACTTTTTCGGCAAGTTAGAGCACAAAATTCTCAAACAAAGTAACATTTTTTCGGTTAGAAAGGGTTAATGCCAAAAGTTTTTGTTAAAATGTTATCTCATAATAAGACTGTAGAATAATAACGAGTTTTTTTTTAAAAAATAACGATTTTTTGAAAAAAATTGGTCCAAATTCCGGAAAAGTTATCATATCTCGAAAACTACGAGCCGGATTTGAAAAATTTTTCTGTCAATATTGTAGCTTATTATATTACCTTTCATATGACATCCCAATTTTGGAAAGCAATGCAGGCGTGTCTGACTTATATTGACTTTTAGAAAAACTATATCCGAAAGCTGTATCTCCGAAACTAGATCCGAGCGTCACTTTTTGATTCCATGTTCATTCTGAGAATTCAAGAGCACATAAGAAAATATTTAGCTTAAAATCAATTTTGATTGTGTGCTCAACTGTATTTGTGTCTTTAGCTACTTTCAGCTACTCTAATTTTGAATGGTATTTATTTGGCTTGATTAAAGAAACAAATTATAAGCCAAATATTTTCTTATATGCTTTAGAATTCTAAGAATGAATATGGAATCAAAAAGTGACGCTAGAATCTGGTCTCGGAATATAGCCATCGGAAGTTGCGAATATAGCTTTTCTAAAAATCTATGTAAGTCAGAAATGGCTGCATCGATTTTCAAAATAGGGGTGTCATATGAAAGGTAATATAATAAGCTACAATATTGGAATGAAAATTTTTCAAATCCGGCTCGCAGTTTTCAAGATATTACGACTTTTTCAAACATTGGACCGATTTTTTTCAAAAACCGTTATTTTTTCAAAAAAATTTGTTATTAGTCTACAGTCTTATTAACATATTTATTAAGCTCAATTTATTCCCTTTAAAACGATATAACATTTTAACAAACATTTTTGACATTAACCCTTTCTAACCGAAAAAATGTTACTTTGTTTGAAAAATTTGTGCTCTAACTTGCCAAAATTGTATCCAAAAGATCTGATTTGTTGGTGAAAGTTCGGTTGCAATAAAAATGAGTTTGCTTTCGAGATATATCGAAAAAACCACATGAACCTAGGTGCAAAATTCAAATGTTCATTTCTCGAAAATTTGAGCCAACTTGAACAAACTGAGGCGAATGGTTTCTTGTTTTGGCCTATATTTTCACCTCGCAGCGTCACATCCGAGTAGACTTTTACAAAAAAAAATTTTGTTCCACAGTGTTATTTTATATTTGAGCTGTATTTGAGAAAAATAATTTTTATTGCTACGAAGCAACCAGCAAATCCAGAAGCAGGATTTTAATTTTGACTTCTTCTAAAGAACAAATTTGCAACCGATCCCGCGTAATTTGCGTTGTTTTCGCCATTTTTATTCGGAAAAAATCAGTCGAAAAAATCCTAACAAAATGCGTGTATTTGTTGTTGTTTTTTGTAGTTTACAACCGATCTCGTTATTTGTATTGTTGTTGCTCTATTTGAGCCGAAAAATTCAGATGAAAATTTGCACATATTACTATATATTCCAGTTGTTTGCTTGTATGTGTTTCACATTTTGCTATTTGTCGCAACCAGAACTTTTTCTGAGGGGGTTTTACTTGAAACAAATCATTAGTTAACGCAAGTAAATACCTAAATAGATTAAATGAAAATAATTTAATTTAAATAATGAAAATAATTAAATTTTGAATGACAAGAATTGGATATTCTTCAATATTAATAAGGAAAATAAACTAAAATGTCAATACACACAGCTAATACTAACGTGTTATTTTTATTTGGGCTTAAACCTTAATAAATTCAAAAATATTTATGTTGGGGGCTTCAGGATCCTTGATCAAATGATCAACTACATGTGTTCAAACTGAAAAATAAAAATAATATTCATCATGTTTGATTTTCTTAGCGCCTGCTTCAAACAAAAATGCCTTTGTCTTATCGTATGAATTGAAATTATTTTACAATAATCAAAATATATTCAATTTCTATATATTTTAACATATGGGCATTTCCACAGAAAAGTCCACCGAGATGAAAAAATTAAAAGTTAAGCAACAGTTTTTTTTACTTGTATTATTAAAGAGAAATATTAAAAATTAATTATATTAAAGAGTTCAAAGCTTTCCTTAGTTGCGATGGCGAGATATCATGAAAGAGATATGATGAATTTGATTTTGTTTTTATATGAGGGGCGTGTCGTCGCCCATTTTCTTTTTAAAATCAAACTACAGTGCCTCACAAAAGTATAGGGAATTTGAAATTTTTTGAATGAATCTTAAATTTTTTTAAAAGCGAATGAGTTTTTTTAAAAAATCAAACTAAGTAATTGTGACTGTGTATCTAATTTAATTTACTAACAAAAATTTTTCGTATATGTAGCTTAAAATTATAAAAATTAATTTATAAACAAAAAGTTAATTGAATTCAGTGCACAAAAGTATTCGGAATTTCGAACAATATCTTAAATAGTAGATCAAATAGTAGGTAATCCAAAAGTAGTGGAACACTCTTCAAAATCAATTTACAGTTAGATTTATGTAGTCTAGTTCAGTTTCCATTTTGTTTTCAGTATTTAGCGTTGGACTTTTTTTATTGTGATTTTGTAAAAAGAAATATGGTCAGAAAATCAAAAAAAAAGCTTTCGAAGAAAAAAAAAAATTATTTTTAACTTGGGTGAGCGAGGAAAAACCCTTAAGGAGATTGCTGGCAACGTAAGAATAAGTATTTCGACCAATCACAGCATTTAAGAAAGAAGCAACTTTCATAATTCTCAACTCTCCGACAGGCCAGCGAAAGTAAGCATTCGAGACAAGGCGGCTATCATGCCCACGACTATCACCCACGTTCTTCAGCAGTGGAAATCAATAAATGCCTAGCTGAATATGCTGGAGTACACGTAAGTGACGAAACGGTTCGTTGGAAACTCAAATGTGCCGGTTATAATGTAAGAACTCCACGTGTCAAGCCATTAATAAGTAAGGGTAACCAAATAAAGCGCTTGAAGTTTGATAAAAGCACTTAAATTGCAACGAAGAGGTTTCGTCTAGCGTTCTTTTTAGCGACGAGGCAAAATATAAATTTTTGGACTTGATTGCGGAAATAAAATATGGTTCAAGTGCTTTTTTCCAAACTCCAAGCACTTCTTACGGTTCCGATTAAATTTCCGAACGCTAAGAATTTTTGTACAAAAAATTATTAGAAAAAAATTTTTTTTTTTTTCATTTAACTTAAAATTACAAAAAACGAAACTTTTTTTTCAAAATTGGGGTCTGGCGATTTGTTGACATTTAAATTACCCTTCAGTTAAAAACAAAAATTGTTCGTTTCCTATAAAATTTCCGGTCACAAGCAATTTTTGAAACAAAAAATATTTAAAAATAATGTTTGTTTGGCTTTTTCCAAAAAATCATATTTTTATTTCAAAATTTTGACTCTGAAAATTTGTTGGAATTTAGATAAGCTTTGATTAAAAGAAAAAATTGTTAATTTCTGACAAGATTTGCGCTGTGTAGCGATTTTTGAACAAAAAAAAATATTTAAAAAAATAAATTTTTTTGGCATTTTACTTAAAATAATAAAAAAGTTTTGCTTTTTTCCTACCATTTATTAGCATTTTGGTTAGCTTTTATTTCAAAAAACAATTGTTCATTTCCAACAAGATTTGCGGTCTCCAGCAATATTTGAACCAAAACTCGATTCGGGACAACAGTGCAGCGACGCGCAGTATTTTCAGAGGTGCGCGGAAGAATTTATTTATTTGGGAAAGTCCGTATTTGGCGACCACTCTGAAAAAATTAGTTTTTAAAGGAAATTTGACGAGGAATTCAGTGGTATTTTTTTTAGTTTTTTTTTTAAAGAATGGTATTCACTCTAAAAAATAACTTTAAACAATTGATTTGTTATAAAAAATATTAATTTTTCATTTAATGCCCAAGGAAAAAATTTTACAAGAAAGCTGATCTCTTAAGCTTTGAAACGATATAAAAAATTATTTTTCCGATAAAATTTACCGGAGATATAACTATTTGAATATGAGCGTAAAACACCAAAAAACGTAAAACCTTTGACCTTCGCAACTCGATATCTTTCGATATATTCGATAACAAATCTATTCCTGCTTTTCGTGTCCACTAAAATAATGAATGAATATGTAAAAAAAATTTGGAGCGATTCCAAGATGTGTCGGTCAGAAAGTGTTCGGAATGTAAAAGAACGTATCACAGAAACTTGTTGAATTTTATCTTACAAATTTATGTTCATGATTATATCAATTGCACACCAGAAAATTGCCAAATTTTTATTTTCGAAAAACATTCGAATTGATCGATTACAAAATTTTCTCGAGTTTTGTGCCGGGTGAATGCCAATGCACTAACCGGCAAAACAAAAACACTAATGCAGAGATGAAACATATACTTTAATCCTTACCGCAGGAAATTCGTGCTAATAGCTGTTAGGTTAGGCTACGTTCTTTCCGGGAGATATCTTTATTAATTTCACAATGGATTTGAGATCTTTTGATGTTAGTTCATCTAAAGAGTCGAAGAAGTAACTGCCGAAAGCTTTAAAGCCTCGCTGCGCTAAAAAAGGGCATTCGCAGAGAAAATGGGAAATAGTTTCTTCAACATCTGGATCTCTGCAGCTCCTGTAAAGGTCTCCGATGTAGAGCAGACCGAGCTTGGCGGGGTGTTTGCCAATAAAATAGTATATACTACGTACTGTGCAAAATTAGCAAAAGTTGGCATTGGAATGCAACGAGGAAGCTTTGAGTTAAAATTAAATAAGCACTTTACAATGCATAGAAACAACTGTGGTATTGTGTACAGATATGGACTTTTGAATATTTTTTTAAACAAATGATACTTCGAAAAACTATTTTAAAAATAGTAAAGAGAAACGTTCTCCTCAAACTTTTTGCAAGGCCCACAGTTGACGAAAAATTCTACTTTGGACCCTGAAAACACAGTCTTAGACTCACCACCGACTCTTCTATACAAAAAAAAATACAAACTTGGATTGAACTATTTAGTCAAGCCGTAAAAAATTATATAATAATTATTTAAATTCCTGTGTCAACTGAACTTTACAAGAACGTTAGCCTAGATCTTTCTGCAAAATGCTATACAAAGTGGTTGGGGATAGGAGCAATTTTTGTGATTGTCTCCAAATGAACAGATCTCAGCTGCCGCGGCGACATTATCAACTGACATATTCGAATAAATACAAGTTAGTACAGTGCTGGATTTATAGATAGGAACACTAGGCACTATGTTAAATAATGTGGGAAGATAAATTAACATCAGCTTTTCTAAACGTAGATATTGCTTTACGTATATTCTTGAGTTTGATGGTTACAAATTGTATAGCAGAAATATCATTCTCACAACTATAGAGATTAAATAATCCTTGTCGTACTATGATGAAGCAGGATAGATTGGATGCATTATAAATAATATGCATTGAAAGTAATCTTTTACGTGAAATCCATTTTGACGATATTATCAAGGGTTTTGCTATTAAAAAGTCAAGGAAACAGTATTTCGGCCAATAAAGCATATGTACATTAAAAATTGTAACTATTTTATTTCAAATAAAAATTCAATATAAAATGAAAAATGAGGCTCCATTAGTCTTCAAACCACTAACCTGAAGCAGACATAAAATCGTATCAATTAAATTAACTAAAGCAGTGAGAGAAGGCACTTGCTGACAGTGAAAATTTAACTTAGAATATTTTTTCTTATAACATTAAGCTTTTAACATAATTTTAAAATTTTTGCTAGATAGCTAAGAAGGCTAAAAGCTGTAGTAGCTAAACTCTATTTTTGTTATAAGTGCGGTGCGAACTCTACGAAACGTTTGCGCGATATTTTCATAGTGCATAATGCCTTTTCTTAGGGAACGGTGTGCCCAAATAAAGCGATGACACGTGGCCTATAACTACACTTTAAGTCTTTAGATACATATATCTATACGAGAAACGCCCATTGATCATTTAGACAGCATGACTGGTATAGCTGTTTCAATTTTTAATTTGGTTCCTTCAAGTGATTTTTATAAAAACTTGTGAGTTATGGATACTTATCAATATCAATTTTAAGAATCTGATGAGCATCGGCCAAACTTTCTTAAGTCGTCTGACGCAAATTCACTTGCCGCAGGTCTACTAATACTTCCCTTGACTTAATTCTAATCAATTTCATTTTTATTGGCGCGACACGTTTTCAATAATAATTTTTAATAAATTTTTTATATGAATCTTTAGAATACCACCGACACACGTGCATTTTGATGATGCCAACGATATGAGAAACGTGCAACCACTTGCTAACCAACAACAACAACCAACATCATCAGATCAAAAACATTAAAATGAAAGCAACCAACGAACGTTAAAAAAGGACTCCATCAACGCAATCCGAGAGACGAGACGATTATTCAAATATATCCTGTTGGAAAAACATTCCCGAAACAGCGGTACAGCTATAAATTATAAGGAAGTATTATAATATTACTTAAGGACTTTTTTATAATTTGATAGAAACACAGGTTTCTAACTAAAAATTGTAAGACGGCTACGCATTGTTATGTCGATATTTTCATAACCATTTTACATAAATGTGGCTGAATTTCGTTGTTATAGTCCTCAATTTCCTCAAACAAGACGTAAGTGGTCGTGAACTGGTTGACATATACTTTAGACTTCAAAAAACCACAAAAAAATAAGTCACATGATCTGGATGACCTATTTAAATCACACGACCATTAAATAACTTATGCAGTAAATAAAATCATTTCGGGCTGTATGGCATGTTGAAAAAAGGCACAAAAAAACTGGATTCTCATGTTGCGAGCCCAAATGCGACAATTTTAACGATTATCGAAGCTATCTAGATGAAAAAAACACTCATCTTGTACTTACCCTGGCATAACCAATTAGTTTTGACATTGTCTCATTTATTAGAAAGAAATTGAAAATTTAATACTTTGATATATGAGATCGTTAGATTATATAATATTGTTGCTATTTTGGGAGAAAAATCTGTTGTCTTAAGAAAGGACCCTTTTTTGAAATATTTGACCCCAAGGTGTTTTGTTCAGTTTAGGAGAAGAATACATTATTCTATCAGCCCATTTTTTATAATTTTTCGGATAAAATAGTAGTTGTTTGTAAGCTTTCTTATTAGAGGAGTAAAAATACTATGTCTTCTAAAAATACAAAAGGTGTTAGTGATTCACCAGGTCAGCAAGCAGCATTGACCAAAAGGAAATCTACTGATATTGATGAAGATGGTGCACTAAAGACTAAAGTGGGGAAATTCCAGCCTAGTATCAGTAACACCGTTGATAATAACAGTAGTTCAGGAAAAAGGAAGCTGTCTGATAGTAATAATATTTCTCCACTAAAAAAATCTAAAGAACAACAATCTGCAGACACATATTCATCATCAATAGGGTTAAAATCCTCCCTACATGGTAATATTTATCAATTAAAATTATTAATGTTATTTGCACATCGAGGATTAGAACAAGTGCATAGTTTTCGCTTAGCAACCGAAATGGATGCAGCTGAGAAATTTGATGATTTAGTATTTCAATATATCATAAAAGATAATCAGGGAAATGAAATAGAACAATATCGTTTTTTACAAGCCAAACATAAGCAAGATGAGAAAACGAAAATAACTTATAATAATTTAAGTACGGAAAATATTAAGGATGAATTTAGTTTAATAAAATATTTTACTTCTTATCGTAAAATTAAACAAAATCCAAAGTTTATTCTTTGTACAAATGCTGGGCTTGATTTGACTAATTTAGACGAAGTAGGGATTAAATATGAAGAACTAAACAACAAAGTTGATAAATTTCTGCAATTTAAAGCATCAACACATTACAAGCTTATTCTTAATGATGAACATGAACTATATAAAAAATTACGACTTACCTCTGATTTACATATGCTTGTAAAAGCATTGGTTAAACATATAAAAGAAAAGGTAAGTCAATTTTTTTACATAAAGACTCTATTTTTACACCTTATCACATAGCACTAGTAAAAGAAAAGGTGATTGAGGTAGATGATAAAAAAAAGAAAGGCGAATATATTGGAAAATTTTCTCAAGAATTTATCAAAGACATAAATGATCAAAACAATGTTTCAAATTTATCTGATTCAGCTAAAACATTAAAAAATGTTTTACAAGAGTACTTAAATGAGGATAAAAAAAAAAAATTAATAGAATTAGAAAAAGTTGAATTAAAAGTATCTAGTACTTTTGGTAAAAAGTTTGATCCAATTCCCGATCCTCAAATTTCTGATATAGAGGAGTTTGCTAAGGAGATTTTTGCGTTAATAAAAGAATCTAAAGATAATTCTCAGAACAATAATAAAACTTTTAAGATTAATGGGAAAACATACAACAAAAACTCAAAAGACCCTGCTAAGAAAGCTGTGGCAGATAATATTCAAAAACTAGCTGGACATGTATTAGTACGAGATGAAGATGATGAAAAGTTAATACGTTTTAGGCAATCATTTTTTGCTAAGAACGATTCTAGTAAATTACTACCAGGTAACATAGAAAAATTCAGGAAGAAATTAAAGGAACAACTTGAATATAAAAATATTAGTTTTGATAGCCTTAATAAGTATAGAATTGAGGCAACCCAAGAAGTTTGTGATACTTGCGAAGAAAACCACTTGGACTTTAAACCTCCTACTTTACCTAATGATTCGGTTGATGATAAAGAAATTACTAACTTTTTCGAAGAACTAGTCTTAGCTGTTAATCAGCCAAACGAAGTAGAGCTTGGAAAAATTATAGCGCAAGAAATAGGAGAAGAAATTAATTTAATAGACGCAGATCTTGTTAGCCATAATTTTCTAAACTACATGTTAGACTGGATGAAACGCAAGGGCGTGGTGAAAACCCAGGAAGGAGAATACCTTGATAAAGAAGATATCAAAGCTTTTTTTGATAAAGGCAAGGAAAAAATAGCTAAGTTGGTATTAGTTGGTCCGACATCTGAATATAGTGAACGCATAAAAGAACTTGGAGTTAGCTTTGAGAAAATACAAATACCAGGCAAACTAAAAGAATTTCTAAACTCTGATACAGATCAAATCTTTATTCTATTGACTAAATTCACTACAAAATTAGGTGCTGTGAAAGTACGTCAAGTTTTAAAAAGTACAGATAGGTATAATAAGTATGAAGATAGCTATATTTTTATTAGCTTAAAATCTCTGCTACGTATACAAAAAAGAGTAGAAGAAGCCTATAAAGCAGAGGAAAGTAAGCTGCTAATAATTGAATGTTGCCAGAAAGAAATCTATAATAAATTACCCGAAATTATAAATATTGCCCTAAGTAACACCAATAAAAAAATCATTCTAATCACTAAAGATGGTGATGAATCAGATGTACATAACTTTAAAAAAAACTTTGGCAACAAATTTGAAACATTAGAAGATACTAGCAATTTTATCGATTTAACGCCTGAATCGCAAAACACCGTGCTAAAACAAGAAGTGGTGTTTCAAGGCAAAAAAACAAGCTTTGATACAGTAATAGTAGCATCAAGCTTAAATAGTCTAATAAACTCAAAAATACTAGCTAAGCTCATTGAGAGAACAGAAATCAAAATAGGTAGTGAACTAAAGGATTTAGGTGAGATTAATGATTATTATATACCTCGTAGGTTTAATCGGCAAGTAACCTTTAATAAGGCAAAGATTAAAAAAGGTATTGAAAGTTGCCGCATATCAGATTTTTTTGTTATTAGTGGCACCGATAGTGAACTAACACATAATATTAATAAAATTTATGTGTTTGATAAAAATAATCATGAATCAGCAGGTAATAAGTTTCAAGAATTATGTGAACAAAATATAGGATCTAACATTCATTGGTTAAAGAGTGAGTTAGGAAAACTAATTTGGCATCAGTCTGAGGGCTCTATATCCAATTTAGTGAAATATAGAGATAGAGTTGATAGCAATAATGATAAAACATCTAAAGCAGGTTTACCAGAAGAGAAATATTTAGAAGAAAATAAATCTAAAATTGTGATTATTACTGATCCAGCAGGAATGGGTAAGAGTACAGTATTGACTAAGTTATCAATGCATATAAAAGAAGCTAATCCTGGTCTATGGGTGATTAGGATTGATTTAAATGATTATACTTCAGTACTTCAGAAAGAGAAAAATAAAGCTAATAGACAAGATTTTAGTAATCAGGATGTAAATATAGTAATTAATTGGCTATCAAATACTTTTTTAGAATCACAAGAACAGTCACAGCTTAAAACTAAATTAGAACAAGAGTTATTTAAAAGCAGTGTTAATGGTGAAGGTAAAATAGCTTTGATATTTGATGGATTTGATGAAATTAGTCCAGATTATCAGGAAGTGGTAATTGATATATTACAAGCATTAAAAAAATCTAAAGTAGAAAAACTATTTGTTACCGCTAGAACGAATATGAGAGTGCTACTAGAAGAGAAATTAGAAGTATTTTCTGATATATTAGAGCCATTTAACCACCCAAATCAAATTGAATTTTGTACTAAGTTCTGGACTAAAAAGTTAAAGTTAAATGATTTAAGCCAAGAACGATTAAAGACATATGCTAAATCATTAATTGAGAAATTTTGTACATCAATTAATGATAGAGAACAAGAATTCATAGGTATTCCACTACAAACGATGATAATAGCAGAGGTTTTTCAACAAAACAAAGAAGGAATTCCAGAAGAATGGGAAGGATGTAAGGAGTTTTTAACCGCTGATAACATTAACAAGGACCCTAAGTTACCAGAGAAGTTTGATTTACTTAGTTTGTATGAACATTTTATAAAGAGAAAATTTTATGATTTCTATTTGCAACAAAAAAAAGGCAGAGATTTTAGTAAAATAGGTGAAGAAAAAAATGCAAAAAGAGATTATAAGGAATTTAAAAAAATGCATGAGACACTGGCATTGTCTGGATTATTAAGTCATGAAGATTTAAAAAAATTACTTTCTGCGAAAGAAAATAAAAAATTAAAAAAATGGATACAATATGTATATTAGGAACGAAGGAATTATTGATAAAATTATAGACAATAAACCACATTTTATTCACCGTACTTTTGCTGAGTATTTTGCTTCCTTCTCTCTTGTTAAAAAGATGTCTTCGAAATCAATATCAATTAAAACCATATGTACAGCAGTTGATAATCTAGCAGCTAATGCATCATCAGTGTTTATTAGCAGTATAGCTAATATTTTAAATGAAAAAAAAGTAAGAGTAAAACGCTATACAATATTAGAATTTATTACTAGAAACAAAGAAAATTATTTAAAGTTTTTTAATGCTTTACTAAATATAGACTATCAGGATGATCAAGGTAAAACATCCTTACATTATGCTGTTCAACATAATGATGGAGAGACTATAGAGTATGTACTGAACTATAAACATGTTGGTTTAGAAAAAGATATTTTGAAGCATGGTAGCTTTAAAAAACCAGAATATGAAAATTCTAATCTGGTAAAGTTTGTAAATAAGAAAGATAAGAAAGGTAAAACCGCTTTAAATTATACTGATAATTCTGATACTGATAAGTTAGGCACGATGTTTTCTTTCAAGTTATTGTTGAAAGGTGCCAATATCGATAATTTAACGCAAGAATATCTAAAGACGTTAATAGATTATATGTTAACAACCGAGTCTATTTATAAACCCATTGACGATAATTATAATTTTGATTGCAACATTTTAAATGCTTCTACAAATATTGATAATAAGTTCCGACCAATACAGGAAAAATTATTAATGGCGTACCCAAAAATATTCCCTTCATTGAGTCAAGAAGATCAACAACTGTTGTTAGCTTATTTTTGTGTACATGGGCGTGTCAACGTGATTGATACTTTATTGATAAGTATAAATGATGAAGAGCAAAAAAGGCTACTTAAAGCAGGACTTCGCAATACCAATGTTAATTCTTTAAGTCATGTTAATAATAGTAACCATCTTAGTGATGATGACAGATTAAAGATTACAGAATACCTATTGAAAAAAGGTGGTATAAAACAAAATTCCGATGATGATTTCGATTGTGAGGATACTGCCAGTTATAATCCATATATCACAAATATTTTACAAGGTGCTGCTGAAAATGGCCATATAAAGACTTTTCAGCGTTTCATACGCCAGGAAAAACCGAAAAATTATCACGTACATTTAGGAATAGCATCTGGAAGGCAACAATTCAATATTATTCAATATTTATTGGAAAATCATAGAGAGAAGCTTACACATCATGGAAATACTCCTTTACATGGTGCTGTTATTCCTGGAGCCAACTTAAAAGTTATTAAATTTCTAATTGATAATGGAGAAGATGTTAATGCTCAAAATGATGAAGGTGATACTCCCTTACTTAAAACAATAAATTATTCTCATGGCGATGTTAAACAATTAAACGTAATAAAATGTCTAGTAGATCATGGCGCCGATGTTAATATAGCAAACAATAAAGGTTACACACTTTTGGATTACGCTCTTAAATACGATCATCAAGATATTTTAAAATATCTTTTGGAATGTAAAGGTGAAATTAAATTAACTTCCGAATTAATAAGAAATAAAGTTGAATTTTTTAAGAATCCTAAAGAATTTAATTTGAACCTTGCTGACAAAAATGGTATGCCACGTTTACATCGTGCTATTCGTGAAAATTTTAAATGGGTTGAATTTATTCTAAGCAATGGAGGAAATGTAAATATTGAAGATCAAGAAGGAAAAACCCCCTTACATGTTGCTTCTCAGTTTGGAAAAGTGGAAATTGTAAAGCTATTGCTTCAATATGGTGCTATGTATGATAAAGCTGACAAAACACACAAGAAACCTATTGATTTGTCTCATAATGCAGAAGTTTCGTTGATATTAAATACACTTGACAAACTGTTCGGTAGTCAAGACTTAGAGAAGAGTTTTGACGAACTTTATTTAGAACGTGAACGTAATTGGCCTGGTTGGGAATATAATTTTGTATGGGATTCTTATAACCCCATGATATTCCTATTAAATGCAAGAAATCATAAAGAAAAAAGTTTATTACATATAGCTGCTAACACAGATGGTCTCGGAGCCCTTATAACTTTTTTAGAATTTAATCATGCTGCTCTTCTGAAAAAAACAGATAGATTTATACAAGATATATACAAACACTATCAAACTATATCAATCGATGCAATAGATTCTCAAAAAAATTCACCACTACATCTTGCTGCACAAAATGGTCATAAAGGAATTGTTTCTCTGCTTTTAGATAAAGGAGTAATTTTCAACGCTAAGAATCTTGAAGGTGAAACTCCTGAGGAACTTGCCAAGAATAACAATCATGATAATATCACTAAATTGCTGCAGCCAACTAAAAACTTATTTATTGCTATAGAACAAAATCAAAATAATTTGGAAGACATTAAAAGTTATATCAATGAAGGAGCATATATTAAAGTTAAAGACAAAAATGGTAAAACACTATTACACTGGGCTTCTTCATCTGGTCAACGCGATATTGTACAATTTTTATTAACAAAGGGAGCAAATATTGGAGCTATTGATGTAAACAATCGGACTCCACTATACTTCGCTACTGAAAATAATAAAATTAAAATTGTTAAATTGTTATTAAAAAATGGTGCTATTTTTGATGCAAAAGACATACAGGATAAAGCACCATTCGATCTGGATGAGAATCAAAGTGTTAATTTACTAAATACAATTAAAAAATTATTTGATAACGTACAAAGTGATAATCCTCAAGTAGTTATTGATAATTTAGAAATGGTACACAAAGACTATAAGATAGATACTATTATTAATACTCGTGATAATAAAGGTAAGACTCTTTTACACTATGCTGTTGAGTCAAATGAGTTCAACATTGTTAAATTGTTATTAGAAAATGGAGCTATTTTTGATGATGACATATGGCATAAAAAAGGATCGACTCTAGTAAGTCAGTAATATCTTGGTACTGACTTACTAGAGTCGATCGAAAAAATGTTTAATAATGTTGATTATGTTTATTACACAGAGTATACACAAGCTATTATAAATGTTCGTAATGATCGAGGAATGACACTACTACATAAGGCGGCCGTATCTGATAAATTGAAAATAGTAAAATGGTTAGTAGATCGTGGTGCAGAGGTTAATGCCAAAGACAACACGGGCAATACGGTCCTACACAAAGCTGCTGCGAAAGGTAATTTAGAGGCAGTAAAATTCCTACTAGAACATGGAGCGATTCTAGATACTGCAGACAACTACGGTACTAGTGTGCTACATTTTGCAGTAGCATCAGGCAATAGGGATTTGGTTAAATGGTTGGAGGAGGAAAAACATGCAGCCATTGATGCTCAAGATATCTTTGGTAAAAGATATCTTGCTGCCCTGAATGGTTATCAAGATATTGTGGCATTGTTATTAGCCAAGAGTGCGAGCATTGATTTGCAAGATACAGATTTACAGGATGCTCAGAAAAAAGTAGGGTTAAAGCCATTGGGCGGCTTATTGAGTTCTACAAGTTTCAAAGCGCAATATCGCACGAAACGCCAGATAGAAAGCTGCGGTGATACCGAATCTGATCATTTCTCATATGAACCGTTAGAAGAAACTGCTGTGCAAGTTCGCTCTGCTAACCTCT
Source organism: Meiosimyza platycephala (assembly GCA_963662105.1). Classification (NCBI taxonomy): domain Eukaryota; kingdom Metazoa; phylum Arthropoda; class Insecta; order Diptera; family Lauxaniidae; genus Meiosimyza; species Meiosimyza platycephala. The sequence goes on along the minus strand of OY759211.1, from coordinate 64,080,591 downwards.
ATACGCAAATAAATATGGCAGTTACCTTAACACATGAGGATTCCTCTGAGGGTATAAGTCTAGATCATATCCAGAGCTATAATAAATATATTGGCGATATAATTAGTGGAGGAGAGCGCAACCATAGTCCACGTGAGCAAAAAATACTTGCTGAGCACTATTCTCAAGCACAGAAATTTTTCCAAGACTATCCGGAAAATAATTTACTCAGTGAGAGTAGCGGGAATAGAGTAGCTACGGATGCTCATGAAAGCTGGATATTTGATAATGGCCGGCATACAATGTTGATGTTCAGAAAAAGACAGCGCTATCAGCTATATAGTCAGGAATTTAATTATGAGCAAATATTTCAAACAAAAAAAGATGTAACCTTCGACGAGGTAAAAGGATTTATTGCCGCATTTTTCAAGTGGCGTAGTGGCTGTAGCAAGTACCAAACATTTACTTTATCTGATATTTTACCAACAAAGCTTATTGAGGGATTAAAACTCGCTAAATTTTGGAAGCCTGAGGAAGTAGAACCAGACAGTATATTACTGAGACCATATTATGACCTTGATGAATTTGTACCAGACACCGCAATCAGAGAATTATTTATTTATTATTGGTCAAAGTCCAGATGTTGAAGAATTAGGGCCATATTTCTTTCAGCAATATCATGATAATATTAGCTTGCGAGTTGAGGTACTGCACAAAGTATTGCCATCTTTAAATGCCAAGCAGATTCAAGAATTAATGACTATAGTCAAGAAATATAATATTGCCATAGACAAAACACATACTGATAAATTATCTAAAGCGGAGAAAAATTCAGTAGAGCTATATTGTCTCCTATTATTAAAATAGCAATAATTGTATTCGAAAACGGCTGCAGTGATTTTGATTTGATTTGGGGATTTGGTGCAAATGTAAACAAAATTAAGATTGAGGTAGGTTCTAAGTTTTTTAAGACTATAACAGGGGCGTGGCACAGCCCTAAACTTTAATTTTGATCATATCTAATTTTTGTCATAGCTCAGAAACCATTCAAGATATTGTAATGAAATTTGGTACACAGATGCATATCATATATATCTAAAAGTGGGCGGAATCGAAAAAGTGGCCGTGGCTCTTTTCAATAATTGAAAATTTTGATTTAATATTACTCAAAATCGGTACCGACGATTTTTATAAAAATTTTAAAGATAATACCACTGAAAGAAGTCATCATAACAAATTTTGTCACTATACTGGGAAAACTCGTTAAAGGGTGTGGCACAGCCTACAATATTTATAAACATTATAATAAGAGAACTACAAATGCAGTCGTTATGGAATTCAACATGGTGGATGTACTCGCTATAATGTATCTCGTATCCAAAAATGGGTGTATTAGAACCTGTGGGCGTGGCACCTCCCATACAAGCAAAAAACGTTTAAAGTAATATTTAGTGTGCTATGACAGTAATCTTTTTTATATTTGGTATGGAGATGTCGGTTACTATAAGCTTTGAAATTAAATGGAGTTCAACGGGATTGCATCAGTGGACGTGGCACCTCCCATAGAACGAGAATACGTTTTGTGCTATATTTGGTGAACTATAAGAGTAATCTTAATAAAATTTGGTATAGAGATGTCGATTACCATAAGCTTTAAAATTAAATTAATTTCGACGGGACTGCATTCGTGGGCGTGGCACCTCCCATTCAAGCAAAAAACTTTTTTCAACATTTCTTTTGACTTCTTCAACTTCTTTCAACTTAATTGAATTTACTAAGATGTTCAAATTTTTTTTCGAGACTTTCCACTTTCAACTTTTTTCGAATCTTTCAACCTCTTTCACCCTTTTTTAATTTATTCGACTTTTTCAACCTTATTCAACTTTTTTCGACTTTTTCAACCTTATTCAACCTTTTTTGACCTATTCAATTTCTTTCAACTGTTTCAACATGCTTTAACATCTCTCAACTGTTTTCAACATTTTCTATATTTTTCCGACTTTGTCAAACTTATTCAACTTTTTCAACCTCATTCAACTTTTTTATAGAAATATTCATCTTTTTTCGAGATTTTCCACTTCTTCAACTATTTTCGAATCTTTCAACCTCTTTTGAATTTTTTCACACTTTTTCAATTTATTCGACTTTTCAACCTAATTAAATTTTTTTCGACTTTTTCAACCAAATTCACCTTTTTTTGAGTTATTCAACGTCTTTCAACTGTTTCAACATTTTTTAACCTCTCAACTGTTATCAACATTTTTCCGACTTTGTCAAACTCATTCAACTTTTTCAATTTTTTCAACCTCATTAAATTTTTTTTAGAGATATTCAACTTTTTCGAGTTTTCAACCTCTTTCAACTTTATTCAACCTGATTCAATTTTTTCGACTTTTTCTACCTTATTCAACTTTTTTCGACTTTTCAAACTTTATTTACCTTTTTCCGAGTTATTCAACCTCTTTCAACTGTTTCAACATTTTTCAACCTCTTTCAACTTTTTTCAACATTATCCAATTTTTATCAACTTTTTCAACCTCATTCGACTTTTTTCGAGATTTTCAACTTTTTAAAGATTTTCAACCTCTTTCAACTTTTTCAACACTTTTCATATATTATCGACTTTATCAGCCATTTTCACCAGCTTCAACCTCTCTCAATTTTTTTATGTACCAATTTTTCCGACTATTCCAACATTTTTCGCCTTTTCAACGCATTTCAACATTGCCTACTATTTTAACCCTTTTTGACGTTTTTCAACCTCTTACAACTTTTTTTAATTTTTATTTTCTGCTTTTCAACTCTTTTCAATGTTTTTTAAATATTTCAACAAATTCAATATTAGTCAACTTTTTTCAACAAATTTGCATATTTTTTCGATTCTTTCAACCTTAAAACGAAGAACCGAACAGTGGTCGGTCTCCAGGTACTTATCATAAAGTAACCAATGAGTTAAAGACGGTATCAACAATCAGTGTTGGGAGTCTATCAAAATTATCCTGGGAATCTTTAAGTCAGGAACTAGCTAGCAAACTAGTAAGCAGTACGAAAGGTATTTATGCTACTGCGTCTAACGGAGCAGTGCTTAAAGGAATGGCTACGCAAACTCTATTCTTTTTACCTGATATTATTCGAGCAGCAAATAGCGGTGATATGAGCAATCTTGAAGTTATTAATAAAACTATTGTATGTGGTGATTTAATAAATAAGCTAGAAAATGTTCTGCCAGCAGGTCGAGCTAAATTATTAGATAAATTACTAGCATCTAGTGTAGATAGTCCAATATTTAAAGCTTTAATAATATACTCTATTGTTGAATTAACTAAGCAACTACAAATGTTGCCATCCCATTCAGCGGAAATTAGTATAAATTAGGCGAACAATATGTGACTGCAGGCTTAATGGTTGCTGAACTATTAGGGTTTGAAATGGATAGCATTAATTGTGAACGACTGATTTTTGATGCAGAATCTTTAAGAAAGCAAAATCACTTTGATATTCCTTTCTGGGAGGCTTTATTAATGAGTTTAGGCTTTGAGCAAGATAATTTACAAAATATATTTGAAGAACGACAATTTGTTGATCTGAATTTAGCAATGGTCAATAATTTCAATAGTCAAGCGCAAGTTCCCTATGGCTGAGTACTTGTAAAAATTCCTAAGTTAGGTAAGTTAACATGGCAAACACTGCGGCAAGATCAGTTAGCAAGTGACATAAAAGATAAAATACTTGCTCAGCAGGAAGGTTTTGTTGCTACAGTTTATGCTCCTGAGCAGCAAATATTAGAAACTGATGGATTAAGGCAAGTAACTAATTATAAAACTACTCGTAATTATTTTACTATGGATGGTAATATCACAGAATATAGGGGCAATTTAATTAGTAGCCAGTGGCAAAGAGCGAGTTATGCTGCTTATCCAGGAGAAGCAAAGATTCAGTTTGCTCTTTATCAGAATCATTATAAAAGTACTGCGGAAAAGGATAATTTTTTTCTTGATCAAGCATAAGGCAATAATTCCAATTGGCAAAGAATACCTAGCAAATATGAGGGATTTAAGTCTATAGCTGGAGCGATGTTGATGCCTAAACAAATAGAGAGAAGAATGAGCGTGTTAGATCCTGTAGCAAGAGATAATCTTGGTCTTGCTGCAGTCTATGTTAATAATCAAACTGATGCGAGTGCCACGACGACAGCTAGTTAGAGCTAGAGTTTACTATCCCAGGATTACAAAGACTCGAAAAACTCAATAAACAAAAGACTGTAGTAACAAGTAGTGGAGCAATGGATGATACATTTAATGGTAATTTTGCGTATATAGTTACCATGCAGGTAGGATATAAATTTTAACCAGAATCAATTAAGTTGTCTAAAAAAAACCGGAACTTTTATGTTAAAAGATGATACTTAGTCAAACAATCGTTTCGCAATATATAATCAATGATATAATGAATTATGTAATACAAGATTCTACGGTAACCACCCGGATTATTTTTACTGACAGTGGATCATAGCAACAGCAAGCAATTTATAAGACGATTCTTGCTGAACCAAATGCTATTTTTATATTAAAATGACAATGTAATAATAATATAGTGAATGGCCAGAATCAAATAGAGTACTTACAGTGGCTTGAGACGTCAGGTAAGATTTCACTTGCAAATGATCAGAAATATTTACAGCTAGTATTTACTAATTAGATTATAGATACTCACTTAAGGGTGGCTGCTGAGCATGTAGCAATTATGGAAGCCAAAGGGAAATTATCTAGAGGTAGTAAGATTAATATTTTGTCAACAGTGCGAAGATTTAATATTGGCTTAAGAGGAGTTAATGATGGTCCAACTTATTTGCGTCTTACAGTTAACGTGCCTAATAAATTACCGGTAATGTATAGCAAGACAGGACATAATGGAGTTAAATTGTTTTATGAACTAAAAGTAGAAGATTTACTACACATATTAGAGACAATAGTGCGATCAAATACCATGTTATTGAACGTGGCAGCGCTGGATTATAAATTTTCTAGCGGAGGAGTAGAATATTATTGGCGCAATAAGTTGCCTTCAAACAATATGATAAAGACTGCAGGAACATTAGAAGGTAAAACAACCTTACTGCAAATAGAGCAAAATAGTGACACTTTAAAAATTTTCAATGTTGATAATAGCATTAGCAATATTGACGTAGTTCATTACGATCAAAGAGGATTATTTAAAGATGGCGTAGTCTTAACACAGATCTTTATTAAAACTGCAGACCTTAACTCTGCCATAAGTAATTATCAGCTGGTGACAAGTACAGATAGTCTCAGCAATTTAAGCAAGCTTGATATTATTAGTTATGTTATCTTAGTATTTCAAGCATATAGTGGTTACGCAGCTTATCATTATTTTCCAACAAGTAGTAAAATTAAGTTAAATAATATTGATTATGCAGTAACAGCACAAATAACTTTTGCTGGTAATGAATTAATAAAGTATAGTATGTACTGCGTCAACGCTCAAGGGTCAAGAATCTTTACAAAAACTACTGCACTATAATCAAACAGTACAAACTTTGGTTAATATGGTTAATAGCAAAAGATTATAGTGATTTAGCATTACAAAAAAGCAAAATGCAAGCGAGCAGTTACATACAGATATTAGCCAATGTTATCAGGCAGTGATTAGTAAAAATATAATCCACCGTCTAGTAAAACAGTTAGAGGAAGAAGATGCGGTTGCTAAAGTGCAGAAATTTATTCAGCACCATCAGAAAGGTTCAGAACAAAAAATAGTTGCTAAACTAAAAGTAAAAAAAGAAGCGGGGATATTAGTGAATGTAGAAGTTAATTAAGATAGTAACCCAGAACATCAACGTTCTAGGCGTGAAATTCATAAAGCATCAGAAACAAGAGAAGCAATAATAGAAACAATAATAGAAGAAATAAGTGATGATAATGTAATGAGCAGCGCCGCTACGAGTATTACATCACCAGCTAATAATATAAACCTTCGGAAATATATAGTCTGGTTTCTGGGTCTGAATGTTGGTCAAATTTTGTCGGCCTGTATTATATACAAAATTATAATCAAATTGCAAATAGGAAACAATTTTAATAAAAATGTGTCTTGAATCATCAGTCCAGTATCTATTCAATGAAGACTTTGGGTTTAATTACCCATTCCTGCTAGAAGGTACATTAAGAATTTCTCAAACCTAAGATTTTGAGGTAACGATAAAAAGTTTTGCTAATAATTTTGAATTGCTCACATATTGCAATAAGTTGTATTTTCTTATTGTTTAAAGAAGGAAACCTTGCTTTTCTAGAAAAGCATTATAATAAAGCTCTTAATCTGTATCAAGCTGGAGAGCAGGAGTATATTCTGCAATTTGGGAATGATGTAAAAGTCGACTATATAGGCTTACTGTTTTTTTAAAATAGCACAGGTTGCTTTAACAATAAATGATGAATTTATATAAAGACAATATTTGAAGAAGCATGAAAGGTTATTTAGTCTAGATCATCCCAGAACAAAAGAATTATATAAATTAGATTTGGCAAGACATAAAAATAATAATTAACTAAAAATCACTAGAATAATTAAATTTTTGCTCTATAATCCACTTAGCAAAATTATTATCTAATGCTTTGGACGAATTATTCAAACAATACTTATAAATTTCTTCAATCAAGTGAACAGCATCTAGTAATTTCAGATCCTGAATATTATTTTTTTCAATAAATTCTGCAACATTGATACATACCATTTTAAATAAATTAGTGTCAAGTATAATAACACCATTAGTAGAAGGTTGACGTGAGAAGGTGAATAAACTTTGTTCTACCTAGCATTTCATCTAAGGAACAATTAAATGCATCAGTAATTTTTAATACTGTATCAATACTAGGGTTTTTTGATCTATCACTTAGTATGTTATGTATAAAGTTATGTCTCTCCAGTTCTCTTACGCTGAGTGTTTGTATATTTATATATTTTTGAATTTTTCTTTATCTTTAAGAATGGTCGTCATAAAAAATACAAGAATAATTAAAAAATAGTTAATAATGCTAAATACATATATGTAGTAACATACATAAAATATGCAACAAACATGTTATATATGTATATTCGTAGCCATATAGATATTTTTATGTTATTGCAATGTTAATCCTTTTATTTAAATATTTTAAGCTTTGTATAGATATGGACAATAAGTAATATAACATTTTTAAATTTCAGCATTATTTAATTACTGAAGCGCAAGGCCTTAGTCGCTAATGCTTAGTTCTTAAGTTTTTCTTAACTGTATTTTTTTACTTTTAAGAAATAATAATAAAAAAAAAAAATAAAGATATATAACAAATGAAAATAAAGAGCAAATAAAGTACTACTTTTTTACGATTGGAAAACTATGAAGAATTAGCGGATTTATTTACTCAAAATAAAAGATCATAATACTATATACAGTAAGATCATAATTCTATATACAGTGGCGAACAGTGAAATTCGGACCAACAAAAAAAATTGAACAAAATCCTTTAGGTTCTAAATTTTTTATCGATTCAAAAAACTGATGCAAGGATCAGAAAAGCGAATAATTTTTATTGAAAATATTTGGCTGTAGGTCGAAAAACAACTCCATAAACATCTATTTTTAGCAAAAAAGTGAAATATGTCCTTTATTGGTAAAAAAAGTGTTTTGCAATATTTTATTTTTAAAGAATTCATTCTAAAATATTTACAGTAGGAATTTTAAGAACTAATATTAACCCTGTGCAGACCTATATGGGATTTGTTTAGGCAGGTACACTGAAAGTATGGGTAAATGTGCTAAAAGCTCAGAAAAATAGGTTCTCCATCGCCGCTTCTAGGAAGTCGTAAACGGATTCGTCTCTAACACGTAAAACAAAAAGGTATGATCACATTTATATTTAAAGGTCTGTACAGACCTGGTTGTGCCGTATGAACTATTTCGTTTTTAAACATGACCCTCTTCGTTTGTAAACACGAATAAAACCGAACATAAGCACGTAAGCGGTCTGATTTGTGCTCTTTAGGTTCTCCTTATCCGCTTCTAGGAAGTCATGAACGGATTCTGCTCTAGCAAGCAGAACAAAAAAGTTATGCGCACATTTATATCCAGAGGTCTGCACAGACCTGGTTGGTCCGTATGAACCATTTCGTTTGTAAACACGAATAAAACCGAACACAAACAGATAATCAGTCCGATTTTGTGATCAATGGGTTCTCCGTAGCCGCTTTTAGGAAGTCATGGACGGATTCGTCTCTAACACGCAAAAAAAAAAGTTATGCACACATTTATATGCAAAAGGTCTGCACAGACCTGGTTAAGAATTGCAAAAAAAAAATATCAATACCCTTCCGAACCCTTCGCTTTTATGACCGCCATAACTCGCTGCGACATGGAAGAGATCAAATTTTTTGAAAGATCTTGCGAAATGTCTTCGTACCAATCATTTTGAATTATTCTGTCTACCTCGAGTAAATTAGTGGACTTGTGGCTTGCTACCTACACCTTAATTATGTGCCAAAGATTCTCAACGAGGCTACGTTCGGGACTATTGCCTGACCACGATTAAATTGAAATGCCAAGTTCATTCAAGTAATTCTTTACCTGTAATTGAAGAAGAAGAAGAAAAAAAGGATGAAAGTTGTGGATTATTATAAAGTATAAAATAAGGATTTACAAAACACTAATGTTTACCAATTGCGCTTGATGACAAAGCGCAGAATCATCTCGAAAAATAACGTGGTCCACACGCTAAAAATGCTCTTCAATAGAGGGTTCCAAGTTTTCTATCTTGATGTTTTTATAGTCGGGTGCTTTGACAGTTCCTTCAATCAAGGCCAGCTGTCCAACTTGATAATAAGAAAAGCATCCCCAGACCATTCTACTAATCGGTTGCGTAAATGTTCTTTGGGTGCACTCGTCGCTATAACGCTCTCCAGTTTTTCGGCGCACGTCCAACATTCCATCGGAGCCCGATATGTTGAATTTTGATTCATCTGAGAAGACCGCATTCTGCCAATCGGATACAGTTCACATTTTGTGCTGGTTGGCCCAATCCAAGCGTCTCCGACACATTTGATTGGTCAAAAAAGGCTTTTTAGCTAGACGATGTGTAGATAAACCAGCGTCATGGAGCCTTCGTCAGACAGTCATTGGAGAAATTTTTATTACTCCATATTTAGCAAACTATTTTCTAATTTCCATAGCCATTTTGAAGCGATTTTTAAGACTAATCTTTTTTAAAAGTCGATCATCAGCTTCTGTAGTCTTTTTTCGCGCTTCTGATCCTTCCTTTCGACTTGTCGACCCAGATTTAGAATACTTTTTCAAAAAGTCGGCTTTTGAGAACTTACTGAAAGCCTGCTCTAGCAGAAATTTCCCGTATTGTTACTCTATCGCTTCAAAACACCAAAATCTCGCGCATATCCGCTTTGTTCCTTTTTTTATGATTTGGCATCATTTCCAACACAACAACACAAGAATGATTAAAAACTAAAAGTATAGCTCCTACTTATACAAAGATATTGTCCTGCCTCTAAAACAAAGCCCTAACTACGCCATACCTGTAACAAAAAACCATACCTACAAAACAAAGAGGTTGACGGGATCTTAAAAAACTTTTTTTTAAATTTTTTTATTTGTCCGGATTTCACAGTTCGCCACTGTATATATCAGAAAACAGTACTGCCTGCAATAGAGTGGGAGCAGAAACAGAGAAATTTTTCCTAATTAGGAATATTATACCAGCAATTTTGTATAACCGACTTGCCTGTGCAGGTGGCAAAGCAGATAAAGATGATGTAAGTTTTTTTTCAAAATTATCCTATCCTTATCACTCTATAGAAAAGAGCAAATTCCAACTACATTACAGATATTTTGCAAGCAAATTTAACCTTACTATTCAACATGAGTAAAATTAGTAGCTACAACAGACAATAGCAACATGATTTATCAAATACTAATAGCATCATTAATTCTAATTGAAGGTGTGTTAATCGTTATATCTTGACAATATTTAAAAAACATAAGATTAACTAGTAAAGATTTAATTTTTATTTTCCAATAAATTATATTTGAAATCGCCTTAAAGTATTTCGAATTGGTTTAGAGCAAGAGCCCGTCTTTAATGGGCATTGTTCATTTTTTTGCAGCATTTTGCAGAGCTAAAAATATTATTTTCATAATCGATTTATCATATGGAAACACCCCTTTATTTTTGGTAAGTTTTCTAATTTGACGGTTTAGAGATTCAATGGTGTTAGCATAATACATCCTGAAGAGGTGTACAGTGTAATATCAAAGGCACAATTATTACATTGGTTATTAGTCAAAAATTTTTTTCTTCAAAAAACTAACAAAATTAGGGCAATACCGCGAAGCAGGATGTATAAAAATTATCATACGATAATTAAGTTGGAATAAAACCACCTTTTCCTTTTACTTCGCAACTTTCAGCCATCAGGAGATCTTAGAAGTAATAGTTAGGAAAGAGGCAAATTTTGCTATTGCGTTAAAAAGGTAATGAGGCAAATTTACTAGATAATACCAAGAAAACTTTTATGATAGCAGAGAAACAAGAAATTAAAATTGCTTCCTTTACTGAGCCAAATGATTGTGTACATGGTAGGAGTGAACAACGGGCTATAGAGGTCATAGATATGCCTTTTAAGTATATAGTATATAGGATTACAAGAACCAGGGAGAAGAATAAAAGATAGGTTCAAAGTCTGTAGAAACAACTTATATGATTTCAAGTTTGGGGTCAAAACTTACTCAGGAATACTTTTTAAAATTAAATCGTAAACACTGGTCTTGTGAAAATAATTTATACTTAGTCAAAGACAATATATTTCTAGAAGATAAATCAACTATTAGCGTAGATTAGTGTTGGCCATTTACCCTCCCGCGGTCACATTGCCCGTTTCGGGCCCATCATTCGGCCCGCCGTGCAGTTGCTGATTTCTATCCGCTGATTCGCATGAAAATTGAATTTGTGAGAAACCCAGTCGGAATCAAACGTGCAAAAACAAAACAAATGCAAACAAAAACATTATTTATGCGAAAGGCAATTTTTTTAGCATGAATTATTGAAATATTATTTAATTGTTGTTTTTTCATTTCATGGAAAAATAGTTTTAGTTCTGGGAAAATTACTGTTTATTTTTGTTTATTTTGTCTTATTTTAAGTAAACTCTGTTAATATGTTTGTATAACATACCTATGTATAAGATTTATGAAATGTTTTCTTTTTGTTGTTAAATAAAATTACAATTCGTTACCTTAATATAGAAAGGCCCTAACTAACATTTTTTTCAAAATCGATTTTTTTTTGTAGATGTCGGTAGGCCACCCACTAATACAATATTGAAATAAAAAAAAACAAACTCACTTCAATACTACAAAACATAAATTTTAATTAAGTTTTTTCGTTCTCCTGTAAAGAAACAAAAATGTCAGTTAGGGCCTTTCTATATTAAGGTAACGAATTGTTTTATATGCCAACATTTATCTTTATTTATTAACATCAGTGATGCACGAATTTCTACTTGGTCATTTTTTCTATACGTGGAAAAGACAAAACACATTTATTTTAATTTTTTTTTTTCGCTGGAATTTCTTCACACATTTGTACACATACTAGCGCGAAATGTTTGTTGTAAACGTCTGCGCGCTGTCGACTACTGGGCACCGCAGCTGGCCATCCCTAGCGTAGATAATGCCCCTTTGGAGAAAAACAGCTATTTACATTATAGCGACAATTTCAAATAAGATTACAGAAACACGCGAAATATTAAATTATAATAAAAATTTACTATGGAAAAACTTATATTCTATTTTCAGTTGTGACTTTTAAATTGCCTTGCCTATACATACCATCTTCGAATTGCAGATACACTCACTCTAAATATTTTGGATGCTACTTTGTAACTACATATTGTTACGAAATTTCCTGTCCCTTTCACAGTAATTTCAATCTCTTACACTTTTCTGAGTTCGATCACTGGATTGTGTAATAATCAAGAAAAACGCAATCTTTATTTAATTATAAAATGGTTTATTTAAATCACAAACGTTAGTTTTTACACAGTACAATTGTTTATTTAATCTTTATATTCAAATTGTATACACAAACGTTATACTTTATTACTTAAAATCCACTATATCACTTTAGTACTTAAATTCAAATGTTCTCACTTAAGATCCACTGTGTTCCACTGTTCAATATCAACTGTGTCTCTGCTGCTCATATGACAGCCTTTTATACTAAAGTCATTATTTTCTAGAACCCTCTGCCGTTGTCTAGAATGACGTCTCCGGTACTTTCTATATGGCGATTATCGACGTTGATAATGTCGTACCATCCGCCATTATCCAGAATGTCGTTTCCAGTGCCTTCTAGATGGCGATTATCGACGTTGATAATGTTGTACCACTTTATCATTTATAGTACAGAAACCATGCTACATGTCGCTAGATGGTGTTATTTTTCTACGGTCAGTGGTGCACGTATTTTTCTACGGTCAATGATGCAAGTATTTTCTTACGGTCAATGATGCAAGTATTTTCTTACGGTCAGTGATGCACGTATTTTTCTACGGTCAGTGATGCAAGTATTTTTCTACGGTCAGTGATGCTAGCTAATATCGTTTAATAATTATAACGAGAATTTTCTGGCATAAACCAAATTTCGCTACACTGCCCTCCGCTTAAACTTGTTCGTCCCAAACAAGAGTCTCTCCATCTCTAGTATAAGGTGCCAGCCTTTCGATGTGGACTACCTTTAATTTACCTTTGTTGCCGGGGTATTTTTGGATTCGATACACAACATCATTAATCCTTGTGACGATCCGATAAGGTCCCTCCCAATGAGCCTGTAATTTAGGAGACAAGCCTCGTTTTCGTTGTGGGTTGTGTAGCAGCACTAATTGACCTTCTTTGAACCCTTCAGTATTTGCTCGCAGATCATACCGAGCTTTTATCTTGTCGCTAGCCAATTGAGTACGTCTCTTGATGAGCTCGTGTATATCTGCTAGTTCTTCTCTTTTCTGCGATATGTAATCGTCGGTATTGGTCGTTTCTGGGACAGCGCTTACTCCGTACTTCAAATCTGCTGGAAGCCTTAAGTCCGTACCAAAAATTGCTTTTGCTGGCGTGACTGTAGTGGTATCGTGTACTGACGAACGATAAGCCATCAGAAATATTGGTAGATGCTCATCCCAATCTTTTTGTCCTTTGTCAACAACCTTTTTCAGATGCTCCTCTAGAGTACGGTTGAACCTTTCGACCATGCCATCGGACTGAGGATGCAATGCTGTGGTACGTGTCTTCTGTATTCCAAGCATGTCACAAACCTCCTTAAAAAGTGCCGACTCAAAATTTCGTCCTTGGTCGGAATGCAACTCAAGTGGAGCTCCATATCGGCAAATCCAATTTTTGATGAAAATGTCTGCCACTGTTTTTGCTTCTTGATTGGGAATGGGATATACTTCTGGCCACTTACTGAAGTAATCAATTACCACAAGGATGTATTTATTTCCTGCATTGCTAATTGGAAAAGGTCCCGCTATATCCATGGCTATCCTCTCAAAGGGAGCTCCTACGTTATACTGATGCATTTTTCCCCGAGTGCGGTGCCTTGGTCCTTTAGCAATTGCACATTGGTCACAACGGCGGATCCAGTCAGCAACTGTTTCTTGGCATCCTACCCAATAAAACCGTTTCTTTATTTTCTCTGTGGTTTTTGTTACGCCCAGATGTCCACCACTCGATCCACTGTGATAATCCTTGATTATTTCCTTAAATTTTTCCTTTGGAATAACCAGCAGTTTTGAACGAATTTTACCATCCTCGCTTTCCCAGATTCGGTAGAGGCAACCATCATGCAACTCCAAACTTTGCCATTGCGCCCAGTATGCTTTACAGATTTGGCTTTCACTTGATATTTCTTGCCACGCCGGTTTCCTACCCAGCTCTTTATACTTAATTATAGTTGCCAAATCTGTATCACTGCGCTGGTCCCGTTGTACCTCCCTTTGTCCACTTTTCTTCAGGCAAAACGTTCAAAAGGCGCACATCAATTGTTCCAGCTTTACTTTCCGTTCGTGAACAATGACCGCATTCAATTTTACATGGACGACGGGAAAGTGCATCCGCATTTCCATGCTGGCTTCCTTTGCGATGTTCTATGGTAAAATCATAGCTCTGCAAGCGCTCTATCCACCGTGCAAATTGACCTTCTGGATCCTTGAATTGAAGTAGCCACCTTAATGCCGCATGGTCTGTCCTCAGGAGAAAATGCTGTCCATATAAGTACTTATGGGAGTGTTTAACGCATTCCATTACTGCCAGTAACTCTCTCCGAGTTACACAATAATTCCTCTCAGGCTTCGACAGAACTTTGCTGAAATATGCGACGACTTTTTCTTGTCCATTGATGACTTGGGACAAAACTCCTCCAATACCATGGCAACTCGCATCGGTGTCCAATACAAATTTTTCGCCGGGTATTGGGTACGCGAGTATAGGCGCCGTAGACTATAATTCTTTCAGCTTTTGGAATGCAGTTTCCTGTGCACCACTCCATTCGAATTTCCGATTTTTCTGTGTCAGCTCATGTAGACTGCCTGCGACTTTTGCGAAACCAGGAACAAAACGTCTGTAGTAAGTGCATAGGCCCAGAAAACTTCGCAACTCATGAAGATTAGATGGTCGTGGCCAATTTTTCACAGCTTCTATTTTATCCTCATCTGTGTGTATTCCTTCTGACGTAACCTTGTGCCCCAGATACTTGACTTCACGCTGGAAAAGTGAGCGCTTTTTCGCACTTAATTTTAGTCCAGCTGCCTCCAAGCGCTCAAACACTTCCTCCAGATTTTTCAAGTGGTCATCAAAATCTTTTCCCATGATGATGATGTCATTGAGATACACTAAACAGGTCTTCCAATGTAGTCCTTTGAGCACTCGTTCCATTAACCGCTCAAACGTAGCTGGAGCGTTACAAAGACCAAACGGCATGACGTTAAACTGCAATAGACTATTCCCAATACTAAAGCCAGTTTTCTCCTTGTCTTTGTCATCTATTTCCACCTGCCAATATCCACTTTATAAGTCCAGGGTGGAAAACCATGTTGCTCCAGATAACGTATCCAGTGTATCATCGATTCTGGGTAACGGGTAGCTGTCTTTTTTGGTGACGTCATTTAATTTTCTGTAATCCACACAGAATCGCATACTTCCGTCCTTTTTCTTGACAAGCACGACCGGTGAACTCCACGGACTTTCTGATGGTGCAATGACCTTTTCTCGCGCCATATCCTCTATAAGACCCGTTACTTCCTCTCTCTTAGCGAGTGCTAGTCTCCTTGGGGGTTGACGAATTGGCTGAAAATCACCTGTATCAATGCGATGTTTGACAACTGATGTTCTGCCATTATTTTCTCCTTTGAACGCAAATATCTGCCAATGCTTTTGCAGAAACCTTTTTGCTTTATTTTTGTTCTGGGCAGACAACTCCTTCGTCCATTCTTTCGTCAATACTTCCAAGGCCGATGATTTTGTCAAAGCTGTACCTTTTGTGTCCTGCTGGTCATTTTCACAATTTATAACAGCCGTAACTTTCTCACATTGCGCTATTAGTTCACCTTTTTGCATCCATTTCGGCTTATTTGCTGGATTCAAAATTCGTACTGGTATTTTGCTGTCCGCTCTTGTTTTTACTAGGGTCTTTCCAATAATCAGGTCTTTCTTTAAATATTTCTTATCTGCTTCCACTACCCACAGATGGCTTGTCGCACAGTCTTCACTTGTTGTAGCCCAAATAATTTCTTCGGTGTTGGGTTCAATTCGACAGCGCTCACTTATGTAGACTCTTGCAATTGTTAATTTTTGTCCACAGCCAACGTCTAAAGGCAACTCTACATTGGCATATCTTAACGTCTTTTTCTTAAGATCCAAAGTGAACCCGTGTCGAATCATGAAGTCCACGCCAATGATAACCTCATCGGTGATGTTTGCAACAATAAAATCATGTTCCACAGTTTTGTTGCCGATAAGAACACTTGCTGTAACTTTTCCTACTATTTGCGCAATTTCTCCTGTCGCTGTTCTCAATTGGATTCCATTTAATGGCATTACTCGTCGTCTATTAAATAAATCTGTCCTCACAATTGAGTGTGTTGCGCCTGTATCCAAAGTTAGCTCACATGGTCTTTCGTTGATTTTTCCACCGATGGTAAGGCTGTTGGAGTTGCGGCAGGGGTTCGAAACTAAGACTGTGGGGCAATCATAAGTGAGAGTCAGCTCACGCCCCGCTGTACTGACTCTCTTTAGTTTAACGACTGCTCTTCGCTACCATTTTCGCCATCGTTCACCCTATTACCCATTTTTCTTCTTGGTGAACGTGATGCGGAACGTTTACGACGTGATTTGCAGTCACGTGCCATGTGTCCCTGCTTGCCACAGTTATAGCAATTTCCGTTGAAGCTACTGCTGGCGAACGACGAATTTTTGTTCTCAGCCTCCACCTCCATCCGACGAGTTTTCAATGATGGGCGGCATGTCAATGCAATCGTCTCTTGAATGAGAGCAACCGTGACTGTTTCATTAAATGTAATCTTCGGGTTCTTCATTGTCTCGCGTTTTGTCTCTGAGTCACATATGCCGTCAATAAACGCCTCTATTTTGAATTTTTCAGCTACGACACTTAACTCGTCTGGATAGGAAAGGTGTGCCAATCGTTCGATATCTGCAGCATACTCCTGCAAGGACTCACCAGATTTCTGGATACGACTTTTCAACTCCAGACTATGAATCTGCTTCATGTGGTCACTGCCATATTTTCGCTGTAAGGCATCCATCACTGCCTTGTAATTCTTTTGCTCCGCCACTGGGACCGTTTGCAATACTTCTGCAGCTGCGCCTTTTAATGCCACAATTAGCGCTGCTGCTGCGCTATCGTTATCCCAGCGATTATGAGCAGATGTTGTTTCGAACTGGAGCTTGAAAACACTAAATGGCGTTGTTCCATCGTACGTGGGTGCCTTAAGCCTCTCTGCGCTGATTTCTCTTATTACTTAAGTGGTTGGTTCGTTTATTTCTAACTGTTGAATCCTTTTACTAACTTTTTCAAAATTATTTTGAACATTTTCCTTTAATGATTCAACGTCATCTCGTAACTCGGTCACTTTTCCATCGAGGCCATTTACCATTTTGGCAACCCCCGTTCGAACAGCCTACATATTTTGATTCATTGTTTGGATCTGCGTCGCGTTCTGACTTAACTTCTGGTCTATTTGCAGTGCATTTTGGCTTAACTTCTGGTCTATTTGTAGCGCATTTTGATTTATTGTCTGCGTCATCGCCATTAACATTTTCTCGAACTTTGACATATCTACAACATCACCACTTGCAGCCATTCCAGAAGCTTCCTCCATTTTCGCTATTGATTCTGAGACATCACTATAAAATTCATGCTCTTCCAGGTCTACCCCTTGAGCCTCAAGAGCCTGCCGTAAGCGTTTCTGTAACTTCAACTTTCCGCCAGATGATTGCAGATTCAGCTGCTGCAACTCCTTCTTCAGTTGATCCACTTTTAGTTCGCCAAACTTAACCTTTTTTTTTTTTTTTTATTTGATTGTAAATTCTTTTTACACAATCCCACTTCTGACACCAATTGTTACGAAATTTCCTGTCCCTTTCACAGTAATTTCAATCTCTTACACTTTCTGAGTTCGATCACTGGATTGTGTAATAATCAAGAAAAACGCAATCTTTATTTAATTATAAAATGGTTTATTTAAATCACAAACGTCAGTTTTTACACAGTACAATTGTTTATTTAATCTTTATATTCAAATTGTATACACAAACGTTATACTTTATTACTTAAAATCCACTATATCACTTTAGTACTTAAATTCACATGTTCTCACTTAAGATCCACAGTGTTCCACTGTTCAATATCAACTGTGTCTCTGCTGCTCATATGACAGCCTTTTATACTAAAGTCATCAGTTTCTAGAACCATCTGCCGTTGTCTAGAATGACGTTTCCGGTACTTTATATATGGCGATTATCGACGTTGATAATGTCGTACCATCCGCCATTATCCAGAATGTCGTTTCCAGTGCCTTCTAGATGGCGATTATCGACGTTGATAATGTTGTACCACTTTATCATTTATAGTACAGAAACCATGCTACATGTCGCTAGATGGTGTTATTTTTCTACGGTCAGTGGTGCACGTATTTTTCTACGGTCAATGATGCAAGTATTTTCTTACGGTCAGTGATGCACGTATTTTTCTACGGTTAGTGATGCAAGTATTTTTCTACGGTCAGTGATGCTAGCTAATATCGTTTAATAATTATAACGAGAGTTTTCTGGCATAAACCAAATTTCGCTACAATATTGTCTTTCTTTAGATATTTTTTTACTCTTTCTCATAAATCTATACTATATGGCCTTGTTGACATTTTTCCTTAAATTATAGCCTATTTAAATGTCTAATTCAACCTAATTGACTATATTATATGCTTCACTAACCAGCTAATTAGATTATTACTGTCTGCAGTAGTAACCTTTCTATATCCCAATAACAAGCGAAGTTCCTGACGAAATCGTTGTGAAGTCCTACTATTCCAAACATAATTATCAAGATTAATATCATAACAATTTAATTGGAAAGCAAGACTATTAGTCATAGATTTAGCAAAAATATCATTATTGTTTGGATGCCGCCGACCTTCTATCTGAAAAAATGTGAGCATTGCTGCAAATGCTACTTTGTTTTATGCAGTATTCTTGCTTTCTGCAAGGTTTCGTTGAAGATGACTTCGAAAAGTCAGCATCTATTTGTTGTTTCATAATCCAGTCAACAATTTAAAAATATCTAAAATACCAATGTAAATCTTCTAGAAGAATTATAAATACATCGCTTGGAAGCTAAAATATTCAACCACTATGCAAAAATGTTCGCTTTGTTGACTTAATGGTTGCAGGCTGCTTTGCCATCTATGCGTTGTGTTGGCCAAGCTATCTGCAGTTTAATAGCAACACGTTTGTTGATAAAATTTTATTACTCACACAAGCATGCATAAAAACACATACACTGCCGCAAAGTGGTGACAGTGTCAAATGAATTATAGGCGGAAGCCGGCTGTAGAAAAGTCGTGTGTATAAGATTACAGCTAGAAATGTATGTCAAATGATAGAGCTTGAAGAGCCTAACTATAATATATAGGGTTGCTTTTCAAATCCAGTTCTAAACATGGGTTGCCACCTGTTTTTTGGGCCAAGATTTTTCAGAAAAATGTTTATGGTTCAAGATTTCAGCTCGATATGCATGTCAAATGATAGATCTTGATAAGCCTTAAAAAAAATATTTCGAGTAATCTTGTCGATTCCCGTCCCAAATGTGGGTTGCCACCTGTTTTTTGGGCAAACTTTTTTTGGAAAAAAGTTTATGGTTTAAGATCGTAGCTTGAAATGTATGCCAGATGATAGACCTTGATAATCTACAATCAAAAATAGGTGGCAACCTTATATATTTTATTAAAGATCATCAAGGTTTATCATTTGACACATATTTCAAGCTGAAATCGCAAACTATAAACATTTTTCTGAAAAAGCTAGGGTCAAAAAACAGGTGGCAACCCACCTTTGGGACTGGATTCAGCAAGGCAACCCTTTATATTTTATTAGAGATCATCAAGGTCTATCATTTGACACACATTTTAACTTGAAATCTCAAACCATAAACATTTTTTTGAAAAAACTTATGCCAAAAATAGGTGGCAACCCACATTTGGGACGGGATTCGGCAAAGCAACCCTATATTTTTTTATTATAGATCAACAAGGTCTATCATTTGACACACATTTCAAGCTTAAATCTAAAACCATAAACATTTTTCTGAAAAAACTTGGGCCAAAAAAAAGGTGGCAACACACATTTAGGACAGGATTTGCCGAGACAACCCTATATATTGTGTTTAAGCTCATCGAGCTCCATCATTTCAAGCTGGACTCTTATACACTCGAATTTTCTACAGTCGGCTCTTGGGCTATGATGACAAAATGTTACAAGGAGTATGTGGCAGGGTATGACATACCCGAGTACAAAAATTGCCTCTAAAACTCTTTTACCAAATAGAAAGCATTAAAGTTAATGTGTTTTATTGTAATAGGCAATATGATAATTTAATTTTAGTGAAACACCTGCGGCAGTTCAATACTTTTTATTATTAAAATTAAAGAATAACGAAATTACTTCAATATTCAAAAAAAAAAAATATAGACTCTTCCAAAAAAAGCTAAAAAAAACCATTTCGCCGCCCCCTTACCATATACACCTAAAGTGCCAACTTTTCTGACAGGTTTTTGACTGTGATGGCGCAAAGAAATATTCTATGGAAATAATGCAAAGCAAGATTCTAAATATGGTTTTAAAAAAAAAGTCATCATAGTAAGCAGTTATGGCGGAGTTTTTTGTTAGCTTATATAGTTCTTAACTTTATGTACTATGAGGTTCATCTGGTAATTCTAGTTACGAATTATTGGAATTTACTGTATTACATTTTTTCCTAAAATGTATACGTCAACTATGTGGCAGGGTTTTACGTACCCGAGCGTTGTTTGCAAGCGTGTATCTCACGTGCATGCCTCCGCGTTACTACGATCACATCACTATCCCCTCCTGCATCCTTTTAACTCCAGCTACTCAAAACAACAAAACTTTTGAATAACTAAATAAAAAATATACGCATAAAATTAACAGGGTGGGTAAGTCATACCCTGCCACACTCTCGCCGGGTTAAGGTTGACTATAACAATCATTTTCCCTTTCCTTTACTTGAGACTAGGGTGATTTCACGTGGCCTGACCGACCTTCTTAGATGCGAATTCAACGTTGGTCTTATACGGCACAATATGTACGTGTTAAAAAAATATTGTCAAAGCGACATACGTCACTAGATCGTAATAAGCTTTTCAGGCTTCAAAAATGTGTGAGCTTTAAAAGAGTAGATTCTATCGAAACTTGATACCACTAGTATCACTGTATATTGAAATGGAACCTTATTGGCCCATAGTTTATTTTTTGTAACAAACTGATATGGCTTAAAAAAAATTCAGTGCATCTCTAGCAACCATATTTTTAGAATTTAACCTTAGAACCGTGTTTGGGGTACTGGAGGCCCCAATAATAAACCAATAAACCCAATACCTATTTCATACCATATCGTAAGGTTGTAATTATTTTAAATAATACTAAACTCCAACAACACATTGTCAAATTTGTCTCTTCTTTTCTTGAGCCCTAAGTTTCCTCATGGAGCATATGGTCTACACAACTGTCACCCAACGAGCAAAGTTTTACTAAAGATCATTAGTTAGAACCTTAAATATTCTGAAACATTTCCCTCATTCAAGGAACTTTTATTCTAGCGATCGTTTGCACGATGATTTAGGATGGGCTCCAATGCCTTTCAGCAGATTTTAGTTGGTAACGTGTGCAACGTATGCCCAAGCCATTGCTACCTTCGCCGTTTGGACTGGACGGAAATCGTATCTAGTCATTATCTGATGACCAATTTGATATTGTAGATGATGAGAACATTTGAATTTAAGTACTAAAGTGATATAGTGGATTTTAAGTAATAAAGTATAACGTTTGTGTATACCTATACAATTTGAATGTAAAGAGGAAATAAACAATTGTACTGTTTAAAAACTAACATTTGTGATTTAAATAAACCATTTTATAATTAAATAAAGATTGCGTTTTTCTTGATTATTACACAATCCAGTGATCGAACTCAGAAAAGTGTAAGAGATTGAAATTACTGTCAAAGGGACAAAGAAATTTCGAAACAATTGGTGTCAGAAGTGGGATTGTGTAAAAAGAATTAACAATCAAATAAAAAAAAATAATAATAATAATAAAAAATAAATAGAAAAAAAAATGGTTAAGTTTGACGAACTAGAAGTGGATCAACTAAAGAAGGAGTTGCAGCAGCTGAATCTGCAATCATCTGGCGGAAAGTTGGAGTTACAGAAACGCTTACGGCAGGCTCTTGAGGATCAAGGGGTAAACCTGGAAGAGCATGAATTTTATAGTGATGCCTCAGAATCAACAGCGAAAATGGAAGAAGTTTCTGGAATGGCTGCAAGTGGTGAAGTTGTAGATATGTCAAAGTTCGAGAAAATGTTAATGGCGATGACGCAGACAATAAATCAAAATGCACTTCAAATAGAGCAAAAGTTCAGTCAGAACGCGCTACACATTGATCAGAGGTTAAGTCAGAACGCGACGCAGATCTACGAGGCTGTTCGAACGGAGGTTGCTAAAATTGTAAATGGCCTCGATGCAAAAGTGATTGAGTTACGAGATGACGTTGAATCGTTCAAAGAAAAAGTTCAAAATAATCTTGAAAAGGTTCAAAATAATTTTGAAGACGTTAATAAAAGGATTCAACAGTTAGAAATAAACGAACCAATCACTCAAGTGATAAGAGAAATCAGCGCAGAGAGGCTTAAGGCACCCACGTACGATGGAACGACGCCATTTAGTGTTTTCAAGCTCCAGTTCGAAACAACATCTGCTCATAATCGTTGGGATAACGATAGTGCAGCAGCAGCGCTAATTGTAGCATTAAAAGGCGCAGCTGCAGAAGTATTGCAAACGGTTCCAGTGGCGGAACAAAAGAATTACAAGGCGGTTATGGATGCCTTACAGCGAAAATATGGCAGTGACCACATGAAGCAGATTCATAGACTGGAGTTGAAAAGTCGTATCCAGAAATCTGGTGAGTCCTGCTGCTGCAGATATCGAACGATTGGCACACCTTTCCTATCCAGACGAGTTAAGTGTCGTAGCTGAAAAATTCAAAATAGAGGCGTTTATTGACGGCATACGTGACTCAGAGACAAAACGCGAGACAATGAGGAACCCGAAGACTACATTTTATGAAACAGTAACGGTTGCCCTCACTGAGGAGGTGATTGCGTTGACATGCCGTCCATCATTGAAAACTCGTCGGATGGAGGTGGAGGCTGAGAACAAAAATTCATCGTTCGCCAGCAGTATCTTCAGCGGAAATTGCTATAACTGTGGCAAGCAGGGACACATGGCACGTGACTGCAAATCACGTCGTAAATGGTCCGCATAACGTTAATAATAATAGAGTTTAGCTACTACAGCTATTAGCCTTCTTAGCAATTTAGCTTGAAGCTTTAAACCAAGTAAAAAGCTTATTAAAAAATTATGAAAACGAAAAAATTATACATGCAAATTAATTTGTTATATTTTTATAATTTTTTCTTAGCTTTGTCGCACTTTCTCAACATACCCACTTAGATCATAAATATATAAGCATAAAATTGCATGAATGCAATTGTATGGATTTATTTAAATGACCTAAGGCATAAATGTTAGAAATAATTTACCCATCATGCGGTGGGGCTCGGTCAACACAAACATAAAAACCAACAACCATTAAGCTACAAAATTAACTATAGTTATTTTTCAATCTAAGCTTGAGTTGACCTTTTGACAAGCTAATATCATATACATCGCAATTGTTAATTAGAGTAGTCATGCGATTAAAAGGAGCTGTAGCCATATAATTAGTTCTACTGACTGGTTGGTAAAATATCTGATATGAGTTACGATTACTCCCACGATTAGTGTTAAAATAAATATAATTCAGAAGCTCTGGCGCAGCAATATTTCTACGAGTGCTCAAAGACTGCATACGTAATAACTTTAAACGATTCTCATAAGGAGGAAAGTTTAAGAGGTCATTCCAATTTAAGCCCTTGAGAGCAAACCGAACAAAATTTTTTTGG
Source organism: Meiosimyza platycephala (assembly GCA_963662105.1). Lineage (NCBI taxonomy): Eukaryota > Metazoa > Arthropoda > Insecta > Diptera > Lauxaniidae > Meiosimyza > Meiosimyza platycephala. The sequence goes on along the minus strand of OY759211.1, from coordinate 64,056,750 downwards.
ATTCGTTCTACTCTATCTATATGTATATTGTAATATGGAGACCATACTTGGCTAGCATACTCTAAGTGAGGACGCACAATAGTATTGTATAAAGTAACTGTTACTAACGGGCTATTAAATTCTTTTGCCCACCGCTTTATAAATCCAAGTAATGACGAAGCCTTCTTACAGATTATATTAATGTGTTCATTAAACGTCAATTTAGCATCAACATGTATACCAAGGTCTTTGACTATATCGACACGACAGATTTTCATATCATTAATTGTATAATCAAATTCCACATTAATTTTCTTTCTAGAGAAGATCATAGTTTGGCATTTATCAGGATTTAAATGTAAGCTATTTTTAGAACACCAAACTTCAAATGATTTCAGGTCAGACTGAAGGGCAAAGTTGTCATTATCCACCTTCACAGTCCTGTAAATTTTCATATCATCAGCATATATAAGCAGATGAGAGTTTTTGATTATATGAGTAACATCATTGATAGCCAAAATAAACAGGAGCGGCCCCAGGTGACTTCCTTGCGGAACACCTGAAAACGCTGTAAAAGGAGAGGACAACACCCCTCGAAATCTTATTCGATAAGAACGATCAAATAAATAAGATTCATTCCATCTGACAAAATTTATAGGAAATCCTAGTTTATTTAATTTAAACAAAATCAAACTATGTGGTAATTTGTCAAATGCTTTACTAAAGTCTGTGTAGATACAGTCTACTTGTGACCCAGAAGCAATTGAGTTTAAAGCAAAAGACGTAAAATCAAGAAGGTTAGAAACGGTAGATCTGCCATTAACAAAACTATGCTGACGAGTTGTTATGACTTCACTACAGCACACCTTAACTTGATCATAAATAATTTGCTCAAAAAGCTTTGGTATTGATGATAACTTGGCTATAGGCCTGTAATTAGAAATATCATTTTTTAATCCTTTTTTAAAAATAGGACTTATAAAAGATTCCTTCCAAAATTTAGGAAAATAGCCATCATTAATAGATTTATTAAAAAGAAAACTGAGTGGTTTACTCAGGATAAGACTACAATTAATTAAAACTGTGGCTGGAATGCCGTCAGGCCCAGAACCAAAGTCATCATCAAGGGATGCAATATATTTTACTATAAGTTCAGGGGTAAAAGATATTGCAACAAATGGAACCTGAGGATCAGTATTCATATACTCAAAGTAGTTGACATCAGGGCTAAACACTTCAGTTGAAAAAGATTTTTTGAACAAATAAGCGAATAACCCAGCTATAATTTGGGGATCGCTGGTGAGCCCGTCGACAGTTTTGAATTCTGATGGAAAACCATCCGACTTTTTTTTAGAGTTTATGAATCCCCAAAAATTTTTGGGGTCATGAAGAATATTGAGCTTCATTTTATTCAGATAGCCAGAATAAGCTGAAGCTGATTCAAGCCTAAATTCTTGGAAAAGCTGCAGATAAGCTTCCAGGTCAATGCGGTCCTGACTACAAACGTATTTATTCCATGCCCTATTGCGGCCGTTACGTATTTTCTTCAAATCCTTAGTGTACCAGGGGTACGAGGAATCATTAACATACCTCAGAGTATATGGCACAGATAAAGATATTGCCGAAAAAAGTTCTTTATAAAAATAATTTACGCATTCATCTAAGATGTTATTATTAAAAAATTCTAGCCAAATGTTAAATCTATCATTTAGGATATTATTCAATTTCAAGAAGTCAGCTTTCTTGAAATTAAATTCAAAGAATCTGCTAGAAGAATTGGCAGTCACTATGTTATCTCTATCCGATTGGTACAACACACTCAGAGGTGGATGGTACGCATCAACCGCAGATAAAGCATGAGGAGCATTTTGCACAACAACATTGCTACTGTCTGTAGTCAAGACTAAGTCCAGTTGTCGATTGTGGGAATTTTTAATACAACTAACTTGTTGTAAATTAGACAGGATTTCGTCAACAAAAATTTGTTCTTGTCGAGTTATTGGACTAGATACAAAATAATATGTACCGTTGTCCGAAATATTCCATTTTAAGTCAGGCAAATTAAAGTCACCTAACAATAAAATATCGTCATTGGTATAAAGTTTATCTATGACAAATTCTACGGCCCTCGAAAGGTGCTCGTAGACTTCTGTGCTACTATTGGGAGGAATGTAGGCGTTAAGGATGTACAAATTGGACTTAGAAAAAATTACCTTAACACATAAAAGTTCAATACTAGCAGCACAGGGAATATCAATTAAAGAACTAGTATGACTATTTTTTATAGCAATTAATATACCCCCTCCAACAGGAGACGAGTCGTCCATATATCTGTCTCTTCTAAAAACATTAAAGCTATTATCAAACAGTTCCTGATTAAGAAAAGAGCTGTTAAGCCAAGTCTCGGTTAAAATCATAATATCTTCAGAAAAGTTCTGAGTAGATAAAAAAATGTCATGCGCTTTTGAACGCATACCCCTTACATTTTTGTAGTAAAGGGATAAACGATTTAGTTTTTTGGTCCAGAACGGACGTTTTGGACAGCCTTGTTTTTTTTAGATTGAAACTCAGACTTAAAGATATTATTAACCCACATCTTCGAATTATAAACAGCAGCAAAATGACAGGAAGCCACTGTAATTTTAAAAGATGAATATGTAGGTTTGTTACCAATTTTCCTACAGGAAATAAAAGCGTCAGCAGGAATGACATTTTGTTGCCTTATGAAATCCCTAACAGTATCAGCTATTGTGTCAGGATGTAAACGGGAGATAAAAATGGATCTAGGTTTAGGAATAGCTTTCAAAAAAATAGGAACAGTAGATCTGATAGCAAGGGGACTATTATCTACTGGACTAAGATTAGTGGCGTTAAATACTTCAGGTAAATTTTCTAGGGGAGGATTTGGCGAAACTCTTTCAGGGATGTTGGCTTCGCAGTTCCGTTTTTTAATTGGCTTGGTCTTCTTCTTTGGATTTTTTTTCTTCCTAAGGGAATTAGCTTGTTTGTTGCCATTTGAAGCCGAGGGAGTGGATGCAGAAGCGGTAGGGACATCAATTATAGTTTCATTGGATGGCAAACTATCGTTAGGTGAAATAGTTTCATTAAAATTGTTTTCAATTTGAGGACTTAAGACAAGATAATTGCTTAAAATATCTCTAAAATTAGTATTTAGATTGTTTAAATTATCCCCAAATTGTTTTATTTTGTCGAAGAAAATCGACGGGGAAAGGGCTCTGCAGGATGGACAGTACCATTGCAGACCCGAACGGTCAGAACATAATAATTCTGTTACTGTGGTGGTCAAGTTCGCACAAGACGCGTGAAACATCTGCTCACACGGCCCTGAACAAGGAAACATGGAATTCAAGATATTCTGACTTTTGCATAGATCTCCTAGGGAACAAGCTAGCAAGTTATCAGAAGAAAAAATAGTTCATATTTAATAAAAAAAATGTAAAAAAAGCAAAAGAAAATATTAAAAAAATAAATAATTAAGAAATCAAAAAAAATTTTTTTTTTTTTTTTTGGTTACAAAAGTTGAAATATTTTAGCAAACAGATGAAACAATGTGTTAATGTTTACAAAATATAGACACTATTACAAAGCAACAACAAAAAAGCAACGTAAGTTTAATAGATTATTGTAAACAAACAAAGCACAAAGAGGAACAGAAAAATTAATGCGCGCTTAAGCTGCAGCAATGCAAGCAACTATTGCTTTGCTTTAAAATAATAGAAAATTTTAATTAATTATCACAATTTTTTAAGCAAAAAAACAAATTTATAAATTACAATTATAAAACAGGCACTAAATGAACATTAGTAGACAACATAAATTAAAAAATTTTACCAAAAATGCACTAAAATATTACAAAAAAAGTCACAACAATAAAACACACTACCGTCACCGACAAATAGACAAAGTCAACTGGTAACGTTCACCAAGAAGAAAAATTGGAAATAGGGTGAACGATGGTGAAAATGGTAGTGAACAGCAGTCGTTAAAGCGAGTCAGTACAGCGGGGTGTGAGCTGACTTCCACTTATGATTGTCCCAAAGTCTTAGTTTCGAAGCTCTGCCGAACTTCCAACTGCCTTACCATCGGTGGAAAAATCAACGAAAGACCATGTGAGCTGACTTTGGATACAGGCGCATCGCACTCAATTGTGAGGACAGATTTATTTAATAGACGACGAGTAATGCCATTAAATGGAATCCAATTGAGAACAGCGACAGGAGAAATTGCGCAAATAGTAGGAAAAGTTACAGCGAGTATTCTTATCGGCAACAAAACTGTGGAACATGATTTTATTGTTGCAAACATCACCGATGAGGTTATCATTGGCGTGGACTTCATGATTCGACACGGGTTCAATTTGGATATAAAGAAAAAGACGTTAAGGTATGCCAATGTAGAGTTGCCTTTGGACATTGGCTGTGGACAAAAGTTAACAACTGCAGGAGTCTACATAAGTAAGCTCAGTCGAATTGAACCCAACACTGAAGAAACAACAAGTGAAGACTGTGGGATAGGCCATCTGTGGGTAGTGGAAGCAGATGAGAAAAATTTAGGGAAAGACCTGATGATTGGAAAGACCCCAGTAAAAACAAGATCGGACGGCGAAACACCGGTGCAAATTTTGAATCCAACAAATGAGCCGAAATGGATGCAAAAAGGTGAACTATGTGGGAAAGTTACGGCTGTTATAAGTTGTGAAAATGGCCAACAGCACACAAAAGGTACAACTTTAACAAAATCGTCGGCCTTATTGACGAAAGAATTGACGAAAGAGTTGTCTGCACAGAACAAAAATAAAGGGAAAAGGTTTCGGCAAAAGAATTGGCAGGTATTTGCGTCCAAAGGAGAAAATAATGGCTAAACATCAGTTGTCAAGCATCGCATTGATACAGGTAACTTTCAGCCAATTCGTCAAACTCCAAAGAGGCTAGCACGTGCTAAGAGAGAGGAAGTAACGGGCCTTATAGAGGATATGGCGCGAGAAAATGTCATTGCACAATCAGAAAGCCCGTGTAGTTCACCGGTCGTTCTTGTCAAAGAAAAGTACGGAGTAAACGTTGTCCCAGAAACGACCAATGCTGACGGTTACATGTCGCGGAAAAAGAGGAACAACGAAAACGTGAAATTGAGACAAAAGCGTCTAGAAAAGAATTGGAAAAGGAGGCGCAAGCTGTTGCAGAGAGACTCTTGTTCGGGACGAACAAGTTTAAGCGGAGGGCAGTGTTGCGAAATTTGGTTTATGCCAGAAAATTCTCGTAATAATTATTAAACGATATTAGCTAGCATCACTGACCGTAGAAAAATACTTGCATCACTGACCGTAGAAAAATACGTGCATTACTGACCGTAAGAAAATACGTGCATCACTGACCGTAGAAAAATACTTGCATAACTGACCGTAGAAAAATACTTGCATCACTGACCGTAGAAAAATAACGCCATATAGAAGGCACTGGAAACGACATTCTAGACAACGGCAGATGGTTCTAGCAAATGATGACTTTAGTATAAAAGGCTGTCATATGAGCAGCAGAGACACAGTTGATATTGAACAGTGGAACACAGTGGATCTTAAGTGAGAACATTTGAATTTAAGTACTAAAGTGATATAGTGGATTTTAAGTAATAAAGTATAACGTTTGTGTATACAATTTGAATGTAAAGAGGAAATACACAATTGTACTGTTTAAAAACTAACATTTGTGATTTAAATAAACCATTTTATAATTAAATAAAGATAGCGTTTTTCTTGATTATTACACAATCCAGTGATCGAACTCAGAAAAGTGTAAGAGATTGAAATTACTGTCAAAGGGACAGGAAATTTCGTAACAATATGTATTATAAACTCTCTTTGCAAGTTATTTGTGGAAAATTTTATTCTCTTTTCGATGGGCTAGGTCTCACTCCTGTAATTTTATTTCATGAGATAAAGAGACAATTATCTAGTAAACCATTTCTTCCCATACAAATCGTATGGAAAACAAAAAGTTCGATGAGCCACCAGTAAATATTAATATTATGAGCTCAAATTCCACCAGAATTCTTCTTTCGAGTATTTGCTCCTATTAAACCTTTTAGAAATAAAAAAGAAAAAATTTTAATCACCCTAATGTACATACATATATTAGAGTGGTCCGCAATACAAGGATGAAAGCATTTGTAAGAAAACGAATATAAGAAAATATACGAAATAAAACATTTTCATACCGGTTAAGCTTCCAGTAAGCTTCTCAATTTGAATTTTTCATATGTATATATAATATATATATATATATACATAATATAATAAATAAAAAATTTAGGTACTCGTGGAAAAAAATTTCTTCAAGAGATAAAATTTGGTAAGAGTGTTTGATTTTGAGCAGTGTTTACCAAACTTTATATTAGCACATTTTATTTATGTATAAGAACTCATTGAAAGTTTTGTACCAACGCCGCACAAGATATAACTTTTTTGATTGCAAAAATCATAACTTCTGAACGAATAAAGATTTTTTGATAATTTTTTTTTATATGATAGGGAATTCTTATAGCTAATACAGTAGTAAATTTTGCTGAAATTGGTTTGCAGAATCCGACGCAATTGATTGTTGAAGTTGATTTTTTTGTAGGGAGGAAAAATTACATATCTTAAGCATGTAAAAATTTAATTTATGTTTTTTTATCGCAAGTAGACATTGAAAACTGCTGGAAAGTGTGATAGAATAGTGCTTGGGCTTAGTATATAAAACTAAAATTGTTTATTGTATATTTTATATACAATATACAATAAACAGGCCCAAAGCCCTCTTACATATTGTAATGTGCAGAAAACAAATTTAATAAATTTAAATTTTGGTGAAATATTTATTTTTTTTTATTTATAAACTAAATATTTTTTTATTACTTAAATTAACAATTTAATTTCTTTCAAAATAATCAACAGTATCTGAATGGCTATATAATAGACTAGGGTGTGCCTTAGAGATGTAATAATTGGGTCAGACGAGGCGGCCAGCATGTTAAAAAAGTCCTGGTTTTGTCGCTTTCTTGATATCTTGCACGTGTTGAGATATCTGTATTTTTTTTACTCTATTATATTTTTACCATGGGCCAGAATTTTGTGAACCGTAGGTGTAAGTTTTTTATGCGGATATTTTTTAAGCAGCAGTTCTTGTTGCAAACTCTCCATATATTTTTGCGTCAACTTTTTCCTTGCAGCATAAAGCATTTAATATGACTTGTAGCCTTTTAATTATCTCTTTATCAACTCCAGTAATTCGCGCTGTGACTTCATCCTTTTCAAAAAATGTTCTGGATTTGTTTCCATCCTTGGTTTTACTTAACCCTTGTTTTGGTGGATCAACTTTCAAACCAATTTCTGCATAAAACGCAGTTGAATTTTTTTCTTCCTATCAGCTACTTCCTCTTTGATTACAAGAAACTTCTTTAAGTCACTACTATCTTCTGGAATTGTATACGTCAGTTTCAAAATGAATTCCATACACCTTATTCTTGCATGCAGTGGTGAAATTTCATACTCGTAATTATGCTCTTCTTAGCAAAAAATTAAAAAAATTGTATAACTGCCGTTTTATATATCTAAAATTTAGTTTGGTTTTTCTCTACACAAATCGTTTGACAACTTTTTACCTGTTGCTGTAATCCTTACGTAAATTTTAAGATTTCAGGAATTTTACCTTCAACAGGATTAGTGCAATCAGAAAAGTTTTTAGTTCGGGTCTTATTGTATATAATAAATTCAAAAGCTATAAGTGGTAGTTTTTGACCAAAACACAATGGTTCGCCCACTATTAAAAAAAGTGGGCGTGGCTGTAGTTTTATTTAAACGGTTTTAATTATGAACTGTGAGCAATGAAATAGGCATTGCACACCTAGTTAAATATTTTCTAGTTAAAGGTTTAAGAATTAATATTTCTAATATGCGTATGGACTTAGGGTGCTATATCCACAGGTTTGTCGATAAAAATCGCTCTAGCACCCGAACGGGCAAGCTCCGGTGCCTAGTTTGTTCTGGAGATATGTTATGAAAGAATTAGTGATGATTTGTGTGGAAGCTCAGTTTGAAGTTTTGTGAAGTTTATTTTTAAACTCATATTAAAGCTCAAAAACATCGCTAAAAATAGTGTTTCAAAAAAAAAAAAAAAACAAAAAAAAAATTTGGTGGACTAATTTTTTTTTTGTTTTATTAAAACCAATAATGCTTTTACAAAAAAATATATATATTTTTCTCTCAGCATTTGTTGAACTTTTCAGCTCAAACATGAAATTTTTATCCAAAAAAATTAATTTTTTGCAAACTTCAAAAATGTCTCCACTTTGACTAACTGTAAAAACTAAACTACTTATCCGAGTGGGTTGAAATTTTAAATTTATCACTTCTAGACATTTCACTATTCGATGCGAGTATCAAATTTGTCAAACAGACCCACACTAAAATTGATTTTTGCAACGCTTTTTTGAAAAGCAAGCCACTGTGCGCCGTTACTAGGTGTAAGCGTGCCCCTAGGCGAAACATGTGGTGCGAGCTCGCCCCCTTTCCCCCTCTGGGCAAATTTATCAAATATGTACCTAGCAAAAAAAAAAGGTTTTATACGAATTTTTTCAAATTATATAATACTGTTACGAAATTTCCTGTCCCATTGACAGTAATTTCAATCTCTTACACTTTTCTGAGTTCGATCACTGGATTGTGTAACAATCAAGAAAAACGCAATCTTTATTTAATTATAAAATGGTTTATTTAAATCACAAACGTTAGTTTTTACACAGTACAATTGTTTATTTAATCTTTACATTCAAATTGTATACACAAACGTTATACTTTATTACTTAAAATCCACTATATCACTTTAGTACATAAATTCAAATGTTCTCACTTAAGATCCACTGTATTCCACTGTTCAATATCAACTGTGTCTCTGCTGCTTATATCACAGCCTTTTATACTCAAGTCATCATGTTCTAGAACCATCTGCCTTTGTCTAGAAGGTCGTTTCCAGTGCCTTCTAGATTACGTAATTTTTCTACGGTCAGTGATGCACGTATTTTTCTACGGTCAGTGATGCTAGCTAATATCGTTTAATAATTATTACGAGAATTTTCTGGCATAAACCAAATTTCGCTACACTGCCCTCCGCTTAAACTTGTTCGTCCCGAACAAAAGTCTCTCCATCTCTAGTATAAGGTGCCAGCCTTTCGATGTGGACTACCTTTAATTTACCTTTGTTGCCGGGGTATTTTTGGATTCGATACACAACATCATTAATCCTTGTGACGATCCGATAAGGTCCCTCCCAATGAGTCTGTAATTTAGGAGACAAGCCTCGTTTTCGTTGTGGGTTGTGTAGCAGCACTAATTGACCTTCTTTGAACAATTCAGTATTTGCTCGCATATCATACCGAGCTTTCATCTTGTCGCTAGCCAATTGAGTACGTCTCCTGATGAGCTCGTGTATATCTGCTAGTTCTTCTCTTTTCTGCGATATGTAATCGTCAGCATTGGTCGCTTCTGGGACAGCGCTTACTCCGTACTTCAAATCTGCTGGAAGCCTTAAGTCCGTACCGAAAATTGCTTTTGCTGGCGTGACTGTAGTGGTATCGTGTATTGACGAACGATAAGCCATCAGAAACATTGGTAGATGCTCATCCCAATCTTTTTGTCCTTTGTCAACAACCTTTTTCAGATGCTCCTCTAGAGTTGAACCTTTCGACCATACCATCGGACTGAGGATGCAATGCTGTGGTACGTGTCTTCTGTATTCCAAGCATGTCACAAACCTCCTTAAAAAGTGCCGACTCAAAATTTCGTCCTTGGTCGGAATGCAACTCAAGTGGAGCTCCATATCGGCAAATCCAATTTTTGATGAAAATGTCTGCCACTGTTTTTGCTTCTTGATTGGGAATGGGATATACTTCTGGCCACTTACTGAAGTAATCAATTACCACAAGGATGTATTTATTTCCTGCATTGCTAATTGGAAAAGGTCCCGCTATATCCATGGCTATCCTCTCAAAGGGAGCTCCTACGTTATACTGATGCATTTTTCCCCGAGTGCGGTGCCTTGGTCCTTTAGCAATTGCACATTGGTCACAACGGCGGATCCAGTCAGCAACTGTTTCTTGGCATCCTACCCAATAAAACCGTTTCTTTATTTTCTCTGTGGTTTTTGTTACGCCCAGATGTCCACCACTCGATCCACTGTGATAATCCTTGATTATTTCCTTAAATTTTTCCTTTGGAATAACCAGCAGTTTTGAACGAATTTTACCATCCTCGCTTTCCCAGATTCGGTAGAGGCAACCATCATGCAACTCCAAACTTTGCCATTGCGCCCAGTATGCTTTACAGATTTGGCTTTCACTTGATATTTCTTGCCACGCCGGTTTCCTACCCAGCTCTTTATACTTAATTATAGTTGCCAAATCTGTATCACTGCGCTGGTCCCGTTGTACCTCCCTTTGTCCACTTTTCTTCAGGCAAAACGTTCAAAAGGCGCACATCAATTGTTCCAGCTTTACTTTCCGTTCGTGAACAATGACCGCATTCAATTTTACATGGACGACGGGAAAGTGCATCCGCATTTCCATGCTGGCTTCCTTTGCGATGTTCTATGGTAAAATCATAGCTCTGCAAGCGCTCTATCCACCGTGCAAATTGACCTTCTGGATCCTTGAATTGAAGTAGCCACCTTAATGCCGCATGGTCTGTCCTCAGGAGAAAATGCTGTCCATATAAGTACTTATGGGAGTGTTTAACGCATTCCATTACTGCCAGTAACTCTCTCCGAGTTACACAATAATTCCTCTCAGGCTTCGACAGAACTTTGCTGAAATATGCGACGACTTTTTCTTGTCCATCGATGACTTGGGACAAAACTCCTCCAATACCATGGCCACTCGCATCGGTGTCCAATACAAATTTTTCGCCGGGTATTGGGTACGCGAGTATAGGCGCTTTAGACAATAATTCTTTCAGCTTTTGGAATGCAGTTTCCTGTGCCCCACTCCATTCGAATTTCCGATTTTTCTGTGTCATCTCATGTAGACTACCTGCGACATTTGCGAAACCAGGAACAAAACGTCTGTAGTAAGTGCATAGGCCCAGAAAACTTCGCAACTCATGAAGATTAAATGGTCGTGGCCAATTTTTCACAGCTTTTATTTTATCCTCATCTGTGTGTATTCCTTCTGACGTAACCTTGTGCCCCAGATATTTGACTTCACGCTGAAAAAGTAAGCACTTTTTCGCACTTAGTTTAAGTCCAGCTGCCTCCAAGCGCTCAAACACTTCCTCCAGATTTTTTAAGTGGTCATCAAAATCTTTTCCCATAATAATTATGTCATCGAGATACACTAAACAGGTCTTCCAATGTAGTCCTTTGAGCACTCGTTCCATTAACCGCTCAAACGTAGCTGGAGCGTTACAAAGACCAAACGGCATGACGTTAAACTGCCATAGACTATTCCCAATACTAAAGCCAGTTTTCTCCTTGTCTTTGTCATCTATTTCCACCTGCCAATATCCACTTTATAAGTCCAGGGTGGAAAACCATGTTGCTCCAGATAATGTATCCAGTGTATCATCGATTCTGGGTAACGGGTAGCTGTCTTTTTTGGTGACGTCATTTAATTTTCTGTAATCCACACAGAATCGCATACTTCCGTCCTTTTTCTTGACAAGCACGACCGGTGAACTCCACGGACTTTCTGATGGTGCAATGACCTTTTCTCGCGCCATATCCTCTATAAGACCCGTTACTTCCTCTCTCTTAGCGAGTGCTAGTCTCCTTGGGGGTTGACGAATTGGCTGAAAATCACCTGTATCAATGCGATGTTTGACAACTGATGTTCTGCCATTATTTTCTCCTTTGAACGTAAATATCTGCCAATGCTTTTGCAGAAACCTTTTTGCTTTATTTTTGTTCTGGGCAGACAACTCCTTCGTCCATTCTTTCGTCAATACTTCCAAGGCCGATGATTTTGTCAAAGCTGTACCTTTTGTGTCCTGCTGGTCATTTTCACAATTTATAACAGCCGTAACTTTCTCACATTGCGCTATTAGTTCACCTTTTTGCATCCATTTCGGCTTATTTGCTGGATTCAAAATTCGTACTGGTATTTTGCTGTCCGCTCTTGTTTTTACTAGGGTCTTTCCAATAATCAGGTTTTTCTTTAAATATTTCTTATCTGTTTCCACTACCCACAGATGGCTTGTCGCACAGTCTTCACTTGTTGTAGCCCAAATAATTCCTTCGGTGTTGGGTTCAATTCGACACCGCTCACTTATGTAGACTCTTGCAATTGTTAATTTTTGTCCACAGCCAACGTCTAAAGGCAACTCTACATTGGCATATCTTAACGTCTTTTTCTTAAGATCCAAAGTGAACCCGTGTCGAATCATGAAGTCCACGCCAATGATAACCTCATCGGTGCTGTTTGCAACAATAAAATCATGTTCCACAGTTTTGTTGCCGATAAGAACACTTGCTGTAACTTCTCCTACTATTTGCGCAATTTTTCCTGTCGCTGTTCTCAATTGGATTCCATTTAATGGCATTACTCGTCGTCTATTAAATAAATCTGTCCTCACAATTGAGTGCGATGCGCCTGTATCCAAAGTTAGCTCGTTGATTTTTCCACCGATGGTAAAGCTGTTGGAATTTCCGCAGAGCTTCGAAACTAAGACTGTGGGGCAATCATAAGTGAGAGTCAGCTCATGCCCCGCTGTACTGACTCTCTTTAGTTTAACGACTGCTCTTCGCTACCATTTTCGCCATCGTTCACCCTATTTCCCATTTTTCTTCTTGGTGAACGTGATGCGGATCGTTTACGACGTGATTTGCAGTCACGTGCCATGTGTCCCTGCTTGCCACAGTTATAACAATTTCCATTGAAGCTACTGCTGGCGAACGACAAATTTTTGTTCGAATTTTTGAGTTTTCAATGATGGGCGGCATGTCAACGCAATCGTCTCTTGAATGAGAGCAACCGTGACTGTTTCATTAAATGTAATTTTCGGGTTCTTCATTGTCTCGCGTTTTGTCTCTGAGTCACGTATGCCGTCAATAAACGCCTCTATTTTGAATTTTTCAGCTACGACACTTAACTCGTCAGGATAGGAAAGGTGTGCCAATCGTTCAATATCTGCAGCATACTCCTGCAAGGACTCACCAGATTTCTGGACACGACTTTTCAACTCCAGTCTGTGAATCTGCTTCATGTGGTCACTGACATATTTTCGCTGTAAGGCATCCATCACTGCCTTGTAATTCTTTTGCTCCGCCACTGGAACCGTTTGCAATACTTCTGCAGCTGCGCCTTTTAATGCCACTATTAGCGCTGCTGCTGCGCTATCGTTATCCCAACGATTATGGGCAGATGTTGTTTCGAACTGGAGCTTGAAAACACTAAATGGCGTTGTTCCATCGTACATGGGTGCCTTAAGCCTCTCTGCGCTGATTTCTCTTATTACTTGAGTGGTTGGTTCGCTTATTTCCAACTGTGAATCCTTTTACTAACGTCTTCAAAATTATTTTGAACTTTATCCTTGAATGATTCAACGTCATCTCGTAAATCAGTCACTTTCGCATCGAGACCGTTTACCATTTTGGCAACCTCTGTTCGAACAGCCTCCTGGATTTGCAGCGAGTTCTGACTTAAGCTCTGATCAATTTCTTCTCGAATCGCCTGGATTTGTATCGCGTTCTGACTGAACTTCTGGTCTATTTGCAGTGCATTTTGACTTATTGTCTGCGTTATCGCCATTAACATTTTCTCGAACTTTGACATATCTACAACATCACCACTTGCAGCCATTCCAGAAGCTTCCTCCATTTTCGCTGTTGATTCTGAAACATCACTATAAAATTCATGCTCTTCCAGGTCTACCCCTTGAGCCTCAAGAGCCTGCCGTAAGCGTTTCTGTAACTCCAACTTTCCACCAGATGACTGCAGATTCAGCTGCTGCAACTCCTTCTTCAGTTGATCATTTTTTAGTTCGTCAAACTTAACTATTTTATATTTTTTTTTTTATTTGATTGTTAATTCTTTTTACACAATCCCACTTCTGACACCAATTGTTACGAAATTTCCTCTCCCTTTGACAGTAATTTCAATTTCTTACACTTTTCTGAGTTCGATCACTGGATTGTGTAATAATCAAGAAAAACGCAATCTTTATTTAATTATAAAATGGTTTATTTAAATCACAAACGTTAGTTTTTACACAGTACAATTGTTTATTTAATCTTTACATTCAAATTGTATACACAAACGTTATACTTTATTACTTAAAATCCACTATATCACTTTAGTACTTAAATTCAAATGTTCTCACTTAAGATCCACTGTGTTCCACTGTTCAATATCAACTGTGTCTCTGCTGCTTATATCACAGCCTTTTATATTCAAGTCATCATGTTCTAGAACCATCTGCCGATGTCTAGAATGTCGTTTCCAGTGCCTTCTAGATGGCGTTATTTTTCTACGGTCAGTGATGCACGTATTTTTCTACGGTCACAAATGAAATCAAAAGTTGGAATTGAAATTCAAAAATAAGTTTGGAAAATTTTTATTACATTATATCTATTTTTAAAAGATAAATAATTCTGTGGAACAAGTTTACTTTAACATCTATTGTCCAAGTTTTGTTTTCGGGGTAATAAGGGGTTAAGAGTAAAAAAAAATGAAATAAAGTGTCGCTCAGATAAGGTTTCAAAGATATAGCCATTGGAAGTGGCGCATATAGCTTTTGTTAAAATCACTATAGCTTGGGAGCCCCTGATTGGATGTCAGGATGTAAGATAACTTATTGTCCTACAATAATGGTGCATAAATCTTTAAAAAAAATTGAACCCATTGTTTTGGAGACATGACGATTTCTCTGAAATTTTGAACAAATTTATTTGAAAGCCGTTTTTCTCAAAGAAAGTGTTAATAACTTGTATTATTTTTAGGATGCTAAGAAAGTCTCATTCTATCGCTTTAAAATAATTTACCATTTGTAAAGTTTTATTTTTGTCATTTTACCTATTTTTTATTGAAAAAAGTAAAATCATTTTGGTGACTTTTTGTAATAAAATATATGGTAAATATTTATTTTATCGTCCTCACTCCCAATTTGCTTGAAATTTTAGTATTTTGTACAGTTTAGATTGCTAATCAAGAATATATGAACACATAGTTGGGCGCGGAAACGCCCCCTTCAATCGCGTCACAGTGATGCGTCTAGTTTATGCTAGCTGGACAATATTGAATCTCTTGTTTAAAGAAAATAACGGTAGGTATAGTTTTACAACAAATACTCTCAAAGCTAGGAAACCAACAAATATTTTTGTTTTCTGTAAGTAAATTTACAGTTTCAGACGGTTGCAGTGAGAGGAGTTGTTTTGTTCAACCTTTAATTTCTGAAAAATTGTGATTGAGTAGTCGTGCAAAAATATTAATCTTTTTATTTGTCAATATGAAAGAAGTTTTTTTTTTAATTAATATAAAAAATGAAAAATAATTTTATAGTTTTTTATTGAAAACAACAACAAATAGATGTCTTAATAGAGTTAAATAATAAATTTAGTTTCTTAACTTTGGGAGAGTAGAAAATATATTCAGCCATTTTATTTTTTTTTAAATGAAAGTTATTCTTTCACTGCTTCTTCTATCTTTTTGCACACTTTTGCACATACATATGTAGTATATATTTTTTTTTGTTTGTTTTTAGTTTAGTACATATTTTCTCTCAAAAAACGTGAGTTATACCAGGAATAGGAAAAATCCGCGAAAAACGATGAAAACTTAATGCTATTTAAGTTAGTAAGCTCAAAGTTTAATCTTACGGATGCTCAAGGAGACTCAATAAGAAAAAATAAAATAAAAATTTCAATGTTTTGCATGGTTGGGAAAAAAATTAAACGCTTGTGGGAGGTCGACTGTACGTTTTTTCGCGAATAATTCAGAGTTGCTTAAGGGAGATATTGTCTTCATTCAAGACAATTGTGGGCAGGTCCACAAAACCTTATGAAGATTCTTCATTTAAGACCAAAAGGCGACGCGTCAATAGTCTACTTAAACATGAAACGGAGGAAGAGGACCCTGGTGAACATAAAAGTAGCGAATATGACGAAACAACGTCATCTTCAGACGATTAGAAAAATTATTAAATTTGTGTCATTTTACTGTATACATACATACATATGTAAAATATTAAAATATTTTTCTGTTGTAAGTTTTAATTTTTTCTAGATATTTTTTTTTTATTAAATTTATTGAAAATACACATAAAAAAGTATATAAAATTTATGCGAATCCAGTATTGAGAAAACTTTGTACTTAGATGTTATTAATAATAAATATAGATATAAAAATGAGAAATGAAAATGACTGAATTTCTTTATTTCTATTTTCGGAACAAAACAAAACAAAATTTAATATTCGAATTTCAGTTTTTTTTGTGATTTTCACATGAAAAGACGTGAAAAGCTGAATTTGAGTCTTGCACTAAAAAATTCATAACTTCGCCATTTATTCACGGATTTTCATCAATAATAGCTTGTTTATTTTAGAGAAATCGTCATTTTTACAAAAAATATTCAAAATATTAATTTTTTCGATTTCCATTTTAAAATGGACGATATCTTAATTTTTCACATAGACTTTTCTCGAAAAAACGACTATTTTAATATTTGAAAATCGCAAGCATCTAAACTACTAAGCTTTAATTTTAGTGATTGTTTGGCCAAACGGGTCAACTAGAACTCAGGATATACTCAAAAACGTTGGATTAACTCCGAGAATTAATAAAAAATTGACCCGTACCGGCTTAAGGGGTCGTTTGCGACCAGGCTTCCTATATAATTTTTTCTTTGTTTCGATCCAACAAATACAAAAACGCAAAAAAATAATTTTGTCCAGCTAGCTTGTTCAAGTCGCTACACTGTGCTCGTTGTCGGATTTTAATATAAATTTTCCAATGAATACCACTAAAATATTCAGATTTTTTGAATTGGAAATTGTTTTCTGATTTAACTGTACCAAAAAAAAAATTAATTAAAATTGAGCTTGCTACGCTCCGCCAATTTCGATATAGATGGTTCAAAACTTAAATACGGCTATTTCGAAGCGAGCCAAGAAAAAATTATAAGCATTATTTTTTGCCAGTCTGTTAGACCGCAAACTTTATATTTTTCAGAACTAACAATCTAAAGAACGTAAAGATTTGGAAGCTCTTTGCGATAAGGACAGTATTCCAATCCAATTTCATAATGAATACCTTAGTGCAAAGTGGCCTGGAAGTGTTCATGACTCACGAGTTTTTCGAAACAGTACACTGTATCGCAGAATGGAAGCACAGAACCTTGTTCCTAATGCAGTTTTATTAGGAGATTCTGATTATTTTTTGAAGTCGTGGCTCATGACATCTTTGCACCATGAACCAAACTGCTTTACTGAACGAATGTTCAACCAGCAACTGAACGCAGTAAGACGAATAATTGAACGAGCCTTAAGCATATTGAAAGAGATTATTCCATGCTTAAACTACCTTTGACGAAACGCTATATATTCTTGCAAAATTGTGAAATGTTGCACAACTCTTTGTAACTATTGAAAGACGGGTACATAGGAAGTTTTCGGTAATGAAGAAGCTGAAGGGGACTTTGTTATGGAACACGAAAATCTGGATGAAAACGAACAAGAAGATGTAACAGTTTCAGTAGTGCTTCACCGAAACGAGAACGATACGATAATTCAAAAATTATCATATCGTCTTCGTAGTGGCGCCAAGCTTCGTCTCGTACTCGTTCTCGTACGATAATTTTTTGGCCTGTATCGTTATCGTATCGTTCTCGTCTCGTCTCGTTATCGCCGATATTTCTCGATTATTCTCGTTTACATTTATACTTTTAATACTAGCTGGACCAGTGGTTTTACCCGTGCATTTCCCGTTTTTCCACCCCTCTTACATTTTACGCAGTCCTTACTGCAGACAATTGGGTCTATGAACCGAATTTCTAAAATTGGTATAAGTTCCAAGAATAGCAATATAAGGGTTTGGTTGTATGAGAGAAGCTAAGACCCATTATCTAACGCCATAACAGTGGCTCCATCGCCATCAAGTGTAAACAAAACAAAAATAAAACATCTTTTTTTTACATTAAATTAACTCTAAAAATGAAGTCTTCTTCGACTCATTATTTGCAGTTTCTGCTACCACGGTCGAATGTAATGTGAATCCCCAAATTTTGTTTTTATATTTTTGCGGTTTTTTTGCTTGTTTTCAGAAAAAAAAAAATATTAACGTTAATAAATGCGCGTATGTCCATACGTCAGCTTATTAAAAATATAGTGCAAATGACGCAAACTCGTATGGTAAGTATAAGCACGTTCAACGTTCTAAATGGTTATCGGACAATAATCAAGTGTTTATCGTACGATAAACACTACATTATCGCCGAGAACGAGATATCGGTCAATCGGTCAAACCTTTTTCGTTCTCGGCCTCGGTCCTACGAGAAATAATTTTTTTTAATATCGTCTCGTTATCGTTCTCGTTCTTGGTCCCGATAACGAGAACGATATTTATCGGTTCTCGGTGAAACCCTAAGTTTCAGCAGGGTTAAGGCAACATCAACTTGTAAAATTAATGGTTTAAGAATTTTTTTTTTCTGTTTATTTTATTCAAAACACAATGAAGAATAAATAAACTCATTACTAAATAAATTATGAATTCAAGATACTTTATTGATAAAATATTAGCATTATTAACATCAACATTAAAATTAACATTAAGGAAAAAGATCATCTGTATTGACCTTTACAAAGTAAGAACTTATTTTTTATTCACTTTTTTAAGAAATAGTAATATCATTAGCTACGATATTGTTTTTGTTCACGTCTCCATCGATAATAATGGTATCACGTGGAAGTGTGTACATTGTTTCTTTAATGTCACCTGTATAGCAGCTTTGTAGAATACCCATTTCTATTTCCAGCTTCCTGCATTCCATTTTCGTTTTATAAATTTGCAGTTTCAATAATTTTTCTTGAAGTTGTCTTTGGGCGTCTTCATCAATAGGTGTGATACAGATTTCTTCCTCCAAAGACTAATTCACTGGGAGACCAACTGTTGGTGAATCCTTGCCTAAAATGTCAAGCATTGCCTTGTCAATCTCGCTGAGAATTTTGTCTTTCCCTCCTCAGGGCCGTCTTTAACCTATGGAGGCCCTAGGCATGTTAGGATAATGAGGCCCTATGACTTTAACAGAACACTATTTTGTTAGAATAAACAAAGAAAGTAGATAAACAATGTTCTAAATTTATTTTTATTGACAGTCACATTAAATGAATAGACAATGTAATATAATTCATAAAAGTAACTCTTTTAGCATTCACAGGTTAGTGCTTAAAAATCTTTGTTGATTGAAGATCATTGATCGTTTATCACTTCTTCAAAATCTATGATTTTGAGCACATCACATTCTATGGACATCAGCGACAAACTGGTTAATCTCTCTTGAAGCATTTCAATTTGGAGAAGGAGCGTTCCCCACTGCAGTTAATTACCATCATGCTTAAAATGATTGTCAATACGATTTCTACAATTGTCAGTTCAATTTTGTTTTCTTTTAAAAGTTGATATATTTCCAATATACTATTTTCACTGTGAACAACTTGCAAGTATTCTGTTAAATGCATACATTTCATTTCTAACTCTTTCTCATTAACATCTTCATACTAAAATTCAGCAAATTCTTTGCAACTTTATCTGAACTCTTCAGAATTCAGATTTTCAAGCGAAAAAATAAATCAAAACGTTCATTAATGTTCTTATACGAACTTAATCGCTGTTTTAGATGAACGCTCAGGGTATCAATTATGCGAAGAAAGGTTTCTACTTTGAATTTTTCTCTTCCATTTAGTTAGGCTAACGGCGCAGAGCCATAAAAAAAAAACTATGGCGAGGGCTGCTGCGTTTTGTTCTTTGAGATAGGACGATTCGAAGTAATCAAATTTGTCCCTGAGGTAAATAATAAAACCATCAAGTGATGTAAGCATATTAGTTGCAACGTCCAGTGTTATTGCTTCTCTCTGAAGATAGTCATTTATTAATTTCCGTTAGTATAATATATTCTAACCTTTCTATTTTTCTGGACAAACTAAGAGCTTCATCTCTAGTTTCTCGTGCCTGTTCTGTATCTTTTGCGATGGACATCAAAGCATCTATGATTTTTCTTGAAAACAGTGTACGTACTTAGTACATACATATGCCATTAAATTGTACTTTTATATATTTAAATTTATCTAAGAATGCTGAAGTCGGAAAACCTAATTTAGGGCAATAAGCAAGTTGGTATTGTGGTCAATAAAAATTAAAATTAAAAAAGTTTTTCGGTAATAAATATCGGTTATCGTTTGGTGAACTGGCAGGAACTAGGGGATCGATCGCGGGGCCCTGGGCACTTGCCCAGTGGGACAGAGGGGTCTGTCCCTCCTTCTCCCCCATTTGGTTTTGAATTGTCAATTTTTTTCTGAAATAAAAACATTGGTAGAGCCACATGTACATATTTTGAATGTTCCGCTAAAGACTCGGACATGACGTAATACTAATTGGTAAGTTTTTCGATTATAAATTTACTCACCATGGTTAATTTCTTCACATTTGGCTACCAAACATCCCTAATATAATTACAATCCTTCGTGTCAGACACCAATCCGATTGACTTAGCGTAGTTTCCTACTTCCTTCCATACTCGCATTTTGTCTTGCTTTCCTAATTTTGCACTAAAAGGCCCAAACAGTGTTTTTTATTTTTATTTTTGGTGATGCGCGAGAGCACGCACAAACGCATTTTTTGATTATCGGATCTTTTACTCATTATTATAATTAATAATCGCAAATACGCAATACGTTACGAACTTTTTACTGACAGTTTTTGCAAAGCAATATTATTTTTTTGAAAGCAAAAATAACGCAAATTACATTTATGAAAAGTGCGTACAAACCAATCAACTGACTTGTACTTTTTCGTTTGCATAATGTCACTAACAGAGGCGTACCGCGCATATCGGGCGCCCGGGGAAAAAAAAATTATTTATCCCCCCTACCGAAAAAAATGTTCGTGGCTTCTAAAAAACATTTAATTTACCTCACCAAAAAAAAAATGTCCTCACTTTTCACATTCAAAAACTCTAGCAAAATGAGATACAATTCACTAATATACATATGTAAAATATACGTATGAAATTCGAAAATTTCCGCTTTTGTTCAAATTTTGACAGGTCAAAGAACTGACGCACAGTGTATCACTTTCATAGTAGCCGCGGTCAAAAATAGTAAACGTTGTTCAATTGTAATGAAATTTGGTATATGATGTTTTTTTGGCATAATTAAGAAAAAATAGAAAAATCATCAAAATCGGCCCATTGACACGCCTACCTCCCATACAAAAAAAAAATTCATTTGCTTTAAGTTCGTTATTTTTGGCACTAGAAAGATTAAATTTGGTGTGTGATGTTTTTTTGACAAAATTAAGAAAACTTAGAAAAATCATAAAAATCAGGCCATTGACACGCCCACCTCCCATATAAAATTAACCTTTTAATTGCTTTAAGTTCTTTATTTTTGACACTAGAAAGATTAAATTTGGTGTTTGATGTTTTTTTTTGGCCTAATTTAGAAAAATCATTAAAATCTGGCCATTACCACGCCCACCTCCCATATAAAATTAACCTTTTACTTGCTTAAAGTTCGTTATTTTTGACACTAGAAAGATTAAATTTGGTATGTGATGTTTTTTTGACATAATTAACAAAACTTAAAAAAATCACAAAAATCTGGCCATTGCCACGCTCTCCTTCCATATCATATTAACCTATTTTGGCTTCACCTTTTCGCCATACATCAAAAAATTCACTCACTTTAATAGCAGATGCCACTAGAAATTTTGAAAAAAAGTTAATTTGACGAACACTAAACAAAAAAACACTTGAAATATGATTAAACTTACTTTTAAACTTTAATTAAAGCAAAAACTTTAAAAGTGGTTTAGGTGTATTTTAATTTTCTTGTAAACTTTTTAATGAAATTATTAAACTTTTAAATAGGCTCAAGGTCCAATTTAATGAAAAACTTTTATCTGTTGATCATATATAATTTTTATTGCCAATATTTCGACTACCTTTGGTAGTCATCTTCAGGGTAATCTGTTCGAAAAATATATTTTACAACAATTAGAATAACATAAACAATAAACAACACAAATAATAACTTACGTATGTATGTCAGCTTCAAATAAATAATTACTTTAAAAATAAATAATCACTTAAAACCAACAAAAACGGTGGACAAAACAAAAACATAAATATTGCACAGGAATATTGCACAAATTTAAAGAGTTTTTGTAAATAAATGATTTTTAATGATGTTATGATGTTTTGAGCAATGCTAGTTATTCCAATATAACGGAATTTAACATTTGTTTACAATGTAAACAATAGTACTGCCAGATTAGAAAACTTTATTAAATTTATTTGATATATAACATGCCTATATTTGATCATGGAATCTTCCTCCAAAAAAATAGCGAACTTTAAGCAATTAAAAGGTTTATTTAATATGGGAGGTGGACGTGACAATGGCCAGATTTTTATGATTTTTCTAATTGTTTCTAAATTATGCCAAAAAAAACATCAAACTCCAAATTTAATCATTCTAGTGTCAAAAATAAAGAAATTAATGCAATTAAAAGGTTAATTTTATATGGGAGGTGGGCGTGGCAATGACCAGATCTTTGTGATTTTTCAAAATTTTCTTAATAATGCCAAAAAAACATCATATACAAAATTTCATTACAATTGAAGAACTTTTACTATTTTGGGCGCTGTTACTATGGAAGATACACTGTGAAAAATGTTGAAAAAAAGTTTACTTGGCGCACCCTAACGCAAGAAAATTCTTTTAATTATGATTTTACATAGCTTTATACGTTATTTAACGCTGGAACCTCAAAAGTGGTTTAAGGTGTATTTTAATTTTCTTCTTCTAAAGTTTTTAATGATCTTGCGGTTTTTTGAGTAAAGCTAACTATTTTAATATAGCAGAATTTTTCATTTGTTTACAGTGTAAGCAATTTTATTAATATTTCTAGATTGGAAAAAGTCTATATTTTTTTTTTCATATATGTCATGTCTATATTTGCTCATGAAATCTTCTTCAGAAAGGGTACAAAAGTGTGGGATAGAAAACAAGCCAATATACAGAGGAAAAGTTGAATTTGATACTGTATATTTAATAGAGCATAACTTTTTAAGTAGTTAAAGCATTTTAATAAAATTTTGGGATTTTCTTATTTGAAGTATGTTCTTTTAATCTGCATAAAAATTTAAGTCAAACAATTATTTTCATTTATGGCCGCACCTGTTACACTGTGTGACGTTTATAACAAACATTTCGCGCTAGTATGTGTACAAATGTGTGAAGGAGTTCCAACGAAAAAAAAAATTAAAATAAATGTGTTTTGTCTTTTCCACGGAATGGAAAAAGTACCCAGTAGAAATTCGTGCATCACTGATGTTAATAAATAAAGATAAATGTTGGCATATAAAATAATTGTATTTTTATTTAACAACAAAAAGAAAACATTTCATAAATCTTATACATATTATGTACATATACATATGTACGTTATACAAACATATCAACAGAGTTTACTTAAAATAAGACTTTCAATATCTGGTTCAATATTTTGTGATGACGCCAGACGCAATATCGGTGACAAATTAGTCTCTGAAATGCGATTCCTTATGCGCAACTTGTTGAGTTTTAGTCTTGAAAAAAACTGTTCACAAGAATACGTAGTTCCAAACATTGCAACGATACTCGCTGCAAAAATTCGTATACAGTAGGTAACGGATATAAGCACAATTCATATAAGAAAGGAACGCTTATAAGAAACATTTTCGAAAGCACCGCGTTTTTTCCCAATGTATTGAGGTAAAAAACAATCTATATAAGAAACTTCTTATAAGAAAAAAACGCATAAAATCGTAATTTTCAAATCGTAATTTTCGTTCTTTGGTCGAAATTAAAAATACGCGCTTTCTTTATGTCATCATTCTTCAATCAAAATTGAACGAACAAGTGAAACGATTGCAGTTGCTCAACGCACTTCACTCACAGCTGATTTTTGGCGACACGGATATAAGAAATAGAGTTTCTTATATCAGTACACGGAAAAAACGAAACTCGAAATTATTGTAAATATTAATCAAAATTTAAGAAAAATTAGTAGGTAATTTAGTAATTTAAAAACGGTTCGGGTGTCTATTAAAAATTACTAAGCGTAATATAAAAATTGCATCAAGCAGGCATTAATTTTTCGAATGCAAGTTTTTAATTTTTACAAAGTAGATTTTAAAATTTCTGCAATAATTTATTATATTTTAAAAGGACTGTACTATTTTTTAAAAAGTACATTATAAAGTTTTTATGATGAAATAATAACTGAAATTTATTTTTAAATTTTTTTGTGTGCTGAACAAAATTGGGACGGCCAGCGAGTTTCCGTTGCCGCTTTCCCGACCCCGTTCCAATTCTGTTCAACACATTACTTTAAAGCCAATTAGCAAGAGTTTGGTAAGCCTTATATATAGGGTGTTTTTTTTAGAGGTTTGTTTTTCGAATAGAGATAAAACTGGGATTTTGTGGTCAAATCTGGCAACTCTAATGTCATTTATATTCAGTTTGGTTTGCCATTTCATCATGAACAGGTTGACAAAAGAACAACGCTTGCAAATCGTGCAAATTTATTTCGAAAATAATGGTTCAGTTCGCGAAGTTTACCGCAAGCTCCGTCCATTTTATGGTCGACATAATCGTCCATCAGAGCAATTTATTCGGTTAACCATGGATCGTTTTCGCACTACGTTTACTCTATGTGATAATACGCATCCGCAGAGACGTCGAACAGTGCGCACCGAAGAAACAATTGCCGCTGTAGAGCAAAATGTTGAAGAGGACCCGAATGAATCGATTCGCCACCGTGCATGCAATTGGAGCTTTGTCCATCAGCTTTATGGAAGATTTTGCGCAAAGATCTTGGCTTCCGACCTTACAAGATCCAGCTTGTGCAAGAATTAAAGCCGCGAGACCATGCAATGCGTCGTGATTTTGGTGTATGGGCCGAAAATGAGATTGATCTCAATGCTGATTTTCATCGCAAAATTTTGTTCAGTGATGAGGCTCATTTTTGGTTGAATGGCTACGTCAACAAGCAAAATTGCCGCATTTGGAGTGAAGAGAATCCACATGAGACCCTTGAGACGCCATTACATCCACAAAAACTGACTGTTTGGTGTGCTCTATGGGCTGGTGGAGTCATTGGGCCATACTTCTTCCGAAATAATGCTGGAGAGTCAGTTACCGTTAATGGAGACCGGTATAGAGCCATGATAACCGACTATTTTGTTCCCGAATTGGATGGCATGAATGTGGATGAGTTGTGGTTCCAACAAGACGGCGCTACATGCCACACAGCGCGCGTCACAATCGATTTATTGAAGGAAACATTCGATGAGCGCATAATTTCGCGGAATGGACCTGTCAATTGGCCACCAAGATCGTGTGATTTGACACCATTGGATTATTTTCTTTGGGGATATGTGAAGTCGCTCGTCTACGCCAACAAACCAGAAACGTTAGGGGACTTGGAAGCCAACATTCGTGGCGTTATTGCCGACATACGGACCCATATGCTCGAAAAAATGGTTGAAAATTGGACCTCTAGAATTGGCTTTATTCGAGCCAGCCGCGGCGGCCACATGCCCGAAATCATATTTAAACATTAATGGCATAAAATTATCCTTCCAATAAAGCCAAATTGATGGACATTAAAACGATTTTCTTGTGTTTTATTTCAATTCGAAGTTGTATACCTCTAAAAAAAACACCCTTTATTTATTTTTTTGCATGAACATGTTGAGAACTCAAACAGAGTACAAATTAAACACAAAAGAGAAATAAAATTCAATATAATAAAAATTAATAATCTTAAAATAATTTTTCTATAACTACTTTTTAAAAATTATAAAGCGGGAATCATATATTACAATATGAAATATATAAAGATTCTAATGTGGCAATTTATTAAAATTTAATAAATTCTGTTTTTAGGTGATAATTAAAATGAAGAAAATAATTTTTAATATGCACTTATTAAAAAATGTAAAATGAAAATATTTACAAACTAGAATAGAATTTTTAATAAGGATTTTCTATTTATAATCTCCTATTAATTTTTAATAAAATTTGAGTTGGTGTTTTTTCCGTGTAGTATGTATAAAAGAAATTTTTTTCTTATAAACGTGGTACTTCTATAAGAAAAAACTGATATAAGAAAGAAATTTCCGGAATTTTTTGACGTTCTTATATCCGTTACCTACTGTATTTGGAAATTTTTCTTTATCTAATTGTTTGTAAACTATTTTTGTTTGGAACTATTTTTCCATGAAATTGCCTTTTTTACAACAATTAAATAATATTTCAATAATACGTGCTTAAAAAATTGACTTTCGCATAAATAATGTTTTTGTTTGCATTTGTTTTGTTTTTGCACGTTTGATTCCGACTAGGTTTCTCGCATATTCAATTTTGAAGTGAATCAGCGCATAGAAATCAGCAACTGCACGGCGGGACGAATGATGGCCCGTTTCAATGAATGTGACCGCGGGAGGGTAAATGGCCAACACTATTCTAGACCTTAAGACCTTTATTTGCGAGCAGATTAAGTGAAAAAGACCTTAGTAAAATATGATAACTTTGCAAAATGGGGCACCATTTCGAGATTTTCTTCATAACACTTAAATTATCCCTCTGCAACTGACGTGCCCTAATTTTAGCAATTCTACTGACGTGGTAGTCTTATAGACACCTTTTTAAAATTGATTTTAGTCATTTAAGTATTAAAACATATTAAGTTTTGTTTAATTATATAAATTAACACCTGACAATCCATGTTAATGTAAAAAAGTTTAACAAAATACGTTTGGTAAAATTATATGCATTATTCAATTTGGAGCAATAGAAACAACGAAAATTAAACCCTTTACTTAAGGATTAAAAAAAAAATATTGTTATTAACAATTTTTAAGGAACATTGGTACTGAATATAAATAAATACATTTTAATTTACATATCTTTCAAATTTCCGCAAAATCCCACGGTTGGATCAGCAGCTACACAGCCACAAAAATTACATTTTTTGTATATAATTTTCGCATTTACTGAGGTGTAGTCTCATAGACACTATGGAACTCTTACAATTCTGTTGACGTGGTAGTCTGCTAGACACTCACTCGCCACGATCGCTTTTTTCGCACTAACCGATGCCATAATACGAATCAAGAAGGTACTGCGAACCCGAAGATCGCAACTTTAAAATTTACGACAGAGGGCACGAAGTTCTGTTTTGTGGTGTCTGTCAGACTACCACGTCAGTTGCAGAGGGTTATACTATAAATTGTTAACATTTTTATTTACTTCAAAATGAGATATCACACAGTGAATATGGTTCGGTTGTTTTCGCAAAAGTAGAGTTTTTTTCATCCTTTGACCTTACAGTACTCGGGATTCCGACTATTTAAGGAGCTGAAATTTGTGCTGTGGAGTTTAAAGCAAAATCGGATGTTTTTTAAAACTCATACGTGAGTATTACTAAAAAACAGTAAATATGGAATTAAGAGGATTTTTTTGCCTTTCAAATTTTTGTAGTAATTCAACTTGTCATTTAAACTTCTTTAAAGCCCACCGTGGCTATTTATTAGCTTGATTATGAAACAGAGCCTTGGAGATAATAGACTTCAAGTATGAGCAGATTGGGGAAAATTCAGCAAATTGTCGAAAACTTACATGTTGATATTTTTAAAAAAAAAAAAATTTTTTCAGCAAAATCATGATATGTCCAGTAATTCTATGTAAATAAATTGTTACGAATTTTTTGGACAATTCTAAAATGTTAAGTTTAAATAATGTTAATGTTATGTAAAATAATGACCGTATTACAACAGCATGGATGATGATGTGAAAAGTTCTTCTGGTTGGAAACATTCATACAATAAATATGTAAATATGTTTCTTGATAAACCTATGGACATGTTGCTGTTGTTAATGACAGAACTTTATCGTTTTTAATCTATGCAATGAATTAATTTCTGATTCATTATCTCCCCTTGCTAATTTTCGAACCCACCTGTCGATTTCCCATGCCAAGGAACAATAACACAAGCCATAACAAATTCCATCAGTTAGCTCCAGCTAACAGAATGTACATACATATTCGTATGTATGTATGTACATACTAAAATATTCGATTTTATGCTCAAATAGAACTAACGAAGTGCGAATAGCTGCTGGATTAGCCTGTGCTCACTTTGTTCCACAATTATTATACAGCAAATAAGTGTTTGGTCCTTAGTGCTGGCTTGCACATATAAAATATTTTCTTTAAGGATATTTGTTTTGTCGGCCCCTCAAACCATAAACTAACGAAGGCATATGTATGCATCGGTGAAGTGCAAAGGTTGAAATTGCTTCTGTGACTAATTCTGTATTCTTATGGTTGTCCTGCTTCATGTTTTATTGAAGTTCATAAATTAAACTTTGCATTTGGAGCGAGCAAGCCCTTTTGTTGGTAGATATTTAATGGAATGTTTACATATTCGCTAGCTTAGAGTGCAAAGGCGCTAACTGCACTTTTTGAATTTTTTGAGGAGAGACAAAAAACTGTATAAAGAAATTTACATTATATTTTGTAAATTTTTTTGAATGGAATTTTATTTGAATTGTTGTTACATACATATACAGTAAAAAAAAATTTTAAAAAAAAGTAGTATCTTTGATTTAGAAGAATTTTTTTTGTCATTTAGCACCCTTTCTGTTGCTATTTTTGATTTGCGCGTATCATTTAGCACCTTTTCTATAAAAAATTATATGAACATTTTTCTTATTTGATGTTAGAAACAGCAATAAATTAATTTTAACGGAGCGCGAACGCACAACCAGCCCAATTTAGCAACAATCACATGTGTTTAATGAACTTAGCGCGCGCTTTTTGACAGCTATGTACATGGCACTTTTGCGCATCAACACGAAACCATATGAAATAAAGAGTAACCAACCTTTTTTTTTTTTTTAACGATGTATTTTTTAATTCTCTTTTGTTCTGCATTAAAATCTCAATTTTGTAAAAAAGTGCAGTTAGCGCCTTTGCACTCTAAGCTAGCGATATGAGGTGTACTCAAGATTGTAAAGGATACACTTTAAATATGTCAATAGAATTCATAACTATAGATCCTAACAAGATTCATTTAATGTTTTCAAGTAAATATGGGCATGGTCTTCAATCTAAATACTATTTACCAAATTTGGTAGCCTAAGGAATATTTTAATTGCATTTTCTAATGATATTTTGAATTTATGAAAGTTTTTGGTTTGTTTACATCAGACTGGGCCAAAACGTATTTAAATTATTCATTTACAATGTTCCATACAGTAATTTTTTTTTTTTGGGTTGTAGCCGAAAAAAGTTTACAATTCCGAAATGTCGTCTTAGTGCGTATAACCGGCTGATAGTAAAAATGATGAAACAGTAGTATGCTGCTAGCAAAAGGGACTTAGAAATACGAGCAAAAACAAATCGCATGGGATGGTAAACGATTTAGATAAAAATTCCACGTAAAACTCAATTCATTTTTATCCGCACTGAAAACATTATTATTCAACCAATTGACGTTTCTTGACAATGATTGATTGACGTTTAAAATATTACTGAAAGTTTTAATATATTTGTGTGGGGCGGTGAGAAGAAATTTGAATTATTGTGTAATTTTTCGTAAATATTTTTTTCACAAATCAATGGGACATCTCCGACCCAACTAAAAGGGTGTTTTAGCCACACCAGAGGGGTCTCTCTAGTCACCCAATGGGATTTGTTTGACGAATTTTTCGAAAATGATATTGCACCAACCGCCTGGAAAAATTCGAAAACGGATTTTGGAAAATTTGTGTCTGGGAAATCATTCTTCAACTTCTACTGTTGTTTTTAAAGCTGTTATGTGAGAATTTGAAAGGTTTAGCCAATTCGTGTCGTCAGCACTTACATACATTCCCGTGCCTTTCAACTACTCTGTGTTTCTCGCTAAATAATGAAAATAATCTTAAGTATCTTTTTAAACTTTTTTTATTAACGTTTTTTTTTAAAGATACAATTAGTAAAAATTGTTAGGAAAAATTAAGTTATAACTTAAGCTACTTATTAAAACATAAGATTAGTTAAAACAAATTCTACCTCTAACTACTCTTATATTAGTTATGACTAATTACGAAATAACTTAAACTAATTTATTAATAATAATAATAGCTCAATACATTTTTAGCAGCGTACGTTGTATCATCATGATGTGTGACATTTTTCTCCAGATGGGTTTATATTAGGGTTGCCAACCCTACTATATAATATAGTAGCCTACTATATTATGGATCCAAATACTATATTTTTAAAAAAATATATAGTAGGCGAAGCTACTATAGACCTAATCCATCTCTAACCATACAGTCGGAGTGACTTCAAATTGTGGAATTGGTTGCCGATTAAATGTTGTTTTTCAAAGTAATTAAGGAAATATACCGTTCCCCGATTTGATTGAAAATTATTTTTTACGAAGTTATGCCCATTTAAAGTTTTAGTGTCAGAGCTTGAAAAATCGTTGAAAATTGTTTCAAAATAGTCGCATATTATTCCAAATCAAAATAATTAATTTTTGTAGATTTTCTAATAGATCTTCTGATTCTCTGTCAGAATCTTTAACAAATTTTGAAAATTGGCAAATTTATAGCGCTTTTTATGAAAAAAAACAAGGCTGATTTTCTGAAAAACCCCAATTTTTTTTCGCTTAAAATTTTACTGTGGATTTGTATTAATATGATAAAGAAATGACATGAGTTTAATACCTGTTAACCCACATTTGAGGTCAGGAGATTTTTTTCCCCAAAATGAAAATGTCAATTTTTTTTTCATCATTGTCAAGCCAGAGTGGCTATATTTTGTGCTCAAAAATGAAAAGTGTCAAATCGCGATTTCGAGAGAGTAAAAGCTGAAATTTCTCTGACTAGTCTCACCACCACAATTTTCGGCTCGAACGGAAAAATTGGTAAAAAATGAAGACTGTCAAAAATTTTTGCATATTTTTGTAAACAAACAATGGCAGGGTTCAGGAAGTAAAACCTGCGTCATAGTTGCATAATCGTTTGGTTAATACTTACTGAATGCAAGCTTTTTGAGAATATTAATAATAAATAGGACGATGACTATATATTCGAAAGTAGATTAGAGCCACAATTGTTGCTTGAAAATTTTTTGAAAGTATATAAAGTGCATTTTAAAACTATTGCTTAGTATAAATTAATATTCCCGCTGCTTTAAAAAGGGTTCAAATCTTGTGAACCGCATAAATTTTTCATTTAAGAAATTTTTGGCATGGGTCTTTTAAGGAATTTACGTTACGTTAACAGTTAGTGAAGAAAATTTTTTTTGTTCAAGCAAAAATTTATTTTCGATGGAATTGTACAAAATAATGAAAAATGGGGTAATTTTGATCTAGCTACATTTTCAATTTCTTATTTTAAAAATGTGTGCATCAAAAACAACATTTTCATACAATCATTCAACTTTACGATTCCTTTTCAATCAAAAATCGCTCATCTATTTAATTGAATAAATGAGCATTTACCAAAAATTGTTGTGATTTCAAGCTTTTTGTTATGTTGCTCCTTTTTAACACAACCTTTCCACAAGTGAAAAAAAATGAAGTAATGAAAAATATTTTATTAGGCAAGTATTGGACAGACACAATTGAGACATGAAATTTTCTTTCCCTCGCTTGTCAAAAGTGTGTTTCTAGTCTCGTTGCCTACGATTTTGACAGTCTTCAATTTTAGCCACAAGAAATTTGTCTGGTTGAAAAATGAAACTCTTTCATGGAGGGGAAGTGATCAGCTGTTTTCTTACTCTCATTTTTTCTCTCACAACCACCACATTTTTTCCGGCTCGAACGCTTTTTGTGGTAAAACTCTATAAATATTTACCTGTTTTTTCCGGCTCGAACAGACCTTATGCTTACAATGTTTTTATATATTATATTTCCCATAGTAAAATGTTGTTGCGAAAATAACGGTAAAAAAAAGTATGCAGAATGCAAGCATCATTTGCAGAAAGTAATTTGGAATGTTGCTGTTGTTATTTGCTTTGAAAATAGTACCGTAGAGTGGCTCGGCAATGATAAAAAAAAAAATTCAAATTAACGTAGCAAATAAGAAATTTAATTTTTAAAACATAAAATTTTTGGGTTATTTCCTAAAATCTTCTTTTAAACACGACTTATTCGCAACGAGTTTTATTAAGAACTAAAGATAGATAGAAAAATACAATGGAACAATGCATTAGTGTTGCCATTTCAAATTACTTTTCAACACTCCTCTTCAACACTAATTCATTGTTAAAGTTACAAGTATTCGAATATAAAATTAATTATACACATTTTAAATTCATTTCAATTAATTCATTGTTAAAGTTATAAGTATTCGAATATAAATTTAATTACATATACACATTTTTAATTCTAAACATCAATATTGATGCCCATTGATTTTACAAAATATTCATAATTTATTTTACTTAAATTTTTAGTTTTTCATTTGTAGAAACATATTTTAATTCAACATACTTATCTTTTACAACATCTCTTATAAAATTATATCTAATATCGATGTGCTTGTTTCGGGCATGGTAAGTAGCATTCTTTGCCAACTGCTGCGCGCTTAAATTATCACCCAATATTTCTGTAGGACTATCAGTTTCTTCAGGTAAATTGCTTCTTTTGCTGCTGTGGCTAAAGTCACATATTCTGCTTCGGTGCTGCTGAGAGCTACGCTTTCTTGTTTTTTGGTCTCCCACGAGAATACACAGCCTGTCATGAAGAATACATACCCCGTATATGATTTTCTGTCCTGCAAATTACTTCCCCAATCAGCGTCGACGTATCCTATAACTGGTTTTCCACTTTGGCAATAGTGCAGCTTCAAATCTTTTGTGGATGACAAATACCTCAAAATGTGCTTTACTGCAGCTAAATGTTCTTTATGTGAATCTTTATTGCATTGCGCCAACTTTGCCACCGAGTTTAAAATATCAAGCCGAGTTGATATTGCTAGATACTAGGGCTGTGCAACGAACTGATCGAGCCTGTTCGAAGTTTTGCCATACGCAACGAGTCCAACTCGAATAACGCAATTCGTTCGACTCAACTCATGTTCGGTTCGTTCGATGTTCGTATCATACGATTGCAACTCATGAGTTTCGAACAACTCGTAAGTACCGAACTTTTTAAGTTGATCGTTGCGTGTGGTTTGCAGACGATTTCAGTTCAATTAGCTTTTGTTATTCGTGTACTTTACGTAAATATTGTGTGTACTATAGTTGCGATATGGAAACTACTGTTGGTAAAGTTAAACGAAGTGCAGCTTGGAATTTTTTTGAAGATACCGGTGAGCCCAAAACAAACAACAACTTCAATGCAGTTTTTTGAAAGTACAGTGGCTTACAGCTTATTTCATGCAGTGCATATTTTTAACTGTAATGCTCCATAATTTCGAAACTAAGTGGAATATGAATAAAATTTTTATATCATTTGAAAGAACAAAAATTGTAGTTTAAAAAAATGTTAAGTTATTGTTAAAAAATTTTACCTGGAATTTTTATAAAAGAAAAATACACCTAAATTTCATGTCACAGCTTATTTCATGCAGATATGTATAAATTGACATTGCTTAAAATAATGATTTCGTAATTTTTAAATATGTATGTAGTACGGTAGCCTTTTTGGTCAACTACAGCTTGAAGACGGTTTGGCATCGAAGCTACAAATTTTTTATTGGTATCTGGCGAATTATAGCGCCACTCAATTTTAAGTGCCTCTTTTAGGTCGTTTTTGTTTAAAATGTTGTGTATTCGGATATTTTTTTCCAAAATCGCCCATAAATTGTATCCAATTGGAAAACAATAACTAAATCTAAATACATGGACATTATGCAGCTTAAAACGTACACTCCTGCTCAACTGAATAGGTTCAACATGTTTCTCGTATTTTAGCCTGCCTCCCTTAATTTCTGTTGTAGGTACACTTAGTGTTTTTATTACTTTTAAAAGATCATTTGTACATATATATGTAATTCAAGAGAAAAAATTAACGGGAAAAATCTACAGTTATTTTGTTGTTTTGCTTTGATTTGAATCAGCCAATAATGCATGGCAATTTTTTGGCGTAGTCAAATCGTTGCAGTTATTTTGAATTTCACATTTGCAATTACTTTTCTGCATTAGCTTAAAAAATTGGTCGCGGCAAACTTCTGACGGAAGTAGAAAAAGGAAAAGTTTAAGTGTTTCGCGAAATGGCCTAAATCATCGTCATATCGCAATAAAAATTGACCGAAGCCAAATTGTTGTTAGCAATTAGCTGCGCAATAATCTTGGCAACGGGAAAAATAAGAAAAGAAGGATATCTAAAACTGCTACAGAAAAGGATAGGTAGGCCAGCATCAGAACTGCGTGTAATTCCCGCGACTCAACCTCGAACAATAAAGAAAAGACTGTCATAGAGACTAGTTTATTAACCCCAAATCGTGTTTTTCATAAATTTAAATATTTAAAGAGACTAAGACTGAAGAAAAAACCACTACTTAATGCAGATAAAAGCACGATTTTTACGATAAGTTGAAACTTGAAGGGTCAATAGATCTTGATTTTGATTTTGTCAGCGCCGTCAGTGACGGCGAAAACTAACAATATTTTCGGACTTAAGAAGTGGATTGAATTAGTTCAAATGAGATTATAAAAAAAAACTAAAACTTTAAAAATTGCTTGTAATTCCAGAAAATTTTCCATTTTTTTCCAGTAATTGTCCGCTTCGTGCATGAAACTCGGTAAATTGTACTGAACCCTCTGTAATTTTTACTGAATTTACAGTAATTTTTACACAGCTCTCAGTAATTTATATTGTGAGACACATTAAAATTTACTGAAATACTGAAAGTAAAATTTCATGTGGATTACAGTATAATTTCATGCACATCCGATGAAAAATTACTGAGAATTCAGTAGAAATTACTGAGATTTTCTTTTTTATTTTGTTTTTAATGCAATGAATTCTAATTAACACTATAAAATATTTTTGGTTGGTATTGTTTTTATAAATAAATATATGTATAATTAAAACTCATTTATAAAAGTAATGAAAAAATTCGTATTATTTGCTGGTAATTGATAGCCTACCATCATTGCTCATAGTTCGTGCATGACAAAGCATCATCACGATCAAACAACTTTCAAGCATTCATGCTGTACATGCAACCCCATTCAATGACTTCATCTACTTCTTTTAACGTTCGCTTACAACTCTATTCAACGCGGCGCACCGCAACTATCACTTTTCTACGAACGACTTGTACGCAGGCACAAACATAAGCAAAACAACGAAATATGAGCGAACACACCGAACAAAACGAACTTGAATTGAGTCGAACCAAACGAACTTGGTTCGGTGTTGAAATTTTGTGAAAAGTTCGTGAGCTGTGAGTTTGATCGAACAAGTTCGGTTCGTTGAACAGCCTTACTAGATACTAAGGCTGTGCAGCCGTATAAAGCGTTTAACTGTGTCAATTACCAGTTAGTTTACCGATATCTGAAAACGCAGAAGTCTTGAACAAAATCTGGTGGCAGATTCGAGCTCAGTGACCCCAAATTACACTGATTACTCAAATTTTAGAAATAATTTTTGCACACAGTGCAGTTACAGTGTTGTTGGTTCCTTCAAATTCAACGTCAATTACTTGTAATTTTTGGGACGTCTAATCGTTAGACCATTGAATCAATGCTATCTATAGTGAAATTAAATAATTAAAGCCATTTTAATGTTTTATTTTACTTTTTACGCGAATATATATCGCAAAGGTAACGTAACAGTCCAAACATTTTTGCTTCCACAGCACTCAAAAACAAAATTTTCAGTGTAATTAAAATTTAATTTATTACTTTCATTCTAAAGCTTAGAAATTATAAACTTCACATTGAAAGTAGTCCACCAAAAGAGCAGACTTTTTCTATAATGTGAGGCAACTTGAAAATCTACTTCCAAAACTATGTAACGTAACAGTCTATGCTCACACGTTCATAACTCCGAAATAACAAGGGATACAAAAATTTTTATATAAACAGAAAATGGTACTACAGAATCATACTTTTAAATGCATGAATCAAATATATCTAAAGCACTCAATTCTATGTGTTTTCAGAGCAATTTATGTTGAAATGTACGTACGAATGTAACGTAACAGTCTGCGTTTTGGTCCATATGTATAAACAAATGATCTTTTAATAGTAATAAAAAAACTAAGTGTACCTACAACAGAAATTAAGGGAGACAGGCTAAAATACGAGAAACATGTTGAACCTATTCAGTTGAGCGGGAGTGTACGTTTTAAGCTGCATAATATTGTATTTAAATTTAGTTATTGTGTTCCAATTGGATACAATTTATGGGCGATTTTGGAAAAAAAATATCCGAATACACAACATTTTAAACAAAAACGACCTAAAAGAGGCACTTAAAATTGAGTGGCGCTATAATTCGCCAGATACCAATAAAAAATTTGTAGCTTCGATGCCAAACCGTCTTCAAGCTGTAGTTGACCAAAAAGGCTACCATACTACATACTTATTTAAAATTACGAAATCATTATTTTAAGCAATGTTTTTTCAATTTATACATATCTGCATGAAATAAGCTGTGACATGAAATTTAGGTGTATTTTTCTTTAATTAAAATTCCAGGTAATATTTTTTAACAATAAATTAACATTTTTTTAAACAACAATTTTTGTTCTTTCAAATGATATCAAAATTATTTTCATATTCCACTTAGTTTTGAAATTAAGGAGCATTACAGTTAAAAGTATGCACTGCCTGAAATAAGCTGTGAGCCACTGTACTTTCAAAAAACTGCATTGAAGTTGTTGTTTGTTTTGGGCTCACCGGTATCTTCAAAAAAATTCCAAGCTGCACTTCGTTTAACTTTACCAACAGTAGTTTCCATATCGCAACTATAGTACACACAATATTTACGTAAAGTACACGAATAACAAAAGCTAATTGAACTGAAATCGTCTGCAAACCACACGCAGCGATCAACTTAAAAAGTTCGGTACTTACGAGTTGTTCGAAACTCATGAGTTCCAATCGTATGATACGAACATCGAACGAACCGAACATGAGTTGAGTCGAACGAATTGAGTTATTCGAGTTGGACTCGTTGCGTATGGCAAAACTTCGAACAGGTTCGATCAGTTCGTTGCACAGCCCTAGTATTTATGCATACAATTGGATCATTCTCTCTACGCCTTACATGGACCATACCGCGAAGAGTGAAAGCAGCTGATAGTTGTCACTGTTTTTTGTAGCGCAGTGCAGATTTTAGAACAACATAATTGGTTTTTGTTAAGCTTTCGTTTACATATGTATATGGGTTTGCTTGACTGAAAGCCGGCGTGTCTTAAACTTAACGAATTTTTGTTTATACGCTTGAATTTAGCAATGGATCTTAGCATGCGGTTTTTTTCATATAATTGGGTCAGTAGTGCTATCTGTCCTCTCTGTACGCCTTACTCGATACAGTCGCCCTTGAAAGCAATCTTGATAGTATGTAGAAGTTGGAGTAAATTAAACTTGAAAACCGATGCAACCTCAATTGGAGATTCAATGTGAGAACAAATGTAATTTTATGAGGACGCATCGAATAATTCGAAATTTGTGTACAGATGTGGAAGGAATATAGGCTTTGCAACCTTTAGAAACAAAATTATTGTTTAAAATAAAATTATTAGCATCATTAGCTTTTTTACAGATTAATTTTGCTCTGCCATTGTCAGATCTAGCAATCCAATTAAAGAAAATTCTTCGATTAAGTCGTATAAAAAAAGATTTGGGAAACTATTTTTCCTATTGCCACTTTCATTTGAAAAAAACTTTAACTAAAACAATACACTTGGTAACATTAGAGTCATAAAGAGAATCACTTGGAAATTTATTTTTATTATTAGAATTTTGAAGAGATGTCAATGTACTTTGAGGCAAAGCACCATCTTCATCTAAGTCATTTTGAGGAATAAAATAAATTATTTTTATATAAGCTCTTATTTTATTGATTAAAAATTTTTTAATGAAAATATTTTTTAGAAAATTTTAGAACAAAATTTAAAAATGAAATGATGAAATAAAAATTTAAATTACAAAGTAAAAAATCTTAAAGTGTTTAACAACAATTTATTTCCATATTTTTAGGTACAGCATCTGAATCGCTGAAATTAGTCTCTTTTGAAAAAGCCGAAGAGCACCTGGAGCACCTATTACTTAGTATGCTTTGTTTTCGCTTTTTTACCATCAAATGTGATTTCAATGATAAAGCAGCACAATTTTTTTTCAAATATGATTCATAATCTAAAGCACTTTTTTCACTGCTGGAAGCAGAGAGCATATGCCTCATGTGAGGCAAAGTGCCACAAAAGCACCAAAGGACGAAAATAAATTAAAATGCTAACTTACCAATGTAAAGTTATTGCACACAATTAAGAAATGAAATGAAATTAATCAAAAACCCGCCCGCTTATTTATATAAGGACTGTCCCAGAAAAAACTTGCACTTGATAATCTTATAGGTCTAAAAAGACACAATATTTGTTCTATATAAAGTGACGTTTAATATGATGTATAACACTTGAAGATAGCACTTCTAACGACAAAGATGTCTAGCAAGCAAGAAAAAGTCCGCGAACTGATTTTGTCCACATACCTGCAAAATCCAGGGTTAAAATATTCAGCTATAGCAAAAATAGTTGGTGCATCAGAAAGAACTGTCAAAACGGTTATTTCTAATTATAAAAGGGTCTACCTGTTTCACGAAAAAAGGGTTCAGGCAGAAAACCAGAATTTTCTAACCCAAAGGTAGCGGCGAAGGTGAAGCGCCTTTTTAAGCAGAATCCCAACACCTCAGTGCGAGATATGGCGGATAGAGCAGGTACATCAAAATCTACTGTGCAAAGGATAAAGGAAAAAAGTAAGCTGAAGACATATAGAGTTCAAAAAGTACCAGACCGTTCTGATGAAAAGAAGTTGGTTGCTCAGATGCGAGCCCGAAAATTGTATGAAAGGTACCTACTAAATTTGACTGCTGTGTTATGGACGACGAAATTTACGTTAAAGCAGATTTTAAGCAGCTACCTGGGCACGAATATTATACATCACCGAAGAAGGGGAATGTGCCTAGTAAATTCAAAGAAAATATGGTTTGGCAGGCCATATGCACCTGTGGCCTCAGAAGCAGCTTCTTTGTTACGCAAGGCACAATCAATTCCAAAGTTTATATAGACGAGTGCCTCGAAAAACGTCTTCTACCATTTATTCGTGCACATGAGGGTACCGTGATATTCTGGCCAGATTTAGCAACCTCTCATTACTCTAAAGCTACAATGGAATGGTATGCAAGTAAAAAGATCAATTTTGTACCAAAAATAGCAAATCCGCCTAACTGCCCAGAGCTTCGCCCAATTGAAAGATATTGGGCTCTAATGAAAAGAGATCTTCGAAAGAGTGGCAGGACTGCAAAAAATTTTCAAGACTTCAGACTTAAGTGGAAAAGATCGTACCGTACTGTCGATGAAACAACTGTGCAAAATTTAATGAAGGGCCTTAAAAAAAAAGTAAGAAATTTTTTTAGGAAAAACCAAATTTGTTAATTAGTTTTTAGATATTTATATTCTGAACACTAGCCATTATTAATAAAAAAAACCAAAAAAATTGCTGGGTATTTTTTTATAACTAAAAAACAAAGTGCAAGTTTTTTCTGGGACAGTCCTTACTTAATTTGGAAACAAAGAGGTCATAAAATATACATTATTAATCAAACACTTAAAAGTATAATTAAATATTTAAAATTTCACAAAGATAAAATTGAAAAATTTTTTCATAAAAATCAAAGTGACTTTTCAATAACTCGGAGTCACACAACCGCTCGCTTTGAGTTTTGTTTTTTCTTCTTATGTTCTGGGGCTCCTAGAGAAAGAATACGGCCAAAATAAATTCTCTCCAACGACTGCGGTCTTTAGCGATGAGTTTTATCTGCTTCCACGAATGTTTCGAATCTCGATTTTTTTTTTCAAAGTTCTCTTCCATGTGGCTTTTGGCTTGCCAAGTGCTCTGCTACCTTGTGGATTCAACTCAAAAGCTTGGCGACAGATTTCGTCGGATGGCTTTCGAAGCGAATCCAGATACACTTGCGTAGCTTGATCTCATTTGCTACAGGCATCTGGTTGCATTTTTTGCGTAAATCAGCGTTTGAGATGGTATTAGGCCACTAGAATTTTAGGATGCGTCGCAAGCATTTGTTAACAAATACTTGTACATTGTTCGTCAGCTGTTCGGTGACAAGCCATGTCTCGGATCCATATAGCA
The DNA here is from genome assembly GCA_963662105.1 of Meiosimyza platycephala. Taxonomy (NCBI): domain Eukaryota; kingdom Metazoa; phylum Arthropoda; class Insecta; order Diptera; family Lauxaniidae; genus Meiosimyza; species Meiosimyza platycephala. The sequence continues at coordinate 64,016,147 of OY759211.1, read as the reverse complement.
AAATCGATTGGAGTCAAAAATGCGAAGCGAAGAGATCCAAATTCAGTTTGGTTGGGCGAACGCGCCTTTGGCTTTTGCTATTTTAGACAAATTAAGTCGTCCCTTTGTCCGTAGAAGTGATGATTTTCAAGTACCTAAAGCTGTCGGCATTTTCGATGTCATTGTTGCCAACTTTAAATGTGATGTCATTTCTGGATGGATTCAATTTCATGATTTTCGTTTCGGATGTAGTAATTTTTAAGCCGGCCTTTTCGGACTCCAAAACCAAATCGTTTGATTTATTTTGCATTTCTAAATGCCTTGATGCGAAAAGGCAGATGTCATCTACATAATCGAGGTCCTCAACTTGTTCGTTAAAGTTCATACAAATTCCTCTTTCGGCATTATCCAGGGCTTTATCTACGATGTCATCAAGGAAGAGAATGAATTGGAGAGAACAAACAGCCCTGCCAGACGCCTGACTTGGAAACAAATGACGGTGACAATACGCTATTATGTAGCACGCTGCACTTAAAGCCCTCGTACTGCGCACGTATTAGGTTGAGAGCCTTGGTGGAGATACCTCTCCGTTGCAGTGAGACCCAAATACATTCTCGGGAGACACTATCGAAGGCTGCGCTGTGATCTACGAAGATCATTTGAAGCATCGAGTGCCACTCGCTCGATTGTTCGACAATTATTCTTAAGGTGTTAATTTGGTCCACACAAGATCGATTTTGCCGGAAGCCTGCTTGTTGCTTCCGCACATCAAAATGAAGTTTATCACTGACTGTTAAGGCGTATTTTTGTCAGCATCTTTGACGGGACGGACAGTAAAGTAATACCTCTGTAATTTCTACACTCACTGAGGTCGCCTTTTTTGGCAGCTTGACGCCTAATCTTCTTTACCCAGATTCGGGAGAGCGAGGGGTGTAAAATTTTGGCTGAAGTCGACGGACATGCTTTTAGCTGTTCGGCAGTAATTTGATCAATGCCAGCGGCCTTGTTGTTCTTCAAGGACTGAATTGATCTCACTGTTTCATGTATCGACGGCGGTTGTGATTGAAGTCGGCTACTGCGGGTCTTCATGGTGTATGTGGTTTGCGAATCTGCTTGGGAAAGAGCGGTACAGGGGGGATTAAGAATTTCGCAAAAGTGTTCTGCCCATCGCTTTAGTTCGGTCTTCGGCGGATGTTAGAAGATTCCCTTTCTTGTCTTCAATTGGACGGTTTTGTATAGGTTTTTTGCCTGAAAGTATACGCGGATATAGCTTTTGTAAAAATTAAATAAGTAAGAACTCCTAAAGTGATATCCTAATTATGGGTGTCATATAAAAGACAAATTAATAAGCTAGAATATTGGTGAAAAGCACTTTCAAATTTAACCTATAGTTTTAGAGATAGGATGATTTTTCTGAAATTTTGAGAAATATTTTTTGAAAAGACCTTTATTTTTTCAAAAAAAATGTCTTAAGAACTTTTTTTTATTTTTTTTTTTTTTTTTGATTATTTATTTGCAATCTATCTTAAGTTAGACATTCAGCAAATGATATAACTACCGTAATTTAATATAACAGGCGTAGATAAACTTCAATAAGCAAACCAACATATGCATATCTTAAGAACTTATAACTTTTAAGAGTCTAAAAAGTAGGGTCCGACCGAAGGTGGCTTTTTAGGCCGAAGCCGAAGGTTTAGCATTTTATAAATAAAAACTTACATAAACAAAAATTCAATGTATAAGTAACAAAAATGAATTATATGGTTATAATATTCTAGCAAACATAAACAATATTAGTTTATAATGATAATAAAAAATGAAGGTACTTTAGTATTCAAAGTTAAATAATTTTTTATTGTAAACTAAAAATAAAAGTTTATCAACGTTTCCGCCACACAAATTTGAACATTAGTCAGGCTGATCTGCAGCGCTAAATAGAAATAAATAGAAACTTTTGTGCTATTCTTTTCAGTTTCAAAAATGAACTTGAATGCCAATAGCTAAAAATATCTCCATTCCTCATAATAAAGATTCTTTAATGTATGTACATCTCAAACTCTATCTTAAAACTTGAAACTCAACATGAGCTATTTGGCTGCATGGATGTTTCCCAAATTTTATTCCCAAAGTTTATTTTCAATATTTGTAGTGCTTATTGCTTTAACTTCACAACTAATGTCGTTTACAATATGATATTCTGAGCTATTTTTGTTTAAAAAACTTTCTATTCCAGTTTATTTCACTGTTGCATATTTCGTGTGTTTCAAATTGGTGAATTTTACTTCGAAATTACATTCATTTGTAACCCTTCGGCTTCGGCAAAACCTTCGGCCATTTTAAGACCGAAGCCGAAGGTAGGCCGAATGTGCGATTTTTAGGCCGAAGGTGGCCGAAGCCGAAGTCTTCGGTCGGACCCTACTAAAAAGCCTAGTTTATTTTTTTTTTAAATAATGTATCATTTCCTGTTAATTTTTGCACACAAACTATTTTTTACCGGTAAATAAAAAAAATTATTGAATAAATCCTTTTGAAAACTTAACATATGTTAACATATGCAGTTCGTGATCCAATGCATATGGTCTTGCAAAAGAGCATATCGGGCATTTCATGCGAAGCGGACAGGGTTCATGTTTGCAATTTCAGATATATTTGAATATGTTGTACCTGTATATGTCCTCGACACAGAAACAAAATAGTTGTAGAATGGCAACACTGGTTTATAAAATATGGGTTTTATGAAAATTTTGAGTAATGGTAAGGTATGTACTACTTCAAATGCCATTATTCAGTTTAAAAAAAGTCTAGTAAAATGAATTAACCACTGGATTTATACTTTATTTATTAGCCTTTTCAACCTCATAATTGGATTTTAAAAATAAAAATAAAATACACTGAAAAAAATTAGAAATATTTTTTTTATATAAAGTTCGCCATACAAAAATAATTTTTTTGTGCATTGAAAAAAAGCTTATATTATGTTTATACTTCATGCGAAGTTTGATAACGGGCCGCCCAGCCGTTTTGAAGCTATATGCATTGCAATGCCGAAACCCAACGGCAGCTCCGTTCTCGCGTCGAGTCAGTTAGAACAACTTACTATTACACGGACCGACAAAGGTTTGTACATATGAGAAAATTCAATATATTCTGAAAATAAACACTAAAAAAAATAAACGTATCTCGTGGTTTTTCTCCAGCACGTCAGTATTTATTTAATCGATGCCACACCCCCCCCCCCCCATATGAATGAAAATTAAAATTCATCATATCTTATCAACTATTTGACGCAAATGAACAAATCTTGGTATACATATATATATAAAAGGTAGAACCAAAAGTAAGATTCAATGAAAAAATGGGCAGTGCCCCGCCCCCAATATGAGAAAAAAATCAAATATTTTATATCTCTGCTGCTGGTTGACACAGCAGCAGCTATTTGATGCAGATGAATGTAACCCGGTAATTTTGATTTTTTCTGATATTGGAGGTGTGGCACTACCCATTTTTTCATTGAACCCATATATTTGGTATCAGGTTCAATCAAATAAAACTTTTTATTTTTGATTAATAAATTTTCGTAGTTTATATTTTGAAGATTTTTTTAATAATGAATTTTTAATTTTCTTACAAATAAAACAAAATATTCAATTCTTAAAAATTTACAATAATAACTTAAACATTATTATAAGTTGTTTTTATGTATAGTGTCTCTTGTGTGTTGTTGTTTATTTATGTTGGTGTTAAGTCACCACATTATTCCCCCTCCTCCCTTTCTGAAATTTTGTAGTGTTGGCTAGTAAATTGAAGTGTACTCTTTTGGTAGAATTGTTTGGAAGGGAGAGTGTTTGTGTATTTTCTTCATTTAGAAAAGCTGGTTTAAGTCTGTCTATGTTGATTGTAGTTGTAGTATTGTTTTTAATTATTTTAAAGAATTTTGGTGATTTTTTGATGACTCTGAATGGTCCATCGTATGGGTATTGTAATGAGTGTCGTATTGTATCGTTTCGTACAAAAACGAATTTGCAGTCTTTTAATGTTTGTGGAACATGTTGTTGGAATTTTGTGTTATGATGTGAAATTTTTGATTGTATGTTGTTTATGTTTTCTTTAAGTTTGGACAAAGTCTCTAATGGTTTGAATGGTTCTATTTTCTGAACTGTTCGTTGTTGTGGTAGTCTGAGTGTTTGACCAAAAACCATTTCAGCTGGTGATGTTTTAATGTCTTCTTTAACAGCTGATCTGAGACCTAATAGAATTAGGGGAAGTTCCGAATACCAGTTTTTCTGATTATTAGAGGCTATTAAGGAAGCTTTAAGTGTTCTGTGGAATCTTTCAATTATTCCGTTTGCTTTTGGGTGATATGCTGAAGTTGTGATGTGGTGAGTACCAAGTGTTTTTATAAATTGTTTAAATGTGTGAGAGGTGAACTGAGGTCCTCGATCAGAAGTGATCTCGAGTGGGACTCCGAAACGTGAAATGAATTCTCTGTTGAAGGTTTCAACAATTGTGGTGGTATCAGTATCTTTTATTGGGTATACTTCGGGCCAACGTGTATTCCTGTCTATGGCAGTGAGTAGATATCTATAATTGTTTGATATTGGTAATGGACCGACCAGATCGATGTGGATATGTTCAAATCGACCGTGTGGGATATGTATTTTATGAGGTAGTGTTTTTGTGTGTCTGTGTACTTTTGCTCGTTGACAGTTAACACATTTCTGGGACCATTTGTTGATTTGTGAATTCATGTTGGGCCAGAAGTATCGTTGTGTTATCAGTCGTCTGGAAGCTCTAGTTCCGGGATGAGAAATGTTGTGTATCTGTTCGAATATTTTCTTACGAAGTGTTTGTGGTATGTATGGACGGGTATCTTTTGTCGAGTGTTCGCACCAAATTTTTATGTTAAGGAATGGAATATCGATTTGTTAAATTTGTATATGTTTTTGTTCATTATGTCGTTTAGTTCTGAATCGTTTGTTTGTTCGATGTGTAATTGTTTTAGATTGAGGTCTGGTGTTTTTAGTTCTTCTACCTCGTATCTCGATAGAGCATCTGCAACAGTGTTCTCTGTACCTTTAATGTGTAGTATTGTGTTGGTAAACTGTGCGATGTATTCTAGGTGACGTGTTTGTCTTGGACTACGTTCTGTTTTCGAGTTAAGTGCGTTAATTAGTGGTTTGTGATCGGTGTATACTGTGAATGTGTTGCCTTCTAAATGGTGCCTAAAATGTTTAATGGTTAAGTATATGGCGAGTAGTTCACGATCGAATGTGCTGTATTTTGTTTCAGTGGGTGAAAGTTTTTTAGAAAAGAATGCTAGTGGTTCTAATTTGTTATTGTGTTCTTGTTGCAGGACTCCACCGACTGCTGTGTTAGATGCATCTACCGCAATTGATAGTTTCGCTTTACTGTTAAAATGGTTAAGCAGTGTTTGCTTAGCGAAGCTATCTTTTATTGAAGTAAATGCATTTAGAGTGTCTTTTGTCCATTGTAATTGTTTGTTTTTGGTTTTTGATGCGTTGGTTACCATTTGATATATTGGTCCTATTGTGTGTGCAAGTTTAGGAATGCATCTGTGGTAGTAGTTGGTCATACCGATAAACTTTTGCATGTGTTTGACTGTGGTTGGTTGTGGATAGTCTTGAATGCACTGTATTCGTTCTGTGGACGGTTGTATACCTTGTTTTGAAATGTTGTAACTTAGGAATGTTATGTTATCGACTCCGAAAACGCATTTATTTGGTTTGATGTTGAGTCCGTAGCTATTGAGCCATGTGAAAACTTGTGTAAGATGTTGTAAATGTTGTTCTTCTGTTTCGCTGGCAATAAGAATGTCGTCTAAGTATACGAAAATGAAGTCTAATCCGTTTTAAACTTCGTTTATGAATCTTTGGAATGTTTGCGCTGAGTTCCTCAAGCCGAAGGGCATTCGGAAAGGTGTAGTTATTGCTGTTTTATGAATGTCTTCAGGTATTTGGTGATAGGCTCGTATTAGATCTAATTTTGAGTAAATGGTTGTGTTGTGTAAGTTTATTGAAAAATCGTGTATGTGTGGTAATGTTATTGTGTTAAGTCTTCTGTAATCTTAAGTTAAGTCTTAAGTTATTGTGTTAAGTCTTCTGTAATCTCCGCATGGTCTCCAGTCGTTTGCTTCACGTTTAGGAACTAAGTGTAATGGAGATGCTGTCATGGAGTTAGACGGTCTGCATATGCCAGCTCTGACTAAGAAGTCAAATTCTTGTTTGGCTATTTTCATTTTTGGTAGATCTAGTCGTCGAGGTTTGTTGTAAGGTAATTGTCCTTGTGTTGTAACATGGTGTACAGTTTTGTGTTTGATTGGTGCAGTATAATCTGGTTCTGTTGTGAGTGCTGGGAATTTTTTGAGTAACTGAGTGTAATTGTTGTTGATTGAGAATAATTTTGGTAATGGTGTTTCTGTGTACGCTGAAATGGCGTTTATGGATAGTTTAGTCAGTGGATCAATGAGACGTTTGTGTTTTAAGTCGATGAGTAATCCGTATTTTGTTAAAAAATCTGCGCCTAAAATTGGTTTCGAAATGTCCGCAATTAAAAAGGTAAATGGTAAGTCACGTCTTAGTGTTAGATTTAGTGTTAGTAACTTTTTACCGTAAGTTGTTATTGAGGTGCCATTGGCGGCTGTCAAAATAATGTCGGACTTTTGTTTGTGATTTTTGAATTTGGATGATGGGAGTACAGAAACTTCTACTCCACTATCAACGAGAAATTTTAAGTTGTTGGTGTTGTCGTGAATGAAAAGACGGCGTGTAAGTGTTGTGAGACTTCCGTCATCAGTCGTCGCGATGATGGAGTCTTTTAGTTTAATGTATTGTGTTGGACGAATGAACATGGTTGTTCGCATCGTCTGGCGTTTTTACCAAATTTATAATGGTATTGACAAAAAGGGATTGGGGAATGTTGATGAGAGTTGTTTTGGAAGTTATATCTGTTTCTAGAGAAACCTCTTGATCGAGAGTTTGAACGTTGGTATGATCTGTTGGTATGTTCGGATTTAATTGATTCTACTTCTGTTAATTTGTTGACTTTATCAAGAAGTTGTGAGGTTGTTTGTGTTAATGATTGCATTGCTATTGTTAAATCATTTTGTGTGTGGTTTGGTAAATTTGGACTTTTGTGTATTTTGGAAATTTCGTTTTCGGAAATAATTTCCCATAATCTATCTGCTAATTTCAGGAGTTCATTCAATTCATTATTATTTGCACTCGTCAAAGCAATTTTTAGGCTCTTCGGTAATTTTCTGATCCATAATTTTCGTAGAAATTCTGGATCTACCGAAGAACCTGCTAAAAGAAGTAGTGATTTGTAGAACTGAGATGGTTTTAGGTCACCAATCTCAGTGTCAGAAAATTTATCGAGACGCTTGTTTTCACTTAAAAAGTGTCGTTCAATAAGTACTTGTTTTAGTCCTTCATACAGATTATCTATTGGAGGTTTCTGTATGAAGTCTAAAACTGTAATTATTACGTCTTGTGGATGTGCAGTGATTAAGTATTCGTATTTTATTTTGTCTGTTGTAATGTTTTTTGCGTTGAATTGATATCCGCTTGTATAAACCATGTTTCTGGACAATTGGTCCAGAATTGTGGTAACTTAACCGAAGTGGCATTGATTTCCAAGGGAGTATCGAAGGGGTTGTGTATTGTGTCTCCGTCTCCATGGTGAGAGGAGTGGTTGGAATGTGTTGGGATCTGTCCAGAGTGAGGGGGTGTACGACTTAAACTCATTGTAGTGTGAGGAGGGGTTGGTTGTTGTGATGATTTTATTTGAAAATGTATGTGTAAATTTTTAATATGTATCTAATAATATTGTGTACCTATGTATGTGAAGTGTAGTGCCTACGAGATGCAAACGATAAGTTTCTTCCCTCCCTATCGTTTGACATTCGTTTTAAGAAATTAAATACTTATTCTGTTGTTGCTGCTGTCTTGGTGTCACCGATTGTGGTTGTTGTGATCTGCTGTTGTTGACGTTGTTGTTGATGTTGCTGTTGTTGACGCTGTTGTTGATGTTGTTGATGTTCACTTCGGGCTAAATTAGCTAGTGACAATGCCAGCGATGTGTTGTTAACGTTACGTGATGATGAACGTCGTACGTTGTTTTTAGTTGACGCTAGACTATTATTACTTTTTGAGCGTTTTATTGTCTCTTTAGTTATGGTTGCTGCCGTTGTTACTTTTGGCTCTAAGTTTTGTTCCAATGGCTTTGGTGATGAACTACTAGTAAAATTGTTGCGAATGTTGTTGTTGTTATTATTATTGGTGGTCTTGTTATATTTGTAGGATTGATTGTATTTGCTGCTTTTTGAGGGTTTTTTTTTTTATATGTTGCCTGGTGGGATCGCCAGTTTTGGTATCAGGTTCAATCAAATAAAACTTTTTATTTTTGATTAATAAATTTTCGTAGTTTATATTTTGAAGATTTTTTTAATAATGAATTTTTAATTTTCTTACAAATAAAACAAAATTTTCAATTCTTAAAAATTTTCAATAATAACTTAAACATTATTATAAGTTGTTTTTATGTATAGTGTCTCTTGTGTGTTGTTGTTTATTTATGTTGGTGTTAAGTCACCACATATACGTACCAAATTTCATATAAATTCATCAAATAGTTTATGAGATATGTATAATGAATTTAATTATTCTCTTATAGGGGAGGGCGTGGGAAAAAAGTGGGCAATGTCAGTGTATATTTTTTTAGTGTTTATTTTCAGAATATATTGAATTTTCTCATATGTACAAACCTTTGTCGGTCCGTGTAATAGTAAGTTGTTCTAACTGACTCGACGCGAGAACGGAGCTGCCGTTGGGTTTCGGCATTGCAATGGTAATAGCTTCAAAACGGCTGGGCGGCCCATTGTCAAACTGGGCATGAAGTACAAACATAATATAAGCTTTTTTTAATGCACAAAAAAAAATTTTTTGCATGGCGAACTTTGTAAACTATAAAAAAAAATATTTCTCATTTTTTTCAGTGTATTTTATTTTTAAAATCCAATTATGAGGTTGAAAAGACCAATAAATGAAGTATAAAATCCAGTGGTTAATTCATTTTACTAGACTTTTTTTAAACTGAATAATGGCATTTGAAGTAGTACATACCAGGGATGATATTGGCATATATGTAAAAGGGCCAAAATTTGAACTAAAATAGGGCTTTTTTGACATAAATAGCGCTTATGTAAATCAAATCGTATATGTGTAACCATTTATATTATAACCAAATTTTTTCCTTTTTATTTTGTGGTTTAAATTTAAATGTAAACATAAATTTTACATAGTATTTATTTTACTGAGACCGATTTCAAATCACTTTATAAAAATTTAAAATTTTTACATAAATGACCAGCACACAAATGATGTTAACATACACTAAAAAAAGAAAATAATATTACTTTAAATGTCAATTCACTGATGGCAATATTTTGCATTAACGACACATTATTTAAAATATCGATTTTTTATGATAGTTGCATTACTTTATGTAAAAGTAACACTCGCTGAAGAGATAATTCTCCAAATAATTCGAATCCAGTTCTAATATTTCTTGCACAATTCTATTTTTAATTTTGGCATATCTTGTTGTGACAATGTTAAGTATTTTAATTACATATGTATATCACATATATTTTTTATATGAACATATTAGCGTTTAAGATTTTTTTGTATATATCGTTTTGTCAATGTTATAGCCCAAAAAACGTAGAAATTTAATTAAAATGCTTACCCTGAAATATTTGATTTTTTGAGTTATGACGTTATTAAAGAAAATGAGCGATATATTAAAGAACTAACTATGGTAAGATCATTTTTAGAAATTTTTTTTAAAAGATAATGCAGAAACAAACGAAAAAATTGCAGGCTTAGCACATCAAATTTTACCTATTATAGATCAAATACAACTTTTTTCATATTCAAAATTTCTGGTTTTTGATTTGAAATCATTTCAATTTAAAGTTTAAAAAGTCGAAAGCCATCGTATTACTTAACGTTCCACTAAAGTTTTTTAGGAGAAAATAAAACACTTCAATTTTTCTTTTGAATCTTCATTTAAGGGATATTTTTTTAAACGTTATAATTATAGAACTCTTGGAGAACATTTTGAAAAATTTTGGATACAAAACATTCATGAATAAAACAGCAATCAGTCATTTCATGAAAAGTACCTACACGGAAAAAACACCAACTCAAATTTTATTAAAAATTAATAGGAGATTATAAAAATTAAAATCTGAAAACAAATATTACTTTTTTATAGTAATAAATAGAAAATCCTTATTAAAAATTCTATTCTAGTTTGTAAATATTTTCATTTTACATTTTTTAATAAGTGCATATTAAAAATTATTTTCTTCATTTTAATTATCACCTAAAAACTTTGAAATTTTACAAAGAATTTATTAAATTTTAATAAATTGCCACATTAGAATTTTTATATATTTCATATTGTAATATATGATTCCCGCTTTATAATTTTTAAAAAGTAGTTATAGAAAAATTATTTCAAGATTATTAATTTTTATTATATTGAATTTTATTTCTCTTTTGTGTTTAATTTGTACTCTGTTTGAGTTCTCAACATGTTCATGCAAAAAAATAAATATATAAGGCTTGCCAAACTCTTACTAATTGGCTTTGAAGTAATGTGTTGAACAGAATTGGGACGGGGTCGGGAAAGCGGCAACGGAAACTCGCTGGCTGCCCTAATTTTGTTCAACACACCAAAAAATTTAAAAATAAATTTCAGTTATTATTATTTCATCATAAAAACTTTATAATGTACTTTTTAAAAAATAGTACAGTCCTTTTAAAATATAATAAATTATTGCAGAAATTTTAAAATCTACTTTGTAAAAATTAAAAACTTGCATTCGAAAAATTAATGCCTGCTTGATGCAATTTTTATATTACGCTTAGTAATTTTTAATAGACACTCGAACCGTTTCTAAATTACTAAATTACCTACTAATTTTTCTTAAATTTTCATTAATATTTACAATAATTTCGAGTTGGTGTTTTTTCCGTGTAGGATCGAAAACTTAGCCTAGGATCGCTACGCTCAATTTCAGAACTTCAGCTTAAAATACCAACCACTTTATTAAGAATCAAAACTTTTCTTAAATCCTTTTTTTTTCGAAAATACAGAAAAGAGTAGGCTTCTTTTAAATAAATGTATTTGGTTGAAAGATTATTAAAATATTTGTTAACTATCAACAAATTTTGGTAGTTATTACCATGTCCTTAATTGAAATTTAAATGGTTGCTAATCGGGCCAAACATTATATTAGTTTGGGTCGATTGAAAAAATTTGTTTGGGTTGAATATAATTTGTTAATCCTATTTTTATTTGATTTCACTTCTCATTAACATGAAAACTTTGCAATTCACATCATCTTCAAGTAAAACACTACTTAAATATATTCTGCTTGGTACGCAATTTAGGTATTTATGATTGTATATGGTAAATGCCATTTTTGCATATTTTTGGTCATCGATTTTTAGCACAAATCGAGTATACGTTTGCGTAAAAAAATTTTTGTTAGTCAAATACATGATTTAGTGATTATAAACAAACGAATGATTGCTACAAAATAATATTTGTTTCAACCAAATTATGATTTGGTAATGTATTTGATATGATTTGGTAATTATTACCAAATATATAATTGATACAATAATATTATTCAATTCACTGTAATATGTGACATTTTAACATATTTCAAATATTTAATTCGCCTATATCAAGTAAACTATTTGTTAATTATTACCAAATTTCGGTATATATAATTAAATTGTTTTCTCAGTGCACTAAATCCGAATATTCGTTCTCAGCGCATATTTTATGTAGGTGTTTCATGAAATGACTGATTGCTACAATTTTCATTATTATTTTTAATCCAAATTCAAAATGTTCTCCATTAGTTGAAGAAAAAATTCTTATTGATGATCAAAAGTAAACATTTTTAAAAAAAGAGTTGTTCATATACTTTAACTTTTATAAATTAAATCGAACATAAGAGTCTTTAAAAAGTTTTATTTTTGAAGATGTATTTTAAAAGTCTGAAAAAAATTTATTCCAAAAAGTAAAAACTTTTTTTTAGTCTTTTGGGACTGCTGCTTTCCTCTTTCCTTGATATATATTTGTTGCGCATTAAGACTCATTATAAAATAAAAGTCTCAAAAGACCCTTAAAACTAAATTTTCAAATAAGTCTTTAAAGATATTAAAAATATTCTTAAAAAAAAACTTAAAAAATAATTTATTGAAAGAATTATTTTCAGGCTCTGGTCTAATTATAATGTACAAACAAATTTGGGCTCTGCGTAAAATGGTCCAAAACGAAAAGATTATGAAATATTGCTCCACCACCTAAAATGATATTTGGCCCAGAAAAAAAACCCAAATTTTTTGATTTGAAAATTCCGTGTGGAGATAAAAGGCCCACAGGGAAAACATATTTTTAAAAAATATCTCTTTTTTATGATAAAATGATTTGCTCTTGTACGAAATGTTGTTTTTAACGTTCAGTACAAGGCCAAACCATTTTATCATAAAAAACCGAGATAAATGGTCATATTCGGTAGGATTTTGCAAAAGGGCCAAAAAAGAATAAAAAGGGCCACTGGGCTTTTCAAAATTAAAAGGGCTCAAAAAAGTCCTAAAAGCCCTCAAATACCATCCCTGGTACATACCTTACCATTCCTCAAATTTTCAAAGACCCATATTTTGTAAACCAGTGCACTATAGGTCAAATAGCACTTTTTGCTGGCAAAAACTAATAACGGCTATATTATCATGGCGATCAACTGGAAATGTATTTTTTATGTTGACTCTAGACTAAAGAAAGAATTCCCAAAAAAAATCTTAACCCTTGTACTACCGGGTGAAAAATGGTACGCACTACTTTTTTTTCAAATCTCATAATTATTAAAACAAGAGAAGAAGTAAACAGGAGGAACTAAACCCTCTATAACAGAGGTTCTTAAACTTATGTGGTCCGAGGACCCCTTATCGAGCTAAACTCTTTCTGCGGACCCCATTCCAACCCTAGATATTTGACGTCGTTCTAAGCATAGTTTCGTAAATGGGGATCATGTACGCAAATTATACGGACATAATCCCCATTTTCACAATAATTTTGTTGTTGACAACTATAGTAATTCTACACAAGTGTTAGGGTAAGTGGGCGGCCTACGGCCGCAGCTCAAGATTTAAAAATCCTAAAAATCTAACATCCGGCTTCGCCGGAATATAACCGAAAAAAAAAGACGGACATAAGACCCGAAACAGTTTGCATTAGTTAAATTTTTCGGACATAAGGGGATTATGTCCGAATAATTTGCGGGGGGGGGCTATGTCCAGTAACCATCAAACTCAACCAGAATAAAATGTCCAGTTATTTGACGAGGTTAAGGAACGAAGTATTTTTATTTTACTTTAATTTTTCCGGTATTTAAAGATAAAGTTGACAAGCCTGCAGAAACTACTTTCTAATAAATATTGATACTTATCCCATATATCTTCGTATTTTAACAAATCTTGTGCATTTATAGAGGCAAACATTTTTAATTAGGATTTTCATGTAAATACACAAATTCACAAAATGAATAAAAATTGTGGAAATGTGATAGAATTAAAAAAGTTTCAAGTTAAAATATGTACATTAAACTCAGACAAATATTTTCTATTTCGATTTTTTTATAATCGCTTCTATTTTATCTTCAACTTTAAATTTATTTGAAGCTGCACCTTGTAGGCTCATTAAAATTTACAAAATTTGATGATGTTGTCAAACAGTGGGAAGAGTGGAAACAGTTAGTTACTGGGCATCCCGGCAATGGCCATGTAGAATTTTTAGTAAATGAGTTATTTGAATATAGCGAAAAGTTTGATGATGTAAAATTATTGATGTCAAAATTGTTCCGCGGACCCCTAGAATGGCTCCCCAGGGGTCCGCGGACCAAAGTTTAAGAATCGCTGCTCTATCATATCATTTGAATGAATGAGAATTTTGCGTCAGGTTTTTAATTTTTTACCAATATTTCGCTCCTAAGCCTATTAATATTTTGCTGTTGGAAAACAGGCAACTTCCTGTGGCTTTTTACCCATTTTTCGTATTTTCCGTAAAATCTAATGCAAAAATTATGCGCAATCTGCCGCAAATATCTTAGACTAGTAGCATTCTGAGTATTTTCAATAAATAAATTAAAACGGCCTCTTCTTCCAGACCGGACTGCGAATAAATCGGAATTACGGGAGAATAAGTTACTTGAGAAAAATATTCATTAAAAAAAAACCCAAAAAATCGTAACTTGAAATTGACGAATTAAACTCAAAATTCTTCACTTTACACATTTCTGATTGTCTAAACACGGCCAAATTCAGCCATGGTTTTAAAAGCTTGTCCAAAATCAATTTTTAAGAAAAAAATTGTAATTATAGGTTAGGTCAGAAGTATTAGTTCTTTTCACCAACAAAAATTTTTTTTAACAAATTCTTTCTCTTAGACTATTAAGCTCTTACTATCACTTTTCTTTTCCATATTTTATTGAAATTAATGCTTTTTTTTAATTATTTAAAGCAACTTAAAAATTCGACAACAATCACTGCGTATACTTCGTTCAACACGTTTTTCACAAACTATGACTTTGATTACCTGCTAAGCAGTCGCCGTTTCTTTTTTAGAAAAAATTGATGTTTTGTTTATCAAATACCATCAACAAAAATACGAAAAATTACTTTTTGCCACAAAAATGAATCAAATTACCTATAGTGCAGTGTCGCCATTCTAAAAATATTTTGTTTCTGTGTCGAGGACATATACAGGTACAACATATTCAAATATATCAGAAATTTCTCCTGTCCGCTTCGCGTGAAATGCCCAATATGCAAAATATTATTGCAAATTCTGCAATCGCAACAACAAATATGCACATTTGCACATGCTACGGTGTGGCAAAAAAGCTATAGTAAAACCCTATAGCATTTGTAGCAAATGCAAATGCTTTACTGATTGACATTCAATCAGCTGACACATGAAAAAAATAAAAGCATAAAATAGAATAGGATTGTGAATTGGACTGAAGGAATTCAAAAAAGTCAAACGAGAGAAATATATTTTTCTACAAATCAGCTGGTTTTTTGTTTTGCAACAAGCGTTTCAAAGTAAATATAAAAAAACCGCTCACGATTCGCTGCAAAGATTTGCAATTGCATAATTTTGCAATGTCATTTGCACCGGATCGTGAATTGGACTATAGTGCAACTGGGCGTTTTTGCCTTTATTATGATTAAAAAAACAGAGCGTTTCAGTTTTATTGTGGTTGAAATATATTTGGCTACTGACGATATTGTCAAGAAAAGCATCATTAAAAGATAATGGCCGTGTTTTTTTTGACACAGCTACCCGCTTAAAAGAATTTTGTATGAGTAATTAGTCGTCTTAATATGAGGTTTGGTAGCACAGTCTCACAAAGTTTCTAGTTTTTAATTGAAAAAGTTCCATCTCTAAACGTCAACAGGCAAAAAAATAGATACTACGTTCAAAAGTAAATTTAAAAAGTTAAAACCAAAATATAAAACTGAAATGGCAGAAGAAAAATGGCTTTGATAAAACGCTATTCTTCAATTTTAAGTTTGTTTTTATTTAATTCAATTGTCATTCCTTGTCTGATATTTGTTTCACGGGAGTGCTGCCAAATTTTATTAACAAAAAAATTAAGCGGCGAAAGCTGTTTTTTTTTGCCACTGATTAAGCTATCTTATAGCCGCGTCAAAAAAAAAAACACGGCTAATATTAAATAAATGCCAAAATTCACCAAAGTAATTTTTTTTCGGCAATAAGGAGTGAATATGAAAAATGTGTTTATAAATGGTACATTATTTTAATGTGAAGTAATTCAGTTCTTTTAAAATGTTAAATAAGTTATAGGTTATTAACACATTTTTTGAAAAAAAGGCTTTTTACAAAAAAATTGGTCAAAATTACAGAAAAATCATCATGTCTCGAAATATGTAGGTTACACCTTTAAATTACAAATTTCAATGTGGTCGCTCATTAAATTATCTTTCTTACCGAAGTAGCATTAGGGGAATCTATGAAGACAAAAATCCAGCTTACAAAACAAAAGGGTTTCTCATTTCCCCGCAAATAATCAATCCCGAGAAACGAGAATATTTCAATGATATTCCAGGGATTCCCGGGAAAGCCGGGTTTTAATATATAATATATTTAAATATGTAGGTACTAATTAAAAGAAATTTTTAATTTCAAAAAACAATTAAAATATTTATTTATTTTTTTATTAAAAGAAAACTAATTACACTCACAAATTAGAACCACTTTGTTTTTTGGATAATTCTAATATCCGAAATGTTTTAATTTCTGAAAGTCTTTTTTCTCATAAAAAAAGTGAAAAAAGAGAGCCAATTAATTCAAAAAAAAGCTTTAATTTTAAGTCTTGACTTTGGTTTCTGTTCGATCAAATCATAATATTTATTTTTATTTTTAATATTATTAAATTTAACCACCAACTATTATATATGTAAGCCTTTAAAATATTTAATTAATTGAACTACTCTAATTTAAATTATTAATTACCTTATCGAACCACCCTAATTGAATTTGATTTACTTCTACTTATAAAACACATAACATTAAGCTATACATACATTACATAAATATTACAACAACAACATTTAAACTAGAATACTGTTACTTATGAACTAAAACTAAGCTTAAGACAAAGAGAAGAATAGAATAAAAAGTTAGTTATCGTTGAACACTCAAATTAAGGAGTCTTTTTTCGCACTGCATTTTTCGTGAAAAATATTATATTGCATAATATTTACTGTAGCCGGCAAACTAGTCGGTGAACATTTTGGCGCCCCGGGTGGGCTTATATATACACTCGCGCTCACAATTAAGTATTCGGTTACCATTTTCTAACAAAATTAGGTATATATCGAATTTAAGTAATAAATAAAAGACATTTTTATAATTTTTTTGATGTTAAGATGCTCTGTCATATATTCTTAGTCAATTTAACGGATTTTAAAATACATTTTTATACAAATGAGGACAAAATAATGATTCAAAACCAAATATCAGTTTATATGAAAAAACATAAAAAAGAAAATGTTGGAAAATAGTTAAATAATTCAATTTTTTTTTTTTAAATTTAGTAATTTCTGATATCACCTTCAGTATTTATTACCGTCTGCAGTCTTGTTAGCATACTTTCCACCAATTTTTTTTGGCTTTAACTGGTCAATTTTGTCCCACTCGTTCTGAAGCTACGGAAAGAAAGTTGGTAAATGTTGCCTTTTACTTCTAAAAAAATTGTCTAAAGATGTTCAATAGGGTTTCAATCAGTCCCTAAGTCCCCAAGTCCAAATTTCATCGGAGAAGATTTCATTTTTTTTTTTTTAATTTAAACAGTGTTCATCCAGTCATCCTCCATTTGATATGGAAACAAATGTCCTACTCCAGCCCAGCTAAAACATCCCCACATCATAATTTAGCCGCCTTCATGCTTATCATTGTGTTGCTGAAATTGCTAATGCTGACCTTAATGCGCATTTCTCCACACTTTTTTATGTTTTTTTTGCCAATCAATTCAAATTTGCATTCACCTGACCTAAGTACCTTCTTCCAAAAGTCCAGAGTCATCAGACCAAACTTTTTGCAAAAGCTAATCGCTTAATCTTATTTTTCTAGCTGATCAATGGCTTTTTCTTCACCAAATTATTTTGAAACCCAGCATTATTCAAGCGTCGTTTTATTGTGGACGCAGAAAAACTTAAGTCTAATGTTTCCTTAATATCGGCTGCTGTTACTGATGGGTTTTTAACAGCTTTTCGTAATATTCGAGCATCTTCTCTAGACTATGTGAAACTTTTTCTGTCCTGCCCGGATTGTTGCTTAACTAAATTTGTTGCAGTAACTTTCAGGGCCGCTTTTAAGCATAGGCTATATAGGCTGCAGCCAAGGGGCCCGCGCCACAAGGGGGCCCGCGCCATTTTTTATGAATAAAAAATACTATTATAGATAAATATTTGATCAAAAAGTATCACTCGGATTTGGTTTCGGTGATATAGCCATCGGATGTTGCGGATATAGCTTTTGTTAAAATCATATGTAGTATGTCATAAAAAAGATAATTTAGTTGGTCAGAATTTCAGAAAAATCGTCATATCATATCGAATTTTAAAGTTTTATACACTATTATTATTATAATAAGTTATCTTTCTTATAACACCTATATTTTTACATCTATTCAGGGCAGTGATGGCATTTGGGTTTTGTGAAAATGTACTGAATCGAGACTTGAAATGTACTTTTTAGAGCCCGAATGTACTTTTTTGTCTTGAACACCCAATTTTCCTACTATGCACCAAATTGTTATAAAATTTACTATCAAAAAAAAAAAAAAAAGGTCCTCACTTTTCCCATCTCAAAAACCCTAGCAAAATGAGATATATTTCACATTAAATTAATTATAAAATCTACACATTGCGCGATTATTTTCATTTACTAAGGAAAAACAAAAAAAAACGTAATTAATATAATATTATATACAGGTAATTACTATAAATCTATTCATTGCGGTTATTTTCATTTAATAAAAGACAAAAAAAAAAACGTAAATATTATAATTTGTCCAAATGTACCGAAAATGTACTGAATATGTGTTAAAAATTTGGCGAATGTACTGAAAATATCCCAAATGTACCGAATGTACTGAAAACTTGTCGAATGTACTGACAATGAATTTTCAGGACGCAAATGTACCGAAAAAAGTACAAATGTACCGAAAATGCCATCACTGATTCAGGGGATCCCAACTTATAATGACATTAACAAAAGCAACTTCCAAAATTGTAGCTTTATTAGCAATTTTGCTCATTTGAAATTTTAATTTTTCTTGAAACTGCATTTAAAAGTTAATTAGTTTGTGATTTAAAGAGTATCAATGCTTTTTATGACGAAAACCTTTTACTCTTATAAGGTATAATACGCCTGATCCAAAACAAACATGAAATCATTTCTTTTTGACGTGTGATCATATTTAATGGCGGGTATGGAAAAACGGATATGCTGAATCCTTACATCATAGTTTGATCACACGACGCGCTAACGTTTACGACCGCTCACGCTGTTATGTATTATATTTTTACCAAAGCTCCTGTACTACACTTCAAAAATATGGTCATAGGTGTCACTGCAGGCAAAAACTTATTCTTATGGGCTGTCTCGAATGACAATTTCAGAGATAACAGCCCTTCCGAGTTTTTTTAATTTTTGACGGTTATCTTAAAGAAAAAAATTTAATTTTCTTCATTTTTTCTCAAATTCCAACCCCAGCAACCCCAGGAGCATTTTAATTATTTTTTAAATGAGTATATACTCGAATATGAATAAATTTTCGAATTTTGAGCGTTTCCGAAGAATTCTTGAAATTGACCTTATTTTGAACATGTTTTAAGAAATTTGTATGCCTTAACTGTCTAAGTTTCCATTTCATTTCAAAAGTAAGTCTTACGCTGTTTTGCATGAGTACGGTGCGTGTGATTTAAAAAAAAGACGGGTTCGCTCGCTAAAGTAGAATTAGTGGCCTTTTTCTTTTTGTGGGTGGTGGTGTTAAGAATGTAGCTATGGACGTCTGTCTTTTATATTTTCCTCCTTAATACACAGGTTGTAGTAAAAGTAGTAGATAAGAATTCGTATTAAACTTCTTTTTTTTGCTAGGTATTTATTAAAAGTCCCCATAGGGGGGCTCGCACCATATGTTCAGCCTAGGGACCCGCACACAGCTAGAGACGGCGCTGGTAACTTTGTCAAAAATCTTTTTTGTGTCCATTTTTTGATAAATTATATTTCTCTGCCAACTCACGTTAGGATATCCCATTTTTTCGGTGGCTTCCGGTAGCTGATTTTACAAATGCCGACCTTTGAAATATATTTTGTTTGAAACAACATCTGCTCATAATCGTTGGGATAACGATAGCGCGACAGCAGCGCTAATTGTGGCATTAAAAGGCGCAGCTGCAGAAGTATTGCAAACGGTTCCAGTAGCGGAGCAAAAGAATTACAAGGCGGTGATGGATGCCTTATATCAAAAATATGGCAGTGACCACATGAAGCAGATTCACAGACTGGAGTTGAAAAGTCGTATCCAGAAATGTGGTGGGTGGTGAGGTGTGTGGAGTATGCTGCGGATATTGAACGATTGACACACCTTTCCTATCCTGACGAGTTAAGTGTCGTAGCTGAAAAATTCAAAATAGAGGCGTTTATTGACGGCATACGTGACTCAGAGACAAAACGCAAGAGAATAAGGAACCTGAAAACTACATTTAATGAAACAGTAATGGTTGCTCTCACTCAAGACACGATTGCGTTGAAATGCCGCCCATCATTGAAAACTCGTCGGATGGAGGAGAGGCTGAGAAGGAAAATTCATTGTTCGCCAGCAGTAGCTTCACCGGAAATTGCTATAACTGTGGCAAGCAGGGACACATGGCACGTGACTGCAAAACACATCGTAAACGATCCGCATCACGTTCATCAAGAAGAAAAATGGGAAATAGGGTGAAGAGTCAGTACAGCGCGGCGTGAGCTGACTCTCACTTATGATTACCCCATAGTCTTTGTTTCGAAGTTCTGCCGAAATTCCAACAGCCTTACAATCGGTGAAAAAATCAACGAAAGACCATGTGAGTTAAATTTGGATCATCCGCCTTGGATGTATTGACGAAAGAATGGACGAAGGAGTTGTCTGCCCAGAACAAAAATAAAGCAAAAAGGTTTCTTCAAAAGCATTGGCGGACATTTGCATCAAAAAGAGAAATTAATGGCCGAACATCAGTTGTCAAACATCGCATTGATACAGGTAATTTTCAGCCAATTCGTCAACCTCCAAGGAGGCTAGCACTCGCTAAGAGAGAGGAAGTAGCGGGCCTTATAGTGGATATGGCACGAGAAAATGTCTTCGCACCATCAGAAAGCCCGTGGGTTCACCGGTCGTACTTGTCAAGAAAAAGGACGGAAGTATGCGATTCTGTGTGGATTACAGAAAATTGAATGACGTCACCAAAAAAGACAGCTACCCGTTACCCAGAATCGATGATACACTGGATACGATATCTGGAGCAACACGGTTTTCCACCCTGAACTTACAAAGTGAATATTGGCAGGTGGAAATAGATGAAAAAGACAAGGAGAAAACTGCCTTTAGTATTGGGAATAGTCTATGGCAGTTTAACGTCATGCCGTTTGGTCTTTGTAACGCTCCAGCTACGTTTGAGCGGTTAATAAAAATAGTTCTCAAAGTACTTCATTGGAAGTATATCTCGATGACATAATCATCATGGGAAAAGATTTTGATGACCACTTGAAAATTCTGGAGGAAGTGTTTGAGCGCTTGGAGGCAGCTGGACTAAAATTAAGTGCGAAAAAGTGCTCACTTTTCCAGCGTGAAGTCCAATATCTTGGGCACAAGGTTACGTCAGAAGGAATACACACAGATGCGGATAAAATAAAATCAGTGAAAAATTGGCCACGACCATCTAATCTTCATTAGTTGCGAAGTTTTCTGAACCTATGCACTTACTACAGACGTTTCGTTCCTGGTTACGCAAATTTCGCAGGCAGTCTACATGAGCTGACACAGAAAAATCGGAAATTCGAATGGAGTGGTGCACAGGAAACTTCATTCCAAAAGCTGAAAGAATTATTGCCTACAGCGCCAATACTCGCGTACCCAATACCCGTCGAAGAATTTGTATTGGACACCGATGCGAGTAGCCAAGGTATTGGAGAAGTTTTGTCCCAAGTCATCAATGGACAAGAAAAAGTCGTAGCATATTTCAGCAAAATTCTGTCGAAACCTGAGAGGAATTATTGTGTAACTCGGAGAGAGTTACTGGCAGTAATGGAATGCGTGAAACACTTCCATAAGTACTTATATAAACAGCACTTTCTCCTTAGGACAGACCATGCGGCATTAAGGTGGCTACTTCAATTCAAGGATCCTTAAGGTCAAATCGCACGGTGGATAGAACAAAGGAAGCCAGCATGGAAATGCGGATGAACTTTCCCGTCGTCCATGTAAAATTGAATGCGGTCATTGTTCACGAACGGAAAGTAAAGAGGTGCGCTTTTTTAACGTTTCGCCTGAAGAAAAGTGGACGAAAGAGGAGGTACAACGGGACCAGCGCAGTGATACAGAATTGGCTACTATAATTAAGTATAAGGAGCTGGGTAGGAAACCGGCGTGGCAAGAAATATCAAGTGAAAACCAAATCTAAAGTAAAGCATACTGGGCGCAATGGAAAAGTTTGGAGTTGCATGATGGTTGCCTCTACCGAATCTAATAATAATAATAATAATAATAATAGAGTTTAGCTACTACAACTATTAGCTTTCTTAGTAATTTAGCTTGAAGCTTTAAAACCAAGTAAAAAGCTTACATATTAAGGAAAATGAAAAAATTATACATGCAATTAAATTTGTTATATTTTTAAATTTTTTTTTAGCTTTATCACACTTTCTCAACATACCCACCCAGATCATATGTATATAAACATACAATTGCATGAATGCAATTGCATGAATTTATCAACATGGTCCAAGGCATAAATGTTAGAAAAAATTTACCCATCATTCTGGGGGGCTCGGACAACACAAACATAAAGACCAACAACCATTAAGCTACAAAATTAACTATAGTTATTTTTCAATCTAAGCTTGAGTTGACCTTTTGACAAGCTAATTTCATATACATCGCAATTATTAATAAGAGTAGTCATGCCATATAATTAGTTCTACTAAAAGGTTGGTAAAATAATTGATTAGAGTTACGATTACTCCTGCGATTAGTGTTTAAGTGAATATAATTAAGAAGTTCTGGTGCAGCAAGAGACCCAGTTACAAGTTGATGCAGATAAAGTATATCCGCAATATTTCTACGCGTGCTCAAAGATTGCATATGTAGTAACTTCAAACGATCCTCATAAGGAGGAAGGTTTAAAGAGTCAATCCAATTTAAGCCATTGAGAGCGAAACGAATAAAATTTTTTTGAACTCTCTCAATTCTATTAGTGTGAATTTTATAAAATGGTGACCACACTTGGCTGGCGTACTCTAAGTGAGGACGCACTATTGTATTATATAAAGTCACCGTTACTAAAGAGCTATTAAATTCTTTTGCCCACCTCTTAATAAAGCCAAACAGAGATGAGGATTTTTTACAAATTTGATTAATATGCTCATTAAAAGTTAATTTAACATCAAAATGTATACCTAGGTCTTTGACTAAATCGACACGACAAATTTTCTTATCTTTTAATTCATAATCAAATTCCACAATATTTTTCCTCCTGGTGAAAATCATAGTTTGGCATTTATCAGGATTAAGATGTAAGTTATTTTTAGAACACCAAACCTCAAAGGATTTCGAGTCAGACTGAAGTGGAATAGTATCACCAACCCCCTTCACGTTCCTGTAAATTTTCATATCATCTGCATATATTAGCAGATGCGAGTTTTTAATGACATGTGCAACATCATTAATTGCTAAAACGAACAGGAGCGGCCCCAGGTGGCTTCCTTGTGGAACACCTGATGCCGCGCTGAATGGGGTGGAAAACACCCTCCGAAATCTTATTTGATATTAGCGATCAGATAAATAAGATTCAATCCAGCTGACAAAACTTAAAGGAAATCCAAGCTTCTTTAATTTAAACAAAAGGAGCGTTTTATTGGCCAAGTCGCTATCTATGTACGAATAAAACGACAAGTTGCTAAGTTGCCTTAGAGCTGACTGGGTAGCACTGGCTACGTCAGATATGTCATTTATTTGTGTTTTTACTGCTTTGAAAAATTAATTGAATTGAATTTAAAAAAAGAATAAGAAAATGAATGTTTTCCGTTAAATTCAAATTTTTTTTTCGTAAAATTCAATATTTTTTTTAATTTCAAACTTCATAATTGACAAAATTTGGAAAATACAAAATCACAATAGACAAAACACAAATTCACTGGGTAGCACTGGCATTTAAGAAACTTGCTTGTATACTTAGCAACTATAATTTTAGTCGCTAAGTCTACGATTTTGTTTTTGTTTTCCTATACAATTATCGTTGCTAGCTAAAGATATCTAGCAGAGGATGGCGAATAAAACGCAGCTAAAATCAAATTGTGTGGTAATTTGTCAAATGCTTTACTGAAGTCAGTGTAGATGCAGTCAACTTGCCCACCAGAATCAAAAAAGCTTAATGCAAAGGAAGTAAAATCAAGGAGGTTAGAAACTGTAGATCTGCCATTAATAAAACCATGCTGACGAGTTGTTATGACTTCACCACACACCTTAACTTGATCGTACACAATGCGTTCAAAAATTTTCGGTATCGATGATAACTTCGCAACGGGCCTGTAGTTTGAAACATCATTTTTACACCCTTTCTTGAAAATGGGGCTTATATATGAATTTTTCCAAAATTTAGGAAAATAGCCATCTCTAATCGATTTATTAAATAAGAAACTGAGGGGTTGACTCAGCACAGAGCTACAGTTAACTAGTACTGTCGCAGGAATACCATCAGGTCCGGAGCTGAAGTCATCATCAACAGATGAGATATATTTCTCTATGAGTTTAGGTGAGAAAGATATCCCATTAAACGAAACTAAAGGGTCGTTATCCATATATTCAAAATAGTTGATCTCAGGGCTAAATAATTCCGTAGAAAAAGATTCTTTAAATAAATTAGCAAACAACCCAGCTATAATTTGTGGGTCGCTAGTGAGCCCATCAACTGTTTTGAATTCAGATGGAAACCCGTCAGACTTTTTTTTTTGTATTAATTAAACCCCAAAAATGCTTGGGGTCATGAAGAATATTCAGCCTTATTCCATTCAAATATTCAGAATAAACTAAAGCCGACTTATCCTTAAATTCATGGAAAAGTCGCTGGTAAGCAACTAAGTCATTTCGGTCCTGACTACAAACGTATTTGTTCCACGCCCTATTACGGCCATTACGAATTTTTTTTAAATCCTTTGTGTACCAAGGGTACGAGGAATTATTAACGTACCTTTTTGTATATGGCACCGAAAATACTATGGCCGAAAAAAGTTCACCATAGAAAAATTTAATGCACTCATCAAATGAATTACTCGTATTATTAAAAAAAATAATAAGGTCGTTTAATTTATTCCTTAAATTCTCATTCAACTTTAAAAAGTCAGCTCTTTTAAAATTGAATTCATAAATATTGATGGAAGAACATGCATTAATTAAATTTTCATTGTCAGATTGGTACACAATACTCAAAGGTGGATGATAGGAATCAACAGTAGAAAGAGCATGGATAGCATTTCTCACAGCAACATTACTACTATTTGCAGCGAAGACTAAATCAAGTTGTCGTCCATGAGAATTAGTTATACAACTTACTTGTTGTAAATTAGAAAGTAATTCGTCAACAAAAATTTGTTGTTGTCGAGTTTTTGGACACGATGCATAAAAATATGTACCATCATCCGAAGGAGTCCATTTAAGGTCAGGCAGATTGAAATCACCTAACAATAAAATGTCGTCATTAGTGTCTAGTTCATTTATTATGTATTCTACGGACATCGAAAGACATTCGTAGACATCTGCGCTACTATTTGGAGGAACATAAGCGTTAAGAATATAAATATTGAAGTTACAATATGTAACTTTAACGCATTAATGAACTAGTTAAATGGTTTTTTATGGCTATTAAGACGCCTCCACCAACAGAAGAAATGTCTTCCAAGTGTCTGTCTCTTCTAAAAACATTGAAACTATTGTCAAAAAGTTCCAAATTAAGAAAAATGTTATTTAACCAAGTTTCGGTAAAAACAATAATATCCTCAGAAAAATTCTGAGTGGCTAAAAAGATGTCATACGTCTTAGAACGCAAACCCCTTACATTTTGATAGTAAAGGGATATCCGCTTCAGTTTTTTGAATTGGAACGGACAGTCTTATTATTTTTTTTCGACTTAAATTCTGAAATAAAGATATTATCCACCCATGCATTAGAATTAAGAATGGCAGAAACATGAGAAGATGCCACTGTAATTTTAAAAGATGCATGAGTTGGTTTATTACCGATTTTCCTGCAAGAAACGAAGGCGTCGGCAGGAATAATTTGGTTTTGTCTAATATAGTTTATAACATTGTCAGTGGTAGTGTTAGCATTAAGACGTGAAATGAAAATCGATTTCAACCTTGGCAATGCTTGCAAGGAGAAAGGTGCCACAGAACCACCAATCGTAACAACTCCTTGCAGATTAGGAATAACAGAAATGGATAGAGGAGTATCGATAGTGGAGGAAAGGGGTGGAGGGTTATTTATAGCAGCAGTAGTGGGAAAGTTGGAAATAGATGGAGAGGTATTTAGAGAGGGCGGCAGTTACTTCACGATAAAAAGCTGTGTCACTCACCCCCCCCACACTACCCAAGTTAACATTCGACTTACGATTCTTATTTAATTTTCGTTTAAGTTTTCTTTTCTTCTTCAGGGAAATCTGAGAAAACGAGGATGTTAAAATTCGCTCAAAACTGCTGGTTATTCCAAAGGAAAAATTTAAGGAAATAATCGAGGATTATCACAATGGATCGAGTGGTGGACATCTGGGCATAACAAAAACCACAGAAAAAATAAAGAAACTGTTTTATTGGGTAGGATGCCAAGAAACAGTTGCTGACTGGATCCGCCGTGCAATGTGCAATTGCTAAAGGACCAAGGCAACGCACTTCGGGAAAAATGCATCAGTATAACGTTGGAACTCCCTTTGAGAGGATAGCCATGGATATAGCGGGACCTTTTCCAATCAGCAATGCAGGAAATAAATATATCCTTGTGGTAATTGATTACTTCAATAAGTGGCCAGAAGTATATCCCATACCCAATCAAGAAGCAAAACCAGTGGCAGACATTTTCATCAAAAATTGGATTTGTCGATATGGAGCTCCTCCTGAGTTGCATTCCGACCAAGGACGAAATTTTGAGTTGGCACTTTTTAAGGAGGTTATGTGAAATGCTTGGAATACAGAAGACACGTACCACAGCATTGCATCCTCAGTCCAATGGCATGGTCGAAAGAGGAGCATCTGAAAAAGGTTGTTGACAAAGGACAAAAACATTGGGATGAACGTCTACCAATGTTTCTGATGGCTTATCGTTCGTCAATACATTTTTGGTACGGACTTAAGGCTTCCAGCAAATTTGAAGTACGGAGTATGCGTTGTCACAGAAACGACACATGCTGACGATTACATGTCGCGGAAAAGAGAAGAACTGGCAAATATACACGAGCTTATCAGGAGACGTACTCAATTGGCTAGCGACAAGATGAAAGCTCGGTGTGACCTGCGAGCAAATACTGAAGGGTTCAAAGAAGGTCAATTAGTGCTGCTACACAATCCACAACGAAAACGAGGCTTGTCTCCTAAATTACAGACTCATTGGGAGGGACTCTACCGGGTCGTCACAAGGATTAATGATGTTGTGTATCTAATCCAAAAATACCCCGACAACAAAGGTAAATTAAAGGTAGTCCACATCAAAAAGCTGGCACGTTATAGCTTAAGCGGAAATCCGGCGTACGACGTCAATACCGCCAGCGTAAAATTTTTGCTATGAAAATCGTATGGGAGAACAGAGCGCAACTCTCTACTCTCTCAACGGCGACGGTAAAACTAAAACCAAATCTAATTCTACCGTCAGCCGTCGCGGCATTTACGTCAGAATTCTGTTTAACCCTTTATACTAGAGACGGAGAGACTCTTGTTCTGGACTAACAAGTTTAAGTGGAGGGCAGTGTAGCGAAATTTAGTTTATGCCAGAAAATTCTCGAAATAAAAATTAATCGATGCTAGTTAGCATCGCTGACCGGAGAAAAATACTTGTACACCATCTAGCGGCTTCTGGTGTGTTTTCTGTACTGAAAATGATAAAGTTTGAGCGTCAGTGTAGTACGACATTATCAAAGTCGACAAGAACGATAAGCGCCATCTGGAAGGTATAAGAAGTCGTCATCTGAGCAATCGAGATACAGTTGATGTTACGTAAGACAGTTGAACAATTGTTTTTAAGTAATAAAGTGATACAGTTGATTTTAAGTAATATAGTTGAACAATAATAAAGTGAAACGGTTGTCTATACAGTTTGAATGTAAATAAGAAAAAGGAAGTAAACAATTGTACTGTGTAAAAACTAACGCTTTTAATTTAAATAAACCATTTTATAATTAAATAAAGTTTGGGTTTTTCTTGATTGCTACACAATCCAGTAATCGAACTCAGAAAAGTGTTACAGATCAAAATTTTTGACAGGAAATTTCGTTACAAAATCTTGCTAGAGCAAGACATAAAATCATGATAAAGAAACCGCAGTTCTCTTATGTTTTAATATTGTATCCATATAAGTCACTTGAAAAACATGACGTCTCATGTTTTCAGGGACACATGAGATAGGTCACATTATTCTCCATTTTTTGTCACTTTACCAAAAATGTGAGTAAGATATGATTCGCCTTTGACATGTAATATAACATATAGCAGGTAGCCTAGTAGGTAGCACGCAGGACTATGAATCGCTGGGACATGGGTTGTCTGCCTTTGCAAATTTGTAAATCGTATGTAAAAATTAAATTTGATAAAATAAAATTAAAATAATAAAGTACTAAAATTTGTATAAAATCTCTAAGACCGGAAATCTTTTTTATGTTTTTTCAAGGTTCCTCTTAAAAAGCTCAGAAAGATACTTTACAAAGAGGGGAAAATATTTTTATACTTCATATGCCAAATGGCTCTATTAGAAATATACATATGTAACTCGGCGATTGCACACACAAATTTTTGCCGAAAAGTTTCCTTGCTTGTTGGCAAGAGCGGAAAAACCAAAGAGACGAGGTACAAAAACTGTTGTATGTTGCAAATGCCAAACAAAAAGCACAAAAGAGAATAGACGAGAGTTTCTTTATCAGAATTTCCTTGTGTAAGCGTCGACTAAGCAAAAATGCACTTAGTTCACATCAACGTTTTTCAACGCGCGTTTAGCATAACTCCGCAGGAGATTTCATTGCTCCCAAAATCTTAAATTATGGGTGAGCGGAAATTGGCTGAATATCTCTTTAAGAACAGTAGCGTCAATTCGGTAGGGCTGGGGAGGGCATTGGCCCTCCAAGGATCTGACACTAGGTATTATACAACAATTCAATAAAATCATCTAATAGTGGTGGAATTATAATTCTTAACCCCCCCCAAGGTTTTGGTGAAGTGACGCTCCTGTTTAAGAACCAAGCACTGTGTTATGTATTAATATATTTTTAATTCCCCAAGTTTTCCGCAAATCGTCCAATAATACCCTAAATCATATGTAAATTTTGAGGGCATTCGGCAACATTGCTTTTAGTGAATTTTGACAATCAATACGTGAGAGTGTGAGTTTCACATCTGTACAATATAATCTTTGGTTAAAATACTTACGTTTTTCGCATATGCTGTAAATAAGTTCATTTTATATTCAAATATTTAAAGTATGTTGATTACCATATTAAAATAACTTGTTTTTGGTGGTAGATATTGGATCTTTTAAAATAAACTATGCATTTTTGCAGCAGTTTGCGAATATATCTCCGGAAGCAAAGCCATCGCTTTTTGGTAAAGAATTGGTACTCCACCAGTGCTGAATTAAAATCTGACTTCTACGATGTTGTGGTCATTGGTGGCGGTCATGCAGGAACCGAGGCTAGTGCTGCTGCAGCACGTATGGGTGCTAAGACGCTGCTGGTGACGCATAAACGTGAGACTATTGGGGAGATGTCTTGTAACCCTTCATTTGGTGGCATTGGTAAGGGACATTTGATGCGCGAAATAGACGCTCTTGATGGGGTGTGCGCGCGGTGTTGCGACGTTTCTGGAGTACAATACAAGGTGTTGAATCGTCGACGTGGTCCTGCAGTATGGGGTCCGCGAGCTCAAATAGATCGTAAATTGTATAAAGCGGCAGTGCAAAGAGAGTTGTTTGATATGCCAAATTTGGAAATTTGTTGTTCACCTGTAGATAATTTAATAATAAAGAAGTTGCATGCCACAGCTGGTGATACGATGATGTCGCAGGTCCGGTGTAGTGGCGTGCAGCTGAAAAATGGTCAAGTGATACCTGCCCGAGCTGTTATTTTAACAACAGGCACTTTTTTACGTGCACAAATAAATATCGGCTTAGAAGTACGTCCAGCAGGACGAATTGGCGATGCGTCGTCCAATGCGCTGGCGAAAAACTTAGAATCTTTAGAATTTCGAATGGGGCGCCTGAAAACGGGTACGCCACCACGTTTAGATAAGCAATCTATCGATTATAAACACCTTACAATAAGTCATGGAGACAATCCGCCTGTGCCTTTTTCTTTTCTTTCTGAATCTGTGTTGATTAGGCCGGAAGACCAATTGCCATGTTTTTTGACGCATACGACACCAAATGTTAATCGCATCGTGAAGGCAAACTTGCATGTTAACAGACATGTGTCCGAAGAAATCACTGGACCAAGATATTGTCCGTCAATTGAGTCTAAAGTTCTGCGATTCGGTGAACGTGTACACCAAATATGGCTAGAGCCTGAAGGTTTTGACAGCGAACTCATTTATCCTCAAGGCCTTTCTTGCACTTTACCCTACGAACAGCAGGTTGAATTGGTACACTCCATTAATGGGCTGGAAAATGCCAAAGTTTTGCAGCCAGGCTATGGAGTTGAATACGATTTTATTGATCCCCGTGAGCTGTTTCCAACGCTGGAGACAAAACGTGTCTCAAATCTGTTTTTTGCTGGACAAATAAATGGTACCACCGGCTATGAAGAAGCAGCAGCGCAGGGCATTATTGCAGGAGCTAATGCAGCTGGGAAGACTATTTACAGCGATACATCTAAGCAGCTCACAATCAGTCGCACCGAGGGCTATATTGGTGTGCTTATCGATGACCTGACGACATTGGGTACCAATGAACCATACAGGATGTTCACAAGCAGAGCCGAATTTAGACTATCTTTGCGTCCTGATAATGCCGACTTAAGGCTTACCCAAAAGGGCTTTGATTATGGCTTGGTGTCAGCCCAACGATATTCAGCTTTTACGCAGACCAAAGAAAAGTTACTCAAGGCTGCAGATATTTTGAAAAGAACAAAAAAGGCATCAAATTATTGGCGTGGATTGCTTAATATTCGCAAGTCAAAAGCTTCTGTAGAAAAAAGCGCTTTTGATATGTTGGGTATACCTGCTGATGATATAACAGTTGCTCAGTTAATAAGCATAGAACCACAATTATTTGGGTTTCTTCGTAACGACGATCATATTGCTATGCGCTTGAAAATAGAAGCACTCTATAATTACTTTGTACATGAGCAGCTAAAGGATGTTGAAGATGTTCGTCGTGATGAAGGCCTTGTAATACCGCCTGATATTAATTACTTCTCGAAATCGCTTAGTCTCTCCAATGAAGAACGCGAAAAGCTTGCTATGATTCAACCTCAAACCCTTGCTGCCGCTAGTCGTATTCAAGGTGTGACTCCTTCAACCATAGTTCGTATATTAAAATATGTAAAACGCAATACATTCTTGGAGGCACAACAGTAGTAGCAGTAGTGTTTAAATTTTATTTGTTTTTTGTCGACTGATTATTATTAATTAAATAAACATTATTTGATCGAACTTTACAACCATTAGCTGACACCGATAATGATAAATGGAACAATTGTATAAGTACACATGAATATCGGCTAATGACTGTAAAGTTCCATCAAATAATGTTTACTTCAATTGTTTAAATACATAAAGAGTAATTAAGGGGTTAAGAACAGATATGACAACCACTATTTTTTGAATAATTAAAGAAATGTTATTTATTTTTATTCCCATTTCATGTACAATGGTAGTTTACATATAAATCATCATATAAATTAAATAAATTTTATTTATTTTTATTCCCATTTCATGTACGATGGCATAAGTATATAAATCAGGGACCGTAAGTAATCGTTTTTAATGATTAAGGTCAAAAAAATCTTAATGATGGAAAAGACGAAATATGAGTTTAAATATTTAAATAAGTTACTTTTAATGAGAAGCGTAGATATATGACATGATTTTTAATTCGTCATTTCTATTGCAAAAATTTAAAAAAATCGTGTTTTTGAATTTCTATTTTTTTTTCTCGATCAAATATCGTACTTTTCGATTCTAAAATTTTTCGATCCAAAATAATCGTGGATTGTTATTTTTTTCGATCAGAAATAATTGGTTTTTTGGATTTTTATAATGGATATTCATTTTCTATTAAATATCGATATTATGTCGATATTTGTTTATATCGATAATTGTTATTATTGACTTTTTTTTATTGATCAAATTTATCCGTCGTTTTCTATTTTTGTCTATGCTATTTTTTTTCTCCGACCTATGAAACTCGCAAATAGATTTTATTTGGGACCAGTGTCTCCAATGACACCGTAATTACGGTAGATCTACCGTAATCTGGCCCAATCTACCGTCTACCGTAAACATCCATTACGGTGTCGTATTCCACCGTAATTTCGCTTAGTCAGCGTTTACACAGCCAAATTCGGTGAGACAAATTCTTGTCTATTCTCTTTTGTGGTTTTTGTTTGGCATTTGCAACATACAAATTTTTTACCTCGTCCCTTTGATTTTTCACCTCTTGTCCACAAACAAGGAAATTTTTTGGCAAGAATTTGTGTGTGTAAACGCCGAGTTACGAATCACCAAACGGCTTTTTTTAGTTTTATTGCTCAGTGTGCTCTCTCTTCCCCACTCTATTGCAGAATGTGAGCGTATTTTCAGTCATGTCAACGACATTAAGACGAAAAAAAGAAATAAATTGTTGATAAAGACAATAAAGGGCAATATTTTCGCCCAACAATCCATAAAAAGGATTGGTAAAAATTCTGTTGATTTTAGGCCAACCAGTGTCACGATCCAAAAAATTAAACTTTCGATGTATGAAAAAGATGTTGTCTTATTAGAAGATTCGGACTCAGAATAACTGTATGTAGGTTTTTTCAATTTGGATATACATATGTGCATTTCCACAGAAATTAACATTTTAGCCAGCCACGTTTTCGATTTGTTTTTGGAGCACATCCTTCAGCCATGGTTTTTTTGAAGTTATATTTTGAATTAATATTCAATTTTGAACTATTAAAACTCACAAATCTATTTTTTAAAATTGAATTTAGAGAAAGAAATACGTGTACCTTTTTGTTTTTTTAAAATTGAAATTTTATGTTGACAACTTGTCACAAAAACTAGTTTTTCTGATTCTGACCACTATATTGTTGTGATAGTGAATTTTATGAAAATTAATAAATAAATAAATATTTAAATTTTATAAAGATCACTTTTTATGTTTAATAAGGGGAACAAACGAATTTTTCTAAAAAAAGGCTTATTGTAGTGACCGAAAAATCAGTCCTGATGAAGCAGTCAAGAAAACTGCAAAACGGCGGCAAATAAAAAATAAATAATTATTTTTTTTTAAACTCATAAAAAAGTTTTTTAAACGGCTTTTTTTATTTTTTTCGGTCACTACAATAAGCCTTTTTTAGAAAAATTCGTTGTTTCACCTTATTAAAATAGTTTTACATTAATTACATATAATATTCTGTTTTTATCCTGTACAAATATTCTGAGCAGTGTATAATAACACCATAATTTACACCGTAATTTTTAAACTGATGCACCGCAATTTACTTCAAAACACGGTAGTTCAACCCTAGAAACACTGTAATCTAAAATTTTCAGTTGGAGATACTGTTTGGGACTCACGTTGCACTGCTCTTCGTGTTTCGTGAAGTCCGAAAAAACTGCGATACTCTTCGACATTATATAAAAAAAAAAAATTATGAACCGAAAATAATATACAATATTACCCAGCATAGCGTACCTAATATTGATTTCGTATTTATTTTATTACTCAAAAACTACTCATAGAAAAATTTTAAAAATGTCTAAAAATGCAGAAAATATTGAAATATACTGAACGTCGGAAACCATTGAAAAACTTGAAAACTATAGAATATAGTAGCAAACTATCGAAAACGACGATATTTGTCGAAAACTATCAAAAAAATTTAACTTTGTCGAACAACATTGGAAAATTGAAAAAATCGAAACTTGAGAAAAATATTTGAAACAAACGCATCGAACAGTTCAAAATCAAAACTATCAAGAAAATCAGAGAAAGCCGAAACC
This sequence comes from Meiosimyza platycephala, assembly GCA_963662105.1. Lineage (NCBI taxonomy): Eukaryota > Metazoa > Arthropoda > Insecta > Diptera > Lauxaniidae > Meiosimyza > Meiosimyza platycephala. Next base: position 63,981,830 of record OY759211.1, on the reverse strand, counting down.
TTTCAAAACACATCGAAAATTTCGATTAATGTTGATCTAAAAACAAAAATCCGTAATTACAATTATTTTTGATTGAAAAGAATAGAGATCTAATATTACGATAATTTTTAATCGAAATAATTTAAAATCAAAGATAACGATTACTTTGGATAGGAAAAAAATACAAATCTAAAAGAACGATTAATTTTCATCAAAAAAAAAAAAAAAGTCCAATATTACGATAAGTTTTGGTATAAATCCAAAATAACGAAAATTTTTTATTAAAAAACAAATCCAGAATTACGATTATTTTTGTATTATAAAATAAAAATCCATTTATAACGATTACGCAGTGTTATCTTTGATAAAATTAATAATCGTTACGGTCCCTGATATAAATGTAACGAGTTTGTCCAGAAAGTCTTATGAACTAAGTACAACTTACAAATTAGAAAATTTGAACAGATTCTATTTGTATATATGTAACGCTCGGAAAAAGCTTCAATAAAAATCTCGTAAAAGACGAAACAAATACAGCGATTGTAAGGATAAATTCGAGATGAATACGTATTCAAAAAAAACTTATCTAATTTTTTTTAAATTTTTTATTTGCCAATATTTTGATCCACATTAGCTGTGTATCTCGGCGTTTACACACAAAAATTCTTGCCGAAAAGTTTCGTTGTTTGTGGGCAAGAGCGGAAATACCAAAGAGACGAGGTACAAAATTTGTCGTATGTTGCAAATGCCAAACAAAAACCACAAAAGAGAATAGACAAGAATTTGTTTCACCGAATTTGCTTGTGTATACACCGAGTATGTTTACTTTTGTAGTTAAATTTGAACAAAATACATTTTTCGTTTTTGACACTTCGCTCATATAACCACAGTAGTAACAAACTCTTGTCTGTTTACTTTTTTAGTTAAATCTCTCTTTGAGAGTAATTTCCCTCTCACTCTCTCAAATTATTTATCTAACTCGGAGTTTACACACAAATTCTTGCCGAAAAGTTTCCTCGTTTGTTAGCAAGAGGGGAAAAACCGATGAGACGAGGTACAAAACTTGTCGTATGTTGCAAAGTCAGCGTTTACACAGGCAAACTCTTGACAAAAAGTTTCCTTGTCTGTTTTCAACAAGGGAAAAACGCAAGGGTGGTGTACAGAGTTTTTCCTACCTGCAAATTCTCTTTCGTTCTGGTCTTTCGCTGATATTATGCTTTGAATTTACGTTCGTTGTGGCGGGTTGACGCAGTAATTGCTTTGGCATTTTCAAGCACAAAGAAATTCTAGTTTTCTTGTGTAAACGCAAAACAAATTCACAAAAGAGAATATACAAGAATTTGTTTCACCGAATTTGCTAGTGTAAACGCTGACAAATGCCAAACAAAAACCACAAAAGAGAATAGACAAGAATTTGTTTCACCGAATTTGACTGTGTAAACGCCGAGTAAGGGTTTAACTAAAAATTTAACTACAAAAATAAACATACACAGCAATTCCGAAGGCGATTTGTGTTAAATATTTTTCGGAAAGAGAGTGAATGTTTGTTTATCGCCTTCTCACGCTCTCATTTAACTGGATTACTCCAAATCCAGACACGATTCAAGAATGATAGAAAATAAGATTACGACTTGCGCATCTCCGCCATATTACGATATCATTTTAGAGCGTCATATGGAGGACGGTTAGAGTTACCGTGGAATAAGAAATACATAATCAAGTTACTTTTTAACTACTGATGTTCCCAAAAAATATACTAATTTCAATTATATGATCATATAATATATTAGTGGACAAAATCATGTTTTCCGATATTGGAACTACTCTTTTGATACTTCTATATTTCGTTATTAGAAAATTAGCTCCAACTATGAGTTCAAGAAGTAGGTATGAAGATAAATATAGCGGAAAGTGTCTTAAATAAAACCTTTCGATGGACTTAGGTAGAGATGTTCAACTTCGTTGCAAATTATGTAAACTATAACATTAAAGTTTAAAAATTGTTTTTCAGAGCTAGGATGTATTTTAGAATTAAACTTCTTAATAAGGACTTTGATCAAAATGTTTATAAAAGAAAACGAAGACGTTTTACATTGCTAACAACAAGATCTAGATATTTTTACAATTTTTGTGAAAAAATAATAGTGAAATAATTCACGATGTACTAACGTGTCCTAATGTCATAATGTCTTAAAATATTATGACTGTCTTAAATATTTTGTTGTTGTTTGCCATATAAAAATGAAATAAGGCAATACAACTCTGCGCCTAAAGATATTTTCAGATAGGCTAAAATGTAGTTGAGGAAAAAAGTACTCGACAACTCTTATATATTTGTTACTACAATAGAAAAACGCAACCGTGATTGTCCTCCAGATGACGAGATGAGCAGAAAATTTTCATTTGAAACTCGGAATGCGTAATCTTCTTTTCTATCATTCTTGCGTTGAACAGAATTGGGACGGCAGGTTACCAGTTGTACGCCGTAATTCTGTTCAATTTCATACAATCAAGTGTGTTATAATTTTTGACAGCGAGTAATCGTTGCCGCTTTCCCGACCCCATCCCAATTCTGTTCAACGCATTAAGCAGATTTAGGCAACATAAGGCGCTTTAAGTTAACTTAAGGAAAGATGTACCATCTGCTTCAAATAGTTGCTTACTTATAGAAAATGCTGATCTATTCTCATGGGCGGCGTGGCACCTTCTATTTTTTCACTGAAATCTACCTTTTCCCGTACTTTTTATAACTAGTCTCGTTCATCTTCATCAATAATTTTGTTTTTTCTGATATGGGAAGCGTGGCAGCGCCCACTATTTTCATTCAAACTTTCTTTTGCTCATACCTTTCATATATGTACCATAGAATATATAGGGTTACCTTGTCGAATCCTGTCCCAAACACGGGTTGCCACTCATATAAGAAATATTGGCCCTCAAAACGGGTGCCAGCCCATGTTTAGGACATGATTCCACAAGGCAACCCTATAGATTCGGTTCAGGCTCTTCAAGCTCTATCATTTGACACACATTTCAAGCTTTTATCATCATTAATGGAAATTGACCCAAAAAACCGGTGAAAACCCTTGTTTGGGAAAAAATTCAACAATGCAACCCCACAAATTATAGTTAGGCTTCTTCGAGTTCTATCATTTGGCATACATTTCGAGCTGTTATATACCACAATTTTAATTATATCAACGAAATTCGGGAATTTTCGGGCATCGGGACAGGCTTTGGCAAAGCAACCCTGGTTGGTTAGATTCACCAAAATGCATTACTATCATTCCCGTAAATCCTATCCTGTAATCTTATACACTCGACTTTTCTACATCGGGCTCTTGGACTAATACGACGGCAAAAAAGTAACGCGACCCTGGTATTACGAGTAGCACAATTGACTTTGAAAAATAGCGAGTGGCAACACTGTTAATTGTGAATAGTTATGTTTTGTGCATTGTTTTGTGAATTGTTTTGTTTATTCTCTTATCTTCTCAATTGATAAGGGAATTGCTTTCTACATTTTTTGCTTTAATAAACCTTCGCTTATCTCAGATTAATTTATGAAGTATTTTTATTCAAGCAATAAAAATTAGGTGTAAACTTTGCATATATCATAAAATATCAGCGTCAGACTCGAAACGAATCTCGCAATCATTTTAACTTAAACCTTCTGTGGGTTCGGACGTAAATTCAGATGGCTGTAAGTGATAAAGCAACAGATGGCAAGTATTGCTTTGCAATTGACAGAGGCGGCACCTTCACCGACGTTTTTTGCATCTGTCCGGATGGTAAAGTGAAGACACTCAAACTTTTATCGGAAGATCCCGCAAGATATAGTGATGCTCCAAGGGAGGGGATACGCAGGATTCTAAAAACGGTGAGATTAATGGCTTTTTCGACGTAGATAAAAATATTGTAGGCACTTTCCTGGAATTTTTGTTTTTATTGATTGAATTAGAAAGTAAGGTCTTAAATCAAAAAATTCACTCATGAATTAAAAAGAGAGAAGACTCGATTTTTCATCATAAAAATTTCCAAAGGCTTGGCTCAGTTGCGTTGCTTTGAAAATGCTGTGCCTACTATTTTGTCGTGTTTGACTGTTGCTCAGAAAAATCTTATCCTATGAAGGTTTTTTAGGTCGAAAATTTTATTTCGCATAGTTACGGGTCGTTCATAAAATACGTTTATGGCAGGGGAGGGAAGGCGGGTCGTTTAAACGGACAAATGCACACAAGCAAGGTCGGAGGTCGAAACCTTTTCAGGCGCCCATTTTTTTTGTATGTCACTTGAATTTTTTCTGTTTTTGTTCATAAAAAACAAAAAAAGACATTAATAAAAAGGGGGTAGCATAATCCTTTGTGGACGTCTTTTAGTGGGTGGCTAAATCGGACAAATGTGGGCAATCAGAGGGGAGTATATTAAAATTCGAAAATTTTTGCGGACGTCTTATGGACGATCCTTACGGACGTATATACTGGCGTGCCAATCCGGACTCATAGTTTCGGGATATGTCCGGATAACTGGATTTGTCCGGAATACAGAATGCTCAATAATTATTATATAAATTATATTTGAGGCCTATATGTTTGTATTTCATTTCCTTTTTTTTTTTTTATGTATAAAGAAATTGTAAGTAAGGAATGAAATGAATGAAGAAAATATTATATATAATATACAATAAACACTATTATTTACAAACAATGTGCCAGAAAAAATTAAGAGAATGAACATGTACTCAAAAAAAGTTCCGTAACTTGACGAAATAAATTTGAAAAAATCAAAGTTAACACGTTCGTGCCAGCGACAGTCTATTTGTTATCCAAAACATACCTTGACTTAGTTTTGTCCGAACTGTAGAGGCAAAATTTCAAAAATGTCCGAATCGTAGTGATATCCGGATTACTGGGTAGTCCGGATCAGCGAATGTCTGGATTAGCGCGACTGTACTGTATGTGTTACCGGCCTACTAGTTTTAGGATAAAATTAGGTTTTAAGATAAACTAGTTTTTTCTAGGTTAAACTAGTTCATCCGGTGCGTGTTAGGATAAATCCGCTTAGCCTAAGGTTATTAGTTACTTTAACGGACTCAATCCCGATTATTTTGAAATTTTAGTATATTAGGGTAAGTAAACAGTTTGCGCCGTTCGCAGGTTTGATCAGGGAAGCAGAATTATATTGATATAATAATATAATTATATGATAATTATCTTCAAGCCCGATTCTATAATATAGGACTATGGGAGCACAAATTAAAAGAAAAAACTCCCCTTCAGGTGTATTTTGTCCACATTTTCAGCCACATGAAAAATGTGGACGTTGTTTATACAAATAAAATGATTAATAATAATTATTAAAAATAGCAACAAAAATATGAAAATTACAATATAAAAACAAATAAGCGAAATATTGCTTAGCAAGCAACCTGGAATTAAATAATTTTTAAACTATGTCAGTCGTTGCTCTACTAAGGTAGTAAGTGCAACTCAGCAGAATGTTTGAATAATTTGTTTACTATGTTACACTCAACTAAAAATGTCAATGAAATTGAATTAATTTTAATTTTAAGATGTTGAAACGAAATTGATAACTTAACTAAATGTTGGAATAGTTTGACTCCCAACACAGCTAATTGCAAACTAGGGGCTTTGACAATGCTACTTGGGTTATCTTGTTATTTTTGCGATTCTCATAATTAGTAAAACTTTGTTTACATAAAATTTTAAGTTTTTGCAAGTAGCAACTTCGTATAGACTTACCTTACGTACTATATCGTTCTAAGTGATAATAATAATCAATTTGTACTGAGCAGCACACGCGCTATTAGCTGCTGATAATAAAAATTTCTTCAGGTTCGAAAGTTAAACAGAAAAAAGTTGCCATAAAAAATCGGTTTTTTGTTCATTCAGCACTTATATAATACTCCAACAAAAATTTTAATATCCCTTTATATTTTAAGATTGAGACAGCCTTACAATTTTTTCGTTAAGTATATTTTATTACAGAGACCAGGGCCGGATTTACCTTAGAGGCACACTAGGCCAGTGACTAGGGCGGCGCGATCTTAGGGGCGGCAAATATTGGGAACTTTGAAATTTGTTTTTTTGTAATTTTTTAAATTTATTTACACAATGAGAAAAAAGTGCAAATACTGGGATTGTGTGCACTAAATTACCTAAAACTGTAACCAACCAAAAAAAAACATAGGTCCTCACTTTTGATATTACAAATTTGTTTTCTATATTTACTAGTGAAGAGGGGCGGCAATTTCTGACTGGCCTAAGGGCGGCAGAGATTTCTAAATCCGGGCCTGACAGAGACAATAAACTATTTGTAAAAATCTTAATCACGAATCAAAAAGTTATATAGTGAAATTACTCTCGGAAATTACTTGCTCGGAAAGCAAGCCATAAATAGAAAAATATATTTGGACCATTGTTATAGAGGAGATGAAAAATCCGTAGAAAAATGGAATTTGTTTATAAATTTGTTATAATTGAAAAAAAAAATTGTTTCATTGTGTAATTTTTTCTTTTTTAAATTCGTAATATTTTTAACAATTATGGTATCCTACGAAATTGTCGAAAAAAATTTTCTTTGCGAGATATGATTTTCCAAAAAAAAATTGATTTGAAACTTTAATTGTTTACAACAATCATAATACATAATTGTTATTTATAAAAACTTTTACTGGGACTTATTTATTATTACAAATTATATAAATAGTATTATGTATTGAAGAATAAGTATACTACAAAGCTATAAAGACACTAGCAGCATAGGCTAACGGTCCGATTTAATTATTACCTGTAGTATTAAAATAACGCATTGTTTTGATCATAAGGGTTCCTTTTCACGAAGTTTCATCCAGCTGTCAAAAATCTAAACAATTGATTGAATTTTAATCCAATCAAATTGGTAAAGTAACTCAAATTTTACCCTTTTGAGAGAAATTAACCTTCGACAATAAGCACGTAGTCTCATGAGTGTTTTTATTATTTATACTTTCATTATATTAATATATTTTGTATTGATGTAATAGTTAATTAAATTATTTTTTACTTTTCACTTTGAAAATTTTCGACTGGAATCAAATTTGAACAGTCTTGTCATTCAAAAAAGATTATTAGCTTTAGTTTTTAAAATTTTTTTATGATCTCTGCTTGTTACCTTCAGACTGCGGTAAACACGAAAAGTTTTCTATAAAGTTCTATATTGTAAATCCGCGCCTCTTAAATTTTCAGTTCATGAATCATTTCTTTTAGTCAAAAGTCAAACTATTGTTGCACTACAATTTTTAGAAAACTTATTGAAAGTACGTATACTAAACAAAAACTTAGTCTGTAAATGAAATTTTAGGATTTTTAAATTTTTTTTTCTGATTTGTATCTCTTGTAGGGTAAATAATATTCTAAGTTCGACTTGTAAATTGTCCACCTGATTTTATTAAAAATTATTTTTCTATTTCTATACCGTACACTCAGGGTCAGGGTCATTCTGATTCTAATGCATAGAAACGTAATTTTCAAATTTTTTATCAAAGTTTTTGTTTCGTCAAATTTCAGTTTTGTTCAATATTGCTTTGCATTCACATGATACATCATGCCATCAAACAGCAATTGAAGAAAAATTTATTAGCGTCCACATCGAACTGCATGAGATCAATACAAGGTGTTCGTAGAACAGGGTGGATACAAAATACATCAAAAAATAGTCCAAATAAAATAATTCAAGTTCTGAACGCCAACCACGGGGATGACAGACCTCGAATACATGTCGTTGGGTAAAAGAATTGCGCATGTAATGGAAAATTGTGTTGCGAAAAAAGATAATGAAAAATCTCAGGGAAACTAATAGAGGTCCAAGACCGGCCAATAGTCTTGGGAATCCAAAAATCGTAGTAATTCAGTGCCAAATAAAGTAGTAAATGTAAATATACCACAACAAAGTGCTGTTGATACGTTAACTACTGAATATGAAACAAATAAGGTTTCAAAAAAATAATTTAGATAAAGTAGTATGATTCGATTGAGGAACAATTATCGACGTCATTGGCAGCATTACAAAAACATCCATGACCATTATGAAATGAGGAGGCTAAATACTTTCATTAGGGAAAAAATTTGCAAGTTTAAAAACCAATCCTGGAATACTTTGTTTTCTTTGGATAAAGGCTCTACCTCTTTTTGGAACCTGACAAACATTTTAAAGAAGCCCAACAATATGCCAATTTTGAAGCACAATAGCTCTCTACACTACACAAATGAAGAAATATGCGAAATTCTGGCTCAAATTTTTGCTTTGAACCATGAAATATCTAGCAGTCTTGGTGACGCTGTTACCATTGTCGAATTAAACAGCACCTTAGAATGGTTGACCCAATTTCCTAAAGCCAAGCTATTGTTTCTGCTTCAGATATCTCTAATCTCATGAAAAATTTAAATAGCAGCAAATCTCCTGGTGTTGATGGTATCAAGAACAAATGTTTAAAAGCTCTCCCATAATGAGGCATTAAATACCTAGCATTAAATATTAACGCCTGTCTGTATCAGTGCAACTTCGCTCAGATTTGGAAAGAGTCCAAAGTAATACCTATAAGGAAACCAAACAAACCTTCGAACTGTCCCTCTTCATACCGACCAATCAGCTTGTTGTCATCCGTAAGTAAAATTCTTAAAAAGGTTATAAAAATGAAACTTAACGAGTTTATTGAAACACACAATATTTTGCCTCCGCAACAGTTCAGCTTTTCAGCTTTCGAAGAGAGCACAACACTACACACCTGTTGATTAGAATAAGAAACATTGTCAATACAAATATTAGTTATCAATTGTCTACTGGTACGTAATTGTTAGATGTTAAGGCCGCTTTTAACTCGGTGTGGCACGATGGTTTTATTTATAAGCTGATTCAACTAAACTTTCCAGTTAAACTCACAAATATTGTACAAAATTTTCTCTTCGCTCGGTCTTTCAAAGTTTATATCGGCTCCGACAGCGTACCTGTTAAAGCTGGTTGTCTTGAAAGCTCTTGACTTTCACCTATTTTATAAAACCGCTTTGCACCACATTAATGGCTTCAGAAATAATATCAAATATGCAGATGGCCTTGGCAGTCATACAATCCTATTTCTTTAAATGGAAAATTCTTATCAACTCTCATAAAACATCAGCAATTTATTTTACTAGAAAACGGAAATCGTGTTTTATTCCCCAAAATTGCCTAGATTTCGACAACAACTTAATAACTTGGGAATCGAATGTGAAATACCTCGGAATTATCCTTGATCCAAAAAATTTTTACGTCCAAAACAAAGTAAACGTTCTAATACGTTTGCTACATCCTTTTATTAACCGGAACTCAAACCTCAATTTACATAATAAATTGCTAATCCTGAAGTCAATATTTCATGCTGTAATTTTTTTACGCATCGCCCAGGTCCGTGCGCACGGGGGACGGTTTTGAGAGTTCTAACCCCCCCATTGGAAATTTTTTTACATAGACTTTTAAAAGACTGGCGCCTCTTACGAAAAATTAAAAATTTTATGAAAATAAAAAAAAACTCACATACACATGTATAGAAAACGGTATAGAAGGTATAATAAATGATACACTTAAAAATTTACTTATGTATGTATGTATATTAAGCTGTATCGAAATGTACGAACGCATTTTAAAACCCAATTCAAGGCCCAAATAATGAAATAGGAAGGAAAGACTAGTCAGGAAATATAATTTTTTTAAATTTAAAATGAATTCCTAGGTCCCCAAATAGCTGTTATATATGAAAAGCGTGTAGTTTTGCACTGAAGCATATCTAATGGTACAATTTTTTTCAAAAAGCATAATAGATCTCGATTCCTTGTCAAAAACAACTGATGTATGCAAATTTTCAGCGAGATCGAACGACGTGCTGGAGCTTCAGCAAAGAAATAAAAAACGATTATTTTGAATCAGACGAATAATTTTTGCTCTGGAGCCCATTTAACGCTACATTTTGTTGAAAAAAATATTGCAGTAATCGATTCATCGTCAAAAATTAGTCATCCACCCAAATTTTGAAAGAGATCGAGCGACGTGTAGTAATGTCAGCAAAGAAATAAATAAGGTTTTTTTTTTAATTGTGGCACATTTTATTTTAAATCGATTAAGGCAGACCTCCATTAAGCAGACCTCATCGATTGAAATTTACAGATATTATTCTACGTTCAATTTAAGGGGACACATATTTTTTCATTGTGCTGAAAAGCCCCAATTTTCAAAGTTATCGTCATTTGAACTTTGTTTGTAAAAATTATAAAAAAAAATTTCGTCTCAATGAACTGTAAATTTTGAATTTTTCAATGTTCGGCTAAAACTTAATATACTGCGTAGTCGATGTGATATTTTGGTGGGATGTGAAGGAGGGTCTCTAGTATATATAAAAATGTAGTTTAAACCATTCCGTGGTGATAAATTGAACGTAGAATAATATCTGTAAATTTCAAGCAAGTCGATGAAATTTCGGGGGTCTGCCTTAATTGATTTGAAATAAAATGTGCCACAATTAAAAAAAAACGTTATTTATTTCTTTGCTGACATTACTACACGTCGCTCGATCTCTCTCAAAATTTGGGTGGATGACTAATTTTTGATGATGAATCGATTATTGTAATATTTTTTTCAACAAAATGTAGCGTTAGATGGGCTCCAGAGCAAAAAGTATTCGTCTGATTCAAAATAATCGTTTTTTATTTCTTTGCTGAAGCTCCAGTACGTCGTTCGATCTCGCTGAAAATTTGCATACATCAGTTGTTTTTGACAAGGAATCGAGATCTATTATGCTTTTTGAAAAAAATTGCACCATTAGATATGCTCCAGCGCAAAACTGCACGCTTTTCATATATAACAGCTATTTAGGGACCTAGGGGAATTCATTTTAAATTTAAAAAAATTATATTTCCTGACTTGTCTTTCCTTCCTATTTCATTATTTGGGTCTTGAATTGGGTGTTAATTTTTCGATACAGCCTAATGTATATACTTTTCAAATGATGCCTATTTTGTTGAAATCAGTTAAAAGGTTTGCAGCTTATACTCATAGTAATTTTTAGAAAATTTATTCGCAACTTCCGATATTTCACAAGCCAGATCCAAGCGAAAGTTGTTTAAATATTCTGTTTTTTCATTCATTCCTTCCTGAAATCTTTTTTGCCATTAATTTTTTAATTCACAAAAATTTTTCAAAATATCTTTGATATAACATCTTCTGTTTTTTTATTTTTTATATGTTATTCCTCAATCAAACCATGTACTCTCATATCGAAATTCCCGCCATAATTTTGGAAAATGTGAGTTCTAATTGTACGAATTTTATGATATTTTCCAAAGTTATGTCTGAAATTTCGATATGAAATTACATGCATTCTTAGGTTTGATTGAGGAATAACATAAAAAAATCATAAAAAAAGAAGATGTTATATTAAAGATGTTTCGAGAAAAACTTTTTTAAATAAAAAAATTAATGTTTCAAATAATTGATTTAAATCTTTTTAATTTTTTTTTATAAAGTTATAGTATTTCTTAACAAAAAAGGTTTAATAATTTTTATCATATCTCCTATAGTTTTTGAGATATTTCGTTTTATATGCTTTGTAGTCAAAAATACTTTTTTTACGAACTTTATAACCTGACATGAAATATCCAAGTTTCTGCGCACGGGCCTGGCATCGCCGGTATGGTCAACAAGCGCTAAATGTCCCTTAAATAAACTGCAAATTGATCAAAATAAGCTACTCAAACTTATCTACAATAAGCCTCGGTGCTATTCTACTGAACGGCTACGTGCACTTGCAAACATAGATTTAGTTGTCGCAAAATTAAACCGATATTCCGAAAACTTTAATTCCAGATGCCAAATCTCTGAATATTCACATATTAATGAGCTAGTCTCAAGTTAAAACTAGGTTAGGTAGAAATATATGTAAGTTTTATTGTAAATTTGTATAAGGTTTTTAAAAATTGTTTCCCTCCAGAACTATTTTGTAAACTCGTGTATATATTATTTAAGCCTTTGTATATTTAAGTTGAAAAAGAAATAAATCTTGAACTCTTTATTAAATAAATTTACCAATATGTATGTATGTAAAAATATTATAATCTATATATTAATACGTGAACGTCGAAACTTATGGTACACTTTTTTAGTAGTTATTATAAAGAGAAGGGAATGAAACTTATATCATTTGAAAGGTACTGTTTGGTAGATGTGCACAAAGAAAAAATAATTTGTAATATGTACCGTTAAAGCAGGTAAAATAAAGAAAACATACGCACATGATTCCCTCATACAAAACACTTAATCGAACGCATTTTGATCGCGTTCATGGCTGTATGAGGTAGAGGCAAGGTGAGGTGAGGTGAAATGAGGTCCATGGACAAAGACGTTTTGTTCGACATAGGTCGGCAAAATTCTTTAAACTTGATGGGTACGGTCGAGTTTCGACCACAATACGATATTAGTATAATAATAAATGAATATGAATAAATAAAGTAGTATCAGTAAATCAACCACAGAAAGTAGATATAGTTGATACGTTGACTACTAAACGTAAAAATACTTAAATTTTAAGTAATAACTTAAAACAAAACAAGGCAGGAATGATAAATCACATACAGTAAAGAGGCGTTCCCTGCAAAGCAATTTTGAATAAAATAATTGTATTAATAACAGTCTGTTTAATTTTCAACGCACTATATTTATTTAGCTCGTTTAGCTTTATGAGATGGGAGAAAATCAGAATGTGCAGAATTACTACTGACTAATCCCATAGCATTAATTTCAAAGAAATTATGCAAAACAGCAAGAAAAATATCGTAACCGGGAAACGAAACTTGTATTGAATTTTTATTTTTCGCTTTAATTTTCTTATATATCAATAATTAATTTAGTGTTACGAAAAGAAATATGTTAACTTTATTATTTCCTTGTTATAGTATAGGAGCCCACGATACTAAATGTGGATTTACCCGAGCGTCGCGGGGACCTATTGGATTGTGAAGGTTAGGTGGTAGGAAGAAAAAAGGTTCTATAATATTTAACCCTTCACCGGTGGGGGAAGTCACTCCAGGCTTTCAAAAATGTAATAAAACATGTACCTGGACTTACTCTAGCGCGTCAGATATTGATGGTGTATATGCTGGGCATGCCTCTGATGACGGAGTGTCCGTACGGATGAGTCAATAATGAAAAAAAAAAAACATTTACTCGAGCGCGTCAAATATTCATAGGGGATTGTAAGGCAAAACTTAACCGGCGTGTCTCAAATAAAACTCAAAGTTGTATATTAAATGAATTCAGTTTAATATTTATAAAGAGTTAAAAGTAAAGTTTAATTTTGTATAAATTGCTCTTCAGTTATTATGCGTTTTAAATTTAATGCGTGGTTTGTTGGTTGTTTCAATCTTGTATTTTCCTGTACGCTTGTATGGCCGTTGCTCTATTGAAATTCAAATTGTTCTATTTTGTTCTTTGTCTTTGCTGTCATTCACGTACAGGGATGTATCAATTGCTGGGCTTTGTTTATTGTCAGGGATACGCAGGGGTGCATCAACTGCTATGCTTGTTTAAACGATGCGTAATCATCAACACTCCACCTCCCGTGAATTCCCTGGGGATTCACTACTCAAGTCTAGAATGGCCAATCTTGATGCTGGGCGACGGAAGATACCAGTAGAGGTTTTTACTTCTGCAAATCGTACTTGACCGTCTTTGGCTGGAAATGTTTTGGAAATACGTCCTTTTTTCCACTGGTTGCGCGGCTGACTAGGATCGCAAATGAGCACTAAATCATTAATCTTGATCGGTGTTGTTTTCTCATGCCACTTAGGTCGGCACAAAAGTTGTGGCAAATACTCCAGTGTCCACCGCTTCCACAATCGGTCTTTTAAATTTTGGGCAATATGCCACTGTTTTCGTAGACAGACTTTATCTTCTTCATGCGGCGTCTGTGTAGAGTTCACACATCCTAGCAGGAAGTGGTTCGGCGTCATCGGTTCGTCTTCTTCTGCTTTATTGATTTCAGTAATAGTAAGTTGGTCGTTTTCCACCACTATTTGCTTATCGCGTACTCGACTCAAGAATATTTTGGATCCTCGCATGACCCAGGCCATCGTGCGAATTAATTTGAAATATGAAGAAAATTTATTAAAATTTAAAAATTGTTCACCTGCCTGCAACTTTAGATGGAGACAAGGCTTCACTTCTTCTTCCAATGATTCAGATGGTGGTGCAATGGTGGCAAAAAACAAATCTTTATTTGGCAACTTAAGAAAGTCAGGACCAGTAACCCAACGGCTGCTGGATTGGAATTTTGGTGGGTATGTAGCGCGCGTAGCGCAGTCTGCAGAGTTTCTGCTAGTTGGTACCCATCGCCACTGTGACGGTTGTGAAATATTATGTATAGCGGCAACTCGATGTCCCACAAACGGTTTAAATTTACGCTCAGTCGAATTAATCCAATGCAGGACCGTTTGTGAGTCACTCCAATATATAATTTCTGCTGCTTGAAGTTCAAGTCTAGGTACCGATATCAACTTCTGTGGCGCACAACGTGTTTTTCCGGCAACAAAGGCAACTTCGACTATATCTTCATGAGCCATACGAAAGTATCCGGCAGCGGCAAAGGCATCTTGGCTAGCATGAACAAATATATGTAATTGCACGTCAACAGATTTGTGCAACAAGAGCGAGTAACATCTTTTGATTTCAAACGTATTAACTTTCTGAAACTCACCCCACCAGGCAATCCATTTTTTATGCAAGTTAATTGGGATTGGGTCGTCCCAGTTGACTTTACATTTCCATGTTTCTTGTACGATAATTTTTGAATATATTAAAAAATCTGCAAGTAGCCCAAACGGGTCGTAGACGGCCATCACAATCCCGAGTAGCTCTCTTTTGGTTGGCGCTCGCTGACCATTCAAAACTTGTAATGGAACGCGATGAAATTTGGTGTGAAACTTGAAAACATCTTTTGTCGTGTCCCAGAACATTCCGAGCACCTTCTCGGTAGTTGCTTGTCTCTCCATGTTTACACCCTTAATATTCTTGGTCGGCTGCCCATTCATAATATTTTGTATTTCATGAGAATTTGATACAAAATTTCTTAACTCGAACCCTGCCTCAGCGTGTATGCGGACTACTTGTTGACAAATAACTTTAGCTTCTTTTTTGGTTTGAAAACTACAAACAAAGTCGTCTACATAATGCTTATCGATGATGGCGGCTACAGCAGCTGGATACTGATTCCTTGAATTTTCGGCATTTTTATTTTTTACATACTCCGCACAGCATGGCGAACATATGGCACCAAATATCATGGATGACATGACAAAATGTTGAGGTGGCTTTTCTGAATCTCCATCTCGCCAGAGGAAACGTTGAGCATGTTGGTCCTCTGCACGAATTTTCACCTGAGAAAACATCTCACGGATATCAGCGGCTACTGCAACAGGACCCTCTCGAAATTTAAACAAAATCACCAACAACGGCTTTGCCTGTTCTGGCCCTTTCAACAACACAGAATTTAGTGATGTGTCAGCTACACTGGCTGCGGCGTCAAATACAATTCGCATTTTCTCTGGCTTAAGTGGGTTGTGCACTGCAAAATGGGGTAGATACCAAATTGGATATTTTTTCTGCTCAACTTCGTCCTTGTCAAGTTTTCTGGCATATCCCTTCTCCACATACTTCACCATTTCAGCTCGGTATCTTTCAGCAAAGATATTGTCGTGTTTCATTTTCTTTTCGATGGCAACCAAACGTTTTTTGGCCATCTCGTAGCTATTTGGAAGAACAGGCGGAAAGTCTTTCCAAATTAGACCAGTCTCAAAATGTTTACCAATACGTTGTGTAGTACGCTCCAAAATTTTACGGGCCTTCTGGTCATTTAAAGATTCAAGAACTGATGTCGAATAATCAAGTCCGAGACTGTCGCCTTCGAAGTAATCTGCAACAACTTTATTTAAATCTGTTAATATTTGTTCCTCTCTAATGTGCAAAACCATTGATCGTATGGGTAATGTTGCTTTTGTAGGTCCAAATGCGACCCATCCCACTTTTGTTTTCATGGCTATTGGATTGGTGTCGCCATCTTGCATAATTGCTGTTGCCACACTGAGATGCACATTATCGAGGCAGATGAGCAAAACTGGTTTCACATTCGTATAATTATGCAAGGGCACGCAATCAAAATGTTTGTAATCCATTTTATTGAAAGACTGGACCGGTAGGCAAAGGTCTCGGATTGTGCGTACATTTTTTAAGACGTATTTCATACCCTCACTACCACCACTAATTTCCAAATTTATTCTCATAGATGTTTCTGTTTTGACTCCCTGGTCATACCACTGAAGTGTGAGTGGATGTGACCGACCCCTAAGGCCAAGTGTGTTAGCGACGTTTTCCTCCAAGATAGTTATGGCTGAGCCATTGTCGAACATTGCAAAGACATCAATTTTACCATTTGGTCCAAAAAGTGTCACTGGTAAAATTTTAAACAGCTGGCTGCATGATGGAGTAAATCGACAGTTCAATAGTGGCTGAGCGGCAGAATGCATTGATGGCTGCGTGACAGAGTTGCTGGTTGGCTGCGACTTAGAACGATTTTCGTGATAAATTTTTGGTCTAGCGGCGGCGGCGTTATTTGACGGCTGGACGGCGGCGTATGATGACGTATTTGGATTGTAAATAGTTTCGCTTCGTTCCTCACTGATGATGATAACGGCGACAATTATTTATGCCACAAACTTTTTTGTTCCGACAATTTGCTGTATTGTGACCTTTGCGTAGACAAGCAAAGCACAGTTGTTGTTCTTTAGCCTTTTCCCAGCGTTCCTTAACGCTAAGGGACCGCTGGAAAACTTTACAATCAGCTATCATGTGCCCTTCTGCACACTGGTAACATTTAATTTCATGTTTTGCGGTGTCTTCATTCACATGCATAAGTCGACGCGGCTGTTGGTGTTGCGATGTGCTGCTCTTGAAAGGCGTTGGAACTAAGGATGGCATAAAACCTACAATTTTGGCAAGTTCACATAGCCACACCGAAAAGTCTTGAACCGTAGGAAATGGTGTAATGTTGGCAGCATGTTTCGCCCAGTCAAATTGTTTGTTAGTTGGCAGCTTCGAAACTAGTTGGTCTAATAATGACGGATTTGCTAAATGCTGATTGCACCCAGCTGACATCAAAAATGCAACTACATTGCGTACCGTGGTTGAAAATTGAATAATTTGTTCTAGTTTGTTTTCTGTAATAGACGGCATATTTTTAACTTTTTGTAATTGAAAACGTACCATCAAATCCGGTCTTCCAAACCGGAATTCCAGCTCTTCCATGGCCTTCGACACATCATTCGGATATATGAGCATAGAAGACACTGCTTCCCTAGCAGCTCCTGTCAAACACTTATGCAGGCGCTTAAGATTCTGTCTGTCGTTGTATCTAAACGCAGCCGTGGTATCTTTAAAATTAGCGTTGAAAAGTGGCCATTCGTCAGCATGACCCGAAAAAGTTGGCAAATCATATAGTTTAAAGCTGGAGCTACCCTCGGCTGGTATCATAGCTAGGTTTTCATCAGATAATAATGGTGTGTTTACATCGCGCAACTGGCTGGCATGCGTTTCGTTGGATTGCTGGATTTGAGTTCGCATTCTCTCTAAATCCCTTTGGCTTTCCTCTGTGCTGTGCTTTAGCCCCTCCACAGACGTCTTAAGTGCATTGATACTGGCAATTATTGCAGTCATTTGTTCGGCAGTGACTCCTGTCTGCGGCTCTATATCTTCCATAATTGTAGTATCAAGTTCCTCGCTGTCTGTCTCACTCGAAGCAGTGTTATTATTATCACCGGCGCTCCTCAGGTTGTACGGCATTTGCAAGTATCTTCTTGCAACCACAACTTTTCCGCGAATCCTCGGGCGTACGAAAGATTGAAAACTAATGTAAGGCAAAACTTAACCGGCGTGTCTCAAATAAAACTCAAAGTTGTATATTAAATGAATTCAGTTTAATATTTATAAAGAGTTAAAAGTAAAGTTTAATTTTGTATAAATTGCTCTTCAGTTATTATGCGTTTTAAATTTAATGCGTGGTTTGTTGGTTGTTTCAATCTTGTATTTTCCTGTACGCTTGTATGGCCGTTGCTCTATTGAAATTCAAATTGTTCTATTTTGTTCTTTGTCTTTGCTGTCATTCACGTACAGGGATGTATCAATTGCTGGGCTTTGTTTATTGTCAGGGATACGCAGGGGTGCATCAACTGCTATGCTTGTTTAAACGATGCGTAATCATCAACAGGGATGTTAAGTGATCCTAAACGAAGCTCCCATTCATTTGACTGACGATTCGGATGTGACGCAAGCGCGTGGCCACTTTTCGAAAACGCAAAAAAAAACGCTATTTGTAGTTACTCGAGCTATTTGGAGGGATTTGCTTAATCTGACGTATTTAAATTTTAGTCCCGTATTTGGATATTAATGTTTTCTTGTCAGGATGAAATGGTGTCATGCAGTCATGCAAAGGGTTTTTTCAATAAGGAACAGCTAAATTATTTGTATAGGTACTAGCTTCCTAAAAAAACAAAATTCAGCTGCACGTGCTAAACTTTAATGACGATTTTCGTTACTTCGGCGTGTGGATTTCGGCAGATTATATGTTTTCCGTTATCCTTGAATTATTTCCTTCAAAATAAAAAAAAATTTGACCACGCTCGAGAAAATCCAGGTGACGTTTTTTTTTGCAAGTATGTGAACCTACCACTCCCTTACGTCACGGTCAAATCGTCAGATTAGTGAAATGCACACTCTTCAGCATGTAATTAACCCACCATGCCTTAATCTGACGCGCTCGAGTAAATCCAGCTATCAATTTTTTTTACTATTCTGATCGGCTGCCCTACACTCGCGGCACTATATAGAGGGATAAGATTTGGTAGAGGTACTCAACAAGGTGCAAGGTATCCCCCATATCTTAATCTGCCGCACTCGAGTAAATCCCGAAATCCCCTGTTGGGCTCCCCTACTATTATGAACAATTTTTTTTCTAAAGACCGTGAGCCTTAGCAGAACACGAATCCTTGGAATAGTTGAAAATACAAGTACAGTTGAAAGTAACTAGTGCACTTGCAGGGACGTCTATACTCTACCCCTTCCTTCTTTCCTCTCGTGTCTACAAGCTAAGACCTGAAGCAACTGAAATTTGAAATTAGTTTTGAGAATATCAGAAAATTATTGAAAACAGTACTGTAATTTAAGTTTTCGTAAATAACATTATAGTAGATCAGGGCAGCTAAAGCAGTTAATGTATTTTATTTTTTACCTATTTAAAACATATATTAATAGCCGTCAAAATAATGAAAAAATTGGTTTAATTTTCTTTAACTAGGAAACTGGTCATGATGTTACCTCATCAGGCCTGGTAGATACCTCACGGATTGGTTGGATTCGCATGGGCACAACAGTAGCTACCAATGCGTTATTAGAACGAAAAGGTGATCCAGTGGCTTTGGTTGTCAATAAAGGCTTTCGAGATCTTCTTTACATCGGCAACCAAGCACGACCTAAGATATTCGATTTGAATATTCAGAAACCATCAAATTTATACAGAACGGTCCTTGAAGTCGACTGCCGAATTGTTCCTCAACTAAAAGAACGGTGCCAGCTAAGTAAATTTTTATATAGGTTATTCAAAACTCATAAATATTTGCATTGATTTCAATTTAAGGACAAGATTGGAAGGTTCTTGAAGGTGTTGCTGGAACAAAATATCTTGAAATGAGTACAGTAAACGAATCTATGGTGACCTCTGAGCTGAAAAAAATACGTGAGGAAGGCATTAACTCTGTTGCCATTCTACTTGCACACAGTTATGCTTGTCCCATACATGAAATTCAAATTGGTGCTATTGCTAAAAAACTAGGTTTTAGTAGTATAACCTTATCACATGAAGCTATGCCAATGTGTCGTGTGGTTGCACGTGGCTACACTGCTTGTGCTGAAGCATATTTAACACCCCATGTAAAGCGATATTTGGCAAGGTAAATATTTGGCTAATTTAAATTTTGTATTCAAACTGACTTCAGAATATGTACAGTGGCTCACATCAAAACATAGAAGAATTTCTCTCAGTGGTGAGAGAGCTTTTGATTCCCTTTTTTTGAGCATAAGGAAAAATTTTAGTTTCGCTCTTTTCC
This sequence comes from Meiosimyza platycephala, assembly GCA_963662105.1. Lineage (NCBI taxonomy): Eukaryota > Metazoa > Arthropoda > Insecta > Diptera > Lauxaniidae > Meiosimyza > Meiosimyza platycephala. Next base: position 63,961,623 of record OY759211.1, on the reverse strand, counting down.
GATCACTGATCTAAGTCGACCGTCAGCGGTAGTGGTTCTTTCGTCATCCGCCGCAATTCTGTACCATTTCAAGCGGTAAAGTGCGTTGTAATTTTGGCAACGACTAACCGCGGACAGTTTTCCGTCCTTCGTCGGTATTATGGGTAACCTAAGTATTATGCAGATTTCGGAAACATAAGGCGCCTAAAGTGACATTTAGGCGAGTATACACAATTATACATATGTAGATGCCCAGAAAATAACTCAGTAAAGATGACATTATTTTAACAACAAATATAAAATGTAGGGTTTTTAATAGGTTTGTAAAGCGTTTTAACGAAGAAAATTCCTATTATACTCGTAGTAAGCTTATTAATTTAACATATATATTTTTGGCGAAGTATGCATATATGCGTATGTATACCCTATAAGACTGCATGTTTTGTAAAATTTATTTGAAATTTGAGCTTCAACATTTGCATTTGTCTGTTTTGTTTCGTTCAAGTTTTAAATCTGGCTTCGAACGAGAATTAGATGATATCGATGTTCTTTTTATGCAATCTGATGGTGGCCTCACAAAAATGGAAAACTTTCGCGGTGCTCGAGCTATACTTTCTGGCCCTGCAGGCGGTGTGGTTGGATATGCCGTTACAGGTTCACGTGAGACTGAGCAGCCATTAATTGGATTTGACATGGGTGGTACTTCGACTGATGTGTCACGTTATGATGCATCCTATGAACATGTCATCGAAAGCACAACTGCCGGTATTACAATACAAGCACCACAGCTCGATATTAACACTGTTGCAGCGGGTGGTGGCTCTCGACTTTTTTTTCGATCTGGACTTTTTGTTGTTGGTCCCGAATCAGCAGGCGCACATCCAGGGCCAACCTGCTATAAAAAAGGTGGACCTTTGACCGTTACTGATGCAAATTTGATTTTAGGTCGGTTACTACCACAATATTTTCCAAAAATTTTTGGTCCGCAAGAAAATGAGGCTTTAGACTACGAGGCCAGCAAGAAAAATTTTGAAAAACTGCAAGAGGAAATAAATGCACATTTGAAAGCTTCTGGGGACAAAAAGCAATTGTCACTCGAAGATGTTGCATTAGGATATGTGCGTGTTGCCAATGAGGCCATGTGCCGCCCCATACGTGCACTGACACAATCTCGTGGCCTGGATACTTCTCAGCACGTCTTATCCTGTTTCGGTGGTGCTGGCGGGCAACACGCCTGCTCAATTGCTCGCGACTTAGGAATGTCGAAGGTAGCTACTATTAAATGCATATCAAATCAAAGTTTTTAGTTTTTTGTTTACAGGTTCTTGTACACAAATATGCCGGAGTGCTGTCAGCTTATGGAATGGCTCTAGCTGATGTAGTACAGGAATGTCAGGAACCTTGTGGCTTAGTTTTAGAAGAAAACAATTTTGAGCTTTTGAAAAATCGCTTAGATGCTCTATCGAAGAAATGTCGCACAGATCTAATGGATCAAGGCTTTAAGGATATTGAGCTGCAAGCATTTTTACATTTGCGTTACGAAGGAACTGATGGTGCTCTCATGTGTTCTCCTAAGCCAACCGATAACACTGAAAATAATTTAGTTGGCTCCTATGGCAATTTTTACGCCACTTTCATTCAGAGATATCTTCTGGAGTTTGGATTTGTTTTACATAACCGTCGAGTTATTGTCGACGATATACGAATGCGTGGTCTTGGTAAAAATACTATGCCAACGGATTTAGAAATTCCAATGGCTAATAACGCAGCACCCATACAGGAAGGCACAACGACTATTTACTTTGAAAGTGGTGTCTTTAACTCGCCCATATATTGTACGAAAAACTTTTTGTCTGGTCACAAGATTACTGGTCCTGCAATTTTAATCGACCAATTATCGACAATTCTGATTGAACCTGAATGTTCAGCGGAAGTAACACGATTTGGAGATCTGATAATAAACGTAAGCGCAAATACTCATGCGGTTGTTGATCACAAGCTAGACGCTATTCAATTGAGTATTTTTAGTCATCGTTTTATGAGTATTGCTGAGCAAATGGGAAGGTAATTAAAAATTATTTTTTTTTAAATATGCGACTTTCATAAATGACGTCATTTGAAATTCAGCACCAAAAAAATGATTATAGAAATCGTTAGAAAAGCTAAAGTATGTTTGAGTGAGAGTATAACTATACATACTATATCTAGTAACATTCAACACCAACTTTAAATTCCAAAGATTTTTAGCTTTCCACCAATTTCCGCAGCTCATGGCTTACTTATAAGTGACTTCAAAAATAATTTTTTACGCGTATTTCCGCCCATATTTCGAGTTATTGTCGACGATATACGAATGCGTGGTCTTGGTAAAAATACTATGCCAACGGATTTAGAAATTCCAATGGCTAATAACGCAGCACCCATACAGGAAGGCACAACGACTATTTACTTTGAAAGTGGTGTCTTTAACTCGCCCATATATTGTACGAAAAACTTTTTGTCTGGTCACAAGATTACTGGTCCTGCAATTTTAATCGACCAATTATCGACAATTCTGATTGAACCTGAATGTTCAGCGGAAGTAACACGATTTGGAGATCTGATAATAAACGTAAGCGCAAATACTCATGCGGTTGTTGATCACAAGCTAGACGCTATTCAATTGAGTATTTTTAGTCATCGTTTTATGAGTATTGCTGAGCAAATGGGAAGGTAATTAAAAATTATTTTTTTTTAAATATGCGACTTTCATAAATGACGTCATTTGAAATTCAGCACCAAAAAAATGATTATAGAAATCGTTAGAAAAGCTAAAGTATGTTTGAGTGAGAGTATAACTATACATACTATATCTAGTAACATTCAACACCAACTTTAAATTCCAAAGATTTTTAGCTTTCCACCAATTTCCGCAGCTCATGGCTTACTTATAAGTGACTTCAAAAATAATTTTTTACGCGTATTTCCGCCCATATTTCAAAGCTTTTATAGTTCAATGATTTTTTTACCGCTCAATTTACTTTTTTATTGCTTTATTACTGTTACATCCAACATTTTTGTCATTCGCAACTTCATACTGATTCCAACTTTTTCGCTGCTCAATTTATTTTCTAAGTATTTTATTATGTTATTTTTACTAAGTATTGTTTCATAAGTATCATTTCATTTCATCGAATCATATCGAAATTTGCCTTATATCTGTCTTTTTAGGGTTTTGCAACGGACATCTATATCTACCAATATTAAGGAACGTTTAGATTTTTCTTGTGCGCTATTTGGTCCAGATGGTGGTCTTGTTAGTAATGCTCCTCATATTCCAGTTCACTTAGGCGCTATGCAGGAAACTGTTCAGTATCAGTTAAAAGTTCGAGGAGATAGTTTAAAATCAGGTGACGTAATTTTATCCAACCACCCCCAAGCTGGAGGATCACATTTACCAGATTTGACGGTTATTACACCAGTGTTTAATGAGTATGTAGTTGAATTTTATTTAATTTATTTCTTAGCTTACGCATTGATTCTGAAAACATGTACATACATATTTATATTCTAGCAAATGACATTGCAAAATTTGATATATATTGTGGTTAAGGTACTTATATTATTTTTTATAGCTACAGCATTTCTAAACAAAAATGATTCTATGATTTTTATCCTATCTCCTATAGTTTTTGAGATTTTTCGTTATATACATATGTAGGTAAAAAACCAAATGTGCAGTTGTTTAAAGAATGACCGATATGTATTGCTTTAAACTATTTATTTCCGAAGAAAACTGCGAAGTGTAATATAACTTTTTAGTAAATTTAATAAAAAAAGCCTTCTCTTTTTAAAATATTTGAAATTTGCTAAAAAATAATTTATGCTGTTTGATTTAATAGGTCTGTTCCATTTTTATTTTGAAGCAGAAAATCGCAAGTTGCAAATTTTGAGAGAGTAAGTAAAAAAATTCTCTCTGAGCGTGAAAACTTGTAAAAAGTTTAATATACGAATACGTTTCAGTAAAAAGTTACAACTATTGATGAAACGTCGAAAACGCGTTTATAATTTTTCAATTTTCAATTTTATTTTTGTTAATCACAGTGGTCTTGAAGCACCGGCAAGTTTCATAAAAATGTACCCGAAAACAAATTATGTAGAAATGTTCTAAATGTTTTCAGAATTAAGTCTTGCTAAACCCTGGAATCGTTCCAGATCCTGTTTTTGAATAATATATGTATATATGCATATCGGTCATTCTTTTATTAAACGCACACTTTGTATTTTTTTTGAAAAATCATTTAATCATATTTTAAATTAAAAAAATTTTTTCAAAATATTTTCAATATAACACCTTTTGTTTTTTTTTGATTTTTTATATGTTATTCCTCAATCAATCGTAAGAATGCATGTGCTTTCATATCGAAATTCCCGCCATAACTTCGGAAACTACGATTTTTTTACTGAAGACGCGCATCCTCTTTTTTCAACATTAAATTCGACATAATTTTTTTTTTTCTTTTGTAATGTTATTCTCAATCAATCCTAAGAATGAATCTGCATTCAAATCAAAATTCTCTCCATAGCTTTGAAAAATATGAGTTTTTCATGAAGGCGCGCATCAGTCTTATTGTATGAATTGTATCATATTTTCCAAAGTTCTGTCGGGAATTTCGATTTGAATGCAGATACATTCTTAGGATTGATTGCAAATAACATTACAAAAAAAAAAAAAAAAATAAAAATTTTATGTTGAATTCATTTCCGACAAAATTTCCGGACGCTAGGAATTTTTGAACCAAAAAATATTAAAATTTTTTTTTTTTTTCATTTAACTTAAAATTACAAAAAACGAAACTTTTTTTTCAAAATTGGGGTCTGGCGATTTGTTGGCATTTAAATTAGCTTTCAGCTAAAAACGAACATTTTTCGTTTTCGATAAAATTTCCGGTCTCAATCAATTTTTGAAACAAAAAATATTTAAAAATAATGTTTGTTTGGCTTTTTTTAAAAAAAAAAATATTTTTATTTTAAAATGCGGGCTCTGGAAATTTGTTGGAATAAGCTTTAATTAAAAGAAAAAATTGTTAATTTCTGAAAAGATTTGCGCTGTCTAGCCATTTTTGAAGAAAAAAAAATATTAAAAAAAAAACATTTTTTCGGCATTTAACTTAAAAAAATAAAAAAATCTATTTTTTTCTAAATTCGGGCTCCTATGATTTATTCGCATTTTGGTTTTTTGGTTAGCTTTTATTTCAAAAAACAATTGTTAATTTCCGAAAACATCTGCGGTCTCCAGCAATATTTGAACCAAAACTCGATTCGGGACAACAGTGCACTGGCGCGTAGTATTTTCAGAGGTGCGCGGAAGAATTAATTTATTTGGGATAGTCCGTATTTGGCTGAAAAAATTAGTTTTTAAAGAAAATTTGACGAGGAATTCAGTAGAATTTTTTTTAGTTTCATACCGAATGGTATTCACTCTATAAAATAGTTTTAAACAATTGATTTGTTATAAAAGATATTAATTTATCATTTAATGCCCAAGGCAAAAATTTGACAAGAAAGTCGATCTCTTTAGCTATAAAACAATATAAAAAACTAATTTTTCCGTTAAAATTTACCGGAGATATAACTATTTGAATATGAGCGAAAAACACCAAAAAACGTAACACCTTTGACCTTCGCAACTCGATAACAAATCTATTCCTGATTTTCGTGTCCACTAATATAATGCCTAGAATATGTAAAAAACATTTGGAGCGATTCCAAGACGTGTCGTTCAGAAAGTGTTCGGAATGTAAGAGAACGTCTCATATGAAGAATTTTTTGTAATTCATAAATTAAAAAATTGGGTTAAGTACATAGGTCTGAGACAAAAAGAAAAAACAGCTTAAGGTCATTTAAATTTTTAAAAAAATGGAGTTAAGGCTAATTTTTCATTAGTGTTATTACTTAATTCGGTCTTATAATTTTTCAGAAACTCTTGGTAAAAAATATGTGTAATCTGCGTAAGCTAATATTCAGGAAGATTTTGTTTTTTCATGTAGCCTTTTTGTTTATTTCAGGGAGCAATCTCGTCCAGTATTTTTTGTCGCTTCTCGAGGTCATCATGCTGATATTGGTGGTATTACACCAGGCTCCATGCCACCTCATTCTACTTCTCTAGATCAGGAAGGGGCAGCTTTTAAATCATTTCTTATTGTTGAAAATGGCAAATTCCAAGAGGAAAAAGTTGTTGAACGGTTAACAACGCCAACTGCTGCAAAAGGTGCCAAGGGTACTAGGAACTTGTCGGAAAACATATCTGATTTAAAGGCACAAATTGCTGCTAATCACAAAGGCATTCAACTTGTGTCGGAGCTGATAAGCTACTACAGCCTTAAAGTTGTACAGGCGTACATGAGTTATATTCAGGAAAATGCGGAGATTGCTGTGCGTGATATGCTCAAACAAATTGCAAAAGACACATTGAAACGTACTGGCAGCACTGTCCTAGAAGCCGAGGAGTTTATGGACGACGGTTCGCCTATTAAGCTTAAAGTAACTATTGACGAGAAGGAGGGCACCGCAGTTTGTGATTTTACTGGCTCTGGAACTGAGGTTTGGGGAAATTGTAACGCACCAAGGGCCGTTACACTATCAGCTTTGATTTACTGTTTGCGTTGCATGGTGGGTCATGATGTACCTCTGAATCAGGGCTGTTTAGCGCCAATAAAGGCAATTATTCCGAAAAATTCTATGCTAGACCCCTCTGAGAACGCTGCAGTTGTCGGTGGAAATGTTTTGACTTCACAACGAGTGGTCGACACTATTCTTAAAGCATTTCGTGTCTGCGCAGCTTCACAGGGTTGTATGAATAATATCACATTCGGAGACAATCAGTGGGGCTATTATGAGACAGTGGCTGGAGGTGCAGGTGCTGGACCTGATTGGGATGGTGCAGATGGTGTGCACACTCATATGACAAATACACGCATAACAGATCCTGAAATCTTGGAGTTAAGGTTTCCTATAATTTTGAATCGTTTTTGCTTGCGCACTGACAATTCTGGTGGCTCTGGAGTATATAAAGGTGGTGAAGGTGTAGAGAGAGAGTTATTATTCCGTAAGCCGGTAACTTTATCAGTTTTGACCGAACGTCGAACTTTACAGCCATACGGCATGGTTGGTGGACAACCAGGAAAACGTGGCCTCAATTTATTACGCAAGCAAGATGGGCGTCTTATTTCATTAGGTGGTAAAACTGTTGTCGATATAGAAACAGGGGTAAGCTCATAAATACATACTTAGAAAATATAACATATACATAAATAACATACTTATCACGTATGCACTGAAGAGGTTTTTCGCATTGAGCAATTATCTGAACATTAAACAAATGAACTTTTCAATGAATACATCGTTCATGAACTACTAGAGCTATGTAAAAGTAGTTATGAAACTATCTGTGTTCAAAGTTTTACGTTATGAAGTTGTATATGTAATGTCAAGTGAAACTGCTTGAAATTATCTTATTTTAGCTATAGATTCCCCGTTGTTTAACATTACTTCCCTAACTGATGATGATTCATTACTGTGATAATGTGCGGTTATAAATATGCTTTTGTTTTCAATCAGCCTCACTTTAACTACATTTTTAAATTGTTTACTTGCAGTAAACAAATTTGCAGAACTATATCTTATGAGATAAATTTCAACTTATAGTTTACTGCATTATCGCGTTTGGGAACGGTTAGGCGTCCATCAATTCTTCTGAAAATATTTTCTTTCCATTTGTATTTTCAAATTCTAATGCTACACCAATTTTCAGAACTATATGTTTTTGACGCTCTCCGTCTTCAATGCGCCTTCTGCAAAATGGGCTCTCTCTTTGACGATGTCATTGGAAACTTATGAGTCCTGATCTATATCTGAGACTATAAACACTCATTACAAAATGCTTATTTATGTATCTTCTTTATTAAATTATTTTTTTGTATTCAACAGGACACTTTCTTATTGAAAACTCCGGGAGGTGGTGGTTACGGAATTCCTTCTAATACAGAATCTAAGAGAAGTGATGCAAGCGACAAGCCAACACAAAAATTTATTGGACGCGGAACTGTGTATGAATATCAACAGATGCAGGAGTCAGCTTAAACCTAAAATGATTCTGCGAGAAAATTTGGCACTTTCTGTAATGAGTCACGCGTTTTAATAATCTTTAGTGAGTGAAATTTAAAAAAGCTTTAAAGTTGTTACTTGTTTTAGAGCGAACTTCGTGCAATTTTGTTGTGATATTTCTGAAATAAAATACAATTGAAAAGTAAGATGCAGTTGTTGTGTTATTTTTAGCGATGCTCCTTGAGATCGTCATCATAACTTTGCATTGATTGGTGCCAGACATTTTTCATCTTCAATCTTCCACTCTCCTAGAGTTGATTTTCACTGTTGACTTGAGAACGTTTGTTTACGGCTGCAAAGGCAAAAATGCAATTAGGACACCTATACTCTAAAATTTTATATTGAAAGCTGCATTTGATACATAATGAAAACTGAGATCTCTAAAATGGGAAGAGGCAGCCAAATTCTGATGGCACCAAACGAAAGATTATGTTTTCTTCAGTATGATGTTGTGCCTAAGGTAGAGATGGCTCTTAATAGATTTTTAGATCCTAATATATGTATGTATGTAAATATCAATTAAAAAAAGTTTTATGTAAAACTTTGTTATGAACTTATAAAACGATTCGACTTTGTGGATGAAACTTTAACTGAACTTCGAATATTAAATCCTCAGACCTTGAGAGAAGGAATGGTTCCCCTGTTCAATTTATTTCCAAATATTTGTGATGAAGAGAGTGTTAAAAGTTTTTAAGAAACCATATTGACTTGATAATACTTAGTAAAAAAAATTGTAAATAAATGTTCCTTATGTATCAAATTTAAAATTCTTCACCGCCTTTATAACCTTCGCTTTTTTTTAATAAAAATTACTTACTTACTTACTTGGGTGGCCATAACAACCCGTTACCGGGTTACGGCCGACCTCAAAAGCTCTCTCCAGGCGCCTCTGCTTCGCGCGCGCCTTCTCCAATCAGGCACACCAAGCGTGGATAGGGTTTCTTCGGCTTGGTCTTTCCATCGGAGGCATGGTCTTCCTCTCCGTCGTCGCCCAGCGGCTTCCGCATCAAACACCTTTTTCGCCGGAGCTTCTTCGTCCATACGCACAACATGTCCCAGCCAGCGCAGACGTAGGATAGTGATGCGCTTGACTATGTCGATGTCATTGTAGAGCTCGTACAGTTCATGGTTCATTCGAATACGGTAGTCGTCGCCGACGCGAACAGGACCGAAGATTTTGCGAAGAATTTTTCTCTCAAACACCCCAAGTGTGGCTGCATCGGTCTGCGACACAACCCATGCTTCTGCACCGTAGAGTAGCACGGGTAAGATGAGCGTCTTGTAGAGTGTCAGTTTTGTCGGGCGAGAGAGGTCTCTACTACTCAATTGCTTACTGAGACCGTAGTAACACCTATTAGCAAGAGTGAGTCTTCGCTTTATCTCCAAGCTGATATCGTTTTGAGTGTTCACGGCGGTGCCAAGATAGGTGAATTCCTTGACAACTTCGAAAGTATAGCTGTTCGCAGCAATGTTGGATCCAATGCGCCGCGTCTCCCTGCTTGTGGACAGCATATACTTTGTTTTAGCCCTCGTTCACCGTCAAACCCACCTTCGCTGATTCTTTTTCGATAGCAGAAAATGCAGCAGTAACATCTCGCTTACAACGTCCAATGATATCAATATCATCGGCATATGCAAGGAGCTGGACACTTTTGTAGAAAATAGTGCCATTACGATGTACACTGGCTTTTCGCAACACCCCTTCTAAAAAAACAACAACATTTTCATTTTCCAAATGCACATTTTGGTGTATTAAACACCATCATCAGTGGTCATATTTTATTAAAGTTGTTTAAAATAATATATGACCACTGATGATGGTGTTTAATACACCGAAATGTGAATTTGGAAAATGAAAATGTTGTTTTTTTAAATGACTAAGTTTTATTAAAAAAAGGCGAAGGTTATAAAGGCGGTGAAGAATTTTAAATTTGATACCAGTTGCTTCGCGGTATTGTCCTATTTGTTAGTTTTTGACTAATAATAACATAGTTCCTTATGTAACTGATGTCTTTCCAAATATTTGTTAAGTAAATATAAATCATGTCAGTAAAACATATTGTCTATGTAGAACAAAAAGTTACTATCTACACTTTCATGTTTTCGAGTTATAAGGCTTTTTGTATGCTTTTTTATCATTTTTTGTATATCGGTCATTCTTTTAATAAACGCACATTTTGTTTTTTTTTTGACGTTTTTGATCATTTTTTGAAACGAAATATCTCGAAAACTATAGGAGATAGGATAAAAAATCATTTACTCATTTTTGTTAAGAAATACTATAACATAAATAAACTATTTAAATAAATTTGTTGAAACACAATTTTTTTTGATTAAAAAAATTTTTCTCAAAATATTTTCAATATAACACCTTTTGATTTTTGTCATTTTTTATATGTTGTTCCTCAATCAATCCTAAGGACAACTTTGGAAACTACGAATTTTTTACTGATGACGCGCACCATGTTTTTCCAACATAAATTTTTTTGTTGTTTTATTTTTTGTAATGTTATTTTCAATCAATCCTAAGAATGTATTTGCATTCAAATCGAACACTCTATAGACTATTCCTTAGCAAAAATGTTTAAATGATTTTTTATCCTATCTCCTATAGTTTTTGAGATATTTCGTTTCAAAAAACGTTCAAAAACGTCAATAACAACAAAGTGTGCGTTTATTAAAAGAATGACCGATGTACACTACTTTGTTTTTGAGCTATTGTTATTTTTTCAAAAAAGCTTACCATAGCTACCATGAAAAATAAATAATGCTAAATAATTTATTTATTTTTAAACTTTTTATTTTTGTAAAATCATAAAGACTTGTTTTTGTGGAATAATTAATTTGCACATCTGTGGTTGTAGTGTTTCTTAATATTTTCTCTGTTTTTTGGATTTTATTTTAATTTCTTTGGTTTACATTAATTTATTTTTGCTTAAACATATTTTATTTGAAGTTATATGTTTTTTGTTTTTTACAGCAAGTGATTTTGTGAATTTACAATTCTGTTGACAATAATTTACTGATAATTGCCATTAAAATAAAGTCAAATATTTGTAGTCGTATGTATAATTTTAATAATAAGTGATATCTATTTTAAAAAGTTTTCCACTTTGTAAACTATAAACTAAAGTAAAAGTGTTTTCTTTTATTTATTAAACAAAATTATTATTTAACTAATAACAAATTAAGTATAGAAAGTACTTGTAAAATTGAATTTTGATAGTTTTCGTCTTCAAAATGTAAAATTTTTTTCTATACTTGAATGTTTTTTTTTTAATTTTTGCTGATATCACAGATTTCTCGAGAAAAATTTATGATTTCGTGTTTTCTTACTTTTTAATTATGTATATAATAATTTTTTTTTCTGAATTTAAGATAAACTTTAATTGTGGTTTCTTATTGTAAATCTACTAAAATTATAATTCCATATGTAGTGGAATTAACTTTATTTGTATAAATTTAAATGTCCGCAAATTTACAATATAATTTTTCCAAAAATTAAATACTTAACAATGTGGGTGATAGCGGAATGAGTTTTTTCAGATAAACAGCGTTTTTCAGCTCCTTGCTGTTTAGTTTTTTTGCGACTTTTTGTGAAATATATTACTTTTTAGCGCATATTTCAAGAGCATGTTTCAAAATGAATACCATTTGAATTAAAATGTATTTTTTATACCTTCAACCTTTAAATTTTATCAAAGCAGTGATGCTTAAACATTACAAAAAAAATGTTTTCTTATAGAAGGCTAGGCCTTTATTTTCAAAAATAAAATTCACCTAAAAACAGCATCGACTAAGCCTTAGACTCAACTAAATTATCTTAAGAAATGCTATCAGCATGATTGAAATCATTGGTTGAGATTGTTAAATTTCAGAATTTAGGATTAGTTATGTATATAAAAGTTTAGATTCGTAAAAGAAATTTAAGAGCAGTATTTTAATTATGTAAGTCCCTTGAGGATAATTATAATTTGATTTTTCGAATTGCCGAAAATAAGACAATGTCACCGGACAAGGTTTCGAAATTATAACCATATGACTGGATAATACCAAACACTAAGCGCCAAATTAACTTGTGTATGTATGTATGTATGTCCGAAAAGGCAATTTTTCAAAAGTAAGAAATTAAAAAGATGCAAAAAATGATATTGTTCAAAGAACGATTTAAAGTGAATTCTAAAGTAATATTTTATTTCATTTAGTCAGTAGAGGAAATGATAAAAATGTGGTCACCCATTCGGAATCTGCAATTGAAAATCCACGAGAAGCACAACTTTTTTGTCTGAGCAAATACTTTTTTTGTGGAACTGCATTACTAAGGGCTTAAGGGTATATTTTTAAAATATAAAATTCTGTCCGTAGATGAGAATAGAATAATTACACAGATTTGTATAAAATCCATAATATCGAAAGGCTGACACTTAGGCTAACTATGTAGATAACTGCTTATCAGAATAAGTCCAACTTTTCTTTCAATTCACTTACGGATTTTCTTTAATGTTTTCCAGAGGTAATGGTTGTTTTTGATTCTTGAACGACAGAAAATTGCGTGGGACGCCTCGGATGAATTTTACTTGGCCATATTTTTTCATGTTCCCAAAATTTTTTATTGTTTTGACCTAAAAAAGATGTGTACCAAATTTGAAGAGTCTGGCATTATTACTATTTATAGTTACCGTTTTTTTGTTTTTCTCCAATAACATGAAAATTGTAAAAGATATCACACAATTTTTAGCATTTTTGATATCAGCATTTCCAAATTAATGGAAATTGATACAAATTTTGAAGAAAAGCTCTTAGCTACAACCCACTTTAGTATGGGAGATAGGCGTGTCCGTGAACCGATTTCTTTTCATGTTCACAAATTTTTGTTTTTTCATCTAACAAACATCTGCACCAAATTTCAAAGCCCATCTACTTTTTGTCGCCTTGATCAAAACTCTATATGGACCGACGTCTGGTTGGAAACAATCTAAAGATATGGAGGATAACAAGTTGAATTCATTGCTAATTTGTACGCGTTTCATTGCATTACTCAGAAATAGTCTTTTGCTAAAAAAGCAGGTGACAACTCATGTTTGGGACGGGATTCGGCAAGGGAACTCTATATATTTTACTTAAACTCATCAAGGTCTATCATTTGACATATATTTCAAGCTGAAATCTTTAACCATAAACTTTTTTCTAAAAAACAGGTGTCAACCCATGTTTGAGAAGGGGTTCGACAAGGCAACCTACATATTCCATTTAGGCTCATCGAGCTCTATCACTTGACATACATACATTTCAAGCTGTAATCTTATAGACTTTTTATTAAATAAAACATCGGCTATAAGTAGGTTTTTTTCTACCATCGGGAATGGCTTTGGCAAGGCAATCCTGGTAGGTTAGTTCCATCAAAATACAATACATTTCTATATTTCCTTTACATCCCATCCAGTAATCTTATACACTCGACTTTTCTACAGCCGGCTCTCCGCCATAATGAAGATCTTTCAAATGAGGAACGATCTTTCATTGAACGAAATGAAAGGACGGTTACAAGGCCGCCTCAGGATTGGATTATATTAAAGAATCGCAATGTGACTCCCAAGGCACACTTAACATATGTATGTAGGTACATGGCTGGAAAAAGTTGAGTTATAAGATGACATTTAAAATTTTCAGCAGAAAATTAAATGTATTTCTTTCATTTGAGTCTATAGCCGCCTTTTAGATACATTTTTGGTTAAGTCCAAAGTTTAATAACCGCCAATGTCTATCAATTGATAGGAGATTAATTTACCGAAGAAATGGCGAATGACGAAAACTTTAGTCGAATATTTATTATTTATTTCTTACCAGTACCAGTTCGTGCTGGCACTATAGAACCGGCATGTTAAGTATTTAAGATTTTGCACGTAAATAATGGTAAATTATTTTTGCTTGTTCTACATATGTTACTTATATTAAAATTCAACTTTAGCACATTTATAAAAAATTTAACTTTCAAAAAATATTCCAACTTTAGGAAAAAGCGGTTACTGGACAATTTCTCTACAAAGTAGCAGCATTTCGTGCCAGTTTAATGTTGTATTATGCCCAGGAAACGCTTTATCAAAGTTAATCTTTCTTTCTGGGTGTTGTTTCTTTAATTTTAAATTTCGATTTAATTTTCTGTATCTTTCCTGCAACAATTCATTTTTTGTTTAACCAATTCTAACGTTTCCAAATCACATTTCATTTGCTTAACTGTTTGCTGTATATATGTTATGTATATTATGTATTGTAGAATTAGGTTTTATCTTTTATTTGGAAAAATATTTTTAACTGTTGGCTAATTTTATTTTACAATAATTACTAGATTTATAAATATTTACAAGCCGGATTTCTAAGTATTTTGATTATTTTCGATAAATTGTTTTTACTTGTAAACATTTAAATTTATGAATGATAGAATATATTTATTTCAACGTCAGAAACATTTACACTGAGACCACAAAAACCTTCATTAATATATCTTTAAATTAAATGTTTTTTGTTATTCTTACGATAGTTTTTTTTTATGATTTTAGGAATTGTTCAAAGAATTTCTTCTTCTCGTAGTAGTAGGCTCTTTCCGAAAGTAAATACATTCCAAATTCACTTATATTTTTCATTAGTTAATTGTTGGAGCTATTGAAGAGTTGATGTCATAATGCTGACGCCTCTTCTGCACTGTTGCTTCGTCCCAACGAACTTAGCAGATGCTTCGAATTATCATCTAAAAAAAAGATTTTTATTTATACAAAAAGATATATTATATATATTATAAATATTTGTATATTCTACGTATAACTATACTATATATGTATATTTGTATGTTATACGTAAAATACAAAATAGAAGCCGACGCTCAAAATGAAAATGCCTTTTTGTGCTGTTTTGACCATTTCCACCTATGTATAACACATTGAAATAGTTTGGACACCAAAAAAAAAAAAGTAATATGTGAACATTTTAAATGTGAAATCCCTGGATTCTTTTCAAAACCAAATTTTCACCAAAAAGATCAAGTGTTCACGTAAGTCTTAGAAAAAAAGACACATAATGCACTATGACGAAGACTTCTCGTGGTACAGGAAAATTTTGATCGACGACGACGTTTGCTGTGGAATTGAAGGTAACGAAGACGATGACGACGACCACGAACTCTGTGTATCATATCATTCATTAATGTTGATGCATAAACGAAACACTTCCAATATTTTGAACTTAAAAAGATATTAATTTAAGCCCCAATCGCAATTTTATTTATTTTTATCTCCCTTGGGGTAAAAGATATAAATTCCAATGCTTTTCAAAATAGAAGACATAAGCTTTCGAAACTCTTTTTCTCCAATTACTTGTAAACTATAAAAGATATCGCAAAATTTTTGAAATCAGCATAGCGCCAAATTTATGGAAATTGGTACATATTGTGAAAAAAGTCTCAATCACATCACACCATTGCATGGGAGGTAAATAGTCCGTGAACCGATATTTTTCATTTCCACAATTTTTTGAAGTTTTAACTTAAAAAACGTATGTGCGCTCTTATTACTATTTATGGCCACCGTTTTTGGTTTTTCTCTAATAACTTGCAATATCGCAAAATTTTTAACATTTCTGAAATCAGCATTGCTAAGTTAATGGAAATTGATACCCATTTTGAAGAAAAAGTTTCAACCACATCCCACCTTTTCAAGGGAGGTTGGCGTGTCCGTGAACCGATTTTTTTTTCATATTCACAAATTTTTGTTCTTTTCACCTTAAAAACATTTGTACCAAATTTCAAGAGTCTAGCGCAATTATTACTACCGTTCCATACAAACCCATCCACTGTGCGTCATGACATCTGATTTCATATATTCCATGTGCATAAATATCAGACGGTAAATGTTTGGATTAAAAGTTAAAGATTTGTTTTCTAATAATGCAAACTGAGAAGACATTCTTAGAAGTTATAGACTCAGGAGAATGTGAGGGGGGGGGAGGAGATTATTTAGCAGAAACCTACCCATTTCCCACTAGAATGCGTTGTATAACAAAACCAATATCAGTCGCAGTAAGGGGACGTCCATTAATTACGTGAGTTCAAATAGGGGGGAGGGGGTCCGGCAAAATCTCACCAAGGGGGCGGCGGTCAAGGAAAAACTCACGTCAACTTTTTAATAAATAGAATTTACATTAAAAATTATAATTTTAATCTCACGGGAGGGAGGGGAGGGGTCCCGCCAGATCTCGCCAAGGGGAGGGAGGGGGTCCGAATTTTGATAAAAAAAACACCTCACGTAATAAATGGACGTCCCCTAATACTACTCGTAGGACACACATTCATAAGATTACAAAATCGAATTTATAAAAATCACTGCAGAAAGGTTTTAAACATCGAATTAAATAAAATAAGAAAATATAAGAAAATTACTTTTTTTGAAAAACACATTAATTAAAAAAAATACTTGCAAATAAAAATTTAATTGATTTTTATTGAAAATAAACATCTTTAGTTTGATTCAACTTAATCTAATTATATAATTATAGTACAAATTAAAATTTAAAATTAAGTTTTGGGAAGTCAATAACTAGTACGGATTTTTTTTTAGTATACAGCTTATTAAATCTGATTTTTTTGGACCAATTGAATATGATACTTAAAAAATAATATGAAATAAAAAATACAAAATCAAACGTGTAATTATTAAGTTTGCTTTTAACATTCAAAAAAAATTACTTTGTTAAAATACAGAAAACTCTAAATTAAAAAGAAAATAAAGCAAATTTGATTTATAAGGCGCTTTCGGCAGCATTTATCCATTTATCAATCGGTTTGGATAAAATTATAATTATTATAATTTTTTTTTTCAAATTCGTTAAACAAAATGCTACAGTAATACAGTAATTAATTTAAGTAACTTTTTTCAGGCAAAACTTTGAGTGATAAGATTTTGAAATTATATAAAAACAAGATTCTTAGAGCTATAGTAAAAAATATTATTGTAGGATAGAACAAGAAAAAAAAAATGATTGAATCCATTTTATTCAGCATAGTAAAGTCCTTGTTTCTAAATAAACACGTAATTGAATTACATCTATAGTAATTGTAAGATATTTACTTGAAACAAACAAAAATAAAATGCAATTTTTTGATATGATGAGAACGATCTTGAAACGAATTAATTACTAGTTATATGCAAAAGAATATGTGACCCATTTCTCACCGACTGCTCACCTCAGCCACAACAGTTGCAGGCGTGGCGCTGGTTACAGTCTCATCACAGTTGGTATTCGGAGGCGTGCTGGCAATGTTTGTACTACTACTCACCACTGGTGGTGAGCTTATACCACTTGTGGTGGAAGTAACGCCAGTGGTAGATACAATATCTGTCGATGAGACATTGCCAACACTAGAGGCATTACTTGAAGAAGTGGTAACTGAAGTGGAAGTGGAGACATTAATGCCCGAGTGTTGTTTGGACTCAGAACTCACTATGGAGGTCGTTTTAGGTGAACAACTTATTGGGAGTTCATTGATGGGGATTGCAGTTATGGGTGATTTAGAGCTAACAGAGTCACTGGGACCACCAACGACCTCAGCTTTGGGTTTGATAGCAATATTACCTGCGCTAGCTGAAGTATTAATCGTGGTAGTCGCAGCTTGTGTCTCTGGCTGTGAGCCGCTATTAGGTGTACTTTTGCGACGATTCTCTTCTGGCGAACCCACTGATGTTAGCATGTTGCTCGTAGTGCTGACTGGTGCCACTATTGTAGTGGCATTAGTCACTGGCGTTGTTGACTTTTTCTCAGCAGTTTGCGATGTTGAGCTTTTAATTGCATCTTCTTTTATGGATAAACTTTCTTTACTAGATTCAGCCGCTGATTCTACGCCATTAATCTCTTGAGCAATTGACGGAGTGCCGCGTGGATTCATTCCACCTATGCTGCTGGTGGTGGAAGGCGCTGGGTTGCTGGAGTTTGAATTGGAACTGGTAAGATCAAGTGTGGTAGGTTCATGTGTTGACGGAGCAAGATTATTGGTAGAACTTGGATTAGATTTCTCCAACGATGATTGATGAGCAGCAGCCGCCTGAGCAGCAGCAGCGGCAGCGACGTGATGGCGCATAGCATGTGGACTGCTGGATGCACGTCCTCCGTTTTGATTGTGAGTATTCGTCACAATCGCCATTGGCTGACCTCCTGATGAAGCAGGCGTTGGTATTTTCATGTTGGTTGGTGAGGCAGAATGGCCATGGTTATTGCCGCTACCAGATAATGAAAGCTGCAATGGAGCCGAATTTTGTTGGTGCGCAGCAGAGGGTGCCATACCGCTTACTGCTGATGCCGCAGCATGCATAGCAGCTAAGTGATGGCTGGGATGGTGCGTATAGTAGAGGGAACTACTCATGGAAGGAATGTTTTGAGCCAATGCCGACGTTGGTTGAGCGATGTTACTGAGCACTTGCACAGAAGGTGCCGATGACGTTATAGTGTTCGGCTCGGAATGCTTAATAGCGATGCCGGAGCTACTTGCAGTCAAGTTCAGACTACTGTGTGTTGATGACATTCCCGCACAGGAAGTATTTATAACTGGCGAAGTGTGCGACTGTATTTGATGAGTTGACGTTATAGCTGGATGGTGTGGCGACATGTGTGGATGCGTAAGATTAAGACCATGGTGAGAAAGACTTAGTGCAGCAGCTGAAAATCCCGGATGTGTCAAACCAGCAGCTCCAGGATGCGCTAAGCCTAATGCAGCTTGTTGTATATGGTGTTGCAGGTTTGGAGGACCATGCGAGAGAGATGGTAAGCCGGGTAGCCCCAAACTGAGACCCATTGCATGTGGACTTTGTCGTTGATTAGCCGAGTGATAAGGTGACATGGCGGGAAGTCCATGCAATCCAGTTGGAGGCGGTCGCAGTTGAAGGTTTAAGGTTGAAGGAAACATTGAACCGAGCAGATTCCGATTCAGTGGCGAGTACAATTGATTAGAATAGTGGTGTGATGCTGAGAGTAGCTGCTGGCGTTCTCGCTCTCTCGCTTCTCGTTCTTTATCACGCATCTCACGTTCGCGCGCCTCCTTTTCTTTTTGTTCTTTTTCCCGTTGTTCCTTTTCACGTTGTTCACGCTCACGTTCACGTTGCTCTTTTTCACGCTGTTCCCGTTCCCTTTGCTCACGAAGTTCACGTTCCTTTTCTCTCTGTAACTCTCTCTCACGTTCCTCCTCTCGTGCAATGCGAGCTCGATGTTCCTCTTCGAGTTTCATGCGCTCATGTATTGCTGGGCCTAGTCCCAATGCTGATCCAGGAATCATAGAGTAAAGGTGAGAAGCGTATGGTGAAGTCATCGGTGGATAAAGAGCATGGGGGTGCGAGTGGTGCGCACCGGCGGCTCGTAGCATCTGGTAGCGTTGATCCAGGTATAACTGCTCGGTGTATGGTAGACTTGCTGGATTAAGAAACGCACCTATAATAGAAAATTGAGTAAATATTATGTATTACAAAAATTTAGTACCAAACAGTATCGTGCATCAAAAAAGTATCAATGAGAATTAAAGGTACTTCTATGTACACTGCCGTGCAAAAGTATAACGGCACAAGAGGTATCAAAATGTTTTTGTTTGCAGAGCCCAAACTTATTTGAATAATTACATTTTTTTTTTACCTGAGCCATTGTTGAAATGGGGAAAATAGGGAAAAATGGATATTTTTAATTTTAACAACCTGATGCGACTTTTTTCCTTTTATCGGATGTACTACTTACACGCATTTCTTCTTGAGCTTGTTAAGATGTGAAGTAGTAAACATATTATATTCTTATATTATTTGTCGTGTACAAGAAGAACCGTTTGGAATGGGTTAAAAGGCATCAATCCTGGACTGAAGAAGGCTTCGTTGGAATGACGAATCGAAGTTAAGGTCTATGGTTCAAAAACGGCGGATTTTTGTCAGATGCAGCGCTGCAGAAGAACTGCTGATAGATTGTGTAGTGAAACATGGTGGTGACTCTATTATGGTCTGAGGATGTTATTTTTTGCAAATAGAGGAGAAAATTCGATGTGCATCGAGGGTCCAATGAAAAAAAATAAGACAACAAATTCTTCTTAGGACAAGATGCATCGCCGTCTGTTCTAACTAAATAAAAGAAAAATGTTTAATGCAGCAGGACAACGATCCTAAACACAATTCAAAACAACAAAAAAAGAGTTCCTAAAAAAAATTTAAATGAGAAATTGAAATGAAAGGTTATGTTCACATAACTGTCTTTTCCAAGGCTTTCATCTTACAACGCTCAAATTCAACATGGTTGCTCCGTGACATATTGTCTGTCAAGCACCATTAACATTTTGTTGTAATTAAAGACGTTTTCAAGATTTTCGGTTTGATTGGCTTTCACTCAAAAAAACAAAAAACGTCAAAAACGATGTTTTCATCAGCCGTACCGTCTAACGTTTTAAGGTGCCGTCAGCATTAAAAAACGCTACGGCGGTGGCCGGTGATACACTGCCACAGGGCGACTAACGATTTGCACGAAATTCTGAGCGCATGCAGATGAAGTACCGAAAGAGATGAAAGTAAGAAATCGAGACAAGCGCCTTAAGAAAAAGAGAGAGCTTGGTGCTTTCTGACGAGAAAGCATTCTGCATCGAACAGTTTGTCAACAAACGAAATGATCGGGCATGGCTAAAGAGCCAGCAACCATTCAGATGAGTTACAAGTCATTTTACGGCAAGGAGCTAAACAAATTATGGTATGGACGGCAGTGAGCGAGAATGGCAAGTCACCACTCGTTTTTCTACCGATGGGTTGCAATGAGCTTAAAACAAATTAAGAAAATGTTTTACAGCCTGGGTTGCTATAATGGACAATCAAACAATAATTATTTCGGTTCCGAGCTCTGGACATTCAAGCCAGAGGAACGCAAAAATGGATTGAAGAAAACTTTCCTTCGTTCATAAAGCATGAACTTTAATAGGATTAGTATTCTTATTCCGACCTAAATCGTCTGAATTACTGTATTTAGGGCATTTTGCAGACCAGCGCATGTGCCAAAAAACACACAATTATGGAGTCGCTGAAGAGTTGACTCGGGCATCGTGTCAGTCGTTAGATAAGCGTCTCAAGGCTGCGGTCGAGACTAAGGGCGGGTATATTCCAGATGAACAATCAATAAACAAACTTTGGATTTCTACTTTCACGAAAAATAAAAACAAAAATAAAAAAAGTTAAAATTAATCGATTTTTTTATTTTCAAAAATATATCATTTCAATGGCCTAACCTGGTATGAAAACTAACGAGTACTGAAGTGGATACAACTATGCCATTTCACATCCGGATCGAAAAGCTATTTCGATTAAAATAGACTTTCGGAACGAATACAGAATAGACCACCTGGTCTTAAACTTTTACACGGCAGTGTATATTAAAAGTGTAATTTTAAATGGATACCGTACGAAAGAGTTATAAAGTATGAATTTGCATTTCGAATCGAATTACAGAGTAGGCCCTTTGTACTGACATAGAATATATTCAGTTCAGATTAAGAAAGGCTTTTACGAAAATGTCAAATAGGCGCAAAACATAATTTCTCATGTCACTATGAGCCAGATGTTTATTGGCTTCAGATAATGGGTAACTTTAAACTTCTGAATAGGTAAAACTATGTTTTTTGGCAGGTCAAATAAAATAGGGTAAGTCTGATAGTTCATCAATATTTGTGTAATGGAGGTAATAAATATTTAAAGTTTTAAATTATTTAGTAAGAATTTTTATAAAATTTGCCTATCTCAAAAAAGTTTTAAATAACGTTGGAATTGAACGCATTCATGTGATGAGCATCATTGCAAATGAAACATTTTTTGATACACTCTACAAATTGTTATATTTACCTGGCGGCATCCCAGCTATACCAGCAAAAGGTGAGTAAGCATCAAGGGGAAACGCGCCCGCCGGATGCATAAGTCGTTCATCAGATCGGTACGGCTGAAATCCACTGCGTGCAAGAAGTTCCGGCTGCATGGTAGCAGCTTGTGAAGGATTCAATCTAGCGACCTTCTCAGCAGGCTGCGGTGATGGCGCTGAACGCTTTTTTGCAGCAGAACGCTCATCTGCATTGCTTGCAGAAATATTAGATGAGCTCAAGCGATCATTTGCCGAAGGCACACGCGATGGGTTTGTGTTTTGAACCACTGTATTGACGTTGGATACACCTCCTGTGGGTTGAACGCCAACTTGTGGCATTGAGCGATCATTCCGATCGCGTACTGTCACATCATCTTCTTCTTTGATATCGGCTTGTTTTGCGAGATTGCGTAACGCAGCAGCGAAAGGACCACGCGCGCTAGCAGCAGCTGAATTCAGACCACTTGGCACGCCCACTAACTGTTGCTGAGCTTGAACTGCAGCAGCGGCTGCTGCAGCGGCAACTGCCTGCTGATGAGCATGATGTTGCTGTTGAGCGATGGATGGTGATTGAGTACCAATATGGTTTGTTGGTAAGCCAGTCGCATGATTAACATGAGTAGTGTTGGATGTTGAAGGCCCTGAAGCCGATCCACTACCTCCAGCTGCTCCAGCTGATGGAGACTGCAAATGGTGCGGTGACGGTATGTGTGGTGCTGGACTTGTTGCAGGACGTTTCTGTCCACTTTTAGGTGGAACTGCAAAAATAAAAAATAAATCAAAATTGAATATTTAATAACATGTCATCAACAAAGTATTAAATTAATGTTTTCATATACAAACAAGGAGGTTTGAAAAAAAAGTCCGCAGCAACATTTAACATTGATGTCAATTAACACCAATTTGGTTTTTACAACAACATCAAAAACGTTTTCAAAAATAAGACAAAGTGCGCCTTTGGAAAATGCAATATGGCGGCTCCAACATAGCGGCCGGAAGCCGGAGAAAAATCAACAAAAAAAATCTTTTAAAAATAAAAATTCCCAACTGATCGGGTTATATCTTTGCTCAAATTGTCTCAGATAGACGCCCCCAAAAAAGTTGGCGTGGTAGGTTGACAAAATCCAACATGGCGAATCCAATATGGTGGCCGAATTTTTGAAAACCAACCGATTCGTACCAAATCAAGTAAACGGGGGTTTTGTAGGCCAATTATCACGAATCCGAGGTCAGATTTGCCAAATTCAAGATGGAGAATCCTAGATGACGGACGAAATTTTCGAAAATCAACCGATTTGTACCAAATTTGTTACACGGCGGTTTTTGGGGTCGCCAATTACGAATCTGAGGTTAAATTTCCAAAATTTTCAAATTAAAAATGGCGGATCCATTATGACGGACGTATTTTTTAAAAATCAACCGATTAGTACCAAATGCGGTTAACGGGGGTTTTGGGGGTCACTGATCACAAATTCAAGGTCAGATTTTAAAAATTCAAGATCGTGGACCAAATATAGTGGGTTATTAAGTTTCCGCTACATTCGGTGAAATTCAATTAAATTTTGTATACAGCGCAAAACTGATCACTTACGCAATAATTTTATATTGAAGAGTTGTCTAAATCTTCAGCATTATCATTTATTTTTGATAGTTTGGTAAAATTGAGGAAATATTTCAGCTTAACTTGTATCAATAATAACTATGCAAAAAGCATGCCTTCATAGTGCTTTAAGTTTTCTATTTGTAAAAAGAGTTCCATGCATGTGAGTATCACCTACACGCCCAACTTTGGCCAGTACTTTTCTGCTTGACCAAATGTTCATATGTCGGTCTGTTCACATTTATTTAAATAGCAGGCTTCAATTTAAAAAAAGAAATGCTTTTGAGCCTATTCTAATGCAAGTTGTTTTGAAGATTTTGCAGCAGGCAGTGCAAATATTAGAGAACATTTTATATTTCTTGATTTTGAGTATCCCAGCTCAATATTGAAAGGCTTTTTATGTTGGAACGAGCTCAAAAGCAAAAATTACGAAGAAAAAATAATTTGGTTTTCATTCCAAAATCTGGTCATGCGAGATATGCACTCATTTAAATATTTGTTCAATAAACGCAAAAATAAATATTTAACCCAGGAACAAGATATGTAGATACCTTGCGAAAAACCAATATTCACCTTAAAAAACTGAAAATGTAAGTAGAAGTTTGCAAGAGCAAATATGCACCCGAGAAGAAAACAAAACTTAAAGGAAGAGTTATCATGCTAACTTTTTGCACAAAGGCCGTAAGCATCATCTGTACATTTACATCATTGACTCGATGACCTGTAGTTGCTCATATACGCAATGAAGTACATACATTCAATGGAATGATACGACTCCAGAGGGGTAGAAAGGGATATGCAACGTTCTGCAAAGGAACTCAGCCTTTTGTATAAAAAAAAACAGCCACACACAATTGAAGTGGTTTCATTTTGGGTGCATGGGCAACAAAAAACGAATGTGTGTTCGAAGGATTCGGCGGATTAATATCAAACAGAGAATTTGCTATGTAAATACACATATACATACCCGTGCATTTATGTACTAGTATGTACACAGAAAAAAAGGTTTTGTGTGATATTCAAAAAAAAAAAAGTAATCAGAGAAAATTATCGTAAAGCCATGTAATTTGGACATCTCATGGGATACTCAATATAAATTGATGGAAACTGCAAGAATTTCAGTATAAGACTTTATTATAACAGTTTCAAAAAGGAAGATATTAAAGGTGGCCAAGAAAAAATTTAGTTGGCAGAAAAGACTGAATTATTGTTGAACATATCCTATGATCGACAAATAAAAATTACAATGCAAACTGTTAAAGTCTGCATGAGTGCATTCAAAACGATCATCATATAAAACTCCGAATGTAATAAACTTCGAGTGCTTGAACTTGCAGAACATTTTACTTGCGATTTATTTGCAAGTGCAGCACTCACCTATCCTGCTTGGTGTTTCGATTTGATTTGGACTCGCAACGTGGCTAGAGGCTTGATGATCGTTTCAAGTGCACTCATGCATACCTCTAATAAGTATAACATAATAAATAATTTATTTTATGATTCGATTTTAATTTTTTTATCAACATTGTACAAATACAACATAACTAAAATGTAGTAAAAAACTGTATGAATGTTCTCAGGTTGGTTCTCTGTTTCATGGTATATTAAGAAGTATGGTTTAAAAGTATAATTAGGATAAAATGTAGAATTTGCATATACAAATATTTTTTGAGTTGACATGTTCAAAATAACCTCATGTTCTAAAATTCTGCGAGAACGCTTAAAATCCGATAATTTACTCATGTTCGAGTCGACACTTTAAGATTTGGAAAACCACTTTGAAAAATAACAGCAGTTTGTAAGAAATACATTTTTCAATTAAATAGTCAATTACACTACACCGGTTTACAGACCGAAAATGACTCGGACTCCTTTATAAAATTCGTATTTCGTATGGTCCCCTGATTTCAAAAATTAACTTTTAAAAATTATCTCTGGTTGGGATTCCGAGATATCTACCGATGATTTTTTTGTCCTTTTCGAAAAGGTGGACTAACATTTTTCGCAATAAATTCCGTTTGCACTAAGGGATGTTGGTAGATAAATTACCTACAATATTTTTATACATTTTTCAAAAACTTTGGGTTTTTTTTTGGCGAAATCTGTAATCGGAAATCCATTTCACTGCCTGAAAAGTTTAGAAAATGTCAGGTGACCAACAGGTTGTTTCCTTTAGTGTAGGGTTGGCCATTTGGCCTCCCACGGTCGCGAGCAATGAAACGTGCAATCATTCGTCGCGCCGTACAGTTGGTGATCTCTATGTTCTTGTTCATTTGTCAAATAAATATGCAAGAGACCCAGCCGGAATCAAACGTTCAAAAACAAAACAATGCCAGTTGAGAAAAATGCAGGTAAAAACATTATTTCTGCGAAAGGCAATTTTTTCGCATGTATTATTTACTTGTAAAAAAAATGAGAGACTAACAAAACTGCTCTTGTGTGCACCATTGTTGTTGAAATTGAACATCCCTACTTTAGTGTAAAGTTCGGACTCTTGCAAAGAATAAAGCCTAATTTGAGAAGAATTTGTTGATGGATATGAAAGTTATAGTCGTGCCTTTTCTCAAAGAGTTAGTCAAAAATTTACTCGTGTTTTAATTCCAACGGATTTTGATATAAGATCTCAAAATGCAAAAAAGCCGTATTTTCAAATTTATGAACAATCCAAATTGTTTTCGTTTTGTGTGCGGGGAATATGTCCGAAATTGAAATCGACGTTCATTTTCGGACGGGCTAAAACTGCATATTATGAGTACTTCGTAGAGGGAGCCGTGAGCTCCAAACACTATCTGCCTTGCCTGCCAACAGTCTATTAGCAAACGGTACCTACTTGGTTTTATTAAGAAATATTCATATATTGAAATATTTATATAGCATGAACATTAGGTATGAATTAAAATAAAATCTTTGTCTTTTTAAACGAAAATTAAACTAATAAAAAAAGTTGGACATGAAATTAGAATACCCATCGGTCGATTCCAAAAACTGGTGATGCATTCATATATTTCAATGGGCCACAGTTTAAAAAGTTACTAAAAGATGAGTGGTTTAAACTCAAATTGACTACAGATGAAGAGGCGGCATTCAATTCGCTTCATTATGTAAAAACTATCCAACTTAAGAATTATAGGAATATAGGCGTCAACATGTCTTTAAAAATTCATTTCCTACACTCGCATTTGGATTTCTTCCCAGCAAATCTTGGATATGTTAGCGATGAACACGAAGAGAGATTTCATCTACAAATTAAAACTATTGAGAAACGATATCAAGGGTTCTGAGATGATGATTATACGAGAAACTGATATGTATAGCAACAAAATATGGAGAAAATCACTTTAGAAAACTTTTTAAGCTTTGAAATATATCGGTTATTTATATTATATGTACATTATTTCATTGAATACAATCAGTAAATAGATGCAATAAATAAATCCATCATACCATAAATAATCTGCAGGTACAAATTTTATTCGATTAGAACAAGGAAAAATACAAAATACGAAAAATATTAAAAAAAATCGGTTCGGCAGCAAGTACCGTACAAGCAACTTCTCTTGATAACAATTTTTTTTTTAATGTTTCGATACTTCGAAAATCATTTGAGAATATCTTATGATTACAATATGGCACTATTTATCTAGATTAAATAAATACATTGGCATTCTGATGAATATCTACTTCAACTTTACGAATCCATACTTTTATATGAAATTTATATTGCGTGCATAAAAAAGTCAGTTTTTTATGAATAAAAAACGAACCGCTGGACCGATTATTTCCAGACTCCTTTCAGATCTAAGTCATGACGTGGCGTATCGATTGATATGGTCATCAAAAAATTCTGTCCGGGAGTTATTGAGGAAACGAAAGCCAAAATATGTCTACATACGTACGTACTACGTACACACACACACACACACACACGCACACACACACACACACACACACAGACATCACTCTAAAAATACTTGTAAACGATTGTCGAGGACTTGAAACGTAAAGAAAACACAAAATTACCTATTTCGATTTTCGGACCTATTATAATAACTTCTCAAGAGAAGTTAAAAAGCAATCTCACCATAACAACTATAACTTTACTACCTATCAACAGATTATTCTCAGGTTAGGCTTAAAATCTTTGCAATAGTCTGAACTTTATACTAAAGGAAAAAATCTAGTGGTCACCTGATATTTTCTAAATTTATCAGTCAGTGAAATTACATATTTTGCCAAATATAAAAAAAAAACTAAAAAGGTTCCAAAAACTTTTTTATATGTATATTCTAAAATACTTTTCGGATAAGGATAAAATGTATAAAAGAAGTTGTAGGTAATTTGATTACCATTCATTTAAGGGCAATAAAATCCCTTAGTCCAAACGGAATTTATTGCGAATAATGTAGACACCCTTTCCAAAACCGCTAAAAAATATAATGGGCTAATATCTCAAAAACCTAACCAGAGATAATTTTGCTTATTTTTGAGATCATGTGACCATACCACACACAAATTTTATAAAGGAGTCTGAGTCACGGAGTTTTTTAATGAATTTTGTAAACTAGTGTTATCTATTAAAACTATTCGATCCAGCAGAATTCAATGTGGCGTGACACATGAACGAATATCAAACATTTAATTCGCCTTTAACAAATATACTATGTATTTATTAAATGTTGCCAATTCTTGAAACATAATTCCATTACTTTTTTTGTGTAGGATTATTTCACAAATATTTTCTGATAAAGAAGAAGTAAAAATCCAAAAATTCTAAATATCAACTATCCATAAACTTTATGACTGCAACAACAAGGCCCATGTCAAGTGTCAACTGCCATTCATACAACACACATTGACAATCACGTACAAAAACAAATACAAATACAAATACACACACACTCGCACTCACACTCAAGTGGTAAAGGTTTCTACTTCAAATGCATCACCAAGGATGTAAAACTAATAAAAAAAATATTTTTTAAAAGTTTTCGACGTTAGGGATTAGAATACTTCACACATTTATGTATGTATGGATGTACACATGGACATATACATACACTACATACCATAAAAGCACATGCCAGTGCACACACACTTATTGTATTAAAGACGACAAAATGTAATAAAATGCCAACTATGACAACATAGCGATGAAACTTGTCAACACAAGGCTTACACACATTCACAGAAATGAAAATATGAAAGTGAACCTTTTCATGAAAGGGCTAAAAGAAACTTAGCAATTGCTTTGTAAAATTTATACAATATAGAGGTTCTGTTTTACGTAAAAAAGAATATATGTGCATAGATGAAGACGAATAACAAATAAGAGAATAAGTGGGATAGTAGATCAGTACTATCAATGCAACGAACAGATATCATAATCTATACTATTTAGATAAAATTGCTTAAATGGAAATGGTTTGTAACGCTTTGGCGCAAAATATATTGAACTGATTTTAATAATTTCTTTTTTAAAATAACATATTTATGTTAAAGAAAATTATTGTGTTCTTATTTTTTTAATTTTTTAAAGCTAATTATGTTTTGGATTGGGTTTTTTGCAAAATCTCACAAAAAAATTGCCCTTCGTTTTTCGTTACTTATGCTGCTTTTTAAATTTTGTGTTATTGATGTTTTTTGTTTCTCATTTGTACCGTTTGTATTTAGCTTCGAAGTTCGAAGAACAAACTTTTGAAGAGAGAAGATAGAATGAGATGTTAAGACAGCAATTTCATTATGAAAATTAAACAACGCGGATGCCACTAGTATAATAGAAAAGATTCAATACTCTGGGATATTAAGGTAAAACTTATGAAGTTAGAAATTTCGAATGCAATTAAAACAAATCCGTTTGAATCTTTTTTAAAGAGATTATATCAAGAAAATACTTAGAACGCTAGATGTAGGCACATATGGCAAAAACAGTTGTGACAAGGGGGAATGATACCTCTAACACAATAAAAATAATATTGACATCTATAGTAGAGCTATTCTAGAGCTCGTTTACTTTCCTTCCTTAAAAAATCCGGAAATCCAAAAATCCAGCTTAGAGTAGCACACCATTTGAAAGGACATAAAATGCGATTTCTTATGCATTAATTCAAATGTTTACTGAATAAAAACTTTTCCAAAAAAATAACGCTTTTTAACAAAATAAATTGAATAAATTGTAATATCTCGAAAATTTTCAAAAGCTATAGCTGAAATTTTAAACTTTTATGAGTTTATATTATAGTTCATTAAATTATCTTTCATATGACATCCATATTTTGAAAGTTGATCCAGGGGTTCCCAAATTATGACAACGATTTCATTAAAAGCTATATCCCCGATTTCTGATGGCTATATCTCCGAAAATAGATGCGTCACCCAATTTTTCATATATTCGTGTTCAGTATTGAAAGCCTCGTAAGAAAGTATGATTTTATTAAAATATGAGCGGCACTCCCAAAGTAAACTTATGCCATAAAAATTGTCAAAATACTTATGCCACCCACAAAATGGTTTTTATCTTTTAAATATACTGCAGCACTTAAATCAGCAGAGAAAATACGCAGCTTTTTTGTTCTTTTTGACACCCAGCATGTGTTATTTCTTTTACATAAGCTTATAGTACCGTTAGCATTGACAGTTAGCCATTGCAGAAAGAACACTAAAACGCACATATTTGACAAAATATATATGCCGACCACTGTATGTATCAGCATTTTTTTTTGGGCCGAGAAAATGTATTGTCAAATTTAAATTATAACCTCAAACTGAATCACCCATTACATTTACAAAAAAAAAAATAAATATTGTGCACAAGAAACCTTATTGTATTTAATTAAGAATAAACATATGGCTCGTTGAACGAAAGTTTTAGAAACAAGGTGCACCTTTACGTGGTCACGTGCCACAGATGTAAAATAATATTAATTAACTAATTTTAACTTTTCTATGAAAAAGATTTTTAATAATAATAATACAAATTTTTTTGGTCCATGTTAACAAATTTAATGTTATAGTAATTGCGGAAAGGACCTACAGTTTAATGTTGTAGCCCTGCAAATTGAACTCAGGCTGGCAGCGTGACAAGGGATATGCTACTATAATAATAATTATACTACATTCATTAAAAATTTCATAAAAAACTTTCCAACACGCTCTCAAAATACTTAAACTTTAATCAAATTTTGGAAATTTTCCAGAATTTGAAGTGCCATACTTAACCCAGAGCACGAGTTCGTCGGAAATGACTTCAACCCAAAAGTGCGAACACTTCAATTGTCATTCTTAATTTTGTATCTGGGATGTCTCACAACTATTTTTCGACGAAAACTAAAATCTTTGCAAAGACCGTTTTTGAAAAAATCCGATTTAAATCTAAGATTCAAGTTTTTCTCGAAAACGGTGAGAGATATGAAAAAAAGTCATGGGTACAAAATTATTACTTCAGAAAGTTGCAATATTTTTCATTCTAATGGTTTTGTTGTTGGAAATTTCATTTTATAAATTTCTAGTGGAAACGTTAGAGTAAAAGTTTAGTTTAAGTGACACCTCTCCGATTTTTTAAAAATTTTAGCATGTTGTAGAGTTCAGCATGCTGATTAAGAATATAAACATATAAAGGGCGCGAAAACGAGTCCTCCACATTTTGTTTGAGCTTGAAAATCGCATACAGAAATCTTTTTTTAAAGTCCTATTATGTTAAAAAAAAAAAAGGCAAACATTGAAGTAGCGTCGAACGACATCGGGTTTTTGCCTCTTAAAAGCCTGAAAAATGAACTTTAGGACAAACTTAAAGTTAGGCCATATTAAATGTTATATTTTACAACTCTGATACTCAGATACACATACATATGTACATAAGCGAATAGTTTCACTGATGTAGTAAACAATTCTAAGCTTGCAAATTCTAAATTTCTGACAACGATAGGTACGACAAAGTACAACAAGGAGGGAGAAAGTAAAAAAAAAAAGTTGGGGAGTAAGTCTATGCAGAATCAGGAGCATGTCAACGTAGCATATACTCGTATATATAAATGTCAATCAAACTGCCTCTGCCATCCTATTTTAGGTACTCAGTCAAATAGTTTGTTGAAAGGTTTGAGTGCGATTGCGTTGGTATGGGTACTGTCGGGTGGTATGTGTGTGTTGAGGCATTGGGTATCGTTGTGGTCCAATTTGCACAGTGACGAACAGCAGCCGGCAGCTTTACTTGTCAATGAACATTTTTGGTGTGGTTTATCCTATGTCAAACTACAATCAAATCACATACGCATACACACAATACATATACATACAGAGGGGGGATGTTTAGCTCTCAACTGTGTTCGTATTGAGAAATATTCAAAATTCTAAAAAATGTTTATACTTATGTATGTGTATAGGTATCTCTGCAAGTGCGAATACCTACGCTGGCAAAAAAAGGATCAATTCGGATTTTCATCACCAACACGAAATATTACCCATCAGTGCATTTAAAAAATCCATCATTTTGCACACTGGAACAGAACCAAAAATTCGTTTTTTAATACGAATAAAAATTTTTCTTTTGATTTATTTATCCTTTTTGCTTTATTTGTCAAAATCTTTTGAATAAAAGAAAAAACTTAATACACCTTATAAAGGACGTTAAAACGAAAGCAAATCAAAATAAAATCTCCAGTAAATTACAATAAAAACCTCTCGCCAAAGGACATAGATTAAAAATGGCTCACTCACTAAAACCAGTTTTTAACATTAAAATAAGTCATACCATTCTACGGAACCGGGTTCAAGGTACAAGGCACTTTAAAAACAATACGAATTTTTGAATTTTTCATATAACCATTGACTCGCACTCATTAGTATGTACGCACGAACGAGCGAGCGAACGAAGGAAACTTTCTGAAACTTCTTTGAAAACTTTGGCAAGAAGACTTTTGACAATCTGTTTTTGCCAATTGTTTTCAAATTGAGGGGAAAAAAAATAGTCCCCACTTTAGAAATTCTGTTAGACAGGCTACTTATTTTCCTTCCCCACCTCTTCAATTTGATAACAGAACAAAAAAACCGGTCCTCACTTACTTACTGTTAGACCAATAAAGCAATAAAATAAGATTTTTAGCAACCAGGCCCGTGCGCACGGGGAGTTTTGGGGGTTCTAACCCCACATTGGAAATTTTTTTACATAGACTTTTATTGACAATATGTTCTTACTTAAATGAAAATGCAAAAGACTGGTGCCTCTTTTACGAAAAATGAAAAATTTTATGAAAATATAAAAAACTCACATATGGATGTATATACTTTTCAAATGATACCTATTTTGTTGAGATCAGTTAAAAGGTTTGCAGCTTATACTCGTAGTAATTTTTAGAAAATTTATCCGCAACTTCAGATATTTCACAAACCAGATCCAAGCGAAAGTTGTCGTTTAAATATCCTGTTTCTACATTAAGAAAAAACCTTATTTTGGGAGAAGAATAAGAAATTCAAAGTGTTGGTAAGGTTATCTTGCTTCAAAATTTTTCCCAACTAAAACTTCCTGAAACCTTTTTTGCTATTAATTTTTTAATTCACAAAAATGTTTCTCAAAATATCTTTGATATAACATCTTCTGTATTTTATTTATTTTTCTATATGTTATTCCTCAAACCAAAGAATACATGTACATACCTACTTTCATATCGAAATTGGAAAATGTGAATTCTAATTGTATGAATTGTATGATATTTTCCGAAGTTATATCGGTAATTTCGATATGATTGAGGAATAACATGTAAAAAATCATAAGAAAAAGATGTTATATAAAGTTGTTTCGAGAAAAGTTTTTTTAAATAAAAAAATTAATGTTTCAACAAATTTATTTAAATCTTTTTAATTTTTTTTATAAAGTTATAGTATTTCTTAAAAAAAGATTCTATGAATTTTATGCTATCTTCTATAGTTTTTGAGATATTTCGTTTCAAAAATGGTCAAAAAGGTAATAAAAAAACAAAGTGTGCAGTTATTAAGAGAATGACCGATCTGTACATTAGACCGTACCAGAAAAAAAAAAGTTCACCGGACACCAGTAAGTCCGAAGATTTTTGCAAGGCAATATTGAAAAAAAATTAATTTATAAGTATAATTTGCTGCTGTAGCAGATGCCGTCACTTTTTATCATTTTAACCCTGCATTATTGTCGCCTTTTTCGTAACGCCATTACTAACGTGGGTGTAATCCACCCATACTTTAAAATTATCATATATCTAAAATTTGTTCTTGAAATCATAAAATTTTATTTTTATAAGTAAAAACACTTATTTTACTATGTTATTCAAAAAACATATTTTTATTTTTTATGGATGTAACATGAGCATCAAGTTACACTTTCTTCACAACCACCTGGACTATTTTCCCGTCAATCTCGGGTATTTAACCCTCTAGCCAGCTGGTCCGCCTGTAGGCTGGGTACCATTTAGTGACCCTAAAATTCAAAACTATACGTTTTTTGCTTAAGTTCGATGCATTTACAGAAAAACGTTTGCTTATCATAGTGGCCATATTTTCACCGCCGCGATCATCGAGACATCGAAATAAACTGAAAAAATTACTGGTGAGTAGGTAAAAGTGTTTATAGCCAAGAACTGATTTACATAAAGTTGTAATATGGGTGAAAACATGCAAAAAAAGCACTTCAACCGCTGATCGCCTACAGGTTCTACAGTATGACAATTATACATATAATGTGTTTTCATTGACTTAGATATGTAGCGACAATAAAGTTATAAACTTTTAAAATTGTCTAACGAACAAATTCAAGCAATAATGGAAACTATGCATTCAGATCTCGAGTCTGATGAAGAATCTGAAGGGGATTTCAGCGATTATGATATCGGTGTTGGAGTTGAGAAAATGTTGACCCCGAGGATTGAAGAGAAAATAAAACAGTGTATTGCAGAAGCATTTGCTACGGAATAAGAAAGTGGTCTTTATGCTATAATTTGGATCTAAATTTTAGTTTTAGTACTTTGTAACACTTTCTAAGTTGATTTTTTATAATAAATGGAAGAAATGCTAACGATATTTTGTTTTACTTTTCACACTTAAACCGGCAGGTCCGTCTAGAGGCGGGGTGTCTTTTTTTCAACCTGGAAACTCAACTATTCATCGATTGGAAAAAAGTACTTCCTTTTCGAATTTTCTGGTTCATAGATACCATGCCTATAATTTTTTTATTAAAAAAAAAATTGGCCTGCTAGAGGGTTAAGTGAAGAACAGAGCGAGCGATTCCACCAGGACCTTCGTACGATGGAGGACCGCTATCAAGGCTACACGGAAAAAACGAAACTCGAAATTATTGTAAATATTAATCAAAATTTAAGAAAAATTATTAGGTAATTTAGTAATTTAGAAACGGTTCGAGTGTCTATTAAAAATTACTAAGCGTAATATAAAAATTGCATCAAGCAGGCATTAATTTTTCGAATGCAAGTTTTTAATTTTTCCAAAGTAGATTTTAAAATTTCTGCAATAATTTATTATATTTTAAAAGGACTGTACTATTTTTTAAAAAGTACATTATAAAGTTTTTATGATGAAATAATAATAACTGAAATTTATTTTTAAAATGTTTAGTGTGTTGAACAAAATTGGGACGGCCAGCGAGTTTCCGTTGCCGCTTTCCCGACCCCGTCCTAATTCTGTTCAACACATTACTTCAAAGCCAATTATTAAGAGTTTGGCAAACCTTATATATTTATTTCTTTGCATGAACATGTTGAGAACTCAAACAGAGTACAAATTAAACACAAAAGAGAAATAAAATTCAATATAATAAAAATTAATAATCTTGAAATAATTTTTCTATAACTACTTTTTAAAAATTATAAAGCGGGAATCATATATTACAATATGAAATATATAAAAATTCTAATGTGGCAATTTATTAAAATTTAATAAATTCTTTGTAAAATTTCAAAGTTTTTAGGTGATAATTAAAATGAAGAAAATAATTTTTAATATGCACTTATTAAAAAATGTAAAATGAAAATATTTACAAACTAGAATAGAATTTTTAATAAGGATTTTCTATTTATTACTATAAAAAAGTAATATTTGTTTTCAGATTTTAATTTTTATAATCTCCTATTAATTTTTAATAAAATTTGAGTTGGTGTTTTTTCCGTGTACTGGAACGCATACATGGTGGCTGACTATTGTTGGAGCATTCAGAACAGCTCTCTGCTTTAAGCTTCAGCAAGGAAGTCAAAGAAAATATAGTGTTTTTCAACTTAAGAACTAAATAAAATAGGATTATCTTTGAAAATATAGTGTTATATTATAAAAAGATCCATTGTCATATTTTTTAACTAGAGCTGATACAGAAATTTCAGTCACAGATTTGAAATCGTCATTAAAAATTGGACTAATATCATGTAACATAACCCAATCATCAGAAATGCTGTTGTGCAGTGTTATAAATGAATATATGATGATTTTGTTTGTGTAGCTCTTTAGCTATTTCATAATAATAGCATTGAGCTACTACAGCAATTTTCTTTCTTAACTAAGTATTTGGCTGGAAGCTTTCAATTGGATAAAGCTTATAAAGAAATATTGAAAATAGAAAAATTTTAAATTTGTTATTTTAAAATAAGGATTTAAAAAAATTTCTTGATAGAGGTGTCGCAGTGTAAGGCATAGCTCCATCGTGCACCACCTTATACCAAATGATTCCCTTGACAACTTGAAAAACAAAAATAAGACTATTTCTAAAAAGCAACGGACATCTACATTCACAAACACGCACACATGGGTATAAACATAGGAGTGAGCATAAGTATAGTTTTATACGAACACGGGTATGTCAACACTTGAGTAAAAAATAAAAAATGAAAACATATTTGCACATGATGGTAGAAACATTTTTTCGAACAAGTATGTATATTAGGGTGGTTCAAATTTTTTATTTTTTGTTTCAAAGAGGTTTACTAGCAAAGCAGATACATGAAAGAAAAATTTTGGTACAAGGAGAGTTTATACGAGTGATATTAATACTTATTGGTGGCTCATTGAAATTTTAAGTTTTCCATGGGAATAACATGGGAAATAATGCGTTACTAAAGAAAATTTTACAGATCTTATACAAATATTCTAACTTGATCCCAAAAAAAGTGCGTGTGAGAATTTTACGAACTTAAGACAAATCAAAACCACCGGGACCGATTTCGGAGTTTCATGTTGAAATTCCGAAAATATCGGGAAAAAAAGGAGCCCGACAATTGGCATCCCTACAATGTACATTAGGTTGTTTATTATGAAAATTTTGTGGACTGCTTTTATTTTTTTTACCTATGTTTTACATGGGGTTTGAAAGTAATTGTCACAAAATTTGATCTTCCTAGCTCAAACAGCGCGGACTGAGTTTATGCTTGATTTTGTTGAAATTTTACGTAAAAACTGACTTATCAAAATGAAGAAAAAATCTGCCTTAGGTGCCAAGATATAGCGTTTTAGGTACTTCAGTTGTATGGGAGGTGCATCCTCTGTTGTCAAACCATGCCCACATTCTTCGTGTCGCTGAAATAGCAAACAATATACATTCTTTTGCGGTGTAAAGAAATGACAATAGAGGGTGGGTGGCACCTCTCATAAAACTTAAATAATTAAAACGCTATATCTTGGCACCCAAGGTAGAGTTTTTCAACGTTTCAGTAAGTCGGTATTTCGTTAAATTTCAACGAAATCGGACACAACTCTCTTCGCGCCATTTACAGGTTTGAGGTAGGAAGCTCAAATTTTGTGACATTTATTTTTAAACCTCAAGCTAAAATATAGGCAAAGTAAAAACAATCTACAAAATTTTCAAAATATACACCCTGATGTACATGCATACATATGTGTGTGTGTGTATTGAAAAACTAAACCCAAACTAAACAAAACTAAAATGTGCACCCAGTGGGCTGGAGGATTTTCAAAATCCGATCCAGGAAGCGTAAATATCGCACACAAACACAAATGCCTATATACGATTACACTCACACACATGCATACAATCACATAAAAATGTATGTATAAGAATTAGTGTCAGAGTGAAGTGGTGCGTTGCAAGTATTCGTTTGCATCCATCGTGCATTAGGAGTTGTCATATAGTCCGGGAGACAGGCTACTTTTTTCTTATTACCTACAAGCTGAAACTTTGTAAATTGTGTTGATCTCGATGAGTCCTGCAACTTCCTTATATTCCAATATTCTTTATGTCGTGCCGTTTTCGAGTGACTTAGCTGCAAAACATTTCAATTTAACGGGGTAATTATTTTTTATTACCTACATTTTAATATCGATGGGAATTGTACAATAATTACATTATAAATATGAAGAAAAAAAAAAAGTGGTCCGACAAAAATGTCACTTTGTTTAAAGCGTCCGCCACGTGTCGAAATTTCGGGTTAACATTTATTTTGTACCTGTAAGCAGATTTTTCGAAAGTTCCATAAGTTCCACGTAATAATATTGTCCGACAAAATTCAATTCAAAAAATCACACATATTAGAAATCAAATTTTATTTATGGATCAAGCAATGTCTGACAAAAATATTGCGCTTCTTTTGCAGCTACCCACTCGAAAACGGAGCGATATCAAGTATTTTCGAAGATAAAAAAGTTGTCGCACTCATGAAGATCAACACATTTACAAAGTTTTAGCTTGTAATAAAAAAAAGGCCTGTCTCCCGGACTAATATTTGTTCGATACAGTACAGTTTGCATAGCAGAGCTATGTTTTGAATATATGAAACGAGTTTTACAGAAAACGAAAAAAGAAAAATAAGATATTTGAGCAAACTCAACGGCATTTAAAAGGGCAACGCTTGTACTTTATTTAAGATGCTGTTTTTTTGACAAAATATTGCGATGCTACATAGCCTCAAATATGGGCCAAAATCGATTTATTTGCACTTTGAGGTTATGATACTCGTATCTCGAAAACCAGAGCCAATTAAGAGGTTTGGATCTCGAATTCGGAATCAGCGCATCTAAGACCAAGTAGCAGCTAACAATAAGTAGAAAGTACATACAACCATGGTCATGCAAATAACACAATTTAACCAAAAAAGTTAAACATTTATTTTTTTTAAAAAAAAAGTAGTTACATAAAACAAAATTACTCATTTTACAACTCATTCAGTAACTAATAAAAATTATATAAAAAACAAAAATAAAATTTCACAAGGCCTCGAAATTGCTGGTGAAAATAAGATCGCCTCTAATATGACTGGGACACGCAAATAGCAAATAAATTACATGGATAGTTATGAAATTAAATATTAACAATTTTAAACTTATCCGAAACTGAATGTTTTCGTACTTTAAGTGAGAGAGAGGGACAAAACTATGATACTTTCTCATATGTTTGATGGTATTTATATTTATAAATCTTTCCGATGAAAGCTTTGCAGAAGCTTGAGCTCAATAAAAAAATTGTAAAACCAAGAAAAATTGTATTCCAAGAAATTGAATAGAACAAAAGTCGAACATTGCTTTTGGAGTTAGCATTTGATGATCTGGAGTTCGTTGGAAGACAGCTTTTCTCACGGTCCATCACATGGGCTTTTGCCATGAGAAGTAGCAAAAAAATGCTATTTTACTTTCAATTTAAAATCATATTCGTTAAGGGAAATTATTTTAAAAATTTTTTTATTTTTGTACTGAGCAGCTGAAGTAATGGATTTTTTTAAACTCTGGATAATTTTGTTTGATGTGATGATAATTTCTTGAAATGAATAGAATGATACAGTAAGTAATGTGTCCATTACACTAATCTTCAAGTAATTTAATCTCAGATACTTAAAAAAGGCACTAAATGTCATATTTTTTTGATAGCAAAGTGAATGTTTTCCGCTCACAGACATAAACAGTTTTTTGCGATTCATGAACATTTTTAGTAACTTGACAAGAGCCGTTCAGTTTGCCCATTTCTCAATTGTTGTTTTTTCCTCTCATTTGGGGTTGGGGTACGAAGTTCAAACAAAAACTCACTTTAATGTTTTTGTTTTGTTGCTCCTTTTAAGCCACCTAAATACGCGGAAAGGATGAAAATGTTAAAACGAGTTTATAGGCTTTTAAAGGTAAAGGATAGAACTACTTATCCTGTAAGTTTCATATTTTTTTCTCGTGGTCCACATAATGATATAATGGCCATAAAATGTGATTTTTCAAAAGTTCGAAATCAACGAGTCAATTGTAGACTTTATTTTCTAACCGATATGTATACTTGATCTGTGAGAAATATTAATTGTTTGCATTTAACAGATGCGACACTGGACCCAGTAAAAAATCACGAAAAATCTGTAAAAAACATGTATATTTAGCTTCGTGTAATTTTTCGCGTATACCGATTGTGTGAATTTATATTCTTTAGACAAAATAAACAATCTATTAGCTTAAAGATGTCATCTCAAGTGTGAAAATTTTTACAGCTTAAAGTATTGAAGCCTTAAAATTACGCTTTTTAAATGCTTTAATTCGGCCAAGCGGGAACTGACGCATCCCAAAAATTAAATACCGTCCGTTGCAGATTCTCACAAAGTTTGAGCAAAATTAAAGGCTCGGTTCACACGAGCGTTGAAAAAACGTGCGTTTCAACGCGCGCTGGTTTTGTCAACGCTGGAGTTATCCTAAAAGGCGCGCTAATGTTCAATATACTTCTGTGTTATGCTGAAACGGGCGATAGCTAACGCACGTGTTAACCGAGCCTAAGCAATTTCAGCTTTGCCAATTAGAAGTTTACATATCCGTCTTAGCTATTTAGCTTAAAGCTTTAAGTCAAGTAAAAAGCTTATTAAAAAATAAATTGTGGAAATGAAAAAAATTTGTTCAAAATTTTTTCTTAGCTTTTTCGCACTTTTTCAACATACCCACTCAGATCATGTGATCATATCATATCGACACTTTCAGTTTAATTACAACTTTTCAAAAAAAAATGTTGTAAATTAGTCGATGCATTTCATGTAGCTATGCAGTTTCAAAAATAGTAATAGATAAAGAATTTTCGTCACATGTTAAATGTCCTTTTTTTTACTGTTTTTCCAATGAAACTTTATTTTGCTTTATATTTTACTATAAAATTAATATAATGTCACACCCGTTACATTTTTGGAGTTACTTTGTATCCATTATTTAAAAGTTTATGCTAAAGTTACTCATGACTCTAATAAAGAACATAACACATGGGTCAATAAGTCCCGGGACTAACATGAAAATAACGCCATCTTCTAATTTTTCTCCACCTTTTTTTATAGCCCCGGCTTTCAGATGATATATGTAAAAATTTGATGAAAGTTTGGCGTTTAGATTAAAAGTTACAGTGTTTTTACTGAAGGTTCTTTTTTCTGTTTATGAACAATGGGCGAAAAATAATTCGAGGGTTGATTTAACATTGGTTTTTGAAGGGGAAAAAAAATGGCTCGATAAATGTAATTCGGCCTCGCAGACACAAATGACGGCGAATGCTCAGGTCGCCCGAATTCAACAGTTGTCCCAGACAATATCAAAAAAGTACATGAAGGCGTTTAGGACGATCGGTAATCAAAATTGCGTGAGATAACAAACGAGTTGAAGATATCAGAAAGAAGTGTATTCACTAATTTGCATGAACATTGTCAATGAAAAAGCTGTGTTCATAATGGGTGCCGCGTTTGCCCGTTTTTTTGATAAAAAAACACCAACGCGTTTATAATTCAACGCCCTGTTTGGAGTTGTTTAAGCGAAATACAACGGGTTTTTTGCATCGATATGTGACAGTGGATGAAACAGGGATCAATTACTACACGCCAAAATCAAAAAGATCACCAGCTGAGCGAACAGCAGCCGGTGCAAGCCGGTTGCAAGCTGTTTAAAGCGTCAAAAAAGGATGCTTCACTAAAACCACTGTAACTTTTAATCTAAATGCCAAAATTTCATCAAATTTTGACTCATGTCAATTGGAGACCAGAGCTACACTGTAAGGTGGAGAAAAATTAGGAGGTGGCGTTATCTCTATGTTAGTCCCGGGACTTAATGACCCATGTGTTATGAAGTATTTCTAAAATGGTATCAATTTATTACTTATTCCTGGAAAATTTTAGGCAATTTGATCTCAAACTCAAAATATTGAAAAAAGAGCTTTCAAAAGAGCAACGTCTCACCCGTTAAGGACTTTAAAAAAATTTTCTTAATTAAATTAAATATAAAATTATATAATTATATGTATAAATTCACATGTTCCAAGGCATAAACGATAGAAAAAATTTACCCTTGGCTCGTACAACACAAACCTATCTCCGATCCTTACAAATCAACACGATGCATTTATAAGAGCTATAGGGGGGTGAGCATTGGTTTAAGTTTAAGAAAAAAAAACAAATAAAAGTCATAGCAGGGCACCGTTAATCAAATAGTAAACTTCTTTAATCGCATATACGTTACTAAAGAATTTAACTTTGTTAAACGTTAAAGCGTTACATTTCAGAAGACTTAACACAAGTTAACGTTAATCGTTCATCCGTTAACAAGTGATAAAAACTGAATTTTTTATATCGTTGCGTTAGTGATCTTCTCATAGAAACTGTTAGTTGGGGTTCTGGAAGTTAACGGGTTAGGAACAAAAAAAAAAGACGGGTATAATTGGAGCGTTTAATTTAGTCATCTGTCATAATGTGGGTATTCCCCTTCATGAGCATTAATATGTTGAAGTTCTCATCTGAAAGCGAAGCTCGTTTCGGCGCTAAAATTTCTTTACCTGTGGAAAAAGACGTTCAACTGCAGAGCTTACAGCGGTACAGTAGTACTATATTTAATAAACATATTTATGAATATCTGTTCCCCGCTTCGTTAAACAAGTCTTTTGATTTCGTGTTAAGCCACATTTCGACTACTGTCATAC
The DNA here is from genome assembly GCA_963662105.1 of Meiosimyza platycephala. Taxonomy (NCBI): domain Eukaryota; kingdom Metazoa; phylum Arthropoda; class Insecta; order Diptera; family Lauxaniidae; genus Meiosimyza; species Meiosimyza platycephala. The sequence goes on along the minus strand of OY759211.1, from coordinate 63,919,126 downwards.
GTTTCCAGCCATATCAACTGGACCTTCTGGTGAAAAGCCACGGTAAGTTGGCACTGTCCGACGTCCAGAAGTGATCCAAACCTTTTCTCTATGCCATTTAATAAGGCATTGGCTAGAGCTGTGCAGTTTAATAGGCCCTTAGACTTTATATTTTTTTAATTTAACAAGGCAGTTGCAACTGTCGGTAGCAGTGACCCGAGGTATGTTGAGCTTCTTCTTGAATACGATCGAAGGCACCGAAAGTACTTGTTGTCAGAACGTGTTTTTCGCGGTGCGTGCGGTATTTTTTTGGTAAATAGGATTAACGATTAACGTACTTAAGGAAATTTAACGGAAGTTAACGAGTCCGTTACCATTTTTTAAAGTTAACTTAAAAGTTAATCAGTTAGTCGAAATATTAACTTCGTTAATTAACGATTAACGGATTAACGAGGTAATGCCCAGATTTCAATCTACCAATCAGCTAAAGTTTATCTTTTGATAAGCTAATGTAATAAACTTTGCAATTGCTTATAAGAATTGTCATGCGATTAAAAAGTGCTGCAGACAGGAGGAAAGTTTAAAGAGAATAATTTTTTTTTTAATTCTCTGAATTCTATTTACATGAATATTATAAAATGGTGACCATACTTGGCTGGCGTACCATAAGTAAGCACTCATAATTGTATTATATAAAGTCATCGTTACAAAGGGCTATTAAATTATTTTACCCATCTCTTAATAAAGCCAAGAAGAGAATACAATTTTTTACAAATTCGGTTAATATGCTCATTTAACGTCTATTTAGCATCAAAATGTATACTTAGGCCTTTGACTAAATAGAAAGGACAAGTTTTCTTATCTTCAACTTTGTAATCAAACTCTACAATATTCTTCTTCGTGAAATAAAAATAAAAGCTTGTCATTTATCCGGCATAAGATGTTTACAACTCCAAACTTCAAAGGATTTCAAATCAGAATGAAGGGAAAAGTATCACCAACCGCCTTCACGATTATATGATTTCCAAAACTGTTTTAAAAATTAAAAAAAAAATTTTATTAAATTATAGAATATTTTGCTACTATTCTCGAAAATAGCCTCATTTGTAGCCCAAGAGCAAAAGAAGCGATTAGAATACGAAAGCATTATCTATGTAAATAAATGTATTGACACTTATGAGGTGTCTTAATAATTTCTAACAAATTGAAATGGGATTAAGGATAAAAGCAAGTTTAATTGTCAACTTAGCAATATAAATGCATTCAAATGAATTGATTTATGTTCAAGTCTTAATTTTTCCTTTTAAATAATGCACTGCAATTTGGAAAACTATTTATTTATTTTACCCAAAGAGGAATATGAAATAAATAAATTAACTTTTGTAAGGACATCGAACGGGTAATAACATAAAAAATATGGCAACACATGTCAATTATTTAAGTACAATACCGAAGGCCACAAAATCATGTCAAATCTACATGTTAAACATATAAATAAATTAGTATGACAAGCTCATAAGCACATACAAGTGTGTGCGAAATATAACTACCCAGTTGGGATTTCAGTCATTCTATTTGAAGTCAATATTATTTTTGAATTGATTGGAGTCTCCACCTAATACATTACCATATCTCTATATTGTTTATACACATAAAATTGCTTATATGGAAATGGTTTGTAACGCTTTGGCGCAAAATATACTAACCCGATTTTAATAAGTTCTTTTTTAAAACAACGTTTTTGTGCTAAAGAAGGTTATTGCGTACTTATTTTCTTTATTTTTTAAAGTTATATATCTTTTTTTTTAGTTTATTTTTGATCATTCGTTGCTTATGCTGCTTCTTGAATTCTGTGTTGTTATTGTGACAGATCACAACTGCCTTGGTTTTTAACGTAAACGTTTACCTTGAAAAACTTAAGGCCACGGTGTGCCGTGCCACACTTGAATTACTTTATATACGTCCCTTATGATTGGACGACTGCTATTGTTACAGTTACCAAGTAAAGTTATGTTTAAGGACATAACTTCACTCTTGGTTTGAGTTGAGATCGATCTTCAACCTTAATGCCTTTGGAACGGCCACCAGGTTCAGAAAATGCAACTCCACACTGTGCGTAACATTTTGCTCTCCCCGCGATTTGGGTTTCAACCACAGTCACCACGATGCACCCTCGGAGGAGCCTAAGCTCAAAACGAGCCAAGTACAGTACAGTTAACTATCTACTTCCAGTTTGAGCTTACCATTACGCCCTCGGGCACTGGTAAGCCCCCGTCGAACATGATAATGGGTTGGGCAGACTTTGCGCAGATCACTACTTTAATCCGTCTACAAGCATTAGAATGGAGTCCTTAAGATAGTAAACGGTCGGTCTAAATTTCTGATTCGGGAAAATTCGGTAGAGAATGAACGTTAATGACAGTGCTTGATGGACGACTTCTTACAAGGAACTATTTAAGTAGTAGCTTTTAAGAGGGCAACCATATTCAATTTTTTAAATTTTGATGGGCTAAATTTTTGTTTTTAATAAAATAAAAATTTTAAAAAAAAATGTTTAAGGTTTTTTATTATGTTTTCCATAGTTTTTAAGATGTTCCGTTTCAAAAAATATTTAACATTTCTGAAAATAATTTTTTTGAAGTTTAAATTTGAACATATTCACCTTTAGATAATCACTAAACTATATACCTATTGAAATCAAAAATTTTGGTGAAAAAGTCAAAAAAGTTTGTATTCAGAAAAAAAGTGTGTCGCAGAAAAAACTTAAGTTTTGTTTTTCAGTTATAAAAAAACACCAAATAAACTTTTTTTCATTTTTTATTAATGACTAGTATTCAGAATGTAAATAACTTAAAACTTAATAAGAACTTTTTTTCTATAAAAATTTCTAACTTTATTCTTAAGGCCCTTCATTAAATTTTGCTCAGTTGTTTTATCGACAGTACGGTTTGACTAAATGATTTTCAAAAATTGGATAATGTTCTAAGCTAAGGTCACAACGCCATGAAATTAATGTAAAAGGAGAAATAGCCGTACGTAAAATAAGGATTTTTAAAATTAATGGCAAATAAATGAGAATCTTAGGCTTAGGTTAGGCAAGAGTGGCAGTCAGTTACGAACCGTCTCACTTAGACTAAATATTGATCCATTGTGGTATTTGATTAAACCCTCTCATTGAACCAATCAGATTTCGTAATCAAACTACTTACCTGACCTATATTAGCATGTCAAGGGTCATCAAATAAAAACGAACCAAGTGTTTTGTGGCATTTTCTAGCAAGTTCGGGGCACGAGCAAAGAAAATGTTTAATGTTTTCTTCCTCCTCTACATCCCTACAACTTCTACAGAAGTCAAAGGACCGAACACTTAATCTCTCCGCAGGATGCTGCGTCTTCTATCGCTATAGCGTCTGCCTGAAAAACGCTATATCAGCCTAGTAGCTGATTGAAAAGTCCCGGGCCTGACACAGAGAGGGCGTCACAAATATCGAATCCTTATTATTTTTGACAGCACCTATCCTTCAAAAGGCTACAAGTGAAATTTCATTAACATCTGTCAGGTAGTTTGGTTTTCACAGATGTCCAAAGTGCATCACCTCTGTGTTTTTTTTAACTATGGAACAAAACGAATTTCGCATTTTGATAAAACATGGCTTTGTGATCGGAAAAAACGAGAAGCGAACATTTAAATGACTCTAAAAACATCACAGCACATCTGCTCCGCCGAAAACAACTGTTTACAGATGGTTTGCTGAAATCAAAATGGGTCGTACGAGCACCAGTGATGCACCACGTTCGGGCCGGCCAAATGAGGCTACTACTTCAGAAAAGATCAAGAAAATTCATCTGATCCTTTTGAAAGACCACAAAGTGAAAGGGAGAGTGCTAGAAGACATAATGAAGTTACATGTTTAAGGTCATCCAGATTATCAAATAAAAATGAACCAAGTATTCTGTGGCACAAAGAAAATGTTTAATATTTTCCTCCTCCTCCACAGCCCTACAATTTCTACAGAGGTCAAAAGACTGAATACCTAATTTCTCCGCATGTCTGCCGATGAGGTAGTGGCCCGTTATGACTGCAACAACTGACGGGATACTATGTCTAGTGAGGGTTTTCAGTACTAGAGAATGTTTGGCGTTCCACTTCGACCAGATTTGTTTAGTTATATTGCAAGTTGATCCTTGGGTCCATCTTTTGTTAGCCTTTTTTATCATGTCTTCTTTAAGCAGTAACTTGCAGATAGCAAGTGGCTTGCTTACACCTTCCTTGTCCTAAGGAATTTGTGCAGTAGTCCCCTGCCTAGCTAGTTCATCAGCTAAAATGCTGAGCCATCTCAAGAGACGAGCGGAGTTTTTGAGCCACTAGGAAGACTGATTCGAAGCAATTCTAATCTTCAGTTCCTTAGAGCAAACACCATAACCAACCTGGTTATTTAGCTTGGAGTCATCCGAGTAGAAATGAATATGACCCCTTCTCCCCGGGAGTCCTCCCATCAGTTGCTTTCCCAACTTAATTTCCTATCCAATACCAGACCAAGATACCTTGTACAACGTTTTAGTGCCCTTTAGTGAAGATGGAAAAATGACAATCTTAGTCCGACTTATAGGGTTCCGGTGTAGTTAATTTGAGGGCAGACATACCTTCAGGTTTAGAAGCAGCTCATATTGACAAGTAATTACAACAACGGCGCATTGAAAGCAAACACTAAAACACTCGAGGTTTCATTTACATATGATAGCTCCAGGAGTTTTCTTGTGAGCATACAGGGTTGTCATACCAAAGGTTTTGCAGTCGTTACCATTTTAATTAATAGTTTCCTATTAGGCAACAACGAATGTGTACAAATTATAGTACAACAACAAGAATATTCATATGAGAATGCATGTGAATTAACTCTTCTACAAATTGTTATTGTAAATACATATACAATATAAGCATTGTAAGTATGTACGTATGCACATGTGTATACAGTTAAGTAATCAATAGCAACAATACGTTGTAACAACAACAAATAAAGACAACTAGGAATAATATTTAATAATTTAAATAAATGTTGTTTTGACGAAGTTATCCTTTGGCTGTATGAAAAATTAACCAGCAAACCCTCAAGCATGCAATAAATTAGAAATTGTTGTTGTTATGGGTATGATTGTATGCGTGTGGTGTGTCTTTATTTACAGTATAAATAGAAACAGTTAAGTGGATTATTTAAAATTAAATGCTTCTGCGATAACAGGCATTTAATTGAATATGAAAATAGGAGAATGTGTGCGTAGGTATGTCCTTGCCACACACTCGTCACATACTTGCATACATTCACATGTACATACAAGTACACACTAGTGAACACATTAGCTAGTAATAAGTTAACAATCGGAAATTAAGCCAGCTGCTGCTGTCACAATGACATTTGTTATATCTTTTGTATTCGACATGGCCAGTAACGCCCCCTAGTAGCAAATTGTGCAATGCAATAGCAACAACAATAATACCACCACTACCACCACCATAATCAATTGCGTTCATGCTTTGCAAGAGCAATGTTTGCGGTTGCGGCTGTTGCTATTCAATGATTTGGTCTGCCACAGGATGTGCTCTATCAGATATTTGTATTAACGTGTGCGTTAACCTACCATATAAGCTGGTGAATTATTCAATAAATATTTCAATTCAATCAGCATAAATAATAAACGAATGTTAAAACTATTCACTATTTGCCATAGTGCAGTCATTGCAAAAGGTTACTTAATAATAATTTTTCTTTACCAAAAGGAGTCATATTTGATTAGATCTTGGTGGCTGCAATAATAATAAAACAAAGAAATATGTTTCTTTCTTCGTACTGCAGACAGTGCGGCGCCAGAAGTAGTTGAAGCTGCAAATATATAGGGTTGCATTGTTGAATCGTGTCCCAAACATGGATTGTCACCCATCTTAACTTTTTGGGAAAGGCTTCGAAAGGTAACCCAATATGTTCTATTTAGGCTCTTCGAGCTCTATCCTTTGGCATAAATTTCAAGCTGTAATCTGTATTAACAAAAAAAGAACACCGTTGGCAACCTATGTTTGCGACAGGATTCAACAATGCACTTGAAAAAAAAGCTCCAAAAAATCTTCTAGCCAAAAAAAACATACAAAACAGTGACTTTTTGAGGATGCATCAAAGTAACAATCTCTCTAAAGATTCATCGGTCCAAATATAACAAAAAAAATTTGCATCAAGTTATATTTGCTCGTGCATCCAATCTGCGCTTGAAATGGTCGGGAGGCTTCAATTCCTGCATTTACTGAATTTTGTTCAAATTCGATGTTACGTGGTTTTCGATGGGCTTAATTCCTGCGCACGATGAAAATTTGATGTGTTTAGGCTCTCGGAAAACCGAGTGAATGCGATCACCATTAAAAGCACTTTTGAATAAACGAAATTCAAACTAAACTTATTGGATTGAGACTTGACGCATTGAACACTACTCCAACTTTTGTGCTGTAGTGCTTTCTGGTTTTATAACCGTGTGCTGAGGTAAATACGAGTCTACTACTACTACTAGTGGGGAAATCTCGAATTTTGGGAATGAATTTTTTTTTCAAATTTGAAATAAGGATTTTTACTCAAATGTGGTTCCCCTCTAGGGAATTGTTTAAAAGCGATGTCTCGAGAAAATCCTAGATTTATTTCTTGGGGATTGTAACTTTTGAAAGGCAGAGTGACCATATATCGACCTTTTACGTCACGCTTGGTCGTCTCTTTATAGTTTTCCTCACAAAACTTATCAGCTTGGGTAAAAAATGTCTCCTTACAAAGTTACTTCAACTCAAAAAAACGTGCGATGAGTGGATCGATCGCAACTTCGGGTATACAAGGATAATTGTCTATAGTTCGCCACCGGCCACCGATGCCTTCGACAATTTTAACACTAAAATTGTTAATGACTGTAGATAACGTTATACTCATACAATGTAAATTTTTATGTAATAATTTTGCTGCAAGAGTACAATATTTTGATCGCTTCCACATACTATGGGCGCTCTTTCAAGTCATACCTCTCAGGTTTTTCGAAATTTTTTTGTGTAGCTCTTGTTTGTATTTTTTTGTATACTTTATGTATTAATTTGAAAACAATTAAAAACATGGGAAAACCAGACAAGTGGTATAAGCTTAAAATCGGTTCGTTCTTTTCAAAGTAATGACGATTTTTCTAAACTTGTTTCGCCTTTACATTAACCCTTAATTTATCTAAAAATATATATTACGTTGCATGGTTTGTCAGACTTGTTTCATGTTATTTTTATGGTGGCATTGTTTTTCACAGTACTTAAACTCAAGAAAAATTTAACCCAAACATAACTAATACGATTCTTGTTGAAATCACATGAACTAAATTTGTATGAGGAATAAAAACACTTTTCAAATGTTAACCTCAAATATTTAACGTGAGATTAAATGTTAAAACAACATTCTAAATAACCATATTAATTTCTTTAAAAAGAAATTTTAGATTAAACTTGATTTTAATAGTAACCGATTAGCTGTAGATACATGGCTTATGGAAGCTCCCTTATTTTTAGACACAAGTTCTCAATCATTTTGTCCATGCGGTTGTCTTATTTTTCTTTAAAGTGAAATGCCGTTTACTCGGATTCTTTTTTTTTTTTCATTTATTTTCTTGTGTTACAACAAATTTATTTAATCTGACCCTTGTAATATGTAAACACATCGATTGACGCGTGCTTTGCATGAGCAAAACGGTATCAATTGGGGGCTCGTTAAAGTGACGCATTTGAACGTTTGTAATATAAATCCCCTATCCCAAATTATAAGTTCTGCACCAGTGTCCTATAATGAATGGTAATTATTGTGGTTGTTTTGTCTGTCGTCTTATTGGTAGCTGCTGTTGTTGTAATTATATGGTGACACCTGCAGATGTGGTTTTTGTTATTTTCCGCTTTTTTTGCCCTTTTAGTACTTTTTTTTTGTTGTAGCTTGATCTCCTAAATATACTTGGAATTCGAGTTCTTATATAGTAAATGCATTGTTAAGGGTATCCTAAATTATCAAATTGAACATTAATAGTTTTAATCATTTTACTGACCAGAGCGAAAATATTCGCATTTGTTCATCATTCAACTTGGAAAATATAAAAAAAAATATTATATCCATTTTTGGTCCAAAAATCTTCATACGAAAAGATTTGACAGAGCAACAATTATAAACTTCAAAAATATTAAAATATGTGACCTGGTCTATGAAAAGGGGGCTTACGTGCGAAAAAGGGAAACAACTCGTTTCGTCTATCCAAATCGGTAAAAACGTGGAAAATAATTTTTTGACACCTAAGTTCCCTTTTCATAGACCAGAAGCTCGTTTCTGTAACTCGTATCGATCGCAGTTACCGACTCATATTATCGATTTGACGTCACTCTCACCTGAACTGTTTCTGTAATGATTTGAATCGACTTCTGTTAAAATGTTTAAAATGTCACTTTTGTCACTGACTCTGCAGTAAGTGAGAATTTTACCGATTCAATAATGTTGTGTAAATATGAAGTAGCAAGTACTCAAAATAAATTTCTTAAACCGGGTACTTTCGCTGAAGTTGCATTTTTTACTGATTATAATCTTTTTGTTTATTATAGAACGTTTTAGTTTTCAAGATAATGGCCCGTAATGATATTAGCAAAATTAAGAGCTCTCTAAGTTAAAACCTAGTTTTTACGTAAAGTCGAACATACAGTGACCCCATAAAAAAAAGAAAAACTTGCATTAAATCATGAGAAAATTTTTAAAAATAGATTACCCTGCGTTATTGACACAAAACATTATAGACACAGTGAACAAAAGGAATAATAAAAAGCTGGAAGATGGCAGGCAGCCTTAGGGGTTAGGACTGTGAACTCACAGCTCACACTGCATGAGTTCGATACTCGTAAGTCCGAATGTTGTTTTTCTAAAAGCTCGTTTGTTCGATTTTACGTAAGAACTAGGTTTTAACTAGGAGCGCTCTCTTAATCTTGCGACTATCATTACAGGCCAATGTGTTTTAAAACTGTAACATATCTACATAACAGTCCGAAATTTAAGCAAAAAAATATTAGTAAATCGCTCAATTCATATCTAAATGCCTCAGAATAATTTTTCTCTAACGCTCCCTTATAGATAGCGCCAAAAAAATACCTACAAATTGCAAATCCCCGCGGATCTTGTTGGTCATCGACGTCATTATTGTCTTCGAACTGACAAATATGATGAAAAATTTCACGAAATCGTATCCTAATCGATTATAATCGACTTTATATATCTTATTTGTAAAAGTCACTAAAGCTTGAGCTATTCAGTTGAACCGTCTTGAAATCCCGCATCGTAGAAAACGTCATAGGTCCCAATGAAACTTGTCGGTCATCAGAAGGTTAATAACACTAATGTGAATTCAGGGTAATTTGGGATCGCTGAGCTGGAATTTGTCATCAGAGTTTGGTCTTCATGTCAGCGTTTCGGCATAGCTGTAAATTAACCGATAATTGACACGGTTGCAAACTCTATTGTAAGTAAGTAAGTAAGTTACATACGAGACAAATGACTGAAAATTTCTTATAGCATATGCTTTCAGAAACCTATAGTATAGCATAAGGCACAATTCGCTTTAGTATATTTCTATATTTACATTACACTCTTATTGTGCTGGAAAATGAGGATAGACTACTTTACACTAAAACTCGACCCATGCGAGCACAACTAAAAAAACGCAATACAATATTACGAAGAATTTCGGGCCAAAAATCAATGAGATTTTTACTCTTCTACAAATTTTATTTTGATATGTTTTTTGATTTAAGGCCTCTTTATATGTGAATTTGAACAAACTGACAAAATGACGATTTTGGTCGAGTTCTAACGGCTATATTGGGTCAAATGTTTCTTTTTATTAAGAAATCAGCAGTGAATTCGTGTTCAGCGATCAATAAACATTTGCCATACTATGTAGTTACATTTGAGCTGGGAAAAGAATTTTGCCTATGGGAACTCAATTTGATTTGCTTGATATATTTTTTACCCTTTCTGGAAGCGCCACACGTCTGCTTGGGAAAACGGGTCCATATTTTTACAAACCGTTGGAATACACAAACTTTAAATTTTGAAAAGACTTTTTAAGTAGATGTGACACAATTAAAGTCGAAAAATTTTATTTAAACCATTACACGAAGTTATGTCAGGACATTATGCTAAAAACTAAAGAAATATGTATGTATTATAATCTCTGGCACGTTTCGAAAAAACTTGTATTATACATATGTATATTTGGGATTTTATTTAACCACTCTTTTAACTTTGAGGCAATATTTCAACACAGCTCTAAAGTAAATTTTGCTGCTGCTCTTTTCAGTCTTATTTTATTAACTATTTAAACTTTTACTTTTTTTTTATTTCAAAAAGTTGTAAAACTGCTAAGCAAACTACAACGATGCTACCGTAAAAGTAAAGATAAAATTTCCCCCATAAAAACTTGCACATTGGCACTAAAACATTCGCACAAAAACTCATGCTCAGATTATTTAGCGGTGGAGAGAGCGAATTCACAAGTGTTGCATGAAAGCAGCAGCTGTCAAGTGCTGATGCGCTTCTCAACATTATGTCTTAAGCAAAGCCTGAACCCGATTTCACATTTATCCGCTCAAGGCAAGGCGAGGCAATGCTTTGCTATGAAAAAATCAATATATGCTGGTGGGGTTCAAACTAGAAATGTTATGATATTTGATATATCGTATCGATGTTCCAAGTCCAAAAGTTGTTTTTTTTTTTTAAATTCTTCAGTACAGCATTTTAAGCTCTTAACAAAGTTTTCCAACTTCCGCTTCTGCATGATGCAGTTTCAAATTTCGACAGCTATATCAAAAACCAGACCTACATATCTATACTATTTACATAAAATTGCTTATATGAAAATAGTTTGTAACGCTTTGGCGCAAAACATGCTGAACCTAATTTAATAATTTCTTTTTTAAAACAACATATTTTCGCTAAAGAAGGTTATTGTGTACTTAGTTTTTTATTTTTTAAAACTAAATATTTTTTTGGGTTAACTTTTTGCAAAGCCTCTCACAAAAATTGCCGTTTGATTCTTCATTGCTTATGCTGCTTCTTGAATTCTGTGTTGTTGTTTTTTCTTTCTTCTCATTAGTATCGTTTGTATAGGTCGTGTGCTTGCGCAACCGCGGGTCCCACTAGTTCAAAACAATATAATTACTCCCGGAAAAAATATTTTGCGAATACCGTTCACTTAGCACTCGCCATATACCTCTCCCTGAGGAAAATCCAAATCGACTGTACTCGTGTTTGCCTCATGAACGTAGATAACGTCAGTTTGCATTTGTGGTACATTTGTAATTTTTTCAGTACTTTTGCGTTGTGAAAAATTTGTTTCAGTAGATACATTCGACAAATTTTAAGTATATCAGGCGCATTTTCACTATAGTATTTAGTAAATTTTAGAAAACTTTTGGTGAAGTGTGCGTAAAAAAAGTCGAATAACCTTTTTTCTTTTTAGTAAATTGGTGTCCATAACCAAAAAAAAGTACATTCGGTCTTCTCGACTCAGTACATTTCCAAAAATCCTAAATGCCATCACTGAATAACATAAGTTATTAAAGTCTTTAAAATTATCAAAGTTTGCAGAAAGTTAGAATATAACTATCGCCAAATACAGAGCGATGTCGCGTTGTGTAGCTTGTAACAAATAAAAAAACTTTGTTTATGTTTAAAAATTTAACTAAAATTTTAAACCGATATTTTTTTTTTTTGCCACGAGCCAGCCGCTATGAAAACTCTGTATGTTTTTGTTTTCTAACGATTTGGTGAGATCTCGAAAGCATAAGCGACGTTTCTACTTTGTCGAGTTAACGTCGAAGTTGTTATTTTGCTTTTGTTGTGCCCGAAGTCTTTGTAACTTAAATTTACTTCGGCAAGCAACTTCTTTTTACACGCTTGAGAGTGATTCTTGAGTCATGTTTAGCTTATGTCTTTCAACTTGCAATGTACACTTACACAAAACACACATACACATATATACAAATTAACAAATGCACAACGAATAAAAATATACTTGCTAAAACGTGTACAAAAAAAAAAAAAAAAAAAAAAAGAAGAGAAGTTACAGCGCCTGAGGATATGCTTTTATTTTTGTTTCTTCACCTTTTATTCTGTACACTGCTACGTAGACACTTTGGTCATGTCTGCATAAGTGTGTGTACGTCATTAAATGTGTTGGTGTAAAGTGAGTTTAATAGATAAGCTGAAGTACTGAAGGTTGACAAAATGCGAACAATAAAAACAACAACGTCGCCAGCAACAACAATAACAACTGCACTTAAAGTACAACAAAGTTTAATAAAGAAAAATTTAAAAATTGCTGAAGAGAAGAAAAAAATATTCAACGATAAACAAAAAAAAAGTGGAAAAACTAGCAACAATTTCTGACATGGAAAATACGAAAAATTATAATAGTTTTTATCTTTTTATCTTTTAAGCAAAGTTTGAATTGCGAACTAACTCGGTTAAAGCGAGCAAGTGTAGCAGGTAGACCCGCCAAAAAGTTCTGAGACAGTGCGAGCTGTTTTTTATCTCCTTATTTGCCCGTCTTATGATAAAACAAAAACAAAATTTTAAAATCAAAAATGAACACAAAATATTAATCTCTTTGAAATTTTATTTAACCCTATAAACAAAGAGCTTCATAGCATATGGACGTCATTCAACATGGAAACATTTTTTTATTAAACGAAAAGTTAGACGGTGTCTAACTTCTTAAACAGCATTCTTGTTAAACAGAACGAATTGCTATTCGTTGATTAAAATTTGTGGAATTCAACAATTCATTTCTTTGAATCAAAGAAAAAGTTTGCAAAATCAAAACCCTTTGTTCTTTGATTTTACAAATTCAAATTATCTGATTTTACAACAAAATATTTTAGCGTAATCAGCAAAATTTTCACTGATATTGCAAATAAAAAACTTCCATTGTCTGATCAGGGGAGGAAACTTTTTTTTTTGTTTATTAAATACTTTTAAATTAAAAAATAAAAAAATTAAAAAAAAAAATATGTCGTCGCCGGGATTTGAACCGAGAATTTCCCTGATTAGACAATGCTTGTTACGCAGTTTAACCACATCATTTTAGTATGTCTTAAAAATGCTGTCGGTGTATGAGTTGGGTAAGATGAGCATCTTTGAACAGTGGCATGGCGCTGAGAACACAGGTTCAATTCTCTGATCGGGTGACAAGTAAAAAAAAGTTAATTTCTCTGAAGTTTTAAAAAAACGTGTATTACAATTAAAATAAGAATGACTACAATAAGTACCAACAAATAAGAACATATAGGAAATAGAGAAAAAAAAAGAATTAGAGGAAAGTAAAAAATCAAAAAAGAAAAATTTTTTTTGCGAATTTATTCAACAACAAAACTTTAGGAAAATCATCAAATGTTGTTTTGAAATCAACTAATTTATTTTAAGTATTAACAAATCATCATCATCAAATCAGCGAAATTGATTCGCTGACTGAAAATCATACCCAACATTCGTTGAAATCGGACCCGGAATTGTTTGATTTGAGCGAATCTTTTTTTTCTGTGTATACGCGTATAGCCGTTTCGTGAACCTTCTAGGGTTAATTTGGCTTTGGATGATAACGTCTGGTGAAGAAACAAATAATTTCTATTGTTTCTTAATAACAGAATTTGAAGAGTTATTCAGAAAAAAAACTTGAAAACCTTGAAGCTAAAGGCCAAAGAAAAAAACATTTTAAAAAAGTTATTTGAAACTATTGGTGCGTCTTGCTGTTTTTTTCATAATGAAATTACTCCCTTAATATCTCATTCTACACGGAAAAAACACCAACTCAAATTTTATTAAAAATTATTAGGAGATTGTAAAAATTAAAATCTGAAAACAAATATTCCTTTTTTATAGTAATAAATAGAAAATCATTATGAAAAATTCTATTCTAGTTTGTAATTATTTTCATTTTACATTTTTTAATAAGTACATATTAAAAATTAATTTCTTCATTTTAATTATCACATAAAAAATTTGAAATTTTACAAAGATTTTATTAAATTTCAATAAATTGCAACATTAGAATTTTTACATATTTCATATTGTAATATATGATTCCCGCTATATAATTTTTAAAAAGTAGTTATAGAAAAATTATTTCAAGATTATTAATTTTTATTATATTGAATTTTATTTCTCTTTTGTGTTTTGTGTTTTTTTTTTTGTTTGAGTTCTCAACATGTTCATGCAAAAAAATAAATATATAAGGCTTGCCAAACTCTTTCTAATTGGCTTTGAAGTAATGTGTTGAACAGAATTGGGACGGGGTCGGGAAAGCGGCAACGGAAACTCGCTGGCCGTCCCAATTTTGTTCAACACACAAAAAATTTTAAAAATAAATTTCAGTTATTATTATTTCATCATAAAAACTTTATAATATACTTTTTAAAAAATAGTACAGTCCTTTTAAAATATAATAATTTAATGCAGAAATTTTAAAATCTACTTTGTAAAAATTAAAAACTTGCATTCGAAAAATTAATGCCTGCTTGATGCAATTTTTATATTACGCTTAGTAATTTTTAATAGACACTCGAACCGTTTCTAAATTACTAAATTATCTACTAATTTTTCTTAAATTTTGATTAATGTTTACAATAATTTCGTGTTTCGTTTTTTCCGTGTATATGCTCTCTTCCAAAGTAGCAAAAAAAAACCAATAAAAGAGAGTTTGTTCTTTGAACTTAAAAGCCAAATACAAGCGGTACAAATGCGAAGAATAAAAACAACAATAACAACACAAAATGAAAAAGCATTAGCAACGAAAAATCAAATGACAATTTTTGTGTGAGGTTTTGCAAAAACCAATCATTAAAAAAAAAGGAATGCTCTTTGAGCATAAATATGCTGTTTAAAAAAAAAATTATTAAAATCGGTTCAGTATATTTTACGCCAAAGCGTTACAAGCCATTTTTATGTAAGCAATTTCATATAAATAGTATAGATAAGAGACATTGAGAATTTGAGATGAAGATAGACAGCTTAAGGGATCATTTAAATAAACTTTTATACGAAAATTTGATTGCGTCTACAGTGGTGTGACTAGGGGGAGAGGGGTTGTCGTCCCGGGCGCCAAGTCTTGGAGGGGGGGCGAAAAAATAAATTTCATTATAATAATTTATTTGCAAAATGTAGTTAGAGGAGGGGGGGGGGAGGAGGATAGTTCTTTGTCCAGGACAAAAAATATTCGAGGAACACCAGAGTGCGTTTTTAAACAAAACTTTTTTTTTATTACATGGCAGCAACAATTAAAAAAAAAAAACAATTAAAGTTATTTAAGTAAATACTAATTTTTAATATTCATGAGCAAAAAACTAAAAGTCAGTTCAAAGATCCGACGGCAAGCAACGTACGTTGCTTGGCACGAGTAGTAAAATTGACTTTTCAATATTAGCACATTTGAAAAATATAGCGTGCGGCGACACTGCTCAGCTGCGCATTTTCCTAATATGCCTATTTCGATAGTTCATGATCGTCTGAGCACAACCCACCAGGTTGTCACTCAGTTGGTGGAGCCAGGTCGTACGATGGGCTCAACTGAAGTATCCTTGGACAAAATTCATTTCCCAACTTTAATTGACATATTGCAATGTTTAAAAAGTATCCGAGATTCATTATTTAAAATAAGTAAAAGCGCGTTAAAGAATTTTGTCTGTATGCCGGCAGCACTGTATGGTGACGAAAACATCGACAAAATCAAAAAGTTAGTGCTCAAAAATTATCGCATGAGTGTTACGAGAGTTGGGACAAGAACTCAATTTTGTCTAAAAAGAGCATCGAAAGCAGGGTGCCGAAGACATGATATCTCGACCTTCTACGGATCTCACCTTCATGAAATGCATAAAAGGCGAAGAGAGATGGCTCAACGAGTACGACTTCCAATCCAGTCAGCAGTCTTCGGAATGAGGCTTCAAAATCAATACAAAACCCAAAAAGCCATATCAAAGACGCTAGAAACCCAAAAAAATGATGAGGAGTACTCTGCATTCCTTTCAAAAGGAGGAAAAGTAAATAAGGAATATTATTTAGGCGTCATGAAGAGCTTGCGTAAGAATGTCTGGTAAAAAGAGCCAAATCTGTGGAAACGTAAGGATTCCAAAAATTAAACGTATGCCAATCGCCTGATTTTTTCCTGTTCCCGAAGTTCCTCTTCGAGTAAGGCGCTTCGAGTCGGCTGCAGCCATAAATGCAAATTCGCTGAAGGTTATTAGTCAATCAGCCTATGAAAAATGTATGGAGGGCTGTATCAAGTGGTGGCTTAGTGGTAGTGCGAGCGGTGGGACCTACTTTGAAGGCGCCGACAAAATGATTTTGAAAAATATATAATAAGGGTATTCCTCTAAACGCGAAAACTGGAAAGCATGGAAACGTCGAAAGTTTTCGAGCTTGTTTAAGGGAACACCCCAATCTATGCAAACGTGCAAACGAATGAGAAACGCCTTTTGTTGCCTAAAACTGTTGTCAATCAAAAAAATTAAATAAAAAAACTTTAATTTGTCAAAAATTTAATTTTTTTGGATTAATTTTAAACCATTCCTCTTGATTATAGATGGACCGATTTGAAACTTTTTCACACTAATATTATAGCTTAATAAATTACTTATCACCTGATACCTATATTGTTTAAATAGAAACATAAAATTGCTTAACTGAATCAAAATAAAAAGTTTGTAGCGAATTAAAATTTGTTTTGAAAATCGAAAAATCGTCATGATTTAATTTTCGTTTTTGACACTTTTTTATCTTTTTGAGAACAATTGCGCTCTTCTCGCTCAAATTATTCATTTTCCAACTTTCGAGGCTACTTTCGCATCAAATTTGCCTCGAAAGTTTTCGGAGTTGCGTAAACTTTTTTTCATACAAATTATTTTCGAGGCTCGAAAATGTTTTCGAGTTTTCGAGGCTTTTCGAGTTTTCGAGGCTTTTCGAGTTTACAGGAATACCCTTTATTTTGTTTCGTTTAATTTAACAACTCTATTTTACACACAGTATGACCAGCTGAAGCTTGATGCTTTTTGAAGTTGCCTGCCGGACTAATATTTACTTTTCTAGTAAATGAGCAAAAACTGGTGTTCGAATAAAAAGTTTAAAAAAAATGCACGCACCAAGAAAAGTTAAGGTTTTCGATACGTTTTTGGACCAGTTTAAGGTACACAACTAGTCCGAACAAGAAATTGCCTATTCGAATTTTTTCGAAATTAAAAAATTAACTAACGCTTTTTAAATAACTGAAGGTTGACGGTCACGAAAATCGATTCTTGCAAATATGTTGTAAACTTTTGGTTTCAAAACATTTCTTAACAGTTTTCGGGCAAATAAATTGAAATATCTTGAAAACAAAACCTAATTAAGAAAATCTGGTGACCATTTCCGGAAATTTTTATTTTTAGTTATTTAAGGTTTCTGGAAATATTAATCTTATTTTACCAACAAAACTATGTTTTATGTGGAAAATTATGATTCAAATGCTATAAAGATAGAAAGATATGTAATTCTGAAACAAGTAAGTTTTCATTTCAATAGTCATTACTCACGATAATACTTCAAATGTTAAATATTTTTCCAACTCACCTAGAAAGAGAAGAAAATTAAAGGGAAATTAGATTTTTTTGTAATATGTGTACCTATAAATACATAGTATGTAGTTAATTATAGTGAATAAAAACCAAAAAGTCAAGTTGTTGTTAAACTGCTACTTTAACAGCAATCAATGCCTAATTAGCTAAGTGTATTAATTACGTTATTTTCGGTAGAATGGCAGACTTACTATTCACTTCAATTAACTCAAAAGCACCATCGATGGATGATATCCCTTTACCCCGAAGAAAAATACAACGCATGAAATTAAGCAAGCAAAGCACACCACCTTATCGAGACCAACTGTAGCAAAATTTTTAAAGGATATTTCTTCATAATCAAAAGTTTATGGTATGGAGGCAATTTTGCAGCATCAAATAAAAATTATAACGAATTAATTTGGTGCCTTAAGTGCTCAATAACCTTCAAAATTTATATCAATTGCAAATAAACAAAGTTCTTCTACTCAATTAGTACTACTCAGTACTAAAGCACGTGTTATCCTTTCAACAGCTGACAAAAAAAATATGTAGCCAATATGGCTGAAAATTTCTAGATACTTTCTGGACAAGCTTGCAAATACAACAACAAAAATATCGTGCCAATCGGACAAACGCAGCTTGCAAAATTTCGAAATTCCCGTTGTTTTCTAAACACACCTCGTACACCCCATGTTTAATGATATTTTTTCCTGTTTTGAGTACGTTTCACAGAACTACTTTTATCCAAATCGGTAGAGCTTTTCATTATCCTTTCCAGTTCCTTCCTTTACCTTTGTCGGTAGCATTTGATTTATAACGGGTCATCCATTTAGAGGTACTTTTTTCAAAAAGTAACTGCGGTTAATATAGTTCATTCTGAAGTACCAATTTTCGTTGATTCGTTCGAGCATTTCGAGTGGTATTTGGCGAATGTCGCGAGTAATGTTGCCAGCTTATCCATGTAAACTTTAATTAGGCCCAAAAGAAAAAGTCTAGAGGTGTGATATCATATGATCTAGCTGGCCAAGTCGTTTCATAATGGGAAGGAAACATGAATTTTGGGTGAATATAAAGTCGAAATTTTAATGAATTTCCACAATTTGCTTGCGTTGTTTTGTCGTAAGTCTATTCATGATGAAATGTCAAACAATACGGAACAAAAATACTATGAAACTTTGATACGAATCACGTATGATCTGTCATAAATCACTTCATACATACTGTAGTTCTCATAAGATCTGCTTAATTTGACTCGCTAAAATTTTAAATCATTCAATAAACGCAACTGAATCGTCGTCTCGATATTTTTGTATTTTTGGTTTGCTTCATATATTTTATGTTTCAATTGTGTACTGCTTAATTTAGTAAAAGTCGCCGTTTGCAAGACTTCATCATGAAATTCATCTTTCATGTCGCTTGTTAATCCGCTATTTATGTGATATTGCGATTTTTTCTGCTTTCCTAAGGACTATTTTCGTTATATTGCCTTTCTTAATACAGCATCTGTGTCTCCATACTATATCCTTTTTATTATTTTTGCTGATTTTTTCTTATTGTTTTAACTTTCTATTTCGCTATGTGTTGATTTCAGTTTTGTTGCTTGATAACCCGCCTGCCTAAGCCAAGCAACAAAACTTTATCTCTTTCTAAGCTGATATAACATTTTATTTACCAAGTAGTCAGTGTATAGAAGTGTAATTACTGGGAATATTCTTTTCAAAAAAAAAGAACAAGAATAATTTATATTTCCCACTTAACAAAATGTTGTTAAAAAAAAGGAAAACACAATAAACTGTAACGTCAGCTTTAAAATTTTAGTTGCTTATTCCTTGTTTTTTCTTTTTTTTTTTTAACGTCCTTTGTCATCCCTTTGCCATAGTCATAACCATTTTCATTTTACTGCCGCATAACATTGTTCCGATTAGCGCGTAGACACACACACATACACACACACGTACATGAACAAAAGCCATAGATACGGCAGCAGTGTAAGCGCTTTACCACAAAATCATCATCATTAGTAACGCTAGTGCCAGCGTCGCCGCTTCCTTAGGTCTTGGTCTTGCCGCTGCGGGTAGAATTTGTGCTGTGTGTGCACCATTCCTAAAGGATATCGCACTAAGGATATTATGTGAAAGCATTATTTAAGGGGATTATTTTATTTAAGGCGTTAAACCACTGTAACTGCAAAAATTCGACATAATTTATACAAATTTTTTTTTTCAGGTACATATAAAGAAGTATAAGGAAATAAAAAAACGATAAAGAATTGTTACGCAGCTTTGTTTTAGATGTTTTCGAGAAAAACGCGTTTAAAGTTTCAAATACGATGCGGAGAGTTCTGACATGATTTCACGGTGTCAATCGATGGGTCCTAAGGATGGTCATAGAAACGGCAAATAAAATGAGTGACATCGGGCTTGGATTCCGAGCTAACCAAGAAAAGGCAAACGGAGTAAAAGACAGCAAGTCACTGTCGAATGCAATAAACTACGAGTGCTTCAACTCGCAGAACATTTTATTTGTGAGTGCAGCACTCACCGTGCTTGCTTGGTCTTTTGTTTTGATTTGATTCGTGATTTGCGTTCGTAAGGGCTCGCAATCGTGCCGAGTGGCTTGATGGTCGTTTCAAGCGCACTCTTACAGACCTCTAATATGTATGTACTTTACTACTTCTAAAAATATTCCAAAACCCCTTTAGGAGCGTATGTACATTACATGAACATTAGGGTGTTTTGGAAATATATTTTTTTTTTAAATTTTAAACCAAAAATAAAATTTTTTTATGCTAACAAAGCCGTAGTTAGGGCAAACGTTTGAAAGAAATTATATTTAATAAATAAATGTAAAGAATGGTTCCTTTGTATGATAATAAAGATTACTCGATAAAATTGAATTTGTTTATTTTATTTTTTGAAAAAAAGTACCTCTAGGTCACACGTTTTAACACCAATATGCTGTAGTTGAGCTAACTAAAGGACGGGATTTCATTCAGACTATTCTAGAAATAAAGCAGGTTCAAAACTTAGTCGAACCAAGTATGTTTGTACTATTCAAGTCTTTTTTTTTTTAAATAGAAATTGTAAGAAATTTGATTTTACTTTTATTTTTTTTTAAATTCTTGTTGTAGAAGTTGATCTGGTGGGTACTTGAGATCAATGACGTTTGGAGCAAAAAAAAAAACTTAGTCTCCTCGAGACAATAACATCGAAACATCATGTTTTAAGATCCGACTCTAAATACCGAAGATATGACGAAAAATTTTATAAGGGGACCCCTATGTTCAGCAAAAAATATTTTTTTAAATAATTTTAATGGAATAATCGAAATACTTCATTAGGAAAAGTTAATTTCTTGCGAGCCTTAATTTTCTGACTTTAGGGTGTTACATTAGGATGGTAAGAATTGAGATCTGGTGGGTAAGTACTATAACGGTGTACGGTGTAATATACTCCCGAATATAAGAAACGGCACCTCTTAGAAAAAAAAGCCCCCGAGGGTTTTTTATTTTTTTTGCAGAAAAATGCTCAGTGAGGTACCTCAAATACGTAGCACCATGAATTTTTGGAAGGATGCAACTTGAGGGTTAAAACTTCTTCGAGATAACCGTGTATTTGATATCCGATTCCAAAAAAATACACAAAATCTGACCACTAGGTGTAAATAAGTATACACAAAAAAAAGGGTAAATTCTGTGAATGTATTTAAAAAAACAAAATCTTTATCGTTCCAGATAGTATTTTAAAAATAACAAATTACAGAAAATTAAGAAACCAAAAGTCGATCAAACGATTGCCTACACAACAGGACTACGCTCCAAAAAGCGTTAAATATAAAGAAATAATAACAATGAATATCGGTCAAATGATCGTTTGCATAACAGCGGCTGAGGTCACGATCACAATTTGCTAAGCAAATAAATTTTTTTTTTAACTTGGAGCAAATAATTTTTATATTTTTCTGGCAACCCTGAATGGCAAAGCGTGAAATGTACAAGTCGACGGTTCAATGTAATGCGAAAACTTTAGCTGCAAAAACTCAATTCAAAACTTCTGCAGCTATTTGTAATTTTTGTTTTATCTTCTTTATTGTTGTTTTCTGTATTGATATTGTTAATATTGTAGGTGGAATCTGCAGTTGCAAGAGTAACGCCTCAAAGGATTTCTTGCAATTTTGTTTTCCTTTCAATATTTCGTTACTTTCCTGGAACAGCGGACTTAAGTAAAAATTCCAATTTAAGGATTTTTAATAAAAGTTTTATTAAGAAAAAAAACTTGTTAAAAGCATAATAGTAACGGTACGTTACAAGAAAATGAGGTTATAAGAATTTCATTATTAGTTTTAAGTAAAACAAATATGTATATAAGTATTATATGTCTGTATGTGTGAATGTACTTAATTTTTTCCAAAAATGCAAAAAAAAAACGAAGCAAACAATATGAACAAAAAGGTTAAATTGAACATTTGATATTCTGAGTTTTTGTCAAGTTACTTATAAATTATGTAAATTATAACACATTGGTGTAGATGTGAACTCTGCTGAAGCAAATAACGACAGCTCCTAAGTCCCACCAAACAATTGGAAGATTTAAAATCGTTTACACTTATGGCAATGAATTTATAACTTTCCTAGAAGAGTGTTACGGGGACAAATTTTAAAAAAATAGATTTGATTCATGCGATTATTTGACTACTTTTCTATAAGATTGATTACATATATGACATCATCTTCCAGACGATGAATTTATAACTTTTCTAGAAGAGTTAAATTTGATTTTTGTGTATTATCTGATGCTACTTTTATGCTGTTCGTATTGTTGACGAACGACTGGTTTTCGAGATATGACGCTGTCAGTACGTTGACTACCCTCATCACAGCCACTTATATGGGTCCCATATCGTCAGATATCGTTCTTTTCATCGCACATTTCATCTGAGGGAACAGGAAATAGTCGCTGGGCGATAGATCAGGTAAATGCGGCGGATGTTTGGATGACGAGAACTTGTTTTCCGAACTAAAACTCACGAAAAGTGACGGTCTTGTAAGGAGGCGTATTATCATGGAAAGCGTACCAGCTACCCGGCTCATGATATACTGGTCTTATTCTAACGATTCTCTTCCACAATCGTTCACCATTGACCGTCTGGTGTTACGGAAGGAATTCCTGATGAACCATTCCACAAGCATCGTCGAAAATCAACAATGTCTTAATTCGTGACTTTTTGAAGCGCAATTTCTTCGTTTTATGTTTCTCAGATTAGAGTAAAATAAAAATGAATTGATTAAATGAGGAATGATTTTTCACAATGGCTTATTTCCACTTATGACTTTGAACAAACTTAAGAATGCTGTCGCTGATATCATGCTAAAATGTATCTTTTAGTTGAAAATCTATTACAAAGAAGACATATTTCCAACTCGTAATTACAAATCGTTGTTTCATATAAAATGACACATTTCCATTTAATTTTTGTTTGTACAAAAAAACGTATTTCCTATAGTCGCTGAAGAATCCTTTTTTATTGTTTATATGACCCAGGTCAGTTACCAAACAAAAAGAAAGATTTAGACATCTTACTACTTAAAATACACTTTGGTGATGACTGGATTGGAAGAGTATAATCTGTGGTGTAGTAATAAAATTTTACACCAAAAGGGCTCATTTCCAAATGTTTTTTTTTATTTTTTTCTAATAAATAGAAATATGTTAGAAATATGTTTAAGCGGATTAGAATATTAGATCAACACACTACAAGGCACTAGAGATATTAAAAAAAAAGTTACTGTTAACAGCTCTTTAAGGTTTTCTCATTAATGAAATTTTGTTTAACATGGAAATAAGCCACTTTGAAAAATCACTACTCAAATAATGAAAAACATAAACTCACTCTAGTAAAGAATAAAACTACACCTTAACTCTTTTATGCGAATTTAAAGTTGTACGAATGCAACAAAAATGATTTCCAACTTTTTGCAAAAAAAAAAAAAAAAATATCCCATTAGAAAGATCCCCCGGAATCCAGGCGAAAACACTCCGTTTTTACACTAAATGTCTGTAAAGAAGAACTCATAACGAAAACGTTTCACTCAGATGAACATAGGTACAAGATTGAATTAGCTCGAGCATTGATCCCGAGCGCTTATACATTACGCCTGGAGACAACCGGCAGTTTATCAACACCAAGGAATTCGCCTTTTTTTGTGCCAAATATGTGCATAGTTGAGAAGAGACTGATTTCCACTTCAATGACTATCGAAATACTCATTTTTGGGCTACTGCCACAAAAAGTTACAGGATGGTATGCTCTTTTTTTTAAAGAAGTGTTGTTGACAAATTCTTTTTTTCGGAATTCGGAGATGACGTCGAGAATGCCTGGTTCTAACAAGATGATGTTACGGCTTATACTTGCCGGAGCAGGAGCCTACTTAGGTCAAACTTTCGCTGGCCTCCAAGATCAAAGGTTTTGACGCCTTCTGATGTTTTTCTTTATTATTCTATTCAAAAGAACAAGTTTATGTCAATAGGACAGGGTTAAAGTATAACATTTGAGAGGAAATAGCGGTTGCCGAGAGCAAAAATTGTTCCTACTTTGCAATATATGCAAGGAGCAAGAAATTATGTTTCCACTGATAATAAATTAAAAAAAAAAAACAAATTGTTTTTCATTTAATTTTTGCAGTTTTTTAATATAAAAAAAATATGTCAGAAGTTTCTTTGAAACCTTTGAATTGATATAACTTGAAAGTTTAAATATTCTGTAACAGCATAGAGCCTTTAAATACGCTGATCTCTAAAGCAATTTTTATTCAATCGAAATTTAAGCAGCTTACGCTGTTTTGAACGAAAATGCAATTGAAAATAAAAACAAAAATACCAAAGTGTATCCGAAAAAGGATTATCCCAAATATGCTTAAAAAAGGATTTGCGTGAAAATAAAACACAAATAAACACTGCGATAACCTACATCAAAATATGAGAGCATGAAAGAATCACCGGTTGACGTCGGGTCACTTTGGTAACCTATGGCGATGCTGTAGTGAATGGATGGTTTCCATATCAGAATTCTTTCTAATAAATTAAGCCAACAAACACAACCATACAGCCAGACAGAGAAAGATAGAGGAGAGGTCAACATGAAGGGGGGAATGGACGAGTAGGTCGGACGAAGCTTTGCTGTTGTCAAAAGTTAAAAAGGTTATCGCCCACACACAACCACAATCTGCCTTGAGCGAGTAGTTTACTCCAGGCAGTTAGTTGGTTTATTGGTGGGTGAATGGGTCAAAAGAGAGGTAGTTGATAGGGAAAGGCTTCGTACGAATGAGAGAATTGAACGATAGACTTGCTGTTTCAAGAAAGTTTTGCACCAGTTTTTAAAACTTTTTTTCGTTTTTCCTTTTAAAAACAAATTAATTTTGGGTTTCAATTTGGTTTCAGTTTAATTTATGCTTGCGTTAGTACATGTTACATGCACACAGACTGACGTAACCAACGGACCAACTGCTCCAACTGACCTGACAAGGAAGGTGTTTTACACTTTTTGTGGCCACTTGAACTTGTCTCTGAGTTGAAAGGAGATTTAGTTTGAAGGGGTCAAAGCATTTGTGTGTCGGTGTTACCACAGTTGACCACAAAATGTTAATGAGTCTAACCTTTCTGAACGCTTGCTAAGCTTTTGTAATTGAGCTACAAATATGTATAGCCAACAAAGTCGTCGTTTGATGTTGAATAATGACAAAGTTTAGAAGACTGAATTGTTTTTGTTAGTGCTTTCAGCAGTGTTAACAAAAACTTTTAAAAGTTTGTTTGTGTACGCCATGATATTGCTGTGCCACAAAAGAAAAAAAAAAATTATGGAGCGTATGTGTGGTGATTTTATGGTACCATTTAAATAAAGATGGGTGTTAATTTGTTTTATAAGCATAAAACCAGTAAAAAATTTAAAAAAATTAATGGAAACTTTTAGAAAATATTTGTTAAACATAAGCACCGCTTCTACCAAGAATCTTCGGAGAAAAACTGTTCTCCTTGATTTAGTTTTTCCTACAAAAAATTATTATCAAAAATAATCTAAGATTTATTTAAGTGATTTAAAATTTGTTTACGAAAATCATCAGATGTTACTTAGAGGAGTTAAAAAAAATCTATAAAAGCTCTAAATTTTTTTTGGGTTTACTACTACAGTGGACTCAAAGTTGAACTTTTAACACCAAAAATGTTGTATGGAAGTTTTAATGTTAGGAACTGTTGGATAAAACGCCCCAGTTAACTTGTTTGAAACAAAATGTACATATCGACGAAAAGAAAATTAAATGACAAATGGTGTGAAATAAACTGGGGCCATTGGGAAATTGTTTCGCGTGCTGTGTGGTATGTGGCACCGTCTTGTTGAAAGCACATGTCAGACAAGTCCAGCTCTTCCATTCTGGTCAAAACATAATTTGTAATCATCGCGTGGTAGCGCTCGCCATTCAAGGGGGCCAACATTGGGCCCACCGTATGAATCATTTGAGGCGTAGCCGCTGTCAACATTTACATGAAATCATCTTTAAACATTGAATTATATAGATCGTTCTATCGACTCAAATAAAGATTTCATACGTTTCTTCTAAATTTTATGTGTTTTTTTTTTAAATCAAACTCCGAAAGCTCTTAAAAAATCACCCTTTACTTTTTTGAGTTTTATAATTTATATGTGAATAATGTTGAGTTTTTGAAAATTAGAGCGCAAAAAGCCATATTTGAGAAATTTCGTATATTTTGACAGAAAAAAAATTTATATCCCTCCGGATTTCCTTATTTCCTTCAACGTTTTTTTATAATATATTCTTGCATGTCAACTGCTGGCACCGGAAATTTGTCTTTTATTGAAAATAACATGAGCATGGACATTTGTCTTCAGATTGAGTGCCAATTTGTTGCAGAGTGCCGAAAATCTGGGCATGCAGACAAATTTACGGTTTTACCAAGATAAAAACCTGAAATACAAAGCGGGCTTAGTTCAATTCTGGTTAATATACAAGTGCCCTTATTTAATGGCACCGCCAGCATAGTCACCTGACCTAAGGGTGAACAATGGTTTTTCAATTTATACATGTCTGCATGAAATAAGCTGTGACATGAAATTCAGTAGTATTCTTCGATTTTTTATTATAAAAATTCCAGGTAATATTTTTTTACATTAAATAAACATTTTTTTCAAACTACAATTTTTGTTCTTTCAAATGGTATCAAAACTTTTTTCATATTCCTATTCGTTTGAAAGTTACAGAGCATTGAAATTTAAAGTATGCACTGCATGAAATAAGCTGTGAGCCACTGTATGTATGTATGTATGTATGCTTACAAAAGTCAGCATGTAACCCTGTTTATGTTTTAACATTATTAAGCATTATGAAAATGTAAATTTAAAGTCAACAAATCAATAATCTGATTTAACAACCAAAGTCAATACGAAATGTTTATTTTAACTGGAAGAGAAGTAAAACTCAAATAATTATTTACGGCATATAGTAAGTATGTAGTACATACGAGTAAATACATACATACGTCTCAGTGAATATTTATCTGTTACTTATATGTACAGTGGTGTGTGCAATAATAAGGACACTTACATTGAAATAGTTCAAACACACCTCTGCTTCTGTTTGAATAAATTGAGATAAAATGTTACATTACATTACTTGCTGGGATATCAATGCAGTTAAGAACCGTTATCAGAGTAAAAATATTTTTCGTCGTTTCGAAGTTGTTGGATCTTATTGTGAAGTGAGCTCAGTTTAGCTTGTGCGAAATAATAAGGACACGAGTATAAAGCATGTTATATTTTTAAAACTTTGTGGTTTTTAAACATTTATATGTTATAACAGTATTGTAGGTATATGAGATGATCTAAAGTTATAATTTGAAAAAATAACAAAAAAATTTAATTTAGTTTTAGAATGGGGAGAGGTCGACATTGCACCGTCCAGCTTCGTAGAGACATAAAATACCTTCACTATAACGGATTTTCATTACGAAAAATATACAGAACGTTGAATTGCTCCAAGAGAATGGTAGAAAATGCAATAAAATATACTCCACAGAAGGAAGCGAGTGGACGAAAGTCAAAAATATCGCCAATTCTTGTGAGGACTATGTTGAGATTTGTGCGACAAAACCCCTTTGCATCTTCTAATGAAGTAAAACTAAAGCTTTCCATGGATGTCAGCATTTCGACTATTCGGGAAAGGCTAATTAATAATAATTTAAAAGCATAGAGATCCAAAAAAGTACCTTTGCTGTCCAAACAAGACGTCAGTAAAATGTTACTTTTCGCTGAGGAGCATGTCATTTGGCCAGTGAAGAAATGGCGCAATATCCTACAAAAAATTGTCTGATGTGTTGATATTAAAAATTTATAGTTTTTGAGTTATAGTCAAGAAAAAATAAAAAATGGACAAATTTGCACCGTTCTCAAAAGTCCAAGCCGAAGTTTAATCGCACTTTTGGATCTATCACTTATAGGGTACAATTGAACATATAAGACAATAAAATACCTTTAAAGAATTAGTTCCTTATTCAAATACATAGTCAATAGCCTATTAGCAAGGCAAGTAAAAATAAAATCAAAAATATGGAACATCAACACTTTGTACATTTTTTTTTTTAATGAAGCAATTTAAAGACGGATAAATGGCTTTCTTTAGTTAATCACAAAGGTAGTAGGCTATATAATAGTAAGAAAATAATTTGAAAACATTGAAAAATTTTTTTTCTCGGAAACATTTAAAGTTAAAGTTGGAATTTCAGAAAAAAAAACTGAAATTGCATGTTTTAAGTGTTGTAAAAATGAATAGAAACAATTTTATAAGTTTTTGACTTTAAGGACTGATTAATTAAACTAAACTTAGGAAAACTACATTATTATTATTTTGCAATATTTTCTAAAATAAAAGTTATTCATGCGTTTTTGAGAGAGCCTTTCAAAATTCAGACTAACATTCGAATTCGACGTTGCGGCGAAAAGCGCAATATCTAAGCAAAATATTTTTCAACTTTTTTTTTTTGCAAATTTTATTTAAATACATAGAGCTTAGAGATAAGCTTTCAGCGCATTAAAAAATTCATTTCAAAATTTCTGGACAAGTGTAATATACAAATGTAGTGCAAAAAATTCGTTAAATGTTGAATAATGTAAGAAAAGTCCATAAATGCCGAATAGTGTCGAAAAATTCAAAATAAAAAGATGGATTGAGTTTGCAAGGTAAACCCAAGGTAAACCTTTGCAAACTCAATCAATCTTTTTCTTTGTTTTTTGTCTTCATGCGTGAAACTCTTCCATGTAGCCCAGATTCAACCAAACATCTCCTTACAAAAAGAGTGGATATCATAGTATCAGTTTGATCCAAAATTTGGCGTTTAATCCCCTCAGGGGCTATTTTGGCGTCTAATATAGCCATTTAAGAAATTTTTGCATCCGTTTTCTCCGTTGTTTTACAAGGTCGTTTTTTTTTGTTGGCACGTTTTCTGTCGATTTAAAAGTGATGTTTAATAGCACCATGAACTTTCTTAACTGAGCAATCAATGTGGGTAAAAATTTCGACAGTTGCTTTTCGGGTTGTTGGGACACAACTTCGTGGTTTTCTCATTTCAAGAGTATCGGAAACCCAATAAATTAACTTCTCCACAACTGGGGTTTTGTTTGATTACTAACTTACCAGTAAAATTAATTCGAGGTCCAGAAATTTGCTACTGACTTGAACACAACTTATTGTTTCTTATTGGATGGCCAGCCAAATTATGCACATCTCTTGATTTTCACGTCAGGTAAAGGACACTTCTTCAATAAAACCAACAACAAACACATAAACCGCAATAGGGTGCTTGTATAATAACAACAAAAACAACCGTTCAATGAAAACAGTTTTTTTTAAATGTAGTAAAAGCTAAGAGGACAAACTGATGATACTACTGAAAGCTACGTCAGCATGCTGGAAAAACTCTTTGACAGGCGTGGCACAGCCCACAATATTTATAAACGTTATAATAAGAGAACTAACAACGTAATCGTTATGAAATTTAGTATAGCAGATATACTTGCTAAAAGGTATCTTAGTATCTTAATTTGGCACAATAGTACCGGTGGGCGTGGCACTTTCCATATAGGAAAAAAACGTTATAGATAGTGTCCAATGACGGTAATCTTCAAAAAATTTGGTGTATAGATGTCAATTATTATAAGCTATAAAAAAATCGAAGAAAAATGAAGAAGTCTTAGCATAAACTCAAAGGTTAACTACATTCTTCAAAAAAACAAATTCCGAATCAGTTAAAGAAGAAACTTCGAGAGTTCATAATGATCAAGAAGTTATTGTTGTCCTTTATTTATTCGGTTCATTCACCAGCTGAATTATATATTGGCGTTTTATTAAAATGACCATACAATTATAATAAAAAATATAAATATAGCTTTAATGCAGAGCAGAAATCATAAAACAAATCTCAAAAATACCAAAAATATTGTGCTCTAAAAACCTATGTATTTACTTAGGGGGCGTTCAAGTATTACGTAACACATTTGGGGAGGGGGTTTGAACGACGAGTTATTTTGCGAGTTAGAAATCTCTTGTTTTATTTATTATTACCGCAAACGCGACTAAAACATAACAAAATTATTTTAGCGACTTTCTGGAACTTTGCACAACATAATTTTGTGACTTTTAGGTAAACATAGTCATGGGGAGGGGATATCAATTTTTGCAACTGCCTACACCGAAAAAAAAACTTACTCCGTTTAAGGAAAAATGCCTAAATGTAAGAAAAAATGTCCTTCAATACGAGCTAAAGCCTTAGTACAAGTAAATAATGCTGCTTTGAAATAAGGAAAAGTTTACTCAATGTGAGGACAAGGTTATAAAACTGAGGAAAATTTTACTTTTTCTAAGGATGAAGGTATCCTTAAATGAAAGAAATTTACTTAAAATAAATTCGTTGATTTCAAAAAAATTTGTTAATTTTCTATTTCCTCTATTTTCTTATTTGATGGTTACTTATTGTCAGTCATTCTTATTTTAATTGTAATACGTTTTTAAAATTTCAAAGGAGAACTTAATTTTTTTTTTACCTGTCACCCGATCAGAGAATTGAACCTGAGTTCTGCGCCATGCCACTGTTCAAAGTTGCTCATCTTACCCAACTCAGCCACCGACAGTATTTTTAAGACATACTCAAATGATGTTGTTAAACTGCGCATGTAACAACCATTGTCTGATCAGGAAAGCGACATCATTGTTTTTTTTTTTTTGTTAATTTTTCGATTTTTTTATTTAAAAAACAAAAAAACAAGTAGAGAACTATAAATATATAGACAAAAACAGAATACTTACGAGAAGAATAGATATTAATTTCAGCGAGTAAAGCAGCGAGTGTTGCCACTCATTTATTAAGGTAAATTTTCCTACGTTATAGTAAATTTTTTGAAGAAACTAACTAAAACTGAGTACGATTTTCCTTAAACAAAACATTCCATTAGATTGAGGAAATTTTTACTCAAATGAGGAACAAGTTGTCCTCAAAAATTCTTCCCAAAGAAAAATTTACTATTTCAAAGGAAAGTTTTACTAAAACCACAAACTCTATATTTGAGGAAGAGCTTTGACTTGCTTTACTGAAACATGAACTCATTTCAAAGACTCAATTACTAAATGAAACGATATTTTCATCAATATGAGGAAAAGTAACTTATGTAGATTAAGGAAATTTTTTACACTAAATCGGAGGAAGCCGTTCTTCAAATTAAGTAAGGTCTTTTTTTTCGGTGTAGGGGCGGTAAATTTCTAAATCCGGGCCTGCTAGTGGGTGTGTAACCGCCCTAAAATTTAAGACTAATTACGGAATATATCGCAAACTGTACAAGCTATTGTGCTAAAATTTTGAATGCGTGGTATATTTCGTCTTTTCAATTTCTATTCTAATTTTTTAAATATTTTCCATATTCTTTTGACTTTTCCAACCTTTTAACTTTTCCTAATATATTCCATATGCATTTTTTCCACTTTTTAAACCTCAACCTTTTTGAACCTTTTTACATTATTTTCGACTTATTAAATCTCTTCAACCATTTCAATGTATTTTTAACATTTATTTAAAAAGTACTTTCAATGCAGTGTAGGGTATGTGAGTTTCGGCCTGGCCGAAGATAGCACATTTACAAAACACTCAAATTATTTTAATAACTTTTGTCTACGCTGAGGTTTGAAATGATAATCGCCAACTATTGGGAGTGCTTTTACATTTGCTTCAACTTTCAGTCCTCCGAAGACACCCCAGACCATGGCATGACTTGTCCCAAAAGTGACAAGTATCAATGAAACTATCATGCATGTAGATAA
Organism: Meiosimyza platycephala; assembly: GCA_963662105.1. NCBI lineage: Eukaryota > Metazoa > Arthropoda > Insecta > Diptera > Lauxaniidae > Meiosimyza > Meiosimyza platycephala. Next base: position 63,887,108 of record OY759211.1, on the reverse strand, counting down.
ATAAGTATACAGCATTCAAATTTCTTGCAGTGATAATCTTCACATGTTTCGCAACAAATATAAAACTCAATGTTTTGTTTGAAATATTGAAAAGCAAACAAATCACGCATGTTTCTCGGGAAGTGTCTTTTACAATCAAACAGCACCTTTAGGAAGATGCTATCCCACAGGAAATAGACAAGCAGCACAAAAAAAAAAAAAAAGAAACACACATGGACACGTCAGATATAGAAGGTGGAAGGGAAAAATAAGTATAATGGGGTTCTTATGTTGAACATAATGAACTTAAGAAGATTTTAAATATCGAAATAGGAAACTAATCTAAGGCAATTAGAGACTACATCCAAGTTGCCAGCTACTGACGAGAATAGAGCGTGTGTAGGTCGGTCTTAAGTGTCTAAGAGCGCGTTGACATTTAATTGCGTGTTGCAGAAGTCAAAATAAATAAACAACGAATATTGAAATGCGTAAGTGTTGAGGGAATATTTTCAAATTTATTTGTACGCAACACTCAATAATTAAGAAACATTTATGGAATTTTTATTATAGACTAATGCTTGAGTGCTGTTCGCGTTCAGTAAAAGCGAAATTAGGTATCATCATGTCGCATTGCTTTAAACGTTATGTGCATTTGTACAAAAACAAAATGTGTTTAGTATTTAGAATCTAATGAACATGTAAGATGCTCAGAAAAAACCGTGTCATGATTATTTGAAATAAGATTTGTTTGAACGATAATATTTAGATACCCCCTCCTGGGGGGGGGGTATATTTTTCATGAGCATTTCGAAATGAAAGAGATGTGCGCGCGATGGCTGCCGCACCACCAACCGTATTCTCCAGACTTGGGCCCCAGCAACTATGATCTGTTTCCAAACTCGAAAACATGGCTCCACGGAAAGAGATTTTACTCAAATGAGGAGGTCGAGTTCGAAACTCATGCCTATATTGGTAGCCTCGGCGTCGACTACTATAAAAAAGGTATCGAAATGTTGGAGGATCGTTTGATGAAGTGTATCTCCCTCGAAGGGAACTATGTTGAAGAATAAACTATATTTTTTATCAAAAAGTTTGATTTTTCTTCATTTTTGCCGGGACATTTTTTGAAACATGTAGTATTATATTTATCTTCGATCTGAATGTTATTCCTTCTTTTGAACACCATATATCTACTTATATTGGACAGTCCGTTATTTGGCAAGTTAATATACACCGAAAAAAAATTTTTAATTTTTTTGTTTTTCAGTGTAAGCATTTTTTCCGGAAGTCTACAAGTTTATAAGTAAAAAAAATAAGTAGAAACTTTTAAATGCTGCGTGACAAGCTACACTAAAAAAAAATAAGGATTAAAGTTTGCTTTTTAACAAAAACATTGAAATACTTTGGAAAAAACATTTGAGAAATAACGGACAGTTTAATGTATTTATAGAGATGTTCCTAATTAATAGTGGCAACAATAAACATTTTATTAAAATAATTTTAAGGATATCATTCATTACTCCTTTTTACTCAAATTAATGTTCAAACGCAGGCAAACCTTCGCGTTGACGATCGATACGATAACTTTACCAACAACTCACCACAAATCGGAATAGGAGCATGTATGCTGGGTAATCCTCTTGGTATCCATTCCATCATTTATTAAAGGTTATAATCCAATAGAACAGAGGAAAAAAAGAGCGCGTATCTGATGATGTATTTGTGTGCTCGAGTGCGTGTCGGTGAATGTTTATCCTTTTATCTTTGGCACGCTTCCACTCTGCCTTGCGACGAATAAAAGTTAAGTTAGTGCCAAGGGAGAAAAACAAGTGACAGTAAAACTAAGAAGTGCAAAAAAAAAATAAACTATAAAGATAATTCTTGCAGCAAAATTAAAATTCTAAAGCTTTCTGTTGACAGTGTTCTGAGTGCTTCTTTAGCACGAGATAAAACCGCTTTGCAATTGCTAAGCTTTGCACAATACACTTTACACTTTATCAGCTTTGCTTGACTTTATTGCACTTTCTTTGGATTGCCTTGGAAACATCATGTACATATTACATACAATATTATATGTTTTAATTCTTACTCGCGTGTTGACTTAAAAAGAGAACTGAGAAGCTTTTGTTACACTTGTATGCTTAGCACTTTTAACACTTTGTAATCGGTTGGCACTGTGAATATCTAAAAGAAAAATGAATATATACTCAATCCACACACTCGTAAAAACATATATTACATCCCGATTTGATAAAATTTTCACTAAAGTATTATTTTCAGTTGGATATTTTTTCTCAGTGTAAAACACGCTTACATACAAATATGACCGCACTGCAATACTCGCATTTCACAGCGGGAGCAGAGTTGCAGATTCCTCTTTTTTTTTTTGAATTAATGTCTCTAAACGATTTACACAGACTCCGCGAAATACACGGTCGCCTCTTTTGGCGAAATGTAGTGGAGTATACGATATTCTTGATACACTGCAAGTTTTTAACGATGACAGTGCGACAGCAGGACAAATGTCTACAAGAACAATACTACGCGAGCTACTCGGTGTTTACGTGACCAACACATGATGCGCTTCGAATAGGAAAAACAATAAAAAGAGGAAGAGTGAGATGACTAGTAGCAGGAGGACCACAATAACGGAAGTTGAACCTACATAAGTAAACGTTGAGATTTTGAGAATTTATGGTTTCTTTCTGATTGGGCGGTGGGCGGGTGGCAGATAGCGATAATTCGCGTTGCGGTCGTGTATACACTGAGAAATGCAGAAAATCTCGAAAAAATTATGTCGTGACTAACAAAAGATTTTTATTAAGTGAAACAACAAAACAATCAGGAGAAAATACATAAAATTTTAATACACTCGCGTACAAATAAAGCACGACACTCAGAGTTGATGCTTATTCCATTCATAATACCTATTCTTTTTTAATTTTAATTTTATTTTTATTTCTTTTTCATTTTTTTTTTTTATTTATTTTTGTCTTGTGCACCACACAATACTTAAAATATGACTGAGTATGTGACGTTTTAACATCAATATTTGGAGCGTCAATCTTTGTTTGCGCTGTGTCTTGGTTTTTTATTTTTGTCCCTTCTTTCCGTTCAGTGCCACCGTCTTTAGCAGATATGTAACGCAAATCTGCGGGTGCCCACACTATTCAAGATGAGAGCGAGAGCCGGTTATTGAAGAGAAGCGAGTACACTTTTTTTAAAAAAACTTCAAGAATCAATTCCAATTATGTATACAGTTACAGAGTAGGAATTTATACAAATAAGGTGTGTGAATTTAAATCACTCCATTTTTAATTTGATGACAATTTTTGTTTTCTTTCAGTGTATTACTTTTTAAATATTCAAATGTCTTTGCTTTGTTTTTTTCTTTTTTGTTGTAAATGGGAAATTGTTGTTGTTAACGAGAACCGATGTCAACGCGCGCTTGCTCGACTCGACTGACAAGGACACGCCGACGTTTACGAAAAGACTAAATATGAAATTTCAGTACACACAATGCGAGAGTGTTTTCGCCAAGAATTTACACAAAAACCACTTACTCGCACTCAGACAATCACAAAAGTGTGCCATAAGCCGTTAGACAAAGCCAAAAGAGAACTAGCATCGTGCGCTGGGTTCTGAGTCCGCATACTGGCGTACATAAAATTCAATACAAACGAATTGCTCAACATAGCAGAGCACGACAGGATGCTACCAGCACAACGTATCCTTTAGGTTTCATTCGCGATGCATTAGGGTTGAGCAGAACACCTCTCTTTACTTTGCATTTAGTTACAACATTCTTGCACTCACAATTAGTTTCGAAGCGGCACACAAATTGTTTTTTTTTTGTGGAGCGAATTGTATTGAGAACTAAAACAGAGCTGCCAACATTCGCAAAAATAATGAAAAGCATTGTAGGATAAGGTTCTTGTTACAGAGATGACATATTACATTCATTAAGTTTTATAGAAAGATCATGACTTATTTTCTCAAAGGAAAGAAAAAAAGCAGTATATAAAACATGCAACAGTTACACAGAAAAAAAGGTTTTGTAAAAAATAGCGTGTGATATTCAAAAAAACGCAAAATAATCAGGAAAAATTGTCGCATAGGCTTGTAATTTCACATTTCATGGGATTCTAAATACAAATTGATTGGTAAACTGCAAACATCACAGTTCAAAACTTTATTTCTACAGTTTCAGAATGTAAAATAAACAATGAGGTCAGGAAAAAATTTAGTTAGAAAAAAAATACTGAATAAATATTGAAAATATCATATGATCGACAAGTTAAATTTACAGGGTAAACTGTAAAATCTTCAATATTTATCACATAATAATTCAATTATTTTATGATTCGATATTACTTTTTTGTTATTAGCATTGTACAAATATGTACATTAGGGTGTTTCACTTTTTTTCAAAGGTTCTCCAAATTCAAACCTTAAACCGAAATTCGATTTATTATAAAAAAAAGTAATTCATGAATTTTTTCAGATTTTTCTGAGGTCATTTACCACTCGCCAATCGCCATTTTAATAAAAAAACTCGCTTAATACATTTTTTCCTTTATAATTTTTATTCATGACTTCTAAACTAAATTTTTTCTTGTCTAAATTTTAAAGAATAATAATAATAATAATAAGTACCTGGAGACCGACCACTGTTCGGTTTTTCGTTTTGAGGTTGAAAAAATCGAAAAAATATGGAATTTGTTGAAAAAAGTTGACTTTTCACTTTCACGCTTCAACTTTTCTTTTCTTTTTTCTGTTCCATTTTTTTCAACAATTTTGCTTCGCTTTTAGTTTCGTCAAATTGTTGTCTGATGCAAAAGTTTTTATAAAAAGAGGGGATTAGGACCAATAGTGAATAGAAATGAAAAGGATAATTCAAAATGGCTCGATTTCATTTAAATTGGACACTAAATCGACTGAGTTATCGCAGCATTTATATAAAAGACCGTAACCGATTGTACAGTTAGTACGAGGGGTAAAACCTATAAGCCACTTTGGTACAAAAACTTATCGCACCTTATTACCTTTTTCGGTTGGTGCTATTTTTTAATTTTTATTGCTGTAAGGATATTTTCCTTGTTCTTCGGCTTATCCAGGAGGTAATCACTCCATAAGTGACAACTCATCGAGGCGGTTCACCCCGAGTAACGTTGGGTCACTTAAAGTCACTTTGGTTCACGAAATTCGTAAAAATCCAATAAAAAACAAAATTCCACGCACCGCAAAACGTAAAAAGGTGCGCAACGTTTTTGCAACAAGGTGGCCTAAAGGTGTTATAGTGCAATTGACTCGGGGTGAACCGCCTCGATGAGTAGTTAGTTATGGAGTAATTACCTCAGGGATAATCCGAAGAACAAGGAAAATATCCTTACAGCAATAAAATCCAAAAAATCGCACGCACCGCAAAACGTTATTAGGTGCGCAAAGTTTTTAAACCAACGTGGCCTATAGGTGTTACAGAGCAATTCTTCAAAAATCGCACGCAAACCGCAATATCGCGATTTTCACTCATCTCGGTGACTCCAAGTGACCCAAAGTGACTCGGGGTGAACCACCTCGATGAGTAGTCACTTATGGAGTGATTACCTCCGGGATAATCCGAAGAACAAGGAAAATATCCTTACAGTAATAAAATCCTCCGGGATAATCCGAAGAACAAGGAAAATATCCTTACAGTAATAAAATCAAAAAATCGCACGCACCGCAAAACATAATTAGATGCGCTAAGAGTTTGTACCAACGTGACCCATAGGTGTTATAGACCAATTCTACCAAAATCGCACGCAAACCACAAAATCGCGACTTTCACTCACCTCGGTGACTCCAAGTGACCCAAAGTGACTCGGAGTGAACCGCCTCGATAAGTAGTCACTTATGGAGTGACTATCTCCGGGATAATCCAAAGAACAAGGAAAATATACTTGCAGCAATAATTATCAAAAAATCGCACGCATCGCAAAACATAATTAGGTGCGATAAGAGTTTGCACCAACGTGGCCTATAGGTGTTATAGACCAATTCTACCAAAATCGCACGCAAACCACAAAATTGCGATTTTCACTCACCTCGGTGACTCCAAGTGACCCAAAGTGACTCGGAGTGAACCGCCTCGATAAGTAGTCACTTATGGATCGACTACTTCCGGGATACTCCAAAGGACAAGGAAATTATACTTGCAGCAATAATTATCAAAAAATCGCACGCATCGCAAAACATAATTAGGTGCGATAAGAGTTTGCACCAACGTGGCCTATAGGTGTTATAGACCAATTCTACCGAAATCGCACGCAAACCACAAAATTGCGATTTCCACTCACCTCGGTGACTCCAAGTGACCCAAAGTGACTCGGAGTGAACCGCCTCGATAAGTAGTCACTTATGGAGTGACTACTTCCTGGATACTCCAAAGGACAAGGAAAATATCCTTACAGCAATAATATCCAAAAAATCGCACGCATCGCAAAACATAATTAGGTGCGATAAGAGTTTGCACCAACGTGGCCTATAGGTGTTATAGACCAATTCTACCAAAATCGCACGCAAACCACAAAATTGCGATTTTCACTCACCTCGGTGACTCCAAGTGACCCAAAGTGACTCGGAGTGAACCGCCTCGATAAGTAGTCACTTATGGAGTGACTACTTCCGGGATACTCCAAAGGACAAGGAAAATATCCTTACAGCAACAAATTCCGCAAATCGCTCAGGACGCACTAAGTGATCAAATATTAAAAATGACCACTACAATATTAACACTACACCACTGTAATTAAAAGTCTATTGGAACAAAAAATTTTTTTATTTTTCGTGCTTTCTCTATCGATTGGAACAAAAAATTTAAAAAAATTACTCCCATAGAACACTAAATAACATTTAACGTTTTTCGTACGTATGGGAGGTGCCACGCCCACTTACGCAATCCCGTTGAAATCCATATAATTTCAAAGCTTATAGTAATCGACACCTCTACACCAAATTTAAAGAAAATACCTCCCATAGTGCGCTAAACACAACATTCAACGATTTTCGTATATATGGGACGTGCCACGCCCACTAACGAAATCTCGTCGAAATCCATTTAACTTTAAAATTTTTGGTAACCGACATCTCTGTACCAAATTTTAATGAAATTACTCCCATAGTGCACTTAATATAACATTTAACGGTTTTTGTTTGTATGGGAGGTGCCACGCCCACTGAAGCAATCCTGTCGAAATGCATTTAATTTCAAAGCTTATAGTAACCGACAACTCCTCACCAAATTTTAAGAAGATTACTCTCATAGTACAATAAATATAACATTTAACCTGTTTTGCTTGTATGGGAGGTGCCACGCCCACTGGTACTATTACACCCATTTTTCGTCTTGAGGTACCTTATAGCAAGTATATCCACCATATGAAATTTCAGAACGATTGTGTTGTTAATTCTCTTATTATAATGTTTATAAATATTGTGGGCTGTGCCACGCCCTTAAACGAATTTTGCCAGTATAGTGACATAGCATGTTATGATGACTGCTCTTAGTGGTATTATCTATAAAATTTTTATGAAAATCCTCAGTGCCGTTTTTGAGTAAAATTGAATCAAAATTTTCAATTATTGAAAAGTGCCACTCCCACTTTTCCCATTCCGCCCACTTTTGGCAAAATTTAAGACATTTATGATCTGCATCTGTGTACCAAATTTCATCACAATATCTTGAATAGTTTTCAAGATATGACGTTATGAAAATAAAAGTTTAGGGCTGTGCCACGCCCCTCCAGGAGCCTTTGATAAGTTAAAACCCAGCCCAATCCTAATTTTGTTCACATATGTACCTAACCCCCAAGTTTCATCAAAATCGCTGCACCCGTTTTGGAAATAAAGTCTGAAAATATATAAATATATATATATACATACAATTTTAGCTCGTTTAATAATAGTAGATAGATAATATCTTTGGGTTAGGTATCGAAATAAAGGTTTTTACTTATCTTCTCAGTGTGAAAATTGGAAGAAATGGACAAAAACTTGCCTAATTTTTGGTTATTTCGCTTTTTTACTTAAAAATATTAGGCAATTTTTCGTCCATTTCTTCCAATTTTCACACTTAGAAGATAGGTAAAAACCTTTTTTTCGATACCTAACCCAAAGATATTATTATTTTTTAATATTTAGACAAGAAAAAATTTAGTTTAGAAATCATGAATAAAAATTATAAAGGAAAAAATGTATTATGACCTAAAAAAAATCTGAAAAAATTCATGAATTACTTTTTTTTGATAATAAATCGAATTTCGGTTTAAGGTTTGAATTTGAAGAACCTTTAAAAAAAATGAAACACCCTAATGTACATATGACATAAAATGTAAATATATGGTTAGAAGTAGAAAATTTTGAGAGTGTTGCCAGACTGGCTATCTGTCTCATGATATGTTATGCAGTTAAAAAATATTTTTGGTATAAATTTTACATTTTACAGTGTGTACACTGTAATATTTCATTGACACTCAAAGCAATTATTTCATTTTTACCTATTTTACATAGTTCATAGTGCTACAAATATTTCAGTGGCAACAAGGAAAGTCGATGTGTGATGACAGAGCGAAGCATGTAATTTAGCTCATACACAGAACTTATGTTGCTTTGCCTTGTGATCACAAATCGACTTAAGCTGTTATTTTTTGTGTCCACAGATTTTTTGAGCCATACACCACACATACATAGGTACCAACAAAAAAGTTAAGCGTGCTTTTTCGCACATGGCAAGATATTTCGACTTATGAATCTTGTCATGTAAAACCTTAAACCGCCATAATCTCATTAAACCACACCAAGGGGAGGGGGGATCAATGAAAATCTCACGTTAATTTTTTAATTCAGAAAATATAAATTATAATTCTGTAAAAGGTACTGTGCTGTGCGCATTTAATAATAATCTGGAGTGGCTGCACGAGGAGAGTGTAGAAACATATACCTAATGACCATTTTCCTATACTACCAAATATCATGGATTTAATTTTTTCAATCATGACTAAGAAAGCACATGAATGCGCATGAAGTGCGTGAAGAATTGGGGAAGGTGGTACCACAGTCTATTTTTACGTTATAAATATCGTAAAATTCGATCGTCGTGAAATGTCGAATGGTCGTGAAATATATTTCATTTTACTAGCGTTTTTGCAAGTCAAAAGTAAGGGACTAGAAATAGTTGGATATAGTAAATTGCAATGTTGTAGGTGGATATTTTGGAAATAGTACATTTGAAATATATGAGGACGTTCCGTTTTCAACATTTCAACTGAAACATTTCTCGTACGTTACGTACTGTTTCTGCAACGTTACATGGCGAGTAAGTAGGAGGCGTTAGTATTAGTGGCATGAAGCAAAATACATGAACATATAAAGTAAATTTAATTATGTATTTAAAATTTATAGAGAATGTATCACCAGGGGGGAGGTGTCTTTTTAGATTTCATCAAGGGAGAGGGGGTCCAAATTTTCAAAAAACACCTCACATAATTAATGGAGTGTTTTATATTTTTCGATTTTGAAAGTAAGTAACAAACATTTTTTTGACTTAATTCAGATGGTATAGTAATTTTAGCAACTGTAAAGGAATACTGTAACTTTTGGACAGGACGTACCCTTCCTTTTATTGCAAATTATCTAAAAAAATAATTGATTGTATAAATAATGGCAACCCTAACGACGGCTCTCTCATTCTTCAAGTGACTGTTAAAGAAACTTCATTTGTCTCTCCGTTGCATTACATAAACAAACTGGAAACCACAAACACTGCTTCCATGCAAAATATGTAGTTGGCAATAAAATGAAGAAAAAGAGAGAGAGCGGAATAGAGAAAGAAGGCGCTAAAAAGTAAAATAGAAGCGTTAAAATTTAAGAAGTCCTTGCAATACTAACAGGGGCATATGTTGAATTCTGGTACACACACAAAGGCGAAAAAGTGAGATAGAAAAAAAAAACAGCAAATCATTTATTTATGCGACTGCCACATAAAAGTACAACAGAACAACAAAAACAAAAAAAAGCAACAACTTAATGGTACACACACGCAAATACCAAAAAAAAAAGGTATAACAAAAAAATATTGTTGGAACAAGTATTCAAGTAGTAAAGAAAGGATATAAAAAAAAATCCTTTCTGTTGTGTTGTTGTTTTTGTTATTGCAATATACTATAAATGTGGGTATGTCTGTGCGTTCATGTATACGGAACAAGACCAGGCATTACGATATCCTCGGATGAGCATTTTGTTGCCAGTTGTGCTGTTACTGCTGTTGTTGTTGTTGCAGCCCCCCTGCTGCTGCGTATGATGTGTGACGAGGTCTGACAAGGTGTGACGTTGAGGAAAACGCACCGCAAAGGAGAGGCGGGCACTATGCGTGTAAAAAAGGATAGTTTATCAATATGTTCGTCGTTTCGGATTTTCGCAAGTGCATCCCAGATTATTCTTCTATTTTTTTGAAGTGAAAATTGGATAAGGAGTTTTTAATGTTATGGTAGGTAGTGCTTTTTGTGTGCTATCATTATTACTAATTTGTGGATATGCAATTCTGAGTTAATATGGGGAAAAAAACTCACAACAGTAAGAAGTTTCGAAAACACATCTAGCAAGCTCTAATTTCATCATCATCGATCTACTGTGAGCTATCGACCGTAAGCATTTTATCAACGATGTTACAATTTTCCTAGACAAGAACTTATCAACCTGCATCGATTTATATTTTAATCAAAGTGATAGCATTAATACAACAATTAAGTTTTACCACCGCCATTGGTAAACCGTTGAAAAACACAACGTAAAATCTGCTGCATACCAAATAAAGTGTTTATTAAAATGTCATTTAATGAAAATGTTTCTTTAGCCTTTTTTCCTCCAGAAGAAACGATGGCTAAGAATAATAGAAATAAAAAAAACGAGACTTCTGGAAAGTCTCCATTACATATTTTCACACCAACAAATAAAAATGGTATAAGGGAAGTAAAACTTTTTAAGCGTCTTCAATACAAGAAAGAGTGGCAGTACAAAAAAAAAAAAAATAGAAAAGGCTGAATCCATTAAAAGAACAAGATGAACCAACAATTGTTGAGCATTTAAAGGAAAACTTCACCTCACACACACCTCGTTTTTCAGTTCTTCCTGTGTTGTTTTTATCGCCCTTGCGGCTTCTACAACATTTTTGGTATTACTACACAAAATATTCTCTGTTTATTACCGTTCTGTTCATAGTACACAAAATGAAGTCGATGCGACTTCATATTTTCAACAGTTGCTGTTGCTATCGCCCATATTTGGCTCAAGCAAAAAAAAAGTAATAGCTACGAGTCGTTGAGGTGTATCATGAGCAAATTTCCGCTTAAAGGAAGTAAAGGACTTGCACCAACCTTTTTCGTCAGCTACCTACCTATGTACCAACTAACTACCTATCAAGCCTTCCACGCAGCAAGCAATTGCACACCAACTGAAATGGAGACTCGTTTCGCCTCGAAACTGAATGAAAAAATGGGTGGAAAAGGCAAACATAGAAGCAATGAGTCAGGCGTTACCCCGTACGGTTTGGCACTCAATGAAGCCGGAACGCAGTAGTACCACAACTATTTTACCGTACTGCCACTAAGCACTTGATATATGGTGTCGATGCTGTTACTCTGGTAAGCCCATGTTAAACTGTGAAATGCTAAAACGAGCAGTATAAAAACCCAAACTAAGAAAAGAAAAAATGCTTAATGAGTGCACAAGAGTCCTGCACTCGTTGCTTGATAGGTCGAGTCGAGTCAGTGGCGTATTTTGCTGGTTACATGGTTGGGTTTTTATTTTTGATTCACACTCTTTAGAAGAATAGTTTGCCTAATGATTTAATCTTTAAATCACGTGAACGATGAAGCTTAAGCACGATAGCATTTTCAAGTGTAGTTGATGATGAGAGCGGAAAACTATCAAAATAAGCAATAAAAGGATGATGTATACGAGACTTTGAAACACCACGATATGTAGATTCTGTAGTGTAAATGCTGCCCAAAGTCAATTATTGTATTTAAATGCAGGGTCACGTATCAATTTACTTGGAATTAGTTAAGAAAAGCATTCAGCCTAAAGCAGAATGTACACAGACGGCAACCATTATAGCCTTCTCATGCTCCATCTTTGCCTTATGTGGTTATCATCTGTGATGTACCGACTACACTCTGTCCGTCCGACAGCTTGACCCCACAGTAAATTACTTGTTCAAGTCGTGACCAAAAAAGCTGAGTTCTCGCTCACACTGCACTCTTGCCGTATAACTCATGCTTAGGTGCACAATCGAACCTATCTTTTTTCACCTTTTCGCTCCTATAGCAGTTGTTGTATTTTGTCCGTAGCTCTCAGTGCGAAAATCGCGTTGGCAACCTCTTCCCTCCCTATTAGCATTTTTTGTACAATTTGAATCACTTCTTCACTCCAACGTTAAAAGTTTACTCAAGTGTCACCTACTGCACACGCTCTTCTTTCCTACCGTTTGTTAAACAAGGAATTTTGAAGTTGCTGCTCTTTTGCAGTCCTCGTTGGTTGCATCTCTTTTACACTTTGCGGTACATCAGCAGCACAAAAAACAAATGTTGTTGCAGTGCAACAAAGCATAAGGATCCTCTTCCAAAAACCAACCACTGCACAACATCATGAAACCATATTTGACAAGTGATGGTGTTGGCATCACAGAGCAATGACGTGGCAAAGCCTGGGAAAGACGAGAGAAGCGCACCACCGGGAGAACTATTGAAAATTGTAGAAAAATGCGTTAAGCATCTTGGAGCTCAGTGCATTACATGGTATTGGCCCCACCCCCTTAATGCAACGTATTTTGTTACCTACCCCGTTGTTTTCCAGAGTTTTCAATGGATTATATATTCTGCATCGTGACCGAGAAATTTTCAGAGTAAATAAGATGCAGCGCGCGTGCTTCGAATGTGATTCTACTAAGCAAGTTGCTATGCGTAAGATAGAGAGAGAGCAAAGAGAAAACTTTCGAGAGAGACACAGTCTGAAAAAGCAGCGAAGTTTCAGTTTGATAAGGCAAAGAATCTTAAAATTTACACGGTGAAATTTAACTTCAAGGACTTAAAATACAAAACAAAAAAATAATAAATTTGGCTTGCCATCGGACGCCACAGCAGGTATGAATACATACATAGGTTGTACACTTATTGAATTGTTCTTGAGATATAAAAATTATATTGTTGAAACACTACCTACACTAGAGGGTATGGTTGTGCCACATTATGGTCAGCAATTGCAGAGAACTGGCAAATCAGTGAATTGGTCGAACTAGTAACATGAGTTTTACTGCCATTCGAATCAAGTCTCAAAAAGCGGATTAAAACTAGAAATTTCTATTCCTAACGGCTTCATCTGGAATGAAAACACAAAATTCTATACTACATGGTTCAAAAGGTCCCGGGAGTTTCGGTGGAAGGGCACCACTACTCTCAAATTGATATAATTTTTCAGAAGTGGCAACTTTTTAAAGAGGAATGTCAAATTTTGATGACATTTCATCTAGTAATTTTGAAGTTATCGCTGTATGAGTGACGCTACTTTTGGTATTTCGTAAACAATGGAAGAAAGTGAATTTCTCATTTTGATAAAACATTGCTTTGTGATCGGAAAAAACGAGAAGCAAAGATTGAAATGAGCATTTCGGAATGAAAAAATAGTGCGCGCGATGGGTGCCGCGTTTGCTGACAATTGATCAAAAGCAACATTGAACGAATTGCGATACGAATTGCTGCCTCACCCACCGTATTCTCCATACTTGGCCCCCAGCGACTATTATCTGTTTCCAAACTTGAAAATATGGCTCCAGGGAAAGAAATTGTATTCAAATGAGGAGGTTGAGCTCGAAACTGAAGCATATTTTGATAGCTTCAATATCGACTACTATAAAAAAGCTATCGAAATGTTGTAGGATCGTTGGATGAAGTGTATCTCCCTCGAAGTGAACCATGCAGGTTGAAGAATAAAATAGACTTTCATCAAAAAGTTTGGGTTTTCATCATTTTTCCCAGGACTTTTTGAACCATGTAGTAGACTAAAATTTATCGGACCACAGGAAAAATAGGATCAAAATATTTTATTATTTACAAAAAACGCTTTGATTTAGTTTTTCTTGGGTCATCAAAAGACTGCTTCAAATTTCTATGGCAAAAAAAAAATTTGGAATTTCAATAAAAAAGGAAAAAGTCTTGAAGTTGGAAGATGAGGTACCTATAATACAAAAAAAAAACGTTTTTCACTTAATCACGTTTTTGCATTATTAAGTAGGTTAGGATATCTCGAAAGCCTGACGTGATGGAGCAATTTTGACTGCGGATTCGTCTTCAGCACACAAAAAAACATACGGTATGGTAACTTATCTTCCAACTTTTATACTTTTTTTAAATATATGCGCAATAAGAATTTTTATTGTTCTTGAGAGGTCTAAAAATCACAAAAAAAACTGCATAAGATTTTCAGCAAAGTTTGCCGTTTCTCACAATATTAGATAAGCATGTTAATTTCAGATATATGGTATATTTTATTTTGAAACAGTCTAGTGCTCACCAAATCAATGCTAAAAGAGAAATTATTCACTACATCGGCTAAAAAAGGTCACTGATGATATAAGTATATCATCATTTGTTTTCACAAACTGGTGTTATTAATATTTGTAAAAAATTTTTTAAATGTATGAAAAAACTTTTGTGTCGATGTAGGACCTCTTACAAATAAAATTTAAAACGAATGAGTTGATGAGCTTATGAGTTTATACCCTTTGGGGTAGTAATTAATAAAAAAACTTACACAAAATGTAAGAAATGGCAACACTGACCACAGGTTTGTAATTCGAACTGAGCAATTTTAGGTCTAAAGGATTTGTTAAGAAAGTGGTTTAGCAATGGGTACGCGACTAATGATGATTCAATTCACGTGCTGTAATTTTTCATGGAAGCCTTGTTTGGTACTTTTATGATGTACCATTTTGTTTCAAAGATGGCTGTGCGGTGAAAATAAAATAACGAACTCAAGGTATTTTGGAATTTATCGACAATTTTGAATTTTATTTCTGCAAAATTAGAAATCGCATGGTTTACTTATAGTTTCTCCAGTAATTTATTTCATTGGTATTCTTGTAGATATTTTTTCAAGTGAGTTTGTGTTTTTATTGGAAAAAGTTTTGAGTTTTGTGGAGGACACTAAGCCAAAATTCTAAATACATTTTGAGAGAGAGAGTGACAAAATATAGAGAGCAGAACATAAAAACTACTGCAAAAACTTCTCACTAATAAATTGAAATGTAGATAGGCATGAGCGGAATGAAGGGTCAGATCGACTTCCGTCACTCATTGCATTTTGTATGTGGCTTGGTATTTCCGCTCTAATCTCACAGCGCCAAAGCGGAAATACAAGCGGATTAGCTTTTAGATTTATATACTCGTACTAACAAACACCGATTAGACAGGTCATACAAATAGTCGGTCTGTCGGTTGGTTAGTTGCTCTCTCGCATGTTCTTGGTGTTTTGGTTGTTGTGATGCAATTGTGCTGTTAGGTATTTGGAATATTTCACTATTTCCTGGTATTAGTTATCGAAGTGGTGTTCGTTACTACTTTTAGTCACTTGCTCCCTCTTACCTTGTGCTTGGGCTTTAACCGTATCAGAGAATGCATTGACATGCTGTTATTCGTGCTGGTATGTGTACATCGATAGTTACCGTTAAGTATTCCGAACTAATGGAGCATGCGGTCAGAGAGGAATTCAAAGAAGCAAAACGTTGATTTTTGTGGTGAAGTATTTTGACATTTTCTACAACCAACCTAGCGATTCAGTTGCACGAGTACCTACATCGACAGAGACATTAAAGTGATGCACAAAGAGGATGAAGTGGAAACAACTTCAGTATAAATGATTTTAGAAAAGAGGATGAAAACGCTAAGAGAGAAACTGAGATTAGATGCTCGTTTATGTCGATAGTTTAACGTAAAATTGCAATACATCGCACAAGTGCAGCTAACAATTTTCTGTTTGTTAAAATAGAAGAGGAACTGTTGCCAAGTTTCCTTAGTGATTGCGGTATACAGTGATGTTTCATTTAGGAATTGATATAATTTTAAAAATTTCTTTACTTGTAGGTATTAATAAATTCTACTTCGAATCAGACGCCGTGGGCGAACTTTCAAAACGCGTTAAGCAGGCAATTAGAAATACATTCCGTAACCAAGAACAATAACTACGCCAGTCAAAACAAACTCTCCACAGTTTCCATCAGCTTCACGAACGATTGGAATAAACAAAGGAAAGTCTCAAAAGCACTTGGCATGAACGGAATCTTCGCTAACCTAATGGCACTCATTAACCTGACACATTTACATTGTTTTGTACCTGATATTTGGAAATCAGTATGAGTAATTCCCATATGAGTATTCCCATATCAAGCTTTCCTTCTCTTACTCATGGCCAAACTTTACGAGGCACTGAAACTTTTGCGCTCTATATAATTTACGACCAAATCTATGGCAGCTTAAGGCAAAAGCGGCCGAGTAACCATAATGTCCTTCAGAAATGCTTCTCCAAGATATTCACGACACAAATATACCTTGGAAAATGAAACGATGGTTAGCTAATTACCAGAGTGGAAGCCATGCGACGTAAAATTCCGTAACACAAGTCCCCACTTAGACGCCTATGGCAGAAGGGGGCTTCGTTGACATCGCTATTCAAATAATACATCAATTAACGTTTTCCTCCTCTTCAACATTCCCACAGCTTCTACAGAAGTAAAAAGAAACTTTTGATTTCTTCGCATGTTTACCGATGAGACAGTGGGCAGTTACCACAACGAAAACCGATGAGACACTCTGTCTAGTGTGCTAAAAAGCGATTGGTATCACATTCCAGCCAGATTTGTACATAAATAATATTTCGAAGTTAATTTTTACTTTATTGTTTCTTATAATTCAAATCGCTATTTTTGATATATATTTTGTGTAATAATATAAATATTACGAAAAATCTTTGCCATTGCGTTGTCCCTACGTTATTATTTGAAAACCCTTTGGAATTGTAAAAAAAAAAAATGGACACAACCAATTTTATCGCGTCTGCTTTTTATATTAGAAAATGTTTCTATACACAAAAATAGATAAATGAAACAGGCATACGTTTTGAATGCTGCTTTTACGAGCAATTAACTTTTTCAAAATTTTATGGTAAAGTGAATTTATCATCAGGCAGATTGCGATTACTATAAAGACAATATAATAAGGAACGAGAGAAACCACCTCTGCCACTTAGTTATTGCTGCATTTAAAAATTGAAATATTGTCAATAAAAAATTGAGTATTAAATCATTTTCTCGAGTCTGCCTCTTGCTTGGCTGACTGGTTTCTTTACTAATAAAAAACATAAAAATAGAGAAGGCAGACGATGCCAGCGGTGAAGGCAGACGTTTTTGAGCACTAAAGGTGTATATTATTAAGGATAGGTATATTCTACATACATATATAGAACTAATACCGTGCAAAATTTGTTTTTTTAAAATTTACTATTCTATTTTCCGCTCATTTACATTAATTTTTTTTATTTTTCTGGCAGTGTATATGAGGCATCATGGGGTCGAATCGGACACCATTTTGCATCTCTAATTTTTGTTTGAACTTTTTAGTACTGGTTCAGGCTAGCCTCTATAGTTTAAAAAAAAAATTCTATTTTTATTCACCGAAATGGCGTTAATTGAAATTTATTGCACAGGTCTACATAAGGAACTACATAAGACACAGTACAACTCTATAAAAGCGTACCTGATCTACCCAAAATGTTCACCGGCTCCCTAGCTATTACTCTTTAAGGTGATATAGTAATCTAAAGAGGACATACTTTTTAGATTTCTAGTACCCTGTAGTTTAAGGATAATTGTTAATTAATCAGCATAGATTGGTAAACATTTTCTCTGCTCAAATGAAAAGTATTTTAAAGATCTGTAACATGAGTTTACATCGTTAAACGATCTGTGCCAATATTTTTCGTGCTTGCTTATATTTTGGGAAATGACTCATCGATTTTGCCGAAGTTTTTGTAAAACTTTTTAAAATTTAAGAACCTCTTCTGCAGATACACCAAAATCAGTTGACTCAATTGCAATAAAATTCGAACTGAATTGTATGTATGTTCTTGCTGTTGCAGGAGAGTCATAAAAAATATATAAAAAACTTAATTTGTGTTTTTCCTTTGGTTAAAAGTGAGTCAGGATTCTGAGGTGTGCTTATAAAATGTTTTTATGGTGTGTCAATAAAAAACTAAAACAAAATCAGCTTCTTTTATTTTTACTCTTCTTTTATTTATTGTATCTCTATAATTTTCAAAGACTGACAATAAGTTATATACTCTTATCCCTAACTAAAGGTATTACAAATTGAAAATTATATAAACCGAATCCATTTCAAATCATGCAGGCTGACTGACTTCAAATCGCCTGATCGGTATTTGATAAAATATGCTATTTTTCTGGGGAAATAAGAGGATACATACTCTTTTTAATTTAAAAATATTTTTTACGGAGTTATGCGTATTTCAATTATAGGTGTCAAAAACCGAAAACTCGCAAATATTTTTTTCAAAAAATCTGTATTCCTCTTCTAAGCAAAATACTTTATTCTCCTCTTTCGATTCGAATAGAATTTCTTATTCTCTCTCAGAATCTTTAAGATATTTAGAAAATGGTTAAAAATTGGGAAAGTTATTGCATCTCATATGGAAATAAATAAAGTCATAAGATCAGGCGATCTTTGATGGCGTGGTAGCTGAGACGGGCTTGGTCCCGGTCTAACACCATGGAGGTAACGAGTATCTCGATCCGAGACGAGCTAGATCCCGGTCTATTACGTTGGGAGAACTAGTGCCGAGGACGGTAGCTGGAGGCGGTAGCTGAGGTGGGCTAGACCCCGATCTAGCACGCAAAAGGGGCCGAAAAGCGCGCTGCCCCAACACTCTTGCTGATGCACTCTCCAACTCATCGGGTAGCGGCCGAGACGAGCTAGGTCCCGGTTTTCTACCCTTATTGGGACACGAGTTGGTAGCGATGGGGAAAAAAACTTATTTGCCACCCCTACCAAAAAAATTTTTCAAGTTTTCAACCTTACCAAAAAAAAAAAACAGAAAAACACTTTTGACATTTGAAAACTCTAGCAAAATAAGATATATTTCATGACCATTTTGCCGCCCCCCAAGCCTTGCACCCGTGGCAATAGCGTCCTCGCCCCCTAGGTACGCTACTGAACATTGGGTTGACGATGTAAGTTTTTTTATTTGAGAGCCGTGAACGAGACGAGCTAGCTCCCGGTGCAGCGTCTTTACTGTAACATAACTCGTATATACATATCGCTCATTTACTTCAAGACTGGCATAACTCAAAAAACACAAAATGGGAGAAAAACGCATTTAAAGTTTTCAATTTGTAACTTTTTATATGAAAATTCAAAAAAGTATGTATACATAAAGTCTTCTCGCAAGGCGAGTTCATAAGATACTTTTCTGAGTTTTTGACACAAAATAAAACATGATATGGTGGATATTTCTGCATCATTGTCTCAAAAATCACTTTTTTTGAGTTATGCCACTCTTGAACTAAATGAGCGATATGTAGTCGTTATGGTACATTTTGCTCTTTAAGTAAAAAAGTGTTTGGAGCTATACGTAAAAAGACCTTGGTTATATCACTAAAATTAGATGATTTTATTCGTGATTCTGAGCAATATTTATAGTACTTTATATAAAAAGTATCGAAATATGGAGAGATCGCTAAGTATATCGAGTTAAAAGGATAATATGTTGAATCAAATTTGCGTTTTTCTTAATCAGACTTATTGATCAGCCTAGTAGCTGCGAAATAGATAGCTCGAATATCATATATCGCTGATATATGTATTTATCTTCGCTTTGATGTGAAAGCGATTTCAGTAGACTGATAGACAGACATGACTACATAAACTCAGGTTGTATCAAAAATCAAGAATGTTCATATTTTAATGCATTCGTCATGCTTCCAAACGGAAAAACGTGCTTATCGATGTAGGGTATAAAGTTTTGAGAAATCAGTTAAAAATATTAATAGAGAAAAATTATTGAGATTTCTACTGGGCACTTATTAAAAGAAAAACTTGATAAAATACTGAATAGAAAGTTTTATCACGAGTTTAACGCGTTTGTTGTAAGACGACAAAAAAACTTTTGCAAGTTGGTCCACACGGCGTTGAAGGTTACATACTGTTAATGCCTTTAGGATTTCTTAAGTCGAAAGAATGGGGCAGGTTTTGCTCTACAAAGGACAAAGATGGAAGTATAACCAACTCACTTCAGTTTTTCGCATTAAGAAAAAAACTTATTCGACAAAAAGAAAAATAAAAATCAAAATTGCAGGCAGGCGTACAGTTTTTATTTTTCTAAATAAACTTTAAAGGCAAAAAAAAAATTGGCTTTACTTCATTGAATGTCTTGTAGTCGTACGCGACGTAAAGTTATCTAAATTTTTTTGTTGCAATTCGCTATTTTTGCTAAAAATTGAGGAGCTTGTTTTTTTCTTCAACGTAACAATTAAATTTTAAGTTAAGACGCACAATATTTTACTCCAATACTTTTTTAAAAATAAATTAATTCTTCATATATTTTGCTACATTATAGCAAAAAATAAAAAAAAAATATGATTATCAATGTTTTACTTCAGACTTATGTATTTTTTTGAACAAAAGATATTATTGCAGCATATACTCATACATCCATGGGCTTAAATATCTCTCATACTAAAAAACGATAACAACAAGGAGGAGGATATCAATTGTATTGATGCACGCATCAGTTGCTATTTCGAAAAGAGTGGGTATCCCTCTCTTGTTCTGTATGCACAAACACACACGAAACACCACCAAACCATATCTTTTTGTCTTCCTGGTCTTCACTTCCGTTATTATTGTGTTTTGGGTACAAATAAATGTGAGGCAGCCATGTGTGTGCATGGTACACGCGTACACATGCTTGAGCAGCAGCTTAAGGATGCCATAAAATCGGTCAGAGCATAACTCGCTTTTAGAGACCAATATCGAGAACAAGCCCGAAATGACAACACAATAGACAAAAGTCATCGATGCTGAAGAAAATCAATAGTTCAGCTTAAAGAGTTGAACTGAGACAGCAACTCAAGAGGTGGAAATACTTAGTTTGAATAGCCAGATAAAAGCTTAACATATTAAATTAATAATTTAGATAAATTAATATATGCATATTTATATAGCAGTTCCAGCAATTTCAAATATGAAAAAAAAACGAAATTGTTAATCTGAAATAAAGATTTGCATCAGTAGAGTTTTTTTATATATCTATATTTGTCAGACCATTGTTCGTATTTCGAAGAAATTCATTTTGTTTAAAGAGAATTGCAGTCCTTTTTTTAAGAGTATTTGTTGGCTGAAATTGAAGAAAGAAAAAACATGATAACTGTACCTTTGTAATTGACAAAGTAATTTCAATTCCAATTGTCGTTGATGACGTTACTGTCCCTGAAATTAATTTTCGACCTTTCCACCTGGAATGATGCACGCATTTGCGTAAAAAAATATTCAATTTAAATCAATTTTTTAAATCTTCAAGAAATATAATTTCTTATTCCAATTTCCAGGATTGGAATCGAAGAATCTTTTTTTTTTGCAATGGAATTAAAAAGGTTGAATCCAAGTTTGCTTCCAGTTATAGTTTCCGAAAAAAACCTTGAATTATTTAAAGAAAAACCTCGTTACAGATAATAAATTTCTTGAGCAAATGGGAAACCAATATTAGTCTTAAAATTGGAACTACATCTACGAAACTTAAAATTGTTTTTAGGTTGCCTTTATACACGAACATGTAGCCAAGAAAAATAACAATACTCCTAAATCAAGAGCAATAAAAACCAAATGTTCATGTACGAAAAACGATCCAATACTTGAATGAGCGAAATTGTTGAACAAACCAGCGACAGTGTAGGTACATAGGTATGTCAACATCCCAATAAGAAATTCACTAAGGAAAATCAGTTTCTATATGTCAGATACTAAAAGTATTGTGTCGTAGGACTTCTAGTACAAGCATTTATTACCATTTATTGGACAAAAATAACAAAAAGAATATAAAAATTCGAATTGCTATACAATACACTCAGGGGCGTTTTTTGCAATATCCAGTTAGTTCTTAACCGGGACTTTAACCGTCAGTTTGACATAAGATATCATGCTAAATCTATTAGTTAAAGTTCCAGTTAAGTTTAACCTAAGTTAGGTAAGATAAACCAAAATTGTTTCTTTATAATACCTTCAAAAAGGAACGGACAGCTGCGCTTCTCCCACACATTTGGATTTTTAAATAAAAGGAGATTACATAGCCTAGTGTTGACTAATCCAGCTAGATTATTGAAAAAGTAATCCCCCAACCTTCTATACCTACTCCTAAAAAGAGCACGAATATTCCAGAGGGGGAGCTCAGATTGGTGTAGCGTGAACACTTGTCGCCTGAGGTGAAAAACCAATCTGGCGCCGCCTGCTTTGAAAAAAAATTTTAACCAATAAAGAAAGGTAGGTATGTACTATATATGGGCACAAGTCTAAATTATGGGCTGTTTAAATAAAATGGAAGAAAAAAAAAAATGTAATATATGTAAATGCATAAAAGAATAACTAAGATTTGCAGCAGTATGGGGTTCATTATGGTCCCTTCACTTTGATCAAAAAAAGCAAAATCAAAGTTTTTGAAAATACCAGAATAACATCAGTATGATTTTAAGAGTTTCGCAGTCAAGTCGAGTGCACCAAGTACGAACGGGTTAGGATATAACCAGATTTTACATAGGTCAAATCAGATGGGCTGGGCTGCCAAGATTTACAGTATTCGCCAAAAGGAATGGATTTACAGAGTTTTGCAGAAGTATTGTATTTTCAAAGGTCAATAAGTGTTTCCCGACTGTTAACACACGACGTTAGTCCAACGAAAAAAAATCGGTATTTTAATATATTCGACCCATTTACCTCAAAAACGGAAGTAGGTGACATATATTTCGGCTATTATCACATTTACATATGTATATCTTATAAGTAGTTCATATGTTACAAAACCACGCCTTTTATTTTACTTTACATATTATTGTTTTAGTTTGTCTTAAAGGGAAATTAAATAAGTTTTGGATTTATTATGAAATGAAATTAAGATGAAACATAAATATTTGAATATTTCTAGACTAAATAACTGAATCGAACTTCATTAAAATTGATTGAGAGAGATGATCGCCATAATACTGGTGTCATCATTACATTGCCTTGGAAAACTGCCTTTATGTGGTTACTTAAGGACTTTACACTTAAGATAGGTGCCACTCACACTTGTCCAAATGCTCTTTTTTTGCAGACTGGCATTGTATCACTTGTTTCCTTGTGACGATTTTCATATTTTAAAAACTTAACTTAAAATTTGAATGCTAAATTTTTCAATGGGTGATTTTTTCTGCTTTCATTTCCATTGGTATTCTTGACTTGGTGTAAATAAACGCATTTGTATTCGTATTTATTGGCATCGTCATGTTGTTCGACTCAGTTTAATTTCTGACAATGTCGACAACGTAGCCCCCATCCACATTTACTACTACATCTACTTTTACATTGATATCGACATCAACTGAAAGCGTCGAGTCCTTTCGTCATTATTCAACCACTTAAACGCTCTCGGCTCATTCATGCGAATCTAAATGGAACATGTCAGATAGGTGAGTACGAAAGTGACTAAAGGAAACAGAGCGGCATCATCGAAGGATTTAGTCAGTCAGTCAGTCCGTCATACCCACTAGAGAATATTTGGTTGGGGGGAGAAACCATTGAGGCAGTCAGCCACGAGGGTTTAATTCGATTCAATTCAATTCGCTTATTCGTTCAAATAAAGCAAATCACCTCATTAGATGATTATGAGGGAAAACGAACATGCCACGAAGGCAGACAGGCAAGCGGCCGCATACAACAACAATAACAACACCAAAAACTTGAGGCAAACCAAATTGTTTAGGAAGGAGTCCACTCAACAGCCCAGAGTGTAAAAGTGAATTAAATAAAAAAAAGAGTACAACGAAATTTGACTATATGAATACAGGGAGAAAAGCTTCCATTAATTTCTATATAAAGTGATCAGAATTGTTAAATAAAACGATTTTATTTATTCATCAAAATTTATGATGGCACCTTAAAAGTAGGAACCACCGCTTGAAACACAACTACGTCCGTTGATCCAATCCATCATACATTTTTCGTAGACTGATTAAGGAATAGCCTTCAGCTTCTTCAGCGAATTTGCTTTTATCGTCGGTTAGACTCAAGGCACTTCTCTCAAAGTGGTAATTTTAGTTTCAAAGATATCAAAAAATAAGCACTGTAATCCCCAGTGCTTAATCTAAGGCAATCGTTGAGTTTTCGGCTAAGAACTAGGGATGGAAAAGGGGCCTAATTTTTGAGGCCCGGCCCGGCATGAACACGAAAACAACCTTTGGAAAAAAAACCGGACGAATATTTTTTGTTCAAAGCCCGGTTAAGATTTTGTGTCCAAATTTGAATGTTACATTATGGATGATGAAACATACGTTCTTTCCGACATTTCTCAGCTTTCTGGCAAAGAATTTTATGTTCCCAACGATAGAGAACATGTCCCGGACAATTTAAAACAAAACAAATAAAAAAATTTTCAGAAAATTTCTAATTTGCCGGGCAATTTGTAGTTGTGGTAAAAGAAGCCAAGGTTTCGTGACCACAGGGACAATCAACATCTACATCATGGAATGCTTCAAAAGAGGCTTCGACAATTTGTAAGAGAGCATTAGGTATCTTCCTTTTTTTTCGGCATGATCTTGCTTCGTGTCATTATAGTAAAGCGGCTCTAGAGTGCTACCAGCGAAACAACATTATTTTCGTTCCTAGAGAAGCGAACCCACCCAATTGCCCTGAACTCCAGCCAATCAAGAGATATTGGGTTCTAGTCAAGAGGCAATTATAGGCAACAAAAAGTACATGCAAGGACATAACAGACTTTAGACGCAAGTGGTGCGCTGCAAGCCAAAAGATTCAAAAAAATACTATCAAAGCACTAATGAGAGGTGACACAGAGAAAGTGAAAAGTTGTTTTACGCTTCAAAATTAATACTTTTTTACTATTATTTTCTTCATTTTGAATTAAATTTGCGTTAAAAAATATAATCATTTTGAAAATTGAATCAGTGGTTACTAAGATATATTTATTTTTCAATGCACTACTATAATTTCTAGTGACGCTCTCCTTATGACTTAAAATATTTCCTGACGTGGAGAAAGTTTATTCGCTGGTGGCCGAACTCACAGGTATAGCCAATATATTTCGCACTAAAGTTTGTAACAATTTCTATTCATTAGTATTTTTCCAATATGTTAGTACAGATGTGTCGGATGCTACAGAGCTATCTATATTTTTATCGATTTCCACAACAATTTAATTTATTTCTAGTTTGATTTTTTTAAAAATTGTGTGTCTAAAAATTCGGAAAACATATGAACTCTTGCGTTAGGTGCTACATTTTCAGAAACAATATAAACACTTGCTTCTGCTACCCCTATTTCTGAAAGTATTGGTCTAACGCCATGTTGAGTGTGGTGTGTCTAAGGTTCATGTTGAGTGTGGTAACTGAGGCAATTTGTTTCGCGACAAATTTCACGAAGAAGTTCGCGTACTGTGTTCTGATTGAAAGAACACAAAGAAAAAAAAACTACTTCGTTCACCGATTACCTCGAATATGCAAAAAGTTTCGAGACAGAAGTTTCAAATGAGCGCACTTCATACGATTCTGTCTTACCGAAACAGTTTTGTTTCGCAAAAGTTCCAGTGCCGCAAAACAAAAAGTTTTGTGTTTAAGGTGACGAAAACTGTTTTGAGACAGTTTTGTCGTAATGAGTCATAGGCCTAACAGTCGTTAATACATTCTCAAATTTTCTCGTTGGATTAAGAAATAAGCCGACTAAGTGGGCAGTTGCAGGACAATCTTTTTATCAATGACTGCATAGTGAGCACATGAAGGCCACTCGCCGACTCACTCTGACTTTAATGCAAAAGTACTGCCTTAATATGGATAATCTAGTTTAGCTAACACGCTTCAAATGTACTAGTTTAGCCTGAGAAAAACTGCTTTAGGTCTGAGAAAAAAAGTTTACCCTGAGAAAAACTAGTTAAGTCTTGTCATTTCAGATAAAAAAGTTCGTCAGTAACATAAATGTTATTTGCCAAATTGATGAAAGTGGGCTCTGGAGGATTTTGATTTTGCGCTTTTTTTTGTACAGGGTTAGCCGCATGAACTGTTACCAACTTCAGACCAATACATCTGGCAAACCGATAAAGAGAGCTGTGTCAAATTCATACCAGTGACAGCTCATTATATTGTTTACAAGCCGCCAAAAGCATTTGCGTCTAAGTTTTATAAGAGAAAAGTTTTCCGAAATGGATTTCAATCGTAATAGTGTGATTGCATTATATTTGGCTGGAAAATCACAACCAGCTATTGTTCGTGAGCTCAAACATCTCAAAGTGAATAAAATGTTAGTGTATCGTACCATAATTCGTTATAATGGTACTGGTAGCGCTAAAGTGGTGGACCAAAAAAAAATGCAACATCGCCTGAAATGGTGCGGAAAGTGAAGGCTTGACTTGAACGAAATCCACGTCGTAGTCGTAGCCAAAGAACTGGAAATATCCCAGCGAAGCATCGGACGCATATTGCAAAATGAGCTCAAGTTAAAGCCTTACAAGTTCCAAATGGCACACGATCTTACACCAAAGCAAAAAAAAGTTAGACTCGAAAGAGCAAAGGAGTTGTTACGCTTGCACGAACGTGGCCAATTTCATAACATTGTGTTCTCTGATGAGAAAAATTTCCCAATTGAGCAGTTCATAAACTCTCAAAATGATCGTGTTTACTTGACCGAACGCTCCGACGAGAATTTGAGCCTACGAACAGCCACCCGAAGTAATTTCCAATCTCAAGTAATGGTATGGGCAGCTGTGACCGCCGATGGACGCTCTCCAATCGTTTTTATCGAGTCTGGTGTCAAAGGCAATGCGACATATTATGAGGAAAATGAGTTGGAAGCTGCTTTAGAACCGTGGGCACGCAAACATTTCGGTCGCAGACCATAGACGTTCCAACAAGACCTAGCACCATCTCATAAAGCTCGTGTGAACTATGAATGGTTAAAAAACCACGTTCTACACTACATTTCGTCCACACATTGGCTCTCAAATTCGGCATCTGGGCCATCTTAGAGAGCAAGGTGAGGACTTAAAAATATGCCAGTATAGATGCGCTGAAGAGAACCATTTTACGGGAATGGGCCAAAATACCGGAAGATCACATTCCGCATGCAACTCGTTTTTTGACCGCTTGAAGGCCATAGTCAAGGCAAAAGGTGGCCATATCGAGCTAAAGTAGCCGGATTCTAGTTTTTTGATTATTTCCACACATTTTTGTCATTTGTATCAATAAAAAATAATTTCAATGAGTTATAGTCATTTGATTAGGTAACAGTTCATGCGCCTAACCCTGTAGTATTTGATTAGATAATGAATTGCCATAAACTATTTTGTCATAGTCGAATCATTGCTGCCATTAAAGAATTGTTTTTTTTAAATATTTTTTATCTCTGTAAATAAAGACTATACGAAAAAAGTTGTTTAAATATAAAATGTAAGGAACTATTTGGCTAATGCTTAAAAAAATGAGTTTATGGATCACAAGACTTTACTTTCAAAATAGATCAATGCTCCACAGACTCAGAATGCACTCATAATAAGGTTTACATGTGCTTTTTACAACAGTATATATATATAAATTAAAAAAGAATTAGACTCAATTAGACCATTTTAATGTTCTATTTGCACTATTTCGAATAGCATAATGAGAGGTTTAAGTGTGTTTCTAATAATGAAGCTCTTACAACATTTATGTCAACTACAAAAAGTTCATCAATTTGGGCTTTCAAATTGACGACATGGTTTTAAAAAACTGTATGCCAGTATGCAGTGTTAGCTAATAATTAAAAACGTTCAAGCTGAAATTGAATGTTGCTCATAAGCCAAGTTATATCCAAAGCTATCAAATGCAAGTATAAGTTAATTGCAAAAAAACTAGCTGGATAAGCTTGTTAGTTATGGACTAATACTTAGTTGAAAAGATAAAATAATTAAAAATTAATACGAGGGTAGTTTGATACGTCAGAAACTTTAAATGCAACACTGCTCCCGTCAACTGCCATATATTAATAGACAGTCATTTAGTTTGTGTTTAATAGAGGTCTGCATGAGTGCACTCGA
The DNA here is from genome assembly GCA_963662105.1 of Meiosimyza platycephala. Taxonomy (NCBI): domain Eukaryota; kingdom Metazoa; phylum Arthropoda; class Insecta; order Diptera; family Lauxaniidae; genus Meiosimyza; species Meiosimyza platycephala. Next base: position 63,858,707 of record OY759211.1, on the reverse strand, counting down.
AATTACCATCAAGCCATTCGCCACGTGCAAGTCCATCGAGTTTTTGTGCACAAAAACCACAAATCACAACAAATCGAAATACTAAGCATGAGAGGTGAGTGCTGCACTTGCAAATAAATCGAAAGTAAAATATTCTACAAGTTCAAGCGCTTGAAGTTAAAACATTCACTAAAACCAAGGAAAGGCTTGACAAATACTATGGGGACCATCAATTTCATAGGTTAAGAATTGTTTTACTGAGTTCCGTTGTGGTCGTACCAGTGTCGCCGAAGGAGTCCTTGGCGATGTTCAGCCACAATCCGGTGGGTCCGTCGACGAACAAGGACACGGTCACAGTTTTGTGGGATGCACGCGGTGTCATTCACATAGATAACCTTGAAAAGTGTAAAACGATCACCTACCTATTCGGTATTGATTTGAAGCAGAAACGACCGCATTTGGCGAAGAAAAAAGTGCTGTTCCTTCAAGGAAATGCACAGGGGCACATGAAGGCAGTCACTATGGCTCACTATAAATTGGGCTACGAACTGCTACCCCATCCAGCATATTTCCCAGATTTAGCCCCTTGTGACTATTTAATGTTTCCAAACCTGAACAAATGACTGGGTTTGGGTCGAATGAAGAGGTCATTACTAATACAAATGCCTATTGTGAGGGCCTTGAGAAAACCTATTATTTGGAAGGAATAAAAAAGTGGAAAAACACTGAACTAAATGTATCCAGCTAAAAGGAGATTATGTTGAGAAATGAAACGCTTATTTGCCGAAAAAAATATTTTATTCAAAAAGACACTGACTTATCAAACTACCCTAGTATTCAGAAAGGTGAACGTGGTTCACAATCTTTGCGAGTCTATAAAAATTGAATACGAGATAAAATTGAAAAGTTCTGCTACTGACTATGAGTATGATCGGGCTTGAGAAAGTGTGTGTAGAAGCAACCACTACGAATTTTTTACACACTTAGCAGCAATTCATCTTAAATTTTCTTTTTAAAACTTAATTTTTTTTACTGTCTCATTAATTTTACATTACTTATTTTAAGACCATCCTGTGTCCAAATAACTCGATTATACCGTAAAATGCTACATCAAACTCTCTTAAAAATTAAAAAAAAAAAACATCTAAGTGAACCTGGTAAAAAAAAACTTTTTTTTACGATTATCTGCTCGTGAACTTACGTTGTAACACCACTGCTACCCTTTGCAACAATTTTATATTACAACTCCCTAAGGGAATTATGTCTACAGAGGCAAACGTAAGTTATGCATTTAAGTGCGTATATACGACGTTAAGTGTAGTCAACTGAATAAACAATAAAAAATAAATGAGACTTTTAACAAGTTTTTTAGTAGCACAACAACAACAACAACAACAACAACAACTCGTAACAAACTCATGTAATAGCAAAAAGTTTTTATAAAAATTATATGATATGATATTGAGGAAATAGTCGTTCGTAGTTTCATCTTACTAAAATATTCTTCGTCAGTGTAAGCTGAAAAATAACAAGTAAACAAATTTTAATCGATAGATAAAAAGATATACCGGCTTGTCATGAAAATCGGCAAGTTTTCATTTCGAAAACTTTTTGAAGCAATATGTACTTATAAGTAGATTTCAGGCATTTTTAATACGGTTAATATATCAATGTGTAAGTTAGAACTTTTTATATTGAATCAGCTGATATGTTTTACGACTTTTCTTTTTAAATAAGAATGAATATTAATAATAAATATGCCACTTTATTTTAGATTCATTGTACTGTATTTTAAATTTCATTCTTTAAACGATTTTGAATAGATTTATACTAAAAATTTTCACGGGAAACGAAAATTTATTTTTGTTAAAATAGAACCAGAAATTTTTTTTTAAACGTTTGGTATCGGAAATATAGATTTTTTAATAAACTGGGCACTTGTGCCCAATTTTCACTGTTCATTAACTTTTGACCGGACCATGACAAAAAACATTGTCCTAATTATAGAAACATAAAAAAGAAACCTGTATTTAATTATCGAAATTGGTTTTAAAAAGTTTGGCCACTCCTAAGTTGGGAAAAAAAAGTCGAGGACGAATTCATCATACATAGGTGTCCCTAGTAAGCAGTGAATATGTAGGTGTCCCGTGAAGGGTTAAGTGTCCCAGCATTGGCGATAAACGAAAAGGTACTTTTTGATTTGAAGCACAAAATTGGACTAAAGTTGAACAAAAATAGTCTACAATTCCATAAAAATTAAGTGATAATTGCTTACAACCTTCAGCAATGTTGTTGGTTTTGGAGAGGCCTGATCGCTTTATGGAGGTCAAGGAGTTTAGAAGTGACCTTTGACTTCTAAATTTAAAAAAAAAAACACCGTTGGATATATGTCAGCTTCCATGAAAGAATTCTTCTATCGCAATTTTAAGTTTTTCTTAATTAAAATGTACAAAAGTAGAAAAAACAGAGACGTGCTGAACCAATAAAGGTTTGCATTTTTTCAGGATTATACGATGATAACTCGGTTTTAGCCAAAAAAACTTTAACCTTTGTTGGCTGTGTAATAAGTAAATAACGATTGCGAGGGGGCGGGAAAGTAATGAAAATGACTATCGTTTATTTAATTTTGCAAACTTTACAAAGAAGTTTTTACGACGAAACCCTTATTAATAGCATACATATTGCATGGATATTATTTATAATTTTATGACAAAATTATGACGGAAATGATAGGAACGTAATGATATTCAGTTTTAATAAGAAAATAATACTTGTTGAGTAGGATTTCACAATCAAGATATTAAGCTGACAACTCGTGTAATTAACTTTACTGCTTAATATTATATTACACAGAAAAACTTTACATTAAAAATTTATGAAGTTATGTAAATTATTCTTATAATTACGGAGTAAACTTTTTTTTTTGCATCTATTCAACGGAGCCAGTATCTCAGCAGATAGCAATGATTCCGGCATTTACAACGGGAAGAGGTCTAATCGCAGAAGAACCAGTCAGTAGCGTACCTAGGGGGGCGAGGGGCAGTTGCCCCAGGCGCAAGGTGGTCGTGAAATATATCTTATTTTGCTAGGGTTAAGTGAGGACGTTTTTTTCTCGTAAATGAAAGTAATCCGATGTAGTAAATTTTAATGTATAGTTGGAGATTTTTGCGAAATTAACGTCAAAAGTGAGAACTTTTTTTTTGTTCGGCAAAATTTTTTCATAATGAAAAAAAAATACTTTTTTTGGTGAATAGGGGGCGACATGCACGATACGCCTCTGGAACCAGTTAAATATTTTTAGGAAAATTTCGATGGGGAATACTGAGAAAATAACAGGTGCGACAAGTTCAAGATTTATATGAGTACTATTGGTATACGCGGCTTCGCGTCATAATAAAATTATTCTCTTAACATCTAGGATAAGATGAGTCTCTTCAAAAGTAACAAAAAAAAAAAAAACACATGTAAGAGTTTGTTTTTTGAACTTTGAATCCAAATACAAACGGTACAAATGAGAGAAAAACAAAGCAATAACAACACAAAATTCAAGAATCAGCATAAGCAATGAAAAACCAAAGCACAATTTTTGTGTGAGGTTTTGCAAAAACTTAATCCTAAAAAAAAGAAGGTTTTGTTTTAAAAAATATAAGTATAGTATAATAACCTTCTTTAATACAAATTTGTTGTTTTAAACAAGAATTTATTAAAATCGGTTACAAGCCATTTCCATATGAGCAATTTTGTATAAATAGTATAGATGTGCTCAGAAATAAAGACTTTTAAATATACATACCCTACCAAACTGTGTTAGATAGTTTAGTTAGTTTAGCTATCAATACAGACTATATATAGCTCATTACTATTTCATTTAAACGAAAATAAAATAAAAGTTAGGTTTAATACAATACATACATTACTCTATCGTCCTAGGAACGATAACTCTTTATAAAGTTAAATTTTTCAAATGTTTGTTAACAGGAAAAACTTTCAGTCTTACAACATGTTATGTCTAGCGAATGTAGAGAAACTTTTCAATTCAAATATCACAGTTACTATAACTTGTAAGACAATGTTGGTAGAAAACCGATTTTTACTGAACTGAACTCTATTTTCCTCAGTTAACTAAAATATTTTGTAAAAAGTTTTATCAGTTTAACGTTAACTTTATCATTAACTATTTATTGATTGGATTGACAAAATTTTTGGTTAAAAAAACGAAATTTTGTGGTTATTGCGAATTTAAATGAATTTATTTATGAAACGTCTTCAGGACTTAAGAAGACAGTAAATGTTAAGTTTTAAGTAGGGATGCAACCAATACCGATACGATTACCGATATATCGATACCGGCGATATTTATTTGCCGATACACCTATATACCCATATATACAAAAAATGTTCCTGGAAGCATTATGCGACTACTAGAGCAACGAGTTGCAGTACAAGCTTATTTGCCACGCATAAAATGCAAAGTAGAACTTTGAACAGACGAATGGATCAGGATGGAGGAGGTGGTAAACATTTTTTGAAGAGGTTACAAAATCAATAAGCAAAGCCACTGCTGTATTATCCAACGCTATTCCGTTACACTGAGAAAAAAATTAACTAGAACCTGGTTAATTCAACTAGTAGACGTAATGTTTTGGCTTCGAGGAAAAATATTGTTATTTCAACCAAAAATCTGATTGAAAATAATAAAACTGAATCTAGTTAATTCAAAGCTGCATATGGTTAAACTCAATTGATGCTTGTTAATAATATTAACCAGGCATCTATTTAAATTGACTAAGAAATTGCAAAAAACTAAACAAAGCTACTTTTACTTTTTTACTTTACTTGCTGTTTTTATGACCATTCCTAGGACCCATCGATTGACACCTCTCTCTTGCCCAGATCGGACCAACTTGAGTTTCTACCTATATAAGTGCTTTTTCATATGGAATATTCACTTTTTCTGATGCTCGGACTGCTCGGAAATCCCATCATTTAGATTTCATTCCAAAAAATATGCAACATTTTCATTACAATGAAATCTAAATAGTGTTTTATGATTCGTTATTACTTTTTTGTTTTCAGAATTGTATATACATATACGACATCAAATTTAGATACATTTCTATAAAAAAAATTAATGTTTACCAGCGTTATAGTTATTTCCTGTTAAATTTAAAATTTCTTTGTCGAATGTTTAAAAAACTCATGTTTCTTTCTTTCAGTGTAGTTAACAGTCTTCGAAAAGTACTGGAGGACATCAAAGGCAAAAAAAATAAAAAAAAAGAGCCGGTACTCCAGCAAGTAGCCGCCGATCTGTTATTGACTCTTGAAAAAAGATTCAAATTGGAAAGTGAAGAATCTTATTGTTTAGCAACGGCGCTTGATCCTCGATATAAACTACGAACATTCCAATTGCAGTCTACTATATCTACGGTAAATAAGCGGATAGCAAATTTAATTAATTTACCACTATAAACAGTTATGTTCCAACCTAGTACGAGCTCTGCGCAAATTACAAGCTGGGGGATATGAAGTGTTTGTGAAAGTATTATTAAGGAATCTAAAGAAGAAGAACCATTGTCTTCTTTGTGCTCCGATACTTTCAAAGAAGAAATTGAGAGATATTTTCGATTTCTTAATATTGCAACAGATGCAGATCCTCTCAGTTTTTGGCGTAATGAGGTTCTGCACCCAAATTTAAAAAAATTGGCAAAAATGTATTTCAGTTTTTAAATGAGTTTTATCGCATCCGAGCGACTGTTTTCAACGGCAGGTCTTATCCAAACAGAGTTGCGGAATCACATTTCCCTGCATAACTTGAGGATGTTGTGCTTCCTAAATAAAAACCTAGTTAGTGTTAATTTTAATTACTAACTTTTATACTTCAGAAATAAATAAAATTAAAAAATAAATAAAAAATTGAATTCTTCTATTACTTATGGCTGCTGATTTATTTATAATGATTTTACAACTTTGCGTCATAGTCAATCCTTTTTTTCAATGTAACATCCGAGTCAGTCTCTGTGACCACTTTTTATAAATATCGGTATCCGTATCGGTATAAATTTTTATGAATATCGGTATCCGTATCGTATCGGCCAAGACGCGTATCGTTGCATCCCTAGTTTTCAGTGTAAGATCAAGTTGTTTCAATTTTTATGCTAAAAAATTGTCGTTAAAAAAAAAATATTTAATGTTATCATAAAATTTATGTAAGTAATGAGAAAAATAATGTATAGTTGATATTTATATAAAAAAAATCCAACTTTAGATAATTAAATAAACCCTGAAAAAGTCGGAAAATAACCGACGAAAGCTCAGGAAAATTAATGTACTTATTTTATTTACATTAAATTAAAATTTTGACCAAAAGAGCAGTTCTAGTATTTAATAGGAAATGTTAAGGTTTATTTAAAATTGTCCCCAAATATTTAAGCAGAGTATGCTCGAGATCTAAAAATCACTGCTGGATTAAAATTATGAAATTTGACTAAAAAAATGTTTTTGTATATTTTTGAACAAAAAATAAATAGTTCATCCGTCTTTAATAGGTACACGGAAAAAAAAATTCTGTATAAATTCATTGGATTTCCGATAATAATTACAGTTTTACCCTGTAATGTCCGGATAGTAAGCGAAAATCTGTAATAATTGATTTGGGTATCAATGAAACATTACAGTGTACACACTGTAATAATTGATTAAAGTATAAATGAAATATTACAGTGTACACACTGTTAAATGTAAAATTTACTTCAAAAATATTTTATAACTGTAAATTCTATATTTTCTTACAATCATACTTTATTTCAGTCATACTTCTTAACATATCATGAGACAGAGAGCCAGTCTGGCAACAATCACACAGTTTTCTTCTTCTAACCATATATCTACATTTTATGTTGTATTTCTACAACGCTAATAACAAAAAAGTAATATCGAATCATAAAATAAATGTATTATTATGTGATAAATTTCAAGATTTTACAGTGTGCCCTGTAATTTTTACTTGTCGATCATATGTTATTTTCAATATTTATTCAGTATTTTTTGCTTACTAAATTTTTTCCTAACCACATTGTATATTTTACATTCTGAAACTGTAAAAATAAAGTTTTGGACTGTAATGTTTGCAGTTTACTCATCAATTTGTATTTAGAATCCCATGAAATGAGAAATTACAGGGATATGCGACAATTTTTCCTGATTATTTTGCTTTTTTTGAATATCACACCCTACTTTTTACAAAACCTTTTTTTCCGTGTATTGACTTAATTAACTAGAGTTTTCTTCTCTGTGCAGATTAAAACCATTGAAGAAGCATCACTGATAAATTTTAAATCAAAATAACAAGTAAAAGATTTTTAGATGAATTAAACTCAAATACTGGTAAAGATTTACTCGTTTTACTTGATTTTCACTTCGTCAGCTTAGCTTGCAATCGAAAAACCAACCCCACACGATCTTTCTTTAAATAAAATTCAGAAATGAGCATTTATGCCGAACAACAACAAAAGAAACAAACTCCTTAGACTTTGACTAAACCCTTACCAGTATAAGTTCCCAACACTGCTCAACACTTATTCAACTCACAGTCATCACATGACACGCACACACACACACACACACACACACACACACACTTAGCAAGTTCATGCAATAAATATGTTTAACCAAATTGCTGCCAAGAAAGCACCAAACGTAACATATTTATTTACATTTGCGGTTAAATGGGGGAGGATTTTAACATGGGCCTCTTAAAGCAATACCTAAACTGTACTTGTACCGTGCACCTTGGGGCCAACGGCTGAGGGGTGGGTGTGTGTGTATGGTAAGGGTGTTTATCGTGTTGTCGTTGTTTGTCTGCGGTAACAGCTTTTCAAAATTTCATATTTATTTGCTTGTTAAACTTCAACAACCCCCGCTCGCCTACGAACAAGGAGTCAGAGTTTCCGAAATTTCATTTAAATGAACCCATCAGAAAAGGCCAAAAGTGGGAAGCGTTTTGTTGTGCCCCACACCCGTACCCGTCTTTAATTCAATACTGTGTTATAGCTGCCACATTACGAAAGCATTACAAAATGTATTTTATCTTCATCGATTCGGAAATTTATTCCATTTTTTATGCCACCTCGGCACTTTGTTGAATGGTGGCGTAGCGCTCATGAAGATGATGGGTGGGTAGAAATACATTGACGACGAAGTGTATTTTTTGAAGAGCCGTACTCTGATGTGTAAAGACACAGGGGAAACTGTGATAAAAAAAAAAACTTATTACAGTGGGTGAAATTTACAACAAAATTTTAATAAACTTGGTGCAATACTGTAGCTCGAAAACTAAAACTGAAATAAATAACAAATAGTACGGGAGGTAGCTTTGCATTTTTCAAAGTCATTTCTTAACTTTTTTTTACAATTGACAGTTTAAGTAAGTTAAGCGTCAGTTGCCAAAATTGTGGTGGGCAAGGTTATGAGGGGCCGACAAACAAAAATTTACTCAATAACTCGAAAAGTAAGCCACAAGTAGAAAAATGTGTTTTAATCAATGTTGTAGAGGAGATAAAAACATTGGTCTTAACATATTTTTCTACTTGTAGCTTACTTTCTGAGTTATTGAGCAAAATGTTTTTTTCGACCTCTTACAGCCAAGCCCACCACGATTCTGGCGAATGACGCTTGTTTCGATTGTCAGCTATAATTACAAAATAAATTAAGCGGCTGGATATGACTGCGAAAAATACAACACTACCTTTCGGACTAAAGCTAAAGACAGAACTGGGACATGCGATTTATCTTATCTGTCAAATAACACCATAGAATAGAATTTGTTCTATTTCTCTGCGATAAATTTTGCTAGAGTCAATTTTGTACTCACTACAAACGTATAGGAAAAATCTGGACGATATTGCACGTCCCAATTCTGTTTAGCTCTTAAAACTATAAATGTGGCAAGAGCCAGTGCTCTTCAAAACCACAAACTTTTTTTTTAAATTTTTCCAAATTTCAACGTTGCCCACAGTGCACTGCATGGTGTTTTTAACTTCTACCTCCTCCCCCTTACTACCAATACAGCGTAAGAACGACAACAAAATACAAAATAAATGTTGCAACATTTTTACCACATTTCCGGACACCCAGGAACAGCAGCAACAGCGGTAACTTAGCAAATGCCGAGTTGATATGTCGGTATGGCATGCGGCAAAAGTGTGGCAATAAGAAGGATAATATAACCGTTATATGTCATGTAGCAACCAAAACAACACAGAGAGAGAGAAAGAGAGAGAGAGAAAAAAATACAAAATAAAATCGAGGAATCTGTAAAGAGGAAAGTTATCGTGTGGCGATGGACAAAGTGGGCAAAATGGGCAGAAGGATTTGAAATATGTTTGTGGCAAAGGTGGCAAGTGGCAGTAAAAATCTAGCGAAGCGTAACAAAACGAAAAAGACGACGAACACTAAAACGTCGCTGCAGGGTGTAGTTGGGCAGGGTGTCAAAAAAGGCAACTTTTCGACAAAGTGATGTACGGGGATAGAGGCAAAGGAAGTGGGTAAGTGACTGAATGAGTGCGAAACATGAATCGTTTTGCACAGACTGAGTGCGACAAGCAACAAATTTTGCACTTAAAGAAAAAAATAAAATAAACGAATTAAACGAGTCGGTTAAGTTGGTACATTAAAGTCGCATGGCATGGTTATTAGACCAAATTCCAAGCTTATTGGAATTATGGCTCGATTTCAGTTTTTTATAATTACAAGAAAATCGTCTGATATTAACGGTTTAGATATTTTTTCTTTTGCAATTTTAGCCAAAAATATGTTAATAGATTTCTTAAATAAATAATAAATTTATAATTTGCAGAGCGATAATATTGATTGTGTTTAATTTTTTGGTTTTGTAAGAATGATCATTCTTAAATTTAATTCACGTTTACTTTATCTACTTGATAGCGCGAAGGATAATTCAGAATTTTGACTTCAATTATGTTTATGAAAGTTAATTATATCATCCTAAAGATAATATAAAGAGTACTTCTGCTGAAGCAATAAACGATTACCACGCCCCAATGACATGCAATGTTAAAAAGGATTACAAAATACATGGAGGTTGGATTTCTCCAATGGATATAAACGGAAAGTTTTTTAGATTTTTTTATTTAAAAGATGATCTTTAGACATCTATTACTTGGAAATAATTGAAGACATGAGAATTTTACATACTGACTATATGTAGACTAGACTAAATGAAAGCTTCCTGAGAAAAATATATCTAACTATCTACTTCAATTTCGGGCATATGTCGTATTTAGCTGTAATAAATTATGGCTCGATTTCAGTTTTTTATAATTACAAGAAAATCGTCTGATATTAACGGTTTAGATATTTTTTCTTTTGCAATTTTAGCCAAAAATATGTTAATAGATTTCTTAAATAAATAATAAATTTATAATTTGCAGAGCGATAATATTGATTGTGTTTAATTTTTTGGTTTTGTAAGAATGATCATTCTTAAATTTAATTCACGTTTACTTTATCTACTTGATAGCGCGAAGGATAATTCAGAATTTTGACTTCAATTATGTTTATGAAAGTTAATTATATCATCCTAAAGATAATATAAAGAGTACTTCTGCTGAAGCAATAAACGATTACCACGCCCCAATGACATGCAATGTTAAAAAGGATTACAAAATACATGGAGGTTGGATTTCTCCAATGGATATAAACGGAAAGTTTTTTAGATTTTTTTATTTAAAAGATGATCTTTAGACATCTATTACTTGGAAATAATTGAAGACATGAGAATTTTACATACTGACTATATGTAGACTAGACTAAATGAAAGCTTCCTGAGAAAAATATATCTAACTATCTACTTCAATTTCGGGCATATGTCGTATTTAGCTGTAATAAATTGCATTCTATTAATGGAATAGACCAGTTCTCTGAAAATTGAGAAATTATTTCAATATAACGATGATATCCAAAGCGTTAATTGTTGCAGAAGGGTTAACAAATATTAACACATATTAATTTCCATCAAAATTTGTTATGTACATCTCTTCCTCTTCAAAACTCATTTTAAATTATGTCAATATTTCTTTTACTTTCCGAAATATCAAAAATTCAAGTTTTCTATTTACCTTGCTATACTGGAATTAATGTAGATCTGTATGTGTGATAAATTTCAAATTACGATATTTCGGAGAAAAAAAAGTATCGACATAATTTAAAATGAGTTTACAAGGGGAAGACAAATTTCGTATTAACAAATTTTGATGAGAAATTGAATTCACGGTGTAATATACTCCCGAATATAAGAAACGGTACCTGCCACCATCAATTTTTGGAGGCAAGCACCTTTAGGGTTAACTTTTTCCAGCCACCCGTGTATATAATGAAAGCAGATTTTAAACGAGCAGATTTAAACTGAAGCAGTAATGTACTACGTCCTATATCTCCTCACTTCATATATTTTGCATAGCATGTCATTAGAGCGGATTTTTCTTTTATAGCTCTAATTGGAGTACTTTTTATAGGAGCCTATGGTAATTTTTAATAAAATAAATAAAATGGTTTGTTAAAACAGAGATAGTGCGAAGTTAGAAATTTAAAACTTTTACTTTATAAAGCATATAAACTAAATGTAAATATAATTTCAGAATAATGCTAAATACTTGTTTATAATTCTAAATTGATAAGAATAATTGTGTACCATTATACTCGCAACAAGAATACCTATTCCTCAGATTTTCTTCTGGTGAAATTTGCTCGCAAACTCACTTTTTTTTGTCTAATTTCTCGACCCATTTTATAACCTTTAGATCTCGTACTAAGTATATTTCTATTTAACTTGTCTTTAATTCTAGCGACGCATGCTATTTTTTTGAATACTAAAATATCTTTAAATATGAAATTTAATAAAAATAAGTTCTTTCACAGCAAAAAAGATTCCTAGGATAATTGAGAAATTTTCACTTTAGCGAAAAGTTGTACGCGAATACAGCCGCCTGTATTATGATTGCGAATTCGCAAAAAGTTTGCGTAAAGTTCATCAGAACGATAAGTTACGCCTGAAAATAGTCGTCTGAGATGGGTTTTGAAATTGCCAACTCAATTCATTACTAATCAAGGAAATTTACGATTTCAAATATTCATATTATTGAGGTCACCCAAGGTCAATGAAGCTTTTTCATATAAAAATTTATGGAGTCATTATCATTTTGCTTAAAATGAAGAAAGCAGACCATACTAGGCTGCGGTTGGTGTCATTTTGAATAATTTAATGTTCTTAATGAATGAAAATGCTTTAATTTAAACAGTTTCAAAGTTACAGTCCTTTAAAGTCAATATTCGATCATTAATAAGCTGTTGGATTTTCTCTTTCAATGTCGTTGACAAAAAATAAAGCTCAGCTATGTTTAAAAAGTGGCAAGAAATGACATATTGGTTATATTCACAAGCAGGCAAACGATAAAAAGACCAATAAAAATGGATAAAAACGCTAAAACGTAAATTGCAAATTTACATTAAATTTAAAGTATTGAATACAAATCGATTTTTTAGCGAAAACAATTTGTAAATTCACCTTCATTTTATTAGTTTTCTTAGATGATGAAATGGCGCACCTTACATTGAAACTCAAAACACAACAAATATTTTCATAGTCGTAAACTTAACATATCTATGTTTTTGGTAAAGGGTATTAGACTGGTTAACGTGTGTATGTGTTCGTAACTTTCAATCTTTTGAAATTGAGGCCGGAAATGGTAAGAAGGAAATTGAAACCACCACCTTCAACAGTTTCCCTCCCTCCCCCCATTCCCCTTTCGTATCAATGTTGGCAACCAAGGAGCCAAAACCACACCGAAGACATGTTCATGTTGATGGTGATAATGGTGTAGTTGTTTGTGTTCATGTTGTTGTAGTAAATAAAATGTTTGCGGGTGCAATAAGCGTAAATTCAGTGGTTTCATGTGTTTCCCGTTCTTCTCTCCGGCTTCGGCGACCACTCCCTTCCTTCCGTCTTTCTGTTCCTTTATTCTGGTTGTGTTACTTTCTTTTTTTTGTGCAAAATGTTTTGCAATTGAACTGACTGACTTAAGTGGCAAAGTGGGCGGTAGTGCATACGAAAATGGTTGGGTGGTTGGGCGCTTGGATAGACACTTTTTGATGCTTTGCAAAGTGGTTGCATGCAAGTGTTTGGCATGCTTGACAGGATAACACGAAGTAATTCAATTCCAAATACTTTATGTTATTTTGTTTGTTTTTGTTGTTGTTGTTGGTTTTTATATTTGTTTCTTGTTATTATTGCTGTTGTTTTTGTTGTTCTATAGAGGTAAGAAGTTACACAGACGTTTTTCTGTTTACTTATTACCGTTTATTTTTATGATGTTTCCTTTTTTTTGGCATTTTATAAAAATAGGAATCTGTTGAGGAGTGAAAATTACGGTGAAATGATATAAATTGGGTTTAAGAAACGGCAGTGAATTTATTGAATTACTAAAAAAGTTTAAAAATTTCAATACAATTTGTTTTTAAACAAAACAAATTAAATCTATTGATAATTTTGTTGAGCTTACTGTTTAGTACAGTAGGTGTAAAGCACCAAAAGACATTACAAGTTCAAAAATAGCAAGATCAGTAATATAGCGACTCATAACATGGCTTCAGTTCCCACTACTGAACTTGATTAGTGACTTTAATTTATACAGTGAAGAGTTTTCTTACCTAATTTACGAATTTTTTCCTTAATGCCATATCGTGCAATCATTAAGAACTGGCAATCAATCATCACCCTCGATTGCAACAGTGAAACGATTGTCAATTGAGTTTTAACTTGATCGTACAAGCATTTTCGGTAAGCAACTCACTGGTCGGCCAAAAGAGGTGACAAAGCAAGAAATGATCGAAGAAATCTATGAAATCATTTTAAAATCGAGTACTGACATTGTCAAAATCTCATATGAATGAGATCGTGTCACATATCAAAAAAAAGCGCCCATGTCAACAATGGGTCCAAGTGCTCCGAAGAAGGCAAGTATAAGTCTTAGTATAAGCTGCAAAAATTATGGCCAATGCTCTAACTTGAAATAAGAAAACCTTAAGGAGGGAATTGCTTTGAAGTAGTACATATATCCACCGTATTCTCCAGATTTGTCCTTTTTGACTTTTTCTGTTTACAAACATTAGACCTGAGGAAAGATATTTTGAGTAAATTATAAAATCATCGCCGAAACTGAGGCCTACTTTGAAGAGTTTAATAAATTTAAGGGGGTCATCCTTAGCACGTTTTTTTATAACTACATTTTTTTTTTTTTTTTTGATAATTATCAAAATGTTTTTGTAAGCTTCAAGTTATCGAAATGTGTTTTAAAACTTCTTGAGTATTACTATAATAGTAGGAGAGCTGGCAGCCACTTTGAGCAACGCACTAGATACAAAGCTAAAATTTTGTCCATGCTTGATTTAGTATCTACTACTAAAATAAGAAAATCAAAATCTGGCTGCATTGGCGCGATCGCGGTACACTCTAATCGTTTCAAAATGCAAACTATTCATAAAAAAACATACACGCACAACTAAAATTTTTAGTAGATGTAATTTAGTACTAGTAAAATAAGAAAATCAATATCTGGCAGAATTGGCGCGGTCGCGAAAGTACACCCTAAACGTTTCGAAATGCAAAATATTTTTGAAAAAATCATTACAACTGGAGAACGGCTGAAGGGATTTCCAAAATATTGATGTCATATAAAAGATAATTTAATAAGCTATAATATTTGTTCACAAAATTTTGAAATGTTCTACACTTTTTTTGAAAATTTTAAGTTGTGCCTTCGCGACCGCTCCAATACAATACAATACTAGTACTAAATTAACTATACACAAAATTTTAGCCCTGTGCGAGTATGTTGCTCAAAGTGGCTGCCAGCTCTTAGACTATAATATACCTACAAAATTAAGTATTGTTGTTCATTATTTTCACCTTCAAAAAAAAGTTTTTTTAAATGCCTTAAATTCGCGGGTGCTATACCACCGGGTGGCCTTATATATCGTTGGAACAAGTGTATAGGTGCAAACTATAAAAACGTTTAATTTCATTTGTCTATTGTATACATGGAACTGTAAGAAATCATACCACAACATACAGGTCCATACAAACGGCAATAAAAAGCAGGCTTGGAAATGGTTAAAAAAAAATGTTTCGCTTTTCAACGTTTTTTGCAAATTTAAGGTCAGAATATTTCAAAAACCTGACTTGGTGGATCAATTCTAACTTCGTTTTCAACACACCAAAAAACATACAAAACCTTAATTTTTAAAAACGTAAAATAAGATTTTTAACTCTTAAATCGCAAATTTTAAATCAAATTTTTCAGTTTTGAAAAAATAAATTTACTGATATTAAACACATTCGAAAACAGTAATCGTATCATTTCACTTCTTCGATTTCTTAATTTCGTTTTTAGAGTTCGTTTTAGAGAAAAAAATGTCTTCCAATCGTTCGCCAAAAAAAAATTTCTTCGCGAGTTATGGTACAAAAACTTAGGCAGAATTTTTGGCGACTTTTTGACTTACTTACTTTGTTTCTGTGTTGTATCGTATTGTTTTGTGTTCGTCGGACTCTTGTCAATAAAGCAAAATTTTAATGATTTTTTTGTACGATAGGACTGATACAAAGTGTAAGAAAAATCAATACCAATACCATCCGCCCTCAGAAATTTAGAAAAAAAAATTTAATTTTTCACCTGATTCTAAGCCCGAAACCCCTTAGATTATTTCATAAATTGGTGTCACCTAGTTCAACTAACTAGTTCAAAAGCTAAAAACGTTTGATATGAAAGTTTAAAAGTTTTGCACAAAATTTTTACAGTTTTCTAATGGCCCCAATTTTGTTCAAATCGGTGAAGGGTTATTTTCGTAAAAGATAAATGTATTTGCAGATTCCGATAGATCAATATCTAAATATATGCAGACCAATATAACAATTGGAACAACAAGCACTATAAAATACTAGAATTGCATCAGGATGCCATCGTTTACCAATTGTAAACGATTACCCAAAAAGGGTAAGAATGGGTGAAAGAGAAAGAGAAAATTACATATGGTTTTTTTTTTTTGTTTCAATTCAGTGATGAAAACAAATTATTTAGAAATAAATATTTTAGTATTTTGAACCGAAAATTGACTAAAATAAAAAAACACAAAAGTTTGTCTCTTGTTAAACTTAGCGAAATCGTCTTTACTAAATTATTTGCGTAAATATGTACATACATATGTATATAATATCTAATAAGCACTGCAAATTGATTGCTCAATTGCTGCACATTTGCTAAAGCGCCAAGTTTTGCCATAAAATGTTGTTTTGAAATGTGCCGCAAATCGGGAGAAAGTAATACCTCGCTAGTAAATTGCGGTACTGCTTTTACAGCAAAGTGGTTGGCGATTTTCGAATGCATCAATGGGACAATTTTCGATCACAATTAATACTTCAGATGAACATTTCGCAAACTGTTAGCAAATGCAAATATGGAACCGGTCCTAAGATGGCTGGCGAATAAATTTTTTTGAAAATTGTTCATAGCCAAAGAATTTTTATACGACCTTATCTAGTGTGATGGAGTTTCTTCTAGCCCTATTACATACATATAACTGACTTGTCGACTCCAAAATGTGTTGTTCTAGTGTCAGTCGTGAATGTTGTGCCAGTTGCGCTATAGAACGGCATATACAGAACCCATTAATGTCGTATAAGCTTTTGCTATAAAATTCTGGTAACTTTTGGTAAAATGGATAACGCTTCGCCAAACGTTCACCCTTGAGCAAAATATTACGTAAAAACTCGAAAAAAAATTAAAATTTTACGCATTCTGGGCGCATTGTTTACCACCATCATGTGAAAGCGTGCCCATTACCACTGTGCACCGGCAGTACATCAGTCAGAATAGTTTTTAACTGGGTTCAATCCCTTCAGGGTGACCAAGTAGCCGCGCTTGTGGCTCAGTTGCATGGTTTCACGCATGCAGCATGCACCACAGTTTGTACGCCTCTGCATTATTTATGTTAATTGTTTTTGTTTTGCTTTTTAAATTTTTTATAGTTATTTTTAATGTAATGCGATTTCTACGCAGATCGTGTTGCATTTTTTTATCAATTTTGAACCTAAAATTAACCCTTGTGATTTTTTAAGTAATTTTCCTTTTTAGTTTCATATTCTTGTTAGTTTTCAAATCCAATTTGAGTGTACTTTCCTATAATGGACACATACGACAATTGGATACTAAATAAAGCGCTTTTGTGCAAATGATTATTTATATCATATTACAAGGGGAAAATTAAAAGCCATACACAAGTAAAGACAAACTGCAAAATTATTGCAGTCAGTTGACATCAGCATGAACTTCAAAGTAATAAGGGTTTCATGTTACTTCAAATCGTTCCACTTCATTTCTTAAGTGGTTGAGCTTCTTGGCAAACACTTACCTTCTCTCGACTTGTCGTATTGCTTTGGTGAACTATTTTTTTTATTCGGAACTGGTCTCAAAGTACTATTTATGGGCTGTAGATGAAAATTGAAATTAACTATAGAATAATTAAAGAAATTTTAAATTTATCTTACAATACGATCTGAACGTTCGCCGCAGGGCAAACGCGCCACAGCGGCTTCCGGACTGTCTTCAGGTGGTGGTGGTTGGGGTACCCAATTATAGGCTCGTTTTGAGATAGGAACACCGAAACGATCATGTTGAGAAGCTTGTTGTCTGAAAAGTTTTAAATTGTTAACTATCATGTTAAAAGTGTGTAACTGAAGCTGAGTTGTAAAAGAATACGTAATGATGAAAATTATTTACCAATTTATTTAAAGTTTTTTTTAAATGAATTCTAATAATGAAAATCTGCATAAATACACTCATTTATTTTCTAAAATCTTGTACTCTACTTCAGTGTTCAACATTCATAGCATTAATTGAACGACTACACAGTATAATAAAAGGAAAGAAGTGCTTAAGAGAGTAATGTATAAATCGCATTCTTCCTCTAAGTTGTTTGTTTGCGCAGGCATTAAATCACGTAAACGTAACGTAATAACGAGTGTCAGATACTCGTTCCTTTGTTTTGACTCGTCGCACGCTGCACGCTTAAATTCCTTCTGGAATTCATGATTTGCGGTCGAAAATATTTAATAACTTCCGATCTAAAAGAAACCCCAATTTTTTGTAAAATGTGTTTTATAGATAAAGGAATAAGGAACAAAATGTTATTTTTTTCAATTTATTCTAGTTGAGGGGACATCATGTTAAAAATATTTAAACAATTAAATTGTTATTATTTTTGATTTGTTGACAATATAAATTTTAATTTACTGCGAAAGCTAACGTTATAGACTATTAAATAAAAAAATCCGACATTGATCGGATCAGTACAACTGGAGATAATAGACTTCAAGTATGAGTAGATTTGAAAAAATCCAGCCAATTATCAAAAATTCATATGTGGATATTTTCGAAAAAAAAATTTTTTCAGCAAAATCAAAAAACATGGGTCAACTAAATTTGTTAGAAGATGCATGAAAAAAATTTTCATCGCATTTGGAGAAGTCGAGGTATTTTTTTCCTGAATTTTGTGTGGTTTGTAAAAGAACGACTGATATACGTAAAAAATTGTAAACTACTTCAGCATTTGTGTTAAAATTTAATATGAACAGAAATTAAGTTCAGTTTAAGTGAACTGTTACAGCAATTATGAAATTTATAAGGATAGTTGTTGCTATAAGCTTTCACTAGATAAAAGTTTGGTAGTGGTACCACCCATACAAATAGAAAACTTTATATATATGTTGTATTTAATAAACTATATGAGCAATTATAACATTATAATGTGATTTAATATTATGATATAGGTCACTATAAATTTTATCTGGAAAAAAAGCTTGCCGATTAGCACTGGTGGCGACTCCTTTTCAAGACCAACATTTTTTCTAATAAGATTAGAGAAATAAGGCAACCAGCAATTATGTTTTTTCAACATTTCATTTGAAAAATTAATACGATCAGCTTTTTCTATTTGAATTTCAATTTTTACCATTGGAAAAAGCAATAATCGGATCCCTGGTAGATACTATGGTAAAAAACATAAATTTAAGGAAAATTTTTCCATGTATTTGTGGGGCTCGGACAACACAAACATAAAAATACAAACAATCAGTAAGCTACGAATTTCGCTGCAGCTAGTTAGCTTTCAATTTAAGCTTGGGTTGACCTTCTGACAACCTAATGATATGAACTCAGTTGTTTACTACTGTTGGCATGTGATTAAAGGAAGCTGTAGCCATGAAACTAGTAAGAGTATCGAATACCTATCCGATTCGTATTAAATTTAGTTAAGAAGTTCTGGTGCCACAAGGTCTTAGTCACAAGCTCATACTGATAAACTTTATCTGATAAACTATTTCTGCAGGTGCTCAAAGGCAGCATATCCGATAATTTTTAGCGATCCCCATGAGGAATAACGTATAAAAGTCAATTCAATTAAGTCCTTTGAGAGCAGATGGTTAGTATTTATTTCTAGAAAAATCTTAGTTTGGTTTTGCGAGTTTTGAATGTGCTAATTTGTAGAATAATCGGAGTTTAAACGTTAACATCAAACTTATAATGGATTTATTTCTTGACGTTAAAAAAAATTAAGTTGCCACCAACTGGGCGCTATTTCCTTAGCCAACTGCCGCCATCGCTCTACAATGGTAAGGGGACGTCCATTAAGTACGTGAGGTGGGTTTTTGAAAATTCGGAGCCCCCCCTCCCTTTGGTGAGATTTGGTGAAATCTGGCGGGAACCCCCCTCCCTCCCGTGAGATTTAAATTATAATTTTTAATGTAAATTCTATGCATTAAAGAGCTGACGTGAGGTTTTCCTTGACCCCCTGTCCCCTCTTGGTGAGATTTTGCCGCACCCTCTTCCCCCCTATTTTGTCTCACATAATTAATGGACGTCCCCTAATAGTATTTTCTGAATTCACAATAATGCAAATCTGTTGACTGAGTGTCGCATACCAAAATGAAATTTAATCGACAAAATCTACAGTGATAGATTTCATTGTCGATCGACAGCCGCAATAGGAACCAATATTCAAGCGGAATGTTAAGCAGATATACCGAAAATTGGCTGTTGACTATTACCATTTCAGACATTTATTGAATGAATATTTTTTTGATCAATGAAATAATTTTTGAAATAAAGAATGCGTCCTTAAGATTACCTCAGGCTCTCGTAGCAGTCCAAGCAGACGACAGCATATTCTCCATTTTCCAAAAGCAGCCCATCATCATTCTTGCGATTTTTCACAAATGGAAATTCGTTGACTGGAAGTGCACGCACCCGTTTCCGATACGTCGTGATGCCACACAAATGACAAATGTAATCGTGCCAATTATATTTACGGTCGACTGGATTCAAACTTGGATTCTGAGCTTCATACCTTCAAGAAAATTAATTACATTAAATATCAATATACATATAAATTGTTTTAGAAACTAAGATAAAACTTACTTGCGCCACTGGTTAAGAAGCGAATGAAAACAGAACGTGCAGACGAGTGCCGAGTAATCTTTGCGAAGTTGCTCCGCATTTGGCAATGAATTGTGTTTGAGCAAATGTGGAAAATAAGGTCTTGAACCCTGCAAAAATTAAAATTAAACTACACATGACATGGCTAGCATTTGTTTGGAAAAATTTTAAAACTACATATAAGATACTATTTATTTGCCTTATGTTAAATACAATAAGGGTCTACCTCTAAACGCCTCGAAAACTTAAAGGAAGCACTGAAATTTAATAAATGCATATGAGCAATTTTCAGCTAACTGTTACTTTTATGTCAAGGACGGTTCCAGCCAGACTTGTGCGTAATCAAATACATTTGGTAATTAATTATACATGCACTTACAATTACTTGTAATTTGTAATTGAAATGGTTAAATAACAATTATTGTAATCCAAAATATGTAATTGAAAAGCAAAATAATTGAACGAAATTTGTAATGGATTACTCTTAGTTGTAATTTCCAATTTTTCAAGTAATCAATTAAAAGATATACAAATACAAATAAATATCCATAGATACACATATGTATTATATACATTAAAACGAAAGATTATAATAAATTAATAATTAATTCAAAAACTATTTATTTGCTTTGCCTAGAGTCAAAATTTCCATCGCTAAGTTTTTGATGTCGGGGTTGTGACACATTGCAAATTGTAATAAGGTCATTTATACATGTCCAACAAGCAATAAACTTGGTGAAAGGCTGGAGCTCAAGTTATTCCTTTACATTCCCATATAAATCATATGCAATAACATAAAAATTTTTTGTATTTTACAGAGCTGTTTGATCAGTAGTTTTAGTGCAAAAAATAACAAAAAAATTACAAACGCAAAATGCATAAAAAGGAACAAAAAATGGGCAACGAGCTGCTTATACTAGTTTCCATGACGCTACTTCACTTCATCAGTAAGCTTTGTTAGCCGACGTTTAATAGTCTGCGAAAGACTACACATTTTACATTGTTCCAAAAACACAAATAAAGAAATTACTTCTCGGTGAGCAAACCGATATTTACATATAGCACTTGCAATTTCGTTCGTTTCGCCAGAAAAGCTTTCAAGAATTGCTCGTCAAGAAATGTGTAATATCAAAAGAGCTACAAAAGCAATCGCATGTGAAGGAGAAAGGAATGTGTGTGTGCACTATGTTTTATGTTTTGCTATGATTCTCAACTAGTCAATGCAAAAAAATAAAATATAGTGTGCTTGCAGACTATTAAACGTCGGCTAACTAAGCTTACTGATGAAGTGACGTAGCGTCATGGAAACTAGTATAAGCAGCTCGTTGCCCCTTTTTTGTTCCCTTTTATGCATTTTGCATTTGTAATTTTTTTGTTGTTTTTTGCACTAAAACTACTGAACAAACAGCTCTGTAAAATACATATTAAATTTTACATTGTTCCAAAAACACAAATAAATAAATATTTTTTGTGAATTTTATCGCTTGAAAGAAAATTTTTTTCAAATTTTAATAAATGTAATTGCAGAAAAATGTGTGTTAATTACATTTTCGTTTCAAATTACTTTGCAAAATTAATGGATTGAAACTCCCAAAGAGATTACATTTTCATGCAGTACTAATCCAATCACAAAAGTAATTGCATGTAATTGTAATTTTAAATTACATGTAATTGAAATTAATGTAATTGAAAAAACTTCAATTACAATTACTTTTAATTTATTTTTTGAATTAAAAGTAATCATTACTTGTAATTGTAATTGAAAGAATTGTAATCCAAAAATACCCAAGTCTGGTTTCACCTTTATTTATAATTTTTTTCAAATCATTGATTCCTATTTCGAAGTTTCGTTTAAAATCATAATAAATCTAACGATCTAACTAGTGGATTGATTATACTCTCACACTCGTAATGTACCAGGAATGTCCGTACCGAGACATGTCGCCAACATGAAATTACCAAGTACGGGAAATTGTTTATATATTACGCATGTATTGTTTGTTGTGTAGCACTTGTTTCTATTGCAAACAAGCATTTCATCAATAACTTGGAGGAATCTAAGCAAGTAACGTGGTAGGTACTCGATATCTTTAAGAAAAAAATTGTTTTATCAAATCCTCCATTTTCGATTTTTTGGTTAAACAATTGCTAGAGGGCACAAATCTTCTCAGAAATTAACAATTTTAAAGTTAAACTCAACCGAAATGCCAAGTTATCGCCAAAGCCCGAATTTCGACAAAAAAGTATTATCTATAAGTTATGTTTTTTTAGCATTTAACTTAAAACAAAACTTTTTAAAATTAATACTTCAAGAATTTGTTAAAATTTCGTTAAGCTTTCATTTGAAAAAATATTTTCATTTCCCACATGATTTTCGCTCTCTAGCCATTTTTTTTATTAAAGCTAATCGAATTGCCAGCAAATTGTCGGAGCCCGAATTTTGAGCAAAAAAAATTATTTTTTTATTACATATTATGTATAATAATAATTTTTTTCATTTACTTCAAGACTGGCATAACTCAAAAAACACAAAGAGGGAGAAAAACGCATTTAAAGTTTTCAATAAGTTACTTTTTATATCTAAATTCAAAAACGTATGTTTACGTAAACTCTTTTCACAAGGCGAGTTTATAAGATACCTTTCTGATTTTTTGACACAAAATAAATTTCTGCATCATTAACTCAAAAATCACTAAAACTGAAGAAAAAATCACTACTAATGCCACTCGAGAGGAAGTACGCCTTTAGCTTTGTCATCACCATATTACTTTGAAACAGGAATTGCAACACGTCGTTTTTCTGATGAAAAAAAATACAATATAGATGGACGAGATGGATATAATTATTATTTTCACGTCTTGCGAAAATAAGAACTCTAATACAATCACTTCCATAGCTGTAAAGGTGGTGTATTGGTGTGGAGAGCATCATAAAAAACGACGTGTTGCAACAGAAACGTAAAGTAATATGGTCATGACAAAACTGAAAGCGTACTGGCATTAAGTGGCGTTAAGTAGTGGTTTTTTCTTCAGTTTTAGTCTCTATGAATATTTACTCTACGAAAAACACGATTCAGGGTTATTAAACTAGTCTCTATGACCGTCTTTTCTTAAATGTTCGAGGTGGAGTCGCGGGAATTACACGATTTTTTTTTGCTCTTAACTTAAATGAATTTTTTTATATTCAGACTCCGAGGACTTGTTGGATTATATTTATTTATTTATTTAAATCTATTAGATTGTACATAAGACTTAAAACAACATCTTTTGTAATTAAATCTAGTTTTAAATATTCTTACTTAAACTAGTTATACATTATATTTATGAAAACATGTGAGAAGAAGCAAACAGAAACTTAAAGTAACAGGGAAATCACTAAATAAATTTTCCACTGCCAACCTAAATCGGAAATATTTAATTAAAAAAACTCGTCATTTCCGATAAGATTTGCGATCTGCTCTATTGCCATTTTTGAACCAAAAAATTTTGTTTGTTGAATTTTAGCTTAAAATAATAAAAACAAACATTTTTCTTTCAAAACTCGGTTTCCGACGATTGATCTAGCTTTAATTTAAGAAAAAACTTGTTAATTTCTATGAAGGTTTGCATTCTCTAGCAATTTTTGAGCCAAAAAAACTCAATTCAGCACACTTTGGTGCAAGCAGATCCCAATGCACTCATGCAAAGATTTTTTCACTTCAGGCCATTCTCAAGATTCGCCGCTGAGACACGATCCTGCAGCAATTATTCCTCACATTGGGAAAAGTCCAGCAGACGGTATTTGGTAGTTTGAAAAAAACAAGCGGATGATCAATTTAAATACGGACACGACATTTTTGACTTTCAGACCTTCGTTACAAATATTCCTTTTCACGTGAAAGCTACACACATTGACGTCATGACAAGAGGCTTCGAATCGACACTTTTGTTGACACCATGAAAGTACATCAATTTACTAGTCTAAAAACAATCCCTCCGTCATCTATTTTAACTCTTTGAGTTGCTCTGATTATTCTTTTGACAACGAGTGCAAGCATTTCTTCATGGGAAATTTAACTATAGGTGCCAATCAACCGAAGCAAAAATGGGTAAGGAGACAACACCGAGAATAAGCAGGGTAAAATATAATTTGAATTCAGAAAATACAATACGTACAAAAAGTTTAAGATATTTTATATTCTTAAGATGACGATAAAAATCATACAAACGCTACTATTTTTATTAATAGGTTTTAGAGGATATATTCTTTTCTATTGAGAAACTTAACCAGAGGGATTAAGACCAACTGTAAATGGTTTTTTAAAAAAATATTAATAGGTATGTGTTGTGTAAAATGTATACCTTGAGCTTTTGACTGAGATGGGATTATTTTTAATAACTTCATCAATAGACAATACTGGACTTTTTAACGTTTCCCGAAACAATAAGCATGTTTCAAAAAGAAAATAGAAGTTTTCTTCTGAAAAATCTGAAAAGATCCATACCGTGCCAACTACACATATCCGTACTAAGGCCACGATATTTATATTTGTATAGGCATATTTTTAGATAACCACACAAGAAAACGTCAAAAAAATTACAAAAATCGTATATGTATCCCTTTTCTATTCTGCTCCGCTTGCTGATTGTTCTGTTGAGTGTGTCATCTCTGCTAGTCTCAAAACTCTTAGTTTGTCGACAGCGCTCAATCGTACCGTAAATAATTGATAACTTTAATTGTGATACAATCTTTCGCTCACCTTAAATTTTATTGCAAAGAGAATTCACTGGTGATCGTGCCGCTTATTTCATACTACACCAGCGATTTTTCTCATAGCGTTAATGACGTTTGTTTTAATTGTAAAGAATTAAAGGATCGGCATTGTACTTACAGGTTACTACATTTCAAAGCAAAACAAAAGAGTGAGCTTAATTAGTAATTTTACAATTTGTAACAATAAGTTAGTCCAAAAAAAAAATTTTCAAAAAAGTTTGGGCTCTTTGCACAAAAACATTTTGATTCGCTGGCAGGGTACCAAGTCGTACAGAAGCAATTCCCGGCCTTTTAAAATAAAAATTCTTCAAAGGGTAAAATACTAAAACTTTAGGAAGAGTTGATGACTTTTTTTTAGTCAACAATATTAAAAAATGAGTTCATAAAACAAGAATTTTAAATCAATGTCACAAAAATCGTGCAATTCCAGGCTATTTCAGAAATGTTTGAATTCCTACCAGGCTTTGACATGAAATTCCGGGCTTGATTGGGTCAATCCCGGTCACTTGGTATTCCTGTACCCTTGTGATCTTAAACTTTTGCACGGCAGTGTGCATTGTTAATTTAGCAAAACGACGACAATTTTGAAACAACATTGATTTTATCACAGTAGGTGTCTTACACTTTACCCTTGATACTATCCTAAGAAAACCATGAATATTGTAAATTCATTTCATCCTACAGTTTTAAATGATTTTCATGTAGCATAAGTATTCCTATAATTTTTTTGAGGTAATTGTTTACTTATTTTAAACACTTTCGTGTTTCACTCTCCCTCTTGTTCTTAAGGTAGTACTCACCTCTTTACTCGCATACATGACTCTAGCTAAATTTAAATCAGAGTGTAATCCACAGAGAAAACAATATATTGACGTTGTTCCAGCAGGAGTCGATGCAATAGAAGGCGTTGAGGGTGGCGTGTTAATGCTACTCACGCCTCCATGACGTGATCCATTTGGAGAGCTTGAAGCTAACATGGGTGAAGGAATGTTGTATCTAAACAGAAATAAAAGACAGCATTAAAGAAAAACAGTTAAATTAACAAAAACAAAAAAAAACCTTCGGTGTTCCAGCGGAACACGTTCCGCGTCCATCGTTTCCCACTGGCGTGCTAAATGATTGACACAGTCCTTACAGGCCAACACGCGATTGTTATTGTGATCGTTGTTATTGGCAGCTACACCGCTGCTGCTATTGCTGTTGGAATTATTGTCGCGATTATTAGCATTGCTGCTGTTGCCTTTAAGGCAAGGAAAATGCATTGCATGGGAGTTCATATGCTCAGCACTGGTTGACAACCATTCCATTTTGTTTGTGACACAAAGAGTTTTGCAAATGTAGCATCTGTCATATGTAAAAGAAAGTAATTAACATATTTAAATGAAACATAAATCTAATTTTTAATATTTTTTCTTACGGATACTGTCCGTGACCATTCTCAACAGGACCCTGAGATAAAGGAGGAGTATTAGGGCGGGAATCACCACGTCGAAAGGGTTTAAGATCACGTTGTGCTGATGAGGAGTTATTTGAATTAGATTCATAAGGCTAAAAAGAGGAAAAAAAGGTACAATAAGAAATTGCGCTATAAATAGAAAATTCAGTAATTGAGAAAATAATCTCAAGGATGCTTTTGACCAGCTGAGTGCGAATAAGTGTAATTATAAGTACAGTTGCGGTCAAAATAATAGTAGTGCGATACCATTTTTGAATTCAAAGAAAATATTTCGGACAAATTAAGTCTTTTTTTTCTACTCTTTCAAAATACAGTTACTTGATAAGTAGACAAAATAAGCACATGATATTTTGTTCCAAAAAAATAACGGTACTTTCTAAGTTTGCTATTATATTGAGTATTTTGCAATTTCGAGTGGTCAAAATAATAGTAGTGTTCAACTCGTTTACTTAAGTTCAGCTATTTGCTTTCATTTAAAAAATTTGTTTGCAAAAAATAAGTTTTATCATTTTTGTATTACATTGCATTGATTTCTCCAGTTTTTGCATTTTAGTTGGCCGTGGGAAGCATTGTACGCCAGAGCAACGTTTAAATATTAAAAGTTTCATTTTGCAAGGTGAATTTTATAAGGAAATTCCAAATTCTATTAGATGTTGTTCGAAAGCATTAAATAAATAAAATACATAATTGCTTCAGAAATAAATGTTTAGGATTCAACCACTAAAATAAAAAAAAATTATTACCTCCAAATTCACAGTTTTTTTTAGATATGACCTTTCGAATGTTATCAATCCGATGAGTTTTTTTAGTTTCCCACATTTGTGCTCAATTCTGAAATTATGTTTGGAACGCTTTGAGCACCAATATCCCCTTCGACTAGAAAGCTGAATTATTGGTAAATAAATGTCTATTAAGTTAATGAAATGTATAAAATCGGGAACCTTATTAATGTCAAGAAAAGTCGACTGTATAAGATTACAGGATGGGATGAACAGGAAAGATGGTGATGCGTTTTTGTGAAACTTACTCACCAAGATAGCGTTGTCTTGTCAAATCCTGTCCCAAACATGGGTTGGCACCCATTTAAGAAAAATTGGTCCAGAAAACGGATTTTGAAACGGAGAACTCCTGTTTGGGACAGGATTCTACAATATATAATATAATATAATATATTCTCATTAGGCTTTTCGAACTCTATCATTTGGCATACATTTCAAGCTGTAATCTTTATTAAGAAAAATTGACCCAAAAAACCGGTGGCAACCAATGTTTAGGACAGGATTCAACAATGTAACATTATATATTCTATTTAGGATAGATTAGATAGGCGAGTTCCATCGTGTGGCATACATTTTAAACTATAATCTTATACACTTTTAATTAAAATAACAAAATTCACCGAAATTCGGGAATTTTCGGGCACCAGGACGGGCTTTGGCAAAGCAAACATGGTTGGTTAGTTTCACCAAAATGCATCTGGATATTTCCATGGTGTCGAATGGGAAGTGGAATAAAAGTCAAAATAAAACACTTTTCTTTTTCTTGTTACTATACTTAAAGGAATAGCCTAACTATAGTTAGTGGTAAAGTTGATGGCAGACGTACTACTGGGTCCACGTTAATGGCAATAAAAGAGCGATTCGTACGGGACAAAATGTGGAAGTGTGTTTCATGGCCATTTACAGAAAAGCATAAGTCAGCGAAACATACCAACATTTTTTAATGCAACTAATTTTAAAATGTTATGGAATAATATCACTTTTTATTAGATTTCGTTTGATTGAAAAATCGTAATTATTTTTTATTTTTCTTACAGAGTACAATATGACTCGTGACGGAACATTGCGAACGGGACATATTTTTCCATTATGGTTCACCTGGTAAATTTTTCATATATTTAATGTATGTATTTAAGATTTATATAGCAACTAAAAAGAAATTTAATAGCAAACATTGTCGAATTAAATTGGTGAGATCAATTTTAATTAATTTAATTTATATTTAACTAAACATTTTTCTTAAAAGAATATGAAACTTTTCTTTACGCTGTTAAAACGTTTTTTCCTGCGAGGTGCGTGACAACGCCCCACTTACACAAATTTCTCTTCTCAGGAATCAGTTTATCAACATACCAAAATTGGTGGAGCGACTTAGTCGTGACTGCGTGACTGCCTACTTAAAGGACTTAAGAGTCTCTAATGATTTTTTCGATCGTTCAATCTATATAAAAATTAAATTTCATTAAAATATGTTTACTAGATTAGCCGTGGAGACATATTTTACTGTAAGGGACGTGGCACAGCCTACTTCTGAAAAGAAAATTATATTGTGCACTGTTCTACTGTGTTCTGGTAGTTAAAATGGAGTCTAACCGTTTCACAACTGCCTAGATTACAAAAGTTTTACTTTTACGATTGCTAACGGGACAGACTTCAAAGAGCTCTAAAAATTTGAAATTTTATTTTTTTCCACTCGTTATTTCTTGCATTAATTATATGCATGAAACTCTGTTTAAACAAAAATTTTAACACACTTGCTGCTGTTATTAATCAGGAAATGAGAACAACTGTTTTTTTTTTGATCACGCACGGGACATTAGAACATGAACATAAGCAAATTAAAAATTTGCATTTAATAGAGATTGGATTGATGTCTTTGCATTTTCTTTAGCTAATTGTTGTTGGGAGAGAAATTTCGTGGAATGACTTTCATCATGTATCATCTTAAACATTTTTGTAAATATTTGAGAGAAAATACAGTTCAATATTACAAAAAAGAGAAACTGCATTTGTGCAATTTTGCAGTCGGTTTGCTTACCGTGGTGAATGAATGCACGTGTATATTGTTTGAATTAATAAAATTTGAATATTTTTCTTAGATTATATCAGATAATAATGTTTTTTCAACACGGTGGACCTTTCTGTGAAAATACCCATCTCTATCTTTCCCGTAAATCCCACTCTGTAATCTTATATACTCGACTTTTCAACAGCAGTCTCTTGGGCTAATACCTTCAGCAACCATGACCTAATTCAATAAAACTGCGAATTATCCAGAACATACAAAAAATTACACTACTCAAAAAGATTTTCCGCAACGACTGGCGATAACATTTTCTATAGTGAAGTTTTCCGTAGAACCCGAATATGCTAATGATTTTTTTCGATTGGCCCAAATTTTCCATATAAATGGCCAAATTCAAAAAATGCACTTTTGAGAGCACACTTCACATAAATGCTTGTAAAAACTTGTTAGCCAAACAATTTAAAATAGTAGATATATAGTAGATAAGAATCTAACAAAAAGTTTAAGGTATGAAACGTGCCAATAATATTAGTAATATGGCTGTTATGATCGAAAATAGGCAAAAAAAAATCGATGTTTTTCTTTTTTTAAACAAATTTCAGCTTTGAAATCCTATATCTGGAATATGGGTTCGAAAAAGTTAGCCATTCTATCTTATGGAGAATTTCATTTAAAAGTTTTAAGGTTGCATACATATGTCAATAAGAAAGTCATAATTTACAAAACTAGACCATTTTATTATCATCAATGCAAAAACCATTTCTTCTTATAAAGGCAAATTATTTTTCAAATCGATTAAGGCAGATCCAACAATGTCATCGATTTTTTTAAAATTTACAGGTATCATTCTATGCTCAATTTTAAGAGACCCGTGTGGCTCAAAAGCCACATTTTTCAAAGTTGTTGTGATTTGAACGTTAAAATATGGAAACATTTTCTGAAAGGACTTCTCCTTCAAATTGTCGGTATTTCCTTAATAAATAACGGAGTTTCTTAACTTAATTTTTGTTAGACTTTTATTTACTATATAGAAAAATTTTTAATTGATAGATTAACAATTAAAGTTTTTACAAGCATTTATGTGAAGTATTTGCTCTCAAAAGTGATTTTTTTTAATTTGGACATTTATGTATATGTAAAATTGGGGCAAATCGAAAAAAATCATTTGCATATTCGGATTCTACGGAAAATTTCACTATAGAAAATGTTATCACCATTCGCTGTGGTAAAAGTTTTTGTAAATTTGTAGAGTAGTGTTATTAGATTCCTCAAAAATACTAATTTATATTATAAAATATAAACAAAAATATTTGGTAAACTGTATTAAACTATTAATTAAAAATAAACGGAAGGTCACAGTAGCATAGCTCTTTTTTTTTAAAACTAATTTTAATTATAAAACATAATTTGCGAAACAAAATAAATATTATACTACGATTGCATTATTATTGTTGTTGTAGATCATTTTCAACTGACAACAAAGTCACAACTAATGTTTTCAACTGTCAGATAAAGTGTGTCACAATAACATTAACGACAGCAGCAGCAACAACAACAACAATAATAAAAACACAAAAACCACAGCACTTGACAATAAGTTTTGTTTGTGTTTTTTTTTTTTTTAAATTCTTGTTGGTAAAACTCAATTAAAACATGAAATCGGTTAACGAACAATTAACACGATATTCTTATTTATTCATTTTTTTCAGTTTAGTTATTTTGTTTTGTTTTTTTTTTAACATTTCATTCTTTTTTTTCGTTTTTGTTGTATTTGCACAAGTTGAATGACTGCGCGTATCGGTCCGTAGCCGTATCTAATTCTAAAATTGTTTGCGCACTTGATTATCGCATTTTTGTTGTAGATTTTTATTTTGTTTATTTTTGGTGTTGTTGTTGGCATTAGTTATTATTGTTTTGTGTTCTTTAAATATTTAGCATGACGGTTGAGCAAACAATTGAGATAAACAAAATATTCAATGGAAACCAGTTTTAGTTCGCTCGAAACTTTTATGGTTTATTTTTATATTTCACTTTGAATTTTTTTTTTTTTTAAAAGTTGTGAAAGAGTTTAAAATAGAAACACGAGAAAGCTTCTATGAAATAGCTTTAATTCATATCTAGCGGCATTGATAGTTAGTTAGGCATTGACTGTTTTGAGATCACGAAATATTTTAATCAAAAATAAAATCCTTAGAGCGACAATCTCAACGTGTAATCATAAGTAATTGCTAAAAACAATGATCAATCTGCAATTATTCACTTCATAAATCGCGTCTTTTTTAGCATTTATATGTATTTCTTCAAATACCGAGTGCTGTAAAACAATTTGACAAATTGCGCTAAAATATAACATTTGAATTTAGTAAGCTACCTTGAAACGAATTCCTCTGGAACAATGAATGCATTGAAATAAAAACTTAAACTTTGAATTCACTTAAAATTTCTTGAAACAGTGAATTTAATTTTTTCTTGTGAGAAAATATAAAGTTTCTGAATTATGCAGATTGAATACCAACATAGCTCCAACCTCAGTTTTAAACTTAATCGAATAATTTTTCAAATATCCAATATGGGAAATCGTGAGACACTGCCATATTTCGGCAGTATGTCAAGATAGATAGTTTAACACAACTACCAACGTCGTCTCTTAGCCTAAGCATATTTTCACATTGGTAGTTGGCCAGTAGTGTACGCGTACAATTTGCTCTGTACCATACTCGCCCGAAAACAAATGTCTGCAAATTTTTTTCTGCGTTCTTGATTTGCATCAGTTTTGAACGTATCGCTACGAACCAACACAGGTAAATATGCTAATTATTATCATTGGACCTTGGCCTTCCAACATACAAAAGGAGTTTTCCATGACATTTCAACAAGTCACTCCCACACCGCCATGTTAGAAGTCATAGCATTTGGTGGGGAATTGTGGGCCACGTGTTTTAACAGTTTTCACATTCATAGGTTCATGATTTTTATGCTAAATGGAGGCTGTGAATAAATAAATAAATATTTTTACTAAATTATTGTTTTCTTGTTAATTTTCAGTCACCATGCCACGTTATTATGCAAAACAAGACAAAAAGATTGATTTTTCTGCTGTTTTGGAGACTATTAAGCGGATTAAATTTAATAACGATTTCTTTCGTGCAGTCGCAAAATTCACGAATGTACCATATATAAAGTTTTGCATCGTAATTTTTTGGTTTTGACTTAATTAAGGCGGTGGCTCACGATTCCCCATCATTTTTGGAAATTTCGAAAACATTAATTTTTTTCAAGCAACCAAAACTTTAAAAAAAAAACAAAAACAATACAAAATTTTTATGGTCAAAACTTACGTTTTTCCACGTAGAATACCATACCCCATTAAAATTTGCAAATTTTCTGATATTTGTTAAAGATATCGAGCAAAATAAAAACTTGGCTCATGATTCCCCCCCCCCACCTTCCCTTATATATAAACTTGGAAAGAAGTACCATTTACAAGGCATTGCAAAAGCTATCACCCTTTTTATTACCTTTTACTAAGTATAGGCCTATGGGTAATTTACGTAGAATAATGACATTCAAAACCACTAAAGTCTGGAATGTTTATATCAGCTCATATTGAAAACCAACATACGAAGTCGGCAAAACAAGTGATAAAATGGTCTGAAAAAATGTTGTGAACAATTCCACAAAATTATTCCACATTCTTGAGGCGTATAGCCTTTCATTGTTCATCGTCTTGAATTTCGCATTGGTTTACAACGCACCGTTCAATATCATCAAAAGGGCAGAAGACGCGATTTGCAGACTCATAGACAAACTCGATTACTTTTGTGCATTCTTACATAATAGTGGCAAAATCAGATCCTTACATAGTACATAGTAGCCTTGGACTACTTTCCATTTCGTACATAACTTAAGAGTGCATGGCTCAAACCGCAAACACTAGGAATTCTCTGAATAAAATGTTCACAAGGAAAGAGCTTTAGAAATTCCCTCATATTGTCAATTGTTTCATGGTTAAAGTTTAATCTAAAAGATATAATTTTTATATTCGCGGAGCAAGGGTTATGGTCAGAAATTTTACACTATAAACTAGGGATTCTCAACTTCGTTGCCCAAAAATCGACAGCGAGTTGACTTCTATCACATGAATTTCGCGCTACTATGTGTATAAATATGTGTGGAAATTCAAACGAAAACAAAACATTACCCAGTAGAAATTCGTGCATCACTGATGTAAATAAATAAGTATAAATGTTTACATAAAAAAAATGCGAAAACATCGGCATGGCTACATAAACAAAATTTTAATCT
Organism: Meiosimyza platycephala; assembly: GCA_963662105.1. NCBI lineage: Eukaryota > Metazoa > Arthropoda > Insecta > Diptera > Lauxaniidae > Meiosimyza > Meiosimyza platycephala. Next base: position 63,824,852 of record OY759211.1, on the reverse strand, counting down.
CAAAATTTACCAATAAAACTATGAATATGAGTTTTTTCTACAACAATGATGCACACTGGAGCAGTTTGATTAGACTCTCATTTTTTTACAAGTTAATAATACATGCGAAAAAAATTGCCTTTCGCAAAAATATTGTTTTCGACCTGCTTTTTTCTCAACTGTCATTGCGCACATTTGTTTTGTTTTTGCACGTTTGATTCCGACTGGGTGTCTTGCTTATTTATTTGAAAATCTAACCAGCACATAGAGATCAGCAACTGCACGACCATGGGAGGCCAAATGGTCAACTCTCCTTTAAACTATGAAAAATATTAAATAGAATATTCAGCTTCTTCACGATTTGTTGACCTGCGATTGATTATATACGAGTATATTATGTACACAACAAAAATATATTTAAAATGCATAGGATTCATTAGAGCTATTATGAGCTCTTCATATTATTTAGAAAATTTCGTTAATTTTACTTTGAAGTTTCGTTAATTTTACTTAAGAGTTTCTTTTTTTTAACATTAAGACCGCATACATACATACATGTTTTTGTATAAATGCTTTCAGTTTTCTCATTAAACAAGGTTTCTAGAAGTCCAGTTTTCCCAGTTTTTGGATATATGCTAAAACGCACTCAAAAGTTGTTACTAACTCGAGGTATTTTCCAATTTCTTTCCGAATATGCCACTTCTGGAATATATCCCGTGAATAATTAAAAATTATTTTTAACTTACTTTGTCACTAGCAAATTTAAAAAGGTTCTATTCGTTTTGATTCAAAAATATTGGTCTTTGCTAATGGTTGTAAGTTCAATTAAAAATAATTTGCAATATGATACAGATCACTCATACGATCTGCTATATATAATTACTAGTGGTACCCGAGGCATCGCACGCGCACGTCCCGTTGTTTTATTTTTCATAATGAAATTACTCTATTTACATCTCATTTTACTCATTTTATATTCTGTTTTTAAAAGAAACAAAAAAAAAAATTTAAAAATAGTTTGTTCATTGAACATCGAAGTTCGAATCCAAATACAAACGGTACAAATGAGAAGATAAAAAAAAAAATAACAACATAGACAACGAAAAATCAAACGAACATTTTAGTGTAAGATTTTGCAAAAACTAAATGCTAAAAAAACGATATTTAACCTTAAAAAAAATTATGCAATAACCTTCTATAGCACAAACATTTTGTTTTAAAAAAGTAATTATTAAAATCGATTCAGTATATTTTGCGCCAATGCGTTACAAACCATATAGATTACACAGGAACAAAAAAAAAAGTATAGTGCAAAAAATACTATTCTCAATAAATAATGTTTAATCAATCGAAAATTTAGGATAAATGTTTACTTTTCTATCACCATTTGTTGAACATTTGTACTTTTTTTGTTAAAAAATTTCAATATAATAGTGGCATCTTTCGACCCTTACAGTTCCATAAATTATCTTAGTTAACGTACCAAAGTTTTGTTATTGAACTATGGAAAGATGAATTGTGTGAGGAAGGAAAATACATATGACCAAAAATTTGTTATCACCCCAACTATATGCTGGTTATAGAAGTCTGATGGGATTAAAAAAAAATAATTAAAAAATTTTCGAATTTTATCGCAAGCATCTTGAAGTAATTTAGCAAAAAACAGAGTATTTTCAAACAAAAAATATGAATATCTATGCAGGTATGCAATTATTTCAACTCATATGATTAATAAGCAAAGTATTACAAACTGTTTTGCTACAAATATTTGGATTTTCATACACACTATGTATGTCCTATGTGGCATTGAACTTTTTTTTCTTTGACGGCTATATTAAAGAGTATTGCACATTGATCCTATTTCCCACCATGAACTCTGATCCTTCTTCAATACAAGTGAATTTAAATGTAAAGTCTTAATTATGTGAATTGGCACAATGTTGCCAACAATATCGTTGAAATGCGTGTAAATGATTACTCAAGTCAAGTCAGTTTCGGTATGAAATTGTACATATTGTAAATAGAATTTTATGATACGGCACATTTTCGAATTAGATGTTGAAGGGAATATAAACAAAACAAAACTAAAAATTACTAATATAAAGCTTCTTTTCCCAAAACGAAAAAAACAAGAAAAAAAAATAATTTCCATGCAGCAAATGATTGCAAAGATACGATGTCTGCAGAGTATTTGCAATAAAGTTCGTAAGATACACGATATTCCAAAGCAACACTATATGATGCGAACGCAAAATCACGCCTTACATGGCGAAATATTTCAGGCATAAAGTTTGATAATTTTTTTACACTAAATGTGGACAACAAAAAAAAAGATATTAAGCTTACTAATCATAAATAGAAGATAGCACTATTTATTGAGTCAATTATTTGCACAACAAAAAAGCTCATATTAAATTTATTATGCAAACTGTGGTACAAAAGATAAACAAACACTTCCCACTTATCAAAAAAAAACAAATAAAAAAAAACAACCAATAAAATGAGCAATACAAAAATGTAAGAAAAAAATATATAAATAAAAAAGCAAACAAATGTGAACAATTTAGCGCTTATCTGGCGGATAGCACAGAAAAACAATCTACATAAAAAAATGGTTCTGTACAGAAGATTTCTCCAAAGAGATACCGGTTTCAACTGGAAACAAATTTAACTGTTGTGATTGCGAAACTTAGACTGTTTACCAATTATCAGATGCACAAATAAAAAATCAAATAAACAAAATAAAATAAAAATGTGTCATATAGTTTTTTTAATTTTTAAGAACGCAGCACTATCAAATTCTATGACTACCCAATGTGAACAAAAACGGATGCGAATCCATTTAGAGCCCGTTACGGATCCGTCAGAGCGGATTCCGTTCTTTTATGCTTCGACGGATCCGTTTCGAACTCGGAACGGACTTCATATACGGATCTGTTCCAGACTCTTTTTTTATTATTAACATAAAAGTCAGTTTTCAAGATATTTTCACTATATACAAATACAGTTCTCTAGTTCTTTTTTGTTTTATAAATACCTTTAAATTAAAAAATAAAAATAATTGTCGAAAAAAATATTACACAAAAATAAACTATGTCGTCGCCGGGGTTTGAACCTGGAGCTTCCCTGTTGTTGCATGCGCTGTTTAACGACATCAGCTAACGTATGTAATACGTCTTACTATTTTTTGGTTGGCTATAAGTATATTATTTGAATTATCAATTGACAACTGCATAATATGAAACTTAAATTTTTCTTTTTGACAGAAAAGTAATTCAAGTTTAGTCTGTCAGAAAAATAATGAAAGTAGCTCAGTTGGCTACGGTGAGCATCTTTGAACAAAGGCATGGCGCAGGACGGCCTAGGTTCAATTCAAATCGGAGACAGGTAAAAATTTAAGTTCTCCTTTGAAGTTTTAGAAAAGTATCACATATAAATTAACAATAAGTAACAACAGCATTAGGGAAATAAAACCGAAACCTTTTCGGATAAATAATACGAAGAAGCGGACCCGTTTGGCACACTGGGCACCTATAGGTATAGCGCTTACAACTTTATCTTAATATGAGAGGTAACACGTCCACTGAAGCAATCCTGTCGAATTCCATCTTATTTTAAAGCTTGTAGAAACCGACACCTCTTTCCCAAATTTTATGAAGATTACCTACTCTCATCTCAGTGTGCCAAACGGATCCGTATCAGATTCGGCGTGTCGTGTCACATCTCACAATATTTATAAACGTTATAATAGGAGAACTAACAATGCAGTCGATATGAAATTTAGCATGGTATTTTATAACCAAAAACGGACGCAATATTGCATGTGGGCGTTGCACCTCCCATACAAGCAAAAAACGTTAAATGTTATATTTAGTGTGCTATGAGAGTAATCTTCTTAAAATTTGATAAGGAGGTGTCGGTTACTATAAGCTTTGAAATTAAATGGATTTCGATGGGATTGCTTCAGTGGGCGTGGCACCTCCCATATAAACAAAAACCGTTAAGTGTTATATTGAGTGTACTATGGGAGTGATCTTAATAAAATATGGTACAGAGATGTCGGTTACCATAAATTTTGAAGTGAAATGGATTTCGACGAGATTTCGTTGGTGGGCGTGGCACCTCCCATATATACGAAAAACGTTTAATGTTATATTTAGTGTACTATGGGAGTAATTTTCTTTAAATTACTATAAGCTTTGAAATTAGATGGATTTCAAAAAGATTGCGTAAGTGGGCGTGGCACCTCCCATACATACGAAAAACGTTAAGTGTTATATTTAGTGTAATTTTTTTAAAATTTTTTGTTCCAATCGATAGAAAAAACTTGAAAAATAAAACAATTTTATGTTCCAATAGACTTTTTTACAGTGGTGTAGTGTTAATATTGTCATCATTTTTAATATTTGACCACTTAGTGGCACTTTGGGTCACTTGTCACCGAGGTGAGTGAAAATCGCGATCTTGAGGTTTGCATGCGATTTTTGTAGAATTGGTCTATAACACCTATAGGCCACGTTGGTGTTAACTCTTATCGCACCAAATTATGTTTTGCGATGCGTGCGATATTTTGGATTTTATTGCTTTAAGGATATTTTCCTCGTTCTTTGGAGTATCCCGGAGGTAGTCAATTCATAAGTGACTACTCATCGAGGCGGTTCACTCCGAGTCACTTGGAGTCACCGAGGGTGGTTTGCGTGCGATTGTTGTAGAATTGCACTATAACAACTACAGGCCATGTAATCCAAAGAACAAGGAAAATATCTATACAGCAACAAATTCCGCAATTCGTTCAGGACTCACCACTGTAGTTAAAAGTCTATTGGGACAATAAAAAAATTGTCGCAAAAACAACAAAAGTACTTTTCATTCGAACATTTGCCAAAATTTAATTAGTAGGAGTTGTAGCAAAAAATTTATATATTACCATACATAGGGTGTTTCACTGCGAAATGTAATGAACAAGTATAAAACTAAAAATTATGAATAAAGCTAGGTTTTACAGTACAGGTAGTCCCCGACTTACGACCGAGATAGGTTCCTAGTCATCGGTCGTAAGTCGATTAAGTCGTAAGTCGAGTTTCATAAAAAATAACTAAAGAAAAATATTACATACATACTGTACTACTAACTTTTAGGGAAATGAAACTACCCAAAATTCATATAGTTCAAACTTTATTTGAAATAATAATATGTAATAATAATAATAACACAAAAATATACATATAATGAAATGTGTAGTAATAACACATATTATTGACAAAAAAATTGGTCGTAAGTGCGAATAGTCGTTAGTCGAACGGTCGTAAGTCGGGGACTACCTGTAACTAAAATACTTTGACTAATTTTTATTTAAATTTTTGACCCGTCAATGGTCGGTCTCCCGGTACTTTTTGTAATAAGATACCTTATAGCAAGTATATCTGCCATATTAAATAACATAACGATTACGTTGATAGTTTTCTGATTCTAACGTTTATAAATATTGTGGGTTCTACGACGGCTTTCAACGAGTTTTGCCAGTATACGGGCTGTAAACGGCGCGAACTGAGTTTGTGTCCGATTTAGTTGAAATTTTACGAAAAATCCGACTTACTAAAACGTAGAAAAAAATCTGCCATTTAGGTATTTTAGTTGTATGGAAAATGACAAACCTTGTTGTCAAACCACAACCACATTTTTCGTATGGCTGAAAATGCAAACAGTATACAAACATTTTTGCGGTCCCACAGACCCTTATTAAAGAATTGGGTTTGAAGAAAATTCTCTCAAAATTTCAGCTTCCTATGTTAGATCAAACCTGTGAACCACGCAAACAGTTTCCTTCCAAACGTCTTCTTTTATGCGACCATATTATTTTTTAGTTTTAAATAAAGAAAAATTTCAAATTGCAGTAGAGATCGTAATATTTTTGTTTTGTTTCTTAATTTAATAGAACAAGTAAAGCTATTAGCTTTTGTGCTATTCTATAAACGACCTTGAAATATATACATATATATATATATGTATTATATAGTGATTATTACGGTCGATAAAATTTAAAAAAATTCGCAAATTCAAAGGTGAATTAAATAATGATTGATATTTTTGTGCCCCTAGATTTATTTGCAGTCTAGGTAAGGCGATAAGGTGCGTCAAGGAAGCGTCAAAAGTTATCTTGAAATTTGTTTTAATTACAATAAGTAATAGCGATAAAGATAACCTATTGACAGCACAAGCTAACAATTTCTGACACTTGATCCGATCGCATTATTATCAGGCGTAAGGCAAAGCAAGACAAAGGAGGATGATTTGTTGACGGTGATTACTCTGTATAGTAAATCGTTCGCTTCATGTGTTGCTCAATTTATAAACTTATCAGTGACATGCGTCCACTCTTTATCGCTACATTACAGGCGATATTTGTTGTACTCATTGTTATTTACATTTAAATATGTTATTGGGAAAAATAATTATTAAAATCATTCAATCGATCTCGCGCAATTTAAAACTAGTTTCATCCCACAGAATATATTGCGTTTCATACTTTCGATACTTTTTATCAAAAAGATTATTTTTTTTATTACATAATTTTTGGTTAGTTAATATTTCCATTGGATTAGTCAGACATTTACGGTGATGATACTATGAATTTAAGAAAGATGATGATTGTTTTAAATTTTTACTCGGCGCACAGAGGGGTATTTGAGCTCAAAAGGCGGTCAAAAGTGAATATTTAAATTTTTGAAATTCCATAAAATTAAGCATTCTATTCTGTAGCTGAATAGCTTCGACATCATTTGGCAGTAATCCTATGTGCCTCGTGTCATCCTGTGACACGTTACGCCCATTCGAGTCAAAACTTGTTCATAGACATTTAACGTATATAGTGATTTTCGAAACACTTTTGCTTGGCTATTATTTCACGTTGTTTTTGTATTTTGTTTTTTGCCTAATGAATATGGACGTCCAGGGTATGTATTGCATCTAAAGGATAAATATTTGCTATGCATTAATGCATGTATGTATACATCAAATTTCCTCAAACTAATTGTGATAAAAAACCTTATTTTTGAAAAAAAAGATATATTTCTTATATTGTCAGTGTTTGTCAAAAAAAAATTTTTGGTCTGACATCAAGACTTAGGTGTCTACTACATATGTATATCAAAAAAAAAAAAAAAATTGCGCCAATTTGCGCCTCTTATTATTACGACCTTTTTCTTTGGTTTAACTGTGAATTTACGATTTTTATGAACTTTACTTAACGGCGTATTTTCTTCACAAAGCAGATAAATACTTCAAGATAATGACTAAAAGTCAACTATTTAACTACATGAAGGAGAGTGCGGAGCGTTCGATCGAAGAAATGATATATTATTTGGTAAATCGTTCGTCAAAAATAAAAAGTTGTTCAGTAGAAAACTCCAGGTTAGAAATAAGAAAAGAAGAGTATCCCCCAACATTTATATTTAGATTATCTGTGCTTCATGCAAGAATCAGACTTTTTGAATCAAAACTATCATATAAATTACCTGTACAAAAGTGACAATGTAAAACAGAAGCTGACAAATTGATTGTAAAAGAAACAAAAATACTGATACAATAGACTTTTAAAGAAGAAATGTCGTTGTTGGTCTATGTTCCCAAAGCTGGTTTTGGCAACCCCAAAGCTGGTTTTGGCAACACTAACGATGGCAACACTTCTATAAGATTTGTTGCTGATCCTGAGACTGCAGCCAAAATTGACTTAATTAAAAGATTAGAAATAATTCTTAGTCATTGCAAGTAGACATGAAATAGATACAAGAAAATTGGAAATATTTGTGCAGAAACTGCAAAGTTATACGTAACTAAATATAGGTGGCATCCGATGACGCCAACAATGCATAAAGTATTGATTCATGTACCCATAATAATCAACCATACGTTAGTACCAATTGGCCAGTTATCTGAAGAAGCGGCTGAGGCCCGCAACTAACATTTTCGTCAGTACAGGCAAGATCTTGCAAGAAAATTGTCAAGAATATATTGCAATCATGATGTAATAAATAGGCTGCTGTTAACTTCTGACCCGCTGCTATCATAGGAGCGGCCTACAGAAAAAAAAAGGATTTTCTAAAGAAGCGTCAGAGTTTTTTTTTGCCAACAAAAGCAACATTTCCGATAAAGAGAGTGCTGCCTCTGCGGAGGTCAATTCCGATTCTGGTGAAGAACTTTAATTTTTTGTTTCATTTTTAACTTATTTTTCGAAGTTATATCTATTCTTAATTTATTACGTGTACTTGGATTGATGTTCTTATTTTTATCACTACGTTGTATTAAAAACCAGTGAATTTTCTGTAAAACTTTACTTTAAAATTATGAATATCCAATTATATTATTCAGAATTAATTTACAATCACTTATCAGGTATTTTTTACTGAAAATATCAAAACCCTAATTTTGGCCGCATTTAGAACTCAAATACCCCTCTGTGCGACGTGAGGATTAAATTATACCAATATTTTTTATAATTAATTGCTGAGTGAAAAGTAATCACACATTTAGATTCCGAGATTTTATGTATGTATATTTTCTGGGCAAAAGAAGAATCTAAAACTGCAGGTCTTAACGAACCATAGCAAATTGGCTTTATTCAAAAGCGATTTTATTGTGCAAGATTTAAGGGAAACACATCTTTGTAAAATATTTTCTCAATTGAGCAGTGGTCTATCAAAAAAAAAAAATTAATTAAGACCGTATTAAGCAGTTAAACGCCGATTTCAAGCAAAATGCTTGCACTTATGAACTAGGAACTTTTTTTGTTTCTAATTTTTAAGATAAATTTCAAGCGGTTTAAATTTTTTTCACCCATTGTATATGTTTTATCTATTTACCTGCTCACTTAATGTTTTGAATTTCTCTTTAAAGTTTTAGTGATAATTTATTGTGACTCAATCCTTATTTGTTTTTCATTCTTTTGCTTTAATTTTGATATTCAATGAAGACTGATTCTGATTAAATCCAAATTTATTTTGTAAGTCGCGAAGACTGTTTTTTTGTTGGAATTTTCCTTTTTTAGAAGTTTTTGCTTCTTCTTAAATAGTGAATAAAATTTTCATATGCAAAAGTTTTCTTATTTTCTTATGATGTACTGAAACACTTTTCTGATATCCCGATTTCCCTCCTGTAGTCACCATATGTATGCACCTTGCAACGTCTATTTTTACAGTTAATACATTTCGATTATAAACGCAATTCAATTTCTGGAACTTAAAACTGGTCACAGTTTAAAAATAAAATAAAAAGTAAAGTGAAATCGACGAGGAGTTGAAAATCTCCAAACCATACCAGCGATCGGTATAACGAAACAATAATATTTTTGCAATTAACTAACTGCTATTCGAATGACTGAGTTGATCTCCCAAATATAAACAAAAATGTTAAAAATAATACACCAGTTTCAGAAAACACAGGGGTCGCCACGTGAGGTTATCGCGTTAAATGTTGGAATTCCTACCGATCCGTCAATTACTTACATACATACATACATATGTATGTAAGTATCTGATCATACATATTTATGTATGTATGTATATTACGGCATAGAGTTGAACACATGAAATTGCAATAGTATGTAAAATTCAAGATTAAATAAATTGTGTGTTTAATTTGGTTAAATATTTTTACTACAACGGATTTACGTAATACTTTACAAAGGGGGTTGATAAATATACGAAATACAGGCGAGGCGAGGCTTTATTGTGTCACGCAATGGAAGCTTAACTTCGAAGCTTCAGCCTAATCGAATTTTGAGGTTGAGAAGTATAGACAATTCAAAATATCTGTGATAAAATTCCCCACAAAACAAGGAAAGCAAACTCACATCTTTTGGAAAGAAATGATATCTGTTTGCGGAAACATTTCTCGGGGAAAACTATGATTTATGTAAAGTCGTTTGAAGACAATCTCCGTTCATGACGGCCCAATGCACCATCACCGCCGAAAATTTTTATTTGGCTATGAAGTTCAAAGAACAAAATCTTTAAACGTTTTTTTTTTTTGTTACTTTTGAAAATAGAATATAAAATAAGATCTTAAGGGAGTAATTTAATTTAGGTTACCACTAGTGTATTCATACAATTATACTGGTGCGCGCCTCCATTAAAAATTACATATTTTCCGAAGCTATGTCAAGAATTTCGATTTGAAAGCAGATACATTCTTAGGATTGATTGAAGAATAAAAATCAAAAAAATCGAAGGTATTTTGAGAAACATTTTTATATATAAAAAAAAAATAATTTTTAAACAAATTTATTTCAAGTTAACATTTTTTATATAAAATTAAAGCATTTATAAACCAAAAATTATATTAAATTTTTTTATTCGATTCCTCATAGTTTGTGGTGTATTCCGTTTCAAAAGAATTTAAAAAAGTCGAATTCAAAGCAGTCTTCAGTTATATATCAAATGACCGCTATTTTTCTTAAGTATAATACGATATCATTATCTTTTTAACTAGTGCCAATTCCCACTGACTGTGTATCTGTATATATGTAAAAAATGTAGTTTGTTCCGTAACACCCGGTAAAACTATCCAAACAAAACTTGGCATTGGATAATGGAAATTTTCATCGATAGCCATCTACCATAATTATTCATTCAAAAGTTATGATTTTAGAATCGAGCAATGTGAAAACGGGCCACTGTGCACCGCCGCACACAGTTGCGCGTCAAGGTGTTCTCGTGGGTTTTCAAACCTCTACCGAAATAACTAGGATGGAGTTCTGAGGCAGATTATTATTGGAAGCTAAACTTGGCTTCATCGTTATGCATCATTACCAATCGGCTGTCTCAATCGGCCGAGAAAGTCATCGCGGCAAATTCCAGCGATACAGAGGGTAGAGATACCAATCTGGTGGCTCACAAATACTCTCTTTCGTGAGAGTATTAGGTGGCCGACACTGGTTGAAAATATGAATTGCATTAACACCAATAAAATTTATTAGAATTGAACTAATGATAAACTTGTACAGATGTATGTAAGCAAATGTTAATAACAATAAAAATGTTATGAATTAATCTGGTTTTCTAAATTGCCATTTTATCAATACTTACTTACATAGAATATTAGCTTTACAAATTAAAAGAAATTGAGTCAGTTAATTAAAGTCAATTGAGAAACAACAAGGAGGTGTCAGAAGGTTAATTGTGTTGTTGGCACACAAACGATTTCAACGATAGTCAATTAAACGTCTTTAAAATTATAACGACTTTTAAAATGAACATTTACTTAGTACTCAATTTAAAACTTGAAACTTTCGTTCATGAATCCACGTCAATAAGTAATGATTGAATGAAGGAAATTCACATTAATTCAACAAAAAAAAAATTTTTCAAGTGGAAATAATTGCATTAACTTTTGGGTAAAAGTCTTTTATAGTTTTTGTTTGAAGCCATAGGTTTATTTTTTAGTGTTGAGCTTTCTATAAAACCTTTTATTAGAAAGGCACTTTGGTATCAATTCTACAAACTCACCTGGTTTAGAGAAACCGTATATTGGAACTACTTGCAAAAAAATAGCGATATAAACGTACGAACAAAAGTAATATTTTTAAATTTGCGACCATCATTATTATATATGTACGTAGTAGCTCTTACTTACTTTAAATCTTACATTGCTCGCTGAATCTGAATTAGCTAAAGATTTTTCTGAAGGCGTATATCTTCCACCTCCTCCAGAAATAATACCGCTACCACAAACAGCACCTGTTCCGCTAATGCAAGATGATCCGCCAGTACCCGCAGCGTTATTTGAACCAACAATACCGCTAGCGGTGTACATTATTCCAGCAGCTCCTCCGTTACCCGTTAGACTAGCATCCGTATTGCCCAAAGGGATTGCTGCAGCAGTGGATACGGGCACGACCTGCGTGCCTCCTTCGGATAAGTGAGCGTGCTTATCATTACAAGAGGAACATATTTGCACCATGCCTGAAAGGGAAAGAGAGAGAAATTTTAAGTTTCACATTTGAATATCAGGCAGAGTACAATACAGTAATCCCCGCTTATAGGCATTTCTCGCTTATATGCATCAAAACTTGTGCAATTTCATTTCTCCATTTAGATTTGTTAACATTTTTCTCCTTTATATGCACACGCTTATATGCATTTCTCGGATATAAGCCCCAAAAAATCTCCAATTTTTTCCTCCATTCACGCTTAAATTCACGACAGGGAAAAAATTTTAGTTTTTTTTTTTCATGTCAAAAAAATATTGCTAACAAACAAAACGTGTCATTCCTATGGTAATGTCAAATGTGCTTGACAGTAGCTTGCCATGCTGGGAAGAGTTAAATGAAAATGAAATTGTTGGCCATATTTTGCAATCGGTTGATAAAATAGAGGATGATGAAGAAATAGACATTGCAGCTGAAATAGATCCAATTCCTTCATTGAATGCAGCTTTGGTCTCATTAGACACGCTTCGAAAGTTCCTTTTGCCAATAAAAAAGTTTATTGACGAACTTGATGACATTGAAGAACATATTTTTAAGGGCTGCAGTCATATTCAATCCAAGATTACTCGTTTTTTTAAGAAAGAATAGTTTTGCAACATGAACTCTGTATACACATATGTACTATATATATATTTTTTTGATTTGCTTTTTATATTTTTATTGGAATACATATTCATAAAATATCAAATGCTTATTTTCACAGCTTTTTGCCTTTAAAAATATTTTTGTAAGGTTCTAGTTAGTTGGCGTTAAGTAACAGCATATGCAACTACGATTCTATATAAGCATATTTGGTAGATATAGCCGAATTTTTATATATATAATCGAGTTTTTCTAAATGCATTTCACGCTTATATGCACCAAAAATCAATCATTTTCAGAAATGTTTATAAGCGGGGATTACTGTAAATCAAAAATATTCATATAGGCGCAGTGTTGAACAAAACATAAACTGTTGAGAAAAAAGTTGAAGAGAGATGAAAGAACTTCGAAAAGTTGCTATGGTAGAAGAAAATTTTGATTCACGGTGAAAAGTTCACTATGATGGGATTTTTAGTACATTTCTACTTTTTTTAGTCAATTTGCTTTCTGAAAAATATGTGACAGTACAAAATTTCGACAGAGTTTTAGATTGGCCAGCCCAGAGCCCTGATTTAAATCCAATTGAGAGCCCGTAGAACGAAATTAAGTTTGAAATCGTAAAAACAAATTATACAAATATTGATCAACTTTGGTCTGCCGCACAGAAAGTGTGAAGCTGTCATCAAAAACAGAGGCTATATCACAAGATACCAATGATTTAAATGTTTGTGCATACCTAAAAGTCAAGTATTGCAATTTTAACACGATATTTTTTCCTGCTTTTCCAGATTTATGTGTCTAGCTCATTTTATCGGTTTTTTACATTTTGATCATTTTTTTTTTTTTTTTGTTAATGGATTAAAGCTGTAATTCGTATTATTAAGCTAAAAGGATATATCTTTGCAAAAAACCAAACACTTGTTGTTTGTTAATAATATTTCGGAGATTGTAGCATAAGAAAGAAAAATGTGCCATTTATATGTCCATGGCTGTATTGAAGAAAAAAGTGAACCTTTCTTCATTTTTTTACTCGAATTTCGAAAAATGAAAATTTTGCAGCTCGGGTAGGAAGTTTATTTGTTACTGACAATTTCAAAGCGATGAAACATTAGGCAAATCTCGTCATATGAAGGTTTTACGAACATTAAATGGGCGTAATTTCATCTACAACTACAACTTTAGATTTTATATTTTTGTAATTGAATTATTGAACGAAAATCCTTTTTAAGCAGACATATTTTGATCTTATACTACCTGTGAACCAGTGAGCACCTTTTTTCTCACCAAACATAATTTCAAGGGTGTACCAAAATTCATGCATGATTTAAATTTTGTGCTATTTGTGCGTGACAGCAGACAGATTAGTTCAGCAACTGTAGTTACATATTGTTTAATTTTGGGACACTTTTTAATATGTCACTGGTTTCTTTCTCGACAAGTAGATATTGTTTTATATACACCTAATTCTGTTTTTACGCGAATTTGATTTAACGCGATTCAAAAAAAGTGTTGCGTTCTGTTTTTGCGCGAATTGATTTGATTTAACGTGATTTAACAATACATGAGCTTGAAAATTTAGTTGAAATTCTGAGTAATGACAATGACATTCAAGTTTTTCAAAAAAGAATGCGAGTTCTATCAGAAAATAATACCGATAAATAATGATTTACAATATTTTTTACCTGTTTTTATTTTATTAAAATGAATTGCTTTTTTTTGTTGATTTCTTATATGTTGTATGAATTTTCTTTTTGATGAATTAATATTTTTATTGCATTTTTTTCTTTTTTCTATGTAATTTATTAATAAACATATGTACTTTATAAGCTACTTAAATAAAATAGGTCACAACGCCTGTAAAACCGATAATTTTTTATACTTTTATGTTATTATTTTTGTTGATTTTTCAAATGTGGAACCAATCCCCTACTTTTATATGGATATTGTATCTTTTTTTACTTGATTTTTTTTACGCGGATTTTTCAGGAACGTATCTATCGCGTTTAAACAGAATTAGGTGTACATAACTCTCCATAAAATAATTTAATTTTTTTTATTTGAAAAATATTTCAATCACGTTGTAAACATTTAATTGTAGCGCGAGAAACTTTTAAATTTTTTATATAAAATAAGAAACGTTTACCGAAACAGGCGATTAATTCTTACATTTTTCGAGATAATAATGCAAACGCAATGTTAAACCAACGTCAGCCAAAACTTACCCTGTGGACTAATTGGACTAGCGTTCTTAAAAGGTTTCATCGTCTTGATGAACGGAAAATACGGTTCACGTTCAGCATTTGGACAGCAGTAGACTAAACGCAACTGAGAAGAGGGCGTGTCACTGCCACATGTATAGCAAACGAAAGTGGTAGTGCGCTCGTTGACCGACGCCGGACGCTTACGGAGAGTATAAAAGCGTTCATTTTCAGGGCTATGTGTTGTCTGTAAAGAAAAGAAAAATAAACGGTTGATAAGTTCTGAAAAGCGGTAGTTTATAAAAAAAAATTATGGGACAAAACGAAAAAAATGCTCACAAATTTACGTCAATGGAATCTACTGATTATTGTTCTGACTAGAGAAACAGCAATACGATTTGTAAACTTCATTAGAATTTCGGGTCAGATATGACCCATTCAAATGTAGAAAAAAAGACAAGGTGTCTGGCTGGAAGTTATACATAATACACATTTGGCAATCGTGGAGTATAGACTTGCGAAATTTATTATGCAAAAATATTCGATAAACCAATGGTGTTTTATTCGTTAAAACATTTTATGCAAATCAATAATCGATTAAGGTAACGATGAGAAAACTGCGTGAATTTTTTAGAAGAAAAAACCTATCAACAAAACGCACTAATTATCGTTTGGTGAATGATTTCGAAGACAGAGAGTATGTAGCTGATAGGCCGAAGGCTGAACTGCAACGTATTGCTTTTCAAGAATCCATGAACCTTATTTCACTTTCCTACCCAATATTCCTTAACGTAGAAATATTTTAAGAATTGTATAAAAAATACTCGACGTAATACCTCATCACTTCTTCAATGAACGTTTGGTTTGAGTTTTATTGTAAAAAGTGACTATGCTTGATAGCGTACAAAACTTAAGAGCTCTTTTCAAGTAAGTGAGTATTTTACTTCAGAATACAATTCTACACGAAAATAATGATTCTTTGTTTTTTTGTTAGCTATACTTTGACCCAGTTTTGGACACGCAAAAGTCAGAAGTTGAATTCATTTCCATGACTTTCTCAATACATTTCGTGTTAGGTACTGCATTCGTTCGCATGCAAAACCAACCCCAGCCTACTAAGCAAAACATTGTGACACCAAAACTTCAAGCCTTAAAAAAACTCACCCCACAGAGTCTGGTGGTGTAGTAAAGTTCGTTAAAAGTTTTTAACATTTGAACTCGTTTTTTTTTCTCTTCTTTTAAGTTTCGTATACATCACATGAACAAAAGCTATTAAGTTTTGATTTATTCTCAACGAGTTTTTCGATGAAACTAACAACATTTATAGCATTAAAGTTACGAATATTGACATTAAGTAAAGTTTAAGAAAGTGCATGAAATCAAAATAGAAAAGAAAAACCTTTTTTTTACAACACTTTCAATTATAATCGTCGGTGCCCTGACAGTATTATGTTGTATTAAAATAAAAACAAAAATTTCTTTGCCACGGATCATAAATATAATATTGTTTGGTCCCTTTCATTTCAACAATATGGATCGATACAATTCAATGTCGCATACTATCGACTAGTTGAAAGCTTTTAGCTGTAAATTTTACTCTCGAAGCGTTGACCCGCCAGGGTAGGCATCAAAGATAGGAGCAATTGCATATCTATACTATTTGCAGTAGACGTCCAATATAACGTATAACGATATAACGAATTTCCATTTTAATGAACAGTTTTACAAATTGAGACTTTTCCATTGATGTCTCTAAATTAAGAACGCTAAAAATGTTTTCCGTTCCAAATAACGAACATTGTTTAATTCAAAAATAACTGTTGAACTGAAATAACTTTTTTTTATCAGTAAAGGTGATCGCCAGTAAGAAAAGCATTGCAAAATCTAATTTAACGTTTATACGAGTAAATATAAGCGATAATAAAAGCCAGTTTCTTTAATAAAAAAACACTTCGATATAACGAATTTTACGATATTACGACTGTCCCGTGCATTTATTAGTTCGTTATATTGGACGTCTACTGCATATGAAATTGCCTACATGGAAATGGTTTGTAACGCTTTGGCTCAAAATATGCTGAACCGATTTTAATAAATTATTTTTTAAAACATCATATTTGTGCTAAAGAAGGTTATTGCATACTTATTTTGTTTATTTTTTTTAAAGCTAAATATCCTTCCCTTTAGTATTAAGTTCTTGCGAAACCTCAAACAAAAATTATCGTTCGATTTATTCTTGCTTATGCTGTTTCTTGAATTCTGTCTTGTTATCTTTGTTTGTTCCATAATGGACATTGAAATGAAAAAGTGAAGAATCACTTCAAAATAATGCAACGCAAGATTTCTGTAGGTAAATCGAAAACGAATAGATGCAATTAAAATGTTTGCAAAACTCGAAGTACGGTCGAGACTTTTTGGTGATGTCTGAAATCCCTTTTCTATCTTTTTCCCATCGACTAGTGTAGTGTTGGCCATTTACCCTCCCGCGGTCATATTGCCCGTTGCGGGCCATCATTCGGCCGCCGTGCAATTGCTGATTTCTATGCGCTGATTCGCATGAAAATTGAATATGCGAGTAACCCAGTCGGAATCAAACGTGCAAAAACAAAACAAATGCAAACAAAAACACTATTTATGCGAAAGGCATTTTTTTAAGCATGTATTATAGCAATATTATTTAATTGTTGTAGAAAAAATTCAATTTCATGGAAAAATAGTCACCGATATTGCGTCTGGCGTCATCACAAAATATTAAACCAGATATTGAAAGTCTTATTTTAAGTAAACTCTGTTAATATGTTTGCATAACATACATATGTATAAGATTTATGAAATGTTTTCTTTTTGTTGTTAAATAAGAATACAATTATTTTATATGCCAACATTTATCTTTATTTATTAACATCAATGATGCATGAATTTCTACTGGGTAATTTTTTCTATACGTGGAAAAGACAAAACACATTTATTTTCACTTTTTTTCGCTGGAATTTCTTCACACATTTGTACACATACTAGCGCGAAATGTTTGTTGTAAACGTCAGCGCGCTGTCGACTTTTGGGCACCGCAGCTGGCCATCCCTAGACTAGTGCATTACAGTTTTATCGGCTTACAAATACGCTTTTTTGGGATTATCACTCCTGGTGATGTTCGAAATCCATTTCAGGCCCCGGGTGACTGGGGTCATCCATTGCAAAATAAGTTTCTGTCTTTTGCTTTATTTTTTCTTCATAACGATGCCTTCTTGAAAACACTTCCTTGGTGGATATGGGTCTCCATAATCCTTAAAATCCTTAAACTGACAGAGATATGGCAGCATAATCAATAAGTTTTGAGCAAGAAGAGAAGAAGGCTTAACTTTTGGGAGATTAAAGAAAACACTTTTTTTACGGTGACAAAATTAGTTTCGGCAGTAAAAAAAATTTTGAGCGGTGTAAAATTTTTGGAACAATTTTACTTGCTCCAAATGTTTTTTTTTTAGAAACATGGAGTTTTATCCCCTAAAACCGAATGTGAAAAAAAAGAAGTCGGTCTCTTATGGCTTCCGAGATAAAATTGGTCAAAGTTTGAAAATTTCATGTACTACTAGCCACAGAACAGCCACATAAGAATAACTCAAAATAAATACACAAAATAAGAAATAAATAAAAAAATGTTTACACAAATTATTTCTATAAGTAACTTTTACCAATTTTGTCTCGGAAGCCATAAGAGACCGACTATTTTTTTGCAGATTCGGTTTTAGGTGGTAAAACTCCATATTTCTAAAAAAAAAAAATTTTGGAGCATCGAACTTAAAGTAAAATTATGCCAAAATTTTAAAGCATTTGAAAAAATAACCTGGGTTTAGTTAAGTTTTTGCTCCATTAAAACTGCAGTAAACCTTGGTATTATTTGAAAGAAAAAGCACAGCTTGCAACTCACCGCTTAAATAATTTAATTGCTTCACAAAATTAATTAAAACAAAACTGAATAGCATTTAATTACTGCTGGTTTAAATAACAACAATAAATTGATTCCTAGGTAATATAAGTAAAAAATCAATATGATTCCATAATCGTGTAGCTTTTTATTTAACAAATTTTTTTTATAAAGTAAATAAGAGCTAAGATACCGACCATCTCCATTTGTTTTCATGATTCATGATCGTTTCGTTGTTAAATTTTTATTTTTTTATTTTATTACAAAAAGCTTTTGCAATGATCTGAGAATTATTTATGCAGTTCCATACGATGCAAAAAAAAAACCCAAGTGAAAAGGAAGAAAACGCGATTCTGTTGGAAATGGAAAATTTGCGTGTTCCAGCTCAATTACTGACATCGAAGAAGTCTGCACGAAGTGTAGTGAAGGGAAGGGACGATAAAGTGTTGTTAAATGAGATTAAAGGGGACTGAACTGAAACTAGTTTACGCTTACGTTACGCTCTAGTCACACTATCGTTAAGTAATTATAAGTAAATGAATGCACCTTACAAGTGATTCATTGTCCAGTGACACTCAGTGTACAATAAATAATTTGTCACGATTTTCATGCAACATCTAATGAATTTTCTGAACTTATTGTTAGCAAAGTTAATGGAACAAGTGGCCAGATTCAATAAAAGACTTCCACACCCTGTTACTTGTTAAACTTAATGTTTATATGTAACCAAACCGATGTTGTTAGTCACGTTGAAACGAGTGGTTAAAAAATCTCCTATCAAATTTATGTTTCAGATTACGTTCAATTATTCGTTACTTAAACTAATTCCTGTTGTTGTAGAATCTTGAGCTTGTAGCACCAACAATGATGCAAAAGCTCAAGAAAATAATCAAAGTCGGCAATTCGTTTTGTGTAAATAGCCGACTTTTGAATTATCCGATAAGAATGATTTGATTGTATATATTTATAAAATGAATAAAAAATAATAACATTTAGTTAAAAACAGTAATTTTTTAAATGTGCTATTACTTATAACATGTTAATATAATCTCATTAAAAACGGATCCATGGAAAAATTTTCAAAATGAGTTGCTGACTATTTGCTTTCGCTTCTAATAGGGTTTTTGATACCTTTTCTTTACTTGCGCATAAACAGAGTTTGTAGCATCTGCCATTGGGAAGTATCAAAAACATGGACATGCGTATTATTAATGCGATTGTTTTTCAACAGCTCAACAAATATTAACAGGCATTAAACTCATGCCATTTCTTTATCATATTAATACAGAAAAGTTTTAAGCGAAAACAAAATTGTGGTTTTTGAGAAAATCAGCCTTGTTGTTTTTCATAAAAAGCGTTATAACTCCGTCAATTTCTTAAAGATTCTGACAGAGAATCAGAATTTCTATTAGAATCAAAAGACAAAAGTTAATATTTTGATTTGGATGAAAATGCGACTATTTTGAAACAATTTTCAACGATTTTTCAAGCTCTGACACTAAAACTTTAAATGAGCATAACTTCGTAAAAAATAATTTTCAATCAAATCGGGGAACGGTATATTTCCTTAATTACTTTGAAAAACAACATATTTAATCGGTAACCAATTCCGCAATTTGAAGTCACTCCGACTGCAAGGTTTGAGATGGATTTGGTCAATAACAACACAGAATTCAAGAAACAGCATAAGTAACGAGAAATCTATCGACAATTTTTGTATTAGGTTTTGCAAAAACTTGATCCGGAAAAAAAAGATATTTAACTTAAAAAAAAAATTAAAAAAAGAAGTATGTAATAACCTTCTTTAGCACAAATATGTTATTTTCAAAAATAAATTATTAAAATCGATTCAGTATATTTTGCGCCAAAGCGTTACAAAGCATTTCCATAAGAGCAATTTTATATAAATATTATAAATTTTCCACTCCAACATATTGTCTCAATGTTATTTCTGACGACATTGTTTATGATTTTAGATGTCGAAAAAATTTTTCAGAGAATCAAATGACTAAAACTTTATTTAATGATTAAGAAAGCGATTGTAATGAACTCTGGACGCACATTATCAGAACATAAAGATACAAAGGAGGAAACATTAAGAAGCATCGTCACACGAATGTAAAGAACTGATTTAGTATAAGTTTTACGGACAATGATCGGCCCCACAGGTCAAAATATCAACTTTGAAATGTTTTTGAATATTAAACATCATGATCTTATCTGAAAGAAATTTTTAGTAACACAGCTTTTCGCAGGCTTGACAGATGAAATGCAAACCGATATTGTAATTTTAGAAGGGATCCCATATATAAGCAAAAATCGGAAAGTTAATTATATCTTAAAATTACATAGTTATGAATTTTTTATTTAAATATCTGTGCCGCATTGTTTGAGTCACACCTTCATTACGATGAGAATCAATCAATACAAAGATATTCACGGGAAACAATAAACCACATTCAAATCGTGTACAATTTTAATCAATTAATGCAAATCGGTGCAAATTATGCTAATAGCAGTTGATTAAACTAACAGCTCAAGTAGTCGACTTAACTTGGCCAACAAGTTAATGCAAATTATTGTGATAATTAAATTAATCACCAACATTTTATTACTAATTTTTTTTTTTTTTTTTCAAACCAAAAGAGAATAAAGAACAAAACCGGAAATTTATTATTATGAGAGTAGTTAATAAAAATTAAGACAACAACAAACAAAACGATTGGAATATTGATTGATATTTTAGTCACAACAGCTTTTTTAGTTGGTGTTGGTATTGTTGTAAGCAGTGTTGCCACAATTATTTTGAAAAAAAGCTAGACCACCTTAAAAAAAGGCTAAAAAGGGCTAAATAATATTTTTCAAGCTAGAAAAAAAAGGCTAGAATAAAATTTTTATAAACTTATATTTTTTTTATTATGTGTACCCATAGTTCGCTTAAAATAACGAAAAAAAATTAGATTCAGATAGTAAATATTACGAATATTACATATATACAGTGGGTGATCATATTATTAGAGCCACTACGTGTTCAGATTATTTTTCTCTGATCAGTCTTCGATTCATCTCCTGTCTGACACATCAGATTGGGGAGAAGTACCGCAATGACTATATAGTAAAATGAGTGAAACACCGTTTTAGCTTTATTGTGTGGTCTGTTATCAGCAGACGTTTGTAATTGTAGAGGGCAAAACGAGACAAGACCAATTTCTCAAGTTCTTAGACACAAATAGGCTTCTCCAAGTTGAGGAATGGTGACTTTTGTTTATGGATAAATCTCTCCTTGCCACAAAGCTAAAAAAATCACGAAATACCTAAGCAAATTAAGGTTTTGAAATGGCATGGGAACAATTCAGAACTGAATCTTATAGAAAACCTTTGGGAGATGCTAAAGAGAAAAAATTCCAGGAATTTAATGAGCAGCAATCCATGAAGTGTTTAATAATCTGTGGCACAGAAGTGAAGAAATCTAAAAAAATTGGTTGGAATGCATATAAAGTATGCCTAGAAGAGCTTAAGAGATGATTGCTGCAATAGGCCGTTCAACAAGGTTTTTGACATATTTCTCTACAATTATTTTTAGTTCTATAAATACTAACAGGAACACCTAACTTGTATTTTTATTTTATCAATTGGACCCTTTAGAAACAAGTAAATAAAGTTAATGTACTAGAGCCGGAAGGTACTTTTTTGTCTTAAACACCCAATTTTCCTAAAATGCACGAAATTGTTCTAAAACTTACTATCAAAAAAATAAAAAGGTCCTCACTTTTCCCATCTCAAAAACCCTTGCAAAATTAGATATATTTCATAGTAAATTAATTACAAAATCTACACATTGCGCGATTATTTTCATTTACTAAAAAAAACAAAAAAAAAACCTAATTAATATAATAGAATAATTATATTATATACAGTTAATTACTATAAATCTACTCATTGCGGTTATTTTCATTTACTAAAAAACAAAAAAAAAGTTAAATATTATAAATTGTCCAAATGTACCGAAAATGTACTGGAAATGTGTTAAAAATTTGGCGAATGTACTGAAAATGCCCCAAATGTACCGAATGTACCGAAAACTTGTTGAATATACTGACAACGATTTTTCAGGACGCAAATGTACCGAAAATGCCATCACTGATGTATGTATGTATGCAGGGCCGTCGAGAGGAAATTTGGGGCCGGGACTGAAAAGTATACGCGTAAAACCCGTATGATATGCGAAAATCATGTGTCTTTCAAAGACATCCAAAATATTTCTGTCATGTGATGTGTACGAATTTTAAAGGCCTAAGTGTTTTTTTGAAAATAAAAAAACTTAAAAATATGTATTTATATTTAAATAGTTTGCATTAATAGAGCATTAATATCTTGAGTTTGTGAGTTTTCAATCAGTATTAATCGGGATATATTATATTTATATAAGTCGAAATGATCAGATGAAGTTGTTTTGAGCGATTATAAAAAATGAGAAATACAGACCTCAATACGATGCTTTTTTATATGAATTTCAAAATTTTTTTATTCAACAATGTTGGAACAATTAAAGTCACACAATTATATACATAATTATAACATTGGCCTTTTTCTGAGTTCGATTTCATTTTCTCTTGCTATAAATGAGCTTTCCTGCTTTCTGGGCAGCAAAGTGACTTATAAGAACTTCGAAATCTAACTGCTTTACGCACCTAATTTTTCAAATGAGCCCTCACTAAAGAAATTTCACTTCAAAAAGTGGGGAATTTTTTTTTTCATTATCGATTTAATCGATGCTTCCACGTGTTCAATGACGCCAAATTCAAAAGAATTTTTACTTGCATTCTCTAAATTATTTCACATACGAAATGTTTTCATGCAAAACATTTTTTTAATATTTTGACGATATAAAATCCTAAAATTTCCAGGCCACGTCAAAAAACCCGGGCCCAGAAATATGCCTCCCTTCACTACCCCTATAATCGTGTAGTGATGCCTAACTGCCAAAAATAGTGTTTGATAATTTGTAAACGCGATAAAAGTGGTAAATTTTTAAGACTTTGGGTTTTTGGTACTCCATTTGATAAAAAAAGCCAAAATATAAAAAAAGGCTAGATGAATTTTTAGAAAACGCTAAAAAAATGGCTAGAGGCTAGATTAAATTTTCGAGGCTAAATGGAATTTAAAAAGGCTAAATAGCATCAAAAAGGCTAAAACGACAACGCTGGTTGTAAGTGACCAAGTATAATAATTTCTACACTGAAAATAATAAAAATTACTTGTGAGTTCCAAAACTATTATGACTTCCATAAATGCAGGATTTTTTTTTTTTTAAGAGAAATACTTAAATATTGTCTACGATATTGCCCCGAAAGTAAAAATATTTTTGAAAATGTTAACAAGTTTTGAGTATCACATGGAGGAAGCGCTAAAATAACTAATTTGAGCTTATAGGTTGCTTAGTATAGCTATTGTAGTCACTTGAAGTGTGCTTCTCAGACATAAACTTCAAATTTAATTTATTTTGAAAATGATTCATTTAAACTGGGCGTTCATAAACTTATTGAAATATACAAGAAAAGACTGGAATATTTTCTGTAATTTAGAAATAATGATGGGGGGAATAAACGGTTTGCTAAATTCCTACAACTGAGTGCATTTATGGACTAAGACCAGTTCCTCATTGACGTAACTAGAGATTTCTCCTTGGGAGGGTTGAATATCCCCAGATATTATAGTGCTTAAGATACAAAAGAGGTTTGTTTGGTCTCTTAACTAGCAAAATTTATAAGTTTTTAATCATTCTTTTTAAACCATCTAAAAATTTCTGTATTTTAATTTTTTTTTTATTTTCCGACAAACCGGACACCATTTGGCTTTTTCATCTCTGATTTTTTGTGAAAATTTTTTTTTATCACTTCTTGACGAAACGTTTCCATAATATTTTTAAATTTCTATCTTAGATTTTCTTTTTTTTTACATTTTTTTGTTTTTTTTATATTAATTTTTATTTTTTTGAATACTTTTTTATATACATTTTATTTTTTAATACATATTTTTTTAAATTTTTTTGTTATTTAAATTTTTTTTTTCTTCTTTTTTATATTTTATTGTATTTGTTTTATACTTTTTACTTTTTTTTATTTTTTTTATATTTTTTTTTAAAAAAATTTTAAGGTTTTTTTTTATATTTCTTTTTGCATATTTTTTTTTATATTTTATTTTATATTTTGTTATATTTTTTTATGTTTTTTTATATTTTTTTTCGAAATATCTTTAATTGAAATTTATTACACAGGTCTACATACAGATCTACATATGGAGAGAAATACGTCAAATGTGCTAGCGCGGCGCACGAGCGCTAAATTCTGTTGTTTTCAACTCATGCTGGTGATACATAAATGTACCTAAAAAAATTTTCCGACACATCATTTCGATGTATTTTTTCCTCAGCTTTCCAATGCTTTCCGAAATTTTCCATTTTCCTAGTGAAAAATCACAAAACGTGTTATATCTCGAAAGTTGAGGTTTTTTTACATTAAAAAAGTTATTTTCCAAAGAGTGCTTTTGCAGTTTGCTATTAGAAATACAGCGCGAAAGAGTATTTCGCATGTATAAATTTAGGATATCTCAGATAAAAAAATAGATATCGATATAATTTAAAGTTGGTTTTGAAGGGAAAAGGTTAAGCTTTTCAACCATACAATTAAATATATTCGAAAAAGTTGGGTGTCCCTAAAAACTGATACGAAGTTGAAGAAAATCAACGATTTTGATAGATAGAACCCCATATGATCTGGAAAAGCAGAAACGTAGACGTCTGCCTGAACGTTCAGTTTCTAGAGGCAATACAAGGAAACTCTGGAAGAAAACAATAAAATAATTTAATGTTTTTTATTTGCAAATTAACACGTCTGTCTTTTATATTTTCGTTAGTTATCTATACTATGCCTTTAACACAATATATCAGAGGCAGACACGGTAAAATAATTTAAGTTTTTTGTTGCAATTTTAAATTAATTTTTTTAAAAAAAAGCGGTGCCTTCACTTCACTTCACTCTTAGTTTTTCTAATACGCATAGCTGTGAACTATACATTACGTATCAATTCTAACGACGATCACCTACCTAAAATGTTCACCGGCTCCCTAACTACAACGAGAAGTGAATTTTTATTTGTAAATAATAATGAGTTTATGGAACGAGTTAGTAATAGCTTAGTCTAAAATAAAATTTTTTCAAATACATCAAAGCATCAGACATTATTGAGGACTATATTTATACTCCTGAGGTCCTTAAGGTTTATCTGAGGCATTTATTCTTATTATTTTAATAGTTTTTTTATTTTCATTCAGGTTTAAAACTGTCACGTGTATTTACAATTTATTGTACGTATTCTAAAAAGGAATATTTTTTAAAAATATCGATGAAATCTTAACTACACTGTAATAATATAATTTTTTGTGCTTTGAAAAACTAAAATAAAAATTAAAACGTCATGGTTTGCAAAAAAAAAAAGTAATAATACGGAAAGCAGAAACTCAAGAAATAGATAACAATCTTAACTGCTGTAAGCAAAACAAAACCATAAAACCACAAAGCCAAACAAATAAAAAAAGAACAGCAACAACATAAAAACACAATGACCGACAAAAAAGCGGTTCATCAATTGCTACAACATTATAAACTGTTAGGGTCAATAAGCCAACATAAAAACATTTTGTTAATAAACAATCGAATGAATACTAATGGAAAAAAAAAATAAAAACGTCCTACATGACCTCTGCTTTATCATCAATTTTATATTGTTGACAATGACAACAACAGCATAAACAACTAGCAGACAACAGCAAGAATAAAAATGAAGACGAAATCCCTAAATTACCGGTTTAGGCCAACTTTATATGAGCAAAGCAAATAACAACAACAACATCAAAAGCATCATTATAATTAAGCCTGTGGCATTAAGGTGTTGCTCATGAAATCATCTTGCTCTCTAACCCCTTTTCCAAAAATGATTGTAGCCGAGGTTATCTGCCATTTGTACAAAGAAGCAACTAAACTTTTATAGGTCTTAAGAGATTTGCAGTTTTTTTTTGTTTCTGTATTTTCTAAAAATTTTATTACTCTTATTAACCAGTTATACTGAGAAATATTTTTTTCTTGTTTCAGTTATATGTAATAATATCAGTGTTGGCATGTGACATGGATTTTTAGGTTTACGACAGTCACACGTCGTAAACTGTCGTAAATGTCGCAAACTCCATATCAACCTCGATTTCACAACACTGAAATTGTTTGTTAAAAAATTTGACCAACAAAACAATATACTATGGAACTTGAACATGTTTGACAAACAATTTTTTGATCTGAACCCCCCTTACAGGTAATCGTGAAATGTCATTGAAAATGCAAATGCAAAAAATTCCGTTTATTTGTCGTAAACTCAATGTTTGTCACAAAGGCTCGAACGTCGTAAATGTCGCGTGACATTTGTGACATGCCAACACTGAATAATATTTTACACAGTCTAATTTCGAATTATGCAAAGCTACCGTCGAACAAACTATGCGTATCTTTAATTCTATCATTGCTACGCAAATTTCAAATTCGGGATATTGGCATCACTTATTCCGAATGATAAAAAACTTGGACCATTTTTATAGTAGTACATCGGGAGCAAAAATACAAAATATTTTGTTATATTTTCTAAAGCAGGTAAGAACGCTGGCAATATTAATTATTTGCTATATCTGTGTAAAGTTTATCAGCAATAGGCCTTAGCCATTTACAAACTAAATATGATAGCGTAACCGCTAGATATTACGCACGGGTTTCCAAAAAATAAGAAAGAAAATGACATCAGCTCTTAAGAGAAGATTAGTATGCCACGAAGAAAGAGTTACCAAGTTAATAGGCTTGACTCGGCCTGTCCGGGAGAGTGTCATTTCAAGGCCGTAGAAATTCAAAAATTTTGTGACTTATGTTTGTTCAACGAGCAAAAATAAAGTTTTCCCTACACAAGAAAAAAGAAAGTTTTACCATTTAATGAATTTAAGGTTTTTAATATTGTTGACCACAAAAAAAGTCACAAACTCTTTCCCAAAAAATAAAAAAAAATATTCTTTTTACTATATTTTGGAAGGCCGGGTATTGTCTCTGTACAACTTGGTTGAGCATCTCAAAACAATACTTTTCAACACATAAACTTGTTTTCAGTGATCAAACTAAGCATATGTATCTTATGGTTTCCAAAAAGAAAACATCACTTTTGCAATTTTACTTTTCATTGCTCCGGATGTAAGAAATATTTGGTTCAAAGTGTTAGTTCTTCCCATATATAACAAATTTACTATGCCAGACGTGCTTACCTTTAAATGCGAATTGCGTGAGCTTTAAAAGTATCATTGCATTGCAGTTGCATCATTTAAAAAATTTTGCAATGAAAAATTATTAAAATGCATTTACTATGGCATTTTTAACTCTAGATTCAATATGGCCTAGCATGCTGGGCCAAACACATGCCATTCGTACTATTTGTAAGCAGGAAAGTTTTAAAATATGCAGCATATCACTTACTTATATTTTTCCAGAATCTTAAGCTTTTTTTCATTAATTGTGGCTGTATGCTAAACAGAATCCATACTACTACATAGTTTATGAACTAAGAGCAAATAGTTTGAACTTGGCTTTTTATATCAAATCACAAGCATTTCCTTTTGTTGCGCCCATACTTATAAACTCCCTTACCAAATTCATTGCATGTTTATGCAATCAAAAAGTTTTATAAAAGAGGTTAAATCGTGAATCTTTTATCTTGAGTATAAAAATATTGATAAACTTATTTCTGTCTTAATATAATCCAAGCCAATTGAATAAAAATAAAAACCGAATTATAAAATAAGGTACTTTATCACAATTTTTCCCCTATTTTTTCTTTACGTAGATCCAAAAACCCAGACCATTCTGATAAAAAGCAGTTGATGGCTCAGATGCGAGCTCGAAAATTGCATGAAAGGTGCCTGACCCATATTTGATTGCTGCGTTATGGACGACGAAGCTTTCGTTAAAGCAGATTTTAAGGAGCTGCCTGGGAACGAATATTATAAGTACGTCACAAAAGAAGGGCAATGTGCCTAGTAAATTCAAAGAGAAAAAATTTCCGAAAAAATATATATGTTTGGCAGGCTATATGAACGTATGGCCTTAGAAGCAGCTTCTTTGTTACGCAAGGCTCAATCAATTCCAAAATTTATATAGGCGAGTGCCTCAAAAAACGTGCTCTACTGTTTATTCGTGCACAAGAGGGAACAGTATCAAAGTAGGAAGATCCGATTCGGATTGAGAACATATAAATCCATTTTCATTTGAATTAGAAGTTGAAGATGGTTAAATGACATTTATAAACGTCTTTGAATAAACAATTTTTAATTTCTTGAAATCATTTACTTTAAGATGTAGTCCGATTTTGATCATATATAGCCATATATTTTAGGAGAGTATAAAACTTGCATACTTGTACATGATTTTACTTACAAGTTAAGAGAAATCAATCTTTGTATACAAAATGAGGCAGTTCCCAATATTGGGTTATATAGGCGGTTAAGGTGGGCGTGGTCAGATCTTTCTGAATTTTTTTTTCAATCTTAAATATGACATTAATATTAAATGTGACAAATTATAACTCCATAACAACGTTTCTCAATATTAGGTTATATGGGCGGTTAAGGTAGGCGTGGTCAGACCTTCCTGAAATTTTTTTTTGTCCTTAAATATGACATTACTACTAAATGTGTCATATTAGAACTCTATAACTACTTTGCTCAATATTGGGTTATATGGGCGGTTAAGGTAGGCGTGGTCAGATCTTTCCAAAATTTTGTTTTATTCTTATATATGACATTACTATTAAATGTGCCAAATTAGAACTCTACAACTACGTTTGTCTAATTTATGCCAAAATTTTAGCATTTCCGACCAGTGTGCACTGCTCAGAACTTCGCCCAATTAGCACATATTGAGCTATAATGAAAAGAGATCTTCGAAAGAGTGGTAAGACTGAAAAAAATTTAGAAGACTTCAGACTTAAGTCGAAAAGATCGTACCGTACTTTCGGTGAAACAACTGTTCAAAATTAAATAGAAATAAGTAAGAAATTTTTATAGAATAAAATATTGTTAATTAGTTTTTACTTATTTTTATTCTGAACACTAGTAATTATTAATTAAAAAAAAAGAAAAAAGACCAAAAGGTTTTTTGGGTATTTCTTTATAACTGAAAACAAAACGCAAGTTTTTCTGGGACAGTACTTACTATAAGGCTTCAGTCGTCAGTCGGGACTTTAAAATATATAACAACTTTACTCTGTTTAATAAAAAAAAGCAAAGTGAACTCGTTAAGTTGTGAGGGCAATTCAAACATTTTTAAATGCCAGCAATAACAACAGTGCAGTAGCCAAAAGCGACAAGAAACATGATAAATAAAACAAAAAAAAAATTACGAAAAATGTTCGAACTATGCAGTCATGTAAAAACGGCACGAAACGGAAGGCGTGACACACAAAAACCGGTTTAAATCGGTTCAATTGCGGCTAACAACTGGCACGCGGACAGCAGTAGCCATGAGACGCCACACATTTTAGAGGTATACTAAAAATGAAATGCATAAATAAAAAAGTGCGAAGAAAGTGTTTTGGATAGAGGATAAATAAAAATATACAAAATTATAAAGTCCTGGATTACACTAGGGAGTTCTGTGAAAGAAATTATTGTCTATTCTGTTTTGTGAATTAGTTTTGCGTTTACACGAGAAAATTAAAAATTATTTTTGCTTATAAATATCAATTTTCGAGTATGGAAATTTTCTGTACTGGATGCTTTCGTTTTTTCCTCTTTCCAACAAACAAGAAGATTTTTCTAAAAGAATTTCTGTGTGTAAAAAAGAAAATTTAATAACATTAGTTATTTGCTTTTTCGTTTAAAATTTAGATCAGAGATGCACACAAAAATCTGCTTCGGGAGCTGGTAGCAACATCATCAAATTGGGTAAAAAAACTTACAAATATTTTGCGAAAAAGAGCTAGTTGAATACAAAGTTACAATAACAAAATAACGCATGTAACGATAGCGAAACGAAATTATTTAACTGATGTGTTGAAGAAATAATTAAAGAAACAAAATGGATGCGATTATTGCGAACCAAAATGATTCAGCTCGAGAAGAGCTCGGTATTATTTGTTGTTTTCAGAGCTGAAAGAGCTAAATGAGATTCGAGTTGTGCATCCTTGCGTTAGACAACTTATATCAAGGCAATAAAAAGAACAAAATAAGTTAAAATAATGGAACAGTAAATTTTAAAAATTTTAACAAATTTAGCGAAAAGTGGCGCAAAATTAAGGTTAAAATAACTAGGGATCGTGCTGAGCAGATCGTCTGAATTACGACTAAAAAAACATTTCATTTGATGATTGTAAATTGATGCTAGTTAGATAAAAAACGAAGATATGTAATTTTTTTGACATATTAAGTACACCGAAAAAATACCCTACTAATTGCAATTAAAAAATTACTTATTGTCCTTATTTTTAGTAATTTTGCTTCATATTAAGGAAAATTTCCTTGCATTAAGTCCTTTGATATGAGTTTATCTACTATTATTAAACGAGCAATAATTGTATGTATATATATATATATATATATTTTCAGACTTTATTTCCAAAACGAGTGCAGCGATTTTGATGAAACTTGGGGATTAGGTACATATGTGAACAAAATTAGGATTGGGCTAGGTTTTTACTCATCAAAGACTCCTGGAGGGGCGTGGCACAGCCCTAAACTTTTATTTTCATAACATCATATCTCGAAAACTATTCAAGATATTGTGATGAAATTTGGTACACAGATGCAGATCATAAATGTCTTAAATTTTGCCAAAAGTGGGCGGAATCGGAAAAGTGGGCGTGGCACTTTTCAATAATTGAAAATTTTGATTCAATATTACTCAAAAACGGCACTGAGGATTTTCATAAAAATTTTACAGATAATACCACTAAAAGCAGTCATCATAACATGCTATGTGATTATACTGGCAAAATTCGTTTAAGGGCGTGGCACAGCCCACAATATTTATAAACATTATAATAAGAGAATTAACAACACAATCGTTCTGAAATTTTATATGGTGGATATACTTGCTATAAGGTACCTCAAGACGAAAAATGGGTGTAATAGTACAAGTGGGCGTGGCACCTCCCATACAAGCAAAACAGGTTAAATGTTATATTTATTGTACTATGAGAGTAATCTTCTTAAAATTTGGTAAGGAGTTGTCGGTTACTATAAGCTTTGGAATTAAATGCATTTCGACGGGATTGCTTCAGTGGGCGTGGCACCTCCCATACAAACAAAAACCGTTAAATGTTATATTAAGTGCACTATGGGAGTAATCTCAATAAAATTTGGTACAAAGATGTCGGTTACCAAAAATTTTTAAGTTGAATGGATTTCGACGAGATTTCGTTAGTGGGCGTGGCACGTCCCATATATACGAAAATCGTTGAATGTTGTATTTAGTGCACTATGGGAGGTATTTTCTTTAAATTTGGTGTTGAGGTGTCGATTACTATAAGCTTTGAAATTATACGGATTTCAACGGGATTGCGTAAGTGGGCGTGGCACCTCCCATACGTACGAAAAACGTTAAATGTTATTTAGTGTACTATGGGAGTAATTTTTTTAAATTTTTTGTTCCAATCGATAGAGAAAGCACGAAAATTAAAAAAAAATTTTTTGTTCCAATAGACTTTTAATTACAGTGGTGTAGTGTTAATATTGTAGTGGTCATTTTTAATATTTGACCACTTAGTGCGTCCTGAGCGATTTGCGGAATTTGTTGCTGTAAGGATATTTTCCTTGTCCTTTGGAGTAGTAGTCACTCCATAAGTGACTACTTATCGAGGCGGTTCACTCCGAGTCACTTTGGGTCACTTGGAGTCACCGAGGTGCGTGGAAATCTCAATTTTGTGGTTTGCGTGCGATTTTGGTAGAATTGGTCTATAACACCTTTAGGCCACGTTGGTGCAAACTCTTATCGCACCTAATTATGTTTTGCGATGCATGCGATTTTTTGGATATTATTGCTGTAAGGATATTTTCCTTGTCCTTTGGAGTATCCCGGAAGTAGTCACTCCATAAGTGACTACTTATCGAGGCGGTTCACTCCGAGTCACTTTGGGTCACTTGGAGTCACCGAGGTGCGTGGAAATCGCAATTTTGTGGTTTGCGTGCGATTTTTGTAGATTTGGTCTATAACACCTATAGGCCACGTTGGTGCAAACTCTTATCGCACCTAATTATGTTTTGCGATGCATGCGATTTTTTGGATATTATTGCTGTAAGGATATTATCCTTGTCCTTTGGAGTATCCCAGAAGTAGTCACTCCATAAGTGACTACTTATCGAATCGGTTCACTCCGAGTCACTTTGGGTCACTTGGAGTCACCGAGGTGAGTGAAAGTCACGATTTTGTGGTTTGCGTGCGATTTTTGTAGAATTGGTCTATAACACCTATGGGCCACGTTGGTACAAACTCTCAGCGCATCTAATTATGTTTTGCGGTGCGTGCGATTTTTTGATTTTATTACTGTAAGGATATTTTCCTTGTTCTTTGGATTATCCCGGAGGTAATCACTCCATAAGTGACTACTCATCGAGGTGGTTCACCCCGAGTCACTTTGGGTTACTTGGAGTCACCGAGATGAATGAAAATCGCGATATTGCGGTTTGCGTGTGATTTTTGTAGAATTGCTCTATAACACCTATTGGCCACGTTGGTGTAAAAACTTTGCGCACCTAATAACGTTTTACGGTGCGTGCGATTTTTTGGATTTTATTGCTGAAGGATATTTTCCTTATTCTTCGGACTATCCCGGAGGTAATTACTCGCCACCTTGTTGCAAAAACTTTGCGCACCTAATAACGTTTTGCGGTGCGTGGAATTTTTTTTTTTTTTTGGATTTTTACGAATTTCGTGAACCAAAGTGACTTTAAGTGACCCAACGTTACTCGGGGTGAACCGCCTCGATGAGTTGTCACTTATGGAGTGATTACCTCCGGAATAAGCCGAAGAACAAGGAAAATATCCTTACAGCAATAAAATTTAAAAAATAGCACCAACCGCTAAACGTAATAAGGTGCGATAAGTTTTTGTACCAAAGTGGCTTATAGGTTTTACCCCTCGTACTAACTGTACAATCGGTTGCGCTCTTTTATATAAATGCTGCGATATCTCAGTCGATTTAGTGTCCAATTTAAGAGAAATCGAGCCATGCATTATCCTTTTCATTTCTATTCACTCTTGGTCCCAATCCACTCTTTTTATAAACACTTTTGCATCAGACCACAATTTGACGAAACTAAAAACGAAGCAAAATTGTTGAAAAAAATGGAACAGAAAAAAGTAAAGAGAAGTTGAAGCGTGAAAGTGAAAAGTCAACTTTTTTCAACAAATTCCATATTTTTTCGATGTTTTCAACCTCAAAACGAAAAACCGAACAGTGGTCGGTCTCCAGGTACTGTTCCATTAAAACAAACATGTACAAGCTCTTTCTCAAACGTAGCTTAAGGGGTGATCCTGATTTATGAGGTTCGAAAAACTGAATTTTTTTCCCTAATATGTACAGCTCCGTGCAACTAATTATGGACAGTAGTTTTTGATTTATATAAAGACATATGCAATTTCGAATACGCAACAAAATCCGTAGTATCAATACTTTTTTAAAAGTGCATCTTTGGTACTTTAAAAATACAACATT
This sequence comes from Meiosimyza platycephala, assembly GCA_963662105.1. Taxonomy (NCBI): domain Eukaryota; kingdom Metazoa; phylum Arthropoda; class Insecta; order Diptera; family Lauxaniidae; genus Meiosimyza; species Meiosimyza platycephala. The sequence goes on along the minus strand of OY759211.1, from coordinate 63,790,399 downwards.
GCCACTAATTTTTTTTACCGTTATTCTTATGAAGTGAACCAATTCGTTATTTCTTTAAGGAGTAGATCGTGCAACTAATTAGGAACAGTGACAAAACTTAACTTTTGTTAAATCAATAAATTAAAAAGAGGTTTGTTATATATTGTTTATGGTTACTTGTGATTATAGAAGTTGTTTTTGATAGTTTAAAATGAGTAGAAAAAAACCTTGTGACGTCAGCACACGAAAAATCATAACACAGATGCATCAAGGCGGAAGCGCGTTTCGACAAATCGCAGCTGCCTTAAAAGTTTCCAAAACCATTATTGGCAATGCGCTACAATATTTAAAAAATAATTCAACTATAGGAAAGGTACAACGCAAACAAAGAAGCCGCATAAAAACTGCTCAAGACGATGCTCTTATTGTCCGTGAGTCTAAAAAAAATTCGCATAAATCCGCAACCGAAGTTTGGATGGCTATTTATGGCGAAAATAAAGCAGCACTATCCGTAGATACAATTAAAAGACGCTTGCATGAAGTTGGACTTTTTGGACGAATTTCTCAGAAGAAGACCCTATTATTTGCAAGCAACCGCAAGAAGAGACTTGAGTTTGCCAAAAAAGTATCGTCATTGGAATGCAAAGGAATAGAAATGCGTTGTTTTTAGGCGAAACTTAAAAAAATAGAGGGTCACCCGATAGGAAAAAATATGCCCGCTGCCCTAAGTCAAAGGATTTTGACACAAAGTACACCCGATCTACACTAAAGTGCGGGGAAACATTATGCTTTGGGGTGCTATGTCTTGGTGTGGTGTTGGCTTACTTCGAAAATTTGAGGATATTATGGGCAAATTTCAATAAATTGGAATCCTAAAGAATGTAATGCTGCCAGAAAATGGATGAAAATATGCCCGTAACTTGGATATTTCAGCAAGACAATGATCCGAATCACACTGCTCGGTACATTAATCAATGGTTTACTCGTAAACAACTTACTGTATTGGAATGCCCATCTTGCAGTCCTGATCACAATCCAATTGAGAACTTATGGCAAGTGGTAAAAAGCAAAGTAAGCTTGCTCAAGATAAGCAACTTTGATAAGCTGTACGTCGAAACTAAAAAGTTCTGGGAAGCAGTTCCAAGCAGCGTTTGTGAGAATTTATTGGAGTCAATGTCTCGCAGATGTCAAGCAGTAACTGATAACAATGGCTTTGCTACAAAATATTGATAAAACTTAAAAAAAAATAACAGAAAACATTAAATAGGTATAAAAACATTGTGTGTCCCTAATTATATGCACGACTCCTTTGGTTATGTATTTAAGTTTTTTACATAATTTTAAAAATTTGGGTAAATAATAGAAATATAATGGTTTTTTAAGAAAGGTAATGAGTTATTCAAGCTAATTCTAAACAAATTTTAGTGTTTTTTTATAAATAAAATGCCAATATTACCAAAAGTTTCAATGCTTATTTAGTGTCCCTAATTAATTGCACGGAGCTGTAGGTACTTACGGCATTCAATAATATGTCCACAAGGTTCCAGGTATAAATTGGTTTCGTAAAATATGGAATTATATGTGACTTTATTAAAAGAATGTTCGTACCTATCTACAAACTCTTAATGAGGTTTTAAACATTATTTGTTTGTTTATCTGATATCTTATTTAGTTTACTTTTAATCCACTACAATCGTAGTCTTTCTTCCTATCACCACCCACTGGCCTATTATGCTGTTGTTGCTGGTGTTATTGTTGTTATTACTTTTATACTGCGTCAGTTTTTTTAACATTAATCGTTCATATTTTTATTACAACGCCAGACAACGTTAAGCATTTTGTTCCAACGTTTGTCTGTCTGTTGATATTTATGTTGCCAGCTGACAAAAATCTCCAAAAAAAAAGAAACGCTATTTTTGATTGCTTTAGTACAGCGGTGGGCATGGAAATCTAATAAAAAAACGTAACAACAAAATCAAGCAACAGAAAAAAAAATTCAAATTTTTGGGCTTTCATTTCTAAATTCGCCAACCGCACAAAAAAAAACCAAATTGCACTACAAACAAAAGCAATTGTTACATTCGTCGAGACACAATGCGGTACCGCCGTAATGCCTTTGTGTGTTGTTTTTGTTTTCATTTGAACTCAAGTCAACGCTGTGCGTCAATAGCGTTGAAATTCTGCGAATTGTTTATTGCTTGTTTGTGCGTCGAATAACGGTTTGGGCCATGAGGGAGGAAAGATCCACTACGTGCCCATCGTTGCTTTAGTATATTAGGGTGTGCCTTAAGGCTTAATTTTCTGGACTTCCACGAATTTGGCTCTAAACAATTTTTGAATGTTTTTAACTCGAACTTGCAGAGAAGTTTCCTTTTCTTACTAGCCTTTTTAATAGGAGTCATACACATACATCCTTCATCCTTGAAGATTTTGTATTTAAGTAAGGTATGAAGGAGGACCAAATTAGTCACAAAATAATGAATTGTCTCAGCTGGCCTGGAAAGGCTGCTGGTTTGGGATAGACTTAAATATACGTTTAAATATGTCACCCTGCGTACAATAAAGTTGCCGTATTTGTCAATAGTGTTGCTTGTCGTCATTTAATGGATTTATCGCGAAGTTTGTCATTCTTTACTCTATGCGTACGCATAACGTTTTGTTCTTCAGACGCTATTTGTTCTATTTACAGTTGGGCTGAGTTCCTAAACGTCAACAAACAAAGCAGTGTTACGATCAGCATACTGTTTTGCAACAAAGCAACGCTGCAATTAAGTTGCATTGTTCAAACACCTTGTCGTAATATTGACGTTTAGGAACAGCTGTTTGCAAAGCATTACAATAAAAAATGGCGAACGCAGTGACAAAAAAGATTTAAGGTTTGAGCACATATTAAGCTTTATTATTTACAAATATTTTGATAAAATATAACTAAGAATATAACACAGAAAAGATAATTTATCTTTTAGCTTCCGCCATTGTGAAATTTGCGCATCAGCAGTACATCACAAAAACATCACCAAAACTAGTGTTGCGCAGTTTGCTTTTTTCTGCAGTCTCCGAAGCGGATGTGCCGGTGACCTGCTAGCCAGCGAACGTAAAATGGTCTGGGAGGCAAAAAAGGAAGGAACCTGGCCATATGTTCTGAAGACGCAAGGCAGAAAACCCTCTCTAAACGGCAGGATAGATATAACTCGGAAGTTAGCGGCAGGTGGACAAAAAGACTGATTCCTTGCATAAGAAGATGGTTCGAGAGAGACTTTGGCGAGATAAATTACTACCTTACTCAGTTTTTATCGGCACATAGATACTTCCAGAAATATTTAAACCGTATAGGTAAAATAGAGCACCCTTTTTGTATTTATGGAGGCGCTGATGAAGATGACGCAGAGAACACATATGGATGGATGGAATAACGAACGCAGATCCTTACAGGAAATAGTTCGGCTAGTGCTCCGCTGACAACGTGATAGAAAGAATGATGCAGAGCTAAAGAAACTGGAATGCAGTTGCAGGATTTACTGAGGATGTTCTAAGAAAAAAAAAGTGGGACCTGGACGCAGGTATATGATTTGAGGACAATTCGTGGGCTCTACCCCGAAGCAATGCTAACGCATTTCTAGGGTAGATGGACTCCTGAAAAGAGTGAATTGATACACTTTTAAATTTACGATGGTAACTCTCGGTTAGAGCATTGCGTTGAATTTGATATTCAGTTTCCATACCCTCTACGACGAAAAAAAAAAGTTACATGTCCTCAAAGTCAATTTATTGTCACAAATTCATATTAATTGATTTACGTGGTAAAACGGATGATCTAATCGCAATTCGTGCGCTGTAGATTCCAATAAATAAGAGTTTTGCAATTGATTTTTTTTTATCATACGAGCAAACAAAATATTGTATGTGGTCAGTTTATAATATAAAAGTTATTTGATTTGTTTATTCAACTAAAAATACTTGGGACCAGGATGAAAATTGTCTTAAAGGATCTATTGTTGATTACCTAAGATAGTAGGTACATCAAAAAACAGCATGTTAATGTCAATGCCACTTTTTTGTAAGGCTCCTACGTTTTAATTTATTTAAAGCAATATATTTCTATTACGCCTATGCAGTAGTCCCAAATCGAGTTATTCCTTCAAAAATGGGTAGGGAGCGCAAACCTTGTCGGAGCCCGAATTTTGAAAAACTTTTCGAAATAAGGTACGACTGCAATTACGGCCAACATGGGCAGCAGTCAGGTAGTAATGCAGGTAAATAGAGGTCCACCTCAGAGCGGTGTACTCTCCGCCCAGCTCTGGCTGGCTGTAATAGATACTGTCCTCAAACAGCTTAATAAAAACAGGCTGAAGATCGTTGCGTCTGTTCCCCGCCGTGATAAGCAATATATTGGAAAGTGCTTTAGTCCAGCTTTGCTCTTGGGCCACCGGGTGTGGCCTGGGGGTAAATCCAGCAAAAACTGACCTGATGTTGTTCACCGCAAAAACCAATATACCACTATTCAACCTACCCCGGCTCTAAGGACAGACGCTTTCACTTTCTAAAAAAGCTAAGTACCTAGGAGTCATGCTAGATCCAAAACTCAATTGGAAAGATAACATCGAACAGAGAGCAAAAAAGGCGTGTGTAGCTTTTTATGCCTGCAAAAAAACTTTTATTAAAGTGGGGACTTCAACCAAGAATGGTACTTTGGATGTAGACTGCCGTAGTGCGCCCGATTCTCAACTATGGCTGCTTAGTATGGTGGTCAGTCATTAACAAGGGCTACAACCAAAATAAAAGAACAAATGACTGCTTGTGTAGGCGTGACGGGGGCTATGAGATCTTGCCCCACGGAAGCCCTCAACGTCCTCCTACACCTGGTATCCCCTAATACCTTCATCAAAGCAACAGCGTCTTGTAGTGCGATCCGACTTAGAGAAGCTGGTAGTTGGGTAGCGCAGCAATACGCGTATTCCTCCATCCTCGACAGACTGCCAAAAGAATTGACTAATCTTCCAACAGATTACACCTGCCCTACACTCAACTTCGAGAAAAACTTTCAGGGGAAGATTCCGGAGAGGGTTCAATGGGAGGGAACTATCGACTTAAATTTTGAAACCGCCATCTACACCGATGGGTCAAAGATGGACTGCGGTGTAGGTGCGGGGGTCTACTCAAAAGACCCAGTAATTTCTCAATCTTTTCGCTTACCCAACTCAGCTAGAGTTTTCCGAGCAAAAGTCATTGCTATTCTTTTAGCTCGTAGGCTATTGGGCGACACTAATGTGGGAAAGCTAGCAATCTTCTCCGATAGCCAGGCCGCCATCAAGGCTCTAAACTCGTAGACGTTAAAATCTAAATTAGTAGTACTATGCAGGAAGGAATTAGCTAGGCTAGAACGTCAGCTCGACATAACCCTCATATGGGTTCCAGGCCGCAGCAACATTGAGGGTAATGAAAGGGCTGACGAATTAGCAAGGCACGGTTTCTCTTTTGATGAAACCGGAGCCTCAGGTTTCGTACACACTCCGATTAGTATAGTTAAAATAAAACGTCTTCTCGTTCTTTCTCTCCGAGGCAACAAAGAACTGGGGATCCCTGCAAATCTGCAGAACATTCAGAGCAATATGGCCATCATATAATAGTTCAATAAACCATTGACCGATTGTCCAAGAGTAGCAAAGACATCGCGAGAATCACCGCGACTTGCACTGGACACTGGACCATCGGCAAGCATTCTGAAAGATTGGGCATCCTATTCAACCCTTATTGCCGCAGTTATCTGAATTTAAATGAATTAGACACAGATATTTAGGACAAACTTTCTTTAAAAACCTCAGGGAATTGACCGAAACTGCAATCGGATCGCTGCTTAACTATCTCAACAGGACCAACTAGATATAACTTTTATCGTTGCCAGGGTCCTAATTAAAATTTCTTGACAATCTACTTACCAGTTTTGTAGGGTCACTTATGTGGTTTTAAAACGACACACCAGTGCTGCTTATTGGCTTTAAGCTTGGCTGCTAAGCCGCCACTCTAACATAACCTAACCTAAGGTACGACTGCAATGGAAAAAGTAACCACTAGTTGTAGCAATACGGGCCCTTTTATCGTAGCTCAATGACACAAAAAGGACCATTTAAATTTTGGAAACTATTTATTGACAGTCTGGCAACGCTGAGTTTTCTTGTCTGTCAATTTTTGTAATAATCGGGCGGCCGACCGACCGACCTACCAACAAGCAGACACAATTTAATTCGTTTTGCTTTTCATATTTTTTTCGTATTTATTTTTGTTTTTGCCATTTTATGCTTATACGTTTGCTTCCATGTGTTTGTTTATTTGTATGTTTGCTTAATGTATTTGCGTGTTGTTTTGTATGTTTAACCCCAGCAAACATTTTTAGTAGCGAATGTCATGATTTAATTGCAAAAACGATAGTTTCGATCGCGCCAGAGTTCATATTCTGAACCAAGGTTAGCGACTCGCCAAAGGGACCGCGTCTTTAGACACCGTGCTTTGCTTGTAACCATATATCTACGTTTGATGTCGTGTACACATGTACAATGAAAATAACAAAAATTATATATCGAATCATAATACATTGAAATACATATGGGGAAATCCTCGAAACCTTTGATTTTTTTGATACTCGGTTGTCTACGCATGAAAAACGAATTAAAAGCATGCACCTGTAGATCTTTAGTTCGCCTACACGACTATCCGATCTGATGATATGCATAAGGACGACAGTTGATAAAAAGTTTCTGGAAAGCTTTAAAAAATTAAAAACCTCGAAATCCACACTTTTTTCTTTTTCTAGATAACTTTTTGAGGCGTGAATGAATCGTTCTGAAATTGTAATGAGACTTTACTTTTTGCAATGAAAATTCAATGCATAAGCGCAATATCAGTGTGCCATTCAATGATTCATAATGATTAGCACTCAAAGTAGCGATACTCGATTTTGTGCAATCAGCAAATTTCGCAGTTTTTTGTGTGTATTTTTTTGAGGCACTTACATATATACATTTAGGTTGGACAAAATGAATCCACATGAGTGAAAAAAACAATCTGACGTTTTAAAATTGATGTGCCATCCCAAATATTGAAACTGGAGGCAGCATATTGAAGCACAATGTCCGCGAAACTTTTTTTCGAAAACATGTTTTTTTGTTGGCACAGCAATAATTTTATGTTTAGCACTTCAAAACCTGTTGTTATCTATTATTCTTCACTTCGATAATATATTCTCAAAAGCCTCGCCTTGGCGGATGAATGTATCGAACGTTATTGAGGTATACGTGAGTGACAAGTACTCCGCACACTCAGCCAAAACAACTGAAACACGGCTATAAATCGCAATTTTCATTCGAATTATTTGAAAATTGTTTTAGGGCTACTTTTTGACATGTTGTAATAACACAAATATGAAAAAGTGTTTTAATGGGTATACATAAATAAATATAAAAATACCATTAAGCGCAATTCTTCTGATTTAAATCGAACATTATTGAGGTCTACGTAAGTGATAAGTACGTTGATTTTCCACTCTGATTTCTTTATTTTTAAGGTAACTTTTTGAGGCATGATTAAAAACAAAAACCACCGATATATTATTGCTTCAAAACGTCTAAGAAACATGTCTACCAAAGTTGAAAATGTGTGCCTCAAAATTTCAAATTGTGTGAAAAATCAAAGGTTTCGTGGATTTCCCCATATATGAAATTTTAAAAATACCTTGAAAACCAATTTAACTCTTCTTTTCCAGAAGAAGAGTTGTAACTGCATTGCCATAAATGTTGAGAATTGAAAAATCTTCCAAATGTTTGCTGGGACCATAAGTGTTTTTTGTTTTCATGTAGGTATGTCGGTTTACGTATGTGTAACCGTCTGTGTTGATAGGCGTTTTATGAAATGGGGGTCATGACCGTTTAATAATATTTTATGAAGTAATTTTATTTTTTCGTTGCTGTGTAGTGTCATTACCATTGCTGTTGTTGCTTTTTAGCGTTTTTTTAAAGCATCATATAAAAATTACGATTTTTTTATTGTTGCTGTTCACGTAAAATTGTGGGTTTTGTTTGTTATGTTAAAAATTTTTACAATAAAACGAATTAAAATAATAGAATCACAATTAACATTAATTTGTTGTTAAGCAGCTTTGGCAGTATTTTTACGATTGAAAAAAGAAAGTTTTTCTTCAAATGTATTTTTGGTTGCCAGTTTCTAAAAATATTTAATGTACATTAGGGTGGTCTAGAAATTCCTTTTTTTAGTTTTCAACCGCCTTCTCGAAGCCGTAGGTTCCTTATGGTTTGAAATGAGGATTCTATTTTTTTCAGAGGAAAAAAAAATTTTTAGAGGTGCGCTACTCGTTTTTGTATTAAAAATGAAGGTCTCATAACATTTTAATTTTTAAAACATACTAGCTGTTATTTTCTTAAAGCTTTTATTTGCTGAAAATGTTATCCAATATTATGCACGCAATTTAAAATTTTTTTAGATACAAAAAAAAAATGGCGACTGCACAGGTGTTAAACATAGCAAATACATAGGAACCATATCATATACATAAGTACCAATATGTACCCTTAAACATTTTTTTTCAGGTTCGCCAAAATTCAAGGATACTCTCCACACCACAGGGAAGGATTGTGATATAACAAATTGTTTTAAAAATTCAATGTAAAACTGTGAAAAATCAAAGAAACAAATTTTATTTATTTTTGTAAGAAAAGTACTTATAACACAGGCTGACAAATTTGTAAACCAGAGACCAGACCTATCGTACCCGAAGGACTTTGATGCGTTCAGAATTTCTCCTATACGTCAGGTTTTTGAGATATTCTAACCTAAAAGTGCAAAAAACACGGTTTTTGGCTATTTTTGAGCTTATTTTATATTGCGAATAAATTTTTTTTTCCAAAATTGGTAACGGCATCTAAAAGTATTACTCTTACCCTTCAAAACCTTTTTAGATTATATCGATAACTTTTTTTGTCTCCGAATTATCAAAACTTGAAATTTATTACATTGGCCTTCATACAGATCTACATAAATTTAAATTTATGATATTTCGGTGATTAAAAGAGAAATAGACAAAATTTAAAATGGGTTTTGAAGGGTAAGAGTAATACTTTCAAATTCCGCCACCAGTTTTGGAAAACCAATTTTATTCGCGATGTAAAATAAGCTCAAATATAGCCAAAAACCGTGTTTTTTGCACATTTAGGTTAGAATATTTCGAAATTCTGACGTATAGGAGAAATTCTGAGCTCAGATTCGGGTTCAGCGCATCAAAGTCCTTCGGGTACGATAGGTCTGGTCTCTGGTTTAAAAATTTGTCAGCCTGTGTTATAAGTACTTTTCTTCCAAAAATAAATAAAATTTGTTTCTTTGATTTTTCACAGTTTTATATTGAATTTTTAAAACAATTTGTTATATCACATTCCTTCCCTGTGGTGTGGAGAGTATCCTTGAATTTTGGCGAACCTGAAAAAAAATGTTTAAGAGTACATATTGGTACTTATATGATATGGTTCCTATGTATTTGCTATGTTTAACACCTGTGCAGTTGCCATTTTGTTTTTTTTTTTTTGTATCTAAAAAAAATTGAAATTGCGTGCATAATATTATATTGGATAACATTTTCAGCAAATAAAAGCTTTAAGATAATAACAGCTAGTATGTATTAAAAATTAAAATGTTATGAGACCTTCATTTTTAATACAAAAACGAGTAGCGCGACCTCTAAAAATTTGTTGTTTCCTCTGAAAAAAATAGGATCCTCATTTCAAACCATAAGGAACCTACGGTTTCGAGAAGGCGGCTGAAAACTAAAAAAAGGATTTTGTGGACCACCCTAATGTACATACTAGCAATTAATTTTTTTCTATATCTATGGCAATTAATAAAAACTGCTTAAGTTTAATCGTTCTACTTTACAGTATACAGAATCATCAACATATGCTTATCGTTGCTTGTGGTAGTGGGCACCACTGGTTATAAGTCAATGTTGTACAAAAAGACCACGCATGTGAACTCTTTCTCATAATTGTTTATAATATTAAACTATCAATCGAACAAAGTTAGGAGTAATTATATTTCACTCTCGTTGTCACTCTCTTTTCCCATACGATTCTCTCATCAAAATAGAAAAACGAATACAACTTTCAATAAACATAGGGCGCAGAGTTGTATTGTCTTATTTTATTTTCATAAGGAATGCAACAACAAAACTTTTAAGACAGTCATACAATTTTAAAACATAATGACACGTTAGAACACTATGTGAATTGCCTAATTATAATCGAAATTGTAGCATTATGATACTATGAAGCTTGTAAGTCTTAACGATTTTATTGTATAAGGAAACGAAAGCTGAGTTAATAAAATGCGGACGTGATAAGATAAAACTAGTTCAGTGCTACTAAATCTGCTACCCAAAGAATATTCGTTTGTACAGGGTTCAAAAATGCACAACTTGTACAGTTTGCGAGGGTTTTGAATAATTAGATGAATACCTCTATTGAAAAACTGCGCAAATGATTCAGGCGCAAAATTAATAAGTTGTGTAATCTTATGAATTGGAACAAGTTATTTTTGATTTGGAAGAATAGTTTATGTTCTTTAAAGTATTTAATCCTTAAAAACTATTTCAATACATTAAATAAGGGATGGCCAACTGAGGTGCCCAAAAGTCGACAGCGCGCTGACGTTTACAACAACAATTTCGCGCTAGTATGTGTATAAATGTGTGTAGGAATTCCAACGAAAAAAAAAACATGTACATATATAGAATTTTAAACGAGCCCAGTAGAAATTTGTGCATCACTGATGTAAATAAATAAATAAACTGCGAAAGCATCGCATGACTACACAAAAAATTTTTAAACTCAAAATTCATCAATAAAAACAAAAAGTACTTTTCCGAGAATTAAAACTATTTTTCCATGAATATGAGTTTTTTTTACAACAATGATGCACACAAGAGCAGTTTTTTTAGTCTCTCATTTTTTTTACAAGTCAATAATACATGCGTAAAAAATTGCCTTTGGCAGAAATAATGTCTTTGACCTGAAATTTTCACAACTGGCATTGCGCAACTCATTTGCGCACATTTGTTTTGTTTTTGCACGTTTGATTCCGACTGGGTCTCTTGCATAATCATTTTTCAAACGAACCAGCGCATAGAAATCAGCAACTGCACGGAGGAACGAATGATGGCACGTTTCATAGCTCGTGACCGCGGGAGGGTAAATGGCCAACCCTACATTAAATGATAAGTAGATTTAAGCTATTGTTAGAAATGAGATTGTAAGTCTATGTGAGATAAGTGAAAAAAAAACTGCGAACAATAAATTTCCGAAACTTTGTCAATTTAAACCACATTTTGTGGTGATACTTCGAGCAAAAGAGATCAAGTTGGTGTCTTTAACCCAATCCAAGCTCATCTCAACTTATTGCTTACTGCTATCGATATCACCTTTACATGAATTGAAAGTGAAGTCCATTGGGTTAAACAAGATTTTGACTGTGTGAATTTGGTTGGAATACAAAAATATTTAATAATCTTTTATTGATTTGGTTTCACTTTATTTCAATATCAATTTTATATAAATCGCAATTTGTTCCGGTAAAATATTACTCAGATAACTAGTGCTTGGTAGGCACTTTAGGAATTTCAAGTAGTTGTGTTCTTATCAATTTAACTTTAGGCAGCTTTTGTTGATTCTGCGAAAAATAAATTAACAAAGTCTAAAGTACAAGTGTCAAAAACGTAAACAACTGCTCAAAACAGAACAGAAGTTATAAAAAAATAAGTTAAAACATCAATAAAAAAGAAAATTGTTATACAAAAATAGCGAGCACCAATATGAAACAAAAGTCTTTTGAAAGAATTCTTCTTCACTTACTTTTTGTAGTGAAATCTTGCCACTGAGAGAAATTCCACTCTTACTCTCCCTAATTACTTAACAAAAGCTTAACTAAAAAGTAAACAACAGGACTGGATATCACGACATCGAAAAGTGGCACTAATGAATCAATATTTTTTATCTTTTTTTATTAATAGGGAACTAAAATATGACATATATTTAAGGGTTTTATTTCAATTTAAAGTTCTATCCATTTAAAAACATCTTTTATAAATTTATTTTGCTTTTATCTCGACTTTATGTGTTTAAATATTTCAATCAATAAATTTGCAGGTACTTTTGGAAAAAAAAAACAACGAAAGCTGCAGACTGCAAAACACAAAAGTTGTCAGTTTCGCAAAACAGCTAACCATTTTGTTGTGATAGAAGTTAAAGCCTGCATGAGTGCATTCATAAAAGAGTCCTGAGTAAAAATCTACTACGTATCGATACAATACAATACCGACCAGAAATGAATATACATACATACTTGTACTACTCGTTTCGTTCATTTATGTAAGGTCGCAGTCCACAGAGACCGTCATCTCCGTTGCGTTAAAGTATACAACTGAAAGTGATGGAAGAAAGCGTTGCAACGAATACGTCAGAAGCGCATATAAACACAGTTGTCAAAGTACTCAGTTGCTAACTTTATATAAACAAATATATGTACATAAGTATTTAAAGCTTTTGACAGTTACACACTTTAACGCAACGAGGACGACAGACTCAATAGTTTGAGGACTTTTCTTTACTTTTTTAGATAAATTTTTACTTTTATTTGTTGTACGTAATTCTTATATGTTACATACGTAAAAGCATGAAAATGAGTGGTAAAGTGAGTAAGCGAGAAAAACAAACGCTGTTATGGAAAGTAAACCGATATTATTAGTACTAGTAAGAAACAATTAATAAGTTGTTCAAGTACTGGTAGAAAGAAGTATTCGAATCCTCTGTGCAATGCTCGCGAAGTTCTTTGAAACTGTATTTGAGTAAAAAAAAAAAAACAAAATTCATTACAACTAGGCACGCAACGAGTCCTACAGCATGACGAAAACGCAAAAAAATCAATTAAAAATAAATGCTGCGTTACTAATGCAACATTGTTGTATGTATGTATTACCGATGAATTAAATCAACATTAATTACTCGTAAATACACTTTTGTTTGCGGCGTCTTTAGTTGAAATATAAAGATCCTTTTTTTTAACTACCGTTTGAAATGATTTTTAGTTACAAGTTTACCATTCTGAACGTACTTACATATGTACTACATATGTTTGTATATATACTATTTATATAAAATTGCTGATATGAAAATGGTTTATAACGCTTTGGCGCAAAATATACTGAACAGATTTTAAGAATTTCTTTTTCATACTAATATATTTGTAATAATTATTTTTTATTAAATTTAATGTTCTTCTTTATGAAAATGCTTTTGAAAACCCAACATTTCATTTGCTTATTAAACGTATGAATATAACATTCATATTACACTTTTAATTTTCCTGCGTTTCATTTATCTCAAAAACGGCTTGAAAAAGTTTCACTCAGCTGCCTTCTTTTGGGTCTACTCGAATTCGGCAAAAGGTATTCGAGTGATTCAATCAGTGCTCGAATTCGGCAAAAGGTATTCGAGTGATTCAATCAGTAATTGTACTACTTAATATGTTATACTCCTAAATAATACTCATACTACTCATATTGATATGCTTTCGTAACTGGTACTACTCATATTGATACATCTCTTTGTTTGCACCTGTAAACTGTAATCATATTCGTTTCTTTGCATTAATACATACATACTCAATATTAGTGAATGCTCATGCGTTTTTGTATTTAGTTTATTCACTTTTCGTTCTCACCTTCCAGGTCACTTGGATGGATCGTGAATACCGATAATATTAACTCACAACCGCTTCGTTTTATAATTAACGTTAACATGAATCTTAATACCTTTTCATTTTGCTTATCCTTAAAGATTAAGTAAGTTTTCAGCTTCTTATAATCCATCCATGCATTAATATCCTTTGGTCTATTGGCAGGTGTTATTATTGCATCATTTGGTGCAGTTTTTATTGGTGCCGCAACAGCTGCCACAGCAGCGGTAATAGTGTCATCAGCATCAGATGTTACTTCATGCATTTCAAATTTTTTCTTTTTTCTTATCTTGTAAATCACGATTTTTTTTTTTTTTAGTTTTATTTTACACGTTTTTCTCACACTTCGGCAACACCGAAAAGCACTAAGTTATTAGATTTTTTCTTTTAAATGCGGCTGTTTTCTTATAATAATGCATTTTACACACTTTAAATTTGCATTTTTTTTTTGTTGTTGTTATATTATTAAATAAATTTTTAATTGATTTTTAATTAGAAATTAAATTTACTTCGACTTTGCTACACGTTAAGAAAAAAAAAAATCAATTAGTAATTGAAACAGTGAGACGTTTAACATAAACTGCACTTAAGACCGCTCATTAAAGCGCATCCGTATCTGTATCCGTATCCGTTACAATGTCGTAATTACGCAAGCGCGCTATCGCGTTTAAGTGGTGCCTTTGGCATCTTTTAGCATTGAAGCACCCGATACCCGCCAATTGGTAGCAGCAGTGCTGCCAAGTGCTTTGTACCGGTCGCTTTTTCTTATTGTTTTTTGCGCCACGGTTATTAAGTTTGAAGGCAACACAACAAACAATTTTAGTTTTCTAAACAATTGTGTCTTTTGTGAGGTTAATTCTTAATTTAAGCACTTGCTGCACGATCGTTGGGATCATTTAAAAAATTACGATACACTAAAGTGAACAACAACGGATGGTTTATCTGTTTCATGTCCCCACTGTTGTACAAATGCATGTACATTAGGGTGATACAAATTTTTATTTCTTTTTTTGCTCCAAACAGGTTTAATAGTACCAGGTACACGAAAGAACCCCATTAGAAAGATCATAAAATTTTCTATAGAAAAGTATCTTGTTATTTTTTCGTGGAGGTAATATTTTGTTAGATTATTAGCTTTCAAAATTTAAAGATATTTCGAATAATGAGAAAAAAAATTTTTTTTGGTTTTTTTTGTTGTTTATTTGTAACAAATTTTTTTTTACGAGATTTACTCGAAACTGTCTAATAAGGCATACTTTCCCATATAATTCGTAACAAGCTCGATGAGCTCTAAATGCACCAGAATTATTCTTTCGTTTACCTGCTACTATTAAACCTGTTTGGAACAAAAAAAAAAATTTGAATCACCCTAATGTAATGTAATTGGTTGGATAGATTAATGATGCATCGCTGCTTTTGATGCTTGCAAATAAATCATGTTCATTTTTTTAGTTGCATATTGCGGTTTTCCTTGAAAATATTACGGTGGAGTGAGTTGAGTAAAAATCGCGTTTCTTCGAAATAAGATTTGCATAAAGGTGTTCAACAAGTATTTATGTACATACACACCTGCGCAAAATAATAGGTACACCATAGAGTTCAAAATTCAACTAAACGGAAAATCTTTTTATTCAAAATATTTAAGAAAACAAAAATGCAGATATCTTCGTACTCTTTTTATATATATAAAAAAAGTATAAATTCTTTAAGTATTACCATAAGGTACGAAAGTTGAGGTCAATTAATACTATTTGCTCAATATTTGCCTGCTCAAAATAATAGGTACACCGGAAAGATATACAGTAAAACAAAAGAAAATGTTAAAGTTATGAACTTTTTTTTTTACAATTTAATTATTTAGTGTATCTACCTTTATTTTGGATAACTTTCGCAACTCTTCTTGGGATATTTTTGAATAGAGCCTGGCAGGTTTCTTTAGGTATCTCATACCACATTTCTTGGACACACTCTCACAATCGCTCCGTATTCGTGAAATTTTTTTTGCTTTTTTTCTTCTTTAAGGCCCTCCACAGGTTTTCTATCTGGTTTAAATCCTGTGACTGACTCGGCCAGCTAAGCGCGTTAACATTATTGTCCTCAAAACATTTTTTTCACAATCACAAGAGGTGTGTTTTGGGTTGTTATCTTGCTGATAGATCCAAAGCAAGGGCATGTTTTTTTCAGAATAGGGCAGCATTGCGTTTTCGAGTATACCTGCTGCTATCATTTTACTCGTTGTCCGGAATATAGGACCTATCCCATATTAAAGAAAACACTACCACACCATAACATTTCCACCTCCGTGTGTAAGTTTTTTTTTTTATGAAAACTCTTTGCTTTTAGGCCGTCGCACATTCTTTTCTGAATCATTTCCATGTAAATTAATCTTAGTTTCATCTCTCCTTAAGATATTACGCCACTTTTTCTGTCATTCAGGTCATGACCAGTTTTCATGATCCCTTGCAAATCATGCTCAATTTTTCTTTCTGTAGCAAAGGAACTTTTTTAGCTATGCACCCAGGTAGGTTTACTTTTAGTAAACGTCGTCGAATTGTTTGAGCGGTAACCGCGTTCCCAATTTCTGCTAAAATTGTCTTTGAAGATTTAAATATGCTTTTTTTTCGATACTTTCAATATGAAAATCATCTATTGGAGCGGTTTTTGATGGTCTACCACGAGTTTCTTTTTGCGGTTTATTTTTAAATACATTTCTCACAAAATTCTGAGATATATTCAGCAACCTGCAAGCTGCATCGAAGAGATTTTCGTTCTTTTTTCAAGTTTAAAGCCAACCTGTATTTCTCAGCAGATCAATTTGACTTACGACCCATCTCAACTAAAATTTTTTGCTATCAATTCACTGCGTTAAGATTTCTAAGGAAAGCTCAAAAAAATTTTAAAAAAAAGTTGTCAAACAAAAATTTGAGCCAAGTTGCAGGTTTACCTATTATTTTGAGCAGGCAAATTTTCAAACTATACACAGTAAGTAGAAACGTTCAAAATTTAGGGGAATTAAATGATTGGTTTTACTGAAGATACCAAATTGTGTTATTCACGTTACGACTACGATTTTTCCTCTATATTTCCAAAATATTTTTGTAATAGAGTTTAAACTAAAAGCTGAGAAGTGTACCTATTATTTTGGGCAGGTGTGTATATGAATGTTGTATTATTATGATTTAAACTAATTAAGCACTTTACTAAATGATTCAAGAGCACAACATACAATAATTTTAACAACATATTTATAGATTAACTTTTCATGCAAATCGATATAAATTCTAGTGAAAAAAAATTCTTTAGAAAAGCTGTAGTACTAACAATGAGTGTAATTTTGAAATGAGGTACATATTGGTTCCGCCCTCCGAAGCGGAAAGGGCGTATCTGAAAAAATTCATATTCGTGATATTTATGGCATCGGATAGCTTAAGAAATTAAGCATGTACAGAGTTTACTTGTGTAAACGCTGACTAAGAGATATTCTAATCCAGATTTATTGAAATTTTTTTTTAATTTAAATATGTTCAAAATATATCAAAAATATCGAAGAAAGTCAGAAGGCTGTGCAGTAAGTTATTTAAACAATGACCGATATATGAATTAGTACATTTAATTGTACGAGTACATAAAAAACACATTATTTAATCTCAAAGAATTACTGAAATCGTGAAAAAGTCTAATAAAACTCAACATCGATTAATTAAGTAAACTAATGAAGTGCTAAAGTGGAGTAATCCGCTTATGTGAGATAAGGTTTTGTGACAATAAATTTTACCTGAAAAAGATAAGAATAAAAATCTAATAAAAGTCAAATGGCTGATATGCCACATTAAGTGTTCAATTGGCGATAAGAAAGTTCTGACTATTACTACTTACTAAGGACAAACCTTATTAACTTTAATCGTACAATTAAATTGCATCATAAATCAATGATAAGTAAAAACCTGTTATGCCTGGTTTTAAATCTTCTGTGAACGTTAATAGAAAAGTAAAACAGAAATAATATTGTGTTGCCACTTTTCCACGAGCAAGTGCAACAAAAAAACGACACAAATACAAACTTAAAGAGTAATGCACGAACGTACTACCGGACTCCCTTTCATTCAAAGACAAACGGAGTTGCATTTCCGACACCACAAAATAGTTTAGACATAACAAACTAAGGATTGACATATGGGGCATTTCATGTGAAGCGGGTAATGAGAAAAAAATATTATTTCGAAATTTGTTTATATTCGGCTTAATTGTACTTCAAGAAGGTGTAAACACTACATTTTTTATGTAAGGCTTAGTTGTCAAGTTGTGGAATTCTACAAATTGACATAATATGAAGAATGGATTTTTCGGAAGCAATTTTTCGAACTTAACAAATTTTCAATAAAATATTAAACATTGTGGCTTCTATAGGAAATTTACTGCTCTTTTCAATTATGAAATCAGATCAAAAATTTGATTTTTTTTCGTTGTGGAAAACCGAAAGTGAAAATTTCATCTCAGAATTTAAATAATTTCGGCATATTTTATTTTTTTTATTTTAACTTTAAAATAAAGCATAAAATATATTGATAATATGCTAAAAATTTTTAAATGTGATCTACAATAGTTTACGAGATATATGAATTGAAGTGCATACGTGCCACACTTTGTATGGGACCTGATACTTTCTTAAGTACTTTAATTTATACATATGTATATCTCCTTAACTAATAACGAACATGTTAAAATTTTTTTTTGTGAAACATCTATACAGTACCATCATTTGGTAGTTTTAACTGGAAAGTTTTCCGGTAGTTTTGAAAATGGGTATTTGTATAGATTTCGATGTGCTCTTTCCGAATTTCAACTTTGCGGCCTCGTATTTTTGCTGCTAGCTCCGCCATATTGGAAAACTGGCGCCTAAATGCAGTTTTTTGACAATATTTCCTTTCAGAGTCATTTCATAATAAAATCATTTGATACAAAATGAAACCTTTGTTTTCGTAAAGTCAATAGTTTTGGCGTATAAAAGCGCCGCAAAGTGTACTTCCACGCACGTAGTATCCCCAGTAGGCCTAATCCGCATGCAATTCACTATTCCAAAGTTGAGCGCATTCTCATTTGCTTCGCTGTTCTTGATGGACCAGGTGTTGCGAGTTCATTGTGTGTAGTACCGATTGAAACGTCACAGACCGAAATTTCTTCCACATCATCCGCGATGGGATTATCAGTTTCATCGCAATCCTCTTCATTCTCGATTCCATCATACGTTTTCTCGAAGGATGCTTACTACACCAAGTCATTTGGCATCGCGGTTGATCGCTTTCATCCATTGGCAATCAATACGTTGCCTACGTTCGAAGAAGAGGATTGTGATGAAACTGATAATCCCATCGCGGAAGATTTTGAAGAAATTTCGATCTGTGACGCTTCAATCAATTTCAATATACATTTGTATACAAATGTTTTTATCATGAAATGACTCGGAAAGGAGATATGTATTATCAAAACACTGATTTTGGGCGTAAGAGGTGGCAAAGTAGAAATTCGGAAAGCGCACATCGAAATCTATACAAATACCCAATTTCGAAACTCCCGGAAAAGTTTCCAGGTAACCTCTTTTTTTATTACCAAATGACTGTACTAATATACTTAAGGCTTTTTTTAAAAAATAAAATATTTGAAAAATATTATACCGAAGTTACTGAAACTTTCATTTGAATTTTTACTTCCGGTTTTCTATACATAAAAAAATTTAAAATTCCAATTTGACTAAAAAATAAAAAGAACATCCTTTTTACTAGTTAAAGCAATATTGTTTATATTTTATTATAAATTCCTTAATTTCAATAACAGTGTTCAAAAATAACGGTCCTTAAACTTCTCCAATTCTTCAGAAGCCCATAACTCGGCAATTAAGCCTTATACAAAAAAAAAAATTGTGTGTACACATTTATGTCTACTAGATGTTAACTAACCGGAATATAAACAAAATTCACGACATCACTTTATTTTCATTGTCCGCTTCGCCTGAAATGCCCCATATGAAAGTGTGGAGAAAAATCAAACAAAAACCACTAGATTAATTGAGCAAACTTACAACAACGGTATGACCTAACTAAAGGATTGGCATTGAGCCCACATACCGTTTAAAGAAGAAGTTTGACAGTGATATGAACGTTACGCGGTACATCGAAATCAGCACAACGCTCCGGTAATTATTTGACCTACTTAAAACTAAAGGTCGTTCGTTTGTTTATTTGTTGGGAAGTTGGGAGGTTTGACTCGTAATTGTTAGCGCACCTAAATGTTGCAAGCGTCAGTTAAGTCACGTCACGATAAATATGAAAACTTGAATAACCGTAATATTTTTTTGTATGTGAAGAGTATTATTTTTTCGTCAGTTTACACGCGATTTCATGAAGAAATGTTTTTTGAGATATCCACAGAGGAGAGAACCTATGCCTGCAAACTTCCATGGGTTCTTACACGTTACCAACATTGAATGGCCCGACCTGACATTAAAATTTAATTGTTTAAATCTTTTTTATGGATAAATATTTCGCACGCCGAGTTTAATCGAATGATGTACCAACGAGATAGCGAACGAAATGGAAAAAACCGAATAAACGGAACGGAATAAAGCGAATAAACGAACGTGTGAATGAATATTCAGTCGATGACTGACGAAGCGATGCACAGAAAGAATGAATCGAACCGCCGCCGCACAACGGCCGATAGTCGGAGTGAGCCGACTGTTAAATCGAGCGGGAGTCGAGAGTCAATGCAACACGAATCAAGGAGGGTACAGAAGATGGAAAGTTAATACGAGGGAGTTGCGAAGCAAACAGTCGAACAAACAAAAGAGCGAACTTGAATTAAAGCACACATGAAAAACAAAACAAAACTTAATTGTGGCTGCCGGCACAAATAGGTGTGTAAGGGAGTCACAAAAAAAAAACATTTGTTAAAACGCGACTGAGGCGGCAAAACTCAAAGTCATTGAGAAGATTATATTTATAGTTTTAACAGAATTGTTTCGATTTTGCTTTTAAGTACAATTTTTACAATATAAGTTCGCATTGGAAAAAAAAATAGAAATAAACATGTTAAATAATTTCACGTTTATTTCCAGTTTAAGAGGCACCTTGCAAAGGTTAATTGTCATAAAATTATAGTCATATCACTAGTCCATAAGTGACTGTATAGTTTTTGTGCTCTGTCTAACTACAACTGGAGCATTTGATGACAACGAGAATGTATAGTGTTTTCTCTTTTTTAACAATCTTTATTTTTATACCCTACATAGAGGGTATATTCACTTTGTCATTCCGTTTGTAACGCATAGAAGGGGGTACGTATAGATATTGATTAATCAGCTCCAGTTTGGTTTTTTATTTCTTACCATATCTTCCATCTATTTCTCTAATGCCATTGTGTAACTTATTGTTAATTTATATGTGATACGTTTTTAAAACTTCAAAGGAGAACTTAAATTTTTACCTGTCACCGATCAGAATTGAACCTAGGTCGTCCTGCGCCATGCCAATGTCCAAAGATGCACGTCTTAACCAACTGAGCTACTTTCATTATTTTTCTAACAGGCTAAAATTTAATTACTTTTCTGTCAAAATGAAAAATTGAAGCTTCATTTCCTGCAGTTGTTAATTGATAATTCAAATAATATACTTTTAACCAACCAAAAAATTGTAATACGTTGGATGGTGTCGTAAAACTGCACATACAAGTAACTTTCACTAAATAAAATGAGCGGTGCCACGCTTCTCATATGAGAAAATCTGAAAACCGTTTATCTTTTGCTTGTAGACTCGCGACATACTCAACGGATTTTCGTCATTACTTTTTAAATGTTTCTTATCGGCTGTGAAAGGTTCTTAGCATAGTTTGGATTGGAAAAAATGGGCGATGACACACCCCGTCATATTAGAGGAAAAATAAAATTTATCATATCTCATCAAGAGACTTTGTACATAAATAAAACGTACAACCAGAAGTTAATTTCAATGAAAAAAAAGGACGGCGCAACGCCTACCAAATGAAAAAAAAACCAAAAACCGTTCATCAGTCGAAAAAACTTCCGAACTACTTAACGCATTTTCATAATTTTTTTAAAAAATATATTTTATACGGTACTTCAACGTTTTTCTAAAAAATTAATCAATAGCTCAAGGCATAAGTTTCGTAGTGTATGTAGTTCTTCACCGAGGCACCCTCATTCTACGAGACGAGAATGAGGCGAGAGCAAGGTGAGGTAGAAAAATAAATTTGCCTTGCTCGACCGAGGCGAGGCGAGATCACACCGGCACCTTGCCTTGTTCTCGGTTCCGAGAGCGAGGTTGCCACTTTAAAATATTTGCGTTCTTTGTTTCACACTAAGCTTCTAAATATTGGTTTATTTCGGTCTCCCAATCGCGACCCTTTTGAAAATATTCTAGTAGAGCTTGGTTTGAAGTTGTTTACTCAAAATAAAATACTAAAATTGCAGTTAAATATAAATATTCACATATGTATATATACATTTACATATATATTTCGCTATAGTCGGCATAATAATAAATAAATTCAATGTTCGCAAGTTCCTGATTATTTTCTTGTAGTGAATTAAAAAATTCAGTTTTCAAAACACTTTTTCTTTATTTCTTTATATTTATGCATGCAGATGTAAATAAAATAAATTAGAAGTTTTAAACATAAACAATGCAGTTATTTGTTAATGTATTTTAAAAAAAGGAAATATATGATCAAATAAACAAACTTTCATCCATTACACATGGAATGCTGCTTCTTCCAAAAGTAGGTCTAGTGCCAAATTGTATTGGATTTTTTTTCGTGTTTTGCTATGAATTTCAATTTTGACACTCAAGCTTTCTAAAGTTCAACAGCTTGCGAGAACCTTAATAGTTAGATCGTGCTGAAGAGTTATAGCTTACGCATACATACAAAATTAAATAGGCAAAGCAGAATGAAGGTTCGTTTTTGTTCTTTGGATTTTCTTGGTGCGTTTTTTCTCTAGCTAATAAAATGGGTCACTTTTGTTCTGAGCGCGTCATACACCTTTATTATAATTTTAGACCTTCAAGGGTACAATGAATAATACTTGATTTCATACTTTATAAAGATTTTATTTATTGATAAAAAATAATGTCCATGTCCGTGCATCTCCTTGGAAAGTTTGAATATGTATGTCAGGTTTGTATGTTTTTGTTTTTAATTTTAGGAACGATTACAGGTTTTCATCAATAAGACGACTTCTCAGTTTACTCTTGATAAAATTCATGAATGAAAAAGATTGTTCTCAAGAATATGTGGAACAGAATACGGAAAGGACAGCAAACGCGAGTTTTTTCAGCTCATAATAAGAGTCAGAAATACCAATACCATGTCAGCTGCTGGTACCGGAAACTTGGCTTTTATGGGAAATATCATTAGTATGGATATGTGTCTTCAGATTATAAGTGTCAATTTGCTGCAGAGTGCCGAAAATCTGGGCATGCAGACAAATTAACGGTTTTACCAAGCCAAAAATCCGAAATACAAAGCGAGCTTAGTTCAATTCTGGTTAATATACAAGTGCCCTTATTTGATGGCACCGCCAGCATAGTCACCTGACCTAAGGGTGCTTGTAAATTTATGGACGATTTTGGAAAAAAATATCCGAATACACAAGCAAAAACGACCTAAAAAGGCACTTAAAATTGAGTGGCGCTTTAACTCGCCAGATACCAATAAAAAATT
This sequence comes from Meiosimyza platycephala, assembly GCA_963662105.1. Taxonomy (NCBI): domain Eukaryota; kingdom Metazoa; phylum Arthropoda; class Insecta; order Diptera; family Lauxaniidae; genus Meiosimyza; species Meiosimyza platycephala. The sequence goes on along the minus strand of OY759211.1, from coordinate 63,766,903 downwards.
TGCAGCTTCGATGCCAAACCGTCTTTAAGCTGTAGTTGACCAAAGAGGCTACCACACTACATACTTAAAATTATGAAATCATTATTTTAAACCATGGTTTTTCAATTTATATATGTCTGCATGAAATAAGCTGTGACATGAAATTCAGTAGTATTCTTCGATTTTCTATTATAAAAATTCCAGGTAATATTTTTTTACAATAAATAAACATTTTTTTAAAACTACAATTTTTGTTCTTTTAAATGGTATCAAAACTTTTTTCATATTCCAATTCGTTTGAAAGTTACAGAGCATTGAAATTTAAAGTATGCACTGCATGAAATAAGCTGTGAGCCACTGTACATAAACTGAGAAAACAATTTAATTATATGTACCAAAATTTGGTAATAATTAACAAATAGTATATTTGATATAGGCGAATTAAATATTTGATATATGTTAAAATGTCACATATTACAGTGAATGCAATAATATTATTGGATCAATTATATATTAATAATAATAATTACCAAATCATATTTTGGTTGAAACAAATGTTATTTTGTAGCAATCATTTGTTTGCTAATAACCACTAAATCCTTTATTTGATTAAAAAAATAATTTCTTTTCCCAAACGTATACATTCATTAATATCGATTTGTGCTAAAAATCGATGACTAAACGAGCAGGAGGATGTCGTTGGAATTTATACAGTCATAAATACCTAAATTGCGTACCAAGCAGAATATACTTAAGTAGTGTCTTACTTGAATATTTTGTGAATTGCAAAGTTTTCATGTTAATGAGAAGTGAAATCAAATAAAAATAGGACTAACAAATTATATTCAACCCAAACAAATTTTTTCAAACGACTCAAACTAATATATCGTTTGGCCCAATAAGCAACAATTTAAATTTCAACTAAGGACGATATTTTAAAAATCTATCAACCAAATACATTTATTTAAAGGAAACATACTCATTTCTCAGTCTAGGTACATATTTGTATAAATCGTTATATCCAAAAATTCGTCAAAAATCTAATAAAATATTACATACTGTTCGAAAGGCGCCTGTAAAACATTATAACACATGCCTTTGTGGGATTAACTCTTTTTGATCTTTACTGTTCGAAGAAATTTTGAAACCGTTCGAGAAATTTTTATATTTTCAATTGCGAATACGTGAGGGCTTAAGGATCATTTTGTAGATATAAAGGATGGTTCACTATTTATATTTTTATGGTAACAAACTGCAATGGTCAACGTACTTGCAACGAAATATTATCATACAAGCTAAAATCCACATAGTGCAATGTGTCATTATCAGTCACTCACTTGTTTTGCGATACATAGTACATAATAAGGGGATAAGTTCAACCTATTTTCATCAGAAAGAGCTACAACACTTGCTGACAACTTTCATTTAAACACAGATATTTTTAACATCACCCTTGAACAAAAACATTTAAAATAGCAACAATAACAGTAGTCATGTCAGTGAAATATCTCATGGATATGTACAGAGATCTACGAGTACGAAATGACAAACACCAAGTAACAACAGGCGGGTGACACAACATATTCAGTGTTGCCACTGCAAACTTTAGAGATGTAATCTATTTACATAGGTTTTGAAAATTTAAAAATTTTATTAGAGCATGAGGAAACCCAATTCGATTCTTATGCTTTTCTTGACAATGAAAACACTAAAATTTTTTTGTTTAAGGTCGCATTTTTTTTCAATTGACTGGCTTTTTTTAATTAAACCACAATCAGATCCGGCAGTCATAAAAATGAAGCCTGTCAGAAATTAGACGTATTACATAAACGATAGTCTATGGGAGGGTGCCAATTTAAGTTTATTAACGAAAAAATTGAAAAAACGCCCTTTTCGGGTCGTACCAGATGGATTTCTTGAAAGTATAAGTCGATAATTTAGGAAGTGCCCTTAGAACCAAGGTTCATAAAAATTTAAGTTCTAACAAAGACATTTCAAACTATGGCAGAAATTCATAATCAAAGAAAGAAAGAAAAAAAGAGAAACAGTCGGAAAAGTAAGCAAGTGTAATATTAAACCTAAAAGCGATATACTACATAAGAATTTATGATTTAAGGAGTAATTTTATTTCATAAAATGTGTACAGCTTATGTCAAAAAAAAAAAGAGTCTGCTAATGTCAAACAGAAAGCTAACGTCAGCCAAAATCAAGTAATGTCAAATAAAAAGAGTTAAGTAATTTAAAACAGAAACAGCTAATGTCAGATAAATCCCTACGTGTGATTTTTGAAACGCTATGAGAAATCGAGATAAATGAAAATCGTGCTGATTTTGATGCCAGTGTGAATCGCTTATTGCACACAAGGGGGCGTTCAACTATTACGTAGCGCTCAAATTTGTCCTAATGAACTTTCACTGCTAATCTTACATTTAACTACGCCGTTTCCCTGACTTGGCCCTGTCCTTACATGCACACATTTTTGGCTTCATCCAACATTGTTGTTCTCATGCATTCTCCTATTTTAACTATTTTTTACTAATAAACTCTTAAAATATTTATTTTAACCTTTGGCAATGCAATTAGAAATGAAAACCTAATTGAAATAAAACATTTTAGTCAAAATAAAATCGTATTCTTAACAAAAAATTTAAAATAAAATCAGTCAGTCAGTCTTCAGCGCACAATGCAGAGCTGCACATTTGCCCTTCTGGCAGCAAGTCGCTACTTTCACGACAGTCTTGGGCAGTCTTGCCATGCACGTAACGACTGCGCATTTGCACACTCTTGTGGTATGTGTAATAGATCACCACAGGTTGCACATATTCTGTTTTTGAAGTCGGATTGTACTGTACTAGGCAAAAAAAATCGTAAGGGATCTGCTCAAACCAGCGATGGGCACGTAGTGGCACTCTCCGCCCTCATGGCCCGAACCGTTATTCAAAGCACAAGCAAGCAAAAACAATTCGCAGAATTTCAACGCTATCGACAATACAGCAATAACTTGAGTTCAAATGAAAACAAAAACAACACACAAAGCCATTAGCGACGGTGCCGCATTGTGTCTCGATGAATGTAGCAATTGTTTTTGTTTGTAGTGCAATTTGGTTTTTTTTTGTGCTGTCGGCGAATTTGGAAATGAAAGCAAAAAAGCTTTATAATTTCGATTTTTGTTGCTTGATTTTGTTGTTGCGCCCTTTCACTAAATTTCCATGCCTACCGCTGGCTTTAACCCTTCTAGAAGAAGTGACAGATCAACGGACAACCTCTCAAGAAGTGGTGAAAACTTGCATGATCCTTTGTCTAGCTGATTATCTCGAAGCTGATAATTTTAGGACATTCTGCTCGATGAGTACTTTAATTTGATATATCATTTATTGCTGTAGGTAATCTAGATCCCGTCAACTTATATTATTTTAATAAAACATTTTCGCTGTAACTATTCAATAAACATATATAAAGAAAGCATTTCATTATACACACACCTAACTTCAAATCACCCCCCGCTAAAGAAGTTTCACTTCAAAAGCAATGTTACGTAAAGCGTTGTTCAACAACCCCCCTCCCGTCCCTGTAACGCATCGTAACGTTTTACAAGACCTCAACACTCCCAAATTGCGTTACGTAATACCTGAACGCCCCCAACTTGAAATACAGAGTTTCGGGTAAATTTAATGTGATGCAGAAACCTTACAGGCGAGATAATAAAAAAAAATATTTCGTGATTTCCAAGACCCGAACCTTTGTTCGGGTCTTGGACTGCTTTCGATCTGTAACGCCTCTTTACTTGCTCACAAAAACTAAAGTAACAAAAATGATCATCCTACTTTGATTACAGTACAGTTAATGTTAAAAAATACGATATTTTGACCAGTGGATCTCCAAATCAGGCACTGATATATTGTATATATTGAAATCAAGTTCCAATTTTTAAGTTTTACACATTTACATCTTAACCCTTGTGATATTGAAATAACGTTCCGACCCAAATGGGAATAGTTAAACAAGTTTATACACCGATGTAACATTAACTTGAGGATAAAAAAGTTCAGATGAAAAAAATGATAAATGGAAACACTGGACAGACCAACAATATACTTTACATCAAGGCGAACACAAGTCTGACAACAACGGCAAACAGAAAAGAAAAGAAGGAATGAAGTACGACACAGAACAATATACAGCAACCGTTTGTGTACAACAATAACAAACGCCACTTTTCGGTAGGCAAACAGCAAATAAAAATAGAAAAAAACAACAAAAAAAAATATCAAGAGCATAATTTTATTTTTGCAAACAAGCCAGAAAACGAGAGAAAAAAAAATTACATTCTGAAAAGAAAAAAAAAATGTGACTAAACGACCAGCTGATAAGACATCCAATAGATACTTACGCAAACAACAACATATAAACAGTTGACGGAGTTACGCATACATTACAGACTGCTGTTATTTCTGAAATTTCTTTCAGAGCTTCTCCCGGTATTTTATTTTGTTTTTGTGAAAAAATAAAACTTTTGACCTAAAAAAACTTTTATGTTAGGGTGCGTCTATTAATCGCATGACGATGATGTTTTTTTAAGTTTAATAAAAATCAAGTAAGAAATAAATAAAATTATCAACGTTAATTGCTCGATGGCTCGCTAAACAGCACTATAATATAAAAGTTTTAGAATTGGTGGATTTAAAACGTTTTAAAAAGTCTTATTTTATTTTTGAAGGATTTGACTGCAAATAAAATTATCACTAAAAAACTTTAGACCAAATCCATTTCAAACAGTCGGAGTGACTTCAAATTGCGGAATTGGTTGCCGATTAAATATGTTGTTTTTTAAAGTAATTAAGGGTCCCCCGATTTGATTGATAATTATTTTTTACGAAGTTATGGCCATTTAAAGTTTTAGTGTAAGAGCTAGAAAAACCGCTGAAAATTGGTTCAAAATAGTCGCATTTTCATCCAAATCAAAATAATTAATTTTTGTCTTTTGATTCTAATAGAACTTCAGATCCTCAGTCAGAATCTTTAAGAAATTTTGAAAATTGTTGAAAATTGGCGGAGTTATAGCGCTTTTTATGAAAAAAAAAGGCTGATTTTCTCAAAAACCCCAACTTTTTTTCGCTTAAAATTTTATGGTGGATTTGTATTAATATGAGAGAGAAATGACATGAGTTTAATGCTTGTTAAAACATATTTCAATTTAGGAGATTTTTTCCCCTAAAATCAAAATGTTAATTTTTTTTTTCATTATTGCCAAGCCACTCTACAGTACTATTTTCAAAGCAAATAACAAAAGCAACATTCCAAATTACTTTCTGCAAATCCTGCTTGCATTCTGCATACTTTTTTTTATCGTTATTTCCATAGTAACATTTTATCATAGGAAATATTCTATGCACATATAGCTTTTTCGCTGGCACAGTCAAGCAAACAAAACATTCAAAACCAACAGAAGTACAGTCAGCGAAATAGCTCGACCGCTAAATTTGAAGGAGGTTGAAGCTATACTACACGAAGAGCTACAGGAAGAAAAAGGAAGTGGCTGCAGATAATATTGAACATGATTTCAGTAATTCCGAATCAGAGTATGTTCCTGATGATGATGAAAATTCTGACACTGAAAGACCTACTTCTTGTACAAGATCCAGCACAGAAATCTATGTATCAGAAATATTCACTAACAATTAACAAAACCTTGGCTTGAGTACAGGTTCCAGTTGCAACGTCTACTCAGATAAATGATAGCCGATATTTTGGATTTAAACATGGAGAACCAACAAGTGGTCTCTGCTGTACAAAAGCGAACAACGTGTTACAGTGGACCCCGCTTAATAGATCCCCGGTTAGCTGAATTCCCCGGATTACTGGTCTAAAAAAAACCCAATGAAATTTTCCTCATTTGAACTATGTATATAAATCCCCTGTTAAATGATTCCCGCTTATTTGATTTCCCCTTTTAAATAACCAGAGAAAATATTTTCCAAGTTAAAAATACATGAAAAAGTCCCCTTTTAAGAGATCAACAATGTTAGAAGCAACATTGAAAAAAAGTACAACAATGAAAGATTGACAGTTTAAAATCGTTTGATGACAGTAGCGATCTTTCATTGTATAATAGGTGTCATAAATACATATTATATTGGAGTCAAAAATGTTGTTTCTTGATACTCTTAAGTTTCAGAGGATGCACAATTCAAAATTTGAAAAAAAACTTTTTTTTTTCTTAATATTTTTTCAATTCAATTCAATTCAATTCAATTCATTTTATTTCATTTTTCAGTACATAAGAATATAATTCTTTTAAGCGGAGTCTGTAAAATGGTCCTTTTTTTAAGCATGTATGTATTTAATTCATTTTGTTATTTTGCTAGGGCATTGTGCCATCCGAAAAGTTCTGACTTTTTTTTTAGTAAATAAAAACATTTAATGAGGTAAAAAATTTTGTACTAATTTTTTGCGTTGAATATATGTACTTGAATGTACTGATTTTGCGTTTCAAAAATCTGACAATCCTATCTTAAGGTAAGGTCAGTAAAATAAATTTTTTTTTCTTCGCTTAATTGACTAAGTCGATCAATTATCCGGGATTCTTTTAAATGATCCGTTGGATCAAATAAGCGGGCCCCTCTTTATTGATTCCCCGGTTAATAAATCCAAATTTTTTGCGCAGTTTAAAGATCAACTAAGCGGGGTCCACTGTACTTGTGTCTTTCTCAAAAACGCAGAATGGCGTCGTTATATTGTATGCACTGTCATCGAACTCTTTGTGGAGAAAACCGTGCACGTTGCTGCACGAAATTTTATTTTTTAGTTGAACTAAAATTATTGTATTTTTAAAAAAATAAGTATGTATTTCATACAATAGAACAGCGTCCTTATACAAAATAAATAAGGATTTAAGCCGCGCTAGTTTTGAGCTTCTACACCCGACAGCCTTGTATTTTGAAAGACGTTAGCCCGGTTATTTTTGAGAGCACAAACTCTAGTATTTTTATCTCTAAACACAATCAAGCATTGTGCTATAAAAATTTAATGGCGATTTTACTACGAAATGAATATGAATAACTATTTTGATAATTTAGATTACATTATTTTGCCAAAACCAATTACATTAATTACAATTTAAATATTAAAAAAAAATATTAACCGTCTCGGACTACCCCCTAGCGCTCTCGTTTTGTTGGTTTTTTTTTTTCAATTGTTTCTTATTCAAATTTATAATAAAAGTGAATAATAATTGGTGTATTTGACACCATTGATCCACTCGGTGGATCGGTTTAGTGTACTACAAAATAGTTCACTATCCACTTTAAAAAATTCAAAGTTTGTAGTTATAGAGTCAGCTGAAGACAATAAGTTCTTTCTGAATTCAGTGTTTTTGCTAAAAAAAAAGCTTCGGATTCAATTAGCTCTGAGATGGAGTCGGTAAGCATACATCTCGAAGAAAATTTTCTTGTGCTTACCAAAAGTCAAGAAATTGCTGAGAGATTCTTAAAAACCAAAAATGTTGGTAGTCTCTAATAATATTAATTCTTACAAGGGAATGACGAAAATTTAATATCAACACCAGATGAAGACACATGAGAACCTAAAATTGTAAAAATTCTCAAAAGCTTGGACTGTAATTACATTGTCAATCAATTTATAACATTTTAAAATTTTTATAAACTTCAAAATGAATTTTAGACTATTTAGACGTGTGTCCACAGCATAAAAAAAGTCCAAAATATAATTAATTTAACGCGAGACAAGAAGACAACAAGTTAACAAACACAATATGATTAAAACAAAATGAAAATAGAGAAGAGTGAGGGTTGAGTATCTTTGTATTGTACGACTTTGAGCTAAGAGGATAAGCCGCAAGAAAAAACAAAAAGTAAAATTGATAAAAAAAAAAAATTAAGAACTAACAAAATGGCCTAAAGCATTGACACCGGCAACTGTTTCTTTACCGATTTTCTTGCTATTGTTGTTATCGTATTATGTTTGTCTTGTTGTTCGCGTTGTGCTATTAACTTGGCTCAAACACAAGTTAAGCAGCTAACAATAAACATTTGCACGTTTCACATACCAACTTGCATTATTCAGACGCCATGCCGCATCCTTCACTGAGTCTTCCACACACACACCTCTATCATGCCAACCATGAAAGCTGCTTCTGTAGCAGCCGACGCACTGTGGGGTATTTGATAGCAAAACGTGAGATTAATTCATCCAGACCCATTAATTAATGTAGAAACTTTTTGTTTTACTTAATTATATATAAAAAATGAGAAAGCTAATGTATTTGAATATTCCTTAGTGCAATTTTTTTTTTAAATATCCATAAAAGGAAGAAATTAAGGTGCCAATAAAATTTTCCAAACTGTGAAAAAAGCTATTTTTCAGAATTTATTATCTCACCCCCAGTAGTGGATATGATTATAATTCTTTTCAGGATCAATAAATACACTCTTGAAATACATGAAAAAAATTTTTTTAATTAATTTTTAATAATACATATACAAAATAGCGCCATCTGCGCAGCCATACACAAAAGAATTGGAGTCAACGGTACTGGTGATTTTGCAGCAAGATATCGTCTGAAATACAAAATCCAAAAAAAATAAGGTTCAGTATGACAGTGGCTATCGTCTGAACCAGGATCATTAAATTTTATCCAGAAATGCCAAAATGACGGCTGTTTAAGCCAAAGTGTTCGAAAAGTGAGAATTTTTTAGGTGATTTGTCGGTTTAAGAAAATAGAAAAGATCCAAATTTTTTTCTTGATTTTGGTTCATGCGACTCCCATACGTGTGACGAAAATGTGGTTAAAATTTCATAAGGATCTGCTTAGTAGTTTCGGATAAAAAAACTGCCATCGTATGAAAAAAGTGATTTCGAGAAAAACGCTTTTATATTGAGACGGAGAGGCGCTCTAATAAGGTTGAAAAAAATATACTTAGAGCTCGAAACTTTATGAAATTTTAACACGATGTTTTTCAAACAGTCTTATTTCGAAATCCGTAAAACAATTGAAGCATCAGATAAGGTTGACTTCTTAAAAATTTAAGTTTAAAAGTTCTTCATGTACTTTTTTTTCACTTTCATATATGTATATTTGACATTTCAGATCGCCATAAAAAAATGGAAATTTCTCAAAAGGGCGCAGTTCAAAAACAACTTTTTTTACAGAGTGTTACTTATATGTCCAGGCTTTATGAAAATTGAAATATTTTTATCCCACCTCACAACTTTATGCCTATGTATATAACGCAAAGGCACCACTTATCGGCACGTCGGTTTAAATCTGCTAAAAGATATAAAAATATGATATGTAATTTCACTAAAATTAACCTATTTATTGTTATAGATGTTCACCGTGGGAAAAATAAGTTAACAATAGTTTAAATTATAGTTCTAATTTTTAAATTTTGTTTTTAAACAGTTGATACAAAAAAACACAAGGTGCACCATTTACCGACCCACCTGTGATAATTTTGCCTGTTTCCGACCACTGAAGTACCTGATTCCAATCGCTAATGTCGCAATAAGAAAAATAGAAATCACTATAATTATATTTCTTTAAAAGAAAATGAATTTTACGATTTTGATTACAATCTTTCAGTTTTTCGTAAACAAAAACAGTAGTTTCAATTACATTACCATTATTAGTCAAAACTGCTCATCAATATTGATGTCCAAAATTGTTTGGTTGTGGTCGTTATAGTACCTACGGGAGGCAGAGTTGCATTTTTGAAGGTCATTTCCTCCCGCTTAAATTTTTTTGCAATTGTTAGTTCAAGTAAAGTTGATAATGGAACTAATCGTGGTGGGTCTGGCTTTGAGAGGCCGACGAAAAAAGTTTAGCTCATTAACTCGGAAAGTAAGCCGCAAGTAAAAAATTATGTTAAGACCAATGTTGTAGAGCAGATGAAAACATATCGATTTCATATCAGAAAAATTTCGATTTGACCCGATTTGACCCATTTTTCATAGTTTTGAAATTTTTAACGACCATATCCATTTTCGAAAAAATAAGGTTTTTATTGAAAGTTTGAAATTAACATTTCTCGTTCAAATCTGAAAATCATATTTTTCGCCCAAAATAGCTTTTTTTGCTCAAAATTATGGTATTTGTTATAAACATTAAAACGGTGAAAGGGGGGTCAAATCTTATCGTATGGAGATTTTTCGGACATGAAATCGATGTATTTTCATCTGCTTTTCTATAATGGTCTGAACATAATTTTTTACTTTCCGAATTATTGAGCTAAACTTTTTTCGTCGGCCTCTCACGATTCTGGCGACTGACACTTATTTCCATTATCAGCCTTTCGTATACAGGTTGGCAATCGTAGAATTATGTGTAGATTGAATAATCTAACAAAAATTATACGTTCTTAGTGTAACTAAACACAAAAACTAACTTTTTTTACGAAGCGTAAAAATCCTGTTACCGGACAATTGGTCGGAATGAGGAACGTAGAAAATTTTTACGTAACCACATTCCGACCACTTTTAATCACTTTATAAATCTTTAAAATTAATTAAAAATTACTTTGTAGTTGTGATAAACATATTTTATGCGTACAATAAAATATTAAAATACTTATAGCTCAGTTTATTTTCGCTGAAAATTCGATAAACTTTAAACTCCAATTTTATCTTTTTTTTTTATCTCGCGAAACCATCGAAACGCAACGTTGCGTAGTTTTGACTCAATTGACAAAAAATCCGTAAACATTTTAAAACGATTTTTTACAGTTAACGTATCAATATTGAAGGAATGAAAGGCGTTCACTTTCGTTAACCTTACGCTGGAAATTGATGGATTTTTATAGAGTTTTTTAATGCGGTCGGACACATGAACCCGGTCGGCTACCGGTGCCGTTTCGTTAGTCAAAATGCACTTCTTGTTGGTCTTACGAACAAAAAACTAATTAAAATATTTCTAAACACTTTTTCACAAAACAAAAATCAATTTGTATTACTCAAATACCTGAACAAGAAGGATCCATAAAAATTTTGTTCAAGTTTTTATTTTTAAATAAAAAAAACAGCTTCAAATTTAAAAAAACACGTTTAACACAGTCCCCAGTCAATGAGCAAAGGAATGACAAATTTCAGAGTGCATTGCGAAATAACGGTAAATTTTTTTTTAATAATTTTTTGAATTAGTGATGCAGAATTTTATCTTTTTTCAACAGATACCAAAAACTCATATGTATTTTAATTTTTACATTTTGAATTAATCGCAGGTTTTCGTACCCAATACCCCAGTGTGCGACGGTTGGTTTGCTTAGCTTTGCTTTTTTCTTTTCTTTTTGCCACCAGGTTTCGTCTTAACCTGTATATCACCACTATTCATAAAAAAAGTGTCAAAGTGATTTTGTGAATTTACTTCATATGAAGCTGTTTTCAAAAAGAGACTTTTGCGTGTACACGCAACTTTTGTTAAATTTTCAACAGGCTATGGACAATGTCGAAAAAAACAGGGGTAAAAGGAACTTTAATTTATTTAATTCTAATATTTTAATTTTTTATATTTTCAATTGTAAAAAAAAGTAAATTTTTTGGATTATTTTAAATAGTTTTTTTGACTTATTTTGTTGAAAAATAATTTTTAGACTTTATAAATACCATTCCGATACAAAAAAAATCGTATGTGTGCATACAATAGTTTATGAGTTATAGTTAAAAAACTTAAAAATAGACAAATATACCTCGTCCTCAAAAATCCAAGTCTAAATTTAATAGCACTTTGTGGATATATCATTTTTGAAAACAAAATATCTTTAAGAAATTAGTTCCTTATTGAATTACATACATAGTCGATAGCCTAAAACGAATATTTATGAAACCATAGAATTCAAATATTTGATGTGATATTGTCTGTTCTATTCTGTTCATTCAAATTGTTGATTTAATATTGGTATTGATTCTTATAAAGTTGGGAAACATTTTTGCCACATAATGAAACCAATTATTTTTTATTAATATTTTATTATCTTTTCAATTTTGTAATTAGGCGGTTTTGCTTCATGCTGGAGTAACTCCCCAATAACTATAGCAGGATATTTATTTAGAAATTTTAATATAAAAGTTATCCTTCTTTTATTTTTTAGCTACTGGAACTTTGATTTTTACAATACTTTGGTTCTGACAGCCAACATCAAGGCTGTAGCACAACCTGGACTCAGCATCGGATCTTGGAATGCATAATAATGTTATTGATCATTGAAATTTGGCCACAAATTACTTTAAGAACATTTTTAGGCTAAATGATATGAGACATTAATAGAATTTTATGCTAATACTATCTGTCCCGGCCGATAGGTGGCACAATGTTGTATGAACTCATACGATGGAATGTAAAAGCGAAACAGCCCATTTTTTTTTTGTCCCCACTCATTTTACATACATACATATAGCAGGCTTGGCAGACGTTGTTACGAGTAGGTGGGGCGAGAAGTTGAAGGGGGGGGAGGGGGGTAAGGTATTAAATTTTTTTTTTTTTGCATTTATTTTTATTTTTTTAAATAAATGCTTAATATGTTAATTTCAATTCGATTGGAGTAAAATTGACGAAGTAACAATTTTTTTTATATTTTGCTTATAAGCGTATAATACCAGATTTTTTAGTGCCCCTCATAACTTCAAAACTACTGCACCGATTCTTTTGAAATTTGAAACACTATTTCTGTACACAATTTACGAGGTAACGCTGGAGAGCTTTTTTAAAATTCGTTAATAATTTTTATTTTACACTAAAAATCGCGTTATTCCCTTCAAAGTGTCCCAAAAAAGTTAAAAATTGAAATTTCGAAAAAACCCTCTCGGCGTTACCTGGGAAAAACTATTATTTTGATTTCCGATGACCCAGCACCAAGTTATGAGGGGCACCGCAATTGTACTTTTTTTTGAAACACGTCCGAATAATTGCTGCCAACGCCGTGTTTTTTAATATTTTTTCGTGAAAATTTCATACAACATTCTTCAAATGTCATACTTTAATGTCCTATTAGTTTTGATAAAGAAATTTTGACTGTGTCCTCACAAAAATTCACAAAAAAATGCCTTTTTTCTTACGAATCAACCTTACCCCCCCCCCCCCTCCCTTAATTTCTAGTCTTTGTCTTTTATACGTATCAAGTCTCATTCATCTGCATCAAATAGTTGCTGATATATAAAAAATGTGTATACTGCTCATTTTTTCCTTTGAAACTTACTTCTACCCATAATTTTTATATATGCACCAAGTCCCATTCATCTGCGTCCAGTAGTTAATGAGATATGATGAATTTGATTTTGGAGGTGTGTCATCGTCCCTTTTGTTTAGACAAACTTTGCAAAAACCTTCCATACATCATAAGAAGCAATTAAAAAACAATTATGAAATCTTCGTGAAAATTGTATTTAAATAATGCTTTTGTATGAGGGCAACTCCAAGTATGCACCAATTATGAATTATGAAATCTTTGTGAAAATTCTATTTAAATAATGCTTTTGTATGAGGGCAACTCCTAAATCTGCAACAAAAATCGATAGGGACTCAAAAACATCCGCTAGCAGTACGACAACGCCATTTACTATCAAATCGGGTAGTTTAGGTGTGAAAATGCAGTCTTGTCGTACGATCGACAGTATAATGTATCGGCCCTATAAGGGCAAGTCCTATGCAACAATCAAACAAATTTGACTGCTAAAATTAGGGTAAGTGGACGGTTTTCAGCCGCGACTCAGGGTTTACAATGCTTTTTTTATTATTGTTGATAGTTTTTTCATTGGGAGTTATTTCATAGAGAAATTAGGCCCAAATAATGGCTTTATTTCATTTATTTGTTTGGGGACTATTTCACATTTCTTGGGTCTTATTTCCCATTTTTCGGCCATTATTTCATGGGAGTTTTTTCCATTGGGGAATATTTCGTTAGGCGATATTTCGTGCACCCATTTTTTTAATTATTCACCTAAAATGTCAGTGGTATAAAATGGGTTAACATGTAGACTTCGTTGAATTTATTCTTATTTCACATTTCAGCAGTATTTTTATAGTCAATCGAAAAGGGGTGGGGGGGGGGGAAACGTTATGTTATTGCGTCAGTCAGTAGATTGTGGACGTTGCGGAGGGGTGCGTTGAGTTACTTTTACGCAAGGTTATGAAAGGTATAGCCAATAAAAACAACAGATCGCTTTCGTCCTTTTTGCAATTTTTTTGAGCTTGGCTCGCTTCAGATGTCCATTTTTTTTCTTTGCTTTATCGTCTCTACTTTTTTTTTCTTAGCGGTATGTTTGGGCACTATGTGTCGAAACGAATGTCTCCGATTATTTTGAAATTTTGATATGTTGTTCTGTTCGAAATAAAAAAGTATGATAAATTTCGTTTTTTCAAAACATCGAAATCTTTAAATGCTTTTTACTCGAATGCAGTTTTAAAGTTTTGGAAATCGTCGAAACTGAAATAAAAATGCATTAAAGGAACAAAGCAACTAGCTACTTATACTAGTTTCAATCACCGCTACATGATAGCATTAGTAAGCTTTGTTAGCCGACGTTTAAGAGTCGCAAGCATACTATATTTTATTTCGCTCGTCAAGGAATGTGTAGTATCAAAAGTTACAAAAGCACTTGCATATCGAGGTGGAAAAAATGTAGAGTTTTGGCGCTTCATGTTTATATTTTTTGCTAGAGCAGCAAAATAAATAAACTGCCACACTTTGTTCTTTCTAAACTTACAAATTTTTATTCTAAAAACTTGTTTCTGCACTAAAAAAGTAAAGAGTAATAGTACGAGAACTAGCAACATCGCCAAAACGAAAATATCAAAGAGGCTATTTTTTTTCATAAATCCCCATATCACTATTTTGGTAGACATGGAGACCGTCTGTTTTGCAGAAAATATGATTGAATTTATAGAAACTTGACCTGTTTTTTTAATAACTTGAAAAATATCTTATTGTAAAGTGTTCCCTTGATTGTACTCAAAGGACCGCGGGATTAATTCCCAGTAAAGGCATGGTAATGTCCTTCCCATATTTTCTAAAATTCACAAGAAACTGGATTATCCTTATGGTCGGGATAACGAAGAACACTAACTCTTATTATCTAACAAGCTGTGAATAGTGTTACAATTCCTCCCGCCTAAAATCCACTGCCTCTCGGACTAAAAGTAATACGCTTCCTTTAATGAAAATTTATACTAAAAAAAAATATCTAAATTTTTAATTTGTCACCGATCAGATTCGAACCTAGGGCTCCTGCGTTATGCCAGTGTTCTAAAATAATCACATCTTAACCAACAGAACTACTTTTAGACTTTCGACCAATCTCATATTAACAGGTGAGCTGCTAATTTGCCATATACTTTATTTAACGACGACTTTGCAAAAGATAATTCATCAAAAAGTTTTCCGTCATTTAAAACTAAATGTTTCGGTGTTTCATGAAGTAAGAACTTCCACTTCCAAAAATGCAGAATTCCATTGAAAAATATACTGTTGGCAAACTACGCAATATTACTTAAACGTTTCATTAATAAAAAAAAGTTATAAGGAAGTTATAATATCAAATATTGACGTTTGGAGATTTTTCGGACATGAAATCGATTTGTTTTTTCTGGTCTACAACATTGGTCCTGACATATTTTTCTACTGGTGGCTTTCTTTCTGAGTTATAGCCCAACATTTTTTTGTCGGGCCAGTTACTTTCTGTTAAAGACCTATATAAGCAAAAATTTTGAATATTTTTTTGTTCCAATATCTCGATAACGTGAAAAACGATTTTGAAAATTTTTATTTTACTGATATTTAGTTTCAGCTAAATTGTTCTATGTACACCGTTTTTAATACATCTGATTTTTGATGTTTACACATAAAATTCGATTTGAAATCATTTTATTTTTTTTTTTTGGGGTATGTTTTAATAATGAATATAGTGCGAAATATTTGCATTACTTACTTGATAACTATTCCACTGCTGAATTAGATGTTCGTAACAAAGTCGACAAGCCTGAATCATACCGCGAGGATCTTTGGGACGTGAACGCGCTGGACGCGGATGTTGCTCATTAAAAATTGGAAAATATGGACGGTCACGATCCTTAGGATCCTTTGGATGAACAGTACTGACCTCAGTAAGACTTCCGCGACGTTGTTCGTCGCCGCAGACATAGCAAACTTCAGTGGTGGAGTTTTTATCGGGCATGGACAGATCGAGAATACCGACTTCTACTATATTTGATGAACTATTTCCAGAGGAATGTTGTAGCGTTGGAGTTCGCGACTGAGTGTTAGAGTCCTGCAAGTTAGACGAGGAAGAGTTGCGCAGGTCAAGCACAGAGGGTGAATCTTCATCTACAACAGCAATTTCTACCGCACCACCAACCGCAATCTGCGAATGGTAGGTGGACGAAACATGTTTGGCATACTCATGGGGAGGAATAGGTGAAGTGGCACTTGGAGAAGCGGCAGCATATTGCTGCATCATATGATACGCAGCAGCTGCCTGCTGCTGCTGTTGTTGGTATTGATGATGTTGATGAGCGGCGGCAGCAACAGCTTGTTGGTGCTGGTGAAATTGATACTGCAGTTGCTGCTGCTGCTGGTGATGATGCATCATATGCAACTGTTGTTGTTGTTGTTGTTGTTGCTGCTGTGCATGCGCCTGAGCAACCTGCTGCTGTGATGGATAACTTTGTCCCGGTATAGAGTTCATGTAAGAGATTTGCCCCAATTTGAGTTTATGGTGCGCGAATGAAGAAGGCTTTATGTTGATGCTTTCGTAAGCGTTACCAGCTCCACTGGGAGGTCGCGACGAGGGAGAAGGCAGTTGTGGATGTGGCAGAAATCCGCTTTCACGGGAATGCGGACGACTGGAGTGTTTATCGTTTGGAGGCGGGCCCAGACCACTATTACCGTTGCGGTTTGTTGGGGTCATGGTACGACCATAGTAATCACTCCTTTGTTGTTGAGATAAATTAGGCGACTCGTTGCGCGATGTGGGTCGATGTGGTGATTCGTTACGTTGTTGCAATGGCTGTACATAATCTCTGGAAACAGTGCGCTGTCCGGGACTAGAATAGGAATATGAGCCTGGCGCTTGTAAGCCACCACCGCTGTACGTCTGACCAGATGGCAATCCTCCTACGGTACCAGTTGTGGCAGCCATGTGCTCTGCACTTAGTCCTAGCATCTGCGCAGCGTATTCACCTTGGGTGGCCACATCGGCCCCGATATAATTTTTGCCATCTACACGCTTCATATGGTAGATTCGCTGCAAATGGGGCTTCGTCTCTCGCTCGTAAGCGTCCCACTGTTCATTTAATGAACGAAAGCAAAGCATACATGCCATCACGTACATTTGTGTTGACGAGACTTGTGGCACTCCAATAGGTGCCTCATGCCGTTCCAAAAAGGGAAAGTAAGATTCTGTTGGACGTTCGGGATTGGGACGCACGCGTATTGGCTCATAGCCTCCTCTTCCGCCGCACACATAACACAATGGGATAATTTCAGGTGTTCCCGAACGTCCGGAGGGAGGATGATGTTGTGTAAAAGCTGCTGCGCTGCCCATTTCTTCTCTAGGTGAATGGGCTGGTAGATTATTTGAATTGATAGCTTTGGCTGCATTTGGCTGTTGATAGTACTGCTGTGTCTGCAATTCTCGTTGATAGTGTTGCTGTTGGTGATAATGTTGTTGTTGCTGTTGTTGTTCCGGTGTTGAAGAATTTCGTTGTATTTGTAGCGTCGTTGGTGCACTTGAAGATGACAGCGCTGGTGAAACAGCTGAAGACCTCTTTGCGATTGATTGAGTAGATGAAGGTAGTTCCGTTTGTGCAGAGGAACTCCCACGTAATTCATTTTTTATGTAAGCTTTTGCCTTTTCCATAATATCCGTCTAAAAAAAAAAATAAATACATTACACTTACATATATGAATGTATCAATAATAAAATGTATTTTTTTCAGATATTTTAAAATTATTTATTAAATTTAATGTTAACTAAAGCAAATAAATATTATAATAAATAAATAATAAATATTAAAAACATAGCTACCATGTAAAAGGAAAGTGAACCAAACCAAGTACACATTAATGTTTTTGATAAAATCTTTGGGGACAGCAGAAAGAAAAAAGAACTCGTTATTCAGAATCAGTATTAATCGGAGTATTCGACTGAAATTTTACCAAAACTTTTGATCCAATCCATATGGTATATGTCAACTAACTTTAAATGTCAAAATTTGGATTTTTGCAATATTTTACCCCATATATTCTTAAGCTTTTGGTAACCTACCTGACCTTGCTTTGGAGTAAAAGTGGGTAAGCGGAAATGATAAATGCTTTGCATCGATTTTTTAAAATCCACAAATTGATAGAACAAAAGCACAACAATATTTGACACTTTAGGTTAGGTCAGGTAGGAGTGAACGATATTCCGGGTTCGGGACGTATTGATCTTAAAGCTTCAAAAAGTAAAACCTATGGTCAAACAAATGAGTAGAATAGGTTTTTATTTTCCCTTTTCAGTTCCAAAAAAAAAGTTCTTTGGGAACTATCTACTTCTTCGCTGTTGATTTTACCTTTTGGCACAGAAAGCTTTATGATCCAATACGTTCCAAATCAGATACATCGTTCTATATATACCTCTTTGGTAAAGTTATCAAATGAGCATGTTATTACATACATGCAGTGATGTACCGGTGAGAAAAAACCCAATTTGCTCAGCAAATATTTTGGGTTTTTATCGGGTTTTTGCTAAAATCGTTTTTGCTCAGTGCAATAATGGGTTTTTTCATTTTTTTGCTCTGTTGAACTTAAGAATCCTCCTTCTACCTATCTATGAAGCAGCTATTTTATAGCGTCATTTCATATGAATGCACGCACGCAATGTGTGCACAACGTGTTACGGCATCATCATGGTATTGTTTCCTGGGTATTGTAAATGTCAAATTGAGCGGTCTTTTAGGGCCCATACACGTTCAGATTTTGACAGGTCTGATGAAAAATCTGAACGTCTGAAGGCAAGTTGTACGAAAAAATCCTACCATATGACGCGAACATACGTGTGGGTCGTACGGTAGACAGAATGAAAAATCTGAACGTGTATGGGCCCTATTTGTATTTATAAAAAATAACGCTAAAAATTTAAAAGCTGAAAGTGTTACCCTAGCACTATTGGAAGCCGAGTTGCATAGTAGCACACTCCATCCAAAAGAAGCACCACGCCAGATTTACTTGTGAAGCCAATCAACTTAGCAGCAAGAAAGCTTGATTCAACTTGGATGCGACTTGTCTGCAAATGAATCTATGGACGCAAGTGATGTAATGGTGGAGTTCGGAAAATATCAAAGTCGTGAAGGACTTTGGGGACCCCATTTCATATGGAAAGCTGCCGAAAAAATGAATCCCTTATTATGGTGGAAGACATATGCACCAGAAAGTAAACTGACTCAAGTCGCCATTCGAATAATATCAGTGCCAACAACATCAGCGGCTGTGGAAAGGTCTTTCAGTAAATTTGGATGGATCCATAACAAGAAACGAAATCGACTTACGACGGAGCATGCTGGAAAACTCAATATCTTTCCTATAATTACAAATTGTGCAAAGAAAAATGGGATGCACAAACAGATGATAATTACAGCGGAGAAGATTCTTCTGAGTACTCAGATATTTCTGAAAGTGAATTAACAAATTTGTATAAATGTAGAAATATAAAAACACTTCGTTTCAACAAAAAAATTTATTCAATTTTTTATTTCCTAATACTGTAAGCACTAGGTGTTTTTCTATAATGAGTTTTTGCAGAACTAAAACTAAGTTTTAAAAATCTTCATAACGTAGCTTCTACTTCAATATATGTAATAGTTCTAGGAACAAGATGCAAATATATTTTTTATATTTGTTTTTTTTCATCTTTAGGTGTTGCAAACAAAAAAAATACGAATAGTGTTTTGGCAGCAAGTGTGGGAACTTGCTGTATGGTATAGAATTTCGTCTGCTGGAGTTGCTGACTGATACTTTAAAGCCAAGCCACTTATATTACTGTATTTCTTAACAAAATTGTGCAATTTTAATCATCTATTAGTGCTTTCAGCCATAAATACATAATAAAATCGTAAAACCCAATTTGCCCGTAAAAATGCTATATTTGCTGAGCAAAAAGGTTTGTTTTTGCTCCGAAAATGAAAAAAACCGTTGCGGTACATCACTGCATACATGCAATGTTGGTGCATTTCAAATATAATGCGTATTTTGTGCAGAGTTTTTTCCTTAACATAGCACGGACAGACAAAAAAAAAAGGGGTAATTCTACATGCAGCTCTCTGAAGTTGTCCAATTTATGTCTAGCACTAGCATTTATCACTAAATATCATTTCAAGTTTGATCGGATTTAATTAAATGGCATCCTAAATATAGGAGGTGATACGCCTACACTGAGATAACAATTTAATTATATATACCAAAAATTGGTAATAATTAACAAATAGTACATTTGATATAGGCGAATTAAATATTTGTTATATGTTAAAATGTCACATATTTCAGTGAATTGAATATTATTGGATCAATTATATATTTGGTAATAATTACCAAATCATATTTTGGTTGAAGCAAATACTATTTTTGTATCAATCATTTATTTTTAATAATCACTAAATCATGTATTTGACCAAAAAAAAAATTTTTTTCAAACGAAAAATATGCATTCATTAATATCGATTTGTGCTATAAATCGATGGCCAAAATTTTGTATACCTCCTTATACAGGATGTCGTTGGTATTTATACAATCATAAATACCTAAATTGCGTACCAAGCAGAATATACTTAAGTAGTGTTTTACTTGAATATGATGTGAATTGCAACGTTTTCATGTTTATGAGAAGTGAAATCAAATCAAAATAGGAATAACAAATTATATTCAACTCAAGCAAATTTTTTCAATCGACTCAAACTAATATAACGTTTGGCCCAATAAGCAACCATTTAAATTTCAATTAAGTATATGGTAATAACAACCTAAATTTGTTGATAGTTAAAAAAACTTTTAAAAATCTATCAACCACATACATTTATTTAAAGGAAGCATACTCTTTTCTCAGTGTACACTCAGAGAGAAACAGCATACGCTCAATATTGGTCCATGCAAAATTAATAGGACTTCTACTATTGTTGAGTTAATACAAGTTTCTACATGGTTTTTGGCTATTAATTTTACAGTCATCTTTTTTTACTTTTTTTTTCATCAATTTCCCTATTTCATTTTCACTATTCAAATTTGTATAATAACACATCAACATACTGTAGCCAAGCTAGCTAACGAACTGAGTCGCATTCAAACTATTCTACCAACGAAGCAGGTTCCAATCTCAGTCGAATCAAGTTGTTATTTAAATCATTTTATTTATAAAAATATAAAGTAAAATTAACTTAAAAAGATTCGAGGATTTCAACCCATGCGTGCTGCATCCCAGGCAAACGTTCTAGACACCGACATAGATATACTATACTAAAAATTTTTCCACAACCGACAAAGTTTATTGAATACAAAAATTATTCTTAAAATGATGTAGTGTCAGTTTATTTCCATGTGATCATACACTTAATATAAAACAAAAAAATAAACACAAGGACAAGCTTATTGGAATTAATAAGATATATCACATTGACTCAAAAGAATACATAGTGAAATACTATTAATTCAATACCAATTCTAATTAATTTCATGGTATTTTCCTTTGAGTGTACTGGTACAAACCCACCCATCTTTTTCCTTTTATACATACGTTTGTGTCACTCAATGATGCCACTGAATTTGGTGACATGTAGTTAAACAGTGCCGCCAGTATAGTGTTCTTCGAAACTTGATAATTGACCGAAGGTTCTAAAACCGAAAACTTTTTTGATTTATGACAAGTATTTTGGTTTTTATGGGTGCTCAAAGTTGGATAACTTTTTATCGTTCATTAAAATAGCACTTTTTTACATTTTTCGCAATATTAAAAATGGAAAATTTCAAAAGTTTGAAAAAACATGGGAACTTGAAGTATGCTCTCTGAATTTATGGTATTTTAAAATAAATAATTTCCACAAGATGTAGAAAAAAAATTTTAGTTAGTAATTTTCATGAATTTTTTAAAAAAGGTCGTTTTTAACATAGTTTTTCAAATTTACCTTGGCCTATAATCCACAAATCAATGTCAATCAAGGATTGTTGAATGGGAGATTATAGTTGACATATCTGCCAACAAAAATCATATAAGTCTTAGCTGCATATATTTGCCCATTTAGAAGTTATAGCTACTTATGTGACATGACATGCATAGAACTGAATTTGTTGTGTGATGACGATTTTCAGTCTATGATATTTTGACTTGGAAATTGTTAATCTGAATTTGATAGAATGTTTGCAGCGAATATAGACATCACTCAAAATAAATTAAAAATTGTAAATATGGACGTTACCACGCCCCTTTCTTAATTTATTCTTCCTATTTCCAAAAATATTTGACGCAAATAGATGCATATGTAAAGAGTACCTAGAAAACTTCTGTCCCTATAATATGGGCTTTGCTCCACCTCCAAAACCCTTGATTTGTCATTTTTTCCAAATCATTTCACTCTTTTTAAGAAAATTCGCTTTTGTATAGCGAAATAGTAATACTTGCCTCAGATATTTATACCTAAGTTTTTAATGCAATTTAAAAATATCTAGTAATGTCAAATAGAATAAAGGTGTATTTTTTGTGTATAGAATACAGGTAGATGCACTTCTGATAACAGTGAACTCTAGTGCAGGCCAACTTTATAGACACCTGTTTTATTACGGTAGATATCATACAAGGAATTTAACTTATTAGGTAGTTAAATTTTTTCTCTGAACAAGTATTATGTTTGAGGTTTGTAACACAATATTTTGTTCCTGTATTTGTATAAAAGTCAAATTTTAAGCCTCAATAACTCAGTCTTTTCTGACTATTTAAAGTGTGAGCTATGCAAGTTTCCAAGGAAAATGAGTATATCTTATGAAAATTTGTTTGAAATATTTGCAAACAGCGAAAATGGAGATTCATTTGTGGTTGCGGTAAAAGACAAATACCCGAAACATATTAAGGATGAGCATACACAGAAGTTAAAAAAACTTTACTGCAACACAAAGAGATATTGGGTGTCATAAAGTAAACATTTCAAATGAGAACTTAGCAGATGCGCTCAGTATGAAGTACAAAGATCATGAAATGAAAAAAGCAGAAATAACGAAAAGAGTTTTATTGGCAAGCCCAACAAGAGTCGATCGAATCAAAAAAAGTATTCCTACTCCACAATGTGATCCCATAAAATATGACGGTTCCAGTGCTTTAGCGCTTTTCCTAAATTTGGGGCTTTCAAAGGAAAAATATAACAACTTGAGAAATTTATTAAGAAGCCAGAACGTAGGTGTTTTTCCCAGCTACAAAGTTGTGTCAGAAGCCAAAAAGGAAGCGGTTCCTGGTAACTGTACGGTGACAGAAACATCAGCTGAAGTTAGACTCCAAGATTTATTAGATCATACCGCTAAGCGAATTTTGTGCAGTAAAAGTAAAAATTAAAAAATTTTTTTTTTAAAAAAAGTATTTAAAAAATTTTTAAAATATTAAAAGTTCATTAATTGAATAAAGCCAGACTTGTGCGTAATCAATTACATTTGGTAATTAATTATTCATGCAATTACAATTACTTGTAATTTGTAATTGAAATTTTTCAATTACAATTACATTTATAGTAATTGAAAATTTCGAAAATATTTCAATTACAATTACTTGTAATTATAATTGAAATATTTTCAATTACAAATTACTGTAATCCAAAATATGTAATTGAAAAGCAAAGTAATTGAACGAAATTTGAAATGGATTACTTTTAGCTGTAATTTCCTATTTTTCAAGTAATCAATTACAAGATATACAAACACAAATGCATAAATACATATCCGTAGATACACATATGGGTATTTCTACAGACTTGGCTCATTGTGTAGTACTGGGGGAGGACTATATTTAGGAAAAATAACAGGGTCGATCGAGCATGCTGTTCCAGGATATTAGCCAATTTAAAGCGATACGGACGTGACACATAATGGAAGTGCTTTTGAGGCGCATTCTCAAATATGCGAATTTCAGCGAAATATTGTTGATAATTTTTTTTTTCTAAAATTGGCAAAATAAAGCTGAATAAGGTAGGTGTTCGAGTAAGTTTTGTATATAAGACATAGGAAAACCAATGCAATTTTTGAATTCATGGGATATTCTGAATATTTTTCCATTTTTCAATCAAGTGTGGTGAAAAGCTTAAGCAAACTGTAATAAGGTCATTTAAACAGGTTCAACAAGCATTAAACTTGGTGAAAGGCTAGAGCTCAAGTTCTTTTACATTCCCATATAAATCATATGCAATAACATAAATTTTTTTTGTGAATTTTATCGCTTGAAAGAAATTTTTTTCAAATTTTAATAAATGTAATTGCTGAAAAATGTGTGAACAATTACATTTTCGTTTCAAATTACTTGGCAAAAGTAATAGATTACAACTTTCTAAAAGATTACATTTTCATGCATTACTAATCCAATTACAAAAGTAATTAGAATTGCATGTAATTGTAATTTTAAATTACATGTAATTGAAATTTTTCAATTACATTAATTTCAATTACAATTACTTTTAATTTATTTTTTGAATTAAAAGTAATGATTACTTGTAATTGTAATTGAAAGAAATGTAATTCAAAAATACCCAAGTCTGAATAAAGCGCACTAAAATTTATAAAAAAATTTTTTTTTTATGAATTCATACCACTAAAAACCAAAAATTTCGAAATTTGGACTTTCACCTCTTTTTAAAAGTATATATAGCTAAGCCTCAAACCTGAATCTTATACATATATGTCATAGCTACAGAAATTACCAACCAAAATCAAAAAACTTTACTCAAATATCTTTACCCGTTCAAAAGTTATGATTTTAGCAACGCGAAATCGCAAAAGACGCCACTGTGCGACGCCGGAGTTGGTGTTGAGTGCAAATCGATTGATTTTTGTTCGATTTTACCTTATCTTTTCCACTTGACAAGCACATGTTGCAGTTAAATGATTTCCAACTAAATTCGTCAAATAGAACACTTACTTAGCTGGTGTTGGGTTTCTCTGTGCAAGCGTTTATGCCAAAGTTCTTATTTCGCTTCATTGAATTCGCTCTAAAAAGGGCAATGTTACATTATTGGCATTTGTTGGATCAATTTAAAATTTGATTTTTTTTGTAATACTTTTATTGATTTTTTGATAAATATTTTAATTTACTATGTCTAATGTTGTTTATATAGTGCCTGTGTAATAATCGTGATGAATCAATTTGTTTTTAAGTCTAAACAATTGTGTTATTTAAATAATATTTTCTATTTATTTTAAATTATTAGAAAAAAAAGCACTTATGCATGTCTGGCAACTCTGGGCTTTTCCAAATTCTCATCAAAGGATTTTTTTTTACATTTGTTATATTTATTAAAAACACTTTTATAAATAAATTTATTCAAAATAAAAATGTCCAGAACAACAACAAAAAATACTCTGATATAATACTTATGTTGAAAATGCACGATATCAAGATTTTGCAACTTGAAAGTAGAAAATCGGCATTTTTTAGTTTTTGACTGGGCAATTTTCAATTTATTTATAAGAAAAAAAGAAGAAGAAGAAAAACTGATCATGGATTCGAATTCCTCGATAGATAATAGCATACCCACTTTGTTGCAAAATTTGATAACCTCCTTTAACTTGCACCATTTTTTAAATCAATATTTTCGAAAATGCGTAGGCAACTTAAAACAGGTGGCGGCAATACAGTATTCAAAATTGATGAAAATCCTAATGGGTTGTTTTGTCTAGACATACATATAGTGCTATTGTAATCCACTGACACATCGTGAAAAAATCAAAGTTTTTTTTTAACCGCTCTAATGTACATACATAAGACGTATTCTGACCATAACTACTTATATTGAATTTTCCGATCCTTAACATTTTTCGTATTGATGGTGCTCGTGTCATGCAATGTCTCTGTTCATTACTTTGCCATAAAAAACTGCCTTGAATTGGTTTATTTAAGGACTTTGCATCTATAGATAGTGTGAAAAATTTCATTGCTAAAAGGTTGTGCAGGAGTCATGCTTTTTAGGTTTTGCGTTCCAAAATATTCTTTATAAAATGTAGGGTATATGCTGAAAGCAAATACTTTAAGTCTCAAACTTTTATGAGGAAGAGTATGATCTGAGCGTTAATTTACATTGATATTAATAGCTTGCAACTTTGTTTGAAGAGGTATTTCAGAGATTTCTGTTGATTGCTTATAAAAGGTACACGGAAAAAACACCAGCTCAAATTTTATTAAAAATTAAGAGGAGATTATAAAAATTAAAACAATCTGAAAACAAATATTACTCTTTTATAGTTAGTAACTAGCATTACCCTGGATTTTGTGAAAATATTTTTTAAAAATATTTTTTTATGAGAACCACCCTAAATAGAATTTTTGCCTTAGCTATGCATATTAATATGAAAGCTACGTGGTGTAAATTTGGTGTGAATCGATTAACCGGACTTCGTGAAAATTATATTTTAAAAATATATTTGTATGAGGGCCACCCTAAATATGCACCCTTAATGAAAGTTTTACAGCCAAAGTAATTCCTCATCACATAAAAGACACGTCGTGTAAATTACATGTGAATTTATTAAGTGGTCTTTGTGAAAATATTATTTTAAAAATATTTCTGTGTGAGGGCCACCCAAAATAAAAGTTTTGTGCCTAAGCTATGGTCTCATAATATAAAACCTACGTGGTGTAAATTCGGTGTGAATCGATTAACCGGTCTTCGTGAAAATGATATTTTAAAATATTTTTATGAGGCCCACCCTAAATATGCACCCTTAATAAAAGTTTTAAATCGTAATATATGCCTCTTAACATAAAAAGTGGAAAATTTTATTTTAAAAATATTTTTGTGTGAGGGCCACCCTAAATAAAAGTTTCGTAGCCTTAGCTATGCCTCATAATATAAAAACTACATAGTGTGAATTCGGTCTGAATCGGTAAACCGGACTTCGTGAAAATGGTATTTTAAAAATTTTTTTGTATGAGGGCCACCCTAAATATGCATTTGAAGTAAAAGTTTTGTAGCCTAAACTATGCCCCTTAATATAAAAACTACGTGGTGTAAATTCCATGTGACTCAATTAAGTGGTCTTTCTGAAAACGCTATTTTAAAAATATTTTTGTATGAGGGCCACCCTAAATAAAATTGTTATAGCCTATGATACCTGCCAGATCAATACTAACGTACTTTAAAAATTTCATCAAAATCGGCCGGATAGTTTCCGCGTCCACTAAAGACAGACAGACAAACAGACAGACAAAAACTGAATTTTATATAATAGATAAATAAAAAATCATTATGAAAAATTCTATTCTAGTTTGTAATTATTTTCAT
This sequence comes from Meiosimyza platycephala, assembly GCA_963662105.1. NCBI lineage: Eukaryota > Metazoa > Arthropoda > Insecta > Diptera > Lauxaniidae > Meiosimyza > Meiosimyza platycephala. The sequence continues at coordinate 63,739,428 of OY759211.1, read as the reverse complement.
TTAACATTTTTTAATAAGTGCTTATTAAAAATTATTTTCTTCATTTTAATTATCACCTAAAAACTTTGAAATTTTACAACGAATTTATTTAAATTTCAATAAATTGCGACATTAGAATTTTTACATATTTCATATTGTAATATATGATTCCCGCTTTATAATTTATAGTAAGTAGTTATAGAAAAATTATTTCAAGATTTATAATTTTTATTATATTGAATTTTATTTCTCTTTTGTGTTTAATTTGTACTCTGAGTTCTTAACATGTTCATACAAAAAAATAAATGTATAAGGTTTGCCAAAATCTTACTAATTGGCTTAGGAGTAATGTGTTGAACAGAATTGGGACGGGGTCAGGAAAGCGGCAACGGAAACTCCTGGCCGTCCCAATTTTGTTCAACACATTACTGATGAGTCTTCCTAGCGAAGGCTAGTATAAATAGCTTTAGCTCTACAGAGCCAAAACTCTATTGTAGAGTTTAATAACCCCACTTATGATTCAGTTCAATACAAAAGTAAAAGATTACATAACTGATGTAAAAAGTTTTAAAAATCAATTTCAGTTATTATTATTTCATCATAAAAAATTTATAATGTCCCTTTTAAAATGTAGTACAGTCCTTTTAAAACATAATAAATTATTGCAGAAATTTTAATATCTACTTTGTAAAAATTAAAAACTTGCATTCGAAAAATTAATGCCTGCTTAAATGCAATTTTTATATTACGCTTAGTAATTTTTAATAGACACTCGAACCGTTTCTAAATTACTAAATTACCTACTAATTTTTCTTAAATTTTGATTAATATTTACAATAATTTCGAATTTCGTTTTTTCCGTGTAGAGCTTTGCTTCAAATTTTGTAAAAATTGTAACTATAAACACTACGGAGAGGAAAAGTGTCCAATAAAAAAACGATTTGTTTGAATATAACATATGTATGTATATTTGATATAGAGCAATCAAATATTTATTTGAGTCAAATATTTATTTAGAGTAAAATACAATGATTTTTTATGACCAAGCTCAATTTTGCCACAAATTTTATTCATATGAAAAAAATTGGAATGAATGGATGCAAAAAATTTGTTTGTCAGTAGTTTTGGTTGCCTGCAGAACAACAGCCTGATAGTTTCGATGAACTGAGTAACAACTGACAGTGGATACATCATATGAACTTTAATCATTTAATGTCATGTACCTAGCAGAATATTTGTGCGTTTTTGAGGAGCAGTCTTTTAAAGACATCAAACAGCATGACTGAAAACCTGTTGAAGAAAATATGAGTCGCTGCATGTGCAGCATACTTTACTTTATGTAAAGTATGTCACCAACACTTAGATACTACATCAACCCTATTGAAATCAAAGTGTAATCAAGTGTAACGACCTGATCAGAGGAAAGAAAACACAAACAGTGATACAATAGAGGGGATAGGTTGGTTATTCTTTTACAAATTGCACGGATTTCAAGAAAAAAAAAACACAACTTCTCCAAATGCGATGAACATTTTTTTCCTGTATCTTTTAACAAATTCAGTTGACACATATATCAGAATTTTGGTAAAAAAAAATGTTTATTTAAAGTGGGCGGAATTGGAAAAGTAGGGGTGGCACTTTTTAACAATTCAAGATTTTGATTTCGTATAATTCAAAATTGGCACATACGATTTTCATAAAAATTTTAAGGATGATTCCACTGAGAGTATTCATCAAAACAAACTTCGTCAGTATACTGGAAAAGCTCGTTGAAGGGCGTGGCACAGTCACAATATTTATACACGTTATAAAAATAGAACTTCCAACGTAATCGTTATGAAATTTAATATGGTAGATACATATATTTGCTAAAAGGTATCGGATTGAAAAATTTTGGTACAATAGTGTCAGTGCGCGTGGCACCTCCCATATAAGCAAAAAACGTTTAATGTTATGTTTGTTTGTTTGTTTGAACAGAAAATAATTTATATATGTATTATTTTTATTGAGCTTACTGTTCGATATGTGTGTGTGTCAACACTGAAAAGTGTAATTTTTTTGCAGGCTTAAAACTTAAAAGTGTAATTTTTTTGTGTTGACACACACACATATCGAACAGTAAGCTCAATAAAAATAATGAATAACGCAAAGGCACCACTTAACGACCACTTATCGGCGCGTCTGTTTGAATCTCCTAAAAGATACATAAATATGTCATGTAATTTCACTACAATTAACCTAATTATTGTTATAGATGTTTACCGTGGGAAAAATAAGTTAACAATAATTTAAATGAAAGTTTTTATTACTAAATTTTGTTTTTAAAAAATTGATACAAAAAAACACAACGTTCACCATTTACCGACCGGCCTGTGATTATTTTGTCTGTTTCCGTCCACTGAAGCACCTAATTCCGACCGTTAATGTCGCAATAAGAAACAGCTATAGTTTTTCAGATAACATTTATTATAAACGTAAAACTTAAATGTAATTTACGATTTTGATCAAAATCTTTTAATTTTTGACAAACAAAGTTGACTTCTAAGTATAATTACCTATATATGATTCATCTGATTCATTTTTCATAGTTTTGAAAAAATAAGGTTTTTTTGAAAGTTTGAAATAAACATTTCTCGTTCAGATCTGAAAATCATATTTTTCGCCCAAAATAGCTATTTCTGCTCAAAATTATAGTATTTATTAGAAACATTCAAACGGTGAAAGGTGGGTCAAATCTTATCGTATGGAGATTTTTCGGACATGAGATCGATGTATTTTCATCTGCTTTACAATAATGACAACATAATTATATAATTTTTTACTTGTGGCTTACTTTCCGAGTTATTGAGCTAAACTTTTTTCGTCGGCCTCTCACAACCAGTCACCACGATTCTGGCGACTGACGCTTATTTCCATTATCAGCCTTACTTAAATTAACAATTGCGAAAAAATTAAGCGGTAGGAAATGACCTTCAAATATGCAACGTTGCCTCCCGTACTATTAGGCATGTTAATGTAAATTTAAAACCTAAATCCATAGAGCAATTATATGTGCAAAGAGGAAAATAAGGTAAAAACGTAAAAGTTTCGAGTAAAATTATGGCAAATCTAAATGATTTAAACTAGGTCGTGTACAGGTTGGCAATCGTAGAATTATGTGTAGATTGAATAATCTAACAAAAATTATACGTTTCTAGTCTAACTAGACACAAAAACTATCTTTTTTTACGAAGCTTAAAAATCCTGTTACCGGACAAATAGTCGGAATGAGGAACGTAGGAAATTTTTACGTAACCACATTCCGCCCGTTTTTAATCACTTCACAAATCTTTTAAATTAAATTAAAAAGTGGAAATTACTTTGTAATTATGATAAACATATATATATGCACACAATAAAATATTAAAATACTTACAGCTCAGTTTATTTCTGCTGAAAATTCGAAAAACTTGAAACTCCTTTTTTATCTTTTTTTACACTCGCGAAACCATCGAACCGCACCGCTGCGTAGTTTAGACTCAACTGACGAAAAATCCGTTGAAGCTTTAAAATGATTTTTTGACAGTTGACGTATCGATATTGAAAGAATGAAATGAGTTCACTTTCGTAAGCTTTGCGCGGGAAATTGATTGACTTTTATAGAGTTTTTTAAAGCGGTCGGATATATGAACTCGGTCGGCGACCGGTGCCGTTGCGTTATATAAATTATTTCCTGTTCAAACAAACAAACAAATTACCTATCGGGGAGCCTGCCGAATTATTATACTGTTTGCACTTGCTACTTCGTTTTGACTCGCCAACAAAGCTTGAAACGAAGCGCCTGCAAGGCCTTGTGGCGCAGGGGTAGTGTACTGCGCTTACAACCCAGAGGACTCGGGTTCGATTCCCGGTTCAGGCATGGCAATACACTTTCCATATTTCCTAATTTTCCTTTCTTTCCAATTATTTCCTTCTCCTCTCCTTAATTTTCTGGAGGTTGTTTCGAGCTGTTACCAAATTAGAGCCACATTGAGCTTTTCAGCTGTGGTAAGAAAAGTGTATTCTATTAGCAAAGCATCAATAACTGAAGTGCAATGAAGTTCAAAGGCATAACACTTGCTTCAGATCACTTTCATTCTTATCGTTGCGCTAGACACCAATGCTCTATACGTTAACCTTATTCCTACTCTTCTGTCTCCCCTTTCGAAACTAATACACCACGTGTCAAAGGGTTATCCCCTAAAGTGTTAGCTTTTAAAAAAAAAAAAAAAAAAAATTGTAATAACAAGGGAGTTACAATAACAAACGTAAATAAAAGGAAAAAAGAGTTTTTTGCTTTCTTTGTTTAATTTTTTTGCTTGAGTTCTTAACAGATCTATACAAGAAAATAAACATATAAGGCTTGCAAAACTTTTACTGATGAGTCTTTCTAGCAGAAGACGAAACTAGTATAACTAACTTAAGCCCATTTTTTCTTTTTATTTATGTTTTTTAAGTGTAATTTTTTTGTGTTGACACACACACATATCGAACAGTAAGCTCAATAAAAATAATACATATATAGTTTAATGTTATAGATAGTGTACCATGGGGGTAATCTTCATAAAATTTGGTGTTTGGATGTCAGTATCTATGAGCTTTAAAATTAAATGGATTTTGACGGGATTGCATCAGTAGGCGTGGCACCTCCCACATAAACATAAAATTTTAAGTGAGCTATGATATGAAATTTCATGTTAGTGGTTTACATGCTATAAGGCACAACTGAACCAAAAGCGGCCTATATATCACTAGTGGGCCTGGCACCTCCCATACAATTTAAATTTGCTAAGTCTCATATCTACCGAAATATGTGCACAGTCATTCTGAAATTTGGTGTAAGAGGATTGTTTATGGAAAGCAATTTCTGGATCAAAATCAGACTGGATTTTACCAGTGGGTGTGTCACCGCCCTAAATTTTAAAATTAATTACGGCATACACAAGACATTATGCTAAAAGTTGGTATGCGTATGTCAGTCACAAATATAATTTATTGAACCAAAAGTATGTGGAATTGGAGAAATTATCGTTGAATATTTCAACTTTTTAATTTTTATTCGATTTTTCTTTTTAACTTTTTCTATACACTTTTGACTTTCTCAAGTTTTTAACTTTTTCCAATATATTCCATATGAATTTTTTAGACTTTTTTAACGTCTTTAACTTTTTTCATTTTCTCGATTTTTTCATCGATTTGGTATTATTTCAACCTTTACAACTTTTTTTGAGTTTTTCAACCGCTTTCTTTATTGTAACATTTTCCATGTTTTTTTCCACTTTTTCACCCTCTTTCAACTTTATTCGACATTTTCTTTATTTTTTCGACTTTTTCATCAATTTTGAATTGTTTCAACATTTTACAATCTCTTGTAATTTTTTTTTGATTTTTTTAACCGCTTTCAAAATTTTCCAAATTTTTTCGGCTTTTTCAATTTCTTTCAACTTTCTTCAATGGTTTCCATATTTTTTAGAATTTTTCAGTCTTTTTACATTTTATTCAACTTCTTCAAAGTTCTTTTTTTTATTGAGGATATACTCGAAAATTGGTATATTATCAGATTTTAAGCGTTCTCGAAGAATTCTAGAAGAAAACATTATTTTAAACATGTCTCGTGTACAAACATTTTCATGTGTGTTTCAATTAAAAACCGATATTTAAATTATTTGCTGGCTGTTGCTGCTGCTGCATTTTTAATTGAAACTGGAAATGCAACCTAATGCATGATATATATTTTAAATGCAATTCAAAATAATTAATTAATCAAACCAAACATCGTTTGTTGTGTGCGAATGTTTGCTTATGTGTTTGTATGTACACATGTACAGATGTAAATATTTATATTTGCATTTATAATTTTACAAATGTGAGTCTGTGTGTATTTGTGTGCGTGCAATATTTGCATAAATAATAAATTGTTTGAGAACATAAACAGTATGTACCCTGTAATGTAGACCTCGATTAACACATGTGTTACGTTTCTGGAAAATGCGGTGTTAAGCGAAATCGTATTAAATGATACAAGAAACGAATGCACAAAGCATTCCATGTTATCAAAAATTACCCAAAAATATTTTTTTTTGTGCTTTTTAAAGTTTTTTTTTATTGAAATTGTTGTCATACATAAACAAAACAAATAAACAAAAAACCAAATACAACTGCTTTTTACTCCAAAAAATTTAACAAAACCGCACTTAGCAAAATATTTTTGAAAGTAAATAAGTTAAAAAAATTAATGGAGATCATAAAATCTTCATACATCTATGAAGGATTAAAGTGAGGGCTTTTACTTATTGCAAACAATACCAATACCAAACAACATAACGAGCAAACAAATTTTTGTTACTGATAACATGTTAGTGCGAGGATTTTTACCGTGTTAAACGAAAATATGTCGAAAAAAATTAAAAGCGTTAGAGTGTGCTATAAGTACGTGTTAAGCGAGGTCTACCTGTATTTGTAATTAAATATCGCGCATGCACCAATGTATTAAACATACACACTCGCCGACACTAGAGCATGTACAAAAGCTCACTTAAGTACCCGCAGCCACAGGCCCATTACGGTTTCTAGCTAGTGCAGTGAAATTTAATTATCAGCGGATAAACAAATTCAACGAGGAAAAATCGATGCAAAAATTAAATTTTATATCAGAGATGCAAACTCAGTATGTGTTGAGAAGCGCATTTCGTATTAGATACCAGTATTCTGACCTTAGTAGCGCAAAAGGCGTATCGCAAAAGTATGCGTTTCGAGATAACTGATGTTTTATTTATGTCCGCTGAAATACCGCTAAAATTGAGATAGAGGAAAATCTTTCAGGTTTTTTTCGTTTTGAACTAAGATACCGGCATTTGGCGTAGTTCATTAGATGGGTAACTTCTTAAGCTGATGACATAAAAATCCAGACTATTTTTTTGAGACACGCCCTTTGAGCATGAAGAACATGCAGGCAACGAAAACCTGGAGGGGTATTCTGTCAGGTGATAGTTGACTGTCGCTTTTTTGATTATCGTTTTAAAAAGCGACACCTAAATAGCTATCACATAAAAGCAAGCGCGACAAAAGTGCGATAGTTGATAGTCAACTATCAATATCACCTTACAGAATAAAACTCCTGACTAGCCAAAAGGCAACATTAGCGAACCTTCATTAGAGCTAGAGTCTTTGTGCGAAAACTAAGGGCAGTCCCAGAAAAATTTCAGTTATAAAAAAATTCACAATAAACTTTTTGGTTCTTTTTCTATTTTTATCAATGACTTGTGTTCAGAATATAAATAACTAAAAACTAATTAAGAATTTTTTACTCTATAAAAATTTCTTACTTCTTCTTAAGGCCCTTCATTAAATTTTGCACAGTTCTTTCATCGACAGTACGGTACGATCTTTTCCACTTAAGTCTGAAGTTTTGTAAATGATTTGCAGTCTTACCACTCTTTCGAAGATCTCGTTTCATCAGAGCCCAATATCTACTAAATGGGCGAAGCTCTGAGCAGTTGGGTGGATTTGCTATTTTTAGTACAAAATTGATATTTTTAAGTACTTTGATACCATTCCATCGGTTGCTAAATCAAGCCAGAACATCACTGTACCCTTATGTGCACGAATAAATGCTAGAACACGTTTTTCGAGGAACTCGTCTATTGAATTGATTGAGCCATGCGCAACAAAGAAGCTGCATCTAAGACCACAAGTGCATATGGCCTGCTAAACCAAATTTCGAAATTTTTTGTTTTCTTTGCATTTACTAGGCACATTGCCCTTATTTTGTGACGTACTTATAATATTCGTGCCCAGGTACTGCATAAAATTTGCTTTAACGTAAGTTTTGTCGTCCATAACGCAGCAATCAAATTTTGTCAGGTACCTTTCATACAATTTTCGGACTCGAATCTGAGCCATGAACTGCTTTTCATCAGATCGGTCTGGTACTTTCTGAACTTTATATGTCTTTAGCTTACTTTCCTCCTTTATACTTTGTACAGTAGATTTTGATGTACCTACTGTAGCCGCCATATCTCGTTGGGATTCTGCTTAAAAAGACGCTTCACCTTCGCCGCTAGCTTTGAGTTAGAAAATTTTGGTTTGGTTAGAAGTGCTATCTTCAAGTGTTAAATACCATAATAAATGTCACTTTAAATAGAACAAATATTGTGTCTATTTAGACCTATAAGATTATCAGTTAAAGTATAACCTTAAAAAATAAAAACGCAAGTTATTTCTGGGACAGTCCTTATGTATAGGTTAGGTTAGGTGGTGGATAAAATGCTCTCTGCTGCTTTTTAAATTGCTATTATTTCGGCTTGAAAAATGCTGCAAGGGTTTGGAAGCCTGTAGTGCTCTTTGAAACTGGTGTTGGCATACCAGATACCCGCACCTACCCCTTCGTTTTGTTTGGACCCATCTGTATATAAGTTGATACAATTTGGAGGATCACCTTCCCTACTGGACCAGTAGCTTCTTGAAGGAAATTTGATGGAAAAGTTTTGATCATTCTAGGCTTCTAGGCTTAAGGTTGTCTGTAGAAATATTTGCTATATTGTCTATGCTACCATGCCCATAGTGGCTAATTTTGAAACGGTTAGACTCTATTGGCCTAAGCGCTGTTTTATAAACTACACTACTGACAAAAAGATCTATGGGAAGCAAGTTTAGTATGGTATGTTTCATTAAAGCTAGTCAACGCTCTACCTCAAAAATAGAGTTTGTGGTTTTAGTAAAACTTTCCTTTGAAATAGTAAATTTTTCTTTGGGAAGAATTTTTGAGGACAACTTGTTCCTCATTTGAGTAAAAACTTCCTCAATCTAATGGAATGTTTTGTTTAAGGAAAATCGTACTCAGTTTTAGTTAGTTTCTTCAAAAAATTTACTATAACGTAGGAAAATTTTCCTTAATAAATGAGTGGCAACACTCGCTGAAATTAATATCTATTCTTCTCGTAAGTATTCTGTTTTTGCCTATATATTTATAGTTCTCTACATGTTGTTTAAATAAACAAATAAAAAAATTAAAAAAAAAAAATTATGTCGTCGCCGGGATTCGAACCGAAGCTATCCTGATCAGACAATGGTTGTTACACGCACAGTTTAACAACATCATTTTAGTATGTCTTAAAAATGCTGTCGGTGGCTAAGTTGGGTAAGATGAGCATCTTTGAACAGTGGCATGGCGCAGAATACAGGTTTAATTCTCTGATCGGGTGACAGGTTAAAAAAAATTTAAGTTCTTTGAAGTTTTAAAAACGTATTACAATTAAAATAAGAATGACTGACAATAAGTAACCAACAAATAAGAAAATAGAGGAAATAGAAAATTAACAAATTTTTTTTGAAATCATCGAATTTATTTTAAGTAAATTTCTTTCATTTAAGGATACCTTCATCCTTAGAAAAAGTAAAGTTTTCCTCAGTTTTATAACCTTGTCCTCACATTGAGTAAACTTTTCCTTATTTCAAAGCAGCAACATTTACTTGTACTAAGGAATCCAACTTACTTATTTTGAGGAACCCATGGCTTTAGCTCGTATTGAAGGACATTTTTTCCTTACATTTAGGCATTTTTCCTTAAACGGAGTAAGTTTTTTTTCGGTGTATCGCTACGTTTGTTACGTTGTTGAAAGCGCCTTCTATGTCTAAGAAGGCCCCTAGTGTGTATTCTTTGTGTTGGAGTGAGGCTTCAATAGTCTGTGTTACCTCATGCAAAGCTGTTTCAGTTGATTTGCCTTTCTGATAGGCATGTTGCGAGTTTGAAAGAAAGTCATTGGGAATTTTCTCTTTTATATAGGAATCTATGACTCGCTCCATAGTCTTGAGTAGAAAAGACGTCAGGCTAATAGGTCGATAGTCTTTCGCTTTTACGTGGCTGCTCTTACCGCCTTTGGGAATAAAAATAACCCGTGAGAGCCTCCATGACTGCGGAACTAGATTGAACTTTAAGCATCCCTCAAATATTGCTTTTAGCCAGTATTGTAAGTCCTGAACGTTTTGTATCATTGCAGAAATTAAACCGTCAGGTCCAGCGGATTTGCAAGGATGGAAAGAGTTCAAAGCCCATTATATACGGCTGTCTGAAAAAATGTCAGGAATGTTTTAATTCTCTGAATAAATTTCATTATTTGAGCTCAGATTAGGATTATGTCTACAACCTGGAAAGTGAGTTTGTAACAGTAACTCAATTGTTTCCTTAGGGTCAGAGGTCCATTGTCCTTCTTCTGTTTGTAAAAGTGAAGGTGATAAATTCTTTTTAGTAAGGATGTTTCTAAGTCTAGCTGCTTTAGTGGTTCTTTCGCAAAAATGTCTCCAGCTTGAGCGCATAGTGCTACGTAGCAGGTACTTAAAACTTTTTAGTTCTGCTCTATAGGCATTCCAAAGTGATTCAGAATTACCTTTTTTAGCCTTTTTAAAAAGTGTTTGTACTGTTTTTCTTGCTTCTGCTAAGTCTTTGGTCCACCACGGGGATTGGATTTTTTTCCTAGATTTTCGAACAGGACTGTTATAAGGAACGATTTGACTAGAACAGCAGAAAACTTTTTATTAGTCTCTTCGATTTCGCATTGAAATCTATTTCGTAGCTAATGTATTTGTGGTCAGAAAATGAGGTCTTATTAAGAATTCTCCAATTAATAAGTCATGTTACCAGAGTATAGGGTTAGGTCTAAAATACTTTCGCTGGTCACGCCTATGTAAGGAGGTTCTGTGCCGCGGTTAGTACTATTAATAAATTGAAGAATGTATGTATACATATGGACCAAAACGCAGACTGTTACGTTACATTCGTACGTACATTTGAACATAAATTGCTCTGAAAAGACATGAAATTGAATACTTTAGATATATTTGATTCATGCATCTAAAAGTATGATTCTGTAGTACCATTTTCTGTTTATATAAAAATTTTTGTATCCCATGTTATTTAGGAGCTATGAACGTGTGAGCATGGACTGTTACGTTACATAGTTTTGGAAGTAGATTTTGAAGTTGCCTTACATGATTGAAAAAGTCTGCTCTCTTGGTGGACTATTTTCAATATGAAGTTTATAATTTCAAAGCTTTAGAATGAAAGTAATAAATTAAATTTTAATTACACTGAAAATTTTCTTTTTGAGTTCTGTAGAAGCAAAAATGCACGAACTGTTACGTTACACGAAAAGACTGTTACGTTACCTTTGCGATCTATGTTCGCGTAAAAAGTAAAATAAAACATTAAAATGGCTTTAATTGTTTAATTTCACAATAGATAGCATTGATTCAGTGGCCTGACGATTAGACGTCCCAAAAATTCCAAGTAATTGACGTTGAATTTAAAGGAGCCAATAACACCGTAACTGCACTGTGTGGAAAAATTTTTCTAAAATTTGGGTAATCAGTGTAATTTGGGGTCACTGAGCTCGAATCTGCCATCAGATTTTGGTCAAGACTTCTGTGTTTTCAGATATCGGTAAACTAACTCTTAATTGACACAGCTAAACGCTCTTTACGGCTTTTTTAAGAGATTTGGTGTCTGAGGAAAAGTTGTTCCTAATGAACTTGTTTAATTTGCACTTAATCCCTCTATAGAGAATGTTATTGAAATATTCTGAAAAAAATTTACATACGAGCGATACATTTAAAATTATAAAAAACATATTTTTCGTTTTTTGGAAGACTGTCACAACTCAAAAAATCTAAAGTTGGAGAAAAACGCATTTAAGGTTGAAGATGAAAATAAATGAAAGTCTATATAAACTCTTGTCACAAGCCAAGTTCATTAGATACTTTTACGATTTTTCAACATAAAACAAATGTTTAATTAACTCGAAAAAAGGAATTGAAAAATGTATTTTTGAATTTTTCTACCATACAGATGAGCCTGAGGAAGTTTTGTTCTTAGTTTTTTATGAGGAATATTTTTTCCTAAGACCGTATAAAGAAATTCTCACTCGTTTGACCCCTATGTTAATTTTTTCAGAAAAATTGACTAAAATGTTCCATAAGGGGACCAAGGAGTGGTGCTGGAGGGGTGATAAAAACGTAAGGCCTTGCTCAGCTTTTCACAAACATCAAAAATCATACATTTAAGGTGAGAAAATCAACATAGCTCTTATGATATTTGATTATCGATTAAAAAAGACTGTTACGTTACAAATTGTTTTCGGCGCTGGACACCCACATAAGTAAATGCACCGCTAATTTTTTATTTTCTTTAGAAAATATACTAAAACTGCTCGAAGAAAATGAGGTCTTTCTCTTTTGTTGACGTGCTAGATTTTTCACCAAAAAACTTTTTGGGATTTTGGACTGTTACGTTACATTAAAAAATGCGGTCGAATTCTTTTTTACACAAAATGTTGATAACATTTTTTTCCTTCAAATATTTTATTTGGTTACTTTCATTAGACTTATCACTATCTCAGAAAAGCGGATAGCAAGTAAAAAATATCATATATCGAATACAACGTACCTTTTTGTTTCGTGTTGTATTTTTGTTCATTTTTATTCATCAAGAGGCAACCAAGAAACAAGTCTAAATTCTCGCAGCAAACAAAAAATTTCGGGTTGACATTTGTGTTTCTCGATAACTAGGAATATGTATAGCCAGAAAATAATGAAGAACCCGCGAAATTTAAATAAAAAAAATTTTCTCCGTAGTTTAGTTTTTTGCGTTTTGGTCCATATATACAACAATTACCATGCACTATACGAGTATACATTTTAGTTTGAGTTCTCAAGATACAATGTGGTTGGTTTTGGTCAAGTTTGTCCACTTTTTTCAATGTATAGTGTTATCCTACTTTTCTGAAGGTAAACTTAAAAATGTTTTCCACCGTATAAAAAAAAACCTGACAAGAGGTTGTATTGAATAATTCAGAAGTATTTTTTCCTGGTTTAAAATTTTTAACTTAATACAAAACCATTAATCCTTTTCAATCCTGTTTTCAATAGTTACTTAAACTTTACTATAAGACTAACAAATGAAGAATTTTAAAATTGGTGGTAACAAAACCACTAATTAATTCTTTTAGATATTTCTTACAAAAACTATCACAGCAGAAAATTTCAATTTACAACATTTAAGTTTACCAATATTTTTGAGGGATTAAGACTCAAAACCTTCAGTAACTATTTAAAACATACTTTAAAAATTTAATTAGTTATGTACACTACTTTAAAAAAAAGGTTCAAATTCTAACTTTTTAACACCCAGACCTTTCTGAGAGAAGTAAACCTTTTCGCTCAGAGAAACTTTGTTACAATTTTAATTCTAGTATCATTCAAATTGAACTACATACGTACGTTGGTAGAAGAAGCTTTGAGTAGAATTTCAACGTAGTATTTTTTAGGTAAAAGTTTACAAAACTTTAAAGTGAAATTTATTTTTATATTTTTTGTGTTTCTACCCTTATAACGGCATTATAACGACAACAAAAAAACTGAACATTGAAGGACGTGTAGCGAATTTTACAATAGAAAAGCAAACATACATATGTATGCATGCAAGTATGTACATATATATTTTTGTATATTTATTAGGGTGGTTCATAAAACTTAAAATGATAAGATAACAGATTTTACCAACTATTCGAAACTTTTTTATAGTGCACCGTACTATATGTATGTACATATGTACATATCTTTATATTTCTACTTGTACTTTCTGAACTTATCTTAACAAAATAGAAATAATGTTTTCAGGTTCATATATAGAGAGCCTTATTACAGCATGATATTCACTTTTGTCATGTGAACAGAAGCATTAAGAATGTTGCCGCTCAAAACATGGTAGAGTAAGTATTTATAAACGAGTAAGAGGTTTTATGTTAAACTTAAAATTTATAATACCACCCTACTACACTCAAAATGAAACACACTTTTTTTTTACTATGTACTCTGTGAAAAGTTTATAAAACTTTTTTCAAAAAAGACAACAACTGCAAAACGACTTAGACAGAAAGAATAAATGTAGAAAAAGGAATAAAAAAAAGTTATTAAAAAAATATCTTCAAGAAAAGTAGAAAATCATCTCAGAAAAAATAAAAACTTTGCGATGATTTTCGCGGGCAAATGTTTTTTAGGCGAGAAAAACTTGCAAGCAAGCATCACTGGAAACGGAAGCTACTGAGATCCGTCGTTTTAATTTTTAAAATAAGTAAGTGAAAGCATGAAACTTCTTACTTTTACTACAACCGTTTTTTAAAGTTTTGATTTGGTTTGCATTTAAAGCTGCAAAAATAAAATTACCAAAGTTTGTACCTACCATCTACAATTTTTGAAGCAAGCCTTGGAAGTCGTTAAGTCTTTAAAGAGACAAGTAGCGGTTAGTCGGAATAAGAAATTACTATCAAGTGCCCAGTTACACTCTTCTGATAAATTTTCTTTAATAAACTTTGCCTGATAAAATAAAGTAGAAGACACAAAAAAAAAATCGACCCAATATATTTCTATCTAGGCAAAATAGACTGATGATATATAACGTAAAGTGCCCTAATTCCGTCCATTTTTGGCGATTTTTTTAAGTTTGTGCGACACTAAGCTATTGATAGATCATATAAAAAAAACTTTAAGTGTCATATGGAAGGATCGAATTTTCCCTTATTGAATAAAGTAAAGAATATTTTTATAAATAAACAATTATTTTTTTACCAAGAAAAATATAACACCAAATTAAAAATTTTTTTTTTCCTAATTCCGTCCACATAAATTTCAAGTTTCCTAAATCCGTCCACTGACATACCTAATTCCGTCCACCTATATTTTCATTCAGATTTTGTGTCTTTATAAAGATAAAAGTAAAAAATAACTCAAAACAATACATATATTTTTTTATTTAAAAATAAATATAGTGTTCATATAATTGAATATAATCTATCTATACCTCTACCAGGTGTATAACTAAGCAATGTCGTTTTTTTCTTAAAAAAAACACGTTTAATTCATGAGTTAAAGGAAGAATCGTTTATTCAAAGTATGCTCCCTTGCTTTTCATACATTTTTCCCATCTTTCAGGCAATTTGTGAATCCCACGCCAATAGAATTCCTTGGGTTTTTTGGAAAACCAATTATCAAGCCAAATTTTCACATTTTCGTAGGAATCGAAGCGCTGCTCAGCAAGTGCGTGTCCCATCGATGTGAACAAGTTGTAATCGGACGGGACCAGGTCTGGTGAGTAGGCCGCATGCGCGAGCACTTCCCAATTGAGTGCTTCCAACGTATCGCGAACCGGTCTTGCCGTATGTGATGGAGCGTTGTCATGGAGGAAAATGACTTTGTGTTGCCTTTTTTGATATTGCGTTCTCGTAAACGTTTGGAAACGGCCGACTGGCTCACATTCAACTGCTCTGCGAGTTCTTTTTTGTGTTTGGGAATCGTCTTCGTCGAATTACGCTTGCAGTTCGACGTCTTCGTACCTTTTCGGAGCTCCAGAGCGTTCTTTGTCCTTGACATCGAAATCACCACTTTTGAATCTTTGAAACCATCTTTCACACATTTTAACAGTTGCCACTTGTTCGGTGCGATTCCGCTGCTGTTTTCTTCAAATGAAAACACAGAATTAACATTGTCCGCGATTGCTATTTATTCGGCACGAAACTCGACATGTTGACTACGCTGAGAGTAACACGATAATGACGCTCGATTGGCGCGATAGTTAAGGTTGACGCATCACACTGTCAAAGTTTCATGACATTCGATAAATATTCAGGCTTGGGCGACATCTAAATATTCGAACCGACATTACTTAGTTATACACCTGGTATATATAAAGTTCAATGTGACATGTAGATATATATATACATGTACATATCTATGTATGTATGTTGCTTATGGACTCCTAAACCGTTCAACCGTTCAACCGATCGCCGAAAGATTTGGCAGCTATGTTTCTTATGGTCTGGAGAAAGCTCGTAGCATAGTTTGGTTTGGATAAAATGGGCGATGCCACGCCGCCCCATATAAAATAAAAACAAAATTCATCATATCTTATCAACTACTTGATGCAGATAAACGAAACTTGGTACATATATAAAAAGTAGAGACAGAAATAAGATTTAATGAAAAAATAGGTGGTGCCACGCCTCCACATAAGAAAACATCAACTTTTTACATCTCAGCAACTATTTGACGCAGATGAATAAGATTTAGTACATATGAGGAATTCTTTAAATTTTCTGGTTTTAGACGTGCACAAATATCGAATATTTAAAATTGAGGGCACACATCTGAAACCATTTTTAATCTATAGTTTGGACGTTTCTAAACAAACTGACCTAAAAAATTTGGGGGGAAACACCCCATTTAATTTCCCTTAAAGTTGTTAACATAAAATTATAAAATTTGATACACATGTTGACAATTGATTGCACTTTCTATTCATGATAAAAAAAAATTTAATAATTTTATTTTCCCATTTGTTTGTAACTTTTAAATAAACAATTGATGATAATTTTGTCTTCCCAATACGAAAAATTAAAATTTTTTTTTGTTTGGTAAGAGCCTTGAATATTGAAGATTGAATATAATTTTTTACTTGTGGCTTACTTTCCGAGTTATTGAGCTAAACTTTTTTCATGCCTCTCACAACCAGACCCACCACGATTTTGGCGACTGACGCTTAGTTCCATTATCAACCTTACTTAAACTAACAATTGCAAAAAAATTTGAGCGGGAAAAATTACCTAAAAAAATGCAACTCTGCCTCCCGTACTATTACGACCACAACCAAACAATTTTGGTCATCAATATTGATGAGCAGTTTTGACTAATAATGGAAATGCAATTGAAACTACTATTTTTGTTTACGAAAAACTGTAAAAGATTTTTTTCAAAATCGTAAAATTCCTTTTCTTTTAAACAAATATAAATATAGTGATTTCTATTTTTCTTATTGCGACATTAGCGGTCGGAATCAGGCACTTCAGTGGACGGAAACAGGCAAAATTACCACAGACCGGTCGGTAAATGGTGAACCTTGTGTTTTTTTGTATCAATTGTTTAAAAAAAAATTTAGAAATAAAAAGTATCATTTAAACTATTGCCAACTTATTTTTCCCGAAGTAAACATCTATAACAATAAATAAGTTAATTTAAGTGAAATTACATATCATATTTATATATCTTTTAGAAGATTCAAACCGACGTGCCGATAACTGGTCGGTAAGTGGTGCCTTTGCGTTAAGGGAAAATTCTATCCTTGTATATGGCATTTAAAGTTTTTTTATATGATCTATCAATAGCTTAGTATCGGACAAACTAAAAAAATTCCCAAAAGTGGACGGAATTAGGGCACTTTATGTTATTCAATCTTCAACTTTCAAGGCTCATATAAAAAAAAAAGATTTTAATTTTTCGTATTGGGAAGACAAAATTATCATCAATTGTTTATTTATAAGTTACATATAAACAAATTTAATATTATTAAATTTCTGATATGAAATCGATATGTTTTCATCTTCTCTCCAACATTGATCTTAACATCATTCTTCACTTGTGGCTTACTTTCCGAGTTATTGAGCTAAACTTTTTTCGTCGGCCTCTCACAACCAGACCCACCACGATCCTGGCGACTGACGCTTAGTTCTATTATCAACTTTACTTAAACTACCAATTGCAAAAAAATTTAAGCGGGAGGAAATGACCTTCAAAAATGCAACGCTGCCTCCCGTACTATAATGACCACAACCAAACTATTTTGGACATCAATATTGACGAGCAGTTTTGACTAATAATGGTAATGCAATTGAAACTACTGTTTTTGTTAACGAAAAACTGAAAGATTTTAATCAAAATAACGCAAAGTCACCACTTAACGACCACTTATCGGCGCATCTGTTTGAATCTTCTAAAAGATACATAAATATGTCATGTAATTTCACAAAAATTAACCTATTTATTGTTATAGATGTTTACCGTGGGAAAAATAAGTTAACAATAATATAAATGAAAGTTTTTATTAATAAATTTTGTTTTTAAAAAATTGATACAAAAAACACAACGTTCACCATTTACCGACCGGCCTGTGATTATTTTGTCTGTTTCCGTCCACTGAAGCACCTAATTCCGACCATTAATGTCGCAATAAGAAAAAGCTATAGTTTTTCAGATAACATTTATTATAAACGTAAAACTTAAATGTAATTTACGATTTTGATCAAAATCTTTTAATTTTAAACAAACAAAGTTAACTTCTAAGTATAATTACCTATATATATCAGAGAAATTTCGACTTGACCAGATCTGATCCATTTTTCATAGTTGTGAAATTTTTAACGACCATCTCCATTTTCGAAAAAATAAGGTTTTTATTGAAAGTTTGAAATTAACATTTCTCGTTCAGATCTGAAAATCATATTTTTCGCCCAAAATAGCTATGTTTGCTCAAAATTATAGTATTTATTAGAAACATTAAAACGGTGAAAGGTGGGTCAAATCTTATCGTATGGAGATTTTTCGGACATAAAATCGATGTATTTTCATCTGCTTTACAATAATGGTCTGAACATAATTTTTTACTTGTGGCTTACTTTCCGAGTTATTGAGCTAAACTTTCTTCATCGGCCTCTCACAACCAGAGTCACCACGATTCTGGCGACTGATGCTTATTTCCATTATCAGCCTTACTTAAATTAACAATTGCAAAAAAATAAGCGGGAGGAAATGACCTTCAAATATGCAACGTTGCCTCCCGTACTATTAGGCATGTTAATGTAAATTTAAAACCTAAATCAATAGAGCAATTATGTGTGCAAACAGGAAAATAAGGTAAAAACGTAAAAGTTTCATGTCAAATTATGGCAAACCTTATAAATTTAAACTAGGACGTATACACGTTCGATCGTAGAATAATGTATAGATTGAATAATCTAACAAAAATTATACGTTCTTAGTCTAACTAGACACAAAATCTATATTTTTTTACGAAGCTTAAAAATCCTGTTACCGAACAAATAGTCGGAATGAGGAACGTAGGAGATTTTTACGTAACCACATTCCGCCCGTTTTTAATCACTTCACAAATCTTTTAAATTAAATTAAAAAGTGGTAATTACTTTGTAATTATGGTAAACATAAATATATGAACACAATAAAATATTAAAATATTTACAGCTCAGTTTATTTCTGCTGAAAATTCGATAAACTTAAAACTCCGTTTTTATCTTTTTTTTACACTCGCGAAACCATCGAACCGCACCGCTGCGTAGTTTAGACTCAACTGACAAAAATTCCGTTGAAGCTTTAAACTGATTTTTTGACAGTTGACGTATCGATATTGAAAGAATGAAATGCGTTAACTTTCGTAAACTTTGCGCGGGAAATTGATTGACTTTTATAGAGTGTTTTAAAGCGGACGGATATATGAACTCGGTCGGCGACCGGTGCCGTTGCGTTATATGAAATAATTGGATACGAATAACACTTTTAGATCACTCGAAGGCGTTCGATTCTGTCAATCATGCTATTCTATTTTCTAAGCTTAAAAATCAATTCAATTTTTCAAAGACAGCAATACTGCCGTCAGAAGCGAAATAGGCGTATCTAAAAAAAACTCGTTTCGAGATAATTGATGTTTTGTTTATGTCAATTTGTTGAAATACATGTGAAATTGAGAAATAGGTCATTTTCTTAGGCGATTTATAGGTTTGAATTAAGATACCGGCATTAGACGCAGTTCATTAGATGCGTAATTTCTTAAGCTATCCGATGCTATAAGAATATCGAATATCAATTTTTTTGAGATACGCCTTTTACGCTTCTAACGGCAGAATAGATCTCTTAAAATCATATCTTATAGACAGGACGCAAGCAGTAAGTGGAGAAGGTTTCATTTCTGATTTCCTGCCAGTGCCTAAAGGCGTTCCTCAAGGGTCTGTGTTAGGGCCTTTGATTTTTGTAATGTATGTATGTCAATGACCTACCAAATGTCTTAAAAAGTTGTGAAATCCACTTATATGCGGATGACGTTCAGCTCTACTTAGGTAGTGAACTCAAATGCCTTAATACCTGCGTTGCTGAGCTCAACAAGGACTTAAGTCGCATTCTGATTTGGGCAGAAACAAATTACCTCACCCTAAATCCCAGCAAATCAAAAAGTTTACTGTTTTGCAAAAGAACTCTTGACCATGATATTTTGCCTAAAATATTGCTTAACGGTTCTGAACTTCAGCTCGTACGTAACGTTAATAATCTTGGTATAGTTTTCAATAAAACGCTAAATTGGAACGAGCATATACTCAAAACTATCGGTAAGGTATATAGCATGCTACGGGTATTATGGGTTACGCAGTATTACACGCCATTTAAGGTACGTCTATTGTTAGCGAAAAGTTACCTCATTCCAACATTGCTTTATGGCTGTGAATTGTTCGCTAACTGTGACAATCATTGCAGACAAAAACTAAACGTTATCTTTAACAATATAGCAAGGTATATTTATGGCTTAAAGCGTTCAGATCGATTATCTGCCTATTCCAAAAAAAATCTTCGGTGTCTCTTTTGATGATTTATTGAATATTCGAACTCTGCTGCGGTTGCATAAAATTATTTTTACTAAAGAGCCGGAATATCTTTATTCGCGGCTCAAGTTTTCTCGTTCTGCTCGATCGAGACAAATTGTTCAGTTTGAACATAGGTTTTTAATATCGGATCGACAATTTTATGTTCATGCAATTCATCTTTGGAATGCGTTACCAACACGATTACTTGATTTAAGTAACGCAAAACAGTTCAAGTTTTATATTTTCAAACATTTTTGCGAAGGAACTCACTAAAATATTTTCATTGTTTTTTTTTAGTATTAGCTTGCCGAAAACCTTTTATTTTATTATGTTTTGTAAAATTTTCATTGTATCATCTGTATTAGTTTAATAATTAGTTTTTTGTTTTAATAATTATTTATCAAATTTACTTTATTAAATATTACGTAGTTGTGACTTAAGCTTGTCAAATTCAGGATAGCTATATTATCTTGTAGCCTAAGGATATTCAAAAAATCAATAAATAAATAAATAAAATAAAATTAAATATTAAACTGTAGTAAAGAAAACGCAGGCTGTACTTTTAATTTTGAAAGGAATACAAAAGAAAACGCGAATTTCGATTTTGATTTTACAAAATATGACATTTTATTGATTTACAAAATCGATTATTGGGTAAACTCAGAAGAGTCGTGCTGTAGCGAAATTGTTACAAATATGATTGCACAATAGGGTGGTTCAAAATGCAATACATGTTCCGATTTTTGGTGCTCAGGCCCAAAAATATATCTTTAGCCCATGGAGCTATTGTACCAAAATTTCAACCGAATCGGACCATGGGAAGGCGTGTCAGTGGGCCGATTTGTATGATTTTTGTGCATTTTCGAGATAATTTTTTAATATTATTTCTTTTAATTAATAAAAATATCAACTTCGAGGTATATTCGTGGCTATCATTTTTTACGGACTCAGTATGATGTGAAATATGTGTAAAAATTGTAAATCAGAAAATCGCCACAAATTTGAGTATTGATTCATTGACACGAATGTTAAAAATGCTAAAAATTCTGACATACTTCCACTTTGCCCGCTCGAAACCATAACTATTTTATATTTTTCGGCCACGGCACTATGCGTAATCGATTGGGAATCTTCTTTTACACAGAAAATGATATGTCAAACATTTTTTGTACCAACGATGCGATCTGGAGAAATATTTGATTAATAAAAGCAAGCATTTTCGTCATAGGAAAATAAAGATTTTAAGTTTATTTTTGTTCAAGAAACGCTAATATTTCATATTTTTCAATTTTGTAGGTTTTTTTTCAGTTTTCGGCGGCAACTTTAAGTATTTTGTGAATCTGATTTTCGTGCTCCCTTATCTGTTTGTTGAAATTTTGCACAAGATCAATCGTTCTTTTTGCGGTGTCGTTCACAATATGTAATTTTTGGGCCACAATCTTCGAACACTTGTACGATTCGTCATTTGGCCAGCGAATGGGGCCATTTTCCAGAAAATCTTTGTTGTGAATGACGCCGCGGAAAGAGCAATTGGTCTTTGCAAAATTTCAACAAACAGATAATGAAGGACGAAGATCAGTTTTAAAAATTACTTTAAATGGCCGCCGAAAACTGAAAAAAATCTAAAAAATGGACAAATGTGAAATATTAGCGTTTCTTGAACAAAAATAAACTAAAAATCTTTATTTTCCTATGACGAAAATGTTTGCTTTTATTATTCAAATATTTCTCCAGATCGCATCGTTGGTACAAAAAATGTTTGACATATCATTTTCTGTGTAAAAAAAGATTCCCAATCGATTGCGCATAGTGCCGTGGCCGAAAATTATAAAATACTTATGGTTTCGAATGGGCAAAGTTGAAGTATGTCAGAATTTTCAGCATTTTTAACATTCGTGTCAATGAATCAATACTCAAATTTGTGGCGATTTTCTGATTTACAATTTTTACACATATTTCACATCATACTGAGCCCGTAAAAAATGATAGCCACGAATATACCTCGAAGTTGATATTTTTATTAATTAAAAGAAATAATACTAAAAAATCATCTCGAAAATGCACAAAAATCATACAAATCGGCCCACTGACACGCCTTCCCATGGTCCGATTCGGGTGAAATTTTGGCACAAGGGCTGCGTAGGCTCAATGAATGTTTTCAGGCCTGAGCACCAGAAATTTGACGGCATTTAATTTTTCCATACGATTTTGAACCAGCTTATTGCACAACTGTTTATATCTGGATATGATATTTCGGTTTCGGTTACGGATACGGATATTAAAAAATCTTTATTTCGGTTTCGGTTACGGTTATGGATAGTGTTTTTTTTCGATTATCCAGTGGTTTCGGTTACGGATACGGATATCCATAACACCCCTAGTTGATAATATCTTTAAGTCTGAGTTTCAATCTAACAAAACTAAATTGTTTATCCCTTTACTTCCAAAATGTAAGGGGTATGCGTTCAAGAGCGCATGACATTTTTTTATCTACTCAAAACTTTTCTGATGATATTATAATTTTTACCGAGACTTTGCTTAACAGCTCTTTTCTCAATCAGGAGCTGTTTGATAATAGCTTTAATGTTTTTAGAAGGGACAGATATGTGGACGACTCGTCTCCTGTTGGAGGGGGTATATTAATTGCTATAAAAAATAGTCATACTAGTTCTGTAATTAATATTCCCTGTGCTGCTAGTATTGAACTTTTATGTGTTAAGGTAATTTTTTCTAAGTCCAATTTGTACATCCTTAACGCCTACATTCCTCCCAATGGTAGCACAGAAGTCTACGAGCACTTTTCGAGGGCCGTAGAATTTGTCATAGATAAACTTTATACCAATGACCATATTTTATTGTTAGGTGACTTTAATTTGCCTGACTTAAAATGGAATATTTCGGACAACGGTACATATTATTTTGTATCTAGTCCAATAACTCGACAAGAACAAATTTTTGTTGACGAAATCCTGTCTAATTTACAACAAGTTAGTTGTATTAAAAATTCCCACAATCGACAACTGGACTTAGTCTTGACTACAGACAGTAGCAATGTTGTTGTGCAAAATGCTCCTCATGCTTCATCTGCGGTTGATGCGTACCGCGTAGATGCGTAGAAATATTGCGGGTATAATTTACTTGCATCAGCTTGTATCAGGGTCGCTTGCTGCGCCAGAGCTTCTGAATTATATTCATTTTAACACTAATCGTAGGAGTAATCGTAACTCATATCAGATATTTTACCAACCAGTCAGTAGAATTAATTATATGGCTACAGCTCTTTTTAATCGTATGACTACTCTAATTAACAATTGCGATGAATATGATATTAGCTTGTCAAAAGGTCAACTCGAGCTTAGATTGAAAAATAACTAACTATAGCTAATTTTGTAGCTTAATGGTTGTTGGTCTTTATGTTTGTGTTGTCCGAGCCCCACCGCATGATGGGTAAATTTTTTCTAACAATTATGCCTTAGGTCATTTAAATAAATCCATACAATTGCATTCATGCAATTTTATGCTTATTTATTTATGATCTGAGTGGGTATGTTGAGAAAGTGCGACAAAGCTAAGAAAAAATTATAAAAATATAACAAATTAATTTGCATGTATAATTTTTTCATTTCCATAATTTATTAATAAGCTTTTTACTTGGTTTAAAGCTTCAAGCTAAATTGCTAAGAAGGCTAATAGCTGTAGTAGCTAAACTCTATTATTATTATTAGAGCGCTGCCAGCTGTACGGCTACGTCGCTATAGACGAGTGAGTTTCTTTGTGCTTCGCAACTATGGCAACTTTTCCTCCTACAGCTGCAAGCGCACCCCACTTCATCTGCGTACCAAGTGTGTTTGATTTTATAATGTAATACCTAGAAAAAAAAAACATGGAGACTGAATGTGTGGGTTCTTTTTGAATGAAATCGGTCCATTTTTCCTGAATTTTTGATCCCAACTCATTTTTTTATAGTAAGTATTCGGTCATGAAGAATGAAATTAGTAGAAAAATAGCAAATTTTTTTGATAACTTTCAAATAAAATAAGGAATTATTTTATTCATCAAAGTATGCACCCATATTGTTTATACTAAAGGGCTGCACAAGACATCTTGAAGCGCAAACATTGTTATGACTTTAATTCAATTGACTGATCGAGTGTTGCCATTGCTTTTGCTGCATCAAACGAATAAAGTCCTGATGCTCTTCGCATACACGACAAAAAACGAACAACAAAACTTTATGTCAATGAAATGAAGAACAACACAATAGTAAACAGCATTGTCAATATTGTGATTCTTAAATTCCGTTGTGGCAATATTGAGCAACTAGAAAGTATAAGCAAGGGTAATATGTTATACATTTATGTATGTATGTATGCTCTTTAATGAACAGTGTTACAATTAAAAAACGATTAGGGCTACAGGGGCCTTATTATGAAATGATTCTATGTGGGTGTTATTAAAAAAAACCAAAAAAATTGTTCTTTATTTTAAGTTACTATCATCAATAAGTCCCCTGAGGAAGCCTAAAATCCATTGGCGAAACGTTGGGTAAAAGGATGGAATAAAATTTGTTTTATTTGCATCATTAATATATTGACCTAAAAAATCAAAACATTCATACTAACGCAAAAGCACCACTTAACCACTTATCGGCGCGTCTGTTTGAATCTTCTAAAAGATACATAAATATGTCATGTAATTTTACTAAAATTAACCTATTTATTGTTATAGATGTTTACCGTGGGAAAAATAAGTTAACAATAATATAAATGAAAGTTTTTATTAATAAATTTTGTTTCTAAAAAATTGATACAAAAAAACACAACGTTCACCATTTACCGACCGGCCTGTGATCATTTTGTCTGTTTCCGTCCACTGAAGCACCCAATTCCGACCGTTAATGTCGCAATAAGAAAAAGCTATAGTTTTTCAGATAACATTTATTATAAACGTAAAACTTAAATGTAATTTACGATTTTGATCAAAATCTTTTAATTTTAAACAAACAAAGTTAACTTCTAAGTATAATTACCTATATATGTATATCAGAAAAATTTCGATTTTACCAGATCTGATGATTTTTCATAGTTGTGAAATTTTTAACGACCATCTCCATTTTCGAAAAAATAAGATTTTTATTGAAAGTTTGAAATTAGCATTTCTCTTTCAGATCTGACAATCATATTTTTCGCCCAAAATAGCTATTTCTGTTCAAAATTTTAGTATTTATTAGAAACATTAAAACGTTGAAAGGTGGGTCAAATCTTATCGTATGGAGATTTTACGGAAATGAAATCGATGTATTTTCATCTGCTTTACAATACTGGTCTGAACATAATTTTTTACTTGTGGCTTACTTTCCGAGTTATTGAGCTTAACTTTTTTCATGCCTCTCACAACCAGAGTCACCACGATTCTGGCGACTGACGCTTATTTCCATTATCAGCCTTACTTAAATTAACAATTGCAAAAAAATAAGCGGGAGGAAATGACCTTCAAATATGCACTTCACAAATCTTTTAAATTAAATTAAAAAGTGGTAATTACTTTGTAATTATGATAAACATAAATATATGAACACAATAAAATATTAAAATATTTACAGCTCAGTTTATTTCTGCTTAAAATTCGATCAACTTAAAACTCCGTTTTTATCTTTTTTTTACACTCGCGAAACCATCGAACCGCACCGCTGCGTAGTTTAGACTCAACTGACAAAAATTCCGTTGAAGCTTTAAACTGATTTTTTGACAGTTGACGTATCGATATTGAAAGAATGAAATGCGTTCACTTTCGTAAACTTTGCGCGGGAAATTGATTGACATTTATAGAGTTTTTTAAAGCGGTCGGATATATGAACTCGGTCTTCAACCGGTGCCGTTGCGTTACATAAAACATATTGGTCATACAAATACATACTGGTTACACTGTAGGTAAATTTCCAACTTTTGAAAAGACACACAAAAGCGCTGAAACACGTCAACTTATTTTTCGGTCGTAAAATGTAGTGGCATACTCAGTTTTTCCCAATCAGATCAAAATCTCGAGATATTTGCGATTCAAATTTAGTCAATTTTCGACCCTTTTTTGCAATATTTTTCTTAGTTTCGGAGAAAAAGACAATGATATATGTTTCGAAGTTAAATTATATATTATTTGTTAATCGAAACATAACTCGTACAGTAACAACCGTTAATTTTCAGACGTATACAATTGGCTTATAAAAATATTTATACATTTTGCTTTCTACAAAGAAAAATTTTATATTAGTTTTAATAATAATTTTAGGTTACGTATTTAATGTTTGAGCATTAAACTATGGGCTTTCGACAGGAAATTGCGAAAAATAGTTTCAAATAATAATGTACCAAATTTCATTCGATTTCGATGTCATTTTCTACATATGTATATAAGAAAAATATAGCTAAAACAGGGGTTTAAAAGTGACAAAACATCAATCGGGAATATCACAAGAATTTGATCTAATTGAAAAAAACTGAGTATGCCACCGTATTCTACTACCAAAAATTAAGTTGGGGTGTCTCGGCGTTTTTGTGTGTCTTTTTTAGGTCCCTACAGTGTTATTAGAAACATCTAATTTTGAAAAATTTTTACGTAAATTTCATACAAGTAACAAAAATTTTTAGAAAAGTTTGATTGCCAAAGGCACCTGATCGTATCACTGTACCTTTTTAAATCACACTTTCTCCTTAAATTGCCCCGCATTCTTCAACTTATGATGCAAACAATGTGTGCATATTTCGCTGTTTACCTACAAACCAATAACAACGAATTGACTAGTGTACTTAGTGCTCTTGCTGTTGCTATGTTTGCTTTTATATTTCTCTTTATTGTCATATACTGTGGTTGACGCTGTCAAAAGAAGATCGTGTCATGACGAACCAGGCAACCGGTTTTCTACACGACCCGACTTATTCACTACAAGCTATGTTATGACAATACTCAATACAGAAAAATTAAGTACTAAGAGGCGATAAGCGATACTGTGAAGTATTGTCCTGCATAGAATAGAATGTCTTGTGCAGCGCTTTAGTATATACCCTCTTGCCATTTAAGCGGCAGGTGGTTCAGGCCGGTGGTATAAGACGTTAGCAGACGAGAATCAATAAATTCCTGGATGCCCATTTTTACAGCATTGTCGGAATTAAATGGTTTTCTTATTGAAAAATTGAGGAAGAAGTGGTAGTCAGTGGGGGGAGCCAGGTCTGGTGAGTGCGGATGATGATGAAGAAGTTCCAACTCTAATTCCTACAGTTCTGCAACAGTCATTTGTGTAGAGTGTGATCTAGTGTTATCATGCAATAAAATAGGAGCTGATCTGTTGGCCAATCTAATCCGTTTTCCTTTAACTTCTTACATCATTTGATACTGTCTGCTACGTAGTAACTCTAGAGCCAAATACACTAATGTTCGGCGCGGTCTGCCATGTCATAGGTCCACGTAAGAACTTAACTTCAGTGCGAATTTCCGACCGATCCATTTTCAACAAAAATAATTCTTAAAAAAATGTTTTTATATTATTTAGAGGTTACAATGATATCTTTTAACAGGCGAGATATGTAACTTACATATAATGTGTGTGTCAAACCAAAAAAAAAAAAAGTAAACATATAAGGCTTGCCAAACTCTTCCAAATCGGCTTAAAGGATACTAATTAATCTTCCTAGCAGAAGACGAAACTAGTAGTACATACTAGCTTTAGCCCATTTTTTATTTTTAATCTATGATAAGTGTAATTTGTTTAATGTTTACACACACGCATTATATCGAACAGTAAGCTCAATAAAATAATATTTGTAATTAAATATTTTTCTTAAAAGAATATGAAACTTTTCTTTTTAGCGGCTAAAAGGTTTTTTCCTGTAAGAGGCGTGACATCATCCCACTAAAAACAAATTTATTTTCTCAGGAATCAGTTTATCCCAATACTAAATTTGATCAAAATCGGTGTAGATGCTTTGCTTTGGCATATTCACTCCAATTACTGATGCAACATAATATTTGTAGGGGAATAGGACTAAAGGTAGATGCATTGCACCATCTGCAGCTAGTTATTGTTAGCAAGACTTGTTTATAGGCATTATATGTAGTAAATTACTTTCCTCCAGATCTATTGTTACTTTGAAAACCAGCTTTTAATATTATGCTCCGATACCAGTACCCTGCACGAAGGCATCGATGTGATACTCTTTTAGCAATTTCTGTGACACGCGCAAGGATTCCATTGAACCTACTACTCCTTAATCGGCTGATCATCTTTAAACTCATGCCTTTCATTAATTTTGAAACAGAATCGACTAGTTAGGTGAGAGGAAATTCCAGTTCACAGATTCCTATAATCCATTTGACTAGAATATTTTCTTTCTCTATTGTTAACACGGTCGGACAACCAACATTTCCAAGACTTTTGTTTTTATTTTGTAGTAAGTCTATAGTAGTCTTTGGAACGCTGTTTATTTTGGCAGCTTGCCTAATGCTACATTTTTTCTCTTTTACATTAAATTAAAGCCATCTCTAGATTTTTGCAAAGGTGTGTTAAACGTTTTTGGAATCCATGGTGATTACACAGGTCAACAAAATTTGATCAAATCTTTGTTGCTGAAACTGTAATATACTCTTCCAAAGGTTTTTGATGAATTCAAATCCGAGGTCAGAATTAGAGATATTCTAACTTGAAAGTGCGAAAATTACGGTTTTTCGAGATATTTGAGGTAAAGTTGCATCGAAAGGTATTTTTTTTTTATATAAAATTTTTAATGGGGTCCAAAAGAACTACTGTTTTTTTTATTTTTAAATTATTATACAGGTCTCCATACAAAAATCTTACGATATTTTGATGAAAAAAAATATGTCGATACAATTCAAAGTGTGTTTTTAAAAAAAATAGTAGTTCGATGCAACTTTGCTTCAAGTATCTCGAAAAATAGTGACCTACGCACTTTTAAGTTAAAATATCTTACAAAGTAGAGTGAATTCAGCGAATCTGTTTCAATTTTCGTATTTAGTATACCGATTCGACGAATCTGTTATTATTTTCGAATTAAGTAAACCGGGATAATTCAAGATCGACTTCAAAACCTCAGGCAACAAAATTATTGTTGCCTTGTGTTATCTGAAACAATAACAAGCGGTCGCAATACAGACAACTTGTGGATACTGAGGACTGTCCCAGAAAAAACTTAAGTTTTGTTTTTCAGTTATAAAAAATTCCCAAAATATTGTTGGTCTTTTTTTTTTTGTTAATTACGGCTAGTGTTTAAAATATAAATAACTAAAAACTAAT
This sequence comes from Meiosimyza platycephala, assembly GCA_963662105.1. Classification (NCBI taxonomy): domain Eukaryota; kingdom Metazoa; phylum Arthropoda; class Insecta; order Diptera; family Lauxaniidae; genus Meiosimyza; species Meiosimyza platycephala. Next base: position 63,709,665 of record OY759211.1, on the reverse strand, counting down.
TAACCATTTGTTTTATTCCATAAAAATATCTTACTTTTTTAAGGCCCTTCATAAAATTTTGCAGTTGTTTCATCACAGTGTTATAATTTTTTTGCAGTATTACCACTCTTTCGAAAATCTCTTTTCATTTAAGCCCTAGTTATATCTCTCAATTGGGCGAAGCTCTGGGCAGTTGTTCGAATTTGCTATTTTTGGTACAAAATTGATCTTTTTACTTTGATACCTTGCCATCGTAGGTTTAGAGTAATGTGACCAGATATTTTTGACCAAAACGCGGAGCAGGAAAAAGTTAATGCAACTTTTTTTAAGATTCTTTTGTTTTAACTGCAAAAAATTGTATGTAGGTACTGAAAAGGTCCTCACTTTCAAATCCCGGAAACAGTAGCAAATCAGATATTCCATTTATTTTTAAGGAAAATCATATATTGACTATTTCCAAACCAAATCCATTTCAAACCATACAGTCGGAGTGACTTCAAATTGCGGAATTGGTTGCTGAGTAAATATGTTGTTTTTCAAAGTAATTAACGGAACATATCTAATCCCCCGATTTGATTGAAATTTTTTACGAAGTTATGTCCATTTAAAGTTTTAATGTCACAGCTTGAAAAGCCGCTGAAAATTTTTTCAAAATAATTGCATTTTCATGCAAGTCAAAATAATTAATTTTTATATAGCTTCTGTGGGCTTTGAATGTTTTGTTTGCTTGACTTTGTCAGCGAAAAAGTTAAATTTGCGAGACCCTTTCACTCAGCAAAGCAAAGTAAGCAAAATCAAATTTAACTTATGCCATAATTTAGTGCTTATTAAGTGCTAATTTAGTGCTGTAAAAAAAAATTTAGTGCTGCACGAATTCTTGAAAAAATTAAGGATTTTGCTAGCTGAATGAGAAGCTAGCAAAGCATATATGAAAATTTTTAGCAAAATCAAATTTAAACTATGCCATAATTTAGTGCTTATTAAGTGCTAATTTAGTGCTGTAAAAAAAAATTTAGTGCTGCACTAATTTTTGAGAAAATCCTATTTTTTTGAATTTGTTAACTGCATGAGAAAGGTTAAGGTGAGGTACGTTAGAAATAGTTAGCAAAATCAAATTTAACCTATGCCATAATTTAGTGCTTAGTAAGTGCTAATTTAGTGCTGCAAGGAAAAATTTAGTGCTGCATGATTTTTAAAAAAAATCAAGGTGTTTGCTAGCTGAATGAGAAGCTAGCAAAGCATATATGAAAATTTTTAGCAAAATCAAATTTTTCCTATAGTGCTGCACTAATTTTTGAGAAAATCCTATTTTTTTGATTTTGCTAGCTGCATGAGAAAGGTTAAGGTGAGGTACGTTAGAAATAGTTAGCAAAATCAAATTTAACCTATGCCATAATTTAGTGCTTAGTAAGTGCTAATTTAGTGCTGCAAGGAAAAATTTAGTGCTACATGATTTTTAAAAAAAATCAAGGTGTTTGCTAGCTGAATGAGAAGCTAGCAAAGCATATGTGAAAATTTTTAGCAAAATCAAATTTTTCCTATGCCATAATTTAGTGCTGTAAAAAAAAATTTTGTGCTGCACTAATTTTTGAGAAAATCCTATTTTTTTGATTTTGCTAGCTGCATGAGAAAGGTTAAGGTGAGGTACGTTAGAAATAGTTAGCATAATCAAATTTAACCTATGCCATAATTTAGTGCTTAGTAAGTGCTAATTTAGTGCTGCAAGGAAAAATTTAGTGCTGCACGATTTTTAAAAAATTTGATTTTGCTAAAAATTTTCATATATGCTTTGCTAGCTTCTCATTCAGCTAGCAAAAACCCTGATTTTTTCTAGAATTCGTGCAGCACTAAATTTTTCCTTGCAGCACTAAATTAGCACTTACTAAGCACTTACTAAGCACTAAATTATGGCATAGGTTAAATTTGATTTTGCTAACTATTTCTAACGTACCTCACCTTAACCTTTCTCATGCAGCTAGCAAGATCAAAAAAATAGGATTTTCTCAAAAATTAGTGCAGCACTATAGGAAAAATTTGATTTTGCTAAAAATTTTCATATATGCTTTGCTAGCTTCTCATTCAGCTAGCAAACACCTTGATTTTTTTTAAAAATCATGTAGCACTAAATTTTTCCTAGCAGCACTAAATTAGCACTTACTAAGCACTAAATTATGGCATAGGTTAAATTTGACTTTGCTAACTATTTCTAACGTACCTCACCTTAACCTTTCTCATGCAGCTAGCAAAATCAAAAAAATAGGATTTTCTCAAAAATTAGTGCAGCACTAAATTTTTTTTTACAGCACTAAATTAGCACTTAATAAGCACTAAATTATGGCATAGGAAAAATTTGATTTTGCTAAAAATTTTCACATATGCTTTGCTAGCTTCTCATTCAGCTAGCAAACACCTTGATTTTTTTTAAAAATCATGTAGCACTAAATTTTTCCTAGCAGCACTAAATTAGCACTTACTAAGCACTAAATTATGGCATAGGTTAAATTTGACTTTGCTAACTATTTCTAACGTACCTCACCTTAACCTTTCTCATGCAGCTAGCAAAATCAAAAAAATAGGATTTTCTCAAAAATTAGTGCAGCACTAAATTTTTTTTTACAGCACTAAATTAGCACTTAATAAGCACTAAATTATGGCATAGGTAAAATTTGATTTTGCTAAAAATTTTCATATATGCTTTGCTAGCTTCTCATTCAGCTAGCAAAAACCCTGATTTTTTCTAGAATTCGTGCAGCACTAAATTTTTCCTTGCAGCACTAAATTAGCACTTACTAAGCACTAAATTATGGCATAGGTTAAATTTGATTTTGCTAACTATTTCTAACGTACCTCACCTTAACCTTTCTCATGCAGCTAGCAAAATCAAAAAAATAGGATTTTCTCAAAAATTAGTGCAGCACTATAGGAAAAATTTGATTTTGCTAAAAATTTTCATATATGCTTTGCTAGCTTCTCATTCAGCTAGCAAACACCTTGATTTTTTTTAAAAATCATGCAGCACTAAATTTTTCCTTGCAGCACTAAATTAGCACTTACTAAGCACTAAATTATGGCATAGGTTAAATTTGATTTTGCTAACTATTTCTAACGTACCTCACCTTAACCTTTCTCATGCAGTTAGCAAATTCAAAAAAATAGGATTTTCTCAAAAATTAGTGCAGCACTAAATTTTTTTTTACAGCACTAAATTAGCACTTAATAAGCACTAAATTATGGCATAGGAAAAATTTGATTTTGCTAAAAATTTTCACATATGCTTTGCTAGCTTCTCATTCAGCTAGCAAACACCTTGATTTTTTTTAAAAACCATGCAGCACTAAATTTTTCCTTGCAGCACTAAATTAGCACTTACTAAGCACTAAATTATGGCATAAGTTAAATTTGATTTTGCTAACTATTTCTAACGTACATCACCTTAACCTTTCTCATGCAGCTAGCAAAATCAAAAAAATAGGATTTTCTCAAAAATTAGTGCAGCACTAAATTAGCACTTAATAAGCACTAAATTATGAAATAGGAAAAATTTGATTTTGCTAAAAATTTTCATATATGCTTTGCTAGCTTCTCATTCAGCTAGCAAACACCTTGATTTTTTTTAAAAATCATGCAGCACTAAATTTTTCCTTGCAGCACTAAATTAGCACTTACTAAGCACTAAATTATGACATAGGTTAAATTTGATTTTGCTAACTATTTCTAACGTACCTCACCTTAACCTTTCTCATGCAGCTAGCAAAATCAAAAAAATAGGATTTTCTCAAAAATTAGTGCAGCACTAAATTTTTTTTTACAGCACTAAATTAGCACTTAATAAGCACTAAATTATGGCATAGGGAAAATTTGATTTTGCTAAAAATTTTCATATATGCTTTGCTAGCTTCTCATTCAGCTAGCAAACACCTTGATTTTTTTTAAAAATCATGTAGCACTAAATTTTTCCTTGCAGCACTAAATTAGCACTTACTAAGCACTAAATTATGGCATAGGTTAAATTTGACTTTGCTAACTATTTCTAACGTACCTCACCTTAACCTTTCTCATGCAGCTAGCAAAATCAAAAAAATAGGATTTTCTCAAAAATTAGTGCAGCACTAAATTTTTTTTTACAGCACTAAATTAGCACTTAATAAGCACTAAATTATGGCATAGGAAAAATTTGATTTTGCTAAAAATTTTCACATATGCTTTGCTAGCTTCTCATTCAGCTAGCAAACACCTTGATTTTTTTTAAAAATCATGTAGCACTAAATTTTTCCTAGCAGCACTAAATTAGCACTTACTAAGCACTAAATTATGGCATAGGTTAAATTTGACTTTGCTAACTATTTCTAACGTACCTCACCTTAACCTTTCTCATGCAGCTAGCAAAATCAAAAAAATAGGATTTTCTCAAAAATTAGTGCAGCACTAAATTTTTTTTTACAGCACTAAATTAGCACTTAATAAGCACTAAATTATGGCATAGGTAAAATTTGATTTTGCTAAAAATTTTCATATATGCTTTGCTAGCTTCTCATTCAGCTAGCAAAAACCCTGATTTTTTCTAGAATTCGTGCAGCACTAAATTTTTCCTTGCAGCACTAAATTAGCACTTACTAAGCACTAAATTATGGCATAGGTTAAATTTGATTTTGCTAACTATTTCTAACGTACCTCACCTTAACCTTTCTCATGCAGCTAGCAAAATCAAAAAAATAGGATTTTCTCAAAAATTAGTGCAGTACTAAATTTTTTTTTACAGCACTAAATTAGCACTTAATAAGCACTAAATTATGGCATAGGAAAAATTTGATTTTGCTAAAAATTTTCACATATGCTTTGCTAGCTTCTCATTCAGCTAGCAAACACCTTGATTTTTTTTAAAAATCATGCAGCACTAAATTTTTTCTTGCAGCACTAAATTAGCACTTACTAAGCACTAAATTATGGCATAGGTTAAATTTGATTTTGCTAACTATTTCTAACGTACATCACCTTAACCTTTCTCATGCAGCTAGCAAAATCAAAAAAATAGGATTTTCTCAAAAATTAGTGCAGCACTAAATTTTTGTTTACAGCACTAAATTAGCACTTAATAAGCACTAAATTATGAAATAGGAAAAATTTGATTTTGCTAAAAATTTTCATATATGCTTTGCTAGCTTCTCATTCAGCTAGCAAACACCTTGATTTTTTTTAAAAATCATGCAGCACTAAATTTTTCCTTGCAGCACTAAATTAGCACTTACTAAGCACTAAATTATGACATAGGTTAAATTTGATTTTGCTAACTATTTCTAACGTACCTCACCTTAGCCTTTCTCATGCAGCTAGCAAAATCAAAAAAATAGGATTTTCTCAAAAATTAGTGCAGCACTAAATTTTTTTTTACAGCACTAAATTAGCACTTAATAAGCACTAAATTATGGCATAGGAAAAATTTGATTTTGCTAAAAATTTTCACATATGCTTTGCTAGCTTCTCATTCAGCTAGCAAACACCTTGATTTTTTTTAAAAATCTTGCAGCACTAAATTTTTCCTTGCAGCACTAAATTAGCACTTACTAAGCACTAAATTATGGCATAGGTTAAATTTGATTTTGCTAACTATTTCTAACGTACCTCACCTTAACCTTTCTCATGCAGCTAGCAAAATCAAAAAATAGGATTTTCTCAAAAATTAGTGCAGCACTAAATTTTTTTTTACAGCACCAAATTAGCACTTAATAAGCACTAAATTATGGCATAGGTAAAATTTGACTTTGCTAAAAATTTTCATATATGCTTTGCTAGCTTCTCATTCAGCTAGCAAAAACCCTGATTTTTTCAAGAATTCGTGCAGCACTAAATTTTTTCTTTCAGCACTAAATTAGCACTTAATAAGCACTAAATTATGGCATAGTTTAAATTTGATTTTGCTAAAAATTTTCATATATGCTTCGCTAGCTTCTCATTCAGCTAGCAAAAACCTTAATTTTTTCAAGAATTCGTACAGCACTAAATTTTTTTTTACAGCACTAAATTAGCACTTAATAAGCACTAAATTATGGCATAAGTTAAATTTGATTTTGCTAACTTTGCTTTGCTGAGTTAATGGGTCTAAATTTGCGTACAATGTTTTCATATCTTTCCCATGATAAAAAGTTATTACAAAAATAACGGTAAAACAAAAATATGCAGAATGCAAGCACGATAATTTGGAATGCTGCTTTTGTTATTTGCTTTGAAAATAGTACCGTAGAGTGGCTTGGCAATGATGAAAAACAAAAAATTGACATTTCGATTTTGGAAAAAAAAATCTCCTGACCTCAAATATGTTTTTACAAGCATTGACCTCATGTCATTTCTCTCTCATATTTATACAAATAAACAATAAAATATTAAGCGCAAAAAAAATGGGGTTTTTGAGAAAATCAACCTTGTTTTTTTTTCATAAAAAGCGTTATAACTCCGCCAATTTTCAACATTTTTCAAAAGTTTTTAAAGATTCTGACAGAGGATCAGAAGTTCTATTAGAATCAAAAGGCAAAAACTAATTATTTTGATTTTGATGAAAATGCGACTATTTTGAAGCAATTTTTCAAGCTCTGACACTAAAATTTTAAATGGGCATAACTTCGTAAAAAAGGTTTTTCACTCAAATCGAGGGATGATATGTTCCCTTAATTACTTTGAAAAACAACATATTTAATCGGCAGCCAAGTCCGCCATTTGAAGTCACTCCGACTGTTTGGTTTGAAATGGATTTGGTATCCAGTTATTTGTATTATTTTTTGTATTTTCTAAAAAATAAAGGTTCTAACTCACCGAAAACCCTAGCAAAATGAGACTTATTATTTTCAATGAAAACGCGGAACGCGCGGAGCAGAAAATCAAAAAAGCGGACTTGCTCCGCGAAAAGCGGATCATATGGTCACGTTAGTTTAGAGTAATGAGAATAATTTTTTTTCTGAATGGAACTAGGGATCTTTTTAGCACGTTATTTTCGTCAAAATGGTGTCTAATAAAATTAGTTTCTGATGAAAATTGGCTGAGATAGTTATAGACGTTCAAAGTTGCCTACTTTTTCAATAAAGTAGAAGTTAAAAGTTAAAGTTTAAAAGTTATTTTCATCTTATCAATGATAATGATGAAGGTATTTATTCAAAATTTCGATATAAAATATATGATCTTAGGTATGAAAAAATTTATATTTTTCGGAGTTTTTAGATCAGTTTTTTAAGGTTATTTTGTTGAAAAAATAAGATTTTTATTTTTATAAAATGCCATTTCGATAGGAAACTTTATTCCCTACTAAAAATCTGATAATCACTATGTACCAAAAATGTATTGTTTTTGAGTTATAATTAAAAAAAATAAAAAAGGGAAAAATATGCACCGTTCGCAAAAGACCAAGCCTATTTGTGGATTTATCTTTTTAGGGTATAATTGAACATATAAAATAATAAAAAACCTTTATCCAAGTAGTTCCTTATTCTATTAAAAAGTCAAAGACCTATATACGGGATTGCATGAAAATATGGAAACTAGCTTTTTCCATTGATTTTTGAATAACTATTGCATTTTTTGTCCGATTGGAGCAAGTATATACTTAAAATATTTTTTAAGGAATGGGCTTTCATTCTAAATCTTAATAATATAAAGACATAGATTTTTGAACTACAACGGAGCAATTTAAATATTGTGATTTTAAAAGAAAACCAAAAAAATCATTTTGGACTTTGATCGCTTGTAACTCTATCAAATCTTATTCGATTCACTCAAACAGCATATCATTAGAAAAAAGACAAAAATATCTTTAGAATGGTGTACTTTGTAGTTATTTGAATCGAAAAAATGTTATGGAGATATGGGCAAATAAATGGAAAAAAGGCCAAAAAACGGTTTTTTGGGGATATCTCGAAAACGATTCTTAAGAAAAAAAAAAATGGTTGACATTTTTGGAATCTACGCCTCAAAATACATCGTAAAAAGTGCATGAGAAACCTGATCATTTTTTTTGTAGACAAGTGTAATCAACAAAACAAAAAAAAAAACAGTTTTTGCAGTATCTTTTTAACATAAGGTACCAAGTTTTTACATGGAGACCTCACCTATGTATACCGATGTTGTAACTCTTTAAATAGTTGCCAATCTCTCAAATTTTTAGCTAGAGCTCCAAAAAATTGTCACCAGATAGAGTTCATTGCGCAGATTCTGATAAACACTGTCCCTTTAAAAGTTGGTAGTTCGAGTTACCAACTTATACGTAGGACGTATCGATGTATTTTTATCATTTTTTTTTTCTTTGTGGGCCTTGTAGTCATTTACTTTTAAAGTCCACAGAAGAAACAATTCATTTTTCACTAGTTTTTAGGCCAATAAAAAAAACGATGCAGCGTTGAAAAGGAGCGTTCATTTGTTGCTGTTGTCTCAGCATTTGTTAACCAACACATAAGAGCTTAAAAAACTTTGCCAACAAGGGAAAAAATGGTTTCAGAAGGTATTTAGTTGGGATAAATTTTGGAGCAACGCTTCGAATGTTTTATGTTTATTCAAAATTAAGGTTTTTTTAATGAAACAGAAGAATATTTTAACGACACTTTTCGGTTTGGATATGGTTTGTGAAATATCGAAAGATGCGGATGAATGTTTTAAAAATTACTATAAGCTGCGAACCTTTCAACCGATCTCTACAAAATGGGTATCATTTGAAAAGTATACATAAGTAAACTTTTAAGTGTATCGCGGGTTGGCCACCCCTGCTCTACAGGGTGAAAATTGGTTTTTGGCTTTTTTATGGGGTGGGGTCAGCTCCGAAAGAATTTTAAACACCGCCATCGTGCTCAACATCCTTGAAAACGGGGATGAGAGATATTTTACCGATGGAAGACGCGAAATATGCAATTTTTCCATTTTGAGGGCGGCTTTTGGCCATTTTTGGGATGGGGTCAAGTCCAAATTAATTTTAAGCAACGCCATCGTGTTCAGCATTCTCAAAAATGGGAGATGACGCGGGTTTCCTCATTTACAAAAAAAAAAAAGTTCACCCTGTAGAGGGCAGTTTGGGGTGGGGCCAACTCTAAAACAATTTTAAACACCACCATCGTGCTCAACATCTTCGAAAACAGGGGAGGAGAGGAAGTGGTCTGGTTGCTGCTTAATATATTTGTATATTTTTCCGACTCACAGAATGTGCTAAGATGGGGATGAATTTTTGTAAAAATTACCATAAGCTGAGAACCTTTCAACTGATCTCTGCTAAATGGGTATCATTTGAAGGCTTAAGTTTACTTTAGCTCACATTCGCAAACCTTTTTAAAACCAAACTTATCTTATGTGCTTTTTAATTCTAAGAAGAAATATGTAATCAAAAAAAGTCGCTCGGATCTGGTTTCGGAGATATAGCCATTGGAAGTTGCGGATATAGCTTTTGGAAAAATCATTATAAGTTCGGAACCGCTGCATGGATGTCAAAAATATGGGTGTCCAAAGAAAGATAATTTAATGGCCTATAATAGTGGAGAGCAAGCCTAAGAAATTTAGCCCATAGTTTTGGAGATATTACAATTTTTCTAAAATTTTGACCAATTTTTTTTTAAAAAACCGTTATTTTTTCCAAAAAATGTCTGAATGACCTATAACTTTTTTAGCTTCTTAAAAAAGCTTAATTTATTCCCCTTAAAATGGTGTATCGTTTGTTCCAAATTTTTGCATATTTACCCCCTTTTTGACCGAAAAACAAAAAAATTTATACAATGAATTCTTATGAAAACTATGTATTTATGGACAAAAACAATAAAAAACCAACAACAACATCAAGAACAACAACAACATGAACAACAACAATAAGAACAACAACAACAACAATTATTATAAGACTATTCTCATTATAAAACTAAATCGCGCGCGCGATTTTTAATAAAAATTTTTCGCCTGCGGCGCTTTTTTTTTCAATGCGACACATTATAAAACACAAAAATTTTTATTAAAAAGAAAGAATCGTCTTATAATCCGTTATAATGATCCGTTATAAGACAATTCTCATTTTAAAACTTAAAAATTTTTATTAAAAATTGCGCGCGCGATTTTTAATAAAAATTTTTCGCCTACGGCGCTTTCTTTTTCAATACAACACATTATAAAACACAAAAATTTTTATTAAAAAGAAAGAATCGTCTTATAATCCGTTATAATAATCCGTTATAAGACGCGCGCGATTTTTAATGAAAATTTTTAAGTTTTATAATGAGAATCGTCTTATAATAATTGTTGTTGTTGTTGTTCTTGTTGTTTTTGTTGTTGTTGTTGGTTTTTTATTGTTTTTGTCCATAAATACATAGTTTTCATAAGAATTCATTGAATAAATTTTTTTGTTTTTCCGTCAAAAAGAGGGTAAATATGCAAAAATTTGGAACAAACGATACACTGTTTTAAGGGAAATAAATTAAGGTTTCTTAAGAAGCTAAAAAAGTTATAGGTCATTCAGACATTTTTTGGAAAAAAAAACGGTTTTTTAAAAAAAAATTGGTCAAAATTTCAGAAAAATCGTAATATCTCCAAAATTATGGGTTAAATTTCTTGCTTGCTTACCATTATTATAGGCCATTAAATTATCTTTCCTTGGACACCCAAATTTTTGATATCCATGCAGCGGTTCCGAACTTATAATAATTTTTCCAAAAGCTATATCCGCAACTTCCGATGGCTATATCTCCGAAACCAGATCCGAGCGACACTTTTTTTTTTCATACTTTTTATTTATTTTTAACCCCCTTTTACCCCTAAAAAAAAAAAAAAAAATTGGAGAATGTGAGCTAAAGTAAACCTGTTCCCATTTGAAAAGTATGCATGTAATCTTTTAAGTGTATCATTTGTTATAAATTCTTTTCTTGTTTTTTGTAAAAGGCGCAAGTCTTTTTGCTTTTCCATTTGAATGAGAACATATAGTTCCCAAAGTGACGGGGTTCGAACCTCCAAAATCCCCCTGCACACGAGCCTGAAGTACGATTACGATTTCTGTAGCGCAATATCCGTGGCGCCACGATTTGATGATGTTTTTCGATAAAACACGTTAAAACAAATTGAAAATGTTAAGTAAAGAAAATCGATATCTCGTTTAGTTTTCGAGTTATCAATACTTAAAAAACTTATTTTAATAGTAGGTATCATTAGAATTAAGATTTTAATGGTGCCGCAATTTAAGTATAGTTTTCAATAGAACAGCTCGAAATAAATCGAAAATGTTAACTTAAAAATATCGATGCCTCGTTTTGTTTTCGAAATATCGATAGTAAAAAATGGACATACTTTAGTATGTCCAACACCGGCTTCGCTAGCCACAGAAATTATACATAAAAACTAGGGTAAGTGGGTGGAGTTACGCAGCTCAGGACTTAAAACTCCCAAAAATGCAACATCAGTCCAACAACTACTTTGCTAGCCACAGTAATTTTACATAAAAATAACTCAAAAACTGAATGAGATATCGGTTTTTTTATTTAATAATTTCGATTTATTTTGACGTGTTTTATCAAAAAACCTCGTCAAATCGCGGCGCCACGCATATCGTAATAACTATCAAATCAAATTATTAAGTATCGTTTTCTCGAAAACCAAGCAAGATATCGATTTTGTTCATTTAATATTATCGATTCATTTTGTAGTGTTCTATCGTCAGATCAGCGGAGGTCGTAATCTCTTTATTTTGTTGCAGATTTAGTCCTAAGCTCAGCTTTGCTAAAAAAAATTTGGAGTTGTCCCTGAAGTAAAGTGTTCATTTCCATCTTATTTATTACAATATATTAATTAATTTAAAAAAAATTTTAAAAATTTATTTAAAAATTACGAACCTCCTTCTAGACACAATGCGATTACTGCTTTTTTTCTAATCCAAATTGTGTTGCGTATTGCGAAAATCTCGCATGTATAAAAAACTGGAAAAAAATATAAATCCAAAATGCTGAAGGAAAACACAATTTGAAATCCTTTATCGTGCCAGAAATGACGAACGTGGGTGACCAGACGAAAACTTTATCCAAATATGAAGGCAAGTAGTGGCTTTGGAAAGATGACTACTACAAGAACAATGGAGACACAAGACGTCAGCCGATATTTCCTTCGGAAAAGAGACAGCTCTTTTATGCTGCAATTTTTAGTTTTTTAATTTTGAGGCACTTTTTTCGAAGATTTTTTCTCTTTTTTCAATATGAAGGAAACTGACACATTATGCACTTATTTAACTTTTTCTAGTTTCCTTTTATCACTTATAATTTTCCACTTTTCGTTGACATTGCAATTTGCAAGATTTCTCCAATTTGGTATTTCAATTGAGTTTTGTTGGTTTTCCACTCGAAATCACTCGGGTTTTCCTGACTTTTTAACGCGTTACATGCAGGCAACGCAAAAGGGGCCAAAGTGCAATTTTTGTATTCATTTTTTTTTTTTTCGTTTTCAATTCTTCAAACTTGCAAATTTCTATTTTTACTTTTCATTAAATTTGTTTAAACTCGAAACAAAAGCACCCGACGCGAACGTCATCGACATCCGTCTGTCCGTCGTGTGTCGTGCTCACAACTGTCAACCACACACAAGCTAAGAATTATACGTTTTGTCCCGCTCACTCTACCACAATCCACATGGCTATTTAGATTACTTTTGGAATCGAAAGCAAAATACATACAAGCAAACGGTAGCACAGTAAAAATAACGCAACCAGCAAAAGTGAATCGCAATTTGGCTTAATTTTTTTTTTACTCCCGTTTTTCATGAACTCGCATTTCAGGTGTAGCCATTTCATTTAACAATGTAGATTTACCATAGCGTTCTTATAGAGATATAGGAAAGTATTTTTATCACGACACTTCACTTCAGTTTCTATTATGAAAGATTTTAAAAAACGCAGCACTACGAATTGATCTCAAAATATCGCTCAGCTGTGCTGTTTACGCTATGTGTGCAAATATGTGAATAAAAAAGTAAGCTCAGCACCCATTTTGTATTTCTCATTCCTTTAACGACAGCTGTCAAAATTTGCATCAATTTCTTGTATCTGACATTCGCTTTAGTAAATGAAGCTTTCGCCGGTTGTTTTTCATTAGTCCAGATGTCTCTTTCGTTCGGTGGCCATCATCATTTTAAAAGGTTCTTCTGCTGCATTACAGAGGGCTGCAACTTTGAAAGAGCATGTTCAACTAAAAAAAGGAATTCTTTTTTATTTGTGGGCAAATCTTCAAAAAGGACATTTCACGTGGCCAAAAAAGTGAGACAATAAGGCATAGCTCACACGAGCGTTTTTTCATCGCGCGTTAGCTAACGTTTTGAAGATATACATATGTAAAAATATTGTCAATTTTCTCTGGGACAGCATCGCTGTCCAGTAGAAACCAAACAAAAGAAGACGAGAAATCTGACAACTCGTGCTTTTAGCTATTTTGTCAAACTCAAGTTATGCAACCGGTAAAATGTCAATTATAATTCTCATAAGATAAAATTCTGACAAGCGCCCGTTTTTTAATTGTGAAGAGATCAAACAAAAACAAAACAGAACAAGTTCTTTTTACTAAAAAGACAGGCATAAAAATAAAGAACTGTCACTTGATTGACAGAATCCAAGATGGCGATTCAATATGGCGGTCAAATTTTTGAAAGTCAATCGATTTGCACAAAATTTGGAGGTCTTGAGGGTCACTGATAATGAGGTCAGATTTAACAAAATCAAGATGGCAGACGTATTTTTTAAATACAACCAATTTGTACCAAACTAACTGTACGGGGGTATTTGAGGTCGCCGATTATGAATCTGAGTTTATATTTTAAAAATTTTCAAATTCAAGATATAGGATTCAATATGGCAGACGTATTGTTTAAAAATCAACGATTAGCATAAAATTTGGTATACTGGGGTTTCTGGGGTCGCTGAGTGTGAATACAAGGTTAGAAATTTAAAATTCAAGACGACGGACCCAATATATGACGCGAAAAGTTGACCAACTTTGTATTTTGGTACGCTTTTTCGTATCTAGATGGTTAATCAGCTGATTCGAATTTTAGAAAAACATATCATCTTATTAAATAAACAAGTTTCATAAAAAAGTTTACGCGAAGAGACGCGGTATGAATTTGAGAAACGGTTTGCGTAGAAGGCCATGGCGCGATGAAGCGAAGGCACAACAACTGGGGTAGAAATTTTCGTCCGGATCGCATACGGTTTTATTAGAGATACGGTTTTGTAATGCATGGAGCCAGGCTAACCGGACCAGGTAAACTTAACATCAGTTTGCCTGATGTGGCAGCTCAGAAAAAATATGGTTAGCATGTAACAGTTTTTTTTACATTTTTTACCATATCTTCTGTATTGGCGCTATCTGGGTTAACTTGAACTTACTATTAATTTATTGGTGTTGCATTTTTAAAAATTCAAAGGAGAAGTAAAATTTTTTACCATGTCGCCCTGCGCCATTTAAGATGCTCATCTTAGCTTACTGAAGCTCTAAACATAATTAAAACGCGATGCGATTGCGGGGAAAAAATAAAACGTGATAACATGATTTTTCTATGTATTTACTGGAGAAAAATTTGCATTGGAAGCTCAAAAAAGATCTATTGCACATCTTGCTTTAACATATTGGAAAAATCATTTTGTCTCGTTTTGTTTCTTCTCGTTATCGTATCTCGTTCCAATTGTGTTTTGAACTTGAGCTACACTCATTATTTTTCCGAGACCCTAAAACTATATTACTTTTCTGTCAAAATGATAAATTGAATTTTAATTTTATATAGTTGCCAAATGATTATTTAAATAATATATATACTTATAGCCAGCCAAAAATAACAACAGGATGGCTGATGTCATTAAATTGCATATGTAACAATGGTGTTAACAGGGAATGCTCAGGTTCAACCCCCAGTGGACCCGACATAACTTCTTTTTTTAAATAAATAAAATTCCATTGAATAATTTACCAAGTTAACATGTTACTTGATGCAGCTGCGCGCAGGTTAGACAAAAATATAAATATTTTAATATATGACCAAGATGATCAGGGCCTTGTAGGATTTTACAGGATCTATATCCTACAGGCGATAATAAGTTCAACCACACCACCTGATCTGACTAGTCTATATTGTTCTTGATTTGGCTAAGCTAATCAGGACTGTACAGGTTTTGAATGGGCTTTCCATGAAACGGCATAAATGAAACGGCTAGTCAACTCCGGTCCTTACCAGAACCGTTAAGATCCGTTATTGATTTGGTAAAACTGATCAGGACTGGACAAAATTTTGTAAAGCTTTCCCTAATAGGGATTCAATATCCCCAATCTTTCCCATACCAGATCCAGAACTTCTAAATATGTTTTCACCTTTTAGATACCAATAAGTTTCACATATGGTTTCCTCTATTAGGGGGAAAATCCGGTGCAGACTATGGAAGGGCTTGCCTCATAGGAATTCCTACTCCGGTATCCAAGAGAAAGATAATCACATACAATCAGCAATTCATGGCAGAAGCAGATACATATTCAAAACAAAAATATCGAAGTTCATAGAGTAGGGATACTCAACTTCGGTGCCCAAAAGTCGACAGCGCATTGACGTTTATAACATAAATTTCGCGCTAGTATGTGTATAAATGTGTATAGAAACTCAAACGTAAACAAAATATTACCCAGTAGAAATTCGTGCATCATTGATGTAAATAAATGAGTAAACTGCGAAAGCATCGCATGGCTACACAAAAAATTTTTAAACTCAAAATTCATCAACAAAAATAAAAAGTACTTTTCGGAGAACTAAAACTATTTTTCTATGAAAATGAATTTTTTTACAACAATGATACACACAAGAGCAGTTTTTTAGTCTCGTATTTTTTTTACAAGTCAAAAATAAATGCGAAAAAAATTGCCTTTCGCAGAAATAATTTTGTTGACCTGAATTTTTCTCAACTGGCATTACTCAATTCATTTGCGCACATATGTTTTGTTGTTGCACATTTGATTCCGACTGGGCCTCTGGCATATTTATTTGACAAATGAACCAGCACATAGAGATCAGCAACTGCGCGGCGGGACGAATGATTGCACGTTTCATTGCTCGCGAACGCGGGAGGCCAAATGGTCAACCCTATCATAGAGCATTGATTAGCTGTGTATGTTTACTTTTGTAGTTAAATTTTTGAGAAATTACATTCTGCAATTTTACATAGTAGTTAATAACAGTACACTAATCTACAATCCTGAAAACTGCAGCCAACAGTCGAGTCCAATTTATTTTACATATGGGTATTTCCATTATGTCGAATGGGACTGTCGTACACTTTCAAAGTGGAATAAAAGTCAAAGTAAAACAATTTTTTTCCTTCTGTTATTTAAAGGAATAGCTCTTTGGTAGCATTATATTTGGTTCGTACAGGACAAAAAATGGATGTGTTTTCATGGTCATCTATAGAAAAGCAGAAGTCGGCAAAACCTGTCATAATTTTTTAATGCAACTAATTTTAAAATGTTATGGAATAATATCACTTTTTATTAAATTTCATTTAATTGAAAAATCGTATTTATTTTTTTCTTACCAAGTATAATATGACTCGCGACAGGACATTGCGAATGGGACATATTTTTCCATTATGGTTAACCTGGTAAATTTTTCATATAGATTTTGTATTTGAGATTTATATAGTAATTAAAAAGCAAATTTAATATTAATCATTGTAGAATTTTTAAAAAAATATGAATCTTTTATTTTTTGCTGTTTAAACATTTTTTCCTGTAAGGGGCGTGACATCGCCCCACTTAAAACAAATTTCTCTTATCAGGAATCAGCTTTTCACCATACCAAATTTGATCAAAATTGGCGGAGCGGCTCTGTGGCTGCGTTTTGCTCATTTTGGGCGGTGCCACGCCTACCTAAAGGACTTAGAGAGTCTTATAACCTTTTATAAATATGCAAACCAAATTTCATCAAAATACATAGTATGTTTACTAGATTAGCTATGGAAACGTATTTTCCAGTTAGGTGCGTGGCACCACCTACTATTGAAAAGAAAATTATATTGGGTTAGTGCACAACAACTTTGCAAAAAAAAAAGAAATTAAGCGATTATGTTGTATTTTAGCAGTTAAAAAGGGGTCTAACCGTTTTGTGACTCCCTAGGTTACAAAAGTTTTACACTGACGATTGCGAACGGGGCAAACTTCAAACAGCTCTAAAATGTTAAACCTTTATTTTTTTGACCTCGTTGCTTCTTGCTTTAATTGTATGCATGAAACACTGTTCAAACAAAAATTTGACACATTCGCTGCTGTTATTAATCACGAAATCAGAACAAATGATGTTTTTTGATCGCGCACGTGACATTAGCACTCAGAAAAACAAACATTGTTATCCGAAGAATTTTTTCATTCTTGAAAAATTGTGAGCTTAAAATTGTTGACTTAACAAAAATTTCTTCCAGCAAAAACTCATTCTTGATTTTTTAAGAATCAAACTATCAATTTGAAAATAAAGTTCTAATAAAAACTATTTTAATTTTCTTAAACATTTTTAAAAACGGAAAATCGTTGGCCCAATAATACAATTTTTGTGCTAAGTATTTTTTTGATCGTATTGGCCTTTAAAAATTAAATTGTTAATTCAACAATAAGTTCTTCAGTTTACAATTATTATCAAGAATAAAAATAGTTCGCATAACAATGAAAAATGTTAATAATTTTGATTTCAAAAACTAATTCTCGGGCTAAGAAATAAAATTCTTGCCACAACAATTTATTCTTAAAGTTGTGAAAACTGAAAACTGTAAATCTGTCGCTTTAGTAAAAATTAATGAAAAAAATTCTTATTGCGTAGTTAGCTCTGATCGTATTGTTTTTTTTTATAAATTGAAAAAAAAGTGAAATGTTCTTTGATAATATTTTGTCAAGATGGTAAATTTACCGAAACAACGACGCATTTTCTGCAAAAAATGCAAGGTCTACAAGCTCCATAAAGTGACACAGTACAAGAAATCCAAGGAGCGTAAGAGTGCTCAAGGCAGAAGGCGTTACGACAGGAAACAACAAGGTTTTGGTGGACAAACAAAACCCATCTTCAGAAGGAAGGCCAAAACCACCAAAAAGATTGTGCTGCGTATGGAATGCACAGAATGCAAATACCAAACATTTCGAATTGGGTGGTGACAAGAAGAGGAAGTGACAGATGATTCAGTTCTAAATTACTCGCCCCTGTCGTCTTATCTACTATTATTAAACGAGCAATAATTGTATATATATATATATATATATATATATATATATTTATTTATTTATATATACATATATATATTTTCAGACTTTATTTCCAAAACGGGTGCAGCGATTTTGATGAAACTTGGGAGTTAGGTACATATGTGAACAAAATTAGGATTGGGGTGGGTTTTAACTTATCAAAGGCTCCTGGAGGGGCGTGGCACAGCCCTAAACTTTTATTTTCATAACGTCATATCTCGAAAACCATTCAAGATATTATATTAAAATTTGGTACACAGATGCAGATCATAAATGTCTTAAATTTTGGCAAAAGTGGGCGGAATGGGAAAAGTGGGAGTGGCACTTTTCAATAATTGAAAATTTTGATTCAATACATATTACTCAAAAACGGCACTGACGATTTTCATAAAAATTTTATAGATAATACCACTAAAAACAGTCATCATAACATGCTATGTCACTATACTGGCAAAACTCGTTGAAAGGCGTGGCACAGCCCACAATATTTATAAACGTTATAATAGGAGAACTAACAACGCAGTCGATATGAAATTTAGTATGGTAGGTATACTTGCTATAAGGTATTTTTTAACCAAAAATGGGTGCAATAGTACCAGTGGGCGTGGCACCTCCCATACAAGCAAAAAACGTTAAATGTTATATTTAGTGTGTTATTAATGTAATCTTTTTAAAATTTGGTGCTAAGATGTCGGTTACCATAAGCTTTAAAATTAATTGGACTTCAATGGGATTGCATCAGTGGGCGTGGCACCTCCCATATAAGCAAAAAACGTTTTGTGTAATATTTGGTGAACTATAAGAGTAATCCTAATAAAATTTTGTATAGAGATGTCGGTTACTATAAGCTTTGAAATTATATGGAGTTCGACACGATTTTGTTAGTGGGCGTGGCACCTCCCATTCAAGCAAAAAACGTTTTATGCAATATTTGGTGAACTATAAGAGTAATCCTAATGAAATTTGTTATGGAGGTTTCGGTTACTATAAGCTTTAAAATTAATTTGATTTCGACGGGATTTCATCAGTGGGCGTGGCAGCTCCCATAGATGCAAAAAAACGTTTTGTGCTATATTTGGTGAATTGTACGAGTAATCCTAATGAAATTTGGTATAGAGATGTCGGTTACTATAAGCTTTAAAATTAGTTGGATTTCGACGGGATTGAATCAGTGGGCGTGGCACCTCCCATACAAGCAAAACACGTTTTGTGTTATATTTAGTATGCTATGAGAGTTATCTTTTTAAAATTTGGTGTAGTAAAAACTCTGAAATTAAATGGACTTCGACGGGATTGTACTTCCTACTATAACAAAATGTTGCAAGTGGGTCATTTTGTGATTTATTTAAATATTTTTCGACTGTTTCAACTTTTTTTAACCCTTTTCAACATTTTCCATATATTTCCGACTTTGTCAAACTCATTCAACTTTTTTCGACCTCATTAAATTTTTTTAGAGATATTCAACTTTTTTCGAGATTTTCAACCTCTTTCTACTTTATTCAATCTCATTCAATTTTTTCGACTTTTTCAACCATATTCAACTTTCTTCGACTTTTTGAACGTCATTCAACTTTTTTAGAATGATTCAAATTCTTTCATTTGTTTCAACATTTTTCAACCTCTTTCAACTTTTTTCAACATTTTCCGACTTTGTCAACCTTATCAACTTTTTTGACTTATTGAACCTCATGCAACTTTTTTAGAGTTATTCAACTTTTTTCAACCGTTTCAACATTTTTCAACCTCTTTCAACTTTTTCCAACATTTTTCTCCTTTGTTAACCTTATTCACCTTTTTTCGACTTTTTTAACCTCATTCAACTTTATTCGAATTATTCAACTTCTTTCAACTGTTTCAACATTTTTCGACCTCTTTTAACTTTTTTCAACATTTTCCATATTTTTCCGACTTTTTGAACGTTATTGAACTTTTTTAGAGTTATTCAACTTCTTTCATTTGTTTCAACAATTTTTAACCTCTTTCAAGTTTTTTCAAAATTTTCCGACTTTGTCAACCTTATTCAACTTTTTTGACTTTTTGAACCACATTCAACTTTTCTAGAGTTATTCAACTTTTTTCAACCGTTTCAACATTTTTCAACCTCTTTCAACTGTTTTCACCATTTTCCATATTTTTCCGACTTTGTCATACTTTTTTCGACCTCATTAAATTTTTTTAGAGATATTCAACTTTTTTCGAGTTTTTCAACCACTTTCAACTTTATTCAACCCCATTCAATTTTATCGAATTCTTCAGCCATATTCAACTTTTTCAACCTCATCAAATTTTTTTTGAGATATTTCTACTTTTTTCGAGTTTTTTAAACTCTTTCAACTTATTTCAATCTCATTTAATTTTTTCGACTGTTTCAACATTTTTCAACCTTATTCAACTTTCTTCGACTTTTTGAACCTCATTCAACTTTTTTCGAATTATTCAACTTCTTTCAACTGTTTCAACATTTTTCAACCTCTTTCAACTTTTTCAACATTTTCCGAGTTTGTCAACCTTATTCAACTTTTTTGACTTTATGAACCTCATTCAACTTTTTTAGAGTTATTCAACTTTTTTCAACCGTTTCAACATTTTTTAACCTCTTTCAACTTTTTTCAACATTCTCCGCCTTTGTCAACCTTAGTGACCTTTTTTCGACTTTTTTAACCTCATTCAAATTTTTTCGAATTACAGTAATCCCCGCTTATAAGCATTTCTGAAAATGATTGATTTTTGGTGCATATAAGCGTGAAATGCATTTAGAAAAACTCGTTTATATGCATGAAAAGTGCATATATAAAAATTCGGCTATATCTACCAAATATGCTTACATAGAATCGTAGTTTCATTCAAGCTGTTACCTAAAGCCAACTAACTAGGACCCTACAAAAATATTTTTAAAGGAAAAAAGCTGTGAAAATAAACATTTGATATTTTATGAATATGTATTCCAGTAAAAAAATAAAAAGCAAATCAAAAAAATATATATATAGTACATATATTAGGGCGGGTCGATTTTTTTTTCAAAAAGGGTATGGCAGGAAAATATTCTAAGGGCAATTCTGAGCAACTTTGCCAAAGAAACTATGGGTCTAAAATCAATTTCGAGCCTCCGCATTTTTACAAATAGGTTTTGAACAGTACTTATATTGGATTTGTATGGCAACAACTACAAAGTATGTATTTCATATTTAAAGCAAAAATTGTGGTAAATCGGCCATTTTGATGTCGGTGGAAAAGTCTTGCGCCCCTTTTGTATTTACCATGTTATTTTAATTTTTTGTAAGAATAGTGGAGTGCTTAAGTCGAAAGATAATGGAAAACAATTATTTTTTCAAAAATAAAAATCTATCATTGAAAAATCTGCCATTGAAAACGTGTAATTATTCCGTGAAAGTTTTGGTCGTCAATTGTGATTTTTTTCGTTTTTTCCAACTATAGAGCTATCGATAAGACCCACATCCTCCAGATACAACCTGTTGCATATACCATCTCAAGATGTCCCTACCTTTGGCTTGCCAAATGAATTAAATGGACTGAATTTCCCAAATAATAGTAATTTATAAAAGTATTATAGTCTTTTGAGTGAAAGTGCTAAAGCTGAAAGCAGAATATTCTCATACAAAAGTTTTACACCACAAGAAGTAAAAAAATTATTTGAAATTTGGAAAAAATTAAATATCAAAATAATTAATGTTAGAAGTGTTGCTACAAAGTTAAACACCTTGGTCGACTATTATCAGAAATAAACATCATATTATGAAATATTTAACCTCTGACGATCGACCACTACCTGGTCCAAAAATTCCTCCCTTCCTGTAATTGTTCCCATAAAAGTGCAATATACATATGTACGTAAGTACTGTTCAAAACCTATTTGTGAAAATGCGGAGGCTCGAAATTGATTTTAGACCCATAGTTTCTTTGGCAAAATTGCTCAGAATTGTCCGTAGAATATTGTCTTGCCATACCCTTTGATGATTTTTTAACGCCCGAAGAAATCGACCCGCCCTAACATACATATGTGTATACAGAGTACCTATGTATATTGAATTGCAAAATTATTCTTTCTTAAAAAACAAGTAATCTTGAATTGAATATGACTGCAGCTCTTAAAAATATGTTCTTCAATGTCATCAAGTTCGTCAATAAACTTATTTATTGGCAAAAGGAACTTTCGAAGCGTGTCAAATGAGGCCAAAGCTGCACTCAATGAAGGAATTGGATCTATTTAACCTGCAATGTCTGTTTCTTCATTATCCTCTGTTTTATCATCCGATTACAAAATATGGGCAACATTTTCATTTAACTCTTCCCAACATGGCAAGCTACTGTCAAGCATATTTGACATTACAATAGGAATGACACGATTGTTTGTTATCAATATTTTTTTGACTTGAAAAAAAATCTAAAATTTTTTCCCTGTCGTGCATATAAGCGTGAATGGAGGAAAAAATTGGAGATTTTTGGGGCTTATATCCGAGAAATGCATATAAGCGTGTGCATATAAAGGAGAAAAGTGTTAACAAATCTAAATGGAGAAATGAAATTGCACAAGTTTTGATGCATATAAGCGAGAAATGCTTATAAACGGCGTGCATATAAGCGGGGATTACTGTATTCAACTTCTTTTAACTGTTTCAACATTTTTCAACCACTTTCAACTTATTTCAACATTTTCCATATTTTTCCGACTTTTTGAACGTCATTCAGCTTCTTTCGACTTTTTCAACATTTTACAACCTCTTTTAATTTTTGTCAATATTTTCCATATTTTTCCGACTTTGTCAACTTCATTTAACTTTTCTTGACTTTATCAACATCGTTCAACTTTTTTCAAGATTTACAACTTTTTGGAGATTTTCAACCTCTTTCAACTTTTTCAACACTTTTCACTTTCACGCTTCAACTTTTTTCTGTTCCATTTTTTTCCGACTTTTCCAACATTTTTCGCCTTTTCAACCCATACTACTTTTTTAACCTTTATTGACGTTTTTCAACCTCTTACAACTTTCCTAATTTTTATTTTTGGCTTTTCAACTCTTTTCAATGTTTTTTAAATATTTCAACTTATTCAATATTAGTCAACTTTTTTCAACAAATTCCATATTTCTTCGATTTTTTCAACCTCAAAACGAAAAACCGAACAGTGGTCGGTCTCCAGGTACTTATATTTAAAAGCAGCAGACCAATAGTTGTAACTGAAAATGATTCTTGTTTTTTCATAAAAGTTGTATTTAAACTTTAATTTTCTCACCGTTGCATTGCAACATTTTGTTTTCTGCGAAAACACAAGGTGGTATTTTTTACATTGACAGTAAAAAAGTTTTTTTACTTAATTATTGGAAAATTAAAGCAAAATGCTAAGAAAAAACATTGAAGTAAATTTTATTGATGCTCCAACCCTTGAGCTTTATATTAGTTGGGAAATATCCTGGGACTGAGTAAAGGCATTAGATGAGTGCCGCATGAATATGAGTTTTTTTACAGCAGTGATGCACACAAGAGCAGTTTGTTTAGTCTCTCATTTTTTTTAAAAGTCAATACAAGCGTAAAAAATTGCCTTTCGCAGAATAAATGGATAATGGCCAACCCTACTCTAACTTAATAAGTTGAAAAATCAATTTCAATACATTTATGTCAACTGCTTTATTTTTAAAGAAAGGTGACAACTAGTTTTTAATATAAGAAACACAACAACACATTTAATATTTGAGCCAACAACTATTTTTACAATTTTTATTAACAACGCATTCTTGTCACAACCATTCAAGTTGTTGATTTGTTAAACTCTTTCTTGAGACAACAATTTATTTTTTCGAAATATTAACAATTTTTATATTTAAGCCAAAAATAAAAGTTCTTACTTTACGGCTAACATTTTTATTGTTAAAATAAGAATTTAAGTTATTGAGTTCATTTTAACCTACGGAAATTGTTGGGCCAAAGTATAAAATCGTTGGAATTACAACTTTTTTTCTGAGTGAGGGCATGAATTAAATCAAATTAAAAATTTACAGTTAATAGAGATTGGTTTGATGTCTGCATTTTTTAGCTAATTGTTGTTGGGAGAGAGATTTTGCAGAATGACTTTCATCATGTATCATTTCTCTTAAATATTTAAATATTTAAAACAAAATACTATTCATTCACAAAAAAAAAAATTTACAGTTGGTTTGCTCACCGTGGCGAATGAATTCAGTTGTAAATTGTTTAAATTAATAGAATTTGAATGTTTTTCTTAGATAATATCAGATAATAACATTTTATTAATAACTTTTAATTTTTCGGTCACGGTAGACCTTTCTGTGGATATCTCAACTCCTGCGAAATTTCAGTCATTCAGCACGAATAAGGAAAAAATCCGCTAGCGTACCCATACAAAGAAGGGATGTGGTTGAGACTTTTTCTTCAAAATGGGTGTCGAATTCCATTAAGTTGGCAATACTGATTTCAAAAATTATAAAAATTGTGCGGTATCTTTTATAGTTTATAAGTTATTGGAGAAAAACCGTTTCAAAGGTTTATGTTTTTGAAGAGAGTTTGTATTTATATCTTTTATCCCAAGAGGGATGAAAAGCCGAAAAATACCCTCTACCCAGTTGCGGACTTCCGCCTAGGCCTACAAGGCCCTGGCCTAGGGGCTCAGCCAGCCTAGGGGGTCCCAGCCAGCCTGAGAGGCCCAGCCAGCATAGGGGCCCCAGTCCCAGTCGGGGCGGTAGGTTGGCAGGTCCTTAAATAAATAATTGAGCGATGAACAAAAACTACAAAATGCTCACAAATGATTAAGTTGCAGTTAAGTTCTTTGCTGCAAACGGATGTCCCGTCGAACGATTTTTGAAGTTCATTTCAAATTGTGGCCATAAAGCAGGACACCTAGCTAAAATCATACTAGAGACATTGAAAAGACACGACTTGGATATTTCTGATTGTCGGAGGCAGTCTTACGACAACGCCAGCAATATGTCAGGTGTGTATTCTGGACTTCAAGCGAGACTAAAATAAGTGAACCCTCTGATAGATTTCGTTCCCTGTTCGGCTCATTCGCTGAATCTTGTTGGAACATGTGCGGCTGAGTGTTGTCAAGCTGCTATATCTTTCTTTGCAAACATTGTACAATTTTTTTTCGGCATCAACACACAAATGGGAAATTTTTTTATCGAAACTGAAACCAAATTTAACAGTCTTAAAGAGTTTTTCTCAGACAAGAAGAATTACATCTTGGAAAGGTTCAATAAAGTGAACAAGTCTCTTCAATCTGTCAACATCGACTTGGGTACTATCGCTGAACTGTATCAATCTTTGGTAATGTATTGTTATGAATTTCGATTTATCTTTTTAAAAATCATACGGGAACATACCTCAACTGAAGTTGTAATGTCAATTTTGCTTTCAGCCATCTGTTGGCTACAAAAGCAACTTCAATTGAGCTAAGAAAATGATTGAAATCACCCGATAAAGTCGCCCAATCGTAAATTGACACATCTTTCTAGCAACTCAACCAATAGGAATGCGCACTCAGGCTTCCCTATTAACACCTTTTTGTTTAAAATATATTTTTTTTAAAAAAAAAGAAAGATAAAAACTGATTTTTTTTCATTTCAATTCAATATGTAGTACATACCATTACCCGGTATTTGAATTAGAGTAATGCTAAATTTTGAACACCCCGTAGCTTTACGGAAAAAAAAAAACTTGTTAAGAATAAATTTATATGCATCAAACCTGTCAAAAAATTAAAGAAAATGTCAAACAGGTTAAAAGGGAATAGTAGGCATTAACGGGTCAAGGCTGCCGTTGCTTAGTTTTATTGGTATGAATGTATGTATATGTGGCGTGAGTGGCGGACGGACAAGTGGCATCATGCGATAGAAAGAGTTGCTAAGAAGTTTTTAAAAGCTTCAGTTGCGAAGAAAATTACAAACCGAGAAGACGTAAGCGGCGGTCCAAAAAGTTGTGCGGAAATTAACCAAAAAAAAAAACTCCTTCATTGTATTATAAAGAAAACACTTTTGAAAATCGAAAAATAACAAAAAACGTGAAATGTGGGAAAAGTTTTAAAATAATTAAATTAATGAAAAGACATTTGTGCTGATTAAAACGCACTTAAATTCAGCGTATTGCTAAGAAAGTTGGTCTGCGGCCGTGAATAAGTCGCGTGAAAAACAGGAAAATTGCTGCGGATTTCATGATATCTGACAAATAAAATTTTTCTGAAATTTAAGAAAAAAATACTATTAAGTGAACGTTTGAAAATAAAAGTATGAAAAATACGAAACTAATTTTATTAAAATAACTCATTGGCCAGCAAGGTACAGTCAAATTAAAACAAATCCTCAACAATGACAACGGTAAAACACCAGCAACGACAAGCACCACCAAGAAAACCAAAACGAGGCGTACATCATCAGCCACCACCATAACTCCAAACGCTGCATTCGTAACTATATATGCAAATTACTAAGTATTTAATTAGGTATTTATGCTCTATTTTTTATTGATATTTTGTTTCTTTAGCAATAAAATTAAATTTCACAAGAATGTCTTAAAATCTATCTGTTAATTTTTTTTCTAAATTAAACTCAATCTTTAAGATAAACAGTTAAGTTAAACATTAACTGAACTAGTTTAAGCTTTCTTAATAAGTTTCTTTTTTGGTAACTTGTAATAGTTTTTATTAAGACAAGTTTTTTTTTGTATTGAATTTGCTAAATACTCGTAAATTTGTATGCGCCGAATTATTGAATTGGAAATTAAAATTGACTTCAAATGTCAAAGTTTAAAAAAGTCTAAAAACTATCTCTTCTTATTTTAAAGAAAAATAAAACATAGATAATTGCTAGATAGATAATTTGGGGAAGGTACCATAGATGAGTGACCGTGATGCCATAGGCATAAAATTTAATTAATCAAAACGTGACCTGGGGTTTTTCTTCCTCTGCTACCCGTTGGGATAAATTAATAACATGTTTGTTTTTATGCAATTAAATTTTTTGAATTTCTATGCGTACGCCATAAAGCGGCAAAGAGAAAACCGCTCCCTAGCCGGGGAGATATTTTATATATATTTTGAGTGTTTCTTAAGTTTGCCAGGCGTAACAGTATATAGAAGACTTAAGAGAACCCAGTACCTTTGATCTTTATGAAGCGAAAGCTTTTGTAAAATCGGGTGAAACCAACTATGCATATGACATGCAGAAAAACGTAAGCGTGAATTCCAGTTCGATGAAGTCAAGGAAAACAAGGCTGAACTCTCTGGCAAGGACAGATTTAGAGTTACCATTTATAATGTCCTTATAGATAGAAGGTTGCGTGTTCATATCACGTCGGGGTCAGCACTTTTGGATATGTATTTTAAATTCAAATTGAGTTTGTATATTTTATTAAATTTTTTAACGAAGAAAAAATCTTTCTTTATTACGAAAATTTTCATATTAATTTTTTATGACAATTAAAAAATTAAGTAATATAATTTTAACAAGTAAAATAGTATAAATTTAACAAGTGGAAAAATCAATAGCAAGTACCTCCACAGACTTATTGCAGAACTACACTTTGACTTTTCCTTACGAAACTAAATCGCTTGGAGTCTAAATACATCAGTGAAGGAGCCAGAAACCTGATAGCTTTTTATCCAGAGAATTTCGAAAACGAGTGCCTGCACCTGCGAGCTCATTTGTCATCCAGTGATGAAGTTACAGGGCTAAATTCACTATCTGTAATGTACATAGAGTCAGAAATAATGCAGTCAATTGACTATGACGACGTCATCCGTTCTTTTGCTCAGAATAAAGCTCGCCATATCATTCAATAAAATAGATAAACATAATTATAGTAACATAGACTCCGTAATTCTGATGTTTATTAATGTAAATAAAGTCGATTGAAAATTATTTGCTCTCTACTAGCGCCTTTAATTTGCTCAACCAAAATGGAATGATTTCGAGTTGGGAGAGGGGGTTCCAAATGCCATGTGCCTAGGGGCCCTGCGCTTCTAAGTCCGGCCTTCCCTCTACCTGCTCCGCAACCTTGAAGGAATCTCCTTTCTGAATTAAAGCACCTCCCGTCACACTGTAAGCTTTGAAAATTGATGCAACTATTGTAAATGATCGCAAAATGTGAAGAAATACTAATGTTTTTTACTTTAAACATTGCAAAAGAAAAAAATTTTTGACTTTGTCAGCGAAGAAGTTATATGTGCGTATAATGTTTTTATATGTTTCCGATGATAAAAAGTTATTACGAAAATAACGCTAAAACAAAAGTAGGCAGAATGCAAGTACGATTTGCAGAAAGTAATTTGGAACGTTGCTTTTGTTACTTGCTTTGAAAATAGTACCGTAGAGTGGCTTAGCAATGATGAAAAAAAATTGACATTTCGATTTTGGAAAAAAAGTCTCCTGACCTCAAATGTCATTTAGCGCGCATTAAACTCATGTCATTTCTCTCTCATACTAGTAAAAATCTACAATAAAATTTTAAGCGTAAAACATTTGGGGTTCTTGAGAAAATTAGCCCTTTTCTTTCATAAAAAGCGCTATAACTCTGCCAATTTTCAACAATTTTCAAAATTTTTTAATGATTCTGACAGAGAATCAGAAGTTCTATTAGAATCAAAAGACAAAAATTATTATTTTGATTTGAATGAAAATGCGACTATTTTTGACACTAAAACTTTAAATGGACATAACTTCGAAAAAAATGTTTTTTAATCAAATCGGGGAAATATGTGTCCCCTTATATCCTCTAAAAAACAACATATATAATCGGCAACCAATTTCGCAATTTGAAGTTAGTCCGACTGCATGGTTTGAAATGGATTTGGTCTTAGCAATTTTAAAGTTAAAGTATGCCTCAATTAAGCAAGAAGAACAAACATAAAAAAAAAAATTTTTTTAGAATCGCTCAAAAATTTTGTCCAGAAAGATGATTTCTTATTATGAATAATCGCCCATTACGAAAACACTGAAATCAAAAATGAACGATAACAACTTTTTTTTATGATATCTTAATTTTTCATTTCCGGTGATTATTCACTCAGCCGATATTTTCCATTAATATTTGAGATCTCTTGGTGGTTTTGGAACTTTTTAGTAGTTGTAAGCAGCATTTTTAAAATACTTGCCAGAAACTTTTTAGTAGTTGTAAGAGGCATTTTAAATTTACAGTGGAGTCGCGGTAACGTGAACTAATTAAAACCAACATTGTTCACGGTAGCGAAATTGTTCGCGTTAGCGAATATGAATATTTAAACCAAAATTCATACAGCGCAGTCACTGTAACGCATTTTGCATCAAAGCTCTCTTTTTTAAGCGCTCTAAAATATCCGCCTTCTATTGCAAAGTTAAAATATTCACTTTTTTTGAACTAATTTTACATTATCAAACTGCGCAAAAAATCTCGATTAAATTCAACCCTCAAAATTAGCTGTGAACTCAAAAGAGACAGTCATTTACGTGCGTACGTAAGCTTAATATCCCAAGCAGCGTTGCCGTTTAGCTACAATTGTAGCAAATTTTCTACATTTTCATATTTTCCTGAATTTTTTTGTATATTTTGATTGTTAACAGTACCGAGTTTTTTGACTTGTTCACGCTACAAAGTAATCAATGCTAAATTTATTTTGTTCACGTTACCGCGACTGCACTGTACTTGCCAGAAATCGAAACTTCCCAGCCAACATTTACTATCTTGGAAGTCACTTATTAGTGTCTTGGAGAAGTTGAAATTCATCGTATACGATATCGTATATGGATCTTAAAAGTGACTTCTGTCGGGAGAAAACGTACCCCGCGTGCGTCACGTCATGACGGATCGGAAACGATACTTCAAGAAGTAACTTTTTAGTGACTTACTGAAGTGTTTCAAATGATTGTTTTGCAAATCTCGTAAAAGTGTCTTATCAAAGTCTCTTAAGCGACACTTCATAAAATGTCGTATAAGTTTCTTAATAAAGTGTTTCATGGGATACTTTAATAAAAATGCGTTGATTGACTGATCAGCATTGGGAACTTTTATTATATTTTAGTTAAAATTCATTATATTATTTTTCAGAAAACTTGAAAGAAGTCATATTTAAATTATTTGCTATGGTAGTTGTGCTTCAACTGATTAATCACATCAATATGTCCAATATTTATCCTATAATTATTATAAACATCTTGCGAATCATAGATACCGCGACCAAATTATATGGAAATATAATTCTTACTAAAGTATCGCATGAAACACTTTATTAAGAAACTTATACACGGAAAAACGAAACTCGAAATTATTGTAAATATTAATCAAAATTTAAGCAAAATTAGTAGGTAATTTAGTAATTTAGAAACGGTTCGAGTGTCTATTAAAAATTACTAAGCGTAATATAAAAATTGCATCAAGCAGGCATTAATTTTTCGAATGCAAGTTTTTAATTTTTACAAAGTAAATTTTAAAATTTCTGCAATAATTTATTATATTTTAAAAGGACTGTACTATTTTTTAAAAAGTACATTACAAAGTTTTTATGATGAAATAATAATAACTGAAATTTATTTTTAAAATTTTTTGTGTGTTGAACAAAATTGGGACGGCCAGCGAGTTTCCGTTGCCGCTTTCCCGACCTCGTCCCAATTCTGTTCAGCACATACTTCAAAGCCAATTAGTAAGAGTTTGGCAAGCCTTATATATTTATTTTTTTGCATGAACATGTTGAGAACTCAAACAGAGTACAAATTAAACACAAAAGAGAAATAAAATTCAATATAATAAAAATTAATAATCTTGAAATAATTTTTCTATAACTACTTTTTAAAAATTATAAAGCGGGAATCATATATTGCAATATGAAATATATAAAAATTATAATGTGGCAATTTATTAAAATTTAATAAATTCTTTGTAAAATTTCAAAGTTTTTAGGTGATAATTAAAATGAAGAAAATAATTTTTAACATGCTTATTAAAAAATGTAAAATGAAAATATTTACAAAGTAGAATAGAATTTTTAATAAGGATTTTCTATTTATTACGATAAAAAAGTAATATTTGTTTTCAGATTTTAATTTTTATAATCTCCTATTAATTTTTAATAAAATTTGAGTTGGTGTTTTTTCCGTGTACGACATTTTTTGAAGTGTCGATTAAGAGACTTTGATAGACACTTATACTATACATTTTGTTTTTGTTAACGGTAAAGTATCGTACAACCATCTTGCGCAAGTCACTTAAGCGATGAACCATGGCAACTGTCGTATAACTATCTTCTATGAGTGACTTAAAAGTTACTTGATAAAGATAAGCGATGAAATGATCCTATAAATGCAGGCAGGGTTGAGTCATATTTTAAATTCTGAAAACGCCAATAAGCTTGTTTGTCTGTGTTGCTTGCAACTATTTATGGCAGAGATGCGCACAAACGAGAGCTGGTTACAACAACATCAATTGTGGTAAAAAAACTCACAAATATTTTGGAAAAAAATTCGCAGTATTAAAAAATATTTTGCGAAAAAATTCCTAGTATTTATGAAAATTTTTAAATAGCTGCGGCAAGCTAATTACATGGAAACAAAAACAAAAATTTCAAGCTCAAGCAAAAGAATTGACAACAAAATCACACGAACGATAAAGTGCGTTGAAGACAAAACTACAAAAACAAAAACGATGCAACGATAGCGAACCGAAATTACCTAACTGGAGTAACGGCATGAGCTGAACGAGTCGATGAGTTGTAGAAAAAATTACACGATTGGTGATTGCGGACCAAAATGATTTAGCTCAAATAACGGAGTGAACTCGAAGTGAGCTGAATATTTTTTGTTATTGTTGTAAAAACTGGAAGAGCCAAAGGAGCTATGGGCTGTGCATCCTTGATTTATGGCATGAGATACTTCTACTTAAACTTGACTGCTACGTACAGACTTTTGTTTGAAGCATTTTTTTGTAATTATGGCGATATTCAAGGCGGTTCTTTTCAGTCTTAAATAAAAGTTTTGTTTTTATTTTTAGGTTTTTCCTTAAACTTTAAAAAACGTCTAGAAACATTTAAGGCACACATAGTTCAATTTTTCAAGAAACTTGAAAACTATGTACAGTTTTTGGTCAATATCTCGAGAATTAAGTCAGATAGTGACAAATGTTTTAGGCAAAAGCCAGTGTTGGATTTATAGTATGTATGTTTTATCATGAGAAAAAAATAGCATGTTACTAGTTAACTAAAATAAAAATGAATCCCTCACTAATACGAATAACTAAATGCATTCAGATTTGATTTATTGTTAAACATAATTCAAAAGAAAAAAAAATAATATATGATAATTTTTTTCAAAATTTATTTTAAGCGAACTATGAGTACGAGTGTCGGTATGTCGTAAACCTTCGAGCCTTTGTGACAAACATTGAGTTTACGACAAATAAACGGAATTTCTTGCATTTGAATTTTCAATGACATTTTACGATTACCCGTAAGGGGGGTTCAGATCATAAGATTGTTTGTCAAACATGTTCAAGTTCCATAGTATATTGTTTTGTTGGTCAAATTGTTTGACAAACAATTACAGTGTTGTGAAATCGAGGTTGATCTGGAGGTTGATCTGGAGTTTGCGACATTTACGACAGTTTACGACGTGTGACTATCGTAAACCTAAAAATCCATGTGACATGCCAACACTGATGGAGTACACATAATAAAAAAAACACTTATTTACAAAAATTTTACAATTAAGCTATTTTATATGAAATAATGTGGGAAGATAAATTAACATCAGCTTTTGCAAACGTAGATATTGATTTAGGTATATTCTTGAGTTTGATAGTTATAAATTATACGGCAGAAAGATCATTCTCACGGCTAAAGAGATTGAAAAATCCTTGTCGTACTGTGATGAAGCACGATAGATTGGATGCATTATCAATAATTTGCATTGAAACTGATCTACTGCGTGAAATCGATTTTGACGATATTATCAAGGATTTTGCTATTAAAAACTCAAGGAAACAGTATTTCGGCCAATAAAGTATACATTAAAAATTGTAACTATTTTACTTCAAATCAAAAATTAATATAAAATGAAAAACTAGGGCACCATTTTCTTTAAAAACCTAGAGCACCAAAAGTTGAAATTCGGTTATGGCAAAAGCTATAAGGTTTCTAGGGGTTCAAATAACAGTAACTTTGCCTTTCATCTTGGAACCTGTTTTCAAAGTCAATTCGAGGTCAACTGCGATTTTGTTAATACAAACCTATGTACATTTATATGGCAGATTCGTATTATGTATGTATATAGTATGTCATAAAAGAAAAAAAAAGTTGTTACAATAAAATAAATGAAAATATTTTTCGGAATATTTTGACCAATATGAAGAACTTCTTACATATAGCGAGTTTTACTGAAAATTTTTAGCTTAGGAGCAAAAATTATAAAAGGTAAAAATTTGACCAAAACTGATTTTTTTTAATAACGCAAAAACTAAACTAGTAAAGGTGTTATCTTCGGCCAGGCCGAAACTCACATATCCTACACTGCATTGAAAGTTCTTTCCAAATAAATGACGTTGAAAAGGTTGAAGAAGTCGAAAATAATGTAATAAGGTTCAAAGAGGTTGAAGGGTGTTGAAACAGTTGAAAAAAACTCAAAAAGTCTAAAATATATAGAAATCATTGCAGAAAGTTAAAAGAAATCGAACAAAAGTCGTAAAAATGTGGAAAATGTTGAAAGTGGTTAAAAAACTTAAAAAAAGAAAAATGTTGAAACAATTCAAAATTCATGAAAAAGTTGAAAAAATAAAGAAAATGTCGAATCAAGTTGAAAGAGGTTGAAAAAGTGGAAAATATACATATGGAATATGTTGGGAAAAGTAAAAAAGTTGGAAAAGTTAAAAGAATGTGGAAAATGTTGAAAAAAATAGAATAGAAATGCAGAAAACCAAATATGCCACGCCCACTTCTCCAATTCTGCCTACTTTTGCTTCAATAAATTATATTCATCATTGACATCCACATACTAAATTTTAGCAAATTAGTTTTTATACCCTACACAGAGGGTATATTCACTTTGTCATTCCGTTTGTAACGCATAGAAGGGGGCGTGCAGGTATAGAAAAGTATATACAGTCGTGTTCGAAATAATAAGAACAAGTTAGATGAAATTTGAATTCGTTGCACAAAATTTTTACAATAATATTTTATACTATCGATTCTTATTGTAATAACTAAACACATATTATGGTTTTAAGAAATGGAAAAAGTGGTGCCCAAATGCTTCAACATTTTTTTGTTCTGGCAATATTGCTGCATGAAGTCTAAAGGGAGGTGTTCGAAAAAATAAGAACACAGTCGTGTTGGCAGCACTTTTATTCGGCAAAAGCGGGGGATTCCCAAAATTAAGGAGCAAGCATATCTTGTGTATTTTTGTGGTTCATTTTAAGTGCATTTTAAAATATTCAGCGTGCAAAAAATTGTAAAAAGATTTATAAAATTGGGAAAAAGACAACATTGCTCTCCCAAAGAAAGGAAATTAATAAAAAAATTGCTCAACGATGGCAAAACCTATGCCTTCATAAGAGAACTTCTTGGTGTCTCCAATGGCATGATAACCAATGCCAAAAATTGGTCACCATCTTCCGAAAATAGAGGAAGACGTAGAAAAACCACCGAAAGGCAAGATAAATTGATCGCAAGGACTGTTAAACAGCGTCCATTTATATCATCTACGCAAATCAGAGATGGATTAAATCTTCCAATATCTACTTCTACCATAAGAAAACGATTAATCGCTGTTAATCTGAAATCCCGAAGCCCACGAAAAGTGCCATTATTGAAAGCTGTAGATTTGAAACGGAGACTTCAGTTCGCCAGATCATTTTTGAATGAACCTGAGAACGTTTGGCGCAACATATTATGGACGGATGAGACAAAAGTCGTACAATTCGACCATGGCAGAGAAAAACAATATGTAAGACGTCCTCCTAAGCAAGAATTTCATGTGAAGTTCACCACTAAGACTATTAAGCACGGAGGACTCAAACTGATGCTGTGGGGATGTTTTTCATGGAAAGGCGTTGGACCTCTAGCTAGGATAGCTGGCACTATGGATGCCAGCTACTATGTTGAAAACATACTAGAAGCCGTAGTGTTGCCTTACGCTGAAGAGGAAATGCCGTTACGGTGGATCTTTCAACAAGATAATGACCCGAAGCATACCTCAAAGAAAGAAAAGAGTGGTTTCGGGCTCATAATGTCAGTGTTATGGAGTGGCCGGCACAATCGCCGGACCTTAATCCAATAGAACATCTTTGGATGGATGTCAAGAAAGAGTTATGAAGAGCTATGGCAAGCAGCGAAAAATACTTGGGAAAACATATTGCTCTCCAGATGCCAAGCCCTAATATCCTCAATGAAGTCCAGGTGTGCCGAAGTAATTAAAAATCGCGGGGGAGCCACTTCATATTGAATGTATTGTAATGTGAGTGTATTTGATAAACATAAAGATTGAGTATTGTTTATTTTTCATCCTTGTTCTTATTTTTTCGAACAGCTCATCTTGGACTTCATGCAACAATATTGCCTGTAAAATTAGGATTGATTTGTCCACCATTCTTTTTATTTTTTGAAACCTTAATATGTGTTACGTTAATACAGAGATTCTTAAACTGTGGTCCGCGGACCCCTGGGGGTCCGCGAAGCCATTCCAGAGGTCCACGACACAATTTTGACATCAAATAATTTTACATCATCGAACTTTTCGCTTTATTCAAATAACTCATTTATTAAAAATTAATTTTAAAAAAACAAAGTGTGCATTTACTTTTGTTCAAACCCGGGATGCCCAGCACCTAACTCTTGCCACTCTTTTACAACATCATCAAGTTTTGTAAATTTCAGTTTGAATCTACAAGGTGCAGCTTCATATAAATTTAAAGTTTTTATCTTCAACTTTAAGTTTATGTGAAGCTGAAGCGACTACAAAAAAAAAATGGAATTATGGTCAAAACGCATTCAAAAGTGTGTGTATGAGTCTTTTCCAACACTCAGCGATTTTATAGAATTTCCTTATAGAGATCTTAATAATGAAACTCGGCTGCTTTTTGTCGAACATTTAATGGCTCTAAAAATCAGCTTCCAAAAGTATTTTCCCTGTCTTGCTTCTGTTAACGATGGGATCAGGGATCCATTTAACACAGTTGTTAGTAATGCTCTAAGCACGATATGCGCGTGGATATCTCTTGCGATACGTCTTTGAAACTAAAGTTCAATAAAATTGAGCTAACTAACTTTTAGTTACTCTTAAAATCCGATTACCCTGCAGTTGCAAATAAGGCCCTCCAAAACTTGATTCCGTTTTGTACAACGTATTTGTGTGAAAAGGCTTTTTTGGTACTATTATACATAAAATCATAGTATAGAAACAAGTTTAATGTAGAAGCAACCCTGAGGATAAAACTTAAGAATATAGAGCCCGACATTGTGGATTTGGTTTCAAGAAAACAACATCATCCCTCTGATTAAGTAAAAACTTCCACAGAAGAAAATATAACAAATTTCGCTTATAAAATAACATAAAGTTACCAAAAAAATAATTTTTATTATAAGCTGTGTTATTATTATATTCTTTATTAAAAAAGATTTGAAAAAAACAATTTATTTTCTAAGCTTTATTTTGACCAAGAAATATTTGTCTGAGTTTAATTTACATATGTACATATTTTGACTTGTAACTTTTTTAATTCCTTTATATTTCCAAAATTTTTATTCATTTTGTGTTTTAATTACATGAAAATCCTAATAAAAAATGTTTGCCCTTATAAACGAGTAAGTAGTGTCTGTAGGCTTGTCAACTTTAAGACCCTAGGAAACCGGACATAGTGTTGAAAATACCTTTAAAAACCGGAAAAATTAAAGCCAAAAAAAAATTAATTCGTTCCTTAACCTCGTCAGATAACCGGACATTTTATGCTTGGTTGAGATTGACAACGGGACCAAGCTCTCAAAAACCAGACTGTCCGGGTGAAAACCAAACGGTTGGCAAGCCTGAGTGTCTTCGTCATTATTGAGCCCAAAATTAAGCTTAAGAACGACGTCAAATGTCTAGGGTTGGGGTGGGGTCCGCAAAAAAAATTTAGCTCGATAAGGGGTCCTCGGACTACATAAGTTTAAAAACCCCTGCGTAAAACAATAAAAGTCGATATTATTAAATATTATCATACAAATTTTGTACGGCGGTTTTAATTTTTATCTAAGTTGTTCTTATTATTTCGAACACGACTGTATATTATTGATCAGCGTCACCACCTGAGTCGATATAGCTATGTCTGTCTGTCTGTCTGTCTGTCTATCTGTCTGTCTGTCTGTCTGTCTGTCTCTGTCTGTCTGTCTGTCTGTCTGTCTGTCTGTCTGTCTGTCTGTCTGTCTGTCTGTCTCT
Organism: Meiosimyza platycephala; assembly: GCA_963662105.1. Classification (NCBI taxonomy): domain Eukaryota; kingdom Metazoa; phylum Arthropoda; class Insecta; order Diptera; family Lauxaniidae; genus Meiosimyza; species Meiosimyza platycephala. Next base: position 63,672,053 of record OY759211.1, on the reverse strand, counting down.
GTCTGTCTGTCTGTCTGTCTGTCTGTCTGTCTGTCTGTCTGTCTGTCTGTCTGTCTGTCTGTCTGTCTGTCTCTGTCTGTCTGTCTGTCTGTCTGTCTGTCTGTCTGTCTATCTATCTGTCTGTCTGTCTGTCTGTCTGTCTGTCTGTCTGTCTGTCTGTCTGTCTGTCTGTCTGTCTGTCTGTCTGTCTGTCTGTCTGTCTGTCTGTCTGTCTGTCTGTCTGTCTGTCTGTCTGTCTGTCTGTCTGTCTGTCTGTCTGTCTGTCTGTCTGTCTGTCTGTCTGTCTGTCTGTCTGTCTGTCTGTCTGTCTGTCTGTCTGTCTGTCTGTCTGTCTGTCTGTCTGTCTGTCTGTCTGTCTGTCTGTCTGTCTGTCTGTCTGTCTGTCTGTCTGTCTGTCTGTCTGTCTGTCTGTCTGTCTGTCTGTCTGTCTGTCTGTCTGTCTGTCTGTCTGTCTGTCTGTCTGTCTGTCTGTCTGTCTGTCTGTCTGTCTGTCTGTCTGTCTGTCTGTCTGTCTGTCTGTCTGTCTGTCTGTCTGTCTGTCTGTCTGTCTGTCTGTCTGTCTGTCTGTCTGTCTGTCTGTCTGTCTGTCTGTCTGTCTGTCTGTCTGTCTGTCTGTCTGTCTGTCTGTCTGTCTGTCTGTCTGTCTGTCTGTCTGTCTGTCTGTCTGTCTGTCTGTCTGTCTGTCTGTCTGTCTGTCTGTCTGTCTGTCTGTCTGTCTGTCTGTCTGTCTGTCTGTCTGTCTGTCTGTCTGTCTGTCTGTCTGTCTGTCTGTCTGTCTGTCTGTCTGTCTGTCTGTCTGTCTGTCTGTCTGTCTGTCTGTCTGTCTGTCTGTCTGTCTGTCTGTCTGTCTGTCTGTCTGTCTGTCTGTCTGTCTGTCTGTCTGTCTGTCTGTCTGTCTGTCTGTCTGTCTGTCTGTCTGTCTGTCTGTCTGTCTGTCTGTCTGTCTGTCTGTCTGTCTGTCTGTCTGTCTGTCTGTCTGTCTGTCTGTCTGTCTGTCTGTCTGTCTGTCTGTCTGTCTGTCTGTCTGTCTGTCTGTCTGTCTGTCTGTCTGTCTGTCTGTCTGTCTGTCTGTCTGTCTGTCTGTCTGTCTGTCTGTCTGTCTGTCTGTCTGTCTGTCTGTCTGTCTGTCTGTCTGTCTGTCTGTCTGTCTGTCTGTCTGGCTGGCTGGCTGGCTGTGCCACGCCCCTTTAAAAGCCTTTGCAAATTTAAAACCTAGCCCAATCTTAATTTTGTTCACATGTTCACCAAGTCACCAAGTTTCATCAAAATCGCAGCAACTTCAAAATGGGCTAAAGTATATTTACATAGAATATGGGCTGTAGGCGTGGTCATGACCTGATTTCGCCCATTTTTATATGCTATCAGCTTGCAAGAAGGTGTGACCTGTGTGCCAAATTTCATTGAATTAGCTTGCTTAGTTTTCCCGTAAACGTGATTTCAACAGACAGACACACAGATAGACAGACAGGCGGACATTGCTATATCAACTCAAGTGGTGGCGCTGATCAACATTATATATACTTTTCCATATCTACCACGCCCCCTTCTATGCGTTACAAACGGAATGAAAAAGTGAATATACCCTCTATGCACATGTGTAGGGTACAAAACCCTAGAGAAAAAAACAACACAAACAAAACATAGAACGGAAATCTGCTATAAAAAATATTGAAAATTGTTTTCAAGGTCAAAGGCAAGGTCATTGTTATTGGACCCCTCAGAAACCTTATAACTTTTATCTAAAACATTTTTCACTATCTTACTTAGTTTTGGAGATATTAGCCTGAGGAAACTAAATACCTTTCATGATACAATTCTAACAACAACATTTTTTTTAAATTGCTTTATTGGTATAAGATAAGTAACATTTTTTATTATACGGTTCACATAAATAAAAAAAAATTTATCAAAACTTCCTAATTTGGCTTGGATTGGGCGAATGGTACTTTTTAGGTTATAATTGCGTGAATCCTTTACTTGTACCAACTTTGAAATCTACAAAAATTAAAAAGGTTAAGTATGTGACATCTGATGGATACACATATATAAATAGATATATATAGTATTCATATAAACTTGCCATATTTTTATCGACGCCTAAATGATCCGGAAAAACAATCCATCTTACATTTTCAGTACATGGTGGTGTTGTTAAGGAACCTATTAACATAGTTTTTTGGTTTAGTTAATTTTAAATTATGTAAAGTTTCTTTAGTTCATACATACCTAAATATGTATAAAAAGTTTTTCTATTTAAACTGTCCAAAATTGAATTTAATTTAGTGAATTTTTCGATTTTTGCCTGTGATTTATACTTGACGACGTCTTCAAGTTTTTTGGATATTTCATCAAGCGGAACAGATGGTTTCTGAAAATCAAATTTCACGTAACATAAATAATTTTCTCTGCTGTAATGTAATACTGCTTGTGCAACAAACCTTGGATACATCAAATAATATTGCTAACACTGTCAGATTGCCAAGAGCATTCTCATGTATAATATGCATTTCTAGATCCGAGGATTTTCCACCAATTTCATGTTCAGAGCCTACCCTTCGGCCCCAATGAAAATGTCCACTAACTACTTTATATTTATCCTTAAGAAGAGATCCATCTGTGATATATGGTTGGCCTTTAGCTGTTGAAGGTATTTGGAATTCAACTGAAAGGTAAACGATTTATGAAGAATAATCTTAGTTTTTATTGGTTTTACTTAAGTATACAAGGCAACGAAATTTCAAAATAAAATTTAAGTTGAAGTTTTTAAGAATCTCTCTCTAAGATGCCTTTGTCAAGCTGCTCTCTCTAAGATGCCTTTGTCAAGCTGAATCCGAGGCAATAGTTGCCCCTGGCCTTGCCTCAATCTGGCACAGACCACAAATAATTTTTCGGCTCAGCAGGCCAAAAGCAGCCGGAATCAAGTTTTTATATCAAGTAACCCTTTTGATTATTGCCTTGTATTATATGTACATATGTATATGAATCCTACTTGTATGTCCGTTATTTTCGATTTCAATACTCGAATTTCCGTTGAAAGATTCATTATATAAACCAAACTTTATTGGATTAAGATTTGTCCTGATCGGCTGTAGTTGAATAACAAAAAAAAAAATTAAATGATATGATGTTATATTTTGAATATCTTACCTTTGTAATATCTAATGGTGATTGTCGACGCCCACGGCAGGCTTTGTACTGAAGATACCACAAATTCGGTTTATCATAATTCCAAGAATCTGAAATTTAAAAAGCTTCCTTTTTTAATCAATTCGAATTTATTAGCAAAAGTTTCTTTCTACAACTTTCGTAGATTATTTGGTATGGATTAATTATATGGGCAAATCCGTAAAGTTGTTACTTTTTGAGGAAAAAAAATTTTTTTTCAAACTTATGGCACACTGTTTCTAAATATTGGTTCACCTTCAGATAAGCATAACAATCAAGATTTTGCATTGTTACCTTAGTTACCTCCTAAAGTTATAGAGTAAAAACGAACAAAAATAGAACAAAAATGTTTATATAAAAAAATTTTTTTTCCTACTTATGGTACACTGTTTCTAAATACTGGTTCACCTTCAGATAAGCATATTAATCAAGATTTTGCATTGTTACCTCGATTTTTGAAAAAAAATCTCCTGACCTCAAATATCTTTTAACGCGCATTAAACTCATGTCATTTATTTCTCATATTAATGCAAATCCACAGTAAAATTAAAATTAAGCGTAAAAACATTTGGGGTTTTTGAGAAAATCAGCCTTGATTTTGTTTTTCATAAAAAGCGCTATAAATCCGCCAATTTAAATCAATAAAAAAAATTAAGAAAAAATACTAATTACCGTGGAACATTTTTCCACAGTATATTGTACACTTAAGTCTACCAGGCAAGCAGGGTATTAACGTTGTTCAATTAAATTCATGAATGTGCTATTGCAAAATAAGAAATTTTATTGCCAGGAAATCGAATATTTACCATATATATAATCTAACATCTTATTTATTTTTGAAGGCACATTCAATTTTGATAACTAGAATTGCTTATTTTCAAGAAACGAACATATTTATAGAACAAAATTCGTGATCAAAAACCTGTTCAATTTTTTATAGACCAAGAAGTGAAAAAAATTTAAATTTACAAATAAGTAGAGACACCCATATGTGGAACTGGCGCTAAACAGAGAAAAGCTTAAATTTGTATAAATGGAGGGCGTGTTCTCATGAAACCATTTCGCCGGATTTCAATACCACGAAGTACAATTAAAGAAGTAGCTGGTGTACCAAATTATATCCATCTTCATTTTCTCGTATTCGTGATTTCAGACAGACAGATCGGCAAACATCGCTAGATCGATTCAGGAGCCGGCTCAAAATGAAACAACTCCCTTTTGCATATTTTATCTGATTTTGAGTAGAGGGGCAAGTTTTTTAACTATATTCTATCGCTCCACCCTTATATGTATACAATAATTTAACGTAGATATAACCTTGGGATATTTATAAATACATACATACCTTGTTGAAAAGTAAATGCAATTGATAATAGAACAAAAAAAACTTGACAAAAACTTTTAAACACCAAAGAATTCATTTTGAAATACAACGATTACTTTCAGTTCAATAAGGATTAAGATAGAAGTGAAAAACAATATAACTCTCTAAGAATGCAAAGACAGTGCAACTTAAAGTGAATTCAGTTTTCAGTGTCATTTCCTTTTTATTCCCAATTTCAACTACAGTGCGATCTCGGTCAACGCAACCCTCGATAAATGCAACTCTTTAATGTTCGCAACGTGTAGTATATTTGTCTCATTACAGACTCAGTAAGTGCAACTTTTCAAACAAATTTTACCTCGCTCATTGCAACTTATGTTATTTGAATATTCTCTGTAGCATTTGTCCTGCGAAATCCAATAAGGTTGAGGGTTTGTGAATACCCCAAGATGGAAAAATGTTTATACAAATGGTTTCTTAAGCAACTAAATGGTGATTATCTTTTGATGAACTGGCTTTGTGTTATATTGAATGTTTTTCGTATGAATTATCTATACCCTTTCGCGGTTATTGCAACAGGCTTGGTTTTTATTAGTTGCGTTAACCGAGGCCGCACTGTATGTAGAAATTGCACTAGCAGTAATTTTACATAAAATAAAAATTTCTCGACCTATTTTTTAATTAATTCTATATGAATTTGCAATTTGTCGGTTTGGTTGCAGTTATTTTTTTTTTTTCTGATTGTAATCAGTTGAAAATACGAGTATATTTTTGCAAAGTTATAGCCTTTAAAAACATGAACACGTAGTATAGTATATATATATGTACATACATATGTGCGACAGTAATAAAAATTTTGACGATAAGTTATACAGCTCCACAAAAAAAACTGATGTCGTGTAAGAAAATAAATGACAATTGGTTTGAGGATTTTTCAGTTCCCTGAATCCGAAACGCCTGTTCCTTAAATCCTGTCTAATTTTCATCTATATCCCTGATAGATTTCTTTAATTTCGCTACCAGAGACTTTGCCAGAAGTACTAAATGCTGTTTCTCGCCCAGTAGAAAATAGTCCCCCAGCTGTAAGTCCTACTCTCCCTGTTTTTCTACAAGCGATGCCCAAACCTAGGTCCATTTTTGTCTCTCGACTACACCCTGACACAACAGTTGACACTGTTAGGGACTTTATAAGACAACAAAATATCATTCCTGTCGACGCTTTTCTTTCTTGTAGGAAAATTGGTAATAAACCTACATATTCATCTTTTAAAATTACAGTGGCACCTTGTCATTTTGCTGCTGTCTATAATTCGAATATGTGGGTTGATAATATCTTTATGTCTGAGTTTCAATAAAAAAAACAAGATTGTTCAAAATGCTCATTCTAATCCAAAACACTAAATCGTCTATCCCTTTACTACCAAAATGTAAGGGGTTTGCGTTCAAAAACGCATGAAATTTTCTTATCTACTCAGAACTTTTCTGAAGATATCATCATTTTTACCGAGACTTGGCTTAACAGCTCGTTTCTTAATCAGGAGCTATTTGATAATAGCTTTAATGTCTTTAGAAGAGACAGATATATGGACGACTCGTCTCCAGTTGGAGGGGGTATATTAATCGCTATAAAAAATAGTCACACTAGCTCTATAATTGAAATTCCCTGTGCTGCTAGTATTGAAATCTTATGTGTTAAGGTAACTTTTTCTAAGTCCAATTTGTATATCCTTAACGCCTACATTCCTCCTAATAGTAGCACAGAAGTCTACGAGCACCTTTCGAGGGCCGTAGAATTTGTCATAGACAAACGATATGACGATATTTTATTGTTAGGTGACTTTAATTTGCCTGACTTAAAATGGACTATTTCGGACAATGGTACGTATTATTATGTATCTAGTCCAATAACTCGACAACAACAAATTTTTGTTGATGAAATCCTATCTAATTTACAACAAGTTAGTTGTATTACAAATCGACAACTAGACTTAGTCTTGACTACAGACAGTAGCAATGTTGTTGTGCAAAATGCTCCTCATGCTTTATCTGCGGTTGATGCGTACCATCCACCTCTGAGTGTGTTGTACCAATCAGACAGAGATAACGTAGTTACTGCCAATTCTTCTAGCAGATTTTATGAATTCAATTTCAAGAAAGCTGACTTCTTAAAATTGAATAATATCCTAAATGATAGATCTAACATTTTGTTGGACTTTTTTAATCATAATGTTTTAGATGACTGCGTAAAGTTTTTTTATGAAGAAATTTTTTCGGCTATATCTCTGTCTGTGCCATATACTCTAAGGTATGTTAATGATTCTTCGTACCCATGGTACACTAAAGATTTGAAGAAAATACGTAACGGCCGCAATAGGGCATGGAATAAATACGTTTGTAGTCAGGACCGCATTGACCTGGAGGCATATCTGCGCCTTTTTCAGGAATTTACGCTTAAGTCAGATTCAGCTTATTCTGAATATTTAACTAAAACGAAGCTCAATATTCTTCAGGACCCCAAAAAATGTTAGGGATTCATTAACTCAAAAAAAAGGTCAGATGGTTTCCCATCTGAATTCAAGACTGTTGATGGGCTCACCAGCGATCCCCAAATTATAGCTGGATTATTTGCTAATTTGTTCAAAAAATCTTTTTCAACTGAAGTGTTTAGCCCTGATGTCAACTACTTTTTTCGTTTTGAGGTTGAAAAAATCGAAAAAATATGCAATTTGTTGAAAAAAGCTGACTAATTAATATTGAATAAGTTGAATAATTAAAAAAACATTGAAAAGAGTTGAAAAGCCTAAAATAAAAATTAAGAAAGTTGTAAGAGGTTGAAAAACGTCAAAAAAAAGTTAAAAAAGTAGTATGGGCAATGTTGAAATGGGTTGAAAAGGCGAAAAATTTTGGAAAAGTCGGAAAAAAATGGAACAGAAAAAAGTTGAGAGAGGTTAAAAATTTCCAAAAAAGTTGAAGGATGTTGAAAAAGTCACGAAAAGTTGATAAAGTGGGAAAAATATGGAAAATGTTGACAAAAATTTAAAGAGGTTGTAAAATGTTGAAACAGTACAAAGAAGCTGAATAACTCAAAAAAAGTTGAATGAGGTTGAAAAAGTCGAAAAAAGTTGAATAAGGTTGAAAAAGTCGGAAAAATATGGAAAATGTTGAAAAAAGTTGAAAGAGGTTGAAAAATGTTGAAACAGTTGAGAAAAGTTGAATTATTCTAAAAAAAATTGAATGAGGTTAAAAAAGTCGAAAAAAGGTGAAAAAGGCGGAAACTGTTGAAAAAAGTTGAAAGAGGTTGAAAAATGTTGATACAAATGAAAGAAGTTGAATAACTCTAAAAAAGTTGAATGAAGTTCAAAAATACAAAGAATACATATTTTTATAAGTAAACAGTGGTTGAATACATATTTTTCACTACAATTTTACATATTGAAAGTGTGTATTCTAGAATTTTAATAAAGACACATCCCTTGTAAATTTTTACACATTTTTTGTATTTTTTAAAATAAATTTACACATCGCATTTTTAATTTTTATACAGCTTCTTGATTATACTAACGTAATATAAAATTTGGTTAGCATTGTTTTTCTAAAATTTTAGACAAAAAAGACAAAATACTTATGGGCCTAAAATCTGACGAAGTAGTCGGATGAGACTTCTTTTGAATAGAAATAACCTTTGCAGATTTCCACAGTTTCCACAGAATACTCAATGTGCATAATTTAAGGCCTTGTCGGGGCCGATTGCTTCGGACTTTACAGTCTTAATAGTCCCTAAAACTTCAGAAGGAGACACACAATAAAAATAAAAATCAGAATCAGGTTCAGAAATTATGGTCTCTGACAATGGAACATGGGCAACATGAAGAGTTAAGCTTAGACTAAATTCGTGTGGACTGAGCGGACATCCAGGATTTGATTTCCCTTTAGCAACGCCAAGATCCTTGAGATTTTTCCATAACACTTTCGTACTGAGGTTGGGATTAAGTATTTTACCTAAATAAGATCGTTTGGCTGTACGCATTAACGTGTTCACTTTATTTCTTGATAATTTACATTCAGTTGGATTTCTTCTATATGTTTTATAGAAACGCTCTCTTTCAAAAATGTATACTTTAATACTATTTGTTCGTGAACGAATACTTTTTTATAGTTTTAAGTGTCATCACTAATGCATTAAGTATTCGCATTAAATTTATTTGCATCTCTAACAAGTGCAATGGAATAGCCGTTATAGTAATTCATTATTTTTTGACTCACTGCACTCTTATGCTTATTAGCAGTATAACAGTTTGCTAGCTTAAGATTCTCACAATGTTGTGTTTTTTTGTTATTGTTAACTCTCATTAGAATTATGTTCTTGATTTTGTTTTTGTAAGCTAAACGGTAGAATCATACGATTCAATACCTAATTGTTATTTTTGGCTCTTTGAGCAACATTAAAATTTGTTAACCGCATTGATGATGAAACTGTCGTAAAATAAAGTCGTACCTTTTGAATAATTTTTAATCAAGAGTCTTTTTTTTTCTAATTTTATATTAACTTTTTTCGCATTCATCATCACTATTATTAAACCAGGGACAATTTTTGGATTTAACACTTATCCTGTATTCAAAAAAACTAACACTCACTGTATTAGTGGGTCAATTTTGCCCAACGCAATTTACTCATATATTTATTTAATCAGTGCAATTTTGACAGGCTATTCTTACGATTGAATGAATTTTACAAATAAAATTAGCACAAAGAGAGCATTTTAGTGAATATTTTGAGCCATTCGACCGAATTGGGCGCATGAAGCAACGCCCTCCTTTAGAGCTTCCCACCGAAGATGCCCTTTCATGGACACGCGAATTCTGAACTTCCTGCACAACTAACTTTGCTGCTGGACCTCTAAGTAGGGTCGATCGGCAAGATAGCTCTGACTGGATAAGAGACAGACATACCAAGTACTTCTAAAAATATAAGTCGCAGGAAATGTTTAACTTTGTTCCAGTCAGTGTTTACGAATGTATGTCAGTGGCGTAGCTGAGTGTCCGCAAACCCCGCTGTTCGGGGGGGCCCCGAGCCTAAGGGGGCCCCGCGAGCTGCTGCGAAAAAATATGAATGTTAAATAATTAAATCTGCAAACCCAAGTAACCGAATCGACCCAGCTTGTGCAAATTTATGAAGTGAAACTTCTTTAGTGGGGGTCATTTGAAAAATTTGTAACGCAAAATTTTAAACGCTTGTTTTTTTAATTGGGATCTAAAATAAATACAGCAATAAATTAAGTATCAAATGAAAGTACTCATCGAGCAGAGTGTGCTGAAACTATCAGCTTTGAGATCGGGTAACCAAAAGCTGAGAAATAAGCGTGGAAAGATTTTCTATTTTTTCAGATTTGTCAAGCATTGCACTCAGTGGCGGATTAATAGATTAGGGGGCCCTAAGCACAGCGGCTGCGTAGGCTCTTTGTCGCTTGGATTTTGAAGGATGAAAATAAAATTAACCGAAATAAATTTTTCATAATAAATAAAGTTTATATTAAGTTAGATTCTATTTAATTTACAGTAGGTAATTTTAGATTTAAAACATTCTTTTTCTTGTTTTATTCAGAGCAAACTCCGAGATTACATCGTCAAAATTTGTCTTATGAAGTATGTCAGCCTCATTACACATTATTGCTAAAGAATTAAGCTTGTCTTGGCAAATTTTTGTTCTTTGTGGATTCTCTAATCTTTTTAATTGCGAGAAGGATCGTTCAGCCGAGCAGTTTGTGATCATTAAACTGTGAAATATTCTAAATGCTTCTATGTTTGGGAAAACGCACTTCAATTTATCATCAATGATTATTTTATACAAATTTGAATGAGTGATATTTATTTCTGACGGCTCGTATTTCACCCGAACATCTTTATGGAAATGATTCAATTCGCCAAGGAAATTATTATCAAAGTCTACCGGGTAGGTCGTTAAAAGCGATTCAATATCTTTTTGATATTCTGTACGTGACTTATCAAGATCAACAAGGAATGAAAATTTTTTTGAGACGTCATTGTATACGTTACCTCTTATTTGCATTTGAGAAATAAGTGTGTCAATTATTACATTGAATGTCTTGATGCGGAATTTATCTCTCGGACTCAAATCAACTTGAGCTGCATTTCCATCATTTACTTGTTTCTTCCTAGCACGTGCACGAGCTTGCTTATATACAACACGTTTTCTAAAAAACGCTAGTACAGAAAAGGAGGCGGGGGTCCCAAGCACGTGGGGGCCCCAAGCACGTGGGGGCCCCAAGCACGTGCTTGATGTGCTTATACGCTTAATCAAAGAGTATCCAAAGAGATGAAGCTCTATTCTGCCCAAAAATTCTGCTCACACGTATTGATTGTCAGACAATGCGTGTGACTTGTTCAAAACAATGCTGCCGTATGTTGGGAAATAAATTTTGTGGAATTTTCTTTTCATTTGGGGTATTATTAGGCGATTTGAAGAAACACTTGGGGAATTTATATATTTATGTAATGCTGTTAAATAATTGAAAAGTTTCATATTTTTTTATTATCATAAAACAAAAAATGTTTCAAAGTTCTTATTTACTTCACACCTAAACTACTGTTTTTTTTCAAAACGATGTAACTTTAATAATAATATCAACAAAAATTTCGTTTTTATAGCAGTACGTAACAAGTTTTTGTTTAACTGCCATTAATTTAATTCAGATATGAGATTTATTCATTTTATTTAACTCTATCAACTTTTATTTTTATTTATTAATCCAAAAAACTGTCATTATGTTTTTTAATTTTATAAGTATTTAATCATAATCTTTAATAAGACTATTTATTTATTAAATAAAATTTGTCTGCTTAAAAAATTGTAATAGTATTAGAATAGAAATCTGATCGAGTTTTAGATTTAAAAAGAACAGAAAACGGGTGCGATTATTCGTGTTTCGGCTTAAGTCAAAGATTAAGTTAAAATTTTTCGGATTAAGTTTTTACCTAATACCTATTACAAAAAAAGGTACATCAAGTAACGTTAATGCATTCCTCTAATTAATAATTCCTCTTATTATGTTTAGTTTGTTTATGATAAATAAACTTGTTTTCGAGCGATTTAAATTTGGGGTTATGGAATATATGTATATGCAAAGATAAGTTAACTTGTTGAAAGCCGTCATAAGAACTAGCTTTTCGGGAAAACTTTGCTGATTTGCGACAATTTCCGGCATATCGTTTAGGTTTTTGTCCGTAGTGGCAACATCTTCACGTCGTGGTGAAAAAAAAAATTTATTGAAAATGATCCCAAAATATGAAAATTTTAAAGTCCAATTGCAATGCGTTTTGAAACTTGCCGAACAAGATATATAATTTTTTGAACCTTAAAAATCATTATTAATTTTTGGGTGGGCATAATAATCTTCTTTTTATTCCGTTTTCCTTATAAAAAAACTAAGAAAAAGAAGAAGAACGCTAAAAAAATATAAAGCAAATGTGAGGTTGTGTTTCAATTAGTCCCATGGCAATGTGAGGTTACGTTTGAGTTAGTCCCATATGTGTTAGTGAAAATAGCTGATTTTTGCAACCGTGGAAAAGGTGAAATTTTTATTTATTTTTCAGTATGGTGAACAAACCAACAGCTGACTTTGAGGTCCTACTAAAAATGACATTTCAAAATAAAATCAGAAGATTGTCGTAAGTAAGTTATTTTATAGTTTTATAGTTTAAATATAAACTTATGTATTTTCTTCCTTACAGAAAACTAATCCCACCATGCAAAACCAGTCTAATGAGCCACAAGAAGCAAGAAACCTTTATCCTTTAAAGGATAACAAGAGCTGTATTTACAATGAAATTTGCGACAACATGAAACAGCAGCTGCAAAACAAACAACACAACGATGAAAACGTTAAATGTGTCCAAGACTTAGGAAAACCTGAAGCACAGCTACTAAATGAACGTGCAGCATTACTGCAACAGCTTAACGTGAAAGGAGACAACTTACGTGAAGAATTCATTGCCGTATTGGTAAAATTGCCTGAGATGTATATTAATTCAATTCGTAATAGCACTTTGGCGATTTTAATTTAGAAGGTGCAGGAAATGAAGATGTAACTGCTGCTGAAGGAGACATTGATTGGGGTATTGAAAGAAAATATTTCAAATGAATTACCCATGACTGAATATTTAGAGTTTTTTGCGCCGGATTTTACGCTGCATCCAGAAGTCAATTCGCGGCAAGAAAAAGCTATTCAAAACAATATTTGGAGCTAATAGTTAAGCATGTGTACGAAAACTTAAAAATGTGTCAACATTCACCAAGTGTGCAGATGGTTCAAATGCCACCTGATGCAATGGATATCGAAGAATTGCGTGTTAAAGAAGAGCCAGATTCAGATGTACGAATCTCACATATAAAAATGTACCAAATTGGCATAGGGATTTGGTGCGTGTTTGCGAAAATATTCCAATTGTTTTGTGTGGCAATAAAGTCGATATTAAGGATCGTAAAGTGAAGGCCAAGAGCATTGTATTCCATAGAAAAAAGAATTTGCAGGTAAATGGCAGCTTTTAATAGTATGTGGTTTAAAATATCTTGATTTTAACTGTTTGTTATTTTGCAGTACTACGACATCTCAGCCAAATCCAATTACAACTTTGAAAAGCCTTTCCTCTGGTTGGCGCGTAAGTTGGTCGGCGATCCAAACCTGGAATTCATTGGAAAAATATAGCTAAGAACTTTTGACTGTTCAGTTGCAGCAGTATTGTTAATTTTTGCAATGTTTACAAGGTTTTAGCTTGTAAATACTTTGAAATTTTACCTTGCTTTAGAAAAAAAATCTCCATTTAGAAATATTGTTGCAATTGTAGATCCTTTTTTAAGTTTTTCTTGCGCGATTTCGACTTATCTATATTTTTTATGTTATCGCATTTTTGTTTAATATTATCATTAATTTTTTTTTATACATACGAGTACATACTATTTTTATATGTTCAAATATACAAAATTATGCGAAATACTTTCAACTTAAAATGGTAAAATTGAATGATTCAAAATAAAAGAAAGAAGAAATAAATTGTAATTAAAAGAAAGTGTATTTATTTAAAAAGTGTTCTATTTACTTCACAGCCATTGCAAGTATTTTAAAATGTAAGTCGTTTATTTTAAAAACTTTCTTTTAAATACAATTTTCTCATAGTTAAAGTGCAGTTCATTAATAATTTACAAAATTTTTATTTTACATTCATAAAAGAAGTACAAATTAGAAAGACAACATGTGAATATATAACACCTCCAAAACAATCTTGCTGCAGAAAATTCCTTCAGGCACAAAAACTTTTCTGTAAATGAATGATACGAATTTAAGTCACTTTCTTCGACTCATCGGTATGATACTGATTTCGCTTGATAAAAATAATTTGAGGGCTTGTAGTAAGGCACAAATAATTAACGATTCGACTTATCGACTGGCTAAAAATTTTTGGAAATTATGTATTCTTTAAATTTCTGTCTTTGTTCAGTGCTGAAAATTAAATTTTTTTTTGTTTGTTAAGTTTCGGATGACTTGAGTTTAGCAGTACATTCGCGAAAAATCCCACTACATATTGGGATGTCAAATTTTTGATGCATGAATAAAATAGAATAAATTTTTATTTCTTAACGTTAAACACAACAGGCAGGAAATACTCCTGTAAATGTATGTTTGTTCTCTGTAGTAACATCGAATTCGGAACACCTGAAAGTATAAAATTCAAATACATAGATTAATTTATAAACCTATTTTCTGTTATTTAACGTACTCTTCTATTATAGCTTTGAATCTTATATTTGAGCCTTTTGTATCAATATATTTGCACATGGGCTCAGATCCTGGAATAAATTAAGTTGCAAAGCATCTTGAACAGTGGGTGGTGCTTGTTTTGCCTGCAACCGATTGAAACAGTCCATATTTGATGAGCCATCCAGCGGATCGAAGCAGACAATGTATTTTCCCTGTAATAAACAAAATATTTAATTAGTTGAGTAACAAAAAGCTTAAAAATTAAAGCGCATTTCACATTCATTTTTAGAGCCAAGTTTAAAGCTAGTAACATTATTGGGGTGTATTACACATTTGTCCAAAAGCTGTTGCTAACTTAAGACACGGCTCTAAAAATGATTATGAATATGCTCAATGTACCTGGTTATCCGTCTCCACTTCAATGCAATTCTCATTCTCTTCAGAGACCATCAAACTTCTTGTATATGATGACATTTGATCCTTTCGTAGTATAAATTTGTCCAAATATTCCAATTGAATGAATATTTTTGTGCGCAAAAATGAGTGGTGAATTTTTATATGACATTTGTCAGATGAGCAGGTTACCATATGCTAAGTTTTTTAACTGAAAAGAACCAGGTAGTGATTTTTGCTTATTTAAAGGACAATAAACCCTCAAACTATATTATTTATCACTTTATTTTAATAATTTTTACAATAAGTCTAAATTTCATTGATTTTTTCGACTATATAATAAAAATATTTTTCAAATGTTCCTAATTTGGACAAAAATGCCCTAAGTGGTAAAGTTAAAAATTTTATTAGTCACCACGAGTGGGTGAATTTTTAAAAGCAGCGCCGCAACTGAATTTTTTTGCGTTAGTAGTAGAATTCGGTCGAGAGCTTCGCCTCTTTTGATACTCTTTGCGCTTAATCCGCCACTGAATGCACTGATCAATTACCAAAGCCTTGCTTTCTATAGCGAGAAAAATTACGTTGATTGCTTTCTACCGAGTACCGATCGGAAATCGTGCAAGAATCGACACACTTCCTGCGTTCAAAGAGCTTTGCATTTTGGTTGTATGCAGGTGTTCTGAATATGGCACGGCCTACTCAATCAAATACATCAATCATTCAATTCAGTTGCACTTCATTTCAATTACGTTGTGTCTTCAGTTGCATCTTAATTTTATATATACCTATCGTCAAAACAATCGCGTGTGAACTTGGTGAATATTTTTTTGAGTAAAAAAATGAAACGCTCATACCTAAGTGGTGCTCAGAAAAGAAAAGAAAAAAATCAAGGGTTGAGGATGCTCAAAAATCATCTCAAAAATTATCTTCGTGGATAAAAAGTGCTGAAAAAGTAGCTGATAATACCGCTGAATTCAGTCTTGGGGGAGGCCTCATAAATGATTTTGCAGGGGGTCGTGTAGTCTCTCAAACTGCACCAGTTAGATCAACTCGGTTTCTTACGCTTGCAGATTCAACGATCAAATCAATTGTACCAGCTGGGTTGATTGGGTTACTTAGGATTGCAAGAATGTCACGAGTTGAGTCGTTTCGGTTACTTGGGCTTACAGATTCAACGATCAATAAATAGATTTAGCTGGGTTGATTCTTAGGTTTGCATATTTAATTATTAGAAAACTGCACGTGCTGGGTCGATTCGGTGTTTACTAGGGGTGTCAATTCGGGATCCCGGGATTGCGGGATCCCGAACTTTTTTAAGGCCCGAATATCCAGACGCAAGTCCCGGGATTTATGAAAACAAATTTTTTAGCAAACAAGTTTAATTATATTAATAAATTTTGTCGTAAATATTCCCTTTTAAGTATGTGCAAAAAAATGTAAATTTACAACATTGGAAATAAAGCGTTGGCAACACCATATTCTACAAACTTAAAATATGATGGTAAAGTGTGCGCAAACGTAAAAAAAAATAATGCCAAAAATGACTTACACACAGGGTTGCCAGGTGGCCGTTAATTGAATGGTAAAGCCGTTGGCTGCGGAGGAGGCCGTTAAGTCGTTAATTGGAGGCTGAAACCGTTAATTTTTTCGAAAGGTCTCAGATAATCATGTTACGAAAAATTGAAAAATTTTAAAAATTCGATCTCATTCAAATATTTGATGAGCAAAAAAAAGATCACAACATTTTTTTTTGCCAGGCCGTTAATTCTTCGATTTCAACCTGGCAACTCAGCTGACACACACGGAAATTCAGTAAATTATGCAATAAATTTATAGAATTTTTAATAAGATATTTTCATTTTAGAATACTATATTACAATACTCAATTTAGTTAGAGATTCCTTAGTTTCGGGATCATCCCGAGATCCCGGGATTACATTTTTAGATCCCGAAAATCCTGGGATCAGATAAAGTCAGAAAATTGACATCCCTAGTGTTTACTCATTCGAAGATAAAAAAGTGTTTCAAGCGGGCCTCTCTAAGATTTTCGCGGGTGGGCCCCTCAACTCTCAGCTACGCCACTGATGTATGTATGTATGTATATATAAAACAAAGTTGTAGGCTGATATATCCAATACATTGAACAACAGAGTTGCGGCCATATTTTGGTTCTCTTTTGCAAGAATAGTGGCTGAGAAGCTGATCAAGTGTGTCAACACCAGATTTAGTATGATAATATGTAGAAATCAATTATTTCTGGTTTCTTTTTACATATATGCATCTGCTAGATTCTTACCTACCAAAGGTAGTTTTCTTTTCCGTAGTTAAATTTTCAACTCATGTGTATTTAAAAATTATAGGAGTTAACATTTCGACTCTTCAAGTCTTCCACTTAGTCTAAATGCTACGCGGTATCCTTGTTTGACTACTCTTTGACAGTTTTGGTCCCTTTTCGTATAAGCCTATAGCGGCTAAGCATAGCTACTTTTTGAATCACAAAGAATTCAAATTTTCATTCCATACTTCACAGGTTTTGAATACACTTCTTGAATGGGCATCGACCTCGATATGCTGATATTTGCTCATCAATAGTAACATTCTCACCTGGGCCTTACATTTTTCTGAAGTTGCATTCCAATTTATCCCAAACATCTCTGATAGGTACTAATTTATCACGAGCTCGTCGTTCGTTTCTATCACTCGTCATATCGAAGCGCAGAGCTCGTGATATATTCTCAAATCTGCGGGGGCTCATAACATCTGAAGATGGGCTTACATTTCTTATCACCTCAGAAGCTCTTCAAACCTTTTCACGTCCATGATACTCCCCTGCCAATAGAATACAATAGGCCGGCCAACTATGTGTACAGTATGCTCGAAATCGAAATCCCCGTTTCGAATGTAGCGATACACAGTGTGACCAATGTTACAAAGAATTCCCAAACAACGGTAAAAGTAAAATTTCGATAAGCGGAACTTTACACGCAGTGTCAAGTGTTTTGTGACTCTATATAACGTAGAAAAACGGTGAACGTAACTTTTTTTATACTGGCCAAACTAAACGTGCTAGAAACTATTTTCTCTTATCGTAGAAATTGATTTTGCTATGCTAAATGAGCTACTCAGATACGTATGTTGGAAAAATGTCTTTGATGAGTCGGATGTGAATAAAGCTTTTGTCATTTTCAATAATATTTTAATTGGTCATGTAAAGGCCTGCTCTAGAAGTAGTAGAAAAAATAATAGTAAATTAAAAAAATTTAAGCCTTGGATTTCCTTGGAGTTATTAAAGAAAATTAAGAAAAAGAATAAGCTGTTTAAGAAGTTTATTAAACATCCCAGAAATCTTATAATTAAGACACAGTATAATTCAATGTGTAAACAAATAGTCACCGAAACAAAAGTCTGCAGGAATAGCTATTACTCCAATGAGTGTTTCTTAAAGTTCAGGGTAATACAAAAAAAGAGTGGAATCTTGTAAATATTGTAACTTGTTAAATGAAACATTCACTCAAGAAGAAATTGGCACCTTAACACTTGATAATGTTCATATCTCAGACACTATTAATAAAGCAAATGTTTCCAATAAATTGTTTGTAGAAATAGGTAGTGATGTTGCTTTAAATAATGGACTTAATATGTCGTGCAACTGCCCCACTGAAGAGCATTGGTCCTCTGATAGTTTCTTCTTTGATCCTATATCTTCTCTAGAGTTGTACAAAATTATTAATTGCTTAAAAAATTCTAATTCTTGCACAGAAAGTAGTTTTTCGAGTGTATTTATTAAAAAAATTGTTTTTAACATCGTAGATGTTCTTTACGACCTTTTAAATAAAAGCATTTATTCAGGTATTTTTCCGGACTTGATTAAAAAAGCTGAAGTTGTCCCTATTTTTAAAAAAGGGGATAAGTCTAACATCAATAACTATAGGCCTATATCTATCCTTCCTGTTTTTTCTAAAATATTAGAAAAGGCAATTAAAACAAGAATTCTGAAATTTCTAAAAAGAACAAATTTTCTAAGTGATTCACAATATGGTTTCCGTGAAGGTATGTCAACAGAAGATGCTCTTTTGAATTTATGCAATAATGTGTACTCAGGTGTTAATCAAAAAAGGCCTATGCTGCTCTTTTTATTGAAATTACCAAAGCGTTTGATACCGTAGATTAGGGATGGCCAGCTGCGGTGCCCAAAAGTCGACAGCGCGCTGACGTTTACAACAAACATTTCGCACTAGTATGTGTACAAATGTGTGAAGAAATTCCAGCGAAAAAAAAAATGTAAATAAAGATGTTTTGTATTTTCCACGTATAGAAAAAATGACCCAGTAGAAATTCGTGCATCACTGATTTTATTAAATAAAGATAAATGTTGGCATATAAAATAATTGTATTTTTATTTAACAACAAAAAGAAAACATATGTATGTATGTTATACAAACATATTAATAGAGTTTACTTAAAATAAGACTTTCAATATCTGGTTCAATAATTTATGATGACGCCAGACGCAATATCGGCGACCACGGTTGCCAGATGATTTGGACATGTAGTCGCCAATACGTAGAGCTAAAGTCGCCACAAATCGCCAACTTAAATTTGAAGTCGCCAAATAAAAACTCAAGTAAAGATAGACAAACAACAGTTTTTCATTTCGAATTAGCAAATTGAAGCTTAGCAATTGATGTAACGTGTTGAACCTGAGGTTTTGCAATTAAAATTCTCAAATTCAAAACTAGCATTTATTAACGTAAAAATAATTTAAAAGAACTTGCAATTCTTCTGTGTCCTGCCGTTTTTGCATGCTTAATCAGATCATGCTTATGAGGGCGGAGAGCGAGTTTACAAATTTTGCAATAAGCCTCTTCTTGCCCTTACAGTATTAATTGCTGAGGGGTAGGTGCAATGAAATCTGAAAAAATGCAAGAAAAAAGTCTTACATGCAGAGAACTCCAAGCATTAAAGTTTGCACTAAAAATGCACACACAAGAAGATTAAAAACTATTAAAACTGGAAATCATTGTACAAACCTTTCAAGTCCGAGTCTTTTTCCCATGATGTATTTTATTTACGAGTTTGAGCTCGACCCATTATGACTTTCAACACGCTTATAAGGTAATTTTCGAAAATTAGAGGGAATGAATTGAAAATTATAAACAAGAAACAAATAAGGATAATTTTTCTTTGTCAAGAATTTCAACTACTATATGTCTCCTTGTCTTTCGCATACGTCTAAATGGAACACATCAGATTTTAGCGAAACCATAAAAAAGCGCCTGAGCGAAAACAGATTAATCTCACCAATGCTGCCATTCTATGTAAAAATAGTCAGTATTTGGTGGATTATAACTAGGGAAATCTGAAATCGCCACGTTGGCGACTAGTCGCCCAGGGCTATTTTCGAACGCCAAAACAGCTTCTCAAATCGCCTATTTGGCGACAAGTCGCCACTTCTGGCAACTCTGTCGGCGACTATTTTTCAATGAAATTGAATTTTTTACAACAATTAAATAATATTTCAATAATACATGCTTAAAAAATTGCCTTTCGCATAAATAATGTTTTTGTTTGTATTTGTTTTGTTTTTGCACGTTTGATTCCGACTGGGTTTCTCGGATATTCAATTTTCATGCGAATCAGCGCATAGAAATCAGCAACTGCACGGCGGGCCGAATGATGGCCCGAAACGGGCAATGTGACCGCGGGAGAGTAAATGTCTAACACTACCGTAGATCATGAAATACTGTTGAGTAAACTTTATAAGTGTGGATTCAGAGGTCCAATCCATAATTGGCTTAGTTCTTTCCTGTCTAATAGAATGCAGAGGGTTAAAATAAATAATCAGTATAACAGCTTTTTAAATATTAATATTGGTGGTCCACAAGGGTCTGTACTAGGTCCTATTCTCTTCCTTATCTACATAAATTCAGTTTTCTCTTTAAACTTCTCAAGCAAGATAGTAGCTTTCGCTGATGATATGGCTTTTATGTACTCAATTGTTTCTCTATATAGTCTTACTGCGGACATAAATTACTATTTAAGCTTATTAAAACATTGGTTTTCAATTCATAATCTCGTCCTCAGTGAAAAAACAAAGCTAATGTATTTTAATACATCAGGTATTGAACGTAAATTTGAAAATTTTGTATTTCATTGCTCTGATTGTAGGAAATTTCTCACTGACAAGACTATCTGCAAGTCTTCCAATAATGCACAAACATACTACGTTCAACGGTTCTGTGCAGATAAATTTTTTTCGATTGAATGGGTTCAGTCATTTAAGTATCTTGGTCTAGCTCTTGATTGGAAATTGTGCTGGAGTGACCATACAAATAATTTAAAGAGATACTTGCTGGCAGCTACCCGTCAACTGTATCATTTACAAAAGCTTTGTAGTAAAAAGTTACTAACACAAATTTCCTATGGTCTTTTCCACTTTAAGCTTCAATATGGCTTAGTTTACTGGGGTGGCTTAAGTTGTAATAAATTACATCCTCTGGTAACTGCTCAAAAATATGCAATTCCAACCATCTGCAAAGAAAACAGTCTAGCAAGTAGTTTGCCTCTTTTTCGTCAGCTAAAAATACTTCCTTTAAAGTATATTTTTTCAAAGTCCTAAAAGTGTGTTTTATAAAATCCGGATATTTAGGCAATAGATCTTATTCTGCCTATGGATTAAGAGCTAATAGTCTGAATCTTGTATCAATTCCGAGCCACAATTTTCAGCATTTTTGTAGATATTTATTATCTGTCGCACCCAGACTCTGTAATCGTCTTCCTGACTTTATCCGGGGTATACGCAATCCTCGATTGTTTCTTAATATGGTTAAATCTTGGCTTTTTGATTTAGAATACCAAGAAATTGATCGCCTTCTTTGCATTCAGGTATATCTTCTCACGTTCTTATGTAATATTCTGGTTAAATTTTCATATCTTTGAAATTTTTCTTTTTTTCAGATTTTTTTTTTTCCTTTTTACGTTGCTCAATGCTAAATTTTGTTCAATTCATATATTTATCCATAAATTGATTTGCTTAAATAAAAAATTAAGTTAAAGTTTTTAGACCCCATAACTTTACTAAGTATTTAATTAATGTTATATCTGTTAACTGAAATGAATTTGTATGTAGGAATAAAATAATTGAAATAACAATAATTAAATAAATAAAAAACAAAAATAAGTTTTTGTTTATAAAGTCAAGCTTATACTTGTACATTAGACCGTACCACCTTACAGGCAAAAGAAAAAAAGTTCACCGTACACCAGCAAAACCAAAACCTTTTCTCAAGGTAATTTCGAAAAAAAAAAATTTTTTTTTTTGCCCGAAAATATTGTAGAAGTCGCGCATTTGAGTTTTTCATCATATCTTCGGCATTTATAGTCCGATCTTAAGGTATGAATGTTTTTGTCTTGAGTAGACTAAATTTTTGATTCAATGATCCTTGACATCAAGTACCCCGTTCTAGAACCTACCCACCAGATCTCAGTTCCTACCATCCTAATGTGCCACCCTAATGTCACAAAACTAAAGCTTGCAAAAAAATAATTAAATTTTTCCAATGGAAGTATTTCGATTATTACAAATATTTTTAAAAATGTATTTAAAGTTTTTTACCGGACGAAGGGGTCGCCTTATTAAATTTTTCGTCATATCTTCGGTATTTATAGTTAGTAGAACTAAAATGATCTCTAATCGAATGATAGCTGGAATAATACCGTTATTACACTCTTAATGTATTTTATTATTGCTATCCATTTTACCTGTGAGATACGTTTTGAGTCATTGAGTCATTGATAATGTCATCACAATCTGAAGACATGAGCAAATCTGACTATATAGTTAACAAAGCAAGTGCGTTCAATCGATTTGCAGCCAATTTTGATCTCAAGTAGTTTTCACTAGCCGATCGATCACCAATGTTCAGTTATAATTGCATTTTTCCCTTATAATGTTGCTAAGCGTGGCAGCGAAATAGGCGGGAAATTCAATTCCGACCAATAAAAAAAATTTTCAAAGTTTACGCCAATATCTGCCGCCTTTTTGGTAAATCCGGGCCTGCCCAAATCCGCTAGAAGATTTTAGCCGCCCGCAAAGAAGCAACAGGATGCATTCGTCAAATGTTCGGTCCACAAATAGATCATTTTATAAATTTTGAGAGTGAGTCATATTTCAATATGATCAATTGGCTCAAACTCGAAGTTACAATATTCAAAAGAAATAATCAAATTAGGGGCCGTTCAAGTATTACGTAATGCACTTAGGGGGGTGGGGTTCGAACAACGCGTTACGCTGCGAGTTAAAAATATATTGTTTTATTTATTATTATAGCAAACGCGTCTAAAACATAAAAGAAGTCGCTAAAATGACTTTCCAGTACATTGCGCAACATAATTGTGACTTTTAGGTAAATATGGTCAGTTGGGTGATACCGTAACGTTAAGGAGAGGGGAGGGGGGACAAATATCTTAAAAAATTGCGTTACGTAATACTTGAACGGCCCCGAACCAGGTTAGTGCAAGAAAATAACTTTATTTGATAGCTTTCTTTGCTAAACTTAATTGTTTTCACAGCTTATCCATGCCATTCTCAAAACACAGAGCATGCACAGAAAAAACAAGATTGGTAAAATCAACGAATTGCAATTCGTTGATTAAAATTTTTGGATTTCAACAATTCATTTCTTTGAATCAAAGAAAAAATTTGCAAAATCAAAACCCTTTGTTCTTTGATTTTGCAAATTCAAATTATCTGATTTTAAAACAAAATATTTTAGCGTTAGCGTTAACTTCCATTGTCTGATCAGGGAAGCTTCGGCTCAAATCCCGGCAACGACATAATTTTTTTTTTATTTTTTTAATTTTTTTTTTCTAAGGTGTTTAAAAAACTTTTTTTTTTTGTTTTTTAAATACTTTTAAATTGAAAAATAAAAAAATTAAAAAAATAAAAAAAAAATTATGTTGTCGCCGGGATTTGAACTGAGACTTTCCCTGATTAGACAATGCTTGTTACGCAGCTTAACGACATCATTTTAGTATGTCTTAAAAATGCTGTCGGTGGCTGAGTTGGGTAAGATGAGCATCTTTGGCGCTAACACAGGTTCAATTCTCTGATCGGGTACAGGTAAAAAAAAAGTTAATTTCTCTGAAGTTTTAAAAAAAAGTATTACAATTAAAATAAGAATGACTGACAATAATAAGTAATAAGTACAAATAGAGGAAATAGAAAAAAAAAAGAAATAGAGGAAAGTAAAAAATCAAAAAAGAAACATTTTTTTGCGAATTTATTCTAAGTTTCAACAAAAACTTTAGGAAAATCAACAAATGTTTTTTTGAAATCAACGAATTATTCTAAGTTTCAACAAAAACTTTAGGAAAATTAACAAATGTTGTTTTGAAATCAACTAATTTATTTTAAGTTTCAACAAATCATCTTTTTTTAAATCAGAGAAACTTTTTCGCTGACTGAAAATCATACCCAACATTCGTTGAAATCGGACCCGGAATTGTTTGATTTGGGCGAATCTTTTTTTTCTGTGTGATAAAGTTTTAACATACATACATAAGTTTTCCCACTTTAAAGGCTCCATGTTTTATTTAAATGATAAGAAGAGCGAATGAAATTGTACCATATGGAGAGCTTCATCGAGATGCTGGGCAACGGCTCCAATACACATTAGATTTTACTTTAGACTTTTTAATTCATGACCTTTGGAGCAAAAAAGAAATTGGTCTCCTCGAGACAAAAACATATTTTAAGATCCGAAGATATGAATTTTATAAGTGGACCCCTACGTTCGGTAAAAAAATTTAAAATCATTTTTAAAATAGCTCTAATAGAGTAATCAAAATACTTCCGTTGGAAAAATTTTATGATTTTTTGCAAGCTTTAATTTTCTGACATTAGGGTGGTATATTAGGATGGTAGGAACTGAGATCTGGTGGTTAAGTTAAAGAACGGGGTACTTGATATCAAGGATCATTAGATCAAAAAGTTGGTAAACTCAAGACAAAAATATTGATATATCATACTTTAAGATCGGACTATAAATGCCGAAGATATGATGAAAAACTCAAATGAGCGACCTCTATTTTTGGCCAAAAAAACATTTTTTTTCTCGAAATTACCTTGCAATATGCTTCGAATTTGCTGGTGTACTGTGAACTTTTTTTTTTGAGGTTCGGTCTATTGTACATGATACAGGGCCGATAGTATTTTAGTTGAAATACGTCGTTGGGCAATTTTGACCCATGTATAAAGGATAAGGGTTAAACTGCCTAGTCACAATTGGAACATAAGTCTCGTATACGTGAGTTAGCTAGACGATTAAATACTGCCACCTTTTCATTTAAATCACGATTGAAATAAATTGCATCCCAATCTAAATTGGAGGTGCCTGCAAAGAGTCTTTGATAGCAAATATTTTGATGTGTCCTCTAAGTGATGGTTTTGTCAAAGTTTCGAATAAAAGGGAGCGAACAAAACAAGAAGTCATGATCAAAATCAGAAGGCGGTGTAATTTGTGAAAAGCCTAAAATATTTAAATCGGAACTTACTAAAAACATATCAACCAATGAAGGGTTATTTCGAGACCGGCAGCAGGCAGGCAAATAAAGATAGACTTTATTGAAGTATTCCATTTCGGCGTTCGTCGCGCATACCGCCCAAAACCATAACGCCCAAATCCCGTTAAAACATAACGCCCAAAATATGGCTCTAAGCCCAAATCTTAGGAAATTTATGACACAAAGCCCAAATGAAATAAAAAAACATTAATCGAAAAATGACATAACACCAAATTTTCTTGTGAAGAAAATTATTGTTGGCGAATTTGGACATTGCGACTTTTAATTTGGACGTTATGACGTGGGTGACTCAATAACTTTTATGAGAAATCACTGTGGCTAGCAGAACAGATGTTGGGTATAATATAGACTGACCTGACCTGAGCTGGTATTGGACGTACTGGAGGACGTAAATCTTAAGCTGCGACCGAAGGGCGCCCATTTACTCTAACTTTTATGTAGAATTAATGTGGTTAGCGAAGCTGGTGTTGGATATAATATAGACTGACCCGTGAAGCCGGTATTGGATACATTACAGACTAAACCGGGGTTGACTATATACTATAGCTACGCCAGCCACCGTAATTCTATATAAAAATTAGGGTACGTGGGCGGCCTTTGACCATGGCTCAGGACATACATCCTCCAGTATGTCCAACATCGGTTTCGCGGTAGCTTTCGGCCTAGGGTCAGTCTTTATTATTTGCAACACCGACTTCGCTGACCACAGAAATTCTACATAAAAGTTAGGGTAAGTGCTCAGGATTTACGTTCTCCAGTACGCGTCGCAGCAGTCTACGGCCGTGACTGAGTCTATATATTATATCCAACACCGGCTTCGCAAAATACCAAAAATTTATTGAATTGGGCAATGTGCCCTCTTATTTGAGTGTTGTGAAACTTTTTTTCAAAGTTCTGGTCAATATGGCTATCGTTGGCCGTAATGACATTGCTTCATTTGGGCATTGTGACAAATTCATGGTGGCGTAACACTCAAAAATGTCATAGAGCCTAAAATGGAAAATGGAAAATGTCACAATGTCCAAAAAATTCCGCAAGAACAATTTATATGGAAAATGTTTGGATTTTTTGTCTTAACCGAATTTGGGCGTTAAGTTTTTAGGCGTAAGGATGCAACACCTTCCATTTTTACCTTCGCTAACATCCCCTGATGTATTAGGTTAAGCTTTGCAGCGGCTGTGTTATCCTGAATTTCCTGAATATTTTTTTCAATATACCTCAACTCGTTTATTAGGTTATTAAAAATTAACTGTTTTACTAATCCTTTATTTTCAGTCTGTACTTTGTACAGTTAACTCAACACTTTCTGTCTATAATTTTTAATTGTAGTTTTTATTAGATTTAATGATTTATTAAAATGTTTATTAGTAAAAACTTGCTTCCTTATGTTAGTAATGACAATATGGATTATTTTGCCTCCATAATTTTTAAATGTTCGTCGTCCATTAACTCAAACAACCTCCGACATTTACTAAACCACTTATATTTCTTTTAGTTTTTAGTAGGAGCTATAGATTTGATTTTTGTCTTATGATGCATACTTGATTTAGAAGAAGTCCTTTGCTAATTATGTTTGTGTCTATTATATTTTTCTCAATTTCGTCTACTACATTAAGCACAATATACATATCTCTAGGTTGTATAATGTGTAAAACTATATTTACCTCATTGTTTATTTCTATCTCTCCCACTTGTATTATAGTAAACTCCTCAGTTATTGGGGTCACTTGGTGGTATCCTTGAATCAAATTCGTCGTTGTTAACAAAATAATTATAGCAAAAAGTGCCTGAAAAAATATAAACATTAGATTAAGTAAACTAAAAAAAATTTGCTGTTTCCATTCGTCGCCCTGATACTAAATCTATCATCTTCCTCAATATCCGAAAAGTTTACAGTTCCAGCAAATTTATACGGTCTTTTTATGTTCGCAGTATGGACATTTATCAAGGATTTTACTCTAAAATATGGCTGGTCTTTATGCCTGACTCTTCGGTAATTTCTTATGGGTCCTAACTGTCTGTTTTCGTTTTCTCTAACATATTGTGTTCCTTTTTTTCTAACCCAATTAATATCATCATTAATTACAGTACATATATGGACTTGTAGAGGGCCTCTCTTTATCTCTATCAACATTAGGAATTCTAACAGGATTGTTTGAAAATTTCATAGGTCGTTTAATATTGGATTCATGTACGTTTTCGAAACTTGGGTTGTTCTTTATGATGCCTTAAGTTAGCATTCGTAGTTTTTAATGAACCCAATTTTTCTTAACTCCTTACAATATTCCCTACTCTCATTTAATTAAGAAGTTTTATAATTTTTCATTCGCTCTGTTTTTTTTTTTATAAATCTTTTGTTAATTTTGCTATGGAAGACGTTTGCAGATTTTTCTTTGATATGTGTGCTGTAGTATAATTCAATGTCTTTTGACTAGAATAAAGGTCCGTACCTTTTTGGTTAAAGTAATGTTAAGCCGTTCATTGTCAGAGTTCCCTGTGTGACTATGTATTTGGCTTAGAGAAATTAATTTCAATGTTTTTATCTTTACAAAATTACTTTACATTTACAGTATTAAATTCATTATCATCAACAATTTTTTTAATTTTTTATATATATAGTCTAATTTGTTCAATAAGAGTCTGGTTGTTCCTGTCTTCAAAATAAAAACAAACACAATACTTAGAAAATTTTTCAATAAATACTATAAACTAGCAAAGCCCGGCGCGCGTTGCTACGCCTCAACAAATAAATTAAATGTTTTTTTTTAAAGTTGGAATAAATAGTAAAAATTATTTTAATTGAAATTTTATTTTAACGCGAGTGGATAAATGAGTTTAATTTGGAAATAGTTCTTGTCCTTGAATGTACCAAGTCTCATTCACCTCCGTCAAATAGTTGCAGAGACATAATAAATGTTTTCATTTAATCTTATAAACATATATCGGTCATTCTTTTAATAAACGCACACTTTGTTTCTTTTGACGTTTTTGAACATTTTTTGAAACGAAATATCTCAAAAACTATAAGAGATAGGATGAAAAACGGTTTAATCATTTTTGTTAAAAAATACTATAACTTTATAAAAAAATGAAAAAATTTTAAATAAATTTGTTAAAACAATAATTTTTTTACTTAAAAAAATTTTTGTCAAAATATTTTCAATATAACACCTTTTGTTTTTTTTTATTTTTTTATATTTTATTCCTCAATCAATCCTAAGAATGTATATGCTTTCATATCGAAATTCCCGCCATAACTTTGGAAACAACGAATTTTTTACTGATGACGCGAACCATATTTTTTCAACATAAAATTCGACAAAAAATTTTTTTTTTTGTTTTTTTTTTGTAATGTTATTTGCAATCAATCCTAAGAATGAATCTGCATTCAATTCAAAATTCTTACCATAGCTTTGGAAAATATGAGCTTTTTAAGAAGGCGCGTTTCAGTCTAATTGTATGAATTGTATCATATTTCCCAAAGTTATGTCGGGAATTTCATTTTGAATGCAAATA
This sequence comes from Meiosimyza platycephala, assembly GCA_963662105.1. Lineage (NCBI taxonomy): Eukaryota > Metazoa > Arthropoda > Insecta > Diptera > Lauxaniidae > Meiosimyza > Meiosimyza platycephala. The sequence continues at coordinate 63,643,298 of OY759211.1, read as the reverse complement.
CATTCTTAGGATTGATTGCAAATAACATTACAAAAAAAAAAACAAAAAATAAACAAAAAAAAACTGTATGTCGAATTTTATGTTGAAAAACGCACCATGCGCGTCATCAGTAAAAAATTCGTAGTTTCCAAAGTTATGGCGGGAATTTCGATATGAAAGCACATACATTCCTAGGATCAATTGAGGAATAACATAAAAAATATAAAAAAACAATAGGTGTTATATTGAAAATATTTTGAGAAAAATTTTTTTAATTAAAAAAACTAATGTTTAAACAAATTTATCTAAATTTTTTTATAAATTTATAGTATTTCTAAATAAAAATGATTAAATGGTTTTTCATCCTACCTCCTATAGTTTGTGAGATATTTGGTTTTAAAAAATGTTCAAAAACGTCAAAAAATACAAAGTGTGCGTTTAATAAAAGAATTACCGATATATATATACTCCAAGTTTAATTTATCTGCATCACATAGTTTATGAAATATGATGAATTAAATTCTTCTCGTATAAGGGAGGCCTTGACATTGCCCACTTTTTCCAAACCAAACTATGCTAGGGACTTTTACTAATATTTCAAATAGTTACTGAAATGTATAACAGTAGATCTTTTTCTCATATGGAGGCGTGGTACCAAACATTTTTTCATTAAATCTTATTTCTGTCTGTACTTTTTATATACATAAGTATGTAGCAAGTCTCATTTATCTTCTTCAAATAGTTGATAAGATATGATGAATTTTATTTTTCTTTTTTATTGGGGGAAGGGCGTGGCACCTCCCATACAAGCAAAAAACATTTAATGCCATATTTAGTGTACTATATGAGTGGTGCTAATAAAATTTGGTATACATACTGATGTTGGTATCCATAAGCTGAATGTCGGTAACCATACTAAATATTATTTTATTGAGCTTACTCTTCGATACACTTAACAAACATTGGGGGCATTTCAGGCGAAGCGGACAATGAAAATAAAGTGAGGTCGTGAAATTTGTTTATATTCCGGTCAGTTATACTTCTAGTAGACATATGTATATGTGTAAACATCATTCTTTTTTAGTATGAGCATTAATTATCGAGTTATGGGCTTCTGAAGAATTTTGAAATTTGACGACCGTCATTTCCAAACGCCGTTATTGGAATCAAGGAATTTATAATATAATATTAATATTGCATTAACTATTAAAAAGGATACTCTTTTTAATTTTTTAGTCAAATACGAATTTTAAAGTTTTTTATCTATAGAAAAACGGAAGTAAAAATTTCAAATTAAATTTTCAGTATTTTCGACTTAAAATTTTTAAAATATTTTATTTAAAAAAAAAAGCCTTAAGTACATAATTATATATATAGATGTTTCACAAAAAAAATTTTAACGTGATCGCCATGAGGTAAGGCGATATATTGATTGAAGTACTTAAGAAAGTACTGGTCCCATAAAACTAATATAGATCACATTTTAAAACTTTTAGCATATTATCGGTATAATTTATGCTATATTTTAAAGTTGAAATAAAAAAATAATATATGTCGAAATTGTTTAAATTCTGAGATGGAATTTTCACTTCCGGTTTTCCACAAGAAAAAAAAAACAAATTTCAAATCTGATTTCATAATTGAAAAGAACAGGAAATTTTCTATAGAAACCACAATGTTTAATATTTTATTGAAAATTCGTTAAGTTCGAAAAATTGCTTCCGAAAAATCCATTCTTTCTATTACGTCAATTTTTAGAAGTCCATAACTTGACAACTAAGCCTTATCAGGGTTGTCGCAGTCACTTCAATCGCAGTGTTTCACTTCGATTCAAAGTACGACACTGGGACACTGCTTCTTTTATGAAAAAATTGCACATTTAGAAAAAAAAATGTCGCAAAAGTAATCTGGAAAAAAATTTTCAAATTATAAATTCTTGCAATCACTCCTTAACGTTTTGGAGTTGCCAACGCAGAATTTTTAATTAATTTTACTGTAACATTATTGGCAGCTCATCAGCTTTTGACATTTTGATTAACTTTTCTTTTCACTGCTTCTCATTCAAAGCAATGAACGTGGCCTGTTCAACATTCAAAGCTAAAAAGAATAAATTTAAAAGATCCTGTTTTGAAAGCGGTTCAATTGTTAAGTCCGATTTCGCTAGGCGAAAATTTTTTGCTACTGATTCTGATCTTTCCTAACCTGGTAAATAATGATGACATACTATAGGTGATGTTGAAGCCAGAAAAACCAAAAGAAAAAAATTTGGAAGAACTTTGGCATATGGAATTTTTTTCATTTAAAAACGCTTTTGGCGAAACTAGGTATCCTGGCCTAAGAAAATTTGTTGGCGCACTATTATGCTTATCTAATGAAGGCTTTAAAAGTTGTGTGCCTTCAAAATAATTACTAGCAAAATACAACCAATAGTCGTGTGTCGTATTTTTATTTTTTTCTTAGTTTATTTTAAACTATATAAACAAAGTACCTACAAATATATATATGTACTTTTATAATTATTATATTTACAAAATGTACTGAACTATGCCATGGAGGCACAAAATGCCACAATTTGATTTATTTAATTTTTACTTTATTTAATTTTAACAAATAATTAAATTTTATTTATAATTTATCGAAAAAATCTGTTTTTATATGTTACTGAAAAAAATAATCGAATACAATGAAATTCTTGAGGTGATGAAATACTATAAAATTATCTCTGGCAAAATGGTTCAAACGGGGAACTTGCTTCAATGCCTCATCATATGAAGATATGGGGTCAGCAATTTTCTCATCGCCTTCAGACTCGCTTATCTCTGAAGTGGCGCTTTGATTTTCAAATTGTACTTCAATATTGTTGACTTCACTTAATAAACTTTGATCGATATTCAAAAATTCGTCAAAATCAGCAAACCAGAATGAACGAAAAAGACCAACTCTACTCAACACTTCTGACATTAGCATTATTAGGGAAACCACCAAATTCGTTACTTTCAAAACAAAAACGAATTAGAATTTGTAAAAAAAGGAAGTTGTACAAACTTAATAGAATTCTTATTTAATTCTGTCCGTTTAAAAGAGATATTTTGACTTAGAATATAGTGTCCGCGTTCGGTCATTGGAGCGTCCGGCTATCGGAATTAATTTTATATGGAAAAGTTAATGAAAAGTGAGCGTCGCCGAAATGTGTCCGGTTATAGGAGCTGTCCGTAATACGGAATTTTACTGTACATGTATGTATGTATCTTTTTCTTATAGCACTGCGAAATTCACTGCACTTTTGTTTTTAAAACCCTGTGAACACTTCACTTTCCCACAATTTTTTGGAATTTTCACTGCGGTCAAAAATTCCAAAACGACATCCCTGAGCCTTACATAAAAAAAAAATTAAGTGTTTACACCTTCTAGAAGTACAATTAAAACCGAATACGAACAAATTTCAAAATGTAATTTTTTTTCAAACTGTTTCAATTTTTTTCGAAGTTTTCGACTGCTTTTAACTTTTTTCGAGTTTTTCAACCTCTTTCATCTTTTTTCAACATTTTTTATATTTTATCGATGTTATCAACATTTTTCCACTGTTTCAACCTCTTTCAATTCTTTTCGACTTTTTCTACCGTATTCAATTTTTTCGGCATTTTCAATATTTTATCGACACTTTAGGCTTTTACAACTTTTTCATTTATTTCGGCTTTTCATCCCTTTTCAATATTCTTTTAAATACTTCGATTTATTCAAAATCATTCAACTTTTCCCATCATGTTCCATATTTTTTTCAACTTTTTCAACTTTTTTTGGACTTTTTCAACATCATTCAACTTTTTTCGAGACTTTCATTTTTTCGAGATTTTAATTTTTTTTCGAGATTTTCATTTTTTTTTCGAGTTTTTTAACCTCATTCAACTATTTTTGGGCTTTTTCAACTTTATTCAAATTTTTGTGAGTTTTTCAACCTCATTCTACTGTTTCAACACTTCAACCTCTTTCAAATTTTTTTCAAAATTATCTATATTTTTTCAAATTTTCCAACCTTTTTTGAGACTTTCAAATGAGTTCTTCTTTTAAATTTTTATCGCATGCTACAGAATGCCTCAGTTTAAAAATTATCAGTTCAAAGCTCCATAACAAAAAGGCATATGCAAAAGCAACTACTCGTTAACTTTTCAGTTAAAAGCTAACAATAAGCACGGCTAAATGTTACTCGAAGCCTAGACGTAAACCATAGAATAGCATCATAACATAAAGCTTCCTGCGTCAGCGTTAATTAACCCTGATGGGTGATATACAGCTTAGGCTTAAGAGAAAATAATATAGCTGACGTTGTATTATTTTTCATTTCTTTTCTATTTATTGATTTAAAAACTGTGACAAGGTTACTACATACTTGGGCATTAGAAAATCGAAACTTACGACTTGCAGTCTTTGTTAAAGGTTAATAGTGTAACAAAGGCCATTTTAATTACGGATATCTAGTGTAACGTAAACCTGACATTTTTCACACAATTCGCCAATTTTCTCAGTCAACATTTTTGATTTTTAATAATGGATTAGCATTTGGGTTTTTTTTTTATCATATAAGCGCCTTATTTTCATAGTGTGACAATAGCCGTGTTGTTTTTGACGCGGTCAACCGCTAAAAAAAAAATTTTGTATGAGAAATTAGTCGGCGATAGAATCGCCGCTTAAATATTAATCGTGCAAATAAGCGTTGGATCATTCACAATTAGGGTGTTTATTATGAGATTTGGCAGTACAGACTCACAAAGTCTCTGAAAGTTCCATCTCTAAGCGTCAACAGGCAAAAAAAATAGATACTTACCTTCAAAAGTAAATTTATAAAGTTAAAACCAAAATCTAAAACTAAAATAGCGGAAGAAAAAAAGTTTTTATAAAACGCTTACATACATATGTATGTTCAATTTGAAGTTCCTTTGGATTTAATTCAATTGTCATTTGTTTCACGGGAGTGCTGCCAAATTTGATTAACGAAAATGTTAAGTGGCGAAAGCCGTGTTTTTTGCCACTGATTAAGCTATCTTCTAGCCGCGTCAAAAAAAAAACACGGCAAATATTGTCGCTCATTTCACTTACCCCACATCCGAAAAATTTCGAAAACTACAAATATATAGACAGTCTATCTAAGCTCAGAATCTAGATTTTCAGTTAATTTTAAGCGTAGTTTAAACTCTGTTAAAGCGGCCGATGTTGGTCGTATAAGATGACGTTTTGACATTGGCTGCCAATTTAGTTTTAAGTGTTCTTGCACTTCTATAATATTCCTAATACAGCATATTGAACTTAGGACATTTCCTCCTCCTTTTAACCGGTTTCCTTATCCTCATGTCTAATCTGTTTGCTTGCTTCTTATTCAGACCAAGCGTCTATGGAATAAAATTGAACAAATCTGATCAAAAACGATCCCGTCGATTTTGCGTGATACGCGAACATCGAAAACGGCTATTTTTTTATTTATATAGAATTATTTATATGCTGTTTCGCTGTTTGTTTTGATTTCGTATGCTGCATAGAAATATCATTTTACGTACATATCACGGTTCACCTGCAGGGAATCTAATGAAAAATCGTGCTACCTCCAATTTTTTTCTTTTCATGTGTTGGCAGCATCGTACAGAAATGTTTTCTGTAAATTAGAAAATAATCCATGTGGCGCTTTTTTTTGCACGTCAAATCAATATTTTATTTTTTTTTATATTTATCCCGAATCACTCTGAGTAAATTTTTTTTCGAATTTCAAAAAGATTTTTTAGAAGTATACTATTTAAAACTTAAATTAAAAAACTGCATCATTAGTTTTTAGATCCTGCTCATAGTATCCTTGAAATGCCCTGTTGCCATATGGCAACGCTAGGCAGGTTTACGGTGTAGCTGTTTTAATACGTTTTTATTAATTTATTTGCTTTTACTGTATTATAAAAGATATTTTCGTAGTTTTTCATTTTCCTAATTTATTTTCAAATATATAAAGACCACTACCCTTGAAAGAGGCGCAGGATTTTTTAGAAGAAATGTGTGTCGATGACGAAAATGACGCTCCAACCAATGTCTTTATATTGAGCCACCCCATATCGAAGGAACTTGAGTGGCGAAGATGATGGTGATAATGATGGAAGACTACCAGACAATGTTTGTCCAGAACAACTCAAGTCTGGTTTGGAAATTATTATTGAAAACGGCAAACGGATTGACAGCTTCGAACGAGAGCAACCTAGTTCTGATACTGGACTCATTGATGAATTGCCAAGCTCATCAAAAGGAATATGCCGTGTTCAACCATCCAAACCTAATCCGCCAATTCCACCAGCTAATAAGTTCAGCAAATTTACGTGGCGCAAATTTGATTCCTTGCCATTGCTCTCACTTTTCCAGAATGCAATTACGAAGATTGTCGTGAAATGAAGCCTCATGAATTATCTGAAAAGTATTCTTGCTAATATTCTATTGCCTAGCGATTTTTTAGTTTCTCGTACTGTTTATGGTGATGATTGGCATATAAATTTGAGCATTTGCATATGTGATCAAGAATATTATCGCCAAAAAACTTTTCAAATAATTCATGAGGCTTTTTTTCACGACAATCTTCGTAATTGCTTTCTGGAAAAGTGAGAGCAATGGCAAGGAATCAAATTTGTGCCACGTAAATTTGCTGAACTTATTAGCTGGTGGAATTGGCGGATTAGGTTTGGATGGTTGAACACGGCATATTCCTTTTGATGAGCTTGGCAAACAAAGAATTTCATTAATGAATCCAGTATCAGAACTAGGTAGCTCTCGTTCTAAGCTGTCAATGCGTTTGCCGTTTTCAATAATAATTTCCAAACCAGACTTGAGTTGCTCTGGACAAACATTGTCTGGTAGTCCCCCATGACTATCACCATCATCTTCATCACTTAAGTCTCCTTCGATATGGGGTGGCTCAATATAAAGACATTGGTTGGAGCGTCATTTTCGTCATCGACACACATTTCTTCTAAAAAATCCTGCGCCTCTTTCAAGGATAGTGGTCTTTATATATTTGAAAATAAATTAGGAAAATGAAAAACTACGAAAATATCTTTTATAATACAGTAAAAGCAAATAAATTATTAAAAACGTATCAAAACAGCTACATCGCACGGTTAGAAATCTTGGATTAAATTTTAATACAAGCGAAATATTACAAGGATTTTTAATACAATTTTGATTAAATTTAATACTTTTCAATAGATTACAAAATTTTGTAATTAATTTTGTATTAAATTTTAATGTATAAGTATTATATTCGAATTTTAAACCATGCCGTATTATATTTTAATACTTCAATATTGAACTGTCATTTTATGTTGTTGTCAATATAAATAAACTTTTAGCCAAGCAACAAATAACACTACGGTGACTGATGTCGTTAAGCTGCGCGTGCATCAATTGAATTCACAAGGAACCCGGTTCGAAACCCATTCGAAATAAAAATTTTTTTTTAAATCTTAATAAAAACGAGTATTAAATTTTAATACAAAATAGGATTAAAAATGAATTTTAATATTTAGGCCGTATTAAATTTTAATACAATTCTGGTGTAGTCATATATGTAAGCCCAAAAGTATTAAAATTTAATCCAAAATTTCTAACCGTGCGTAAACCTGCCTAGCGTTACCATATGGCAACAGGACATTTCAAGGATACTATGTGCAGGATCTAAGAACTAATGATGCAGTTTTTTAATTTAAGTTTTAAATAGTATACTTCTAAAAAATCTTTTTGAAATTCGAAAAAAAAATTTACTCAGAGTGATTCGGGATAAATATAAAAAAAAAATAAAATATTGATTTGACGTGCAAAAAAAAGCGCCACATGGATTATTTTTTAATTTACAGAAAGCATGTCTGTACGATGCTGCCAACACGTGAAAAGAAAAAAATTGGAGGTATGTAGCACGATTTTTCATTAGATTCCCTGCAGGCGCACCGTGATATGTACATTAGGCTGGTTCAAAATCGTATGGAAAAATTAAATGCCGTCAAATTTTTGGTGCTCAGGCTTGAAACTATATCTTTAGCCCATGGAGCTATTATACCAAAATTTCAACCGAATAGGACCATGGGAAAGCGTGTCAGTGGGTCGATTTCAATGATTTTTGTGCATTTTCGTGACGATTTTTTAGTATTATTTCTTTTAATTAAAAAAATATCAACTTCGAGGTATATTCGTGGTTATTATTTTTAACGGACTCAGTATGATGTGAAATATGTATGTGTGAAAATTGTATATCTGAAAATCGCCGCAAATTTAAGAATTTATTCATTAATACGAATGTGAAAAATGCTAAAAAATCTGACATACCTCCACCCTGCCCGTTCGAAGCCAGGGGCGTCGCAACGAAATTTTTCATGGGGGGGGGGGGAAATCAAATAAAAAATGTCTACAAATTTTTCTGAAAATAAACATTTATTCTGTACTAGAGAACGGGACATAAAGAGAATTAATTAAAGATAAAGTTCAAATGTTTCCAAAACTGGCTTTTCGATTTCTTCGCGAGATGAACTCTTTCATAACTCTTCGCAAATCTAAGGATCCAGTTTTTTCCTTATAAAAATGAAGGAGCGTTGTATGGGTAAGACGTTTTTGGATCATTTGTAAACGAAGACAATTTGGAGTTGACGACGGAGGTTGGTCAGTTCAAAATCGTCTGAGAAAATGCTCAGTTTTGACTCCAACATATCGTCAGTTGGTACATTCCCTTTGTATGCATCAAGAAGTATATTTTCCAATGACTCTAAAGCATCAAGGTCTAAATAAAATTACAATTGAATTATCATTATTATCAGTGCAACAGTAATTGAGAAAAAAATATGTAAAAACGCATATGTATATTCCATATTATTATATAAAAATCTTTCGCTTATCTCTTGCGTTGTCCTGAATATTTTTGACTTTTTCATATTTCGCTAATGAAAATTTTCACTAAATTGCAAAAAACCCAAAGTCCCTCTTGCATTTCTAAGATTTATTGAGTCTGTAGCCCCAAGGTGATATAATTGACAACCCGTAAAAATTTCAAGTTGAGAATACTCGAGAATACTCAAAATATATACTTGAAATATTTTCAAAACTTTGGCTGTGTTTCGTAAATGAACAATATATATTTTCAGGTTTCAACGTTAATATTTTCTATTTTTATACCCTACACAGAGAGTATATTCACTTTGTCATTCCGTTTGTAACGCATAGAAGGGGGCGTGTTAGGTATAGAAAAGTATATATATTATTGATCAGCGTCACCACCTGAGTCGATATAGCTATTTCCGTCTGTCTGTCGGGAAAACTAAGCAAGAAATTTGGCACACAGATCACACCTTCTTGCAAGCTGCTAGTATATAAAAATGGGCGAAATCGGGTCACGACCACGCCTACCGCCCATACTCTATGTAAATATACCTCAGTCCATTTTGAAAAAAGTTGCTGCGATTTTGATGAAACTTGATTTGAAACGTGATTTGGTGAACATGTGAACAAAATTAAGATTGAACTAGGTTTTAAATTTTCAAAGGCTCTTAAAGAGGCGTGGCAAAGCCCTACATTTTAACTTTTATAACGCCATAACTCGTAAACCGTGCAAGATATTGTGATGAAATTTGGTACACGGATACAAATCATGTATATCTTGAATTTTGTTTAAAGTGGGCTGAATTGGAAAAGTGGGCGTGGCACTTTTAACAATTAAAAATTATGATTTCGTATAATTCAAAATTGGCACATTCGATTTTCATAAAAATTTTAGGGATGATACCACTAAGAGCAGTCATCAATACAAGCTTCGTCAGTTTACTGGAAAAACACGTTGAAGGGCGTGGCACAGCCCAAAATATTTATAAACGTTATAATTAGAGAACTAACAACGTAATTGTAATGAAATTTAGTATGGCAGATGCACTTGCTAAAAGGTATCATCTTACGAAAAATTGGCACAATAGAAACGGTAGGCGTGGCACCTCCCATATAAGCAAAACACGTTTAATGCCATAGATAGTGTGCAATGAAAGTAATCTTCATAAAATTTGGTGCATAGATGTCAATTTTTATAAGCTATAAAACTAAAAAGATTTTGACGAGATTCATCAGTGGGCGTGGCACCTCCCATATTAACATAAAATTGGAAGTGATATTTTAAGAGAACTATTGCAGCAATTAGCATGAAATTTGATGTAGGTGGTTAACTTGGTATAAGGTATGTCAGCATCTGAAGCGGGCGAAATAGCAAAACTGGGCGTGGCACCTCCCATGCAAGTAAAATAGTTTAAGTGGCATATTTATCGAAATTCATGCTGAAATTTGGTAAAAGAGGTTTGCTTATGGAAATCTATTTCTGGATCAAAATCAGTCTCGATTGTATCAGTGGGTGTGTCACCGCCCTAAAATTTAAGGTTAATTAAGGCATATATCGCAAACTATACAAGCTATTTTGCTAAAATTTAGTATGTGGATGTCAATGAAGAAAATAATTTATTGAACCAAAAGTAGGCGGAATTGGAGAAGTGGGCGTGGCATATTTGGTTTTCTGCATTTCTTTTCTATTTTTTTCAACATTTTCCACATTCTTTTGACTTTTCCAACTTTTTAAATTTTCCCAACATATTCCATATTTATTTGTTCTACTTTTTCAAACTCTTTCAACTGGATTCGACATTTTCTTTATTTTTTCGACTTTTTCATGAATTTTGAATTGTTTCAACATTTTTGAGTTTTTTTTACCACTTTCTACATTTTCCAAATTTTTTCGACTTTTTCAATTTTTTTTAACTTTCTGCAATGGTTTCCATATATTTTAGACTTTTACAGTTTTTTTCAACTGTTTCAACACTTTTCAACCTCTTTGAACCTTATTACATTATTTTCGACTTCTTCAACCATTTCAACATCTTTTTAACATTTATTTGGAAAGTACTTTTAGTGCAGTGTAGGGTATGTGAGTTTCGGTCTGGCCGAAGATAACACCTTAACTAGGCTAAGATCGATCTTTTCAATTAATTAAAATCGAGTTAAAACACAAGAATCCAGATTTTTCCTATACGTTAATGGTGAGTACAAAATTGACACTAAAAAATTTATCGCAGAGAAATAGAACAAATTCTATTTTTTGGTGCGATTTGATACAGAAGCTAGATCGCACGTCCCAACTGTGTTTAGCTAAAAACACTCACAAACTAATGGAAAGATTGCTTGAAGCTCAGTTCATATACTCAGACTCAACATGTGAGATAATCACATTAATAAAAAGTAGGGGGAAAAATGAGTATTATGCCCCCTGTCAGAATTTCTAGGGGGGGAAATTTCCACCCCTCTCCCCCGGGTTACGGCGCCCCTGTTCGAAACCATAACTATTGCGAAAACGATATGTCAAAGATTTTTTGTACAAATGATGCGATCTGGAGAAATATTTGTTTAATAAAAGCATGCATTTTTGTCATATGAAAATAAAGATTTTAAGTTTATTTTTGTTCAAGAAACGCTAATATTTCACATTTGTTCATTTTGTAGATTATTTTTGGTTTTCGGTGGCCACTGTAAGTAATTTGTGAAACTGATCTTCGTCCTTTTTTATCTGTTTGTTCACAATATGTAATTTTTTGGCTACAATCTTCGAACTTTTGTACAATTCGTCTTTTGGCCAGCAAATGAGGCCTTTTTCCAGAAAATCCATGTTGTGAATAACACCGCGGAAAGGTCGATTGCTCTTGTGCAAAATTTCAACAAATTCGAATCTCGAATCGGTTTCGAACGGGCAAAGTGGAAGTATGTCAGATTTTTTAGCACTTTTCACAATCGCATCAATGAATCAATACTCAAATTTGCGACGATTTTCTGATTTACAACTTTCCCACATATTTCACATCATACTGAGTCCGTAAAAATGATAACCACGAATATACCTCGAAGTTAATAGTTTTTTTAATTAAAAGAAATTATACTAAAAAATCGTCTCGGAAATGCACAAAAATCATAAAAATCGACTGACTGACACGCCTTCCCGTGGTTCGATTCGGTTGAGATTTTGGTACAATATCTCCATGGGCTAAAGATATAGTTTCAGGCCTGAGCACCAAAAATCGGAACATGTATTGCATTTTGAACCACCCTATTGTACAGAATCTATCAATAATCTAGAATTCATCTATTAGCCCAGAAGCCAATCTTTCTGCTGATCGTACTACTCCCTAAACAGGAACAGAATATATTGAATTTAGAGAAGCATATAAAAATATGGTACCAGAAGTTGTGGCCGACTACTAGAGTCTTTTTGGCCGACCTTAGGAGAAGAGGTGGCCGACTACTCAAGAATCACGTTTTTTCTCATTTTTCAACGAAAAAAAAAACGCATAAGTTAGTAAATTGCCTTAATAAAAATAGTATTTTTCAAAACTACATAAATCAGTCATTCAGAAGCACACAATACTTTATAAATAACCTTAATAACCGATTTTTAGTAACCATTTGTGCCATCGCCCTACACAAAAAAACTAAACCTGTAAAAATTGCTTGTAGTTCCAGTAAATTTTCCAGTTTTTTTCCAGTAAATTGTACTGAACCCTCTGTTATTTTTACTGAATTTACAGTAATTTTTACATACCTCTCAGTAATTTATATTGTGACACAAATTAAAATTTACTGAATACTGAAAGTAAAATTTCATGTGGATTACAGTATAATTTCATGCACATCCGGTGAAAAATAACTAAGAATTCAGTAAAAATTACTGAGATTTTCTTTTTTATTTTATTTTTATTGCAATGAATTCTACTTAACACTGTAAAATATTTTTTGTTGGTATTGTTTTTATAAATAAATATATAATTAAAACTCATTTATAAAAGTAATGAGAAAATTCGTATTATTTGCTGGTAATTAATAACCCACCATCATTGCTCATAGTTCGTGCATGACAAAGCATCTGTGTTGCCAAGGCATGTGAAGCTTATTCCCCACAGCGCGTCGAAATATTCCCCGATTTCCGGAATGATTCCCCACATGTTTCTACCGAACAAATACAACTTTTATATACGTTCATTGAAACAAAGACCAAAGAAAAAATTTAAGTTCGTTTTAGTAAACGTACGATCCTGCATTGCACCCACTATACAATTACACTACTTTACAAAATGATTTTTTTTATTTGTTCCATTGATAAGAAGTTATTTTTCTTAAGTACATTTTCCTGCTGAATTCGGAAATGAAAATTAAAATTTTTTGAATGGCACAGTTTTTGAGATATCGTGGTTTTTTCATTTTTTCGACCTTTTTTCACTATTTTGAGCTATAAATGTCCACTTTCATCGTGCTTAGCACCAAATTAAAGGTATTAAAATGACAAATAAATATGTATAATTACATATTCTATTGAGTAAGCGGTTCAAAAGATATCGATGAAAACAGGCCAGATTTAAAAAAAATCAAATTTTACATTTGATTCTATGGCCACGGAAAAATAGAAATAAAATAAACAAAAATAATTTAGCTTCATGCTCGTAGAGCTGATACATTTACGCAAAAATTAAGATATACCAAAAGAAAATGGATCATAAAATGACAACGTTAGAAGCGATTGAATGAAAGAATTCAATGTAACATTTTCTGAATATATTAATTTTTTCGACAATTTGATGAGAACAATCGATACAAAAATATTTTTTGTTTCTGTTCCTTTGATGAGAGGTTCCTTTTCTTATGTGTTTTTTTGCGTTAAATTCGGAAATGAAAATACAATTTTTTTTTATGGTACAGTTTTTGAGATATTGTGTTTTTTTAATTTGTTCGACCTCTTTCACTTTAAAATTCATATCTTGAGCTAGAAATGCTCAATTAAAATGAAAAACCACAATATCTCGAAAACTGTGCCATTCAAAAAATTTTTATTTTTATTTTCGAAATCAGCAGGAAAAACTACATAAGAAAAGTAACTTCTTAATAATGGAACATTTTGAGTGTAAACTAGTGTTACCGAGCTATTGTTTTCATGTCGTAATTTCCTTATTGAATTGTACTTGTCAAAAATAAATAAAACAATAAAAATAGAAATAATGAAAACATGTTCAGTAATTTAAAGGAGAAAGAGGATGAGGCAGTCTTAGCGACAGCAGTTCCATCGACAGCAGCCTCGTAGCACTGTTGCTCTTTAAAAGTGACATTTTACAAAAATTTCAGGCCATATGTAAACGTATTTTTTGGAATATATAACGGTTTAAAAAAAAAAATTGGTAAAAATATCAGAAAAATCATGAAATCTCCTAAATTATAGGTTAGATTTCAAAACTTTGCATACTGTTATTGTAGGCCATTAAATTATCCCATATTTTTGATATCCATTCAGGGGCTCCCAACTTTTTTACAAAAGCTATATCCGCAACTTCCGATGGCTATATCTCCGAAACTAGATCCGAGCGACACTTTTTTTATATATTTTTTCTTTAAACCCTTTATCACCATTAAAAAAATCAAATTGAAGAATGTCAGCTAAAGTAAACTTAAGCCAAAAATGTTTATGCCAATATTGTAGCTTATTAAATTGGCCTTCAATGACGCCCATTTATAGGGCCCAAAACAGGGGTTCCCAGCTTATAGCGATTTTTACAACAGATATATTATCCAATATCTTTGACAACAAAGTGCATGCTGTGTTCACTTTAAACGATTTTTTGTAGTAAAAACTGCCTTCTATGCAATGAACGGTTTATAGAAATTTATTCAAAATTCCCCACAAAATTAGTAAATTCCCCGTATCCCCAATCGTATTCGAATTCCCCACAATTTGGGGAATTCCCCACGACCTGGCATCATCACGATCAAACAACTTGCAAGCATTCATGCTGTACATGTTACCCATTTCAATGATTTCATCTACTCCTTTAACGTTCGCTTGCAACCATCGGTCGCTTGCAACTCTGTCCAACGCGTCGCAACAAATAGCATGAGTGGTTTTTGCGCCTACACTTTTTCTTTTGGGTTTTTGCTCGTACAAAATATCTTTTTGGTTTTTGCTATGAACGTGTCATATGTCGGTCATTCTTTTAATAACTGTACACTTTGTTTTTTTTTTTGACGTTTTTGAAACGAAATATGTATCTTAAAAACTATACACGGTTTGCTTGAAGCAAGATCAAGATCGATAAAATTGTCAACCAAATCTGACAATGCACAATTATTATATAGTCTCTTGAAGTTCCAAATACATAATCCGCGCAATCGGATCTGCTCATTTACTCGTTTTATGGCCATTTTAAAGTTTTACTTTGGCCGACATGGTTCGTTTCAAGCAAGTTCAAAATCTGTAAAAATTGTGAACCAAATCTGACAATGCACAATTATCCTTTAGTGTGCGGAGATTCCAAAAACATGATCCGCAAAATCGTACCTGATCATTTACTCATTTTATGAACAAGGAGAACGCTTTCATCAAGATATTAAAGTCATGGAAAATCGATATCAAGGACGATGGGACGATCATATGCTAGCGGACTATTACTGGTCAAAATTTTTTGGGCAGAAAATCTGTAAAAAGGTCGTTTGCGGAAAAAACGAACGAGATATAGCCGCAAAAAGATAGATTAGACAAGTATAGTGTCAAAATTTTTCAAATCTGACCCCAGATTCATGTTCAGCGACCCCAAAAGCCCCAGAATACCGAATCGGTTGAATTTTCAAAAATCATGATATCCAGCTACATTTTTGAGGTTATAAAAGAAACAAGATGGTCTGACCCAATTCTGGCGTTGGGTTTGAGTTAAGCGGATTCAACTACATAAGAATATAGATTAAGATATGAAAAATAAATATTTTTGGATTTTTACGAGTGCATTTTTCTCGATTTTTACTAATTTTCACCTATCCTTTGAGGTTAGAAAAAAGTGTGGATGTGATGGACCAATTCTGATCTCGGATTCGTGATCAGCAGGCAAAAATACACTGAATATAGGGTTGCCAGAAGATCTGAATTGTCCAGATTTTTAATCCCAAGTCCACAGTCCAGACATTCAGAAATATGTCCAGATAAAATCCGAACAAAGAAATAAAACGACTAGGTACAAAAACACCTACTGCATGGATTAAAAATGTCTTAACATTCGTTACGTTCAGAATGTGCGAACTGCTTGTAAAAATTTGACATTTCTCAAACAAAATATGTAAGCAATGGTGAATTATATATTGTTGCTGAAGAAATGAAAATCTTAAGAAAATTGAAGCCATCTATTTTTTCAATTCCGGATAAGCAACGCTTATTTTGAAAAAGTTCTTAGCCTTTTAAATAGCTTGTACTTTAGGGAAAGAAATCGAATGCTGATAGATCTCATAAAGTCAGAACTTATAAAAATAAACTGTACCGAAAACTGTCAATCATTTAACAACTTTTTAGAAACACCACGAGGTAGCAAACTGATAAAAGCAGTTCGATCTAATAATAACTATTTATAGGGTTAATTTAACTTATTTAAAAAATGCAGTGAATATTTGTTTATTTTGTTTAAGTAAATATATATGTTTTTCTGAAGCTAAGTTTCAGTTTCCGTTTTTGTCCAGAAAAAACAAGATTTTTTTTTTTTAAGTGTCCTTTAAAATCCAGATTTTGTATGCTTATTTCTTTAAGTGTCCAGGTGAAGCACAATTTGATTCTGAATATGATATATCGCATCAAAAGTATACCCCACTTTTTTTTTGTGTGGCTGTGTGATCAATGGCAATTTTATTGATTTTACGCTACCTTATATATAATTATTACGTATTATAAAATCGCTAAACAAGCAGTAATTAATTTACAGGCAAAAAATGTTCTACCTCAATATTTGCTTATCCAGCAATAGTAAATAATGTAGTTTAAATATATGCTAAGCAAGCAGTAGTACAATATTTAATTTACCTTATGCTAGGCAAGCAGTAAAATATTAAGCCTATATTAATACTTGCTTGTTTAGCAACAAAATGCACTATGCAACAAAATACTATACCTATTTTGTCACACAATAATCTTGTAAACTGAATACTGCTTTAAGTTAATTAAGTTTAAATATTTAATTACTTAAATTATGTTGAATCATCTACAAACGCTCTAATCTACTTATTGTTAGATCATATGATCACTGCTAAGCTTTCTCATAAGAACCATATTTCGATCGTAACGCTTGACTTTGTGAAAGCATTTGACAGAACTGGCGTACCTTAGTATATTTTTAAATTATTTCACCAAAATAATTATAATTTTACATTCTAAATTAGGGGTTAACATAAGAACATAGCGCAGGACGCAGTTTTAATCAAATTTATGGAGACCCATCCCGACTTTGCAAGGCGTTTCATTAAAGGAGATCGTGTGACGATGAAAGCCCGTTGGAGTGAGTTGACCGCAGAACTAAATGAGAAGGGTCCGCCTATAAAATATGTTATGGCATGGAAGAAGGTAATTTGATTTTTTAAGCAAAAAAAAAACCGTTCTTAAAGAATGGCTTTCAGGTGTGAAATGACTGGAAGGCTGTCATCCGTAAGAAATTAGCTACAAATAAAGCAGAAGCCATAGCCACAGGAGGCAGCCCATTTAACCAGTAGTCGCTCCCTCCAACAAAAGAAACTGTTGCTCAAATTTCTGGAATATATATTGTTGTAAATGGTGTGGAGAACTCGCGCTCTTCTGGCCTAACGCCAGAGCCGAAAGAAGTTGCAGAATCGGATGGAACGGCTGTAGAAAACACAGACCATTCGCCGACCCAAAAAAGAAAGCGAGCAAGAGGGCAGCTCAATGCTGAAGTTCTAAAAATCAAGCTCCAAAAAACGAAATTTTGCTCAAAAAACTGGAGATCCAAAATTTCCAAATTTAGATTTAGCCAAAAACATCAAATATTGAAGTGCCTAAGTAGTTTTTTTAAGATGAATTGTTTTTTTTTTTTTTGTTTTTGTTTTCGTTGCTAAGCACTCCAATAGTGCGTTCAATTATTTTTCTTGACTTTGTGTGCATTTTATTAAAGCGATGTTGAATAGAACTTGGAGACGGATTTCTATAAGCCGTTAGTAAAAAGAATTTCAAAGCATATCCTAAGTCTCCCAAAAGCCTCAACTTACGTTGTCCGCCATTCTATTTTTCCACGAAGTATGTTCGTAAATTACTAAAGTTCAAAATAAGCGAATCGCGGCTGGAATCTTCTCTACGTCCGTCTATGCCTCTTATAACCATTTTATGGTCGCAAATCTGGAAATTATGTAAAGTAATGAATGAGTTAAAGTTTTGACGAATCACTTACGATTATTGTGTTGATATTAAAATATCCTTTCCGATTAAAGTAAGCATAAAGACGCGTCTACTTTAGGCTTTAAAATTCGGTTGTGAGTGCCATCCACACATCCTATAACGTCTGGTAAACTGCAATGGAACTGGAATAGATGACCCATTTTCTAACAGATGAATTTCGTCAAAGATCATTTTAAGTGCTTCTTTGTTTAAGCGGTAATAAAAAATCTATCTCTTAAATACTAATTCCCGGTATTTGTTCACATACTCACCATGTATCAGAGCAGCTTAGTGGATCCGAATAATCCCTTAAACAACGTCTTTTGATGTTAATGCACTTTTTTCTTTATTAATTGCATTGCAATTGCAGCGGTGAATGCAATGCCCATTTTGAGTATAATTTTTTTTTTTGCTGCACTTCTTTTTTTGCTATCCCTAATATGATCAGCTGATTCAATATAAAAAGTTCTCACTTACACATTGAAATGCAAACTACATCAAAAACACTGCAAATTCACTTTTAATTGACATCGAAGACAAATTGCTTCAAAAAGATTTAGATTTTGCGGTTGGCTTTGTCAAAGGCGGCCTGTGGGCATAGCTCTCAAAACAGCTTAACAGCGAAGGGCCACCCACCAAAGATGCGTCTAGCTGGAAAAATGTAATATGAGATGTAAAATAACAAAAATGAATTTAGTTAATTCAAAGCTACATATATATGGTTAAACTCATTTGAGGCTTGTTAATAATATTAATCAGAAATCTATTTGAATTGACTCGAAAATTGCAAAAAAATTTTCAAAAATAAAACAAAGCCACTTTCATTTTACCGGCCGTTTATATGACCATTCCTAGGACCCATCGATTGACTTTTCTCTTGTCCAGATCAGACCAACTTTAGTTTCCCCACCCACTTACACAGAAAAAACAGAATTGGTAATATCAAAGAATTACAATTCTATGAATAAAATTTCTGAAATTCAACTATTCATTTCTTTAAATTAAAGAAAAAATTTGCAAAATCGAAATACTTTATTCTTTGGATTTTCAAATTCAAATTATTAGTAAAATCAATTCAAACTATCGAATTTTTAACCAGTGTTTTATAATTCATAATATGTTTACATAATAAACATACTATGTACTATATTTGAAAATAATTCTTCTATTAAACCAATTTTTTCTCTAATGCTCCCAAACCCTAATTTGCTAATTCATTCTATGTTTGCACCAAAGTTTTTTTGTAAATTTAATGAATTAAGTAAACAATTTACGAATTTGTTTTCTTCAATACTGCCGAAAAAAAATTCCCTAACGCCAGAAATATTTATTTAATTTAACTAATTTTTTGGTTGAATTTTCCAAATCTTTAAATAATTTTTCTAATTAAAATTCGTTGATAAAACCAAAGAATTAATTGAAACAAAGAATGTTTTTGTTGAATTAAAGATTGACGAATTAAATATATGGAAAATTAACAAATGTTTTTTTGAAACCGACTAATTTATTTGAAGTTTCAACAAAAACCGTAGATTGGCAAACAACAAATTTTGTTTTGTTCATTGAAATCGAACACGAAATTGTTTGATATCATAGAATCTTTTTTTCTGTGTAAAAGTGCTTTTTCATATGGAATATTCACTTTTTCCTGGATAGCTTGGAAATCCAAGCCCGAGGTTAGTTCATATCATTTATTGGCCCCGCTTCTATGACCATTACTAGGACTCCCATCATCGATTGACACCACTTGCTTAGACCAACTTTAATTTCGCGTATTCCCATATTAGCCCTAAAATCCTTTATCAGCCTGTGCTAGGGCGCCACACACAGGTGCCAAAGAGCCAGTCCGTCAACACTCACAGGTCTTTACTATGTGTCTACATTTGATGTCGTATATGGACCAAAACGCAAAAAAGTAAACTACGGAAAATTTTTTTTTTTTTTCAAATTTCGCGGGTTTTTTATTAATTGCTGGTTATATACATATATCCCTAGGTATCGAGAAACACGAATGTCAACCCGAAATCTGTTATTTGATGCGAAAATTTGGACTTGTTTCTTTGTTGCCTCTTAATGAATAAAAATGACCAAAAATACAACACGAAAAAAAAGGTACGTTGTATTAAGTATAATGAAAGTAACTAAATAAAATATTTGATGAAAAAAATGTTATCAGCATTTTGTGTGAAAAATAATTCGAGCGCATTAACGTAACAGTCCAAAATCCCAAAAAGTCTGTTAGCGAAAAATCTAGCACATCAACAAAAGAGAAAGACCTCATTTTCTTCGAGCAGTCTTAGTATATTTTCTAAAGAAAATAAAAAATTAGCGGTGCTTTTATTAATGTTTGTAACGTAACAGTTTTTTTTCATCGATAAACAAATATTATAAGAGCTATGTTTATTTTCTAACCTTAAATGTATGTATTTTTGATGTTTGTGAAAAGCTGAGCAAGGCTTTACATTTTTATGACCTATCCAGCAGCACTCTTTAATCCCCTTATGGAACATTTTTGTCAAATAACATACGGGTCAAACGAGTGAGCATTTCTTCATACGGTCATAGGAAAAAATATTCCTCATAAAAAACTAACAACAAAACTTCCTCAGGCTCATCTGTGTGGCAGTAAAATTCAAAAATAAATCGTTTCTTTAAGTTTTTTCAATTCCTTTATAATATAAGCGATTCTTAAACTGTGGTCCGCGGACCCCTGGGGGTCCGCGAAACAATTTTGACATCAATAATTTTACATCATCAAACTTTTTGCTTTATTCAAATAGCTCATTTATTAAAAATTCTACATGGCCATGACTTTTTGAATGATTGCACATATTTTCAAAAAATAAAGTGTGCATTTACTTTTGTTCAAACCCTGAATACCCAGCACTAAACAGTTTCCACTCTTCGCACTGTTTGACAACATAATCAGTTTTTATAAATTTCATTTTGAGCCTACAAGGTGCAGGTTCAAATAAATTTAAAGTTGAAGATAATATAGAAGCGATTATAAAAAAAACGAATTATGGTCAAAACACATTCAAAATATGTGTATGAGTCTTTTCCAAAACTCAGCGATTTTATAGAATTTTTTAATAAAGATCTCGATAATGACAGGCGGCTGCATTTTGTCGAATACTTAACCCATTAAGAGCCAAGACCTTTTAAAATCAAAAATCATCGACTATGTGAATTTCGTTCTTATGAAAATGACATAAAATGCTTATAAAATTTAAAAAAAATAAAAAAAAAATTCAATCAGTAGGTTTTTGAGCCTGTTCCCAAACTGGGACAACGGCAGAATATATGAGCATTCTTTAAAGTTTTTGTAATTTTTTTCATTCAACTCCTTAAAACTATGAAAACTTAAGTGTTTTGCTTTGCAAATCAAGCGCAAACTTTTTAAATTTTTACACAAAACGCTTCCAACGAAGACTAATGAACACTGATTTTTTCAAAATACGCTAAATCGACGATGAAGTATCAAAACAAAGCAAAATATTAAAAAAAGTTTAGTCGTTTTCCCTTCATTGTTTATGTGGATAAATTTTGGAAATTTTTTTTTTTTTGGTTGAATTTACAGCTATTTGAATGTGCTGTACCCAAGCAGGTACAGTGGCTAGGAATGGGTTAATGCCTCTAAAAAGCAACTTCCGGAAGTATTTACCCTGTCCTGATTGTGACAACGACTGGATCAGGGATCCATTCAACACAGATGTTATAGTAATGCTAAGCAATTACCGACATTAGAGCAACTAACTTTTAGTTACTCCTAAAATCCGATTACCTTGGATTTGCAAATAAGGCCCTCCAAAACTTGATTCCATGTATTTGTGTGAACAGACATTTTTGGTACTAATATATATAAAATCAAAGTATAGAAACCAGCTTAATGTAGAAGCAGACCTGAGAATAAAACTTTCGAATATAAAGCCCGAAATTGTAGATTTGGTTTCAAGAAAACAACATTATCCATCTCATTAAGTAAAAACTTCTACACGAGAAAATATAACAAATTTTGCTTATAAAATAACCAAGAGTCACCAAAAAAATAATTTTCATTATAAGCTTTATTATTATTATTATATTCTTTATTAAAAAAGATATAAAAAAAACAATTGATTTTCTAAGCTTTATTTTGACCAAGAAATATTTGTCTGAGTTTAATGTACATTTTTTAACTTGAAACTTTTTTAATTCTCTTACTTTTCCACAATTTTTATTCATTTTGTATTTTAATTACATGAAAATCCTAATAAAAAATGTTTGCCTCTATAAATGCTAAATACAGAGAGATATATGGTATAAGTATCAATATTTATTAGAAAGTAGTGTCTGCAGGCTTGTCAACTTTTGGATCTTCAAAAACCGGACATAAATAGTGTTGAAAAGACTTTTAAAATCCGAAAAAATTAAAGCAAAATAAAAATACTTCGTTCCTAATCTCGTCAGATACTTAACCTGACATTTTATGTCTGGTTGAGTTTGACAACGGTTGGCAAGCCTGAGTTTCTTTGTCATTATTGAGCCAGAAATTAAGCTAAGAAAGACGTGAAATATCTAGGGTTGGGATGGGGTCCGCAAAAAAAAATTAGCTCGATAAGGGGTCCTCGGCCTACATAAGTTTAAGAACCCCTGCTTTATATCGCTCGTTTACTGGAAGACCGTTATAACTAAAAAAAAAAGTTTATTCGTGTTAATTATACATTTGTTTTATGTCGAAAAATCGTAAAAGTGTCTAATGAACTTGACTTGTGACAAGAGTTTATATAGACACACTTTCACATATTTTCATCTTCAACTTTAAATGCGTTTTTCTCCAACTTTAGGTTTTTTGAGTTGTGACGGTCTTCCAGAAATCGAGCGATATGGTTTTCTATAATTTTTAATGTATCTCTCGTGTGTAAATTTTTCTCTATAGAGGATTAAGTGCAAAGGAAACAAGTTCATGAGGAACAACTTTTCTTCAGACACCACATCTCTTAGACTTGAAATAAAAAAGCCGTAAAAGAGCGTTTAACCATGGCAATTACCGGTTAATTTACCGATATCTGTATACGCAGAAGTCTTGACCAAATTCTGAAGGCAGATTCAAGCTCAGCGACCCCAAATTACACTGATTACCCAAATTTTAGAAATAATTTTTGCACACAGTGCAGTTAGAGTATTGTTGTTTTATTTTACTTTTTACGCGAACATACAATACATAGATAGCAAAGGTAACGTAACAGTCCGAACATTTTTGCTTCTACAGAAGTCAAAAAAAAAATGTTTTCAGTGTAATTAAAATTTAATTTATTACTTTCATTCTAAAGCTTAGAAATTATAAACGTTACATTGAAAATAGTCCACCAAAAGAGCAGACTTTTTCAACAATGTGAGGCAACTTCAAAATCTACTTCCAAATCTACTTCCAAAACTATGTAACGTAACTGTCCATGCTCACACGTTCATAGCTCCGAAATAACAAGGGATACAAATATTTTTATATAAACAGAAAATGGTACTACAGAATCATACTTTTTGATGCATGAATCAAATATATTTAAAGTACTCAATTCTGTGTGTTTTCAGAGCAATTTATGTTCAAATGTGCGTGCGAATGTAACGTAACAGTCTGCGTTTTGGTCCATATATACAATTCTGAAAACAAAAAATTAATAACGAATTATAAAACATTATTTAGATTTCATTCATTACATACGCCGAAAATATGCAACATTTTCATTACAATGAAAACTAAATAAAGTTTTATGATTCGCTGTAAATATAAAACATTTTCGATAGAAAATTTTACGTAGAATACGATGGTGACATTAACAATTTGATACAGGTAAATTGCTTATAACAATATTAATTTGTTAATCATTTTTTAAGTTATAACTTTTTTATTAAAGCTCATTTTCTTAGTTTTAAAATGAAAATAATTTAAATTTTCTAGCTTTAACAGAATCGGAGTTATAAATTGTTGAAAGTGAGTCTTCAAGCCAAAAATCACGAAATTCTTAAAATTTAAATTCGCTCTATTTTGAAAAAAAAAATCCTCAAACACATATCTCTTCTTTTTCGATACAGAACTCATAAAAAAATTTCAGCCAGATCAAAAATATGTCGGTCAATTTTTGTCAAAATCCGTTCGGCTTGTAAAAGAACGTCCCATATACGACATCAAATGTATGTAGATACATAGTACATTCACTAAAAAAAACTCAATTTTTACCAGCGTTGTAGTTATTTCCTGTTAAAGTTATAAATTTCCTTGTTAAAAATATTGAAACACAAAAAAAATCAACTAAAAATAAATTAACCAGCCGTCTGTTTTAAAAAATTAATTTTCTTTTCCTTCAGTGTAGCTATGTATCAACAAAATAAAAAATTCCATGCTGTTTTTAATTTTTCTAAAACGTATTTATATTTTTATCGAGTGATATACATATGTTTATTTAAGTTGTGTATAGACTTAACTTATTGCTTTGCATTGTTTTCTTTAGGTAATATATTTATAAATTTACATTATTAACATTTAATTAAATTAGTATTATGAAGTAGTGGTAATTAAAAGTTACAACTTAAATGCTATTTTAAGGAATTAATGCTTTACATGATCTGCTTAAAACGTGGTTTAACAAAAATTCTTTAAAAATAAAATTAAATAAATTATAGGTAGTTATAATTAAAATATGGGATCACATACATTTAATGACACCGATAGAACTCGAGATACCATCGAGTATCCAATTGCATCTGTTGTTTGTAATAAAGTTTTAAATTAAATTAAATACCTCCAATTTAGGGATATCTCTACTACTTGCAACCGATACTTAGCAGGCAAAACACACATAGAAAGCAGTAGAACTCATAAGCCACCTCACAGCTTTCGAGATATTTGAGGTTTTATGAATTTGAATGAAAAATTTTGAATTTCAGCTAATATGTACTCGTAATACATACGAATGTAATAATTTTGAAAAGACTGTTTTGTTAAAAAAAAAACAATATGCTAATCAGTAAATTTAATATTAAGGCGACAAGTGATTATATTTAAATTTTGGTTCCAATATTTTTTTCATTGAAAGAAAATTTTATTTAAGGCTACTTGAGTTTCGGCTTGGCCCAAAATTCTTTCATATTTTTATATTTAAATTTTGTATGCTTTCTCGAGGCATCTATCTCGTCACATTGAATTAAAAACTATTCATATTCTTAGAAATCTATACATACGTTCAGTATATTTACATATGCAATGTGCTTAGCACATACAAACAAATACATATGTATGTATTTTAGCTACAGTTAGAATTGACAAGCGCTTATTATTAATTGTTCCCACATATACTTATGTATATACATATACTTTTAAAGGGGGTGTCTTCAATTGAATATTTTTTTTTTTTTACTTAAAGTTTCTTTTCACAATATCACTTTTATTTTTTTTTTTGTTTTCGAACATTGAAATCTGGCGTTCGCTTGTTATGACTTTCTACTTCTTAAATTCTTTGAGTTCTCAAACCACCGGCACGCATGCCCATTCAAGAATTCGAAAGACCAGCGAACATAACCAATTCTAGGCAGCTGAGGTTACTTTTGGTACTGATATTGAGGACGATGGAGTTTGCGCCAATTCGCTGCTATCGCTAGCCAGAGTGCTGCTGCTACCTGCGTCGATTTTATGTTCATGGTTAGTGCCATTGTTGACGGTTGATTGGTGGTTGGTGCGCAGTTCTGGAGGAAGATAGATTTTGACTACGCTGGTGATTTTGACACGGCAATTGGGGCAATTGTTACATCTGCAAAAAATTAAAAAAAAAAACAAAATTTAATTTACGGACAATTCGAAAGTATATCTATGGAAAAGTTAATTGCTTAGTCCATTTTTTATAGGTTAATTTTTATATAATATTTACCTTGCAGCGCATTGTGTGCACGCCATAACGTGACAACATGGATTGAACATAGTGTTAATTGCCCGATCCATGCAAATTTTGCATGTCATCGCTTCCGAGATTCTCGTATCGACGCAACGTTCAATCGCTGCCTCACGTTCCTCCTTCTCGCGTATAGCCAAATCTAACTTGCCGCCTATAGAACAACCGCTACCCAAACTCAATCCACTGCAGGAAGCAGCAGCAGCGTTCGCTCCGACCTGAACACTGTCACCACTGACTAGAAGCGACGTTGATTTTGGCAAGTAGCAGGCAATATCGTCAACTCCGTTCGTCGCCGACTGCAACGTAATCTCAATGCCACGTTCATGCAGTATACGTCGTGCCTGGTCATGCACTTCGCGGCAGGTCCTTTGAATATCAAAAACATATCGTTTACCCAGCTCTGTATCCTCCTTAAACATTGACGCTATTGTGCCCTTGAGGTCTCGTGTAAATTGGTTGGTCACGACACCACGTACTTTGTCGCACACGTAAAAGGCGTGTCGCTCGGTTATTGATCTGTAAAGTCCGGCGGCAATTGCATGCTTTGGTAATTTTATTTCCAAATCCTTGCGATCGTTGTGATCATCGACATATTCCAGTTTAAAGGTACGACGAAATGATTTTGCAGCTGCGATCGCACTGAAGGGAATCCTGAAATTAAAATATTGAAGGATTAATTAAGTTCAGTTTAAGGCTATGAAGATATGATAATTTAGTTTTTTCCTTTAAAAAAATCTATAATTTAATAACTTCTAGATGTTGTGTCCATTTTATTTTCCAAGATATAGCATAATAAAAAAATCTATAATTTAATAACTTCTAGATGTTGTGTCCATTTTATTTTCCAAGATATAGCATAATTTGGGGCATAAAACTCTTTATAAACTTTATATCATAGTTCAATTCTGATCGATATTATGAGCTATTTTACTTACTTGTTCTTTTCACCCCCCGTGCATACAGTTATTCCATGCGCTCCCACTGCAATATCACAGCGAATGGAATTCTCATTCGTCGTTACACCACAAAATATTTCCTCGCCATACCCGGGAAGTTCTTGAATTTCTTGCAGCAGCCAATATTTGGCTGATTTTGGTACCATTTTCAGTGTTGCCAATTTCCCATGTTCGATAGCAATTTGGCGCAGAAAATCATCGGGTATTTGTGTGCCAGCATCACATGCAGGTCTTATAATATAGTCTTGGTAGATGCGTAAAGGTGATGATGACATGTGCTGCTCCAAGGAAGCACAATCAGGCTGCAGGTTGAGATTTGTTCTTGAATTGGTAGGGCTAGATGTCGATGATGTAGTAGACGTCGAAGCAACTGTGGTTGATGAGATATTTGATGTTGTACTTGAGGATGTTTGTGTCGAGGCAGAGGATATATTGATTGATGATAACACAGATGTTGCTGGTATTGAGGACGATGTGGTGGTAGATGTTGTAGCTGACGTTGAAAATGGTGTTGCATAAGTTACTGCCATACTGGGATTGTCAATGTTTTCAATAGATTTCTGTTTTGACAAGCGACGCTTTTTAAATGACAGTACGTACTCCTTTTCCTTTTTCTCGGGCTTTTGGTGTGCAAGATTTTGTTGTTGTTGCTGTTGCTTTAGCAGCTCTTGCTCCTTCTTCATACGTATTGGGCATTTTGATTTCAAGGACAGCTCATTGAAACGTATGCCATCCGCTTGACAAAGCAACGCAGCCAATTTTGCAGCATTTGCCCAATCGTGTGCATTTAATCGTCCCTCAAGTAAATCGGTCCTTGCTTGCATATAAAATATGTTTCGCACACTTTCTTGCAATATAAAATGAACTGGAACCCAGAATTTTACTCGGAGCGCAAGCATCAGCTGAATGCTGCTGCTGCTACAGCTGCCATCGTAGGACAATCGGTTGCGCAGATTAATCCATTGACGTGTACGCGACTCCTTTTGACTTGGAGTCCAATGTTCAAGTCCGAAGTACTCCATCTCGCAAACGATACCAAGCGCTTTGCATACCTGCAAATAGAAAAAGGATTTGTTAAGTTAACACTTTTATCAATATAGTACTTAGGTAAATACTTTTTTATAGCTAAAACTTGCTTGTAGTTGGAACATCTATGAGAATCGAACAATCTTTTCATATTACATACTATGAAAATTTTTTTATAAGGAACGCGACAATCAATTGCATACATTAATAGCAATAAAATTCTAAATCGAAATCGTAAATTTTATAGCACTTCGCCAAAGTGCAAATAAAAAGCGGTTTTCTTTAGTCAAAAAGGGAGGTCATGCTCGTGAATGTAGGTCGCCTTTACATGCGATTACTATACGTTCATTAGACTTCTGTTAATGTGAATATTTGAATTCTACTTTTGTGAAATGCCAAATGATGCACACCAACTTTAAATATAGCACTTTAATTCTGCATATGGGACGTTCTTTTACGTTCTTTCCTTTCTTAGCTTTAAAATAAAAATAATTTCAATTTTCTAGCTTTAACAGAACCGGAGTTATGAATTTTTGAAAGTGAGTCTTCAAGCCAAAAATCACGAAACTCTCAAAATTTAAATTCGCTCTATTTAGAAAAAAAAAATTTTTTATCAACCCATTAAAAAATTTCAGCCAAATCAAAAATGCGTCGTCAAAAAAGTTAAAGAGCGTCCCATATATGAAACCAAGAAAAGTCTAATGTCTTTCAACTTCTGCACTCATATCCCTACTATTCAATAAATTTGGAAAATTTTTCAATTTCTCTTTTGGTAAAATGTGTCAAAAATTGAAGAAAAAAATTAAAAGCATTAACAATGAGGACAAAATAAAAAGTAACATCAATCTTAAAACCTTATGAATCATAGTCAATAAAAAAAATGTTTTAAATAGTTGCTAAAAGGCATCGTGTTGAACTGTGACTTACATATAATTTGTATATAATTATACAAGTACCTTTTGTCATTATCAGTAGCATAATTTGTAAAAAAAAACGCATAAGATGCTCTGAGTCACTTTTGGCACATCACTTTGAATCGACGGTATAATAAGAAAAAATTTGGATTTGACTGGCCTCAATAATAAATTTGTCTGGTCGGGGCACTTAAGCCAAAAAAGCAAATCTCAAATATTCTAAAAAACAATTAAAATCTTTGTGATTAGTTACCATATTGTCCTCTCAGAGTGTAATTGTTCTAACACGCTTTTTGAGAAAACTTTTTTTGTATGCTACTAAAGAAAACAACACTGGCGCCAATCGATGCAAAAAGGCCGAAAAGATTTTGAAAGTAGAAAAAGTATCGCTTTCCAACTGTTTAGGCCTCATTTGAGAAAAAAAAAGTTATTGCACCAATTGAAGAGAATAGATCGAAGCTAGACTTTAAATTATAAAAAAGTAAATTGTAAAAAGTAAAGTAAAAGTAAATGTTGTTTACTCCGCTTCATATTATAGGACCGAAAACACAAATATACGTTTATTGGCGTTTTGAATCTTTACCCTAAAACTTAATACTGTGTCTTGAAATTTTCACAAATAATTTTTTGAAATGTCAGAGTATTGTTTATTTTGTGTATTACAGTGTAATTTAAAAACAAAGATTGTTTTGTACGGATTAACTGATAGTTTGAAAATGCCCATATGTATGACTTAGTTATCAATAAACTGCAGTTGAACTTTGAATTATTTTTATAGTTCTGTTGTTATCGAATTATTATGAACATCTCTATCTGTGTGTTTTGGTTTTTGACCTTCCTTGGTTGGTATGATTATAGGGTGAAAGAAATTTGTTAGTTAATCATGCATTGCTATGTTAACAGAAAAAGTAACCTTAGTCGGGTGTATAAGATTACAGGATAAAATATGTATACGAAAAGATAGTAATTCATTTTGGTGAAACTAACCAAACAGGGTTGCCTTGCTAAAGCAAGTCCCGATGCTTGAAAATGACCGAAATTCGCAGAATTTTGCTGTTTCAATTAAAACTGTACTATATTACAGCTCGAAATATGTGCCAAACGTCAGAAGTCGAAGAGCCTAAATAAAATATATAGAGTTGATTTGTCGAATTCAGTCTTAAACATGTTGCCACCCGTTTTTAGTGCCAATTTTTTTTAAATGAGTGACAATTCATGTTTGGGACAGTATTCGACAAAAAGCCCTACATATTCTATTTACGATCTTTGAGCTCTATCATTTGGCACACATTTCAACCTTCCATCTTCATTAATGCATATTGACCCAAAAAGCCGGTGGAAACCCATGTTTGGGACAGGATTCAACAATGCAAAGGAATTGTGTTTAGGCCTCTTTGAGTTTTATCATTTGGCATACATTTTGAGATGTAATATTATACTGTTTTAATTAAAACAACAAAATTGGCTAAAATTCGGGCATTTTTTGGCATCGTTAACCCTTATTAACAATCAGTTTTGAAATACAATTTTTAATAATATCACTTCTATAACATTGCCAAATGAGCATAGTGATATCCATAGAAAATATTTTGTAATTCTGAATACGTTATGAGCGTATTACGTATTGATCTTGAAGTTTGGTATTTTTCTCGAAGTTTGTTTTGAGCGAGAAATACCTTTTCATTAAATCAAATACTAAAGACTATGGAAGCAGAAAACCAAACCGAAAACCGGTTGACAATACAAAATGCCAGAATTTACACTATACAAAGCTGGCAAGAAAGATGGCAAAACGAAAGATTTGGACGCTGGACAGCGTGACTAATATCTCAGTTAACCAGCTGGTTAGACAGATGCTTCGGCAAAGTAAGCTTCTACATCTCACAGTTTCAATCCGGACATGGATATTCCCAATAATTCCTCAATAACGAGGAACATACGCTTGTCAATTGTAAAAACTGGACAGAAAGCAGATATGAGTTACAGAAACGGGTCGGTCCATTGACAGTTGAAAAAATAATACCGACCATGCACGATATGTAGAAACCGTACTCCATATGAAAAAAAAGAGACCTGAACGCTTACCAAACTGGAATAAATTGAGGTAACGGGAGCCTGGACGAAGGTTTAGAAAACAGATTATGACAAAGAGCGCCAAGGTAAAGGGAACCCCCCCTGAAGTAACGAGTTAACAAGTTTTCCAAGGGGGATTCATTCTCGAATAAGAGGAGGTGTTTTATGCTGTATACCATTGAGTGAGCCCGATAAACGAAAAACAGTTTTCCTGTTCAAAAACACTTGTTTTACTCTTGTTTCGTGGACACTGGTTATGCATAAGTCATTTAACAACATTTTATTATTAATTTAAATAAATATCTGAAAATTAGCATGGCAACCGAAAATCGTAGTGCAAACGGTACAAAGTCCATCTCACACTTGGTTGAGCTGATTACTAATGCTTCAAAAACTAAAACAAATGGAAAAGAAAAAAAAAACAAAAATAAACCAACAGCAGAAGACGATGACATCAACATTGCACACATTCATTTTTGTTTGAAAAAAAAAAATGTAATAAATGATCGATCAAGTGGCAGAGATCAAGCTCTTGCACAAGACGTATGAAAGAGATCCGGAGGCATGCGCTAAGAATTGGATGCATCAGCAAATGTTTAACTTTAAATTTTTAGATTTTTATTATCACGTGCACGTGAAGATCTATTTTTTTTCATAAAGATACTCCAACTTATGTCGCGACATGATCACACAATAAGCACTCATTTGATTGAGGGTTTCTCAAACCTTCAATACTAACGATTTGAACTGGTATTGTGACTTCAAGTTGTTGACAGAGAGACAGAGCGCCTCTTCAAAAGCAACATAACGTAACAGAAGAGTGCGTTTTATCTTGCCATACATTGCACTAAAGGTGTAAAATAAGAGAGATAAATGAATAAAAAGAGCTGAATCTTCAATCGGCAGCGTGAGTGAGAAAGAGTGTCTGTGTGTTTGCGCGAGAGAGAGAGAGGGACTTCACAGCAAGTAAAACAAAATTCATGATAAAAGCGTATGAAAGTCGACTTGGACTTTGGACTGCGACCCAAACAAAAATTGGACTTTGGACTTTTAGTTGCGAGCGCTACGGTTGTTAAATGCCGCTGGTTTCGGTTTATTTTTCTGCTCGCTTTGTGAAGTTATGTCTGTTTATTTTTAATGGCCGAGAGATAAAAATGAACAACAACGCAGAAGAATAAAAATTGTAATAAAAATAGTAGAAAAAGTTGGAAGAGGTGGAAGGGCACTGATATGCGATATAATTTTTTACTCCAATTTTGAATTCCTTGCGAAATTCTGATGTTGCGAAATTTTCACATAGTGGGAGTTCCGTGTTCTTATTACAATCAATGTAAAAACAAAAACTCTTTGTGATACAACCTGTTTTTGGTTCTTAGCTAAACAATTCCAACGGTTAGAACTACAGTGACGAGCACATGTGTGTACATCTTATTCACATTTCATTTTGGTTAGCTATACTGCCCTCAGTAGCGAAATGGGCGTACCTAAAAAAAATCATATTCGTGATTCTTATGGCTTAAGGAATTACGCATTTAATGAGCTTCGCCAAATGCCAGTATCTTAGTTCAAACCTATAAAAAATCTACTTAGAAAATATCCTCTATCTCAATTACCGCTAGCGGTAACGTTTTTTTCGTCGTCCGGGGGAATCCTGTTCCAATGCTGGAGGTTTTTCATCGTACGTCAGTAGCGTGGGTATGCTGTTAGGTCTAGGGCTGTTAAGCCACAAATATTATATTGAATTAACCTAGGAACATCTTAAAAAAGATGATGAAATAAGAAAATTTTGTTTATTTCACAGTCCAAATGATATTTTTAATCTGACAACCTGAGTTTCCACTTTTGTTAAATAGTTAAACATACATACATACATACATATGTATATTTAAATATGAATAAAGAAATTACAAAAGAAAAAAAAATATTTTCCGAATTCGAATATTTCGCTCTTTTGCTTTAAGAATTGATACAGCAAACAGCAAATACAATCTTACAGATTGTTTTTTATCTTCCTCTTCACATTTGTGTGCTTATTTTATTTTGTCTTCTATTTTTCTCAAGCAGAAACTGAAGTAAATAAAACTGAATAAAAATCGTTCAAAAGAAGGCAAGGTGTTGATTGAGGGGGGAGGGGGGGGGTAATATTAGTGCTGGTCTTCGTTCACATTTCTCGCACAACCGGCACGTGCTCAGCGAATGATCAGCAGTCGAGATCGCTAGTCGTTTATCACGTCGATGCCAGCAGTGATAATTAATGCAGTTGTGGTGTAGGGGGAGAATATGTGAGCACACTGGATGTATGAGGAAGATATGTAAACACAGGCATGACAATGAAGCTTCTTCTGACATAATGTGTTCTTTTTAAGTAAACTAATAAAATAAATAAAACAAAAAATTAAGTGCAATATAATAGACGTCCTACATAACGATATAATGAATTTCCATTTTAACAAACAGTTTCTCAAATTGCTCTTTTTTCGATTGATGTCTCTAAATTACAAAATGCTAAAAATGTTCACTTATTAGTCTTCTTGTTCTTTTGTCCCCCTAGTAATAACTGTTTTTTTTTACGTCAGTCCTTGAACTAATTTTTTGGCATCGTTTTTGTTTACTTTGAATGAGTAATGGCAATTTGACAGTTTGATCAATGTTGCTACAGGGAATATGTTTTTTGAAAATTGCGTAAACTTTGCTCCATACAAATTTTTTTCGAAAATGTTTTCAGTTTACGCAGTTTTCGAGGCATCTTCAAGTTTAGAGGAATACCCTCAACATTATTCTTCTAAAGTCTGAACTGTCTGAACAGGCTGTAAGGTGTCGGTCCTGGCGTAGGAAATAAAAAAAAAATACCAGATAATTTCCTAAAGAATTTAAAAGATAATGAACAAAATGCAAGTATAACATTTTATGTAGATGCTAGCGCTATACGGACCACTACTCTGAACCATAACTATTAAAAACTAAGTTAAAAAAGTTTTGTTTATTAATGATACCTATTTGCTGATATCGTTCGACAGGTTTTTGCTTACAATTAAATTTCTATGTCGAGATTTGTGTCGTAAGTCGAGAGTGGGGAAGCGCTACAGGTCGAAATGGGTTTCCATGAAAGGTGTATACACTTGACTTATGAGATTAGTCTCTAAGTGCTAAAACCTATCAAACGATATTAACGATCTGAAGAAGGATCTGTATTTTGAGTGTGGCGCCTCTAATGGACAATTTACAGCATTATGTTGTTGCCAAAAGTTTCAATACTTAAAAATAAAGCAGATTTTGGCTGTCGACACCGAAGCATACACTAGCCACTAACAAGAGACTAAATATTAATTGAAATTTTAAAATGTTACTCGTTTAAAATGTAACTCAAAACAAATCCATTGGAAATAGCCGTGTACGAGTACCTACGCAAAATAAATTGCAATAAAATTAAAGAGAAAACACAAACGCATTGCATTGCACATCTTGCATGCCGATTTGGTTCAGTACAATTTTTCGCTACCATATCCATGTATACATATGCATATGCACTTGTAACGCATCGATCAATGTTCAGAGTCCATAGTCAAAAGTCCACCTGTTCGAAATTTTATTCTCAAACTATTTACATACCTAAGTATTTTTAGATATACGAGAACAATATAAATTTAGTGTTTGTTGTTGATAAGGATGCATTTCGTGCTTTGGGTGCTAGGTTAATACTTTGTTACTTACCTAGCCTGGTACCCTACACACGGGATATGTTCACTTTATTTCCTACCCAAAAAAAAATAAACTTCATTTGATTTTAGGAAAAAGTCACAAAAAAAAAATCTAAGCAATTGCGAAAAATAACAAGTGCGATTAAGTCATGCCCGCCTATCTGCCTGCCTATTGATCTGTACGTCTGTCTGCCTTTCTGTCTGTGCAAATCGCGAAAACGGAACGAGATCATTTAATGAATAAAATAAAATATTTAAAATGCATTATTAAAGTTAATGCTACCAAAATTTACAAGTACTAGGAATAGTTGGTCTATTCCAACAAGAGGGCGTGGCACCCCACACACAAGCAAAACCTTCAAGTCGTTAAATTGGATGAGTTATTTAAGGTGATTCATCTTAATTTTACACGAATACTACAAATGGTTGAAATGTCGCTGTACTAAAAAGAGGTAACTTTCAGGCGCACTGCTACTGTTAATGCAGTGTAGGGTATTTTATTGTTGGCAAGGCCATATATAGCACCTTTACTACTTTTACTCATTTCAATTACTTTCGATGCGCTTTCGATTTTATCGTGAATATGTACATATGTACGTATATAAAATGAAATAGTTTAACACACAATCAGATAAAAATAGTGAAACAAACATTAGTGTGATTGTAATATGGCTTATAATAGATGCGGTAGTTTTGACCTAAAAACAAAACAAATCTTACAGGTACCTACATTTTTAACAATAGGATAACCATTAACCCCATTAATTCTCTAACTATTTATATCACATCAAATCTTGCTGAATGTCATTAATACCGGATTTTTACGTAACTGAAGTAAGATGTCACTCCGTTTCGTTCCCCGAGATTTTCCAAGCTTTGAAGCCTTTTGATGTATACGTGATTTTTTGCACAACTGGGCGTTGACATGCAACGTAACTTGTAAGGTAATATAAAAATATTAGCAAAACAGCATTAGAATAAATTGAAAATGTGTCGATGAATATCAGAAATGATTGAAGCACGTAAAAACAGTGGTGGCGGACAAATTAAGAACGTATAAGCCTTATTACTGTTTCTTGTTCAGATTCTTTAAATAAACAAAACTTTTTTTTTTGTAACAATTTATTGACTCAACAAAAACTACGTATAAAGGAAAATCCAATATCTTCAATAGAAATATTTCTTAAACCAAAAGTAATTTATCATTTATGAACGAGGTTGCCGATATAATTAAGATGGATTACACAAATCGTTAAAAACCTTAATTTGCTATTGTAGCGTTTCATCGCTTTGTCATAGAAGCAATTAATTTTTGGAATTTCTCTGGGGTTAACTCCAGATATGAAATTTTTCTTTTTAAATGTTAAGTTTTAGTTGGTGCCATAGATTTTCAAAAGGATTAAGATCAATGCCATAAAATATTTTTAGAAAACTAAATCAACAAATAACGTTCCCAGACCCCAACGTTCATGAAAAAGGAATGAAATTATTCGAAAGAGAATTTGCGAGAATCGTGTGGTTGAATATGCCGATAAGAGTTTTTTTATGTGCATTCCCATAGTGCTATATTTTAGCATTGTACCAAGAACACTCTTCTGTCCGATGAATCTTCTTTGCTAAATAAGCTCTCGTTTTCGAGATATTTAATGTTTATTTGTACTCCGATTTGGGCATTTGTACAGGATATCTAAGCGCCTGTTTTTGACATGTTAAACCCATGTTTCATGTTTTTGAGATGTATGATGTTAAACATTCCAAAAAAACTCTAATTATAGAATTATTTAAAAGTGGCCACAGTTAAAAGATACATCTAATATCATGTACTTATTCTTATAAATCAAATTTTTTTAGGTCAAGGATGTTTTTTATAGACTTAAGTTAGCACTTGTGCATCCTTTTTTTATGTTGTTGTTTTCAATCAAAAATAATTTATTGCAAAATTTCCTTTTAAGCAGAAATTGCCAAATATGCCTTTCATTGGCTTTGCATACACAAAAAAAAAAATGCAATTTCCTCTCCATACCATTACTTGGCTAAGATACTTATGGTGTGTACTTGCCAATTTAATCAGCAACACTTAAATTGCATCACAAAAAGGCAGAAAAATATGCACTGGAGTTTACACAAACAAAAAATACAAAATAGTGGAAACCTACCAAAAAATATTTGTTTATGCCAAAATTTTGCTTTAAAGCCAAAAAGTCATTTTCTGGTTTATTTTAAATCAAATCGGGTAACAAATGATTCAATTGAATCATATCAAAATTACTTATTGTAAGCATAATTGCAAAATAATTTGATATGTCAATGGATGTATAAGCTTCGGGATACCCGGAAAGAATAAATCGGTAAGGGCATTAATAAATACCCTACATTGTATTAACTTTGCTCTGATACGAACATGTTCAGTGGGATGAGCAAAAAAGGGCCGTCACTTCTTACATACATATGTACTTAAAAAAAATGATTTTCTTTAAAAATACCTTGCAGCTTTTGATATAAGCGCGGCAATTCTTCTACTCTAATATGCCACTTGAATTCATATTAAATTGAGAGTGAAGAGAGCTGATTTGAAAAAAAAATTTAAGAAATCAGCTCCTGAAGTCGTTAACCACTAGTTCCACCAAATATTAATACGCCGCTGGAAGGTATCATATATCCCAAACATTTTTGACTTAAAAATCTTTGTGGAGTTAAGAAAATCAAAATCAATTTACTACGCATTAAAGTTAAAAATTTATTAGCATTATATTGTATATATTAAGTACATATGTATGTATGAATATATTGTTATGTGCATTAATCAGACAATAGAACTTCTACTTAAAATCAGTAGATTTTTATAATAATTCGAGTTTTCGCTTATTCGTAATAAATGGTAAAGTACCAAACAATATATCATTTTTTCAAGTTTAAATGATTCTTAAAGAAAAAGAGCACAAATTGAAAAATATCATGAGTTGTTAAAATTCTTGTTTATACAATATCTAATCATATTTAATGTTCTTGTTTCGCGCCATATGGCTTTTTATCTTACTTTATTATTTTTATTGTTACTCGTATTTTGTTTGTTTGAGACAAGTCAAGTTGCTTTCACAGTTGTTCTTCTTGTTCGGAATGCTAATTAAATTTGTGAATTTGTGCAAAATAGAAATCGAAAATGGCGGAATTTTAATACAAAAATTGGTAAACTCGATCGAAGATTTTTTAACACATATGTACAGTGCGTTGGTAGGCATTATTTTACAAAGTATTCAAAATTTTGGTTACAAGAACGAACGAACTGGAATTATTTCTATATGTTATCGAGAGAAAAGCGTAGCTGAAATTTTTGTTGACCACATTTCAAGACTGTACCATGAAAATTGACTCCATTAAATTAGCATTAAAATAAATGTTTCAGTAGTTTCAACTACTGCGTTCTAAAATGTTTCTTTCCTGCGCAGTTTACTTTTTGTCGGATACGTCTTGTTTTCAAGACCAAATAGAACAGAGTCGCTAAAGACTCGGGGGATATCTGTGAAGTAAATTTGCATGTTTTATTGTTTTAACACTTAAGAAGGTTGATATACATACATACGTATTTGTTGTAGGAGCAAAAGACCTTAATTTCTTTACAGGTAAGGATTCAAGTTATGAGGAACAATTTGAAGTATGTATTATAATTTTTTTTAAATTTCTCACACAAAAATTTGTAAGTCAATCGAAAATGTTGTCTTCGATGGCGTGGGCAATTTGCACCTTAAGCGGCGGACTATCTGTTTTTATACTGAGTCGAAGTATAGCGTTTGGAGTTTTTGTATATACATACCTACCGGCCTATAATAATCCATTTTTTTAAATATATTTATCATAAAATAATTTTTTCCATATATTTTAAACCAACATTTCGCTGTTCGTTTTATTTCAAATTTCTGGCTGTATTTGCAAAGCTGAATATGGCTAAAACGCAATATATTTTGTTCGTTAGTATAATATAAAAGAGCGGTATAAGAAAATAAAGCAAAAAGACTCTAAAACAAATATTATCTTGCATTAGTTTTTTCTCTGTTTTGCTTTCTTCTTTGCTGTTCATTTTAATTTATTTTTAACTTAAGTCAATTTAAGTTGTTTTGAAGATTTTTTAATGTCTATGGCAAAAAAGCAAAATATTTTCTCACACATAAATATGTTTTTTTTTTTTGTTTTTTGAAAATATGTATAATAAAAAGATACCATGCGAAAAATTTTGTGTTAGTCCAGAGTTTCTAGTTGTAAGCGATTCCCTTGTAATATATCATTTGAATGACAAAGTAAACAGATTTTTTCATACGATTGAACCATAGTTGCCGATAGTAATTAAATTTTTTGCTGGGCTATGAAGAATTAGGAATTCAATTTATAACACTAATAAAAAAGTGTGAGTGTGTGTAACAAAAAAAAAAAAAAACACAATCACTTATGAAATATTCACGCATGTACATATAGAATGATTATTGGCTCTTGAGACTTTTTGTACAAATTTAAATTTTTTTTTTCGTTAACTCACGGAATCCATATAAAGTAAATGAGTTATTATTGTAACTAAACATTTAAAAATCAAATGAATATGTAGGTATGTATAAGAGATAACAGGTGCAAAGTTTTTTTCTCCAGTACAGGGTGATTTTATGATGAATGTCACACATTTTAAATGTGTTACACACATACATATGTATTATAAATCGTAAAAGCAACAAAATTATTCACAATTATTAAATGTTGTGTCAACTTGTAACGAACGTAACATATATGTACATATGTGTGTATGTACAATGTACATTTTTTTTGGGAGGAGGGGCGGTTTCATATGGGTGGCAGAAAGAGAGTTTGTATTTTCAAAAGGGCAACAACAATAAACTGGGGCTGGTAATACATTTGAGCCCTCTAGGGGTCACCCCGGGACAGTTACAGTGATTTTTTCAAGAAAACGTCCAATTTGTGTGGGGAGACCCAGATGGTTTGCAGTTATGGGGTGAGTATGTTGCAAAGAAAATTGGCTGTGAAAAAAAAAATAGGAACCGGTCACACATTTAACGCCTTTTGAGTTCACCCCGGGGGAGCTATGAATTATTTTTCGAAATTTTCCTTCATTTTTTGTGTTTTTTATATGGGGACTACCAGAGGGGAGTCATATGGGGGGTAGATGAGTTAAGAAAAAATGTTGAGCAATAAAAATTAATTGGGGCTGGCAACACATTTGATCCACTTAGGGGTCACCCCACGACAGTTACAGTGATTTTAAAAAAAAACTGTCCATTTTGTATGGGGGCACCCAGGCGAGGAGCAGAAAACAATAGGATTTGGTCTTACATTTAACCCCTCTTGGGGCACCCCGGGGGCGATATAAACTATTTTCATCAAATTTTTGCCAAGTTACCCAGCTTTGGGGCAGCGCGGCCCCGATCGGGGCCAAACTTTGGCTCAATCATTTTTTTCCGTAATCTAACAAAATTGGCTTTCAATATGTCAATATTTATTTTTTCATACGCCACTAAAACCAGGCTAATGTACATAGTCATCTAAAAATTTAGCTTTGGAGACACCACAATGCTATATTTGGTATTGGTCGAGTGCATTACAGCATGTAGGGAAAATTTAAAAAAACTTACAATTTAATAAGCATAATATTGTTTTCATTATTTTTTTATAAATAAGCTAAGGAGTCTAAAATCTAGTAACTTAACTCATTTGTTATTATTACTATATATAAAAATGCCGATTAAAATAAAACACAAATAATTTAGCACCTGGTTTATTAAAATTTTTGTTTTTATGCTTATTCGCAGAGAGATTATTATTAGACTATTATTAAGATCTTAAAGGTGTTGAACTCAAAAATATTTTTATCAATTTCTTTATATATATAGTTATTTTTTTTTATAGAAACGACTAATGGAATTCGACATCATCTCAAGAGTCATGGTATACATTAGACATGTTCAAAATAATTTCATGTTCTAGAATTCTTCGGAAATGCTTAAAATTCAATAATTTACTCATTTTCAATCAAAAAATAAAAATTTTTCTAGGTTTGCTACCAGAGCTGCAAAATTTTGATTTTACGAAATTTGAGGAAAAAAAAAAAAAAAAAGATTGGACTTCTTTCATAATTAAAATAATTTTTTTTTTCCATTTTTTTTTTGAGCGATTTTCACAAAGTGGCATCGTTATTTTTAAAAATAGTGTATTAAAATGAATAAAGGGAAAATAGCAAAGTATTTGAGCTATTAAACAAGAAACTTAAAAGCTCTACTTTCGCAGAGATCATGAGTTTTTTCTTTAAATAGCGCGAAAATATTTTTCGGTACTTCCTTATGTGTACAACAGGAAAATGGAAATAATAGAGATTTCACACATTACTCACATTTCGAAAAATTTAAATTTTGCAGCTCTTTCAGCAACCCTAGAAGTATTTTTTTATTGAATGAGGATATATTCCAAAAAGAGTAAATTTTTGAAGAACATGAGGTTATTTTTAACATTTCTAGTATACAAACCGATATTTTTATATATCAATGTCTAATTGTTACTACCATCCCTATCTGACAATGACTGAACTTGAATACAAACTTGTAAAATGTCTTGAGGCTGATGACGTCAATACCGTCTTTATAGCCTGAGGAATGCAACATTTTTAATGTATGAATGCACATAACATACATACATACATACATAAGTTAAAAAAAAAAAATAATAAAAATATATTAAAAACGATGTTGAACATACAAATCCTAAGGTGATATACCAACATGCCTGTATAGTTGACATGTACTTAATAGGAGCGTTAACTAAAATATTGCGAAAACTAAGAATTAATTACGAAATTGTTCTATCGCAGCACAATAATGAACTATGCATTTTCGACTACTGAGAGTTCGAATAAAAGGAATATAATAGTTATGTAATTTTCACAAAGACAATCTTCAAAACTGCTATAAATTAGTACAAGGTTGATGTTTTTTATATATATCTAAGATCATATAAATATCAAAATTTTGAACAAATACTTTTATCATTATCACTGATAAGCCGAAAACAATTTTTTATTGAATAGAAATAATTTTTTCGTGTAAAAATTAAAGCGAACATGGTAGAATGGTAAAAATTGATAAAATCTTAAAAAAGTAGGTTACTTTGAACGACGTATCTTAGCTAACTTTAATCAAACAATTCTCTTATCGGTCATAATTTTTACGGGAATGACGTCAGTTTTTTTTTGTGTACCTAAATCAACCACAAAAAAATTTAAATTTTTCTGTTTTTTTAATAGCTTTTTTTTTTGTACTTATTTTGTTGAAAAAGTAATTTTTTTTTGACTTTATAAAGTGCCATTTCGATAGGAAATTTGATTCTTTACAAAAAATCATATTTTACATATATATACACGGTTAGAAATCTTGGATTAAATTTTAATACAAGCGAAATATTACAAGGATTTTTAATACAATTTTGATTAAATTTAATACTTTTCAATAGATTACAAAATTTTGTAATATATTTTAATAATAATATTGAGCTTTCATTTTATGTTGTTGTCAATATAAATAAACTTTTAGCCAACCAACAAATAACACTACGGTGGCTGATGTCGTTAAGCTGCGCGTGCATCAATTGAATTCACAAGGAACCCGGTTTGAATCCTATTCGAAATGAAATTTTTTTTTTTAAATCTTAATAAAAACGAGTATTAAATTTTAATACGAAAAAGTATTAAAAATGAATTTTAATATTTAGGCAGTATTAAATTTTAATACAATTCTGGTGTAGTCATATATGTAAGCCCAAAAGTATTAAAATTTAATCCGAAATTTCTAACCGTGTAGGTATAAATAAAAAAGGGCTCATTAAATTGACTACTACTTGATTTATTTATTTTTATCGTTAGTCAGAAGCTTTTACTCTGTATGCAACAATTAACACAATCAATACTGTAACGAAAATGTAGGCGTACTTTTTGAACTCTCTGTAT
Organism: Meiosimyza platycephala; assembly: GCA_963662105.1. Taxonomy (NCBI): domain Eukaryota; kingdom Metazoa; phylum Arthropoda; class Insecta; order Diptera; family Lauxaniidae; genus Meiosimyza; species Meiosimyza platycephala. Next base: position 63,600,475 of record OY759211.1, on the reverse strand, counting down.
TATGTATGTATGTATCGTATTTAGGTATGCATGCAAGTGGGTTCGTTAAATTTTTTTCCCCTACGTGAGTAAAGTCTGATTTGTAAGCGGGCTTAAGCGGGGAAGAGCTAAGCGTTCTTCGGACTTTGAACTTCACGTTTATAACAAGTGATTTTAATACTTTTCGTTTTTGCTTAAATGTTTTTTTTTCTTTCTTAATTGAATTTTGTTTATTCAGTTGTTATGAAACTTGTTGTATGGGCTAATTGAAATAAAAAGCAGGTAATTGGCGAAAAGCCTAAACAAAAGTAAGAAGCGTTTTAAAAAATTTGTTTTTAATAACTTTGGTGTTTTATAACATTTTAAGTTAATCCATATCCTTAACAACTTAAAACTAGAGCACTGGCAAGCAATTTCAGTTTGAAAAATGCTTTTCAAACAAATTTTTGAATCTTGGATAATTCGGCAAAAATTTTTATTTTTTAAAATTAAAAAAATTTAACCAGAATATTTGTCTTAATGATGATTATCAAAACAACATTTCAAAATTGGAGGATTGTTTTTTTTCTACAATTCACAATATTATAAATTATCCGCAATATAATTTATGTACGATATTATTCGAATGAGTTCATAAACGTTGCATAAACTTAGGCGATATGCAAATATGCGATATGATTTTTCAGCTTATCAAAAATTATGTGTATTCTTGATGCAAAAATGTAAATGACGCAAAATGAAAATAACAAATATGTAGTATGAAAACATGAAGCCCCGTTTGTTTGGTAAGCAGCCCCACTACACCATAATCAGCAACAACAACGACACGAACGCCTCGTGCCAAACTGATTGTAGTAGGGTGCATACAACATGAACACGTGCGAACGCATAACAACAGCACCAATACTCGTACTCGTCTCTATATAGGTATTGCTGTAACTACGAGGGCGCATTTCAAATATGCTGCCAATATGCAATGGGGCGAATTGTAAATGAGGGGTTATACAAAAGCAAAATGCGGATATATTGGATCACGAAATTGCTATAGGTACTGCATGACTAAGAGTCACATTTCTCGCATTAAAAAACACCAATAAACGATTGTCAATACAAAAAATGTTTTCGATTTTTCTTTGCTTTTTGCATAAGTAGTAAAAGAAACCTTAGGGTAGAAAAATTAGGTTTTACATTATGAGTATGCACGTGCAATTTACATTTATCAACCTAACAAAAATTTCAATGCAACCCAATTTTTGATTGCTTAAAAACTGCAAAGTAAAAATAAAACAAAAAACTGTTGATAAAAAAATTAAAAAAGAGGCAAACCACGCCCACCTTTTTGCGTGTGGCTGAAAATGCGGACATAATACACCTGAATCGGGTTTGAAGAAAGTTCTCCCAAAATTTCAGTTTTCTAAATCAAACCTGCGAACGGCGCAAACAGTTTGTTCCTTATTACAATTCATATGGAAGCAACAACTTTTTTTACTAAAATGCGAGTAAAAATCTGTCTTTGGTTTTTCTGCTTTTTCGTTTTTCACATCAAGACAATAATTTCGGTATTTTTTTTTCGAGAAACTTTAGAATAAATCATGCCTCCTAGTCAGCAGCGCGCACTGAACTAAATGGTAAAACCATGACTCACAAGAAACTGTATTTATCTGGGACTCCCCGTTCTATAAAAAAACATTCGAATAAACGACAAATGAAAACAAAACAAGTTTTTCTATGTTGAATGCATTTTAAATTTCTTTTGGTTATAGGGCTTTCTCATTTTGTTCACGCTATATATTAAGTTTCAATCTTTTGGTGATCGCGGTAAAAACTTAACGAATTTGCCGGTCCTAAGCCACATAGTTTGTAACATTCTTTTGGGTTTTGGTTTTTTTTTTCTTTTTAATTTCAATTGGCATTATGCAAAACAAAAATTAAAAGGAAGACAAATAATATATCTAAAAAGGTTTATCAGAAAAATGGCTTAGCTTGTCAAAAAATGAATTTCATTTCTTCATTTCATTCTGGCCAATCTTCTCTGAAATAGGTATTATCCCAAGAAAAAAACCCTATACATAACAAATAAAGATATGTGGACACAAGGTTCGTATCAACCGGTGATATCCAAAACATATGTATGTACATACATACATATGTATATTATAATTATTGGAGTAGATATTTTCCTACAAAGAAAATTAACTCTTTAGTCCAGACGAGTTGATCATACATACTTATATATGTACATATGTTGTATAATCCCGTTAAGCCCTATGAACAAACTATTGTGGGCGCTCATATTATTGATTCATTTTAATTGGATATCATAAATTTGTGTTGCTCATTTGCATTGCATCAGATAAGAGAGTTCGCAATATGAGTCAATTTGAAATTGTTCCGTATAGGTTACATATGTATGCACATATGTACCAACATGTGTTGCCACATTTAAGTGAGCTCTTATTTGTGACTTCAATGCATTTGCGACGGAACAATATTGTAGTCCTTAATTGCTATTACAGTTAATTAAAGCATACTTTTTATTTTTAACATCATCTAATTGTGGGTAGAACTGAGGAGAAATCAAAGTAAAGTAGTTAAAACTTGAAGGAAAAAAATATACCAAAATAGGTTTTGCGAACTTGACATGTAATAATATTTCAAGACAGGTGAAAAATATTTTTTTTAAATGTCGAGAAAAACTAAGTACATATCCTTCAAGTGCATCAGTGTTCTGTGAATTTCCATTTGTACAAATATTTTTCAAAGCAGATATTTTGATATTTTTTTTTTGTCTTATATACATAATGAAGTATATGTACTTGAGGCTATATCAAAATATGTTAAGTAATTATTTGTCTTATTGCACAGAATCCATCATTATAAAATGTTGTTTAAAGTAGCTTAATCTCTTGAGTATACATCGATAAATGAGTCAACAACATAAAAGAGCGCTAATAATCAGCCCAGAAAATTTTCAAAGGACACACTCAATATACATTATACTCTTTTGTTCTGGTCCAAAACAAAAGACTTTTGCGAAAAAAAAACCAAAATTGTAAAGTGTTCTTGGAAGGACAATACCGCAAAATGTAAAGCTGTGCAACAGAGTGGACCGCCATGATTAAAAATTTATTTATTCAAATAAAAAAAATTGTATTATGTTGTAAAAAAAAGGGAATCGTTAAATACACAAAAAAAAATTTCCATAAATTAACTTAAAATAACTAAATTATTGATGAGTTATATTTACCAGTCTGGCTCAGTGAAAAGCGTTGGGTTTGGAAGACTTTAAGAAACTCTGTCGAAAAAAGCATATATTTACATATGTATGTATATATTTTTAACGTACATCTATGTATGTATAAATAGACAGTGGCAAAACGGATCTATCACTAACTAACAAACTGCCATAACTACACGGTTAGAAATCTTGAAATATATTTTAATACAAGCGAAATATTACAACGATTTTTAATACAATTTTGACTAATTTTAATACTTTTCAATAGGCTACAAAATTTTCTAATGCATTTTATATTAAATTTTAATATCGTAAGTATTTTTAAACCATGATGTATTATATTTTAATACTTTCTTAATTAAATTAAAAAAAAATTCTGTCGTATCTACTGGGATTCGAACCTGGTTCCCTTTTAATACAATGGTTACATGCGCAGTTTAACGACATCAGCCAACGTAGTATAATTTTTAGGTTGGCTTAAAGTATATTTGAATAATCAAATAACAACAAAGTAAAATAAAAGTTTAATATTTCATTTTGACGGAAAATTAATTAAGTTCTGGTCGGTCACAGAAATGATGACAGTAGCTCAGTTGGTAAAGATGAGCATATTTGAACAGTGGCATGACGCAGGACGACGGACCTAGGTTCAAGCCAGATCAGTGACAGGTAAAAAATTTTAAAGTTTTAAGAACGCAACACAAATATAGAAGAAAATGAAGATATCGTAAAAAAGTTTTTTTTAAATCTTAAGAAAAACGATTATTAAATTTTTTTAATACAAAAAACGATTAAAAATTAATTTTAATATTTAGACAGTTTTGAATTTTAATACAATTTTGGTGTGGTCATATACGTAAGCCCAAAAATATTAAAATTTATTCCAATATTTCTAACCGTGTGTGAAGAGCAGTAATTTTTTATTCAATAGTATGCGGTGCCACTTAAACAAGGGTAGGGTATTAAGAACACTGTATATCTTTTAATGGAAGGGCAACGACCTTAATGGGAACATACGTTTTCACATACATGGATTGAACCCTGAGAAAAGATTTTTAAAAGGGTGGTACAACGCCCCTAAGCAGAAAATATGTTTTCACAGCTAAGCTAGCGGACCGATATTATGCACAAAGTAAATTATTTTAATTGTATGAATAACAAAAATTATTTTTATACATCTGTAATTATTTTATCGCTAATTTTCTGCCAAAATGAGTTGGAACATATGTAAAAAACATATACCCATCCCAAGAAATTGGTCTATTTTGAAATTTCTGGAGGGGTAAACTGCATTTCGACAAAGTTGTTAAATTCATTCAAACTTAACGATTTTCATTGAGCCATAGCGGCGAAATTTCCTTCCATAGAAATTGAACCGCCCTAGTGTACATACATATGTACATACCTTATTATACTTATTTATACATTTGCGCAAAATTTTATGGTCAAAATATTAAAACACAGCCCTCTTGTTTTTATGATAATCCAGTGAATTAAAATTCTCGTATATTTTGCAAAATGAAAACACTGAAAAGTAGACCTCTATTTGCATGACGAACTTGCGTTCATTTGTGATGCAACTTACAATGCATTTTTATTGCAGTTTCCATTTGCATTGAAAGCAATTCGTCAAGTGATTCATTCATCAACTGCATTTTACGCAGCGCTTGGGAATGGTTGACTTAAGCCTCAAGAAGGTGGTGCTGGTTGTTGTTGAACCAAATCTCACACTTGAATTTTCGAAAAATGCTAAGATGGAAAATGTTTCACGGGCCAAAGGGAAATTCTCGCATGAACTCACGCTTTCGTGTTGAAAAGAATTATTTTCAAACCGAAAGCAAATTCTTTTCATTTTGCACGCAAGTTCATATGTACGAACATATGATTTTTAAGAATATTAGCTAAAATTTTGTTTGACTTCAGTCTCTGAAATTTGCTCCTACTTTCACAATCCTTCTATGGCGTACCATATTATTTTGTTTTTGTAAAATGTGGTTTCTAATTAAAAAGTGCTGAATATGGTAGTGACGACTTTGGCAGTTACATGGTTTTACACTTTCTATCTAAAAACAATAAACAATAAAACATTTTAATTGAAGGCGCTGAAGTACTTAGTACATATAAGTTTGCCTCCTCCAATAACCAAGAATATGAATTCCAAACACTTTTACCATACGGAAAACGAGTACATACATGATGCTTGCACTCAAGGATCACAAAAACTTGGCATCATATTTTTGTGATACTTCCGTCGTCACAAACAGGAACATTTTAATAAATTTTTACATCTCGGTTTCTTGTTATTGTGTGTGTTTTTTTTTAATAATTTAGCTTTACAATATGAAACTACTGACTGCATCCGGCAGACGGTCCAAGGAGAAAACCAAAACATGACGCTAATATGGCTCTTATTGCTACTCGAATACGGAAACTTTCTGCTTTGCCACGGCGTAGGTGGTGGCAAGCGGTTAAGTTGCAATGCAGTCTTAATTTCGACAATTTGAAAAAATGCCAAAATGGGGAGGCCTGAAAACTTTTATCATTCGCGGAAATAACTCAGTGCGGCGCTTTGATGAAACCGAAAGAGGGAAAATCATAAGCAATTTTTTGTATTTTTATTCTCTGCTGAATTAAGAAGGCTACAAATTATAAGTTTATTTATAGAGAGCAGAAGAAGGTCATATGAAAATAAAATGAAAGCATATGTGAAAATTAAAAAAAAAAAACACAAACTTTTGATTAGAAAAGCTACTGATACTTCAAGTCAATGATTTTATGCCCCTTTTTTTAGTATTCCCTTAGCCTATGGGGTTAAGGTAGACATTGCTCTACATTTTTTTCTTATACGGTAATCATGTTAAAGTGTACTTTTAATTATGTACTTGAAACCATATTTCATTAAAGTAATATTTTATAAAATCGTGTTTACAATAGCCTTAGTAGTTATCACTTAAAAGCAACATAAAGTAGCCATTGAAATTTTATAGAAAGAAAATTATCTTTGTTCGGTATTTGGAGTGGATTTAATTGCAACAATAGGCATGGAACTTTTCACATGACATGCAATTTTCAATGCGAATGCAATCATAGCAAAATTTCTTAAGAATATTATGGTTAATTTACCCAACTGAACTTAAGTATCAAGCATGTGTTCCATATAGGGTCATTTCGCCTGTTCGCGTCCATCGTCCATTTTACGGATCTCCCTTTAAAAATCCTCGAAATAAGTATACTAACACACCAATCAAACGAAAAGTCATTACCGCTAATACCTCAATGTATAAGAGGCCCGCACACATGGACAAAAGGTCCGTGCGCTTTGATGACGCAAAGTGGGTAAGACGCCTAATTCTGAAGTTTTTCTATTTAAAAAAAAAACCGAAGATGTTGCGAACAAAACTGAAAGTTAATCTTAAAATAGACTAGGTATATAATGAACAACATTACATAAATTTTTCATAGAAATAAGTGCTAGGATATTTTTATTATCGCCGTCAAACTTGTCAACTTCACTAAATGGACGCGAACAGGCGAAATTACCCTAGTATAACAAAAGGAATATTTCGGAGAATCGTGGAAGCGTCTAATCTTTATGCTATTTAAAGAAATGTGACAAAGCGTTTGAATATGACTGAGAATGAACTAAGACAGTTCAAAGTCAATATTGATACAGTGGACCCCGCTTAATTGATCTTTTAACTGCGCAAAAAATTTGGATTTATTAACCGGGGAATCAATAAAGAGGGGCCCGCTTATTTGATCCAACGGATCATTTAAAAGAATCCCGGATAATTGATCGACTTAGTCAATTTAGCGAAGAAAAAAAAATTTATTTTACTGACCTCAAGATAGGATTGTCAGATTTTTGAAACGCAAAATAAGTACATTCAAGTATATTCAACGCAAAAAATTAGTACAAAATTTTTTACCTCATTAAATGTTTTTATTTACTAAAAAAAAAAGTCAGAACTTTTCGGATGGCACAATGCCCTAGCAAAATAACAAAATTAATTAAATACATATGCTTAAAAACAAGGACCATTTTAAAGACTCCGCTTAAAAGAATTATATTCTTATGTACTGAAAAATGAAATAAAATGAATTGAATTGAATTGAATTGAAAAAATATTAAGAAAAGAAAAAGTTTTTTTTCAAATTTTGAATTGTGCATCCTCTGAAACTTGAGAGTATCAAGAAACAACATTTTTGACTCCAATATAATATGTATTTATGACACCTATTAAACAATGAAAGATCGCTACTGTCATCAAACGATTTTAAACTGTCAATCTTTCATTGTTGTACTTTTTTTCAATGTTGCTTCTAACATGGTTGATCTCTTAAAAGGGGACTTTTTCATGTATTTTTAACTTGGAAAATATTTTTTCTGGTTATTTAAAAGGGGAAATCAAATAAGCGGGAATCATTTAACAGGGGATTTATATACATAGTTCAAATGAGGAAAATTTCATTGGGTTTTTTTTAGACCAGTATTAAGCGGGGTCCACTGTATACATATGTATAATATTACAGCTCGAAATAATGACAATTAATAGAGCTCAAAGAGGCTTAAATATAATATATGGCGTTGCATTGTCGAAATCTGTCCCAAATATGGGTTTCCACCGGTTTTTTGGCTCAATTTTCATTAACGAAGATAACAGCTGTAAACATATGCCAAACGATAGAGCTCCAAGAGCCTTAATAGAATATATTATCGAATCCTGTGCCAAACAGGGGTTGAAACTCATTTAAAAAAAATTGACCTTAAAAACGGTCACCCATGCTTAGGACAGGATTCAACAAGGCAAACCTATATATTATTTTTAGGCTCTTTGAGCTCTATCGTTTGGCATACATTTCAAGCATTAATATATAGCCGATTTTTGGGACCGGTTTCGACAATGCAACTTCATATATTAATTATATTTAGCTCTTTCCATATCGTACATTGACTATTTCTTTGTTGATGTTTTATTTGACTTTGTATACGCCACTGGTGCCAGTAAACTTTCGATGGGTTGGGTGCTTAAGGAATTAACTACTAAAAGCAGAACTTTCATTTGAGATGACATCATATTGACATAGAAAATGGCGAAATTGAAGGGGCCTTATTAGCCCAAACAATAAACGTTCTTTGGATGAAAAAATTTTTTAAAATTGTTACTTTTTAAGACAATTGACATTATGCATATGTACATACATGTGCAAGTATTAACAATAAGTAGAATTGATTTTTATTATACGCTAAGTCACCTCATATAAATTTATTTAAGAGATTCAATGATTAATACAAACAGTTTTCAGCATTGTCAAACCAATGTTTCTACATATCTATATATTTCAATATAAAATTTATTGCTCAATCCACAATTTTGCAAGAAATGAAAAAATAAAGCAATTAAAAATTGATAAAAATCTATTGATATATAAAACACTTTAATTCGTTTTTTACTCAAACTGTACAAGATAAGATAAGATTTTCTACGCGGTTTCTGTTGTTTTATGCAAGTACGAGAATATAACTCCCTACTCATTGTCAGTTCTATCAAAAAATTAATGTTTCACAAATGATAAGATTAGAAAAATGACAAAATATGACTACAAGAAGACAAAGTTGTTATGAAGACACCTTTATCGATATTTACAATTGAAGCTTTAACAACAATAAAAAACTAATATGAAAACAAAAGATAAAAATATTAAAAATAAACCTTTAACCAAATAAATAAAAATCTTGAACTTTGATCGCATTGAAATTAAAATTAATATGTAATGTGTCAACAATAAACTCTTATAATAAATTAATTAATTAAAATTACGAAAATGTTTTTCTACGAATCTACGTTAAAAAACTCTGTTGACAACAATCTTGAAAGTAGTAAGATTAAAATTTGTTTTTTGATAAGAAAATGAAACATAATCAATATTTAACACACTTAATTTTTGTTCTTATCAAAGCGGTTTTCGCTAAACGACGATTTAGCAGTTGGTGATTGCATTTTGAATTTTCAATTGTCGTCAGAGAAGATCACACAGGAAAAAAACTAAAGTACAATAACCCTTACATATATATTTACATTAGGGCGGTTCAAAAAAAAAATAGCTTCCCTAGTAGCATCAAGGGAAGTTATGAAGACAAAAATCCAGCTTACAAAACAGTGATGCATTTTAAAGGCTTTGTATCGTAATTAATAAGATACTTTGACTTTGTAGCGATATTTGGTGTTATAAAGTCTTGCTAGAACAAGCGATAAAATCATGATATATCGATATATATATATATAGAGACCGCATGTCTCTTATGTCTTAATACTCTAGCCATCTAGGGACAAAAAAAAAATTCGTTGAATTTGCGAAAAAGTTTCCAACCAAATTTCTTTTGCTGCAAATAGTTGATGACCTTTTTTTTAGGAACTTAGTATGTATATAAAAATAGTTTACCTATTCCTATTTCAAGCTGACAATACGGTACAAATACGGGAGTAAAAATTAAATAAGGGACATCTGAACGTCTCATATTTCTTCAAAAAGAAAAAACCGGGCAGCACACTGAAATACAGGACTGTCCCGGGAAAAACGGGACGGATGGCCACCATACCATATGTTCGAGTACTGTTCCTATTACATTTTCGTGTGCTCTATCACGTAAGATTTTTTTATATATTCTAACCTAAAAGTACAAAAAACACTGTTTTTTGATATATTTGAGGTTTTGTAGCACCGTTATTTTTTTTTCAAAAAAACTATGAATGGGATCTTAAAGTACAAGTCTTCTTCATTCAAATGCCGAATGAATTTGCTTAAGTAGCTTTTCTTTTCGCCGAGATATCGAATTTGGAAATATTTATGTTTCTGATTTTCCCTATACCTGAAAATTCACTAGGAATATTTGTATATCAAAAGATTTAAAAAAATGCGATAACTCGATAAAAAAAAATATATTTCAGAAATTTCAACGGCATTTGAAAAAGGAAGAATTGTACTTTAAGATCTTACACATAGTTTTTGAAAAAAAAAAAAAAAATTCATGATGCTACATAACCTCAAATATGTCAAAAAATAGTGTAATTTGGAACTTTAAGCTTAGAATATCTCAAAACCCTTACGTGATAGAGTATTTCTGAGTCCGAATTCGGTTTCAGGGTATCCCAAAACTCAATAAATCAGCACTGAACTCAAAAAAGGAAAAAACATTCGAATTTGTAGGACTGTGTAATTGATTTTAGGCTTAGGTAGTAAGTTCTTACAAATTTAATCTGTCATTCACTTGAAGATATCCGAGAAACGAAACAGTTTTTAATTTAACTCATTACGTGCTGTAACGCTTAACACAATGAGCCCTCTGGAAAATTGGGATCTGGTGTCAGTGCTTGGAGGATAAATTTAGCAGTTCTGAGTCAAAGTAGACACATGACCAACTTCACCTTATTAATTTGACCTTTATGTACTGACCAAATCCTAAAACTGCTTACTTACTTGCAGAGGCGTACCGTGTACATCGGGTGCCCGGGGCAAAAACTTATTATCGAATTGGTCTTAAATTTTTTCAAAAATATTAAAATTTGTCAACTTAATTTTTAATTTTGACCACTAAAAATCTCTCGATTTGGACTAAGATTTTTACTGATAGTTCAGGAAATATATTATCTAGACGAAACAGTAGGTGCTAACCAAAAATCTCAAATTATCACCATTCCCCCCTTTTCAGTAATTTTTTGAAAGAGCAGAAAAATATTTTTTGACATACATACATATCTACCATCCAATAGGATAACACTTTGCCTATGTTTGAGATCTATTGGTTATGTTCGATTTTTGGCTTAGTACAGTCGACATGAAATGCGGTTATGTGATTAAATTTTCCTTGGCATATAATAAAATATAGCAAAATTTTTGTGACAAAGCGTACCTTTTCGAGACACTCCTGTCCAATGGCCTTTGGATCCCATTTGACGGCCTGTTGTGTGCCGTTCGGTAAATTCACAATGCACCACATTTTATCAGATTAGATTTTTTTAGAGTTGTCGTTATTATTCCTTGCGGATGCTCTTAGTTATAATGGCATGTAAGTCTTTAGAGAAATAATATTAATTATATAATTGTTTTAAAGTATGTTTTTGGACTTGAAACTCTACAGGTTGGTTGGTATCTACTAATTCTTAACACGCGTTCAGAGCATATGATTTCGTATTTGAATTTTTCTATTAAATTTAGATTTTGTACTATATGAGAAATGCTTTTTAATATATTATTTGTTAATGTTATTTCACTGAACTTTTTTTACTCGCTGCTACGTATTTATTATAAATTTTATTTTTTGCAACTTTATAAAACTCTCAATGTATGCAAGTTTGCGGAAGCGTTGTTGTTTCTGTTGGATTCGTTGCATTTCATCAACTGATATTGCAACTTTTGTTTTTATTTTGTATTTTGCGTATTTATCCCGCTGATTTTTAATTTTAGTTTTTTATTTGTAAATCTTTTTCCTGAATTCGCACAATTTTGTATTTAGCAAATGATTTGTTTGTTTCACTCACGTCCGACTAACTTGAAAACGATGGAACGAATGAGTTTTATTTTGCCTCAGCGACTACAGAAAAGCCACCGAAATACACCGGAACGCTTGCGAAGACTTTTATTTTTACGATTAAGAGCGAGCACTCAGCACAATAAGGCGCGAAAATCGTTCTCTTGACACTACTCACGTTTGCTTGCTCTTTTTGTATGGTTTTCTATATTAAACACACCGTAGCATGATTCAATAATATTGACACCGAAGTATCTGAGAGATACTCGTTCGTAAACTCTGGGAATACATGTATGTATGCATATGTATATAAGATGTTAAGCTCGTATTCGTAGTCGCGGTTGCCACTTTGGTGTAATTGTACCAAAATAGGAAAATTTTTTTCTTATATTATTTTTTTTTGATACAGACTTTTGTAATTTGATTTATTTTGAGAACAAAATTTGGTTGCTGTTTAAAATTAGTTTGCAATAAAACAAATATAAAATCATTCCAAAAGCCAATTTATAATTAAGTCAAAGTATTTTGTATTTTGTAATTTCTTATTTTCTAGTGGTGGGATTATTAAATTTAAAAAAAGAGGACATATTCACTTTGACATTCCGTTTGTAGCGCATAGAAGGGGGTGTGGCATGTATAGAAAATTATATATATGTATTCTTGATCAGCGTAACCACCTGAGTTCAAAATTAAGTATACGGCAACGCACATTTACTATATATTCGATTATATTCAAAACTACTGTTATTTTTCAAGAATTTTTGACGGTATTTAATATTACGCAATACAAAGATAAGCTGTACGTTTGAATTATGCAACAATTAGTATCTGTTGCGCCGTCAGGTTGTTGAAGTGTTAATTCCGAAATAGTGTAAGCGTTCACAATTAAGTAGGTATACGAGTATATTGTTCACGCCTTACTCAAAAATAATTTGAGGTTTTTAATATTTTATTAATATAAAAGCTGTATTTGAGTATTGGGAATAAATTGTAGGTAAGAATATAATATTTTTGGCTTTGTAGTTGTGATTTCTATCGCTTTATACAGGGTGGTGCACAAAAATATTTCATAAATCGGTATTTGTAAAATCAGCAATCGTAACCGACCGACAAAACGGTATGTCCTACCGTGAGATGGCAGAGAAATATAATTTATCAAAAAATGGGCATAAGCAAAGTTTTTGACAAAGTTACTGCAACAAATTCAGTTAAGCAACATTCAGGGCAGGGCAGAAAAACTTATACATAACCTAGAAAAAATGCTCGAATATTACGAGAAGCTATTAAAAACCCATCAGTAACAGCAGCCGATATTAAAGCAACATTGGACTAAATAGTTTCTACGTCCACAATAAAAAAGCGCTTGAATAATACTTGATTTCAAAATAATTTGGCAAAGAAAAAGCCAGTGATCAGCTAGAAAAATAAGATTAAGCGATTAGCTTTTGCAAAAAGTATTGTTCGATGGCTCTGGACTTTTGGAAGAAGTTATTAAGGTCAGATGAAAGCAAATTTGCATTGATTGGTAAAACAAAAACAAAAAAAAAGTGGAGAAAGCCGCATTAACCCATTAAGAGCCAAGACCTTTTGAAATGAAAAATCATCGACTATGTGTATTTCGTTTTTATGAAAATAACACAAAATGATTATAAAATATGAAAAAAATAAAAAAAAATTTCAATCAGTAGGTTTTTGAGCCTGTTCCCAAACTGGGACAACGGCAGAATATATGAGCATTCTTTAAATTTTTTTCATTCAACTCGTTAAAACTATGAAAACTCGAGTGTTTTGCTTTGCAAATCAAGCGCAAACTTTTTTAATTTTTACGCGAAACGCTTACAACGCAGACTAATGAACACAGACTTTTTCAAAATATGCTAAATCAACGATGAAGTATTAAAACAAAGCAAAATATTAAAAAAAGTTTAGTCGTTTTCCCTTCATTGTTTATGTGGATTTTTAAAGCACAGTATGTATGACAAAATTGCAAAATAATTTTTGCAAAATTTTTTTCTGGTCGAATTTACAGCTATTTGAATGTGCTGTACCCAAGCAGGTACAGTGGCTAGGAATGGGTTAAGGTCTGCATTAGCGATTTCTGCAACACAATGTTAAGCATGGTGGCAGCTCAATAATGATGTGGGGATGTTTTAGCTGGGCTAGAGTAGGACATTTTTTTTCCATATCAAATGGAGCAGGGGTTCTTAAACTTATGTAGTCCGAGGACCCCTTATCGAGCTAAACTCTTTCTGCGGACCCCATCCCAACCCTAGATATTTGACGTCGTTCTAAGCATAGTTTCGTAAATGGGGACCATGTACGCAAATTATACGGACATAATCCCCATTTTCGGTATGGGGTTTAAGTCCTAAAATTTTTCAGACATTATCCCCAGAAAATAGTGGACATAATTCCCAAATCTGATGCGAACATAATCCCCATCACAATAATTTTGTTGTTGACAACTATAGTAATTCTACACAAGTGTTAGGGTAAGTGGGCGGCCTACGGCCGCAGCTCAGGATATAAAAATCGTAAAAATCTAACATCAGGCTTCGCCGGACATGGGGTTAACGAAGATGGGGATTATGTCCGAATAATTTGCGGACATATTCTCCATTTACGAAATGGGGATTATGTCCGAGGGGGCTATTTCCGGTAACCGTCAAACTCAACCAGACATAAAATGTCCAGTTATTTGACGAGGTTAAGGAACGAAGTATTTTTATTTTACTTTAATTTTTCCGTTTTTTAAAGATCCAATAGTTGACAAGCCTGCAGAAACTACTTTGTAATAAATATTGATACTTATCCCATATATCTCCGTATTTTAACAAATCTTGTACATTTATAGAGGCAAACATTTTTAATTAGGATTTTCATGTAAGTACACAAATTCACAAAATTCAAAAATCTTCAAAAATTGCGTTACGTAACACTTGAACGGCCCCTTATTTGGAAGTGCAGGGTAATCGGATTTTAGGAGTAACTAAAAGTTAGTTAGTTCAATTTTATTGAACTTAAGTGTCAAAGTATCGCAAGAGATATCCACGAGCATATCTGCTCTAATGTCGATAATTGCTTAGCATTACTAACATCTATATTGAATGGAACCCTGATCCAGTCGGTGCCAGTATCAAGACAGGGAAAATACTTCAGGAAGCTGGTTTTTAGAGGCATTAAATGTTCGAGAAAAAGCAGCCACGTTTCATTAACGATCTCTTTATTAGAAAATTCTATAAAATCGCTCAGTGTTGGAAAAGACTCATACACACATTTTTGAGTGCGTTTTGACCATAATTCGATTTTTTTATAATCGCTTCTATTTTATCTTCAACTTTAAATTTATTTGAAGCTGCACCTTGTAGGCTCATTGAAATTTACAAAATTTGATGATGTTGTCAAACAGTGGGAAGAGTGGAAACAGTTAGGTACTGGGCATCCCGGCAATGGCCATGTAGAATTTTTAGTAAATGAGTTATTTGAATATAGCGAAAAGTTTGATGATGTAGAATTATTGATGTCAAAATTGCTTCGCGGACCCCTAGAATGGCTTCGCGGACCCCCAGGGGTCCGCGGACCACAGTTTAAGAATCGCTGAAATGGAGGATGACTGAGCGGACAATTTTCAAATTTAAAAAAAAAATTAAATCTTCAGCGATAAAATTTCAACTTAGGGACTTTGTTTTCCGGCAAGACAATGACATTGCACACCGCACGTGTTGAAAATCAATATTTTCTAGAAGAAAACATTGAAAAACTTGAATGTCCACCCCAGTCTCCTGATTTAATGGTAACCGTATACTTAAGTTTGAGCGCGAGTGTATGTCTGACTGTCTGCACGGTTCGCTTGAAGCAAGATCAAGATCTATAAAATTGTCAACCAAATCTGAAAATGCACAATTATTATATAGTGTCTTGAGATTCCAAATACATAATCCTCGAAATCGGATCTGCTCATTTACTCATATTATGGCCATTTGAAGGTTAGCAATTTGGCCGACACGGTTCGTTTCAAGCAAAGTCAAGATCGGTAAAAATTGTTAACCAAATCTGACAATGCACAATTATGATTTAGTGTTCGAAAGTTCCAAAAACATGATCCTTAAAGTCGTGCCTGATCATTTGCTAGTTTTATGGCTATTTTAAGGTAAACGCTTTTACCGACAATTTTAATAAAATTATGAAGCGAACGGTGTAGTTTTTGATGCTTTTAAGATCAAGTGAAGTTTTAAAATACGCTATGATAACTGTTGTTTATGTAGTTTGAGTCGCTGAACACGATGAAGTCACTTGTTTTTGCAAATATGTAAACGCTTTTGTGTTATTCACGATATTTCATGAAAAAAAAACCGATACCGGCCGAAAAACTAGTGAAAAATAAATTTTTTTTACTATCTTTTGTAGGTTTAAAAAGTATTTTTAACTACAAAGCCCACGAAGAAAAAAAAATAACAAAATTTTTATATATGTTATGTTATTCATCATTTTCCATGGAAAAGAAATGAAAATTTAAAAAAAAAAAAAATCCTTTTGGGCCTTAAAACTAGTGAAAAATATTTTAAATTATAATTTTGTTTTGTGGATTTTTGAGGTATTTTCGACTAAAAAGCTCACTATAAGTAAGCAATAAATAAAAAACCTTTTATATTTGTTGTGTTATTCACCGATTTTCATGAAAAAAAAATTTTAAAAAAATTTAACAAACTTTTTTGGGCCTTAAAACTAATAAAAAATAATTTTTATATATTATTGTTTTATGGGTTTTAAAAGTATTTTTGATTACAAAGAAAAGCAAAATAAAAAAATTTTAATTTTTAATAACTTATTCACAATTTTTCCTAGATCGCATTTTTATCAGTATTATCGGTAAAAGCGTTTACCTTAAAATGGCCATAAAACGAGTAAGTGATTAGGTACGATTTTGTGGATTATGTTTTTGGAATCTCCGAACACTAAGTAATTATTGTGCATTATCAGATTTGGTTGACAATTTTATGGATCTTGATCTTGCTTCAAGCGAACCGTGTCTGCTAATTCAATGAAACTTGGCACACCTTCTTACAAGCTGATAGCGAAATAGGCGAAATCGGTTCACGGATACGTCTGCAACCCATACTCTACGTATATAAGGCCAAGCCCATTTTGAAAAAAGTTTCAACGATTTTGATGAAGCTCGGTGATTTGGTGCACATGTGATCAAAAATAGGACTGGGTTAGGTTTTAAGTTTTCAAAGTCTCTTAAAGTGGCGTGGCACAACCCTAAATTTTTACTTTTATAACACCATAACTCGTAGACCATGCAAGATATTGTGAAGAAATTTGATAATCGGTTACAGATCATATTTAACTTGAATCGTGCTAAGACTGGGCGGAATTGGAAAAGTGGGCGTGACACTTTTCAACAATTTAAAATTTTGATTTCGTATAACTCGAAATTGGCATATACGATATTTATAAATTTTTTTGAAGCAATACCACCAAAAGCATTAATACAAGCTACGTCAGTATACTGGAAAGTCTCGTTGAAGGGCTTGGCGCAGCCCACAACATTTATAAACGCTATAATTAAAAAACTAACAACGTAATCGCTATGAAATTTCGCATGTCAGATAAACTTATTACTAAAATTTGGTACAATAGTACTGGTGGGCGTGGCACCTCCTAATAAACAAAAAATTGAAAGCTATAGATGCAATAAAAGTAATCTTCTTAAAATTTGGTGCATACATACATACATAGATATCAGTTACTATAAGCTTTAAAACAAAATGGAATTTGACTGGTTTGCATCAGTGGGCGTGGCATTTTCCATATTAACAAAAAGTTGCAAGCGCTATTATAAGTGAACTATTGCAGCAAATTGTATGAAATTTGATGTAGGTGTTGTAAGTACTTGCTATAAAGTATATCTGAATCAAAAGAGGGTGAAATAGGACCATAGGCGGAATTAGAGAAGTGAACGTGGCATATTTCAACTTTTTATTTTTTTTTCGATTTTTTCAACATTTTCCATAGTCTTTAGAATTTTTCATTCTTTTTCCAATATATCCCATTTGTATTAAATACACAATCAACAAACAAATTTTGTTCGACTCTTTTCATCCTCTTTCAACTTTCTTCATTATTTTTTGGACTTTTTCATCGATTTTGAATTGTTTCAACATTTTTCAACCTTTCACAACTTTTTTTGACCGCTTTCAACTTTTTTCAACATTTTCCATCTTTTTTCGACTTCATCAACAAATACTAAATACGTCCCAGAAAAGTTTTTATAAATAACAATTATTATGATTTAAGAAAGTTGATTTTAGCGACTGATTATTTTATAATTAAACATTATTTAATCGAACTTACTTAAGCAAAGACCAATATTGTAGTAAAAATTTACAATATTGGTCTTTGCTTAATGACTGTAAGTTCGATTAAATAATGTTTAATTTATTATGATTGTTATAAGAAATTAAAGTTTTAGATGAACATTTTTTTGGAAAATCATATCTCGAAAAAAAAAACTTCCCGACAACTTGTTATGATACAATAATAATAAGAACATTATGAATTGTTAGATAAAAATATTACACCATGAAACAATTTTTTTTGAAACAATGGGTCCACTTTGTTATAAACAAATTCAATTTTTCTAGGATCCTCCGCTTTTTTTTGACGTGAGGTTTATATCATAAATGCGCAGATGTATTCTGCGTAAGATAAAAATTTCTTAGGGCATTCAATAAATGTTCTAATGGCATCAGTTTTTCCGAGCAGCCGCAGTGCGATTGCATAGTAAAAAATATCAAATGCGTAGTATGCGTCGTACACGTTGTACGCGCAGTATGTTTTGGTTTGTTTTGGATCAAACGTATCATAGCTTTCACCTGGAGTTTCAGAATGCAAATGTCTAAATAATTTTAAAAATATTTGTGTCCTAATTGCAAATGACGTAATTTTAAATTTCAATTTACAGAAAAAATAAGTACAGTTGGTGTGCTTGGTCATATGTATATCGACCTTTCCGAAATTTTCCAAAATAAGTGGAAGAATTTAAGTGTGCGACGAGTCAAAACAAAGGAACGAGTATCTAGCACTCGTTATTAAATTTTGAATCGTCGCACGCTGCACACTTGGTTTCCTTTAGGAATTCATGACTTTCGATCGAAAATATTTAATAACTTCTGATCTAACAGAGACTTTTTTATAAAATGGGTTTTGTAGATAAAAGAATAAGGAATAAAATTTTATTTTTTTAAATTTATTCTAGTTGGGGGACATCATGTTAAAACTATTTAAGCAATTAAATTGTTATTATTTTTCATTTGTTGACAATATAAAATTATTTTTTTAATTTACTGCAAAAGCTACAAAATCCGACATTGATAGGATCAGTAGAACTGGAGATAATAGTCTTCAAGTATGAGTAGATTTGACAAAATCCAGACAATTATCAAAAATTGATATGTGAATATTTTCGAAATAAAAATTTTTTCAGCAAAATCAAAAAATATGGGTCAAGTAATTTCATGTATATAAGCTGAAAAAAAAATTTCGGACGATTCTAAAATACTAAGTCAAAAATGCTGTGTGGTAAAAGAATGACCAATGTGTATGTACATTAGAGGTACTCAAAATTCCAGTAACAGTTTTTTTGGGTTCCAAAATGGTTTAATTTATGTCAATTGACCCAGAACTTATAAATATTGAATATTAAGCTGATCCTATATCAGCAACCCGGCCCTCAAGCCACTCAAAGTTCAAAAAGGCTAATTTTCTGGTCGAAAATATGATTTTTTTTTATTAAAATTAATGCTTTTAAGTTCAACTAAATTATTTCAATTACTTATTTGTGTTATTTACCGTTAAAATACCTTTCCAACAAGCTATAATACATCGAAAGTGGTTCATAGATAACCTCATATTTTTTCTCTTAATTTCTTCAAATATATTTTGAAACTCAAGTGAAAAGACTCGAATTCATCTAAAAGTTATTAGTTTTCTTTAATTTACTGAATAACAAAATAGTATTGCTTGACTGATGACTATTTTTCACGATTCCTTATTTCGATAGAATATCTCAATCGAGGAATGTCCCTTTTCGTAACGGTTGTACGAAGTACGGATGCCTGTCTCTGTTTGACATTCAGCCAAACGACTGCTATTCACCGCTCTGTTGTCATTGTTAATCGTTCGTTGTTAAGTGTTTAAAGTCAAAACTAGATCATACATTTAATGTAAAATAATAATTCTCAAAAATGTCCACACATCGATGATTCTCAGGAAGCGCTGAACCATCAAAAATTTGCATCAAGATTATGAGGTAGGAGAGAGACAAAGATTTTGTCCTCAAAAAAGTGGGCAAACCGAAAACGAAAAAAGGACCTACAAATTTCATCGATACACGACTCGTAGCGGCTCTGTATAAATGTAAAATTTCAAATGGATATGCAGTTCATCTATTGACTGCCGTTATTGCTGCATTAGGTCAGAACGTTTCCGATTATGTTGTTAGCCGAGCCACTATTGAACGCACCCGAAAACAATATCGTGAAGAAATGGCGAAGAAAATTAAAGTCGATTTCCATGATTTTCCGTAAATTAGTTCTAAAATTAAGCTTCTTTTAAGTAGTAGCGTGGATAGGGATTAGAAATGTAATTTGTTTTTATTTTTACTTTTAGTTGTAGTTACTGAAAACTAGTGGTTTGACAATACACTCAATACACTGGGACGGGAAGATGATTTCGGAACTCATCCCAGGATCAAAATTGAGTGAAGTAGAACGGCTTCCAGTCATTGTAGTAGAATCTGGTTCCGGGATGCAAAAACTTCTTGGCGTGCCAAATATTCCGAACAGCAAAGGCGAATCGGTGGCGAAAGCTGTGTTCAAAACACTTAAAGAATGAGACTTGGCCGATAAAGTCCAGGCCATGGGTTTCGATACCACAGCATCGAACCTTGGTCCATATACTGGTGCTTGCAAAATTCTTCAGGCCATGATCGGAAACGATTTATTACCTCTGGCGTGCCGTCACCATGTTTATGAGATAATGAAACGTTGTGTTTTTGAATCTGAATTTGGAAAATCAAAATCTCCAGAGGTAGGCATTTTCAACAGATTTCGCAGCGATCAAAGTTTAGGTAAGATTGAGGTCACGCGATATGAGTCAGCGCTCAAAGATAAATTTGTTCGATGAGCAATCAGTGATGATGTTGCCAATCGAGTAATCGAATTTTGCCATAAGGAACTGACGAGTCCAAAACGTCGAGCTGATTATAAGAAGTACTTAGAGATGGCCATTATTTTTCTCGGCGGTGAAGTGCAGAATTTGAATTTCTCCGACCCAGGTGCCACCAGCCAAGCTTGATGGATGGTGAAAGCCATTTACGTATTGGAAATGCTCATATTCCGGATGCAATTCGATTTTTTCCCTGGAGAACTCGAGGCTACGCGAAATGTGTCAATTTTCACTATCACATTGTACGTCGAAGCATGGTACAACTGCACGAAAGGAATATCTGCACCAAATCGAGACCTCAAGTTCATCAAAGATACGATTGCGTACTCCAGCGTAAATGAAAAGATTTCTGAGGTCGTAGATTGAGTAAACACCTGTGGTATCTGACGGAGGAAACTGTTGCTTTCGTCTTTTTCGATGCAACCATCCCAAATGACGAAAAGAAGAAAATGGTCGAAAATTTAATTCGACTAACGGTCGGCAGCACTCGGATCGAAATCAATGAAGACGCTTTGAAAGATTTTCAATCAAAATCATTGGCCGATTTTGTTACTGAGAAAACATTGCGATTTCTTGATCGTTTTTGCATTTCTTTGGACTTTATGGATAAAGATCCATCTCAATGGCCTTCGATTGAAACATATATTCAAGGCTCGAATATCTGCGAAAGTTTACAGGTAGTAAAGGATAATGCTTAACGTGGAGTCAAATTCATGACCGAGTTTAGCCAAATACTCACTACAAATGAGGATCAACGACAATTTATTTTGCAATGCACCGAACAGTACATAAAAGATTATCCATCTTGGCGAAAATCCGATCTTCTGAATTTTTCGGAATGAGAAAGATCTGCCGCTTACTTTTAACTTTATTTAGCTTAGATTACTTAATTTAGTCTTGTTCTCTTTACTTCTAACTTTATTTAATTTTTTATCTACATATTACTAGTGCCATTCTAAATTTTATTTCATTATTACCCATTTAATTTAATTTTTATCACTATTAAAAAAAATATTTCTGTGTTGTTATTAATGAATTATAGCTTATTAGAAAGGTATTTCAGTGAAAAATAACATAAAGATATAATTCAATTAATTTAATTATGCTTAAATTTTCATTTTTATAAAAAAAAAATTTGTTGAACCAAAAACCACCTTTTTCAACTTTGGGTGGGTTGAGGGCCGGGTTGCTGATTTCGGATCGGCTTCACATTCCATATTTTTAAGTTCTATATCAATGGACATAAATTAAACCATTTTGGAGACCAATCGGACAGTTTTTAATTTTTCTCGAACAACGATGAGTACCTCTAATGTACATATGTACTCAAACGAAAGAAAACGGCCCAACGGTAAACGGAAGCGCGTACAAAGCGCTTCGGATGTGCATCAAGGAAAGCAGAAGCTGCTCCTAATGCGCTTTTTACTGCTTATCTTTTTTAACACACGATGTCATTGCGGGGATGCACATCTTTGGAAGCATATTGGATGCTGAATAGAAGCACATCTTCGGAAGCATATTAGATGCGCTTCCTTGGATGCTGAGTAGAAACATATTTTAGGAGGCATATGAAATGCTCTTCCTTGATGTTGAGTAGAAGCACATTGAGGTTAAATTGAAAAAAAAACTCACTTAATTTTTTTTGTCTCCGATCGGACTCGAACCTAGGCCTCCTGCGTTATACTAGTGTTCTGAGATGCGCACATCTTAACCAAAAGCTATATTAGTTTTCTGTCAAAATGAAATTTTGAGTTTTTGATTTATATTGTTGCCGCTTGATAATTCATATAATATACTTTTAGCAAGCTTAAATATAACAAGAGAATTGGCTGATGTCGTTTAACTGCGCATGTAACAGCACGGAATGCCTAGGTTCAAATCCCAGTGGATGCGCAATAAAAGTTTTTTTTTTAATTAATCAGAAATTTGAATTATATGCATCCGGAGAAGCACATCGGACGTGCTCCCCTTGGAAGATGCTTCCAGATTTCTCGTTGGGGGCATTCACTAGAAATGGTTGTGAAACACACTTGCATTCACTGACTTCGCCATTTGACGAAATCGTAGCTCCCCAGTAGGCAAGGGCAGGAGCTAGCAGTGCTTCTAACATGCCTTGCTTGGTAAGATTAAGGCCTTGCTACCTCCTTTCAAACTTACTTTCTTTTTATATGAAATGTCCCGATAAGACAGGCCTTCTTAAGTAGGCCTTCTAAGAGCGCTTGCCGTAGCAGGGGTGATAAAAGTACTCGGAAAAAATTAAATTTTAATACGTCGTGAGATTCTGAGTTAATTTTTTTTAATCCGCGTCACCTCACTTGCACTTGCGTTGATATTTTTAATGTTTATTTGTTGAGACTTTTTCTTGCTTTATAATTTGACATTGAATACACAACACTGTGCCATAACATTAAACAGATACTCAATGGAGTTTAACTATTCTGCTAATTAAAATTTCATCATAATAAAATAAATGAGTATAAATATTTTTATTTGCATGAAGATTTTGTTTTGAGAAGGCATCTTCCATTCGCAGCAGTGCTAGCAGGCCTTCTCTGAGGAATTGCGTGCTGGGTCGTTTCACAAAATTTCCTGTGAGCGGTGAATCTGCAGAAAGTTTCAACAGATTCATGAATGGCAAAAAGAGGAGTGGCTCACTGCAGTTCTCTGATAGGTATGTATATCGGTCATTTAAATAACTGGACACTAATATATTATGCCTTTTTTGAAACGAAATATCTCATGTAGTTTGTTTTTGTGCGAATACCGGTCAAAACTCACGGCCATGACGTCATTTGCCAACTGCTTACAAAAAATTATGTGTATTTTTAGGTTGATTAATATACAGGGTGTCAAAGGAAGAAAATTTCCTACATATTTTTGTAATTTTAGCGAAGATGCAAACCAAATATTTTTCGTATGAAATTTTATAACTACCAAAAACTGTGGCCTACTTTTAGAGTAAATTATTTTTATAATTATTAATCAAACTTAGGCTAATGACATACGAGGTGGTTTGCGCCGCGCGGACGTCAAATAGTACTATGACACACAGAGCGGTTTGTGTCGAATGATTTTGCGTATTGTACAGTGGCTAGAAAAAAAAATAGTTTTCAAAATTAGTTGTTTGCTGATAAGCCATGGATGTAGACCTCGAGCGTACTTTCGTTAAAAGGAAAAAAAGAAGAAAAATCTCTGAATGTGGGTGCATTCAATAAAAAAAAACAGACTTAACATAGGGTTTTTCTACGTATCATTTTGTGAATTACGAATAGATGAAGAAAAATTCAATTTCATAAATCAATTTTTCAAAGTTTATAGAGACATCCATTTTTGTTCTTTTAAAAAAAAAATCATTAGTAACATTTTTTTAATTTTAATTTGAATTTTAATTTATAAAAATTTCGTATACTTTCTCAGACCACAGTTCAAACAGAATACGCAGACACGAGAACAGCTCCGTGTGTCTCGTCACATAAATAACAATGTAAATTAGAGCCGAGCGGAGCGTAAAAAGAGCAACTAAACCGCTCGGCGTTTGAAATAAAATAAGAGCCGAGCGTAGCAAAAACTAAAACGCTCTGCGCAGCCGTTGTGTGTGTTTTCTCCAATTCATTCATACATAAATAAGCGCCGACTCGGCGTGACCTCTCGGCATTGTCGGACGTAAAACCGCCTCGTATGTCATTAGCCTTAAGTCATTCAGCAAAGATCAATATTTATTAATTAAAATTTTGACCAAAAGAGCCATTCTAGTTTTTAACATAAAAATTGAAACAACTTGGTCTTACACTTAAAACAAGATCAATATTATTGTAAATTTTTTACTAATTGATCAATGCAATTTTTTATTCAACAAACATGACAAAGACAACAAATGGAACAATTTTTCAAGCTAATGGCTTGACGGCTATGACAACAAGCGAGAAAGTGACAAAAGATGACAAATGTGATATAAGTACGCACTTTGTACATTTCAAGGCCAGTTCCTCAGTAGCTCATGTGTTAGAGCGGCCGTCGGAAAAATAGGCAATTGCAATGCATGAACGGTCAGAGGTTCGAGTCCAGTACAGCATTAACCAAACTGGTCTGATGAGGCTATTGGTAATAGCCGAAACATGTCATCAATTACCAAATTAAATTGTTCCATTTGTTATCTTTGTCATGTTTGTTGAATAAAATATAGCATTGATCAATTAGTAAAAAATTTACAATAATATTGATCTTTGCTGAATGATGATTAATAATGTTTAATTATAATAAATAATCAGTCGCAAAAATCCAAAATTTCGTAAATTATTTTTCTAATAAAAAATATTTGTCATCCTAAATCCTTAAGGAGGGCGCAGCGAAGGATATCACAAATGTAGCACCAACAGAAGCTGGAGCATAAGAAACAACGAAAGCACCAAAAAAATTAAAAGCAATAAAAGAAGTTAGGTAAACACAACAAAGAACGGATGCTGTATGCTACTGTATGTTTTTTTTATTGCTAAACTAATTGTTTTCATTTTTTGGGAGCGGTTATTTAAATTACGACACAAGTGCTGATATGAGCATTTAAAAACTTTTTAATGCTGTTCTAGATCGTGACCATACTCAACTATACGGGATATTTTTATTTAATTTTATTCACACCAACCTTGAACATTTGGAACCTTGAAATTCCTATAAGATTTTTGACCTACAGACATTAAATACTAATAAGATCAAAAATTTAGTTTTTTTTGCTGAACATACCTTTGTACCTACATATATATATATATATATATTTATTTTAAACAAAATAAACAAAAATTAATTTTTTTAATAAGTTAAACTAAGCCCATAAAAACTTATTACTAGATCGAACTGCTTCTATCAATTTGCTTCCTCTTAGTTACGGATGGCCAGCTGCGGTGCCCAAAAGTCGACAGCGCGCTGACGTTTGCAACAAACATTTCGCGCTAGTATGTGTACAAATGTGATGTGAAATGAATTTTTTTACAACAATTAAATAATACAAGCCAATAATACATCCTTAAAAAATTGCCTTTCGCATAAATAATGTTTTTTTAATGTTTTAATGGCCAACACTACTCTTGGTGTTTCTAAAAAGATGTTAAACGATTGACAGTTTTCGCTACAGTTTATTCTTATAATTAGTTCTGACTTTATGAGATCTATCAGTATTCGATTTCTTTCTCTAGAGTAGCGATGGCCAACTTAGGTGCCCAAAAGTTGACAGCGCGCTGACGTTTACAACACGTATAGTATGTGTATAAAATGTGTGTAGGAATTCCAACGAAAAAAAACATGAGTATAAATGTGTTTTGTGTTTTCCACGTAAAGAAAATATTACCCAGTAGAAATTCGTGCATCACTGTTGTACAGTGGCTCAATAAAGAAGTCGGAAGTCTTCAAATGAAAAAATAATGTTTAAGAATAATTAATTTTATTATGGTTTGTTTTTTTATCTTAAGGTATATGCATATACTTTTGATAATGAACTTCCATTTTTTAATAAAAATTAAAAACATAATTTAAGACAAAAATCATGTCCATAAAGAACTCGCACACCTTTTGTTAATG
Source organism: Meiosimyza platycephala (assembly GCA_963662105.1). NCBI lineage: Eukaryota > Metazoa > Arthropoda > Insecta > Diptera > Lauxaniidae > Meiosimyza > Meiosimyza platycephala. Next base: position 63,573,929 of record OY759211.1, on the reverse strand, counting down.
TTAGTTAAATATAATATTAAATAAAAAAGCTTCAGTTAATATTTTATTGGCATTTCTTTGCTATTTTTCACAGTTTTTAGTGATCTTGGCATTGATTCCACTAACTTCTGCAGACCGAAGGATCTTTTTTGGTAAGACCTTTTTGTTTCTAACGGAGTAAGTTTTCGACTGATTTTCCAAGTCCTGTTTTTCAGAATAAGTAGTAAAGGATCAACGGTAAGTATTCATAAATGGGAAGATAGCACCCATCCTTGGGAGGTACCCCTTGTTGCATATTTAAGAGACTTTATGTGGTTGCATTCTGCGAATTTACGAAATATATTGAAATTTCTTTTGTCCGAGAATAAAACTTGGCTCCAGTATACGAAATCCTTATTTTCATGGGTCAAAAATGTATCTTCTTTGTTTTTCTTCATTTATAAATGGTTTTTTGCTTGCAGCTAGTCTATTAAAATTGTTCTTTCGAAGCACTATTCTTATAGTTTCAGGGTTGTAGTTAATGTATAGATGTTTTGTGACTGTTGTTGTTAGCTTTGGAGCACTGAGGGTAGGAGTTTTCTTGACTTGCTGCACCATCCACTGCTCATCTGCTCCAAAAATAATTCACCAACTTAAACACAAGACACTTAATGCGCGTTTATGGCTAATGTATGTATTTCTATCCAAAAGTGCTTGAAACTCATCCATAATCACAAGATATAAATATGATTGAACATTTATGGGCCCACTTGGAAAATCAGTTGAAAACTTACTCCGTTAGAAACAAAAAGGTCTTAGAAAACGCGCGGAAGGATGAGTGTACCAAAAAAGATCCTTCGGTCTGCAGAAGTTAGTGGAATCAATGCCAAGATCACTGAAAACTGTGAAAAATAGCAAAAACATGCTGATAAAGTATTAACTGAAGCTTTTTTTTATTCAATATTATTTTTAAATAACATTATCCAAAGGTGTCCGAGTTCTTTATTGACATGATTTTTGTCTTAAATTATGTTTTTAATTTTTATTAAAAAATGGAAGTTCATTTAGTTTTAGTTATTACTGTTTTCAAAAGTATATTTATATATCTTAAGATAAAACTAGTAAAGGTGTTAACTTCGGCCAGGCCGAAACTCACATACCCTACACTGAACTGAAAGTACTTTCCAAATAAATGTTAAAAAGACGTTGAAAAGGTTGAAGAAGTCGAAAATAATGTAATAACGTTCAAAGAGGTTGAAAAGTGTTGAAACAGTTGAAAAAAACTCAAAAAGTCTAAAATATATGGAAACCTTTGCAGAAAGTTAAAAGAAATGGAAAAAGTCGAAAAAATGTGGAAAATATTGAAAGTGGTTAAAAAACACAAAAATAGTTGCAAGAAGTTGAAAAATGTTGAAACATTTCAAAATTCATGAAAAAGTCGAAAAAATAAAGAAAATGTGGAATCAAGTTGAAAGATGTTGAAAAAGTGGAAAATATACATATGGAATATGAAAAGATTAGAATAGAAATGCATTAAACCAAATATGACACGCCCACTTCTCCAATTCCGCCTACTTCTGGTTCAATAAATTATATTCGTCATTAACATCCATATACTAAAATTTAGCAAATTAGCTTGTATAGTTTGCGATATAAATATGTATGCCTTAATTAACCTTAAAATTTAGGGCGGTGACACAACCACTGATACAATCGAGATGAAATCCCGTCGAAATTTATTTAATTTTATAGATTATAATAATTGACATCTATGCACCAAATTTTATGAAGATTACTCTCATTTCACACTTTCTATGGCATTAAACTTTTTTGCTTATATGGGAGGTGCCACGCCCACTGGTTCTATTGTGCCAAATTTTCGTAGAAAGATACCCTTTAGCAAGTATATCTGCCACACTAAATTTCATAACGATAACGTTGTTAGTTCTCTAATTATAACGTTTATAAATATTGTGGGCTGTGACACGCCTTTCAACGACTTTTTTCAGTATACTGACGAAGCTTGAATTGATGACTGCTCTCAGAAACTGAAAATGAAAATCGAATATGCCAATTCTGAATTATGTATGTATACACGATTCGCTTCAAGCAAGATCAAGATCAATAAAATTATCAACCAAATCTGACAATGCACAATTATTATATAGTGTTTTGCAATTCCAAATATATAATCCGCGAAATCGGACCTGCTCATTTATTCGTTTTATGGCCATTTTAAAGTTAGCACTTTGGCCGACACGGTTCGTTTCAAGCATAGTCAAGATCGGTAAAAATTGTTAACCAAATCTGATGCACAATTATTACTTAGTGTTCGGAGATTCCAAAAACATGATCAGTAAAATCGTACCTCGTCATTTACTGGTTTTGTGGCGATTTTAAGGTAAAGGCTTTTACCGATAATTTTAATAAAATTATGAAGCAAACCGTGCAGTTTTTGATGCTTTTAAGATCAAGCGAAATTTTAAAATATGCTGAACACGATAAAGTCACTTATTCACCATTTTTCATGGAAAAAACCGAAACAAAAAAAAGTTTTTTTTTGTCGGCCGAAAAACTAATGAAAAATAAAACTTTTTTATTATCTTTTGTGGACTTAAAAAGTATTATTGACTACAAAGCTCATGAAGAAAAAAAAATAAAAAAATTTTTATATACATATGTTATTATTCATCATTTTCCATGGAAAAGAATTGAAAATTTAAAAAACAAAATCTTGTGGGCCTTAAAACTAGTGAAAAATATTTTAAATTATAATCTTGTTTTATAGACTTTTGAGGTATTTTTGACTACAAAGCTCACCAAAAAACAATAAATAAAAACCTTTTATATAAGTTGTGTTTATTCACCGTTTTTCATGAAAAAAAAAAAATTTTTAAAAAAATTTTAAAAACTCTTTTGGGCCTAAAAAATAATGAAAAATAATTTTTATATATTTTTGTTTTAAGGGTCTTAAATGTATTTTTAATAACAATGTCCACAAAGAAAAGCAAAATAAAAAAATTTAAATTTTTAATGACTTATTCACAATTTTTCCTAGAACGCATTTTTATCAATATTATCGGTAAAAGCGTTCACCTTAAAATTGTCATAAAACGAGTAAGTGATTAGGTACGATTTTGCGGATCATGTTTTTCGAATTGTGCATTTTCAGATTTGGTTGACAATTTTTACCGATTTTGATCTTGCTTGAAACCTTAAAACCTTAAAATGGCCATAAAACGAGTAAATGAGCAGATCGGATTTCGCGGATTATGTATTTGGAGTCTCAAGACACTATATAATAATTGTGCATTGTCAGATTTGGTTGACAATTTTATCGATCTTGATCTTGCTTCAAGTGAACCGTATATATGAAATCAAAATTTTTAATTGTCAAAAAGTGCCACGCCCAATTTTTCAATTTCGCCCACTTTAAACATAATTCAAGAAATATATGATCTGTATCCGTGTACCAAATTTCATCACAATATCTTGCATAGTTTACGAGTTATGGCGTTATAAAAGTTAAAATTTAGGGCTGTGCCAATCCCCTTTAAGAGCCTTTGCAAATTTAAAACCTAACCCAATCTTCATTTTGGTCACATGTTCATCAAATCACCAAGTTTCATTAAAATTGCAGCAACTTTTTTCAATATGGGCTGAGGTATATTTACATAGTGTATGGGCGGAAGGCTTGGTCGTGACCCGATTTCGCCCATTTCTTTATGTTAGCAGCTTGCAAGAAGGTGTGAATTATTGTGATTATAACAGACAGATAGACAGACAGACGGACACAGCTATATCGACTCAGGTGGTGACGCTGATCAATAATATATATACTTTCCTATACCTGCCACGCCCCCTTCTATGCGTGACAAACGGAATGACAAAGTGAATATACCCTCTGTGTAGGGTATAAAAACAAAACATAATAGAATTTATTATTCTTAAACATTATTTTTTCATTTGAATTTGAATTGCATATGTGTCCCACTTCTTATAATTAAACTCAAAATTCATCAATAAAAACAAAAAGTACTTTTCCGAGAATTAACCTTTTCGTTGTTTTTGTGCAATCTATTGTACAAAAATATTATCGCATTTCTCTACTTCTCCTTATAAAAATTTCGCAGATTTTGAAAAAACAAACCTTAATTTTTAAATCAAGAATGCTTTTTCTTTTTAAAAATAAAATTTGAAAAACAAAGGTAGTATGGTTAGATTTTTATTTGACTTTGGAAAACAGTCTGCATTGCGTCCGTGTATTTTAAAGAAATGCGCACGCAAATATTAGATTTTTGAGAAGGTAATGAACATTTTTTTTAAATTACCATAAGTTTAAACTAAAGTTAAAGAACCAATTCTTAGTAGGAAATCAACATTTAAACAGAAAAACTGCAAAAAAAAATTGTTTTAATAGGTTAAAAAAAGTATAAATATAATATAAATAAATAATTTGGTCAATATATTGTACAAAATTCAAGAAAGGTTGTTGTTTTTTTTTTATATATTTTTTTAAACCTTCCATAAATTTTCTGGAATCTAAAATTTGAGTTTTTATGCTTTTTAGGCTGTACCTTTGATGAATTGTAATATCTATGTTTGCGTTTTTCTATAAAAAAATTAAAAACATATAATAATTTTCTTAAATTTTAACTCCCTTGTTGCAGTTTGGTCAATATATTGTACAAATTTCCCAAAGTTCTATAGCCTTTACCAAACACTTTTTACTATAATTTTTTGTGTTTTATTTCTAATTAAACATAAATCTGTGAGAATAAGACAAGAAAAATTTTTTTGACTCGAGATGAAAAAGTTAATAAGAAAGGATTCAAACTATTTTTCCATGAATATGAGTTTTTTTTACAACAATGATGCACACAAGAGCAGTTTTTACAGTCTCTCATTTTTTTTATAAGTCAATAATACACAGAAAAAAAAGATTCGCTGATATCAAAGAATTTCGGGTCCGATTTCAACGAATGTTGTGTATGATTTTCAGTCAGAGAAACAGTTTCTCTGATATAACAAAAGATGATTTGTTGAAACTTAAAATAAATTAGTTGATTTAAAAAAACATTTGTAAATTTTTCTAAAGTTTTTGTTGAAACTTAGAATAAATTCGCAAAAAACATTTTTCTTTTTTGATTTCTTTTTACTTTTTTCTCTTTCTTTTATTTTTCCTCTATTTCCTCTCCATTTTATTATATGTCAGTCATTCTTATTTTAATTGTAATACGTTTTTAAAACTTCAAAGGAGAAATTAAATTTTTTTTACCTGTCACCCGATCAGAGAATTGAACCTGTGTTCTGCGCCATGCCACTATTCAAAGATGCTCATCTTACCCAACTCAGCAACCGACATCATTTTTAAGGCATTTAAGCTGCGCATGTGACAACCATTGTCTAATCGGGGAAGCTCCTGGTTCAAATCGCGGCGACGACAAATTTTTTTTTTTTAATTTTTTTATTATTTAATTTAAAAGTATTTAAAAAACAAAAAAACAAGTAGAGAACTATAAATATATTGAAAATATCTTGAAAACTACCTTTTATATTAAAAAATAACGGACTCGTTTTTTATTATTAACATAAAAGGCAGTTTTCAAGATATTTTCAATTTATACAAATACAGTTCTCTACTTCTTTTTGTATTTTAAATACCTTTAAATTAAAAAAATAAAAAAAAAAATTATGTCGTCGTCGGAGTTTGAACCAGAGGCTTCCCTGATTAGACAATGGAACTTTTTTATTTGCAATATCAGTGAAACATTTTGCTGATTACGCTAAAATATTTTGTTGTAAAATCAGATAATTTGAATTTGCAAATCCAAAGAACAAAAGGTTTTGATTTTGCAAATTTTTTCTTTGATTCAAAGAAATGAATAGTTGAATTCCAGAAATTTTAATCATAGAATTGCAATTCTTTGATTTTACCAATCTTGTTTTTTCTGCGTCAGCCGTCAGAATAGTGGTGGGCCTGGTTGTGAGAGGCCGACAAAAAAATGTTGCGCTATAACTCGGAAAGTAAGCCAAAAGTAGAAAAATATGTTAGGACCAGTGAGGATTTCTTATGTTTTTCATATATCGACTCCAAATTACATCCCAAATAATCCCCAATTAAAGTTGTATTAAAAGTTGGTTAAAGCCCACCGTGATGTATGCCTAAAAAAAAGACACGCAAATGCTAACCGACTATTAAAAATCAAAAATGTTGGCGATTTTTGTGAACAATGTCAGGTTTACCTAAGTACGTTACACTAGATATCCGTAATTAAATTGGCCTTTGTTACACTATTAACCTTTAACAAAGACTGCAAGTCGTAAGTTTGCGATTTTCCAATGTCCAAGTAGTAACCTTGTCACAGTTTTTAAATCAATAAATAGTAAAGAATTTAAGAAAGAAAACAACCCCAGCTCCATTTGCAACCATGTTATTTTCTCTTAAGCCTAAGCTGTATCGATGGGCAACGGCTAACGCTGACGCAGGAAGCTTTCGATTCTGTTGCTAGTGGTTTACGTCTAGGCTTCGAGTAACATTTCGACGTGTTTATTGTTAGTTTTTAGCTGAAAACTTTTCGACAGAGTGTTGCTTTTGCACATGCCTTTTGCTATGGAGCTTTAAACTTAAGAATGAATGAAAAACTAATTTTACTAACAGACCAAATAGTATGTACATATATAAGGGTGTTTCACTTTGTTTAAAGGTTCTCCAAACTCCAACCTTAAACCAAAATTCGATTTATTATAGAAAAAAAAGGAATTCATGAATTTTTTCAGATCGCCAATCGCCATTTTAATAAATAAACTCGCATAATACATTTTTTTCCTATTTTTTCCTTTATAATTTCATGACTTCTAAGCCAAATTTTTTCTAGATAGAACTTGTCTAAATATTAAAAAATAATGGTATCGAAAAAAAGGTTTTTACCTATCTTCTGAGTGTGAAATTTGCAAGAAATGGACAAAAAATTGCCTAATTTTAGCTTTTTAAAATACTTAAAAATATGCCGTTGAATAACTTTTTGCTTTCAACTATTTGAAAGTTCACTTCGAAACCTTTAATTTGAGCTTTTTAAGAGTCTTGTGGACTTTGTAGCAGTACCGTTTTTAAGCATACGCTACATAGGCTGCAGCCTAGGGGCCCGCGCCACAAGGAGGCCCGCGCCATAAGAAAATCGGTTCTAACATTTTAAATTTTGAGTTGCATAAAAAAGGCTGCATCGATTTGTTGCAATCTGCTTCAATATCTCAGGCGTGTACAAGCGACTTTAATGAATATCTTTTCATATTTGCATAAGCTGTTAACCCTGGTATCGTTCTCTCTTTTGACTTGCTCCCATTTGCTCACTTCTTATTAAACCAAACTATTTAATTAAAACATGTTACTCGGATCTGGTTTCGGTGATATAGCCATCAGAAGTTACGGATATAGCTTTTGTTAAAATCATATGTTGTATGTCATAAGAAAGATAATTTAGATAGTCAAAACTCAGGAAAATTGTCATATCTCCAAAACTATTGGTTAAATTTTAAAGTTCTTTACACCATTATTGTAGGACAATAAGTTATCTTTCTTATGACAACCATATTTTTATATCCACGCAGGGGCTCCCAACTTATAATAACTTTATCAAAAGCTATATCCGGAAATTCCGATGGCTACATCTTTGAAACTATATCCGAGCGACACTTTATTTCATTTTTTTTTTGCTTTTGACCCTCTATTACCACGAAAAAAAAATTGGGCAATAGATGCTAAAGTAAACCTGTTGCACAGAATTCTTTATCTTTTAAAATAGACAGAATGGATTAAAAAATTTTTCAATTCCAAATTTTGATTCCATTTGTAAAAAGAGTTTGATTCTAAAATTGTAGCTGTATTAGCAATTTTTGTTTTTTTGCAATTCTAATTTTCTTAAACAATTTTTCTTGAAACCAGCATTTTTAAGTTAATTAGTCTGTGATTTGTGATATAAAGAGTTTTAATGTTTTTTATGACGAAAATGTTCTACTCGTATAAGAGAAGAAATCAATAATGGCGGGTATGGAAGTTTTATATTTTTGACCAAAGCTCCTGTATTATACTTCAAAAATATGGTCATAGATGTCACTGCAAAAAAAAATTATTTGTTTTTTGTCTGTATTGCTGGGATGAACTATTGGATTTTAATAAAGTTTTGATAGCACCAAACGAAAGAGTGAATTTGCTTAGGTATGCTTTTTTACTTTGGCATCCATTTTTTTCGAATTTAAGAAAAGTGGGACCACTTCAGCATTAATTTCTTTTTGGCGATTAATATTTCCGAAAACTTTAATCTGACCAATAAAATATATTTTCACTTATCATACATACTGAGATTGATTGGGCTGTCTTAAATGACAATTTCAGACATAACAGCCCTTCCGAGTTTTTTTTTATATTTTTGACGGTTAAAGAAGGGAAAAGGGAAAAATCTAATTTTCTTACTCAAATTCCAAAAAATGAAAATTTTGCAGCTCTGGTAGCAACCCTAGGAGCATTTGTTTTTAAATGAGGATATACTCGAATATGAATATATTTTCGAATTTTAAGAAATTTCTTTGCATTAACTGTCTAAGTTTCCATATCATCTTAAAAATAAGTCTTATGCTGTTTTGCATGAGTGTGATTTAATAAAAACACGGGTTCGGACGCTAAAATGGTACATCCTCGAATATGTCCAACAACGCTTCTACATAAAAGTTAGGGCAAGTGGGCGGCCTTCGGCCGCGGCTAAGGATTTAAAACTCACAAAAATCCGACAACGGCACCCAAAATTATTTGGCCTTATGTCCTCATGTTTTTGGGTATTATGTCCGCTCTTACAAGTGGTCATAGCCCCCCAAAAAATGGTGATGACTGGAAAAAAACGGACATAATGCCCAAAATCATTTTGGGGATTACGACCATTGAAGTTATGACCGGGTGCCCGTTAAAATAGAATTGGTGGTCTTTTTCTTTTTGTGGCTGTTGGTGTTAAAAATGTAGCAATATTTTCCTCCTTAACACACAGGTTATAGTAAAAGTAGTCGATACGAATTCGTATTAAACCTTTTTTTTATTTGCTAGGTATTTAATAAATTTCCCCAATGGGGGGCCCGCACCATATGTTCAGCCTAGGGGCCTTCACACACCTAGAGACGGCGCTGCTTTGTAGATTACGAAATATGACCGTTCAAAAATTGTATGTAACATAAAAAGAATTAAAGAATTTTATTTTTATTTTTTTGACAAAATATATTTACATATTTAGTTTTCATACAGCAAATTGAGTAATTTACAAACAAAAAACAAACAATGTTTGTTTTAAAAACAAAAAAAAAAGGAATTAACTACAAACAATTTGTGTAATATTTTATGAATTTTTCAAAAAATAAACTTATTATTAAATTAAAACACTTATTCTGGCTTTAGGGCATTAATATTTATTTAAAATTTTCCCGATATTTCGAGGAAGATCCTTCCTCATCTTCAGGGGTGACTAATAAATAACAATTAAAACCATAATTAATACAATACTCAATTAAATAAATTAACAAGTAAGCTTACGTTTAAATCCTAGAGAAGCTAAAAATAAACTAACTAACCTAATTGTCAACTAAATGTCTGTATATATGAGCACAATTTTCTGGTTCGCTCTTGAAATTTATTCTCTTTTCATTGGGGGTGTTGATAATGTGGAGCATCTCTGATATAAATCTTTTTTCACTATTCTTTTCTTCTTGGAAAATCTCCACAGCGTCAAAATTGGGGAAGTGTCCAAACTCAACACACAGAAAAAAAAAGATTCTATGATATCAAAGAATTTCGGGTCCGATTTCAACGAATGTTTTGTATGATTTTCAGTCATAGAAACAGTTTCTCTGATATAACAAAAGATGATTTGTTGAATCTTAAAATAAATTAGTTGATTTCAAAAAAGCATTTGTTAATTTTCCTAAAGTTTTTGTTGAAAATTAGAATAAATTCGCAAAAAACATGTTCTTTTTTGTTTTTTTTTTACTTTCCATCTATTTCTCTAATGCTGTTGTTTTTGTTGGTACTGCTCTTATTGTCAAAATCTATTAATTTGTAATACGTTTTTAAAACTTCAAAGGAGAACTTAAATTTTATTTACCTTTCACTCGATCACAGAATTGAACCTGTGTCCTGCGCCATACCACCGTTCAAAGATGCTCATCTTACCCAACTCAGCTACCGACATAATTTTTAAGACATACTAAAATGATTTCGTTAAACTGCGTAACAATCATTGTCTAATCAGAAAAGCTCCTGGTTCAAATCCCGGCAACGACATAAATTTTTTTTTTTTTTTATTATTTAATTTAAAAGTATTTAAAAAACAAAAAAACAAGTAGAGAACTATATATATATTGAAAATATCTTGAAAACTACCTTTTATATTAAAAAATAACGGATTCGTTTTTTATTATTAACATAAAAGGCAGTTTTCAAGATATTTTCAATTTATACAAATACAGTTCTCTACATCTTCTTGTTTTTTAAATACCTTTAAAATAAAAAATTAAAAAAATAAAAAAAAGTATGTCGTCGCCGGGATTTGTACCAGGAGCTTCCCTGATTAGACAATGGAACTTTTTTATTTGAAATATCAGTGAAACATTTTGCTGATTAAGCTAAAATATTTTGTTGTAAAATCAGATAATTTGAATTTGCAAATCCAAAAAACAAAGGGTTTTGATTTTGCAAATTTTTTCTTTGATTCAAAGAAATGAATAGTTAAATTCCACAAATTTTAATCATAGAATTGCAATTCTTTGATTTTACCAATCTTGTTTTTTCTGTGCACAGTGGGCTGAAAGTGCTGTTTTTGAGGGTTGTCCATTTCTGTTTTTTTGGTCCGATCTGGGTCCTGAGAGTCTTGTCCTTAGATTATTTTTGGTGGTGCCAACATATACCTTGTGGCATACACTAGACCCGTCTCCGTCGCAAGGAATCTTATAAATAAGGCAGGATTTGTCAAGATTCAATATTCTGTACTTAGTGTTGCTATAAAATTGTCCGACTTTATTAAATATTTTGTTAGCAATTTTTATGTCCTTTAACGCACTGAAACTTAAACTTATTATTATTAAGAATCATTTTTACTTTTTTTTATTCAAAGGAAATTCACGACTTGAAAAATTTCTTCTGATCTTGTGGTGCAAATGTATTTTTCGGCTAAAGCTACGCCACGTTCAGAAATACTAGGCTGATTGAAAAGTCCCGGGCCTGACACAGAAAGGGCGCCACAAATATCGAATCCTTATTATTTTTGACAGCACCTATCCTTCAAAAGGCTACATGTGAAATTTCATTAATATCTGTTAAGTAGTTTGGTTTTCACAGCTGTCCAAAGTGCATCACCTCTGTGTTTTTTTTAATTATGGAACGCATTTTGATAAAACATTGCTTTGTGAGCGGAAAAAACGAGAAGCGAACATTTAAATGGCTCTAAAAACATCACAGCACATCTGACCCGTTGAAAACAACTGTTTACAGATGGTTTGCTGAATTTAAAATGGGTCGTACGAGCACCAGTGATGCACCACGCTCGGCCGGCCAAATTAGGCTACCACTTCAGAAAAGATCAAGAAAATCCATCTGATCCTTTTGAAAGACCACAAAGTGATAGGGAGAGAGCTAGCAGACATAATGAAATTGTCGATCGGTAGTATTTTCAATATTTTGCATAAGCATGAAATGAAAAAGATGTGCGCGCGATGGGTGCCGTCTTTGCTGACAATTGGTCTAAAGCAATATCGTGTCGGTGATTCAAAGCAATGGCAAAATTGAACAAATTGCAATACGAATTGCTGCCCCACCTACCGTATTCTCCAGACTTGGCCTCCAGCCACTATTATCTTTTTCAAAAATTTGAAAAATGGCTCGCTGGTAAGCGCTTTTACTCGAATGAAGAGGTCATTGCCGAGACGGACGCCTATTTTGAGAAACTTGATGGCGACTACTACAAGAAAGGCATCAAAATGCTCGAGGCCCGCTATACTCGTTGTATTGAGCTAAAAGGAGATTATACATATTGAAGAATAAAATCAAATTTTCCGAAAAAATGTGTTTTTCTTTGTTAGGCCCGGGACCTTTCAATCAGCCTAATATCATTTGTTACTTGAAATTGCATTATTCTATTTTTAGCACTGATGTATTCTTCATTAGTTTCCCGTAAACTCGGATCCTTTTCCAAGAATGACATCGCAATCCCTTAAATTTCAAAAAATTTTTTAGTATTAGAAGATATAAATTGATCTACAGTAAGTTTGGTTATATCCGCTTCTGAAATAACAACTTTTGATAAAGGCTTTTTTCGGCTTAACGATTTAATTATTTTTATTTTTTGTGAAACATCTATTCTAGAATCAAAAAATCCATAGCTATCAATATTTCGTTGAGGTACCATAAATGATTAAGAAATGATCGAATCGTCAATTTGGCAATAGATGGGATCGATTTTTTGAATGCGTTCAATTCGTTCAATGGGTTAATGTCATTCACTGCAGCTATAGTAGGGCATTGACATTGATACCAATATTTTATGTAAATTTTTACTATAAAGCAATTATATTTCTGTAAAGCGGTTAGTTCTTCTTTTTCTAAATGAAATTGTTCTCTAAATAAATAAATTTTCAAACAATACATATATCAATTTTGCCATCCAACGAGCTCGATGAAACGCTCCCGGGGCATACATTTTTGTTCGATTATCTTTACAGTTTTCCCTTAAAAAAAGTAAGCATAAGCACAATAACTCTCGGTAATCGTCTAGAGGCTGCTGTTTACATAACTGATTGTTCATATATTTTATTATCTCTGCACGATCGGTTGACGAAATGTGAGCAGTAATCGCTTTATCTATTGTGGCGGTTTTCTAATTTACTCTATTTTAAAACAATTTATATAAAGTTGCACAATGGCAACACTAAATTCTTAATACACACATACATTCAAACATTCACACATTTTTTATACACACATTTTTTATGTATTCACACACACATTTCTTTATGCATTCACACACACATTTTTTATGTTCATTCTTTTTTCTCTTTGTTCGGATTTATTCATTCGATTTTCGTCTTTGTGCCAACAAGTATAGAACATTTGTCTTGCTGCTGGAAATAAGTTTTTTTATATTGTTAATAAATAATTAATAAAGAACTTTTAAACCTTTGATTAAAAAAAACTATTTGTTATTCATTTTGGAAAAAGAAGAAGGTGAAAAAAGATAAAAGAAGTAAGTTGTCATGCACGGCAATTGCGGAGCACCAGCCGGCATTTGCAACTTCACTATCATTCCGCTTTTATAACTATTTTTATCTAAACTCTCAAAACTTTTTTGAAATACTTCGAGCTATTTTATATTTGGCCTAGAACTTTTCTCAAAAAGAGCGTCAAAACCTGCTGCAGGGAGTAATTCATGGATGTGGTGACGACAAGCAAAATAAATTAACTCTTTGTTTAATTCTTTACTCAGCTCCTTTATTTGGCCCAGTGTAACTTGCCGTTGTATCAGCACATGTGCCTTTTATTTTTTCTGCAATATGCCATTCCTTTAGCAGCATAAATATAGCTTCTGCTTTGTTTAGGAATTTTTTATGCGAAAGGGAGTATGTATTAAGAAAATGAATTAAATTGACAACGAAAAAAATTAAAAATCTAAAAGCCTTAAGGGCCCACTAGGCATTTTTGTATTTATTAGGCTCTTCAAGAGTTCTATATAACCATTTTTTAAGAGCAGAACTCTTAAACATATTCCCTAAAGAGGTTTTAAAATACAGAATAAATCCTATTTAAGACCAAAAGGGCACCTTCTATGGAGCCCTTCAAGAGGTTTATGTGAGAGTTAGTTGAGACGTTTTCAAAACCTCTTCAATATGTTAATAAATCCATATACCAAGAGGTCTATAAATAATTTGAGCTCTTGAAAATATTTATACACAATTTTTTTAAAAAAAATTTTTAATGAGGTTTATTTTATCTTAACGAGGTTTTAATAAAGATTTGGTTTTTGTTATACAAACTATTTGCAGTAAAAATAAATTAAATAAATAAAATGGTAATTTAAAATGATAATTGAATATGATGCAATGAATAATTATGTATTTCGGCACAATTATTGGTCAAAATTTACGTGCGAGCAAAGATTTATCGTGAAGTTTGGAGTTTTGGTTCGGTAAATTTAGCGCGCTTTGGAAATATTGCCTTTTAGGAAAATATTTGGAAATATTTGGGTGGAAATTTTTTTTCAGTTTTTTCTTAAATATTTATGTCTGAAAATATCTTAAAATGATTTTTTCGACAAAAGCATGTCAAAGTAAAAAGATTTAGTACAAAAAAATCACATTTTTGGCAAAAACATTTTAATTTTTTGTTGTTGTTGCAATATTGTCAATTTTTTGTTTTTAAAAAAATAGCAGATAACGCCATTTTTTTAAATTCCTCGATAAGTAGCATATAAAACTTAAGGATTTTCTCAAAAGCTCCATAAGAGGTACATAAAACTTAAGAATTATTTTAAGGGCTTAATAAAACTTCACAGTTTTAAATTGTTAAAATTTTTTATTTAAAATACTTTTGTGTCATTGGTAGGGTTACCATCTGAACAAGATGCAAATAAAGGACGAAGCTCTTTTGAGCTTTCGTTATGGGCAGTTTTCTTTGTAGAAATATGAATTATCACCCAAATTTGAATGAACATATTTTGGGTGATCTTTCGTTTATTTTTTTCTCAATTGAGTCTTGAAGAATTTATCAGAGGGCGATATTTCATTTTCAAGCGGCTAATTTTGATTAGTGGTACCAATCTACAAAATTTTGTAGCAATTTCGTAATTCAAAGATAAATTATGTTTCATTCGACAATGCTAGTGCTGTATGTAATAAATATAGTCGCCTGCCCGCACACTGGTTGAAAAAAGAGTTTATCCCAGTAATTCGTAAAGTAAGCCACAAAAAGAAATATATGAAGGCGAATGTTGTATTAGAGGTGAAAACACATCGATTTTATACCCGAAAAATCTTCATGTGATAGGATTTGATCAACTTTTGATTAAAATTTGCAATAAATAATGGAATTTTAAACAAAAATAGTTATTTTAGGCGCAAAGTTCAGTTTTCAAATCTGAACAAGTAATATTTCCGTAAAATTTTCCATAAAAACAATATTTTTCACCAAAATACTAACTATTGTTCGAAAATGGCGGTAGTTAGTGGAAATTTCGAAGCTATGAAAAAGCGGTAAAATCTTGTCATTCTGAGATTTTTCGGATATGAAATCGATTTATTTTCATCTCCTCTACAACATTGGCCCTTTTAATTTTTTCTTTTTGTCGCTTACTTTCCGAGTTATTGAGCAAAATTATTTTTTCGTCATCTTTAATTGACCAATTTTTGGCACTGGACAACCAGGGTGGAGGCTGGCGACCACTTTTATTACGTACATAACTAGCATTGTCGATTGAAATATAATTTAACTTTGCAAAAATGTGATATTGTTTACCCTACAAGTCAAAAATAGCGATAGTAATTTTGGGCACTTGAATTAAGAACACCATAATAAATTTATCAAATTCCAAATAGTCCGGGAAATAGCGTTGCATTTTTCGAAGCAATTTTTCTCAAACTTATTTTTTTTGCAAATGATAGTTTAGGCACAGCTGATACTCGAAATAAGTGTCAGTCGCCAGAATCGTGGTGGGCCTGGTTGTGAGAGCCCGACAAAAAAATTTTGCGCAATAACTCGGAAAGTAAGCCACAACGCTACCTCCCGGACTAAAAGCTTTAATTTTTTAAAAAATGTTCGTCTCATAAATTAATTATAATTTTTATAATAGTAAATGTCATTAAATTGAAACGTTTGGTAAGCCTACTATTCGAAACGTACGTTGCTGTCTCCGCAACTGTGGGATCTTATAAAGGTTTATGGAGCTCTTGTGAAGAGTTCTATAAATACATGAAACCAAATGAAGTCTTATAGAGCTCTTGGAAAGAGTTCGGTAAATACATGAAAACATACAAAGTTTTATAAAAATCTTGAAAAAATTTTGTTCCAAAATATATTTTGATTTTGAAAAATTTTAACGTAGATACTCATGTGATTAAATTCATTCAACAATTGTAATAATTTTTTTAATTTTTTAAAGTACCTAATAATTTTATTTTTTGATGTGAAAATGTCGTTCAAAATAGTGCAAACTGTTGAAAAAAAAGGTTTTGTGTTGACTATTGTGCCTTCAGCATGGGAATACAATAATAAACTGTATTGGCCCTTAGCAAAGTCAGCAAAACTAGTGAAAGACAAAGACTCTATGCCAGAGAAAAATTGGCGACAAGTTTCGTGTTCTCTAAAAAGAAGCGATCTACATAGCTACGATGAAGCTGAAATTGAGCTGGAAAATATGGAGAAATTGTCCGATACAGATGGAGCACAGCCTCTACAAAATTTACCTATAAATATCAGACGGAATACAACGAAAATTGGACTTTCATAATCAATGGATGCTCGCAATTATTTGGAATATTTTGTATCCAACAATAAATCAAATGCTGAACCATCAGCTCCTGTTCTTCAAGCTGCGTCCCAACAACGGCCTGTCATCGTTCAGAATCCTCATCAAATTCCTCCACAATGTGCTAATCAGGCTGAGTACTTCGTACAACATGCACCACAAGTGCTGGATATTCAAAACCACATCATTGAGCCACACCAAGCTGATGCACAGGCATTTTCTTTTAATGTAATTCTGTCAATCTGCATATGGGGAATATTTGTGCAAATTGAAAAACGTTTTTCTTCCAAAGTTCAACTAATTCCTAACATTTTTGTTTTATTTCAGCGTCACGTCATCATTCAGCATTAGGCTAGTCCAAAAGATTCAAATCAAGTTCAGTTCATCATACAACAACCTTTGCAAGAAGAAGGTCCACATGTATCACAGGACATTTTCTGCAATTCTGACAGGTATGATGTGGTAAGTGAGAGTTATTATGATGAAGCAACTGAAATTCAACGACTAACAACAAGAGTAGAAAGTCTTGAACAGACATTGTCAGTTCAAGTAACAGCTTTCCATGAAATGAAAGCTGCCTTTTGTAAAAATATTACTTCAGCTTCAAAATAATGCGAGAAGTGATGTAAATGTACCTAGCAATGAAGCAACTGAAATTCTTGACTTGGAGTTAGACTCATTTTTACCATTGAAAACAAAAGCTGACTTCGAAGAGCTGGATCAAAAGCTCACAGACAAGAAATTAAAGTTGATGCTGATTGAGAAGATAGAATGTGTTTGCGGCACAGACGGAAAATCTGATTGGAAGAATTCTGCATATCGGTTGCTAGATGTTGGGTTTTCGAGACAATTTTTTGCTACGTGTTCTATGTTTGGTGGTACGAAAGGCGATACATGCAATTGCAGCATCAAAGCTCGCAAAAATGTTTACGACTTATTTTTCCAATTGGTCAAAAAAGCAGATAATCAGTACAGTTTGACAAAACAGGACCAATTTTTCGTTCACAAGTGGCACGCGAGAGAATTTTGATGACACCCGAAATTTTCACGATTTTAAGTAAAAATTTTAAATATGTACATATTTGTTTTAAAAATCTGCTTTTTTTACAATAAATTTTTTACAAATACATTTACTTACGAACAGTTAAATTTAACATTATTTCAGTTCATGAATTTACAAAACTTCGAGATGCAATCGATGGATTTGCAATCTACATAGTTCGATATGGAAACAAAAATTCATAGATTTAAGAATCATTTTGGCGGAAATCGAAAGAGATAGATTAATTGGAGCGGTCCAGAGAAATGCTGAATATGAAATACTAACAACTTGGAAATCTATTTCAGACAATTTTTCATGCCTTAAAAAAATAGCAATGGCTATTTGAACAATATTTTCATCGACTTATTCTTGTGAAAAATGGTTTTCCTCAATGAATTTGATTAAATCAGACATGAGAAATAGACTAACAGACGATAGCAGTACCTCTTGTATTTTATTAAAAGCTACGAGCTATGAGCCAAATATAAAATATTTATCATTCAGCATACAACAGAAGTCTCATTAATAATGACATTTTAAGTTTTTTTTTCATATACATACTTAGATCTTTAATTACATAAGTGATTTAGATGATATCGGTGAACAAACAAACTAGATGTTTATAAAAATTAAATTTTGCAGTGCACTTGTGGCCACGAAAAAATAAAAATCGGTGAAAATTCATTATTTTCATAATTCCATATTTTCTTAATAAATTAATTTTTTCGACAATTTGTTTAGTTTAATCTCAATATTTTTTGCTGTTTTAATCTTATCAGAATAAGTTTGTTTAAAACATCTGATAGATCAGAATGCACCGGTTATTGTGGAAAGAAACTAGGTCGAAAAACTTACATTTCTACTTTTTCGTGGCCACAGAACCAACTGTAAGACTTGATTTTTTTAAAAATCTGGTAATTTTCAAGTAATATACATATTTTCAATCGCTCATCCTACACGGAAAAAACACCAACTCAAATTTTATTAAAAATTAATAGGAGATTATAAAAATTAAAATCTGAAAACAAATATTACTCTTTTATAGTAATAAATAGAAAATCCTTATTAAAAATTCTATTCTAGTTTGTAAATATTTTTATTTTACATTTTTTAATAAGTGCATATTAAAAATTATTTTCTTCATTTTAATTATCACCTAAAAACTTTGAAATTTTACAAAGAATTTATTAAATTTTAATAAATTGCCACATTAGAATTTTTATATATTTCATATTGTAATATATGATTCCCGCTTTATAATTTTTAAAAAGTAGTTATAGAAAAATTATTTCAAGATTATTAATTTTTATTATATTGAATTTTATTTCTCTTTTGTGTTTAATTTGTGCTCTGTTTGAGTTCTCAACATGTTCATGCAAAAAAATAAATATATAAGGCTTGCCAAACTCTTACTAATTGGCTTTGAAGTAATGTGTTGAACAGAATTGGGACGGGGTCGGGAAAGCGGCAACGGAAACTCGCTGGCCGTCCCAATTTTGTTCAATACACAAAAAATTTTAAAAATAAATTTCAGTTATTATTATTTCATCATAAAAACTTTATAATGTACTTTTTAAAAAATAGTACAGTCTTTTTAAAATATAATAAATTATTGCAGAAATTTTAAAATCTACTTTGTAAAAATTAAAAACTTGCATTCGAAAAATTAATGCCTGCTTGATGCAATTTTTGTATTACGCTTAGTAATTTTTAATATACACTCGAACCGTTTCTAAATTACCTACTAATTTTTCTTAAATTTTCATTAATATTTACAATAATTTCGAGTTTTGTTTTTTCCGTGTATAAAATAATTCACTCGTATATTTGTTTGTCATTTTAATACCTTTAATTTGGTTTCAAAAACGATTAAATTGAGCATTTCTAGCTCGAGATATAGATTTTAAAGTGAAAAGAGGTCGAAAAAATTAGAAAACTACAATATCTCAAAAATTGTACCATAAAAAAAATTGTATTTTCATTTTCGAATTCAGCGGGAAAAGGCACATAAAAAAGTAACCTTTCATCAAAGGAACAAAAACAAAAACTTTTTTTTGTTACCATTGGACTCAACAAATTGTCGAAAAAATTAATATATTCAGAAAATGTTGCATTCATTCAATTCCTAACGTTGTCATAAGATCGATTTTCTTTTGGTATATCTTAATTTTTACGTAAAAGTATCAGCTTTACGATCATGTAGTAAAATTATTTAAATTTTTTGTGTATATTTTATTTTTATTTTTTCGTGGCCAAAGAATCAAATGTAAAATTTGATTTTTTTTAAAATCTTGCCTGTTTGCATCGATATTTTTAACATCGATATCATTTTAATACCTTGAATTTGGTGCCAAGCACAATGAAATTGGACATTCATAGCTCAAGATATGAATTTTAAAGTGAAAGAAGGTCGAAAAAATTAAAAAACCACAATATCTCGAAAACTTTATCATTAAAAAAATTTTTAATTTCATTTCCGAATTCAGCAGAAAAAAGTACATTAGAAAAGTAACTTCTTATCAATGGAACATTTCGAGTGTAGACTAATGTTATTCTTTATTTTATTATATTAAAATTTTGATTTTTTTATTTGATTTTAACTATATTTTATTTAAATTTTTTATTAATTTTTAAAAATCAGTTTTTTAACACAAAAACATGGTTCTTAATTAATTTACATAAACATATTAGGCCTTGTTTTTATTTTATTTTCACGGCACTCGTCATATTATCATATATAAAAAAAAATTGATGACACGCAAGCTCTAAAAGGTTCGCCATCACTGCCCTAGGACAGGGGTCGGCAACCTTTTGAGTCGGAAGAGTCAAAAATTACAATTTACAAAATTGTAAAGTTTTTAAAGAGCTACAAAAATTTTTCTTGCCAACAATAAATAGTACAGTGCAGTCGCGGTAACGTGACCACCGTCTAACGTGAACAACGCGGTAACGTAAACGAAATAAATTTTGCATTGACTACCTTGGGAGGCGGTTCCTACTGGCTGAGAGATAGAAATGGTGCCTAATCCTCGTTAATCGATTCAGAACGATTTTTTTATACAATAAATAATATTTGCGTATGGAACTAAAGAGCCGCAGCTTCACATCCAAAGAGCCGCATGTGGCTCGCGAGCCGCAGGTTGCCGACCCCTGCCCTAGGACATCAAAAGCACATGCTAAGGTACAACGAACTGCTACTGAAAAATCAACAGTGCCTCAAAGAGAGACATCAATCGATGAGCCCTCAAAAGTGCATACAAATGAGAAGCAGTACGAGATGCAGATTATGGAATATACCGATAAAATTTTTAAATAAGAGGTGTGCGTTTTTAATACATCAAAATAAAACATTTTTTTTTAATACATTTTTCATTAATGCTTTATTTGAAACAAAATCTGGCAAACTTATAACTCTGAATTATTCACACAAAAACATAAAAACTAATAATAATAATAACTAATAATAATAAATAATATTCATATATCAAAAATAGAAAAAGTGTTTAAGTTATTTTTAAAGGGTATGTAGGAGTGGAAGGAAAACAAAATCATTTGTGTTCCTTTGGACTTGCACCATCTTACATTTAATATCGTTGATATCATACAATTTACATTGATTTTCCGAACAATCAGACTGATAAATGTACAAGTAACCAGATGGAAATGGAAGATTGAAAAAATTGGAAATCTTTTTCAGAGTAGAGCCATAAATCAAAATTTTCTTTTCTTTTTGAATAATACTTTTCACTTGTAGAACTTCATTTTTGCTAGTTAGTGACCACTTATTATGATTTAAAGAAGCATCTAATATGAAGGTATTGAAAACGATTCGAGAATAAATAACAAAATTCTCAGAGCCAGGAGGAAAATGGACGTTAACCTTAATGACGTGTATTTTTTTTTCAACTGTGGAAAAATAGCACGAGACTTACTGTCATTAATGCTCATGTTAAATTGTTGTTCGCTTATTCGTTTTGCGATTTGTGCCAGTGGTCTTCTAGAAGGTTGAAGCATTCGCTTGATTCGATACAATTTACTCTCGAATGGATAAGATAAAAATGAAGCAAAAGAACCAAATCTGGAAACATCATCTGCAACGTGACAGAGTTTGTGCAAATTGCTATTAATGAAATCTTTGCTATACACTGTTTTAAAGTCGACGAGGAAGTCATTAAATAGTCTTCTAGCAAGTTCTAGCATTGTATCAATATGTTTGTTGCAGGAACAAATGGTCACTGCACAAAAGAACAAAAGAAAATGGTTATACAAATATTCTGGTAAGTGGCCTTCAAGTGCTACAATGCTTATGTATAGCAAAAAGGTTCGGTACTCAGTGTCCTTCCATTTTGCAATGCAATCAAAACCTCGCACAGCACGATGTATTTCCACTGGCATTTTACAACTCTTCAAAAACTCTGATATTTCAATTGTAGTTAAAGCTGACCAATATTGAATCAATATTTTGAAGATCAACGGTTCGCCAGCCCTTCAATAATCTTTCCATGATGCCTAGGTCAATCAGGTGCAAGACATCTCCGACTGGAAAATCAGCGATCATGTCAATCGGTAGTTCTATCAATGGTGTTTCTACTCGATGATGTTTGCCATAGCAGTGATAATTGCGGAATTCAGCATCAGTCCTTCTTTTAGCGTCAAAATCGGGAAATATTACTGAATAAGTCTTGTAGGATTAATCTCCGTAAGTGCAGCATTTTAGGCATACATTTTTTGAGTTGAAGTAAGTAACACCTAAATACAGGAATGTATGTGTAAGAAATACAAAATATAAATCATATGAAATGAATTCGAATTTAAATTTGCCTTCATATGAAAGCCGTCTTAAACTAATCCGATTACCAACTCTGCGCAGTCGAAGAATTATGCTAAATGTAACTTTTTTAAATAAACTGTTTTCCGGCGCAATGAATTCTGAGTTGTTGCAAGGTATGATTAACTTTAACAATCCAGGAAGGGATTTGAGACACTTTTGTTTCTTCAGACTTGATATATGTAATTCTAACTGCGCTCTTTTTTGTCCATTCCGGTGTATCTGTAATGACTACAATACCCTTTGTCATCTTATTACACCCTTGGACTCTTACATTGTTATAAAGCAAAAAATAATTATATATTATATCTTAATTCTTGAAATTGTTTACTTTTCTTTATTTCTGCTGCACAGCCTCTGGGCTTAGTAGAAATTTTATTTAATTTGTGATCGGAAATTGCTCTTTCGTTTAAAGAAATAGTCCCGGTCACCGATCCGTACGATAGACGAATGTACCTTATACGTATGGTTTCGCAGAGCAGTCCTGGCTGTTCGTAGTCGGTCACCGATCCGTACGACAGACGGATGCGCCTCTCGTGCGGTCAGGCGGGTAAGTATGACCGCAGGGACCGATCACAAAAAAAAAAAATAAAAAATCACCTTTTACAAATGATCGCGCTGCAGTATCGCATATAAAACACCTTATTTTGAATATTTTATGGGAGTTAATCTCAATTCCGCATGTGTACAGTTGCATCATTTCATCTACAAAAGGTCTGATAAACGTATTCAAATTTTACGGTTTTCTTGATAAAATAAATTTTTAAATTGCATATTGACGTAATATGAATTGAAATTATCCACACCTTTCCCGCAATATATACCAATAACCATTGGAGCAACGTGTGGGAGCTCATGAATGTTAAAAAGTATTGGCCAGAGCTCATCTCGAGAGCTGGTATATATTGGGAGTCCATCGATGTTCACGTTTGGGGAAAATGATTCTGACTGTTTAGTGTCTCGAAAAAGTGATTTTAAGCACCTTTGTATACCATAGTGCCAATATTTTCCTTCATTGTTATCAATGCATTACTACAGAAGTTGGTATATGCATAATGGTTCGGCTCTCTTGCGGCAATTGAACTGGCAGAGTTTCGCTGCAAATTTTCGGTAGATTATTGAAACAATTTCTTCCAATTTTATAGTACTGCGCCCAGTTTCTTAGCTTTTCCTGGAAAATCGTTCCTGTTTCTACGTCAACTAGATCGTCGTCAGAAATATTATGAGCATTATTCTCATCATCGTCTTCACTATTATCCCCCAATTCAATTAACCAATTTTCTTTTTCTTCTTATACAACGTCCACCGCTGATATCTCGTTTATGCTTGATTTATGGCCTTCGTTTGATAATAACACTTTATGCACTAAACTGCCGATAAATGCTTTCTTCACATTATTTTTCACTTTCCTTCTGAAAGCACCACTTTTTTTCGTTTTTCTATAATAGCTCAAAATATTAGCGTTCTCCATTTTCAATCTAATAAGCACAAACTATGTAACAATTGTGATTTTCAACCATAAATTTTAATATTTACGGAGGTATTTTATAAATCCACGTAAGAGTTGAAGATTATATTGGCTCTTATGGAGCAATTAAAAACTCATAAATTTAAGACCTCAATAAAACTTATAGCTCTTAAAGTAAAAATTAAATTTTATTTATTAAAAAGCTTTTATCAAACACTTTTTAAAGACTGATAAATATTTCAATTCCCGAATACAAAAAAATTTATAAACGTTTTATGAAGATCTTCCGAGTGCTTGTTAAGGCTTTATAAAATCCTTAGCTATTTTCAAAAAATAAATATTTACAGACGTTTTAAGAACCTCTCACAAGACGTCGTTAAGATCTTGATAAATACTTTTCAAATTTTAAGTCATTTTGGTATTTGTAAACATCTTAATTTGAAGTTTTGAAAGGCTTCATAAATATTTTTCATCGAAAGTTTTAATTTTATTCTTTTAAGAGGCGAATAAATACTCTAGTATAAATTAAGAGCTTCATAAATGCTCATTAAATGCTTTCGAAAATTCATCGAGAGCTGCAGATTATTTTAATGCCCAGTGGGGGGGCAGGTCCAGTCATGGCCGTGAAAATTAGAGCATTTTCAATAATTTTTTTTTTGGTATTTAATTTATTTAATAAAAGTGATAATGCGGAATTATTACATTATGTTTCAACTTGACTTTACGAAAGTTAAAAAAAAAATATTAAAAATAAAAAAAGTTATAGCTGGTTATGTTGAACCCTGTCCCATACATAGTGTCTTGCGGTGACCATCACAAATCTTTGGAAAATCATCTAAAATCAATCGGATAAGAAATATTAGTTAGTTAAATGAATATTTTGGGTTAAAAACTTCTGCGTTTTTCTTTCGTAGAAAAGGTATGAAAAGTTAAAGCAAATTCGGAGATGGTAGCCTCCCCCTAATTGTCACAGTTAGCGGGGTTTTTTTGTTTTTATGTTTCACACAATTTTGGAACCGTCATATTTCGAAATTTACAAAGTCCACAAGACTCTTAACCCTGGAACGTTATACTTATTTTACATACGTTAACGTTATATTGTACTTCGTCGAATCGACGAACTTTTTTTTTCAAAAAATTATTACGGGTAAACTTTTCAAATTAAAAACTCACAAAAATCATTTTCACTTAACTCATTTATTCAGAAACAAACAAAAAAATAAAACTTAAAAATACATTTTTTATTGGCTTAAAATCAATAGAGTTCGTACTAACGTTTTTTAATTATTTTTTTTTTAAGGGAACTTTTTCATAGCGTGAAAAATAAGAAAACAAAAGAAAATTTGACTTAGTACGCATACAGTCTTTAAATGTTACACATTAAAAAATATAAAAAAATAAATCTCCATCATTAAGCTTATTTTGAGCAGGACTTACAAAACTCAAATTTGTGTTCTCCACATATGCTTTTTTGGCATTTCTTGACTTATTTTGCGCTTTTTAGGCTATGGTTCGTTTTCTGTATCATCTTGTGCATCAGGCAAAATAGGTCGAATGTTCCTTTTTTTTGATTCCCGAAGAGTGGGTGTCTCAAGTCTTCTCTGCAAATTTAGTGTTGTCAGTATATCATGAAGATCTTTCACAATTTGACGACGCTTTTTGGCTTTTTTCCACCGGAAAACATATTGTGAGAACACAGGGGCGTCGTAACCGAGGGGCAGGGGTCAATTGCCCCTCCCCAGAAATTTAGGCAGGGGGGAAATACTCATTTTGCCCCCCTACTTTTTATTAATGTAATTATCTCACATCTTGAGTCTATCGAAATGTGAGAAATTAACGTTTAAAAAAAGTATATGAACTGAGCTTTGAGTACAAAATGATGACTAAGTCTTGTGTCGGCATGTGAAGATCAAAGAAAATGAAAACTTTGAATATAAATTGAGGATTTCATATTTCAGTTGTTACGGAAAATGAGAACAACGCGGAGGAACGTCAGCCAATTTTAGTACCAAGTAAAGAAGTTTTCCTTTTTGATAAAATCCCTAACATTGTCAAGCCAAACCAACCTCCGAATTCCTTTCCATTTCCTGCGAAAGATGGTGGAAAATGCAAAGTAGCATGGTTTTCCAAATTCGATTTATAGCCTTATAGGAATTAGAGGGTCGTTATCCATACATTAAAAATAGCCGACCTCAGGTCTTAATAATTCAATAGAAAATTATATTTTAAACAAATTGGCAAACTACCCAAGTGACAATTCAGTTCACATTGGTACAAAATCTTAGTTTTTTCAAAAACAATTTTCATTTTACTCGACGTCAGCATCTTCGAAAAAAAATTGATTATCTATCATCGAGTTTGAAAACGTTTTTCAAAATGCAAAGGTTTTGACCGGATATCTTTCCCTATGCTTACCGATCTCCCACCCACTTTAAAAGAAAGGTTGATCGTTTTATTCAATAACATTTTTGATACATGGATTTACCCGCAAAGTTGGCGCACTGCCGGAATCTTTACGATAAAAAAACGAATACTTAAGCCTGCAAATGAAATTTCCAGCTACATACCTGTTTTTCTCCTTCCTTGCATGGGGAAAGTTCTTCAAAAAATAATCTCTAAGCGTATAATGTGGTACATATCAACCAACAATTTGATGAGGCATGTCCGATACCTTACTGCACCTTCAACATTATGTGTCAACTGCCCTTTCAAGCAAAAATTATGTAACACTTTTATCGACTGATTTTGTTTGATCGCATTGGTGTGCGTGTAGTACTTCAGCAGCTCGCAAATTGGGGTGTTGGTAAAAAAATCTTTAAATTTGTTAAAGCTTTTTTGACACGCCGAAAGTTTCGAGTAAGAAAAAAAAAATTAAAAACTTTGATGAAAGTTGTACTTTCTTCCATTTAAATTTTATTATCTACTTCTGAACTATTGCATACAATGGATATTATTCAACACCATCCCATTTGAAACAAGCACATAAACCATCACTAGTGCAGGCGCCAAGTGGGTATCCTTTTTCTTTGCAGGTAGGTCTGCATTCTCCAGTGCCAACTGTACATGCCGCTTCTGTTTTCATTAGAAAATCAAAAATCAAAAACGCAATATAAATCCAAATTGCTGGCTTCATTTTATTTGATGAAACGTCGATTCTTTTCGTTAAAAGTAAAATCTTGGTATGAATTTTGTTAAGAATATTCCACTTTATTAATACACCGATTTGAATATTTGGCATATGCGGCATTGGTTAAAGGCGGCTACAAGTAAAGGTACTGCAGTCACGGTTCAATGTATGTTAATGTTCACGGTATGTTAATTCATTATTATTGTTTGTATATACAGTGAAATCTGGTTAAGCGGTACCTGGATAAATGGAAAACCTCTACTAGTGAGACTCACTTCAAGGTCCTAGCACTTTCGCATCAAAACACCTCAATTACTGGGATTATTAAACCTCTATACCTGGGATTTATTTTTGAAGTTTTTGTGCGTTTTCGCCTCTATAACATGGGCATTTCCCTCTATAACTGGGATCATTTAGAAAGAACTTCTATAAGTGGGAAATATGTGTATAATTTGTTATTTTGAATTTGAATATGCACGTTTTATCGGTCTAAGTATGGTTATTTGGGAAAATGTGTAGATGGGAAACCTCTTTAATTGTGAGAAAAATTTTGGTCCCTTGGAGTTAACCAGGTTTCACTGTAGTGCATATTATATATATAAGCATTTTTCAGTATATGAGAATGATTTAATGATGTGAAAATTATATGCATATCAACTCTTTTCTAGTACATTCAGTTCAATGGACGAATTTTCAGTACATTTGGCGTTTTTCCAGTACGTTTTCAATACATTTGGAATAATTGTTATAATTTATATAAAATTCATTAATAAAATCTGACTCACATTTTTCTGGTTTAATTTTTTTATTTCATATTGTGATTTTTTTCTTTTTTTTTTATACCCTACACTAGGGTTGGCCATTTACCCTCCCGCGGTCACGAGCTATGAAACGTGCCATCATTCGTCCCGCCGTGCAGTTGCTGATTTCTATGCGCTGATTCGTTCGAACAATGATTATGCAAGAGACCCAGTCGGAATCAAACGTGCAAAAACAAAACAAATATGCGCAAATGAGTTGCGCAATGCCAGTTGTGAAAATTTCAGGTCAAAGACATTATTTCTGCGAAAGGCAATTTTTTATGCATGTATTATTGATTTGTAAAAAAAATGACAGACTAAAAAAACTGCTC
The DNA here is from genome assembly GCA_963662105.1 of Meiosimyza platycephala. Classification (NCBI taxonomy): domain Eukaryota; kingdom Metazoa; phylum Arthropoda; class Insecta; order Diptera; family Lauxaniidae; genus Meiosimyza; species Meiosimyza platycephala. The sequence goes on along the minus strand of OY759211.1, from coordinate 63,545,830 downwards.
TTGTGTGCATCATTGTTGTAAAAGAAAATTCATTTTCATGGAAAAATAGTTATAATTCTCGGAAAGTACTTTTTGTTTTCATTGATGAGTCACATGCATACATATGTATGTATGTATAGAAAAAGGTATAAAAGGTATAATAAATGATACACTTAAAAATTTACTTCTGTATATACTTTTCAAATGATACCCATTTTGTTGAGATCACTTAAAAGGTTTGAAGCTTATACTCGTAGTAATTTTTAGAAAATTTATCCACAGCTTCCGATATTTCACAAACCAGATCCAAGTGAAAGTTGTCGTTTGAATATCCTGTTTTTTCATTAAAAAAAACCTTATTTTGAGAGAAGAATAAGAAATTCAATGTGTTGGTAAGGTTATCTTGCTTCAAAATTTTTCCCAACTAATCCTTTCTGAAACCTTTTTGCCATTAATTTTTTAATTCACAAAAATGTTTCTAAAATATCTTTGATATAACATCTTCTGTTTTTTTTTTGTTTTGTTATATGTTATTCCTCAATCAAACCTTAGAATGCATGTACTTTCATATCGAAATTCCCGCCATAACTTTGAAAAATGTGAGTTCCAATTGTATGATATAATCCGAAGTTATGACGGGAATTTCGATATGAAAATACATGCATTGTTAGATTTGATTGAGGAATAACATATAAAAATATCATCAAAAAAAGATTTTATTGTATATTAAAGTTGTTTCGAGAAATATTTTGTTAAATAAAAAAATTAATGTTTTAACAAGTTTAGTTAAATCTTTTTAATTTTTTTTATAAAGTTATAGTATTTCTTAACAAAAAAGAACTTTTGGTTTTTATCCTATCTCCTATAGTTTTTGAGATATTTCGTTTCAGAAAATGCTCAAAAAGGTAATAAAAAAATAAAGTGTCCAATTATTAAAAGAATGACCGATATGTACTTACATATATACTATACACACGTAAACATATATATATAATATATGTATGTATAATAATAAAACAATTTTTGTATTTTTTGTATGCTTTGGAGTCAAAAATACTTTTTTACGAACTTCATAATCTGACATGAAATCAGGGCCTGATATATCCACAGGCTATTTAGGCTTAAGCCTAGGTCGCAAGGTCCGTTGATTAAGGTAACGTTGATTAAGATTTTTTGTTATGTTGCACCTTCTTAACACAATCTTTCAACAAGTGGAAAAAACGATTTGGACATAGAGCAATTGTCGCAAGTATTTCACTTATTACATTTTAAATTGCAAGTCATTAATTATTAATAACACAAGTCAACAAATCAAAGAAAAATTTTTGGTGCCAAGATATCGTTAGTGGTTTTGTATTAAGAGTGCCCTGGTAACATTAAAAATATTTTTAATTTTTTTTTCCAACGTGTCGTTTTTGATTAACCGTCAGTTTTGAATATTCGCTGTAATCAGTATTTCCGAGTGCATGATTTGCTATTTTATGGATAGATTTCTATAAATAAATTGATTTTTATATCATGTCTTCATAGCGAAGCAGTTGTCTCAATGATCCAAATGTGTTTTGTTGCATTTGTGGTAAATACACAGTGAAAAATTTCAGAAAACCTTTAACAGATTTTATAAAAAGTGTTTATTTTACTATAGTCGGAAATTGTGGATGAATACAAGCCGTAGATACCCCAAATTGTTTGTAAAATGTGCTATGAACACTTAAACAGTGTATCAGTGGTCAAAAAAGCCATATAAGGTTCGGAGTGCCAATGCAATGGAAAGAACAGAAAGATTACTTCGATGACTATTACTTCTGCTGTATTAATTTGCCTGGTGTTAACGTTATAAAAATGACTATCCAGAAGAACCTTACCACATTCAGAGGAAGTACCTGTTCCATCATTTTGTTCTATTCGTGAATCATGATTTGAAGAAATTATTAATGAAGTGAGTAGCCACAGCGATTTCGAAGGAATACCATCTACGGAGCCAAAACCTTTTTCCCAAAAAGAATTAAATGACTTGATAAGAGATCTTGAACTACCTAAAGTAATTTCAGTGTGTTTTGCTTCTAAATTAAAAGAAAAAAACTTGTTGGAGTCAGGTGCAAAAATGACGTTCTATCGAGCAAGAGAGCAAGACTTCGTTTGTTGAACTACTCTGAAATTGTAAATGACATGCTAGAAAATTTTAAAAACTTAGGATGTAATATGTCCATCATAGTGCATTACCATCACAGTCATCTTGACCAATTTCCAGACAATCTTGGATCTTATAGCGAAGAACAAGGAGAGCGGTTTCAGCAGGACCTAAGTACTATGGAAAAAAGATACCAAGGCCGATGGGATCGGCATATGATGGCTGACTATTGCTGGGGGATGTAACGTGATAGTCCCACTACACCTCAATCACGAAAGTCGCGAAAAAGAAAGTTTTAATTTAAATAATAATCTAAAAAATTTTGTTTTTTATGTAAACTTGTACTTTTTTATACAAGGCAAAATCTAGAAAACTACACGTAGGATATCAAAATTTTTGCTAATAATGTAATCAGTATAAGGTCTTTAGTTAAAAAAAAGGTGCAGCTTCTCGGCACCAAAACTAGTGCTGACCAGTGTAATATTCTAAGTTCGACTTGTAAATTGTTCACCTGATTTTATTAAAAATTACACAGGTTTACAAAAAAAAAAAAGTTGCTGTCCATTTGACCAGACCATATTTTTCCTAGGTAATTTGATGCCCTGAACTCGAATTTGAGGTCTACATAGCTCTATCACGTCAAGATTTTTTTCATATTGCTCCTCACGAGCCCTACTGTCCATTCGCATAAAAAACATGGAAATTTTGTAGAACCACTTTGTTGTCTCAGTATAATGGTTACAACTTTCATATCTTTAATTTGGGTTAAAGGCATCTACAACTGCTGTAATAAAGCACGGGTTCGGATTGAGTGACCCTAAAAACATAAAAACTTTTCAGTTGTATATATTGCATTATTTTCAATTTGACCTTGAAATGACCTTAATCTCGACGTGATAGAGCTATGTGGACCTCAAATTCGAGTTCAGGGCATCAAATTACCTAGGAAAAGTATGGTCTGGTCACATGGACAGCAACTTTTTTTTTTGTAAACCTGTGTTATTTTTCTATTTCTAAACCGTACACTCAGGGTCAGGGCCATTTTGATTTTAATGCATAGAAGCGTAATTTTCAAATTGTTTATCAAAGTTTTTGTTTCGTCAAATTTCAGTTTTGTTCAATATTGCTTTGCATTCACATGATACATCATGCCATCAAACAGCAATTGAAGAAAAATTTATTAGCGTCCACATCGAACTGCATGAGATCAATACAAGGTGTTCGTGGAACAGGGTGGATACAAAATACATCAAAAAATAGTCCAAATAAAATAATTCAAGTTCTCAACGCCAACAACGGGGATGACAGACCTCGAATACATGTCGTTAGGTAAAAGAATTGCGCATGTAATGGAGAATTGTGTTGCGAAAAAAGATTATGAAAAATCTCAGGGAAATTTAATAGAGGCCCAAGGCCGGCCAATAGTATGGGAATCCAAAAATCGTAGTAATTCAGTGCCAAATAAAGTAGTAAATGTAAATAGACCACAACAAAGTGCTGTTGATACGTTAACTACTGAATATGAAACAAATAAGGTTTCAAAAAAATAATTTAGATAAAGTAGTATGATTCGATTGAGGAACAATTATCGACGTCACTGGCAGCATTACAAAAACATCCATGACCATTATGAAATGAGGAGGCTAAATACTTTCATTAGTGAACAAATTTGCAAGTTTAAAAACCAGTCCTGGAATACTTTGTTTTCTTTGGATAAAGGCTCTACCTCTTTTTGAAACCTAACAAACATTTTTATGCCAATTTTGAAGCACAATAGTTCTCTACACTACAAATGAAGAAATATGCGAAATTCTGGCTCAAATTTTTGCTTTGAACCATGAAATATCTAGCAGTCTTGGTGACGCTGTTACCATTGTCGAATTAAACAGCACCTTAGAATGGTTGACCCAATTTCTAAAAGCCAAGCTATTGTTTCTGCTTCAGATATCTCTAATCTCATAAAAAATTTAAATAGCAGCAAATCTCCTGGTGTTGATGGTATCAAGAACAAATGTTTAAAAGCTCTTCCATAATGAGGCATTAAATACCTCACATTAATTATTAACGCCTGTCTGTATCAGTGCTACTTCGCTCAGATTTGGAAAGAGTCCAAGTAATACCTATAAGGAAACCAAACAAGCATTCGGACTGTCCCTCTTCATACCGACCAATCAGCTTGTTGTCATCCGTAAGTAAAATTCTTAAAAAAGTTATAAAAATGAAACTTAACGAGTTTATTGAAACACACAATATTTTGCCTCCGCAACAGTTCAGCTTTCGAAGAGAGCACAACACTACACACCTGTTGATTAGAATAAGAAACATTGTCAATACAAATATTAGTTATCAATTGTCTACTGGTACGGAATTGTTAGATGTTAATGCCGCCTTTAACTCGGTGTGGCACGATGGGCTTATTTATAAGCACAAAAATTGTACAAACTTATCTCTTCGCTCGGTCTTTCAAAGTTTATATCGGCTCCGACAGCGTACCTGTTAAAGCTGGTTGTCTTGAAAGCTCTTGACTTTCACCTATTTTATACAACCGCTTTGCACCGCATTAATGGCTTCAGAAATAACATCAAATCTGCAGATGGCCTTGGCAGTCATACAATCCTATTTCTTTAAATGGAAAATTCTTATCAACTCTCATAAAACATAAGCAATTTATTTCACTAGAAAACGGAAATCGTGTTTTATTCCCCAAAATTGCTTACATTTCGATAACAACTTAATAACTTGGGAATTGAATGTGAAATACCTCGGAATTATCCTTGATCCGAAAATTTCTTACGTCCAAAACAAAGTAAACGTTCAAATACGTTTGCTACATCCTTTTATTAACCGGAACTCAAATCTCAATTTACATAATAAATTGCTAATCCTGAAGTCAATATTTCATGCTGTAATTTTTTACGCATCGCCCAGGTCCGTGCGCACGGGGACGGTTTTGAGAGCTCTAACATTTTACATAGACTTTTATTGACAATGTGTTCTTACTTAAATGAAAAGCCAAAAAGACTTACGCCTCTTACGAAAAATTAAAAATTTTATGAAAATAAAAGGTATAAAAGGTATAATAAATGATACACTTAAAAATTAACTTATGTATGTACATATGTATATACTTTTCAAATGATGCCCATTTTGTTGAAATCAGTTAAAAGGTTTGCAGCTTATACTCATAGTAATTTTTAGAAAATTTATTCGCAACTTCCGATATTTCACAAACCAGATCCAAGCGAAAGTTGTTTAAATATTCTGTTTTTTCGTTAAAAAAAAAACTTATTTTGGGAGAAGAATAAGAAATTCAAAGTGTTGGTAAGGTTATCTTGCTTGAAAATTTTTCCCAACTAATACTTCCTGAAATCTTTTTTGCCATTAATTTTTTAATTCACAAAAATTTATCAAAATATCTTTGATAAAACATCTTCTGTTTTTTATGATTTTTTTATGTTATTCCTCAATCAAACCTAAGAATGCATGCATGCAATGCATTTCAGACATATCTTTGGAAAAAATCATAAAATTCATACAATTAGAACTAACATTTTTCCAAAATTATGGCGGGAATTTCGATATGAAAGTACATGGTGCATGGCATACATATATCGCAAACTATACAAGCTATTTTCCTAAATATTAGTATGTATGTGGATATTAATGACGAATATAATTCATTGAACCAAAACTAAGTGGAATTGGAGAAGTGGGCGTGGTATATTTGGTTTCATGCATTTCTATTTTATTCTTTTCATATTCCATATGTATATTTTCCACTTTTTCAACCTCTTTCAACTTGATTCCACATTTTCTTTATTTTTTCGACTTTTAAATTAATTTTGAAATGTTTCAACATTTTTCAACTTCTTGCAATTATTTTTGAGTTTTTTAACCACTTTCAACATTTTCCACATTTTTTCGACTTTTTCAATTTCTTTTAACTTTCTGCAATGGTTTCCATATATTTTAGACTTTTTGAGTTTTTTTCAACTGTTTCAACACTTTTCAATTTCTTCGAACCTTATTACATTATTTTCGACTTCTTCAACCTTTTCAACGTCTTTTTAACATTTATTTGGAAAGTACTTTCAGTGCTATATAGAGTATGTGAGTTCGGCCTGGCCGAAGATAACATCTTTACTAGTTTAATATTAAAATATAGAAATTCATGCTTCAGCAACAACTATAGAATTCTTATTCATGATTCAGTTATATCCAACACCTAGTTTGCTAGCCACAGTAAAGACCCGATTGTCACAGGGGGTGGGGGTTGCGGAAGTAGTTCACAAGGGCTACTCTGAACATAATTCCGTTGGATTTAGCCGTCGGTTACCTCTTGAAAATTTTTTATGATATATCCAACACCTAGTTTGTTAGCCACAGTAATTTTACATAACAGTAGGGGTAAGTGGACGGCCTGCGGCCGCAGCACAGGATTTAAAACTCTCAAAAATCCAACATAAGGAACTAAAAACACCAGACCTCAATCTAAAACAATTACACATCGAACAAACAAACGATTCAGAATTAAACGACATAATGAACTAAAACATATACCTAGTCGTGCCATAAATATTGATACAAGTGTAAACGCGGCATTTGCGGCTGATAACCTAAATACAGTCAAATGTTATATTAGCAGTTTTGACAGTTTATATGTACTCTATAATCGCCCCAAACCAATTCACAATAACTTGAGTTGTTACAATAGAATGGTCGGACAAAGAAAACCGTATTGCCGTTATTGCTCTTCATAAGTGTGGAATAGAAAGAGCCCGTATTTTTGAATTATTAAAACCGTTAAACATTACGCGTGTTTTTGTGTATCGTGCCGTCAAGTTGTTTGCTGATACTGGAAATGTTAATGACCGTAAAAGATCTGGTCGGCCTCGCTCGGTTCGTACGCCACAGGCCGTCAATACTGTGAGGTCGAGAATTAAACGACGTGGCGGTGTCACTTCTTTACATTTTTGTGAAAAAGGTGTTAAAACAGCGGCAAAAAACTATCAGCGAGACATTTTAACAAACGTTGTGGAGCCCTTAAACCAAAACATGTTCCAAAACAAACCGTGGATATTTCAACAAGACTCTGCTCCTGCTCATAAGGCCAAAACAACTCAACAGTGGCTCGAAAATCATGTGCCTGAGTTTATTAGCACTGACTCTTGGCCAGCAGCCAGCCCAGATCTAAATCCGCTTGACTACAAGTTGTGGTCAGTTTTAGAGGGTATGGTCTGTAGAAGACGTCACCACAACCTGGACTCATTGAAGCGGGCGTTGGTAGTAGCAGTTGACAATTTCCCCATGGATATCGTCCGTACAGCGATCGATGAGTGGCCTGACAGACTTCGGCGCCGTATTAAGGCAAATGGCGGCCATTTTGAATAATTTTTTTTTTATTATGTTGCTTTCTATTGCCCCAATAAAATATAACGAAATTATTTAAATCCAACAAGTTGTTTAATTTTTGTGGTTGAAAAATCTTGTATCAATATATATGGCAGGACTAGGTACAAATTTAAACAAATCGATATTCCATTCCTCAACATAAAAATTTGGTGCGAACACTCGACAAAAGATACCCGTCCATACATACCACAAACACTTCGTAAGAAAATGTTCGAACTGATACACAACATTTCTCATCCCGGCAGTAGAACTTCCAGACGACTGATAACACAACGATACTTCTGGCCAAACATGAATTCACAAATCAACAAACGGTCCCAGGAATGTGTTAACTGTCAACGAGCAAAAGTACACAGACCCACAAAAACCCTACCTCATAAAATACATATGCCACATGGTCGATTCGAACGTATCCACATCGATCTGGACGGTCCATTAACAATATCAAATAATTATAGATATCTACTCACTGCCATAGACAGGAATACACGTTGGCCCGAAGTATACCCAATAAAAGATACTGATACCACCACAATTGTTGAAACCTTCAACAGAGAATTCATTTCACGTTTCGGATCCCACTCGAGATAACTTCTGATCGAGGACCACAGTTCACCTCTTACACATTTAAACAATTTATAAAAACACTTGGTACTCACCACATCACAACTTCAGCATATCACCCACAAGCAAACGGAATAATTGAAAGATTCCACAGAACACTTAAGGCCTCCTTAATAGCCTCTAATAATCAGAGAAACTGGTATTCGGAACTTCCCCTAATTCTATTAGGTCTCAGATCAGCTGTTAGAGAAGACATGAAAACATCACCAGCTGAAATGGTTTTTGGTCAAACACTTAGACTACCACAACAACTATCAGTTCAGAAAATATAACCATTCAAACCATTAGAGACCTTGTCCAAACTTAAAGAAAACATAAACAACATACAATCAAACATTTCACATCATAACACAAAATTCCAACACGTTCCACAAACATTAAAAGACTGTAACTTCGTTTTTGTACGAAACGATACAATACGACACTCATTACAATACCCATACGATGGACCATTCAGAGTCATCAAAAAATCACCAAAATTCTTTAAAATAATAAAAAACAATACTACAACTACAATCAACATAGACAGACTTAAACCAGCTTTTCTAAATGAAGAAAACACACAGAAACTCTCCCTTCCAAACAAATCTACCAAAAGAGTACACTTCAATTTACTAGCCAACACTACAAAGTTTCACGAGAAACAAAAAGAAACAAGAATACAAACAAAAGGAAGAGAAACAATTTTTAAATTCGCGTTCGTCTTCTCGGTTATCGCAACAGGCGACGCAAAAAAAGAAAACAAATTTTTGTGTTGCTACAATTTTTGCGCTAGTAAAATAAAATATCAAGTGTTATCAATTGATTGGACTGATATTCTGATAAGTAATTTATCTGCAAAAGAAAAACAAAAAGCTACCTCAGAATGTTGAATGTTCCTGGAGATGCAAAGGTAAAAGGCCACCAGAGAGCGTCGTCTGATTCCAAAGAGTTTCATGAAGTCACTAAGCGCGATGCGCTGCGTCTTCTTGAAAATGACTTGGATAGACTTCTGCAAACTGCTGTTCCTGAAAAGCGTCCGCAATTCCAACAAGAAATGGTTAGGTTTGCCGATTTGTTTGGACGTTTTTTGCAAGAAGAGGGTCCTTCAATCGATTGGAACAAAATACAGCGTTTACCAGAAGACGCTGTTATGGATTATTCAACATTGAAATCTCCTAAAAATGAACAGATACGCTTAATGTTGGATAAATTAGTTGTTATTAAACTGAATGGTGGTTTGGGCACGTCTATGGGTTGTCATGGTCCTAAAAGTGTTATTCCTGTCCGTTCGGATTTGACTTTTCTTGATTTAACTGTGCAACAAATTGAACATTTGAATAAAACTTACGATGCCAATGTTCCACTGGTACTAATGAATTCATTTAATACCGATGAGGATACTGAAAAAATCATACAAAAATATACTGGATTTCGTGTACAAATTCATACTTTTAGTCAAAGCTGTTTTCCACGGATTAGTCGCGAGTCGTTTTTACCAATAGCAAAAGACTTTGATGTAGAAAAAGATATTGATTCTTGGTTCCCACCTGGTCATGGAGATTTCTATGATACCTTCCGCAATTCTGGATTATTGAAACAATTCATTGATGAAGGTCGAGAATATTGTTTCCTTTCCAACATCGATAATCTGGGAGCTACCGTTGACTTAAATATTTTAAATAAGCTTGTTGGTGAAGGACGTGCTGCCATACCAGTTGAATTTGTCATGGAAGTAACAGATAAAACACGCGCTGACGTTAAGGGTGGTACTTTAATTAAATTTGAAAATAAATTGCGATTGCTGGAAATTGCTCAAGTACCGAAGGAGCATGTCGATGATTTTAAGTCTATTAAAACCTTCAAGTTTTTCAATACAAATAACATCTGGGCCAAACTCGATGCCATCGATCGTGTGCTGCATGAACGAAATCTTAACATGGAAATAATTGTAAACAAAAAGACATTAGAAAATGGACTTCGTGTCATACAATTAGAAACAGCTGTAGGAGCGGCTATGAAATGTGAAATGAAATGTACCACGCTCACGTTTCTTGCCTGTTAAAAAGACATCCGATTTATTGTTGGTTATGTCAAATTTATATAATTTAAAAAATGGCAGTCTCGTTATGTTACCACAGCGTATGTTCCCAACTACACCATTAGTTAAATTGGGTGAAAACCATTTCTCAAAGGTGAAAGAGTTTTTGGGTCGATTTGCTATTATACCCGATATAATGGAATTGGATCACCTGACGGTATCTGGAGATGTAACGTTTGGACGTGGCGTTTCGCTCAGGGGCACAGTTATAATAATCGCTAATCATGGTGATAGAATTGACATCCCACCTGGTGCTATATTGGAAAATAAAATTGTGTCTGGTAACATGCGCATCCTGGATCATTAAACAAAATCTTTTTAATGCCGAAATGCCTCCATGATCTTTATCAGGAAAAACAAAATTCAATACAACAATCAAAAATATTTACAAAATATGTTTAAGTAGTAGTAAAGTTGTTACTTAATGTTGCAGTTTGTGCAATTTTGTTGTTTTAAAGAGATTAAGATAAATTTTAAACATCGCACAAAACCCAATGCTATAATTTGTAAATATGAGTATATTGATTTTTTAAGGTGTTACATTTTGCTGTTTTAAGGTTTATTGTATGAATTTTCTGCTTATTTTGATCATAATTTAATATAATTTTTTTAAATCGATTTTACGCATTAAATGTGATTATTAATTGAATCGTTCATTTCCTAAATCACTAAAGTCTCATCGTATCATAATATGAGACTGATGTTGTTTTGCAAATGCACGATTTAATTTTATATAATTATATATTCTTTAAGTTTATAACAAAACATATCTCTTAGTTAAAAATTTATTGATATAATTTTCTCGCAAAAAAAAAAAAAAGTTTCACATTAAGTAAAAACGAGGGAGGGGAATAATGTGGTGACTTAACACCAACATAAATAAACAACAACACACAAGAGATACTATACATAAAAACAACTTATAATAATGTTTAAGTTATTATTGTAAATTTTTAAGAATTAAAAATTTTGTTTTATTTGTAAGAAAATTAAAATTCAATTTTAAAAAATCTTCAAAATAAAAAGAACACAAATTTAATATTTCAAAAATAAAAAGTTCTATTAAAAATATATTAGATTGAACCTGATACCAAAACTTAATGTAGTGTCCCACATTTATACTCTTACATGTACACTACTACATTTATACATTATACACTTCCTTTAAATTACTTTAAATTTAATTATTTTTGAAATTTTGTAAAGTTTATTTTCCTTAATTTTAAGTCAACAAAATTTCAATTTTGATTTTTCACTTTTTTATAAAACTTGAATTTGAAAATGTTTTAAAAAATTTTATAAACTAAATTTTTAAATATATAAAATAAGACTCCCCACATATATATGTCGCGACATACATATGTATATATCAACGATCAAACTAGTTTTTAGAATAAACTAGTTAATTTGAAGACCTGAAAGTATGCAATTTAATTTTAATGTAAGAGCACAGTCAATAGCGAATCCAGAGTTGCACGTATTATAGACCGAAGGCCGCCGCGAAGCTACTGTCTACTGTCGAATATATTAGAGTAGGGATGGCCAGCTGCGGTGCCCAAAAGTCGACAGCGCGCTGACGTTTACAACAAACATTTCGCGTTAGTATGTGTACAAATCAGTGATGGCATTTGGGTTTTGTGAAAATGTACTGAATCGAGACTTCAAATGTATTTTTTCCTAAAATGCACGAAGTTGTTCTAAAATTTACTATCAAAAAAACAAAAAGAAAAAGGTCCTCACTTTTCCCATCTCAAAAACCATAAAAAATAAACTAACTACAAAATCTACACATTGCGCGATTATTTTCATTTACCATAAAAAAACCTAATTAATATAATGGTAATTATATTATATACAGGTAATAACTATAAATCTACTCATTGCGGTTATTTTCATTTACTAAAAAGCAAAAAAAAAAAAAAAAACACCTGTCCCCCGTTTTACACGCTACTCGTTTAACACGTTTTCGATCTTACACGGTTTTTAAAATCAAAAATTCGACTACAAAAATTATTTTTTATCTCTTTTTTATTAATCCATATTCACATATAATATAATATTGCTCAAAATGAACATTTTGGCTTCGCAAGCACTTATTTCAAGTTAATTTAAATCAATTCTTTTGTGAATAATTATGATATACATTTGATTAAAAATAAAACACTTGTACCAGATCTAAAATAAAGAAGATTTCTCTGATTTTCTGTATGCACAAATACATTATTAGGAACATATATCATTATATTTTGTTGTAAAGTAATTTTTTATAGTATGTGATATAGCAAATTGAAAGACATTTCGAATAATTTTTTGGTCAAATAGCTCTTGGGAAAAATGCTATCAAAGTGATAGACTGTGATTGTGATTTTTATTTTTAGTTAAGTTTCTGAACTACAGAAAACATATCGCTAGCTTAGAGTGCAAAGGCGCTAACTGCACTTTTTTACAAAATTGAGATTTTAATGCAGAACAAAAGAGAATTAAAAAATACATCGTTAAAAAAAAAAAAGAAGGTTGGTTACTCTTTATTTCATATGGTTTCGTGTTGATGCGCAAAAGTGCCATGTACATAGCTGTCAAAAAGCGCGCGCTAAGTTCATTAAACACATGTGATTGTTGCTAAATTGGGCTGGTTGTGCGTTCGCGCTCCGTTAAAATTAATTTATTGCTGTTTCTAACATCAAATAAGAAAAATGTTCATATAATTTTTTATAGAAAAGGTGCTAAATGATACGCGCAAATCAAAAATAGCAACAGAAAGGGTGCTAAATGACAAAAAAAATTCTTCTAAATCAAAGATACTACTTTTTTTTAAAATTTTTTTTTACTGTATATGTATGTAACAACAATTCAAATAAAATTCCATTCAAAAAAATTTACAAAATATAATGTAAATTTCTTTATACAGTTTTTTGTCTCTCCTCAAAAAATTCAAAAAGTGCAGTTAGCGCCTTTGCACTCTAAGCTAGCGATATTTTAAATTTAGTTTCACTGTCTAAAATCTTAAAGTTTATCCTCAAAACATTGCTAAGACTATTCTCTTTTAATTGGAAAAATATTGTAGATAAATAATTTTAACACCGACTTAAAATTCAAGGTAAACTAAATTTTTAAAATCTGTAATAGTGGAGCTAAGCAATTGTCTTTAAATCGGCAAAAAATGTTAGTAGACATAATTTTGAACATAACTTTCGAGGTTAAATGTATTTTTTTCTATGAATTAAATAGTTATTTTATGTTTTTCTAAGTGTGTTGCTTTGAGTTTATGCTGAATAAATGACTGAATAAGTACATTTGGGACTTTTTTCGTTTTACACGGTTTTTCATACAAATATTTTCAATTTCGAGTTACTCGGTTTTCTGAGGAACCTATCTCTCGTGTAAAACGGGGGACAGGTGTATTATAAATTGTCCAAATGTATCGAAAATGTACTTGTAATTTGGCGAATGTACTGAAAATGCCCCAAATGTACCGAATGTACTGAAAACTTCTCGAATGTACTGACAACGATTTTTCAGGACGCAAATGTACCGAAAAAAGTACAAATGTACCGAAAATGCCATCACTGGTACAAATGTGTGAAGAAATTCCAGCGAAAAAAAATGAAAATAAATGTGTTTTGTCTTTTCCACGTATAGAAAAAATGACGCAGTAGAAATTCGTGCATCACTGATGTTAATAAATAAAGATAAATGTTGGCATATAAAATAATTGTATTTTTATTTAACAACAAAATGAAAACATTTCATAAATCTTATACATATTATGTATACATATGTATGTTATACAAACATATTAACAGAGTTTACTTAAAATAAGACTTTCAATATTTGGTTCAATATTTTGTTATGACGCCAGACGTAATATCGGTGACTATTTTGCCATGAAATTGAATTTTTTTACAACAATTAAATAATATTTCAATAATACAAGCTTAAAAAATTGCTTTTCGCATAAATAATGTTTTTGTATGCATTTATTTTGTTTTTGCACGTTTGATTCCGACTGGGTTTCTCGCATATTCAGTTTTCATGAGAATCAGCGCATAGAAATCAGCAACTGCACGGCGGGCCGGATGATGGCCCGAAACGGGCAATGTGACCGCGGGAGGGTAAATGGCCAACACTATATTAGAGGATATAAATCCTGAACCGCGGCCGTATACCGCCCAATTTCCCTCACTTACCACATGCCAAGTATACAATGAAATTTACAAATTTTGTTGTCTGACTTTTGCATTAAAACTTCATTGCTCATCTTTAGGCTTAACGTAACTAGTTTGGCCAAAAAACTAGTTTGGCCGGTAACATATATACAAGGCCGTCAACAGGGTGGATAACGGGGGGACTCGTCTGGGCCCGCAGTCCTTCGAAGAGGCCCGCATATTCTTAAAATCGCTATTTAAAAAAAAAATCATTCTTGAAAATAAATAATAACGGTTGAAATATACAGGGCCTTTGCGTTTTTTCGTTCACTAGTAAGGACTGTCCCAGAAAAAACTTACGTTTTATTTTTCAGTTATAAAAACATACCCAATAAACTTTTTGGTCTTTTTTCTTTTTTATTAATAATGACTAGTGTTCAGAATATAAATGACTTAAAACTAAATAACATTTTGTTTTTTTCTATAAAAACTTTTTACGTTTTTCTTAAGGCCCTTTATTAAATTTTGCACAGTTGTTTCATCGAGAGTACGGTACGATCTTTTCCACTTAAATCTGAAGTCTTGTAAGTTTTTTACAGACTTACCACTTTTTCGAAGATCTCTTTTCATTTGAGCCCAATATCTCTCAATTGGGCGAAGCTCTGAGCAGTTGGACGAATTTGCTATTTTTAGTATAAAATTGATGTTTTTACTGTGATACCGTGCCATCGTAGCTTTAGAAAAATGAGAGGTTGCTAAATTAAGCCAGAGCATCACTGTACCCTCATGTGCACGAATAAAAGGTGAAACACGTTTTTCGAGGCACTCGTCTATATAAACTTTGGAATTAATTGTGCGTATCAAAGAAGCTGCTTCTCAGGCCACCGGTGCATATGGCTTACCAAACCACATATTGCTTCGGAAATTTCGAAATTTTTTTCCGTTTGAATTTACTAGGTATATGCTGCTTAAAATCTGCTTTAACGTAAGTTTCGTCGTCCATAACGCAACAATCAAATTTAGCCAGGTACCTTTGACACAATTTTCGGGCTCGCCTCACAGCCATCAACTGCTTTTCATCAGATCCGTCTGGCACTTTTTGAATTCTATATGTCTTTAGATTACTTTTCTCCATTATCCTTTGTACAGCAGATTTTGGTGTACCTGCTCTAGCCGCCAATCTCACACTGAGATGTTGGGATTCTGCCCGAAAAGGCGCTTCACCTTCGCCGCTACCTTTAGGATAGAAAATTCTGGTTTTCTGCCTTAACCTTTTTTTCGGGAACAGGTAGACCCTTCTTATATTTAGAAATAACCGCAAAGAGAGTTTTATCTGATGCACCAACTATTTTTGCTATAGCTGAATATTTTAATTCTGGATTTTGCAGGTATGTGAACAAAATCAATTCGCGGACTTTTTCTTGCTTGCTAAACATCTTTGTCGTTAGAAGTGCTATCTTAAAATGTTATAAATCATATCAAACGTCACTTTATATAGAACAAATATTGTGTCTTTTAAGACGTATAAGATTATCAGGTAGGGTATAATCTTAAAAAAGAAAAACGAAAGTTTTTTCTGGGACAGTCCTTATTTGTAATGAAACTCTAAGTTATCGACTTATCGATACTTTCCAAAACATGCTTTTACCGATTATCAATACACCTTTGCGTGCGGTTGTAGCAAGTGTATAAGTGTATGTACATATATTAAGGCTCGCTCGGATCTCCTCCATATTGATACGAGCTCACCATTAAATTCTATAATATATCCAACACCTGGTTGGCTAGCCACAGTAATTTTACATATGAGTAAGGATGAGTGGGCGGCCTTCAACCGCGACTCAGTTGTTGTTGTTGTTCACGTCGCTGTTGTTGTAAGGACTGTCCCAGAAAAAAATTACGTTTTGTTTTTTTAGTTCAATCGTAGCTTTAGAGTAATGATGCCAGAACATCAAGGTGCCCTCGTATCCCCGAATAAATGGTAGAAGACGTTTTTCGAGGTACTCGTCTATATAAACTTTGGAGTTGATTGTCCCTTGCGTAACAAAGAAGCTGCTTCTGAGGCCAGAGGTGCATATGGTCTGCCAAACCATATATTGCTTCGGAAATTTTTCTTTCTTTGAATTTACTAAGCACCTTCACCTTCTTCGGTGATGTATAATATTCGTGCCCAGGTAGCTGCTTAAAAATCTGTTTTAACGTAAGTTTCGTTGACCATAACACAGCAATCAAATTTAGTCAGGTACCTTTCATACAATTTTCGGGCTTGCATTTGAGTCATCAACTGGTTTACATCAGGACGATGATCTGGTACTTTTTGAACTTTATAAGTTTTAAGCTTACTTTTCTCCTTTATCCTTTGTACAGTAGATTTTGATGTACCTGCTCTAGCCGCCATATCTCGCGCTAAGGTGTTGGGTTTCTGCTTCGAAAGGCGCTTTACCTTCGCCGCTACCTTTGGGTTAGAAAATTCTGGTTTTCTGCCCGAACCTTTTTTTCGGCTAACAGGTAGACCAGTGATGGCATTTGTGATTTGTGGGAATGTACTGAATCGAGACTTGAAATGTACTTTTTAGAGGCCGAATGTACTTTTTTTTGTCTTGAACATCAAATTTTGCTAAAATGTGCACAAAATTTTTCCGAACAAAGTACTAACAAAAAAAAAAAAAAGGTCCTCACTTTTCCCATCTCAAAAACACTAGCAAAATGTGATATATTTCACTTAAATTACAAAATCTACACATAGCAGTTAGTTTAATTTTTTCCATTTACTTACACCAAAAAAAATTATTAATATAAATCTGCACATTATTGCGATTATTTTTTCATTTACTTAAAAGAAAAGGTCATTATTATAAATTATACAAATGTACCGAAAACGTACTGAAAATGCGGCAAATGTACTGAATGTACTGAAAACTTGTCGAATGTACTGACGACGATTTTTCAGGGCGCAAATGTACCGAAAAAAGTACAAATGTACCAAAAATGCCATCACTGAGATAGACCCTTCTTATATTTAGAAACAACCGTATAGACAGTTTTATCTAATGCACAGACTATTTTTGGTATAGTTGAATATTTTAACTCTGGATTTTGCAGGTGTGTGGACAAAATCAGTTCGCGGACTTTTTCTTTCTTGCTAGACATCTTTGTCGGTAGATGTGCTATCTCCAAGTGTTATACATCATATTAAACGTCACTTTATATGGAACAAATATTTTGTCTTCTTAGACCTATAAGATTATCAGGTAGAGTATAATCTTAAAAAATAAAAACGTAAGTTTTTTCTGGGACATCCTTAGTTGTCCTCAAAGAGTTTTCAAAAAAATTGTATTGACGAATATTTTTACATTCCGGTAAAAAATATGTTAATATTAAAGAAATTGCTACAAATGATACATTATTTCAAAGAAAATGAATTGGGCTTTCTTGTGTTGCAAAAAAATGATCAGTTAATAATAAACTACAAAAAAATAATAATATTTGTATAGCGATTTTATGCCATATTTAATTACCTTTCATATGATACCAATATTTTGGAAATCTATCCAGGAGTTCCCGACTTTTACCGCTTTTTATAAAAAATTTGGAGCATTTGAGCTAAAGTAAACTTAGGGGCCGTTCAAGTATTACATAACGCACTTAGGGAGGGGGGACTTCGAACAACGCGTTACGCTGCGAGTTAAAAATATCTTGTTTTATTTATTATTTTCGCAAACGCGACTAAAACATTACAAAAGTCGCTAAAATGACTTTCCGGTACATTGCGCAACATAATTGTGACTTTTAGGTAAATATGGTCACTTGGGTGATACCGTAACGTTTAAGGAGAGGGGGGGTGCTCAAAAATCTTCAAAAATTGCGTTACGTAATACTTGAATGACCGCTTAAGCCAAAAAATGAAAAACTTTAAAAAATTTAAATAAACTGAAGATTTCAAAATTTTGAATTTTAAAAATTGCAAATAATAGAAAACGTAAAAATATTGTCTGTATGTCCATGCGATTTTAGCGTTCGGTGAAGACGCATGTTTTTGAAGTTTTTTTTTTGAAAAAAAAAAATGTTTGGTGATCATTTTTTTTTGTGAGCAATTAAATCCTCTTGTTTTGAAATAAGTAAGTGACTTCCATAAATTACGTGAAGTTTTTTTGAAAATTCGGATCCCTCCCCTCGGTGAGATCTGAATTCAAATAGAATTGGCTAAAAATTGTATTATTTTATAAACAGTGGGAAGCAGAACTGTACGGATGTTCTGCATTTCTGCCGTGTTTTATCTTTTCCTTTACCTGATGTTTTTGAATGCGTTCGTACGCATAGTAACACTATGGAAATGCAAGACATCCGGACAGTTTTGCTTCCCACTGTACATTTATAAAAAAATAAGAAAAATTTCGAAGGATTGTTTATTCAGGCTTACGAAATGTTACATGTCGAGTGGACATGTATGTACTTCTTTTTTCTGTGAAATAAACATTAAACGTATTATCATTTCCTTCCGCTAAAGAGTTTAACTGGAAAAATCTCGTTGCGATTGCTGTATTTTTAAGGGTTCTAGAGCTGCCCAAAGTGGAAAAAAGCATATGGGCAAGGATTGATTTTGTGATACAAAATGCTATCTATTTTCATTGATCCCTCCTCCCTCTTGGTGAGATTTGGTAAGCTTTTTCCGGACTCCCCCCCCCCCTATTTTGACTCACGTAATTTATGGACTTCCCCTAAGCACAAATTAGTTCATTAGGATTAAGTGATTTAGATAAAAAACATTTATTTCACCAACACTTGCTGAGGGCAATATGAACTATGAATGTTTGGTCTATTATGGACTGGTGATCCATATTACTATTAGAAGTACTTATTTTTTATTTATAGTCTATTTAAAATGTATCATGATAAATCTGGGAGCCAGAAACGAAAAGAGCGAGAGGACCGATGTAGATTAAGAAGAACCAGTAATTGAAAAAATTTTGTCGCAGGAGCTGCAGCAATGGGGAATTAAACACAAGTGTCTAGGAATTGTTTTGATGATCTTCTAAAAATATTAATATCCCACGATATGCCACTGCCAAAAACATCACAAAGCTTGTTACCAAAAAGATGCACTATAACAAGAACTGTAACTCCCGGAACATACGTTCATTTTGGATTAGAAAGGCAGCTAATAAAATTATCAAGTTTCTTGAAAAACAGAAACGAAGTAATAGTTGATATCGGTATAGATGGGCTTCCTCTATATAAAAGTTCAAGTTTAACTTTGTGGCCAATTTTAGCGAAACTTTTTCCACAGCTTAATACCAAAGTTATGTTGATAGGAGCTTACTTAGGTAAAAAGAAGCCATGTTCGGTGAACAATTTCCTGCATGATTTTATTGCAGAAATAATTAAATTAAAAAATGAGGGAATTATAATTTGTGGTCGAACCTTAAAAGTTGAAATACGAAGTTTCATTTGTGATGCCCCAGCTAGATCATTCATTAGTCAAACTGTTGGTCACACATCATTTCATGGATGCAGTAAATGCCAGCAAATGGGCAGAAAAATAAATAATACGGTCGAAGAAGGCTTCAAGGAAAGAGCGTATGGCGAATATCATAAAAACAGCCAGGGCACGGAATTGTCACTTGAAGAAGTTGAAATAAAAATGGTGACACAATTCCCACTAGATCCTATGCATCTTTTGGACATTGGAGTGTGTAAAAAAAATGCTTCTTTGCCTAATGAATGGAAATACACAGTATAAACTTAAGCCCTACCAAATAAAAATTGTATCGGATAAATTAAATTCCTACAGCCCTCATATTCCAAAAGAATTTGCAAGGAAGAATAGACGCTTAGAAGAAATATGTAGATGGAAGGCAACAGAATTTCGGCTCTTTATCCTTTATACTGGCATAGTCGCATTAAAAAATGTTGTAGATGATAATGTATTTTATCATTTTACATTATTACATTGTGCATATAGGTTGTGGTCTACAGAGAATATTTTCAAAAAAAAAACTTAAGCACGGTGTCTGAAATGATTAAATATTTCGTTGAACAATTCCCGGACATTTATTCTGCAGAAAAAGTTTCTTACAACGTTCATTCTCTTCTGCATTTAACAAAATGCATAAACACATTTTCAGCATATGAGTTTGAAAATTTTATGCAGCATTTAAAACGTTTAGTGAAGAAGCCAACACAAATATTGGAGCAGATAAATAATAAAATTTATAACGATAATTTAGTTAAAGAGAAATTGTTGGGTGCGAAAGAAAATAAATATGGCAAAATAACTTCTTTTACAACTTCAAAATATTATCTTAGCCTGAAAACTCCTGATAATTACTGTTTTGCCAGACAGGTTTTGGAATGAGGATAAACGAATTTTTGAAACAGAACGATAAAATTTTTATTTCTGGTAAAAGGTTACTAAACTGTAGAAGTTACTTTAGTGAACCATGCGACTCTTTTACCAATCTTAGCATTTTTGTTTCTGATTCAGAAAGTACCGTAGATGAAATATTTGAAGAAAACTTTATTCTTTTTAAATTGTTGTGCCTTCCATCAGGCTCATCATTTTTGTATATTCCTATTTTGCACACAAGAGCTGATTAACATATAGTCCAAGAGGTAGCATTTCGTTTTTTATGGTCATTTCATCCCGTTTAATTTTTTTGTACTTGATAGTTCAAATGTGGCTAATAATCAAATTAAATTATGATATTATTTCCTGAAAGGGATAATTCAAAATAAGAATCAAGCTGGATGAAATGATTATGTCATTGACAATGCTGCCTCCCGGACTAATAACATAAATATTAAAACTTATTAAATTTTAGCTGTATTACAACTCTTCAATTTAAATTTCACAGAACTAACAATATGAAAAACATAACCTTCACAACTGCAACAGCGTTTCAAAATCAAAATGAAATACCACGTAAGTTCAAATTAGCTTTATATTGAAAAAGTGCTTTATATCGTCACCATCTCATTTACAGATAATATTTGCGCTTCTTGCACCACTTTAAAAAATTAAGTTGAGTCTATAACCAGTAAGCATCTTTTTCAGTTTCTTATTTAATATCAGTTATGTATGTATGTATATTTATATGTAAATCTATTAATCTAACTCTTGTTTGCAGAGAGCGTTGAGAGCTGCAAAGTTTTATTAGAAAATTTAATTAAATCGCAGGCTGCAACAAATGTCATGACTAAGGACATTATGAAGCACAAGAAAAAAAGCTTAATTTTTCCAATCAAAGATATCGAACAATTGGATAGTATTGAAAAAAAATTGAAGATAAACGTGACGAGATGTTTTTTATAATTTAATTTTACTTAAGGATACCTTTCAATACATTGTAACTGTTGCTGATGCGCCTTTTGTAATTCTAATTTTTTTTCAGATTGCTATTATCAGTCCCCTTCTGACAGGGAATTTTAGTAAATGCTTAACCAAAATTATTTCGGAAAATGTGCTGCTTGCGGCATAAAAAAAACGTGCCTTTAAAGATCTATTTAAAATCAACAGTATTTTCTTTCATAAGTATTTTTATACCCATTCTATACAATAATGTAATGAAATTTTTATCATTTAATTTTCAGATTGTCTCTCTAAGGAGACAAATATTAAAATATTCCATTTTTTTTATGTAAAAGACAAATGAGCAGAACATCTATTACATATTGTGTGATTTGGTAGTGCATGTTGTATTTGATGGTAAAGTATTCAACGAAAGTACCAATTATTTTTCGATTATTTGTCGTGCATGTTATATTTGATGGCGAAGTATTAACGAAAACGCCAATTATTTTTCAATTGTTTGTAATGCAAAGAATCATGCACTACTTTTGCTATGTCATCGCCGTGTTAAAAATCATGTACCTATTCTAGAGGCGATAGAAACCCTATGAGATAGATGAAAGTTTATATTACTATCGATTACCAAAATCTGCTGGGATAAAGCAATATTCAATACTTGTATATATCTATAGTAAACTTTTTTGGACATAAATTCAATGTAACTAATTACCACCCCCCCCCCAAAATTTGGCCCTGGATCAGCGCCTGGCAACAGCGCTTGCTATATCATCTCCATTTCGTCCACTATGTACTTCAGTCCTTTAAGCACAGTAAGTAATATTCGGTTTGTTGACAAAACAAGTTGTTGTTGTCATATTATAAACACTGAGTTTTCTTTTATAATAAAACGAAGAAGCATTTCCTTTTGGTAGTGAAAAAACACTTTGGAGATCATAGCACACAATTACGACATTCGGATCAATCAATTTGTCTGTCCAGGTCTCTTTCAGCTTTCATAGATAATTTTTCATCTCTATGAATAAACTTATATGCACGTACGGCAAAACAATATTTAAAATTGCTATTTTTATTGGTTTATGTACATATGCACTTAATACACTGATCGCATATGTACGTCAAAACAATAGTAAATCTTTATTTCGTCCATATAGACGTATGTCCGTTACTAGGCAACATAAGACAAACCAATAAAACGTAAAAATATATAGAAAATTTGTCGAGCATCCAAATTTTTGGCGTTAAAGACAATCCAATACTACGACTAGCTTTTTTAGGGGATATACGACAAAAATCATACTGGATAACTTATAACTGGAAAGTGATAGGTCAAAATGGATAAAGACCTAAACAGAATTGGGACGTGCAATATCGTCCAAATTATTCCTATACGTTTGTAGTGAGTAAGAAATTGACACTAGCAAAATTTATCGCAGAGAAATAGAACAGATTCTATTTTTTGGTGCGATTTGACACATAATATAAATCGCACGTCCCAATTCTGTTTTTAGCTTAAGAGATTTAGAAAGAGCATACTCGGAAACATAAAGCTGTATCCCTAGGTAAAAAAAAAACGTAAACGCCAAAACAATATTCAGCCGACGAGTTGTTCTTGAGAAGAAGAGGGTGCAATAGTGGTGGCAAACTATCGATGGCACTTTCGATAGTTTAAATTTGTTGCCACTATCGATGGTTTTCTAAGACTATCGAATATTTTCACTATCGAACATTTGTCACCACCACTGCAAATGGGTTTTCTTTGTTCCAGCCACATTTACAATTTACAGACAGCAATGGTGTTGCTGGTTGGTAAATTTAGAGTATTAACCGATATAATGACGAAAGATTAATACTCTTAAAAACGAATTAAAAAAAGTGCTCAGAATTTCGGCTTCCCTGACACTCAAAAGGCCGAAAAGTTTAGATACAAATCGTATCAGGACAAGGATCCTAAGAATAAATCAGTAAAGTGATGAGCATATCAGTTTAAGGCCCCAATATGTCAATATGAACTCAATTGAAAAATAAAATAAAAACGTTCAAATAAGAGTTATTAAGAAAGAGTGGACAGAAAAATACCGGAAGGACATGATTTACTTTTTTACACGAATTTGATTTAACGCGATTCAAAAAAAGTGTTGCGTTCGGTTTTTGCGCGAATTGATTTGATTTAACGCGATACAACAATACATGAGCATGAAAATGAAGTTGAAGTTGAAATTCTGAGTGATGACAATGACATTCAAGTTTCTCAAAAAAGAATGCGTGTTATACCAGAAAATAATACCGATTAAATAATGCTTTAAAATATATTTACCTGTTTATATTTTATCAAAATGAATTGTTTTGTTTTTTAACTTCTCTTGAGAAGTTATTATAATAGGTCCGAAAATCGAAATAGGTAATTTTGTGTTTTCTTTACGTTTCAAGACCTCGACAATCGCTTACAAGTATTTTTAGAGTGATGTCTGTGTGTGTGTGTGTGTGTGTGTACGTATGTAGACATATTTTGGCTTTCGTTTCCTCAATAACTACCGGGCAGAATTTTTTGATGACCATATCAATCGATACGCCACGTCATGACTTAGATCTGAAAGGAGTCTGGAAAAAATCGGTCCAGCGGTTCGTTTTTTATTCATAAAAAACTGACTTTTTTATGCACGCAATATAAATTTCATATAAAAGTATGGATTCGTAGAGTTGAAATAGATATTCATCAGAATGCCTATGTATTTGTTTAATCTAGATAAATAGTGCCATATTGTAATCATAAGAAAATCGGTTCGGCAGCAAGTACCGTACAAGCAACTTCTCTTGAGAACAATTCTTTCTGTCCGGTAGTTATTGAGGAAACGAAAGCCAAAATATGTCTACATACGTACGTACATACGTACACACACACACACAGACATCACTCTAAAAATACTTGTAAACGATTGTCGAGGTCTTGAAACGTAAAGAAAACACAAAATTACCTATTTCGATTTTCGGACCTATTATAATAACTTCTCAAGAGAAGTTAATATTCTCAAATGATTTTCGAAGTATCGAAACATTAAAAAAAAGAATTGTTCTCAAGAGAAGTTGCTTGTGCCGTACTTGCTGCCGAACCGATTTTTTTTGTTGATTTCTTGTATGTTGCATGAATTTTCTTTTTGATTATTTAATATTTTTATTGCATTTTTTCTTTTTTCTATGTAATTTATTAATAAACATAGTATTTAATAAGTCACAGCGCCTATAAAAACGATAATTTTTTATACTTTTATGTCATTATTTTGGTTGATTTTTCAAATGTGGTCCAATCCCCTACTTTTATATGGATACTTAAGCATGCCATACATTTTTCATGAAAAAACAGGAAAAATTAGAGAAAAAATGTCATTTTACAGGATTTAATTTTTCAAAAACAGGATTGATTACAGGATAAAATTTTTCTTTCTTTTTGAAGGAGATTAGATAGTAATTGTTGTGTGTGAATAATTCAATTTAATCAGAGTTTTCGTCCATGTATTCCTCGTCTGATTAATTTTCGATTCGTTCAGTTTCAACAAAATACTTGTCTTTCGCTTTGATTTTTCGCAGCATGTCCGGTTTTTTTTTCCAATTGTAAAAATCAATGCACGATATGTTTAAATTGATCTTAGTGGTCAGAATGGCTTTTAAAGCCATGGTTGGAAGAATCAGTATTGACACATAACGTCGATGCGATAACTCTTCCGTGATTATGCTGTTTGCCTCCGGTGCGAAAATGTTTCCGACGATAGCTTGACATTTCGTTCTCGACAGCTTAAATTTTTTTAGTCTAAAATATGCACGAAAAATATTCGTAGTATAATCTGCCGATGCGAAACTGTGATTTCCATTAATAATGTGAAATTGCAATCAATTGCACCTGTGGCGCTATCAAACGTTGAATTCGTCAACTTTTTGGCTGGAAAAAACTGCGTTGTTGTGTTTTGTTGATTTCAAGTGTCGACCAATATCAGCGTTGCCAC
The DNA here is from genome assembly GCA_963662105.1 of Meiosimyza platycephala. Taxonomy (NCBI): domain Eukaryota; kingdom Metazoa; phylum Arthropoda; class Insecta; order Diptera; family Lauxaniidae; genus Meiosimyza; species Meiosimyza platycephala. Next base: position 63,520,155 of record OY759211.1, on the reverse strand, counting down.
CGGATGCTATTGAAAAATTTCCATTGTACTTTTTACAAAACACTATTACTTTAAGTGCTTTCCAAAAATGGATATTTTTCTTTCAGTTTGTCGCCGAGAACGGATCGGCCTTTCGTCGATTTCACAAAAAAAAAATTTACCGAACACAAGTCACAAATTATCAAAAAAAAAACAGCAGTTTTTGAATAAAGGCGTGATCCCATAGAGTCCGTCAAGTCCGTTGCGTCAAAGTATACAACTGACAACTTAGATGATCTCTATCCATTTGTATGAAGTACGGCCGAATCAATACTTATCCGTCAACGCAACGCATGAAGTTGATCAATTTTCAACTTTTTACGTACGTTGAATACGTTGACAACTGCGAGTTTGTGTGAAATATAAATAAAAAAGGAAAATAAGAAAATAAAAATTGTTCTCATATAAAAAAAATACATTAAAGCAGAATATATAGGAGAAATTTCGTAATTTATCAAACGAAAAGCTGTTTGTTGATTTTTCGTTTGTTTTGAATGCGTTGCAGACGTATTCTTTGGGCCGTCTACTTCCTTTATTTCCGTCTTGTCAGTTATATGCGTTGACGCAACGGACGTGACGGACTCTATGGGATCAGGCCTTAACACTTTGTTTCGAAGGCACTGCCAACAATCGTAAAACAAGTTAAAATAAATGGAAATTTTGACGAAAATTTTTAAAATTCTTAAAACTTGGAAAATAATTGATATGGTAATGCCTTACTTGACAACTTTTTTTATAAAACAGTTGTGATCACGTTATCAATGTAAGAGTTTTCGAACACAAACTAACGAGAACAAACTAAGCGAGAAAATAATACGTAACTTTCAAGAAAAATGTAAAAACCAAATCCATCTCAAACCATCGTCGGAGTGACCTCAAATTGCGGAATTGATTGCCGATTAAATATGTTGTTTTTCAAAGTAATTAAGGAATTATACCGTTCATCGATTTGATTGAAAATTATTTTTTGCTAAGTTATGCCAATTTAAAGTTTTAGTGTCAGAGCTAGAAAAATCGTTGAAAATTGTTTCAAAATAGTCGCATTTTAGTCCAAATCAAAATAATTAGCTTTTGTCTTATGATTCTAATAGAGCTTCTGATTCTCTGTCAGAATCTTTAAGAAATTTTGAAAATTGTTGAAAATTGGCGGAGTTGCAGCGCTTTTTATGAAAAAAAAACAAGGCTGATTTTCTCAAAAACCCCAATATTTTTTTCGTTTAAAATTTTATAGTGGATTTGTATTAATATGATAAAGAAATTACATGAGTTTAATGCCAAATAAGCAAATAACAAAAGCAACTTTCCAAATTACTTCCTGCAAATCCTGCTTGCATTCTGCATACTTTTTTTTCACCGCTATTTTCGTAATAACATTTTATTATGGGAAATATATAAAAACATTGTACGCAAATATAGCAATTTCACTGACTGTACTTCTGTGGGTTTTGTATGTTTTGTTTGCTTGACTTTGCCAGCGAAAAAGCTATATGTGGTTACAATGTTTTTATATATTTCATATGATAAAATGTTATTACGAAAACAACGGTGAAAAAAAGTATGCAGAATGTAAGCAAGATTTTCAGAAAGTAATTTGGAATATTGCTGTTGTTATTTGCTTTGAAAATAGTACCGTAGAGTGGCTTGGCAATAATGAAAAAAAAAATTGACATTTTCATTTTGGGGAAAAAAATCTCCTGACCTCAAATGTGGGTTAACTGGCATTAAACTCATGTCATTTCTTTATCATTTTAATAAAAATTCACAGTAAAATTTTAAGTGAAAAAAATATTGGGGTTTTTGAGAAAATCAGCCTTGTTTTTTTTCATAAAAAGCGCTATAACTCCGCCAATTTTCAAAATTTCTTAAAGATTCTGACAGAGAATCAGAAGCTCTATTAGAATCAGAAGACAAAAGCTAATTATTTTGATTTGGATGAAATATATTGAATTGTTTAATCGGCAATCAATTCCGCAATTTGAGGTCACTCCGACTGCATGGTTTGAGATGGATTTGGTCTAAAGTTTAAAATAAATACAGGATAATTACAGAATTTTTCACAAAAACACAGGATATTCGCTGAAAATACAGGAGTATCCTGGAAAATACAGGATAAATGGCATGGTTATGGATACTGTATCTTTTTTTATGCTATTTTTTTTACGCGGATTTTTCGAGAACTTATCTATCGCAGCGCGTCCTCCCTGGAAGTACGTGAGCATGAGAAACTTGAAGTGCTACGAGGCAGGAATGATGCTCAAAAATTTTACCAACAAGTCAAGCGTCTGACCCAAGGTTTCAAGCCCGGAGCATCTACCTGTAAAGATGAACACGGAAATCTGGTTACGGATACGCAAGGCACACTGAGATTATGGAGGGAACACTGTTCCAAGCTGCTTGCTGGCGATGACTCCACCAATCCCGCCTTTGGAGAAACTAACCCGATGAACCAATCAACGACGATGGTGTGGACGTATCACCACCTAGCCATGACGCGGTACGAGTTGTGATACAGCGACTTAAGAACAACAGAGCGGCCGGTGCTGACGGCCTGCCTGCTGAATTGTTCATGACCGGTGGCAATGAGCTGATAGGGTGTATGCATCAACTCATCTGCAAAATATGGCTAGCAGAAAGCATGCCCGACGATTGGAATCTCAGTGTCCTTTGTCCTGTACTGAATAAAGGTGACCCTACAATCTGCGCGAACTACCGGGGAATCAGTCTTCTTGCCATCTCATACAAGGTCCTGTCGACCGTACTGTGGGAAAGACTTAAGCCGTTCGCCAACACACTGATTGGGCCTTATCAGTGCGGCTTTAGACCTGGTAAGTCCACCATAGACCAGATCTTCACACTACATAATAATAATAAAAATAATAATAATAATAATAATAGAGTTTAGCTACTACAGCTATTAGCTTTCTTAGCAATTTTAGCTTGAAGCTTTAAAACCAAGTAAAAAGCTTATATATTAAAGGAAATGAAAAAATTATACATGCAATTAATTTGTTATATATTTATAGTTTTTTCTTAGCTTTATCGCACTTTCTCAACATACCCACCCAGATCATATGTATATAAACATACAAATGCATTAATGTAATTGTATGGATTTATTTATATGATCTAAGGCATAAATGTTAGAAAAAATTTACCCATCATGCGGTGGGGCTCGGACAACACAAACATAAAGACCAACAACCATTAAGCTACAAAATTAACTATAGTTATTTTTCAATCTAAGCTTGAGTTGACCTTTTGACAAGCTAATATTATATATATCGCAATTATTAATGAGAGTAGTCATGCGATTAAAAGGAGCTGTAGCTATATAATTAGTTCTACTAACTGGTTGGTAACATATCTGATATTAGTTACGATTACTCCTACGATTACTGTTAAAATGAATATATTTCAGAAGTTCTGGCGCCGCAAGTGACCCAGTTACAAGCTGATGTAAATAAAGTATACCAGCAATATTTCTACGGGAACTCAAAGACTGCATACGTAATAACTTTAAACGATCCTCATAAGGAGGAAGGTTTAAGAGGTCATTCCAATTTAAGCCCTTGAGAGCAAACCGAACAAAATTTTTTTGGACTCGTTCTACTCTATCTATATGTATATTGTAATATGGAGACCATACTTGGCTAGCATACTCTAAGTGAGGACGCACAATTGTATTATATAAAGCATCGACATGTATACCAAGGTCTTTGACTATATCGACACGACAGATTTTCATATCATTAATTGTATAATCAAATTCCACATTACTTTTCTTTCTAGAGAAGATCATAGTTTGGCATTTATCAGGATTTAAATGTAAGCTATTTTTAGAACACCAAACTTCAAATGATTTCAGGTCAGACTGAAGGGCAAAGGTGCCATTATCCACCTTCACAGTTCTGTAAATTTTCATATCATCAGCATATATAAGCAGATGAGAGTTTTTGATTACATGAGTAACATCATTGATAGCCAAAATAAACAGGAGCGGTCCCAGGTGACTTCCTTGCGGAACACCTGAAAACGCTGTAAAAGGGGATGATAACACCCCTCGAAATCTTATTCGGTAAGAACGATCAAATAAATAAGATTCAATCAGTCCGACAAAATTTAAAGGAAATCCTAGTTTCTTTAATTTAAACAAAATCAAACAATGTGGTAATTTGTCAAATGCTTTACTAAAGTCTGTGTAGATACAGTCTACTTGCAACCCAGAATCAATTGATTCCAAATTATCACCATTACAACTTGATGAAGAATATACGTGCTCTTTTCTCATTAAATAGTTGTGCAGGTAACAGCATGCCGTTGGCACCTTTGTAGCTTTCTGTGGACTTAGGCTAATAGCTTTTTGGAAAACTCCAAATTTTGTAGCAAGTATACCAAAAGAACACTTAACCACAGATCTAGCTTTGGATAATCGCCGGTTATATAGTTGTTCTTCGTTTGTAGCTGATATTTGTGGATATGGTTTCATAAGGTTCGTGCTTAAAGCAAAGGCTTCGTCTCCTATAAAGACATATGGATATTCTTCCAATGTATTAGGTAGAGCTGACGGTAGTGGCAAATTCAAACGACCTTGTTGCAAATGTTCCCAAAACTTTGTGTAAAACAGAACACCACCATCTGATACACGTCCATTGCATCCGATGTCAATCATAATGAACTCTTTTTTAGCATTTGCAATTGCCATAAGGACGATACTATAGGTACCTTTGTAATTATAGTACAAGGATCCTGAACCAGGTGGATGTCTTATTTTAATATGCTTGCCGTCAATTGCTCCGACACAGTTGTAAAAATTGTGGAGTTTTTCAAAATCATCAGCAACACTTTTCCATTCATGTGTTGTAGTTGGCATCTAAAAAAATTAAACAAATTTATTAGATAATTTATATTTACATAAGTATTTTTTATATTTTCAGGGCGTGGTTTCTAATTATGAGGATGATTCGGTAGAAGCAGGTTCGACAAGCCGTTCTCTGGAAGAACTAGACGACTCATCTTTTTCGTCTGTTGGCGTTATACTTCCACCAAAGAAAAAATTCAAAAGTACCTATATAGCAAAACAAAATAAGCTCATTGAAAAAGCCTGTTCATTACTGTCTGAGAAACCACAACCATCAACTAGTAATGTCAACGGAACAGCAATTTATTGGAGCGAAAAATTGGAAAAGCTACATCGAAATCAAAGACTGTTCGCAGAAAAAGCCATCAACGACATTTTCTTTGAAGCAGAGCTGGGCACGCTGGACAGATATTCTGTACAAATAAATGTGAATTCGGGTTCAAGAGTAACATCACCGGAGCCATATATTTTCCAATCCACACCTTCACCGGACTCTAATATTTTTATGTCGCAATCCAATGAGCACAGTGGTTTACGAGCTGAGTGCCCACGTGCACAACCTCCCGTTGTGATCTACCAAGGAAACATAGGTGCAACTCAAGACGTATATATTACGAATAAGCGTTCATTAAAATCACTTTTTTCAAGTTTTGATGACGAATAAAAACATGTTTGTATACTAAAGTTTCTAATAAAAATTAAAAAAATATTACAAAACTTCCGCTTTATTTACTTTAATATAATCTTTAAGAACATATATTAACGCTTCACATGTATCTACGACAGCTTGGCTTATTGACTCTCGTGACATAATTGCTGTAAACCTCTCATTTTTAAAGTATCTGTGAAAAAATTATGATAAGATACGAAATATTTACAATAAAATAAAAAAACGTACGTCCCAGTTGCAAAATAATGCAAGCTCAGTGCTAACTTTTCTCTTGGCGAAATTGCTTTCCTCATAACAGTGTCTTGCTTTTTCAAAAATGGGGTGACTAATTCCAAAATATTCCCAAAACTTTCATTAGACATACGAAAGTAATTTTAGTAATCATCCATTTCTTTATAAAGAACAATTGTGTTCAACAAGTTTAAATTGGTGTATTTTTCTCGATCTAGAAACCATTTTTTACTCCATATCTTTCTATGCAATTTTGGCTTCAAAGAAAAAGCCAACAAGATGGCCAAACTGGCTTTTTTTATGTTTTCTTGCGACATCTTTTAATTGACGAACCACTCAAAATAAAAATCATATGAATACTGACACGATATATATTGAATGTGTAGCATTCGCGTGCGATCCATCAATCCATCAATATATATTGTGACTAAATTTTGTGTAGATAAAGTCACTTTTCCTGAGTTCCGACACTTTAACCGAACATTAACTGCCAAAATACTGAAAAGCGCAGTTTGACTTTATGGTAACATTTTAGTAACTTTTGTGTACCAAATTGATCCTATTTAGGACAAATTTTAGGCACAATAACTACACAGTTCTCTTCAAAAGTTACCTGACCGTAACCACGATATTTAAGACACAATGTCAGTAAATGTGACCTTAAAAATGTGACCATATCGGCTCAATTGCCATAGTACTCAAATTTAGTTGCTATCGTTACATATGTAACCGTAGAGTCACACTACGAACTTTGTGTAGTTAGAGACACTTTTTTGGTCACATTTGTGTATGTATCGTAACATATACAGCAGAGCGGTTCAAAAAAAATTTTGTTTTTTACGATATGTCAGCTGATATCTATAGCGTTACACGTCTTGACAAAGCTCCTCAAAGGATTTTCATCAATATTGAATACTGGATTTTTCTTTTTCTTCGTCTTCGTCTTTTTTTTCGGTTATAATCCCCACTTTGTTTTGGGATTATGACAACTTCTAAGGATGGATATAGCCGGTGTTGGATTTTTGGGAGTCTTAAATCCTGAGCTGCGGCCGTAGGCCGCCCACTTACACGGAAAAAACACCAACTCAAATTTTACTAAAAATTAATAGGAGATTATAAAAATTAAAATCTGAAAACAAATATTACTTTTTTATACATAGTAATAAATAGAAAATCCTTATTAAAAATTCTATTGTAGTTTGTAAATATTTTCATTTTACATTTTTTAATAAGTGCATATTAAAAATTATTTTTTTCATTTTAATTATCACCTAAAAACTTTGAAATTTTACAAAGAATTTATTAAATTTTAATAAATTGCCACATTATAATTTTTATATATTTCATATTGTAATATACGATTCCCGCTTTATAATTTTTAAAAAGTAGTTATAGAAGAATTATTTCAAGATTATTAATTTTTATAATATTGAATTTTATTTCTCTTTTGTGTTTAATTTGTACTCTGTTTGAGTTCGCAACATGTTCATGCAAAAAAATAAATATATAAGGCTTGCCAAACTCTTACTTATTGGCTTTGAAGTAATGTGTTGAACAGAATTAGGACGGGGTCGGGAAAGCGGCAACGGAAACTCGCTGGCCGTCCCAATTTTGTTCAACACACAAAAAAATTTAAAAATAAATTTCAGTTATTATTATTTCATCATAAAAACTTTATAATGTACTTTTTAAAAAATAGTACAGTCCTATTAAAATATAATAAATTATTGCAGAAATTTTAAAATCTACTTTGTAAAAATTAAAAACTTGCATTCGAAAAATTAATGCCTGCTTGATGCAATTTTTATATCACGTTTAGTAATTTTTAATAGACACTCGAACCGTTTCTAAATTACTAAATTACCTACTAGTTTTTCTTAAATTTTGATTAATATTTACAATAATTTCGAGTTTCGTTTTTTCCGTGAACCCCTACTCTTATGAAAAATTACTGTGGCTAGCGAACTAGGTGTTGGATATGTTATAGACTGATCCGTGGCGAAGCCGCCGCGAAGCCGGTGTTGGATTTTTGAAAGTTTTAAATTACTGTAGCTAGCGAAGCCGGTGTTGGACATACTCGATATCGATGCATTCTGACATGTTGACGGCGCCGCGTTTCAAAACAAATGAACCAAAAATATGTTTAAAGAGTCCAATGCTTAAATGAATCATACTTGCATACATCTAGCTGTAAAACTAACGGATGATTTTTCAAAATAACCGATTCTTAGACTTAAAAGTTGCAATAACAAAATTATTGTTATGGGGACTATGTCTGCATCAGTTTCGTACATAATCGCCATAGCTTTGGGGATTATGTCCGCTGTTTTATGGGGATTATGTCCGAAAATGTTGCGGTCATAACCCCCATACCGAAAATGGGAATTATGTCCGAATAATTTGCGGACACAGTCCCCATTTACGAAATGGGGATTATGTCCGTGGGGATTATGTCACGGCACCTACAAGCTTCTGTATGGATTGTAACCTGCATATAACGTTGTCCGCTTATAACGACGGAATTTTCGCTTCCTTGGATGTCGCTATAACCGGATTCTACTGTACTAAACACTTATTTTAAAAACTGCGCAAATTATAGGAGTTATCGAATTTTCGAAGGGCTTTCGTTTAAGCGGAAAAAAATACATGAAAACTGATATTATACGGGAGCGTGAAAAAAATGGGATAGCTCGCGCAATTTTTAAAATCAGTAATTTTCTTCAAAGTAGACAACATCGAACAAGCGACGCCTTTGAGGAGCTTTGCCAAGATGTATAATGTTATATCCGCTTAAACATCGTAAAAATCACAAATTTTTTTTTGAACCACTCTAATAGAATTGGAATTATTTAGATTAAACAGCTTCACCCTTAAAGTTACACATAAACTACTTTGTGTAGTTATTGACACATATTTGAACACAACTGTGTAGTTTAAGTCATGCTGACCACACTGTGTACGTAGGAACACAAGTTTTATACCGAATGGTTACAGTGTAGACACAATCGGTCACAACATATGATAAGATCACAAATGTGACTGACGCCATTTTTATATGAAAATTATGGCATCCATTTTGATTTATAATTGTAAATAATATTTAAAAAAATTTTTACATAAATTTATGGCTCAAATTACTTCTATAAGGTTGTAATCATACATACATTTAAAACACCTAGTAAACGTTATAAGATCATTCCAGCATTTTAAAAAGCATTTGATTAATAAAAAATTTAAAATTTTTTTTAATTTATTATTAAATATGGGATATTTTTTAAGCGCATAAGTTTTTTGTTCAACAGAATATTAATATTTACGGTAAAAATGAGCTTCGTTTTAATTTCTACGCATAATATGCTGAATTAAATTCATGTACGAATTTGGGGAATAAAATAGTATATGTAAGTCATAATATTACACATATGTACACTTATAGCTTTATACTAAGCCATTTTATTAGGTATTCCTTCTGAAATTTTATTTGGAATTTTTTTTAAATTGTGTCACTTGGGACATGCCACATTAAAGGCATTTTAACCATAAATATTCATCCGAGGGTTCTTAAAACATGCAGTTAGAATTTTTTAAAAATGAGGTGGAATGTTCAAGAGTAGACGTGAGAAAATTGGTTTCAAGAGTAAAGTCAAATTTAGTTCAAATTAATGCCCCGCACACAAAAAGCGAGAGTTTTTTACAATCACCCATGCACGCTCGATTTCAATGATTTATTTTATAATAAAAATGGCGAACCTTTCCAAAAATATTATTTAGATCTTTCAAAAAAAATTCATCAGATCTTCCAAAAATATGAATCCAAAATAAAAGTTACCATACAACAATAACATAACACGAAGTTGTTTTTCATTTACTCTTTATCATCAAATATCAAGCTCCACTTACATTATGCACACACACACTTATATATTACTATTGCTTTTTATATTTAGTAATAACAAAGCTTAATTGGAAAACAATAACAATTAGAGAGCGAGAAAGAGTAGTAGGTATGTAGATTTTCTACTCCTCGCTACGGCAAGGTTTTTGCAGTTAATCAGTGCAATGCTTGTAAAAATAAAAAAAAAAAAGGAAATCTTTCCACGCGGTTTTTGTTAACCGATCTCGAATCTGATAATTTTGCCGAACTCTGCTCGATGAGCACTTCAATTTGATATCATTTATTACTGTAGCTATTCTAGATCGCGTCAACTAAGCCTTGTCTTTGAGGAATAAATATATAGATTCTTTTTATCATTCGACCTATAAACGAATGAAAAAGCGTTTTCTACAACTAAAAACAATTTTAAATCATGCTGAGTATGTACTTACATTTGTGTTAAAGCAGTTTTTTTAAGAGTTACTGTTAAAAATTTTAAGAAATTTGTTCTAAATTCTTATTTTTTGAACTACAAATGCAGGAAAAAGCTTTTTCTGCAGCTATTAACTTCATTTAATTGAACTGTCTTACCAGATTGTCAATATTTTTTTTTTTTTGTTTCAAAAAATCGTTTGTAACTTTTTATCCTTTGAAAAAAAAAAAACAAAAAATTAAACTTTTTCTACAACTTCAAGCAATTTTCTGTGGAACTGCTTACTTAGATTTTTGAAAAACTTAGTATTTAATCCGAATAAAACTGCATTTCAAGTTTTTGGAATTTCGAAAGTGGGGTGCTTTCTTTTTTCAAAGTTCTTTTTCTCGAAAACGGTTTTACTACAAATGAAAAGAGATTTACTACAAACAAAATGCTACCAATTCACAAAAAAAAAATAAATTTTTTTTTTGACTTCGTGTGCCAAGTTCACATAGCTAACAAGGAGCCATTGTTGTGTGAATATTAGACTCCTCAGTTTGCCATTTTGATTTATTGTGCAACTCGAGGACGTAGTCGCACAGCCATTGTCGCCAAAATTGTTGCTTTAACTAAGAGGACGATGTGCTTTTAGCCGGTCTTCAGGTAAGTCGCCCATGATCTGGGTCATAAGTTTCGGCCGATATCTGAAGTATTACTTTTCGGATTACGTTTCTGGCGTTGATGACCCAGATCCTCTGCCGAAGGAGTCCAATCAAAACTTTTGGTCCTGTGTGAAGGTGCTGGCGGTGTGCGTAGTCTATGAACGAATAAACAAACGGATGGTCCTTTGGCATTAGAATGGGAAAGCGAGCCTCGATGGGAATAGGTGCTTACGCGAGCCGCCCACCAACCCTTAAAATTTGTACCCGTTGATTGAAAATATCTATGTCGCAAAGGAATGGCGACAACTTTTGCAATGATGGAGTGAGCAGTCTACAGTTTTGAATATTTTTAATCTCTCCAGAAAATTTAGTTCTCTGCACCTCAACCGCGATGAATAAAAATGCGTTTTCGAGCTCCACAAGAGTTATTGGAGTAACATGTGAAAGCTTCGATAAACTTTGATCTACTGCAACTTTGTTGAATGCACGATGAATATATGCGACGATCCGCAAAATTATTAATATGATGAGCGACGTTCGAAAAGCTTATCCAGCATTGAGTTCGGAGTGATAATGTTGAATTTGAGTGATAGACCTTTACGACGTTCATTATCAGGAATACTGATGTCTAGTTCAGTAGTAGGCCATGTGCTGCTATCGTTCTCCAAAAATTTCAGCCCATTGAACCAAATAGTGTTAGGCAACTCTGCTGCACTGCAGCCACGAGATACGATGTCAGCAGGATTTAATTTTGAGGAACATGGCGCCATGAAATGCCCAGCGAATGCTCCTGAATTTCCGAAACGCGATTGCCTACAAACGTACTCAATTTCGATACTGTGTTTTCAGCCATATTACAACGATTTTAGAGTCTGTCCAAAAATATATTTTTTCCATGTAGTTGATAAGTTTATCCAAAATGACTTAATTTATGTAAATTGACCCAGAACTTATAAATATTGAATATGAAGCTGATCCGATGTCAGGAACCCGGCCCTCAAGCCACTCAAAGTGTAAAAAGGCTAATATTCTAGTCGAAAATATAATTTTTTTTATTAAAATTAATTCTTTTAAGCTTACTTAACTAAATGAATTCAATTATTTATTTGTGTTATTTGCCGTTAAAGTATGTTTCCAACAAGCTATAATACATCGAAAGTGGTTCATAGATAACCTCATTACGATATTTTTTCTCTTAATTTCTTCTAATATATTTTGAAATTGAAGAGAAAAGACTCGAATTAATCTAAAAGTTATTAGTTTTATTTAATTTACTGAATAATCATATTGCTTGACTTGATAAAATATCACCATCGGCGAATGTCCCTTTTCGGATCGGGATTAGATATGTAATTTGTTTTTATTTTTACTATTACTTGTAGTTGCTGAAAACTAGTGGTTTGGTACAGTTCACAGTCATCTCTCGTCGAGTACGGTCAGATTATTGTTCAACCCACGTTTATTATTTCGAGTGTTCTTGTTTTGCATACAGCGACGACTCTAACTTAAAAACTATTCTTAAATTATTCATGTACCGGCATTATGGCCGCAGACTCGGGTGGGAGTAATTACTACTCCATTCTGGATCAAGAACCTAAAAGAAAGAAATTTAATATAGATAATCCCAGTGACTTCCCTACACTCAAAAACCAAAAACAATTTAATTTAACTAAATTCAGTTCGTGTCCAAAATTCGTTCTCTTATAAAGTGCCGACGAAAGTAAACCCATAAAAAGCTACAACATTTTCGCAGTAGCTAAAGCAATTGAGAGTATTAGCTCTGAAAAAACTCTCTCCACATCGTACACAAGAGAAGGTCACCTACTAATCCTTACAAAAAATGATAGCCAAACGAACCGCTTTCTCAAAGCAAAAAAATTATCAAATATATGTGAAATTAATGTGTCATTGCACCCTACGCTTAACATAATTAAAGGTATAATATACTCTTCAGGCTTGATACAACTTACAGAGAATGAAATAGTTGAAGGATTAAAAGATCAAAAGGTAGTTGAATGTAAAAAAATTTCAAAGTTTAAAGAAGGAAAATTAGTAAGCACTCCTCTGCATATTCTTTCCTTTAACTGCTATGATCTTCCAAAAGAAATAAATGTAGCCTGGGAAAAAACCAAGGTAGAACCATACATTCAATCACCAATGCAGTGTAAAAATTGTCATCTAATTGGCCATACGAAAAACCACTGTAAGAACGAAAAGAAATGCTGTGTTTGTTCAAGTAGCGAACATGACCCTGAAATATGCATCAAAGTAGAGTGCATAAATTGCAAACAACAACATCGCTCAAACAACCGCAATTGTCCAACATATAAAAAGAGACAAGCAATACTGAAGACAAAAACGATCAGCAAGTGCACATTTCAAGAGGCAGTAAAAATAGTAAACCAGTCAGTGAATGATTTCTCAACAAACTCTCCCACAGAAACATTAGAAGAAGCCCTATCGTTTAAAAATAAAACAAACAACCACGATCCAACAAATATTAAAACAACGACATTTAACAACACAACAAACAACATAGAAAACAAAAACTACTTTACAATCAAACATAACAACAACCCAACCAAAAACAACAACACCACAGACAGCCAACCGATAAAAACTTTTATATCACAAAATAAAAATAATTATATAAGTAAACCTATTATTAATTCCGATATAACTATTAGTAAAATAAATGTAAGCCTCTCATACCAAAGCAGAATATAACAATAATAAAGTCAGCACAAATAATCAAACTACAGATCAGTCATTAAATTGTGAAATCCCAAACTCAATACCACTAAATTGTGAAAAACAAAACCCTTTTTCTATGGACGAAGTACTCACATCTGATTCGGAACCCATTTAAACATTAGAAAATTGCATATTCACACTTCACTCCTATTAATCCTTTTCAGTATATTTAAAGTAAAAAATATACTTGATTAAGTATTTTTTACTCGTTATTTATGGTCCCTAATATCCTTCAATGGAACATTAACGGATACCGTAATAATTATAGTGAGTTGCAACTTTTAATTAAGAAAACTGAACCAAAAATATTAGCTTTGCAGGAAACCCACTTGCGTAACATGCCACCAGATTGTATTATTCCTACAAACTTTAAACTTTATGAGAAAAATAACTTAGTAGCTAATGAAATAGCCAAGAGAGGTATCGCAATTTTAGTATCTGAGTTCATCCAACATAAGGTAGTTAATTTAAACACGAAAATACTTTCCCTTGCAATAGAAATTTTATCTGAGTTCTCATTTATTGTAATAAATTTATATATGACACCTAACGAAAACATAACATATGAAGATCTACAATCGCTCCTAAACGGTATTAATAAACCAGTCTTAATACTTGGTGACTTCAACTCACGTTCTCCTTTATGGGGGTCTAAAGACAGCAATAAAAATGGCAAACTAGTATCCAAATTTGTTGAATCAAATAATTTGGTCATTCTTAATGACAAAACCCCCACTCATTTCTCGACTAAACGAACTTTCACAAATATAGACCTTAGTATCACCTCACCCCCTCTAAATCTGATTGCTTCATGGAGCGTAAATGATATGTTGTACGGTAGTGACCATTTCCCAATCCATATAGATTTCTTAAACAAAAAATTTGATTATCATAAACGAACACCTGGTTTTAAAATAGAATTAGCCAACTGGGGTGGATTCAGTATAACTTTGCAGAAACTAATTAAATTTATGCCAATTTCTGGAAACATAAATCAGGAAGTAGCCCAATTTCAGAAAAAGATTAAAATTGCCGCAAACCAGAATATACCTCAGACCCATACTTTTAGACCATCGAAATATGTTTACTGGTGGAACCCTCAACTAGGAATCCTTCAAAAAGAAAAGCAACAAAATTGGAAACTGTGTAAAAGGAACCCAACTTTAGAAAATGTTTTAAAATATAAACGGGCAAACGCATTTTTTAAGAGGTCAGTAAAGCAAGCTAAAAGGATATCGTTTATTAACTTTACCCAAAATATAAATCAACACTCCCTCAAGTGCTCTGTGGAGTAAAGTCAAAACGTTATCTAGAGTAAACAAAAGTGTAAACGCTCACTCAATTCAGAGAAATGACGGTACAGTATCCACCGACCCTAGCGAAATAGCTTATATTTTTTCGAAAAGTTGGTCAGATTATGCCAAAGACGAAAATTTTTCAGAAAGCTTCCGCAATTCCAAAAAAAATTTACCAAATCGTATAAATGTTATCTACACTGTAAACAAAAAAGCACGTGAAATTGAAAAACCTTTTACTTTGTTTGAACTGAACTCCTGTCTAACCTCTTTAAAAGGTAAAACACCTGGGTATGATCAAATATCATACCCAATTATAAAAAATCTTCCTCTCATAGGTAAAGAAACCCTGTGTAAAATTTACAACAAGATTTTTGAATCCAGCACAATACCACAACAGTGGAAAATTGCCACTGCCATACCCATTCCTAAGCCCAATAAGCCAAAGACTTCAGTAGAAGGATACCGCCCCATTTCGTTACTGCCTTGCATGTTTAAAGTCATTGAAAAGATGTTATGTCTGAGAATTATGTGGTACTTGAGTGTAAGAAAATTATTATCGGAGAATCAAACTGCTTTCAAAACCGGTAAAGGAACAATAGAATCTCTACTAGTAATCGAAGAGTATATTTGCAACACCCTGTCCGCTAAAAATCATATGTCAGTCGTTTCTTTTGATTTTGAAAAAGCATATGACAGAATTGGAATGCATTCCATAATAAATCAATTAATTGAGTGGCAAGTTGGCCCAAAAATTATTAATTTCGTCAAAAGTTTCCTTAGTAACAGAAAAATACGCACAAAAATCGGTAATGTGTACTCTCCGCCAAGAGATGTATGTAATGGAATCCCCCAAGGCTCTCCCTTATCGGTAGTCCTTTTTTTGATAGCGTCTAATAGCTTGAATGTAATAATAAACCATAATAAATATTTTAAACACGTAATGTACGCAGATGACTTATATGTATTTGGAAAGACCAAAAATTATATTGTATTTATCAACGAATTACATTTATTATATTGTAATATAAAGCTTTGGTGTGAACGTAGTGGCACTAAGTTATCCACTGAAAAAACAAAAGTATTGCACATATGTAAGAAACAAAAATGTTTAACACTACCTATAACCTTAGACCTTGTAAATATTGAATACGTCGATCACCTTAAAATTCTGGGTTTAATATTTAATAAAAGATCTATTTGGAATGACCATATCAATAATCTCTGCTTAATTTTAGGTAATAGATTAAATATTGTTAAGTGCCTAAGTAGCAATAAATTAGAGTCACACACCAATAGTTTAATTCACGTCGTAAAGTCTATCATATTATCCAAAATTGATTATGGTTAACCAATATATGGGTTAACATCAAAAAGAAACCTTCAAAAAATCAAATCGATTTACCATAATGCAATTAGACTAGCATTTTGAGCGTTTCGTTCCACTCCAATTATAAATATACTTACCGAATCTGGCCTGCCTTCAATAGATGAAAGAATTGATCTATTAACAGGAAGGATGGTAACAAAGGTTATTCATTCTGATGGATCGACGCTATCAAATTTGGCACAAAATCGTTTAAAGCGGAAAAAAAGCACAAAAAAGTGCTCAACGTTGCAACGAATTATTGAAGTCGGTAAAAACAGCATCACAGGATTCAAAGTTTTAACAAAACCACGGCTAAAATCTGCTCCATGGAACGTACAAGTTAAGATACGTTAACCTTCTTCG
This sequence comes from Meiosimyza platycephala, assembly GCA_963662105.1. Classification (NCBI taxonomy): domain Eukaryota; kingdom Metazoa; phylum Arthropoda; class Insecta; order Diptera; family Lauxaniidae; genus Meiosimyza; species Meiosimyza platycephala. Next base: position 63,503,646 of record OY759211.1, on the reverse strand, counting down.
CGAATTATTTCGCAATATCAAATTTAGGCACGTTAACTTCAACGTGATTCCTTAACCCTTTCTTATCAACTTTTTCATCTCGAGTCAAAAAAATTTTTTCTTGTCTTATTCTCACAGATTTAAGTTTAATTAGCAATAAAACACAAAAAATTATAGTAAAAAGTTTTTGGGAAAGGCTATAGACCTTTGGGAAATTTGTACAATATATTGACCAAACTGCATCAAGGGAGTAAAAATTTAATAAAATCTTTATATATTTAAAATTTGTTTTATTGTAAAACGCAAACATAGATATTAAAATTCATCGAAGGTACAGCCTAAAAAGCATAAAAACTCAAATTTTAGACTCCAGAAAATTTATTGTAGGCTTAAAAGTAAGTTGGAAGAGTTAAAAAAGTTGCCGAAGTACAGATTATGACCGGAATTTGTCAATATTTTACTTAAGTACAAAAGAATTTCTATTGGGAATCCGTAAATTTGTTCGTTAGTATTATTACGTTGTAAATCTATAAGAATCTCATCATCGGAATCGATGTCGGCAACTTACACAATTTCACCTCGTTCCCCATTTTCATCTTTTTCTTTCTCAAAATCTGATAAATCTGCTTCAATCAGGTCCAAAAATTCATTAATTTTTTATGCTCATAAACCTCATTTGCGTAAACTCATTGTAAAAGTATTTCTGTAAACTTAAAATATTCAAAAAGCCATAGAAAGCAGAACAATAACAGTTTTTTTTCATCGTAGGCCGCGGGAAATATATAAAAAAAACAACAACCTTTCTTGAATTTTGTACAATATATTGACCAAATTATTTATTTGTACATTAGCATTGGCGAAATTTGTACAATATATTGTACACTTTTTTTAAACTATTAAAACAATTTTTTTTTCCAGTTTTTCTGTTGAAATATTGATTTCCTACTAAGAATTGGTTCTTTAACTTTAATTTAAACTTATGATATTTTAAAAAAAATGTTCATTACCTTTTCAAAAATCTAATGTTTGTGTGCGCATTTCTTGAAAATACACGGACGCAATGCAGACTGTTTTTCAAAGTCAAATAAAAAACTAACCATACTACCTTTGTTTTTCAAATTTAAATTTTATAAAGAAAAAGCATGCTTAATTTAAAAATTAAGTTTTGTTTTTTCAAAATCTGCGAAATTTTTAAAAGAAGAAATACGATAATTTTTTTGTATAATATATTGTACAAAAACAACGAAAGGGTTAATTCTACATTTTTTTCCTATTTCGCGAATTATTTCGCAATATCAAATTTGGGCACGTTAACTTCAACGTGATTCCTTAATTCTACATTTTTCTTATTTCGCAATATCTTATTAAGGCACGTTTCGCAATTTTGCATTTTCCACACTTTTGTGGTTCGCATCTTTATGCTGCGTAAGCAAAAGTGTCGAGTCACCGGTCGCTACAAAGAAGTGATCGTGGATTTCTTTAAGTCAGTTCTGAAATGCAACTCAAGCTCACATAGTGGGATAAATATTTTGTCATTAAAGAAATAAAGTTAAATAAGCGTTTTTAAAAAGATAAACATTTGTAATAACCAAAATAAAGTTAAATAAGTTTAAATAAGTGTTTTAGAAAGTTAAATATTTTTAATAAATGAAATAAAGACAATAAATGAAATAAAGATAAATAATTGTTTAACTACTAGTGATTTATTAAGTAAAGAATTAATTGGCGCCCAACACCAAAGTCACTATACGGTGAAAAATTGAATTGTAAAGTTAAAAACTCACATAGTGAGCAAAATAAAATTCGCGCAGTGAATTAACCAAAAAAACCAAGTTTTAATCTAATAATAAGACAGACACAGTTAGCAGGATAAAAAATCGCATAGTGAACTAAACAAAAAATTAATAAAATAAAAGTTAAGTTGAATTAATTAAGCAAAATTAACCAAGTTCACACAGTGAACTCAAAACTGAAAATCAAAAAATTAATTTCTTGATCTTTGAAACCCGCTCACGCCGGAGTGGCCACACCCAGCTATCAGGGAGCTGGTCAGCATAGAGGCAACAGTTACTATCAGCTTCATCGTCATCCAATAGAGCAGTCAGCAACCAAATTCCAGTCTGGAATAGTTACTTTCATTATGTTTAATATTATGTGAGTCTTAAATTTAATTTTTTTTTTTGAATTTATTTGGAAACTGCTTACTTGAAAACCTTAAAAAATTCTTATGCTTTCATGTATTAATTAAGAAAATTTAAAAAAAAACTAGAGCTTAATCTCATTTAGTTACGATTTTAATTTAAGGGCTAATAAACCTAACGTATGTCTAATTAAATTTTTTTTTGAAAAAGCTTCTATTCAAATTCTGATTCGAAAGGTTAAAATGAAATGAAATTTGCTTAAATAAAACTTCACTGAGTTAGTAAAATTTTTTTTTCTCTCTCCAAATTAATGTCTAACGGACACACAGCTGTCGAAGATTTAGAACAACTTTTAGGTAGATTGCAAAACCTAAGTGTTTCCGACAAAAGGGTGGAAAGTGCAAATAAAATGGATCTCCAGAATTTAAAGGTGATTTTGGACTGCCATTGCACAGGTAGTCCAAAGAACTAAAGAGGAGTTCGAAACAACCATCGCCGATTTAACTAGGCGGCTTAACTGCCTAGAACCTTCCACCTCTGTAGAAGAGTACAAGGAGATAGAAATTATTCCGAACAAATAATGTGAAGAAACTCTGGACATTGTAAAGTCTGTCCCTGAGTTCAAAGGTGATACCACTAGGTATGTCTCTTGGCGTCAGGCCGCTACAACGGCCCATAAACTTTTTGAGCCGTATATGGGAAGTTCAAAATACTACCAGGCGGTAGCTATTTTGAGAAACAAAGTAGTGGGAAACGCAGATGCTGCATTAAGTGCTTACAATACTGTCCTCAACTTTAAAGCCATTATAGCGAGGCTAGATTTCAACCATATATGGACAAAAAGTCCAACTTTAGGCTAGAGCAAGAGCTCTCGGACATTGAGGCAAGGCCAAAAGTCAATTGTGCAGTTTTACGATGAGGTAGAGCGCAAGCTAACAGCAATAGTAAATAAAATAATAATGTCCAACGAAGGAAACCCCACTTTGATTCATTCTCTGAACCAGAAATACCGGGAGCAAGCCCTTCGTGTATTTGTTTCAGGCGTAAGAAAGCCACTATGCGATACGCTGTTCTCATGTAAGCCTACGGACTTACCATCGGCTTTAGCGCTGGCTCAAGAGCTGGAAGCAAACCAAAATCGATATCACTTTGCTGCCGTTTATAATAGCGGTCTAAACAAGGTCTTACAATCTCCTTCAAGCCAGACAACACCAGGACAAAGTCCACAGTATGTTAGACAGAACCCCTTTGGCCAGCAAACTTATTATTCTCAAGTCTCACAAAACCACATCGGTCAGCACCCCGTTCCCTTTTACCAAAATCGCAATCATCAAGTAATAAACCAACCTCAAATTCGTAATACCGTAAACCCAAATCCCCACTCAAATGCAAATTTCCAAAATTTTGGCCAAAACCCTTTTCAGACTGCCAACCAGGGAGTTTTTCATCCCCAGCCACCTTCCCAGTCTTTAGATACTGACGTAAGCATGCGTACGGTGCGTACGAATAACCTTCAAGACTTTCAGGCACAAATGCGAGGCTTACCATCCGATAGACAAATTCCTCGGAAAGTCCACAGGATAAATCATCTTGGGCAAGAAATCTTGCAAGGCGAAACCCAAGAGACTGTCGAAGCACATCCTTACAATGACGACCCAAATCCGTTAGTGGGCCAAAATACATCCGAAAACCAAGCGTTCACTGAACCATCCTTTGGGGACGAGATTACTTTTTTAGAGGAGGGTCAGTTCTCCCCTATATCGAACGTGTAATAGATGGTAGAAATATCAAACTACTAATCGATACCGGTGCCTCTAAAAGTTATATTACCAACTTTAACGGATTAAAAAGCGTTAAAGAACTACCAAAACCATTTTTAGTAAAATCTATCCATGGCGCCGATGTTATAAAGAAAATAACTGAAACTGAAACATTTTTTGTCCTACCAAACCTGTCGTTATTCGATGGCATTATTGGTTTTAACTTCATAAAAAGCATAAAGGGAGTAATTGACACCAAAAACGACACTATCTTTTTTGATGGTGGTAAAGAAAAGTTAAAATATCTTGAACTGAATACCGTAAATACCTTAGTAGACAGTATCTGCATTCCAAAAAATGTGGAGGAAATTTTTTTTCAAATGATTGACAGAAATTCCGGCGTTTTCGCAAATCCAAACGAAGCCTTACCCTTTCACACAAAAAATTTCTGCAACAATCAAAACAAAAGATCAGGACCCAATATATTCCAAATACCAATCCTACCCCATCTCAATGTTAGAATTTGTCAACAAAGAGGTTAAAGAATTGCTAAAAAATGGCATCATTAGACCATCGCGATCGCCCTACAATAGCCCAATTTGGGTTGTTGATAAGAAAGGCACGGATGAAATGGGTAGGCCTAATAAGCGTCTTGTGTTCGATTACACAAAATTAAATTCGAAAACCATCCCCGACAAATACCCCATACCTGATCCGTCTGTTATTCTGGCAAATCTAGGCAAATCCAGGTTTTTCACAACTCTAGATTTGAAAAGTGGGTTTCATCAGATAAATTTGCTCGAGCGCGATCGCGAGAAAACCGCTTTTAGCATAAATAACGGTAAATACGAGTTCTGCCGTTTACCGTTTGGCTTGAAAAATGCACCCAGTATTTTTCAGCGCGCCATCGACGATGTATTGCGTGATGAAATAGGAAAGACATGCCACGTTTATATAGATGATATCATCATATTTTCTGACTCTGAGCAGAAACATATCGATGATATAGACGGAATCCTAAAAAAACTATACCACGCTAATATGAGGGTATCCCTAGAGAAGTCCAGGTTCTTCAAAACATCAGTCGAGTACTTGGGACTTATCGTTTCAACCGACGGTATAAGAACATGCCCAAAGAAAGTTGAGGCCATAATAAGTTACGAAACACCAGGAACGTTAAGAGCACTAAGGTCCTTCTTGGGGTTGGCAGGCTATTATAGAAAATTCGTTAGGGATTACGCGGCCATAGCCAAACCTCTTACCAAATACTTGCGCGGAGAAAACGGGCACGTTGGAACGAAACACTCTAAACAAGTCAAAATTTGTCTAGATAACGATGCTCTCAACGCCTTCGAAAAGATTAAAAAAATTCTTTCATCCGAAGACGTTCTTCTCCTTTACCCAAATTTCGAAAAACCCTTTGATCTTACGACCGACGCGTCGTCTCACGCAATTGGAGCCGTTCTCTCGCAAAACGGTCGTCCAATCACAATGATATCTAGGACCCTGTCAAATGCCGAAGAAAACTACGCTACAAACGAACGCGAACTTTTAGCCATCGTTTGGGCACTAAAAAACCTTAAACACTATCTCTATGGGGTAAACAACCTTAATATCTTCACTGACCATCAGCCACTCACCTTTTCGATCTCAGAAATACTCTCCGAAATATTTTTACAAACCCGGCAAAGACAATGTCGTTGCCGACGCCCTTTCTAGGCAATTTATCAATATAACGGTGGATTCCACATCTACGTGCTCAATGCAAGCTTGTGGAAGTGAAATGTCACTTACAGAAATCATACCCACGGTCGAAAACCCTATTAACTGTTTTAAAAATCAGATCTTAATCACACTGAGTACCGAATCAAGAAAGGAAACAAAAATTCTTTTTAAAAATCGCATTCGGCACCGAATTTCATACCAAGCAATTGAAGATGCCTTTGACGCACTTAAAAATTGTGTGAACCCAGGGGTAGTAAATGCCATTTTTTGCGACCTACATACCTTAGCTCAAATCCAACATCTTGTTATTTCAGATTATCCGTCTGTGAAATTCCGATACACGAATAAGTTGGTAACAGATATCTTTAAACCGAGTGATCAGGTTGAAATTTTAGTAAAGGAAAATACTGCGAACTGTAAAATTTGTCGACAAGGAAAATATCAAAGACATCCACAAAAACACGAGCTCGCTGAAACTCCCATACCCTCCTTTCCAGGCGAGATTCTCCATGTTGACATTTACAATACGGACAAAAAGTTTTTCCTTACGTGCTTGGATAAATTTTCAAAATTTGCGATTGTTAAGCCTATCCCCTCTCGAGCCATAATAGATATCAAACCAGCCCTTATAGAAATGCTCAACTTCTATAAAGGGACAAAAACTATAATTTGCGATAACGAAAAGTCTCCAAATTCGCAAACCATCAAAACATTGATTAAAGATAATTTTGGAGCCGATATTTATGCTATATCACCATTGCATAGCACTTCAAACGGCCAAGTAGAGCGATTTCACAGTACGCTCACTGAAATCGCAAGATGCCTAAAGTTGGAATGCGCAATTGGCGACTCAACAGAGCTTATTCTCATGGCTACAGCGAAATACAATAGAACAATCCATTCCACTACTAACCAAAAACCGGTAGACATTATTCAAGCAATACCAGAGGATTTAAAAGAAAAAATCCGTTCAAAAATCCTTGCAAAACAAAAATCTGACCTTGATTATCACCAGACTTGTGCGTAATGAATTACATTTGGTAATTAATTTTTCATGCAATTACAATTACTTGTAATTTGTAATTGAAATTTTTCAATTACAATTACATTTATAGTAATTGAAAATTTCGAAAATATTTCAATTACAATTACTTGTAATTATAATTTAAAATTTTGCAATTACAAATTACTGTAATCCAAAATATGTAGTTGAAAAGCAAAGTAATTGAACGAAATTTGAAATGGATTACTTTTAGCTGTAATTTCCTATTTTTCAAGTAATCAATTACAAGATATACAAACACAAATGCATAAATACATATCCGTAGATACACATATGGGTATTTCTACAGACTTGGCTCATTGTGTAGTACTAGGGGAGGACTATATTTAGGAAAAATAACAGGGACGATCGAGCATGCTGTTCCTGGATATTAGCCAATTTAAAGCGATACGGACGTGACACATAATGGAAGTGCTTTTGAGGCGCATTCTCAAATATGCGAATTTCAGCGAAATATTGTTGATAAATTTTTTTTTTCTAAAATTGGCAAAATAAAGCTGAATAAGGTAGGTGTTCGAGTAACTTTTGTATATAAGACATACGAAAACCAATGCAATTTTTGAATTCATGGGATATTCTGAATATTTTTCTATTTTTCAAACAAGTGTGGTGAAAAGCTTAAGCAAACTGTAATAAGGTCATTTATACAGGTTCAACAAGCATTAAACTTGGTGAAAGGCTAGAGCTCAAGTTCTTTTACATTCCCATATAAATCATATGCAATAACATAAATTGTTTTTGTGAATTTTATCGCTTGAAAGAAATTTTTTTCAAATTTTAATAAATGTAATTGCTGAAAAATGTGTGATCAATTACATTTTCGTTTCAAATTACTTGGCAAAAGTAATAGATTACAACTTTCTAAATGATTACATTTTCATACATTACTAATCCAATTACAAAAGTAATTAGAATTGCATGTAATTGTAATTTTAAATTACATGTAATTGAAATTAATGTAATTGAAAAATTTCAATTACAATTACTTTTAATTTATTTTTTGAATTAAAAGTAATGATTACTTGTAATTGTAATTGAAAGAAATGTAATTCAAAAATACCCAAGTCTGATTATCACAATAAAAAGACAGTAGCCAAAACTTACAACCCTGGTGATAAAGTGTTCATAAAAGTAAATAAAAGGATAGGAAATAAGTTCAGCAAGGTCTTTATTGAAAAAACGGTTCAACAAGATCTTGGTACAACTCTTAAGATCGACGATAAAATTGTCCACAAAGATAACATCCGATTCCTCTTTGCAGCTCATTGACACTCCTAACCATCCTACCCATCAGCTACGCCACTATTTTGGACTACTCTGCCTCACGTTACATCCCAATATCTGACGGTGATGCAGCAATTTTTGATGGCTACGGAATCTTAGCCCACGTTACGAACCTAACAGATTTTATGACAATATCAGAAGAGACCAAGCAGTTAACTGACCTATTGCCACAATCACATATGAGAAAGTTGTTAGAAGCAGATGTGGATCAGATTTTTAAAACAATAGAGTCACTTCGCGTACACCATAGACATGCACGTGGCATCAACCTTATTGGAACAGCTTTAAAATACGTCGCTGGAACGCCAGATTACGATGATTTTGCAGAAACTCGTAATAAGCAAAACGAACTGATTACGGCAAGTAACGCACAAATAACTATCAACACAGCTATGCAATTCCAAATAAACAACTTGACTCAAACTCTTAATATTTTGCTTAACAAAACAAAATCTACGGACGTTAACACTGGACACCTTTATGATTTACTAAATGGTAGGAATAAGCAATTATTCGAGAATTAGATACCATAACCCTATCAATAACCCTAGGAAAGCTACAATTGATTAACCCTATTTTGCTAGACAGCTCAGAGTTAAATTTCATTTTAAAAACTGAAGCAAATTTGAATGTAAGCTTTAGTGAAATAGTTGTAAATTCTAAACTTAAAATTTTGCAGAACGAAAACATTATTACATTTTTAATCAAATTTCCCAAGATCCAATATCTTTGTAGAAAAAAACTTATACATCCTGTTGTTCACGAAAACAAGATCTTATCATTTGAAAGTAATGAAGTCGCTACATGTGACTATAAATATGTTATGTTAACAAATTGTAAAAAGAAATCCACAATCTCATTTTGCCAAGCACTAAGCAATGGGAATAACTCATGCCTTAATGATTTATTGAACAATTATACCACTGCATGCAGCACGCTTTCGGCTCATGATGTGCCTCCCATTTACAAAGTTGATGACGGAATTGTCATTATCAATGACCAACCTTTTAAAATCATCGACAAAAATGTTACCAAGGATGTCCGAAAGGGCACATTTCTGATAACGTTTGACGATTCAATATTGGTCAACTCCACAAAGTTCGAAAATCTTCGGAAAATTGCCTTCAAAAATCCGGAAACCCCGTTAGCCCATTTTGTGAGTCTTACGGACCACATCTCCATTCTATCACTCCCATACTTACATGAGCTAAATACAAAGAATATTGAGCACATTTCTTATTTGCATTCAAGGTTCAGAGGAACTTGTTACATCTCAGCTTCTCTTTTTGCTTTAATCTAAGTAATCTGTGCCGCGTATTTTTTTGCCAAGAGGCAGCGTAAAATTGTGATAAATAACACTCTTCGTAAGTACGATCAGACGGGGACGCCTGAAACTTATAGGGGGGAATAGTTAAGATACGTTAACCTTCTTCGCGAATTATTTCGCAATATCAAATTTAGGCACGTTAACTTCAACGTGATTCCTTAATTCTACATTTTTTTCCTAATTCGCGAATTATTTCGCAATATCAAATTTGGGCACGTTAACTTCAACGTGATTCCTTAATTCTACATTTTTCTTATTTCGCAATATCTTATTAAGGCACGTTTCGCAATTTTGCATTTTCCACACTTTTGTGGTTGGCATCTTTATGCTGCGTAAGCAAAAGTGTCGAGTCACCGGTCGCTACAAAGAAGTGATCGTGGATTTCTTTAAGTCAGTTCTGAAATGCAACTCAAGCTCACATAGTGGGATAAATATTTTGTCATTAAAGAAATAAAGTTAAATAAGTATTTTTAAAAAGATAAACATTTGTAATAACCAAAATAAAGTTAAATAAGTTTAAATAAGTGTTTTAGAAAGTTAAATATTTTTAATAAATGAAATAAAGACAATAAATGAAATAAAGATAAATAATTGTTTAACTACTAGTGATTTATTAAGTAAAGAATTAATTTACATAATAGCTCTTTCCTTCTCGACCTACAAGCTTATCTTAAAGAAACTACAAATCCAACCATTTATGTGAAATTGTTTAATGCACTACGTATCCAATACAAAGACTGGAAGGCTATATACACTGACGGTTCCAAATGTAACGCAGCTACAGCCTATAGTGTAGTAAACGAAAACAACATAGTCATTTGTAATTATTTGATGCCGTACTTCACGTCAATTTTGTCAGCAGAAGCCGAAGCAATCCTATATGCAGTACAGTTTGCAAACAATTCCAATATTAAATACATTATATTCACAGATTCACTTTCAACAATAAATGCTATTCGAAACCCCAACAACAGTGATCATACAATAGCTTTAATCAGAGACATACTTATAGCAAACAACAAAATTAAAATAAGTTGGGTTCCTAGTCATATTGGCATACCGGGAAACTCTCTTGCAGATGAAGTGGCAAGGTCAGCAACGATATCTCCACTATACACTAAGCCAACATACAACAAAAAATACATTAAAGGTGCTTCGGACCAAAACATTGCACAAAAAGTAATACAGGAATGGGTAAACTACTCTCATTTTTACAAGACAGTAAATCCTCAAGGAAAAGCTATTATAATTCCACCAACTGTATCGAGAAGGATGCAAATAAACTATACACGGATCCGCTTGGGGCATACTAGGTACACTCATCAACACCTTTTCAGCAACAACTCGCAACCACACTGCTCCTATTGCAACTTTGGAACGATAGATTTAGCTCACTTACTGAATTCATGCCATAAAACGATCGCCATAAAATTCAACCTTAATATACATGAAAATTCATTAGATCTCCTGAAAAATGTCACAGAGTCAAACATCAAAGCCATAAACGAAATACTTAAAAAACGTGCTCTAGTTTATGAAATATAGTTTAGTACAATTAATATATCCTAAATATATTGTATTGTAACAAAAATATTTAAAAAAAAAAAAAAATTGTTATATAATAGTTTAAAATCTTACATTAAAGCGGAAGGCCTTTTGTTGCTATCGCTTATAAGAAATTGTTTCAAATTGTAATTTATTACGTTGGAATAAATTTATAATAATAAAAATAGTGGTTTGGTAATACATTAGGACGCGAAGATGATTTCGGAACTCATCCCTTTATCAAAATTAAGTAAAATAGAACGTCTTCTAGTCATTGCAGTAGAATCTGGTCCCGGGATGCAAAAACTTCTTGGCGTTCCAAGTATTCCGAATAGAAAAGGAGAATCGGTGACGAAAGCTGCTCTCGAAACACTTAAAGAATGGGACTTGGCCGATAAAGTCCAGGCCATCGGTTTCGATACCACAGCATCGAACACTGGTCCATATATGGGGAGAAACACGTCAAATGAGCGTTCTTTGTCCATGACATCGAAATCATCACTTTTGAATCTTTGAAACCATCTTTCACACATTTTAACAGTTGCTACTTGTTCACCAAAGGCTTCAATAAGCTTTCGGTGCGATTCCGCGGCTGTTTTCTTCAAATGAAAACACAGAATTAACATTGTCCGCGATTGCTCTTTATTCGGCACGAAACTCGACATGTTGACTGTGCTGAGAGTAACACGATAATGACGCTCGATTGGCGCGAAACTTTGGTAGTATGATAGTTAAGGTTGACGCTTCACACTAACATTCGATAAAAATTCAGGCTTGGGCGACATCTAAATGTTCGAACCTACATTACTTAGTTATACACCTGGTATGTACCACCAGCACGAGTTGAAAACAACAGAATTTAGCGCTCGCGCGCCGCGCTAAGACATTTAACGTATTTCTCCTCATATGTACTGGTGCTTGCAAAATTCTTAAGGACATGATCGGACATGATTTATCATCTCTGGCGTGCCGTAGCCACGTTTATGAGATATTGAATCTGAATGCGTTTTCGAATCTGAATTTGGAAAATCAAAATCTCCAGAGGTAGGCATTGTCAACAGATTTCGCAGCGATCGACGTAAAATTGATGCCACGCGATACGATACGCAATCAGTGATAATGTTGCCAATCGAATATTCGAATTTTGCCATAAGAAACTGATGAATCAACAACGTCGAACGAGAAGTACTTAGAGATGACCATTATTTTTCTCGGCGGTGAAGTGCAGAATTTCAATTTCTTCGACTCAGGTGCCATCAACCAAGCTCGATGAATGGTGAAAAGGACTTACGTATTGGAAATTCTGGAAACAATTCGATTTTTTCTCTGGAAAATTTGAGCTAGCGCGAAATGTGTCATGGTTCAACTGCACGAAAGGATTATCTGCACCGAATCAAGACCTCAAGTTTATCAAAGATGCGTACTCCAGCGTGAATGAAAAGATTTTTGAGGTCGTAGCAAAAGATTTAATAAAAAACCTGTGGTATCTGATATAGCCATATGTTGCTTTTGCCTTTTTCGATCCACCTGTCCAAAATGAAGCAAAGAAGAATATGATCGAAAATTTAATTCGACCATCGGTCGGTAGCACTCGGATGGAAATCACTGAAGACGGTTTGCAAGATTTTCAATCAAAATCCCTGTCCGATTTTGTTACTAGAAAACATTGCGATTTTTTTATCGTTTTTGCCTTTCACTGGACTTATCCATCTCAATGGCCTTCGATTGAAACTTATTTACAGGGCTCGAATATCTGTGGAAGTTTACAGGTAGTAAACAATAATGCTGAAATTGGAGTCAAATTCAATGAACAATTTAATTTGCAATGCACCGAACATAAAGATTATTCTTCTTAGCATTCACTTCAGAAGTGAATGTTTCGGAATGAGAAATATCTCCCGAATCCACTTACTTTTCATTTTATTTAGTTTAGATTACTTAATTTAGTATTGTTCTTTTTACTTCTAACTTTATTTAATTTTTTATCTACATATACTAATGCCTTTCTAAATTATATTTCATTATTACCCATTTAATTTTATTATCACTATTAACAAAAGAAAGAATATTACTGTGTTGTTATCTATGAACCGATTTGGATGAATTATAGCCTGTTGGAAAGGTATTTCAATGAAAAATAACATAAGGATATAATTCAATTAATTTAGTTATGCTTTGAAGGTTAAAGGTTAAGGTTTGATTTTAATAAAAAAAAATATTTTTTAACCAAAAACCACCATTTTCAACTTTGGGTGGCTTGAGCCGGGTTGCTGATTTCGGATCGGATTTATATTCCATATTTTTAGCTTCTATATCAATTGACATAAATTAAACCATTTTGGAACAGTTTTAATTTTTCTCGAACAACGGTACCTCTAGTTTGCATAATGTAAGTGGAGCTTGATATTTGTTGAGAAAGAGTAAATGAAAAATGTTATGTAATTGTTGTGTGGAAACTTCTATTTTAAATTCATATTTTTGGAAAGATTCGCCATTTTTATTATTAAAAAGAATCGGTCAAGCCGTGTCGGAGGAGTTTGGAGTCTAACACTGTGACACGAGATGGCTTTCGCGACATGCTATCTGAGTCAAATGAGTTGGATTTCGATTTTTCACTAATATTACGGAATTCCAGTACTCAGTGGTCTTCAAAACATGTTATTTGACGAAAATCAGACGGATAATCTCATTTTTAACTGACGAAAAAAGGCACTTAAAATTGAAATCGCCAGATACAAATAAAAAATTTTCATCTTCGATGCCAAATCGTCTTTAAGCTGTAGTTGACCAAAGAGGCTGCATATTTAAAATTACAAAATCATTATTTTAAACAATTTTTTTTCAATTTATACATGTCGGCATGAAATAAGCTGTGACATGAAATTCAGTAGTATATTTCGATTTTCTATTACAAAAATTCCAGGTAATATATTTTGACAATAAATAAACATTTTTTCTAAACTACAATTTTTGTTCTTTTAAATGACATCAAAATTTTTCTCCTTAGCTTTAAAATTACAGAGCATTGAAGTTAAAAGTATGCACTGCATGAATTAAGCTGTGAGCCACTGTATGTTATTTTACAAAAGTAAGGATTCATGTCACGTTGCAATGGCTGTAACTTTGCACAAATCACCACTTAAAAGCTGATTTTAAAGAGCAAGGATGGTACTAAATGATGCTTTTGTTAAAAATAAGCTGATCAACTTTCTTTGAATCCTATACATTACCTCGAAAGTAGGCAAAGAACATCATGATTTAGGTACTTAACCTCAAATATTTCAGAATTCTGACATGATGAGTCAATTCTGAGGCCAGATTCGGATTCAACGCTAAAAATTACTTCGAAAAAAGACCCTCTAGTCCAACAACATTAATCACCTATTCATTACATACCTTTTTAGTAAAAAAATAATTTTTCCATACAATTTACATATAAAACTAATAGGCTTCGGCACCACCTTATAAAATTGAGGAACTCTTTCTTCATTTCATAAACTTACTTTTTAAGCACCTTTAAAAAAAACACCATTCTAAACCCCTCATATATGTATCACGGTGGCGGCTAACTAATTCGTTCCTTTATTTTTTTCGGTTTTAAATGATTAGAATATGCGTTTAACAAAAATAAATAGTTTTTTCTATGAGCCAGGCTATTTTTTACCAAATTCAGTTAAACATTTCACATACGTAGCCTCCTTCAAACACGGTCTTACAATTTTTGTGAGCCATTATATAGGAAAAATCAATTTTTACATAAAGCCATGAGAATATTTTATATGCCCCACTATCGAATGTGTTGTTATTTAAATATTGTTATTTCATAAATTTATAGGCTTATACTATGCCTTTGAGAGTCCCAAACATTTTTTTATCAGGTATTCTGATATTTTATTTGAGATTTTCCTTGATTTTTGTCACTTGGGACATGCCACGTTAAAGGCATTTTAACCATAAATATTCATCCGAGGTATGTTAAAACATGCAGTTAGAATTTTGGGGTGAATTGCTTAAGAGCAGGCGTGAGAAAATTGGTTTCAAGAGTAAAGTCAAATTTTTTTCAAAGTAATGCCCCGCACACAAAAAGCGAGAGGTTTTTACAATCACCCATGTAGGTACGCGCGATTTCAATGATTTCACGTGTCTTTTATAGTAAGAGGCATATTTACAGTTACAAAACTTTTACATATAAATATAAACATATATTTAAAATAGCATTTTCACAAAGACCGGTCAGTCGATTCACATGAAATGTACACCAAGTATCTTTCATATTAAGAGGCATGGCTTAGGTTATAAGGCTTTTATTTAGGATGACCCTTATACAAAAATATTTTTAAAATAGCCTTTTCACAAAGACCACTAAATCGATTCCCATGGAATTTACACCAGGTGTTTTTTATATTAAGTGGAATATATGAGGCTATAAAACTTTTATTTATGATACATATTTAGGGTGGGCCTCATACAAACATATTTTTAAAATAGTATTATCACAAAGACCATATAATCGGTTAATTTGAAATTGACATCACGTGTCTTTTATATTAAGAGTCATAGCTTAGGCTACAAAACTTTAGCTTAGGGTGCATATTTAGGGTGGTCCTCATACAAACAAATATGTATATATGTAAACTATTATTTTCATGAAGACCGGTCAATTGATTCACATGGAATTTACACCACGCGCCTTTTATATTAAGCTATTTTTTGTAGGGTGCATGTTTAGGGTGGCCCTCATACAAACATATTTTTAAAATATAATTTTTTCGGAAACCTCTTAGTCGATTCTCATGGAATTTACACCACGTGGCTATTCTATTTAGAGGCACAAAGTATTTTTTAAATAGAATTTTCACGAAGAATTCATAATTATTTCTTAAATGTTTCTAATGGTCTACGGAAGGTTTTTGCAAAGTTTGGTTTAGAAAAATAGGCAGTGACACACCCTCCAAAATCAAATTAATCATATCTCATCAAGTGCTGGACGCAGATGAATGGGACTTGATATAAAAAGTCCTGGCAAAATAAGTTTCACTGGAAAAATGGGCTGTTTCGCTAATACATTCCATCGCATGAGTTCATATAACATCCGGAACAAGTACCGGAAAGGGCAGAACAATGTCTGCCGGGACAGCTAGTATTTTAATAAATATACATATATTATATATATATATATTTTTTGGATGGATTGGCTTTTGGTTGATCAGAGTAAAGTTTCTGACTGCTTTCCACCTGGGGATTGCCAGAGCGATCTCTGAGCCAACCATTAGCAAGTTGACACACAGCCTCCCCGCTGGCTCCATCTGGGTAGCTATCTCTGCATCCGCTGAGATAGTGAGCGAATGTGTGCAGCGCGTCCTCCCTGGAAGTAAAATGGGTTGTGCGCAGGGTTTGGTACCCGCCACGTAAAAAAAAAGAATCCAATGAAAACTAAAAAAGCCTCGGATAAAGAACCCCTCAATGTTGACGACCACTGCAAACGAAAAAAGGACTATGATTTAAGGATATGCACCTGGAATATCCGGACCCTCAATAGGGAAGGTGCCTCTATCGAATTGGCGGATGCCCTCAAAAAAATTAAGGCTGATATCACCGCCATCCAGGAAATAAGATGGATAGGACAAGGTTGCTCTAACCAAACAAGTTGCGATATCTACTACAGCTGCCATGCGGAGAGGCGCGAATTAGGATGCGGATTCGTTGTAAGCAAGAGACTTCGCCACCATATCTCCAGGTTTACACTTGTGAACGAAAGGTTGGCTACGATCCGCGTCAAAGCTCGATTCTTTAACATCAGCTTGATTTGCGCGCACGCCCCGACGGAGGAAAAGGACGATGTTGTCAAAGATGCCTTCTACGCGAGACTCGAGGAAGTATATGACCGCTGCCCGGCCCACGATGTTAAGATTGTACTCGGGGATTTCAACGGAAAGGTCGGAAGAGAAGGTATATTTGGCCCCACTGTCGGTCAGTTCAGCCTCCATGAGACCACCTCAAACAACGGTCTACGGCTGATTGACTTCGCCGCGGCGCGAAACATGGTAGTAAGTAGCACCAGATTTCAACACCTCGACATCCACAAGGCCACTTGGCTGTCCCCTGGTCAGAAAACACAAAACCAAATCGATCATGTTGTGATCGACGGAAGGCATGCTTCCAGCGTGCTAGACGTTCGTACGTTCCGTGGAGTCAATATTGACTCCGATCACTATCTTGTTGCAGCCAAGATACGCATGCGGCTGTGCAATGCAAAGGATGTACGCTCTGGTATGCAACGAAAGCTGGACGTCGCTAAACTGCAATCACATCGGACGGCCGAAGCCTATTCCGCTCACCTCTCAGAACTGCTCCTTCAACCTGACTCTCTACCCGATGATGCCGGTGGACTTTGGGCGCATATTTCCCGCTCCATGCGCTCTGCCGCTGAGGAAGTAATTGGTTTCCGACGCCCACCTCCGCGAAATCAATGGTATGACCAGGAGTGTCGCGAAGCTACTGCAGTGAAAAACGCCGCATACAAAAGAACACTGCAGTCAGCCGCAACGCGAGCCGTACGCGAAAACTACCGGGAAAAGAGAAAGGAAGAGAGGCGCCTTTTCAGACGCAAGAAACGAGAGCAGGAAAGGCGTGAGCGTGAGAAACTCGAAGTGCTACGAGGCAGGAATGATGCTCGAAAATTTTACCAACAAGTCAAGCGTCTGACCCAAGGTTTCAAGCCCGGAGCATCTACCTGTAAAGATGAACACGGAAATCTGGTTACGGATACGCAAGGTACACTGAGATTATGGAGGGAACACTTTTCCAAGCTGCTTGCTGGCGATGACTCCACCAATCCCGCCTTTGGAGAAACTAACCCGATGCCACCAATCAACGACGATGGTGTGGACGTACCACCACCTAGCCATGACGCGGTACGAGTTGCGATACAGCGACTTAAGAACAACAAAGCGGCCGGTGCTGACGGCCTGCCTGCTGAATTGTTCAAGACCGGTGGCGATGAGCTGATAGGGTGCATGCATCAACTCATCTGCAAAATATGGCTAGCAGAAAGCATACCCGACGATTGGAATCTCAGTGTCCTTTGTCCTATACTGAAGAAAGGTGACCCTACAATTTGCGCAAACTACCGGGGAATCAGTCTTCTTGCCATCTCATACAAGGTCCTGTCGACCGTACTGTGTGAAAGACTTAAGCCGTTCGCCAACACACTGATTGGGCCTTATCAGTGCGGCTTTAGACCTGGTAAGTCCACCATAGACCAGATCTTCACACTACGTCAAATCCTGGAAAAAACCCACGAAAAACAGATCGATACCCATCATCTTTTTATCGATTTTAAGGCTGCTTTCGATAGCCCGATACGGGATTGCCTGTATGCCACCATGTCTGAGTTCGGTATACCTGCGAAGCTAGTGCGGCTTTGCAGAATGACGTTGAGCAACACATCCAGCTCCGTCAGGGTAGGAACGGACCTCTCCGAACCATTTGATACCGAACGAGGTTTCAGACAAGGCGATCCACTATCCTGCAACCTCTTCAACTTTTTGATAGAAGGGGTGTTGCGAAAAGCCAGTGTTCATCGTAATGGCACTATTTTCTACAAAAGTGTCCAGCTCCTTGCATATGCCGATGATATTGATATCATTGGACGTTGTAAGCGAGATGTTACTGCTGCATTTTCTGCTATCGAAAAAGAATCAGCGAAGGTGAGTTTGACGGTGAACGAGGGCAAAACAAAGTATATGCTGTCCACAAGCAGGGAGACGCGGCGCATTGGATCCAACATTGCTGCGAACAGCTATACTTTCGAAGTTGTCAAGGAATTCACCTACCTTGGCACCGCCGTGAATACTCAAAACGATATCAGCTTGGAGATAAAGCGAAGACTCACTCTTGCTAATAGGTGTTACTACGGTCTCAGTAAGCAATTGAGTAGTAGAGACCTCTCTCGCCCGACAAAACTGACACTCTACAAGACGCTCATCTTACCCGTGCTACTCTACGGTGCAGAAGCATGGGTTGTGTCGCAGACCGATGCAGCCACACTTGGGGTGTTTGAGAGAAAAATTCTTCGCAAAATCTTCGGTCCTGTTCGCGTCGGCGACGACTACCGTATTCGAATGAACCATGAACTGTACGAGCTCTACAATGACATCGACATAGTCAAGCGCATCACTATCCTACGTCTGCGCTGGCTGGGACATGTTGTGCGTATGGACGAAGAAGCTCCGGCGAAAAAGGTGTTTGATGCGGAAGCCGCTGGGCGACGACGGAGAGGAAGACCATGCCTCCGATGGAAAGACCAAGCCGAAGAAACCCTATCCGCGCTTGGTGTGCCTGATTGGAGAAGGCGCGCGCGAAGCAGAGGCGCCTGGAGAGAGCTTTTGAGGTCGGCCGTAACCCGGTAACGGGTTGTTATGGCCACCCAAGTAAGTAAGTAAGTATACATATATTTTTGGTGCAAATGTTCAAGTGTCAAAAAATCATTGATGGAAATGACACTAACGCCACTAACGTTTACGTTAGTTTGGGAATCGCTGCGTTTGGGAATCGCTTTTAAAAAATTTCTTTATTTGATGTTTTAAAGTATTTTCTCCTTCTGTGAAATTTGAAAAATATGAGATAGGGCCTTTCTACCCGAGAGCGACGATATGTATGTGAAATGTTTAACTGAATTTGGTAAAAAACAACATGACTTAAAGAAAAAACTATTTATTTTTGTTAAACGCATATTCTAATCATTTAAAACCGAGAAAATAAAGGGACAAATTACATAGTTAGCCTCTACCGTGATATATGAGGGGCTTAGAATAATAAAGTAAGTAATTTTTTTTTCGACAAAACGTGGAGCAGGAAAAAGTTGATGAAACTTTTACTATACACCGAAAAAAAAGACCGTACTAAATTTGGAGAACTGCCTTCCTCCGATTTAGTATAAAAATTTACCTTAATCTAAGTTATTTTTCCTCATATTGATGAAAATATCGTTTCATTTAGTAATTGAGTCTTTTGAAATGAGTTCATGTTTCATTAAAGCAAGTCAAAGCTCTTCCTCAAATATAGAGTTTGTGGTTTTAGTAAAACTTTCCTTTGAAATAGTAAATGTTTCTTTGGGAAGAATTTTTGAGGACAACTCGTTCCTCATTTGAGTAAAAACTTCCTCAATCTAATGGAATGTTTTGTTTAAGGAAAATCGTACTCAGTTTAGTTAGATTCTTCAAAAAATTTACTATAACGTAGGAAAATTTTCCTTATAGCCCAAGAGCCGGCTGTAGAAAAGTCGAGTGTATAAGATTACAGCATGAAATGTATGTCAAATGATAGAGCTCGATGAGCTTAAACACAATATATAGGGTTGCCTTGCCAAAGCCTGTCCTAAATATGGGTTGCCACCCGTTTTTTGGGCCATTTTTTTTTAATAAAAAGTGTATAAGATTACAGCATGAAATGTATGTCAAATGATAGAGCTCGACGAGCCTAAACGTAATATATAGGGTTGCCTTGCCAAAGCCTGTCCTAAATATGGGTTGCCACCCGTTTTTGGGGTCAAAATTTTTTAGAAAATGGTTTATAGTTTAAGATTCCAGCTTAAAATGTAAGTCAAATGATAGAGCTTGTAAAGCCTAAATATAATATATATATTTGCTTGCCGAATACAGTCCCAAATATGGGTCTTTGGGCAAATTTTTTTTAGAAAAAAAAATTATTTTTCTAAACCAAACTTTGCAAAAACCTTCCGTAGACCATTAGAAACATTTAAGAAATAATTATGAATTCTTCGTGAAAATTCTATTTAAAAAATACTTTGTGCCTCTAAATAGAATAGCCACGTGGTGTAAATTCCATGAGAATCGACTAAGAGGTTTCCGAAAAAATTATATTTTAAAAATATGTTTGTATGAGGGCCACCCTAAACATGCACCCTACAAAAAATAGCTTAATATAAAAGGCGCGTGGTGTAAATTCCATGTGAATCAATTGACCGGTCTTCATGAAAATAATAGTTTACATATATACATATTTGTTTGTATGAGGACCACCCTAAATATGCACCCTAAGCTAAAGTTTTGTAGCCTAAGCTATGACTCTTAATATAAAAGACACGTGATGTCAATTCCAAATTAACCGATTATATGGTCTTTGTGATAATACTATTTTAAAAATATGTTTGTATGAGGCCCACCCTAAATATGTATCATAAATAAAAGTTTTATAGCCTCAGATATTCCACTTAATATAAAAAACACCTGGTGTAAATTCCATGGGAATCGATTTAGAGGTCTTTGTGAAAAGGCTATTTTAAAAATATTTTTGTATAAGGGTCACCCTAAATAAAAGCCTTATAACCTAAGCCATGCCTCTTAATATGAAAGATACTTGGTGTACATTTCATGTGAATCGACTGACCGGTCTTTGTGAAAATGCTATTTTAAATATATGTTTATATTTATTTGTAAAAGTTTTGTAACTGTAAATATGCCTCTTACTATAAAAGACACGTGAAATCATTGAAATCGCGCGTACCTACATGGGTGATTGTAAAAACCTCTCGCTTTTTGTGTGCGGGGCACTACTTTGAAAAAAATTTGACTTTACTCTTGAAACCAATTTTCTCACGTCTGCTCTTAAGCAATTCACCCCAAAATTCTAACTGCATGTTTTAACATACCTCGGATGAATATTTATGGTTAAAATGCCTTTAACGTGGCATGTCCCAAGTGACAAAAATCAAGGAAAATCTCAAATAAAATATCAGAATACCTGATAAAAAAATGTTTGGGACTCTCAAAGGCATAGTATAAGCCTATAAATTTATGAAATAACAATATTTAAATAACAACACATTCGATAGTGGGGCATATAAAATATTCTCATGGCTTTATGTAAAAATTGATTTTTCCTATATAATGGCTCACAAAAATTGTAAGACCGTGTTTGAAGGAGGCTACGTATGTGAAATGTTTAACTGAATTTGGTAAAAAATAGCCTGGCTCATAGAAAAAACTATTTATTTTTGTTAAACGCATATTCTAATCATTTAAAACCGAAAAAAATAAAGGAACGAATTAGTTAGCCGCCACCGTGATACATATATGAGGGGTTTAGAATGGTGTTTTTTTTAAAGGTGCTTAAAAAGTAAGTTTATGAAATGAAGAAAGAGTTCCTCAATTTTATAAGGTGGTGCCGAAGCCTATTAGTTTTATATGTAAATTGTATGGAAAAATTATTTTTTTACTAAAAAGGTATGTAATGAATAGGTGATTAATGTTGTTGGACTAGAGGGTCTTTTTTCGAAGTAATTTTTAGCGTTGAATCCGAATCTGGCCTCAGAATTGACTCATCATGTCAGAATTCTGAAATATTTGAGGTTAAGTACCTAAATCATGATGTTCTTTGCCTACTTTCGAGGTAATGTATAGGATTCAAAGAAAGTTGATCAGCTTATTTTTAACAAAAGCATCATTTAGTACCATCCTTGCTCTTTAAAATCAGCTTTTAAGTGGTGATTTGTGCAAAGTTACAGCCATTGCAACGTGACATGAATCCTTACTTTTGTAAAATAACATACAGTGGCTCACAGCTTAATTCATGCAGTGCATACTTTTAACTTCAATGCTCTGTAATTTTAAAGCTAAGGAGAAAAATTTTGATGTCATTTAAAAGAACAAAAATTGTAGTTTAGAAAAAATGTTTATTTATTGTCAAAATATATTACCTGGAATTTTTGTAATAGAAAATCGAAATATACTACTGAATTTCATGTCACAGCTTATTTCATGCCGACATGTATAAATTGAAAAAAAATTGTTTAAAATAATGATTTTGTAATTTTAAATATGCAGCCTCTTTGGTCAACTACAGCTTAAAGACGATTTGGCATCGAAGATGAAAATTTTTTATTTGTATCTGGCGATTTCAATTTTAAGTGCCTTTTTTCGTCAGTTAAAAATGAGATTATCCGTCTGATTTTCGTCAAATAACATGTTTTGAAGACCACTGAGTACTGGAATTCCGTAATATTAGTGAAAAATCGAAATCCAACTCATTTGACTCAGATAGCATGTCGCGAAAGCCATCTCGTGTCACAGTGTTAGACTCCAAACTCCTCCGACACGGCTTGACCGATTCTTTTTAATAATAAAAATGGCGAATCTTTCCAAAAATATGAATTTAAAATAGAAGTTTCCACACAACAATCACATAACATTTTTCATTTACTCTTTCTCAACAAATATCAAGCTCCACTTACATTATGCACACTAGAGGTACCGTTGTTCGAGAAAAATTAAAACTGTTCCAAAATGGTTTAATTTATGTCAATTGATATAGAAGCTAAAAATATGGAATATAAATCCGATCCGAAATCAGCAACCCGGCTCAAGCCACCCAAAGTTGAAAATGGTGGTTTTTGGTTAAAAAATATTTTTTTTTATTAAAATCAAACCTTAACCTTTAACCTTCAAAGCATAACTAAATTAATTGAATTATATCCTTATGTTATTTTTCATTGAAATACCTTTCCAACAGGCTATAATTCATCCAAATCGGTTCATAGATAACAACACAGTAATATTCTTTCTTTTGTTAATAGTGATAATAAAATTAAATGGGTAATAATGAAATATAATTTAGAAAGGCATTAGTATATGTAGATAAAAAATTAAATAAAGTTAGAAGTAAAAAGAACAATACTAAATTAAGTAATCTAAACTAAATAAAATGAAAAGTAAGTGGATTCGGGAGATATTTCTCATTCCGAAACATTCACTTCTGAAGTGAATGCTAAGAAGAATAATCTTTATGTTCGGTGCATTGCAAATTAAATTGTTCATTGAATTTGACTCCAATTTCAGCATTATTGTTTACTACCTGTAAACTTCCACAGATATTCGAGCCCTGTAAATAAGTTTCAATCGAAGGCCATTGAGATGGATAAGTCCAGTGAAAGGCAAAAACGATAAAAAAATCGCAATGTTTTCTAGTAACAAAATCGGACAGGGATTTTGATTGAAAATCTTGCAAACCGTCTTCAGTGATTTCCATCCGAGTGCTACCGACCGATGGTCGAATTAAATTTTCGATCATATTCTTCTTTGCTTCATTTTGGACAGGTGGATCGAAAAAGGCAAAAGCAACATATGGCTATATCAGATACCACAGGTTTTTTATTAAATCTTTTGCTACGACCTCAAAAATCTTTTCATTCACGCTGGAGTACGCATCTTTGATAAACTTGAGGTCTTGATTCGGTGCAGATAATCCTTTCGTGCAGTTGAACCATGACACATTTCGCGCTAGCTCAAATTTTCCAGAGAAAAAATCGAATTGTTTCCAGAATTTCCAATACGTAAGTCCTTTTCACCATTCATCGAGCTTGGTTGATGGCACCTGAGTCGAAGAAATTGAAATTCTGCACTTCACCGCCGAGAAAAATAATGGTCATCTCTAAGTACTTCTCGTTCGACGTTGTTGATTCATCAGTTTCTTATGGCAAAATTCGAATATTCGATTGGCAACATTATCACTGATTGCGTATCGTATCGCGTGGCATCAATTTTACGTCGATCGCTGCGAAATCTGTTGACAATGCCTACCTCTGGAGATTTTGATTTTCCAAATTCAGATTCGAAAACGCATTCAGATTCAATATCTCATAAACGTGGCTACGGCACGCCAGAGATGATAAATCATGTCCGATCATGTCCTTAAGAATTTTGCAAGCACCAGTACATATGAGGAGAAATACGTTAAATGTCTTAGCGCGGCGCGCGAGCGCTAAATTCTGTTGTTTTCAACTCGTGCTGGTGGTACATACCAGGTGTATAACTAAGTAATGTAGGTTCGAACATTTAGATGTCGCCCAAGCCTGAATTTTTATCGAATGTTAGTGTGAAGCGTCAACCTTAACTATCATACTACCAAAGTTTCGCGCCAATCGAGCGTCATTATCGTGTTACTCTCAGCACAGTCAACATGTCGAGTTTCGTGCCGAATAAAGAGCAATCGCGGACAATGTTAATTCTGTGTTTTCATTTGAAGAAAACAGCCGCGGAATCGCACCGAAAGCTTATTGAAGCCTTCGGTGAACAAGTAGCAACTGTCAAAATGTGTGAAAGATGGTTTCAAAGATTCAAAAGTGATGATTTCGATGTCATGGACAAAGAACGCTCATTTGACGTGTTTCTCCCCATATATGGACCAGTGTTCGATGCTGTGGTATCGAAACCGATGGCCTGGACTTTATCGGCCAAGTCCCATTCTTTAAGTGTTTCGAGAGCAGCTTTCGTCACCGATTCTCCTTTTCTATTCGGAATACTTGGAACGCCAAGAAGTTTTTGCATCCCGGGACCAGATTCTACTGCAATGACTAGAAGACGTTCTATTTTACTTAATTTTGATAAAGGGATGAGTTCCGAAATCATCTTCCCGTCCTAATGTATTACCAAACCACTAGTTTTCAGCAACTACAAGTAATAGTAAAAATATAAACAAATTACATATCTAATCCCGATCCGAAATGGGACATTCGCCGATGGTGATATTTTATCAAGTCAAGCAATATGATTATTCAGTAAATTAAATAAAACTAATAACTTTTAGATTAATTCGAGTCTTTTCTCTTCAATTTCAAAATATATTAGAAGAAATTAAGAGAAAAAATATCGTAATAAGGTTATCTATGAACCACTTTCGATGTATTATAGCTTGTTGGAAACATACTTTAACGGCAAATAACACAAATAAATAATTGAATTCATTTAGTTAAGTAAGCTTAAAAGAATTAATTTTAATAAAAAAAATTATATTTTCGACTAGAATATTAGCCTTTTTACACTTTGAGTGGCTTGAGGGCCGGGTTCCTGACATCGGATCAGCTTCATATTCAATATTTATAAGTTCTGGGTCAATTTACATAAATTAAGTCATTTTGGATAAACTTATCAACTACATGGAAAAAATATATTTTTGGACAGACTCTAAAATCGTTGTAATATGGCTGAAAACACAGTATCGAAATTGAGTACGTTTGTAGGCAATCGCGTTTCGGAAATTCAGGAGCATTCGCTGGGCATTTCATGGCGCCATGTTCCTCAAAATCAAATCCTGCTGACATCGTATCTCGTGGCTGCAGTGCAGCAGAGTTGCCTAACACTATTTGGTTCAATGGGCTGAAATTTTTGGAGAACGATAGCAGCACATGGCCTACTACTGAACTAGACATCAGTATTCCTGATAATGAACGTCGTAAAGGTCTATCACTCAAATTCAACATTATCACTCCGAACTCAATGCTGGATAAGCTTTTCGAACGTCGCTCATCATATTAATAATTTTGCGGATCGTCGCATATATTCATCGTGCATTCAACAAAGTTGCAGTAGATCAAAGTTTATCGAAGCTTTCACATGTTACTCCAATAACTCTTGTGGAGCTCGAAAACGCATTTTTATTCATCGCGGTTGAGGTGCAGAGAACTAAATTTTCTGGAGAGATTAAAAATATTCAAAACTGTAGACTGCTCACTCCATCATTGCAAAAGTTGTCGCCATTCCTTTGCGACATAGATATTTTCAATCAACGGGTACAAATTTTAAGGGTTGGTGGGCGGCTCGCGTAAGCACCTATTCCCATCGAGGCTCGCTTTCCCATTCTAATGCCAAAGGACCATCCGTTTGTTTATTCGTTCATAGACTACGCACACCGCCAGCACCTTCACACAGGACCAAAAGTTTTGATTGGACTCCTTCGGCAGAGGATCTGGGTCATCAACGCCAGAAACGTAATCCGAAAAGTAATACGGAAGTGCGTTCATTGCTTCAGATATCGGCCGAAACTTATGACCCAGATCATGGGCGACTTACCTGGTGACCGGCTAAAAGCACATCGTCCTCTTAGGTGTGTGGTTTGGATTTTTGTGGACCTTTCATTACCTCATATCGCATCAGAAGCAAGGTACCGTACAAAACTTACGTTGCAATTTTTATTTGTTTTGCGTCAAAGGGAGTTCACATCGAACCTGTGTCTGATTTGAGCGCAAACTCATTTATAAGCTGCTTAAAAATATTCGTTGGGATCGAATTTCACTTTATACCACCACGCTCACCCCACTTTGGCGGCCTGTGGTAAGCGGTAATTAAATCGGCTAAGTCCCTAATCTTGAAAAATATATCACAAGCCCACTTAACTTACGAAGAACTCCTAACTGTTGTTGTCGAAGTAGAAGCAATTTTAAATTCACGCCCATTAGCTGCGAGTTCTGAAGACCTAAATGACGGTGAAGCACTCACGCCATCACATTTGCTTATCCGTATGCGCCTGCTTGGCATCCCAGAGCCTACATTGGACACTTCTACTATATCATATACCAATAGGTGGCAACGACTCATGTAGTTAAAGCAACAATTTTGGCGACAATGGCTGTGCGACTACGTCCTCGAGTTGCACAATAAATCAAAATGGCAAACTGAGGAGTCTAATATTCACACAAAAAGAAAGCACCTCACTTTCGAAATTCCAAAAACTTGAAATGCAGTTTTATTCGGATTAAATACTAAGTTTTTCAAAAATCTAAGTAAGCAGTTCCACAGAAAATTGCTTGAAGTTGTAGAAAAAGTTTAATTTTTTGTTTTTTTTTTTTCAAAGGATAAAAAGTTACAAACGATTTTTTGAAACAAAAAAAAAAATATTGACAATCTGGTAAGACAGTTCAATTAAATGAAGTTAATAGCTGCAGAAAAAGCTTTTTCCTGCATTTGTAGTTCAAAAAATAAGAATTTAGAACAAATTTCTTAAAATTTTTAACAGTAACTCTTGAAAAAACTGCTTTAACACAAATGTAAGTACATACTCAGCATGATTTAAAATTGTTTTTAGTTGTAGAAAACGCTTTTCATTCGTTTATAGGTCGAATGATAAAAAGAATCTATATATTTATTCCTCAAAGACAAGGCTTAGTTGACGCGATCTAGAATAGCTACAGTAATAAATGATATCAAATTGAAGTGCTCATCGAGCAGAGTTCGGCAAAATTATCAGATTCGAGATCGGTTAACAAAAACCGCGTGGAAAGATTTCCTTTTTTTTTTTTATTTTTACAAGCATTGCACTGATTAACTGCAAAAACCTTGCCGTAGCGAGGAGTAGAAAATCTACATACCTACTACTCTTTCTCGCTCTCTAATTGTTATTGTTTTCCAATTAAGCTTTGTTATTACTAAATATAAAAAGCAATAGTAATATATAAGTGTGTGTGTGCATAATGTAAGTGGAGCTTGATATTTGATGATAAAGAGTAAATGAAAAACAACTTCGTGTTATGTTATTGTTGTATGGTAACTTTTATTTTGGATTCATATTTTTGGAAGATCTGATGAATTTTTTTTGAAAGATCTAAATAATATTTTTGGAAAGGTTCGCCATTTTTATTATAAAATAAATCATTGAAATCGAGCGTGCATGGGTGATTGTAAAAAACTCTCGCTTTTTGTGTGCGGGGCATTAATTTGAACTAAATTTGACTTTACTCTTGAAACCAATTTTCTCACGTCTACTCTTGAACATTCCACCTCATTTTTAAAAAATTCTAACTGCATGTTTTAAGAACCCTCGGATGAATATTTATGGTTAAAATGCCTTTAATGTGGCATGTCCCAAGTGACACAATTTAAAAAAAATTCCAAATAAAATTTCAGAAGGAATACCTAATAAAATGGCTTAGTATAAAGCTATAAGTGTACATATGTGTAATATTATGACTTACATATAAAGGGTGTTTTTTTTAGAGGTTTGTTTTTCGAATAGAGATAAAACTGGGATTTTGTGGTCAAATCTGGCAACTCTAATGTCATTTATATTCAGTTTGGTTTGCCATTTCATCATGAACAGGTTGACAAAAGAACAACGCTTGCAAATCGTGCAAATTTATTTCGAAAATAATGGTTCAGTTCGCGAAGTTTACCGCAAGCTCCGTCCATTTTATGGTCGACATAATCGTCCATCAGAGCAATTAATTCGGTTAACCATGGATCGTTTTCGCACTACGTTTACTCTATGTGATAATACGCATCCGCAGAGACGTCGAACAGTGCGCACCGAAGAAACAATTGCCGCTGTAGAGCAAAATGTTGAAGAGGACCCGAATGAATCGATTCGCCACCGTGCACAGCAATTGGAGCTTTGTCCATCAACTTTATGGAAGATTTTGCGCAAAGATCTTGGCTTCCGACCTTACAAGATCCAGCTTGTGCAAGAATTAAAGCCGCGAGACCATGCAATGCGTCGTGATTTTGGTGTATGGGCCGAAAATGAGATTGATCTCAATGCTGATTTTCATCGCAAAATTTTGTTCAGTGATGAGGCTCATTTTTGGTTGAATGGCTACGTCAACAAGCAAAATTGCCGCATTTGGAGTGAAGAGAATCCACATGAGACCCTTGAGACGCCATTACATCCACAAAAACTGACTGTTTGGTGTGCTCTATGGGCTGGTGGAGTCATTGGGCCATACTTCTTCCGAAATAATGCTGGAGAGTCAGTTACCGTTAATGGAGACCGGTATAGAGCCATGATAACCGACTATTTTGTTCCCGAATTGGATGGCATGAATGTGGATGAGTTGTGGTTCCAACAAGACGGCGCTACATGCCACACAGCGCGCGTCACAATCGATTTATTGAAGGAAACATTCGATGAGCGCATAATTTCGCGGAATGGACCTGTCAATTGGCCACCAAGATCGTGTGATTTGACACCATTGGATTATTTTCTTTGGGGATATGTGAAGTCGCTCGTCTACGCCAACAAACCAGAAACGTTAGGGGACTTGGAAGCCAACATTCGTGGCGTTATTGCCGACATACGGCCCCATATGCTCGAAAAAGTGGTTGAAAATTGGACCTCTAGAATTGGCTTTATTCGAGCCAGCCGCGGCGGCCACATGCCCGAAATCATATTTAAACATTAATGGCATAAAATTATCCTTCCAATAAAGCCAAATTGATGGACATTAAAACGATTTTCTTGTGTTTTATTTCAATTCGAAGTTGTATACCTCTAAAAAAAACACCCTTTACTATTTTATTCCCCAAATTCGTACATGAATTTAATTCAGCATATTATGCGTAGAAATTAAAACGAAGCTCATTTTTACCGTAAATATTAATATTCTGTTGAACAAAAAACTTATGCGCTTAAAAAATATCCCATATTTAATAATAAATTAAAAAAAATTTTAAATTTTTTATTAATCAAATGCTTTTTAAAATGCTGGAATGATCTTATAACGTTTACTAGGTGTTTTAAATGTATGTATGATTACAACCTTATAGAAGTAATTTGAGCCATAAATTTATGTAAAAATTTTTTTAGATATTATTTACAATTATAAATCAAAATGGATGCCATAATTTTCATATAAAAATGGCGTCAGTCACATTTGTGATCTTATCATATGTTGTGACCGATTGTGTCTACACTGTAACCATTCGGTATAAAACTTGTGTTCCTACGTACACAGTGTGGTCAGCATGACTTAAACTACACAATTGTGTTCAAATATGTGTCAATAACTACACAAAGTAGTTTATGTGTAACTTTAAGGGTGAAGCTGTTTAATCTAAATAATTCCAATTCTATTAGAGTGGTTCAAAAAAAAATTTGTGATTTTTACGATGTTTAAGCGGATATAACATTATACATCTTGGCAAAGCTCCTCAAAGGCGTCGCTTGTTCGATGTTGTCTACTTTGAAGAAAATTACTGATTTTAAAAATTGCGCGAGTTATCCCATTTTTTTCACGCTCCCGTATAATATCAGTTTTCATGTATTTTTTTCCGCTTAAACGAAAGCCCTTCGAAAATTCGATAACTCCTATAATTTGCGCAGTTTTTAAAATAAGTGTTTAGTACAGTAGAATCCGGTTATAGCGACATCCAAGGAAGCGAAAATTCCGTCGTTATAAGCGGACAACGTTATATGCAGGTTACAATCCATACAGAAGCTTGTAGGTGCCGTGACATAATCCCCACGGACATAATCCCCATTTCGTAAATGGGGACTGTGTCCGCAAATTATTCGGACATAATTCCCATTTTCGGTATGGGGGTTATGACCGCAACATTTTCGGACATAATCCCCATAAAACAGCGGACATAATCCCCAAAGCTATGGCGATTATGTACGAAACTGATGCAGACATAGTCCCCATAACAATAATTTTGTTATTGCAACTTTTAAGTCTAAGAATCGGTTATTTTGAAAAATCATCCGTTAGTTTTACAGCTAGATGTATGCAAGTATGATTCATTTAAGCATTGGACTCTTTAAACATATTTTTGGTTCATTTGTTTTGAAACGCGGCGCCGTCAACATGTCAGAATGCATCGATATCGAGTATGTCCAACACCGGCTTCGCTAGCTACAGTAATTTAAAACTTTCAAAAATCCAACACCGGCTTCGCGGCGGCTTCGCCACGGATCAGTCTATAACATATCCAACACCTAGTTCGCTAGCCACAGTAATTTTTCATAAGAGTAGGGGTTCACGGAAAAAACGAAACTCGAAATTATTGTAAATATTAATCAAAATTTAAGAAAAACTAGTAGGTAATTTAGTAATTTAGAAACGGTTCGAGTGTCTATTAAAAATTACTAAACGTGATATAAAAATTGCATCAAGCAGGCATTAATTTTTCGAATGCAAGTTTTTAATTTTTACAAAGTAGATTTTAAAATTTCTGCAATAATTTATTATATTTTAATAGGACTGTACTATTTTTTAAAAAGTACATTATAAAGTTTTTATGATGAAATAATAATAACTGAAATTTATTTTTAAATTTTTTTGTGTGTTGAACAAAATTGGGACGGCCAGCGAGTTTCCGTTGCCGCTTTCCCGACCCCGTCCTAATTCTGTTCAACACATTACTTCAAAGCCAATAAGTAAGAGTTTGGCAAGCCTTATATATTTATTTTTTTGCATGAACATGTTGCGAACTCAAACAGAGTACAAATTAAACACAAAAGAGAAATAAAATTCAATATTATAAAAATTAATAATCTTGAAATAATTCTTCTATAACTACTTTTTAAAAATTATAAAGCGGGAATCGTATATTACAATATGAAATATATAAAAATTATAATGTGGCAATTTATTAAAATTTAATAAATTCTTTGTAAAATTTCAAAGTTTTTAGGTGATAATTAAAATGAAAAAAATAATTTTTAATATGCACTTATTAAAAAATGTAAAATGAAAATATTTACAAACTACAATAGAATTTTTAATAAGGATTTTCTATTTATTACTATGTATAAAAAAGTAATATTTGTTTTCAGATTTTAATTTTTATAATCTCCTATTAATTTTTAGTAAAATTTGAGTTGGTGTTTTTTCCGTGTAAGTGGGCGGCCTACGGCCGCAGCTCAGGATTTAAGACTCCCAAAAATCCAACACCGGCTATATCCATCCTTAGAAGTTGTCATAATCCCAAAACAAAGTGGGGATTATAACCGAAAAAAAAGACGAAGACGAAGAAAAAGAAAAATCCAGTATTCAATATTGATGAAAATCCTTTGAGGAGCTTTGTCAAGACGTGTAACGCTATAGATATCAGCTGACATATCGTAAAAAACAAAATTTTTTTTGAACCGCTCTGCTGTATATGTTACGATACATACACAAATGTGACCAAAAAAGTGTCTCTAACTACACAAAGTTCGTAGTGTGACTCTACGGTTACATATGTAACGATAGCAACTAAATTTGAGTACTATGGCAATTGAGCCGATATGGTCACATTTTTAAGGTCACATTTACTGACATTGTGTCTTAAATATCGTGGTTACGGTCAGGTAACTTTTGAAGAGAACTGTGTAGTTATTGTGCCTAAAATTTGTCCTAAATAGGATCAATTTGGTACACAAAAGTTACTAAAATGTTACCATAAAGTCAAACTGCGCTTTTCAGTATTTTGGCAGTTAATGTTCGGTTAAAGTGTCGGAACTCAGGAAAAGTGACTTTATCTACACAAAATTTAGTCACAATATATATTGATGGATTGATGGATCGCACGCGAATGCTACACATTCAATATATATCGTGTCAGTATTCATATGATTTTTATTTTGAGTGGTTCGTCAATTAAAAGATGTCGCAAGAAAACATAAAAAAAGCCAGTTTGGCCATCTTGTTGGCTTTTTCTTTGAAGCCAAAATTGCATAGAAAGATATGGAGTAAAAAATGGTTTCTAGATCGAGAAAAATACACCAATTTAAACTTGTT
This sequence comes from Meiosimyza platycephala, assembly GCA_963662105.1. Taxonomy (NCBI): domain Eukaryota; kingdom Metazoa; phylum Arthropoda; class Insecta; order Diptera; family Lauxaniidae; genus Meiosimyza; species Meiosimyza platycephala. The sequence continues at coordinate 63,470,534 of OY759211.1, read as the reverse complement.
GAACACAATTGTTCTTTATAAAGAAATGGATGATTACTAAAATTACTTTCGTATGTCTAATGAAAGTTTTGGGAATATTTTGGAATTAGTCACCCCATTTTTGAAAAAGCAAGACACTGTTATGAGGAAAGCAATTTCGCCAAGAGAAAAGTTAGCACTGAGCTTGCATTATTTTGCAACTGGGACGTACGTTTTTTTATTTTATTGTAAATATTTCGTATCTTATCATAATTTTTTCACAGATACTTTAAAAATGAGAGGTTTACAGCAATTATGTCACGAGAGTCAATAAGCCAAGCTGTCGTAGATACATGTGAAGCGTTAATATATGTTCTTAAAGATTATATTAAAGTAAATAAAGCGGAAGTTTTGTAATATTTTTTTAATTTTTATTAGAAACTTTAGTATACAAACATGTTTTTATTCGTCATCAAAACTTGAAAAAAGTGATTTTAATGAACGCTTATTCGTAATATATACGTCTTGAGTTGCACCTATGTTTCCTTGGTAGATCACAACGGGAGGTTGTGCACGTGGGCACTCAGCTCGTAAACCACTGTGCTCATTGGATTGCGACATAAAAATATTAGAGTCCGGTGAAGGTGTGGATTGGAAAATATATGGCTCCGGTGATGTTACTCTTGAACCCGAATTCACATTTATTTGTACAGAATATCTGTCCAGCGTGCCCAGCTCTGCTTCAAAGAAAATGTCGTTGATGGCTTTTTCTGCGAACAGTCTTTGATTTCGATGTAGCTTTTCCAATTTTTCGCTCCAATAAATTGCTGTTCCGTTGACATTACTAGTTGATGGTTGTGGTTTCTCAGACAGTAATGAACAGGCTTTTTCAATGAGCTTATTTTGTTTTGCTATATAGGTACTTTTGAATTTTTTCTTTGGTGGAAGTATAACGCCAACAGACGAAAAAGATGAGTCGTCTAGTTCTTCCAGAGAACGGCTTGTCAAACCTGCTTCTACCGAATCATCCTCATAATTAGAAACCACGCCCTGAAAATATAAAAAATACTTATGTAAATATAAATTATCTATTAAATTTGTTTAATTTTTTTAGATGCCAACTACAACACATGAATGGAAAAGTGTTGCTGATGATTTTGAAAAACTCCACAATTTTTACAACTGTGTCGGAGCAATTGACGGCAAGCATATTAAAATAAGACATCCACCTGGTTCAGGATCCTTGTACTATAATTACAAAGGTACCTATAGTATCGTCCTTATGGCAATTGCAAATGCTAAAAAAGAGTTCATTATGATTGACATCGGATGCAATGGACGTGTATCAGATGGTGGTGTTCTTTTTTACACAAAGTTTTGGGAACATTTGCAACAAGGTCGTTTGAATTTGCCACTACCGTCAGCGCTACCTAATACATTGGAAGAATATCCTTATGTCTTTATAGGAGACGAAGCCTTTGCTTTAAGCACGAACCTTATGAAACCATATCCACAAATATCAGCTACAAACGAAGAACAACTATATAACCGGCGATTATCCAAAGCTAGATCTGTGGTTGAGTGTTCTTTTGGTATACTTGCTACAAAATTTGGAGTTTTCCAAAAAGCTATTAGCCTAAGTCCACAGAAAGCTACAAAGGTGACAACGGCATGCTGTTACCTGCACAACTATTTAATGAGAAAAGAGCACGTATATTCTTCATCAAGTTGTAATGGTGATAATTTGGAATTATCAGATATGCAGCCCAATAGTGCACGCAACCCAACGAAAAGTGCTAAAACTATCAGGGATAACTTTTGTAAATATTACAACAACGAAACATAAAAAAAATATATATTGTTGTAACTTGTTTTAAATAAAAATGTACTTACCACATGAACAGGCTTTTCAATTTTATTCAAAAAATGCAGAGCTTGGAATGTCCATGCTTTGGGGGTGTAGACTTCATCCGCACCAATTCCAGAACGTTTTGACTGAACAATCCGCTTCAGCTCCTTCCTATAGTTCGCCCTTAGTGAGTTGATTTTTTTGCGAACATCGTCGACGGTAGCTGTGGGCTTAATTTTTTTCAAAACGTTAATTAATTTTTCGTAAGCAGCTGCTTTTTTTATTTTGTCACTATACACTTTAGCCGATGAGTCCCACAACTCCGGCAAGGCTTCCAAGCTTAAAATAAACTCTTTCACATTTTGTTTTTCGGATGTTAAATCTGATTCTACCGGCAGTAAAACCTCGCCTTCACTATTATTTTCCATTTTTATTAAGTAAAATGTTTTTTTTTTTCATATGTGCTATTTTATTTCGTTGCAGAAAGTTTTTTAAAGTTTTCGGATCGCGAACTGAAAACACAGAATGTTCTACACGCTCAATATTTATTGACACATTTGCGATCCGCGATACAGATTTCAAAATATTTAAATATTTTGTGATATGGATCAAGATCCATCAATATTGCATGCTACACGATCAATAAATATCACGATACTGGATATTGATCAATACATATTGATCGTGTAGCAGGCGCCTAAGCCAGTGGTCGGCATTCTATCGCCCGCGGGCGAACGAAGAGAATAAGCGAGAGCAAGCAAATTAAAAAATGAGCTGTTTATTTCGTCAATGCACTGCAAAAATCAAAGGTCGAAGTTATTATTTTTTTGCCGAAAATTTTTTGGCAGTGCGCAATGATTAATCTGCAAGCGAGTTTTAGGTATAGTTAATAAATTTCACATAGAAAGGCATTTTAAAGCTAAAATTATACCCCTGAAATAAGAAATCATATGGAACGTAAACAGCATAATGAGCCAGCATTTTTCTCAGTGATTGCGGCTTTTGTCATTTCCCTCTCTTTTGAGCGCAAGAAAAATTTGATATTTACGCTTTGCCGACCACTGCTCTAAGCTAAACAACGCATGTAAAATCTCCTCTCTAATCTTTCAGGAAGATGATTATATAAGGAAAAGAATGGAAGGTGGAAAATCCATGTTTACATTTATGTCCATAATTCTGTAACGGCTGTATTGATTTTGAAAATGATGACGCCATATTATAGATAATCACAGGGGCTATCTATATAATTATTCCTCATCGAGCAGAGTTCGGCAAAATTATCAGATTTGAGACCGGTTAACAAAAACCGGAGATATCAGCGTGAAAAGATTTCCTTTTTTTTTAATTTTTACAAGCATTGCACTGATACACTGGTTGCAACAATTATTTTGAAAAAAAAAGCTAGACCACCTTAAAAAAAGGCTAAAGAGGGCTAAATAAAATTTTTCAAGCTAGAAAAAAAAGGCTATAATAAAATTTTTATAAACTTGTGTTTTTTTTGTCATGTGTACTATGAGTTCCCTTAAAATAATGAAATAAAATTAGATTCCGATAGTAAATGTTACGAATATTACACACATATATACAGTGGGTGATCATATTATTAGAGCCACTACGTGTTCAGATTATTTTCCTCTGATCAGTCTTCGATTCATCTCCTGTCTGACAAATCAGAGTTTTTATGGAGATTGATTGGGGAGAAGTACCGCAATGACTATATAGTAAAATGAGTGAACCACCGTTTTAGCTTTATTGTGTGGTCTGTTATCAGCAGACAAGGTATTGACCGTTTGTAAATTGTAGAGGGCAAAACGAGACAAGACCAATTTCTCAAGTTCTTAGACACAAATAGGCTTCCCCAAGTTGAGGAATGGTGACTTTTTGTTTATGGATGAATCTCTCCTTGCCACAAAGCTAAAAAAAATCACGAAATACCTGGAATATAAGCAAATTAAGGTTTTGAAATGGCATGGGAACAATTCAGACCTGAATCTTATAGAAAACCATTGGGAGATGCTAAAGAGAAAAATTTCCAGGAATCCATGAAGTGTTTAATAAACTGTGGCACAGAAGTGAAGATATCTAAAAAATTCGTTGGAATGCATACAAAGTATGCCTAGAAGAGCTAAAAGATGATTGCTGCAATAGGCAGACATATTTCTCTACAATTATTTTTAGTTCTATAAATACTAACAGAAACACCTAAATTATGTTTTTATTTTATCAATTAGACCTCTTAGAAACAAGTAAATAAAGTTATTTGGACAATTTCTTTACTTTTATGCTTTTATCATGGAGTAAGTTGAAAAAATGTGTATTTTAAGTAGTGGCTCTAATAATAATTGTTCGAGAAAATTTAAAAACTGTCCGATTGGTCTCCAAAATGGTTTAATTTATGTCAATTGATATAGAACTTTAAAATATGGAATATGAAGCCGATCCGAAATCAGCAACCCGGCCCTCAAGCCACCCAAAGTTGAAAAAGGTGGTTTTTGGTTGAAAAAATTTTTTTTTTATAAAAATTAAAATTTAAGCATAATTAAATTAATTGAATTATATCTTTATGTTATTGTTCACTGAAATACCTTTCTAATAAGCTATAATTCATTAATAACAACACAGTAATATTTTTTTTTAATAGTGATAAAAATTAAATTAAATGGGTAATAATGAAATAAAATTTAGAAAGGCACTAGTAATATGAAGATAAAAAATTAAATAAAGTTAGAAGTAAAGAGAACAAGACTAAATTAAGTAATCTAAGCTAAATAAAGTTAAAAGTAAGCGGAGGTTCGGCAGATCTTTCTCATTCCGAAAAATTCAGAAGATCGGATTTTCGCCAAGATGGATAATCTTTTATGTACTGTTCGGTGCATTGCAAAATAAATTGTCGTTGATCCTCATTTCGCAGATATTCGAGCCTTGAATATAAGTTTCAATCGAAGGCCATTGAGATGGATCTTTATCCATAAAGTTCAAAGAAATGCAAAAACGATCAAGAAATCGCAATGTTTTCTCAGTAACAAAATCGGCCAATGATTTTGATTGAAAATCTTGCAAAGCGTCTTCATTGATTTCGATCCGAGTGCTGCCGACCGTTGGTCGAATTAAATTTTCGACCATTTTCTTCTTTTCGTCATTTGGGATGGTTGCATCGAAAAAGACGAAAGCAACAGTTTCCTCCGTCAGATACCACAGGTGTTTACTCAATCTACGACCTCAGAAATCTTTTCATTCACGCTGGAGTACGCAATCGTATCTTTGATGAACTTGAGGTCTTGATTTGGTGCAGATATTATCCTTTCGTGCAGTTGTACCATGCTTCGACGTACAATGTGATAATGAAAATTGACACATTTCGCGTAGCCTCGAGTTCTCCAGGGAAAAAATCGAATTGCTTCCGGAATATGAGCCTTTCCAATACGTAAATAGCTTTCAGCATCCATCGAGCTTGGCTGGTGGCACCTGGGTCGGAGAAATTCAAATTCTGCACTTCACCGCCGAGAAAAATAATGGCCATCTCTAAGTACTTCTTATAATCAGCTCGACGTTTTGGACTCGTCAGTTCCTTATGGCAAAATTCGATTACTGATTGGCAACATCATCACTGATTGCTCATCGAACAAATTTATCTTTGAGCGCTGACTCATATCGCGTGACCTCAATCTTACCTAAACTTTGATCGCTGCGAAATCTGTTGAAAATGCCTACCTCTGGAGATTTTGATTTTCCAAATTCAGATTCAAAAACACAACGTTTCATTATCTCATAAACGTGGTGACGGCACGCCAGAGGTAATAAATCGTTTCCGATCATGGCCTGAAGAATTTTGCAAGCACCAGTATATGGACCAAGGTTCGATGCTGTGGTATCGAAACCCATGGCCTGGACTTTATCGGCCAAGTCCCATTCTTTAAGTGTTTCGAACACAGCTTTCGCCACCGATTCGCCTTTGCTGTTCGGAATACTTGGAACGCCAAGAACTTTTGCATCCCGGAACCATATTCTACTACAATGACTGGAAGCTGTTCTATTTTACTCAATTTTGATCCTGGGATGAGTTCCGAAATCATCTTCCCGTCTCAGTGTATTGTCAATCCACTAGTTTTCAGTAACTACAACTAATAGGAAAAATAAAAACAAATTACATTTCTAATCCCTATCCACGCTACTACTTAAAAGAAGCTTAATTTTAGAACTAATTTACGGAAAATCACGGAAATCGACTTTAATTTTCTTCGCCATTTCTTCACGATATTGTTTTCGGGTGCGTTCAATAGTGGCTCGGCTAACAACATAATCGGAAACGTTCAGACCTAATGCAGCAATAACGGCAGTCAATAGATGAACTGCATATCCATTTGAAATTTTACATTTATACAGAGCCGCTACGAGTCGTGTATCGATGAAATTTGTAGGTCCTTTTTTCGTTTTCGGTTTGCCCACTTTTTTGAGGACAAAATCTTTGTCTCTCTCCTACCTCATAATCTTGATGCAAATTTTTGATGGTTCAGCGCTTCCTGAGAATCATCGATGTGTGGACATTTTTGAGAATTATTATTTTACATTAAATGTATGATCTAGTTTTGACTTTAAACACTTAACAACGAACGATTAACAATGACAACAGAGCGGTGAATAGCAGTCGTTTGGCTGAATGTCAAACAGAGACAGGCATCCGTACTTCGTACAACCGTTACGAAAAGGGACATTCCTCGATTGAGATATTCTATCGAAATAAGGAATCGTGAAAAATAGTCATCAGTCAAGCAATACTATTTTATTATTCAGTAAATTAAAGAAAACTAATAACTTTTAGATGAATTCGAGTCTTTTCACTTGAATTTCAAAATATATTTGAAGAAATTAAGAGAAAAAATATGAGGTTATCTATGAACCACTTTCGATGTATTATTGCTTGTTGGAAAGGTATTTTAACGGTAAATAACACAAATAAGTAATTGAAATAATTTAGTTGAACTTAAAAGCATTAATTTTAATAAAAAAAAAAAATCATATTTTCGACCAGAAAATTAGCCTTTTTGAACTTTGAGTGGCTTGAGGGCCGGGTTGCTGATATCGGATCAGCTTAATATTCAATATTTATAAGTTCTGGGTCAATTGACATAAATTAAATCATTTTGAAACCCAAAAAAAATTTTACTGAAATTTTGAGTACCTCTAATGATCACCCACTGTATGTATGTATGTCAGTGATGGCATTTGGGTTTTGTGAAAATGTACTGAATCGAGACTTCAAATGTACTAGAGCCCGAATGTACTTTTTTGTCTTGAACATCCAATTTTCCTAAAACGCACGAAATTGTTCTAAAATTTACTATCAAAAAAAGAAAAAAAAGGTCCTCACTTTTCCCATCTCAAAAACCCTAGCAAAATTAGATATATTTCACAGTAAATTAATTACTAAATCTACACATTGCGCGATTATTTTCATTTACTAAAAAAAACGTATTAATATAATAGAATAATTATAATATATACAGTTAATTACTATAAATCTACTCATTGTGATTATTTTCATTTACTAAAAAACAAAAAAAAGGTAAATATTATAAATTGTCCAAATGTACCGAAAATGTACTGAAAATGTGCTAAAAATTTGGCGAATGTACTGAAAATGCCCCAAATGTACCGAATGTACTGAAAACTTGTCGAATGTACTGACAGCGATTTTTCAGGACGCAAATGTACCAAAAAAAGTACAAATGTACCGAAAATGCCATCACTGATGTATGTATGTATGCAGGGCCATCGAGAGGAAATTTGGGGCTGGGACTGAAAAGTATACGCTTAAAACCCGTATGATATGCGAAAATCATGTGTCTTTCAAAGACATCCAAAATATTTCTGTCATGTGATGTGTACGAATTTTAAAGGCCTAAGTGTTTCTTGGAAATAAAAAAACTTAAAAATATGTATTTATATTTAAATAGTTTGCATGCAGAGCATTAATATCTTGAGTTTGTGAGTTTTCAATCAGTATTAATCGGGATATATTATATTGATATAAGCCGAGATGATCAGATGAAGTTGTTTTGAGCGATTATAAAAAATGAGAATTACAGACCTCAATACGATGCTTTTTTATATGAATTTCAAAATTTTTTTGTTCAAAAATGTTGGAAAAATTAAAATCACACAATTATATACATAATTATAACATTGGCCTTTTTCTCAGTTCGATTTCATATTCTCTTTCTATAAATGAGCTTTCCTGCTTTCTGGGCAGCTTTCTGAGAACTTCGAAATCTAACTACCTTACACACCTCATTTTTCAAAAGACCTCTCACTAAAGAAGTTTCCCTTCAAAAAGTGGGGGATTTTTTTTTTCATTATCGATTTAATCGATGCTTCCACGTGTTCAATGACGCCAAATTCAAAAGAATTTTTACTTGCATTCTCTAAATTATTTCACATACGAAATGTTTTCATGCAAAACATTTTTTTAATATTTTGACGATAAAAATCCTAAAATTTCTAAATTTCCAGACCCCCTCAAAAAACCCGGGCCCAGAAAAATTTAAGAAAAATTAGTAGGTAATTTAGTAATTTAGAAACGGTTCGAGTGTTTATTAAAAATTACTAAGCGTTATATAAAAATTGCATCAAGCAGGCATTAATTTTTCGAATGCAAGTTTTTAATTTTTACAAAGTAGATTTTAAAATTTCTGCAATAATTTATTATATTTTAAAAGGACTGTACTATTTTTTAAAAAGTACATTATAAAGTTTTTATGATGAAATAATAATAACTGAAATTTATTTTAAAATTTTTTTGTGTGCTGAACAAAATCGGGACGGTCAGCGAGTTTCCGTTGCCGCTTTCCCGACCCCGTCCCGTTCTGTTCAACACATTACTTCAAAGCCAATTAGTAAGAGTTTGGCAAGCCTTATATATATATTTTTTTGCATGAACATGTTGCGAACTCAAACAGAGTACAAATTAAACACAAAAGAGAAATAAAATTCAATATAATAAAAATTAATAATCTTGAAATAATTTTTCTATAACTACTTTTTAAAAATTATAAAGCGGGAATCATATATTACAATATGATATATATAAAAATTATAATGTGGCAATTTATTAAAATTTAATAAATTCTTTGTAAAATTTCAAAGTTTTTAGGTGATAATTAAAATGAAGAAAATAATTTTTAATATGCACTTATTAAAAAATGTAAAATGAAAATATTTACAAACTAGAATAGAATTTTTAATAAGGATTTTCTATTTATTACTATAAAAAAGTAACATTTGTTTTCAGATTTTAATTTTTATAATCTCCTATTAATTTTTAATAAAATTTGAGTTGGTATTTTTTCCGTGTACGACGTTGATGATGATTGCGCCGCTGGTGTTAATGGTGCGTATGTTGAGCGCTGGTGTTGATGATGATGATGACGAAGATGATCCAACGGCGATAGGCACACACAAAAATTTGCATATATGTATGCATATGCGGTAGTTTTTGATGGATTATTTGGCTGCAAACAAAAAACTAATTGCTCCGGCTCAAAGGACCAAAATAATTGTACCGCGAGTTCAAATAAAAAAAAAAAAAAACTTGTTTAAAACTTTATAATGATTTAAATTTTAAATAATTTTTAGAACTTTACAAACTTTACGAGATATTATTTTAAGCGAGTAAACCGCGGTTGTTGGCATCCATAAGCTGACTATCCATCGTTGCCGAAACTCGAACATTTTGGTTCTTCGTTAAGTGTTACCGTTCATGCCATTTTTCCTAGTTGTATACTAAAGGTGTCCCATGTTGTCACTGTTTTATGAAACTGGTGTAAAGGAGCCATTTATGTGGATCCTTTTACACCATGAGCTTACGCACTTGGACAGTACCCCTTCAAAAACCATCAAAACCAAATGTTTAAGTGTCGATATTTCGAAAACCAAACGGGGTATCGATTTTTTTATTTAAAATTTTCAATTTTATATTGAAACCCATCCTTAAGTTGCTGCGCCATTGAAATTTTGACACTAACGATACTATTAAAATCAGATTTTTAAGTATCGATAACTCGAAAACTAAACGAGATATGCATTTTTTTATATAACATTTTCGATTTATTTTGACGTGTGTTATCGGAAAACATTGAAAAATTGCGGCGCCACGGATATCGTAATCGTGCCAACGTGACTATCAGATGAGCAATGAGATATATAGTAAATACTTTTAGTAAACCTGTCCCATGACAGAAATTAAGTGATATTTTAAAATCCTTACCTGAAAATTGTGGGTCTGATTCCCATGGAGACCTATACCGTCTGCTGAAGCTCATCATGTGTATTGTGCAATTCTTCCTTGCACTTTTCCTTACACACTAATTACACACTCACAAGTTTACTTTACTTTTTATTGCTTAAGTTTATTTTTCAAATTTTTTTAATTTAATTTCTTTTATTTAAAGTTTATTTATAAATTGAAAATAGTTTTTCCTTAATTGAAAAACAGGCTGTCAATTTTGTTTATATGAATAAAACACTGTTAAATTCATTTGTTCACCCGACGTTTCGCTTATGGGTTTTAAGCATCCTCAGGGGTATGTCAAAATTCTTTATTGAGTATTCATATCACACTGTTAATGAAATATAAATTAAAACATACATATTTGTTATTAACTATCAAAAACTTACAGTAGGAAAAACATTTGAATTTGCAAAATTACAAATATAAAATACAAAAAAATTTTTTTTTTTTTTTATAAAGCATATAAGCTTTACAGGACCACACTGTAACTAAGACTAATTTTGTCAAAATCTTCCTTTATGTTCATTGCTGTTTTGCAATGTTGCCTAATTCGTAGGCTCTCTAGCGTATATCTAATGTTTTCTCTGTCCAGTATTGTAATGTTTTCAAAATCAGCTGTGTGTTAGTTGTCATCCATATGTTTAGCTAGTGCTGTCGTATGTCTGTTATGGTTTACATCGGCTTTATGTTCTCCTATTCGTGTTCCTAATGTTCGTTTTGTTGTTCCTATATAAACTCTGTTACATGTTTCTCCTTCTTTGCCTTTACATTCTATTTTGTACACTACGTTGTGTTGTTAAGATTTTTCCATTTTGTCTTTTGTTTTTGTAAATAACGCTGTAATCGTTTGGTTTGATTTGAAGTTTATTTGTTTTTCTAATTTTTTTATTTAATTTTCTTTCAGGTTTCCTTGGCGGTGGTCTGTCTTGCTGTCTGCTTCGAATATCGAAATGACGCCTTGTAACATCGAATATCTATGAGCTCATCTGATCACTGAGCTTTTTTACATATTAGCCGTGTTTTATTCGCTTTGGTTAAACCTAAAAGTGAATAAAACGCAAAAGTTTAAACTTTTTTAATTCTGGTACTGACCACTAGGTGGCATGACAATGTTCTGTTTTAAAATCAGAGCCGTTCTGATAGCCGGCAAACTCGTATGGTTGAAAGGGGCCTAGCACAGTAAGGGGCCTCACGCGGCATTACATATTTTTCTTTTTTTCAAGAAATTGGTACCAATTGCTTTTGGACTGATCTATAGCGTCGCAGACGCTTATACCAATGTTTTTCTTTCGTTTTCCGAGGATAGAAAAAAATCGAAGATAAAAGATGAAGAACAAATCTATTTGACGTTATGTATATTAAAAAGGAAAAATGAAAAAAGTTGAACGATGTTGAAAAAGTCAAGAAAAGTTAAATGAAGTTGACAAAGTCGGAAAAATATGGAAAATGTTGACAAAAATTAAAAGAAGTTGTAAAATGTTGAAACAATTGAAAGAAGCTGAATAACTCAAAAAAACTTGAAAGAGGTTGAAAAAGTCGAAAGAAGCTGAATGACGGTCAAAAAGTCGGAAAAATATGGAAAATGTTGAAAAAAGTTGAAAGAGGTTGAAAAATGTTGAAACAGTTAAAAAAAGTTGTATAATTCGAAAAAAGTTGAATGAGGTTAAAAAAGTCGAAAAAAAGTGAATAAGGTTGACAAAGGCGGAAAATGTTGAAAAAAGTTGAAAGAGGTTAAAAAATGTTGAAACGGTTGAAAAAAGTTGAATAACTCTAAAAAAGTTGAATGACGTTCAAAAAGTCGGAAAAATATGGAAAATGTTGAAAAAAGTTCATAGAGGTTGAAAAATGTTGAAACAGTTGAAAGAAGTTGAATAATTCGAAAAAAGTTGAATGGGGTTAAAAAAGTTGAAAAAAGGTGAATAAGGTTGACAAAGGCGGAAAATGTTGAAAAAAGTTGAAAAAGGTTAAAAAATGTTGAAACGGTTGAAAGAAGTTGAATAATTCGAAAAAAGTTGAATGAGGTTAAAAAAGTTGAAAAAAGGTGAATAAGGTTAACAAAGGTGGAAAATGTTGAAAAAAGTTGAAAGAGGTTGAAAAATGTTGAAACGGTTGAAAAAAGTTGAATCACTCTAAAAAAGTTGAATGAGGTTCAATAAGTCAAAAAAGTTGAATAATGTTGACAAAGTCGGAAAATGTTGAAAAAGGTTGAAAGAGGTTGAAAAATGTTGAAACAAATGAAAGAAGTTGAATCATTCTAAAAAAGTTGAATGACGTGCAAAAAGTCGAAGAAAGTTGAATATGGTTGAAAAGTCGAAAAAATTTAATGAGGTTGAATAAAGTTGAAAGTGGTTGAAAAACTCGAAAAAAGTTGAATATCTCTAAAAAAATTTAATGAGGTCGAAAAAAGTTGAATGATTCTGACAAAGTCGGAAAAATATGGAAAATGTTGAAAGAGGTTAAAAAAAGTTAAACTAGTCGAAAAATAAATAAGGTTGAAAAATGTTGAAACAGTTGAAAAAATTGATTGAAAAAAAGTTAAAAGATTTAAAAAAATCGAAAAAAGTAGAAATATTTCAAAAAAAAATTTGATGAGGTTGAAAAAGTTGAATATGGTTGAAAATGTCGAGAAAATTGAATGAAGTTGAATAAAGTTGAAAGTGGTTGAAAAACTCGAAAAAAGTTGAATACATATCTCTAAAAAAATTTAATGAGGTCGAAAAAATTTGAATGAGTCTGACAGAGTCGGAAAAATATGGAAAATGTTGAAAACAGTTGAAAGAGGTTGAAAAATGTTGAAACGGTTGAAAAAAGTTGATTAACTCTAGAAAAGTTGAATGAGGTTCAAAAAGTCAAAAAAGTTGAATAAGGCTGACAAAGTCGGAAAATGTTGAAAAAAGTTGAAAGAGGTTTAAAAATGTTGAAAGGGTTGAAAGAAGTTGAATAACTCTAAAAAAGTTGAATGACGTTCAAAAAGTCGGAAAAATATGGAAAATGTTGAAAAAAGTTGAAAGAGGTTGAAAAATGTTGAAACAGTTGAAAAAAGTTGAATAATTCGAAAAAAGTTGAATGAGGTTAAAAAAGTTGAAAAAAGGTGAATAAGGTTAACAAAGGTGGAAAATGTTGAAAAAAGTTGAAAGAGGTTGAAAAATGTTGAAACGGTTGAAAAAAGTTGAATCACTCTAAAAAAGTTGAATGAGGTTCAATAAGTCAAAAAAGTTGAATAATGTTGACAAAGTCGGAAAATGTTGAAAAAGGTTGAAAGAGGTTGAAAAATGTTGAAACAAATGAAAGAAGTTGAATCATTCTAAAAAAGTTGAATGACGTGCAAAAAGTCGAAGAAAGTTGAATATGGTTGAAAAGTCGAAAAAATTGAATGAGGTTGAATAAAGTTGAAAGTGGTTGAAAAACTCGAAAAAAGTTGAATATCTCTAAAAAAATTTAATGAGGTCGAAAAAAGTTGAATGATTCTGACAAAGTCGGAAAAATATGGAAAATGTTGAAAGAGGTTAAAAAAAGTTAAACTAGTCGAAAAATATTTAAATTAATCACAAAATGACCCACTTGCAACATTTTGTTATAGTAGGAAGTACCACGCCCACTGATGCAATCCCGTCGAAGTCCATTTAATTTCAGAGTTTTTAATAACCGACATCTCTATACCAAATTTTAAAAAGATAACTCTCATAGCACACTAAATATAACACAAAACGTGTTTTGCTTATTTGGAAGGTGCCACGCCCACTGATTCAATCCCATCGAAATCCAATTAATTTTAAAGCTTATAGCAACCGACAACTCCATACCAAATTTCATTAGGATTACTCTTATAGTTTACCAAATATGGCACAAAACGTTTTTTGCTTAAATGGGAGGTGCCACGCCCACTAACAAAATCGTGTCGAACTCCATATAATTTCAAAGCTTATAGTAACCGACATCTCTATACAAAATTTTATTGAGATTACTCTTATAGTTCACCATATATTACACAAAACGTTTTTTGCTTATATGGGAGGTGCCACGCCCACTGATGCAATCCCATCGAAGTCCAATTAATTTTAAAGCTTATGGTAACCGACATCTTAGCACCAAATTTTAGAAAGATTACATTAATAGCACACTAAATATAACATTTAACGTTTTTTGCTTGTATGGGAGGTGCCACGCCCACTGGTACTATTGCACCCATTTTTGGTTAAAAAATACCTTATAGCAAGTATACCTACCATACTAATTTTCTAATAACTGCATTGTTAGTTCTCCTATTATAACGTTTATAAATATTGTGGGCTGTGCCACGCCTTTCAACGAGTTTTGCCAGAATAGTGATATAGCATGTTATGATGACTGCTTTTAGTGGTATTATCTATAAAATTTTTATGAAAATCGTCAGTGCCGTTTTTGAGTAATATTGAATCAAAATTTTCAATTATTGAAAAGTAACACGCCCACTTTTCCGATTCCGCCCACTTTCGGCAAAACTTAAGACATTTATGATATGCATCTGTGTACCAAATTTTAATACAATATCTTGAATGGTTTTTGATATATGACGTTATGAAAATAAAAGTTTAGGGCTGTTCCACGCCCCTCCAGGAGCCTTTGATAAGTTAAAACCCAGCCCAATCCTAATTTTGTTTACATATGTACCTAACCCCAAAGTTTCATCAAAATCGCTGCACCCGTTTTGGAAATAAAGTCTGAAAATATATATATGTATATATATAAATAAATAAATATATAAGTATATATAAATATATAAATACATACAATTATTGCTCGTTTAATAATAGTAGATATAAGTCGAGATGATCAGATGAAGTTGTTTTGAGCGATTATAAAAAATGAGAATTACAGACCTCAATACGATGCTTTTTTATATGAATTTCAAAATTTTTTTGTTCAAAAATGTTGGAAAAATTAAAATTACACAATTATATACATAATTATAACATTGGCCTTTTTCTCAGTTCGATTTCATATTCTCTTTCTATAAATGAGCTTTCCTGCTTTCTGGGCAGCTTTCTGAGAACTTCGAAATCTAACTACCTTACACACCTCATTTTTCAAAAGACCCCTCACTAAAGAAGTTCACTTCAAAAAGTGGGGGATTTTTTTTTTTCATTATCGATTTAATCGATACTTCCACGTGTTCAATGACGCCAAATTCGAAAGAATTTTTACTTGCATTCTCTAAATTATTTCACATACGAAATGTTTTCATGCAAAACATTTTTTTAATATTTTGACGATAAAAAATCCTAAAATTTCTAAATTTCCAGACCCCCTCAAAAAACCCGGGCCCAGAAAGATGCCTCCCTTCACTACCCCCTCCCCCCTAAATTTGGTGTGTGTAAATAGCGTATATAATCGTGTAGTGATGCCTAAATGCCAAAAATAGTGTTTGATAATTTGTAAACGCGATAAAAGTGGTAAATTTTTAAGACTTTGGGTTTTTGGATAAAAAAAGCCAAAATATAAAAAAAGGCTAGATGAATTTTTACAAAAAGCTGAAAAAAGGGCTAGAGGCTAGATTAAATTTTCGAGGCTAAATGGAATTTAAAAAGGCTAAATCTAGCCTCAAAAAGGCTAAAACGGCAACGCTGGTGGGGTTGCTGGGTTGGTTGAGTCCTATTCAGGCTGCTCCGCTTGTTGATGGTGTGAGTTGGTGGCGACTGATTTTTCGCACAAAATGCACTGCTGGATGACTACGATGTTGATGATGATTGCGCCGCTGGTGTTAATGGTGCGTATGTTGAACGCTGGTGTTGATGATGATGGTGACGATGATGATCCAACGGCGATAAACACACACAAAAATTTGCATATATGTATGTATATGCGGTAGTTTTTGATGGATGATTTGGCTGCCAACAAAAACGAATTGCTCCGGTTCGAAGGACCAAAATGATTGTACCGCGAGTTCAAATAAAAAAAAAACACACTTGTTTAAAACTTTATAATGATTTTAATTTTAAATAATTTTTAGAACTTTACAGACTTTACGAGATATTATTTTAAGCGAGTAACCCGCGGTTGTTGGCATCCAAAAGCTGACTATCCATCGTTGCCGAAATTCGAACATTTTGGTTCTTCGTTAAGTGTTACCGTTTATGCCTTTTTTCTTATGGTAAGGTGTCCCATGTTGTCACTGTTTTATGAAACTGGTGTAAAGGAGCCATTTATGCGGATCCTTTTACACCATGAGCTTACGCACTTGGACAGTACCCCTTCAAAAACCATCAAAACCATATGTTTAAGTATCGATATTTCGAAAACCAAACGGGGTATCGATTTTTTTTATTTAACATTTTCAATTTAAACCCATCCTTTTGACACTAACGATACTATTAAAATCATATTTTTAAGTATCGATAACTGGAAAACTAAACGAGATATGCATTTTTTTATATAACATTTTCGATTTATTTTGACGTGTGTTATCGGAAAACATTGAAAAATTGCGGCGCAACGGATATCGTAATCGTACCAACGTGACTATCAGATGAGCAATGAGATATATAGTAAATACTTTTAGTAAACCTGTCCCAAAACAGAAATTAAGTGATATTTTAAAATCCTTACCTGAAAATTGTGGGTCTGATTCCCATACAGACCTGTACCGTCTGCTGAAGCTCATCATGTGTAGTGTGCAATTCTTCCTTGCACTTTTCCTTACACACTAATTACACATTCACAAATATACTTTACTTTTTATTGTTTAAGTTTATTTTTCAAATTTTTTTAATTTAATTTCTTTTATTTAAAGTTTATTTGTTTTTCTAATTTTTTTATTTTATTTTCTTTCAGGTTTCCATGGCGGTGGTCTGTCTTGCTGTCTGCTCCGAATATCGAAATGACGCCTTGTAACATCGAATATCTATGAGCTCTCTGATCATTGAGCTTTTTTACATATTAATTCGGTAACGTTCAGAAGGCGTCGTGATAGCAATCATTAGAGATGTTATTAATGATCGTGCTGTTTAGACATATTTTTCTTTGGACTTTTATATTTCTATTTCTCCCCGAAACTTCCCCACAACAAATTTTTTTCCCCAAAACTTTTCCCCACACATTCCGTTTCCCCAAAACTTCCCCATAACAATTTTTCCCCCGAAATTGCGAAAAAAATCCCCAATCTGAGAACCCTGCTGCTAGCAGCGCAGCTGTCGCTGTAGTTTTTTCTGTAGCAGTCAGTAGAGGAAAGGTAAATAAAAGAATTGCAAATAATTGTAAGGTTGCAAATTCGCTTGCTCCTATTTTTGTGATAAATCCGGAACAGCATCAAACAAATAAATAAAACTAAATT
The DNA here is from genome assembly GCA_963662105.1 of Meiosimyza platycephala. Classification (NCBI taxonomy): domain Eukaryota; kingdom Metazoa; phylum Arthropoda; class Insecta; order Diptera; family Lauxaniidae; genus Meiosimyza; species Meiosimyza platycephala. The sequence goes on along the minus strand of OY759211.1, from coordinate 63,453,131 downwards.
AAAATAGATATTAAATTTATTTTTTTCTTATTTAGCCATAAACACGGAGTTGTTGAAGGACACAGAAAATGCCGCTGCTGACCAAACTTCAACGTATTTCTTATTTTTGCGGTCATATCGCGATGCCTTTGCCAGTTGTTGATTCGGATTTGTGCTTCAAAATCGCTGAATGTCAACGTAAGTCGATGCTAATCTCGCGCTCTTGTTGTCTTTCCATAAAACAGTGGTGATATCAATACCGTACGCAGAAAAGGCACATTCAGCTGAATAGCCTCTTCCTCATTGCTGATATCTATAAGTATATCCGACGGAAGTTTGCAGTTAGGTATTCGATTTACACGCACTGTACTATAAGCTATAAATTCCTCTTGCGCGTAAAGGCAGTGACGTAAAAAAATTATCGGAACATAGAATCTGGTTCGCAAAATTAGGAATTGTTTGCGAAGGACGTACGAGAACATTCGAAGTGCTTCCAAGAACGGGCATCCCAGGTAGAATAACATAATCGCCCGCACCATTATGTATTACGAACCGATATTCGTAGCCGTTGGAATCGCAAAGCACAAACAGTTTGATACCCCATTTGTGCGGCTTATTCGGCATTTATTGCCGAGGATGATGTTTGACTTTGGTACTACACATCTGTTCGTCAACGCATAATCGGGCAGTCTTTGGAACTGTATCGAAACGGTTGTTGATTTTTTCGGTCAGATTGCAGATGTGAAACTAAGGGTCATAGCCTGGCTGGTCTTTTCAGATTCATTGCATTTTATCGTGATACAGCAAGTGTTTTTTAATTGCCATAAACTTTTTCAGAGGCATTGCATTTTGAATAGGTGAAAATGCGTTTTTGGACCAGTAGCTTTCGAGATTTGGATATCGGTACATCGACAGGTACATCAAAACTCCGATGTATTTCCGAATTTCCTCTCCATTTATGAGGAAATTTGTGTTGATGGTGTTTTGATGAGCTGTTCTGCTCGTTTCTTCGGCTACTAAATTGATTACTATACCTCTTGTGCGAAGAAATAGTTGATGATCGATCGGTGCTTTCAGTTCATTTATAAATAATGGCAACCGTGAATCGCTACGAAATTTTACCTTATTAACATGTAAGCGCATTGCTTTCTTTCGCCATATCATTTTAATAAATTCCGTTGAATCTTTCCCTATAATCTGAACAACTGAAAAGCAAATAAAAAACCGAATAGAGATTTTATGGAACTAATTTAGTGTCAATGTCTTGAATTAAATCAATTGCTTCACGTGACTGCATTGCTTGGAGACAAATCGAAATAATTTGTTCTGAAACAATTTCATATGGATCATAGTCGGGTTCATTGTCATGGTCATCACTGCTATAATCAGCTTCTGATTCCGACTCGAGTGCATGAACACTTCTAACTCTTCATCAGACATTGCTGATAGATCAATTTTTTTTGAGCGTGGATTGTCTGCCATTTCTACTTGAAAAATATGGGCATTTCCACAGAATGGTCCACCAGGACTGAAAATTCAAATGTTAATTGACAACTGATTTTTTCAAATATTATAATGAAAGAATGTCTTAATTTTTATAATATAATGTATTTGCAGCTTATCTCAGTTGTTATTATGAGAAAATTGGTCTGAAAACTGAAAATATGTTTTTTTTTGCTTTTTTCTACTTTCAATTGCATTTAGTATTTTTTGTTTATATATTTATGTTATGGTTACAGCCAACTTATAAAATATTTTTGTGAACAACAAATAGATAACATACAACCAAGCCAAGGTCGATTAACGGTTAATTTTTATTTTGATTTCATTGCTGTTCTAATGTCGCGTTCTTGTACCTGAATCATCATTTGTTATCAGTACTTCGCGATCGTTCAAATCAGGTGTCTGCTAATTTTAGTTCCAACCAAATTTAGAGGCCCCAACTCAAAAAAAAAGTTACTGCATATAGTAATCATACTAAACATTTTATTTTGATTTTCAAAGTACATATGTCGCGTTCGCTATCGTAAGTGTAACTTTTTTTAAATACAAATGTTTTTATTATTTTAACATTAAAGACCACTTAATCGATTCACATGGAATTTACACCACGAAGCTTCTAAATCAAGGGGCATAGATTAGGCCACAAAAATTTTATTTATGGTGCATATTTAGGGTGGCTCTCATACAAAAATATTTTTAAAATATCATTTTCCCGAAGACCGGTAAATCGATTCACACCGAATTTGCACCACGTAGCTTTTATATCGAGAGGCATAGCTTATGCTGCAAAACTTTTATTTAGGCTGCATATTTAGGGTGGCCTTCATTAAAAATTATTTTAAAATATCATTTTCTCGAATACCGCTTAATCGATTCTCATGGAATTTACACTACGTGGTCCTTAATTTAAGAGGCATAGCGTTTTAATATAATTTTCCTTATTTCATAATTTCTTTATCTCGCGTAAAGTTTTTAAAATAACTCCACTCCCTACACTAACCACCTACCGGTAAAGGCAGAACAACGTCTGCCGGGACAGTTTACTAACGTGACTGTCATTTCAAAGTTTTGGAGTTGGATTTTATTTTTTTTTTTTGCCTATATTTTAGCTTGAGGAATAAAAATAGTTGTTGCAATATTTGAGCTTCCTATCACAAACCTGTAAACGGCGCGGACAGAGTTTATGTCCGATTTCGTCGGCCTTAGGTGCGAAGATAGGTTTTAGGTATTTTATTTGTATGGGAGATGCCACCCACTGTTGTCAAACTACATCCACATTTTTCATCTAGCTGAAAATGCGGACAAAATACACCCAAATGGGAGTTTTTTTTTAAATTTGTGGGTATTTTAGCCTATGTTTTAGCATTAAATCCGAAGGGAACACTCCCAAAATTTCAGCTTTCTGGATCATACCTGTGGCTGGCGCATTCAGTTTGTTTCCAATTTAATTGACGACTTTTTACTAAAACGTAAAAAAAATTACCATAGGTGCCAAGATATAGCGTTTTAAGTTTTCGAGTGGCTGAAAGTGAGCAATTTACATCTCAATACCAAATTTGAAGCTATTAGTTTCCATAGGTTCCGAGATAGCGTTTAAGCGATTTTGTTATATTTGAGCGTTTTAAGTGATTTTGATATAATAGAGCTACCACGCCCCTTAATTAAATCCCGCACACGTTTGCAGGGTGTTAAGCGAAGACAGTATAGATACATGTACCGAATTTCGAAACTGTAGCTGCCATAAGTACCAAGATATAGCGCTTTAGGTGCTTTATTTGTAAGGGAAGTGCCCCACCCTGTTTTCAAACCACGCCCACATACTTCGAGTGGCTAAGTACAAACTTCCATATATTAAATTTTAAGCTTGTAGCTGCCATAGGTACCAAGGTATAGCACTTTAAGTGGTTTTGTTGTACGAGAGGTGCCACACCCCGTTTTTGAAGCCCACCCACATTTTACAAAGTGCTTCGTACAGACATCATACACTGTCGTTCATCAGGATAGAACCAACTGAATTTTATGCAAAAAATCTTCATAAATTGTGAATGCAGAAACAATAAATACTCCAACTTTTCAGTAATATAAAAGCAGGGTTTGAAATTGCTGAACTATTTTTTAGGCTATTGTTTTTGCTTAGCTGCGACTATGAAAAAATATGTAGCAGTAGCAACCAGTGTTGCCGAATGGATACATTAGTATCCATTTGGATACTTTTTTCTCTTAAATTTTGATGGACACTTTTTATTTTGCCCTAGTGCAAATTTGGATACTTTTTTACCAAAAAATATTTTGCAAAGATTTATTGTATAAATGGTGGCAACTTGTTATTATGGTTCAATGTTGCTTTGTTGAACAACCGATATGTTGGATGAGTGCAAATGCAGCATAAGTTCTTTTGCTAATATTTTCACTCACATGCGACCCTGGTGCGCTCGTGTTGTTTGACAGATCACTTAATTTTTATCTGACTAGCATCGCAGCTACTACATAAAGTTTTAGTTTCCAAAATAAAAAAAAATTGCAAAACTAAATCAACTTAAATATGGACAAGTAAGTTTATATATGCATACATATGTACTTTATTATAAGCACTCGGCTACTATACACGTTGAATAAACATTAGATTCGTAACAAGAGGAAAACGGCCATGTTCCAGCAACGATGCTGAAATTCTCAGTTCTTCGGATTCTGAAGGAGAGTAAGTACTATATTTCCTAAATTTATGATCCAAAATAAGAATCCGTTTTCTAAGGCCACAAGATCCGTGCACCAGCAAAAAACGCAATCGCCGTTTTCGTGACCAGTGGTCGAACCTATTCCCATGGGTAGAGAAGCGCAAAGAAAAGGCATACTGTGTACTTTGTGATAAATTTTTGATCAATTTAGCGACACATTTACGACGTCATGAAGAGACACCTTTACATAAGAAGAACCAACAGCTTCAAAAGGATCAGGCACGAATAGACGATATGATCATCACTCACCAAGAAACAATGATGCAGGAGCAGGTGCGCAATGCAGAATTTTTTTTTATTTTTATTATTTGTGTTGATGCATCACTTACCAATATCGATATTTGATTCTTTTCCCGAACTATTTCGTAAGTGTTTTCCTGATTCCAAAATTGCTAGAAACGTAGAATGTAAGCGAACTAAAGCTTCCTACATTATTAAGGAAAAATTGTCAACAAGAGCAAAAAATAAAACTGTAGAAATTTTTTGGTTTAGTTCACTTAAAAAGTGGTACTGCTGAGTCAATTTTCAATGCCATTAAAGATCACGTGACTGGCCTCAACATTCCACTGGAAAATATTATTGGATTAGCAACCGACCATAAGGTCGGTGAGTTTAATGGACTTTTTACAAAGTTTAAAGCTGTAAACAATAATATATTTTTAATGCGATGTATTTGCCATTCATTACATTTATGTGCTTCACACGCTTGCAAAAAGCTTCCAGTTGATGTTGAAAAACTGGCTAGGGAAGTTTATGGCTTTTTCGCACATAGTGCTAAAAGAATCGACGAATTTGCAGAATTTCAAAACTACACTGGTGTTAAAAACCACAAAATATTCAGAATGTCAGAAGTTCGTTGGCTGTCATTTCAGCAAGTGGTTGATCGTTTGCTGTCCCAATAGTGCTCACTCCAGTTGTTTTTTATTTCATGTTTTGATGATGGTCTTAATAATGCAAAAGAAATTGCGGAAAAAATTGGTAATCCATATTTTAAACTATATTTCTATTTTTTATCGAATGTACTTAACATCGTAAATAAAATGAACGTCGAATTCCAATCTGAGTCGTATCGGCTCCATAGGTTGCACAATTGCTTTGATAGCAACTATAAGCTAATTTGCTCCTCTTTTATGAAAAACGATTGCTTAATTTCCGATATTAAAAATATTGATATAAATGACAAATAATTATCTTCCTCTCAACGAACTTTACGTAAGTGCAACAGCACAGGAATTTATTTTGGAAAATGAACTTGAGGGAAGCGATTTATTAATTATAAAAAAAAACATAAGAAATTTTTATATTGAACTCTGCCACCAAATTACAAAAAGATATGATTTCCAAAATGATGTCATAAAAGATATTTCTTGTCTTGATCCAAATCAATTTAAAGTTGCAAAGAACTCGTCATTTCTAAATCTATTAACTAAATTTCCTCATTTGTTTAAATCAGAGCAGAAAGAAACAATATTTTCGCAATGGCAGTGCCTTAAATTTGATAAGAATATAAAAATTGTCGATGACATTGAATCATTTTGGGGAAATATTTTTTTTTTTAAAAAATGCTATAAAACAACCTCTTTATGGTGAATTAGTCAAGTTTGTATTTAATATTCTTAGTCTACCGCACAGCTCTGCTGCCGCGGAACGGATTTTTTCGGACTTAAAACTTACTAAAAATGATAAGACAAATAGACTCTCGTTGGAAATGGTTGAAAACATAATGTTTTCAAAGACGCTTAAAAATGAATATATTGATTGAATATATCAAAATTATTTATCAAAAATGAAATAATTAAACTCATGTACATGTACCTACAATCTATGTTCCTTTTTAATATATGTAAGTACTTATATATATATATGTATGTAATATATGTTATGTTATGTTACTTTGTATAAATGTTATGACTGATGTGCCCATATTCATAAGTAAATATTTAATTTAAAATACCAAAAATTAAGGGAGTTTTTTTTCAACAGAAAAAGTCCGATTTTCATCGAAACTACTTAGTTTTCGTTTTCTTTTTTTTGATAGGGTGGGCTATAGTGTCATTCATAAATTACTTCTATCTGCCCCCAATTCTAACAACTAAATAATCTTCACATGGTACACTTAGTGGTTTTACCAAACAATGTTTTAGCTATTAAAGAAGCAATTTTCTTGTTTGCTAAAAAATGCAAAAACTGGATTGAAACAAAATTCGTCACACTGGTGCACTATAATGAAAAAGTCTCAATTAAATTGAGACTTAGAAAGTTATATGTGTTTGATGTTTTTATACTATGTATTTAATTTGATACTTTGATACTTTTTTTTTTTTATGTGGATACTTTTGGATACATTTTTGGTTTTTGCAGGGATACTTTTATTTTTAATGCTGCGGCAACACTGGTAGCAACAGTCGAAGCAACGAATTTAAAATCCCAACTGTCTGCTGTGCTTAACTTCGTTTTCATGCATAAGTTGTAGCAGCAGCCGAAGTTTTTGTACGAAAGGAGATCGCAGTTGCTATAGCAGTAGTCGTTTATTTCAAATTGTTTGCTTCGGCTGTTGCTACGCATTTAACAAGAGAACGAAGCAATAGCAAAAGAAAACGATTGACAAGCATCTTAGCTTCTGCTTCTACAGTGTTAGGGGACTTTCGTGTTTTGATCACTGAAGATAAAGTGGAAACTTTTTTTAATTTTTTTGAAAAAGCATATTTTTTTGTTACATGGTCGCTTATGGTAACAACACTATACAAATATATTATAGGCGGAGAGCCCGCTATAGAAAAGTCGAGTGTATAAGATTACAGGATAAGATTTACGGGAAAGATATCAATTTTATTTTGCAAAACTAACCAACCAGTTTTGCCTTGCCAAAGCCAGTCCCGATGCCTGAAAATGCCCGAATTTTAACCAATTTTGTTGTTTTAATTTAAACTGTAATAGGTATATTATTACAGCTCGAAATGTATGCCAAATGATAGAACTCGAAGAAGCCTAAGTATAATATATTAGGTTGCATGTCCGATGTCCCGAACATGGGTTTTCACTGGTTTTTTGGGTCAATTTTAATTACAGCTCGAAGAGCCTAAACAGAATATATAGGGTTGCCTTGTCGAACCATGTACTAAACATGGGTTTAGACCCGTTTTTAGGGCCAAATTTTCTAAAATGAGTGGCAACCCATGTTTGGGACAGGATTTGACAAGGCAACTCTATATTCTAATTAGGCTCTTTGATCTTTATCATTTGACACACATTTCAAGCTTTTATCTTCATTAATGAAAATTGACCAAAAACCGGTAAAAACCGGTGTTTGGGACAGGATTCAACAATGCAACCCCAGATATTATATTTAGGCCTCTTCGAGTTCTATCATTTGGCATACATTTCGAGCTGTAATATATTACAGTTTTAATTAAAACAACAAAATTGGTTAAAATTCGGGCATCGGGACAGGCTTTGGCAAGGCAAAACTGGTTGGGTAGTTTTGCAAAATAAAATTGATATCTTCCCGTAAATCTTATCCTGTAATCTTATACACTCGACTTTTCTACAGCGGGCTCTCCGTCTATAAGTAAACTTTACTTACACTCCATACAACCCCTTTGCACTTCAAAATACAACTGACTGTGCACTACAAATAGCCGAAGTTCACTTGCCGAGCTGAACATATAGCGAAAGCACAGTCAGGGTTCGCTTCGACATTTTTTTCTATTGCTTAGCTCGACTTCGCAATTTCCAACAAGCAACAGCTAAGGCCAAAGCGTAAAAACAAAAACTTGACTTCGTGGCTTGCTTTAACTTCGTTCTTCTCAAAAATGCACAGCAAGCAGAAAATTCAAAATGTGAAAAGGAATAACTGTAGCAGCACAGTTAAGCAAATTTTCGTTGCTTTTGCTATTTTTTAGTCAGCAAGTCAAACCCTGTATAAAAGCACTTGTAATGCACTACTTAAAGACTAAAAATCAATTCCCAATGCATTATAACTGTACTTTTCTTTAATTGTTTCTAATCATGTATGAAATTCTTCTTTTTTTCTTGGTTCAGCAGAATGAACCACTTTTTAATTGCTCTATAAATAAAACAAAAATAAATAGTTTGTATTAAAAAATTGATTTTATTGTAATAGTTTTACCTGAATATCACAGGCCGACAAAAATAAAAAATGTCCAAAACCAGAGACCAGACCTATCATATCCGAAGGACTTTGATACACTGAATCCGAATCCGAATCAGAATTTTTCCTATATGTCAGGTTTTCGAGATATTCTAACCTAAAAGTGCAAAAAACACGGTTTTTGGCTATATTTGAGGTTATTTTACATCGCAAATAAAATTGTTTTTCCAAAACTTGTTACGGCATATGAAAACATTACTTTTACTCTTTAAAACATATTTTAAATTTTGTCGATATCTCTTTTAATCACCGAAATATCATAAATTTAAATTTTCTATCCATCCTGCCATACTAGAATTAATGTATGTACATTAGGGCGGAGCAAAAAAACACTTTTGGAGCCGATCGCCTTGTAATAGCAATAGAACGTTAGTATTACATAAAAAAAGAGAGAAGCCGTGAGGTAGGCGCGTACAAATGATATCTTCAGTTACCGCATGAAGCTCAAAGTTTGAATTTCGAGTAAACAATATAGTTATGCGTCAGAATAAAATTGTTTTAAAATTTCTCGGTGCAGGAGTTACCGATTTGACTGAAACGGCATCACTAACCAACCAGGGCTACCTTGCCAAAGCCTGTCCCGATTCCCGAAAATTCCCGAATTTTAGCCAATTTTGGTTTTTTAATTAAAACTGTAGTATATTACAGCTTGAAATATATGCCAACCCTGGTTGGTTAGTGATGCCGTTATGTTGATTTATTTTTCATTTATAAAACAGCCTTATACCATTTTTTTTATAATTTTTTGTATGGGAGGTGGGCGTAGGAGACGTCAGACCACGCCCATTTTTACATGATATCATATTCATATCTCCTGAAACTCATGACCTAAGTTTCAAACCGATATTTATTGTAGAACACTTTCTACAATATAACTACAATGTACTACTGTCGACCTTTAAGGTGTCTGGCAGGCTAAAATAACCATCGGAAGTGTCTGCCAACTGGAAAAAACATCTTTTGATAGCTCCTCAAGCAGCATATATAAAATTCAGCTTTTATAAAATGACGAAAGTTAGATGCAATTTTTTACACCTTTGCTACCTGATATCTTTCAAAGTAACCGTTATTCAAACTTCACAGTCGGGGATCGTTGTTACCTCTATTAGTGACATACACTGAGAAACTTTCAGCTTTTATAAAATGACGAAGTTATGTTCGTCGCTGGCTCTTGGTCTATAAGAACGCAATTTTTACGAAAATCATCAAAAAGAAATATTTTGGAGCGTGAAAAAAGAAGTTGCACGTTTTATATTGTAGTTTGAGTTACGAATTAGAAAACCCCATACTAAGTTATATCGTTGAAAATGTCTTTGAAAGACGAAGAATTCTCTGTCTCATTCGTCTTAATAGCTGCAAAATTACGCAGCGTACAGACATACAAATAGGCGAAAAAACAAAAATCGCCTAAAATTACTACGTTTTTCGACCTTCCTATGAGTATATCTTTGCTTCTGAGGCACCTAGAAAACTTTGGAAAACCTTCTGTAATTATGTAGAATACGCCCTAAAAATTTCAGTCAAATCGGTAACTCCTGCACCGAGAAATTTTAAAACGATTTTATTCTGACGCATAACTATATTGTTTACGCGAAATTCAAACTTTGAGCTTCATGCGGTAACTGAAGATATCATTTGTACGCGCCTACCTCGCGTCTTCTCTCTTTTTTTATGTAATACTAACGTTCTATTGCTATTACAAGGCGATCGGCTCCAAAAGTGTTTTTTTGCTCCGCCCTAATGTACATACATAGATCTGTATGTAGGCCTATGTAATAAATTTCAAGCGGAACCAAGAAAAAAAAGAAGAATTTCATACATGATTAGAAACAATTAAAGAAAAGTACAGTTATAATGCATTGGGAATTGATTTTTAGTCTTTAAGTAGTGCATTACAAGTGCTTTTATGTCTCTGAAAAGTTGGAGTATTTATTGTTTCTGCATTCACAATTTATGGAGATTTTTTGCATAAAATTGAGTTGGTTCTATCCTGATGAACGACAGTGTATGCTGTCTGTACGAAGCACTTTGTAAAATGTGGGCGGGTCTCAAAAACGGGGTGTGGCACCTCTCGTACAACAAAACCACTTAAAGTGCTATATTTTGGTACCTATGGCAGCTACAACCTTAAAATTTAATATATAGAAGTATTTAGTTTGTACTTAGCCACTCGAAGAATGTGGGCGTGGTTTGAAAACAGGGTGGGGCACTTCCCTTACTAATAAAGCACCTAAAGTGCTATATCTTGGTACTTATGGCAGCTACAGTTTCGAAATTCGGTACATGTATCTATACTGTCTTCGCTTAACACCCTGCAAACGTGAGCGGGATTTAATTAAGGGGCGTGGTAGCTCTAATATAACAAAATCACTTAAAATGCTATCTCGGAACCTATGGAAACTATTAGCTTCAAATTTGGTATTGAGATGTAAATTGCTCACTTTCAGCCACTCGAAAATACTTAAAACGCTATATCTTGGCACCTATGGTAATTTTTTTTATGTTTTAGTAAAAAGTCGTCAATTAAATTGGAAACAAACTGAATGCGCCAGCCACAGGTATGATCCAGAAAGCTGAAATTTTGGGAGTGTTCCCTTCGGACTTAATGCTAAAACATAGGCTAAAATGCCCACAAATTTAAAAAAAAACTCCCCTTTGGGTGTATTTTGTCCGCATTTTCAGCTAGATGAAAAATGTGGATGTAGTTTGAAAACAGTGGGTGGCATCTCCCATACAAATAAAATACCTAAAACCCTATATCTTCGCACCTAAGGCCGACTTTTTCTACGTTTTAACAAGTCGCTTTTTTCGTCAAATTTCAACGAAATCGGACATAAACAAAAAGGCAAAAAAAAAAATAAAATCCAACTCCAAAACTTAGAAATGACACAGTCTAATATATACGTGACGTTTTTGTGATCTTGAGTTGAAAATACTTTAAACAAATCCGTATTACAAACGTTATGGAAAAAAATGTTGCGTGCTAAATTATACTTAAGCTTAAAAAAAAGGATTTATGCTTATATTTCATCATGACAGCTATCGATAGGACGCCAAATTATTCCATTTTAGTTCAAAATTAATCTCTTTAAAATATTATGTCAGGTTTCGCAGATTTCTGCATTTTTCTAGAAGAAGTCGAAAACGAGTTCCATTTTTTGTCGCGTGTTAAATCTCATGTTTATTGCTTAAATATTGGAAACCTCAAATCGACAGGATCTACCTTTTGCACTAAACATAGTCCTACTAAAATGCTATCGAAAAATAAAAACCAAAAAAAAGTTTTTTTCAGTTTTCCTTATTTTTTTGCACGAATGTTGCGTTCTCGATCGTGGAAATTCCCATATGCAAAACGATGATAATAAAAAGCACCACAATAGCATGGCAAAGACGATGCGAATTTTCACATAAACAGACAAGGGGTCCCTGAGGACCATTTCCTATTTTTGCTTATAAAACACACTTTTAATATTTTTTCACAATCACCTTAATTTATTTTGAAACAAAAGCAGTTTCACCTAACAATTTTTCACTAAAATTGTGTTGTGATATATGTAAGTAACTATTGATACTTGACTTTGACTATTTTAAGATGAGAGTTAATTTTTTAAGATTTCACTCCAACTTGACATACAAAACTGATATCACAGAAAACCTAAGTATGTCATGAAAAACGTAACTATGGTAATCAACGACAGTTTACGGCAATTATTATTTTACCCATGGTACAGATGCGGAATTAGTGAAAGGGTCCTCAGGGACCTCTTACCAGTTAGAGGGTTAAACAAAAATACTTTAGTTTTCCATATATGAATATATGAAAATTGAAAATAAAAAGTTTTTCAAAATTAAAAAAAATTAAAAATTAAATTTTCAGCAACTTTGGGTAAATGTATTGTGTAGTATAAATGTAGGACACTACATTATTCTCCTCCCCCCCCCCCCACGTAGAATTTAATTTTTTTGTTTTGTTAAAGAGTACTTTTTTAGTAGTTTTGTTTGGAGGGAAGAGTGTCTGTTTATTATCAGTATTCAGAAAAGCTGAAAACGAATTTGCAATCTTTTAATGTTTGTGGAATGTGTTGTTGGTTTTTTTGTGCCGACGAGATCGATGTGAACAACCATGTTCATTCGCCCAACAAAATCCATTATACTAAAAGATTCCATCATCGCGACAACTGATGACGGAAATCTCAAAACACTCACATGTCGTCTTTTCATTTATAACAACACTAACAACTTACAATTCCTAGTTGACAGGGGAGCAGAAGTACCTGTACCCCTTTCTTCTAAATTCAAAAACCACAAACAAAAATCCGACATTATTTTAACAGCCGCTAACGGCATTTCAATAGAAACTTACGGAAAAAAGTTATTAACAGTAAAATTAAGACGTGACTTACCATTTACCTTTTTAATCGCAGACATTTCAAAAAAATAATAAAATTTTCAGTAACTTTTGGCAAGTGTATTGGGTAGTACAAAGTCTTAAGTATCTAAAATTTTAAAAAATCCTGAAAAAAGTAAAAGATTATTTGAAAATTTTTTTATATATGTAGTACATTAGGGTGATTCAAATTTTTTTCATTTTGTTTTTTTTAAGGTGCTGTTGCTTAAAAAGTAAGATTATGAAATGAAGAAAGAGCTCTCGAAAATTCAGCTCTGTACCTCAATTTTATAAGGTGGCGCCGAAGCCTGTTAGTTCTACATGTAAATTGTAAGGCTGTGCAACGAGCCGAACTTGTTCGATCAAACTCACAGCTCACGAACTTTTCACAAAATTTCAACACCGAACCTGATTGAGACTTCTGACCGCCCTAGGCTAACTATGAATATGCGCCCCCTAAGTACAAAAAGAAAAATTTTGACGAGCAAAAAAAAAAAAAAGGTTCTCACCTTCAAAAAAACTCTTTCAAAAATAGATCTTCGAAAATTTCCATCTATACGTTCAAATTTTGTCGCTTCGATTTCAAACACAAAAAAATTTGTGGCATAGTATACTTGATATCTCTGTTGTTTTTATAAAAACCTTATGCATACTTTAATATGAATAAACAATAGCGTGTATGTATAGTATTTTAAACTTTTTTAATCATATTATAAATTATTATTTTTGACTAGCAATAATATCTTATTAGAAAAAATTCATATTTATGTATGAAAAATAAAAAAAATGCTTTGAAACTTAGCCGTATCTACTACAAAAATAATATAATTTTTATTGCTTGAACTGTGAAATTCAAAGATCATAATTTAAATATTAGCATTTATATAGAGTAGATTCGAGAAATAGCAATATATTTACTTGATGAAACTATAGAAACAAAAGAGAACCGGTCTCTGTCAGTTAATAACATCTGACTAATTTAAAATAAAAATTACAGTGTGCGATTGTAATTCCTGAATTACAATTTAAAATCTATTATTTATAGAGAATGTTATATAAAACTCTTTAATTTAATATCTTGTAAAAAATCATTCTCAATAAATAATAGTGCAAGTGCAGTAAGTTTCTTCTGGCGAAGAGTTGAGCGCAAGTAATTTTTTACACGTTTTAATACAGAGAAAGATCTTTCACCGCTGCAATTTGTGTCGCTCATCGTTAAAAAAATTCTTAAAATAATTTCTACATTCGGAAAAATAGAATCAATATTTAGGCTTTCTAATAATTATAGCATACTCTTTGGGGTTAATTTTTGTAGATCAAAAAATTTTTATCTTTTAAAAACTGTGCCAAATGGACAACTCGTCAGCAAACGTATCTTCTATATCCAAGTCATATAGTTGTTGCAACTCTTTAGCCTTGGTTTTTATAATGCCTTTTTTATTTATTTCAGGTAATTTCCATAAGAAACCAAATTTTGTATTCACTTTGGTATAAATTATTTGTCGGCCTTGCAACTGATTTTTCAGGCAATCAATAGCAGTGTAATATATTTCTACAATGAAAGATCGTCTTCCTTCAAATTCGATATGTCCCGCTTTTACTTCATCAGAATGAAATTTTGGTTTCCTTTTTCTTCTTAAATCTTTTTTGTACACAGTGAGTTCGCACCTAAATATTAAGATGTGTGTATAATAACTCATATAGAGTAACAACGTTTGATAAATCAACATAATTTGCTTGAAGCTGTGCACTAACCATTTGAAACTTGACCAGCACAGAGTTCCAAAAACACAACATTATCGTCATTTCTAGGGTTTTCAATTGGTCTGGTATTCTTCTTGCCTCTATTTTGGCCTCTCTAGTTTGATCTATATCTTCACAAATGTAGTCTAATGCTGCAAGAACATGCTTGTAAGAATTGTACAAAGCTTTGCTGGCGTCTGCTCGGGCACTCCATCGAGTTTTCGAAAGATTTTTTACAAATGTGGAGTTGTTATCAAGTTTTGATAGCAAGACTTTCCATCTGCTAGTTGAACTAGAAAAATATATATATATTTGTTGTTCTAATAAAAAAGAAAAGCAGCTGACTCATCGCTGCTCTCTACTGCTGCCGACCCTACGAGTTGTAGAGAATGAGCTGCACATGGGATAAACGTTGCCAGAGGATTTACAGCTTTAATTCTTGACTGAAGTCCCTTGTAATGACCGGACATATTGCTAGCGCTATCATAACATTGGCCACTACAATCTTAAATACCAGTTGCAAAGTTTCATTGATTGTAGCCAGAACAGCCTTCTTCATGACTTCGCCTTTATGTCCGCAATTAGGTAAAAATGTGACAAAGCGATCAACAGGGTCTCCATCAGGTAAAACATAATGAATTATAAATGTCAACTGATCGGTGTGTGAAATATCTGGAGTAGAATCTATGCTAATTGAATAATATTTTGCTTTTTTACCTGTGCTATAATGGATAGTCGAGCTTTATCAGCGAGCAATATAATAAATTCATCAAATATCGTCGATGACAAGTATGATGAAAGTAGTGGTACTACCTGTAACAAGCCATTTGAGAACATTTTTATTTAAGAGTTTAAATTTTTTTTTAATCTTAAAATTTTTATATATTTTTTTTTTTTGAGGATTTAAGAAATTTTGGTTTTTACAAAAAAAAATATATTTTTTTTTGAAATCAGTTAAATATTGAGGGTATTCCTGAAAACTCGAAAAGTCTCGAAAACTGTGTAAACTGCGAAAACTGAGAATATTTTCGAGCCTCGAAAATAATTTGTATAAAAAAAAGTTTACACTCGATAACTTTCGAGGCAAATTTGATGCGAAAGTAGCCTCGAAAATTTGGAATTATTAATTATTTGAGCGAGAAGAGCGCAATTGTTCTCAAAAAGATAAAAAAGTGTCAAAAACGAAAATTAAATTATTACGATTTTTCGACTTTCAAAACAAATTTAAATTCGCTAAAAACTTTTTATTTTGATTCAGTTAAGCAATTTTATGTTTCTATTTATACAATATAGTTATCAGTTGATAAGTAATTTATTAAGCTATGATATTAGTGTGAAAAAGCTTCAAATCGGTCCATCTATAATCAAGAAGAATGGTTTAAAATTAATCCAAAAAAATAATTTTTTTAACAAATTAAAATTTTTTTATTTAATTTTTTTGATTGATAATAAAGACTCATTTTCACGCTCATATTTAACTACATACGTTTGGAAGTAAAAAGCCACGAGTTAGGCACTTTTAGGCAACAAAATGCGTTTTTCATTCGTTTGCACGTTTGCATAAATTGGAGTGTTCCCTAAACAAGCTCGAAAACTTTCGAGTTTTTCATGCTTTTCGAGTTTTCGCGCTTAGAAGAATACCCTTATTATATTTAACTCAATCATTGAAAATAACCCTTAACAGCAAAATTATAGCACGCCATTTAATTTTGCAAAGTTTGACTTTAGTGATTTCAACTGTACAGGAAATACATCTAAAATAGAGTCTTATTAGTAAAAGAAGTACTACCATGGCTCCCACTTTTTTCCAATTAGACCAAAAGTGGTCCATTTTTTTACGTTTGGTGCGCTGGTCCTTCTTTTTTGTATTGGTCCTTTTTGAGAAATAACATTCGTAAAAATGTCGGTCTTTCTTTAATTATGTTGTTAAATAAAAAAAATATCTAAAAAAGAAATATGGTGCTTTTTATTCCATTTTGGTTCTTTTTTTTATAAAATTTTGGTCTCAAAGAAAATGTCGGTGTGACAACCGTGAGTACTACCCAGGTTAGGTAGTGGACTAAAACAAATTCCTTTTCCTTTGCTTTTGGACCTCGAAGAAAAACGGATCACATTTGGTTAGTTCTAATTTTTAAAATTGGTGGTTTCCCTAATAATGCGAATGTACACATTTATGTATGTTAAAAGTGTTGAGTAGAGTTGGACTCTTACGTTCATTCTGGTTCCCTGGTTTTGACGAATTTTCGAAACTCGAACAAAGTTTATTAACTGAAGACAACAAAATTGAAGTACCAACAGTTCGAAAATCAAAGCGCCACTCCAGAGATAAGCGAGTCTGAAGACGAAGCTGATGAAGCAATTACTGACCCTATAACTTCATATGATAAGGCATTGAAGCAAGTTGCCCGTTTGTATAATTTTTCCAGAGATGATTTTGCATCATTTCATCACGTCAAGAATGTACCCAAATGAATGTACCAAGAATGAAAACCAAAATTTTAAGTAATTGAATTTAAAACAATCTACTCTCACTAGATTTTTTCAACCAAATTAGTATGTGTAAAATGTCTTTAGTGTCTAAATTTGTTCAACAAATTCCATAAACGGCAACTCAAACAAACATTTTTGTTCCTCCCCCATAACCGGACATCGCTCATAACCGGACAAAAATACTGCGACGGTGGGTGTCCGGTTATGGGGAATTTCACTATACTTAACTGAATTTTTTTCTTTACCTACTAACTAATAACATTAGTGTAAATTTAATGTTTATTGGTTAATATAATTTTTATTAAATTTTCCTGCAAATATTTAGTTAAAAAAAATATAAACAAAATACAGTAGACGTCCAATATAACGCATAACGATACAACGAATTTCCATTTTAATGAACAGTTTTTCGAATTGTAAAAAGGATCAAATTTAGATATGAGCTCAATACAGCCAAGGAAATTTCCATTTTGACCATGAATTGGACGCCCACGAGAAGATAACAACTTTACTGTTTCTACTATGTACACGTAGTAAAACGTTTCGCTAGTAAGATACTTCTTCATTATATTGTTTGACAATTTGGGTATCAAATCTTCCTAACACTTTTCCTCTAGTTGCATACTGTGCCTTAAATCGTGATTGAATCAATTTGCATGCGTATGGGAAAAGAGAGTGACAAAAACAAAATATAGCAATAGCAATAAATTTTTGCTGAGAGAATCGTATGGGAAAAAAAAGTGACAAAAGAGGCTAGAGACTCACTTTTGACAAGCGAGGGAAAGAAAATTTCATGTCTCAATTGTATCTGTCCAATCCTTGCCTTATAAATATCACTTGTTGAAAAATTGTGCCAAGAAGGTGCTTAATCAACGCTAATTCTCAGCGCCCCCTCGGACCTTGCGCCCTAGGGTTAAGCCTTGTTAGCCTGTGGGTAAATCAGCAAATAATACGAATTTTTTCATTACTTTTATAAATGAGTTTTAATTATACATATATTTATTTATTTATAAAAACAATACCAACCAAAAATATTTTATAGTGTTAATTAGAATTCATTGCATTAAAAACAAAATAAAAAAGAAAATCTCAATTTATATCTGTCTCAAATTATACTGTAATCCACATGAAATTTTACTTTCAGTATTTCAGTAAATTTTAATGTGTCTTACAATATAAATTACTGAGAACTGTGTAAAAATTACTGTAAATTCAGTAAAAATTACAGAGGGTTCAGTACAATTTACTGAGTTTCATGCACGAAGCGGACAATTACTGGAAAAAAATGGAAAATTTTCTGGAATTACAAGCAATTTTTACAGTTTTAGTTTTTTTTTATAATCTCATTTGAACTAATTCAATCCACTTCTTAAGCCCGAAAATATTGTTAATTTTCACCGTCACTGATGGCGCGAACAATATCAAAATCAAGATCTATTGACCACTCATGTTTCAACTTATCGTAAAAATCGTGTTTTAATCTGCATTAAGTAGTGGTTTTTTCTTCAGTTTTATTCTCCTTAAATATTTAACTTTACGAAAAACACGATTTGGGGTTAATAAACTAGTCTCTATGACCGTCTTTTCTTTAATGTTCGAGGTTGAGTCACGGGAATTACACGTAGTTCTGATGCTGGCCTACCTATCCTTTCTGTAGCGGTTTTATATATCCTTCTTTTCTTATTTTTCCCGTAGCCAAGTTTATTTCGCAGCTAATTGCTAACAACAATTTGGCTTCGGTCAATTTTTATTGCGATATGACGATGATTTAGGCCGGAACTTTAAACTTCAAACTTTAACTTTTTCTACTTCCGTCAGAAGTTTGCCGCGACCAATTTTTTAAGCTAATGCAGAAAATTAATTGCAAATGTGAAATTCAAAATAACTGCAACGATTTGACTACGCACTTTTACACCAATCAAAACTTTTGCTACTGAACCTATTCAGATGAGCCAAAAAATTACCATGCATTATTGGCAGATTCAAATCAAAGCAAAACAACAAAATAACTGTAGATTTTTCCCGTTAATTTTTTCTCTTGAATTACATATGTACATATGTATAAACAAATGATCTTTTAAAAGTAATAAAAAACTAAGTGTACCTACAACAGAAATTAAGGGAGACAGGCTAAAATACGAGAAACAAGTTGAACCTATTCAGTTGAGCGGGAGTGTACGTTTTAAGCTGCATAATATCCATGTATTTAGATTTAGTTATTGTGTTCCAATTGGATATAATTTATGGGCGATTTTGGAAAAAAAATTGAGTGGCGCTACACGGAAAAAACACCAACTCAACTTTTATTAAAGATTAATAGGAGATTATAAAAACTAAAATCTGAAAACAAATATTACTTTTTTATAGTAATAAATAGAAAATCCTTATTAAAAATTCTATTCTAGTTTGTAAATATTTTCATTTTACATTTTTTAATAAGTGCATATTAAAAATTATTTTCTTCATTTTAATTATCACCTAAAGACTTTGAAATTTTACAAAGAATTTATTAAATTTTAATAAATTGCAACATTAGAATTTTTATATATTTCATATTGTAATATATAATTCCCGCTTTATAATTTTTATAAAGTACTTACAGAAAAATTATTTCAAGATTATTAATTTTTATTATATTGAATTTTATTTCTCTTTTGTGTTTAATTTGTACTCTGTTTGAGTTCTCAACATGTTCATTCAAAAAAATAAATATATAAGGCTTGCCAACCTCTTACTAATTGGCTTTGAAGTAATGTGTTGAACAGAACTGGAACGGGGTCGGGAAAGCGGCAACGGAAACTCGCTGGCCGTCCCAATTTTGTTCAACAAACTGATGTACAAAATTTTAAAAATCAATTTCAGTTATTATTATTTCATCATAAAAGCTTTATAATGTACTTTTTAAAAAATAGTACAGTCCTTTTAAAATAAAATAAATTATTGCTGAAATTTTAATATCTACTTTGTAAAAATTAAAAACTTGCATTCGAAAAATTAATGCCTGCTTGATGCAATTTTTATATTACGCATAGTAATTTTTAATAGACACTCGAACCGTTTCTAAATTACTAAATTACCTACTAATTTTTCTTAAATTTTCATTAATATTTACAATAATTTCGAGTTTCGTTTTTTCCGTGTATATTTCGCCACATACCAATAAAAAATTTGTAGCTTCGATGCCAAACCGTCCTTAAACAATAGTTGACCAAAAAGGCTACCATACTACATATTTAAAATTACGAAATCATTATTTTAAGCAATGCTTTTTCAATTTATACATATCTGCATGAAATAAGCTGTGACATGAAATTTTGGTGTATTTTTCTATTATTAAAATTCCAGGTAATATTTTTTAACAATAAATTAACATTTTTTTAAACTACAATTTTTTTCATATTCCACTTAGTTTCGAAATTATGGAGCATTACAGTTAAAAGTATGCACAGCATGAAATAAGCTATGAGCCACTGTACTTTCAAAAAACTGCATTGAAGTTGTTGTTTGTTTTGGGCTCACCGGTATCTTCAAAAAAATTCCATGCTGCACTTCGTTTAACTTTACCAACAGTAGTTTCCATATCGCAACTATAGTACACACAATATTTACGTAAAGTACACGAATAACAAAAGCTAATTGAACTGAAATCGTCTTCAAGCCACACGTAACGATCAAACGAACAGCTAACAAATTAAAAAGTTCGGTACTTACGAGTTGTTCGAAACTCATGAGTTGCAATCGTATAATACGATCATCGAACGAACCGAACATGAGTTGAGTCGAACGAATTGATTTATTCGAGTTGGACTCGTTGCGTATGGCAAAAGTTCGAACAGGTTCGATCAGTTCGTTGCACAGCCCTAGTAAATTGTATGGAAACATTATTTTTATACTGTGTGGTGATATCTTTTTGATGATGTCATCTATTTTTAATGAATGATGATGGTTGACGTTGTTGTTCGAGCATTAAGAGTAACATCTTTATCAATTGCTTTCACGGTACCATCTGAACATTACCAAACTAATATCAATCGTCAAAAATATCATTGCAAACTTGAAAGCAGTTTTTGGTCCTGAAAGTGTTGTCGTTGTTTTAAATCAATTGCGATTCACCGATGGACCAAGACTGATAAGATTCTGGAGAAGACTGCTTTAGACTAGGGCTGTTCGTATCCGTAACCGAAACCACCGGATATCTGAAAAAAAAGTTATCCGTAACCGTAACCGAAACCGAAATAAAGATTTTTTATTATCCGTATCTGAAACCGAAACCGAAATCTTATATCCAGATGTAAACAATATCTTTCTCCACCACTTAGAAATCGGCTCAGTGGAGAAGAAGCACCAAAATTACTTTTTCTAAAATATAATTTACCTTTAATTCAGTTAAAAAACTAATTTCATTGATTTGTTCTAAATATAAATATAAACAAAAATACAGTGACATGAGTTTTTTTGATTTTTACTGATAGATTTCTGTAAAAAGTTCACCAAAATATCCGTATCCGAAACCGAAATAAAATTATATCCTTTTCCGTATCCGAAACCAATGCGAAATATTTTAATATCCGTATCCGTAAGCGAATCCGAAATTCCGAATCCATAACATCCCTACTTTAGACCAACCACATTGGAGTTAGAAATCCAAAACTTTGCTAACTTTTGATTTAATTAATTTTTTTATGAAAATGCGATTTTTTGTTACAATTATTTCGGTATTTTGTACGCACTCAACGATTAAAAATTTAAAAAATTTTTACATTTTTAGAGCAGATAGTATTTCTCCCTAACCTCATACTTCTAATATTAAGTAATGCAGAAATGTAAAATTTTCAAAAAGTTCCATCAAAATTAGTTGACTATTCCAGGGATCTGATATGAACACCTTAAGGGACTGTATTAAATTTAATTATATGGTGGCATATGCCTTTCGGGAACTGTACTTATTCATTAAAATATCAGAAATGCCAGAATTTTTGCCAGTCTGTTGCTGCTTTTGACATCATCTCAGAACGCATTGAATAGTCGTGATAACAAATATAGAACCTCTATGCCTCATTAAATCTAAGTTGATTTCGAATTGAATAGAGTTAAATTGTCTTATCAATTAATATAAATATGAATTAAAAAAAAAAAAACAATTTAATTTGATTTCGTTTGCACTGAGCAAATTATGATTCAGAAACGCCATTTTCGCTACACATCCAGCTAAAGTGCTTAGCATACCAGTGCTCTCGGTGAAGCATTGAATTTCACTGTAAACATCATGCTATTGATAATCAATTGCAGTTTTTTTGTTGTTGAAACTATGCAAAAATTTATTAATGAATCGACTCAAATAGTTTCATGATGGGCTATCAGAATCAACGTAGTTGTTATTATTGTTGACGTGAACTTAGTTCTGATCTCCTCTGTTTTAATCATGATGCAATCAATGGCAGCGTCTATTTTTAATTTATTTCACTTCCGCATTTCATGGGAATTTTTTGGTTTTGCGTTTTTAGCCCCAGCTACATTTTTTTGGAGTTATTTTTTAGTTATCTAAGAACTTCAGTAGCTGAACAAATCGTTTAGTCATATATTAAATAAATTGGCTTATGTTTAATAAATAATTGTTTGCAAGCAAGGGAAATACGTTATAAGAAAATCGATGCATCTAGATTTTATTTAAAGTACATAACGCCTCTACCGAAAGAAACTTTCATGTTTATCACAAAAATTTCATTTACCTGACCAAAAAAAAGGAAAAAGACCTCATTTTTGACTTTCAAAAACCCTTCCAAAATGAGATATTTTTCACGACCACTTTGCCGCCCCCAAGCTTTGCGCCCGGTGCGATCGACCTCACTCTCGGCGCCCCCTTCCCTCCTTAGGTACGCTACTGAGTGTTCACGGTGCGTTTTAAATGTTTTAAATTAAAATCATTTGTCACCGAAAATTTTCTTTTGGATATTGTTTATTATTCCAAAAGAAATATTTTCGCGTGAAAATGAAAATCATTTAACGTAGAGATTTTTTTTTATCTCAATTTTTAGAAAAAAATTAACTTGTTTTTACGTTGTTATGTACTTTTTTGATAAAAAAGGTAGGTAAATAATCATATATATATATATATATATAAGAAAATTAAAATATATTTTACATAATTAATATTGAGTAGGATAACCTTTTTGTTTCATAAATGATGAGAATCGGTTTGGCATGCTGCCTACCAGGCGTGCACATTGGTCTGGAGTAATTTTATGCCAATTCTCTTGATTAACTTGCCACAAGCTGCTTTTCTCGCGAGTTTTCGTGCTGCTACGACCCATTTGATTATGCCTCATAAGTTCTCTATAGAATTTAAGTCGGAACTTTGAGGTGGCCAGTTCAGAATCTTGGTGGATTGTGTGTCGAGCCAAGATTTGACACCATTATCAAGCTGGAAAATCCCCCTAAGCGGAAAATTTTTGGTGTAATCGATGGTCAAATGTTCCCTTAGTATATTCCTATATAAAAAATTTGAATGTATGGGTTGCCAGGGCAACAAACAAACAAAAAAACATCAAAAAAAGTCTTCGGTTCGCAAACGGAACACTTTTTCAAAGGCCAGAATTTTTGGAGTATGATTATTTAAAGCGATGAATCCAAGTTCTACGTACTTAGGAGCGATGTTAGTATCTATGTGTACTATATTTCACTCAAAGAATAAATCATATTCTAAAAGTCAGTCCTTTGAAAAAGTGTTCCGTTTGCGAACCGAAGACTTTTTTTGATGTTTTTTTTTGTTTATTTGTTTGTTTCTTGCCCTGGCAACGCATACATTCAAATTTTTTATATAGAAATATACTAAGGGAACATTTGGCCACCGATTACACCAGAAATTTTCCGCTTAGAAGGATTTTCCAGCTTGATAATGTTCAAAACATTAATCTCCACTTGTCAAATCTTGGCTTGACAAACACTCCACCAAGATTCTGAAGTGGCCACCTCAAAGTTCCGACTTAAATTCTATAGAGAACTTATGAGGCATAATCAAACGGGTCGTAACCGCACGAAAACCCGCGAGAAAAGCAGCTTGTGGCAAGTTAATCAAGAGAATTGGCATAAAATTACTCCAGACCAATGTGCACGCCTGGTAGGCAGCATGCCAAACCGATTCTCATCATTTATGAAACAAAAAGGTTCTCCTACTCATTATTAATTATGTAAAATATATTTTAATTTTCTTATATATATATATATGATTTTATCAAAAAAGTACCTAAAAACGTAAAAAAAAGTTAATTTTTTTTAAAATTGAGATAAAAAAAATCTCTACGTTAAGTGATTTTCATTTTCACGCGACAATGTTTCTTTTGGAATAACAAACAATACCCAAAAGGAAATTTTCGGTGACAAATGATTTTCATTTAAAACATTTAAAGCGTACCGTGTGTTTAATGTAAAATAAAAACGAGTAATTTCATATATGTACTATGCAAGGGTTATTTTTACTATTTTCAACTTCAAAATCAAATTAAAATTTTCAAATTTACAGAGCCATTTTTCCCTGAGTGTATTTTAGGGTGTTTATTTTGAAACTTTCGTAGATAGATTATATTTACTTTTTTGTTTTGCCTATATATTAGCATGGAGCTTAAAAATAATAGTCACATCATAGCTTTCTAGCTCAAACCTGTAAACGGCAAGGAAAAAGTTTGTCTCCGAAAAAACCGACTTAGTAAAACGTAAACAAAGTCTGTCTTAGGTGTCAAGATATAGCGTTTAAGGTATTTTAGTTGTATGGGAGGTGCCACCCGTTGTTGTCAAGTCACGTTCACATTTTTAAAGTGGCCGAAACGCAAATAAAATGAATTGAGCTAGGAAGCTCAAATTTAGCAACAATTATTTTTAAGACCCATGCTAGAACAGGCAAAAAATAAATAAAGTAGGTAGGAGTGGCAGTCACTTACGAACCGGCTCACTTAGACCAAATATGATCCATTGTGATACCACAGGGTGTCTGACTATACCCTCACATTGAACCAACCAGATTTCGTAATAAAACTTAATATCTGACCTATGTACATACATATAAAGGGTGTTTTTTTTAGAGGTTTGTTTTTCGAATAGAGATAAAACTGGGATTTTGTGGTCAAATCTGGCAACTCTAATGTCATTTATATTCAGTTTGGTTTGCCATTTCATCATGAACAGGTTGACAAAAGAACAACGCTTGCAAATCGTGCAAATTTATTTCGAAAATAATGGTTCAGTTCGCGAAGTTTACCGCAAGCTCCGTCCATTTTATGGTCGACATAATCGTCCATCAGAGCAATTAATTCGGTTAACCATGGATCGTTTTCGCACTACGTTTACTCTATGTGATAATACGCATCCGCAGAGACGTCGAACAGTGCGCACCGAAGAAACAATTGCCGCTGTAGAGCAAAATGTTGAAGAGGACCCGAATGAATCGATTCGCCACCGTGCACAGCAATTGGAGCTTTGTCCATCAACTTTATGGAAGATTTTGCGCAAAGATCTTGGCTTCCGACCTTACAAGATCCAGCTTGTGCAAGAATTAAAGCCGCGAGACCATGCAATGCGTCGTGATTTTGGTGTATGGGCCGAAAATGAGATTGATCTCAATGCTGATTTTCATCGCAAAATTTTGTTCAGTGATGAGGCTCATTTTTGGTTGAATGGCTACGTCAACAAGCAAAATTGCCGCATTTGGAGTGAAGAGAATCCACATGAGACCCTTGAGACGCCATTACATCCACAAAAACTGACTGTTTGGTGTGCTGGTGGAGTCATTGGGCCATACTTCTTCCGAAATAATGCTGGAGAGTCAGTTACCGTTAATGGAGACCGGTATAGAGCCATGATATCCGACTATTTTGTTCCCGAATTGGATGGCATGAATGTGGATGAGTTGTGGTTCCAACAAGACGGCGCTACATGCCACACAGCGCGCGTCACAATCGATTTATTGAAGGAAACATTCGATGAGCGCATAATTTCGCGGAATGGACCTGTCAATTGGCCACCAAGATCGTGTGATTTGACACCATTGGATTATTTTCTTTGGGGATATGTGAAGTCGCTCGTCTACGCCAACAAACCAGAAACGTTAGGGGACTTGGAAGCCAACATTCGTGGCGTTATTGCCGACATACGGCCCCATATGCTCGAAAAAGTGGTTGAAAATTGGACCTCTAGAATTGGCTTTATTCGAGCCAGCCGCGGCGGCCACATGCCCGAAATCATATTTAAACATTAATGGCATAAAATTATCCTTCCAATAAAGCCAAATTGATGGACATTAAAACGATTTTCTTGTGTTTTATTTCAATTCGAAGTTGTATACCTCTAAAAAAAACACCCTTTATTAACCAAATCTAAACCCTAACGTATATGTTATATCAATTGTTTTGGCATATATCGACTCTAAGTCATATTCCAAATAATTCCCGATTTAAGTGTTGGTTGTTACTCGAAGGAAAGAACGAGTCTCTGACACTCGTTAGATTTGTTTTGACTCTTCGCACGCTTCACTCTTAGATTCCTTCTGGAATTCATGACTTCCGCTCGAAAATATTTAATAACTTCCGATCCAATAGAGACTACACTTTTTTTGTAAAATGAGTTTTGTAGATAAAAAAACTAGAGATGCAACGATACGCGTTTTGGCCGATACGATACGGATACGATATTCATAAAAATTTATCGCCGATACTGATACCGATACGGATACCGATATTTATAAAAAGTTGTCGCAGAGACTGACACGGATGATACATTAAAAAGTAGGATTGACTATGACGCAAAGTTGTGAAATCATTATAAATAAATCAATTTTATTTATTTCTTAAGTATAAAAGTTAGTAATTAAAATTAACACTCACTAGGTTTTTATTTAGGAAGCATAACATCCTCAAGTTATGCGGGGAAAGAGGTTTCGGAATATAGTGATAAATTATTTAAATTTACATTTCGCTTTTTTGCCGTACAAATACTTAGTAGACTGCAATTGGAATGTTCGTAGTTAACATTGAGGATCAAGCGCCGTTACTAAATAATAAAATTCTTCACTTTCCAAATTAAATGTTTTATCAAGATCGGCAGCTACTGGCAGCTGCTGGAGTACCGGCTGGTTTTCTTTACCTTTGATGTACTCCAGTACTTTTCGAAGACTGATAACTAACGGAATAGCGTCGGATAATACAGCAGTGGCTTTGATAATTGATTTTGTAACATCTTCAAAATATTTCAAGACATTTACCACCTCCTTGATCCTGATCCATTCGTCAGTTCAAAGTTCTACTTTGTATTTTATGCTTGGCAAACAAGCTTGTACTGCAACTCGTTGCTCTAGTAGTCGCCTAATGCTTCCAGGAACATCTTTTTTGTATATATCGGTGTATCGGCAAATAAATATCGCCGATTTCGATATATCGGAATATACCGATATATCGGTATCGGTAGCAACCCCAAAAAAAACAAAGAATAAAATGTTATTTTTATCAATTAATTTTAGTCGGGGGAACAGCGTGTTAGAACTATTTAAACATTTGATTTGTTATTTGTTGACAATATAAGTAAAATTTTTTTTAATTATCGAAAATTCATATGTTGATATTTTCGAAAAAAAAAATATTTTTAGCAAAATCCTGATATACGTGCCAACTGAATTTGTTAAAAGATACAGGAAAAAAAATTTTCATCGCATTTGGAGAAGTCGAGGTTGTTTTTTCCTAAAATCCGTGCGGTTCGTAAGAGAATGACCAATATAAAAAGTAGTTTATTGAAAACTTTAAATACGTTTTTCTCCAGCAAACTAGCGATATGTTTTGTATAATTTTAAGTGTCGTTTGTCTCGTATGTATGTATCTATGTATGTAAGTTTTTTATCAGAAAATTTAAATGAAATTCTCTATAGGAGAATTAAATACAAATGAAAAAAGTTCAAGAGGAACAAGTTTTCCTCAGACACCAAATCTTTCAGACTTGATATAAAAAAACCCGTAAAAGAGCGCTTGCAACCGTGTCAATTACTTGTTAGTTTATGGATATCTTAAAAGGTAGACGTGTTGGCCAAAATCTGAAGGCACATTCCAGCTCAGCGACCCCAAATTATCCTGTTTACCCAAATTTTAGAAGTCATTTTTGCACACAGTGTAATCAGCATGTTGTTGATTCCTTCAAATTAAATGTCAATTACTTGAAACTTTTTGAACGTCTAAGTAATCGTAATACCACTGAATTACTGTTATCTATTCAGCCCTCAGGGCGTATCACAAAAAATTCATATTCATGATTCTTATGGCATCTGCGTAAGCTGCGTAAGTAGCGTAATCTACGCAATTACATCTAATGACCTACGCCAAATTCCGATATCTTATTTCAAACCTATAAAAAATCTCCTAAGAGAATAACCTCTATCTCAATTTCACATATGGATCACCTTCGCGGCCAAAAATTAGCTGGACCGATCAAGACATACGAGATCTCAAAATGTTCGTTTCATGAAAATCTTCTAAAAACCGTGTGGCCTGTTCAGAAATTCAAAATGGCGGATCCCATATGGCGGCCGGAAGCTGGAGAAAAATCGAGTGTCCAGAAAAAAAAAGCTTGTAAAAATAAAAATTCTCAACCGATCGACCCGTCTCTTGGCAAAAAACTGTAGCTTCTAAAAAGCTGCCGTGGAAGATTAACAGAATCCAAAATGACGGATCCAATATGGCGGTTAAAAATCCAATATGGTGACCAAATTTTTGAAAGTCAACAGATTTGCACCAAAGTTGGTATACGGAAGTATTGGGGATCACTGATCACGAATTCGAGGTCAGATTTAACAAAATCAAGATGGCCGATCCAAGATGGACCAATTTTTTAAAAATCAACCGATTTGTATCAAATTGGTTATACGGGGGTTTTCAGGGTCGCCGATTATGAATCTGAGGCTAAGTTTTTAAAATTTTCAAATTCAAAATGGTGGATTCAATATGGCGGACGTATTGTTTAAAAATCAACCAATTAGCACAAAATTTGGTACACGGGGGTTTTTGGGGTCGCTGAATATGAATCGGACCCAATATCGCGGAAACTCAATAACCTAATCCACCATATTGGGTCAGATGTCTTGAATTTTAAATTTCTGATCTTGGATAGTTCAACAAATTGAAATAAACAAAACATAAATTGTCCCGAAACACGCCCTTTCCGCTTCTGAGGGCAGTATTGTGAAATTAAACAATTAAGAATAGTGCATACATAGTCGAAAAAGTCGTTATATCTGTGGCAACAAGGAATAACAGAGTTAAGAAAAATTAAATTAAGGTTTAGTAAAGGCCAATTTCCTATTAACTCTGAGCGCAATTTTATTTCGTATTTATGCATTATATAGGCCTAAATATATATAAAAAATCCCATTAAAACTAAAATTAAATTTCGTGCTGAAGTAACTGAAAAATAACCTCAACTCAACCTTAATTCCAATTTTCTTAACTCGACCCTAGCTGTTAGTCCTTGTTGCCACAGATTTGTCGAATAATGTGGAAAAAATTCACAAATGTCGAAAAATTTCGAAGAAATGTTGTGGGAAGTTGAAAAAGTCGAAAAAATGTTGAATAAAGTTGAAAGAGGTTGAGAAAATTGAAAACGTTGAAAGATGCTGAAAATGTGGATGAATACGTATTAAAAAAAAATTGAAAAAGTCAATAAAATAAGGAAAAGGTTGAATAAGTCGAAATATATGGAAAATATTAAAACAGGAATTAATAAGAAGTGCAATTTTCGAAAATTATAAAACAGTTAGAAAAAGCCGATAAATTTGTAAAATGATGAAAAAGTCGAAAAAAATTTGAAAATGTTGAAAGAGGTGGAAAAATGTTGAAACAGTGAACAAGGCTGAAAAACCGATAAAATATGAAATTAAAAAAGTCGAATGTGTTAAAAATGTCAAAAAAAAGATTTAGAAGTTAATGAAATACACGCGCACTTTTTCAATTCCGCCTGCTTTTCAGTCCGAGAGGAAGCGTTACATTTTTCAAGGTCATTTCCTCCAGCTTAATTTTTTTTTTTGCAATTGATAGTTTAATTATCGCTGATATAGAAATAAGCGTCAGTCACTAGGTGGGTATGATTGTGAAAGGCCGACGAAAAAGTTTCGCTCAATAACTCGAAAAATAAGCCACATGTAGAAAAATTTGTTAACACCAACGTTGTAGAACATATGGAAACACATTGATTTCATGCTCGATAATTTTCTGTATTTCTAGATTTGACCCACTTTTCATAACTTTATAAATGTTAATGACCATCTTCATTCTCGAAAAAAATAAGCTTAAAATAACTATTTTTGCTCAAAAATATAGTATTTATTGGAAAAACGGTGAATGGTGGGTCAAATCTTGTCGCTTAGAGAAGTTTCGCACATGAAATCGATGTAGTTCCATATGCTCTACAACACTGGTCCTAACATAGTTTTCTATATGTGGCTATACAGCCAGACCCACCACGATTCTGGTGAGTGACGCTTATTTTCATTATCAGCCTTACTTAAACTATCAATTGTAAAAAAAATTAAGCGGGAGGAAATGACCTTGGAAAATTCATGTTTGCTAACAGCATATGTATGCCAAATTTCATCATATTTGCATTTTATATAAATTGCAAGATATGCCACAAAAAATCTTAAGACTAGAGGCGATGATTTTGATCCAGAAATAACTTTTTATAAATTAACCCATTTCCAACTGCTGTTCGATTAATCGAATGTGAAATTTGTCTTTTTTCAATAATTTTTTTAACTGTGAAGGTACGTGATATCCGGAAATCAATTAGCATCATTTATTACTTTGATATTTTGGCTATTCGAAAATAATATTTAGCACCCCCACCCATAGTTCTTAGGCGGTGGTTGAAAAATACCTTGCCAATAGACCTTTCTTGTAAATTATATTAACTCTTTCGCCCCCAACGTAGCCTGAGAGCAATTTCGCTTGTTTATCGGCTTGCGGTTAGCGTTATTTTTGTTTTTGCTTGCGGAACTGTTACCGTTAGGTAGTTTTATCTGTCTACTTGATGTGTGATCAATAACAACTCAATTTGCGCATCATTTAGCAAAGTTATTTTCAAGAGAGAGTAGCGGTGTCGGCGAAAATAATTTCGTAAGCTTAGTAAGACTTGTGTAAATAAGTGATTTTTTTAAAAAATAATAACAAAAAGTATAAACATTTAGTAAAAATATTATTCAGCAGAGGTTAAATTAAATATCTAGAAAAGAAAAATTATATTTTTTTGAACTAACATCAAGTGAATATTTTTAATAATTTTCAAGTTGCTTGTGAGCAACTTTGGGCAATTATGGTAGTAAATCTATTTACATTTAGTAATGAGTCCACAAGAAAAAGGTTTGTCAAGAGAAGATATACACCGGATTGTTAACTTCGATTTGGATGTTTCTTCTGATGAAGAAAGTGAAGATGATGTGGAAGACGTTTCTGCAGTACTCGAGCAGAATTTGGAAGGGATCATGCAAAGAGGCGAAAGTATAGAGATCGGCCTTCTTGACAATTTAATTGCGGAAGAAGGCGAGCAAGAACCTTTTAGTGTTGCTGAGACTTACTTTGAAAAAATTGATTTGAAGATACTAAAATGGAGATCAAGGACATTTGAAGCTCCAGAGAGTGTTTGGAACGAAGAAGTTTAGAAGTTAATGACGTTCTGACACCAGTAGAATATTTTTCAAACTTTTTTGATAGTCGAGCTATTGATTTGATCACAAAGCAAACTAATTTGTATGGACTTCAAGAACTGGGAATAGAACTTAAGTGTACTGAGGAGAAAATAGGGTGTTATATTGGTGTTCTCTTATACTTAGGTGTTTTAAAATTGCCTCAATTTAAAATGGCATGGTCGCAAAATATTAAGCTATTACAGACTTAATAGCTCGTGGAAGATTCGATAAAATTAAACAATGCTTACATTTTAACGACAATAGCAAACAAGCCAATAAGGGAGATGTAAACTATGGCGAGCTGTACAAGATACGCCCTTTACTGAATGTACTAAAAGAAAACTTTAATAAATTACCTCAGGAAGAATATCAAAGTGTTGATGAACAAATAATTGCGTTCAAAGGTATGCACATGTGTGTGAATATAAATTCCTAAATAACAATTTGCTGTAACTTTTGGTTACAGGTCGATCAACGTTAAAACTATACAACCCAGCTAAGCCCCACAAAAGGGGCTTGAAAATGTTTACTCAAGCAGCAACGTCTGGATAAGTGTGACTTTACGTTCTATGTTGGTGAGCGCACCTGTCCGTCGTATGGGTTGGGAATATCTTCGGATGTAGTTATTTATTTGGCTTCTAGTCTTCCTAAAAACAAAAACTTTAAACATTATTGTATCTTTTATGACCTCTTTGTTTCAAATTAAATATATAAATAAGCGGGCTTTAGGTCGGTTGTCCAACAACCGAACGGCTAACAAAAAACAAGTGCAATATTTTAAGTGCAATATTTTTTCTTAGTTTTTAGGTTGTTCAGTGTGTGTTTTTGTATTTTTGTTCGTTGTTTTTTGATGTAATGTTAACTTTTTAGTTTTTTAAAATTTTTTAAATTTTTCCTTGAAAATGAATTCCAAAGGAATTCGAAATATTGGAAGCAATAAATAATTAAAACTGACCTAAAGCCCGCTTATTTATATATTTAATTTAAAAACTTTAAACTTTATTTCAGTAAGTCTTCTCATTGCGTTGAAAGAAATTAGCATATTTACAACTGGTACCATACGCAAAAATCGAATATGCAATTGCCAGATACTTTCAGAGACTGAACTCAAAAAACGCGGAAGAGGATCTTATCACATGAGATATGAAATTAATCATAATTTAATGGTTTGACAATAAACCAGTTCAATTTCAACGAACCTGTTGGAGCTTGCAAACGATGGAGCTCAAAAGAAAAAGCTTACGTAGATGATCCAAATCCTGCGATTATTGCTTCCTACAACAAAGGCATGGGAGGGGTGGATCTGGCAGATATGCTGATGAAACTCTACAAGGTCAAACACCGCTCAAGGAAGTGGTACATAAGGATTTTTTATTGGTGCCTAGGAACATCCGTTACAAATGCATGTCTTCTTTATAGAAAACATTTACTTATGGCAAACCCTAAGCAGAAGCCTGTCCCTCTAATAAAATTTCAACTGGAAATTGCTGACGCACTTTTGCAATCTACATCGCGTTCAGCTATCCAAAGAAAAAGAGGGCGACCTTCCACCGCAGAAGAGGATAAGCCGACGTCTTTCGTTAGTAGTTCTCCATCCAAACGGATGAACGTACCGACTTGAAATTTTTCCAAGATATGTACTTCTTAAATAGATAGAACATGATTGAAAAGTAAAAAAAATTTTCGAGCCACAGGAAAAAATTTGGGGTCGAAAGGGTTAAAAATATATTATTAAAAAAAAAAAAAAAAAAATGATGAGGCCTTATATCCAAAAGACCAAGCTATCTTTTGCAATCAAAAAATCAATTCCACCTGGATTGCACAGATTTGAGTTAAAGTTAGTGTTCGATTAATCGCACGTTGGCGCTTATCCCATACCATCGCATGCAAATGAAACATATCGAAACAGAAGTGAATACCAGGTTAGGCAATTGAAATGATAGGTTATGTTCACACAGCTGTCCTTGCCACACCTTTCATCGCACAACTCTCAATTTCAACATGGTAATTCGTTGATATATTTGTCTGTCAAGTGACAGAAGCATTTTGGTATAATTGAAAACGTTTTCAAGATGTACGTATTGGAAATGAAAAGAAATTTGGTGATTGGCCTTCATTCGGAAGGCAAAAAAATGTCGAGATACGTCGTCAATCACCGAAAAGAAAATTGAACGATATTTTTATCTGCCGTACCATCAAACGTTTCAAGAAGACCGTCAGCATTAAAAAATGCTACGTTGGTGGCCGGTGATGCTCTACAACTGGGCGAGTAAACGTCGAATTTGTGCGGAAACGATTGGAACGAAAATCTGAGCACAATGCAGCTTAAATGGCAATCAAGATGGAAGTAAGCAATCGAAGCAAGCGTCATTTTCTGAAAAATAAGTTCGTATCAAGCCTTTCAAAAGATTCAAGTCGCAGGACCATACTGCATTGCAACGAGACAAGCGCCTGAAAAGAACGAGAGAGCTTATACGCTTGCGCCGCAGAAACGAGTTGCCCGATTTGGTGTTTTCGAACGGGAAAACATTCTGCATCGAGCCGTTTTTCAACAAAGAAAATAATTGGGTGTGGCTAAAGGGACGTTACAGCGATCATTCAGACTAGATACAAGTCACTCAACGGCAAGGAGATGAACAAATTGTGGTATGGGCGTCAATGAGCAAAAATGGTAAGTTTCCATACGTTTTTCTACCGATGGGGTGCATTGAAATCAAAATAAATCAACAAGTTTATCGGAAAAATGTTTTCGAGCCTGACCTGCTACCATGTGCACCCCAAAATTTCAGTTTCGAGCGCAAACGATTCCAGCAGGACTCAGCGCCGTCGCATAAAGCCAGTGGAACGCAGAAATTGCTTGAAAAAAACGTTTCATCGTTAATAAAACACGAAATTTAGCCGGCGCAGTCTCCCGGCATTAAACCGCTGGACGACTGTGTTTGGGGCATTTCGCAAACCAGTGCATGTGCTCAAAAACATACAAGTATGGAGTCCCTGAAGAAAGATTTGACTCGGGCATTTAACAATTTTGACCAAAACATCATGCGGCGATCGAGTCAGTCGATGAGTAATCAATAAACAAACTTTGGATATTCTTCTTTTACGCAGAAAAATCAAAAATAAAAAAAGTTGAACAATAACCGATATTTTTCATTTCTAAAATATATCATTTCAATTGCCTAACCTGGTAGACATGATTTTTTTTTTAGGAAAAAACAACTGTTTAATGTTTTTTTTTGATTTTAGATAACTTAAAGCAGTGGTTCCCAAACTATTTTGGTCGAGGAACCCCAAAATTTGTACCCACCCTGAATATTTATTAAACGTTTTTTCAAATCTGATATTAAATGAAACAAGTATTATTTTACTACATATGTATATCAGATTTTATTGAATTAAACAAAATTTAAAAAAGAACTAATTCATCATAGAAATAATTAATAAAAATACAAAATAAACTAAAATAAATGAAAAAACTTTAATGTAAAGATTGCACCTACTTCTTTGATTCCACGATTCTCTTAAAATTGGACGTTTAATAACTGAATAACTGAACTCGCGAGTTTTGGTTTTCGTCGCAACATATTTTGAAAACCCACCTTCACACAAATACTTAAGTGGTTGCAAACGGCAATAGAATTCGAATAGATTATTTGGATATTGTTAATGAAACCGTTCTAAATTCGGCTTCTAATTGTGTATCCGACCTCAATTCAATCAAATTTTCGTAATCCATGAAATGATATCCATTTGTCTTTTCTTTTATTGTGAAAGGATTTTGAATTATCTTGATTCTCTAGGTTTGGAAAGAAATCACTGCGTGATTGTTGTAAGCTGGACAGATGTGTTTATATACCATCACGGATTTCCGTATCTAAATCCACTTTAGATTCTTCGAGAAAATCATCGAAGTTATTTTGCTGTCCAGCTGAAATCCAACATTGTATTTTCCTTTAATTTGGTCACGCGGAACCCCATAAACCCTGGGGTTCCACGGAACACACTTTAGGAATCACTGACTTAAAGAATACATAGTAATGAAATTGTAAAAATAATAAGTAAGAAAACAAAAAAAAATCAATTTTCATAGAAAAGTTCGAAACAATGCGAGTACATATGCTTTTCACATTTCTCGCACATCCAAATTGTTGGTTTGCCAAAGCCTTTTAACTGACACCGATATTTCCCTTCTGGCTAATGGACGATGAGGTGTTGACCAACCACGTTTAGTAAATTGCGCCATTTTTGAAACTTCAGGTCATCATCGGTTAACAGGAGAGACTCAGTAACGGACAACTTGAATTGCTTCTAGCAAGCGCTTACTACAGTTCACAGCAGAATAAATCCGGGTGGTTATGCAAAGTGTCCAGTAATATTTCCTTCCACGGATATTGACTCGATAATTTTGAATAACGATATCGTGGAGATCAACACCGCCCATCTCTTCGTTATAGCTACAAAGCACAGAAGACTTATCCACGTTGACAAATTTGCCTTCTTTACTCTGCCCTTTCTCAAAAACTTTAAAACAGGGTGCAGTGGCAGAATCTGATCGTATTTTTCAACGCTATGGTGACCTACTTATTATCTTGCCAGCGACAACGGGTGATCTGGTTCTTAGAGTCGGACACTTATTCATGTGTGCCGCGAAGTAAATTCTTTTCGGTCTTCATATTAGTAGTTCCCCTGATACACGATTATAGCGAATTGTTCCAGAATAGTGATAGCAAGCACAGGAGATGATGAGATGTGAAGAAGTTGTCGCAACTGTCCATAGTAAGGGATGAACAAGAACAAATTGCCGGTTAACGAATGGAGGCTCTGCCCAAACTAAAAAAATTTCAAAATATGATAAGCAGACAGAAAACACCTCTAATCTTGTGAAAACACAATAGCAATGGGAGAAACGCTGTCACTTGGTGGAACATTTGAAATGTGGTATTTGTATGGGATTTTATGGTATGGGATAAGCGCCAACGTTCGATTAATCGAACATTTGATTTTTTAACCTTACAGGAAAACGGGTGGGGATAGATTTTTTTGGATGGCGGATTTGGAATCAGGGAGCCCTAATTACTGTAGAAATATACTTTTTATCAAAAAATTCAACAATTTTTGCAGCGCGGTTGGATATGGGTTAAATTCTTACATCAAGTTTTAGTATGATTGCTCACTAGGGTAGTTCAAAATATTAAAGTTGCTCCAAACTTCGCTCCCTGGGCACCAAAAGTTTCGTATTGGTGCCAATAAGAACCACGTAAAATTTGGTCCATTTCAGAAAACATTGGATGCTCCCGCCACCCTTTTGAAAGCTGGAAAATCGTCCTTAATCTATCGAAATCATTAATGTCTCCCCGAAGCTACCCCCTAGAGGGATGTCTGACAAGGTCCCATTATTTTTTCTCCTCCAACATTTTTCCTGAACATACTTACTTACCCCTTAACACAACCCCTTAGAGAGGTTTCCCTGCCAAAATGACATTCTTGTGAAATTATGAAATTGATTCCCCCTCTTCTCAGATGCCTTAGGAGGGGTAAAACGCAAGATTCACTCTCATTATTTTTACTCTCCCAAACTTTTCCTTTGACAACCTATCCCCTATCTGCCACCCTTTTGTGGGTCCCACTACAAAAAACACAAAAAATTTCGAAAAATAATTCATAGCTCCCCGGACTGACCCGTAGAGGGTTCATATGTATCACCAGGACCTATTATATTTTCTTCTTCAATATTTTTTCCGAACATACCTACCCTCTATCTGCCACTCTTTTGGGGGTCCTCCTACAAAAAACACAAAAAATTAAGAAAATTTCGAAAAACAATTCATAGCTTTCCCGGAGTGAACCGTAGAGGGGTCAAATGTATTACCAGGTCCTCCCTATATTTTTTCCGAACTTACCCCCTATCTCAATCCCTTTGGAGGGAACCCTTTAAAAAGGTTAAAAAAATTTCGAAAAATAATTCATCACTACTAGGTTGTATTATACATATTCATTTTTATTGTGTTTTGGTGCCCGGGGAGCGAAGTTTGGAGCAACTTTAATTTTTTCCATATATGTATGTCTGCTCACATAGTTCATTAGATATGTCATTCTATTTTCTATTTAATTTCCAAGTTTATAGTAATCGAGCGCCACGCCCACGTGTCTTTAAAAACTTGGAACCTAGCCCAATCTAAATTTTGTTCAGAAATTTTATGAAACATGCGTAGAGAAAATCCGAACTTAGACTTTTACTTTATCAAAAATCCGAATGATATTTTTTAGTAAATTTTTGTTCTTTTTTTATGGGTAGATAGCCAAAAAGACATTCGCTATCCAAAAAAATACATTCCTACTCTAAGTCCAGCACATTCCCAAAAAACCCATATAACATCACTTTCTTGTAACAAGCAAATCCTCCTAACTATCGCTTTGAGCTGAAATAAAAATGGTCACTTTAAGTTCAATGCCTTTCATTTTTAATTTGTTTACCCTAATCATTTGACTTTTACGAGACATAATCCACATATTTGTGTAATATACTGCTACTGATAATTATAATTCTGGTTTTATTTGTTTCACCAGCAACTAATTTACGTCTGGCCGAAGACCTAATCAAAGTCTTTTTGTTTATTATTGGTCCTACGAAACCTACACATTTTCTTGCCGATGTTTTTGTAATTTAGTCTCTCCGGCTATTGAACTTTTCGTTACTTTAACCATAGAGAACATTATTGTTTTGATTAAAACATTTGCCGGGACATTTTACCAATGTTCAAAATAATCTTCATGATGTCTACGAACAAAGTTCAAAGTTATTTATCATTATTTTGTTACTGAGTGCTCGTTGACTCATGATATGGCAATAAGGTTTGTTTTTGCCCGCTAGGTATAATGAACTAAATTGACATACATATGTACATCAATATATCAATTTATTAGGCCTTCAGCTGTTTCTAGGTTATCAAATAATGTTTGTGCTAAATTAAATAAAAACAGAA
Organism: Meiosimyza platycephala; assembly: GCA_963662105.1. Classification (NCBI taxonomy): domain Eukaryota; kingdom Metazoa; phylum Arthropoda; class Insecta; order Diptera; family Lauxaniidae; genus Meiosimyza; species Meiosimyza platycephala. Next base: position 63,414,433 of record OY759211.1, on the reverse strand, counting down.
TTAAAAATATCTGATATCACCAAAATGTTTTTGCCAATTGAGGCCTTGCCCCTTCCTCTACCAAAGTGTTTTCAATTTATATTTAATATTAAATTAAATAAACAAACACGAGCATATAAAATATATTTTGATATGTGAACATCTTTACTGGCGGGTAAGGGTATAGTCATTTCCTCCTACTTAATTATTTTTGCAATTGATAGTTTAAGTATGACTGATAATCGAAATAAACGTCAGTCGCCAGAAACGTGGCTGCCTGGTTGGGAGAGGTCGAAGAAATAAATTTCGCACAATAACTCCGAAAGTAAGCCAAATGTAGAAAGATATGTGAAGACCAATGTTGTAGAAGTCTCGAAAAGTCTCCTTACGACAATATTGACTCACAACAAGTAGTTATTTTGGGCGAAAAAAGCGGTTTTAGTCTTTAACGAGTAATTTTGATTTATAACTTCCAATAAAAACCATATTTTTTGGAAAATAGATATAGTCATTAGTAAAAACTATAAAAGGGGGAACAAATCATATTATACAGAAGTTTTTGAGGCATGAAATCGATGTGTTTTCTTCTCCTCTACAACATTGGTCTACATCAGTGGTCGGCAATCCTATGCCCGCGGGCAAACGAAGAGATTAAGCGAGAGTAAGCAAACTAAAAAATGAGCTGGTTATTTCGTCAATGCACTGCAAAAATCAAATGACGAAATAAGTAATTAGTTTTTCGCCGAAATTTTTTTTTTTTGCAATGCACAATGCTTAATCTGCAAGCGAGTTTTATGTTTAGATAATAAATTTCACATAGAAAGGCATTTTAAAGCTAAAATTATACCCCTGAAATAAGAAATCATATGGAACGTAAACAGCAAAACGAGCAAACATTTTTCGCAGTGATCATTTTGTTTGTTTTTTAATGAACTTTAAAACCTACGTTCTAATTTTGACAAAAAAAAAATTTTAACCCTCTTAAATAACGAAAAACTGCTTTAAAAAGGCGAAATTTAACGGTTTTTTGAAGAAAAAAGTCATCGCGCTTTAAATAAAATTAACATTTTTTAATATACATGATCTCATTCGAAAGAGCTCTCAAAAACCTTTAAAACAAGACATGGTAAGACTTTTTTGGTCCAACAGGCTCGATGATATAACGTTTGAAACATAGTGATGAAGTTTTTTTTTTCAAAACGAGCGGGCGAAAAATAAAACATAATAAGTAACAATTTGGTGGGCTTGAGCCACCTTTAAAAATCTGAAAAAATTCATGTAATGTTCTTTCATGATGTAGAACGTGATGCCAAAGTATCAGCAAGAAATTCAAATTTTTTTTTTTTTAATAACCCTAGTCTAATTTTCATACTTGATATTTCTCTCAAACTTAAAACTGCTGTAATTTTTTTGCGAAATGGCCTAAAAGGTTCTACAAAATCTTAAATTGTAGATTTTAATGTCAGCTATAAAGTATTCATGAATATGAAACACAACACATCAGGGGTCGATTAAATCTATAACCGACCCGCTCGTTTTAAAAAAAAAGCTTCATCACTATGTTTCAAACGTTATATCATCGAGCCTGTTGGACCAAAAAAGTCTTACCATGTCTTGTTTTAAAAGTTTTTGAGAGCTCTTTCGAATGAGATCTTGTATATTAAAAAAAGTTGATTTTATTTAAGGCACGATGACTTTTTTCTTTAGAAAACTGTTAAAGTTCGTCTTTTTAAAGCATTTTTTTGTTATTTAAGAGGGTTACAATTTTTTTTTGTCAATATTAGAACGTAGGTTTTAAAGTTCAATAAAAAACAAACAAAATGAATGTTTTTAAACGCACACTTTGTATTTTTTTAAGTTTTTGAAAATTTTTTGAAACCAAATATCTCAAAAACTATAGGAGATAGGATAAAAAACCATTTAATCATTTTTGTTTAGAAATACTATAATTTCATAAAAAAAATTAAAAAAATTTAAATAAATTTGTTTAAACATAAATTTTTTCAAATAAAAAAATTTTTCTCAAAATATTTTCAACATAACACCTTTTGTCTTTTTTAATTTTTTTATATGTTATTCCTCAACCAATCCTAAGAATGCATGTGCTTTCATATCGAAATTCCCGCCATAACTTTAGAAACTACGAATTTTTTACTGATGACGCGCAGGGTGCGTTTTTCAATATAAAATTTTTTTTAGTTTATTTTTTGTTTTTTTTTTTTGTAATGTTACTTGCAATCAATCCTAAGAATGTATCTGCATTCAAAATTAAATTCCCGACATAACTTTGGGAAATATGATACAATTAGACTGAAACGCGCTTCATAAAAAATTCATATTTTCCAAAGCTATGGCGAGAATTTTGAAGTGATTGCAGATTCATTCTTATGATTGATTAAAAATAACATTATAAAAAAAAAACAAAAAAAAATTTTTTTGTCGAATTTTATATTGAAAAAACATGGTGCGGCGCGCACCAAAGTTATGGCGGGAATTTCGATATGAAAGCACATGCATTCTTAGGATTGATTGAGGAATAACATATAAAAAATAAAAAAAAAAACAAAAGATGTTATATTGAAAATATTTTGAGAAAAATTTTTTTCTTTGAAAAAATTAATGTTTAAACAAATTTATTTAAATTTTTTTTATAAACTTATAGTATTTCTAAACAAAAATGATTAAATGGTTTTTCATCTTATCTCTTATAGTTTTTAAGATATATCGTTTCAAAAAATGTTCAAAAACGTAAAAAAAACAAATTGTGCGTTTATTAAAAGAATGACCGATATATACATACTTATATAAATACATACAATTTTAGCTCGTTTAATATAATAGGAGATATTTACTGATGGCTCATATAGTTTTGAAATTATTCATAGGAATTCCATGGAAAGGAATTAACTCCTAGGCAGAGTCTTTTAAAGTTTTAAACAAAAACGTATCTAATCATTTTTTTTTCGTGAACATAACATTTAGTCAGTATTATTATAAAATTGAATCGCTCTAATATGTATATCGGTCATTCTTTTAATAACAGCACTCTTGGATTTTTTTACCTTTTTGAGCATTTTTTGAAACGAAATATCTCAAAAACTATAGGAGATATGATAAAAAATCATCTAATCATTTTTGCTTAGAAATACCATAACTTTATAAAAAAAATTAAAAAGATTCAAATAAATTTCTTGAAACATTAATTTTTTTATTTTAAAAAAATGCACTCAAAATATTTTCAATATGACAGAGATCACGCCAAGTGGACACCCAAAATTCCACTTTGTTTTGGAAATATAAGTTTTATATATCCATCTGAAGTACTAACCAATAGAATATTTTGTCTCAAAGGATTAATCAAAATTGCAATTGCTTCTACCTTATGTGGTTCTACGCCCTTTTAAAGAACACAGATCTTTTAATACCCTTCTTCGAAGTTCAATCTAAATCTGCTCCAAGTTTCATCGAAATCGGTTCATAAGTTTAGTCGTGGAAAAGTATTTTCCTATTGAAGTCGTGGCACCGCTCACCATTGAAAAAAAAAATACATTCATTTCATCAAAATCAGTTCATTAGTTTAGCTGAGAAAACGCTTTTTCCTGTTAGAGATGCTGCCATGCCTACTTAAAAAAATTGGAGTTTTGCAAAATCTTTTTCAGGGTTCAATCTATATCTGAACAAAATTTCATCAAAATCGGTTCGTTAGCTTAGTAATGACGACGTATTTTCCTGTAGGAGGCATGGCATTACATCCTTGACATCAAGTGCCCCCTTTTGAACTTACCCACTATATCTTAGGTTGGTACATAAGGATGGTAGGAACTGAGATATGGTGGGTAAGTTCAAGAACGGTGTACTTGATGTCAAGGATCATAAGATCAAAAAGTTGGTCTACTCAAGACAAATACATTGATATTTCATACTTTAAGATCGGACTATAAATGCCGAAGATATGATGTTTTTCTCAAATGTGCGACCTCTATTTTCGTCCAAAAAAAAAAAAAATTTTTTTCAATTACCTTGCAAAAATGCTTCGGATTTGCTGGTGTACGGTGACCTTTTTTTGTTTGCCTGTAAGGTGGTATGTTCTAATGTCCCCCCTCTCTTCACAACCTTTCCAACAAAAAAAATTAAGCGATTATGTTGTGTAATGGCTGAGAAAAAGCGTTGTAACCGTTTACCAACTGTATATTCATAAAGGGTGATCCAAGAGCTTCCTACTTTGTTTTCTAAATAAAATACATAAAAATCAATGTATTGATGCAAATCTATATTTGGAATGGTAGTTCGGTTCCTACAACTCAATGTATAAAAGTTATTATCGTTCAAATGTTGCCCACGACTAGTTCTTAAATGGTCCATTCTGTGGGTCCGATGTTCGACAACTCTTTCGAGCATATCGGCCGGTATTTCTTGAATAACACGAGTTATGTTGGTTTCCAAAGCGTCAATAGTTTCGCATAAACAAGTGATTTAACATATACCCAAAGAAAGTAATCCAATGGCGTCAAATCACATGATCTTGGTGGCCAATTAACCGGACCATTTCTTGAGATGATATTTTCATCGAACGTTTCCCTCAATAAAGCGATTGTTTTTCCAGCTGTATGACATGTTGCCAGTGATGGATTTACGCCTAGGCCCACGAGGCCCGGGCCTAGGGCGGCACAATTTTAAGGGGCGGTAAAAACTTAAGAACGACAGAATTTTGAAGCCGCAAGAATATAACTTTAATTGAAATTAATAATTGGCTTAGATTTGTCTGTATGAAAAGTTTCCAGTAAATCATCACTCACAGAAAAAATTATTATATTAAATATAGGAAATTTGTTTCCATGCGATGTGTAAAAGTTATTTTCACTATAAAAAGTGTGTAAATCAATTACACATTTTTACCAAGAATTTACATATAAAAACAGGTAAAAACATATACATATGTATGTACAAGAAAAATTTTCAAGAGCCATTTAGGACTTGGAATTATTGTTTCACTTTAAAAGTTGTTGTTTATTTTTGTGATATTTTTTAAACAATTTAATCTAATTGAAAATGATCACAAAATACTTCTGTTAACTTTAACAGAGAACATTGGCACCGTTCTTTGTAGTAGAGGAGCCCACGATGCTAAATGTGGATTTACTCGAGCGTCGCGGGGACCTATTATATAATGTTTAACCCTTCACCGGTCGGGGAAGTCACTACAGGCTTTCAAAAATGTAAAAAAAAACATGCACATGGATTTACTCGAGCTCGTCAGATATTGATGGTGTATATGCTGGGGCATGCCTTTGATGACGGAGGTATATTAATCTGCCGATTTGGATGAGTTAAAAAAGGAAAACAAAACATTTGCTCGAGCGCGTTAGATATTCATAGGGGATGTTAAGTGATCCCAAACGAAGCTCCCGTTCATAAGACTGACGATTCGGATGTGACGCAAGCGCGTGGCCACTTTTCGAAAATGCAAAAAAAACTATATTTGTAGTTACTCGAGCGCGTCAGATTTTTATACAGACGGTTCAGCTTGATGTCCTGTTCATGCTGATCCATAATCTGACGATTATCTGGAGGAGTTTGCTTATTCTGACCGTTTGAAAATTTTTTTTTTTTCTTAAATCTTAAAATTTTAAAAATCCCAATTTGGGTTTTGTGAAAATGTACAGAATCGAAACTTGAAATGTTCTTTTAGAGGCCGAATGTAATGTTTGTCTTGAACACCCAATTTTACTTAAATTTATCTATATTTTAAAAACAAAAAATCTCATTTTGCCACCTGAAAAACCTTAGCAAACTGACATATATTTCACACACATTAAATAACTAATTACAAAATGCACACATTGCGATTATTAGAAAAAAAGTACCGAAAATGTACTGAAAATGTCCTGATAATTCGTTAAATGTACTAAAAATGCGGCAAATCATGTCGAATGTAATGACGACGATTTTTTAGAACGCAAATGCACCGAAAAAAGTACAAGTGTACCGCAAATGTCGTCACTAATCCCAATACCTTTTTTTTTCAAAATTTATTGAAAAAAATTAAATTAATTCTTTCTATATTATACCAAAAATCGGTTGTTGATAAATTTCGGAAAATAGTACCAATAAGAGATGGATTTCCGGAAAACCGTACTATGGTATTTTAGCTATGAAAGTAGTAGCAATTTTGGTACTAAAGTACCGTCTGTGCCAACACTGGTGGGGACGGTGCGAGAGTGTGAGAGAGATAGGCACGGAGTGGGGAATACATAAGGTGACCATCCGTTCAGTATTTCCCGGCACAGTCATGTATTTCAGTGTGCTATTTCGGATCTTTTTTTTAAGAAATACGGGAGGTATAAAAAAAAGAGTTTTTTCAATAAGGAACAGCTAAATTATTTGTACATTAAGTTCCTAAAAACCAAAAAATTTAGCTGCACGCGCTAAACTTCAATGACGATTTTTGTTACTTCGGCTTGTGGAAATCGGCAGATTATCTGTTTGCCGTTATACTTGAATTATTTCCTTCAAAATTAAAAAAATTTTTACCGCGCTCGAGTAAGTCCAGGTGACGTTTTTTTTTTGCAAATTTGTGACCCTGCCACTCCCTTGCATCACGGTCAAATCGTCAGATTTGTGAAATATAGACTCTTCAGCATGTAATTAACCCACCATGCCTTAAATCTGACGCACTCGAGTAAATCCAGCTATCGATTTTTTTTACTATTCTGACCGGCTAAGATTTGGTAGAGGTACTCAACAAGGTCCAAGGTATTCCCCATATCTTAATCTGCCGTGCTCGAGTAAATCCCGAAATCCCCTGTTGGGCTCCCCTACTATTGTCTATGTTACGATGTCGTATATGTACTAGGGATGTCAATTCAGAATCCTGGGATTGCGTGATCCCGGACATTTTTAAGTTCCGAATGTCCCGGGATTAGCAGACGCAAGTCCCGGAATTTATGAAAGAAAAATTTTTAGCAAACAAGTTTAATTATATAAATTTTGTCGTAAAAAATTATTTGCAAAAAAATGTAAATTTACAACATTGGAAATAACGCGTTGGCAACATCATATTGTAAAAACTTTAAATATGGCGGTAAAGTGGGCGTAAGCGCAGCAATATTTTTAGAACGCAAAAAAAAATAATGCCAAAATGACTTAAACACAGGGTTGTCAGGTGGCCGTTAAATGAATGGTAAAGCAGTTCCACACATCGCTGTTTCTATTCCTTAGAGTGATATTAAATAAATTTATTATTGACTTTAGCGTTTAGATTTAGATTTAGATTTTACTTATACTTTTAATTTTCTTATTTATCAATATTGGCCTCTTATTTAATTAAAAGCCGCGGAACTATTTTTGCTTATAAAAGCAATTTTTCATAAGAAATTAAATGTATTGTTTTTTTTCTAATTTAATTTGATGAACCATCAGAATAATATAAAGGACTTCAGTCACGAATTAAAACAATTAATTCTTTAGTGGATCTGAATTTAACAGACACTTGTGCGCCTCAATAATTACCTGAAGAAGTCAATTTTTTTGCTGCACTGCAAGAACTTTATAATTTTTTCATCATATGTATACATTAGAATTGTTCAGAAATTTACGAAATATGAATTTTTTAGGGAGCTGAAAGCTTATCTGAAAGCTCTATGAATTTAGATAAGATTTGCATCAAAAAAAATTGAAAAATATTTGTGTTAGATATTGCGCTTTTTGCCGGAAGGTCGAATTCGGGTGTTAATCTGAATTTTAAAAGGTTCTCTCAGAAACACTTAAATAACTTTTATTTTAGAAAATATTTCAAAATAAAAATAATGCTGTTCCTATGTTTAGTCTAATTAACCAGTTCTTAAGGTCAGAAACTTTTAAAATTATTTCAATTCTATTTTACAACGCTTAATACATGTAACTTTAGATTTTTTTTTCTGAAATTCCAACTTTAACTTTAAATATTTCCGAGAAAAAATTTTCAAAATATTTTTTTATTGTTGTATAGCCTACTACCTTTGTGCTTAAAAAAAGTAAGACATTTATTTTTGACAGTCTTTAAATTGCTTCATTCAAAAGAAAATGTACAAATTGTTAATGTTCGATATTTTTGATTTTATTTTTACTTGCCCTACTAATAGGCTATTGACTATGAATTTGAACAAGAAACTAATTCTTTAAAGGTATTTCATTGTCTTATATGTTCAATTGCACCCTATAAATAATAAATCCAAAAGTGCAATTAAGCTTCGGCGTGGACTTTTGAGGACGGTGCAAATTTGTCCATTTTTTATTTTTTTTAACTATAACTCAAAAACTATATATTTTTAGTATCAACAAATCATACAACTTTTGTAGAAAATCAGATTTCCTATCAAAGTGGCACTTTGTAAGATCAAAAAGCTTATTTTTTAAATAAGTTAAGTCAAAAAGACTATTTAAAAAAACCGAAAATTTTAAATTTTTGTTCTTATTTAAATTTTTGTGTTTTTTTTTTCTGAGTGTATTTAGGTATTGTCAAAACAATCCAGTTGGAAAAGGGAACTTGTATTGGTTCACCCTTTATATAGATTAAACTTTTAATTTTTTTTGTTTGTGATAATAAGTAAGTTAGAGTGACGAATTATTGAAGAAAAATGTTGTAATTACTTGTTTATAAAATACTTTGAAAATTTTTGAACCAAATACCAATTTTCATTTTCTTTTTTCATTTATTTTTTCAGTATTTCCATGTGAATGTCTATTTTTACATTTTTGAAAGCCTGTAGTCACTCCCCCCAACGCCGCACCGGTGAAATGATAAACCTGATATAACCTTTTATTCTTTCTACCATATAATCTTCAAAATCCAATAGGTCATTGCGACGTTCGAGTAAATCCCCATTTGGCATTGTGAGCTCCCCTACTATTACAATTGCTGAATTAATATGAAATATTTTTTATATCACAAAACAAGTGCTTATCAAATAAAAATAAAAGAAAAAAATAATATTAGCTCTGTTTTACTCACAAAATAGTCCTAAAATGACAAGAAATCGCACTGTAGCGCCCTCTGGTCAGTGTTTTTGCTAAAAGAATTCCAAAAATGAATTCCACGTTTAAAAAACCACTAGAGTACTTTTTTTTGTTAGAAATTTAAAATTTGTACACAGTGAACCGCGATTTAGTTCATCGGAGGTTTTAAAATGACAGATACAAACTAAAATCAAAAACAAGGCGCCTCGAAATTTATCGTACACCTATGGCTTAGTGCGCTTACTCCGCTCTAGTTGATCTAGGAAGCTGAAATTTTGCGAGAATTACTTGTGGATCCAATACTAAAACATTGACAAACAAAATATAAAAACAATCTTCAAAATTTTCAAAATAAACACCCTAGTGCATATACTATACATATGTATATTCATTTATAATGAAATTAGATTAGAAGCTATAATTTAAAAATGAAATAGAATATATAAAGATTTAAAAAGAATTGATTGAGAACAGAAATAAGCATGAGAAAGCTAATCAAATACAAAAAGTAGTTCAAAGATTAGCGCTAAAACAGTTACAAATTGCTTGTTTGAAGCTGAGACTTGATCTAATGAGCCTGATATCAAATGGTAAAGAGTTTTATAGTCTAATTGTATTAATGTATCTAGAAACAATTAGACACAGCGGCCTTGCTGATTGGCAAAATTGCAATTCGCTGAGCAGATATGTATATTTCTGCAAAAATATAACATTGCGCATATCTCAAAAGCCATTCAAACAACAAGCCAGACTGCCCTTACTTCTTTCAGAAATGTAGGCTTAGGATGGTTTTTTTTTTTGTCATGGGCTTCCTAGATCTAACCAGTGAGCCATGCAAACAGTTTGTTTCCGATTACAACTGAAATGAGAAAAACGAAAAAATCTGCCATTCGTACATTTATCATAACATTTTCTGCTTTTCCGTTTTTTTCATGTTAATTGTAATACCTACCTACGGGACTACCAAAAAAAAACCCCTTCGTCTGTATATTTTTCACATTTTCAATCACACGAAAAATATGGGCGTGGTTTGGCAACCGAGGTGGCGCCTCCCATACAACTAAATTAGCTGAAACGCTTGGCAGATTTTTTCGACATTTTAGTAAGCCGGTTTTTTCGTAAAATTTCAGCGAAATCGGACACAAGCTCTGTCTGTACCGTTTAAAGGTTTGAGCTAGGAAAGTAAAAAATATGCAAAACGTTCAAAATAAACACCCTAATGTACATAGCTGGCAGTTATATTAACTACAACAGTAAGTTTGTGTAGCGGTTGCGAGTCAAGTCTAGTATAAACAGCATTACTGGGCGGTAGCGTACCTAGGGGAGGAGGAGGCTGAGGGTGCGGTGCACCGGGCGCAAGACTTGGGGGGTTTTTGAACGTCACAAGTGACCTTTTTTTGGTGAGGTAAATGAAATTTTTGTTAAAAACACGAAATTTTCTTTCGGTAGTGACGGCAAATAAGTTGCCCGATATACATGGTACGCCTCTGTATGTGAGGCATGATTTACTACACTACAAGTCTGTGCATGCTATAAACTGGAGTTTAAAATACGTCCAAGGATTTTCACTGTATTAACGAATTCCTAATTTGCAGACCCAATCGACAACAGTCGCTTAAGTTACTCCTTACTATAGACAGAGTTTTAAGTTCAGTAGGTTACTAAAAATATAGTTTTCACTAAGTCATTTGCTTAAGGAGAACAAGTGAACTCTAAATCTATAGGACAGGTTTTCTACTCAGCGGCTTGCCGTGAACATTTACCGACAGGAGCGAAAAAAATAATATTTTTAATCAATACCGAGGGCCATTTTACCACCTCCAAGCATTGCCGTTCGTGATGCCGGCCCCCTTTAACCCACGCATAGTTACGCCACTACTTCTACTATTCAATAAGTCGTGATATAGAGATTTGAATATTATCAGCATAAGTGTGGTCAGTTGCATGTTAACAAACTAAAAAGAAAAGCATTTTTTTCGTCGGCCTCTCACAACTCGACCAACCACGATTCTGGCGACTGACGCCTATTTCCATTATCAGTCTTACTTAAACTATTAATTGCAAAAAAATTAAGTCGGAGGAAATGACAACACTGCATCCCGAACAATATGTAAGTTTTTTTTCTTCTCTTAAGAGATTAAAAACAAGTTTTAAAATCTTAATATTTAAGTTGAAGAAAAATTGTTCAGATAAGCTCGTCAGCTTGCGTTCTTTTTTTCCTCCCGAATATTCGCTCGTATACATACATATATTGCACCAATCGATGGGAAAAGGTTGAAATTAAATTTTGGAAGGATGAGTAGAAAAAATGCATTGCTCTGATTATGGATAACGTTGAAAATGTGGACAAAAAAATTCTTTTGAGGGTCTCTCCTCCCTCCTAAATTTATTTTCGACCTTTTCCCATCTATTTGTCTAATACATTATTTATTTTCCATAAATATTGCCAAACACTTGGCGGGGTGTAGTGCTTCACCGAGACGAGTACGATACGATAATTCAAAAATTATCGTATCGTCCTCGTAGTGGAACTTATCGTCTCGTACTCGTTCTCGTTCTATAATTTTTTGACCTGTATCGTTATCGTATCGTTTTCGTCTCGTTATCGCCGATATTTCTCGGTTAATATCGTTTACATTTATAAACTTAATACTAGCTGGACCAGTGGCTTTACCTGCGCACTACCCGTTTTTCCACCCCTCTTACACTTTACGCAGTCCTTACTGCAGACAATTGGGTCCATGGATCGAATTTCTAAAATTGGTATAAGTACCAAGAATAAAGGGTTTGCTAGTATTGGAGAAGGAAAGACCCATTATCCAACGCCATAAAAGGGGTTCTATCGCTGTCAAGAGTAAACAAAACAAAACAAGAATGAAACATGCTTGTTTTTACATTTAGGTAACTCTAAAAATGAAGTCGAAGAAGTATTATTTGCTACCACGGTCAAATGTGATGTGAATCCTCAAATTTTGTTTTGATGTTGTTTTTATATTTTTACGAACTTTTTTGTTCGTTTTCAGCAAAAAAATATTAACGTCGGTGTATGCACATATGTACATGTGCTTATTAAAAATATAGTGCAAATTACGCAAACGTGTATGATATATGCGCGTTCAACGTTCTAAATGGTTATCGGACGATAATCAAGTGTTTATTGTACGATAAACACTACATTATCGCCGAGAACGAGATATCGGTCAGACCTTTTTCGTTCTCGGCCTCGGTCCTATGAGAAAAAATTTTTTTAATATCGTTTCGTTATTGTTCTCGTTCTCGGTCCCGATAACGATAACGAGAACGATATTTATCGGTTCTCGGTGAAGCACTAGCGGGGTGCAACTCCGTCGAAAATATAGTTTCGACCACTTCACAACAATTGGTACACTCTTAGAAATAAAATCGGAATTTACTACAATTATTACTGGCAACAGATTACCTACAATTATTGTAGTAAAATGTCATAGCACAAAAATTAAAATATTTCAAGCTATAAATGCGTGAGTCCGCTCACCAACTATTTTCTCTCTCCGCTCTACATCTCTCTCTTCTGAGTAAAATATGCAGCTAATGCAGCGTTTTTTCCAACTTTTTCTGGTTGAATGAAGTATTTCACGCTATAAATGCGTGAATCCGCTCTCCATCTCTCTCTTCTGAGTATGTATGATATGCAGCTAATACAGCGTTTTCCCACTTTTTCTCCGTTACATTTTCATTATTATTGTTGTGAAATATATAATAAAGGGTGCATTTTAACGCGCTTTCAGCGTTAAACTTTCACAATAATAGTAAAATTTGTGCAATTTTTATAATTAAAAAAGGGTTTATTTTCTATTTATGCATATATTTAAGGAAAGGCTTATGTTTGTATGTACATAGACACATATACAGTTGAACCTCTATTATCCGGGCCTCTATCAACAGGTCACATCTATTAACCGGGCTGCTGTGTGTTTGATTTTTTACCTCTTTTAACCGTGATTACCTCTATTATCCGGGCTTTACAAAATTTTTGCGTTTTCGTTTTCTCTGTATTTTGTATTTAATTTTGGAGATTCCCATATTTTTGTTTACAGGATAAGTTGTGTTCATATGAAATTTCATCTGCATTCATTCTGTTAGTGAAATTTAAGCAGACAACAAATAGTTTGTGGAAAATGCCACCATCAAAGGCTAAGCCAACAAAAAGAGCAAGAAAAGTTCTTTCAATTCAAGAAAAAATAGAACTTATTAACGAACACTTGAAGAAGAATATACCTGCTAAATTATTATCTGCAAAATATGGTATTGGCATACAAACTGATCGTGATTTAATAAAAAATAAAGAAACAATTTTTAAATTTAGCTCGGAAAGTGATTTATAAGATTTATAAATATGTATATAAGTTTAAACAATCTCTCTTAACCGTGTTTTTCGATTTTTCGCACTGAGCCCGGTCCCGAGCTACCCGGATAATCGAGGTTCAACTGTAGTCTTAAAAAAAACATTTTTTACTAAGTTATATAAAAAAATTTAGTAAGTACATAAACTTACATATATATTTCAGTCATTCTAAATAGCTGCACTAGCTTTACGGAATACAATATATAATCTTATATTGATATATTGGCTTTCATCATGTGGAGACGAAGCGCCTAAATTAAATGAAGTATTGCTATTTTCAGCTTTTAAATTTGTGTTTAAAGTCCATTCTTAATCAGGGCTAAGCAACATAAGTATGTTTTTTTCATTGGCGTAGAACTCTAAAGCTCCATCATCGCAGATTTCCGCTCCAGTGCATTCTAGCACCAGTGTCGGCCCCGGAATACCAAAATGATTCCCTACATTAAAAAAAGTTATTTTAATAATCTATAATTTAAAAAAGTACAACCAATGAGCCACTCAATCAATAAGCCAGTTAGTTATATAGCCATTTAGTAAACCAGACACTCAGTAAAATAATTAATTAATAATTACCTTTTTCAATAACAGCAACTATTGATGCTTCAGCCATAAAAGCTTTCTTTATTTTCACAAACGCTGCACTTAAACATTTTAAAAACTTAAAATTACGTTAAATTTATTAAAATTACGTTAAATTTATTAATATGCCGATACTCCTTCTGTGAACGCTCAGACCAATCTAACAAAAATTGTGTATTCGTTGAATGATACATACAAGCAAGAGCAGGATCACGCTGCAATAGCGTAAAATATCACTACAGCAGCGTTTATTTACGCTCCGCGGGAAAACACGCTCAGGTAGCGGCAAAAATACAGCTTTTTTCATAAAAACGCAACATTTTTGGCAAAATTGAAAAATCACGCTACACAGCGAGATTTTCAGGGTTGTTTTTTCAAAATCGCCAATAAATGCGTGAAATTTTACAATATTTATTGCCGTGATTCCTCAACCAGTTCTTAGAGTGTACATTAACTTTAATTTTCCCTAAATGAGACCTAAGCAGGTGGACGATTATACCCTTTCTACTTTCAAAATCAATTTTCGGCCTTTTTGCATGGATTGGTGGTAGAAATTTTTTGTCTTTAAATGAGGCCAAATTACCCCCGATGATACTTTTACCCCTCTCCATTCCCCAGACAATTTTCACTTTTGACCGATTGTTTAATGTGACCTTTTAGTAAATTTCTGTAATACCCACAAAATCGTAATAGGAAGCTATCATTCACATGCCTATGAATAAAGTTAAATGGCATTCACCCATTTATACAAAGACGAAAATATATCATACATATTTGCATTAGCAAAATCTGGCGAAGCACGGACTACGACTCTGAGCATTTTTATGTTGATTCTAAGCAGTGGCTTCAAATCGGTAGGGCTGCGAAGGACAAGGGCCCCCCCCCAAGGATCTGATACTAGGTACATATTATTCAATACAACAATTCAATAAAACCATCTAATAGTGGTGGAATTATAATTCTTTCCCCCCCCCCAAGATTTTGGTGAAGTGACGCTCCTGATTCTAAGGTCAGACTGCGAGTGACGGTTAAATGCAAGGAATCTGGCTACCCAAATATACATACGTTTGCTTTAGACTTCAAAGGTCAAATCACAAAAAATACTTTCATCGTCTGTATTAACAGTAACGCTCCCGAACTCTCGCCAACAGATGACTAAACCGTACATTCGGAAAGCTAGAACCACGTTGCCTGCAATACTTCTGTTGCATTCCGGTGTAAAAGAAAATCTGATTGGGTCGGCGATAATACGTTAAATCTTAGCGACGAGAGACGCAAAGTTAAAATCAGGCGTGACAATACCCCAAGGCGACAAACTAAGACCATTCTAGAGCAGACTATAGATCTCAATAGATGCAGAGGCGATAAAAGACTTGGGCTAGTGACCAGAAGCAGAGGAAGCAGCTCGCTTCCATAACTTAAAAAAGCTCTACATCCAATCAAAAGTAAAAACGACATTCGGCTAACGTCCGTGCAAATGCTTGATGGTATCAGTGCCATTCTTCGGCACGGGCCCCATTGTAAAGGGGCCCCCAACCAGCATTAATTTAATGTGTAGGTTGAAAAAATTTTTTGTTTATTTTTTGTAAAGAAATTTTTTGATTTGATCATAACATTTTTTTTTAGAAGGGACCCCGCAAAGTCTAAAATCGTCCCTAGATGATGTGACTACTCCACCACTACGCTGAATCCCGAAAGCAGTGAGAATAGAACAACAAAAATGTTCAACACTACTAGTAAATACTTCCAGTAACATATCGCACATGTCTGAGATTTCTGCCAATGTTCCACACGGAAAAAACGAAACTCGAAATTATTGTAAATATTAATCAAAATTTAAGAAAAATTAGTAGGTAATTTAGTAATTTAGAAACGGTTCGAGTGTCTATTAAAAATTACTAAGCGTAATATAAAAATTGCATCAAGCAGGTATTAATTTTTCGAATGCAAGTTTTTAATTTTTACAAAGTAGATTTTAAAATTTCTGCAATAATTTATTATATTTTAAAAGGACTGTACTATTTTTTAAAAAGTACATTATAAAGTGTTTATGATGAAATAATAATAACTGAAATTTATTTTTAAAATTTTTTGTGTGTTGAACAAAATTGGGACGGCCAGCCAGTTTCCGTTGCCGCTTTCCCGACCCCGTCCCAATTCTGTTCAACTAATTACTTCAAAGCCAATTATTAAGAGTTTGGCAAGCCTTATATATTTATTTTTTTGCATGAACATGTTGAGAACTCAAACAGAGTACAAATTAAACACAAAAGAGAAAATTCAATATAATAAAAATTAATAATCTTGAAATAATTTTTCTATAACTACTTTTTAAAAATTATAAAGCGGGAATCATATATTACAATATTACAATGAAATATATAAAAATTCTAATGTGGTAATTTATTAAAATTTAATAAATTCTTTGTAAAATTTCAAAGTTTTTAGGTGATAATTAAAATGAAGAAAATAATTTTTAATATGCCCTTATTAAAAAATGTAAAATGAAAATATTTACAAAGTAGAATAAAATTTTTAATAACGATTTTCTATTTATTGCTATAAAAAAGTAAAATTTGTTTTCAGATTTTAATTTTTATAATCTCCTATTAATTTTTAATAAAATTTGAGTTGGTGTTTTTTCCGTGCACGTTCTGGTCATCAAGCAACTTAAACAAGGTATTAAGAGTCAACTCAATTTCAAGATCGCAACTATTTCCCCTTTTTGAAGGTATTTGGAAGAAGAAAGGCTACTTGATGAATGACTTGAACGAGTGATATCTACTATTATTAAACGAGCAATAATTGTATGTATTTATATATATATATATATATATATTTTCAGACTTTATTTCCAAAACGGGTGCAGCGATTTTGATGAAACTTGGGGATTAGGTACATATGTGAACAAAATTCGGATTGGGCTGGGTTTTAACTTTTCAAAGACTCCTGGAGGGGCGTGGCACAGCCCTAAACTTTTATTTTCATAACATCATATCTCGAAAACTATTCAAGATATTGTGATGAAATTTGGTACACAGATGCAGATCATAAATGTCTTAAATTTTGCCAAAAGTGGGCAGAATCGGAAAAGTGGGCGTGGCACTTTTCAATAATTGAAAATTTTGATTCAATATTACTCAAAAACGGCACTGAGGATTTTCATAAAAAGCAGTCATCATAACATGCTATGTCACTATACTGGCAAAATTCGTTGAAGGGCGTGGCACAGCCCACAATATTTATAAACATTATAATAAGAGAATTAACAACACAATCGTTCTGAAATTTCATATGGTGGATACACTATAAGGTACCTCAAGACGAAAAATGGGTGCAATAGTACCAGTGGGCGTGGCACCTCCCATACAAGCAAAACAAGTTAAATGTTATATTTATTGTACTATGAGAGTAATCTTCTTAAAATTTGGTGAGGAGTTGTCGGTTACTATAAGCTTTGAAATTAAATGCATTTCGACGGGATTGCTTCAGTGGGCGTGGCACCTCCCATACAAACAAAAACCGTTAAACGTTATATTAAGTGCACTATGGGAGTAATCTCAATAAAATTTGGTACAAAAATTTTGAAGTTGAATGGATTTCGACGAGATTTCGTTAGTGGGCGTGGCACGTCCCATATATACGAAAATCGTTGAATGTTGTATTTAGTGCACTATGGGAGGTATTTTCTTTAAATTTGGTGTAGAGGTGTCGATTACTATAAGCTTTGAAATTATATGGATTTCAACGGGATTGCGTAAGTGGGCGTGGCACCTCCCATACGTACGAAAAACGTTAAATGTTATTTAGTGTACTATGGGAGTAATTTTTTTAAATTTTTTGTTCCAATCGATAGAGAAAGCACGAAAAATAAAAAAAATTTTTTGTTCCAATAGACTTTTAATTACAGTGGTGTAGTGTTAATATTGTAGTGGTCATTTTCAATATTTGACCACTTAGTGCGTCCTGAGCGATTTGCGGAATTTGTTGCTGTAAGGATATTTTCCTTGTCCTTTGGAGTATCCCGGAAGTAGTCACTCTATACGTGACTACTCATCGAGGCGGTTCACTCCGAGTCACTTTGGGTCACTTGGAGACACCGAGATGAGAGAAAATCGCGATTTTGTGGTTTGCGTGCGATTTTGGTAGAATTGGTCTATAACACCTATAGGCCACGTTGGTGCAAACTCTTATCGCACCTAATTATGTTTTGCGATGCGTGCGATTTTTTGGATATTATTGCTGTAAGGATATTTTCCTTGTCCTTTGGAGTATCCCGGAAGTAGTCACTCCATAAGTGACTACTTATCGAGGCGGTTCACTCCGAGTCGTTTTGGGTCACTTGGAGTCACCGAGGTGAGTGAAAATCGCAATTTTGTGGTTTGCGTGCGATTTTGGTAGAATTGGTCTATAACACCTATAGGCCACGTTGGTGCAAACTCTTATCGCACCTAATTATGTTTTGCGATGCGTGCGATTTTTTGGATATTATTGCTGTAAGGATATTTTCCTTGTCCTTTGGAGTATCCCGGAAGTAGTCACTCCATAAGTGACTACTTATCGAGGCGGTTCACTCCGAGTCACTTTGGGTCACTTGGAGTCACCGAGGTGCGTGGAAATCGCAATTTTGTGGTTTGCGTGCGATTTTGGTAGAATTAGTCTATAACACCTATAGGAAACGTTGGTGCAAACTCTTATCGCACCTAATTATGTTTTGCTATGCGTGCGATTTTTTGGATATTATTGCTGTAAGGATATTTTCCTTGTCCTTTGGAGTATCCCGGAAGTAGTCACTTCATAAGTGACAACTTATCGAGGCAGTTCACTCCGAGTCACTTTGGGTCACTTGGAGTCACCGAGGTGAGTGAAAATCGCAATTTTGTGGTTTGCGTGCGATTTTGGTAGAATTGGTCTATAACACCTATAAGCCACGTTGGTGCAAACTCTTATCGCACCTAATTATGTTTTGCGATGCGTGCGATTTTTTGGATATTATTGCTGTAAGGATATTTTCCTTGTCCTTTGAAGTATCCCGGAAGTAGTCACTCCATAAGTGAATACTTATCGAGGCGGTTCACTCCGAGTCACTTTGGGTCACTTGGAGTCACCGAGGTGCGTGGAAATCGCAATTTTGTGGTTTGCGTGCGATTTTGGTAGAATTGGTCTATAACACCTATAGGCCACGTTGGTGTAAACTCTTATCGCACCTAATTATGTTTTGCGATGCGTGCGAATTTTTGATAATTATTGCTGCAAGTATATTTTCCTTGTCCTTTGGAGTATCCCGGAGATAGTCACTTCATAAGTGTCTACTTATCGAGGCGGTTCACTCCGAGTCACTATGGGTCACTAGGAGTCACCGAGGTGAGTGAAAGTCGCGATTTTGTGGTTTGCGTGCGATTTTTGTAGAATTGGTCTATAACACCTATAGGCCACGTTGGTACAAACTCTTAGCTCATCTAATTATGTCTTGCGGTGCGTGCGACTTTTTGATTTTATTACTGTAAGGATATTTTCCTTGTTCTTCGGATTATCCCGGAGGTAATCACTCCATAAGTGACTACTCATCGAGGTGGTTCACCACGAGTCACTTTGGGCTACTTGGAGTCACCGAGATGAGTGAAAATCGCGATATTGCGGTTTGCGTGCGATTTTTGTAGAATTGCTCTATAACACCTATTGGCCACGTTGGTGTAAAAACTTTGCGCACCTAATAACGTTTTGCGGTGCGTGGAATTTTTTTTTTTTGGATTTTTACGAATTTCGTGAACCAAAGTGACTTTAAGTGACCCAACGTTACTCGGGGTGAACCGCCTCGATGAGTTGTCACTTATGGAGTGATTATCTCCGGGATAAGCCGAAGAACAAGGAAAATATCCTTACAGCAATAAAATTTAAAAAATAGCACCAACCGCTAAACGTAATAAGGTGCGATAAGTTTTTGTACCAAAGTGGCTTATAGGTTTTACCCCTCGTACTAACTGTACAATCGGTTGCGCTCTTTTATATAAATGCTGCGATATCTCAGTCGATTTAGTGCCAATTTAAATGAAATCGAGCCATTTTGCATTATTCTTTTCATTTCTATTCACTCTTGGTCCCAATCCACTCTTTTTATAAACACTTTTGCATCAGACCACAATTTGACGAAACTAAAAACGAAGCAAAATTGTTGAAAAAAATGGAACAGAAAAAAGTAAAGAGAAGTTGAAGCGTGAAAGTGAAAAGTCAACTTTTTTCAACAAATTCCATATTTTTTCGATTTTTTCAACCTCAAAACGAAAAACCGAACAGTGGTCGGTCTCCAGGTACTCACCCTTTATATAAATTATAGAAGAATCAATTTTTCAAGCCAAACGCTTGAAACGCTTCACTCTGTAGGGTAGAGGAAGTGCATGTACCTTGGACCGATTGTACCTTGGACGAATAGCGATATTTCATGTCTGCCAGCGCGTAGCTGAAAATTGTAACAGTACAATTCTCTCTATATATATATATGCATGTATAACCGATTTCAGCAACTGTGCACAAGAGCTATTTTAATTTACGTTCTTTCGTCAACTGAGGAAGACGAAATTTTCGCGTCATTTGTTAATTTTGTGCAAATTTATAAGGTCGACATAAGAGCTGTGTAATTTTGCTTTTTGTATTAAAGATCTACGATGAAATAACGATATCCAACGTTTCTCTTCAAGTTAATTATTTTAAAATCTTACTATCTTGCAGGGTAAAAGTTTTTTAATATTTTGCGAATTTTGTGCTTGACGTGTACCTTGGACCAATGCTTGGAATTTACCTTGAAACGGTCCTAATTACATAGTTTTTCTGTATCAAATATAATTCAGAAATATTCCTAGTAGCAAAAATTAAGATAAAAGTAAAGAGGGTAAAGGTAAAAAAAGTGGTAGATCTTCAGCTAAAAACCACAGAGTCGCAAAAGCAATTTTAATTCGCCATTTAGCTAAACGCCGATTATCTGGAAGCACTATATTGATATATGTATCAGTACAAAATTTATCATAAAAAGCTATTTAGTACAGAGAAAAGGGAAATTTTGGTAAATTTAGTCTCATGGCATTCGTATTTTACGTGGGTTTGGAAAAAACAGCGGCTTTTTGTCTTCATGCCATTATAGCTAAAATATCAGTTTAAAATGTAGAGAAGTCTGAGAAAAAATCAGCCATTGTTTGGAGACAGCAAATAATTTTCTCAAAAGTGGTCCAAGGTGCATGCACTTCCCCTACTCTCATCTTATCGTAGCCAGTGGCATACCGTGGTATTCAGCGCCCGGGGGAATATCGTAATTTGCCGCCCCCTACCTATAAAACTCATTTCCAAAAACTTTTAATTACTAAAAAAACCAAAGGTCTTAACTTTTCCCATTCCAAAACCCTTGCAAAAGAACATATTTTTCATAATACGAAATCTCATTGGGCCGTATACACAGTACAGTTGACTCTTTTCATTTCCTAAAAAAAAGGTCACAAAAATACTTAAATATCCTAAAAATTAAAGGACATTTTTTGCCCCTCTCCCCCAAACTTTTGCGCCCAGGGCGATCGCCCCCTCACCTCACCCCTTAGATACGCTACTGAACCTAACCCCTAAGGGATTAAGAACAGGCGATCTTTTACGCATACTATATTTAATGAAAATTATTTTATCACAAAATAATACGATGAATGGAAGCCAAAATGAACTAAAATTAAATCAATAAAAGTCAAATTATCGCCTGAAATTTCGGCACAGTTTTTGTTCCATAACTCGCAAAAAATTTCACTTTTTAATAAAAACCACAAGTTAAACTTGTAGAAAACGTGATGGGTCGAATGTAATTTTGCCGTAGTTTTATCCAATACATATAGAGTGAATCCCTTTCTTTTATAACTTTCCCGGGCTAAAGTCCAGAAGATCAAAACAATTTAAAATAAAAACAATGTATTGCTCATTTCTCAATGCCTATAAATAGTGTCATATTTGTGTATTTACACGATTGTACAAATTTTTTTCTTCGAAGTACTTTTGAAGATTAAACCGTTGTTTTTAAAAAATGTCTTTCTTCTTTGCTTTAAGGCTTATCAGCTACAGACTGAGGTCGAGGTTATGTAGGATGACAGCAATATTTTAGTTTATTTGGTCAGTCAGAATGGCGTCAAGTCAACGTTAATATAAAGTTCCACCTGTAAACAATAAAAGATCGTAAGGAGGGGTTCCGCTTAAATGAATGATTGATACTTTAAGTTATAAGGATTCGTTTTGCTTCTTAGTGCGACAAGCTTTCACATTGCTATTTTTCTAGCATTAAACAAAGTTTTTTCAATCAAAGCAAACAAAATGAATCATTTTCAACATTAAATTACATTGAATTCTCGGATACGCTACATAAAGCGATTAATCCATTAAGTCCCAGCAGTCGATTTTACGACCAGTAATTTCCGCAATTTGTCCAGGTGAGCCAGAAAGTGGAATCGCCTAAGCGCTTAGCTAATATGTTAGCTTGGACGTTTGCCAACTTACATTATTTTTAATTTGGCGTAATTCGGTTATTTAACTGTTTTTTCACGTCTTGGGGCGGAGGCATTTTCGGTTTTTTTTTTTTTGTGGAAATTTGCTAAAAATTATTTCTCTCAATTTCAACTATTATTAAGAGTATATTTGATGTTCAAAATACTACGGGTGCAATACGCCATTTTTCCTGCGGCGATGGTTTTGGTCAAATTGGGTGCTTTGATGATTAAGTTTGAGCACTATTTTGATCAGTAAAGCTGGTTCATCATGCACGATCGTTCCAAACGATTTCTTATGGTTTGGCTTATCGACTTGGCAGCGTCTGCAAATTTGGCTAAAACGGAATAAAGCTTCCACGGGAACAAATCGTACTGAAGTTGATAGCACAAACGTTTGGCATGATTCATCGGTTCAAGAGATTCGTGGTTGGAAGCAATAGTGACCACAGCATTGTCGATCTAGTGTGCCACGCTGCGCGCTGTTTTGGATACGTTGATCGAGGCTCAATGAAAGACACCTTCTTTGTTCGATTTTCTTGGATGGTGCCGGTGGCCCAAAGCAAGCAGATGCCACATCAACAAATGGGGTGTGAAGAAGTTGTCTCACATTTGTGCCCTTTATTTTGAAAGTGGTGCAAATCCCTCTTGGTTGAGAAGAAAAAATTATGTAAGGACTGTCCCAGAAAAAACTTACGTTTTTGTTTTTTAAGATTATACTCAGCCATATTATTTTATACGTCTTAAAGAACACAATATTTGTTTGAAATAAAGTGACGTTTGATATGATGTACAACACTTGAAGATAGCACTTCTAACGACAAAGATGTATAGCAAGCAAGAAAAAGTCCGCGAATTAATTTTGTCCACATGCCTGCATAATCCAGAGTTAAAATATTCAGCTATGGCAAAAATAGCTGGTGCATCAGATAAAACTCTATTTACGGTTATTTCTAAATATAAGAAGAGTCTACCTGTTCTCGAAAAAAGGCAAAAAACCAAAATTTTCTATCCCAAAGGTAGCGGCGAAGGTGAAGCGTCTTTTTGGGCAGAGTCCCAACACTTCAGTGTGAGATATGGCGGAGAAAAGTAAGCTGAAAACATATAGAGTTCAAAAAGTACCAGACCTTTCTGATGAAAAGCAGTTGATGGATTAGATGCGAGCCCGAAAATTGTATCAAAGGTACCTGACTAAATTTGATTGCTGCGTTATGGACGACGAAAAAGATTTTAAGCAACTACTTGCGCACGAAAATTATACGTCACCGAAGAAGGGCATGTTCCTAGTAAATTCAAAGGGAAAAAAATTTCGAAATTTCCGAAGCAATTTATGGTTTTGGCAGGCCATATGCACCTGTGGCTTCAGAAGCAGCTTCTTTGTTACGCAAGACACAATCAATTCCAAATTATATTCTCTCGATGAAACAACTGTGCAAAATTTAATGAAGGGTATGAAGAAAAAAGTAAAAATTTTTTATAGAAACAAGAAAAATAATAATTACTTTTTAGTTATTTACATTCTGAACACTAGTCGTTATTAATAAAAAAGAAAAAAGATTAAAAAATTTATTGGGTATTTTTTTATAACGTAAGTTTTTTCTGGGACAGTCCTCAACTGGACTGTAACTGCATAATATTTATTGCAATATGAAAACGCTGCCAAGTCGATAAACCAGCCCATAAGAAATCGTTTGAAACGAGCAAATCAAGTAGTCAAAACACCCAATTTGACCGAAACCAACACCTTGATCGATATCCGTACTGATAAAAAAGTACATGGTATCATTAAATGCCCCTGAGACACGTTCTGGCAACATTTGCCAGAAGTATACATCATGGTAATGCACCAAATGCGATCTACAGTTGCGCACAAAATACTTCAACACATTTCATAATTTGCAAAATCGAGTTGTTCACAAATGAAGAGAATCGATTCTGATCAATATTCATTCAAAAAATAATTTTTTTGCTTTTCAAACACGTTTTCCTTTCATATCAGAAAATATTGCATTTTTTGATATCGCGAAGGTACTTTTCGCTCTGTTGATTCTACTTGCATTGATATTTTTATTAGAGATTTGCATGAGAGCACTCGAAACGAGCATCAAGCCACTTGCCATTTTGCGAGTCAATCGAGTTTTATGTGCACAAAAACCACAAATCAAATCAAAACAAATCGAATCACCAAGCAGGAGAGGGGAGTGCTGCATCTGCAAATAAATCGAAAATGAAATGTTCTACAAGTTCAAGCACTCAAAGTTTATTGCATTCGGAAGTTTATATGATGATCGTTTCGAGTGCACTCATGCAGTTCCCAGTTCTTATTAGTACCAACATCAGGTGTAATTATGCTGCCCTAAATAGCACAGTAATTCTCTTCTTCTATGCTAACTTTACCTATAATGAAGCTATGTTTGCCAAATGGTTGGACGGATACATGATGCATCATGAGCAGGGCAACGAAAAGTGGTCAAAATATTGACGATAACATTTACGAAAAAAAAAACAATTTATTTACGCTCAAGGTAGTCATGGAAACGGTTACGATGGATATGGATATGTTTTCTCAAATTTTCAAACAAAAAGGATCGTCGGCAATCTTCCAAGGCTCTTTTATACGCAGCAAATGTACGTTCAACATCACGCGACGCTATAGGTACATATTTGAATACTTCAATCTCGTATTTTAGTGAAATCCCTATTTTTGAAGACAAAAATAAAACCATTTGGAAATTTATTTTTAAGAATACATTAAGTTCCGTTGATTATCCTTTGATATGTTTTAATCTTAAAAAAAGGATGTAGTTATTGTTTAATTTGGGTTCGTGCAAATGTATATCTAGGTACACTGATCCACAAATGTACTTATCGGATAAGAAAAGCTACTTATATACTAAGAAAATTTCATAAAAACCTAGCCAAAGAAATATTTCTTATAATCTAAGAAAAAGTATTCATAAAGTTACATATCGATAGTTTTTTAAGAAAATTTTCTTATATTGCAAGAAATTTTTCATACAATTTATTATTAGATTCTTATGATACAAGTAGCTGTTCTTAAGGTATAAGAAACATTACATAGTTATTTTAAGAAACGTTTCTTAGAATATAAGAAACTTTTTAAGTACCTAAGAAACGTTACATAAAATTATTTTATGTAATGTTTCTTAGCCTATAAGAAATTATTCATAACTTACTTTTCTCTTTATTTTATAAATTATAATTAAATTTATTGAAATAGTTTAATACTGAATGAAATGTAAATTGGCAACAGGCCTCTTATCACTAAACATCCAAAATTTTTTGTCAAGAAGTAGATTAATAGACTTCTTTCCACAAAATGCATTAGATTATTTAAAAAAAAATATTGATGACAAAAAAAAAAGAAAAAGGTCATGCATAAAAATAAAAAAAAATTTTCCTCCAACTGCAAGTGACAACAAAAATTATTACCGCTATCTTAACACCTTAAATCATAGCCTTAGTTGGGGTCTTCTTTAGCTCAGCTCCAGGTCCGGACCTATAGGCTATAGTTCCCTCTAGCACTACCTTAATGCAGCGCTGAGTGTCCTACTACAGTAAGCAAAATGAATGCCTGCAATTGGCAGCAGACCAGCATCAATAAACGATGGGTAGAGAGAACTTTGTATCATGCTACCGCAGTACAATCGCGAACTTATAGCAGAGTTGTCAGAGCTGATAGCAAACAATTTCATACATTCGTATACCTATGTACCTATGTATATGATGATCGTTATTTTTGAATAATAAAATATTACTCGTAGAGCAGATATACCAAATCGCTTACTGCTTCTTTTAAGCTAAGTGGGTGGAAAAATCTTATTATTTGCCAATCCACGGTAAAACGAATTACTATTTCAGAAGTGATAACGAGTAAAAGAAAATCAAATGCTTTAGCTGTATTTACTCTCATCTTGAACTCATTGAAGCCAGATTGTTTTCGTTCTTCTGAGAATTGGTTCGAGCACAGCAGCACGCCAGCAAAACTTGCTCTCTTAGCGATTGTTAAATGTATTTATATAAAAGTGATATACCAGAATTAAGTGATTTAGTTTAGAATAACGCACCGTGCCATATAGCAATCAAGACAAATTTGACCCAGTGATAGTTTTTCAGACTTAAAAAAACACTTTAAAAAAACACAAAAAAGGCAAACTGCATGAACTCTTTCATAAATAATTAACCTACAAAAAACAACAAAAAAAAAAAAGTGAGTGCTGAGTGAATATATAATTTAACTTTATTTTAAGCATTGTTGCAAAATTGTATTCCTAAAATTGGCTATAAATTTTAAGACTCAAAACATAGACCAAAATTAGTTTGCTTACTATTTCTAATTAATAAATTTTCGTTAACTAACAAAGTTAGGAATTACCTGTTACATTACATTAGTGACACCACAAGTTTTGAGCTTTATTACATTGTCAAAAAGTATATTTTACATCATTTAAGAGTAGACTAGAATATTTTTTATTGCTGTAAATGTGAACTATTCGGAAAAAATTATCAAAACATAAAACTTTACGAATTAGTTGATCTTTCGTGAGTAAATTTTTTGTATTTATATGATAAATTTTGAGTTAAACAACAATTGTCAAAAACTCTAATTGCATTCTTCATTCTGTTTTTTTTTTTTCAACTTTGCATAAAAAACAAAACCTTCTATTCTTTCTGAATTTTTGAAAAACTGTTAACAGACAAAATATTTTTTTTTGCGGTTTTGATCAGCCTTCTGAAAAAAGTAAAAAAAATAATTAATAAAAAAAAAAAATATTTTTAAAAAAATCCGGAAAAAAATGTACCTACATAATATTTTGTTGCTGTTCTTACTGTTTTTTTGTACGTAACATATATCAAAAGAATTAAATATCTAGGTATATAGAAATTTGAATTTTGGCCAATTTTCAAGTTTAGTCATAGACATAGAAAGTACAAGTAATTCCTAACACTTTAAGGTCCTAACTATTTCCTTTATAGAGTTCATATTTTATATTTTTATCTCTATTAGGGTTAATTACACTGTAGGGACCTAAAAAAAAACACAAAAACGGCAAGACACCCCAACTTAAATTTTGGTCGTAGAATACGGTGGCATACTCAGTACTTTCCAATTAGTTCAAATTCTCGAGATATTCGCGATTGATATTTTGTCATTTTTAAACACATGCTTTAACTATACTTTTCTAATATATTATGTAGAAAAAGACATCGAAATCGAACGAAATTCGGTACATACGTTCATAGGAACCCATACCACTCACAATAGTGTTTGCTCAATAATAGAGCTTATACAAAATTTGATGTGTGTCTAGCTTAAATTCTCAGTTGGGCACCAAATATGGGTTTGATTATTTCAAACTATTTTTCGCAATTTCCTATCAAAGCCGATAGTCCAACGCTCAAACATTAAAAACGTAACCTGAAATTATTATTAAAAAAAGCATTGACCGATTTGTGAAATTTCACATGAATATCGGTTTCTGCTAATGACTGTAAAATTCGATTAAATTATGTTCAATTAATTAAAACTAATAAATAATTTTTTTTTTGAAACAAGTGTATGTTTAAAAATTGATATGAATATGAATTGCATACGTCTAAAAATTAACAGTTGTCATTCTATGAGTTATGTTTCGATTAACAAAGAATAAATAATTTAATTTTCAACCATATTTCAATGTCTTTTTCTCCAAAAATAAAAAAAAATAAAGCAAAAAAAAAGGTCAAAAATTTACAAAATTTAAATCGCGAATTTCTCGAGATTTTTATCTGATTGGGAAAAACTGAGTGTGCCACTACATTCCACGACCGAAAACTACGTTGACGTGTCTCAGCATTTTTGTATGGCTTTTCAAAAGTTGAAAATATACTTACAGTGTTATTGAAGTATTAAATGTTAATTACTCACAGTTCATTCAAAAAACTTTTCTATACTCCTATAGAGTAAATCATATTTTGAATTAAAATTTTAAAATTGGTTAAAATTCAAATTTCGATAGTTTTATTTTTGTGAATTCGACAGAAAATTACCAACAAATATATCAAAATAGTATCTCAATATCATCTATTTTTAATTCCGTTAAATACTTCAAAATGTTATTTCTGATGAAATTTTTTAAAAAATTATTAAACAGTAGTAGATATAGAGACGATCTACTTTTAATGATTTCGGGTAAAGATCTGAATATTCTCAGTGATATTTTAAATGTTGCCCTTCGTAGTGTTGTATTTTGGACATCTACAAACGGTCGTAGTGTTAACGCACAGAAAACTCAACTCGTGGCTTTTACAAAATCACTTAAGATTCCAAATTTCAAACTTCCTGTGCTGAACGGCGCTCCCCTCCTTCCACAGGAAAACGCCAGGTATCTAGGTGTTATTCTTGATCATAAATAAAACTGGAGACCTAATGTGAAAGAGAGGTTTCGAAAAGCCTGCGTTACATTTCATACTTGCAAACGGAATTCCAGCATGGTGAAATGCTTTATACAAAAAACCCTATTAGTCCAGTAAATAAGCCGGAAAATGTGGAAAAGTGTCAAACAAGCACCGATTTTAAAAATAATTTTTGATACGTTTTCCTTATACCTCCTAGAACATTCGTCCGTTCTAACCTTTGCCTCATAAACATAAATGAATTAATGGGGGTGGTTTTACGCCCCCCAAACCACCCCAAAAAGTAGCCGTCGCGTAAAAATTAAAAAATTAGAATTTTGCTTTTGAAATGTGCTCTAGTAGGTTTTTTGGGTCGCTGATCACGAATCCGACGTCCGAATGAGGTTGTTCCATCCCCTATCAGCCAAACCACCCCAAAACGTCGCTATTGCGAAAGAAATGTTTGGAAATGTGCTCTATTAGGTTTTTTGGGTCTCTGATCACGAATCCGACGTCCAAATGGGGGTAGTTCCATCCCCTACCCCCCAAACCACCCCAAAACATAGATATTGCGTAAAAATGTTTGGAAATGTGCTCTATTAGGTATTTTAGGTCGCTGATTACAAATCCGACTTCCAAATGGGGGTAGTTCCATCCCCTACCCCCCAATCACGCCAATTGTTTTTTTCCGAAGGAGGAGTATGAAGTGAGGCAAATAGAGTGTAGAATGTAGAATGCGGACCTTTGTGTGGTAAAAAAAACATTGGTTTTATATAGAGCGTTCGAAATTCCCTCTATTTTGTGCGACGTTCTCTACTCCTACAGGTAGTTAGAGGGGCTCAATGTGGTTGCCGCAAGAATGGCATAAGTTGCTCTGTAACTTGTAAATTTTGTCAAGGAGTAAGCTGTACAAATAAAGAACCTTCCGGAGCTGTAGATGTAATGGACACGGAATCGACTGACCTGCTGGATGAAGAAAATCACAGTGAAACTGAGGACGAACAAAATCAAGAACTACTGATACACGTACCGATTCTTGGAAATGATGGAACTACCCCCATTTGGACGTCGGATTCGTGATCAGCGACCCAAAAAACCTACCAGAGCACATTTCCAAAGCAAAATTCTAATTTTTTTAATTTTTACGCGACGGCTACTTTTTGGGGTGGTTCGGGGGGCGTAAACCACCCCCATTAATTCATTTATGTTTATGAGGCAAAGGTTAGACCGGACGAATGTTCTAGGAGGTCTAAGGAACACGTATCAAAAAAAATTTTTAAAATCGGTGCTTGTTTGACTCTTTTCCACATTTGATACTATTTTCAGGCTTATTTACTGGACTATATCTAAAATTTTAAACTAAAGTTCAGAGAACGGCACGTATAGGAATCACAGGTGCAGTATCCACCACACCTAGTGCTGCAATTGAAACTATGCTGCATCTTGAGCCTCTTAACATTTATGGTAAGGGTGTGGCCGCTAAAAGTGCTCTAAGGCTGAAATAATCTGGTTTTTGGAGATCAAAACCATACGGCCACAATAGCATCTTAATGAAATACATTAGCTGACTATCTTGTTCCAACTTTAGACTGTTATTCCAACTTTCAGGTGATAATACCTGATAGGCTGAGGTGGAAACCTTTAAGTAATTCTATAGCGATCTATACTGATGGGTTAAAAATGAAAAACAGCTCTGGGTCAGGAGTTTACTCCGAAATGTTACGCCTCACAGTGGATGGGTTTGTATGAAACGGCGGCCATATATAGTAATAATTATGCTAGACTCTTGAAATTTGGTACATATATTTGTAAGGTGAAAACAACAAAAATTGGTGAATATGGAAAAAATTGGTTCACGGACACGCCTACCTCCCATACAAAGTTGGGATGTGGTTGAGATCTTTTTTCAAAATGGGTATATATATATATACTAATTTTGCTATATCTTTTATAGTTTTCAAGTTATTGGAAAAAACAGTTTCAATAGTTTAGCTGTTAGTTTTTTGAAAAGCATAGGAGTCTATATATTTTACCCCAAGGGGGATAAAAAGTGAAAAAATAGTAATTACCTGTTCCCCTCTACACAAGGGAACTTCTTGCCAAATTCAAGCAACTTCCTTCACACTGTGAGCTTGTACAATTGATAAAATTATTGTTAAGCGATGCGAAATATGAAGAAAAAAAAATATTTTTTCCTTCAAATGTTGCAGTAGAAAAATAAACAACAAAAAAATTCTGAAAAAAAACAGCTGAAACCTTGGATTTTGGTTAAACATACTTTCTTACATTACATATAAAAAAATTTCCGAAATCCGGGGATATACTTTTTTTTTCTGTCAAAGTTTGCAAATTTTCCACTTGTATCATTTTTCAATATAATTTTTGAAAAATCTGTACAATTCATATAAAGGCGATAAAGAAAATTAAATTGATTTTTATAAAATAGAAATAATTAACTTTTCGTCAATATGATGCATTATTGCATTTTGTTTCAAACGAGTAAATTAGAGCGCCGTATCTAACAATCGTTTTTATAAAAAGTTTCATAGAACATTTTTGGTGTACAAAGTTCAGCTTTGAGCCCACTGTGTCACTAAACTCAAAACAAATTTAAAACTTTTATAGTTTTTTTTTCATGCCCTAAGTATTCTCTGACGATTGTCTTAAAAATTTTTTCAATCCCTAGCACTTTCAAATTCTTCCTATTTATGGCCACAAAAATCCACTGGGCGCCTCTGCGAATCATATAGACTACCTCGTTTTTGTAGTGTTTTTTCAAGCTAAGATCTTTGCCATTCTGAAAACTTGTCATTTACTTAATAAAAAACCCCTACTATCATATACATATACATATATGATATACATATATTGGTATACATAACATGCAGTTTTAGGAGCTCGATAGCGCAGCCGGAGAGTCTTTTCCAAACTCCATACTTCTGGACCCATTTCGGAGTCAAAACACAAATTTTAAGCCGGGTTGCGTTGAAAATGTAAAAAACGCGAATTTTGAAAAAAGGAATTTTCTTGAATTTTCGGAGGTAAAGTTCCTGAGATACAGATATTCGAATATATAGCAAAAAACGTCAACTTAAAACAACCGCGCAGTAGTTTTGAGCAAGTTTTTTCCGCTTAATGACGCAGAAATATCCGCCATTTCATATTATATTTTGTGTGAAAAAATCAGAAAAGTATCTAATGAACTTGCCTTGTGAGAAGAGTTTATGTAAACATACATTTTTGAATTTTCATTTATGAACATAAGTTAGGTTAGCACGGGAAATGACAATTGTCATTATAACTTAGGCCGCAGCTAGGCCTATTGGTTACCCTGTTTATAACTTAGTTTTCAACCTATGTAAACAATTTTCAAATTTTATAAACTTCAAAATGGATTTTGGACACTTTTGAGCGATGTCTTCAAGAAAGTCGACGGAGTGGAATCCGAATACCTTACAATGCCGATTTATCAGCGCTGGGCATTCACAAAGATAATGAAAGACAGACTCTTCGACGTCTACAAAGATCTCCTACGTCAGAAAGCCCTAGTCTTGAGGCATGTTTGCCTATAAAACAGTATCCTGCAATAACACCGACAAAGTTTCTCAGGGTTTGTTTGTCTAATGAGATTACTTTTCGCGTTCTATTAGAATCATAACAAGGCCAGATTGATCTTGACGTATAACATGTTGTCATGTTAGACCATCTCATATGAGCCGAATTTATTATTTTGATTCAATTTTGACCCTTATAAAGGCTAGGGATTATAATATAAGGTTCAGAAATGATAACAATTTTAGAACCTTTCCTAGCAAGCTCATCTGCAGTTTCGTTGCCAATGAAGTCGCTATGTCCAGGCACCCAACACACGATTTAGTTGCATTTTTCGCTTATTTCACATAGCGATTTTCTGCAATCTAGGACCAAGAAGGACTACGTTCAAAAATTTTAGATTTCATATTTTGGCACGCCTTACAGACAGTTAAAATTTCCGCTTGAAATACACTACAGTAACAGGGCGAATAAAAGCAAAAGATTCACTTATGTTAAGTCATAGGAAAAAATTCCAGCCCCCATACCAGAATCCATTTTCAAACCGTCAGTGTATATTTCTTTGGAATTCGAAATAGGTGTCCAACCTTTTCAGGTATTTTCACTTGAAAGTTGGTTGAGAGCGTAAGAGTGGGGGTGATATAATCAGTCCCACTTTGAATGTCGCAGCCAGAAAATTGAGTGAGAATATTACCATGGCCGTAGGGTTTCGATTTCTTAAAACCAGATTCCCTCAGTCTAATAGCACTTTTTGCTGCAGTTCCTCTACTGAAAATGTCAAGAGGCTCTCAATGGAGTAAAATGTCATTCTTTGAACTTTTGTTAAGATTGCCAAAGAAGTTTGCATGTCTAAAGCCTTCCACCATACAAGAATTCCATGTGTCAGAATCTGCCTGATGATGGCTTCATGCATCCACAGAACTATTTTTGGCTTAAGGCCGCAAGATTTGTTAAACGTCCTCTTAAATGTATATAAAACAACACAAGCATTTCGTGCCCTTTCTTCTATGTTTAGCTTCCAAGACAATTTTATGTCACGTATTACGCCCAAATATTTGGCACTCTTTTGAGTTGTCAAATAAATATCGTTAAGAACTGGAAGCTAAAAACTTGGTACTCTTTGTGCTTATTGAATTTTCAAATATGTAGTAAAAAGTAATTTATTGAAAACTTTAAATGTGTTTTCTCCAACATTAGGTTTTTTGAGTTATGACGTTCTTGCACGCAAGGTGCGATGTATATAACTACATAATATTCCGTTGTGTTTGTTAGTTTGTCCTAAATTTTCCTCACCAAATCAAGAGTTACTCCAAAGTACTTTACAGACTTTGAAAGTGGTATTAAGCTAGCTTAAATCAGGGCTGCCAAGTTTTAAGAAATTGTGAATCTAGTCCTGGACAAATGTTGTCTCGGTGGGATAGCCGAACCCCCGAAATCAAAACATTTCTGGAAAACTTAAATATTTGGCAATACTATTATCAATGCAAATTAATTCAAAACTAAGTTGTTGCAGTTATTTTGTACAACGCCGCCGACACACAAAATGTTTGGTGAAACATGTTCCATTCACTTAAAATAAAATCTATAATCTTTTACTTAATAAAGAAAAATATTCAATTGCCTAATATATGGTCAAACTAATAGAACAGTTTTTAATATTTATTTTTAGATGGTATGCAAAGCCCACTTTCTGTTTATCTTGCTTGGAGTTTCTTGTTGCTGCATTCCATATATCAACAGCAGGCCATCAGAACCAGCCATAAGCGAATCCAACAGTGAAGTTGCTATGGACCCCAGCGAATATTACGGTAACCTCAGCCAAGACACAATAAGAAAAATACAAAAATGTGATAACGATATGGACGCGATGGAACTTTGCATGCGCTGTGCTAAAGTTACGAAATCGGAAATCGTCTATCCACTCTGTTGCGCTAACGAAGACAGCGTTAAGACATGGTGCCATGATTACATTTACTTCGGCACAAGCAAGCAACTGTAATGGAAAAGTATACGCTACATTTTACATATCGGATACTGTTTCTACATTAATTAATTGCATTGAAAGCATTTATCATTAAGGATAGTTTTTAGTTGTTATGAGAATTCGGCTGTGATCAAATTTTATAATTTAATAATTTATTGAAAAGCATTAAAAAATATTACAAAAAATAGCGAGAACAAAAATATATAAAAAATAAAATTTCCAAATAAATGCAGCTATGAAAATTATGTGATTGGTGGGAGAAGTTAAATAATTTTTTTTTTTCGTTTTAAATTTATTTTTCTGGAATATCATTTCATTAAGCTATAATTGATAAGATCGCCTAGTAACCATACCATCTCACAAACCCCTGTGAATAGAACATAACAACTTTGGGTACACTGAGAAAAAAAAATCAACTAGGTCCTGGTTAATTCAACTAGGAGACGTAATGTTTTGGCGTCGAGAAACCTGATTGAAAATAACTAAAATGAATTAAGTTAATGCAAAGCTATATATGGTTAAAGTCAATTGAGGCTTGTTAATAATATTAACCAGGCATCTATTTAAATTGACCAAGAATCTATTTAAATTGACTAAGAAATTTCAAAAAATATTAATACAAAACCCCTTTTATTTTACTGATTTATATGATCCATTCCATCGATTGGCAATCCCTCTTGTCCAGATCAGACCAACTTTAATTTCCACCTATAAGCGCTTTTTCATATGGAATATTCACTTTTTCTTGGACAGCTCGGAATTTCTAGCCCGAGGTTTACTCATTTTATTTAGTGGCCTCGTTTATATGACCATTACTTGGTCCCATCATCGATTGACACCACTTGGACTCAAAGTTTGCCCTAAATTGCTTTATCACAGACAGGCGCCAGAGAGTCAGCTTGGCGAGATTCACAGATCTTTACTATGTATCTACATTTGATGTCGTATATACAGCTCTGAAAGCAAAGAAGTAATAACGAATCATAAAACATCATTTAGATTGCATTCAATACATACGCCGAAAAATATGCAACACTTTTATTACAATGAAATCTAAATTAAGTTTTATGATTCGTTAATACTTTTTTGCTTTCAGAATTGTACATATACGACATCAAATTTAGATACATTTCTATAAAAAAAACTCAATGTTTACCAGCGTTGTAGTTATTTCGTTTTAAATTTATAAATTTCCTTGTTAGAAATATTGAAACACAAAAAAACCAACTAAAAATAAATTAACCGGCCGTCTATTTAAAAAAATAAAATTTATTTTCCTTCAGTGTAATAGGTTTATAATTTTTGTTCAATAGCTCGAAACCTTATAGGAAAATTAGCCAACTTTTTACATGACGATAAAAAAAAAACATTTTGAATTTTTATAAAAGCCATATCAAAATTCTAGCGTAATATCATTGTAAAAATTATTCTAAAAAAGCCACCTACATACATATTAAAAACTATTAAACAATGAATTATATGGGGTGGACCATTTATAATTTGGATTTTGATTTTGCTATAAATAAGAAACGAATAGCTTTTTTTCAATGTGAGTTCGAAAGTACAACACTTTTGGTTACCTACACTAGTTAACAAATTTGGGTTTCATCTCGAGATCTGGTTTCACATAAAATTTTTACGATGTAATTTGAGGCGTAGATTCCAAAATTGTCAACAATTTTTTTGTTTCTTCTTTAGAATTGTTTTTGAGATATCCCCAAAAAGTCCGTTTTTTGACACTTTTTTAATTTATTTGCCCATATCTCCAAAGTCACTTAATTTCAATTGCTCCGTTTGAAGTGAATGGTGAGCGCTAACGCGCAATGATAGCTAATTATTTGTGGCCTATTTTCGAAGGTATGGATTTGAACAACATTTGGTTCAATCATAGTTCTGAAAATCGCATTATTAGCCGTTTTTGTGAAATGCATTGGCCACGGCGCAGCTGCGATTTGACTCGATGGACTATCATTTTCGGAGAGCCGTTAATAGTCCAGTAAATAAGCCGGAAAATAGTATCAAATGTGGAAAAGTGTCGAACAAGCACCGATTTTAAAAAATTTTTTTGATACGTTTTCCTTAGACCTCCTAGAACATTCGTCTGGTCTAAGCTTTACCTTATAAACATAAATGAATTAATGGGGGTGGTTTTACGCCCCCAAACCACCCCAAAAAGTAGCAGTCATGTAAAAATTAAAAAAGTTATCATTTTGCTTTGGAAATGTGCTCTATTAGGTTTATTTGGTCTCTGATCACGAATCCGACGTCCAAATGGGGGTAGTTCCATCCCCTACCCCCTACTCCCAAACCACCCCAAAACGTAGTTATTGCGTAAAAAATATTTGGAAATGTACTCTATTAGGTATTTTATGTCGCTGATCACAAATCCGACGTCCAAATGGGGGTAGTTCCATCCCCTACCCCCCAATCACGCCAATTGTTTTTTTTTCCGAAAGAGGAGTATGAAGTGAGGCAAATAGAGTGTAGAATGTAAAATGCGGACCTTTGTGTGGTAAAAAAACATTTGTTTTATATAGAGCGTTCGAAACATAGACTAATATAGACCGGAAACTCTTGTTCTTCTTCTCACGTATTGATTGTCAAAAATTTTTAAATACAAAGGTACCGTATGTTAAAAAATTAATTTACGCGGAATTGCGCCTGATTTGTGGGGATTTTCTGGGTAAATGTGATTTTTTCCGGGAAATATGATGAAATTGGTTAAATTAATAAAAAACGAAAATTGTTTACATAAAAGAGAAATATTTGGTTGTTTTTAATTTTTTTACCTTTTATATGTATGTATACGGTTAGGGATATATATACATATATGAGCCGTTCAGTGCACAAATCGATTAACTCCATAAAACAAAAAGCCGAGAAAAACGTAAAATCAAATTGAACTTTAATACATTATGTAGAGCGAACGAATAATAAATTTTGGCATTTGTGATGTTCAACCAATTTTTTTAACCAAATTTGTAACAAATACGAAAAGTAGCGATCTAATAAATTACTGTAGCGCACGAAAGTTTGAAAAGTGGAGTTAATCGATTTGTGCACTGAACGGCTCATACATACATTCTAACCGATTTAGGATTAGTTTGCGATACTTTAACGCTTTATGCCTGAAACAATTCAGTGTGATAATGCTATACGCCATTTAAAAATTTTCTTATTAGCTGCAGTTTTCGAAAAACTTTCGGTTTGTGTAAAGCATTACGGTTCATAGTTTTGACATTTTCAATTATCATTTAAATGGAAAATTGAAAGTAATACATTACCCCCATGTCTGCTCAATTATATCAAATGTTGGTTTTCATCTCCAATAAGACTTTCAAAATTAGTATTATTATTTATTTAAGATAAATTTGTATCAAAACTTAATAGATACCTATAAAAGATATCATAAGCTCACCCACTCTACTTTTGTAATACTCGAAGCTGTTAAAAATAAAAAGTTTAAAACTTATATGGAAAAAACCCGGAAAACCCTTATATTGGTTTTACTAAACATTTTCTCCCTTATTCCTGTTTTTGCAAAAATAAAAACAGTGGCATCATTACTCTAAAAAGGTGAGTACACCGCGCCCCGAGGTGAATACACCGCGCCCCACAGCTGTTTTGGTGAATACACGGCGCCCCACAGCTGTTTTTGACATTTCTCATTTGTTTTTTGCAATTAAAATTCTATGTAGAGTACATTTATTTATTTTCGTAAAGAGAAATCGTCATTTTACTTCTTAATTTTGCAGTAAAAATTATTAAAAATAACGTACGAAGCTGAGCAAAACCACTCCTTAATTTTGCAGTGAAAATAATTAAAAATAATGTACGAAATAGTGCAATTGAATTGAACGAAATTCTGTTTGCGAAATGGAGATTGAAATGGATTTTGGCTGTTGTCTGGCAGATAAGGTACATGGCTTACAAGTCCCTTACACTTCCTATGATATTGATAAGGGTGGCAATGCAACGCTATGGCACCAGAAATTATAAATAAACAACCTGGTCCATTTGCAGTCTTAAATTATGGGCGCTATAGTAAATATAAAAATTATTGAAGAACAGTTTTGAAAAAAACTATTAAAATGCTGAAAAGAAACTAATAAAAGGTTATTATATTATAAAATTGCAAAATAAACCACATCCAAAAGATAATCCAAAACTCCTTGAAGACCGCCAAATTGTTTAGAAAATTTGACAGCTGGAAAGTAGCCAGATTTTGATTTTTTTTCATAAATAAATAATTTGTTTGATTTTCCTTTTACATCTTTAAAAATTGAAACAAAATGTTAGTGCTAACGTTTTCTTAAACATTTTATCATGAGTTTCTTTACAAAAAATACGATTATTTTTCATTTAAACCCTTTGAAGACCTATAAATACCCTAATTTATGGAAAAATATTTACTAAGTGGCACACTCACAAGAGCGAACTCACCGCACTAGGGTGAACTTCAATTTTCACTAACACTAACAAAAAGTGTTTTTCCCGCCGAAAAGACTTTCCGATCTAGATTAATCTATGGTTCGAAATTCCCTCTATTTTGTGCGACGTTCTCTACCCCTACAGGTAGTTAGAGGGGCTCAATGTGGTTGTCGCAAGAATGGCATAAGTTGCTCTGTAACTTGTAAATTTTGTCAAGGAGTAAGCTGTACAAATAAAGAACCTTCCGGAGCTGTAGATGTAATGGACACGGAATCGACTGACCTGCTGGATGAAGAAAATCACAGTGAAACTGAGGACGAACAAAATCAAGAACTACTGATACACGTACCGATTCTTGAAAACGATTCTGATTATGAGTAATTAAAATAAAAAGTAATTGTTTACAGAAATTGTTTTGTTTTAATGTCCTAATGTGTTTCACAAAAAACAAGTAACATAAAAGTCCGTAATTTTCACAATTCTTACCCATGTCTCTCCCATTTGGACGTCGGATTCGTGATCAGCGACCCAAAAAACCTAATAGAGCACATTTCCAAACATTTTTTTACGCAATAGCTACGTTTTGGGGTTGTTTGACACTTTTCCACATTTTCCGGCTAATTTACTGGACTATAAAGATAAGTGTTGCGCTAACCATCCAGCAACGATTGAGGCTCTTAAGATGAAAATATACAGGAAAATTGGCTTCATCGAATGGACTACTTCAAGGCCATCCGAAGAAGTCATTTGAATGAAAGTGTTTCACAACACAAGTTTACACAAAAAAAAATCTGGTTTCTCATATATGAAAATCAGGGCCGGCGCTAGTGCTTTTGGCACCCTGGGCAAAGTTTGATTCGGCGCCCCATTTTTATGAGAAAAAAAACACCAACAAGTTTTACTCATAAAAACATTTTTATTCAATATTCTCGCATTTTGAGATGAGCGATAACATATAAGATAAGAAAAGATTATTCATTTACTTCAAGACTGGCATAACTCAAAAAACACAAAGTGGGAGAAAAACGTATTTAAAGTTTTCAATAAGTTACATTTTATATAAAAATTATGAAAAGTATGTCTACATAAACTCTTCTCACAAAGCAAGTTTATAAGATACTTTTCTAATTTTTTCACACAAAATAAAACATGAAATGGTGGATATTTCTGCATCATTAACTCAAAAATCACGTTTTTTGAGTTATGCCAGTCTTGAAGTAAATGAGCGATATGTTGTCTATAATAAAGTAGTCTGTGTATTTTGTGTACTCTAAGTACATATCGATACGTCCTACGTATAAGTTGGTAACTCGAAAATCGTCATTCTTCAGTATGACCATTTTAGTATTGTTGCCGTTATAAAAACAAAACAAAAAACCAAAATTGAGTACAGATTTTTTTTTCAATTTATTTTTTCATATATAGAGTAACTTCGGGTATTGTGATATGGTCGTGTAATGTGATATTCCAATACCAAATTCCAAGAAAGAATTTTCATGTCAATGTATAAGCAACGCAATAACACACGTGCTGCAGTGTTATCCATGCCCGCACTCGCTGCGTTTGGATTCAATGTGATGAAATCGTGATAGTGGG
This sequence comes from Meiosimyza platycephala, assembly GCA_963662105.1. Classification (NCBI taxonomy): domain Eukaryota; kingdom Metazoa; phylum Arthropoda; class Insecta; order Diptera; family Lauxaniidae; genus Meiosimyza; species Meiosimyza platycephala. Next base: position 63,374,034 of record OY759211.1, on the reverse strand, counting down.
GCAATCGAAATTTTTTGAGCGTATGGTTTGATTCTTCATGGAGCAAAACTTGAAGCCAAAGAAAAAATTTTGCAGTAAAAAAAAGATAGTGTTTGATTATATTTATCGTTAATAATAGTGAGTTTTTTATTTGTAGACGTACATTTTCATAAAAAAAAACATTATTGTTTTAAAAACTAAAATCGGGTTTTGTGATATAGTGAAAGTTGGGCAATGTGATATTGTTGCTGACAAACGGCAACACCTAAAATCAGAAAAATTTACAACCGTGGTGCGAGTTCGTTGTCTGTGAAACGAGTCAGTTGAGAAAAAGCAGCGGCGAATAAACATCAATTTTTAAACACATTACAAGTCAAGTCAAGTCATCACACATCACACACACAACATCGCCATAATTTAATATAAGTTTTCTCATATATCTAATTCATTATAAATTCAATTAATTTAATAAAAACATTTTAAAATATAAAATTGTTGTCGCCGTCTTAACATCGTTTTAAAAATTGTTTATTCGCTTTCTGCCACCGAATGTTCTCGAACATTTCGACTGTACGACCGCTGCCGACGTCATACTTTTTGGAAATTTATACGCCGTTTCTCGAACATTTCGACTGTACGACCGCTGCCGACGTCGTACTTTTTGGAAATATATACGCCATTTTAAAAATCTGTGCATCAGCACATGCAGACAAGAAGCAAGGCAAAGAAAGATCTTGCCACTGAATTTGATGCAGATAATTGTGGAATATCGTCAATAATGCCAAACGATGAACCAGGAGATAATGCTGCTGGTGTCCAGCCACAGCAGCAAGGTATAACAAATGAACAATTAAATGTACTAATTTCATGTATTGCAGCGCTGCGTGAATCGGTTGAGGAGCTTCGTCAAGATACTTCACGTAGCCAACAAGAAATTAGCCACTTACGTTCCAGAGTGGATAACAAGGCTGCCAGTGCAGCAACAAGTCAGCATCATAACATAGCGATTCCAACGCCGTCGACGACGCCATCTTTGCCGCTACAGACACACGCTTCGGGTACATCTCCGTCTCTGCCGACGTCACAAAATGGCGCGCTAATGCCACTTTCTGATGACTTTCGCGGAAAATTGTATCCACTGCCTCCATTTGATGGCAATGCTGAAGACTGGCCATTGTTTTTAGCAAACTATAACGACACAACAAATGAAATCAAGTATAGCAACAGACAAAATTTGATGCGTTTGCACAAATCTTTGCAAGGGGAAGCAAGACGAGCCGTCACGTCACTTTTAATATTCCCTGACGACGTTCCTAAAGTAATTTCAGAGCTGCAATTTAACTTTGGGCGCCCTGACTTGCTTGTGCGCTCACAGCTGGAAAAAGTCCAGCATTTTCCTGTAATTTATGAAAACCATTTAGAACACGTCATCGCCTTTTCCAACAGAGTGAGAAATATCGTCGCATTTTTTAAGTCAGCAAATTGCCAACATCATCTCGTCAACCCAACATTACTAGAGCAGCTAGTCGCCAAGTTGCCTCCGTCAAAGCAGTACGAATGGAGCAGGCATGCCGCCAGCATCGTGCCCTTTCCTACTGTGGAAAACTTTTCTGACTGGATTAGTGATCTCGCCAGGGTGGTTAGCTTCATGCCATTGAGCAACACCACACAATCCTATCCAGTACCGCCGCTACAGTCACGTCAAAGTAATGTTAACTTGAGACCTAGTCAGCAGTCAGCTGCAGGTTCTGCCGCCAAGCGAGTGATGCACAACAGCCACATGGAAAAGGAACAGTCTAAAGATTTATGCGCTCAGTGTAATCAAAATCACAAGACAAGTGATTGCCAAATTTTTTGTGCCTTGAAAATTGACGACAAGTGGGAATTGGTTAAGCGTAACCGCCTTTGTTTTGCATGCCTGCAAAAGGGCCACAACGTGTCAAACTGCCGCACCCAAAAACAGTGTGGTGTAAATGGATGCAAGCGAATGCATCACCAATTGCTGCACCAGGAGGCGAAGCCATCGCAAAATACAGAAAATGTGACAGAACATGTTTTTAATTGCCGCCAAGAGCAAAAATCTCTTCTTTTTAAGGTGCTGCCAGTTGAGCTATCGGGGCCACTTGGCAGGATGGTGGTGTGCGCTATGGTGGATGAAGGGTCGTCAGTGTCTTTGCTGGAGGAGCACATTTCAGATACATTGGGTTTGAGGGGGCGTGCCATGCCACTCACTCTCCAATGGTATGGCGATAAAAAAGTAACCGAGCACTCGAAAAAAGTAGATTTAACCGGTTATTTCCCATTGATGCGTTTACGCAACACCTTGGAAAAAAATAATTAAAAATACAAAAAAATGAAATCGCGTTAAGTTTAACATGGCAGCTTGTAACGCATTAAATGAGTTACCAAAAGTGAGTCTTAGAATTTTTTTAGCTCTTAACCCTTGCACTCAGCGAAGCCACAAATTTGCACTTTTTAAAAAAATCAGTAAAAATAGGAAAAAATTGCAAATAATAAAATTTAGCTGACAATTATTTAGACCGGATCTTTTTCTAAATAAAATGAATAAAATCTGTAAAGTTTTCTCAACACGAATTGTTGTAATTATATTTACATGTAAGTGTTGCGCAAACGCATCAATGGGAAGATCCCTGTACTATAAAATTTCACTAAGCTGTAGAAAACTTTTTGAAAATTTCAAATTTTTTATCGTTTTACCTTTGCAAAAATTTGAAATATTCAAATTTCTTATCGTTTTACCTTTGCAAAAATTAGAAATATTCTATGAGCAAATGAAATTCATTGAGTGCCCGAATGTTGTCTCTGTCTACAATAAAGACATGGGAGGGGTTGATTTGCATGATAATGCAATTGCCAATTACAGAGTAAGAGTACGTGGGAAGAAAGGGTACTGGCCATTAATAACAACTCTTCTAAGTAGATAGCTGCGTTGTCAATGCCTGGAAACTTCATTGCGCAATGCAGAAACATCGTGGATTGGTGCAGGTGCATCAAATTGAGTTCCGCACCGCTATTTGTGAGGCACTCCTGCTCGTGGAACAAACATGTTCAAATCCAAATACTTCACCTGAAGTTGACTTAGAGAGTGAAAATGCTGAAGAGGAAGTTCTTATCACAAAAAAACGCATTTTGGAACAAAACTTTAAGGTTCAAGGTTCTGTAAGACTCGATAATGCTGGTCACATTGTTGAAAAAAGTACATCGGGAAAACGACCACGGTGCCGCATATGTCATAGCCAAACCATATATATGTGTAAAAAGTGTAATGTTGCACTTCATGTAAATTGTTTTGCAAAATTTCATAATAAAAAAAAAATATAATAGCAAAATATAATTTTGAAATGTATTTACTCATTCAATTATATGTATGAAAATTAAAATATTTTTACTACCCATCTTCCCAATGATGCGTTTGCGCAACAGTCCGGCAAACCGGAACCGGAAGTGAGAAAATTATAAAACTTGTATTGGAAGTTCCTATGGTCATAATGAACTATCATCTAAAAAATCTTCTTGAAATTCCAAAATTTTTTTGTGCTGGGAATTAACCGGTTAAATATTCGAGCCTGTAACGATGACAGTGGGGAGTTCAAGTTGAAAAATATTAGAACTGTTAAAAATTTGAACTTGCCGGTGCAAACGTTTTGCAAAAATAATCATGACCATCTGAAGATGGTTCCTGTTGCTGATTATACGGACGCCAAACCAGTGCTTCTGCTAGGGCTGGACAACTGTTTCCTTGGAGTATTTAAGAGTGTGGTCGAAGCAGGGCCGGACGAGCCAGTTGCAGCAATGACCAGACTAGGGTGGATGGCCTTTGGCCCACTCAGCGCACAAATTGAAAATGCACCAAGGGCTCTCCATGTGCGGGATACGTCATCGCTTAAAAATTTAAGCAGATTAGTGGAAGATTATTTTGAGATTGAAAGTTTTGGTGTGAGAGGTTCGGCCGCATTAGAGTCTGAGGAGAACGCTCGTGCCAGGAAAATACTTGCAGAGACTACAATAAAAAGAGAAAAGTACTACGAAACTGGCCTGCTTTGGCGCAAAGACGAAACTGTGTTACCAAGTAGTTTTTCTATGGCCAAAACACGTTTGAGCAATCTTGAAAATAAGATGAGCCGAAATCCACTTTTTGCAAAAAAGTATACAGAGCAAATTGAAGGATACGTAAACAAGGGATATGCCGAATTACTGACGCCGGAAAGGGCTGCGATAGAGGGCCCTACCACCTGGTACCTGCCACATTTTGGTGTATTTAATGCACATAAGCCAGATAAGCTACGAGTCGTTTTTGATGCAGCCGCCGTATCATCAAAGGTTTCACTGAATAGTGCGTTGCTGAAAGGTCCGGAGCACGCAAAACCATTGTTGGCCATTATCCACAAATTTCGTCAGGATGTCGTTGCTGTCTCTGGAGACGTGCGAGAAATGTTTTCACAGGTGCGTATTAGAACATCAGATCAAAGTTCGCAGCGTTTTCTATGGCGAGATGGAAATTCATCTGAACCGATACGCGTGTACGCAATGGTATCTATGATTTTTGGAGCGGTTTGCTCGCCCTGTCGCGCAGAGTACGTCAAGAATCTCAACGCTGCCAACCACGCCGCCATTTTTCCGAGGGGTACTAAAGTTACAATCGAAAATATGTACGTGGATGATCTTGTGGTCAGCTTTAATGATGAAAAAGAGGCTGAAGAGGTGACAATGGAAGCCGTTGAAATTAATAGCGCTGCTGGGTTCATGCTGCGCAACTTTGTGTCAAACTGTAAGTCACTGCAGTTTAAGTTAAACAAAAATGATCCAGCTCAAATAGATGTAATCAATATGGAACGCCAGGGCACCGAGAAAGTGCTCGGAATGTTTTGGAACTCGTCAAAGGACGCGTTTGAATTCCATTTCAAGTTTCACAAGATTCCGTCAGACGTCTTAGAAAGCAAAAGGCCGCCTACTAAGAGAGAAACTTTGTCGATCGTTATGTCAATTTTTGACCCGTTTGGGTTTTTAGCCAACTTTACAATTTTTACAAAGTTGCTGTTACAGTCAACATGGAAGCTGCAGATCCTTTGGGATGATCCATTGCCGCCACAATTGTATGAACAATGGAATGCTTGGTGGAAAGAATTTCAGCACATTTCATGCTTTTCAATTCCACGGTGCTACTCACCAGTACTGAAAATTGCTGATGAGATACAGCTGCACATTTTTGCTGACGCTAGCTCCAGCGCGTATGCAGCCGTCGCATACCTTCGAATAAAGAAAGGAAGCAAAATTGACGTCGCCTTCGTTGTGGGCAAAACCAGATGTGCGCCGCCTACACGGAAAAAAGGTTTTGTAAAAAATAGCGGGTGATATTCAAAAAAAACAAAATAATCAAGAAAAATTTTCATATATCCCTGTAATTTCTCATTTCATGGGATTCTAAATACAAATTGATGAGTATACTGCAAACATTACATTCAAAAACTTTATTTTTACAGTTTCAGAATGAAAAATATACAATATGGCTAGGAAAAAAATTAGTTAGCAAAAAATACTGAATAAATATTGAAAATATCATGTGATCGACAAGTAAAAATTACAGGGCAAACTGTAAAATCTTCAAATTTATCACATAATAATACATTTATTTTATGATTCGATATTACTTTATTGTTATTAGCATTGTACAAATACAACATAAAATGTAGATATATGGTTAGAAGAAGAAAACTGTGTGAGTGTTTCCAGACTGGCTCTATGTCTCATGATATGTTAAGAAGTAACATATAGTTGAAAAAAAGTATGATTGTAAGAAAATATAGAATTTGCAGTTATAAAATATTTTTGGAGTAAATTTTACATTTTACAGTGTGTAGACTGTAATATTTCATTTATACTTAAATCAATTATTACAGTGTGTGCACTGTAATATTTCATTGACACTCAAATCAATTATTACAGTTTTTCGCTTCCTATCCGGACATTACAGGGAAAAACTGTAATTATTATCGGAAATCCAATGAATTTTTAAAGAATTTTTTTTTCCGTGTAAGGGAATGACCATTCCGCGATTAGAACTACAAGCAGCGGTACTAGCCAGTCGCCTCAACGTTTCCGTAAGAGATTGTCACGATTTTCATGTAAATAAAACTGTTTTTTGGAGCGACTCAAAAACTGTCATACTATGGATTCGCTCAACTGCTCGTAACTACAAACAATTCGTAGCCTGCCGGATTGCCGAAATCCTTGATAATTCAACACCAGGCCAGTGGCGCTGGCTGCCGACTGATTTGAATGCCGCCGATGATGCTACCAGAGCCAAGCTGCCACCAATTTTCGAATCGCCGTCAAGATGGACAACCGGGCCAGAATTTTTGCAACAGAATGAACAACACTGGCCTCAAGAAAAACAGCTCATGGTTTCACCGCACTGTGCCGCAGAAGAAAACCCAAGACTTTTTTTGATAACAAAGAACCAAGGTGAGAATGTTATAAATTTAACTAAATTTTCTTCGTATTTAAAGATGAAACGAACCGTGGCGTGGATATTTCGATTCATACACAACGTCCGAAAAAGGAAAGGTGAAATGCTACAGAAAGGGGAGCTCACAGCCAAAGAGCTACTTAATGCTGAGAACGCTATTTGTCGCCAAGTCCAGGGTGAAGTTTTCACTCGTAAAATTGCTATTTTGCGCACTGGCAAGTGCGTGCCAAAATCAAGTGAAATTTATGCCTTGACACCATACCTTGACGAAGGACTGATAAAGGTGAAGGGAAGACTTGACAACGCCCTTTGTCTTCCAAGTTCAGCGAGACGACCAACTATACTGCCAGGAAAACATTATGTTTCCAAATTAATCCTGAGTTATTTTCACTATGAAGCGCACCATCAAGATGATCACGTGACTATTAACACAATGCGTTAAAAATTCTGGATGCCAAATGCACGCGCACTACTTAAAGCGATTAAGAAGGAATGTCCAGTTTGTATACACCAACATGCAAAGCCCACAGCGCCATTGATGGGCCAACTACCTGTTGACCGTTTGACGCCCTTTGTAAGGCCATTCAGTTACACCGGCGTGGACTACTGTAGTCCATTCAACATTGCAGTAGGTCGCCGAAGGGAGAAGCGCTGGATCGCTCTGTTCACCTGTTTAACAACTCGTGCATTGCATTTGGAAGTTGCTGAGAACCTTTCCACTGATGCCTTTTTGATCTGCTTTAGAAACTTTGTGAATCGTCGCGGTGTACCCGTAAGAATTCGAAGCGATAATGGGACCAATTTTATTGATGCCCAAAGAGAATTAAATAAAGAAAACCGACTTTTTGATTTTGATCAAATTCAACGTCATATGGCAAAAAACAATATCGGTTGGATTTTTAATTGCCCAGCGAATCCAAGTGCAGGTGGCTGCTGGGAAAGACTTGTCCAGTTCGTCAAACGCCTGCTTAATAAAGTTATTAAAGAGAAGGTTCCAAGGTTAGAAACCTTCCGCAGCGTGATTATCGAGGCCGAAAATATAATCAACAGTCGACCATTAACCGATTTGCCATTTAACTTTGAAGACGAAGAGCCATTGACTCCCAACCACTTTTTATTGGGTTGTCTCAATTCAACACAGACGCCATCATTAGAAGAAGACAAAACTTGTACGTGCAAACAGTGGAAAATTGCGCAGAATCTTAAGAATCGCTTATGGAAGAGGTAGACAGTAGAATATCTACCGCAGCTGTTGCTGAGAACAAAATGGAAAGAAGTTGCTACACCACTTCAGCCCGGACAACTTGTCGTTATCTGTGATCCAAGTCAGCCACGAGGACAGTGGCGCAAAGGAAGAATTACCAGAGTCTTTACCGCCGCAGATGGTTAAGTTCGAACTGCAGAGGTCCGAACACCTCAAGGAGATTTTCGCCGACCTGCCTGCAAGCTAGCCGCTTTAACCTTCAGTGAATCCCAGCAAGGATCCACGGGGGGTGGAATGTTGCTGACAAACGGCAACACCTAACATCAGAAAAATTTACAACCGTGGTGCGAGTTCGTTGTCTGTGAAACGAGTCAGTTGAGAAAAAGTAGCGGCGAATAAACATCAATTTTTAAACACATTACAAGTCAAGTCAAGTCATCACACATCACACACACAACATCGCCATAATTTAATATAAGTTTTCTCATATATCTAATTCATTATAAATTCAATTAATTTAATAAAAACATTTTAAAATATAAAATTGTTGTCGCCGTCTTAACAGATATACTATAACATATTACCCACTAAGCTTTGTATAACAACACAAACGTTGTTTTGAATTAAGGATAATGCCAAGAAAAAAGAAAGACACGAAAGTGGGATCCAGAAGAAATGGGAAAGGTATTCTGGCGGTCAGAGTAGGAACTATGGGAATTCTTTTGACGTCGAAAACCTTTGAAGTTCCATTTGTCACACTGCAACGAGCTGTTTGGAGTGATAGACCAATTAACGACATCCTTGTTGCCTCCTTGGGACGTTAACCAGTTTTTAGTCAAGCACTGGAATTGGAAGATAAGTGTTGCGACAGTATTAACAACATCACCGTGTAAAACATCAGAGAGCATTGAAAATATACAGTAAAGGATGGAAGAAAAAAAGACATAAAAAATCCTCTGCAGCGAAACCACCAGAGAATCAAAACTCTGCAGCAAAATTTAAAGGTCCAAAAATAACAAATTTAAGTTCCTCAAGCGATTCCGATGGAAGCATACATTTATCCGATCCGATGAAGATCCTTAGCCCAAAATTTTACCCAGCAAGGACAATCCATATGGGCATTTCGAATGGGACAGTCGTACACTTTTAAAGTGGAATAAAAGTCAAAGTAAAACACTTTTTTTTTTTCTGTTACTTAAAGGAATAGCCCTTTGGTAGCACTATATATAGTGGTAAATTTGATGGCAGACGTACTACCGGTTCCAAGATAAAGGCAATAAAAGAGCGATTCGAATGGGACAAAAAATTGAAGTGTTTTTCATGGCCATTTATAGAAAAGCAAAAGTCAGCGAAACCTACCAACATTTTTTAACGCAACTTTTTATTACATTTCGTTTAATTGAAAAATCTTTTTTATTTTTTTTTTCTTACAAAGTATAATATGATTCGTGACGGGACATTCGAATTGGACATATTTTTCCATTACGGTTTACTTGGTAAATTTTCATATATTTTTTGTATTTGAGACTTATATGGTAATTAAAAAACAAATTTAATATTAATTAATGTCGAATTAAATTAGTGAGATCAATTTTAATTAATTTAATTTAAATTTAAAACATTTTTTTAAAAGAATATGAAACTTTTATTTTTGCTGTTTAAACGTTTTTTCCTATAAGGGGCGTGACATCGCCCCACTAAAAAAAAATTATTTTACCAGGAATCAGCTTATCCCTAAACCAAATTGGATTATAATTGGTGGAGCGACTCTGTGGCTGAGTTTAACCTATTTTGGGCGGTGCCCCGCCTACTTAAAGGACTTGGGGTCTCTTATAACCTTTTTTATGGTTCAATACATATACAAACCAAATTTAATTAAAATATGTTTACTAGATTAGCTGTGAAAACGTATTTTTCTGTTAGGGGCGTGACACCACCTACTATTGGAGAAAATTGTATTGGGCTTTACCTCTCTATACAACTTTGCAAAAAAAAAAGAATTTAAGCGATTATGTTGTGTTCTGATAGTTAAAAAGGGGTCTAACCGTTTTGCAACTGCCTAGATTACAAAAGTTTTACACTGACGATTGCGGATGGGACAAACTTTAAACAGCTCTAAAAATTTAAAATTTTTTTTTTGCACTCGTTGTTTCTTTTTTTAATTGTATTCATATAACTCTGTTTAGACAAAAATTTTGGCACATTTACTACTGTTCTTAACCACGAAATGGAAACAAATGATGTTTTTTGATGGCGGACGGGACATTAGAACATGAACTAAAGCAAACTAAAAATTTACAGTTAATAGAGATTGATTTGATGTCTTTGCATTTTTTTTTAGCTAATTGTTGTTGGGAAAGAGATTTTTCGGAATGACTTTCATCTTATATCAAAATTACAAAAAAGAGAAACTTCACTTGTGCAATTTTGAAGTCGGTTTGCTCACCGTTGTGAATGAATTCAAGTTAAGTTTAAGTTTATTCAAGCAATTGGGAATACATTATGTAACATATAGTTAAAGTACAATTTACAGAGATCTATATACAATATAATACATCTATAACATTATTTGAAAATAAATACCTAAAAAAAAATAATAACTAAGTATTCAAATTTTGGAAGGAAAAATTGCTAGTAAAAACCTTCATAAATAAATAAAAAAAAAAATATTTTTGTATATTTTAATTCTTACAAAATATGACTAGATATGAATGAAAATAAAATAAAAAAATTTAGTAAAAAAAGTATCGGAATCGAAATTTAATAAAAAAAGAAAAGTGACATTAATACACAATTTTGTGATCAGTGAAAAAACACTAAGTATTATCTACAGTTTCTTAAAGGAGATTTAATATTAGAATATTGTCCAACATTCTACATCTGAGATTGAATTTATTTGTAATTTTTTCAATTCTAGTAGAAATTAAATCTACTTTAGCTTTTTTGTGGAGTTCTTCAGTTGAGAAATGCCAAGGCAAATCAAGTATCATTTTAAGTAATTTATTTTGACATACTTGGAGTTTCTTATGATAAGTTTGGGCGCAAACTCCCCAAACCGGACATGCGTATAATATAATGGACTGAAATATGACTTTCACTAGAATTATTTTGTTTTGGTTACTAAGTTTAGATTTTCTGTTAATTAGAGCATAAAGCATTTTTGTTGCAATATTAAATTTATTTATAATGGTGCTAATATGATCTCTAAAAATAAGTTTTAGATCTAAGTGTACACCCAGGTACTTGACACATTCAGACCAGGGAACATCATACCCGCTTATTTGTAAATTAAGACTAGGATAGTAGCAAGGGTTTCTTTTTCTTGTGAAAAAGATAGCTTGCGTTTTGCTAGCATTTAGTTTTATTTTCCATTTCTGAAAATATACAACGAGTTGATTTAATGCGCATTGTAATTCAGTCCATGCAATTTGACCGTATTCATGCGATGAAAAAATTGCCGTGTCATCAGCATATAGTGCATATTCACAGCTTAAGTGTTTGGGCATATCAGAACAAAACAAAATATATAATAAAGGACCTAAAACAGACCCTTGTGGGACACCGGCTGGAATCTTATATAGATCTGAAAACTCTTCATTAATACAGACACAAAAATATCGATTTGAAAGAAAACTTTGAACAATTTTTATGAGATAAGTAGGGAAATGGAATGATATTAATTTAGACAACAAGCCGTCATGCCATACAGAGTCAAACGCTTTTTCAACATCAAGTAAAACCATAACAGTGGATTTTTTATTGATTAAATCATTTTTGATGCATTTATATATTCTTTTTATTTGATGTACTGTACTGTGTGCTTCACGAAAGCCAAATTGTTCATTAGGAATAATATTGTTACGTTTTATAAATTTATTTAGACCGTCTTTAATGACATTTTCAAGAATTTTACTAAGGCTACTAAGAAGACTAATTGGCCTATAGCTATTTGTTTCATTAACCGGTTTTCCAGGCTTTGCAATAGGCAACACTTTTGCAACTTTCCAAGTATCAGGGAAATATTGTAGCTTAAGGCAAGCATTAACTATAAATGTTAAATATTTAATCCCTACTATAGGAAGTTGTTTAATCATAAAATTTTTAATATCGTCTAGACCGGAAGCCTTTTTAGGCCGTAAAAGACGTATTCAATTCAAGACATATTCAATGTGAGGCTGATTGCTCAAATCTTCGGACACTCTATGGTTTAAAAGAAAATTTTTTGCAAATGCATTGACTTTGTCTTCATTAATAATTAAAGTTTTGCCATTTTCTCTAAGTGGAGGTATTTGTATGTACTTTTTTCTTAATATCTTAGTTATATTCCAAAACGGCCTTGAACATTTATCGAGTTTGCTGATTTTATTAGTCCATGTTTTGTTTCTATGTTTTTGGATTTCATATCTTATTAAGACAGTGTATCTTCTCATGCTGTTATAATCAACTTGTTGTCTGTATCTCAACCAGTGACATCGAAATGAGTTTTTTATTTTTATTAAATTTATTATATAATTAGGAAGTTTGACATAACTATTTTGTGGAGTGACCATAGGCGTAGTCTTACCTACCGCTTCATTAATTTTTTCAGAAAAGAACCTAACATGATTGTCAATTTCCGAAACATAATTTACATCATCAAGTTCCAAACTTAGGCTGTTAAACTTGTTTTTTAAAATTTGCCTGTAACGTTTCCAAAGTGTACGATTGTAGACAGGGACTAATTTTTTTAGGAAAACAACGTCTGCGGAGAGTCTAAACTCAACCGGCAAATGATCAGAACTTAATGCATTCACAGCCACTGGTTGAGAAATATATGCTGGTATATTTGAATAAATTAAGTCTAGAGTGGAAGGATTTGCTCTAGTGTTAGCCGGAATATAAGTCGGATTGGTGGTATATGAAATCGTAACAGGGTAATTAGTGGTAGTTTCGGCTAAAATGTTTCCCCAAGCATTTGCCCGGAGGCAGCCCCAGTCTCTATGCCTACAGTTTAGATCGCCACAAAAAATGTAGTTTTCGGATGTAGAAAAAAACTTTCTTAAATCATTTTTAAATTTTGTACGTAATTCAGGTGTAGGGGCGCCACCTGGAAAATACACACTAAATATACTAATAGTCATACCATTTTTAAGAATAATTTTAATTCCGATGTTTTCAATTACATCTGATGGAATGCATTGAATTTTCGAAAATTGCACTGAATTTTTAACAATGATAGCAACACCACCACCTCTGTTAGCAACTCGATCAAAACGTATACATTTAAGTCGGTTGTGTGAAAGTTTGTCAGTGTTTTTCAACCATGTCTCAGATAACAGGCATATGTCGACAGAATTGTGTACTAAAAAGTCAAAAAGTTCAACTGATTTATGACGGATACTTCTACAGTTCCAGAAAACAATTTTATGTGGAATGTTAGACATTACTTATTATTATTATACAAATATTTTATCGCTAATTGAGCTATAACATTAAATTGATCTTCTTTAGAATTGCAAGTTTTAAGTTTTAATACAAGATCAAAAGTGAGTTGAGTGATTTCCTCTTCAGAAAATAAGTTGTTGTGTTCTTTCGTTTGTTGTGACCAAGGTGCATACGATGGCAGTTGATGAGTGAGCGCTTGCTGAGGTCGTGAGAACTTTACATTGGGGAGCGGGGGAAACTGAGAAGTATTGACAACAAACTGAGGAGCAATAACATTTCTTGGAGAGCGTGAGTATTTTTGTTTAAGGTTCTCCTTAATTTGTAAAAATGCAGCTCGATTAGGGCATGACAAATCTGTTGATTTGTGATTGTTGTTGCAGTTAGCACATCTAACTTTATCATTCGTTTGGCATTCCAATGTTTTATGCTTTCCAGCACAGTTTGCGCATCTTGTTACGATGGCACAGCCTCTCTCACCATGTCCGAACATCTGACAATTGCGGCATTGCACAGGCTTGCCTTTAATTTTACGTTGGTAATCCCACCTTACAACAGTGCGGAAAAGAGTTTTAAAATTTTTACGAAGATCATTGAGTTTGATCGAACCGCTCTCAAAATAAATTATATAAATCGTGTCAGTATAATTGTTAAACTTTTTTATAACAGTTTTAACTTCTCTGCAATTTAAATTAAGAGATTCAAGTTCATTTTTAACTTCAACAGATATTTTGGATTCAAGACCGTGGAGCACCAGCTTGAAAGGTCGATTGTTTTTTGAATCATGAGTAAAAAATTGACACTTGTTCTCTTTGAGAACTTTTATTGTATTATCAAATGTTTCACTATTTTCACATATTATTTTAATTCCAATTGAAAGTTTTTGCAACGAATAATTAGTTATATTTTTATCAGCCAAGAGCTTATGAATATTTTCACTGCTTTGTGCAAGCACTTTAATTGGAGAAATATAAACTTTTTTAGTCTTTAGCATGTCATCACTGTTCAATATCTGAGTCGTCAATATCAGAAAACATCTGAAGTGGCTGCCAGTAATTTCTGGAGTTGGTACCGGACCAAGTACTTCCATTAGAAGACTTAACAAGCTTCGATGAAGACATTGTGTCTTCATCACGAGTGTTGGCACTGCGTTTAGGAATTTTTTTTTTTTATTCAAAAACTTGAACTTCAAAGGAAAATAAATATTGTAATAGTACGGAAGAGCGATTGAACACGTCTGGCGCGAACAGCAGCTTAATCGATACTGAGAATGAATTCAAATGTAAATTGTTTGAATTAATAAAATTGGAATATTTTTCTTAGATAATATCAGATAATAACGTTTTTTTAATAACTTTTAATTTTTTTGTCATGGTGTACCTTTTGGTGGAAATGCCCATATGTTTTTTGAACAAATTTTTTCAGGTGTACAAGAAGAAAAGACATGGCCATAATGCTTGCAATGTGATTTTGTTTGTGCTTACAATCAATGTCTTCCAAAAAGACGGACAGTTTACAAACTTATACAAATACTATCTGTAATTCCCACTAAATTTTTAGTTTTTGCTTAATTCTTCTTCTTCTCTTAAAATGACAAATCATCCATAATATAATAACAATCCTGCTGTCTTTTATTGCTGGCACTTCTTTGGGTAATATGATGTGGTATATCACATTAACCGAATGTTATATATCACATTACCCGCCAATTCCATCAAGCACATGTTATTGGGTTTTTTCCCTTTAGTTGATGTAGCTCCAGAATGGCTTACGCTAAAGGAGTCCATAGCCGTTATATACTAACTAATGCATGAAAGAATCATAAGGCATGGCAATATCTATGTTATAACAAAAAAATTACGAGTTATTACGAAAACAAAAATACCTATATCACAATACCCGAAGTTACTCTATTACATATACATAATAACTTAAATTTATAATTATAGTTCGAAGAGTTCAAGAATATTTCTTATTCTACTTAATTGTTGCATTTGGTTTAGAAATATTTTAATGTACAAAATTACAAAATGGAGGCTAAAATTTAAAAAACCTATTTGAATTTTTATAAAAACAACTAAACCTACTTATTCTAATTAGATGATACTAGCTCATTAATATAACTATAATCAGAACCTAAGAATCTGATATTAAAATTTTGTGTAAGTGTTTCGATGCTATTAGTTATTTTCTGTACATCTGCCAGAGAATGCAGTCTATTACACGGAAAAAACACCAACTCAAATTTTATTAAAAATTAATAGGAGATTATAAAAATTAAAATCTGAAAACAAATATTACTTTTTTATAGTAATAAATAGAAAATCCTTATTAAAAATTCTATTCTAGTTTGTAAATATTTTCATTTTACATTTTTTAATAAGTGCATATTAAAAATTATTTTCTTCATTTTAATTATCACCTAAAAACTTTGAAATTTTACAAATAATTTATTAAATTTTAATAAATTGCCACATTAGAATTTTTATATATTTCATATTGTAATATATGATTCCAGCTTTATAATTTTTAAAAAGTAGTTATAGAAAAATTATTTCAAGATTATTAATTTTTATTATATTGAATTTTTTTTCTCTTTTGTGTTTAATTTGTACTCTGTTTGAGTTCTCAACATGTTCATGCAAAAAAATAAATATATAAGGCTTTCCAAACTCTTACTAATTGGCTTTGAAGTAATTAGTTGAACAGAATTGGGACGGGGTCGGGAAAGCGGCAACGGAAACTCGCTGGCCGTCCCAATTTTGTTCAACACACAAGAAATTTTAAATATAAACTTCAGTTATTATTATTTCATCATAAAAACTTTATAATGTACTTTTTAAAAAATAGTACAGTCCTTTCAAAATTTAATAAATTCTTGCAGAAATTTTAAAATCTACTTTGTAAAAATTAAAAACTTGCATTCAAAAAATTAATGCCTGCTTGATGCAATTTTTATATTACGCTTAGTAATTTTTAATAGACACTCGAACCGTTTCTAAATTACTAAATTACCTACTAATTTTTCTTAAATTTTGATTAATATTTACAATAATTTCGAGTTTCGTTTTTTCCGTGTAGTGGAATAGAACCAAGGCAGATTAAACATTAGTTTCAATATTTTATTTTGTGAAACTTTAAGTTTTTTTAAGTGACACCTAGAGCTCGTTGACCAGACTGGGGCTGCATAGAACATAACTGCGTGAAAAATAGAAGTCAAAATTAATTTTTTGTTGCTAATGGTAAGGCTTAATTTTCTATTAATGAACGGATATAGTAATCTAGTTAATATATTAACCTTATTTATTATATATGGTATATGGTCAACTTCATTTTAGGGTCAAGAAAAACACCTAAATATTTCACTTTCTGTTCCCATGAAACAGAGACGCTATTGATATTAATGTGAGATTGGGGCAAAACGAACGGACCGACAAGAACACTAGGAGTGGACGAATATATTAAATGCAACACTTTTGCATCATCAAAAGGAAACACTGACTGGACGAAAACGTAAAAATTACTAGAAACTGATCGAGACGCTGATAGTTAACGAGACGCTTAAGACAAAACGGACAACAAAACGGACAGTTGAAGAGTGAGAGTCAAAACGGACGGACGCGTATTCAATAATTGATAGATATAAAAAAAATCACTGTAAAACAAAGCAACTTTTGAAACATTAATAATAAAAATTAAAATAAAATAACTTAACTTACGCGTTTTTACTAAAAAAAAGGAAAACCAAAGTGAGTGAACCACATTAATGTTATTTTGTGGTACAAAATCGGGTTTCCGTTTTCTAGTGAAATAAATCGCCTGCGTTTTTTTCATTATTAAGCATTATTTTTTATCTATTAAATTACACCGTTAATTTTGATAGTGCTGTTTGCAATTTAGTAATTATATCAGTAGCCAAAATATCTGAACAGATTACTGCTGTGTCATCAGCACAAATAGACAGAGTATAGTAGTCTAAACTTGGAAAATCAGCAGTGTATATATTATATAGGACTGGTGACAAACATGACCCTTGAAGGCAGCCAGCTGTGATTGAAGTTAAGTTGGAGCTATATGAACCAATAAGTTCTTAAAAGTTCGATAAGAAAGGAAACTTTGTATTATTTTTACAAGTTCTTGTGGGAAGTTAAATTGAATCATTTTGAAGACAACGCCGTCATCCCATACAGTGTCAAATGTAGCTTTAATATCAAGTAAGATCATACCACTTGACATTTGATCATTAAAGTTGTTGTAAAACCCTATGTCAGCGTAACCAACGCCTCAGCCGGTGCGGACCCCTGAGGGCTTACAAACAAAAGTAGACAAGTCCCACGGATGTGATTTTATACAAACTGAGAAAAAGACTTTACAAAATTGTGAACATGCTATTGCCAAGATAAAAATCATGTAATAAAAGAAAATCATATTTTAATTATTTTCACAGCACGTTTTCTATTAAATAATAAGGATTATTTTAATAAAATTAATGGACATATCTAACTTTGTTTCCAAATGGCGGACATAACTAGTTTTGTTTGTAAGCGAACGGGACATAACCAAGTTTGTTGCTAACATACTAACCAGGGACGTATTCAGTAAAGTAATAATCAGTGTAATAAAATTAATCATCTTTATTCATAAAAAAATACATAGAAAGATAACATCACGGATTTGGAGTTAATCAATCAGTAGGCACTTTTAACCTTTAAATTAGTTTAGTAAATATTAAATTAATAGCTGTTTTGATTCTTCTTGTGGTTCACATAATTCAGGTTCCAAATTAATGTTCGCTGTAATTTCTTCTTCATGTACATTAGAATCTTTATTTACTTCAATGATATTTTTATAAAAAGCTAATTGTGGTAATTCTTCCCACTGATCGCAATATGTATTTGCAACAACGATTTCACGTCATGAATTTTAAGAGAATTTACAGCTATCCTTTTGTTTAAAACTTCGGGACTGATCATGGATATTGTTTTGCGTTTCTTGCAGATGTTGTCATAATTTCCTGATATGGACTTATAAAATAGCTTTTGCTGAATATCTAAACCAAAGCAAAAAGTCACTTGTTCTGCAATGTAAACAAAGGTCAGGTCCTGGACTTACCTCTCTTTTTCTCAACATTTGTCTTCCACTTTTCCGGACGTGCCTGTCTTTTTCTACCTTTCTTTGGAGGTACCTCGCAAGAGTTTTTATTCATTTTGCCTTTGCAATTAAAATTAGCATATTATTATATTAGCTTATTATTTCACTAACTTTTTGTTAAAATACCGAGTACCGACATTCACAAAAACGTTCGAGCGGCCATTGAAAATGGAGCGTACTTATTGGCTAATATGGACTTTACCAGCTTTGTAAGTGACATCTGAGGACATATCCAATTTTGTTGCTCAACTGTAATATCAACGCAAAATAACTATGGAACGTAGCCTACATACTTTGTTTGATGTTTAATTTGAATGACAGATGAAAGTGTTGCCACAAAAATTTCAAAAATTTACCATATGTGACTTGTCTACTTACTCCGTTTAAGGAAAAATGCCTAAATGTAAGGAAAAAATGTCCTTCAATACGAGCTAAAGCCATGGGTTCCTCAAAATAAGTAAGTTGGATTCCTTAGTACAAGTAAATGTTGCTGTTGTAAAATAAGGAAAAGTTTACTCAATGTGAGGACAAGGTTATAAAACTGAGGAAAATTTTACTTTTTGTAAGGATGAAGGTATCCTTAAATGAAAGAAATTTACTTAAAATTCCGAAAAATTCGTTGATTTCAAAAAAAATTTGTTAATTTTCTATTTCCTCTATTTTCTTATTTGTTGGTTACTTATTGGTCAGTCATTCTTATTATAATTGTAATACGTTTTTAAAACTTCAAAGAAGAACTTAAATTTTTTTTACCTGTCGTCACCCGATCAGAGAATTGAACCTGTGTTCTCAGCGCCATGCCACTGTTCAAAGATGCTCATCTTACCCAACTCAGCCACCGACAGCATTTTTAAGACATACTAAAATGATGTTGTTAAACTGCGCATGTAACAACCATTGTCTGATCAGGGAAGCTTCGGTTCAAATCCCGGCGACGACATAATTTTTTTTTTTTTTAATTTTTTTATTTTTTTATTTAAAAAACAAGTAGAGAACTATAAATATATAGGCAAAAACAGAATACTTACGAGAAGAATAGATATTAATTTCAGCGAGTGTTGCCACTCATTTATTAAGGAAAATTTTCCTACGTTATAGTAAATTTTTTGAAGAAACTAACTAAAACTGAGTACGATTTTCCTTAAACAAAACATTCCATTAGATTGAGGAAGTTTTTACTCAAATGAGGAACAAGTTGTCCTCAAAAATTCTACACAAAGAAAAATTTACTATTTCAAAGGAAAGTTTTACTAAAACCACAAGCTCTATATTTGCGGAAGAGCTTTGACTTGCTTTAATGAAACATGAACTCATTTCAAAGGACTCAATTACTAAATGAAACGATATTTTCATCAATATGAGGAAAAATAACTTAGATTAAGGAAAATTTTTATACTAAATCGGAGGAAAGCAGTTCTTCAAATTTAGTACGGTCTTTTTTTTCGGTGTGTGCACATATTATCTAAAAATTATAGTATAGTCACAAATTCATATTGTTTCACAAAAATTAAAACCAACTATGTTAATTAAGCACTTGAACTAAGACCGAAATTGTAACGAAAGAAAAAACTCGAATTAAACATTAATTAAATTGAAACATTAATTTTTTTTTTGTATTCAAAACAAGATAAACTTGTGACAAAGAAATTAGGAATAAAAAAAAACAAAAGGTAAACGTACATAAGTTTTTAAGAAAAATCTTAACTATGAAGTAAATAGTACCAATGGATTAAAATAAGAAAAATCTTAAAAGAAAAACAAATATTTATAAAATAAGCCTAAAAATTGATCTCTTAGATATCAGAGAAAGTTTCGCTTTCCAACCTATTTCAAATTTTCCTTCAATCAAAGGCTTGGCCTATAAGAGCTCTTTTAGTTTGGCCTAAAAAAACCCAAAATTCGCAATTGTCGCGTAAATGAGTGAATTCAATTTCTAAACAAAAACCTTTACATTTGGAGCATAAGCTATAAAATCTTAACTCTACTATAATAAAAAAACAGTAAAAAAAATTAAACAAAATTTGCACTTTCTGTGCCACTGTGCATGTTCGATCGCACCTTCGAAGTTGCACTTCTTCTGTCTTTTTGAACTTTAATTATGTTGCCGAACCCGAGCCGCTTGCAGGGCTTCCACCATTTTGTTTTCTGATTATCGACAAAATGGCCTTTTCTTGGACGCGGCCGCTTATGCGCGCAAGTGACTACTCTTTTCCTTACTTCTTCTTTTTTCCTGTTTTTTATATATTCTTCAAATTTTCAATTTTATATAAGTATAAATCTTTAGATTTATATAATAAGAAAAATAAATTGTTACTGACTTATCTTTTTTTCTTTTCTCCGTTGTAGCCGGAATTTTCCCTTATTTTTTTCAGCGGACCCCTGGGGGTCCGCGAAGCCATTCTAGGAGTCCGCGAAACAATTTTGACATCAATAATTCTACATCATCAAACTTTTCGCTATATTCAAATAACTCATTTACTAAAAATTCTACATGGCCATTGCCGGGATGCCCAGTACTTAACTGTTTCCACTCTTCCCACTGTTTGACAACACATTTTGTAAATTTCAATGAGCCTACAAGGTGCAGCTTCAAATAAATTTAAAGTTGAAGATATAATAGAAGCGATTATAAAAAAATCGAATTATGGTCAAAACCGCACTCAAAAATGTGTGTATGAGTCTTTTCCAACACTGAGCGATTTTATAGAATTTTCTAATAAAGAGATCGTTAATGAAACGTGGCTGCTTTTTCTCGAACATTTAATGCCTCTAAGAACCAGCTTCCTGAAGTATTTTCCTTGTCTTGATACTGGCACCGACTGGATCAGGGTTCCATTCAATATAGATGTTAGTAATGCTAAGCAATTATCGACATTAGAGCAGATATGCTCGTGGATATCTCTTGCGATACTTTGACAATTAAGTTCAATAAAATTGAACTAACTTAGTTTTAGTTACTCCTAAAATCCGATTACCCTGCACTTCCAAATAAGGGGCCGTTCAAGTGTTACGTAACGCAATTTTTGAAGATTTTTGAATTTTGTGAATTTGTGTATTTACATGAAAATCCTAATTAAAAATGTTTGCCTCTATAAATGTACAAGATTTGTTAAAATACGGAGATATATGGGATAAGTATCAATATTTATTAGAAAGTAGTTTCTGCAGGCTTGTCAACTATTGGATCTTTAAAAACCGGAAAAATTAAAGTAAAATAAAAATACTTCGTTCCTTAACCTCGTCAAATAACTGGACATTTTATGTCTGGTTGAGTTTGACGGTTACCGGACATAGCCCCCTCGGACATAATCCCCATTTCGTAAATGGAGAATATGTCCGCAAATTATTCGGACATAATCCCCATCTTCGGTAACCCCATGGCGGTTATGTCTGAAAAATTTAATTAATGTTTTGGGTCTTATGTCCGTCTTTTTTTTCGGTTATATTCCGGCGAAGCCGGATGTTAGATTTTTACGATTTTTAAATACTGAGCAGCGGCCGTAGGCCGCCCACTTACCCTAACACTTGTGTAGAATTACTATAGTTGTCAACAACAAAATTATTGTGATGGGGATTATGTTCGCATCAGCTTTGGGGATTATGTCCACTATTTTCTGGGGATAATGTCTGAAAAATTTTAGGACTTAAACCCCATACCGAAAATGGGGATTATGTCCGTATAATTTGCGTACATGATCCCCATTTACGAAACTATGCTTAGAACGACGTCAAATATCTAGGGTTGGGATGGGGTCCGCAGAAAGAGTTTAGCTCGATAAGGGGTCCTCGGACTACATAAGTTTAAGAACCCCTGTTCTAAAAGATTTTATTATTTTATATGCGCTATTTTGCAAAAAAAATACAAAAAAATAGCTGGAGTTCAAAATTTGGATTTTTTTTCGATGTTAGATCCTGTGACACTGAACTAACTTCTAATTTGGACGCGTTAATAAGTTGCGGGCACAAATTTACACCTTTTTTTAAAAACTTTATAACAACACTTTTATTTTAAAATCTTAAACAAGGAAACGTCCTTCTGCATCAAATAAAACTTTTCTTTTAAATCTTTGCGCCTAGTGATACCCGCCGCTAAGCAAAATTTTGCCAAACAGTTTTGCGCCTATATAAATTATATACTTTAATCCACCTAACATACTCACACAACCCACACATTCAAATTTCATACCAGAAACAACAGCCCTAATCCCACCAATACTATCAGAATTTGTTCATTTTTGCTCCAAACTGTATCTCTTGTGGTTCTGAGCAGAAAGTTTTGTTGCTACAATTGTTCTTGCGACCTTTCAGCTTATATTAACTCACGTCAACCCTAGCCGGAAAGTAGCGCATAACCACCTTATCGACTTCGAACATGAACATCGAAAATAATAGACGCTAAGCACAGCTGTCACTTTGCACACGAGAAGGAACGCAACCAACACCAAATACACAATACGGAATTATACTTATATTTCAATTAGCTCCACTGGTTCAACATATTATTCATCATAATAAAGCGAAACAAATTTTTTTTAAATTAGACCTCATCAGATTCTTAAGCGGCAATTTTCAATCCAGCAGCTTGAGGTACGGCGCTTTCCTATGCCTCGGATAGGTCTTCCCAATTTCATAGCGCTTCGGTGCGTCGCGGCGTACGTATTTCATATACAGCGGAGCCCTAAGCGAGGCATGTAGTAACACGTCAATGGTAAACTCATGTCCGCTTCCATTATTCACGACGACAACCCACCTGCGCCATTCTCATCCTACAGTCGCAGGAAACATCCTGGAGCGAACGATTTAAGTGAGATATTCTAAGGCTTATAAAAAATTTGAATTTTTCTTATACAAACTACCCCACAAGGATTATTAATTTTCTCGGTTGGAGAACCCCACCTCCAGTCACCGGCGATATGGCCTCCACACGGTTCCACCATACCATCCACGGCTCAGCCGCGTTAAAAGAGGCTAGTTGGAAAACCTGCCTAGGTTTGCCCCACACGCAACAAAGTTTGAACGTACTAAATTTTTGAGTTTAATAAGAGGCTGAACAGTGTTATGTTCTCTTCGAAAGCCAAATTGATGTGATCGGACAATATTATTGGTATAGATACAGTCATTCAATTTCTCTTTAATAACTGTTTCTAGTATATTGCCTACCGATGATAATAAGCTAATAGGTCTAAATGACAAAGGACAATTCGATGGCTTATTCGGCTTGTGAATTGGTATGACCTTAGCCTCTTTAAAGTCTTGCGGAAAATAGCCCATCTTTAGACAGGCATTAATAAAGATTGTTAGGTACTTAATCCCATTTTTGGGAAGTGCCTTAATTAGGGCTGCGACATCGAATGGCAAACATCGATGTTCCGAACATCGATGATTTTTTTGACCGATGTTCGATGTCGATCAAACATCGCACAGAAACATCGATGTTTTAAAACATCGAATATTTTCTTTTTCAAAGTTTTTTAATTTTCTTTTTATCTCTAACCCAAGGTGGGACAAAGTGGTATGCCTAACGGGAAAACGAAGTTTTCACAAAAAAAAAAAAATTTTTTCGCACATTTAAACATGTAAGTTATTAGTTCGATTTATATTGAATCTATTAAGGTAGTTAGGCTCATTATTTTCTTAACAGAAGATGTTTATTATTACGATGCAAAAAAATAGTTCGTTTATACCGCTTTGTTTCACCTGTGGGGTAAAGCCGTATACGAAGTACAATACCACTCTGCCGCCATGACCTACAGTGGCTCGCAGCTTATTTCATGCAGTGCATACTTTTAATTTCAATGCTCTGTAATTTTGGAACTATGTAAGTGGAATATGAAAAAAATTTTGATGACATTTGAAAGAACAAAAATTATAGTTTAAAATAAATGTTTATTTATTGTAAAAAATATTACCTGGAATTTTTATAATAGAAAATCGAAATATACTACTACATTTCATGTCACAGCTTATTTCATGCAGACATTTATAAATTGAAAAAAAAGTTGTTTAAAATTATGATTTTGTAATTTTAAATATGCAGTGTGGTAGCCTCTTTGGTCAACTACAGCTTAAAGACGGTTTGGCATCAAAGCCGCAAATTTTTAATTAGTATCCGGCGAATTATAGTTCCACTCAATTTTAAGTGCCTTATTTAGGTCGTTTTTGTTTGAAATGTTGTGCATCCGGATATTTTTTTCAAAAATCGCCCATAAATTTACAAACACATTTAGGTTAGGTGACTATGCTGGCGGCGCCATCAAATAAGGGCACTTCTCTGAAATCAGTTAAACGAACAAAATCAATTATATTCTAAAAAACAGCGCAACACGCCAGCAAACGGTAAGGTACTTTTGAAAATACAGTGGAGTCGCGGTAACGTGAACTAATTAAAACCAATATTGTTCACGGTAGCGAAATTGTTCGCGTTAGCGAGTATGAAAATTTAAAACAAAATTTATACAGCGCAGTCACTGTAAAGCATTTTGCATCAAAGCTCCCTTTTTTAAGCGCTCTAAAATATTTGTGATTTGAGATCGAAGTAAACTTTGCTGAAATATACTAAAAAATAAAAAATAAAATAAAAAATCGAAATAAATTTTTGTATCAAATTTGGTAAATTAAAGTTTTGCTAATCCGTTGATACTAATTAATGGTAGTGCGAAAGAGATGTGTTAAGCTTAAACCATCGAAAGTAAATGCTAACGCGTCTCAAATGCAAACAAAAATGAGACGGACAAACCGGTTTGCTGCGCTTGCTAATTTAAACGAAGCTGAAATGGACTGTGCCTCTTCAGACGTCGACGATGATGCTCTCAAATCCGAACCTGCAAAGGCTCCTCCGATTGTTGTGGACAACTCCCATCAATTTGTTGATGTGATTCAACTATTTGAAGGTGATAAATTCTATTTTAAAAGATTGACTATTGGGACAAAGGTTTTTCCAAAATCTTTACAAGATCATGCTGCTGTTATAAAAAAAATTAAATTTTCATTTTTTCACTGATCCAGTAAAAGACGGGTCGTTTTTTAAATTAGTGCTTTTTGGTTTACCGAAATTATCAATCAGCATGATCTCTGAGGAATTTAAAGAAAAATTCAACATCGATATAAAACCGTAAAAGAAATTGCAACTAAACGGTCTAATGTCAACGATGCTATCTATATAATTGAATTTGACAGAAATGTTGTGCGAAAGTCACAAATTCTCAAAATAAAATTCTTTTGTGGTGTTGCTGTGCAGTGGAGAAACCCCTCAAAAAAACATATGGTCCAACGTTATGCACAAATTGTTCAATGTTTAGTTCATCAAACTGTCATCGCTCTAAAACATGTTTAGCTTGTGGTTTAAATCATGATTTTGATACATGTGAGCTAAAAACTGCTCAAAATAGTAAAACATTGGTGTATAAATGCACTAATTGCATTAAAAATAAGAAAAAGCCATTTAACCACAGGGCTGATGATCCCAAGTGTCCCTGTCGCAAGGAATATCTTGAGTTGAGAAGTCGTTTAACTAAAGCATCTATCCGGAGCTACCCACAACTAGATCAATATCATTCGATAAAGTTCATTCGCCTGCTTTAAATGTGGAAGATGTTGAAACCAATTTTTTTTCAACTCAATCCAGAAAAAGCTACGCAGATATAGTTAAGTCTAAACCAATCATACAAGGGGAAAATATATCTCTTTTTTCGATAGATGAACTCTTCGAAATTGTTAATAAAGTTGTAAATGATCTTCGTCGATGCCATTCAAAATTGGAACAACTCAGTGTTATTATGGGTATGCTTAAACTTGCAATATAATAACAAAAGGTTAAACAGTCTTCATATAATGCATTGGAATTGCCAAGATATTACAACATTTAATGCTTCAACTCAACTCCACCAGTTTTTATTAAGCAAGTCTGTTGATATTATCTCTCTTAATGAAACATTTTTAAAAACCTCATCATAAATTTCGACTTCCTGGATATAAAATTTACAGAAAAGATAGAGAATCACTTGTTTCAATCGTTTCCAACTAAACTGATAGAAAATATCAGAATTACTATGAAAATTAACAACAAAAACATAGTATTTATTTCTGGCTATTGTCCAAAATACAATAGTGATTTTCTGAGCGATCTAAACCTTCTGACTTCAAGTAACAACGATTTCTTTCTTATTGGCGATTTAAATGCACATAATACCAGTTGGAATTGCAGCAACGTAAATCAATCTGGACGAGTTTTATTTAATCATCAAAATATTTCTAGTTATTTTATTTATTATTCGCCAAGTCCTACTAGAATCCCGCAAAACTTAAACTTCGGGCAGTCTTCTACTGTTGACCTTCTTTTATCAAACTCTTCTATGACTTTTTCAGACTTAAATGTTTACTCTTGCGAATTATACTCCAACCATTCTCCAATTAGTTTCTACATAAATGAACATATTTTTGAATCGGAAGAGTACTATCCTGATTACAAAAACACAAATTGGGAAAATTTTAAGAGGGAAATTAACAACGAAATTTTAGCCTCTATTACTCTTAACCAAGAAACTTCTCTTTCCAATATTGAAACTCAATTAAAAGAATTTTCATATATAATAGAAAATGCTAGAATTCAGAAAATCTCATATAAAAGACGTAAGCCTGATTCTTTAATTCTATCAGGTGTTTGTTCTTCAATTATAGCTACTGGAAATATGTATAGAAAAAAATTCCAAAGGTGTGGAAACGTTAGTGAAAAAAACTGTTTTCTCGCAATTATTAAGCAATTGAATCAATTAATCTCCGTACACATTAATAATCTTAGAAATGAACAATGGTAAAATTTTTTGTTAAATCTAAAAGTTGGTAGTAAAAATTTTTGGAAAGTTTCAAAATATTTTACAAATAAAAAGAAAAAAACCATCCCGACATTAATGGTAGGTTATTAGCGATGTTGATAAAGCAAACTCCATAGCTGATCAGTTCTCTAAGGCCCATGCTACTACGGTTGCTTTTACTCACTCCATTGATAGAAATATCAATACTTATGTTAGTAGTTTAGATAGTGATAACTTTTTAATTAATGAAGATTTAAGAACGTTCACCGACATTATAGAAATTAAGCTTACAATAAAAAAACAAAAGAATCGGAAAGCTCCCGGGTTCGATGGAATTAATAATATTCTACTCAAAAAACTTCCAGAATCGGCTTAAAATTTTCTAGTTAAAATCTTTAATTTTGTCTTCGTTTTTCCTATTTCCCTCAAATATTTAAAAAAGCTAAAGTTATACCAATCTTAAAACCAAACAAAGATCCAAAACTACCCAACAGCTATCGGCCTATCAACTTATTGAACTGTCTTGATAAAATTGTAGAAAAAATTATCTTTGATAGGCTTAAATGTTTTGCTGAAGAAAGCAATGCTTTAAACGAATTTCAATTCGGATTCCGAGCGGAACACAGTACGACACATCAAGTCAAAAGAGTAGTTAATTTAATAAAAGAAAACAAACGGATAAGAAAATCAACAGGGATTGTGTTTTTAGACATCGAGAAAGCTTTTGATTCCTTATGGCATAATGGTTTACTGTATAAGCTAAAGATTTTACGCTGTCCTTTGTATCTCATAAAGATTATAAGAAGCTTCCTCACTAATAGGGTTTTTTTAGTGCAAGTAAAAGGATTTAACTCTACAGAAAGAAAAATTCCTGCTGGTGTGCCACAGGGTTCTGTTTTATCACCTCTCTTGTATTCCCTATATACGTCTGATTTTAAATCTTCTCCATATGTTGATTTAGCTTTTTATGCAGATGACAGCGCATTGATGGTATTGGGTGAAGTTTCAAATGCAATCATCAAAAAAATGCAGTATACCCTGTCCCAGGCTACTAAATATTTCGACAAATGGATAATTAAAGTTAATAATGAAAAAACACAAGCTATTATATTTCCTTTTAACAAATCTCCAAAGAGAGTTCCCACTAGGCCATTTTCATTTCAAGGTAACTTAATACCGCTTTCAAAATCAGTTAAGTACTTAGGAGTGATTCTTGATGAGAAATTGTTATATAGACAACACATTGAAAGCATCTGCATTAAACAATTAGGTGCAGTAGGAGTCTTTATTTCCTTATGAATAAAAATCTAAGTTAAACATGAAAAATAAAATGATGCTATATAAATTGTGTTTTACGCCAATTCTGACATATGCCTGTCCTGTTTGGAAAAATTGTGCTAATATGCACTTAAAAAGACTTCAAGTTATCCAAAATAAGAATCTGAAAACAATTTTTGGGTTACCAAAAAGGTTTTCAACGTCAGAATTACATACGATAGCACAAGAAAAAATGATTTCAAATGCTATTAACGATATGAACTTGTCATTCATCAATAGGTGCAGATTTTCAACTTACGCCCTCTTAAGAAGTTTATAGGCAGTGTCTTATTCTCTATTTCTATAGCGGAAAGAATCAAATTCCCATTCAGGTAGACATATTGAGATATTAATATGTATAGGTTTTTTACTATCATTTTCCTATAAAGTATTATTTTATTTTAAGTGATTATTTTTAATGTTAAATTAGAATTTAATTGTTGTAAAATCCATAGGATTAAAACTCAAAATTTGTAAATTTTATATATTATATATGTAAATATTGAATTTATGATAGAATAAACATAACATAACATAAGCGCTCTAAAATATCCGCCTTCTATTGCAAAGTTAAAATATTCACTTTTTTTAACTAATTTTTACATTATCAAACTGCGCAAAAAATCTCGATTAAAAACAACCGTCAAAATTAGCTGTGAATTCAAAAGACACAGTCATTTACGTGCTTACGTACATAAGCTTAATATCCCAAGCAGCGTTGCCGTTTAGCTACAATTGTAGCAAATTTTCTACATTTTCATATTTTCCAGAATTTTTTTTGTATATTTTGATTGTTCCCAGTACCGAGTTTTTTGACTTGTTCACGCTACAAGGTAACCAATGCTAAATTTATTTCGTTCACGTTACCGCGCTGTTCACGTTAGACGGTGGTCACGTTACCGCGACTGCACTGTATACAAGTTCTCGGATCATTGACCTTTTTAGCATATTTGTTTGATAACGTTCACAAGGTGCCGTGATAGAAATCATTTAAGATGTTATTAATGCTGGAGCCAGTGTCTCCAATGACACCGTAATTACGGTAGATCCACCGTAATCTGGCCCAATCTAACGTCTACCGTAAACATCCATTACGGTGTCGTATTCCACCGTAATTTCGCTTACGAATCACCAAGCGGCTTTTTTTAGTTTTATTGCTCAGTGTGCTCTCTCTGCCCCACTCTAATGCAGAATGTGAGCGTATTTTCAGTCATGTCAACGACATTAAGACGAAAAAAGAAATAAATTGCTGACAAAGACAATAAAGGGCAATATTTTCGCCCAACAATCCATAAAAAGGATTGGCAAAAATTGTGTTGATTTTAGGCCTACCAGTGCCACGATCCAAAAAATGAAACTTTCCATGTATGAAAAAGATATTGTCTTATTAGAAGATTCGGGCTCAGAACAACTGTAAGTAGGTTTTTTCATTTAGATATATGTGCATTTCCACATAAATTAACATTTTTAGCCGGACACGTTTTCGATTTATTTTTGGAGCACATCCTTCAGCCATGGTTTTTCTTGAAATTATATTTTGAATTAATATTCAATTAAAATCTGAAAACAAATATTACTTTTTTATAGTAATAAATAGAAAATCCTTATTAAAAATTCTATTCTAGTTTGTAAATATTTTCATTTTACATTTTTTAATAAGTGCATATTAAAAATTATTTTCTTCATTTTAATTATCACATAAAAACTTTGAAATTTTACAAAAATTTATTAAATTTTAATAAATTGCCACATTAAAATTTTTATATATTTCATATTGTAATATATGATCCCAGCTTTATAATTTTTAAAAAGTAGTTATAGAAAAATTATTTCAAGATTATTAATTTTTATTATATTGAATTTTTTTTCTCTTTTGTGTTTAATTTGTACTCTGTTTGAGTTCTCAACATGTTCATGCAAAAAAATAAATATATAAGGCTTGCCAACTCTTACTAATTGGCTTTGAAGTAATGTGTTGAACAGAATTGGGACGGGGTCGGGAAAGCGGCAACGGAAACTCGCTGGCCGTCCCAATTTTGTTCAACACACAAGAAATTTTAAATATAAATTTCAGTTATTATTATTTCATCATAAAAACTTTATAATGTACTTTTTAAAAAATAGTACAGTCCTTTCAAAATTTAATAAATTCTTGCAGAAATTTTGAAATCTACTTTGTAAAAATTAAAAACTTGCATTCGAAAAATTAATGCCTGCTTGATGCAATTTTTATATTACGCTTAGTAATTTTTAATAGACACTCGAACCGTTTCTAAATTACTAAATTACCTACTAATTTTTCTTAAATTTTGATTAATATTTACAATAATTTCGAGTTTCGTTTTTTCCGTGTATGTATTAAAATTCACAAATCTATTTTATAAAATTGAATTTAAAGTAAGAAATACGTGTAACTTTTTTTTTTAAAATTGAAATTTTGTGTTGACAACTAGTCACAAAAACTAGTTTTTCTGATTCTGACCACTATATTGTTGTAATAGTGAACTTTATGAATATTAATTAAATAGTTTTACATATTTAAATTTTATAAAGGTCACTTATTATGTTTAATAAGGAGAAAAAATTAATTTTTCTAAAAAAGGCATATTGTAGTGACCGAAAAAGCCGCCCTGATGAAGCGGTCAAAAAAACTGCGAAACGTCGGCAAATAAAAAGAAAATTATTTTTTTTAAACTCAAAAAAAGTTTTTTAAACGGTTTTTATTTTATTTTTTTCGGTCACTACAATAAGCCTTTTTTAGAAAAATTCGTTTTTTCACCTTACTAAAATAGTTTTACGTTAATTACATATAATATTCTGTATTTATCCTGTACAAATATTTTAAGCAGTGTAACACCCAGGCGCGGATTCATGGGAGGAGCCATGGGGGCACGTGTCCCCCCCCAAGCACTCAAGCTGAATCACTGAAATAATGAAATAATGATTTGCGGATTTAAAGACAGGTCTTCTCTTAGAAAACCTAACTAATTGATTTTATTTATTTCTTTCACAGAACACAACTATGTATCTATATATTAAGGTGTTTAATTTTTTTTAAAGGTTCTTCAAATTCAAACCTTAAACCGAAATTCGATTTATTATAAAAAATAAAGTAATTCAAGAATTTTTTCAGATTTTTTTGAGGTCATTTACCACTCGCCAACATCGATGTCGATGTTGCAGCCCTAGCCTTAATGCAACTATTATTTATTCCATCGATTCCAGGTGATTTTTTAATTTTCAGATTTTGAATTATTGCTGAAATATTCGAAGTATTCGTAGAATACTGATTTGTAAAACTTTGATTTAATGTTTGAATGCAATCAAGGGTGTTATTAACCTGTGAATGTAGATGAAATGAAAGTCGTTCGACTATTAAATCACTGTAGCTATTACAAGCAGATTTTGTGAGACATTAACAACTTGAACATATTGTTTCATGAGAGCTGTTGCTTAAGTTACCAACTTGTCTTCAACAACATTATTATATTTGTAGTTGTATGTTGAATTATAAACATATTAAATGACTCTCTTTGTAGGTAAATATTTGGTATTTAGACTAACATACATATGACATGGAGAAATTAAGTAAAATATTTGACCAATAAGTTGGTACATATAGCTTAAAACCATAGTTTTTTCCAGTAAAATTAGCTAAAATCTTTGTATATGTAGTTACCAACACCAATTATTTTTTGTGTCCCATGCATAAGTTGGTAAATTAAATAACACAGGCCGTCAAATTTTTAAATCAGAGACCAAACCTATCATACTCGAAGGACTTTGATGCGCTGAATCCGAATCCGAGCTCAGAATTTCTCCTATACGTCAGGTTTTCGAGATATTCTAACCTAAAAGTGCAAAAAACACGGTTTTTTACTATATTTGAGGTTATTTTACATCGTGAATATTTTTTTTCCAAAACTGGTTACGGCATCTGAAAGTATTACTCTTACTCTTCAAAACATTTTTTAGATTATATCGATAACTTTTGTTGTCTCCGAAATATCGTAACTTGAAATTTATTACATAGGCCTACATGCAGATCTATATTAATTCTAGTATGAAAGGATGCATAGAAAATTTAAATTTGTGATATTTCGGTGATTAAAAGAGATATCGACAAAATTTAAAATGGGTTTTGAAGGGTAAGAGTAATGCTTTCAGATGCCGTAACCGGTTTTGGAAAAACAATTTTATTCGCGATAACCTCAAATATAGCCAAAAACCGTGTTTTTTTAACTTTTAGGTTAGAATATCTCAAAAACCTGACGTATAGGAGAAATTTTGAGCTCGGATTCGGATTCAGCGCATAAAAGTCCTTTGGATATGATAGATCTGGTCTCTGGTTTTGGACTTTTTTTTATTTTTGTCTGCCTGTGTAATCAATAAAAACAATAAAAAGAGTTTTTGCAATATCTTTTTAACTTAAGGTACCAAGTTTTTACATGGAGACCTCACCTATGTATACCGAAGTTGTAACTCTTAAAATAGTTGCCAATCTTTCAAATTTTTAGCTAGAGCTCCAAAAAATTGTCACCAGATAGAGTTCATTGCGCAGATTCTGAGAACCACTGTCCCTTTAAAAGTTGGTAGTTCGAGTTACCAACTTATATGTCGGACGTATCGATATGTATAAGAACTTAAATTGTTTATGAAAAATGAGATCATATTTCCGCAGCCAGCTTTCGCTTCCATTGATATATGGGCAAATCCGTAAAGTTGTTACTTTTTGAGGAAAACAATTTTTTTTTTCATACTTATGGCACACTGTTTCTAAATATTGGTTCACCTTCAGATAAGCATAACAATCAAGATTTTGCATTGTTATCTCATTTTGAACAAATGGTCAAAAAGTTATAAAGCAAACACGAACAAAAATGTTTATATAAAAATATTTTTTTTCCTACTTATGGTACACTGTTTCTAAATATTGGTTCACCTTCAATAAGCATTATAATCAAGATTTTACATTGTTACCTCTTTTTGAACAAATGGTCAAAAAGTTATAAAGCAAAAACGAACAAAAATGTTTATATAAAAATATTTTTTTTCCTACTTATGGTAAACTGTTTCTAAATATTGGTTCACCTTCAATAAGCATTCTAATCAAGATTTTACATTGTTACCTCTTTTTGAACAAATGGTCAAAAAGTTATAGAGCAAAAACGAACAAAAATGTTTATATAAAAAAATTTTTTTTTCCTACTTAGGGTACACTGTTTCTAAATATTGGTTCACCTTCAGATAAGCATAACAATCATGATTTTAGAGCAAAAACGAACAAAAATAGAACAAAAATGTTTTTTATTATATTGGAAAAGAATTATATTTGCACATATATATGATATATATATTTCCCATAATAAAATGTTATTACGAAAATTATGGTAAAACGATAGTATGCAGAATGCAAGTGCGATTTACAGAAAGTAATTTGGAATGT
Source organism: Meiosimyza platycephala (assembly GCA_963662105.1). Classification (NCBI taxonomy): domain Eukaryota; kingdom Metazoa; phylum Arthropoda; class Insecta; order Diptera; family Lauxaniidae; genus Meiosimyza; species Meiosimyza platycephala. The sequence goes on along the minus strand of OY759211.1, from coordinate 63,340,219 downwards.
TGCTTTTGTTATTTACTTTGAAAATAGTACCGTAGAGTGGCTTGGCAATGATGAAAAAAAAATTGACATTTCGATTTTGGAAAAAAAATCTCCTGACCTCAAATGTCGTTTAACGCGCATTGTCATTTCTTTCGTATATTAATGCAAATCCACAGTAATTTTAAGCGTAAAAACATCTGGGGTTTTTGAGAAAATGAGCCTTGATTTTCTTTTTCATAAAATGCGCTATAGCTCCGCCAATTTAAATCAATAAAAAAATGAAGAAAAAATACTAAAACATTTTTCCACAGTATATTGTACACCTAAATCTACCAGGCAATCAAGGTATTAACGTTGTTCAATTAAATTCATGAATGTGCTATTGAAAAATAAGAAATTTTTTCGAATATGTACCATATATATGCCCTAATATCTTATTTATTTTCAAAGGCACATTCAATTTTGATTACTAGAATTGTTTATTTTCAAGAAAGGAACATATTTATAGAACAAAATTCGTGATCAAAACATGTTCAATTTTTTATAGACCAAAAAGTGAAAAAAATTTAAATTTACAAATAAATAGAGACACTTATGTTGGAGGCTGAATTTCTGAGACCATTGATGGCACAGTCTCAACACTCTAAGTAACATATAGGTTTGTGTGCCTTCTGACGTTACCCAAATCCCCAAGACGCTGTTTGAAATGTTCAAAAAGTTATCAGCGAGAAAAGATTGTGACATGTTGAAAGAGACACATTGAAAGTAGAAAATTTCGACGTTTTTATACCTATATGTGGCTTAAGTTCTGTTCTTTCATGTAACCATAGTATTGGTTACCTAAAAAAAGTTTTTTTGTCTAGAAAAGCGAGTGACAAGAAAAGTAAAGGCTGAAAAGTGGTACCAAGACAATCAGGACAATGGGATAGAAGTGAAAATTTGTGAGCTGAGGTTAAGAAAGGAATGTCAGACAGTCAACCAAAAAAACAATACAGACTTATGGGTTGCCATTAAACATTCCTGGAAGGCTATCCCTGAAGAAAACTGTCATAAACTGATGGACTCAACGTAATCGTAGTGATAGCCAATAAGAATATCAATAGCCAATATCAAAGTATTAATATAATTCGTATTTAATGTAAAACTTAGTCTAAAGTAATAAAAAATTTTTATATTTTGTGATATCTGCTCGGTGCTACTTTTCTGATTATCGAATATTGGCATTTATGAGCATTATCGAGTCATAAAATTACGAAAACATATTTTTTTTATGATAGGGAGCATCTGGCATGTAACATCTTGTTTATTTAAAAAAAAAATTTCGATTAGTCCCTGAAGTTTCCGAGATTTTTCATTAAAAATGTTTACCACGTTCTTGGTGCTATTATTTTGACCGCAACTGTACATATGTATATGTAAAAGACAAAGACTATAAATTAAACTCATCGCATCCCCTTTCGAACAACGTCTACCAGGTCTGCTAGTTTTTTTATGAAAATATACTTATGTATGTATGTACAGTAATCCCTCGCGTTGCGCGGTAGTTACGTTCTGAAAAACCAGCGCGCAAGCCGAAACCGCGCACTGCGAACCCACTTTTGTATTAAATTTGGGGAATACGTTCCAAATCTTAAATTTCTTACAAAAAATTTAATTTCAAGTAAATCCATAGTTCAAATGAAGTCTTTTTTAAGTGACTAGTTATATTACATATAAATAGAAGTTAAACATAAAAAAAAAATAAGTAAAAATTATAAATTCATTTATAAAAATACTTACATATGTAGGGGAAGGCGGGGCAAATCGGTACACGGGGCAAAGCGGTACAAAGGGTATATTTATCCTTGTATTATAACGCCATCTAATGTAATTATATGGAAATTGTTTTTGAGTAGTGCTCTTGTAACTGCCAGGTTATAGCGACATTTCGACCTTCCGTTTTCGAGATCCACGAAGTTCAGCAAAATGAGTGCAGCCGCACCCGTGGGGCAAAGCGGTATAAACGTACTTTCTTTTTGCATCGTAATAATAAACATCTTCTGTTCAGAAAATAATGACTAATAACTTGCATGTTTAATTGTGCGAAAAATTCATCTTTTTTTTGTGAAAACTTCGTTTTCCCGTTAGGCATACCGCTTTGCCCCACCTTCCCCTATGTAAAACAAAAACTCTTTACATCATTTCATTTTCAGATTCGAAATGTATGTGCATATGTATGTCATTGCACGAAAAATGGTGCGAAAAACGAGAAATATTTACGCGCAGCTGCGAAACTTTTAAAGCGCAATGCGAAATTTCGGTGGAAATAATAAAATCGCGCAACTGCGAAACCGCGTAGTCCGAAACCGCGTAGTGCTAGGGATTACTGTATCTACTTATTTTTCTTTTTTGTAAGCTCTTGCTTATTATTATTCGAACAAAAATGTAATCCGTAACTTTAATACAATTGCGAATCTCTCGCGACAGGCATGTAATTGACCGCCGTTCGTCTGCCGCACATGTTATAGCTTAAACAGAATTCCGGCGTACGACGTTAAGACCGCCAGCGTAAAATGTTAGCTGTATGGGAGAAGAAAGTGCAACTCTCTACTCTCTCAACGGCGACGGTAAAATTAAAACCAAATCTAATTCTGCCGTCAGCCGCCGCGGCATTTACGCCGGATTTCTGTATAACCCAGCAGCTCCCAGAAAAAACATTTTTTTCACGCGATTTTGGAGAATTCATTAAAAAACAACGCATTTTGCTAAACAAAAATTTAAAAAAAAACTATTTGATTTTGTTTATTGAAAATATTTACACCAAAAAATTCAAAAATGTCATCACTGACTACCTTGCTTGTTGGTAAAAAATAGCGATCTGCAAAGTTTATGAAATTTCATACGCTGGGTATTGCTGGGTTAAGCTATTAAACGCATTTTATAATCATTTCAACCGTTCAGCCAGTCAGACAAATTATTTCTTTAGACCACTAAGAATATCATTTTCACACGCGTAGCGAAGCAAGCGAGGACCCGCTAGTTATTAATAAAATGAAGAAAAACTTGCAACTTTAGACTTATTCGTGTAATGTTTGCTCAGTTTTTGGTTTAGCTACGTCAATATTTACAGGTCAAACGCCAGATGCTAGAAAAAATATTAAAACCGGGTGATTTCAATATTAACTATTTCCAATTTTAAATAAAAGCAGAGTTTTTAGAAATATATATATTTATTCTTTTTTATTTTTAACATACTTTGGAATTTCTTTTTCAATATACATTATAAAATAGTATCGGGATTATGTTTTTTCTTAATTTTAAGTTTAGAAAGGACTTAAATATGCTTCAATTCAGAAAATAATACATATAAAAATTTAAATAAAAAAAAAATAACAAATCAGTATAAAATAAAAAGAGGATTTTTGAAGAAAAAATAATAAAAAATTTCTTGAAAGTTGTAAATTCAAAAGATAAGAACAAATGTGCAAAAAGTTTGTTAGGTTAACAAAAAAAAAACAGTATTTGCAACTTTTAGTTTGCACACGTCATTATAACCGAAACTTCAAGTTCACTTGTTTATTAAAAAACCTTGAATGGAGTTCACGTTTTGAAATCGAAATTTATTTCATTGCCATTGAGACACTTTAAAAAATTAATTTAAAACATTTTATTTATAAATTTTATCACTCAAGTTAACTTTTAAGAACTTTTTATACCATTGAGTTAGTTTAACTTACCCAGGGGATAATGCTCGAGTTGACTGCCACAATTTTGCATTGAAATAAAATATAAAAGAATTTATGTTTACCAGGAGCATTTGTTTCAATACGCAAAATTTAAATGCTTTACTCTCTGCTTCAGTTTCAAACTCATGTAAAATATTTTCCTTTGCCTTTTTTATACGTTTCCTGAGGGCTTCACACCTAAATGCACAAAATTGCAGTCATTATCTACACATTGACCCATTAAGTCATAAGGACAAATAATTCCGTTCGGATCCAGTTGTCTGTAATAGAAATGAATACGATTTTAGGTAAAAGGAAAGATAAAAATAAAAGCAATGAGCAATCATTTATCGTGTTGATCAACATTTTCAAAAGCGAAATAAATATAAAGATTAAAATAATTAAATGATAAATTAACTTCCATCCAGTTAGTAGCGATCATTATTCATGTAAAATTTTTACAAATTGATATATTTTTTTTTAACACTCTACAAAGGAACAACAACAACTCGGGAATATAGACATGTGAGGAATTCTTTAAATTTTCTGGTCTTAGACGTGCTCAGATATCGGAAATTTAAAACTGAGGGCACACATCTGAAACCATTTTTAATCTATAGTTTGGACCAGTGTTGGCAGAGACGGTACTTTAGTACCAAAATTGATACTATTTTCATAACTAAATACCATAGTACAGTTTTCCAGTAATCCATCGTTTTTGGTACTTTTTTTTCATCGAAATTCACCCCAAAAAAAAACAATTACGTCGAATAGTTAGCACCTCAAATTCGCAAAAGCCGACAATTAGAATTAAAACTTTCGCTTTTTATCACTGAGCACAACACTCCGTTTTAGGCTTTAGATCATTTGGGAATATGCTTAAAATCTAAAATCAACGCGCCTGAGGTACAAAACCTGGTATTAAACCGCAGAAGAGGAAAAACTGTATATTATCAAATAACTGCGCCCGAAAATAAAAAACAAATTTAAAAACTGGCCAAAGAGAATTATTTCTCGTTGGTTATTGATGAAACTACTGATGTCAGCTCTGTAACAAATTTAGCAATCATCATTAGAGTTTTTGATACCGACAAAGTAATGGACAGATTTTTAAGTCTTGTTGCGATAAAACACACGAGTGCTGCTGGTATTTTTAACACTCTAATTGAGTTCTTGAAAAAAATAATATTGAAATTTCTAACATGATTTTGTTCGCCGCAAATAACTGTAACGTAATGATGGGCTCACAATATGGTGTGCAAGCAAAATTGAAGGTATTGATCCGAACGTTTATGTCCATGGATGCGTTTAGCATAATCTTAGTTTAATTTCGTACGCGGCTTATTCCACTTTACCACCAGTTGAAACTCTAACGCACAAAATTAATCACCATTTTTGTTATAGCTCAAGTCGCAAAGAAAAATTTGTAGAATTCCAAAAATATTTTGGAGCTCCACTGCACGCAATTTTGAGATTAAGTACGACGAGGTGACTTTCAAGAAAGCAGGTAATAGAGCGTTTATTAGAGCAGTGGAGCCTGTTGCAATATTATTTTAGTTTACAAAACTTTAAAGACACTTCAGGCAATAAGAGTATCACAAAGATTGCAGAAGCGCTAACCCAGCCAAATGTTAAAGCGTATTTTATATTTTTGGAATATTTTTTGAATCTTGTTATTCCAATTAATATAGAAATGCAATCAGAACAATGCAAGGTTCATTTCTACATTTCTAAAATAAAAACTTATTTAACCAAATCGGTAGAAATTTCTTAAATAAAGAGTATTTGGAAAACACAAATATTAAAAATATAGTTTTTGACAATAATTGTTTGCCGTTAGAGGAAATTTATTGTGGTGTCAAAGTAGGAGTCAATCTCTGAAATTATTTTGTCAATTGACAAAAAATCTTTCTTGCTAAATGCACAAACATTTTACATAACATTTGTGAAAATTTGAAGAACAAAATAGATTTGGATGATATGGTCCTAAATTTCATCTCCAAATTTTCCCCACTTGAAGTGGTAGCAGGAAAGACAAATTCAATATTACCAATTCTTAAAATTTGTTTCCCAAGAAAGAATATGATCTCGCAGAGCAAATTAACACGGAATTTAGAAATTTACCTTGCCACGATGATATAAGAAACATGAAAAATTTATCAATAACCGATTTTTGGTATAAAATAGTTTTCATGAGCATTTGTTTCCAAACGTTACGAGAATTGCTAAGGGACTTTTATGCATACCCCATTCTTCAGCGAGTGTCGAAAGAATATTTTCGTACCTTAATTTTAATAAAATAAGTCTTCAAAATAGACTAACAGGGCTATTCTGGCAACTATCTTAGAACTCACCAGAGTCTTCACTAAGACAAAAGTCTTACTTAAGATGTTTTGGTATTCTGGCAGCTATCTTGAAAGCTCTTTTCTGTCTTTCGTAAGACAATTTTAAAGACCTGCTACGAGCAGGTCTTTAATCTATTAGTTGTATTGCTAACATTAATAGCGTAAAAAAAACTATACAAAACTATAAGTTTTTGAGGGGTTTTTATTTGAAGTGGTAAAAACAGAAATACTTCCCTCGAGGAGGCTGATGCAGCACCCATTGAACTTCTTATGAGGAGATAAACTAGAACACTTGTACTAGCTCGAACAACTTTATCTTATCCTAAATTCGTTCCGAAAATAAATAAAGACCTTGATAAAAAAGCTGAACTTGTAGAACATGGCTGGGTTAAGGCAGCCATAACAAATTCACACGATGGGCCTAGGCCGTACTGGATACAGCTTGAAGAAGGAGCGGTATATAGAAGGAACTGAAAAGGGTTGGGAAAACGAACAGAGGGAGATGTTGTAAATAGAAGCTGGCAAAACATTTTCATAAATTGAGTAAAGAGCAGTCGTAGTCGAATATTTGATAGAATACTACAATAACTTGAATACAAAAATTAAAATAAAAAGAAAGTCTGTGGCATCATGACATTTTTTAAATATGTATATTTTTGTTATTTGATTAATTTAAATTTGAAAAGTCAAAATTTGACAAGTTTACCACGAAAGCTTTTGTGTGGGGAATTCAAAAGCTTTATCTGAAAGACTTTTGTGCTAGAATACCTAAAGTCTTAGAAAACGTCTTACAAAATATTTTCGTAAGACTTTTAGCTGTCTTTGCCTGAATAGCCCTGTAAAGTTGGAAACAGTTTCGGCAATCTTGGAGACAAAGAACTTATTAAAAGCAAGTAAAAGTAACTGCTTTAATTACAAATTGCCAAAAGAAATGAATTTAAGTAACATGAAAAATTATACTGCGTCAGACACTGAATCAGACTAAATGTATGTATATAAACAGTATAGTATAGTTACAGTATAGTTTTTAAGTTTATTTTTATACACAAGACTGAATTTGAAAATTTTGTGTTCATTTATGTTATTTTTTGTTATTTATTTTTAAAATAAGCTGAGTTTTATTCGCCATCCTCTGCTAGATATCTTTAGCTAGCAACGATAATTGTATGGGAAAACAAAATCGAAAATTCAACGAGCAAAATTATAGCTGCTAAGCATACATAGCAAGTTGCCTAAAATGTCAGGCGTCAGAAATAAACAATTTGAAGTAAAAAAAGTATGAAAAACAACAAACAGGTACTCAAATAACAACGATTAGGAAACTTAGCGACTTGATCGTTTTTTTCGAACATAAAACACAGCAATAAACTACTTATGTACCTTACTAACATATATTTGTGTTTTTCTTCTGTCTCCGATATTTGGTACTATTTTTATGATTTTGGTACCTTTTCTGCCAGGCACTGGTACTTTTTGAAATATCCTCATGTCAACACTGGTTTGGACGTTTCTAAACAAAATGACCAATTTGACACCCCGAATTTCGGGGCGAATACCCCATTTCCCCCTTCACCGACTAGTTTAATTGAAAACTTAATTCCTCTTAGAGTTGTTAACATAAAATTATAAAATTTGGTACACATGTTAACATTTGATTGCACTTTCTATTCATGATAAAAAAAAAAATATATAATAATTTTATTTTCCCATTTGTTTATAACTTTTAAATAAACAATTTATGATAATTTTGTCTTCCCAATACGAAAAATTTAAATTTGTATTTTTGGTATGAGCCTTGAATATTGAAGATTGAATATATGAAAAAAAGGGTGCCGTCACTCATTTCAATAAAAAAAAAAAATTATATAGACCGACCTATTACGAAATCCCATGCGTACCATACAAATAAGTTTTCAAAAATAAAATACAAAGGAAGTGCGAATATTTTGTGTTTGCAATTTTGAAACGCAATTGCGTTTTGTATTCAAATGCATGGCGCGCATGGGATTTTGTTGCAGATCGTTCGATATAAAATCTTTTTTATTGAAATGAGTAGCGGCACCCTTAATTTTTTTACATATATTCAATCTTCAATATTCAAGGCTCATACCAAAAATACAAATTTTAATTTTTTGTATTGGGAAGGCAAAATTATCATCGATTGTTTATTTAAAAGTTATAAACGAATGGGAAAATATAATTATTTTTTTTTTATCAGGAATAGAAAGTCCAATCAAATGTTAGCATGTGTACCAAATTTTATAATTTTATGTTAACAACTTTAAGAGGAATTAAGTTTTCAATTAAAATAGTCGGAGAAGGGGGAGATGGGGTGTTCCCCCCGAAATTTGGGGTGTCAAATTGGTCATTTTGTTTAGAAACGTCCAAACTATAGATTAAAAATGGTTTTAGCTGTGAAATTTCCGATATCTGAGCACGTCTACAAACAGAAAATTTAAAGAATTCCTTATATGTTTCATCAGTATATTTTTGGTTGATGAAAAGCTAATTTTTCATTCGAAGCAAATGTGGTAAATTAAATTATCTAACAATAAGTATTTTTAGAATTTACCATAATTGTCATGTGACGACGACAGAATTCAAAGATCACACCATTGCATTGAAAATTTCAAGTTCACCATCATTTAGAAAATTAAGTCTCTATTATCATATGGGCTATTATCACGAAATGGGTGATTTTTAGAACTCATAGAGAACAAAAAAAAAGTCATTGTAGCAACTTTTAGTTTTTTTTATTTATTTCATTTTCAAGTTATTTTAACATATTTATCACTGGATCTACAGTAAGAGTACTCAAAAGGTAGTTTGCTGCAAAACACAAACTCAGGGCTTCGGAGGCGACAAAAATTTTATTGATTACGTACGGAGGCGACTTTTCACTGAAATATGCGCCTTGGGTCTGAGAGAAGAGACAAAACACATTTTCCGGACAAATCGTCACATTACAAATGAAAACGAAATGTCAAAAGTGAAAGTGAAATGTTAAACCTTTGAAAATATTCATAGCATAATAAGCAAAAACTGGCAGGTTACGGTAGCGACACTCTTTCTTTCAAATCGTTTATACGAACTCTTGTCGTGTGGTAATGAGATTTGACTGATTTAATATCTGCGATGCCCACCCGATTTTGTAGTATTATGTTCTGACACTTGCTCCTAGCAATTATTAGCCCACAAAAATCGTTTATAGTCTTGTTTATTCTGAATATATCACAGACATATGTATACATAGAAAAATCGATGGACAAGTTTCAAACCTGTAGTGCGAGAGTGGGAGGATTTTTGTAAACTTATACTCTGCGGCAATTAGGTGCGCGAGCATACTACTACTATTTTAGAAATTACGCGCGCGAAATGGAAATGGACAGAGGCGAAATGTCTGTAGATTCTCGCCCTATAACTTTTTATTAGAGCAATTGAATATCGATGCGTATGATGGAAAATAAATTACCTCATCTTGAGAATAATTTGCGAAGAAAAAAAAAATTATTGAGCCTTTGCATCTGACCAAACTATACACAGACATCCATTACACCCATTTCGTGATAATAGCCCATATAATATATTCCAAAGCTGTTGTGTCTTTCTTATCAAAAGTTTGTTAAAATAAAAAACCATTGTATGAATTTTAAATGAATATTGATCGCTGCTAACTGGTACGTTTATTTATCATTTAATTATTATTTACCAAAACTGCCAAAAAAACAAATAACTAAAACTTTCTTAAGTATGGCAAACACGCCGAGTTCTCAAAATCTGTGATGAACTAGGATGACAGAATTTGGAAAAGGTAAAATTTTTGCGCTAAGTTCGGAGTTCTAGAACCTTCCCAAATGTCTCCAATTGAAGAATTTCACTTCCCCTTTTGACCCAAATTATATAAAAATCAATCGCATCTGACCTTGAAGTACCCACACGCACCCTCTAAGAACAGCATTTATGTTGATTAATGTACCCTTAATTTTTTGTGATGGTTACAATCATTGAAGAGTTTCTAGTCCGAAACTGGATCGAAAATAGTTTGTATGGCCAACAACGAACAGACCCTTTATAGATCGGTGTACTCTATAATAATCCTTAAGTTGGATAGTTTACCTCATCTTAGTTTCTGAAGTCTAAAACTAAAACAAATGGTATCGGCTCACATTTCAAATACGGATCAACAATAGCAATAGTGTTCGCCTCCCAATTTGCACATTTTGGTAACGAAAATTTTATCTCATCAAGGTTCGATTGTCATGTAAGCATTTCATTACGTAGGCACGAGTCGCCCTGATCAACCTTGTAACATTTGTGGAATGTATAGTACACCACAAAGCAAGAAAGCCAAGATATATCGGAATCTGTGAAATAAAATTATCATGATTACTTCGAAATGAAAATTTCATACCAAGATAAATCATTGGCTGCACACAAGGTATGTATGACTTGCTATGTGAACTCAATGAGAGCGTGAAAATCGTAAGCGTATGCCATTCGATTCTCCGATGATATGCTTGTGTTTCTATTTTTTCATATAAGTATGTTACGTCTATTTGCTATATTAAATTCAGGCACTTGTTGTTACCACCTTTTGAATTTCGTTAATAAAATCGCTATTATTGGACATATGACCTAAAAATATTGTAGGGACATGTTGATTAGTCAAATGCATTATAATCAATCAAAAACTCGATTCCCAGTTTTTTGTAGCTTTTGCACAGCGGCATAGTTACAGCAAAGCAAATGAAATATTTTAATTTTCTTAAACCCCGGTGATAACTCAAAAATTCAGTTTTTGCAAGTTCATTCATTGGTGATAAAGAATGTCAATATAAGAAGTTGCAAAGTTATTTCTCTAAAGAATTAAATACAAACCTTTCCTCTGTTTTGAAATGAGCTAATGGTGATATGTATTCCCGCACGCGCTGACTCTGTAACGAAACTCCATCATCATCTTCGCTTACTTCCAGTGTGGGTTTCTTTGACATAGCCTAAAATAATCTCAATAGAAGTCAATTCTTATTCAGTTTTTAGCTTTAAATTGAAAATTCAAAAGAAAAAAATATAATATCATTATAGAAACCATTTTGCTACAACACACGCACTTCGTTATTTTCTTTGGCAATTTCCATCATATGCTCCAGATTTTCAATTTTCTCAAGACATGGTTTATTATCTTCATTTTCACAGAAATTTATCTTATCATTACTCTCTACACATTCTTTTATACAAGTTTGTTCAGAGTGTGGTGAACCATTTATCGTTAGCTCTTTTGTGAAATCACTATCAGAAGATGCATTACGTATTGGAAGTTTCTGATCTGCTCCATGAGAACATGGTTGTTTCAACACTGCAGTGTAGATCGAATGTGAATTTTCATTTTCAGTCTTTTCAGTTTCCATTTTACTTGCAGATACTACTACATCTTTTGTTGTTAAGGTAACTTTATTAGGACTTAACTCCTTATCTGGATTTTGTTCGGGGGCATTAACGTCTAATTTTTCACTTTCATCTTTTATTTCAGTTTTATCTGTGCGAATGAGTTTTTCAGTATCGGATAGTTGCATCGAGTTAACTAGTTTTATATCAGCCGCAAGTTTTTTAGATTTAACAAAAATAAGCTGTTTAAGATCGTTGTTTAGTCTAAAAGAAGAAAACAAACGGTTGATCAGGAAACGGTCGATGGGAAAATGTTAGCCCCTAACTGAAATTTTATAATGTTTATATGTTTATTTATTGTCGTACGTTAAAACTTAATCTTTTTGAAAACTTCAATTGGATTAAACATAAGTATATGTTACCGGCCAAAGAAGTTTTTAGGATAAACCAATTTTTCATAGGCCAAACTTGTTCATCCGAAGCGTGTTAGTATGAACTAGCGGCGACACGCCGAAGAGTTTTTTACCTTCATTTAAATGAGCCTTTCAAAGAACTTGTCCAAGGGAGAATAGTCACTTAACAAAAGCAGATAAATTTAATGGATTACTTGGTCATGTAGAATCCGCTTGAGAATTGTAAGCTATGTAACTTATGTTTATTAAATTTTCTTTTGTAGCATGATCAATTATGTGAACTACAGCCTGATGCTCTTATACGAAATGCTTTCTTAGAAAAAATATCACAGCTATGAACTTCTTTTAAACTGTAGTAATAGCGTTAAACATGATCAGTACATCTGAATGAAAAGATTGCTGTAAAAAAAATCTAAAACTTACCGATATTCGTCACCTTTAATAATTTTTCCAAGATTTGTTGCAGCCTTAAACAGCTTAATACGGCGTTGCTTGAGTGTTGTAATAACGTCGTTTGATGCGCATATTTCAGGATAAACTTTATTCATTTTTAGTTGCCCCTGTCTTAATTTCTGTTGTAACTCTTCCATTTCACTTCGTAGTTCATTCATTCGCTTTTCACAACGTAGTTTAGTTATTTTGGCTTGCTTGGCTTCTTCAACTAGCTTAAGGGATTTATCCAGGTTTGTGACGATGCCAGCACTATTTAGTGAACACGAATAATATTAGTTTATAAAAATAGTTATAAAATGTAATCCTGTTTAAGGAATTGATTTAGCCTACCCAGTTTTAAGAAAAGAGCTTTCATATGATCGCAATACATTAGATTTAGAGGTATGTTGCATGTTTGATTTCTTCGTTTGCCAAGAGCTCAAAGCTTCTGATGTTGTAATTGTACTATTAGCATTTTTCAAAAGAACAGATTTGACAAGTGTCTTGTTAGAAATATCAACTGATGAGCCAGATAATGTTGATACTATACGAGCTTTTGTACAAGATATATTTGGCAAAGTATCTTTTAAAGAAATTTCTGAAAGAAAACATTTCAACCAAATCCGCTTTAAGCTTCTTATGCATAAAATTGTATATATGTATATTAGGGTGATTCAAATTTTTTGCATTTTGTTTTTTAAGGTGCTGCTGCTTAAAAAGTAAGTTTATGAAATGAAGAAAGAGTTCACGAAAATTTAGCTCTGTACCTCAATTTTATAAGGTGGCGCCGAAGCCTGTGAGTTTTACATGTAAATTGTATGGAAAAATTATTTTTTTACTAAAAAGGTATCTGAATGTTGTTGGACTAGGATCGTCGTTTTTCAAAGGATTTGTTTGCGTTGAATCCGAATTTGGCCTCAGAATTGACCCGTTATGTCAGAATTCTGAAATATTTGAGGTTAAGTACCTAAATCATGATGTTTTTTGTCTACTTTCGAAGCCATGTATAGGATTCAAAGAAAGTTGATCAGCTTATTTTTAACAAAAGCATCATTTAGTACCGTCTTTGCCCTTTTAAAGTAGTGATCTGTGGTGTTTACTTGGAAAGTTATAGTCATTTTAAAGTGACAATAATCACCTATTCATTCAGATGCCTTTTTAGTAAAAAAAATAGTTTTTCCATACAATTTGCATGTAAAACTAACAGGCTTCGGCGCCACCTTATAAAATTGAGGTACAGAGCTGAGTTTTTGTGAAATCTTTCTTCATTTCATAAACTTACTTTTTAAGCAACAGCACATTAAAAAAAACATGAAAACATGAAAAAAATTTAAATCACCCTAATGTATATTTTTAATTATTATTTTAATATGGTCCTGTTTAATGTAAGCCTTATTACAAATATTCCCAGTGGCTCCTATTATTGGGCCAATAATTCAAACAATATACGTTGAATTTGCTAGAAACTTACGTTCTTGATGTGATATGCTTGTCAATATTTCTCCGTTATCAATCTTCTTTGCTTTTTTTTGTTTTTCTAACAATTGCATACGATGTACAAGACGGCGGTATTCTTGTTGTGAAGCCTGTGGAAGATGTCGCACCGCCTAAAAATATTCTTATTTAACTTTTGTTTGAAAAATAATATAAATGTTAACTAACCAATGGCGTTGAAAGAGTTTTTAAGTCTTCAGCAGTTGGACTTTTTTCTTTTAATTCCATAACATCAGTTGCTGTATGTTTAACTTTAGAGCGTACGCTTTTTAAGAAAGTATCCAGTTTCTTTTCAAAGCATTCGCTTAAAGCTTTAAGACCATTACTTATTGATGTCTCGCCATTTGGCGAATTGGCTCTTTTAGGCGTGTCTCCGGGGCTATTCATTGGTAAACTAATTGGACTTGCATTATCAAAGTAATTATTTCCAGTGCATGGGATTGCACTATATGATTCAAAACGTGTATCATTCATGGTTTTATTTACGTTGGAAACGCAACTTAGCATATCATCTTCACTCGTTTCAGAATCGGAGGCTCTTAACGTTATTATAAGCTTTTTAACTTGGAGTGTAGAAATATCTGCATTTGTTACTAGACGTGAGCTATTATTAGTGATTGCTGCAGATGAAGGTATGGGAGAAGCAGGACTTGAAGAACTTTTTAATTTTTTTGACAAAAATGGCATTGTTTCTACAGATTTACGTTTAATTATTGATTGAGTATTTATAACTTTGTTCGGTTTGATTATTTTATTTGAACGTAAAGGCACTTTCCGTTCTGGAAAATTTAATAAAGGTACATTGGTTGTATTAGTTTTGTTAAGCGTGAGTTTTTCAGATGTGTTGTTAGATATTTCAGAGTCGAAAATTGAGCACATGTCCGCCATATTTTCTTTGTTAAATGGACTTGATATGGGCGTATCTGAAGAATTTTTTTGCACAGCCTGTTTCACTAATAAAGTTGTGATTTCAACGTGAGGTTTCGGCTGGTTTTCAGCACTTTGTACTAACTCTACTGGAGTGACCACTGATTCATTATCCTGCGAATTGGAACTTTCACATACGTTTGAAGTTTCTACATTTGATTGCATTTGATTGATAGTTTTTAAGCATTCGATCTCTTCCAAAAATTGAATAACAGTTTTGGTATTATTTTTCAACACTTCTGTTGCGTTTTCGGATTCAAATTTTTTCTCATCAATTTGTCTTTCGAATATTTGAATATTTGCAGGTTGTTCTAAAGACATATTAAGATGATTTATTTCATGAATTGTTTTATTTATTTTATGTACCTCTTCGCTTTTTTCAAAGCCTTCTTCAATGAGTGCATAATCTTTGTCTAACTTTTTGGAATTACTTTGAGCATAGTTCGAAGCTGTTGAAAAATTCTTTTGTGATAGCTGTATACTTTGAATTTTTTCGTGGTCAAATTCATTTCTGTAGTTAAAATGTGTTTCCATCACAACAGGCGAATGACTTTTTGATTCTCGTATGAAATTATTTTTAACCTCGGTTTTTTTAAGACTATTTATGGAAAACGTTTTCAGTTTAAGACGACGAACTGCTTCTTTGAGAATGGATTCAGTGGGATTTTGGCACAATTTTCGATTACTTATACTGCTAAGGAGCAATGAGCGTAAAGTCTCGGGATCTTCTGCTTCTTGAGACAGATCTGATGTGAATGGTGATGAAACGTGTTTACTAATATTACGTTTCAACTTGCAGGCTTTAGGAGAGTTGAATTTAGATAGAAGTAAAGCGCGTAAGGCTTCTTCTTCTTCTTCATCGTCATCTTCTCCATTTTCTATGGTTGTGTCTATATTTGGTGACAGTAAAAATTTTTCTTTCTTTTCAAGATTATCTCTATTATCTATATCAATTGATGCGCTGCCAGAATTGGCTTCGCTAAATTTTTGAATATCTAGCTCTCTTATGTTAGCATCTTCACCGTTTTTTTCAATCTTAATCGTATTTAAATCGAAGACTTCATTTGGTATGGAATGCAGATGGAAGGGGGGAGGAGGTGGTGGCAGTTCATCAAAATCAAAAACTCCTGGCGGTAAAGGTGGCGGTTCTAAATTGGTTTTGGTATAAAAGCTTGTATAATGAGTAGGCGTAGGGTAAAAAATTCCATCATATGGTGTTTGTAACATATTTTGCGATATTCCAATAGAAGATCCAGACATACTTGGAAGTGGAATTTCATCGATTGGCATCCATTTTTTATTTTCATAGTAGTAAGACTGTAACTCGTCTTCGCTTTCGCTATTTGCAATATCCATATCAACAGGTTTTGTGTTCACAGCTTCTGTTGTCTCAATAATATCTGAGGCCATACTCATACGGCTATTTTCAGCATTATCAGGAGTTAGGTGCAACTTGGGAGATGCAACTGGACTTATTTCCATACTATTTCTAGTATCATTTTCTAATTCTTCTAGATCCACGTCCACTACTTGAGCAGAGCCCCTCAGCATGTCATCAAAATCGGTGGGTGAGTAAGCAACTTCAGCATCTCGTTTTTTACGTGCCATATGTTTTTTCATGACAGCAGATTTTAGTGCAATTAAACGCAGTTCCTGTTCCTCCAAGGAATCAGAATCGTCACTGTTATCATCTTCTACCACAATCGGTTCTGAAGACTGAAATGTACTTGTGTCGGTTTCAAACTCATTTTTTTTCTTTAAATTTACAATTTTTTTAATTAAACGATCTTTAAGGCTCGCTGCATTTTTATCCATATTAGATGAACGTGCCAAAGCAAACCTAAGCTCTTCGCGACTTAAATAACATGTGCTGCTGTCGTTAGCACTAAAATTACCGTCTGAGCTATCATACGAGTCCAATTGAATGGGCTCTATATCTTTTTGATAACGTGTGCGGTTCATGCGCTTAGAACTATGTTTATGTTTTCTGTAATCACTTCGATGTAGATTTCGCTGATCTCTTTTAGAGACTTTTGATAAACGCCTTCTGCGCTTTTTAGGCGTGGGAAACTCCACTGATGATATTGATGATGCATCGGTAGGTATTTGTGCTGCGCGCTGACAATCCATTGAATTTAGAACGTTAATAGAGGCCAAGGGATAACGTTCATTGCTTGGAACCTGAGCACCATGTTTTCCTGAATAGCCTAAATACACAAAAAAATATATTTTATTAGATTACATGTACATATTCAAAATCCATCGATCTTATTCTGATTAGGAATGGGTAATAAGTACAATGTTTGCTGTTAAATAATTGTAAGCTTTCATGTCAGCTGCTGGTACCGGAAATTTGGCTTTTATAGGAAATGTCATGAGTATGTGTCTTCAGATTTTCAAGGACTATATGTTGCAAAGTACCGAATATCTGGGCATGTAGAGAAATTTACGGTTTTACCAAGATAAAGACCCAAAACACAAAGCTGGTATAGTATAATTCTGCTTAATATACAAGTGCCCGCATTTGAATGTAAATTTCTGGGCGATTTTGAAAAAAAAATTCAAACAAAAACGACCTAAAAGAGGTACTTAAAATTGAGTAGTGTAATTTGAGCCAGACCACTAAAAAACTTGCAGCTTTGATGTCAAACCGCCTTTAAGCCGTATTTGACCAAAGAGGCTACCACACTTAATATTGAAAATTATAAAATCATTATTTTCGACAATGTTTATACAGCTTACACATATCTGCATAAAATAAGCTGTGACATGACATTTAGTAGTTTGTTTTGATTTTTAATTTTAAAATTTTCAAATACATAATACTTTTAAGCAAAAAATAAAAACTACAATTTTCGCCCTTTCATATCATATCAAAATTTTTTTCGAATTCTATTTTGTTTCAAAATTTTAGAGCGTTGAAGTTAAAAGTATGCACTGCATAAAATAAGCCGTGAGCCACTGTATATACATATGCACATATGTATTTATATATGTACATCTGTATGTAATTTAATCAAAATAAATTATTTTAAAAACAATTTTTTGTTCGGTAAAAATGGAACATGCGATATACAGTTTAGTTCAAATTATTTTTTCATATAAATAACTTACTAATTCAAAAAAATCTTTTTGCGGTTTTATAATAGAGGACTCCCTCATTCTTTTGTCAGCTAAATTTTTTCCAATTTTTAAGCCTTTTTATGATATCAGAAAGAAAACCAGCCGTGCATATAATTAAGAACGGTCTGTATTGTCAGTCAGTACGATCACTTAAATTGATTTGAATGTGTTTTACTGCCAATCAATTTATTTTAATAAAAGTTTCAAACAAAAAAAAAAACCTAAGAAAAAATAAGTCCAGTGACTCCAAAACTCGCGAATCAATTTTGGATCTTTTTGAACAAAAAAACTTTTATAGTGAAATCGCTAAAGTTGTAAACTATTCAAAAACGATGGTTTTTAATGCTATTCACCATTTCCGAAAGTATTCAACAGTAATTAATATACCCCGAAAACGTAAACCTCGTGTAACGACTGAAAAAGAAGACATAAATCAGCAAGGCCGGTTTCAGTAGCTGTTTTCGGTGAAAATGGTTCTGGACCTTCCGTTGATACCGTAAAACGTCGTTTGAGAGAAGTTAAACTGTTTGGACGAGTTTGCAAGAAGAAACCTTTAGTATCTAAGTGAAATTGAAAAAACAAAAATAAAGTTTTACCAAAATCTTAGAAAAATTGTCATATTTTGAAAACTGTGTTACGGTTTTAAACTTTCATTATAGTAGAGGAGCCCACGATGCTAAATGTGCATTTAATCGAGCGTCGCGGGGACCTATTGGAAGATTGGATGGTAGGAAGAAAAAAAGGTGATATGTTTAACCTTTCACCGGTGGGGAAAATCACTACAGGCTTTCAAAAATGTAAAAAAAAACATACACAAGGACATACTCGAGCGCGTCAGATATTGATAGTGTATACGCTGGGGCATGTCTCTGATGACGGAGGTACATTAATGCCAGTTTAGATGGTGGGGGTGGCATACGGATGAGTTAAAAATGAAAAAAAAACATTGACTCGAGCACGTCAGATATTAAGTGATCCCGAACGAAGCTCCCATTCATAATACTGACGATTTGGATGTGACGCAAGCCCGTGGCATCTTTTCGAAAATGCAAAAAACGCTATTTGTAGATACTCGAGCGGGTCAGATGTGATGTCCTGGTCCCGCTGATCTATAATCTGACGATTATTTGGAGGGATTTGATTAATCTGACGTATTTAAATATTATTTTTTTATTGATCTTACTGTTCGATATGTGTGTGTGTCAACACAAAAAAAAATTACACTTAAGAAACATAAATAAAAAGGAAAAATGGGCTAAAGCTAGTTATACTAGTTTCGTCTTCTGCTAAAAAAGACTCATCAGTAACTTCTACGCCAATTAGTAAAAGTTTTGCAAACCATATATGTTTATTTTCTTGTATAGATCTGTTAAGAACTCAAGCAAAAAAATTAAACAAAGAAAGCAAAAAAACTCTTTTTTCCCTTTTATTTACGTTTGTTATTGTAACTCCCTTGTTTCTTGCAGTAAGCTCAATAAAAAAATAATATATAAATTATTTTCTGTTCAAACAAACTGACATATTTAAATTTTAGTCCCGTATTTGGATATTAATGTTTTCTTGTCAGGATGAAATAGGGTCATGCAGTCATGCAAAGGGTTTTTTCAATAAGGAACAGCTAAATTATTTGTATACTAAGTTCCTAAAAACAAAAAAAAAATCAGCTGCACGTGCTAAACTTTAATGACGATTTTTGTTACTTCGGCCCGTGGAAATTAGCAGATTACTTGAATTATTTCCTTCAGAATAAAAAAAAAAATTTGACCGCGCTCGAGAAAATCCAGGTGACGTCTTTTTTTGCAAGTTTGTGACCCTCCCACTTCCTTACGTTACGCTCAAATTGTCAGATTATTGAAATGCACTCTCTTCAGCATATAATTAACCCACCATGCCTTAATCTGACGCGCTCGAGTAAATCCAGCTATCAATTTTTTTTTACTATTCTGATCAGCTTGCTTTACGCTAGCGGCACTATATAGAGGGCTAAGATTTGATGCATGGTATTACCAATATCTTAATATGCCGCGCTCGAGTAAATCCCAAAATCTCCTGTTGGACTATTAGTAATTTTATAGCTTACTACATTTTTATATGACACTGTTTTGAAAATTCAGGAACAGGTTTACTTTAGCTGACATTGTCCAATTTTTTTTGTTTTTTAGGGGTAAAAGGGGGTTAAAAATAAATAAAAATTATGAAAAAAAAAAGTGTCGCTCGGATCTAGTTTCGGAGATATCGCCATCGGAAGTTCCAGATATAGCTTTCGTAAAAACTATCATAAGTTGGGAACCCCTGTCTCGATACCAAAAATATGGGTTTCATAGGAAAGATAATTTATTGGGCTTCAATAATGTTGAGTAAAATTTTGAAATTCATCCTATAATTTTGGAGATATGACGATTTTTCTGAAATTTTGACCAATTTTTTTTTAAAAAAACATTTTTTTTTAAAAAAAATGTGTTAACGACCTATAATTTTTTTAGTATGATAAAAAAGCTTAGTTTATTCCCTTTAAAATGGTATATAGCTTGTTCTAAATTTTTAATTATTTACTCCTTTTTTACCGGAAAACAGAAATTATATTCAATGAATTCTTATGAAAAGTATGTATTTATGGACAAAACTAATAAAAACTCAGTAACAACAACAACAACAAAAAAACAACAGCAATAACAACAACAAAACTGTTATTATAAGGCGATTATCATTGTAAAATTTAAAAATTTTTATTAGTCACTTTAATTCACTCTTCACTTTAAGCTATTGTTAAAAACAATAACAATAAAATTCAAAAGTACCGTTTTTTAGTTGAAAACAAAGGAAAAAACGTGGAATTTTACTATGTATAAGACTTACCTTGGCATATCTTTTAAAATATTTAGCGCCGCAGGAAAAAAATTTTTTCCTTTTATAATGATAGTGTTATTTTATGAATAAATAATATCGTAAAATTTAAGTTTATATTGAAGAAAAAGAGCGCCGTAGGCGAAAAATTTTTATTAAAAATCGCGCGCGCGAATTTTATAATGATAATCGCCTTATAATAATAGTTGTTGTTGTTGTTGTTGCTGCTGCTGTTATTGTTGTTGTTGTTGTTGTAACTGAGTTTTTATTGATTTTCTCCATAAATACATACTTTTCATAAGGATTCATTGAGTTTAATTTTTTGTTTTCCGGTCAAAAAGGGGGTAAACAATTAAAAATTTAGAACAAATTATATACCATTTTAAAGGGAATAAAATAAGCTTTCTTAACATACTAAAAAAACTATAGGTCGTTAACACAATTTTTTTTAAAAAAAATGGATATTTAAAAAAAAATGGTCAAAATTTCAGAAAATTCGTCATATTTCCAAAAATATAGGTTGAATTTCAATACTTTACATACCATGGGGAGATTACGGTTTCCGTGGCGCCTCGATTTTTTTTATTTTTTCGATAAAACACGTCAAAATAAACCGAAAATGTTAAATAAAAAAAATGCATATCTCGTTTAGTTTTCGAGTTATCGATACTTAAAATTTTTTTTTTTGATAATATCGTTAGTACCAAAATTTCAATGCCGCCGCAATATATGGATGATTTTCAATAGAACAGCTCGAAATAAATCGAAAATGTTAAATAAAAAAAATCGATACCTAGTTTTGTTTTCGAAATATCGATACTTAAACATTTGATTTTGATGGTTTTTGAATGCAATTTAAGGACGATTTTCAATAGAACCGAAGCCGCCGCGAAGCCGGTGTCGGATTTTTGGGAGTTTTAAATCCTGAGCAGCGGCCGTAGGCCGTCCACTTACCCTTACTTTTATGTTAGATTACTGTGGCTAGCAAACCAGGTGTTGGATATATTATAGACTGATCCGCGGCCGAAGGCCGCCGCGAAGCCGGTGTCGGATTTTTGGGAGTTTTAAATCCTGAGCAGCGGCCGTAGGCCGCCCACTTACCCTTACTTTTATGTTAGATTACTGTGGCTAGCAAACCAGATGTTGGATATATTATAAACTGATCCGCGGCCGAAGGCCGCCGCGAGGCCGGTATCAGATTTTTGGGAGTTTTAAATCCTGAGCAGCGGCCGTAGGCCGCCCACTTTCCCTTACTTTTATGTAAAATTACTGTGGTGCCGCAGGAGTGTTACTTGTAGGGGTATAATAAAAATTACATTTTTAAGTATCGATATTTCGAAAACCAAACGAGTTATCGATTTTTTTTTATTTAATATTTTCGATTTATTTTGAGCTGTTCTATTGAAAACCATCCTTGAATTGTGGCGGCATTGAAATTTTGGCACTAACGATATTATCAAAAACAAATTTTTAAGTATCGATAACTCGAAAACTAAACGAGATATTCATTTATTTTATTTAACATTTTCGATTTATTTTGACGTGTTTTATCGAAAAAATAAAAAAAATCGAGGCGCCACGGAAATCGTAATCGTGCCCATACCATTATTGAAAGCCATTAAATTGTCTTTCTTATGGCACCCATTTTTTTGATATCCATACAGGAGTTCCCAACATATGATTGTTTTTACAAAAGCTATATCCAGAACTTCCGATGGCTATATCTCCGAAACTAGATCCGAGCGACAATTTATTTTTTCATAGTTCTTATTTATTTTTAACCCTCTTTTACCCCTAAAAAAATAAATAAAATTGGACAATGTCAGCTAAAGTAAACTTAAGCCAAAATTCATTCGAGGGTTCTTTGCTTATTACGATTTGTTGGAAAAATATATCCGCGACTTCTTACTTTCAAGTGCAGCTTTCGCGACTACTGAAGGCTATGTAGTCGAATCTAAGTGTGTCCTTCAACTTTTGATTTCTCTCTAGTAACCCCACATTTTTGTAAACCAGTTACCTTTATTTTAAAGACTTACTATATTCATTTACGTAAACATCAGTTATATGGGCGATCCTTTCTAACTCGGCGTTTTTTGCTTCCAGTTCTTCAATTCTTTGACGCATGCATAGTTCCTCATCTGAAGATATGATAAACTCATAGTCATCGACGATTTCTCCCTCTTCACGATCATCATGTAAATGTTTTTTTCTAATTTCATCCTCACGCTCATCGAATTTTACGATTGGAAGTGTATCCTTAGATTCACATGCTACTTCTTGGGAGCTCATTTCATTCGTTTCTGTAGATATTGTAAATCCTGAGACACCCATTTTGACGTGTCTATATGTAGGATACATGTACTTCTTAAATATTAACTATCTTTCCTTGCTTTTTTCAAATTATTTTTCCATTTGGTTATTTTAAGCGAAATTTGTATTTTCAAGAATACTTTGTACTTTGATTAACATCGATTATCCCTCGTTTTTACTTAAATCAAAAACTTCGTGCAATCAAGGAAAAAATTAATTTTGCGATTACGATACAGAGTAACAAACTTCAACTAAAATTCGATACACTCAAAAAAGCACTTATGTGTTGAACAGAATTGGGACGGAATCGGAAAAGCGGCAACGGAAATCCGCTGTCAAAAAAAATTAGAATGAAATCTAAATCGACGAATGTCCGTCAGTAGGTTACCAGTCGTACGACGCAATCAGTGCTGGATTTATAGGTAGGAACAGGCATAGGGCCACAGATATTGAAATTCTGATATAAAATTATATGTTTTATCATGAAAGAAATAGCATGTACTAGTCAACTAAAATAAAAATGAATCCCTCACTATTACGAATGCACTAAATGCATTCAGATGCATAATTCAAAATAAAAAAAAATTAAATATGTTAATTTTTATCAAAATTTCGCGATTCGTAAATTTTTATGTTGTCGATATTCGCAATCTAATTTTTTTTTTGCTATTTTAAGCGAACTATGAGTATGTACACATAATAAAAAAACACTTGTTTACAAAAACTTTATAATCAAGCTATTTTATATATGATAATATACCCTACAAGAACAATGTCGGTCAGATAATAGGTCATCTGATAGACAGCGCTGATACAATTTTCGCCATATTGCGATGCAATAAGAAATACATAATCAAGTTACTTATTTATTAGTGGACAAAATCATGTTTTCCGAAATTGGAACTACTCTTTTGATACTTCTATATTTTGTTATTGGAAGATTAGAGAAAGTGCGATAAAGCTAAGAAAAAATTATAAATATATAACAAATTAATTGCATATATAATTTTTTCATTTCCCTTAATATACATGTAAGCTTTTTACTGGGTTTTAAAGCTTCAAGCTAAATTGCCAAGAAAGTTAATTGCTGTAGTAGCTAAACTCTATTATTATTATTATTAGCTCAAACTATGAGTTCGTTGCCCAAACGTCTACAGCGAATTGATGGCCTAGAAAATCTTGCTGGTTATATATGCCATAAACTGCACGAAAAGGTTCCCAACATATGAGAACAACAATAAACTGCAATGACCTTCACATCGCTTAACCATCTCAGTAAAGGAAGCTTATCAAAGACAACTAGGAGCTAATGACTCATATTAGACAACTCGACAAACCGAAAAATATTTGGAAAAAAACTCTTAGAAGGCAAATTATGTAAACTGCAAAATTAAAGTAAAAAAATTGTTTTTCAGAGCTAGGATGTATCTCAGAATTAAACCTCTTAATAAGGACTTAGATCAAACATTTATAAAAGAAAACGAAAACTTAATAAAGCAATTACTTAAGTTCGAATTTGATTTTCATTGCTTACAACAAGATCTAGATATTTTTACATTTTTTGTAAAAAAATAATAGTGAAATTGTTAAATATAATAAAAATAATAATGTAACTAAATATCGAAGTTAAACTCAAAATAAATAATTAGGCAATTCAATTATGACTGTCTTAAATATTTTGTAGTTGTTTTCCATATAAAAATTAAATAATGCAATACAACTCTGTGCCTAAATATTTTTACATATAGGCTAAAAAGTAGTTGAGGAAAAAAGTACTCGTCAAAAAAGTACTGTTACAAAAATAGAAAAATGCAACCGTGATTGTCCTCCAGATGACGACATGCGCAGAAGATTTTCATTTGAAAACTCGGAATGCGTAATCTTCTTTTCTATCATTCTTGGTTTCTATCAGTTTCTGAATAGCAGTGTGAAAAATCTGATGGAAACTTTTGTATACATGTGATTTTACATCCCTTTCTATCACATGATATTTTAAATTTCCTCAAACATACGGTTGTCTCACTTACTCCAATCAGCCATGAAAATCAGATGTGACGTTTATACAAAGTTTGTTTTTGAATGAAAACATTACTGATTGAAGAAATTTTTTTATTTATAATAATTCTCTTAACATTTCACAAGATTTCAATTCAATTCAATACAATTTTATTCATCCATAATTGCGAATAATACAAAACCCTACAAGAAATGACTGACTGAAACTCCAACAATTTTGATAACGATTTTAATTTTTACTAACACATAAATAAATACTTTTACTATTAAATTAAGGCAGAGAAAAAGAGACTGTTACGCTGCGTATATCACTACCATAATACGGAGTAAAGGAAAAGAGATAAAAACATAGATAGAAAATTTGACATTTAATAAAAAAAATAAAAAGATTGAGTTTGGCGAAGAAAAACGGAATAAAGAAATAACTACAGAAAATAATTATTTCATTGTGCTGAAATTTCCAACATCTCATATGTTGCTGAAGCCATACGTTGTTTAGCCTCTTTAGAACCGAATCAACATCAGCAGTTGCTGGAAGAATTGCAAACAGATATACAAAAGCGTCAAAATTATTTGCAATATTTGTTGCGCTATCGACAAAATGAGCTTTTAACTATGAAAAATATAGAACAATACGAATCTCGTTTACGTGGCGAGAGCACAAAATGCAATCGTTATTTAATGCCAATGTGTATGCGTTTGTTTTTAGAAAAATATGAATCTTTACGTCTCACAGCATCAGATGATAGCATTGATTTGACTGAGGAACTTAATAATGGTTTGATGGAAGAGCTGCAGTCTGCGGGTGGTATTTTTCACGGCCTATCATCTGAATGTCAATCTCTAGAAGCGCGTGTTTCAATTGAACGTGTACTGAAACAGCGCAGATACCAGCAGGTTATGTTTCCAAATGAAAATGCTGATTTATCGCGTGATACGTAAGTTTATCGGGTGCCATGTCATAACCCCAATGGTCATAATGCCCAAAAAATGTTGGGCCTTATGTCCAATTAAAAAACGGTCGTAGTCCCCAAACAAATTTTGGGGATTATGACCACTCATAACGATGGACATAACACCCATGGGTGTTATGACCACTTTCGTTTTGCTTGAAAATACAAGAGGAATTTTATATTAAGTGGAGTGGGCGGCCTTCCGCCAAGGATTACATCGACGAATATGTCCAACAACGCTTCTACATAAAAGTTAGGGTAAGTGGGCGGCCTACGGCCGCAGCTCAGGATTTAAAACTCCCAAAAATCCGACACTGGCTTCGAGGCGGCCTTCGGCCGCGGATCAGTCTATAATATATCCAACACCTGGTCGCTAGCCACAGTAATTTTACATAAGAGTAAGAGTAAGTGGGCAGCCTACGGCCGCAGCTCAGGATTTAAAACTCCCAAAAATCCGACACCGGCTTCGCGGCGGTCGCGGATCAGTCTATAATATCCAACACCAGCATTGCTACCTACAGTAATTCTAAATAGAAGTTAGTATATTATGCAAAATTTTTTTTTGAAAATTCATTTATTTAGTTATAAGCACCCAAAATTATTTGGCCTTATGTCCTCATGTTTTTGGGGATTATGTCCGTTCTTACAAGTGGTCATAGTCCCAAAAAAAAAATGGGGGTTAGACCGGAAAAAAAACGGACATAATGCCCAAAATCATTTTGGGGATTATGACCATTGGGGTTATGACCGGGTACCAGTTTATCGATGATATAATAAAATTATGTGGAAGACTAATAAATGTTGTGAATTTATTTTTATCATTTCAAGTGTGCTTTCCCAAAATATACGAAGACTACAAAAAAATTATTCGTCCCTCGCATCCAGCTCTGTGCAAACTACAAGTATACTAAGCAGAGGCTCCTTGGACATTTGGATCACCGCTGTAGGTACGCAAGGGCCAACCCATTGGCAAGGCAATGCCGCTACCGTAAATTAATCCTTAAAGAAATTAAGTTTGCAATAGCTTTTTGTTCTTATTTTTGTCAATTTAAAACATAAAACAATAAGCGAACATTATGGTGTATCATAAAAATTAAATCTTGTGAAATTTTAAGAGAATTTTAAAAATTTAAAAATAAATAAAAAAATTTCTTCCATCAGTAATGTTTTCATTCAAAAACAAACTTTGTATAAACGTCATATCTGATTTTCATGGCTGATTGGAGTAAGTGAGACAACCGTATGTTAGAGGAAATTGAAAATTTCATGTGATAGAAAGGGATGTAAAATCACATGTATGCAAAAGTTTCCATCAGATTTTTCACACTGCTATTCAGAAACTGATAGAAACTACTGGCCGAAAATTGTATCAGCGCTGTCTATCAGATGACCTATCATCTGACCGAAATTGTTCTTGTAGGGATAGTATATATGTAACTTTAAAACCGTTTCCGCAAGTATCAATAATATTCATAAAATGGTTTCATTTGGCTTGAATTCAGAAGTTATTAACGAAATGGTTATGTAATTCCTGAACGTTGCCATTGGTTACACGGGATGTTTACTGAAATAATAAACATTTTTTTGTACAGTTTTAATGTTTATGTCCTTTTTTGAAGTGATAAAATTATAACGGTAGATGCAATTATTCAAGCTTTTAAGAACCAATTCTGGGAGAGCTTCATTCGTGATCGCAAAAATCATACGTACGACTAATCAAACAATAAATTGTAAATATAAAACCGTTGGCTCCCAATTTTGCTACTGTTTGTTGAACATATATGCATGTCAACAAAACTAATTCTGACGTATTGACGTTGCAATTTGACGTTTTAATACTCTGTTATACAAAATTATAACGGAGTCAAAAAACCGAGTAAAGTAAAATATTATTAATACGGATATTGTCTTTTACTCAGAGCATTTACTTTGCTCGGATAGCTTTTACTCAACTCGTTTTTCTTACTTCGTAGTAAAAGCATCATTTCCTCAGTTATGACCCATTATTTATTTTCCCACCAAGTTTTTTGTAATTCGACTTGTCCAGAGAAATTTAAGCTTTTCCTCTGGGGCCGGTCATAAATTACGTAAGACGTTTTTTTGGGGGGGGGGGGTAAGCGGATTCTTACTAAATCTTACGAGAGGGAGGGGGGTAGTCAATGATCATCTTACGTAAGATTTAAAATGCGTATTCATACATAAAAGTTGTATTACCGCATCGTCATTTGTGACAGTAATGAAATATTTTTGAATTTTCGACAGGCACGAAAGATTAAGAAACATCGATAACAATCGATTTAAGTAATCGACTCTGAATGGAACAACTTCTCTCCTGTTTATGTAATGACATATGTATATGTATGTTGTTTACACATATGTTAAATTTTAACATTAATTTTAGCTAAATGCTAATTTAAACATTTTGTTCTGGCTTTTTAATTTTATATTATATTTTTATTTACCAAATCGATGAGATACTGTAATTTACTACTTTTTCTTTTTTTCCCCCTTTATGTCAAGTGAGCAACATTATCAATTATATGAAACAATCTGTTAGTCCTCTCATTTTATTCTTTGTTTCAATAAATCAGTCTCGTACTATCAACCGACAAGAAAAAGTCTTTAAATTCGTCCATTATCGGCATAGTTAGTTAGATTCATCCTAATACAATCCACTCGCTCCCCAAGCAGTAACTAAAAACTGCTCCATGAACTTAAGTCTTTTATGACATTTGAACTCCGACGCACAAATCTTACTTAAGATTTCGGGAGAGGGGGGGAGCTGTGAGAATCTTTTGAAATCTTACTTGGGGTAGAGGGGGGTCAAAAATGTCATGAAATTGTCTTACGTAATTTATGTACGACCCCTCTCGTGATTGACACTTTTTATTGCGTACCACACATTTGTTCTTTTTAATTAATATGTAGCTACCTTTACGTTCGCAATTTTGATACTGCGCACTCTAGTTGTCATTTGAATTTGACTAAAAAATCTATATTGAATGATAAAATTTCTGTACAGTTTCATTATGGCGACAACTGTCAAGTTGTTTTACATAAATGTCAAGTTGGTTGGATTAACGATTAATTTTATATGATAACATTAGAATTTAGCTTGTTAAACTACTTCAATTTCATTATCAACACAAAACACATAATTTCATCAATTCCTTTCTTTTGAAAATGCTGTATTTTCTGTTTTTCTTTCAATGACAGAACCATGAACAATGATGCTTCTGATACTTCCGCTTTTTAAAATGGTGGTTGCAACCAGGCGCGGATCCATGGGAGGTACCATGGGGGCACGTGCCCACCCCCCAAGCACTCAAGATGAATCACTCAAATAATGAAATAATGATTTGCTGATTTAAAGACAGGTCTTCTCTTAAAAAACCTAACTAATTGATTTTATTTATTTCTTTCACAGAACACAACTATGTATCTATGTATATATAGATATGTATATCGCACTTGAATCTCAAAAAGAAAAACGACTAAAATTCTAATATTACAAGTGTTTGTGCATTAGACATGTTCAAAACAATCTCAAAAAATTAAATTTATTTGTCTCATTTATTTTTTTAAGAGAAGTTCATGTAGTAGCATTGACAATTTCCAATTATAGTGTATTAATTTAATAAAAACAGGATTTGATCTGTTATACAAGAAATACCAATGCTTGCGCAGAGACAATACATTTTTTCGTTATATATGGGCTTAAGAAATAGCGGTAAATTTTATTCCGATACTTTCTTATTTATTTGTGCATATGGAAAATTGACAAAAAAAAAATAAAAATTCAAAATTTTATATAAGAAAAAAGTCTAATTTTTTTCATATTTTTACTCAAATCCCCAAAAATGCAAATTTTGCAGCTTTGGTATCAACCCTAGAATTTTTTTTTTAATAAATGTTCATTTTGACCAATATTTTAAATAAAATTTTTTATTTAAAAAAAAAACATGTTTAAAAAATAGCGTGTAAAACGGGGGTTAGGTGTAGAATCAAAGATTGAACGAAAAAAATCTACTTCTAAAGTCTTTGATTTAATGAAGGTTAGGCGATTAGTAAAGCCTGTATACATGGCGAGCGAAACCGAATGTGGTGCAGGTTTGAATGTTGGTAAAACAGGGAAGAGGCAGCACTTGAAAACTCGTGGCCCCCAATCAAAAATTCTAGATCCGCCACTAGTTGCAATGACGTTAACATTCATATGTGTAGCAACACAACTGTCAAATGCCAACAGCGAACAACTTCGCTCATTTCTTTCTTTTCCTGTAGTTGTAGCTGCTGAAAAGTCTTTCCTACTTCAATCGCTAAGCAAAATGCAGCAAAAGGTATTTTACGTTTGTTGACGCAATTGTAAATTATCAATTTTACAAAATTTTAATGAAATTAATACAAACATTATTTATTTAAAGCGAAGAGAACCTATCCATGCTGTCCAAGTCTTCGGACGAAAGGTAAGTTAAATTTGTTCATGAGCGAGGTACTCCTTGTACAAATACACGTGTTAACTTTTAATACTAATTGATTTCTATTAATTTAATTAATGACAGAAAACCGCAACTGCTGTTGCGTACTGCAAACGTGGACGTGGATTGTTAAGAGTTAATGGCCGTCCATTGGAACAAATTGAACCTAAAGTTTTGCAATACAAACTGCAGGAGCCGCTTTTGTTGCTTGGCAAAGTAAGTTATGTGTATTAAGAATTGATAGACCTGAAGTATGATTTGTTTGGAAGTTAAAATTTCAATATTTATTATGTCTACCAAAACTTGTCAAATGCCGAGTTCGATTCGAAAGTTTGCAATATAATCCTTAAATCGGTTTTATAAAACTTGGAATCTAAGCTTATTTACGAAGTGTCAAATAGTGCTTCGATATTTAAACCACAGTACGACGAAATTGAACTTATATTTAGAGTTTTGCGTGCCGCATCTTTTTGTATTGATATCGATTAATGCAGACAGAATAGGGAAATCTAGGTGTAGGTTTAATTCGATGGTAGAAAAAACATAGGACTTGAAGGCCATTGACAATATCTTCAATTTTTGGGTTCTAATACTTAAGGACGCCGACGTGCTAATAGGCGGAGAGCCCGCTGTAGAAAAGTCGAGTGTATAAGATTTACGGGAATGATAGTAATGCATTTTGGTGAAACTAACCAACCAGAATTGCCTTGCGAAAGCCTGTCCCTATGCCCGAATTTTAGCCAATTTCGTTTTAATTAAAACTAGTATATTTCAGTTCGAAAAATTGGTCCTAAAAACGGGTGGCAACCCATGTTTAGGACATGATTCGACAAGGCAACCTATATATTTTGTTTAGGCTCTTCGAGTTCTATCATTTGGAATACATTTCGAGCTGTAATATACTACAGCTTTAATCAAAACAATAAAATTGGCTAAAATTCCGGGATTTTTGGGCATAGCGACAGTCTTTGGCAAGGCAATACCGGTTGGTTATTTTCACCAAAATGCATTACTATCATTCCCGTAAATCTTATCCTGAAACCTTATACACTTGACTTTTCTACATCGGGCTCTTGGACTAAAAAGCAATTAATATAAAAAAATTTGTTGGACTAAGTAATAAGACTAAATATACCGAGAAGTAGCGTTGTATTTTTGACAGTCATTTCTCCCCGGTTAATTTTTTTCTGCAATGATAGTCTAAATATGGTTGATAATTGAAATAAACATCATTCAGACACCAGAATCGTGGTGTGAATGCAGGAGAGGCCCACAAACAAATTCCACTCAATAACTCTGAAAGTAAGCCATAAGTAGAAAATAGAAGGGGGTTTTTTACGCCAATGTAAATTATCTTAAGCAGCGAATCTTTTCGACGCCCCTCGTAGATTAGATGATATGACACAAAAGTTAAATATGTGGCTGAAAGTTACAGAATCTATTTTTTGACAACGATAGAGCACTGGAATAGTTTCAACGAATGTAATTACTAATTTTAAATGATGAACTAAAATTATCCCGAAACTGAAACACAATGAAAAATGCATATAAAACTGAATGTTTCTTTAACATATAATTTTTATATAATTTGATTTAAGTTTCTTTAAAATTTGTGTGTTTATGAATTCCAGGAAAAATTCGCCGGCGTTGACATTCGAGTTCGTGTAAGCGGTGGTGGACATGTTGCACAAATCTACGCAATTCGCCAAGCTATCTCGAAAGCTCTTATTGCATTCTATCAAAAGTGTAAGTACAATTCAATATTTATTTGCTCTAAACAGTTATATGTACCTATATAGTTTCATTTCTGAACTCATAAACTTTTTAGCTTTTTTTGCATTTAAGATAATCCTTTCAGGTAGTAATTTAAGCACATCAATATAACAAAAATTAGATAAATATTTTTTCCTCATAAGAAGGTAAAAGGTAAAAGGATATTTTTTTCTTAAAAAAAAGTATAGAACTGCTACAAACGCATAAGCAATATTTTTTAACTCCAAAAAGGCTAACAGGTGAAACTAACTTAGTCGAAAATATATCACCTTGGCTATAGATTTTGCACAACACTGTACGTCAAAACTCTCGTTGCGTGAAAAATTTAACAATTTTGATTTTTGACGTTGAGATCTCGTCGTCAATCGATTCATTGAGCGAAGATACATTAGACAGCATGTGTTCGAAATATTTTTGACAGTTCGTCTTGCTCTCGTCTCGTTACATTGTGATGGATGATTAAGTTATGCCTTCTAATACCAGATTTTTATTGGGTCAAAATTGAATGCCCTTTGAAAGATATATATAAGGCAGAATAAATCTTTTCGCATGTACCAACCAATATGTGTCGTCTGTGCACCAATTGGGTGATGTGAAAATTACAATATCTCATGCTTATTTATGTATGAACATTAGGGTGATTCAAAATTTTTTTCTTTTTGTTTTTTTTTAAGGTGCTATTGCTTAAAAAGTAAGTTTATGATATGGAGAAAATTTCACTAAAATTCAGCTGTACCTCAATTTTATAAGGTGGCGCCGAAGCATATTAATTTTACATGTAAATTGTATGGAAAAACTATATTTTATTAAAAAGGAATGTATATGTGATAAATGTTGTTGGGCTGCGAAGGGTCGTTTTCGAAGTATATTTTTGCACTGAATCTGGCCTCAGAATTGACCCATCATGCGTACTTAACCTCAAATATTTCAGAATTCTGAGGTCAGGTTCAGCGCAAACACATATTTCGAAAAACGACCCTCCGCAGCCGAATAGCATTAATCACATATTCATTCACATACCTTTTTAAAACATAAAATCAGTTATACACATTCTTCCTTCCGATTCATTGTTAAAACAGCAGAACATTTTTTATTTTTGCCTTTATCAAGACAACACCTTCATTTTAAGCAAATCACTTCTGTTCGGCCCATTCTGCCATTCTATAGGTGAGTCCATAATACAGGTGGCGTCCATATATTTATATTGACAAAATATTCAATTGTTTTACTTAAGTTGTATGTTTCCAAAACGCGACCTGATCGATGTTTTATGAAATTGAGTTAACTACAAATTATTTATGTAAATTGCCACAGGAATCCATTAGTACAGGTTATTTTGTTCTAAACCCAGCATAAATACCTTAAAAAGTGGTTTGAAAAGTACACTTATGTACTTCCAAAACGCGATCTGAACAGAGATTATTGTGTTCCAAAATGACAAATTTTACCCTAAACACTTAGGTCGCATTTTGGAAATAACGTCCGTGATGAAAAACTTTATATACATACCTATATGAAACAACGAACCAATAAATTCCGACTGCTTTGAAATTTAGAATGTCAAAGGTTTCATTTACTAAAAATATGTATTAATAAAAACACATATTTTTGTAGCCTAGAAAGATTGTATTTTATCATACCTTCTAATACCAGATTTTTATTGGGTGAAAACTTAATCCCTTTGAAAGATATATGTAAGGCAGAATAAAACTTTTTTACGTACCAACCAATATGTTTAGTTCGAACATTAATTGGGTGATGCGGAAATGACAATATGCCGTGCATATTTATTATGTTAATGCCATAAAAATAGTTTTTTTTATACGGCAGGTCTTAATGTTTTCCGTATTTAAAAAAAATATTTTCAATGTCAGTAAATATTTTATTCCATTTGTACCTCAAACAACTGTACTGTCTATCGTATGACAAGACGTCTTTTGTAGATCTGACGTTTTGCCATACACGGATGTGTTAGCTAATTTTATAATAAGTGAAATAAAGATAAAAATTAAAAAACAGACAGTAAAAAAAATAAAAATATGATTTTATTTTTAAGATGCATTCATAATTCAATAAAATTTGTTCATTAATCTTCATCTTTACGCACTGTAGTGTTTTGCAATTTTCTTGAATATCCGCTTATGTCCTCTCACAGCGATCACTAAACAACTAACAAAGCGATGTTAGACAACCACTGGAGCATGTAGTCTGAAAAGATTTTATTTTATTAATAATTTATGCCTTCTAATACCAGATTTTTATTGGGTGATAACTTAATACCCTTTGCAAGATATATGTAAGGCAGAATAAAACTTTTCGCACGTACCAACCGATATGTTTAGTTCGAACATTATTTGGGTGATGCAAAAATGACAATATTTCGTACATATTTATTGTACTTAAGGTCAAAAGAACCACTATAGCTTTTTGTATTGATTTTTCGGTGCGTTCGGAAATATTTAGTTAATTTGTAAGTATACCTTCTAATACCAGATTTTTATTGGGTGAAAACTTAATACCCTTTGAAAGATATATGTAAGGCAGAATAAAACTTTTCGCACGTACCAACCGATATGTTTAGTTCAAACATTATTTGGGTGATGCAAAAATGACAATATTTCGTACATATTTATTGTACTTAAGGTCAAAAGAACCACTATAGTTTTTTATATGGATTTTTCGTTCGTTAAGAAATATTAGTTCCATTTGTAAGTATACCTTCTAATACCAGATTTTTATTGGGTGAAAAATTAATACCCTTTGAAAGATATATGTAAGGCAGAATAAAACTTTTCGCACGTACCAACCGATATGTTTAGTTCGAACATTATTTGGGTGATGCAAAAATGACAATATTTCGTACATATTTATTGTACTTAAGGTCAAAAGAACCACTATAGCTTTTTGTATTGATTTTTCGGTGCGTTCGGAAATATTTAGTTAATTTGTAAGTATACCTTCTAATACCAGATTTTTATTGGGTGAAAACTTAATACCCTTTGAAAGATATATGTAAGGCAGAATAAAACTTTTCGCACGTACCAACCGATATGTTTAGTTCAAACATTATTTGGGTGATGCAAAAATGACAATATTTCGTACATATTTATTGTACTTAAGGTCAAAAGAACCACTATAGTTTTTTATATGGATTTTTCGTTCGTTAGGAAATATTAGTTCCATTTGTAAGTATACCTTCTAATACCAGATTTTTATTGGGTGAAAAATTAATACCCTTTGAAAGATATATGTAAGGCAGAATAAAACTTTTCGCACGTACCAACCGATATGTTTAGTTCGAACATTATTTGGGTGATGCAAAAATGACAATATTTCGTACATATTTATTGTACTTAAGGTCAAAAGAACCACTATAGTTTTTTATATGGATTTTTCGTTAGTTGTTAGGAAATATTTAGTTCCATTTGTAAGTATAGCTTCTAATACCAGATTTTTATTGGGTGAAAACTTAATACCCTTTAAAAGATATAACGTCTGCTTACAAGCACAATTGACCACCTACAAAAATTAAAACTTTGTGTTTTTGATGTTCAGTACACAAATTTTAGTTACTTAAGTAATAATATGCTCTTATAACACGCCTTATCAGGTACTGTATACATTATTAATAACCGATAATAATATATCACAAAGTTAAGAGGATGTAAACATAATTAAAGGATTAATTAGCGTTACCCACAAATTATTTTTTTGCAGATAGTCAATTGTGCTTGTAAGCAGACGATATGTAAAGCAGAATAAAACTTTTCGCACGTACCAACCGATATGTTTAATTCGAACATTAATTGGGTAATGCAAAAATGACAATATTTCAATTTGAATTTATTCGGTATATAATATAAAAGCCTTGTTGGGCTAAATGAAATATTGCAGATAAGAAAACTGAGAGTTCTTAACTAAAATAAGAAAATAAAACTTAACATCAATTACATAAAACTGTACATAATAGTGTTCGTACATATTTATTGTACTTAAAGTCAAAAGAATCAGTTTTTTCGTTCGTTGTCAGAAAATATTTAGTTCAGTCAGTAAATATTTTATTCAATTTGTACTTAAGTGTATTCAAGGTGCAACGTTCATAAAAATAAGATTATTACGTCAAACATCTTAATAGGGCCCATACGCTGTACTGTACAAAAAGTATAAATATATGAAGAGTAAGACTCGCTCTCACGCTGTTTTTTTGTTGATGCTTGCTAACTTTTCTGAGTTAGGCAATCTTCATTTTCTACACGAAATTTCGTTTAATTCCATTTCAATTGCTCTAAAATCTGTTTAACTCACCTTCGTACGCAATTTTTAATTATTTTTACTGCAAAAATCAGGATTAAAATGAAAATTTCTGTTAACGAAATTTTTGATTTGCCTTAACTCCAGACATTCAGCACGACGCGTGAGTACGAATACATATCTTCAGATATTTATGATTTTTGTACTGTATCGTATGATAAGACGTCATTTGTAGATCTGACGTTTTGCGATACACGATTATAAGCAAAACACAATACACTCGGTTAGAACACTGTTCCAAATTACAAAAAGTACCGCGGTTCATTATTTTAACCTTTGGAACATCATCATTAGTAAGCTTAAAATTTTTGGTACGTTTATCTTTGCTTATCTTCCTACACATGAAGTAAATTTTATTTAATTTGAAGTGGGAAAATTTATTGAAATTCCATGCAGTAATTAAATTAAATATTTATTTAGTATGCAAGTTATATTAAAACACCCACTTTCTGCTGATCAACTGAAAAAATACTTATTAGCACATGTCAGTATTACCGATGTTATAATGGAATTTTACAACGTATTTTTGTTTTTTTCAGATGTGGATGAAGCCTCAAAGAAGGAAATTAAGGACATCTTGATACAATATGACAGAACTTTGTTGGTTGGAGATCCACGTCGGTGCGAACCAAAGAAATTCGGTGGTCCAGGCGCACGTGCTCGTTACCAGAAATCTTACCGTTAAATTTAATTTGGACTTCTTTGTTTTTGGATTTCTAGACAAACATGAAAACATTTTTAATTAAATAATTTAAGAAAGCCAAAATCACTTTGTTTTTCCATAATGATATTTGACGGACCCTAGAACCAGAGCGGTAAAAGTGCAGAACTCAAATTTTTACTAAATACTGGTTAAATTATCAATTGAGAAATGTCACCAACAAGTTATCAATGGCTGCTATATATGTAGAAAAAAATGCAACTACATAGTACTGCTGAAACAAAAACTAGCCTTACTGTGCTACCTAAATTGGAGCGCCAGCGTCGTTTAACTATCAAAATTCTCTCAGGCTCATACATTTTATATGAAGCCAACCGAAATAAGCAACGCGCGATTTCAATTCGCGATTTTCCAATTTTGACACCACTTTTGAACATTTTCTTACCGATTATACGTTTTACCACCATCCACATGTTCTCAATCGGGTTGAGATTGGGAGACTGCGCCGGCCATGACATGATATCAACTTGTTTTTCAAGAAGCCAAGATTTTACAAACTTTAAACCATGATGTCGACTACGACGGAAGTGATCGCACAGTAAGGAAAATTTCGCGTTTGATTTAATTTGTGTCTGCCATTAGACAAAAAAAACCTGCACTGTCTAAAAATAATGTAAAGGCCAGGGTTATATTTTGCAAAGGACAGAAAAATTGGAGTATCGAAGACTGCAAAAGAGTAATTTTGTCATGATTCCTTATCGTCTGACTGGACAGTCTTCGATAGTCCGATTTTTCTGTTCTTGGCAAAATTTAAGCCTGACCTTTACATTTTTGTCAGATAGTGCTGGTATTTCTCGTCTAACGGCAGACACAAATCCAATCTTACGCGAAGTTCTGCTTAATGTGCGTTCACTTACGTCTTTGTGCAATGCCACTGCAGCAGTTTTAGGTGTCCTGACGTTCCTTGCATCATCAATCATTCCACCAAACGAGCATTACCATCAGACAACAACCTTCGTCGATCTCCACGACTAATAGGTGCGTTCAAATTTCAACGCTTTCTTACTAAATTAACTGTCTGGTGACATATGTATCTTTAATTTAACTGATATATTTTGAGATAAATATCCTTTTTTACCCAAGCTTACTATTTGATTTTTGACTTGACGTTAAATTTTTTCGATTTTGATCAAAATTTAACTGATCCTCAATACTTGTTTGATTTGCTCGAATTAGATTAAAGAATAGCATACAAATAAATAAAACGCTAAACAAAAGGCAAGAGATAATTGTAACGGTAAGTCCTATTGAAAGCAACGGAACTTAAAATGGTCAAAACTGGATAAATGCTGTTTACGAAGTACAGTAAACGTCCAATATAAAGAACTAATTAATGCACGGGCCAGTCGTAATATCGTAAAATTCGCTATATCGAGGTGTTTTTTATTAAAGAATCTGGCTTTTGCTAACTCATATATTTCGTCGTATAAAATTTAAGCTAGATTTTGGAATGCTATATTTATTTGCGATCACCTATCCTGTTAAAAAAAAGTAATTTCAGTTCAACCGTTATTGTTGAATTAAACAATGTTCGTTACTTGGAATAGGGAAAATTTTTAGCGTTCCTAATTTTGAGACATCAATGTAAAAATTTCAATTTCAAAAACTGTTCATTAAAATGGAAATTCGTTATATTGGACGTCTACTGTATTTTGAATTTTTTTTAAGTTTCTTATATGAATCAACATTATTTATTTGCTTATTAATTTAAGAAGATAGTTCAAAGTATACAATGTTAAAATAATTACTTGATTATCTCTAATAAAAAAAAAGTTATATGCACCAAATTTACTAATAAATTTAAATTATGTATCCAGTTTTATTCGCCCTGTATATGGATACAGTATTAGGTCTGTTCGAGCCGGATTTTGTGGTAAAAAATGAAGTGTCAAATTGCGATTTCGAGAGAGTAAAAGCTGAAATTTCTCTGACTAGTCTCACCACCACAATTTTCGGCTCGAACGGAAAAATTGGTAAAAAATGAATACTGTCAAAAATTTGTGCATATTTTTGTAAACAAACAATGGCAGGGTTCAAGAAGTAAAACCTGAGTCATAGTTGCATAACCGTTTGGTTAATACCTTCTGAATGCAAACCAAGTGAAATCTTTTTGAGAATATTAATAATAAATAGGACGATGACTATATATTCAAAAGTAGATTAGAGCCATAATTTTTGATTGAAAATGTTTTTAAAGTATATAAAGTGCATTTTAAAACTATTGCTTAGTATAAATTAATATTCCCGCTGCTTTAAAAAGGGTTAAAATCTTGTGAACCGCAAAAGTTTTTCATTTCAAAGGTTTTTAAGGAATTTACGTTAAATTTAACAGTTAGTGAAGGTAATTTTTTTTTGTTCAAACAAAAATTTATTTTCGATGGAATTGTACAATTTAAATGGGGTTATTTTGATCTAGCTTCATTTTCAATTTCTTATTTTAAAACTGTGCGCATCGAAAAACTACATTTTAGAAATAATTACCTGGTTATACAATCATTCAACTTTACGATTCCTTTTCAATCAAAAATCGCTCATCTATTTAATTGAATAAATGAGCATTTACCAAAAATTGTTGTTTTCAAGCTTTTTGTTATGTTGCTCCTTCTTAACACAACCTTCCAACAAGTGAAAAAAAATGAAGTACTGAAAAATATTTTATAAGGCAAGTATTGATACAATTCAGACATGAAATTTTCTTTCCCTCGCTTGTCAAAAGTGAGTTTCTAGTCTCGTTGCCTACGATTTTGACAGTCTTTAATTTTTAGCCACAAGAAATTTGTCTTGGTGAAAAATGAAACTCGTTCTTGGAGGGGAAGTGATCAGCTGTTTTCTTACTCTCATTTTTCTCTCTCAACCACCACATTTTTTCCGGCTCGAACGCTTTTTGTGGTAAAACTTTATAAATATTTACCTATTTTTTCCCGCTGGAACAGACCTATTAAAACAAGAGACATGCGGTCTCTTCATCATGATTTTATATCTTGTTCCAGCAATTTATTAGCAAATCAAATTTTGCTACAAAAACGAATATAGTCCTATTATCGTTAGCGAGTCGCCCGACAAATTAAGCGACTCGCGTAAATTGAAATTACGGTTAGCGAGTCGCCCTGTTGTTTCGCCTCAAACGTCAAAATAGCGCGAATGTCAAAAATTTTCATATTGCTGTTAGCGAGTCGCCTAACTTTCGTTCGCCAAATACATATGTCAAAATCAGGCGAATAAATTTTGTGCGTGACAAAATTTTTGAAAAATATATCTTTATATATATAATTATACTGTACGTGTGTATGTCACTGAACTCCTCCTAAACGGCTGGAGCGATTTGAATGCATTTTTTTGTATGCGTTTGGGTGGCGCCCTGGATGGTTAAGATTAGGGTGGCCCTCATACAAAAATATTTTAAAAATAGCATTTTCACAGAGACCACTTAATTGATTCACATGGAATTTACACCACGTCGCTTTTATAGTAAGAGGCATATTTTAAGTCACAAAACTTTTGCTTAGGTTGGATATTAAGGTGGCCCTCATACAAACATATTTTAAAAATAACATTTTCACAAAGACCACTTAATTGATTCACATGGATAGGGATAGGGATCAATTTAAGGTGGTACAAAGTTTACCGGGTCAGCTAGTTTATTATATATT
This sequence comes from Meiosimyza platycephala, assembly GCA_963662105.1. Lineage (NCBI taxonomy): Eukaryota > Metazoa > Arthropoda > Insecta > Diptera > Lauxaniidae > Meiosimyza > Meiosimyza platycephala. The sequence goes on along the minus strand of OY759211.1, from coordinate 63,299,367 downwards.
TTAGAATTGATAACGTAGATAACATTATTTCAGTTGAGATATACTATCATTGCATTCAGGCCGTAAAATCACTTTCTGTTGAAATATTGATCCGTAGTAACAATACCAACATGAGTTCCGTCAACGCATCCATCATTTCCATTTTAGTCCACTCATGGCAAATTACTATCTCAAAAATGTCCGGCCCCATTTGTCACAGGGGGTGGGGGTTGCGGGGGTAGTTCACATGGGGTACTCTGAACATAATTCCGTTGGATTTCGGCCGCGGTCAGTCTATAATAGGGATGGTCAGCTGCGGTGCCCAAAAGTCGACAGCGCGCTGACGCATAGTGGATTTTTGTGGCAATAAATAGGAAGAATTTGAAAGTACTCGGGATTGAAAAAAATTTTATAGCAATCGTCAGAGAATACTTAGGGACTGAAAAAAAACTATAAAAGTTTTAAATTTGTTTTGAGTTTAGTGACACAGTGGGCTCAAAGTTGAACTTTGTACACCAAAATTGTTCTATGAAACTTTTTATAAAAGCGATTGTTAGATAAAGCGATCTAGTTAACTTGTTTGATACAAAATGCTATAATGTAGCATATTGCCGGAAAGTACATTATTTCCACTTTATAAAAATCAATTTAATTTTCTTTTATCGCCTATATATGAATTGTATGGATTTTTCAAAAATAATATTGAAAAATGATAAAAATGGAAACTTTGCAAACTTTGACAGATCAAAAAAAAGTATATCTCCGGATTTCGGAAATTTTTTTATATGTAATGTGAAAAAGAATGGTTAGCTAAAAAATAAAAATTCAGCTGCTTTTTTTCACAATTTTTTTTATCAAGTTTTTCCTAATGTAGTATTAGAAGGAACAAAAAATACTGACTTTTATGAAATGCCTTTATTAATTTATTTGTATTGAAATATACTAATATTGTATATTGGCATAAGTTTCATGGATCATACTTTTCAAAAAATGTTTGCTTGTGTTCTATGTGTGAACTATGCTGATTTTTTTCAAATTAGGACTGAAAAAGTCATAATTGAGAAAATTGGCAAACTTTGACAGAAAAAAAAGAAAGTATATCCCCGGATTTCGGAAATTTTTTTATATGTAATGTGAGGAAGTATGGTTAACCAAAATCCAAGGTTTCAGCTGCTTTTTTTCAGAACTTTTTTTTTATGATTATTTTTCTACTGCAACATTTGAAGGGAAAAATATTTTTATTTCATCAAATTTTGCAACGCTTTACAATAATTTTATTGATTATACAAGCTTACAGTGTGAAATAAGTCGCTTAAATTTTGAAAGAAGTTCCTTTAAGTAGAAGGGAACTGAAAAGGGCTATTTTTTCTTTATCTAAGTATCCCCCTTCGGTTTCGCCCTTTTAATACCTGAATAGAACGTAGTGAAGCTATGGCAGATGCAGCATATGGGGCCGATTATCCAATTATGAAATTTTTATTATTATCATTTTTTTTAGTATTATTATTTTTATTATTCTTATTATATATTTATTTTCCTGTAAATATAAATATAAATTTCAAGACTAACGCTATTACTACTGTTAATGGCAACCTATTTTGATTTTTCTCTAATAACTATACTATACTATAACTATAAAAGATATTACAAAATTAGTATTTTTTTTGAAATCAGCATTGCCAAGTTAATGGGAATTGATACCCATTTTAAAAAATGGTCTCAACCACATCCCGACTTTATATGAGAGGTAGGCGTGTCCTTGAACCAAGTTTTTTTATATTCATTAGTTTTTGTTGTTTTAACCCAAAAAAGTCTGTGCCAAATTGCAAGACTCTAGCGCTATTACTACTGTTAATGGTCACCTTTTTTAGTTTTTCTCTAATAACTTGAAAACTATAAGAGATATCGCAAAACTAGTAACATTTTTGAAATCAGCATTGCCAAATTAATGGGAATTGATACCCATTTTGTAAAAGGTCTAAGCCACATCCCAACTTTGTATGGAAGGTAGGCGTGTCCGTGGACCGATTTTACTCATATTCACAAAAAATTTCTTATTTTTACATTTGAAACATCTTCACTAAATTTGAAGAGTGTAGCGCAATTATTACTATTTATGGCCGCCGTTCCATACAAATCCATCCACTGTGTGACGTTTGCAACAAACATTTCGCGCTAGTATGTATGGATGTTAAATAGGTTCTTTGTATTTTCGTTTTATAAAATTTTATTTTTTATAATATTTAATTTTAAGTACAAATAGTTTTAAGATTTTTTTTAATAATGAAGTTTTTTTAATTTTCTTACAATTAAAACAAAATTTTCAATTCTTAAAATTTTCAATAATAACTTAAACATTATTATACCTAAGTTGTTTTTATGTATAGTGTCTCTTGTGTGTTGTTGTTTATTTATGTTGGTGTTAAGTCACCACATTATTCCCCCTCCTCCCTTTCTGAAATTTTGTAGTGTTGGCTAGTAAATTGAAGTGTACTCTTTTGGTAGAATGGTTTGGAAGGGAGAGTGTTTGTGTATTTTCTTTATTTAGAAAAGCTGGTTTAAGTCTGTCTATGTTGATTGTAGTTGTAGTATTGTTTTTTATTATTTTAAAGAATTTTGGTGATTTTTCGATGGTTCTGAATGGTCCATCGTATGGGTATTGTAATGAGTGTCGTATTGTATCGTTTCGTACAAAAACGAATTTGCAGTCTTTTAATGTTTGTGGAACATGTTGTTGGAATTTTGTGTTATGATGTGAAATTTTTGATTGTATGTTGTTTATGTTTTCTTTAAGTTTGGACAAAGTCTCTAATGGTTTGAATGGTTCTATTTTCTGAACTGTTAGTTGTTGTGGTAGTCTGAGTGTTTGACCAAAAACCATTTCAGCTGGTGATGTTTTAATGTCTTCTTTAACAGCTGATCTGAGACCTAATAGAATTAGGGGAAGTTCCGAATACCAGTTTTTCTGATTATTACAGGCTATTAAGGAAGCTTTAAGTGTTCTGTGGAATCTTTCTATTATACCGTTTGCTTGTGGGTGATATGCTGAAGTTGTGATGTGGTGAGTACCAAGTGTTTTTATAAATTGTTTAAATGTATGAGAGGTGAACTGAGGTCCTCGATCAGAAGTGATCTCGAGTGGAACTCCGAAACGTGAAATGAATTCTCTGTTGAAGGTTTCAACAATTGTAGTGGTATCAGTATCTTTTATTGGGTATACTTCGGACCAACGTGTATTTCTGTCTATGGCAGTGAGTAGATATCTATAATTATTTGATATTGGTAAAGGACCGACCAGATCGATGTGGATATGTTCAAATCGACCGTGTGGGATATGTATTTTATGAGGTAATGTTTTTGTGTGTCTGTGTACTTTTGCTCGTTGACAGTTAACACATTCCTGGGACCATTTGTTGATTTGTGAATTCATGTTGGGCCAGAAGTATCGTTGTGTTATCAGTCGTCTGGTAGCTCTAGTTCCGGGATGAGAAATGTTGTGTATTCGTTCGAATATTTTTTTACGAAGTGTTTGTGGTATGTATGGACGGGTATCTTTTGTCGAGTGTTCACACCAAATTTTTATGTTAAGGAATGGAATATCGATTTGTTTAAATTTGTATATGTTTTTGTTCATTATGTCGTTTAGTTCTGAATCGTTTGTTTGTTCGATGTGTAATTGTTTTAGATTGAGGTCTGGTGTTTTTAGTTCTTCTACCTCGTATCTCGATAGAGCATCTGCAACAGTGTTCTCTGTACCTTTAATGTGTAGTATTGTGTTGGTAAACTGTGCGATGTATTCTAGGTGACGTGTTTGTCTTGGACTACGTTCTGTTTTCGAGTTAAGTGCGTTAATTAGTGGTTTGTGATCGGTGTATACTGTGAATGTGTTGCCTTCTAAATGGTGTCTAAAATGTCTAATGGTTAAGTATATGGCGAGTAGTTCACGATCGAATGTGCTGTATTTTGTTTCAGTGGGTGAAAGTTTTTTAGAAAAGAATGCTAGTGGTTCTAATTTGTTATTGTGTTCTTGTTGCAGGACTCCACCGACTGCAGTGTTAGATGCATCTACCGCAATTGATAGTTTCGCTTTACTGTTAAAATGGTTAAGCAGTGTTTGCTTAGCGAAGCTATCTTTTATTGAAGTAAATGCATTTAGAGTGTCTTTTGTCCATTGTAATTGTTTGTTTTTGGTTTTTGATGCGTTGGTTACCATTTGATATATTGTGAGTGCTGGGAATTTTTTGAGTAACTGAGTGTATTTGTTGTTGATTGAGAATAATTTTGGTAATAGTGTTTCTGTGTACGCTGAAATGGCGTTTATGGATAGTTTAGTCAGTGGATCAATGAGACGTTTGTGTTTTAAATCGATGAGTAATCCGTATTTTGTTAAAAAATCTGCGCCTTAAATTGGTTTCGAAATGTCCGCAATTAAAAAGGTAAATGGTAAGTCACGTCTTAGTTTTAGATTTAGTATTTGTAACTGTTTACCGTAAGTTGCTATTGAGGTGCCATTGGCGGCTGTCAAAATAATGTCGGACTTTTGTTTGTGATTTTTGAATTTGGATGATGGGAGTACAGAAACTTCTGCTCCACTATCAACGAGAAATTTTAAGTTGTTTGTGTTGTCGTGAATGAAAAGACGACGTGTAAGTGTTGTAAGACTTCCGTCATCAGTCGCCGCGATGATGGAGTCTTTTAGTTTAATGTATTGTGTTGGACGAATGAACATGGTTGTTCACATCGTCTGGCGTTTTTACCAAATTTATAATGGTATTGACATAAAGGGATTGGGGAATGTTGATAAGAGTTGTTTTGAAAGTTATATTTGTTTCTAGAGAAACCTCTTGATCGAGAGTTTGAACGTTGGTATGATCTGTTGGTATGTTCTGATTTAATTGATTCTAATTCTAATGTTAATTTGTTGACTTTATCAAGAAGTTGTGAGTTTGTTTGTGTTAATGATTGTATTGCTATTGTTAAATCATTTTGTGTGTGGTTTGGTAAATTTGGACTTTTGTGTATTTCGGAAATTTCGTTTTCGGAAATAATTTCCCATAATCTATCTGCTAATTTCAGGAGTTCATTCAATTCATTATTATTTGCACTCGTCAAAGCAATTTTTAGGTTCTTCGGTAATTTTCTGATCCATAATTTTCGTAGAAATTCTGGATCTACCGAAGAACCTGCTAAGAGGCCAATATGGATGTTAAATAGGTTCTTTGTATTTTCGTTTTATAAAATTTTATTTTTTATAATATTTAATTTTAAGTACAAATAGTTTTAAGATTTTTTTAATAATGAAGTTTTTTTAATTTTCTTACAATTAAAACAAAATTTTCAATTCTTAAAATTTTCAATAATAACTTAAACATTATTATACCTAAGTTGTTTTTATGTATAGTGTCTCTTGTGTGTTGTTGTTTATTTATGTTGGTGTTAAGTCACCACATATGTGTACAAATGTGTGAAGAAATTCCAGCGAAAAAAAAATTAAAATAAATGTTTTGTCTTTTCCACGTATAGAAAAATTGACCCAGTAGAAATTCGTGCATCACTGATGTTAATAAATAAAGATAAATGTTGGCATATAAAATAATTGTATTTTTATTTAACAACAAAAAGAAAACATTTTATAAATCTTATACATATTATGTATACATATGTACGTTATACAAACATATTAACAGAGTTAATATCGGTGACTATTTTTCCATGAAATTGAATTTTTTTACAACAATTGAATTTTATTTCAATAATACATGCTTAAAAAATTGCCTTTCGCATAAATAATGTTTTTGTTTGTGTTTTGTATGGTTGAATAGTTCTTCTAGTACGTAAACTAGAAGGTGAAATGTTGAATTGGTTACCAGTACTTGAACTAGAACCACAAAATTGTAATTGATTCAAAGCCGTAAATTTCTGTAGCTAGAATGAATTTTATTGATTTCAGTTTCTTTTTATATAATAAAAGTGCTTAATAAAAAGTGCAAGTAATACAAAAATACAAATTAAACAAATTAAACAAAAGGTGCAATTGATAAAATGCAATTATACAAAAAGGGTTCAAAATATAAAAACTGTGAATTATGCAAAATTAATAAATTAAATAATTGAATAGTGCATTGACTCAAAATAATAAAATACAATAAAGGTAAGAACTTCAAAGTATGCAGCTATGGTACGGTCAATGCGCTACGCAGTACATTGACCATGCATAAGCTCTGGTTACAATAAATTTAAGAACTAAAAATAAGCAGTTTTGAAAATGTGAACGCTACGTAGTGCATTGACCATAAGCTAAAAGAAATATGCAACATAAGTATAAGTACCTGGAGACCGACCACTGTTCGGTTTTTCGTTTTGAGGTTGAAAAAATCGAAAAAATATGGAATTTGTTGAAAAAAGTTGACTTTTCACTTTCACGCTTCAATTTCTCTTTACTTTTTTCTGTTCCATTTTTTCCAACAATTTTGCTTCGTTTTTAGTTTCGTCAAATTGTGGTCTGATGCAAAAGTGTTTATAAAAAGAGTGGATTGGGACCAAGAGTGAATAGAAATGAAAAGGATAATGCAAAATGGCTCGATTTCATTTAAATTGGACACTAAATCGACTGAGATATCGCAGCATTTATATAAAAGAGCGCAACCGATTGTACAGTTAGTACGAGGGGTAAAACCTATAAGCCACTTTGGTACAAAAACTTATCGCACCTTATTACGTTTAGCGGTTGGTGCTATTTTTTAAATTTTATTGCTGTAAGGATATTTTCCTTGTTCTTCCGCTTATCCCGGAGGTAATCACTCCATAAGTGACAACTCATCGAAGCGGTTCACCCCGAGTAACGTTGGGTCACTTAAAGTCACTTTGGTTCACAAAATTCGTAAAAATCCAAAAAAAAATTCCACGCACCGCAAAACGTTATTAGGTGCGCAAAGTTTTTACACCAACGTGGCCAATAGGTGTTATAGAGCAATTCTACAAAAATCGCACGCAAACCGCAATATCGCGATTTTCACTCATCTCGGTGACTCCAAGTAACCCAAAGTGACTCGTGGTGAACCACCTCGATGAGTAGTCACTTATGGAGTGATTACCTCCGGGATAATCCGAAGAACAAGGAAAATATCCTTACAGTAATAAAATCAAAAAATCGCACGCACCGCAAGACATAATTAGATGCGCTAAGAGTTTGTACCAACGTGGCCCATAGGTGTTATAGACCAATTCTACAAAAATCGCACGCAAACCACAAAATCGCGACTTTCGCTCACCTCGGTGACTCCAAGTGACCCATAGTGACTCGGAGTGAACCGCCTCGATAAGTAGACACTTATGGAGTGACTATCTCCGGGATACTCCAAAGAACAAGGAAAATATACTTGCAGCAATAATTATCAAAAAATCGCACGCATCGCAAAACATAATTAGGTGCGATAAGAGTTTGCACCAACGTGGCCTATAGGTGTTATAGACCAATTCTACCAAAATCGCACGCAAACCACAAAATTGCAATTTTCACTCACCTCGGTGACTCCAAGTGACCCAAAGTGACTCGGAGTGAACCGCCTCGATAAGTAGTCACTTATGGAGTGACTACTTCCGGGATACTCCAAAGAACAAGGAAAATATCCTTACAGCAATAATATCCAAAAAATCGCACGAATCGCAAAACATAATTAGGTGCGATAAGAGTTTGCACCAACGTGGCCTATAGGTGTTATAGACCAATTCTACCAAAATCGCACGCAAACCACAAAATTGCGATTTCCACGCACCTCGGTGCCTCCAAGTGACCCAAAGTGACTCGGAGTGAACCGTCTCGATAAGTAGTCACTTATGGAGTGATTACTTCCGGGATACTCCAAAGGACAAGGAAAATTTCCTTACAGCAACAAATTCCGCAAATCGCTCAGGACGCACTAAGTGGTCAAATATTAAAAGTGACCACTACAATATTAACACTACACCACTGTAATTAAAAGTCTATTGGAACAAAAAATTTTTTTTTCTTTTTCGGGCTTTTTCTATCGATTGGAACAAAAAATTTAAAAATATTACTCCCATAGTACACTAAATAACATTTAACGTTTTTCGTACATATGGGAGGTGCCACGCCCACTTACGCAATCCCGTTGAAATCCATATAATTTCAAAGCTTATAGTAATCGACACCTCTACACCAAATTTAAAGAAAATACCTCCCATAGTGCACTAAATACAACATTCAATGATTTTCGTATATATGGGACGTGCCACGCCCACTAACGAAATCTCGTCGAAATCCATTTAACTTAAAACTTTTTGGTAACCGACATCTCTGTACCAAATTTTAATGAGATTACTCCCATAGTGCACTTAATATAACATTTAACGGTTTTTGTTTGTATGGGAGGGCACGCCCACTGAAGCAATCCCGTCGAAATGCATTTAATTTCAAAGCTTATAGTAACCGACAACTCCTCACCAAATTTTAAGAAGATTACTCTCATAGTACAATAAATATAACATTTAACCTGTTTTGCTTGTATGGGAGGTGCCGCGCCCACTGGTACTATTACACCAGTCTTGAGGTACCTTATAGCAAGTATATCCACCATATGAAATTTTAGAACGATTGTGTTGTTAATTCTCTTATTATAATGTTTATAAATATTGTGGGCTGTGCCACGCCCTTAAACGAATTTTGCCAGTATAGTGACATAGCATGTTATGATGACTGCTTTTAGTGGTATTATCTATAAAATTTTTATGAAAATCCTCAGTGCCGTTTTTGAGTAATATTGAATCAAAATTTTCAATTATTGAAAAGTGCCACGCCCACTTTTCCGATTCCGCCCACTTTTGGCAAAATTTAAGACATTTATGATCTGCATCTGTGTACCAAATTTTATCACAATATCTTGAATAGTTTTCGAGATATGACGTTATGAAAATAAAAGTTTAGGGCTGTGCCACGCCCCTCCAGGAGCCTTTGATAAGTTAAAACCCAGCCCAATCCTAATTTTGTTCACATATGTACCTAACCCCTAAGTTTCATCAAAATCGCTGCACCCGTTTTGGAAATAAAGTCTGAAAATATATATATAAATAAATAGTACCTGGAGACCGACCACTGTTCGGTTTTTCGTTTTGAGGTTGAAAAAATCGAAAAAATATGGAATTTGTTGAAAAAAGTTGACTTTTCACTTTCACGCTTCAACTTTTTTTTTCTTTTTTCTGTTCCATTTTTTTCAACAATTTTGCTTCGCTTTTAGTTTCGTCAAATTGTTGTCTGATGCAAAAGTTTTTATAAAAAGAGTGGATTAGGACCAATAGTGAATAGAAATGAAAAGGATAATTCAAAATGGCTCGATTTCATTTAAATTGGACACTAAATCGACTGAGTTATCGCAGCATTTATATAAAAGACCGCAACCGATTGTAAAGTTAGTACGAGGGGTAAAACCTATAAGCCACTTTGGTACAAAAACTTATCGCACCTTATTACCTTTTTCGGTTGGTGCTATTTTTTAATTTTTATTGCTGTAAGGATATTTTCCTTGTTCTTCGGTTTATCCAGGAGGTAATCACTCCATAAGTGACAACTCATCGAGGCGGTTAGTTATGGAGTAATTACCTCAGGGATAATCCGAAGAACAAGGAAAATATCCTTACAGCAATAAAATCCAAAAAATCGCACGCACCGCAAAACGTTATTAGGTGCGCAAAGTTTTTACACCAACGTGGCCTATAGGTGTTACAGAGCAATTCTTCAAAAATCGCACGCAAACCGCAATATCGCGATTTTCACTCATCTCGGTGACTCCAAGTGACCCAAAGTGACTCGGGGTGAACCACCTCGATGAGTAGTCACTTATGGAGTGATTACCTCCGAGATAATCCGAAGAACAAGGAAAATATCCTTACAGTAATAAAATCAAAAAATCGCACGCACCGCAAAACATAATTAGATGCGCTAAGAGTTTGTACCAACGTTACCCATAGGTGTTATAGACCAATTCTACAAAAATCGCACGCAAACCACAAAATCGCGACTTTCACTCACCTCGGTGACTCCAAGTGATCCAAAGTGACTCGGAGTGAACCGCCTCGATAAGTAGTCACTTATGGAGTGACTACTTCCAGGATACTCCAAAGGACAAGGAAAATATCCTTACAGCAATAATATCCAAAAAATCGCACGCATCGCAAAACATAATTAGGTGCGATAAGAGTTTGCACCAACGTGGCCTATAGGTGTTATAGACCAATTCTACCGAAATCGCACGCAAACCAGAAAATTGCGATTTCCGCTCACCTCGGTGACTCCAAGTGACCCAAAGTGACTCGGAGTGAACCGCCTCGATAAGTAGTCACTTATGGAGTGACTACTTCCAGGATACTCCAAAGGACAAGGAAAATATCCTTACAGCAATAATATCCAAAAAATCGCACGCATCGCAAAACATAATTAGGTGCGATAAGAGTTTGCACCAACATGGCCTATAGGTGTTACACTCACCTCGGTGACTCCAAGTGACCCAAAGTGACTCGGAGTGAACCGCTTCGATAAGTAGTCATATCCAAAAAATCGCACGCATCGCAAAACATAATTAGGTGCGATAAGAGTTTGCACCAACGTGGCCTAAAGGTGTTTTAGACCAATTCTACAAAAATCGAACGCAAACCACAAAATCGCGATATTCTCTCATCTCGGTGACTCCAAGTAACCCAAAGTGACTCGGAGTGAACCGCCTCGATGAGTAGTCACTTATGGAGTGACTACTTCCGGGATACTCCAAAGGACAAGGAAAATATCATTACAGCAACAAATTCCGCAAATCGCTCAGGACGCACTAAGTGGTCAAATATTAAAAATGACCACTACAATATTAACACTACACCACTGTAATTAAAAGTCTATTGGAACAAAAAATTTTTTTTATTTTTCATGCTTTCTCTATCGATTAGAACAAAAAATTTAAAAAAATTACTCCCATAGTACACTAAATAACATTTAACGTTTTTCGTACGTATGGGAGGTGCCTCGCCCATATACGCAATCCCGTTGAAATCCATATAATTTCAAAGCTTATAGTAATCGACACCTCTACACCAAATTTAAAGAAAATACCTCCCATAGTGCACTAAATACAACATTCAACGATTTTCGTATATATGGGGCGTGCTCCGCCTACTAACGAAATCTCGTCGAAATCCATTTAACTTAAAAATTTTTGGTAACCGACATCTCTGTACAAAATTTTATTGAGATTACTACCATAGTGCACTTAATATAACATTTAACGGTTTTTGTTTGCATGGGAGGTGCCACGCCCACTGAAGCAATCCCGTCGAAAGGCATTTTATTTCAAAGCTTATAGTAACCGACAACTCCTCACCAAATTTTAAGAAGATTACTCTCATAGTACAATAAATATAACATTTAACTTGTTTTGCTTGTATGGGAGGTGCCACGCCCACTGGTACTATTGCACCCATTTTTCGTCTTGAGGTACCTTATAGCAAGTATATCCACCATATGAAATTTCAGAACGATTGTGTTGTTAATTCTCTTATTATAATGTTTATAAATATTGTGGGCTGTGCCACGCCCTTAAACGAATTTTGCCAGTATAGTGGCATAGCATGTTATGATGACTGCTTTTAGTGGTATTATCTATAAAATTTTTATGAAAATCCTCAGTGCCGTTTTTGAGTAATATTGAATCAAAATTTTCAATTATTGAAAAGTGCCACGCCCACTTTTCCGATTCCGCCCACTTTTGGCAAAATTTAAGACATTTATGATCTGCATCTGTGTACCAAATTTCATCACAATATCTTTAATAGTTTTCGAGATATAATGCTATGAAAATAAAAGTTTAGGGCTGTGCCACGCCCCTCCAGGAGTCTTTGATAAGTTAAAACCCAGCCCAATCCTAATTTTGTTCACATATGTACCTAATCCCCAAGTTTCATCAAAATCGCTGCACCCGTTTTGGAAATAAAGTCTGAAAATATATATATATACATACAATTATTGCTCGTTTAATAATAGTAGATTATGTGATTGCACATTCTCCCGCGCGTTGACTGGTATTCTGGTCAACCGTGTTCTCATGTTTCTGTAATGATAAATTGTGTTTGTTGTTGACGAGGTTGTGGAATAGGAGTACAATTTTGCCTTGGTTGGTATGACGTCATTCGCTTTCGTAGTCGCCAAACAATTATAACTCCTAAGATAAATGATAAGAGTAGAGCTAAGTAGCTGACGACATGATGATGAATACTGTTTGCAGACACAGTAGTAGGTAGTGTTGTGAGTCCTTGTTCTTGGAGTGCCGAAAGTTGTACTTGAAGGCTTCTAAGTGAGGTCAGATGTGTGTTGTTAAAGGCTGATGTTGATGCTAATGTTGTTTCATCAGAACTGGTCATTATAGAGATATTTCCAAGTCAGGTGTACGAAGATCTCAGCGAATTGGTGGTGAATTGAGTTCCTTGAATGGTGACTAGATTGTTCCTTATTACACAATTTTCGTCAATTGATATCAGTCCAAATTCAGTAAGTTCAACTTGGAGCGTTTCTTCTTTACACATGGCAGTCATTTGAACAGTTTGTAGAGACCCAAATATCCAGTGATTTTTACTACGTAACTGTGTAAAAATAAGGTTGTTACTTATTTTCACTGAGTTGCAAGCTGGTATTGTAACGTTGTTAAACAGATTGAATTCACAACAATAAGCCTGAGATCCGGCATGGTATTTCGCTTTTGTGTTGGAGCAAATATAACGCATATCAATGACTTCTTTACACTCGTTTAGTTCTGTTGTTGTAATTGGAAAGTACTGGTCCCTGTGTCTATTTATGGCCATAATTTCAATTGATGTGTCAATTATGATGAGAGTGTCATTTATGATCGCGGGAAAAGGTATTATACAAAACAGATCAAACGATTCTTGTTGTATTAGCGGAAATTTGATCTCAAATATGAGGTGATCATCAGTTGCTCCTCCCTTGGCTGTCAGAATTTTGTAAAAATGAAGCAAATCGTCCTGCTCCAATGGTAATCTTTGTGACGATGATAAATGATTTTTGATGTTTACAATTTCCCTTCTTAATTGAGTAGGTGACAGTAATAATGGACTGATGGTCCCATAATGTGCATCGGTTAAGGCAGGGGTTCTTAAACTTATGTAGTCCGAGGACCCCTTATCGAGCTAAATTTTTTTTGCGGACCCCATCCCAACTCTAGATATTTGACATATTTCTAAGCTTAATTTCTGACTCAATAATGACAAAGACACACAGGCTTGCCAACCGATGTCAAACTCAACCAGACATAAAATGACCGGTGATGGAACGAAGAACTTATATTTTGCTTTAATTTTTGCGGTTTTTAAAGGTATTTTCAACACTATGTATGTCCAGTTTTTGAAGATCTAAAAGTTAAAAAGCATGCAGACACTACTTTCTAATAAATATTGATACCTATACCATATATCTCTCTGCATTTTAACAAATCTTGCGCATTTATAGAGGCAAACATTTTTTATTAGGATTTTCATGCAATTGAAATACAAAATGAATAGAAATTGGGGAAATGTAAAAGAAATAAAAAAGTTTCAAATCAAAAATATGTACATTAAACTCAGACAAATATTTCTTGGTCAAAATAAAGCCTAGAAAATAATTTGGGGAAATTGGGGAAATGTAAAAGAATTAAGAAAGTTTCAAATCAAAATATGTACATAAACTCAAACAAATATTTCTTGGTCAAAATAAAGCCTAGAAAATAATTTTTTTTTTCATATATTTTTTAATAAATAATATAATAATAATAAAGCTTAAAATGAAAATTATTTTTTGATGACTATTGGTCGTTTTATAAGCGAAAAGTAAAAGTTTTTACTTAATGAGAAGGATGATGTTGTTTTCTTGAAACCATATCCACAATGTCGGGCTCTATATTCGGAAGTTTTATTCTCAGGTCCATAGGCGGCGACTATGGGGGGCAAAGCACTTTTTGCCCCCTCAAAAAATATTTTGAGGGGCCTCGCCCCCCCAATATTTTAGAGAGCAAAATGTTTTCTCACGTAGATGCTACCATCACTGCCATTCAAAAGAAACAATTTCATTTTGGTAATATTAAAATATTGATCGAAAATTTAAGCGAAACTATTGCAAGCTTGAGAGATGAATTCGCAGTGATTTGGAGTGAAATTGACAAAGAAAAAGTTTTCGTAGGCATTGAACTACCACAAGAAAAATGCAACAGAAATGTTCCAAAAAAGTTAGATGATTCGAATAATATGCTAAAGATTGTTTCCAAAACCACGAAAAAAAATTCAGAAGTCAATATGTACTATGAAATTATTGACAATATTGTGAATTGTTTGAAAGCAAGGTTTGACACGAAAGCTTTCACTTTTCTTAGCCATGCATTTTGCATGTATTCCGAAGATGCATTGAATGTAGATTTAAAGGAGATTGCGTTTGAATTCATAGAACGATGTGAAATTAGACGTAAAACATTTGCATTGTCATAACAAAAATTTTGTAATGTGTTGAACAATAAATTTTGAATCTTCATGTGTTTTCATTTTGTGTTTGTTGTGTTTTACTTTTACATTTTCATACATTTTCATGATCATGATTCTACAACCCCTCTCCCATGAAATATCAAGTTTTGGATGCCCTTATTTGCAGAGAATTCGGATTTTAGGAGTAACTAAAAGTTAGTTAAATTTCATTGAACTTTAGTTTCAAAGAAGTATCGCAAGATATAGCCAGGAGTATATCATGCTCTAATGTCGATAATTCCTTAGCAATACCAATACTAACGTCTGTGTTGAATGGATCCCTGATCCAGTCGTTACCAGAAACAGGACAGGGAAAATACTTCCGGAAGCTGCTTTTTAGAGGCATTAAATGTTCGATAAAAAGTAGGTGCGTTTTATTATCGAGCACTTAATTAGAAAATTCTATAAAATAGCTGAGTGTTGAAAAATACTCATACCTATACTTTTGAATGCGCTTTGACCATAATTCGGATTATTGTAATCGCTTCTATTTTAAATAGCTCAACACAGTTGGGACTTGTGATTTAGCTTCTATGTCAAATCGCACCAAAAAGTAGAATTTGTTCTATTTCTCTGCGATAAATTTTCTAGTGTCAATTTTGTACGCACTATTAACGTATAGAAAAAATATGGACGATATCGAACGTCCCAACTGTGTTTAGCTCTTCACTTCAACGTTGTAGGCTCAAATTAAAATTTACAAAAATTGATGATGTTATCAAACAGTGGGAAGAGTGGAAAGTTAGGTGCTGGGCATCCCGGGCTTACACAAAAGTAAATGCACACTTTGTTTTTTAAAAATATGTGCAATCATTCAAAAAGCCATGTTCATGTAGAATTTTTAATGAATTTGTTATTTAAATAAAGCGAAAAGTTTGATGATGTAAAATTGATGTAAAAATTGTTTCGCGGACCCCTGGAATGGCTTCCACACAATTAAGAATCGCTGGGTTAAGGTATTTAGTATAATATGTTCAATGCGCTGTAACCTTGATGCAATAAGTGATAGTTGCATCATCAGTGTACTAAAAATTTCAAATATCCTGGCTTTTTCGGATTCTTCTCCAACACGGGAGATGATTTTATTGACTTGTGTTTGAAAAGTGGATACTCGTTCTCTCATATCAAGTTCATCGTGTTTAATCTATATATTTATTCCTCAAAGATAAGCCTTAGTTGACGCTATCTAGAATAGCTACAGTAATAAATGACATATCAAATTGAAGTGCTCATCGAGCTGAGTTCGGCAAAATTATCAGATTCGAGATCGGTCAACAAAAACCGGAGATATCAGCGTGGAAAGATTTCCTTTTTTTTATAACTTTTACAAGCATTGCACTGATTAACAGCAAAAACCTTGCCATAGCGAGGAGAACAAAATCTACATACCTACTACTCTTTCTCTCTCTCTAATTGTTATTGTTTTCCAATTAAGCATTGTTGTCAATGAATAAGTGCGTGTGTGCATAATGTAAGTGGAGCTGATATTTGATGAGAAAGAGTAAATGAAAAACAACTTCGTGTTAGGGGATGTCCATTAATTACGTGAGCTAAAATAGGGGGGAGGAGGTCCGGCAAAATCTCACCAAATCTCATCTAGGGGGGGAAGGGGTCAAGGAAAACCTTACGTCAACTTTTTAATGCATAGAATTTACATTAAAAATTATAATTTAAATCTCATGGGAGGGAGGGGGGATCCCCCCCTTTGGAAAGGTTCGCCATTTTTATTATTAAAACTAAATCATTGAAATCGAGCGTAAGTGGGTGATTGTAAAAAAACTCTCGCTTTTTGTGTGTGGGGCATTACTTTGAACTAAATTTTACTTTACTCTTGAAACCAATTTTCTCAGGTCTACTCTTGAGCTTTCCACCCCATTTTTGAAAAATTCTAACTGCATGTTTTAAGAACCCTAGGATGAATATTTATGGATGAAATTTTATGGGGGAAAATCCATGTTTACATTGATGCCCATAATTCTGTAACGGCTGTATTGATTTCGAAAATGATGACGCCATATAATCACGGGCTATAATTATGGAATTCAAAACTTGATGTAAATGCTGCCATTTTTATTATATGTCGAATATGCCAATTTTTGGTGCAAATGTTCAAGTCTCAAAAAATCATTGATGGAAATGACATTTGGGGAATTTCTTGCCACTAACGTTTACGTCACAACCTCTTCTAACTGACCCACTAAAAATTTTGGGAATCGCTTTTAAAAAACTTCTTTATTTGAGGTTTTAAAGCATTTTCTCCTTCTGTGAAATTTCAAAAATATGAGTTAGGGCCTTTCTATCCGAGAGCGACGATATGTATGTGAAATGTTTAACTGATTTTGGTAAAAAACAACATGGCTCAAAGAAAAAACTATTTATTTTTGTTAGACGCATATTCTAATCATTTAAAACCGAGAAAATAAAGGGACAAATTACATAGTTAGCCTCTACCGCGATATATGAGGGGTTTAGAATAATAGAGTAAATAATTTTTTTTCGACAAAACGCGGAGCAGGAAATAGTTGATGAAATTTATTATTATATATTAATTTTTTTTTTTTTAAGAAAATTTCATGAGAAAAATGTCCCTCCTTTTGCAAAATCACATATGTACTTACTATTAGTACAGTCATTTGGTTAAAAAAAAATGAGGTTGCCTGGAAAGTTTTCCGGGAATTTTGAAAATTGGTAATTTTTATAGATTTCGATGTGCTCTCTCCGAATTTCAATTTTGCGACCTCGTATCTTTGCCGCTTGCGCCACCATATTAAAAAAATGGCGCCAAAAATCAGTTTTTTGACAATATCTCTTTTCCGACTCATTTCACGATAAAAACATATATTTAAAAAACGAAACTAGAGAAAATTGCCTACAATTTATGTTTTCATCGCTGCAAAGTGTACTTCCACATACGTTTTGGCCAAAACACTCATATCCACACCACTTTGAGGTAGAGTAAGCGACGCGTTTTTTTTATCGTGGTATCCCCAGTAGGCCTAATCCACATGCAATTTAGTATACCAAAGTTGAGTGCATTCTTCTTCGTTTCGCTGTTCTTGATGGACCAGGTGGTGCGAGTTCATTGTTTAAGAATCGATTGAAACGTCACAGACCGAAAATTCTTCCACATCACCCGCGATGGGATTATCATCTTCGATCTCGATATCATCATACGTTTGCTCGGAAGTAGTCTCCTCGGCAGTATTATTTAAGTTCAAATCCTTCTGAATTTTTGTGGTCAGTTCTGCTCCCAGAAGCGCTGCACATAACTCGAGTCGTGGCAAAGTCTGTTTTTTGATGGGTGCTACGCGAGACTTTGCCCACAGAAGATTTACTCGAGTCACTCCATGCCGGGATGTTGAACGTAGTTTCTTTGCTGAAGATGTGTCTCGTAAATGTTGAATTGTTTAACATTTTTACGTCACTTCATTTGTCGTCCCAAGCTAAGTTTGTTTGCCATAATTCTTGTATGAATATCTTTGCTGTTACAACTGCAGGTCCGAGAATTCCCAAAGCATCAAAAATTCGTGCTATTTCTGAAGTGATGCTGCGCTTCGTGAAAATATTTGTTGTAATAACCTTTGTCCTTATGCAGAACTGGTCAGTTTTTGGTAGCCACGTCAAACCCAAAGTCTTGATTGATGGAGATTCATCATCTGTAAAGTCCAAGTTGACCTCCTGGTCCTGAAGTGGAATGCCTTGTAATAGTTGAGTGTGATTTGCGCACCACCTTCGAGGCTTAAATCCCGCCTCGTTTAGGCATATCTTCAGCTGTGCTTGCTTTTCAATTGCTGTTGCAAGGGTGTCAGAACCGGTGAGTCCGTCATCTACATAGAAGTCATCATGTAGAGCCTGCGCCCCCAATGGATATTTACAATTGTTTTTGGTTGCTAAGTATTGCAAACACTTTGTAGCCAAATATGGTGCTGAGCTTGTTCCGTATGTTACAGTGTTCAAACAAAATATTTTTATCTCTTCGGATGGATGATTCCTCCAAAATATTAACTGATATTTCCGATCACTTTGATTGATGAGTATTTGTCTCTACATTTTTTTGATGTCCGTGGAAAATACATACTTGTGTAGACGGAATCGCAGAAAAATTGTGATGAGTTCACTTTGCACTGTAGGTCCTGTATGTAGGATGTCGTTAAGTGATAATCCGGACGATGACTTTGTTGATGCATCGAATACCACACGTAGTTTAGTTGTAGTGCTATCCGGCTTTAGCACACAATGAAGGGGAATGAAATAATTTGATTCTAGAATTTCATGAGGGTGTGTTTCCGTCATGTGTCCTAAGCTTTCATATTTCTTCATGAAGTTTATAAATCTGTCTTTAAACTTTAATTTTTCTCCAGACGTCTTTCTAAGGCGAGGAATCTGTTATAAGCTATATTCCTTGAATCGCCTAATGTTTGCTTGCAAATGGTAGCTTGACAATAAATCGGCCTTCACTTGATCGCTCGACATTTTGTATAAAATGAATTTCGCAAACTTTTTCCTTTGGGCTTAGTGGGTTTAGAGTATCCTGCGACTCTTCTAGTTTCCAAAAGCGTTCGAGTAGTTGATTAGTGGACTCGTCATCATTACTGTATACACCGCAAGTAACATTTCCATATCGGGAGTGATCTACCATTCCGCTGACCACCCAACCAAAAACCGTGTTTTGTAGAGTTGCTAGATGATCTTCCAACTGAATTTGTTCATGTAGGACCAGTTTGTGATAAAACTTTGCTCCTAGAAGAACGTCGATTTTTTCAGACTTGTTGAAATCTGGGTCTGCTAACGATATATTCTCTGGAAGTGGCCAAGCTGCTACATCGAAGTCCTGAGTTGGCTGAGCAGCTACTATATGCGGTAGCACAAAGGCGAATTTTCCTATTTTTGACTGTATTATGACGTTGACGCGGCGTGTAGAATAGCGCGTTCTGCGACCTATCCCTTCAATGCAAATCGATGTATTTGTGTTAGAGATGGCTAAACGTTTGACGAGTTGCTCCGAAATAACGTTGATTTGTGAGCCAGAATCTAAGATGGCTCTTATCTCATCACTTCGTCCATTATTTGCCTTTATATTATTTGCTTGCTATGTTCAAGATTTGATGCTGTTAGTGTTGCTGATGGTTTTGGTTCATCTGTGTTAGTTAGTGATTTGTTTAAGGAAGATGCCTGTCCCCTTACTCCTTCTAAGTGGAGAAGAGTGTTGTGCCTTTGCATGCATTTGCTGCAGCTATGTGATAGACACGTTTTTGCGCTATGACACATCGCTTCTGGTTTTGAATCCATTTCAGGCGTTCCGATGCGGAAAGTTTAATGAATCTTTCGCAATAAAACAGTGGGTGGTTTCCCTGCTTGCACAATACACAGTTATGTTCCTTTTGAGATGTCAGCATTGATGTTGAAGTTTTTGTGGCATTAACTTTATCCTTTTGTCCTATTGCTTCTAAAGTTTGAAACCGTTTGGCCAAAAAATCCTGAAATTCCTCCATCGATTGCATTGCTCTTGGATCTTTAATTGCTTGCTCGTATAACATATGAGTATGACGATCTAGTTTCTTTGTTAAAATGTGAACTAGTAAAGGTCCCCAAGAACTTGTGTTTATACCCATGTTGTTAAGGGCCAGTAAACTTTCATGAATGCAATCATGAGAGCTTTTTATTGATTTAGCGTCAGGACTTATGTTCGATTGGTCAGTTAACCTTTGCAATAGTACGTGTGCAAGTCTTGCAATAATTTACAAGCTGTTGTGTAGTTTTCTACAGTCAAGCTCAGGTGTCTAATAAGCCGCTCAGCTTCGCCATTTATGTTAGCCTTTAGGTACCACATTTTTTGAACTTCAGGTAATGCTTGCTCATGAATCATTTTTTGAAAAATATCAAAAAGTTGTTGCCATTTTAAATAGTTTCCATCAAATGAAGGAATAGTTACTTTCGGCAGATCTAGCGCTAATTGTTCCCTTGCATTAGGCCTTTGAACGGACATATCACTATTGTTTTCTAAAGTGCTACGTTGTTCAAAAATTTGTGCTTCCAATTCTATGTATGCGTTCATATTGTATCCTTTTGCTTCAGGATCGTCACAGTAATTTTACATAAGAGTAGGGGTAAGTGGGCGCCCTGCGTCATCGAATTTTACCAGAAATTTCAATGCTCCATAATTTTTTTAAAGGAGTTGCCGACGGTTAATTCCTTCGAATTCTTATCGAAAACATAGTTTTTTATCACCCCCCGCAACCCCCACCCCCTCCAAGAACAGGGTCATAAAGTACATAATTACTTTTCATTTTAATTTTTTTCACTTATAAAAATTAGAAGTTGAACATTTTGACAGTTTTCAGTTTTTCAGCTGTCAATTTATGTTTCGCAATTTGGCAGCATTGTTTTGAAGGCGAACTTGTACTTTCGCCAACCATAATACAGAGCCATGGGCGAGTCGCCAAGTAAGGCGACTCGCGAACGGTAATAGGTCTATTAGATATTTTTTCCGCTTACTTTCGCCGCGAAAGCTCTTTATGACATACACGCTTAAACCAAATATTTTGGATTGGATCAAAAAACAATTGGACATAAGCGGTTTCTTGGAACGCAAGAAACAACGCATCGAAGATATGAGGATAAGGTATATAAGTGAAATAAAAAAACTTTATTTTTCCATACATGAAGATTTACTTATTTTTTTTTAAATGGGTCTCTTATTAAATATGAACGATTTTTGACCATTATTTTAACTTCATCTAATGAATCAACACTTTCCAAGCAACCTACAACATTGAGGTAACACACGTGCCAACAAAGTTTTCCCAGTATTGGAATCAATGGAAAAAGCAATCTTTCGGTGTTGTCATACCAACACCTAAAAATAGTTCGGGATTCACCAACAGAAGTTCCATTACTTCACGTTATTCACGAATTTGCTCTGATAGGCCACCAATCACAGAGTAGTAGTGGTGGCAAACTATCGATAGCACTATCGATACTATCGATAGTCTTAAATTTGTTGCCACTATCTTTAGTTTTCTAAGACTATCGAATATTTTCACTATCGAACCTTTGCCACTATTGCAATTTCAATTGGGTTTTCTACATTCCAGCTACATTCAAAGCAACAAAATTTTAATGGTTTTATTATTTAATAACAATAATTGAACGATAAATTTGCAAATTTCGACGAAAAATAGATTTTTTCGATTTTTTAAATTTTTCGGTCATTTTCCCATTGCATTATACTATTTTTTCCCCCATTTATCGAAAGTACAGAACAGAACTCCGTAGGAGGTGTAGTTTTCAGAGAAATCGCAGTTAAAAATTTTGTTTTTTTTTTTTAAATTAAATTTAACAACAACCTCTAAATATTTCCGTTTAAGAAAATTACTACTTTTGTCCAACACTAAGAAGTATCTTTTGCCCAAGTTTCAGCTTCTATCTGTCTATTTTTTTGTCAAAGAAAAAAGTTTAAAATCGAATAAACCGGTCTTCCATAATTTTTTCTTTAAGGTTACGTTGAAAATGGTAAACCAAAAAATGTAGATCTTTTTATTTCCTACAACTTTTATATTCAACTTTTTTCATTACGATGCTTGTTCGACAATATTCCGCTGTCAGAGTGCTGTAACTATAATTATTTTTTTCTCATTTTTACGACTAATTCTACTGGAATAAAAATGTCGATGCAATATGTTTTTTAAATAAAAATAATTGGTAGTAGTTGAAAAAAATCTAGACCTTTTCTAATGTCACTACTGCAGTGACAATATTAAATTTTTTTTTATTCTTTAAAGTAATCTAACTATCGATAGTCTATCGATAGTTTCCAGAAACTATCGTCCACTATCGATGGTCAGGACTATCGATAGTTTGCCACCACTACAGAGTAGGTTACAAGCAAGTCTATGATCATTTTATAAATTATAGGAAAAAAAAATAAAGCAAAATAGGTCACTTGGCACTATTCGTGCAGCTTGTGGGGAAAAGTATTGGCAAATGCAGATCATGGCATCTCTGAATTCTCAATTGAAATTTAATCTTGATAGTTTGTATTTATTAAGTTGTTAAAAAAAAATAAAATTGAATTGTGTTTATTGCACACATTTTCTATTAATTTCAAAATAAATGTATTTTCCACTTCTGGGCTCCATTGCAAATATATTTTTTTATGAATACAATGCATATGTTACCGGCAAAACTAGTTTTTAAGCCTAAAGATGTGCAATGAAATTTTAATGCAAGAGCACTGTGGTTAGTGAAGTCTACGACAGCAGCAAAGTCAGAAACAAAATTTGGCAATTTCATTGTATACTTGGCAAGTCGTAAGTGAGGGTAATTGGGCGGCCTATGGCCGCAGTTCAAGATTTCCATCCTCTAATATGTCCAACAGCGGCTTCGCTGCGGTTCAGTCTATAATATATACAACCCTGGCTTCGCTATTCACAGTACTTTTACATAAAAATTAAATTGCATACTTTTAGGCCTTCAAATAAACTAGTTTGGCATAGGAAAAACTAGTTTATCCTAAGGACTAGTTTAGCCGGTGACACATAGACAGCTGATTCCGTATTGAAAGTGCGTGCAGTTTCGATCTTAACATAAGGAAATGACATTTGTGAAAATTTAACGAAACTTTTTGTTAAGTACATACGCCCAGTTCACGATCCGGTGCATATGGTCTTCAAAAGAGCATATGGAAAATAGTATTGCAAAGTTTGCAATCGCAACAACAAAATATACACATTTGCACATGCTACGGTGTAGCAAAAATGCATTTGTAGCATTTGTAGCAAATTCAGATGCTACACTGATTGACATTCAGTTAGCTGACATCTGAGAAAAATAAAAGCTCACAATTGAAATTTGAAATTGCAAAAATCCATAATTTTATCTTTTTCGTTTTTGGATGCCATAGTAAGGCTTATTTTATTAATTAAATAATTTAAAACAGAATTTAATTAGACAGAATTCAAGCAGTTTTTTTGTTTTGCAACAAAACCGGGCTAATGTAATTTAATATACGATTTGTGTGTATTTGTATATGTAGTTGCATAAGCTGGCTTCAGTCAAGGCCTGCATGATTTAGTTGAGCCTTAAACAACGCGCTAACGCCAACATATTCGCTTTTCCAATTTTGACAGAGCGTTGATAGTTGATTTGTTTTTAATTGAGTTGATTTTATTTCCTTCCTTCCTTCCATAACTATATTAGTTAAATCATGATTCAAGGCATGCATGTTTTAGGCTCAGTTCACACAAGCATTGAAAAAACGTGCGTTGCAACGCGCGTCGGTTTTGTCAATGCTGGAATTATTCTAAAACACGCATTGATATGTGGCTCATTGCATATACATATGTATGTATATACTTCTGTGTTATGCTGAAATGCTCGTTAGCCTGCGCATGTTGAAAATAAGCTCGTGTGAACCGAGCCTTAAGCTAAAAACACAACTGGGACGTGCAATTTATCTGTGTCAAATCGCACCAAAAAATAGAATTTGTTCTATTTCTCTGCTATAAATTTTCAAGTGTAATTTTTTACTCACTGCTAACGTATAGGAAATATCTGGGCGATATTGCACGTCCCAACTGTGCTTAGCTCTTTAGTTGGGCCTTTAATTTGATTCTAGTGCATTCATGTAGAACAGCTTTAAAGATATGGCAACACTGTAAAACGTAAGAGATTATATCAGCAGTCACTTGGCGCGTCTATTTTTTTTTAGCAAAGTGTCAGTGATTTAAAATTAGTAGATTGGAATAAAATACATTTTCCTTTTTTTATATTCCCTCAAGTCTAAATAAAAAGTTTCCGTGAAAATGTACATAAAGTCGGTTATCATCGATGGGTTCAAATCCTATGGTCGTCGAACAGAAATTCATGGATTTGACAGGGAATTCACTGCTATCACAGGCTTAAATGGGACTGGCAAATCAAATATATTGGACTCGATTTGTTTTGTTTTAGGAATAATGAATTTGGGCCAGGTAAAAGGAAGTGATATGGTTCTAATTGTTTTAAGTCTTATCGTTCATGTATTTATAGGTTCGAGCCGCATCTCTTCAGGACTTGGTATACAAATCTGGACAAGCTGGGATCTCGAAGGCGACTGTGACATTAATATTTGATAACACTGATCCAAATCTGTGTCCGTTAGGCTATGAAAAGTGTCGTGAAATCTCTGTGACACGTCAAATTGTAGTGGGCGGAAAAAACAAATATTTGATTAATGGAAAGTTGGTGCAAAACAAAAAAGTATCGGACTTCTTTTGCTCCGTGCAGCTGAATGTTAACAATCCAAATTTTCTAATCATGCAAGGTCGGATAACAAAAGTGTTAAACATGAAACCGCAGGAGGTGAGTACCTATAGAGCTACTAAATATAGGTGTAAATGAGAAGCGCCGCAGGTCAATATGTTCTATGAGGGAAATTCAATTTTTCTTTAATTTTTTTTGTTTCAAACGTATTTAATACTTTCAGACACATGAAAAAAAAAAAATGCTGGTGCAAGGAGAGCTCACAATATTAATATTTCCTGGTTGCTCGTCTAGCATTTTAGTTTTCCATTACAAAGGAAAGAATGTTTTACTAGACAGGGTCGTCTATATCCTGAAAAAAATCTAACATAAACGGGACCAATCTCATTGGAAATGCATAAAATTTTACATAAAAAAAATTTTAACATTTTTTTGTGATGTTAACATTTCGTCAGTTAACTTTCACCGACAGAGTAGGAATATTTCAAAGATTGGAAAAAAATGGTTTTTATTTAAAAAATTTTCTTTCCAATGGGCTTTGTCTCGTTCGTGTAAAATTTTTCTTACACGAGATATAGACGAAACTGCCTAATGAAGCATTCTTTCCTATGAAAAAATAAAAAGTTCAATGAGCCACCAGAAAATATTAATATTATGAGTTCTAACAAAATTCATGCATTTGTAACTATTAAACCTGTTTGAAAAAAAAAAAAAAAAAATGTAATCAATAGAATCATACTATGAATTAAGAATTTTAGGTGAATTTTTATTAGAAGAGTCTATATAACTGGTTGTGGTATGGTGTAATGTTATGGTTCCAAAAACGATCTTTAAAACGATAAAACGTTAATATCCCGAGATTTTCGGCAAGGTTTTAGATAATATCGGGTTCAAAATCCATTTTCGACCTCTGTCCATCGATTGGTGCATAACATTTTTTTTTCGAAAATAGACCGAAATTTGTCATTTTTGGGACTCGAAACCACCTCTAATGATGGTCAAAATTCATTTTCGACCTCATTTTTGGGACACGGAACCACGTCTGATGATGGTTAAAATCAATTTTCGACCTCTTTCCTTCGATTGGTGCTTAAAAAAAATTTCTTAGCTTAGCCCCCCCTAGCGCTTCATTTGCCCCCCTAGCGCTTCATTTGCCCCTAGCGTTTTATTTGCTCTTCACACGTTTTTTAGGAAACTTCAAAAACAAAAGCAATTAGAAAATTATATTTATAGTTTATACTACTAAGGTTTAAAGTTTATTTTTTTTAAACAATAACAATTTAAAATAGCTGTACTCTGCGATCTTTCATTTATAGACTCAAGACGTTTGTGCTCGAAAGCCAGGAACGATAAATTATTCAGCCTATCAGTCAACATGCCTATTCGTTGTGGCCGTATAATTCGTGTTAATGCCGAAAATGACGATTCGTATACTTCCGTTTCAGCCGGGAAAGTTTCGATGGTTGCAAAAAGATTGTACACTTTTTCCATTACTTGACGCACCTTATACAGCTTCGTCAGCACCACCGTCTTAATATTTTTTTGTTCCGGCTTTTTAAATTTTTTTAATTGATAATTCTCCGAACGAATTCTATCTATATATTCTTTGGCAATTTTGAGCTCAATTTCACTTGGTAACTGGATGCCCAAATCGGCCAATGGGTGCAGCTTTTCCAAATCCATTTCATCAGCTGTATCGATAGCTGTGAGAATGCCATTGTTTGTAACAAAGCGATTGGTCATTTCAATTAATACAATATCGATTGTTTCGTAGAATGTTGATTTCAGCATGATGATCGATTCGCTTCGTTCACCCAGTGTTTCTTCAACAACTGACTCTTTCAGCATTTTTGACTGCTGCCTATTCCGAATTGGACGATTTGAGGCGTGAGCTGATTATGTGGGCTTTAATTGTTCCAACAGATCTATCGTTTGAAAATAGTATTGATCGAAACTATTTTGTGATCTCATTTTTTCAAGCATTGTAAAAACAGCTCTAATGAGTGGCATAGCATCTTTGTATCCCATTGTTCGCCCTTGAATCGCTTTCGTTACTGGTTCAATCGATTGCAATAAATCCTTCATAAACACTAATGTGAACACAAATTCCAACGACAATCACGTGTGACAAACCGACTGCTATTGCTACTTCATCACCATCGAATCGTTCGCCAATCATTTGAGGCAAAGTATTCATAATATGGATATAGTTTTCAAAGATGGATTTAGAAAAACGTAAATGGCCAACCCAACGAGTTTCGATTAATTTCAAAATGGAATGGCCTTCATAATGTTGTTGTACTTTGTGGCGACGGAAAAATTTCGCAATATGTTTTGCCCGAAAATATTAAAATACGTATAAGCACACTAGATATTCATATAGTTTACACAAAAAATAATCTTATTTCTCAAATACTTTTTTCTATGTATTTTGGGGCGTAGATTCCAAAAATACTAATAATTTTTTTTCTTCTTAAGAATCGTTTTCGAGATATCCACAAAAAAAATATACATATCGGTCATTCTTTTAATAAACGCACACTTTGTATTTTTGGACGATTTTGAACATTTTTTGAAACGAAATATCTCAAAAACTATAAGAGATAGGATGAAAAACCATTGATATAATAATAATAATAATAATAATAATAATAATAATAATAATAATAATAATAATAATAATAATAATAATAATAATAATAATAATAATAGAGTTTAATAATAATAATAGAGTTTAATAATAATAATAGAGTTTAGCTACTACAGCTATTAGCTTTCTTAGCAATTTAGCTTGAAGCTTTAAAACCAAGTAAAAAGCTTATATATTAAAGGAAATGAAAAAATTATACATACAATTAATTTGTTATATATTTATAATTTTTTCTTAGCTTTATCGCACTTTCTCAACATACCCACCCAGATCATATGTATATAAACATACAAATGCATTAATGTAATTGTATGGATTTATTTATATGATCTAAAGCATAAATGTTAGAAAAAATTTACCCATCATGCGGTGGGGCTCGGACAACACAAACTTAAAGACCAACAACCATTAAGCTACAAAATTAACTATAGTTATTTTTCAATCTAAGCTTGAGTTGACCTTTTGACAAGCTAATATTATATATATCGCAATTATTAATGAGAGTAGTCATGCGATTAAAAGGAGGTGTAGCCATATAATTAGTTCTACTAACTGGTTGGTAAAATATCTGATATGAGTTACGATTACTGTTAAAATGAATACATTTCAAAAGGTGTTATATTGAAAATATTTTGAGAAAAATTTTTTTAATTAAAAAAATTAATGTTTAAACAAATTTATTTAAATTTTTTTAATTTTTTTTATAAAGTTATAGTATTTCTAAACAAAAATGATTAAATGGTTTTTCATCCTATCTCCTATAGTTTTTGAGATATTTGGATTCAAAAAATTTTCAAAAACGTCAAAAAATACAAAGTGTGCGTTTGATAAAAGAATGACAGATACATTCATACATAATTAAAAAAATAAAAAAAAAACAAATATGCACAGTCTCAAAGTCCAAGCCTAAATTTAACAGCACTGTTGGATTTATCTTTTATAGGGAACAATTGAACATATAAGACAATAAAATATATTTTACGAATTAGTTCCTTATTTAATTACATAGTCAATGGCCTATATGCGGGAATGTTTGAAAATATGGAAATTACCCATTTTCATTGATTTTAGAATAGCACTCACAGATTTTGTCCGACTTGGACAAAATTACACTTCAAATATTTGTAAAATAATATTTTTGTGTTCAAACGGAGTAATTGAAATTTAGTGACTTTTAAAAAAGACCAAAAAAGTAGCTTTTTGTGAACTTTTATCGCTTGTAACTCCATCCAAAATTTTTCAAAAAAAACGTTATATATAGTAAAATT
The DNA here is from genome assembly GCA_963662105.1 of Meiosimyza platycephala. Taxonomy (NCBI): domain Eukaryota; kingdom Metazoa; phylum Arthropoda; class Insecta; order Diptera; family Lauxaniidae; genus Meiosimyza; species Meiosimyza platycephala. The sequence goes on along the minus strand of OY759211.1, from coordinate 63,270,666 downwards.
TTTTGTGCCCCCCAAGCAAAGTCGGGTAGGTACGGGCCTGCGACCCTATCTTTTGTACGCTTAGCCCATTTACTACCATTGTACTCGCTTGAGTACAAAAAATTGACAAAAATTATTTGGTAAAAATGTCGAAACTATAAAAACTTTTTCATTAATTTCCTTTTTTATCCCTCCTGCGACGTATTGGCATGACTTTTTTTCCATTCGCAAAATAAAAATGATTGGAGAAAGTCCCGTAGAATTTATTTATTTATTTATGTATTTAACCATACAGACTATATAAAACTATAACTAATTAAGTAGTATAAATAAATTTATTCTAAATAAATAAAAACTTACAATAAAATTTACTAACTAAATGGAAAAGTTATATAAGCGAATACATCTTGCAATAGGTTCGTTTAATGCATAATTTGTTCTATGAATTCGATCTTCAAACATAGGTACGGTTAATTCTTAAGTTTCTATTAGGAGCATATAAGGTGAATATATTCGAAACTTCTTGGCATTTAATTTTACCAGATAAAACATGAACAAATAACAAAGAACTATAACTATCGTTTAATGGCTGTAATCCAAGAAGCTTACGCCTTGCAAGTTGCAACATACACTCACGGTCAAAAAACCCGCAGACTTGAATTTTGCAAGAAGTTTTATATTTTGATGCGTAAAATAATGTCTACTCTTGTTTAACGGTTTTAAGTTTGTTAGATACTGTTACTAGGGACAAGTTTTGCGTATTTTCAGAACTGTCCACTTAACAATAATAAATTCTAGGAACCTTTTCCAAATATACACATAATTGCTAGTTTTATAATCAGAAATTACAACTTATTTATATGAAAAAATACATTGTCATATTTCAAGACGATTCTGCACCTTGTCATCACTCGAAGCCGGTAAGTGTCCCACTCACAATAAATATTTTTTACATTTTTTTGATAGATTTACTATAGATTTGAACTATTTATTTTTGCATAGGTAAAGGAATATAAGGACTTTTTGAGAATTGAGTCAGTCGATGGCCCGGTAACAGCCCCGACCTCAATCCCATTGTGAATGTTTGGGCCATTTTAAAACGCAAAGTTCGCCAACAAAACCCTAGTAATAGTCCAAAGTTAAAGGAAATAATTGAATCCACTTGGTACAACGATATTTTAATGGAATTAATACGGAAGCTCTAAGAGAGCATGCCTTTTCGAATGGAAAGCGTCATCAAGGCAAAAATAGGTCCTGCGCGGTATTAAAATCAGTTTTACCGTATTATTTAAAATAATTAAATAATAAATAATTAAAAATGCGTAAAAAAAACTACAATAAACAATGTATTTTTTCATCTAAATAAGTTGTAATTTCTGATTATAAAACTAGCAATTATGTGTTTATTTGGAAAAGGTTCCTAGAATTTATTATTGTTAGGTGGACAGTTTTGAAAATACTCAAAACTTGTCCATAGTAACAGTATCTAACAAACTTAAAACCGTTAAGCAAGAGTCGATATTATTTTACTCATGAAAATATAAAACTTTTTGCAAAATTCAAGTCTGCGTTTTTTTTGACCGTGAGTGTATGTGTCGTGTTTTGCGATTTTTTAGTTTTTTGGAAGTTATTTGCTTGTCGGCTGGCTACAAAGTGTATTCAAAAAGTTTTATGAAGTTGGTTTTATGAAATAGTGGGATTGTATCTATAAAACAAATTCAAAACAAAAAGCTTACTCAAATTTTTTATAATCAAATGATATTGTAACCTTAAATTGGCCGCCCTACTCACCAGATCTTAACATTATTGAAAATGTTTGAGGTTGGCTAACCCGTAAGGTCTACGAAGGAGGAATACTGTACGAAACTCTAAGGATGAGCTTATTGATGGAATAAAAGCAGCACGGACCAATGTTTCTCTTAATTATTTAAATCTCAATGAAATATAAAATTTACGAAGTTATTGCAAATAACGGTAAACGTACACATTTTCAAATAAATATTCAGATAAAACAATTACAATAAAATCAAATTTATAATTCAAGCAATTTATTTTTGTATTATTTATAGAGCAATTAAAAAGTGGTTCTATTCTGCTGAACCAAGAAAAAAAAAAGAATTTCATACATGATTAGAAACAATTAAAGAAAAGTACCGTTATAGTGCATTAGGACTTGATTTTTTGTCTTGAAGTAGTACATTACAAGTGCTATTATATTTCTGAAAAGTTGGAATATTTATTGCTTCTGCATTCACAATTTATAGAGATTTTTTGCTTAAAATTCAGTTGGTTCTATCCTGATGAAACACAGTGTATCTTTTCTTTTTCGATACATAGCCCTTAAAAAAAGTTTCAGCCAAATCAAAAATGTGTCGTCAGAAAAGTGTTCAGTTTGTAAAAGATCGTCCCATATAGAAGACGAGTGTCTTAAGAAAAATTTTTTTAGAAAATAGCACATATGTACTTCTTACCATTTTACCCACGTGGGTTCAGCTTATAAAAAGTATTAGTTATTTATATTGTATATTTTATTTTTTGTAACTTTGTGTTATTGTTTTAATTGGGATTAATAAAACCAAAAACAAAAAATTTCGTTTAGTTTGAATTCACTTTCTGAATTTTTTACGTATCGAGACTATAAGTCTATAGATTTTGATTCGCTTTGTAGTGATCTTTCTTTGATACAGTGGAATGCTTCCTGGAATTTTAATACAGTTAATGAAAGATATGATTTTTTTTTTAAATACATAAAATAGTGTTTTTAATATACACGCACCACTTCGTACTGCTAGGATTACAAATGTATCTGTAATGTATCTGTAAATGTATCAGGCAAAGAAATCGCACTGCCAGCAATTTGGAAGAGGAATACAGAGTTGCCAGAAACGAAGCCATCTCTGCTGTCGGGCTGTTTAAACAAATATATTAAATACGTGAGTACAAACTAACGCATCCACGCATCTGTAGAGAAATTTTTGAAAATATAGATATCTGTAATAAAAACCGCAGTATGTAAAATCGACCACGATCTTTTAATTTAACACTTTCTTATTGAAAGTGTAAATCAGCTCCTGAAGTGCAAACTATGCAGAATGAATTAGAAGGCAGAAACTTTTTCAATATTATTGAGTTTAATGCAGTCACAGAATCTGATGTTGACATAACTATAAGAATTTTGGGTTTGCCAGCGCTGCTATTAAACTACTAAAAAGTTACTTAATTAATCGCTACCAGCTTGTTATATGCAATAATAAACAGTCTAGCTTGGAAATACTTCAATCTGGAGTGCCACAAGGCTCCATTCTTGGTCCTGTTTTGTTTAGCATGTTTATTAATGACATTATATCATGTTGTAAGGATGTTTCTATTCATCTGTATGCTGACGATGTACAGGCGTATTTATCACGGCCAGTTGGCCTTAGTGAAGACCTGTGCTTTCGAATGAAAGATGACCTTGATGCGATTTCCCTTTGGGCAAGTCATAAAAATTTAAACCTTAATGCTGGCAAAACTAAAGCAATAATTATAGCCCACAATTCAATGCTTAATAGGCATTTTCCCCCTCTTTTCATGGAAAACACACTAATAATATATGAAAAAACAGTTACTAGCTTAGGCTTTATATTAAACTCTAATCTCAGTTGCTCTAGTCATATTAATTATACCATTAGCAGAGTTTATTTTGTATTGAGAAAATTATGGGCGACGGCCCCCTTCGTTCCACAAAATATAAAATTTCGCTTAGTGAAATCGCTAGTAGTGCCAATACTATCTTTCAGTGAGCTAGTTTACTGTCATCTGGATTATGCATCACTTCAGAAATTACAGCTTGCGGTTAATAACATAGCGAGATATGTTTTCTCAAAAAGCAGGTGTGATCATATTTCGCAATATTCTGTGAAAATACTTAACTGTACGCTTCCAATCTATCTAAAGATGCGAGATTTGATTTTTCTGCATAAATTGATTTACACAAAAAATCCAAATTACTTGTTTACCAAGCTTAATTTTTCACAATCTTCAAGAACTTGCAACCTCATTTTGCCTTTGTTTAAGTATACTATTACTTCTAGAATGTTTTTTGTTAGTGTTGTTAAACTCTGGAACTCTTTGCCAAATACTATAAAATGCCAAAGCATTCCTAGGTGCTTCAAATCTGCGGTTAAAAACTTTTTATTAAATAATTCTTAGTATTCTTTCTTTCTCATCTAAGTTTTCTTTATTTATCTTTTATTGTTAAATTACACCTATAACTTATAAATATCTAAGCTAAATATTTTCAACATATAATTAAAGTTTTCGAAACATGTATTCTTTAACTGTAATTTATGGTAATGTACAAGAAAGACCAAAGTCTTATGTACTAGTTTAATAATTCAATAAATCAAATCAAGAAGCATAAAATCAAGTACTACTGGGGAAGATGGTACTTCTGTTAAGTTCTTAAAGCCAGTGTTACCTTTTGCTATTAGTCCTTTACGCACATAATCAACCACAGTTTTACAAGCTCAAAGTTTCCAAGCTTGTGGAAATTGGCTAGAATTATTCCTATTGTCGAAAAGCCTGCAGCATTGGAGCCAAATGACCTTAGACCCATAAATATACTGTCGTCCGTATCTAAAAACTGTGCGTCCTTGATTGCTAATCAGATACTTGTTTATATAAACAGATATAATCTTGTTTTACCCTTGCAGTCTGGATTCCGTCCAGGGCATAGTTGTTCTACTGCAGTAGTAAAAATTCTTGGTGAATTAAGAATCTCATATGATAATGAATTCCTGACAATGCTCGCAGGTCTTAGTACTGTGTCCACTTTTATTTACCCTCTTAATGATATTTTTTCTGTATGTAAAAATGTTATTATACATGCTTATGCTAATGATCTGCAACTCTAACTGTCACAACCTCTTGGTCTTATTGAAGACCAATAGGTGAAACGGGACACCTTTGAATCGACTACTCGAAATTTTCAGAGCAATGTGTTATTTTAATACTACATATAATAAATAAGTCCCAGAAAAGTTTTTATAAATAACTATTATTATGATTGTTGTAAGCGATTTAAGTTTTGGATGAACTTTTTTTTGGAAATCATATCAATAAAGTGTTTTTCGACTATTTGCTATGATACAATAACACTAGTTTACGAATTTGGGCTTCATCTGAGATCTGGTTTCTCATAAAATTTTTACGATGTATTTTGGGGCGTGGATTCCAAAAATACCAACCATTTTTTTTCTTTCTTAAGAATCGTTTTCAAGATATCTCCAAAATACCCGTTTTTTGGCACTTTTTTCATTTATTTTCGACTCAAATACAATGTACACCATTCTAAAGATATTTTCTAATAGTATGCTGTTTGAGTGAATCGAATTAGAATTGATGGAGTTACAAGTGATCAAATTTCAAAAAAAGTTACTTTTTTATCTATTTTAAAAGTCACTAAATTTCAATTGCTCTGTTTAACCTTAGAACCGTGTTTGGGGTACTGGAGGCCGCAAACGATTTTCAAAAGAGAATTAATTTTACAAACGTGTACATTTCATTGCTTGAATACACGTATAAATAACAAACATACATATGTAAATATGTACAAATAAAATTAGTTCAGCTACATATTTCCAAAAAAATTTAAGTATTCTTTAGATCAGCGATTCTTAAACTGTGGTCCGCGGACCCCTGGGGGTCCGCGAAGCTATTCCAGGGGTCCGCGAAGCTATTCCAGGGGTCCGCGAAACTATTTTGACATCAATAATTTTATATCATCAAACTGTTCGCTTTATTCAAATAATTCATTTATAAAAAATTCTGCATGGCCATGAGTTTTTAAATGATTGCATATACTATATTTTTAAAAAACAAAGTGTGCATTTACTTTTGCTCAAACCCAAGATGCCCAGCATCTAACTCTAAAAATATAAAGTATGCGTTGATTTTCAAATTTTGAGTTTATGAATAGTACAATTTTTCCGCGTTTCAATTTAAGAAATATATTTTTATTTCATTTCTGTGTGCTGTGTGTTACATACACGTACGTGTGGTGTCTGCAGTTGTGATTAATTTCCGATTACTTCTCCCAGCTACGAGTTCAATTTTCCTGGCTGCAGCTGTTACATACATCATATTAAATCCTTTTAAAAAGTATTTGACCCAACTCTATTTTGTATTATATATTTTAAAAACGCTATTCGTCATTTATATTTTTGTAGTTATACTTTAATTCAGAATTTGAGTCTTAAAATGGATCGTTGGCTAAAAACAGGATCTATAAAGCGATTCATATCATTTGGATTTACTTCTGTAAGCAAAGAAGATGTAGAAAGGCCTTTAAGTTTGTTATGTCGCGAAAGTTTATCAAATGAATGCATGAAACCCGCCAAACTCCGACGTCATTTGGAAACAAAGCATAGCGAGCACATTAGTAAGTCTGTCGATTTCTTTAATATCAAAAAACAAGAACTTGTTTCCAGTCAAAGTCTTATTCAAAATACCGCAACTGGAAGTATCAATAAAAAAGCAGTAAAAGCATCATATGAAGTATCCCTACTAGTAGCAAAAGCTGGAAAACCCCACAATATAGCAGAACAACTAATTCTTCCTGCTGCAAAAGCAATATCAAATACAATGTTGGGGGCTAAAGCTGCAAAAAATTTGATTTCCTTATCAAACGATACGGTCAAGAATAGAATTGAAGATATGTCCTGCAATATAAAAGAGCAATTAATTTCAAGAGTGCTTAAAAGTCAATATTACTCACTACAATTAGATGAGAGTACCGATGTCTCTAATAATGCTAATTTGTTAGCAATTATTAGATATGAATTTGAATTTAAAATACAAGAGGATTTGTTATTTTGTGATTCCCTACCATCGTGTACTACAGCTAAGGCCATATTTAATACTTTGAATCATTTTATAACCAAAAATGGAATCCAGTGGTCAAAATGTGTTGGGATTTGCACTGTGCTCGTGCAATGTCAGGAAGAAGAACTGGGTTGATTGCTCTTATTAAAGGTATAGCACCTCAAGTCGTTTGGAACCATTGCTGCATACACAGGAAATCGTTAGCATCTAAAAATATGTCAACAGATTTGAAAAAAATATTGGATGAAGTCGTTAAAGTTGTCAATTTCATTACGGCTCGCCCACTTAATTCCCGTGTTTTCAAAGTTTTGTGCGAGGAGGTGAGGAGTCAACATAAACAACTATTAGTACACACAGAAGTACGTTGGTTGTCACGTGGGAAAGTACTCAGTCGCCTTTTTGAACTTCGTGACGAAATAAGATTATTTTTAATGGATACGCAATTTGAACTGAAAGAATGTTTTAATGATTTTCTCTGGTTAGCTAAGGTTGCTTACTTGACTGATATTTTTTGTTATTTGAATGAGCTGAATTTGAGCCTACAAGGTGCAGCTGTAAATAAATTTAAAGTTGAAGATAAAATAGAAGCGATTATAAAAAAAATCGAATTATGGTCAAAACGCATTCAAAAGTGTGTATATGAGTCTTTTCCAACACTCAGCGATTTTATAGAAGTTTCTAATAAAGAGCTTGACAATGAAACGCGGCTCCTGTTTGTCGAACATTTAATGACTTTAAAAAGCAGCTTCTGAAAATATTTTCCCTGTCCTGATTCTGGCAATGACTGGATCAGGGATCCATTCAACATAGATGTTAAGAAATTATCGACATTACAGCAAGATATGCTCGTGGATATCTCTTGCGATACGGCTTTGAAACTTAAGTTTAATAAAATTGAACTAACTAACTTTTGGTTACTCCTAAAATCCGATTACCCTGCGCTTGCAAATAAGGCTCTCCAAAACTTGATTCTGTTTTGAACAAATTATTTGTGTGAATAGACTTTTTCGGTACTATTATATATAAAATCAAAGTATAGAAACAAGCTTAGTGTAGAAGCAGACCTGAGGATAAAAATGTCGAATATAGAGCCCGACATTGTGGATTTGGTTTCGAGAAAACAACATCATTCATCTCATTAAGTAAAAACTTCTACAGAAGAAAATATAACAAATTTCGCATATAAAATAACAAATAGTCAACAAAAAAATAATTTTCATTTTAATTTTATGTTCAATTAATTTTCATTTTAAGCTTTGTTATTATTTATTAAAAAAGCTATGAAAAAAAACATAACTTATTTTCTTAGCTTTATTTTGACCACAAAATATTTGTCTTAATATTTGAGTTTAATGTACATATTTTGACTTGTTAATTTTTTAATTCTTTTACTTTTCACAATTTTTATTCATTTTGTTTTTTAATTACATGAAAATCCTAATAAAAAATGTTTGCCTCTATAAATGCGTAAGATTTGTTAAAATACAGAGATATATATGGTATCAGTATCAATATTTATTTTGGACCTTCAAAAACCGGAAATAGTGTTGGAAAGACCTTTAAAAACCGGAAAACTTAAAACAAAGTAAAACTACTTCGTTCCTTAACCTCGTCAGATGATCGGACATTTTATGCCTATCTGGGTGAGTTTGATAATCGGACAAAGCTTTCAAAAACCAGACTGTCCGGGTGAAAACCGATCGGCCTGAGTGTCTTTGCCATTATTGAGCCAGAAATTAAGCTTATGAACGATGTCAAATGTCTAGGGTGGGGAAGGGGTCTGCAAAAAAAATTTAGCTCGATAAGGGGTCCGCGGACTACATAAGTTTAAGAACCTCTGCTTTAGATAAATAAGAAAAACCACTGAAAATGTATGCAATTGCCACATGGGGTATAAAGTGCCCAATACACGGGATTAGGATAATTTAATTAAACACGGTTCTTAGGTTAAGATTGAAAATGAAAGACTATTGTCTTACAAATATTTAAAGTGTGATTTGGTCGAAGTCGGACAAAAGGTAATTTCCATATTTTCTTGCATTCCCAGTGACTATGTAATTAAATAACGAACTGATTCGTTAAAGATATTGTATTGTCTTATATGTTCAATTATACCCTATAAAAGATAAATCCAAAAGTGCTATTAAATTTAAACTTGGACTTTTAAGGACGGTGCATATTTGTTCCATTTTTATTTATTTAATTATAACTGAAAATCTGTACATTTTGGGTATATACTGATTATCAGATTTTTTGTAGGGATTCCTATCAAAATGACACTTTATAAAGTCAAAAAATTTATTTTTTCACCAAAAAACTTTAAAAAACTATTTTAAAAAAACCGAAAAAATTAATTTTTTTTTAATTTTTGGGAATAATTTTTTTCTGAGTTTAACTAGGGGTGTTTTTAGTACAAAAAAGAAAGCTAACGTTATTTTCGTCAAAATGTCTAGTATAATTAGTTTCTGATGAAAATTGGCTGAGATACAGTCATTCAAAGTTGCCTAATTTCGTATGATTTTACAAAATTTTATCTTTACAATATGCTAGTTTAAATTTTTGCACACAAAAATATGTTTTATTCAATAAAAAAGTTATTTTCAGCTTATCAATGATAATAATGAAGGTATTTGTTCAAAATTCCGTTATAAAATATATGACCTTAGATATCAAAAAGGCTTCAAAAAATGTATATTTTTCGGATTTTTTAGAATAGTTTTTCAAAGTTATTTTGTTCAACAAATAAGATTTTTGATTTCATAAAATGACATTTCGATAGGAAACTTTATTCCCTACAAAACATCTGATAATCAGTATGTACCAAAAATGTATACTTTTCGAGTTATAATTAAAAAAAATAATAAAAATAAATTTATGCACTGTTCTCAAAAGACCAAGCCTAAATTTAAAGGCACTTTTGGATTTATATTTTTTAGGGTACAATTGAACATATAAAACAATACAAAACCTTTAACGAATCAGTTCGTTATTTAATTACAAAGGCAAAGGCCTACATACGGGATTGCATGAAAAATATGTGAATTAGCTTTTTCCATTGATTTTTGAATAACTTTTATATTTTTTGTCCGATTGGAGCAAATACATACATACACTCACGTTCAAAAAAAAACGCAGACTTGAATTTTGCAAGAAGTTTTGTATTTTGATGCGTAAAATAATATCTACTCTTGTTTAACGGTTTTAATTTTGTTAGATACTGTTACTAGGGGCAAGTTTTGAGTATTTTCAAAACTGTCCACCTAACAATAATAAATTCTAGGAACCTTTTCCAAATAAACACATAATTGCTAGTTTTATAATCAGAAGTTACAACTTATTTATATGAAAAAATACATTGTTTTTTGTAGTTTTTTTACGCATTTTTAATTTCTCACATATTCTTTAATTATTTATTATTTAATTATTTTAAATAATACGGTAAAATTGATTTTAATACCGCGTAGGACCTATTTTTGCCTTGACGCTTTCCATTCGAAAAGGCATGCTCTCATAGAGTTTCCGTATTAATTCCATTAAAATATCGTTGTACCAAGTGGATTCAATTATTTCCTTTAACTTTGGAATATTATTAGGGTTTTGTTGGCGCACTTTGCGTATTAAAATGGCCCAAACATTCACAATGGGATTGAGGTCGGGGCTGTTACCGGGCCATGGACTGACTCAATCCTCAAAAAGTCCTTATATTCCTTTACCTATGCAAAAATAAATAGTTCATTATTGTAAATCTATCAAAAAAAAATGTAAAAAATAATTATTGTGAGTGGGACACTCACCGATTTCGAGCGATGACAAGGTGCAGAATCGTCTTGAAATATGACTTTTGCTTTGGTCAAATGGGGGCAATAACAAGATGTGGGGTGGGAGAGATTCTTGTCCCGGAAGGTTATGTGAACTCCGCAGCTTATATTGATATCGTAAAAAACGGCGTTTTACCTAGCATCGACCGACTAAGCGAGCACGTAGCAAAAGTCTAAGAACTATTTATTTTATATATATATATATATATATTTATATATTTATCTTATTCCATTCACTCAAACAGCATATCATTAGAAAGCGAGCACGTAGCAAAAGTCATATTTCAAAACTATTCTGCACCATGTCATCGGTCAGAATCGGTAAGTGTCCCACTCACAACAATTATTTTTTATATTTTATTTTGATAGCTTTACAATAATGAACTATTTATTTTATATATATATATTTATTTATATATATATATATTTATATATTTATCTTATTCCATTCACTCAAACAGCATATCATTAGAAACAAGACAAAAATATCTTGCTCACGCTTTTTCAACAAATCCAAAATTTTCAAGTAAATTTCTAGAACTCCTTCGCTTTCCTTCCTTAAAAAATCCGGTTGCCCAAGAAAAACCAACTTTGAATAGCATTCCACTTGAAAGGGCGTAAAATGCGCTTTTTTATGTATTAATTGAAATGTTTGTAAAATAAAAATTTTTCCAAAAAAATTACGATTTTTTTAAAAAAAAGTTGACCTGAAATTTAGATAAATTGTCATATCTCGAAAATTATCAAAACCTATAGCTGAAATTTCAAACTTTTATTAGCTTATATTATAGTTCATTAAATAATCTTTCATATGACATCCATTTTTTGAAAGTCGATACAGGAGTTCCCAAATTATTACAACAATTTTAATAAAAGCTATATCCCCAAATTCCGATGGCTATCTCTCCGAAACTAGATGCGTCACATAACTGATTTCATAACTATAGCCCTATATGTCTTGACAAAACAACCCATAAGGACTTTCATCAGTTTTGAAAACTGGATTTCCGCCGCCTCTTTTAAGTTGCTTACCCTTTTCGAAAATATTGATTTAAAAAATGGTGCAAGCTAAAGAGGTTATCAAATTTTGCAACAAAGTGGGTATGTTTTTCGAACTATTATCGATCGAGGAATTCGAATCCGTGATCAGTTTTTCTTCTTCTTCTTTTTTTCTTATAAAAAAATTGGAAATTGTCCGGACAAAAATTAAAAAATGCCGATTTTCACCTTTCAAGTTGCAAAATCTTGATATAATACTTTACCGCCGATTTAGTGGTACATTATTTTTAATGTATCTTTATTTGCTTAAGAGTAAACCGCATATCAATATCATCTCTCAAAACCAAGATATCTGCATTTTTCTAAATTAATAGACCTGAAATTTTTCGATTCGGCGTTGACATATATACATATTAAGCTGATTCAAAATTATCGATCTAGGAACTTGAATCAGTAATTCGGTTTTCTTCTTCTCCTTTTTTCCTTATAAAAAAATTTAAAATTGACCGAAAAAAAAACAAAAAATACCGATTTTCTGCATTCAAGTTGCAAAATCGGCCCATATTATAATACCACCGATCCCGTTGTACAATATTTTTAATGTAATTTTATTTGCTTAAGAGAAAACCGTAAACAGCATATTAATATCTTCTTTCAAAACCAAGATATCTACATTTTTCTAAATTAACAGACCTGGCACAATTCAACTATTCTATACATTTTTCTAGGACTTTCAAAAATTTCTTGGTTTTGAAATAAGATAATAAGATATGTGGCTTACGGCATTCTTTTAAGCAAATAAAATTACATTAAAAATATTGTATAACGGGATCGGTGGTAATATAATATTGGCCGATTTTGCACTTTGAAAGCAGAAAATTGGTATTTTTTGTTTTTTTTCGGTCAATTTTAAATTTTTTTATAAGAAAAAAAGAAGAAGAAAATTTAATTATGGATTCAAGTTCCTCTATTGATAATAGCTGTTTAGAACAAAAAAAAATTTGAATCAGCTTAATATGTACATATACAGTCGTGTTCGAAATAATAAGAACAACATAGACAAAAATTTAAATCGTCGTACAAAATTTTAAAAATAATATTTTATAATGTCGATTTTTATTGTAATAACTAAACACACATTAAGGTTTTAAAAAATGGAAAAAGTGATGACCAAATCTATCCCCATTTTTTTTTAATGGCAATATTGTTGCATTAAGTCCAAAATGAGCTGTTCGAAAAAATAAGAACAAGGATAAAAAAATATACAATACTCAATTTTTATGTTCATCAAATACGCTCTCATGACATTATATTCAATACGAAGTGGCTCCCCCATAATTTTTGACTACTATGGCACACCTGGACTTAATTTAAAAAATATCATGCTGTCTAGCAGGCGCGCACATTGGTCTGGAGTAATTTTATACCGATTCTCTTGATTAACTTGCCACAAGCTGCTTTTCTCGCGGGTATTCGTGCTGCTACGACTCGTTGAATTATGCCTCATAAGTTCTCTATAGAATTTAAGTCCGAACTTCGAGGTGGCCACTTCAGAATCTTGGTGGATTGTGTGTCCAGCCAAGATTTGACAAATGGAGATTAATGTTTTGGGCCATTATCAAGCTGGAAAATCCATCTCAGCGGAAAATTTTTTGGTGTAATCGGTGGCCAAATGTTCCCTTAGTATATTCCTATATAAAAAATTTAAATGTAAGGGTCGCCAGGGCAACCATTGAGGTCGTTAAAAAAAACATCAAAAAAAGTCGTCGGTTCGCAAACGGAACACTTTTTCAGAGGACTGACTTTTAGAAAACGATTTATTCTTTGAGTGAAGTATGTTGCATATAGAGACTAACATCGCTCCCAATTACGTTGAACTTGGATTCATCACTTTAAATAATCATACTCCATTTTAATTTTTGTCTATGTTGTTCTTATTATTTCGAGCACGACTGTATATGTCAACGCCGAATCGAAAAATTTCAGGTCTATTAATTTAGAAAAATGCAGATATCTTGGTTTTGAAAGATGATATTGATATGCCGTTTACGATTTTCTCTTAAGCAAATAAAGATACATTAAAAATAATGTACCACTAGTTCGGCGGTAAAGTATTATATCAAGATTTTGCAACTTGAAAGGTGAAAATCGGCATTTTTTAATTTTTGTCCGGACAATTTTCAATTTTTTTATAAGAAAAAAAGAATAAGAAGAAAAACTGATCACGGATTCGAATTCCTCGATCGATAATAGTTCGAAAATAATACCCACTTTGTTGCAAAATTTGATAACCTCTTTAGCTTGCACCATTTTTTAAATCAATATTTTCGAAAATGGGTAGGCAACTTAAAACAGGCGACTGCAATCCAGTTTTCAAAATTGATGAAAATCCTTATGGGTTGTTTTGCCACGACATATAGGGCTATAGTTATCACTGGCACATCGTAAAAAATTCAAAAAGTTTTTGTTTTAATCGCTCTTAATGTATATAAACACCGAGACATACTCAAAAAATCGTTAAAAAAATAAAAAGGTCGAAAAAAAAACGGCTGGACGTTCGATTTCGCGGTTCGCGGATTTTGACACTAGAAGGGTCCCCCAACATTATCCCTGAAAAAACTCGCGGGTGGTATTTCGAAAAATTAAAATTTTTTAAAAACCACCGTGACCTCAAATGCCAGTATTCAGTTTAAAAAAAGTCTAGTAAAATGAATTAACCACTGGATTTTATACTTCACTAGCAAATCCCGGCGTGCGTTGCTACGCCTCAACAAATAAAATGTAATGTTTTTTTTAAGTTGGACTAAATAAGAAAAAGTTTTTTTTTATTGAAATTTAATCTTAATGCAAGTGGATAAAAATGTTTTGGGTTTTTCTATTTGGTGGCTAAATGAACAACTGATTTCGTGGGAATTATTGGAATGCGTGAAATCAGCACCTTTGAATGAGTTTAATTTGGTTATAAACCTTGTCTTCTATATACAGCCATGATCATATAAATAGCACACATTTTCTTAAGTTTAAAAAAGTTAATTTTATTGGCCGGAACTTATTTTTTTCAGAACTATGGATATACATAAATTTAATTTAATGTATTACCAATTCAGCTAGCAAAAAAAATTGAAATCAAAATTAAAAAATTTTGAATTATTTAATCAAAATGGCTGACATAGCCATTATGAGATGTTCATATAAATAGAACAAATACTAAAATTTGGAAATTTTTTTATTTTCAATGTTGAAATCTAAAAAAATCTGCACGTAAATGATTAAGTATGATTAATATTTTGTACTAAGTCTCTTATTTTGCATGAACGCTTCGCATCTTCGGCTCAAGCTCTCCACAAGCCTTTGCGACCTCTCTTTAGGAATGAACACCAAGTTTCTTGAGCTGCAGTCCACAAATCGTCAAAATTTTTGATATTTTGATTCCATAGATTTGCCTCTACATCACCCCATAAATTTTTTTTGGAATTATGGTCGGGACTTTGAACTGGCCACTCCAAAACATTTATTTTCTCTCGCAGAAGCCAGGGTTCGATGATATTGGCCGTATGTTTCGGGTCATGAACGTCCATTTTATTGGCATAGAATGCAGAATATGGTCTTAGCGTATCACAGAACTTAATAGGAAGACGGCTCAATGCAGCAAATCTATATGGGCGTATTGCTAGAAAAAAGTCGCTCGTGTCAGAAAAAACGCACGTGATGAAGCGTTTGTCCTTTGCCAAGGAACATCGGTGCTGTTTTCCTGGTGAACCTTGGGTTCACGGTTTGACTTTTCGGCCGACTAGCAAATGTCTTTCCATCTATCCGCAGTTGATTTATCTTTGTCTCATCAGTCCAAAGTATATTTTTCCAAAACTGGACATCCTTTTTCCGATGTTCCTTGGCAAAGAACAAACGCTTCACCACGTGCTTTTTTTTGACAGGAGCGACTTTTTTCTAGCAATACGCACATACAGATTTGCTGCATTGAGCCGTCTTCCTATTAAGTTCTGTGACACGGTAAGCCCATATTCAGCATTCTATGCCAACTTCATGCATGATAATGACCCGAAACATATGGCCAATATCATGAAACCCTGGCTTCAACGACAGAAAATAAGTGTTTTGGACTGGCCAGTTCAAAGTCCCGACCGTAATTCCAAAGAACATTTATGAGCGGATGTAGATGCAAAACTATGGAATCAAAATATCAAAAATTTTGACGATTTGTGGACTGCAGCTCAAGAACTTGGTGTTCATTCCTAAGGAGAGGTCGCAAAGGCTTGTGGAGAGCTTGAGCCGAAGATGCGAAGCGTTCATGCAAAATAAGGGACTTAGTACAAAATATTAATTATACTTAATCATTTACGTGCAGATTTTTTTAGATTTCAACATTGAAAATAAAAAAATTTCCAAATTTTAGTATTTGTGCTATTTATATGAACATCTCATAATGGCTATGTCAGCCATTTTGATTAAATAATTCAAAATTTTTTAATTTTGATTTCAAATTTTTGCTAGCTGAATTGGTAATACATTAAGTTAAATTTATGTATTTCCATAGTTCTGGAAAAAATAAGTTCCTGCCAATAAAATGAACTTTTTTAAACTTAAGAAAATGTGTGCTATTTATATGATCATGGCTGTATGTACAGAGTCTCATTCATCTGCTTCAAAAAGTTGCAGAGATATAAATTTTCTCATTTTGGAGGCGTGGAATTACCCATTTTTTCATTAAATCTTACTTTTGCCTTTCTTTTTTATATATAATCTCCATGTTTCATTTATGTGCGTTACATAGTTTATGAGATATGATGAACTTAATTGTTCTCTTATATGGGACGGCGTGGCATTGCCCAGTTTTCCAAACCAAACTATGACAAAAATATATACCAAATCTCATTCATCTGCGTCCAATAGTTGCAAAAATGTAAAAAAGCTGATTTTTTTTTCATGGAGGCGTGGTACAACCCATTTTTTCATTAAATATTACTATCGTTTCTCTTTTATACATGCACACCAAGTTTCATTTATCTGCGTCACATAGTTTATAAGATATGATGAATTTAATTTTTCTCTTATATGGAAGCGCATGGCATTGCCCACTTTTCCAAACCAAACTATGCTAAGAACATAAACATAGGTATGTACCAAATCTTATTCATCTGCGTCAAATAGTAACTGAGATTTAAAAAAGTTGATTTTTTCTCATGGAGGCGTGGCACCACCCACTTTTTTATTAAATCTTATTTATGTCTACTTTTTATATATGTACCAAGTTACATTCATCTGCATCAAATAGTTGATAAGATATGATGAATTTTATTTTTCTTTTATATGGGGAGGCGTGGCATCGCCCATTTTATCCAAACCAAACTATGCTACGAACCTTCCCCGAACTATAAGAAACATATGTGTCAAATCTTTCGGCGATCGATTGAACGGTTTAGGAGCCCATGAACAACATACACAGACACATGGTACATTGAGCTTTATGTACATACAGCTGTGTTCACAAAAATAGTAGTGCCGTTGGGTCCTGGGTGTTTTACTATCAAATTAAATGATGAGTACAATTTTCATTTAAAGTTTTGAAAAAATAGTAATGTATGTATATTCATTTCCGAGAATATTTACAGTTTCTTTTGTTATAAACTTTAATTTATTTTAACGCAATGGCTTAATCAAAATAAAATTTAAAAATAAGGATGTTCACAAAAATAGTAGTGGTTACTAAAATTAAAAAAAAAGCAACACAACTTAATTTAAACTACATGTTACATGTTATACATGCACGGAAAAAACGAAACTCGAAATTATTGTAAATATTGTGTGTTTCTTTGGGTCTAATATTTCGTGATAAACGCTTGTTTCTTCATTACGACTTTGCATCGACGTGGAATAGGGTCAATAAGGTCCTTGCAACGCTTCACAGGAATTTTAGCTCAAGTCCCTTTAAACATTTGTCAAAGCTGTGTTCTACTTGATGGCTTTGCTGTTACGATTCGTTTGATATCTCCTCACAAATTTTCTATCCGATTAAGGTCCGGAGACTGAGCTGACCACGGCATCACGTCGATTTTTTAAGATACAAAAAATATTCATAAGCTAGTTTACTAGTGTGATTAGGATCGTTATCCTGTTGGATCGTCAATTTTAAAGGCATTTCCTGACTGGCATACGGTAGCATTACATCCTTCATAACGTTGACCGCTTTGTGTATAATACTTTTGATCAAATGGATAGGGCCAACGCCAGTCTATCAAATGTAAGCCCATACTATAATGGTCAGTCCACCATGTTTAACCGTCTTGGTAGTGTATTTGGGGTGGTATTCTGTGTTTGGTTGACAACGAACATACTGCCTGGAGCCTGTTCCACAAAAAAAAATACTTTGCTCTCATCTGACTATAATACGTTGCGCCACTCTTCGGCATTCCATTTCATACAATCTTTTGCAAATTGTATTCTTGCAACGACGAGCTTCATCGTCTAAAGGTATACCTTCCTGGAACTTCTTGTATTCAAATTATTTTCCATTAGTCGACGACAAATTGTCACAGCACTGATCGACAGATTTGGCTGATTTTTAATCATTTTTGAGGACGCCGAGGGCTTAGTCTTGCAATATCGTGCACTTCGTCTGTATAACGATATCTGGCGGTTACCACCACGCTTTTTAGGTTTCTTACAATAGTTAATAGTATTAAATATCAGGGCAGTGCATTCAACCATATTTTCAGCTTCCTTGAAGGTCTTGCCTGATTCCGTAGGCTAATTATTGATTCTATTTTTTCGATTCAGCAATTCCCTCCTCTACCCACTAAAAAAAGGAATGAGTGCCTCGATTGCAATAAATTCAATAAGCAAATTATTGAATTACTTAATTACACTTACTTTCTAGAATTTTTAATTTTTTTCAACTTATTACGTAAAGCACTACTATTTTAATGAACAGCAGATTTTTGGTGCAAAAATTAAATGCATCACCACAAACAAGAAAACACGAAACAAAAGTAACGAGATTTTTTTACTTTTCTGTTCTTTTTATTTACACGAAAAAAACGAAACTCGAAATTATTGTAAATATTAAGCAAAATTTAAGAAAAATTAGTAGGTAATTTAGTAATTTAGAAACGGTTCGAGTGTCTATTAAAAATTACTAAGCGTAATATAAAAATTGCATCAAGCAGGCATTAATTTTTCGAATGCAAGTTTTTAATTTTTACAAAGTAGATTTTAAAATTACTGCAATAATTTATTATATTTTAAAAGGACTGTACTATTTTTTAAAAAGTACATTATAAAGTTTTTATGATGAAATAATAATAACTGAAATTTATTTTTAAAATTTTTTGTGTGTTGAACAAAATTGGGACGGCCAGCGAGTTTCCGTTGCCGCTTTCCCGACCCTGTCCCAATTCTGTTCAACACATTACTTCAAAGCCAATTAGTAAGAGTTTGGGAAGCCTTATATATTTATTTTTTTGCATGAACATGTTGAGAACTCAAACAGAGTACAAATTAAACACAAAAGAGAAATAAAATTCAATATAATAAAAATTAATAATCTTGAAATAATTTTTCTATAAGTACTTTTTAAAAATTATAAAGCGGGAATCATATATTACAATATGAAATATATAAAAATTCTAATGTGGCAATTTATTAAAATTTAATAAATTATTTGTAAAATTTCAAAGTTTTTAGGTGATAATTAAAATGAAGAAAATAATTTTTAATATGCACTTATTAAAAAATGTAAAATGAAAATATTTACAAACTAGAATAGAATTTTTAATAAGGATTTTCTATTTATTACTATAAAAAAGTAATATTTGTTTTCAGATTTTAATTTTTATAATCTCCTATTAATTTTTAATAAAATTTGAGTTGGTGTTTTTTTCCGTGTAGTCCTACGAAAATTTTACTAAGGAGTTAAATTTTTAAGGCAAAATATTTTAGAAAGATATTTAAAAGTCATGTCCAGCAACACTACTATTTTTATGAACATAACTGTATATAGATTTATTGGCCTTTTCAACCTCATAATTTTGAAAAAAAAAAACACTGAAAAAAATGATAAATATTTTTTTTTTGTGGTTTTTTTTGGTTCGTCATACTAAAAATTTTTTTTTAGTGCATTAAAAAAAAGCTTATGGGGCATTTCAGGCGAAGCGGGCAATGAAAATAAAGTGAGTTCGTGAAATTTGTTTATATTCCGGTTAGTTATACATCTAGTAGACATAAGTGTGAACACACAATTTATTTTTTC
Organism: Meiosimyza platycephala; assembly: GCA_963662105.1. NCBI lineage: Eukaryota > Metazoa > Arthropoda > Insecta > Diptera > Lauxaniidae > Meiosimyza > Meiosimyza platycephala. The sequence continues at coordinate 63,250,743 of OY759211.1, read as the reverse complement.
GTGTGATGCTTAATTGCCGAGTTATGGGCTTCTGAAGAATTCCTGAAGCTTAAGTACTGTCATTTTTGAACGCTGTTATTGGAATCAAGGAATTTATAATAAAATATAAACAATATTGCTTTAACTAGTAAAAAGGTTGCTCTTTTTAATTTTTTGTTCAAATTCGAATATGAAATTTTTTTATGTACAGAAAACCGGAAGTAAAAATTTCAAATCAAATTTTAAGTAAGACATTAAGACATAATAATACATAATATTTTTAAAATATTTTATTTTTAAAAAAGAGCTTTGAGCATATAAATGTTTCACAAAAAAAATTTTAACCTGATCGCTATGATTTAAGAAGATATATAAATTAAAGTACTTTAAAAAATTTTAATTTTTCGAAATACCACCCGCGAGTGTCAAATTCCGTGAACCGCGAAATCGAACGTCCAGCCGTTTTTTTTTTGACATTTTCATTTTTTTAACGATTTTTGGAGTATATCTCGGTGTTTATTTTTGGGTTACCAAAAAGGTTTTCAGAATTACATACGATAGCACAAGAAAAAATGATTTCGAATGCTATTAACGATATGAACTTGTCATTCATCAATAGATGCAGATTTTCAACTTACGCCCTCTTAAGAAGTTTATAGGCAGTGTCTTATTCTCTATTTCTATAGCGGAAAGAAGCTGACCACGAAATTCCCATTCAGGTAGACATATTGTGATATTAATATAGGTTTTTTACTATCATTTTCCTATAAAGTATTATTTTATTTTAAGTGATTATTTGTTCCTTGGCAAAGAACAAACGCTTCACCACGTGCTTTTTTTTGACAGGAGCGACTTTTTTCTAGCAATACGCACATACAGATTTGCTGCATTGAGCCGTCTTCCTATTAAGTTCTGTGACACGGTAAGCCCATATTCAGCATTCTATGCCAACTTCATGCATGATAATGACCCGAAACATATGGCCAATATCATGAAACCCTGGCTTCAACGAGAGAAAATAAGTGTTTTGGACTGGCCAGTTCAAAGTCCCGACCGTAATTCCAAAGAACATTTATGGGGTGATGTAGAGGCAAAACTATGGAAACAAAATATCAAAAATTTTTACGATTTGTGGACTGCAGCTCAAGAAACTTGGTGTTCATTACTAAGGAGAGGTTGCAAAGGCTTGTGGAGAGCTTGAGCCGAAGATGCGAAGCGTTCAAGCAAAATAAGGGACTTAGTACAAAATATTAATTATACTTAATCATTTACGTGCAAATTTTTTTAGATTTCAACATTGAAAATAAAAAAAAATTCTAAATTTTAGTATTTGTGCTATTTATATGAACATCTCATAATGGCTATTTTAGCCATTTTGATTAAATAATTCAAAATTTTTTTTGCTAGCTGAATTGGTAATACATTAAGTTAAATTTATGTATATCTGAAAAAATAAGTTCCTGCCAATAAAATTAACTTTTTTAAACTTAAGAAAATGTGTGCTATTTACAGTTGCGGTCAAAATAATAGTAGTGCGATACTATTTTTGAATTCAAAGAAAATATTTCGAACAAATTAAGTTTTTTTTCTTCTACTCTTTCAAAATACAATTACTTGATAAGTAAACAAAATAAGCACGTGATATTTTGTTCCAAAAAAATAACGGTACTTTCTAAGTTTGCCATTGAGTATTTTGCAATTTCGAGCGGTCAAATTAATAGTAGTGTTCAACTCGTTTACTTCTTATGTTCAGCTATTTGCTTTTATTTAAAAAATTTGTTTGCAAAATAAAAGCTGTATATGATCATGGCTGTATATCTATATTATATGAAACAAAGTCGGGTTAGTTACACTCTGTATATATCAAGAACGGCTGGGCAGATTTTGATGATCTCTAGTTTTTTGGATTTGTCTCCGCCCCGAGAATGACATAGGTTATAAAACTTTTATCTAAAGTGCATATTTAGGGTGGCCCTTATACAAACATATTTTTAAAATAGCATTTTCACAAAGACATCGTAATCGATTCACACCGAATTTACACCACATAGCTTTTATATCAAGCAGCATAGCTTAGGCTATAAAACTTTTATTTGGGGTGCTTATTTAGGGTGGTTCTCATACAAAAGTATTTTTAAAATACCATTTTCACAAAGACCACGTGAGCGATTCACATGAAATTTACACCACGTAGCTTTTATATCAAGTGGCATAGCTTAGACAATAAAACATTTATTTGGGATGCATATTTAGAGTGACCCTTATACAAAAATATTTTTAAAATACAATTTCCACAAATACCACCTGAACGATTCACATGAAATTTACACCACGTAGCTTTTACATCAAGTGGCATAGCTTAAGCTATAAAACTTTTTCTTAGGGTGCTTATTTAGGGTAGTCCCCATCCAAAAATATTTTTGGTTTGGAGATAGATTGAACCCTAAGTAAGGAATAGGGATGGCAACATGATTTTTTTTTTTTAAAGAAATAACCAAAAAGAGCTCTCTTTTTTTGTCAGTTTTTTAATACTGTTCGTGAATGAATACATTTAATAGTTTAAAGTGTCATCACTAATGCATTAAGTATTCGCATAAGATTTATTTGCATCTCTACCAAGTGCAATGAAATAGCCGTTATATCAATAGTTTATTTTTTGTCTCACTGCACTCTTATGAGGAATTCTTTAAATTTTCTGGTTTTACGCGATCACAAACATCGAAAATTTAAAATTGAGGGCACACATCTGAAACCAATTTTAATCTATAGTTTGGACGTTTCTAAGCAAACTGACCTAAATGACACCCAAAATTTGGGGGGAACACCCCATTTGCCCCTTCACCGACTAGTTTAATTGAAAACTTAATTCGTCTTAAAGTTGTTAACATAAAATTATAAAATTTAGTACACATGTTGACAATTGATTGCACTTTCTATTCACGATAAAAAAAAATTTAATAATTTTATTTTGTCATTTGTTTATAACTTTTAAATAAACAATTGATGATAATTTTGTCTTCCCAATACGAAAAATTAAATTTTTTTTTTGTTAAGAGCCTTGAATATTGAAGATTGAATGATTGATTGTGTGCCGTCACTCATTTCAATAAAAAAAAAATTTTATATCGAACGACCTACGACAAAATCCCATGCGCGCCATACAAATAAGTTTTCAAAAATAAAATACAAAGGAAGGGCGCATATTTTGTGTGTTTGCAATTTTGCAAACGCAATTGCGTATTTTAAGTTCAAATGCAAAAATAATATTTTTCCAAAATTTTTATCTCCAAACCAAAAATATTTTTGGATGAGGACCACCCTAAATAAGCACCCTAAGAAAAAGTTTTATAGCTTAAGCTATGCCACTTGATGTAAAAGCTACGTGGTGTAAATTTCATGTGAATCATTCACGTGGTATTTGTGGAAATTGTATTTTAAAAATATTTTTGTATAAGGGTCACCCTAAATATGCATCCCAAATAAATGTTTTATTGTCTAAGCTATGCCACTTGATGTAAAAGCTACGTGGCGTAAATTTCATGTGAATCATTCACGTGGTATTTGTGGAAATTGTATTTTAAAAATATTTTTGTATGAAAACCACCCTAAATATGCACCCCAAATAAAAATTTTATAGCCTAAGCTATGCCGCTTGATATAAAAGCTATGTGGTGTAAATTCGGTGTGAATCAATTACGATGTCTTTGTGAAAATGCTATTTTAAAAATATGTTTGTATAAGGGCCACCCTAAATATGCACTTTAGATAAAAGTTTTATAACCTATGTCATTCTCGGGGCGGAGACAAATCCAAAAAACTAGAGATTATCAAAATCTGCCCAGCCGTTCTTGATATATACAGAGTGTAACTAACCCGACTTTGTTTCATATAATATAGATATATACATCAATATCTTAAAAACTAGAGCCAATCAAGAACTTTCACGAATATATTCGTAATCTGGGTACCTGATATTATAAAAATCCGTAGAGACATCGAGGGCAACAAAAAAAAAAGTTAATTTTGTTGGCCTGTGTTATCAATCGAGGAATTTGAATCCGTGATTAGTTTTTCTTCTTCTTCTTTTTTTCTTATAAAAAAATCGAAAATTGCCCGGACAAAAATTAAAAAATGCCGATTTTCTACTTTCAAGTTGCAAAATCTTTATATAATACGTTACCGCCGATCTAGTGGTACATTATTTTTAATGAACCTTTATTTGTTTAAGGGAAAACCGTAAACCGCATATCAATATCTTCTTTCAAAACCAAGATATTTGCATTTTTCTAAATTAATAGACCTGAAATTTTTCGATTCGGCGTTGACATATATACATATAAGCTGATTCAAATTTTTTTTTTTGTTCTAAACAGCTATTAATGATCGAGGAACTTGAATCCGTGATTAGTTTTTCTTCTTCTTCTTTTTTTCTCATAAAAAAATTTAAAATTGACCAAAAAAAAAACAAAAAATACCGATTTTCTGCTTTCAAGTTGCAAAATCGGCCAATATTGTTTTACCACTGATCCCGTTGCACAATATTTTTAATGTATTTTTATTTGCTTAAAAGAATGCCGTGAACCGAATATCATTATCTTATTTCAAAACCAAGATATCTACATTTTTCTAAATTAACATATATTTACATAACATAATTAACATAAATTTTTTATAAGAAAAAAAGAAGAATAAGAAAAACTAATCACGGATTCAAGTTCCTCGATCGATAATAGTTGATTAGAACAAAAAAAAATTTGAATCAGCTTAATATGTATATATGTCAACGCCTAATCGAAAAATTTCAGGTCTATTAATTTAGAAAAATGCAGATATCTTGGTTTTGAAAGAAGATAATGATATTCGGTTCACGGCATTCTTTTAAGCAAATAAAAATACATTAAAAATATTGTGCAACGGGATCAGTGGTAAAACAATATTGGCCGATTTTGCAACTTGAAAGCAGAAAATCGGTATTTTTTGTTTTTTTTTCGGTCAATTTTAAATTTTTTTATGAGAAAAAAAGAAGAAGAAGAAAAACTAATCACGGATTCAAGTTCCTCGATCGATAATAGCTGTTTAGATCGATAATAGTTCGAAAAGCATACCTACTTTGTTGCAAAATTTGATAACCTCTTTAGCTTGCACGATTTTTTAAATCAATATTTTAGAAAATGGGTAGGCAACTTAAAACAGGCGGCAGCAATCCAGTTTTCAAAATTGATGAAAATCCTTATGGGTTGTTTGTCCAGACATATAGGGCTATTGTAATCCACTGACACATCGTGACAAAAATCAAAAAGTTTTTATTTTGAACTGCTCTAATGTACATATATAAACACCGACATATACTCAAAAAATCGTTAAAAAAATGAAAATGTCGAAAAAAAAACGGCTGGACATTCGATTTCGCGGTTCGCGGATTTTGACACTAGAAGGGTCCCCCAACATTATCCCTGAAAAAAATCGCGGGTGGTATTTCGATAAATTAAAAATTTTTAAAGACCACCGTGAGTACTTAAGAACGTGCCAAGTCCCATACAAAGTGCGGCACGTATTCACTTCAATTCATATATCTCGTAAACTAATGCAGATCACATAAACAAATTTTTTGCATATTTTCGGTATTTTTTAAAGTTAAAATAAAATATGTCGAAATTGTTCAAATTCAAAAATGTTATGTTCACTTCCTGTTTTCCACATGAAAAAAAAATCAAATTTCAAATATGATTTCATAATTGAAAAGAACAGTAAATTTTCCATAGAGCCACAATGTTTAATATTTTATTGAAAATTTGTTAAGTTCGAAAAACTGTTTCGAAAAATCCATTCTTCATATTACGTCAATTTTTGGAAGTCCACAACTTGACAACTAAGCCTTATAAAAAAAAATAAGTGTTTACAACTTCTAGAAGTTCAATTAAGCCGAATATGAACAAAATTCAAAATATCAGTTTTTTTGAATTGCCCGCTTCGCCTGAAATGCCCCTTATATTATTTTTATACTTCATGCCAAGTTTGATAATGGTCCGCCCAGCCGTTTTCGAGCTATATGCATTACAATGCCGAAACCCGACGCAGCTCCGTTCTCGCGTCGAGTTGTTAGCACGACTTACTATTATATTGATATTTGGCTTATGTTCAGTTTAGCTCATAATCGAAATTGATTGTAAAGCAAATATTTTCTTATTTGCTTTTGAATTTTAAGAATAAATATGGAACCAAAAAGTGTCTCTCTCTCTCTTTTTAAATCAGGCTCGTAGTTTTCGAGATACTACGACTTTTCTGAAATTTAGACCGATTTTGTTTTTCAAAAAACCGTTATTTTTCCAAAAAAATCCATTTTAACTTACAGTTTTATTAACATTTTTATAAAGCTCAATGCATTCTATTGCCCTATGAAGTTCATAGTCAGTTTTTTTTTCCAATTGAAATTCGGAAAAAGGCAAAAAAAAATTCCAAAAAAACAATTCCGTCATCAACCGATATGTGCCAAAAATATCTTGAAAATAACGATATCCCTTGAAATATCGGATATTTTGAAATATCGATAAATTATCACCAAGCCTAATTATTATTATGATTCAGCCCAAGCAATGGCAACGGGATTTTGATAGACCTTCCGAGTCTGCATATTAACGACTAGATACATCCTAGCCATACATCGCTCGGCATATGCTGTTTCACCTTGGATTGGGGAAATTGCTGCTCGAAATAATTGTGGCCAGACAGACACCCACCAGTACAATACACTCATGGTTTAGCGATTAGCACCGATGTGTGCCGGTCCGAAGACAGCCCAGATATTTTGACGAGTTACCATCTCCTAACCCAGCCTTGCAAGTCCGGCCTATAGTCAAAACTAAACCGCCTGAGAGCTGTTACCAACGGCCACCAGCTAGGAGGTCATAGCTACACTTCCACCTGCCACTAATCGCGGCACAACACATATAACTAGCTATTAATCAGATGTGTAACGCGCTGGCTCACTTATCAGTGCAGTTGGTTGACCGGTACTCACACAATAGCGTAAATAACAAAAACAAACTGTTTCCGAAACCATGCTGCATAACATCCATAATTATGCAGCACAGTTGTGTTGTTTTAATATTAACGACAGTGGTTTATCATCCTAATAGTATGCATTATTTAGTAAATGGGTATTGCACAGGACCGTATTACCGCATACGCCACAGACCCCATGGCGTATGGGCGGCAAAGCCACGGGGGCGGCAAAATTTTGAAAAAAGTTTTTTTTTTTAAATCCAAAAATTAACACCAAGTATGAAGTGGTAGAAAGAAATGAAAGTCTATATGAATATTTTCTTTAGAATTTTTATTTAACTTATAGGAAACAGAAATATATTTACAAAGCTACTTTTCTCGTTTTCAGTAAGCTGAATTCATATACAGTTATGGACAAAACAATAGGGTCAGAAATAACTTAGAAATATACCTTAAATTTTTTGGCAACCCTTGTACGATATCAAACGAAAACTTTGGGGGAATATATTAGGTATTACTAGCTCCGAAAATGATTGGTTGGAAATTTTGAAAACTAACGGTAAATTATTTATACCTTCAATATTACGAAAAGCAGTAGTAGCACGTGGACAAAACAATAGTGTCACCGCTTTAATACAATTAAATTATTAATTTTGTGACTAAAATAGATATTGTGAGTATTGTTTTTATTAATTTCAGTTATATATTTGTTTATTAAGGAAAAAAAAATCATATTAGGACGTTCAAATATGTGTCGAACCAAGCATTTTACAAAAGAAGCTTGCGCTATCATTAACCAATTACGTAATCAGAAAAAAGCCAACGAAAAGTATCTCGATCGATCGTTCTGAAAACGTTGTAAACAATACTCTAAAACTAATAAAAACACAATTTATAAAAGTCAGAATACGTAAAACTACGAAAAATATGACAATCTTATCAAATTAGGGTTAACCCGTGACCCATTTAAGGGCTCTGCTGCAACAACAACTGAGCTGAGGCTGCAAGTGTCCTCCAGTACTGTTAGGCAGAGATTAGTGGGAAAACATCCTTTTGGAAGAATATCGCGAAAAGTGCCCGATTCTGACTTATTGGCATAGACAAAATCGTTTGTTGTTCACTATATCCCACATTGATCAAGCAGGTCCTTAGAATGATGCAAACTGGCGAAATATGTAAATTTCAACAACAAAAGATTTTTCTATGCCTATAGGTCAGCATCGGGCTCTAAATCATTATCCATAAAAGACTACACGAAATCCCACATTGATTGGCTAGGTACTTAGAATGATGAAAACTGGCGATATAAGCAACATTCAACAATAAACGATTCAATCATTTTCGGAGCTAGTAATACCTATAAATAATCCCCCCAAAGTTATCGTTTGATATCGTACAAGGGTTACCAAAAATTTAATGTATATTTCTAAGTTATTTCTGACCCTATTGTTTTGTCCACGACTGTATAAGCTGTTTATAAACAAAATTTTTATTCAGCTCAGCCTCAATGCACAGCAAAGCGAGTGCGTTTAGCCGCTCGTTGCGTTGAGTACTAATGGGTTCACACTCGACTAATGAAAACGTTTTTCACTAACAATCACTGAACTTAATAACTATCGATCGTAAATATCATACATACCTTCAGATGTTGCCACGATATCGTTAGACTCTTCTATCTCTGAAGTTAAGCTGATGTTATTTGAAACTGCATGTACCAAATCTTCATCTTTTTTACTGCTAGAAAAAAATTAATCCAACTTGTGTGTCGACTCGATCAATTTTTTTTCTTTGACGCTCTTTTCTTTGGCAATCTTTCGATATTGTGAGCCACTTAATCGTTCGCGTCGATGGTTCATAATGCAGATGCAATGGATAAAAACAGATGCAAAAAAAAAGACGATAAAAAAAGTTTCAGTTCTCAGGTTGATAAGACTTTCGATCGCTTGTGAAGCGTATATGTAACTCCTGTCACAAAGTTAGCAGACAATTGAATATCGCTAATCTGTAGAATGGTAACCCGCGAAAATTTTGTGTTTTGGTTTGATAATTGGCGGCAGTGCACATCAGCCATCGGTTAGCCCGAAAAGTCTGGACATTCAAATTTGAATTTACAAAACGTATGAACTGATTATAAAAAAATTAATATTCTCTCTTTTTTTTTTAATAAATTGTGTATACATTTCGTAAGGGTTTGATCAGAATATACGTTTTATTTATGATAAGGCGTAAAAATACAGCGTTGCTAGTCGTGGCGATTTATAGCCAAATTAACGATTTTTTATCTTTAACCGAATCGACATAGCTGGTGCAGTTTTTATTGATTTTTCAACATCAATATTGCTTATTCAATGTTGAAAGAGACGGTTCGCTCCGAAAAATTGTACCAGTTGGGTCGATTTGGTTACTTTCGTTTGCAGTTTTAAAGTTCAAAAAAATAGCTTCAGCTCGGTCGCTTTGGTTACTTGCGATTGCATTCTCAAAGATCAAAAAAATGCACGAGCTGGGTTGATTCGAATACTTAGGATTGCATATTCAGAAACCAAAAAATTGCACGAGCTGGGTTGTTTCGGCTACTTTCGTTTGCCGTTTCAAAGTTCAAAAAAATAGCTTAAGGTTACTGAGGTTACTGGGGTTACTTGAGGTTACTTGGGGTTCACTTGAATGGCATATAACTAATAAATTCCTAAGGTTGCTTTTGTTGTCAGGCGTTTGTACTACTAAAAATTTACTTATAATTTTTTTTTAATTTTGGGGGCGGCAAAATTTTATTGGCGTACGGGCGGCATATAGCCTTAATACGGCCCTGTTATTGCACATATCAGTTTGTGCGATTAGACCCACACAGAACCATATTTTTAAATAGATCTTTAATAGGTCTGAATTAGATCTTAGATTTTACGATTCTGCAGTTTTGGCGCATGCTACCCTAATTGTGTTCGTTAAGAGTATATATTTTTTTAAATATTTTAAAATTATTTCGATTTTGTCATTCTTAGATTCTTTCGATGATTGAGGAGGCCGCAGGCACTAGTATGTACGAAACAAAGCGTGAAGCAACTACTAAGTTTATTGAAAAGAAGGATGCAAAGGTGCGAGAAACAAACACACTATTGCACGAAGAGGTTGAACCGAAGCTACAAAAACTACGTAAGGAACGAGCTGCTTACTTAGAATTCCAAAAAATTTGCCGCGATATTGAGTATTTAACTCGCATACACGTTTCATTTCGTTATCTCAAACAAAAAGAAGCGCTTAAGTCTATTGATATGTCTATTGAAAAGTTAACTAATAAAATAGATTCGTGCAAAAAAACAATAATCGATAACGATGAGCAGTGCTTAAAAATTGAACAGGCATCACAGGAAGTGCAGGATAAAATTGATAAGGAAAGTGGTGGTGAATTGAAACAGCTTGAGGAAGAACTATCTACAAACGTAAAATTAGAAGCTAAAGCATCAGGAAATTTAAAAGCTACTCAAGGGACTATTGAACAAGAAGAAAAAAAGCTAAAGGCACTAGAAAGAAATATTAAAGATGATGAAAAGGCTTTGGCACAAAAGGAAATGCAAATGGAGAACGTTCGAGGCTTATTTGATAGCTTGAAACAGGCAGAAAGTGACGATGCAAAAGCCTATGAGAAAGCTCAAAAAAAATTTGAGGCAGTAACTCAGGGTCTAACAACAAACGAGGATGGCGAAGCATCAACGCTCCAAGATCAGTTGATTCGTACGTACAATAAAATAATGTTTTAAAATAATTATTAGTAATAATCTTGTTTTGAATGGCTTTCGGTTGTTTAAATAATTATAAAATTTTATTTAATTATTTTTATGAATTCACGTGTTGCAGTGAAAATATAATTTTAACGAGACATTTTGTAGGTCTAACGAACAAGAGGCGTATTTAAAGTATTTGGAACAACACTTTAAAATTCATATCTTGAGCTAGAAATGTCCAATTTCATTGTTCTTGGTATCAAATTAAAGGTATTAAAATGACAAACAAACGCATATGAATTTGTATATAGTTAATCGGTTGAAAAGATATCGGAACATTTTTATTTCCAGTGCGTTCTGAATTGACTCTATATATGCTATCGGAGACAGTAGTAAAGTCGACGAAGTTTACATGAAGGCTCGTTTGTTATTTGCTCTAGGATAATGCGGAAGGTGAATTTACGATCCGTACATGAGTGGCTTTAATGTAATCCAGCTTGATGTCTACATAGTGATTTCTGGAGTTTGCTTTCAATGTGGTTGAGAATAACTTTAGTAAGCACTTTGGAGAATGAGCTTAGGCTCCTTTATAATTTTTTCAATGGATGTGGCCACTTTTTTTTAGGAATTTAATATGTAAACCCTCATGGGCCAAAGAGTCCCTCTCCTTTTTAATGGTTTCGAAAACAAGAAGCAGTATTTGCACCATCAGTGTGGGATCTTAAGGCTGAGATATTGTTCTAACCTGGTCCTTTATTGAGCTAAAGTTGTTATCTCTTCAAAATTAGGAGACATGTTTGTGAAAGTGTTTGCTAGTGGTGCTGTGGAATTATCTGATGTGACATTTTCTGTTATTTTTTATTGTTAGGAGTCAGCATTCTTACCAGGATTTCCAAGTGGCCGTTTTTGACGCGGCCAAGTCGTTAATCGCATGTCATAGCCGAGGGCCTTGTAGGAATTGAAAAATTTAGGAAAAATCCGGTAATTGGAGGATTTTTGTTATATGTACTTAAATCCGGAGTATGCGCTTCTCATTGAGCAAATCAAATAACCTGCTTTGCCAAGTTTTGCTATTGCAGAAGTAATCAATTTGCATTTTTGTAGCACTGGCTGAACGCCAGTCATTTTATGATTTTGTGAATCCAAAAGCAGTTTTCTATTACGAGCTTGTGGGTATTGCAAAAATCAGTCAACAGGGTGATGCCTATATAGCATGACTATGTCCTGTTAACAGATCGAGACAATAGTTTAGATTAATTTGCTTTATAACTCGTGTTTCTCTAATAATTTTATAGGAGATCGGCTGCCACTCTATGTACGATTGTGATGCTTTTTTGTTCAATGTGGAGGTTATCATGTCCCGAATGTACTAAATAAACTTTTTCTTGCAGGGGTGATGTGTTCGCCTGCCCTCTTCAAAGACTGCCTGAAAAAGAAAAGGGTTTAACGTGTACGTGTAACTTTTTCATAGCAAATGTCGTCATTAACTTTAGGGTCCGTGAGTTATATTCTATGTTTACATATATTGTTCTAGTTTCTGTAATCTTTATTTTTTTTTGTAGAAATGAACGATTGGTTCAAGTCCCCTAGTATGATATGGTTTAAAATTCGTTTCTTAGTGGTCCGTACAGTCCTTTAGTCAAGTATTACTAGGTTGTGGTTGTGAATTTATTTACACAGACGCATATTGTGGGTCAGACGCTGACTAGGAAGTAGATAACTCTTGGTTAGACGCTTCCAGGATTCACTGGGGTCGTGTATTTTTAAATAAAAAGGCTTAAATTATTTAAATGACCCCTGAGCAAGTCAAAACAAACTTAGTGATATAAGGCGGCGCAAAATAACAAACTTGCAGGTGTAATAGCACTGATTTTATTGTGAATATTGGTTTTAAGTTGAGCGGATGGCCGCTGGATTATTGACTTATACTCGTTCTTTCAAATAGGTCCAAATAAACTCAGCGGCCAATTAAAATTACTACTAGGCGAAATATTGCGGTTATCGAAAATATCCCATAACAGAATCATTGTGTCCTTTGCAGTAGGCGCTATAGTATATGCAGCTGGCACCACAGTTGTGGTTGGTTTTGCACAGGTGGAAAACCTTTAAAAAAGTTGTTAACTGCGGCGATGGATTAATTATCGAAAATTTTATACTCAAGCCATAAGTCATTTTGCATTGTCCTGTATAAATAAGGTCGCAAAATTAAATACATTTAATAATATATATATTTTTTAAAAACAAGATGCAAAAAAACAAATGAGTGAAGCGCAAACTACTATCAAAACCTCTGACATGGAATTACGGCATTCTCGATCAGTGCTTAAATTAAAGGAAAATGAAACTCAGGCTAACGATTCTGCTTACGACAAAGATAAAAAATTGCACGATCAACTCGAAGCAGAAATAGAGAACCTAAGACACAAACTGCAGGGAATTAATTATGAAGATGGAGCCTTTGAAGAACTTGAAGAGCGAAAAAATCGTTTACATCTTGAAATAAGACAACTAAAACAACAATTAGATCGTAAAAATGCTTATCGCTATGAACTTCAGTACCAGGATCCAGAACCAAACTTTGACCGCTCCAAAGTTAGAGGAATGTTAGGAAAACTAATTAATGTGATAGATGAAAAAAATTGCTTGGCACTAATGATGGCAGCTGGAGGGAGTGTGAGTTCATAAATAAATATTAGATAGATACATATATATTTAATTTATAATATTAATTTCTATAGCTTTTCAGCTACGTAACTGATGACGATATTACTAGTAAAAAAATTTTACAAAACGGAAAATTACAACAACGTGTGACATTTATTCCTATCAACAAAATTTCTTCAAGATCTATTGACAGAAATACTGTGGATTTTGCTCAAAACTTGGTAATTTATAATATCAAGGGCTATTAAACAGTAATATGACCTTGTAATCGCTCTTGAAAATTCACTCGTAATTGTAATTGATTCGGTATCGCCCTTTTTACGTCAAAAAGTTAATCGACTCGGCTCACCATATGTGACTTTCGTTAAATTTTGTCCATAGATTTATTATGGGGAATGATAGATAAACCTTTTTTTCCCAGAGGAACCAACAAACAAAATGTCACGCAAATCGTAGACGTCATGCCAGGCCGAATTTTCCTTTGGCGTGAGTGAGTAAAACTTGAACTGATCTAATTATTCCGCCCAATGAACAAACTAAACATTTTCATTGACATTGCAAGGTCTTATTTTTATTTGACAGCCTATGTTAATATATTATATTAAAGTAAGGTAGTTTTTTATTTATTTTGTTAAAATTACATGTATAAAATTATTTCATATTTATATATTATCACCTCAGCGCCGAAAAGACACTAGAGAGGCTAGCTGGCAATACGTACATAATAACTTATATCCGAAACAATAAAATAAAGAAAAAAAATAACAAAACTTAACTTAGAATAAGATTTTTTATCGACATACGCCGTGAAATTGTTGTCAAAGAAAAATATAATAATTTCATTTCTTTAAATAAAATTTTTTAATTTTCTAAGAAAATAATAAAATATATTGTGAAAACCCTCATTTGCTAGTATAAGCGATCAATTACTTTTATATTTCTCGGACTTTTACTGATTAGTGAATTTTTAATCGATTGGAAAAAAATTATATTATAACCTAAAATAAAGCGTGCAAGTGTTAAGATGAATGGGAGTGATCCTCCCAACAAAAACCGATTCAAGGGTCTTAACCCTGACCAAGATCTAAATGATATTGAATTCAGCAAACTTAAACGCCCAAGAGCTTCGGATTTTGTACCACTCCCGCTTCACGAATCCAATGAAGACCACATACCAAGATTTTTAACTATTACAGCAACAGCAATTCAAGTACATGGCTCTATAAAACCAATAGCAACATATAATGTTTTTCAAATTGAAAAAGGCCTAAAACATATCTCTCGGATGATCGGATGATCAAAACATTTAATCGTAAAGTAGCTGCTAAATTTCTTAAAGTTTCTTTTATTGATTCTGTAGCAGTTAAAATTTCACTACACAAAACTTTGAACTCAACTCAAGGAAGAATATTCTCCAAAAAAAATATTGACATTCCCACCGAAGAACTGACTGAATGTTTGAAGGAACAAAAAATCATCGAAGTCATTAAATTAACAAAAATTGTTGAAGGTGTCCAAACACCAACTGGTGCTGCAATTCTTACATTTGATCGCATAAGACGCCCAGATCATGTGAATATAGGCTGGGAAAGAGTTAAAGTGGAAGAATACATCCCGAATCCGATGAGATGCACAACTTGCCAAAAACTAGGCCACACTAAAAACAGATGTAACGTTGAACTATGCAAAGAATGTGCAAACCCACCTCATCCTTCAGTGTGCGAAAGGAAATATTGCATCAACTGTGACAATAACACACACAATTTATACGATTCTAACTGTCCTAGTTTTCTTAAGCACAAAGCTGTAATTAAAGTTAAATTGGAACGTAGGTGCACAACTCGTGATGCTTGGAAAATTTATAATAGTAATCCCGATGCATACAAAATTAAACCTATTACTAGAACCAACAAAAATCTAACCCTAGCTCAAATTATAAAAAATCGTATCACCGAAACAAATACTCCAATCATCAACAGCAGTACCATATCTCAAAACAACGTTTCAAAGCTCACAGACAACATCAAAGTCAACATCAGCAACAATAATACCATAAATCCAACCACATATTCGAATGAAAAAGTCCTAAATAACCAAACGATTTCATCTATTCAAATTGACGAATCACAACCTTCAACATGTAATATGGAAATAGAAATCCTGAAAACTCCACCAAAAAAATCTTACAACGATAGAACCACAGATGCTGATAATGAAGAATAAACACCAACATCTAACTTATATTCAAAATTCCCGCTACTACCTACTATTATTACACCCAAAACAATGAAAAAAACGAAACTTCAAACAACTATAAATTCACCTAAAAAATAAGTATCTATTCACTTTATATTCATTTAACCAATTTTTTATATTATTTGAATTTTTTATTTTATTAATCTACAATGTTATCACTACTTCAGTGGAACATCAATGGCTATTTTAATAATTATACTGAACTTCAATGTCTTATTAATCATCTTTCACCTACAATCATTTCACTTCAAGAAACACATTTAGCTCATAATCTATCTCCATTCCCACCCAAACAATATTGCGCATACTTTCATAATTCTTTCCATACTACTTCCAATAAAGCTGGAGTTGGAATCCTAGTTAAAAAAAATCTTCCCACACTCTCCTTTCTATTAACTCTTCGATCCTTGCAATAGGCATTCAATTTGATGTTGGTATTAATATTTCAATATATATTCCACCCAACAAACACTTCACTTCACAGGATTTACTAAATATCTTGTCTCAAGTCTCCGCCCCAATAATTCTTTCTGGCGACTTCAATGCTTGGAGTACACTATGGGGCTCTAATAGAACCAATTCCCGCGGAGTTAACATTGAGAACAATATTTTTACAAACGATCTAATTATTTTAAACAACGGCTCACCAACACACTTTACCACACACTCTACTTTTTCTAATATTGATTTAACACTTTGTTCTTCCAATCTAGCTCCCAACTGTGATTGGACAGTCTTAGACGATCTTTATGGCAGCGACCACTATCCCATAGTCACTAAAATTAATATAGGCAACCCAATCTCCAAATTCAAGCCTACACCTAAATTCAAAACTGATTTAGCAAACTGGGCTAAACTCCAAAATATGTGGGATTTTTTTTCGATTAATAGCCCGGTCAGTTCTAATTCTAACAGAGAAGCAGCCAAAATTCAAAAAATAATCATTTATGCGGCTCACCTTTCCATTCCACAGTCAAATACCTTTTCATTAAAAAAAGTGGTCCCCTGGTGGAACCCCTCGTTAACATCACTCAGATCTTTGAAACAAAATGCTTGGCACGAATTTAAACACCACCGTTCTCCTGAATATTTTATTAAATACAAAAAAGCTAATGCTTTATTCAGACTAAACGCCAAAAGAGCTAAAAAACACAGTTTTAAAGATTTGACGAGTAAAATCAATCCACAATCTAGCCCAAAAAAAATCTGGCATGACATAAAAACATTAGCAGGCAACTATAAACAAACATCCATAACATATCTTAATTCAGCTAATGGCGTAATTTCTTCACCCTTGGATATTGCTAACAGTTTTGCCTTACATTTTTCTATAGCCTCTTCGGGCTATAGATTCCCACCTCAATTTTTATCCGAAAAAAATACCTTTAGAAATGCAGTATATTATCAGTCAAATTTGTCATCATCTGCTAAACTAATAGAAAAGGACATTTCTGCTTCTGAGTACACATTCATTACTTCATCCCTATCAGGTAAAACTCCAGGCTTTGATAGAATTTCCTATCCGTTACTCGAAAACTTATCCAAACCTGTCCTTTGCAGATTAATTAATCTTTACAACAACATCCTACAACACAGCTTCATCCCATACTCATGGAAAACTGCTACTATTGTCCCAATACTCAAACCAAACAAACCACAAAATTATATAGAGAGTTATAGGCCTATATCCTTACTGTCTTGTGTTAGTAAAGTACTAGAGAAAATTATTTGCGTTAGACTCATGTGGTTTGCTAGAAGAAATAAGCTGATAAGCCATAACCAAGTGGCTTTTAAAACCGGTTAAAGCTCTATTGATTCACTACTTCACCTTTATAATTTTATATCAAATTCTCTCGCGAGTAAAAATCACGTTTCAATCCCTTCATTAGATTTCGAAAAGGCTTTTGACCGAGTCGGGACACGTTGTTTTGAAACAACTACAAAATTGGAAAGTTGGACCTAAAATTTTCAATTATGTAAAAAATTTTCTATACAATAGAAACATTGCAGTTAAATGCAACAACATTTTATCTGAAAGAAAACCACTTGAAAATGGAATACCACAAGGTTCTCCCTTGTCAGTTACTCTCTTCATTATTGCTTTTGATGAAATTAGCAGAATAATATCAACTTACAAGGGAATAAACCACAGTTTATATGCAGATGATGTTATCATATTTTCTAAAAACAATAATTTAACAGATTTAATAGTAACTTTTTCTAAAATCTTAGATGACATCTCAGAATGGTCTCTCTACTCTGGAGTAAAGTTTCATTTGATAAAAGTAATATTTTACACAAATGTAAAAAAACTAGTTGTAATAATATCATCTTTTCTTATAATAATATAAATATTCCAAATGTTAGCAATCTAAGAATTCTAGGATTAGTTTTTGACAGTAAATATTCATTTAAATCACACTGTAAATATATAAGAGACTGTTTAGTACCAAGGCTAAATATTATTAAATATGTATCTTCAAAACACTGTTGTATACACCCGACATGTTTAACCAACGCATCCAGTGTACTTATTTTAAGCAAAATTGATTACGGTCTTTGTATCTACGGCCATTGTGCTAAAAGCAACATTAAACATCTCAATCCACCATACCATACTTCTGTACGAAGAAGCATAAGAGCTTTCCCAACTACTCCAATAAAAAATATTTTAGCTGAAGCAGGTCTACCAACTAACACCTCTCCTCTAACTTATAACCAACTTTTCCTAGAAGAAAAATCCAAATTCTTCTCAGCCTCTTGGAATTTTATATACACTGATGGATCCAAAACAAACAATTATACATCATTTGCTGTTATCAATGAGCCTGGAACCATTATTAAAAATGGACTGCTTTTCAACGCATGTTCCATTTTTACAGCAGAAGCTTTAGCGGTCTTTTATGCTGCTAAATACGCAAATTCAGCAGATGGTAAATTCATAATATGCACTGACAATCAATCATGCTTCAACTCTGTCCGTTCGCTTTCAAACAACAGCCACCTTATTTCTTCTATCAGAAATTTATTACTTGTTAATTCAAATAAAATAAAACTAATGTGGATGCCAGGCCACACTGGTATACATGGGAATGAACTTGCCAACACTGCTGCTAAAAACGTGGAACTCTCACCAATTCCTATTTTCCCAATTTTTGAAAAAAAAGATATCCTACGTTTCATTTCAAATTATATTCATTCTTCACAATTGGAAGAGTGGCGAAACTACCATCACCATTATACTGTTTACAACAGAGAAAGAAACATTACTGTGTATCTGTCGTCAATCCCCTTCTTCAAAATAAAGCCGTTTTGCCGCTTACGCCTGGGTCACACATTAATTACACACAGTCATTTGTTATCCTCCACTTCACTTCCACCTTGCTGCCCGTTTTGCTATACACCTCACGTGACTATACTACACCTCCTGGACACTTGCCAAAATTTCACCTACATTAGAAATAACATATTTAATTACACTACTCCCAGTCATTTATTAAAAATTATAAACATACAAAATATTTCTTTAATTTATGAATACATCTCTCAAACTCAAATTATTAAACTATTATAGACTCTACTTCTACCTTTTTTTTTCCTAAATAAGTTTTATATATTACTTTTCAAACATGTATAACTTAAATTTTAAAAGCGAGCCGAAAGCCTATGTCGCTAGTGCTGCCTATTTGCATTTATGTAATTCATTGTTATGTAAATTATATATATATAAAAAAAAAAAGATTTTTTATATAAATGAGTTTAATGCCAGTTAACCCACATTTGAGGTCAGGAGATTTTTTTCCCCAAAATGAAAATGTCAATTTTTTTTCATCATTGCCAAGCCACTCTACGGTACTATTTTCAAAGCAAATAACAACAGCAACATTCCAAATTACTTTCTGCAAGTCCTGCTTGCATTCTGCATACTTTTTTTCACTGTTATTTTCGTAATAACATTTTATTATGGGAAATAAGTATATAAAAACATTGTACGCAAATATTGCTATTTCACTGACTGTACTTCTGTGGGCTTAGAATGTTTTGTTTGATTGATTTTGTCAGCGAAAAATCTAACCTTTTTGTAAAAAGAAAACGACGTTAAATAGACTTGAAATTAGTTCAGTCACCACACAGACACACAGAGTAGTCAACAATCCTGTTAATTTTTTACATCTTACTTTTCGATACATTTTTATAGAGTTTTTGGATTTTAAGTTAGGATACTTCTATTAATTACGTGAGGTTTTTTTTGAATATTCGGAACCTCCCCCTTGTTGAAATTTTGTGAGATCTGGTGTGATTCCTCTCCCCCTTCTCTGAGGTGAGACTTTTACCCTATAATTAGTAATTAAGTTTATTTGATACGTTCATGTATTTTGGTTCATACCACCAATATTTATGTCTTCACCTCAAAAACTCTACATTTTTTCCTTGTATGCATTTGTTTTGTAAATCTTTTGATATTTACAGATTTCTTCCGAGCGCTGGCTGTTGGTTGTTTTACTCCCTTAATCTTACAAGATTTCTGTAACGTTTCCAATGAAACCAAAAATCGGACATTGACACATTGTAGAAAGCTTTCAGAAATGGAAATGAAAGATTTCTGAAATACAGTAGAAACTCACTAAAGTTAAGACGCGGTAAAGTTAATTATATGAAAAAGTTAAGTAGACACACGTGTCTCTAAAAAGTTAATTTTTTTCTTAACTTTTTCGAGTCCTTTTTGATTTTAGCTAATTTTTCTATTTCCAACATAATTGTGTGTCGATGGTCGCTATTTATACAAACATATATGTAGTGCTGTAAGCATATATAGCGAAAAAACGATGAAACGGAAATATAATCGGCATTTACCGTTATAAATTTATTACAATTGTATGTATGCGCATATCGGTTACTAGGTTCAGAGTTAAATTTGAATTCTTTTGCTCGGCATCTTTAAAAAATTATGAATAGGCGTTTTGGCTAGCCAATTAACTAATCATTGATTTTTGTGTCTCTGAAGCTGTAACTTCAAAAATTAAAACAAAAATTAAAACAAACATTTATGCTGCAGCGTCGAGTAGGTACATGTGAGGAAAATTAACAGGAAAACTCTACGTAAGCCAGAAAACAACTGTACAAAACATAAAAGGTTCAAACATTGAAAATATATAGAATATGATATATAAAAACACATGTGTACTTAAGTAAACACTTGAATTTTCTCATTTTTAAAATTGCATTCGTGTCTCTAAAATTTAAGAATTCCCAAAAGTTGACCACCCCAAAAAGAAACTACTTAACTTTTGTGAGTTTCTACTGTATAGCTGTAAGATTTCTGAAAAGCTTATAGAATTTTACATGTCGAGTGGGTGTGTACTACATTTTTTCTGTAAAATTAGCGGAGAAAAATGATACTACGTTTAAGGCACACTAAAACGAATTTAATTAAATTTATGAAATAAAAAACAGGTGCGACACCACCCTCCCTAATTCTTTACTCGCTTCATGGCCATTCATGTTCTTCCACTATTGCATTCATGTCAACCATGCCTCTTGATAGTATAGGAGACAGGCATTAGATGTTTGTATCTAATTCCTCCCCGAGCAGCCACTCAACTGTACGTCCACGGCGCACAGCACCGCAGCATTTACAATGCGTATGCTAAACGGCATGCCGACAAGGCGTAAGACTGATTTTGTGATACGAAATGTTATCTGTTATAATAATTTATATTCTCTGAATTAAGGAAATTGACGTGGGACTTCCATTGAAAAAGTTGTTAAGGATACTTTTTCACTGCGGCATAGTGTTAGTAGTTGGCATAGTCGAAAATTTACAGCCCTTTCATGGTTGGCTACTATCTCACCATTTTAGTCGCCGAGTATGTCCGCGGCAATGTCTTCCACACTTTTTGTCTTTGTATGGTAGTTGTATCTAGAAATTTAAAAATTCAGAGACAACCATTTTGATATCGCCGAAATGGAAAAGTGCACGTAAATAAAAAAATTTTTATAATTTATGTCAAAAAAATTTATTTGAAAATGTTCTTTCAGTACAGTAATCACCACCATAATGAACGAAAATTAAAATTTTGAAAAAAAAAAACAATAATTAAAATGGGTGGCATGCTTGATGCACGTATTGGCAGGCGGAAATAGGAAATGAACCTACAAAAGTTTAATGGCAAAAAAAGGTTTCACTTGTACCACGTGTGAACTGCACACACAATTTTTTTTTATTTAGGCAATGTAAATAATTAAAAATAACTTTGTTTTGATGTTCAACTGCTTATAACAAATAAATAAATATTTTAAAATTAAACTTAAGCAGCATAACTACAGAATTAATTAAAAAATTCAAACCTCGGAAAATTCTCAATTCGTGGATCCTTTATCTTCGTACCAGATAGTTAGTACTCGTACCTCGAATATCATAAAAATTGCAGAGAAAATCTTTATTTTACAATACAATTATATGTACATACAATGAAAACTTACCTATCTGCATTCATAAATTTCTTCCTCGGATACATCAGCTCCAACATGAACATATTTTTGGGATCTAACAGGACTCTGATCTTTCTGGCAAAATAATTTTTCAGGTCACAAAGTTTCATACATGTTTTGATTTTAACAATGGCAAAGACGATAAATTTAGGATTTCCAATCTCGAAATCTCGAATCGCGAAAACATCATACCCCACTAAAAAATTCACCCAAAAATGTATGCGATTTGATGTGAAGAAACGGATTTGATGTTTCTGCGGAACTACTTTTTGAAATTGCAATGTCTCGTAAATGTATGTATATGTATGTATATTAGGGCGGGTCGATTTTTTTTTTCAAAAAGGGTATGGCAGGAAAATATTCTAAAGGCAATTCTGAGCAACTTTGCCAAAGAAACTATGGGTCTAAAATCAATTTCGAGCCTCCGCATTTTCACTAATAGGTTTTGAGCAGTACTTATATTGGATTTTTATGGAAACAACTACAAAGTATTTCATATTTTAAGCAAAAATTGTGTTAAATGCCGTTTTAATGTCGTTGGAAACGTCTTGTGCCTCTTTTGTAGTTACCATGTTATTTTAATTTTTTGTAAGAATAGTGGATTGCTGAAGAACTTAAGTCGAAAAGTAATGGAAAACAATTATTTATTCAAAAATAAAAATCTATCATTGAAACCTTTTGAACGTTAATTGTGATTTTTTTCGTTCTTCCAATTATGGAGCTACCGATAAGCCCCATATCCTCCGGACGCTACTTGTTGCATATACCATCTCAAGAAGTCCCTACCTTTGGCTTGCCAAATGATTTAAATGAACTCAATTTCCCAAATAATAGTGATTTATTAAAGTATTATAGTCTTTTGAGTGAAAGTGCTAAAGCTGAAAGCAGAATATTTTCATACAAAAGTTTTACACCACAAGTAGTAAAAAAATTAGTTGAAATTTGGAAAAAATTAAATATCAAAATAATTAATGTTAGAATTGTTGCTACAAAGTTAAACGCCCTGGTCGACTATTATCAGAAATAAACATCATTTTATGAAATATTTAACCTCTGACGATCGACCACTACCTGGTCCAGAAATTCCTTCGCATATTCAAGGCACAGAGAGGTTTGTTGAACTACTAACAATTGTTTCAACAACACGTTGATAAAAACCGCGAAAACGTTATGCCAGTGACGGTTGAAAGTCGCAAAAAAGTTTCTCGGCTAGGAAGCAAGTAAGATCTAACACTATGAGCGGCAAACTTAACGGTAAATTATTATTTTCATTTTTGAATAAATAAATTGTTTCTATTATCTTCCGACTTTACTACTTCAGCACTCCACTATCCTAATAAAAAAAATTATTAACATGGTAAATGCAGAAAGGAGGAAAAAACCTTTCTAAAGACATCAAAATGACCCATTTACTCCAATTTTGAAGAAAATATATAAAAAAATTTGTAATTGTTCCCATAAAAGTGCAATATATGTATGTAAGTACTGTTAAAACCTATTTGTGAAAATGCGGAGGCTCGAAATTGAAATTAGACCCATAGTTTCTTTCGCAAAGTTGCTCAGAATTGTCCATAGAATATTGTCTTGCCATACCCTTTGATGACTTTTTCCCGCGCGAAGAAATCGACCCGCCCTAATGTATATGTATGTATCGTATCGGATAATGGCTTGAATAATTAATATACATATCTTGCAACATCAGAGACGGTCAATTTTGTGAAACTTTACAATCTGAAATAAATGTTCATTCTGCGACAGGTAAAAATTTGGTAGTATGGCTCATATTGATCACTTATTATTGTGAATTAAATTCGTATTAAGTACACATCTTAATCAATATAAATTTGTATTCTATTAATAATTTTTTTTTTTGATATATTTTTAGGTGGGCAAAGACGATGTTCAATCTGCATTATCGCTGATAGAATACGATCGATATTATGATCCTGTAATGAAGTTCGTGTTTGGAAGTACCTTAATTTGCCGTGACTTAAACGTCGCTAAACAGGTAAATAAAACTGTTCTGAGAAAAACTATAATGTTAAGTTTATCAGCCCCTTC
The DNA here is from genome assembly GCA_963662105.1 of Meiosimyza platycephala. NCBI lineage: Eukaryota > Metazoa > Arthropoda > Insecta > Diptera > Lauxaniidae > Meiosimyza > Meiosimyza platycephala. The sequence goes on along the minus strand of OY759211.1, from coordinate 63,226,573 downwards.
ATGGTTGGCTACAATTTCGCCTTTTTAGTCGCCGAGATAAAATTGGCTTTATGGTTGGCGAAATATCTCACACTTTTTTTCTCTAGATGGTTGGCGACTGTCTCTTATAGTTGTTTCCAGAAATGTCAAAATTTGGAGACAGCTATTTTGCTATCGCAAAAATGAAAAGTGCACGTAAATAAAAAAAATATTTACAATTTGTATCAAAAAATGTATTTCAATTGTTCTTTCAGTACAAAAATCAGCACCAAAAGGGAATATGAACGAAATATTGAAATTTTGGAAAAATAACCAGAATTTTAAAACGGGTGGCATGCTTGATGCACGTATTGGGTTTCTAAAAAGAGTCCTTTATTTCGTTACTAACGTACATAATAAACCTTCCTTGTTGAGACGAAAATTGGAAATGAATCTACAAAAGTTTTATGGCAAAATTTATGTTAATAAATGTCGAATTTCGCAACAAATGTCAAGTTAGTCCAGAAATGTCAATATTTTTGTCATCCACAAAGTGTGTAACTTACAGCCGTTTCATGGTTGGCTACTGATTTTTGTCTCCGAGACGATACAGAAAGGAGACAATTTTAATTATCGGCTTCATGGTAGGCTACCGTTTACTGTCTCCATAGTATTAAGTTCCACACTTTGTGGATGGCAAAAATATTGACATTTCTGGATTTACTTGACATTTGTGGCGAAATTTGACATTTCTGCCAAACATTTATTAACATAAACTTTGCCATTAAACTTTTGTAGGTTCATTTCCAATTTTCGTCTCAACAAAGAAGGTTTATGTACGTTTGTAACGAAATAAAGGACTCTTTTTAGAAACCCAATACGTGCATCAAGCATGCCACCCGTTTTAAAATTCTGGTTATTTTTCCAAAATTTCAATATTTCGTTCATATTCCCATTTGGTGGATTTTTGTACTGAAAGAATATTTTGAAATACATTTTTTGATATAAATTGTAAATATTTTTTTAATTACGTGCACTTTTTCAATTTGGCGACAGCAAAATAGCTGCCTCCGAATTTTGACATTTCTGGATACAACTATAAGAGACTGTTGCCAACTATGTAGAGAAAAAAAAGTGGAAGACATTGCCGCGGAGATACTTCGCCAATGTCGCCAACCATGAAGCCAATTTTATCTCGGCGACTAAAAAGGCGAGATTGTAGCCAACCATGAAGGGGCTGTTAATACTATGGAGACAGTAAACTGTATCTAACCATGAAACCGAAAAATAAAACTGTGTCCATACTGTATCGTCTCGGAGATAAAAAACAGTAGCCAACCATGAAGGGGCTGTATACAAACTTAGTCCGGCAATGTAGTAGATAGACTGTGACACTCCAACATTGGCATGTGGCAGGGAATGTTTGTTTGAATTGTGCATGTTTTGCTGGTTTTTATCAGCATAATTTTTATACCAGAAATTTATGAGAAAAATTTGAAATAGTATTCTATGCATCAGGGTATTAAACCCATTTTTGCCGACACATATTAGGTTTACGGCAAGGATGTGCAGCCCATAGCTCGTTTGACTCTTCCAGCTCTTACAACAATAACAAAAAATATGCAGCTCACTTCGAGCTCACTCCGTTATTTGAGCTAAATCATTTTGGTCCGCAATCACCGCATGTATTTTGTTCGTGTAATTTTTTCTTCAACTCATCGACTCGTTCAGCTCATGCCGTTACTCAAGTGAAATAATTTCGGTTTGCTATCGTTGCATGGTTTTTGTTTTTGTAGTTTTGTCTTCAACGCACTTTATTGTTTGTGTGATTTTGTTTTCAATTCATTTGCTGCTTGAGCTTGAGATTTTTATTTTTGTTTCCATGTGCGATGTCACACGATGGGCATTTGACAGCGCTCAAACAAAATTTGTTCTTGTTTCCTATAGAAATTTAAAAAAACACTGACAGCGAGAAAGAATTAACTTTTTGAACGACGGGCAAAATAATTCATTCATCGCCAAACTAAAAGTTCATTATTGTAAATCTATCAAAAAAAATGTAAAAATTATTATTGTGAGTGGGACACTTACCCATTTCGAGCGATGACAAGGTGCAGAATCGTCTTGAAATATGACTTTTGCTTTAATCAAATGGGGGCAATAACAAGATGTGGGGTGGGAGAGATTCTTCTTCCGGATGGTTATGTGAACTCCGCAGCTTATATTGATATCGTAAAAAACGGCGTTTTATCGAGCATCGACCTACTAAGCGAGCACGCAGCAAAAGTCATGTTTCAAAACGATTCTGCACCTTGTCATCGGTCAAAATCGGTAAGTGTCCTACTCACAATAATAATTTTTTACATTTTTTTTTGATAGATTTACAATAATGAACTATTTAGTTTTGCATAGGTAAAGGAATATAAGGACTTTTTGGGAACTGAGTCAGTCCATGGCTCGGTAACGGTCCCAACCTCAATCCCATTGTGAATGTTTGGGCCATTTTAAAACGCAAAGTGCGCCAACAAAACCCTAAAAATATTCCAAAGTCAAAGGAAATAATTCAATCCACTTGATACAACGATATTTTAATGGAATTAATACGGAAACTCTATGAGAGCATGCCTTCTCGAATGGAAAGCGTCATCATGGTAAAAACAGGTCCTACGCGGTATTAAAATTAATTTTACCGTATTATTTGAAATAAATAAATAATAAATAATTAAAGAATATGTGAGAAATTAAAAATGCGTAAAAAAAACTACAAAAAACAATGTATTTTTGCATATAAATAAGTTGTAATTTCTGATTATAAAACTAGCAATTATGTGTTTATTTGGAAAAGGTTCCTAGAATTTATTATTGCTAGGTGGACAGTTTTGAAAATACTCAAAACTTGTCCTTAGTAACAGTATCTAACAAACTTAAAACAGTTAAACAAGAGTAGGTATTATTTAACGCATCAAAACTTAAAACTTCTTGTAAAATTCGAATCGGCGTTTTTTTTGACCGTGAGTGTATTTATATGCACGTCTTATGTTTTCCGAAAAAACTCAAAGATGCGTATTTTTACACACAATGTGTAGTTTACAAGGTTATAGAGATATTTACAAATTCCACTCAATCGGTATTTTTAAGGTTTCTCCTGCTTCAATGCTTATGATTCGACATTACTTTTTTGTTACTTACATTTTACATATACGACATCATACATATCGGTCATTCTTTTATTAAACGCACACTTTGTATTTTTTGACGTTTTTGAACAATTTTTTAAACCAAATATCTCAAAAACTGTAAGAGATAGGATGAAAAACTATTTAATAATTTTTGTTTAGAAATACTATAACTTTATAAAAAAATTAAAAAAATTTATATAAATTTGTTTAAACATTAATTTTTTTAATTAAAATATTTTTCTCAAAATATTTTCAATATAACATCTTTTGTTTTTTTTATTTTTTTTATATGTTATTCCTCAATCAATCGTAAGAATGCATGTGCTTTCACATCGAAATTCTTGCCATAACTTTGGAAACTACGATTTTTTTACTAATGACGCGAATCATGTTTTTTCAACATAAAATTCGACAAAAATTTTTTTTTTTGTTTTATTTTTGTAATGCTATTTTTAATCAATCCTAAGGATGAATCTGCATTCAAATCAAAATTCTCTCCATAGCTTTGGAAAATATGAGTTTTTCATGAAAGCGCGCATCAGTCTAATTGTATGAGTTGTATCATATTTTCCAAAGTTATGTCGGGAATTTCGTTTTGAATGCAGATACATTCTTAGGATTGATTGCAAATAATATTACGAAAAAAAAAAATATGTCGAATTTTATGTTGAAAAACATGGTGCTCATCATCAGTAAACGGTTGGCAGGAAGCTTCGACAGGTAGCCTAAAAATGTCGACAAAGCAGGAAGCAGGGCTGTATTTGTTGATGATTATAGGTGAAAAATCCGTTTGAATTGAAATCGTAGCTGCTCCTATATAAAAATTTATATTTAAAAAACAAAATAATTTTGCGTTAACTATATTAAATTTTCTATTAAACAGTACAGCGAAAACAATTTTAAATGAAAATTTAAGTGAAAATTTCGTCTTCCTCAATTGACGAATGAACGTAAATCAAAATAGCTCTTGTGCAGCGTTGCTGAAATCGGTTCCATAAATAGAGTAAATTGTACTGTTACAATTTTTAGCTACACGCTGTCAAACATGAAATATCGATGTTGGTCCAAGGCAGGGCCTGATTTACCCACAGGCTATTTAGGCTTAAGCCTAGGGCGCAAGGTCCGAGGGGGCGCTGAGAATTAACGTTGATTAAGATTTTTTGTTATGTTGCACCTTCTTAACATAATCTTTCAACAAGTGAAAAAAAAATTAAGTGCTGAAAAATATTTTATAAGGAAAGGATTGCACAAATACAATTTTCCTTCCCTCGTTTGTCAAAAGTGAGTTTTTAGCCTTGTTGCTTACGATTTTGACATAGAGCAATTGTCGCAAGTATTTTACTTATAAGATTTTAAATTGTAATTCAGGAATTACAATCTCACACTATAATTTTTATTTTAGATTAGTGAGATGTTATTAACTGACACATTAGAGACCGGAAAGTTACAACTTTTATTCGTTTGAAATCGGAGCTACAAAATAGATGGAAATTTTCGAAGATCTATTTTGTAGGGCTGTGCAACGAACTGATCGAACCTGTTCGAACTTTTGCCATACGCAACGAGTCCAACTCGAACAACTCAATTCGTTCGACTCAACTCATGTTCGGTTCGTTCGATGTTCGTATCATACGATTGCAACTCATGAGTTTCGAACAACTCGTAAGTACCGAACTTTTTAAGTTGTGAGTTGTTCGTTTGATCGTTGCGTGTGATTTGCAGATGATTTCAGTTCAATTAGCTTTTGTTATTCGTGTACTTTACGTAAATATTGTGAGTACTATAGTTGCGATATGGAAACTACTGTTGGTAAAGTGAAACGAAGTGCAGCTTGGAATTTTTTTGAAGATACCGGTGAACCCAGAAAAAAAAGATGTAAGCAGTGTGCAAAAATTTTCACGGTTTCTTCGGCCTCAACAATTACCTTACGCCATGCAAAAATACACGATCCAAGTGCTATAGCTAGTAAAGGTAAGTCACTTTGATTTGATTATGCTAATAAGTGTACTAGAATATGTATACAAAAGATGTATAATTTTTTGTAATGTTATTTTCAATCAATTCTAAGAAATTATCTGCATTCAAATCGAAATTCCCGCCATAACTTTGAAAAATATGAGTTTTTTATGAAGGCGTGCGTCTGATTGTATGAATTGTATGATATTTTCCAAAGTTGTAGGTACAACGAAATTGATTTTGGATTGGATGTTGTTGCAAATAACGAAATGCATGTTTTAAGGACAAACGTAATAGCAGAGCTAAGCCTCAGATTTGATGGGATTGTGGAGAACAATGAACCCTTATTGCTTGCTATGATTTTGGACCCCAGGTTTAAGTCTAAATATTTAACCAAAAGAAAAACAAGCAGTAAGAGCTACACTACGATCCAAATGCTCGTTACATTTTGCTGAGCAACAAAGTAATATTAGCGCCAAAAACCAGACAACAAGCTCACAAAGTGGTTGGCTATAATTAGTTTTGAACGAACAACAACTTCAATGCAGTTTTTTGAAAGTACAGTGGCTCACAATATTACCTGGAATTTTTATAATAGAAAAATACACCTAAGTTTCATGCCACAGCTTATTTCATACAGATATGTATAAATTGAAAAAACATTGCTTAAAATAATGATTTTGTAATTTTAAATATGCAGTGTGGTTGCCTTTTTGGTCAACTACAGCTTAAAGACGGTTTGGCAATTTTAAGTGCCTGTTTTAGGTCGTTTTTGTTTAAAATGTTGTGTATTCGGATATTTTTTTCCAAAATCGCCCATAAATTGTATCCAATTGGATAACAATAACTAAATCTAAATACATGGATATTATGCAGCTTAAAACGTATATCGCAACTAAAAGCACGATTTTTACGATAAGTTGAAACATGAAGGGCCAATAGATCTTGATTTTGATATTGTCAGCGCCGTCAGTGACGGTGAAAATTAACAATATTTTCGGTCTTAAGAAGTGGATTGAAAGTTCAAATGAGATTATAAAAAAAAACTAAAACTGTAAAAATTGCTTGTAAATTGTACTGAACCCTCTGTAATTTTTACTGAATTTACAGTCATTTTTATACTGCTCTCAGTAATTTATATTGTGAGACACATTAAAATTTACTGAAATGCTGAAAGTAAAATTTCATGTGGATTGCAGTATAATTTCATGCACATCCGATGAAAAATTACTGAGAATTCAGTAAAAATTACTGAGATTTTCTTTTTAATGCAATGAATTCTAATTAACACTATAAAATATTTTTGGTTGGTATTGTTTTTATAAATAAATGTCGTCGCCTGAGTTCTCTTTTGCTCCATACGTATAATAAAACGTATGCGTATGATGTATGTACCTATAATTAAAACTCATTTATAAAAGTAATGAAAAAATTTGTATTATTTGCTGGCAATTAATAGCCCACCATCATTGCTCATAGTTCGTGCATGACAAAGCATCATCACGATCAAACAACTTTCAAGCATTCATGCTGTACATGCAACCCCTTTCAATGACTTCATCTACTCCTTTAACGTTCGCTTGCAACCATCGGTCGCTTGCAACTCTATTTAACGCGCCGCACCGCAACTATCACTTTTCTACGAACGACTTGTAAGCAGGCACAAACATAAGCAAAACAAAGAAATATGAGCGAACACACCGAACAAAACAAACTGAGTTGAGTCGAACCAAACGAACTTGGTTCGGTGTTAAAATTTTGTGAAAAGTTCGTGAGTTTTGAGTTTGATCGAAGAAGTTCGGCTCGTTGCACAGCCTTACTATTTTGAAAGAATTTTTTTTTTTATCGTCAAAATTTTTCTTTTCGCACTTAGGGGGCGCATATTCATAGTTAGCCTAGGTCGGTCAGAGGTCTAAATCAGGCCCTGGTCTAAGGTATATGCTCTTCCCCTACATATGTAAGAAAATAAGGCTGCCAATTTTTTTTTTCAAAATAAGCAAAAATATATTTAATCGCCATAATTATGCATGAACATCAAAAATTATGTAAAATAAGCAAAATAAGCTTTTTTAAGTAAATGCTTATTTTTGGTCGCCCTAATTATTATTGTATATTAGAAGAAATAAATTTAGGATTTAATGTTCGCTCAGTTTTACATTTAGGATACATTTCTTGTATAACTTTAATGGCTCGTTCTGCACATATTAGATCGCTTTAAATTTAAAATGGCAGAATCTTCCTTAACACAGTGTTTAAGTAAACATTTATGAGCATTTTTATAGGGATTGACTGATATTTCCAGAATTTTAAAATCGTTGCTTCGAAAACAATGATCAGAGAACCACAAGTCATGCCAAGCACTGCATATAAATTTGTAAATCGGTTTTATCCTGTGTTCGGGGATGTGTATGAACGTTAAAATCGCAAGACTAGCCCTAGAACTCTAGCGAGCATTACTGAGCGCTAGTATACTATACATAGCTCTGAACTTTATATAGGGAAATATTTTATTTTTTTCATAAAATTTAAAAATTTGTCCAAGAACATATAAATACTGCATATCATCACGCCACTAGATGCATTTTATTTTCAATTTTTCATCGCTTTGAATGAAGTTCTGTTTAAGATTTTCGAAATTGTCGATCAATACCGAAGAGATATCATATGAAATATTTGGCGATGTTGATTTTCCGACAAGTAACTCATTCATAACATGTTTCAAAATTAAATCTAAAACGTGGTGCTGACAACCAACATATTGCAAAGCTTTTGATTTAAAAAGATCATGCAGCAATTTTACAATTCCATTTTTACTTCCACTATTAACATTTGTTATATCACAATCATTTTAATTGAGTTCCAAAGCTGAAATTTTTCAAGAATTTCCTTAATACCTTTAATTGTCACTGCACTTTGTTGAATCTGAACTCTTTTTTTTATTTTTTTCAATATTCGCCAATGCTTGGCTAGTACGTAAGTGATACGTTTTATTCTACTAGTACTAGTAGTAGTAGTACTGCATATATCGATGTGATAAGTTAATAATAAAACTCATTTCATTGCAATTATTTCATATTTTATGCTGACACTAAATCTGCAGTCCGTCCGTTTAAATAAAATTCACGCGCAACAAGAATGCAAAAGCGTAATCCGATCCTCTTCAATCCTCATACTTACAATTTGTCACGTAGGCGAGGTTTCCGTTAGAATAGAATTTATTTTAAGTTTCAGTTTATAACAACTCATTTCATAAAGCGCTACAGCGCTCTAAATAAAATTTTAACATAAAAAAACAAACTAATTGTTTAATTGGCGCCCGAGCAGGGACCGCGATTAATAAAAAAGTAAAGTAAACTTATAATTGTCGCGGCTTGTGTTTTGTGTAAAGTGGCTCCGTAGTAGTACTATTTTTTAATAATAAAATAATACAAAAAGGGGAAACGTAACGTTTCAGCCATTACACAAATATTAGAAACTTAAGTGCAATAAATCAATCGAATTAAAAAAGTGAAAATTTACCAAACACATTGGTAAACAATATTTTTTCCGCTCTTGCAAAATTATAATAAGAAATTAATAACTGACTTAAAGTGAACCGAAGAATTTATTTCAAATAACATAAAAAAATAGACTATCAGTGCAAAAAGAAAATCAACATAAAACAGAAAAAATAGACTATCAGTGAAAAAAAAATAAATCAACATATTGTTCCAGCAGAATTTTATAAACAACGCATAAATCTACACTACAATAAAAGAAGGAAAACCAGAGCTGCAACAAGTGGACCAAATATCAACACTGCAACAACCTTAGAACACAACAGAGATTACAGGATATCAACATGATTCGCATATTAATAATATCGTAAGCTCAAAATTTGGACATATTTTTATAATTAAATTATTAATAAGTAAATCAGATTTTATTTAACAATTCAAAGTTATTTATTATTTCAAGTTATTGGATATTATTAAATGAGTGTAGACGATCTTATAACACGTTTAGATAATCTTATACTAAAATCAAGAGAAACTCCTCCAACAATGAGTCCCACCAATTCTACAACCAATTCTTCCCCATCCTCATTAACCGAATCCCAAATAAATGAAATACAACAGTTGATAACTCAAACGATTACGAGTGTATTAAATCCTGATGAGAGTGAATTTCAAGAACAACAAATAGATTTTAGTAGAAATATTTCAGAAACAGAAAGGATACCCGACTTAGTAAAGACACTTAGAGAATTCTCAGGAAAGCCTGGTGAATTCAACTCATGGAAAAAATCAGTAGATAGGATACTAACTCTTTATGAGGCCTATAAAGGAACTGCGAAATTTTACGCAATTTTACATTCAATAAGGCACAAAATTGTCGGAGAAGCCGACACCGCCCTAGAGTCTTATCGAACTCCATTAGACTGGGCACAAATTAAAAAATGCCTTACGCTTCATTATGGTGATAAGAGAGACATAGGAACTCTCGAATACCAGATGACTACTCTTGCTCAACGCAACCTTTCTATAGCCGAATTTTATCAAAAAGTCTATCAACATTTGTCTCTAATATTGGACAAAATTGACTGTCTTGAGCTAGGAGAGGAATCTCTTAAAGCCATGACGAATGCTTACAGAGACAAAGCACTTGATACGTTCATTCGTGGTCTAAACGGTGAACTACCAAGTTTGTTAAGCGTAAAAGAACCGTCAAGCCTACCCCAAGCACTCCATATGTGTTTAAAATTAAATAACTTGAACTTTCGTGTTAATTACGCTCACAGTGCCAACCGAGCCCCTCCTCCAAGGCCACCACGCAACAATATTCCCTTTTATCCAGAATTAGCAAGTATTCCTGGAAAATTTAACTTTCAAAAAAATATTTATCCAACACTACAAAACACTCAACCCTACACACCAGTTTACCAAACACTTCAATATCAAGTGCATCCTCAACAAAATAAACCTTACGGACCAGTTTATCAACAGCAAGCTTATCAGCGACCACCATTACCTCCAAAGCCTCCAACACCCATGGATGTGGATCAATCATTACAGACTCGTCAAGTAAACTACCAAAATAGACCGCAGCAACAGTCTGGACCGAACATTAACAATTCCTACAATCGCAACAATGCAATTGGGCAGCAACCACAAATTAAGAGACCTTACTCCCAAAATACCCCGCAACCAAATAAATATCATAGAGTTTTTAATACCGAAGCAATAGTTCACTCACCACCTGACCAAATTGCAAGCCAAGAAATATGTTTGGTAGAGCCAAACGAAGAAATTCACCAAGACCAACAGTTTCAATGTGAAGAGGAAAGCATTGAAGTTATCCCTTATATTGATGATATTAATTTTTTAGATTAAACTCCTCTTCTTTGCCTTATTTTTCATTCAAAATGAAAGACGGCAAAGATCTTAAATTTTTATTAGACACAGGCTCAAATCAAAACTACATTAAACCAGATTACATTCGGAATCCGATACCCAACAAACCTTTCTTTGCAAACTCAGTTGGTGGAAAAGTCGAAATCACCCACCATACAAATATAGAAATTTTTAACAGTGAAATAGGAAAGTTGAAGTTTCGTATTTTACCTCGACTAGTAACATTCGACGGAATTATAGGAAATGATATGAAAAAACTGAACGCAATAATCTTTACAAAAGAAAACTACTTTACACTACTCAATAAATTTAAATACCCCATTCAACAGTTGCATATCAACTCAATTATGCACGTTGAATTAAGACTAGGTCACCTTAGCCCTGAAGACAGTTTAAATTTAAAACAAATTGTTTTATCCTGTCCAACTTTGTTTTCCGAACCAAATAAAAAACTTACATTTATAACCAATATCAAAGCAGAAATTCGAACAAAAAGCGAAAGAGCTATTTATTCAAAGTCATACCCTTATCCAATGGCTTTAAAATCCGAAATAGACTCTCAAATAGAAGAATTATTAAGAGATGGCATTATTCGCCCATCGAAATCCCCTTTTAACTCCCCAGTATGGATAGTGCCTAAGAAGCAAGATGCTTCTGGACAGAAAAAATATCGTATGGTCATTGACTATCGCAAACTCAATGAAGATACCATGCCAGATAAATATCCTATCCCGGATATTGTCACAATTCTATCCAATTTAGGATCGAACAAATATTTTTCCACTATCGATCTCAAAAGCGGCTTCCATCAAATAGCTCTCACTGAAGCAGATATTGAAAAAACTGCTTTTTCCGTTAATTGCGGAAAGTACGAGTTTACACGACTCCCATTTGGCTTAAGGAATGCCCCTTCAATTTTTCAGCGCACATTAGATGATGTGTTAAGAGAACACATTGGTGTTCGATGTTACGTCTACATTGACGACATCATTATTTTCGCTAAGTCTAAAAAAGAGCATCTTGATAACCTAAAAATTATTTTCGACACCCTTGAAAAAGCAAACTTGAAAGTACAGCTCGATAAATGCGAGTTTATCAAGGAAGAAATTGAATTTCTTGGTATTATTGTCGGACAGAATGGCATTCGTACTACCCCTAAGAAGGTGGAAGCAATATTAAATTTCCCATGTCCCAGAACAGTTCACGATTTACGGTCTTTCTTGGGAATGACTGGACATTATTGAAGGTTTATTAAGGGATATGCGCAAGTCTCAAAACCTCTTACCTTGATACTAAGAGGCGAACTGGGTCGAGTTCGGAAGAACTCATCTAAAAAAACACTTTTAAATTTAACATCAGAACAAATAGAATCATTTAAACAATTAAAAAACTGTTTAGTATCAGATGATGTTATTCTTCATTATCCTGACTTTGAAAAAGCATTTGAGCTTACCACAGATGCTTCTAACTATGCACTGGGTGCTGTCCTTTCTCAAGAAGGCAGACCAATATCTTTCCTTTCAAGAACGCTAAGTAGATCAGAAGAAAACTTTGCAGCCAATGAGAAAGAAATGCTTGCAATTATTTGGGCTTTACGTTCTCTCAGATGTTTCCTATACGGATCAAAAAAAGTAAAAATCTATACTGACCACCAGCCTCTTACTTTCGCACTCAGTAATAAAAACACAAATGCAAAAATGAAAAGGTGGAAGGCACAGCCAGAAGAGTACAATCATGAACTTATTTACAAACCCGGTCCCACAAATGTAGTGGCCGACTTTTTATCTCGTCCACCCATTTCAAATATAAATTCGCTAACACCCACTATTCATAGCAGTGACAGTTCTTCAAAAAATCTTATACCTTCAGTAGAAACACCAATCAATGCCTACAGAAATCAATTATTAATTGAAATAGGAACTGCTTCTTATCAGTTCAAAAAGATATTTCCCGGTTACAACAGACATATAATACTAGAACCAGAATTCTCAACCAACAAACTTATAAACACGTTAAAAAGCTATCTTAATCCTTTGGTCATTAACTGTATTAAAACATCAGAACCCATTATGCTTCAATTACAATCAGTCTATCGATCTCATTTCTCGAACTATAAAATCCGTTTTTCACAAATTCTAGTGTCAGATATCACAGATAAAGAAGAACAAAGAAAAATAATAATTGAGACTCATAATAAAGCACATAGAAATGAAAAAGAAAATAAGCAACAAATCTTGGAAATTTGTTACTTTCCATCAATGGCGAAAAGTATCAAAGAAATTGTAAAGCAATGCAAGATATGCAAGGAGAACAAATATGAAAGGCGGCATCCTAACAATCCAACTTTAGGTGCAACCCCAATAGCAGAATATCCAGGTCATACAATTCATATGGACATTTTCTCCACCGACAAATGTAAAGTCTTAACTGCAGTAGATAAATTTACAAAGTTTGCAGTAATTAGAATGCTTGAAGGCAAAAGTATCGAAAACATTAGAGAACTTTTGAGAGAAATCCTTTTTTACTTCGGAGTACCGAAATCAGTAGTATTCGACAATGAAAAATCTTTTAATTCCCACACTATTCGATTTATGATGGAAAACGATTTACAAATTAAAATTTTTACAACACCCCCTTATAAAAGCCAAGTTAACGGACAAGTGGAACGATTCCACTCAACCCTTTCTGAGTTAATGAGATGTTTAAAACAGGAATTCCCCAATAGAGATTTTAAAGAGCTTATAGAAACTTCTGTAAATGAATACAACCATGCAATCCATTCAACAACAGGAAAAAGACCAGTAGATTTATTTTTCGGTAGACCTATGACTTTTGGTCCGAATGATTACGAAAAAACTCGACAAAATAATCTCCAACGACTCTTACAAATACAACAAAAAGATTTAACATATCATAACCAAAATAGGCAAGAAGCCAAAAATTATTCATCAGGAGAAAAAATTTACGTCAGACAAAATAAAAGATTGGGTACAAAATTGTCCAAAAGGTTCAAAGAAGAAATAGTCAAAGAAAATTATCACTCAACGGTCGTTACAGAATCAGGAAAAGTTGTCCACAAAAGTCACATTCGAAATTAAAAAATAATAAAATAATAAAAAATAAAACAATAAAAAAAAAAAAAAAAAAAAAACAAAAAAATAATATTTCATTTCCTTTTTTTCCCAGGTTGTTCGCTAGTAGTCTGGCTATAGTTGACATCCTAGATTATTCTAGAGCAAAAATTGTCACAGGTCAGGTCTTGCAAAAATACAAATTGGTAACTACAAAATTATTCATATTATCGATATCGGAACTTACAAAAACAAAATCGAAGAAATTGAAACGGAAGCGAAATCGATCCAAATATCCCATCCTCTTCTTCCCTTCCTTATTAATACCATTTCCCAACTTAAAAAAGATATTGAAAAACTAACTCCTATTATAAGAAATAAAAGAGCAATCAATGCAATCGGCACAGCTTGGTCATGAATAGCCGGAAATCCCGACCATGACGATTATATTAATGTAGTAAGCAAAATAGACGAGGTCGTAAGAAATAATAATCAACAAGTTTTTATAAATAAAGAATTAATGTCTAGAATTAATAATATTACAAGAGTAAGCAACGAAATTGTAAAAACCCTAAGAAATGACGAGGGTAGACAAAATACCTTATTATTGTTTTTAAAATTTAAAATTGAAGTAATTAAAGAGGAAATAGAAGGCTTAAAAATGGCCATTCATTTAGCTAAGGTCAACATTGTAAACCCAATAATATTAAGTGAAAAAGAAATCGATTTAATTAATAATCAATTTAAAGAAGATAATGTAACTTTTGCTAACATTGAAGAAAGTTTAGATTATTCAAAAATAACAATTGAAGTTAACAAAGAAAAACTCATTTATATTATTTCTATACCAAAAACTACTAAAGAAATTTGTAAAAGATTAACTGTTAAGCCAGTAAAGAAAAATAATCAAATGATAAATTTAGAAAATGAATAAATTATAATGTGTAACAAAGAAATTTTTAATGTAAAACAAAAATGTAATATTTTTCATAATACAACAATATGCCTTAGAACAGATTTAAGTAACATAACAGATAACCATTGTCTAGGAAACCTCTTGTTAGGAATACCTTTTACATGTCCTACTACTAATAGTAATCATAAACCTATGATTGAAGAAATTCTACCAGGTACTATTTTTTTAAACCAATTTGACGGTAACGTCACAACAGATTCTCAGGTTCGATCACTAAACGGATCATTTTTATTAATTTTTCAGAACTCCACAATTTCAATAAATAATCAGAACTACTCAAATTATGAAATAGTGTTCGCAAAACCACTACCTGACTTGGTTCACCAAAAAGCATCAGAGGGTCCATTCAAGGAAATGCTATCCCTTGAATTAATAAAGGAATTAAATATAAAAAATACCGAAAAAATTCAAGTTTTAAACAAATATTTCACGGGCAGCTTATTTACAAATTTCGGGTTTTTAACTATCATTGCTATAGTCATCGTACTTACCGTAGTTAAGAATTGTTTTAAAAAAGGAGTGAAAAATTCAACCATTCAGATACAGACAAATCCTGTGTCTGCAAATCCAAAAATTCCAGTTAGAAGACCACGTAGTATCAATAATATCCCTCTATTCTGAGTCCAATCGGGACGCTTGGAATTAAGGAGGGAGGAGTTAATAATAAAACTCATTTCATTGCAATTATTTCATATTTTATGCTGACACTAAGTCTGCAGTCCGTCCGTTTAAATAAAATTTACGCGCAACAAGAATGCAAGCGCGTAATCCGATCCTCTTCAATTCTCATACTTACAATTTGTCACGTAGGCGAGGTTTCCGTTAGAATAGAATTTATTTTAAGTTTCAGTTTATAACAACTCATTTCATAAAGCGCTACAGCGCTCTAAATAAAATTTTAACATAAAAAAACAAACTAATTGTTTAATTGATATTTTGGTGGGAGGTAGAGGAGGGTCTCTAGTATATATAGAGGTAGTTTTCGGATAAAGGGCACTCCCGCAAAAGTGGCCTTATTCCACCCAACTACTCAATTAAAATTTATAAATAGTTGAGCTTTAAAAAAATGCTCTTAATTAAGAATAAGCCGTTTTCGAAAGTTGGGACATTCATCAAATGAAGTTTAAGCCTTTCTGTGTTGATATAAAAAATTTCAAGGAAAAAAAAAACTGATGCACCTAAACATTTTTTGATTTGAATAAATTGCAATATTTTCCACAAAACAGTTTACTTTGCACTAAATGTCATCTTTTCATAAGATCCTTCAAATTATGAAAAGTTTGTAAAAGAAATTATGAAATTCCGTTATTAATTAAGGAAATATCGGCAATTTGAAAAAAAATCCTTTCAGAATTTTTTTTTATAATTTTAAAGGACAAAGTTCAAATGACCATGACTTTGAAAGTTGGGTCCTTTCAGCGAAATAAAAAAATATGGGTCCCCTAGAATTGAACGCAGATTAATATGTGTAAATTTCAAGCAAATCGATGACACTAAATTGACTTGTTCGATTTGAAAAATAATGGGCCGTATATAACACTAGTTTACAAATTTGGGCTTCATCTCGAGATCTGGTTTCTCATACAACTTTTACGATGTATTTTGAGGAGTAGAATCTAAAACTGCGAACCATTTTTTTTTCTTAAGATCCGTTTTTGAGATATCCCCAAAAAACCAGTTTTTTGGCACTTTTCTCATTTATTTGCCCATATTTCCATCAAGTTCTTTTCTACTCAAATATAATGTGCACCATTGCAAAGATATTTTTGTTTTCTTTATAATGATATGCTGTTTGAGTAAATCGAATAAGATTTTTCGGAGTTACAAGCGATCAAAGTTCAAAAAAAGTAACTTTTTTGGTCTTTTTTAAAAGCCACAAAATTTCAATTGCTCCGTTTGAATACAAAAAAATTAGCTTAAATTTTTTTTAAGGTTTAAAATGAAAGACTTCTTTTGCAAATATTTTAAGTGTAATTTGGTCCAAGTCGGACAAAAACTGTGGGTGCTATTCCAAAATCAATGAAAATAGATAATTTCCATATTTTCATGCACTATCGTATATAGCCTAATGACTATGTATTTAAATAACGAACTGAGTCGTTAAAGATATTGTATTGTCTTATATGTTCAATTGTACCCTATAAAAGATAAATCCAAAAGTACTATTAAATTTAAGCTTGGACTTTTGAGAACGGTGCATATTTATCCCATTTTTATTTTTTTAATTATAACTCAGAAGCTATACATTTTTGTTAGAAAGTGATTACCAGATTTTTTGTAGGGAATAAAGTTTCCTATCGAAATGGCATTTTATAAAGTCAAAAATCTTATTTTTTGAACAAAACAACCTTAAAAAACTGACTTTATAAAATGCCATTTCGATAGGAACCTTATTCCCTACAAAAAATCTTGTAATCACTTTCTACCAAAAATGTATAGCTTCTGAGTTATAATTAAAACAAATAAAAATGGGACAAATATGCACCGTTCTCAAAAGTCCAAGCTTAAATTTAATAGTACTTTTGGATTTATCTTTTATAGGGTACAATTGAACATATAAGAGAATAAAATATCTTTAACGACTCAGTTCGTTATTTAAATACATAGTCATTAGGCTATATACGGTAGTGCATGAAAATATGGAAATTATCTATTTTCATTGATTTTGGAATAGCACCCACAGTTTTTGTCCGACTTGGACCAAATTACACTTAAAATATTTGCAAAAGAATAGTCTTTCATTTTAAACCTTAAAAAAATTTAAGCTAATTTTTTTGTATTCAAACGGAGCAATTGAAATTTTGTGGCTTTTAAAAAAGACCAAAAAAGTTACTTTTTTTGAACTTTGATCGCTTGTAACTCCGAAAAATCTTATTCGACTTACTCAAACAGCATATCATTATAAAGAAAACAAAAATATCTTTGCAATGGTGCACATTATATTTGAGTAGAAAAGAACTTGATGGAGATATGGGCAAATAAATGAAAAAAGTGCCAAAAAACGGGTTTTTTGGGGATATCTCAAAAACGGTTCTTAAGAAAAAAAAAAATGGTTGGCAGTTTTGGATTCTACTCCTCAAAATACATCGTAAAAGTTTTATGAGAAACCAGGTCTTTTTTTGTGTAAACTAGTGTAATTGTAGTTAGGTACAGAATACGAGTAAAAGAAATTGAAAACAAAACAAAGCGAAATGCTATGTTCGTACAGAAACGCCTTCTTGTTTTTTATTAGGGAAATATTTGAAATTTGCCTGGAAAGTGTTTTTTTGATTTATGCGGGAGTTTTTTTGTAATTAAAAAAACTATTGTTACATTTCAGCTATTTGTATCATTTCTCAACATGTAAAATTTTATTTTCGAAAAAATTTTTAGAAGTCATACATTTAATGTATACATATGGGCAGAAATACGTCAAATGTCCTAGCGCGGCGCGCGAGCGCTAAATTCTGTTGTTTTCAACTCGTGCTGGTGGTACATAAATGTACCTAAAAAAATTTTCCGACACATCACTTCGATGTATTTTTTCCTCAGCTTTCCAATGGTTTTGTCAGATTTCCCGAAATTTTCCATTTTCATGGTGAAAAATCACAAAACGTGTTATATCTGAGGTTTTTTTACATTAAAAAAGTTATTTTCCAAAGAATGCTTTTGCAGTTTGCTATGAGAAATACAGCGTGAAAGGGTATTTCGCATGTATTTTGTGCTTGTGACTTGAGTAACGGCAAGAGTTAAACGAGTCGATGCGCTGAAGAAAAAATTACAGGAGCAAAATACATGCGCAAATACCCTTTCGCGCTGTATTTCTCAGCTTTCGATTAAAAGCATTAAAAAAAATATTAAAAATACCGTTTTTGAGATATAATACGTTTTGTGATTTTTCACCGGGAAAATGAAAAATTTCGGGAAATCTGACGAAACCATACATCGAAGAAAGAAAAAATACATCGAAATAATGTGTCGGAAAATTTTTTTAGGTACATTTATGGTATGTACCACCAGCACGAGTTGAAAACAACAGAATTTAGCGCTCGCGCGCCGCGCTAGGACATTTGACGTATTTATCCCCATATACAGTGGCGAACAGTGAAATCCCGACAAGCAAAAAAATTTTAAAAAAGGTTTTTACGATCCCGTCAACCTCTTTGTTTTGTAGGTATGGTTCTTTTTTACAGGTATGGCGCAGGTAGGGCTTTGTATTAGAGGTAGGACAATACTTAGTATAAATAGAAGTCTTTCAGTTTTTAATCATTCTTGTGTTGTGTTGGAAAAGATGCCAAATCATAAAAAAAGGAACGAAGCGGATAACCGCGAGATTTTGGCGTTTCGACGCGATAGATTAACGATACGGAAATTTCTGCTAGAGTAGGCTTCAGTAAATCCTCAGTAGCTGACTTTTTGAAAAAGTATTATAAAACTGGGTCGACAAGTCAAAAGGAAGGGTCAGGAGCGCGAAAAAAGACTACAGAAGTTGATGGTCGACTTTCAAAAAAGATTAGTCGTAAAAATTGTTTCAAAATGGCTTGAAATTAGAAAATACAGTAAAATCTTTTTTTACACGGTAGGTACGTTCCTACGAAAAACGTGTAAATCAAAAACGTGTAAAAAATACACGATTCATATGTAAATTTGGGGATCTGTTCCACAACTTTAAAAAATCGTGTAAAATGAAAAAAATTCAAATATTTTCTTAAAAAACCGTGCAAAAAAGTGATATTAATCTCCATTAAGTATCTAATAATAAAACAAAACAATTCATATTTAATACAAGAAAATAAATTTAGTTTACAGTTTAAATTCAATCCATAAGTACAAAAAAATAAAATATCAAAAAGATTAGGAAACAAGAGTAGGTACAGCTACTCATCGCTAGTTGATAACAATCGTGTGCGTTTATTATGGACTGGCTTAAAAATAGCACTGTCGTCAGAAGATATACCTAACACAACTGTTGGGTTTTGTTCTAATGCAGAATTATCTTCATTATTAGCGGCCTCTATAGGTGAGCTGAGTGCACTAAAACTATCAGCTTCGAGATTGGTTAATCAAAAGCTACGACATAAGCGTTGAAAGATTTGCTATTTATTAAAATACTAGCTGTTCCGGCAGACGTCGTCCTGCCCTCTGCGGTAGGTGTTCCGGATGTTATATGAACTCATGCGATGGAATGTATAAGCGAAACAGCCCATTTTTCCAGTGAAACTTATTTTGCCAGGGCTTTTTATATCAAGTCCCATTCATCTGCGTCCAGTACTTGATGAGATATGATTAATTTGATTTTGGAAGGTGCGTCACTGCCCTTTTTTCTAAACCAAACTTTGCAAAAACCTTCCGTAGACCATTAGAAACATTTAAGAAATAATTATGAAATCTTCGTGAAAATTCTATTTAAAAAATACTTTTGTATGTGGGCCACCCTAAGTATGTGCCTCTAGATATAACAGCCACGTGGTGTAAATTCCATGAGAACCGATTAAGAGGTTTTCGAAAAAATTATATTTTAAAAATATGTTTGTATGAGGACCACCCTAAATATGCACCCTTAATGAAAGATTTACAGCAAAAGCTATTCCTCATCACATAAAAGACACGTCGTGTAAATTACATGTGAATTTATTAAGTGGTCTTTGTGAAAATGTTTTTTTAAAAATATTTTTGTGTGAGGGCCACCCTAAATAAAAGTTTCGTAGCCTTAGTTATGTCTCATAATATAAAAGCTACGTAGTGTGAATTCGGTCTGAATCGGTAAACCGGACTTCGTTAAAATGGTATTTTAAAATTTTTTTTTGTATGAGGGCCACCCTAAATATGTAACTTAAGTGAAAGTTTTGTAGCCTAAGCTATGCTCCTTAATACAAAAACTACGTGCTGTAAATTCCATGTGACTATTAAGTGGTCTTTCTGAAAATGCTATTTTAAAAATATTTTTGTATAAGAGCCACCCTAAATATGCTTCCTAAATAAAAAAAAACATGCCTATAACCTTTAGGGGCACGCGCTCAATCACTGTGCAAAGTTTCAAGGCGATCCGTGCAGTAGTTTTGAAGTTATAGACGGACAACGAACAGAAATTGACTTTTATAGGTATTTTTGTATGAGGGCCACCCTAAATTGCCCATTTTTTTCAAAAAAAGCATGCCTATAACCTTTAGAGGCACGCGCTCAATCACTGTGCAAAGCTTCAAGGCGATTCGTGCAGTAGTTTTGAAGTTATAGACGGACAACGAACAGAAATTGACTTTTATAGGTATAGATTTCAAGTAATTCACTGATTAACTACCAAAGCCTTGCTGTACCTATTCCAGATTCCGTCAACTTTTATCATTTTAATAAATCATTTTCGTCTCATTTTTTCGCAGTTTCATTTCTACCGCGTGTGAACTGCACACATGTTTTTTTTTTGGAATTCGTGTTAAATCAAAAATTACGTAACAAAATTAAAAATTTCTTCTTGACGAACCGTGTTATTTCAAAATCGTGTAAAAAAAGACCATGTAAAAAAAGATTTTACTGTAGTTTGTTAAATGCGAAGTAATAAAAATTTCTCCAATGGCTGTGACAATGATGCTGGTTTGGGCCAACCAGCAATAAATGTGGACTGTATCCGATTGGCAGAATGTGATATTCTCAGATGAATCAAAGCTCAACATATCCGGCTCCGATGGAATGCTGGACGTGAGCCGAAGAATTAGAGAGCGCTATAACGACGAGTGAATCCGAAGAAAATTTAGGCAACCGAATGGTCTGGGGATGCTTTTCTCATTACCAAGTTGGACAACTGGCCTTGATTGAAGGAACTGTCAAAGCAGCTGACAATAAAATCATCCTGATAGAAAACTTGGAACCTTCTATTGAAGAGCATTTTTCGCGTGTGGAGAACGTGATTTTTCGAGATGAATCTGTGCCTTGTCATCGAGCGCAATTGGTAAGCATTAGTGTTTTGTAAATCCTTATTTTGTACTTAATAATAACCCAGAACTTTCATCCTTTTTTCTTCTTCCAGGCAATAGTCCCGATCTGAACCCCATTGAGAATCTCTGGCACATAATTAAAATGCAGGTAGCAAGCCACAAGCCCACTAATTTACGCGAGTTAGACAGAATAACTTAAAATGTTTGCCGCAGCGAGTTATGGCGGTCATAAAAGCGAAGAGAGGAGCAACAAAATATTGATACCTTTGTTTTTTAATCCTAAATATTAGTTCTAAAATATCTGCTGTAAATATTTTGGAATTAGTTCCTTAAAAATAAAATTTTATAACATTTTACCAAAAACTTTTTTTTATCAATAAAGGACATATTTCTCTTTTTTTGCTAAACATAGATGTTTATGGTGTGGTTTTTCGACCTACAGCAAAATATTTTCAATAAAACTTATTTGCTTCTCTAATCCTTGCATCAGTTTTTTGAATCGATAAAAAATTTAGATCCTAAAGGATTTTATTCAATTTTTTTTGTTTGTCCGAATTTCATTGTTCGCCACTGTATGTATTTCCTTAAGGAAATTTGTATTTTGATAGTTTGTACAATAAGCCAGGTATCCAAATGTTATCAAAACCTTTCTTGAAGTCTATTAAGCAAGCACTTGTGCATAAAGACCTGTTCAAATTCCAATTAATATTTGAAACTAGTATTGCATGAATTGTTGAGTGTTTATATTTGACACCGAATTGCTTGTTATTAATCAATTTTTTTGCTTTCATTACATTTGAGAATGTTTTTATTAAAGCAAACTTCAAAGACTTTGCTAATATTTGGCAACAGCTAATTGTTCGGAAGTTCTTTATCTTTTTTAGGCAAGATTACAACTTGCAGTTTTCCATGCGTGTGGAAAATAAGCATTATTGAGCATATCATCAAAAAGTGTACAATATTCAATCATAATTTTCTGGGACGTTTCGCAGAGCAATGTTTGGAATATTGTCTATACGCGACGAAAGTTTTTTCCTTAAATTATTAAAAATATAGAAAACGGATTCCTTTGAGATAAAAAAATCTCCTACGGTGGAATCATTTAGTTCGTTGGGTTTTTTGGTGCCATTGAATGTAGTAATAGTTGATTGATTAAATTCGTACTCAGTTTTTATTTCCAAAAAACTGGAGAAAAAGTTATCAACATCAATATGCAAACTATTTTCAGAATCAATCTCTTTGAAAGAGTGAACAAGCACCAATTACATCCAATATCTGGCCTTGATCTTTTACTAAGAAATTATTATCCTTCTTTTCTAATACATGCAAGTTAATACCAGCATTTCTTAATAATATATTGTCTTCCTGTTCAATTTTTATCATATTTATGTTCAATGGATGAATAAAGCTAAGTTGTTTTTTAACTTCACTAAACATAAGTGATGCGTTCTTGTGGTCAATGCTTGTAAATCTTTTTTTGTAACAGACCATTAGCCAAAAGAACAAAATTATCAATAATTAGTTTTTTAATTAACTTTAGTTTAGTTTTGTAAAGATTAAGTTCTCTAAGAGTTAAAAAACATTCCAGTCTGATGCACTTTTTTATAATAGTCAAAATTCTACTTTTTTCACGTTATAATATCGATAACGTTGCATTTGTAAATTTTTCTATTGAATCATAGCTTCTATGTTTTGGAACCGCTTTTTCTATTGCCTGAATTAAAAGGTTATTCAATTTAAGTAAATAAAAGTCTATTTCCGAATTTGTAAGGTTTCTACTATTTGGGAAGCACACGGTTCGCTTGAAGCAAGATCAAGATCCATAAAATTCTCAACCAAATCTTACAATGCACATTTATTATAGTGTCCTGTGATTCCAAATACATAATCCACGAAATCGGATCTGCTCATTTACTCGTCTTATGGCCATTTTAAGGTTAGCAATTTGGCCGACACGGATCGTTTCAAGGAAAGTCAAGATCGGTAAAAATTGTTAGCCAAATCTGACAATGCACAATTATTATTTAGAGTTCGGAAGTTCCAAAAACATGATCGTATAAATGGTGCCTGGTCATTTTCTGGTTTTATGGTCATTTTAAGGTAAACGCTTTTATCTATAATTTTAATAAAATTATGAAGCGAACGGTGTAGTTTTTGATGCTTTTAAGATCAAGTGAAGTTTTAAAATATGCTATGATAACTGTTGTTTATGTAGTTTAAATCGCTTAACACGATTAAGTCATTTATTTTTGAAAATATGTAAAAGTTTTTGTGTTATTCACCAATTTTCATGGAAAAAATCCGATACAAAAAAAACATTTTTTTTGTCGGCCGAAAAACTAGTGAAAAATAAAATTTTTTTACTAGCTTTTGTAGGTTTAAAAATAATTTTTGACTACAAAGCCTACGAAGAAAAAAAAATAAAAAAAAAATTTATATATGTTATGTTATTCATCAATTTCCATAGAAAAGTAATGAAAATTTCAAAAAAAAAATTCTTTTGGGCCTTAAAACTAGTGAAAAATATTTTAAATTATAATTTTGTTTTATGAATTTTTGAGGTATTTTCGACTAAAAAGCTCACCACAAACAATAAATAAAAAACCTTTTATATTTGTTGTGTTATTCACCGATTTTCATGAAAAAAAAAATTAAAAAAAATTTAACAAACCCTTTTCGGCCCAAAAGATGATGAGAAATAATTTTTATATATTATTTTATGGGTTTTAAAGTATTTTTGATTACTAAGTCCACAAAGAAAAGCAAAATAAAAAATTTTAATTTTGAATGACTTATTCACAATTTTTCCTAGAACGCATTTTTATCAATATTATCGGTAAAGGTTTACCTTAAAATGGCCATAAAACGAGTAAGTGATTAGGTACGATTTTGTGGATCATGTTTTTGGAATCTCCGAACACTATATAATTATTGTGCATTATCAGATTTGGTTGACAATTTTTACCGATTTTGATCTTGCTTGAAACGAACCATGTCGGCCAAAGTAAAACCTTTATATGGCCATAAA
The DNA here is from genome assembly GCA_963662105.1 of Meiosimyza platycephala. NCBI lineage: Eukaryota > Metazoa > Arthropoda > Insecta > Diptera > Lauxaniidae > Meiosimyza > Meiosimyza platycephala. The sequence continues at coordinate 63,202,104 of OY759211.1, read as the reverse complement.
ACGAGTAAATGAGCAGATCGGATTTCGCGGATTATGTATTTGAAATCTCAAGACACTATATTATAATTATGCATTGTCAGATTTGGTTGACAATTTTATGGATCTTGATCTTGCTTCAAGTGAAACGTGCGCAATTGTTGAGCATATTAAGGATATTGCTTTTAAATTTTTTCCAATTAGCTTTTGTATAATTGAAGCTCGGTTGTTTCCTTGAAAAATGTAAGTGGATGATTATTTTCATCACCAGAGACTATAATTTGTAATGCATTGCGGTTGCTATCATAGTCAAGACTTTTAAGGTAGTTTATTGTTCTATTTTCTTTTTGCATTTGTAGCCTAGAATCAGCTATACATAGGTCTAAAAACGAACCACAATGAAGGTACAAGCGAAGCATACAAACAACATCTGAAACTAATGTCATGGCACGATAGCCAATCTCTAAGCATATTACCTTTGGTATTATTAGATTTATTATTCCAATCGATATGCTTAAAGTTCAGGTCTCCTGCAATTATATAAAAATGGTTTGGGTTTTGAAGATTTAGTGATTGGAAAAGTTGGTGCAATTCAGTTTTGAAATTGCTGCTATTATTACCTGATGGATACTGATATTATGAACAAGATTTTGTTAGCTACTAGCTGTATTTTTACCACACATGCTTCTAAACATGTAAACACATTAATAATATTATTGGTGTAGCTTTTAAATTTCATAATTTTTTTTATTAAAATTGCTGTTCCACCCCCTCTGGAGGCACCGGCTCTATCTAAACGTATTAAAAAATAATCTTTAAAATTAATTTTATGCTTTACGTTTAGCTTTGTTTCATTAAGTAATACTAAGTCAGGATTATGTTTGCTTACAAAGTTAAAAAAATCATATCGCCTGCTTAACCTTATCAATAAGTTAACATTAATTTCTATTATTTAAGAGTTTTTACAATTGTTTCAGACATTGCTTTAACTTAAGCTTCTAAAATTGAAAAAATGGTATCAACTCTTGTTGTTTGTATCTGTAACCAGGGCCGTATCTAGGGGGGGGGGATTGGGGGGATAGAACCCCCCGAAATTTTTTGACGGACACTATATAGAAACGATTTTGCAAAGAATAGACACTATGTAAAATTGGCTTTGAGAGGAAAACACAATACAAAAACAGTTTTCTCAAACGGACACACTATATAAAATCGATTTTGTGAAAAAAAGTCTGAGGTCATCAGAAGTAGTTGATAATCATCGATCTGTATTAACTTATCTTTATGTTTTAGTACCGTCAGTATGTGGGACATGCAGATTTAACTTGAAAAATTAAAATGTTTGTAGTTATAAGCAGGGCAACATAAAATATTTACGAAAAACCTACGAAATATTTATGTAAATATGGCCGAAAAGTAGGCAAATTATTGAAGATAATATTTACGAAAAAAAAAACATAAATATATTTTCTTTAATTTATTTTATTAACGCTCAGGAAAGTCATGGAAACGCTTACGATGAATGAGTATAAGTTTTCTCAAATTTTCAAACAAAAATAATCAACGGTAATCTTCCAAGGTTCTTATATGCGCAGCAAACGTACGTTCAACATCACGCGATGCTTATGGTACATATCTGAATACTTCATTCCCATGTCGGAATCATTGGATTCACCCGTTTTTGAAATGCCTACAATTACTTTGAATTTGACAAGCCCAGTATTCAGATCGAACACATAATTGAATTTCCTGAGGAATTGTGGTTTGCTCGAAACTGCCTCAAGTCTAGGGCGGATTGATTCAAATGTTTCCAAAACATCAGTGAGAGATTCGCCCTTTGTCTTTGTTTTGGTTTGTGATTGTTAGATAAATGAACGCGAAAAACTATTTTTAGATCGCGAATTCATTTTTTAGATTCGGTAAATTAATTGTCTTTCGGGCTTTGTCAATACATTTTGCTTAATTTTCATCGAGAGTACCCAGAAAACATATCTTTGAAATGACTTGCGAAATAAACAGCTGAATAAACCCAGGCACCTCAGTGAGTTGTAATCGGTTGTGGAGGCAGTGGTCTTTGAGGAAATATCGATTTGAGTAGCTATCTTCGAAAAGGAGCTTACAATTATATTAGAAAAAAGAGTTCGATTAAATTTAATCATTGCAATGTCTCGTTTCGTCTTTGTCGAAATATTTGTCCGAGAATTGAAATAAGAAAATATTGATTTTGAAGCTTAAATTTTTCTGAACAAGCTCTAAATTACATGTGTCAGTTTTCAGTATGGTCTGATTATGGAACGTCGCCAATGGACAGTGGTCGGAGATCAGTACTCAAGTATTTGACAAATTGATAGCGAGTATGCCTCATCATTACAGCCAAAAGCTCCCTGGTATAAATCATAAGTGTTAAAAATGTCCACAGGCCAAGAAATGGCCATTAAAACTGGCCAGTTTTATGGCATTTATGAAACGGTTTTTCTAACCTTTTTCAAGCATTTAATAGCCAGTAAAACGAAAATAGGAAATGGCCATTTAATGCCCAATAAATGCCGGAAAAATCCTCTAAAACTGGTCATTAAAAATTTCACTATTAAAAATGGCCAATAGATGCTCGAAAAATGTTCTAAAAATATTCCAAAAATGCTCGAAAAATTATAAAAATTTCTTAAAAATTATAATATTACCGATGTATGATAATTTAATGAATTTGCATGCTGCTATAAGAATGCTGTTGCGTGAAAATGCTGTCCAAATAGTGCAAGAAGCTGATATATTTTTAAATAATTTCGTGAAAAAAGCTGCAGGTATGTTTGGTGAATTATTTGTTATACTCAATATAAATAATTTATATCATAATATATACTTATAAATAAAAATACTGGCCATTAAATGCCTAGTTTTTGGACATTTTTAGAACATTTTTCTGGGCATTTTTCGAGCATTTTTAGTACCTTTTTCGAGCATTTTCTAGATATTTATTGGCCATTTTTAATAGTGATATTTAATGACCAGTTTTAGAGCCATTTCCTATTTTCGGTTTACTGGCCATTAAATGTTCGAAAAAGGTTAGAAAAACCGTTTCATATATGCCATAAAACTGGCCTATTTTAATGGCCATTTCTTGGCCAGTGGACATTTTTAATGCCCAGTTTTTGGCCAATAAATGGCTATGATTTCTACCAGGGCGGCCTCATAAATTATTTAAAATGTTTTAAGTAGCTTAAGTCACAAAAGTGTTCACTATAAATAACTAATAAAGGAACTACCCAAGTTACTGAATATATGAAATAATTTAATTTTGATTTTTTTAGCTAGAATAAAGGATTTTCAAGTTTTCTGTAAACGATTTTTTTAAAAATTTTTGTTGGAAAAAAATACAACCTTAAAACCAGAAACATGTTTTTTTTATAAACGAACTAACTGTATATGTACATATCGCTCACTTACTTCAAGACTGGTGTAACTCAAAAAAAGTAATTTTTGATTTACTGATGCAGAAATATACATTTCATGTTTTATTTTATATGAAAAAATCAGAAAGATATCAAATAATCTTACCTTGTGAGAAGAGTTTACGTATGTAGACATACTTTTCATAATTTTCATATAAAAAGTAACTTATTGAAAACTTTGAGAGTTTTTCTCCCACTTTAGGTTTTTTGAGTTATGTCAGTCTTGAAGTAAGTGAGCAATAGTGCATAGCATACTTAGTGTTTACAAAATTTGAAAGTGAGTTACTTTAAGAAAAAAAAAGGTCATCGGTTTGAAAAATTAAAGATATTTGGTGGTATGGATAAACTGAGTAAAATCTTTTACTCGAACTATTTGCTCAGAAATGTAGCTTTTACTCAGCAAAATTTGAATAAATAAATTTCGTATGATAAAAATTTCAAAATGTCATTTGAAGTATTTACTCTGTTATACGATAGCATTTGCTCAGTTTCGTATGAATAAAAACAGAAAAAGCGAGTAAAAGCTATATTTACTCAGAAAATCCTGAGTCTTCTATTTTGTTGACTCAGAGCATTGACCTTACCGCTTTCTGTCGTTTAATTTTGATTTTACGCGAATTATATGTTATAAGGAAGGCTCGGGACCCTGGAAAGAACCGTTTTTGACCCGAAAATGTGTCCCTGGGCCATGGTACCCGTTTTTGACCCATGTTCGAGAAAAAAATTTTGTTTTTTCAAACGAAAGATAGCTCAAAAATATTTTTGGACATCAGTAAGGAAGGCTCGGGACCCTGGAAAGAACCGTTTTTGACCCGAAAATGGGATAAAAACGGGTACCATGGCCCAGGGACACATTTTCGGGTCAAAAACGGTCCTTTCCAAGGTCCGGAGATACTCCAAGTGATGTCCACAGTCCATTTTCGACCTTTCCCCATCGATTGGAACAGAAAAAAATTTTTCCGAAAATGGGTCAAATACAGGTACCATGGTCCGGGGACCCATTTTCTGGACAAAAACGGTTCTTTCCAGGGTCCCGAGCCTCCCAAAGTGATGTCCGGAGGCCATTTTCGAGCTTTCCCTATCGATTGGAGCAAATAAAAATTTTTTTCTTGACACAGTTCAACTTAAGTGGCTCAAACCATTCACTGATTCATGAATGCTGACTGCATGTGAGTGAGCTTTTCAGGCATTCACATTCATGAGACTAGAGATATTAAGCAGCTCACATTCATGAGCTATGAGCTATCTACGCATTCACTATTAGTGAGCGCAACTCTGATTCACACTCATTATTGCATGCAATATGCACATTCACGTCTCATATTTTTGCAAGTGGCTCATAACCTTCAGTGAGCTACTCAATGCAGTTCTCTGATTCAAATGCATTTTTACATTTGCACGTCAACAAAAGTAATTCTTTGACGTTTTGATATTTCATTTTGACGTTTTAATACTCTGTTATACAAAATTATAACAGAGTCAAAAAACCGAGTAAAGTAAAAGATTATTCATACGGATATAGGCTTTTACTCAGAGCATTTACTTTACTCTGATAGCTTTTACTTTACTCGTTTTTCTTACTTCGGAGTAAAAGCATCATTTACTCAGTTTTTATTAATACCACCCATTGCTGCAAAAATTGATTTTCAAAAATCTCAAATCCAAACCCCCCCCGAAATAAAATCCTGGATACGGCCTTGTCTGTAACTGATTTTGTAAATTTATAATTTTGTTTGATAAATTTTTTTATTGAATTGTTATTGATTGATATGTTATTGAAATGCAAGCTGTATTGCGTTGGTGCCATCTCCAATTTGCAATGTCTTGTTTTGTAATACATCAGCATAGTTCATATTTGAATTCTAAGTTTTGCTTTTTCAACCGAAGTTTTTGTTGCAGCTCTTTATATTTCTCGCAACCTTTCTATGATGCAGGATGACCGTATCTAGTACATAGAACGCAACAAAGTTGTTCCCTTTCATTTTCGGATACGGCTGCCAGAGTACATTTTCATCACATCTAGGTGATAAGAAACAGTTTGCTGCACTATGAAAGAAGCTTTGACACTTCCTACATTGAAGGATTTCAGGTTTCCTCAGTGCTTCCCAGCGGACACAACGATAGAGAAGACCATTAATTGATTTACGATCATTTACACTACTTTCATTACTTATTTGGACTAAGTATATTGGTAGATCGTAGGTATTCGCCACCGCTTTTTTTGTAGTGAATATGCTAAATTTAATGAATTTCAAACTCTCACTTTGGCTTTAACACAGTTATTAATATATGACGCGCTCAGAACAAAAGTGACCCATTTTATTAGCTAGAGAAAAAACGCTCCAAGAAATTCCAAAGACCAGAAACGAATTTTCATTCTGCTTTGTTTATTTAATTTTGTATGTATGCGTAAGATTTAACTCTTCGTGCGTATTCGGTTATTTCGCTGTAGTCGGCAAAAATTCAATGTTCGCAGGTCCCTGATTATTTTCTTGTTTCTCACAACACAAGTATTCAGCATGATTTAACTATTAAGGTTCTCGCAAGCTGGTAAACTTCAGAAACCTTTAGTGTCAAAATTGATAATTATTGCAAAAAACGAAAAAAAAAAATCCAATGCAATTTGACACTAGACCTACTTTTGGAAGAAGCAGCATTCCATGTGTAATGGATTAAAGTTTGTTTATTTGAGAGTACATTTTCATCACATCTAGGTTGTAAGAAACAGTTTGCTGCACTATGAAAGAAGCTTTGACACTTCCTACATTGAAGGATTTCAGGTTTCCTCAGTGCTTCCCAGCGGACACAACGATAGAGAAGCCCATTAATTGATTTCTTTTTTTTTAAATACATTGGAGTAATTCCCGGTGAAAACGTCTAAAAAATGGAAATTTCATTGCTGCACTGCTTTGAATTTCGCTCAAACTTTGTGAGAATCTTTAGGGTTCCAAAGATGGTAATCCAAGAGATTTTATTCTTCGAATGCGTCAGCCCCCGCCTGGCCAAATTAAAGCATTTAAAAAACGTAATTTTTGGCTTCAATATTTTTAGCTGTAAAAATTTTTCTTTTTAAGATATAGACACACTTGAGATGGCATCTTAAAGCTGAGAGATGTTAGTTTTTGTACAAAGAATATAAATTCAAACAATTAGCATACGCGAAATATTACACGGTGCGGAAAAAACATGTATTTTATTAATTTTTCGTGATTCTTAACTGGCTCCAGTGTTGCCACTGTTTAATACAAACCATTAATATTTCTTGGAGATCAAGTACACATATCGAGGAAGAAATAAAATCTAAAATTGACTCGTTCGTTGTTCTTCTCTCTCACTCAATTAAAAGCACGAAAGTATTCAGCTTCCGATAATTTTGAAATTTTTAATATTGTAAAACCCATTAAAAAGTAATATTTAATTTGATAACTTGAATTATATGTTGTAATTGAAGAGTGGATAAGCACAATACTAACACTAACACTAACCTTCAAAAAATTTCAATCTCAGACACTTCCAAAAGACACTAGATGTAATACTTTTTTGATAGCAAAGAAAATGTTTTCCTCGAATTAGCTCAGAGGCATAAACCTTTTTTTATGATTTCTGAACATTTTTAGGAACTGGACATGTGCCACTCCATATTTGCATATATTGCATACCAACTTGCGCGATTTTTTATATACATTAGAGGAATTCGAAATATATAAAGAAATAAAAAATAATTATGATAATGTACTTAATGATAAACTAACCATAAAAGAAAATTCGTTATTTAACACAGCATACAGTAAAAATAGAAAAAACATCTAATACATAAATATTAAAAATGTAATATTAAAAAAAAAAATATATAAATTAAAACTTGTTTGCACGGTGTAAATTGGGAATACCGTTGTATATAATAAATAAGAAAATAAAATCGATGTTAAAAATAAAAATAGTTAGTTGTATTTAACTGATGATGACAGCAAGTACTGTCGAAACATACATATGTATTAAAAATAAATAAACGATCACTTGACGGAAATAAATTAAAAAAGTTTTTATAATTTTAAATTTAAGATCTTTGATTTTTGTTATTTAATGTGACGTGGATAAAATGTATAATATATGTGAAAACATGATTAATTTCTTTCCATGAAGATGAAGTAGTGTTTCAACAAGATGGTGACATAAACCACACTCCCAAAATAGTTAAAAAATGACTGTCTTTGCAAGAATTTAGGGTAATAAACTGGCCTGGGCAAAGTCCTGATCACAATCTAATCAAGAATTTTCGTGCAATAATCAAAAGACGATTGGGGAAATACGAGATAGCACCTGAAAACCTAAGCAAGCTATGGTGTCGCGTCCAAGCTAAATGGAACAAAAATACCTAGCGAAATTATTGAAAATATTGTAGAAAATATGTCTATTCGCATTATAACCGTTATAAAAAATATAGGAATATGGACCAAATACTGAACAATTGCAGCTTTTGATGCGATTCGCGAAACGAGTAAAACTGAGCAAATATTGGTATCCTTACAATTACAGTCTCTACTCATTGAATTAGAGACGGAAAAAAGTTATTAAAAAATCCTCAAATAAAATAAATTCCATGCATTTTTTTTTGTTTTTTTGAAACATATTCTGAATATTTTTATAGAGTTTTTAAAAAAAAAATTTAATATTTAGTTTTTCTTAAGCACTTCATTTATTCTGCTCGGCATACTTTATATACAATTAATTCTCATTTCCTTTAAAGATGGGTCATTATCATCACATATATTTTCTTTTAATTGAGCCATACACCAGTGATTTTAAATAAGACCAGCAGTTCTCAATTGCATTTTAGTCCGGCGAATTGCCCAACTATGGCAAAACTTCTAAATTTAAAGAATTCAGGACATTCATACTGGCTCTGGACGTATGGCGAGGAGCTTCACCTTGTATGAATGTGTATTTATCCTTGGAATGACCTAATGTCTCGATGTAGGGCAGCAAAACATTTTTCAAAATGTTAATGTACTGTTCGGAGCTTATTGTTTTATCAAAAAATTATATCGGCCCTGATCCTTCGGAGGTTATGCGGCTCCAAATCATAACAGACGGTGGGTTTTTCGTAGTTGGAACTAGACAGCTGGTTGAGTATCTCTTTTGAGGCCCTCGGCCAGCAAATTTGACCCTTTGGGATACTGCTTCCAGCAGGCACTCATCACTAAAAATGAACTTTAAAAAAATTAAAACAAGAAATTATTCAAAGGAAAATTTCTGAGAATTTTACCTGGACGTCACTGAATTTAACTGAATTAAAGTAAGTCACTATATTCCAGTAGTCGTTAGGAGTGTTACGCGGAATCTGAGTCCAATACAGCCTCCGTTTGCACATAGCATTTGTAAGTTTTAGCTTTTTTGCAGGACGTTCGCATATCAACCCATTTTCTTTAAATCGGTGTTACAATGTATTGAGCGAAATGTCGACTCCAGCTTCGTTGAGGTCGTACAGTACTGAATATGTCGATGTACTTCATTCCATTATGGTTTTCTGCACAATTCTTTGGTCATTTTTTGAAGTTTTTTTTGTTTTCTTGGACAATTTTGACGATTATTTGGGGGAACATTTAAAAAACAGTAGACACACTTTTAGCAATGTTTATCACAGAGGACTTCGATATTTCAAAAATTTTATATATTACGGTGTAGCTTGACCTTTTTCAACAGCCACCCGTGACCTTTGGACATCATAAATATCTATTATTTTACCCATAGTGTCGGTTTTTCAAAAATAACGGTTCTCTTTTATAAAATGGCTGTTTTGGTGGCATAGTGGTGTAATTTTGAAGAAATTATTTAGTGAATTTTCTTCACCTTGTTTTCTGAACATGTTAAGAATCATAACACATACAAAAAACAAAACCCAAAAGAGAAAAGTGCACAAATGACCAATTATATCAAATTACAAACACAACATTATTTTGATACATCGGTCATTCTTTTATTAAACGCACACTTTGTATTTTTTGACGTTTTTGAACATTTTTTGAAAGCAAATAACTGAAAAACTATAGGAGATAGGATGAAAAACCATTTAATCATTTTTGTTTAGAAATACTATAACTTTATAAAAAAAATTAAAAAAATTTAAATAAATTTGTTTTAACATTAATTTTTTTAATTAAAAAAATTTTTTTCAAAATATTTTCGATAATTCATATCGAAATTCCCGCCTTAACTTTGGAAACTACGATTTTTTTTACTGATGCCGGCGCACCATGTTTTTCAACATAATTTTTTTTTTTTGTAATGTTATTTTCAATCAATCCTAAGAATAAATCTGCATTCAAATCAAAATTCTCTCCATAGCTTTGGAAAATATGAGTTTTTCATGAAGGCGCGCATCAGTCCAATTGTATGAATTGTATCATATTTTCCAAAGTTATGTCGGGAATTTCGTTTTGAATGCAGATACATTCTTAGGATTGATTGAAATTAACATTACAAAAAACTAAAACAAAAACAAAAAATTGAAAAAAAAAAATTTTTTTGTCGAATTTCATGTCATGTATCATTACGATCAATATTTGCACTGAGGGTTTTTAGTAAGTAGGTTTTGTTTAGTTTTCTCCAGGTAAGCTTTAATTTTTAAGAAGGCGTCCATGGAAGACATAAATAATGATAACTTTTTATTATTAAATTCTTTAATTTTGAAGTCAGTTATTTTGATTCCATTTTTAATGAAGTCTATGAGTTCATTAGTTTCCACATCAAAAATATTTATTGGTGGAACTTTTTTATTTTTGTTTTGATTATGATGTGTTACATTTTCTGTAAAAATCTCTCTGTTAGAAGACTTGTTTTTCGATGGCGTTAGATTTTCATGCTCTTGTCCATGTTTCTCAAATTTTTTTAAGTGATCTTGGTCACATTGCTTATCATTATTAAGAATAGCATAGTAATTGTTTTTTAATTGCTTAGACATTGTGTCACCTTGCACATCACTTTTTTTTTGCGATCATATTCTGATTTATTTTTTAAAGAGAGTAAGTAAATTGTGCTCTGTGAAAGAGAAAAAAATATAAAAAGTACAGGAATAGAAAAAAACATTTTTTTATTCCAAGAATAAACGTAAAAAATTTTTGAATGTAGTGGGAAGAAAAATTCAATTTTCTAAGGGAAGCCCATAAATAAACATCTTAAAATGAATGTAGTTGAGCAATAAATTGAATTATATGGGCTATTATCACGAAATGGGTGATTTTTAGATCTCATAGAGAACAAAAAAAAAAGTCATCGTAGCAACTTAGATTTTTTTATTTATTTCGTTTTCAAGTTATTTTAACATATTTATCACAGAGTACTCAGAAAGTAGTTTGCTGCAAAATACACTAACTCAGAGCTTCGGAGGCGACAAACATTTTATTGATTACGGAGGCGACTTTTCACTGAAATATGCGTCTTGGATCTGAGAGAAGAGACGAAGCACATTTTCCGGACAAATCGTCATATTACAAATGAAAACGAAATGTCAAAAGTGAAATGTCAAACCCTTGAAAATATTCATAGCATGATAAGCAAAAACTGGCAAGTTACGGTAGCGACACCCTTTTTTCTTATCGTTTTTACGAACTGTTGTCGAGTGGTAATGAGATTTGACTGTTAATATCTGCGATGCCCACCCGATTTTGTAGTATTATGTTCTGACACTTGCTCCTTGCAATTATTAACCCACAAAAACTGTTTATCGTCTTGTTTATTCAGGATATATCACATACACATGTATACATAGAAAAATCAATGGACAAGTTTCAAACCTGTAGCGCGGAAGTGGGAGGATTTTTGTAAACTTATACTCCGCGGCAATTAGATGCGCGAGCATACTTCTACTATTTTAGAAATTCTGTACACGAAATTTGGAACGAAGGGTCGCGCGAGCAGACCGTTAGTGTATTGAAATGGGAAATGGACAGGTTACGGAGGTGACATATCTGTAGATTCTCGCCCTATATCTTTTTATTAGAGCAATTGAATATCGATGCGTAAGTATGATGGAAAATAAATTACCTCATCTTGAGAATAATTTGCGAAGAAAAAAAAATTGTTCAGCCTTTGCATCTGATCAAACTATACACAGGCATCCATTACACCCATTTCGTGATAATAGCCTATATAAACGCAAAAAAAAATCGAAAATAAAAATAATCAAAATAAATTTAATGTTAACAATTCAGCTCGCAAAATAGACTAAATCAGAATAAAACCTGTAAATTGTACTAATGCATTGTTGTACGGGAACTCAGCTAAAATGTATTATCAATTTTTTAACTTTATTTCTTAATTGAAAATACGTAAATCTCAAAATGTTACCTTTTAAAAATGGTTCAAAGAAACTGAATAGCCCTGATTCCAACTTATCCGTGTAGTGAAATTGGAGAATCATCGACTGATATCAACTTATGGTAATTTGGGGACACTGAGCTTGAAAAATGAAAAACATTTTAAGTTATTTATCCCGTATGCAAATTTTTTCAGAAAATTTGATTAAATACTTTATAGGAGGGCTAAGGAGTGGTGCTTTAGGGGTAGTGTAAGTGGAAAAATTGTCTTATCATGAGGAACATCCAAGACACCAAACCTATCAGACTTGATACAAAAAAAGTCGTAGAAAAGCGCTTTGAAACGTTGACGTGAAGGCTAAAATCTGATGGGGAATCCGATATCACTTGATACCCCTCCAGAACTTAAGTCTTATTTTTCCACACAGTGTTATTATTCTCAAATTAAAGAAATATATATTTTTAAACTGAGTTTTGTTTTATTTTATTTTTCTTAAAGGTAACATATCATCGTAACATTCATTGTCGTTCTGTTACCCTGGAAGGCGACGTTGTTGACCCTGAAGGTACCCTTTCTGGTGGCTCACGTCCGAAAGGCTCAAATATTTTACACGAGCTGTCAGAAATTAAACATCTTGAACAACAAATAAAATCACGTAAAGTGGAGTTACTTCAAGTTGAACAAAAATTAGCGTAAGTTTATTTTCACAAAAAGTCGTTTCAAAAAAATTATTGCTTATTTTTTAGTTCCTTGGAGGGCATAGCTCGTTCTTACAATCAAATTAAAGACCGTGCAGAACTGCGTCAACATGAATTAAATGCATGCAAGCAGCGATTAGCACAAACAACTTTTCAACAACATCAGGAAGAAATTAAAGCTCTTAAATTGCGTATTGAAACATTAGAAGAAGAATTGTTAAAAGCCAGGGAAACACAAAAAGTAGCACAATCCAAAGTTAAAGATATTGAAGCTAAATTATCTGATGCTAAGGGCTACAGGGAACGAGAGCTTAAAGCTGCCACAGAATCAATGAAAGCAACAAAAAAAAAAGCTGAAGAATCTCGTAACAATTGGAGAAACAGGGAACAGGAGTATGAAACGCTTCAACTTGAAATAGACGAACTACGCAAGGGAATTGCAACATCTAAAGAACAGTATGATGATTTAGCAACGAGTTTAACAAAAATTATGTCGGAGTTGGATGCATTACGCCAAAGTAATGCTAACGTAGAGCAAAAAGTATCTGAATTAAAACTCAAAATCAGAGAACAAAAGGATAGCATAAATTCGCAAAATAAAGAACTTAAAAATCTTACAGTTAAAAGAGAGAAACTACAAAAGCACAATCAAGAATTGATTTTGGAAATTAAGAAGAAAGAGAACGAAATAAATAAAGTGCGCAATGACAGTAAAGATTCATTTAGAAAGATTGAGAACCTGGAAGAAAAGTATGCCTGGATAAAGGAGGATAGAGAATTTTTCGGCATGAAGAATACTCGCTATGATTACACAAAGGAGGATCCAATTGAAGCAGGCCAAAAGCTTAATACAATGCGCGAACAAAAAGACAAGATGGAACGTAATATAAATCTAAAAGCAATGATGTTGCTCGATCGTGAAGAAGAACAATACCAGGAAACTATGCGACGTAAAAAAATCGTGGAGCAGGATAAGGAAAAAATAAAAAATATAATCTGTAAAATGGACGAAAAAAAGCGGGAAAAAGTGGAGAAAGCTTGGAAAGTGGTCGATGAAAATTTCAGTAGCATATTCAGCACATTATTACAAGGTGCACAGGCTCGTCTCAATCCTGTTAAACAGGGCAGTTTGTTGTCAGGCCTTGAAATTAAAGTGGGCTTTAACGGAGTTTGGAAGGAATCTCTGGGAGAGCTTTCTGGTGGTCAACGTTCACTTGTAGCACTGTCTTTAGTTTTGGCCATGCTAAAGTTCTCTCCAGCTCCATTGTATATTCTAGACGAGGTAGATGCTGCCTTAGATATGTCACACACACAAAATATTGGCAACATGTTGAAAGCTCATTTTACAAGTTCACAATTTATTATTGTGTCGTTAAAAGATGGCATGTTTAACAATGCCAATGTGCTCTTTCGGACAAAGTTTGAGGAAGGGGTGTCGGCTGTAACCCGCACAGTCAATGCTAAGATTGCTGGCAGAACAAAGAAATAGGATATGTTGATGGTCAATACTTTTAACATTCATATGTGTTATTTAAAAGAAAAAAAATTGAATTGATTAAATAAGGCCATCCAAAATTGAAATAAAAAAATTTTTCGATTAAAAACTACTGCGATGATTTTGATATATTTTTATGTTTTGCAGGCGAGAGTTTGTCCATTTTTGTAAAAATAGTTATGCAGTGTGGTGGTTTGAATAATTCATAACTTTTTATTTATGTACAAATAAATTTAATATATCTTTCTGAGAAATAAAAAATTTAGTTTGTAATTTTTTCTTAAACTAGTTTCGAAAAAGAGGGAATACTTTTTTCAAATCACATTTTTGATTACATTAGTAAGGATATTGGTTGCAGAATATATCTAACATGTTACAATTTTGAGGCATGCCATCCTAAACTTATCAGTGAAAAAAAGTTGGCGAACGATCAGACAGCAATTTTGGTTGTGTTGACTTTGAATTCGGTCACAGAATTACTCTAACGATCCATGATTTTTAAATACTTAAGGCCACCCGGTGGCCCAGCATCCACATATTTAAGGCATTTTCAAGAAATTTTTTCAAGGTGAAGATAATGAACAATGATAATTAAACTTTGTAGGTATATTATACCACTCAAGGTGCATACAACAAAATTTTTATAATAATCAAAAAACCATACCAACTATATAAAAATTGGCGCTGAAGATAGGGTTGTCAGATTTTTGAAACACAAAATCAGTATATTCAAGTATATTCTACTCAAAAAATCAGTACAAAATTTTTCCCCTCATTAATTGCTTTTAATATAAAAATAACACATTAAATTACATAATTTTTTATTTACTAAAAAAACGGTCAGAACTTTTCAGATAGCACAAAGTCCTAGCAAAATAACATATTTTTTCCCATTATGAAAACCTCATGGGCCCTCTACACAGCACAGTGCAATTTGCTGCTTTCATTTACTACAAAAAAAAATACACAAAATGAATTAAAAGTGCTGCAAAACAAGGACCATTTTGCAGACTCCTAGGTACGCTACTGTTAATAATTTAGTATTAAATGTAAAAAATATTAAGTAATCTATATATTAATACGTGAACAGCGAAACTTATGAATAGGGGAATATCATTTGAAAGGTACTGTTTTGTAGATGTGCACAAAGAAAAAATAATTTGTAATGTGCCGTTAAAGAAGGTAAAATAAAGAAAACATACGCGCAAGATTCCCCCATACAAAACGCATTTTGATCGCGTTCATGGCTGCGTGAGTAGTGGCAAGGTGAAATGAGGTCCTTGGAAAAAAGGGGCGCAAAGAGAATAAATAATAAAAAGAGATTTCATGTGAAAGAGACCGTAGTTTTAATATAAAAGTAATTTTTATTAAAAGAAAAGTAATTATAAAATTGTATTTAACATTAAATTATGATTGACAAAAGAACGTGTTCGTATCGACCGCTTTAACTCGTATTCGCGACGCAACTGAACTCTTCTCTCTCTTCTCTTCTTGCCTAGTACTCGTCACTATTGAGTGGTGCCTTACAGTCGGCCATTCCTGTCAATTCGATGACGCCCTCGTCTTCAAGATCAGATTCGTTAACTTCATCGGGTGGTAATTGGCACCATGGTTTGATACGATCGGTGGAGTACACTGAAGAATACTTTCGCTGCTGTTTTACCCCTGGTATGCTTGAAACTACGTATCGATCATTATCAAGTGCGGCAGTGATGATAAATGGACCCTTGTACTTTGGTTCTAATTTTCGTGAAGTACCGGTGCTTTGAGGTTCATTCTCCACCAATACTAAATCATTTCGAACATATTTCGATGGCTGTCGATGTTGATTGTCAAACCGCTGTTTTGCTTTTATCCGCGTTTGACGTATATTTTCTGCAGCTTGCTGACGTATCTCGTTCATTTTTGCTTCGTCAATCATTTCGGTACGTTGTAACGCTAACACCAATTTGTTTTCCAAAATATCTCGTGGTTGGAAACTAAAGAGTAATTCTTGAGGTGTTTTTCCAGTTGACTTGTTTTTTGTTGAATTGATAACCCATTGAATTCGCCGTAACTGCGTATCCCAATGCTTATCGTTGTCCGTTGATGGTAGTAGCATGCTTAAAATTGTTTTATTCATGCGCTCTACTTGACCGTTAGCGCGCGGCGTACGTACTGCGGTCAATGTATGTTTGAAATCATTGTTATCGCAATATTTCTTAAAATCTTTAGAAGTAAACGCACTTCCTCTATCGGAGATGAGTCGCTCAGGAACACCCATATAGCTGGTAACCTCGTTCAAAATATCGATGACATGACGTGTTGCTGTGCTTTTTACCGGTCGAACAATAACAAACTTCGTAAATGCGTCTGCAATCACCAACACATGCTCATTTCCTTTCGAACTTCGAGGAAACGGTCCCAAATGATCAATATGGATCACACGAAATGGTACCGGATCCATGTCGTCAAAATGATATTCGCCTTCTCGCGTTCCGCCTTTTTGTTTGTTGTATGCACACTCTATGCAAGAGTTCACACAGGACTTCACTGTATTACGCATTCGTGGAAACCAAAAGTTTTTCAAGAGAATCTCGATGGTTTTGTTAACGCTAGCATGCGCTGCTCTTTTGTGATGTTCTCGTATAAGTTGCACTCGTACTGCCGATGGTACTAACCACAAATGTTTGTCACCAACTTTCTTGAATAAACGGTGGTTTATAATTTCATAATCGTTGCATAAAGGCTTTTCCTTCAATTTAACCTTTTCGGAAATTTGTCGTATCTTTTCATCCTGAAGTTGCATGACATACAGCCAGTCATCGGTCTCAATAGTCGTTTTTAAAACCTTTAGCGACGCTGTTTCTTTTTCGGATGCTTTTTCATACGGTTTTCGACTTAATGCATCGACGTGCTCCATTTTTCGACCTGCACGGTATTTCATTTCGACATCAAAATCTTGCACTCGTAACCACCATCTTGCAATTCTTGGCACTAATTCGCGTTTCTGCATTGCTGTCGTCACCGCAGAGCAGTCTGTTAAGACGGTAACCCTTTTTCCGTATATATAATAACGAAAACGCTCCAGCGCTTCCACTACAGCAAGTGTCTCCATCTCAAAACTGTGAAATTTACTCTCCGTGTGACTGCTTGCACGACTATAATACGCCAGAGGCTTCCATTCCTCACCATATTTCTGTAGCAACACCGCTGCTAATCCAACTGAACTGGCATCCGTATGAATTTGATGTTCTGCATTTACATCATATGCTGCTAAAACTGGTTCTGAGATCAATTTAACTTTTAATTCCTCAAATGCTTTCGTCTGGTTGTCGCTCCACGCAAACGGTTCACCCTTTCGCAAAAGTTTTCTTATTGGTTCGCTGATTATCGAGTATGCAGGAACGAAGCGCCGAAAATATCCGCTTAATCCAAGAAATCTGCGGACCTCGGTTACGTTGGTCGGAGTAGGAAAATTCTGAACAGCTGTTACCTTAACTGATCCTGGACTTATTCCATTCGGTGTCAATTTATGACCCAAAAATTCGACAGTGCTGGATAAAAATTTACATTTTTTCAAATTTAATGTGAGCTTTAACTGGCGTAAAACTTCAAATAATCGTTCAAGCTTTTCTCTCATTTCGTTGACGTCGTTACTTCCAACCAAAATATCGTCCATGTAATGAATTACATCGCCATTCATTCGTTCGTTAATTATTTGCATCAGACGCTGGAAAACTGACGGCGCGTTTTTTAAACCAAACGGCATCCGGTTGAATTCGTAGATACCATCCGTCGTTATAAATGCTGTCAATTTTCGGCTACCCTTTTCGATTGGTATTTGATAATAACCGGAGTTCAAATCGAGCATAGTGAAAAATCGAAATTTCGTCGCTTCCTGTAATTTTTCCTCAATGTTCGGTGTAGGGAAAATTTCTTTTAACATGTTCAGATTCAATTTTCGGTAATCGACACATAAACGTTCAGAGCCATTCTTTTTTTTCACCAACAACATTGGACTGGCGTACTCAGAAACAGACTTTGAAATTATATTGGTTTTTAGAAGTTCACTTACCATGTCTCGTACTAATTGTTTTTTTGGCTCTGGCACACGATATGGTTTTTGAGCAATCGGTTCTGTCGTTGTCAGCTCAATTTTCATTTCGATTGCGTCAGTCAACCCGACTTCGCTCATATCGACAGCAAACACATCGCGATTTTCATTAACAATATTGAAAATTAAATTTTTATATTTTAGTTCGTTTAATTCACAACAGATATCGTCCATTTCAATAAATTTTCGAACGTTTGACGTATTTTCTAAAGTCAATATATTACTTTGAAAAACCGCGCGAATGTTATTTTCACTAAACAAATTTTGTCCAATCAAAATATCAGTTGTTAAAAAGTCATCGTCAACAATGTAAAGTTCAATTCGAAAGCTTAAGTCATCAATTACCACGTCGGTAATAACTTTTTGTTTAGCGAGGAAAACTCCTCCGCAAATGCCATTTATTTTTAATAAACACGGTTCTTTTTTTTTATTTAATATGTTTGCGACTGATTCACGAATCATATGGCATTGACTACCAGTGTCAATAAAAGCGCTCAACTTATTATCACATATATATATATGTTTTATAAACATGTCATCGACTTGACTACATTTCGCTTCACGCACAGTTACGTTTTGTTTTCCACAATTTTCTGGTTCATTTCGTTGATGCACTTTTTGACAGTCCTTGCATCGCTTGCGACGTTGTGGTTTTGGACACTTACTCGATATGTGACCAGTCTCAGAACAATTATAACAAACAATTGTTTTTGAGTTTACTTCACTGTCGTTTGATTTCAAATCTGTATTTCTTTTATCACTTTTAATTTTTTCATTAAATTTGGGAAAACGATTATTTGCATAAGCCGACACATTTTTTAAGTAATCATCTAAAGTTTCCCGCATGTGTTTCATTGAAGTAAAATTAAGTGCAGCAATTGCAAGTTGCAACTCGCGGTGTTTTAGCCCGTCGCGTGTATATTTTATTATTGCTGATTCGCTTATTTTATGACGTTTTCCTAACGCACTCATTCGAAAACAGTATTCGGTTACTGTTTCATTTTGCTGTCGCGTAGCGCTGCTCATTTTAAAATGAGTTTCAGCTTCATCAAATACTGTTCCAAACTCTGCTGTTAACGCGGTCGCGAGACTACTCCAATTCAAATAAAGTTCACACGTTGCATCTAGCCACAACTTAGCTGGTCCTTTTAACTTTCCGTACACAGCTAACAACACACTTTTTTCCTCCCAACCGTACGCAACAACAAATCGATTTACTCGATCAACAAATTGCTCTACAGAAAATGTGTCTTTTGTTGGATCGAATTCAGGTAGCATCTCAGCGATTTCTTTTATCGAAAAATTATTACGAAAAGTATTGGAATTCAATCCTGCCACAGGGCTGAATCCTCTGAAATCGTTTGTTTGCAAACTTTCATTTGCAACGTTTACGTCACCACCGCTCCAAGTTGGAACGTTTACTCGCGAATTTTGTACCGTGGACAGTACGTTTTGCATCATTTGACGCAGCTCGTCAATTTGTGTTTTCAAGGATGGTTCACTTTCGACACATTCGAATTCAATGTCGTCACTGTTAACGGCTTCAGTGAGCCGTTGCACAAGCTCAGCTTTTGACCCCGTTGACGTTAGATTTTTTTCGCGAAGCAATTCTTTAAGCTTGTCAACTTTTAAATTTGCAATTTTCGGCATTTTTATTTTTTTTCTGACGTTTCTTTGTTTACCAAAATTCGTATTTTATGTCGTAGTTTATTTTGTTTTTTTATTTCGTAGTTTTCGTTTCGTAGTTTATTTCGTTTTTTTATTTCGTAGTTTTCGTTTCGTAGTTTATTTCGTTTTTTTATTTCGTAGTTTTCGTTTCGTAGTTTATTTCGTAGTTTTATTTCGTAGTTTTCGTTCGTTTCTTTTTTATGCCTTTCACTCGTTATTTTAGTGACGCCAAAATTCAAAAACCAACCGCTGTTTTTTTTGTTGAATTTTCGCGTAACCTTGAGCAATTGTCGCGGGAGTCTCACTTTCGCACTAATAAAATTTGTAACATTTGTGTACCGAACACGAGCACTATCCCACTTCTGAACTGAAAGAGACCGTAGTTTTAATATAAAAGTAATTTTTATTAAAAGAAAAGTAATTATAAAATTGCATTTAACATTAAATTATGATTGACAAAAGAACGTGTTCGTATCGACCGCTTTAACTCGTATTCGCGACGCAACTGAACTCTTCTCTCTCTTCTCTTCTTGCCTAGTACTCGTCACTATTGAGTGGTGCCTTACACATGGATGTGTCAAAACATAAAATGTTGCGATTGTGCGGTATGGCACTTATTTAGTCGAAAACTTCGCCGTGAAATCAAGATCCACAGGAGA
The DNA here is from genome assembly GCA_963662105.1 of Meiosimyza platycephala. Taxonomy (NCBI): domain Eukaryota; kingdom Metazoa; phylum Arthropoda; class Insecta; order Diptera; family Lauxaniidae; genus Meiosimyza; species Meiosimyza platycephala. Next base: position 63,181,747 of record OY759211.1, on the reverse strand, counting down.
ATTTTTACTCAAATTCGCAATCGTTTTCATTTTCGTTCGTATTGTATTTTGTATTACATTTCGTATGCTGCATAGAAATTTGATTTTATATACAATTCATATTAATGGATTTCATATGAACTTAAATTTGGTACGTCATTATGGGAATTTGGCAACAATGCTAAATCAATGAAACGAAGTGTTTTCATCTAATTAACTTACAATGGATGGCTAAATTATTAGGGACAGTACTCATATTTTTGTATTTTCTAGTTTAAATGATTGTTTTGAGCAAATAATTGGTGCTAGGCTTAGTAAGTATTTTTTTTTATTATAATATTCTATTTAGATAAAAACAACATAATTCGTATTGTACACTCATTTATTTTTTCGTAAGGGTAATATTCATATCCTGAGAAAATTGTATGCAAATAACATTAATATTTGGTGATACCACCCTTAGCTTCAATTACGGCTTGTATGCCTCGGGGCATGCTCTGTATACATTTTTTTTGGATTTGTAGGAGTTCGGTGTTGTGATGTCATTCCATGATGAGTGTTTCAATCAATTTCTGCGTAGTGGTAATCAATCCTTTCGCGATCGCCCGTTTGGAGTTTTTCCACATGTTCTCTATGTTCTCTCAAGTCAGGTAAGTTCGCCGCCAAGGCAAAAAGCCTATGTTTTTGTCAGGTAGAAATTCAGTAGCACTTCTGGCTTTGTTATTAGATACCGGAAGTGGACATTTCATCTCAAAATTTAAATAATTTCGATATAATTTATTTTATTTTATTTTAACTTTAAAATATAGCATAAAAGATACCGATAACATGCTAAAAAGTTTTTAATGTGATCTACATTAGTTTACGAGATATATGAATTGAAGTGCATACGTGTCGCACTTTGTATGGGACCTGGCACTTTCTTAAGTACTTCAATTTGTATATGTCCTTAACTTATAACGATCACGTAAAAATTCTTTTGTGAAACATCTATATAAAGGCTTTTTTTTAAATAAAATATTAAAAAAAAATTATGTCAAAGTAACGGAAAATTTGATTTGAAACTTTTACTTCCGGTTTTCTGTACATACAAAATTTTCAAATTCGAATTTGATTCAAAAGTAAAAAAAGAACATCCTTTTTTCGGATCAGTCTCTAATATATCCAACACCTTTCGTGTTTTATCGAAAAGCATCATCAAATCGCGGCACCACGGATATCGTTATCTCCCCGAAATTTCCAACAACATTGTAGCATTGTAGCAGATGGAGTTGTGCCAATATTGTAGACAAATTGTTGGCCAGTCAGAACAATTTACCATTTAAAATATTTCTTTTAATTTCATTATTTTCTCCTTTACTAGCATTCATTTAGGGAAAAACGTTTGGATTATGTCCCCATTATATGAGGACATAATTCCAAAGGGACATAAACCCAATTGGGTTTCTGTCCCCTTTAGCAAGGGTCATAATCCCAAAAAAAAAAATTTTGGGATTATGACCGCGTAAAAAAATGATTTGGGACTTTGACTGTTGGGGTTATGTCACGGTACCGGCAATTAAGCCTCATACAAAAAAAAAATTGTGTGTTCACACTTATGTCTACTAGATGTATAGCTAACCGGAATATAAACAAATTTCACGACCTCACTTTATTTTCATTGCCCGCTTCGCTTGAAATGCCCCTTATGTTAAATATCAAAATTAAATTTAGCTAAATGCTATTTTAAACATTCATTTTTCTTATATTTTAATATAAGTCTTTTTGTCATAACAACGAATTTGTGCATTGACTCACTACACCGTCGTAGAACTGCCGACGTATTATGCTTTCATTCCATGGCGCTCGAATTCGCAGTGTGTGAATAGCGTATACGAAAACTTGACACTAAAAATTTAAGGCGAAAAACATGACATTAGTTATATCTTGCGCAACAAGTGAAAAAATATCAACAATTTATAGCAACAAAAAAGTCCCACAACAAAATCAAATAGAGACTAAAATTTCCCTTCTACTATAATCAAATCGACAAAACGTCATAGTGAGTTCGTTACGAACGTCAAACTGACATTCGGCGGTAACGACAGACAGAGACAAATCGACAGTACGCATGAAGAAACAGGCGTTTAGTATTTGCAGTTATTGACGAATCTCTATGCAAAAAGAGTAAAGACATAAAGGCTTTGACTGGTAGTCAATCTTCTACTGGAGCGTTGGAGGGCGACGAATCGTCGATTGAAATACTGACAGTGAACAAACCAAGGTAACGAACAGCCCGACAGACACAAATGTAAAATAAGCGACTATACGAAGGCGACAGTGACGAAAAAATCTGTAAGTGAAAAATTCTAAAAAAAAATGGCAATCAATACAAAAGTTCTTTTTTAAAATTTTATTGCAGTTGGAGACACCAATAAAAATTATTCAAAAATGGTAAGACGGATGATGGCAAGCGTTATTGAATTTTGCAAAGTTTTTTTTTCCTTCCTGTATCCAATAACCGATGTAAAAATTTCTGGTGTCTTGTAGTATGTGAAAACAGGCAGCAATCAATGCCGTTATAGGCTATGACCGTCAGATGAATGCCAGTATTTCACTCACTGAAAGCGTCACCAAACAATATAAATTGTACATAAAATGGGTATAGACTTCTTCGTAGTCTCTGTAAAAGGAACAGTAGAAGGAACAGGAAATGCATGAGTGCTTTGCTTTATTTTTTGTAGCAGTGAACTTTCGTTATATTTATTTTTATTTTTTGCGTCAAGATAAACATTTTTTGTGTGAAATATCCACCTCTCGCCTTTTTTCCTTTTTTAATTTCAAGGTTTTCAATATTTTATTCAAGGATCGTGTGACGAAGCCACAAAAGAAGATGCTGATATCCTTATTACGAGAGACCAAATTTATGGAGGGTAAGAAAGAGAAGGAGTGGTACTGGGAAAAAATTCAGGCGGCTTTAAATTCGATTGGACCAAAAAAAACGATTATACAGTGGAAGAAGGTGAGTCAAACGCATGTGCTAGGTAAGACTAAGTCTTCCCCGAAAATTTGCCAAAAAACTTGTAAAATCTTTAACTGATCAATGGGTGAAAAACAATTTTTTCTTATCTCTGTAAAGAAAGTTTTCGAAGATTGTGGTCATAAGTTGTCATATACAACATCAGAGCTGGGTAGAAATCATTTCATTGGGAATTAATTTCCTCTAAAATTTCTATTCCAATGAATTTAAACTTGGTCGGACCCTAGAGACTTAGCTTCGGCCACCTTCGGCCTAAAAATCTCACATTCGGCCTACCTTCGGCTTCGGCCTTAAAATGGCCGAAGATTTGGCCGAAGCCGAAGGTTTGCAAATGAATGAATGAATGAATTTGAAGTGAAATAGTTTGGAATAGAAAGTTTTTTAAACAAAAATAGCTCAGAATGTGATATTGTAAAGTTAATGTAAACGACATTAGTTGTGAAGTTAAAGCAATAAGCACTACAAATATTGAAAATAATCTTTGGGAATCTCATCGGCCATGCAGCCAAATACCTCATGTTGAGTTGCAAGTTTTAAGATAGAGGTTGAGATGTACATTAAAGAATCTTTTATTATGAGGAATGGAGATATTTTTAGCTATTGGCATTCAAGTTCATTTTTGAAACTGAAAAAAATAGCTCAAAAGTTTCTATCTATTTCTATTTAGCGCTGTAGGTCAGCTTTATACTGACTAACGTTCAAATTTGCGTGGCGGAAACGTTGATAAACTTTTATTTTTAGTTTACAATAAAAATTATTTAACTTTGAATACTAAAGTATGTACCTTCATTTTTTATTATCATTATAAACTAATATTGTTTATGTTTGCTAATAGATTGATTATAACAATATAATTCATTTATGTAAGTTTTTATTTATAAAACGCTAAACCTTCGGGTTCGGCCGAAGGTTTGGAAAATGGCCGAAGTTCGGCTTCGGCCAAAAAAGCCACCTTCGGTCGGACCCTACTTGGAACCGACATTTTCAGTTTCATAATAAAAATCAATAATGGTATTCATCTAATCGCGCAGGTTTGCACAATTGTGCAAATATGCAACTTTGCGCGATGTGTTTCAAGAATACCCCTTCGAATATTTTGTGCAATTTGTGCCAATTGTCATTTTTAGTGAGAGAATCGTATAAGAAAAGAGAGTGACAAATACAAAATTTGTAAACAATAAATTTTTGCTGAGAGAATCGTATGAGAAAAGAGAGTGACAGCAATGGCAACACTACCTGCGCAAGTTTGCGCGACCAAATAGTTGTGCAAACTTGCACTTGTTAAAAAAACTTTCACAGGGTTCAAAAGTATGTACACAACTTGCACAGTTTGGAGGGTTTTGAACGTTTAGATGAATGCCTCTATTGTTTTATTTGTCGATTCCATTCTGGAACTCAACATTAGGAACTAAATAATTATAACTCCTTTCCAAAGGAATTGCATTTTTTTTGTAATTCCTTTACCACTAAATTAGATAAATGATTGGTTGAACTCAAATTTAAAACTTTAATTAATTACATTCCAGGGAGTTGGGATAAGTAATTGATTGTTCCAACGCCATGGCTGTATGAATTAAATATTTTTGGTTACATTCTAAGAAATTGGAATAGGAATTTGATTCGATATGGAATCAAAACAATGAATTCAATTTCTGATTTTTCTAACAATTATGAGGCAAAAAGGAATAATTGCTTAAGTCGAAGGGAGTTGAGGCCAATTTCCATTTTTGGCAATATCAATACCTAAACAAGTACAACTTGCGTTAAAAACAAAGAGCAATTGCATCCAGACCTAATTGAAAATTTGCCTTTGTGCTTAAGCAGTTTTTCATTTACTTGGAATAAAATAAAAAAACAATGTAATTCCTATTTTTGCCTTTTGCCATGATAAAATTAGTTTTAAAGAATCATAACTAGAAAAAAAAACCTACCAATTAATGATAATGTTAAACATTCAAAGGTTATCAATACAAGCATAATCTAAGATTTTGTTTAAAAAGGCCTTCTTCGGAGCGATTAACAGTGCAATTGAGCAGATAAATAATTTCAATATCGCGCTCCTCTTACAAAGAAGGAACTTCCAAATGCAGAGGATAAAATTCATAGCATAGCATTTAGAAACAAAAAACTCATTCAAATAATTGGAAAAATGATTTCTAATTACTTTGAAACGGTAACGTTTGGCAAGTTTTCACATAATTTAGAAACGGCAAAATTATGAAACTAGAGATCTAAGAAAACACAAAATGATAAAAATGTCATATTTTTTGTAGTTTTACGTATTCTGACTTTTTTAAAGTGTGTTTTTTATTGCTTTTAGAGCATTGTCAACATAAGGAGACCATACGTCCCGTTTTGAACCGGACAGTCCCGTTTTTAAGCCTCCTGTCCCGTTTTCCCGAAAGGAGACAGAATCGTCCCGTTTTCAGAAAATGTTTTAATGAATTTTAAAATCTATTTAATACTATAGTTGTACTTCACGCGTAAAACAAAGCGTCACGTCGTTGTTTGAAATCTGGTCTTGGCTACCCGAACCGACTCGAATAACTGTGGCTAACCGTCTCGCTTACAAATATTAATAAAAATGTGTGTCATTTATATTGAAAATTGGGATGTTTCTGTTGCAAGTCTTATTTGAAAAGTAGGCCCTACATTTTAAAACACATTGCTCTTCTGAAAAATATATCAAACCGAATGAAACGAGTAAAATTATATTCGACTATTTATATAAAATGTATCTGTTTTGCAGCGTAGATAAATCAAAATTTTGCTGTATTTTTTTGTATTTCATTTGAAATTTGATTTTAATCTTAAGACTATAGCTCTCATCTCATGTTCCAGTGAAGCTGGATGTTTTTTTTTTTAAGAAATATTCCGAATCTGCTTAAATTAATGAATTTTTTTTATTTGAAAGTGTTTTTCGAATATTGTATTTCCATGCTTTATGATTTCAAGTTTAGTATGTATAGTTTATTTTTAAAGGCTGCGTCCCATTTTGAGTCAAAAAGGTCACTATGTATACAACGTTTTGTGAACGACCAATCGATCGAGATATTTTTCGTCGGCTTTTTTTTCATTACGTAACTGGTTACTGATAGCACATTCTTCTTTTGTAACAATACTCACAATGTCTACTCTAATCACAAAATTAATAATTTAATTGTATCAATGACGTTGACCCTATCTTTTTGTCCACGTGCACTGCTCCTTTTCGTAATGTTGAGGGTATAAATAATTTACCATTTGTTTTCAAAGTTTCCAACCAACCATTTTCGGAGCTAGTAATACTCATAAATAATTCCCCCAAAGTTTTCGTTTGGTATCGTACAAGAGTTGCCAAAAAATTTTATGTATATTTCTTAGCTCTAAGTGACCCTATTATTTTGTCCACAACTGTATATATGAACAAGTTTATGTATGTATAACACATGCCTTTGACCGAAGGTTCAACCTTGTACAAAATTTCATGAAAGCTCAAAGAAGTTGATATTTCGAGTAAATGTTTGCCAATACTTTGTCAATGAGCATCTTTGAACAGTGGTACGGTGCAGGGCGACCTTGGTTCAATTCTGATCAGTAATAGATAAAAAATTTAAGTTGTCCTATGAAGTTTTAAGACGCAACACAAATAAATTAACAATAAGCTCCAATTAAATAAGCAGCAATCAATAGAGAAAAGATATGGTAAAAATGCAAAAAAAAATTTGGTTGCATGCGTTTCCAAACCTATCCAAACCTGATCCGATTACCCAAGTCCGTACCGGATCTCTAACACTGTGCGACAAATGGTAGGGGTCAGTGATCGGCGGGGATTCTGACTACCGGGAAAAGTTCTATCGGTAAAAAAAAGTTATACGTGTCCCGGCGTTTCGCTGGTTCACGTCTAGGGATCGAAATATATCGGTTTGAAGTTAGTAAGTATCATATAGGGGCATGTTGTTGGACATAACTCGAGAACGACAATTCCGATTTTTCTGCAACAAACTTAGAAAAATTAAAAATAACAATTGCTTCAATCTATTGATAAACTGTTTCTCTCCATAATCAACAGTTTTGCAGTTATAAATAAATTTGTGAAGAAAAAATAATTATTTTTTGCCTAAAAAGTTAAAATTTTTTATTTTTAAAAATCATGAAAAATCTAAAAATGGGAAAAAGTGTTATTTTTTTCTTCATACATTTATTTATAACTGCAAAACTGTTGATTATGTAGAGAAACAGTATATCAACAGATTAGAGCATTTGTAATTCTAAATTTTTCTAAGTTTGTTGAAGCAAAATCGGACTAATCGTTCTCGAGTTATGTCAAACAAAATGCCCTTATATGATACTTAGAAACTTGAAATCGATATATCTCGTTTCCTAGACGTGACCCAGCAAAACGCCGGGACACGTATAACTTTTTTTTTACCGATATAACTTTTCCCGGTAGTCAAAACCCCCGCCGATTTTGGCTGTCGCACAGTATAATAGGGCCAAACGTATGCGATCCGGTCGAAAATTTCCACTCGGGCTGGCTGCATGCGTTACTAAACCTGATCATATTACCCAAGTCCACTTCACTTGGAGGTCCATTTGACTCCATTTACTGGACCTGGACCATTGCCTCAAACGTATTCGAAGTTGTGGTCTTAGACGTTTAAAATATGTTGAAAAAAAAAAATTTAATATATGTAAAACATATTTATGGCATTTAAAAAGTTTCCGATTTTGTTCAAATTTTGAAAGGTCAAAGTACTTAGATAGCACCACAGTCCAAATTTCAACTCTCGAGGTGGTCGGAGTCTTGAGAAAGAGTCATATTTTGGCCTGAAAATAGCCGTATTTGGACCGTTTTAAAAATTTTAGTTCTAAAAGTCCACAAATCTAAGTTTAAAGTTATGGATATCACTTTTTTTTGTTATGTCATCTACTATACACAAAAATAATTTTAAGCTTCTAGACCTTAAGACCTTTATTTGCGACCAAATTAAGTGAAAAAGGCCTTAGTAAAATATGACAACTTTGCAAATGGTGCCCCATATCGAGATCTTACTCATAATATTAAAATTATACTTTACAATGTTAACATTTTTATACACTTCAAAATGAGATATCACACAGTGAAAATGTTTGACCATGTTCAGAGATATTAGACATTGAATTCGGCTGTTTTCCAAAAAAATTGAGTTTTTTTCGAACTTTGACCTTACAGTACTCGGGATTTCGACTATTTAGGGACTATTTGTGATGTGGGGTTAGCTTTTAAGGTTCTTTGATGTGTCAAAATTTAAGCAAAATCGGATGTTTTTTAAATTTCATACGTGAGTTGCACGTATTTCATACGTATGTAATATTACTAAAAAACAGTAAATATAGAATAACAAAAAAAAAGCTCTAAGGATTTTTTTCCTTTTCATGTATATTGAATATAAATAACATTCCAAATAATTCCCCATTCAAATTTTTGTAGTAACTCAACTGGTCATTTAAACTTGGTTAAAGCCCACTGTGCAGTTTCAAACTTCCAACTAAGTGCTACCATATTTTTGTAATGTTTTTCAAGTCTATGAAACATCAAGTGACTGTGAAACTGGAAAATAGTTAAGTGTCGTTTTAGCGTCTTCGTTCGTTTAGCTAAGCTAAGGCTGTTAAATTAGGCCTAATTTTAGCACTAGGATGAAAAAAAAATAACGAAGAAAATACTTTTAGTATTATAAAAAGCATGGTGAAATTTGGTTAGTGTGATAAGAAATAATATATGGTGAAGAAATTATTAGGCCTATGGTGAACTATCCGATAACTTAAAAAAACCTAAAAAGGGGTTAAGCAAATTTATAATTCTACAAACAGTTAAAATTTGAAAATTATTTGGGTTTACAAGATTAGTTCAAAAGGTGCTGGCTTAAAAAATCGTGTTCTTTCTTATATGTACATACTTAACAAGTTATCCTTTGTGTTCGAAAAATGTTCTTTTCATTTGATCAAAAAAAAAAAAAAAAAAAATCGTCGCCTGAATTCTCTTTTGCTCCATAAGCATACGTTTTATCATGCTTATGGAGCAAAAGAGAGTTCAGGCGACGAAATATATTTTTTTTGTAAAGTCACTGATATACAGATAATTAAATAATTAGATAATTAAAGCCTTTAAAACACTGGGATTAAATGGTGTCCGATGACATAGTCTGACATTGGGTTGACTGTATAGGAAATAATAATTTTATATGAGACATATTGTTCATTTCACGAAAAAAAGGAAGTCGGCCTAGCTCGACATATTTTGTATGTTAGTTGACCTGGATCAAAAAACAATAATTTGGATATATTTTTCAGGTCGAAAAGAGAAGGCAAGCACAGTAGGTAGTGTCCGATTTCCGTTATTTCAAAATCAAACTTCCGTGATTTTTTAATCGAATGCCATGCTTAAGACCTTGTTTTGAAGTATGTGCTTTTAAAAAATCGAAACCAGCCCGACCAGAATATGAACTTCAGTTATCGACTGTTTATAGTAATCATTTCAATACTTTTCTAATTTAATATAATACTACTTGTACACGCAAGCACTATCCGAGTTATGGCGTTTAATAAAAAATTGGGAATCGATTCGTTATTATATTTGATTAAGTATCGATACAGTAAGTATCAATAATTGTAATGGGTAATTTATCGAAAATGAGTTATAAATGTGGTTACATACACACCTGCTCAAAATAATAGGTACACCCTAGAGTTCAAAATTTAACTCAACGGAAAAACTTTTTATTCAAAATATTTATGAAAACAAAAATGCAGATATCTTCGTAGCCTTTATAGATATATAAAAAAGTAGGAATTCTTTTAGAATTACCATAAGGTACGAAAATTGAGGTCAATGAATACTATTTGCTCAATATTTGCCTGCTCAAAATAATAGGTACACCGGAAAGATATACAGAAAAACAAAAGAAAATGTTAAAGGTATGAACTTTTTTGTTTACACTTTCATCATTTAGTGTAACCACCTTTATTTTGGATAACTTTTGCAACTCTTCTTGGGATACTTTTGATTAGAGCTTGGTAGGTTTCTTTTGGTATCTCATAGCACATTTCTTGTGCACACTCCCACAATCACTCCGTATTCGTGAAATTTTTTTTTTCTTTTTTTCCTCTTTAAGGCCCCTCACAGGTTTTCTATCTGCTTTAAATCCTGTGACTGACTCGGCCAGCTTAACGCGTTGACTTTATTATCCTCAAAACATTTTTTCACAAACACAAGAGGAGTGTTTTGGGTTGTTATCTTGCTGATAGATATATATCCCATATTAAGGAAAACACTACCACACCATAATATTTCCGCCTCCCTGTGTAAGTTAATTTAATTTAAAAAAAAAATTATCAAACAAAAATTTGAACCAACTTGCAGGTGTACCTATTATTTTGAGCAGACAAATTTTCAAACTATACACAGTAAGTAGAAACGTTCAAAACTTAGGAGAATTACAGTTTTACTGAAAATCGTGTTACCAAATTGTGTTATTCACGTTACCACTACGATTTTTCCTCTATATTTCCAAAATATTTTTGTAATAGAGTTTAAACTAAAAACTTAGAAGTGTACCTATTATTTTGAGCAGGTGTGTGTGTATATGTAAAATTTTCTGCTCTATCGAATGGTACTCTTATATTGTCTGTAAGCAAGTAAAACACTTTCAACCCGATTCTAAATAATTATTCCCATGAAAATTGTTTTACTTATTTCCCAATTCTAACAATTTTCGAATATACCAAAAAAGTTTTGTTAAAAATAGGAGGCATTCCAAACAAAGATCATCGAAATAATTTTTGAAGAAGATAATAACATTTATTTTGCAATTTATTTAAAAGTTATTTTTTATTTTTCAGACGATGCCTGACAGAAAATGAGTATACCCTCATTTTATTTTTTTAATCATTATCTCAAATTACACTACTCGACAAATTTTTGCAAAATATTATTGGGGCAAATAAAAACCACCATTCCCATAGGAAAATTTCCCGCTGAATCCGAAAATCATAATGGTTCAGGTCTGGTTTTCGAGATAAAGGGCAAAAACCAAACATGCACTGTCCCGGGATGTAAGTCATATGGTACTGTAACATAACCCCAACGGTCATCCCAATTCATTTTTTTTTGGGATTAAGTCCCTCTTTTATGCGGTCATAATCCCAAAATTTCTTTTTGGGATTATGACCCTTGCCAAAGGGGACACAAACCCAATTAGGTTTATGTCCCTTTGGAATTATGTCCACATGCAATGGGGACACAATCCCAACGTTTTTCCATAAAAGAATGCTAGTAAAGGAGAAAATAATGAAACTTAATGAAATATTTTAATTGAAAAATTGTTCTGACTGGCCAACAATTTGTCTACAATATGGGCACAACGTCAATATATTTTTCTCTTCATGGCTTTTTACAATTTCTACAATACAAAACATATGTTACACATTTGCCCATGTTTACATGGTTTTAAAATAGTATTCTTTTTATTTTTGAAACATAAGTCACAAAGAGCTCCTTCTGCTCCAATGTTGTTGGAAATTTCGGGGAGATTACGATATCCGTGGGGCCGCGATCTGACTATGCTTTTCGATAAAACACGACAGCTGTTGGATATATTATAAACTGATCCGCGGCGAAGCCGGTGTCGGATTTTTGGGAATTTTAAATCCTGAGCTGCGGCGGTATGCCGCCCACTTACACCTTCTTTTATGTAAAATTATTGTGGCTAGCAAACTAGGTGTTTTGGTGATATGGCCGCATCGTATGAGGTCATAATCCATTTTTTTTTGGAATTATGATCTCCTTCGTGGAGTGTCACAACCCCAAACGAAAAATTCGGTGTTGTGACCTCTAAAGGAGGGGACATAATCCCAAAAACTCTACTTGGGATTATGTCACGTCACCACGTCATATAGGCCGATTAAAAACGTTATTTTACATTAAACTCATTCCAAATTTATTTGTTTCCTAAAAGTAGAGATCACGATAAAAATTTTGGAGTAATATATGTCACAACAGCACCACTTTGGCACCTTATTACTCGAAGAAAATCTTTTGAACTCAAAAAGTTAGCTATCCTATCTTGTTGTATGTTGAAATATAAAAATTTTAATATCTTTATATTTTGGCTTCATTGCATATACTTAAGTTATGTTCAAAAAACTAAAACAATGTAAGAGTCAATTTTATATATTTTTGTTTAAACAGTTGGCATTTTATTAAAATTTATTTGAAAAAAAAATTATTATAAGCAAAAATGTATTGACTCTTGCATTGTTTTAGTTTTTTGAACATAACTTATATGAAATGAAGCCAAAATATAAACGTATTATATTTAAAATTTTTATATTTTTACATACTACAAGATAGGATAGCTAACTTTTTTAGTTCAAAAGATTTTTTTCGAGTTATAACGACCAAAGTTGAAATTTTTTGAAAAATTGCAAAAAATTGCATATTTGTTGACTTGTTTTTAGCCGTAGCAACCAAACTAGTGGTGCTGTTGTGACATATATTTCTCCAAAATTTTTGTCGTGATCTCTACTTTTAGGAAACAAATAAATTTGGAATGAGTTTAATGTAAAATAACGTTTTTAATCGAGCCTATATGGCGTTACCTCCCGGGACAGTGCATGTTTTTGGTTTTATCTCGAAAATCAGACCTGATCCAGCAAAACCACTATGATTTTCGGATTCAGCGGGAAATTTTCCTAAGGGAATGATGCTTTTTATTTGCCGCAATTTTTCTTGTCGAGTAGTGTTAATTATAAAACTACTATTATTATGGCTAAGGGGCCGTTCAAGTATTACGTAACGCAATTTTTGAAGATTTTGACCCCCGCCCCCCTCTCCTTAAACGTTACGGTATCACCCAAGTGACCAAGTTTATCTAAAAGTCATAATTATATATGTAAGTTGCGCAATGTACCGGAAAGATTTTAGCGACATATGTTATGCTTTAGTCGCGTTTGCGATAATAATAAATAAAACAAGAGATTTTTAACTCATAGTGTAACGCGTTGTTCGAACCCCCTCTAAATGCGTTACGTAATACTTGAACGGCCCCTAAAAACACAGGCACACAGACCCCTTTATTCCTACATTTTCGAGGTCGCTGAAACCGAATATGACCATAAAAAATTATTTCAACTGCCAGTCTTTCCGCTACCACACCCTTACCACTCCCCTGGGGTTCGAAACTCAAATTGTCATACAAAGTTAAACTGGATGTGCAATCCTACGTTTCTTGGCATGCTGAAACCGAAAATGATAACAAAAAATAAGTTCGACCCTTCCTAGAAAGGGATTGAAACTCTAATTTTCATGCAAAATTGAGATGGATGTGCATATCTATGTTTTTTGGGGCGCTGGAACCGAAAATGACAAGGAAAATTAAATTTGGTCTTTCCTTTACCACCTAGCACCCACATTTTTTTTGCATGAAAATTAAAGTTTCAACCCCTTTCTAGAGTTAATAAAGGGGCGCTAGGGGCTGATGGAAGAGTCGAACTTATTTTTTATTATCATTTTCGGTTTCAGCATGCCAAGAAACTTAGGATTGCACATACAGTTTAACTTTGTATGACAATTTGAGTTTCGAACGTACATCCATCTCAACTTTGTATGCCAATTTGAATTTCGACCCCCAGGGGGTGGTAGCAGGAAATTGAAATAATTTTTTATGGCCATATTCGGTTTCAGCGACCTCGAATATGTAGGAAAAGTTGGTTCTACCCTCTGGGTCATGACTTTTTTTTGTGAGAGTGTGTAATCGAAATAAGCGTCATTCGCCAGAATGAGGTGGGGCTAGTTATGAGAGACCGAAAAAAAACTTCGCTCAATAACTCGGAAAGTAAGCTACAAAGAGAAACATACATATATTAAAACCAATGTTGATGAAAACATCAATTTCGTGCCCGAAAAATCTCCGTATGCCAAGATTTGACCCATTTTTTACCGTGTTAAAATTTTCAAGAAATACTGTAATTAATAATATAACGAAAAAAAAAAAAATTACGAAGATTTGAGCCATCAAGTAGGACCCTCGTTTGAAAATGACACACATCGTCTAAAAATAAAATTTATTTATTTTTTTTAAGGTAATAGCTAAAATGTAGCATATGAAAAAATGTTTTAAATTTTTTTTGTAGCAATGACATGAAATTTAATTCGTTTGTTTGAAAGTCTCAAAATCTTAAAATTTCTTTAATGCTACTTGAGTAACCTATTGAAATTAATGTTACAAAACTAGATACATTACTTTGTGAAAGAATTATTTAGTGAAATATACGGTGAGTTTGTACTTATGAGGGTGGTATATTTTATGAAAAATAGTTAAAAAATGGTTAGTTACTAAACAAAATAAGGCATTTTATTTAGCGGGCCACCTGGCGCTTGCTGTGTTCAACTTGCTCATAATCGCAGGAAAGTGGCTTGTAAATAATAAGAAAACACGAACCTATTTTTATGTGCTTTGCAATCATGCCATACATTTTTGCTCAAAACCCCTTTTTTCTTGGTGAGAAATGAGTTTGAGTTTCGGTACGTTTCTCTGAAATTTGCCACAATTTTTAAAAAAAAAATAATACTTAAACGAATCGAAAGAACAATTTTTCAACAACACCTCCATAAATTTTCAGATTGGGGCAGTTGCGTAAATGACAAGCAAATAAAGACTTCGGTATCTAATTTATCCTCTATCTAATTTGACCATAAAGTAAAATAAAATTTTGCATGAACTTGTAAAGAACTATAACAAAGCAACTGCAAAATGCCTTTTTTGAATATTTTTTCTTCCTGTAACCACTTGATATTTATACTCATTGCTGTAAAATTTTAAAGTAATCAGCAGTTTTTGTTCGAAATTGTCTTGTCGTCAAACTGGCTGAAGTCTATATCAAAACAAGTTCAGAAACTATAGGGTGTCGAATGTCAATGAATCCCATAAAAATTAGTCCTATATTCAATATTTGACCCTTCCTATCTTTCAAAGCTTTCATAACTCAGACTTGCGACTATACAGATTTGAGTTATAGACAGATTAAAAGATACAATGAATTAAGGATTTAATATATAGCTTTTGTGTAAGATTCATTGAATGGTGCTCCCCCATAACTTCTAAATTTTGGGTGAAAAGGTCTTATGTCCATAAGCTTTTGGTCAGTTCGATTGGAAATACACTCTACCAAAATTTCCTCCAATTTGACCAAAAGCTATTAAAAATAAATAAAGGTATAGTCAAGGTTCAAGGCTCAAAAACATTGACGTACAAAACATTCATTGTACAAAATGTAAAATCGAATTGATGGCGTTTTATTCAGCTTAAAAATTTTCCTTTAAAACCATAGCCCCATATATGTACATACATATTTTGGGTATCGATGCATAACTTTCTTAGACAATTGCATAATTTTATATTCTATTTCTCTTATTTACTAGTGTTGGCGTGATATGCGTTTAACAACTCGTAAAAAACTTGCTGAACTTAAACGCTGTCAGTTGGCCGGTGGTTCTCCACCTCCAGGAATTGAACTCAACCAGGAGGATAACGACATAATCGATATTGTGGGTACTGAATATTTTTATGAAGAAATGAATGGAGAATTAAAGCCGGAAAACTTTATGTCTGGTTTTGACTATGTGCCAGAGCATTTTTGTGATGCCATTTTAACTGCAGCTGCCGTATCCAGCGGCCAACAGCACAGCTTGCAACATCAAAAAGAGCAACAACAACATACAGCCCAGCAGCAACAACAACAACAACAGGAACATCATAACAATGATGGTGAAACTAACGACGCTCCAGGTAGTTCAAACCATACAGATTCTCATGGAGCTGCTTTCCAAACGCCAGGGGTAGCACAAATGCAACAACATAATGGTGAGCATGGGGCTGGACAGCAGCATAATTCCATGCCACAGCACCCAGCATTTCATGGGGGATTACATCCGCATCTATTACGTAGGCAGCAACATGCAGCTGCGGCCCTGCAACGCGAAAACGCTTTCGAGGAAAAACTTCTGCAATTTATGCAGGATGCCTTTCCAAAAAAGAATAAAAAAAGAAAAAGTCGCGATCCTGATAAATTGTTTTTGCTGTCTCTTTACGAAGAAATTAGGCGTGTACCCGAGGAAATTAGACTGGACGTCAAAGCTGAATTGATTCAAGTACTTAAAAAGTATCAAAAGAAATCTCCGCTTAAACAAGAAAAAGGACATTCACAGTCTTCTTCCTCAGGAAATTCTAAACAAAATGCTTCCTCAAATGAAAAAATCCAATTGGCCCAACACACACAACTTTCACATAGCATGTATCAGTTGCAAAAAAAATATGATAAGAATGACAAGGAGCCCTCACCACAATCGCAAGTAGATCGCGTGGTGCAACAACATGCACGAGATGCCAGTGCTGCAGCAGCAGCCGTCGCTTTACACGCATCACAGCAAATTCCTCATACGCTTTTCCAGCTGCAAAAAAAATATGAAGAGAACAACGCTGAGAAGGTGCACCAACAAAACGAACAGCGCAAACATGTTGAAGCTGCCCACCAACAACAGCAGCATACTGCTCATCAACAGCCCCCACCGCCACCTACCAACGAACAGCATCTTCATCATTCACAAATGCCACACGGAATAATGTTTCCACTGGCCCAGATACGTAACGAGCAGCCTACTACGCAGCAGCACCACGCACATAATCCACACCAACAGCCTCAGCAGCATCCACACCAACAGCAAAACCAACAACACCACCCGCCAACCATATTTGGGACTTCGACTGCATCAGCTTCTATGAGTACAGATCGAGCGCCAATGGCATATGAGAACGTCGGGTGAATGTTGAGTCGCTTGTGGGAAGCAGCATGGGAGGCCCGTTTTCCAGCAGGCTCCGTTGTGGACAGTGGCAATTATTAGATTAAGTTTAAATTAGAATGTTCGCTATAACTAGAGAAACAAATATTTGTTAGCCTTTTAGAATTAATCTTTCATAAGTCACACTTATGCAAATTAAATTTTTTTGATGAAAATATTATTTTTGTAATAAATTATTTCAATTATTATTTTTATCGTAATATGTTCAGGCTTCCCTATTTTAAAAACGTATGTATTCATGTAATGAAAATGTTATTACACCACATTATTACTTAAAAACCTTTCGTTTTCTTATTGGAATCATAGGAAGTTTTTAATAAGGTTGGTTTATATTTAATTATGCATTTGTATTAACAACATAATAGCGAATATGTAGATATTTTTTGGAAGTTAAGACAAAAGAGCTGCATTATCAGTGGCTATGTTGCCTGCTATTCCAATGTGTCCGGGCACCCAAAGTAATTTAATTGATGGAGTAGCTATCAAAATATCACGTGAGATGTTATAGTTGTTGTTGATGGTTTTAACTGCTTGGATATATATATATATATACCAATATATATTTTACTAGAAATCATCAAGGTCTATTATTTGACATACATATCAAGCTGCAATCTTAAACCATAAATTTTTTTTCTGAAAAAACTTTGGCCAAAAAACAGGTGGCAACCCATGTTTGGGACGGAATTCGGCAAGTCAACCCTATATATTTTATTAGGCAACCCTGGTAGGTTAGTTTCGCCTAAGTACATTACCATCTTTCCTGTACATCCCATCCTGTAATCTTGTACACTCGACTTTTCCACAGCCGGCTCTCCGCCTATATCCTATACTGTTTACAAATTAAGCCAATTTTCAAAATGGTTATATGTATTAATTAAATGCTATGGCCCGTAGTTATAGTCGCAAAATTAAAAGCGCTCTAATTGTAAGTTAAAACCTAGTTTTTGCCTAAGATCGAACACACAGACACACACTCATTAAATTAAGAGGAAATTTTTAAAAATAGATTACTATGCGTTATTGTAGATACAGTGAACAAAAGGCACAGTGAAAATCTGCAATAACGAAGGCAGCGTGGCGTAGGGGCAGTGTCTCCAATGACACCGTAATTACGGTAGATCTACCGTAATCTGGCCCAATCTACCGTCTACCGTAAACATCCATTACGGTGTCGTATTCCACCGTAATTTCGCTTACGAATGACCAAGCGGCTTTCTTTAGTTTTATTGCTCAGTGTGCTCTCTCTTCCCCACTCTAATGCAGAATGTGAGCGTATTTTCAGTCATGTCAACGACATTAAGACGAAAAAAAGAAATAAATTGTTGACAAAGACAATAAAGGGCAATATTTTCGCCCAACAATCCATAAAAAGGATTGGCAAAAATTGTGTTCATTTTAGGCCAGCCAGTGCCACGATCCAAAAAATGAAACTTTCCATGTATGAAAAAGATGTTTTCTTATTAGAAGATTCGGACTCAGAATAACTGTAAGTAGGTTTTTTCAATTTGGATATACATACATATGTGCATTTCCACAGAATTTAACATTTTAGCCGACCACGTTTTCGATTTGTTTTTGGAGCACATCCTTCAGCCATGGTTTTTCTTGAAGTTATATTTAGAATTAATATTCAATTTTGAACTATTAAAATTCTCAAATCTATTTTTTAAAATTGAATTTAAAGTAAGAAATACGTGTAACTTTTTGTTTTTTTTAAATTTAAATTTTATGTTGACAACTAGTCACAAAAACTAGTTTTTCTTATTCTGACCACTATATTGTTGTGATAGTGAATTTTATGAAAATTAATAAAATAGTTTTACATATTTAAATTTTATAAAGGTCACTTTTTATGTTTAATAAGGTGAAAAAACGAATTTTTCTAAAAAAGGCTTATTGTAGTGACCGAAAAAGCAGCCCTGATGAAGCAGTCAAAAAAACTGCGAAACGTCGGCAAATAAAAAGAAAATTATTTTTTTTTAAACTCAAAAAAAGTTTTTTAAACGGTTTTTTATTTTATTTTTTTCGGCCACTACAATAAGCCTTTTTTAGAAAAATTCGTTTTTTCTGTTTTTATCCTGTACAAATATTCTGAGCAGTGTATAATAACATCATAATTTACACCGTAATTTTTAAACTGATGCACCGTAATTTACTTCAAAACACGGTAATTCAACCCTAGAAACACGGTAATCTAAAATTTTCAGTTAAAGACACTGCGTAGGGGTTTGGACTTTTGGTTTGGGCTTGAATGCCAGCTGCTGGTACCAGAAATTTGGATTTTATAAGAAATATCATGAGTATGGATATGTGTTTTCAGATTTTCAAGGGCAATGTGTTGCAAAGTGCTGAAAATCTGCTCATACAGACAAATTTCCGGTTATACCAAGACAAAGCCCAAAAACACAAAGCGGGCGTAG
The DNA here is from genome assembly GCA_963662105.1 of Meiosimyza platycephala. Lineage (NCBI taxonomy): Eukaryota > Metazoa > Arthropoda > Insecta > Diptera > Lauxaniidae > Meiosimyza > Meiosimyza platycephala. The sequence goes on along the minus strand of OY759211.1, from coordinate 63,162,450 downwards.
TACAATCCTGGTAAATATACAAGTGCCCGGATTTGATGACATCGCCAGCATAGTCGCCAAGCCTCAATGGTTGTAAATTTATTAGCGATTTTGGAAAAAATTTCCGAACATACTGTAGCCAAATTTGGTTTATGCCAAAAAAAATTCTCGTAATAATTATTAAACGATATTAGCTAGCATCACTGACCGTAGAAAAATACTTGCATCACTGACCGTAGAAAAATACGTGCATCACTGACCATAAGAAAAATACTTGCATCATTGACCGTAGAAAAATAACACCATCTAGCGACATGTAGCATGTTTTCTGTACTATAAATGATAAAGTGGTACGACATTATCAACGTCGATAGTCGCCATCTAGAAGACACTGGAAACGACATTATGGATAATGGCGGATGGTATGACATTATCACCATCTAGAAGGCACTGGAAACGATATTCTAGACAACGGCAGATGGTTCGAGAAAATGATGACTTTAGTATAAAAGGCTGTCATATGAGCAGCAGAGAGACAGTTGATATTGAACAGTGGAACACAGTGGATCTTAAGTGAGAACATTTGAATTTAAGTACTAAAGTGATATAGTGGATTTTAAGTAATAAAGTATAACGTTTGTGTATACAATTTGAATATAAAGATTAAATAAACAATTGTACTGTGTAAAAACTAACGTTTGTGATTTAAATAAACCATTTTATAATTAAATAAAGATTGCGTTTTTCTTGATTATTACACAATCCAGTGATCGAACTCAGAAAAGTGTAAGAGATTGAAATTACTGTCAAAGGGACAGGGAATTTTGTAACAATTGGTGTCAGAAGTGGGATTGTGTAAAAAGAATTAACAATCAAATAAAAAAAATGGTTAAGTTTGACGAACTAAAAGTGGATCAACTAAAGAAGGAGTTGCAGCAGCTGAATCTGCACTCATCTGGCGGAAAGTTGGAGTTACAGAAACGCTTACGGCAGGCTCTTGAGGCTCAAGGGGTAGACCTGGAAGAGCATGAATTTTATAGTGATGTCTCAGAATCAACAGCGAAAATGGAGGAAGCTTCTGGAACGGCTGCAAGTGGTGAAGTTGTAGATATGTCAAAGTTCGAGAAAATGTTAATGGCGATGACGCAGACATTAACTTTGCAGATGAATAACAATAGCCAGGAGGTTCGGGAAGGAATTGATCAGAAGTTAAGTCAGAACGCGCTGCAAGTCCAGGAGGTTCGGAAAGAAATTGATCAGAGCTTATGTCAGAACGCGTTACAGATTGATCAGAGATTGAGTCAGAACGCGACGCAGATCCAAACAATGAATCAAAATATGGAGGCTGTTCGAACGGAGGTTGCCAAAATGGTAAATGGCCTCGATGGAAAAGTGACCGAGTTACGGGATGACGTTGAATCATTAAAGGAAAAAGTTCAAAATAATTTTGAAAACGTTAATAAAAGGATTCAACAGTTAGAAATAAGCGAACCAACCACTCAAGTGATAAGAGAAATCAGCGCAGAGAGGCTTAAGGCACCCACGTACGATGAAACAACGCCATTTAGTGTTTTCAAGATCCAGTTCGAAACAACATCTGCTCATAATCGCTGGGATAACGATAGCGCAGCAGCAGCGCTAATTGTGGCATTAAAAGGCGCAGCTGCAGAAGTATTGCAAACGGTACCAGTGGCGGAGCAAAAGAATTACAAGGCAGTGATGGATGCCTTACAGCGAAAATATGGCAGTGACCACATGAAGCAGATTCACAGAATGGAGTTGAAAAGTCGTGTCCAGAAATCTGGTGAGTCCTTGCAGGAGTATGCTGCGGATATTGAACGATTGGCACACCTCTCCTATCCTGACGAGTTAAGTGTCGTAGCTGAAAAATTCAAAATAGAGGCGTTTATTGACATATTGACATTGACATTGGCATACGTGACTCAGAGACAAAACGCGAGACAATGAAGAACCCGAAGATTACATTTAATGAAACAGTCACGGTTGCTCTCATTCAAGAGACGATTGCGTTGACATGCCGCCCATCATTGAAAACTCGTCGGATGGAGGTGGAGGCTGAGAACAAAAATTCGTCGTTCGCCAGCAGTAGCTTCAACGGAAATTGCTATAACTGTGGCAAGCAGGGACACATGGCACGTGACTGCAAATCACGTCGTAAACGGTCCGCATCACGTTCACCAAGAAGAAAAATTGGAAATAGGGTGAACGATGGCGAAAATGGTAGCGAAGAGCAGTCGTTAAACTAAAAAGAGTCAGTACAGCGGGGCGTGAGCTGACTCTCACTTATGATTGCCCCACAGTCTTAGTTTCGAAGCTCTGCCGAAATTCCAACAGCCTTACCGTCGGTGGAAAAATCAACGAAAGACCATGTGAGCTAACTTTGGATACAGGCGCATCGCACTCAATTGTGAGGACAGATTTATTTAATAGACGACGAGTAATGCCATTAAATGGGATCCAATTGAGAACAGCGACAGGAGAAATTGCGCAAATAGTAGGAAAAGTTACAGCAAGTGTTCTTATCGGCAACAAAACTGTGGAACATGATTTTATTGTTGCAAACATCACCGACGAGGTTATCATTGGCGTGGACTTCATGATTCGACACGGGTTCACTTTGAATCTTAAGAAAAAGACGTTAAGATATGCCAATGTAGAGTTACCTTTAGACGTTGGCTGTGGACAAAAATTAACAATTGCAAGAGTCTACATAAGTGAGCGCTGTCGAATTGAACCCAACACCGAAGAAATTATTTGGGCTACAACAAATGAAGACTGTGGGACAAGCCATCTGTGGGTAGTGGAAGCAGATAAGAAATATTTAAAGAAAGACCTGATTATTGGAAAGACCCTAGTAAAAACAAGAGCGGACAGCAAAATACCAGTACGAATTTTGAATCCAACAAATAAGCCGAAATGGATGCAAAAAGGTGAAGTAATAGCGCAATGTGAGAAAGTTACGGCTGTTATAAATTGTGAAAATGACCAGCAGGACACAAAAGGTACAGCTTTGACAAAATCATCGGCCTTGGAAGTATTGACGAAAGAATGGACGAAGGAGTTGTCTGCCCAGAACAAAAATAAAGCAAAAAGGTTTCTGCAAAAGCATTGGCAGATATTTGCGTTCAAAGGAGAAAATAATGGCCGAACATCAGTTGTCAAACATCGCATTGATACAGGTGATTTTCAGCCAATTCGTCAACCCCCAAGGAGACTAGCACTCGCTAAGAGAGAGGAAGTAACGGGCCTTATAGAGGATATGGCGCGAGAAAAGGTCATTGCACCATCAGAAAGCCCATGGAGTTCACCGGTCGTGCTTGTCAAGAAAAAGGACGGAAGTATGCGATTCTGTGTGGATTACAGAAAATTAAATGACGTCACCAAAAAAGACAGCTACCCGTTACCCAGAATCGATGATACACTGGATACGTTATCTGGAGCAACATGGTTTTCCACCCTGGACTTACAAAGTGGATATTGGCAGGTGGAAATAGATGACAAAGACAAGGAGAAAACTGGCTTTAGTATTGGGAATGGTCTATGGCAGTTTAACGTCATGCCGTTTGGTCTTTGTAACGCTCCAGCTACGTTTGAGCGGTTAATGGAACGAGTGCTCAAAGGACTACATTGGAAGACCTGTTTAGTGTATCTCGATGACATCATCATCATGGGAAAAGATTTTGATGACCACTTGAAAAATCTGGAGGAAGTGTTTGAGCGCTTGGAGGCAGCTGGACTAAAATTAAGTGCAAAAAAGTGCTCACTTTTCCAGCGTAAAGTCAAGTATCTGGGGCACAAGGTTACGTCAGAAGGAATACACACAGATGAGGATAAAATAAAAGCTGTGAAAAATTGGCCACGACCATCTAATCTTCATGAGTTGCGAAGTTTTCTGGGCCTATGCACTTACTACAGACGTTTTGTTCCTGGTTTCGCAAATGTCGCAGGCAGTCTACATGAGATGACACAGAAAAATCGGAAATTCGAATGGAGTGGTGCACAGGAAACTGCATTCCAAAAGCTGAAAGAATTATTGTCTACAGCGCCTATACTCGCGTACCCAATACCCGGCGAAAAATTTGTATTGGACACCGATGCGAGTGGCCATGGTATTGGAGGAGTTTTGTCCCAAGTCATCAATGGACAAGAAAAAGTCGTCGCATATTTCAGCAAAGTTCTGAGCCTGAGAGGAATTATTGTGTAACTCGGAGAGAATTACTGGCAGTAATGGAATGCGTTAAACACTTCCATAAGTACTTATATGGACAGCATTTTCTCCTGAGGACAGACCATGCGGCATTAAGGTGGCTACTTCAATTCAAGGATCCAGAAGGTCAAATTGCACGGTGGATAGAGCGCTTGCAGAGCTATGATTTTACCATAGAACATCGCAAAGGAAGCTAGCATGGAAATGCGGATGCACTTTCCCGTCGTCCATGTAAAATTGAATGCGGTCATTGTTCCCGAATGGAAAGTAAAGCTGGAACAATTGATGTGCGCCTTTTGAACGTTTTGCCTGAAGAAAAGTGGACAAAAGAGGAGGTACAACGGGACCAGCGCAGTGATACAGATTTGGCAACTATAATTAAGTATAAAGAGCTGGGTAGGAAACCGGCATGGCAAGAAATATCAAGTGAAAGTCAAATCTGTAAAGCATACTGGGCGCAATGGCAAAGTTTGGAGTTGCATGATGGTTGCCTCTACCGAATCTGGGAAAGCGAGGATGGTAAAATTCGCTCAAAACTGCTGGTTATTCCAAAGGAAAAATTTAAGGAAATAATCAAGGATTATCATAATGGATAAAGTGGTGGACATCTGGGCGTAACAAAAACCACAGAGAAAATAAAGAAACGGTTTTATTGGGTTGGATGCCAAGAAACAGTCGCTGACTGAATCCGCCGTTGTGACCAATGTGCAATTGCTAAAGGACCAATGCACCGCACTCGGGGAAAAATGCATAAGTATAACGTTGGAGCTCCCTTTGAGAGGATAGCCATGGATATAGCGGGACCTTTTCCAATTAGCAATGCAGGAAATAAATACATCCTTGTGGTAATTGATTACTTCAGTAAGTGGCCAGAAGTATATCCCATTCCCAATCAAGAAGCAAAAAAAGTGGCAGACATTTTCATCAAAAATTGGATTTGCCAATATGGAGCTCCACTTGAGTTGCATTCCGACCAAGGACGAAATTTTGAGTCGGCACTTTTTAAGGAGGTTTGTGACATGCTTGGAATACAGAAGACACGTACCACAGCATTGCATCCTCAGTCCGATGGCATGGTCGAAAGGTTCAACCGTACTCTAGAGGAGCATCTGAAAAAGGTTGTTGACAAAGGACAAAAAGATTGGGATGAGCATCTACCAATATTTCTGATGGCTTATCGTTCGTCAGTACACGATACCACTACAGTCACGCCAGCAAAAGCAATTTTTGGTACGGACTTAAGGCTTCCAGCAGATTTGAAGTACGGAGTAAGCGCTGTCCCAGAAACGACCAATGCTGACGATTACATATCACAGAAAAGAGAAGAACTAGCAGATATACACGAGCTCATCAGGAGACGTACTCAATTGGCTAGCGACAAGATGAAAGCTCGGTATGATCTGCGAGCAAATACTGAAGGGTTCAAAGAAGGTCAATTAGTACTGCTACACAACCCACAACGAAAACGAGGCTTGTCTCCTAAATTACAAACTCATTGGGAGGGACCTTATCGGAATTAATGATGTTGTGTATCGAATCCAAAAATACCCCAGCAACAAAGGTAAATTAAAGGTAGTCCACATCGAAAGGCTGGCACCTTATAATAGAGATGGAGAGACTCTTGTTCGGGGCGAACAAGTTTAAGCGGAGGGCAATGTAGCGAAATTTGGTTTATGCCAAAAAAAATTCTCGTAATAATTATTAAACGATATTAGCTAGCATCACTGACCGTAGAAAAATACTTGCATCACTGACCGTAGGAAAATACGTGCATCACTGACCGTAAGAAAAATACTTGCATCATTGACCGTAGAAAAATAACACCATCTAGCGACATGTAGCATGTTTTCTGTACTATAAATGATAAAGTGGTACGACATTATCAACGTCGATAATCGCCATCTAGAAGACACTGGAAACGACATTCTGGATAATGGCGGATGGTACGACATTATCGCCATCTAGAAGGCACTGGAAACGATATTCTAGACAACGGCAGATGGTTCGAGAAAATGATGACTTTAGTATAAAAGGCTGTCATATGAGCAGCAGAGAGACAGTTGATATTGAACAGTGGAACACAGTGGATCTTAAGTGAGAACATTTGAATTTAAGTACTAAAGTGATATAGTGGATTTTAAGTAATAAAGTATAACGTTTGTGTATACAATTTGAATATAAAGATTAAATAAACAATTGTACTGTATAAAAACTAACGTTTGTGATTTAAATAACGTTTTTCTTGATTATTACACAATCCAGTGATCGAACTCAGAAAAGTGTAAGAGATTGAAATTACTGTCAAAGGGACAGGGAATTTCGTAACAATACAATATTTCAACCAAAAACGATCAAAATGAGGCACTTAAAATTGAGTGGCGTAATATTCCGCCAGATACCACTAAAAAATTTGCAGCTTCGATGCCAAACCGCCTTTAAGCCGTAGTTGACCAAAGAAGCTACCACACTATATACTTAAAATTACAAAATTATTACTTTTGACAGTGTTTTTACAGTTTATACAGCATAAAATAAGCTGTGACATGAAATTTAGTAGTAGGTTTTGATTTTTAATTATTAAAATTCCAGACAAAAAAAACTAAATATTTTTTAAACTAGGACTTATGCTCTTTCAATTGATATTAAAAGTTTTTTGTATTCCATTTAGTTTCAAAATTATAGAGTGTTGAAGTTAAAAGTATGCACTGTATAAAATAAGCTGTGAGCCACTGTATAACGCAAAAGTGCAAGTCTATTCTTTTGCCACCTATTTGTATTGAACGTATAATCACTGTACCGAAGTTTTAGCAAAATCGAAGACTATGATTTTTTGGTATTCACACTTAAAGTTAGGAAACATTTCCAGTTTTACTCACTTTACTATAATATATCAAGATCATCGAAACTGTTTTTAAATGCACAACTGCTTTTAAAATATTCAACGGAATTAAGCAAACTTTACAGATTTGGAAAAATTTGTTCTTATATTTTTAAAAAATATATAACATGACCTGCATCAGTGAAAACAAATATCCGAAAATACTCACCATAATTCACTCCATTTGCATATTTCGGTTTTAGACATTTTTCTACGAAAAAGTGGTATAAGATATCGAGCCCTAACCGCAAAAATAAGAAATCGATATTTAACGATGCACTTGTTTACATTTTTTGTGACTGCAAAGTGTTGGTTAAGTTAAAATTTTCAGTAAAAATCTATATACTTATTAATACGTGAACATCGAAACTTATCGTACACTTTTTTAGTATTTATTATAAAGAGAGGGGAATGAAACTTATATCTTCTGAAAGGTACTGTTTCGTAGATGTGCACAAAAAAAATAATTTGTAATATGCGCCGTTAAGGCACATCGCGTTCATGGCTGCATGAGGTACAGGCAAGGTGAGGTGAAATGAGGTAAAAAAGTGAAATTAAATAAGATCATGGTCCATGGACAAAGACGCTTTGTTCGTCAAAGGTCGGCAAAGTTCTTCCAAAGTTAAAACTTGGTGGGTACGGTTGAGTTTCGACCACAATACGATACTAGTATCATTATAAATATAATTACGTTCTGCAAAATTTGAAAAAATATATCCCAGTAATTCAACTGAAATATGGAGGACTCGAAAACAAAAGAGTATAATCTTGATTCAATTGCTCGAACAAGACGCAACTCAAACATAGTATCCAATAGACCTCCTCTTTGTGATAAAAAAATAATACCGAAAAAGTACCATAATGAATTCTTGAATCTGAAGCACGATAAGGGGACGTCCATTAATTACGTGAGGTGTTTTTTTGAAAATTCTGACCAACCCCCCTCCCCTTGATGAGATTTGGTGAGATCTGGCGGGACCCCTCCCCCCCCCTCCCATGAGATTTAAATATTAATTTTTAATGTAAATTCTATGCATTAAAAAGTTGATGTGAGGTTTTCCTTGACCCCCTCCCCCCCCTTGTTGAGATTTGGTGAGAGTTTGCCGGACCCCCTCCCCCTATTTTAGCTCACGTAATTAATGGACGTCCCCTAAGGGTATGAAGGATTCTTTATCTGAAACGGATGAAGAAGACATTGCAGAATAAATTTTGGTTTCATTTATCTTTTTATTCATTTATATCTTTAATAGTTTAATCAAAGTCACAGGACTTATATTAAAATTAAAAACTAAAAAATTTATCTGGAAATAAAAACTATAAATACGTGAGAATTTTTATGTGTAATAGTTAATTTCTGTACAAGAGGTGCCACGCCCCCTTGATCGAGAACTCCAAATTTCAGCCTTTTACTTCCTTATAAGGGATCTTCCCTATAGGGAGATCACAATGTTTTGTGGTACACAGATTTAATATCAGGTAGGTATTTTTTAAAAGTATAAAAAAACTTAACCAACATAACATAGCAGAATAAGTAGCTTGCTTTTTATCACGGCGAAAATAACTTAACTGCCAAAAACACCCGTTATAACATACAATAGATACGTAAATGAAACTAGTTGCATCGCACACCTTACACAAAATAAAGCCTATAAACTAAATTTCACGTTGATAGCTTTACTAAATGCAAAGATAAGCAAAAAAAGCCTTCTCCTGTAAAATTTACTTTTTGTTGGTTAAGTTATTTTTGCGGTTAGGGCGCGATATTATTGAATTTCATACATATTACGCAAAAGTGCAAATCTATATTTTTGCCATCTATTTGTATTGAATACAAAAGTTTAAGCAAAATCGAAGGCTATGTTTTTTTTCTTCTCACTGCTAAACTTTGTCAATTTTTGCAAAGTCCTTTTTCTTAAGGAAGTTTTCTTGTAACTGACCTTGAAGCCAAACTAATTCTTCAATGTTCTCAAAAATATTAATTTTGGTAAAAACTCCGAATTCTTTAAAATGTGTATATGTTTGTAAATTGGCTGAATAGTTTTGGAGATAATAACAGCTAAACTTGAGATATTGAATTGCATAAAACTAAAATTGTAAATTTTGAGAGTAAATCTTGAAGTTTCCGTGCATGCTGTTCATTCAAATTTCCACATATTTCCAAAATGCTTATAGATTGCTCTTAGTTGAAGATTTTTTTGTCGATCTATTTATTGGTTTTTAAGAAATTTGGAACCTTTTTTTTTCCTTATGGCCGCAAATGTTACACTGTGGGGGCCTATTTATTTATTTCTAAAGTGAAACTTATTTAGTGACGGGTGATTTGAAAAATTAGGTGTGTATAATGAAACGCGCCATTTTTTTTTTAATCGAGATCTAGAATAGCTACACCAATTAGTGATGGCGAACTCGGTTTGTTAACTCGGTTGAAATCAACTCGAGTCAAACCGAGTTGAGATAGCTACTCAGTCTGTCAACTCGGTTTGGGTGGATTTTCAACTCGGTTTGGAATATTTCCGAGTTAAGACATCACTAAGCTGTAGTATGCTGCCATGAAAAATGTCTTTCACCAAGAAGTGGGGACCTTTTTGGTCAACTCAGTTTGAACTCGGTTTGGGTGAATTTTCAACTCGCTAACTCGGTTTGGAATATTTCCGAGTTGACACATCCCTAACAGTAATAAATTATATATCAAATTATAGTACTCATCGAGCAAAGTGTGCTAAAACTATCAGTTTCGAGATTGGTTAGCCAAAAGCTGAGATGAATGCGTGGAAAGACTTGCTATTTTTTCAATCATTTTTAATTTTACAATTGAGGAGGAGGAGGGGCCCGTGCATGGTTACCCCAGGGCCCGGATTTGCTCTCGGCGGACCTGGCTATGAAGTTCGTAAAATAAGTCTAGAAATTGATTACTACTTACTATTAGTAAAGATTTTTAATTATAATTTCACTAGTTTCTAAGCCTACAAAAAAATACGCTTCTGTTTCGGTGATAACCTCTTCATTTGAGCTGAGTCTTTTTCCTCCAAGCCATGTTTTTACGTTAGCGAACAGAAAAAAATCGCTGGGTGCCAGGTCGGACGAATAAGGTGTGTGCGAAAGCAATTCGTATCGCATTTCGTGCAATTTTGCGGCGACAATCAAACTTGAATATGCTGGGGCGTTATCGTGATGGAGAGCACTTTTTCCTTAGCCAAATGGAGCCGTATCTCCTATAATTTCTTATCTAATCTGTCCAATAACTCACTGTAGTACTGCCCTGTAATTGTTTTTTCTTTCTGGAGAAAGTCCATGAAAATTTGGAATCCCAAAAAATCGTCGCCATAACCTTTCTGGCTGATGGAACCATTTTTGCCTTCCTCGGAGCAGATTCACCCTGAAAAATCCATTGTTTTGACTGTCTATTGATCTCTGGCGTGTAATAATGTATCCAGGTTTCATCAACGGTGACGGCTGTACGTAAAAAGTCCTGCAGATTTTGGTTAAAGCGGTCCAAACACTTTTGACATTGTTACTCGTACCCGCTTGTTGATTTTTTGATGATACAGCATCACTGATTTCATGACCTATGGCAAGAAGCGTATCCATTGTGCCTCTTCCCCTTTTATATGCTGATTGCTTATATGAAAGAAGATTTTCTTCAAACATAAGCCAAAAACGTCTTTTTGCGATTATTTTGTTTAGGACTTTACTAACAAGGAGATTGGCCTTTAGTCTGATGTTAAATTTTTTTTTTCTTGGATTCGGAATGGGCACAATAGTAGCATTTTTCCATCGTTGAGGTAATATGGCATTTTTGTATAAGAATTTCATTGAATATCACATAGTGCAAATTTAGCATTGCAGGGTTAGTTTTTAAGTATAGGATATTATAACTTATCGTATCTAGGAGTTTTACTTTTCAAACTTGTTATACAAGAATGCAGCTCGAGCAAAGTTATGGGTGGCTTCTATTTTCTCTGCACGCTCAGGTAATTGATATGAGGTAGATATCCTCCCAGAAACACAAATTTTTTTTTGAATGAAATTATTGCTAAAAATTTTGATCTAGAGTAGGGATGGCCAACTGAGGTGCCCAAAATTCGACAGCTCGCTGACGTTTACAACAATAACTTCGCGCTAGTATGTGTATAAATGTGTGCAGGAATTCCAACGAAAAAAAAACATGTGTGTAAATGAGTATAGAATTTTAAAAGTACCCAGTAGAAATTCGTGTATCACTGATGTAAATAAATAAATAAACTGCAAAAGCATCGCATGGCTACACAAAAAATTTTTAAACTCAAAATTCATCAATAAAAACAAAAAGTACTTTTCCGAGAATTAAAACTATTTTTCTATGAATATGAGCTTTTTTACAACAATGATGCACACAAGAGCAGTTTTTTTAGTCTCTCAATTTTTTTATAAGTCAATAATACATGTGTAAAAAATTGCTTTTCGCAGAAATAATGTCTTTGACCTGCATTTTTCTCAACTGGCCATTGCGCAATTCATTTGCGCACATTTGTTTTGTTTTTGCACGTTTGATTCCGACGGGTCTCTTGCATATTTATTTTACAAACGAACCAGCGCATAGAGATCTGCAACTGCATGGCGGGACGAATGATGGAACGTTTCATAGCTCGCGACTGCGGGAGGGCTAATGGCTAACCCTAATCTAGAGCAAGGATGCGCACCCCATAGCTCGTTTGGCTCTTCCAGCTCTTACAACAATAACAAAAAATATTCAACTCACTTCGAGCTCACTCCGTTATTTGAGCTAAATCATTTTGGTTCGCAATCACCGCATGTATTTTGTTCGTGTAATTATACTCTACACAGAGGGTATATTCACTTTGTCATTCCGTTTGTAACGCATAGAAGGGGGCGTGGCAAGTATAGAAAAGTATATATATTATTGATCAGCGTCACCACCTGAGTCGATAAAGCTATGTCCGTCTGTCTGTCTGTTGAAATCACGTTTACGGGAAAACTAATCAAGCTAATTCAATGAAATTTGGCACACAGGTCACACCTTCTTGCAAGCTGCTAGCATATTAAAATGGGCGAAATCGGGTCACGACCACGTCTACCGCCCATACTCTATGTAAATATACCTCAGTCCATTTTGAAAAAAGTTGTTGCGATTTTGATGAAACTTGGTGATTTGGTGAAGATGAGAACAAAATTAAGATTGAGCTAGGTTTTAAATTTTCAAAGGCTCTTAAAGAGGCGTGGCACAGCCCTAGATTTTAATTTTTATAATGCCATAACTCGTAAACCGTGTAAGATATTGTGATGAAATTTGGTACACGGATACAGATCATATACATATATCTTGAATTGTGTTTAAAGTGGGCAGAATTGGAAAAGTGGGCGTGAAACTTTTTAACAATTAAAAATTATGATTTCGTATAATTCAAAATTGGCACATTCGATTTTCATAAAAATTTCAGGGATGATACTACTAAGAGCAATCGTCAATACAAGCATCGTCAGTTTACTGGAAAAACACGTTGAAGGACGTGGCACAGCCCACAATATTTATAAACGTTATAATTAGAGAACTAACAACGTAATCGTAATGAAATCTAGTATGGCAGATGCACTTGCTAAAAGGTATCTTCTTACGAAAATTTGGCACAATAGAACCGGTGGGCGTGGCACCTCCCATATAAGCAAAACACGTTTAATGCTATAGATAGTGTGCAATGAGAGCAATTTTCATAAAATTTGGTGCATAGATGTCAATTATTATAATCTATAAAATCAAATAAATTTTGACGGGATTTCATCAGTAGGCGTGGCATCTCCCATATTAACATAAAGTTGGAAGTGATATTTTAAGAGAACTATTGCAGCAATTGGCATGAAATTTGATGTAGGTGGTTAACTTGGTATAAGGTATGTGAAGCGGGCGAAATAGCAACAGTGGGCGTGGCACCTCCCATACAAGTAAAATACCTTAAGTGGCATATTTATCGAAATATATGAGCAATCATGCTGAAATTTGGTAAAAGAGGTTTGTTTATAGAAAGCTATTTCAGGATCAAGATCAGTCTCGATTGTATCTGTGGGTGTGTCACCGCCCTAAGTTTTAAAGTTAATTAAGGCATATATCACAAACTATACAAGCTATTTTGCTAAAATTTAGTATGTGGATGTCAATAACGAATATAATTTATTGAACCAAAAGTAGGCGGAATCGGAGAAGTGGGCTTGGCATATTTGGTTTTCTGCATTTCTCTTCTATTTTTTTCAACATTTTCCACATTGTTTTGACTTTTCCAACTTTTTAACTTTTCCCAACATATTCCATATGTATACTTTACACTTTTTCAACCTCTTTCAACTGGATTCGACACTTTCTTTATTTTTTCGACTTTTTCATGAATTTTGAATTGTTTCAATATTTTTCAATTTCTTGCAACTTTTTTTGAGTTTTTTAACCACTTTCAACATTTTCCACATTTTTTCGACTTTTTAAATTTTTTTTAACTTTCTGCAATAGTTTCCAAATATTTTAGATTTTTTGAGTTTTTTTCAACTGTTTCAACACTTTTCAATTTCTTTGAACCTTATTACATTATTTTCGACCTCTTCAACCTTTTCAACGTCTTTTTAACATTTATATGGAAAGTACTTTTAGTGCAGTGTAGGGTATGTGAGTTTCGGCCTGGCCGAAGATAACACCTTTACTAGTTTTTTCTTCAACTCATCGACTCGTTCAGCTCATGCCGTTACTCAAGCTAAATAATTTCGGTTCGCTATCGTTGCATGGTTTTTGTTTTTGTAGTTTTGTCTTCAACGCACTTGTTTGTGTGATTTTGTTTTCAATTCATTTTCTCATTGAGCTTGAGATTTTTGTTTCTATGCAATTAACTTGCCGCAGCTGTTTAATAATTTTCATAAATACTAGGAATTTTTTCGCAAAATATTTTTTAATACGAATTTTTTTCCAAAATATTTTTGAGTTTTTATACCAGAATTGATGTTGTTGTAACCAGCTCGCGAAAAAATTTTTGTGCGCATCTCTGATCTAGAGGATAGTCAGACCAAGTTTTTAGGAAAAGATTTGCAATTGCTATTGAGTTGCTAATTTTGGAATTACCTGAAATATTGATGTATTTAATAATAGTGAACGGGTGAGAATTTGTTTAAATAAATTGCATACTTGATATTATTATTTGAGAGAGCTCGAACTTTGTCCCAACTTAGCTTTGACGGGGTTGAAGGATTTATGTCTTTTGTGAAGTAGATTAAAGAAGTTATTTTTGCAAACTTAGCTTCTCTTATGAATTATGCATTTAATTTTTTGAAATTAATTAAATTTAACGTGTTGGATATCGTTGTGTTTGCTTTTCTTTTTGAAGGGAGGCAATGAGGTCGAAGTGAAACCTTCAGAAAACTAAACTGCGAAAGAATTAGACGAAAATATCTTATTAAAGTGATAAAAGTTGACGGGGTCTAGAATAGGTACAGCAAGGCTTTTGTAGTTAATCAGTGTTTTTGTTAAAAAATAGCAAATCTTTCCATGCTTATATCTCAGCTTTTGGTAAATCGATCTCGAAGTTGAGGTATTAGTGCACTCTCCTCGATGAGTACTTTAATTTGATATATCATTTATTGCTGTAGCTATTCTAGATCCCAATTTAAAAAAGCGTTTCATGTTTTGCGTTTCATTATACATACCTAATTTTTAAAATGACCATCTCCTAAAAGGGTTTTTTGAACGGTATTTCGAAAAAAATTTTGTTGCATGATCGATGGGAAGAAGTCGAAAATGGATTTTGGAAGTGACAAGGGTGGTCCCATTTTTGGAAAAAAAAAATTATTGCACGAATTGATGGGAAAAGGCTGAAAATGGATTTTTGAAGCCATAAAAAAGGTACCGACCCTCCTAAAAGGGTGTTTTTACCCATTTTTGGAAAAAAAAATTTCTTGCACAAATCGATGGGAAAAGAACGAAAATGGATTTTGGAAATGGCAGCGGAGCTCCGCGACCCCCTTGAAAAGGTGTTTTGGACCCATTTTTCGAAAAAAAAATGTTACTGCCAAAAATGTTTTTTTAAGTCATAGAAAAATATCAAAACGAGATCATTAAGGAGATCACCAAAGGAAATATGTTTTTCGAATACATATTAAAATTTTCGGGCGTCGTTTACTTTGCTGACTCGTTTTTTAAAAAATTATTTTTAGCGCTTGGCTTTCTGTTACGGCAAACTCAAACCTCAATAAATCGCCGGTTACAATTCATTTCCCAAAAGCTCATGCAATTTGAATAAATGCCTATGCGGGTCAGTGTCTCCAACTGAAAATTTTAGATTACCTAGATTTTAGATTGCTAGGGTTGAAATACCGCGTTTTGAAGTAAAAGACGGTCAGGCCCGGATTTACCTCAGAGGCACAATAGGCCAGTGCCTAGGGCGGCAAATATTGGGACCTTTGATTTTTTTTTTTAGTTTTTTAAATTTATTTACACAGGGGGGAAAAAGTGCAAATACTGGGATTGTGTGCTCTAAATTACCTAAAAATGAACACAAGCAAAAAAAAAAAAATGTCCTCACTTTTGATATTACAAAATTTTTTTTCTATATTTACTAGTGAAGAGGGGCGGCAATTTCTGACTGGCCTAAGGGCAGCAGATTTCTAAATCCGGGCCTGAATACGGTGCATCAGTTTAAAAAATTACGGTGTAAATTGATGTGTTATTAAACACTGGTTAGAATGTTTGTACAGGAAAAATAACAGAATAATTTATGTAATTAAAGTAAAACCTTTTTATGAACTAATTTTCATAAAAATCACTATCACAACAAGATAGTGGTCAGAATCAGAAAAATTAGTTTTTGTGACTAGTTGTCAACATAAAAAAGTATAAAGCCGTACTTTAATGTTTGTATTTTCGTTGTGTTTTTATGTAATTTATTGTAATTATATCTTATAGTTTAGCAATTATTTAAATGTAAACCTGCATTTATTTTTTTTATAAAAGTTACCCCTGAAGAAGCCTAAAAAAAACCAATTGGCGAAACGTAGGGAAAAAATGAAAAACAAAATTGTTTTATTTACATTTGAAAATTGTTGACCAAAAAGCCCGAAGCACAGTGGTCCCAAATCGAGTTTTAAGGTTCAAAATTCGCTAGAGAGCGCAAATCTTGTCGAAAATAAACAATTTTTTTTAAAGAAAGCTAACTAAAAAGCCAATAAATCGTCGGAGCCCGAATTTTGAAAATTTTTTATATCCCTCAAAAAAATATTTTTTTATATTCAACTTTTCGAAAATTGAAAAACGAAACAATGAGACCAATTAAAATTCAGTGCTTCAAATATAACCCTATTCTAATTCTAATGAAAAATTTTATTTATTCCCGGAAAATTTGATTTTGTAAACAAAACAATTCATTATGGCCTAAAGAAAAGCACAATTGCTTTTGAGCAATGGTTACAAATCAATTGACTCTGCAATCTGACTTTCCAAATCTATACTACATTTTTTTAATATTTATTATAATGAGAGGGGCATGAAACTTATATCATTTGAAAGGTACTGTTTCGTAGATGTGCACAAAATAAAAATAATTTGTAATATGTACCGTTAAGGCAGGTAAAATAAAGAAAACATACACGCATGATTCCCCCATACAAAACGCTTTAAAGTTTAAACAACGCATGCATGGCAGCATGAGTACAGGTATGGTGTGGTG
This sequence comes from Meiosimyza platycephala, assembly GCA_963662105.1. NCBI lineage: Eukaryota > Metazoa > Arthropoda > Insecta > Diptera > Lauxaniidae > Meiosimyza > Meiosimyza platycephala. The sequence continues at coordinate 63,145,676 of OY759211.1, read as the reverse complement.
AGATGAGGTGAGGTGAAATAAGATAAGGTGACAAGTGAAATTGAATAAGATCATGGTCCATGGACAAAGACGTTTTGTTCGTAGTAAAGTCGGCAATATTCTTCCAAAGTTAAAACTTGGTGGGTACGGTCGAGTTTCGACCACAATACGATACTAGTAATTATAATAACGAGAAAAACACAATTGAAGTGTGTTAAAAATTTAAAACTATGTATAGTCAAATCAAAATCCTTTTTATATTCTATTATATAAGTGAAAAATCATTTTTACTTAAAATTAAACGTATGAGGATAATTTTTTTCTTATTCATATTTTATTATGAAAAAGTACTAAGTCTATATTACACCTATCCCTCGTTTTGCATGGTACTCGCTTTGCACGTTTTCGATCTTACACGGTTTTAAAATCAAAATTAAAAAAAAAATTATGTAGAACACCGATTCTTAAACTGTGCTCCGCGGACCCCTGGGGGTCCGCGAAGCCATTCTAGGGGTCCGCGAAACAATTTTGACATCAATAATTTTACATCATCAAATTTTTCGCTATATTCAAATAACTCATTTACTAAAAATTCTACATGGCCATTGCCGGGATGCCCAGTACCTAACTGTTTCCACTCTTCCCACTGTTTGACAACATCATCAAATTTTGCAAATTTCAATGAGCCTACAAGGTGCAGCTTCAAATAAATTTAAAGTTGAAAATAAAATAGAAGCGATTATAAAAAAATCGAATTATGGTCAAAACGCACTGAAAAATGTCTTTTCCAACACTGAGCGATTTTATAGAATTTTCTAATAAAGAGATCGTCAATGAAACGTGGCTGCTTTTTCTCGAACATTTAATGCCTCTAAAAACCAGCTTCCTGAAGTATTTTCCCTGTCTTGATACTGGCACCGACTGGATCAGGGTTCCATTCAATATAGATGTTAGTAATGCTAAGCAATTATCGACATTAGAGCAAGATATGCTCGTGGATATCTCTTGCGATACTTTGACACTTAAGTTCAATAAAATTGAACTAACTAACTTTCAGTTACTCCTAAAATCCGATTACCCTGCACTTGCAAATAAGGGGCCGTTCAAGTGTTACGTAACGCAATTTTTGAATTTTGTGAATTTGTGTATTTACATGAAAATCCTAATTAAAAATGTTTGCCTCTATAAATGCAAAAGATTTGTTAAAATACGGAGATATATGGGATAAGCATCAATATTTATTAGAAAGTAGTTTCTGCAGGCTTGTCAACTATTGGATCTTTAAAAACCGGAAAAATTAAAGTAAAATAAAAATACTTCGTTCCTTAACCTCGTCAAATAACTGGACATTTTATGTCTGGTTGAGTTTGACGGTTACCGGACATAGCCTCCTCGGACATAATCCCCATTTCGTAAATGGGGAATATGTCCGCAAATTATTCGGTAACCCCATGTGTCCTAAAAATTTAATTAATGCAAACTGTTTTGGGTCTTATGTCCGTCTTTTTTTTTCGGTTATATTCCGGCGAAGCCGGATGTTAAATTTTTAGGATTTTTAAATCCTGAGCTGCGGCCGTAGGCCGCCCACTTACCCTAACACTTGTGTAGAATTACTATAGTTGCCAACAACAAAATCATTGTGATGGGGATTATGTTCGCATCAGCTTTGGGGATTATGTCCACTATTTTCTGGGGATAATGTCTGAAAAATTTTTGGACTTAACCCCCATACCGAAAATGGCGATTATGTCCGTATAATTTGCGTACATGATCCCCATTTACGAAACTATGCTTAGAACGACGTCAAATATCTAGGGTTGGGATGGGGTCGGCAGAAAGAGTTTAGCTCGATAAGGGGTCCTCGGACTACATAAGTTTAAGAACCCCTGATGTAGAAAATGAGTAATAATACAATTTCGTAAAAGAAGGCTCATCGTTGAAAGTGATAGCAATTAAGTTTGTTTAAAATTAGGAAGATAAGTCTTACTTATAGTTATTATTTTTCCAAATTTTTTTTATTTATGCATATGAAGTACAATATTTTTTTTTCTATGAAATAGATTTTAACGCAATAAAAACTAAAAAAGCCGCTCGGTAATTCGTAAGCGAAATTACGGTGAAATACGACACGGTAATGGATGTTTACCGTAGACGGTAGATTGGGCTAGATTAGGTGGATCTACGGTAATTACTAGGGTCCGACCGAAGGTTACTTTTTTGACCGAAGCCCAACTTCGGCCATTTTCGAAACCTTTGGCCGAAGCTGAAGGTATAGCATTTTATAAATAAAAACTTACATAAGCAAACAATCAATGTATAAGTTAGAAAAAATAAATTATATGGTTGTAATCTATTAGCAAACATAAACAATAGGTGCGTTTTATTGGCCAAGTCGCTAGCTATGTACGAATAAAACGACAAGTTGCTAAGTTGCCTTAGAGCTGACTGGGTAGCACTGGCTACGTCAGATATGTCATTTATTTGTGTTTTTGCTGTTTTGAAAAATTAATTGGCTGGCATTGTGTCCTGGGGAAATAGTTGTGCCTTGCCAGGTTATCCTGGTGTTTACACAAATGTGTTTTCACTGCATTGAAAAATTAATTGAATTGAATTTAAAAAAAGAAAAAGAAAATGAATGTTTTCCGTTAAATTCAAATTTTTTTCCGTAAAATTCAAATTTTTTTTTTCCGTAAAATTCAATATTTTTTTTTTAATTTCAAACTTCATAATTGACAAAATACAAATTCACAATAGACAAAACACAAATTCACTGGGTAGCACTGGCATTTAAGAAACTTGCTTGTATACTTAGCAACTATAATTTTAGTCGCTAAGTCTACGATTTTGTTTTTGTTTTCCTATACAATTATCGTTGCTAGCTAAAGATATCTAGCAGAGGATGGCGAATAAAACTCAGCTAATATTAGTTTATAATTATAATAAAAGTTGAAGGTACTTTATTATTCAAAGTCAAAAAATATATTATTGTAAGCTAAAAATAAAAGTTATCAACGTTTTCGCCACGTAAATTTGAAAGCTGACCTGCAGTACTAAACAATTGTTCACTTGCAACGTTAGTCGGAGGGGCAGATCGTCAGTTTCAAAAATGAACATGTAATAGATTCTTTAATGTGCATCGCAAACTCTATCTTGAAACTCAGCATGAGTTATTTGGCTGCATGGCCGTTGTGTCATGTGATTCCCAAGAGATTATTTTCAATATTTGTAGTGCTTATTGCTTTAACTTCACAACGAATGTCGTTTATGATATCACATTCTGAGCTAGTTTTGTTTAAAAAACTTTCTACTCCAAACTATTTCACTGCTGCATATTTCGTGTGTTTCGAATTGGGGGATTTTACTTCGAAATTGCATTCATTTGCAAACCTTCGACTTCGGCAAAACCTTCGGCCATTTTAAGGTAGGTAGGCCGAATGTGAGATTTTTAGGCCGAAGGTGGCTGAAGCCGAAGCCTTCGGTCGGACCGTAGTAATTACCGTGTCATTGGAGACACTGATGCGGGCAATAAAAAAATTTCATAAATGAAGGAGGCATTTTTTTATTTGGTGCTCATTAGAAAAAAATTATCAAAATTCCTGATAAACTGACTACCTAAGTTTTATTCGGACCAGCGATGGCATTTAGGTTTTGTGAAAATGTACTGAAGCGGGACTTGAAATGTACTTTTTAGAGACCAAATGTACACAAAATTCTACTAAAATGTACAAAATTTTTCTAAAAATTACAAAAAAAGCTCCTCACTTTTGACTAAACAGCGCCGTCTCTAGGTGTCTGCGGGCTCCTAGGCTGAACATGTGGTGCGGGCCCCCCCCTGAAGAAATTTATTAAATAGCAAAAAAATTTCATACGCATTTGTACGAATTCTTATCTACTACTTTTACTATAACCTGTGTGTTAAGGAGGAAAATATAAAAGGTAAACGTCCTTAACACCACAAAAAAAAAGACCAGCAATTCTATTTTAGCGAGAGGACCCGTTTTTTCCTGAAGTTGTTTAATGGTCTCTTTTTTTTAAAGCCTAAGACTTACTTTTGTATCGAAATGGAAACTTACGACAATTTAGGCATATAAATTTCTTAAAATTTTGTGCGAACCATGTACACATCAGAGATGTGCAATGAGTGGCTCGTTTTAATTTACCATTCGTTTATTCATTGCTATTGCCGTGCTTTCATTCGGCAACATAAAAAACGAATGCTGCAGTGCATTGCCCTTTAATTTTATTGCCATTGCTTGTCTCTGCTTTCTGTGAACATACACGAAAGACAAGCACCATTCACTCAAACATCATCATTCATTTCTATTTCTATGCAACGAATTATATGGCTATGCAACGAATGCTATGGCTATGCAGCGAATGTTATTGCGTTTCATTGAATGCTTTTACGCAGCATTGAATGCTATTGCGCAGCTAATTTGCTTCGTATGCAATGAACGATTTGAGCTCGTGCATTCGTTACTATTGCTCTCAAGTAGTGTAGTACTTTTCTTGGTATAATTTCTCTTATAAAAAAGTAGTGAAACTAAAATCAATAGCAATAGCATTCAATGCTGCGCAATAACATTCGTTGCATAGTCATCGCATTCGTTGCATAGCTATACAATTCATTGCATAGTGCGATGTCACACGACGGGCAATTGACAGCACTCAAACAATAAATTTTTACTCATTTTCACTCTTTGAGTGGAGGCCAGTCACACGACGAAAAAAATGAGTGCCGGTTAAATTTTGACGTTTATGTTTTTTGCTACTTTTTCTACTCCGTTTTGAAATAAATTGAATCGCCATTTAAGATTTCAATAAAATGTTAATGCACATCATAAGAACAACCAACAGAAGTTTATCGAAGGCTAATGTACGCAGCTGCAAAGTGACGGGCGGCGATTTCATGTATTTAACAACAAAGTTGTACGCAGGTAGCACTCACAAATATAGTTTTTTATTACGATGAATGCATCAAAAAAGAATTCGCGTAAAAGGCCAGTAAGAACACAATTGGTGCTTGGAATAGCGTAATGAAAAACCATATTTGTGATTGCTACCTACCATTGTCCGTCCAGTATATGGCTTTTTCATCGAAAATAAAAATTCACTTTTCTTAAATGTCAATTACACAGATATTAAAGAACATTAGCTTATTGTTCTACTTCCCACTTTAAAAGCAAACTATTAGCAAAAAATTCAAAAACTCGAACTAACAACTCGCGGAACTGCCGCGAAAACTATTTAAAAAAAGGTGTTGTGTTTCACTCTTTTTCTTGATGCTAATTAAAAAAGTATTTTTTAATGTACTTTTTTCACTCCCTAATATAATACATTTTTTATTTACTACCTCGCAACACTATTGTGAGTGGTGACTGCTGTCATGTTCGCCACTCAAAAATGAATTATTTTGCCCGTCGTTCAAAAAGTTCATTCTCTCTCGCTGTCAGTGTTTTTTTTTCAAATTTCTATAGGAAACAACAACAAATTTTGTTTGAGTGCTGTCAATTGCCCGTCGTGTGACATCGCACATAGAAATAGAAGTGAACGATTGATGTTTCAGTGAATAGTGCTTGTCTTTTGTAGTGTGTTCGTTGCCTTCAAAGAAAACAAAGACAAGCAACGGCAATGCGATAAAAAGTACAGCACGGCAGCATTCGTATTCGTTTTGAGTGAGCAGTGTTTTCATTCTTTTCACACGTTTGATGCATAGTGTTGATTCACAATTCGTTTTATGTGAGTGTTTCACAATTGCGTTTGAATGCATTCGTGCACATCTTTGGTACACATTGCAAAAAACCTAAAGCAGGAGAAAATCGCATTTGAAGTTTCCAACAAGTGACTTTTTATATGAAAATTTAAAATACTATGTTTACATAAACTCTTTTTACAAGACAATATACCTTTCTGATTTTTTCACACAAAATAAAACATGAAACGACGGATGTGAATACGTACAAGAAATCACCAACAACTTTTGCAACAATCGATGCGTTTGGTACATACATATATGCGATGTTTAATTATAGTGATGCGATACTGAAGTTATATAACTACTAAGAAAAGGATTTGTAGTTATATCAACTGAGTTTTTTTGGAATGAATGACGTTGATATTGACGTTCCAATTCTTTATCACGTAATTGTAATTAGGCACATACAGCTACAATATTTTTTTGGCCTGCTGTGCTACATATTTTTCATCAAAGAAAATTTCGATTATTTGTAAAACATAAATTACATTGATAAGTATTCGAGCGATTTTGAACTTTATTTTTTTGTGAACTCACACATCTCTTTCTAATATCGCTTTTTCCCATAGAATGAAATAGAGTTGAGCATTTGCTATTTTCAATTTCTGATACGGTCCTTTGCCGTGAATAAAATCCCAGATCAAATAGTGACCAATCGTCTGTAATCAAGAGAACTTACTTAGTAGTGGCGCTTCAATGAGAGTTTCCACTTCACATTTACTGTAAATAATATAAGAATAACACAGGCTGACAAAATATGGTCAGACCTCTTGTTCTGAAACCTGAATAACTTTTGCAAAGGCTTTTGATGTGCTGAATTTGAATCCGAGGTCAGAATTTCTGCAATAGTTCCGTTTTTCGAAATAAGATAACCCAAAAGATAGATTAGTTGAGATAATTGAGATTATATTACATCGAAAAGTAATTTTTTTAGGTCGATCTGGTTCCTACAAAACCAAACTGCAACAAATAAAACAATTGTTTGAAAGTAATCAAAATTTCACTCCAGAACCCAGACGCAAAATTCCTGGTGACCGGTGTTATTAACGCCCATATCAACCCATCGCAAATAGTATTCGATTTTCGCTTAACGGACTAGCTAATAACAGACCTGGAGTTGATCTATTAGATCTACATCTCTCATGCTATTATTGTAATGCGTTCTTATGTTGGGGCACGTTACATTTATTTCTCTAGTGCTTCCCGTTTTGCGACGCATTACAATGTCTGCCTCCTCTTTGTTAGAGAAATCACTGCTCTATTGTCCAGCCATTTCACGAAGAATTCTCCGTAGGAGCTCGTAGTGTAAATATCTACCAATTTTACATGTATTCTCATTTTTGGTAGATTTTTTTTCCATTAGCTCAAACAGTTCCACGCCCTTTTATTTGGTGCTACTTCAACTCATATTGCAACGAGGGTGAGTTGAAAAAGTTAAGCCATTATAATTCACATTTATGTCAAATTAATGCCAAAAAAATTTCAAAAGTAGACATTCCAGCTTGGTTTTGTAACATACTAGGCTGATTGAAAAGTCCCGGGCACATTTTTTTCGGAAAATTTGATTTTATTCTTCAATATAATCTCCTTTTAGCTCAATACAACGAGTATAGCGGGCCTCGAGCATTTTGATGCCTTTTTTGTTGTAGTCGCCATCAAGTTCCTCAAAATAGGCGTCCGTCTCGTCAATGACCTCTTCATTCGAGTGAAAGCACTTACCAGGGAGCCATCTTTTCAAGGTTGGACAAAGATAATAGTCGCTGGAGGCCAAGTCTGGAGAATACGGTGGGTGGGGCAGCAATTCGTTCAATTTTGCCATTGCTTTGAATCACCGACACGATGTTGCTTTTGACCAATTGTTAGCAAACGCGGCAACCATCTTTTTCATTTCGAAATGCTCATGCAAAATATTGAAAATACTACCGATCGACAACTTCGTTATGTCTGCTAGCTCTCTCCCTTTCACTTTCTGGCCTTTCCAAGGGATTAGATGGATTTTCTTGATCTTTTCTGAAGTGGTAGCCACGTGGTGCATCACTGGTGCTCATACGACCCATTTTAAATTCAGCAAACCATCTGTAAACAGTTGTTTTTGACGGAGCAGATGTGCTGTGATGTTTTTAGAGCCATTTAAATGTTCGCTTCTTGTTTTTTTCGATCACAAAGCAATATCTTATCAAAATGCGAAATTCACTTTGTTCCACTGATGCACTTTGGACAGCTGTGAAAACCAAACTACTTGACAGATGTTAATGAAATTTCACATGTAGCCTTTTGAAGGATAGGTGCTGTCAAAAATAACAAGGATTCGATATTTGTGGCGCCCTCTCTGTGTCAGGCACGGGACTTTTCAAACAGCCTAGTAATACCAATAATTTCGTGTTAAGCGTTTTATTGAAGAATATTTTTGTATTTGGGACATATAGTATGTGACCGTTGGTTGTCAAAAAGTTAATTTATAAAAAGTACCACGAAATAAACTTGTCTTGATATTCTGCACACAATGGCTCCCAAAAAAGATTTTGAAATACTTTTTTTTAATTTAATGAGCTTTTTGTAAGTTCTAAAAAGTTTTAGAATAGTTGCTCGCACCTCAACATTTCAATACTTTTGTAATTTGGACAATTCTAATGTATAGGGTTTTCTTTTAATTTACATAATTTTTTAATTAAATAGATCTTAATGTCGAAATCCATTCCCACCGATAAAGCCTTTTTTATATTAAAATGTATGTAAGTGAACATCATCTTTTTTGCTTAAAATGGGGAAAGCAGTTGGTAACATTACTTAAAATGTTTATTGTTCTTGAATCGTTTTACTAAAGAAATTTGACGTCGTTCTTAAGTTTAATTTCAGGCTCAATAATGACAAAGACATCCAGGCTTCCCAACCGTTCGGTTTTCACTAGGACAGTTTGGTTTTTGAAAGCTTTTTCCGGTTGTCTAGCTCAACCAGACATAAAATGTCCGGTTATCTGACGAGGTTAATGAACGAATTATTTTTATTTTGCTTTAATTATCCGGTATTTAAAAGTCTTTTCATTACTATGTCCGGTTTTTGAAGGTCCAAAAGTTGACAAGCCTGCAGACACTATTTTCTAATAAATATTGATACTTATACCATATATCACGCTGTATTTTAACAAATCTTGCGCATTTATCGAGGCAAACATTTTTTATTAGGATTTTCATGTAAAAACACAAAATCACAAAGAGTTAAGTGCTGGGCATCCCGGGTTTGAACAAAAGTAAATGCACACTTTGTTAAGAGTCAAATTTTCTGAAGTGGGAACACTAAAAACCAACTTATTCATCTTAAACTTTTAATTATATAACTTTGAAGATTTATTGGACTACATTAATGTCCTAAATTTTTTTTTGCAAAATTTGCATTTTTTATAAAGATATGAACAAGTGAATTTTTGTGTACGTATTTTTTTAAATTGCGATTTCTCGGTAAATATTGGTAGGACTAGAAATATTTTACAATTTAGACGACATGAAGATTTCATAAAAATTTTAAATATTATTTAAACAAAATTAACTTTTTAATAAACAAATAGAAGTTTAACCAACTTCTCAAAACTGCTGCCAAAATAGTAAACATTCTTCAATTGTAATGCAATTTGGTATATGAGCCGCTGAAAGCAACAGTGGTATAAGTCTCATTTAAGTAGTTTTGAGAAAATTGGAGGTTTGCGTTTTCGTATAGCAAAAAATCAGTGCATTTGTTTTTGTCAAAGTTTCAACACTTTTGGAACGTCAATTGTTCAAAATTTAATTATTTGTAAAAAATTATTATAATTATTAGCGGTATTCACGATCTGTATTTCTTTTAGTATTTTTTGTAAATATTTACAATTTTTAATACAGATTGTGAGCGTCCTAAAATATTTTTCTTTATTTTACTGAATAATTTGAAAAGTATTTGAGAAATTCTGATATGCTAACTTCGATTGACATGTTTTCTTTATCTTACTATGGTAACTTCGATTGACAAATGCACAAATACTATACAAAAGTTACAATAGGGTTTTGTCATTGTATTTTTGATTTCTAGAGTATTTGAAAAAAGCAAGTGTTTTGTTTTTGTTACGATATCAAATTTACTACAAATATCAAATTTATCAAAAATACACAATACAAGACCAAATACTACAGATCGTGAATACCGCTATTGAAAAGGTAAGTAGCTTAAATTAAGCTTTAAATTAAAATACCATACTTCCAATTATTATTTCAAAGAAATTAGCGACAGAATGGTATAAGTCAGTGAGTTATACCACTTTTCCTTAAAAATGTTGGCCTTTAAAGCACAGCGCTACCTAATAACCATTTAACTTTTAATTCCTATATTCCTTTATTCCTTTGAATATGTTAATTAAATTAAAATATCTATTTCATAAATCATTTTTAATTAAAAAAACAAAATTTTTTTTCATCCAAAAAATACTAAAACAAAATTTGTACTTGTCCTTGTTTCGAGCCAAGACTTAACGATGCTCTCTAGCGGCCATATCGCCAACTAAACTTTTAAAATTTTGTCTAATGATAATTACTGACGTAACAAGTTAGAAAACGGGTATAACTCAGTTTTCGAAAATTTTGAGTTATACCACTTTTGCTTTCAGCGGCTCATAGATGTTTTTTGGCATATGTAATTAAGAAAATTTTGAAAAATCATAGAAATCTGACCATTGCCACGCCTACCTCCCATATAAAATGAACCTTTTAATTGCACAATTCGCCATCGTAGTAAATATAGTATAAGCTTTTTTTTAGAGTGTCATATTTTCCAAAAATGAGGAACCATCAAAAATTTCATGAAATCTGACAACGTTGTTATTTCTGTGGCAAGTTCCAATAACCAGTTAACTGACACGAATCTGATTTCGAAATATTCAAGTTTAAAGTTTCGAGCGAAAAAATTTTGTATAGTACAGATAAAGTAATTTTATTGGCGAAATCGAAATCGTAATTTTATTAATTTCATAGAATTTTTAACTCTAAATACTTTTAATAACAAATTAATCAATTACAAAAGCAGTTAACTGCTTATAACTCAATTATATGACATTTAGCTGGTTTTTACAAAATAATTTAAGTTAACTGATTCGGTTTTTTTGAGATTAGAGTCATAAATTTCAGTTTAAACAGTGGACTCATTAGGAAATTAAAATTTAGATTAAAATACACATTTTGCTCAGAAAATCTAATTTTTTTTTAAATTTCACTTAACTGGTTATGGCAATTTGTCACAGATTTATATTCAGTAGATTTTGCCATTTCATTATGCAAAGGTTGACAACGCTGTAACGATTGCAAATTGTCGAAATTTATTAAATTCACTAAAATTTCAATTTATAATCCACCCAAAATTCACTATTTTCTTGCGATTATGAAATCAATTGGCTGCCAAAATCGCGTGATTTGACACCATTGAATTATTTCTTGTGGCAAGGTATGTAGTTTCTGCCTTTTGCAGAGAAGTCAGAAATAATTGACGTTTTGAAAATCCAAATATGTAGCTCGTGATGTTACGCAAAAAAGAATTCAATTGCTCGAAAATTTAAACTCCAGACATCACAAAATTTCGACCAGTTGCGGCGAGTATATGCCCAATCATATTTAAATACTAAATGGGATAATACTATCTTTCGACTAAAGTGAAAATTCCGTTCACTTAAACAATATTTTGTGTTTTATTTAAGGGGGTAGACCTAGCTGGGATGTCTAAAAAAGCTCTTATTTTTTCTTGGGCATACATTAAAACATTTAATAACAAATTTTTTTCCACCAAATATGTATTTCAAGATTATACATTCCTTACGATCATATGAAATCAAAATAACAAAAAGGGATCATAAGTTAATTACATAATGCTTCGGTTGGACGAAGGGATTTAAAAAATTTTGATTTCTCGATAAATGGCGGATGTTGAAATTCAAAATTGTCTATTCAACCAAAATTTCACTCACATTTTCGGCTATAAAAAAAAAATAGTGCATCCGGAGGATAATTATAATAGAATAAGTGAGAAAATTTCAAACTGATTGCTTAAGCCGTTCTCAAGTTGCAGTGATCACCGACTTCGAAAACATGGTTTGGAGAAAAACGCGTTTAATGTTTTGAGTACGATTTGATTGCAGATAAAAAATGCAAAAAAACTTTCTTCAAAATTCTTACTATGGGTACCAAATGAAATGCTGTTCCCCCAACTAGAATTAATTGGACAAAATAAAATTTTGCTCTTTATTCTTTTATCTACGAAATTAATTTTACAAAAAAAGTGGAGTCTCTATTAGATCGGAAGTTATTAAATATTATCGAGCGGATGTCATGCAGCGCAAAAGGAATCTGGGCGTGCAACGTGCGATGAGTTAAAACAAAGCTAACGAGTGTCTTGTTCCTTTTTTGATTGATCGGATCAGTACAACTGGAGATAAAAGACTTCAAGTATGAGTAGTTTTGACAAAATCCAATTGTCGAAAATTCAAATGTTGATATTTATATAAAAATCAACTGCCGCACAGTGGATTTGAAAGTGCTCGGGATTGAAAAATTTTTTAAAGCAATCGTCAGAGAATGCTTAGGGACTAAAAAAAAAACTATAAAAGTTTTAAATTTGTTTTGAGTTTAGTGACACAGTGGGCTCAAAGTTGAACTTTGTAGGACAAAAATGTTCTATGAAACTTTTTATAAAAGCGATTGTTAGATAAAGCGCTCTAGTTAACTTGTTTGAAACAAAATGCTATAATGTAGCATATTGCCGGAAAGTACTTTGTTTCCACTCTATAAAAATTAATTTAAATTTCTTCTATCGCCTTTATATGAATTGTACGGATTTTTCAAAAATTATATTGAAAAATGATAAAAGTGGAAAATTTGCAAACTTTGACAGAAAAAAAAGGATATCCCCGGATTTCGGAAATTTTTGTATATGTAATGTGAGAAAGTATGGTTAACCGAAATTCAAGGTTTCGGCTGCTTTTTTTCAGAACTTTTATTTTTATGATTATTTTTCTACTGCAACATTTGAAGGAAAAAATATTTTTATTTCTTCACATTTTGCAACGCTTTACAATAATTTTATCGAGGGTAAAAGCTTACAGTGTGAAATAAGTTGCTTAAATTTAGAAAGAAGTTCCTTTAAGTAGAAGGGAACTGAAAAGAGCTATTTTTTCTCTATCTATCCCCTTTCAGGTTCGCCCTTTTTATACCTGAATATAACGTAGTGAAGGTATGGCAGATGCAGCATATGGGGCTTGAGTCCGATTATGAAAATTTTTATTATTATCATTATTTTTTTTATTATTATCATTTTTATTATTCTTATTATATATTTATTTTTCTGTAAATATAAATATAAATTTCAAGACTCTAACGCTATTACTACTGTTAATGGCCACCTTTTTTAATTTTTCTCTAATAACTTGAAAACTACAAAAGATATCGCAAAATAAGTAACATTTTTGAAATCAAAATTGCCAAATTAAAGGGAATTGATACCCATTTTGAAAAAGGTCTCAACCACATCCCAACTTTGTATGGGAGGTAGGCGTGTACGTGAACCGATTTTACTCATATTCACAAATCTCTCTTATTTTTACATTTAAAACATCTTTACCAAATTTGAAGAGTGTAGCGCAATTATTACTATTTATGGCCGCGGTTCCATACAAATCCATCCACTGTGTGCCGCATATATGACGGAGCATTACCTAAGAACGGCTCAACCGATTCGACTTATTTCTTTTTTGTTGTATTTGTAATTCCTAAGGCAAGGTATGAATGAAAGAAAATCTTGTTAAGGATGCATATTTAGGGTGGCCCTCATACAAAATTATTTTTAAAATCACTTTTTCTTAGGGATCGCTTCATCCATTCAAATGAAATTTATACCACGTGGTCTTTATACTCAGAGGCCATTATTAAGCTTCAAAAATTTTATTTAGGGTGGTCCTTATACCGAGATATTTTTGAAATCGCATTTTCTTGAAGATCGCTTCATTGATTTAAATGGAATTAACAAAACGTAGGAAAAGGATTTGAAAAATCCACGTGAAAGGCCTTAAATTTGGATAGTATTTTATATGACAAAATCATTATGTTAAATTTTTCCACAATAATTGAAGTTTTTTTATTTCCACTGAGCTATCGAGGGTTCAAGTCACATTCTATCTATTATATCTATATCAAATTCTTGTATTAATTGACAGAACAACGACTGTCGGGGGGGCTGTGTGTACTTCGATTTTTAACGTATAGTAAAATTAAAAAAAAATGTTTGAAGCAGTTTTTAATTTAATTCAAAAATCTAAGAATTTGTTGGTCAAATTACTTCGGAAAATGGAATTTATGTATATAATTTTTTTTTTAAATAAAGAAAAAAATATAAAACGAAACATTAGCCCACGATCGGACCGGTCTCAAAAATTCTTATATTTAACAAAGTTTTTTTAAAAACTTTTTCAAAAAAATCGAAGGAGGCACACATTTCGGAAATCAATTTTTTTTTGAATAAAACTCAAAATAAACGATGAAGGCTAAAATTTTTCATAAAGTTGTATGTACATATATTTTCCTTAAAGAGCATTTAAAAACATGAATTTAAAAAAAAACGACCGGGTTGGTGGAGTTTTCGCAAAGTTATGAGCTTTTTTTGAAAAAAAATCGAATTTTGAAAAAATAGAGTTTTCAAAAAATTCATATCTCTAAAATGGATGGCCAAAAAACTTTGAAAAAATTCATTAATACGTTTTCTATCAGTCTCAAAATCATATAAAATTTTTAAAAAAATCGGAGGGGGTGACCGAAAAAAGTGGCCGATTTGATGTAAATTGCCCCATTTATAGATTTAAGTCTTAAAGAGTGCAATAAAGTTGAAGTGAAACTATTTTTCATGAACAGAAAACTATCGTATTTACCACGTAAAAGCACTGTTGCCAAGCATAGCATAATTATGTCATTGTAGCATAATTTTGCTTCATGTAATACATGGTGCCATATCATAACCCCAATGGTCATAATGCCCAAAAAATTTTGGGCGTTATGTCCACCTAAAAAACGGTCATAGTCCCCAAAAAAATTTTGGGGATTATGACCACTCATAACGATGGACATAGCACCCATGGGTGTTATGACCACTTTCGTTTTGCTTGAAAATACAAGAGGAATTTTATATTTAGTGGAGTGGGCGGCCTTCGGCCAAGGATTACATCGTCGAATATGTCCAACAACGCTTCTACATAAAAGTTAGGGTAAGTGGGCGGCCTACGGCCGCTGCTCAGGATTTAAAACTCCCAAAAATCCGACACCGGCTTCGCGGCGGTCTTCGGCCGTGGATCTGTCTATAATATATCCAACACCTGGTTCGCTAGCCACAGTAATTTTAAATAAGAGTAAGGGTAAGTGGGCGGCCTACGGCCGCAGCTAACGATTTAAAACTCCCAAAAATCCGACACCGGCTTTGCGGCGGCCTTCGGCCGCGGATCAGTCTATAATATCCAACACCAGCATTGCTACCCACAGTAATTCTAAATAGAAGTTAGTATATTATGCAAAATTGTTTTTTGATAATTCATTTATTTTGTTATAAGCACCCAAAATTATTTGGCCTTATGTCGTCATGTTTTTGGGGACTATGTCCGTTCTTACAAGTGGTCACAGTCCCAAAAAAAAAATGGGGGTTATGACCGGAAAAAAAACGGACATAATGCCCAAAATCATTTTGGGGATTATGACCATTGGGGTTATGACCGGGTACCGTAATACATACATACATACTGTACATAAGTATGTAGCATATTAAAACTGGCGCGATTTTAGTAACCCTTTTTGGAATTTTTTTTATTTACGATTTTTTTTTAAGGACTTTACAGTAATTGTCACAAAAGTTGGTGCGACAGTATTTGGTGATTTTAATTAGCATTAGAAAGAAGTAGGAGGGTTTGAAATTGTGAGTATGGTTTTTTTATACAAGTGAAGTCTTAAAACTATGTTTATATTCGGGGAGTAATTATAATACGGTGAATCTCCAAATAAATAACGGTATTTAGTTAAGCAAACTAGTGGTGGTGATAAAACAAAGCGCAGCAGAGAGCCTCTTCCGCACCCCTCCCTCACCGTAACTTACACCCTACAGTATGTGTCTCAGCTGCTTTGCAAGCCACAGTATTTCAATACAAAGATCTCAATTTATTTGTTTCAAAGCTAAATTGAATTTTTCACCGCTCAATTAATTTTGTCACGCTAAATTAAATTAAAAATTGCTTATATTTTAAACTTACAACATTTTATTCATACTAAGTACCTACATGTAAGAAGAAGCAGAATGGTCGAGGAACAAAAATCAATTAAAGATTTCAATAAAATTAGTGGCGGCAAATTTGGTTTCGGGCGCAAATGTCACCAGCCAGGCCACTGATCAACCTTAGCTTTTTATCCATAGCAGCCGCAATCGGTATATCGCTGATTGCTATGTCTATAGACAATGGAAACTTTAATCGCTAAAACATAAAATCAAATAGAACTCCGCTCATTCGGTTGAAGTGTGATAATTATTGGTTTATACGATATAATAAAACAATAACATTTTATTACATACATACATAGTAGGTACTTGTATACAGTGGATCCCTCTTAACCTTAGAACCGCGTTTGGTTAAATTATCCTAATCCCGTGTATTGGACACTTTATTCCCCATATGGCAATTGCATACATTTTCAGTGTTTTCTTATTTATCGAAAGAATAATTAAATTTTTTTGGAAATATATAGTTGAAATAATTTTATTTGTACATATTTACATATGTATGTTTGTTATTATATGTGTATTCAAGCAAAGAAATGTACACGTTTGTAAAATGAATTCTCTTTCGAAAATCGTTTCGGGCCTCCAGTACCCCAAACACGATTCTAAGGTTAAGTGCACATCCCGCTTAAGTACCCACTTTTTTTTCGGACTCTGTTTTCACACCAAATCTCATACAAATTTACCCCTATAAGTACCTCACTCGCTTAAGTACCCCAACTTCTTATGTCTCAATTATGATTTTACCCAAGTTTTTCCCCTTGTAAGTGCGTTTTATTGAAATGAAAAAAAAAAATGCTGAAGTTAAAAGTATGCACTGCATAAGATAAGCTGTGAGCCACTGTATATTAATAAAAAGCGACCCCAAAAACTGGAAGTAACCCGTTTTTGGGCCAGGTCTCGACAATGCAGCCCTCTATATTATATTTAGACCTCTTCGAGTTCTATCATTTGGCATACATTTCGAGCTGTAATATTATATAGTTTTAATAAAAGCAACAAAATTGGGCAAAATCCGGTCATTTTCGGGCATCGAGACGGACTTTGGCAAGGCAACCCTGGTTAGTTAGTTCCACCAGAACACATTACTATCTTTCCGGTATATCTTATCCACTCGACTTTTCTACATACCAGAAGTTTTATATACTGGAGCGATAATTTTTAATTGCCTTGAGGTACTTAAGCGAGACCCATTTAAGTGCCTAACCCGCTTAAGTACCGCAAGAAGTAGACATTTTAGTTGAGGTACTTAAGCGGGATTTACTGTAAATGCGAAATAATAAAATCATATTTAAACAGCTCTACAAGTAAATCCAATTATAAGATTAGAGAAAAAAGAACAATACATTCTTAATCGGATCTCGCGAGTATGCACCGTATCTTAAACAGTGCATAGATGATAATGCGATTTGGATTGTTTACATTTACCTACTCCGAACATCACTTGGTTAAGTTTTTATCATGAATAAGTCTCGTTGATAACGATTATAAGAACATTAAATGCCTATCCGCTCTGAGAACTGCTCGCCGCCTTACGACACAATTGAGGGGGAAAAGTGGATTTTGCTTATCAGAGGAATTTAACAGACGAGCAAGTCGTTGACATGTTAGCTATTAGATTTGCAACTAGCATTTTTGTTCGAGAACTGTAAACAGTCAGACGTTCTAAATTTTGATTTTGGTTGAGCGCACTTCAATGCCCAAGTGGATTCAAATTTTTGATCTTAAAGAGTTTAACCGTTTAGTGATCAGTTAACCTTACGTAATCGTAACATATCAACGATTGAAATATGAAATCACTTGTGTTTAAATACGCGGATAAATTTTCCTCGCATTCTCAGTGAGGTTAATTTAATTGCGATTTACTTATTTTTAATTTCAAAAAGTAAAATTTAACAAAATTCCGTTTTAGAAAAAAAAAATCAATAAATATTGTGATATCCAAAATACCTGCCTTCTGTTATATCATTGCAAACTTAAAAGTTAATACTGTTTTTCTGTGATATAGTGTTTATACGTACATATATTGGCCTTAACAATATAACAAGCATTTAAAATGATTGAAGGTAAGATATATCCTTTGCAAATCTGAATATACTGAATTAATTATTTATCTAAAATATATTAGATAAACCTTTTAATTAAATGGTGGTGGTGGTAGAAATTTTTGGATTTTGAAAAAGTCAGTTTTATTTTAACAACGTTTGAATATGGCTACGGTGAACAAATTTATCTGGTTTTACTCCTTTTTCAAAGGCGGAAAATTTGTCAAACACCATATAAAAGTTTAGGTATTGTTCCACAGAGAAAAAAAGTAAATACCATATATCAGTACCATCAGCATTGGTTTTTCGTATGCACGAGATAGGTAAACAAATTCTTGTCTATCATTTGTAGATCATATTTTATAACATTTGAAATGGTTAATCGAAGGAAACTCTGAACAACTTTATTGGTTTTTGAGAAAAATGCTTTCAAAGTGAAAAATTTCCTGATATTGTCTTAAATATATTTTCCTTAGCCACTGTAGCATACACATTTTTAAAACTTAGTTTCCCTTAATAGCCATGGAGCCGGGGCCTTAATTTCTATACGATTTTATCGTGCAGCAGAGGTTGAAAATAATGAAGTTCTAAGTAATAAATATAATAATAATATATACACATAAGCAGATAAATGCAAGAGGCAGACGCGTGGATACGACTTTAGCCGCATCCACTTCAAAAGCATTTATTATTTAATATTTTTTCAAAATTTTATGATATACATACATAGTATATAAACTTATGTTAGTAATTTTATCGTCCGATTGACATTGCTATAAATATTAGGTAATAAGAAACGAGAGAAAAAGCGTCCGCCACTTAGTTATTGCCGCATTTAAAAATTGCAATATTACAAACATATAAAAACAAAAAAAATTGTGCACTAAATCGTTTTATCGCATCTGCCTCTTAACTGGATGGTGGGTTATGAAGGGAAAAGGTTGAGCTTACCACCATATAACTAAATGTGTTCGGAAAAATACGGTGTACTTAAATTAATATACGAATTTGACCAAAATCGACGATTTTGATAATTTTTTTTATTTTTTGTATTGAAATATTTACTTAAAATTAACAAACATTTCCAATGACTATAACTAGTCTAATGACTAACGAGCAGTTTAAGTTATATTTATTTATGGTAGAGGCTAGGTGCTTCCCCTTGGACGTCCTAGCTACTGTCTGGTCTCTACAAGCTCGACTGAAGATAATGAAATTCTGAAAGAAAACGATAAAACTATTTAATAGAGTTTTTTTTACACATTAACAATTGTTGTTATCAAAAATGCAGTAGTGGGGACGTCTGCCCTTTATATTTTCGTTATCTAGACTATGCCCTTAACACAATATATCGGAGGCAGACACGATAAAATATTTTTTTTTTGCAACTTCAAAATTCATTTGAAAAAAAGGCGGCGCTAAGTTCACTGAATTCTTTGTTTTTCTAAAGCGCATAAATTTGACAGTGACTCACAGTTTATTTTATGCAGATTTGTATAAACTGTAAAAACACTGTCAAAAATAATAATTTTGTAATTTATAATATGTAGTGTGGTAGCCTCTTTGGTCCACTACAACAGTTTGACATCGAAACTGCAAATTTTTTATTGGTATCTGGCGGAATATTACACCACTCAATTTTAAGTGCCTCTTTTAGATTGTTTTTGTTTGAAATGTTGTGCATTCGCATATTTTTTTTTTTCAAAATCGCACATAAATTTGCAATCACGTTTAGGTCTGGCGACTATGCTGGCGGTGCCACCAAATACGGGCACTTGCATATTAACCAGTATTAAACTATGCCCACTTTGTGTTTTGAGTTTAAATTTGTCTGAATGCCCAGATTTTCGGCACTTTGTAGCAAATTGTCCTTGAAAATCTGACGGCACATGTCCTTTCTCATGATATTTTCAATAAAAGCCAAATTTTTGGTACCAGCAACTGAAATGCAAGCACAAACCATGGCACTGCCACCACCATGTTTCATATTGCGTGTAGGTTCTCCTTGTTGTTTTTTGTATTCGGCTTTCTTGACCTGCCATCTGAGTCAAATACGTTGAAGTTCGATTCAGCCTCGAATATTACTGAATTTCAGTACTCAGGATATATATTTTTTATTATAAATTTATGATCATTTTGATAAGACGCCAATATATCAGTCAGCTGGTGAATGAAGCACCTTTTCGAACCACTCTATTTAGATTCTAAATTTTAGAAACTTCTATACCATAATATCTTGTAAATTATTCAATTCTCTTCCAGAAGATATACGAATCGTGAGATATCTATCGGAATTCTTAAAAAAACTCAAAATTTGGGATTTTTAGTTTTGACACCAACCAAGTTGAATTTCTTATGCGCTATACTATTTAAGCTTTTATTGTTTTTCCATTTATTTGCAATATTTTTATTATCATTATATCACTTTAGTTACTTATTTGTACACCTCACTTACAATAATTATATAACTAAATACAATTTTAAGTATGTTGTGGCATTATCACTATTTTTGTAATCACAATATTAGTGCCACTAACTATTTTCCATAAAATAATTATGTAAATTTGAATATTTTGGCTTTTATTAAGTGTGAAAATAATGAATAAATAATGAATGAATGAATAAATAAATTACAACAATACCTTCTATAGTAGATCATTATGAGCTCTGGAAGTTTCTTCTTCAACTGATTCGGAATTTGTTTTTTTAAAGAATGTAGTACCTTGGAGTTTTTGCTAAGACTTCTTCATTTTTCTGTCGCCCGTTTGCGGTACTCAGCCCCGCTGAATCTTTTACGGTTGTCACTAATGAATTTGAATGTTAATAATAAACTGTTTACAATAAATTTGCTATCACCAATGTTCAGTTAAAATGGCATTTTTCACTTATAATGTTGGTACGCGTGCCAACGAAATAGGCGGGAAATTCAATTCTCACGAATAAAAAAAATTTTCAAAGTTTCCGTCAATATTTGCCGCCCTAGGCACGTGCCTACTCTGCCTGTAGGTAATCCTGCGGCTGAGTATTGTTTTGCCGTATATGGATATGTGTTTTGCCGTATACTCACGGCAAAACAATATTCAGCCGACGATAAGTAAATGTACAGACAACAGAATCAGTTTTAGTTTCTTACGTCAGCGATTCTTAAACTGTAGTCCGCGGACCCCTGGGGGTCCGCGAAGCCATTCCAGGGGTCCGCGAAACAATTTTGACATCAATAATTTTACATTATCAAACTTTTCCCTTTATTTAACTAACTCATTTATTAAAAATTCTATTTTCATATTTACTTATGTTCAAACCCAGGATTCCCAGCACCTAACTGTTTCCATTCTTCTTCTGTTTGACAACATCTTCAATTTGTGTAAATTTTAATTTGAGCCTACAGGGTGCAGCTTGAAATAAAATAGAAGTGATTATAAAAAAAGCGAATTATGATCAAAACGCATCCAAAAGTGTGTGTATGAGTCTTTTCCAACACTCAGCGATTTTATAGAATTTTCTAATAAAGAGCTCGATAGTGAAACGCGGCTGCTTTTTGTCGAACATTTATTGCCTCTAAAAATCAGATTCCGCAAGTATTTTCCCCGTCCTGATTCTGGCAACGACTGGATTAGGGATCCATTCTACACAGATGTTAGTAATGGATATGCATCTTTTGCTATACTTCTTTGAAACTGAAGTTCAATAAAATTGAGCTTACTAACTTTTAGTTACTCCTAAAATCCGATTACTCTACACTTGGAAATAAGGGCATCCAAAACTTGATTCCGTTTTGTACAACGTATTTGTGTAAACAGGCTTTTCGGTAGTATTATATATAAAATCAACGTACAGAAACCAGCTTAATGTAGAAGCAGATCTGAGAATAAAACTTCAAAATATAGAGCCCGACATTGTGGATTTGGTTTCAAGAAAACAACATCATCCATCTCATTAAGTAAAAACTTTTACAGAAGAAAATATAACAATTTTCGCTTATAAAATAACCAATAGTCACCAAAAAATAATTTTCATTTCAAGCTTTATTATTATTATATTATTTATTAAAAAAAATTTGAAAAAAAAACAAATTATTTTCTAGGTTTTATTTTGACCAAGATATATTTGTCTGAGTTTAATGTACATATTTTGACTAGAAACTTTTTTAATTCTTTATATTTCCCCAATTTTTATTCATTTTGTATTTTAATTACATGATAATCCTAATAAAAAATGTTTGCCTCTATAAATGCGCAAGATTTCTTAAAATGCAGAGAGATATATAGTATAAGCATCAATATTTATTAGAAAGTAGTGTCTACATGCTTTTAAACTTTTGGATCTTCAAAACTGGATATACATAACATACATAGTGTTGAAAAGACCTTTAAAAATCGGAAAAATTAAAGCAAAATAAAAATTCTTCGTTCCTTAACCTTGTCAGATAACCGGACATTTTATGTCTGGTTGAGTTTGACATCGATTGGCAAGTCTGAGTGTCTTTGTCATTATTGAGTCAGAAATTATGCTTAGAACGACGTCAAATGTCTAGAGTTGGGATGGGGTCCGCAAAAAAAGTTTAGCTAGATAAGGGGTCCTCGGACTACATAAGTTTAAGAACCC
Organism: Meiosimyza platycephala; assembly: GCA_963662105.1. Taxonomy (NCBI): domain Eukaryota; kingdom Metazoa; phylum Arthropoda; class Insecta; order Diptera; family Lauxaniidae; genus Meiosimyza; species Meiosimyza platycephala. Next base: position 63,122,981 of record OY759211.1, on the reverse strand, counting down.
CTGTCTTACGTTAATGCTCTAACGCTTTAAGAAAAACGAAAAGTTCAATTTAATATTCATATTTATTCAATATTCACTATTCTTACTTATTATTTATTAAAAGAAAAAACCAAAAGCTTCAAACAATTACAGGTAAATTGATAAAAACAATTTGAACATAAGAGATTCATGCGACAAAACAATCGAATCACAAAATAAATTTTTGGATAAAAACTATAAAATAAAATGAATGCAATGTTACTGTTAACTAACTAACGGTTGATTTATTTAAGGTTTGGTTTTTGAAAATTAAAAAAAGGTCAGAAAATTTCCAAAAGTGAATGAAATATTTATTTGGAGCAATATATCTATTCCTTCCATTTACTTTTTATGAAAGTGTTGCCCGCGGCTACGCCTGAGGTGGATCCAATTTTGGCATACTTTTTCCAGCATTTCGGTCAGTATCTCACCAATGGCAGCTGTAATGATGTCTTCCAGGGCTGCAATTGTGGATGGCTTGTCTCTCTACACGAGAGACTCACTAAAAATAGTATAATGGGATCAAATCGCATGATCTTGGCGGCCAATGGACTGCTCCAAAACGTGAGATTAATTGCTCGCCAAACTCGCTTATGAATAGGTTCATGGTAACGCGTGCCGTGTGGTATGTGGCACCGTCTTGTTGAAATCACATGTCACATAAGTCCAATTCTTCCATTTTGGGGGAAAAAAAGCGGTAATCCCATGTTACCTTGCTCTATTGACTGTGACGTTGCGATTTTCATTAGTTTTGAAAAAGTACGGTCCAATGATGCCGCTGGCCCACAAACCGCACCAAACAGTGCATTTTTCAGGGTGCATTGGTAGTTCTTGAACTACCTCTGGCTGCTCTTCAGACCAAATTCGGCAATTCTGTTTGTTGACTTACCCATTGATCCAAAAATGAGCTTCGTTGCTGAAGAAAATTTACGAAACACGTATATTGCGAAACACATTTCTCACAGAGAACGAATTTTGGTAATAAAGGTCAATGATTAGCAGGCAATGTTCGTTTGTTAGTCTATTCATTCAGTAAGGCAAGCCTTACTGAGCAATTTTGGCGTTGACACATGTTAGGAATCACGCTTGAGGTATCAAAAAATTTACACTGAAAAAACAAATAGGAAAATAGTCACCCGTTAGTATTTGGTTGTACATATTTTCCTTATTGGCTAAAACCTCTTTACATCTCTTTGGATGGACTCCAGAGCTTGACAAATACTTGTAGATATGGAGTACCAATCAAATTTGATTTTTTTCCTCAATTGTTTTTTATTTTGTTTTTTACTGGTTTTACTGGCCCAATTTCGACCTTGACAATTGTACTTAAATGCTCTTATGGGATTCATGTACGGAGATTGTGATGGCTGCTCCATTACATGAATTTTGTAGTTCGAAAACCACTTTTTTGTTAGGAGTGCCGTATGTTTTAAATCAGTGTCTTGTTGGAATTAGCATTTCCCAATTGGACGTCAGATTCGTGATCAGCGACCCAAAAAATCTAATAGAGCACATTTCCAAAGCAAAATGCTAATTTTTTTAATTTTTACGCAACAGCTACATTTTGGGGGGGTAGGGGGTGAAACCATCCTCATTTGGCCGTCGGATTCGTGATCAGCGACCCAAATAACTTACTAGAGCACATTTCCAAAACAAAATGCTAATTTTTTAAATTTTTACGCGATGGCTACTTTTTGGGGTGGTTTGGGGGGCGTAAAACCACCCCCCTTAATTCATTTATGCTTATGAGGTAAAGGTTAGACCGGACGACTGTTCTAAGAGGTCTAAGGAACACGTACCAACAACAATTTTTAAAATCGGTGCTTGTTTGACACTTTTCCACATTTAACAGTATTTTCCGGCTTATTACTCCATTGTTTTTGCATTTCAATTATATATTTTTGTTGCATTTGGGACGGAAAATCTAAGGACATCTGGAAATAGATTTTTATTAAATTATTGCTAAAAAATATTTTATCAAAGTGTAAGATACAGTGGTTTTTATTTTTGAGTAACTTCCTTAGCCACTACAACACTTTACCAGTCTTAAATTTCAAAACTTTATTTTTGAAACAGTACCTACATATGTATATATTTTATAATTGACTTTTTTCTATAAAAAGTAAAGATTACGCGACTTGTTGTCTATAAATCAATTGGGAAATGATTTTTAAATGGCAATAACTTATATATATAAAGATAATGTTAAATAAATAATTTAACCACTGTTTTAAGTGAAATTTAAGATAATTAAACTATATTTCAAAAATATATGGTAGTGGCCAAGGAATTAGCTTAAATTTTAATTTACTTTTCCTTAAGAATCAATTTATCAAAACAAGTTCTCTAGATTCATTCAATTTCAAGAGTTTTGATAAAATATAGTTTGCAAGATAAAAATAATAGTACTATACTTACTTTATACGCAAGAAAAACCGTGAAAAGTGTGATTAGATCGTCAGATCTATATAACTTTTAAGGTCAAATGGAAGTACATCTTAATAGGGCTATGGATTTTTCGCCATGAAGCAACACCTTAACTTTCGTATGGCGTTTCTACTTGCGTCTTATCAGTTACTGCACGCAACACAAAAAAGGTGTCGTCAGTATTCTCAGGTCTTTCGGGGCTAAGTGTGAATATGACCATATCTAGTACATAGTCCGATTAGGTAAGTTATATAGCAAACGACTTCAATTTCGGCTAGATTGTTGAATAACGATTTCCACAGAAACTGAAGTTGTGACTATATGACTAATGCTTCATAATGATAACATACATATGGATACAAAAACAAATTTTGTTATGTCCAGTATACGATAATTCAACAATTATTGTATCGTGTTCCTAGGGGCGCCAATCTAATCATCTCGTACGAGGAATTATTGATCTGTATCGTTCTCGTCTCGTTCTCATCTCGTTATCGCTGATTTTTCTCGGTTATTCTCGTTTACATTTATATGTATATTTAATACTAGCTGGACCAGCGACTTTGCCCGCGCACTGACAGTTGTATCCGCTATACTACAGACAATTAGATCCACAACTGTAGCTTAGTGGATTCTGTGAGTCGGAAAAAAATACAATTATTTTAAGCAGCAACCATACTACCTCCCCCCTGTTTTTGAGAATGCTGAGGACGATGGCGGTGTTTCAAATTCATTTGGAGTTGACCCCACCCCATAAACGGTCAAAAACCACCCTTTACAGGAGAAAAATTATATTTTTGATATAAACGAGAAATCTCAAGGGGTCAAGTCAAGTCGTGTTCAGCATCCTCAAACGAGAGGTGACGCGGGTTTCCTCTTTTATATAAAAAAAAATAATTTTTCATCCTGTAGAGGTTGGTTTTTCGGCCGTTTTGGTCAGCTCCAAAAGAGTTTTAAACACCGCCATCGTGCTCAGCATTCTCGAAATATATATATATTCTTCCGATGGAAGACTCGGAATATACGATTCACCCATTTTGGGGGGTTTGGTTATTTTGAGGATGGGGCCGATTTCAAAAGGGTTTTAAACACCGCCATCCTCCTCAGAATTCTCGAAAACAGGGCGGGAGGGGGGTGGTCATTATCACGGAGAACGAGATATCGACACCGATATCATATTTAGCTATCAGTTATTACACCTACATACATACTGTATACTGAAAAAAAGAAAATTATTTGAGCAATGAAGACGAAAATCATTTACAATATGTACATTAGGTAAATTACAAGGTTTATATTTACATGCATGCAGTTAACAAAAATAAGGAATCGTAAACTTCGAAACTGACTTTGTGGCCGATTAGATCAGCACTAAATAGAATATAATCATTATACTAAAGTTGGTATGGATGGCGAAAAGAAGAACAATTCTTATACAAAAAAACCAGTTTGATAGAAATAAATAAAAATATTTTCTGAAAGATAATTTCAAGCTAATCAACTTCTTCAAACAATTTTTATGGTAATCAAAATAATATATGTCCACCACGTGACATATTTTTGATAAGTCTCGGATTTTGTTACAAAAATCTGAAAATATGTTCACAGAAAATATTGATTATATATGTACATATGTATGTACATCCAGAATAACTAATAAACATTACTTTCTTAAGTTACTACTTATAAATAAAATCATTAACTATACACTGCTCTCAGAAGCGAAATGGGCGTATCTCAAAAAAATTCATAATTCGTGATTCCTAAGCCTATACTGCCGTCAGAAGCGAATAGCATCGAATATCTTAAGAAATAACGCGTCTAATGAACTAAGCCAAATAACGATATTTTAGTTCAAACATATAAAAAATCCCTTAAGAATATTTTCTCTATCTCAATTTTACCCCAAATTACTAAACGGCTTAGACGTATGTCTAGAATACGAAGGTACGATTAATATGATTAATAATTTTAAAAAAATAACGGGCAATAACGCAAAGCTTCGTTGACTGGATCATGTTGTCATTGTCGTTGTAAGTTATTGCCATTCTTTGTTTGTTCACTTCACCATCCAATACCAGAAAATATAATATCATTTTGGTGAGAACTCCCTACGTTTAAGGCTTAAAATTTTTTAAGTAACAATAATGTATTCTTAATTTTTTATGTTTCTTTCAGTAAATATAGTATAATTTCTAAAAATATAATTTGATTCTAGTTTTTATTTAATTTTATCAGTATTTTATGCGATAGCAAATATTATATCTTTTGTATGGAAGTTTGTATGAGAAGTCTTAAGTAAAATGGCGTATCTACATTTTTAAAGCTATAAATACTAAGGGAAATCGCCGTATCTCATAAAAAGGGTATAAACACAGGGTATTTTGATATTTTCTCTTAATTATAAATAAATTACATTAAAATGATATTTAAGTTGCCATAAATAAATTAAAAAATCCGTAGAGAAAGTTTGAAGAAAACGGCATTTATTCAAAACATCAATTATCTCAAAACGAGTTTTTTTGAGATACGCCTATTTCGCTTCTGACGGCAATATAACTCATTAAGAGAAAACACTCTCAAGACAGTTTTGTTTTTGTTTTGAGGTTCATGTTGAGTGCGCTAACTGAGACAATTTGTTTCGCGACAAATTTCACGAAGAAGGTCGCGTAGTGTGTTCTGATTGAACGAACACAAAGAAAAAAACAAAAACTTTACTTCGTGCTAGAGCTTTCGCGAGCTCGTTCACCGAATTACCATGAATATGCAAAAGGTTTCGAGACAAAAGTTTCAAATGAGCGCACTTTATACGATTCTGTCATATCAAAACAGTCTTGTTTTGCAAAAGTTTCAGTGCCGCAAAACATAAAGTTTTGTATTTGTCTTAAAACACACACGCATATGTACTAAGTAAGGTGACGAAAACTGTTTTGAGACAGTTTTGTCGTAATGAGTTATAGGCCTTATGGCATCGGATAGCTTAAGAAATTACGCATCTAATGACATACGCCAAATGGAGGTATCTTAGTTCAAACCTATAAAAAATCACCAAAGAGAATTTCCTCTATTTCAATTTAACATGCATTTCAACAAATTGATATAAAAAAAACATCAATTATCTTGAAACGCGTTTTTTGAGATAAGCCCTTTTCGCTCCTGAGGGCTGTATGGTATATATGTACGTAATATGTGCAAGTGCGATAAACAAAATTACTCGCATACTTAGCATTTCCATCTTTATAAATCGTATTTGATCTTTTACAGTTCAAGCTCGCACTGTTCTCTGGCACTTGGCATTTGTTGGATTTGCCGTAAACTACATGATTCGCATTAATTTAAATATAACGATCGTCGAGATGATCGCAGTTAAAGTGAAGCCGCCATTGCCGAATAGTATTGCTGCTGGAATTATTCAATCATCTACAATGAACGACACCGATGGCATTACTTTCAGTTTAATGAAAAACAAAAGTGAACTCAAACCCCCTAGCGGACGGGTTAGCAACGAGAAATACTCGCTGGAGAAGCATTTTTTGAATTGGACAAATGTGAGTTTTTATATTTTACACTCACTTTTTGTCTTAGTGACATAATTACAACTAAAATAATTTGTAGTACATATAGGAATACATGCGCAGGTATTTGCATGAATATTTTCATCGCAAATATTTAGAGGTTATATGCGTTATAAACGAAGTATTTGTATTTAGTTTGTACGTAGGTTTTTTGTAGAATCAGAAATAAAACTGAATCAGCAAGTCACAGTACGTTTTAATTTAAAAAGATCTTTACCTACGGCATGTGTTTCAGCGGGTTGGTGCCTTGAGCAATGATGGCATTATGGAAAGTACAATCGCTGTTTTTTTAAACACATTCAGATAATCTTCAGCAGATTTTCAATAAACAATTCTAATAAAGGATTTCCAATAGGAGTGATGTGATTCATTTTTTAAATAAAATAAAATTGAATTGAGGTTGAGCAAGAATTTTTATGTAATTTTGAATAACAATCAATACAATTACGTTCTAAAAGGAATATCGTTCGACCATTTTATTCACTAAATCAGCCTAAACAATCCGAGCTATGTTTGTTCTCAAATTCCACAAGAAATAGTGCAGAGCTGATCACGCGATTGATATCATAATTTAAAGAAAATATGAGACACATAGTCCTTTACAAACCATTGATGCCCGATGCTCGAAAATGACCGAATTTTGTCCAATTTTGTTATTTTAATTAAAACTGTAGTATGTATATTACAGTTCGAAATGTATGACAAAGAGGAGAAATCGAAGAGTTCTAAGTATATATATTTTTTATTATTTATTTATTATAAAATAAATTTACAACAAATATGCTAAGCACTAAGGCTATCGGGTTGCATTGTCGAAACCTGTCCCAAAAATGTGTTGCCACCGACCTGGTGGTTCATTTTTTAATAATAAAGATAACAGTTTGAAATAATATCGAATAGCCTAAATGGAATATATAGTTGTCTTGTCTTGTCGCATCCTGTCTTAAACATGTGTTGCCAACCGTTTTTAGGGCCATTTTTTATTAAATGAGTGACAACTAGGGATGTCAATTTTCTGACTTTTTCTGATCCCGGGATTTTCGGGATCTAAAAATGTAATCCCGGGATCTCGGGATGATCCCGAAACTTAGGCTTCTCTAATTAAATTGAGTATTCTAAAATGAAAATATCGTAATAAAAATTCTATAAATTTATTGCATAATTTAGCTGAATTTCCGTGCGTGTCAGCTGAGTTGCCAGGTTGAAATCAAAGAATTAACGGCCTGGCAAAAAAAAATTTTGTGTGACCTTTTTTTATTTTGCTCATCAAATATTTGAATGAGGTCGAATTTATAAAATTTTTTAATTTTTCGTAACATAAATATGTGAGACCTTTCGATAAAATTAACGGCCATTAACGGCTTTAGCCTCCAATTAACGACTTAACGGTCTCCTCCGCAGCCAACGGATTTACCATTCAATTAACGGCCACCTGGCAACCTTGTGTGTAAGTCATTTTTGGCATTATTTTTTTGCGTTCTAAAAATGTTGCTGCGTTTACGCACACTTTACCACCATATTTGAAGTTTTTACAATATGGTGTTGCCAACGCTTTATTTCCAATGTTGTAAATTTACATTTTTTTTGCACATAAAAGGGAATATTTACGACAAAATTGATATCATTAAACTTCTTTGCTAAAAAATTTGTTTTCATAAATCCCGGGACTTGCGTCTGCTAATCCCGGGATATTCGGGACTTAAAAAAGTCCGAGATCCCGCAATCCCGAATTGACATCCCTAGTGACAACCCATGCTTGGGACAGGATTTGCTCCTCGAGCTTTATCATATGGCACACATTAATGAAATTAGACCCAAAGAACCGGTGAAAATCCATGTTTGGGACAGGATTCAACAATGCAACCCCATATAATATGTTTAGGCCTTCTCGAGTTCTCTCATTTGGTATATATTTCGAGCTGTAATATACTAGTTTAATTAAAATAACAAAATTGGACAAAATTCGGTAATTTTCGAGCATCGATAGTATGTAAAAGAATGTCTCATATTTTCATTAAATTATGAAATCAATCGTGTGATCACCTCTGCACTATTTCTTGTGTAATTTGAGAACTAATATAACTCGGTTAATTGAGGCCTCGTCAACGTCTATCATATCACCTTTGAAGCTTTAAGTTTGATTCTATCATGTTATGTATCCATTGTAAGGGTCTATGATCGCTGTTGATCAAAAACTTACGGCCATACAGATATGGCATAAAATATTCAACAGACCCCGTGACGTACCGTGCACATCATGTGCCCGGGGCAAGAATGATTATATACGGCCATTTACCGAAAGACAAATTTTTGGTCCATTTTAGCAAGATGGATAATATTTATTTACTAAAAATTTCACATTAAGTTACAAAATCTCCACGTACCCATTTCACTTTATAATCTGCAATTAAAAGATCTAGTAACTAAAAAAAAAAAGGGCCCAAAATGCTAACAGCAAAATATTTATTCCATATTACAAGGTTAATTTTTCCGCTCCCTTAGCCCCTCCCCCCTTGGTAGGCTACTGAACAGACCTTTCTCTGTTGTATAGTAATTAATCTCTTGTTCGTTGAGAGTCCTGCTTGCAAAGTATATTATCTAAGTGCTCATATTGACTGAGGACAGCTTCAATAGCGAAATTTGATGCGTCTTTCGTAAGGGTAAACCTTTTTCTATGATCTTTAAACTTAAATAAAGGATCACTTATTTTTAATGTTTATAACATTTCTATTAATTGTAATTAATTGCTTCATCTTTTTTAAACATTTAGTTAAATTTTGCAAAATCACTAATAATAAATTTTCAGTAGAACCCAACCAGTCCTAAGAATTATTTCAAATTCAGTTATTAGTTTTGGAAAATTCTTAATTACCAATATTTTATTTGGATTTGACTTGATACAATCTTGATATATGATATGGCCTAAGGACTCTGTTTCTATTTTTAAAAATTTGCATTTATTTAATTGAAGCATACGATTTGCATCTTTGAATATTTGAAACATTTTTTAAAGCGACACGATATGGTCCTGTAAAGAAGTACAGAAAGCTATGACATCATCAAAGTAAACTAAGCAAGCCTTTCCTATTAAATCACCTTAGACTGTGTTAATTAACCTCTGAAATGTGGCGGGCGCATTTTTGAACACAAATGACAACCTTGCGAAATCATAATGGCCATATTGAGTAGAGAAGGCAGCTTTTGCTTAGCTTATTTTATCTACTTTCACTTGGTGAAATCCTATCTTAAGAAAGAACTAACTAACTTATCCAAAATATTATCTATAATTGGAATCGGGTACTCATCGTCTATAGCAGGGGTTCTTAAACTTATGTAGTCCGAGGACCCCTTATCGAGCTAAATTTTTTTTGCGGACCCCACCCCAACCCTAGACATTTGACGTCGTTCTTAAGCTTAATTTTGGGCTCAATAATGACAAAGACACTCAGGCTTGCCAACCGTTTGGTTTTCACCCGGACAGTCTGGTTTTTGAGAGCTTGGTCCGGTTGTCAAACTCAACCAAGCATAAAATGTCCGGTTATCTGACGAGGTTAAGGAACGAATTAATTTTTTTTTGGCTTTAATTTTTCCGGTTTTTAAAGGAATTTTCAACACTATGTCCGGTTTCCTAAGGTCTTAAAGTTGAAAAGCCTACAGACACTACTTACTCGTTTATAAGGGCAAACATTTTTTATTAGGATTTTCATGTAATTAAAACACAAAATGAATAAAAATTGTGGAAATGTAAAGGAATTAAAAAAGTTACAAGTCAAAGTATGTACGTAAATTAAACTCAGACAAATATTTCTTGGTCAAAATAAAGCTTAGAAAATAAATTGTTTTTTTTTTCAAATCTTTTTCAATAAAGAATATAATAATAACAAAGTTTATAATAAAAATAATTTTTTTGTTATTTTATACGCGAAATTTGTTATATTTTCTTCTGTGGAAGTTTTTACTTATTCAGATGGATGATGTTGTTTTCTTGAAACCAAATCCACAATGTCGGGCTCTATATTCTTAAGTTTTATCCTCAGATTTGCTTCAACATTAAACTTGTTTCTATACTATGATTTTATGTATAATAGTACCAAAAAAGCCTTTTCACACAAATATGTTGTACAAAACGGAATCAAGTTTTGGAGGGCCTTATTTGCAACTGCAGGGTAATCGGATTTTAAGAGTAACCAAAAGTTAGTTAGCTCAATTTTATTGAACTTTAGTTTCAAAGACGTATCGCAAGAGATATCCACGCGCATATCTTGCTCTAATGTCGATAATTGCTTAGCATTACTAACATCTGTGTTAAATGGATCCCTGATCCCATCGTTAACAGAAGCAGGACAGGGAAAATACTTTTGGAAGCTGATTTTTAGAGCCATTAAATGTTCGACAAAAAGCAGCCGAGTTTCATTATTGAGTTCTCTATAAGGAAATTCTATAAAATCGCTGATTGTTGGAAAAGAATCATACACACACTTTTGAATGCGTTTTGACCATAATTCCATTTTTTTTTTTGTAGTCGCTTCAGCTTCACATAAATTTAAAGTTGAAGATAAAAACTTTAAATTTATATGAAGCTGCACCTTGTAGCTTCAAACTGAAATTTACAAAAATTGATGATGTTGTAAAAGAGTGGAAAGAGTGGCGAGAGTTAGGTGCTGGGCATCCCGGGTTTGAACAAAAGTAAATGCACACTTTCTTTTTTTTAAAAATAATTTTTAATAAATGAGTTATTTGAATAAAGCGAAAAGTTCGATGATGTAAAATTATTTGATGTCAAAATTGTGTCGCGGACCCCTGGAATGGCTTCGCAGACTCCCAGGGGTCCGCGGACCACAGTTTAAGAATCTCTGGTCTATAGTGATGTCATTCAGCTTACGGTAATCTATAATCTGAAGTGTCTGGTGTTTTTGATACAACCCATAATGGAGCTAAATAAGGGGACTGACTGTGTCAGATAATTCCCTGGTGAAGCATTTCATTTATTTGACGATTCACTTCATTCGTGTGAACTTGAGGGCATCTACCTATAAGATTAAGTACAAATGGGACATTCATGTTTTGTAATAATTTTATGTATTATAGTATTCGTAAAAGTTAATATTTTCTCATTTAAATCAAATAAATCTGAGTATTTAGAAAGTACTCATCTTAAGATGATCCGTACAAAATATCGTGCAGTTTTCTTTTGTTTCCAAATTTATTTCTTGCATATAATTCCTTTGACTAACAGCATTAGAACTACACGAATTACCTTTTAAAATAATAATATTGCTATAATAATCTATTTTAGCACTTAAGATCTCGAGAATATTATTATCAATTAGTCTATCATAATGAGTACATATTAAGAAAAATCGTAAATGGAAAATTTTGGGTAACATTGAATCAAAAAAGATTCAAGCTCATAGAGATATCGTTCGGAATCAATAATTATTTTACCTGTACAAGTATTGAATTTTACAGAATCTACTTTCCTGACGACTGTTTTTAAAATATAAGGATTTATTAAGCTAACAGATTAATCTGTGCAATTTTGATTCGAGGCAATTCAAAAACAAAAATGTTCTGTGGTGCACCAAATGCCATATCCGCGACTGGTTAGAATTACATATCACGGTGGGCTTTAACCAACTTTTAATAAAAGTGTGAGTTACTACAGAAACTTTAATTGGGGATTATTTGGGATGTAATTTGGAGTCGATATATGAAAAACATAAGAAATCCTCAGGCCCGTTAACTTATCTCAATTAAATCGTAGGTTAAACTGCGATTTGTTCTTAATCGCCGATTAGTCACAAACATCGATAACTTATGTCGTGTAATCGGCTATTAACGAGCAAATCGTCGATTAAAGTTAATACGAGAAATTTCTCCGATTAACGAAGTTAATTCGACTACGTTTGACGTTTGTTTTATTCAAATATTTAAATTAAAAAAGATTTTCTTTCAAATGGACCTTTGTGGAAATTTTTATGCAATTGAAATTATGCAGAATCGCGAAAGGAAGTTAAATGAATATTTTGCGCGATCCAATAATTGGACAAAGTAGAATGAAAAAAAGTTCTTCCAACGCTTTCGCTTGTCAAAGCACACTGTCAACTTTGTTTTAAGGAAGATTTACGAGGAAATCAAACCAAGAGTAAAAAAACTACGGTAAGGGGAAATAAGTAATTTTTATTTTTCTTGCAATTATTGACCTTTGTACAAATTTTAGTGCTCACGACTTAACAACTCGGGATAAGCTGCTAATGACATTGAGATTTTATACAACTGGCAGAATTTTGCAACCCGCAGGGGTTAGGTTAGGTTAGGTTAGAGTGGTGGCTTAGCAAACTAGCTGAAGCCTTAAGTAGCACTGATTGTGCCGTTTTAATACCACTTTACGTGACCCGGCGAAATAATGGATGTAAAAATAGCTATATCCAGTTAGCTTTATTAAGGTAGTAGAGCAGAGATCCGATTTCAATTTCAGCATAATCGCTGAGGTCATTGAAGAAAGGTTTGCCAAGACATCTTAGCCTGATTCTTGCTAAAGCTGGACAGCTGCAAAGAAAGTGTTCAAGTGATTCAATCTCGCTTGCGTTCATGCAGCTGCGGCGGGAAGAATTGAAAGGTATACCTAACCTTTCTGCGTGCTTGACGACTGCCCAGTGCAGGCCGCGGTGATTCTTGCGATGTCAGACCGGGTCCTAGATAGTAGTAGGTATTGTAAGCGGGCCAGATTGATCTGGCTGCTTTACAGGTGTTTAAAGACTTTCAGTGGTTTCCGGCTACAGATAGAAAATGCGAGAAAATCCTCTTCTTAACTAACCCGAGCGGAGCGAAAACATGTTCCGGTGCAGTTTCATTATGAGAGGAACCACGTCTTGCTAGTTCATCGGCCCTTTCATTTCCCTCAATGTTTCTGTGACCTGGAACCCATATGAGAGTAATGTCAAATCGATGTCCTAGCCTGACAAGTTCTTTTTTGCATTTTTCTACTAGCTTCGATTTTATATGTGCCGAGCTCAAAGCTTTGATTGCGGCTTGGCTATCGAAGAGAATTGCTATCTTCTTTTCTGAACTAATACAGCCCACTATACCGCTGGGGACTTTGTTGGCGTTTCTCCCATGTCTGCATCTCGTATTGTAAGACAAGTTTCAATTGCAATAGCTCATCTTCGTCCACAATTTATTAAATTTCCAAGAACCGCAGAAGATAAGAGCAAAATCTGCACTGACTTTTTTCGAACAGCGAAATTTCCACGCTGTTGTGGTGCAATTGATTGTACTCATGTGAGAATTCGTCTCCCAGGTACAGAAATATTCAATTTGCAAAAACTTTGCATGAATTTTCTTTCTTAATTTTACAGTAGGTGGCTTAGGTGAAATATACCGAAACCGAAAAGGATACTTTTCACTCAATGTTCAAACCATCAGCGACAATAACCTTAAGGTCCTGGACATTGTAGGAAGATGGCCAGGATCATCACATGATTCCACTGTCTTCAGCAATTCATCAATTAAAGTAGCCCTTGAAAGTGAAGAATTTAAAAACTACCATATTGTCGGTGACAAGGGTTATGCTCTAAGAACATATTGCTTAACGCCTCTTAACAACCCAACGACTGCTTATGAAAATCTGTTCAATGAAAGCATCATTAGAGCCAGAAACGTTGTAGAGCGTCAGTATGGAGTGATAAAGAGACGATTCCCAATTTTAGCAATTGGTATGAGCCGAAAATTGGATACGGTGCAAAGTGTTATTGTTGCTTGTGCAGTTCTTCACAACATTGCTTGTGTTGCAAAAGAAAAAACACCTGAAGTTCCATCAGAAATAAGAGCTGAAGTGGATAGCGATACAGCAATCAACAGAGCTATTTCGAAGAAAATCATGGCAGAACTTTCCAAAGTGAATCTGACAAAGCGAAATATTACCACCAACATTTGATTGCAAGTTATTTTTCAAACCTTTAGTTAATAGTTTAGCCATATGGGCAAAAATGCAAAATAAAACATTGTTCTATGAATTCATTTCATTTATTATTTTTTTCCAATTCAATATTGGCTAGCTCAATTCTTTTTTTACAGAGCTCTGTCTGCTTTTTGGATAGCTCAATTTGATTTTTAATTTGCGACAGTTGCTCTTTTATTTGCTTATCAATATTTTTTCTTTTCTTAGTTTTACATGACAATTTTTCAGATTTTTTTTCTTAAGATTATCTGGGTTGTACCTCACCCAATTAGACTCAACCAAATCTTCTGCATTGTCCTCAGCAATTACAACAATATCACAGGACACTTTGTCGACAACAGCTTCCACAAAATTTGAAGAGTCTAGGTTAAGCTGTGTGTCACAGTCGTAAGACGCAGGTAGCCCAATAACTTCTGCATCCTCCATGATGTTTCTAAAGAGCACATCTGTTGCTGAGATTTCTGCTTGCACCATAAAAGGTCCTCGTCCTGTTCCTCTAGCATAGCGCGACTCTTCACCACGCTGCTTTTTAAAGGCCTGCTTCATGCTTTTAAATTTTTCTCGCAAGACTTTACATGAGCGGGGTTCGGTGGAAGAATTAGCATTGAACTTAATGCAAATATCTTGCCATGCTTGTTCTTTGTGCTTGGAAGAAATTGCGTCGTTTTTTTTATTTTCTACAATGTGCTTAACTTCCTCCACCAAACTTGCTAGCAGTTCGCAGAATTCATTGTTGAAATTCTGTGACCGTTTTCGCTTTGAACTGAAAATGATTTATAAATAAGTCAAAATGCTGTCGGACTATTTTAATGTACAATATTAACTTACTCATGTGCCATCACAGCGTTAAAAATCAGAATTTATATTTCAATTTGAATAAAAAACGATTTTAGTTTGAATAATTGTTTTCAACTGTCAAATTTACTATTCTCAATAAACTTCAAATGTCTATATGAACAATTCACAATTGACTTTATGTGTTGCATTTTTTGTTAATCTGAGATTTCTTAATACTAAATAAATTCAGAGATGAGTTACCAAATTTAATTCGAGATATAATCGCAGTTTATAAAATCCCCGATTAAAGTAGTATTAAGGAAATAGATAAGTTAACAGGCCTTTTTTTTAAATCCATATTTACTGCTTTTAAATGATATGACATATGCAAAACATATGTACGTATGATATTTGAAATTTTTCGATTTTGTTCAAATTTTGGCAGGTAAAAGTACTTTATTAGACAGCACCACAGTCCAAACTTCAACTCTCTAGGTCAGTGATGGCGAACCTTTTAGAGCTTGCGTGCCATCAATTTTTTTTATATACTATAATAATATTTCGCGTGCCGTGAAAATAAAATAATAAAAACAAGGCCTAATATGTTTATGTAAATAAATTTAAGAACCATAATAATAAACAAATGTTTTTGTGTTAAATAAAAAATTAATTTTTAAAAATTAATAAAAAATTTAAATAAAATATATTGTAGTTGAAATCAAATAATAAAATCAAAATTTTAATATAATAAAATAAATAATAAAATTAGTTTACACTCGAAATGTTCCATTGATAAGAAGTTACTTTTCTAATGTACTTTTTCCTGCTGAATTCGGAAATAAAATTAAAAAATTTTTTTAATGGTACAGTTTTCGAGATATTGTGGTTTTTTAATTTTTTCGACCTTCTTTCACTTTAAAATTCATATCTTGAGCTAAGAATGTCCAATTTCATTGTGCTTGGCACCAAATTAAAGGTATTAAAATGATATCGATGAAAACAGGCAAGATTTTAAAAAAAATCAAATTTTACATTTGATTCTTTGGCCACGAAAAAATAAAAATAAAATAAACACAAATAATTTAAATAATTTTACTACATGTTCGTAAAGCTGATACTTTTACGCAAAAATTAAGATATACCAAAAGAAAATCGATCTTATGACAACGTGAGGAATGATTGAATGAGTGAATCCAATGCAACATTTTCTGACTATATTAATTTTTTCGACAATTTTTTGAGTCTAATGGTAATAAAAAAAAGTTTTTGATTTTGTTCCTTTGATGAAAGGAAAATAAAATTATTTTATAGTACAATTTTTGAGATATTGTAGTTTTCTAATTTTTTCGACCTCTTTTCACTTTAAAACTTATATCTTGAGCTAGAAATGCTAAATTTAATCGTTTTTGATACCAAATTAAAGGTATTAAAATGACAAAAAAAATATGAGTGAATTATTTTATAGGATGAGCGATTGAAAATATATTACTGAAAAATTACCAGATTTTTAAAAAAATCAAGTCTTACAGTTGATTCTGTGGCCA
Source organism: Meiosimyza platycephala (assembly GCA_963662105.1). Lineage (NCBI taxonomy): Eukaryota > Metazoa > Arthropoda > Insecta > Diptera > Lauxaniidae > Meiosimyza > Meiosimyza platycephala. Next base: position 63,106,680 of record OY759211.1, on the reverse strand, counting down.
CGAAAAAGTAGAAATGTAAGTTTTTCGGCCTAGTTTCTTTCCACAATAACCGGTGCATTCTGAGCAATCAGAAGTTTTAAACAAACTTATTTTAATAAGACTAAAACAGCAAAACATATAGAGATTAAACTCAACAAATTGTCGAAAAAATTAATTTATTAAGAAAATATGGACTTGGAATTATTCATTCAATCGGTCCCAACTTCGTCATTTTACAATCAATTTTTTTTGCTTTACGTAAACGAAATAATATTTGAAGTTTTTCACCGATTTCTATTTTTTCGTGGCCACAAGTACACTGCAAAATTTCATTTTTATAAACATCTAGTTTGTTTGTTCCCCGATATCATCTAAATCACTTATTTAATTAAAGATCTAAGCATGTATCTGCAAAAAAAACTTAAAATGTCATTATTAATGAGATGTGTGTTGTTGTATGCTAAATTATAAATATTTTATATTTGGCTCATAACTCGTAGCTTTTAATAAAATATAAGAGGTACTGCTATCCTGATTTAATCAAATTCATTGAAGAAAACAATGTTTCACAAGAATAAGTCGATGAAAATATTGTTAAAATAGCCATTGCTATTTTTTTAAGGCATGAAAAATTATCTGGAATAGATTTCCAAGTTGTTAGTATTTCATATTCAGCATTACTCTGGACCGCTCCAATTAATATATCTCTTTCGATTTCTTCCAAAATGATTCTTAAATCTATGAATTTTTGTTTCCATATCGAACTATGTAGATTGAAAATCCATCAATTGCATCTCGAAGTTTTCTAAATTCATGAACTGAAATAAATTTAACTGTACGTAAGTATATGTATCTGGACGGAAATGAAAAAAATATTGGATTTACAATTTGTAAAAAATTTATTGTAAAAAAAGTAGATTTTTAAAACAAGTATGTATTTAAAATTTTAACTTAAAATCGTAAAAATTTCGGGTGTCATCAAAATTCTCTCGCGTGCCACTCATGGCACGCGTGCCATAGGTTCGCCATCACTGCTCTAGGTGGTCGGAGTTCTGAGAAAGAGCCATATTTTGGCCTGAAAATAGCCGTATTTGAACCGTTTTAAAAACTTTAGTTCTAAAAGCCCAAAAATTTAAGTTTTAAGTTATGGATATCACTTTTTTTTTGCTATGTCATCTTCTATACACAAAAAATAATTTAATCCTCTAGACCTTAAAACCTTTATTTGCGACCAGATTATGTGAAAAAGGCCTTAGTAAAATATGACAACTTTGCAAATGGTGCCCTAAGTCGATGTTTTACTCATAATACTAAAATAATACTTTATATTTTTAACATTATTATACCCTTCAAAATGAAATATCAAACAATGAAAATGGTTGGCCAGGTTCAGAGATATCAGACATTGAATTTGGCTGATTTCGCAAAAATAGCGTTTTTTTCCAAACTTTGACCTTACAGTACTCGGAACTCCGACTATTTAGGGAGCTGAAATTTGTGCTGTGGAGTTAACTTTGAAGGTTCTTTGATGTGTCATTTTAATTTGAGCAAAATCGGATGTTTTTTAAATTTCATACGTATTTCATACGTATGTATGTAATATAACTAAAAAACAGTGAATATGGAATTAAGAAAAACCAATAGGGATTTTTTTACTTTTGATGTATATTGACTATAAATAACATCCCAAATAATTCCCCATTCAAATTTTTGTAATAACTCAATTTGTTATTTAAACTTGGTTAAACTCAACTGAACTGACTGTTTATTTGAATTTGGAAGTACAGTGCAGTCGCGGTAATGTGAAGTAATTAAAACCAAGGTTGTTCACGGTAGCGAAATTGTTCACGTTAGCGAATATGAAAACTTAAACCAAAACTTATGCAGCGCAGTCGCTGTAACGTATTTTGCATCAAATTTTTATTCTTCATATCATTTGTAACAACAAAAACTTTAAAAGAAACAAAAAAACTTCTTCACAAACTATAAAAAATTGAAAATAAAAATACAGTACAACTTCGATAGTCCGGACATGCGCCAGTTATTCGGACGCTTTTACATTTCGGACAATTTAAAATTTTTACCTTTACAATCCGGACAAATTTTTTTTTATGCAAGAAAAAAAATTAAATGCCGTTGTTTTACCGTTTTTACCTCGCATGTTTTGTTATTCCCACTTTGATTCACATCTCACACTGTCATTACTAATTTCGTACCAAGTGCCATATTTTTAAATAATAAACGCAAACATCAAACACTAACTTTATAGAAAAAGTTTGATATTTTACAAAGTCTTAATGAGGGAAAAACTATTAGGAAAAATATGAGTTTTTTATGAAGGCGTGCATCAATATTGTATATTTTCTAAAGTTATGTCAGGAACTCCGATTTGAATGAAGCTACATTCTAAGTATTGATTGAAAATAACATTACAAAAAAAATTTTATGTTGAATTTAATGTTTAAATTTGAAAAACATCAGAATAAAGTTCGTAGTTTCCAAAGTTATAGCGGGAATTTCGATATGAAAGCACATGCATTCTTAGGATTGATTGAGGAATAACATATAAAAAAATAAAAAAAAAAACAGAAGAAAGATAATAATGGTATTCCTGAAAACTTGAAAAACCTTGAAAACTTGAAAAACCTTGAAAACTCGAAAAGCCTCGAAAACTGAGAACATTTTCGAGCCTCAAAAATAATTTGTATGAAAAAAAGTTTACGCAACTCTCGAATACTTTCGAGGCAAATTTGATATGAGCCAGAAGAGCGCAATTGTTCTCAAAAAGATAAAAAAGTGTCAAAAACGATAATTAAATTATGACGATTTTTCGATTTTCAAAACAAATTTTAATTCACTACAAACTTTTTATTTTGATTCAGTTAAGCAATTTTATGTTTCTATTTAAACAATATAGGTATCAGTTGATAAGTAATTTAGTAAGCTATAATATTAGTGTGAAAAAGTTTCAAATCGGTCCATCTATAATAATAAAAGAAGAATGGTTTAAAATTAATCCAAAAAAATTATTTTTTTAACAAATTAAAGTTTTTTTATTTAATTTTTTTGATTGACAACTAAGACACATGTTGATTTCTCTCATTTTCAGGCTCATATTTAACTACATACGTTTGGAAGTAAAAAGACCCGAGTTAGGCAGTTTTAGGCAACAAAAGGCGTTTCTCATTCGTTTGCACGTTCGCATAGATTGGGGTGTTCCCTTAAACAAGCTCGAAAACTTTCCAGGTTTCCATGCTTTCGAGTTTTCGCGTTTAGAGGAATACCCTTAATGAAAATATTTTGAGAATAATTTTTGTAATTAAAAAAATTAGCGTTTTAACAAATTTATTTAAATCTTTTTAATTTTTTTTTAAGTTATAGTATTTCTTTACAAAAAGGATTAAATAATATTTCATTCTATCTCCTATAGTTTTTGAGATATTTCGTTTTAAAAAATTATCAAAAATGTAAAAAAAATACCAAGTGAGCAATTATTAATAGTGTTTTGCGGCAAAGGTTAGTTTACCTGCCTATAACGCTAAAATAGTCCTGGCACTTGAACCAGTACTATTTAGGTTGTTTGATTGTTATTGCAGGCACATAAACCCACAATAACAGTGTTTAAATGAAAGCAAGGCACCTTACCAGTGGTCGGGGGTGTCTTGCTGTGTTGGCCACTAAATATCAAAAAAATGACAAAGAAAACCTTTAATATAAAATAGGTGTTGCTTTCTTTTTGAGTTGCTATGTAATGGCAAAATTTTATTTAATTTATGTCTATTATATACTTAATCGATAATTACAAATTGTGTACCAAATCATAATTTCATTAATTTAAAAATTGTGACCTACTTAAAATGCAGCCACCATAAACAAAACAAAAGCGAGCATTGACTTTAAAGAAGTTGCAATGTTTGCATTTTGTCAATAAAGCAAAAGCGAACATTGACTTCAAATAAATTGCAATGTTTTGCATTTTGTCAATACTAAACATTTTGATATGCTTAAGGGGTTGCATATGTGTAAAATATGTATGTGAGATTATAATTGAATAAGTGAAACTGAACATCCTCCCCCCGTTGAATATAATTCAACTGCTGTCGTCCAAATTGATAGCGAAGTCGGGTTTTTGCTGCCCAGTCGAACGTGGCTGAGGTGTAGGCTTTGTTGTTGTTGATGTGAATCGTCTTACTATGTGCTTTATAGCGATGAATAATATTATTATGACTGCTAAAATTAATGCTGTGCTGGCAAATGCGGTGTTCCAAGTATTTTGATGTTGTAGTTTATGTGGCAGTATAAAATTTTCTGTTGTTAATAGCATATGCAATTCAGTAAGATTTTTTATTTGGTCATCATAAAGGATACTAGTGTCATTTCTTAATACGGCTCTTATTTGCTCTGGATTGGATAACCTTTGAACACTTCCGAAACCAGTGTAGGAAGTGCGTATTGCGCTGGATATGAGATGGAATCCATCCAGTGTCAAAATACTGTTTTTGGCAACACACTGGGGTGCAATTGTGAGAATCCCCGAACCTGCCAAAGATACCTGTTGTGAGTTCTGGTCACATACGATCGTCAACCGAGTAGGAAATTTTAACGCAAATATCCATTGGTTTCGTTGTTCCGTTTGAATCCATGTTGAGTTTTGTTCAATCTTTTCTAAATTGCAGGTGGCATGTGTTTCATTTTGGAGAAGCCCAAGTTCACAGGAACAAACTTGAGATTCTTTGTGGTACCTTGGACGAGTTGTGCATACAACTTGATCCTGTTGAATGATAATACAGGATTTAATATCAGCTTGACTTAATGGTATGTACTGATCCATATGTTTGTCAATGGCAATTGTTTCCGCGCAAGGTGCAACAGTTATTAGTGTATTGTTAATTATGGTTGGAATAGGTGTCATTTTAAGTATATCAAATTGTTCTTGGATGGTCAGTGGAAGTGAAATCTGAAATACTGCATTGTCATTCGTTACTCCTCCCTTGACTGTCATGATTTTATATAACTGTATGGCGTCCTCATCTTTGACTGGTATATCCAAGTTGGCTGGCATGTGGGCCTTGATGTTTCTTAGCTCCTTGCGCAGTTGATTTACAGATAGTAAAGCTGGACTTATTTTTCCATGATGTGTGTCGGTCAATACGTCAAGGAGTGCAGTTTGCACCCGCTGTATGTTGATAATAATAAGTGTCAGTTGATCTGATAAGGATGTGAAAGTTTGGAATAGAAGGAATTGGTATTCAGACGTTTCGATGTTTTCTATTGCCTTTGTGAGGAGATTTAATTGACCTTCCACTTGCTCGAATTTCAACTTAGTAGTGTTTCGGTCTACCTTTATTAAGTTAAGAGTGGAGTCTATGATTGATGTTTTGTTTCTTAACAATCTCAATAGATAATCTTCATTGTCTTTTACTTCCTCTATAGTATGTGACATTTTTTCTGCGTAATTGGAATCCAGTACTCCAAAAAGTGAATTTGCCACATTTCCTACAAAATTTATGGCACCTCTTTTTACACGACCTGTCGGCAAAAAGGAATTGTCTAATTGAAGCACATCAGCCATATGTTGAAAATGAGATAAAGTGGTATTACAACTGCATTGTCGATTTATTCTGCCACATATATTATGAAGGAATGAAATACCATTTTTCAGTGCGATGATGTCGGTTTTTAATGGTTCTAAATCATAGTAGACAATGAGGTTCCATTGGCTTGTAGCAAGTTTGAGTCTCCCAATCTCTTCAAAATGTATACCAATATCTGAGTTAAACTTCTGTATTTTAACGTTTTGTGCTAATGCTAGTGGTAACATTAGAAGTGTAATCATAAGAGTGATCAATACGGTCTTGCTGCTGTCAACTGATGCCTTTCGTGCGCGTTTTTTTTGTAAATCATCTACCTCTTCAGAATTAACCTGTGTAAATTCCTCAGTTGGTTCAATTGGTAATGGTGACAACTTATGTATAGGTCTTTTAAGAACCCCCGACGCTGTGCGAACATCTGCTACGCGTACAGCTCCATCCTGACCATGATAAATCTTTTCAATTCTTCCTAAAGGCCACCGTAATGAGGGAGTATTGTCATCTTTTATGATAACCATTTGACCAAGCTTTGCATTTGAACTTTGTTCTTTCCACTTGTGACGATACTGAAGTTCATTCAAATATTCCAGGGACCATCGTTTCCAGAACTCTTCTTTAATATGTGTCACCAGTTTCCATCTTGTTAGCAATGAGTTACTAGTGGGTGTGGAAACTGGATCAATTGATGAATTAATTGGTTCTCCAATCAAAAAATGACCTGGTGTAAGAGCTGTCATGTCATTAGGATCATTTGACATGGGAGTTAGAGGTCGTGAATTCAAAATGGCTTCTGCTTCAACCAACGTTGTTTCAAGTTCCTCATACGTAAGGGATGCCGATGTCAAGATTTTTATGAGTAAACCTTTTGCAGATTTAACAGCTGCTTCCCATAGGCCTCCAAAGTGAGGGGAACTTGGAGGTATGAATTTAAAAGTAATGCCTCTATTGTTGCATTCTGTGGTTATCTTTTCGTTAGCTCTTTGGGATTGAAGAATATTTTTTAATTCCTGTAATTGGTTACTGGCACCAATGAAGTTTGTTGCATTGTCGCAGTATATAGTTTGGCAATGACCTCTTCGGCCAATAAATCTTTTTAAAGCTCCTATGAAGGCATCTGTTGTGAGGTCGCTAACGAGCTCCAAGTGGACAGCCTTTGTAGTGAAGCAACAGAATACTGCTACATAAGCCTTTTGAGGACGTTTTCCTCGAATTTTGTAATGTATCCAGACTGGTCCAAAGTAGTCAACACCGGTAATAATGAATGGTCGATTAGGTGTTATTCTGTCAGCAGGTAAGTTTCCCATTATTTGGGAGTACATCTTTGGTTTCGCCTTGTTACATTTAACGCACCGTTGGATGATTGCTCTAGCCATAATTTTTGCCTTGATTGGCCAAAATTTCTGTCTTGTGAATGATATGAGCGCTTGAGCTCCACAATGCATATTTTCCTTGTGTACCTTTTCCATTAAAAGCTTCGTCAATGTGTCATTGTATGGAACTAAAATTTGATGCTTGGCGTCATAATTTAATGATGAAGCTTCCAGTCTTCCTCCAACACGAATAACACCTTGCTTGTCTAGGAACGGAGAAAAGGCTGCTAACGGGCTTTGGGCCTTTACCGTTCTTTCTTTCTTTAATTCTTTGAGCTCATCGCTGAAATCATTTTTTTGAATGACCTTGATGATTGTAACAAGAGCGTCATTTAGTTCCTGTGTGCTTAGCGTCAACTCATTGCATGTTATACCTTTCATGCGTCGTATAAATCGAAGTGTGTAACCTACTACTCGTTGAAGTGTGTTGAATGAGTTTCCATGATTGATTTTGTAAATCCAATCCCTTTGTGAATCGAGTGCCACTGATGTTACATTGGATGTTGTTTGTTCATCTTTATTCATTGTTTCAGTTACGATGGAAGATTTTTGCTTCATTTCCGGACACTGTGGGTTATAAGTTAACTTGGTGAATTTAACTGGCCAATTATTTTCATTTCCATGCAAAAACAAAGGACCAAAGAACCACAAGTGACTGGCTGGCAATTTTGATGGCATTAATCCTCGTGACAGTGCATCTGCTGGGTTGTCCCTTGATGAAACGTGGCGCCACTGATCTGCCACTGTCAATTCTTGGATCTGGCTGATCCTGTTTGCGACAAACGTTTGAAGTGCAGATGATTTTGAGTTTATCCAATAGAGTACAATTTCCGAATCCGTCCAAAAGTGTATCTGTCCCTTATGATTAAGATCGTTCTTCACCCTTTTCATTAACGTTGTGCTGAGGACTGCTGCACATAGCTCCAGGCGTGGAATTGTTTGTTTTTTCAAAGGTGCCACCCGGGATTTTGAACATAGTAGTCTTACGACTGTGCGACCGTCTTTTAACGTTGCACGCACGAAAATTGCAGCTCCGTAGGCCTTTTCTGATGCATCACAAAAGGCATGAAGTTGAACAGATGATGCTACATGTTGTCCAAAAACGTGTCTTTCAAAGCTAAAATTGTTCAGTGCCTTTAAATCGTCTCGGAAGGTCATCCATTTGGAATGTAATTCGATTGGTATTGCCTGGTCCCAGGAAAGTTTTAATTGCCATAAGTCTTGTATGATGATCTTGGCTGTTACTATAACTGGGCCAAGTATCCCTAATGGATCAAATATTTTTGCAACTTCTGACGTGATTGTGCGTTTCGTGATTTTGTTTGTTGCATGAGGCGTAGATCTGATGCAAAATTTATCCTGTTTTGGTTGCCAGACTAACCCAAGTGTTTTTATGGAGGTATTATCATCATTGTCAAAATCTAAATCAATTTCCTGATCATCCTTATCAATATCTTGTAATATTTGAGGGTGGTTTGCACACCACTTGCGAAGTTTAAAGCCAACAGGTTCTAATATGCGTTTCAGTTGACTCTGCATCTCCAATACCGTTGATAGTTTATTGGATCCACTGAGACAGTCATCTACGTAAAAATTATTTTTTAAGACTTGTGCTCCCAGTTCAAATTTTTCTGTATTTTCTTCTGCAAGCTGTTGTAGGCATCTTGTTGCTAAGTACGGGGCGGATCTGGTGCCATATGTCACTGTGTTTAACTGATAATGGCGGACAGGCTCACCAGGATGATTCCTCCAAAAAATAGTTTGAAATTTCCTATCCGCTGGGTGCACTGAAATTTGTCGATACATTTTTTGAATATCGGTGCAAAAAACAAATCTTGGTAATCGGAACCGCAGAAGGATCGAAAACAGTTCACTCTGCACTGTTGGCCCAGTAAATAAAATGTCATTCAGTGATATGCCAGAACTAGTTTTACATGAGGCGTCAAACACTACTCTAAGTTTTGTACTGCTGCTATCTGGTTTCAGTACACAGTGATGCGGGATAACATAATGTGGTGTAGATTTGTTTTTAGTGGTTATCTGCTCCATATGTCCCAATTCTTCATACTCGTTCATAAATTTGACGTACTGTTCTCTGAGGTTTTGATCCTTAGATAGTCTTTTCTCAAGGGAAAAGAATCTGGTCAGTGCTATTGTTTCTGAATCTTTTAGGTTCTCAGGATCTTGTTGGAATGGTAGCCTTACCATGAAGCGTCCCAATGAGTCCCTTTGAGTGTTGTTTTGAAAGTGTGTCTCGCATAATTCTTCTGCCATAGTTAACTTTGAATTTTTAGGTTCCGGATCATCCATCTGCCACAATCGTTGAATCATTTCATCTAGATCTTCCTCAGTTTTTGTACATATGCCACATGTTGCGGCACACTCGTTCCTGTTATCAAGGTAGGAGTCGCCTACTTTTCCTGAAAAAACCCATCCAAAAACGGTATTTTGAAGTATAGGTAGATCACTTGATAGTTTGATTTGTCCAATGGTCAGCAATTGATGATAAAATTCTGCTCCCAAAAGGATGTCAATATTCGCCGCTTGGTTGAAGTAAGGGTCTGCTAGTTCAATATTTTTTGGAATTGACCATGATGATGTATCTAACGATTGCGAAGGCTGCAATGTAGTAATTTGTGGCAGAACGTATGCTTCCAATGGTTTTTGGTATCCATTTATACGGGACTGAATATTAATGTAGGCCCGCTGAGTTGAAACTTGTTTTTTCCTTCCAATTCCTTCTATGGACATTGAGGTCATCTGACCTGATACACCAAGGCGTTTTGCAAGCCTGCTAGTAATAATGTTGATTTGGGAACCAGAGTCCAACAGTACTCTGCAGGTTATCACCTTTCCATTTGCTGTATTTACCTTAATTAAAGCTGTGCTAAGTAGCACGTAGCCTTTTTTTTGGGTGTTGTTGTAGGTTGTAAGGCTAACAGGAGAGTTTGAATTATGTTCATTAGAAGATGTTGCAGCTATGTGTAGACCGTCTTTTTCCTGATGTAACAATGTATTGTGTTTTTTCTGACATCTGGTGCAAGATCTGCTATGACAATTAGAGGTGCTGTGCCCACTTCTGAGACAATTTGTACAGAGTCGATTTTTGATCACATGATTCATCCTGTCTTTAACTGAAGCCTTCAAAAATTTGGCACATGTAAACAAAAAGTGTTCTTTTTCATGACAGAATTTACATTTTTGATGTACTGTTGTTGTTAGCACTTTCATAGGTCTTTGTTTGGCCCCAATAGCCTCCATCATTTGGAACTGGGCTTCCAAAAAAGTAAGAAATTCGTTTAATTTTGGAATTTCTTTATGATTTGCAATAGTTTGCTCATATAAAATATGAGTTTCGCGATCCAACTTCTTTATTAAAATTGGAAGTAGTAGCGGATCCCATGAGTTCGTCACTACTCCCAGATTTTCCAATGCTAACAAGCATTCTTGTGTTGTATCATGCAGCTCCTTGATTGTTTTGGATGACGCTGCTGATAAGGTTGGCTGCTCCAATAATTTCGATACAAGAGTGTTTGTTAGGACTCTTTGGTTGTTGTACCGATCTTGAAGTAACGTCCAGGCTGTTGTATAATTCGCCTCACTCAATGAGAGATGTCGAATTAGCTTTTCTGCTTCTCCAGTGACGTTTGACTTCAAATACCACATCTTCTGCACATTTGGTAGCGCTTGGTTGTGAATCATTTGAAGAAATAAATCAAAAAATTGACGCCACTTCATGTAATCACCATCAAATTTTGGGAGAACAACCTTTGGCAGTGGTAGAGCTCCCCGCAAGCTTGCTGTGCTGACTTGCATTGTATCTGGATTGCTCCCTTGGTAGTTTTCCAGATCTTCAGTTAGAACGATTATCTTTTGTACCACCTCCTCTTCCAATTGGATGAACGTGGACAGGTCGTATCCTTTGGATGATGGGTCTTCCATTTGCTGCCAGATTTCATCGTTGATTTGTTCTATTTTTCCCCAAAGCTGTTTGATCGTGTTTAATTTCAGCTCACTGGAGATACGTGAATGGTTTGTTTGTGTAGATTCAGCGTTGGCCAGGTGTCTTTTTAATGTTGACAGTTGGGCTTCAAATTTTCGAATAAGCCCCCTTTGCTGCTGGTCAGCATCATCTGTACGTGTGTCATCTGGACCTTGGATGTTCTGCGTATGTTGCTGACTGCATGCTGTAGTTGTATGCTGACTAACTGCAGACCTTTGTGGAATCACCGATTTCACTGAGTTAGTTGCGTCTATCTTTGCAGCTGCTTCCTCGAAGATTTTTGTGTAAGTTTCGACTACTTCGGCTATTTGGGTGTAATAGTCCTTTGAAAAGTAGTCGTGTTCCAATGGGAGGTCGTTCAATATGCGGATTTTTGTATCTGTTTCCTCAAACTTTTCCCATGCTTGGCTTATTCGCCGTAAACGCTCTTGAAAGTAATTTGATGTCCCTTTCCGTTCTGAGGAATCCTTTTTAAAGTTCCTCACTACGCTTTGGATTTCTTCTCCAAGGGATTGCTGGATCTTTGCCAAGCCGTTGAACACCATCATGAATAGATGAAAACGAGTTGTTTACTGGTAGTAGATGGCTGCTGTGTCCACCTTTGGATTAGTTAGGCTGGATTGTCTTGATGCAGACTGTATCCTGGCCAAAATGTGTCACCGTTTTGCTGATGACTGTTGAATGATCAGATGGCTGCTGTGTCCACCTTATGCTGACTGTTGAATAATCAGATGGCTGCTGTGTCCACCTTATGCTGACTGTTGTATGATCTGATGGCTGCTGTGTCCACCTTATGCTGACTGTTGTATGATCTGATGGCTGCTGTGTCCACCTTATGCTGACTGTTGTATGATCTGATGGCTGCTGTGTCCACCTTATGCTGGAATCACGTCGGGGTCACCAATGTTTTGCGGCAAAGGTTAGTTTACCTGCCTATAACGCTAAAATAGTCCTGGCACTTGAACCAGTACTATTTAGGTTGTTTGATTGTTATTGCAGGCACATAAACCCACAATAACAGTGTTTAAATGAAAGCAAGGCACCTTACCAGTGGTCGGGGGTGTCTTGCTGTGTTGGCCACTAAATATCAAAAAAATGACAAAGAAAACCTTTAATATAAAATAGGTGTTGCTTTCTTTTTGAGTTGCTATGTAATGGCAAAATTTTATTTAATTTATGTCTATTATATACTTAATCGATAATTACAAATTGTGTACCAAATCATAATTTCATTAATTTAAAAATTGTGACCTACTTAAAATGCAGCCACCATAAACAAAACAAAAGCGAGCATTGACTTTAAAGAAGTTGCAATGTTTGCATTTTGTCAATAAAGCAAAAGCGAACATTGACTTCAAATAAATTGCAATGTTTTGCATTTTGTCAATACTAAACATTTTGATATGCTTAAGGGGTTGCATATGTGTAAAATATGTATGTGAGATTATAATTGAATAAGTGAAACTGAACAAATAGTATGACGTGGCACCTCCAATACGAGGCAAAAACGTTAAATGTTATATTTAGTGTACTATACGAGTGATCTTAAATAAACTTGATGCTGATATGTCGGTTACTATAAGCTTCAAAATTAATTCGATTTCGACGGGATTGTATCCGTGGGCGTAGCACCTCCCATTCAATGAAAAAACATTAAACGTTATAAGTCCTAATAAAATTTGACATAGAGATATCGGTAACCATAAGCTTTTATATTAAATGGTATTTGACGGGATTGCATCAGCAGGCGTGGCACCTCCCATGTTAACAAAAAGTTCTAAGCGGGACATTTTTTAATTTTTAAAAAATATTTTTAGGCTATTTAAACTTTCGACTTCTTTCAATTCTTTTCGACTTCCTTTACCGTATTCGTCATTCTCAATATTTTATCGACTTTTTAGCCTTTTTCAGCTGTTTCAACATTCTTTTCAACTTCTTTCAACTTTTTTCAGCATTTTTTTTCGGCTTTTCAACCCTATTCAATATTTTCTTAAATATTTCCGACATATTCAATGTCATTCAACTTTTTTCAATATTTTTTCGAGTTTCAACCGTTTCACTTTCTTCAGTAGCGATTTTAATTTATTTCAGACTAATTCAAAATTTTTTAAAATGTTCCATATTTTTTTCAATTTCATTTCAACCTCTTTTAAATATTTTTGACATTTTCCATATTTTGTGGATATTTTTAACTTCTTTCAATTTATTTCAACTGTTTTCAACCTTATTCAACATTTTCGAGTTTTTCAACCTCTTTCAACTGTGTCAATAATTTTCAACCTCTTTTAAATTTTTTCAACATATTCCATATTTTTTCGACCTTTTCAACCTCATTAAACTTTTCTCGACTTTTCAACCTCATTCACTTCTTTCAAGATTATCATCTTTTTGGAGATTTTCAACCTCTTTCAACTTTTTCAACACTTTTCATATATTATTGATTTTTTCAGCCTCGTTCAATTTATATCGACGTTTTCAACTGTTTTAACATTTTTCAACTTTTTTTAACAATTTCTTTGTTTTTTCGACTCTTCAGCCTTTTTCACCAGTTTCAAAATTTTTTCAACTCCTTTCAACTTCTTTCAACTTTTTTCAATCTGTTCAAATATTTCACCAATTTTTTGTTTTGACGTTTTCAACATTTTCCATAAGTTATCAACCTCTTGAAACTTTCTTAATTTTTTTCGGCTTTTCAACCCTTTTCAATATTTTTTATAGATTTGCAATTATTCAATCTTATTCAACTTTTTTCAACGAATTGCATATTTTTTCAATTTTTTCAACCTCAAAACGAAAAACGAAAAATAATTACAGAAATGAGAAAAATAGACTTCCAAATCAACAGCTTTATCAGTAAACAATTCCTGTTCCATTAAAATTTTATGAGCATCTGCTAACGAGTTAACTACGTTAAGTTAGCAGGGAGCAAAGCTATTAAGTGATTAGGTAGTTAAACTATTTAATAGACATTCTATTTGCTTCCGTTTTTAGAAAGCTTTTCAGATTTAAGTCACTTATCTTTAGTTTAATGGTATAATTTATATTTATTTCTTTGTATAAGTTTCTAACAAATTACTTTGATTAAGATTACTTTTTAAGATACTCCACTCTGTTGGCTGCTCCCTGCGTACAATATTCAATGCAGGCCCCCTTAAAGTATTCAGATTGCAGTTAAAAATCATCTTTATTTCGTTTATATCAAAACAATTCAATTCAATGACTACTAGTACGGGAGGTAGCGTTGCATTTCGGAACGTCATTTCCTCCAGCTTCATTTTTTTTGCAATTGTTAGTTTAAGTTAGGCTGATAATGGAAATAAACGTCAGTCACCAGAATCGTGGTGGGTCTGGTTGTGAGAGGCCGACGAAAAAAGTTTCGCTCAATAACTCGAAAAGAAAACCACAAGTAAAAAAATTATGTTAAGACCAATATTGTAGAGCAGATGAAAATATATTGATGTCATGTCCGAAAACTTTCGATTTGACCCACTTTTCATTGTTTTAAATTTTTTAACGACCATCTCTATTTTGGAACAGATAAGGTTTTTATTGAAAATTTTATATTGACATTACTCTTTCAAATCTAAAAACCATTTTTTTCGCCCAAAATAAGGATTTTCGCCCAAAATGTAGTATTGTTTGGAAACTTTAAAATGGTGAAAGGAGGGTCAAATCTTATCGTATGGAGCTTTTTCGGACATGAAACATATTTAACATATTTTTCTACATGTGGCTTACTTTCCGAGTTGTCCAGCAAAAATTTTTTCATCGGTCTTACAACCAGACCCACAACGATTCTGGCGACTGACGTTTATTTTCATTATCAGCCTACTAACAATTGCAAACAAAAATTAAGCCGGAGGAAATGATCTTCGAAAATGCAACGCTGCTTACCGTACTATACGTCTTCAATACTAGAAACATTGAGCGCCAATTCTTCTTTTTTTCCATCATACATTTAACCGAATTCCGGCGTACGACGTAAATACCGCTAGCATAAAATTTTTGCTGTGAAAATCGTATGGGATAAGAGAGCGCAACTTTTTACTCTCTCTACCGCGACGGTAAAGTTAAAACCGTCAGCCGTCGCGGCACTTATAGCTTAAACAGAATTCCGGCGTACGACGTAAATACCGCCAGCGTAAAACTTTTGCTGTGAAAATCGTATGGGAGAAGAGAGCTCAACTCTCTACTGTCTCAACGGCGACGGTAAAATTAAAATGAAATCTAATTCTACCGTCAGACGTTGCGGCATTTACGCCGGATTTCTGTTTAATACATCAAACGGTGGGATTGTTTTTAAGCTAAGCAAAATTAACTCTCTTTACTCTTTACTATCCATTTTTGAGTTTTTTTATAGAAAGAGAACTAAAATTTTTTTGATGTCTTCAATACGCACATGCTTTTACTTTATGTCTTTAGAGATAGGAATTTGGTTTAATGTCATCCAACATGCAAAACCCGAAATACTAATCACGCAATGTAACAGTTTAAATTTGATTAAATTAAACGTATACCTTCTTATTTTAAGTCAATTTGCTTTTTTTTTGTTTTGTTTTAGTTATATTTATTTCTTATTTATATTTGTTTGTTGCTCTTATCTTTTTCTTAACTATTTAAATAGTATTTGTTTGCCATATCATATTAACTATTTTCAATGAATATTGATACATCTTAAATTTAAGAATTAGCTACGCTATGCATTTGTGATTTCTTATTTAGTCTTATTTTAATTAGTGCTTCACCGAGGCTGCGAGGCAACCTCGTTCTACGAGGCGAGAACGAGGCGAAAAATAAATTTGCCTCGCTCGACCGAGGCGAGGCGAGACACACCTGCACCTCGCCTCGCCTCGCCTCGCCTCGCCTCGCCTCGCCTCGTCAAAACCTCGCCTCGCCTCGGTAAAAAGCGAGGTTTTATGAAAATGAAAAAATTTATATATGTATCAGGCCTGCATATGTACATTCAACTAGCAAAGCCCGACACGCGGTGCTACGCCTCAAGAAATGAAATAAAATATGTGGTTTTATTTTGGGTACCTGAAATTATAGAAATCCGCAGAGACATCCAGGCAGACAAAACCACTGTTGACCAGTGTTATCAACTACTTGGCACAGGTGAATAAAACTTTTTTTTATATATCAGTAACTATATGACGTAGATGGATAAGATTTGATACATATAATTATTATAGTTTGTAAAAGGTTCGTAGTTTAGTTTGATTTGGAAAAAATGGGCAATGCCATGCCGTCCCATATAAGAAAAGAATTAAATTGATCATATCTCACTAATCATCATATATTATTCAATCCACCAAAAAAAAACACATATGTTATTTCATTTCTTGAGGCGTAGCAACGTGTGTCGGGCTTTGCTAGTTGAATGTACATATGCAGGCCTGATACATATACAATGAAATTCCCCATAGCCGGACTTCCACCGTCGCAGTATTTTTATCCGGTTATGGGAGATGTCCGCTTATGGAAGAGGAACAAACTAATTTTATTGAATTTGTTGAACAAATTTACGCTTATCTCTGGAATGGCGCTTTGATTTTCAAATTGTACTTCATTAGTGTTATATTCAGTTAACAAATGTTGATTGATTTTCGAAAATTCATCAAAACCAGTGAACGAAAAAGTCCAACTCTACTCAACACTTCTGACATTAATGTGTAGGTATATTAGCATTATTAGGGGAACCACCAAATTCGTTGCTTTTAAAATAAAAACGAATTAGAATTTGTAAAAAAAGGAAGTAGTAAAAATTTAATTGAATTATTTAATTCTGTCCGTTTAAAAGAGATATTTTGATCAAAATGACACAGAATATAGTGTCCGCGACCGGTTATTGGAGCTTCCGGCTATCGGAATTGATTTTGTATGGAAAAGTTAATGAAAAGTGAGTGTCGCCGAAATATGTCCGGTTATAGGAGCTGTCCGGTTATGGGGGTTGTCCGTAATGGGGAATTTCATATAAATTTTTTCATTTTCATAAAACCTCGCTTTTTACCGAGACGAGGCGAGGTTTTGACGAGGCGAGGCGAGATATGTGATGGCAAGTTCTCGGCTGAGAACGAAGCGAGGCGAGACTCAAATATATAAAACGAGGCGAGAGCGAGAACAACTCGAATCTCGCCTCGCCTCGTTCTCGGTGAAGCACTAATTTTAATGCTTATCTTAAGTCAATTTATTGTATTTAAGCTCGATGTTTAATTAATCGCACACACAACAATTTTATTAATTTCGGAATTGGTTTTTCTAAAGTAGGGATGCAACCGATACCGATACGGTTACCGATATATCGGTATATTCCGATAACGGCGATATTTATTTGACGATAAACGGATACACCGATATATACAAAAAAATGTTCCTGGAAGCATTAGGCGACTACTAGAGCAACGAGTTGCAGTACAAGCTTGTTTGCCACGCATAAAATGCAAAGTAGATTTTTGAACTGACGAATGGATCAGGATGGAGTAGGTGGTTAACATCATGAAATATTTTGAAGAGGTTACAAAATCAATATGCAAAGCCCTTGCTGGATTATCCGACGCTATTCCGTTAGTTGACAGTCTTCGAAAAGTACTGGAGGAGATCAAAGGCAAAGAAAACCAGCCGGTACTCCAGCAAGTAGCCGCCGATCTTTTATTGGCTCTAGAAAAATGATTTAATTTTGGAAAGTGAAGAATTTTATTATTTAGCAACGGCGCTTGATCCTCGATATAAACTATGAACATTCCAATTGCAGTCTACTATTTCTTACCTCTATATTCCGAAACCTCTTCAGAAACAGTTACGTTCCAACCTAGTACGAGTTCTGAGCCAATTACAAGAAGGGGGATATGGAGTGTTTGTGAAAATATTACTAAGGAATCTGAAGAAAAAGAATCATTGTCCTTTTTGTGCTCCGATACTTTCAAAGAAGAAATTGAGAGATATTTTCGATTTCCCAGCATTGCAACCGTTTTTGGCGTAATGAGGTTTTGCACCCAAATTTAAAAAAAATGACACAAATGTATTTCAGTTTTCAAATGAATTCTGTCGTATCCGAGCGACTGCTTTCATCGTCAGGTCTAATCCAAACAATGTTGCGGTATCGCATTTCCCCGCATAACTTGAGGATGTTGTGCTTCCTACATAAAAACCTAGTTAGTGTTAATTTTAATTATTATCTTTTATACTTTTACTGTTGATTTATTTATAATGATTTTGCAACTTTGCATCATAGTCAATCATTATTTAAATCTGGTTAAATTTGTCGGCATGTGTTATTTACGTCATAGTTAATTTATTGTTAACAGTTTATTGTTAAAATTCATCGCTGTGTTTTTTCATGAGTGACAACCGTAAAAGATTCAGCGGGGTGAGTACCGCAAACGGGCGGTAGAAAAATCGAAGAAAAATGAAGATGCCTTAGCAAAAACTCCAAGGTTAACTAAGTACATTCTTCAAAAAAACAAATTCCGATTCAGTTAAAGAAGAAACTTCGAGAACTCATAAAGATCTAGCAGGTATTGTTGTCATTTATTTATTCGGTCCATTCACCAGCTGACTTATAGATTGGCATCTTATCAAAATGATCATATAATTGTAATAAAAAATATATATTGCATTGTAATATAAATCTTGCTTTTACGCAGAAATCATTAAAAAAATCTCAAAAATACCAAAAATATTGTTGGAAATCAATAAAATCTTTTATAAGCTAACAAAGAAAAAAATTTGAAAATTCGTGGAAATTCGGAGATAAAATTTTTCAGAGTTTAGCAATAATTTTTCTACAAAAAACCAAAACTGACTGTAATAAAATAAAATATTTGCTCCCAGAAAGGTGCATTTTATTGATTGAGAAACTTATCGTACCAAACTTATTCCACCATTGAATAATTTTTTTTGGGAAGGGCGTCCATTTTTGCAACTGCCTATGGGCGGAAAATTTCTAAATCCGGGCCTGTTCCCATGCCTAATCTGACTAGGCTAAACTTACAAGGGTTGTACAAATTTTTATAAGTTTTTTTCTGAATTGAATACGACAACATGAACAACTCAAACCCTAAACGCTTAAGTCTCCCCCCATCTTCTTACGTGAATGCAACTCAAAAGCACTTAACCCTGCACCAGTCGATGGTAACAAAATATGTGGACCGTCTATGGAGTACAATTGTACCGCAGTATATTTATATGGGAAACCAAACCATACTTTTCAGTGGCTAAAATTATGCCCCACGTGGTCCAACTCAACATAATACCTCAACACACCAATTTGGTTTTCGCAAAAAACATGGAACTATAGACTAAGTTCACAGGATACTGCCCTGCAGTGTTTCCGTAATATAGCCCCAGCCTTTGACAATGTGTGACATGAATTACTTTTACACAAGATAAAGAAATTACTTTCTAAAAATACACGTGCTTTATTAAAAATTTGTTAGTTTTAAATTTGTTAAATTTTTTTTCGTTATCGTATCTAATACCAGTCCATTTTTTAAGTTTTAATTTGGTGTAATTGAGTTCAGCAGATATTATTAAATTGCTTTTTGATTTTAATATTCGCAATTAAAATAAATTGTTAAAGTATCAAGATACTGGGTTATTGAACTGCAACAATTATTTATATGCACAAATTAAGGAATCATAAATAGCGTTGTACATACTACATTGTAACATGATTGACTTTGATTACAATTTAGAACAGTTTTCAATAAAATGTTATCGCCTGAGATTAAATATATGAATATTTTCTCAATGCTTAGCAAACAGTATGTATTTATATCCACGACGTCATATTCTGGTTTTAAATTCACTCATGACCTCCATGTTCTGAGGACTTGGTTTGCTAGGCCTAAGTTAATTGCTAGCAATAAAACTAAACTAATGTAATTTAGTCATTATGTACAAGAATAACCATTCACTGACATTATATTTCACTCGTCATGTTGTAAGGTGTAGCTTTAGCTGTTTTAAAATTGAAACAGTAAAATGTTTTAAGTATCTTGGGGTACTCATTGACCATCAACTGAGTTGGACTGAGAGTGTCTTTCATTTAAAACAGTACATGCTTTCAACTATCAGATATTTCTCTAATTCCACCCATAGAAATTTTTACTTTTTCATATGCCAATCAAAACTTCAGTATGGCATAAGTTGTTGGTGTGGTGCCTCAATAAATAGGGTTCGACCACTTCTAACCCTTCAAAGGTGCGTGATTTGGAAACTATGTAATTTAAATCGTCGAGCACATACGATGGAATTTTTCAGGCTATTAGGAATTCTTCCTATAAGATAACTTTATTATTTTAAAGCTTTCAAAATCTTTAACCTTAGATCGGGTTATACGCATAGTCGCGTCTCTGACAATTATAGCTTACGTAATAACTTTCGCTCTGTTGTCAAAATTCCTTTTGCTCGGACAACTCATTTCCGTAAATTCGACACCTTTGTGGCTTGAAAATGTTTAATAGCCTTCCTTATTGTATTCGTGTTATAAGAAATTTATCCGCATTTTTCAAAAATGTTAAAGCCTTTCTTTTAAGTTTCAACCATTTTGAAATCGAGATTTTTCTGAGACCTTCACTGTAATTGTACTTATGCGAATGTTTCGTTTTGCTTATATGATAATTTTCAATCTGTATTTGCCACTCATATACTTTAAAATAATATGTAAATTTTTTGTGTTTTTTTTTCTCTTAATATCTGCATTTTTATTTTGTATCTTATATTTCTTTAAAAACATCCTAATTTGAATTGAATCTCCATATTTAGAAATTATTATGTTGTTACCCCACAACACTTTATATATTCTTAAATTATGTTTAAAATTACATTTTAAACTATATTATTTACTTTTATATTAAATGTCATAACCTTTTTTTATATAAAAATGCTATTGTGAATTCTTGAATTAAATCTTTTGTAAAATTATTGTATAAAAAAATGCATTAATAAAAATCAAATCAAAGTTTCGGATTGTTCATACAAAATTCTAAAACAATCAGCATTTCCTTAAGCTAATTAAAATGAATTTGATTGAAAAAAGTTAAAAACTAAAGAAAAAATTTAGTAGTTTGCATTTGTAAAAAATTCTGAAACGCATAATTCGAATCCGGCCTTAGGGTAAAAGAGAGTGTTGCCAAGTGGTCGGCCAAGCCCGGAATTTCATGCCAATTCCGGGGGTTTCTGGTGGGAATTCGAATTTTGGCAGGAATTGGAAGATTTTTGTGACATGAATTAGAAATTTTTTAACATCTATGGGATAAAGACCTCATTGCAGAGTTCGATCGATTCGTGAAATTTTTAATGAGTATTCCTGCATCGTCTTGCACTAATGAGACGAGTTTTTCAACTTTTAAGAGACTGAAATTGTAAGTGCTTTCAACGATGGGTTAAAAACGTTTGGTTCATCGTTGGTTAAGCGGTACCTGGGTAACTGGGAAACCTCTACTAGTGAGACTCACTTCAAAGTCCCAGCACTTTTGCATCAAAATACCTCTATTACTGGGATTATTAAACCTCTATATCTGGGATATGAATTTTGAAGTTTTGTGCGTTTTCGCCTCTATAACGTGAGCTTTTCCCTCTATAACTAGGACCGTTTAGAAATAACCTCTATAAGTGGGAAATAATATTAATGTATGCATAATTTGTTATTTTGAATTTGAATATGCACTTTTTATCGGTCTGAGTAGGCTGTGAAATGGTTATTTTAATAAAATTTCATAGAATCATTGACTTAAGTAGGCTGTAAATGGTCATTTACAAATGATCATTTACATAAAATTTGTTTTTTTATTGAAGATTTTTCCCCTCTAAATAACAAAAGTTGGGATGCAACCGATACCGATTCGATTACCGATATATCGATATCGACGTTATTTATTTGCCGATAAACCGATACACCGATATATACAAAAAAATGTTCCTGGAAGCATTAGGCGACTACTAGAGCAACGAGTTGCAGTACAAGCTTGTCTGCCATGCATAAAATGCAAAGTAGAACTTTGAACTGACGAATAGATCGGGATGGAGGAGGTGGTAAACATCTTGAAATATTTCGAAAAGGTTACAAAATCAATAAGCAAAGCCATTGCTGTATTATCCGAAGCTATTCCGTTAGTTAACACTCTTCGAAAAGTACTGAAGGACATTAAAGGCAAAGGAAACCAGCCGGTACTCCAGCAAGTAGCCGCCGATCTGTTATTGGCTGTTGAAAAAAGATTTAATATGGAAAGTGAAGAATTTTATTATTTAGCAACGGCGCTTGATCCTCTATATAAACAACGAACATTCCAATATAAAAATAATAAAATTAAAAAATATATAAAAAATTGAATTCTTCTATTACTTATGGCTGTTGATTTATTTATAATAATGGTATTCATCTAAATGCTGTGGCGGACACGACCAGCTGAAGTTTGTCCATGTGAACGCCTAAAAGAGTGCGTTCAGAAAAGACAGAAACTAGAAAAGCTGAGGGCAGCCAACTGAAAAAAAAAGAAAAAATGAAAGAGAAAAAGAAATGAGGTTCCGGCGAGCTTGTTCCGCCTTCTTGGATTTTTGGACAGCAACGAGGGAACATTGATACTCTAAAAAAATAAAGCTGAATAAGAAAAACTTAAAAAATTAAAGCTAAATAACAAAAACTCAAAAAAAAGCTGAAAAGGGAAAAATCAAAAGAACCATAAGAAAAAAAAAACGAAAATTTAGGTATTATTGTTGCCATATTCGGGTCGAGTGCAAAAACGCACATGCTTGCAGAGGTACTGCAAAGGACCGCCAGCGGAGCGCCATATAACTAAAAAAATCCAAAAAGAAAAATAATTAAAGAAAATCCTGAAAAAAGGAATCATAACTAAGAAAATCTAAAAAAAGAAGAATAATTAAAGAAAATCCTGAAAAAAGGAATCATAACTAAGAAAATCTAAAAAAAAAGAATAATTAAAGAAAATTCTGAAAAAAGGAAACAATTAGAAAAATCTAGAAGAAAAGTTTATAAGAAAGTAGGGAAAAAAAGTAAAATAAATATAAAAACCTGAAAGTAAAACTAAACATAAAAACCTAAAAGTAAGAAAACTAAAGAAAAGCCTAAAAGAAAAAAGGTTTTCAGTTGTGGAAATGTGTAAAATGGCAAAATTTAGAAAAATTGCCTAAAAATAACAAGAAGAAAGGGACATGAATGTATAGTGCTGCATGATTGGGGGAGCACCTGCAATAAAAGAAAACCTAAGATAAAAGAAATTAAAAAAAAAATAAAAGAAAAATCTAAAAACAAGAAAAGTGAAACTTAAGAAAAGACAATGTAAAGAAAAAAAAAACAAAAACTAAAATATCAGAATAAAAACATTTTTTTGAAGTGAGAACTTCTTTAGGCACGTTGTGCGGGTGAGGAAAAATGTATAAACTGGCGACAGGACACCGACATTCATGACGTCACAATGACAATATTTTTAAAATTATGTAGCATGCTTTAAGGGTATGTTGATAGATCAGTAGCCAAGACAACAACCATGTGATGACGTCATGGTTGTTGGTATATGGTAATTTTAGAAATTTGCTGCGTGCTTTTGGGCGTATGCATAAATTGAGTTACGACACAGGATGACACTGGATTTTAAAAGCTGAAAACTTGACATTAGCTTTCCTCCACGTCATCACCGACACAGGATGACACTGGATTTTAAAAGCTGAGAACTTGACATTAGCTTTCCTCCATTTATTTTTTCTTTACTGGTGTGAAAGAGACAGCCATGAGTTGCTTGGTGTGGTGAAAATTATTCCATAAACATTACAAAACATCATGAAAACAAATTTCAATTGTATTATTTTAAGTTCTCACTTCTGTCGGCACTCCCAGAGTGCAACCCGCCGTTTTTTTTAAAGAAAAAAAGAAAACAACCATAATTTAAAAGATTATCTAAAACCAAAGAAAATTAAAAAATAAATTTAAGAAAATCTAAAAATAATAAAATAAAAAAATTAATTAAAAATAATCAGAAATTAAAGAAAGCCTAAAACAACAAAAGTAAAGAAAAATTTTAAAATATACCCCAAGGCAGCAATTCCTGACGGCCAGCTCAGCCAGTGACGAGTTCCAGTTCTTCATCATCCGTTTATCATAAACCTCAACAGCAGCAGCTTCTAGAAAATCGAGACAAAAAGCAAGTATGCATAAAATTATGGCTGCAAGAAATTTTTAAATAGTATTTGGAAAATAAATTGAAATTTAAGTTAATGAAATCATTTTTTAATCTAAGATAATTTAAAAACATGTAAATTTTTGTGAAGTAGCTCTTTGTGTTGTACTATTTGTTGTGTATTAAAAAGAAAAGAAAGAAAAGAACAAGACCCAAAAAAATTATAGTAGGGTACATTTCGCACTAGGTTATTTTTTTTTGAGAAAACTTCCAATTTCGAAGTAAAGACAGGAATTGAGGCTTATTTACCTGTTATTTGGCGCCAGGTGATTAGGGACAATAGGCACAGGAAAATTCGGAAAAAAATCTGAAAGAAATTATAGAAAAAAATAACCTAAAAAGAAATTTAGCCCAGTCAAAATAGACATTTAGGTTTGCAATAATTCGCATAGAGCTGAAAATTGGTACAGGTCTTAAATAGACTATTACAAATAAAATGTCAAAAGTCCCCGCCGATCCTGCTTCTGCAAAAAAATTTTTATTCAAGGTCAAACTGAGAAATATCGGTTTTTCGCATATTTCTCTTAAACGGTAAGCGCCATTGTAAAAGTTGGTTTGAAAAAGTTGTAGATCATGCAGTTTTCCACAAAAATGTCCAATTTCATCGTGCTTGGCACCAAATTAAAGGTATTAAGATGACAAATAAACATATATAATTAAATATTCCATTGAGTAAGCGGCTCAAGAGATATCGATGAAAAGAGGCCAGATTTAAAAAAAAATCAAATTTTACATTTGCTTCTGTGGCCACGGAAAAATAGAAATAATAAATAATATATATATATTATATATATATATAATATAATAATAAAAAAAGAAAATTGATTGCAAAATGACAAAGTTGGAACCGAATGAATGAATAATTCCAAGTCCTTATTTATTTTTTTTTAATTTATTTCTGTTTCTCCGTGGCCACAGAATCAAATGTAAAATTTGATTTTTTTTAAAATCTGGCCTCTTTTCATCGATATCTCTTGAGCCGCTTACTCAATGGAATATTTAATTATATATGTTTATTTGTCATCTTAATACCTTTAATTTGGTGCCAAGCACGATGAAATTGGACAATTAGAGATCAAGATATAGATTTTAAAGTGAAAGAAGGTCGAAAAAATTAAAAAACCACAATATCTCGAAAACTGTGCCATTCAAATAATTTTTATTTTCATTTCCGAACTCAGCAGGAAAAACTACATAAGAAAAGTAACTTCTTATCAATGGAACATTTTGAGTGTAAACTAGTGTAGTTATCTCAAAAAAAATGTAGAATACGACTTTTCCAACTTTTGAAATCAATATATCTCTAGAATAGTAGTTCGTAGAGAAAAATAATAGGAACCATTTTTGTGGAAAACTGCATGATCTACAACTTTTTCAAACCAACTTTTACAATGGCGCTTACCGTTTAAGAGAAATATGCGAAAAACCGATATTTCTCAGTTTGACCTTGAATAAAAATTTTTCCAGAAGCAGGATCGGCGGGGACTTTTGACATTTTATTTGTAATAGTGTATTTAAGACCTGTACCAATTTTCAGCTCTATGCGAATTATTGCAAACCTACGCCTTTTTTTACGTCTAATTTGACTGGGCTAATTATAGGAAAAATGAAAAGATAAATGATATAACCAGAAGATATTTTGAAATTAAACTCGAGTATACAATCCGAAATGTTAAAGAAGATAATTTAAATAAAGGGTATTGTAAACGAAATAAGAAGTTTAAATTAAATATAAGGTGCGTTTTATTCGCCAAGTCGCTATCTATGTACGAATAAAACGACAAGTTGCTAAGTAGCCTTAGAGCTGACTTGGTAGCACTTGCTACGTCAGATATGTCATTTATTTGTGTTTTTGTTTTGAAAAATTAATTGAATGAATTTGTGTTATTTGTGTTTTTGCTGCTTTGAAAAATTATTTGAATTGAATTTAAAAAAAGAAAAAGAAAGTGAATGTTTTCCGTTAAATTCAAATTTTTTTTCCGTAAAATTCAATATTTTTTTTAATTTCAAACTTCATAATTGACAAAATACAAAATCACAATAGACAAAACACAAATTCTCTGGGTAGCACTGGCATTTAAGAAACTTGCTTGTATACTTAGCAACTATAATTTTAGTCGCTAAGTCTACGATTTTGTTTTTGTTTTCCCATACAATTATCGTTGCTAGCTAAAGATATCTAGCAGAGGATGGCGAATAAAACGCAGCTATAATTATCCGAAATATATTAAAAATTTTGTAATTATTATACTATATAAAAAAAAAAGTATATAATAAGAATAACAATTAAAATGTAATTTTGTTAACAAACCTTTCACTTACCTATACTTTACCTATACCTTACTTATACCTTACCTTTACACTTACCTTTCACTTACTCATACCTTACCTTTCACCTTCCACTGCATTACCTTAACAAAAAAATATACTTACCTTCTCCTAAACTTATAAATACACATATATACTTACAGTTAAAACTATCAACTTACCTTAAGACTCACCTGTTCCCAAATTTATTTATATACTTACCTGTTAATACTTATTGCTCGACTTATACTTACTGTATACACTTGTGTTTGTGCCGATCCTTTATGTTGTATGTACTGTGTTAAAGCATTTAAGATTGTATAAGATAGTATGATTTAAATTTAAGAATATTAAATTTAAATGTATACACCTTATGCAAAATATTAGATTAAAATATATCTGTAATTTAAATTTAAGCATAATTTAAATTTAAATATACAAGATTTCATTAATCCAAATAAGTCAATTCCTGTGTTTAAATGTTAAATTTAATAAATTAAAAATAACATGAAAATCGAATTTAAAAACTTAATTTAAATTTACTCTAAAAATAAAGAAAAAAAGGAAGAAATTTAATTTTGAATAAATATTTAATTTTAAGAAATTATTTCAATTTGTTTTTGAAAAATTAATTAATTTTAATTTAAATAATTTTCTTTATGTGATATATTCCTTGTGTATTAAATAAAAATAAAAAAATGTTTTTGTGTAATAGTAAACTGTGAACGTCTTGTTAATCAGTAATGGAGTAGAGTCTATTTTCAGATTAGGATGCTGCAGCGAGAGGCATAACTGACGTAAGTAAGGGGCAAATTTAAAAAAAAAGTATTGGCTGACTTCTAAGTTAGCGGGTGGGACACATTGGTGCAATAATAGCAGCACCATGTAGATTCATTTGAAAATAATTTCGCTTCGGAAATGTCACGTCGTCAACGCGCTCTTTTTCTTTTCTTTCTTCTTATTCTATAATTTTGTCTTTCAATTTTTATTAATTCGACACGAGTTTGAAACTTTTATTATGACAGTTAGAGAGCATAAGAACCCCCCATTTTCTGGCGAGCTCAGCCGAGCAAGAAATTTTAATCGTGTCAGCTCTTCTAGACCCTAACCGTTATAATGCACAGGTTTGCACAATTGTGCAAATAGGCAACTTTGCGCGATGTGTTTTAAGAATGCCCCATCGCATATTTGTGCACTTTGTGGCAGTTGTCATTTTTAGTGACAGAAATCGTATGGAAAAGAGAGTGACAAATACAAAATTTGTAAACAATAAATTTGTGCTGAAAAAATCGTATAGAAAAAGAGAGTGACAGATTTGCACAACTACCAGCGACCAAATTGTTATGCAAACTTGCACAACTTGTTCAAAAAACTTTCCATACGATTTTTGACAGTTCGTTTGCACAGGGTTCAAAAGTGCACAACTTGCACAGTTTGCGAGGGTTTTGAACAGTTAAATGAATACCTCTAATGATTTTACAACTTTGCGTCAAAGTCAATGCTTCTTTAACATCCGTGTCAGTCTCTGCGACAAAGTTTTTATAAATATCGGTATCCGTATTAGTATCGACGTTAAATTTTTATGATTATCTGTATCAGTATCGTATCGGCCAAAACACGTATCGTTGCATCCCTAAAAAAAGGTTCATCTTGATCTCTCTTAATGTGAAATCCAATTGCAAACCTGGATATTTGGGAAACTGTGTAAATTGGAACCTCTTTAATTGAGACAAAAACTTTGTTCCCTTGGAGATTCCAGTTATCCATATTTCACTGCATATGCTTTTGTTAATTGCGAAAAATGTGTTTGTCTCATATTTGATACAGTGGCCGGTATATATGAATAATAAATGAAGACTTACTGATACAGACATTGAAAAAATTTTCGAAGCCAGATCGGAAAGTGAAAATGATTTTGAGTTGTCTGATGAAGAAATAAATGATGACTTCATTTCCAGTGATGAAACAGCGGAAGAAAACGTAGAAAAAGAAGACAACGAGCAGCTCTCCACATCGTTCTGCTATACAAAAAACATTTTGTGGCGGAAAAACAAATTAGTTGTAGATGATATGGAAATCGTTTGAAGAAAGTGAATTTCCTCCAGAACTAAGGACACTTAAAACACCGTTGTAGTCCTTTAAATATTTTTTTAATGACGAAATCATTTCTCACATCGTTCATCAAACAAACTTATTTGCATTCCAACAAAATGTGAGCCAGCTATGTACCTAATATTCGTAGAGATGAAATAAAAGCTTTCACCGCTATAACCTTGTATCCCTCAGTTTGTCAGTTGCCAAATGTTCGCTCATATTGGAGTAGGATCATGGGCTTTGAGCCAGTTTCTAACAGTACGAGTTTAAATAAATATGAAATCACAGAGCGTTATCTAAATTTCAACGGCAATAAACAGATGATGCCAAAAACAGATAAAACTATGACTGACTGCGTAAAATTCTTAAATTATTCTTCAATATAATCTCCTTTTAGCTCATTACAACGAGTATAGCTGGTCTCGAGAATTTTGATGTCTTTCTTGTAGTAGTCGCAATCAAGTTCCTCAAAATAGGTCTCGGCAATTACCTCTTCATTCAAGTGAAAGCGCTTACCATCAAGCCATCTTTTCAAGTTTGGAAAAAGATAATAGTCGCTGGAGGCCAAGTCTGGAGAATACGGTGGGTGGGGTAGCAATTTGTATTGCAATTCGTTCAATTTTGACATTGCTTTGAATCACCGACACGAAGTTGCTTTTGACCAATTGTCAGCAAACGCGGCACCCATCGCGCGCACATCTTTTTCATTTCGAAATGCTCATGCAAAATATTGAAAATACTACCGATCGACAACTTCATTATGTCTGCTAGCTCTCTCCCTTTCACTTTGTGGTCTTTCAAAAGGGTGAGATGAATTTTCTTGATCTTTTCTGAAGCGGTAGCCTCATTTGGCCGGCCCAAACGTGGTGCATCACTGGTGCTCGTATCACCCATTAAATTAAGCAAGCCATCTGTAAACAGTTGTTTTTGACGGAGCAGATGTGCTGTGATGTTTTTAGAGCCATTTAAATGTTCGCTTCTCGTTTTTTCCGACCACAAAGCAATGTTTTATCAAAATGCGAAATTCACTTTGTTCCATAGTTAAAAAAAAGCACAGAGATGATGCACTTTGGACAGCTGTGAAAACCAAACTAATTGACAGATGTTAATGAAATTTCACATGTAGCCTTTTGAAGGATAGGTGCTGTCAAAAATGACAAGGATTCGATAATTGTGGCACCCTCTCTGTGTTAGGCCCGGGACTTTTCAATCAGCCTAGTACTTGTAGATTTCAAAAGATTTCTTATGGACGGGATCACTGCGTTGATTAGCAACTGTTCTTCTGTAAAGGTAAAAGTTATCTAAAACAGTATTTACCAAATAAAACTCATAAGTGGACGTGTGTTAAGCGGTAGTAATGAAATCATACATAAATTCGTGATATACACTGGCCAAGAGAATGAAGTCAAACTCTGGCAGATTGGTGAACCCGATCTAAGAGCGTCTGCAAACGTTGTTGTTAGATATTCTCCATTTGAAATCTTCGTTTTTAGTCTTGCCCTTGTAGTTCTGGCATAGCAATAAATACTTTTTTGTTGGAGTTCCCA
This sequence comes from Meiosimyza platycephala, assembly GCA_963662105.1. NCBI lineage: Eukaryota > Metazoa > Arthropoda > Insecta > Diptera > Lauxaniidae > Meiosimyza > Meiosimyza platycephala. The sequence goes on along the minus strand of OY759211.1, from coordinate 63,076,596 downwards.
TGATCCAGTCATCAGTTTATGGCGAATGCTAACTGTTGTAGTTGCCCAAAGTCGTTAAGTGCTCGAAATTACTAAGTTTTGATACAGTTTCTATTACGGTTGAATATGCTTCAATTGAAAATCAATTTTGCACCTCCTAGTTCGATATGCATGCTCCACCAGCAAGTGGGCTTACCAGTATGCGTTACCATTTCGTATACATTAGAGTTGATCTGCTGTACCTTTTCATGCAGTAGGTCGTAATCGCATAGATGAATTTGGTAGGTGGAGTAGTCTTTGGGGACCAGATGAACTTTTATGCAAGCCGCAACCTTAGACGCAGGCGCCTTTTGTAGCCGCTCAGTTTGAGTACAGACTAGCGTCTGTAGGTGTGAAATTTAATTGTCTGTCGTCCGGACGCTGACCAAAAAGACTCCTCCTGGACTTACTAGAGTCTGCATGGTCGTTGATCCCATCATATATCATGCCCTTGTTTGAGAAGTTCGGCAACAGTTAGGTGCTTAGATGGCGCGTTTTGTTAGCACTCAGAATTTCAGTTCGGAGGCCCTTTAGATTCTCCTCTCGAAACCGATGATTGTCCGCAACTGCTCTTAAGCAGCTACTCCTCATAACTATTGAGCGTATCACCATCCTCTAATTGTAGTGTCGCCTTGGGCCTCGAACTGAAGCTTTGGATTTTCATCTTATGGGAACAAACAGTAGTTTTTTTTTCTCATCAATGTGTTATTTTATACTTTATGCATTTTTACGAATTTTCCTATGGTCTTTGGTTGCATCATTTTAATTATAAAATCTTGCTATGTTAAGCTCTCCTCATAAATAATGCATAGTTGACAGGGAAAACCCCCTCTTCTTTTTCTTGGTCAAAACAGATAAGAGAGTTCCATTTTGGTTGAATGCATATCTTCTGTGGGCTCATTCTTCATCAGCATGCTAAATATCGGAAATGGAGTGCTGATCCTGTAAGCGCATGGTGAAAGCTAATTCTGCGTAGTATTTGTTGAAATCTATCGCGACTTAACGTTGCTTTGTGAAATGGATGACTGCGATTGCCCCACAGAGTTGAAGAAGAATCGTCGCCTATAGCCGGCTACATTCCAATGAAAGCATAAAGCTCACCGCTTGTCTAACCTATGCCTCTCTATGTTCACACATAAAATACTCACGGGTACCCTAATTAGGAGTCTACGTATGTAAATGTTGTCAGGGCGGATAGGGTTAAAAAAGTTCATAGATTTTCGATGGGATTCAGATCTGGACTTTGGGTTGGCCACTGCATCGTTTGAAATTTTTGGCCCATGTTTGGGACAGGATTCGACCAGGCAACCCTTTATTTTTTACTTAGGCTCATCAATGATATACATTTCAAGCTGGAATCTTAAATCGAAGTTTTTTCTAAAAACAACAACATTCATCATCAATACATTCACATACATTTTTAATAAAATATAGTTTTTCATACAATTTACATACATGTAAAACTAACAGGTGGCACCTTATAAAATTGAAGTACAGAGCTGAATTTTAGTGAAATTTTTCTTCATATCATAAACTTACTTTTAAAGCAACAGCACCTTAAAAAAAAGAACTAAAATAGTAAATATTTTAATCACCCTAATGTAAATATGTATATATATCCATCTAAATCGATTCAATCATGCCGATAGCTAAATTTCTGCCAATTTACTCTTTAATTTTGGGAACTAAATTTTATTGAAATACTTTCGACTTTCGGATTTTGTGCACAGTAGCTGATCTGTGAGGTGAATCGCATAAATTTATGAATTTCTCCTAATGGGGCTGTACTAACACGCGCCTATAATGATTAAATAACTAAAGTTTGAGATATATAACTTATGCAAATAAGACTGACATTCATTTTAACAACATGTCTAATATCGGAATATTTATTTTGTGCAAAAGTCATGTTTGCCTATTTTGATTGTAAGGTGTGATAAGGTTGATATCCAGCTTGCCTGATAACAAAGATTTATGATAATATTGTTTTCACTTTAAGCAAAGGTTATTTACTTTAAAAATTATAAAAACACGTGCTAAGTAAATAAGCAAGTACTACTTGGAAACTGGTTACACTTGATAAAAGCATAATCGACGACATTCAGAAAACTTAACGATATTAAAATAAAAACTTTCGGTTTCGTTATATTTAAGGTTATTGGGAAGGAACTAATTATTCGCCGACACCTTCTGTTTGTGGAAATTACTAACATTCAGTGTTTCTTACTTCCTCTATTCCACAACGTTATACATTTCTCGAAATTTTTAAAATTTTTTTTTTTACTTAAAGCGGATATCAGATTCTGACGATAATTTTTTATTCCACCTTTACATATGGGTCAGAATACCTGTAAAATTACCATCACGGCTATTTTCGAAATTTTGAACAAACGGTTCCATTTGACTAAAAATAAAATTTTTGACATAGAGGGCCCTGCTCTGATTCTATTTAGCATTAAGCTTTATACCCTACACGGAAAAAACGAAACCTGAAATTATTGTAAATATTAATCAAAATTTAAGAAAAATTAGTGGGTAATTTAGTAATTTAGAAACGGTTCGAGTGTCTATTAAAAATTACTAAGCGTTATATAAAAATTGCATCAAGCAGGAATTAACTTTTCGAATGCAAGTTTTTAATTTTTACAAAGTAGATATTAAAATTTCTGCAATAATTTATTTTATTTTAAAAGGACTGTACTATTTTTTAAAAAGTACATTATAAAGTTTTTATGATGAAATAATAATAACTGAAATTTATTTTTAAAATTTTTTGTGTGTTGAACAAAATTGGGACGGCCAGCGAGTTTCCGTTGCCGCTTTCCCGACCCCGTCCTAATTCTGTTCAACACATTACTTCAAAGCCAAGTTTGGCAAGCCTTATATAATTATTTTTTTGCATGAACATGTTGAGAACTCAAACAGAGTACAAATTAAACACAAAAGAGAAATAAAATTCAATGTGATAAAAATTAATAATCCTGAAATAATTTTTCTATAACTACTTTTTAAAAATTATAAAGGGAATCATATATTACAATATGAAATATATAAAAATTCTAATGTGGCAATTTATTAAAATTTAATAAATTCTTTGTAAAATTTCAAAGTTTTTAGGTGATAATTAAAATGAAGAAAATAATTTTTAATATGCACTTATTAAAAAATGTAAAATGAAAATAGAATAGAATAGAATTTTTAATAAGGATTTTCTATTTATTACTATAAAAAAGTAATATTTGTTTTCAGATTTTTTATAATCTCCTATTAATTTTTAATAAAATTTGAGTTGGTGCTTTTTCCGTGTACACAGATGGTATATTCACTTTGTCATTCCGTTTGTAACGCATTGAAGGGGGCATGGCAGGTATGAAAAAAATATATATTCTTGATCAGCGTCACCACCTGAGTATATTTAGTTCTGTTAAAATCAGGTTTACGACAAAACCAAGCAAGCTAATTGATTGAAATTTAGCACACTGGTTACACCTTCTAACAAGCTTCTTGAGATTGAAAATGGGCGATATCGGTTCACGGACAAGCAAACCGCCCATACTGTATGTATATGCCCAAACCTATTTCGAAAAAAGTAGCAGCGATTTTGACGAAACTTGGTAATTTAATGCACATATGAACAGAATTAGGATTGTGCTTGGTTTCAAGCTTTCAAAAGCTCTTGCAGGAGCGCGGCACAGCCGTAAATTTTAACTTTTATAAAGCCTTATCTCGTAAACCGTGCAAGATATTGTGATGATATTTTGTGAACGGATAAATACCATATATAAATGGATATCTTGAACTGTGCTAAAAGTGGGCGAAATTGGAAAATTGGGCGAGCAATTTTTCAACAATCAAAAATTTTGATTCTGTATATTTCAAAATTGGTACATACGATTTTCATATAAATTTCAAAGATGCCGCTGAAAGCAATCATTAATATAAGCTTAGCCAGTATACTGGCAAAACTCGTTGAAGGGCGTGGCATATCCCACAATATTGATAAACATGATAATTATAGAACTAACTACTTGCTAAAAGGTATCTTATTACAAAGACTTGGCACAATACACGGAAAAAACACCAGCTCAAATTTTATTAAAAATTAATAGGACATTATAAAAATTAAAATCTGAAAACAAATATTACTCTTTTATAGTAATAAATAAAAAATCATTATGAAAAATTCTATTCTAGTTTGTAATTATTTTCATTTTACATTTTTTAATAAGTGCATATTAAAAATTATTTTCTTCATTTTAATTATCACATAAAAACTTTGAAATTTTACAAAGATTTTATTAAATTTCAATAAATTGCGACATTAGAATTTTTACATATTTCATATTGTAATATATGATTCCCGCTTTATAATTTTTAAAAAGTAGTTATAGAAAAATTATTTCAAGATTATTAATTTTCATTATATTGAATTTTATTTCTTTTTTGTGTTTAATTTGTACTCTGTTTGAGTTCTCAACATGTTCACACAAAAAAATAAATATATAAGTCTTGCCAAACTCTTACTAATTGGAATTGAAGTAATGTGTTGAACAGAATTGTGACGAGGTCGGGAAAGCGGCAACGGAAACTCGCTGGCCGTCCCAATTTTGTTCAACACACAAAAATTCTTAAAAATTAATTTCAGTTATTATTTCATCATAAAAACTTTATAATGTACTTTTTAAAAAATAGAAGAGTCCTTTTAAAATAAAATAAATTATTGCAGAAATTTTAATATCTACTTTGTAAAAATTAAAAACTTGCATTCGAAAAATTAATGCCTGCTTGATGCAATTTTTATATTACGCTTAGTAATTTTTAATAGACACTTGAACCGTTTCTAAATTACTAAATTACCTACTAATTTTTCTTAAATTTTGATTAATATTTACAATAATTTCGAGTTTCGTTTTTTCCGTGTAGTACGGACGGGCGTGGCACCTCGCATATAAGCAAAACAACGTTTAATGTTATAGATAGTTTGCAATGAGAGATATCTTCATAAGATTGGGTGTATAGATGTTAGTTACTACATATAAGCTTAAAAATTCAATGGACTTCGACGGGATCGTAGCAGTGGGCGTGGTATCTCCCACATTAACATAAAATTGCAAGCGCTATTTTAAGAGAACTTTTCCAGCAATTGGTATAAAATTTCATGTAAGTAGTTTACATGCTATAAGGTACCTCTGAACAAAAAGCGGCCAAAATAGCACCAGTGGGCGTGGAATCTCCTATACAATTAAAATACGTTATATGGCATATCTATCGAAATATGTGAGCGATCATACGGAAATTTGGTGTAAGAGGTTTGTTTATGGAAAGCTATTTCTGGATCAAAATCAGTCTGGATTTCACTAGTGGGTGTGTAACCGCCCTAAACTAATTACGGCATACATCGCAAACTATACAATTAAAATTATGTTAAAATTTGGTATTCGTATGTCAATCACGAATACAAGTTATTGAACCAAAAGTAGGCGGAATTGGAGGAATAGGCGTGGCATATTTCTACTTTTTAATTTCTATTCAATTTTTTTTTTCAATATTTTCTATATTCTTTTGACTTTTTTAAACCTTTTAACTTTTTCCAACATATCTCATACCTATGTATTTGTTCGACTTTTTCAACCTCTTTCAACTTTCTTCATTATTTTTTTTATTTTTAAAACTTTTTCAGTGATTTTGAATTGTTTCAACATTTCTCAACCTCTTTCAACTTTTTTTGAGTTTTTCAATTTCATTCAACTGCTGTCAATGGTTTCCATATGCTTTAGACTTTTTCAGTTTTTCTCAACTGTTTAAACACTTTTCAACCTTTTAACATTAACATTATTTTCGACTTATTCAACATCTTCAACGACTTTTTAACATTTATTTAAAAAGTACTTTCAAAGGGTATGTGAGTTTCGGCCTGGCGGAAGAAAAAATCTTTACTAGCTTTTTTTTTAAACTTTTTATCTACTATTATTAAACGAGCAATAATTGTATATATTTATATATTTATATATATATATTTATTTATTTATTTATATATTTTCAGACTTTATTTCCAAAACGTGTGCAGCGATTTTGATGAAACTTGGGGGTTAGGTACATATGGTTTTAACTTATCAAAGACTCCTGGAGGGGCGTGGCACAGCCCTAAACTTTTATTTTCATAACGTCATATCTCGAAAACCATTCAAGATATTGTATTAAAATTTGGTACACAGATGCAGATAATAAATGTCTTAAATTTTGCCAAAAGTGGGCGGAATCGGAAAAGTGGGCACTGACGATTTTCATAAAAATTTTATAGATAATACCACTAAAAGCAGTCATCATAACATGCTATGTCACTATACTGGCAAAACTCGTTGAAAGGCGTGGCACAGCCCACAATATTTATAAACGTTATAATAGGAGAACTAACAATGCAGTCTATATGAAATTTAGTATGGAAGGTATACTTGCTATAAGGTATTTTTTAACCAAAAAGGGGTTCAATAGTACCAGCGGGCGTGGCACCTCCCATACAAGCAAAAAACGTAAATGTTATATTTAGTGTGCTATTAATGCAATCTTTCTAAAATTTGGTGCTAAGATGTCGGTTGCCATAAGCTTTAAAATTAATTGGACTTTGATGGGATTGCATCAGTGGGCGTGGCACCTCCCATATAAGAAAAAACGTTTTGTGTAATATTTGGTGAACTATAAGAGTAATCCTAATAAAATTTTGTATAGAGATGTCGGTTACTATAAGCTTTGAAATTATACGGAGTTCGACACTATTTTGTTAGTGGGCGTGGCACCTCCCATTCAAGCAAAAAAACGTTTTGTGCAATATTTGGTGAACTATAAGAGTAATCCTAATGAAATTTGGTATGGAGGTGTCGGTTACTATAAGCTTTGAAATAAATTTGATATCGATGGGATTTCATCAGTGGGCGTGGCACCTCCCATGGATGCAAAAAATGTTTTGTGCTATATTTGGTGAACTGTACGAGTAATCCTAATGAAATTTGGTATAGAGATGTCGGTTACTATAAGCTTTAAAATTTATTGGATTTCGACGGGATTGAATCAGTGGGCGTGGCACCTCCCATATATACGAAAAACGTTGAATGTTATATTTAGTGTACTATGGGAGGTATTTTCTTTGAATTTGGTGTAGAGGTGTCGATTACTATAAGCTTTGAAATTATATGGATTTCAACGGGATTGCGTAAGTGGGCGTGGCACCTCCCATACGTACGAAAAACGTTAAATGTTATTCAGTGTACCATGGAAGTAATTTTTTTTAAATTTTTTGTTCCAATCGATAGAGAAATCACGAAAAATAAAAAAATTTTTTTGTTCCAATAGACTTTTAATTACAGTGTTGTAGTGTTAATATTGTAGTGGTCATTTTTAATATTGCATCACTTAGTGCGTCCTGAGCGATTTACGGAATTTGTTGCTGTAAGGATATTTTCGTTGTTCTTTTGAGTATCCCGGAGGTAGTCACTCCATAAGTGACTACTCATCGAGGCAGCTCACTCCGAATCACTTTGGGTCACTTGGAGTCACTGAGGTGAGAGAAAATCACGATTTTGTAGTTTGCGCGCGATTTTTGTAGAATTGCACTATAACACCAATAGGCCACGTTGGTGCAAAAAATTATCGCACCTAATAACGTTTTGCGGTGCGTGCAATTTTTTGATTTTATTACTGTAAGGATATTTTCCTAGTTCTTCGGATTATCCCGGATGTTATCACTTCATAAGTGACTACTCATCGAGGTGGTTCACGCCGAGTCACTTTGGGTCACTTGGAGTCACCGAGGTGAGTGTAAATCGCGATCTGTGGTTTGCGTGCGATTTTTGTAGAATTGCTCTGTAACACCTATAGGCCACGTTGGTGTAAAAACTTTACGCACCTAATAACGTTTTGCGGTGCGTGCAATTTTTTGGATTTTATTGCTGTAAGGATATTTTCCTTGTTCTTCGGCTTATCCCGGAGGTAATCACTCCATAAGTGACTACTCATCGAGGTGGTTCACCCCGAGTCACTTTGGGTCACTTGGAGTCACCGAGGTGAGTGAACATTGCGATCTGTGGCCACGTTGGTGCAAAAACTAATCGCACCTAATAACGTTTTGCGGTGCGTGCGATTTTTTGATTTTATTACTGTAAGGATATTTTCACTCCATAAGTGACTACTCATCGAGGCAGCTCACTCCGAATCACTTTGGGTCACTTGGAGTCACTGAGGTGAGAGAAAATCACGATTTTGTAGTTTGCGCGCGATTTTTGTAGAATTGCACTATAACACCAATAGGCCACGTTGGAGCAAAAAATTTCGCACCTAATAACGTTTTGCGGTGCGTGCGATTTTTTGATTTTATTACTGTAAGGATATTTTCCTAGTTCTTCGGATTATCTCGGATGTAATCACTTCATAAGTGACTACTCATCGAGGTGGTTCACCCCGAGTCACTTTGGGTCACTTGGAGTCACCGAGGTGAGTGTAAATCGCGATTTGTGATTTGCGTGCGATTTTTGTAGAATTGCTCTGTAACACCTATAGGCCACGTTGGTGCAAAAACTTATCGCACCTAATAACGTTTTGCGGTGCGTGCGATTTTTTGATTTTATTACTGTAAGGATATTTTCCTTGTTCTTCGGATTATCCTGGAGGTAATCACTTCATAAGTGACTACTCATCAAGGTGGTTCACCCCGAGTCACTTTGGGTCACTTGGAGTCACCGAGATGAGTGAAAATCGCGATCTTGCGGTTTGCGTGCGATTTTTGTAGAATTGTTCTATAACACCTATAGGCCACGATGGTTCAAAAACTTATCGCACCTAATAACGTTTTGCGGTGCGTGCGATTTTTTGGATTTTATTGCTGTAAGGATATTTTCCTTGTTCTTCGGATAATCCCGGAGGTAATTCCTCCATAACTAAAATGTAGGAAAAAATAAATATTTTTTTATAGTAAATAAAGAACTTTAGCCTAAGTTTTAATTCAAATTATTGACCGATCAATGATCGGTTTCCAGGCACTTGAAAATTAAACTTTAGAAAACTTCATAAACAAAAGCTTATTGCTCTTGAGCAAATGAAACGATCTGAATGAAACTTTAGCATATTAAAGAAGATGAAGTGGACTTTAATTAAACGTTTGAAAATGTTCTTAAAAGTTTTTTTTTCATAATTTTTTAATCAATTGCTTATAAACATTGCCGCTCTTGAACAAAACAACTGATTTGAATGCAACCATGGTATGTTAAAGGGAATATATTAGACTTTAGTAAATCGTTTAGACACGATTTTTTCATTATTGCTTAATTAATCGTTTACAAACAAGCTACAAGCTTCTGTTAATAAACTTAAAGAAAACTTTACTTACAATAACTTTTTTGAAAAAAAATAGCACGCCCAGGAACATTATTTTCATCATATCCAGCATCCAGCTGCAAAACCGGCCAACTGCCTTTTTCATACTTTTGGAAAAACAACGAAAAACGTTTATCTTCACCTATATATGTTCATTGAAAAATTAAAACTTATTTTCCACAAAATAGCTTATAAAATTTTTTACTCAAAACACGTCAGATCAGATTTTTCGAGTTTCATCTGCTCATGTTTTAGAGAAAACAATTTTGACTTGGCTGGTTATGATGCATTGAACATAGACTTGGCTGGTTTTGACATAGTAATCAACAAATTTTGTTTTAAAAAAAGTGGACAGTTTTGATATCAATGTACTGGACTTGGCTGGCTTTGATTTCAAGGCATTGGGTTTGGTTTTGAAAGCAAGTCATGGACTTGGCCGGTTTTGAAATCCATGCATCAAAAATAAATTTAAAAATGTAATATTTCTGTCAAAAATTTTTATTTTAATCTTAAAAAACATTGTGGAGATAAAACATGCACTGAGAAAAAAATTAACTAGGACCTGGTTAATTCAACTAGGAAACGTAATATTTTGGTGCCAAGATAAAATCTAGTTAATTTAACCAGAAATCTGATAGAAAATAATAAAAATGATTCTGGTTAATTCAAAGCTATATATGGTTAAACTCAATTGAGGCTTATTAATAATATTATTCTGACATCTATTTAAATTGACCAGGAATCGATTTAAATTGACTAGGAAATTGCAAAAAAACTTTTCCTTGAGCATTTTAAAAAACGGCGAAAATGGTTTTTTTTTATTTCAGGTGAACTACCATCTGGAAAAATTTTAGCCAAATCGGTGACGCCGCAACCTGGTGGTCTCCTTTTTAGACCACCATATTATATTTTTTTTTAAATAATGTTTTAGGATTCGTTATTACTTTTTTGCTTTCGGAATTGTATAAATACGACATCAAATTTAGATAAATTTCTATAAAAAAAACTCAATGTTTACCAGCGTTGTAGTTATTTCCTGTTAAATTTATAAATTTCCTTTGTTAAAAATACTGAAACACAAAAAAATCAACTAAAAATAAATTAACCAACCGAATGTTTAAAAAATCATGTTTCTTTTCCTTCAGTGTGGTCTAGATTTTGATATATGAGAATAATATCTCAAAATTAGATTTTTTTGGACTTGGCCGGTTTTGCAACTGGACGCCTCATATTTCCTAAAGTAATTGAGACTCCAACATTTTTTTAACGGACTTGGATTCGTTAAAGTTTCGACGTATAGCAACTTTTTTTTCGAGGTTTGAAAATGTTTTCAGTTTTCGCAGAGGATTTTTCTCGTTTAGATGAATATCCTCAATAACTTTGTTAAAAAAAAGTATGTCGAAAATCCTCTCTGGTCACATATAACCTTTTTTTTTAACACTGCGATTAAAAGCATGATATTCTAACCCTAAAGCAATAGGAAAGTAAGCACCAATGGAAAATAATATCTAGCAACTATGTACACTGAACGAAAAACGTACACAATTCCAAAGTAAAACTACATTCGGCGCGTGTATTTACATTAAAACACAGCCAGTGTAAAAGTACACATTATTTATGTACAAAAACATAAAAACAATGTATCACAGATAAATTTAGTTTAGTATTACATTGACCAAATGTACGTATACATATACTTCTATGTCAATGTACAGAGAATACATTAAATATATGTACTTTTCATGGAAAAAATGTATAATTTTAATAAAAATTTTAATGAAAGCCAAACATAGTATTAATGTACGAAATTTGGTTCAGTGTAGAACAAAGCAAGAATCTTACATCAAAAAAAAAAAAAATCATTTTTCAATTCCTCAATAATTACTACGCAAAAATATTTTAAAAAACTTGGAGTATGTTTTTAAATAGTTGAATTAATCCTTCATTTTTAACAAAAAACAAAACTCAAAAGAAAGATTCAACAAAGATTGGCTGAAATTTGTGCGTAAATCGCTGCTTAACTAATTCTTTTATGCAAATTTGACAGTCATAATAAAATATACATAAATCATTTTTGACAGCTCAAGCATTTTGACACTTGGGTAATATAACTTAACTTTTGACTAATTCTTATCTGTTTACTCTATGTCTGAAAGTAATTCTCCCAAATTATTTAATCAAAGACTTAACAAAAATTTTAACTATACAAATAAATACACAGCTATTATATATGACCTTCATAAATAATTTCTTTCTATCATATAAGCAATACAAATAACTTAGCTTATATCTTAACTACTAACTTTCACAAGTTTACCATTAAAGATAACTAAAATTTTTTTCGAAACGACATCATTGTGGCCATTTGAAGAGAGCAAAACGAAATTTGTCATTGTGACTTAACATATTAATGCGACCAAATAAATGTTTTAAATAAGATCAACGTTATTTAGAAATATACAAAACTTAAGGGAATTAGCAGACGGTATAACCCTTGAAGAAGTCTTTTAAATACAGAGTGGTATGAGTTCGTCCTATCTTCATCATTTCAATGTTGTTTTCTTTTTTTAAAGAATTTCTTAAGCAACCAGCAGAATATATCCTCAATTTATTAATGAGCGATGAATTGGGTTTTTACCAATTAAATAACTTTGTTAAAAAAGAAAACTGCAGGATATGGGCTACGGAAAGTTGAAGGGTAGCTTATCTGCGGTAATTACACCTAATTAAGTGAACCGTCCAAGAGGATCAATTGGTCATTTTTTTTAAAATCAATTGTATTCAATATTGGATAATGTTGGAACCTTTTTTAAGTCCAACTGTGGTTCCAATAGGATGTAGCAACAGTGAATAATGCAAGGGAAATAATGGCACCGGACCTTTGTGCTACCGACTGTTTTTTGTTTTTTTGAGCAAATTCGAAAAATCGAGTAGCCGTCAATAAGTCAGCAACCATCAATATTCACTGTTGGAGCTGAAGTTTTATTATATGTCAAAGAAAATGTATTGGGAAGAACTGGAGTAAGCGAAGTAAAAAATTACTACTGTTTGAAAGACGCAATCTTTAGGTTAATAAAATCCCGCATTTACATACACGGAAAAAACACCAACTCAAATTTTATTAAAAATTAATAGGAGATTATAAAAATTAAAATCTGAAAACAAATATTACTTTTTTATAGTAATAAATAGAAAATCCTTATTAAAAATTCTATTCTAGTTTGTAAATATTTTCATTTTAGATTTTTTAATAAGTGCATATTAAAAATTATTTTCTTCATTTTAATTATCACCTAAAAACTTTGAAATTTTACAAAGAATTTATTAAATTTTAATAAATTGCCACATTAGAATTTTTATATATTTCATATTGTAATATATGATTCCCGCTTTATAATTTTTAAAAAGTAGTTATAGAAAAATTATTTCAAGATTATTAATTTTTATTATATTGAATTTTATTTCTCTTTTGTGTTTAATTTGTACTCTGTTTGAGTTCTCAACATGTTCATGCAAAAAAATAAATATATAAGGCTTGCCAAACTCTTACTAATTGGCTTTGAAGTAATGTGTTGAACAGAATTGGGACGGGGTCGGGAAAGCGGCAACGGAAACTCGCTGGCTGCCCTAATTTTGTTCAACACACCAAAAAATTTAAAAATAAATTTCAGTTATTATTATTTCATCATAAAAACTTTATAATGTACTTTTTAAAAAATAGTACAGTCCTTTTAAAATATAATAAATTATTGCAGAAATTTTAAAATCTACTTTGTAAAAATTAAAAACTTGCATTCGAAAAATTAATGCCTGCTTGATGCAATTTTTATATTACGCTTAGTAATTTTTAATAGACACTCGAACCGTTTCTAAATTACTAAATTACCTACTAATTTTTCTTAAATTTTCATTAATATTTACAATAATTTCGAGTTGGTGTTTTTTCCGTGTACTGTACTTACAAAACAAAAAAACTATAATTAATAACGATTTCAAACCATAAAGATTATTTTGAGCCACTCTGTACCTTATGGTAGAGGGCTCTGTATCATTAAAGATCATATGTAACTCCGTACAAATAGATGGAATCCAACAAAAACGACGCTACATTTGTTAAATTCGGTCGAGTTGCTTAGGAGCTGTGCATCTTAAATAGTTTATGTATGTATACCTTTACTTGTAAATAGTATATGGGTATTTTCACAGAAAGATCCACCGTGATCAAACAATTAAAAGGTATTTAAAAAACTTTAATATCTGATCTTATCTAATTGTAAGAAAAATATTCAAATTTTATTAATTTAGACAATTTACACCTAAATTCATTTACCACGGTGAGCAAGCAAACCGATGGCAAAATTGCATAAGTGCAGTTTCTCTTTTTTTTGTAATTTTTAATAGTATTTTGTCTTAAATATTTAGTTCATTAAAAGCGATGATACATTATGACATTCATTCCGCAAAATCTCCCTTTCATCAGAAATTACTTAAAAAAATGCAAAGACATCAAATCAATCTATGTACATATGTATTGTATGTTAACTCTAAATTTTTAATTTGCTTTAGTTCACGTTCTAATGTCATGTGCGCGATCGATAAACGTCATCTGTTCTGTAAGCAGAGTTTCATGCATATATTTAAAACAAAAAACGACGAGTGCAAAAAAAAAAAAAAATTTAAAACTTTTAGGGTGGTTTGAAGTTGGTCACGTGCGCAATCGTAAGTGTAAAACCTTTGTAATAAATACGAAGTTGCAAAACGGTTAGACACCTTTTTAACATAATCGCTTGATTTTTGTTGGAAATATTGTGAAGAGGGGCAGTGCACAATACAATTTTCTTTCCAATAGTAGGCAGTGCCACGCCCTTAATAGGAAAATACATTTCCACGGCTAAACTTACAAACCGATTTTAGTGAAATTTGGTTTGGAGATAGATTGAACCATAAGTAAGGTTATTAGTTCTTTAAGTGGGCGTGGCACCGCCTCTTATGGGAAAAAATGCTGCCACGACTGAGTCCCTACACTGAGGAAATAAATTTGTTTTCAGTGGAGCGGTGAATTATTTATATTGGTCTCCACCCCGAGAATGACATAGGCTATAATAATTTTATTTAGGGAGGCTCTTATACAAAAATATTTTTGAAATAGCATTTTCACAAAGACCACGTGATCGATTCACACCGAATTTACACCACGTAGCTTTTACATCAAGTGGCATAGCTTAGGCTATAAAACTTTTTCTTAGGGTGGTCTATCATTTGACACACAGCTGCAATCTCAAGAAATAAATTTTTTTCTGAAAAAATTGGGGCAAAAAAAAGGTAGCAACCCATATTTGGGACGGGATTCGGCAAGGCAACCCTATTTATTTTATTATAGATCATTAAGGTCTATCATTTGATACACATTTCAAGCTGAAATCTCAAACCGTAAACATTTTTCTGAAAAAAATTTGGCCAAAAAACAGGTGGCAACCCATATTTGGGACGGGATTCGGCAAGGCAACCCTATATATTTTATTAGAGATCAACTAGGTCTATCATTTGGCATGCATTTCAAGCTACGATTTTAAACCACACACTTTTTTCGAAAAAAAGTTTGACCAAAAAATAGGTGGCAACCCACATTTGGGACGAGATTCGACAAGATTACTCAAAATATTTTTTTTAAGGTTCATCAAGATCTATCATTTGGCATGCATATCAAGCTGAAATCTAGAACCATAAACATTTTTCTGAAAAATCTTGGCCCAAAAAAATACAAAATGAGCTGGTTATTTCGTCAATGCACTGCAAAAATCAAATGTCGAAATAATTATTTTTTCGCCGAAAATTTTTTGGCAATGCGCAATGATTAATCTGCTAGCGAGTGTTAGGTATAATTAATAAATTTCATATAGAAAGGCATTTTTTACCTAAAATTCAACCCCTGAAATAAGAAATCATATAGAACGTAAACAGCAAAACGAGCAAGCATATTTCTCAGTGATTGAAGCTCTTGTCATTTTTCTCTCTTTCTTGAGCGTAAGAAAAATTTGATATTTACGCTCTGCCGACCACTGCTCTATATATTATGTTTAAGCTCTTTAAGCTCTATCATTTGACATACATTTTAAAGTGGAATCTTAAACCATAACCTTTTTTCTATAAAATTTTGACCCAAAAAATGGGTGGCAACCCATATTTAGAACAGGATTTGTGTTTAGGCTCATTGAGTTCTATCATTTGACATAGATTTCAAACTGTAATCTTATACCCTCGACTTTTCGGCTCTTGGTGATTTTGAGCCAAATATTGTATGTACGAGGGTGGAACAATAAGTCCCTGTCTTTTTGAATGAAACACAGTTTTTTTTGCAAAAAAAAAATTTTTGATTGTTCAACATAGTAACCTTTTAGCTCATTTCACATATTCCAAAGTTCCTCCTTATTCCCTCCAAAAAATAGGATTTCTCGAGGTTCTCAAAATAGGCATTTGTTTGAGCAATCATTTCATAGTTGTCGCTAAATCTCTTTCCATGAGCCATTTCTTTAGGTTTGGAATTTTAAAATAATCACTGTGGGCTAAACTCGGAGAATATTGCGGATTAGGTACCAATTCGTAGCCCAATTCACGGAACTTCGCCACGTCTCACGATTGCGTTTATGGTCAACTGAGAGCATACGCGATACCCAACTTGCAGATATGTAGCTTCTAAAACCCTACTGATCATTTCAAATTGAAACTACCGAGCCTATGGTATCGACAATCTCACGCACTTTCACTCTCCGATCGGCCAATACCATATCGTGAATTTTTTGACATTTTCGGGTATATTGACCCCAATTGGCCGTCACTAGTGCTTTTGCGACAGCAACGAAACTCACTAAACCACTTCATTATCATTGAAGTTGATGGTGCAGAGTCCTCATAGTACTTATCAAGCTTTTCCTTGATTTGAGTTGCGGTTTCTTTCGCAAAAAATAATATTTTATGAGCACTCGAAATTAATTTTTTTTCCATTTTGACCAAAATTCACGAGGTTGTATTCTTTGAACACTTCTTAAACGTCAAGTTAATGACAAAAGCATCTCAAAATTTAACAATAGTCTATTAACAGAATAAAGTCACAGATTTATTGCTCCGCTCTCGTATGTTTCCCAGTCCGATTAAAATTCGGTAAGATATTGAGCAAGAAAAAAATTTTTTTTTGTGTTAAACTTTCTTTAATTTATATGTAGAAGATTATGTTCCCCGATTTGCAAGCCAAAAATCTTTATGTGCCGGATAATCACAAAACTGAGTTTTTCCAGAAATATAAACATATTTTCGAAATTAAATATTTTGACAGATTAAAATAAAATGTAGTTAAGGTGTATTTTTGGCCTGGTCTAAACTCAAATACCCTACACTTCATTGAAAGTACTTTTTAAATACATACTAAAAATACGTTGAAAACGTTGAAGAGGATTAATAAGTCGAAAATAATATAAAAAGATTCAAAAAGGTTGAAACAGTTGAAAAAAACGAAGAAAGTCGAAAAAATATGGAAACTATTGAAAAAAGTTGAAAGAAATGGAAAAAGTTGAAAATATATGGAAAATGCTGAAAAATTTATGAATATTGAACATTTTTTGAATCGAAATATCTCAAAAGCTATAAGAGATGGGATGAAAAACCATTTAATCATTTTTGTCAAGAAATACTATAACTTTATAAAATAAATTAAAAAAATTTAAATAAATTTGTTAAAACATTAATTTTTTAATTTTTATGTTTATGTTTTATTTTATTTTTTTATATGTTATTCCTCAACCAATCCTAAGAATGCATGTGCTTTCATATCGAAATTCCCTCCATAACTTTGGAAACTACGAATTTTTTACTGATGACGCGCACCATGTTTTTTCAACATAAAATTCGACAAAAATTTTTTTTTTTCTTTTGTAATGTTATTTGCAATCAATCCTAAGAATGTATCTGCATTCAATTCAAAATTCTCGCCATAGCTTTGGAAAATATAAGCTTTTTATGAAGGCGCGTTTCAGTCTAATTGTATGAATTGTATCATATTTCCCAAAGTTATGTCGGGAATTTCATTGTGAATGCAGATACATTTTTAGGATTGATTGCAAATAACATTACAAAAAACAAAAATTAAATAAAAAAAAAATTTTGTGTCGAATTTTATGTTGAAAAACGCACCATGAGCGTCATCCGTAAAAAAATCGTAGTTCCCAAAGTTATGGCAGGAATTTCGATATGAAAGAACATGTATTCTTAGGATTGATTGAGGAACAACATATAAAAAAATCAAAAAAAAAAAACCAAAATGTGTTATATTGAAAATATTTTGAGAATAATTTTTTTATTTGAAAAAATTAACGTTTAAGCAAATTTATTTAAATTTTTTTAATTTTTTTTATAAAGTTATAGTATTTCTAAACAAAAATGATTAAATGGTTTTTCATCCCATCTCCTATAGTTTTTGAGATGTTTGGTTTCAAAAAATGTTCAAAAACGTCAAAAAAAAACAAAGTGTGTGTTTAATAAAAGAATGACCGATATCTATGCATGGAAAATATTGGGAAAAGTTAAAAGGTTGAAAAACTCAAAAGAATATGCAAAGTGTTGCAAAAATTAGAAAAGAAATGAAAAAGGCCTACTTTGGGATCAAAAAATTATATTTGTGAGTGACTTGCACATACCTAATTTTAGCACAATAGCTTGTATAATTTGCGATATATGCCGTAATTAGTCTTAAAATTTAAGGCGGTTACACACCCACTGGTACAATCCAGTCCGATTTTTATCCAGAAATAGCTTTCTATAAACAAACCTCGTACACCGAATTTCATTATGATTGCTCATATATTTCGATAGATATGCCACATAAGGTATTTCACTTGTATGGGAGGTGCTACGCCCAGGGATGCTATTTCGCCCGGTTAAGATGCAGACATACCTTATAGCAAGTAAACCACTTAGATCAAATTTCATGCTATTTGCTGCAATAGTTCTCTTAAAATATCGCTTCCAACTTTATGTTAATATGGGAGGTGCCACGCTCACTGATATAATCCCGTCGAGATCCATTTAATTTTATAGCTTATAATAAATCACATCTATGTACCAAATTTTATGAAGATTTCTCTCATTGCACACTATCGTAGCATTCAACTTTTTTCGCTTATATGGGAAGTTTCACGCCCACCGGTACTATTGTCCCAAATTTTCGTAATAAGATACCTTTTAGTAAGTATATCTGCCATACTTAATTCATAACGATTACGTTGTTAGTTCTCTAACAATAACGTTTATAAATATTGTGAGCTGTGTCACGCCCTTTAACGAGTTTTTCCAGTATACTGACGAAGTTTGTATTGATGACTGCTCCCAGTGGTATTATCCCTAAAATTTTTATGAAAATCGTATGTGCCAATTTTGAACTATATGAAATCAAAATTTTCAATTGTTAAAATGTGCCACACCCACTTTTTCAATTCCGCCCACTAACACAATAATATATATGATTTGTATCCGTGTACCAAATTTCAACACAATATCTTGCGCGGCTTACGAGCTATGGCGTTTTGAAAGTTAAAATTTATGGCTATGCCACGCCCCTTTAAGAGTCTTTGCAAATTTAAAACCTAGCCCAATCTTAATTTTGTTCACATGTTCATCAAATCACCAGGTTCATCAAAATCGCAGCTTTTTTTTTCAAAATGAGCAGAGGTATAATAACATAGAGTTTGAGCGGTAGGCGTGGTCGTGATCCGCGATCCGATAGTTTTCCCGTAAACGTGATTTCAATAAACAGACGGACATAGCTATATCGCCTCAGGTTGTGACGCTGATCAATAATATATATCCTTTTCTATACCAGTCACACCCCCTTCTATGCGTTACAAACGAAATGACAAAGTGAATAGACCCTCTGTGTAGGGTATAAAAATTCAATTTGACGAATTTGATTGAAAGCCATACAATTTCCAATCTGAATTTAAAAAAGTAAAATTTTTGTTGCACACTCGCATAAGCCTAAATTTTCCTAGCCAGGCCCGTACCTACCATAGGGGCAAGGCAAGGGCTATTGGAATTTAACACTCAGAGGACAAACAAATTTATTGTGGGACAACCCCATATACATACAATATGTGTATTTTACATACTTACTATATATTCATTACAAACTCCTTTCTTTGTTTTTATTCTAGACTGAGTATGAAACTGAAGGATTTCATTGGAATGAATATCAGCAAGGACTGGCTCTGGGCTCATTTTTCTGGGCACATTGGATCACGCAAATTCCTGGCGGTATCTTAGCAAAAAAGTATGGTACAAAATTAGTTTTTGGGCTATCAAATGCTATTGGTTGTTGGATGTGCTTTTTTATACCAATCGTATCTTACTACGATTATGCGGCTTTGATATGGTTAAGAGTTTTACAAGGCCTAGTCACGGTAATTAAAAGAGAGATCTATTTTATTTGATTTTCATATGAATGTTTTTATATATTAGGGTCTTGCTTGGCCAGCTATGCATGTACTTACCGCGAAATGGATACCGCCGAACGAAAGAAGTAAATTTGTTACTGCCTATTTAGGAAGCTCAGTTGGTATAGCTTTGTTTTATCCATTGTTCGGGTATGTTATGCATTGGTACTCATGGGAATGGGTCTATCACATTTGTGGCGTTATTGGAACGATTTGGTGGGTAGGATGGCTTATTTTTGTATATGACAGCCCGGAAGGACATCCACGTATAAATCAATCAGAAGTACGCTACATAGAAAAGTCGCTAGGTGCTTCGATACAAAATGCAACACAAAGACCTACACCATGGAAAGATATTTTGACGTCACGGCCTGTCTGGATGAACGTTATCGCACAGTGGGGTGGCATCTGGGGCCTCTTTACACTTATGACTCAGGCTCCAACTTATTTCAGAGTAATACACAATTGGAATATTCGGGCGGTAAGCCTTTTTTATTGTTTCAATGATTTGTACATATCTTAAAGTATAGCTTTTAATTTTAGACTGGTGTTCTATCAGGATTACCCCATTTGATGAGAATGATTTTCGCATACGGCTTTTCAGTTTTTGCTGATCATCTTTTACGCACTGATAAAATGAGTCGTACAAATTTGCGAAAGTTAGCAACAGCTATTTGTAAGTAAGCTCTTACTTCTTCAGAAAGTCAATTACGATGGCTACTTTTTCGTGAAAATTTCTACTACTGTTTTCTATAATTTATTTTTATCGACTGCCTACAAAATCGTGCCCTGATACCGAAAAATTTTTGCAAATGATTTGAAGAAAGTTCCCGAATCTGGTTGCTTTTATAATTTAATACAAGCTATGTACATTGTATGTACTAAGCTACAATAGCTAAAGTATATGAAAATCGGTGGTGGAACATAAGAGTTAGGGAAAGGTGGGGCAAAGCGGTATGCCTAACGGGAAAACGAAATTTTCACAAAAAAAGAAGAATTTTTTCGCACAATTAAACATGTAAGTTATTAGTTCGATCTATGTATATATATTGAATTTATTAAGGTAATTAGGCTCATTATTTTCTTAACAGAATATGTTTATCTCTGCCACCATGACCTATGTAAACATACAGACTCGTGAAACAAAAATTTATCAACATAAACAAATCGTTGTCAATAAAAATGAATTTCATTAATATATACTACGATATTTTTTAAATTATTCATTTGAAATGAATTTACTTAAGTCGAAAATCCTGGAATCTTACTTCGGCTGCACTCATTTTGATGAACTTCGTGGATCTCGAAAACGGAAGGTCGAAATGTCGCTATAACCTGGCAGTTACAAGAACACTACTCAAAAACAATTTCCTTATAATTACATTAGATGGCGTCATAATGTAAGGATAAATATACACTTTGTTCCGCTTTGCCCCGCCTTCCCCTATGGGTGATTAAAATTTTTAAAATTCGGGTATGTTCATGGCTTTTATTCAAGCAAAAATTTTATATCCGCAGCATTGAAATACAAAGTCTTATTCTTCTATTTGTTTGCTTAGAATGATTTGCTTCATATAAAAAATAAAAGCTGTTCCTTCTATAGGAGTGCTATGGCCATTTTCACATTCTCAACAAATTTTTGTCCGATTGTCATAGGAAAATTAATTAACATTTTCCAAGTGACTATTCCTCTCTTAATTACTTTTATGAGAGTTTTCATAGCAGATCTTTGCTTTCACACATATGTATGTACATTAGGGTGATTCAAATTTTTTGCATATTGATTTTATTTTAAGGTGCTATTGCTTAAAAAGTTAGTTTATGATATGAAGAAAAAGTTCACGAAAATTCAGCTCTGTACATCAATTTTGTAAGGTGGCGCCGACGCCTGTTAGTTTTACATGTAAATTGTATGGAAAAATTATTTTTTACTAAAAAGGTATCTGAATGAATAGGTAATTAATGTTGTTGCGCTAAAGAGGGTCGTTTTACAAAAATTGGTTTTATATGTAACCATTAGATATTTAGAAAATTTTTTTTTTATTTTAAAAATTTGTTAAAACACTTTATGACAGTTTTATTAGTTTATGGCGACTGTGCAATTTGTATTTAATGTATAAGTTAATTAAATTAAATTCACCCTTGAAAAAGTTGCCAATAAAGCGATAAAACGTTGGGTAAAAATTAACTTAACTAAAGTGCAATTTTAAAAAATACTGGTCAATAATCCTCCAAAAAAGAAATTTTTTAAAAATCCAATTGAAAAATGAATTTTAATTTGGAAAAAATAATTTACCGCTTTTCAGCGATGTGTCAAAGTTGGTGCATTTGCATTCTACTGAGATTTTCGCTGACAAAGTCAAGCAAACAAAACATTCAAAGCCCACAGAAGTACAGTCAGCGAAAAAGATATATAAAATTAATTATTTTGATTTGGATGAAAATGCGACTATTTTGAAAAAAATTTCAGCTGTTTTTTAAGCTCTGACACTAAATTTTTAATGGGCATAACTTCGTAAAAAATTATTTTCACTCAAATCGGGGGATGATATGTTCCCTTAAACTTTGAAAAATAACATATTTAATCGGCAACCAATTCCGCAATTTGAAGTCACTCCGAATGGATTGAAATGGATTTGGTCTCCAGTTATTTGTATTATTTTTTGTATTTTCTAAAAAAAAAAGGTTCTAACTCACCGAAATCACTAGCAAAATGAGACTTATTATTTTCAATGAAAACGCGGAACGCGCGGAGCAGAAAATCAAAAACACGGACTTGCTCCGCGAAAAGCGGATCATATGGTTACGTTAGTTTAGACATATAAGGCTATTGTAATCCGCTGAACCGCTCTAATTTACATATGTATTTGAATAAGGAACTAATTCCTTAGGTTAGGTTAGGAAGGAGTGGCAGTCAGTTGCGAACTGACTCCCTTAGACCAAATTTTATCCATTGATACCACAGGGTGTCCGACTATACTCTCTCGTTGAACCAACCAGATTTCGTAATAAAATTAGATAGCTGACCTATACCAACATGTCTTAGGTCATCCAGGTCATCTAATAAAAACGAACCAAGTGTTTTGTGGCGTTTTCTAGCAAGTGCGGTGCAGAAGCAGAGAAAATGTTTTATGTTTTCATCCTCCTCCATATCTCCACAACTTCTGCAGAAGTCAGAAGACCTAACACCTAATCTCTTCGTATGTCTGCCAATGAGGCAGTGTCCAGTTATTACTGCAACAAACTAATTCCTTAAAGGTATTTTATTCTCTTATACATACGTGGGGGAAGGCAGGGCAAAGCGGTACACGGGGCAAAGCAGTACAAAGGGTGCATTTATCCTTGCATTACAACGCCATCTAATGTAATTATAAGGAATTTGTGTTTGAGTAGTGCTCTTGTAAATGCCAGGTCATAGCGACTTTCGACCTTCTGTTTTCGAGAACCATGAGGTTCATCAAAATGAGTGCGGTCGATGTAAAATTTGGGGATTTTCAACTTAAGTAAATTCATTTCATATGAATCATTTATAAAAAGGCAAAGTATCACGTCGTAGTATATGTTAGTGACATTCATTTCTGTTAACAATGATTTGTTTATGTTGATAAGTTTTTGTTTCACGAGTCTGTATGTTTACATAGGTCATGGAGGCAAAGTTGTTGGGGCAAAGCGGTAGTGTTTATCACTTGGTTTCGTCATTTTATCCAATTTTCAGGAGTTTCGAAAAACAGAAAAGTCCTGCTACTTTTGGGCGGTCATTCATCACACACAAAAAACACGATTTAAAACAAATGTATAAATATAATTTTTTATGTATTGCACTTCCTATACCGCTTTACCCCATTTCGAGGTGCAAAGCGGTAGAAACTTACTTTTTTTTGCATCGTAATAATAAACATCTTCTGTTAAGAAAATGATGAGCCTAATTACTTTAATATATTCAATATAGATCGAACTAATAACTTACATGTTTAATTGTGCGAATTTTTTTTTTTTTTTGTGAAAACTTCGTTTTCCCGTTAGACATACCACTTTTCCCCACCTTCTCCTACATATGTATGCTCAATTGTATCCTTAAAATGATAATTCCAAAAGTGCGATTGAATTTAGGCTAAGAATTTTGAGAACAGTGCAGATTTGTCCATTTTATATTTTTTTCAGCTATAGCTCAAAAACTACATTTTTAATAAATACACATATATAAAAAAATTGTTTTTTAATTAAGATATGTAAGTCAGAACGACTATATAAAAAAATCGAAAATTCAGTTTTATGTCTTTATTTAAACTTTTGTGTGTAACTTTTTTCTGAGTGGATCGAGGTAAAGTCATTGGTTCACAAAAAAGAAAGGTGACATTTTCGTCAAAATGGTGATCCACAAAAGTATTTTTTGATGAAAATTAGCTGAGATTTTATCAAGTTTAACCTCTTGTTAGTCTTAATTTTTACACACAAAAATAATTTTTATTCAATAAAATATTAATAGATAAACTGAAAATAACTTTTTTATTGAATAAAAATTATTTTTGTATGTAAAAATTAAAGCTAACAAAAAGTAAAAATTGGTAAAACCTGTAATTTTGAACGACCGTATCTCAGCTATTTTCATCGAAAACTACTTCGGGGGATCAAAAGAATTCAACACATTTGAAAAAGGCTGTTAATTTATAAACTTAAGATAGTCCCTATATCTACTTACTTATTAATTAGATATTGATACTACTGTCCTCGAAGCAGTATGTACCATTACCGTGTCTGTCATGGATATGAAAGATAAAAAACATTAATGAAAGTTATTGTGATTAAATTAAAATATATTTTATTTTCTAGGTTGCATCGTTCAAGGACTTGTTGTTCTAGCATTAGCATATTTTGGACATAACGCTATAGCGGCAATTGTGTTTCTTACTGTTGCTACGATGTTTCACGGAGCTGTTGCCTCGGGGCCCTTAGCATCTATAGTTGATATCGCTCCAAACTATGCTGGCATTGTTTTAGGAATAAGCGGTATGATTGGTGTTTTGCCCGGATTCATTTCACCTTACATTGTGGGCATTTTGACCTTAGGCAATGTAAGTTAAAACTTTTTTTTTCTGACTATACAGTTTTTAGTTAACCACACGCTATTTCTTTACATATTAGCAAACTTTTGAGTCCTGGAAAAATGTTTTTCTTATCAGTGCAGCTATGTTGATTAGCAGTGGTGTGTTGTACGTGTTATTCGGCGATTCCACTCTTCAAAGTTGGAATAACTCGAAAGAAAAAGAAGACGATAAAGAAATACATCTGCTGCACGACAAATCCGAAAATCCAATTGAAATTAATCTGCAGAAGAAACAATATTTGTCAAATGAAAAGTTATAGTTAAAATTAACAATAACGATGGAACAAAAAAAAATCATAATATTTAGGAAAATAGTTAAAAATGTCAAAATATTAAATAATGCTCAATCAATACATTTGTTATTTTTTAAATATTTTTTATGAATTTTGAT
Organism: Meiosimyza platycephala; assembly: GCA_963662105.1. NCBI lineage: Eukaryota > Metazoa > Arthropoda > Insecta > Diptera > Lauxaniidae > Meiosimyza > Meiosimyza platycephala. The sequence continues at coordinate 63,051,242 of OY759211.1, read as the reverse complement.
TTTAACATTTCTACATAAAAATGCACTGCTACTTTTTAAGACTTCGGGGAATCCCATAATAATGACAATGCGTAATATTTGGTATTTTAATCATACGTGTACGTTTACGTATTACCATTATCCCTTATTTAGTTGCGATTTTTCTCTAGTATCACATGGTCCGATCACCGTCTTATATTTTGCTTAAAAATGTGTTCAAAGCAAAAGTTTTATGTTGGTTTTAAATATGGTGTCGCCTACTCAACAATATGCATTAGGAAGACATTGAGATTGTCAGAAATGGAAAAAAATGGAAAAATATCTTTTCCTTAAAGAGCAGTAGTAAGACAACATGCTAGGAATACAATTGTGATCTTTAAATTTAATAGTACATTCGAAAACATAAACAATCTCAAAAACGTGAACACCCTCGGTTTTAATAAGTTCACGTCTTCCACTGTGCACTGAATAAATTTTCTCGTGAGATATGAAATATGAGAATCCGGGACTGTGTGCAATATGGGAAATTTTCACAACTAATTTTTTTTTATTATATAGATATAATTTGAGCTACAGTGGTTTTAATTTTAAAATTATATAAATAAATAGCTGAAAATATAAAAGCTATACAATAAAAAAGGTTAAGCAAACGTTAAGAAATTAATTATGAACTAAAAGACTTTGTTTTAAAAAAAAATATTCATACAAAAAACTTTTCCAAGAAGCAATGATCCCGTGTTTCGCCATTATACATTTATATGTACCTACATATCTACATATGGGTATTTCTGCAGCTACGGACGTGACATTCGTACGGATGATTTAATGAAAAAACAAAGTCCAATGGAAAGTTGTGCTCTAGTTTTAGCTTATTGTGTAGTACTAAGGGAGGTCTATATTTAGGAAAAATAATGGGCACGATCGAGCATGCAGTTCCAAGATATTAACCAATATAAAGCGATACGGACGTGACACAAAATGGAAGTGCTTTTGAGGCGCATACACAAATATGCGAATTTCAGCGAAATATGATAGACAAATTTTTTTTTCTAAAAATGGTAAAATAAAGCTGAACTATGCTTTTATATAATGCACTTGTTTTTCAAAGAATATCTGTTTTAATTTTTCTTATGCAACCGAAAATGTGATAGCGGACGTGACATAACGTACGTGACAAATTTTTCCCTTACAATAATTTAGGTAGTGAAACACATAATTTTTGTGCTTTTATGTAATTTAAATAGTTTTTATTCATTCGGAATATGCTACGTCACTCTTGACCTTGAAATATGTTATTTTAGGGTTATTTGAGTAAGAGTATATATATAGGCCGTGTTCGGCTCATATCCAGTTCGCTAGCCACAGAAGTTCTTACATAGAAGTTAGGGTAAGAGAACGGCATGCGGTCGGTTCGGGCTTACGTTGAACATAAAGAATAGTGAAGAATGCGATTTTCAATGAAAAAAAAAATTTCAAGAAGGTCCAAGCGAGCCCTACAGTTATACATACACTTGCTCAGAATAACCTCAGTAATAACATGTTTTATAGTCAAGGTCATCGACGACGTGTAATATTTTCCGAATATATCGAGCTGAGAGCGACTTTTAAGCCATAAAAAAATATGAAGGAGGACCGAGCCGTTCCTATTTTGAAATATAAACTTGCTCAGAATAACCTCACAAATGATATACTTCCACGGCAAGGTCATAGGTGACGTATTGCATTTTCCGAAAATTTATATTAAGTAGAGGAAAATATTTTGTATCACATTTATTACTTACGATAGCGGACGTGACAAATTTCAGACGCTTATAACTTTTTCGATATGTTTTATTGACAGTTAATAAATATGTATTTTTTTAGTGCCCTATGACGTTGTTTAGGGTATAGAACTTCAATCATGAATGACCGCTAACATTCTAATGGGAATAACAAATGATGTTTTGGGGATATGGACGTGACATCAAACTTGATTTAAAACAAATTGAAAAGTTACCATTATCCGAACTTCATTCGCTCTTGTAGCATTCCATTTATTTAGTTGTGGTTGTAAGACACATTTTTAAATACAATTGCAATAAAAAAACTTTCTTAATTTATCTTATTGCTTAAAGGGGCAGGTCCAGTCTTAAAGTATACTGTCTTAAAAATATATCCTGAAAATTTGAAGTCAATCCGACAATTACTTTTGGAGTTATTCGGCAATAGCCAAAGGACTCTCGGTGGTAAGAGTACCGAGCGTAAAACTAAATGCATTTTTCTCAAAACTATGTTTTCGGAAGCGGTGACCACTGTAACTCGAAAACCGCTCGATAGATTTCAATGAAACTTACACAGTTTTTGAAAAACATAAAAATCTAGTGCTTGATCGAAGGATTTTGTTTTTTTTAAAAAATTGATTTTTTATGAATAATTATTCATAAAAAACTGTTGGTTTTTTACCGAAAATCTGGAGACAAATGTTCCTGATGCCGCCATTTTGTTGATTTAAAAAAAAAAATAAAAACCTTCGATCAAGCACTAGATTATTTATTTAACTAACTAATTTTTCTTATCCGATTGATTTTAGATGATTTTCCAAGGATTTGTGATGGTCACCGCAAGACACTATGTATAGGACAGGGTCCAACACAACAAGCTATAACTTTTTTTATTTTTAATATTTTTTCTTTAAAATTTCGTCAAGTCAAGTTGAAACATTATGTAATAATTCCACATTATTAAATTAAATTAAATTAATACCAAAAAAAAATTATTGAAAATGCCCTAATTTTCACGGCCATGACTGGACCTGCCCCCTTAACCTTTGTGTCTACAGCCAAAAAATTATACGTAAACATACACCCAACACACCCGGGTATCCCATACGTTTTGTATGTGCGTTTTCAATTTTTTATGTTGTTAACGGTTTTTTCTATTTATAGCGATATAGATTATGAAAATTGATAAGTGTATCTATACATTATACATTTTTTTTACATATTTTGTTCCTTTCTTTTTTTCCTTATATTGCAATCGTTTTTTTTTTAAGTATAAGGATTTTTCGATGGTGTGGTTTCGTAAAAAATTCATTTGTTGCACTTAGGAGTATGATAAAAACACTTGAAAGTCAAATAATTGAAGTAGCCATACAACTCTCTTAGTACTGTTATTCTTCAACCTTGATAACCGATCTATCACATAGAAACTCGAGAAATCCCCTTCACTCTTCCTACTTGTTATTACTTACTCTAACACAGGTACAAAAGAAAGAAATATAAGCCATTCAGAGTTAATTCACAATGTCCTATTCATATGTACCAGGTAAAACCCTAAGCAAATATTGATTGATAAAAAAATATATACTACCTGGTGTTACACAAACTCCAACAGTGGAACTGAATGAAGTCATTTTTCTGACTCTATGATTGATATTTTAAAAAATTGGGAAATTTTTCAATAAAGGTTTGTGTAATAAAAACAAAACCCACTAATGACGATTGTTATAATAAAATTAACCACAAACAGGTCAACGCCTTTCGGAGGATATAACATTGTTGAAGATATTTACAAGTAGTCCACATAAACAGAGGTTTACCTCTTTCTGTTAGTAAGTCATAAAGTTTCGTTAGGAAAAAAGACGCAGGTGCACCTAGATGAGAGCATTTTCGAAGAACAGTAAAAAAATATCGGTAAAATATTTAAAAATAAATTTTAAAACGGTCAAATCCAAGAACTAATAAATTTAAAAATTCTGAGTGATTTCGCGCATAAAAATGGTATATAAATATTAGCTATGGAATAGTGCAGGATTTTTCGATTTCGATAAGCTGGGAACTTTTTTTTGTGAGGTTTGATAAAAAAATGCGTGAGCCAAAAAATTAAGTGGATTGGGAAGGGCTAAATGGCGTCTCATCAAGGTCAAAATTACAAAATTTGGGAGATTTTCAGACAAATCAGCCTATAGCTGCTAAGGAGTAGCCCATAGAGCAGTAGGTTGTATGACCGACCCTCAATTATTTTTCATGGCCAACATTTTTTTCAAACATACTTATCCCCTCTCTCCACTCCTTTGGGAGGATTCCATACAAAAGGGATGTTTTTATGAAATTTACTCCCAACGTTACCAGGGCGCCCCTAGAAGATTCAAGTATATGCCCAACCCCCCCTAATTTATTCTTCCCAGCATTTCTTCAGAATATACTAACCCCCTATCTCAACCCCTTAAGGGGTTCCCCATACAAAATTGAACTTCATACGGAATTTGGCTGACTACTCTTACCTTTCCACCGCCTGTCGGCCTGTGTAATTCATGTATATATGTTTACAAGTTTTCATGTATTTTATATGTACATAGACTTTTCTATTAAAATCTTAAAATATCAGTTCAGTAAAAAATGAAAATCACATATTTGCAAATTTTTAGTTCAGTTCATTTGGTTAATTTGCTTGTGATTTTAATAAACATTAAAATTTCTTAATCAAATAACAAAAAGAGAAATTAAAAAAAAGTTGGATGAGAAGCAACGTGAAGAAACTGATTCAGATTAAATCATACTCGTATATGGTGAAAAAGCCGGAAACCTTTGTTTGAATCAAGTTTTTGGCTCCTACCTCAAACAATTTTTTTTCTAGTTTGTCGAAATCGAAATCTACATTTTTGTATTCAATGTAATTTTGAATAGTGTAGGTTGTGCATTTATGCATACAAAGATCGACTAAAAATGCACTTTCAGGGTGGAAAAAATGGTTCACTTATGCGTGTTTTGCATTTATGCGTGTTGCAATTATCCGTGCATTTTTTAATGAAAAAGTGTACAAAAGGCTTATGGCCTCAAGACACGATGCACTTAAGCGTTTGTTGCAATTATCCGTGTTGCACTTATCCGTACTTGACTGTATAAGACTTAGGGATAGTTCACCAAATTTTATTTTTTACTTCATATCGTAGAATATTTCTCCACTATTCGTATCACTTACTTATTTAATGGTAGTGAAATATTTTCACTTTCAATAAAATTAAATAATTTTGGATGGTTTTTTTCGGGGTTTCAAATTGAAAATTTCGCCTGACACATCTCAATATGAGACGTTATTTTACAAACCGACAAACCGAACACTTTCTGACCGTCCCATTTATAAATCGCTCCAAATTTTTTTCACATATTCTAAGCATTATATGAGTGAACACGTGTATCAGGAACTTTTTTGTTATCGAAAATATCGAGATATATGTATCAAGTTATGAAGTTTGAACGTTTTACGTTTTATGAACATATTCATATTTATTGTCATATTTCAAGTAAATTTTAACGGACAAATATTTTTTTTCATCGTTTTAAAGCTAAAAAAATCATCTTGCTTGTAAAATTTTTGTCCATGGCAGTGAAAATATCCACACATTTACGTTCTCCATATGAAGTACTCTACTCCAAGGCCCAGACTTTCTTTGTATTACATAGTTTAAAAAACTTCAAAGCAGCTATAATTTAAAAAAAACGTTTTTAGGGATATGAGGTACTATTTTGGAGCAAAAAGAAGTACAAACGGATCTGAACAGAAAAGAAAGAAGTACTGTACTTCCAACAAAAGTACGGTTAATTACATACGTTTCGTATACGTAATATTCAGCTAATTGGATTTTTTTTTTCAAACAAACATAATTTCAATAGTTGTCAGAGCGGTGTCTAGGTGTATGCGGTCCCTAACGGGGGAAGTTGTTACCAAGGTTGGTTAGGAGGAGCGGCAGTCAGTTACAAACCGACTCACTTAGACCAAATGTGAATCATTGTGATACCACAGGTTGTTGACTAAAAGAAACAAAAAAATTTTTTGACCAGAACAAAAATGGTCATTAATTTTTTGTGGTGCGGGCACCTAGGCTGTAGCCTATGCTTCAACATAGTCCTGATAGTTCTTATGCAAAAATGAAAGAAAATTTATTAAAAAAGTGATGTCACCCACATACATACATATGGGTGTTTCTGCAGAAACGTCAACCGTTAGCGAAAAATCAAAAATGTTTGAAACTTTGATTTAAGCACCAGAAGTGAAGTAAAAATATTTGAATTTATATATACATATATTATGTATAAGTTATATCAGTGTTGACCCATAAAAAAATGGTCTCAGAGATTAACTCAGACTTTTACAAACTTAGTAGTCTTTTTTCTTTAAGGGGGCAGGTCCAGTCATGGCCGTGAAAATTAGGGCATTTTCAATAATTTTTTTTTGGTATTAATTTAATTTATTTTATAAAAGTGATAATGTGGAATTATTACATAATGTTTCAACTTGACTTGACGAAATTTTAAAGAAAAAATATTAAAAATAAAAAAAATTATAGCTGGTTGTGTTGGACCCTGTCCTATACATAGTGTCTTGCGGTGACCGTCACAAATCCTTGGAAAATCATCTAAAATCAATCGGATAAGAAAAATTAGTTAGTTAAATAAATAATCTAGTGCTTGATCGAAGGTTTTTATTTTTTTTTTAAATCAACAAAATGGCGGCTTCAGGAACATTTACCTCCAGATTTTCGGTAAAAAACCAACAGGTTTTTATTCATAAAAACAAAATCCTTCGATCAAGCACTAGATTTTTATGTTTTTCAAAAACTGTGTAAATTTCATTGAAATCTATCGGGCGGTTTTCGAGTTACAGTGGTCACCGCTTCCGAAAACATAGTTTTGAGAAAATTGCATTTAAAGTTTTACGCTCGGTACACGGTTAGAAATTTTGGATTAAATTTCAATACTTTTGGGCTTTCATATATGACTACACCAGAATTGTATTAAAATTTAATAATGCCTAAATATTAAAATTCATTTTTAATACTTTTTTGTATTAAAATTTAATACTCGTTTTTATTAAGATTTAAAAAAAAAAATTTTCATTTCGAATGGGACTCGAACCGGGTTCCTTGTGAATTCAATTGATGCACGCGCAGCTTAACGACATCAGCCACCGTAGTGTTATTTATTGTTTGGCTAAAAGTTTATTTATATTGACAACAACATAAAATGAAAGTTCAATATTGAAGTATTAAAATATAATACAGCAGTGATGGCGAACCTATATCACGCGTGCCATGAGTGGCACGCGAGAGAATTTTGATGACACCCGAAACTTTTACGATTTTAAGTAAAAATTTTAAGTACATACTTGTTTTAAAAATCTACTTTTTTTACAATAAATTTTTTACAAATTGTAAATCCATTATTCTTTTCATTTCCGTTTAGATACATATACTTACGAACAGTTAAATTTAACAATATTTCAGTTCATGAATTTCGAAAACTTCGAGATGCAATTGATGGATTTTCAATCTACATAGTTCGATATGGAAACAAAATATCATAGATTTAAGAATCATTTTGGAAGAAATCAAAGGATATAGATTAATTGGAGCGGTCCAGAGTAATGCTGAATATGAAATACTAACAACTTGGAAATCTATTCCAGATAATTTTTCATGCCTTAAAAAAATAGCAATGGCTATTTTTACAATATTTTCATCGACTTATTCTTGTGAAACATAGTTTTCTTCAATGAATTTGATTAAATCAGACATGAGAAATAGACTAACAGACGATAGCAGTACCTCTTGTATTTTATTAAAAGCTACGAGTTATGAGCCAAATATAAAATATTTATAATTTAGCATACAACAACACACATCTCATTAATAATGACATTTTAAGTTTTTTTTGCAGATACATGCTTAGATCTTTAATTAAATAAGTGATTTAGATGATATCGGGGAGCAAACAAACTAGATGTTTATAAAAATGAAATTTGCAGTGTACTTGTGGCCACGAAAAAATAGAAATCGGTGAAAAACTTCAAATATTATTTCGTTTACGTAAAGCAAAAAAAATTGATTGTAAAATGACGAAGTTGGGACCGATTGAATGAATAATAAGTCCATATTTTCTTAATAAATTAATTTTTTCGACAATTTGTTGAGTTTAATCTCTATATTTTTTGCTGTTTTAGTCTTATTAGAATAAGTTTGTTTAAAACTTCTGATTGCTCAGAATGCACCGGTTATTGTGGAAAGAAACTAGGCCGAAAAACTTACATTTCTACTTTTTCGTGGCCACAGAATCAACTGTAAGACTTGATTTTTTTAAAAATCTGGTAATTTTTCAATAATATATTTTCTATCGCTCATCCTATAAAATAATTCACTCATATTTTTTTGTCATTTTAATACCTTTAATTTGGTATCAAAAACGATTAAATTGAGCATTTTTAGCGCAAGATATAAATTTTAAAGTGAAAAGAGGTCGAAAAAATTAGAAAACTACAATATCTCAAAAATTGTACTATAAAAAAGTTTTATTTTCCTTTCATCAAAGGAACAAAAACAAAAACTTATTTTTGTTACCATTAGACTCAAAGAATTGTCGAAAAAATTAATATATTCAGAAAATGTTGCATTGGATTCACTCATTCAATCATTCCTAACGTTGTCATAAGATCGATTTTCTTTTGGTATATCTTAATTTTTGCGTAAAAGTATCAGCTTTACGAACATGTAGTAAAATTAATTAAATTATTTGTGCCTATTTTATTTTTATTTTTTCGTGGCCAAAGAATCAAATGTAAAATTTGATTTTTCTTAAAATATTGCCTGTTTTCATCGATATCTTTAACATCGATATCATTTTAATACCTTTAATTTGGTGCCAAGCACAATGAAATTGGACATTCTTAGCTCAAGATATGAATTTTAAAGTGAAAGAAGGTCGAAAAAATTAAAAAACCACAATATCTCGAAAACTGTACCATTAAAAAAATTTTTAATTTTATTTCCGAATTCAGCAGGAAAAAGCACATTAGAAAAGTAACTTCTTATCAATGGAACATTCCGAGTGTAAACTAGTTTTATTCTTTATTTTATTATATTAAAATTTTGATTTTTTTATTTGATTTCAACTACAATACATTTTATTTAAATTTTTTATTAATTTTTAAACATTCATTTTTTATTTAACACAAAAACATTTGTTTATTATTATGTTTCTTAAATTTATTTACATAAACATATTAGGCCTTGTTTTTATTATTTTATTTTCACGGCACGCGCCATATTATTATAGTATTTAAAAAAAATGTATGGCACGCAAGCTCTAAAAGGTTCGCCATCACTGTAATACAGCATGGTTTAAAATTCGAATATAATACTTATACATTAAAATTTAATACAAAATTTATTACAAAATTTTGTAATCTATTGAAAAGTATTAAATTTAATCAAAACTGTATTAAAAATCCTTGTAATATTTCGCTTGTATTAAAATTTAATCCAAGATTTCTAACCGTGTACTCTTACCACCGAGAGCCCTTTGGTTATTGCCGAATAACTCCAAAAGTAATTGTCGGATTGACTTCAAATGTTCAGGATATATTTTTAAGATAGTATACTTTAAGAAAATGCAAAAAAATTCATGACTGGACCTGGCCCCTTAAGCAATAAGATAAATTAAGAAAGTTTTTTTATTGCAATTGTATTTAAATTGTATTGTATTTAAATATTTTAAATATTTATGCAATATATAAGTAAATTCTGAATAAAAAGTATACTCAGTTCAACACTTTGATTTAAGTTTATCCAAAATAGATCGGCGGTAAAATATTATATCAAGATTTTGCAACTTGAAAGTAGAAAATCGGCATTTTTTAATTTTGGTCCGAGCAATTTTCAATTTTTTTATGTGAAAAAAAGAAGAAGAAAAACTAATCACGGATTCGAATTCCTCGATTGATAGTAGTTCGAAAAGCATACCCACTTTGCTGCAAAATTTGATAACCTCTTTAGTTTGCACCATTTTTTAAATCAATATTTTCGAAAATGGGTAGGCAACTTAAAACAGGCGGCGGCAATCCAGTTTTCAAAATTGATTAAAATCCTTATGGGTTGTTTTGTCTAGACATATAGGGCTATTGTAGTCCACTGACACATCGTGAAAAAAATCAAAAAGTTATTATTTTGAACCGCTCTAATGTATATAAACACCGAGATATACTCAAAAAATCGTTAAAAAAATTAAAATGTCGAAAAAAAAAAGTCTGGACGTTCGATTTCGCGGTTCGCGAATTTTGACACTGGAAGGGTCCCTCAACATTATCCCTGAAAAAAATAGCGAGTGGTATTTCGAAAAATTAAAATTTTTGAAGACCGCCGTGTCGAACTTATAAATAGTTTGATAATTGTAGTATGGTGCTTCGGCTATCTTGGCTCTAGTCAAAATCAGTAAAATTATTTTCGGATCCAGCATCGGAATATTTCCAGTCGGAATCACATACATACATATATACATATGTATGTATTTAAAATTCTTTATATCTTGAATCTTTAATATTGCATCGATTTATTGTATCTGCTCTTTTCAAAATTTATTTTATAATAATCAAAAATCAAATATTTTTTGACGTAGAAATAATTTAACAACACATATTTATAATTTATTTGAACAAAGTAAAAATCTGTGTAGTGTTCAAATACGCTACAATCACATTTCTCCTGATTCTAAGACCGTTGATTCTAAGGTTCGCCACGCTAAAGTACGTTCCAATTACCGACATAACTCGGAGTGTAGTTCTTTTATATACATATAATTATTTGCTCTATGTAGCACATTTAAAAAATTCTGTGTTTTAAGGAACTGATTTAAGATCTTATCGGCATCCTTTCGTATTACATATTTTATGCAATCAAAATATATTTGTATGCAAAATTAGTATCCTTTCCTTATATGAATAAAACAAAAAACACAAGTTGTTGATGTCGTAAATTGGATCATTTAATCAGCATGCATATTACTTCGAATCTAAAAGCAATACAATATTTCTCATTGCAGTTTTAAGTCTACATAGAATTAAATTATCTGTGAAATTCCCAATGAGCTTTTGATTTCTGAAATTCTAACGAGCAATTTCTCATTACGACGTTCTCTTCGTCACATTGCTGATATTCAGGACGACTCCCAGGAGTGCAATCGGAACAGGACCCCACTTGAAAAGATGTGAGAAAAATGAGGAAAAATATGAACTTGCGTAAAAAGAAATACGAATCCAGTTCGAAACAAAACGGACTAGGAAATCAAAATTGGGTTTTTCGGTCGAGTTAATTCGTGGTGTAATTAAAGGGTCATGCACTGGGGAGTCGCAATAGGAGATGTGCATGTCGGTACGTAGCTTATTTGGCATTGTAAATACGAGAATTATTGCTTAGTTATTGCTCAAATTTTGTGCGAGATATTCGTATTAGAATAAAGCTATTCAATGTTAGCCCGTACCCCATATTTTTTTTGCTCCAAGTATAAAATTTATAAGCAAATTCACAACACGTTTTGCAATTTCAATCTAAAAAGCATTTCCGCACATTTGTGGCAAGGGTGATTTTTTTTATGGTTTTCATTTCTTGTTAGATTTCATGTCATCCTGCCAACATAGTGGCGGTAATTTTATTTCCTTGTGAAAGTTTATCTGACCATTTATCATTTTTTTAACAACAAAATGGACAGTGCTTGACCTTTAAAATTAGCAGGTCTTGTCCAGGGGGGCTTTAAGTGTTGAAGTAAGGATTCTCACATTTATATTTTTTATATTTGATTTTTAAAAAAACAAATCCAACATTTATTGTATGCGAAAGTTTCTTTTATTCCAGAGAGACTTGAAAAGTAAAAATGTTTTCTAGAATATTCTTCTGATGGGGTTGCAGTCTGGCAAACATAATAAATACATATGTACATATGTATATGTATGTACATTAGAGCGGTTCAGAAAAAAAACTTTTTGTTTTTTTCACGATGTTTCAGCGGATTACAATAGTCTTTTATGTACGGCCTGTCAAGTAATTGTTGGCAAAATAAGTTATGCAATACAATTTTCACTTTGATATTGAATTAAAGTAAGAAATACATATAATTTTTGAAATTTTTTTTTTTTATTCAAATCTTTTACTCATTCCTCATTAGAAAACAAAAGTTTATGGAACATAAATGAAAACAATAGCAATGTCATGGTGTCAAATAATTGTTGGCAAAATGCAAGGAACATATGAATAAAGTAGCCTCTTTGGTCAACTACAGCTTAAAGATGGTTTGGTATCGAAGCTGCAAATTTTTTATTGGTATCTGGCGAGTTATAGCACCACTCAATTTTAAGTGTCTTTTTTAGACAAATGTCCATGCTCATGATATTTTCAATAAAAGACAAATTTCCGGTACCAGCAACTGATATGCAAGCCCAAACCATGGCACTATTTTATATCGCGTGTATGTTTTCCTTGTTGTTTTTTCTATTTGGCTTTCGCGACATGCTATCTGAGTCAAATAAGTTCAATTTCGATTCGTCCACAAATATTACTGAATTCCAGTACTCAGTGGTCTTTAAAACATGTTATTTGGCGAAAATCAAACGGATTATCTCATTTTTAACTGATGAACGGCTTTTTGCGAACTACTCGCCAGTTAAACCCTTTCGGTTGGGGCTTGCATGTCAGCTGCTGGTACCGGAAATTTTATAAGAATATTATATTTTTGGCTTTTTAGTAGTTGTGATTTCTATTGCTTTATACAAGGTGGTGCAAAAAAATGTGTCATAAATCGGAATTTGACAAAATGATAATTTTTATTTATAAAATTTATAAAAAAATTTTATGTATTTGCTGGTATGTAATTATTAACCCACCATCATTGCCTTATACTTCGTGCATGGCAAAGCATCATCACGATCAAACAACTCCCTCGCATTCATGCTGTACATGCAACCCCTTCAAATAACTTCGTCTACTTCTTTAACGTTCGCTTGCAACTCTGTTCAACGCACCGCAACAAATAGTAGGAGAGGTTTTTGCGGTAACACTTTTTCTTTTGGGTTTTTGCTGGCACAAAATATCTCTTTGGTTTTTGCTGTGAACGTGTCATATGGCCTACCGTGACTTGGCAGAGAAATATAATTTATCAAAAAATGGGCATAAAAAAAGTTTTTGACAAAGTTACTGGAACAAATTCAGTTAAGCAACAGTCAGGGCAGGGCAGAAAAAGTTACAACCTAAAGAAGATGCGAGAATATTACGAAAAGCTATTAAAAACCCATCAGTATCAGCAGCCGATATTAAGGAAACATTAGACTAAAAAGTTTCTTTGGTCACAATAAAACGGCGGTTGAATAATGCTGGATTTCAAAATAATTTGGCAAAGAATAACCCACTGATCAGCTAGAAAAGTAAGATTAAGCGATTCGCTTTTACAAAAAGGATGGTTGGATGGCTCTTGAATTTTGGAAGAAGGTAATTAGGTCAGGTGAAAGCAAATTTGAATTTATTGACGAAAAAAAAAACATAACAAAATGTGGAGAGTTAAGCATGGAGGCGGCTCAATAATGATGTGGGGATATTTTAGCTGGGCTGGAGTAGGATATTTTTTTCCATATCAAATGGAGGATGACTGGGCGGACAATGTTCAAATTTTAAAAAAAAATTTAAATCTTCGGTGATGAAATTTTTACTTAGGGACTTTGTTTTCCGGCAACTTTCTTTCCGACACGTTAAAGCCAAAAAAATTTGGTGGAAGGTATGCCAAAACGATTGCAGGCGGTAATAAACACTGAAGGTGGTGCTACAAATTACTAATTTTTTTAAAAAAATTGAGTTAGTTAACTATTTTCGAAAATTTTCTTTTTTAGGTTTTGGGTCAGAATTTACGAACTGAGCCACTTTTAAAAAAAAAATTTTATTTTTTAATGAAATTTTGTTATTTAGATAGTGGTATGTGCTAGAAATTAAAATATGAAGTTATTTTTTTTCTTAAATTTTTTTTGTTGTTATAGGCAATTGAAATTCGGGAACATTCTATAAATGTTAAAAATATTAACATTTATTATTTATTTACATATTTGTAACTCTGCACAAGGTTCAGAAACCATCCCAAACTCGAGCATGACCAACAATCACATAACTGGGTTTATCAAAGAAATAAATTGAATCTGGGAAGGACGCAATCTCTCTTAAGATTCAGAAGAGGAGAGCTCAGGACTGTTGTAGGAGTACTGACGGGGCACTGTGTCATTGGCCCTATGGCCGCCAGATATGGTGCTCCTTTCAGAGATTTCTGCAGGAGCTGCGGAGATGAAGAAGAGGATGAGACGGTTAAACACCTGCTCTGCGAATGCTCCGGGCTAATGAGGAGACGAATCAAATATTTTGGTTCTGCGTTCTTTGTTGGTCTTGAGGAACTAGCCGAGCTGGAACTCACCAGCATCCTCAACTTCACCAAGGCTTCTGGGTGGTTCACCCCCATTCAGTAGGACTTTTTTAAAGGAGAAGGAGGGGAACATTTTTATATATATGTAGGGTATCACAATGGGCAAACTGCCTCCGAGTGAATCTTGCTTTGCAAGCAACCCTTTTAACCTAACCTAACTCTGCACAATGGGCTTATAGTGGATTCTGTGAGTCGGCAAAAAGCTTGAAAAATCCAAATATTTAAAGCAGCAACCAGACCACCTCCACCCCCCCGTTTTCGAGGAAAAAATTTTATGTCGAATTTTCATGTTGAAAAAACATGGTGCGCGTCATTAGTAAAAAATTCGTAGTTTCTAAAGTTATGGCGGCAATTTCGATATGAAAGCACATGCACGGCTTCGGCGCCACCTTATAAAATTGAGGTACAGAGCTAAATTTCCGTGAACTCTTTCTTCATTTCATAAATTTGCTTTTTAAGTAACAGCACCTTAAAAAAAAACAAAATAAAAAAAAATTGAATCACCACAATATACATACATGTAAATTTATCTGAAATTTTAGTTTTATGTATAAAACAAAGAATACAAGAAAACAAAAAAAAAAGATATCCAAAATTATCAAGGCCAGAGATACAACAATTTAGTTAATATGATTCGATATCAAAATTTAGTTAATAGCTATTTTTCTAAAATACTTCCCCAAGCACTTAATTTTGTGACTGCGATAATATAAACTTGTAGTTGATGATGCGACTAAAATTTGTGAACATCAGTTTTATTATTTGTCAGGCTGTTTGTATATCATAAATTTTTGTTATCAATGTATAACCTAAAATCCCTTTGTAAAACCATAACATGAAAAATAAAATAACTTCCTTTCAAATTTGAATAAATTTTGCACATATGCTTCATGTTTAGAAAGCAGCAAAAATTAAGTTTTTTATGGGATGAGTTCATTTACGATTTCTAGCTATATTTACTTAGATTAGATTACATAAATAGAACAGATTGCATGACCGTCAAAATTTTAGCCACATTATCCCCATTTTCCATTAAAACCAAGATGTTACGTGGTTACGTGCTTGATTAGTGTGCTACCAATACCAATGAAATGATTGCGAGCCATTTTATCACCCACGCAAGCTTTCTTCCGTTCTTCCTGCAACACATGAGATTATACAGACCATAGATGTTTACTCAAGTAAAATCCACAACCGAAATGAGTTTCGTACAATTGGCCTTGTCAAGCTGTGGGTTCACATGTGAAATGAATGAATATGTTAATTTTCTGGTTGTTTGAACAAAATCTATATTAGCAATGGAAAATAGCAAATGTGCGGTCATACGGATTTCAATCGAAAATTATTTTTTTCTCTCAGCCGAGATACATATAAAGAGGTTATCGCTTTAAGTTTTAAGTATTTACTATCGCATTAAGTTTCGTATTTTTTTATATCGTCTTTTATATAAACAACTAAACTTAAAACACTTTTACAATTTTTTTTTTTGTTTTAAGGGCAAGCTGTAGCCATTTGCAAAACTTAAAATGCTAGGTGAAAGAGGGTTGCCTTTACTTGAGCGCTGCTGCCCCGTAATTATCGAAAGAGTCCCAAAAGCTAAAGTTGAGGTCCTAACTCAAGTCTTGTAACTTAAGTTGGCATCTTCATTACAGGTCGGCACTGTTACCAAAAATTTACTGGTTTCAGTAAGCATTCAGTTTTCTCTTACTATCATTATACGTAAACATTTCTTTTGAGTACCATAGTAGTCCAAAAGCCCTATGTAGAAAACCGAGTGTATAAGATTACAGGATAAGACTCACGGGAATGATAGTAGGTTATGCATTTTGGTGAAACTACCCAACCAGGGTTGTTTTGCCTAAGCCTATCCCGATGACCGAAAATTGCCGAATTTTAGCCAATTTTGTTGTTTTAGTTAAAAGTGTTTAGTATTACAGCTCGAAATGTATCCCAAATGATAGAACTTGAAGAGGCCTATGTATATATAATTTATGGGGTTGCATTGTTGAATCCTGTCCCAAACATGAGCTTTCACCGGTTTTTTGGGTCAGATATTACAGCTCGAAATGTATGACAAATGATGAAACTCGAAAAAACCTAAATATAATATACTAGGTTGCATTGCTTAATCCTGTCCCAAATATGGGTTGCCACCGGTTTTTTGGGTCAATTTTCATTAATGAAGATAACAGTTTGAAATGTGTGCCAAATGATATAGATCGAAGAGCTTAAACAGAATATATAGGGTTGCCTTGTCGAATCATGTCCCACACATGGGTTACCACCCGTTTTTAGGGCCAATTTTTCTTAAATGAGTGGCAACCCATGTTTGGGTCTATATTATTTTACTACCTGTACCGTGGTACAATATTTTTTATGTATTTTTATTTGCTTAAAATAATGCCATAAACTACGGCTTACGGCATTCTGTTAAGCAAATAAAAATACATTAAAAATAATGTACATCGGGATCGGTGGGAAAATAATATGGAGTGATTTTGTAGCTAGAAAGGGGAAAATCGGTATTTTTTCATTGTTTTCCGGTCAATTTTCTTATAAGAAAGAAATAAGAAGAAGAAAAATTAATCACAGTTTCGAATTCCTTGATCGATAATAGCCCGAAAACCATACCCACTTTATACAATATAACCATAGCTGGGTATTAACTTGTTAACCCGATAATCGTTAACTATCGAAGTTAACATTTCGACTAACGGATTAACTTTTAAGTTAACTTTAAAAAATGTTAACTTCCATTCGTTAACTTCCATTAAACTTCGTTAAGTCCGTTAAGTCCGTTAATCGTTAATTCTATTGACCAAAAAGATATCAAAAACACGTTCTGATAACAAGTACCTTCGGTGGGCTCGATCGTGTTCAAAGAGAAGTTCAAGCATATCTCGGGTCACTGCTACCGACAATTGCAACTGTCTTTAAATTAAAAAGTATAAAGTCTAAGGGCCTAGTAAACTGCACAGCTTAAGCCAATGCCTTATTAAATGGCATAGAGAAAAGGTTTGGATCACTTCTAGACGACGGACAGTGCCAACTTGCCGCGGCTTTTCACCCGAAGTTCCAGTTGATATGGCTGGAAACGTATGACAGCAGTCGAGTGGATGTAGTAAGAAAATACATGAAAAAAAAGGTCGAAGAGGCGTTACGCCAAGAAGCTGCCGAAAGTTCGAAGAGATAGTTTAATTCTCTCACTCAATGTAAAGGAAAACCTAAGAGCCACAAATCTATAAAGAGTAAATCCTAAAATATCGTCAAAATGTGGCTAGACGTGAAATCAAAAGAATTATTTAAAGATGCGGCATTCCTCGGGGAACAGATATTCACAAATCTGTTTATTAAATATGGAGTACCAGTAAAATTGCTGTAAAATAAATTTTTACTGATATGTATTGCAATTTAATTTGCATTACGAGTAAAGTTTAACTGATTACTGAAAAAAATAGCAGTTATCAGTTGATTTTTACTGATAATGAGATTTCATTTACATTACCAGTAACATCTTTTTAAATTTTTTTATCTTGTTTCGAATCGATTGGGAGGGCTCGTATTTAATTTTCCCTTAAGTCAAATTTCATTTTGAAATAGGCCGAGTAAGGGTTAAAGCTAAAATTTTTTAAATGTATTTAGTTTCGAACCGATTTGGTGGGCGTCGCATTTGATTATCGCTTGAGTCAACTTTCACATTGAAATAGGGTCAGTAAGGGTTAAAGATAAAAATTTTAAATTACCTTTTTAAATTTTTTTATCTTGTTTCGAAGCGATTGGGAGGGCTCGTATTTGATTTTCACTTAAGTCAAAATTCATTTTGAAATAGGCCGAGTAAGGGTTAAAGATAAAAATTTTAAATAAATTTTTTAAATGTTTTTATCCTGTTTCGAACCGATTTGGGGGGCGTCGCATTTGATTTTCGCAAAAAAAAAATAATAAGAACCATCCTAATGTATGTACATATCCAAGCATTGAAATATTTTTTTTTGTTTCGTTGCTACTTTACATAAAATTTACAATTCATAGAAACGAAATATAAATAGTATTTCAATGCTCGGCAAGTACGAAAGTGCTCTACTCTATCTCTAGTACTGCGTATATCGATGTGATATTTTGGTGGGAGGTAGAGGAGGGTCTCTAGTATATGCTGAGGTAATTTGCGCATAAAGGACACTCCTGCAAAAGTGCCCCTAGTCCACCCAACTACACAATTAAAATTGTTGAGTTGTTAATTTTTAAGAAAAATGCTCTCAATTAAGAATAAGCCGTTTTCGAAAGTTGGGATTTTTTTTCAAATGTAGCTTAAGCCTTTCTGTGTTGGTTAAAAAATTTTCAAGGAAAAAAAAACTGATGCCCTTAAAAATTTTTTGATTTGAAAAAAAGCCTCTGGATTACGATATTTGCAATATTTCCCACAAAACAGTTTACTGTGCACTAAATGTCATCTTTTCATAAGATCCATTAAATTATGAAAAGTTTGAAACAAAAAGTATGAAATATCGTTATTTATTAAGGAAATATCGACAATTTGAAAAAAGTCCTTTCAGAATTTTTTTTTTATAATTTTAAAGTACAAAGTTCAAATGACCATAACTTTGAAAATTGGGTCCTTTCAGCGAAATAATAAAGTATGGGTCCCCTAAAATGGGACGCAGAATAATGTCTGTAAATTTCAAGCAAATCGATGACCATAATTTGACTTCTTGTTCGATTTGAAAAATAATGTGCCATTTGTAATTTTAACATACAAAGTTCAAACGACCATAATTTTGAGAAATGTGGTTTTTCAGCAAAATGAAAAAATATTGGACCAAATCCATCTCAAACCATGCAGTCGGAGTGACTTCAAATTGCGGAATTGGTTGCCGATTAAATATGTTGTTTTTCAAAGTAATTATGGAAATATACCGCTCCCCGATTTGATTGAAAATTATTTTTTATGAAGTTATGCCCATTTAAAGTTTTACTGTCAGAGCTTGAAAAATCGTTGAAAATGGTTTCAAAATAGTCAAATTTCCTCCAAATCAAAATAATTAACTTTTGCCTTTTGAACATCTGATTCTCTGTCAGAATCTTTAAGAAATTTTGAAAATTGGCGGAGTTATAGCGCTTTTTATGAATAAAAACAAGGCTGATTTTCTCAAAAACCCCAATTTTAAATTTTATTGTGGATTTGTATTAATATGATAAAGAAATGACATGAGTTTAATGTCTGTTAACCCATATTTGATGTCAGGAGATTTTTTTCCCTAAAATGTCAATTGCCAAGCCACTCTACTGTACTATTTTCAAAGTAATTAACAACAGCAACATTCCAAATTACTTTCTGCAAATCCTGCTTGCATTCTGCATACCTTTTTTCACCGTTATTTTCGTAATAACATTTTATCATAGGAAATATATAAAAACATTGTAAGCACATATAGCATTTTCGCTGGCAAAGTCAAGCAAACGAAATTATTAAAACCCACAGAAGTACAGTCAGTGAAATAGCTATATTTGCGTACAATGTTTTTATATATTTCCCGGAACGGTATATTTCCTTAATTACTTTGAAAAACAACATATTTAATCAGCAACTAATTTCACAATTTGAAGTCACTCCGACTGAATGGTTTGAGATGGATTTGGTCATGGGTATTTTAAAATTGAACATAGAACGTTCCCTGTAAATTTTAAGCAAATCGATGACATTGATACATTGATAGTATCTGCCTTAATCTGCCTTCTAGTGCTCTTAACGAACCATTGCAGAGTAATTATTTACTTCGTAATATTAAATTAATAATAATAATAAATTATTTGACTTTATAAGAAAAAATGGTTTTTTCATTGATGTTAATAAAATGCTCAAGTTTCGTAAATTATGGCTTTTCTGTAAGCATTTGGATTCTTAAAGTTCTTATAATGAAACTTTCTATACACAGAAAAAACAAGATTGGTAAAATCAAAGAATTGCAATTCTATGATTAAAATTTGTGGAATTCAACTATTCATTTCATTGAATCAAAGAAAAAATTTGCAAAATCAAAACCTTTTGTTCTTTGGATTTGCAAATTCAAATTATTTGATTTTACAACAAAATATTTTAGCGTAATCAGCAAAATGTTTCACTGATATTGCAAATAAGAAACTTCCATTGTCCAATCAGGGAAGCTCCTGGTTCAAACCCCGGCGACGAGTTAATTTTTTTTTATTTTTTTAATTTAAAGGTATTTAAAATACAAAAAGAAGTAGACTGTATTTGTATAAATTGAAAATATCTTGAAAACTGCCTTTTATGTTAATAATAAAAAACGAGTTCATTATTTTTTAATATAAAAGGCAGTTTTTAAGATATTTTCAATATATTTATAGTTCTCTACTTGTTTTTTTGTTTTCTAAATACCTTTAAATTAAAAAATAAAAAAATTTAAAAAAAAAATTATGTCGTCGCCGGGGTTTGAACCAGGAGCTTTCCTGATTAGACAATGGTTGTTACATGCGCAGTTTATCAACATCATTTTAGTATGTCTTAAAAATTATGTCGGTGGCTGAGTTGGGTAAGATGAGCATCTTTGAACAGTGGTATGGCGCAGAGCACAAGTTCAATTCTCTGATCGGGCGGGTGACAGGTAAAAAAAAATTTAATTTCTCCTTCGAAGTTTTAAAAACGTATTACAATTAAATTGAGAATGACTATCAAATAAGTACCAACAAATAAGAAAAAAGAGAGGAAATAGAGGAAAAAAAGAAATAGAGGAAAGTAAAAAAAAATCAAAAAAGAAAAAGATTTTTTGCGAATTTATTCTAAGTTTCAACAAAAACTTTACGAAAATTAACAAATGTTTTTTTGAAACCAACTAATTTATTTTAAGTTTCAACAAATCAACTTTTGTTATATCAGAGAAACTGTTTCAATGACTGAAATTCATACAAAACATTAGTTGAAATCGGACCCGAAATTGTTTGATATCATCGAATCTTTTTTTTCTGTGTATGATAGGAGGATTTATGTGAAGTATGTCCTCTCAAAAGTGCATTTTTTTGAATTTTCCTATTTATATGGAAAATTGGGGCCAATCGAAAAAAATCATTAACATAATCGGATTCTACGGAAAATTCCACTCTAGAAAGTGTTATCGCCAGTCGTTGTGTAAAATCTTGTTGAGTAGTGTTGTTAGGGGGAGGGGCCCGTACATGGTTACCCCCGGGCCCGGATTTTCTCTCGGCGGCCCTGCATCTCCCGAAACCACGTTTAGATCTTCTTGTCATTTGGAGTTGTCAAAATAACTATCAGCGCTTTTTGAACTATTTATGTGTATGTATATACAACAAACACAATAGTGATGTGAGTTTTAGTTGAAGTTTCTACAACATGCAACATCGGACTGACCTTATCCTTGGACAATTATTTTTAGATATCAAAAGTGTTGCCAAATAATTAATATGATTTTAACTGTGTTAATATACAGTCTCCAAGAAAATATGAATAAAATTGAATTAAATAAAAAAAATTCAAAGAAAAGAAATTAAAAATTAAAATTATGATTTTAATGAAGACTTTATGAAAAACGGTAAAATATCACCCTCACAGATTTTTTAATTTTTGACATGATTTGCGCTCTATAATAAATTTCAAACCAAAAAACTCGATCTGTGAGGACTGTGCAACGATCCGAAATGGTCATTTATCTTCGGAAGGATGGACTCTAACAACGACTTATGATGAATTGCGTTCATAGTTTCACCAAAAAAATCAGATCGACTGTACCGTAAAAGTTTAATGCTCTCGATACCATGAGACCGACCACGCAGCTACGATGACGATTCATTATTATTATTATTATTATTTTCTTTATTTATCCCTCTAACGGGCAAAAGTGTATTGCTGGAAAAATAAGTGTAATATTTATTTTATTGGTTCTTTATATGTTTGAGAACTGTGAGTTAAATTCTCGTCTTGGTTAGTTGCCAGGTGAGAAAAACGAAAGGCTGCCTCAGGGCAGCTTCACCCGTTAAGCCAACAAAAAATATACTGGTATGCTTTTGTGTATTCAATCCATTTTATTGACAAAAACTTAAAAAAACTAGAAAATAAAAAATACATCAACATATTACTTTCGATGATGATATTCGAAGAAGCAGTTCTTAGCGTTCAAACAGCATAAGTGGAATTCGCATTGTTGACAAAAACATTTCGTTAGCGATGTTTTGCAGTACTTGCATTTTGTTTGCCCCCTTCTTTGTGTAACCAAACTGGAAAGAGGTTATAGTTGTCGTAACAAACGTCATCAATTGGATGCTTAGACTTATTGCCTTGTGAAGAACTTTCTTGAGATGGTGTACTCACTTGTCGGCCAACATGACGCCTATCTTTGTATGCAACAAGTCCAGCCGCAATTGCTTCTCTAAACTGAGATAGCTGCAATAACCTTTCAGTATCAGTATCATCGCTTGAATTCTCTGAATATATGCGACGATATAAAATGTATGCATTTGTTACAGCAGTATCAACTATGTGATAAAAAATCCGAGTCTTTGCTCGAATATGGTAATGACCCATAAGTCCATCCATCAGATCCACTCCACCCATGTGACGTTCATATTTATGTATGATCTGCGGGCAGTCATCTTCATGGTATTGCTTTTGTTTTCGGTCATATCGTGCTGCCTTTGCTGCTTGATCGCTTGTTTTTGAAAATGGCTGAATAGCAGCATGGGTTGATACTAACCGCACGCTCTTGTTGTCTTTCCACAACACTGTGCTTATGTCAACTCCATATGCTGAGGCCATATATTCAATTGAATATCCTCTTTCTTCTTTATTTATATCTTTGTCTGAAGGAAATTAGCAGTTCGGGATTCTATTTACTCTCATTGTGCCTTAGCTACATATTCCTCTTGCGCGCAAATATACCAATAAAGGAAGCGTAGTGTAAAAATCATTAAAGTAGACAATATGATTTAGAAATTCTGGTATTGTCTGCGACAAACGCACAACAACATTCGCTACACTTCCGAGATCAGCTGCGCCTGGTAAAATTACCTTGTCGCCTGTACCATTATAAATTTCAAAGCGATATGCAAAGCCGTGAGAATCGCTTAACACAAACAATTTTATCCCCCATTTGTGTGGCTTATTGGGAAGATACTGTGCTGCACATTTGCTCATCCACGCACAATCGAACAGTATTCGGTATTGTGTCAAACTGTTTGTTGATTTTGTCAGCTAATTTGCGGATTCAGAACAACGGATCGTATCCCGGTTGTCCTTTTTGGATTCGTTGACTTTCATCTTGGAACGTCAAATACTGTTTTGTCAATTTAAACTTTTTTAAAGACATCGTATTTTGGATTGGTTGAAATGCATTTTTGCCCCAGTAGGTCTACAAGTTAGGATATCGTTAAATGAAAATATATATCAGAATTCCAATATAGTGCCGAATTTCTTCCCCATTGGTTTTAAAATTGGTATTTGTCTTTCAAACAAGCGGAACGATTTGTTTCTTCAACAATCAATTCCACAATTTCTTTAGAGACGAAATAATTGAAAATTTCCATGGGTGTTTGAAGCTCTTTGATTGCAGTCGGTCTATACACACGGCACGTGTAGTGAAATCATGGATTTCTAGCCAAAATTTTGAAACCTTAAATTTGCCGCCCTTCTCATCCGACCTTAACATTATTGAAAATGTTTGAGGTTGGCTAACCCGTAAGGTCTACGAAGGAGGAATACAGTACGAAACTAAGGATGATCTTATTGATGGAATAAAAGCAGAATGGACCGATGTTTCTCTAGATTACTTAAAATCTCTATACGAGTCAATGAAATACAGAATTTACGAACTTATTGGTAAAAGTAAACATTTAAAATAAATATTCAGATAAAACAATTACAATAAAAAAAAATTTTAATACAAACAATTCATTTTTGTTTAATTTATAGAGCAATTAAAAAGTGGTTCTATCCTGATGAACCAAGAAAAAAAGAAGAATTTCACACATCATTATAAACAATTAAAGAAAAGTACCGTTATAATGTATTGGGACTTGATTTTTTATCTTTAAGTAGTACATTACAAGTGATATTATATTTTTGAAAAGTTGGAATATTTATTGCTTCTGCATTCACAATTTATAGAGATTTTTTGCTTAAAGTTCAGTTGGTTATATCCTGATGAACCACAGTGTATAAGGTGGCCTTCATACAAAAATATTTCTTATACATACATATATAATTTTCTCGAACACTTTTACAATTCTGATTTCTGCTAAATATTGATTCTCCAAAATTTTTTACCAATCACTTTTAAATTTTTGTGTAACATTCTTATTTCCGTAAGTTTACAGATCGGCTAATATGGTAAAGTGGGGCACATTGGTTAAGTTATTTTTAAAGACTTGTATTGGTTTTATTTACGCATAGAAATCAAATTTCTGAGAAATTTCAGACTATTTCGATATTAGAGAACTATATTAAAAATACATTTGTAGGTATTGTTGACTATTTCAAAAAATTTTCGGGCTGTAAAAAAACAAGTCAATTTGCTGAAAGTGCCCCAATACGGGGCAGCTTCGGCATTTCATGGAGAACATTCAGCATTCAAATAATTTCAGAAAAAAATAGACTGATGTACAACTAATGATATATTAATGGCACATTTTTTTATATTTTCTTTCTAATGCTACAGTATCGTAAATATTATAAACAAACAACAAGTTTAATAATATGTAATACGAACTTTAGCTATAATCCATTAACGCCGAAATTGCCCCACTTTTCCGAATTTTTAAAAGCTACAAAAATCTCGAGAACTCTATAATGCAATAGAATCTTGACTTAAAATTTAACTTTCTGACATAAAAACGTAGCAGGCCACAAAAAACTGTATTAAAATTCAAAGGACTATAATTGAAAATTGTTAACTTACCTGGTATTCAAAACTACAGCGAAGAACGAAAAAACACATAAATGCATGCAACTTGTTTGAGAGCGATTTCACATACGTCAAACTAAGAGAGTGACTCTGCATTCAATAAAGGTTTCGATCAGAATGATAAATAGTTCTAAAATCAGAGTGCGTCATATCGAAATAGGCCTTGACGAAGGTGCCCCAATAATGAATGTGCCCCACTTTACCATATATTTTTAATAATTATATATTATTTAATTTTAATTTGACTGTTTAAAGAGTTAAAGTTAACTGTTTTAACTGTTATTAAATGTTAAAAGAGCCACAGCAACGCGTGGCCGGGACAGCTAGTCTTTAATATAAATTATGCTGTTGCCATAGACTTTCATATGAAAAAACTTCAGTGAACTTAGCGACAGAAATTTTCTTGTTCTTGGATTTCTTTTATGTATGAAATAAAATATTACCTTGTGTTTTTCTAAATATAAAAAATAAAAGTTGCGGTGAGTATCCAAAGCGATTACAGTAATCCCCGCTTATATGCACGCCGTTTATAAGCATTTCTCGCTTATATGCATCAAAACTTGTGCAATTTCATTTCTCCATTTAGATTTGTTAACAATTTTCTCCTTTATATGCACACGGATATAAGCCCCAAAAATCTCCAATTTTTTCCTCCAATCACGCTTATATGCACGACAGGGAAAAAATTTGAGTTTTTTTTTCAAGTCAAAAAATTATTGATATCAAACAATCGTGTCATTCCTATTGTAATGTGAAATGTGCTTGACTGTAGCTTGCCATGCTGGGAAGGTTTAAATGAAAATGTAATTGTTGCCCTATTTTGCAATCGGATGATGAAGAAACAGACATTGCAGCTTAAATAGATCCAATTCCTTCATTGAGTGCAGCTTTGGCCTCATTAGACACTCTTCGAAAGTGCCTTTTGCCAATAAATAAGTTTATTGACGAACTTGATGACATTGAAGAACATATTTTTAAGGGCTGCAGTCATATTCAATCCAAGATTACTTGTTTTTTAAGAGAGAATAATTTTGCAATTCAATATATATATGTACTCTGTATGCACATATGTACTATATATATATTTTTTTGATTTGCTTTTTATTTTTTTACTGGAATACATATTCATAAAATATCAAATGTTTATTTTCACAGCTTTTTGCCTTTAAAAATATGTTTGTAGGGTTCTAGTTAGTTGGCTTTAGGTAACAGCTTAAATGAAACTAAGATTCTATACAAGCATATTTGGTAGATATAGCCGAATTTTTATATATGCACTTTTCATGCATATAAACGAGTTTTTCTAAATGCATTTCACGCTTATATGCACCAAAAATCAATCATTTTCAGAAATGCTTATAAGCGGGGATTACTGTAGTTCCACACATTACATCGGTACATAAGTATGTATATTCAAGGCATTGTCGGCAATCAAAGCAAACCCGCTTTGCACCTTCAGCGCAGTTTGAGTGTAGCCAATTGTACCGAAACCGATTTACGATTGCGATATAACTTATGTCAAAAGCCGCCCTTTTTAACAATATAAATAGCCGACGAATTTATTTTGATAATTTTCTTTTGATAACTTAAGTTTTCTATGGTCGTAAAACCGAAATGATATAAGTCAGTAAGCACAAAGTCAGTTCTTAAAAGTTCTACTTGGTTTTAATATTCGATATGAGAGTTTTCATAATACAGCAGCATTGAGCTGCGTGTCACATACAATTGAAGGAAAACCTAATAATTAGTTTAGAAGAAATTCAAATAATTTGGTCTTAATTTTTTTTTGGTACTTTGATGTTACTTGTAGATGAATGTTACAATGTGAACTATGATTTCTGTCCTCTTTTTGAATCGATACATAAACTATTTGGATTAAAAACTGCTATTGCCTACAACTCTATCCCAAACAGATGTGAAATTTTTGAAGGCTGCGCTAGATATAAAATTAATCTTGACTTTTGTAATAAATTTTGCGTAGATTCCCCGTATAGAAGAACTTTGGAATGTATGTTATTATTTTAGAAAAAAAATTAAATTGTATGGTATTAATTTTTCTTGTATTTTAACATTGTTTTCAGTCGCATGTTTGGAATTATACTCTGACGAACAAAATTGTGTTAACAATCGAAGTAAATGGTTCAAGAGCCGAACAAATGACATATGTGAAAGGATTGAAGGAGCCTGCGAAAAAAGTTATTGGAATAGAGGTGAAGAAGCTGGACGTGATTGTAATGGGAAATGCGCCTTTTCGCACCGTCTTTTGAAGGAGAATCTACAATATTATAGTGATCATGACGAACCACAAGATATGAGTGATGACTTTTGTTTCCCAAACCGAAAATGGAATTAATGCCGAAAATCATTTTGGGTATAGATAAGTTACATAAATTTTGGAGAAACAATCTTCCATATCTTAGAATTGTGTACTGAATACTGAAACTCTTGCATAATAAATACACCTTAAAGTTTCTTCATGTTTATAAATTTCTAAACAATAAAAATTTATAACAAAAAAACTTTTTAGAATGCATTTTTTCCCTATCGTACCCAACATTGTCTTAGTTAAAAAAATTTTTGACATTTTGTAATTGGTTCATTACATTTTTTTTTTCTCCAAATAGGACCGAAATGGTCTTTCATGACTACTTTCCAACGTCCATTTTGGAGTTTCTTCCATGTATTTATTCATTATTGTGATAATGAATATATGTATATACGATTTTATACGTTATTCGAATAAATTTTGCTCAACTCCCAATATAATGGCGTCTTTCGTATTCGATTAGGGAATTGCAATGAATCAATAATAGCTTAATTTGAGCCAAAAATATATGGATGTTTTTAGAGTTATATTAGCATAAATTATTCATAAATCAGCTTATTAGCTGCAGAAAAGTTAGTTATGCAACATTACTACATTTACATTTAAAGCTGATTTATAGCGAAAAACTGGCATCAGTAATGACAATGCGAAACTTCACAGTAATGATGGGTGACTGAATGACAAGATTGACATTGATAGAATCTGATATAGAGAGGAGCCTCAGAGCGTTTTAGAATGTCATTGACCTTTAAAGTGGGTCTTTCGTTTTGTCCGTGAACGAGTACAGACGTGTTTCGTGTGTGGTCGCTCGCGTGGGTCTTAGTGTCGGACCCGTTCCACGTGTTTTTTTCAAAGCTGTGGAACGTTTTAGAGCATTAAAAAAGGAGATGTAGTATAGATGATCCGTGCCCTCGTATATTTTGATAATTAGTGTTATATTTTTTTTTCGTCATCAAGGCCAAAGTGTTTTTTACCCTTTTGATTTTTTTTGTCCTTTTCATCCTTTTTTCGCCCTTTCTACCCCTGAGACATTCAAGGGAGTGAGTTTTAATAAAGCCAGCGTATGGAGATAGCTGATATATAATAAAGAAGAAAATTAACAAAGCGTAGAAAAAACAATTAGATATGAGTGTTATCCTAAAAGAAACGGAATTTAAAATAAAAAAAAAAGAAAACTATGTATATTCAAAAATATATCTAGACGGGAGTGAACTCAACATTTGGAAATCTAAAAATGTGTTTAGAAAAAACAATTTATAAAAAAAGAATAAAATTTTAAAAATAAACAATAAAAGAAATTAAGCATACATATACGAAAACGTTGAACTCCAAATCGCGTCATAGCCGTTAAAACCTATGTATACTTGCGTACATATGTATGTGGTTAAAAAAAAAAATAAACAGTTTTTAAGATCAGACCACTCAAACAGTATGTTTTCGTACATACACATATATATGTAACTGATATACAGTTGAACGTTACAAAAACAAAAAGAAACCTTGTAAACATTTAAATGTATTGACAATAAAATTGTCGTCGGTAACTAATTTATGTATTTGTATGACTGTACAACAATAAAGGCCTTCGTATTTACATTTATATTTCAACGATAAGGGTTACATAGAAAACTTCGTGTTTATGGTAGCCCTTTCCCTCATCATCATATGCCTCTCGTAATGTTTGCCATATTATAAGAAGAAGAAGAAGAAGAAGACCCTTAAAGTGACATGGCGATCGATTGATGCCGTCCAATCTTCCAGTAGCTGCCGCAAAGGTATCATTTGAAGAGAGTGGGCACAAATGTATGTATGGATGTTCATTAAGCTGTCAGTTATTTCCCTAGTTTCCTTAACCGGTAATTTAATGACCCCGCAGACCCTAGTAATTCGGGTAGCTGTCATAGTCTACGCGCTACCTACCAGATTCATCCTTTGGGTTACGACCTACTGGTGAAACAGCTCTAAAAGTTTCTTCTTCAAATATCATAAATTCGAAATCGTTGATATTAAAAAAAACTCCTAGTGGTTACGCCATTCGGTAATCCACATGCTTCGGAAATATGCACCTTGAATTTGGAGGTGCAAAATTCATGTTTAACTGAGATAGATCAGAAATCAGAGACTTTTGATCTTTTAATGAAATAATACGTAAGATAACAGACAACAAATTTAAAAAACAAATCGGCAAATCTAAAGCAAAAGCGGGAGATTCCTTACTACTAAAGATGGCCATCCATTACTCGTTTTCATTTGCTTTATACTTTTCCCTGAGGGAAGATCACAGCGACTGGACTCGTGCCCGCCTTCATTTACTTAGATAACAAAGGCTATACGTATGGGGCTATTTTTTTCGTCTGCATTTTTATATCCAAAATAAATAACAATTTTCCAAAATGTTAGGCACATTTATCGATATTAAGATTCTATTTCAATATTGGTATACTTTTATTGTTATATGTGGAAATTGGAAGCGAATGCATTTTTGGCTAAATACTATATACTATTATGTTTCATTTTGTAAAGCAAAAAATAAAACGAAAAATTTTAGCTGACGCTGCTCACGCTCCGAGTCTTAGTGATGTAAAAGATTTATATGCCAACTTTCATGGAGATTGGATATTATTTAGAGGTGTCACACTTTGATCACTTTTAAAGTAGGCAAGAAATACTTATTTTCAATTGCGAAAACTAGAAATCACAAACATATAATAAGATCAAATCTAGACAATAAGATTAAAAATTAATATGAATAATTATGTGTTGTATTAATCAATTTTGAACGATGCAATCCCATCTTTTATTCGCTTGATGATGACTTTTCTATGATGCAATGGCTCGGGGATTTTCCTTCAAATACTAAGTTTTTACCCTCTAACCGTTTATTTCCTTTTTCCAGGTTTGATTTCTGAATTCTTAGTTTTCCGTATAAGTTTAGGTTATACATTCATCCAAAAACCCATTCCAGCGTTTGGTTCTGATAGATACCTAAGGTGTCTTTTTGCAACTCTGAGATCACTTTTTTTGACGTCTGCATCCGAGAAAGTTCTCAGAAGCTATAGAATACCCAAATAATTCTCTGGAGCCCATCGTCAATAACTACTTCTTGCCAAAAGCGAACGTATATGAGGCTGACCAAATGTGCAACTCGTTTCATTTCTTTCAATTCCTGTCGTTGTCGAATATTGATCTGTAGAGATCCATTTCACTTGTTGTTTCCTAGAAAGCCTTGAACGGGACTTTTCTCATCCAGCATTGTCGTATATGACTAGTCACATACTTTCGAACTGCCGAAAAATCAGGATGTCACGACCACTTGATGGTATGCCACAACACTCTTTTCAATATTAATTCATGGGTGTGATGACAGTAAGCCAACCACACAGCAATGTTCGTCCGAATTCTGTTTTAATTCTGGTACATGCTCTTAGATCAGTCCTGTAGTTATTAGATGCTGTAGTATCAAAACTCCGATGACATTGACACATAGCTGAAATCGGTCCATTTCCCGAATAACCGCTTCAGTCCTCTGCTCACCAATCCTTTTAGAAAAGTGTTGACCATTTACCCTCCCGCAGTCACATACAATGAAACGGGCCATCATTCATACCACCGTGCAGTTGCTGATTTCTATGCGCTGATTCGCTTAAAAATTGAATATGCGAGAAACCCAGTCGGAATCAAACGTGCAAAAACAAAACAAATGCAAACAAAAACATTATTTATGCGAAAGGCAATTTTTAAAGCATGTATTATTGAAATATTATTTAATTGTTGTAAAAAAAATTCAATTTCATGGAAAAATAGTTCCATTATTGATTCTTACAAACAATTATATAAAGAAAAATTTCCAAATATACGAATTTTTGCAGCGAGTATCGTTGCTATGTTTGGAACTACGTATTCTTGTGAACAGTTTTTTTCAAGACTAAAACTCAACAAGTCGCGCGTAAGGAATCGCATTTCAGAGACTAATTTGTCACCGATATTGCGTCTGGCGTCATCACAAAATATTGAACCAGGTATTGAAAGTCTTATCTACTATTATTAAACGAGCAATAATTGTATGTATATATATATATATATATATATTTTCAGACTTTATTTCCAAAACGGGTGCAGCGATTTTGATGAAACTTGGGGGTTAGGTACATATGTGAACAAAATTAGGATTGGGCTGGGTTTTAACTTATCAAAGGCTCCTGGAGGGGCGTGGCACAGCCCTAAACTTTTATTTTCATAACGCCATATCTCGAAAACTATTCAAGATATTGTGATGAAATTTGGTACACAGATGCAGATCATAAATGTCTTAAATTTTGCCAAAAGTGGGCGGAATCGGAAAAGTGGGCGTGGCACTTTTCAATAATTGAAAATTTTGATTCAATATTACTCAAAAACGGCTCTGAGGATTTTCATAAAAATTTTATAGATAATACCACTAAAAGCAGTCATCATAACATGCTATGTCACTATACTGGCAAAATTCGTTTAAGGGCGTGGCACAGCCCACAATATTTATAAACATTATAATAAGAGAATTAACAACACAATCGTTCTGAAATTTCATATGGTGAATATACTTGCTATAAGGTACCTCAAGACGAAAAATGGGTGTAATAGTACCAGTGGGCGTGGCACCTCCCATACAAGCAAAACAGGTTAAATGTTATATTTATTGTACTATGAGAGTAATCTTCTTAAAATTTGGTGAGGAGTTGTCGGTTACTATAAGCTTTGAAATTAAATGCATTTCGACGGGATTGCTTCAGTGGGCGTGGCACCTCCCATACAAACAAAAACCGTTAAATGTTATATTAAGTGCACTATGGGAGTAATCTCATTAAAATTTGGTACAGAGATGTCGGTTACCAAAAATTTTTAAGTTGAATGGATTTCGACGAGATTTCGTTAGTGGGCGTGGCACGTCCCATATATACGAAAATCGTTGAATGTTGTATTTAGTGCACTATGGGAGGTATTTTCTTTAAATTTGGTGTAGAGGTGTCGATTACTATAAGCTTTGAAATTATATGGATTTCTACGGGATTGCGTAAGTGGGCGTGGCACCTCCCATACGTACGAAAAACGTTAAATGTTATTTAGTGTACTATGGGAGTAATTTTTTTAAATTTTTTGTTCCAATCGATAGAGAAAGCACGAAAAATAAAAAAAATTTTTTTTCCAATAGACTTTTAATTACAGTGGTGTAGTGTTAATTTTGTAGTGGTCATTTTTAATATTTGACCACTTAGTGCGTCCTGAGCGATTTGCGGAATTTGTTGCTGTAAGGATATTTTCCTTGTCCTTTGGAGTATCCCGGAAGTAGTCACTCCATAAGTGACTACTTATCGAGGCGGTTCACTCCGAGTCACTTTGGGTCACTTGGAGTCACCGAGGTGAGTGAAAATCGCAATTTTGTGGTTTGCGTGCGATTTTGGTAGAATTGGTCTATAACACCTATAGGTCACGTTGGTGCAAACTCTTATCGCACCTAATTATGTCTTGCGGTGCGTGCGATTTTTTGATTTTATTACTGTAAGGATATTTTCCTTGTTCTTCGGATTATCCCGGAGGTAATCACTCCATAAGTGACTACTCATCGAGGTGGTTCACCACGAGTCACTTTGGGCTACTTGGAGTCACCGAGATGAGTGAAAATCGCGATATTGCGGTTTGCGTGCGATTTTTGTAGAATTGCTCTATAACACCTATTGGCCACGTTGGTGTAAAAACTTTGCGCACCTAATAACGTTTTGCGGTGCGTGGAATTTTTTTTTTTTTGGATTTTTACGAACTTCGTGAACCAACGTCACTCGGGGTGAACCGCCTCGATGAGTTGTCACTTATGGAGTGATTACCTCCGGGATAAGCCGAAGAACAAGGAAAATATCCTTACAGCAATAAAATTTAAAAAATAGCACCAACCGCTAAACGTAATAAGGTGCGATAAGTTTTTGTACCAAAGTGGCTTATAGGTTTTACCCCTCGTACTAACTGTACAATCGGTTGCGCTCTTTTATATAAATGCTGCGATATCTCAGTCGATTTAGTGTCCAATTTAAATGAAATCGAGCCATTTTGCATTATACTTTTCATTTCTATTCACTCTTGGTCCCAATCCACTCTTTTTATAAACACTTTTGCATCAGACCACAATTTGACGAAACTAAAAACGAAGCAAAATTGTTGAAAAAAATGGAACAGAAAAAAGTAAAGAGAAGTTGAAGCGTGAAAGTGAAAAGTCAACTTTTTTCAACAAATTCCATATTTTTTCGATTTTTTCAACCTCAAAACGAAAAACCGAACAGTGGTCGGTCTCCAGGTACTTTTAAGTAAATTCTGTTAACATGTTGTGTAACTTACATATGTATACATAATATGTATAAGATTTATGAAATGTTTTCTTTCTGTTGTTAAATAAAAATACAATTATTTTATGTGCAAACATTTATATTTATTTATGTATTAACATCAGTGATGCACGAATTTCTACTGGGTAATTTTTTCATTACGTGGAAAAGACAAAACACATTTATTTTTACTTTTTTTTTTCGTTGGAATTCCTTCACACATTGGTACACATACTAGCGCTTTTGGGCATCGCAGCTGGCCATCCCTATTTTAGAGCAACATTTAGTACATTCACTTCTATTGATTAGTACAAAGCAATTCAATTTCAGAAATTTCGCCAGTTTGACTTAAAACCGATCAATGAGTGCAACCCCTAAATATTATCCAATCTTCTTGAAATTTGGCATATACTTCTTTTACATCACTGAGACTCGGGGCGTAACTAGTGCTTCACCGAGGCTGCGAGGCAACCTCGTTCTACGAGGCGAGAGCGAGGCGAGAACGAGGCGAGAACGAGGCAAGGTGGAAAAATAAATTTGCTTCGCTCGACCGAGGCGAGGCGAGACACACCGGCACCTCGCCTCGCCTCGCCTCGTCGAATCCTCGCCTCGCCTCTGTAAAAAGCGAGGCTTTTATGAAAAGCCCGACACGCGTTGCTACGCCTCAAGAAATGAAAAAAAATATGTGTTTTTATTTTGGGTGGATTGAATAATATATGATGATTGGTGAGATACGATCAATTTAATTCTTTTCTTATATGGGACGGCGTGGCATTGCCCATTTTTTCCAAATCAAACTAAACTACGAACCTTTTACAAACTATAGTAATTATATGTACCAAATCTTATCCACCTACGTCATATAGTTACTGAGATATAAAAAAAAGTTGTATTCACCTGTGTCAAGTAGTTGATAACACTGGTCAACAGTGGTTTTGTTGACCTGGATGTCACTGCGGATTTCTATAATTGCAGGTACCCAGATTACGAATGTATTCATGAAAGTACTGAATTGGCTCTGGTTTTTAAGATATTGATATATTTATCTATTAATATATGAAACAAAATCGGGTTAGTTACACTCTGTATAACTTAAGAACGGCTGAACCGATTTTAATGGTCTCAAATTTTTTGAATTTGTCTCCGCCCCGAGAACGACATGGGCTACAAAAATTTTATTTAGTTTGCTAGTTGAATGTACATATGCAGGCTTAATACATGTATAATTTTTTTAATTTTCATAAAAACCTCGCTTTTTACCGAGGCGAGGCGAGGTTTAGACGAGGCGAGATATGTGATGGCAAGTTCTCGGCCGAGAACGAGGCGAGGCGAGAATCAAATTTATAAAACGAGGCGAGACCGAGAACAACTTGAATCTCGCCTCGCCTCGTTCTCGGTGAAGCACTAGGCGTAACCAAAGTCTTTAGAAAAATGAAACACCTTACTAGTTATATACCCACAAAAACATTTAATTTTGTTAAAAAAATCTTAAGGTATATATACTAAAAAGGTCTTTCATATAACATTGAATAAAAAGTTGTGATCAAATAGAATCACCCCCCTTTGATCCCCTGACTGCACTCGACTGTTTTGTATGGTGTTAAGCAATTATTGGAGTTCAGTCATAAAGTTTGTACCTAGGGTCATTTCGCCTGTTCGCGTCCATTTAGTGCAGTTGGCAAGTTTGATGGCGATAGTAAAAATATCCCAGCACTAATTTCTATGAAAAATTTATGTAATTTGTTCATTATATAGTCTTTTTTCAGATGAACTTTCAGTTTTGATCGAAACATTTTGTGTTTTTTTTTTTTAAATAGAAAAACTTCAGAATTAGGCGTTTTACCCACTTCGCGTCCACAAAATCCAAATTGCGTCCACCCGTGGACCATTTAGCGTCCACCAGCTTAGAAAAGAAATATAGGGGTGATATTTTTAAGAATTTGTAAAGAAAGATTGTATTGTAACAATTTCTTTATTTAAGAATACAAATATTAAATATCAACATTATTATCATTAAAAACATCACTTTAAAAAAATAAAAATAATTCTTCTCAACATTGACTGAACTTTAAATTAGGTAAGAAATAATGATTACACCTTTAAGAATAAATAGTAATCAGTTCTGTTAATTTTACCCTAAAATCACAAGGTATATTATTATAGCTAAAGATCAGCCTTGATTAATAATAAGTTACCTGTGTACCCCCATACAAATTGTATGAAAATTTCAGACTGTTTTCTTTCGTACTATACAAAATAACGACATTGAGGTAAACTTTTATTTTCACATGTCTCGTAAACATTAACATACATTCGGGGATTCCCATTTTCATAACATTTTACATCATTTTATGATGCATAACACAAAGTCACTCGAGAATAACTTCCCACAGTAACGCTTTGCACTTTGATGTTGACTTTGAACTTGTGAGTTTTATTCTTATTTTTGTGTGATCGCATTAAAGTAAAGTGTTTTCTATCATTCCAAAAGTTTCTGGGAAAATATGGCTTCAAATTTGAACAGTGCAGCTGAAATTGAAGAAATATTGTGTGAAATTGGAAGCAATAACGAAGGATTTATTTCGTGTGATGACGAAGATGGATATGAATGTATTGACGAAATAGCATCAGAAGTTTCAGATGCTGAGCTGATAGGATGTATAGAAGCTGATGAGGACTCATATGATTCAGAAGATTCATAATTTTTGAAAGATCTAGGTTTTGAGCTTTGTAAGGAAAACATAAAACGACGTGCTGAAAATCCAATCATATATTCGAAGCCATCCACTCGATCAGGACTACAGGACGTACTTGGACGAGTAATCCAATTGAACAATGAGAATTCCCACGACCATAATCGAGATGAAAGTGGCCGCATTGCAATTATGGGAAGTTGTTACGTATGCAAGCAACTACGAAAGAAATGCAGAAAAACTAGGAAATCCTGTACAAGTTACAAGTCGTAATGAACAATCAAACCCATCTTCCCATATGCTCTATCTGTATGCAAAGTTTTCAATGAATTTTCATAACTTTATCTGTCTTTTTTTTCAAATGTAATTATTTCTTTTTTCTATATAAAACTGTGAAGGAATTTATGCATACATTTAGAGCAATATTTATCTTTTTAATCAAACAAAACCCCAAACTTCATGCTACTCCATACAAAGCGTAGAAAGGGTACCTGGATACCCCGTCACCCTGTTAAAGGTTCAAAAAGAAAATGGGTGTGTCAGGCCCTCTCAAACTGGTCAAGTGAAACCATTCATATGAAAATATATTATTAACATAATATTAGGAGTTCTCGTAAGGTTTCAGAGTTGTAGAGTATGTGGAATCATAAAATATTTTGAGTTGAAAATGAAATGGGTACCCGGGTACCCCATCACACAGAGAAGGGTTAGCGAAAATAGTGACGCAATTTGGTTTATTATTATCCCCTGTAGGTATAGTTTGCGTCTATTGCGGACGCTTTGTGGAAGTTTTGTAAATTCGATGTAGTAATTCGCGTCCACCTTATTTTATTGGTTAAATATAAGCGAATTCATAATTAATATTATTCCTTTTTTCAATATAAAAGTCTAGAAACAGCCATGTAACCTAAAATTCAGATAAAGCAATAAAAAACTTACCATCGAACACGCCACTGCACACTATTTTTTATCTAAACATCCCGCGCGTACGCACCCGTTGATGAACAGCCGGGACGCAAGGACCTTTTGTCCATATGTGCGTGCCTCTTCTACATTGAGGTATTAGCGGTAATGACTTTTCGTTTGATTGGTGTGTTAGTTTACTTATTTTCGAGGATTTTAAAAGGGAGGTCCGTAAAATGGACGCGAATTGGGCGATGGACGCGAACAGGCGAACTAACCCTATATGAGGACAGAAAAAGAAGATTCAACCTTTAAGTCTACGAATCTTATATGATGCGATCTGCGTAAACGGACCGGATCTTACCAATTGAAAATTACGGCTTTGCTATATTCTTATAAAGAACAGCAGAAGCAATAAATAAAGATATTTTTTCGCCAAAACAACTTAAACTAAAAAAGTTATTTGGTTTTGAAGATTGGATTTCAAAAAAATTAATTTTAAGATAATCAACTTCAAAGTTTTCAAACATATGAAACTCGATTTACATTGACGCTTTAAAACTGTGCTAGCGCACTGTTGAATGCGAGTTTGGAAGTAAAACCGTGTGGATCTATATGACATGATACTCGATGTCATAACAAAACAAAGTCTCCAAATCAAAAATTTCGACACTAGACGGCATTTTATTCACTCCTGAAAAATTTGTTCTGGTGAAATAAGATCCGTTTACGCAGATAAATTGATGTGGATGAAACTTCGTTTCTAGAACAGATGATCGCCAATATCGTGCTACTTAATCTTGTAAACTAGAAAGATCACGCCCGTTATTGAGAAAGATGAAAGCGTTCTTCAGTTCAGAGCATAATCTGAATGGATTGGTACCCACAAAATAAAGTTATTGGAAATGTTATCGACAACCCTTCAAAATTATTGCTAATTTCACTAAATATTGTAGAATAATTTTTTGAAGAAAACTTTAAGAAAACTATAAAATTTTTTTTTGAAAAAAATATTTGTCTTCTACACCTCTTGCACATAGAAATTCGTTCTATTAGTTTTATTTTGCTTATATCGGAAAATCAATAAAAATCGACCTCAGCAATAGTTATGTTAGCTACAAGAAAGTGCATTGAATTACATACATATATTCAAATATACGTATTGTTCTAATATTACACAGTTCACGCCAGACAGTCAAGTGCTATTAATTATTAACAATTGACAAGAGTTTGGACACAAAATCAATTCCAGCGTATGCGTACGAGTATCATCATACTCATACATACATATGTGTACGCGTGTTATTTTTGAGATTGTAAGTGTGTGCATTTGTGTTTCAATGAAATTCAAATTGCTGCAATGCATAATTGAAAATATGAAAATGGATTTGTACATCGCACTCACAATCAGCCAAATGAATGCAAATTGAATTACAAATGCAACACGAGTTCACAGTGTTAGAAGCACACACACACACTCGCAGGCTTTTACTTCCGGCTAAGCATTTGCAACATCTTGCATATCAAAATTGTATATTGGCATTGTGTTGTTATTGTTGTAACTGTTTTTTATGTCAGCACTTTGTTAAAGGCCAGTATTGCAACATACATACATATGTATTATAAATTCAGGCATCGAGCACGAGTCAACTCCCAGGGTGAACGTTTATTGTGATTAGAAACTGAGCGAATAAGGAAGTCACTCCAAATCCCCGTTGGTAATGGCCCTGTAAAATGAATAATTAGATCTTGAACAATTCATACGTTACCATTTCGATTACTAAGTCGGTATATTTATGTATGAGTGCCATCGGTGGTAATTGCTTACCGTTGGCATCACCGGTAGCAAAAGTGTAATGTAGGAAAAACTTATGATTCTTGCATAACAAGGCGACGCAGCTTTATTAAACAGATATATTTGTTCCATGTACAACAATATCGCAGTTTATGAAATATCCCGATAGACCTCTTACTACTTTATTAATCGTCCACTTCTTTTGGTTAATAGTCAGCACATTCAGATACCTTGTGCCAGCCTGAATTAAAAGACTTAGGGAAATTTTATATAAAAATAAGTTACACGATGATTGTTAAACTAACGTGGACGCAATTTGTATGGAAAACAAAAACACTTTTTGGAATTAACATGATAAGTATATTAAACGTGAGAAGTAATGTTAAAACAATATAAAGGGTATTGGATCAGAATCTTTTAATAGGATCGCTAAAATTACCCATATTTTATTTCCAAAACAAAAACTGATTTTGTTCTATTCATGCGCTGAAAATTAACCAGTTGGGGGAACGCCGAATGCCTGCTCATAACAAGGCCCTTCTCCAAGATTTTGTATACTTGATATTATGCCTTCCAAAAGCAGGTGTGCTATTAAGCCTTCCTTTTATTAGAGTAGAGGAATTTCTATGGAAAGAAATTTTATCACTTATAGACAATTTTGTTCCGAATTCTACGTTTAATTATATGCAAAAAAGTTCACTAAAAATCGTTCATTTGAACATCTTACTAAATATGAGTTATGATAACGAAGACAAACCTTTTGAAGGCCAAAAAATTGCCTGTCATATCACGAACACATGAGATTAATTCAATACATAAAAATTAAAAAATTTTGGAGTTTATTTTGAATTAATTAATGGCTGGGTGGAGTGGATTTATTTTTTGTTTAGAATCAGGGTTGCCAAGTGGCCGCTTTTAACGCGGCCAAGCCTTTCATTGCATGTCAAAGCCGGAGTCCTTGTGGGAATCAGAAAATTTTAGAAAAAGCCAGTGCTGGACTTATAGGTAGGCACACTAGGCACAGGCTTAAGGCATCAGCGCGGAGGGGGCACCTGATATTGAAATTCTGATATAAAATTATATTTTTTATCATAAAAAAAAGAAAATAGCATGTTACTATTCAACTAAAACAAAAATGAAGTAATAGTGAGTATTACGAATGCACTAAATGCATTCAGATTTGATTTATTGTGAAACATAATTCAAAATAAAACAAAAAAAAATATGTTAATTTTTTTCAAAATTTAGCGATCCGTAAATTTGTATGTTGTCGTATACATAACAAAATAAAAATTGTTTACAAAAATTTTATAATCAAGCTATTTTATGTAAAATAATGTGGGAAGATTAATTAACATCAGCTTTTCCAAATGTAGATATTGCTTTACGTATATTCTTGAGTTTGATGGTTACATATTGTGCGGCAGAAAAATTGTTCTCACAACTAAAGTAATTAAAAAATCCTTGTCGTACTGTGATGAAGCAGGATAGATTGGATGCATTATGAATAATTTGCTTTGAAAGTTATCTAGTTACTA
The DNA here is from genome assembly GCA_963662105.1 of Meiosimyza platycephala. Classification (NCBI taxonomy): domain Eukaryota; kingdom Metazoa; phylum Arthropoda; class Insecta; order Diptera; family Lauxaniidae; genus Meiosimyza; species Meiosimyza platycephala. The sequence continues at coordinate 63,010,481 of OY759211.1, read as the reverse complement.
TCTATGTGAAATCGATTTGACGATATTATCAAGGATTTTGCTATTAAAAAGTCAAGGAAACAGTATTTCGGCCAATAAAGTATGTATTAAAAATTGTAACTTCATAAAAATCAATATAAAATGAAAAACTAGGGCACCATTTTCTTTAAAGGCCTAGAGCATCAAAAATTTAAATCCGGCCCTGGAAAAAGCTCTTAAATTTTCCCCCAAAAAAATATTATACCTTTTACCATTTTAAAGAAAAACATGTTTTCAACATGGCAACCCTGCTTAGAATTAAACGTAGAATCATAGAATCAGAAAAGAATGGTCTTTAGATCGCAAAAAATTGTTCGGGGAGGAGGCTCTCGCTGTGTGGGGTGTGGCGCCATCTTGTTGAAATCCTGTGAGTGAGCTGTACTATTGATGCTCTGGAAGTCTTGACATAATATAATCGATTTTCATGTAGCGGCAAGAATCATCATCAACGTCCATTGTTCCGCAAAGCGTGTGCCGTGACACACTGGTCTACCGTTGTCATTAGTTTGTGTGCCGCGGAAAAAGTCAAGGTTTTGTAAAGATAATATACATAATAAGGGCTGAGAGCTATAAGAGCGAGGCGCTTTGTTGCGCAAGGGGCGGGACAGCCTCACCCGCGTGGCGCGTCTCGCTCTCAAGCTATTGCCGGACGCAGCACGTATGCGTATCATGTAAGTACGAAAAAAATCTGTAGATAGTAAAGAACGAGATTCGTTAATGCAGTGTGTCAGGAAATGGGAGCAGATCATCAGTCTCTTCTGTTTCATACAGAAGTACGATGGCTTTCTCGCGGAAAAGTTCTTTCTCGGGTTTACGAGCTAAAAAATGAGACCCAGACATTCTTAGAGGCCCAGGGTTCAGATTTTGCTTCTGTGTTTAAAAAAGAAAAATAGGTAGTAAAACTTGCATATCTGGCGGATATATCCGCTCATTTAAATGAGCTCAACAGAAAAATGCAAGGCAGGAAATCTAATATTTTAACGCCTTCGGACAAAATGGAAAGCTTCCGCACTAAGTTGGTGTTATGGATCAGCCATAACTTTATTCTTTTATCTACACAGTTGAAAATATCAGTATAAAATTAATACCTTTAAGTTATTCATATAAATCCATAAGAAAATCGTATATACCCCTCCAGAGGCATTTGAGCAGAGGGGGTAGTCAATTTCATAATTTCACAAGAATATCATTTTTGCAGGGTAAGTATATTCGGAAAAATTGATGGAAAAAAAAACAATTGGACCTTGTCATACATTTGATCCCTCTAAGTGTAGCTTCGGGGAGATATTAATGATTTTTGATAGAATAAGAACCATTTTCCAGTTTTCAAAATGATGGCGGGTCTGTCAATTGTTTTCTGAAATAGACCAAATTTTACGTAGTTTTTATTGGTACCAATACGAAACTATTGGTGACCGGGGAGCGAAGTTTGGAGCAACTTTAAATTTTTCCATATACAGTGCAACTTCGATAATCCGGACACATATAGTTTTAGGCTCGTTCGGATTATCGAGGTGTCCGGACTATAGTATGTAGTGAACATTTTTGAAATAATCTAAGTGAATTTAAACATGAATTAACTCTTTTGCTGCGGATATATTTATTCAAAAATAATATTAAATAGAATCCATATTTTTTATATGTACATACTATATCGGTCATACTTTTAATAATTGCACACTTGGTATTTTTTTTACCTTTTTGATAATTTTTTGAAACGAAATATCTTAAAAACTACAGGAGATAGGATGAAAAATTATTTAATCCTTTTTGTTAAGAAATACTATAACTTAAAAAAAAATTAAAAAGATTTAAATAAATTTGTTGAACACAAATTTTTTTAATTACGAAAATTTTTCTCAAAATATTTTCATTAAGGGTATTCCTCTAAACGAGAAAACTCGAAAGCATGGAAACCTGGAAAGATTTCGAGCTTATTAAAGGGAACACCCCAATCTATGCAAACGTGCAAACGAATGAGAAACTCCTTTTGTTGCCTAAAACTGCCTAACTCGTGTCTTTTTACTTCCAAACGTAGTTAAATATGAGCCTGAAAATAAGAGAATTCAACATGTGTCTTAGTTGTTAATCAAAAAAATTAAATAAAAAACTTTAATTTGTTAAAAAATTGATTATAGATGGACCGATTTGGAACTTTTTCACACTAATATTATAGCTTAATAAATTACTTATCAACTGATACCTATATTGTTTAAATAGAAACATAAAATTGCTTAACTGAATCAAAATAAAAAGTTTGTAGCGAATTAAAATTTGTTTTGAAAATCGAAAAATCGTCATAATTTAATTTTCGTTTTTGACACTTTTTTTATCTTCTGTCTCATATTATTCATTTTCCAACTTTCGAGGCTACTTTCGCATCAAATTTGCCTCGAAAGTTTTCGAGAGTTGTGTAAACTTTTTTTCATACAAATTTAATAATAATTTTATTTATTTTGCGCGTACATAATTGTCGCTGTTTAATAATAATTGGTGTTGGTAGAAATTTGATTTGATTTAGTTTTGCATGTTTGCTTACTTTAATTTAATTTATTCTTTAATGTAAACATACATACGTACGCAGGGGCGGATCCAGAAAAAAATTTTAGGGGGGGCGAACATAAGAATAAAAAAAGTTAAGAAATTTGTATTAATTAAAAACCCACGTAACTTGAGCAACCTCAAGTAACCCAAGTAACCCCAAGTAACCCCCCTCCCCTGAGTGATCCAAATAACCCGAAGTAAACCCATAGATCTAGCTCGTGCAATTTTTAAATAATAAAATATACAAACTCAATTAAACCAAGTCACCCCAAGTAACCCCAATAGAACCTGCTCGAGAAATTGTTGGACCAGACTGCAGTTTAATCTTGAAGCCCAATTCAAACCCAAACAGATCGAGGAGGTGACCCTACTCCTATATCAAATAAAATCACTATAATCTAATTTTTTCTCTTGTCATTTTCTTAAAAGAATAAAAGATTGGTTGCGATCAACCATGAGCGAAGATCGATTGGATGGTTTAGCTCTCATGAATATTCACTGGAATGTAAAAATAAATGTAGAAAAAGTCATCGATCGATTTGCGAAAAATAGAAATCATAGGATCGATTTTGTTCTATAATTTTATGTTGCCTCAGTTTAATTTATATAATAAATATTAAATAATAAATAATTGACAAATGTATTTGTTTTATTATTTATATATATAATAAAAGTTATATATTTTAAAAAATGTTCAAAATCATTTCTTTCCTTGCCGTCCTTAGAGGGGGCGATTGCCCCGATCGCCCCCCGCTGGATCCGCCCCTGTACGTACGTGAGTACATTTCTTTCTACAAGCAGTGTAAAGCAGTGATCAGTTTTGTTTTTTCATTCCCTTTTCTGCTTTGTCCGCTTACATTGCTTTACCTTAATCTCAATAGGTTGTTGTTGTTGCTGTTCAACGGGTATATTTTTCACAATTTTAACCCGTTGTAAGCACTTTTAAAAATATTTTAGGTCTTAACTTAGTCTTTTCTTTTTTTCATGATGGATTATTTTTCGTCTGAAAACTTGTTAGCTTGCTCTTTAAGAGATCAATGTAAAAGTCAAAATATATTGAATGCCATGTTTTCCTGTTCAGGTCCCTGTGAACAGGTCTTTCATACCTCTTGTGCAGGCCTAACTAACACTATTACTGATTTATTATCCTCTAATCGTTCGGGCCTGCATTGGTACTGTCCATCGTGCAGGGCCCTGCCCCCGTCAGTGTTTTTCGACAAAATTAAACAATTTGGGGAAAATCTTAACAATTTGAATATTAATTTCAGAGATATTCTAAATAATTATTTAGACATAACTCCCCAAATTGAAAAAAGCCTTAATGAGGCTGTCTCACCCGATGTTAGTTCGCTTCAAAATAAAACTATTACTGAGGCTGCAATGGTTTTTTCTTCTACTCCTTCGATCTCTACTCTACCCAAGCAAGCTATTTCCCTGAAGAAGAAAAGAAAACTTAAACGAAAATTAAATAAGAATCGTAAGTCGAATGTTAGCTTGGGTAGTGTGGGGGGGCGAGTGACACAGCTGCTAATCGTGAAGTAACTGCCTTAGATCCCCCTCTAAATATCTCTCCGTCTACTTCCAACTTTCCCGCTTCTGCTCCTATAAATAATCCTCCACCCCTTTCCTCCACTATCGATACTCCTCTATCCATTTCTGTTATTCCTAATCCGCAAAGAGTTGTTACGATTGGTGGTTCTGTGGCACCTGTCTCCTTGCAAGCATTGCCAAGGTTGAAATCGATTTTCATTTCACGTCTTAATGCTAACACTACCACTGACAATGTTATAAACTATATTAAACAAAACCAAATTATTCCTGCCGATGCCTTCGTTTCTTGCAGGAAAATCGGTAATAAACCAACTCATGCATCTTTTAAAATTACAGTGGCATCTTCTCATGTTTCTGCCATTCTAAATTCTAATGCATGGGTGGATAATATCTTTATTTCAGAATTTAAGTCGAAAAAAAATAATAAGACTGTCCGTAACAATTCAAAAAACTGAAGCGGCTATCCCTTTACTATCAAAATGTAAGGGGTTTGCGTTCTAAGACGCATGACATCTTTTAAGCCACTCAGAATTTTTCTGAGGATATTATCGTTTTTACCGAAACTTGGTTAAATAACACTTTTCTCAATTTGGAACTTTTTGACAATAGTTTCAATGTTTTTAGAAGAGACAGACACTTGGAAGCCATTTCTTCTGTTGGTGGAGGTGTCTTAATAGCCATAAAAAATCATTTAACTAGTTCATTATTCGAAATTGCCTGCGCATCTAATATTGAACTATTATGCGTTAAAGTTACATATTTTAACTCCAATATTTATATTCTTAACGCTTATGTTCCTCCAAATAGTAGCGCAGATGTCTACGAATGTCTTTCGATGTCCGTAGAATACATAATAAATGAACTAGACACTAATGACGACATTTTATTGTTAGGTGATTTCAATTTGCCTGACCTTAAATGGACTCCTTCGGATGATGGTACATATTTTTATGCATCGTGTCCAAAAACTCGACAACAACAAATTTTTGTTGACGAAATACTTTCAAGTTTACAACAAGTAAGTTGTATAACTAATTCTCATGGACGACAACTTGACTTAGTCTTGGCTGCAAATAGTAGTAATGTTGTTGTGAGAAATGCTATCCATGCTCTTTCTGCGGTTGATTCCTATCATCCACCTTTGAGTATTGTGTACCAATCTGACAATGAAAATTTAATTAATGCATGTTCTTCCATCAATATTTATGAATTCAATTTTAAAAAAGCTGACTTTTTAAAGTTGAATGAGAATTTAAGGAATAAATTAAACGACCTTATTATTTTTTTTAATAATACGACTAATTCATTTGATGAGTGCATTAAATTTTTCTATGGTGAACTTTTTTCGGCTATAGCATTGTCGGTGCCTTATGCAAAGAGGTATGTTAATAATTCTTTATACCCCTGGTACACAAAGGATTTAAAAAAAATTCGCAATGGTCGTAATAGGGCATGGAACAAATACGTTTGTAGCCAGGACCGAAATGACTTAGTTGCTTACCAGCGACTTTTCCATGAATTTAAGGATATGTCGGCTTTAGTTTATTCTGAATATTTGAATAAAATTAGGTTGAATATTCTTCATGACCCCAAGCATTTTTGGGGATTTATTAATACAAAAAAAAAGTCTGACGGGTTTCCATCAGAATTCAGAACAGTTGATGGGCTCACTAGCGACCCACAAATTATAGCTGGGTTGTTTGCTAATTTGTTTAAAGAATCCTTTTCTACGGAATTATTTAGCCCTGAGATCAACTATTTTGAATATATGGATAACGACCCTTTAGTTTCGATTAATGAGATATATTTCTCACCTGAACTAATAGAGAAATATATCTCATCTCTTGATGATGACTTCAGCTCCGGACCTGATGGTATTCCTGCGACAGTACTAGTCAACTGTAGCTCTGTGCTGAGTCAGTCCCTCAGTTTGTTATTTAATAAATCAATTAGATATAGCTATTTTCCTAAATTTTGGAAAAATGCATACATAAGCCCCATTTTCAAGAAAGGGTGTAAAAATGATGTTTCAAATTACAGGCCCGTAGCGAAGTTATCATCGATACCGAAAATTTTTGAACGCATTGTGTACGATCAAGTTAAGGTGTGCTGTAGTGAAGTCATAACAACTCGTCAGCATGGTTTTGTTAATGGCAGATCTACAGTTTCTAACCTCCTTGATTTTACTTCCTTTGCATTAAGCTCGTTTGACTCTGGTGGGCAAGTTGACTGCATCTACACTGACTTCAGTAAAGCATTTGACAAATTACCACATAATTTGATTTTGTTTAAGTTAAAAAAGCTTTGGATTTCCTTTAAGTTTTGTCAGCTGGATTGAATCTTATTTATCTGATCGCTCATATCAGATAAGATTTCGGAGGGTGTTTTCCTCCCCATTCAGCGCGGCATCAGGTGTTCCACAAGGAAGCCACCTGGGGCCGCTCCTGTTCATTTTAGCAATTAATGACGTTACACATGTCATTAAAAACTCGCATCTGCTAATATATGCAGATGACATGAAAATTTACAGGAACGTGAAGGGGGTTGGGGATACTATTCCACTTCAGTCTGATTTGAAATCCTTTGAGGTTTGGTGTTCTAAAAATAACTTACATCTTAATCCTGATAAATGCCAAACTATGATTTTCACCAGGAGAAAAAATATTGTGGAGTTTGATTACGAATTAAAAGATAAGAAAATTGGTCGTGTTGATTTAGTCAAAGACCTAGGTATACATTTTGATGTAAAATTAACTTTTAATGAGCATATTAATCAAATTTGTAAAAAATCCTCGTCTCTGCTTGGCTTCATTAAGAGGTGGGCAAAAGAATTTAATAGCCCTTTAGTAACGGTGACTTTATATAATACAATAGTGCGTCCTCACTTAGAGTACGCCAGCCAAGTGTGGTCACCATTTTATAATATTCACATTAATAGAATTGAGAGAATTCAAAAAAATTTTATTCGTTTTGCTCTCAATGGCTTAAATTGGATTGACTCTTTAAACCTTCCTCCTTATGAGGATCGTTTGAAGTTACTACATATGCAGTCTTTGAGCTCGCGTAGAAATATCGCGGATATACTTTTTCTGCATCAACTTGTGACTGGGTCTCTTGCTGCACCAGAGCTTCTTAATTATATTCATTTAAATACTAATCGCAGGAGTAACCGTAACTCTTATCAATTATTTTACCAACCTTTCAGTAGAACTAATTATATGGCTACAGCTCCTTTTAATCGCATGACTACTCTTATTAATAATTGCGATGTATATGATATTAGCTTGTCAAAAGGTCAACTCAAGCTTAGATTGAAAAATAACTATAGTTAATTTTGTAGCTTAATGGTTGTTGGTCTTTATGTTTGTGTTGTCCGAGCCCCACCGCATGATGGGTAAATTTTTTCTAACATTTATGCCTTGGACCATGTTAATAAATTCATACAATTACATTCATGCAATTGTATGTTTATATACATATGATCTGGGTGGGTATGTTGAGAAAGTGTGATAAAGCTCAGAAGAAATTATAAAAAAATAGAAAATTAATTGCATGTATAATTTTTTCATTTCCATTATTATATAAGCTTTTTACTTGGTTTTAAAGCTTCATGCTAAATTGCTAAGAAAGCAAACAGCTGTAGTAGCTAAACTCTATTATTATTATTATTATAATTATTTTTGAGGCTCGAAAATGTTCTCAGTTTTTGAGGATTTTCGAGTTTTCAAGGTTTTTCAAGTTTTCAGGAATACCCTAATTATCTTTTTTCTAATTTTTTTTTTATTTTTTTATATGTTATTCCTCAATCAATCCTTAGAATGCATGAGCTTTCATATCGAAATTCCCGCTATAAATTTGGTAACTACGAACTTTTTAACATAAAATTTTGTTTGTAATGTTATTTTCAATCAATCCTAAGAATGTAGCTGCATTCAAATCGAAGTTCCCGACATAACTTTAGAAAATATCATACAATATTGATGTGCGCCTTCATAAAAAACTCATATTTTTCCTAATAGTTTTTCCCTCATTAAGGCCCGAATTCACAGTCATTAGTTAACTAATGACAAGGGTTTAACCAACAACATTTTATTTTCAGTCATTAGTTAACCATTAGTTAGACCCCCGAGTTTCATTGGTTAAACATTAGTTAACCAACAGCTGATTGTCAAAAAATAAAATCCACATCATTTTTGTGAAAATTCTAAAAATGTTTTCAGACGTAGAACATATTGAGTCTGATATCGAAAGCGATGCAGATATTGATGAAATTTGGAATATTGAGGTTGATCGTCGGCAACAAGTTTTTAGAAATCGCCCGCATTTTTTCCAAGATTACGCCGCCAAGGAATTTCGTGACGGATTTCGTTTGAGTAAGGAAGTGGCTTAGGAAGTGCTGGAATGCATACGATTGAAAATTCAGAGCAAAACGACATGGTAAATATGTTGCATACAATTTAAATCAAGTAATATCAAAATTATTCCTAGGAATAACGCTGTTTTGCCGGAGCAGATGCTTCTGTTAACACTGCGCTATTTCGCCACAGGCTGCATGCAAGGAATGAATGGAGATCTTTTTGGTGTATCACAACCAACAATTTCTAGCATCACCGCAAAGGTCTCGCAGAATATAGCGCTCTTACGGGAGACATACATACATTTTCCAAAAACTAGGAATGAGTTGAGAGATGCCAACGCAAAATTTTTCCAACAGGCAAAGTTTCCTGGTGTAGTTGCTGCTATTGACTGCACTCATGTAAAAATACTTTCTCCTGGTGAGCCTTTGAAATAACTTAAACTCATTTAAAAGTAATCGCACATTCTCTTTGACGAACTGCAGGTGGTGCTGATGCCGAATTGTATCGCAACAGAAAAGGTTTTTTTTTCTATTAACGTTCAAACATTGTGTGATAGCGAGCTGAAGATTCTTGATATTGTCGCACGTTGGCCAGGTTCTACACATGATACTACGATATTCCGTAATTCACGTATTTGTCATCGTTTGGAATGTAATGAATTTGGTAAAAGCCTGGTTGTAGCAGACAGTGGGTACGAAAATAATAATTTCTTAATAACGCCCTTATTAAGAACAAGCACGCCAGAGGAGAACCTTAACGAATCCCTTATCAATCCCGCAATTGCGTGGAGCGTTCTTATAGTGTTGCATAATATTTGCTCCTTCAATAATGAAATTAAAGCGCCATTACTTCCTGCAGAGTTGGTCGAGGCCGTAAATCAAGTTTTAAATGTACCTCACAATCGTGCCGTTGGACAACAAACCTTGAATACTACTAGAAAAAATCTTACTGATATTTTGCTTCAATGTTATGAAAATTTACATGTTTGGGTAAAAAATTCATTTATTATAAGCCACAAATTTCTATAAAACTAAAAATTAAATAAACATATATAAAAAAAGTTCATACTCTCATTACAAATAATGACAATAAGTCTTTGGTCTTTGTTAATAATAATGAAAAATAGAAAAATAAAAAAAAATAGATTCATTCAAAAAAGAAAAACAAAAAATTAACTTAAGAATTAAAATAATTTCTCTGCTTCTGCGCCATGCTTTTCTTGCATTAGCTTCATTCGCAGCTCATGCTCTTTCTCCTCCATTTTTAATTTTTTTCCCCAGTACATTAAGCGAGCCTGATGCTCTTCCTCGGCCATTTCCATCTCCCGCTTCGCTTTTTTTTCGCACCACTTCTCTTTTACTTCTGCCAACTTTGACCAGGACGTTGTCTTGGATAGCGTCTTCAGTGGGCTTACTTTAAGCTTCGGATTGACTGGCTTCTTTAATTTATCAGGGTGGTAGTTCTGCCAACTGCACGAAGGAGTTTCCTCTTCAGTCTCTGTTAAACAAATAAGAATAAAGAAATGTTTCCGCTTAATTTATAACAATTTCTTACCTAAAACAAAACTGCTGTCTTCAATGTCAGTCTCATCAAGAGCGCACGAATCCAGTTTTTCATTGTCTAAATTAAATAAAGGTTTTAATTAGGTTCACATTATAAAATCTCTGTCATTATTTCCTTTAGCCGTGGCCCTCCACCTGTTTCATATGTGCTCCTTTTTTCTGCTGCGGACCGGTTCTTCATCACCTTCTTCAAATTATAATATTTCGTCCCCTCAGTTTTTACGGTGCGTTTCGAGGAGTACTCTTTATTTATAGCGTCCGTCACGCGCTGTCATGCACGATCTTTTTCGCGAGCCGAAATAGAGTCGGTCTTTTTGCACTCTATTATATTTTTGTGTTCTTCCACTAATTTAATTAAAAAATTTGTTTCTGCCTCATTAAAATTTGCTGCGCGTGCGTTTTCCATCGTTTTTCTAATATTTTTAATATATTTGACAAGCAAACATAAACAAAAAACATATGTTTTCACAAAATCCACAAACGAAATCCACAAAATTTATCCATGTTGCCAAAGGACTGTGAATATGAAGCATTAGTTAAACTCTTGTCACCCTTTCAGTTAACTAATTGGTTAACTAATGACTGTGAATTCGGGCCTAAGAGTTTGTAAAATATCAAACTTTTTCTATAAAGTTAGTGTTTTATGCTTGCGATTATTATGGCAATTAATATGGCAATTGGTACGAAATTAGAGAAACACGCTTACGAGGAAAAGAACCGAAACTGAAGTAATGACAGTGTGAGATGTGAATCAAAGTGGGAATAACAAAACATGCGAGGTAAAAACGGTAAACCAACGGTATTTAATTTTTATTCTTGCAAATTGTCCGAAATGTAAAAGCGTCCGAATTATTGGAGTGTCCGGACTGGCGCATGTCCGGACTATCGAAGTTGTACTGTACAGGGTGTCCAATTTTAACTTACACAGCTGAATAAGTCAAAAGTCAAGTTAGAGGTAAATGTGACCCCTGAAGGTAATTTCAAGGTCGAATTCCCGCTTGGTGCAGAAAAGCTAGTAATCATTGGCTGTACCGCTGCACAATCTAGCCTTAACTTTAACTGGCTGCAGCTTTCTGCATCAAGCAGGAATTCGCCCTTGAAATTACCTTCAGGGGACACTTTGACCTCTAACGTGAAAACCTATCTGAACGTAGAATTTTGTGCTCTTCCGGAATCCGAGGTCAAAAATGGAGTTTCCATTTGAAAAACAAAAGTTGACCTTCAAATAACCTTGAAAATGTAGATCAAGGTCATGGTTAAGATCATGACTGGATCAGCCCTTTGATACCCCCCAACTTTTATTTGAACCATTTATTGAATGACTTGCAATTTTTTGACTTATTCAGCTACGTAAGTTAAAATGGGACACCCTGTATGTATGTCTGAATCACCCTAGACATAGACCACTAATGGCTGAATTTGATTGGAAAACTAGACTTAAGTGATCTGCAAAGACATGAGCTTTATCTTCATTGAACTTTAGGGACTAAGAAGGAGTTTTGAGTCCTCGATTGGCTTTCCAAAGATATGAGTTTTTTTGCACCTTTTAAAACTGTATATTTCTGTCTTATTGATTTCTGTCCTTCTGAACTAAATGGAAATTTACAAATTATCGATAAAGGTATCGTAACTGTAAAGTATAAATTCTTTCTAAGTCGTTATATTGTCTGTTATTATTTTAAGTAATTTTATTTTTACTGTTCTCACTGACTAACTATACTAAAATATGAGCTAAATAAAGTAATATTTATATACATTTAATTAAAAATGCAATTTTTTTATTCATAAGACTTGTTTTCTGTTAAAGCACATCAGGATTTCAAAGCAAAAACAATTAATTTGTTTCCAAGAAAAAACGTGAATTCCATTTAAATACGTACCGTATGTACGTCCTTTACAAATTAAACCGTACCATAATGAAGTTAATTAAAATCCTAGAAGTCAAAATGGAAAACACCTACACGAAAGAAAAGAGTAGCTCTTCATTTGTGGAGGTTCAAAGTTCAAAGTACTTAATTATGGTAATTAAAACTTCTTTAAAATTTAGCGAGAAATGTCGCGTTGACGTGCCAAGCAGCTGTAGATTGCAAGCGAAAATCTAAGATCTCTACGGAGTTAATTTCGAAATATTTACAAGCGGTCACGTTGGAGGTGATATATACATACATAACGTAATAATGGTACACGGAAAAAACACCAACTCGAAATTATTGTAAATATTAATGAAAATTTAAGAAAAATTAGTAGGTAATTTAGTAATTTAGAAACGGTTCGAGTGTCTATTAAAAATTACTAAGCGTAATATAAAAATTGCATCAAGCAGGCATTAATTTTTCGAATGCAAGTTTTTAATTTTTACAAAGTAGATTTTAAAATTTCTGCAATAATTTATTATATTTTAAAAGGACTGTACTATTTTTTAAAAAGTACATTATAAAGTTTTTATGATGAAATAATAATAACTGAAATTTATTTTTAAATTTTTTGGTGTGTTGAACAAAATTAGGGCAGCCAGCGAGTTTCCGTTGCCGCTTTCCCGACCCCGTCCCAATTCTGTTCAACACATTACTTCAAAGCCAATCAGTAAGAGTTTGGCAAGCCTTATATATTTATTTTTTTGCATGAACATGTTGAGAACTCAAACAGAGTACAAATTAAACACAAAAGAGAAATAAAATTCAATATAATAAAAATTAATAATCTTGAAATAATTTTTCTATAACTACTTTTTAAAAATTATAAAGCGGGAATCATATATTACAATATGAAATATATAAAAATTCTAATGTGGCAATTTATTAAAATTTAATAAATTCTTTGTAAAATTTCAAAGTTTTTAGGTGATAATTAAAATGAAGAAAATAATTTTTAATATGCACTTATTAAAAAATCTAAAATGAAAATATTTACAAACTAGAATAGAATTTTTAATAAGGATTTTCTATTTATTACTATAAAAAAGTAATATTTGTTTTCAGATTTTAATTTTTATAATCTCCTATTAATTTTTAATAAAATTTGAGTTGGTGTTTTTTCCGTGTATAACTAAGGGAATAAGTACTAAAATTCGTTGTTAAACAATCAATTGCGTTTCATAAAACGGCCGCTATCAAATTGTGCTGAAAGAGCCTTCATGCACATGGCTAAAAGCAACTACTAACTAGTACTTACTTTCCATACATGTGAAATTCAAAATTCGTATAACATATTAGGTACTGATTGTGAATAGAGACTTAAATTTTATGCCTTGACGAAAATATCTATGATAAGTCCAATTTGACAAAATATTTAGCTTATAAAAATTATTCAATTCAGTTTTTGTCTGCTATTTAATTTTATTTTACTAACAAAAAACACAAACTACAATATATGATATAGATATTAGAGGCCTGCATGAGTACACTCAAAACGATCTTCATATAAACTTTTGAATGCAATGAACTTCAAGTGCTTGAACTTGTAGAACATTTTATTTGCTCACCTCTCCTGCTTGGTGATTCAAAACTCGATTGACTCGCAACGTGGTGAGTGGCTTGATGGTCGTTTCGAGAACACTCATGCATACCTCTAATAGATATGTTAAAAATTGAAGATATTTGAGTTGAACAATAACAGTTAGGGTCTTGTTTACTTTTTTTTCTTTTTGGGTCAAATAACGATTTAATTTAGGCTAAAAATTATTATTATTTATTTTTTAAATTATGTTTTCATACCTTATTAGCTCCGAATTTTATAAAATTATGTAGGATCAATAAAAACTATAATACTGAAAGCTACATACTAAATCTTAAATGCTTGACTCCAGTATTTCCAAATTGTCCTATAAGAACCTGATAATTAAAAACAGCATTGCAAAATTTCTGAGAATATTATCATCAATAACTCTATGGAAAATTATAGAAGTGCTGATTATGCTGAGAAGACCACAACATAGTTGGAAAAATACAATGGAATCGGTAAGCGTAACTGAAAAATATGAAACTCAATAGATATTTATTCGAAAATATTCATATGTACTTTTAGGTGCAACTATGTACTGTGAAAATGCATAATTTATTCAGTTATTTGAATATTTCCCCCGAACACTTTGGATCCGAGAGTGACGAACAGGGTGACAGACTTCATCAGTAAGCGGAAAGAAGATATTAGAGATTTTGGGATGGACAGTCGATGGCGGATTGCTGTTGGTTTTTGATTCGTGAAGATGCATCTGAAGAATCATAAAATCGCTAGTCCAAAGTTCAAGTTTACAGGCACCTGGAGAATTCTATTGATAGAAAGAAAGAAGCAATAGGCTCCAAAAAATTTGCAGTTTTTGCAAATGCTATGCTACATTGCACAAAGTTTGCATATGCTATGATGTTGAAAATGTTTACCACTTTGAATCTGAAGCAGATTTCTTCCAAAAGTCCAAAGTATTCATCAACCGCAGTTGGCAGAAAAAACTAAAGACGCTATAACATAATCACTCTCTCTCTTTTTTTCTTATATATGTACATAATACTTGTTTGGCATTTATTTCTAAGTTTTTTTAAGACGAAGCGATAGTGATGGGCTTAAGTGAATCAAGCTATTGACGATATTGTCGGATAGTACCTTTTGATCAACTTACTCCTTCTTTCATTACCATATTTGTAGACAGTCAGGCAGCCATCAAAGCACTGAACGCCAAAATCGTGAAGCCTAGGTATGTAGAACACTGCAGGGAGTCACTACGTTCAATTCGATAGCATACTATAGAGCTCTGTTGGGTGCCCGGTCGTAAGGGTATTTCCGGCAACGAGCAATCTGGCGAATGTGGCAAAATAGGATCAGAACAACCGGAGAATGAACAAGTGGTAGATCTTAAGATTATGCTGGGGGAACTACACTATTGGATAGAGGGCATAACCAAGAAACAAATGAACAAAAGGTGGAACCTCACCGCAGGATGCAAAACGTTTCGAAAGATGTGGCCTAAACTGAATCTTGGAAGGACAAGAACTCTCTTAAGATTCAGCAAAGGAGAGTTAAGAATTGTTGTAGGAGCACTGACGGGAGACTGTGTTATTAGCCCTATGGCCGCTAAATATGGTGCCTTTTTCAGAGATTTCTGCAGGAGTTGTAGAGATGAAGAAGTGGATGAGACGGTTCAATACCTGCTGAGGAAACGAATAAAATATTTTGGTCTTGAGGACTTAGCCAAGTTGGAGCTCAGCAGCATCCTCAACTTCATTAAGGCTTCTAGGTGGTTCGCCCCCAATCAATAAAATAAATTATGAAAATGTATCTTCCTCTCCACTCAACATCCCATATTGAATTTTATTATAAGAATTAACTTAAAATGCTCCGTTAGTATAAGACTTTAAAGTTTTTTACTGGTATGAGCTCAAAGAGGCAGAATACCAATTTTGTTTACTTACTCGAAATATAAACCTTAGTCAAATTATGAAAGAAGCACAATATAGGAAATAGGTTTCCTGTACTAGTAAAAACCTCTGTCCATTTAAATTTTAAATTTAGAATAGTAACTGGAATCTACGAATATAAATAGATATTTGAAGAAAATTATCAGGCTTTTTAGAGACTCCTAAATGTTCCAGCTACGTTTAGCCTAAAAACGGCATTTGCCTCCAAAATTACTTATATTAAAAAAAAATGCGGTTTCTATTGAAATTTTTAAAACAACATATCTTGGTCAGGGCTTACGCTTTGAGTAAATAAGCAATAATCGTATTTCAGATTTCTCAAGATGTTATATGATTATGTTTCAAGAATTTATGTCGATTTAAGCGAGAAACGTTCAAAACAAAGAATTCACCTATCTTTGAGTAGACGTCAATTCCACAAACACATCGAATAAGGCTAATCTCAGGCAACCATTATAATTTTGGATTATGGAAAATCTTGGGCTCGAAACTCCTCTCTCGAACGGCAAAAATAATTCTGTATTTGCCTGTTGAGCAGAGTAGTGAAATATATTCTAGGAAAGTCATAATTTGGGCATTTGGTCCTGTATGCAAGGACAGTATATGAAGAATAAGATTCAACTGAAAAATTTGTGTATTATCTAGTAATTTGGAGGTTGTTCAAAATATGAAAATTAATTACCAGCATTGTTTTGGACACATCGAGCGTGTGTAAGTTAACTTCAAGGATTTGAATTGTGTGTGAACAATATGATTTTCATCGATTTAAAATTCAATTGTCACATTCAAATACATCGTGCATTTCGAAATTGGCTTTTAGGATTGTACGAGTAAGGAATGTTTGGACATCAACACATTTAATGTAATAAATTTTATATAAAAAATTTGTCCCCAATAAAACGATCCATGAGGCCATCTTCAAAACTGTAGGGTATAAAAAAAGCATTGAATTATCCAATTTGAAGTTGGCATGTGCCTGGATGGAAAATATTAGTATTCTGAGGACAGTTAAAAAGCAATGTTTGTGCGTATGTATGTAACCAACTCGACGCTTGCTGCTCAGGCCGACATGAATTTGCTCATTGTCAGATATGTACGGGCACATGTTTGGCCACTGAGAAAAGTTACTTTCAATTTGCATATGTGGAATGCGGGACTTTCGTTTGCTTTTGCGCTCTTTTATGGTACTGGCTTTTAGGCATCATACTTCGTATTCAAAATATTAGTTTCTATTGTGGGTATGCAAAGTGCGGGAACCTGTTGAGATTTTGTCAATTCCCAGAGCAAATAACATATTCACATGCCACTACTATTGTTGTTGTAGCTGGTTTGCTTGCTTATTTACAGCAAAGTCCTTAGCGTTCATTCGAAAGTATGCTTGCATCCTTGCGGTGTGCCGGCCCGAACCCCTAGGGTTGTTGATGATTTATCATCAGCGCTAAAGTTATTTGTTGCTTTAAATTAAGAAGAAAGACTGCGTCGCAAGGAAAATCCATTTCTGACTTCTCAATCCGGCAGACCTGCGCCAAGCTCAATTAATTAAATATGACAGGCCAAGATGAAAATTGTGGCAGGATTTGTGGCTGGTATATAAATGTGCATCGTTAATACTAAGGAAATAAAAGAAACAAACAATTCTTTTAATACAAAGAAAAACTTTTTTTTTAAGATATGTTTGTTACATTTTATACAGCATATCTGAATTAATATTACAAATAAATTAAAACATATAGTCGACTAAAGCGAAAAAACTCACAACTTCATTTTGAAATTAACTTAATTCTTTCATGCAAGTCGTCGTTCGAGAGATCCTGAATGAGTTTATTCGAAAAATAGCAAATTCAATTTGGAAATGTAGCAAATAACCGGCTTTTGACTCCAGGAAGACTACCAAACCAAACTGCCCAAAATTACTTAAGCGAATCATGCCCAAAATTAAAGATAAGTTACCCAAAACGTATTGTTCTCATTTCTATTTCCAATTATCTTAGACAGCATTTCTATTAACAATGTCTTAAGACATTGCTTAAACTGCCAACAATGCTATCTAGTAACAGCTTTTTTCTGGCCGCTGATAGTTAAAATTTATTTGGTTATTCCACACGCATGCAAAAGAAAATTTATCAAATTATTGGTGTCTGTCCAAGAGTGTACACTAGGGTGGTTCAAAATATTAAATCTGGTCCAAACTTCGCTCCCCGGGAACCAAAGTTTCGTATTGGTGCCAATAAGAACCACGTAAAGTTTGGTCCATTTCAGAAAATATTTGATGGACCCGCAACCAGGCCTGGTAGGTATAGTGGGTTAAGAAGTTAGTTCTATCCACTAGAGAAATTCCGAGTGGGTAATAATCCACTCGAAATTCAATCGAAAATCATAATATCATCGAGTATGTTTAACTTCTTAACTTCTAATTCTGAATTCAACGCGGGAATCAAGTGCGCTCCGAGAATGCAGACACTTAGTTATGGAAATGACGGCCGCCTATATTGTTCTAAAGGCCACTTGATGTGTATTTGTAATGTTCAACCGAAACTTTGAAATTCAAGACCCCAAAGATTATTTCAGGAAATCTTACTTTGAATTTTTCGATCAATTAATTGGATCATGGAAAAATCGTTTCGAAACGGATTCAACCAATTTTTTTAAATTTCTTGAGCGATTCGCTATCGGTCAGACCGCTGATATCGATAAGATTGTCAATTTTTATAAAGATGATTTTGACAGCGCAAGATTGTTAAGCGACAGAGACATGTTTTGGCAACTTTTACAGAGCACGCGAACAATTTGGTGGAAGTTGTGAATTTCTTGGAAAATACGAATGGACTAGGATGTCGATTCCAGAATTCGTGCTTTCCGTTCGAATGCTGCTCACAGTTCCAGGGTCGTATTGTTCAAATGAAAGGAGATTTTTTGCTCTCTGTCGACTGAAAACATATTTGCGATCGACAATGTTGCAAGATCGGCTCAACAATTTTTCTATTATATATAGATCAAATCCATTTCAAACCATGCAGTCGCAGTGACAATGTTTTTATATATTTCCCATGATAAAATGTTATTACGAAAATAACGGTAAAAAAAGTATGCAGAATGCAAGCAGGATATGCAGAAAATAATTTGGAATGTTGCTGTTGTTAGTTGCTTTGAAAATAGTACCGTAGAGTGGCTTGGCAATGATAAAAAAAAATTGACATTTTTATTTTGGGGAAACAAATCTCCTGAACTCAAATGTGTATTAACAAGCATTAAACTCATTTAATTTCTCTCTCATATTAATACACATCCACAATAAAATTTTGAGCGTAAAAAAAATTGGGATTTTTGAGAAAATCAGCCTTGTTTTTTTTCATAAAAAGCGCTATAACTCCGCCAATTTTCTGACAAAATAGAAATTCTATTACTTAGAATCAAAAGAAAAAAATAATTTTGATTTGATGAAAATGCGACTATTTTGAAGCAATTTTCAGCAGTTTTTAAAGCTCTGACACTAAAACTTTAAATGGGCATAACCAGGCCCGGATTTATCTTAAAGGCACACTAGGCCAGTGCCTAGGGCGGCAAGAATTTAGGGGCGGCAAATATTGGGAACTTGAAATTTTTTTAAAAATTATTTTGCAATGGTGTTGGTGAGAGTGTGAATACTTGGAATGTCGGCCCCTAAACTACCTAAAAAAACTAAAAAATCTTGACAAGCAAAAAAAAAAAAAAATAAAACAAAAAGTCCTCACTTTTGATATTATAATTTTTTTTTTCCATATACACCAGTGAAGAAAGTGCTTTTCTCACGGCTGTCAGGAAGGCAAAAAAGTTTCGTCTCAATAGCGATGTATGCAGGGTTGTAGAGGAAGGTTTTTGATAAAAGTATTCCGCTGAGCACGAAATCGTAGCTGTTCATCTGACCAATTTTGGCCATTTGTCGTGAAAAATTAAATCGATTTCACCCATGTGTGCAAAAGTGTTATTTGTTTCGCTCCACAAGCATTTTCTAATGGAATGAAGGCAAAAAAATAAGATTTTGTGTTTCTATTGGAAATTGGCCAGTCGTATTTGATCCAAAGCCTGAAAAACTAACTTAAAATTGGGTTTTTTTGTTTATCAAACTACAACTGTAAAATAAGCGATTTATAGTGATAATGACCTTGGACATTTTGATGTAAAATTAAATGGTTAATACATTTTTCATAAACTAGTTTGATTTATATGTGTGTGCTTGTGGTCTTAAATGATGTTAAACTAAAATTTTAAGAAAAATTTCCGCATTTTTTTCTCTTAAAGGGTTCATATTACCTATTCAAGGAACGCAAAATTTTCGTTCTACTGTTTAAAAGAAAATTTAATGCAGTTAACGTAAAATTTTTTTTTTGTTTTTAATATTAATTTTTGGTGTCAAATAAAAGACCTTAAGATGAGTTCGGTCAAATTTTATGCAATACAAATTAATAAATATTTTTCTTATACAAATTGTTCAGCCATATGTAACCGTTCATCGTATAAGAAGATGTTAAGCTCAAATTTAAAACAAAAATAAAATTTTTTTTTCTTAAGTGCTCTTTTTTTGGCACCAAAAATTAATATTTAAAAAACAAAATAATTTTGCGTTAACTACATTAAATTTTCTATTAAACAGTACAACGAAATCAATTTTACCTTCCTTGAATAGTTATATAGTTCTCCTTCCCTTTAAGAGAAAAAATGGCGAAATTTTTCTTAAAATTTTAGTTTAGCATCATTTAAGACAACAAACACACACATATAAATCAAACTAGTGTATGAAAGATGTATTAACCATTTAATTTTACATCAAAATGTCCAAGGTTATTATCACTAAAATTTTACGTGGTTCTTATTGGCACCAATACGAAACTTTTGGTGCCCGGGACAACAAACACACACATATAAATCAAACTAGTGTATGAAAGATGTATTAACCATTTAATTTTACATCAAAATGTCCAAGGTCATTATCACTATAAATCCCTTATTTTACAGTTGTAGTTTGATAATCAAAAAAACCCAATTTTAAGTTAGTTTTTCAGGCTTTGGATCAAATACGACTGGCCAATTTCCAATAGAAACACAAAATCTTATTTTTTTGCCTTCATTCCATTAGAAAATGCTTGTGGAGCGAAACAAATAACACTTTTGCACACATGGGTGAAATCGATTGAATTTTTCACGACAAATGGCCAAAAATTGGTCAGATGAACAGCTACGATTTCGATCTCAGCGGAATACTTTTCTCAAAAACCATCCTCTACAACCCTGCATACTTGGTTTTCGTCGTTATTGAGACAAAACTTTTTTTGCCTTCCTGACAGCCGTGAGGAAAGCACTTTCATATTTATTCAAATTTTCCCCCATCTAAAATATAAAAATATGAATATCTTTTATATAGTAGCAGCTACGATTTCAACTTAAACGGATTTTTCACCTATAATCATCAACAAATACAGTCCTTCTTCCAGATTTTGTCAACATTTTTAGGCTACCTGTCGAAGCTTCCTGCGAACCGTGTACTGGGATTAATAAACCTCTATATCTGTGATTTTGTTTTTGAAGTTTATGTGCGTTTTCGCCTCTATAACATGGGCTTTTCCCTCTATAACGGGGACCGTTTAGCAATAACCTCTATAAGTGGGAAATAATATTTATATGTGTATAATTTGTTATTTTGAATATGCACGTTTTATCGGTCTGAGTATGGCTATTTGGGAAACCTCTTTAACTGTGACAAAAATGTTGGTCCTTTGGAGATCCCAGTAATCCAGGTTTCACTGTATTTTCAATTCTGAGCATTATATCAGTAGTTTTCGAAGTAGTTATTAACTCTGTAGAAAACAGCAATTCGTCTCTACCACCTGTTTTTTTATGTCTTCAGCCTATTCATGTCTTCCTATTCATGTTCTTCAGAGCTATGTATTTGAAAAAAATTTTGTTGACTTTCTGGCCCAAGAACGAGCGATTCTCCGACACTTTTTCAGATGATTGCGCAAAAGAGCCAGTATTATCCAATTTTACGCGTTTCAAACTTGCAGATTTGCAGTGATGGAGAAAGTAATTGAAAACAGAGAAGTTCTCATAAACAAAGAGCATATTGGTAGACACAGTTTGTTTGGATAATCGGGCATTTTTGTACGAGATAACCAGGCAAATGAAGATAATCTGGTATGTGTAAGCGTACTATAAAAAGCCGTTTGTTTATTTTAGTGTCAAAATACACGTAACAGCGAGGCGCGTGTGCAACAATACTGAAATTCGGGAGTGCTGGTACGAATCGCAAACGCGACTAAAACATAACAAAAGTCGCTAAAATGACTTCCCGGTACATTGCGCCACATAATTGTGACTTTTAGGTAAATATGGTCACTTGGATGATACCGTAATGTTTATGGAGAGGGAAGAGGGGGTCAAAAATTGCGTTACGTAATACTTGAACGGCCCCTAATGCAGTGTAGGATTTTATCTTTGACTTGGCAAAATAAAGTGCCTTCACTATTACCGCAATAATCGAGAAGTTGTGTCCTACAAGGGGCCTTGCAAAGTCACACACTTGCGGGAGACTCGAATCGCTTCTGTTCATTTTCCCTAAAAAGCTTAGTTTGCTCTGAGTAAATGAAAAATTAGATTTTAATGAAGAAATTGAGTGCACATTCGGGTGGTTCAAAATATTAAAGTTGCTTCGAAATTTGCTCCCCGGGCACCAAAAGTTTCGTATTGGTGCCAATAAGAACCACGTAAAGTTTGGTTCATTTCAGAAAACATTCAATGGACCCGCGACCGTTTTGAAAACTGGAAAATGGTCCTTAATCTATCGAAAATCATTAATATCTCCCCGAAGCTACCTCGTAGAGGGATCAAATGTATGACAAAGTCTTGAATTTAAATTTTTCTTTATCGTGCCAAATTTTTTACTTAAAAAAAACCTGACGTTAATTGGACAAAATGAATGTCGAATTCCGATTTAGCGAACAAACCTTTCTTAACTGCAACAAATTTGCTTTAAGTTACCAATAAATATTTTTGTGCTGCTGTTTTATTAATTCAAAAACTTTTATTAAGTCGCAATTGCAAAATCAACAAAAACAAATTTTAGAAAAACGACAAACGATTGTTGCAATTTTGCTCAACTACTCAGATAGCTGGAAACAGTACCAATTTTTCATTAAGTACTCGTGCAATCTTTGCACATCGTGTTTAAAATAACACTCAGTTTTTTAATAAATATTCCATCAACATTTTCTTACAGTTCGCTGAGCTAAATTTGCACAACAATAAAGAGGTGTATTTTGCCTTTATCTACCCCCCCAAGAGCAATACTTCAACTGAACTCACAGCGAACAACACGCTTTGTTATTGTTTACTGAATGCGGAAAAAAGCTTTCTAGATAATTGAACGTGTAATGCCGCAGAGAAAATGAAGGAAGTTTCAACTCCTACCGTACAGTCACGTGGATTGCACTGAAACAAACGAATTTTTTTCTAATAAATCTGTAAAATTAACCGCCCACAAAAGTGAATCAAAAGAGTAGCGCTAAGGAAACTCGCATTCATACGGGGTATGTCATAATCTCATTCTGCCGTGAACGATGAGTGACAGCGTCCATTTTACAGAATTGAAATTGAAATATGCATGTGGCTGTAGCCACTGACTGCACCACTATGGCTGGAGTGATTAAAGTACGTGATCAGCTTCAGAAATGACACTTGATTAGTTTTGTATCCGTTCGCATTGAGGTTTGTTGTGTCACTGCGGTCGGTGTGTAGCCAAAAGACTTGATTGAGATACCGATGCAGGCAATCACAAAAATCCACTTCCCTGTTTAAATCGTTTGTAGTAATTAACAAGATGGTCCCAATGGGAATTCGCTGGAAGAATGAGCTGGCAAAACCGAAACATTTCTTGACGAATCGATTTTATAAGCACACAATGTACTTATGCAAAATAAGAATAGCATCATTGGAAAATACTCGATTTCGTATTTGCTGCATTTTACACATTTTCTATTTAAATTAAAAACTTAAATTTAAATAAAGGGGTAAAATACAAAATTAAATAGATATGTGGAATTGAGTCCGCAAAAAAAACATTATGTATTTCCAAATATCTTACAATTGCTGTAAAGCTGTTGCACAGTGGTGCCAAATTCAGTTTCCTTGGATAAAATTAATTCAACAGCTCAATACGAAATGTAACTAGCTTAATGTACATAGCTTAAAATTGGTATAACAAATGGTTTGTGATTGTTGAGCCCGATTTCACTGCATATTTTTTTTTTCAAAGTTTCAATTTTCTTCAAAATTTAGGAGAAAACAAAATCGATTTTTATCAAAAAATATTCGCACATTTTTTTTTCAGCCGATCTCAAATCCGTGGAATTTTATCGTAACTGCAGGTTTTTCAGTTCAAAAAATCTCGAACTAATTTGATTTGTGATTTAAGGCATGATTTTTAAGTAAAAATTAAGAAATTTTACTTACATGCATACATACATGGGTACATACTTGCATGTTTAAACTAAGCAGACATAACTAATTTTGCCAATATGGCGTGATGTAGTTATAGTGGAGTCAGTACCCTACCTAGTGGGGCCGCCAAAATAGTGGTGAAATATATCTCATTTTGGTTTTTGAAAGTCAAAAGTAAGGATTTTTTTTTTAGTAAATGCAAATAGTTGGATAAAGTAAATTGTGAGGAACTTTTTATATTTTTGGTAATGTAAATAAAATTTTTAAATGAATGGCAAAGACAAAATATCACAAAATTTTCTTTCAAAAGCGGACGCTAAATAACATATTTGCCCCGGGAGCGCGATGTGTACGGTAGACAGTTCTGACGTGTTAAATTAGGAAATTCTTCTTCTTTTTCACGGTTGTAATGTCTTCTCTAAAATCTCTCCTCATTTACTGAAGTCATAAAAGTAATGATTATATCCATCAGCACCGTCGATTTTATACTTTCACCTATTACCTACCTATTACCTATTCACTTACCTTTGTCGTTATTTTTTGCTAAACCCCAAGATATATGGTCTTCACATTAATATTATTGTAATCCGCTGACACATCGTGAACTTTTTTTTTTTTTGAACCGCTCTAATGTGAACTTACACAAATCGGTCAATGCTTTTTTAACAAACATGACAAAAATAATAGTAGAGGACAGGCCCGTACCCACCCAAGGGCTTTGCCCCCCACCATGAGCCTCATTTGCTCCTCACGCTTTTTTTAGGAAAACTTAAGGAAGAATCAAAAACAAAAGCAATTAATTAAATTACAAATAAATGAACACCTTATCTTGAGTTCACACATTTCGAATTAATCTTTATTTAAATTTTAACAAATTTGAAGCATTTCGGAATGTTGACAACCCATCTTCAGCAACACGAATCTTTCTAAATACCTGTAAAAATAACGGTACTCTGCGATCTTTTAGTGTATTGAAACTTTTTAAAACGATGTATAGACCTATA
Organism: Meiosimyza platycephala; assembly: GCA_963662105.1. Taxonomy (NCBI): domain Eukaryota; kingdom Metazoa; phylum Arthropoda; class Insecta; order Diptera; family Lauxaniidae; genus Meiosimyza; species Meiosimyza platycephala. Next base: position 62,985,567 of record OY759211.1, on the reverse strand, counting down.
GACGCAAGTCGATAAATTATTCAATTTATCAGTCAACATGCCCATCCGTTGAGGCCGCATGATTCGTGTTAATGCCGAAAATGACGATTCGCATACTTCCGTTCCAGAAGGGAAAGTTTGGTGTTGCATCATAACGCCCAAATTCGGTTAAGACAAAATGCCCAAACATTTTCCATATAAATTCTTGCGAAATTGTTTGGGCACATTACCCAAATCAAAAAAATTTTATTATTTTACGAAGTCGGAATTGGATATAATATAGACCAACCTTCGGCCGAAGGCCGCTGCGAAGCCACTGTTAGACATACTGGAGGATGTAAGTCCGACGCCCACTTACCCTAACTTTTATGTAGAATAACTGTGGCTGGCGAAGCTATAAATATAGTCAACAGCGGTTCAGTCTATATTATACCCAACACCGACTTCGCTAGCCATTGTAATTTCTCATAAAAGTTATTGAGTCGCTAACGTCCAAACTTTAAACCATAGGTCCCAAATTAAAAGTCGCAGTGCCCAAATTCGCCAACAACAAATTGCTTCACAAGAAATTTGGGCGTTATGTCATTTTTTGAATAATTTTTTTTTGTTTCCATTTGGGTCTTGTGTCATAAATTTCGTAAAATTTGTTATGTCTTAATGGGATTTGGGCGTTATGATTTTGGGGATTACGATGCAACGCCGAAAGTTTCGATGGTTGCGTAAGGATTGTACACTTGTTCCATTCCTTGACGCACCTTACACAGCTATGTATGTCAGCACCACCGTCTAAATTTTTTTTTCTTTCGGCTTTTTCAATTTGTTTGATTGTTCATTCTCCGAACGAATTCCATCTATGAATTCATTGGCAACTTTGAGCTCAATTTCACTTGGTAGTTGGATGCCCAAATCGGCCAATGGGTGCAGCTTTTCCAAATTCATTTCATCAGCTGTATCAATAGCTGTGAGAATTCTATTGTTTGTAACAAAACGATTGGTCATTTCAATTAAAACGACATGTATTGTTTCAGCATGATGGCCGATTCGCTTCGTTCACCCAGTGTTTTTTCAAAAAAGACTCTTTCAACATTTTTGACTGGTGCCTATTCCGAATTGAACGATTTTTGGCGTGAGCTGATTCTGTGGGCTTTCATTTTTCATAATAGAGTTTAGCTACTACAGCTATTAGCCTTCTTAGCAATTTAGCTTAAAGCTTTAAACCAAGTAAAAAGCTTATTAATAAATTATGGAAATGAAAAAATTATACATGCAAATTATTTTGTTACATAAAGACCAACAACCATTAAGCTACAAAATTAACTATAGTTATTTTTCAATCTAAGCTTGAGTTGACCTTTTGACAAGCTAATATTATATATATCGCAATTATTAATGAGAGTAGTCATCAGGGATGATATTGGCATATATGTAAAAGGGCCAAAATTAGAACTAAAATAGGGCTTTTTTGACATAAATAGGGCTTCTGTAAATCAAATCGCATATGTGTAACCAATTATATTATAACCAAATTTTTTCCATTTTATTTTATGGTTTAAATTTAATTGTAAACATAAATTTTACATAGTACTTATTTTACTGAGACCGATTTCAAATCACTTTATAAAAATTTAAAATTTTTACATAAATGACCAGCACACAAATGATGTTAACATACACTAAAAAAGAAAATAATATTACCTTAAATGTCAATTCACTGATGGCAATATTTTGCATTAACGACACATTATTTAAAATATCGATTTTTTATGATAGTTGGATTACTTTATGTAAAAGCAACAATCGCTGAAGAGATAATTCTCAAACTAATTCGAATCCAGTTCTAATATTTTCGTGCACAATTCTATTTTTAATTTTGGCATATCTTGTTCTGACAATGTTAAGTATTTTAATTACATATGTATATCACATATATTTTTTATATGAACATATTAGCGTTATAGCCCAAAAAACGTAGAAATTTAATTAAAATGCTTACCCTGAAATATCTGATTTTTTGAGTTATGACGTTATTGAAGAAAATGAGCGAATTTTTTTAAAAGGTAATGCAGAAACAAACGAAAAAATTGCAAGCTTAGCACATCAAATTTAACCTATTATAAATCAAATACAACTTTTTTCATATACAAAATTTCTGGTTTTTGATTTGAAATCATTTCAATTTGAAGTTTAAAAAGTCGAAAGCCATCGTATTACTTAACGTTCCACTAAAGTTTTTTAGGAGAAAATAAAACACTTAAATTTTTGTTTTGAATCTTGTCTTCTTTTAAGGGATATTTTTTTAAACATTGTAATTATAGAACTCTTGGAGAACATTTTGAAAAATTTTGGATACAAAACATTCATGAATAAAACAGCAATCAGTCATTTCATGAAAAGTACCTAGGATTGAAAACTTAGCCTAGGATCGCTACGCTCAATTTTTTAGTTCAGCTTAGAATACCAACCACTTTATTAAGAATCAAAACTTTTCTTAAATCCGTTTTTTTTTTTTTGGAAATACACACTGAGAAAAGAGTATGCTTCCTTTAAATAAATGTATTTGGTTGATAGATTATTAAAATATTTGTTAACTATCAACAAATTTTGGTAGTTATTACCATGTCCTTAATTGAAATTTAAATGGTTGCTAATCGAGCCAAACGTTATATTAGTTTGAGTCGATTGAAACAATTTGTTTGGGTTGAATATAATTTGTTAATCCTATTTTTATTTGATTTCACTTCTCATTAACATGTAAACTTTGCAATTCACAACATATGCAAGTAAAACACTACTTAAATATATTCTGCTTGGTACGCAATTTAGGTATTTATCATTGTATATGGTAAATGCCAACGACATCTTATATAAGGAAGTTCCGATATTTTTGGTCTTCGATTTTTAGCACAAATCGAGTATACGTTTGCGAAAAAAAATTTTTGTTAGTCAAATACATGATTTAGTGATTATAAACAAACGAATGATTGCTACAAAATAATATTTGTTTCAACCAAATTATGATTTGGTAATGTATTTGATATGATTTGGTAATTATTACCAAATATATAATTGATACAATAATATTATTCAATTCACTGTAATATGTGACATTTTAACATATTTCAAATATTTAATTCGCCTATATCAAATATACTATTTGTTAATTATTACCAAATTTGTATATATATAATTAAATTGTTTTCTCAGTGCACTAAATCCGAATATTCGTTCTCAGCGCATATTTTATGTAGGTGTTTCATGAAATGAATGATTGCTGCAATTTTCCATATTTTTTTTTTAATCCAAATTTAAAATGTTCTCCAGAGTTGAAGAAAAAATTGTTATTGATGATCAAAAGTAAACATTTTTAAAAAAAGAGTTGTTCATATACTTTAACTTTTATAAATTAACAGAGCTATTCTGGCAACTATCTTAGAACTCACCTAAGTCTTTAGTAAGACAAAAGTCTTACTTAAGATGTTTTGGTATTCTAGCAGCTATCTTGAAAGCTCTTTTCTGTCTTTCGTAAGACAATTTTAAAGACCTGCTACGAGCAGGTATCATGGTATCAGCATAATCAACACGGTTGGGTTAAGATAACCGTAACAAATTCACACGATGGGCCCGGATCGTACTGGATACATCTTGAAGATGGAACGGTATACAAAAGGAACTCAAAATGGTTGCGAACAGAGGGAGGTGTTGTATTAAGAAGCTGGTAAATCTATTCTAGCATTGCAACATACTCTCATTTTTATAAATTGAATAAAGAGTAGTCGTAGTCGAATGTTTGATAGAATACTACAATAATTTGAAATTTTTTAAAATATATTTTAGATATTTTATTAATTGAAGTTTGAAACATCAAAATTTGACAAGTTTACCACGAAAGCTTTTGTGTGGGGAATTCAAAAGCTTTATCTGAAAGACTTTTGCGCTAGAATACCTAAAGTCTTAGAAAATGTCTTACAAAATATTTTCGTAAGACTTTTTGCTGTCTTTGCCAGAATAGCCATGTAAATCGAACATAAGAGTCTTTAAAAAGTTTTATTTTTGAAGATGTTTTTAAAAGTCTGAAAAAAATTTTATTCCAAAAAGTAAAAACTTTTTTTTAGTCTTTTGGGACTGCTGCTTTCATCGTTCCTTGATTTATATTTGTTGCGCATTAAGAGTCATTATAAAATTAAAGTCTCAAACAGTGGCGTAGCTGAGAGTTGAGGGGCCCACCCGCGAAAATCTTAGTGAGGCCCCCTTGAAACACTTTTTTTTATCTTCGAATGAGTAAACACTAGGGATGTCAATTTTCTGACTTTTTCTGATCCCGGGATTTTCGGGATCTAAAAATGTAATCCCGGGATCTCGGGATGATCCCGAAACTTAAGCATCTAGGCTGAGTTGCCAGGTTGAAGTCGAAGAATTAACGGCCTGGCATCTCATCAAATATTTGAATGAGATAGAATTTTTAAAATTTTTAAATTTTTCGTAACATAAATATCTTAAATATCTGAGACCTTTCGAAAAAATTAACGGTTTTAGCCTCCAATTAAAGACTTAACGGCCTCCTCCGCAGCCAACGGCTTTACCATTCAATTAACGGCCACCTGGCAACCCTGTGTCATTTTTGGCATTATTTTTTTTACGTTTGCGCACACTTTACCATCATATTTAAAGTTTGTAGAATATGGTGTTGCCAACGCTTTATTTCCAATGTTGTAAATTTACATTTTTTCCCGAATCCCGATCCCGAATTGACACCCCCAGTAAACACCGAATCGACCCAGCACGTGCAGTTTTCTAATAATTAAATATACAAACCTAAGAATCAACCTAGCTCAATCTATTTATTGATCGTTGAATCTGTAAACCCAAGTAACCGAAACGACCCAACTCGTGACATTCTTGCAATCCTAAGTAACCGAAGCAACCCAGCTGGTACAATTGATTTGATCGTTGAATCTGCAAGCGTAAGAAACCGAGTTGATCTTACTGGTGCAGTTTGAGAGACAACAGGACCCCCTGCAAAATCATTTATGAGGCCTCCCCCAAGACTGAATTCAGCGGTATTATCAGCTACTTTTTCAGCACTTTTTATCCACGAAGATAATTTCTGAGATGATTTTTGAGCATCCTCAACCCTTGATTTTTTTCTTTTCTTTTCTGAGCACCACTTAGGTATGAGTGTTTCATTTTTTTACTCAAAAAAATATTCACCAAGTTCACACGCGATTGTTTTGACGATATACCTACTAATTTAAAATGAAGATGCAACTGAAGACACAACGTAATTGAAACGAAGTGCAACTGAATTGAACGATTGATGTATTTGATTGAGTAGGCCGTGCCATTATTCAGAACACCTGCATACAACCAAAATGCAAAGCTCTTTGAACGCACGAAGCAATGCTGCCGTATGTTGGGAAATAAATTTTGTGGAAATTTTCTTTTCATTTGGGGTATTATTAGGCGATTGGAAGAAACACTTGGGGAATTTATATATTTATGTAATGCTGTTAAATAATTGAAAAGTTTCATATTTTTTTATTATCATAATACAAAAAATGTTTCAAAGTTCTTATTTACTTCATACCTAAACTACTGTTTTTTCAAAACGATGTAACTTTAATAATAATATCAACAAAAATTTCGTTTTTATAGCAGTACGTAACAAGTTTTTGTTTAACTGCCATTAATTTAATTCAGAAATGAGATTGATTCATTTAATTTAACTCTATAAACTTTTATTTTTATTTATTTTTCCAAAAAACTGTCATTATGTTTTTTAATTTTATAAGTATTTAATCATAATCTTTAATAAGACTATTTATTTTTTAAATAAAATTTGTCTGCTTAAAAAATTGTAATAGTATTAGAATAGAAATCTGATCGAGTTTTAGATTTAAAAAGAACAGAAAACGGGTGCGATTATTCGTGTTTCGGCTTAATTCAAAGATTAAGTTAAAATTTTTCGGATTAAGTTTTTACCTAATACCTATTACAAGAAAAGGTACATCAAGTAACGTTAATGCATTCCTCTAATTAATAATTCCTCTTATTATGTTTAGTTTGTTTATGATAAATAAACTTGTTTTCGAGCGATTTAAATTTGGGGTTATGGAATATATGTATATGCACAGATAAGTTAACTTGTTGAAAGCCGTCATAAGAACTAGCTTTTCGGGAAAACTTTGCTGATTTGCGACAATTTCCGGCATATCGTTTAGGTTTTTGTCCGTAGTGGCAACATCTTCACGTCGTGGTGAAAAAAAAAAAATTTATTGAAAATAATCCCAAAATATGAAAATTTTAAAATCCAATTGCAATGCTTTTTGAAACTTGCCGAACAAGATATATAATTTTTTGAACCTTAAAAATCATTATTAATTTTTGGGTGGGCATAATAATCTTCTTTTTATTCCGTTTTCCTTATAAAAAAACTAAGAAAAAGAAGAAGAACGCTAAAAAAATATAAAGCAAATGTGAGGTTGTGTTTCAATTAGTCCCATGGCAATGTGAGGTTACGTTTCAATCAGTCCCATATGTGTTAGTGAAAATAGCTGATTTTTGCAACCGTGGAAAAGGTGAAATTTTTATTTATTTTTCAGTATGGTGAACAAACCTAAGTAAGTAAGTTATTTTATAGTTTTATAGTTTAAATATAAACTTATGTATTTTCTTCCTTACAGAAAACTAATCCCACCATGCAAAACCAGTCTAATGAGCCACAAGAAGCAAGAAACCTTTATCCTTTAAAGGATAACAAGAGCTGTATTTACAATGAAATTTGCGACATGAAACAGCAGCTGCAAAACAAACAACACAACGATGAAAACGTTAAATGTGTCCAAGACTTAGGAAAACCTGAAGCACAGCTACTAAATGAACGTGCAGCATTACTGCAACAGCTTAACGTGAAAGGAGACAACTTACGTGAAGAATTCATTGCCGTATTGATAAAATTGCCTGAGATGTATATTAATTCAATTCGTCTTGAAGTCTTGAAAAATAAAATCTATTTTTGAAAAAAAAAAACATTTCTTTCATTGCCAGTCTCAATTTAAATACTTATAAATGTGCTTTTATCATAGTTTCGTACTGACTGCAAAGGTTTAGTGACTTTAAAATTCATATTTTGTCTTAGAAATAATTTTTGTGTTTCAAAATTGGTTATTTCTAGATTTAGTTTAGCTTCGACGCAGGGAAATCTGTCTACAAAAGATAAAATTTTGTTCGGATAACTTCATGTGAGACATTTTAGGTGCTTTTGTGAGTGAACTTAATTTTCTTTCCGTATATAGTCTCTATCTCAACTCAAAATTCTCAAAAGCTATTTTTATTGCTTATACTGTCTTCTATAAGAATATGCCAAAATCCTGGTTTTACAGGGGCGATTAACTCATATTTGCTAATACTGGCAGAATTCGATTTTAATTTTCGAATAAAAAGTCTGCTCCTTAAATATGATGTAAAAATTGCAATTGTATTTATAGTTATTGTATGTAATTATATATGAAAAAGCTCAAATGGTGGTCCTATCAATTACTCATCAGTTATTTTTTATATTTTCAGAAATTTATGCCCATCAAAAGTGAAAAAAACATTTCCACCGAAATTTTTACACCTTTATAGTATCTAAGCCCTTTTGATAACAATATTTTTGTGTATGGTGTAACATTGATATAAGCATATACTGTATACAGTTTGCAACACATTCCAAGTACAAAATTATAGTAAAAAAAAATATAAAAAGTCACACAAAATGTCTGAGAAAAAAGCATTTAGGCCTTCAAAGCGTTCCAAACGCCCACCATTGGGCATATTGATAATAAACATGATCTTCAATATTTTTGCAAAGTTTGTACGTTTTGTATTTCAATAACAATACCATGGAATGCAAAACATACAAGTTTTCGAGATGATTTTACCCATATGGCTGTCTCCGAAACCAACTCCGACCGTTACTTTTTTAGACCATATTAATTCTTAGAATATGGTTCACTAAAAATTGGCGGGAATGGCAACTAAAGGAAACCTTATAATTTTTCATAAGGGAGCAGACCTGTAGCGAACAAATTAAAGTACGGGAGCAGCTTTAATATTCATTTAAACTAAGTGCACTTACCTTTTAATCTGTTTGATTTTATCTGGAAACTGGAAGAACTTCTTTGCATCTGCACATCCCTTAACGCATTTTTTTGTCATCTTGTTTGCTATAAAGAAAATATAATATATTATTAGTTTGCGTTTTGGTAAATTAGTTTTAAGAAAAACTGATGCTTTTTTTTAATAAATAATATAATATTTTATTTAATATAATGATACAAATCCTTTCGTAGTATAAATTTGTCCAAATATTCCAATTGAATGAATATTTTTGTGCGCAAAAATGAGTGGTGAATTATTATATGACATTTGTCAGATGAGCAGGTTACCATATGCTAAGTTTTTTAACTGAAAACAGCCAGGTAGTGATTTTTGCTTATTTAAAGGACAATAATCCCTCAAACTATATTATTTATCACTTTATTTTAATAATTTTTACAATAAGTCTAAATTTCATTGATTTTTTCGACTATATAATAAAAATATTTTTCAAATGTTCCTAATTTGGACAAAAATGCCCTAAGTGGTAAAGTTAAAAATTTTATTAGTCACCACGAGTGGGTGAGTTTTTAAAAGCAGCGCCGCAACTGAATTTTTTTGCGTTAGTAGTAGAATTCGGTCGAGAGTTTCGCCTCTTTTGATACTCTTTGGCACGATCGGTACTCGGTAGAAAGCAATCAACGTAATTTTTCTCAGTGCATTCAGTGGCGGATTAAGCGTATAAGCACATCAAGCACGTGCTTGGGGCCCCCACGTGCTTGGGACCCCCGCCTCCTTTTCTGTACTAGCGTTTTTTAGAAAACGTGTTGTATATAAGCAAGCTCGAGCACGTGCTAGGAAGAAACAAGTAAATGATGGAAATGCAGCTCAAGTTGATTTGAGTCCGAGAGATAAATTCCGCATCAAGACATTCAATGTAATATTTGACACACTTATTTCTCAAATGCAAATAAGAGGTAACGTATACAATGACGTCTCAAAAAAATTTTCATTCCTTGTTGATCTTGATAAGTCACGTACAGAATATCAAAAAGATATTGAATCGCTTTTAACGACCTACCCGGTAGACTTTGATAATAATTTCCTTGGCGAATTGAATCATTTCCATAAAGATGTTCGGGTGAAATACGAGCCGTCAGAAATAAATATCACTCATTCAAATTTGTATAAAATAATCATTGATGATAAATTGAAGTGCGTTTTCCCAAACATAGAAGTGGCATTTAGAATATTTCACAGTTTAATGATCACAAACTGCTCGGCTGAACGATCCTTCTCGCAATTAAAAAGATTAGAGAATCCACATAGAACAAAAATTTGCCAAGACAAGCTTAATTCTTTAGCAATAATGTGTATTGAGGCTGACATACTTCGTCAGACAAATTTTGACGATGTAATCTCGGAGTTTGCTCTGAATAAAGCAAGAAAATGAATGTTTTAAATCTAAAATTACCTACTGTAAATTAAATAGAATCTAACTTAATATAAACTTTATTTATTATGAATAATTTATTTCGGTTAATTTTATTTTCCTCCTTCAAAATTAAAGCAACAAAGAGCCTACGCAGCCGCTGTGCTTAGGGCCCCCTAATCTATTAATCCGCCACTGAGTACATTGCTTGACAAATCTGAAAAAATATAAAATTTTTCCACGCTTATTTCTCAGCTTTTGGTTACCCGATCTCAAAGCTGATAGTTTCAGCACACTCTACTCGATGAGTACTTTAATTTGATACTTAATTTATTGCTGTATCTATTTTAGATCCCAATTAAAAAAACAAGCGTTTAAAATTTTGCGTTACTAATTTTTCAAATGACTAAAGAAGTTTCACTTCAAAAATTTGCACAAGCTGGGTCGATTCGGTTACTTGGGTTTGCAGATTTAATTATTTAACATTCATATTTTTTCGCGGTAGCTCGCGGGGCCCTCTTAGGCTCGGGGCCCCCCCGAACCGTGAGGTTTGCGGACACTCAGCTACACCACTGGTCTCAAAAGACCCTTAAAACTAAATTTTCAAATAAGTCTTTAAAGATATTAAAAAATATTCTTAAAAATAAAACTTAAAAAATAATTTATTGAAAGAATTATTTTCAGGCTCTGGTCTAATTATAATGTACAAACAAATTTGGGCTCTGCGTAAAATGGCCCCAAAACGAAAAGATTATGAAATATTGCCCCACCACCTAAAATGATATTTGGCTCAAAAAAAAAACCCCAAACTTTTTTGATTTGAAAATTCCTTGTGGAGAAGATTTACGTTAATTGAAAGGAGATAAAAGGCCTACAGGGAAAACATATTTTTAAAAAATAGCTCTTTTTATGATAAAATGATTTTCTCTTGTATGAAATGTTGTTTTTAACATTCAGTACAAGGCCAAACCATTTTATCATAAAAAACCGACATATCAGCTTCATGCTGAAACCGAGATTCGGTAGAATTTTGCAAAAGGGCCAAAAATGAATAAAAAGGGCCACGGGGCTTTTCAATATTAAAATTGCTCAAAAAAGCCCTTAAAAGGAGCTGTAGCCATATATTTAGTTCTACTGACTGGTTGGTAAAGTATCTGATATGAGTTACGACTACTCCTACGATTAGTGTTAAAATGAATATAATTCAGAAGCTCTGGCGCAGCAAGCGACCCAGTTACAAGCTGATGCAAATAAAGTATAACCGCAATATTTCTACGGGTACTCAAAGACTGCATACGTAATAACTTTAAACGATCCTGATAAGGAGGAAAGTTTAAGAGGTCATTCCAATTTAAGCCCTTGAGAGCAAACCGAACAAAATTTTTTTGGACCTGTTCTACTCTATCTATATGTATATTGTAATATGGAGACCATACTTGGCTAGCATACTCTAAGTGAGGACGCACAACTGTATTATATAAAGTTGCTGTTACCAACAGGCTATTAAATCCTTTTGCCCACCGCTTAATAAATCCAAGTAATGACGAGGCCGTCTTACAGATTATATTAATATGTTCATTAAACGTCAACTTAGCATCGACATGTATACCAAGGTCTTTGACTATATCGACACGACAGATTTTCATATCATTAAGTTTATAATCAAATTCCACATTACTTTTCTTTCTAGAGAAGATCATAGTTTGGCATTTATCAGGATTTAAATGTAATTTTTTTTTAAAACACCAAACGACTGAAGGGCAAAGGTGTCATTATTCACCTTCACAGTCCTGTAAATTTTCATATCATCAGCATATATAAGCAGATGAGAGTTTTTGATTACTTGAGTAACATTATTGATAGCCAAAATAAACAGGAGCGGCCCCAGGTGACTTCCTTGCGGAACACCTGAGAACGCTGTAAAAGGGGATGACAACACCCCTCGCAATCTTATTCGGTAAGAACGATGAAAAAAATAAGATTCAATAAATTGACAAAATTTAAAGGAAATCCTAGTTTCTTTAATTTAAACAAAATCAAACTATGTAGTAATTTGTCAAATGCTTTAGTAAAGCTTCGGTATTGATGATAGCTTGGTTATAGGCCTGTAATTAGAAGTATCATTTTTAATCCTTTTTTAAAAATAGGACTTATAAAAGATTCCTTCCAAAATTTAGGAAAATAGCCGTCATTAATAGATTTATTAAAAAGGAAACTGAGTGGCTGACTTAGGATAAGACTACAATTAATTAAAACTGTGGCTAGAATGCTATCAGGTCCAGAACCAAAGTCATCATCAAGGGATGCAATATATTTTACTATAAGTTCAGGGGTAAATGATATTGCACCAAATAGAAGCTGAGGATCAGTATTCATATACTCAAAGTAGTTGACATCAGGACTAAACACTTCAGTTGAAAAAGATTCTCTGAACAAATTAGCAAATAACTCAGCTATAATTTGGGGATCGCTTGTGAGCCCATCAACAGTCTTGAATTCAGATGGGAAACCATCTGACCTTTTCTTTGAGTTAATGAATCCCCAAAATTTTTTGGGGTCCTGAAGAATATTGAGATTCGTTTTAGTCAAATATTCAGAATAAGCTGAATCTGATTTAAGCCTAAATTCCTGAAAAAGGCGCAGATAAGCCTCCAGGTCAATGCAGTCCTGACTACAAACGTATTGATTCCATGCCCTATTTAGTGTACCATGGGTATGAAGAATCATTAACATACCTCAGAGTGTATGGCACAGACAGAGATATAGCCGAAAAAATTTCTTTATAAAAAAACTTTACGCAGTCATCTAAGACATTATGATTAAAAAAGGCCAACAAAATGTTAGATCTATCATTAAGGATATTATTCAAATTCAAGAAGTCAGCTTTCTTGAAATTGAATTCATAGAATCTACTAGAAGAATTGACAGTAACTACATTCTCTCTAACTGATTGGTACAACACACTCAGAGGTGGATGGTACGCATCAACCGCAGATAAAGCATGAGTGCATTTGTGCATTTTGTACAAAAACATTGCTACTGTCTGTAGTCAAGACTAAGTCCAGTTGTCGATTGTTGGAATTTTTAATACAACTAACTTGTTGTAACTTAGATAGGACTTCGTCAACAAAAATTTGTTGGTGTCGAGTTTTAGGACTAGATGTATAGTAATATGTACCATTGTCCGAAATAGTCCATTTTATGTCAGGCAAATTAAAGTCGTCTACACGGAAAAAAAACCAGCTCAAGTTTTATTAAATATTAATATGCGAATATAAAAATTAAAAGCTGAAAACAAATATTACTCTTTTACAGTAATAAATAAAAAATAATTATTAAAAATTCTATTCTAGTTTGTAATTATTTGCATTTTACATTTTTTATTAAGTGCATATTAAATATTATTTTCTTCATTTTATTTGTTACCTAAAAACTTTGAAATTATACAAAAAATTTATTAAATTTTAATAAATTGCGACATTAGAATTTTTACATATTTTATATTAGGTCTGTTTGTTTACTGAAAATTTGTACGAATTTGTAACAATTGTTACTGAATTGCGTTTGTTAACAAAAAATATCCAGTAACGAGAGAGAATAAAGTGACAATTCCTTGTCAGTTTTTACTGGAAAAAATTTTACTAGCAAAAATTTTTCAAAAAGAAAAACATGATTTTGACACTTGACAATATTTTTTCATAAATAAAATAGAAAATTGTTTTGAAAAACTTCAATATTTTGTCAGTTTTTACTAATTTTTACTGGATTGCGTTTGTTTACTTTTATGAAAATTTCTTTCTTTGAGAGCAAATATTTTCTTACTCTCAAATTTCGTTACTGGATACTTGTTACTGGGAAAGTAAACAAACACACCTATTGTAATATATGATTCCCGCTTTATAATTTTTAAAAAGTAGTTATAGAAAAATTATTTCAAGATTAGTAATTTTTATTATATTGAATTTTATTTCTTTTTTGTTTTTAGTTTGTACTCTGTCTGAGTTCTCAACATGTTCATGCAAAAAAATTAATATATAATGCTTGCCAAACTCTTACTAATTGGCTTAAAAGTAATGTGTTGAACAGAATTGGGACGGGATCGGGAAATCGGCAACAGAAACTCGCTGGCCATACCAATTCTGTTTAAAACATTACTAATGAGTCTTCCTAGCCGAAGACTCATATAAATAGCTTTAGCTCAACATAGTCAAAACTCTATTGTAGAGCTTAATAACCCCACTTACATAACTGATGTAAAAAAATTTAAAAATTATTTTCAGTTATTATTATTCCATCCTAAAAACTTTATAATGTGCTTTTTAAAAATATTACTTCTTTTAATGAAAAAATAGTACGGTCTTTTTAAAATATAATAAATTATTGCATAAATTTTAATATCTACTTTGTAAAAATTCAAAACTTTCATTCGCAAAATGCGAATGCCTACTTAGTTGCAATTTTTATATTATGTTTAGTAATTTTTAATAGAAATTCGAACCGTTTCTAAATTACTAAAAATCCTACTAATTTTTCTTAAATTTTGATTAATACTTACAAGAATTTCGAGTTTTGTTTTTTCCGTATAGCAATAAAATGTCGTCATTAGTATAAAGTTTATCTATGACAAATTCTACGGCTCGCGAAAGATGCTCGTAGACTTCTATGCTACTATTAGGAGGAATGTAAGCATTAAGTATATACAAATTGGATTTTCAAAAAATCACCTTAACACATAGAAGTTCAATGCTAGCTGCATATGGAATTTCAATTAAAGAACTAGTGTGATTATTTTTTATAGCTACAGTAATCCCCGCTTATAATCATTGCTGAAAATGATTGATTTTTGGTGCATATAAGCGTGAAATGCATTTAGAAAAACTCGTTTATATGCATGAAAAGTGCATATATAAAATTCGGCTATATCTACCAAATATGCTTACATACAGTGGCTCACAGCTTATTTCATGCAGTGCATACTTTTAATTTCAATGCTCTGTAACTTTCAAACTAATTGGAATATGAAAAAAGTTTTGATACCTTTTGAAAGAACAAAAATTATAGTTTGAAAAAAATGTTTATTTAATATAAAAAAATATTACCTGGAATTTTTATAATAAAAAATCGAAGAATACTACTGAATTTCATGTCACAGCTTATTTCATGCAGACATGTATCAATTGAAAAAACATTGTTTAAAATAATGATTTTGTAATTTTAAATATGTAGTGGCGTAACCCCTTTGGTCAACTACAGCTTAAAGACGGTTTGGCATCGAAGCTGCAAATTTTTTATTGGTATCTGGCGAGTTATAGCACCACTCAATTTTAAGTGCCTTTTTTAGGTCGTTTTTGCTTGAAATGTTGTGTATTCGGATATTTTTTTCCAAAATCGTCCATAAATTTACAAGCACCCTTAGATCAGGTGACTATGCTGCCGGTGCCATCAAATTAGGGCACTTGTATATTAACCAGAATTGAACTAAGCCCGCTTTGTATTTCGGGTTTTTATCTTGGTAAAACCGTAAATTTGTCTGCATGGCAAGGTTTTCGGCACTCCGCAACAAATTGACACTTATTATCTGTAGACACATATCCATAGTCATGATATTTCCTATAAAAGCCAAATTTCCGGTACCAGTAGCTCACATGCTGTTACATTAGCCAATTCCTTTGTCTTCATTGTAGAATGAGCACAGTTGGATGCAATCCTTAAGATATTGCGCTTTTATTTTTGTGTTCAAGCCTCAATAGTCCTGCTTTTATAATTTTTACCATCTGATTGACCTAATGCTATATAATGGCCAACAATATCTGGACTCCGACAAATTTTTTTGGTGATTTTGTGATTAGAGCTCTTCAGAGCGCAAAATGTCGATTTGATCATTTTCCCGTTCCTTTATTGATTATCGTTTTCTCATTTTAATTGAATCTGAGCATTTACAGTTAACCGCAACGAATTCTTAATAAAAAAAAACTAAAATACACTTCCTCACCGCACAAATAAGGAAAAAAAAACACTAAGTGTGTCTAATCAAGTGAACCACAAAACAAAGCTACATATTGAAGCTTCAAAAGTTATACTTGTACGAAGTACCGTTAGTTTTGAGAAAACTCCAATATTTTTATTTTTATATATTAGATACATCTTGCTCTTAAATTTTCTGAAAACGATTATTTCCTAACTCAATTACAGTGGGTGCTATCTCAATTTTATTTTAAAAAAATTACTGTGTCTAATCAAGTGAACCGGACTGTATGTATAGATCATGTAGAATCTAAATATATAGAATTGCAAAATTATTCTTTCTTAAAAAAACGAGTAATCTTGGATTGAATATGACTGTAGCCCTTAAAAATATGTTCTTCAATGTCATCAAGTTCGTCTATAAACTTATTTATTGGCAAAAGGAACTTTCGAAGCGTGTCTAATGAGGCCAAAGCTGCACTCAATGAAGGAATTGGATCTATTTCAGCTGTAATGTCTGTTTCTTCATCATCCTCTGTTTTATCATCCGATTGCAAAATATGGGCAACAATTTCATTTTCATTTAACTCTTCCCAGCATGGCAAGCTACTGTCAAGCACATTTGACATTATAATAGAAATGACACAATTGTTTTGTTATCAATATTTTTTTGACATGAAAAAAAAACTAAAATTTTTTCCCTGTCGTGTTTATAAGCGTGAATGGAGGAAAAAATTAGAGATTTTTTGTGGCTTACCAGGTAAGGCACTTGAAGTGATATACATATTTTAGAAATGAAAAATATCGGTTATTTTTCAACTTTTTTTATTTTTGATTTTTCTGCGTAAAAGAATAATATTCAAAGTTTATTTATTAATTACTCATCTGGAATACACCCGCCCTTGGCCTTGGCTACAGCTTTTGGACGAAATACCCCAAACAGTCGTCCAGCGGTTTTATGTCGGGAGACTGCGACAGCTAAAGTTCGTGCTTAATGAAGGATGAAACGATATTTTCAAGCAGTTTCTGAATTCCACTGGCTTTATGCGACGGCTGGAATCTCTTGCACTTGAAACAGAAATTTTTGGGTGCACATGGTAGCAGGACAGGCTCGAACACATTTTTCCGATAAATTTGTTGATTTATTTTGACCTCAATGCGCCCCATCGGTAAAAAAAAGCGTATGAAGACTTGCCATTTTTGCTCACTGACGCCCATACCACAATTTGTTCACTCCTTGCCGTTGAGTGACTTGTGTCTCGTCTGAATAGTCGCTGTAACGTCCCTTTAGCCACACCCAATCATTTTCTATGTTGAAAAATGGCTCGATGCAGAATGTTTTCTCGTCCGAAAACCCAAATTGGGCAACTCGTCTCTGCGGCGCAAGCGTATCAGCTCTCCGTTCTTTTGAGGCGCTTGTCTCATTGCAATGCAGTATGGTCCTGCGACTTGAATCTTTTGAAAGTCTTGGTATCGAACTTGCTTTTCTGAAAATAGCGTCTGCTTCGATTGCTTATTTCCATCTTGATTGCCATTTGAGCTGCATTGTGCTCAGATTTTCCTCTCAATCGTTTTCGCACAAATTCGACGTTTACTCGCCCAGTTGCAGTGCGTCACCGGCCACCAACGTAGCGTTTTTTAATGCTGACGGTCTTCTTGAAACGTTTGATGATAAAAATATCGTTCAATTTTGCTTTCGGCGGATGACGACGTATCTCGACGTTATTTTTGACTTCCGAATGAAGGCCAATCACCAAATTTCTTTTCATTTCCAAACCGTACATCTTGAAAACGTTTTCAATTATACCAAAATGCTTATGTCACTTGACAGACAATATATCAAGGAATTACCATTTTGAAAATTGAGCGTTGTTCGATGAAAGGTTTGGAAAGGACAGCTGTGTGAACATAACCAATCATTTCAATTGCCTAACCTGGTATATCCGAGAAATGCATATCACCGTGTGCATATAAAGGAGAAAAGTGTTAATATATCTAAATGGAGAAATGAAATTGCATAAGTTTTGATGCATATAAGCGAGAAATGCTTATAAACGGCGTGCATATAAGCGGGGATTACTGTATTAGTATACCCTCTTCAACAGGAGACGAGTCGTCCATATATCTGTCCCTTCTAAAGACATTAAAGCTATTATCAAACAGTTCCTGATTAAGAAAAGAGCTGTTAAGCCAAGCCTCGGTATAAATTATAATATCTTCAGAAAAGTTCTGAGTAGATAGAAAAATGGCATGCGCTTTAGAACGCAAACCCCTTACATTTTGGTAGTAAAGGGATAAACGATTTAGTTTTTTGGTCCAGAACGAACGTTTTGGACCTTCTTGTTTTTTTTAGATTGAAACTCAGACTTAAAGATATTATCAACCCACATAGGTATTTGAATTATAGATAGCAGCAAAATGACAGGAAGCCACTGTAATTTTAAAAGATGAATATGTAGGTTTGTTACCGATTTTCCTACAGGAAAGAAAAGCGTCAGCACGAATGACGAGGGAGTGGATGTAAAGGCAATAGGGACATCAGTTAGTTTTATCAATTAGTTTTATTGGATGGCAAACTATCTTCAGGTATTATAGTTTCATTAAAAGTGTTTTCATTTGGGGGACTTAAGACAAGATAATTGCTTAAAATTTCTCTAAATAGTATTTAGATTGCACTAATTGTCCGCAAATTGTTTTATTTTGTCGAAGAAAATCGACGGGGAAAGCGCTCTGCAGGATGGACAGTACCATTGCAGACCCGAAAGGTCAGAACATAATAATTATGTTACTTTAGTGGTCAAGTTTGCACAAGACGCATGAAAAATTTGCTCATACGGCCCTGAACAAGGAAACATGGAATTTAAGATATTCTGACTTGCATAGATCCCCTAAGGAACAAGCAAGCAAGTTATCAGAAGAAAAATAGTTCATATTTAATATTACAAAATAAATAAATAAAAAAAAAATTTTCTGTTTAAAAACGAATACGTGTTAATATTTACAAAATAAATGGCACTATTTTGTAAATCACGGCGTTGGAACTCAACGCCAACGCAGCGCACCACTTGGATTTAAAATCGGCATTTTGTAAATCACCACGTAATTGATGTTACGTTATTACGATGAAATGTCACACACCTACATTTGAGCGTTGTCAGATGTAAAATAAAATGAGGATAATTTTTGTGAATTTGTGAAAAATTCAAGCATTAACAAATTTTTGTAATCTGGTAACGATATCAGCTGTTCGTTTTGTTTATTATTGAATTGGTATCACTGTTTCCAAATGTGCAAGGTAAAATAACAATCAAAACAGTTCAATAAAAATAAGAAAAAAAAATGTTGTCTAAGGCGACTAGGTTACTAAACATTCCTTTTCTATTTTTTAAGCTTTTAATATTTCATTTGTAGCTTCGGCTTGCTTTTTAGCAGCATCTACAAGCCTAACGGCACCGCAAGAGCAAGTGCAGAAATTGACAGTTCATATGAACGAAATCGCAGCTTTGCGTTTTACAAAATGCCAATTTGCATAGCTTCCACTACGTTATTGCGTTACTCAACGTTCAGCGCAGCGTTGCGTTTTATGAAATGCAGCGCAGCGCGAAGTGGTGTGTCGTGATTTACAAAATGATGCCAAAAGTCTCTATTACAGAGTAAAGCCCTGCATGAATATATTCTCTTTGTTGATTGTACCGCTGCACTTGCTGTACGAGTACTTCGTGAACGAAGAATGTAAACAACAAAACGAAGAGCACAGAGAAGCAAAGTTTATCAGACCGATTATGGCATCGTAGTCGCTTCGCTTGACATGCACTGCTTCTCGATATTCGGTCATCATTAAGACCGCTTTGTTGTTATTCGGTGACCGAGAACTTGATAAAGCAATCGAAGACATAGCAGCTACACCGATTTTGTCGAAAATACCGTAATTGTTTTTTATTATTCTTCTTTGCAATTATCAGTGTGTTGTTGAAAATTGCCGAATAAAAACACTTCTAGCCCATTGTGTTAAAAATCTATTAAGAATTTTGGAATTCTTTTTTTGTTTTTTTCTTTTTTTACCTTGTTAATAAACATAAAGTTGAACAATAAATTTGAAAAAGCATAAAAAGTTTAATTCCTATTTTCCACATCCATGATTGAACGTGCTAAATGCTCAATTTCTTCTATTGTATTTATACCGAACATTATTCGTATATTCGGTGCAGGTAAAAAGTGACCAACTACTTTTATTCCGTTTTACTAGCTGCTTACGTATACAAATAAATAGCTGTTTTTGTTTCGTATTTGTTCGTACTGCAAAGAGACCGGTACGGTTGTGTTTCATTCTTCGTTTGCTACGACGAACTGACGTCGTGTGTGCATGTAACTCACGAATGTTTTCGGATATGCGAAAATTCGTACCGTTGCAGTGCTCTATTACAGAGCAACAACAAAATACAAAGTTAGCTAAATTGAGTTTGTAAACAAACAAAGCACAAAGAGGAATAGAAAAGTTTAAGCGCGCTTAAGCAGCAGCAATGCAAACAAATATTGGTTTGCTTTGAAATTAATAGAAAAATATTAATTAAATAACACAATTGTTTAAGCTAAAGAAAACACAAAATTGTTACACATGCACAATAAGATCAGTAGACACTTAGTTAAAAGAAATATTTATCAAAAAATAATCACTCAAAATAAATAAATAAAAGTAACTACACAAAGCGACACTTCCTTGACTAACAAATAGACAAAGTCAACAGATCTATTGTTTGAGAATAGTATTTATCGAAACTATTTTGTGATCAAATTTTTTCAAGCATCTTATAAACAGCATAGAACCTTTGTATCCAATCGCTTGGTTTGCAATAAGTCCTTCATTAACACTATCAAATTCCAACGATGCCATCATACGTGACAAACCGACTTCTATTGCTACGTCATCACCATCGAATCGTTCGCCGATTATTTGAGGCAGAGTATTCATAATATGGACATAGATTTGAAAGATGAATTTTGAAGCACGTAAATGGCCAACCAAAAGATGTGATGCTGCCATATGCTGATGAAAAGATGCCAAATAAGTGGAAGTTCCAACACGATAACGATCCAAAATCACCTGTTAAGTTTTCAAGGCGTGGCTTCAGAGCAATAGAATTGAATTTCCTAGTTGGCCTGCCCTGATCTTAATCCTATTGAGAACTTGTTGGAGATCGTTAACATGAAAATCAATATTGAAAATTGCAAAACCACGGCAGATCTGTTTCAATTCTTGAAAATATCCTGGGAAGGGATATCGCAGGATATCATTAATAATGTATGTAGTTTCCTCTATACCAAAGAGATGTGCAGAAAAAAAAGGGGGTGCTTTAGTTTTGTCCGTTAAGTTTTCTGGTTAAAAATGTTCCTTTCCTAATAAAGTTTTATTTATAAGACGCTGAATTCTTAAATTTTTGTCTGTCAATAATAAAGGTATAAATATATATAATAAATTCACAACATGATTCAAAAACATCGTTTTCACAAAAAATTTATGAAATGAAAAAAATATACTTAGGTGCTTAAGTTTTGGCCAATACTGTATAGTAAAATTTGATTGCCCTCCCACGCAAAGTCGGGTAGGTACGAACCTGGTAGAGGAGCCCGCTATGCTAAATGTGGATTCACTCGAGCGTCGCGGAGACATATTGGATTTTGAAGATTAGATGGTAGGAAGAAAATGAGGTATTACAATGTTTAACCTTTCACCGGTGAGGGAAGTCACTACACAGAAAAAACAATATTGGTAAAATCAAAGAATTGCAATTCTATGATTAAAATTTGTGGAATTCAGCAATTCATTTCTTTGAATCAAAGAAAACATTTGCAAAATCTAAACCCTTTGTTCTTTGGATTTGCAAATTCAAATTATCTGATTTTACAACAAAATATTTTAGCGTAATCAGCAAAACGTTTCACTGATATTGCAAATAAAAAACTTCCATTGTCTAATCAGGGAAGCTCCTGGTTCAAACCCCGACAACGACATAATTTTTTTTTTATTTTTTTAATTTAAAGGTATTTCAAAAACAAAAAGAAGTAGAAAACTGTATTTGTATAAATTGAAAATGTCTTGAAAACTGCCTTTTATGTTAATAATCAAAAACGAGTCCGTTATTTTGTAATATAAAAGGCAGTTTTCTAGATATTTTCAATATATTTATAGTTCTCTACTTGTTTATTTGTTGTTTAAATACTTTTAAATTAAAAAATAAAAAAATTAAAAAAAAAAAATTATGTTGGCCGGGATTTGAACCAGGAGCTTCACTGATTAGACAATGGTTGTTACATGCGCAGTTTAACAACATGATTTTAGTATATCTTAAAAATGATGTCGGTGGCTGAGTTGGGTAAGATGAACATCTTTGAACAGTGGCATGGCGCAGAACACAAGTTCAATTCTCTGATCGGGTGACAGGTAAAAGAATTTAATTTCTCCTTTGAAGTTTTAAAAACGTATTACAATTAAAATAAGAATGACTGACATTGACAATAAGAGTACCAACAAATAAGAAAATAGAGGGAAAAAAGAAATAGAGGAAAGTAAAAAATCAAAAAAGAAAATTTTTTTTTGCGAATTTATTCTAAGTTTCAACAAAAACTTTAGGAAAATCAACAAATGTTTTTTTGAAATCAACGAATTATTCTAAGTTTCAACAAATCATCTTTACTTATATCAGAGAAACTGTTTCTCTGACTGAAAATCATACACAACATTCGTTGAAATCGGACTCGAAACTGTTTGATATCAACGAATCTTTTTTTTCTGTGTACAGGCTTTCAAAATTGTAAAAAAAAACATACACATACTCGAGCGCGTCAGATATTGATCTTGGACATATATTATCGGGACCTATAGACATTGATTTAATAGTTTTGATAGAATCCACTTGATCACGCAGACTAACGCAACTAAACGCAAAGCCATTATCATCATCTGCATCATTTAATATAATAATGGGTAATATGTTATTGGAGTGTGGAGGTATAATGTATTGTGCCATTTCTTCTGGTTTAAATGAACAGCTTAAATCTGACTTGCTTTTAGTAATGCCCATTTCTTTAAGATTATCCAAAGCTTTTTGGAATCTAAGTTTGGGCTCAGTTTGTTACACAAAAAATTACGCTTTGCTCTACGAATTAAAGCATTCACCCTATTTCTAGATGTAAGATACTGTTGCCTATTATATTCGGATGGATTTCTTGTAAATCGTCTGAAACAGCACTCTCTTTCACATATATGAACTTTTATTGTAATAGTAAACCAAGGAGACGTTTTTGCCTTAACACGTTTCGTCACGGATGGAACATATTGATCATATAATTGCTTGATAAAGTAATTTAGGAGAAACACTTTTTCATCAACTTCTACTAGGTTATATATTGTGGACCAGCCTATATCAGAGCAAGCATTACAAAGCTCTTGATAGTTAACATTCCGAAGTGATCTAAAAGTAAAAGTTCTATCGACATCTATAATAACAGGTAAAGCGCAAAAAATAAAGTCATGTGAAAAATCTGATGTGGGTGTAATTTGATCAAAACAGAGAAATTGCTTATTTTCACTTATTAGAAACATATCTATTAGCGATGGGTTACTATTCGATTGAAAACAAGTTGGCATTATAGAATTAACTGTTGCTAGACAGTTTTTATTGCAAAAATAATTGAACAATATAGACGTACTTGTATTTTTGAGTATATTTACATTAAAGTCTCCACCTATTAGAATAGTTTCATATGCAATAGTTAGTCTATTCAAAGTTTCGTCCAATTCATGTTGTATGTTGTATGTTTTATGTTTGAAAATTAGTGGTAGGGCAATAAACAACAATCAAAAGAAAACTAGAATTATTGGTTTTAATCTCAACGCATATAAATTCAATGCTTGGATGTTTAGAGCAATAAATGATTTTAGATTTTATAAATTTATTTACATAAACCCCACCACCAATTCTATTAAAACGATCATTTCTGTACAAATTATAACCAGGAATATCAATAAGTTTAGATATAATTTTATCATTTAGTCAAGACTCCGAAATTATAACAGCAACATCTTCAGATGAACTGAATATCTGATACAACATTGTGTATTTTGATTTAACACTACATGCGTTTAAATGACATACTCTGAAACCATTAAATAAGCGACACAGAACGTTGAGAACGCATCCAAAGAGGATATTAATATTATTTATCCTCTTTGACGCATCTTACGTTGTCAGGACTTGCGTTGTGCATTAAAAAAAGTTTAGTTTTAAGAAAATCAACACAAAATCGGAAAAACTTAATAAGAGAAAAATTATAAAGCCCTAACAGAATTAGTTAATATAATTAAAGTAATAAATTTCACAGTCATGTTTAATTTTATCATGATATGGTAGTATGAGAAAGCTACGCAAATAAATAAAAAGAATGCATGCGCAGTTTACAACCAGTAATAATAAAAAACTAAAAAACAAACTTCAAACTTATAAACTATTAATGCTCAAATCGAATTATTAGAAGTGGAAGCAAGAAAAAATATCAAAGAGAAAATTAGATGTAATGAAAAAGATTAAACAACAGCTGATCCAACATCAACATACATTAACCCTTTCGGTTATTCTATGCCATATCGCATAGTCGTTTTTCAACGTCTGTTTGAAGTCAATTAAACTTCAAAACTTTTTTTTTTTTATTTTCAAATTTCTTCAGGAAGTTTTGTGTACATACAAGCTAAAAAAAAATTGTAGTATTGATGAACGCAGTAAGCTGTATGATTAAAGAGAGCGAACATCAATATTCGTTGCCGCGTTTTGCAAAAAAATACCACTCCATACTTTAATTTGTTTATTAAATAAATAATTTTATTTAATAATTTTATGAATGCCATTTTAAAGCTGAATGTTGATTTAGTAAATATAAAAAAATTTTGACCTCTAGCATTGATTATTAATGCTGTACGATTTTTTCTATGTAGCGCTATGCCATATGGCATGAATTTTATTTAAGGGTGCTAAAATATTTCATTTGGTTGAAAAGAGCTGCAGCGGTTGGACGCTTTTATTTTCAATAATTTGGTTTTTAGTTAAGCTAATTACATTATTTAAAAAACTGAAAGGAGAAGATATTGAATATATTTAAAAAAATTTTGATGACTCAAATTTATCTGATGAAGAAGAAGAAGAAACTCATGTTTTGGGGACCTTATTAGAAACTCTGGAAGTTATAGCTCTGGAAGCTAATTTATTGGATTCAGAAGATAATTTATTGGATCTGGAAGAAGTTGCGCACCCATCATTTCAAAAAACCATTAAAATCCGATGGATAAAAAAAACCATGGAAAGTTCCAAGCTCAGATTTTTCTGAAAATCACCCTAAACAACCTTTAAACACTCCTGTTTCATATTTTTTTAAGTATTTCACAGATGAATTTATTGATATAATTGTTCAAGCAACAAATCAAGCCTCACTTATACAAAGTGGGACTTCAATTAATGTCACATGGGAAGACATTCTGAAATTAATAGGTTTAGAAATCGTAATTGGAACGATCGGATATCCTCGATTAAATATGTATTGGAGTGGTGCTACTGAAATTCCAGCATTTCGTCAAAATATGACAAAAAATAGATTCCACTCAATACGCAATAAGCTAAAGTTTACTCTTGATGAGAAATCGAATGACAAGCTATTTAAGATTCGTCCACTTTTAAATATGTTCGCAAAAAGAACTTTTAAGACTCCTAAAGATGAAAATTTATGCGTTGACGAAATGATTATTCCATTTAAAGGGAAAACTAGATTGCGGCAGTATATGCCCAAAAAGCCTATAAAGTGGGGAGTAAAAGTCTTTTGCTTATGTAGCTCAAAGGGAATTGTTTACGATCTCGAAGTATACCGAGGAAAAAATACAATTGTGGGGGATTCAAAATTAGGTTTCTGTTTTGATATTGTTATTCATCTTTCTAAGACAATTCCAGAAAATAAAAACTTTAAATTATTTTTTGATAATTATTTCACGACAATTAATTTGATAATATATTTGCAAGAAAAGGGCATATGGGCAACCGGCACAATAAGAGGAAATAGAACTGGAAACGTTCCACTAGCGACAGAAAAGGAATTGAAGAAGCTAGGAAAGGGTAGCTATGACTACTGTATAGAAAGAAATAAAAATATATTTATTTTAAAGCGGTTGGATGGGGGGTGTGTTCAACTGGCTTCGTCCATTTATGGTAATGAAGATACAAACGCTGTCACAAGATTTTGTGCAGAACAAAAAAAGAAAATTGTTATACCACAACCCAACATTGTAGGCATGTATAACAAATGTATGGGCGGGGTTGATAAGTTAGATTTTTTATTATCGTTGTACCGAATTGCTATACGGTCAAAAAAATGGACACTTTATATGTTCGACCATTTTATTGAACTAGCAGTATGTAACAGTTGGCTGGAATATCGCATGAATTGCGATAGCAATAACATAAAAAAGAAAGATCGATTTGACTTATTGGCATTTCGGAACGATATAGCAGACGGATTATTAGCAGCTTCATCAATACAAAAGCTTTCCAGAAAGTGTGGACGACCCAGGCAAACAGAAAATAAAGATCTGTCTTGCAGCCCAACTGCTTCGAAGCTAATGTTCGAAAGAGCTCCTTCGGTTTCAATTCGTTTTGATGGCTTTGAACACTGGCCCGAGCATACTATTGTAAAGCGAATTTGCAAGGTTCAAGGATGTCCAAGATACTCCAGATTTCTGTGTTCAAAATGCAAGGTTCATTTATGTATCCCAAATGGTACAAGAAATTACTTCAAAGTTTATCATGAAAAATAAAGGTAAGTTATACATTATATATAATTTTATATTTATTTTATTTTCTTATTTTTTTTTTTTCTTTTTATTTTCAGAGTCAGATACAAATTTACAGGACCTTAAAAACGGAACAGGAATTGGCGTCGAACTAATATTTTTTAAATTGATATTTTTTAATTGTTTTGTGAATTATTATAAGCAATAAAATTTTTCTTTTCTACTTTTTTAAGTTTCAAATAAACAAAATTATAGACAAAATCGAAATCTATTATTTTTCAAGGGTTTGTGTGGGCTATTTCTTATTCGGGCTTGACCTATAGTATGGCATTACGCCCTTTTGAATTCTTTTTTATCAAAAAATCTTGGATATGTATATGCTTTAGCACAAAATCATTGAAATTGCATTAAAAATTTAAATTTACATTTTGGTACTTTTATTACCTTTCAGTAAATTTTATGCCATATGGCATGACTCTCAAAAACCACTTTTAAAAACAAAATTTTTTTAGATTAGTTTCAATTATTGTTTAAATTGGCCTTAAGAGAAAGAAAACATAAAATACTGATTTTTTAAGTCAAAAGGAAAGGAAAAGTTCCGAAAGGATTAACTGGAACTGCAACATCCCTATTGACTTCTTGTACAACAATTCTAGTTGTGCATATTCTCTCCAGAGAAACACCACACAAATCGGTTACGTTGCATCTGACAGCCTGACAAACACTTTCCCATTCCTCGTAAAGACAGAATGCAAATTTTGCTTTCGGCGCATCATGTTTACTTTCTGAAATATCGCATGATCATGTTTCGTCAAGCTTTCATACATTCGAACAAATCTGGTGCCATCAAATCCAAGGTCATGGAGAGTAACATACCTTCCCGTCGTTTTGAAGTTTGAAACAATTGCTTTCAATAAATTGTTTCTACACTGAGAATAAAGAAACTTTATAATTATGGCATCATTACAGTTATTTTTCGACATGGTTCTAAAATCGAATAGGTCCCCGCGACGCTCGAGTAAAACCACACTTAGCATCGTGGGCTCCTCTACTATAACGTTGATAAAATATGGATAATTATGAAAAAAGTTGAAAGAGGTTGAAAAAAATTGAAGCAGGTTGAAGAATTCGTATTGAAATATTGAAATTTTTTTTTAAATTCAACGAAGTTGAAAGAGGTTAAAAAATGTCGAAAGGAAATAGGGAAAATGTTAAAAAAAGGTGAAATAGTTAGAAGTTACCATGCCCACCGATGAAACGCCGTTGAATTCCATGCCATTTTAAAGTTTATAGTTGCCGATATCTATACACCTAATTTTATTAAGATCACTCCCGTAGTACACTAAATATAACATTAATCGGTGTTTGCTTGTATAGGAGGTGCCACGCCCATTGATGCAAGCCCGTTAAATTCCATTTGATATCGAAGCTAATAGTAACCGACATCTCTACACCAAATTTTGTTTTGATCACTTCCATAGTACACTTAATATAACATTTACAGTGTTTTGCTTGTATAGGAGGTGCCACGCCCATTGATGTAATCCCGTTGAAGTACATTCAATTTCAAAGTATATTGTAACAGATATCTCAACGGAAACTTTATAAGGATGACATTGATAGTACTTGAAGTTTAACATTTAACGTTTTAAACTGTATGGGAAGTACTACGCCCATGACTTCTTACATAGTTCACTTAATACAACACTTTAGGTGTAAAATTATTATCTGCTCTGTTATTATTAATTTACATCAAAACAAAGCTGGCCACCAACTCTTAAGCTGACGCCACAGTAATGAAAATTTCATGACTGAGTTTCGAAATATGTACCAAAATTAAATTAAATTTAATCAACTCTCGATTGTCAATCGATAAGAGGACGTCCATTAATTACGTAAGCTAAAATAGGAGGGAGGGGGTCTGGCAATATCTCAAAATTAAAAATTATAATTTAAATCTCAAGCGAGGGAGATTTACGCAAAAAAATCGCAACACAAAACATGATAAAACAGACTTATCACATCACAAATTATTTTTTTTTTTTTGGGTTGGGCAAACTGGGGCAAAATTTTGCAAGCCAACATAAACTTAAGAATTAAAATATCACAATCATATTATTAGTTGTATTAAACAACTGATTTTTTCACTGCACCAGATCTTTTTTTGAAAAGTTTTATATATAAACATTAATACCATTACCTTTCTTTTCTATATTTTACTTTTTTTTATTTTTTTTTTTTTCAAGCAAAATAATATTTTAATAACCTTAAAAAACACGCACAAAATTGTATTCACAATTCTATTCAGAAAGCTAAACTTTCATGGTTTGCTGTTAAACTGTAAATTAGTATTTACAAAACGAAAGAGCATTTTTGTTTGCTCTGAAGTATTTTCTAATAGATTACAACAACAAAACAATAACAGAGTTTGCAAAAAATAGGTTTTGGCCAGCAAAAGTGGTCAGCGAGCCTATAGTGCAAGGGGAGGGGGGGTCCGAATTTTCAAAAAAACACCGTGGACGTGCGAGCTTCTTTCAAAACAATTCCCATTACCAAATTTTGTACTTTGCAACTTCTCACCAGTGTAATTTTGATCTTTTTATCATTTGTAAACAAACTCTTTGAATTATTTAAAATTGTGTAGGAAATCACTTAATCAATTTAGGCTGCATTTAACTTTTGTTTTACCCATCTTGAACGCCATGCATTGTAAATACGAGTAGGGTATGCTTGCATTCCTTTTGGATTAAAGCAATATAACTTCTTTAAGG
Organism: Meiosimyza platycephala; assembly: GCA_963662105.1. Taxonomy (NCBI): domain Eukaryota; kingdom Metazoa; phylum Arthropoda; class Insecta; order Diptera; family Lauxaniidae; genus Meiosimyza; species Meiosimyza platycephala. The sequence goes on along the minus strand of OY759211.1, from coordinate 62,956,520 downwards.
TAAAAAGCATGTTAAATAAAAGCTATGAATATTCGTTATTTATACAAGGAGCTCCATGAACAGAGTAAATATAACTTTATTAAACTTAGTGGATAAAGTTTTCGATAGTGCCATTGAGGCATCCGGCAAGAATAACACGTGTGTTTGCATAGTGGAAACTTCATAGAATGACGTGTATGCACTATGCTTGACAGCTTGGATCACATAATTTAATTACCTGCTAAGTCGTGTACAAGAAACAAAGGGCACATTTATCTCGCGGAACATCCTGAGTGATTATATTAGGTTGCAGACGAATATTTATTTACGAAACTTTTTTCCGTCATATTAAATATGAATATGTGCCGGAAGTTCAAATTTTATGAAAAGCACTGCAGTAACCCCAAGAGTTTGCTTGTGCTTTATTGGTTGATAAAATGTGTGTGGTTCGATGTTGCAGTCATGCCCATTACGAGTTGGTAGGATGATTTATCGTTATAAACTATAATTTCTTATAGCTTTTTTGGAGAAAAGAATATAAGTATGTACGTTTCTTCGTATGTTCGTGCTAAAGTTAAATGAAATGTTGTCAAAGTATCATGCTTATACGTAAGGGGTGTGACACCTATTTGAAAATATTTAAAAAAATTCCTATATTTGAATGCATGAAATCTTTAAAGGTAAAATAGTTAATATTTTGTAAAATAGTTTTTAATTATTATTATCTCTGTTTACGTCTCGTTTTTTATTGATAATACACAATATTTACATCCTAACGACAATAAATCGAAAGCAAAATATGTATATTGCAAACATTATTTTTATAACAATATGACATGTAAGTAGTTGGGATTTGCCGTTTCTGGCACATTCAAGACAGAGGGTCCCAGGCAGAACTGTGACGTAGAATGGTGCCAGGCAGAGGGTTCCAGGTAGAACTGTGACGTAGGATGGTGCCAGGCAGAGGGTCCCAGGCAGAACTGTGACGTAGAATGTTGCCAGGCAGAGGGTCCCAGGCAGAACTGTGACGTAGAATGGTGCCAGGCAGAGGGCCACAAGCAGAACTGTGACGTAGAATGGTGTCAGGCAGAGGGTTCCAGGTAGAACTGTGACGTAGAATGGTGCCAGGCAGAGAGTCCCAGACAGAACTGTGGTGTATAATGGGTCCAGGCAGAGTTGAATGAAAAATTCAATTTAATGTATCAGAGCACCAGAAATTTTAGAAAGCTGACTTATGTAAATAAAAATCAAGAGAACCAAGTAAAACATAACAAACAAGTAGAAAAAATAAAAAAATTTAACAGATTGCACACACACACCAAAATTGCGATAAGGATTTTTGTTTGGTTGAACTTGAAATTTAGTGCGCTGATCTACATTAAATAATAATAAAACTATTAATCAGAACTTTTACGTTGAACTTGAAAATTTTTTTAAATTCTAGACCCATATTAACCCTTTAACGGGCAACACCATCAAAAAAATGTCTTTGCTTATGCTTTCCTAAGTCACATATTTGTCGCACGATCGGAAATGCACTCTTTTTTAATTGATTGAAAGTACATAACGGTTTACACGTCAAACTTTTGAGTGACAAGCTTTTTTGGTTTGGTAGCTACAAACATTAAAGTGAGAAGCATTAGTGAAAACACGACACGTTTGCCAACAGACGACTTTTTTTGATGTTTTATTTAACGACATCAATGGTTGCCCTGGCAACCCTTACATTTAAATTTTTTATATAGGAATATACTAAGGGAACATTTGACCACCGATTACACCAAAAATTTTCCGCTGAGATGAATTTTCCAGCTTGATAATGGCCCAAAACATTAATCTCCACTTGTCAAATCTTGGCTGGACACACAATCCACCAAGATTCTGAAATGGCCACCTCAAAGTTCCGACTTAAATTCTATAGAGAACTTATGAGGCATAATCCAACGAGTCGTAGCAGCACTAAAACCCGCGAGAAAAGCAGCTTGTGGCAAGTTAATCAAGAGAATTGGTATAAAATACTCCAGACGAATATGCGCGCCTGCTAGGCAGCATGATATTTTTTAAATTAAGTCCAGGTCTGCCATACTAGTCAAAAATTATGGGGGAGCCACTTCGTATTGAATATAATGTCATGAGAGCGTATTTGATGAACATAACAATTGAGTATTGTATATTTTGTATCCTTGTTCTTATTTTTTCGAACAGCTCATTTTGGACTTAATGCAACAATATTGTCATTAAAAAAAAATGGGGATAGATTTGGTCATCACTTTTTCCATTTTTTAAAACCTTAATGTGTTTTTAGTTATTACAATAAAAATCGACATTATAAAATATTATTATTAAAATTTTGTACGACGACTTCAATTTTTGTCTATGTTGTTCTTATTATTTCGAACACGACTGTATAATACATTTGCTTTCTAAGTTTACCCTTAGTTTGTTTGAGGATAAAAACTTACGGGTGTTATTGTACATTTCGTAATGACCGTTTTTTTACGGTCTGCCCGTGCAAGGCAAACTAATAAAAATTTTGTAAAACGGACTTTAAATTTGAGTTTCTTGCACCAAAATCATTCGGAAACCATAATTCCCAAAATAAAAATCCAGCTATTTCTATCTTGCCCGTTAAAGGGCAGAATATAATAAAAACTGATAGTATTTTTTAATAGTTTATTTATAAAAAATGTTTCATAAAGTTTTTAAAAGTATTCTATATATATGCAATATAGCTTCAGCACTAGTTTTTTGGATATGATTTTAAATATAGACCAAGTCCTTTTTTATATGGCTTCAAATACATCCCTTTTCCCATTGCAATAGACTCCATTGTATTGTTATGGCGTTTTGCTTCAGCTAGCTGTTCCTTGCTACTTTTAACTGTATTGATAGCCTTTGCAACCCCAGCTACACCACCAGCTAAGCCACCAAGTGCAGCGAATATGGGTGCTAATGGAAGAAAACCTCCAGACTTAGGTAATGGTATTATACGCGGTGTTTCGATTAAAGACTTTTTTCCTTTAAAAATATTATTTACAATCTTTTTGACACGTTTATTGCATCTTTTAAATTTTTAGTTTTTTTTATATTTCTTCTAGCACTTTTTAAAGCATCCTTAAATTGTCTACGTCCATTAACTTTTAGAGATTTCGTCCTTTTTTTGGTAACGTTCCCCATACCGAATTTTGTTTTTACTTTCATTGCGTTGGCAACAAGCTAGGCATTTGTTTTTTCACTAATATTACTGTCCTTAGCCTTAACTCTTTCCCAAGCTTTTTCAGTTAACTTTCTATCAGCTATATGTCGATTCTCTAAGTCTTTATTAATTGAATATGATATATCGTGCTCCCTGCAAGCAGCATCTAGGGGGTTCATTCCTTGATCACCTCTAGCTTATCGTTTCTTTAGTTTTGTACCAGGACCACAAAACTGATAGCCAGGTAAATGAAATTCGATTGGAAGTTTATTGATTATATTATTAAGAACACCTTCCCCAATAACGAATGGCTTATAACTGATTTCCTTTTTATAGATGACAACCATTTTTTATACTTTTCCAGTTGACTAGTAAAACTGAAGTGATCAACAAATCAATAAAAAGACTTGATTTATATATTCATCTTTTAGTATTCAAAATGCGTTTTCTAAAACAACATAAGTCAATAAATATTGTAAATATTGATTCAAAATTGAATGCAACAAATAGAACTCGACATAGCTCATTGCTGCCGAACTCTATTCGAGCTCTAATTGTTGGCTCTTCGAATTGTGGAAAAACAAATGTGATGATTAGCCTTATTGAAAGCCCGAATGGGCTAAAGTTTCAAAATATTTACTTATACTCAAAATCAACACATCAACCGAAATATAAATACTTAGAACGTTTAATAAAACCTATTGAGAAGATAAATTTTTCATCATTTGCAAATAATATTTATATTTGATGATATTGCTTGCGAGAAACAAAATCATGTACGATCATATTTTTGTATGGGAAGACATAAGAATATAGATAGTTTTTATTTGTGTCAGACTTATACCCGTATTACCAAGCATTTGATTCGAGATAATGCTAATATGATTATAATATTTAAGCAAGATGAAATGAATATAAGACACATTTATAATGATCATGTGGCTTCTGACATGACTTATAAAACATTTCATGACTTATGCTCAAAGTGTTGGAAGGAAAAATATGGATTCCTTGTTATTAGTAAAGATGATGATATGAATAATGATAGTTATAGAAAAGGATTTGATGTCTTTATATCCATATAAAAAGAAAATTTAGCTTTTAATATATTAGTATGTTAACTACAGCTTAACTATCTACTATAAACGTAGTCATAAACGCAAACTCAAACGTAAACGATAAACGTAAACGCAAACGATAAACGTAAAATCAATAAACTGGTCTGTTTGAACTAACAATATGAATGAAAATTTAATTAAAAATCTTATACGCACACGAAATATTTTGAAAAAGAAATATAAGAGTATTCAACTTGGAGAAGCTTCAAATGAATCAGCCTTGGAGAAAACTTTTAAACCAATATCAATTCCATTAAAAGAATTACTGAAACCATCTAATATAAAAAAGGAAAAACATGATTATAGTTTTATAAAAGGTAATGCTGAAGATAATTCTTCTACCACTAGTACGCCCTTTAAAAAGAGTAGGCAAGATTATGAAACATTTGGGATCCAGAAAGTAACAAACAACTCATCTACTTTTAAATCATTTAACGATGATGATGATGGCAATGATTTCACTAATAATAATGATGAGGATGAAAACGAAACTTTGTTAGTAGATCGAAAAATTCAACATGACTTATTAAATATTAGTAAATCAAAACTTGATTCAGGGTTTGGACCATATAAGAATAAAAATAATGTGTGGATGATGTGGAATAAACCAATTTCTTTTGAGGATAAATTTGTGAAAATAGAAAATTCGAAATGGCCCCTCACAAAGGGGGTATATCAACTTATAGTCTACAAAAAAACCCCAAAATTTTAATGATTCAGATTTAGATATTTATAAACAAATATTAGAAGAAACTAGCTCACACAAACAAGGTAATAATTCAAAAGGACGAATTAAATCCAGCCGTTCAGATAAATATAAAAACATTGTTAGTAAACTATTCGTGGATAAGAAAGGAGATGGTTTGATGAAGTTAAATATAAAAAACCCCAATTATGTATATTTGGATGATTCTAACGAATTAGTCGATAGATTGCGTCTTTTAATTGCATCATCGTCAGCTGGGCATTCAAATCATAATGATGAATTTATATCAATTATTGAGGAATTGCGGTAAGCAAAAATTATTCTATAAATAATTTGGTAAATTAAATCTTACTCATTTATAAAATGCCTCTTGATAAGTTTGGACATTATCTCAGTAGATCTGAGAGATATAACAAACCGAACTCTACAATTCATTTGGATAGCGATCGTCATTTTAATTGCAATTTGCGAAGAATAAAAAATATTGGTAATCCAATATTAGAAAATGATGCAGTTAATAAAACATTTTTAGAAAGTACTCTTCAAAGCTATTCTCAAGAATTTATGATGCAAATAGAGAAATCATTATCACAAAAAATCAATAATACTGAAATAAATCTTAGTAAATGTATTAATGCTCAAAGCGATTTCGAACGAGAATTTAAAGAAGTTATTAAACAAGAAAAATCTTTACTCAAACATGAAATTGAGTTCTCTATAGAAACTGTTAGCAAATCAATTAATGATTTGGAAACGCGTGCAAATAAAACAATATCATATAACGAGAAGTCTTTTCAAGATACATAGAATGAATAAGGTTGATTTAACTCTTAAAAAAATAAATAGTGAGCTAAAAGCTGTAGATGGATAGACAACAGGTGGTTCAGGAGCTGCAAATTTCTGGTGCTCTGATGCATTAAATTTAATTTTTCATTCAACTCTGCCTGGACCCATTATACACCACAGATCTGCCTGGGACCCTCTGCCTGGCACCATTCTACGTCACAGCCCTGCCTGGAACCCTCTGCCTGGCACCATTCTACGTCACAGTTCTGCCTGAAACCCTCTGCCTGGCACCATTCTACGTCACAGTTCTGCCTGGGACCCTCTGCCTGGCACCATTCTACGTCACAGTTCTGCCTGGGACCCTCTGCCTGGCACCATTCTACGTCACAGTTCTGCCTGGGACCCTCTGCCTGGCACCATTCTACGTCACAGTTCTGCCTGGGACCCTCTGCCTGGCACCATTCTACGTCACAGTTCTGCCTGGGACCCTCTGCCTGGCACCATTCTACGTCACAGTTCTGCCTGGGACCCTCTGTCTGGCACCATTCTACGTCCCAGTTCTGCCTGGGACCCTCTGACTGGCACCAGTCTACGTCACAGTTCTGCCTGGGACCCTCTGCCTGGAATGTGGCAGAAACGGCAAATCCCAACTACTCATGTATCTAAAATTACTGATTTCTGTGCTTTCATAATGCATTTCCGATTAATGTTTGGATCTTTCAGATGCTCTCTCACATGTTTTGATAATGATTGGAATAACTTTAATACTTTGTATGTTCCACGCTGTTCTCATATCAATTGACCTAGATTCTAGATAAAAGATTTTTGCGATATGATATGATCTATCGTCTCATTAGGTCTCCCACAGGCATCTTCAACATTGTTCTCTCTGAGGATGAACTCGCAAAATTTCTAGTGTTCAACCCTAATCTCTTGATAGCGCTTTTCAAGTAAAGGTCGCAACGAAATTTCTCATGGGGGGGCAAACTCAAATAAAAAAGGTCGATACATTTTTTCTGAAAAAAAAGGATTTATTTTTTACTTTATGAGGATGTTTTTTATTATTTTGCAATTTTCATTAATTAAAGATAAAGTAAGTTTGTTCAAATGTTTCGAAAAGTGGCTTTTCGATTTCTTCGCGAAATTTGTAATTCGTGTTCGTGTCATGCCGTGCTTGAAAAATTCGACACGCGCCCATCTCTACTCAGAATATAGGATTAAAACTTAAGAACTAAAATTTACATCCTTTAATATTGCCAACATCAGTTCCTTCTGCCACAGTTAAAAACAAAACATTAAAAACATCCTTCTATTTATTATGTAAAATAAATAACTGCCGCCTAGAATTGCACTATCCGCGCGACGCGCTTTTGTTGAAATCTTTTTTCAAGTGACAAAAATGTACTACCGCAGTGATTCCCAAAGTGTGTTTTGTAATTTTATTCAATAATTTTATTTCATAAAAAAAAAAATTTAATGATGTTTAATACGGTTACCGGACATAGCCCCCACGGACATAATCTCCATATCGTAAATGGGGATTATGTCTGCTAATTATTCGGACATATCCCCCACACGGTTAGAAATTTTGGATTAAATTTTAATACTTTTGGGCTTACATATATGACTACACCAGAATTGTATTAAAATTTAATACTGTCTAAATATTAAAATTCATTTTTAATACTTTTTTGTATTAAAATTTAATACTCGTTTTTATTAAGATTTAAAAAAAGGAAATTTTCATTTCGAATGGGATTCGAACCGGGTTCCTTGTGAATTCAATTGATGCACGCGCAGCTTAACAACATCAGCCACCGTAGCGTTATTTATTGGTTGGCTAAAAGTTTATTTATATTGACAACAACATAAAATTAAAGTTCAATATTGAAGTATTAAAATATAATACAGCATGGTTTAAAATTCGAATATAATACTTATACATTAAAATTTAATACAAAATTTATTACAAAATTTTGTAATCTATTGAAAAGTATTAAATTTAATCTAAATTGTATTAAAAATCCTTGTAATATTTCGCTTGTATTAAAATTTAATCCAAGATTTCTAACCGTGCATTTTCGGTATGGGGGTTATGACCTAAAATTTTTCGGACATAATCCCCATGGGGGTTATGTCCGAAAAACTTGATCAATGCAAACAGTTTTGGGTCTTATTTCCGTCTTTTTTTCCGGTTATAGTCCCCACTTCGTTTTGGGATTTTTTTCACTTGCCCCCTACTATATATTATAGACTGATCTGCGAACCGGTGTTGGATTTTTGCGAGTTTTAAATGCTGAGCTGCGGCCACAGGCCGCCCACTTACCCCTACTCTTATGTAAAATTACTGTGGCTACCGAACTAGGTGTTGGATATATTATAGACTGATCTGCGAACCGGTGTTGGATTTTTGGGAGTTTTAAATCCTGAGCTGCGGCCGTAGGCCGCCTACTTACCTTAACTTTTATGTAGAATCACTGTAACTAGCGAAGCCGGTGTTGGACATACGGACATAATTTTTTTTTTTTCAAAAAATCCCCATAATGGTGGTTATGACCGAAACTGATGCGGACATAATCCCCATAGCTTTGGGGATAATGTCCGCTGTTTTGTTTATGTTTATGTTTATTTAGTCTTTAGAATACATGTTCTTTACAGACTAGATATAAAAGTAAAAATAACTTAAGTAACTAGAATAACAAAATTTATATCTTATAAAAACTATTCAACAAATTTTTAAAGCAATTGGTTGAAAAAGCAAAATCTAAATTATTATTGCCCATAATCAAAGAATTATATAGAGCTAAAGCTCTAGTTAATGGCTCATTAAGAGCATAGTTTGTTCTATGAAACTGGATTGCAAACAAATCGCAATGTCGCAACATTCTTGAAGGTATATTAAAATTAATATATTGCAATAAAGGCGGACAGTCAATCGAACCTGAGATTAGACCATGAATAAAAGTAAGAGATTGAATCTTACGTCTAGTTTCAAGAGATTTTATGCCTAAAAGTAAGCAACGCGATTCGTAAGAAGACAATGAAGTTTCAAAATTTATGGATCTAAGCGCAAATCTGGTAAATGATTTTTGAACTTTTTCAATTCTAAAAGAAGAAAACCTTAATGGTATGAGGATCTGCAAACTCTGAACTATTCCTGCGCACAAAGGCAAGTAGAGAATAGGCTTTCGGAATAATATAATTAATGTGTTCGATAAACGTAAATTTCGAATCAAAAATAACACCAAGATCACAATTAGAGTCAATTAACCTTAGCGGCAGGCCAGCCAAAAAATAGGAAGTATTAATGATATTCCTAGACTTAGAAAAAGTAAGTGAAAAACATTTGGATATATTCAAAGGCAGACCATTTAGAACACTCCAATTATAAATATCATTAAGATCACTCTGCAGTAGGGTAGAATCACTCAAACTGAAAATTTTACTAAAAAGCTTTAAATCATCAGCATAAAGCAAAAATTGAGCAAAACGAAAGCATTTACATAAATCGTTAATAAACAATATGAAAAATAGTGGACCAAGGATACTGCCTTGCGGCACCCCAGATGAAGCAAAATACTGATATGATTTAACATTATTTATTTCTACATAGCAAATTCTATCTATCAGGTAGGATTGAATCCAATTCAAAAAAGTGGAATGGCAACCCATTTTCGCAAGTTTTTCAATTAAGGCATTATGACAGACCTTATCAATTGCTTTAGAAAAATCAGTATAGATGCAGTCAACTTGATACCCACTTTCAAACGACGAAACACAATATTTTGAAAAAAGTGCTAAATTTGTCACGGTGGAGCGACCAGCAAAGAAACCATGCTGTTGAATACATATATGATTTTTAACCATGAAAAATAACTTATTCTTCACGATACTTTCAAAAAGTTTCGATACATTAGACAACTTAGAAATAGGCCTATAATTAGAAATGTTATTTTTAATTCCACTTTTAAAAACAGGCGTTATAGATGCAATTTTCCAGCATTGAATAAAGACCCCTTCAGATAGAGATTTATTAAAAATCAAGGACAATGGTTTAGACAAAACATGTGCGCACTTTTTAAGTAATATAGACGCAATACCATCTATATCAGTCTTTACCGAACTTTTCATATTAGATATAACACTATAAACTTCAAACTCAGTAACTTCCATAGCACCAAGATCCAAAAAAGAACTAATATTCTTCAAACTAGAGTCATTAGACCAATCAATTACATCATCAAAATTCGATTTAAAATAGTCAGCAAAGAGGTTAACAGTATCTTCAATTAGCAAAGAGTTCTTTCCATTATAATTCATAGATGTTGGAATACATGAACCATCTTTTTTTGATAGAATAAAATTCCAAAATGATTTAGGATTCTTTTTAACATTACTTTCACACCTCAAGATATATTGCTTATATAGAAATTTATTATAAAAATTAAATTCCCTCATATAATGAATATATTTAAATTTGAATTCAATATTATTAGTAGATTTGAACAATTTCATAAATTTATTTCGCAAATTTTTTATTTTTTTTAGATTTTTAGTGTACCAAGGTAACTTATATACTCTTGGTGACACACGAGGGATATGGTCGCTACAATCTTTAAATAATTTAGATTTAAAAATTTCAAAAGAAGTTGCGAAAAGAATATTCCAGTCAATCCGATTGAACATAATATTTAAATTTTCATAATTACACAATCTAAAATTGAAATAATTTATTGGAGGTTGAAGATTTGTAAATTCATAAAATTCAGTTTCAATAACAAATGGAATGTGATGCATATTAGATGGAGCAATAGGACAAAAACATTCACTTAAATTGGTTTTAAAGTTTTTAGATACAAATACTAAATCTAGAATTCTATTCAAGCCATTAAATATAGAGTTTATTTGCATTAAGTCCATACTAAATAAGCTATCAATAAAATTTATCTCATACAATTGATTGATATTAGAAGGCAGCAGTTCATTGTTAAATTGATTCCAATTTTATGGGGATTATGTCCGAAAATGTTGCGGTCATAACCCCCATACCGAAAATGGGGATTATGTCCGATTAATTTGCGGACATAATCCCCATTTACGAAATGGGGATTATGTCACGGCACCGTTTAATACACTCACATTTTCTTCGGAAAGTTTACAATCGACCACCAAATTGAATTTAAAAATTTTAAGTCAGGTTGGACTATACATATCGCTCATTTACTTCAAGAGTGGCATAACTCAAAAAACGTGATTTTTGAGTTAATGATGCAGATGCCATTTCATGTTTTATTTTGTGTCAAAAACTCAGAAAGATATCTTATAAACTCGCTTTATAAGAAGAGTTTATGTAAACATACTTTTTTGAATTTTCATATAAAAGTAACTTATTGAAAACTTTAAATGCGTTTTTCTCTCACTTTGTGTTTTTTGAGATATGCCACTCTTGAAGTAAATGAGCGATATGTATATAGTTTTTATAATGTATTTATTATACATACTCTGTTATATTTTTATCATTTTTGTTTCTATAAAAAATATTTTTTTTAAACTTTCGTCAAGTCAAGTTGAAGCATAATGTAATAATTCCATATTATCACTTTTATTACATAAATTAAATTAATACCAAAAAAAAACTTATTGAAAATGCTCTAATTTTCACGGCCATGAGTGCGGGCAGTTAAGAAAGTTAATTTTAGCGACTGATCATTTTATTATAATTAAACATTATGAACTTACAGTCATTCAGCAAAGGGGCTGTCCATAAATTACATAACGCTATTTTCGAGCTTTTTTGACCCCCTCCCCCCCTCCCCTTGTCACAAATTATCAAATCTGCCTCCCCCCGGTTCATGTAACGTCACATAAAAAATAAACATTAAAAATATCGACGCAGGTGTGTGAGGGTGCGGTGACGTAGATAAAAAAAAACAATTAACAGAGTCTCAAATTCAAATTTCATTGGAATTGATTTCTCGATTACAGAAAAGAAAATTCAAAAAATTTGAAAATTCTAGTAACTATTTCTAGAGGCCAAAAAAAATTTCATACTTTTTTTTTCAAGGTCTAGTATTTTTTTTGGATTCTAGAAAAAAACTTCTGCTTGAATCCCAGAAGTTCTAACAATTATGGTTTGACTTAAGAAGTATGTATTTCGTTAGTTTATTTGGTTTAAGTGATTCTTGGATCAAGAAAAGCAAATGGATGAATCTTATATCCTTATTATGTATTATATTGTCAAAGCAACTTGTGCGTCCAACAAAAAAGAATTGCTGTGAAGTATATGTCCGAACGAAAATTCATGCTATTGTGATAATCAACATACGAATTGTTACAGTTCATTGTGAACGATTATGCACGATCGTAGAGATTTTATCAACACTGACATTTGCGAAAAGCAAGGCGCACAACGAAGTAAGGGGACGTCCATTAATTACGAGAGCTAATATAGGGGGGAGAGGGTCCGGCAAAATCTCACGAAATCTCACCAAAGGGGGGAGGTGGTCAAGGAAAACCTCACGTCAACTTTTTAATGCATAGAATTTACGTTAAAAATTATTATTTAAATCTCACGGGAGGGAGGGGGGTGGTCCCTCCAGATCTCTCCAAGAGGTGGGGGTGGGGTCCGAATTTTCAAAAAAACACCTCACGTAATTAAAGGACGTCCCCTAAACAGAGGTAAATGCGCATTCAGTTGATCAACATAAAGGTGCGTTCATGTAAATGAAGATGTCTACACAGTGAGTGAATTGTAGTAGCGATTTTATCGACAGTTGGATATAGATGACCTGTCGTTAATATTTCGAATTGTAAAAAGAAAATTATTATATGTCGTGCTTTTAATAAAGATTGCAAATATTTGTTACGTTACATGCTCCTTGACCCCCTCCCCCCCTTTGTCACAAATTGTTACGCACACTCAGACCCCCTCCCCCTAAGAGCGTTACGTAATATATGGACAGCCCCAAAGACCAATATTGAAAATTTTTACTTATTGATCAATGTTATTTTTCATTCAACAAACATGACAAAGATAACAACAAATGGAACAATTTAACCTGGTAATTGGTGACATGTTTCGGCTATTACATCATAGCCTCATCAGACCAGTTTTGGCTAATGCTGTACTTGGACTCGAACCCCTGACCGTTCATGCATTGCAATTGCATATTTTTAAGATGACTTTGATTAAAAAACAAAAAAGATAAAGCATCAGTCAAAAAGCGGGAGACAAGTGTTCAATAACACTAGTTTACAAATTAAAAAATTTATGAACTTTAGATGCCACTATTCATTACTTATGTAAAATCGGGTGCTGATTCTGAAAATCAAATTATTTTTTTTTTTCTTTCACGTCGTTTTCGAGATATCGGTTTTTGGACCAAAAAAAAAGTAGGTTCAACTTAAATAATAAAAAATACCTATATATATACATTAGGGTGGCCGTTATTTTTGAAATTGTTGATATCATTCGGGACACCCTCCAGAAATGTGAGGTTACACAAGAAATGAACATATATCAAATTTCAAGCCGATCGGGGTAGATTTAGAGGTTCCGACTTGAGCTTGAAATTCGCAAAATAGGCATTTTTCTGCAAGTCAAATCATTTTATGGGAAAAAAAAATTGTTGCGATTTTTTTTAATATTCCGAGCATTATTGCAATCAGTGGACTAGATCTTTACGTTTTCAAAACTTATTTGATGATCAGGATCGTTCCATAAGTAAGGATTTTACTATATTTTTAAGGTGAAATTTCAATAAAATTAAGCAAACTTTCGATTTTCTAATATTTCATAGTCGTACTTATTTCCCTTGCACTGAGTTACGCTTACGTTGTTTTCTATAATTTTTGAAAAACTATTCAAACTTTTCAAGCTTAGCAACCCGTGAAATCAAAGCTGGCGAGAAATATAGCTGTTGCGTTTTATTTTGAAGTGCGTTTTTTATGTGAAAGTTCTATTTTGATTATTTTAGTGAATAAAGTGGAATTTAATTTTTAACATACGTTTGCAAATTTTATATAAAACGAAAAGTTTAATTTTAAAATGTCAAAGTTACGTTCTAAATCGGAAATTTATTTGGTGGGATACGAAACTCCACAAATTCTTGGCTCCAAATTACCATCAACCAAACAAACATTGTGTGTTTTTTTCTTCAATCACAATATTGTAAAATTAACTATCCGTGAAAGTGCTGCGTTGGCTATAAAAGAAGTTTCCATATTTTGGGCAAAGGCTCACATTTCAATTCGAAAAGAACAGCACTGTATATCAAAACTGGAAAGGTTGTATCAGGAATGGCAAAATTTGCAAAGAAATAAAAATAAAAATCAAGAGGTTTTTCGTAAAAGAGAAATTGTTTTTATTGATCAACTGAATGATCTTTTCGATATCGCACACATTGATGCTCTGTCTATGATGACTGACGAAACCGATAAATCTTTTCTTCTTTCACAACGTGAGAAGGGGCGTCCAGGATGTTTGGCTGGAATTAATAAAACAGCAGTTCTAAAAGAAAAACGAAAATTGGATCGAATGAATGCAGAAGCAAAGCGGAAGCGTGTTCATGAAAGTAATATTCCAATTCAGATCAGTCCTCAAGGTATGAGCAATGATTGCTTTTGCTCCCTATTAGTATAAGTATTCTGATTAAAACAAAAATATATATTTCTATTTAAATTTAATTTTGATTCGATCAAGGAACTTTCTCATCGTCCGAAAGCGATATAGAAACACAAGATGATATGAAATTTGAAGAAATGGATACAGAGGAACCGGGAAGAAGAGGCACCAATAAATTCTTTACGCCAAGATTACTTGCAACTTTGGACAAATGGAAAATTTCTGATCGGTCGGCTATTCATTTAATTATTATTCATTTAGTTATTTTTAAAGAGTGATCCTGATATTTGGGATCTGAATGAAGATTTTAAGAATGGAATAGACTTTGTTAGCAAAATGAAAGTCGTTAACGATACTGCTGAGCGCGGAGTTAATCTTATGCAATCGTACAATAAAAAATTGACGAAAAATGAAGACGAAATGCAAAATTTACTGCAAGTCGTGAAGGAATATACTTCAAAATTTCCATTACATTCAAAGAAATCTTTGATCAGCGCTCCAAAGTTGCTTTAAACGCATAAGCGTACACCATTAATGCATATTAAATATGAAGGAAAAATAAAAGTATCGACCTCAGTTCTCTATTTTTAATACAATTTCTTTTAGCTAAAGTCAAAGCCCTCACAAAGTGCCTACTTGAATTCTTTATTTTTTAATATAATTGCTAAAGATCATATAGTCAGATCTAATTTCATGAAATTTTTTATTCTGAGTTGTATATATAACACTTATAGAATATATAACAATCTTTAAAAGTTCTTTAATTTTTGTGCTAATTTGTTTCCAAAATTTTAAAAAAATTTGTAATTCTAAATTAACTCTTTCTTTAACTTTAACTTACTTTTTGTAATTTAAACCGGCAGATATTATGCCATATTTGTATGTCTTTGTACGATATACTTTGTTAATTTTGATTTGTTTAGACTAAAAATAAAGAAAATAATAATAATAAAACTCTTAAAATATTTTCACTGAAAAATACATTTTTGTTTGATTTTACAAAATTAAATATATAAAATAATTATTAGCGAGACACCAATGTAGTTTCTGAAACGTAAGTTTTCAGTTATAATGATATTTCAAATAGAAAAGATACATAATCTATTTTAATTTACCTCACAAGATCTTATTTTGGGAAAAATATCGATTTTTCTGCATTTAAAACTGCAGGCTCAAGTCGGAACCTCTAAGTCTACTCCGATTGGCTTGAAATTCGATATGTGGTAGTTTCTTGGGTAACCTCATATTTTAAGTGGGTGTCCCGCAAAAAATTAATAAGTTTTTTTTTTTTTTACAAACTACGGCCACCTTAATAAACATGTTATATGCCAAAAAAAAGGTAATTAAATTTCCTATAAACAATGCCCACTTTACTTTTTGGTTGGCTTTTCAGTTTCGGTGAAATAAATTGATTTCTAAAAAAATATTTTTTTTTTTTTTTTCGAAAAAATGAGAAAAAAGTCATAATCAACTGCAAATTTATAAAAGAATGCTCTTGCTATTTATCAATTTTACGATTACTGCGCAACCACAGCACAATTATTGGTGCTGTAACTAATTCTTCCGCAGCAATTCAAACACTGTATGAAACATTTCTTGCAATATAAGAAAATTTTCTTAAAAAAATATCGATATGTAACTTCATGAATACTTTTTCTTAGATTATAAGAAATATTTCATTGGCTAGGTTTATATGAAATTTTCCTAGTATATACAGTGTTGGAAAAAATAATAGTCTGTAAGGATTCTGTTCTATTAGACTGAAATAAATAAATAAATAAATAAAAATAAATAAAAAATTTATTTATTATTGTATAATTTTTTCTGCTAAAATCTGTTTTTAATGGAATTGACTGTAAAGTAACGTTATCTAACAGGACTTAATTTAGCAATATTATTCAAGTATGAATGCGCACTCATTTTCCATGGAACAGTTTTCAAAAAAATTAATACAGTTTTTTAAATATTAATTACATAATTTTTATACAGTGGTCGGCTTTCAATACTGAACACGAGTACAGAATCAAAAGTTGGGTGGCGCATCTAGTTTCTGAGATATAGCTATCGGAAGTCGGGGATATAGCTTTTAATGAAATCGTCATAATTTGGGAACTCCTGAATCGACTTTAAAAATATGGATGTCATATGAAAGATAATTTAATGAACCATAATATAAGCGCAGAAAAATTTAAAATTTCAGCTATAGTTTTTGAAAGTTTTCGAAATATGACAATTTATCTAAATTTCAGGTCAACTTTTTTTAAAAAAACCGTTATTTTTTTGGAAAAATTTTTATTTTACAAACATTTTTATTAATATATAGCGCATTTTATGCCCTTTTAAATGGTATGCTATTTTGAGTTGGTTTTTCATGGCCAACCAGATTTTTTAAGGATGGAAAATTAACGAGCTTTAGAAATTCTATGTCTATTCTTCTATGTCTATTCTTCTCCATGTGTGAGAATCTTCTGTAGATTTCAGCAGTTTTTTAAAGTTGTACTTGACCAGAGAGTGATAATGCTTGAATATCATATAAAAAGCTAAAATTATCACTATGGCTTTTCATTTGCTGAAATCTGTCGTCAAGTGATACGATAGCTACATCCAGAATAGGAGAAATTAACTTCAAAAGATTTCTTCCCTGAAGTGCTTGGTTCATCTGACTGTAATCAAATTGCATTTGATTCTCCTAGGTGTAATAGGCAATCAAAAATTTATAAAAAGTTACGCAAATCTGAGTTGCGTAAACTGTTATACAAATTCTGTTTTGCGTGCGCACTAGTACATAATTACGTTGCCCACTTTTGCACACAAATTTCTTCAGCTTACACACGTATGTAGGGGAGAGAGGCGCTAGTGTGGACAATTTTTACATAATTATAAAATTGAATATGTAGATATTTATTTTTTGTAATAAAGTAATTTTTAGTGATTACTTGTACCTCTTACCTTCATAATTACACCAACAGTTACAATTTTTTTTTTCATAAACGCATTTTTAAATGATTTTAAAAAGAGCTTACATTGTGTGGACAACCAACCATTGATTTTAATAGGGGCTAATGTGGACACCAATAGAAACTTGATAATTGAAACAGAAACTTAAAAAAAAGAGTTCAAATCAGTGGCGTCAATTCGGTAGGGCTGGGGAGGGCATTGGCCCCCCCAAGGATCTGATACTAGGTATTATTCAATACAACAATTCAATAAAACCATCTAATAGTGGTGGAATAATAATTCTCGCCCACTCCAAGGT
Source organism: Meiosimyza platycephala (assembly GCA_963662105.1). Lineage (NCBI taxonomy): Eukaryota > Metazoa > Arthropoda > Insecta > Diptera > Lauxaniidae > Meiosimyza > Meiosimyza platycephala. The sequence goes on along the minus strand of OY759211.1, from coordinate 62,938,856 downwards.
TTTGGTGAAGTGACGCTCCTGGATCAAATATACTATATATTTTTTTGAAGACAACGTGTTCAAAGTGTTTGTTTTAAATATTGAAATTGTGCTTTATACGCGCTTGATCTTTTCTTGTTTCATTCTTCTAACGCCTGAAATTAAAATTTAATTATGGAATTTTAGTTTAACAAAACTATTTTGATTCAACTTTAAAAATGTTCCTAAATTAAGATTTAATTAAAAGTATCTAAAAGTTCGTAACGTGAAATAATACATAATTTTGTTCTGAAGAGAGAAGTAAAAGTTCAACGTTTAGCATAATCTGTAATGAGAGAGCGTATTAAATAATTTTAAGTTTGTTGAATAGATCAGCAACGGCGTATAGTACAGTGAAAGCTCGTTAATCCGAATTAATGATTGCAGACCCTAATTCGGACTAACGATATATTCGGATTACTGGATAGGCTGTTTTTATGTATAATATGTATTTGAAATAACTCTATATTCGAAAATACAAGTCAAGATTTCAAAACAAATTTAATTTTATTTTTATTTATCAAAAAGAAAAAATATAATGCATTCTACAAATTACATATATATGTATGTACATGTATGTATGTATTATATTTTTTAATAAAATTTGTGATGTAGGTTTGCTGCTCTTTCATTGCACATGCTTCTAATGCTTTATTTCGTAATTCTTGCACGTTTTTTGGCCATATTACACGTAATTTAAATTGAGGTTTTTGCGTAAAAGGCCAATCAATAACTAAACGCAATAAGATACAAATATTACACATGTACTTATGTACATACATATGCAATATCAATCATACTAGGCTCTGAATCTCAATGATGTCCCGTTAGTATTTTAAATTTCTTTCTTGGTTTCGTCAAAAAAAACTTTGCAAACCTAGACACAGCAATAAAAAAACAGAAAAATAAGAAAAAAATTAAGATTCGGTTTACAGAGCTTCAATCAATGCGGACTATAGAATACGTAACGCGTCATAAATTCAATTCGGATTACTGGATAATTCGGATTACACGCCTTCGGATTAACGAGCTTTCACTGTGTATAACATAACATAAACTTAACAGCAGCTTTACATCGCTACGGTGAGCTCAACGTCAACGATGCAGCAGCAGCAAAGTGAGTAAAACATGAATTGAATAGAAGATAACAAAAGCAAAAAAAGTTTTTGTCTCAATTTCTATATTTGATAATTTTGTTCCATTTTCACTACGTTTCATAAAATTTTTTTTTATGCATTTCGCATACTCTTTCGCGGATGAAGCTATCTGTTCTATTTTTTTATTCCTCTCTCAACTATGAGCAACATTTGTGTTTTGGAAAATAATTTCTTTATATATAAAAAAAAACTATGTTAACCTTTTGTTAACCATTTTCGTAGATGGTATCTAGAAATTTGAATTTTATAGAATTATGGCATATGTAATATAAGTATGTACATCAATCTTTGCTGTACATAATTACCATAAGTTCTTTTTTGATTATAATGTGAATTGAATTAGATAAACTGTAAGAGAATGAATATACTGTAGATTTCTTTGTAAGTCTTGCGTGATGATATTAACACACTAGTTTATTATTTATGGATGGGTTTGGGAGAGAATGTAGGTCTCTCATTCTATGGTTAGGTTAGGGTAAGACCTGAGGCAATAACATCTTTTGTCTCTCACTCAAATATCTGCATTATCTTTATCTGTACCCTTTAAACTAGGGGTTCTTAAACTTATGTAGTCCGCGGACCCCTTATCGAGCTAAATTTTTTTTGCGGACCCCATCCCAACTCTAGATATTTGACATCGTTCTAAGCTTAATTTCTGACTCAATAATGACAAAGACACTCAGGCTTGCCAACCGATGTCAAACTCAACCAGACATAAAATGACCGGTTATCTGACCGGTGAAGGAACGAAGAACTTATATTTTGCTTTAATTTTTCCGGTTTTTAAAGGTATTTTCAACACTATGTATGTCCAGTTTTTGAAGATCCAAAAGTTGAAAAGCATGCAGACACAACTTTCTAATAAATATTGATACCTATACCATATATGTATCTCTCTGCATTTTAACAAATCTTGCGCATTTATAGAGGCAAACATTTTTTATTAGGATTTTCATGTAATTGAAATACAAAATGAATAAAAATTGGGGAAATGCAAAAGAATTAAAAAAGTTTCAAATCAAAATATGTACATTAAACTCAGACAAATATTTCTTGGTCAAAATAAAGCCTAGAAAATAATTTGTTTTTTCATATATTTTTTAATAAATAATATAATAATAATAATGCTTAAAATGAAAATTATTTTTTAGCGAAATTTGTTATATTTTCTTCTGTAAAAGTTTTTACTTAATGAGAAGGATGATGTTGTTTTCTTGAAACCATATCCACAATGTCGGGCTCTAGGTCTGCTTCTACATTAAGCTGATTTCTATACTTTGATTGTATATATAATAGTACCGAAAAGCCTGTTTACACAAATACGTTGTACAAAACGGAATCAAGTTTTGGATGCCCTTATTTGCAGAGAATTCGGATTTTAGGAGTAACTAAAAGTTAGTTAAATTTCATTGAACTTTAGTTTCAAAGAAGTATCGCAAGAGATAGCCAGGAGTATATCATGCTCTAATGTCGATAATTGCTTAGCAATACCAATACTAACGTCTGTGTTGAATGGATCCCTGATCCAGTCGATGCCAGAAACAGGACAAGGAAAATACTTCCGGAAGCTGCTTTTTAGAGGCATTAAATGTTCGATAAAAAGTAGGTGCGTTTTATTATCGAGCACTTAATTAGAAAATTCTATAAGATAGCTGAGTGTTGAAAAAGACTCATACCCATACTTTTGAATGCGCTTTGGCCATAATTCGTATTATTTTAATCGCTTCTATTTTAAATAGTTCAACACATTTCGGACTTGTGATTTAGCTTCTGTGTCAAATCGCACCAACAAGTAGAATTTGTTCTATTTCTCTGCGATAAATTTTCTAGTGTCAATTTTGTACGCACTATTAACGTATAGAAAAAATATGGACGATATCGAACGTCCCAACTGTGTTTAGCTCTTCACTTCAACGTTAAATTTATTTGAAGCTGCACCTTGTAGGCTCAAATTAAAATTTACAAAAATTGATGATGTTATCAAACAGTGGGAAGAGTGGAAAGTTAGGTGCTGGGCATCCCGGGTTTACACAAAAGTAAATGCAAATATGTGCAATCATTCAAAAAGCCATGTTCATGTAGAATTTGTAATGAATTTGTTAGATAAATAAAGCGAAAAGTTTGATGATGTAAAATTGATGTAAAAATTGTTTTGCGGACCCCTGGAATGGCTTCGCGGACCCTCAGGGGTCAGCGGACCACAGTTTAAGAATCGCTGCTTTAAACGATTACACTTCGGCACTTACCGAATTATTTTTTTCTTCGGTTTATTTTTTTTTTTTTGAATAATGTGCATGAATTCTTTTTATATATATGATAATAGGAAGAGTTAAGTGTAGAGCAAGAACCCCGACTTAGCCGACGAGTCTAGACCCGGAACGGCTTGCATGCACACCCGCTCTATGCAAACTCAGGTCCAACTTTTATTCACCTTTGTATAAAAGATTTTCAATTTAAAATCATCTCATATGTATATATCATTATTATATTGGGCGCATATTCGTTTCTATCTCAAAATCAGAATTCGCATCAATCTGTTCGGCAAGTCCCTTGGCATCAGTGATAACGCTATTCAAACTTTCTTCTGATCTTAAATTTTTTAGGAAGCACCTCACCCTGTCTATTAGTTTGATAGCTGTTTCCAAACTGAAGTTGCTTACTTACAAGGTTGACTTGAAATAAAATTCAATGCCAAAAGTATACAATTGAGTGTGTTTCTTTGTAGATTGTCCGAATGTGGCGTATACAACAATACAAACCATAGCTTGTGAAACTCATGGAGAGAAGTAGTATGTTAATATGAATCCTGTCGAAATCCATTTAGTTTTAAAGCTTATAGTAACTGACATCTATGCACCAAATTTTTTGAAGATGAATGGTACTCTATCTATAACATTAAAAATTTTTCGCTTATATGGAAGGCGCCACGCCGCACAGTGGCTCCTTTTTCAAAAAGTGATTGCTAAAATCAAGTTTTCGATTTCTGATTTTCTATTATAATTGACCAAAGGTTCTAAAACCGAAAACTTTTTTGATTTATAACAAGTATTTTGTTTTTTATGGGTGCTCAAAGTTTGAAAAAACATGGGAATTTGAAGTACGCTCTCTGAATTTATGGTATTTTAAAATAAATAATTTCCACAAGATGAAGAAAAAAAATTTTAGTTAGTAATTTTCATGAATTTTTTAAAAAAGGTCGTTTTTAGCATAGTTTTTCAAATTTACCTTGGCCTATAATCCACAAATCAATGTCAATCAAGGATTGGTGAATGGGAGATTATAGTTGACATATCTGCCAACAGAAATCGTATAGGTCTTAATTACATATATTTGCCCATTTAGAAGTTATAGCTACTTATGTGACATGATATGCATAAAACTGAATTTGTTGTGTGATGACGATTTTCAGTCTATGATATTTCGACTTGGAAATTGTTAATCTGAATTTGATAGAATGTTTGCAGCGAATATAGACATCACTCAAAATAAATTAAAAATTGTAAACATGGACGTTACCACGCCCCTTTCTTAATTTATTCTTCCTATTTCCAAAACTATTTGACGCAAATAGATGCATATGTAAAGAGTACCTAGAAAACTTCTGTCCATATAACATGGGCTTTGCCCCACCTCCAAAACGCTTGATTTGTCACTTTTACCAAATCATTTCACTCTTTTTAAGAAAATTTGCTTTTGTATAGCGAAATAGTAATACTTGCCTCAAATATTTATATCTAAGTTTTTAATGCAATTTAAAAATATCTAGTAATGTCAAATAAAATAAAGCTGTATTTTTTGTATAGAATACAGGTAGATGCACTTCTGATAACAGTGAACTCTAGGGCAGGCCAACTTTATAGATACCTGTTTTATTACGATTGATATCATACAAGGAATTTAGCTTATTAGGTAGTTCAATTTTTTCGCTGAACAAGTATCTGTATCTGTATTTGTATAAAAGTCAAATTTTAAACCTCATGTCTTTTCTGACTATTTAAAGTGTGAGCTACGCAAGTTTCCAAGGAAAATGAGTATATCTTATGAAAATTTGTTTGAAATATTTGCAAACAGCGAAAATGGAAATAAATGCATATGAAAAGTAAAAATTAGTAAAAATTAAAAAAAATTTTTTTTTTAAAAAAGTATTTAAAAAATTTTTAAATTAAATTTGGACTTTTACTTCTTTTTAAAAGTATTTATTGCTAAGCCTCAAACCTGAATCTTATATATGTCATAGCTACAGAAATTACCAACCAAAATTAAGAAACTCTACTCAAATATCTTTACCCGTTCAAAAGTTATGATTTTAGCAACGTGAAATCGCAAAAGGCGCCACTGTGCGCCGGCACTCTTGTGGCAATATTTTGCAATAAGATACCTTTTAGCAAGTATATCTGCCATATTAAATTTCATAATGATTACGTTGTTGGTTCTCTTATTATAACGTTTAGAAATACTGTGGGCTGTGCCACGCCCTTCAACGAGTTTCTCCAGTATACTGACGCTGCCTGTATTGATGACTGCTTTCAGTGGTATCATCCCTACAATTTTTATGAAAATCGTATGTGCCAATTTCGAGTTATATGAAATCAAAATTTTCAATTGTTTAAAAGCGCACGCCAACTTTTCCAATCCCACCCACTTTGAGCACAATTCAAGATATATATGATCTGTATTCGTGTACCAAATTTCATCACAATATTTTGCACGGTTTACGAGTTATGGCGTCATAAAAGTTAAAATTTAGGGCTGTGACACGCCCTAATCTAAAATCTAGCACAATGTTAATTTTGTTCACATATTCACCATATAACCAAGTTTCATCAAATCGCAGCAACTTTTTTCAAAATGGGCTGAAGTATATTTACATAGAGTGTGGGCGGTAGGCGTGGTCATCACCTGGTTTCGCCCATTTTTATATGCTAGTTTGCAAGAAGGTGTGATCTGCGTGCCAGATTTCATTGAATTAGCTTGCTTAGATTTCCCGTAAACGTTATTTCAACAGACAGACAGACTGGTCTGGTGCGAAAATTTCTGAAAACTCATCTTTCAACTCCAAATTCAAAAGAATTTCAAAAAAAAAGAAGCACCAAGCATTGGAAGTCAGATCTCGGCACGATAATAGTAAAACTTACCGATGTTATGTGGAGTATAAACTGAACGGAAATAGTCACAGCGATGTTCTCCGTTATTGTTATGACTGTGCTAGTGGCAATCGAACTGTTGGATGCTGCACGCATGTGGCCTCCTTAATATATTGTTTGGGAAATGCGAGGTATAAATCTCGTATATTTCGTCCCGCAGAAATATTGACGAATATATTTTATAAAAATAATTTTCACGTTGTAATCGACGAAAATAGCGATAATCAAGTGTTAGAGCGGCCGTCGCAAAATATGCAATTGCAATGCATGAACGGTCAGGGGTTCGAGTCCATGTACAGAATTAACCAAACTGGTCTGATGAGGCTATTTGGTAATAGCCGAAAAATGTCACCAATTATCAGGTTAAAATTGTTCCATTTGTTATCTTTGTCATGTTTGTTGAAAAATAGCATTGATCAATAAGTAAAAATTTACAATATTGGTCTTTGCTTAATGACTGTAAGTTCGATTAAATAATGTTTAATGATAATGACTAATGTAAATATTGTATGCTTTTTTGTACGTTATAACTGAATACAAAATATCTTTAACATACGTAGAATTTGTTGTAACTTGCTTTTGAGTTACTACTTCAGAAAAAATATTAAATATAGCTCTATGTGTCCTTTAGTAGTGTGCCAAGTTTTATTAAAATCAGAAGGGTGCAACATATAAAAAAAGTTTTTATATCGAACGACCTGCGACAAAATCCCATGCGCGCCATGCATTTGAACATAAAATACACAATTCCGTTTGCAAAATTGCAAACACACAAAATGTTCGCAATTCCTTAGTGTTTTATTTTTGAAAACTTATTTGTATGGCGCGCAAGGAATTTTTTCGTAGGTCGTTAGATATAAATATTTTTTTTATATGTTTCTCCTTTTTTATTTTAATGAAACTTGGCGCACTACTAAAGGCCATATAGAGCAACATTTAGTATTTTTTCTGAAGTGGTAACTCAAAAGCAAGTTACAGAAAATATAAAATAAAATTTTTATTGACAATTTTAATGCTTATGTACAACGGATAAAATTATCATATAAATACTTTTATAAACTCCAGAATGTTTCCCTACACCTCAATTTAATTTTATTTTTCTAGCTTTAGTAGTTTAGAAAATATACGACTTCAAAAAAATGTCCGTTTCGGACAGTTTTTTCCTTATATCTTAAGAACGCGTCATCATTGACACAAAATATATACTTACATAGACTACGAGTTATATAGACTACGAGACTACGGCTAGACCCCTTTGTATTTTATCATCGCCTGGGGTTTCCCAGTTCTGGAAATTCATAATGACCTCCTTAAGAGTGTTAGCTGCTATGGTGTTACTCGTCATATGTGGTAGTTCGTTATATTTTTCTTTTTCTCTATACAAATATCCTTTCAGCACATATAAAATTTGCATGAGAGTTTCCATGTTTGCAACGAATTGATTGAACTTTATTTCGAATCCTTTTCGATCGGTTTCCAGACAAAAAATGCAACCCTAAGGCACCGGGCTGTCCAATTCATATGTGATAACTCATCAAGACAGGCCCGTGCACAAGGGGGGGAGGGGAATTGAGGGTTCTAACCTCCCCGTTTGTAATTTTTTATATAGACTTTTATTGACAATATGTTCTTACTTAAATGAAAAACCAAAAAAACTTGCGTTTCTTACGAAAAATTAAAAATTTTATGAAAATAAAAAAACTACTAGAATAAGGTATGAATTTCATGATATTTTGCAAAGTTATGTCGGGAATTTCGATATGAAACTACATGCGTTCTTAGGTTTGATTGAGGAATAACTCATAAAAAAAACAAGATATACTTATATTGTATATGTATATTGTTTCGAGAAAAATTTTTTTTAATAAAAAAATTAATGTTTCAACAAATTTATTTAAATGTTTTTAATTTTTTTTAAAAAGTTATAGTTTTTCTTAACAAAAAAGTTTTCGTAATTTTTATCCTATCTCCTATAGTTTTTGAGATATTTCGTTTCAAAAAATGCTCAAACAGGTAATAAAAAAACAAAGTGTGCAGTTATTAAAAGAATGGCGCATTTACATATATATATAGGTATATACTATACACACATAAGCATATATACATATATATTCATAAAAAAATTTTTGTATTTTTGTATGCTTTGTAGTCAAAAATACTTTTTTACGAACTTTATAACATGACATGAAATATCCGAGTTAACCCAGCAATAGCCAGCGTATGAAATTTCATACAATGTTTGAACTCTGCAGATCGCTATTTTTTACCAACAACCAAGGTAGTCGGTGATGAAATTTTTGAATTTTTTGGTGTAAATATTTTCAATAAATAAAATCAATTTTTTTTTATATTTTTTTTTTTAGCAAAATGCATTGTTTTTTAGTGAATTTTCCAAAATCGCATGAAAAATTTTTTTTCTGGGGACTGCTGGGTTAAAACCCATCCCTTGGATGATTTCTGCGCACGGGCCTGCAACAAGATTGTACACCGAAAAAAAAACTTACTTCGTTTAAGGAAAAATGCCTAAATGTAAGGAAAAAATGCCCTCAATACGAGCTAAAGCCATGGGTTCCTCAAAATAAGTGAGTTGGATTCCTTAGTACAAGTAAATGTGAGGACAAGGTTAAAATACTGAGGAAAATTTTACTTTTTCTAAGGATGAAGGTATCCTTAAATGAAAGAAATTTACTTAAAATAAATTCGTTGATTTCAAAAAAAAAATTGTTAATTTTCTATTTCCTCTATTTTCTTATTTGTCAGTCATTCTTATTTTAATTGTAATACGTTTTTAAAACTTCAAAGAAGAATTTAATTTTTTTTTACCTGTCACCCGATCAGAGAATTGAACCTGTGTGTTCTGCACTATGCCACTGTTCAAAGATGCTCATCTTACCCAACTCAGCCACCGACATCATTTTTAAGACATACTAAAATGATGTTGTTAAACTGCGCATGTAACAACCATCGTCTGATCAGGGAAACTTCGGTTCAAATCCCGGCGACGACATAATTTTTTTTTTTTTTAATTTTTTTATTTTTTTATTTAAAAAACAAGTAAAAAACTATAAATGTATAGACAAAAACAGAATACTTACGAGAAGAATAGATATTAATTTCAGCGAGTAAAGCAGCGAGTGTTGCCACTCATTTATTAAGGAAAATTTTCCTACGTTATAGTAAATTTTTTGAAGAAACTAACTAAAACTGAGTACGATTTTCCTTAAACAAAAAATTACATTAGATTGAGGAAATTTTTACTCAAATGAGGAACAAGTTGTCCTCAAAAATTCTTCCCAAAGAAAAATTTACTATTTCAAAGGAAAATTTTACTAAAACCACAAACTCTATATTTGAGGAAGAGCTTTGACTTGCTTTAATGAAACATGAACTCATTTCAAAGGACTCAATTACTGAATGAAACGATATTTTCATCAATATGAGGAAAAATAACTTAGATTAAGGAAAATTTTTACACTAAACCGGAGGAAGGCAGCTCTTCAAATTTAGTACGGTCTTTTTTTTCGGTGTAGATAGCATTCTTGTTGTTATCACTAAATATCTTTGTTAAATCGCGGCTTAATGGTAAGTTGGAAATTTGAGAGGCGTTAACTATTTTGTTTTTATGAGTAAAACTCTAACATAATGCGTCACTGTTTGATTTTCCCTTATGAGTTTCTCTTCAAATTGAACAGTTTTAGATCGGATTATGCAATCTGGTGTGATATGAAGAATACTTTTTCGCTCTCCATATGCCATATAACAAACACTGTAGACAAGATTGGCGAGATAAAAATCAAGGCTTTAAGGGTCCACAGTTCCTTCCAAATAGTATTGTGTACTTAAAACTGCCGTGTGGCACATTCCTTATAGGTTATTTTTCTGTACACTTGCTGAATAATTCAATGCAGGCTTTGAGCAAGTTTATCACATATTGTTGGATGCATTAAAAAAGTTGACTCATCAAGCTTCTGTGCTTGATTTATTATGGTAATTGTTGTTTCAAAATATCGGTTTTTATCATTGACACTAAATATCGATGTTGACATCAAAACCTCCTGATATGTATTATTTCCCAGACCTTCCGGTACTGTATGGCTTTTGATGATATTGTTGATTTATTCGTGGGATAAAAGTTCGTAGAGTTGTATTTTGTTTCCACTTCTTTTATGTAGCTGGATGTTACTAGATAGGAATTGATTAAATGTACGTTAATATTGTGGTTTTCAGAAAGCTCGTCATATTCTTGCTTTTGGTTGATTGTGTTTAAACCATCATTAAGTTTCATGGTTCATTTCGGTTTGTAATTCTATCTTTGGTATTGTTGACTGTTGACTGCATTTTGATTTCAATGTCGTGGTATACTTCATCGTTTACTTCTTCATTTCATCATCAACTCCCTCCATTTCATTTGCTGGACCTCTAAGCCTCGAGTTACGGCTCTAAAGGTCATAAATCAATTATTATACAAAAATAGAAACACAAATTGAATACACACATTAAGAGAATCGCAATTACCTATAAATAATCAACAGACTGGAAATGCTAAAATATTTATCAAATGCGAACAATTAAAAAAGAATCTGTAAAATATATCATTCCCATGCTCCGGGCGTGTTAAATTCTCTTCTGCATTAAATGCCTCTAAGGTCTGATGAGGCTTTTGTTCTCCAACTGTACGAGTGAGCGCTACTTAACCACAAAACTGAAAAAAATGTTACAAATGAGTCTTAAAATGTTGAGAATATTTGATTTTGGTTTTGCGTCGAATACTAAATTAACACAACCAGGTAAATGAAAAAAAAAAAAAAAAAACTCAAATAAAAATGTAATTTTTCGTAGGTATGCACGTACTTACATATCGTTGGTACATTTTTTAAACAAAAGGTTTGCTTTTCGGTTCATCACAAGGGAATACTTACTTAGATTCAAGCTCATCAATGCAAGGCGAGATTGCAGCAAATAACTTTGTTGTTGTTAAAGCATTTTGAATTTAAATAAAAATGTATTTAAATTCTTTAGATACGAGTACATCGAGTTAACAGTTTGTTTAAAATAACAATGAGATGTCTGCATTTTAGTGGGGCTGGGTTACTCCTCGCGGTGTATAGGTATAAGTTGTCACTCAACCTCCATTTATATGCAGATACATAATTACATATGGTTAAATCCCGCATGAGCCCACATTCAAGCGCGTAGTTCACATTTAGAACGTAAGTTCGTCGAGATTTTAGGAGGATTTTTGATTGCGCGCTATCCGTATTAAACTGAAGGCATTTTGAGGTATTTAACCTTTAATTGGTGAAAATAGTATTTTTTGGCCATGATCAATTAATCTTGAGTCTGTCAACAATCTGGTTAAAATTCATCATTTCTGAAAGATTTTTTAATGGGTGCTCTAGTACATAGAAAAAACAGAATTGGTAAAATCAACGAATTGCAATTTTGTGAATAAAATTTCTGGAATTCAACTATTCATTTCTTTGAATCAAAGAAAAGATTTTCAAAATCGAAACCCTTTGTTCTTTGGATTTTCAAATTCAAATTATCTGATTTTACAACAAAATTAGTAAAATCAAGCTTTTTTGAAACCAATGAATTTATTTTAAGTTTCAACAAAACTGTAGGATGAAAAACAACAAATGATGTTTTGTTATATCAGAGAAACTGTTTCTATGACTGAAAATCATACAAAAAATTCATTGAAATCGCACAAGAAATTGTTTGATATCATAGAATCTTTTTTTTCTGTGTAGTAAAAAAGATTTTATAACTTCTTTTAAAGGCCTTTCAAAGACAAGTAGAAAGACAATATATTATATATGTATATAAATAGGGGCTTATAAGAACCATTTGGCGTATGAAGTATAAACACATGTTATCCTCTTTTTTATCTCTGAAGAGACTCGCTAAAGTTTCTTTCTGAGGTGTTTAAAAGACTTAAAAAAGAGTTGCGTAAGAAAAAAATTGTTTACAGACTTTAAAAATGTATTAGATATGTTAATTATATTGCGCAAGTACTTAGAATGATTAAAACTGGCGAAATGTTCAACATTGAACCCCTCCCCCCTTCTCCTTCCACTTACGCTACTGTGTCTGTCTATAAAAATCAAGATTAGGGAAAAATCTAGCAAGATAATTGATTTAAATATGGCACATAAGCTACGCCTTCAAACATGTTTCAGGGGATTGAAAATGGGAGAAATCGGATGAAGGACACGCCTACCATACGAATAAAATATTTAAAGCGCTATATTGAAAAAGGAATTTGATTTAGCGAATCCAAATTCACCTAAATACTTGGACAAGCTCATTGGTTTTGAAATCTTCGAAAATATTACAAATTGCACTTTACTTTCAGTGATTCCAGACTTAACTGCATTATCCACAAACCACATATTAATTAGTACAGTAGAGTCCCGATAATTCGTAAACGCAATTGACGAAATATCGCAACGTGTGCCTATTATTTTACACCTGACTGTATCAATCCCTGCCTTTATACTTTAACGCTTTGCCCACTTTGTGCTAAAGTTTTCCTACAAATATCGAAACCTTATTATTTTTGACAGCACCTATCCTTCAATAGTTTTGAAACTTTAATTTTTGATTTGTGCATTTTTTGAATCATAAAAATCTTTTTTTTGGAAATATGCCACAGATTTGTGAAATATGCTATGCAGATTCCGCGAAGGAAAATATTTCCTTTTTGCTTTCCCTAAGGACGAAGGAAAGCGTCGACGGTGGATTGAAAGCTATGGCGTGGAGTTGCACGCTTCGTCCCGCATTTGCCAAAAGCACTTCCACGACGGAGATTTCATTAATGGTCCTGGTAGTACTAAAAGAAGCAGGCTGATGCCAAGTGCATTACCTAAGCGTTCTTTGAACCACCAATTTAACCATTGCAGTCGAACAAATGGTGAAACTTATAAATTTTAGCATATGCTCAGATTCGCCAATCTTTATAAAACCATACTTTTCTTATGTGCTTTTTAATTATAAGAAATACTCGCTCAGATCTGGTTTCGGAGATATAGCCATCGGAAGTTGCGGATATAATTTTTGGAAAAATCATTAAGAGGTGGGAACCTCTGCTTAGATATCAAAAATATGGATGTCAACAGAAAGATAATTTCATGGCCTACAATAATGGTAAGTTAACCTTTGAAATTTAATCTATAATTTTGGAGATATGACGATTTTTCTGAAATTTCGACCAATTTTTTTTTAAAAACCGTTATTTTTTTCCAAAAAATGTCATAATAGCCAAAAACTTTTAAACTTGTTAAGAAAGCTTAATTTATTCCCCTTAAAATGGTATATCGTTTGTTCTTAATTTTTGCATGTTTCCCCCTTTTTGACCGAAAAAAAATTATTCAATGAATTCTTATGAAAACTATGCATTTATGGACAAAAACAATAAAAAACCAACAACAACAACCACAAAAACAACAATTATTATAAGACAAGTCTCATTATCAAACTTAAAATTTTTTATTAAAAATGTCGCGCGCGAATTCCATTTTATTTTCGCCTGCGGAGCGCCTTTGTTCCAATACAACCGTTCATTCAAAAAAATTATAATTTATACATCATTCTCCTGCACCGCTCCTTTTGTTTGGTTTCTCTTTACAATTAAAACATTGGTTGTGTTACATTCATGAAGAATTTGTCCAACAAAAGTGTGTTAGCATAACTAGTGATGGACATAATACACGAAACCAATCTTGGACATATTGGAAGGTGTTAATCCTGTGTGACATATTAAAATTTCAAGAAAATCAGGAGTGAGTCCGTTAATGTAAGTAATTACCATATATTTTAATAGCAATTCACCAAAGTGATTTTAATTTTTTCGATTAAAAATAAGTAAAAAAAAACCACACATAATTTTAAAGCAAGAAAATCATGCTTTCTTAACATCATAAAAAAATATAAGTTTGTAACACATTTTTTGGAAAATAATAACGGTTTTTGAAAAAAAATTGGTCAAAATTTCAGAAAAATCGTCATATCTCCAAAATTATAGGTTCAAAGATTTGCTCAACATTATTGTAGGCCATGAAATTATCTTTCTGTTGACACCCATATTTTTGATATCTAAACAGCGGTTCCCAACTTATAATGATTTTTCCAAAAACTATATCCGCAACTAACGATGGCTATATCTCCGAAACCAGATCCGAGCGAAATTTTTTTTTAAATTTTTTTTGCTTTTTGCCCCCTATTACCCCTAAAAAAAATTGGAAGATGTGAGCTGAAGTAAACCTGTTCCTTACTTTTTTTGGGTCATCATAGAATTTCGATTTTAGTTGGTTAGTTTGATAAATAACTTGGACGAGTTTTGAAAAGCACTGGTCGGGCAAGGCTATTTCTTATCAAATTCGTTATTCCGTCCAATAGGGGGAGTCAGTCAAGTGGGTGAAACAATACCAGTTGGAATGATATTTAATTTTTACTACCTATGAAGAATGTCTGAACTAAAATTTAGAGAAATAGCATCAGTTTTAAATTTAATGAAATTAAATAATATTTCATCATGCGTGCTACTTTTTGTAAACAAAAGAAATAAAAACATTTTATGGTCGCAAGCTTTACTGGATCAACAGCAACTGGAAGCGCTCCAATAAGTATAGTACCTCACATACAGTAAAACATCTTAAACGACTTATTTAATAAAATAAATAATGAATGGTTTTATGAAGCATATAATTTGACATCCTAATTTAAGAGCTCAATATTAAATATTAAAATATCGTAACATTGATTTCGCGGTCCAAATTATTTCTGCAATTTGCCCTAACTTTGTTAGTTTTTTAAAGAAATTTTTGACTAATAACCAACTAATAATGGCCAGCCAGTCAACAATACAAGTGATTCCAAATTTTGTTCAAGAACAGAGGATGGTGCTAAGTACACCGAAATGTACATACGGAAAATAAGAATGTAGAGTGTTTTATTCAACAGTCTACTATTTTCTTCACAAATAGGCGAAGTAAAAGGAAAAGGCGGTTTTATTCCAACTTAATTATCGTATGATAATTTTTATTTATTAAGCCTTTTTAAAAATAATTTTCATAGTTTCAACAAGTACAATTGAATTAATTTTGCATACTTTTTTATAGTTTTGACAAACGTACCCCAACCTTTACTCAATATAAGAGTAATGAAACCATCGGTCTGCACGGAGTTGGTTCCAGCACATAAAGAGCACAGCACTCAAACTGAGTACGTATTAAAAAAAAATTTTATAAAAAAAAATGTAATGTATAAGTATGTTTAATTATAATTTTCTTATCTGTAAAAGTTTTTCTAGAAATATCTTCCATTTTATTTTTTTGATTGCTTACATATATCATATGTTATTCAATTCTAAGAATGAGTCTTATATTTTTGTTTTCCAAAAAAGGTTCTGGGCTTTTCAATTCTATTGCACATTGATATTGAGATATTTCGTTTCAAAAAATACTGCACACTTATATTATCGATATTTATTTATATTAATAATTACTCTTTACAGTTAATCCTTAATTAATGCTTAATAAATTGTGTTTTTAGCTTTCAGAGTTCAGATCGCATAGCGGTAATAGAACTGAAAAAAAAATTAAGGAACTGGAGGCTGAAAATGCCAGTTTAAAAAAGCAACTGAAGGATAAGGTTCAGGAGACAGTTGTTCTTCAAGCCAGCCTTAAAAATATTTTTACTGAGGGACAGATCGAAAGATTAAAGTATGTTACTTTTAATTTCATCCTAGTTCCGAGATTTGAATAGCTTAAAATTTTTCAGATACCCAAATATATACAAAAATTGGTTTTGGCAAGATATTTCCAATGCAGTCTGCTTGCATGCTGCCGGCCCCAGAGCATACAACTATTTGTATGCCAAAGGGTACCCTCTTCCACACATAACGACATTGCAGAGATGGGCACGAAAAGTTAGGGTCGAGGAGGGAGTACTTCACTTCTCGATTGCTTCCATGAAGAACTCTACTGAACTGTCGGAAGACGAAAAGGTTTGCGTTCTCATGTTCGACGAAATGAAGGTTGCCCCGGCCTACGAGTACGACCCATCTTCTGGCAAAGTGAGGGAGCCCTGAGACTATGTTCAAGTGGGAATGGTGAGGGGACTGAAGGCATCGTGGAAGCAGCCCGTATTTTACGCTTTCGACTGTAAAATGACGAAGGCTATTTTGGATGAGATAATACTGCAACTACGTGACGCCGGGTATGCAGTAGTTGCTATGGTGTCGGATATGGGTCCCTCTAATCAAGTACTATGGAAAGAACTTAAAATTTCTCTTGGTAGGTAGCAAATACAAATATTGAATTTTTCACATAGCTAATAAAATAATTTTTTCATTCGTCAGACAAAACTTGGTTTCAAAGCATTGTTAGTTCTGAGGAAAAAGTATTCGTGTTTGCAGATACACCTCATCTAATTAAGCTCATCAGAAACCATTTCCTGGACAGTGGTCTCTTAATGAATAATACGCTAATAACACCGCAGGCAATAAAGCAAGTGCTACAACATACATCGTCTTCAGATGTTACAATTGTGCACAAGCTTTCGGAGACTCACTTAACGGTGAAAAATGCAGGTATGGAATACTAATTCTTTAGTAATGTTTTGAAATATATATTTGTAATTTACAGAAAGGCTAAAAGTAAAATTTGCAACACAATTATTTTCTAACACTTCATACAACGCAGTATTGCGGTGTTATGAAATTGGAAAGGAAATATATAACCCAGTAGAGACCGCAAATTTCTTTAAAATAGTGAATGATTGGTTTGATGTGTTGAATTCAAAACTTTCAACTTCGTGCAACATTCCTATCAAAAAGCTGTATGGGAAAGAGCTATCACAACCAAACGAAGTATTGGAGAAAATTAACAGTGTCATGGGGTCACCCATTATACCCAATAAAAAAACCCTGACACCATTTCAAAAGGGTGTTTTAATTTCCAATACTTCACTAAAGTTGTTGTACGGTTATGTGAGAGAAAAATACGAAATGAAATATTTACTCACATATCGGCTCAACCAAGACCTACTGGAACATTTCTTTGGTTCCATGCGTGCATTAGGTGGAATGTATGACCACCCCACTCCCAAAAACTTCACTTATAGGTTAAGAAAATATTTGCTGGGTAAGTTTAAATATTGGCTTCGTCACAGATTATTGTTTTTAAAACACAATCGCGCATCATGATGCAACGTACGCTTATATAAACGTAAGAACTTATTATTATTAAAAAAGTAGTTTTAAGTTATTTTTTAATTAGTCCATAGCTAATATAATTGTAGGTAGAAGTTGTCTTAACTAATCTTTTTATTTATTGACTAGCTTTAGTTATTTTTTTCATTTGTCGTAACAATCTAAAACAACTAAAAAGAAAAATAAAAAGAAATGAGTGCAGTTCACACGTGGTAGAAGTGAAACTTTAAGAAAACTAAACTGCAATGGCATGATACAAAATTGTTTTATTCAAATGATAAAAGTTGACGGGATCTAGAATAGTTACAGCAAGGCTTTGGTAATTAATCAGTGCATTACTTCGAAAAATTTAAAAACTAGCAAATCTTTCCATCGCAGTTTAGTTTTCATAAGATTTTTTTTTTTGTTCTATTGAATTTCGTTTATTGGTTTTTGTTTTTTCATTACATTTACGTCCACGCTATAAACATAAGATACGCTTTTGCGACAGCATTTGATTGAGTAGACCATACCATTATTCAGAACACATGCATAAGACAAAATGACCCCTCACTAAAGAAGTATCACTTCAAAAATGGAAAGACACTTAAGTTTATTTTCATTATTTAGCGAGAAATACAGAACTGTTGAAAGGCACCGGACATGTTGGTGCTGATGAAACAAATTGGTTAAACATTTCAACTCCTCAACTAACAGCAATTACAACAGCAGTAGAAATTGAAGAAGAGGATGAAGATTTCCAAAACACGCCTTTTTCAAATGGGCTGGTGGAGGTCGAAAATAGAGATACTCTCCATGAAGATGGGTTGGAATATGTAGCTGGCTATATCATTCACAAGTTAAAAATGTTCTACCAAATTGATAATGTAAGTTCAACTTGGACTTGGGTTGACCAAGTATCAAAAGGTGGACTCAAAAAACCTTCCTCAGTTTTTTTAAATAAAATTAAAGAGCTGGAGCTTATTTTTACCAAGATTAATGGCACCAAAATCGCTCACTGCAACAGAATTCTGAACGTATTGATCCAAAACAACAAACATGTTGATATTGATGACAGTGTGAAACAGCTTTTTTTCAAAAGCAGAATACATTTTCGCATTAAAAATATGAACAAGAGGCTAAGATCTCAAAAATTAAAACAAAAGCTAGTAAATAAGAAATTGGCCAAAATATTACTTTAAAATTTTTAACTGTTTTCAGAACATTCCTGATCCTGCCGTTCAACACAAGAAAAAAACAAAGGTTCTTTTCAGGGCCACAAATTGTTTATAAACAAAGAGATACAAAATTATTTATACTTTTAAAATAACGAAAATATTGGCAACATGTAAAAAAAGTTGTATTGGAGATATTTTGGGGTGGACATTTTTGCAAAATGGTGAAACCAACATTTTTACCATCGCTTTGGAATGTAAACTAAAATGTAAATCGATAATTGCTTTTAATAAAACAAATAAATAAAATTTTTTAATTTCAGATAAATAGTTTGAAAATTCGTTTTTTTGAAGGTGGCTTGGTAATGATTTTTGTATGTTTTTTTTTCTTAATTAAAAATTAATGTTAGATTTCATTTACATAACTCAATTATAGTTTGTAAGTTACAATTTTAAATGGTTATCATTTTATAATTGTTATAACTAATTGCTTTTGTTTGTAATAAACTAGTGAATGACAACGTATAGATAGTGTTGAGTTGTATGTTGTTGCTGTTGTTTTTATTGTTGCTGCATTGCTGGGTTGTTTTTGCTGCTGCTGCATTTGAAATCATTTCAGCTTAGCGTAAGCATTTATGAAACAAACTAAAGTATTCTGATGCAATATGTTGAGTTTCATTTAAGGCTTTGCTCAAGTTCTCAGGAGAAAATCAGACAACCTATACTTGTGTCTTGCAGAATTTCACACTCATGGCATAAACATAAACAAAAGTATCCTTTACGGCAACAGATGTGTCTTTAATTTTTTGTGGCAGTCCGAGTATACCTCCCCGACACTTGATTACCCTCTCTTGAAATTTTGCGGAAAAAATTTATTTTGTTGTGCAATCAAAAAAATTTGAATCTGAATATATGTAGCAACTCTGTGAAATGTTATAAACGGGGAATCACCGTTTTTCGACATTTTGCTCAACGCAAGAGCGACACTTGTTTACCCTCACCAGTTAATTGAGAACGTTTGATGTGAAATAAACTGAAGAGGGTAAGTAAAGTCAATTTATTTCAATACACGGACCTCATTTTTTGTCTTTAGATTAATTTAATTCATATTCAATAAAAATGGGCAGTGGAAAAACGTTGGCGGAAATAGAGAGAAGAAAAATTCTTGCCTTTAAAGCAGAAAATTGTTCAACAGAGAAATTGCTCGGAAAATAGGTCGTGATCCTTGAGTTGTCAACAATTTCCTAAGAGCCCCCGAAAATTATTGCAAAAACCGAAGAGGACGCGTAGCAACGGCAACAACATCAAGGGAATGGAGACTAATTTTGCGCGAAGCCTCCAACTCGGCAATGTCCGCTCGCAAAATAGGAGAAAAAGTGGAAACATCAGCCTCTGTTCGAACTGTACAAAGAGTAATTAAAAGTGTCCTCTTCTAAACGAAAAAAACTTAAGAAGAAGCCACATTTGCTGGAACGGCACAGAAGTGCACGATTAGGATTTGCGCGATCCCACATAAACTGGAGCAATGAATGGGATTCAGTTATCTTCTCTGACGAAAAGAAGTTTAATTTGGATGGCCCGGACGGTTTCCAGTATTATTTCCATGACTTAAGGAAATCTGAGCGATTTTTGTCCGGCCGGCACTCTGCAGTTGGTTCAGTGATGGTGTGGGCAGCTATTTCGTCACATGGCGTCATAGATTTAGCTATCTTAGAAGGTCGACAAACGTCAATGGACTACATTGAACTTCTGGAAATTCAAATAATTAATTTCGACAAAATGTTCGAGAATCATTCATGGATATTTCAGCACGATAACGCTCCAATTCACACCGCAAGGCAAGTAAAGCTAGTGCTTCACCGAGAACGAGGCGAGGCGAGATTCCAGTTGTTCTCGCTCTCGTATCGTTTTATAAATTTGAGTCTCGCCTCGCCTCGTTCTCGGCCGAGAACTTGCCGTCACATATCTCGCCTCGCCTCGTCGAAACCTCGCCTCGCCTCGGTAAAAAGCGAGGTTTTTATAAAAATGAAAAAAATTATACATGTATCAGGCCTGCATATGTACATTCAAATAGCAAAGCCCGACAAGCGTTGCTATGCCTCAAGAAATGAAATAACATATGTGTTTTTTTTTTTGTGTAGATTGAATAATATATGATGATTGGTGAGATACGATCAATTTAATTCTATTCTTATATGGGACGGCGTGGCATTGCCCATTTTTTCCAAATCAATCTAAGCTACGAACCTTTTACAAACTATGACAATTGTATGTACGAAATCTTATCCATATACGTCATATAGTTGCTGAGATATAAAAAAAAGTTGTATTCACCTGTGTCAAGTAGTTGATAACACTGGTCAACAATGGTTTTGTTGGCCTGGATGTCTCTGCGGATTTCTATAATTTCAGGTACTCAGATTACAAATATATTCATAAAAGTACTGAATTGGCTCTAGTTTTTAAGATATTGATGTATTTTTCTATAAATATATGAAACAAAGTCAGATTAGTTACACTCTATATAACTCAAGAACGGTTGGACCGATTTTAATGGTCTCAAATTTTTTGGATTTGTCTCCGCCCCGAGAATGACATTGGCTAAAAAAATTTTATTTAGGGTAAATAATAAACTTTTTTAAAATTAAGATCTTTGATTTGTTGGATTTGTCTTCGCCCCAAAAATAATAAAGGCTATAAAAATTTTATTAAGGGTGCATATTTAGGGTGGCCTTAATACAAAAATAATTTTAAAATAGCATTTTCGCAAAGACCACGAGACACACAGGCACCTCGCCTCGCCTCGGTCGAGCGAGGCAAATTTATTTTTCCACCTCGTATCGTTCTCACCTCGCTCTCGCCTCGTAGAACGAGTAAAGCACTGTTTTGCTGTAAACAATGTGTCCGTTTTGGATTGGCCAGCTTTATCTCCTGATTTAAAAATCATTGAAAATGTTTAAAGATGGTTATCACGTGAAATTTATGCAGGTGGAACCCAATTCCACAATAAATCCGAGCTAGCTACAGCTATATAAGCTGCTTTTTTATCAATACCAACAAATTATCTGAAAAATTTGTATAATTCTTTACCAAATAGGCTATTGGAAGTTGTACGCAATAACGGAGGTCCAATAAAATATTAATAAACAAAAAAAAGTAAAATATTGAAAAAAAAAATCATTGTTTTCTTTTTTTTTTCAATAATATTGAAGTTGAGGGTAAACAAGTGTCGCACTTGCATTCAGCAAAATAACAAAAAATGGTTATTTCCAGCTTATTTTCAGTGCGATACAAGCAAATAACATTTCACAGAGATGCCACATACATATTCAAATTCAAATTTTTTCGATTGCACCACAAAATAAATTTTTTCCCCAAAAATTCAAGTGAGGGTAATCAAGTGTCGGGGAGTGTATATACCTCCAAACGTTCCGCTACAACTTGGCGGAACAAAATTCCGCGCTATACCAAAATCATTGCATACTGCAGTGCGCGTCACCTTAGAGTTCAAATGAAAGCTGCAACACCGGCTAAGCATATGGTGGCACATTTATCTCGGCCCACTTATAGCCACGTGGACTGGCTGACATCGTTGTATACCATGTTTTCTCAACATGTGGCAATATGCCAGCTTTTTGTAGCACCTTACCGGTAGCAGATTTTGCAAAAACAGCTTCGCCATTAACATTTGTGTCATAGGCTAAAACACCACCAATTAAAGCAATTACATATTATAAATATGCTACCAAGCACCCACTTGCAGCAACCATAGCTTTTCTTTGTTTCGGCAGCTTGACGTTGCTTTTTTGGTTTGATTTTCTCGGCACAGCTAATCTATAAAGAGAAAGTGGTCGTAAATGTTTTTTTTATTGTTGTATTTATGCTTACCGGATATTTTTCATCGCCAACAAGCGCTACTGACACCAACTTTTCACATCGAAATTCAATTTTCCATAAATTAAAAAAACAAAATAATGTCACTGCTTTTTTCGGTTTTTGTTTTGAACATCAATTTTGACACTCGAGCTTTTTTGACGTTAAGCACATTCAGAGATGAGTTTGACAGCTTGCCATAACCATATTAGTTAAATCATGGCTTATGCTATAGTGCCCTTGTACTTATTACGGGGTGCTCTGTATTTTTTCAAAGCATGCGGATCAGTTCTGAAAATTTTGTTTTCGTCGACTAAAGTGTTTTGATCATCGCGAAGTCATTGCTTTTCAAGTGTGTTTAATCAAGTTCACCCAAACCAGTGTCGTGATCTTGTTTATTTTTCAACCGATTTAGGTAAGTCCGCTTAGTTAAATATTTTATTGTCTCCTACACCATAATAAGCACTCGTTCACTAATAAGTCATTGATAGTGTAATATCTATACTTGTTATTTATTGCACTTGCAATTTTTCATATTATTGTACTTGTTCTACAAATAAATTTTTCGCGGGTGCTGTGTTTTTTTAATCAAAAAAATTAGGAAATTTGTGTGCTGTGTTTGTTTAATCAAAAAAATAAGAAATTATTATAAGTGAAATAAAAAAGTAAAAATCAATAATAAAAAATTTATTTACTCAAGTAATGTAAAATAAAACACGATGTTTCACTTCTGAATCTAAATAATAGAATGACTTTATTTTCTAATATTAAAATTCTTCTTTCTTACAATTTATTTTGTTTTACAGTTAATCTATTTTTTTAGCATTAATTTACTGACAAAGTGTCCATGGTTCTGCTGCTTATGTTAGCACATAGCTGCAACTAGAGCAGAGAATTCTTAACATTTGTTTTACAGTTCATTTATTTTGTTAGCATTAATTCGCTGACAAAACGTCTAAAGCTCTGCTGCTTATGTTGGCACATAGCTGCAACAAGAACAGAGAACTCTTAATAATTATTTCAGCAGATGCAAGCAAAATTTTAATGAGAAAGATTACTACAGTGGGAAGGAATAACACTGTTGTGTTATATCTACGTTACTCTCAAATAACTATATACATGTGGGAGAAAAATGGGTGAGCTAGACGATAGCTATAATACTTATATAAATTCATTTATAAATAGTGCGGCGCAGATAATCCCAAATAATACCGGAGATAGTGGTGTATTGGAAACGGTTGAAATTGTAAGTTATTATGACTTAACTCAAGTCCTTACCATAAATACTCACATAAGCATGTAATATACATAAAGCAGTGGTAAAAACATTTGCAACCAATCTAACATTTAATTCAAAACTTTTTTCAGATGCTTTAGATTCCGTGGTTCTAGTATTGCTGTCAAATGAGTTTCCTAAACCATCATTTATAACCAAAAATTCTGCCACTAAGAGCAAAAATAAGAAGTTCAAAACAACAGATTTTCCAACAGAAGGGAATGAAGTTCTCAAGAGATGGAATCTATCTAAGGCAGAATCTCGTGGAGGCTTTATTTTTCATGTAAATGCATGTATCGTTTCATATGCTTCCAATACTTACTGAATGGTTGTCATAGACCAAATCCATTTCAAACCATGCAGTCGGACTAACTTCAAATCTCGGAATTGGTTGCCGATTATATATGTTGTTTTTCAGAGGATATAAGGAGACCCATATATCTCCGAATTTATTAAAAAAACATTTTTTACGAAGTTATGAGCTTTATAAGTTTTGGTATAAAAAATTTAAAAACCGCAAAAAATTTTTTCAAAAAGGTGGCATTTCCAACCAAATCGAAATAATTAATTTTTGTCTTTTGATTATAATAGAACTTCTTATTCTCTGTCAGAAACTTTGAAAATGGTTGAAAATTGGCGCAGTATTTATCGCTTTTTATGAAAAAAAAACAAAGCTGATTTTCTCAAAAACCCCACTCTTTTTTTTCGCTTCAAATTTTACTGTGAATTCGTAATAATATGAACAAGACGTAATGTTTATTGCGGGCATAAAGCCATTTGAGGTCAGGAGATTTTTTTCCCCAAAATGAAAATGTCAATTTTTTATTTTCGTCATTGCCAAGCCACTCAACGGTACTATTTTCAATGCAAATAACAACAACATTCCAAATTACTTTCTGCAAATCCTGCTTGCATTCTGCATACTTTTTTTCACCGTTATTTTCGTAATAACATTTTATTATAGGAAATATATAAAAACATTGTACGCAAATATAGTTATTTCGCTGACTGTACTTCTGTGAGTTTTGAATGTTTTGTTTGCTTGACTTTGTCAGCGAAAAAGCTATATGTGCTTACAAGACAGTGAATTCGTAATGAGAAGGTAGTGTCGCGAATTTGCTCCGCAATAAAAATTAATTTTCCAATCAAAAGTGTCTTGTAAAGTAAAATTTTTTGGCTGAAAGTCGAGTTAAACATTCAATCCATAAATCTCTGGTGTTTTCGTTACGGATACTGAACTTTTTCTAATAAAAAGAATAAATTTAAATAAATTCAATAAGCAATAAAACGTAACATTTATATATAAAATTGCTTCTCATCTAACAATATTTTAATATGTTGAACTCAAACGAGGAACATGCTCGAAAGTTACGCTCAGCTGGCTCTTCTACCTCATCACAGTCAATGACTTTGGCTAACCTTTGGGAAAAATTCGATGCTAGAATAAGTGCACTTGAAAAAAAAGTTGCTGACTCGGTAGCATCGCAAATTTCCAACGATTTGAAAGCTGTGCAAGAAAGTTTCTCTAAGCGCATTGCTGAGCTAGAGATTGATTTTGATAATAAAATCAAGGCAATGGAAAATAAAGTGAATTTGAACCAACAAAATCTATACTCTGCCAAACATAATGAACAAATTAATCTCCTTGCGCGGAAAAATATTGATAGTGACATTGTAATACACGGCATACCTTTTAATGAAAACGAAAATATTCAAGATATCTTTAATCGGTTTTGTTCAACGTTAAACTTCAGTCCCACTAAGCCTTTACATATTTTCAAAGGAGACCCCACCTGCTATAAATGCGCAGAAAAGCACGATACAAACAACCAATGCACAGAAACAAAATGTACAAATTGCAAAGAAAATCATTTCGCAACCAACAAAAAATGCCCAGCCCGTACGAAAGCTTACTTGATCCAAAGGGTTATGGTAATCGAAAACCTGGCAAGATCAGAGGTTAAAAGAAAATACCCCCATTTATTTAACAGATTTTCAATACTAGATCCTGACAATCTCAATTTTAACTTTAATTTCCCAGCTCTACCACATAAGCATAAGCAAAACGTCTTAAATAATACACACGAATCAGCCAAATATCTACACAACCAAATGTCATTTGCAAAAGTTGCAAAAACTCCTACTAAAAAAAATGACCAGCCTACCAAGTCTCAAATTAATATGGCATTAGCCAAAGACATTACAAAAGAACACAGTTCCAATTTTAAACCAGATATAATAAACAAACATAGAGTCACTGATTATGAAAGACTCTTAAATGAGTTTAATATAAAAATAATTTCAATCCTATCGTCAGAAAATACACTGCCTCAAAACGCCATAAATTTATTAAATTCATTCACAAGCAAAATAAAATCCTTTAACATTGAAGATGATTTAAAATCAATCTCTCATACAAAAGATCCAAATGACAAAAATTAAACTGTTACAATACAACATACAAAGCCTAAAAAAAAGCGGTAACAAAGATCTGCTCGATATTTTCCTAGATAACAATCAAATCGATATAGCCATAATCTATGAAACATGGATAAGCGACAATGCTTGCTCCAGCCTTGCGAAATATAACTTCGTCCACAAAAGTCGTGCAGACGGTTTTGGTGGCGTGGGCATTTATATTAAAAAACATATTAAATTTAATTTACTAACTATATAATATATAGTATATATATAGTTATCTCCGATACGCTGGATTTCACTTATGAAGAATTTACCGCTTTCTTATGCTCCCGCAATCCAAATTCCGCTAAAGGCTACGACGATATATCATATCGCATGGTCCTAAATCTAAAAGAACACAATAAAAAAATCCTGTATCTCTCTCTACTGAAAATTTGGAAAGAAGGAAATATACCAGACGCCTGGAGGTATCTAAAAATAATCCCCATCCCAAAACAAATAGGCAATGCATCTGAAATATCTAACTACCGACCAATATGTTTGCTACCAGTGTTCTTAAAAATCATTGAAGGACTGATAAAAGGTCGAATGGATTCTCACATCAACGAAAATAACATTCTCCCAATCAGATCGTACGCCTTTCGAAAACACCACTCTACTGCAATGTGCATTAACAATCTAATTATCAACATATGTGCACTGCGTGAAAATAAAAAGCAAGTAGTAGCGGCCTGCCTAGACATAAGTAAAGCATTCGATTCCACCAAAAATGATTTACTAGAAAAAATTCTTCTCAACCTTAACTTCAATAAACAGATTGTTAATTGGATCTCAGACTTCCTGCAAAAGCGTTTTCTATGTTTGGATAAACAAAAACTCACAACAAATAAAGGCTTATGCCAAGGAAGTGGGCTAAGCCCAATATTATTCAACCTCTATACAACATCTTTACATCAAATAAACAATGACTCTTGTCTGCTATTCCAATTTGCAGACGACTTTTTTATTGTCTGTTACAATCAATACTGGCAATACGCTAAAAACACACTGAAAATCAAAACTAGTGAATTTTCAAATAAATGTAAAGACCTTGGCCTAAAATTGAATCCCAACAAATCAAAGGTAATTCATTTCAACAGGAAAAAAAGAGATTTAAACATTGACCTAAATGGCACTACAATCGAACAAGTTGACAAAATTAAATATCTAGGACGCATAATAGCAGCCAATAACTCTACCACACAACACATTAACCACATAATTACCAAAGTAAACAGAACTTGCAATTTTCTTCAAATACTTAGCGGCTGTAAGTTTGGAATTCATCCAAGTAAAGCCATCCAATTTTTTAAAGCTTTTACACGATCAAAAGTTGAATACGCAGCTTCATCCTTTGCTAATATCACAAAAACAGCTAAAACAAAACTTCAAACGGTCCTAAACGCTAACTTGAGAAGATGCCTAGGCCTAATCAAATCTACCCCTATACACGTAATTTATCATATGGCAGCAGAAATGCCTCCGAATTACCGTTTTATCCTCAATACGGCAAAAGAAATCGCAAAATGTTTCGCCTTTCAAATGCCCATGGCAGATTTTCTAACAAATCACCCAGATTTAAAAACGAGCTACTGCGAAGTATTTCGTAAATTTAGAAACATTTGGCATAACATTGAACCTATCACAAATGTTATTCTAGACACCAAAAAAATCTCCCTGGATCTTGACTTTTTTAAAAAAGCCTATAACAAAAAAAGCGAAGCAAGTGACTCAATCACAAAACAACTCGTTCAAGAAAAACTAAAATACGTATCCAACAAAAACTTCGAAATCATTTTTACAGATGGTTCAGTTAAAGACGGTAAAGTAGGAATAGCCTTCCTTCACGAAGCAAGCACCACAACTAAAAATTTTGTAATCGAATCTACTATGTCATCAACTTCAGCTGAACTTCTGGCTATGAAAACTGCTTTAGACTTTGACTTAAAAAAAAATTTTCAAAAAATAGCCATTCTTACAGACAGCAAAGGTGGCGCTCAATGTCTCAAAAAAATAACATCAAACAATTTCATTGCACATAATATAATTCAAAAAATAAACAACAGTCATATTCAATCACTCGAAATCCACTACATTCCGGGTCACAAAAACATCAAACAAAACGAAGAAGTAGACAAAGCAGCTAAATCTGCACTACTAAACGGTGAAAAACTAACCTGCAAACTTACACTAAAAGACACCATAAATAAAATAAAAACACAGCTATGGACAGAATAGCAAGATGAATACATCAGCAAAACACTAAACAAAGGAAAAGATTATGGTCAACTTTTTCCATCTTTAATCACAATCCCCTGGTTTAAAAGTAAAAACGTGAATCTCACCACCGTAGAAATCAAGCAACTCAACAGACTACTCACAGGCCACTCTATGTGTAAGCAATCGCTTGCAAAAATGAAAATTTACCCAGATGAAAACTGCGACAGCTGTCAAGTACCAGAAAGTGCCAACCACATCTTATTTAACTGTCAAAAATTCAACAACACAAGAAACACTTACACAAAACTTCAACAATATAATAATTTCAATGACTTTTACAAAAACGAAAACACGCTAAACTACAAAATAATAAGTGATTTTCTCAAAAAAGTATCCATCTTTTTATAAAACTTATGAAAATAAACTATCAATAAAATAGCACATATAATCATTAATTGGTGGTGGCGTTATAACTCTACGAGTGTGGCCAAATAAATCTCTAATCCTGTACACCATCGTGTATAGCAGACAGAGTAACTCTAAATCCCCCAAAAAAAAAAAAAAAAAAAAAAAAAAGAAAGAGCCAAATTTGGAATTTATAGGTGTTGAAGTTAGCCTTAATGATACTAAGTGCCTTCTGATTGTTGCTTACTGTCCTCCTAATAAATTTCGTGATGAAAATATAGTTGAATTCGAAGAAACATTAATGATGCTAAATACAAAATATGACACAATCCTCATTGGAGGTGATTTTAATGTAAACATTCTTAACAATAATAATTCATCTAATCTGTTCAAATATCTATGTAATAAAACTTGTTTTTCAATAGTTAACACTTTAATGCCGACTTGTTTTCAGTCCCAAACTAACCCTTCATTGATAGATGTTTTTCTTCTTAGTTCCAGCAATCAGTTGTCGAATTTTGAGCAAATTACTTCCACTTCGGACTTCACTCATGACTTTTTATTTTGTTCAATCCCTCTGGTTTGTAATTATGACAAAACTTTTACTTTTAGGTCTTTCCGCAATATTTGTTATCCTAGCCTTTACCAAAGTTGTGCTGGCTTGAACGGGGATGAAATTTATTTTATACGAGATATTGATCATAAAGTATTTTTATTTAACAGCTTTATTTGTGAATTGTATAATAGATTTGTTCCGATTGTAACGAAACATTTACAACCTAAGCAATGTCCATGGTTCACTAATACAATAAAAACTCAAATATGCGAAAGGGAACGCTTTTTCAAACGATTCAAAAGAAATCTTCCGAATTATAATAAAATCCAATATACAATATCCAGGAATAAAGTTAATTCTTTAATTCGAGCAGCAAAAAGAAACTACGTTTGGAACAAACTAAATACTGGCTTAGACTCAAAGCAGCTGTGGAAAAACATTAAAGAATTAGGTATTGCAAGAAGCAAATCTAGTACTGGATGTGCCTTCAGTCCTGATGAAATGCGTGCAAGTATTGTGCCTATCAATATACAGCAAACTATGCCTGAAACCATTTCTTTCGAACCTGAGTGTGACGGTTGCTCTCGTTTGCGTGCGTAAATTCATCTGAGGTCCTTGTGGCTATTGAATCAGTTAAGTCTGATGCTTTAGGTACAGATGAAATCTGCCCTAAGTTTTTAAAGCTCATACTTCCTCTCATTGTGCCTTATATAACCCATATTTTTAATGCATGTATATTTAGTAGCCAATTTGTTGTTATATGGAAATCAGCAAGAGTTATACCCATACCAAAAAATACCACTCCGACTAGTCCGTCAGATTTTAGACCAATCGGTATTCTCCCTTTTTTGTCCAAAGTCCTCGAAAAACTTCTAGCGAATCAAATTCAAAATTTCATTATAGCGAATAAAACGCTAAGTGGCAGTCTGGTTTTCGTCAGAAGCATAGCTGTGAGTCAACCGTAATCAAGGTAACCTCAGATGCACGTTTAGCTTTGGACAGTGACAATATTTGCATAATGGTCATGTTGGACTTCTCAAAAGCATTTGACTGCGTCGATCATGCAAGCCTTTTAAGGAAGCTCAAACAAAAATTCAAATTTTCCTCTACGTCATTGAAGGTGATACGTAGCTACTTATGTGATAGGATGCTTACCATCGTCACTGACCAAGGTTTGTCTAGTCCAGTTTTAGCTAATTGCGGTGTGCCGCAGGGGTCGGTGCTAGGCCCTATGTTATTTTCACTTTTTATTAATGATCTGCCCGAGGTTGTAGTAAATTGTCACACTCATCTTTATGCTGACGATGTGCTTATACATATATTTATCCAGGCCCATAGGTCTTTCGGAAGACTGTGTTGCCAGATTAAACGAAGACTTATATAACATCCAAACATGGTCAATCTGCAACAAACTTAAGCTCAACCCTTCTAAGTGTGTAGGTATGATTTGTTCTAAGTATAATTTATCTGAAGAGGATTTTCCTTAAATGACATATCTATTCCGTACAAAAATAATTTAAAATACCTTGGATATACCATTAATCCGTCGTTAAGTTGCTGTGACGCTACTACGGCAACTATTAAACATATATATGCAGGCCTTAGAAGCCTTAGAACTTCAGCTTGGTCCTTGCATAGTTATATGAAAATGCATCTAGTAAAAAGTTTATTAGTGCCATATTTTACTTTTATTTGCTCGGTTTACCCTGGCGCTGATTTTGCTTGCAAACGTAAATTAAATGTGACCTTCAATGGTTGTATTAGATTTATTTTTGGTATACCTAGGTATAATAGTGTATCCCATCTCAAAAAAACTGTTCTAGGCTTAGATCTTGAGCAATATTATAGATTTCGGAATATGGTTACATTGCACAACATTATTCATAATAATTGCCCTGAATACCTTTTTGAAATGGTTCGATTTGCACAGTCGCGAAGAGGTTCAAAATTAATTCTGCCACGGTACAGAAGTTTAGTTATGGAGCGCTCTTTCTTTGTCAATGCAATTCGACAGTGGAACGACCTTCCACATGAATTGCAAACAATTAGGTCACCGCCACAATTTCGTAAAAAACTATTTGAATTTTTAAATTAACTTCTTTTTTTTTCTCAATATTTTTGATTTAAGCTTATTTACTTTTGATTTAAATTTTTCCTACTTAGATTTTTCAATTCATATTTCACTGTATGTATTTATTTTTTATAGTTAAAGTCTCTTAATGCTAATTATAAGATATGTTCATCATCTTGTAGCATATTGTTAAAATCTATATAATAAATGAAATGAATGAATGAATGAAATGAATGTTTTTATATATTTCCTATGATAAAATGTTATTACGAAAATAACCGTGAAAAAAAGGTATGCAGAATGCAAGCAGGATTTGCAGAAAGTAATTTCGAATGTTGCTGTTATTTGCTTTGAAAATAGTACCGTAGAGTGGCTTGGCAATGATGAAAAAAAAAATGACAATTTCATTTTGGGGAAAAAAATCTCCTGACCGTGGAAAGCCTTGCTATAGCAATGAAAATTACGTTGATTGCTATCTATTACTTTGTTTATGCGACAGCTTTGTTCGTTTTACCGAGTACCGATCGGAAATCGTGCAAGAGTCAAATGCTGCCGCATAAGCTTATTTTGTGTTTATTGCGTGGACGTAAATGCAAAGAAAAAACAAATATGTATTATTATTATTATTATTTATTAGAAGAGTATAAAATACAAAACTAACAATTTCATTGCCTACTGACTACTACGACACACAAACAAATAGACGAAATAAAAGAAATTAATTAGAACAAAAAAAAAACCTTTAAAAAACTAAACTGCGATGAATGCGACGAAAATGTTTATTAAAATGATAAAAATTGACGGCATCTAGAATATCTACAGCAGTAAATTATATATCAACAAAGGACTCATCGAGCTGAGTGCACTAAAACTATCAGCGTCGAGATTGGTTAATCAAATTCTGAGGTATAAACGTGGAAAGATTCGCTATTTCTTAAATTTTTTCAAGTAATTCACTGATTAACTACCAAAGCCTTACTGTACCTATTCTAGATCCCGTCAACTTTTATCAATTGAATAAAACATTTTCATCTCATTCTTTCGCAGTTTCACTTCTACCGTGTGTGAACTGCACACATGTTTTTTTTTTTTTTTTGAAGTTCAAATATTCAAGAAAATTAAAAACGAAAATCTGGGGCCTACTCTGTAATTCGATTCGAAAGGAAATACTGTTGGAAAGCCAAATTCGATTCGGACGCAAATTCGTACTTTGTAACCTGTTTCGAACGGTATCCGTTGATTTTTTGAAAAAAGTATGCATCACTGTTTTAAAATGTCAAAAAATGTAAACAAAACAGTAAATGTAAATTGAATTGAATATAATTTAAAGAAAAAGGAAATAGGTATGTATTTTTAAAAATGGATTCGGTTGCATTGTGGATGGACGATGATATGGAAGATGAAAGAGTTCAGCGCAGATTGATTAGAGATCTCAATGACAAAAGGTAATAAAATAATATGCATATGCAGTGTTTTTGTAAATTTTTAACAAAACATATTTTTAGTTTCGTACAGAATTTCCGGTTGAACAAGGAATCATTTATTTACGTGTTAAATAGCATAGAGTAGTGTTGGCCATTTACCCTCCCGCGGTCACATTGCCCGTTTCGGGCCATCATTCGGCCCGCCATGCAGTTGATGAATTCTATGCGCTGATTCGCATGAAAATTGAATATGCGAGAAACCCAGTCGGAATCAAACGTGCAAAACCAAACCAAATGCAAACAAAAACATAATGTATTGGAAAGGCAATTTTTTAAGCATGTATTATTGAAATATTATTTAATTGTTGTAAAAAAATTCAATTTCATGGAAAAACAGTCACCGATATTGCGTCTGGCGTCATCACAAAATATTGAACCAGATATTGAAAGTTTTATTTTGAGTAAACTCTGTTAATATGTTTGTATAACATACATATGTTTACATAATATGTATAAGATTTATGAAATGTTTTCTTTTTGTTGTTAAATAAAATACAATTATTTTATATGCCAACATTTATCTTTATTTATTAACATCAGTGACGCACGAATTTCTACTGGGTCATTTTTTCTATACGTGGAAAAGACAAAACACATTTATTTTCATTTTTTTTTCGCTGGAAATTCTTCACACATTTGTACACATACTAGCGCGAAATGTTTGTTGTAAACGTCAGCGCGCTGTCGACTTTTGGGCACCGCAGCTGGCCATCCCTAGCATAGAGCATGAGCTAAAAGTACCCCAGAGATGCACAGCAATTTCACCCATAGTGAAGCTCTCTGCGGCATTAAAATTTTTAGCACAAGGTGACTACCAACACCAAATTGGGTAGGACCGCAGTGTAGGAATGGCACAACAGACTATCTCCACCTGCTTGTTTGAAGTATGTAGTGCAATACAAAAAGTGCTTTGTCCAAAGCATATCAATTTTAAAATGTCTGCGATAGAGAAAAGAGAAGCGAAAAGGTAATATAATACTTTATTTTGAAATTTTTCATTGCATTATACTAAAAATATTTTATAAATTAAAAGGTAGTTCTATGAAATGTCCGGCGTACCAGGAGTAATTGGAGTGGTAGATGGCACTCACATTCAAGTGATAAGGCCAGTCAGAAACCAGCATTTGTACTTCAACAGGAAGTTAAAACATAGTATAAATGCTATGGTTGTAAGTTGCTCCCTTATTCCACAATATTTTTGTTTCCAATAAACTAATGCGAATGATTTTAGATTTGTGATCACAAAATGAATATCAAGGCGGTCAATGGTCGGTTTAGTGGTGCATGTCACGACTCACATGTGTGGAGTCTGTGTGGAGAAAGACGGTATTTAAGGGAGCAATATGAAAACGGCGACAAAGGAACATGTATCCTAGGTAAGATGGTTTTTAATTCGATTTTACGAAAAATTAAATCACTGGCATATTATTATCTTCAAGGTGATTCTGGATATCCATTGGAACCATGGACTTTAATTCCATATAGAAATGCTTCCGAAAACTCTCCTGAATCCCTTTTCAATCAAAAATTTTCAAAAGCAAGGCGGATTACTAAAAGGAAGATTCCGTTTCCTTTTATCTGCCAGGGAACTGCATTATGCTCCAGAAAAAGCATAGAAAATATTAAACGTATGCTGTGCATTGCATAATATTTGCATGCTTTATAACGTTGAACAACCTGCGGATGTCTCAATCGAAGAAGAAGAAGTATCTTCTACTTTCAATAGCGACTATTGCAAAAATCCCGTAAAATAATATCGTCGCCAGACCGCCTTACGCTATGTTGAAAACGCAAATTTAACAAATATTGCAAAAAATATTCGGAGTGAAATACGAAACAATATGCTAGCGTAGTGTTTGTAATTTATAAATAAAAAAATTTTATTTTCATTAAATCATTTCATTTATTTATTGGCTAAAAATATCTTATAAGTAACATAATATCAAAAAAGATTAAAATGAGATCAACTAAAAATAAAATTCAGGTAAATTGATCACTCGCTAAGATTAACATAAGTTTTAAAGGTTTAAAAAAGATTAACTAAAAAAAATCTGGTAAATTGATCACTCACTAAGATTAATATAAGTTTTAAAGTAATATACAGTAGGTAACGGATATAAGAAAGTCAAAAAATCCCGGGAATTTCTTTCTTATATCAGTTTTTTCTTATAGAAGTACCACATATATAAGAAAAAAATTTCCTATATACGTACTACGGATATAAGAAACTTTATGATGACATAAAGAAGGCGCGTATTTTCAATTTTGACCAAAGAACGAAAATTACGATTTGAAAAAATTTCTAATAAGCGTTATATTTTTCTTAAGATTTTTCATATTGGTGCTTGGAAAAAGCTTCCTTTTATGCGTTTTTTTCTTATATAGATTGTTTTTTACCTCAAAGCATTGAGAAAAAATGCGGTGCTTACGAAAATGTTTCTTATAAGCGTTCCTTTCTTATAAGCATTGTGCTTATATCCGTTACGTACTGTAATAAAAAAAAGGTTTAAATAAGATCAACTAAAAATTAAATTCAGGTAAATTGATCACTCGCTAAAAATAACATTACTTTTAAAGTATCGTTTTTAAACATTGTTTTTTGTGCAACAGAGGAACATCTAACTCCTGCGTTTTTCACTATCTTTTCTCTTATTATACTCAAATTTTTCCCTGGCGAGCTTGTATTTTTTTCCGTCAGCTTAAATTTTTTCTCTTCCAGATCATTTTTCTTGAGTATCGAGATAAACTTTGCATATTTGAATTAATGTCCACCAAAATTTTTATAGAGTTCTCGTGGTATTTTATTTGGTTTTCTACCTGTTCTTCCAAGAGGTTCTGATTTCTATTTTTTGCACTAACAAAATGCCTTCGAGACGGTGTTCTGGTAGTGCTTGCTGCAAATACATTCTATATTGCATTTTCTTCTGCTATCACAGGCAAGTTTACTTCATGGCCAGTTTCTTCAACTAACCCGAAGTCCACTGTACCGTCCATGGCGTTGACAGCTTCGTCTATGGACAGTAACTGGCTGACCTCTTCTTCCAATGAACTGAGTGGACAGTACTTTGAAGGTCCACCACCAGTGCCAGAAATGCCAACTATATTTTTTCTTATCTTTGCCTTGATATGATTTTTATATCCGGCCAAACCTACAAATTATATATTTCTTATTATGCTGTAAACAATCGAAATATCACAAAGGCCTACCTTTTTCCACCCAGAAGCATCACGCAATGGTGGTCCCGCTGCATTGAGATCGTCTGTCAAGCGCGTCCACAGGTTGGTGGCGCAAACTCTTGCCGCTGGTGTTTTTACTTGACCTTTAGCCAAATCCGTGTTCTCCTTAAAAAAATCCATCAAAATTTAAAATTGGTGTTGTTTGGTGTTCATATTTTTATGCGTATGATTATTTTATTTAGAAATTTAATTAAAAACTTACATCCTCGCGGCAAATTGCTATCGAACAGAAATCCGAAAAGTAAACAAGTTTGACAGTTCCGTTCGAGTTGCTAAGTTCGGAAATTTTCGCATTTCCGAAAGGGGAAAAAATTCATTCGAAAATCGGATTGCAGAGTGGAGTTTATTCGAATACATTTACATTTCATGTCCGATTTGACAAGATAATTGAGAATTGCAAGAGAATGGGTTTTCTTCCTAAATCTTAAAAATATGAAAAAGAAAGATCTTTGCATTTAACAATTTTAGGTTCTCTGAAACGTTCTTGAATCGAAATACAGCCCACCCCCCTTGAATTCGAAACTGGCAGTCAGTTACCAAACTGTCTGCATATACGTTGAACCAATCAGATTTCATAATAAAACTAAATAGCTGACCTATACCAACATGTCTAAGGTCATCCAGGTCATCAAATAAAAACTAACCTAGTGTTTTGTGGCATTTTCTAGCAAGTGCGGGGCAGGAACAGAGAAAGTGTTTAATGTTTTCCTCTTCTTCCACATCTCCACAACTTCTATAGAAGTTAAAGGACCTAACACCTAATCTCTCCTTATGTCAGCCGATGAAGCAGTGGCCAGTTATAACTGCAACAACTGACGAGACACTATATGTAGTGCAGGATTTCAGTACTGAAGAACGCTTAGCGTCTTTTAATACTTAGGCAGTATTAAATTTTAATACAATTCTGGTGTAGTCATATACTTATGTAAGCCCAAAAGTATTAAAATTGAATCCAAAATTTCTAATCGTGCTCGGACCAGCAGTTTCCCTGAGTCTAATGGTGGCACAAGCTGTCATCCGTTTACCTAACAGGTCAAGAGAAACGAGATTAAAGGGGACTTCTAAGTCGTCAGTCAGTGTGGTTCTCAGAGCAACACTGACACACATGGAAGCAGCCCTCTGGACTCTCTGTAATTGTTTGTAATAGATGACCTTGTCTAAGATAGACCACCACACCACAATGTCATATAACAGAATCGGTCGAATGGCCGCTGTGCAGAGCCAGTGAATAATACGAGATGATAGCCCTCACATTCCACCTACCGCTTTTTTACAAGAGTATAGCGCTACCGTCGCTTTCCTAACTCTTTCTTCAACATTAATTTTCCAACTTAATTTCCTATCAAATTCCAGACCAAGATACCTTGCACTACCTTTAAAGGCAAGTCTACTCATAATTCTCAAATATTTTTCGCACTTTTCAGCATGATGTCGACTTATCAACATTGTTCGATCTCTGAACAGTTTTGGACTTTTTCAACATTTTCCGACTTTTCAAAGTTTTTCGACAAACATAATGAAACTTCATTTCATAGTTCACACATCACATCACATGGTTGAGGATAAACACGAATGGATTCTTTAAAGTCAACTTTAATACAAAATATTTTTCTTCTTGTGAATTTAGCTGGAGTTAAGAGGTTCAGATGTGCTTTGATTATCTACTTTTAAGTGATAGATATCTTTTTAAAGGATCACTCCCTATGGACTTTAAATTGTTATCTATTTATGTTTTTCATTGAGTTATCTAAAAACTGTTATGCACCGTTAAGTGTAGCAACTAAAATTCATTCTTTTGCCTCGTTAACCTAAACGACTATTACGCGAGTGGGTAGAAAGATTACGACGGATTTGCTTTCCACTGCGACAAGTATCTCGCTAATGCCATACATTCTATTTAAACAAACATTAGGAAGTTAAACAAGACCACGACACGAATTCTAAATTTTTTATGAATGAAAGGAAAAAATCTCTTGTTAACAAAACTCAAAAAAAAAAAGAAGATGCTTACACACACATATATGAATGCAAATTCGCTAAGGGTAAGCCAAATTTTAACACAGGTATCGTAAATGCTGGTAACATGCTCGACGCAAAAAAAAAGGGACTTACCAGCAAAGGCTCAAGGCTTTACAAACAATTTATCGCGAAAAAATTCAATCGTAAACAACGCAATCAAAAATTCATTCAAACAAAGTATTAACGATTATACTGGGGGATGCCTGTTCTCCAGAACAACTGCACAGTAAATCGAGAACTACAAAAATAAAACATTTATAAAAATTTGTAATCTTTTATTCAACAAAATTTGTGGAAGCTTTTGACTGACTGGTTTATTTATTTATAAAAACCATTGATATACAGTGTTGGAAAAAATAATAGGGACAAACGCAACAATTTATATATTATTGCATAATTTTTTCTGCTAAAATCTGTTTTTAATGGAATTGACTGTAAAGTATCGTTATCTAACAGGACTTAATTTAGCAATATTATTGAAGTATGAATGCGCACTCATTTTCCATGGAACCGCCATTGAATGTCCTTTGGCTGGAAAAAATAATAGGGACAAAAGTTAGTATTTAAAAAAATGAATACAGTTTTTTAAATATTGCTTACATAATTTTTAGTAGTCGGCTTTCAATACTGAATACGAATGTGGAATCAAAAGTTGGGTGGCGCATCTATTTAGAAATTTACTTAAAATTTTGAGATTTGTTGAAAAAACAAAAGCAAGAACACCAACAACAGCAACAGTTTCAACAATAACAACAATTAGAACAATAACATATTTGTTTGCGGTGGTATTTTTCACCAAAAAAAAAATAAAAATTTTAATAAAAAATTAAGCGATCCAATATTTCAAGTAAATTTCTAGAGCTCGTTAATTTTCCATCCTTAAAAAATCTGGTTGGCCATGAAAAACCAACTCAGAATAGCATACCATTTGAAAGGGCATAAAATGCGCTTTCTTATGTATTAATTAAAATGTTTGTAAAATAAAAATTTTTCCAAAAAATAAAGGTTTTTTAAAAAAAAGTTGACCCGAAATTTAGATAAATTGTCATATTTCGAAAACTTTCAAAAACTATAGCTGAAATTTAAAATTTTTATGAGCTTATATTATGGTTCATTAAATTATCTTTCATATGACATCCATATTTTGAAAGTCGATTCAGGGGTTCCCAAATTATGACGATTTCATTAAAAGCTATATCCCCGACTTCCGATGGCTATATCTCAGAAAATAGATGCGCCACGCAGTATTGAAAGCCGACTACTGTATAAAAATTATGTAAGCAATATTTAAAAAACTGTATTCATTCTTTTGAATAATAACTTTTGTCCCTATTATTTTTTCCAGCCAAAGGACATTCAATGGCGGTTCCATGGAAAATGAGTGCGCATTCATACTTGAATAATATTGCTAAATTAAGTCCTGTTAGATAACGATACTTTACAGTCAATTCCATTAAAAACAGATTTTAGCAAAAAAAATTATGCAATAATAAATAAATTGATGCGTTTGTCCCTATTTTTTTTCCAACACTGTATATAAGGCAAACGATTCCAGTGCTGCTTTTTCAAAGGCAGACGTTTTTGAGCACTTAAGGTGCATAGAATTAGGGATACATATATGTATTTATGTATTTAAAACTAATACCGTACCAATTTACAATATCTCGGAGAAAAAAAAAGATATCGATGTAATTCAAAGCGGGTTTTAAAGGGAAAAAGTAAAGCTTTTCAACTATATTATTAAATATATTCGGAAAAATCTGGTGTGCTTTAAACTAATACACGAATTTGACCAAAATCGACGATTTTGACCTATACAACCCTTGTATTTTAAAAGACCTACACGTCTGCCTCTTGAATTTTCAGTTTCTAAGGACAATATGGAAGACAACGAAGCTCTGGAGGAAAGCGATAAAAAGTTTAAGATATTAAAAGAAAATCGTCAACTGTATTTTTTATGTACTTCCTGTACTCTTCCGCTATACTGTAAACTGTTTCAACAAAAGCGAATAAAAGATGAAAAGAAAACAAACAGGTGCACCAAAAAAAATTCAATGTTGTAATTTACAATATTTCGCGGATTTTGTGACGCTTTTTTTGTAGGTAAAAACATGGAGAAAAAATGGTCTGGCGTGCGTCTGTTCACGAATGTATAAGGTAGTCAATCTGAAGGCAATAAATTTAATTTGCAAAAATATGAGGATACCATTTCTCATGCAAAGTTAGTAAAATTTTCTTCTTTTATCCTTGTAACCTTGTAAGTGATTCACATTTGCTCAAGGGTTGATATCACAAACTGTCTAATACGAGGCATTCCAAGCAACAGTTACCACTTACACGTAGTGTTCTTTTTTACTCCATACATAAAAATGTCGTTAATTTCAATGTACAATTTCATGAGTGTGAAATGTATTTTTTAACCAGAATAACCTCTTGGGGGTTTATCGCGTAGATAAAATGGGGCACCTATCATTTTTTAAGGGCTTTAGACGTCAAGGAGCGTTTACGAAAATAGATGATCGTTAATTGAATTAAAAGGAATGAGTAGAAATTTACAAAACAGGTAAAAAATTAAAGACACCTCATGTAGATAGAGTAACAAAGGTTCATATTTGCATGTACTTATGAGGAATTCTATAAATTTTCTGGTTTTAGACGTGCACAGATATCGGAAATTTAAAACTGAGGGCACACATCTGAAACCATTTTTAATCTATAGTTTGGACGTTTTTAAACAAACTGACCTAAATGATACCCCAATTTTATTTTTCTGCACACCATTTCCCCCTTCACCGACTAGTTTAATTGAAAACTTAATTCCTCTTTAAGTTGTTAACTTAAAATTATAAAATTTGGTACACATGTTGACAATTGATTGCACTTTCTAGTCATGATAAAAAAAATTTAATAATTTTATTTAATAAAAAAAGGTTTTATATCGATCGACCTGCGACAAAATCCCTTGCGCGCCATGCATTTGAACATAAAATACGCAATTGAGTTTGCAAAATTGCAAACACACAATATAATCGCACTTCCTTTGTATTTTATTTGGGAAAACTTATTTGTAGGAAAGGAAAATAGTCAAACTTGTTGTAGTGGTACTCACGCAACAAAAGCAACAACAAAATACGCTGCTCAAAATTTTTTTTTGAACAACTGCATACACAGTTGTTCGCATCAAGTTTTGATTCAGGAAAAATAAGGCTACACCAAAAATAATAAAAATCAACTGCGATCAGTAAAAAGGTCAGTCGTAAAATAGTATTTAAAGTGTGAAGTTCACCCTCAATCCCGACGACAAATAATATGGAGAAAATTTATAAGAACGGTGTGCTGAATGTTTTGAAGCAAAGGAAACAGTTGATACCATTAGGCCCTGAATGGAACGAAGAACACCAGCCAAGTGGAAAGAAATGCCCAGAAACAATTAAGGTCCACAAGAAGCAGCACGGTACCATTACATCTGTGGTTCTCCAACGATTCGTACAGGAGCCTGCAATGTAGGTAAGCAGCTACGTGGAAGGTGGGAGGCGGCAAGCAGACATCGTATTGGTGTATCCACCCGGCCATGGCAGTATCGTCATACACAGCTATGATATGGATTGTCTGGCGCCCGCAAAGTACCTCAACGACGTAGTAGTCGATTTTTACGCGCAGTGGGCTTGTTTAATTTTGTATGTAATAAGTATCTATTTTTTTCTATTGTTTAGAGTTAAGATGGCAACCCTATAACTTACTATCCTAACTTCAAAACCTATCCCTCATTTCCAATATACGACTCTCAAAAACTTACACTCATATAATATTCCAGTTACTACTCTCAAAAACTTACGCTTATTTAATATTCCAGTTACCTTTCCCACCTACGCTACACAGTATTAAGAGCTTTGACATAAACTCACTTGAGATCATACCGCTAAGGCATGTAGTACTTATATTTTGAAATTTATATTTCTATATTTCATTTTAATGTTCTAATTAAAAATATTATTACAATTTTACATATCATCTTTTTTTCTTAATTCGAGCTATCGAACAGGGCTCGGCAAAACTTTGTCATGAAGGAGTTGCGGGAGAGGACATACGCGTTGAGTGCCCACTTCTTCACAGCAAAGGACCTCCTAAACCGATCATACCTGATCGTGCCGATTTGCAATGGCAAGCACTGGTACACGATCACAGTTAGCCTTCCTAGAAAGCATAAAAGAGTACCAGCCGGCTTCCCAGTGATAGATTCATGCGCAACTACCCCTCGAGATGAAATCGTCAAAAAAATTCGAGCAGTCCTGTTAAGGCAATTCGAGAAAGCAGACTCTGGAGAAACTAGCGTGATCCGCGAAATGCCTACTTTCCACGCCCGGTGCCACAACAGCCGAACGTGACAGACTGTGGGCTGTTTATGTTAGAGAATATAGAAAGGTTTCTTCAACATCCAAAAATGTATTTCCAGGATAAGAGAAACGAAGCGAATTGATTTCCTGTCAGTGAAGCTGGGGGTAGGGTTGCCAGATTGGCTGGATTGGTCTGAATTGTCCAGATTTTTAATCCCAAGTCAAGAGTCCAGACATTCAGAAAAGTGTCCAGATAAAATTCGAACAAAGAAATAAAAAGACTAGGTACAAAAAACATCCGTTATCTGCGAACTGCTCGTAAAAATTTGACATTTCTCAAACAAAATATGTAAACAATGATGGCTTATGTATATACAGGCTATTATTGCATACGTAGTACATATATATGTATGAAAATCTATCAAAAACTGTGTATTCCAAACGAAAAAAATTGTGATATTTTTTTTCCAAATTTAAAAACGATGAAGTGAAAAACTTACGAAAATTGAATCGATTTATTTTTTCAATTTCGATAACCAACGCTTATTTTGAAAAAGTTCTTAGCCTTTTACATTGCTTGTACTCTAGAGAAAGAAATCGAATGTTGATAGATCTCATAAAGTCAGGACTCATTATAAAATTAAACTGTAGCGAAAACTGTCAATCATTTAACAACTTTTTAGAAACACCAAGAGGAAGCAAATTGCGAGAAGCAGTTCGATCTAATAATAAGTATTTATGGGCTTAATTTAACTTATTTAAAAAATGAATTTTTGTTCAAATTAAATATATGTGTATGTTTTTCTGACGCTCAGCTTGGGTTTTCTTTTTTGTCCAGACAAATCAAGATTTTTTAATTTAAGTGTCCAGAAAAATCCAGATAATTTATGTATATTTTTTTAAATGTCCAGGTGAAGCACAATTTGAATCTGGCAAGCCTAAGCGGGGGATAAGCGGAGTAAAATCAAAATGTTAATTCAAAATTTAGCCGGCAAATAAGGTCCCGCAGCTGACCCGAAACAGCCCAACGATGCCCGAACAAAACAAGCTTTTCCCCGGTCCAACGTAGCAGCAGCAGCAACAGCAGCTGCAGCGGTAGTAACTGTAGTAGCAATCTTAAAAGCAGCAACCACAACAACAATAAAGAAAACTGTAGCTGTGATACAAATAAAAACGACAACGCCAAAGTAACCATTGCCGAAATCAAGGATGCAGAAGAGGAGATACTATCGCTGTGCGGCAGCGAAAATCTTGGCACCGAAAATTCAGCAGTAGTGTCACCGGTTGTGCCAGCAGCTACGCCAGCAGAAGTGTCAGCAGCCTTACAGGCAGCGATAAGCAATCACAGAGGTCGCTACGGACGGCGGTACAAATGCCTGGTCAGAATAAATGATAACAAATTCTTGCTCCTCTACAACCGAAAAGGGGAATGTTATTCCGTTGTCCCCAAGAAGGGATGAAATGTGACGACGACGGATAAGTTAGTAAATTGCCTTAATAAAAATCGTATTTTTCAAAACTACATAAATCAGACATTCAGAAGCACACAATAAATCTTCTTCTTCTTCTAATACTTATAAAAGTCAATTTCTGTTCGTTGTCCGTCTATAACTTCAAAACTACTGCACGGATCGCCTTGAAACTTTGCACAGTGCTTGAGCGCGTGCCTCTAA
Source organism: Meiosimyza platycephala (assembly GCA_963662105.1). Taxonomy (NCBI): domain Eukaryota; kingdom Metazoa; phylum Arthropoda; class Insecta; order Diptera; family Lauxaniidae; genus Meiosimyza; species Meiosimyza platycephala. Next base: position 62,894,560 of record OY759211.1, on the reverse strand, counting down.
AGGTTATAGGCATGTTTTTTTTTATTTAGGGTGGCTCTCATACAAAAATATTTTTAAAATAGCATTTTCAGAAAGACCACTTAATAGAGTCACATGGAATTTACACCACGTAGTTTTTGTATTAAGGAGCATAGCTTAGGCTACAAAACTTTCACTTAAGTTACATATATAGGGTGGCCCTCACACAAAAAAAAGTTTTAAAATACCATTTTAACGAAGTCCGGTTTACCGATTCAGACCGAATTCACACTACGTAGCTCTTATATTATGAGACATAGCTAAGGCTACGAAACTCACACAAAAATATTTTTAAAATAACATTTTCATAAAGACCACTTAATAAATTCACATGTAATTTACACGACGTGTCTTTTATGTGATGAGGAATAGCTTTGGCTGTAAAACTTTCATTAAGGGTGCATATTTAGGGTGGTCCTCATACAAACATATTTTTAAAATATCATATATATCTAGAGGCACATACTTAGGGTGGCCCACATACAAAAGTATTTTTTAAATAGAATTTTCACGAAGATTTCATAATTATTTCTTAAATGTTTCTAATGGTCTACGGAAGGTTTTTGCAAAGTTTGGTTTAGAAAAATGGGCAGTGACGCACCTTCCAAAATCAAATTAATCATATCTCATCAAGTACTGGACGCAGATGAATGGGACTTGATATAAAAAGTCCTGGCAAAATAAGTTTCACTGGAAAATTGGGCTGTTTCGCTTATACATTCCATCGCATGAGTTCATATAACATCCGGAAAGGGCAGGACAACGTCTGCCGGGAAAGCTAGTACTTTATAAATAACCTTAATAACCGATTTTTGGTAGCCATTTTAACTTAAAAAAAAAGTTAAGTGGCCGACGACTAGTGCCACCGCCCTACATGTAAAAATTGCTTGTAGTTCCAATAAATTTTCCAGTTGTTTCCAGAAAATTGTACTGAACCATCTGTTATTTTTACTGAATTTACAGTAATTTTTACATACCTCTCAGTAATTTATATTGTGACACAGATTAAAATTTACTGATAACTGAAAGTAAAATTTCATGTGGATTACAGTATAATTTCATGCACATCCGATGAAAAATTACTAAGAATTCAGTAAAAATTACTGAGATTTTCTTTTTTATTTAGTTTTTAATGCAATGAATTCTAATTAACACTATAAAATATTTTTGGTTGGTATTGTTTTTATAAATAAATATATAATTAAAACTTATTTATAAAAGTAATGAGAAAATTCGTATTATTTGCTGGTAATTAATAACCCACCATCATTGCTCATAATTCCTGCATGACAAAGCATCATCACGATCAAACAACTTGCAAGAATTCATGCTGTACATGCAACCCCTTTCAATGATTTCATCTACTCCTTTAACGTTCGCTTGCAACCATCGGTCGCTTGCAATTCTGTTCAACGCGTCGCAACAAATAGCATGAGAGGTTTTTGCGCCGACACTTTTTCTTTTGGGTTTTTGCTCGTACAAAATATCTTTTTAGTTTTTGCTATGAACGTGTCATATACATATGTATATAAGTAATATTTTTCATCTTGCTAACAAGCGAAATTATCTTCTTTTGTTTCTTCCTTTATGAACAAATACCATGAAATATTTAAAACTGAATTCGTTATCATACATTTTTATATTACATACTAAAATCTATCTTATTTTTTTCTTAATATATTACTTGTATTATTTATCTTTAAAAGTGTATGGTTTGCTGCTCTACATCTTTGTTTCTAATAACATTTACAAATTAAATTTCCTTTTTATTCTCTTTGCAGCAGTACTGCAAGGTGGGCGGCATGTTCGCATCGAACGCTCGGGGTGCGGCCGTGCGGGCGTTTCTTTGGCGCGCGTTGTCCTGCACATTCTTTTAGAATATTTTAAAACGCGAGTGTGCTAAGGGGACGCCCATTAATTACGTGAGCTAAAATAGGGGGGAGGGGTCCGGCAAAATCTCATCAAGGGGGGAGGGGATCAAGGAAAACCTCACGTCAACTTTTTAATGCATAGAATTTACATCAAAAATTATAATTTAAATCTCACATGAGGGGGAAGGGGTCCCGCCATATCTCACCAAGGGAAGGGGGAGGTCCGAATTTTCAAAAAAACACCTCACGTAATTAATGGACATCCCCTAACGCGAGTTGAGGTGGCGTTCGTGCGGCCGTAGCCTTGTTTTGTTTGCATGTGCCCAAATTGCTGTGCTGCCAAACATCAAATATCCCATATTACAAAAAGCCTGTATTTTTTGTCTACGTGATGGGTAGAAATTTTTCGCTACCATCATTCTTGAACTTTGAAAAACAGCAGCAGCCATTTAGTTTTACTGAAAATTTTCTAAAAATTAACTTAACATGAACTTAAAATTAACTTAAATTGAACTAAAGTGTAAAGAAAGTGAAGAAGAAGTGCACTCTGTACACCTCATGACAAGTCCCTCAGTAGCTCAAGTGTTAGAGCGGCCGTCGCAAAATATGCAATTGCAATGCATGAACGGTCAGGGGTTCGAGTCCATGTACAGAATTAACCAAACTGGTCTGATGAGGCTATTGGTAATAGCCGAAACATGTCACCAATTACCAGGTTAAAAATTGTTCCATTTGTTATCTTTGTCATGTTTGTTGAAAAATAGCATTGATCAATAAGTAAAAATTTACAATATTGGTCTTTGCTTAATGACTGTAAGTTCGATTAAATAATCTTTAATTAATTTAAAATAACTTAAGAATAAATAGAAGTAAAAAAAAAAATGAAAGTCCATTTTGGATTGAAAAGAAGGAAATATAAAAGAAAAATAAAGTGTTTCCCGGCTGCATAACCAGAAGAGGCTTTTCCAGATTTTCGCCCGCCAGGTGAACAAATTACATAAATTATGGAGTGTGTGTTGCAATTTAATTTGTTACTGGATAAGCATTTGATTAGATTAAGTTTGGCTGAAAGTGATGAATTCAAGAACTTTATATGATTGTTCCATTTGTATCGCTTGTTAAAAATAATTCCTAAAATTCTTAAATTTTCTACTTCTTCAAACTGTAAGTTATTAGTTGTTATTTTACAGGAACAGTTATGTTTTCGAGAGAAGTGTATATGTTTGCATTTCGATGTTGAAAGAATCGCTCCAGAGTAATTACACCAATCAACAATGTCTAGAAAGAGTTTATTCATATTAATGATTCCTTTTTCTGTTAAGATTAATAATTAGATGAAAATTATCGGCATATGCGCAGTAATTTATCTTTTTGTGTCTGGGTATACACTCTAAGAAATCGAAACATCGATGTGTGGAATCGCTATATTAATTATACTAAAATCACATAATTTAATTGGTTTTAATACTATTACTTTTGTAGTATAATTACACTACTCGACAAATTTTTGCAAAATATTATTGCGGCAAATAAAAACCACAATTCCTATAGGAAAATTTCCCGCTGAATCCGAAAATCATAATGGTTTTGCTGGATCAGGTCTGGTTTTCGAGATAATAGGCAAAAACCAAAAACATGAACTGTCCCGGTAGGTAACGCCATATAGGCTCGATTAAAAACGTTATTTTACATGATACTCATTCAAAATTTTTTTATATTATAAAGATCACGAAAAAAATTTTGGAGTAATATATGTCACAACAGCACCACTAGTTTGGTCACTACGGCTTAAAACAGGTCAACAAAAACGATTTTTTGGATTTTTTTTGAAAAATTTAAACTTTGGCATCTTATAACTCGAAAAAAATCTTTTGAACTCAAAAAGTTAGCTATTCTATCTTGTAGTATGTTGAAATATAAAAATTTTAAATACAATATGTTTATATTTTGGCTTCATTTCATAAAAGTTATTTTAAAAAAACTAAAACAATGTAAGAGTCAATTTCATACATTTTTGTTTAAACAGTTGGCATTTTATTAAAATTTATTTGAAAAAAAAAAAAAAATTATTATAAGCAAAAATGTATGAAAAATGTATGAAATATTTAACATAACTTATATGAAATGAAGCCAGAACATAAACATATTATATTTAAAATTTTTATATTTCAACATACTACAAGATAGAATAGCTAACTTTTTGAGTTCAATAGATTTTTTTCGAGTTATAAGGTGCCAAAGTTGAATTTTTTTTTTGAAAAATTGCAAAAAATTTCATTTTTGTTGACCTGTTTTTAGCCGTAGCGACTATAGCGTGGTGCTATTGTTACATATATTACTTCAAAATTTCTGTCGTGATCTTTTCTTTTAGGAAACAAAAAAATTTGGTATAAGTATATGGCGTTACCTCCCGGGACAGTGCATGTTTTTGGTTTTTGGTCTTTAGCTCGAAAACCAGACCTGTTTCAGCAAAACCACTATGGTTTTCGGATTCAGCGAGAAATTTTCCTATAGGAATGTTGGTTTTTATTTGCCGCAACTTTTCTTGTCGAGTAGTGTTATTTATAATTATTCTTCAATAAATAATAATATTAAATTTACATCTCATGTGTTTCGATAAAAAATCAAAGTATTTAACACAAAATGTGTGTTTGTACATATAACGTGTAGTTTACAGGATTGGGAGTGTAAATTCACACGCATAATTTTTATTTGCATACTAAAAGTGAGAATTTTACACGGAAAAGTGTCGGTTACGAACATTGCTACGAACCTTGCCAAAAACATTGTTACGAACAGTTACGACCTACAGCGATCATCAATTGCAAAAAATTCTTGTTTAGAACGCACGTGTCAACTGTATAATAAAAAGTGAATAACTACTTAATAAAAAAATGTATTCATGTAATATTAATGTTCATGCAAACAGTAAAAGACTATTCGATTTTTTTAAGTCTTTCAAAATTTCAAGCATAGCTGGTATTGAGGAAAACGATTTAAACGCCGATACTGGATTAGCAACCATTTTTCAAAGAGGATCCAAGTCTTATTTTTCAAGTATTTGAGGTAAAATAAATTTGATTTTTCGTCCTTAGTTTTTAAACTAATAATAAATTTAATCTTATTTTTCAGTTTGGGACCACACTGGAAACCATTGAAAGAGTAAATCCAACCAATTCTCCGTGAATTGCAATTATTGGTATGAAAAATATTATTTATGTCAAGTAATTACAGTTAGTCCGCGGTACTAAAAAAACTATAAATATAAGCAAAATTAATAACATAATTAATAAGTTATCTCATATGGATAATTAATTTGTACTTTCATTTTAATAAAATAATAAACATTTAAAATAACAAGACTTTAATTAAAATAAGTTATACTCATTTACATTGATATTTTTTCATACATATGTACTTATAACTGAGTTAGCTTCATAATGTGCCAATTAACAGTATTTTTACACGCAATTTGTAGTCAACAACATCTTATATGTATTTCTTTACACAATTTCATATGAGAATTCACGGTGAAAATGTAAAATTTGTTTACACACTTTTTATAGTTTATTGTAAGCTATGAGGAATAGAATAACTGATATTTGTGATCCTTGAGGAGTTTGAGAGGTTATTGCCAATTCTTACTATGATTATAAAGTTCAGAATGTAACGCACTATTTTTGGACCAAGTTTCCAAGCAAGGAGCTGATCTTTTATTGTATGGACGCCGATCTTGTCGAATGCTTTTTCGAAGTCAAGAGACACTATTGAAATGTGTTTCTGAAATGCTAGGCTATTTGCAATTTGATATTCTATGTAAAGTAGGGTTTATTTGCCTTTTCTGAAGCCCATTTGGTGGTTATCGATTAGATTGTGAGAGACAAACCACCAGAGTCTGTTCGCAATTATTTTGTCTAGTAATTTAGATATAGATATATATTTAGATATATAGCGAAATAGGTCTATATGAGGTCTGTACGAGCCGGATTTTGTGGTAAAAAATAAAAAGTGTCAAAAGTGAGTTTCTAGTCTCGTTGCCTACGATTTTGACAGTCTTCAATTTTTAGCCACAAGAAATTTGTCTGGGTGAAAAATGAAACTCTTTCTTGGAGGGGAAGTGATCAGCTGTTTCCTTACTCTGATTTTTTCATTCTCAACCAACACATTTTTTCTGGATGGTACACTTTTTCTGGTAAAATATTTATAAATATTTACCTATTTTTTCCGGCTCGTACAAACCTATGATTTCACCTCAGTGTAGTTGGGTTGGGGCTTTAAAATTGGAATAACTAGGCTGGCTTTGTATGATTGTGGAATGTAGTTCATAAAAATGTTATTGTAATGATTTAAAAGGCATTGTTTAGTTTCATATGAAAGGTTTCTAATCCTTGGGTAAGAAATTCTGTTTAAGCCCAGAGTACGACCCTTTAATTTGGTTAACGCTGACACAAATTCAATGTAGGTAATGTCCTTTTCGATTGTAAGCGCTCCATCTGATGGTTCGTGATATTTACAGTCATTTATTATTTTGGAAATTTGTAGGAAATTGGATGCCAAAAATTACAAAATTCATTGGTAATTGATCTATTAGAAGTGGACTAGGAGGGTTTGAAGGAATTATATAATTGATGCTTTGAGTGGTCTTATATCCGCAGAATCTTCTTATATTGCTCCAAATTTTACCTATAGGTGTTGAGGGATTAATTTCTGAAGTGAAGTCGTATACTGATGCTCTTTTAGCAATTTTGATTTCGCGTTTGAGTAAAGCGTTAGGTTTTTTATATTTAATAAAGTTTTCATTGGTCAAATTGCGTTCCAATGTTTATTTTTCTTTTTTTTAGATTTACGAGTTTATTATTCCACCACGGGACGGAGCGGTTATGTGTGTTTTTTTGAAGATTGTGGAATTGATTTATGAGCAGATTGTAGGATGATTCTGTTAATATTGTCTGCTTCTTTATTAATGTTGATGCTTGGAGGGTATTATGTATTGAAGAATTTTGATGTTTCTGAAGAATGTGGCCAGTCAGCTGGTTTAAGATTGAATTTAGGTTTATCGAATAGAGTATTTTGATTATGGTGAGGAAATAATGTAACGATAATAGGAAAATGATCATTACCCGAGAGGTCTTTGTCCGTTTGCCATAGAGATTGCATTCCTATAAGTGACCAATCATCGAGAAGAATATAATTTGATTGGCATATAAACTTTTGTAAAGTTGTACCTTTGCGTATTAGATGGTATATTGAGAACATTGTATAGGTTATTGTAGGTGAATCTGTTTTGTGGAGGGATGTATGCTGATATAACAGAAAATTTAATTTTAATGTAATGATTTATGGACTAACAGCGAAATGCCGCCGTATGAAGTTGTGGAAGTGATTCTTAAAAAGCTATTATTTTGGGATTGTGTTGCTTAATTAGAATTAATAGTTCATTATAGATATTTAAATAACCTCTAATGTTCCATTGGATAATAATAAGTGACATTTTCATTTGTAAGAGAAATATAAGTAAAATAATAAAATGATTTACTAATTTAATATACTGGTTGTTGGTATTTATTACTCTAGTGACATAGAATCAGTAGAGTCAGCGTCGTCAAGTTGAGTTGATTTAGTTTGATGCATCAATTTATTGCTGTTGTTAGAAATAATTTTTCTTTTCAATTTAGCTCTAGTTTTGTTGGAAGTGTTCTTTGGTAGTATTTTTACCTTCGTCTCGTTTAACCGTTGAGTTTTGACTTCACGTGCCACTTGGTTTATTTTTGGGGTCTGAGAGAATATCGACATAATTAACAGGATTTCGTGAATGTAATTTATGTTGAGTGGAGTCGGTGCTGTGAGTGACATTTTGAATTTCGGTTGCAAGAGTTAAAGTTTGGTTGCAGTTGTTGAGTATATGGTATGGTAGGTGTTGAAACGACATTGCGGCTTTGACGCGAACGCTGGAAAACAATGGACCATTATATTGATTACGTTCTTTGTATATTGTAATTGCACTGTTCCTATTAATTTTGTTGAGTCTGAAAATGGCTTGGATTTCCTTCTCTTTCATGAATATAGGGCATTTTTTGTCAAAAGTATTGTGGTTGTGTTGTAATTTAAGCAATTTTTTGGATTATTGCATTCTTCGTTAAGGTCAATGTTAATATGGTATTTGTTGGAACAGTTTGAGCATATTTTTTCATTTTTGCATAGCTTACCAATGTGACCATAACGTTGGCAGTTGTTACATCGGAGAGGATGGGGTATATATGGCCGAATTTTGATTTTCTTATAACCGATTGAAATGTCGGATGGTAGGTTCGGAATAGCAAAAGTGATAATTAATAGTTTCTTGAAGTTCATTAGTAGTTGATTTTTTTAAAATTTTCTTCATTTCAGTTATATTTTGGTAGCTCAGCTCAGTGAGAATTTCTTGCTCGGTCATACCTCGGAGGTCATTGGAGTATATTACACCCTTCGAATGATTTAAAAAGGAGTGCGCAGTAATTTCAATAGAGATGATAGAAGATACTGAAATTAGTTTGATTAACTTTTCAGCTTGCATACAATCTTTTGTTTTTAACAGCATGGTTTCTCAATTTTTCGCATGTTTCGACTGTATTTCCAGCTGTATAATCTATCACTTTTTTTATTAGAAATGGTCAAACATTGGCTAGTGTATCAATGCTATTTTTTCTTGATATAACTAGATATTTGAGTCTACTGGTTTTATTTTTAAAAGATTTTGTTGAAACAAATTCTATCATTGGTTGGGAATTTGTAACCAACCTTGGTGGTATGTTAGGCGGAATCATTGTTTATAATTAGGGTTCCCGGCCCAGCTTAATTAAATGAAAATGGATATAAAAAATCAAATTTGTGTCTGGTTATTGTTAAATTAACGGTGAAATAAAGATTGTTATTGCACTGGCGACTGCACACGTCTAATGATGAACAATTGAAAGTACAAATGAACGTATGAACTGCGATGCGAAAATTACATTATTTAATATTTTTTAAAAATTTCTGAAAAATTTGAATTTTATTGAAAAAATATCAAGCTATTTGAAAAGCTTTTCAAAGCACACTGTGCAATAGTCTATTTCGGGTATTCTATTCCTTCCAGTTTATTTTTGAGGTGTGCTTATTCGTATTTTGAATATTATTTTCTGCTTGGATTGTGGTGCAATTGTTACTTTCTGCAGGATTTGTTTTTAATATTCGCGGACTTGCCAACTTTTGGCCGCAATTCCTCGATAAGCGACAGCATCAATTTGATTGGTGCATCAGGCCAAGTCTGCTTCTCTTTGCCTGTTTGTTCACTTTTTGGCAACACTATAGGTGAAAATATGTACGAGTTCATTGTAAGTCACTTTTTCATCTTGCAGGACTCTTTCAGCGACCTGGTGCATATGTTCTTCATTTGAAAAAGGCATATGATAGTATCTTTCAGTTGTTCTTTTGCAATAAGAACAATTCTATATGCTTCTTACCATTTTGAATACGCAAAAAAGTTCCAGGTGAGCAATTTACTTTTATTTGACTGGTATTTTCCATTTTTTAATTTAATTTTAAGATTAAGGTTTAGTTCTTGTGTTGTGTGGTTTTGTACGTTCCTGTAATTTTTACCTTTTTCCTCTCCCATTTTCTGATTCTCTCGTGTTTGGCAGTTTTACAGGACTAAGTTCAAAAAGCCTCGGATAAAGAACCCCTCAATGTTGACGACCACTGCAAACGAAAAAAGGACTATGATTTAAGGATATGCACCTGGAATATCCGGACCCTCAATAGGGAAGGTGCCTCTATCGAATTGGCGGATGCCCTCAAAAAAATTAAGGCTGATATCACCGCCATCCAGGAAATAAGATGGATAGGACAAGGTTGCTCTTACCAAACAAGTTGCGATATCTACTACAGCTGCCATACGGAGAGGCGCGAATTAGGATGCGGATTCGTTGTAAGCAAGAGACTTCGCCACCATATCTCCAGGTTTACACCTGTGAACGAAAGGTTGGCTACGATCCGCGTCAAAGCTCGATTCTTTAACATCAGCTTGATTTGCGCGCACGCCCCGACGGAGGAAAAGGACGATGTTGTCAAAGATGCCTTCTACGCGAGACTCGAGGAAGTATATGACCGCTGCCCGGCCCACGATGTTAAGATTGTACTCGGGGATTTCAACGGAAAGGTCGGAAGAGAAGGTATATTTGGCCCCACTGTCGGTCAGTTCAGCCTCCATGAGACCACCTCAAACAACGGTCTACGGCTGATTGACTTCGCCGCGGCGCGAAACATGGTAGTAAGTAGCACCAGATTTCAACACCTCGACATCCACAAGGCCACTTGGCTGTCCCCTGATCAGAAAACACAAAACCAAATCGATCATGTTGTGATCGACGGAAGGCATGCTTCCAGCGTGCTAGACGTTCGTACGTTCCGTGGAGTCAATATTGACTCCGATCACTATCTTGTTGCAGCCAAGATACGCATGCGGCTGTGCAATGCAAAGGATGTACGCTCTGGTACGCAACGAAAGCTGGACGTCGCTAAACTGCAATCACATCGGACGGCCGAAGCCTATTCCGCTCACCTCTCAGAACTGCTCCTTCAACCTGACTCTCTACCCGATGATGCCGGTGGACTTTGGGCGCATATTTCCCGCTCCATGCGCTCTGCCGCTGAGGAAGTAATTGGTTTCCGACGCCCACCTCCGCGAAATCAATGGTATGACCAGGAGTGTCGCGAAGCTACTGCAGTGAAAAACGCCGCATACAAAAGAACACTGCAGTCAGCCGCAACGCGAGCCGTACGCCAAAACTACCGGGAAAAGAAAAAGGAAGAGAGGCGCCTTTTCAGACGCAAGAAACGAGAGCAGGAAAGGCGTGAGCATGAGAAACTCGAAGTACTACGAGGCAGGAATGATGCTCGAAAATTTTACCAACAAGTCAAGCGTCTGACCCAAGGTTTCAAGCCCGGAGCATCTACCTGTAAAGATGAACACGGAAATCTGGTTACGGATACGCAAGGCACACTGAGATTATGGAGGGAACACTGTTCCAAGCTGCTTGCTGGCGATGACTCCACCAATCCCGCCTTTGGAGAAACTAACCCGATGCCACCAATCAACGACGATGGTGTGGACGTACCACCACCTAGCCATGACGCGGTACGAGTTGTGATACAGCGACTTAAGAACAACAAAGCGGCCGGTGCTGACGGCCTGCCTGCTGAATTGTTCAAGACCGGTGGCGATGAGCTGATAGGGTGCATGCATCAACTCATCTGCAAAATATGGCTAGCAGAAAGCATACCCGACGATTGGAATCTCAGTGTCCTTTGTCCTATACTGAAGAAAGGTGACCCTACAATTTGCGCAAACTACCGGGGAATCAGTCTTCTTGCCATCTCATACAAGGTCCTGTCGACCGTACTGTGTGAAAGACTTAAGCCGTTCGCCAACACACTGATTGGGCCTTATCAGTGCGGCTTTAGACCTGGTAAGTCCACCATAGACCAGATCTTCACACTACGTCGAATCCTGGAAAAAACCCACGAAAAACAGATCGATACCCATCATCTTTTTATCGATTTTAAGGCTGCTTTCGATAGCCCGATACGGGATTGCCTGTATGCCACCATGTCTGAGTTCGGTATACCTGCGAAGCTAGTGCGGCTTTGCAGAATGACGTTGAGCAACACATCCAGCTCCGTCAGGGTAGGAACGGACCTCTCCGAACCATTTGATACCGAACGAGGTTTCAGACAAGGCGATCCACTATCCTGCAACCTCTTCAACTTTTTGATAGAAGGGGTGTTGCGAAAAGCCAGTGTACATCGTAATGGCACTATTTTCTACAAAAGTGTCCAGCTCCTTGCATATGCCGATGATATTGATATCATTGGACGTTGTAAGCGAGATGTTACTGCTGCATTTTCTGCTATCGAAAAAGAATCAGCGAAGGTGGGTTTGACGGTGAACGAGGGCAAAACAAAGTATATGCTGTCCACAAGCAGGGAGACGCGGCGCATTGGATCCAACATTGCTGCGAACAGCTATACTTTCGAAGTTGTCAAGGAATTCACCTATCTTGGCACCGCCGTGAACACTCAAAACGATATCAGCTTGGAGATAAAGCGAAGACTCACTCTTGCTAATAGGTGTTACTACGGTCTCAGTAAGCAATTGAGTAGTAGAGACCTCTCTCGCCCGACAAAACTGACACTCTACAAGACGCTCATCTTACCCGTGCTACTCTACGGTGCAGAAGCATGGGTTGTGTCGCAGACCGATGCAGCCACACTTGGGGTGTTTGAGAGAAAAATTCTTCGCAAAATCTTCGGTCCTGTTCGCGTCGGCGACGACTACCGTATTCGAATGAACCATGAACTGTACGAGCTCTACAATGACATCGACATAGTCAAGCGCATCACTATCCTACGTCTGCGCTGGCTGGGACATGTTGTGCGTATGGACGAAGAAGCTCCGGCGAAAAAGGTGTTTGATGCGGAAGCCGCTGGGCGACGACGGAGAGGAAGACCATGCCTCCGATTGAAAGACCAAGCCGAAGAAACCCTATCCACGCTTGGTGTGCCTGATTGGAGAAGGCGCGCGCGAAGCAGAGGCGCCTGGAGAGAGCTTTTGAGGTCGGCCGTAACCCGGTAACGGGTTGTTATGGCCACCCAAGTAAGTAAGTAAGTAAGTTCAAAAAGTTCTGGAATGAATCTGTTATGTATGTATTCAAATATGAGATGAAACGGATATCCGGTAACTATCCGGTATCCGGCCAATCCTAATCCTATAACTAGCACCTATCCGGTCGAATACTGAATTTAAAACAAAAATATTTTTAGGTAATTAATTGCTTTATTTAGTTAGTATCATTTAAGAAATACAATCAGTAATCACAAGATAGTTCTACAACTTAGAAAATGAATAAGTACTCATAGTGCACTAAGGGCAAATTATAGTGAATGAATATTATCTGCATTAAGAGGTAGCAAGCGGTTTTGCTTGTCTTCGTAAATAAGGGCAACTTCAGAAAAAAGTCTTTCGCTGTACACAATTTTGTCAAATTTGGGTATTGTTTAATATTAGCTGCCCACCAAGAATAAAGAGCTAAACACAGTTGGGAGGTGCAATATCGTTCAGATTTTTCCTATACGTTTGAAAATTTATCGCAGAGAAATAGAACAAATTCAATTTTTTGATGCGATTTGACACAGAAGATAAATCGCACGTCCCAGTTGTGTTAGTGGCTAAGGGTCACAATTGCGATCAATTCGTACTGCGTTAAGATAAAAATCAATACAATAAGTCAATGAAGGAAACAATTGTTAACTTTACTTATCAAAGAAAAGACCTGAATTGGACCGAGTCCACCCGATCGTTAGCGAGCCGCTTAAGCAAGCGTGCTTCGTACGATGCACTATCCGGCTACAAGATTGGCCAAAAATCCGGTTTCCGGCTAAACTGCTGTCCGTTTCATCTCTAATTCAAATAACATAATAAATATTATTATTTTTTTGTTACTTAATAAAAAATTTTCGAACAGCTTTTGTTTCCATTATAACTTCGGAGGCGCTTTCCGAACTTAGGCAGTTTTATTTTAAAAAAAGATTACAACAAAAGACAATGAAACATTGTTACACATTTTATTTATAGAACCCTGTTGACGCCCTGGTCTCTGTTTGCCCTGTGACGCCACTGATTCCGAGATTGATGCCCATATTTCGAGAAAGTCTTGTCCATTCCTGTCCAGTTCGTCCGTATTTCTTGTTTTGGTCTCTAATCTCAGAAGAAATTTATAATCATATTCTTAAGGCACCTGCTTTCTCTGCAAATCGAAAGTTTAATTTTAAGTATATGGAACACAGATAAAACCATAAATTGATACATTTATATATATCGAGATTTGGTAATAATTAACAAATTGTATATTTGACATAGACAAAATAAATTTTTTTTTTCTTTTTTTTTATTCATTCATATTCACATATCGTTACCTGTCGGGAACGTGTGGGACCTATTTATGAAACAATGCCAAACAAGTTATGTACCTGGATCTCACACTACAATTGATGAACAGCTATTGGGCTTTCGTGGTCGTTGTCCATTCAAAATGTACATCCCAAATAAGCCAAATAAGTATGGTATAAAAATTCCGATGATATGCGATAGTACTACAAAGTATATGTTTAATGCAATTCCATACCTTGGAAAAACAACAAAAACTTGTGGCATGCCATTAGGAGAATATTATGTGAAGGAGTTATCACGGCCAATACATGGTACTAGTCGCAACATAACATGCGATAATTGGTTCACATCAGTTCCACTGGCAAAGAACTTACTGAAGGAGCCTTATAAGTTGACTATCGTAGGAACCATTAGATCCAACAAAAGAGAAATTCCGGAAGAAATGAAAAATTCACGCTCGCGAGAGGTTGGAACTACTATGTTCTGCTATAACGGACCATTAACTCTGCTGTCGTATAAGCCAAAACCTTCTAAAATGCTATATTTGCTATCTTCGTGCAATGAAGAAGGCACAATCAATGAAAGCAGTGGAAAGCCAGACATAATACTATATTATAATCAAACTAAATGCGGTGTCGACACATTCGACCAAATGTGTTCGTTGATGTCTTGCTCTAGGAAAACAAACAGGTGGCCTATGGCACTATTTTATGGAATGCTGAATATGGCATTTATAAACTCATACGTCATTTATTGTCATAATGTAATTTCAATTCCACAAAAACCGCTAAATAGGAAAGAGTACATGAAGAAACTTTCGACATCTCTAACAACGCCTTGGATGGAAAAAAGGCTTCAAATAGCCACCTTGTCAAAAAATTTGCGTAATAATATTCAAAATGCTATACCAAACAAAAGCGGAAGCGATAATGAAAGCAATGCAGATGAGCCTGCCTCCAAATAAAAAAGGTATTGTTCTTTCTGCCCATCAAAAATTCGTCGAATGTCCAAAATGGAATGTAGTATGTGCAAAAGAGCCATATGTAGCGAACACAAAACTTTAATATGTAATTCATGTTCCTAATTTTTTTTCAATTTAATTTTTTTGATTTCTTTTTATAAAAACATATATTAATAACTAATTGAAGAAAAAAAAATATATTTATTTTAGTATTTATTAGCAATCAAATAGTTCCTTACAGAGAAGACTGTATTTTTTTGTTATTTTTTTAAGATGTGTGAAATTTTGTATATAATAAAATAAATAAACATTTTTTTAAACAAATGTCTTTAAATTACAAAAAAATAGCTAAATATGTGATGCAGGTATATTATATGTAGCAATAATCGGATTAAATAATTATTAGAGGATTATTAATTCGACACGTCTTTCAGACGTATCGTTATCTTTTCACGCTATACAAATAACGTTATCTATCTAGGGTTAATATAGAAAGGCCCTAACTAACATTTTTGTTTCTTTACAGGAGAACGAAAAAACTTAATTAAAATTAATGTTTTGTAGTATTGAAGTGAGATTGTTTTTTTTTATTTGGTTGTAAATGCTTTGTTTTCAATCGTAGCACACACATTTTTATCAATATTATATTACTGGGTGGCCTACCGACATCTACAAAAAAAAAAACTCGATTTTGAAAAAAATGTTAGTTAGGGCCTTTCTATATTAAGGTAACGATATAATGTATAAAGTATTAGAAATATAATAATTTAACAAATTTTATATGAGAATAGTAGAAGAATTTTGTACAAATTTAACAAAGTAAAGCTAAATGCCACTTCAAAATTATATAACATAAAACCAAATCTTATGTGATGGGTGTTTAATGTGTGGTGAGTAATAATGATTAAAATTTTAAATATAGTAATAAACTAATTCAACAGTAAATTACAAAAATTAAAAAAAACAAAATATGTGCAAAACAATTTTTTAAAGGAAATTCAAGAAGAAGAAGAGAGTTATAACACTTTAACTTATTAGCCGTGTTTTATTCGCTTTGGTTAAACCTAAAAGTGAATAAAACGCAAAAGTTTAAACTTTTTTAATTCTGGTACTGACCACTAGGTGGCATGACAGTGTTCTGTTTTAAAATCAGAGCCGTTCTGATAGCCGGCAAAGTCGTATGGTTGAACGGGGCCTAGCACGGTAAGGGTCCTCACACATCATTACATATTTTTTTTTCCAAGAAATTGGTATCAATTGCTTTTGGACTGATTTATAGCGTCGCAGACGCTTATACCAATGTTTTTCTTTCGTTTTCCGAGAATAGAAAAAAACCAACGATAGAAGATGAAGAACAACTCTATTTGACGTTATGTATATTAAAAAAGAAAAATGAAAGCAGAATCAAAGCAGCGATTAATGACTATTGATTCATCTTTGTTTTTGTTTTTATTATGTGATTTTATTTTAATATTTGGGCCCAGCACTTACCGCAAGCATAAGGCCCCGTGTGACCTAAAACCGTAACTGCAAAGTTCAAGCAATGCTGCCAAAAAAATTTTATTATTTTAGGTTTGTGTCTAGAACTACTTGCTATGTGCGACATCTATTTTTCGAATTCAGCATAGCATAGACAAAAAAAGTTCAATCAATTGAACTAGAAATTGAGCTGGTTCACGAAGTTGTATGGAATTTTGGTTTAACCGAAACGAATAAAACACGGCTATTGAAACAAAAAAAAAAAAAGAATTACACAACAGATAAAAATCATTTCAAACATTATGATACACTATGCATCAATGACTCAATTTCATCAAGACTCAGCCTTAAAAGCCATGATCTTGTACTTCTTAGAAAAACACGTAGCGATCTCATTTATTTAATAATATTCGGAAGTTTATTAAATAATCTGCAGGACAATATTGGAAAACAGTTGCGGAAATATGTTGTTTGGAATGGTGGGATATTAACAACTATGCTATAGTTTACTCTGAGATTGTAGCTCTCAGAACTCCTACTACAAAGATATCAATTCTAAGGAAGAATATTGTAAGAACTTGGTAATAGTATAGGTGTCTCAGTGGTAGAATATTTAAAAATTTAAAAGATCCATGGAATGATGCAAACGGTTTCTGTTACAAATTATTCTTATTACACATTTTTGTAGAGTCAGTAACTGCCCTATTTTATTTTGTATGCTCCTCCCCAACAGGAAATTCCATATTGAATTTTTGAGTGAAAAATTCCATAATAGAATTTCTTGCTATCAAGTCCTTTATTAATTGTTGTACAAAAGGCATCCTCTGTGGACATACCTTGTCTAAAACCAGATTGCATTGAGCTCAAGAAGTTAGCTTTATTTAAAAAACTCAAAACACGTTTTTTGATTGCTTTTTCAAACACTTTAGATATTCCCGACAGGAGTGAAATCGGGCGATAATTACTTTTTTCTTTTGAGTCACCTGTTTTGAATAGGGGTATAACAATTGCACATTTTAATCTTTCAGGGTAATTTCCACTTAAAATGCTTTGATTGAAAATATACGCTAGAACATCAACAATATAAAAAGAAATGTTTTTCAACAACTGGTTTAAGATACCATCGCATCCACATGAGTTGGACCCATTTAGAGACATAATAATATTTAAAAGTTCTAAGGCCGATATCGACTCAAAATAAAAACTATTACTGTTTATTGTATCCCCTCTAAGGCTTGAAACAGTGGAGTTTCCAAAAGGATCAAGAAAATAATGTTGCATGGTTTGTGAAGTAATCATTAAAAATATTTGCAATTGTGGAGCAATCGGAAACTATTTCAGATCCGCTACTTAACACTAGAGGCTTATCATCTTTTACATTTCGACATAAAATGTTGTTTAATAACCTCCAATCTTGTTTGATGCTGCCACTACATTTTTCAAATTCAGCTTTGTAAAAGTTATTACGACATTCTGTAATTTCATTTCTCATTTTTTTATTCAAATTTTTATAACGAGACTTAAGCGACATATTGCTCGGGTGCTTTGACAGTTTTACACCTAATTTATTTTTCAATTTAATTTTATTTAAAATTTCTAGAGTAATCCAAGGTTTTAACCTTTTATCTTTATTCCTTGGTCTTATCACATAGGAAGAATCCAATATATGATTTTGAAGGCAATTAATAAAATTTTCATAGGCTAGTGACACATTCCCACTGGGCATTAAAATAATCTGCAGCTCTCGATGAATTTTCGAAAGCAATCAATAAGCATTTATGAAGCTCTTAATTTATACTAGAGTATTTATTCGCCACTTAAAAGAATAAAATTAAAATTTTCGATGAAAAATATTTATGAAGCCTTTCAAAACTGCAAATTAAGATGTTTACAAATACCAAAATTACTTAAAATTTTAAAAGTATTTATAAAGGTCTGAACGACGTCTTGTGAGAGGTTCTTAAAACGTCTGTAAATATTTATTTTCTGAAAATAGCTGAGGTTCTTATAAAGTCTTAACAAGCATTCGGAAGATCTTCATAAAACGTTTATAAATATTTTTGTATTCGAGAATTGAAATATTTATCAAAGTCTTTAAAAAGTGTTTGATAAAAGCTTTTTAATAAATGAAATTTAATTTTTACTTTAAGAGCTATAAGTTTTATTGAGGTCTTAAATTTCTGAGTTTTTAAATGCTCCATAAGAGCCAATATAATCTTCAACTCTTACGTGGATTTATAAAATACCTCCGTAAATATTAAAATTTATGGTTGAAAATACGGAGACAGTAACGTACGCAATTTAATACAAATTTGTAAATGACATTTACTATTATAAAAATTATAATTAATTTATGAGATGAACCTTTTTTAAAAAATTAAAGCTTTCAACCCGGGAGGTAGCGTTGCATTTTCGAAGTAATTTCTCCCACTTAATTTTTTTTTGCAAATGATAGTTTATGTACAGCTGAAAATGGCGATAGTTAGTGGAAATTTTAAAGCTATGAAAAAGGGGTAAAATCTTCTCATTCGGATATTTTCGGATATGAAATGGATGTATTTTCATCTCCTCTACAACATTGGCCCTGATAATTTTTTTTTGTCGCTTACTTTACGAGTTATTGAGCAAAATTATTTTTTCGGCATCTTTAATTGAACAATTTGTGGCACTAGACAAGCAGGGTGGAGCCTGGCGACCATTTTTATTACGTACATCACTAGCATTGTTGAATGAAATATAATTTAACTTTGCGAAAATGTGATATTGTTTACCCTACAAGTCAATACTAATTTTGAGCACTTGAATCGAAGCAATTTCCTCCCACTTATTTTTTTTTGCAAATGATAGTTTAAGTACAGCTGATACTCGAAATAAGCGTCAGTCGCCAGAATCGTGGTGAGCCTGGTTGTGAGAGCCCGACAAAAAAATTTTGCGCAATAACTCGGAAAGTAAGCCACAAGTAGAAAAATATGTTTTAAACAATGTTGTAGAGGAGATGAAAACACTTCTATTCCACATTTCCGTACGACAAGATTTGACCCCTTATTCATAGTATGAAATATCGCCCTCTGATGAATTCTTCAAGACTCAATTGAGAAAAAAATAAACGAAAAGTCACCCAAAATATGTTCATTCAAATTTGGGTGATAATTCATATTTCTATAAAGAAAACAGTCCATAAAGAAAGCTCAAAAGAGCTTCGTCCTTAATTTGCCTCTTGTTCATATGGTAACCCTACCAATGGACACAAAAGTATTTTAAATAAAAAATTTTAACATTTTAAAACTATGAAGTTTTATTAAGCCCTAAAGATAATCCTTAAGTTTTATGTACCTCTTATGGAGCTTTTTAGAAAATCCTTAAGTTTTATATGCTACTTATCGAGGAATTTAAAAAAATGGCGTCATCTGTCATTTTTTTCAAAACAAAAAATTGACAAAATTGCAACAACAACAAAAAATTAAAATGTTTTTGCTAAAAATGTAATTTATTCTGTACTAAATCTTTCTATTTTGACATGCTTTTATCGAAAAAATCATTTTAAGATATTTTCAGACATAAATATTTACGAAAAAACTGAAAAAAAATTTCCTACCAAGTATTTTATTTTCCTAAAAGGCAATATTTTCAAAGCGTGCTAAATTTACCGAACCAAAACCCCAAACTTCACGATAAATCTTTGCTCGCACGTAAATTTTGATCATTAATTGTGCCGAAATACATAATTATTTCTTGCATCATATTCAATTGTCATTTTAAATTTTCATTTGTTATTCTCCTTATTTAATTTGCAAATAGTATGTATAACAAAAACCAAATCTTTATTAAAACCTCGTTAAGATAAAATAAACCTCATTAAATTTTTTTTATTTAAAAAAATTGTGTATGGATTTATCAACATCTTGAAGAGGTTTTGAAAACGTCACAACTAACTCTCACATAAACCTCTTGAAGGGCTCCATAGAAGGTGCCTTAAATAGGATTTATTCTGTATTTTAAAACCTCTTTAGCGAATATTTTTAAGAGTTCTGCTCTTAAAAAATGGTTATATAGAACTCTTAAAGAGCCATATAAATGCAAAAATGTCTAGTGGGCTGTTCTCACTTGATACACATAAGTTAACATGTCACTCATTATATAATATTTGTGAATTAATTTTTGATAATAACTATCTATATAAATTTTGATAATTATACTAGATCAATTTGGTAATAATTACCTAATAATATATTGATTGAAACAAATATTTTTTTGTTGCAACAATTCACTTGTAATCATCAAATCATGTATTTGGCGGAAAAAAATATTGTTTTGTCAGTAACGTATACATTTAATAATATCGATTTAGGTAAAACCAATGAGAAAAGACCATCGTTACATCTTTATATTGGACACTGTTGGTATTTATACAATCATTTACATATATAATATACTTAACAGAAGGTGCTTACTAAACAGAAGATAATTAAGCAGTGTTTTACTAAAATATGTTGAGGTGCATAGTAATATCTACCAAAATTTATTAATACTTAATAAATATTTTGAAAATCTATCAACCAAATACATACATTTATTTGAAGGAAACATACATCTTACTCAGTGCGGTTTTGTTTTTTGGTACGAAGGGTGCAGGTAATTTTCCAAAATTTGCTCTACGCACCATTTATGTAAATAAAACCATAAAAAAAAACATTATTGAAACACTCTTGTAAAACGGTTTTGGTGCCTTAACTGATACTAACGCAATCGATACTTTCGATTTTTGAACATTTTAACACTAAAGTGTCTTCTTTTTCTTTTCATAAACTTCACAAACGAAATATAAAGGTCAGGAGAATAATGACCCAATAAAAGGGTCATCGTCAGATTGGATGCTGAAACCAGCCAATTACTGTTGATTAATCAACAATGACCAACACGCACGAATGGCCAGAATGTCAATAGATGAACTGTCAAATTGCCTGTACCATGATGTTCGAAAAGATTTTATTTACTTTTTATTTGTGTTTTATTTTTATGGTGACTGTTTTTATATTTGTAATTGAATTTGAGTTTGAGAGGCAGCTGAATAAACCTTTTTATGAGGCCATTGAGGTGTGCCTAAAAAAACTCTTTATGGGTGATTGGCGTCGCAAATACCCGGAGGTATGCAAACATACTGGCAATGAAAGGTAAAATAAAATTACCAATCGAAATACTTTAAGGCGAAGTGAAATGTTTTTTTTTAGGGATGAAATCGTATTTGGGGTTAAATTGAATGGTCGACACTTGCACATACAATAAAAAAAAGAAGTAGGGCAATTTTAACGGATATTGATATCTTACATTGTGCATGTAAGGAAGTGTTTTAGGATACTGTCAGGTTTTTTTTTTAATTTCAACAATGTTAACTGTCGCCGGAATCTAACTG
Organism: Meiosimyza platycephala; assembly: GCA_963662105.1. NCBI lineage: Eukaryota > Metazoa > Arthropoda > Insecta > Diptera > Lauxaniidae > Meiosimyza > Meiosimyza platycephala. The sequence continues at coordinate 62,872,856 of OY759211.1, read as the reverse complement.
TATGTATGTTACCGGCAAAACTAGTTTTTAGGCCAAACTAGTTCCGTTAAGCCTAAAGATGTGTAATGAAATTTTAATGCAAGAGCACTATGGTTAGTGAAGTCTACGACAGCAGCAAAGTCAGACAACAAAATTTGACAATTTCATTGTATACTTGGCAAGTTGTAAGTGAGGGTAATTGGCGGTTCAGGATTTACATCCTCCAATATGTCCAACAGCGGCTTCGCCGCAGTTCAGTCTATAATATAATCAACACTGGCTTCGCTATTCACAGTACCTTTACATTAAAATTAAATTGCATACTTCTAGACCTTCAAATAAACTAGTTTGGCCTAGGAAAAACTAGTTTACCCTAAGAACTAGTTTGGCCGGTAACATATACATAGCATACATGGTTAAAAATTTAAGTACAGTGGACCCCGCTTAATAGATCCCCGGTTAATTCAGTTCCCCGGAACTGACAGAGTCTCATTTCTACTTAAATTCTACTTAAAATAAATTAATATAAAATAAGGCTATACAATAAGTATTTCATCTAATGAGTTTTTAATAATGTACCCAAAATAGGTAAGTATTATTAAATGAATATATTAGACATATGCAGAGCAGCCAAAATAGAACGTAAAAAAGTCTTTTTCAGCAAAGCAAATAAGCACTTAAAAACGACAAAAAGCACAATAATAAGCACGAAAAACCTTTCATAAAAAACGAACAAATATTTTTAAACAAAAAGAATAGTTTATTTTAATACTTCTTTTAAACAGAGAATGTACACTCTAAAACATAAGTTAAAATTAATCAGAACAATGTATTCTCTTAAACATAGTAACAAACCAATTTCAGATAAAGTTTAATAAAAATATTCACGGTGTTCAAATCAATGCATTGGGAAAATTAAATAAATTATAAATTAATGTTAAAAAATATTATTAAGTGTTGCTGTGTGGTTGCGATTTTCATTTAGCAAGTGGGTATATTTTAAAAATGATCGCTCAACATCCGATGATGTTACTGGACAATATTTGAAAAGTGCAAGTTCTTCTGGTGAATATATATCAAGAAATTTATCCCTTGAATCAGTACCTTTATTAAGAATTTTATATATCGGTCACACTTTGTCGTTATTGACGTTTTTGAGCATTTTTTGAAACGAAATATCTCAGAAACTATAGGAGATAAGATAAAAAATTATATAATCATTTTTGTTAAGAAATGCTCTAGCTTTATAAAAAAAATTTAAATAAATGTGTTCAAACACTAATTTTTGTAATTAAAAATATTTTTCTCAAAATATTTTCAATACAACAGCTTTTGTTTTTTTTACTTTTTTATATGTTATTCCTCAATTAATCTTAAGATTGCATGTGCTTTCGTATCGAAATTCCCGCCATAACTTTGGAAACTACGAATTTTTTACTGATGATACGCACCAAGTTTTTTCAACATGAAATTCGATAAAAAAATTTTTTTTTGTTTAATTTTTTGTTTTTGTTTTTTGTAATGTTATTTACAATCAATCTTAAGAATGTATCTGCATTCAAAACGAAATTCCCGACATAACTTTGGAAAATATGATACAATTCTTACAATTAGACTGATGCGCGCCTTCATGAAAAACTCATATTTTCCAAACCTATGGAGAGAATTTTGATTTTCATTCTTAGATTTGATTGAAAATAACATAGCAAAAGAAAAAAATACAAAAAAAAAATTTTATGTCGAAATTTATGTTGAAAAAACATGATGCGCGGCATCAGTAAAAAAATCATAGTTTCCAAAGTTATGGCGATTATTTCGATATGAAAGCACATGCATTCTTAAGATTGATTGAGAAATAACATATAAAAAATTAAAATAAACAAAAGGTGTTATATTGAAAATATTTTGAGAAAAATTTTTTAATTAAGAAAGTTAATGTTAAAAGAAATTTATTTAAATTTTTCATTTTTGTTATAAAGTTATAGTATTTCTAAACAAAAATGATTAAATGGTTTTTTATCCTATCTCCTATAGTTTTTCAGTTATTTAACTTCAAAAAAGGTTCAAAAAGGTCAAAAAACACAAAGTGTGCGTTTAATAAAAGAATGTCCGATATGTTTAAAATTGTGGAATATCCTTTGTTTCTCTGAAGGACTTTTTTATATTTTTGTAAAAACTCGTTGCGATCCATACAAGCTAACAATTTTCGTATTTTTCTGACTATGCCAATACTTTCATTCAACTCAAATCCTTGAGTTTCAAGCTTTAGGATTGAATGTACTATTGGGAAAAAATTGCATTTAATGAAGGCGAGCCCGGCTTTTAATTTATTGGATTACAGTAGTTTTTTGGCTACGCGGATTGCTTCGGAATCATCGTCACTGAATTTTTCCGTTACAGCTTTAACTTCATCAAAATGGTCGCAAAAATAAATGGCTGCTTTCTACCAAGTACCCCATCGCGTTATTATTGCACTTGGAGGCAATGGTGTATTTGGAAACGCATTTTTGAATGCGTTACGACGAGATGGATCCTAGAATTTGTGTTAGGTTGAATACAAAATAATTTCACATAAAATAAAAAGTACAGTGAAACCTGGATAACTGGGATCTCCAAGGGACCAAAAATTTTTTCTCAAGAGGTTTCCCATTTACACAGTTTCCCAAATAACCATACTCAGACCGATAAAACGTGCATATTCAAATTCAAAATAACAAATTATATATAAAATTCCCTCTTATAGAGGTTATTTCTAAACGGTCCCAGTTATAGAGGGAAAAGTCCATGTTATAGAGGCAAAAACGCATTAAATCTTCAAAAATCAAATCCCAGATATAGATGTATTTTGATGGGACCTTGAAGTGAGTCTCACTAGTAGAGGTTTCCCACTTATGCAGATCCCGCTTAGCCAGGTTTCACTGTGGTTCTTACTTTTATATAAACTGATTTAACAGTTGATATTAGTATATTGACTTTTGGAAACTGAACGCGGATAAATTCGGCAATTTAATGCTGGCCATGTGCGAAACATTTTCGGATATAAAACTTGCATTGCACTAACAGCAACGCTGCATCCGTAACTAATAGCAACACTTTCCCATATTCAATGCAGTCGGCACATATGGTGAATAAATTCTTTTATAGTTTCCTTTATTTTCGGCATAATTTTACAAAAAAAAACACTGACAGCTTTTTGGTGAAATATTTTGCAATTGTCGTTTGGATGTGTTTAATTTTGGATATCAAAAGAAGTTGCTACTTAATTAAAAAAATGTATGTGATAGCCCACTACCCACTAGGCATTTTTGCATTTATTAGGCTCTTTAAGAGTTCTATATAACCATTTTTTAAGAGCAGAACTCTTAGAAATATTCGCTAAAGAGGTTTTAAAATACAGAATAAATCCTATTTAAGACCAAAAGGGCACCTTCTATGGAGCCCTTTAAGAGGTTTATGTGAGAGTTAGTTGTGACGTTTTCAAAACCTCTTCAAGATGTTAATAAATCCATACACCTAGAGGTCTATAAATAATTTGAGCACTTAAAATTATTTATCCACAATTTTTTTTTAAAAAAAATTTAATGAGGTTTATTTTATCTTAACGAGGTTTTAATAAAGATTTGGAGTTTGTTATGCATACTATTTGCAGTATAAATAAATTAAATAGATAAAAGGAGAATAACAAACGGAAATTTAAAATGACAATTGAATATGATGCAAGGAATAATTATGTATTTCGGCACAATTATAGATCAAAATTTACGTGCGAGCAAAGATTTATCGTGAAGTTTGGGGTTTTGGTTTGGAAAATTTAGAGCGCTTTGGAAATATTGCCTTTTAGGAAAATAAAATATTTGGGTGGACATTTTTTTTTAGTTTTTTCGTAAATATTTATGTCTGAAAATATCTTAAAATAATTTTTTCGATAAAAGCATGTCAAAATAGAAAAATTTAGTATAGGAAAAATCACATTTTTGGCAAAAACATTTTGATTTTTGGTTGTTGTTACAATTTTGTCAATTTTTTGTTTTGAAAAAAAATGACAGATGACGCCATTTTTTTAAATTCCTCGATAAATATCATATAAAACTTAAGATTTTCTCAAAAGCTCCATAAGATCCACATAAAACTTAAGGATTCTCTTTAGGGCTTAATAAAACTTCACAGTTTTAAATTGTTAAAATTTTTTTATTTAAAATACTTTTGAGTCCATTGGTAGGGTTACCATATGAACAAGAGGCAAATTAAGGACGAAGCTCTTTTGAGCTTTCTTTATGGGCTGTTTTCTTTATAGAAATATGAATTATCATCCAAGTTTGAATGAACATATTTTGGGTGATCTTTCGTTTATTTTTTCTCAATTGAGTCTTGAAGAATTTATCAGAGGGCGATATTTCATTTTCAAACGGCTAATTTTGATTAGTGGTACCAATCTACAAAATTTTGTAGCAATTTCGTAATTCAAAGATAAATTATGTTTCATTCGACAATGCTAGTGCTGTATGTAATAAATATAGTCGCCTGCCCGCACACTGGTGAAAAAAGAGTTTTTCTCAATAACTCGTAAAGTAAGCAAAAATAAATATATGAGGCGAAAACACATCGATTTTATACCCGAAAAATCTTCATGTGATAGGATTTCTTCAACTTTTGATAAAAATTTGCAATAAATAATGTATTTTAAACAAAAATAGTTATTTTAGGAGCAAAGTTCAGTTTTCATATTTGAACAAGTAAAATTTCCGTAAAATTTTCCATAAAAACAATATTTTTCACCAAAATACTTGCTATTGTTCGAAAATGGCGGTAGTTAGGGGAAATTTTGAAGCTATGAAAAAGGGGTAAAATTTTGTCATTCGGAAATTTTTAGGATATGAAATCGATGTATTTTCATCTCCTCTACAACATTGGCACTAATAATTTTTTTTTGTCGCTTACTTTCCGAGTTATTGAGCAAAATAATTTTTTTGGCATCTTTAATTGACCAATTTTTGGCCCTAGACAACCAGGGTGGAGGCTGGCGACCATTTTTATTACGTACATCACTAGCATTGTCGAATGAAATATAATTTAACTTTGCGAAAATGTGATATTGTTTACCCTACAAGTCAAAAATAGCGATACTAATTTTGGGCACTTGAATCAAGACCACCATAATAAATTTATCAAATTCCAAATAGTCCGGGAGGTAGCGTTGCATTTTTCGAAGCAATTTTCTCCCACTTATTTTTTTTCCAAATGATAGTTTAAGTACAGCTGATGCTCGAAATAATCGTCAGTTGCCAGAATCGTGGTGAGCCTGGTTGTGAGAGCCCGACAAAAAAATTTTGCGCAATAACTCGGAAAGTAAGCCACAAGTAGAAAAATATGTTTTAATCAATGTTGTAGAGGAGATGAAAACATATACATTTCATGCCTAAAAAATATCCGTTCGACAAAATTTGACCCCTTATTCATAGTTTGAATATTATTATTGACCATCTCCATTTTCGAAATAATACGGGTTTTATTGATAGTTTTAAATAGCCACTATTTGTTCAAATCTGAAATCCACAATATAAATAATTCTGGTAACTGACGTTTATTTCGAGTATCAGCTGTACATAAACTATCATTTGCAAACAAAATTAAGTGGGAGAAATTACTTCGAAAAATGCAACGCTACCTCCCGGACTAAAAGCTTTAGACCAACTCCATCTCAAACCATGCAGTCGGAGTGACCTCAAATTGCGGAATTGGTTGCCGATATGTTGTTTTTCAAAGTAATTAAGGAATTATACCGTTCATCGATTTGATTGAAAATTATTTTTTGCGAAGTTATGCCCATTTAAAGTTTTAGTGTCAGAGTTTGGAAAATCGTTGAAAATTGTTTCAAAATAGTCGCATTTTTATCCAATTCAAAATAATTAACTTTTGTCTTCTGATTCTAATAGAGCTTCTGATTTTCTGTCAGAATCTTGAAGAAATTTTGAAAATTGTTGAAAGCTGGCGGAGTTATAGCGCTTTTTCTAAAAAAAAAACAAGGCTGATTTTCTCTAAAACTCCAATTTTTTTTTCGGTTAAAGTTTTATTGTGGATTTGTATTAATATGATAAAAAAATGACATGAGTGTAATGCCTGTTAACCCATAGTTGAAGTCAGGAGATTTGTTTCCCCAAAATGAAAATGTCAATTTTTTTTTCATCATTGCCAAGCCACTCTATGATACTATTTTCAAAGCAAATAACAACAGCAACATTCCAAATTACTTTCTGCAAATCTTGCTTGCATTCTGTACGCAAATATAGCTATTTCACTGACTGTACTTTTGTGAGTTTTGAATGTTTTGTTTGCTTGACTTTGTCATCGAAAAAGCTATATGTGCTTACAATGTTTTTATATATTTCCTATGATAAAATGTTATTACGATAATAACGGTGAAAACAAGTGTGCCGAATAAGCAAAATGCTGCAGCAAGAAGCAAAAAGCATTTATACTCGCTCTGGACATATGCATGCAAAATGTATTATGAAAAGTTTTTTCCAAAAAAATTTGTTGCAAATTTTATGCTCTAAAATTTTTCAGTAAAAATCGTCGTATCCGTTCATAAGTTATAAGCTTTTGAAAAAATTTGATCCCCGAATTTCAATTGCTTATAACAACAACCACAACAAAAACAAAAAAAAATTATTTCACATTTTAATTTCTAGCACATACCACAATCTAAATAACAAAGTTTCATTAAAAAATTAGAATTTAGGGCTTAGAATTTTTTCTAAAGGGGAGCAGAGACTTTTTTTTTTGAACCGGTCTAATATATATGACACATATATAATTAAACACCAGTTTTGGGCTGCATTTAACCCAATAGGTGTTTTTGATTTCTTTTAATGAAATTAAATATGGTTTATTTTTGATGTCTAAATAAGTATAATTATAGAAGTTAAGTATGTTGTTGATTTTGTTGATATTCATTAAACCATTTTCTGTGAATTACCGAAAAAATTTTTTAAAGGCAAATGGCACTGCAACTTCTAAAACATCATGCATGATATCAACAGTTCCATTTTTAATGAAATTATAGTAGCGCAAGTTATTGAAAATGCTATTAAATTACAGTTTAGATCAGTGATGGCATTTTCGATACATTTGTACTTTTTTCGGTACATTTGCGTCCTGAAAAATCGTTGTCAGTACATTGGACAAGTTTTCAGTACGTTTGCCAAGTTTTTAGCACTTTTTAAGTACATTTTCCGTACATTTGGACAATTTATAATATTAACCTTTTTTTTCTGTTTTTTAGTAAATGAAAATAACCGCAATGAATAAATTTATAGTAATTACCTGTTATATTAATAAATAAACGCGCAATGTGTAGATTTTGTAATTAATTTAATGTGAAATATAACTAATTTTGTAAGGGTTTTTGAGATGGCAAAATTTTAGATATAAAATTAATAAATTTTAGAATAATTTCGTACATTTAAGGAAAATTGGGTGTTCAAGAACAAAAAGTACATTCGGGCTCTAAAAAGTACATTTGAAGTCTCGATTCAGTACATTTTCACAAAACCCAAATGCCATCACTGGTTTAGATCCTTCTGAATTGGAGTTTTTCAGATTTAATATACACATGTTGGAGTGAAAGCAGTTTTTCAGGAACCTACCTTGCTATGGTTTTTATTTCCGCGTGATTTAATTCAATAGTTCCTACTTGAAAATGATTTTGGAAAGCCAAATAAAGTTTTTCCACCTAAATTGTCGTGAGAAACTACTATCAGAGTTCCTTTCAGTATTTTGTCATTCACCAGAATTCCATCATTTTCTAAAAATGAAAGGTCATCAAAAATAGGTTTTCAAACAACAGTAATAATGTTTCTTTTATCAAGCCAATTAAATACCATTCAAAATTAGAGTAGCTGAAAGTAACTAAAGGAACAAATACGGTTAAGCACACAATCGAAATTGATTATAAGCAAAATATTTTCTTATGTGCTTTTGAATTCTCAGAATCAATATGTAATCAAAAAGTGACGCTCGGATCTGGTTTCGCAATCGGAAGTTGCGGATGTAGTTTTTCTAAAAATCAATATATGTCAGAAACGCTACAATATTGATTAAAAAATTTTTCGTAGTTTTCGAGATATTACGACTTTTCTGCAATTTGGACCGATTTTTTTTTCAAAAAAATTCGCTATTACTCTACAGTTTTATTAACATATTTATAAAGCTCAATTTATCCCCTTTAAAATGATATAACATTTTAACAAAATTTTTTGACATTAACCCTTTCTAATAGAAAAAAATTTACTTTTATTGGGAAGTTTGTGCTCCAAATTGCCGAAAATGCATCCGAAAGGCTTGATTTGTTATTGAAAGTTGTAGATATTAAAGAGACGAATAAAACCTCAACACCAGATGCAATAAAACTCAGTTTGCTTACGAGATATATCGATACATGAATCTATGTGCAAAATTCACACGTTCATTTCTCGAAAATTTGAGCCAAATTGAACAAACTAACCCAAATGGTTTTTTGTTTTGGCCTATATTTTCACCCCGCAGCGTCAGATCCGAGTAGACTTTTGCAAAAAAAAAAAATTTGTTCCACAGTGTAATTTTTTATTATAAGCTAAAAATAAAAGTTTATCAACGTTTTCGCCACGCAAATTTGAACGTGAGTCGGTATAAAGCTGACCTGCAGCGCTAAACAATTGTTCACTTGCAACGTTAGTCGGAGGGACAGATAGAAATTTTTTGTGCTTCTTTTTTCAGTTTCAAAAATGAACTTGAATGCCAATTGCTAAAAATACATCCATTCCTCAGAATAATAGATTCTTTAATGTGCATCTCAAACTCTATCTTCAAACTTAAAACTCAGCATGAGTTATTTGGCTGCATGGCCGTTGTGTCATGAGATTCCCAAAGATTATTTTCAATATATGTAGTTCTTATTGCTTTAACTTCACAACAAATGTCGTTTACATTAACTTTACAATATCACAAACTTTCTATTCCAAACTATTTCACTTTTACATATTTCGTGTGTTTCAGATTGGGGAATTTTACTTCGAAATTGCATTCAATTGAAATCTACGGCTTTGGCCAAACCTTCGGCCATTTTAAGGCCGAAGCCGAACGTAGGCCGAATGTCCGATTTTTAGGCTGAAGGTGGCCGAAGCCGAAACCTTCGGTCGGACCCTAGTATATATCAATATTAGAGCGGTTCAAAAAAACAATTTTTTGATATTTTCACGACAACCTATAAGGATTTTCATCAAATTTGAAAACTGGATTGCCGCCGCCTGTTTTTACCCATTTTCGAAAATATTGATTTAAAAAATGGTGCAAGCTAAAGAGGTTATCAAATTTTGCAACAAAGTGGGTATGCTTTTCGAACTACTATCGATCGAGGAATTAGAATCCGTGTTCAGTTGTTCTTCTTCTTCTTTTCTTATAAAAAAAATTAAAATTGCCCGGACAAAAATTAAAAAATGCAGATTTTCTATTTTCAAGTTGCAATAACTTGATATAATATTTTACCGCCGATCTAGTGGTACATTATTTTTAATGTACCTTTATTTGCTTAAGAGAAAATCGTAAGCCGCATATCAATATCTTATTTCAAAACCAAGATTTCAGCATTTTTCTAAATTAATATACCTGACATTCTTCGATTCGGCGTTGACATATTTACATATTAAGCTGATTCAAAATTTTTTTTTATTTCAAACAGCTATTATCGATCGAGGAACTTGAATCCGCGATTAGTTTTTCTTCGTCTTCTTGTTTTCCTGAACGTTTTTTTTTGATGCATCTGATATAAATGTACTCAATATGACAGGTAATATGACTCTGAAACAATACGTACTTAAATTGCAAAGTGATCGTAAGCTGTTTTAAGGATTATACCCAAAATAAAGATAAAGAATGCCAGATAGTTTCAGACGTAGAGTCATCCTCATCTAAAACTGAGATTGAAGAAGAATCCCAATTTACAATTATCTTCCAAAAAACCCAATGAAAAATATAAAAATAATGAATGAAGAAATCGGTGCAACTCTTGATAGACATGGCATAACTGACCACTGGAGCATTTGCAAACTCCGCTCAGGTACCAATCCAGGGTCAGAGTAAATCTACTATTCGCAGAGCAATTTTGTATTTTGTATTTGTATTTATTTCTTGACTATATAGTGGAACAAGATACAATTTCTTATAATTTCACCACTAGTAGCACACATAGCCAATTATTATTTAACAAATAAAACTTAAACTGTAATTACTTAGTCAATAAATATAAACTTAAAGTATATATAGCACTAACATATTCAAATGATCATAAATCCACATAAATTTTTACCTACAATAACAGCCTTCAGGATGTTCAGTATCACAGTTTATAATTAAAAATAACACACATTTATTTATCTAAAGTTACTGTTTACATAATACATAGAGACATAAATTAATAATACACATCGCATCAATTATTCTTCTAAAGAAACTTTCAATTTTAAATTTTCGATTTTAAATTTTATTGCATCAGAGAAAAATGTACGTGTAATTGCTTTTTAAAACTTATCGCGTTACCTATCGATCTCAAATATTGGGGAAGAGCATTCCACAGACGGATTGAATACAGGCAAGTCTCGGTTTAACGAACCTCCCTTTAACGAAAATCCGATCTAACGAATGGCCAAATTGCTTACATTGACTACCTTATATAACGAATGTTTAAGAATATTTAACTTCGATATTACGAATGATGAATGAAAAAACTTAAGTAAGTTAAAAATGTATAATCAAACCAAAAAAGAAAAAAAAAACAGTTGCAGGTACCGTTTGTTTTTTAAGCTTACTTAGATTTTTTGGCGTCAGTTCATTTTTTTGTCACATTTGAATCAAGTTTTATAAAAGTGTTGTCGTAGAAGTAATATGGGAAATAGAAAAAGAATTTCACTAGGTGAAAAAATAAAAATATTGGATGAGTGCAAACGGGGTGTAAGCCTAAGTGTAATTTTACAGAAATATGGAATTCCAAAATCTTCCATATGCACATTAAAGAAAGTGGAACATTAAATTACCTCTCACCTGAAAGAAACGAGCAATGGTACAAGAAATCGTCGCTCTCTTAAAAAGGGTGAGTATCCAAGGATGGAAGAGGAGCTCTACAATTGGTTTCTTAACCAAATAAAAAAAATATGTTCCAGTCAATGGAATTGCTTTAAAAATTAAAGCAACAGAAATACAAAAAAAGCTTTACGTTGGTGAATTCAACGCAAGTAATGGCTACTTAAAGAGTCCGGTGAGAAATTATCTTCAAGAGCAGATTTAGTGGAGCCATTTAAATAAGAGAACAAAATTTAATTAGTGATGCCATTTTCAATGCCGATGAAACGGGACTGTATTGGAAGATGTTACATTGATAAGACATTTGTGCATGCAGGAGAAACCACCGCTCCTGGAAAGAAAATATCAAAAGAGAGGGTTACGATACTTCTCTGTGCAAATGCTTCTGGCTCAAAGAAAATGAAATCCCTTCTGATTGGTAAAGCAAAAAAAAACGCGATCATTTCGTAACAAGGTAGTGGCCATAAATTACATGCATTCCAAAAATGCATGGATGAATGGAGGAATATTCAAAATTTAGTTTTTTGAAAATGTGAAATCGCGTAGATTTCCTGAAAAAAATTTTTTTTTTATGTAGGCGGGAAAATTTTTAGGAGCTAACAATCTACCAATGAAAGCTTTATTGATTCTTGACAATGCTCCAAGTCACCCTTCTGCGGGAGAGCTAGTCAAGGAAACAAATGACGGAAAAATTTGGACCATTTACATACCACCGAACGTCACACCTCTCATCCAGCCAATGGACCAAAATGCCATACGTCTTGTAAAATTGCAGTACAGGAGTACTGCACAAAAATTGTGTCCTCGAAAACAGAAAACATTGTAGACTTCTTAAAAAACCTCAATCTTTATAAAGCAACATCTATGATTTGTCTTGCTTGGATTAATTTAAAGCAAGAGAATGCTGGAATAAAATTTTGTCTGTTGACGATTCAGAGTTTAACGAGGAAGACGAAATTCCACTGTTGCGGTTGATATCACAAGACGAGGTTATGTGCATGAGACGTGGACTACGACTTTTGTCTTCAGTTTTTCCAAATGTAAGCAAAGTCTAAATTTCTTTCAAAACGTTTTAGTTCTTCATTTGTGCGCCATAATTTCAGATATCTTTGACATTGGATGATTTAAACAATTGGAATCGAGATAATATTGAAGAATGTTCTATAGCTGAAAATGAAGAAAATTTCCAAATTATAGAACAACTGCCAAACGATGAATCAAAAATAAAGCACGCTGAAGCAATTAAATGCTTTGAAACGTGCATACAGTGGAGCCAGCAAAATAACATTGATTGTTCAAAGGAGTTAGTGCTAAGAGAGATTCTATAAGAAGCAGTTCAAAAAAGCCTAACAACTTTTCGAAAACAAACGTCTATAAAAGATTTTTTAACTCATGCGAATGTTTGAAACCAATACAATGTGCATAACAAAATGATTGAAATGTATGTTCCAAAACAAAAATATGAGAGGGTTCAGCTGAATGTATTATTTTATGCAGCAGAATAATGCAACGAGATCAAAGCAAGTTGTCAAAGGTAATGCCATATATCTTTTTAGCAATTACTGCACGAACAAATATTTCTGATGGATTAAAGGCTGATCTGAAGTTTGTACCTCTAACTATTCACTGGGATGGAAAAACAATTAAAGAACTAGGGTCATAAAAGTATGTGGAATTACTTCCAGTTGCAGTTAGCAATGGTGAAAATGCCCAGCTCCTGGGATGTGGTCTACTCCATGAAAAAAAAGAAATGATATCTGTTAAGCTGTTTAACAAGCACTGGTTGAATGGAACATAAGTCCAGTTCCGATTTCATATGATACTACTACATTTAATATGTACTGGTTGTTTAAAGGGTGCTTGTGTATTACTAGAAAAATCTTCTTTGGTTGAGTTGTCGGCATCATGTTTTTGAGCTGATCCTGGGCGCGGCCTTCAACAGTTGCTTTAAGTTTGATTCCACTGGCCCTACCTTCCCATTCTTCACGGACTTTCAAGAAAAATGTGACTCCATAGATACCACACGGTATTCAACAGGACTAGCAGATCTATATCTACATATATCTATAAAATATTTGTAAAATATTGATATCAAGAGAACGAGAAATAATGAAATTTACGGATAAGCTAAAATGATGAGCTATTGGAACTCTCTCGTATATTTCTTGGAGATTCTTCACATGTCAGACTTAAAAGACCTGGAGCATTGCACAAGGCTCGCTGGATGTCGAAAGCTCTTTACATTCTCAAAATGTATTTATTTCGGGATCAATTAGACTTATCGCCAGATAAAATTATTGGTTTACGCAGGATGTCATTATTTATTTCTCTGATATACACTAAAGCTTGGTTGGAAGCACCTCTAGCAATATCAGCACCAAACAGTGATCTCGAGCTCTTAAAATCATTAAAAACTTATTCGAAAATTGATCTTAACTTATCGATAGTGACCCTATCAAAATTTGCTAATCACCTTTGGTATTTATCAAAAGAGCTTGTATGCCTAGCTTTCTGTGATGAAAATGTTCATATAGAAGTAAAGAAAGCAATGGTCAAAAACTTGCATCAAAGCGATAATTCTATAAAGAAAGTACGAGCCTCTATCAACACAGATAACGATTGTAGAATGCATTTGTCTAGTTTTGTGACAAAAAACAGCCAAAGTTTCTTCTCTATACTAAATCTTGATAGTTCGTTCCTCCAAGATGATGTAGAAACCTGGAATAATAATGATTGTTATGTATATTAGTGCGAAAAGTATTTGTCATAATCTCTCTGTGATTAACGATGTAGGTGAACAAGCGATAGCGTTAGCTCAAGAATTCTATGGCAAGCATACTAAGAATCTGAAGCAGTGGAACAATATGCTGATTGTTATCTGGAATGATAGGCAAAATAACCCAGAAAAGAAATCTACTATCAGTTAAGATGATAGTGATGATGAGTAAACAAAAAAAGTAAGTTCTAGACACCATTAATGCTTTCAAAAATATGTTTATTAAATCTGTATTTTTGATTTCAGGACTAACAAGTATCCATCATACACGGAAAAAACGAAACTGGAAATTATTGTAAATATTAATCAAAATTTATGAAAAATTAGTAGGTAATTTAGTAATTTAGAAACGGTTCGAGTGTCTATTAAAAATTACTAAGCGTAATATAAAAATTGCATCAAGCAGGCATTAATTTTTCGAATGCAAGTTTTTAATTTTTATAAAGTAGATTTTAAAATTTCTGCAATAATTTATTATATTTTAAAAGGACTGTACTATTTTTTAGAAAGTACATTATGAAGTTTTTATGACGAAATAATAATAACTGAAATTTATTTTTAAAATTTTTTGTGTGTTGAACAAAATTGGGACGGCCAGCGAGTTTCCGTTGCCGCTTTCCCGACCCCGTCCCAATTCTGTCCAACACATTACTTCAAAGCCAATCAGTAAGAGTTTGGCAAGCCTTATATATTTATTTTTTTGCATGAACATGTTGAGAACTCAAACAGAGTACAAATTAAACACAAAAGAGAAATAAAATTCAATATAATAAAAATTAATAATCTTGAAATAATTTTTCTATAACTACTTTTTAAAAATTATAAAGCGGGAATCATATATTAAAATATGAAATATATAAAAATTCTAATGTGGCAATTTATTAAAATTTAATAAATTCATTGCAAAATTTCAAAGTTTTTAGGTGATAATTAAAATGAAGAAAATAATTTTTAATATGCACTTATTAAAAAATGTAAAATGAAAATATTTACAAACTAGAATAGAATTTTTAATAAGGATTTTCTATTTATTACTATAAAAAAGTAATATTTGTTTTCAGATTTTAATTTTTATAATCTCCTATTAATTTTTAATAAAATTTGAGTTGGTGTTTTTTCCGTGTACATATATAGCACAATTTTATCTGTTCAAAGATAATAGCTGCTCAAAGATTTGTGAGCTTTTAAAAATATTATCAAACAGATAATAATATGTACTTACATATCGGCCGTTCTTTTACAAACCGCACAAAATTCAGGATCGGAAGTGTGCAGCGTACGACGAGTCACAACAAAGGAACGAGTATCTGACGCTCGTTATTAAATTTTCATTCGTCGCACGCTGCACTCTTGGATTCCTTCAGGAATTCATGACTTGCGGTTGAAAATATTTAATAACTTCCGATCTAACAGAGACTCCACTTTTTTGTAAAATGGGTTTTGTAGATAAAAAAATAAGGAACAAAATGTTATTTTTTGAAATGTATTATAGTAGGAGGGAAATCATGTTAAAACTATTTAAACAATTAAATTGCTATTATTTTTCATTTTTTGACAGTATAAATTTTTTTTTTTAATTTATGGCAAAAGCCAACGTTATATACTATTAAATAAAAAAAATTCGACATTGATCGGATCAGTAGAACTGGAGATAATAGACTTCAAGTATGAGTGGATTTGACAAAATCCAGCCAATTATCAAAAATTCATATGTGGATATTTTTGAAAAAAAAAATTTTTCAGCAAAATCAAAAAACATGGGTCAACTAAATTTGTTATAAGATACAGGAAAAAAATTTTCATCACATTTGGAAAAGTCGAGGTTTTTTTTCTGAATTTTGTGCGGTTTGTAAAAGAACGACCGATACGTGATATCATTGCAAAATAGTAAAAATGGATTTTAAAAAAAAAGCTCTAAAATTTTTCTTATGTTTTTCATATATTGACTCCAAACTACATCCCAAATAATCCCCAATTAAAGTTTTTGTAGTAACTCACACTTTTATTAAAAGTTGATTAAAGCCCACCATGTACTTCTATGTTTTTTGAGTCGCTGAATCCAAATCCAACTTCAGAATTTACTAATAACCTCTGGTTTTTGCGATATCATAAAATCAAAGTGCAAAAAACACGGTTTTTTTGCACACAGGCCGACAAAAATAAAAAAATTCCAAAACCAGATACCACTTACTTATGATGTCCGATGGCCTTTGATGCGCTGAATCCGAATCCGAGCTCAGAGTTTCTCCTATACGTCAGGTTTTTGAGATATTCTAACCTAAAAGTGCAAAAACACGGTTTTTGGCTATATTTGAGGTTATTTTACATCGCGAATAATTTTTTCCCAAAACTAGTTGCGGCATCTAAAAATACTACTCTTATTCTTCAAAACCTATTTTAAATTATGTCGATATCTCTTTTACACACCGAGATATCATAAATTAAAATTTTCTGTTCATTCTGCCATACTGGATTAATGTAGAACTGTATGTGGGCCTTTGTAATAAATTTCAAGTTACGATATTTCGGAGAAAAAAAGATATTGACATATCCGTGTTAGAGATCCCGCTTGAGTGGCAGTCTAACGGTTAGAGGTGTAGGTTTTAAAATTTGTTTTGTGCTAGAAAGTGTAGATCGAATTTTTTTTTACATAGCGAGTTTGAGAGTTTTTACCATTTCCATTAAAAGAAAAATGAGTTCAAGAAATCCTTGCGCTAAGAAAGTCAATATGTACGTTTTGTTGTTTGTGGAAAGTATGAAACGGAACCTTAACGTCGTTCAATTAATGAATTGATAAAAACCTTGTATTTAAAATGTTATGAGAATCCCATGAGAAATTGTGATAGACCATGGGTACCAAACTCAATTTGTAATACTTACAGATTAAATGTTTTAAATTGGGATAGTAAAATTAACAAGTTCAATGTTGTTATTCAGCCAACCATTTGGCATGAGCCCGAGGATCACGATACGGATTGCTACGTTTGCTTATGTGAAACACATGGTTTTAGTAAACAGCATTTGAAGAAGATTACTTACACTGACGTAAAGAGTGTTACACCAGCCAAAATGGGTACTTTAAGTCACTCTAAAATCATTCCTTCTGAAGATAGTTCTGATGATGAAGGTCAAACATTTTTTGACCAAGACGGATTGGAAAATTTCATACGTGATCTTAATCTTCCAAAAGATAAAGCTGAGCTTTGCGCATCAAGACTAAAAGAAAGAAATCTTTTATTACCTGGCACAAAAGTAACGGTCTACAGAAAAAGATAAGAAAAGAAGAAAAGTTTCAATGGAAAATGAGGATGTATATTGTAACGATATCACAGGACTTATAAATTTATATAAAATAGATTTATATAAGCCAGAGGACTGGCGTCTTTTCATAGATTCATCTACAGAGAGTCTAAAAGTAGTCTTACTACATACCGGAAATAAGTACGCTGCAATTCCAGTAGGTCACTCAACTAAGGACTGTTCCAGAAAAATCTTACGTTTTTAATTTTTAAGATTATACTCTACCTGATAATCGTATAGGTCCAAAAATATACAATTTTTGTTCTATATAAAGTGACGTTTAATATGATGTATATCACTTAAAGATAGCACTTCTAACGACAAAGATGTCAAGCAAGCAACAAAAAGTCTGCGAACTGATTTTGTCCATAAACCTGCAAAATCCATAATTGAAATATTCAGCTATAGCAAGAATAGTTGGTGCATCAGAAAGAACTGTCTTTACGGTTATTTCTAATTATAAGAAGGGTCTACCAGTTTGCCGAAAAAGTTCAGAAAACCAGAATTTTCTAACCCAAAGATAGCGGCGAAGGTGAAGCGCGTTTTTAAGCAGAATCCCAACACCTCAGTGCGAGATGTGGTGGCTAGAGCAGATACATCAAAATCTACTGTAGAAAGGATAGAGGCGAAAAGTAAGCTAAAGAGCTATAGAGTTCAAAAAGTACCAAACCGTTCTGAAGAAAAGCAGTTGATGGCTCAGATGCGAGCCCGAAAATTGTATGAAAGGTACCTGTCTAAATTTTATTGCTGTGTTATGGACGACGAAACTTACGTTACAGCCGATTTTAAGCAGCTACCTGGAAAAAGAATCACCCAAGAAATTCAAAGAAAAAAAATTTCGAAATTTCCGAAGCAACATATGGTTTGGCAGGCCATATGCACCTGTGGCTGAGAAGCAGCTTCTTTGTTACTCAATGGACAATCAATTCCCAAGTTTATATAGACGAGTACCTCGAAAAAGTCTTATACCATTTATTCGTGCACATGAGGGTACCGTGATGTTCTGGCCTGATTTAGCCATCCCTCATTACTCTAAAGCTACGATGGAATGGTATGGAAGTAAAATGATCAATTTTGTACCAAAAATAGCAAATGCGCCCAACTGCCCAGAGCTTCGCCCAATTGAAAGATATTAGGCTCTAATGAAAAGAGACATTCGAAAGAGTGGCAAGACTGCAAAAAAATTACAAGAGTTCAGACTTAAGTGTTACTGTGCAAAATTTAATGAAGGGCCTTAAGAAAAAAGTAAGAAATTTTTATAGAAAAAAAAATTGTTAATAAGTTTTTAGTTATTTATATTATGAACACTAGCCATTGTTAACAAAAAAAGAAAATAAACGAAAAAAATTACTGGGTATTTTTTATATCTAAAAAACAAAACGTAAGTTTTTTCTGGGAAAGTCCTTAAATTGAAAGAATCTTATGATAGTTTCCGAATCCTTCTGTTAATATTAAAATACAATACCCATAATTGGCTGATCTGTGGTGACTTTAAAATGATAAATCTTATACTAGGTTTACAATCAGGAAATACCAAAAACCCATGTTTTCTTTGCTTTTGGGACAGTCGTGCAAGGGATAAACATTGGATAACGATAAACTGACCAAAAAGTTTAGAGTGGAAAATTGATAATCATAATGTTGTTGAGGAAAGTCTTGTTGATTGAAAGCGAATATTGTTGCCCCCACTTCATATTGTTGCCCCCACTTCATATTAAACTAGGTTTAATGAAGCAGTTTGTTTGTTGTTTGCACTTTGATGTTATGATATCTCAAAAACCTGAAGTTATTAGTAAATTCTAAAGTTGGATTTGGATTCAGCGACTCAAAAAATATAGAAGTACATATGTACATTATTTCTGCTTACCGGACGAAATTTTGTTTCCGTAAGGTTGTAACGAAATCGACAAAAAACTAAACTTCATTGAACGATATCTTCAAGATAAAAAAAAATATCTCAAAAAACTTAATTGGGGTTTGAAGAGTAAGAGAAGTACTTTCAGACGCCGAACCAGTTTTTAAAAAAAAAAATTTAATCGCGATGCAAAGTAAGCTCAAATATAGCCAAAAACCGTGTTTTTTTGCACTTTTAGGTAAGAATATCTCGAAAACCTGACGTATAGGAGAAATTGTGAGCTCGGATTTAGCGCATCAAAGACCATCGGATATGATAGGTCTGGTCTCTGGCACAGTCCTCTTGAAGCACCGGCAAGTTTTATAAAAATGTGCCCGAAAACTAATTATGTGGAAATGTTCTAAATGTTTTCAGAATTAAGTCCTGCTAAACCTTGAAATCGAACCAGTTCCTGTTCTTGAATAATATATGTATATATGCATATACATATGTGCATTTGGCTGGTTTAAAATCATATGGAAAAATTAAATGCAGTCAAAATTCTATTGCTCAGGGCTGAAAATATACCTTGAACCTATGAAGCCCTTGTGCCAAAATTTCACTCGAATCGGACAATGAAAAGGCGTGCCAGTGGGCCGATTTGTATGATTATTTATTTTACTTATAAAAAATATCAACTTCGAGGTATATTCGTGGCTATCATTTTTTACGGACTCAGTATGATGTGAAATATGTGCGAAAATAATAAATCAGAAAATCGTCCCAAATTTGAGTATTGATTCATTGATATGAATGTGAAAAATGCAAAAAAATCTGACATATGTCCACTTTGCTCGTCCGAAACCATACATATTTTATATTATTCAGCCACGGTACTATGCGCAATTAATTGGGAATCCTCTTTTTCACAGAAAACGATGTGCATACAATTTTCGGTACCAACAATGCTATCTGGAGAAATTTTTGATTAATAAAAGCAAGCATTTTCGTCATAAGAAAATAAAGATTTTTAGTTTATTTTTGTTCAAGAAACGCTAATATTTCGCATTTGTCCATTTTTGTAGATTATTTTTCGGTTTTCGGCAGCCACTTTAAGTAAATATAAAAAATGCGGTTTGTAAAAGAATGACCGATAGAGGTTGTACATACATATATGTATTAGAGCACCCACAAAATGTATGAAATTTGCGAAAGTGTTATTTGTTTCGCTCCACAATCATTTTTTAATAGAATTAGGGTAAAAAATAAGATCTGCAAAAAGATTTTGTGTTCCTATTGGATATTGGCCAGTCGCATTGGATCCAAAACCTTAAAAGTTAACATAAAATGAGTTTTATTATTTATCAAACTACAACTATAAAATGAACGATTTTTAGTGATAATGACCTTGGACATTTTGATGTAAAATTAAATACATCTTTCATATACTAGTTTGATCTATATGTGTGTGTTCGTGGTCTTAAATGATGTTAAACTAGAATTTTAAGAAATATTTCTGCATACTTTTTTTTAAACGGTTCTCATTATTTATTCAAGGAAGGCAAAATTGTTCCCGTTGTACTATAATTTAGTTAAAACAAAAAAAAATTTTTTTTGAATATTAAGTTTTGGTGCCAAAAAATAGCTCTCAAAATTAATTAAAAACTGGTTTTTTGAGTTATCGACCTATAACTCTTAAAACAACGGTCTTAGGTGGTATGAGATAAGGACCAATTTTATACAATACGAAGTGATAAATGTCTTTCTCATATAAACTGTTCAGCTATTTGTAACCGTTGATGGTATAAGACGTTAGGCTCAAATTCAGAACAAAAATTAAAAATGTTTAACTGTACTTGTTATTCTTGCATTGAACGTAAAATTATTTACCCCATACGGTTGAATATGGCATTAGGTTTAATTTAAATAATTTTAGGTTTTGGCGCCTTAAATGCTTTGCAAAAGTTAATTTTATTTGTTTATAAAATTTTCGTCAAATCAATCAAACAAATGCCTATGAAAATGTTAATTCACTATCGATTTCGTAATTGTAAGAGTTATGATGTTTGATAACTAGAACTTCCAAAAGAATCAAGACCTTCGAATGGTTCAATACATTTCGTACTATGTACAGACTAACGTTAAGAAAATGAAATGGTTTCCCTAAATGCATTTTCATTTCTGTATCGTTCTTAGTTCTGCAAAAAGTACTGAAAATGCTAAAAAAACAAGAAGGCTTCACTCTTTGCGAAGCCTTTTCATTTTTTCTCGTTACTTTCATTATGTTTCTGGCGTTTGAATTCCGCGCTTTCGGTCTTCTTCTTCTCTAGCAACCATCTTGAATTTCGGTACAGCATTACAGAAATCAAGTGGTTCAAGATGACGCACCGATGTTCATAACATGTATTGGACTGGTTAAACCAACTTGGATAATCCAGATTGGTTTGTGCGATGCATGCATTCATAATCCTTTCCTTGACACACATTTCATGACACTTGGTGTCAAACATGTGTTTATAAATTGAAATATGTTTTTCACATATTTCAAAAAACACTTCGAAAGGATTATGAAGACAGAGACGATTTTCACTATAGTTCTTGAGGTTTATAAAACCTTCGGAACCCAATGACAAGTCATCCAATTTCCGAAAGTTTTCTTTACACAAAGCACATTTAATTCTTTTGGTTAGCTTTGTTCTTAACTCATACCCCACGACATAGCGTGCGACGCCTTTTGTCACTTCGGTCAGTGGAATAGAACTGGGTGTTTCTTCTGCGGGAACCTCGCTTAATGATATTGCACAATCGTTTGATTGGATCAAATCATTATGCGGAATTTCCACAGAGGACTCAGTTTCGAATGCGAAGTTCCAATCCAGCATCAAATCGTCTTCGTCAGTATCACAATTACTATTTCGACTTCGATAATTTTGCATTAGCACTTTCATAGACATTAACCTAGCCGTAAGAGTTTCGATTTCTTTGACCGATGGATTTTTAGAATTACCTAACTGTCCTCTTATTATTGAAAAGTAATTTTCAAGAGAGTCTTGATTCAGCCTTCCAAGCATAACGAATGATATATTTGGATTCTCAAACATATCATTGATATAGCATATTATGGAGTCTAGGGTAAAGATAAGACCCTTTATGGAGACATTGGATTGCCTATTTTTTGGTAGAGATAACCATGCCACGTAGTCTCGTATTTCCCTTATTTTATCTATTTTGTCGCAAGTCCTAGTAACTGGTCTTTTATTGAAATTTTTGTCATACAAATTTTTGCTATCACAGTAATCGAATATGTCATTGAACTTCTTTATATAATTCATAGTTGCTGCAGCGTTCGATATGTTGCTGGAATTCGTCAAGAGATCATTCTCAAAACAATACTTAGCAGCTGCATAAAATGAATTACTGAATACCTGTGTAGTCAGATTGACGCGCATTTTATCAAACAGTTTTGCATAAATTTGCTTATCTGTAACTTTTGGTAACATTCGCAGATATTTCGATTTGTTGACTTTATATAATACCTCTACCAACCCACCAAGCAAAGTATTCCTCATACTTTTATACAAATGGCAATAGTCATACACAACAAAAATTTTATGATCATTTGCTATGAAATTATTTTGGGTGAAATTAGAAGTTAAACTGCTGAACAAGACTCGGTTCGCGCTACCCTGGTCAGCAATTACTGCTTTTAATATAAAGCCCGACTTTTGAATTGAATCAAAAACTTTACGAAAAATACTCATAAGCGTTTCTGATGCAATGCCATTTTTCGTAAAATATATGCTGTGAACCATCTTCCAGCTATGCACCGCTCCCTTCAACATGAACACCAAGCAAGAGTCCGCAATATTTGACGTGTGCGTCGCTCCACCGCAGTCCATGAACTCCTTGATTAAATCCGCCGACGAGTCGTAGTCAATCACCATTTCGTCGAACAATAGCACGCAATATTTTGCTTCGGTGACCATTTTCGCAGCCATGCTCTGAATTATTTCCTCCATTGATGGAATAATTCCAGGAGCAATGGTTTTCAGTGGCCGCCATATGTATAGGGAAGCGGTCCCTCATAAATTTGTAAGCTCGACTGGATTGCAGGTTATTTGCCTGGAAAATTTCCTTTTGAGCCTCGAAGAAGATGGACCGCTATTCACTCGTTATAACGTTGGAGAACTCAATTGCCGAAGGGCTTGCATCACCGGATGGCTTTATGCAACAAGAGAAGCATCTTCTCTCATGTCCTCAATTTGTTCTTTTAGCGTCTCGACTTCCTCTAACAAACTTGAAATCTTAGCCAAATTTGCAGATTGGACAGCTGTATTGATAGACCCCTTTTCGGCAAACAGTTTTTCTGTTAAGCTGCGTTGTTGCCGGTGGTAGCCAACCAGTTTACAAAACTTTTAACAATTCTCGCAAGACTGCGATTTGCGCTCTTGTAATTTCTGGCCGTCTTCAATACCATCTTCGCTGTGCACCGGCCTCACCTTCACCACAGGGAATGCCGTGCTCGTAAGTCTTTTCGTTGACTTTAGATCGGATGGATGCAACTCAGTAACACAAATGAATAATGGTAAATGCACCGCTCACAGTTGAATTGATTCTTTTCTATGATTTTGTTAGACCCAAAGATCGTCCACATTTATATAATCTTTTTTACGATTTCAACCTTGACTTCGGTCTACAGGTGCTCTATTGGATTTAAGTAAGGGCTCCGGGCTGGCCAATTCAAAACTTCGATCTTTTCTGCACAAAACCAACTATTTACTACTTTGGAGGAGTGTTTAGTATCATTATATGGCAAAAATGTCCACTTAATTGGCATGGAATGAAGTACCATATGGTTTTTATCAATGTGTCCAAATATTGAAACTTGTCCATTTTGTCATTTATTTTAATAAGCGGGCCTACACCATGCCAAGAAAATTCACTGCAGACCATAATGCTTTCCAATGTCTTGTCCGAACTTATTTTTTCAACAAAATAAGTTAGAAAACTATTTAAAAAACTAAAAAATTAATATTTTGAATTTTTTTAAAAATTTTGTGCCTAGCTTCTTTCTGAGTGGATTTGGGTAGTCATTGGTTCACAAAAAAGAAAGGAGTATTAGATTCCGTCAAAATGGTGATCCAAAAAAGAGTTTTTGATGAAAATTTGCTGAGACATGGACGTTCAAAGTTATCTTACATTGTATGATTTTACCAATTTTTTCTATCTTTTGTTACTTTTAATTTTTACACACAAAAATAATGTTTATACAATAAAATACCATTGATAAACTGAAAATACCCCCTAATAACTTACATGTTTAATTGTGCGAAAAAAATTTCTTTTTTTTTTTGTGAAAACTTCGTTTTCCCGTTAGACATACCACTTTACCTCACCTTCCTCTACATGTATGTGTCACCAATTGAAGCAGAGCCGCGATTCGCGAATAACATTGTAAAAACCACTTTTTGCAAAACCTGTTCGGAAATGCGCATATTTCAAGAAAAAATATGAGTATGCCTCCAAACAACGCTCCTGAGCAGGTAATGTGGAAAAACATTTTAAGTACACTTTACGTTATTTTTTATTTGATTTCTTGTTTATAGATTTGTCATTGTCTGGCTACTTTTATTGCAAAAATAAAGGAACATTTTTATAAGTTCTACGAAAAAAATTATAATAAGGGCGATTAGGCGAGGGACGATTTTCGACATAAATTTTTAAATTACAGTATTTGTTACTTTCTTCGATGCCAATACAAGGAAAAAGGTGTAAATTAAATAATAAAACAACTTTTTATAACCTAAGTTCATATTTGGATTTATCGGAGCGTTCAGAAACGGTGGCGCTTAAAGGCTTGGTTTAAATTGTTCATCCACACTTGATAATTGTTTATTAAATCGCTGTTACCGATAGCTTGAGGTTATATTTCACGGATTAATATTGAAGCCATCACATCAAAAAAATATAATTATTTGTTATTACTTTTCAATATTGAATAATGGGAAGCCATTGTTCGTTGGTTGCACCCGCGATATGAAAGATATGAAAGTTTGGTTTTCTTACAGAAAGAAATTTACTTATGTTTCGAAACTTTGTAGAAGTAAGGAGAAATAAATGGGAAACTTGAATTAATCGTAATAAAAGGTATGTTTTATTTAAATTAAAATAAACGTTGACTGAAATTGGTTGCACCTGCGATCGCAATATCAGAATCGCGGGTGCAACAGTTTTCACTTTTAAGATTACGGTGTTATTTGTCACATTTTTTTTAATTTATAAAGTGTAGGTAAACTTTTTTTGCTCTGTTATTTCAATTTTAATGTCATTATTTTTACTTTTAAATTTTGTTCTAAAAATTTCTAAAAAATATTTGCATTCATAAATTGTGTAAAATAATTAATTTTATTCTTCAAGTTGGTTTTGGCAACTGCCATTAGAAGAAAAGTTATGCAAAAAGTTACGCGAAAATTACGCATTTCCGATGTTTACACCGATTCTGATGATGAATCTTAGGCTGATAAATCTCTGACTATGCCGAAGATATCATTTATTTCAGTAACATAGAAAAGTACTAGTTAGCAATATTACATCTTTGATCAAATTTTTTTAATTTATGGTTACATGATGATGATTATATTCACTACAGTCAGACGTGTTGCACCCGCGATAATTTGACGTTGCACCCGCGATAATTTGACGTTGCACCCGCGACTGTATAAAAAATGAATAATTTATAATATTTATTTCTTTTAATAATTTTATTTAATTTAATAATTGGATTGTTTTGTACTCCTTTAAAATATATAAAAAAATTTAATAAATGTTTCACAATTAACAGACTTTTTTCATTCTTGCTTCATGGTCTTTAATGATGGGATTTCGTTGCACCCGCGATAGCACTTCAAACCTCTCTTGTGTCTATTCATACATTTCATTAAAATTCTTACATAGAAATTTTTATAAAACATATTAAATTGCTACCATTCACACAATAATTTCTTAAAAAATGTTTTTTAATTTATTAGTAGAAAGCTTTGAGTGAGTCTAAATGTTGCACCCGCGAGAATGGAATCGCCCATATGCAAACGGATTTTTTATCATCTGTTATCGAATTGAGCGAGCCTCAAAGAAGAAGAGTTAAAGAAGGCATTTCTCATCGCAACGTTACTGTCCATTATTTTTTGCTGAGCCAAAACGGTAAAACGTAAATTTTTGTTTTGGTTTCCATAAATTTCAGACCATGGACATGAGACATTTTTTTGTTTTTATTGAAAACGCAACGCAGAATACAAATGTTGGTCGAAAAATTAAAAAATGGAATCAGGAGCGTCACTTCGCCAAAACCTTGGGGGGGGGAGGCAAGAATTATAATGCCACCACTATTAGATGGTTTTATTGAATTGTTGCATTGAATAATACCTAGTATCAGATCCTTGGGGGGGGGGGGCGGGGCAATGCTCTCCCCAGCCCTACTGAATTGATGCCACTGAATGGAATTAATATTAATGATCAACGCGGCAAGCATGAGAATCGTCCTCATAAAATCGTAGACGAAGAAAAAAGAAGTGCTATGGAACTCATATTAAGCTTACCTAGCCAAGGAAGCCATTATAGTCGTTCCTCTTCAATGAAGTGTTGACATCCATGGAAAGCTCTTTTTTTACTTCAATAGAAGATGCAAAGGGGTTCTGTCTCACAAATCTCAACATAGTCCTGTCAAGAATTGGCGATATTTTTGACTTTCGCCCACGCGTTTCCTTCTGTGGCGTATATTTTATTGCATTTTCCACCATCCTATTGGAGCAATTCAACGTTCTGGCTATTTCTCGTTATAAAATTCCGTTATAGTGAAGGTCTTTTAATCCTCTACGAAGCTTGACGCTGCAATGTCGTCCTCTCTCCATTCTGAATCACTAAATTTCATTATTTTGTTATTTTTCCATATTACAATTTTAGATCATCTCATATACAATACCTTTATAACTTATAAATGTCTAATAACCACAAAGTTTCATAAATATAACTTACTTTCTATTCGCGTCGCTATTATTTCGCACATGCTAAACTGAGCTCACTTCACAATACGATCAACAACTTTGAAACGACGAAAATTATTTTTACTTTGATAACGGTTCTTTACTGCATTGATATCCCAGCAAGTAATGTAATGTAACATTTTATCTCAATTTATTCAAACAGGAGCAGAGGTGTGTTTGAAATATTTTAATGTAAGTGTCCCTATTACTTTTTAAAGAGCCACAAAAATTTTTTTGCAACAATAAATAGTACTTGTGTAAGTAAAGTTTTTTGATAAAAAACACTTATCTATTTATTCATAAGAAAAATATCTATTTATTTAAATCTTTTTAATTTTTTTTATATAACTAGAGTATTTCTTAGCAAAAATGATTACATGATTTTTAATCCTATCTTCTATAGTCTTTGAGATGTTTCGTTTCAAAAAATGCTCAAAAACGTCAATAACAACAAAGTGTGCGTTTATTAAAAGAATGACCGATATACATAAGTATGTCAAATAGAATCGCGTTTTTTCAATTATGGTAAAGGTTTCGACGGATTGAAGCAATAAAATTAGAGTAGCATTAGTGGAAGCTGAACTATGCAAATAAACTCAAAGCATTTGATTTAGAAAAAACTGGTTGATCCTAGGCCAAACTAGTTTGAAAAGGTACATTTTTTTATCGTCCTAGGCTAAACTATTTTATCCTAGCACGCATCGGATAAACTAGTTTGGACTAGGAAAAACTAGTTTGGCCGGTAACATATACATATATATTATGTACATCGGTCATTCTTTTAATAAACACACACTTTGTTTTTTTTACGTTTTTGAGCATTTTTTGAAACCGAATATCTCAAAAACTATAAGAGATAGGATGAAAAACCATTTACTCATTTTTGCTTAGAAATACTATAACTTTATAAAAAAAATTGAAAAAATTTAAATAAATTTGTTTAAACATTAATTTTTTTAATTAAAAAAATTTTTCACAAAATATTTTCAATATAAAACCTTTTGTTTTTTTTTTTGATATTTTTATGTTATTCCTCAAACAATCGTAAGAATGTATGTGCTTTCATATCGAAATTCCCGCCATAACTTTAGAAACTGCGATTTTTTACTGATGACGCGCACAATGTTTTTTCAACATAAAATTCGACATAAGATTTTTTTTGTAATGTTATTTGCAATCAATCCTAAGAATGTATCTGCATTCAAAACGAAATTCCCGACATAACTTTGGAAAATATGATACATTTCATACAATTAGACTGATGCGTGCCTTCATGAAAAACTCATATCTTCCAAAGCTAAGGAGAGATTTTTGATTTGAATGCAGATTAATTCTTAGAATTGATTGAAAATAACATCCAACATTAATATGTGAGTGTAACTTATATATAAGAAAATAGTGTTATTTGTAATTTTTATTGATTTTTTTCAAATGTTTGTTTTTTAGATTAAAATAAAGAAATTTTTATACCCTGAGGATGTCACCAAAAAAGTTCTGGTCAGAAAACCTCATTATCAACAACAATTAGTAATCTAAACTGACCCATAAAATCACATAAAAGGTGTTATATTGAAAATATTTTGAGAAAAATTTTTTTAATTAAAAAAATTAATGTTTAACCAAATTTAATTAAATTTTTTTAATTTTTTTTATAAAGTTATAGTATTTCTAAACAAAAATGACTAAATGGTTTTTCATCCTATCTCCTATAGTTTTTGAGATATTTGGTTTCAAAAAACGTCAAAAAATACAAAGTTTGCGTTTAATAAAAGAATGACCGACATATGTACATATATGAGAAATTCATTAAATTTTCTGGTTTTACGCGGTAAGAAATATTGAAAATTTAAAATTGAGGGCACACATCTGAAACCATTTTTGATCTATAGTTTGGACGTTTCTAAACAAACTGACATCATTGACACCCAAAATTTGGGGGGAGGGGGTGTGAACACCCCCAACCTCCCCTTCCCTTAGTAACTTAAAAAAACTTAGTTCCTCTTAAAGTTGTTAACATAAAATTATAAAATTTGGTACACATGTTGACAATTGATTGCACTTTCTATTCATGATAAAAAAAAAAATTTAATAATTTTATTTTCCCATTTCTTTATAACTTTTAAATAAACAATTGATAATAATTTTGTCTTCCCAATACGCAAAAATTATTTTTTTTTTTGGTATGAGCCTTGAATATTGAAAATTGAATATGTATATGAAAAAAAATTAAGGGAGCCGTCAAAACGGATTCCACTTTTTCGAGAGGAATTTCATACAAAAACGAATTCGAAAAGGATCCGAACGGATCCGTTTTATTAACAAAACAACTAATCTGAAACGGATCCGAACATGAAGTCCGTTCCGAGTTCGAAACGGATCCGCCAACGCGGACGATCCTTCCCGCTGTTTGGAAGCAAATCACCCACGATTTCACATCCGATCGTATCAGAATCGGAATCTGGAACGGATCCGTTTTATTTACAAAAAACGACTTCGGAACGGATCCGACGAAACGGATTCCGCTTTTTCGAGAGGAATTTCAAACGAAAACGAATTCGAAAAGGATCCGAACGGATCCGTTTTATTAACAAAAAAGCCAATCCGAAACAGATCCGAACATGAAGTCCGTTCAGAGTTCGAAACGGATCCGGCAACACGGACGATCCATCCCGCTGTTTGGAGGCGAATCACCCACGATGTCGCATCTGAATCGTATCAGAATCGGTATCTGGAACTAATCCGTTTTATTTACAAAAACCAACTTCGGAACGGATCCATTTTGTTCAGCAAAAAGGAGTCCGGAACCGATCCGTATAAGAAGTCTGTTCCGAGTCCGTAACGAATCCGATTTAGTTAAAAAAAATGAGTCCGGCTCGCATCCGTTTTATTTTATTAAACGAGTCCGTAACGGATCCGTTTTAGTTAAAAAAAACGATTCCGTAACTTGTCTGTTTATGAAGTCCATTCCGGGTCCATAACGGATCCGTTTTAGTTAAGAAAAACGAGTCCTGCTCGCATCCGTTTTATTTAAAAAACGAGTCCATAACGGATCCATTTATGAAGTCCGTTCCGGGTCCGTAACGGACCCGCATCCGATCTTGTGAACATTGGGATTATGTGTCAAAACGGTGTAGAGCAGCGATCCCCAGCGCCTAACTCTTTTACAACAACTTCGTATTGTTGTAATTCGCCTAATTGTTGACTGGCGCAGTTGCACCAAAACAATTCTGCCTGTGCGTGTTGTTGCTTTGCTTGTCGTTGTTGGTAGCGTCGCGCTTGCGACTGCGCACAATTCTTGCTATGCTTTGTTTGTTGTTGCTAATTTTTGTTTGTTGTTGGTAATTTTGCGTTGTGTTTCGTCACCAGCTATTTATAATTATAAATTCACTTGTGTGACAACGGTTTGTTGTTGTTGTTGGTTTTTTGTTGTAATTGCTGTTGCACTCTTGAAATAAAATCCTTGGTGACCGCTGGTTAGTTAAAGTATGTATATGTATGTGTATATTTTTACCTTTATTGAATAGAAAGGTAAAACCCGAGAACTGAAAAAGGATTTTGTTCCATACTGGTAAAATTTACAGTCTTATTTCATTATTTAATAAATTAAATAGAAAAATCTAGCATGCTGAAGAAAAATCCAATGGCTCGAAATTAGTAGCGCGTTTGCACGAGTAAAAATAAAACCATACCAATAGAATGATGCATAACATTAAGTTTCCTTCGATCGTAAAAATTCTTTGGTGGTGTTTCAGTGATCTAGGTATATACATATGTATGTACAAATTACATATGTATACATAATATGTACAATATAAAATTTATAAGATTTATGAAATTTTTTCTATTTGTTGTTAAATAAAAATACAATTATTTTATATGCCAACATTTATCTTTATTTATTAACATCAGTGATGCACGAATTTCTACTGGGTAATGTTTTCTTTACCTGGAAAAGACAAAACACATTTATACTCATGCTTTATTTTCGTTGGAATTCCTTCACACATTTGTACACATACTAGCGCGAAATATTTGTTGTAAACGTTAGCGCGCTGTCGACTTTTGGGCACCGCAGTTGGCTATACCTAATCTAGAGCTATAAATTGTACGCGAATTGAGATCCGATAGATTTGTGGGGCCTTGTCTAACGAATGCCGTATGATTGTATGCTCTAGGAAATGTAAGGTAAGGAAAACTTGACTATATCTAGAACAAGAACATTCACCCACTACAGCATAGTGTATAGCTTGACCAGACAATAGTTTAATTTCTGCAATGATTGCATCATGAGCCTCAACAAATTGCTACTCGTTGTCACTTCATTCTTCTATATAAACTTCAAACTCAGGGGTCCTTCGGCATTTGAAGCTTCACCACCACCATCAATTGGCACAAAGTCTGGGTCAGTCTGCTTCTCTCCCGTTCCAAATGGTTTCTGCTCATAATCTTCACCATTTTCGATAGAATGAATAGCGGCTAGTCGCGCGTTATATTTCTATTCTTGATTACAAAAAATATTACGAAAACAATTTTTTCTGCGACCCTCTTTCAACAATATATCGATTGCGGTTTCATCCAAATTCATATCCAAAATTATACTAACACTTGAAACCTAAATTCGCATATTTTGTACCAAGTTTATTCATCAAGACCACATGCAAAACTGCTAGAGGCGTACATCCTTCAAATTTTTCATCAAATTGTTTGCCAAACAATTTGACCGACAAAAAAATATATGGAGTTTGATGAGAATTTGAATATCTGAACGCTCACCAAATTGTTGGTCAAATCGTTTGATGGAAAACAAAATATTTTGATTTTCAACAATTTGATGGTGTGTACGCTCATCAAATTCTCTAGTATTTTTTGTCACTTGAAAAAAGATTTCAACGAGTGCTCATACCACAGTGACGACGCGTGTCACGGGGGAGGGGAGCGGTGAAAAGCGAGTACAAGTGGCTGAGAGATAGAAATGGTGCCTAATCCTCGTTATTCGATTCAGAACGGTTTTTAAATGTTTTTATTTTATAAAATAAATAATATTTGCGTATGGAACCAAACAGAAGCAGCTTCACATCCAAAGAGCCGCTTGTGGCTCGCGAGGCGCAGGTTGCCGACCTCTGGTCTAAGTGATTTCAAAAGTTTTGATATTCTCAAAAAAAAAAAATTATATAAAGATCCTAAGTGCAAAATAACCGATGTTAGATGGCTTCAGATTTCTACTGATGATCCAAATATACTAAGAGTGTGAAAAAATCATAGTTTGCAGGAACGTGGTCATTAGGATGATTAAAATTTTTTTTTGTGCTCCAAACAGGTTTAATAGTAGCAGGTACACGAAAAAAAAATTCTGGTGCAATTTGAGCTCATAATATTAATATTTACTGGTGGCTCATCAAGCTTTTTAGTTTTCCATACGATTTGTATGGAAAAACAAGCTTTACGAGACATTTGTCTTTATATCTCGTAAAAGAAATATCTTAAACAAACAAGACCAACTCCATTAGAAAGGTCATAAAATTTTCTATAAAAAAGTATCTTATTTTTCGCGGAGGTAATATTTCGTTAGATCATTAGCTTTCAAAATTTAAGAATATTTCGAAGAATGAGAAATAAAAATTCATTTTTTTTTTTTTTTTTTTGTAAAAAATTGTATGTCCTTTCCGATGGAGTTACTCCCGTTCGTGTGAAATTTTTTTTTACGAGATTTATTCGAAACTGTCTAATAAGGCATACATACTTTCCCATATAAATCATATGGAAAACTAAAAAGCTTATGAATATGGAAGAAAGTTTTAAATGCCATCGTACTCTCTGTTGTGCAACATGGAATAACATTTTAACAACCAATAAGTGTTGGAAACTTTTTTCCATTTTAAACAGAATTAATTAATAAATTATTAAAAATATATTATTATTAAACAATTTTTTATACTAAAATAGTTTATTTACGTACGTATTTTCATAATGAGTTAAAAAAAATTTTCTAGAAATTCTCTGCTACTTTTAAAACGTTTTTGTGAACAACTTGTATTTTGCCGTTATTCGCGGCTATGCTTCAATTGATCCACTTGTTATCTTTGTCATGTTTGTTGTAAAAAAGCATTGAACAACTTGTAAGAATTCACATTATTAATGGTCTTTGCTAACTGACTGAAAAAGTTAAATAAAACCTTGTTAAAATATATTCAATCCTTTTGAATTTAAGATAATATTGTAAAAATGTTCTTGTTAAATAGTTGAGGAAAAAATATGGAAGTCAATTGAAATCTAAATAAAAAATAATGCCTGGTGTTTTAATATTTACATAGAGAGTACTAGCTCAGGATCCAAAAAGTAAAATGAAAATTTTCTTGGATAGATAAGTTCAATTTAAGAACTTTCTTTCGAGTCTCAACAGTTTTCCTTAGTTTATCTTTCAGCAAATTTTATATCCTCTTCTTCAAAATTCTTCATTATAATCATATGATTTTTGATCTACCGTAGGTTCCTCCAAAAACCATTTCTGTTTTGCATTTCTAAATTTCAATTGACTGACAAAATAGCCTGAATTGCTATCAGGATTGTAAAAAATTATGTAGTGCAATTTTAGGAATTTCATAATGCAATAAATATTTACCAACCCCGAATATTTTGAGTCGCTTTTGTAAAACGAAAATATTTCAATAGTTTTCTGTGCCAACAACAACTTGTCTCATTTGCTGGGATAGTTTCTATAATATTTTACAAAACACTTAGTGAGAATTGTTACATGTTGACTTCGGTACTTGTCATTTAAAAAGTTGTGGCATTTATAAAAGTCCAAAAC
Source organism: Meiosimyza platycephala (assembly GCA_963662105.1). NCBI lineage: Eukaryota > Metazoa > Arthropoda > Insecta > Diptera > Lauxaniidae > Meiosimyza > Meiosimyza platycephala. The sequence continues at coordinate 62,839,008 of OY759211.1, read as the reverse complement.
CTCCACGCGAATAAAAATTATGTCTAATATAAAAAAATATTTATTACTTCTTTAGTTATTTCTTCAGTTCAAACATCCACAGGACCTTTAATACTTCCTTCTTCAGCTAAACTGTAATATTTTAGCTGAATGCTGAATGTTAGAATTGACGCAATATTGGAACCATTTCCTCGTGAGCGTCCTTAACGTCGGAAAAATATTTGAAACTCTTATCTTCTATATATATACTATATCTCTGAACTGAAATTCAATTATTGAGTTTTTATGAAAATAGAATAAAACGAAATATTCAACACAAATTTTAAAAAAGTACACTTACCCGAACCTAAGACATCTTCAAAGGTAAAATCTTTTGAATGACCTTCTCTTGCTTACAAAATTTATTCTCACTAGCCTTCCGTTGGGTTCCATTAATATTTTTATTATTTATTAACTGAAAGAAACATGAAACTTAAAAAATATTTTTTTTTAAATATACTACGCTGGCTATGACGCCTTTTCGCCAGCCTTGAGTAGGCCATGCCATTATTCAGAACAAAACCAAAATTTCAAAAGCTCTAAAACAAAAGAAGGTGTGGACTAGATGGAAAAGATGCTTACCTGTATAAATGGAACCTTTCAATTGGTATCCAGTATTGGAATTCGCAAGCCTGAAAACTTTTATCACATATTTTGCTGGTTTGGATGGGATATACTGCGTAAAACGCGTGCAACCTCTGTACGGATACAATTGCTCAATAACGGTCATATTGGAATATGACCGAAAATATGTACGGAGATTGTCGTTGAGCATAAGCCAAAGATCTTGGATTGGTGAGGCTTTATCTATGGTCAGACGAGCAGCACGGGTTTGGAAATTGTTAAACCGCAAGAAGCGATTTATCGCCTTGAATCTGGGCTCGAACAATACAGTGGATTGGCATTCGATATCCATAAGTCCCACGTTTCTTCGTCGGACGTTTTATCAACGCCAGTACAGATCAAAATCCCTAGATAAGCATCAAATTCGGTCTATGTCAAGGGATCCCATTCCTTTATCTTAATATGACCGATATAGGTGTAAGTTTTTACGGCCGGGTAACGGTTAAGTGAGATTTAAACAAGGAAGGGTATCTCCGTCCTACTTTCAAAATCCATTTTCTTCCATTTTGCATCGATTGGTACCAGAAATCTTTTATGTTTAAATTTTTTTATATTATAAATTAATTTAGTGTTTCCTTTAACTTACCAAGCTTTACTACGCGCTTAAAAGCCAAATCCTTTACAATGGGAATAAAAATGCAATTAATCAATGAAATAACATTTTTCAACACCACTAATTCCTTAACCCTAAATTGTTGATGGAGAACTTGTGGCGTCCGTATCCTAATAAAAAAAGTTTCCCAAAATATTCTCATTTTTTTTCTGTTTTGATTAAATTATTTTCCCTTGCTTTGCAATAAAATTACATTTTACAAGACAAGTCAACAAAATTATGACACTCTCGGACTTGAAGTAAATAAAAATCGTGCGGAAAAAGTTTTATGCGTCATTCTTTTTTTCATTTTTTCACAAAAAAATTGCAACTCCGGCTGTCCTATGGGAAATGTGAAACAATAAATGAAAATAAATGAATTTATATTTTTTCTGCTGTGCGAGCACAAAGTTTATCCTTTCGCTATGTTGTGAGCAATGAAAATGAAATATGAAAAACTAAAAATTAATTCTCGAAAATACAGTTTTTAAATTTAAGTTTGACTTGTTTTAATTTGAAAGATATGTACGAGTATTTGACTTTAAAGTGAGTTGAACCAACGTTTTTCACCTCTATATGTGTCAACTTAACGACAAGCATACCACAATTTAACCCTTTCTTAACACGCCACTTTCAAATGACAAAAACAAAAAAAAAAAACCAAAAATTTTTGTTTCCTTTAACCCCACCCAAAAAAATAAAACTTATTTTCCAACTTTCGAGTCAGAAGTCATTTCGTTAAAAATTAATGTGCTTTGAACCAAATTGTGAGTATTTTTTTATGCAACGTTATGTGCGCGTCAAAGGACATAACGTACTCCACGACAAAACGAAATTTCTTAACAGGCTGAAGTCATCTCAATTCAAGGTGTGCCGAATTCTTGGCAATAAATGTGTCGCCTTATTCTTGGACCTTGTAAATTTTCGCCAGCCTTAGCAAGCCAACTTGTTATTTTCAGATGTAAGGGAAAGGGATTGTGGAAGAAAAACAGCATGAGACTTTGTGCTGAAATGAAGGTAGGAATGCGGGAGGCTGTTTAAATATTTATATGCAACGGTTGCAACAACGTGAATGTATTGGTGGCTATGAATTTGGAATGTTACGCGATAATATTCAAAGGATTTTTATTAAATGAAAAAGACATTTGTAAAATTAAATCGAACCCTTTAAAATTTCAAGAGTTTGTGAAAAGGCAGCTGCAATTTAAAATTTAATAAATGTGCTCGAAATAAAATACATAGTAATAATATATGAACCATGGACAAGAGGAATATATTCAGAAAAGAAACAACCAAACTTAAATCATTCATTTCAGAAAAACTTTAAGTTTTATAGAACGATATGATTAGGGTTTTATCTAGCAACTGAGGCGATCCGGAAACCCCGAACATAAGGGTCCACCAAAAGTATAATTAACATATAACAGAAAGAGTGCAATTTTTTGTCGTTTCATTTTTTTAATTTATTGAAAATTTTTTGTTCCTTTGGGATATGTTGTCTTAACATGAGATAACGAACTTGTTTTCAGTCTTGCGATCTAGATCCAGGTCCGGCGGAAAGCCTTTCCGTGGTGTAGAACTTTATAAAAGGCTCTATCAATATTTCTGTATCTCATTGAGTTTCGTTAAGAATATAAAAATATTTATTTTATATTTCAATTTGTAAAAGGTCATAGGTCATCACTAAGAATACCAAGCGAGCCTTTGTTTTATCTAAGACGTAAATTATGAATTGATAATGGAGAAATATTTTTCTTATAAATTTTTGTTGTGAACTCAATTACTCGGAAAGTAAGCCATAAGTAGAAACATATATCTTAACCAATGTTCTAGATGAGATGAAAAATTTCATCCCCGAAAAATTTATAAGATTTGGCCCACTTTTCAAAGTCTTAAAGTTACTAATAATCATCTCCATTTTCGAAAAAATACGGTTTTTATTGAAAGTTTTAAATTAAAATTACTCGTTCGAATCTGAAAACCGCACTTTTCTCCCAAAATAACGATTTTTAGACAAAATTGCAGTGTTTATTGGAAACTCTAAAACGATGAAAGGTGGGTCAAATCTTGCCATATGGAAATTTTTCCGGCATGAAATTGATGTGCTACTATCTCCTCAACATCATTGGTCTTAACATATCTTTCTACTTGTGGTTTATTTTGCAATCATAATGCAAGCATTTATTGTTTATATTTATGGTCGATAACAGTCACAGATTTTGATAAAAACAAAAATTTTCATGAAAAATAAAACAACGAATAACATAACTGTTCATGCCAAAAGTCTCCTTGTTATTTTTTTTTAAAGTTTAACGTTCGCTGTAGTATCATATCCCTTAAGATATGTTTTATGTACTTCTAATTAGTAACGTATAGTTACCAACATGTAAAATATGATGTTTAATCATAATGGTCTCTCTGACCATTAGAACAATAACGTATGCGGAATGAAATCCGAACAAATGTACATACATATATCGGAAGAAATAAAATGTTAAATGTTTTTTTTTACATAATGAAAATATATTTTTATACTTCAACAGTTATAGTAAAATTACAAAAAAAAGTTTGCCCCATTGCGATCAGCCTTCCGTATTTTGTATTTTTTGGGGCAATTTTTTCATTGACTCGCAGATTCCATTGTATCCTTTTCCTGGAAATGCTTTTTAATTTTTTGAATGAGGCAGTCGGTAGGGTTGCCAACACGGACCGATGTCTGACCCGGAGATTCAATTAGGGGGGTGGGTGAATTCTATTAAAGTTTTTATTTAAGTTTTTTTAAAAACATTAGTAAAATTATTTAATATTTACTGTAGATTTCATTGAATCCTACACTTCGTTTTTCTCTCGGTTTTCTTTTTATTGCAACCGCTGTTTTTACCTCCATGCTATATAAATAAATAGAAATATTTTAAAATATTATTTGCATTTTTTACCTAATTTGGTTTTCTCCATGAATATTTCTCTTGCGAAATGGCTTTTCTAAGGAGTTGAGTTTGCTCTGACTACTACATTTTTCAAATTCGTTGCAACTCATACCATAATTTACAATTAATTTCACTATATCAACTTTCAAGTGATTCCTCATATCACTTCAGACATTACCCATAATGGAAAAAATTCTTTCTACATAAGCATTGCTTATGGTCGGGGAGGCGATCGACAAGCCGTTGCAAGCATTTTATAAAATCTGAATTTTTGATATTACATCACATTTGTTGTGTAGAGACAGATACCCGGTCATAACCCCAATGGACATAATCCCCAATATGATTTTGAGCATTATGTCCGTTTTTTCCCGGTCATAATCCCCATTTTTTGGGGGGGCTATGACCCCAAAAACAAGAGGACCAAATAATTTTGGGTGCTTATAACAAAATAAATGAATTTAAAAAAAAAATTTCGCATAATATACTAACTTCTATTTAGAATTAATGTGGGTAGCAATGCTGTTGTTGGATACATTATAGACTGATCCGCGTCGCAGCCGCCGCGAAGCCAGTGTCAGATTTTGGGAGTTTTAAGTCCTGATCTGCTCCCGTAGGCCGGCCACTTACATTACACTTATTTAAAATTTCTGTGGCTAGCGAACCAGGATTAGATATATTATAGACTGATCCGCGTCGAAGCCGGTGTTAGATTTTGGGGAGTTTTAAATCCTGAGCTGTGGCCGTAGGCCGCCCACTTACCCTAACTCTTATGTAAAATTCTTGTGGCTAGCGAACCAGGTGTTGGATATATTATAGACTGATCTGCGGCGAAGCCACCGCAAAGCCGGTGTTGGATTTTTTGAAGTTTTAAATCCTGAGCAGCGGCCGTAGGCCCACTTACCCTAACTTTTATGTAGAAGCGTTGTTGGACATATTCGAGGATGTAATCCTTTGCCGAAGGCCGCCCACTCTCCCTATGCATATATGTACATATGTATACAAGGGCGGATCCAGCGGGGGGCGATCGGGGCGATCGCCCCCCCTAAGTACGGCAAGGGAAGAAATGATTTTGAACATTTTTTAAAATATATAACTTTTATTATATATAAATTATAAAACAAAAACATTTGTCAATTATTTATTATTTTAACGCACATACAAGGGTCATTCTATACCATTTGGACATGCTAGGTAGTCGCGTTTTATTTAAAAAAACAGAAAAAATATTTATTCTGTTATTATAATGTTAAAACAAATTGAACTCAAAAAGATCATCGAATTTTAAGAAAATGACAAGAGAAAAAATTAGATTATAGTGATTTTATTTGATATAGGAGTAGCGTCACCTCCTCGATCTGTTTGGGTTTGAATTGGGCTTCAAGATTAAACTGCAGTCTGGTCCAACAATTTCTCGAGCAGGTTCTATTGGGGTTACTTGGGGTGACTTAGTTTAATTGAGTTTGTATATTTTATTATTTAAAAATTGCACGAGCTAGATCTATGGGTTTACTTCGGGTTATTTGGATCACTCAGGGGAGGGGGGTTACTTGGGTTACTTGAGGTTGCTCAAGTTACGTGAGTTTTTAATTAATACAAATTTCTTAAGTTTTTTATTCTTATGTTCGCCCCCCCTAAAATTTTTTTCTGGATCCGCCCCTGTATGTATATGCATAGAATAAATTTTCAAGCAAAACGAAAGTGGTTATAACACCCATGGGTGTTTTTTGGGCATTATGACCATTGGTGTTATGACATGGCATCGTAGAGGCATAGCCTGCCGTCAGTCGGCCTGGTTCCTCTAACCCGCAAGAATGCCTCAGGCAGTCTTCGAAAAATTCTAATTTTCTCAATAATTATTTTATTTTTTATTTTAAGTGATGACGGTGCCTTGAGAAACATACCTAGATATGTCTCTGAAAGCACCGTCATCAGTTTAAATAAAAAATATAAAAACTTTTGAAGAAAATCGAATGTTTCGATGCATGCCTCGATAAACGCTTGCGGGTTAGAGGGTTAACGTATGGTTCGGGGGCGGCTTTCAGTTTGTATAAAACCCATAGACATTGCAGCTACTTTATAAAATCTCAAAATTGCCCAATTTCATAGTGTTTAGAAGTACACTGTAATGTAATGACTGTAAAATTCGATCAAATAATGTTCAATTAATTAATAATATCCGTCGACTAAAAAAAACAAATAAATTTTTTTAATCTTTGTTATTCAGTTTGACTTCCTGATCAATTTTTCTCACATTTGCAAAGTTCACATGCATCTCATTTGCAGTTAAAATAGTACCTAGTTTTTCTTCCATGGTTTATTTTTAAATTTTGTGGATATATTTATTTTTCTTTATACTCAAGTCGGCATAACCCGACACGATGCATATTATGCTCTAGAAAAAGAGTGGTCTGCAATAATTGATGCATTGGATTTAATTGCGATAAACCAAACACAAGCTATCAGACTATTGAGAAAATTACAACATTTAGAAACAGCAATGCTAGTCATTGTTTGGAACACAATTTTAGATCGTTTCAATGCTGCGAATAAAAAAGTTCAGGATTCTCAAATCATCTTTTGTCCGATACTCGTCGCCTAAAAAATCCGAAACTTCAGCCAGAAGTGTCACGGGCAAACGAAAGAGCTCCTGTTTCTGGGCAAAAAAATTTTCGAAGTTCTATTAACTATCCCATTTTGGATACACAGCGTACAATTAGCCGGACGTAAAAGCGCATACGAAGAGCTTTACTTAAACTTCAGTATCTTTGATAATTTTTCCATATGTATGTAAACCAATAAATAGTTATATTAAAAATAATATGTGAGAATTAAAATATTTAATTTTGACAATCACTTTTACATAAAAAAAGGGGCGGCTAATCGGCAAGGGCCTAGGGCGGCATCGAACTTAAATCTGCCACTGTTCATATGACCATACTTTGGTAATAGATTCAGGAGTTCTCAACTTACAATGATTTTATTAAAACCCACAGTAACTCTACATAAATTTATCTTGAAAACTAAACGAGATATAAATTTTTTTTTTTTAAGATTTTCTATATATTTTGACGTTCTATCGAAAACTATCGTCAAGTGCTAAACAGAATTGGGACGTGCGATATAGTCCACAAGGAAAAGAGCTTCTTCAAAAAGCTATTTTTTTAAGATCTTTTCTTTCGTTAAAACACAATGAAGCAGTTGCAACAACAGCTGATTGTGAGAGAAGAATATTTGTTTACATATTTCAGCGAAAATTGTGTTTTCTTATGGCTTTGAAAAAATCACATGAAGGCCACAAATTTTCGCAAGGATACTCTAAAAAATCTAGTCCAGACCGCCATTTATGATGATTGTTATCGACAATCTATTCCATAGCACAAAAAAAAGAGGATTATACTATAACCGCGCTGGCAAACTAGAGAAGCCGGTGTTTCATATACTATAGGATGAAAAATTAGTCGCGGCCAAAGGCCTCTGAATTACACTTACTTTTATGTATAATTACTGGGCTAGCGAACCGGGCGAATTAATGAAAATTTAAAAAATATGCGGTTCAATAACACACTTTCACTGTGTGGCATAAGCGGATTAGAAAATCTTAATTTTTCTTTTTTGTAACTATGAATAAATTGGCTGCAACAAACTAATTTTTTTTAAAGTTTATACCGGCACTTCGCGCAACTCACAAATACAAATCACTGACCTAATTTCTTTGTGTTTCTGTCTTCTTCTTCTTCCAAAATCGCTACAAAATAGAATCTGTTCTATTTCCTTGCGATAAATTTGCTAGTGTCACTTACAGGGCTTTGACGTTTCTTGTCAAAAACAGCTCTATTGCATATCTTGCTCTAACGTATAGAAGAAATCATGTTGTTACGGTGAGTTTTGGGTAACTATATTGCACGTTCCAATTCTGTTTAGCACTTCAGATTGCGTATATGTTTATAGTTATATATTTTTGTAAATACATACATACATATGTATGTATGTCGGATCTTGTTTCGGAGATATATATAGCCATCGGAAGTTGCTGATATAGATTTTGTAAATCTGATTATAAGTTGGGAACCCCTGAGTGGATACCAAAAATATGGATGTCAGGAAAGATAATTTAATGGCCTGAAATTTTGACTAACAAAACGTTATTTTTTCAAAAAAATGTGTTAAAAATCTATATTTTTTTAGCATGACAGGAATGCTTGATTATTTTGCTTTAATGTGATATACAATTTGCATAGTTTTTTTTATTATTACCTATTTATTTTACCTATTTTCTTAAGAATATTATTGGTGAAAATTTATAATATTTCCAAAATTATAGGCTAAATTTCAAATCTTGAAGGCAAGTTGTTTGACTACATGCTTGCTTTCATTGTTCATTTGCATTTGAGAACGAAGCTTCAAGTATATTTTTATGTAATTTTTTATTCTTAGAATGAATATGTTACCGTTTGATACTAAACCCGGAGAGATTGACTTTTAACCCGGAAATCATACTCAAAACCCTGAGTCTCCGGGTGAAACCCTGAGTGTTGGCATCTCTAGCAGTCGGTGTTTTTTGCTATATATCCCTTGCTATAAACACTTCTCTTCAAATTGGCCCAAAATGGGTACCTCGTGCCTGAAACTCATTTAAAGTAGACTTCGCATAATGCGATGATGCTAAATCTGGTCAGAAAATGATTTTATCACGTCTATGATATTTGTGAATAAATTTTACAAGTACAGGGATACATTTTTCTGCTTAAGTCTGCGCTGAAACTGCTAAGCCACCCCTGAAAAATTCTGGATCACTGATGACGCGCTCGCTGATTGCCATCCACAGCAATACTTTTCCTGGAAACTTGGTTTTCTTAATATACTTATTATATACTTTGTGTTTTTCAGACTCAAAATAATGTTTTGGCTGCCATTCATTACCTTCCACTGTGAAGTAACTCTCGTCGTTGATTTTCTTTTTTTTTAGTTGAATATCCATTGATTCTATATATGTACGTTATAACAGTTTTTTGATCGACTCCGTACTTTTTTCCTAATTAGCGGTAAGATTTTGCTTTGCGACCTACATTATCTGCTTTCAGCTGAGCACTAACTTTGCTGTCTTGTAAAACACATTTTTTACCAGAACCTGTATTTTCTTTTTATGCTTTCCTTATTTCTCGATAGTCCAATTATTCGATAAACAGTCGTTTTTTTAAATTCCATATTATTTAAAATGGAATTTGGAAATCAATTCTCGACGTTGTAACTCGTTTAACGACATTTTGACAACTGAATTGAAACAGACCGCTATAATTTTTATGCCAAATTATCAGTAAAATATACAGTTATTTCTTCAAAATGGATAATATTATTGCAAGTATTTGTACAGCACGTGCAAAATTTGTTCGGATTTCATTCCGCATACGTTACAAACATTGCAATGCAAATATTCTTTAACTTTGAAACAAAATTAATTTCTATTTACAGTGGCTCACAGCTTATTTCATGCAGTGCATACTTTTAATTTCAATGCTCTGTAACTTTGAAACTAATTGGAATATGAAAAAAGTTTTGATACCATTTGAAAGAACAAAAATGTTTATTTAATATAAAAAAAAATTACCTGGAATTTTTATAATAAAAAATCAAAGAATACTAAGGAATTTCATGTCACAGCTTATTTCATGCAGACATGTATAAATTGAAAAACCATTGTTTTTAAATAGTGATTTCATATTTTTAAGCATGCAGTGTGGTAGCGTCTTTGGTCAACTACAGCTTAAAGACGGTTTGGCATCGAAGCTGCAAATTTTTTATTGGTATCTGGCGTGTTATAGCACCACTCAATTTTAAGTGCATTTTTAGGTCGTTTTTACTTGAAATTTTGTGTATTCGGATATTTTTTTCCAAAATCGTCCATAAATTTACAAGCACCCTTGGGTCAGGTGACTATGCTGGCGGTGCCATCAAAAAAGGGCACTTGTATATTAACCTGAATTGAACTAAGCCCGACACTCATAATCTGAAGACAAATATCCATGCTCATGATATTTTCAATAAAAGACAAATTTCCGGTACCAGCAACTGACATGCAAGCCCAAACCATGGCACTATTTTATATCGCGTGTATGTTTTCCTTGTTGTTTTTTCTATTTTGCTTTCACGACATGCTATCTGAGTCAAATAAGTTCAATTTTGATTCGTCCATAAATATTACTGAATTCCAGTACTCAGTGGTCTTCAAAACATGTTATTTGTGCGAAAATCAGACGGATAATCTCATTTTTAACTGATGAACGGCTTTTTGCGAACTACTTGCCAGTTAAACACTTTCGGTTTGAGCTTGCAAGTAAGCTGCTAGTACCGAAAATTTGGCTTTTATAGGAAATATCATGTCTATGGATATGTGTCTTCAGATAATAAGTGTCAATTTGTTGCAGAGTGCCGAAAATTGTGCCATGCAGACAAATTTACGGTTTTACCTAGATAAAAAACCGAAATACAAAGCGGGCTTAGCTCAATTCTGCTTAATATACAAGTGCCCTTATTTGATGGCACCGCCAGCATAGTCACCTGGCCTAAGGGTGCTTGTAAATTTATGGACGATTTTGGAAAAAAATATCCGAATACACAACATTTCAAGCAAAAACGACCATTGAGTGGTGCTATAACTCGCCAGATACCAATAAAAAATTTGTAGCTTCGATGCCAAACCGTCTTTAAGCTGTAGTTGACCAAAGACGCTACCACACTACATACTTAAAAATATGAAATCATTATTTTAAACAATGGTTTTTCAATTTATACATGTCTGCATGAAATAAGCTTTGACATGAAATTCAATAGTATTCTTCAATTTTTTACTATAAAAATTCCAGGTAATATTTTTTTACATTAAATAAAAGTTTTTTAAAACTACAATTTTTGTTGTTTCAAATGGTATCAAAACTTTTTTCATATTCCTATTCGTTTGAAAGTTACAGAGAATTAAAATTTGTTTGTATTTTTAATTTGTTTGCTTTAATTGTCTAAGTTTCCGTTTCATTTTAAAAGTAAGTCGCTGTTTTGCGTGAGTACTGTGCGTGTGATTTAAAAAAAAGACGGATTCGGTCGATAAAATAGAACTGTTGGTCTTTTTTTTTTGTGGGTGGTGGTGTGAAGAATGTAGCTATGGACGTCTGCCTTTTATATTTTCCTCTTTAATACACAGGTTATAGTAAAAGTAGTAGATAAGAATTCGTATTAAACCTCTTTTTTTTTGCTAGGTATTTAATAAAAATCCCCATAGAGGGGCCCGCACCATATGTTCAGCCTAGGGGCCCGCACACACCTACAGACGGCGCTGCTCTTCGGAAAAGCAAATTTTCTTCAAAATGTAGGGCCTACTTTTAAAATAAAACTTGCAACAGAAACATTCCAATTTTCAATATAAATGACACATTTTTATTAATATTTGAACGCGAGACTGGTAGCCACAGTTATTCAAGTTGGCTCTGGTAGCCAATCACAGATTTCAAACAACGACATGACGCTTTGTTTTCAGCGTGAAGTACAGCTATTCATTAAAAAATTTGCTGAAAACGAAACGATTCTGTCTTCTTTCGGGACAACGGTACAGGAGGCTTGAAAACGGGACTTATGGTCACCTTAGTTATACATCTAGTGGACAGAAGTGTGAACACACAATTTTTTGTACGTATGAGGCTTCATTGCCGAGTTATGGGATTCTGAAGAATTGGGGATGTTAAAGTACCGTCATTTTTGAACGCTGTTATTGGAATCAAGGAATTTATAATAAAATGTAAACAATATTGCTGTAACTAGTAAAATGGATGCTCTTTTTAATTTTTTAGTCAAATGGGAAGTAAAAATTTCAAATTAAATTTTCAAAATTTTCGACATAATATTTTTTAAATATTTTATTTAAAAAAAGGCCTTAAGCGTATAGATAATTCACAAAAAAATTTTTTACGTTATCGTTATTAGTCAAGGAGATATATGTATAAATAAAAGTACTTAAGAAATTGCCAGGTCCCAAAGTAAGTCACGTATGCACTTCAATTCATATGTATATCTCGTAAACTAGGGTTGGCCATTTACCCTCCCGCAGTCGCGAGCTATGAAACGTGCCATCATTCGTCCCGCCGTGCAGTTGCTGATCTCTGTGCGCTGGTTAGTTTGTCAAATAAATATGCAAGAGACCCAGTCGGAATCAAACGTGCAATAACAAAACAAATGTGTGCAAATGAATTGCGCAATGCTAGTTGTGAAAATTTCAGGTCAAAAACATTATTTCTGCGAAAGGCAATTTTTTACACATATATTATTCTGCCGTCAAAAGCAAAATAGGCGTATCTCAAAAAAACTCGTTTCGAGATAATTGATGTTTTGTTTATGTCAATTTGTTAAAATAAATGTAAAATTGAGATAGACGAAATTCTCTTAGGAGATTTTTTATATGTTTGAACTAAAATATCGTTATTTGGCTTAGTTCATTAGACGCGTTATTTCTTAAGCTATCCGATGCTATAAGAATCTCGAATATCAATTGTTTTGAGATACGCCTATTTCGCTTCTGACGGCAGTATTATCTTGTAAAAAAATGAGAGACTGAAAAAACTACTTTTGTGTGCATCAATGTTGTAAAAAACTCTCATATTAATGAAAAAATTGTTTTAATTCTCGGAAAAGTACTATTTGTTTTTATTGAAGAATTTTGAGTTTTAAAATTTTTGTGTAGCCATGCGCTGCTTTCGCTGATTATTTATTTATTTACATCAGTGATGTACGAATTTCTACTGGACACGTTTTAAATTATATACACATTATATTCATGTTTTTTTTCATTGGAATTCCTACACACATTTAGGCCTATAACTCATTAAGACAAAACAGTCTCAAGACTGTTTTTGTTTCGAGGTCCATGTTGAGTGCGCTAACTTAGACAATTTGTTTCGCGACAAGTTTCACGAAGAAGGTCGCGTAGTGTGTCCTGATTGAACGAACACAAAGAGAGAAAAAAAAACTTAACTTCATGCCAGAGATTTCGCGAGCTAGTTCACCGATTATCACGAATATGCAAAAAGTTTCGAGACAAAAGTTTCAAATGAGCTCACTTCATACGATTCTGTCATACCGAAACAGTTTTGTTTTGCAAAAGTTCCAGTGCCGCAAAAAAAAGTTTTGTTTTTGTCTTAAAATATAGTGAGCGCACACTAGGGTTGCCAGATGGGCTGGATTGGTCTGAATTGTCCAGATTTTTAATCCCAAGTCCAGAATCTAGACATTCAGAATATGTCCAGATAAAATTCGACCAAAGAAATAAAAAGACTAGGTACAAAAAACATCTACTGCATGGATTAAAATGTCTTTACATCCGTTATGTTCAGAATGTGCGAACTGCTCGTAAAAATTTGATATTTCTCAAACAAAATATGTATGTAAACAATGATGACTTATATACAGACTTTTTTTGCTTACGTAGTACATATATATAAATGAAAATCTATCAAAAACTATGTATTCCAAACGAAAAAATTTGCGAAAATTTTTTTCCCAAATTTAAAAATGAAGTGAAAAACTTAAGAAAATTGAAGCCATTTATTTTTTCAATTCCGATAACCAACGCTTATTTTGAAAAGTTTTTAGCCTTTTACATAGCTTGTACTCTAGAGAAAGAAATCGAATGTTGATAGATCTCATAAAGTCAGAACTCATTATAAGATTAAACTGTAGCGAAAACTTTCAATCATTTAACAACTTCTTAGAAACACCAAGAGGAAGCAAATTGATAGAAGTTCGATCTAATAATAAGTATTTATGGGCTTAGTTTAACTTATTAAAAAAAAGAATTTTTGTTTATTTTGTTTAAATGAAATATATTTATATGTATTTCTGGAGCTCAGCTTGGGAAACTGTTTTGAGGCTGTTTTGTCTTAATGAGTTAATGAGTAGGCCTTATACACATACTATCGCGAAATTTTTGTTGTAAGCGCGCTGTCGACTTTTTGACACCGCAGTTGGCCATCCCTATCGTAAACTAACGTAAATCACATTTAAAATTTTTTAGCATATTATCGGTATATTTTATGCTATATTTTATGTTAAATTCGAAAAACTGCTTCCAAAAAATCCATTCTTCATATTACGTCAATTTTTAGAATTCCATCACTTGACAGCTAAGCCTTATATAAGAAAAAATTAAGTGTTTACAGCAAATTTCAAAATATCATTTTCTCTTCATTGTTCGCTTCACATGAAATGCCCCATATGTTTCTCATAAATAAGTCCTCAAAGTCACGTAAACTTTTAAGTTTCCAGAAAAATACTCCAAGAAATATTTTTTTCTTATACATAATTACTTAATATTTTTCGTAATATAATTGAAGCAGATTGGGAAAATCATACAAAAGTAGGCAACTTTAAACGACTGTATCTCAGCCAGTTTTCATTAAAAACTACTTTAATTAGTCACCATTTTGACGCAAATAACGTCAGCTTTCTTTTTTGTATAAAAAAAAAATCCTAAAAAAATTATTCCCAAAAATAAAAAAAAAATTCATTTTCTCGGTTTTTTAAAAATAGTTTTTAAACTTATTTTGTTGAAAAATTAAGTTTTTTGGCTTTACAAAGTGTCATTTGGATATTAAATTTTATGCCCTACAAAAAATCTGATAATCAGTATACACCCAAAAAAAGTTAACATCCTAACGCTCAGCTGACAGGTATTTTTAACCTGGCAATTTTGTTTCTACATTCCAAAATCTATAGACTAAGACAGGGGTTCTTAAACTTATGTAGTCCGAGGACCCCTTAACAAGCTAAATTTTTTTTGCGGACCCCATCCCAACTCTAGAGATTTGACGTCGTTCTAAGCTTAATTTCTGACTCAATAATGTCAAGGACACTCAGGCTTGCCAATCGATGTCAAACTCAACCAGACATAAAATGTCCGGTTATCTGACAAGGTTATGGAACGAAGAATTTTTACTTTGCTTTAATTTTTCCGATTTTTAAAGGTCTTTTCAACACTATGTATGTCCAGTTTTTGAAGATCCAAAAGTTTAAAAGCATGCAGACACAACTTTCTAATAAATATTGATACTTATACCATATATCTCTCTGCATTTTAACAAATCTTGCGAACATTTTTTATTTGGATTTTCATGTAATTATATTACAAAATGAATAAAAATTGGGGAAATATAAAGAATTAAAAAAGTTTCAGGTCAAAATATGTACATTAAACTCAGACAAATATATCTTGCTCAAAATAAAGCCTAGGAAATAATTTGTTTTTTTTTTTCATATCCTTTTAATAAATAATATAATAATAATAAAGCTTAAAATGAAAATTAGTTTTTGGTGACTATTGGTGATTTTATAAGCGAAAATTGTTATATTTTCTTCTGTAAAAGTTTTTACTTAATGAGATGGATGATGTTGTTTTCTTGAAACCAAATCCACAATATCGGGCTCTATATTCTGAAGTTTTATTCTCAGGTCTGCTTCTACATTAAGCTGGTTTCTGTACGTTGATTTTATATATAATAGTACCGAAAAGCCTGTATACACAAATACGTTGTACAAAACGGAATCAAGTTTTGGATGCCCTTATTTGCAAGTGCAGAATAATCGAATTTTAGGAGTAACTAAAAGTTAGTTAGTTCAATTTTATTGAACTTTAGTTTCAAAGAAGTATCGCAAGAGATAGCCTTGAGTATATCTTGCTGTAATGTCGATAATTGCTTAGCAATACTAACATCTGTGTTGAATGTATCCCTGATCCAGTCGTTGCCAGAATCAGGATAGGGAAAATACTTCCGGAAGCTGCTTTTTAGAGGCATTAGATGTTCGATAAAAAGCATGCGCGATTTATTATCGAGCACTTTATTAGAAAATTCTATAAAACCGCTGAGTGTTGAAAAGACTCATACACACACTTTTGAATGTGCTTTGACTATAATTCGTATTATTATAATCGCTTCTATTTTAAATAGCTAAATACCGTTGGGACTTGCGATTTGGCTTCTGTGTCAAAAATCACCAAAAAATAGAATTTGTTCTATTTCTCTGCGATAAATTTTCTAGTATCAATTTTGTACGCACTATTAACGTATAGAAAAAATATGGACGATATCGAACGTCCCAACTGTGTTTAGCTCTTCACTTCAACGTTAAACTTATTTGAAGCTGCACCTTGTAGGCTCAAATTAAAATTTACAAAAATTGATGATGTTATCAAACAGTGGGAAGAGTGGAAACAGTTTGGTGCTGGGCATCCCGGGTTTGAACAAAAGTAAATGCACACTTTGTTTTTTAAAAATATGTGCAATCATTCAAAAAGCCATGTCCATGTAGAATTTTTAATTAATTATTTAAATAAAGCGAAAAGTTTTATGAAGTAAAATTATTGGTGTCAAAATTGTTTCACGGACCCCTAGAATGGCTTCGCGGACCCCCAGGGGTCCGCGGACCACAGTTTAAGAATCGCTGGACTAAGAGATATTCGAACGACTTGTGCGAGTACACTCATTTTTATAATTATTTTGCCTTTGAAAAAAATGAGTACATACAATTGCTCCAAAAAATAAAACGAATGTGTAAGTATTTAATTTAAGACGTGTAATAGTTGGATAAAATCTTCTGGGAACAGAAATCAATCATACTTAATTTATGTCAAAAAAAAAATTCAGTATAGCGATGTTTGAAAATGATTTTTTCTCAAAAGTGAATAAAAGACTAAGTTCTTTTTTGTGTTATTTGACTAGGTATTTTATGTTTATGAATATGATTTATGCTTATAATTTTTATTTTGTAAGTTGCAAAATATAGTTTTATAAAAAAACTAACATTTTTCTTAATAAATTTAATCAGGTGGTTCTCAACGGAGAGTACTGTGCTGCTATTTCTTTAATTATATCTAATTTGTACATATATTACTTACTTTCGGGTAGATTGTAAACAAAATTGAAGGAAAAAAATAAAAATATAAAAATAACTTAAAGTTACGTTTCCATTATTTTAGAATGCAGCAAAGCTCACAACAATAATTTGTTCATTCTTGGTTGATTCGTTTGAATACTCTAAGTCTGGTGTTGCAGTGATTATTCTTGGCATACTGATATCTCTACAATGGTATTCTCCGACTCCTTTGGGAAATTCAAACACTTCAAATCCATCCATTTCATACCAACACATGAACGTGAAGCAAATTCCGTAAAAATAATTGTTGAGTTCATTATTCCCTTCACCGAAGGAGCTGTGTGGCACCAGTCATTTTGTTTATTAAAGAATGAAAAAAAAGGAAACAAATGTACACATAGTACATCCATCCGTATGCTTCCTTTATAAAACCACATCATACATAGGGCAGAGTCAAGGCATAAAATGAACAAAGACGGATAATAAAAACGCCGGAATATAAGAAGTGAATTTCGCACATACGAGCTGTGATAAAGAATACGCCAAAACAAGAACCCTGAACAGAAGGGAAAAATCTGCAACCATAATGATTATAAGCGTGAAAATTGTATTTATGAGTTGATGGGTCGGGGATAAGATATCTTGTACATATCATATCAGCAGTACGTCGGTATTCGCATAGTAGGTGGAAGGCACAAAAAAAAGAAGAAAAATCTGATGACTGGGGGTTGCTTAACCTCATCGGTGCGGTGCGTTGGCAAAAAGTTGTAATTGGAATTTTATACGAGTTTGTGGCCGTTTCCAATTAATATTGAATTATTATTATTTACAGTTGTTTAGATGGCACGAAATTTTTCGTGTGTCAAAGTTAATTACAGAAGTTGAATTGATGATAAATAGATTGCACTTTCGCATAATATAAGAAAAAAATCTGATTCTCAATTGTGTTCGCTCCTGAATGTAATTATATCAGCAGCAAGGGTAATAAAAAAACAAGCACTCATTGAAACCCGCTTTGGTATTCATTGACTCAAGTCAACCGGAAATACTGCATTTCATGCAAAGTTATACGCAATCAATAAAACATCCACATGGGGGGTGATTCTATAAATTACTAAGGTAACCTTTGTTTTTAAAAATAAAAAATAATTCTAAATTTTTTGTGGGTAATTTCAAAATGTACAAAAAATTAATCCACATAATACATACATACATATGTATATGTCTGCTTAAATCTCTTTTGTGCTTACATTGGTCGTAAATTATCCAGATCCTTAAGTGTAATGCGTTTTTTATTGGCAGGCTATGTTTGTATATATATTTTTGCTTTTAGTCAAAGGCTGCAGATGGAATATCTGTTAGATATGTTTTAGGATGTTTCGAAAAGTTGTATTTTAATTTAGTTTTGTTGTCTTTCAGTTCTTTGGCAAAAATGACTTTACACAGAAAAAACAGATTTGGTAAAATCAAAGAATTGCAATTCTATGATTAAAATTTGTGGAATTCAACAATTCATTTCTTTGAATCAAAGAAAAAATTTGCAAAATCTAAACCCTTTGTTTTTTGGATTTGCAAATTCAAATTATCTGATTTTACAATAAAATATTTTAGCGTAATCAGCAAAATGTTTCACTGATATTACAAATAAAAAACTTCCATTGTCTAATCAGGGAAGCTCCTGGTTCAAACCCCGGCGACGAAATAATTTTTTTTTTATTTTTTTCTTTTTTTAATTTAGAGGTAGAGAAGTAGAGGACTGTATTTGTATAAATTGAAAATATCTTGAAAACTGCCTTTTATGTTAATAATAAAAACGAGTCCGTTATTTTTTAATAAAAAAGGCAGTTTTCAAGATATTTTCAATATATTTATAGTTCTATACTTGTTTTTTAGTTTTTTAAATACTTTTAAATTAAAAAATAAAAAAATTAAAAAAAAATAAAGTCAATTAATTTCATGCGCAGTTTAACAACATCATTTTAAATGAAGAAACATTTTTTTTTGCGAATTTATTCTAAGTTTCAACAAAAACTTAAGGAAAATTAACAAATTTTTTTTTGAAATCAACGAATTTATTTTAAGTTTCAACAAATCATCTTTTGTTATATCAGAGAAACTGTTTCTCTGACTGAAAATCATACACAACATTCGTTGAAATGGGACCCGAAATTGTTTGATATCAGCGAATCTTTTCCTTCTGTGTGGACCTTTGTTTTTTGGCCACACAGTTAATACACACAAGGAGAGCCTATTGCAGCGGAAAAAGTTTGTTATGTGTTTAATAACCTTTTTTTGTGCTCATCAGCATGTAATTTTATATTTCGTTCATAGATTCGCTCGTACTTATGTAGGGTAGGGTATTTTTAATAATTAAGTTGTTATTATTTTGCATTTGTTGAAAACAAATTTTTTTTTTTTAAATATGTACAACTGAAGATAATAAACTTCAAGCATGAAAAGATTGAAGAAATTCCAGCAAATTATAGACGGACTTGGTACTGGAGCTTCAGGCTCTTTAGGGATTATATTACAAATTGATTTGAAGGGACATCTTTTTTTTCTTGATTTTTAATGTGTTATTTTTCAATCAATCCTAAGAATGTATCTGATTTCCTATCGAAATTCCCGCAATAGCTTTGGCAAATATAATTTTTTTAACAAGATGCCCTTAAGGTAAATTGAATATGTAGTTACTAATCTAAACGTACCGATATGCGCCATTTCGAATTGCGCTGTAAAAATTGTCACCATGACTTCAAATTT
The DNA here is from genome assembly GCA_963662105.1 of Meiosimyza platycephala. Taxonomy (NCBI): domain Eukaryota; kingdom Metazoa; phylum Arthropoda; class Insecta; order Diptera; family Lauxaniidae; genus Meiosimyza; species Meiosimyza platycephala. The sequence continues at coordinate 62,819,175 of OY759211.1, read as the reverse complement.
GCGTCATTATGATTACATTTTGCGTTGTTTAAGTTATTATGGGAAGGTGGTGGGTTTTCTTCAGTGAGGACGGACAGGATTTGGAAAAGTCGGAGGGTTTTTTGCAGTGTGTAGGAATAAATTCATGCAAGAATAGAAGTACTTGCATGCTATAGTCAAATCTTCATGCGCAATAAATTATAGTCCAGTAAATAAGCCGGAAAATGTGGAAAAGTGTCAAACAAACACCGATTTAAAAAATTTTTATTGGTACGTGTTCTTTAGACCTCCTAGAACATTCTTCCGGTCTAACCTTTGCCTCATAAACATAAATGAATTAATGGGGGTGGTTTTACGCTCCCCAAACCACACCAAAAAGTAGCCGACAAGTAAAAAATAAAAGAATTAGCATTTTGCTTTCGAAGTGTGCTCTATTAGGTTTTTTGGGTCGCTGATCACGAATCCGACGTTTTCGGTTAAAAGCTTTTTGATATTGATGTGATAAATGGATCCGATGATAACAATAATAAATTAAAAAGATCACGTATTATTTTTTCGCGTGACATTTTTCGAGTATGAAACTCCCTGAAGTTTCTGAAATCTTTATTTCGCGCTTCCAAAGTTTCTTCAGACATCATTCCTATAGGAAGCGAAACACTTTCAATTATATCTGCCCCATGTATCAAAATCTTATGTAGGCATGAAGGCATATAAAACCTTGGATACAGCTCCACAAAAAGCTTTGCTGTATCCAAAACATATCCTCGAAACGCTTGAACATTAACCGCGTAACCACATGTTCTTAATATGACAAGTATTCGTTTAACTAGCAATTCGTCAACTTTTGTGATAGACGCGGTTAAGTGTGCTTGCTGGAAAAATCGTCTAGCCGTATTTCCAGTATTGGTAGTTTTCCACATCCTGGCTTTGTTATGTCTACAAGTAATTCATTTTTAATTTTATTTCGAGAATTATTTTATTTTTATTATTTTCTACAACGATTTTATCAGTTTTGTCGCGTATTTCTTAACAGGTATTCTATATGCAATATGAAAAATACGTTCAAAACTCCTTATCCAGCCATGCAAAGTTGAAAGGCCATACTCGTACAATGTTTCATCTGCACTTAGTTTAAAAACTTTTTCTAAGTCGTTCATAGCTTTCGGAGTCGCTCCACAAATTCCACATGCTTGTGATGAGGATTCTGCATTAAATGTTTTACCATTTATTATTGTTAAGTTAAATATGTGATGTACATTTATTGCAATATTTTCAATAATTAGCTTAGTTGGCACTATTTTTTGCAATTTGGAGTTTTATTTTTTGTATTTCGTCAATGATCAATGTTTTGTTTTCCTTGGCAAACAAAAGTTTTATAGGTCTGCAAAACCGAGTAGATGATGGACGTGGATTCACCCAGTTGTAAGGGAACAATGCAAATAGCAACGAGGAATTCATCAGTGGATGTGTCATTGGCAAACTTTTGTCTGTAAGCAGAGTGACCTCCACTTCCATCGCAACCCCATTTATACACTAAAGTAAATTCAGCGGATTGACTTAGATTTAAAAATTCAAAAAGCCTTGTAGCGGTGTGATCAACAAGAGCTTACAATGATACTTCAGCAGAAATATCTGAAATAATAATGCAATCATCACTAGGGTAACATTTTTTCTTTGCAGTACCCAGTGCATAATAATATGATGGGTATATATTCGCATTCCGAAATTTGGCTCCAGACTGCATTAGAACATACGATTTCTTAGGAAATCCACCATCAACAAACAAGGCTAGTGCTTCTTCCGGAGTGTACTGAACCGGACTTTCATGTTTCAAATTCGTCACTTTTTGAATTTTTGTCGGTGTATCTACCTCTTTGATTACCTTGGCAGCGTTTCTCTTTCCGGATTTATATAAGCTAACACGTGCTGCCACCATCAGATTTTCATAACTAGCGGTTTTCACTAAATTGGAAACTTTGTTAAGGTTCCCTTTGTCGCCGGTTTCTGAAAAATTCTTTAACGGCCTACCCATCTTCGACCCACTTGAGCCTTCAATAGATGTGCATGTGGAAAATGTGTTCACCTGATGCAATATTATTTCCGAATCCAACCACTCCTTGTTGCGCAGTTCGAAAATTTCCAAAGTTCTATTGCAGTTTCTCCATTTTTCGTGAAGTTTGCTAATAAAATTGAGCAAAATTTGCTTTATCTTACTTCTTTCTTCTTCTTTTTCATTGCCGCAGAGTCCGTTTTTTGTAAAAACATAATGATTAGGCAAAAACTGATAGCTAACTTTTACGCAAATTAGATAGAAAGGTCTCGTATTTATTAACAATTAACAAAAAAGACCGGTAGTTGGCGAATTTAATTGTTAAAAGTCAACCTAAACTTACTGAAAAAACAAAATATTTCATACAAATACTAGTTCACAACATTGGCTTATTAGTCCAAAAATAAGTGAACAAGCATATCCATATCTTATAAAAAAATAAATAAGGTTCTTTGTATATCATATTATTTAAAACATCCAAATTAGGGGGAGTTGGGGCACATTGATATGATTTTTTTACAACCGAAAAAAAAGGCGGCAGATTGACAAAAAATATTAAAAAAGTATCTGTATATGTTTATTTCTTATCTAACCAACTTATTGGAATCAAATTTCAACTCAATATTATTAGGCAAACATTTTGTGCACTGCTTTTTAAAAACTGGATTTCGTATCAAAGTGCCCCATATTCGGTGTGCATTGATATACGCCAGGGGCACTTTGACTCATAGTTTAAAACACTCCTTCTTAGTTAACAAAATAAAAATAGCAAGTTTTGCAATACCTTTAATATTTAGTTATGAATTCACTTATTGCAGTTCTTAAAAATAATTAATAACTAATTTCATAATTTATGAAAGTTCAATAGAATATGTTTCCCTCTTAAAGAGGAATGTTATTACTAGACTGATTTATTTTGAAATTAAATATGGAAGCCGTTTTATTAGTGCCCTTTTGACAATTGGGTTTGGCAGCTTCAACACAATATCAGAAATATGAACAGAAGCTTGATCTTTTTATCAGGAAATACAAAAGTTCCAGACGGTTTCCTACAAATCTCATTCTTGAAGAGAAATGGCTATGATGTAGTCGCCTTCATTAAGATCTTCTGACATACTTAGAGCAGTAACGACAGCGTTATCTTTAGAAAACTCTGCGTCGGATTCTTTTGACTCTAACAAATCCTGTAAATTAATTTCACTGAAAATGTTCGAAGAATCTGATTCCATGCTGATAGCCTTGGAAATCTTCTTGTTTGGCTTTTTTGCGGTAAGTAATTGCAAGTATGCCTAGCAAGTTAATTGCATTTTTCAGATCTCTTCCACATTTTCATCGTTATTTTTTAAAATTTGTTTAATCTTTAGCTGTCTGTAGTTCTTCTAACCTTTGCATTTTTGGAGTATCCATGTTAATCCTAGACTTATCCTTCCCTTTTCCTTTCTTAGTTTTGCTTTTTGGTGTATATTTTGGATATGGTCTTAAAGCTTGAGGAATTATGCATTCTTTTCATGTTGACGTCTCAGTTGTTTCCTTGGAAGCCCTTGATGTTGAAGGCATATTTTGAGGTTCAAAGTTATTTGTAGCAGCTGTCTGCTCTGTGTGAGGTGGAGATGTTACACATAGCTCGTTCGATCTTTTTTCGTTAGGATGGTAGGACTTATAATATCCTCAATAGAATTTTGTAATTATTGGTTGCTATAGATCTCACATGGAGCATAATCTTCATCTGAGAATGATAATTTATTAAATGGCACAACTCCAGGTTTTGCAAATGCGCTCGTAATACTTTTCGCAATGAATGATTCAAAGAAGGCCACTTTATCAAGACTTGTAGTATCATAAATCGTTAAAACTTTTCCAGGGTGATAAAGTGCCAATCATTAAAAGCTACCATTAGTTTTACTTTGAATGGGCCAAACACACCAACATCAAGCGTGGAGGAAGTGGCAAATAAATTTTTCCATTATCATGAGAAAAATTGATTGCATCGATCAAAATATGGGGCTGATTGTCAAAAAGCATGAGAATTGGTATTTCTTTTGTGCTGCTTGTGTGTTTCTGAATGTGCCTAAAGACATCTAAGAAAAGTTCACTGTTTAAACCCAAAGAACCCTCTGACGCACCATTTAAAAAGTTGCTTTCGTAATGAACTCTGGAAAACACAAAGGCAGTTGGAATTGCATTGCCAATACCAGTTATGATTCCTCTGAATGTGATCAATGCTAGTCGTTGTGTCTTATCTGCTAATACCTTAGGAGAATTCAGGACCGTAGTAATCATCTTCTAGATTATTAAAAAAAAGCGGTTTTATTAAAAGATAATGATCGAGCAACACTTGTATTTTCAGCTTTTCTCAAACTAATGTCAGCATTCCTCTTACGATAACCAGATATCCAATCTAAGCCGGCTCTTTTTTTATCATCCCAAAAACTTGGATAACGCAAATATAATTTTTTTGCGTATTGATAAGCAGACGTACGTTTAGCTCTGATGGTAATACTTTTTGGAGGTATAATTAGATGAATAACATAACTCTTCTTGCTATGTTGTCTTATTTTCGAGCATATGTTGTAAAGTAGCAGATTTCAAATTATACATGCCAGCCGCTTTTCTTATTGATAGCTTCCGTTCCAGTACATCAGAGATTGTAGAATCCATAGCATTTTCATCGATTTAGCTCTATCCGTTTTTTGTTTGTACGTTCGTACTTCTATGGAGTAAAAACGATGAAGTCAGAAATTATTTACCAGACGGGGAAGATTGATACACATCAATGTGTATGTGCATATGTAAGTGTCAAGCAATTATAAAAATTACAAATACGTAAAAATTATGAAGGAATAGATAATAATAAAATAGAATATTTGTTGAACTTGAAAGAAACAACCGCTTATCAACTGACAAGCTGTAAAGAAAACAATTAAATGCAATTACTTATATGTATGTATGTACATTTGGGTGTTTCTTTTCAAAGTTTTGAAGATGGATTTTATTTTTTTTTTTTGCTTATATTTTAGCTTGAGGAATAAAAATAGTTGTCGCAATATTTGAGCTTCCTATCACAAACTTGTAAACGACGCGGACAGATTTTATGTCCGATTTCGTTGTAATTTTACGAAAAAAGCAACTTACTAAAACGTAGAAAAAGTCGGCCTTAGATGCGAAGATATAGGGTTTTAGGTATTTTATTTATATGGGAGATACCACCCACTGTTGTCAAACTACATCCACATTTTTCATATAGCTGAAAATGCGGACAAAATACACCCAAAGGGGAGTTTTTTTTTTTTAATTTGTGGGCATTTTAGCCTAAGTTTTAGCATTAAATCCGAAGAGAACACTCCCAAAATTTCAGCTTTCTAGATCATACCTGTGACTGGCGCATTCAGTTTGTTTCCAATTTAATTGACGACTTTTTACTAAAACGTAAAAAAAAATTACCATAGGTGCCAAGATATAGCGTTTTAAGTATTTTAGTTGTATGGGAGGTGTCACACCCTGATTTCAAACCACGCCCACATTTTTCGAGTGGCTGAAAGTGAGCAATTTACATCTCAATACCAAATTTGAAGGTAAAAGCTTCCTTAGGTTCCGATTTTGTTATATTAGAGCGTTTTAAGTGATTTTGTTATATTAAAGCTACCACGCCCCTTAATTAAGTCTCGCTCACGTTTGCAGGGTGTTAAGCGAAGACAGTGTAGATACAAGTACCGAATTTCGAAACTGTAGCTGCCATAGGTACCAAGATATAGCACATTAAGTGGTTTTGTTGTAAGAGAGGTTTTTGAAACCCGCCCACATTTTACAAAGTGCTTCGTACAGACAGCATACATATATCGTTGTTTAGAATTTCAAAACTGTAGCTGCAAAGAAATAAAATGCAGCATCTTCAATTTCAATTGGAGAAAAATTAAAAAATCCTTTCGAAAATAACAAATTTTCATTTTTCTTGAAATAAAACACGTCTCTTCAATGAACTTTGTAAATCCAAATATGTAAATGATTATTAAATAATGTTTAATAATATTTAATTTAATTTCAAAAAGGATTTTTTTTGCGATGGCAAGAACAGAAATAAATTGCAATTGGAAAAAAATTTAGAAATTCATCTAGCATTAAAATAATTATTTTTTCTTGTAAAATATAACTGGTTATTTCAACTAACTTTTTAATCCCAAATAAATGTTTATATATAATTTTTTTTATTGAAAGTAGGATGCTTTTGTCGATGGAGTTGCACTACTTGTAACAAATATTGGGCTTGCTCTTCATTTTTGCTTAAGCAATTATTAAATTTTTCGATTAGCGCCACCCCTCGCTCAGCAACATCATTTACGACCTTTATAGCTTTCAAAACTTCTAAATTACTGTTATAATTCTCTTCATATTTCCAGTACTCAGGATCTAAATCAATAAAGCTATGTTTCAATTCAAATAGACTGAATAACGTCATTGATTTATGTGAAATATTATAACTCATATCTTTATTGCAAAGCGTTTTAAAATTGGTTGCTGTCATTTTCAATCTCTTTAGATTTTCGGATGCACTGGTTCGTGTTTTAATCGACTCAACCATTTTTTGCTTAACGTCTAAAGGTATTTCATCAACGAAAAAGGAAAGAGTAGCGAGTTTTTCTGATAAATACCACAGATGTGCAGAAAATTTTGATGCGGCTGTTTCCGAAATCTTACGATTAATTTTTCTTTACTCTATTAAATCTTGAAGAAATTTCAGATCATAAGACGGTGCTTTAATAGCACATGGAGCATAAAACCATGCTCTAACATACAACTTCACGATAGACATACAAATGTCACGCAATCTTGAAGTTTCTTTTGACGAAAGATTATGTTATCTTCTGAAGATAAACAACTTTAGACAGTAGATTGCCTTTGCCATCCATCGCGCATGGTGCATAGCTCCAGGAAATTGAAACCGAATACCTTGAGGCGGAGTACCATTCAAAAAAATACATGATAATTCCAAAAATTCTCGGTAGTCACCTCTGGGATAAATTTTCTAAAATATTATTACAATAATAATAATAATAATAATAATATAACTTCACATATTATTATTATTGCAAATACATTTCCTTTAATTATACTGTATGACATAATTTACTAAAAAATTACTTAAAACACTTTTTGGCACATAGTATTATTAAAATATAAATAACAATCTCATTTATGAACTATTGGAGTACCTTGAGTTGACAATATATGGAATCAAGGATTTCATCTCTTGTATCTCTCATTTGTGTGGCAATAATTGTATCTGTCAGTCCATGGTCATAATTATTTTTATCAATTTCACCCCAGTTTTGTTGAAATCGTTTAAATACTGCTACATTTATGCCAGTTGTTTCGGGCCAGCAGCATTCCAATACACATCTTAGAATTAACTCATAAATATGATGACGACAAGCTAGATAGAGTAAATTTCTGTGTAATCTTTTCTCCAACTCCGTACACGTTCCACTTAAACGAAGAGTTTAGATATACGCTATGATAAATATTTGTCAATATTTGTAATAATTTTTATTCAAATAAAAATGACTTTATTTTTAGTAATAGTTAAAAAATCTTATTTCAGCATAAAGAAATTATTCTAAAATGCAAATGTGATTTGTCGTTGTTAAAAAATCAAACACCACTTGAGTTTTCTGCTGAAAATTTTTGACATTATGATTGAAAAATAAACATGAAAATTGCCAGTATTAACGCTAGTTGTATCGAAAGACATGGCTTTTACACAATCAGTGACACCCCATTCTTTTAAAGCGTCAATTATTGCTGAAGCCTGGTTGTCTCCGGTTCCACTCTTTAATTTTGGCACCCCCAATAGTTTTTCTGTGTCCAAACCAGACAAAACAATCGGTAGCCGTTCAATTTTATTTTATTGAGCCCAACAATATCAGAGAGCAATGTACAACGAACTATTTATTAGCTCCTGACGCGACAAATAAATTACAAGTACTGACACATTCAAACAGAAATAATCGAATTAATTAGAAAATGCCCAATAATTTGAACCGACAAGATTTTATATGTTCTGATGCATTCAAACAGAAACAATAGAATAAATTAGAAAATATTGGGTAGTAGAATTACAAATATTTGGGTGAGTGCACCTATGGCAGCTACAGTTTCGAAATTCTAAACAACGATATATGTATGCTGTCTATACGAAGCACTTTGTAAAATGTTGGCGGGTTTCAAAAACCTCTCGTACAACAAAACCACTTAAAGTGCTATATCTTGGTACCTATGGCAGCTACAGATACGAAATTCGGTACTTGTATCTATACTGTCTTCGCTTAACACCCTGCAAACGTGAGCGGGACTTAATTAAGGGGCGTGGTAGCTTTAATATAACAAAATCACTTAAAAGTTATCAAACGATAATAAAATTGGAATAAAACCGCCATTTCCTTTTACTTCGCCTATTTGTGAAGAAAATAGTAGACTGTTGAATAAAACACTCTACATTCTAATTTTCCGTATGTACATTTCGGTGTACTTCGGTGCACCATCATCAGCGGATCTTTATTTTTGAAACTAAATACAAAAAATACAACATCAATTATCAGTTTTTCACCTATTAAAAAATATACATACAATTGTTAAAGATTAACAGCAAAAATTCTTATTAAATTAAATTGCAAACAGCTTACAACATACAAATGTGAAAAAACGAAAAAGTACGAAAGTTCCTCTAGCCATCTGGTCCGCCTGTAGGCTGGGTACCATTTAGTGAAATAAACTGAAAAAATTACTGGTGAGTAGGTAAAAGTGTTTATAGCCAAGAACTGATTTACATAAAGTTGTAATATGGGTGAAAACATGCAAAAAAGCACATCAACCGCTGATCGCCTACAGGCAGACCTGCCAGGTTACGGCAGGCTCTACAGTATGACAATTATACATATAATGTGTTTTCATTGACTTTTAAAATTGTCTAACGAACAAATTCAAGCAATAATGGAAACTATGCATTCAGATCTCGAGTCTGATGAAGAATCTGAAGGGGATTTCAGCGATTATGATATCGGTGTTGGAGTTGAGAAAATGTTGACCCCGAGAATTGAAGAGAAAATAGACCAGTGTATTGCAGAAGCATTTGCTATAATTTGGATCTAAATTTTAGTTTTAGTACTTTGTAACACTTTCTAAGTTGATTTTTTATAATAAATGGAAGAAATGCTAACGATATTTTGTTTTACTTTTCACACTTAAACTGGCAGGTCCGCCTAGAGGCGGGGTGCCTTTTTTCAACCTGGAAGCTCAACTATTCATCGATTGGAAAAAAGTACTCCATTTTCGAATTATCTGGTTCATAGATACCATGCCCATAATTTTTTTATTAAAAAAAAAAATTGGCCTGCTAGAGAGTTAACAACTTTTTAAACATTTACTATAGATCTTCCTAAACAATTAGAAAGAGATGATCGAATCGGCGCATCCATTGTATTCATCACAATGTTATTGTTTTTGTGCATATAAATGCTTTCATATGCATCCAAGCTTTCTTCTCTTGTGATGTGCTTTATTAATTTTAAATTATTTTTTGTTATGTTGTGTCAGTGTCTCCAACTAAAAATTTTAGATTACCGTGTTTCTAGGGTTGAATTAGCGTGTTTTGAAGTAAATTACGGTGCATCAGTTTAAAAATTACGGTGTTATTATACACTGCTCAGAATATTTGTACAGGATAAAAACAGAATATTATATTTAATTACCGTAAAACTATTTTAATAAGGTGAAAAAACGAATTTTTCTAAAAAAGGCTTATTGTAGTGACCGAAAAAAATGAAATAAAAAACCATTTAAAAAACTTTTTTTGAGTTTAAAAAAAAAAATAATTTTCTTTTTATCCGCCGACATTTCGCAGTTATTTTGACTGCTTCATCAGGGCTGCTTTTTCGGTCACTACAATAAGCCTTTTTTAGAAAAATTCGTTTTTGCACCTTATTAAACATAAAAAGTGACCTTTATAAAATTTAAATATGTAAAACTATTTTATTAATTTTCATAAAATTCACTATCACAATAATATAGTGATCAGAATCAGAAAAACTAGTTTTTGTGACTAGTTGTCAACATAAAATTTAAATTTTAAAAAACAAAAAGTTACACGTATTTCTTGTATCAAATTGAATTTTAAAAAATAGATTTGTGAATTTTAATAGTTAAAAATTGAATATTTATTCAAAATATAACTTCAAGAAAAACCATGGCTGAAGGATGTGCTCCAAAAACAAATCGAAAACGTGGCCGGCTAAAATGTTAATTTCTGTGGAAATGCACATACTTACATATATCTAAATGAAAAAACCTACTTGCAGTTATTCTGAGTCCGAATCTTCTAATAAGACAACATCTCTTTCATACATGGAAAGTTTCATTTTTAGGATCGGGGCACTGGTTGGCCTAAAATCAACACAATTTTTGCAAATCCTTTTTATGGATTGTTGGGCGAAAATATTGCCCTTTTATTGTCTTTGTCAACAATTTTTTTTTTTTTTTCGTCTTAATGTCGTTGACATGACTGAAAATACGCTCACATTCTGCATTAGAATGGGGCAGAGAGAGCAATAAAACTAAAAAAAAGCCGCTTGGTGATTCGTAAGCGACGGTAGACCAGTGCTGTCGTTTGTACTACTATAGTACTTTTATACTACTCTTCAGCCAAGCGTACTACTGTACTACCCAACCTTCAATTTGTACTACCGAAAATTTTCGCCAACCAATCCGCAATTTGTACTACCCCACCGTTCTTTGATCTATCATGCTTCAATTACATTGGCATATGCAAGTTATTAAACTGATCCCTGAAGATGACATATTTAAATCTTGAAGTGTCAAAATCATCACTCGTTATTTTGGTTTACTACTTTTGACATTAAAAAATTTTAACATCACATTAACCATTAGAATTTAGCTGATTCATACTTTTTAAACGCGGCCAATTGCGCAATAATTTTTTTATGCGTCTCTTGGAATATTAATGTAAAAATTAATGTAATTATTTCTATTGCTGTCATGGAAAAGTAAATTTCAAATTTACCATGGTAAAAATTGATTGGATAATCATTTATTTTTCATCGTAGGTTCCTAATAAAATCAAGAGCAGAAGCCGCCAATTTATCCAAAATTGATATTCACGCGGAAAAAGAATCTGTACATCAAATACCTTCAGGGCCAGAAGCAACAGAAACCCCAGCCTGTAGTAACGAGGTATTGAACTTTAATGAAGAAGCTCAATTGGAAAATATTGAGTTATCGGATTCCAGTACAAAAAGATTGCAAAAATTTCGACCAGCTTGGCAAGAAAGCTTTAAATGGCTCGAGTCGCGGAAGAATTCAAAAAAATTTGCAAGATCCTTTTGTAAGTATTGTTTAGTTTCAATACCCAATAACAGAACGCTTTTGGTGAGACATGAAACTTCTAAGTTCCACATCAAAATGATGCGCAGCTTAAAAAATCAGCCAGTAATAGATGAGGTCGTTCAAGCTAAAAGTTTTACCAAAGTCAAAACATCTGAGCTCCAAATAATTATGTTTTTGGTGCAGCATAATCTGCCATTTTCTCTTGTTACTGGCATCGTAGCTTTAATAAAAGCGGTAGCATCAGATTCTAAAGTTTGTAAAGATCTGAAATGTGCCAAAACAAAAGCTACGGAAACTGTCAACGAGTTAATTTTGGAGGAGGGTATACTCCAAATGTCCCAAATTTTGCAAAGGCAAAAGTTTTCGTTGATCATTGACGAAACAACTGATGTCACTACGAACAAGTGCTTAGTTTTGGTGGTTCGCTACTTTGATTTTTCAAAAGGAAAAGTAAGGGACAGATTTTTAGGTTTGATTCGACTGAGCTCTTGCGATAGCAAAGCAATTTATGACGCAATAACTGGGTTTTTAAGCAAAGCAAAAATTCCCATTGAAAATCTGATTGGATTCGCATCCGACAACGCATCAGTTATGTATGAAAAACTAGTCATAACTTAAATGTTTCTTCATGTAACAATATTCGTACAAAAATAAATGAATTTCAACAAATACTATATAAACTTTTATTAACAAATTATTTTTATCATATGAGTAAGTGTAAGTAAATATATATTAGTGTAGTATGTACTACCCATTTTCACAAAAAAATACCCAAAAATATAAAATTGAGCACTTAAATTTTTTTCGAAACGACAGCACTGCGGTAGACGGTAGATTGGGCCAAATTACGGTCGATCTACCGTAATTACAGTGTCATTGGAGATACTGTGTTGTGTTCATTTTCTAATGCATGTAGAGCGACAGCTGATTTATTGGGTCTCTCATGTTTGATGTGTGACATACAGTGCCGGTAAAAAAAATAGCACCGCCGACAGTAACTATGTTATTTTTTACAAAAAACATTGAAAGGAACAATTTGTTTAGATCCTACTTTTATATACTATTGCACAATGTATTCACTCTCTGAGAGTATGATCATTTGCATAAAAATGATAACGGTTCTTTTTATGTGAGGCGATTTTGTGAGAGGAATACGAATTGGTACGGTAAAAATAATAGCACTGCGCTTACGTTTCTGTTGAAAAAAAAGTCTTTATAGTTTGAATTTAAAAGAAAAGAATCAAAGTGTAACAGTTTGTTTTAGTTTATGTGGTTTTTGATAAAAAATATTAAATTATTAAATTATTGATGAAGCTATGGATCGCGGTAAGCATTGTAGTGCTGAAAAACGGGAAGTTATACAAAATTTGATTGCAGATGGTAAAACTTATGCAGAAGTTAGACGCGTAGTTGGCTGTTCCAACAAAATTGTTCGGAATGCAATAATATTTGCACCAAAACTTGAAAATCGTGGACGAAAATGCGCTATGTCGCCATTACTCGTTCAACGCTTGGGCCGGCAATGTAAAAAGGAGCCGTTTAAGCCCGCAACGGAGCTCAGAAAGGAACTCAATATTACAGCATGTGTTGAAACAGTTCGCAAACGACTTCGAAAGCATAATTTGAAAGCTTGTAGCCCAAGAAAAGTTCCTCTTTTAACTGCCAAACATACAACCAAGCCATTGGCCAGTAGAAAGATGAAGGAATATTTTATGGACGGACGAGAGCAATATCGTATTGTATGGCGGCAAAGGTTCTCGTTCTTACGTTAGGAGACCTCCAAATTCAGAATATAACCCAAAATTCACGACTAAAACGGTTAAGCACGGAGGTTCAAGCATAATGGTATGGGCTTGTTTTTCCTTTCAAGGAGTTGGTCCCATACATTGGATTAAAACCATGCTGGATCAACACGTCTATGTTGATATTCTTGAAGAAGGAGGAAATGCCGTTATTGTGGGTCTTCCATACTAGCAAGAAAGCTCAAAAGTGGTTTGGGGATCATTCGGTAAATGTAATGGAGTGGCCAGCGCAGTCGCCCGATCTCAATCGAATTGAGAACCTCTGGGCGGATGTCAAAAAAGCAGTTTCTACTGAAAAACCGACCAATAATGAATCCCTTTGGAAAGCAGTTCAAGACTCCTGAAACAAAATTCAACCCAAGAGGTGCCAGAACTTGATCAATTCCATGCCAAGACGTATCGCAGGCGTAATTGCTAACAAAGGACATGCGACGAAATATTAATTTTAGTGCATTACACTATACTCTACTTAATAATCATAGTTTTAAATAAACTTTGTAATTTTGCCTAGGATTTTTAGTTTTTAAGTGCACATCCGAATTATAGTGCTATTTTTTTACCGCCTATTTTTTTAAATATTTTGGAAAATCTTTAATATTTTCGAAAAAAAATTAATAAATTTTGGAATTTTTTTTCTAAACACCTTTTAAGTTAATTTTGTTTATTGATATACTCAAAAGCTGTTTGCAAAGATTGAATAAATTTTTACTCCTTAAATAATGTTGCTACCTATCATGGTGCTATTTTTTTTTTACCGCAGCTGTATGTCCGTTAAATCTCGTTTCTATACACCTATCCCTCGATTTACGCGGTAGATAGGTTTTTGGAAAACCCGCGTAATTCAAAACCGCGTAAATTGAGATGGGAAGTCCATATAAATTGAGTGGATTGGTTTACAAAATTTGAAAATCGCGTATTTGAGCAATAGAATCCGCGTAAACTGAACCCATAATGTACATATGTACATACCTACTTAATGAAAAATTGGAAGTTATATAAAAAATAATAATTAAATAACTTGTTTATTATTTCAGAATTCTAAAAAACCTAACACAAATACCACTCAGTAAAAAGTTGCGTAAAGCGCTTCAAAAATGTAGACGTTGCTGAACGGGACTAATAACGAAAAATAACGACATGTCAAAAATAAACGAAACACAATAAAGTCGAATTGGTAGTAAATGTCAATGTCCATGTAGTTATGTCAAATACCCATGACGATATGAGGGAAGAGCTTTAATTACTCCACCTTTGTACACGGTTAGATATTTTGCAATAAATTTTAATACTTTTGGGCTTACATACACATATGACCACACGAGAATTGTATTAAAATTAAATACTGCCTAAATATTAAAATTCATTTTAAATACTTTTTTGTATTAAAATTTAATGCTAGTTTTTATTAAGATTTAAAAAAAAAGTTTTACGATATCTTCATTTCGAATCTGATTCGAACCCGGTTCCGTTTTAATACAATGAATGCATGTGCAGTATAACGACATCAGCCAACGTAGTATTATTTTCTGGTTGGCTGGCTAAAAGTTTATTTATATTGACAACAACGTAAAATTAAAGTTCAATATTGAAGTATTAAAATATAATACAGCATGTTTTAAAAATCAAATATAGTGCTTATGTATTAAAACTTAATATAAAATTCATTACAAAATTTTGTAATCTATTCAAAAGTATTAAACATATAATTTTGAACGTTAAGAGGCAATTTACACAGCCCAAACACCATGCTATTGAATTGAAATCACTTAAAACGATCTAATATAACCAAATCGCTTAAACGCTGTCTCGGAACCTATGGAAGCTATTACTTTCAAATTTGGTATTGAGATGTAAATTGCTCACTTTCAGCCACTTGAAAAATGTGGGCGTGGTTTGAAATCAGGGTGTGACACCTCCCATACAACTAAAATACATAAAACACTATAGCTTGGCACCTATGGTAACTTTTTTTTACGTTTTAGTAAAAAGTCGTCAATTAAATTGGAAACAAACTGAATGCGCCAGTCACAGGCATGATCTAGAAAGCTGAAATTTTGGGAGTGTTCCCTTCGGATCCAATGCTAAAACATAGGCTAAAATGCCCACAAACTTAAAAAAAAAAAAAACTACCCTTTGCGTGTATTTTGTCCTCATTTTCAGCTAGATGAAAAATGTGGATGTAGTTTGACAACAGTGGTTGGCATCTCCCATACAAATAAAATACCTAAAACCCTATACCTTTGCACCTAAGGCCGACTTTTTCTACGTTTTAGCAAGTCGCTTTTTTCGTAAAATTTCAACGAAATCGGACATAAAATCTGTCCGCGCCGTTTACAAGTTTGTGATAGGAATCTCAAATATTGCGACAACTATTTTTATTCCTCAAGCTAAAATATAAGCAAAAAAAAAATAAAATCCATCTCCAAAACTTTGAAGAGAAACACCCTAATGCACATACTACTAATGATAAAGAGAAGTACGATTATTTTATCAGCCTTTTACAACATCTGTAATATTTTTTGAACCTATTTCAGTTTTTTTCGACTTTCAACCTTTTCAACTTTTTTCGTCATTTTCCATATTTTATCGATTTTTTTCGCCTTTTCAACTGTTTCAACATTTTTCAACCTGGTTCAACTTTGTCAAAATTTTCCTTTTAAACCCATTTCACGACTTTCGACGTTTTTCATAATTTTCCATGTTTTCTTTTTGCTTATTTTTCAACCTTTCTCGCACTTTCCAACAGTTTTCAACTTTTTCGATTGTTTCTGTTCCTGAATCCATAAGGTAAAAAATTTTGACTTGTCCGGATATCTTTTTTCATCATTGACAAATCGTATGCTGAAATTATTTATCTATTTTACGTTATTTTGCTGGTGTTACACTTTATACTTAGGGATACTATTTAATTTCAACATACAATTTTACAAGATATCCGGACCAATCCAAATACGTTTTGAAGAAAAAGAGTAGTACCTTCAAGCCCCATTAATAGTTCTATAAAAAACTACTTTTCGATATAACCTAACTTCAAATACCTTAAAGAATTTTCGCACTTTACGCGGCATCAGAAAAATTCTGCCTTTGGGCTCGAATCCAGCTCATTAAAAACCTTGAGAAAAGTATATTCTGGTTTCTAGGGAAGAGGTTTGCGCAAATTTTTGGCTTGCTTTTTAACTAAAATTTCAAAAATTTCATTTTAAGTGAGCTATGTAAATATTTTTATACATACTACGTTCCTAACAAATTCTACTTAATAAATATTAAAAGGCATATAAATGCATAATAAAAATATGAGAATATATATCAAAATAAAAAGCGTGACGTTTTTATTGCAATCCAAATAAAATAAACTACATATTTTTAAGACAGCACTTAATTAGGTGCACGCATTCTCGGCATAAGATTGAGGGAAAAATTTTGGAATGGACTTAGAGACAATCACACTGTTACTAAAAATATTAGAAAAAATTATAAAATTTACTTTAAACCAGATATGTACTAACTACTAAAAATAATTATAATAATAATAATAATAATAGAGTTTAGCTACTACAGCTATTTGCTTTCTTAGCAATTTAGCATGAAGCTTTAAAACCAAGTAAAAAGCTTATATATTAATGGAAATGAAAAAATTATACATGCAATTAATTTTTTATTTTCTTATAATTTCTTCTTAGCTTTATCACACTTTCTCAACATACCCACCCAGATCATATGTATATAAACATACAATTGCATGAATGTAATTGTATGAATTTATTAACATGGTCCAAGGCATAAATGTTAGAAAAAATTTACCCATCATGCGGTGGGGCTCGCACAACACAAACATAAAGACCAACAACCATTAAGCTACAAAATTAACTATAGTTATTTTTCAATCTAAGCTTGAGTTGACCTTTTGACAAGCTAATATCATATACATCGCAATTATTAATAAGAGTATCAAGAAACTTTCAGCCGTATTGAATTTTTTGATAGGACTTTGCACTTTATTTAATTCAACTGTGTATGTGTTACCGGCCAAATTAGTTTTTAGGATAAACTAGTTTGGCCTAGGACTAACTAGTTTTTTCTAAATCAAATGTTTGGAGTTCATTTGCATGGTTCAGCTTCCACTAATGCTACTTTAGTTTTATTGCTTCAATCCGTCAAAATCGATACCATAATTGAAAAACCGCGATCCTATTTCACATACTTATATATTTCAAGTAATTAAGGCTTTCGACTTTATATTAAGTAAAATATAGAAATTCATGCTTCAGCAACAACTATAGAACTCTTATTCATGATTCAGTTATATCCAACACCTAGTTTGCTAGCCACAGTAATTTTACATAAGAGTAGGGGTAAGTGAGCGGCCTGCGTCATCGAATTTTACCATATACCTAACACTTAATCTCTCCGAATGTCTGCCGATAAGGCAGTGCCCATTTATGACTGCAACAACTGACGAGATACTACATATGTCCAGTGCGGGATATCAGTTCTGAAGAAAGCTTAGTATGCCATTTCGGCCTGATTTGCTTAGTAATATTGCAAGTTTACCCATGAGTCCATCTTTTGTTAGCGTTTCTTACCATTACAGTTATCAAGTGGCATGTCAATACCTTCCTTGTCCTGAGGAAATTGTGCAGAAGTACCCTTCTTAACAAGTTCATCAGCTTTGCATTTGCCATCTATGTTCCTATGCCCAGGCACCCAGATGAGGTGAATATTAAAATGCTAAGCCATCGCATTTAGAGACGAACAGCATTGTTTGGCCATTAGTGAGTTTAGGAAGACTGATTCGAGAGATTTGATAGTAGCCTGACTATCTGAATAAATGTTTATATCTTTTTTGGACACGACATTTATTCTCAGCCAGGATGCTACCTCTTCTATCGCTATAGCCTCTGCTTGAAAAACGCTTCAATAGTATGGTAACCTCGCAGCTATTCTTTTCTTTGATATAATCGAAATTTTAGCCCAAATTTCCCAGTAAATGTCAAAATCATAATCACAAAGTCATCAATTGGCAGAGCGATCGAAAAATTCAAAAGGGGAACTTTTATTTTGACATAAAAAAGTGGCGTTTGAAATGTTGTGAGATAAGCTATCAAACTAGCTGGTGACCGGTGAACTTTTTTTCGTGATACGCCTTAATTCAGGAGCGTCACTTCACCAAATCCTTGGGGGGACAAGAATTATAATTCCACCACTATTAGATGGTTTTATTAAATTTTTTTATTGAATAATACCTAGTATCAGATCCATGGGGGCCAACGCCCTCCCCACCCCTACCGAATTGACGCCACTGCCTTAATGTATAATTTTTTCAGGATATCTTTATCTATATGTGTGTAAAAATTTCATGTATATTGCCAAATATAAATTTTCAAGCCACTCTAGTGTCCAGTATCCTCAAAGCTAAGCAAAGAACAGTAACAGATATAAATAAAAATAAATAGGAGGACACATAGCGGCTACTAAAACCACAAAGTACCAAAAGGACATTGACGCATAAAAAGGGTTTATATTTAACGAAGCAGCATTAAGGACTAAGCAACGTTATTTGTATCTAAATGACAAAATGAAATACTGCTTCTTTTTAAATAAAATAATGTATTTAACCCCAAAGGTATAAAATAAATACTTGATATGGATGTATGTATGTATGTAAGTACCTACATATGTACATACGAAAGTAGAGTGTATGCCAGTGTGTTCATGTGTGCCTGGAAATGTCTTTGAAATATAATATTAAATTAAAACTTCTACTTTACATTTAAATTTTAGGTAAGTTATATCAGTAAATTGAGTAAATTTTTCCTCAAAACATAATTTCATAAATCGTTAATTTTTTAAGACTGCAATACTTCGTGCTATTGGTATGATATTTTGTCAATACAAGGATGTTCTTGATAAAAATTTACAAAGGAAAAGGCTTAAGAGCTAAAACCTGTTGAGATGTTTTCAATTCCCAAAGCACTTTATCAATGCAAAGTAGCTCATGGTATTCGTCAGTGCTTTTGAGACTTCCACATCCACACACAGCATTCAATTTTACAGTTTTCATTTTGACATTGAACAGCAGCCAAAAACCTGTTGTCTTTGTTCACTTCGTTCGGTCTCCTTGTCGCAATTTGCGCTCAATCCGCAGGCAGCCCGCATTATTGATACTCTAAACGACAATGGATGATGATGGGAAATAGAAATTGATACTCTCATGTAAATGGTTAAGGAAGCTATATTTCGTAGTTGTCTTGCGATTTGCCTTCTTTACTTTGGTCTGTTGTTTTTTTTATTTTTTGTGGTCTGATTCAATTTTATTAATGTCAAGGATAAATGAATAAGAAATCACTACTCCTCATAGTGGACTCACAATATTCTTTCAGGATATTCTAATCTTGTTTAGGTTTGAATATTGATGAGAATTCAATAACGTTTAATTTAATAATATTCTTCATTACTTAATTCCAGCTGATGCACGTGTAGGTGTGATAGAATGTTTTAGAAACAGTGAAATTCGTATTTAACACCAGAAACGCGAAATTCCCAATTGTGTATCGCCAGCAACTTCGTTTATATCTTACTTGTAGATTTTTTTTAACAACTTCACTTAGTTACTTAGTTTAGTAATATAAGCCATTTCTCATACATATCTGCATACATATGTATGTAATGACCATAGGTTTTAAAAACACAAAATAATTTGTCTAGAAGCAATGTAATTTTTCTTCCGACATACATACAGTGGCTCCAACGCATAATCGGACAAAGCTTTACTTTTTTAAAGAAAAATTACGAACCAATTGGAACTTCAAAAATATGGGTTGCCACCCGTTTTTTTGGCCAGCATTTTTTAGAAAAAAGCTTATGGTTTAAGATTCCAGCTTAAAATGTATGTCAAACGATAGAACTTGAAGAGCCTAAATTTAATATAAAGGGTTGCTTTGCCGAATCCAGTCCAAAACATAGGTTGCCACCTGTTTTTGGGCCAAGAATTTTCAGAAAAATGTTTATGGTTCAAGATTTCAGCTCGATATGCATGTCAAATGATAGATCTTGATTAGTGCTTCACCGAGGCTGCGAGGCAACCTCGTTCTACGAGGCGAGAGCGAGGCGAGAACGAGGCGAGGTGGAAAAATAAATTTGCCTCGCTCGACCGAGGCGAGGCGAGGCGAGATATGTGATGGCAAGTTCTCGGCCGAGAACAAGGCGAGGCGAGACTCAAATTTATAAAACGAGGCGAGAGCGAGAACCGCTCGAATCTCGCCTCGCCTCGTTCTCGGTGAAGCACTAACCTTGATGAGCCTTAAAAAAATATTTCGAGTATTCTTGTCGAATCCCATCCCAAATGTGGGTTGCCACCTGTTTTTTTGGGCAAACTTTTTTTGGAAAAAGTTTATGGTTTAAGATCGTAGCTTGAAATGTATGCCAAATGATAGACCTTGATGATCTATAATAAAATAGTACCAGGAGACCGACCACTGTTCGGTTTTTCGTTTTGAGGTTGAAAAAATATGGAATTTGTTGAAAAAAGTTGACTAATATTGAATAAGTTGAAATATTTCAAAAACATTGAAAAGAGTTGAAAAGCCAAAAATAAAAATTAGGAAAGTTGTAAGAGGTTGAAAAACGTCAATAAAGGTTAAAAAAGTAGTATGGGCAATGTTGCAATGGGTTGAAAAGGCGAAAAATGTTCGAAAAGTCGGAAAAAAATGGAACAGAAAAAAGTTGAAAGAAGTTGAAGCGTGAAAGTGAAAAGTGTTGAAAAAGTTGAAAGAGGTTGAAAATCTCCAAAAAGTAGAAAATCTTGAAAAAAGTTGAACGATTTTGAAAAAGTCAAGAAAAGTTAAATGAAGTTGACAAAGTCGGAAAAATATGGAAAATGTTGACAAAAGTTAAAAGAGGTTGTAAAATGTTGAAACAGTTGAAAGAAGCTGAATAGCTCAAAAAAGTTGAAAGAGGTTGAAGAAGTCGAAAGAAGCTGAATGACGTTCAAAAAGTCGGAAAAGTATGGAAAATGTTGATAAAAGTTGAAAGAGGTTGAGAAATGTTGAAACAGTTAAAAGAAGTTGAATAACTCTAAAAAAGTTGAATGAGGTTCAAAAAGTCAAAAAAGTTGAATAAGGTTGAAAATTTTGAAACAGTTGAAAGAAGTTGAATAATTGGAAAAAAGTTGAATGAGGTTCAAAAAGTCGAAGAACAACTTTCTTATAAGGTTGAAAAATGTTGAAACAGTCGAAAAAATTAAATGAGATTGAAAAAAGTTGAAAGAGTTTGAAAAACTCGAAAAAAGTTGAAATATCTCAAAAAAAATTTGATGAGGTTGAAAAACTTGAATATGGTTGAAAAGGTCGAAAAAATTGAATGAGGTTGTATAAAGTTGAAAGTGGTTGAAAAACTCGAAAAAAGTTGAATATCTCTAAAAAAATTTAATGAGGTCGAAAAGAGTTGAATGAGTCTGACAATGTCGGAAAAATATGAAAAATTTAGAAAACAGTTGAAAGAGGTTGAAAAATGTTGAAACGGTTGAAAAAAGTTGAATAACTCTAGAAAAGTTGAATGAGGTCAAAAAAGTCGAATAAGGTTGACAAGGCCTGAAAAAAGTTGAAAGAGGTTGAAAAATGTTGAAACGGATGAAAAAAGTTGAATGAGGTTCAATAAGTCAAAAAAGTTGAATAAGGTCGACAAAGTCGGAAAATGTTGAAAAACGTTGAAAGAGGTTGAAAAATGTTGAAGCAAATGAAAGAAGTTGAATAATTCTAAAAAAGTTGAATGACGTTCAAAAAGTCGAAGAAAGTTGAATATGGTTGAAAAAGTCGAAAAATTGAATGAGGCTGAATAAAACTGAAAGAGGTTGAAAATCTCGAACAAGTTGAATATCTCTAAAAAAATTGAATAAGGTCGAAAAAAGTTGAATGAGTTTGACAAAGTCGGAAAAATATGGAAAATGTTGAAAGAGGTTAAAAAAAGTTGAAACAGTCAAAAATATTTAAATAAATCACAAAATGACCCACTTGCAACATTTTGTTATAGTAGGAAGTACCACGCCCACTGATGCAATCCCGTCGAAGTCCATTTAATTACAGAGGTTTTACTATCCGACATTTCTATACCAAATTTCAAAAAGATAACTCTCATACACACTAAATATAACACAAAACGTATTTTGCTTGTATGGGAGGTGCCACTCCCACTGATTCAATCCCGAAGAAATCCAATTAATTTTAAAGCTTATAGTAACCGACATCTCTATACCAAATTTCATTAGGGTTACTTGTACAGTTCACCAAATATAGCACAAAACGTTTTTTGCATCTATGGGAGGTGCCACGCCCACTGAGTAAATCCCGTCGAAATCAAATTAATTTCTAAGCTTATAGTAACCGACACCTCCATACCAAATTTCATTAGGATTACTCTTATAGTTCACCAAATATTGCACAAAACGTTTCTTACTTGCATGGGAGGTGCCACGCCCACTAACAAAGTCGTGTCGAACTCCATATAATTTCAAAGCTTATAGTAACCGACATCTCTATACAAAATTTTATTAGGATTACTCTTATAGTTCACCAAATATTACACAAAACGTTTTTTGCTTATATGGGAGGTGCCACGCCCATTGATTCAATTCCGCCGAAATGAATTGAATTTCAAAGCCTATAGTAACCGACACCTCCTCACCAAATTTTGAGAAGATTACTCTCATAGCATACTAAATATAAGATTTAACGTTTTTTGCTTGTATGGGAGGTGCCACGCCCACATGTACTATTGCGCCCATTTTTGGTAAAAAAATACCTTATAGCAAGTTTACCTACCATGCAAAATTTCATATCGACTGCATTGTTAGTTCTCCTATTACAACGTTTATAAATATTGTGGGCTGTGCCACGCCCTTCAACGAGTTTTGCCAGTATAGTGGCATAGCATGTTATGATGACTACTTTTAGTGGTATTATTTATAAAACTTTTATGAAAATCGTTAGTGCCGTTTTTGAGTAATATTGAATCAAAATTTTCAATTATTGAAAAGTGTCACGCCCACTTTTCCGATTCCGCCCACTTTTGGAAAAATATAAGACATTTATGATCTGCATCTGTGTAGCAAATTTTATTATAATATCTTGAAAGGTTTATGAGATATGACGTTTTCAAAATTAAAGTTTAAGGCTGTGCCACGCCGCTGAAAGAACCTTTGAAATCTTAAAACTAAGCCCAATCCTAAGTTTGTTCACATATGTACCTAACCCCCAAGTTTCATCAAAATCGCTGCACCCGTTTTCGAAATAAAGTCTGAATATATATACACCCATCCCTCGATTTACGCGGTACTTCTTTTGCGCGGTTTTAAAATAACGCGGTTTCAAAATTTTATTTGACTAATTTTTTTTTTCAGCTAATAGCACGTATAAGACATTTTTTTCAGATAAAAACACGTGGACATAAATAATATGACGAAGTTTCGTATATATGTAGTAAACATCAGGGTGAAATGACAAAGGTGGAGTCATGTTGTAATAACAAAGGTGGAGTAATTATGACACTTCTCTCATCATTTTCTGGATATTGGCCAGTAATAGACTCACATTGAAATTTATCACCAATTCGACTTTATTGTTGACATATAGTTGTTTTTCATTATTGGTCCCGCTTAGCAACTCCTACATTTTTGAAGCGTTTGAAGCAACTTTTTACTAAGTGGTATTTGTGTAAGGCTTTTCAGAATTCTATTGCGAATAAATAATTATGCTAAATCGTGCATCCGATTTCAATCTGACACTAATAAGTCTTTTCTATTATTGAATAACAACAACAACAGCGACCAAATTTGTCACAATTAAAGTATTTTGCGCAACATTAGCAGCTTATCGTTCAGAAAGTTTTCTAGAACTTTATGCTTAAGCTCTGCAATTTATCAATGTGCTTAACTTTGTTGAAGGGGCAATTGAAATGTTATAATGTCAAAGTTAAAGCAAGTCAGCGAATACTCTCACGCTCTTAAAATGGCTTCAACACTTATGGCTGTCCTTAATTACTTCACCTTTGTTATTACACCATGGTCAACATAATATTTTTTGGAAATATTTTGGTTTTACTTTCATGTTACTTTTTTATTTAATTTTCTTACTTTTTATAATTAATACTTTGGATATGTGATTGAATTTAAAAAATAAAAATTAATTTCATAAAATCTAATTATTTTATTTAATTAGTATTTTTTATATGATCTCCAATTTTTCATTAGGTAGGTACGTACATACATATTTACATTATGGGTTCAGTTTACGCGGATTTTTTTTACCAATTATGCTAGTTCTATTGCTCGATTTACGCGATTTTTAAATTCTGAAAACCAATCCACTCAATTCGTATGGACTTCTTGTCTCGATTTACGCGGTTTTGAATTACGCGGTTTTTTCGAAAACCTATCTACCGCGTAAATCGAGGGATGGGTGTATAGATACATACAATTATTGCTCGTTTAATATAATAGGAGATATAGGGTTGCCTTGCCGAATCCCGTCACAAATGTGGGTTACCACCTTTTTTTTTGGCCCAAGAAAAATGTTTATGGTTTGAGATTGCAGCTTAAAATGTGTGTCAAATGATAGACCTTGATGATCTCTAATAAAATATATGTAATATAATGATGCCCAACCATAAACTTTTTTTCTAAAAAAGTTTGCCCAAAAAACTGGTGGCAACCCACATTTGGGACGGGATTCGACAAGAAATATGATAAAAAAGACATTCAGTTTATAATTTGGTACAAAACCATAGATCTACTTTTTCCAAATTTTAAAAAGTCCAGTTCCTGTGACCTTTTGTCTATTGCAAACGCTTTTTTTTTTTCATTTCATATCATATTTTTAAGGTTTAAACGATTCTGCTGAGTTCTTCAGATTTTTTCTCTCTGACGAGTCTTCGATTCATCTTCTGTCTGACAAATCAGAGTTTTTAAGGAGATTAATTGGGGAGAAGTACTGCAATGACTGTATAGTAAAATTAGTGAAACACCCTTTTAGCATTATATTTTGCTCTGTTATCAGCAGACAAATGTGTTTTTTACGTAGTGGCTCTATTAATATGATCACCCACTGTAAGTCAAATAAGTTGAATTTCGATTCGTCTACGAATATTACAGAATTCCAGTACTCAGTTGTCTTTAAAACATGTTATTTGGCGAAAATCAGACGGTTAATCTGATTTTTAACTGATAAACGGCTTTTTGCTGACTACTCGCCAGTTAAAACACTTTCAGTTTGGGCTTGCATGTCAGCTACTGGTACCGGACACATATTTGCATATGTACTTGATTGATTTGACGGAGTTGCAGTATTCCACATTGATGTGAGCCTCAAAAGCCATGGACAATAATTGGCGATTATGGCACAAACCAACGATTGTCCACATTAACATCTTGCCCTTTGACCTTAATAACTGCAGATCGCCCATTGTCCGCAACTGATCGCCGGTAATACAATGGGTATCCGTCATTGCCTGTGATGGTGTCAGCAATCAGGTCTCTCGGGTATCGCTTGGAACACTTACCATCGATCATACAGGGTGGATCTTTGTTAAAAACTCCGCAAGGTCCATGGATAATATTCTTAGTCACCACTGCATACAATTTTGGATCAACAACTTCATTTGGGATTTCAGCTGAGATGATTGAATCGATTTCATCCGGTCTGGTTTTAACAGATAGCCATGTGCAGATGAGGGAGAAAACGCTTTTGCCATTCAACGGAGTACATCCAACCAGCAACAAGCCATACGCACGGTGCTTTATGATGAAATCCATCAGAGATTTTAATTTTCGCTTAAAAACTCTGGCAGTTATGTCATGTCTGCCAACTGGTGTTTGGCTGGGTAACAGTTCCTTCTTAATTTCGATCCATTGACAGTTACAGGTGAATGTTGTGAATAAGTCTGGGCGGCCATATTGTCTAAGATACGACATCGCATCTTGCGCGAACTCATGCATGTGGCGCGGGCTTCCAATATAAATTACCGGCAAAATTGTCATTCTTCCCACGTTCTTTGCATTACCGTCGGCATTAATTTCATCACGGAGATGAATGTATTCTTCAGATCGGAGCTGCTTTATGTTCAAAAAAATTTATGTCAATCGCTCAGTCTCAATTTTGACGTACATGTCAACCACGAACTAATGGAAAAGACGGCGACAAAATGTGATTTGTTTCACCTTCACGGATCATAAATCTGTATGAACAAAAGTTCATTGCACTTACTTTTTTATTGGTTTCAGCGCCTGCAATCATAGTCAACATACGGTTAGATGTAAACGAATCAATTATTTAATGTGTAACATTTACTTGTTAGTTGATTAATCGTTTTGATGTTGAAATTATATCCGTCCTCGCCCTGCCAAAATATCAATGGATATTGTAGCGCATCGTAAGCCCAGTGCGTTTCGGACACGCGATTAAATTCATTGTTCCGACTATCAAGAACGATATCTCTAGATTTCAAATTGTCTCCGACAATAACGGCAGCCTCTTCATCGATTGTCGGCGAATTGAACCTTCTTGCGTGCTCACCTGCAGGCGTTTAGTCAGCTCTGATGCCGATACTATGGCTATCGGATGGCATCCGATTCAACGCAATTTTGAAAAGTTTGACCAATTCGTTATACTGATGAAGAAACGTTTGAAATTCACTGACAATAACTCGCTTCGTTATCGTATCGTGAGCACGAAGCTGATTACCTTCTCCATTCGAATTGCCCATGAAATAAATTTTTATAAATTGATGGTCTTCACCTGGTGGAGGTAATGGCGCTCCTACTAAATGATATATTTGACCTTGAATCTGCAATGGTGTGTTAAATTGGGAAATTATTTCTGATGTAACGGCAAATGAAGGGTTATAATTTCCCAATTTGGTGCGTTGCACCAAACGACGTCATTTGTAAACAACTGTTGTATTTTTGGATGTTGGCTAGGAAATGGGTTGAATCATTCCCGTGCCAGAAACTAATGAGCGTAATGGTTCTGGTGGTGGGACCAAGTGTGTCAATTTCACTTTTTCACCCGCACAACACAATCCAGGAGATTCACCGCTGAATTTCAACGCCTTATAATGTGGGCAAATAACTGGAATTTCTCCAATCGTTACTGCTCTGTCTGCACCTTAATCGATTTCCGGATCGTAATGAAATGACGATCGATCCAAATTTACAGGGGCACCGCATCGGCGCAATCGTCTACATTCATTGTATCGTGCTCGCTGGAGTTGTGTTTGATGTGCACGAACTCGTTGCATTCTCAATCTTTTTGTCCCTCTTAATTCGGACATGTGATTACGACTATTTTCGTTATCCGTCTCTCGCTGGTCATTAGTGCGTCTTGCACGTGAAGAATCTCGTCGCGCATTTGACTGACTTCGACGACCTATGTCAGGTTGTCCTCTCTTTATCATTGTAATGAACACTGTAAAACGACATGGATTATCACAGTCACTTAAACCTGTCGAACTTACCTTTAGAAATTTACAGTAGGTGTGTTCAATTAAATAATTTGTCCTATTTTTTACTACTTTCTCTTCCTGCACCAAAAAAGATTTGCAGAAGAGATAGTTTAAATTTCCAAGCTGTGGCTGGTGTAATCACCTGATCACCCGAGACAAAGGCCCTCATTCAAAAGAAATAAATGTGGCGCATATACATAGTTGGGTCGCTAGAACTCTATACATTCGAAAAATTAATTGCAAAAATGCCTCGATTAGTTAAAATAGTATTACAATGTAGAAGTAAATAATTACCATAGGCTAAACTGGTTCATCTTATCACGCTTCGGATATGCGTTCTTTAAAATTCAATTCTTACTTGCCCTTTGGAGTCAAAAAGTTGTGTTAATTTTCTGAGGAAACTATTATGATCTTAAGCTTTCGTACGCAGTGCATAAAAGATAAAGAACGTTTTTAAAATTCACGCAAAAAACAATTCCAATGCCTCTAGCTTTGACAGTAAATATGAAATTTGTTTAATCAACAAAATAAATAGCAAAGCAAACAAAGAAATCAAAAATAAAATAAAGTTGAATTTGAAAAATGAAGTGGAAAATTTAAAGAAAAAAAAATTTAGAGTTGTCTTTCAAATTTTTCCATTTTTTTTTTTTTTGCTTGAAACCTTCTATGAACAATTAAAAACCCAATATAAAAAAATTAATGAAATCGGTCGAGCCTTTGCGAGACTAACGCCGTCCAATTCAATTTATATATAAAAGAGATTTTGGAAAAAAATATCCGAATACACATTTCAAACAAAAACGACCTAAAAAAGGCACTTAAAATTGAGTGGTGCTATAACTCGCCAGATACCAATAAAAAATTTGCAGCTTCGATGCCAAACCGTTTTTAAGCTGTAGTTGACCAAAGAGGCTACCACACTACATACTTAAAATTATGAAATCATTATTTTAAACAATGATTTTTCAATTTATACATGTCTGCATGAAATAAGCTGTGACATGAAATTCAGTAGTATTCTTCTATTTTCTATTATAAAAATTCCAGGTTATATTTTTTTACAATAAATAAACATTTTTTTAAAACTACAATTTTTGTTCAAATGGTATCAAAACTTTTTTAATATTCCAATTAGTTTGAAAGTTACAGAGCATTGAAATTAAAAGTATGCACTGCATGAAATAAGCTGTGAGCCACTGTATTTTAGTGGATATTTCACCTTTAAAGCGATAACAATATTTTCTTGTTTGCTATCAAAATTTTTTTAATTTTTGTCTATAGGATGAATCATTGTGTAACGCAGGTCCAGGAACTGCACACAGCAGCGGTAAGAAAAAAAAAACACCAGCTGCGAAGCCAGAGAGGGAGAAGATGCTACAACTTTCAGAAGGGTAATCGACACCAGAGAAAGAGGCCAAAACCACGTCAGAAGATTCGGCGTTCCTGGACAGCTACCTGCAATTGTGAAAGTCCAGCTCGGTTATTCCTTTGAGCATTTCTGGGGAATTCATGATGATAAGCCCGATAAGAGAATTCTTTCCAGTCCCACCAAGGCGAATAGAAGACACACCAGTACAGACAACAACGACTCCATCATCACAATCAGCGACAACCGTACTAGTACTTGCAGAGCAAAGTACACCAATGAAAAACACCACAGTCGTCATCAAACGATACCCCAACAACAAAAATTGTCAGGGACGAGCCAGCACTACGCAATAAAAACACATCATACTTCCTCACTAAAAACAAGGCCTCTTGAGACTTCAAAGGGGTTAAGATACGAAGATCGTATCCAAGTACCATACACTGCGTATTTCCCCAGCCACGCACCAAAGACATAATGAAAATAAGAGCAATGTCGTCAGAAATATGCAGGGTAGACTACAGACACGGTTTGCGTAATTGGTACATTTGTACCAAAACTGATTTAATATATTCGGGTTTGGTATATTTTATCAATGAAAGACATGAAACGAAAAGTTCATAAATCTTCGTAGTAAAATTACAAAATCATTTTCATTGGCTTTGAAAACATTGTTCGCGTCGCAAACGCACATGTAACATGGCAGGTGTGTATGGTTCCTCATGCAGTACTACCCATTTTCACAGCTGGTAACTGTGAAGGTATTCATACATTTAAATAATACTACGTGAAAGAAGTTAAGAAATAAAATCGGAAGCAAAGTAAAGAATAAAGGGAAATAAAGTACTTTTTTTTTAATAAAAAAAGTGTTTTTCATCGGCATTGCCCATGAAAGACTAGCATACATAAAGATATCCATTCGCCCGCCAAAACTTAGACGAGCAGCTAATGCTTAGTACTTAAGTTTTTCTTAGATGTATTTTTTTACTTTTAAGATATATAAATAAAAAAAAAAAAAAAATTAATAAAAATAATCCAGTTATGGGCCAGTAAGTTATTGACAACTATAATTTTGTCATTTTGTAATATTTTATGTTCAGGTTTATTATTCGGAAGGAAAAATCATTAAAACAACAAAAAAGCCTACACCTCGAACATCGAAGCAGACCAAAGCAAAAGATATATGATATTTGGTCCGCATTTTGTAAGCATATTCTACACACATTTGTGACAATTTTAATTTCGGAAATAACTTTTGGCCAGACCGTAACGTTTGTCACCCACGATGTCACCGCCAATACCAGCGACCACTCCACAAGAAGCCATTCCAGAAGACACCCACACCGGTAAAGAAATGGACTCTGACGGGGATTCTGTGATTTTCCTAGGCGTAGTAGAAGAGGGAGACGCGGTAGCGGGCGAACCGATTAAAAAACTCCCCGCTGAGGACCATCCAAGTGACAGCGCTATTGCCATAGTCGGACCAGCGGTCGAGGGCCACGGTAAAGTCACTTCGCCGGTGGAAATTTTGTCTGTCAGGACTTTGCTAAAGATAAAGTTGACCCACATGTCGAAAGCGGCACTCAAACAGGGCGACAACCCAGATCCACCAGAGAACCGGGATTACAGCAGCAGCAGCAGCAGTAGCGACTCCAGCGAAAACGAGTCCTGCAACAGTCCCAGATCGCCTGACCCAACACGAGGAAACTGAGGCCGCTAGAGTCGAGAGAGGAGAGGACCAAGCTGATGACAGCAAGCGACCACGCTTGGAACCCCCGCAAGAGCCCCAGACTGAAGAGTGTCTACCAACGACAACGACAACATCGCTCCACAAGACCAAATTGCGTACGTTGATCTAAGCCCGTATGATTACGACACCATCAGCCAGCTGCGTGCCTTCGTTGCCACGTTAACAGTGGGTAAGAGATTGCGCCAAGTTACGACTATCAACGGAGTGTCATTTGACATCCGAATAAAAAGGACCGGGTACGCAACAGTTTTCGTTCGAAGAAAGGGCGAACTGTGAAGAGGAAGTTGTTACCCGCGTTTCCGCTCACAGAATACACTTCATCGTTGCCGCCTTATGTTTATTTTTAATTTTCTTTTGTATTTATGAATTATTATATATTCTTTTTGTTTTTTTATATATGAATTAAAATGAATTTGTTATTTTTATTAAAATAAAATAAGAAACCAACCAATGTATTTTACTTATTAAGAAAAAATGTTTGCGTATAAGATTACGCTAAGAAATTTATTTATTTATAAGAGGTTGAACCAACTAGCACAACAAGATCAAAATCTTAAGTAACTGTGTTAGCTTTATAAACACATAATTATTGGCGGCTACATTGAATTAACAAATATAATATTAAGTAAAGCTAAATTTAAAAAATTGCGATTAATCATTAAACGTTAAAATTCATACACATGTGTTACTTTAATATAATAACATAAAATAATCTGAAACTAATATTGCAACAATGAAAGGTACTGAATGTAATGCTGTTTTATCTGCACAGCGTTGTTTAAATCTTTTAAGCCCGAAGGGAGCGCGTCCCAAAGACGTATTGAAAAAATAAAAAATTGCCGTTCAGATGTCAGACATGAATGTCGTATATGGACTAACAATTTAGCGCGACTTGATCTTGAAAAAGTTATTCTTTCAAACAGGTAGGATGGCTCCTTAGTATATATAACTTTATGCAAAAGAACAAGTGTCCGAAATTGAAGTATACTTTCTAAAGGCATACCATACAATTTTTTTACGTGTTGTGAAACATGGTCTCTGCGTCGCAGTCTAAAAACATATCTTGTGATATTATTAAATACAATATTTAATTTTTGTTTGCAAGAATGGTCACAATAGGCAAAAGTCTTACATCCGTAAAGTAAGGTGGATACAAGATACGTTTTTGCTAAAAGTACTCTGACACTTAGTGGAGTGAAGTATTGCGCTGTCCACAATACGCGTAACATGCCATAGACCCTTCCGATGGTGATGCGTATGTGGGTGTTCCAATTTAATGTTCGGTTAAAGGTAATACCTAGGTTTTTTACCTTGTCATCAAAGACAACTTCTGAATTATCTAAAGTTAGTATAGGGACGGTAGATATATCTATTGTTTTTTTGGATATCACAAGGCATTTAGAATTTTTTGGGTTCAAACACAGGCCATTACGGTAAGCCCAATCGTTAATGTTATTAAGGATGGTATTCAAATTTATTACGCAATTGCGGATTTCACTGCGACTGCAACTTGCATATAACTGCACATCGTTAGCATACATATGAACTGTACAATTATTTAACACATCCGGAAGATCATTTATATACAATGAGAACAATAGAGGCCCAAGTATAGAACCTTGCGGCACCCCTCTGGTAATTGAAATGCAATCAGACATTAAGCCACCTGAGCAAACAGCTTGCTATCTCTGGGAAAGATAAGAATCTACGAGATTAACAGCTGAACTAGTGAAATTGAACACTTTAGCTAGTTTTGTTTGTAAAACTGAGTGATCGACGGTATCGAAGGCCTTTGAGTGATCCAACAGAACCAAAAAAGTTACTGCATTGTCATCAAGAGCAGTTCGTATGTCCTCAATAACGTCCACCAATGCCGTGATACAACTGCGATTAGTTCTATAGCCTGACTGTCGATTTGTTAAAAAAACTGTTTTCAATAATAAATTTGTTAAAATGTAGATTTTGTTTTGACCAATATTTTTATTTTATATGTACTTTTGTGGAAAAATTATTTTTCCTTGAGCTTTTTGGTCATTTGAGGTATATGAATTAAAAAATAAAAATTTTTTTAAATTCGATTTCCCGACGTTTCGCCCGTTGGATTCAGGCTTCTTCAGGGGTTTTTATTATTAATTTAAAAAGCTAAAAAAACACAATGATTAAATACTAACATTGAAAAATTGAATATTTAGTTAACACTTACATTGTTACTTTAACATATTAATATATGGAGAAACTTATTTGATATTTAATACAAAAATTTTTTGATTTAAAACATTAAACATATAAAAATTTTTTGAAACATTTAAACTTTATAGTACTACACTGTAACATGCACTAATGTTGTCAAAGTCTTCTTTCTTATTAACAGCTGTTTTTTGTTTTTGTCGTATTCGGAGGCTTTCCAATGTGAACCTAACATTTTCTCTTCGTTCTCTGTCGAGTATTATTGTGCTGTCGAAGTCTGCTGTATGACCTTTTTCGGTAAGGTGTTTGGCTAAAGCTGTCGCTGTTTGTTTTTTGTTTTTAGCATCTGTTTTGTGTTCGTTGATTCGTGTCTCCAACATTCTTTTTGTTGTTCCAATGTAGATCGCGTCACAAGGTTCTCCCGCTCTACCTTTGCATTTGACTTCATAAATAACATTATGTTGTTGTTGTTTTTCTATTTTGTCTTTAGTGTTAGTGAATAATGTTGCAAGTGTTATGTTGGGTTTATGTGCAAAGACTATGTTCTCTTTCTTAAAATTCTTCAGCGATGAGTCGTCTGTGAGTGTTGGTATGTAAGGAATACTAAAGTATTTTTTAGGGTTGCCATCTATTGTTTTTGGTTGTGGATTTTCAGAGTTTAAATTTGTAGAATTTTTAGAAATTAAGTGATCTATTAATTTATTCGGATAATTATTCTTGTGAAGAATACACTTCATTTTATTGATGGTTTGCGTTTTGAATTTTTTGTCGCTTATGGTTAGAGCTGTTCGTATAAAGTTGTTGGCTGTGTTACGTTTTTGTTTGTATGGTTGTGTGGAGTTAAAGTTCATAATCCTTCCAGATCCCGTTGGTTTCATGTACCAATTAAATGTTATATTTTCTTTAGTCCTGTGTATAGTTGTATTTAAATACGACAATCTGTTGTCTTCTTCTGATTCATACGTGAATTGTAATTTGCTGTGGTATTTGTTAAGTGTTGTTAAAATTGTTGTCAGGTCTTTTTTGTTAATGATAGCAAAAATGTCGTCTACATATTTCACTATAAATGTAAACTTTATTCCTATTTTGTCGAGATCTAATATAGTGCTCTGAAGGAGGTCATCTAAGACAATGTCTGCAATAGTGGGTGATAAAGGATTGCCCATTGGCATTCCAAAAATTTGGTTATAGAATTTATTGTCATATCTGAAGAAATTATTGTCTTTTAAGCAAAATTCTAGTATCTGTAAAAAAGTTTTTTTCGGTATCGTCGTGTAATTTTCAATTATTGTCCATTTGTTCATAATTATTCTAATTGCTAACGTTGTAGGAATATTCGTAAATTTGTTAATCTGTTTGTGTAAGATGCGTTCAAAGGCTTTGGATATAAAAGATAAAATAGCAATTGGGCGGTTAAGGACTTAGCGTTAAAGGACTTAGCTATTGGAATTATTTTGGCTTTTTTTCCAGCTTGCAGGAAATGTTGAAGTGGTTATTGCTGTGTTAACGTATGGGAGTATGGGAGTATCTTCGGAAGCATAATTTTTAAGAAGGTTGGATGTATTCCATCAAATCCAGTAGCATTTGACTTGGTGCTTAAGCATGCTTTCGAGGACATCGGTTTGTTCAACACAAACAAATTCGAAATGCTTATCTTGTGCGGTATTGCTAGTTGAATCAAGGTAAAAATTTGTGGTGACACGTGGCATGGGAAGATTAACAAAGTTTTTGTTTAAGTTGTTTACTTCCATCACTTCAGCAGCACTCGACCTACTCTTTCCGATACCAATATTGCGAATTTCTTTCCACTTTTGCCTGCTTCCTACAGCAGTACCAAACTTTTGATTGAAGTAGTTCAATTTCGCTAACTTTATCTTTTTTTTTACAGCAATCTTGCGGATGGTATTGAATTCATTGTATAATTCAAGAGTTTTGTATTGCTTCCACCTATTATATGCGCTATCACGTGAGACTATAAGCTGCTTGATTTGACTGCAAAACCAGGAACGTTGCTTCAATTTTATCTGCCTAGTTATACAGCACTTTCAAAGAAATTAATTTGCTCATCAAGTGAAGTCGTCCTACAAACAAAACTCCAGCCTACACCGTCAACAGCATGTTCCAGCAAAGAATAAATAATGTTTTGAAAATGACGGTAACTAAAAAACTGCGGCTGCGAACAAATCTGATAGTCTAAAATCAGAAATATAGCGTCATGTTTTAAAAAAATGGAGGCTGATATTTGGTCTTATAGGAGGACCTTTGATTCAAGGAGAGTATTCACAGTATTTGTGTAGTGAGTAGGTGTGGTTATATTTACCGGAAAGAGACCTAATGTTTGCATACTAGATGTTAAATGGGTTTCGTTTAAAATATTGCTATTAAAATCACCGGCGATGATTATGTTTGAAAACGGCAGAATCATGCTTTCGATAGTTCTAAGGAATGGTGTAATATTTATAGTGCGATTCGGTCTATAAGCTCAACAAATAAGTAATTTTGATTGCCGTTGTCGATAGTAACAAAAACATATTCAATGTTATCACCTGGCGCAGATCTAAAAAGAATTTTACACCCAATACCATCTCTCACAAAAATCGCTGCGCCACCTCCAACACTTTTCCTATCGGCACGAAATATTTTAAAACCATTTAGTTTAAACAAAGCGTCCCGCATAAACTCATTAAATCATGTTTCGGTCACACATATATCATCCACACCTGAACCTTCAACGATTCTTGAAAAGATTTTGCAAGTGTTTCTAACGGGATAACATATTTCAAGTATCATTTTCAGTAGTGCAAAATCCTACCTTACTTTAATCATAAAAGTGTTGCTGTGTAAAAGTGTAAATATTACTTTTTCACACTGGTGGGCTAATGTAAGCGGTCACGCTGCGACGCACAATTCATCAGAGTAGAATTTATGTTATGAACAATTTTTTTCGGCGCCAATCGATAAGGAAAGGTAGAAAATGGATTCTTAACATATGTAGTTCCGGACGGCTTCGGACTCTGGCCGTGACCGTTTTGACCACATTTCCAAAAAAAAATGTTTGCACAATCGATGAATAAATGTGGAACTGCATTTTTAACATAATTTGCGACGGCCCCGGAAGAAACCTTTTTTGATCCATTTTCGAAAAGAATTGTTTGTACCTATTGATCACAAAAAACGGTTTGGGGCCCATTTCTGGAAAAAAAATTGTTTGGACCATTCCTTTATATAAATGTAGATAGATTTGAAAACATTGTATAGCTCAATAATATATCTATGAACTGATGCCAATATTATGCTCCTCAAAATGATGCTAAATCGAAAAAAGTTTTTCCATATCTATCGGCATGTAACGTTTCAGAAAGTTTCTCGAAGTCTTTCATATGAAATCTTAAAATTAGGTCAGTGAGCCACTTTCTTTTCATTAACAACACTTGTTGAAAAAGTTCAAAGAGGTTAATATGTCGAAAAAATATGGAAAATATTTTAAAAGATAAAAGAGGTTGATAAAATATTGAAAGGGTTGAAAAACCGTACAGTCGTGCTGGATTGGCTAGCACAGTCACCGGACCTAACTCCGATCGAGCATATTTGGAAAATTTTAAAGGATAAGGTGCACAGAAGATCCTTTTCAAACAAGCAGCAAATGATTGAGTGCATAAAAGAAAAATGGAATATACCAGGTGTATAACTAAGTAATGTCGGTTTGAAAATTTATATGTCGCCCAAGCCTGAATATTTATCGAATGCCATGAAACTTTGACAGAATGAAGCGTCAACCTTAAACATCTTACCACTAAAGTTTCGCGCCAACTTAACGTCATTATCGTGTTACCTCAGCACAGTCAACATGTCGAGTTTCGTGTCGAATAAAGAGCAGCCGCGGAATCGCACCGAATGCTTGTTGAAGCCTTCGGTGAACAAGTGGCTACTGTTAAAACGTGTGAAAGATGGTTTCAAAGATTCAAAAGTGGTGATTTCGATGTCAAGGACAAGGAACGCTCTGGAGTTCCGAAAAGGTACGAGACGCCGAAATGCGAGTGTTACTGGACAAAGACAATTCCCAAACGCAAAAAGAACTCACAGAGCAGTTGAATGTGAGCCAGTCTGCCGTTTCCAAATGTTTGCGAGACATGGGAAAGATTCAAAAGTTCGGTAGATGGGTGCCACATGACTTGAACGAGAGTCAGATGGTAAGGCGCCAAAACACATGTGCAATTTTCCTCGCACGGTTCAAAAGAAAGTCGTTTTGCATCGAATTGTCACTGGCGATGAAAAATGGATCTTTTTCGAGAATCCCAAGCGCAAGAGATCCTGGGTAGACCCTGGACAACCGTCAACATCGACTGCTCGGCCGAATCGCTTCGGCAGGAAGACGATGCTCTGTGTTTGGTGGGACCAAGAGGGCGTTGTGTAATATGAGCTTTTAAAACCCGGTCAAACGGTTAATACGGCACGCTACCAGCAACAATTGACCGATTTGAACTGTGCGCTACAGAGAGAGCGGCCGCAATATCAAAAAAGGCAACACAAAATCATTTTCCTCCATGACAACGCTCCATCACATATAGCAAGACCGGTTCGCAATACGTTGAAAGCACTCAACTGGGAAGTGCTCGCGCATGCGGCCTACTCACCAGACCTGGCCCCGTCCAATTACCACTTGTTCGCATCGGTGGGACACGCACTCGCTGAGCAGCGCTTTGATTCCTACGAAATGTGAAAATTTGGCTTGATAATTGGTTTTCCGAAAAACCCAAGAAATTCTATTGGCGTGGAATTCACAAATTGCCTGAAAGATGGGCAAAATATGTGAAAAGCGAGGGAGCATACTTTGAATAAACGATTCTTCCTTTAACTCTTGAAATAAATGTGTTTTTTTTTAAGAGAAAAACGACATTACTTAGTTATACACCTGGTAAGTATGTATGTAAGCCACGTAGACTAATAATACTATAAGGGCTTATGGGGGGTCAACTAAATACTAATTATTTTTAATAAAGTAGTTTAGATGTGAGCTACAGAGACGAGTCGGTCCATTAACAGCGGAAAATATAATACCGACCATGCTGATATGCGAAGAATACTGGGTGTTGATTGCACGATACGTAGAAAACATACTTTACATGAAAAAAAAGATCTAGATGCTTACCGAACTGAAATAAATTGAGGTAACGGGGGCCTGGACGCTGGCTTAGAAAACAGATGACGGCAAAGGACGCCAAAGTAAAGGGAGCCCCCCTGAAGTAATGCTCAACAAGTTTTCCAGGGGGGATGAATTCTCGAATAAGAGGAGGTGTTTTAGTCGGTATACCAACATGGGAGCCCGATACACCGGTCTGGTGACGATGTGGCTGATGGTGCGTAATGCATTCCACCTACCTCTCCCAAAAAATTATAAACAATAAATTTTTTTTAATTTTCTGAGAGGTACTAACAGAATTCAAAACTTTTAGGGGTGCTTAATACTTTTGACCACGACTGTATATTAGGGTGTTTCAAATTACCATCATGTCTTAGAATAAAATGATGCACCCCTCACAATGAAAGACCATTTAAAAACATGAATTTAGGAAAAAGGAAAAAGGGTTTTCATACAAAAATAGAGGTCGCTACCAGAGATTAAAAAAAATGTTATTTTCTGAAATTCAATGAAAAATAGCACATTTTTCATTTCATATTTGTTACACTATGATAGATACGTGCTTGCTTATCTCTTGGCTATAAAGGTGGACCATTTTTGGCTACTTATAATCAAAATTTAAAGTTTTAGCAGGATAATAATTTTTTAACAAGAATAACTTTATTAAAAAAATAAATTAAAAAAAAATGTTTATCCAATTAGTGTCAAAAATTAATTTTTTTTTTAATTTTAAATTGTGCAGCCTCTGAAACTTGAGAGCATCATGAAACAAAATTTTTAACTCCAATATGTATTTATGACACTTTTTAAACAATGAAAGATTGACAGTTTTAAATCGTTTGATGACAGTAGCGATCTTTCATTGCTTAAAAGGTATCATAAATACATATTACAGTAGGATTCCAATATAACGAATAAATTAATACACGGGTCAGTCGTAATATCGTAAAATTCGTTATATCGAAGCGTTTTTGTATTCAAGAAACTGGCTTTTATTTGCGCCATATTTTCTTGCGATCACTTATACGGGCATTCTTTC
Organism: Meiosimyza platycephala; assembly: GCA_963662105.1. Taxonomy (NCBI): domain Eukaryota; kingdom Metazoa; phylum Arthropoda; class Insecta; order Diptera; family Lauxaniidae; genus Meiosimyza; species Meiosimyza platycephala. The sequence goes on along the minus strand of OY759211.1, from coordinate 62,779,979 downwards.
TTACCTTCTTCAATTATATTAACTTTATCACTTAACGTAAGGCTCTTGCGTTGAAGCCGCATGAATTAAATAGCATTCGTAGTATAGAATAGTGAAAACTTCCGTAATTTAGAGACATCATTGAAAAAATTTCAATTTTAAAAACTCTTCATAAAATGGAAATTCGTTATACGTTATATTGGACGTCCACTGTATATTGGAGTCAAAAGTTTTGTTTCTTGATACTCTCAAGTTTCAGGGCCGCACAATTCAAAAATAGAAAAAAATCAATTTTTGATACTAATTGGATAAAATTTTTTTTCTTTTTAAATTTTTTTTTTTAATAAAGTTAATCTTGTAAAAAAATTAATATCCTGCTAAAACTTTAAATTTTGATTTTAAGTAGCACCAAAATGGTAACCCAGAGATTAGCAAGCACGTATCTATCATAGTGTAACAAATACAAATGAAAAATGTGCTGTTTTTCATTGAATTTCAGAAAACAACATATTTTCAATCTCTGGTCGCGCCCTCTATTTTTGTATGAAAATCCTTTTTCTTTTTTCCTAAATTAATGTTTTTAAATGGTGTTTCATTGTGAGGGGTGCGTCATTTTATTCTAAGACATGATGGTATTTTGAAACACCCTACTGCATATAATCTGTATCTGTTTACCAAATACCATCACAATATCTTACATGATTTGCAATATGCATCGTTATAAAAATTTGGGACTGTGCCACGCCTCTTTAAGAGCCTTTGAAAACTTGAAACCATCAAGTTTCATCACTTAACACGAAGCAAAAATCACCACTTCGAGGAAAACGCTTTGAGTCAATTGAAGCCATAAAAGCAAATTAGCTGAAGGCTATTCCTCAATCAGTCTACGAAAAATTTGTGGAGGACTGGATCCCTTACTTTATAGAGTAAAAGCACAATTTTAAGATTATGGGTTTAGATAGGTTATGTTGTCTTCCTCGCCTGTCAAGAGTCTGCGGCCTTTTTAGTCTTTGATATCGAATGCAATAAAATGTCACCAAGATCTTAAGAGAAAAAAATAGTATTTCAAGTGAAAGAAGACAAAGGAATGATTTAATGGAGTCTGGAATTAAAACAAGTTATTTTCCCTAAGAAATTACCTTGATGGCCAACCGATTAAGTGGGTGAAGATTTAACGAACAAGGTATAACACAAAGTAATATTAGATTTTTTTGGTGAAACGCAAGACATCTAAATAACTGTTATTCTGGCAAATTACAATTTTATATTGTTTTTTGTTTACTTTTTGCTTAGACTTTTCTAAATAACACCCTGGTGTGTGATTAGTGCAATTGTCATATGAAAAAAAAAAGGGAAGCAAACATACACACATGATAACATTATCACAGTGATGACACTTCAGATGTCATCATTTGTCTTCTTGTGGCACCCCCAAATTCCAACCCCTTTCAACGCTGCAATATTTAAGATATTGCACACAGGGGCAAAAACCTTATAATATTCGCATAATTCGAAATAATAAATGTCCTTTAAGAATTTACAAGTAGGTATGTACAGTGCACAATACGTTAGAGCGGTTAAAAAAAAATTTTTGTTTTTTTACGATGTGTCAGCGGATATCTATAGCGTTACACGTCTTGACATAGCTCCTCAAAGGAATTTCATTGATATTGAATACTGGATTAGCACCGCCTGTTTGAAGTTGTCAAACTTTGAAGAAAAATATTAATTATAAAACTAAGCAATTTATAGGGGTTACCCATTTTTACAACAAAATAGAGATGGTTTTTGGGCTATTTTCAAGCAAGGGAAGCAAATCCGTGATTATTTTTTCCTCATCTCATATTTCTTATAAAAATTGACCGGAAAACGATTGAATTGTACCGATTTTCTATTTTGAAATTGCAGAAATATCCCTTCTTTTCACCGTCACACCCGTGTAACATCAGTTTTCATGAATTTTTGTCCACTTAAATAGTTGCCGGAGACCAAGATATCTGCATTTTTCTAGAACATAAAGTTTTAATCAAAAAGGTTTGCTTTTTTTGTCAGCTTGTTTGCTTTTAGGGTTTGGGAATATTTCGAAGATATTGAACAAACTCAATTTTTTTTTGTTTTTTTGTTATATTCTTTTTTTGCCTAAAATTTTATTTTTTTCCCATTTAATTCCTATGGAAAACTAGAAGTTCAATGAGCTACCAGTAAATATTAATATTATGAGCTTTCCTTGCACCCAAATTTTTTTTTCATGAACCTGCAATTAATAAGCCTGTTTAAAACAAAATAACAATTTTTGAATCACCCTAATATGTATACATATATGTCGACTCCGATTCGAAGAATCCAAGCCTGGTTATTTAGAAAAATGCAGATATCTTGGTTGTGGAACAAGATTACGATATACGGTTTGCGGAGTTCTTTTAGGCGGACAAAAATACTTGAAACCTGACGTTAAAATGGTGCGACGGTGAAAAAAGGGTATTATTTTGCAATTTTGAAGAAAAAGAGAAAAAGAATATGGGGAATATACAGGGTGTCCAATTTTAACTTACACAGCTGAATAAGTCAAAAGTCAAGTTAGAGGCCAAAGTGACCCCTGAAGGTCATTTCAAGTTCGAATTCCCGCTTGGTGCAGAAAAGCTAGTAATCATTGGCTGGACCGCTTCACAATCTTGCCTTAATTGGCTGCAGCTTTTCTGCACCAAGCGCGAATTCGACCTTGAAATGACCTTCAGGGGTCACTATTACCTCTAACATGAATACCTATCTGAACGTAGAGTTTTGTGCTCTTCCGGAATCCGAGGTCAAAAATAGGGGTTTCCATTTGAAAAACTAAAGTTGACCTTTAAATAACCATGAAAATGTATGTCAAAGTCATGGTTAAGGTCAGCCCTTTGATACCCACCTACTTTTATTTGAAACATTTTTTGAATGACTTGCAATTTTTTGACTTATTCAGCTGAGTGAGTTAAAATGGCACATCCGGTATAATCACAGATTCGAATTCTTCGCCTGAAAACCACCCCTTTTTTGTTGGAAAATTATATAATAATCCCAATAACTTGAGCAATTTCCGGAATAAATCTTTTTCATTAAAATTTGACAACTACAAAAGAGCGGCGCTAATCCAGTATTCATTATTAACCCTTCTGTGCGTGACAAAAAAAACACCTTTTCCAAGGTGACGGGGTACCCCCATACAATTGAAAATTTCAAACTTTTTCGTTCGTACTGTACAAAATATCGACATTGAGCTAAACTTTTATTTTCTCATGTCTCGTAAACATTAACATGCATTCGGGGATTCCCCTTTTCATAACATTTTACATCATTTTATGATGCATGACACAAAGTCATTCGAGAATATCTTCCCACAGTAACGCTTTGCACTTTGATGTTGACTTTGAACTTGTGAGTTTTATTCTTATTTTTGTGTGATCGCATTAAAGTGAAGTGTTTTCTATTATTCCAACAGCTACTGGGAATATGGTTTCAAATTTGGACAGAGTACGTTTTAATAGATTCATTGCAGCTGAAATTCAAGAAATATTGTGTGAAATTGAAAGCAATAAGGAAGGATTTATTCCGTCTGATGACGAAGATGAACACGAATGTATTGACGAAGTAGCATCGGAAGCTTCAGGTGCTGAGCTGATAGGATGTATAGAAGCTGATGAGGACTCATATGATTCAGAAGATTCATAATTTTTGAAAGATCTGGGTTTTGAGCTTTGTAAGGCAAACATAAAACGACGTGCTGAAAATCCAATCATATATTCGAAGCCTTCCACTCGATCAGGACTGCAGGACATACTTGTTGTGGGAAGTTGTTACGTATGCGAGCAACTACGAAAGAAATGCAGAAAAACTAGAAAGTCCTGTACAAGTTGTTTCAATCCAGTTTGTAATGAACAATCAAACCCATCTTCCCATATGCGCTATCTGTATGCAAGGTATTCAATGAATATTCATAACTTTATCTGTCTTTTTTTTAATGTAATTATTTCTTTTTTCTATATGAAACTGTGGAGGAATTTCTCAATTTGTGCACTGAATTTCAGTTTTTGTTTATAAACTCATTTTTATAATCTTAACCCTTTCACGTCCAATGTCGCCTATAGGAAACATTGTCTTGTCATGCCGAAATCACCGTTATGTTAAGTATTTAAGCGATTGGTTAGTATTGGCGTCACTTACGTCGTAACGTCGTCAAAAAAAAAAAAGTGCCGAAAAATTTAAGAAAAAAGGTCCTTGTGTTTTTAATTAAATTATGTGAAATAAATTACTCGGACTTACAAAAAAAGTACTTCAATTGGTTCAAAATTGGTTAATTAATAGATAAAAACATAATTTGTAAACAAAAATTGTTGAGTTGTGCCTCAGGAACTTTCCCAAGGAAATGCTGTCTACAGGCCGAAAGGACGAACAAGGATACGTAGGACTTTGAAATTGATGTCAGTTAGTCTTTATAGTCGTATTAATAAAAATATGAGCTCAAATATTTTTTAAGTCCTCGCACTTTAATTTGGGCATGAAAAGGTTAAGCTACATAAACGAAAAATTTTTATTAGTAAATAAAACTTTTTGTTTGATTTTTAAAAAAACTCATTCGCTATGAAAAAATTTTAAAATTCTTTCAAAAATTTCTAATTTCGAGTACTTTTGTGAAGTACTGTATTTCGCACCAAAGTTTGCAAAAATTGCAATTCATTGGAACTGTTTAGGCGGGGCACTAAGCTCTATTTTTTTTATGAAAAAAGCAAGAGAAATACCTGTAATTATGATGTTTCGGGACTGCTCTGTGGTCTGGCGCTGCTGATCTGCCGTTGATTCGCCGGTGACGATGGCGACGTTGCTATGCGGAGCAATGGTGATTCACATATGAGCTCTCTAAACTTATTGATTTCCTTAAAAATTTGAATTATTTTAAATTTTTTTTTTACGAAAATTGTGTATTTAAAAATTCAGGAGACATACAGCCCGGTTCACTAGATTAGAGACAGTAATTTTTTTTAAATAAAATTGAGATAGCACCCGCTGTAATTGAGTTAGGAAATAATTCTTTCCAAAAAATTTAAGAGCAAGGTGTATTTAATATAGAAAAATAAATATAATGGAATTTTCGCAAAATTAACGGTACTTCGTGCAAGTATAACTTTTGCAGCTTCAATATTTGGCTTTGTTTGTGGTTCACTTGATTAGACACACTCAGTGTTTTTTCATTATTTGTGCGGTGAAGAAGTGTATTTTGGTTTTTTTTATTAATAATTCCTTGCGATCAACTGTTAATACTCAAATTCAATTAAGATGCGAAAACGAAAATCATTAACGGAACGGGAAAATGATCAAATCGACATTTCGCGCTCTGAAGAGCTTTCTAAACACAAAATCACCAAAAAAATTTGTCGGAGTCCAAATATTGTTGGATTATGTAGCATTAGACCATTTATATGGAAGAAACTATAAAAACAGGACTGTTGAGGCTTTAACACAAAAAGAAAAGCGCGATATCTTAACGATTGCATCCAAATGTGCTCATTCTACAATGAAGACAAAGGAATTGGCGAATGTAACAGCAAGAAAATCGACTGTTCGACGAGCAATTTAACAGCACCACACCTATAATACTAAAAATTACGGTTTTTGACATAAAAAAGTTATTGAACTAATAAGCTCAATAAAATAGCATATGAGCCGTTTATTTTGAAAGTGACATAAGTCACTTTGTTTTTAAGTCGAGATATTTAAGGGTTTGCGTTTTAACACGTTTAAAAATATGGATGCTAACTTTCGAGAAGATTTACTTGTATTTGTTATCTCATGATACTGACATTTTTCTCAGTATAAATAATTTCGTATAAACATTAAAAAATCACCACTTTTCATTACGGTAAAGTGACTTAAGCCACTTTCAAAATAAATAGTTTAGATAAATGACTGACTTATATTAATTTTGTCCGACGTATTTTACTGAAATGATGTTTTGAAAGGGCAGTGATTTACTAAAATTACCTGATTCGCTGTCTGATAACATCATATAAAGTAATTTTAATAAAATAATGCTAATTATGAGTACTATATTAGATGTCACTATAATATAATTTACAAAACTGCACTATTCTTTCGCACTTATAAAAATAATTCTAATGATCACAACTTCTTTAAAAATACTGAAAATAATTCAAAACAATACTTCACACATACTTATCACATGTTTCTATTTCTTTCACACTAAGCCCCGTAATTAATTTCCTGAGTACAACGACTTACGCCACTTTCAAAATAAACATGTTTGTTATACCGTTAATTACCAATACTTCTTTCGAAGAAATCTCAATAGTTCTCAACATATTGAGTGCAAATTTTTTAAAAATGAAAAGATACCGTTCAATTGTATTTAGTGTTGCCATTAACTCGATTTTTTTGAAAAAGTAACTTATGCCACTTTCAAAATAAACGGCTCATATTTTCTATTCGAACAAACAAAATAAAAAAATTACTTATCGGAGAGCCCGCCGAATTATTATACTATTTGCACTTGCTACTTCGTTTTGACTCGCCAACAAAGCTTGCAACGAAGCGCCTGCAAGGAAATGTGTAATATATCAAGGGAGTTACAATAACAAAGATAAACAAACAGAAAAAAAGTTTTTGCTTTCTTTGTTTAACTTCTTGCTTAGATTCTCAACAGATCTATGCAAGAAATAGAACATATATGGCTTGCCAAACTCTTACTAATCGACTTAAAAGTTACTGATGACTTTTCTTAGCAGAAAAAGAAACTAGTATAACTAGCATTAGCCCATTTTTTCTTTTTATTTATCTTTGTAAGTTGTAATTTTTTTGGTTTTTGACATAAAAAAGTTATTGAACTAATTAGCTCAATAAAATAGCATACAAAATACACTTCTTCACCACACAAATAATGAAAAAACACTGGGTGTGTCTAATCAAGTGAACCACAAAACAAAGAAATAAATATTGAAACTGCAAAAGTTATACTTGTACGAAGTACCGTTAGTTTTGAGAAAAGTCCAATATTTTTATTTTTGTATATTAGATACATCTTGATCTTAAATTTTTTGAGAAGAATTATTTCCTAACTTAATTACAGTGGATGCTATCTCAATTTTATTTAAAAAAAATTACTGTGTCTAATCAAGTGAACCAGACTGTATGTATGAACTCTTGTGTTGGGTGCTACACCAGAAACAATGCAAACACTTGCTTCTGTTCCACCAATTTCTAAAAGCATTGCTCTAACAGTGATGAATACGTTCCCTTTTATCTCTTAGGATAGGAAATTCATCTCCTAAATGGTGGATTAAGAAATAAGCCGAATAAGTGGGCGATTGTAAGACTGCACATAACATTTTGAAATATTAATATGTACAAAAATATTTCCAATGTATTTAAATCAAGCATTTAAAAAAACGAATACATAAATCAGTAGAAATCACTTGGAAATCGCCAAATTTACAGGCTTTGTGACATCAAATCAGCCACCCTTTTTTGCAGCCTTGTTTGACAGCAAGTTAAGGGGACGTATATTAATCACGTGAGGTGTTTTTTTAAAAATTCGGATTTCCCCCCTCCCCTTGGTGAGATTTGGTGAGATCTGGCGGGACCCCCCCCCTCCCTCCCGTGAGATTTAAATTATAAGTTTTAATGTAAATTCTATGCATTAAGATGTTGACGTGGGGTTTTTCTTGACCCCCTCCTCCCCCTTAGTGAAATTTGGTGAGATTTTGCCGGACCCCTCCCCCCCTATTTTGACTCACGTAATTAATGGACGTCCCCTAACGTATCGGCAAAATGCGATATTCATATATTGCATTAAATTGGTATCAGTAAAAATGACAAATGTATATCGTGTTTTTCTGTGCCTCCCCCGACGTTTTCGGGCTTTTGTGTTTAGGCCAGGGCCCGCCCGAAACTTGATTTCGAGGCTTGAGCCCGTGGTTGGAAAGGAAAGACCCGCTTGCCACGAAAAAACCCCGGCCCGCGCCCATCTTTACTTCAAAATGGCTTAATTTATGCCAATGTACCCACAGCTTCTAAATATGGATTATGAAGCCAATCCGATATTAGCAACCCGGCACTCAAAGCAAAGAAGTATAATGAACGACATTCCAAGTTTGAACTGTGGTGAAATTCACACTGACTCGTCATATTCGCTAAAGTTATGTACAGTGGAGACATGAGAAGAGGAAAAATGAAAACCGAAAAATTATTTTTAACCGAATTTATAGAACTCTCTAGAAGTCTTTGCAATACTTATGGAAAGTGAAAAGTAAGAACTATTCAAACAGGATAGCTAAAAATATGGATTATAAAGTGTTTGTAACAAAACTGAAGGAAATTAATCTAGAAGTCACAAAAGAAGTGGTCACAAAAAAAATTAATTATTTACGCTCGGCATGCCGCCAAGGATTAAAAAGGAAAAAATGTAGCCAAAAATCGGGAGCCGGCGCCGTAGACGAATATTTTTCAGCATTGTGGTGCTACGATTTGTTGTCCTTCTTGTTAACCAAATAGAGTGCTCCGTAGGACTCTACACATTGCAAGTACATTTAGGTATGAAAACCAAAACTTTATTGTGATTTTTTTTATTTTTTGTTTTCTTCAATATTTTGTGCTGCCACGGAACTATTCCTACTTTATTAAAGTACATAGTTGGAATTTTATGTATACCACGATTTTTATTTGCTTGAATAGACGCGCCTTTAGCACTTGAAACCTGAACACTTTGAAGGCATTCAGGGTCATGGTGCCAATCAGCGTATTCTACTTCGCCTGAAACTGTTTCTTCAACATCTAAACCGCCATCAAAATATGTTTCTTTATTTTGTTTCCTCAAAAAATTATGCAAGTAGCAACAAGCTAACACAATTATAGCGACTTTCTTTGGCGATAAATGAACTTTAAATCTGTATGCTAAAATGCCAAAAGCATTTTCAACAATTCTTCGCGCTTGAGAAAGTCTGTAATTATAAATTATTTCTTCTTCTCTAAGAATGTTATGGCTAAACGGCTTCATAATATTTTCTGATAGTGCTAATGCATCGTCAGCTACAAACGCAAAAGAGATAAAGTTTTATTATTTAGACTTGAGAAAAACTTTGTTTCGCAAAATAGACCACCATCATAAATTCATAGTAAGCATTAACTACCGCCATCAATATTTTAAAAATATATAATTATAATTTATAATTGAAATAATATGATTCGTAATGTTGACATGCTTTCCGTCAATTCCGCCTATATAGTTTGGGAAGTTCCATAAGGCATTAAAATTGTTTGCTTCTTTCTTCCAATCTTTTTGTGTGTGTGGAAACTGAAAAGCAAATAAAAACTGATAATCCTTTCTTTTCTAGGAATTTACATCACATCAAACAAAAAGACAAATTAATTCAAATGGCTTGCGATAAACTATCCAGAACCAGCGGTGAAGGTGACTCTATAGCGCAATCGTGGGCTAAGAAATATAATCAGTTAGGCAAAACTCAGCAAATAATTGAACGGATAATTATTTTTGACATTTAGGTTGCGTGGGCAACTTAGAAATTGAATACGCTTTACTAATACAAAATATCCTTAGCGACCCAAGTCAAATGTCAAAGCCACAATCGACAAATTTTAATTATTTTGCTTCGATTCCAGATAATCAACCGATCATCACCCAATACCCTACGCAACTTAATTATAGATTGCCCCAACCAAGGAATATAAAAACAGTTCCGACTCCTCTAAGCAGCGATTCTTTAATAAGCAGAGTGTTTGTTTCTCAGAGGAAGGACAATGTTGCCATTGCGGAAAATAAAAATTACTATTTATCATCATCTAGGAATTCAAGTTCGGGTGAAACAATCCAAAAATACTTTGATACGTTTAAAAATGGCTAATAAACTTGTTTTCATTTTAACTGTTCCACACCAAATCAGACGTGGTGTTTGCTTTTGTATCTCTTATTTTGATATAACGATTAATCTTTGGAATTTGAAAACTTCATAGCGTAACTAATTTAAAAATATTTTTAAATATACATATTATGAAAATTACGTTTGAAAACAAAAGAATTGAAATAATAAAAGTTCAGTTTGGCCGAATACTTGCGGAGTTATGAGCGTTCAAAAACGCTTTGCTCATAGTTTTTAAAATCAGTTTGTGAAGTACATTCAATTTCTTTTAAAAGTTCTGTCTGTCCAAGGACTGCTCGTTTTTTATGATACTTAAACATTGATGGGCACAAGCTTTTCTACAAGCAGCGTTGCCGTTTTAGCCTTTTTGAGGCTAGATTTAGCCTTTTTAATTTCCATTTAGCCTCGAAAATTTTATCTCGCCTCTAGCTTTTTTTCAGGTTTTTCTAAAAATTCATCTAGCTCTTTTCTGTATTGTGTAGTGCTTCACCGAGGCTGCGAGGCAACCTCGTTCTACGAGGCGAGAGCGAGGCGAGGTGGAAAAATAACTTTGCCTCGCTCGACCGAGGCGAGACACACCGGCACCTCGCCTCGCCTCGTCGAAACCTTGCCTCGCTTCGGTAAAAAGCGAGGTTTTTATGAAAATGAAAAAGTTATACATGTATCAGGCCTGCTTATGTACATTCAACTAGCAAAGCCCGACACGCGTTGCTACACCTCAAGAAATGATATATGTGTTTTTATTTAGGGTGTATTGAATAATATATGATGATTGGTGAGATACGATTAATTTAATTCTTTTCTTATATGAGACGGCATGGCATTGCCTATTTTTTCCAAATCAAACTAAACTACGAATCTTTTACAAACTATAATAATTATATGTACCAAATCTTATCCATCTACGTCATATAGTTACTGAGATATGAAAAAAAGTTTTATTCACCTGTGTCAAGTAGTTGATAATACTGGTCAACAGTTTTTTTGTTGGCCTGGATGTCTCTGCGGATTTCTATAATTTCAGGTACTCAGATTACATATACATATTGTACATATTGTATTGTTTAGAACCTACTAGCAAAAAGTACGTAAAGTGTGGTTATGCGACAAGCGCATCAAGGAATGGGTTCAAGAAAAAGGAGAGAACTTATTTTATAAGTACTGCTCTTGCAAACTTCAGTCAAAGGTGTCAGGGTTACATGCCCATTAGGGTGGTTCAGACATGTATGGGAAAAATTAAAGTTGCTCCGATCTTCGCTCCCCGGACACCAAAAGTTTCGTATTGGTGCCAATAAGAGCCATGTAAAATTTAGTCCATTTCAGAAAACATTTGATGGGCGCGACCGTTTTGAAAACTGGAAAATGGTCCTTAGTCTATCGAAAATCAATAATATCTCCCCGAAGCTACCTCGTAGATGGATCAAACGAACGGCAAAGTCCTATTATTTTTTCTCCTCCGACATTTTTCCCGCACATACTTACCCCCTATCACAACCCCTTAGGGGGGTCTCCTGCAAAAATGACATTCTCGTGAAATTATGAAATTGGCTACCCCTTCTCCTCAGACACCTCTGGAGGGGTAAAATGTTAGACCATTTTCTATTACTTTTGCTCTCCCAAACTTTTCTCTCGACACACCTACCCCCTATCTGCCACTCTTTTGGGGGTCCCCCTACAAAAACACAAAAAATTTCGAAAAATAGTTCATAGCTGCCCCGGAGTTACCCCTAAAGGGTTCATATGTATCGCCAGCCCTCTATCTGCCACCCTTTTTGGGGTCTCCCTACAAAAAACACCAAAAATTAGGAAAATTTCGAAAAACAATTCATAGCTTTCCTGGAGTGACCCGTAGAGGGGTGAAATGTTTTACCAGGTCCTCCCTACATTTTTTCCGAACATACTTACCCCCTATCTCAACCTCTTTGGGGGGATCCCTTTGAAAAAAATGGAAAATTTTTTGAAAATTAATTAATATCACTACTAGGTTGTATTATATTAATTTTTATTGTGTTCATTGCTTATATTAACTTGCTCTTTTCACAAAAAGGATACTTTTTACGATAAGCTTCTACGATTTGTAGCATTAGCTGTTTTGACAAAATTTGGTTGTATTCTTTCATAAACCCAACACATCTTTCAGCGGTGTCATTTACGACTTCTAAGCCTTTGCAAAAAGAGAGAACTTCTTTGAAATCATCATCAGATTCCCATGTGGATGGATGATTATTGAGAAATTCTGTATTCAATCCAAAGAAAAAAAAAACTTGAAACTCTTCCATGTAGCCCAGATTCAACCAAACGTCTCTTTACAGTAAGAGTGGATATCATAGTATCAGTCTGATCCAAAATTTGGGGTCTAATATAGCCATTCAAGAAATTTTTGCATCCGTTCTTTCCATTGTTTTACAAGGTCGTTTTTTTTTTGTTGGCACGTTTTCTGTCGATTTAAAAGTGATGAAGTGTTTAATAACACCATAAACTTTCTTAACTGAGCAACCAAAGTGGGTGGCAATAGATCGGTATGACATTTTGAGGTTAAAAATTTCGAAAATCGCTCTTCGGGTTGCTGGGTCACAAATTCGTGGTTTTCTCACTTCAAGAGTATCTGAAACCCAGTAGATTAACTTATCTACAACTGGGGTGTTTGTCTGATTAATAACTTACTAGTAAAATTAATTCAGGGTCCAGGAATTTGCTACTGACTTGAGCACAACTTATTGTTTCTAATTAGTAGTCCTGCCAAACTATGCACTTCTCTTGATTTTTACTTCAGCCAAAGGTCACTTCTTCAATAAAACCAACAACAAATACATAAGCCGCAAAAGGACGCTTGTATTATAACAACAACAAAAACAACTTTTCCCTTAAAATTTTTTTTTTTTTTAATGTAGTAAAAGATAAGAGAACTAACTGTTTCTAATTAGTTGGCCACGGCTGTAAGTCCCGGGATTTTTGAAAACAAATTTTTTAGCAAAGAAGTTTAATTTTGTCGTAAATATTCCCTTTTATGTGCAAAAAAATGTAAATTTACAACATTGGAAATATGTAAAGCGTTGGCAACACCATATTGTAAAAACTTTAAATATGGTGATAAAGTGTGCGTTAACGCAGCAATATTTTTAGAACGCAAAAAAATAATGCCAAAAAATGACTTGCACACAAAGTTGCCAGGTGGCCGTCAATTGAATGGTAAGTCCGTTGGCTGCGGAGGAGGCCGTTAAGTCGTTAATTGGAGGCTAAAGCCGTTAATGGCCGTTAATTTTATCGAAAGGTCTCAGATATTTATGTTACGAAAAATTAAAAAATTTGATAAATTCGACCTCATTCAAATATTTGATGAGCAAAAAAAAAAGGTCTCACAAATTTTTTTTTTTTGCCAGGCCGTTAATTCTTTTATTTCAACCTGACAACTCAGCTGACACACACGGAAATTCAGCTGAATTATGCAATAAATTTATAGAATTTTTATTACGATATTTTCTTTTTAGAATACTATATTAGAATACTCAATTTAATTAGAGAAGCCTAAGTTTCGGGATCATCCCGAGATCCCGGGATTACATTTTTAGATCCCAAAAATCCCGGGATCAGAAAATTTACATCCCTAATACATATACAACAAAGGAGAATAGAAAAATATCAGATCAGTTCGTATGCGACTGTTGAACCAGCAAGATCTCGTTTCTTAGTGCGGTGTTTTCTTGTCACATGCGTACACTGTATGAATATTACATTCCGTTAGCTTTCAAGCTTTGATCTATTTGATTTTTTTACTTTACAAAATAAACTTATTACTTTTTCTTTTATTATTTTTTTGTTACACAATAAGTAATTTTAAGATAGTACATAAGACTTTTCTCAGTAAATAAATATTTTTAAAATACAATAGTATTAAGGAGTTTTGATTTTTAGACAGTAAGTTAAATATATTTTACTTTACATACTTCTAAAGTTAATCTTATTACATTTGCTTTTATTACTTTATTGTTAGACAATAAATAATTTTAAGATAGTATATAAGACTTTTTATTAGTAAGTAAGTTTTTTTAATATATTGTAGTATTTAAGAGATTCGAATTCCACTTTTTATTTTTCCTTTTTTGAATAATAGTATTTAATATTAATAAAATGGCAGAAAAAAAAGTAGATATGATGTGCTGGGAAAAGGTTTTTTTATTTCAGTAAATAATTATGAGGCCCAATGTGTAATTTGTTATAAAACATTAACTTCTTCGAGAAGCTTTAATCTAGAAAGTCATTTTTTGAAATCTCACCCAGAATATCAAATGTTTGATACTGTTGAAAATTGGGATTTGTTCTTAAATCTTAAGTCAGCACTACTGACTAAGACTGTTACTGAAAACAAAGAAAACCCGACTTTTTCAGGAGAGAACTTGAACACAAAAGCTGAATTAAAAGCTTCGTATAACTCAGTTCGAAAAGCAGTTGAATATTCTTTTAAACGAACTAAAAAATGAAGACCTAACACATTTAGAAAAAATTCCGGAAATTTTTAATGTTCATTCAGACCGTGGTAGATTTTCAGTATATGTGCAAATCATCGAGTCTATGATACAAAATTATAGCGAGAGGTTTGAAGATTTTTCAAAAATAAAACCCATTATTGATCTCTACGAACACCCATTAACATGCGATATAACTACAAGATGCTACAGATCGATTTAACATTGCGATTAGACAGTGGGATGGAATTTTGGAAATCAATTGATAGGAATGAGTATCCAAACATTAAAAATAGTATTTATGTACATATTACTTTCAATGTTTGGTTCCACATATTGGTGAGAATCAGAGAACGGCACGTGACTCTAAGTATACTCACCTTAAAAGCGATTGATCGCAACCGCATACGTTTTTGTCTATGCAGTCTATATACCCATAAAGATTTTTGTATTGCTATGACTGAATTACTTTTAAACTCAAGTGAGATGTATGCGGTTTCTGCTTTACTTTTCATCACACATTCTTTTTGTCATTTTAGGCAGACGTATTCATACTTCGCGCGAACAACAAAAATAATGCATGTACATGAAATTATCAGAATACATTGTCGAAAGCAATGTGATGATTAGCGAAGCGAAGATCAAGTACCGAAAACACCGCATATGCAGATAGCCGATCACATCGTTGTTTTTTCTTGTTTGTGCGTAGAAGCTTGCTGCTCATAATTAACGGTAAATCTTTTCTGATGAATTTTGCTATTTATTGAATATACAGTCGTCTCTGGATACAGTGAACACCCTATATAGTGAATCAAGTAATATAGTGAACACCAACATCTCCCGGCCATTCGCGTACTTTTTACGATAAGATCAATAGTTGCGTAGTATGAAACTGCAGCCCATACCATAACGCCGCCCTTTCTACTGTGATGAAGGGTCAAAAATTATTTCTGAGAACGCAAATCGTGAAAATTAAAGTTATAGCATTATTTGCGTAAGCAGGAAAAATTTTTGACCCGTCATCACAGTAGAGTGGGCGGCGTTATGGTATGGGCTGCAGTTTCATACTACGCAACTATTGATCTTATCGTAAAAAGTACGCGAATGATCGGAAGATCATTACAAAAATCTTCTGGAACTAGTTTTTCCAAAGATTAATGATATTTTTGGACCTCTAGAGTGGATTTATCAACATGATAATGCACCTATACACACGGCACGTATAGTTAAATCTTGGATTTCTAGGCAAAATTTTGAAACCTTAAATTTGCCGCCCTTCTCATCCGATCTTATTATTATTGAAAATGTTTGAGGTTGGCTAACCCGTAAGGTCTACGAAGGAGGAATACGGTACAAAACTAAGAATGAGCTTATTAAAGGAATAAAAGCAGCAGGGACCGATTTTTCTCATGATTGCTTAAAATTTCTATGCGAGTCAATGAAATGGAGAATTTACAAAGTTATTGCGAATAACGGTAAACGTATACATTTTTAAATAAATATTCAGATAAAACTATTACAATAAAATCAATTTTTGGCTTAAGTTTACTTTAGCTGACATTCTCCAAATTTATTTATTTTTTTAGGGGTGAAAGAGGGTTGAAAATAAATAAGAAACATGAAAAAAAAATGTCGCTCGGATCTAGTTTTGGAGATATAGCTATCGGAAGTTCCGGACATAGCTTTTGTAAAAACAATCATAAGTTGGGAACCCCTGTATGGATATCAAAAATATGGGTGCCATAAGAAAGATAATTTAATGGCCTTCAATAAAGGTGAGTAAAGTTTTGAAATTCAACCTTTATTTTTGGAGATATGACGATTTTTCTGAAATTTTGACCATTTTTTTTTTAAATAACCATTTTTTTAAAAAAAAATTGTGTTAACGACCTATAGTTTTTTTAGTGTGATAAGAAAGCTTAGTTTATTCCCTTTAAAATGGTATATAGTTTGTTCTAAATTTTTAATTATTTATCCCCTTTTTTACCGGAAAACAAAAAATTATATTCAATGAATTCTTATGAAAAGTATGTATTTATGGACAAAACCAAAAAAAACTCAGTAACAACAACAACTATTATTATAAGGCGATTATCATTATAAACTTTAAAAATTTTTATTAAAAATCGCGCGCGCGATTTTTAATAAAAATTTTTTGCCTGCAGCACTCTTTTTCCTTAAAAATAAAATTAAACTTGAAGAAATTATTTATTCATATAATAACACTATGATAATACATCATAAAATTAAAAAATTTTTGGCCTGCGGCGCTATATATTTTAAAAGTTGTACCAAAGTAAGTCTTATACATGGTATAATTCCGCGTTTTTTCCTTTGTTTTCAACTAAAAAACGGTACTTTTGAATTTTATTGTTATTTTTTTTAACAATAAGTTAAAGTGAAGAGTGAATTAAAGTGATTAATATTTTTTTTCAAAATTATGAATTTCCTGGAGATTTTTAAAATGTTTAATTGCCAATCTAATGGCCCAATAACATGGGACATAGTTCACCAGCTGCAGCAGTGGCGGTTAATAGCGCCTAACGGTTCGCTTTATTGTGCACAAGGGCACACACTGCAGCTATGTGAAGAGGAGGACACCGTGGACAATTTTATTTGGAAGTGCCGAAAAAACTACAAAAATTCGCACAAAAAACTTGTGCAGTGTTACGTGCGGCAGTCGATTAGAAAAAACACATTTTTTAAAAGATCCCACCTGTCGCTGTTTCAGGTGGTGAGCTTTTATGGTTAGAGAATTGCACTTTACAATTCATTTCCAATCAGGTAAATTTCAATATACTTTCATATAAAAAAGTGGTTATTTATAAACTTACATTTCCATAGGTGAAAATTTCAAAAAAAACGGCTGTAGATTGGGCTTCTTTCCACAGAGAAGTGGTGATTGAAGCCACGAATGCGCAACGGGAAAAAATTGGTAAATATTATTAAAATATATTATATAAATAGGCAAATATTTGAAATTTTTTAAAATTACAGGTGGCTCAAACAAAATTGTAGAAATTGATGAGTCGAAGTTCGGCCGCAGAAAGCACCACCGTGGACACCATGTCGAAGGACAATGGGTCTTCGGTGGTATAGAAAGGGAGTCTGGGCGGTGTTTTATGGTAACGGTGGAAACACGGGACAAAGTAGTCCTACTAGCCATTATAAAAGAATGGATTTCCCCCGGCACCACAATTATTTCGGACTGTTGGAAGGTAATTTAAGCATTATTTAACAAAATTACATATATGTACATTCATATTTTGTGTTTATTTTAGGCATATGACTGTTTAAGCGATGAAGGCTATATTCATTTAAAGGTGAATCACTAAATCAGCTTCAAGGATGCCGAGACAGGTGCACACACCAACCATGTGGAAGGGATGTGGCAACACATTAAGGCGTCCCTTCCACAATATTGCAGAAAGAAACGGTTTTTTACCGGCTATTTAGCCAAATTTATGTTCCTTAAAAAGTGTAAAGCCGAAGAAGTGGACAAATTACAACAATTTTTCAAATATGCTGGGGAAGTATACGATCCCATTTTAAATAGAGATCTATCTGATTCATCAGACGATGATGATTTTATTGAGGAAGACATAATTTGAAAAAATATAACAAATTTTCAAAAAATTTGTCAAAGTTTTTTTTTTTTTTCGATAAAAATAGGGGTAAATAATTAAAAATTTTAAACAAACTATATACCATTTTAAAGGGAATAAACTAAAAAAACTATAGATCGTTAACACAATTTTTTTTAAAAAAAATGGTTATTTAAAAAAAAATGGTCAAAATTTCAGAAAAATCGTCATATCTCCAAAAATAAAGGTTGAATTTCAAAACTTTACTCACCATTATTGAAGGCCATTAAATTATCTTTCTTATGGCACCCATATTTTTGATATCCATACAGGGGTTCCTAACTTATGATAGTTTTTAAGAAAGCTATATCCGGAACTTCCGATAGCTATATCTCCGAAACTAGGTCCGAGCGACACTTTTTTTTCACACTTTTTATTTCTTTTTACCCCCCTTTTACCCCTAAAAAAAAAAAAATTCGACAATGTCAGCTAAGGTAAACCTGTTCCCAATTTTTAAATACAAACAATTTATTTTTGTTTAATTTATAGAGCCATTAAAAAGTGGTTCTATCCTGGTGAACCAAGAAAAAAAAGACGAATTTTATACATGTTTATAAGCAATTAAAGAAAAGTACCGTTATAATGCATTGGGAATTGATTTTTAGTCTTTAAGTAGTGCATTATATGTGCTTTTATATTTCTGAAAGGTTTGAGCATTTATTGTTTTTGGATTCACAATTTATAGATATTTTTTGCATAAAATTCAGTTGGTTCTATCCTGATGAACCATTTGATGAGTTGTTTGACGTTTGTTTGACGGACAGAAAAATATTTAGTGTTTGATGAGAATTTGAAGGTGTGAACGCTCACCAAACTGTTTGATGAAAAACAAAATATTATGTTTTTCTGCTTGTTTGACAAATGATTTGACCAACAATTTGATAGTGTGTACGCTCGTCAAAATCGCTAGTACATTTTTGTCACTTGAAAAAAGATTTCAACGAGAACATATCGCGCACAGATTTTTAAGAAATGGCAGAGGAAATTGAAAATGGTAGTTTTTGGCAAAAAATTATAGAACTATACAAAACTCTACTTGAATTGTGGCAAATAAAAAGTTAAAAATATAAAGATAGGCAACTTAAGTGTAAAGGATATGCAGTGCTCCTCAAAAAGTTAAAACAGCATGAGGAAAAAGCCACTTTAGACTTTTTAAAAAAGAAACTTAATTCTATGCGAACCGCCTATCAAAGAGAATTAAAAAAAAATCGATTGAGTGAAAAGTCGGGATCTGGAGCTGACGATATTTATGTCCCCAATTACAAGTCCTTCGATGAGTTGGATTTTTTAAGAGATCAAGAAGAACAGCTTGAGGGGATTTCATCCATTATTTGTGAGGATGAAAATATTGATCCTGAAACGGTAGGAAAATTAGCTTAAATTTTGCTTATGTTGAAACATATTCGAACAATTTTACCCAAAATTGAAACGTTTTTCATGGTTTTGTTTTTATTATGTTTAGGGAAGCCGATGTTAAATATAAATTTGAATATAAATTAATTTTATGTTCCTAATTTGCGTTTAAATCATAGCATACGATCCCAAGTCTTTTTAAACTGTGACTGGTAAAATCACATGTTTCTATGGTAGAAGTCAAATATGAGACCTTGAATATATCTGTTTTTTTACCTACTTACGATGTTTTCCAGATATTTGTTAGCTCGTCAAGTTTCAACAATTCGAACAAGAAATGTAAAATGTAATCACACTTGTGCGTAATCAATTACATTTGATAATTAACTATACATGCAATTACAATTACTTGTAATTGATAATGTTTCAATTACAATTATATGTTATAGTAATTGAAAATTACGAATATATTTCAATTAAAATTACTTAAAATTACTTATAATTGTAATTGAAATATTTTCGACTGAAATAACTGTAATCCAAAATATATAATTGAAAAGCATAGTAATTGAACGAAATTTGTAAAAGATTAATTTTAGTCGTAATTTACAATTTTTCAAGTAAGGGGCCATTCAAGTATTACGTAACGAAATTTTTGAAGATTTTTTTTTTTCTTTTTAAGCGTTACGATATCACCCAAGTGACCATGTTTACCTAAAAGTCACAATTCTGTTGCACATTGTACCGGAAAGTCATTTTAGCAACTTTTGTTATGTTTTAGTCACGATTGCGATAATCTATATATTTATTCCTCAAAGATAAGGCTTAGTTGACGCGATCTAGAACAGCTACAGTAAGAAATGATATATGTATCAAATTGAAGTGCTCACCGAGCAGAGTTCGGCAGCATGAAAAAATCTACATACCTACTACTCTTTCTTTCTCTCTAATTGTTATTGTTTTCCAATTAAGCGTTGTCGTTACTAAAATATTAAAAGCAATAGCAATGAGTAAGTGTGTGTGTGCATAATGTAAGTGGAGCTTGACATTTGGTGAGAAAGAGTAAATGAAAAACAATTTCGTGTATGTTATTGTTGTATGGAAACTTTTATTTTGGATTCATATTTTGGGAAGATGTGACGATTTTTTTTTTGAAAGATGTAAATAATATTTTTGGAAAGGTTCGCCATTTTTATTATTAAAACAAAATCATTGAAATCAAGCGTACATGGATTGTAAAAAACTCTCGCTTTTTGTGTGCGGGGCATTACTTTGAACTAAATTTGACTTTACTCTTGAAACCAATGTCCTCACGTCTACTCTTGAGCATTCCACCCCATTTTTAAAAAATTCTAACTGCATGTTTTAAGAACCCTCGGATGAATATTTATGGTTAAAATGCCTTTAACGTGGCCCAAGTGACACAATTCAAAAAAAACTTCAAATAAAATTTCAGAAGGAATACCTGATAAAAAGGCTTAGTATAAAACTATAAATTTATGATATAACAACAATATTTTATTATCAAGACATTCGATAATAGGGCATATAAAATTTTCTCATGGATTTATGTAAAAATTGATTTTTCCGTGTTTAAAGGAGGAAGCTACATATCGTCGCTCTCGGGTAGAAAGGCCCTTCCTCATTTTTTTTCTCAAATTTTACTTTTTTGTCGATAAATCAATAACCCCCCGCTATATTTTATCGATATTGGTTTTGTTAATTAGGTCTCTAATCTTTCAGGAAGATGATTATTGTATAAGGAAAAGAATGGAAGGTGGAAAATCCATGTTTACATTTAAGTATGTCCATAATTCTGTAACGGCTGTATTGATTTCGAAAATGATGACGCCATATTATAGATAATCACAGGGACTATAATTATGGAATTCAAAACTTGATGTAAATGCTGCCGTTTTTAGTATGTCGACTATGCCAATTTTTGGTGCAAATGTTCAAGTGTCAAAAAATCATTGATGGAAATGACATTTGGGGAATTTCTTGCCTCTAACGTTTACGGCACAACCTCTTCTAACTGACCCACTAAAAATTTTGGGAATCGCAGTTAAAAAGCTTCTTTATTTGAAGCTTTAAAGTATTTTCTCCTTCTGTGAAATTTCAAAAATATGAGTTAGGGCCTTTCTACCCGAGAGCGACGATATGTATGTGAAATGTTTAACTGAATTTGGTAAAAAACAACATGGCTCAAAGAAAAAACTATTTATTTTTGTTAATCGCATATTCTAATCACTTAAACCCGAGAAAATAAAGGGACAAATTACATAGTTAGCCTCTACCGTGATATATGAAGGGTTTAGAATAATAGAGTAAGTAATGTTTTTTCGACAAAACGCGGAGCAGGAAAAAATTGATGAAACTTTTATAGTACAGTCATTTGGTTAAAAAAAATTAGGTTGCCTGGAAAGTTTTCCGGGAATTTTGAAAATTGGTAATTTTTATAGATTTCGTTGTGCTCTTTCCGAATTTCAATTTTGTGACCCCATATTGGAAAAATGGCGCCAAAATCAGTTTTTTGACAATACCTCCTTTCCGACTCATTTCACGATAAAAACATATGTATGTATGTATACAAAACGAAACTAGAGAAAATAGCCTACAATTTTTTTTGCATCTTTTTTTTGTAAAATCAATAGTTTTGGCGTACGAGCGCCGCAAAGTGTACTTCCACATACGTTTTGGCCAAAACACTCATTTCCACACCACCTTCAGGTAGAGTAAGCGGCGTGTTTTTTTATCGTGGTATCCCCAATAGACCTAATCCACAAGCAATTTAGTATTCCAAAGTTGAGCAAATTCTCGTTCGCTTCGCTGTTCTTGATGGACCAGGTGATGCGAGTTCATGGTTTTAGAGCCGATTGAAACGTCACAGACCGAAATTTCTTCCACATCATCCGCGATGGGATTATCATCTTCGATCTCGATATCATCATACGTTTGCTCGGAAGTAGTCTCTATAGCTTTGTTAGGATTAGAAGAAAACTAATTTTTGGCCTTTAAAATCATGTATTATTTGTTCTAAGATTTTGAATATTATCTATTATTTTTACCGGAAAACAAAAAAATATATTTAATGAAAAGAAATATGAACGAGTCCTTTCCGTGCACAACATAACGTTATTTTTTTGATTAGCATACTGAACTCTACAACATACTTGAATTTCAAAAAAATCGGGAGTGAGCCCGTTCAAGCAAATAATTGTTTTTTAGAAAAAATTACGGTTTAAAAAAAAATCGGTCAAAATTGCAGAAAAATCGTGATATATTTGATAGATTTGCCGTTATTGTAGGTCATTAAGTTGTCTTTTTTATGACGCCCATATTTTTGATATCCATTCAGGCTTTTTACAAAAGCCCGGAACTTCCGATGGCTATATCTTTGAACGATATGAGCTACACTTTTTTTTGGCTTTTCATCGGATATTCTGCCCTCAGAAGCGAAATAGGCGTGTCTCAAAAAACGCGTTTTCATATACATAATTGATGTTTTGTTTATGTCAATTTGTTGAAATACATGTAAAATTGCGATAGAGGAAATTCTCTTTGGAGATTTTTTTAGGTTTCAACAAAGATACTGGCATTTGGATCAGTCTATTTTGCTTATGAGGGCAGTACTACCCCTAAAACAAAAAATTGGGCAATGGAAACTACTGTAAACCTCTTCCAAGAAAATATGCAGACATCGCCGTGCTGATAGCTTCTAGCAGTCTACTTCCTTCAGGATGATGGTGTTGGTGTTGGTAATGCTGTCAGAATTGGTGCCATCACTGACTTCTTTATTCTATAAAGGAATTATATTGTTTTTTTAATTAATTTTTTTTTGGATCTGCGATAGGTTATCTGTCAATAAACTACCAAATGGTTGGCGGAGAAATGTCAAACTGCCAGGGTATCCCACGATGAAAAAAGTAGTAGTATATACCAAAAAGGTATAAGATTTCTTGTTGTTATTACGGCAAAATACGATTTCTTTTCTAGTACTTCATGTCTTCTTGTGTAATAACATATATTTTATTTTTGTTATCGAACAGCTTAAAGATGAAGACATAAACACGCGACGCGACCATACAGTCACCAGCTAGGTTGGAGGCCATTTGAAACCACAAATAAAGGTTAATTATATAATTATTTTAGTTCTATCTAAAAAGATTATCAAAGATTTGAAAAAATTAAGATTCATGGTCATGAGTAAACTTTTAGAATTAGCAAAAAGCTTAAAAAATTTAAATTTCTATCGCAAGTCGCACTGAAAAATAAGATGCTCGGCTGATTCAACAGCACCACAATGATCACATATTTTATTTTCTACAGCACGAATTCTGTGTAAATAAACCTTGTCAAAAGTATGACCAGTCAAAAGTCTGTTAATAGTTTTAATCTCTTTAGGTTTCAGCTCACCTTTTAAATACCAAGGCCTAATTGGAAGCCCAGTAAAAAAGTTAATGAAAAATTTCCCTTTAATCTGTGAAGCTGAAACATAAATATCATTGCATTTTTTCAAGATTTCATTACCAATCTTAGCAAGAGCTTCTCCAGGAGTTAGGTCAATATTTAGACAAGTACCCACATCAACAGCTTTTTTGGAAATTTTGTCAACAGTCTCATTTATGACTATCCCCATATGACTTGGAACCCACACAATGTGAACATCCTTCATGCAAGAATTTACAAGAGAATTGTGAATTTCTGTAACACAGAAGTTTTCAGAATCCTTTCTAGAAAGTAAGCTACAAGACCCCAGACTGTCCGTAAAGATCACCAATTTGTGGACATTGTCCTCAATGGCTATTTGAATAGCTTTTTTAATGGCTATCAGTTCTCCAAAGACAGATGACGTTTTTCTATTGACTTTAAAATAAAATTTCTGATTTAACGTGAAATTAAAGACTCCACACCCAGTCGCCTCCGGTCCCAGTGAAGCATCGGTGGCAAAAATAGTAAAATTACTGTTTTTATATTCATTCAGTTTAAGTAAAAATTTTGACCTGGCTACCTCCGCCAGTACATTAGATTTCCTATCTCCCAAAGAAATGCGATCCACATGAAAGTTTGAAAAAATTTTGTACTCAATATTACTGTTCAGACTGTCAAAAATTGATTTGAAATCTCTATAGGTGCAACTGTAGCTGCAGTTTAAATTATCTTTTCTCTTAACTTTAGAAAAGAGGACAGGATTTGCAATTTTTAATTTGATAAGTTTCTTAGCCGTAAGAAATCTGCTCCTCTCCAAGGGAGGCATCTCACCGGCTAGAGCATAAATGTGCACAGGAGTGACGGTGTAAGCCCCATGTATCTGTGCAGAGTTTAATTTTGGAATGATCTGATATTTTGATTGATTGATTGTGGCGCATGTGATGTGGACGTGCATGCATATTCCAGTTTCGATCTAACAAACGTCTTGTAGTAGTTTATTGCCACCTTGGGTGAAAGACCACTCCTAACAGACATCAGCATTTTAATGATATTACAATTACTCCTTGCACTTTTTATCGCCTTATCATAATGCTCTTTAACTGACAAACTTGCAGTAATGGTGCGACCCAGGAAATATAAACTATTAACTTGTTTGACAATAAAATTTTTGTGTATTTATTTTAAAATATTTGATTCCTTAAAACTATTTTTAACTTCTATTTATTTATTTATGTATATAGAATACAATTCGGTAAGCCCCAAAAGAGTCATTGCCAAAAACTTTGATGAAGCAGCGGACCGAGCTGCTAACTAAAGCCGTGCAGCACATGGAGAGCACTGAAAAAAAAGATGAGGCTCCCGTACTTGGGACGTCCTGGGCAACATTATACAGAAAATTAGAGCCACGCCAGCAGCTTTTTGCTAACAAGGTGATTCAGAAATAGCACTGGTTATACCTCATCCTCAAACACTCCACTTCACAGTCCATACCAAGTACCAACAAATGTGAGAATATACCGTCCCCGACCTCAATCAACTGCATTTACATACTCGTCAAACTCGCCGAATTCCTACCAATATATTCAACCAACCTTCACACCTTCAAAGACTCAACAAATAGAAATTCTAGACCAACAAATATTACAACGAAATGAGCCCTATATGTATGCATCCGCATATGATTTTAAATGCTTATTACGTTTTAAAACTGAAATAATTATTTTATTTTATTTTTTACATTATTATTTACATTTTTACATTATTATATTTAAGACTGAATTGAATTTACACTGAGATTAATGAATATTTAAATTTTAGCTTAACTATATACTTAATATCTACACATATTGACTATCTTCTGAATTGAATTTACACTATGATTAATGGATATTTAAATTTTTGTTTAACTTTATAGTTAATATTTACACATATTGACTATCTTAGTAACTTTTACTTATATACTTTTAAGTTTTAAGACTAAGTCACCACTTAATACAGATATAAAAATTTTGACGAAATAAACTTACCTGAATAAACTCCTGCAGTACTTTTATTAAAACTTCGCACGTTTCAATTATTATTAAACCTAAGGTTGATTTTGCAATGTATTTGCAAAATTTTAAATCAGAATAACATTGTCCAGTTGCCAGAAATCTAAGCGTTGCAGACGACAAATCATTTGATGAAAAATTTGATCGTGTGTTCACCCCTAATAGCATGCTTTTATTTTTTGGTTTCATGTTTTCCTCGTATGAAATGCCAAAATCAAAATAACAAAAACGATTCAGTTCCGTTATTTTTCAATGTACTTGTCGTTCGCGTGGGCTGATGTTTTACATTCTTTCTAAAGCGGTGAATTGCAAGAACAAAAAATTATTGAATTTCAAAAAATAAAAATTAAAGGAAAGAACCACCAATTTTCTGGATCTGTTATGGACAAGTAATTTTACATTCTCTACCTAAAAATTGGTGCGTACCAATTTTGTTAAAATTTGTTTATTAATTTTTTTCCGATTCTTATATTATTAGTTTTCTTCTATGTAATCATCAATTTACGGCAATAAAATCAAAATAAATGTTTTGGGTTTATCCCGAAAATTGCAAAAACGTCAATAAAGGCCATATATAATGTGCTAATATAATTAAGTCATCTGAAAGAAAGTATTTGAAATTGTTAAATTTTTGGTGTGAGTCCTATTTTTTTTATTAGCTTAGCTTAATAATGAGTAGGATCTTTTGTAAATAAATTAAACAAAACGTCATTCTGTCTTAAATTCAGAACTAAATCTGGTTTTATTAAAAAATCTTAAATATCTTAATACCTCGGTTACTAAAAGATACACTAACAATTTCATTACAAAAATAAATACAAGAATACAATAACAAAAATTACGTCAACAAAAACTTACTCTACTTTACAAAACTTGGCTCACAAATATTTGGCCTTCAATTCTTTATTTTACTTATGCAAAAATTGCATAAGTCTTATTTTAACTCATCAAAGTAGTGAGGTCGGCATATTTCCGGGTTTCACACCTGGCTTTTGCTTGCTGTTTTGTTGTTGCATTTAAGTGCTTGGCGTTCTCATTCTTGTTAATTCTTAACAAGCAGAACTTGCACATAGCAACTTAAATTTATCAACAAAACAACAAATACCCAAAAGTGTGCTGCAATTATTATTGGATGATGTTAAGCATCATCCCAAAAATATGCCATAATATGTTATTTGTTTAAATAACATATCACATACATATCACCCACAACAGTTGACTGAAAAATTTCAGTCCAGTATATGATTAACTATAAATTTCAAAATGGTTTTTTTTCTTAAAATTGTACCGGTTTGTTTAATAGAATTACATTCCAATCGAAAGGTTGACAATTTTTTTCACGTCATAACTACAGGGTAGGCAGGTATAAACTGGTAAGTCGGTATGTGCTACTAATTTGCACCCGTCTGTTTAATAAATAAAACTTATGTCAAAATAAAGATAATTTCATTGCGAACACGGTGATATAGGGTTGTCAGCGAATATTCTGTCATGAATACCGGTTGTCGAGTTTTGAAAACCGAAATATTGCTGCGAATGAATACTTTATTACAATAAAATATAAATACATTTTAATTCAAAAAAAAAATTTGTTTTAAATAATCATCTAAAAACCAACCGCAGTTTTCAGGCTAAAATTTGCTCATTCAGGCTCCGTTACATTAAACCACATGGAATTGACGAAAATAGTAAAATTTTTTGTTGCAGTAATATACAGCATGGTGGTTTGAATCAAAACTTCATTGAAAAAGCTATATTTGCGTACAATGTTTTTATATATTTCCCATAATAAAATGTTATTACGAAAATAACGGTGAAAAAAGTATACAGAATGCAAGCAGGACTTGCAGAAAGTAATTTGGAATGTTGTTGTTATTTGCTTTGAAAATAGTACCGTAGAGTGGCTTGGCAATGATGAACAAAAAAAAAAGTGACATTTTCACTTTGGGGAAAAAAATCTCCTGACCTTAAGCGAAAACAAAATTGGGGTTTTTGAGAAAATCAGACAAAAGTTAATTATTTTGATTTGGATGAAAATGCGACTTTTTTGAAACAATTTTCAACGATTTTTCAAGCTCTGAGACTAAAACTTTAAATGGGCATAACTTCGTAAAAAATAATTTTCAATCAAATCGGGTAACGGTTTATTTCCTTAATTACTTTGAAAAACAACATATTTGAAGTCACTCCGACTGCATGGTTTGAGTTGGATTTGGTCACGTATCGAATAATTTTAGACAAAGTATCGAATAAAAATTGATTTTGAGAATTCTAAATTTTGAATGTAAAAACGAGGTAGAATGACCAGAAAATCGAAAATTTTTCAGAGAATAACATATGTTGGAACTATGACTTCCTTATTTTTTAGACATCAAATAGAGCCATCCGACCTTCCTCTACTCTTCCACTACCCTCCGAACCACGGCTCCATCATCTAGGCATTAACCTTTTTTTTATTAATGTTTTCGTTATGTTTAAAATAAATGAATTTTAATGTGTCTTTACAAAGACAATATTTCTTTATTACTAAAATTATTGGATAGAGTAATATTAGCCGTGTTTTTTTTTGACGCGGCTATAAGATTGCTTAATCAGTGGCAAAAAAAGCGGTTTTCGACGCTTAATTTTTTTGTTATTCAAATTTGGCAGCACTCCCGTGAAACAAATGTCAAACAAGAAATGACAATTGAATTAAATCCAAAGAAACTTAAAATTGAACATAAGCGTTTTATAAAAACTTTTTTTCTTCCGTTATTTTAGTTTTATATTTTGGTTTTAACTTTATAAATTTACTTTTAAACGTAAGTATCTATTTTTTTTGCCTGTTAACGTTTAGAGATGGAACTTCCTCGATTAAAAATCAGAGACGTTGTGAGACTGTGCTGCTAAATCTCATAATAAACAGCCTAATTGTGATTGATCCAACGCTTATTTGCACGATTAATATTAAGCGGTGATTCTATCGCCGACTTATTTCTGATACAAAAATTTTTTTTAGCGGGTAACCGCGTCAAAAAAACACGGCTATTATGTGTGCTAAAGATTTTTTTGTTTTTCAATTCTCGCCGTAATTTTGGGATCAACGTGACACAATTTTTTTTTGGCAACGCTGTCCAGAGCAGTTGACATGGCAGATGAGCAGAGTAGCAGATTCGCTCTTAACAACAACAAATTGCATGTTCATCTGCCACGTCAACTGCTTGGGATTGTGAATTTTTTTAGCCATCAAAAATTTTTTAAATTTAAACAATGAGTCCGGCTCGCATCCGTTTTATTTAAAACAAAAACGAGTCCGTATCGGATCCATTTATGAAGTCAATTCCGGGTCCGTAACGGATCCGCATCCGTTTTTGTGCACATTGTGCAAAGAAAAAACGACAATTTACATAATATAATATTGTTACATTTCAAACTCAATATTTTCTTCATCGGAAGTTTCGACAGAATCGTATATATTACGTAAACTGATGAGCTTTTTCAGATCATTAGAAATTATATAGTCATTAAAACATTTTCCAAGTCTTCTTAGTACATGTCGTACAGACGGATCCGTTGGAGACTCCTTTTTTGTGAACAAAATGGATCCGTTCCAGATTCGTTTTTTGTAAATAAAACGGATCCGTTCCGCATGCGCAGTTTAGCGACATCATTTTAGTATGTCTTAAAACGAGTCCGTAACGGATCCGTTTTATTTACACTTTATCCAATTTTTCGAGAGGAATTTCATACGAAAACGAATTCGAAAAGGATCCGAACGGATCCGTTTTATTAACAAAAACGAATCCGATACGGATCCTTATATGAAGTCCGTTTCGAGTTCGAAACGGATCCAACAACGCGGACGATCCTTTCCGCTGTTTGGAGGCGAATCACCCACGATTTCGGATTCGAATCGTATCAGAAACGGAATCCGTTTCGTTTGGGAACTATTTGAATGAATGGTTTTTAAAGTTTTTAACAATGTTTCATGACAACAAGATCCTTGGAATGGTCTGTATTAAAACAAATGAGAAAAATGTAGCTTAATCACAATCACCCTTATATACATATACAAGGCTCAACTGGACGCCTCAATTTATTATGCAACGTATCGAACAATACCGGAAGGACTATCTATCTTGGCGGAAAACTGACCTTGGGAATGTTCCCGAATGAGAAATATCTACCAAATGCCCACTTACTTTTGGTTTCATTTAGTTTAGTTTATTTTAAATTTAATCACTAAGCCGTTCGGGCAACCTAAACGTTTTGATGAATCACAACGCTGCAAATATTGCGCTGACCACTTGAAATTTTGTTGTTGTTTGATTTTGGTTTGCACGCAACATACAATACAAAAGATAACTCTGCCAGATTGAAAATCCGCTGCATTATGAAACCTACTTTTTATCGCTTCAAAATTTATGAAAATATCGACCAGTACAAACTTGCTTCAAAAACTTTGAAGCGCTAAGGTTTGTTGATTGGGCCCATTGTCTTTTCACTTTAAATGTATAACTTTTATTACGTGATGCCTTGATCTGCGCTATGTTATATGAAAAAAAAAATTAATTTATAAAATTTCTCAATTCTATATTTGGTAAGACAATGGAATACCGCTTTCTGTTCAATTGTGTGTGCCACAAAAATTTGCAGCACGTTGCTGACACTACGTGGACAATATGTGTAGTTTGAAAGATCCAATTAGCCTTAACGCAGTTGTGCGCTATTGTTGTGATAGATTGGATTATAGAATTACCTTTATTGCTATAAACTTAAAACAGGTTTCGTTGGGTATTTTTTTTTTTCATATAAAGGCTTACAATGGTCTTAAATACAAATTTCTCTTAAAATTCCATTTATAATAGAAAAAATCTGAATACGCGAATCCACTCTGGTTAAAGCCGGCTTCTATTTCGCTTCAACTTTTATTCGGTGGACTCTACTTGGACGCAGTTTCGATCAGCATACATATATGTGTATAGTTGTTATATGGAGCTAATGGCGGACTATAAATTACTTAAACCATAAGTATAAACATTGCATTTTCAATCGCCTTGTCTGATATTCTTCAATTTTATTTATGTGAACTTGTTTCATATAAAAGAAGGCCAATTCAATAAATTGTTCTTTTTCCACGTTTTATGGCTCAAAATTTTTTAGAGTCTAAAACTTTGGACAAATTAATGACGATAATTTAACTTTACTTTGTTCTTGTTTGGTACCTTGGCATTTATTTGTAGTCTAAATTTCTTCACAAATGCAAAAGGAAATTTCTGAAGTTAACCACATTAAAATTATATTAGATAAAAGTTAATTCTTTTATTTTTATAAATTTTCGTAAATTAAAGCGGAACATGTTTTTTGAATGCTACCAACAAAATTCGGAGAAATTGGAGTCTTCAGGGTCCTTTTGCTTTGACAAACAATGCCTCATATGCATTAGGGCGGACATTATTTTGCTAGCCTCTCCGAGAAATAAGTGATTAGTACTTTTAAAACAATCCCCAGTGGCAAATCGACGAAGTATTCTAATTTTTCATGCCTGAAAAGCTGTATCCTTTGTGTTGTACTATATGTTACATACATGAAATTTTGTTTTTATATCAAAAATAAAAAAAAATTCAAACGGAAATTTGAATAAAAATAAGTGAAACGAAAATTTTTAGAAGAAAAGCAATGCAGACTTATCTTTGATTGAAGAGCCACAGTATATTAAAGGTAAGTGTAAAACCATCTATTGATATATGTGTATACAACGGTTTTCGTTGACATTTCTTCGTTTATAAGCAGACTGCCTGTAAAGCAATTTTACCGATGCGTTTAAACAAAATTGAAAGTAATATTTAAAATTTATTGTCACAAAAATAATGAAACCACAAATTTCTTTTTAAAAAATTATATATATAACAAAACTCTTTTTTTTTATTTTGTTAGATGATATAAAGTCGTCTCAAGAAAAAATAATGGCGAGTCAGTGCGAAATATTGGCGATATTGAAACGCCTAATGGAAACTGTGCTTTTCGCAATAAGCAGCGAAGCCGAATTAAAAGAATAAGATAATTTGATCTCTCTCTAATGGCCCTGATACTTATGTTAATTTATAAAAACTAAGTGAAATCACCATTACTTATAACGAATTTTCTTTTCAGGGTCACATACTTACAATTAATCAAATTTTTCAACCTGACGGATTTTCTAAATGGAGGTGTAGGCAGTTTGCATGCTGGCTGCCTGCTTTGTATATGGAGCTGTATGCAGGTTGCTTGATGGCTGCCTGCTTAGTATATGGAGCTGTAGGCAGGTTGCTTGATTGCTGTCTGTTTTTTATATGGAGCTGTAGGCAGTCTGTTTATTGTCTGCCTACTTTGTGTATGGAGATGTAAGGGGTCTTGCCTATTGGCTGCATGCTTTGTATGTGGAGATGTAGGGAACTCGTTAAACAATATTGGCACTTAGTAAGCGATGTTTTAAGGCAGTCTGCCTTTCGTTTGTTACATTTTCTATATAGAGATGTAGGCCAACTGCCTACAAAGCGGCCATCCCTTTGTAAAAAGAATTTACATTTGTGCCTTTCAAAACATTGAAGGAAAATCTACACATTTTACTGGAATTACTTGGAGGAAAAGGAGAATACAACTCCATGTCAATGAAGTCGTGATTCTTGGAAATAGTACTTTACCAAATTCGTTCAATTTATTAAAAACAACAAAGGGATTGCTTCAACTATTTGCTAACTGATGATATTGTGTTGCTATTAGTTGAGGAAACCAATCGAGGAGCTTTGCAAGGAAACATGAACACGAGTTTCAAGACGAATGCAGGAAAAATTCGACAATATATTTTTATCTTATCCTAATGCCCTTTATTGATATCCACGTTTGGAAAGTTATTGGAGCAAGAATGCATATGAACCAATTAGCAATGCAATGAGCTATAAGCCGTTTAAAACATCAAACAAATTTGTTTAGCTAATGAAGAGACTCGCATACGTAAAGAACAGCCTGGCTATGATCCGCCTTTTAGGATCAGAGCTTTTTCTCTAAGGCTCAACGAACGATTTGATTCCATTCCCAAAACCCCTCGATAATGAGTGGATGAACAGATGTGCGCCACAAAAATGAGTCATCACCTCCGGCAGTATACATATGTCGAACAAACCGCATAAATGGGGCATTAAATTCTTTGTACTTTGCTATTCAATGAGTTTTTCTTATAGTTTTTAAATCTACAATAGCGCTTGTGATACGCCAGATCTTGGGGATACAGCTAAGGTACTACGACTATCAAAAACATTTCGGAACTTTGTAAGTCACGTAGTATATTTTGAAAATCTGTACACATCTTTTCCCTTGCTGGTATATCTCCGCGCCCGTGGTATATACTCATTGGGCACTATTCGTACAAACAGGATTTCCTGTTGTAAATTATCTTCAGACAAGCAATTGGTAAAATTTAACCGAGGATATTCTGAAGAATACACTGAAACAATATATGGAATTGAGATGACTAATACGAATACTACTCCCCAAACTGGCAAAATAGCGCGGTATGATCGCAGGAGAAAATCAAATGTAGATGGCCATTATATAGCCAAGGAGCACAAGACCCATATGGGCAAAAGGGTTATATATAGGACATGTTGGTGCGAACTCGTCTGGAGTTAAGGCAATATCCATTTTGCAAAAAGATATCGTCATTTTAATCCTGAATTTTGCAGTAAAAATAATTGAAAATTACGTATAAAGCTGAGCAAAACAAAACTAGCGCAATTGAAATGGAATTGAAAGAAAATCAGTTTGTGAAATTGATATTGCCTTAACTCTGGACCAGTTTGTTCGCTGGCGTGAGAGCGAATACTTCTCTTCAAATATATAAACTTTTTGGTATGGCTGGCGTTGACCTTATTGACGGGTTGATGGGCAGATATTATATTCGGTTGAAGACAAGAAATGCCATGACACTCATTTTCTAGCATTTACTGGATATGGCGATATTTCATCGTATCAATAACACTAGATTACACTGAAAATGTTCCATTGATAACATGCTACTTTTCTTATGTATTTTTTATAATGAAAACTTCAAGAAAAAAGCAAATGCTTCCGAATTTTTGCAATGCTGAAGCGCTTTTGGCAAAATGGCCAAATATAATAGGATGAGGAACGATATGACGGACATGTGCATTAGACTGGTTCAAAGAAGAAAAAAAGTCTCTGAAATTTAGAGGCACCGGCAGTTTCCTATTCCCATAAGTGTCCCGAGTGGGATGTGTTACCAATTTTTTCTAAATATTGCGCTCCTGATTAGCGATTTTCATTTTACTCTTGAAACTTTCGCATAAAAAAAAAAGTTCACCAACAACCTAAAAACGATGGGGGTTATCGCTGAGGTGAACTTTTTTCTTTTAATTCAGTCCCACATTCGGAGTAGTTTTGAATGGGGAATTCGAATTTCTCATTATTTTTTAATTATGTTGTTTTCTTCAGTGGTAAAAACTGAAAATAATCATGAAATTTTGTCAAAAATTGAAATTTTTTTTTTTAAAATGAAAAATCAGGTATAAATTTTTGGATTTTTTTTGCTTTTATTATTTTGAATAATTCATTTATTTCTCCTCTATCTGATGGTGGTAACCGCAAATTTTTATTATTTTTGTACTTAAAAATATAAACATAAATATAATTGAACAAAAGATTTTTTTCTAAAGCTATGCTTTAACAGGGAATATAAATACAAATATTTAGAAAAAATTGGTAACACATCCCACTCGGGACACTTATGGGAATAGGAAACTGCCGGTGCCTCTAAATTTCAGAGACTTTTTTTTTTTGAACCGGTCTAATGTGCATAGTCCTGGAATGAGCGATACTAAGGGCAAAAAAAGATGCGAATTCTGCAAAATGTCAGATACTCAGCCTGAAGATGGTCATTTTGATTTTGGTTGTGGAGGCGTATCCGTTGAAGAAATAGGAAAACCGACGAAAGATTTGTAATTCATATGGCTTATTTATAATAATTTGACATTTTAATTTGATTTTTATCCAGAATTTTTCTTGTCTTTCGAAGTACGCAGTACAACGGACCAAATAGAAGTACTCTACTCACACAAAAACACGCTGTTGGCGACGTTATGTACACTAGGGTGGTTCAGACATACATATGTACAGTCGTGTTCGAAATAATAAGAACAACATAGACAAAAATTGAAGTCGTCGTACAAAATTTTAATAATAATATTTTATAATGTCGATTTTTATTGTAATAACTAAACACACATTAGGGTTTTAAAAAATGGAAAAAGGGATGACCAAATCTATCCCCATTTTTTTTTAATGACAATATTGTTGCATTAAGTCCAAAATGAGCTGTTCGAAAAAATAAGAACAAGGATACAAAATATACAATACTCAATTTTTATGTTCATCAAATACGCTCTCATGACATTATATTCAATACGAAGTGACTACTATGGCAGACCTGGACTTAATTTAAAACATATCATGCTGCCTAGCAGGCGCGCACATTGGTTTGGAGTAATTTTATACCAATTCTCTTGCCAGCCACACAAGCTGCTTTTCTCGCGGGTTTTCGTGCTGCTACAACTCGTTGAATTTGCCTCATAAGTTCTCTATAGAATTTAAGTCGGAACTTTGAGGTGGCCACTTCAGAATCTTGGTGGATTGTGTGTCCAGCCAAGATTTGACAAGTGGAGATTAATGTTTTGGGCCATTATCAAGCTGGAAAATCCATCTTAGCGGAAAATTTTTGGTGTAATCGGTGGCCAAATGTTCCCTTAGTATATTCCTATATAAAAAATTTAAATGTAAGGGTTGCCAGGGCAACCATTGATGTCGTTAAATAAAACATCAAAAAAAGTCGTCTGTTGGCAAACGGAACACTTTTTCAGAGGACTGATATTAAAAATACCGTTTTTGAGATATAACACGTTTTGTGATTTTTCACCAGGAAAATGGAAAATTTCGGGAAATCTGACAAAACCATTGGAAAGCTGAGGAAAAAATACATCGAAATGATGTGTCGGAAAATTTTTTTAGGTACATTTATGTACCACCAGCACGAGTTGAAAACAACAGAATTTAGCGTTCGCGCACCGCGCTAGGACATTTGACGTATTTCTCCCCATATATGGATTCCAATGCAGCGTTGTCAATCGTGTAGTTTTGTTTATAGTCTTCGGGAGCGGAGTTATTTTAAAAACTTTTTTGGAAGATAAAAAAGTTACGAAATTTTGATATTTAGCGACTGATTATTTTTGTAATTAAACATTGTTTAATCGGACTTGTTTGTTGAATAAAAAATAGCATTGATCAATAAAGTAAAAATTTACAATATTGGTCTTTGCTGAATGACTTTAAGTCCGATTAAACAATGTTTAATTACAAAAATAATCAGTCGCTAAATATCAAAATTTCTTAATCTATACGGAGGACACGGCAATTTCAGAAACTATGTAGCTGGCAACACTACAAATTTCTAAAAATAGATCATAGCACGTTGCAAGACAATTTTCTTGTCGGCTGTGACAACAAGCGAGAAAGTGACAAAGAAATAATAACAAAATGTGATAAACGCACTTTGTACAGTTCAAGGTCAGTTCCTCAGTAGCTCAAGTGTTAGAGCGGCCGTCGCAAAAATATGCAATTGCAATGCATAAACGGTCTGGGGTTCGAGTCCATGTACAGAATTAACCAAACTGGTCTGATGAGGCTATTGGTAATAGCCGAAACATGTCACCAATTACCAGGTTAAAAATTTTTCCATTTGTTATCTTTGTCATGTTTGTTGAATAAAATAGGGGTAAGAGGGCCACCCTAAATAAAATTGTTATAGCCTATGATACCAGTCTGATTAATACTAACGTACTTTAAAAATTTCATCAAAATCGGCCGGATAGTTTCCGCGTCCTCTAAAGACAGACAGAAAGACAAACAGACAGACAAAAACTGAATTTTATATAATAGATAATTTGAGGTTGGGATTTTCATTTGAAGTGTTTTTAAATTCTCTTTTGATGCTTGTAAAATCAAGCGAATATTGGTTTAACTTTAAGATACCCTTTTGACTATGGATTTTTATTTATGTATATTGAGTTGCTGAACAAGGTAAAACGACTAATTCGCCAAAATATTTTTTTTTTAGTTATTCACTTTTGAAACAAGAATTGCGTCAGACTTTACAAATGATCTTTGTGTCTGCTTGGTCTACGGACATCAAAAGGATTCGATACTGTTTGAAATTGTGATATACGTATATTTCAAACTGGCCACAAAACAGCTGCAAGCTTAGTTCAGAGTATGCGAAAATCCTGGGTGGCCTTCCACTTCAAAAAAAGCGATTACGTCATCATCCAGACGCCTTCATACAGAAGCCCTTCTGAAAGTTACGTACAACCTTTTGTGTCAGCCCGATTTCTCTTTCCCCAATAGCGGACTTTTCAGAATAAGCTCATACATATATCCATTCGTCGAACGTCTTCCGGTTCCAGCCCATATATTGACACTATCATGATATGGGCTGGAATCGGATTCCAGGCAAAATCCGAAATAAAGTTTGTGCCCCCAAAAATGAAAAGCGTGGACTACTTAAACTTAATCGGAAATTAAGTAAGTTATACGTAGGCAGCAATTAACCGGCGGTATCGTGATATTTGAGCAGGATAATGCAGGATTTATTCAGCAAAAATAGTAAAAGAGTTTTTCCGGGACAATAACTTGAATCTTCTATGGCCTGCGCGTTTTCCTAACCAAAATATTATTGAAAACTGCTGGGGTTGATTGACTCGACAGGTATATGCAGAAAACCAGCCGTATTAGTCCATCTACGAGCTCAAAAACAGCATATTAGCCCACTGGTAGGTTCTTCTTCGAAAATACGTTAAAAAGCTATTTAAATCCTTTCAAAAGCGACTGACTGAAGTTATAGAGAATAAAAGAGGATCCACCTATTATTAAAATAATGTTCTACTCTTATTTTTTTAAAACAGTTAGAACGAAATTAAGTTACAAACATTTTGTGCTATCGTTTTGTCGCACCTTAAAATTAAGGTTTTTGGTTTAATTCAAAAATGCATTAATTTTTTTAACAAATTCTTTACAAGTAATTTATTTCCTTAGCTTTAAGAATACTAGGCTGATTGAAAAGTCCCGGGCCTGACACAGAGAGTGCGCCACAAATATCGAATCCTTATTATTTTTGACAGCACCTATCCTTCAAAAGGCTACATGTGAAATAAAATTAACATCTGTCAAGTAGTTTGGTTATCACAGCTGTCCAAAATGCATCACCTCTTTGTTTTTTTAACTATGGAACAAAGAGAATTTCGCATTTTAATAAAACATTGCTTTGTGATCGGAAAAAACGGGAAGCGAAAATTTTAATGGCTCTAAAAATATCACAGCACATCTGCTCCGTCGAAAACAAATGTTTACAGATGATTTGCTGAATTTAAAATGGGTCGTACGAGCACCAATGATGCACCACGTTCGGGCCGGTCAAATGAGACTACTTCTTCAGAAAAGATGAAGAAAATCCATTTGATCCTTTTGAAAGACCACAAAGTGAAAAAGAGAGAGTTAGCAGACATACACCGAAAAAAAAGACCGTACTAAATTTGAAGAACTGCCTTCCTCCGATTTAGTGTAAAAATTTTCCTTAATCTAAGTCATTTTTCCTCATATTGATGAAAATATCGTCTCATTTAGTAATTGAGTCCTTTGAAATGAGTTCATGTTTCATTAAAGCAAGTCAACGCTCTTCCTCAAATATAGAGTTTGTGGTATTAGTAAAACTTTCCTTTGAAATAGTAAATTTTTCTTTGGGAAGAATTTTTAAAGACAACTTGTTCCCCATTTGAGTAAAAACTTCCTCAATCGAATGGAATGTTTTGTTTAAGGAAAATCGTACTCAGTTTTAGTTAGTTTCTTCAAAAAATTTACTATAACGTAGGAAAATTTTCCCTAATAAATGAGTGGCAACACTCGCTGAAATTAATATCTATTCTTCTCGTAAGTATTCTGTTTTTGCCTATATATTTATAGTTCTCTACTTGTTTTTTAAATAAAAAAATAAAAAAATTAAAAAAAATAAATTATGTCGTCGCCGGGATTCGAACCGAAGCTTTCCTGATCAGACAATGGTTGTTACATGCGCAGTTTAACAACATCATTTTAGTATGTCTTAAAAATGCTGTCGGTGGCTGAGTTGGGTAAGATGAGCATCTTTGAACAGTGGCATGGCGCAGAACACAGGTTCAATTCTCTGATCGGGGGTGACAGGTAAAAAAAATTTAAGTTCTTCTTTGAAGTTTTAAAAACGTATTACAATTAAAATAAGAATGACTGACAATAAGTTACCACCAACAAATAAGAAAGTAGAGGAAATAGAAAATTAACAAATTTTTTTTGAAATCAACGAATTTATTTTAAGTAAATTACTTTCATTTAAGGATACCTTCATCCTTAGAAAAAGTAAAATTTTCCTCAGTTTTATAACCTTGTCCTCACATTGAGTAAACTTTTCCTTATTTCAAAGCAGCAACATTTACTTGTACTAAGGAATCCAACTTACTTATTTTGAGGAACTCATGGCTTTAGCTCGTATTGAAGGACATTTTTTCCTTACATTTAGGCATTTTTCCTTAAACGGAGTAAGTTTTTTTTTCGGTGTACACGGAAAAAACACCAACTCAAATTTTATTAAAAATTAATAGGAGATTATAAAAATTAAAATCTGAAAACAAATATTACTTTTTTATAGTAATAAATAGAAAATCCTTATTAAAAATTCTATTCTAGTTTGTAAATATTTTCATTTTACATTTTTTAATAAGTGCATATTAAAAATTATTTTCTTCATTTTAATTATCACCTAAAAACTTTGAAATTTTACAAAGAATTTATTAAATTTTAATAAATTGCCACATTAGAATTTTTATATATTTCATATTGCAATATATGATTCCCGCTTTATAATTTTTAAAAAGTAGTTATAGAAAAATTATTTCAAGATTATTAACTTTTATTATATTGAAATTTATTTCTCTTTTGTGTTTATTTTGTACTCTGTTTGAGTTCTCAACATGTTCATGTAAAAAAATAAATATATGAGGCTTGCCAAACTCTTACTAATTGGCTTTGAAGTAATGTGTTGAACAGAATTGGGACGAGGTCGCGAAAGCGGCAACGGAAACTCGCTGGCCGAACGGAGTAAGTTTTTTTTTCGGTGTAATGAAGTTGTCGATCGGTAGTATTTTCAACATTTTGCAGGAGCATTTCGAAATGAAAATGATGAGCGCGCGATTTTCCCGCGTTTGCTGACAATTGGTCAAAAGCAACATCGTGTCGGTGATTCAAAGCAATGGCAAAATTGAACGAATTGCTGCCCCATCCACCGTAGTCTCCAGCCTTGGCCTCCAGCGACTATTATTTTTTTCCAAACTTGAGAAAATGGCTCGCTGGTAAGCGCTTTCACTCGAATGAAGAGGTCATTGCCGAGACGGAACTTGTTGGCGACTACTACAAAAAAGGCATCAAAATGCTCGAGGCCCGCTATACTCGTTGTATTGAGCTACAAGGAGATTATATTGAAGAATAAAATCAAATATTCCAAAAAAAATTGTTTTTCTTTGTTAGGCCCGGGACTTTTCAATCGACCTAGTATGTATATAACATAAAAATAAATTTTAAATAATTATTGTAAATGCTTTAAAACACCGAAAAACTAGTTGTGCTATCGTTTTGTCGCGGACTGTATATGTTTTCATGGAGTCAAGTCTCAGTTATCACAACAACGTCATACTCTCGTAGAGACATAGATAAAAGGAACTGTGTATATTTTGTTTAAATACCATCTGTATTCTGACAGTAAAACTTTTTTGGTTATGAAACCTATCAAATGCTGTTTGTAGGGCTCGCGGTGCAAGCTCCGGTACCAAAAAGAGGTATGCATAAGTGCACTTGAAACGACGATCAAGGCACTCGAAAATTATTTGTTAAGTTTTTTGACGATAATATTCTTGATCACATAAGCAAATGCTCAAATTTATATGCCAATCATCACCATAAACAGTACGAGAAACTAAAAAATCGCTAGGCAATAGAATATTAGCAAGAATACTTTTCAGATAATTCATGAGGCTTCATTTCACGACAATCTTCGTAATTGCTTTCTGGAAAAGTGAGAGCAATGGCAAGGAATCAAATTTGCGCTACGTAAATCTTCTGAACTTATTAGCTGGTGGAATTGGCAGATTAGGTTTGGATGGTTGAACACGGCAAATTCCTTTTGATGAGCTTGGCAAACAAAGAATTTCATCAACGAATCCCAGTAGCAGAACTAGGTTGCTCTCGTTCTAAGCTGTCAATCCGTTTGTCGTTTTCAATAATAATTTCCAAACCAGACTTGAGTTGCTCTGGACAAACATTGTCTGGTTGTCCCCCATCATTATCACCATCATCTTCGCCACTTAACTCTCCTTCGATATGGGGTGGCTCAATACAAAGACATTGGTTGGAGCGTCATTTTCGTCATCGGTCTTTACATATTTGAAAATAAATTAGGAAAATGAAAAACTACGAAAATATCTTTTATAATACAGTAAAAGCAAATAAATTAATAAAAACGTATCAAAACAGCTACACCGTAAACCTGCCTACACGGAAAAAACGAAACTCGAAATTATTGTAAATATTAATCAAAATTTAAGAAAAATTAGTAGGTAATTTAGTAATTTAGAAACGGTTCGAGTGTCTATTAAAAATTACTAAGCGTAATATAAAAATTGCATCAAGCAGGCATTAATTTTTCGAATGCAAGTTTTTAATTTTTACAAAGTAGATTTTAAAATTTCTACAATAATTTATTATATTTTAAAAGGACTGTACTATTTTTTAAAAAGTACATTATAAAGTTTTTATAATGAAATAATAATAACTGAAATTTATTTTTAAGTTTTTTTGTGTGTTGAACAAAATTGAGACGGCCAGCGAGTTTCCGATGCCGCTTTCCCGACCTCGTCCCAATTCTGTTCAACACATTACTTCAAAGCCAATTAGTAAGAGTTTGGCAAGCCTCATATATTTATTTTTTTACATGAACATGTTGAGAACTCAAACAGAGTACAAAATAAACACAAAAGAGAAATAAATTTCAATATAATAAAAGTTAATAATCTTGAAATAATTTTTCTATAACTACTTTTTAAAAATTATAAAGCGGGAATCATATATTGCAATATGAAATATATAAAAATTCTAATGTGGCAATTTATTAAAATTTAATAAATTCTTTGTAAAATTTCAAAGTTTTTAGGTGATAATTAAAATGAAGAAAATAATTTTTAATATGCACTTATTAAAAAATGTAAAATGAAAATATTTACAAACTAGAATAGAATTTTTAATAAGGATTTTCTATTTATTACTATAAAAAAGTAATATTTGTTTTCAGATTTTAATTTTTATAATCTCCTATTAATTTTTAATAAAATTTGAGTTGGTGTGTTTTCCGTGTATAGCGTTGCCATATGGCAACAAGTCATTTCAAGGATACTATAAGCAGGATCTAAAAACTAATGATGCAGTTTTTTAATTTAAGTCTTAAATAGTATACTTCTAAAAAATCTATTTGAAATTCGAAAAAAATTTACTCAGAATGATTCGCGATAAATATAAAAAAATTAAAATATTGATTTAACGTGCAAAAAAAAGCGCCACATGGATTAGTTTCTAAATTACAGAAAACATTTCTGTACGATGCTGCCAACACATGAAAAGAAAAAAATTGGAGGTAGCACGATTTTTCATTAGATTCCCTGCAGGCGCACCTTGAGAGAGCACCTTGTCGGAAATACAAAATTTTTATTTCAAATCGTCGGAGCCGGAATTTAATAAAAATAAATTCACTTTTTATTATCTTAAGTTCAAAATATTTTTGTTTTTGGCATTTAACTTGAAACAAATTTTTACAATAGTGTTAATAAACAGATAGTACTTCACGGCAGAGATGCGCACAAACATTTTTTCGAGAGATGGTTACAACAACATCAATTCTGTTAAAAAAACTCAAAAATATTTTGGGAAAAATTCCTAACATTGAAAAATATCTTGCGACAAAATTCCTAGTATTGATGAACATTTTTAAAGAGCTGCGGAAAGCTAATTGCATCGAAACTAGGGATGTTGTGGATATCCATATCCGTAACAGAAACCACCGGATATCCAAAAAAAAACACTATCCGTAACCGTAACCGAAACCGAAATAAAGATTTTTTAATATCCGTATCCGTAACCGAAACCGAAATATCATATCCAGATATAAACAGTTGTGCAATCATATTTTTAACAATTTCGCTACAGCACAACTCTTCTGAGTTTACCCAATAATCGACTTTGTAAATCAATAAAATGTCATATTTTGTAAAATCAAAATCAAAATTTGCGTTTTCTCTTGTTATCCTTTCAAAATTAAAAGTAAAGCCTGCGTTTACTTTACTACGGTTTAATATTTAATTTTATTTTATTTATTTATTTATTTATTGATTTTTTGTATATCCTTAGGCTACAATATAATAAAGCTATCCAGAATTTGACAAGCTTAAGTCACAGCTACGTAATATTTAATAAAGTAAATTTGATAAATAATTATTAAAACTAAAAAACTAATTATTAAACTAATACAGATAATACAATGATTATTTTACAAAACATAATAAAATAAAAGGTTTTGGGCAAGCTAATACTACAAAAAAAAAAACTATAAAAATATTTTAGTGAGTTCCTTCACAAAAATGTTTGAAAATATAAAACTTGAACTGTTTTGCGTTACTTAAATTAAGTAATCGTGTTGGTAA
Organism: Meiosimyza platycephala; assembly: GCA_963662105.1. Classification (NCBI taxonomy): domain Eukaryota; kingdom Metazoa; phylum Arthropoda; class Insecta; order Diptera; family Lauxaniidae; genus Meiosimyza; species Meiosimyza platycephala. Next base: position 62,736,286 of record OY759211.1, on the reverse strand, counting down.
CGCATTCCACAGATGAATTGCATGAACATAAAATTGTCGATCCGATATTAAAAACCTATGTTCAAACTGAACAATTTGTCTCGATCGAGCAGAACGAGAAAACTTGAGACGCGAATAAAGATATTCCGGCTCTTTAGAAAAATAATTTTATGCAACTGCAGCAGAGTTCGAATATTCAATAAGTCATCAAAAGAGACACCGAAGATTTTTTTGGAATAGGCAGATATTCGATCTGAACACTTTAAGCCATAAATATACCTTGCTATATTGTTAAAGATAATGTTTAGTTTTTGTCACAGCCATAATGGAATGAGGTAACTTTTCGCTAACAATAGACGTATTTTAAATGGCGTTATATGATCGTTCCAAGTTAGCGTTTTATTGAAAACTATACCAAGATTATTAGCGTTACGTACGAGCTGAAGTTTAGAACCGTTATGCAATATTTTAGGCAAAATATCATGGTCAAGAAATCTTTTGCAAATCAGTAAACTTTTTGATTTGCTGGGATTTAGGGTGAGGTAATTTGTTTCTGCCCAAATCTGAATGCGCCTTAAGTCCTCGTTGAGCTCAGCAACGCAGGTATTAAGGCATTTGAGTTCACTACCTAAGTAGAGCTGAACGTTATCCGCATATAAGTGGATTTCACAACTTTTTAAGACATTTGGTAGGTTATTGACATACATTACAAAAATCAAAGGCCCTAACACAGACCCTTGACGAAAACCTCTAGGCACAGGCAGGAAATCAGAAATGACACCTTCTACACTTACTGCTTGCGTCCTGTCTGTAAGATATGATTTTAAAAGATCTATTGCTGTTTTTGAAAAATTGAATAGATTTTTAAGCTTAGAAAATAGAATAGCATGATTGACAGAATCGAACGCCTTCGAGTGATCTAAAAGTGATAAGATAGATGCCTTATTCGTATGAAATTATTTCATATAATTGGTGTGAAACCTAAAACGAGCAAGGATTGGAAATATTTCATTGAAATTTATAGTGATTTAGCAAAGTGCAAGCAGTGTGAAAAAAAATTATCACGTAAAGGTTGCGGGACCAGTTCAATAGTGGGACCACTACCACTTCCCTTAAGTCCACCAAAATATCCGAATCCGAAATAAAATTGTATCCTTATTCGTATCCGAAACCGAGATACAAAAATATTTAAATATCCGTATCCGTAACCGAATCCGAAACTTCATATCCATAACATCCCTAATCGAAACAAAGGAAAACAAAAATCACAAGCTCAAGTAGCAAATGAATTGAAACAAAATCGCCCAAAACAATAAAGTGCGTTGAAGACAAAACTACAAAAACAGGCGGCTCTTTAAGAAGAAAGGGTCAAAATTTTAGCATTTAAAAGTACCAACAATATGTTACTAACTGGAATCATCAACGATAGCGAACCGAAATTATTTAACTTGATAACGGCAAGAGTTCAACGAGTCGATGCGTTGAAGAAAAAATTACAGAAACAAAATACATACATGCGATGATGGCGGTCCAAAATGATTTAGTTCGTATAACGGAAAGAGCTCGAAGTCAGCTCAATATTTTTTGTTATTGTTGTAAGAGCCAAACGAGCTATGGGCTGCGCATCCTTGTTTCACGGGAGTAGTGCTGCCTTTCATATATCTACGAGTGAAGTTCGACAAGTTACGGACTTATTGATGCGCTCTTCATGTTAACATTTAAAATATAGTGAAACACTAAAGTTATCTCTAACTTGCATACGTACAGTGGCTCACAGTTTATATTATGCAGTGCATAATTTTAAATTCAGTGCTATATAACTTTAAAACTAAATGGAATATGACAAAAATATCATATAAAGGGTGTTTTTTTTAGAGGTTTGTTTTTCGAATAGAGATAAAACTGGGATTTTGTGGTCAAATCTGGCAACTCTAATGTCATTTATATTCAGTTTGGTTTGCCATTTCATCATGAACAGGTTGACGCATGAACAACGCGTCCAAATTGTGCAAATTTATTATAGTCACTAAAATTTCAACTTTATTTTCACTCAAAATTCACATGATTTTTGCAATTATGAAGTCAAGAAGGCCGCCTAGATCTTGTGATATCACACCTTAATTTTTTTTTTTGGGGTTATGTGAAGCCAAAAGTATGCGTCGATAAGCCAGCTACGATTCAATACTTCGAAGCCAACATTACTCGCGTAATTCGCGATATACCTTGAAAATTGGACCTCCATTTTAGACTACGTCCGAGCTAGCCGTGGCGTTCATATGCCAGAAGTCATATTTAAATTATAATGCCAGAAGATTATCTTTCGAATAAAGTAATTTTCATGTCTATTTAAAAAATTCATCTTTGTTTTATTCCATTTTAAAGTTCTATACCTCTAAAAAAAACACCCTATACATATATCATTTGAAATAGCAAACATTTTTATTTAAAAAAAAAAATTTATTTTTTGTCAAAAAATATTATCTGAAACTTTAAAAACAGAAAATCAAAGCATACTACTAAATTTCAAGTTACAGCTTATTTTATGCAGATGTGTATAAACTGTAAAAACATTGTCAAAAATAATAATTTTGTAATTTTTAATATGTAGGGTGGTAGCCTCTTTGGCCAACTACAGCTTAAAGGTGGTTTGGCATCGAAGCTGCAAAGTTTTTATTGGTATCTGGTGAAATATTACGCCACTCAATTTTAAGTGTCTCTTTTAGTTCGTTCGGATAATTTTTTTCAAAATCGCCCATATATTTACAATCACAATTAGGTCTGGCAACTATGCTAGCGGTGCCATCAAATACTTGTATATTAACCAGAATTGAACTATGCCCACTTTGTGTTTTGGGTTTCTGTCTTCGTACAACCGTAAATTTGTCTGCATGCCCAGATTTTCGGCAGAGGCCCGGATTTACCTTAGAGGCACACTAGGCCAGTGCCTAGGGCGGCAAGAATTTAGGGGCGACAAATATTGGGAAATTAAAAACTTTTTATACCAAAAAAAAAAACAGGTCCTCACTTTTGATATTAAAATTTTTTTTTTTCATATTCACCAGTGAAGAGGGGCGGCAAATTGTGAACGGCCTAAGGGCGGCAAATTTCTAAATCCGGGCATGCATATTCATACTCATGATATTTCCTATAAAAGCCAAATTTCCGGTACTAGCAGATGACATGCAAGCCTTCAACTCAACTTCTCTCACTCATTAATTTTTTGCACTATTTACTCTAGAATGCTCGATATCGATCGGCAATGACCACCACATTTAATTTTTATGTTTATTCTGAGCAGTACATATACATCATACCCCGGGATGGAGCTACATCTTCTGATACTCTTCAGGATCATGACCTTCTACTCAAGGCCGTATCCAGGATTTTATTTCGGGGGGGATTTGAGAACTTTGAAAATCAATTTTTGCAATCTCTTTCAAATCGATGACCATTTTTTTATGTAAATCACTTGAATATTTGAATTTAAATGTGTGTACTAAATACACAGTTATCTAGTCACAAAACCTTTCATAAAAAACATGTTTCTAGCTTAAAGGCCGGATTTTTTATTTTTTTTAAAAAAAGTTTGAAAAAAATTGTATACAGAAAACTTGCAAATGCTTTATTCTAACTAAAAAAATCAAAACGAAATTACTTCATATTTTCATGAGAAACTCCAACCAACTGTTGGTTAAGCAAATGTGCCATCTTGCAATCAGACGGAATTCTCATTTCCGAATACTGACGTGAGTACCCGAATGAGGGACAAGAAGAGGGCCTCCTGCGCCCCTGTTCACTATGCGTACACTTTGGGAACCCCTGTATTGCACCACTAAAATTTACTTAAGAAATATGAGTTGTATATGAGGGCTTTTACTTGTGTACATACATTTAAGCAAATATTGACTATATTGATATATGACTATTTGTGTTACTCTCAATTCTTTTATGTACTGACATTAATGCCAGCCCAGTCAATCTGTGCTAACTCATTGCGTTACGTATACAGTAGACTCGTAGTTGAGGGAACCCTTGGTTAAGAGAACTACTCGATCGAGGGTACCGCAAAAATTTTTTCATTGACTACTCTATAGAGGGAACTTTCGATCTGATGAGTGCTGAGTAGAGGGTCATCAAGTTTTGACGAAAAGGTTCCCGTTATATTTGTACTGCTTAGCGACGCAAAAGGTTCCCGTTAAATTCGTGTCGCTTACTTTATTTTATTCAATGAAAATATGAGAATTTTCATTTACAAGCGTGATTTTCGGCAGAAAGTTGGGCGATTGAAATTAAAGTTGAATTATGTATATATGTATTTTAATTCATTAAGTGATTCAAAAATTAAAGTGAAAATGAAATTTAAAAAATGTTTAACATTTAAAACAAAATGCGAAGTAATTGCAAAGCTCAATGAAGGTCATACTTTAAAGGCATTCGTTATCAATACGGAGTTATCATAAGCAGTATACACAAACAAATATTTTGATATAGTTAAACATATTTAAGACTATAATTTTTGAGAAATATTAAATAAAATATTTTTGCACATATAATTCTTTCGCTAGGTGTAAATCAATGTTTTTAATTAAAATCTACGAGTTAATTCTCAATTTCGATTGAGGGGAAAATCTGAGTAGAAGGGAATGGCTCTACACGAATTAGTTCCCTCAACCGCGAGTCTACTGTATATGTTTACACATGATTCAATGATGAAAATGTCCTTTCAGGAATGCACGTTGTAATGGGTCAAGTTGGCAAAATTTTTAGAAGCTTTCTATTATAGATCGATGATTACACAGGTTATGTATCACGGCGAATTTTTTTATGTGTAGGATCTTAAAGTACAAGTCTTCCTCTTTCAAATGCCGTTGAGTTTGCTCAAATATTTTTTTTGCCGAAATATCGCATTTTGAAATTTTAATGTTAGACACGCGTATATCAAAAGATGGTTTTTATTTTTATTAATTTAAAATTGCGGTATCTCGGTGAAAAAAAATTATTTGAGCAAACTCAACGGCATTTGAAAGAGGAAGACTTGTAGTTTAAGATCCCACAAATAGTCTTTTGGGAACAAAAAATTCGTGGTGCTACATAAACTCAAACGGTGTTTTTTCCACTTTAAGTTAGAATATCTCAAAAACCCGACGTACTAGAGCAATTCTGACCCCGGGATTTAGTTTCAGCGAAAAAAAAATACATAGAAATACACTATTGGCACCCAAACTACTGAACAAAAAAAAAATTTTGTGGGCCTGTGTTATTAACTATTTCTTGCAGGTGATCAAAAATCATTTTCAAAATCTGATGACCTTTTTTCAGGCATTTTTTTCTCAAAATCGATTTCATATAGGGTTTAATCGTTTCAGAAAATCGTTTTTGTATGGTGTATTCCTCTGAAAGACAATTTTACGTAGTGTCTATCCTTTGCAAAATCGTTTCTATATAGTGTTCGTCAAAAAATGTCGGGGGGTTCTATCCCATACAGTTCCCTCCCCCCCTAGATACGGCCCTGCTTCTACTTCACTTCCGTTCGTTACTCCTTCAATAAAATTTAAAAAATAAAAGAGCTCACACATTCTCTTCAAAAATTCATGAAACTTAAAAATAAAATTTGACTTGACTTGATTTTGAATTTTTTTTGCAATTTTTATAATTTTTTCAAAGCAATAATTAAATGATAATTGAACTTCATCCAATTTAGCAGAGATCAACATTCAAGTAAAATTTTACGAGTTGATGCAATGCTTTATTTGTTAAACAAACTTTTGATAACAAAGGAAAAAAAACAACAACTCTAGAATATAGCCATATGTTTTGATTCTTAAAGTGTCATCACTATATTTTTGGTTGATGTCTACGGCAGCACTCAAATTACACCCGCTATATTAATGCAAACCTAACGAAGAGCTTACTTTTAACTTCAAGCAAATGTGGGAAATTTTTATGTGAAAACAAAGATCACACCATTGCTTTGAAATTTCAATCAGCTTTTCAATTTTATTTACACCCCTAAAGCGTGAAGCCTGAGTACATTTACCGCAAATTTTCTTTTGTTATCGCATGTTAGTATCAGCTGCTCTACACGAAACTCTTGTGCCTTCAGTAACAACCCATAAAAGGTAACGCCTCAACTCTTCTCACATAGAATGTTTATGGATGGAAAAAAGATGACTCAGGCCACAATGGCAAGAGGTTAGGGGCCGTCCATTAATTACGTGAGTTAAAATAGGGGGAGGGGATTCGGCAAAATCTCACCAAGGTGGAGGAGATGGTCAAGGAAAACCTCATGTCAACATTTTAATGTAGCGAATTTACATTATTATAGCAGATAACAGATTGTATCATATCAATTATTAAAAAATTATAATTTAAATCTCGCGGGATGGAAGGGAGGGATCCCGCCAGATTTCACCAAGGGGAGGGGGGGGGGTCCCAATTTTTAAAAAAACCCCTCACGTAATGGACGGCCCCTTAGGTCACCCATACTTATACATTAACTAACACTAGCCAAAATTGAAATAAGAAAGGCCCTATGAGAAGAGTCTGAAAGAGGTATAGACACATATATTATAAAGCTGAGTCCTTTACAGTCGTCCAACTACTCTTTAAGGAAGGCCATCAAGGGTATGAAAAAACCCACTGACTTAGATTCCATTATAAGACTAAGCAATGGTCACTGGGCTAGAAGTAATGAAGAAAAAGGCCGAGTTTTTCCTCACCATCTTAAACATGTATTTAAGCCAAATCCTCCGCGTAACAGCTTCGAAATACCTCAAGAAACTCAGAACATGAGACAAATTCTGTTGCGATTCACAACTAAAGACGTTCAATCTTTCATACAAACGCAACTCAACAAGAAGAAATGAGCATACTACCTCAACACCAATTTGGCTTCCGCAGAAACACGGAACTATAGAGCAAGTCCACAGGATTGTAGCACAAATTATGTAAAAATTACATTTCATATGATGTGGACATATTTGCAGGCGTGCCACAAGGCAGTGTTCTTGGCATAATTCTTTACCTTATAAATATACACTTATGACGTGCCAACATCTACTTTTGCTTATGACACTGCAATTGTTACGCGACCCTTATAGTGCGTCATATACCCTCGATGAACATAATCGTCGAGTTGAAACATGGCTTTTAAACTGGCAAATAAATGTAAACGAGCAAAAAAATACTTATGTATGTAACTTTTACACTCAAAAAATCAACAAAATTTGCAGCAACATCTGAACATACTGGCTAGGAACCTACTGCTCATATCCACTACGTCTCGACTGAAGATACAGGACTTACCACCCCTGTGTCTACTAGTACACAACTACCTAAAACTGTTATGAAAGCAAATTTGAATTGTGTTTGTTTGCTTATATGTATTCGTCAATGAATGGTGTAATTTTATTTACGAGCTTTTTTGTACACAATTAAAAACTTTTTTTTTTAAACAATAATGCTGCCCTCAGAAGCAAAATGGGCGTATCTCAAAAAAATCATATTCGTGATTCTTATTGCATCGGATAGCTTAAGACATTACGCATCTGAAATGCGCCAAATGCCGGTATCTTAGTTCAAACCTATAAAAAATCTCCTACGAGAATTTCCTCTATCTCTATTTTTCATGCATTTCAACAAATTCACATAAACAAAACATAAATTATCTCGAAACGCGTTTTTTTGAGATACGCCCATTTCGCTTCTGTGGGCAGAATATTGGTCGAAAAAATGTTATCGCATTTTTTTCTGTCTTCTATATCTGTCTTCATAATCTTGATTTCTTTTAATTAAGTCAGAAGGAGGTCACATTGCTAATCCCCAAAATACTTGAACTTTCACAATTTTAGAAACAAAGAAGTTTTGGTTTAAAAATTAAGAATATTGGTTTTGCACCCTTGATTGAAAATAATGTACAGAATTTAAAATAAAAAAAAAGTTTCGCAATCAACTGGGTTTTTAATGTACATATTTAATAATACCGAACGAAATTTGGACCAAAATTTTATTCACCCCTCTGGCTTTAGACGAGAATTATACAATTTTATAGAAAATCAAAGATGTATGGACATTTTGAAATAAACTGGGTATCTACACGGAAAAAACACCAGCTCAAATTTTATTAAAAATTATTAGGAGATTATAAAAATTAAAATCTGAAAACAAATATTACTTTTTTATAGTAAAAAATAAAAAATCATTATGAAAAATTCTATTCTAGTTTGTAATTATTTTCATTTTACATTTTTTAATAAGTACATATTAAAAATTAATTTCTTCATTTTAATTATCACATAAAAAATTTGAAATTTTACAAAGATTTTATTAAATTTCAATAAATTGCAACATTAGAATTTTTACATATTTCATATTGTAATATATGATTCCCGCTTTATAATTTTTAAAAAGTAGTTATAGAAAAATTATTTCAAGATTAGAAATTTTTATTATATTGAATTTTATTTCTCTATTGTTTTTAATTTGTACTCTGTTTCAGTTCTCAACATGTTCATGCAAAAAAATAAATATATAAGGCTTGCCAAACTCTTACTAATTGGCTTTGAAGTAATGTGTTGAACAGAATTGGAACGGAATCGAGAAAGCGGCAACGGAAACTCGCTGGCCGTCTCAATTTTGTTCAACACACAAAAAATTTTAAAAATAAATTTCAGTTATTATTATTTCATCATAAAAACTTTATAATGTACTTTTTAAAAAATAGTAGCGGCAACGGAAACTCGCTGGCCGTCTCAATTTTGTTCAACACACAAAAAATTTTAAAAATAAATTTCAGTTATTATTATTTCATCATAAAAACTTTATAATGTACTTTTTAAAAAATAGTACAGTCCTTTTAAAATATAATAAATTATTGCAGAAATTTTAATATCTACTTTGTAAAAATTAAAACTTGCATTCGAAAAATTAATGCCTGCTTGATGCAATTTTTATATTACGCTTAGTAATTTTTAATAGATACTCGAACCGTTTCTAAATTACTAAATTACCTACTAATTTTTCTTAAATTTTGATTAATATTTACAATAATTTCGAGTTTAGTTTTTTCCGTGTAAGGCACTATTTAATTTCCAGAGGTGTCAGTCAAGGACATACGTAAATAACTCAAATGCAATGAGTTGAATTTGTTAATACACCAAAGTTTCAGAAATAATAATCTTTAAAACTTTCTTTAGACCAGAATCCCAACATATGATAATATGTAATTTTCAGTAATATACAGAATGACCGATTTATTAAATTATACAAAAAAAAATTAAGCATACGTGTATTAGATGAATGTGGATAAAATTCGTAATCATTTGAATCTCTACGGACGTTGGAATAAATTTTAAAGCAAATTTTTTGATGCATAAACGAATCCCTAACAAACATATCTTGTATGTCCCATTGTGCCAAATCGAAACAGAAGCATTTCAGCTAAAAAGAAATTATATACTACGTATGCACAGTCTCCTAAAATAAAAAAAAAGTTTAGGAAATGGTGCTCCGCCCCAAAAACTATGAGAAATATAGCAATATCTAAAACACATAAGAAACACGCCTTCCCTCTTTGTTAAGCGAACATTTTTACTGCGCATTTGCTATCATCGTGCAAGTCAACTTGGGTTTCCCCTTATTGGAAAGTGGAGCACATTGTGAAAATTGTGTTTCATTTCAACAATTTCCGCGAGAGAATCAAGAAATACTAATAGGAATGAAACACATTCGTCGATAAGGTAGTTTTGTTAACCAAATGTTTATAGTTTTTTAGGGATAGCAGTTTTAAAGGACAATTATTTTTAGAGAACATTCATTATTCAGTTAAACTACCTATGTAAATTAGATAAATGAGAAAAAAATACAAATAACGCGTAACGCCCGTTTCACGTCAAAGGGGAAGTCAGTCGGCTCTCCATGTTAGGTATTTTTTTATTTTATTTTGCCCACTAATTTTTGTTGGGGATTGATAAGAAAACATTTTTTTTTTAGTTTCTTGCTTTTTGGCGAAATTTTACTATTTCATACTGCCGTGGATTTTTTTTACCGATTGCCAAGTATAGAGTCTTGTTTCAAAGACAATTTTACGCGTTCTATACGCAAAAGAAATTTTGTGTCAATTTAAAAAAATCCAGTCTTAATATCAGCTTTAACTTTCGGCGGCTAGACCACATTTTTTCACAGTTTTGTTTTTTAGTTAAATAGTTTTCCTCAATACCTTTCCAATATGCTAGCTGGACTCGATGTGGATTCATTGAACAAAAAATGTACACTGAGAAAACAATTTAATTATATATACCATAATTTGGTAATAATTAACAAATAGTATATTTGATATAGGCGAATTAAATATTTGATATATATTAAAATGTCACATATTACAGTGAATTAAATAATAATATTGGATCAATTATATATTTGGTAATAATAACCAAATAACATTTCGTTTGAAACAAATGTTATTTTTTGTAGCAATCATTTATTTTTAATAATCACTAAATCATGTATTTGACTAAAAAAATTTTTTTTTTCGTAAACGTATACATTCATTAATATCGATTTGTACTAAAAATCGATAACCAAAAAAGATTTTTTCAATATCGTAACATCCTTATATAGGATGTCGTTGGTATTTATACAATCATAAATACCTGAATTGCGTACCAAGCAGAATATATTTAAGTAGTGTTTTACTTGAATATGTTGTGAATTGCAAAGTTTTCATGTTAATGAGAAGTTAAATCAAATAAAAATAGGATTAACAAATTATATTCAACCCAAACAAATTTTTTCAGTCGACTCAAACTGATATAACGTTTGGCCCAAAAAGCAACCATTTAAATTTCAAGAGATGGTAATAACTACCAAAATTTGTTGATAGTTAACAAATATTTTAAAAATCTATCAACCAAATACATTTATTTAAAGGAAGCATACTCTTTTCTCAGTGTAGGTACATAAATAAAAAATGTTTGGAGATAATCGCTTACAATTTTCTGCGATGTTGTTAGCCTTGGTGAAATCCATATTCAGTTCACAGAGATCAAGAGTTCTCGAAGTGACCTATGACCTCTAGAGTTTTTGTTTTTTCTACACTGAGAAAAGAATATGCTTCCTATAAATAAATGTATTTGTTTGATAGATTTTTAAAAAAATTGTTAACTATCAACAAATTTTGGTAGTTATTATTAAGTCCTTAATTGAAATATAAATGGTTGCTTATTGGGCCAAACGTTATATTAGTTTGAGTCGATTGAAAAAATTTGTTTGGGTTGAATATAAATTGTTAATCCTATTTTTATTTGATTTCACTTCTCATTAACATGAAAACTTTGCAATTCACAACAAATTCAAGTAAAACACTACTTAAGTATATTCTGCTTGGTACACAATTTAGGTATTTATGATTGTATAAATACCAACGACATCCTGTATAAGGATGTATGCGAAATTTTGGTCATCGATTTTTAGCACAAATCGATATTAATGAATGTATATGTACGTTTGCGAAAAAAAAAAATTTTTAGTCAAATACATGCTATAAAGATTATTAAAAATAAATGATTGGTACAAAAAATAGTATTTTTTTCAACCAAAATATGATTTGGTAATTATTACCAAATATATAATTGATCCAATAATATTATTCAATTCACTGTAACATGTGACATTTTAACATATATCAAATAGTTAATTCGCCTATTTCAAATATACCATTTGTTAATTATTACCAAATATTGGTATATATAATTAAATTGTTTTCTCAGTGTATGTAATGAAAACGACAACAAACGCTGTACCACAATCGCCAAAAAGCGCAGTTACCATTTTGACTTACATAATTCTGGTTCAATAAACAGAAAGTTCATTTACATTTTTTATATTAACGCGACACTTTGTCTAGTTTAGTTTTCTATTTCGGAAACTTTCGCCTTTATCGCAGCCAATATTTTTTTTTCAAATTGAACACAATAGTTAAATCTTAAAATATTTTCACAGGATTGAATTGAATTCAATTTGAATTCAAATTATGTTTGTATTAAATGGCTTATCATATAACAACAATCTTCCAATTAGCGGATTTTTTCAAAATTTTTCAATTCCTAGAAGGCCCCAGGCTTTGACATGAAATTGACGGCTTAGTCACGTCATAAGTGGCAACCCTGTTTGGACGGATTAAATTTTCCGCTTGCGTCGCAATTTATACCTCTTCCCCATATCACATTTTATTATTTTATTTACAAAACCTTTAAGAGGTTAACTCTTCCCCTTGTTTTGGTGATGGGGCTATCATCTATGTATGTATGATAGTGTCAATATATGGGCTGGAATCGGAAGACCCGAAAGAAAGTTTGTGCCCCAGAAATTAAAACCGTGGACTACTTAAACTTAACCGGAAGTGAAGTAGTTCTTCGTAAGCAGCAATAAACCAGTGATACCATGATATTTCAGCAGGATTCATTTAGCAAAAATAGAAAAAAAGTTTTTTCGGGACAGGAACTTGAATCTTTTAGGATGGCCTGCGCGTTTTCCTGACCTAAATATTATTGAAAACTGTTGAGGTTGTTTGGCTCGACAGGTGTATGCAAAAAACCGGCAGTATGAGTCCATCCACGAGCTCAAATAGATCATATTAGCCCATTGGGAGGCTCTTCTTCGAAAATACGTTAAAAGCAATTTAAATCCTTACAAAAGCGAAAGACTGAAGTGGTAGAGAATAAAGGAGGTTCCTCCCATTATTAAAATAATGTTTTACTTTAATTATTTTAAAACAGTTAAAACGAATTTAAGTTAGAAACATTTTGTGCTATCGTTTTGTCGCACCTTAAAATTAAGGTTTTTGGTTTAATTCAAAAATGCATTAATTTTTTTAACAAATTCTTTACAAGTTATTTATTTCCTTAGCTTTAAGAAATCTAAATCCTTTAACACACCGAAAAACTAGTTGTGCTATCGTTTTGTCGCGGACTATATGTACATGTGAGAGTTCCGATATTATTACCAAAGTGCATTACTTGGCGTGCAATTGCCTTCGAAATGGTAGGCTTTTCCAAAAAAGTTATCAATTTAATTTTTTTATCAGAGAAAATTTGCACATATTTTTTTTTTCGATGAGGTAACCCTTCACGAGATTTAATAAAAATGACTAACTTTTCAGACTAATGACGTAGCCAAGGAAGGATAATGGTGATAAATCGCTTCTTGGCTGAAAGCTTAATTTAATAATATTGGTCATTAGCACAAGCGTAATATTTTGATATTTTTCCTTAAATTTTGTTGAGTGAGCTATGTGAACTGAACCATATTTGATGCCATTGTGTAAAAGGACTAACTTAAGGCTTCGCTTAGAGCTTCGTTAAAAGCTCTGTAGATGGCATTACTTCGAATCACTGGTTCACGAGTTGAACAAATTGCTGGAACAGGTACTTCCTCTAAATGTGGTTAGGGTCTTTTAGCAGAATCTAAGTCTGGATAAATCATTTTTTTAACGTTAATACCGTGGAAATTAATACAGCAGAAGTAACAGTCATTGAAGTGATTTTTTGTTCTTCTTTCCAATGCATAGGCACTACGAACCTCATAAGGTTTCTTTGACCACTGATACATTGTCTAAAGTCAGCACATTTTGCAAACAATTTGGGGTATCCATGCTTGTTTTTATCCACAATTTCCGAATTAAAGTAAGAAAAATAAGCCCTTTTTATAAAATCTGATATAGGTTTTCAGAAATTTTTTACTGTGTATTCACCAGAAATGTAATAAAATTCATTTGGATCATTGAGACACGTTCTTCGCAATGAAGGTACGATATAAAAATCAATTTATTTATAGAAATGTATCGACAAAATAGCAAATCATGCACACGGAAGAACTTATTACAGCCAACATTCAAAACTGGTAAATCAAAAATTACACGTAGAAAAAAAAATGGTAAATATTTTTAGTGTTGCCAATACATGCATACCTAATTCAAGACCACTTACGATATCTCGGCATCAAACATATTTTTTCTGTTTACCTGTGTTATTTTTTTTAATACGTACATAATTGTATTTCTAAATAATAAGAAATTAAATAATTTTAAATAAATGGATCAACAGATCGACACTTGTTCCACTTGTGACTCTTTACAAATGAAAATTTAGTTTGCCCTTGGAGGAGAAGAGAATGAATTGAAAAAATTAAAGAAACAACATATTGAGAAAGCAGACAATGCATAAAAGCAAAAACAACTTGACAGAAAAGCCGCAAAAAACAATAAAAACACAAAATCATTTTCATTTGACTTGTAGCAGTATGTAATACCCCACATTTACACTCGTACAATTACGCTACATAAACACTTGCAGAAATTTACTTTAAAAATTTAATTATTTCTAGTTTCTTTTAAAAAATGTTTTTCAATTTTTGAATTTTAAAGTATTTTCAAAATCATTGATTTCAAATCAATTTCGTTAGTCAAATAAAAATGTTGATAAATAAAAAATAAATCTCGACACCAAATAAATTTCGTTGTTCAAATAAACCACGTTACGGTAACAGCGTCAATTGTGGACGTTTAATCTTAAAGTTCACGACTTAGAAAATGACGCTGTCCAGTGTTTCATGTGACATGAAGCTGTTGGTAACGAAATTGTATCTTGTGTCTATAGGCAATTAAATATGATTGACAAAAATGTTACTAAAATGTGGTTTTATAGCAACTCTTGTGCCGGAAAAAAACAGACTCTTTTGTATCTACAATGTTTATTAGTTTCGTGCCTAACAACCCTCAAATTGAGTTTATTGATAACAAGTTTCTAGAGCCATGGCATACGCATCAGGAGTTTTGATTGAACGGAAAAAGAAAAAAAACCAATGTTGAAATTCAAATTCCACGAGATTGGTCCCATTTGTAGGATCTGTTTCTGTTCTGCGCTTTCTTCGCTATACCGCAGATTTTTCTACATATATATTACAAAACTTCTTTGAACAACAAGGAGTCATTTAAAGTTCTTAAAATAGGCAAAAGAGGAATTAGTTCCATCAGTAATACTGATATACTGGTGGTAAGTTTTGCCCCAACAACAGCGGTTGAAAAAAAGAAAGATCATCTTGACATGAAAATTTTAATTGATCCAGAATTTCACGCTTTCTACGAAAATCTAAATAAAACTTAATAAAAACAAACAACATCCATCTTGGAAGAACTAGAAGATATAAGTGATAAATTTATTAAAAATCTTTAATTAATTTATATAAATTTACAACATAACTCAGCTAAAAAAAAAATTATGTTTTAATATTATTTTTTACTTTTTTGGAACGGTTTGCGTCAAGCAAATTCAAGACCGCTAAAATTGTCAACCAAATCTGACAATGCACAATTATTATTTAGTGTTCGGAGATTCCAAAAACTTTCAGTAAAATCGTACCTGGTCATTTACTCGTTTTATTGCCATTCGGCTCAACCGGCTAATTGAACTAAAATCGATTACCTTTAATTTACGAGTATGTATCAACGTGCTGCTCCTAAATTTATTAATCTGTTTCGCTATTGATTAAGCTTATTATTCAGTTGCTGCACAACTTTAAAATTTGTTACTTCTATATTTTGACCCATATTAGAAAGAAAATGCATTACCTGTCGGTATACACAGGCTTTTGTCTGATCCTGTTCAAACTTAAACACACACAAATTTTTGAGTTTCCTTGAAAATTATATATTTTTTTTTTATTTTTGTAATGCAAAGAGATCTCTCGGGATATAATATTATTACTCTTCATAACTGGCTTAATTAGTCGGCCTACTCACTGGCAACTAGTGGCATAAGTTAATTAAACCCTTTTTTGAATGTAATAAAGTGAAATTACGACGTGACAGTAAAGGATACCTGTGATGGCCCACCTTTTAAAGAAATGAATGCTAACGACACGCAACTTTCCCCACATAACATAGTGCTAGTAGTCTAAATGCTGTTCCATTGCTTAGGCTACTTTACAGTTGAAATGACCATTAGACTCACATTAGGAAGCTCTACACATGCACAGCTGAAATTAACACAAATTAAGTACTTTCACGCCTTTTGGCATTAAAACGCATAAATTTATCCCAAAAGAGTTAAACGTTAGGCTAACGATAGCTGTGACCGTACGGGAAGTTTTGCTTCGAAACGAAGGGTAGCAGCAAACCAGTTTCTATATGAGATGCAAATCCAACATGGATCTGGTTTGCTTTGCAGACGAAAAATGACAAGCACAAGGAAAGGCCTACGAAATGGGCAGGAGTTTTATTGGGTTATTGTTGTTGTTTACATTTCAGCTCATTATAAGTCAATGGAGTTCGTCAACATGTGATATGTTGTATGTTGTATGTGTGTTTGGTCATGTTGTGGTTGGTGCTAATGCTGTTGATTACTCTTTGATATGCAAATGAGGGTCATTATGGTGCCTTACCACACATGCGAAGTCGGAGAAATAAAAGCGAGGAGTCATGTGCCAAGATTAAAAGAATCAAAGTTGAATACACATGCCATGTTTTTGTTCCTATAATTATTTTTAAAATTTTATTCTTCATGCAAAATGAAACAATAGTGCTAAGTATATACAGTTTGCGACAAAACGATAGCACAACTAGTCTTTCGGTGTTTTAAAGGATTTACAAAAATTATTAAAAATTTATTTTCTTGGTATATATTCTTAAAGCTAAGGATATAAATAACTTTTAAAGAATTTGTTAAAAAAATTAATGCATTTTTGAATTAAACCAAAAACCTTAATTTTAAAGTGCGACAAAACGATAGCACAAAATGTTTGTAACTTAAATTCGTTTTAACAGTTTTAAAAAATCAAAAGTAAAACATTATTTTAATAATACGTGGATCCTCCTTTATTCTCTACCACTTCAGTCATTCGCTTTGTAATGATTTAAATAGCTTTTTAACGTATTTTCGAAGAAGAGCCTCCCAGTGGGCTAATATGCTCTTTTTGAGCTCGTGGATGTACTCATACTGCCGGTTTTCTGCATACACCTGTCGAGCCAAACAACCTCAGAAGTTTTCAATAATATTTAGGTCAGGAAGACGCGCTGGCCATCCTAGAAGATTCAAGTTGTTGTCCCGGAAAAACTTTTTTTCTATTTTTCCTGAATGAATCCTGCATTATCCTGCTGAAATATCATGGTATCACTGGTTTATTGCTGCCTACGTAGAACTACTTCATTTCCACCTTCTACGATTTTTACATTTTTTTTTTTGAATGAAGCAATTTAAAGACGGTCAAAGATAAATGGCTTACTTTAGTTAAACACAAATGTAATAGGCTATTTAACAGTAAAAAAATAATTTGAAAATTTTTAAAAATTTTTTCTCGGAAATATTTAAAGTTAAAGTTGGAATTTCAGAAAAAAAAATTGAAATTGCATGTTTTAAGTGTTGTAAAAACAAACACAAACAATTTTTTAAGTTTCTGACTTTAAAAACTGGTTAATTAAACTAAATGTAGGAAAACTGCATTATTATTATTTTGCAATATTTTCTAAAATAGAGGTTATTTATGTGTTTCTGAGAGAGCCTTTCAAAATTCAGATTAACACTCGAATTCGACCTTTCGGCGAAAAGCGCAATATCTAAAACAAATATTTTTCAACTATTTTACTTGCAAGTCTTATTTAAATGCATAGAGCTTTCAGATAAGCTTTCAGCGCATTAAAAAATTCATATATTCATATTCATATTCTGGACAGGTTTAATGTACATAAAGACCGTCCCAGATAAAATTGCGTTTTGTTTTTCAGTCGTCACACAATTCCAAGTAAACTTTTTCGTATTTTTTCTCTTGAATTAATAATGGCTAGTGTTCAGAATATAGGTGTGTTTGTTTACTTTCACCGTAACAATTATCCAGTAACGAAATTTGAGAGAGTAAGAAACTATTTGCTCTCAAAGAAAAAAATTTGCACAAAAGTAAACAAACGCAATTTAGTAAAAATTCGTACAAACTGACAAAATATTGAAGTTTTTCAAAACAATTTTCAATTTTATTTATGAAAAAAATATTGTCAAGTGTCAAAATCATGTTTTTCTTTTTGAAAAATTTTTGCTAGTAAAATTTTTTCCAGTAAAAACTAGCAAGCTCACTCACAACAAATTGTCACTTTATTCTCTCTCGTTACTGGATATTTTTTGTTAACAAACGTAACAATTGTTACAAATTCGTACAAACGTTCAGTAAACAAACAGATCTTATAAATAACTAAAAACTAACTAAAATTTTTTTTTCTATAAAAATTTCTTACATTTTTCTTAAGGCGAAACTATGAGAGCAATAACACTAAAATTTGGTGTAAGAATGTTATATTTTCCCACCAAAAATGGGTGAAATTCTTCCTCGAGAATAATTGCTCGAGAAACGTGGAAAGAATTTTTCCCTAACGGGCTTACAAAAGACAAACGAAAAGAATAGACTTTTTTTGTACTACACTTCCGATAATCATAGTTAAGAGTATCACACACTGAACGAAAAATATGCAAATCATCTAACTAAGGCATTGCCAGTGTAAAAATACATATTACTATTTATGAACGAAAACATTAAAACAATGTATCACACACAATTATTGACCGAATATGTATGTATATGTCACCGGCCAAATTAGTTTTTAGGATAAACTAGTTTATCCTAGGCCAAACTAGTTAATTTGAAAGCCTGAAAGTACGCAATTTAATTTAAATGCAAAAGAACTGTGAATAGCGAAGCCAGTGTTCGGTCGTTTTTTTACAAACCGCACAAAATTCAAGAAAAAAAAACCTCGACTTCTCCAATTGCGATGAAAACTTCTTTCTTGCATCTTCTTACAAATTCAGTTGACCCATGTTTTTTGTTTTTGCTGAAAAAATTTTTTTTTCGCAAATTGGCTAGATTTTGTCAAATGTACTCATCCTTGAAGTCTATTATCTCCAGTTCTACTGATCCGATCAATGTCGGATTTTTTTTATTTAATAGTCTATAACGTACGTTTCTGCAATAAATTAAAAAAAACTGTCAACAAATGAAAAATAATAACAATTTAATTGTTTAAATAGTTTTGATATGATGTTTCCCCAACTAGAATATATTTAAAAAAATAACATTTTGTTCCTTATTCTTTTATCTACAGAAAACATTTTACAAAAAAGTGGAGTCTCTGTTAGATCGGAAGCTATTAAATATTTTCCAGCGCAAGTCATGAATTCCAGAACAAATTTAAGTGTGCAGCGTGCGACGAGTCAAAACTCAAAACTCGTTATTAAATTTTGATTCGTCGCACGCTGCACACTTAAATTTGTTCTGGAATTCATGACTTGCGCTGGAAAATAATTAATTTAATACTTAATAACTTTTTAAATTTATTGCAGAAGCTAACGTTATAGACTATTAAATAAAAAAATCCGACATTGATCGGATCAGTAGAACTGGCGATAATAGACTTCAAGTATGAGTACATTTGACAAAATCCAGCCAGTTATCAAAAATTTATATGTGGATATTTTCGAAAAAAAAATTTTTTCAGCAAAAAAAAAAAACATGGGTCTAGTAATTTTATGTATATAAGCTGCAAAAAAAATTTCGGGCGATTCTAAAATACCAAGTCCAAAATCCTATGCGGTTTGTAAAACAACGTCCCATATGGGCATTTCCACCAAAAGGTACACCATGACAAAAAAATTAAAAGTTATTAAAAAAACGTTACTATCTGAAAAATATGCAAATTTTATTAATTCATACAATTTACACTTGAATTCGTTCACAACGGTGAGCAAATCGACTTCAAAATTGCACAAATGAAGTTTCTCTTTTTTGTAATTTTGAATAGTATTTTGTCTTAAATATTTAAATATATATATATATAGATGATGAAAGTCATTCCGAAAAATCTCTCTCCCAACAACAATTAGCTAAAAAAAAATGCAAAGACATCAAACCAATCTCTATTAACTGTAAATTTTTGATTTGCTTTAGTTCATGTTCTAATGTCCCGTCCGCCATCAAAAAACATCATTTGTTCCCATTTCGTGGTTAAGAACAGCAGGAAATGCGCCAAAATTTTTGTTTAAACAGAGTTTTATGAATACAATTATAAAAAGAAATAACGAGAGCAAAAAAGTAAAATTTAAAATTTTTAGAGCTGTTTAAAGTTTGTCCCATCCGCAATCGTCAGTGTAAAACGTTTGTAATCTAGGCAGTTGCAAAACGGTTAGACAAGGGGTCTAATTAACTACCAAAACACAACATAATCGCTTAAATTCTTTTTTTTTTGCAAAGTTGTGAAGAGAGGTAAAGCCCAATACAATTTTCTTTTCAATAGTAGGTGGTGCCACGCCCCTAACAGGAAAATACGTTTTCACAGCTAATCTAGTAAACATATTTTCATTAAATTTGGTTTGTATATATATTGAACCATAAAAAAGCTTATAAGAGACCCTAAGTCCTTTAAGTAGGCGTGGCACCGCCCAAAATAGGTTAAACGCAGCCACAGAGTTGCTCCACCAATCATAATCCAATTTGGTATGGGGATAAGCTGATTCCTGATAAGAGAAATTTTTTTTAGTGTGGCGATGTCACACCCCTTACAGGAAAAAACGTTTAAACAGCAAAAATAAAAGTTTCATATTCTTTTAAGAAAAATGTTTTAAATTTAAATTAATCTCACTAATTGAATTCGACAGTGATTAATATTAAATTTGTTTTTTAATTACCATATATGTAAGTCTCAAATACAAAAAAATATATGAAAATTTACCAAGTAAACCGTAACCGAATCATATTATACTTTGTAAGAAAAAAAATAAAAAAGATTTTTCAATTAAACGAAATTTAATAAAAAGTGCTATTATTCCATAACATTTTAAAATTATTTGTGTTAAAAAATGTTGGTAGGTTTTGCTGACTTATGCTTTTCTATAAATGGCCATGAAAAACACTTCCATTTTTTGTCCCATTCGAATCGCTCTTTTATTGCCTTTGTCTGCGAACCGGTAGTATGTCTGCCATCAAATTTACCACTATATATAGTGCTACTAAAGGGCTATTTCTTTAAGTAACAGAAGAAAAAAAAAAGTGTTTTACTTTGACTTTATTCCACATTAAAAGTGTACGTCTGTCCCATTCGACACCATGGAAATGCCCATATACATTTTTGTGAGATACGCCCTTTCCGCTTCTGAAAGCAGTACAGTGGTTATATTAACTTTTTTTTAAACAAAACAAATAGATTATTTTTAACTTTACATTTTCAACTTATGTTCACGAGGGGCTTTGGTGCGTACTATTTCAATAAAATATTCAACAAACGAAGCAAAGTGCTGATAAGATTTCACGCCAGTATATTTTAAATTTAGTCATTTATATTGTGTTTTATTTTTATGTCGTCCGCTGCGACGTACATATATTAAATTAACGCCATCGATTTTAATTTTGATTTTTGCATTTCTTAAAATAAGGTTTTGAGCACTTACCAGCCGCCAAACTTTTCGTTTTACTATAGCGCCTATTCGGTTTATGGCACCTTTACCATGGAAAGTTGCGCAAAATTCTAAAATGTTCTACATGAAGCTATTTCACAAATTATGGAATACTTCTTAAAATAAATTTGATTTTTAATTGGCTACAACAGCCATCAGAAAGTAAACTTATATTAGAGATTAAATGAGGTTTCCATATTTTTTGATTAACTTTTTTGGAGAAAGTAATAAACATCGTATTTATTGTGTGCAAGCTGATCACTTGATAATAGCAAATGATTTATTGCAGCTATACTGCCCTCAGAAGCGAAATGGGCGTATCTCAAAATTCGAGTTTCGAGATAATTGATGTTTTGTTTATGTTAATTTATTGAAATACAAGTAAAATTGAGATAGAGGAAATTTCCTTAGGAGTTTTTTTATAGGTTTGAACTTAGATACCGGCATTTAGCATAGTTCATTAGATGCGTAATGTCTTAAGCGATCCGATTCCTTAAGAATCACGAATATGAATTTTTTTGAGATACGCCCATTTCGCTTCTGAGGGCAGCATATGGGACGTTCTTTTACAAGCCGGACGAATTTTGACAAAAATTGACCGACACAATTTTGATTTGATTGAAATTTTTTTTATGAATTCTGTATCGAAAATGAAGAGATATGGTACATGTTCGAGGATTAGAGCGAATTTAATTTTTGAGAGTTTTGTGATTTTTGGGTTGGAGACTCACTTTCAAAAATTCATAACTCCGGTTCTGCTAAAGCTGGAAAATTGAAAAGCTAAGAAGATTAACTTCAATAAAAAAATTATTTCTTAAAAAATTATTAACAAAATAATACAATCGCACCCACCCTGTATCAAATTTTTAATATCACCATCGTATTCTATGTCAAATTTCCTTTCGAAAACGTTTCTTTTTTTAATGGGGATATGGCATTATATGCCATCGAATAGCTTAAAAAATTACTCATCTAATGAACTAAGGTTGTGCGTTTGAAAAAATTGTCCATCATGAAATTCAAAAAATCTTCCGAACTACTGGTTCGATTTTAAAAATGAAACGCATCTTATAACAGTATTCTTCTTCAGATTAATTTTCCATACTTATAATATTTTGTTACCCTTATTTAATAAAATTTTTGATTTTTTCCGGTACCCCTTCCATCAGCGATTTTGTGGCATTTCGGAGACCCTCTGTGTTGCTGCATACCAATTTCTCCTGAAATTTGTCACATCACCGGCCACTCTCTTTGATGCTCTTATTTCCCTTTTGACCAAAGCCCAATATCTTACGATTGGCCTGAGTTCTGTACAATTCAGTGGATTTGCTTCTCGAGCACCAAAAGCACATCATTCGTTGTGTACCACTCCAAGGCCGTTTTACTGCAAAGACAGCAGGCTTAGTCGGACCAAGAGAAAGTGGAAGCCCCATACTTACTTGAGAATGGCTTAAGTCTCTTCTCCAAGCATTCTGTGATGCAAATATCCGACTTCACTGTGCCTGTGGTTACAAAAACTGGCTCCTCTCGCCATAACTGCAGATAGCTTGCCAAACAAGGAATTTTCGAGGATATTTCGATTCTTTTTTTGACGTAAAATTTTCACCCACATTTCCTCGGTAGCCTGCAATGTAAAACTCCAGGCCAGGCAGCTGCGAAATTGAATTTTTCAAAAAAATTCCTTTGTAATTTTTTGGGGCGCTGTCTGGCCTCAATTGTTTTCGCGACATTCTTGTCTGGAACTTTTTGTACTTTGAAAGTCTTAAGACCAGCTTCCTATTTGGCTTTGCGTACAGAAAACTTGGAACAGTTTACCTTTTTAGCCACTTTTTTGCCTGAAACGTTGGGATTCTTCTTCAGCATGGCACGGATTTCCTTTGATTTTGCCAGGTCACGGACCCCTTGTTTTCTCTCTAAATCTGACTTTAGAGTGACGACGAATTCTTCCTTAAACTTCTTCAGTACTCTTGATACAGTTTTCGGAGTAGTTTTTAACTCCCAAGCAATTCTTTTATAGCTCCAATATATAGCCAAATGCCGGTATCATAGTTCAAACCTATAAAAATTATCCTAAGAGAAACAAAACATCAATTATCCAATTATCTCGAAACACATTTTATTAGATACGCCCTTTTAGCTTCTGAGGGCAGTATAAGGGGACGTCCATTAATTACGTGAGGTGATTTTTTGAAACTTCGGACGCCCCCGTCCCCTTGCTGAGATTTGGTGAGATCTGGTGGGACCCCTCCCCCTCCTCCCGTGTGATTTAAATTATAATTTTTAATGTAAATTCTATGCGTTAAAAAGTTGACGTGAGGTTTTTCTTTACTCCCTCCCCTCCTTTATGAGATTTCGTGAGATTTTGCCGGACCCTACCCCCTATTTTAGCTCACGTAATTAATGGACGTCCCCTAAGTAGTATCTTGAGCATACTTGTGAAATATTCCTGTAATTTTCGGCAAAATTAACTTCGCTCATTTGGTTATATGTACTGTTGTTATTTTTTCTTCAGAATATTTTTTGCTGAGAAAGTTTAACAAAAGTAATGTATGTATGTATGTCAGACGGTATTTGAGACTGCAATTCAAAAAGAAAATTAAATCTGCCAATCGAGCTTTTGTATAAGTTATTACTCATACGATTTTTAACTAATCTCCCTCCAATGCTTCCATTTAGCAAAAAACGGTTTTTAAGAATTTGTCATATTTCGATGGAAATACAAAATTGTTTTTTTTTTTTAACTTTCTAATAAAAATGGCATTCATATCTTCGTTTATATTCCAAGCTACTGTTAACAAATATTAAAAATTTCTTTATCAGAGTATTAATCTTCATAGCTTCTTCAATTATATTTCATTTATAAAAACCAATCCTGTAATTAGGAGCTATGATTTTATGCTATATTTGCTCCTCATCTACCACACAGTGAACGAAATTCTTCTTAAGTGTGCAAAGTGCGACGAATCAGATACTCGTTCCTTTGTTTTGACTCGTCGCACTCTGCACATAAATTTGTTCTGGAATTCAAGACTTGTGCTCGAAAATATTCAATAACTTCCGATCTAACAGAGACTCCACTCTTTTGTAAAATGGGTTTTGTAGATAAAAGAATAAGGAACAAAATGTTAGTTTTTTTTTATTTATTGCTGAAGCTAACGTTATACACGGAAAAAACACCAACTCGAAATTATTGTAAATATTAATGAAAATTTAAGAAAAATTAGTAGGTAATTTAGTAATTTAGAAACGGTTCGAGTGTCTATTAAAAATTACTAAGCGTAATATAAAAATTGCATCAAGCAGGCATTAATTTTTCGAATGCAAGTTTTTAATTTTTACAAAGTAGATTTTAAAATTACTGCAATAATTTATTATATTTTAAAAGGACTGTACTATTTTTTAAAAAGTACATTATAAAGTTTTTATGATGAAATAATAATAACTGAAATTTATTTTTAAATTTTTTGGTGTGTTGAACAAAATTAGGGCAGCCAGCGAGTTTCCTTTGCCGCTTTCCCGACCCCGTCCCAATTCTGTTCAACACATTACTTCAAAGCCAATTAGTAAGAGTTTGGCAAGCCTTATATATTTATTTTTTTGCATGAACATGTTGAGAACTCAAACAGAGTACAAATTAAACACAAAAGAGAAATAAAATTCAATATAATAAAAATTAATAATCTTGAAATAATTTTTCTCTAACTACTTTTTAAAAATTATAAAGCGGGAATCATATATTACAATATGAAATATATAAAAATTCTAATGTGGCAATTTATTAAAATTTAATAAATTCTTTGTAAAATTTCAAAGTTTTTAGGTAATAATTAAAATGAAGAAAATAATTTTTAATATGCACTTATTAAAAAATGTAAAATGAAAATATTTACAAACTAGAATAGAATTTTTAATAAGGATTTTCTATTTATTACTATAAAAAAGTAATATTTGTTTTCAGATTTTAATTTTTATAATCTCCTATTAATTTTTAATAAAATTTGAGTTGGTGTTTTTTCCGTGTAGACTATTAAATGAAAAAATCCGACATTAATCGGATTAGTAGGACTGGAGATAATAGACTTCAAGTATGAGTACATTTGACAAAATCCAGGCATTTATCAAAAATTCATGTGTGGATATTTTCGAAAAAAAATTTTTTTCAGCAAAAACAAAAAACATGGGTCTAGTAATTTTATGAATATAAGCTGCAAAAAAAATTTCGGGCGATTCTAAATACCAAGTCCAAAATGCTGTGCAGTTTGTAAAAGAATGACCGATGTTATAGACTGAACCGCGGCGAAGCGCCGCGAAACCAAAATTGGACATATTAGAGATGTAAATCTTGAGCCGCGGCCGTAGGCCGCCCAATTACCCTCACTTACCACTTGCCAAGTATAAAATGAAATTGACAAATTTTGTTGTTTTACTTTGCTACTGTCGTAGTCTTCACTAACCACAGTGCTTTTGCATTAAAATGTCATTGCAAATCTTTAGGCTTAACCAAAGTAGTTTGGCCGATAACATATATGTACATTAGGGTGTTTATTTTCAAAGTTTTGGAGATCGATTTTTGTTTGCCTATATTTTAGCTTGAGGAATAAAAATATGATTATGTCTGATTTCGTTGAAATTTTACGAAAAAAGCGACTTGCTAAAACGTAGAAAAAGCCGTCTTAGGTGCGAAGATATAGGGTTTTAGGTATTTTATTTGTATGGGAGATGCCACCCACTGTCGTCAAATAATGTACATCCACATTTTTCATGTAGCTGAAAATGCGGACAAAATACACCCAAGGGGAGTTTTTTACTTTTTTTAAATTTTCGGACATAGCCTATGTTTTAGCATTGTATCCGAAGGGAACACTCCCAAAATTTCAGCTTTATAGATCATAACTGTGAACGGCGCAATCAGTTTGTTTCCTGTAACAATTCATATGAAGAAACGAAAATGCAGAAAAACCAAAGACATTTTTTTTTGCGTTTTCATATGAATTGTAAAAGGAAACAAACTGATTGCGCAGTTCACACGTATGATCTAGAAAACTGAAATTTTGGGAGTGTTCCCTTCGGATCCAATGTTAAAACATAGGCTTATATGTCCGCAAATTAAAAAAAAAAACTCCCCTTCGGGTGTATTTCGTCCGCATTTTTAGCTACATGCATGAAAAATGTGGAGGTAGTTTGACAACAGTGGGTGCCATCTCCCATACAAAAAAAGTACCTAAAATCCTATATCTTCGCACCTAAGCTAGACTTTTTCTACGCTTTAGCAAGTCGCTTTCTTCGTAAAATTTCAACGAAATCGGACAAGAACTATGTCCGCGCCGTTACAGGTTTATGATAGGAAGCTCAAATATTAAGACAACTATTTTTATCCCTCAAGCTAAAATATAGGCAAAAAAAAATAAAAATCCATCTCCAAAACTTTGAAAATAATCACCCTAATAAACATACACTCCGCACGGTCCGCTTCAACAAGATCAAGATCGTGGCTGGGCAAAACGTAGCACTCGTGTGACTGCGGCAGAAAGAGAGTAACCTATCATATATGTACGTATCAGCGATGCCGAACCATAAAAAATTTCAGTGCCAACCGCCTGAAACTTAGAGTGCCACAGCGTTCCAAGCCAAGTTAATACGAAATTGAAGAAAAAATTATGATCAGTGATCACGCTATCTGAAGCTTCTGATACCTCATCACGACATACTAATGGAAAATTAAGAAACTCATGTAATTCACACTTGATAGTAAAATTGCAACGTGCATATACAATTGTGAGTCCGCCTCCTTTGGCTTGTATTTAAATTGAGTAAAAACATTAAATCTGATAAAGAGCGCAAAGAATACGAATTGTCTGGATTGTGCCGTCACACATCTGTGGACATATTGATCCACAGTCCCAGTAAGTATTTGTGCATAATGCCAAGTTTTTAAAGTTATATAAAAGTTGATCAGTCAAAATTAACACGCTCAGTGCCAAAAAGTGCCACGATATTCAGAGTGCCAAACATTTTTTTAAAGTGCCTGTTTGGCACGATTGTGCCAGTTTCGGCAGCGCTGATACAGCGGAGAGCGGAAAAATAATTCAGTTTGATTTGAAAAGCGAACGAAGCATACGGAAACACTACTACACATTAGGCTGGTTCAAAATCGTATGGAAATATTAAATGCCGTCAAATTTCTGGTGATCAGGCCTGAAAACATACATTGAGCCTACGAAGCCCTTGTGCCAAAATTTCACCCGAATCGGACTATGGGAAAGTGTGTCAATGGGTCGATTTGTATGATTTTTGTACATTTTCGAGAGGATTTTTTAGTATTACATATTTCTTTTAATTAAAAAAATATCAACTTCGAGGTAAATTAGTGGTTATAATTTTTTACGGTGTGTGAAAATTGTAAATCAGAAAATCGCAACAAATTTGAGTATTGATTTATTGATACGAATGTGAAAATTTATATTTTTCGGCTACGGCACTATGCGCAATCGATTGGGAATCTTTTTTTTACACAGAAAACGATATGTCAAAGATTTTTTGTACCAACGATGCGATCTGGAGAAATATATGATTAATAAAAGCAAGCATTTTCGTCATAAGAAAATAAAGATTTTTAGTTTATTTTTGTTCAAGAAACGCTAATATTTCACATTTGTCCATTTTGTAGATTGTTTTCAGTTTTCGGCGACTTTTTTCACTGACACGCCTTCCCGTGGTTCGATTCAGTTGAAATTTTGATACAGTAGCTCCTCGGGCTAAAGATATATTTTCGGGCCTGAGCACCAAAAACCGGAACATGTATTGCATTTTAAACCACCCTACTACACATGTATGTATGTCATGTATGCTGATGATTTACATTTTCAATAAATTTTTAGACACAAATATCTTTATTGAAAGACGGATCATGTTTTTGAAATCTCCGAACACTAAATAATAATTAAGCATTGTCAGATTTAGTTGACAAACCATGGCGGCCAAAGTACTAACCTTAAATTGGTCATAAAACGAGTAAGTGAGCAGCTCCGATTTTACAGATTATGTATTTGGAATCTCCGAACACTATATAATAATTGTGCATTGTCAGATTTGGTTGATAATTTTAGCGATCTTGATCTTGCGAACCGTGTCCGAGACAAAAAGATACGACACCTCCGAATTTCACCCGATTTTTCGAAAGTGCAATTTTATTTTTTCTTTTTTTGATGTGGATAGAGAGAATGCTTAATAACTATAAAAAATCAAAGAATAATCTTATATTATTAATTTATTTAATCAAAACCATTTAATTCTTATTAAATAGGGCGACAAAAATATACATACATGGGGAGAAATACGTCAAATGTCCTAGCGCGGCGCGCGAGCACTAAATTCTGTTGTCTTCAACTCGTGCTGGTGGTAAATGTACCTGAAAAATTTCCCGACACATCATTTCGATGTATTTTTTCCTCAGCTTTGGTTTTGTCAGATTTTCCGAAATTTTCCATTTTCCTGGTGAAAAATCATAAAACGTGTTATATCTCAAAAATATAATATCAATATTTTTTTTAATGCTTTTAATCGAAAGCTGAGGTTTTTTTACATTAAAAAAGTTATTTTCCAAAGAGTGCTTCAGCAGTTTGCTATGAGAAATACAGCGTGAAAGGGTATTTCGCATGTATTTTGTTCTTGTGACTTGAGTAACGGCAAGAGTTAAACGAGTCGATGCGTTGAAGATAAAATTACAGGAACAAAATACAAGCGCCGTATTTCTCATAGCACACTGTACAACGAGTACTACGGATACTACGGATACTACGCATTTGATATTTTTTACTATGCAATCGCACTGCGGCCGCTCGGAAACACTAATGCCATTTGAACATCTATTGAGGTGACAAAGAAATTTTTTTTTTATCTTACGCAGAATACATCTGCGCATTTATGATATACATATGTATGCACATCGCACGTAAAAAAAAAGCGGAGGATCATAGAAAAATCGAATTTGTTTATAACAAAGTCGACCCATCGCTTCAAAAAAAATTGTTTCATGGTGCAATATTTTTTATCTAACAATTTATAATGTTCTTATCATTATTGTACACTTGTCCCTCGCTTAGCGCAGGGGTTAGGGGAATAAAAAGTGTCGCGCAAACCGCGTAAAGTGAAGTGAGAACTTTATGTAATTTAGGGGGTTACGTTCCTGAAAAGAGAAATATATACGACATTCACGACTCCGTAGCTATTATTATGCTATACCAAAACATTTATTGACATAAAAACATTTGTTTAAAACAGATCAAAAGGAACAACGAACTTTAAAACAGTAATTCAAACAAAAAGAAAGTTACAAAATTGATTTATAATAAATAAAAATATGCGTCTTACAATACATTTGGTGTTCGTTTAAAGAAATCAGTGACAACCGATTACCTTACTTTTTTCGATTTTTCTAAATGACGCTCCCGGTAAGGTGCTAAGGCAGCTCTTATGTATGTTGCTTTCAAACGTTATCAAGCGCCTGTCATCTGGATTTTTACAGCTTGCACCAGTTTTTCACCCAAAGCTAAAACATTTGCCAAGTTGGTCACCATCATCTGTTCTTCTTCTTCAATCTCTTAAAGATTTTCAGAACGCCCACGGTCATCAAAAAGTTCAATTATCTCTTCTCCAGCAATGTTATGTCGATCTGCTTCTACAGATCATAGCATGCCTAACCCTCGCAGATCGAGGTCAGTCGCGCAAATCGAATTTTAGGTAGGCAAATTAATTTCGCGTAAAGGTGAATTAGCGCAATCTGAAGTTGCGCAAAGCGAGGGACAAGTGTATCATAACAAGTTGTCGGAAAATTTTTTTTTCCGAGACATGGTTTTCCAAAAAAAAGTTCTAAAACTTAAATTGCTTATAGCCCAAGAGCCGGCAGTAGAAAAGTCGAGTGTATAAGATTACAGCATGAAATGTGTGTCAAATGATAGAGATCGATGAGCCTAAACACAATATATAGGGTTGCTTTGCCAAAGCCTGTCCTAAATATGGGTTGCCACCCGTTTTTTGGGCCATTTTTTTTTAATAAAAAGTGTATAAGATTACAGCATGAAATGTATGTCAAATGATAGAGCTCGACGAGCCTAAACACAATATATAGGGTTGCCTTGCCAAAGCCTGTCCTAAATATGGGTTGCCACCCGTTTTTTGGGCCAACATTTTTAAGAAAAAAGTTTATGGTTTAAGATTCCAGCTTAAAATGTATGGGGCAATATTTTTTAGAAAAAAGTTTATGGCTTAAAATTTCAGCTTAAAATGTATGCCAAATGATAGAGCTTGTAGAGCCTAAATATAATATATAAGGTTGCTTTGCCAAATCCAGTCCCAAACATGGGTTTCCACCTGTTTTTTGGGCCAAGATCTTTCAGAAAAATGTTTTTAGTTCAAGATTTCAGCTCGATATGCATGTCAAATGATAGATGATGATGATGATAGATGATTGATGAGTTTTAAAAAAAATATTTCGAGTAATCTTGTCGAATCCCGTCCCAAATGTGGGTTGCCACCTGTTTTTTGGGCAAACTTTTTTTGGAAAAAAGTTTGTGGTTTAAGACCGTAGCTTGAACTGTATGCCAAATGATAAACTTTGATGATCTATAATAAAATATATAGGGCTGCCTTGCCGAATCCCGTCCCAAATGTGGGTTGCCACCTTTTCTTTGGCCCAAGTTTTTTCGGCAAAATGTTTATAGTTTGAGATTTCAGCTTGAAATGTGTGTCAAATGATAGACCTTGATGATTTCTAATAAAATATATAGGGTTGCCTTGCCGAATCCCGTCCCAAATGTGGGTTGCCACCTTTTCTTTGGCCCATTTTTTTTCAGAAAAATGTTTATGGTTTGAGATTGCAGCTTGAAATGTGTGTTAAATGATAGACCTTGATGATCTCTAATAAAATATAAAGGGTTGTCCCAAATATGGGTTGCCACCTATTCTTTGGGCAAACTTATTTAGAAAAAATTTTAGGGTTGGGCAACATTATATATATATATTCGTAGCAAAATCAATTATTTTTTAACAAAATACGATATTTACTATCTGAAAATATTTGTATTTCCTAAAAAAAAAAAAAAGGTCCTCACTTTCACCGAAAACCCTAGCAAAATCAGATTATAATTTTCAATGAAAACGCGGGACGCGCGGAGCAGAAAATCAAAAAACGCGGACTTGCTCCGCGAAACGCGGATTATATGGTCACGTTATGTTAACCGCAAATTCTTATTATTTTTCTACTTAAAAATATAAACATAAATATAATTGAACAAAGGATTTTTTCATATTGAAGCTATGTTTTAACAGGGAATATAAATTTTAATGTGGAAATCTGTTTTGAAAAATATGAAATATATTTATCTAATTCTATACACTTGGTTTGGTTCAAGTAAACTAGATTTCATATTTTTGATATAGCAAAGAGCTATAAAAATTGGATATTTTTGTATTTACCGTTACTCGAGTTTTTTGTCAAAACTTTCTATCCAGTTGCTCATTATCAGTTCGTGTTTTTGTTATTGTAATTTTATATTTTTCAAAATAAAAAGCAATAACAACAATATCGAAAAATACGAACTAGTGCCGCGGCTCGACGCTCGCAACGAAAAATGTGTCAACTCATTTGACTTCATCCTTTTGTATTGAAATGAAATGTACGTAATTGTTGTTGCGATCGCTCCCATCGCATTTCTTTTTTTTTTTGATTTTTTCAATTCGTGGAATTAGATTTTGCAAAATTTACGCATTTGCTCGCTTAATCAGGTGAGTAGCGATTTCCTGCTCCGAAAGTCAACTCTTCTGGCCATTCCTGCAGTTAGCAAAGAAAGAGAGATTTGAAAAATTAAACATCAAAAGGCAATGCATGCCCATCACCCTGATATTGAAATGTTACTTCTACGTTGTTTTCCAGTGCAAAAGTATTTTTATGATAGTGTGAGTTCGCAGAACGCTGAAAAGCAAAAGAAAGAATTTGTAAGAAAGTACCCTTCTATAATACCAAAATTGTGAATGAAGAATTGAATGCTGTTAAATGCTTCAGAATAGCCGGAAATTCTTGTCGATTTATTTAATTAATTTAAATAATTTCGGCATTAAAACTGTCAAAGTACCAATAAAATAATTAAATGCTTTTTTGGAATTTTATTTTTAGGCGCGAAATAAAAAGTTTACTCATAATTTTTTTAGAGGACAGTGAAAATGATTTCCCACGAGAGTCCAGAGCAAGTTACGTTATGGGATGTTTACTGTGACAGAAGGTAATAATTTATTTCCCACAGGCCACAAAAAGAAAATTCTAGCTTATTAAAGTGAACAAAAAATAAAGAAATTATGAAACAAAATTTAAAATTCACTGCACTAGGAGTACGAGTCAACAAGGCAAGGTAACCCTCAGATTTTTCCTCTTACACTCACGCGAATGCAGTAAAAGAAGTCAATTCAGTTATTATGCCATAAACAAATTTTCCTGTTTGGACAGGAATTCTAGTTGTACTGTCGAAATTTAATTAAAAATTAAGATATGTATAAATGTAAGTATAAATTTGATAGTTTTAATACAGGCTGATTAAAATAATTTTTTTTAATACGCTGATAAGCTTGATTTTCAGCTTATTAAAATTTGAGTTTTCATTTTAAAATTACATTGATATAGGTACATAATTCTTGATACGCAGATAAATTATTATATTAAAAGTGGAGTCAAAAAACTTAAAAAATAATTCTACGTAAGCCTTTTACAAAATCTTTTAAAGACCTTTTTTGAAATTGTCAAAGCTCCTTAAAATTAAATTTAAGAAAGTGCTCAGAGTTTCGGCTTTACTGACCCTCATAAGGTCGAAAAGTTAAGAAAAAAATCGTTTCAGCACATTGATCCTAAGGCCAAATCACTCTTCTGCAGGTCCTGGGTGCTGTATAGTTGCAGTAAAGTGATGAGCATATCAGCCCAAGGCCCCGATATTATGAACCCAATTGAAATTTAATGCACACACTTAAAAAAAAAAGGTCCAAAACGGGCTCCAACAAATGAAAATGCTCAAATAAGAGTTATTAAGGAGGAGTGGGCAAAAAAATACCGGAAGGACATGATTTATAAAAACTTATTGCGCCTATTCCAAGAGAGCTACAAGCCGTGATTGATATTCGTGGTTGAAATAGCAATTATTGAACTTTTTCTTGTTATTTTTTTAGTTTATTCATATGTTCCTTGCATTTTATCAACAATTATTTGACACTATGATATGGCTATTGTTTTCATTTATGTTCCATAAACTTTTGTTTTTGTATTAACAAATAATTATTTTCTAATGAGGAATGAGTAAAAGATTTGAATAAAAAAAAATTTTTTAAAAAATTATATGTATTTTTTATTTTAATGCAATATTAACCCTTTGTAGCACAAGATCATAAAAATTGAAAATATTTTGAAATAGGACAGGTTTAAACAAATAAATAAACAAGTATTTGTTAGAAATTAAAAAATATCTATTATTAATCATTTATTGAACAATTTAGGGAGTGTAACATTACTGTCACATTGAGTTAAACGAAAAAAAATGTGCTTATGTGGTATGGAAGGATTTGAAACAATTATTTTGTTTGTTATAACATAATGCTACACCGCATTTTTCGCAAATCGTTTGTGATACGCCAGTACACTTGGGAAACTAGCATTGTATCCTTTTTTCTACCCAAATCGGCAAGTAGCCAATTTGATCCTGCCTTACTACCAATGGGGAGACATGTTGCGCAGGGCCCTTATGTTTTTTGGAATTCCATTTTCCATTCGACTCTTGATATTGGGCTTCAGGTCAAGCTTGCATAAAGTCTCGCATACCTCAAGTCGAAAATCTGCTGAAGACATTTGTTTATCCTTGAAGTTTTCCGCCTTTCTTACTCTTCGGTATAACAGCCTAGAATTCGCTATAGTCAGGTGTAATAAAGGATAGAACATTCAAACCTGCCATCTTTTACTTCGCATCATTATTGTATACCTTCCCATAAATATAAATAATAAAAAAAGCATTGAAGAGGTGTATCGAGCTCAAGTAAATTAGGTGGTAAACTAGTGTTTCCCGTAAAACGCAACTGTTGGCCACTTAGAACAAGGTTATTTTTTCCCATTTCAATTGCCGCTTTTGATTAGTCGAAGCCGTTTTTGATTGCCTACTTTGTTGTTCAGGATCTGGAGACGAGGGACCGGGAATAGTCTCACTATCTTCTGAAATCTGGATCAATAACGATATCATCATCGTCATCTTATCCATCTTCACTATCATATTGGTGCAGTATGTCATATATTTCACCATCCTGCAGTGATTTCGACCCCATTCTGTAATGAATTGAGCTAATTTAGCATCAACATCCACATACTCTCGTTACAACTAATATTTTTATTGTCACTCAATGTAACAGAATTGTTACAAACATAAAAAGTTACGTTTTTCACATAAAAATGTAAAAATATGCATTGTTAGCTATAAATTGACAACATAATTCACTTACCTACAGGGTTAGAGGAAAACAATACAATTTTATACACTTTTTGTATTTTTTTTTAATATTCAAAATTTTCACGAATTCAAACTTGCCACTTTTAGCAACGCGGAAAATTCAAACTCACTGAAATGAAAAGGCTACACCGCCTATGATTTTTATTGGATACTAATTAATTCGGTATGGTATGTTCAGCAGTGTGGCACTGATTTGAATGAACTAAAATGTTCAGTACTTTAGCGGCATTATTGAGGTTTGTTACAGAAATGTCACACGAGGCTACAAAGGGTTAAAGGGAAAATTGTATTCAATTATTTATTTTGCCAACAATTACTTGACAGACTGTACTTCTTAAAGAAATTATAGTTTGTGCAGCGCAAAGTGTAATTTATGTGTGTCAAGAAAGCGTTTTAAACTCATGCCATTTCTTTCGCATATTAATACAAATCCACAGTAAAATTTTAAGCGTAAAAATATTTGGGGTTTTTGAGAAAACCGGTTTTTTTTTCATAAAAAGCGATATAATTCCGCCAATTTAAATCAATAAAAAAAATGAAGAAAAAATAATAATTACCGTGGAACATTTTTCCACGGTATATTGTACACCTAAGTCTACCAGGCAAGCAAGGTATTAACGTTGTTTAATTAAATTCATGAATGTGTCATTGAAAAATAAGAAATTCTACTGCCAGGAAATTGAATATGTACCATATGCCCTACTATCTTATTTATTTTTGAAGGCACATTAAATTTTGATAATTACATAGAATTGTTGATTTTGAAGAAAGGAACATATTTATAGAACAAAATTCTTGATCAAAAATATGTTCAATTTTTTATAGACCAAAAAGTGAAAAAAATTTAAATTTACTAATAAGTAGAGACACTTATGTTGTAGGCTGAATTTCTGAGACCAATGATGGCACAGTCTCAACACTCTAACTAACATATAGGTTTGTGTGCCTTCTTTTATTACCCAAGACGCTATTTGAAATGTTCAAAAAGTTATCAGCGAAAAAAGATTGTGACATGTTGAAAGAGACACATTAAAAGTGGAAAATTTCGACGTTTTTATACCTAAGTCATCGTCATATTCATAAATTTTTTGCAAATTTAAGTCCGCCATCTTGGATCCGCCATCTTGATTTTGTAAAATCTTATCTCGGATTCATTTTCAGTGATTCTAAAGACCCCTGTATATTAAATTTAGTGCAAATCGGTTGACTTTCGAAAATTTCGTTCGCCATCTTGGATCCGTGATCTTGTTCTTGTAAAATTTTATCTCGGATTCGTCTTCAGTGATCACCAAGACCCCCGTATACTAAATTTGGTGCAAATCGGTTGACTTCCGAAAATTTCGTCCGCCATCTTGATTTTGTAAAATTTGATCTCGGATTCGTGATCACTGAACACCAAGACCCACATATACCAAATTTAGTGCAATTCGGTTGACTTTGTAAAGGCGGAAGTTTCCGCCTACAACATAAAGTCGGAGATACTTATTTTATTTTCTTTTTATTCTTTGTATTATATTTTCTGTTTGTTGGATAAAAAAAAACACATTAGTTTATAATTTTTGTTGAGAAAAAAAATATGAATTAAAAAAATGAATTACAAAACTAAGAAAACAAAATCATGTTCATAAATTATGCTAAGTTAAGTATTATATCAACATAGTCAAACGGCAACACTTAGAGAACAGCTGTTTGTGGAGACTTGGGTAAGAGTCAGTCAGTGATCTCGTCCCGGACAACATCATTGTGGTAAGCGTAATTCGTAGCCAGTAGTCATAGTAGGTAGTTAGCTGATGGTTCTGTCGTACGTCTGTGTGCAACGCTAACATTCGTACCGGTGGAATAGCATTCAGGCCTATGGTATTTATTGCACGGCAACTGCGCTACGCCAGAACCCGTGCAGGAAAGACCTGGCATAACGGTATTTTGAAGTAGAGTAAGAAGGCTAGCTGGCGATTCTGTCGCACGTCTGTGTGCAACGCTAACACTCGTGCCGGCAGAATAGTTTTCAGCGCCGGCGGTATTTGTTGTACGGTAACTGCGCTACGCCAGAACCCGTTACAACATAGACCTGGCATAGCGGGGTTTTTGAAATAGAGTAGTCCAGCTAGCTGGCGATTCTGTCGCACGTCTGTGTGCAACGCTAACATTCGTGCTGGCAGAATAGTTTTTAGCAGCGCCGTTATTTTTCGTAAGACAACGGGCATAACGGTAAAACGAATAACCCTCGTCTCGGTCTAACGAACAGCGACAGTGTAATACGGACGGAAAAACCGTGACGGAAGCAACCGCGAGTAGAATAAATTTTAAACATAAAATTGTAAACACACGTAATGTAAAAAAAATAGTTTGCAAAAAATAAAATAAAGCTATTATAACGTATAGAGAAAAGAAAACCACGTATTATTAATTTTTTTAAAAAATATTATTGATTTTGCCCACCTGCAAAATTATAAATGTTTGTAGTCGAACCTCGGATACCGACGAGTTAAAACCTCGACGCGAGGTTCGTTACAACTTTCAAAAATTTGGCCACCATATTGAATGTTTGACCGCCATATTGGATCGGCCATCTTGGATTCTGTCAACCTACCATGAAATATCTTTCAGAGCTACAATTTGAGCTAAAAAACGACCCGATAGGTTGTGAATTTTTACTTTTACAAGCTTCTATTGCTGGACACTCGACTTTTCTCCGGCTTCCGGCCGCCATATTTGAACCACCACTTTGAATTTCTTAACGGGCCTTACGGCTTTTAGAAGATTTTCATAAGACGAACATTTTAAGACCTCGTACGTCTGACGTGAAGTGTCCCATATGTAAAAAAATTAAGGGTGCCGTCACTCATTTCAATAAAAAAAAAATTTACATCGAACGGCCTACGACAAAATTCCATGCGCGCCATACAAATAAGTTTTCAAAAATAAAATACAAAGGAAGTGCGAATATTTTGTGTGTTTGCAATTTTGCAAACGCAATTGCGTATTTGCGCGTATGGGATTTTGTCGCAGGTCGTTCGATGTAAAATTTTTTTTTATTGAAATGAGTGACGGCACCCTTAATTTTTTTTACATAAGGGGAGAAACACGTGAAATGTCCTAGCGCGGAGCGCGAGCGCTTAATTCTGTAGTTTTCAACTCGTGCTGGTTGTACATAAATGTACCTAAAAAAATTTTCATACACAACACTTCGATGTATTTTTACCTCAGCTTTTCAATGGTTTTGCGAAATTTTCACAAAACGTGTTATATTTAAAAAACAGTATTTTTAATATTTTTTTTAATGCTTTTAATCGAAAGCTGAGGTTTTTTTACATTAAAAAAGTTATTTTCCAAAGAGTGCTTCAGCAGTTTGCTATGAGAAATACAGCGCATAATACATACTGCATTAAACTTGCGTATTGTGTCAAAATATTTTTATCGAAAGTGACGACCGAGAAAAAGTATTGAGAGACAAAGTCATAGCCCTAGTTTATTTTATAGGGTGTTTATTTTGAAGATTTTGAATACATATATTTTTTAATTTTTTTCCTAGCTAAAATTTGTAAATGGCGCGGATAGACTTTGAGTCCAATTTTCTATTGGTCTTATAGGTCTATATTAGACATTCCAGGAGGATTGTCTTATTGGTAACACAAGAGATCCGTAACGCTTTTAACAGCTCCTAATGGGCAGATATTATTGGAGCTCTTAAATCAAGGTTTGCTACCCTGCAATACCTACTGAGAATCCTACAGAGCTACTATGAGCGCCAAAAGTGAGTCAACAGTAACAAAATTGAAATTCTTCTAGAAATTCTGACTATAAAGTTCGTAACTGATATAAGTTAATTACTTTAACTGAAAGAGCTATTGATTATTCATAACATTAAAAACAAAGAAACAACAACAACAATGTCAATAGGCTATATTGAGATCAAAAGCAAATTCAACACATTTTTTTTGCACCAAAAGTGAGTCAACGCTTGCATTTAGCATTGTTTTTGCTAGGAAACCGTTATATTTGCCGTTACTTTTGTTGTAGGTTTTTGTTGTAGGCATAAATTACGCATTCTTTGTGATCGCATTTAGTTGACATTTTGACTTAAATTAGCATACACGCGTTAAATTAAGATGAGAACCGAAATTTCATTAGAGACGCGGAAAATTATTATTGATTTAAGAAAAAATGGAAAACCTTTACGTGAAATTGCTGAAATTGTTGAAAGACACCTTACAACAATGAAAAAAATAGTTGAGTTCGAAAATTTTAAATTGATCGAAAATTTTAAGCGATCTGGGCGACCAAAAGTTTTGACTGAACGAGATGAGAGGCAAATAGTTGGCATTGTAAGAACGAATCCCAGGTCCAGTGCAGTACAGATCGCTAAAAACATCGTAGCAGATACAGGAAAAAGCGTGAGTAGTAATACCATAAGGCGAATCCTGCATAAAAATGGGTTTTATGGTCGGCGTCCAAGGAAGAAACCCTTCATATCGAAAGTGAATAAAGCAAAGCGACGAGATTATGCTGTAAAATATCAAAATGAAGACTTTTCTTTTTGGAGCAACGTT
This sequence comes from Meiosimyza platycephala, assembly GCA_963662105.1. NCBI lineage: Eukaryota > Metazoa > Arthropoda > Insecta > Diptera > Lauxaniidae > Meiosimyza > Meiosimyza platycephala. Next base: position 62,696,749 of record OY759211.1, on the reverse strand, counting down.
CTTTTCACTGACGAAAGTAAGTTTGAAATCTTTGGGGGAGAAAAGCCCCGAAAAATATGGCGAAAAACAAATGCAGAGTTCCATGATCAAAACATCCAACAAACGGTTAAGCATGGCGGGGGCTCAGTAATGGTTTGGGGGTGTTTTTCTGCTGCTGGTGTCGGTGAACTGGACTTTATTGAGACAACAATGAATGCCAAAAGGTATATTGATATTTTAAAAAAAAATCTAAGACCTTGCATCGCCGCCTTGGGTCTGTCTGCTGAATGGATCTTTCAGCAAGATAATGATCCCAAGCACAAATCGAATTAGCAAGAGAATTTCTGCTATATAACACCAAAAAACAGCTTCCTCATCCTCCCCAATCTCCAGATCTCAACCCAATTGAGAATTTATGGGATCATTTGGACCGTCAAATTACAAAAAGGAACGTGACTTCCAAGGAGACTTCAAAATCGGCGCTACGGGAAGAATGACTCAAAATTTCGCCAGAATACACCAAGACATTGGTCGAATCAATGCCACGTAGACTCAAATGTGTCATCAAAGCAAAGGGAGGACAAACAAAATATTAAAATTTGTCTATTTATAATTTTTGAGTTTTTTCTTACTACTGTTGACTCACTTTTGATGCGAAAAACATGAAGAATTTTGGTTTTGTTGTGCATACTCGCCTTATTTGCCATGTTGTTGTTTTTTTTTTATGTTCATTTCCTTAGTATTGAATAAGCTTTAACTATAAGTATTAACATTGGATTAAATTATTTACGTTGTAATCGAAATCTTTGCAAATAAATTAATTGAATAAGTGTTGACTCACTTTTGGCGTTCAAAGTATCTGAGGCACCGCGACCTCATTTATGATACCTGCGAAGGAAGTAAGACAAAAAAGGTAACATCCGGAATCCTCGGAATCGAAATTTTTGATGACACACATCTGGTGGGGTACGCAGACGATATTGCAGCTGTAATAACGGCTCGCAACACCGAAGAGGCCAAAAGAAAATTAAACCAGGTTATGCTTAGGACAAGGGAATGGTTGGATACTCACGGACTCCAACTCGCCGCCAAAAAGACGGAGGTTATTATACTGCTCACAAAGTGGCTCATACCGTTAGAACTGGAGCTATGTGACAGTATACTTACAACCAAAAAAGGTAGTCAAGTACCTCGGCGTAAGAGTTGACCCAAAATTTACATTTTGGGCTCAATTACAACACATAGCAACAAAAGCAGCCAAGATAACTGGCATGCTTAGTAAGCTCGTTGTGGTAGGATTTAGGTTACATGTAAAGAAAGTAAAATTGAAAGGACAGGCAGAGTATGCCGTTGGCCCATACCTTGCTGTTGTCCTTATTATAGGAAAGCAGGGTAAGTATCTAGGGACTATGCCGGTGTCCAAAACTTAATTGGAAGGCTTTGCCAATATTTCTAATAAGAAAAGGCTTCGATGATTGTTGTATGACAAATCATAAATTTATTGAAGTTACCATTTCTTTTATACAAATTTTGACTTACACTCAAAATAATTCTATCTTATCTATCTATCATACATGTAAATCTAAGCTTATCCATTTCTACTTACAAGAATTTGAGTGACGTTCTATTTTTGAGCAATATTTAGTTTAAGCTTACAAAGTAACACAAAATATTACATAAAATATTGTATTGAGTGGCCTGCAATAGTGTAATCGAGAGCATGTGCTTTTGTTTATATTTTTGCCATGCGTCACTCGATTGCACTTTACATATTTGTGGTTGGCAATGGTCACTTTGCATGATTAGGGATGGCTTAGTGGTCACTGTATTGGATACACTACATCGTAACGAACATCGGTGGACCAAGACAAAGTAAACGGAAACTTTTAATGGTGACAACAAACTCGGTACTGCTCTACGGCAGCAAGATATGGACAGGAACGCTAGAGGCGAAATGTCGGCAAAAGACGCTGCTGTCAGTGCAACGAACTGCTGCGATCAGAGTTGCATGTGCGTACCGCACAGTCTCCAAAGCGGCTGTGCTAGTAATAAGCGGGGTCGTAAAATGGTCTGAGAGGCAAAAAAGGAAGGAATCCTGATCATAGGCTCTGCAGACGTAAGGCAGCAAACCCTCTTTAAATGGCAGGAAAGATATAGCTCGGAATTCAGCGGCAGGTGAACAAAAAGACTGATCCCTTGCATAAGAAGATGGTTGCAGAGAGACTTTGGCGTGGTAAATTATTATTTCACTCAGTTTTTTTCGGGCCATTGATACTTCCAAAAGTATCTACACCGTATGGGCAAAGCAGAACACCATTTTTGTATATATGATACGACAACGAACGCGCATCCTTACAAGAGTCAGTCGGCCAGTGCTCCGCTGACAACGTGATCGATGGGATGCTGCAGAGCGAAGAAAACTGGAATGCAGTTGCAGGTTTTACTGAGGACGCTCTCAGAAAAAAGAAGTGGGACCTGGAAGCAGGTATATGATTTGAGGACAAATCATAGGCCCTGCCCCGAAGCAATGCTAACGCAGTCCCAGGGTAGATAGAGGCTTGAAAAGAGGATGTGGGTTTTAGTGACACACTGTGAAGATTATGGTATTTGACCTGTTATATTCTTGAAACATCCTTTCCTTTGAAAGCCTTCCACCTATTCAGGACTCACCCTTAAAGTGATGGGTACTATTTGGTGTTAATTTGAAAAATAAGCTCGTTTCATCACCATTAAATATGTCCTGATCTTTGAAATTTTTTCTAATGTTTAGCCATTTGTTTTGCAATCAATCTATGATTACATCCATATTGACTGCAGCTGCTTCTTCAGCAATTCTTCCGCTTGTGATTTCTGGCGTTTTTTGAATCTAGTAATACAATTTTAACTACACTTAAATTCATAATAGTTTTGTGTTTTTTGCAAGTTCTTCAACTTTTGTTAGTAAAACGGCAATGCTAACAGTTAAATTATTTGCCCTTTTCTGCGTAAACCATTTTAATAAGCACTTGTCCAGTTCCGTACATGAAGACTTCTTAACTTTTTTTAGATGTGAAGAATTTCGCTCGAAGTTACTTAGCACAATGTCTTTATTTTTCCATATCGTGGCCACAGTTGATTTGCTGAGTCCCATGTATTTCCATATTCAGCTCTGCTTTACACCTTTTTGTAAGAGCTTTATAATACCAAATTTTTCTTTTAAGGAGATGCACTTACTTTTTTAAAACACATGATATTTCCATTTTCACATATTTCAGTTGTTCAGCTGCTGACTGTTGCCGGTTTTTAAAAAAATTAACACCAATTTAGGGAAGTCTCAATTTGAAAACACAAAGCAAGACATAACAAGCATTTCATATTGCTGCAAATGCAAAAATTCTTCTAGAGCAGGGGTGCCCAACCCGCGGCCCGAATTGAACATTTTTCCGGCCCGCGATATTCATCACACTTTTACAAAATATATTTATTTTATAGTAAAAACCAATGCATTAAAAAACTACATTACATATTTGTGCATCCTTATATTCAAAAATTAACTGTCGAAATTATGAGAAAAAATTGTCTGATTTTTGGATTGAAGCCATTTTAAGAGCGTGAGAGTAAATCAATTTTCAATCAGCTGTCATCCTATTTGCTTTATGTTTGACATTCATAAAATGTCAATTGACCGTTCACAATGTTAAGAGCTAAACAGAATTGGGACGTGTAATATCGTCCAGATTTTTCCTATACGTTTGTAGTGAGTAAAAAATTGACACTAGCAAAATTTATCTCAAAGAAATAAGAATTTCTATTTTTTGGTGCGATTTGACACATAAGATAAATCGCACGTCCCAATTCTGTTAGCTTTAAGCGCTTTGATAATTTACAGCGCTTAAGGACAAAAAACATAAAAAGCATGCATGCATCAAAGGATTTGACATTTGAATTAAAAGCACGTGTGCTTCAAAAGTAACGCACATAAAAAGTGAGCATGCATGCATAATGCTTCAATATGCATATCTGAAGTTGACAAATTTCAACTAGGCATCGACATGATTTTACTAACATGGTTTCTGTTTCTCATTTAATTTCGAGTTCGGCAAATGTCAAACAACACATAATAATTTTGTCAGCAAGAAAATTATTTTATTTTTATACGATTTAGACCAGCGCACAGTGTTGCGACTAGAACAAGCTAGCTGGACTAAAGTATTTTTTGCGTTTTTGTGTTTGTTGGATCGAAACAAAAAAAAAATTGTATGGGAGGCCTGGTCGCAAAGGACCCCCTAGGCCAGTAAGGGTTAATTTATGGACGCGAAAACTATCTGGCTAATTTTGATGAAATTTTTTCAGTATATTAGTGGCTGTCATAGAATATAAAACTTTTATTTAGGGTACTTATTTAGGGTGGACCCCATACAAAAATATTTTTAAAATATAATTTTCACAAAGATCACTCAATCGATTCACATGGAATTTACACCAAGTGCCTTTTATCTTAAAAGGCATAGCTTAGGCCATAAGACTTTTATTAAGGGTGCATATTTAGGGTGGCCCTCATACAAATATATTTTTAAAATATCATTTTCACGAAGACCGGTTAATCGATTCACACCGAATTTACACCACTTAACTTTTATATTAAAAGTGTTTATCGTATTTCGCAGATTTTTCCCATTCCTGGTATAACTCACATGTATTGATAGAAAATATGTACTCTAAAAACAAGCCAAAAAAAATATATTTGTGCAAAAGTGTGCAGAAAGATATTGTTTTCAGAAGAAGCAGTGAAAGAATAGCTTTCATTAAAAAAAAAAGTGGCTGTAAACACGTGAATACAAATCTTTTCCACTCTCCCAAAGTTAGGAAACTAAATTTATTATTTAACTCTATTCAGACATCTATTTGTTGTTGTTTTCAATAAAAAACTATAATATTATTTTTCACTTTTTATATTAATTTCATTAGTACTTACCTTCAACTTTGAAGTCCATTAAAAAAAATTTTCTTTAATATTGACCAATAGCAAAATTAATATTTTTCCACATATTTTTCAGTAGAATCACAAGTTTTCAGAAATTAAAAATAGAACAAAACAACTTCTCTCACTTCAACCGTCTGAAACTGTAAATTTACTTGCAGAAAACAAAAATATTTGTTGGTTTCCTTGCTTTTAGAGTATTTGTTGTAAAACTATACCATTATTTTCTTTAAACGAGAGAATCACTTTTGTCCTGCTAGCATACACTAGACGCAACACTGTGCAGCAGTCGGCATTCTATCGCCCGCGGGCGAACGAAGAGAATAAGCGAGAGTAAGCAGACTACAAAATGAGCTGGTTATTTCGTCAATGCACTGCAAAAATCAAATGTCGAAATAATTATTTTTCCACCGGATTTTTTTTTTTGCAATGCGCAATGGTTAATCTGCAATCAAATTTTAGGTATAGTTAATAAATTTCATATAAATAGAAAGGCATTTTTTACCTAAAATTCAACCCCTGAAATAAGAAATCATATGGAACGTAAACAGCAAAACGAGCAAACATTTTTCTCAATTTTTTGTCATTTCACTCTCTTTTGAGCGTAAAAAAAATTTGATATTTACGCTCTGCCGACCACTGATTTAGACTTTTGCCGAACCACTCTCTCAGTGTTGTATTTTCAAATATTGACAATTTGCTTTTACCTTATATTATTATATCATGGGTATCGAGACATTGACAGATAGAAAACATTTTTGGTGAGAGAATCGTGTGGGAAAAGAGAGTGACATAATGCAATGGCATCGATGCATGGATGTTTTTTATGTATTTTTGGCGTTAAGCATAAAGTTCTTGAATATTCTCTGAACGATATGCTGCAAATGTTGCAAACTTTTTTAATAGAGAAATTTAGTCGCTAGTGACCATACCTAGGTACGCACAGTTGATTGTTGATAGCAAAGCTGAGTGGACTCTCAGTTTCAAATGAAAATTAGCTTTTTGGTATCGTTTTGTGTGCTGTGATCGCAGGATAATTATTTTAATATAACTTCACTTAAACATAAAATTTCAAAAAACAACAGCCAGATAATACCTTCTACACACAAAAAAAAAACGTAGGTAAATTTAACCAAAAACGACAATTAAAATCGCTCCAACCCTTCAAAATAGTAAATTATACCGATGCGAGGTAGTAAACTTAAAAAAAAAATTAAATTATTGAAAAAGTTGTTAGCTAACTATTTTGTAGGTAAACTTATTGACAAGGTAGGTAAATTTTACCGCCAAGGTAGGTAAATTTTACGGACAAGGTAGGTAAATTTTACGGAAAGGTAGGTAAATTTTACGGAAAGGTAGATAAATTTTACGGACAAAGTAGGAAAACTTTACGGACAAGGAAGGTAAATTTTACAGACAATGTAGGTAAATCTATTGACAAGGTAGGTACATAAATTTTTGCGGAAGTGTAGGAAATTTTACGGAAGAGGTAGATAAATTTTACAGACAAGGTAGGTATATCGTGATATCATCACTTAGCTTTGTTAGCCGATGTTTAAGAGTCTGCAAGCATACTATATTTGATTTCTTGCATTAACTAGTTGAGAATCATAAGTTGAAAATCTAACAAGTTTTTTTACTATTTATTACGGTTACGTAACAAATTTTGTAATTAATTTGTGAGAAAACATTGAAATGTTTTTTTTTGGTAAATTTAACCAACAATGTCGGTATAGAAACCTATAAACTATATGTAACGGTAACAACTTTTTCGGTTATATGAACTGTTCTTTGTTGACTTCTCAGATTTTATTTTAGTTAAATTTTCTCGGTATATTCTACCTCACGAAATCGGTTAATATATTTAGAGAAATAGTAAGCTAACCAGTTTTGTTGGTTCATTTTACCCACCTTTTTTTTGTGTGTATTAAATTAAAGATTACAGATATATATATATGTATAGCCAGGAATGGGAAGATAAGTATTTCTTCGTAGCTCAAAATACAAATTTATTGTGTTTAATTTTCCGAGAGGTTGCTGCTGTATTTAAGGAATATAATGTTAAGAGGCATTACGAATCAAAACAAGGATTATTTGAAGTTCGATAAAGAAGTGAAACAATCGAAGCTCAATTGCGTAACGCAATTGATTCAGATGCGTTAACTAACTACCGTTGATGCATTCACATCACTCGTCTGTCAATTTCGAATTCCTAGATAACTTTTTGAATTATTAAATAAATTATTTGGGTTTTGCAGTCTCGCAAGACAAAAAAATTATGAAAACCTTTAACATGAAAAAGAGACAAATAAACGGGCTTATAATGAAAATGTAAATGTTTGTATTGATATTTCAGACACATTGGTTTTAGATGAAATAAAACGGAGCAAATATTCTTCTAATATGCATTCAATGAAATCAACCATTTGTATGTTTTTCTAGATAAATGTTTCCATTTTAAAAACCTATAAAATAATTCAATTTATTTAATTATTTACTAAAATATCACAGACATATTTACTCACACAAATGCAAAGTGCCAGGTGCATTCATTGGATTTTGCCGTCGGGTAAAAAAATTGCAGCTGCGTCTCAGCTGCATGACGCATGCCACACATATCCAGACTTAAGCGCCATGAATTATGCTACGGCAATTGCATATTGTCCAACCGGCACACAAAAATATAATTTAATATGAGTAATGGACCTTCAAGCGCTAAAGAAGCCGCTGTACCGCTGTAAGTGTTAAGGACTTATGCAGAAATACAAAACATTTGCAAAAATATTTCACGTGAATTAAATTCAACGAATGGCGTATTCCAATTGGACATGGAGAAGGCTGTTTCCTATGTCGAAATTTGGACATGAAACAGTAACCTGTATGTGACCATAAACAGGTTTAAATCCCATTTGGGGCGATACCAACCGCGTGAATTTATGACGTGCGTTTAATGCAAGCTACAAGGACGAACTGGGATCAGTGATGGCATAAGAGTTTTGTGGAAATGTACTGAATCGAATGTAATTTTTTTTTATTATCATGGACAGCAAAATTTACAAAAATTTTGTAAAGTTTACTAAAAAAAGTACATTCAACTTTTACCATATTTAACACATATATCAGCAACCAAAATTTAAAACATTTTTTACAAAATTTTTTTTTATTAAAATAAGGCAGTTATTAGAAGTAGTCAAAATGTACCAAAAGTGTACTGAAAATACGCCAAATGTACTGAAAATTCGTCGAATATACTGACAACAATTTTTCACAACGCAAATGTACTGAATAAATGACAAATGAACCAAAATTGCCATCACTGACTGAGATCATTTGCCTATAGTATGTACTTCACATGTAATGTATAACACCGTTGATGCGTAAGTACATATGTTAGGGACTACATGACCAAATTATTTTAGGATATTTAAGGAAAACTTTTTGAAACTGTGTCGAAGATGATGGACAAAATTATAGCAATACCTGACAAACACATAAGTAGCACTAAAAGAGTTATTTTAAGACCACATTACGTGACTCACCGAATTTGTGGCTGCTAAGACAGCTATGCTGTCCAGTTAGCGTTATTAAGATAGTGGAGCAAAGATCCGATTTCAACTTCGACAAATTCGCAGAGGTTATTGAATAAAGGTTTTCCAAGGCATCTTAGCCTGATTCTGGCTAAGGCTGGACAGCTGCAAAGGATTGCCGATTGCCCACTGTCCAGTCTAGTCGGCGGGAATTCTTGCGATGTCAGACAGGCAAGTCTGAAGGTGGTTCTTAGCTTATTATAAGAGGGCCATATTGATCTAGCTATTTTACAAGTTTCTAAATACTTCCAGCGGTTTTCGGCTACAGACAGAAAATGCGAGAAAATTCTCTTCTTAACTAAATCGATGGGAGTGTAAACTCGTTCCGGAGCGGTTTCATTAAGAGAGGAACCCATATGAGTGTAATGTCAAATTGGCGTCCTAGCCTCACAAGTTCTTTCCTCCATATTTTTACTAGCGTCGCTTTTATATGTGCCGCGCTCAACGCTCTTATAGCGGTTTGGCTATCGGAGAGATTTGCATTCTTCTTCGCTGAATTAATACTGCAAATGGAAAGATTGAGAGATTTCTGGGTCTTTTGAGTAGACTCCTGCGCCTACTCCAGAGTCCATCTTAGACTCATCGGTGAATATGGTGGTATCAGAATTTAAGTTAAGAGTGCACTTTTCCCACTGAAGTCGGAAACTTCACCTGAAAATTTTTCTTAAAGCTGAGTGAAGGACAGATGTAGTCCGTTGGGGAATTTGAGAATTCGATTGGTAAGGTAATGATCTCATAGCCCACGTCATACCGATACAAGCCGTCCTTTGCACTCTTTCTTGCTTTGACTGGTTTTAGCCTTTCCTAATAGCTGGCCACCAGACTAAAGCACCATAAATGACAATCGGACGAGCTACAGCTGTGTACATCCAAAGTATAATTTTTGGTTAAAGACCTCATTTTTTACTAAAAGTTTTCTGACATGCATTTTCGGAATTTTCCGATACCTTTTTTCGACTACAATAAAATTTTTCAATATTTTTGGATATACATCGACTTTTATTACTATTATAATAGTGGGACTACATCTGTCTTTCACTTATAATTATTAGTAGATTCATAAGAACATTTTTTTTAAGCGTGGAACAAAAGAAAAAGTTAAACTAAATTGGATAAAAGAAAAGTAAAATAAGCTAAAAAATTTTAAAAACTAAAAACTCTCATTAGGAAAACCATAAATGTCGATATTGCCGAATGAAACCAAGGAACAAGTACTCTGTTATAATAAGGACTATAGCAGCGAGAATTATCTATTTATACGAAATCCGAAATTAGTGACATTATTATCAAACTACCTTCCTTTATCTCTTCACGAAGCGTTGGGCTTCAGTAGTTAGGGCCTTCAAGTCTCTCCAAAATTTCCCCAATTTACTTTATTTCCGCTCTAGCGAACGGTTTTACGATGCTTTCGGACTACTGCCTTTTCTACTTCCCTGAGGGTTTTACTACAATACTTACCGGCATACTTAAGTTGGTGATTGACAAGCTTTAGTACAATATTATGAAGAAAAACATGTGAAATGTTTCTACACACAGAGAAAATGTCATATATAAAAACGGAGTAAATAAGCTTAGAGCATTTGTCCCAACTTTATTCTTTAAGACCTGCCCTCAAGGTAGCTTTTTATAAAGTGAGTAGCAAACAGGTCCGTTCTGATTCCGACTCAAATATTTCGTAATTGAAATCAAAGTCCAAAGTTGAATATCAATAGCTCTTCTAAATGTAATGGTCGGCATTTGCTATGGAATTTTTTAGGAAATGTTATGGTTTCGATAATTTGACGGATTCTCTCTTTTGTATGATCTTCAAATAAACTTGGAGTTCCAATTCCGTTTCCGAAGCAAATTCGAAACGAAATCAGAACAAGTCTGATTATCTGAAAATCCAAAAGTAAGTTGAAATTTATTATTAAGAGCCATTAATACTGTCAAATTAGTACCTTGGAAAAGTGTAATAACCAAATATAAATTTTAATGTGGAAATCTGTTTCGAAAAATATGAAATATATTTATCTAATTCTATACACTTGGTTTGAAACAGATTTCCACATTAAAATTTATATTCCCTGTTAAAACATAGCTTTAATATGAAAAAAATCCTTTGTTCAATTATATTTATGTTTATATTTTTAAGTACAAACATAATAAAAATTTGCAATTAACACCATCAGATAGAGGAGGAAAAAATTAATTATTCAAAATAATAAAAGCAAAAAAAATCCAAAAATTTAGACCTGATTTTTCATTTTAAATAAAAAAATTTAAATTTTTGACAAAATTTCATGATTATTTTCAGTTTTTACCACTGAAGACAACAACATAATTAAAAAATAATGAGAAATTCGTATTCCCCATTCAAAACTACTCCAGATGTGAGACTGAATTAAAAAAAAAGTTCACCTCAGCGATAACCACCATCGTTTTTAGGTTGTTGGTGAACTGTTTTTTTATGCGAAAGTTTCAAGAGTAATATGGAAATCGCTAATCAGGAGCGCAGAGACTTCAGAGACTTTTTTTTTTTTTTTGAACCGGTCTAGTGAACATCATAAAGTATTGTTTTCACATACTTTGTAATATTAAAATATTTGTAATGTAAAATCTTTGAATCGAACGTGATCGCAGTTCTTTTGCACGGCTCTGAAACCTGGTTAACCAACAGAACACTGCTACATCTTTATTCAAATTAGGCGGCTAAAGTAAAAATGGATTCAGTAGGTAGGTACAGCTGTCTGAAAATTGTCCAAGATATAAATTTTTAATCAAACAGTTTTTAGTCATATACAAATATACGTTTGCCAATACATATATAAAGCGGAAATGTATTGCGCCCATTCCTATATATATGTATGTATTCCTAAATTTACACTTGCTAACTTGCAAATCGATCCAGTTGCAGGGTATTAAAAATTTTTATAGACGTTTTCAACTCCATGACAAAAATAATGATTCAGTTGTCGATTCCATCAAAATTTGGTATTGAAAAATTTCAATTTCATACTAAGAATTTGGTTTAAAAATCGATTGAACTTGGCCATTTTTTCATAACAAATGATTTACCCAATCGATGCCAAAAGGTCACAAAGAAATTTTAGACAATTTGGAGTCTCCAAATTTTTATTTGATTCTTATAGTAGAATCGACAAAGAAATCAATATTTTGACATCGAAGTAGAAATTCGGTTCGGAATATCAATTCCTTTTGAATTGCCTTTGACTTACAGAGCATTTACTGTAACACTTTCCGAACGCATAGTTTCTATGATTAATTTTGAGTGTGAAAAATTTCCGGCTTATAAGAAAAAACATTTTTCTTGAATCGTATATAATTTTGTCATTTAAATTTAATATTTGACAAAATTTTTGTGTCAAAGAAGTAAAATTCCACATTTTGAGAAAATTTGATTAAAAATTTAACTTTCCTATGTGTATGGGAACTTGGCATTTTAGTTTTGGAAGCCCTTAAATCTGTATGTTTTTTACAATCTGCATACATATATATGCTCCAACTGGGAATCGGCAATAAAATAATGACTGCAAATGGGTTTAACAATTATTTTTGCAACACATATTTTGTAATTGTAATTAAAATATACAATTACAATTATATGAATTTATCTAAGAGAGATGCATTCCAATATAAACATGTGGTAAAATGTTTCTACTCTACTCCTGCACGTGTAATTATGCTACAGTTCGTATTTAATTTGTTTTTCACATAAGCAAAATTATACGATGTTCCTAAAATATTTTTCAACGCGTTCGAAAAATTTATGATGATAATGGCATCTCAAAATAATAACAAACTTAATTCAATAACTTCCTAGGTTGATACAAAAAATATTTCTAGCTGTAAAAATCGCCTTACCCACGATAATCCTTTGTTTAAATTAAAGAAGATTTCACATCTGCTTGCTCACATCAGATAAGATTTCGTAAAGTGTTGTTCTGTCCTTTTAAAGCGATTTCAGTTGCTTCACAAGAAAGTTATCTAGGCCGGTCCTCTCTATTTAGACAATTAATGGTGCCACTCCTAATACCGAAAGCTCTTATGTGCTATTTGCAGGTGATATAGTAATATATAGAGACGTGAGAAATGATGTTGATACTTTTCCATTTCAGTCTGATTTAAAATCATTGAAATTTGGACTGCTAAAAAAACCTTTTTCGCTTAAGCCTTATATGTAAGTGTCAAATAATTATGAAAGCTGAATAATTGTTGTTAATGTTGTCGGTGTCTTCTACGTAGTTTAGTGCCTTATCTCCATTTTGTCGTATACATACGTAAGTTTTCCAGTGTCAATCGTTTGTAGTATTTCCGCTATTATCAGTTTTTGTTTTGGTCCCGGCCATGGTGTAAAATTAAAGGTGAAGTAATTTGGAAAAGTGAGACAATTTCCTTTAATTTTGATATTAATTTGCACATTCAGCAAAGTTAACCTGTCGTCAATGAGGTGAGGTGTGATAAACCCCATTCTGCTGACACGAATGGCTGCCCCCGTGCTCTCAGTAGCTGAAGATAAGATATCCTACAAATGACACAGCAACCACACTTAGTCGAGCGAACATATCGGAGGAAAAACACACACGTAAGCACTGTTGGGGTCCAGTGGCGTAGCTGACGCGAAAATCTTAGTGAGGCCCTTTTTTTATCTTCGAATGAGTAAACACTAGGGATATCAATTTTCTGACTTTTTCTGATCCCGGGATTTTCGGGATCTAAAAATGTAATCCCGGGATCTCGGGATGATCCCGAAACTTAGGCATCTCTAATTAAATTGAGTATTCTAATATAGTATTAATAAATTTATTGCATAATTTAGTGAATTTCCGTGTGTGTCATATGAGTTGCCAGGTTGAAATCGAAGAATAAACGGCCTGGCAAAAAAAAATTTTGTGTGACCTTTTTTTTGTTCATCAAATATTTGAATGAGATCGAATTTTTAAAATTTTTCGTAACATAAATATCTGAGACATTTTGATAAAGTTAACGGTTTTAGCCTCCAATTAACGACTTAACCGCCTCCTCCGCAGCCAACGGCTTTGCCATTCAATTAACGGCCACCTGGCAATCCTGTGTGTAAGTCATTTTTGGCATTATTTTTTTTACGGTTGCGCACACTTTACCATCATATTTAAAGTTTGTAGAATATGGTGTTGCCAACGCTTTATTTCCAATGTTGTAAATTTACATTTTTTTGCACATAAAAGGGAATATTTACGACAAAATTTATAAAAAAATAATATCAATAAAAAATTTGTTTTCACATATCCCGGGACTTGCATCTGCTAATCCCGGGATATTCGGGACTTAAAAAAGTCCGGGATCCCGGGATTCCGAATTGACACCCCTAGTAAACACCGAATCGACACAGCACGTGCAGATTTATAATAATTAAATATGCAAACCTAAGAATCAACCCAGCTCAAACTATTTATTGATCGTTGAATCTGTAAACCCAAGTAACCGAATCAACCCAGCTGGTACAATTGCTTTGATCGTTGAATCTGCAAGCGTAAGAGACCGAAACCCCTGCAAAATCATTTATGAGGCCTCCCCCAAGACTGACTTCAGCGGTATTATCAGCTACTTGTTCAGCACTTTTTATCCACGAAGATAATTTCTGAGATGATTTTTGGGCATCCTCAACTCTTGATTTTTTTCTTTTCTTTTCTGAGCACCACTTAGGTATGAGCGTTTCATTTTTTTACTCAAAAAAATATTCACCAAGTTCACACGCGATTGTATTGACGATATAGTACTAATTTAAAATGAAGAAGCAACTGAAGACACAACGTAATTGAAATGAAGTGCAACTGAATTGAACGATTGATGCATTTGATTGAGTAGGCCGTGCCATTATTCAGAACACCTGCATACAACCAAAATGCAAAGCTCTTTGAACGCACGAAGTGTGTCGATTCTTGCACGATTTCCGATCGGTACTCGGTAGAAAGCAGTCAACGTAATTTTTTTCGTTATAGAAAGCAAGGCTTTGGTAATTGATCATTGCATTGCTTGACAAATCTGAAAAAATAGAAAATTTTCCACGCTTATTTCTCAGCTTTTGGTTACCCGATCTCAAAGCTGATAGTTTCAGCACACTCTGCCCGATGAGTACTTTAATTTGATACTTAATTTATTGCTGTATCTATTTTAGATCCCAATTAAAAAAACAAGCATTTAAAATTTTGCGTTACAAATTTTTCAAATGACCCCCACTAAAGAAGTTTCACTTCAAAAATTTGCACAAGCTGGGTCGATTCGGTTACTTGGGTTTGCAGATTTAATTATTTAACATTCATATTTTTTCGTGGTAGCTCGCGGGGCCCCCGAACCGCGGGGTTTGCGGACACTCAGCTATGCCACTGTTGGGGTCACACCCCACTTCATTGACCGCGTTACTACGAAACTTCGGAAGAGAATAGGAAGAAGCTCTGAAGAAATTTTTGAGCAACTACAAAATAAGACGTTCAGAAGATGATATTTTGAGTGCTCCCGGGATAAAGGCGTTGACTGCAATCGGTCTATTTTTATGAAACATGCAAATTGTACTGCAAAAAAAATCCGGAATTGCCGATATTCATAAACGTTGAAGAACAAATCTCTAATTACTGCACCATTATGATAACACAATGTGTCAAAGTGAAAGATTCCATTTAGAGTCGTCGGAAAATCTTATGCTGGTATTGTTTACAAGCCAATTTTCGTAGAGCATCAGTCCAATTCTTTTGATACATTGATCATTAAACTCATCCATATTTTTGTCGAGCTTCTTATTTGCTTTTTCAGTAATATGTTTGGGTGTATGCATTTGTTGTAATATAAATTCATTGTAGTCCATGTCGTTGAATACTGATTTTATGTTCAATTCTTCGTGAAAGATGTAATATAATGTGATTAAATTATTGCAGTCAAAGAAGCGAAATTCGTTAAGTTTTTGCTTTGCTGAGCAGCAGCATTCAGGTCATCATTTAAAAACGAACCAAGTGTTCTGTGTCAACTACGTGACTGGAGCGAAGAAAATGTTTAATGTTTTCCTCCACATCCACACAACTTCTACAGAAATCAAAAGACCAAACACCTAATCTCTCCGCATTTCTGGCGATGAAGCTGTGACCAGTTAACACCAGTGCTGTCGTTTTAAAAAAAATTTAAGTGCTCAATTTTATATTTTTTGGATTTTTTTTGTGAAAATGGGTAGTACTACACATACAATATATGTTTACTGACACTTACTCATATGATAAAAATAACCCAGCTAGCATTTAGATGATCATTTTTTTTTAATCACCTATACGAGTCATTTTTGACTACTTTTTATGACCAAAAAGTGATTACAATTAACAATAACTGAAAAAAAAAAATAAAAAATAATTTCAAAAATCACATTTCGATATACCCAATGATCTAAAACTGATTGCACAGAAAATTGTTTCAATATTATCATTTTTTGATCTACGAAATGACTGGAATGTGATTTAAGAACTTACAGCATCTTTATGTATTGCGAATCGTTCATCTAGCACACGAAATTTTAATACGAACGGCAGTTTTGCTATTTGTAAATCGAAAATAACGTCAAACAATTATAACAGTTAGAGCAGCGATTCTTAAACTGTGGTCCGCGGACCCCTGGGGGTCCGCGAAGCCATTCTAGGGGTCCGCGAAACAATTTTGACATCAATAATCTTACATCATCAAACTTTTCGCTTTATTCAAATAACTCATTTACTAAAAATTCTTCATAGCCATTGCCACTCTTCCCACTGTTTGACAACATCATCAAATTTTGTAAATTTCAATGAGCCTACAAGGTGCAGCTTCAAATAAATTTAAAGTTGAAGATAAAATAGAAGCGATTATAAAAAAATCGAACTATGGTCAAAACGCACTCAAAAATGTGTGTATGAGTCTTTTCCAACACTGAGCGATTTTATAGAATTTTCTAATAAAGAGATCGTTAATGAAACATGGCTGCTTTTTCTCGAACATTTAATGCCTCTAAAAACCAGCTTCCTGAAGTATTTTCCCTGTGCTGATACTGACACCGACTGGATCAGGGTTCCATTCAATATATATGTTAGTAATGGTAAGCAATTATCGACATTAGAGCAAGATATGCTCGTGGATATCTCTTGCGATACTTTGACACTTAAGTTCAATAAAATTGAACTAACTAACTTTTAGTTACTCCTAAAATCCGATTACCCTGCACTTGCAAATAAGGGGCCGTTCAAGTCTTACGTAACGCAATTTTTGAAGTTTTTTACTCGCCCCCCCCTTCCCTTTAACGTTACGGTATCACCCAAGTGATCATGTTTACCTAAAAGTCACAATTATGTTGCGTAATGTACCGGAAAGTCATTTTAGCGACTTTTGTTATGTTGTAGTCGCGTGTGCGATAATAATAAATAAAACAAGAGATTTTTAACTCGCAGTGTAACGCGTTGCCGCACAACGGTTTGACGGTTACCGGACATAGCCCCCACGGACATAATCCCCATTTCGTAAATGGGAAATATGTTCGCAAATTATTCGGACATAATCCCCATCTTCGGTAACCCCATGGGGGTTATGTCCGAAAAATTTAATTAATGCAAACTGTTTTGGGTCTTATGTCCGTCTTTTTTTTCGGTTATAGTCCGGAGAAGCCGGTGTTAGATTTTTAGGATTTTTAAATCCTGAGCTGCGGCCGTAGGCCACCCACTTACCCTAACACTTGTATAGAATTACTACAGTTATCAACAACAAAATTATTGTGATAGAGATTATGTTCGCATCAGCTTTGGGGATTATGTCCACTGTTTTCTGGGGATAATGTCTGAAAAATTTTAGGACTTAACCCCCATACCGAAAATGGGGATTATGTTCGTATAATTTGCGGACATGATCCCCATTTACGAAACTATGCTTAGAACGACGTCAAATATCTAGGGTTGGGATGGGGTCCGCAGAAAGAGTTTAGCTCGATAAGGGGTCCTCGGACTACATAAGTTTAAGAACCCCTGAGTTAGAGTTTCGAACGAAATCGTAAATTATGGCTTTATGTAAATAAAATTGAAACGATTCAAATGTCGAAATCGATATAAAAAATTCGTTTGACAATTTAGTTTTGAATAAAATTCAAAAATTTGACAACTATTTCGTATACCAATTTTAAGTTGGCGAACATTAAAATTACATAAAGCAGAATTTAAACGTTAACGTCACAAGACGATTCGTCGTTCAACGTTATCGTTCGCAATACATAAAGATGCTGTTATTGTCGAAAATATGATTTTTGAGTTTTGTTTGAAACCAAGTGTTCTTTGTTAATTGTAGCATAGTTGAAAATAAAATAAAATTTTATAAATAAAAGTGACAATAAATAGAAGTTCTAAAAGGAAGTGTAATCTGGTAATTGTGGCATTATTGAAAATAACATAAAACTTTATGAATAAAAATAACAATAAATTAATAACAATGTCAGCGAAACAAATTAGACGCGTAGCAAAAAGAGAAGCTGAAAAGATTATCTCGCCAAGAAATCTTAAGCTAAGAAGTGAAGATATAAGTGCTCAGATCCCAACAAGCCATAAAATTGATACCGATTTCGAAAATAACGAAAATGATAGTAACGAAAATGAAATAAGTTGTACCAGCAGTGAAAGTGAGGAGGATGAGTATAATCTGTGCGAAGCATTAAGTATGTGGGCTGTTGAATTTTCCATAAGTTTTGTTGCTTTAAATGCATTATTACACTTGCTCATCAAGTGTAAAATTAAAGTGCCGAAAGATGGTAAGACCCTCTTAAAAACGCCTACTGAAGTTATTCAGAAACGAGTTGGAGAGGGTAACTAAATTCATTATGGCATAAAGAATTTTTTGACAGATTTCCTGGTTAGGAATGACTATAGACTGCCGAACATTAGATTTAGGCATTGATGGACTACCACTATTTAAAAGCAGCTTAAAACAGGTTTGGCCAATACTTGGCAGTATTTTAAATACGAGCTATGTTTTTCTTATAGGCATTTTTGATAAGTTTTTTAATATAATTGTTCGATGCTTTGTAATGGATGCGCCAGCGAAGGCATTTATTTTAGGTACAAAAGGGCATACTGGATATTTTTCCTGTGTTCGGTGCACAAACAAAGGTGAAATGGTAAAAAATCGTGTTGTTTTTACTCCAACAAATAACTTCACACTTAGAAGCAATGAATCATTTAGAAATCGCTTACAGCCAGAGCATTATATTAGACAGCCGTCTTCAACACTGGAATTACTTAATATAGATGTAGTTTTACAGTGTTTATTGGATTATATGCACGTTGTTTGTTTAGGTGTAATGCGAACAATTTTGAATCAGTGATGGCATTTGGGTTTTGTGAAAATGTACTGAATCGAGATTTCAAATGTACTTTTTCGATCCCGAATGTACTTTTTTGTCTTGAACACCCAATTTTGCACGAAATTGTTCTAAAATTGACTATCAAAAAAAAAAAAAAAAGGTCCTCACTTTTCCCATCTCAAAAATAGACATATTTCACATTAAACATTAAATTAATTACAAAATCTACACATTGCGCGATTATTTTCATTTACTAAGAAAAAAACGTAATTAATATAATAGGGTAATGATATTATATACAGGTAATTACTATAAATCTACTCATTGCGGTTATTTTCATTTACGAAAAAACAAAAAAAAGGTAAATATTATAAATTGTCCAAATGTACCGAAAATGTACTGAAAATGTGCTAAAAGTTTGGCGAATGTACTGAAAATGCCCCAAATGTACCGAATGTACTGAAAACTTGTCGAATGTACTGACAACGATTTTTCAGGACGTAAATGTACCGAAAAAAGTACAAATGTACCGAAAATGCCATCACTGTTTTGAGTGCATGGGTTAAAAAAAGAGGTGAAGACTTTTCTTTAATTTCATGGAAAATTGAATCGACTCCAAAAGAATTAATTTTTAATAAAAAAAAATCTATCAAAAGAGTTCAATAGAAAACCTCGAAGCTTGCAAGAACTAGATAGATGGAAGGCCACAGAGCTGCGACAAATCTTATTATATACTGGGCCTTTTATATTGAAAAATATTATAAGCACAGAGAGATGCAACCACTTTTTAAAACTCTCCTTAGCTTTCAGAATTCTAAAGGATGAAATTGATAGCAAAAGCAATAATTCATGTGCTGAAAAGCTATTAAAATCTTTTCTCAATGAAATTCCATCATTATATGATCAGTGTTTCCTTACTTGCAATTTTCACTGTCTTTCGCACATTCACGAGGATGTCAAGCTATATGGTTCCTTGGAAGGAATAAGTGCATTTAAATTTGAGAACCATCTTCAAAAAATCAAAAAAAAAGTTAGAAAAGGAGGAAAGATAGCTTCACAAATTTATAGAAGACAAGTTGAAAGCAGTTACCATATAAAAAACCAAAAAGAATGCGATCAACCGATATTTGGAAAAATAATTAAAGGGCGGATTTCAAATGTAAATTTAAATGGGTATACATTCTCCTCACACAGCCCTGACAACTTCTGCTTAGTTTTTAACCAAATTCTTAAAATCACACACATAAAAAATAATAATAATGATCCAATTTTTAACGGTATGGCAGTTAAAAATCTTGAGCCTTATTTTGTTAAACTAATAACTTCAAGTGAATTTAACATATATTGTGGGTCTGACATTGAATTTGATAATGAAATAATATTTACAAAAAATGATATATTAAAAAAAGTTTTATATTTAAATAGTTATACAGAGAACGTGTTTTATTTTACACCGTTAATTCAAAATGTCACATAATGCTAATTGCAATTTTTCTGAAGAATTCGCATATTCAACAAATAATAATTTGAGTACACATCAGTATAAAAGAAAATACATTTCTCTCCTTTATAGCTGAATAATTTGTTTTATTTAAGTACAAAATGCTTACGCTCCTCAAGTGACCTGTCCACCGAGAATATTAACGGAACTTCTGGACGAAATAAAATCTTTAAAAACTGAAGTCAAGGAACAGAAGAACGAAATGAAAGAAAACAAAAAAACAATAACCAAATTAACAGAAGAGGTCATTGCTGTCAAGTTAGAAAATAGGAAGGTAAAAAAAATTTGACCAATTACCATTTTATAGCAAGGAGGATTTGATAAATTTTGACGACGAACTACAAAAAAATTACGAAATGCTTGATCAGTTCGTATGTCTTGTACGGTTCCAGGTTTGTTTTTGTTTTAATTTTAAATTATTTTTAGAAACAATTTATTGCAAAAAGTGGAGGAGATGGGCAATCGCAGTTCTTAAGATCGGCCGTTAGAAAAATTTTTTCAGGCGAATTGGCCACTTTATTCAGTTGGAAAGGAACAACTGAAAAACCTTGCGCCGAAAAATGCTTTTGTGTATCAATGATAAAAAGTAAGATTGTGAAGTTTTTATTTCAAAACAACAACTTATACTATTTACTGTAACTATTTGCCATATCAAATACGATGCCAATGATAAAGAAATTAACTCTGTTTTACAAAAGCATTTCGTGAATGCAAAAGAACGTTTAACCAAGCGAAAGCGGCTTTAAAATAATAATCAATTTTTAATTTTGTACCAATATTTTTATTGAATTTAATTAATTGTCTTGAATTTTATATTCTTAAGTTTTTTTTTACAATATGTATATAAATAGAAGAAAAGCAAATATGAACTATAAATACAGTTTGTTTTGATTTTGTTTAATATTAATATATGTAATCAAATAGGATACAAGAAGCCAAAAAATATTGAAATAAACAGTCAAAATCTACTACAAAATACTGTGCAAATGTCTTAAAAAAGCTGTTATATATTAGTCAAAAATGAAAGCAAATATGATTGAAAACTGTTCGAAAGATGATTTTAGCGACTGATTATTTTATAATTAAACATTATTTAATCGAACTTACAGTCATTAAGCAAAGACCAATATTGTAAAATAGAATTGATCAATAAGTAAAAATTTACAATATTGGTCTTTGCTTAATGACTGTAAGTTCGATTAAATAATGTTTAATTATAAAATAATCAGTCGCTAAAATCAACTTTCTTATTACATTAATATTCAATAGGACTTATTACAATTTTTACAAAACATAATGTACATCATACTTATCCATGTTGGAAACTTCTCTACATTTCTTTTAAATGAGCAATCATTTTTTGTCAGCTCTTTATGTCAAGACGTGTTAAAGTTTGAATGAGAGTAGTGTAGATTTATATTAAAGTAAGTGTTACACCAACTTCTCTAGTCTACTCAAAGTGTAAATTTGTCGGTCAGAAATAAAAAACGTTGTTGTAATCCTCTTTTGAAAGAAAAACATAATCGGGTTAGTATCGGAGTACGTAAAGTGACAGAGAAATGGAGACCTCAGTTCAAAAATTTGGAAGTAAAATTTTTGTGCAGCACCTGCAGATTTGCAATATGTGAAAAACAGGATCTCGTGGTGCTTTCAAAACCTGAAAAGCATGCTGAATTAGAGTCGGAGGTCGTCTTGAGTTCAGATTCCGATTCTGATGGTAATTTGCTATATAGATATTGGCTATTTTTTGTTATCATGATTTCAAATGGGCTTTCCTTTTTTCTCGTGTAGATGAATTTTTCCCTGATGTAAGTGATCTACGTAGTTCTTCAATTGCAAGCAATTCAGCAGTTAATGATCTCGTAAGCGTCGAATTAAAAACTGCTCTATCGAAAGTTTCCAATAGACGTTCAAAGATACAGTTGCTGACATCTGCACCCATCGAATGGC
Source organism: Meiosimyza platycephala (assembly GCA_963662105.1). Classification (NCBI taxonomy): domain Eukaryota; kingdom Metazoa; phylum Arthropoda; class Insecta; order Diptera; family Lauxaniidae; genus Meiosimyza; species Meiosimyza platycephala. Next base: position 62,674,442 of record OY759211.1, on the reverse strand, counting down.
CAGTTTCTAAATTACATCGAGAGCTAGGCGTTACTAGACACATGGCCAAAACGGCGGTGCAACTTGGTTAGACGTCAGGATGTGGTTCAGTCCCAAAAAAAAAGTTGGTCGTTTGATGTCTACTGATGTGAAAGAGAAAGTCCTAGAGTTTTACGAGTCGGAAAAATGCAGCCGTATAATGCCAGGACAAAAAGATTGCATTACGATCAGGAGACTTACAGACCAAGGTACAGAAACAGAACGTGTCCAAAAGCGATTACTCCTTGGCAATGTTGAAGAGTTACATCAACAATTTTTGCTCAATAACCCCGATGTGAAGATTAGTGTTTCTCAGTTTGTCAAATTGAGACCAGCCTATTGTGTGGTTGTTGGATGTAGCGGGAGTCATAACGTTTGCGTCTGTAAAATCTATCAAAATATGAAACTAAAAGTGCATGGATTTAATAACGCTCTCGAAGCAACTGGCATCCATGAAAAATTGTTGATTGCGGACTTAGTGCAAAAGATCATGTGTTCGGAACCGAGCCAATCATGCCATTTGCTATGTTGTGATCGTTGCCCAGGATTTGATGAAAACCTCATACAACGTTACAGGAATTCCAAAAGCCTACAAATCAAATACAAACAGTGGACATGAACTGATAGGTATCTACTAGGGATGTTATGGATATGAAGTTTCGGATTCGGTTACGGATACGAATGTTTAAATATTTTTGTATCGGTTTCGGATACGGATAAGGATATAATTTTATTTCGGTTTCGGATACGGATATTTTGGTGGACTTAGGGAAGTGGTAGTGATCCCACTATTGAACTGGTCCCGCAACCTTTACGTGAAAATTTTTTTCACACTGCTTGCACTTACTAAATCACTATAAATTTCAGTGAAATATTTCCAAACCTTGCTCGTTTTAGGTTTCACACCAATTATATAAAATAATTGGATACGAATAAGGCATCTATCTTAACACTTTTAGATCACTCGAAAGCGTTCGATTTTCTAAGCTTAAAAATCAATTCAATTTTTCAAAAACAGCAATAGATCTCTTAAAATCATATCTTACAGACAGGACGCAAGCAGTAAGTGTAGAAGGTTTCATTTCTAATTTCCTGCCAGTGCCTAAAGGCGTTCCTCAAGGGTCTGTGATAGGGCCTTTGATTTTTGTAATGTATGTCAATGACCTACCAAATGTCTTAAAAAGTTTTTAATATCGATGGACAATTTTATGTTCATGCAATTCATCTTTGGAATGCGTTACCAACACGATTACTTAATTTAAGTAACGCAAAACAGTTCAAGTTTTATATTTTCAAACATTTTTGCGAAGGAACTCACTAAAATATTTTTATTGTTTTTTTTAATTAAACATTGTTTAATCGGACTTAGAGTCATTCAGCAAAGACCAATATTGTAAATTTTCACTTTATTGATCAATCCTATTTTTTATTCCACAAACATGACAAAGATAACAAATGGAAAAATTTTAACCTGGTAATTGGTGACATGTTTCGGCTATGCTGTTAGAAAGACAAGACAAGTTTCTTGTCGGCTGTGACAACAAGCGAGAAAGTGACAAAGAAATAATAACAAATGTGATATACGCACTTTGTACAGTTCAAGGTCGGTTCCTCAGTAGCTCAAGTGTTAGAGCGGCCGTCGCAAAAATATGCAAATGCAATGCATGAACGGTCAGGGGTTCGAGTCCATGTACAGAATTAACCAAACTGGTCTGATGAGGCTATTGGTAATAGCCGAAACATGTCACCAATTACCAGGTTAAAATTTTTCCATTTGTTATATTTGTCATGTTTGTTGATTAAAAAAAATAGCATTGATTAATAAAGTAAAAATTTGCAATATTGGTCTTTGCTAAATGACTCTAAGTCCGATTAAACAATGTTTAATTACAAAAATAATCAGTCGCTAAATATCAAAAATTTCTTATTGTTTTTTTTTAGTATTAGCTTGCCCAAAACCTTTTATTTTATTATATTTTGTAGAATTTTCATTGTATTATCTGTATTAGTTTAATAATTAGTTTTTTAGTTTTAATAATTATTTATCAAATTTACTTTATTAAATATTACGTACATAGCTGTGACTTAAGCTTGTCAAATTCAGGATAGCTATATTATCTTGTAGCCTAAGGATATTCAAAAAAAATCAATAAATAAATAAAATTAAATTAAATATTAAACCGTAGTAAAGTAAACGCAGGCTTTACTCTTAATTTTGAAAGGAATACAAAAGAAAACGCGAATTTTGACTTTTTACAAAATATGACATTTTGTTGATTTACAAAATCGATTATTAGGTAAACTCAGAAGAGTTGTGCTGTAGCGAAATTGTTACAAACTGTTTATATCTGGATATGAAATTTCGGTTTCGGTTACGGATACGGATATTAAAAAATATCTATTTCGGTTTCGGTTACGGTTACGGATAGTGTTTTTTTGGGATATCCGGTGGTTTCGGTTACGGATAAGGATATCCATAACATCACTAGTATCTTCATATGTTTATTATTAGAAAATAAATAAAGAAAAGTGTTTGTTTAAATTATTTTTTTTTTCTAAGGTGCGAGCTTGTTGACAAGACAGAAGAGTTCGATGATTTCTGGAAAAACATTGGAGCAAAGTTTCCCTTTTACAACAAACACCATTTCATCGCTCACACTCAGGCCGAATATCTACGGAAACAAAAAAAAATTTGAAGGAAGGAGATTTCGTTATTATTTTGGATTTTGCAGAAAATTTTACATTTAAAATTCAAGACGCGGTTCAGTCGTATCACTGGTCAAACGATCAAGCTACGTTGCGCCTATATGTCATGTATTACAAACTTGAAGATAAAATATTGAAAGAAAGTTTCGTAATCATTTCGGAATCGAACAATCATGACACCGTCGCGGTCCACCTTTTCAATAAAAAAATGACAGCTCATTTAAAAAAAAAATTTGAACGTGTCAACATTAAAAAGATATATTTTTTTCTCTGATGGTTGCGCTGCTCAATATAAAAATAAAGCAAACTTTGCCAATTTGCTACATTATGAATCTGATTTCGGTATAAAATGCGAATGTCATTTTTTTGCAACTTCGCATGGCAAAGGCCATGGAGTTGGTGGGACTATGAAAAGACTAGCGTCTCGCGCAAGTCTGCAACGTCCCTATGAAAATCAAATTACGACGTCTCGTGCCTTGTACGAATGGGCCGTAGAATATTTTGACAACATTTCTTTTGAATTCTGTTCTGAAAATGAACACAAGACAGAAGAAGCAGCTTTGCGCCAACGTTTTCAAAGAGCGAAAATAATCAGAGGAACTCCGTCTTATCATTCTTTTATTCCAATTGATAACAAAGCATTCGAATGCAGAGAAGTTTCCAACATGGATAAGTATTATGTACATTATGTTTTGTAAAAATTGTAATAAGTTCTATTGAATATTAATGTAATAAATATTTGATTAAAAACTGTTTTGCGAAACAATATAAAAATTTCTAAATTTTTTCGTCTGTGCGGTACCATTATAATAATTATACCGTCCATAATAATTGAGGCTCAACGATTTTTTTAACGAATTCTTATTTGAGAGGGTTCAATGCATTTCTATAATTTTTTTCAGATTTTCTCGAGGCGGGGCACATCATTAAAATTGAATTGTTAATAAAAAATTTGCTAATAAACAACAAAAATGCAAAAGTTTTGGAAATTTTTTTTTTTAATATATAGGTTTAACTTATTACCTACAGAAGTTAAAAAATTTCGTCACGATCAGTCAAGTTGTTCACAACTTACATATATCATTTTTAAGAAAAAGCTAATGAAAATTTTAATTGGCAATAACTATTGCAAAAAAAAAAATGATTTAATCGAACTTATAGTCATTAAGCAAAGACCAATATTGTAAATTTTTACTATTGATCAATGCTATTTTTCAACAAACATGACAAAGATAACAAATGGAACAATTTTAACCTGGTAATTGGTGACATGTTTCGGCTATTACCAATAGCCTCATCAGACCAGTTTGGTTAATTCTGTACATGGACTCGAGCCCCTGACCGTTCATGCATTGCAATTGCATATTTTGCGACGACCGCTCTAACACTTGAGCTACTGAGGGACTTGTCATGAGGTGTACAGAGTGCGCATATTCCATTTGTCATCTTTTGTCACTTTCTCGCTTGCTGCCATAGCCGTTAGACCGTCGGCCTAAAGTCATGCTATGATTTATTTTTTCGAAATTGTGGTGTTGCCAGCCACATATTTTTGAAATTCGGCGTGCTCTCCATATGGTTTAAGAAAGTTGATTTTAGCGACTGATTATTTTATAATTAAACATTATTTAATCGAACTTACCAGGTTAAAATTGTTCTATTTGTTATCTTTGTCATGTTTGTTGAAAAATAGCATTGATCAATAAGTAAAAATTTACAATATTGGTCTTTGCTTAATGACTGTAAGTTCGATTAAATAATGTTTAATTATAAAATAATCAGTCGCTAAAATCAACTTTCTTAAAAAAAAAAATGTTTACAAATCTTTCCGTACACTTATTTCTACCACTTGCAGCAAATGATTTATGTTAAAAATTTAGAAAACCATTACAAGCATGTCGGTTTCACGTATTCTGACCCATCTTTGATTTGATTATATAAATGTTTCACAAAAAAAATTTTAACGTGATCGCTATAATTTAAGAAAATATATAAATTAAAGTACTTAAGAACGTGCCAGGTCCCATACAAAGTGCGGCACGTATGCACTTCAATTCATATAAGGACTGTCCCAGAAAAAACTTGCACTTTTATTTTTTAAGATTATACTCTACCTGATAATCTTATAGGTCTAAAAAGACACAATATTTGTTCTATATAAAGTGACGTTTAATATGAATTGGCAGGCCATATGCACCTGTGGCCTCAGAAGCAGCTTCTTTGTTACGCAAGGCACAATCAATTCCAAAGTTTATATAGACGAGTGCCTCGAAAAACGTCTTCTACCATTTATTCGTGCACATGAGGGTACCGTGATATTCTGGCCAGATTTAGCAACCTCTCATTACTCTAAAGCTACGATGGAATGGTATGCAAGTAAAAAGATCAATTTTGTACCAAAAATAGCAAATCCGCCTAACTGCCCAGAGCTTCGCCCAATTGAAAGATATTGGGCTCTAATGAAAAGAGATCTTCGAAAGAGTGGCAGGACTGCAAAAAATTTTCAAGACTTCAGACTTAAGTGGAAAAGATCGTACCGTACTGTCGATGAAACAACTGTGCAAAATTTAATGAAGGGCCTTAAAAAAAAGTAAGAAATTTTTATAGAAAAAACAAAATTGTTAATTAGTTTTTAGATATTTATATTCTGAACACTAGCCATTATTAATAAAAAAATAAAAAAAACCAAAAAAATTGCTGGGTATTTTTTTATAACTAAAAAACAAAGTGCAAGTTTTTTCTGGGACTGTCCCTATGTATCTCGTTATGCTTTATTTTAAAGTTGAAATAAAAAAAATAAAATATGTGGAAATTGTTCAAATTCTAAAATGATAATAACAAATTTCAAATCTGATTTCATATTTGAAAAGAACAGTAAATTTTTCATAGAAGCCACAGTGTTTATTATTTTATTGAAAATTTGTTAAGTTCGAAAAACTGCTTCCGAAAAATCCATTCTTCATATTTAGGAGTACATTTCAGTGTTCTAGCATCCGGTGGATTATTTCGTTGTTTCTCTCTACTTCATTTAAAAATTTCGCAGATTTTGAAAAAACAAAACTTAATTTTTAAATCAAGCATGCTTTTTCTTTTTAAAATTTAAATTTGAAAAACAAAGGCAGTATGGTTAATTTTTTATTTGACTTTGAAAAACAGTCTGCATTGCCGTCCGTGTATTTTAAAGAAATGCGCACGCAAACATTAGATTTTTGAGAAGGTAATGAACATTTTTTTTAAAATGACATACATAAGTTTTAAAGTTAAAGAACCAATTCTTAGTAGGAAATCAGTACATATACATATTGTACAAAATTCAAGAAAGGTAGTATTTTTTTTTTTATATATTTTCCGCGGCCTACCATGAAAGAAAACTGTTATTGTTCTGCTTTGTATGGGTTTAAGTTTACAGAATATTTTAAGTTTACAGAAATAATTTTACCATGAGTTTAGGCAAATAAGGTTTATGAGCATAAAAAAATAATGAATTTTCGGACATGATTGAAGCAGATTTATTAGATTTTGAGAAAGAAGCAGATGAAAATGGGGAACAAGCTGAAATTGTGTAAGTTGCCGACATCGATTCCGATGATGAGATTCTTATAGATTCTCTCATACAACGTAATAATTCTAACGAACAAATATACGGTACGGATTCTCAATAGCAATTTTTGTGCACTTGAGTAAAATATTGACAAATTCCGGTCATAATCCGTACCTCGGCAACTTTTTTAACTCTTCCAACTTACTTTTAAACCTTCCATAAATTTTCTGGAATCTAAAATTTGAGTTTTTATGCTTTTTAGGCTGTACCTTTGATGAATTGTAATATCTATGTTTGCGTTTTTCAATAAAAAAAATTAAAAATATATAATGATTTTATTAAATTTTTACTTCCTTGGTGCAGTTTGGTCAATATATTGTACAAATTTATTTATTTACGTCTATGGTATAAGCTTACCTTACAGAATTAGCTTAGCTTAGCTTAGCTTACATAAGTGTGGAAGCTTAATTACTATTCAATAACAAAGATATAGTATTCTTAAAATTATCTTTTGGCATGCAAAAATCAACTTTGCTCCTACAATAAATCTTATTTAAGGCTATGAGAACTCTATTCAAAGGCTCATTAATAGCATAGTTCGTTCTATGAAAATTTATATAAAATAATCTGAATTTCGGAGTGACCTTGACGGAACATTGAAAGATAATAATTCAAGGAGCTAATCGCAAATGACAATCCCATTGATAAGATCATATATGAACATTATATGTACATACTATGAAGTAATCTCCTATTTTCGAGAGTTGAGATATTAACAAGCATACAACGCGATTTGTAGGATGGCACAGGTTTTAAACTTAAATCTGTGAGAATAAGACAAGAAAAAATTTTTTTGATTCGTGATGAAAAAGTTAAGAAAGTTAGAAAGGGTTAGTAGATTCTGTGAGTCGGAAAAAACCTCGAAAAATAAAAATATTTTAAGCAGCAGCCAAAACACTTCCCCCCCATTTTCGAAGAAGCGGAACACTATGGCGGTATTTAAAATTTTTTTGGAGTGTGCCACACCTCCCAAAAAGACCAAAAACCGCCCTCAAAATTGGGGAATCGCATATTCTCCACTGTCTATCGGTATAATATTTGTCACCCCCCGTTTTCGAGGGTGCTGAGCACGATGGTGATGTTTAAAATTTTTTTGAAGTTGGCCACACCCCCAAAAAATGCAAAAAACCGCTTTACCGGGTTGTTGCAAACATCGAAAAGTTGCAATTACTGGACAGATTTAAAAAATCAAAACTACATATGTAACATTTCGCATAGTATATTCATTTTTTATTAAAAAACAATATGTAGGAATTCATAAGAGATAATTTTATAACAAAAAATAAATAAAGTACATAAGAAATAAGAAATCAATTCCACACAAATCACAAAAAACAACTACGCTGTATATAATCATTGCACAGAGTTCCTGGAAATGCATGGCTACTTAGATTACTTTCAACTTTTAAAGTTCAAAACATTTTCAAAAATTCTTCGAAAAATGCTCAAACAATTTTTAATTGCTTTTATAGAGTATGTAACACGTGGTAGCTTTGAACAGGTTGCGTTTATTGGAAAGTTGCTTTTATCGAGATTCACTGCGACGGTGTTATAAATTTGGTAGCTCAATTATTAACTTAACTGATTTCAATCAAGTCAAGGAATTTTGGCATACAATTTTGCAATGAAATTCAACTTTCGACTTCGATGTATCAACATTCGTTAGAAGAAATTAAACAGAAAATTGTTATGTTTCACAACTTTGAGCAAAATAAATACCTTTTTATACCACTTACATATTCATATTAGACGAATTTTTTCCATTTCTTAATTTTTAAGACTTTTATTCAATTTCAATTTCTTAATTTTTAAAAATTTTATCTAAATTTAGATGAATTTAAATAATCTTTTCAAGCAACTTATTGAAGACGATCCAAAATTAAATGATCCTATTACCAAAAAAAGGTAAAATTTATCTCAAAATATTGTTGCATGCCTTGATTAAGAACTTAAAACTATACTTTCAGATTTGATGCAACTCAAAACAGACAACGATAAATGTAAGCCTATATTTTCAAAAACTATATGGAAATTTCTTTATTGTATATTACTAACTAACGTCTTTACAGATTTAATGAGCTTAAAAGCATATGTCGCAGTGGTACAGAGCAAATGTTTGAAAGGTTAGTTACACATTGAAGTAAAAAATACGTTGAAATAACACAGAGACTTCTGAGGCGTACCTTAGAAGAAATAAAAACCAATTCATCTATAAATGTACACAAACGCCTATCTGCGCTTCCTAAAACGCCATTTGGGACGAGTGAGGCTTTCATTCAATTTGAAAAGGATGAAAATTTTTTTCTTGCATCTTCTAACAAATTCATTTGACCCATGTTTTTTGTTTTTGCTGAAAAATTTTTTTTTTCGAAAATATCCACATATGAATTTTTGTTAATTGGCAGGATTGTCAAATCCACTCATACTTGAAGTCTATTATCTCCAGTTCTACTGATCCAATCAATGTCGGACTTTTTTTATTTAATAGTCTATAACGTTAGCTTCTGCAATATTTTTTATTTTTTTTTTATTGAGACGGAAAGCACTTAAACATTTTATATATACATACAGTTTTAACATAAATTGACATAATCAGGGCTGTAAACACTGTTTAGTAAACAGTATGGCCTTCGAGAAAATTACAAGAACAATACTACAAAGCGGAAGTAGTGAATATGAAGATATTAATTACAGAGAATTATTAATTTTATTTTGAAATAGAGCTCTTGCTCCCGGAGCTCATTAAAAGTTGCTTATAATAGAATAAAAACTAATTCATACAAAATTAAACTTAAAACTAATAATGCACAAGGTTCGAGCTAATTGATTGTTAAGTTAAAGATTCTAATTTACTAAGCTCGAGATAAATGCCAACAAAAGGTAAAGATTTTAATCGAGAAATTAAGATGAAAAAATTTAATTGTTGTCACTAAAAAAATGTTGAAGTAACATTAATTTTATAGAATCTTAAATTTAAAACTAGATTTTCATTAATAAAATAACTTAATAACTAAAGAAAATAGTGTTGATTATGTAAGTGAATTGACTTGAAACTGCGTTAATTTAAAAAGCAAAAATAAATTAATGTTTTAACCACGGTTATTACTACTGAGTACTTTTTGGTAAAAACTGGGAACCATAGGAGAGTCAGGTAAGCCAGCTAATACCTCCTCCAAAGAAACAGAGTTAATACTAATTGGAGACCAGTAGTATTGGTTGTTCCAAGGAGATTCACTTAAAGACATAAAAATATTATTGATTAAGTCATTATTTAAAAGGCACAAGTTAGTAATGAATTTTCTCATTAGAGTAAGTGCATATCTCATCAATGGTTCAACATTCGATTTCTTGTAAATAAAAACATTAGAATACTTCTTATTAATACTTTGGTAGTTCATATTAATGCATTGTCTTAGAATATTTCTCTCAAAGATCTCAAGTTCTTTTGCTGCAGTGGGGGAAATAGTAAACCAGCAAGGAAAAGCGTAAGTTAGTACAGGTCTTATTAAGGTTTTGTAAAATAGAAGCTTCGTATTAACCGAGAGACTGTTTTTTCTAAGATAGTAGTATAAGGGATTGGCAGCTCTCTTGGCCTTTACGAGGGCTATCCTCGCGTGAGTGTTAATTTAAATAGGCAATTGAAATTTACACCTAGGTATTTAATGTGCTGCTTGAAAGGTATTCTCACTCCATCAATTTCAAGAATCAGTGACTTGCTAGCTTTAGCAATTCCCGAAGGTCCTTTACCGGCAGCATTCCTGAAGCAAATGCATTCCGTTTTGGAAAAGTTAATGTTAATTCCCCACGACTTATAATATTTATGAATATCTTTTATATGTAAACTGACCTTTGATAAGGCTTCAACGGGGTTTCTACTGCTTGCATATATGAAAGTATCGTCAGCGTAAAGGAGGGCACTAGATCCAGATGAATGCATATGTGGAAAGTCAGACATAAAAATATTATAAAGAAGTGGGCCTAAAACCGATCCCTGAGGAACGCCACGGCCTATTTGCTTAAGTTCCGATTGGGCATGCTGAATTTGCGTGAAGAAAAATCTGTTTGATAAAAAGCTATCAATTATTTTGAATATTAGTGGGAGAAAATTATTTTGTGTTAATTTATAAAGAAACCCGTTCCACCACACACTATCGAAAGCCTTTTCAACATCAATAGAGCATCCTATCATACAATTTTTTTCCTTGAGGTTAGATGATACATAATTATGTATTTTTAGAAGCGCATGTAATGTGGAGTGACCCTTTTTGAAACCGAATTGAAAATCAGAAATGATATCTACACTGCAGTCCGTAAGTTCTTCGATTTTGAGATAAATAATTTTTTCAAGAATCTTCCCGACATTCGACAGTAAAGAAATTGGCCTAAAGTTAGAAATATCAATCCCTCCTCTTTTTTTGGCAATGGGAAGTACTTAACCAATCTTCCAACATTCAGGGAAATAACCATTATTCAAACAATTATTAAAAATTATAGTTAAAAAGTTAATGGCTTCTTCAGGTAACTTTTTAAGAATGAAATTCGATAGTCCGTCTGGACCTGCTGATTTTTTGGCATTCATATTTTTCAAAAGACTTTTAATTGCGTCAGTCGAAGTGAAAAATTCTGAGTAACATGGAGAAAGTGCAGAATTTTCCTCGTCAAAGTTAAACGCTCTAGGCGGCAGACAATTTTTAAAATGGTTCACACTAGCTTCAACATTGGCAACAAGATCATTATCAAAGCTCGGAACAGAATATCGAAAAGTATTTTCAAAAAAATTACTGAAAGCCGGAGCAATTCTATTTTCGTCGGAAATAATTAAGTTGTTCACTCTGACTTTACAACAGTTAGAAGACTTCCTTTTACCAAGGAGACTAAAAATTTCTTTAAAAGCGTATGGACCAGGTTTAATATTGGAAAGCTTATCGTTTAGTTTCTTATCAAGCCATAATGAGACATTTTCTCTTATAATAATTTTTAGAAGAGAAAGTCTACCTGATAGTTCTTTATAAGCAGCGTTAGTTCTATTGAATGTTGCATGAAAAATTTGCTTAAGTTTCTTCTGCCAAATATGTTTGATCTTAAAAAGAGCCATTACATTGTTGGGCAAGTCCTTGTATTTTTTATTGGAAGGGGAGATCAAAACAGAGTGATCATTTAGTTTTCTATTGATCACTAAGTTAAAATTAGAAACATAATTATCAATCTCTTCATTTGAAAGGTTATTGGAATGGGGTGGAATACGGTGAAACAGTTCCTCTCCAACTTCTTCCCTGAAAATGACCCAGATCGTACTTTTGAATGATCTAAAGGAGACTGGTTCGTACAAAATTATTTCCAAATGCGATGAAAACTTCTTTCTTGCATCTTCTTACAAATTCGGTTGACCCATGTTTTTTGTTTTTGCTGAAAAAAATTTTTTTTCGCAAATTGGCTAGATTTTGTCAAATGTACTCATCCTTGAAGTCTATTATCTCCAGTTCTACTGATCCGATCAATGTCGGATTTTTTTTATTTAATAGTCTATAACGTACGTTTCTGCAATAAATTAAAAAAAAAAATCTTATACTGTCAAAAAATGAAAAATAATAAGAGTTTAATTTTTTAAATAGTTTTAATATGATGTTTCCCCAACTAGAATACATTGTAAAAAATAACATTTTGTTCCTTATTCTTTTATCTACAAAACCCATTTTACAGAAAAGTGGAGTCTCTGTTAGATCGGAAGTTATTAAATATTTTCAAGCGCAAGTCATGAATTCCAGAACAAATTAAGTGTGCAGCGTGCGACGAATCAAAATTTAATAATAGAGCAAGAGCCAGCCGAACAGACCTTCGTCATTTTATAAAAGCTGAAAGTTTCTCTGTGTATGTCACTAATGGAGGTAACAACGATCCCCGACTATGAAGTTTGGAGAACAGTTACTTTGGAAGATAACAGATAGCAAAGGTGTAAAAAATTGCATGTAACTTTCGTCATTTTATAAAAGCTGAATTTTATAGATGTTACTTGAGGAGCTATCAAAAGATGTTTTTTTCAGTTGGTAGACACTTCCGATGGATATTATAGTCTGCCAGACACCTTAAAGGTCTACAGTAGTACAGTATAGTTACATGGTAGAAAGTGTTCTACAATAAATATCGGTTGAAACTTAGGTCATGAGTTCCAGGAGATATGAATATGATATCATGTAAAAATGGATGTGGTCTGACGTCTCCTACGCCCACCTCCCATATAAAAAATTATTAAAAATATTGCATAAGGTTATTATATAAATGAAAAATAAATCACCATTACGGTATCACTAGCCAACCAGGGTTGCCTTTCCAAAGCCTGCCCCGATTCCCAAAAATGACCGAATTTTAGCCAATTTTGTTATTTTAATTAAAACTAGTATATTACAGCTCGAAATGTATGCCAAGTTATAGAGCTCGAAAAGGCCTAAATATATTATATGATGTTGCATTGTTGAATCCTGTCCTAAACATGGTTTTCCACTTATTTAAAAAAAAATTACCCTAAAAACGGGTGGAAACCCATGTTTCGAACATAGTTTGACAAAGCAACCTAATGTTTTCTGCTTAGGTTTTTCGAGCTCTATCATTTGGCATACATTTCGAGCTGCAATATACTACAGTTTTAATTAAAACAACAAAATTGGCTAAAATTCGGACATTTTCGGGCATCGGGACAGGCTTTAGCAAGGCTACCCTGGTTGGCTAGTGATGTCGTACTGCTGATTTATTTTTCATTTATATTTTGCAGAAGCTAACGTTATAGACTATTAAATGAAAAAAATCCGACATTAATCGGATTAGTAGAACTGGAGATAATAGACTTCAAGTATGAGTACATTTGACAAAATCCAGCCAATTATTAAAAATTCATATGTGGATATTTTCGAAAAAAAATTTTTTTCAGCAAAAACAAAAAATATGGGTCTAGTAATTTTATGTATATAAGCAGCAAAAAAAATTTCGGGCGATTCTAAAATGCCAAATCCAAAATGCTGTGCGGTTTGTTAAAGAATGACCGATATGTATTAATAATTCAGTACCTGGAGACCGACCACTGTTCGGTTTTTCGTTTTGAGGTTGAAAAAATCGAAAAAATATGGAATTTGTTAAAAAAAGTTGACTTTTCACTTTCACGCTTCAACTTCTCTTTACTTTTTTCTGTTCCATTTTTTTCAACAATTTTGCTTCGTTTTTAGTTTCGTCAAATTGTTGTTGTTGTTGTTGAGTGGATTGGGACCAAGAGTGAATAGAAATGAAAAGGATAATTCAAAATGACCCGATTTCATTTAAATTGGACACTAAATCGACTGAGATATCGCAGCATTTATATAAAAGAGCGCAACCGATTGTACAGTTAGTACGAGGGGTAAAACCTATAAGCCACTTTGGTACAAAAACTTATCGCACCTTATTACGTTTTGCGGTTGGTGTTATTTTTTAAATTTTATTGCTTTAAGGATATTTTCCTTGTTCTTCGGCTTATCCCGGAGGTAATCACTCCATAAGTGACAACTCATCGAGGCGGTTCACCCCGAGTAACGTTGGGTCACTTAAAGTCACTTTGGTTCACGAAATTCGTAAAAATCAAAAAAAAAAAAAACGCAAAACGTAATAAGGTGCGCAACGTTTTTGCAACAAGGTGGCCTAAAGGTGTTATAGTGCAATTCTACAAAAATCGCACGCAAACCACAAAATCGAGATAAACACTCACCTCGGTGACTCCAAGTGACCCAAAGTGACTCGGGGTGAACCGCCTCGATGAGTAGTTAGTTATGGAGTAATTACCTCCGGGATAGTCCGAAGAACAAGGAAAATATCCTTCAGCAATAAAATCCAAAAAATCGCACGCACCGCAAAACGTTATTAGGTGCGCAAAGTTTTTACACCAACGTGGCCAATAGGTGTTATAGAGCAATTCTACAAAAATCGCACGCAAACCGCAATATCGCGATTTTCACTCATCTCGGTGACTCCAAGTGACCCAAAGTGACTCGGGCTGAACCACCTCGATGAGTAGTCACTAATGGAGTGATTACCTCCGGGATAATCCGAAGAACAAGGAAAATATCCTTACAGTAATAAAATCAAAAAATCGCACGCGCCGCAAGACATAATTAGATGCGCTAAGAGTTTGTACCAACGTGGCCCATAGGTGTTATAGACCAATTCTACAAATTTCGCACGCAAACCACAAAATCGCGACTTTCACTCACCTCTGTGACTCCAAGTGACCCAAAGTGACTCGGAGTGAACCGCCTCGATAAGTAGTCACTTATAGAGTGACTACTTCCGGGATACTCCAAAGAACAAGGAAAATATCCTTACAGTAATAATATCCAAAAAATCGCACGCATCGCAAAACATAATTAGGTGCGATAAGAGTTTGCACCAACGTGGCCTATAGGTGTTATAGACCAATTCTACCAAAATCGCACGCAAACCACAAAATTGCGATTTTCTCTCATCTCGGTGACTCCAAGTGACCCAAAGTGACTCGGAGTGAACCGCCTCAATAAGTAGTCACTTATGGAGTGACTACTTCCGGGATACTCCAAAGAACAAGGAAAATATCCTTACAGCAATAATATCCAAAAAATCGCACGCATCGCAAAACATAATTAGGTGCGATAAGAGTTTGCACCAACGTGGCCTATAGGTGTTATAAACCAATTCTACCAAAATCGCACGCAAACCACAAAACTGCGATTTCCACGCACCTCGGTGACTCCAAGTGACCCAAAGTGACTCGGAGTGAACCGCCTCGATAACTAGTCACTTATGGAGTGACTACTTCCTGGATACTCCAAAGGACAAGGAAAATATCCTTACAGCAATAATATCCAAAAAATCGCACGCATCGCAAAACATAATTAGGTGCGATAAGAGTTTGCACCAACGTGGCCTATAGGTGTTATAGACCAATTCTACCAAAATCGCACGCAAACCACAAAATTGCGATTTTCACTCACCTCGGTGACTCCAAGTGACCCAAAGTGACTCGGAGTGAACCGCCTCGATAAGTAGTCACTTATGGAGTGACTACTTCCGGGATACTCCAAAGGACAAGGAAAATATCCTTACAGCAACAAATTCCGCAAATCGCTCAGGACGCACTAAGTGGTCAAATATTAAAAATGACCACTACAATATTAACACTACACCACTGTAATTAAAAGTCTATTGGAACAACAAAATTTTTTTTATTTTTCGTGCTTTCTCTATCGATTGCAACAAAAAATTTAAAAAAATTACTCCCATAGTACACTAAATAACATTTAACGTTTTTCGTACGTATGGGAGGTGCCACGCCCACTTACGCAATCCCGTTGAAATCCATATAATTTCAAAGCTTATAGTAATCGACACCTCTACACCAAATTTAAAGAAAATACCTCCCATAGTGCACTAAATACAACATTCAACGATTTTCGTATATATGGGACGTGCCACGCCCACTAACGAAATCTCGTCGAAATCCATTTAACTTAAAAATTTTTGGTAACCGACATCTCTGTACCAAATTTTAATGAGATTACTCCCATAGTGCACTTAATATAACATTTAACGGTTTTTGTTTGTATGGGAGGTGCCACGCCCACTGAAGCAATCCCGTCGAATGCATTTAATTTCAAAGCTTATAGTAACCGACAACTCCTCACCAAATTTTAAGAAGATTACTCTCATAGTACAATAAATATAACATTTAACCTGTTTTGCTTGTATGGGAGGTGCCACGCCTACTGGTACTATTACACCCATTTTTCGTCTTGAGGTACCTTATAGCAAGTATATCCACCATATGAAATTTCAGAACGATTGTGTTGTTAATTCTCTTATTATATTGTTTATAAATATTGTGTGCTGTGCCACGCCCTTAAACGAATTTTGCCAGTATAGTGACATAGCATGTTATGATGACTGCTTTTAGTGGTATTATCTATAAAATTTTTATGAAAATCCTCAGTGCCGTTTTTGAGTAATATTGAATCAAAATTTTCAATTATTAAAAAGTGCCACGCCCACTTTTCCGATTCCGCCCACTTTTGGCAAAATTTAAGACATTTATGATCTGCATCTGTGTACCAAATTTCATCACAATATCTTGAATAGTTTTCGAGATATGACGTTATGAAAATAAAAGTTTAGGGCTGTGCCACGCCCCTCCAGGAGCCTTTGATAAGTTAAAACCCAGCCCAATCCTAATTTTGTTCACATATGTACCTAACCCCCAAGTTTCATCAAAATCGCTGCACTCGTTTTGGAAATAAAGTCTGAAAATATATATATATACATACAATTATTGCTCGTTTAATAATAGTAGATATGAAATTATTTTTTGCTTATGAAATTGATTTGTTTGTGTTTCTTACGTTAACTTTTCAATAAACTAATTTTAATTAAAATGTACATATGTAAAGGGTGATTTTTTAAAAGCTTTCGGATTTGATTAAAAAAAACATAAAATTTAGAGAAACGTATGAAATCTTTATTTGAGTCGATAGAACGATCTATCTAATTCAATGTTTAAAGATGATTTCATGTAAATGTTGACCGCGGCTACGTCTCAAATGATTCATACGCTGGGTCCAATTTTGGCATACTCTCTCCAACATATCGGCCGGTATCTCACGAATAAATACCGTGCGATGGTTACAAATTTTTTTTGCGCAGAATAGAAGAGCTGGACTTGACTGACATGTGGTTTCAACAAGACGGTGCCACATGCCACACAGCACGCGAAACAATGGCCCAATTCAGAGGCGAGTTCGGTGAACAGTTTATTATTTGGGGCCGGTCCATTGGCCGCCTAGAAATATTGAAGAATATATTCTCTAAACTTTATGTGTTTTTTTTTTTTAAATCAAATCCGAAAGCTCTTAAAAAATTAACCCTTACAATAAAAACATGCCTTATTTTTTGATAAATGAAAAATTTTTCACTAAAGCTTTTTCAAAAAAAATACTGTGTTGGATTTTTGTTGAAGAATTGCATCAGAGGTCAAGTGGAAATTCAGCATTATCTCCAATGGAGATCCAACACCTAAATAAAATACTGGGTTGGAGTTTGCTTGGAGAATCGTCTCAGAAGTCAAGTGGAGATCCAGCTTAATCTCCACTGGAGAACTAACGTCCATTTTCTTGGAGAATGGCATAGATCTCATGTGGATGTGAAGTGGAGCTCCAACGTTGGGGGTTGGAGAAAAAGACTGGAGAAACACTTGAGCTCAAACCTTTCACCAACTTTAATGTTTGTTGGGATATTATTAGATTTATTGATTGAATTTGTATTGTAATATCGTAAAAGTATTTAAAAAAATGTGCATTTGTATAAGTGAGAGTCTTGTATACAATAAATAATTAAAACAAAAAAATGTTTTTGTTTTTATTCAACATCATCTTTGTTTATTTCATCATACCATGCAATAATTCTGTAACGTTTCAGAAACGTTTCAAACGAAATCAAAAAGCGGACATTGGCACCTTGCAGAAAGCTTTCTGAAATGTTTCTGTAATATTTTAGAACCAACGCTGAAATATTTCTTCAACGTTTCAACAACACATTATTAAATGTTTCTGTTACATTTCAGAAATGTTTCAAATGAAAGCAAAAAAGCGGACATTTAGACATTGTATAAAGCTTTCTGAAGTGAATATGAAAGCTTTCTGAAACTATATAAGATTTCATGTGAAAGATTTCTGAAAGGTTTCCAAAAGGTTACATGCCGAGTGTCATATGTTTATGTCATACTTTTTTTTTGTCAAAACTTGAAGTGGACAAATTCTGTGAAGACATTTCAATACTGAAAATGAATTTGAACAGGAAACAAACAAAAAGCTTTCTCGTATAGAATGCCTTAACATAATTAAATAAGTTGGAGTTAAAAATTGAAGAAGCAAAAAAAATGACAAGAAAGGAACGAAGATTTTGGTTGAATCCATTTTAAGAAAAAAGACGCGCGTATGACATTGAAGCTCATGTTTGAAAGGATGTTATGTGGGAGGAAGGCAGTGATTTTAAAAATTTTTGTCGCATAGCTATTGACACCTTTGAAACTCTTTTTATAATGATAAGATAAAGACACAAATTTGTGCGCAAGAGTATTAATTAAAGAATCTTGTAGGTTGATTCGGCAATAAAAAAAGAATACCCAAATGAGGTACGCAATTAGCGCAAAGGTAAGGCTAGCAATAACTTTGGGATCTATTGCTACAGGCGACTCGTATCGGTCATTGGAGTGCCTAACACACGAGTCGCGGAAGACAATTAGTATTTTCATACCAGAATT
The DNA here is from genome assembly GCA_963662105.1 of Meiosimyza platycephala. Lineage (NCBI taxonomy): Eukaryota > Metazoa > Arthropoda > Insecta > Diptera > Lauxaniidae > Meiosimyza > Meiosimyza platycephala. Next base: position 62,655,816 of record OY759211.1, on the reverse strand, counting down.
ATTATCTGCAATTTATAATAGCTTAAACACATACGAAGGTAGTGCTTTTGTATAAGTTTTTTTCACCGGGGTCAAAACATTAACTTTAGTTTAATTTTTCATGTTCCTGCAACCCGAAACGAGTAGTTTCAAATTACCAAATAATTTGATTTACTGTGGATTTTTCCTCATATTTAGGTGCACTTGACGGGAAACATATTATAGTAGAATAATGTCACCCCCACATTCTGACTCTGGATTCTTTAGCGTCGTTCTTTTGGCACCAGATAGCCGAGCAGGGTTGGTTGTTGAAACGGCTTTTGACAGACTAGTTTCTAGGTTCCGAATAATTCACAGTCCAATCGAAGTTTCACTTAATAATTGTGACCTCGTTATAAAAACTTGTTGTGTTCTCCACAATTACTATCTAACAAAGAATCCAATCGCAGTGTCCTCCAACGTAGAAGAAACCTACAATTGGAGCCTTCCGGTAGCAATTATTCTATTTTTTTTTTTTTAATTTGAATTTTATTTGAATTTTAGTACTACAAGATATCTCTTATTATTAGCACTAGCATTATAATGATATATTACATAGATGTTAAAAAAATTATACAACATAAAAAAAGATACATGAAGCTAAGAGGCAAGACTACATGAGTGACAGATGGGTAGTGAGTTTGTTTTTAAATTGCGTTGCGTTGCTGATTATTTGGATATGGTGAGGAAGTGAGTTCTAAAGACGGGTAGTATGTACAAAAAAACTGACGTCTTGATGTAAGATATGTATATTTCGGTAAAACGAGGTTCTTACCGCGGTTAGACCGTGAAAATTTTAATTTTTCAAAAAGATAATGAGGCTCAGAAGTGAATACGATCTTGTGTAGCATGATTAATGCTCTTAAATTAAAAAGATTGTCAAAGGTCATGTGAAAAATTTTCTTAGCGTGTTGTGAAATATGGTCATACCTTTTGAGACCAAAAACATATCGAGCGATATTATTGTATACCATATTCAATTTTTGTTTGCTTACAGCATCACAGTTTCCGAAGATTTCGCAACCATATAAAAGTGTTGGAACAAGATACGCTTTAGCGAGTAGCATTCTCATTTCTAAAGGAGTAAAATATTGGGTGACCCAGAGAGATCGCAACATTCCATATACCTTCCTAATAGAAATGTTTATGTGATTTGCCCAGGTTAACTCACTGTTAAAAGTAATAACCAGATTTTTTGCCGTAGGTACTATTTCAATGTTTAAGCCATTAAGCACTATGTCTGGATAGCTTTCTATATTGCGAGGTTTTTTATGAATTACCAGGCATTTTGATTTATTGGGGTTTATACACAATCCATTAAGTCTCGCCCACTTTTGCACACGATCAAGATCTTCATTAAGCTTGGTAGCACAGCAATTTAAATCATTGGGGGAGCAGCTTATAAGTAATTGAACATCATCGGCGTACATTTGGATATTACAATGTTGAAGGACGTTGGGCAAATCATTAATGTACGTAGAAAATAGCAAAGGTCCGAGGATTGAACACTATGTCACACCTCTATTGACAAACAAGAAATTCGAAGATATAGAGTTTACATTAATTGATTGTGATCTGAGGTAGCAAGCTAGCAGATTAGTTGCTGATATAGAACAGTTTAGTACAAAGTACTTGGTGATTAACTGTGTCAAAAGCTTTAGAGTGATCAAGCAACACCAAAAACGTGAATTTGTTAAGATCGAAATTGGTTCTCAAATAGTTACTCATTTGATTGTGCATCACAATTTCAAAAACTTTTGACATATATGGCAAGATTGCAATGGGACGGAAATCATTGCCTGCTTTTGGGACAGGTATGATTCTTGCTTTCTTCCAATCAGCAGGAAATCTGGATGAAACAACTTAGGAAGCAGGGCTTTAATAAATACAGGGTGCATATTGTCAAGACCAATTGCATTTGATTTAATTGCGAGGAAACCTTGCAACACATCGGCTTGGTCAGCACAAGCAAAATTAAATTTACTGAAGTTGTGAATTACCGCGTGACAGCAAAGTTGTTATTTGGAAGAGGCAATGGAAAGTTTATGAATTTTCTGTTTAAATAATTTAAATCAATATAATCCGGCGTTCGTGCAGTATCTTCCTCAATACCTGTTCGGCGAATCAGACTCCATTTTTTCTTACTATTTAGAGCCGACTTAAATTTATCACCAAAAATATTGCAAAAACAAAATTTAGGTGGCTATAAATACTCTTGTCGATACAGAAAGAATTTATGTAAATATGCAATCACTGATGGAGATGTTGCTTTCCAATGGACAAAAATTCGAAAATCTTTTAAATAAAATTATATATTTTTAGATAATGCAATGATTTGCATCTTCGCATAGTTTGCTTCAAACAAAACTAATTTCTTCAGTGTATGATTCTGAAGAAAAAGAAGTGGACGGCACAGCTATTTCATATGAATCTTTTGGTGCTGCAACTCAGATACTGCGTGTTTGGTTAAAATTTGGTGTACTACAGCATGCCGCTAATGGCCGCAGGTTATGCAGTTGCAATTCAGTGCTGATTCCATAAGCTGCAAAGCATTCGCTAGTTCAGTTGGAAGAGGATTCGCAACAGCAAACTTTACTATGGCGTCTATAGCGTTATCAAGTTTCTTGCAATCAGCTTCAACCGTCTCGATTCGTTTACGTTTAGAAACTCTTCTCTCCCTTTGATCGATTGCTATTTCAGCTGGTTTTTTCCCCTTAGGAATTCGGATCAGCTCTAAACTCACTGGCTTGCTCCAAGCTTACACTGCCACTACTGATCTGTAAAATAATTTTGAAAAATTACTATCAAACCTTGTTAATAATAAAATTGTAAAATACAAACTTCTTCGAAATTAGTGCACCGTCTCTGCAGTAATATTACTCCATCAGGGAATCCAAATTCGTTAAAATAAAAATGGTTTGGTTCGTTAACCTCACTGGACGAACTACTTCCTTTGGAAACATCAACTTTATTTCAGCAACATAGTTGGAGCGCAGGTACTTTTTTTTTTTGGGCTTCATTTGCCGACAAATTAAATTTTTGGGCAATTTCTTACCACGCTTTTCTTTTTAACTCCGTTCTTTTATAAGACTCGCTTTTAAAGTTCCACAAGCACTCGTATTCGCGATAAAAGTTTATTAAATTAATCGTGTTATTGCGATTTAATTTTATTTGAGCCATTGCGTATAGATCAACAAACAATCGTATTAAAAATTTTTGAATTCAATTGACATGAAATAAATTTTTGAATTGAATTTGACGTTGAATATCAAATTTGTTGCAAACCGAAGATAGCGTAGCTGACAAGATACAATATTTAACTTTTGGGTCAGAATACGTGAAACCGACATGCTTGAAATGGTTTTCTAAATTTTTTACATAAATAATTTGCTGCAAGTGGTAGAAATTAGTGTACGGAAAGATTTGTAAAAAATTTTATTTTTGCAATAGTTATTGCCAGTTAAAATTTTCATTAGCTTTTTTTTTAAAAATGATATAAGTTGTGAACAGCTTGACTGATCATGACGAAATTTTTTAACTTCGGTAGGTAATAAACTTATATATTAAAAAAAAAAAAATTTGTAAAACTTTTGCATTTTTGTTGTTTATTAGGAAATTTTTTATTAGCAATTGAATTTTAATGATGTGCCCCGCCTCGAGAAAATCTGAAAAAAATTATAGAAAGGCATTGAACCCTCTCAAATAAAAATTCGTTAAAATAATCGTGGAGCCTCAATTATTATGGACGGTATAATTAATATAATGGTACCGCACAGACGAAAAAAATTTAAAATTTTTTATATTGTTTTGCAAAACAGTTTTTAATCAAATATTTATTACATTAATATTCAATAGAACTTATTACAATTTTTACAAAACATTATTTACATCATACTTATCCATGTTGGAAACTTCTCTACATTCGAATGCTTTGTTATCAAGCGGAATAAATGAATGATAGGACCGAGTTCCTCTGATTATTTTCGCTCTTTGAAAACGTTGGCGCAAAGCTGCTTCTTCTGTCTTGTGTTCATTTTCAAAACAGAATTCAAAAGAAATGTTGTCAAAATATTCTACGGCCCATTCGTACAAGGCACGAGACGTCGTTATTTGATTTTCATAGGGACGTTGCAGACTTGCGCGAGACGCTAGTCTTTTCATAGTCCCACCAACTCCATCACAAGTGCCTTTGCCATGCGAAGTTGCAAAAAAATGCCATTCGCATTTTATACCGAAATCAGATTCATAATGTAGCAAATTGGCAGGTGTGCTTTATTTTTATATTGAGCAGCGCAACCATCAGAGAAAAAATCTCTATTTAATGTTGACACATTCAAATTTTTTTTTTAAATGAGCTATCATTTTTTTATTGAAAAGGTGGACCGCGACGGTGTCATGATTGTTCGATTCCGAAATGATTACGAAACTTTCTTTCAATATTTTATCTTCAAGTTTGTTATACATGACATATGGGTGCAACGTAGCTTGATCGTTTGACCAGTGATACGACTGAACCGCGTCTTGAATTTTAAATGTAAAATTTTCTGCAAAATCCATAATAATAACGAACTCTCCTTCGTTCAATTTTTTTTTTTGTTTCCGTAAGATATTCGACCTGAGTATGAGCGATGAAATGATGTTTGTTGTACAAGGGAAACTCTGCTCCAATGTTTTTCCAGAAATCATCGAATCATCTGTCTTGTCAACAAGCTCGCACCTTAGAAAAAAAAAATAATTTAAACAAACACTTTTCGTTAATTATTTTCTAATAATATATGTAGATACTAGGGATGTTATGGATATCCGTATCCCTAACCGAAACCACCGGATATCCGAAAAAAAACACTATCCGTAACCGTAACCGAAACCGAAATAAAGATTTTTTAATATCCGTATCCGTAACCGAAATATCATATCCAGATATAAACAGTTTGTAACAATTTCGCTACAGCATAACTCTTCTGAGTTTACCCAATAATCGATTTTGTAAATCAACAAAATGTCATATTTTGTAAAAAGTCAAAATTCGCGTTTTCTTTTGTATTCCTTTCAAAATTAAAAGTAAAGCCTGCGTTTACTTTACTACGATTAAATATTTATTTTATTTTATTTATTTATTTATTGATTTTTTTTTGAATATCCTTAGGCTACAAGATAATATAGCTATTCTGAATTTGACAAGCTTAAGTCACAGCTACGTAATATTTAATAAAGTAAATTTGATAAATAATTATTAAAACTAAAAAACTAATTACAGTGGACCCCGGTTGGCTGAATTCCCTGGATTACTGGTCTTAAAAAAAACCCAATGAAATTTTCCTCATTTGAACTATGTATATAAATCCCCTGTTAAATGATTCCCGCTTATTTGATTTCCCCTTTTAAATAATCAAGAAAAATGTTTTCCAAGTTAAAAATACATGTAAAAGTCCCCTTTTAAAAGATCAACAATGTTAAAAGCAACATTGAAAAAAAGTACAATAATGAAAGATTGACAGTTTAAAATCGTTTGATGACAGTAGCGATCTTTCATTGTTTAATAGGTGTCTATATGACTTTATATTGGAGTCTTTATGACTTTATATTGGAGTCAAAAATGTTGTTTCTTGATACTCTCAAGTTTCAGAGGATGCACAATTCAAAATTTGAAAAAAAAAATTTTTTTAATATTAATTTTTTTTTTGCATTCTTTTATTTATTGGATCTCTTTACATTGTAAGGACTAACAATAAGTTGATACTAATTGGACAAATTTTTTTTTTCTTAATATTTATTCAAATCAAGTTTTGCTTGTAAAAAATTTATTATCAAGCTAAAACTCTAAATTTTTACTTTAAGTAACACAAAAATGGTCCACCTTTGTAACCCAAAAATAAACAAGCACGTATCTATCATAGTGTAACAAATACATACGAAAACATGCTATTTTTCATTCAATTTCACAAAACAAGATTTTTTCAATCTCTAGTAGCGACCTCTAGTTTTGTATGAAAACAATTATTCTTTGTTCCAAAATTCATGTTTTTAAATGGTCTTTCATTGTGTGGGGTGCGTCATTAAATTCTAAGGTATGATGGTATTTCGAAACACCCTAATACATATGTATGTACTTTTTTTGTGAAATGCTACACATACCTGAATTTATTGTTAATTTTATTCAAAGTTGAATTGAAGTTCCTTTTACTTAAAAAGTTATTTACATTTTTATGTTCGTATAGTTAAAAAAAAAATAAAACTTTTTAATTAAAACTGAGCGATATTTATTTAATTTTCTCTGATTATTATTTTGTGCTCTTGAGGTGGGGTAGTCATACGTGCTGATTCTATCAGTACATGTACTGATTTTTACTAATTTTCTTTAAAAATACTGAATCAGTACGCAAATGTACTGATTTTTAGCAATTGGTACTGGTTTGTACTGATTTTAAGATTTTATTTGAATTGCTAAATAATATTTTCATTTAATATTTAATTATTACTAGTAGCATGCCTAGGAGTCTGTAAAATGGTCCTTGTTTTTTAGCATATGTATTTAATTCATTTTGTTATTTTCCTAGGGCATTGTGCCATCCAAAAAGTTCTGACTTTTTTTTTAGTAAATAAAATCATTTAATGAGGTAAAAAATTTTGTACTGATTTTTTGCGTTGAATGTACTTGAATGTACTGATTTTGCGTTTCAAAAATCTGACAATCCTATCTTGAGGTAAGGTCAGTAAAAAAAATATTTTTTTCTTCGCTTAATTAACTAAGTCGATTAATTATCCGGGATTCTTTTAAATGATCCGTTGGATCAAATAAGCGGGCCCCTCTTTATTGATTCCCCGGTTAATAAATCCAAATTTTTTGCGCAGTTAAAAGATCAATTAAGCGGGGTCCACTGTATAGAACTAATACAGATAATACAATGAAAATTTTACAAAATATAATAAAATAAAAAGTTTTGGGCAAGCTAATACTAAAAAAAAAAACAATAAAAATATTTTAGTGAGTTCCTTCGCAAAAATGTTTGAAAATATAAAACTTGAACTGTTTTGCGTTACTTAAATTAAGTAATCGTGTTGGTAACGCATTCCAAAGATGAATTGCATGAACATAAAATTGTCGATCCGATATTAAAAACTTTTTAAGACATTTGGTAGGTCATTCACATACATTACAAAAATCAAAGGCCCTAACACAGACCCTTAAGGAACGCCTTTAGGCACTGGCAGGAAATTAGAAATGAAACCTTCTACACTTACTGCTTGCGTCCTGTCTGTAAGATATGATTTTAAGAGATCTATTGCTGTTTTTGAAAAATTGAATTGATTTTTAAGCTTAGAAAATAGAATTGCATGATTGACAGAATCGAACGCCTTCGAGTGATCTAAAAGTGTTAGGATAGATGCCTTATTCGTATCCAATTATTTCATATAATTGGTGTGAAACCTAAAACGAGCAAGGTTTGGAAATATTTCACTGAAATTTATAGTGATTTAGCAAAGTGCAAGCAGTGTGAAAAAAATTTTCACATAAAGGTTGCGGGACCAGTTCAATAGTGGGATCACTACCACTTCCTTTAAGTCCACCAAAATATCCGTATCCGAAACCGAAATAAAATTATATCCTTATCCGTATCCGAAACCGATACAAAAATATTTAAACATTCGTATCCGTAACCGAATCCGAAACTTCATATCCATAACATCCCTAGTAGATACCTATCAGTGCATGTCCACTGTTTGTATTCGATTTGTAGGCTTTTGGAATTCCTGTAACGTTGTATGAGGTTTTCTTCAAATCCTAGGCAACGATCACAATATAGAAAATGGCATGATTGGCTCGGTTCCGAACACATGATCTTTTGCACTAAGTCCGCAATCAACAATTTTTCATGGATGCCAGTTGCTTCGAGAGCGTTATTAAATCCATGCACTTTTAGTTTCATATTTTGATGGATTTTACAGACGCAAACGCTATGACTCCCGCTACTTCCAACAACAACACAATAGGCTGGTCTCAATTTGACAAACTGAGAAACACTAATCTTCACATCGGGGTTATTGAGATAAAATTGTTGATGTAATTTTTCAAGATTGCCAAGGAGTACTTGTTTTTGGACACGTTCTGTTTCTGTTCCTTGGTCTGTAAGTCTTCTGATCGTAATGCAATCTTTTTGTCCTGGCATTTTTCCGACTCGTAAAACTCTAGGACTTTCTCTTTCACATCAGTAGACATCAAACGACCAACTTTTTTTTGGGACTGAACCACATCCTGACGTCTGACGTAGTTGCACCGCCGTTTTGGCCATGTGTCTAGTAACGCCTAGCTCTCGATGTAATTTAGAAACTGGCCATTCGATGGGTGCAGATGTCAGCAACTGTATCTTTGAACGTCTCTCGGAAACTTTCGATAGAGCAGTTTTTAATTCGACACTTACGAGATCATTAACTGCTGAATTGCTTGCAATTGAAGAACTACGTAGATCACTTACATCAGGGAAAAATTCATCTACACGAGAAAAAAGGAAAGCAATTTGAAAGCATGATAACAAAAAAATAGCCAATAGCTATATAACAAATTACCATCAGAATCGGAATCTGAACTCAAGATGGCCTCCGACTCTAATTCAGCATGCTTTTCAGGTTTTGAAAGCACCACGATATCCTGTTTTTTACATATTGCAAATCTGCAGGTGCTGCACAAAAATTTGCCTTCCAAATTTTTGAACTGAGGTCTCTATTTCTCTGTCACTTTACGTACTCCGATACTAACCCGATTATGTATTTCTTTCAAAAGAGGATTACAACAACGTTTTTTATTTCTGGCCGACATTGAACAAATTTACACTTTGAGTAGACTAGAGAAGTTGATGTAACACTCACTTTAATATAAATCTACACTACACTCATTCAAACTTTAACACGTCTTGACATAAAGAGATGTCAATAAAAAAATGATTGCTCATTTAAAAGAAATGTAGAGAAGTTTCCAAAATGGATAAGTGTGGTGCACATTATGTATTGTAAAAATTGTTATAAATTCTATTGAATATTAATGTAATAAATATTTGATTAAAAACTATTTTGCAAAACAATATAAAAAATTTTAAATTTTAAATTATTTTCGTCTGTGCGGTACCATTATAATAATTATACAGTGCATAATAATTGATGCTCCACGATTTTTTTAACGATTTCTTATTTGATAGGGTTCAATGCATTTCTATAATTTTTTTCAGATTTTCTCGATGCGGGGCACATCATTAAAATTGAATTATTAATAAAAAATTTGCTAATAAACAAAAAAAATGCAAAAGTTTTGCAAATTTTTTTTTTTATATATAAGTTTAACATATTACCTACCCCAGTTACAAAATTTCGTCACGATCAGTCAAGCTGTTCACAACTTATATCCAGACTTGTGCGTAATCAATTACATTTGGTAATTAATTATTCATGCAATTGCAATTACGTGTAATTTGTAATTGAAATTTTTCAATTACAATTATATATTATAGTAATTGAAAATTACGAAAATATTTCAATTACAATTACTTATAGTTGTAATTGAAATATTTTCAGTTCAAAATACTGTAATCCAAAATATGTAGTTGAAAAGCAAAGTAATTGAACGAAATTTGTAATGGATTACTTTTAGTTGTAAATTCCAATTTTTCAAGTAATCAATTACAAGATATACAAACACAAATGCATAAATACATATCCATAGATACACATATGGGTATTTCTACAGCTACGGACGTGACAAAGTCCAAAGAAATCTTTGTTGGCTCATTGTGTAGTACTAGGAGAGGACTATATTTAGGAAAAATAACAGGCTCGATCGAGCATGCTGTTCCAGGATATTAGTTCACTCGTTTAGTCCATACACAATACGTACCTATATTAAATATAGAACAGAATAAGCATAATGTTACATTCGATATGTTGCTGTTGTTTGCGTTTAAGCAAACTGTAATAAGGTCATTTATACATGTCCAACAAACATTAAACTTAGTGAAAGGCTGGAGCTAAAGCTCTTCCTTTATATTCCCATATAAAGCATATGCAATAACATAAATATTTTTTGTGAATTTTATCGCTTAAAAGAATATTTTAATAAATGTAATTGCTGAAAAATGTGTGATTAATTACATTTTCGTTTCAAATTACTTGGCAAAAGTAATAGATTACAGCTTTCTAAAAGATTACATTTGCATGCATTACTAATCCAATTACAAAAGTAATTAGAATTTCATGTAATTGTTGTTTTAAATTAGATGTAATTGAAATTAATGTAATTGAAAAATTTCAATTCCAATTACTTTTAATTTATTTTTTGAATTAAAAGTAATGATTTCTTGTAATTGTAATTGAAAGAAATGTAATTCAAAAATACCCAAGTCTGCTTATATAATTTTTAAAAAAAGCTAATGAAAATTTTAATTGGCAATAACTATTGCAAAAATAAAATTTTTTATAAATCTTTCCGTACACTAATTTCTACCACTTGCAGCAAATGATTTATGCAAAAAATTTAGAAAACCATTTCAAGCATGTCGGTTTCACGTATTCTGACCCGTTTCTATTTTGACATATTTGTGTTATAACATATTGTGTCTACATTTGTAAGACATGGTAAGACATTAACATAGACTTCCAGTTTCCTTATTTTCTTCTGCAGATGCCCAGAATTACATAAATAATATTATTTTCCTTAACGCAGTTCTACCATCTAGCAAGACCATGCCTCCGATGGAAAGACCAAGCCGAGGAAACCCTATCCACGCTTGGTGTGACTGATTGGAGAAGGCGCGCGCGAAGTAGAGGCGCCTGGAGAGAGCTTTTGAGGTCGGCCGTAACCCGGTAACGGGTTGTTATGGCCACCCAAGTAAGTAAGTAAGTTCTACCATCTACAGCCAGATTTTAAGATGATTCGGGAAAACGTAATATCAGAGAAACTATAGTGGATTCTCAGAAAAGTTTAGTTTTGCGATAGGTAATATTATTAATAAGTAATACTCAGGTGGGTTGACAATGCAGTCTATTCGGATATAATTTTTTTAAATAAAAATTAATAATCTAATTATCCCAAAATCCCAAAAGCTAATCTTCTATTTTGACATTTAAAAGACGACCATTCAATATCAACTTAACTTCTCAAGCATCGATGTGCATAATTCAAATTTTTTTTCAATGTTTGTAAACATATTATATATGACCTATTATCCCGCACTTTACTTGATAAAACCGCGCGTCAAAGTGGGAATTTGGGTCCTTTTTGGTGGTTGTTGGCCATTTGGGGGGTGCGGGCAAGTCGGTGTGAAGATGTAGCTCCACCATCGTGCTCAGTATCCTCGAATACAGGAGGTGACGTCGGTTTTCTCGTTTACACCAAAAAAAATTGTTCACCCTGTATAGGGTGATTTTTGGCTATTTAGGGGGTGTGGCATACTCGAAAAAAAATTTGAACACCACTATCGTGTTCAGCATCTTCGAAAATGGGGGTGACAAATATTATACCGGTGGGGAATATGCGATTCCCCAATTTTGGGGGCGGCTTTTGGTCTTTTTGGGGGGTGTGGCACACTTCAAAAAAAAATTTCAATACCGCCATAGTGTTACGGGGGGAGGAAGTGGTATTGGTATTGCCATCATTGCTGCTGCCAGTTTCAAGCTTGGGGGTGTCAACGATGAGTCCCATTTTGCGGAACTCCGCTTGAATTTTTTTTTCTTTTCATTCCGCAAAACTTTGAATGGAGAATTTTTTATGGTGTCCTTTCCACCAAAATCCAGTTCATACGAGATCTTAAATATGTGCTCCATAAAGCGAATTTTGGCATGATGAGCCATCGCAGCCCCATTTGCAGATCAGCTGTAAATCTCCACTGTAGAGCTTGATAACCATACTTTGCAGTAATCGCTCAGCAGTATGGTCCAAGAAAGCTTGCAATTTAACCTCTGCTAATATTTCTGTGATATTGATTTCATTCATTTGAGGCATGCAACGGTTTTTCACAGTTTTGATGACATCATATGTTGGGTAGCAGTTTAAACAGATCCCCATTATAGAAGTCTTACCTCTTTATATTGATGCTGTGTCATCTTAGCATTAATGAAGAGCGCTAATGCTGAATCGGGAGATAAGCATTTGGTGCCATTGTCCTTCTCCTGTATTTGCTGAGGTGTAGGGAAGGCATTCAATACCCTTCTTTGACGATTTGGGCTAGCCTTTGATGCATGATCAACAATTTTAGCTTCGAAAAGCTTTCGTGCGGAGTATAATTGCAGCAAATAGGCTTTTTTGATAACAACTTTGCCAGAAGTTTCCGAGATCTTCAGAAGTTTTCTTCTTTGAGAGCGGTCTGAACTCTCATGGAAAGGCTTCGTAGGACTTCCACTTTTGGTTTGTTGTACGTCCTCATCTTCATGATCGATATCAGAATCACTTTGCTCGTCTAATTCATACTCGTATTTGTTTAAGTCTGCTTGAGCTTCGAGTGATCGCAGAGCTTAAGGCGCTTTTTTACGCTGTCTACTATATGTGTTACATTCTTTAATATAATTTCCATAGTATTGTGGCTAACAATATTGTCGCCAATTATAACTGCGACTATGTATATTATCATTTTCTAAATTGTTTTCCAGAAGCAAATAAGCAACAAATTCGTACGTGACACTTTCTATTGCTGTAATGATTGCGCGTGAGTTTTTTTGTGTGAAATACTTTGCCTATGCGGGTGTTTGGCTTTATATGCAAAAACTTGCTACAATTTGATTGAAATCAATGTCATAACAAAAAGTTTTCTATAAAGGATTATGAACAGATGTGCACAAAAAGGGTTCTACCTAGGATCCTATTCAGATATCTACCTGTGGCGATACCTGCGATGGAATTCATCAAATGTATGATTAAGTGGAATTTTGTCAATAAAAAGGGATAATTAATATGTTGAAATAGAAATATGAACGCTGCAGCAAAATAAATACAATTGTTTTACGGCAGTGCCATATAAATTCAGGTCAGTTCATATAAGATGCCTACCTATTTTTGAAAAAAGTGTTCTACTGGCGGGACGGGTATAGTATGTTTGGGAAAAAGTTTCTAGATACTTCTAGCTAGCTAAAAAACTTAATAAAAATACGCCGACTGTCGGCCAGTAGTTATCTCTGAATTAGTGCAAAAAATTTAAGTTTACAAAAAAAAGTCCCCAAAAATATTAGATAGCATACATAGCATAGTATATTGTAACAGCATTTCAACTTATTAAAAAGTTATTTTATTAATCTTCATTTAAAAAAAGATTAGTGTAAAAATATTGTTCCGTTCAAAAGTGACACAGCTCCAAAGTTGAAAAAAATTCGTAACAAATAAAAATATACAAAAAAAAAAGGGAATGGAACTTTCAATTGGCACGCCTATTAATATGTTCCCGCCCACCTACGAACCTGAAAATTTTTCTTTATTAAAGTACGCGTAACAAAACTGCATCATTAGATTTTTGCTGCAGTGAAATGTGAAAAATGATTTATGGCCACCGAATTTCTAAGATCCTCCACTGTGCGACGATTTAACAAAGCTATGGCAAACAAGAAATGACAATATGAGATGGCAGGTGGCGCATTGTGTGCTTAATGTAAGTACACTTTGTACACCTCACGGATAGAACCTCTCATGGCTCAAGGGTTAAGAGCGGCTGTCCAAATATAATTGATGGAATGGTAGGTGACTTAAAAAGATAAGGCATTAAAATGAAACCACCAGTTACTCCACTCTTTACTATAAGTATAGTTTTGACACATTTGGCTTTACTAGAGTGAAGTCTCTTGTTATATGATAGAGGAGAGGTTGACTTCCTAAACCTCTATGCATAATGTATTAATGCGGGACAAATACCGTACAAATCAATGACAGCACTGCAAAGTGTAAACATTGTAAACGAGAACTAGGCAACATTGTTAACATTTAAGAATGTATGTTTGCCTTGCATCAATGACTTTAAACCATAATGATAGCCATCAGTTTCCACAACAACCTCCACTTTTTTTCAGGTTAACGCAATTGACTTCACTTGGTAATTGCTTGTAAAGCTTCGCGTAGCTTCATAATTTCTTCCAATTTTTCTTTTTCAATTTTCAGCGTTTCTTTTTCACAATTTAGGATCTTTTCTAAAATCTTTTTATCTGATGCGTTTTCTTTCCTCAAAAAGACATCAACCCGAGAGCGCTTCCGTGGGGAAGGGGAAAAAGCATTCTCACTGCTGTTTACAACTAATTCCACTTCATTATCTTCGGAAGTTAAGTCTTCAAACAACCTTATCGAAGCATCGAGGTTGCATTTGGGTACGGATATGTCACTACGGGGTTCGTATATTTCGTCCAATGCTTCAAAAAACTCCCAAGTAGTTGCTTGACGTTGTGTTCCGCTTTTTGATGCGTTTGTACGTCACCATGAAATTTAAAAACTTCCGCGATATTTCATCGCGCGAAAATGGAACTGTTGAATTCACATTTTATGTTTTGCAGCACTCTTTCTCACGGAACTATTCTTTTTTTCGCTTGGAACGAAATTCTGGCTCCATCGTCAATCTTGTTGTCAAAAGTAGGTTTTTCCCACCATGTGTCCAGTTTTTATTACTGCAAGGACAATCATTCAATATAATTATGATTAAACCATTTAAATTAAATATTAATATGTAACATTAAATTAATAAATAAAAGATATAAAATAAATAACATACTGAAAACTTACATTTCTTCTTCAGCCGCCATTCTTGTTTTCGTATTGTACAGTAATTGCAGCGTCAAAGTTTGCACGGTTGCGTTAAGGAACAAGTGACGTTGTTTGACTACAAAGCAAAATGCTTTTAGGAAGTCAGCCAGTCTTATCTAATGACTATTCGAGTGAAATAGGTACATATTTGTCAGATATACTCACAAAAATTAGTAGAACTCTTGAATGTTTTAAGTACGAAAATTTAAATTTCAAATAAAGATGCCTGAGAGCAAAAAAAAAACGCTTTATATTGACCACAAATATCTTAGTGGTTAATGTGAATTAGTACTTTTTTCATTCAATGCATTTAGCTTTAGAGATCTTTTTATGCTAATTACAGTGAACAAAACAATTCTAACTTTCAAAGCGTTGTTCTCTCTGTGGCTGTCCCTTGAGCAATACTTCAAGTTACGTTGCAACCCCTTTAAATATTCATAAAGACTACTATTTGTTGTGGCAATGAGAAGTTAATTTACCCTATCTTCAAGGGTGCTCAAGCAAATCATAATGAAATTGCAAACATTTGAGAACACAGCTGAGATGTTCATTCAAACAATAGTGAAATTAAAAGGACATTATTCTTCAGTTACAAATTTCCAAATAGCGACAAAACTGCGCCACAGGGATGTTCCTCATCTTTAAAAACCTGTCAAAAACATGATTTGCTGAAATTATTCCCAAGTGTAAACGTGGCAAATTCAACACTTGTAGCAGCGATGTTTGTTCGCTCATTACATTTAACAGCAACTCGGCATCTTGTCAGCATCCCGCGTTAATAAAGGATTAAACCTTCGCGCAAAGTTTTAATTTTACAATTTCTTATGAAGCATTAACAATTCCCGAGAAAGTTTTATTATAAATCTGCAAAGGTTGGCTATAAATTCCACTTAAGGCAATGCGCTAGAATAATTGAGCATTACCTGGTGGACATTTCACTAACAACTAACAAAAAAAAAAAATAAAGTGTCATTGCCTATTATGTGAACAGAATATCTTTTATGTTAATGCTAATTTAATGCTGAGCTTTAATTACTTAATGATCAGCTATGTGGATGACCCACAGCTTGTCCTAGTGGCACAGTGAACCTAAATAAGCATTAATTATATTGCAAATGGTTATGTACAATCGATCACTTGTTGTCAGTGGCGTAACGTCTAAGCACGGCGCCAGGGCCAAAGATGCAATTTGCCGCCCCCTATCATACAACTTGAAAAACTTTTAGTTACTAAAAAAACAAAATTATCATAATCCTAGCATAACAAGATATATACACAAGACAAGAAGACGTTAATATAAAACTACGCTAATCGGAGCAAATGATCCTATGGCCCTATATCATTAAAATTTTTCTTAACTAAAACCGCCCTATGTTATTTTCTTTATATTTATCAAATATCAACTGAACTCTTTATTATAGTAATTATTTGTCAAAACTTATTTTTGTACCTGAAAACTTAACTTGAAATATCTTCTTTATATAAATTTGAAAGAAACATACGTAAAGACTTGAACAACGCAAACAGAAATTTTATCGACTCAATTTCGAAAATACCATGAAAATTTTCACAACGCAATTTGGGACGACGCAAATCGAGGCCTTAGGGATCGTTCAAGTATTACGTAACGCACTTAGGGGGGGTGGGGGGTTTCGAACAACGCGTTACGCTGCTAATTAAAAATCTCTTGTTTTATTTATTGCTATCGCAAACGCGACTAAAACATAACAAAAGTCGCTAAAATGACTTTCCAGTACATTGCGCAACATAATTGTGACTTTTAGGTAAACATGGTCACTTGGGTGATACCGTAACGTTTAATATGAGGGGGGAGGGGGGAGGGTAGAAATCTCCAAAATTTGCGTTACGTAATACTTGAACGGCCCCTTAATGTATGAAATTATAAAACCTCATGGAGATTCTGCACATTCAATTGACTAAACAAAAAACGCGCCCTTCTTCGCCCACAGCCCCACTTCGGTACGCTAATGCATGTCGTCAACTCAGAGTGTAAGTGTTCTTATTCGATATTGGAAAAAATTTTTATCATACTTAAGAAAACAACTACGTATTTCGGTTGGTCTATCAAAATTTGGCTACCTCATCCTTTTCCAACGATCTCAGTATGCATTATGCTCTAACTGCAGCTTTCAAAATAAAACTAGTTCAGGTGTTATCTTCGGCCAGGCCGTAACTGACTTGCCCTACACTGCATTGAAAGTATCTTTTAAATATATGTATGTTAAAAAGGCGTTCTAGAGGTAGAATAAGTCGAAAAAACATTTTAAATGTAAAGCAGGTTGAAACAGTAGAAAAGGACTGAAAAGTTGAAAAATATGGAAACCATTGAAGAAATGGAAAAAGTCGAAGAAATATGGAAAATGAGGCAAGCGGTTGAAAAACTCAAAAAAAAGTTACAAGAGGAAATGTTGAAACAGTTCAGCTAGTTTGGAATAATCTGATAACCCTAGAGTATTAGGGGAAGTTAGGAACAGTGTTGCCAGAAGGTTACGTTTCTTACATTTTATGTAAGTTTTCATAAATACATGTAACTTGTATTTAAAAAAAAAATGTTATGTATATACAATAGGGTGATTTAAATTTTTTTCTTTTTGTTTTTTTTTAAGGTGCTGTTGCTTAAAAAGTAAGTTGGTGATATGAAGAAAAATTTCACGAAAATTCAGCTCTGTACCTCAAATTTAAAAGGTGGCGCCGAAGCCTGTTAGTCTTACATGTAAATTGAATGGAAAATTTATTTTTTACTAAGAAGGTATCTGAATGAATAGGTAATTAATGTTGTTGGACTGAAGAAGGTATTTTTCGAAGTAAAGAATCTGGCCTCAGAATTGATCCATCATGTCTGAATTCTGAAATATTTGAGGTTAAGTAGATACCTAAAACATGATGTTTTTTTTGTCTACTGTCGAGGTCATGTATAAGATTCAAAGAAAGTTGACAAGGGACGTTCTTTTACAAACCGCACAAAATTCAGGAAATAAAACCTCGACTTCTCCAAATGCGATGAAAATTTTTTTTCTTGCATCTTCTAATAAATTCAGTTGACCTATGTTTTTTGTTTTTGCTGAAAAAAATTTTTTTTCGAAAATATCCACATATGAATTTTTGATAATTGGCTGGATTTTGTCAAATGTACTCATACTTGAAGTCTATTATCTCCAGTTCTACTGATCCGATCAATGTCAAATTTTTTTTATTTATCAGTCTATAGCGTTAGCTTCTGCAGTAAATTAAAAAAAAAATGTATACTGTCAACAAATGAAAAATAATAACAATTTAATTGTTTAAATAGTTTTAATTTGATGTTTCCCCAACTAGAATACATTGAAAAAAATAAAATTTTATTCCTTATTCTTTTATCTACAAAACCCAGTGTAGTCTCTGTTAGATCGGAAGTTATTAAATATTTTCCAGCGCAAGTCATGAATTCGAGAACAAATTTAAGTGTGCAGCGTGCGACGAGCCAAAACAAAGGAACGAGTACTTAACACTCGTTATTAAATTTTGATTCGTCGCAAGCATACTTCATGTATTTCAAAACAATTTTTTGTAAATAAGTCAATTGATACATTAATCTGGATTGCACAATCACCAAATCTGAACCCAATAGAATATTTGTGGTCGATTTTGGACAGGAAAATTTGAATAACGAGCCGCTGTAACATCCCCAACTTTTGAAATGACATGCAACAGCAATGGCCGGGAGACGTATAACTTTTTTTTGACCGATATATCATTACGAATTTGATACAAAGTGCTCCAAAAATACTTCGAGCTGTCATTCAAGACAAAAGTTATTTTTAAGGCTAATATTTTCATTAATGAAATTATATTTAAAAAACAATTAAGTTTATACATATGTACATACTTTCAATTGTCGTCGTGATTTATAGCAGACATTAGTTTAAGTAGAAAAAATTTTTTATTTTAAATATTATAAGATCATTATGAATTGGTTTTTTTCAATGTAGAGAAACAGTATATCAATAGATAAAGCAATGGTAATTCTTAATTTTTCTAAGTTTGTTGCAGCAAAATCGGACTAGTCGTTCTCGAGTTACTAACTTCAAATCGATATATCTCGATTCCTAGACGTGAACCAGCTTAACGCCGGGAGACGTATAACTTTTTTTTGACCGATATAACTCTTCCCGGTAGTCAGAACCACCGCCGATTTTGGCTGTCGCACAGTGTTATTGTCCATTTTTTTGTAGCTTTACCAAAATAAATGTGAGAAAGGTATGATTCGCCTTTGCCATATCATATAATATATGACAGGTAGCCTACTAGATAACGCGCAGGACCATGAATCGCCGGGACATGGGTTCGAGATTGACTTTTTTGCTATTTGGGAATTTTTTATAAGGATTTTCAACCAGTACTTTCGGAAGATTTCTGCGTACTCTAGTAGAGACGAAATACGTACAAAATATCATTCCGCCAAAACATTAAAACCTCCTCCAACCCCGTTCGCCACCACCGTCAAATACCATTTATTTTTTGAGTAAAATTTCGAGTGGGATCTGATGTTGCCGCGATTTATTGAGTTTGCAAAGTCTCTTAAGTCAATTGTCTCTGATTCTATTGTAATTTATTTGTACAATATATGTATGTATGCACATACATACATTCATGCATACATACATATGTATATACATACGTACATACATAATATTGAGTGTAAATAATTATGCATTTGCCTAAAACATTTCAATTCTGAGTGTTTCATATCACCATTCCGTTAATATAAAAAAAAGGTTTGCAAACGACTGCATAGGCAGGAGAATACATTATCCAATTTGTCATCAATTATGCAAAACTCCACAAGTCTACCGAACTCCTACCGCTATGATTCTGGTCAAACAAATACACTCAACGTGAAATTTCGCACAGAACTTTCTAATGTTCAGCAATTGAATTGTCGGAGCGGGGGAATGACATGCGAATGTTTTGACAAGAGTACAAATTGTACCACTAATTGGGTTATCCCTGCTTTATGTCTAACGTCGTGTGTGGGTTCCGATGGCCAACTGCACTGCATCAAGTGAGGGACGTTTGTTTGGTTTAGAATTGCATTCCATTTTCCAGCTGCTTAAATTCGGAGGTGTTAGAGGAAAGAAACTTAATTTGATTTATCTAGTTCCCCATTGAAACGCGCATATCCACTCCGCTGCAATGATATTTTGATGTGTTAATTTAAAATGGACAACTGAACATTTAAAATTCAAACATGGTAAGCCATAAACTTGCTCAACCCAGCGATCTAGGCGTACAAACAGACAGCCGTTGCACTCTTTATGATTAAAGGACGACAATTCAAAAGAAAAAAAAAACCTCCATTGAAAGATGCGTGTCACCATAAACCATAGCTTTAATTAGAATCGGTTTCGGTAAAATGTGCTGAGAAATACACAGAGTAAAAAAGTTTCAGAAATTTATATGAACATGTTGTGCGGGCCATACCAAGAGGGGTTTTTTGGATTTTTGATTTTTTTTTGAATAGCGTAGAAAAACAAATTTTACACATGCTAGGCTACGCCTTAGGCGTTTGTGACTTAGAGGACTTCCATTAATTACGTGAGCTAAAATAGGGGGGAGGGGGTCCGGCAAAATCTCATCAAGGGGGGGAGGGGGTCAAGGAAAATCTCACGTCAACTTTTTAATGCATAGAATTTACATTAAAAATTATAATTTAAATCTCACGGGAGGGAGGGGGGGTCCCGCCAGATTTCACCAAGGGGAGGGGGGGTCAAAATTTTCATTTCTTTCCCCTTAGCTAAGTTATCAGATATTCTGACGAAGAAAACTTGATAAAGTACAAGGAAGCGTAAAAGTTTCCACCCTAACAGGAGTTGCTCTAATTTTTGCTAATGTTATCATGACTTTGACATTGTTGTGAATTTAACAAAGGAAGAATACACGTAGATAAGCCGCATATACCCCGTTTATACCCTTCAATGTATTGTCAATGTTTTTAACAAATAATCGGTGTGTAGTTAAAGCTCGACATAAATTTCGTCATCGATTCCCTGATAATGTGGCACCAAGTTGGCATACATCTTGACATTTAGCCGTTCAAAAATGTCATTTTACAGGATTTAACTCTCCGAAAACAGGATTGATTACAGGATACACTTTTTTTCTTTTTTAAGCAGAATAGATAGTAATTGTTGCGTATGAATAACTATTTCTGCATTTAAATTTAATCAAGGTCTTCGTCCATGTATTCCTCGTCTGATTCGTTCAGTTCTTTTTCTTTGGTTTTCCTCATCATTTCCGGTTTTGTTTTTATCCAATTGTAAAAATCAATGCACGTAATCTTTAAATTGACCTTAGTGGTTAGAATGGCTTTCAAAGTTTCTACTTTTAACTGTGATTTTTCATCAGTTCACGTCTTGTTCATGGTAGCGAATACTCGTTCCACAAAGGCGGTCGTGCCGGGTACACAAAAAACATATTCCACTATTGCTGCCATTACTTTGTAATCGCAATTTTCAGTTTTCAAATGAGTAAAGTTTTCAACCCATCGTTTCGCAACGGACACAAAGTTCTCAAAACTTGGAAAATAATTGAGATGGAAATGGTAACTGGTTTTAGTAAGTCTGTTTTTTTGTAAAATTTCGATATTGAACATAAATTATTTTATTTTTAAATTTGCGGTCCCATAGGCCTATATTATAGAATCGGCTATGAAGAAAATTTTACCAAAATTTCAGCTTCCTAGATCAAACCTGCGAACTGCACAAACATTCAATTCCAACAAAAAAATACAGTGTATTCGAAAATACCAAAAATTACATCCATCGTATTTTAACGCAATCTTCTAAATATTTGTTGACTCAGAAAGCTGATAAACTTACAAAATATTATCTTCAAAAAAAAAAAAAAAATTAATTTAACCTGTTTTATGTTCGTTCCAATGGGATAAGTCCCGTTGGTGCTAAATTTATTATTAAATATGTAAATATTAATATGTACCAGGGTTCACCCACTGGTTGAAATTTAACCACTATCATCGCTTCAAAATATAGAATCATGGTATGTATCATGATTCCCTATCCCTAACCCTGTCTTCCGTTAGGGTTCAATCTATATTCATGCTAAATTTCATCAAAATCGGTCCATTAGCTTAGCTGTGAAAGGGGCGTGGCACTTTCTACTTAAAAATAAATACTTTTCCTAATGGATCAATCTATCTCAGTACCAAACTTCATCCAAAATCGGTGTAACAGCTCAGCCGTGGCAACGTTTTTTCCCATTGGGAGCAGTGTCGCGCTCACTAAAAGATTAGAGAGTCTTAAATACCCTTCCTTGAGTACCATGAACTTATAAATGGAAGTAAATTAAAGAGATCGTTTTTCTTTTTTGAGTTGCTTTTGTACCAGTCGTGGATGACGTATTTGAGCATCAGCTATTTTCTTTTCTTTTCTTTTCTTTTCTTTTCTTTTCTTTTCTTTTCTTTTCTTTTCTTTTCTTTTCTTTTCTTTTCTTTTCTTTTCTTTTCTTTTCTTTTCTTTTCTTTTCTTTTCTTTTCTTTTCTTTTCTTTTCTTTTCTTTTCTTTTCTTTTCTTTTCTTTTCTTTTCTTTTCTTTTCTTTTCTTTTCTTTTCTTTTCTTTTCTTTTCTTTTCTTTTCTTTTCTTTTCTTTTCTTTTCTTTTCTTTTCTTTTCTTTTCTTTTCTTTTCTTTTCTTTTCTTTGTTCTACATCGCATTCCATGTGCGTATTTCCAGGTTATAATAAAAAAATTCGCTGATGGTACATAACTAAATACCAATTTTTCTGAGAAATACTTTTTTGAAATGTCAGTGGTACCTTTGCCTTGCATCTGCTGTGACAATTAAGCACCAGAGGACTAAATTTTCTATTCGGCACAACATTTCCCATTACATTTACGCACAAAATTTTTTCCCTGATTTCATCTTCCGCGAATAAGCTCTTTGAGACGTGGTCGGGGCTTCATTGAGAAGTTCATATTCTTCTATATCATTACTATTCCCAGGATCGTCGAAAATTGAAGGATTATAGTTAGGATCTTGGACGAAGATATCACTGTCAAAAACGAGAACTTTGTGATGAGCTGACCTGTATTTTCTACAAAAACTGAGAGCACAATATGCTGAAAATGATATATCATTTTCATTCGTCGCTTATGTTGACATCGGTGTCTTGAAAACGTCCTAACAAGAAATGAGTTAATAGCTTTTGTAATGACTTATCTTTAACTTGGCTTTTAAACCAACTCTCTTGTTTATCATAAATAATTTTGGAAAATGTGCAAAAACAGTTTAAGTCATTATTTGTTTCCATCCATTTTATTTTCTCGTATAAGAAACTACGTCCAGTTATTGCCTGCCCAATCCCAGAACCCTTGATATCGTTTGTCAATAGTTTTGTTTTTATTGATGGAATCTCTCTTCGTGCTCATTATTAACGTTTCACCTTTAAAGAAACGACGATGCACCTCACAGTAAAACCCAGTAAAAGTAACAACATCAACAAGAACCGAAGTTACCAACGATAATATTGAACGGACACGTTCAAAAACTATTACACCCGGAAATCAGCAGTCCACTACAAGACACAACGGTAATAGCAACAGTACCAGTAGCTCCATTGGTAAAAACAACAAACCCATCAACAGCAGCGTCAACAACAGCATAAAGCACAGCAACAAAAAAAACAAACTCAAATTCATCACAGCAGATCTTATTGCAGCATAAAAGTTCACAACAGCAGATCACAACAGCCACAATCGGTGACACCAAGACAGCAACAACAGCAGGATAAGTATTTAGTTTTTTAAAAAGAATGTCAAACGATAGGGAGGGAAGAAACTTAACGTTTGCATCTCGTAGGCACTACACTACACGTAGGTATACAACATTGTTAGGTACACATTAAAAGTTTACACATACACTTAAATTTCAATAAGAATCATCACATCGTACCCCTCCTCACTCTACACAAACCCCAACCCATTCCACCCACTCCTCCCACCATGGAGACGGAGACACACTACAACCACTTCAATTATCCTCGGAAATCAATGCCACTTCGGTTGAATTATCCCAATTCTGGACCAATTGTCCAGAAGCATAGTTTATCCAAGCGGATATGCAATTCAACACAAAAAGCATTACAACAGACAAAACAAAATTCGAATACTTAATCACTGCACTTCCACAAGACGGAATAGTCAGTCTTAGACTTCATACAGAAACCTCCAATGGATAATCTGTATGAAGGACTAAAACAAGTTCTTATTGAACGTCACTGAGATTATTGATTATTTTCTGACACTGAGATTGGTGACCTAAAACCATCTCAGTTCTACGGATCACTACTTCTTTTAGCTGGTTCTTCGGTAGATCCAAAATTTCTACGAAAATTATGGATCAGAAAATTACTGAAGAGCCTAAAGACTGCTTTGACAAGTGCAAATAATAACGAATTGAATGAACTCCTGAACTCCAGGAAATTATTTCCGAAAACGAAATTTCCGAAAACGAAATTTCCGAAATACACAAAAGTTCAAATTTGCCAAATCACACATACACGATTTTTCAATAAACTTAGTTCTAAACGGATTAGACTTCATTTTCGTATGCTTAGACGACATTCTTATTGCCAGCGAAACAGAAGAACAACATTTACAACATCTTACACAAGTTTTCACATGGCTCAATAGTTACGGACCCAACATCCGAAGTATACCCAATAATAGATACTGATACCACCGCAATTGTTGAAACCTTCAACAGAGAATTCAATTCACGTTTCGGAGTTCCACTCGAGATCATTTCTGATCAAGGACCTCAATTCACCTCTCACATATTTAAACAATTTATAAAAACACTTGGTACTCACCACATCACAACTTCAGCATATCACCCACAAGCAAACGGAATAATAGAAAGATTCCACAGAACACTTAAGGCCTCCTTAATAGCCTCTAATAATCAGAGAAACTAGTATTCGGAACTTCCCCTAATTATATTAGGTCTCAGATCAGCTGTTAAAGAAGACATTAAAACATCACCAGTTGAAATGGTTTTTGGTCAAACACCCAGACTACCACAACAACTAACAGTTCAGAAAATAGAACCAATCAAACCATTAGAGACCTTGTCCAAATTTAAAGAAAACATAAACAACTTACTATACAATCAAACATTTCACATCATAACACAAAATTCCAACAACACGTTCCACAAACATTAAAAGACTGTAAATTCGATTTGGTACGAAACGATACAATACGACACTCATTACTTTTACCCATACGATGGACCATTCAGAGTCATCGAAAAATCACCAAAATTCTTTAAAATAATAAAAAACGATACTACAACTACAATCAACATAGACAGACTTAAACCAGCTTTTCTAAATAAAGAAAATACACAAACACTCTCCCTTCCAAACAAATTTACCAAAAAAGTACACTTCAATTTACTAGCCAACACTACAAAATTTTTTTTTTTCACGAGGGAGGGGAATAATATGGTGACTTAATACCAACATAAATAAACAACAACACACATACATAAAAACAAATTATGTTGTATGTAAATTTTTAAGAATTAAAAATTTTATTTAATTTTTAAAAAAATTAAAATTCAATTTAAAAAAATCTTCAAAATATAAAGAACGAAAATTTACTAATCAAAAATAAAACATCTTATTAACCCTTTCTTATTAACTTTTTCATTTCGAGTCAAAAAAAAATGTTCTTGTCTTATTCTCACAGATTTATGTTTAATTAGCAATAAAACACAAAAAATTATAGTAAAAAGTTTTTGGGAAAAGCTACAGACCTTTGAGAAATTTGTACAATATATTGACCTAACTGCATCAAGGGAGTAAAAATTTAATAAAATCATATACATATTAAACATTTTTTTTTATTGAAAAACGCAAACATAGATATTAAAATTCATCAAAGGTACAGCCTAAAAAGCATAAAAACTCAAATTTATTGTAGGTTTAAAAGTAAGTAGGAAGAGTTAAAAAAGTTGCCGAAGTACAGATTATGACCGGAATTTGTCAATATTTTACTTAAGTGCAAAACAATTTCTATTGAGAATCCGTACCGAATCCGTAAATTTGATCGTTAGTATTATTACGTTGTAAATCTATAAGAATTTCATCATCGGAATCGATGTCGGCAACTTACACAATTTCACCTCATTCCGCATTTTCATCTTTTTCTTTCTCAAAATCTGATAAATCTGCTTCAATCATGTTCAAAAATTCATTAATTTTTTATGCTCATAAACCTCATTTGCGTAAACTCATTGTAAAAGTATTTCTGTAAACTTAAAATATTCAAAAACCCATACAAAGCAAAACAATAACAGTTTTTTTCCATCGTAGGCCGCGGAAAATATATAAAAAACAACAACCTTTCTTGAATTTTGTACAATATATTGACCAAATTATTTATTTGTACATTAGCATTGGCGGAATTTGTACAATATATTGTACACTTTTTTTAACCTATTAAAACAATTTTTTTTTCAGTTTTTCTTTTGAAATATTGATTTCCTACTCAGGGCCTGATTTAGACCTCTGACCGCCCTAGGCTAACTATGAATATGTGCACCCCTAAGTACGAAAGGAAAAATTTTCCTAACTTTCAAAAAAAATTCTTTCAAAATAGATCTTCGAAAATTTCCATCTATTTTGTAGCTTCGATTTTAAACGAATAAAAGTTGTAACTTTCCGGTCTATAACAGTGTGAGATTGTAATTCCTGAATTACAATTTAAAATTTAATAAGTAAAATACTTGAGACAATTGCTCTATTATTTATAGAGAAGGTTACAGTCATGTACATGTCGTCGTACAAAATTTTTATAATATCAATTTTGATTGTAATTACTAAACACTTATTAAAGTTTTAAAAAATGGAAAAAGTGATGACCAAATGCATCTACATTTGTTCTTGCAATATTGTTGCATTAGGACTAAAATAAGCTGTTCGAAAAAATAAGAACATAATCATGTTGGCAGCACGTTTACTTGGCACATAGGAGGGAATCCCAAATTTTAAATGCAAGCGTATCATGTGTATTTGTGTGGTTAATTCGAAATTTAAAATATTCACTGTACAAAGCACAGAGTTCCGAAAACACAACATTATCATCATTTCTAGGGTTTTCAATTGGTCTGCTATTCTTCTTGCCTCTATTTTGGCCTCTCTAGTTTGATCTATATTTTCACAAATGTAGTCTAATGCTGCAATAACATGCTTGTAAGAATTGTTCAAAGCTTTGCTGGCGTCTACTCGGGCACTCCATCGAGTTTTCGAGAAGGTTTTTACAACTGCCGAGTTTGTATCAAGTTTTGATAGCAAGATTTGAACTCGAAATCCGTAAAAAAAATTGAAACATCAGATAAGGTTGGACCCTTAAAAATTTATTTTTGAAAGCTCTTCATGTACTTTATTTCACTTTCATATATACTTGACATGCCAGATCGTAATAGAAAAATGCAAATATCTCAAAAGGACGCAGTTAAGCCACAACTTTTTTTTACAGAGTGTTACTTACACTCACGGTCAAAAAAAACGCAGACTTGAATTTTGCAAGAAGTTTTATATTTTGATGCGTAAAATAATATCTACTCTTGTTTAACGGTTTTGAGTTTGTTAGATACTGTTACTAGGGACAAGTTTTGAGTATTTTCAAAACTGTCCACCTAACAATAATAAATTCTAGGAACCTTTTCCAAATAAACACATAATTGCTAGTTTTATAATCAGAAATTACAACTTATTTATATGAAAAAATACATTGTTTTTTGTAGTTTTTTTTACGCATTTTTATTTTCTCACATATTCTTTAATTATTTATTATTTAATTATTTTAAATAATACGGTAAAATTGATTTTAATACCGCGTAGGACCTACTTTTGCCTTGATGACGCTTTCCATTCGAAAAGGCATGCTCTCATAGAGTTTCCGTATTAATTCCATTAAAATATCGTTGTACCAAGTGGATTCAATTATTTCCTTTAACTTTGGAATATTATTAGGGTTTTGTTGGTGCACTTTGCGTTTTAAAATGGCCCAAACATTCACAATGGGATTGAGGTTGGGGTTGTTACCGGGCCATGGACTGACTCAATTCTCAAAAAGTCCTTATATTCCTTTACCTATGCAAAAATAAATAGTTCATTATTGTAAATCTATCAAAAAAAATGTAAAAAATAATTATTGTAAGTGGGACACTTACCGATTTCGAGCGATGACAAGGTGCAGAATCGTCTTGAAATATGACTTTTGCTACGTGCTCGCTTAGTCGGTCGATGCTAGGTAAAACGCCGTTTCTTACGATATCAATATAAGCTGTGGAGTTCACATAACCTTCCAGAAAAAGAATCTCTTCCACCCCACATCTTTTTATTGCCCCCATTTGACCAACGCAAAAGTCATATTTCAAGACGATTCTGCACCTTGTCATCGCTCGAAATCGGTAAGTGTCCCACTCACAATAATTATTTTTTACATTTTTTTTTGATAGATTTACAATAATGAACTATTACGAGGCTAGAGACTCACTTTTGACAAACGAGGGAAGGAAAATTTCATGCCGGAATTGTATTCGTGCAATCCTTTACTTATAAAATATTTTGCAGCACATAATTTTTTTTTTTTCACTTGTTGAAAGATTGTGTTAAGAAGGTGCAACATAACAGAAAATCTTAATCAACGTTAATTCTCAGAGCCCCCTCGGAGCTTGCGCCCTAAGCTTAAGCCTTATTAGCCTGAGAGTAAATCAGGCCCTGTTCCTTAACTTTAATTTAGACTTATGTAATTTTAAAAAAATCTAATGTTTGCGTGCGCATTTCTTTGGACATCAACACAAAAAAAGTTATTTTGGAACCACTATTATCAATAGAGGAGCCTCAAACTTTTTATAATGTCAGGTGTAAGCGGCTATGCCCACAATTTTAAGGCTTATAGCGGACAAGATAACGTTTTAGATGATAGTGAACCTCAACTTGGTGACCTCCAAGAATTGTACATCCAAATTAAAATGATCGAATCTTCTTCGATAATTATTATATGAACATCACTTCCTTTGATTGAATATTTGGCAAAACGAGGTATTCAGAGCTTCGGAATCATAAGAAAAACCCGAATTCAATCAAAAAACAACCACAGCGCACAAGCATCGAAAATGTTGGTGACCACAATGGAATTGATATAGAAAGCTGTAGTTACGAGGAAAGATAAAAAAAAAATTACACTTTGATCTCAAATTTTGCGGGAAAAAAACTCAATTTCTTCGGTTAGAAGATATGACAAGTCACAAAAGAAGCAGATATCGATAGAGCGCCCATATTTGGTAGATGCATATAATCGACACATGGAAGGCCTCAATTTCAAGATTAAGCTGCGCAGTAAAATATGGTATCTTCCTATTCTATTCTACCATTTTCTTTATTTGACAACCTCCACCTCATGGATTTTATACTGACGCATTAAAATAAATATAGCGAGCCCAGCCCGCTGACGTCAAATCAGCATCTGACTTTAGGTTAGAAGTAAGCCTTCAAAAGAAAAAATCTGAAATACAAAATTTAATTGAAGCACAAACGAAATTAGGACCAACTCATCACGTTCCGCCAAAAGATGTTCGCCAGGACCAGCAAGGACATTTGCATAAAATAATCAAGTGTAAGTTGCCTAAATGTTCCGGTTACACACAGTCACTATGCGAAAAATGCGGCGTAGACTTATGTTACAATAAAAGTAACAATTGCTTCAAAAATCTTCATTTGAAATAATATTTATGTTTTGTTGTTGTCAATTCGCAATGTTGCAGATATGCTACATTCCAGTTATTTTATAAAAATATATTTAAAAAAAAACTAAAATTAAAAATATTATTATTATTATAATAAATTTTATAACTAACAAATTGGCATGAGCATTAGCTACTTTGGCTATCAGCTCTGGATTGTAATTAAATTAATTTATAATAAAGTTTGGTTGTGTGTGATAGATTTCTGAATTTAGTTAATGTTTTGGAAGTTGGTTACTTAAAGTATCTTAAAAAAAATTACTTATAATAAAAAAAGCTTCATCATTTAAAATACAATCTATTGAAAAATATGAACTTGCGCCGTAAAGAGTTGAAAAATTAATATCTATTTTATTTTGACAATATTAAAAAAATGTAGATTTATGTCGGTTGTTAGAACGTTTGGGACGCAGCAGGCATGGGTTCAATCCTTGAGAAGATACTTCTTTTTAATTTAAATTCGACATAAAACATATAATAGTTACTTAAAATTACAAAAATTCATGAGAATTTTATCTTTTTTACTACAAAAAAAAAAAAAGAAAATTTTTAGAAATAGCCCATCGGCAACTATGTGATACACAACACCGATGAATGGTTACACTCGTTGTAGCTCCACATACAAAGCAGTCAGTCAGCATGCATACTGTCTACTGCTCCATATACAAAGCAGGAAGCCAGCATTCAGACTGCCTACAGCTCCATATAGAAAACAGGCAGCCAAAAAACCGTCTGCCTATATTTTGAAAGCATGCAGCGAATTGCTTAACTGTATTTCCATAAAAATATGGAGTCTTCCGATGAATATTGTATATGTATACATATAATATGTAGTAGGTGTTTCCCAAAAATAAAGAATAATAAATGTAATAAAATATATACCATCAGGAGAATGCCATACCTACGCATGTTTTTTTAATAATAAAAGTTTTGTATTGCAATTGCAGCTGAATATTTTAAAAATACTTAATTAGATATAGCATACTCCCGACATTATGACAAAAATTAAGTAAAAATTAATTTATCATCTTTATTGGTTGGTTTTCTTTGGAAATTTTAATTTTTTCATCATACTTTTTTTGTTTAAAAATTTTATTTTTTTGAGCTATAAATGCATTTCTTTTTTTCTTTTACGTATTCCTCATAATTAAAGCCGTCACGTTTAAAGGATTCTAAAATGGAAGAACTTGTCTATTATTTTAATTTATTGCAATATAGTATACGAACCGAAAATTACAAAGTTTAAGCGTTTAAACTCATTAAAGCTTTTTTTCCCATTTGTGCAATCATAGTTGAAGGCGGCAACCACTTCCTTTCCCAATATTTTTGTAAAATTTTTTGTTAACCCGTCAGGTTGAAGTATTTGACTTAGAACCTGAAAAGAAAATTCGATATAAGTAATGGAAACGTGACTTAGTTTTTATAAATTTAGATAAGTATCAGTCAGAGTCATCAGAGTACAAAATATCTTTTTCTTTTGATTCGGCTTCGCTGCTTATTGGGAAAAGTACAGTTTCCACTAGGCGTTTCTTTGACGTCTGCTTCAATATCGCCAATATTTCGCACTGACTCGCCATTATTTTTTCTTGAGACGACTTTATGGTTGTTATATAATAAATTTGTAGTTTCATTATTTTTATGACAATACATTTTAAATATTAACTTCCAGAGTCATTAATTTATAATCCGTTTATTTATATCCATTTTTCCATTATTTTATATCCATTTATTTACTTAAAAAAAAGTGCACAGAATAGAAGGAATTAAATAAACAATAAGATTTTAAGTAAAACGTATTTAAACCTTAACTAGTTTTTTTTTTAACATATACTGAACGAAAATATCAACAGTTGCCGACAAATTATTTGTAAAACTAACCTAAACAACAGAATAGTACTTTAAATACATAGTTTGTATATGTAAATATATAACTTGATTTACATACCTTAAGTCCGGAATCGTTAATGCGTACGTATCGATAACATTGCTATACAGGCAGTCTGCTTATAAACGAAGAAATTTTAACCAAAAACATTGTATATCAATAGATGATTTTACACTTACCTTTAATATACTGTGGCTCTTGAATCATAAATAAGTCTGCAGTTTATTTTCATCTTAAAATTTTCGTTTCTCTTTTTTTTTTATCAAATTTCCATTTGACTTTTTTTTTGACTTAAAAACAAAATATCACACTAAAAATTTCATGTACATATGTAACATACAACAAAAACGATATAGCATTTCAGCTGGGAGTCGAAATGTACTGAAAATGCGCCGAATGTACTCAAACTGCGTCAAGTGTACCGAATGTACTGACGACGATTTTTCACGATGCAAATGTACTGAAAAAAAGCAAGTGTACCGAAAATGCCATCACTGACTTAGTCCATTCTAAAAAACAATACTGATACAAAAGCCTGATAAATTACAAAATGCACCAAATTGTAGAACATATGGATTTTTTAACTTAATATTCACTTTAAACTAGAAACAATATTTGAGGACCACCCTATTAAGCATATGTCTGCACGATATGCACTAAAGATAGGAAGTGAAGACTTCTTTTATTTTAATTTGAATGTTAAAAACGTTAAAATTACCATATAAATAGACATGATAAAGCTTACAAGACAACGACTGTCATCCTCACCCTTAAACCATTAAATATTGCAAACCAAAAATTGAACATCTTAATCGACAGTCAGCGTACTCAAGGGTGTCATAAAAATTCGTTAGAAAAATATACTTATTGGCACTAGGCATTTTCAAGTTTGTGCATATGTAAATTGGCACAATCTTTGTTCTGTTTCGATTAAAAATACGATTTTAAAGAGGGCGTAGTATTGTATAGCAAAATGACTGATTGGGCGTGGGTTACAGTAAACACATCATTTATGGTTCTGCAAGAATGCTTTCGAAACTGAAGATAAGGTTGAACTCAGCACATATGTATGTATGTGCGTCGTGAACAAACTTCCAACTTAATTTGTATGCAAATGAACATACTCGTACATATAATCGAGACTTATGTTATGTTAAATCCAATGAAATCGAGCTCACATTTATGTATAAGGACAGTTAATGTTGAAAATTGTACATGATTTTGATACAAATAAATGTGTTTACACGTCGTGTTAGAGATGTTTTTTACCTCATATTGCTGAAATTATTGTACACAATAATGCGCCACTTACGCATATAGTGATATTACTATTAGTAGAGTCAATAAAGCCTTTTCGTCGAAAGTCCTCAAGAACAACTCCGATTTTGATAATTTTTTTTTTTTTTTTTTATATTATTCAAAATCAGAAACCTTTTGAAGGGGGCAAATAAATTTTTATATTGTCATTCCAGATGAAAACGTATAAAAAATGGAAATTTCGTTGCTGCACTGCTTTGAATTTCACTCAAACTTTGTGAGAATCTTCTTTAGGGTTCCAAAGATGGTAATTCAAGAGATTTTAATTATCGCATGCGTCAGTCCCCGCCTGGCCGAATTAAAGTATTTAAAAAACGTCATTTTTGGATTTAATATTTTTTGCTGTAAAAATTTTTCTGTTTAACCCTTGTGTCTACACCCACAACCCCGGGTGTGTTTTTCATTTTCAAATTGATATATTTTGAGTTCTGAATGCCGTATCAACTTGAAATTTTGGGTAGCCTCCTAAAATATTCTTTTCTATCATATATGAAAAAAAAAAAAAATTCGTCGTTGGGGACCGAATTTACAGGTCGTTTTTGCGATTTACCCCTTCTATATACAGCCAACACACCCGGGTATGCATAGAAAAATGTATGTAAATTATAAGTTAGAAATGAAGAAAAACATTTGGGTTTCATTATAAATAATTTTTATTTATTATTTTTTGTGTATGCATACAAAAAAGAATAACAATATATTATTAATAATATGTATTGTAAAAAAAATAATTTTATAAAAAAAGTGACCTGCATCTATTACATTGAGTGATATCTTTTGAATGCTCAACACAAACTGGCTTTTGACATTCTTTGCAGATTTTTCTTGTTGTTCTTCTTTTGGAACATAAGAAGCAATTTCCCTTTTGCTTGATTCTGCCAGAATTGTCTCGCTGCTCTTGAGCGCTTACTTGAAGGCTTTCAATGGTTGGTGTAACTGGGCGGCCCAACATACTTTCGATTCGACTACGTGATGAAAAATTTCACAATGTTTGATCTAACCAAATTGTACCATCTCTAGCTGTATAATTATTTGCAGAAGTTTCTATTGGATCAACTTCCAATTCTTCATCCGAATCAGTTTCATCAGCTGGATTATATTCTGGTAACTGTAGTTCCTCTGCATCTGAATCTTCAACATATTATGGCCATCGCCATCTTCACCTGCCAATAGACGTTCATTCGTATCTTGCTCATCTTCACTGTCTGCTTCCAAGGGTTCCTCCAATCTTTGGCTTATGTACAGTTCTCTGTCTTCAAAGATAAGTCCTTACAATTGCCGGGGAATTAGCCATTCGCCATCAGCCATTATATAATTTGTTGTATGATTATTATATTTTTATCAAATGCGTTGCATGAAAAATAATAGCGCCATTTTTTATTCAAATGCTGTACAGAAAAAAACTTGACAGTAACTGACGACACTATTAGCAAAACATGTATATTTATATACCATTTTTATGCGCGAAATCACACAGAATTTTTGAATTTATTAGTTCTTGGATTTGACCGTTTTAAAATTTATTTTTAAATATTTTCCCGAGATTTTTTTACTGTTCTTCGAAAATGCTCTCATCTAGGTGCACCTGCGTCTTTTTTCCTCACGAAACTTTATGACTTACTAACAGAAAGAGGTAAACCTCTGTTTATGTGGACTACCTGTAAATATCTTCAACAATTTTAAATCCTCCGAAAGGCGTTGATCTGTTTGTGGTTAATTTTATTACAACAATCGATATTAGTGGGTTTTGTTTTTATTACACAAACCTTTATTGAAAAATTTCCCAATTTTTTAAAATATGAATCATAGAGTCAGAAAAATAACTTCATTCAGTTCCACTGTTGGAGTTTGTGTAACACCAGGTAGTTTTATATTTATTTTTCAATCAATATTTGGTTAGGATTTTACCTGGTACATATGAATAGGACATTGTGAATTAACTCTGAATGGCTTATATTTCTTTCTTTTGTACCTGTGTTATAGTAAGTAATAACAAGTAGGAAGAGTGAAGGGGATTTCTCGAGATGCTATGTGATAGATCGGTTATCAAGGTTGAAGAATAACAGTACTAAGAGAGTTTTATGGCTACTTCAATTATTTGACTTTCAAGCGGTTTTATCATACCCCTAAGTACAACAAATGAATTTACTACGAAACCACACCATCGAAAAATCCTTATACTTAAAAAAAAACCGATTGCAATATAAGGAAAAAAAAGAAAGGAACAAAATATGTAAAAAAAAAATGTATAATGTATAGATACACTTATCAATTTTCATAATCTATAATCGCTATAAATAGAAAAAACCGTTAACAACATAAAAAATTGAAAACGCACATACAAAACGTATGGGATACCCGGGTGTGTTGGGTGTATGTTTACGTATAATTTTTTGGCTGTAGACACAAAGGTTAAGATATAGATACACTTAAGATGGCATCTTAAAGCTAAGAAATGTTAGTTTTTGTACAAAGAATATAAATTCTAACAATTCGCATACGCGAAAAATTGCACGGTGCTGAAAATACATGTATTTTATTAATTTTTCGTGATTTTTAACTGGCTCCAGTGTTGCGACTGTTTAATATAAACCATTACTACTTCTTGTAGATCAAGTAAACATATCGGGGAAGAAATAAAATCTAAAATTGACTCGTTCGGCCCACTCCTTATAAAAAAAATATTACTTCTTAATGTGTTTTAAAATATTAACAATTTCAAAATTATCGGAACCTGCTGAATACTTTCGATAAAAACGTTTGAGCAGCTTGAACATTTAGATTCGATGCAAAAAAAAATTGTATACCAGGAATTTGAAGAGTGGGCAAGCAGAAAATTACACTAACTTTCAAATAATTTCAATCTCAGACACTTCCAAAAGACACTAGATGGAATGCTTTTTTGATAGTAAAGTGAATGTTTTCCTCTAATTAGCTCAGAGGCATAAACCTTTTTTTACGATTTCTGAACATTTTTGGCAACTGGACATGCGCCGTACTGTTCGCCCAATCCTCAGTTGTTATTTTTTCACTCTCATTTGTACCATTGGTGTTTGGGGTCGAAGCTCAAGCAAAAAACTCAGTTTAATTTTTTTGTTTTCTTTTAAGGCACCTGAACACGTGAAAGGGATAAAAATCGGTCATCGAGATTTCAGAATTTTAAAGATCAAGATAAGAACTAAATATCCTGTAAGTTTCACATTTTTATCTCGTAGTCCACATGCTGATATAATGGCCCAAAAAATGCGACTTTTCAAAAGTTCGAAATTTCAAGCAGAGATTTTTTTATAAGGAGTGGGCCGAACGAGGCAATTTTAGATATTATTTCTTCCCCGATATGTGTACTTGATCTACAAGAAGTATTAATGGTTTATATTAAACAGTCGCAACACTGGAGCCAGTTAGAAATCACGAAAAATTAATAAAATACATATATTTTCAGCACCGTGCAATTTTTCGCGTATGCGAATTGTTGGAATTTATATTCTTTGTACAAAAACTAACATTTCTTAGCTTTAAGATGCCATCTTAAGTGTATCTATATCTTAAACAGAAAAATTTTTACAGCAAAAAATATTAAATCCAAAAATGACGTTTTTTAAATACTTTAATTCGGCCAGGCGGGGACTGACGCATCCGAAAATTAAAATCTCTTGAAGCCATTCCAGGGGTCCGCGAAACAATTTTGATATCAATAATTTTACATCATCAAACTTTTCGCTTTATTTAAATAACTCATTTATTAAAAATTCTACAAGGACATGGCTTTTTGAATGATTGCACATATTTTTTTAAAAAAAACTGTGCATTTACTTTTGTTCAAACAGTTAGATGCCCACTCCACTCTTCCCACTGTTTGACAACATCATCAATTTTTGTAAATTTTAATTTGAGCCTACAAGGTGCAGTTAAGAGCTAAACACAGATGGGACGTGCGATATCGTCCATATTTTTCTTATACGTTAATAGTGCGTACAAAATTGATACTAGAAAATTTATCGCAGAGAAATAGAACAAAATCTTCTTCTTCTTCTTTTCCCTGTTCTGATTCTGGCAACGACTGGATCAGGGATCCCTTCGACTTTAGTATTGCTAAGCAATTATCGATATTAGAGCAAGGGCTATCCCTTGCTATTGAAACTAAAGTTCAATAAAATTGAACTAACTAACTTTTAGTTATTCCTAAAATCCGATTACTCTGCACTTGCAAATAAGGGCATCCAAAACTTGATGCCCTTATGTACGAAGTAAGGAGTGCATTGAAAAATAAATATATCTCAATAACCACAGATTCATTTTTCAAAAAGATTATATTTTTTTAATGCAAATTTAATTCAAATGCAGAAAATAATATTAAAAAAAAAATATTAATTTTGAAGCGTAAAATTTTTTACTTTCTCTGGGACACCTCTTATTAGTGCTTTGGTGGTATTTTTTTGGAGTTTTTAGCCTGACGCGCACCACTTGCGTCTAAAATGAGTTATGTCCTTACATGTCCCTTTTGTTGCCTTTAATTGCCTCTTCACTAGAACCTAATATCTCTCGATTGGCAGGAGTTGGTGGATTGGGTGGGTTCGCTTCTCTAGGAACAAAAGTAATGTTATTCTACTGGTACCACTCAAGAGCCGCTTTACTGTAGCATTCCATGATGAAGATTTCGATGTTCATTGTGCCTCTGGTCACGAAATTTTGGTTTCTTTTACCACAACTGTAAATTGCTCACCAAACAAGAAATTTTCTGGGAAATTTTTTATTTATTTTGTGTTTTAAATTTTTTGGGACATGTCCACTAGCGTTGGCAAAATAAAATTCTTGGTCAGGAAACTGAAAAATGTCGGAAAGGACGAACGTTTCGACATCCATAATGCCACATTCGAATTTGGACACAAAATATTTTCTCAGTTTTTTCGAAATTGTTTTCAGCATTCCGATCTGGCACTTTCTGAACTTTGTAGGTCTTCAGCCTAGCCTCCCCTTTCATTTTTTTGCACAAATGATACAGAGAAATCTGCTAGCTGAGCGATTTTTTTTCCTGAAAGGTTTGGAGTTTTCTTCAGCATGGTTACGACCTTCCTTGCGTTATTACGGTCACCACAACCTTTTTTCCAGAGCGTTTCCTGCTTTTTATTCATGCTAACGTCTGTTTTAAAAATTTTCATTACCCAAGATACCGAATTTAAGTAAACTTAAGCATCCCTTGCAATCCTCTTAAAAGTATATTGCAGGTCATTTAAAAATTTTTTTAATTTTTTTTCACGCATTTCTATTTTGCTGCTCATGTCTTCGCAAAGTAATAGATGAGAATGCAAAGTGATATGAAATAGTATTTGACATGATTTTCTAAGCTAACCTGATCAAAATAATTTAATTTTTTTTTTATGAAAGAAGTTATAAGCAAAAACGTTTGCACATATTTCTTATGACGCACTCCTTATTTGTGTGAACAGGCTTTTTGGTAATACTATATATAACACCAAATTTTAGAAACCAGCTTAATGTAGACGCAAACCTAAGAATAAAACTTCCGAATATAGAGCCCGACATTGTGGATTTGGTTTCAAGAAAACAACATCATCCATCTCATTAAGTAAAAACTTTTACAGAAGAAAATATAACAAATTTCGCTTATAAAATGACCAATAATCACCAAAAAAATAATTTTCATTTCGAGCTTTATTATTATTATATTATTTATTAAAAAAGATATAATAAAAAAACAAATTGTTTTCTATGCTTTATTTTGACCAAGAAATATTTGTCTGAGTTTAATGTACGTACATATTTTGACTTGGAACTTTTTTAATTCTGTTACATTGCCCCAATTTTTATTCATTTTGTATTTTTATTACATGAAAATCCTAATAAAAAATGCTTGCCTCTATAAATGCGCACGATCGGTTAAAATGCAGAGAGATATATGGTATAAGTATCAATATTTATTCTAAAGTAGTGTCTGCATGCTTTTGAACTTCTGGATTTTCAAAAACTAGACATACATAACATACATAGTGTTGAAAAGACCTTTATAATAAGACCGGAAAAATTAAAGCAAAATAAAAATTCTTTGTTCCTTAACCTCGTCAGATAACCGGACATTTTATGTCTGGTTGAGTTTGACATCGGTTGGCAAGCCTGAGTGTCTTTGTCATTATTGAGTCAGAAATTAAGCTTAGAACGACGTCAAATGTCTAGAGTTGGGATGGAGTCCGCACAAAGAAATTTAACTCGATAAGGGGTCCGCGGACTACATAAGTTTAAGAACCCCTGCTATAGAAGATTCTCACAAAGTTTGAGCGAAATTCAAAGCAGTGCAGCTACGAAATTTCCATTTTTTAGACGTTTTCATCTGGAATGACAATATAAAAATTTATTGCCCCCTCCAAAAGGTTTCTGATTTTGAATAATATAAAAAAACAAAATTTAAGAAAAAAATTCATCCAAATCGGAGCTGTTCTTGAGGGTTTCCGAAGATTGACTGTTTTACGTATTCATTGACTCTACAATATACTCTCTACAACATATTATTTAACATCAATCATCAATTTGCAATTGTGTTTTAATGTTTACTTTCTTTATACTAAATATAAGTCTAGTACTAAATGTATGCTAAGTTACGATTATTTAAGTTATGTATGTTACTCCGCTAGTCCTGCCCTTTCCGGTAGGTGTTCCGGTGTTCCGATGTTGTATGAACTCATGCGATGGAATGTAGTATAAGCGAAACAGCCCATTTTTCCAGTGAAACTTACTTTTGCCCGTACTTTTTTTAACAAGTCCCATTCATCTGCGTCCAGTACTTGATGGTACATATCGTCGCTCTCGGGTAGAAAGGCCCAAACTCATATTTTTGAAATTTCACAGAAGGAGAAAATACTTTAAAACCTCAAATAAAGAAGTTTTTTTAAATGCGATTCCCAAAATTTTTAGTGGGTCAGTTAGAAGAACTTGTGACGTAAACGACAAATTCCCCAAATGTCATTTCCATCAATGATTTTTTGACACCTGAACATTTGCACCAAAAATTGGCATACAAAACGACAAAACGGCAGCATTTACATCAAGTTTCCATAATTATAGCCCCTGTGATTATCTATAATATGGCGTCATCATTTTCGAAATCAATACAGCCGTTAGAGAATTATGAACATAAACGTAAACATGAATTTTCCCCCCTTCCGTTCGTTTCCTTATATACTCATCTTGCTGAAAGATTAGGGAGGAGATTTTACATGCGTTTTTAGCTTAGACCTTTAGCTAATTAACGATAGCAATATCGATAAAATATAGCGGGGGGTTATGGATTTATCAACAAAAAAGTAAATTTCGAGAAAAAAATGAGGAAGGGCCTTTCTACCAGAGAGCGACAATATTATTCAAAAACAGGATCAGGTACGATTTCAGGGTTAATCAGAATTTAATTCTGAAAACATTTAGAACATTTCTGCAGAATTAGTTTTCGGGTACATTTTTTTAAACTTGCCGGTGCTTCAATACCACTGTGTCTAGTTGTACTGATCGGATCAAAGTTGGTTTTATTATTATGTATTTTATAACGTTAGATTCCCAATCTAAATCTAAGCGTACAGCATGCGACGAGTCGAGAACATAGTAGCGAGCGAATGAGATCTCTGACGAACGCATACGCAGTTAAACAAAATTTATTTTTATTAAATATTTTTGGTTTAAAAATCTTTTAAAATAATTGAAAATTCGTGGAGTTATGACATTTTTTATGGAAATAAACTAGATTGATTTTCTCAAAAACCCTACATGTTTTTCTCTTAAAATTTTGGGCTAAAAAAGTCTTAAATTAGAAAAAAAGTAAAATTTTCTTGTATTTTTTAACTTAAAATTTTGCAGATCTGGTAGCAACCCTAGAAGCTTTTTTTTTAACTGAGGATATGCTTGAATAAGAGTAAATTTTCGAAATTCAAGCGTTCTCGAAGAGTTCAAGAACAAGAGGTCTTTTTGAACATGATTAATGCAAAAAAGATGAAGAAAAATTCCCTTGTTTTAGGCTCTCGAATTTCCATTCGTGGTACATATTCATACATATATATTGCACCAATCGATGTGAACGGGTCGAAAATAAACTTTGGAAGGATGAGGTGAATAAAAAATTGCTAATTATATGGATTTTGCCGAAAATAGGGACTCAAAATTCTTTTGAGAGTTTCTCCTTCATCGTTTATTCATTTTCGACATTTTCTTATCTATTGATCCAATACATTATTTATTTTCCTTATATAGGGTCACACAATCGGCGGGGAGCACCTCCCTCCAAAATCTAGATTTGACCTCTTCTCATCAATTGGTGCAATAGCTTTTTTTTTCCTTAAATGAAGCCTAATAAGATGGAAGGAGATAACCTTGCTACTTTTAAAATCCATTTTCGGACATATTGCCTCAATTTTATCTCCATTCAAAGTTCATTTTCACATTTGAACTGAGTGTGATTGTTTAATGTTAATGTCTTCAAAGCAAAAGTGTAGCTAGAACGCTTACACTCTGCGATTTTTTTTTTGTGAAAACTGCGGTTAGGACATAAAGCATACTGAGATCTTTGGAGTGGGAAGAGGTAGCTAAGTTTTGATAACACTAAGCGAAGATCGGGTTTTCTATAGTATGATGGCATACTAAAATAATTTTCCCAATAATCGAGTTACAACAATAACTCGCTGAGAGGAAATCATATCAACTAATACTAACATCCCGAATCATTCCTCAAATATTCTTTGTAACTCAACTTGCATTTAAACTTGGTCAAAACCCGCCATGCATTTTTTTGCTTCAAATTTTAGAACTAAACTGAAATATATTTCCATTCCCATGTGCAGACATATTTGAGTTTCTCTGCAATGGAGACACATTATGTGTTATTACATATTGAAGTAAGTCCAATTTAAATAAAATGCTTTGAAAATAGTTAGAGCCAAATCAATGTGGGATTTTATATCACCAAAGCTTTTGCTTCTTTCGTCTTACCCTTTAATCGATTGACCACAAATGAATAGCCGTTTATCAAAAAGCGTCCCGTTGCAATACCACACCAACTGCATTACCACTTGAGGGCTGATTGTGGTCGCTACATTTAATGCCTCCCCAATGAATTCGACAAACAACCAAATATTCATGAATGGACACACACACACATACATACATCTGTACATATGCACTGACAACGCATCCATCTATTGTCATTAGAAATATTCTGACAAACTCTCACAAATTCTATTGAGCGCGTCATATTTCAAAGGACCAAATGACCAATGGTGTTGAGCTGTCACCCAATGTTCGGTGCGACTGTGGTAAATGCGCATGATAATGAATTTCAAATGAACGGCAATAAATTTGACTTTGTTGTCAATTTCACTAAATTGATGGCATTGGATAAACGAATTGGATGGTGATGTTGTACCTAGTAAAGGGTAAAAACTGGGTATTCTTTTTTTACTTTTACAACCGTTTAAACATTTAATTTTATATTCCGTAATTTTTGAAGTTTTTATTTTTTCTGGGCAATTTCAAAACAATCGTTCGTCAATTATAAATGGAATAACAATTGAAATCCAATGGGAATCATTCCATGCTTTAGGTGTTACTAGAGAATTTTTATTCTTTGAAAAGATTCTTTTAGAAAATTATAAGCTAATTTTTAAAAGTTCCTTAAGAAAGTAGACATTGCACCAAACTAACGCCGCTTGAACAGTGCTACCCAAGCTCTCAAATTTAGCCACTCTCAGTTGTTGAAAGAGTATTAGAAGCTTCTATGTGCACTGAATAAAAAGTGCGGGTAGGTACTCTTATTTTGATTTTATGTTGCACAATTTTTTATTAAATTTTTTTTTTTGTAATGTGATTTGCAATCAATCCTAAGAATGAATCTGCATTCAAATCAAAATTCTCACCATAGCTTTGGAAAATATGAGTTTTTTATGAAGGCGCGCATCAGTCTAATTGTATGAATTGAGTCATATTCTTAAAAATATCTTTCGGGCAAAAAATCGGATAACATTGTAATAGATCAGATTTTTAGACCCCAAAACAAAAAAGATATACTGAAGGTAATATTCACGTCTTTATTTATTAAGCTTCAGTTACAGACTAGTTTTACAGATTATTAAGAACTACGCTATGCTTACATATATTGTAGAATATCATGTACCGTAATCATGAGAGAGAGATACAGTAATTATGATTATACAGTCAATACTTGGTACATAGATAATGTCATATATTACACTGATAGGGTAAAGTTAGATTTAAGAGTTTATATGTACAAAAAGATTAAAATAGGTTTTTGAAAATTTTTTCCTCCCATTTTCATTCTTAAAGTAAAATTAATTTGTATAAGTTTGTTTTGATAAGTTTGATTTGTATTTATAATAAGGAAGATAAGGAAAGTTGTAACTCAACTCCTGTGAAATATGAAAGACAAACATTGTAAACCATTTTGTCTTGAACATAAATTGAATTGAATTGAACATGATTTTCGTTTTGTCGCAAAAATTACATCATCCAATACTCCATTGGCTTTGAAACGTTTGCAATAGTTTTTTTTTAAGTATTTATAAAAGAGAGCAACGGATTTTTACGAGCTATTTTTGAGGAGTATTTATGGCTTTTTAGCACTTTTCGTACAGTTTCATGCGACACTAGCGTGTTGCAGTTAATTTTTAAATCCATTGCTAACTGTCTTGTACTTGTTTGAGGGTTATTGCATGCCGATTTAAGAATTCTTCTTCTGGATATCTTCTTCGGTCTGCCTGCAGAGTTCTTATACTCCAGTCGATTTTCTCTTTCAGCACGTTGTAAAATA
This sequence comes from Meiosimyza platycephala, assembly GCA_963662105.1. NCBI lineage: Eukaryota > Metazoa > Arthropoda > Insecta > Diptera > Lauxaniidae > Meiosimyza > Meiosimyza platycephala. The sequence goes on along the minus strand of OY759211.1, from coordinate 62,612,191 downwards.
TTGTATACTGTCCTCAGTTTAACTGAGAGCATTTCTGCTATTTCTTTAGCTGATTTTACCTTCTGGTAATTAAAATACACTAGTTGTATGATATTGTAATCAATTCGTTTTCCAGGCATATTTGAAATCACTTTTTTAGCTTCACAAACACTGTTCAAATACTTATTGTCGACTACTTTGACTCTGCTGCGCAATGGCAAATGCACAGCATGTCAATGCCGTTAAAATTTAGTACCGTTAGATCTTTTTGTTGTTCTTTCTAATCTAATTTTCGTGTTTTGCAAAGAATTATTTGACAGCATGAAATGGCTATAGTTTTTAATTTGCTCCATAAACTTTTATTTTTGTCAGAGCTGTGAAAGAGTGCATTCATTTTCAATTTTAATTCAGGAAAAATTCCGCATTCAGAGTGCAGCTATTTAAAAATGAAGTCACCTGTAGACTGCAATGCAATCAGTCTGCAGCTTTTCTGTCAAAAAGAATTCAATTAATTTTGTGATGTCACATTTTAGATTGAAATCGTGTTTGGAAGGATTGTGATTGCATTGAAGTCGCTGAAATCACTTGAATTAAATATTTTCTCAAAAACCGTACAAAAAAAGTAATAATGAATGAAATCCATATTATTTATAAGACAAGAAACAATTAATTTTATTTACAAAAAAAAAAAAAAATAAGTACCTATACATTGAAAATTCAATTCATAAGTTTTTTTTTTTGGGATTCGTAGAATAAAAAATCGTCTAAGAAACTGTATTTGTTTTATTTGTGAATCGTGCTATTTAAAAAAAACGACCGCGTGAAAACAGTTTACTATAATTAACAGCGATTAATTGAGTGCAGTGGATTCCAGTTGTTAAAAAGTACAAACAAATATTGGAAATGCATTCATCCGGAGACTTTTCCTCAGATGACTACGAAGCAGATCCCAACTTTATTCATAGTGTAAGGATCAGCAGAAAAAGAAATGTAGTGTCTGAAGTACCCTCTTGCAGTATGTAATAGCGCAAAGAAATGTTCAGTTTTCGACGAAACTGACTTAGCCACCACTAGCAAGAGGACAAAGATACAAATGTAAAGGTTTCGACGAAGCTGAGGAAGCGTCCAATGTTAAGAGGGTACAGCGAAAAACGAAATTAAAAAAATTCTTGCAAGCGATAAATATTTCCGCACCACTGCTGATGTGTGGTCAAAAAAGCACAGGAGCTTCCTTGGCTACACCTACCACAAGCGACCTGACGAAAATTTTGGAAAAAAACCCTACAAACTTTGAAAAACATCAGAATGTAAGTAAATTATTAATACAAGTATACTATAGGCGGTTTGAAAATTGGCCCACCCTAATAAATATACAGTAGGTAACGGATATAAGCACAATTCATATAAGAAAGGAACGCTTATAAGAAACATTTTCCAAAGCACCGCCTTTTTTCCCAATAGTTTTGAGGTAAAAAGCAATCTATACACGGAAAAAAAATTCTGTAAAAATTCATTGGATTTCCGATAACAATTACAGTTTTTCTCTGTAATATCCGGATAGGAAGCGAAAAACTGTAATAATTGATTTGAGTGTCAATGAAATATTACAGTGTAGACACTGTAATAATTGATTTAAGTATAAATGAAATATTACAGTCTACACACTGTAAAATGTAAAATTTACTCCAAAAATATTTTATAACCGCAAATTCTATATTTTCTTACAATGATACTTTTTTCAACTATACTTCTTAACATATCATGAGACAGAGAGCCAGTCTGGCAATACTCACACAGTTTTTTTCTTCTAACCATGTATCTACATTTTATGTTGTATTTGTACAATGCTAATAACAAAAAAGTAATTTCGAATCATAAAATAAATGTATTATTATGTGATAAATTTGAAGATTTTACAGTTTGCCCAGTAATTTTTACCTGTCGATCGCATGATATTTTCAATATTTATTCAGTATTTTTTGCTAACTAAATTTTTTCTTAGCCATATTGTATATTTTACATTCTTAAACTGTAAAAATAAAGTTTTTGACTGCAATGTTTGCAGTTTACTCATCAATTTGTATTTAGAATCCCATGAAATGAGAAATTACAGGGATATACGACAATTTTTCTTGATTATTTGCTTTTTTTGAATATCACACGCTATTTTTTACAAAACCTTTTTTTCCGTGTATAAGAAACTTTTTATAAGAAAAAAACGCATAAAAGAAAACTTTTTCTTAGCACCAATATGAAAAATCTTAAGAAAACAATAACGCTTATAAGAAATTTTTTCAAATCGTAATTTTCGTTCTTTGGTCAAAATTGAACATACTACATAAGTGAAAGATGTAAACGCGCTTTCTTTATATCATTATTCTTCGATCAAAATTGAAGCACTTATTATACTCACAGCTGATTTTTGTGCGACACAGATATAAGAAATAAAGTTTGTTATATCAGTAGTACGTATATGGGGAGAAATACGTCAAATGCTCTAGCGCGGCGCGTGAGCGCTAAATGCTGTTGTTTTCAACTCGTGCTGGTGGTACATAAATGTACCTAAAAAAATTTTCCGACACATCATTTCGATATATTTTTTCCTCACCTTTCCAATGGTTTTGTCAGATTTCCCGAAATTTTCCATTTATAAAACATGTTATATCTCAAAAACGGTATTTTTAATATTTTTTTTAATGCTTTTAATCGAAAGCTGAGGTTTTTTTTACATTAAAAAAGTTATTTTCCAAAGAGTGCTTCAGCAGGTTGCTATGAAAAATACAGCGCGAAAAAGCATGTATTTTGTTCTTGTGACTTAAGTAACGGCAAGAGTTAAACGAGTCGATGCGTTGAAGAAAAAATTACAGGAACAAAATACATGCGCAAATACTCTTTCGCATAGCAACCTGCAAAAGCACTCTTTGAAAAATAACTTTTTTAATGTAAAAAAAACATCAGCTTTCGATTATAAGCATTAAAAAAAATATTAAAAATACCGTTTTTGAGATATAACACGTTATGTAATTTTTCACCATGAAAATGAAAAATTTCGGGAAATCTGACAAAACCATTGGAAAGCTGAGGAAAAAATAGATCGAAATGATGTATCGAAAAGTTTTTTTAGGAACATTTATGTACCACCAGCACGAGTTGAAAACAACAGCATTTAGCGCGACGCGCTAGGACATTTGACGTATTTCTCCCCATATAAGAAATTTTTTTTCTTATAAACGTGGTACTTCTATAAGAAAAAACTGATATATAGAAAGAAATTTCCGGGATTTTTTGAATTTCTTATATCCGTTACCTACTGTACATACATATATGTATAATTGCCCTTAAAACGTCTTTTTGTTGCTTTGGTCCAAAAATTGACCGCTTTTTGTAAACCAATGTTAGAATTTATTCATTACCGATTTACATGTTAGTATTTACTTTAGATTATGCAAAAGTGCTCTATTTTGTGGAATAAAGCTAATAGACCAAAAACTTTTGAGCAAAAAATATCGGTTTTAGGCTCACAAATTAAATATCAAGTTGTGACAAGGTGGAACTCCCTATACGATGCTATAAAAGCATTAATTGCACATAAGGAAAAACTTTACGAACTTTGCAAAAGGTTCCAAATACAAACTTTTAGCGACAGGGACTTCAACTAATTGGAAGAATATCTGCACCTTTTTGAAACCTATATTAGATTTCAGCAGTAAAGGTGTCTTAAAGGACTTAGCATACACGCTTGATTCCTTGGAAGATTGTTTGGTGAACAGATTTCACAATTACTTCCACCTAAAATAAGATGTCAGCGACACAATTGTTGTATCAGTTTTGTGTCCGGAAGTTAAACTAAAATGGTTGGAGTCGTTTAATCCGTCCTTCACTGACTGCAAAATTAAACAACCAAATGCTTTGCTACTCCCACAAAACAAATTTTTATAAAACGTTATGACACTTTATTACAGATGACCCGTTAGAGGCACCTAACAAATCTTATTACGGAAGTGAAGAAACAAAGTACTATGCATGTCTCGCAGATCCCTCCGCTGCAACTGAAATGCTAAACAGATATCCCAAAATGAAGAAGGCATACAAAAAATTTAATGCTCCCTTGCCATCATCTGCTGCGGTGGAGCGACTATTTTCATATGCAGGTCTTATTAATATTAAGCGACGTGGTTCGCTTTCTGATTGCAATTTTAAAGAATTGCTTTTACTACAAGTGAACCAAGCGAACTTAAACATATTTTAAGTTCCAGATTTTAAATATAGGCCATTTCATTGTAAATAATATGGGTTTCATCCTTATCACTTTTTTTGAACGATTTTTGGGAAAATATTTAGAGTTTTTTCATCTAACACGATTTTTTAATGTGTTCACATCCCCAAATTTACCATATTTTGCATGAATTTGCTTACACGATTTCTTTTTGCAGCTGACTTCAACGACTTCAAAGTAGTTTGAGGTAACTTCAGTGCAATCGAAATTCTTCTAATCATGATTCCAATCCAAAATATGACGTCACCAGAATAACCGCATTCTTTACGATGGAAAAGGCTGCAGACTTATAGCATTGAAGTCTACAGGCGACTTCATTTTTAAATATGTAGCTGAATTCTGAATGCTACATTTTTGCCAGTGACTTCAATGGATTTGAATTGAAAATGAATGCACTCTTTCACAGCTCTGATATTGACCTAAAGCCGGAAAGAAAACAACAGAAAATTTAATATCGAAATATGTAGGTTGAAAGGAATTTACTTCATTATTCATCCTCAAAATTTAAAATTACATAAGAAAAGTTGAGTTTCATAAAAATTAGGAGCTGAAATAAATTAAGCCATTTTCACAGTACACATGATGTTTGCTTCACAACAGAAAATGCGAATTAAGAGTGAAGGGAAACATGAAAACGTACAACTTGCCCGACATTTTATTTGTGATTGCAGCACTCACCTCGCTTGTTTGGTCTTGGTAGACTCGCAATCGTGGCGTGTGACTTGATGGCCGTTTCAAATGCACTCACGCAGATCTCTAATACGTATATAAGAAAATAATTCTGCCGCTCATGTGCGGTAGAATGTCAATGACTGTTCTAAGCCTCTTCGATATCAAATCAAATATGGGCTGTACATAGGCTTGCCAGATTCAAATTGTGCTTCACCTGGGCATTTAAAAAAATAAAAAATCTGGATTTTTCTGGACACTTAAAATAAAAAATCTTGATTTGTCTGGGCAAAAAAGAAAACCCAAGCTGAGCTTCAGAAAAACATACACATATATTTAATTTAAACAAAAATTCATTTTTTAAATTATTTAAATTAAGCCCATTATACTTATATCCCTCTTGGTGTTTGTAAAAAGTTGTTAAATGATTGACAGTTTTCGCTATAGTTTAATCTTATAATAAGTTCTGACTTTATGAGATCTATCAACATCCGACGATTTCTTTCTCTAGAATACAAGCTATGTAAAAGGCTGAGAAGTTTTTCAAAATAAGCGTTGGCTATCGGAATTGAAAAAATAAATCGATTCAATTTTCTTAAGTTTTTCACTTCGTCATTTTTAAATTTGGAAAAAAATTTCCACAAATTTTTTCGTTTGGAATATGTACATAGTTTTTGATAGAATTTCATACATATATTTGTACTACGTCAGCAATAATAGTCTGTATATAAGTCATTTGTTAGTTTTTGACTAATAATAACATAGTAATAATGGCGAGCCAGCCAACAATTCATGGACAAAATAGAATGTTTTTAAAACTAAAAACAAAGATTCAAACATTGAAGGCTGATCTGTTTTTTCTGAAGGATTGTTCAAAACATAAGGTGACACCAAATTTCGTAAAATAATTGTCTTAAGTTTGAACAATTTGTAAGTTTTAATGTTTATTAATATAAAACAGATAATTTAATGTATGTTTTTGTATTTAGTAATAAAATATGACCACTGATGATGGTGTTTAATACACCGAAATGTGCATTTGGAAAATGAAAATGTTGTTGTTTTTTTAAATGACTAATTTTTATTAAAAAGGCGAAGGTTATAAAGGCGGTGATCCATACAGTGGCTCACAGCTTATTTCATGCAGTGCATGTACTTTTAACTTCAATGCTCTGTAATTTTTAAACTAAGTGGAATATGAAAAAAATTTTGATGTCAACAAAAACTGTAGTTTTAAAAGCATGTTTATTTATTGTAAAAATGTATTACCTGGAATTTTTATAATAGAAAATCGAAATATAACTTGTTTACACGCAGCGTTGACTTCTGACACCGAACTTGTAGTTTGCTCTTATTCAGGCATTTACACGCAGATACGTTGGCGTTCAAATGTCATTCGTAGATGTCAAATTAAACAAAAAGGAAGTCAATTTTAAGAAAATCAATTTTTCTCTGAGAAAAAAATAAAATAAAATTATAAAATATACTTTTTTAAGTAAAAACAAATCAAATCATTAAAAAAACCTTTTTCATTTGCCAAAATTGAAAGAATTTTTGCAAAAAATACATGTTCAACCGCCATGTTATTTTTATGGTATTCTAACCTAAAAATTAAAGAAAATGGACAACATTGATGTAGACAGCACTGAGGCTGCTCAACAATTGATCAACCTCTCGAATGATGTTGAATTCTCCAATTGGAGAGTGCCCTCAAAAAGGAAGCGAGCGTCCCATTCATCAGTGGAAGTAAAGGATAAAGGTGAAAAAGTATCCTCCAACAAATTCGCTTTGTTGGAAAATTTATCCATCAAGCACATATCAACAGGGCTAAAAGCTCAAAATTCTAAAGGCAATTTAACTCAAGATGATCGACAACGCAGCAGCGATGATACCAGCAACATCCAAGCAGCAAGGATTGTACCGGATAAAAAAGGTAAGTTTTGCCCACCAATCTTTGTTTCCAATGTGGATATAAGGGAGTTAGTGAATGACCTGCGACTTAGGGGTGTCGTTTTTAAGGTTATTTCAAAAGGTCGAAAAAATAAAATTTTTATTGAAGACAAAGAAGTGCATGCTGCACTCCTAGACAAAATTAAATCGACCCCGGGAGTCGAAGCATTTACTTTTACCTCAAAAGAGGACCAATCTAATAACATAATGCTAAAAGGTTTGAGCTCTTCGTATGAAGATATGGAAATTTTAAACGAATTAAATGAGTTAATTCCAGGTATAGTTATTAAAGTGAGCTACTTCGCAACAACTAGATCCATTAAGGAAGGCCGGAAGTATGACCTGTTTTTGGTCAATGTCACACCGGGTAAACCGGTGAGTGAATTGATTAAGATAAAATACATATTCAATACTAGAATTCACTGGGAAAGACAAAAAAGGAGCTCAGGTCCTTTACAGTGTAAAAGATGTCAACAATTTAGGCATATCGCTAAAAATTGCGCTTGCGATTACAAATGCGTAAAATGCAATACCAATCATTCACCTGGTGAATGCACGGTAACTAAAGAAGCGGGCTTGAGCCCAATTTGCGTGAACTGCAACGGCGACCATCCCCCTAATTATCGTGGCTGTGTGAAATATAAATCGTACGTTAAATTCAAAAAAGATTCCTTTAAGAAGGCAAAAGAAGAGAAGGAAAAGAAAAATTTTCCGATTTTTATTCCTGCTGAAAGCCCTCCGCCACTTAAGGCTTCTTATGCCAGCCACTTTAAAGAGCAGAATGGTCCGGCTGCAAGTCGATTGGTTGATCTTAACTCAAATAAAAATGTACTTGGTCAGTTCTTGGAACTGTCCAATAATCTGTTTGGCATGGACGTTCATAGCCTGTTAAAAAAATTAGAAGGTTTCCTTGCAAATATAAATAACTACAATTCTTTGCAAGATGAAAGGATGGCTTACTTAGAGCTATTAAACCAAGTTATCCTCTGCAATTAATAATGTCTCTGAATTTTTTATCATTTAATTTATCATCTCTAGTAGAGCACAGCAGATGAATTGAAACACAAAAAATTCTGCAATTAAACAATATTTCAATTGCTTTTCTACAAGAAACACATTTGAACCATAAACACAAGGTATTTTTTGATAATTTTAACATCATAAGAAATGATTGGCGACAGGGGGTGGCAATAGCCATTAAAAAAGGATTTAGGTACAGCATAATTAATTTGTCAAATTTAAACTTTCCAGGGATTTTTATATCTATAAATACTAAATTCCAAGGTATTAACAAAAATTTATTATGTGGATCTTTATACTTTCCTACTAACTGCAGAACAAATTTGCTCCTGGAAGATTTAAATAAAATTGAAAATTTAGCAGAAACATTTGATGGTGCCATCATAGGAGGTGATTTAAATGCCCGCAGTCCTTCCTGGGGTGATTCTATGACTAACATCAATGGAAGAATTATTGAAAATTGGCTAATGAATCAATTTCCACGTTTAGTAATTGTATCTCCAGCTACACCGTCCTTCCCCAGGAGTTCTTCTTTTCTGGACCACTTCTTAATCTCTACTCAGTTGATTAACTTGATCGACTCCAATTACTCTATACATACTCTTCCATCTTTTTCGGACCACTTTCCTGTTTTTTTCTCTTTAGAATTTGAAAATTTAGAGTTACCTATTATGCAATCAATGACTGTCAAAACTTTTAAAAACACGAACTGGGTCGAGTTCGACTCGGACTTAGACATCAGTCTCTCACGCTGTCTTCCTTCTGACTTAGTTAATTTGTCCAATTCTGAGATCGATAATGCCATCAATTCTTTTAACTCTGTTGTTTCGAATACGCTAAATAATCATGCAGATGTTGAAACTACCAGCTATAAAAAATATAAACATCTGCCTTTAGATATTGATAAACTCTTTAAAATAAAACATAACTGGCAGAAGAAACTCAAACGCATTTTTCATGGCGCTCTCAACAGAGTAAACATCGAATATAAAACTCTATCATCTCGAATTTCTTTACTCAATAAAATAATTAAAGATTAAATAAGGATCTGGCTAAACAAGAAATTCGGAGAGAGATTGGCTAAAATTCGCCCAGGACCGTGGGCTTTCAAAGAGATTTTTAGAATAATTGGAAAAAAAAAGATTTTTGTGCAATAAAGTTATTGTGAATAATTCAACATTTACTGGTGAACAGGAAATTATTTCAGCTTTTGGCAATCATTTTAATGATTTATTTAAAGAAGTTTCTCCTAATGATAATCTAAATCCTTTAAATGAGGTACAGTCTACTCTAAGGTCATCTTTGATCATAACCACTCTTCTCTGAATCCACAGGAAACTGAAATCTTCACCAGTTAAGTTGAGTTAATGAATATAATACATGACTTAAAGCCAAAAAAATCAAGTGGTCCAGATAACATTTCAAACTTTGCAATAAAAAAGATTTCCAATGTAGCTCTGATTTTTCTAACCATAGTTTTTAATAAATGCATTAACAACGGCTATTTTCCATCACTTTGGAAACAAGCTAGAATTCTGCCTATAGTCAAAAAACAGGATGATTATAATATCAACAATTTTCGCCCCATTTCTCTCCTTTCTAATGCAGGCAAGTTGTTAGAAAAAATATTATTGAAAAAATTGGAATCTCCTGAAATAATTCCAATTGACTTTATCCCAGAGCACCAATTTGGCTTTAAAAAGGGCCACTCGACCGTTCATGCTTTACTAAAAGTGCACAATGACATAAACTTAGGGTTAAGAGAAAAAAAATGTACAGTCATTTGCTCCCTTGACTTGGAGAAAGCATTTGATAAAGTATGGAGGGAAGGATTACTCTTCAAAACTTTAAAATTAGATTTTCCACCATTTATTTTTTATATGTTGGATAGCTTTTTGGCTGATAGAACTTTTTTTGTTCAAATGCAGGCAAGCATCTCAAATATTTTTGAGACCACCAGTGGCGTTGCACAAGGGTCCGTTCTGGGGCCTTGCCTCTTCAACATTCTTCTACACGATTTTCCACACATTAACACTTTCAACGATAACTCTTCTTCTACAGGTATTTTGTTTGCGGACGACACCCTTGTCTACGCCAGTGACTATTACCCTCTCAATGCCACGAGAATTATTCAGGACCATGTTAATAAAATTAACATATTTTATAAAAATTGGGGCATAAAAGTCAATTTTCATAAATCCAATTGTATCTGCATTAGAAATGCTAGCGGGAAGGGAATGGAAGGAGCGGTAAGAGAAAGCCGAAATCTTAATTTGTCCATAGATAGGACCATAATTCCTTTTAAAAAAAAATATAAAATATTTGGGGGTCAACTTTAACTGCCTTCTTAAATTTAACGAGCACGCTAGACTCAATATTGCTAAAGCGAGCAGAATAGTCAACATGCTATCCTCCTTGCTGTACAATAAAGAATTGATGAAAAACTCAAAACTATTAATCTACAAAACACTCATCAGACCTGTCCTCCTTTATGCTTTCCCTGCTTGGTTTACTATTTCGCCTATTGTGGCCTCAGAAATGGAGCGTCTAGAAAGGAAAGTACTCAGATTGTGTGTAAACAAATCTTTGCATCAAGATTTAAAAGATTTTCCAATGAAACAATATATGGTGATGCAAATGTTACGCCGCTTATGGAATGTGCGGTTTTTCTGTTGGAAAAGCTTATCATCAAAATGAACGAATCCAATAATGAAGTTATTAAAGGAATTTGTTTGTCACAGCCTGATACGAACTGGACCAACACTATGTACCATTCTCCAGTTGGAGTTCTTCAAGAAGTTCTCGGATCAACTCATATTGGTTCTAGATCACCTTATTATTCCAAAACTTTGCCCGGGCACAACCGTGGTTGAATTTTATAAGTCCTCATCTTTATTCAATTTTGAAAACTTGGTGTAGCTCATAACGGATTTAGCTTACCTTTTTATTTTAAAGTCTTACGTGGGCTCATTCATGGTTAATCTTAAAAATTTTATTTTCACGCAATATGCAGACATTGGATTCAATACAAGACAAAGGTTGATGTGCAAAACTTACTTTTAAATTAAGTTATTTTGTCTTTATTGTTTGTGTTACATTATTTATGTATACTTCTCCTTTAGAAGTAAATTAACTATATATTATATCTCTGTTTTAAACCTATATTACTTTCTTATCAAGTATATTTAATTCTTTAAAGAGAAAAATAATTAATTACAATATTAACATTTATTTGTATTCACAGTTAACGAATTTTTCATACTTGTATGCTCAATATCTGATAAAAATAGTTAACCGATTACTTAATTAGTACATTCTTAATTCTAACATGCCACGGGTAGGGGGTGGCGCTACAGGGGTTGGTTGGTGGCTTTGAAACACCATCAACTTGGGTTGTACTGCCTCATGCCCATGGTCATGTTTTTGTAATTTACACTTTAACTGTTTTCATTTCTCAAGAAACCAAAAAATTAAACATTGTTTATTTATTGTATTTTTAAAAGAGTCAGCGATACTTTGAGTATGAGTAGCACTGTTCTAGTGTTTCTGTGAATTGTCGCTCTCTCTTATTTTGTTTTGTTTTGTTTAGTTTTTGTTATTTTATTAGATTTAAGTTGAACATTGACACAACGTCAAAAATGACAATCACAATGCTCCGTGAGCAAGAGCAATTTATTATTTTAAAAAAGAACTTTTTAGTCATGAGGCATTCGATTTATTCATTTGAATTGTTAAAATACAAGCAGGCCATACGTTACAGCCGCTAAATATAAAAAAAATAGTTATCTCTGTCACTTCTATGTAAATGTTATATAAAAAAAAATAAGTCTCAATAAAGAATTCAATTCAATTCAACTCAAGTCAATTTTACTTAAATTAAAAAGAAAATAAACTCAAAATTCACAATTTAAAAGAAAAGTAAATTTCTTATCTGTAAGTGTCATAGATATTTTCAAACTATTTGTACTTGCAAAGTTAAAAGAAAAAAAAAGTGTGTATAAAATCCAAATTTCCATGGATCCTAAAAAAGTTATTATAAAAAAATATTTATTGGATACTGAAATGTACAAAAAACGTAAGCGCAAGCGACAACGGCGCAGGAATTACGCTTTTCTAAGCGAAAGCACAAGAGCAAAATAATGCCAACTTTTTCCTGCATTATATGCAGAATTCGATTCGCATTTGCAAGACTTCTTTTGGAAAAAAATAGGAGCTTGCGAAAATAAATAAGGGAGGCTCTGAAAGGATTTGAAAGGATGTGGTCTCAGTACGATGATCATAGTTGGCACAAGGCTTTTCGTATGACAAGAAATACTTTTGAATACGTGTGTTCACTAGTAGAAGAGGAGCTTGCGACATCTTGTATCATTGTCACAGCAAGAAATCCACTAAAAGTAAAAGAACAAGTGGCGATTGCTATTTATAAATTGGCCACATATGGTGAGCTACGAGTGGTAGCAGAAGTATTTGGAGTTGGCAAGACAACAGTACATAAATGTTTGCATCGGTTTGTTAATGCTCTCAACAGAAAAGCCACGCAGTTCATATATTTGCCTGACGAGGATGAGTGCAAGCACATTACAAAAAAATTGAAGATAAGTGCCACATTCCACAAATAATTGGATGTATTGATGGCTGTCACATCCCTATAATGGCTCCAATGAATGGCTATAGGGATTTTGTAAATAGAAAGGGCTGGCCGTCAGACGTATCACAGGCTGTTGTTGATTGTAATTATAAGTAAGTTATTATAATTCTTATTTAGAAATCCATCGTAATACGTTTTTTTTCCTCATCCAAAAACAATTTTTTTAGATTTAGGGATATTAGCTGCAAGTATCATGGAAGCGCTCATGATGCAGCTGTTTTTTATGATTCGGGCTTATACAAAAAGTCTGCAAACATTTTACCCGAAAATAAAATATGTGTTGATGGATGCGAAATAAACAATTTTTTAATCGGAGACTCTGCCTATCCATTACTTCCGTGGTTGCTTAAAAATTATACAGCACCCAAAGACATCGAAGAAGAATCCTTCAACGCCCACATGAACAAAGCTAGGGTAGTTATTGAAAGCGCCTTTGAACGCCTAAAAAATCGTTGGCATTGCTTAGTAAAGCGAATGGATCTTCAATATAAAAACCAAGAGTTATACTTACGTGTTGTATTCTGCACAACATCGTCGAAGAACGTAATGAAAATCTTGTACTGGAAGTGTTCACCGAAGCAAATACAAGTCAGAATGTGCTGCTTGAGCAACCACGGAGGGAAGAAGATGAACGTATGCATCCATCAGCAGAAGTTATTCGAGACACCCTGAAAAATTATTTAAAAAAAATTTCCCACTTGTGAGAGTAAAACATATTTGAAATAAAATTTGTAGGATACACGTAATATCCCTATGAAAATTTTCATTAACTTTTTTTTCATAGGGTCAACATTATGGACAGTGTCATCAATAGACACTAAACGTATAAAACCATTAGTCCTGAAAAATAATTAGTTTCAACTAATATAATATAAAACCATAGTTTCAGCAAATTTTTATTAATTTATATGCAAAATGATATTCTTCAAAAAATTAAGAAAATGTAAAATTTATTTTTTTCCCAGGATTACATCTGAAAGTATACTTTATTCAAGTCAAACAAAAAATCGATCGATAATCGATTTTGAAACAATTTGAAATCACGAATTTGTAATTTCCTTCAAATACTTTTAAAAACAAGGTAAATATATAAAATTCATTCATAAATATATTAAATTCAATCTATGCTTTCAGTGCCGCTAAAATTTGAAGTCCCAATTACAAAGCTGAAAATGCCAGAATTAGCTAGAGATGATCTAATAGATTTGTGGTGTTAAGTAATTTAATGATTTCAATGTTCCTTACAAGAATATTTTATATGATTTTTCGTAACACATTAGAACTCTAAATTATACAAATGCAAAAAATCATGTAACATACATAATCCATGTAATATAACGATAACATTTATTGTTTGATCATATATGCAAAAGTTAATATAAATTAAAGTAAAGGATTGTGAAATATGTCATCTTTTTCTGTATGTAAATTTATAACTCAGCTGCAAAAATCAATAAAAAACTCCACAAATAAATGTTTTTTTATTGCTTAGCAATCAATTTTATTAATTAATTTATCTATTTTCATTAATAACAAACATTATTCAACATTATAAATTAAATATGAAGTTAAAATATTACTATACTAAACTACAAATTATATTACTATAGCTTTTTTAAAGCCAAAATTAAAAAAATTTAAAAAAAAACGATTGAATATTTCAAGAGGTAGCGGAGAAACTGCAAAATGTAAAGTAAAAAATTATAGCGTTATTCGGGTTGGTTTTCGATAATGCCTTGTGGCTGGAACACAGCACTTAAGCCAGCCAAAAATGTTTTCATGCGAGCATCCTCTCCATCTTGCAACTCCAGCTCCATCTTTCTTTGCTCTTCAAGCACTTCCTTTTGTTTTTCAAAAAACTTTTTTTGGATCTCTTCTTGTGTGTTTTTATTTCCCTTGCAAAGCCTTTTAATGCTGTTTCATACGTTTTTCTTCCTGCAACGAAAAGTAACAAGATAACAAATTGGCTTAAGTTTACTTTAGAATTCATTCGCAAATCTTTCTAAAACAAATATTTTCTTATGTGCTATTTAATTCTAAGAAGAAATATGTAATTAAAAAGCGTCGCTCGGATCGGGTTTCGAAGATATAGCCATCGGAAGTAGCAGCGGATATAGCTTTTGGAAAAATCATTATAAGTTGGGAAACCCTGCATGGATTTCAGAAAAATCGTCGTATCTCCAAAATTAAAGGTTAAATTTCAAAGAATTGCTAAGCATTATTGTAGGCCATTAATATTTCTTTTGACACCAATATTTTTGATATCCATGCAGGGGTTCCCAACTCACAAAGATTTTTCCAAAAGTTATATCTGCAACTCCCGATGGCTATATCTCCGAAACTAGATAAGAGTGACGCTTCTTTTTAATTTTTTTTTGCTTCTTACTCCCTATTACACCTAAAAAATATTGAATATATTGAAAATATTTACTATACCTCTGGCATTCGATGTTGATGGACCTGAAGACATGCTGACATCAACAAAGTTGTTTTCAACATTGCCTTCTAAAAAACCACAGCTTGGGAAGAATATAGCCTCAGGTACCTCCATGTCTATTGCAGTAATTCCTTCCCCTATAAATTAAAAAAGTTGAATTTTGGTACATACATTCATACACATGTAAAAAATATTTTACTTTACCTTCCAATAGGTCAACCCCATAAGAGATATTGGTACGAGGGCGGAATTCCATTAGGCTTTTGAATTTTTCAAAATATTTATATTTCGGTGCCCCAGCACCACTCTTTTTTGCAAGCACAACCTCTTTATTAAATTGCTGCTTCAAAACTTTAAATTTCAATTTTACTTGCTGCGATGATTTATTTATTCCTCGAATTTGTAATTCATCCGCTACCTTTTGGAATAAAATGTCGTGCCTCACAGTTTTCTTATCCATTTCTCGTATAACATTTTAGCTTTCAATTAAAACCAGCATAAATTCCACTTCAGCATGCGGCCAATATATTTTATCCATTTCTTTTATTTTTTTATTATTATTGTTTTAAAGTTAATAATTAGAAAAATCTTATTCAAATTTTTACTTTTTAAACTTTGACAGTTGAACGCCGACGCATCATTCCCTATTCACACGACAGCGAACTTGTTCATCGACGTACTACACCGAAGTAGAAATACCGAACTACTACTCCGACGTATCTCGCATTCACACGACAAAAATCTACTCCGAAGTCATACGCCTACGCTCAAATTCGCTGCGTGTGAATAACGTATTATTTTTCCGAACATACCTACCCTCTATCTGCCACTCTTTTGGGGGTCCTGCTCCTTTCCCGGAGTGAGCCGTAGAGGGGTCAAATGTATTACCAGGTCCTCCCTACATTTTTTCCGAACATACTTACCCCCTATCTCAATCCCTTTGGGGGAACCCTTTGAAAAAATTTCGAAAAATAATTCATCACTACAAGTTTGTATTATATGTACATATTCATTTTTATTGTGTTTTGGTGCCCGGGGAGCGAAGTTTGAAGCAACTTTAATTTTTTCCATATATGTATGTCTGCTCACATAGTTCATTAGATTTGTCACTCTATTTTCTATTTAATTTCCAAGTATATAGTAATCGAGCGCCACGCCCACGTGTCTTTAAAAACTTGGAACCTAGCCCAGTCTAAATTTTGTTCACAAATTTTATGAAACATGCGTAGAGAAAATCCGAACTTAAACTTTTACTTTATCAAAAATCCGAATGACATTTTTTAGTAAATTTTTGTTTTTTTTTTTTAGAAACTTTTTTCTGGGTAAATGGCCAAAAAGACATTCGCTATCCAAAAAAATACATACCTACTCTAAGTCCAACACATTCCCAAAAAACCCATATAACATCACTTTCTTGTATCAAGCAAATCCTCCTAACTATCGCTTTGAGCTGAAATAAAAATGGTCACTTTAAGTTCAATGCCTTTCATTTTTAATTTGTTTACCCTAATCATTTGACTTTTACGAGACATAATTCACATATTTGTGTAATATACTGCTACTGATAATTATAATTCTGGTTTTATTTGTTTCACCAGCAACTAATTTACGTCTGGCCGAAGACCTAATCAAAGTCTTTTTGTTTATTATTGGTCCTACGAAACCTATACATTTTCTTGCCGATGTTTTTGTAATTTAGTCTCTCCGGCTATTGAACTTTTCGTTACTTTAACCATAGAGAGCATTATTGTTTTGACTAAAACGTTTGCCGGGATATTTTACCAATGTTCAAAATAATTTTCATGATGTCTACGAACAAAGTTCAAAGTTATTTATCATTATTTTGTTACTGAGTGCTCGTTGACTCATGATATGGCAATAAGGTTTGTTTTTGCCCGCTAGGTATAATGAACTAATTGACATACATATGTACATCAATATATCAATTTATTAGGCCTTCAGCTGTTTCTAGGTTATCAAATAATGCTTGTGCTAAATTAAATAAAAACAGAATTAAAAATATCTGATATCACCAAAATATTTTTGCCAATAGCGGCCTTGCCACTTCCTCTACCAAAGTGTTTTCAATTTATATTTGATATTAAATTAAATAAACAAACACGAACATATAAAATATTTTTGATATGTGAACATCAATATTGGCGGGTAAGGTTATAGTCATTTCCTCCTACTTAATTATTTTTGCAATTGATAGTTTAAGTATGCCTGATAATCGAAATAAACGTCAGTCGCCAGAAACGTGGCTGCCTGGTTGGGAGAGGTCGAAGAAATAAATTTCTCACAATAACTCGGAAAGTAAGCCAAATGTAGAAAGATATGTGAAGACCAATGTTGTAGAAGTCTCGAAAAGTCTCCTTACGACAATATTGACTCACAACAAGTAGTTATTTTGGGCGAAAAAGGCGGTTTTAGATTTTAACGAGTAATTTTGATTTATAACTTCCAATAAAAACCATATTTTTGGGAAAATAAAAATAGTCATTAGTAAAAACTATAAAAGGGGGAACAAATCATATTATACAGAAGTTTTTGAGGCATGAAATGCTATTTCAAAGATGTTTTTGTATGAGGGTCACCCTAAGTATGGGTTCTAAATAAAAGTTTTATGGCCGCAGCTATGCCTCTTAATATGAAAGACATTTGGTGTAAATTGCATGTGAATCGATTAAGTAGTCTTTGTGAAAATGCTTTTTTAAAGTACATTTTGTATGAGGGCCACCCTAAATATGCACCCTTAATTAAAGTGTTATAGCCTATAACATTTTCCGGGCGGAGAGGAATCAAAAAAATCAAAAATTATTATAATCGGTTCAGCCTTTCTTGAGTTATAAGCGTCTTAACTAACACTTTTTTTGACTTTGTTTTATATGTATATGTATACTATACATACATATGTAGATTTTTGTTCAATTGATAATTTAGTTTTTTCGCAGAAGGCAAGTAATGTACACCCATCCCTCGATTTACGCGGTAGATAGGCTTTTGAGAAAACCACGTAATTCAAAACCGCGTAAATCGAGACAAGAAGTCCATACAAATTGAGTGGATTGGTTTTCAGAATTTAAAAATCGCGTAAATCGAGCAATAGAACTCAAAGAAAATAGCATAATTGGTAAAAAATCCGCGTAAACTGAACCCATAATGTACATATGTACGTACCTACCTAATGAAAAATTGGAGATTATATAAAAAATAATAATTAAATAAAATAATTAGATTTTATGGAATTATTTTTTTTTTTAAATTCAATCACATATCCAAAGTATTAATTATAAAAAGTAAGAAAATTAAATAAAAAAGTAACATGAAAGTAAAACCAAAATATTTCCAAAAAATATTATGTTGACCATGGTGTAATAACAAAGGTGAAGTATTTAAGGACAGCCATAAGTGTTGAAGCCATTTTAAGAGCGTGAGAGTATTCGCTGACTTGCTTTAACTTTGACATTATAACATTTCAATTGCCTCTTCAACAAAGTTAAGCGCTTTGATAAATTTCAGAGCTTAAGCATAAAGTTCTAGAAAACTTTCTGAACGATAAGCTGCTAATGTTTCGCAAAATAGTATAATTGTGACAAATTTGGTCGCTGTTGTTGTTATTCCAATATTAGAAAAGACTTATTAGTGTCAGATTGAAACCCGATGCACGATTTAGCATAATTATTTATTCACAAATACCACTTAGTAAAAAGTTGCTTCAAACGCTTCAAAAATGTGGGAGTTGCTAAACGGGACCAATAATGAAAAACATCTATATGTCAAAAATAAACGAAACACAATAAAGTCGAATTGGTGATAAATGTCAATGTGAGTCTATTAAAATGATGAGAGAAGTGTCATAATTACTCCACCTTTGTTATTACACCATGACTCCACCTTTGTCTTTACACCATGATGTTTACTACATATATACGAAACTTTGTCATATTATTTATGTCCACGTGAAAAAAATATCTTATACGTGCTTTTAGCTAAAAAAAAATGTAGTCAAATAAAATTTTGAAACCGCGTTTTTTTAAAACCGCGCAAAAGAAGTACCGCGTAAATCGAGGGATGGGTGTATTGGACAATGTAACGTTTATGTTTTGATAAAAACAGTATAAAATTATGTGGTGAACTTCTGGCGAACGAGCAAGGAAATCTTCAAAATTCTTAATGATGCAAGTTGCAAAAACCGAAGCAACCAGATTTCCATCTGTTTCATCCCATACGTAATTGTGCGATTCGTGTGTGACAGCACACCGGTCTTTTCACAAAGACCGGTCAATTGACTCACATTTAATGTACACCACGTGCCTTTCCTATTAAATGGAATAGCTTAGGCTATAAAACTTTTATTTAAGATGCATATTTAGGGTGGCCGTCATACAAAAATATTTTTAGAATAGTATTATCACAAAGACCAGTTAATTGATTCATTTGGAATTTACACCATGTAGCTTTCATATTAAAAGGCATAGCTTAGGCTACAAAACTTTTATTCAGGGTGGCCCTCATACAAACATATGTACATGTATAAACTATTATTTTCACGAAGACCGGTCAATTGATTCACATGGAATTCACACAACGCGCCTTTTATATTAAGCCATTATACAGTGAAGGAAAAAAGTCTACATACACCCACAAATTTTGTAATTCTGGGGAGTATAAAAAAGAAAATAAAAAAAGTAATTATGTGAATCTTGAAGCCATTCATAAGAATCTTTATTTATAAAACAAAAACATAATTCATATACATAACATAGAAATAATTTGGAAAAAACATGAAATTTTGTGGGAAAAAAGTCTACATACAGCCTCTAAACATAAATATTATTAAAAAACTTTAAATAAAAAAAGAAAAGAAATTGAGTGTTTAGTATTTGGTCGGTCCACCTTGAGCATCAATCACAGCTTGAAGACGACGAGGCATTGATGCCACCAATTTCTCCGTAATTTCAGGTGTAATATCTGCCCAAGCACGAATAAGCGCGGTTTTTAGCGTTTCGCGGCTACTTATTGCATATTTTCGCAAAAATGTTTCCAAAAAGGACCATATATGCTCTATTGGATTTATATCTGGTGACTGCGGTGGTGAATTCAGCTGTCTGGGAGCATAATATAGAAGCCAGTCTCGAACAACATGCGCAGTATGCTTAGGGTCATTATCTTGTTGGAATATCCATTGGTTTCCCAAACCCAAGCTTTGAACAGATGCCTTCAAATTTTGTTCTAATATGTTTTTATATTGAAAGCGGTTCATATTACCCTCGATAAATACCAAACGACCAACTCCAGATGACGCCATCGCACCCCAAACCATAACACTGCCACCGCCATGTTTCACAGTAGGTATGACATTCTTTGGATCAAGTGCAGTGTTCGGTTTCGAGCGGCAATCACTTCCAAAAATGTTGTACTTACTTTCGTCAGTAAATAAGACACGCTTCCAAAAATCCATATCTTTGTCAAGATGTGCTTTAGCGAAGTCAAGACGAAGTTTACGATTCTTCGCGGAAATTAGCCGCTTTTTACGCGGTACTCTGCTCTTGAAACCGTTATAATTTAAAACATTACGTATTGTTCTTGGGTGAACAATAACATTGGCGCATTTTTCAATGTGTTCCGCAACTTTGGCGAACTTATTTTTGGATCCTGATTGACTTTTTTTATAATGCTTCTAATATCACGTGTTGAAAGTTTCTTTGGCCTGCAAGATCTTGGCTTGTTTTCGGTACTATTAGTATCTTTATAGTTTTTAACAATTGTCTGTATAGTAGCACGACTTAATTTCACTGTTTTGGCTATTTCTCCATAAGACTTTTTGTCTTTTCGGAGACTTACTACTAAATCACGGACTGAAATCGGTATTTCTTTACGATTTGACATTTTCAAAAAATCACTTGACCACTTAAACTGAAAACAATGCTCAAACTGGGTGCAATGGTTCTAAATAAAGTAAAACGTCAAAATTTATGGTGATTCCCCTCTTTTTATTTATACTTTTCTACTTGATGTTACGGGGTTGCCACGCTGTATGTTGACTTTTTTCCCACAAAATTTCATGTTTATCCCAAATAATTTCATATTCCCACAACGTGGCTATTATATTTAGAGGCACATACTTAGGGTGGCCCACATACAAAAGTACTTTTAAATAGAATTTCCACGAAGATTTCATAATTGTTTATTCAATGTTTCTAATGGTCTATGGAAGGTTTTTGCAAAGTTTGGCTTAGAAAAATGGGCAGTGACAGGCCCCCTAAAATCGAATTAATAATATCTCATCAAGAACTGGACGCAGATGAATATGACTTGATACAAAAAGTACGGGCAAAAGTAAGTTTCACTGGAAAAATGGGCTGTTTCGCTTATACATTCTATCGCTTGAGTTCATACAACCAGTGCTTCACCGAGAACCGATAAATATCGTTCTCGTTATCGTTATCGGGACCGAGAACGAGAACGATAACGAGACGATATTAAAAAAATTTTTTCTCGTAGGACCGAGGCCGAGAACGAAAAAGGTCAGACCGATATCTCGTTCTCGGCGATAATGTAGTGTTTATCGTCCGATAACCATTTAGAACGTTGAACGCGTATATACCACACACGTTTGCGTAATTTGCACTATATTTTTAATAAGCACATGTATGTGCATACACCGACGTTAATATTTTTTTTCTGAAAACGAACAAAAAAGTTCGTAAAAATATAAAAACAAAATCAAAACAAAATTTGAGGATTCACATCACATTTGACCGTGGTAGCAAATAATACTTCAAATAATTCTTCTTCGACTTCATTTTTAGAGTTACCTAAATGTAAAAACAAGCATGTTTTCTTCTTGTTTTGTTTACTCTTGACAGCGATAGAGCCGAAAACTATAGGAAGAATTGTACATTCCAGCGGATATGCAAGCAGAGTGCCTCGTAAAAAACCTCTTATTAGCCAAAAAAACCGACAACTTCGTTTAGAGTTTGCCAAGCGTTATTTAGATAAGGATGACGAATTTTGGGAGACGGTATTATTTACTGATGAAACAAAGGTAAATCTGTTCGGAAATGATGGCAGAGGAAAAGTATGGCGCAAAAAAAATACAGCTCTAGATCCAAAAAATTTGATACCAACAGTCAAACACGGTGGTGGAAGTGTCATGGTGTGGGGAGCAATGGCAGCGAGCGGAGTTGGACGATTGGTCTTCATAGATGGTATAATGGACCAGCACCTATATAAACGTATATTAGAAGGCAATTTGAAAGCTTCCGTAGATAGTTTGGGTCTTGGCCAACGTTGGATATTCCAACAAGACAATGACCCAAAACATACTTCGCGTTCAGTCAAGGAGTGGTTGCTTTATTATGCACCAAGGCAGTTAAATTCATCTCCCCAATCACCTGACCTGAACCCTATCGAGCACTGTTGGGAACTTTTGAAACGTAAAGTTGCTACCAAGAACGCCAAAAACAGGGAAGCCCTTAAAACTGCTTTGGAGGACGCCTGGAGAGAAATTTCTCCAGATGCAACTAAAAATCTAGTACACTCGATGCCCAGAAGGCTCCAGGCCGTAATTAATGCTAACGGAGGGCCCACAAAGTATTAATTATTTTATTATTTTTGTTTTATTATTATTATATTATTATTGTACGAATACTTTTGTCTCAATGAATTTCGCTTACTTTGTTATTTTTTAAATAATGTGTTTGATATTACTATGTTTTTTTTTTAAGAAATCAAATAAAAGTAGATTTAAAATAAAACTGCATTCAAAGTTTTTAATAATTTTCAAAACTTTTAAAAATTTTGGAGAAAAATGGTTTGTACGAATAGTTATGTCCCTAACTGTATGTGTCACTTGCCCCAGCTCCGCTTTTTTTGGACCTTGCGATATTTCTCTGCTCCGACATAAATTGGATGCGCAAATGCTTCCCTTTTTTTCAATATCATCTAAATTGATCCCATCATTAATTTCCTTTATTTTAATTGAATTGTTGCTGAACACATCAGTAGCGGAATTCCCAAAAACGCAAACTAAAATTTTCGTTAATAACGACATCGTTAGTAAACAATTTTTTTGCTTGCGGTAACGAATGTCGTATTCACAAAGTAATAGTTAACGACAATTTATTTATAATTTATTTATTTATCGTTAATGAACATCGTTAAAATATTTTGAAAACATAGCAACACTGTCACATGACAACAAAAAAAAAACAAACAAAACAAACAGAAAAGCCGTTGTAAAAAGTAAATAATTTTTTTTGAACACAAATTTAAAAAAGGAAGTTGTAATTTAGAAGTCAAAGCAAAGATCCGGCCGGGCAACAGCGGACCGATATAACCTAATGGTTGATTTTTTTTCAGCAAATAAGGGACTTGCTGAAGACAAATTCGTTGACATACACGGTCAACAGGAAAAAAATAAAAAATGGGAGGAATTGGCTGGGATTCTCAATAGTGCTCGAGGAGCCATAAAAAGTGTGGTGCAGTGGCACTCGGTGAGTAAGCTAAAACTTAGCAATTTAATTTGTTAATTCACAGAAGTCCTTTTCCATTGCAGGCATGGCGTGATCTCAAAACCCGGACGTCGGTCAAAGCCAGAGAGCGGAGGAAAGAAATGGCAACGACAGGTGGTCAACCGTTGTCAGACACTCAGCTCACGAAACAGAATCCCTGGTGCTAAGCATTGTTGGTACGCAATACGTAGAAGATAGCAGCAACTGCGCCGACAGCCTACTAGAGGAGGAGGTAAGTAAAGAAATTTTTTTACTACGTTCAGTTCAAAAGTGTTAAAAGTTAAATTTGTTGGATTATATTATCAAGTTTAAGTTGCTAATTTGTACTTATTTGCTTAGAACTTGCAAATCGTCCTCGAATCTGGCAATATTGACGTGCTGCTTCAAAGCCTAACCGTGCCTAACACGCTGGAAGGTGTCGTGGGAGTTGCCTGTAAGGTAGTCGAGGAGGTGACTGAGCTCGAGTAGGTGGCTGCTATTGAAGAAGCTGATGTCAGGAGGATTGGAGGGACGCCGGCAAAAAAACGAAACCACGTAGCCGTTTCATCCAAGTGCCGAGCAGTCCAAAAGAAAACCATTTTTGAGTCAGCAAGAAACCAATCTAGCGTTCTCGCTAAACAACAAGCGGACGCTATGAAGGTAAGTACACTATTTAATGTTGCTTCATTAATCTTTTTCAATTTAATTTTATTTTTTCATTCCAATAGACGCAAGCAGGGCCGCCCTTAGTCATCTAGGCGCCCCGGGCGAGTCACATCTTTGGCACCCTCTTAAGCATACTTATTTCATTATGATTAAAAAAACTTGTTTTGAATTTGTACCATCTTTTATTGAATTAATAGAAAACTACAAACATCACATGTATTTTAACCAGTAATTCTCTAAGCCAGTGGTTCCCAAACTTTTTTGGTCGTGGAACCCCCAAATTAGTTTCCAATGATCACGGAACCCTGAATAATTTTTAAACAATGACTTTTCAAAAATCAATATCTGATATTAAATGAAATAAGTATTATTTTTGTAGTTCAGATTTTATTGAATTAAACAAAACTTAAAAAAAACAATTAATCATTGAAATAATTAATAAAAATACAAAACATAAGCTAAAAAAAATAAAAAAAAACGTAATGTAAAGAATGCAATAGAATTTGAATAGCCTGTTTTGATAAATTTGGATATACATAGAATACGTCTGATCAGAATATTGGTAATGAAAATGTTCTAAATTTGGCTTCCAATTGTGTATCCGAACTCAGTTCAATCAAATTTTCATAATTCATGAATGAAATCCTTTTGGTTTTGCCTTTATTTTGAAAGGATTTTGTACCCAGTAATTATCTTCATTCTCTAGGTTTGGAAAGTAATCACTGAGTGATTGCTGTAAACTGGACAGATGTGTTTTTATGCCATCATGGATTTCCATTTTTAAATCCACTTCAGATTATTCGAGAAAATCACTAAGCGTCTGGAAACACTCGAAGTTATTTTGAGGCAACCAATTTATCTTTGTTTGCAATATGTTGACTTGTTTTCCTTGCAGTGCCAAAGATAATTCGTTCAATTTTCCAAATATATCAGCAAGGTGAGCAAGTGTAAATATGTAATCTGTCTGATAATTCAAATTTATGACAAATAAAATACGCCAACAGTTCCTTTCGCAATTCAAATATTCGCATAAAAGTGGTGTGAAGACTACCCACATCGTCGCACATGGCTTTGAAAATACGTGATTGCAATAGTTTACTTTTAATAAAATTAATAATCTTCACTGCTTCATCTAGAACAGATTTAAATGTCACTGAAATCCAGTAGTTTTGCTGGTGCTAAGGAGCTGTTTGCCAAAATTTTGTTGCAAAGCAAACAAACCGCATCTAGAGCTTCCTCGTCACCAGTACTAGCAAATCCAAACGACAGATAACTATTATCATGTTTACGTCTTTTCGTTGATACCACCTTACCAAAATCGGAAGATGGCAGAGTTGGAGGATTAGGCTGTAGCTGTACAGAACTGGAAGTTGATGACATTGCGGGTTCCAGAATACCTGTATTTGTAGATTTCTGCAATACTACTGACAACGATAGTTTTCTTTAGCGACCCATATTTTATCCATCGATCCATTACAAGGCCAATTCTTTTTTATAGAAACAAAAATGATAAAAATATTACAGAGTATAATAAATGAATTATTTATTTAATATAATTAGTAAAGTAATAAATTACAAATACTAAAAAAAGAAAGAGTACTAGCTGCCAGGGCTTTCGACTCTTTTTAAAATCTAATTATTGATATTTATAAAAGTACGTAAAAAAATGAAATCATATAAAATTTAATGGATTCGATATCTTTATAAATTTTGAAATTTTCACAATATTTTCGGTATTGATAGTTTTTAGCAGTTCTGTCGGTTTAGTGTTGCCAAAAATTATTTTTCTTAGTGGGACCAAATTGGGACATTCATCAAAATGGGTAACAGTTGGCGTGCTGAAACAAAAAGGACAATTCGGTGCAGCCTCATTACAAAGTAGATGCCTATGAGAGATTATCGTATGTCCGATACGTAGCCTTACAAAAAATTTGCTAAGATGTCGGGAACAAGAAGTAGGAAAGAACGCTATAGATCTGTCAGTGTTGATAAGTCTGTACCAGTGATTATATTCTAACCATTCATCAAGTTTTTTTTTTTATGTAGGTGCTCTTTAATTATCCGACTAATGCAGTCATCTGTCAATGGATGAAATATATAGCTTGGCGAGTTGTGTGTGCTAGTGGCTTCTTTATCAGCCAATTCATTGCCTACGTGACTCGGGACCCACATGATTTTTATTTTTTTGGGGTTAGAGATACATTTATCTCTTACATCGGAAATAATAGAATTCATGTTGCTTATATTTCTGACAGCATTGATAGAAGATTTGCTATCAGAGCAGATAATGAATTTACCTTTATTTTTACTTGCAAAGTCAACTGCGTTTTTAATAGCGAATGATTCGGCAGTGAATATGTATAGAGCACTGATAAGGTAAAAAACCTGAAATGGTGCGTTGTCCAACTTCTTGCACTACTGCAAAAGTTGTGGAAAGACTCGTTTTGGAGCCGTCGGTGTATAGAGAAGTCCATTTTTTGAATACATTTTTTAGCTCAGAAAAAAGTTTGCGAAAAATATCAGGACTTGTATTTTTTTTTTTTATATGGAGTACAAACTTAACAAAAAAGTGTCCACATTAAGTTTCCATGGGGGCTCCTTACTCTCTTTGATATGATTTGGGTGAAAATCAATTTTGAGGCTTTTTGCAAAATTAACGCATCTTATTGCTGAAACCTTTTTGTAGCTGCGTTTTTGTTTCAACGTGGATATCATTTCTTCGCAAAGAACTCGATTGTTGCAATGGAAGAGTTTTGGAATTAGTTTAAATGTACACCGAAAAAAAAACTTACTCCGTTTTAGGAAAAATGCCTAAATGTAAGGAAAAAATGTCCTTCAATACGAGCTAAAGCCATGGGTTCCTCAAAATAAGTAAGTTGGATTCCTTAGTACAAGCAAATGTTGCTGCTTTGAAATAAGGAAAAGTTTACTCAATGTGAGGACAAGGTTATAAAACTGAGGAAAATTTTACTTTTTCTAAGGATGAAGGTATCCTTAAATGAAAGAAGTTTACTTAAAATAAATCCGTTGATTTCAAAAAAAAATTGTTAATTTTCTATTTTCTTATTTGTTGGTGTTACTTATTTGTCATTCTTATTTTAATTGTAATACGTTTTTAAAACTTCAAAGAAGAGCTTAAATTTTTTTTACCTGTCACCCGATCAGAGAATTGAACCTGTGTTCTGCGCCATGCCACTGTTCAAAGATGCTCATCTGACCTAACTCAGCCACCGACAGCATTTTTAAGACATACTGAAATGATGTTGTTAAACTGCGCATATAACAACCATTGTCTGATCAGGAAAGCTTCGGTTCAAATCCCGGCGACGACATAATTTTTCTATTTTTTTATTTAAAAAACAAGTAGAGAACTATAAATATATAGGCAAAACCAGAATACTTACGAGAAGAATAGATATTAATTTCAGCGAGTGTTGCCACTCATTTATTAAGGAAAATTTTCCTACGTTATAGTAAATTTTTTGAAGCAACTAACTAAAACTGAGTACGATTTTCCTTAAACAAAACATTCCATTAGATTGAGGAAGTTTTTACTCAAATGAGGAACAAGTTGTCCTCAAAAATTCTTCCCAAAGAAAAATTTACTATTTCAAAGGAAAGTTTTACTAAAACCACAAACTCTATATTTGAGGAAGAGCGTTGACTTGCTTTAATGAAACATGAACTCATTTCAAAGGACTCAATTACTAAATGAGACGATATTTTCATCAATATGAGGAAAACTAACTTAGATTAAGGAAAATTTTTACACTAAATCGGAGGAAGGCAGTTCTTCAAATTTAGCACTGTTTTTTTTCGGTTAATGTGTTCGGATATAGAAGGAAAACCAGATTCGGCGAGAATAGATTGAATTGGTGATGTTGGAAAGGCATTTATGCTTCAGCGAACCGCTGCATGATAAGGAGCTTCACGTTTTTTTATATGTGTCTTAGCACACCATTCAAAAATTGGCAAAGCATATTCGAGCTTAGAAAGAATGAGAGCTCTAGTGATATTAACTAAAGTGGTAATATGAACTAGGCAATGTTTTGATGAAAGATATTTTATATTGTTTAGCCTGGATACTAGACTCTTCCTTAACTCAATACAATGTTGCTTAAAACTAAAATTTTTATCAAATATCACTCCAAGAATTCTTAGAAAAATTACATTTTCTATTTTAACATTTTTGTACATTAATAACAATTCAGTGCAACTTTTTTTATTGTATATATGCAGGATTTTACATTTTTCAATGGCTAACTTAGCTCCAGAATATTTACCCCATTCACTGATATCGTTCAGAATACTAGTGTAGGTGGATTTCACTGTGTTCATATCAGCTATTTTGGTGAATATTATAGCATCATCAGCGTAAATGGAATGGTCAAAATTGGCATACTTAGCAAAAATTTTACTCAAATGATCAAATGCGATAATGAACAAGGTAACGGATAATGGTGATCTTTGAGGTATTCCATTATGCAATGGCACTATTTCAGACAAAGAAGAGTTAATCCTGACACGAAATTTTCGGGAAGTCAGAAAAGCTTTAACGGAATTAAAGATTTTCCCACCCACTTTCCAGTCAACGAGCTGTTGAAGTACTGTGTGCTTACCAATGCGATCGATGCTTTTTCAAAATCAGTAGCTAATATGGTTACATGATTTTTACAGGAAAAGGAATTAGATACAAAATGTTGCAAGTGTAGGAGAGCGTCAGCTGTGCTCTGTTTTCTTTTGAATGCAGTTTGATTTGGACTAACCAAGTTTCTGTTCCCTATATATCACATTAAACGTTTGGCTATTAGTTTTTCAAACATCTTAGAGATAGACGGTAGAAGAGATATTGGCCGGTAACCACTAATTTTAGTAGTCGATTTGTTTGGCTTGGGTATCGGAATAATTACAGCAGTACGCCAATTAGTAGAATAAATTCCAGTAGAGAAAATGTTATCATATAAGTCAACAATTCTTGTCTTAGTAGAAATCGGTAGGTTTTTAAGCATTGGATAGGATATTCGAAATAGACCTGGGGTCTTACCTTTGGTGTTTTGTAAGGTATTTTCAAACTCGCTAAGAGTTATCATCGACTCGATTTTTATGGCTGCTTTTGAGAGTGAAGTAGGCTGATATTGATTTTGTACTATCGATTTTTTTTGGGATATAAATTGGTATGAAAGTTATTATCGGCGAATTCACTTGACCACGTGGAGGCGAAGCAGTTAGAAATTGCAACTGTATCTGTTAAAAGTGTGGAACCGTGCTCAATGCAACGAATGGTATCAGTTTTTTTATGTCATAATAATTTATTTATATCCGCCCAAACCTTTTTCACACTGGAGTTTGGTGAGATGCTCGAAGTAAATTTCTCTAAGCTGGTCGCTTTGGACTGTTTAAGAGCTCTTCTGAAAACTGCGTTCGCTTTTTTATAAGAAATCAAATTTTCTATTGTTCTTAGCTGTTTAAAATTTTTCCGAAGTACTTGTTTGTTGTTTCTTAAGTTGGTCAGCGTTCTATTCCACCAGGGAATAGAAGCTTTTACAAAACTAGATTTGGTCTGTGGGATGAACATATTTGCAGCAGTTCTTATTAATTTTTGAAGCTAAAGCTTCTCGGTTAACGTTGGAGAAGGCACTGTCAGGAAGTCTTCCTTCACAAAACTTCTGATAAAGTGACCAGTTAGCAAAATCAGTTTTAAATTTAACATTGGGCTTAAGTTTTTCGAAAATGGTATTAGTTTGCAATTCGGTTAGAGTAGGGAAGTGGTCACTACCATACAAATCATCTAAAGCTTTCCATGAGCATTTAGGTGCTAATTGAGTGGTACAGATACAAAGATCAATATGTATGAAAGTTCCACGGGTTGAAAAATGAGCAGGAGAGCCGTTGTTTAAGATTACTAGATTATTACCCAAAACTACATCTTCTATAATTTTCCCACGTAGGTTACTCTTGTGTGAACCCCAAAGAGTACTCCACGAATTAAAGTCTCCTGTTAAAATGTATTGACCTCGAATGTTCTGTAAATTTATAAGAATGTCTTGTATTGAAAAATCTTGATGTGGAGGTATATACATATTTATAATTGCCAAGGGAAAACCAAGATTTATATTAACTATTAATGATCCTATATTAGAGTATGATGGAACTAAACTGTGGGGTATATGTTTCTCAATTAACATACCAATGCCTTGTTTTGCCAATGTATTGTTAGCTAGGTTGGAAAAGTATCCTTAGTAGTTTCCAGAAGAATATGCGTTTCTTGGATCGAGATAATATCAGGGTTGATTAATTTAATAAGCAGTTGTAGTTCACAAAAGTTATTAATGTAGCCTTTCATGTTCCATTGTATTATTTTGAGCAACATGGAATGGGATGAACGTACCTTGCCCTTAAAATAAAAGAATATAAGGAGTGATATTTGACAAAATCTTACATTTCATCAAAATTAAAATTTTCTGGAATAAAGGGATTAACAAAACTATTATTAACATTCTCTGAACTAATATTTAAATTGTTAGAAATAATTTCAGAAGAATTAGGGATCTGAGTTAAAGATAAAAAAGAAGGTAGATTAAGAGATAAATTCTCAGTTTGTATATTGGTTATGTTGTTTCTGGATTGCTGATTTTGATCGTGTGATTGATTAATTGTTACTTGGGTAATGATGTTGTTGTCACTGTTGCCGCTGCTAATATTTCTACTGCATTTGGTGTTGTTGGTATCATTGTGGTTGTTGACGTTACTGCTATTCTTGTTGATGTTGCTCACGTTGCTTTTGTTGTTAACATTACTCTTGTTGTTGTTGTTGTCGCTGTTGATGTTTGAGTTGCTTTTGTTGTTAATGTTACTCTTATTGTTGTCGTTGTTGTTGTTATTAAATTGACGTGCTTGGGATGCATAGCTATTCAAGAGTGGTGCAGAAGGAATTTGGTTTCGGTGTATTCCTTTAGCTTCTCTCATTGTGCACTTGTTTTTTGTTTGATTTCCAAGATTTGTTTTTGTTGTATGAATTTTTCGTATTCTTTTGAAGATGCGGGATGTTTTTCGGAACAGTTAGCACAGAAAAGGCGTTTACAGTTTTCGGGTGCATGAGGTGGTAAGTTGCAACCAACACAAGCAGGGGAATTTTTGCAGCGCTTAATAGTGTGTCCAAGTAGTTGACATGATTTACAGCGCATTGGGTTTGGTATATATAGCCTACTCCTACTGAATGCCAAGAGACTTCAATTTTTTCTGGGAGGTTGTATAAGTCGAAGGTTAATAGAGCGACTCCACTAGGTTGGGATAATAATTTTCGGAAATTTAAATATTGATACTACGCCTTGAGCAGCGAGTTCTTTAACGATTTCTTCATCTGGAACTTTATTTAGGCAAGGAGCGTATATCGTACCTTTAATATAGTTAAGTGTCTCATGAAGAGAGCATTTTATTGAGCATAAACCATGCAATTCTTTGGTTTTTAGAAATTTTTCTGCAATTTGCTTACAGCTAACTAATAGCAATAGATTGCCGTCTCTCAACTCTGAAATGGACTGTATTTCATTGCTAGTAAGATTTAATCCTCTATGCACAGCATGGGTTAGGCGCCGTTTCTTTTTTGATGTAGATTCGTCTATTAATGGCGCAAAACGATTTTCCCCTAAAAAGGTGGGCCCCGGGGCATATTTTTATACCACGTGAAATGGAAATTTATAATTGCGAGAAAGAAACAAAATTATTTTTCGATTTGAATTTATTTGACTTAAAAAAAAAAATTAATTTGTCACAAAAAAAAAAAATATTTGAAAAAACACGCAAAGAGAACAAAATTTGTTTATTCCGTATGACTGATAGTCGACGACTGATAAATGAATTAAAAAATCTATTTAAAGTCCAACCTGACTTAAAAATATAAATTTTATTTAATGGTCGAGATTGTAAACTTTCCGAGGAAAATGTGAATCATTCAATTTTTTTTTAATGAAATAAAATCTGTCACGCGGAACCCCTAAATTTTTTCGTGGAGCCCCAGGGTTCCACTTAACACACTTTGGGAATCACTGCTCTAAGCAATGTACATTTCTACATTGTCTCTCAGTCACGTCACGAACCATTAAAAAAAATTAAAATCTTATTTTACTAGCTTTATTGTCAGCAAATTCTCTGATAAGACTGGCAAAATCTAGAATTTCTGCAACTTGATTTTCAAAAGATAGCGCGGTAGAACTAGTCAATCTTGTTTGAGACATTGTAGACCAGAAATAAGTTTTTATCAATTTCAGTTTAGAAAAACTTCGTTCACCACTTGCAACTGTCACTGGTATTGTTAACAGAATACGCAGCGATATCCAAATTTCATCGCACAACAAATCTCCATCAATATCAGATTTAAAATTGACTGTTAACTCTTCTTTTGATTATTTTTTATGTTAAACAAGAAATTCCATGTGATAGAAAAGTCCTGCATCTGTTAAAATCTTTCCTCCATAAATATAAGAACGGTGTGCAAAAGAGTAAAAAACTCAGCTTCAATTTTTTTTTGGATCACTTATTGGTTCATCAGTAGCCTTTTCACCCAGTCTACGTTTGATGCGTCTTGGTCGCGTTTGTAGTTTGAAAAATGGTTACGTATCAAATTTGGACGCTAATTCAGTTGCTGCTACAATAGCTTGTTCGAAACCTATATGTTTCCAAATAAGAGCATCATTTGTCAAGCATTACAGTAAACTCGACAAAGTTGAGTTTACGTTAATTTGAAAAAGAACATCATACCATGTTATAAGAGAAACAATAAAGCTAAAATCTTTTATTTGGAAATGATACACTGAACGTCCCCCACCGACAATGAAAATTGCGCCGTTCAATTTCATACGATCAAGTGAGTTATAATTTTTGACAGCGAGTAATCATTGCCGATTTCCCGACCCCGTCCTAATTCTGTTTAACGCATTAGTGAGAGGTACGATAATCGACAAAATGACAGGTCGTGTTTGTTAGACATAGAATACTGCCGTACATACACCGAAAAAAAAGACCGTACTAAATTTGAAGAACTGCCTTCATTCGATTTAGTATAAAAATTTTCCTCACTCTAAGTTATTTTTCCTCATATTGATGAAAATATCGTCTCATTTAGTAATTGAGTCCTTTGAAATGAGTTCATGTTTCATTAAAGCAAGTCAACGCTCTTCCTCAAATATAGAGTTTATGGTTTTAGTAAAACTTTCCTTTGAAATAGTAAATTTTTCTTTTGGAAGAATTTTTGAGGACAACTTGTTCCTGATTTGAGTAAAAACTTCCTCAATCTAATGGAATGTTTTGTTTAAGGAAAATCGTACTCAGTTTTAGTTAGTTTCTTCAAAAAATTTACTATAACGTAGGAAAATTTTCCTTAATAAATGAGTGGCAACACTCGCTGAAATTAATATCTATTCTTCTCGTAAGTATTCTGTTTTTGCCTATAAATTTATAGTTCTCTACTTGTTTTTTAAATAAAAAATAAAAAAATTAAAAAAAAAAAAAATTATGTCGTCGCGACGGTCGCCGGGATTTGAACCGAAGCTTCCCTGATCAGACAATAGTTGTTACATGCGCAGTTTAACAACATCATTTAAGTATGTCTTAAAAATGCTGTCGGTGGCTGAGTTGGGTAAGATGAGCATCTTTGAACAGTGGCATGGCGCTGAGAACACAGGTTCAATTCTCTGATCGAGTAACAGGTAAAAAAAAATTTAAGTTCTCCTTTGAAGTTTTAAAAACGTATTACAATTAAAATAAGAATGACTGACAATAAGTAATCAACAAATAAGAAAATAGAGGAAATAGAAAATTAACAAATTTTTTTCGAAATCAACGAATTTATTTTAAGTAAATTTCTTTCATTTAAGGATACCTTCATCCTTAGAAAAAGTAAAATTTTCCTCAGTTTTATAACCTTGTCCTCACATTGAGTAAACTTTTCCTTATTTCAAAACAGCAACATTTACTTGTACTAAGGAATCCAACTTACTTATTTTGAGGAACCCATGGCTTTAGCTCGTATTGAAGGACATTTTTTCTTTACATTTAGGCATTTTTCCTTAAACGGAGTAAGTTTTTCTTTCGGTGTATGTATGAAAAAAAAAACACTATCCACATATTTTTAAAAATTCAGTTTTTTATACCGTGGGATTCGTCTATTCAAACTCTATCAATCCGTTAAAAAAAATCGGATAAACCTAAAATTTTCCAACATGAAAATGCCAATCTACATTTTCTGTGTATTACCAATAGAAAAAAAACGAAAAAATACATGAGAACGTTTTATTGCAGATAGTGCATTTTTTCATCTGTTTAAGCAATAAATATTAATTAATTATGGATATAAAATTGCTTATGTGCATAGTGCTTTTTTCATCTGCAATTCCTGATAAATCGGCATAGAAAAACTCAGGCCCGTACCTACCATAGGGGCTAGGGGGGGCTAAGCTTCATTTCACTTCATTCCCCCCCCCCTACCGCTTCATTTGCTCCTAGCATTTCATTTGCTCTTCACGCGTTTTTTAGGAAAACTTCAAAAACAAAAGCAATTAGAAAATTATTTTTATAGTTTATATACTTAGGTTTAAAGTTTATTTATTTTTTTAAACAATAACAATTTAAAATAGCTGTACTCTGCGATCTTTTAGGCCATTGAATCTTTTTAAAATCATGTCTATATATATAGACTCAGGACGCTTGTGCTCGAAAGCCAGGAACGATAAATTATTCAGCGTATCAGTCAACATGCCTATTCGTTGTGGCCGTATAATTTTTGTTAATGCCGAAAATGACGATTCGCATACTTCGTTCCAGCCGGGAAAGTTTCGATGATTGCAAAAAGATTGTACACTTTTTCCATTCCTTGACGCACCTTTTACAGCTCCGTCAGCACCACCATCTTAATTTTTTTTTGTTCCGGCTTTTTAAATTTGTTTAATTGATCATTCTCCGAACGAATTCTATCTATATATTCTTTGGCAATTTTGAGCTCAGTTTCACTTGGTAACTGGATGCCCAAATCGGCCAATGGGTGCAGCTTTTCCAAATCGTTTTCATCAGCTGTATCGATAGCTATGAGAATGCCATTCTTTGAAACAACGCGATTGGTCATTTCAATTAATACGATATCGATTGTTTCGTAGAAAGTTGATTTCAGCATGATGATCGATTCGCTTCATTCACCCAGTGTTTCTTCAACAACTGGCTCTTTCAGCATTTTTGAATGCTGCCTATTCCGAATTGGACAATTTGAGGCGTGAGCTGATTCTGTGGGCTTTAATTGTTCCAACAGATCTATCGTTTGAAAATAATATTGATCGAAACTATTTTGTGGTCTCATTTTTTCAAGCATTGTAAAAACAGCTCTAATGAGTGGCATAGCATCTTTGTATCCCATTGCTCGGCCTTGAATCGCTTTCGTTACTGGTTCAATCGATTGCAATAAATCCTTCATAAACACTAATGTGAAGACAAATTTCAACGATACCATCACGTATGACAAACCGACTGCTATTGCTACGTCATCACCATCAAATCGTTCGCCAACTATTTGAGGCAAAGTATTCACAATATGAATATAGTTATCAAAGATGGATTTAGAAGCACGTAAATGGCACATAAAATAATATTATTTCTCAAATACTTTTTTCTATGTATTTTGTGGCGTAGATTCCAAAAATAACATTCATTTTTTTTCTTCTTAGGAATCGTTTTCGAGATATCCACAAAAAAAAAATCATACTTACATATGTATGTATATACATACACATGTAATTAAAAAAATAAGAAAAAAACAAATATGCACCGTCTCAAAAGTCCAAGCCTAAATTTAACAGCACTGTTGGATTTATCTTTTACAGGGAACAATTGAACATATAAGAAAATAGAATATCTTTTACGAATTAGTTCCTTATTTAATTACATAGTCAATGGCCTATATGCGGGAATGCATGAAAATATGGAAATTACCCATTTTCATTGATTTTAGAATAGCACTCACAGATTTTGTCCGACTTGGACAAAATTACATTTCAAATATTTGTAAAATAATATTTTTGTGTTCAAACGGAGTAATTGAATTTTAGTGACTTTTAAAAAAGACCAAAAAAGTAACTTTTTGTGAACTTTGGTTACTCCATCCAAAATTTTTCAAAAAAAACGTTATATATAGTAAAATTTTTTGTGCCCCCCCAAGCAAAGTCGGGTAGGTACGGGCCTGGAAAAACAGCCGATTCCAATTTTTTTTACACCATTAAAAAGACCATCCCCAAAAATTTCAAAAAACAATTGTTAAATATAAAAATACAGTTTTAAGAAAGTTTATTTTAGCGACTGATTATTTTTTTATAATTAAACATTATTTAATCGAACTTACAGTCATTAAGCAAAGACCAATATTGTAAATTTTTACTTATTGATCAATGCTATTTTTCAACAAACATGACAAAGATAACAAATGGAACAATTTTAACCTGGTAATTGGTGACATGTTTCGGCTATTACCAATAGCCTCATCAGACCAGTTTTGGTTAATTCTGTACATGGACTCGAACCCCTGACCGTTCATGCATTGCAATTGCATATTTTGCGACGGCCGCTCTAACACTTGAGCTACTGAGGGACTTGTCATGAGGTGTACAGAGTGCGCAATCATAGCATGACTTTAGGCCGACAGTCTAACGGCTATGGCAGCAAGCGAGAAAGTGACAAAAGATGACAAATGGAATATGCGCACTCTGTACACCTCATGACAAGTCCCTCAGTAGCTCAAGTGTTAGAGCGGCCGTTGCAAAATATGCAATTGCAATGCATGAACGGTCAGGGGTTCGAGTCCATGTACAGAATTAACCAAAACTGGTCTGATGAGGCTATTGGTAATAGCCGAAACATGTCACCAATTACCAGGTTAAAATTGTTCCATTTGTTATCTTTGTCATGTTTGTTGAAAAATAGCATTGATCAATAAGTAAAAATTTACAATTAAATATTATTTAATCGAACTTACAGTCATTAAGCAAAGACCAATAGAAAGTGACAAAAGATGACAAATGGAATATGCGCATTCTGTACACCTCATGACAAGTACCTCAGTGGCTCAAGTGTTAGAGCGGCCGTCGCAAAATATGCAATTGCAATGCATGAACGGTCAGAGGTTCGAATCCATGTACAGAATTAACCAAACTGGTCTGATGAGGCTATTGGTAATAGCCGAAACATGTCACCAATTACCAGGTTAAAAATTGTTCCATTTGTTATCTTTGTCATGTTTGTTGAAAAATGGCATTGATCAATAAGTAAAAATTTACAATATTGGTCTTTGCTTAATGACTGTAAGTTCGATTAAATAATATTTAAGTAAAAATTTACAATATTGGTCTTTGCTTAATGACTGTAAGTTCGATTAAATAATGTTTAATTATATAAAAATACAGTTTTTTTAAGAGAAAATAACTTGTTGTTCTTATTTATTCGATTTTGGTTCTATTGCAGATAATGCTTTTTTTTCATCTGTACGGCAAAATACTCATACTCACTCCTACGAGATAAGTCTATAAAAGTTAGTACGCTGAGTTTTCCTTTAGATCGATAAAAATAGGTATTTAAATTAAGTGGTTAAGTTGAGCTGGCGCACGAGTTATGTGAAATAAAAAAAATCTAAACTTGGGCTTAAAACAGAACTTTATTCCTTTGAATCAATCTTAAGACTAATTTTAAAAATATCAATCGATCTTAAGCTAAGCGTTTGTTCAATAAGTGCTTGCCAAACGAAAAGAAATGATTTCAGCATTTCGCTGGTTTTGTTTATGCAAGAACTTATTGACCTAATTTTATTGATTATATTTTATGTAAGAACCCATTGAACTGTTTATTAAATTTCAGTTCTATAAGTGTTTATCGAGCAGCGGAAATGATTAACGCAATAAAATTTATGAATGAGTTCGATAAATACTTACCAAGCACAAACAACACCAATGGTGTTGACACTTGCACTTGTGAGCGACGGCTCACTTGTACAACGGCCCTAATTGACATTTTTAGTTTTGTTCAGGAGACACAAAAAACTGAATAAAAACCGAAAATGTAGAATATTCAAATTTGGTTAAATGCAGTTTAGTTATAAAATCATTAACATAATTAACTTTAATGAAAAACATTATTTTTTTTATTGATATTTATTTTATTTCAATTAGGGCTTTTTGACATAGTTTTTATGTATGCGGAAGTGCATTTAGGGCATTTTACAATTACAGTTGAAATTGGGTTGAGGGAACTAATTCGTACAGAAAACTGCAAAGTCATATCAATCCATTAGCTACTCCACTTGCTAACACTTCAACACATTCGCGTTTAAAAAGGGCTGACCGCCCAGCTACTACTTATGGTTCTGCATAATGAACTCCGTAATAAATATCCATATCCATACATATATCCAAATATTATATCCATAATACAATTTCAGACCAGCAAAAAATATTTATTTTTATTTATTTTTGAGTTCCGCAGAGCTTTAAATTACTTATTATAATTATCACTTTATATATAATTTATAATTTGTAATAGTGTTAATTAGAATTAAGAGCTTACAACTTATTGTTAGTCTTTACAATGTAATGAGATCCAATAAATAAAAGAATGCAAAAAAAAAAAAGAAGAAAAATCTTCACGTTTTAAAAATTCAAATTTCACTTACTCACTTTGAATAAAACAATGAAAAGCAAGACAAAAATATCGCGACTTTCTTCTAAGAATAACAGTAAAGCGCGTGCGCTCATGATTTTTGTATTCTTTATTGTGTTTGATTTTCTTTACCCAGTGAAAAATCATACAAAATTTGGTTGAGTTCCCTCTACTCAGTAGCCATCAGATCGGATGTTCCCTCTACAGAGTAGTCAATGAAAGAATATTTGCTGCACCCTTGATCGAGTAGTTTTCTCAACACAGGGTTCCCTCAACTCAATTACTACTGTACTTTGAAAACTAAAAGTTTAATTCATTTACAACAAATTTAAAGAAAATTTGCAAATATTGTACTGTTTAATGTAGTTTTTTTGATAAATAAAAAGAAGCTAAGAAAAAAAACTTGAATTAAAAAAATTTATTCAAATGATTGCATGGATGAATGCCAAATTATCATAAAATTGTTGGCAATCCATCGGTAATAACTTTTTCTAATCCTGCAAATAGTCCCACTTTTTCTTTGAAATTTTAAATTTTTGCCTGCATAAAGGACTCATCCTTTCTTCGGAAAACTTTCTTGGTTTTGATGTTATAGGTAAGGGCTGATATTCATTTCTCCAAATTATTACGGTTACGCAGATTTTGTTGACCTACATCTGCTTTGATTGCACTCGGAAGATCTTTGAATCATTGATTTGAGTGCCATGAATACAGCTGCCTTTTATCCAGGTCCTTACCATACTTCTTACTTCTCCTTACCATACTTCTTTCAAACATAATGTTGATACAAACATTTCACGCGTCGTAATTGCAAACGTTGGGAATTGTGTTTTAAGAAATACTCTAGAGACTGAGTACGCGCTGAGTTTTCGGGCTAAACTCGTTTTCTGCTTACCGGATCAACAAGGCCTTATTACATATTACTTTTTTTGCTCCCATGTCATTTTCCAAAATGCATCAAAGATGGCTTTCCGTGCATTTGCACTAAAAAGCGAAAAGTACCGGTTACGTCTTTGCTCAGAAAATTTTGACGTACAAGGTGGTCCAAGCTGTATTTCGGCCCTTTGACACAAACAGTTTTCAATCGAAACGCCTATACATATATTGAACTCCTCGCATTCCTTTTTTCCATATTTGGAATCCGATCACATTTTAATTGTTCCGGAATAGAATCGGAGGCATTGATCTCACACAAAATGTTTTCCGTAACACTCATTACGAAAAATTAAAACGAAGACCACATACGCGTTCCGACACAAGATATGCTCCATAGTAATTGTAACTTTTTAAAATTGGTATTTACACGGAAATTTTGAATTCAAAATCTTTTGGAAA
Organism: Meiosimyza platycephala; assembly: GCA_963662105.1. Lineage (NCBI taxonomy): Eukaryota > Metazoa > Arthropoda > Insecta > Diptera > Lauxaniidae > Meiosimyza > Meiosimyza platycephala. The sequence continues at coordinate 62,572,031 of OY759211.1, read as the reverse complement.
TTCCAAAGCTACTACGCTATCTATTGCAATTTAAATTTTTTCAAATTGAAAGCTACTTTGCAAGAAAAAGCATTTAGGGCCTTTTAACACATACAAAAATTTTGAATGCACTTGGACTTTTTAATATCACCTAATAAAGTTGATATTTTTTGTGTTACCGTTCCAATTTTTTGGGTGAAGGTGTATTTGAGGTTGGTCTTCAGGAATATGTAATAAACTGGATTTTGGAAAAAATATCAATTAGGGCCGTTGTACAAGTGAGCGACGATATGTTGTTTATGTTTAAGCAAGAACTGTAACGAACCTTTCAGCCAGGGTCTCGGCTCGTCGGCGTCCGGGGTTCGTATACAAAAAATTTATATTTGCAGATGGCTAACAAGGGTTTGATTTCCGGGAGTTTAATAAAAGAACAAGACCTTCCATGTGTATTACTTCGATAATTCACTTTATTTCTATATTCACACAATATTTGTAAATTATATACATCTAAGAATAAATTATAAATACGTTTAGGATACTTAATTCTCGTTGACTTTGGCCTCAATGGGTATCGCTTCGTGCCGCTGGTTTTATCCTGTCCGGCAGCGTATTATCGTGCCGCAACGGTACTGCGCAAAGGCGACGATATGGATGCTGAATTTGATACCACTCGACGTATGCTCTGACTATGACGGACTAATTTATAGGACGGTGTTTTGTCTAATTTCTCTGACGGCGTTTTATTACCGCACACAAGTACAACACAAAAACGACTTGCCACTCGTATGCGTCAATTCAACGTGTTCGTCAACCTAATCTTGCGACGGACGCACTGACTGCGGCGACCTACTGTATATGACGGCGGTTTCTTACCGTGTACAAGTGCAACGCAAAAGCGACTTGTTACTTGTATTCGCGCTACAACCTAAGAGAAGATAGAAAAATATTTATTATTAGTGGTTTTCTAACGGCTGCTGTTGTCCGGAGCTGTTGAACTGCTGGCTGCTGTGGTCCTCAGAAGAATGAATTCTAAAAATCAAAGTCTTTGCCCAGTCACTTTTGCTACCTCTGTAGCTTTTCCACAATAAAGCTCTAACAGCTGTTTAGTATGGATCGTGGTGACAGCTGTTGGGCAGGGCTACCGTATGACAATTCTTTGTGTTTAGCTTATGTCTATTCTACTTCTATTGCGTTTTTTTACGCGTCGTCCCGCGTTAATACAATGAACTTAACTAAAGGTTTTAACTTATTTTATATATATTTTTCTCTTTGTAAATTGATAATTTATTAAAGTTTTAAAGTAATAAATAGCAACTCCAAAGCTATAAGTAAAAAAAATAAATAATTAGCGCGCATAAGGCTATACTTCAAACAGAGTTTAATAAAATAACGAAAAATAAAGTGTTTCGATGCTACTGAATTTGTGGGGTGGAAACGAAGCCTGACTTCCACCCTCACAGAACCTATCGAATTTCTTCTCGGCAACAATGTTGTGTTATTGACCTCAACATTGTAGTTTGTTTTGGAAGTCATTGTTTTTCTTTACGTATTTCGCAATGATTTCCTCCACGAAATGTTTGTACATATCTCGGAGAAGAGTATATGTAGGTCGCGCGCCGCCCTGTAACATTTGGCGCCCCGGGCAGCCACCCCGGGTGCCCCTCCCTAAAGCCGGTACTGGATGCAAGTAGAAACTTCCAAAATACAGGCAGAAGCTACGCTGTTGCAAAGGCAGGCGTTTCACCGCGTAGCTTGGTTCACACCATAAGTCCGCTGATTAGTGGTGGCAAACTATCGATAGTCTTGACCATCGATAGTGAACGATAGTTTCTGGATAGTGCCATCGATAGTTTGCCACCACTACCGCTGATGGAAGCTGCCGGAGTATAATTCCCAAACAACGATGGTGGTCAGTGAAAATTATACAGAATTACTACTTGTACCTAAAATAAAAAATGAGTACAAATTATGTAATACAAAAATAAATAACAGTAATTGCTGTGAGTTTTTACATAAATAGAGATTTTTTCTATTTATTAGGTTTTACATACATTATAGTTGAATTTCATGAAAACTGCTGCGCAATTAGTCTGTTTTGTAGACGTTTAGCGATTGACCCGCCAAGTTGAACTTCTACCTCTTCACCTCTTGCAACCGTTGCTTCAATATTTGGAAGCTGGTTGACCAACTCGTCGTCAATGTTTGAGGTACTGAGACTCAAATTGTGTAGCACGGCACAAGCGTTTACAATTTTTCCAGCAAAACCGGGGTCGTACATAAGTACTCTCTGTCTGGAAAAACATCTGCACTTACTTTTTATGACACCGAAAAGCCTCTCGATACAATTCCGGGCCTTGCATAACGCCTCGTTATACCGGGACTGTGGAGCTCCTTCCGGCTAGTTTGGCAGTTGTGTCATAAACCACGGTTCAAAAGGATAACCAGAATCACCTAAAACTATAAATAATTAACTAAAGAAAAAACCCATTAATAATTTATGTCGGCTACCACGTTCGTATGCTCGCTGCATAGCTTGCCGAGCTGCGCAAGCGCTCCAAATATAAGCATCTGGGCGAGCGCTAGTATACCTTGTGTTTACATTTAGTATTCGCAGATTGGGATCGCATATCTATAAAAAAATAAGTTGATTGATTGACTACTTAAATAATAGGCGATAGAGCTTGATGAGCCTAAACAGAATATATAAGGTTGCCTTGCCAAAGCCTGTCCTAAATATGGGTTGCCACCCGTTTTTTGGGCCAACATTTTTTAGAAAAAAGTTTATGGTTTAAGATTCCACCTTAAAAAGTATGTCAAAAGATAGAGCTTAAAGAGCCTAAATATAATATATAGGGTTGCTTTGCCGAATCCCGTCCCAAATATGGGTTGCCACCTGTTTTTTGGGCCAAGATTTTTCAGAAAAATGTTTATGGTTCAAGATTTCAGCTGGATATGCATGTCAAATGATAGATCTTGATGAACCTTAAAAAAAATATCTCGAGTAATCTTGTCAAATCCCGTCCCAAATGAGGATTGCCACCTGTTTTTTGGCCCAAGTTTTTTCAGAAAAATGTTAATGGTATGAGATTGAAGCTTGAAATGTATGTCAAATGATAGTCTTTGATGATCTCTAATAAAATATATAGGGTTGCTTTTGCCGAATCCCGTCTCAAATATGGGTTGCCACCTGTTCTTTGGATAAACTTTTTTAGACAAAGTTTATGGTGGGGCTACATTATATATTTTATTAGAGATCATCAAGGTCTATCATTTGACACACATTTCAAGCTGAAATATCAAACCATAAACACTTTTCTGAAAAAACTTTGGCCAAAAAACACGTGGCAACCCACATTTGGGAAGAGATTCGGCGAGGCAACCCTATATATTTTATTAGAGATCATCAAGGTCTATCATTTGACATACATTTCAAGCTGCAATCTCAAACCATAAACATTTTTCTGAAAAAACTTGGCCTCAAAAACAGGTGGCAACCCATATTTGGGACGGGATTCGGCAAAGCAACCCCATATATTATATTTAGGCTCTTCAAGCTCTATCATTTGACATACTTTTTAAGGTGAAATCTTAAACCATTTTCTAAAAAATGTTGGCCCAAAAAACGGGTGGCAACCCATATTTAGGACAGGCTTTGGCAAGGCAACCCTATATATTGTGTTTAGGCTCATCGAGCTCTATCATTTGACATACATTTCAAGCTGTAATCTTATACACTTTTTATTAAAAAAAATGGCTCAAAAAAGAGGTGGCAACCCATATTTAGGACTGACTTTGGCAAGGCAACCCTATATATTGTGTTAAGGCTTATTGAGCTCTATCATTTGACATACATTTCAAGCTGTAATCTTATACACTCGGCTTTTCTACAGCCGACTCTTGGGCTATAAGTTCCTATAATTTACCATTTGAACATTATTTGAATGGTATCCATGGTGGTTTACAAAAGCCTCTTCGTGCTATGATGGTTCGATCACTGCTATATGTATGTGTGTAATCTATCGCACCAATAGCGACATCAAAAGGCTTATTAAGCTGTCCTAAACAATGTGCCCGCTGCCTGCCGGTCAATTTCCGTCATCGGGTAACGCACGTGCTGGCCAAAAATTTCTGTATTTATGGCATCTGTTACACGATGTAAGGACCGACAAATAGAGGACTGATTCATTGTTATACTGGACTGCTCCCTTATTGGCCGCTGGTTACATCCAGTCGCGTAGAGCCGAAGCGCTGCAAGCACCTGAAACGAGATTCTTATGATAGCTTTCGCGTTATTAAACTGCATGAACTTCTTACTTGATTTTCGGCTGATAATGCTGAAATTGTATATTTTTTTCAAGCAGCTACCAATCGACTCTATTAAATAATGAAAGGAATCGGGCGTCAATCGGAATCAAAAGGGCTATCAACATGACGTAGCACAGCCTACTCTGCTGCATTGCCCCGCAAGGCAGTCTCACCGCCCAAACTAGATAAGTCCATTCAAAATTTTATTATTATTTTGTTTTAATTAGAGTTAAAACGTTTTTTTCACAACTAGGGACACCAAATTAAACGTCTTTAATATAACTACAAATGTCGTTCAGTAACGATAATAATTTAACGACAAGTTTAATTAACCTCGGAGAATCATTAAGAACTACACTATCGGATAGAGGACACAATTACGAAACAACCTTACTGCCGGATGAAAAATATCTCGAAAAATGTAGCATAAACCGAACCTAGGAAGGACACAAACTCCATTAAAGTTTAGCTAGAGAAAGTTAAGGACTGTTCTAGGAGTGCGAACGGGCACCATGTCATTGGTTCTATGGCGAAGAAGAGGATGTGACGGATAAACATTTCTGCAAATGAAAATGGGTGGTTCGCGCTCATCGATTGAAAGGGTTTCAGAAGAGAGTGTATTAAATATTTGTAGGGTATCACAATGGGGAAACTGGCTTTATGTAAGTGAAATTTGTTTTAGACAAGCAACGCTTTTAACTTTATCTAAATCCTAAAAAAAGGCTAACCAAATACCCTACCATGAAGAAAAATAGCATACCAAATTTGGTAGGAAAGGCCCAACAACGAGCTGTTAATCATAAATGCTGAAACTCTCGCGGGCTTAAGCTTTGTGATCACTAATTTAGAGGTATTTTTTTCTGTAGGGATTCAATGGCAGATCACCATTAGTCGTGTCAAACTGTCATGGTATTTTTGTTGAGTATTGTTTGACATTCCATCATGAATAGACTTCGAATTCATTACATTTCCAAATTTATATTCACTCAAAATGCACATTTCTTGCTATTATGAAATCACTTGACCGCCTAGATCATATAATATCATACCACTGGACCTTTTCCTTTGGAACCAACATTACCAACAAATGCCACTCGAAATTCTCGAACGCATCACCAAAAATTGGAACTTCAGAATAAACCATGTCAGCCACAATTTAGGCCAACATTTGAATTTCCTTTGTATTATAATAAAGATTACCCGAAAAAACTTAATTTTTTTAATTTTGAAATTTTACTTCATTTTTTGATTTTTTTTTCGAATAGTGAATGTGATGTAATGCAATTTTAATGATATTTTTCTTTAGTATAAGGCTAGAAAAATAGTTGTTTTAATTTTGTAGTTTGTCTTTCCAAAATATTTAAATGATAAATCTTAATATAATTTTTGGCTAGGCCAAAAATAAATCATTGCAAATTTTTCTTTCAAATATAATGAACGAAAAGTAAATGAAAAAATACTTTTCAATGAAAAACGTTGATATGTACTTACGTACATATGTATGTATGTATTCGTTGGGGATTTGTTAACATCAAATTGACATTTAATAAAAAAAACTGTGTTTGATTAATGAATCTGACATAAATGATAAATTCAAATTTAAAAGAAAATTGTAAGATTCATGTAAAAGGAAAACTTTTAAGCTGATTTTAGAGAAACTTTGCCATGCTTCTTATTTCACCTTCTTTATATAATTTTAAATTTGTTTCGTGCATAGTTGTACCGTTAATTCTCACTTCAATTTATATTTTTATAATGTTGGAAGAGAATTTGTAAGACGAAGGCATGGGTCGATTATCAATAGAAACACTTTTATGGTAAGTGTGGTAAAGGGCCGTCCATTAATTTCGTGAGTAGAAATGTGAGGGTCGGCATAATCTTAACAAGTGGGTGGGGGTTAGGGTTGTCATACGTACTGATTCTATCAGTACATGTACTGATTTTTACTAATTTTCTTTAAAGATACTGATTTTTCAATATTCTGAAATCAGTACGCAAATGTACTGATTTTTACTGATTTTAAGGTTTTATTTGAATTACTAAATAATTTTTACATTTAATTACCAGTAGCGTACCTAGGAGTCTGTAAAATGGTCCTTGTTTCGTAGCATATTTAATTAATTTTGTTTTTTTTTTTGCTAGGGCATTGTGCAATTCGAAAAGTTCTGACTTTTTTTTAGTAAATAAAAACAACTAATTAGGAAAAAAATTTTGTGCTGATTTTTTGCGTTGACGTCGCCGTCAGAAGCGAAATAGGTATATCTCAAAAAAACTCGTTTCGAGATAGTTGATTTTTTGTAAATGCCGTTTTCGTCGGCCCTAAATACCCGGCGGAACTTTGCCGTTTTTTAGGCGGCGCGCGAACGATCAGGTGGACTCGGTCCAATTCAGGTCTTCTCGTTGATAACCGTTGATTTTTATCTTACGCCAGTGCGAATTGATGGCAATTGTGACCCTTAACCTTTGTGTCTACAGCCAAAAAATTATACGTAAACATACACCCAACACACCCGGGTATCCCATACCTTTTGTATGTGCGTTTTCAATTTTTTAAGTTGTTAACGTTTTTTTCTATTTATAGCGACTACAGATTATGAAAATTGAAAAGTGTATCTATACATTATACATTTTTTTTACATATTTTGTTCCTTTATTTTTTTCCTTATATTGCAATTGGTTTTTTTTTAAGTATAGGGATTTTTCGATGGTGTGGTTTCGTAGTGAATTCATTTGTTGCGCTTAGGAGTATGATAAAACCGTTTGAAAGTCAAATAATTGAAGTAGCTAAAAAATTCTCTTAGGACTGTTATTCTTCAACCTTGATAACCGGTCTATCACATAGCAATTCGAGAAATCCCCTTCACTCTTCCTACTTGTTATTACTTACCATAACACAGGTACAAAAGAAAGAAATATATGCCATTCAGAGTTAACTCACAATGTCCTATTCATATGTACCATGTAAAATCCTAAGCAAATATTGATTGATAAATAAATATATACTACCTGGTGTTACACAAACTCCAACAGTGGATCTGAATGAAGTAATTTTTCTGACACTATGATTCGTATTTCAAAAAATTGGGAAATTTTTCAATAAAGGTTTGTGTAATAAAATAAACCACAAACAGGTCAACGCCTTTGGGAGGATTTAAAATTGTTGAAAATATTTACAGGTAGTCCAAATAAACAGAGGTTTACCTCTATCTGTTAGTAAGTCATGAAGCTTCTTTAGGAAAAAAGACGCACGTGAACCTAGATGAGAGCATTTTCGAAGAACAGCAACAACATAAGCATATGTTCATATATTCCAAAAACTCGGTTGTGCTTCTTTCCACTTCTCACTATAATACTGAAATTGAAGGTCCTAAAAGAAAGTCAAAAATGATACTCGACTACAACAAAAGTAAAGGAGGCGTTGACAATATGGACAAATGCCTTTGGGTAATATTCGACAAAGAGAAGAACGAAGAGATGGCCTTTGGCTTTTTTTTATAACATTATAGATGTGGCTGCATTTGCAGCTTTCGTGATCTACATGGAAAATAATCCACACTTGAAGACATCAACAAACCGTAGAAGGTTGTTCCTACAGCAGTTGAGTGAGCAATTAGCCATGGCTGAAATCCAGAATCGTTCACAAAATGCACAAATAATGCGAAATTTTTCATCACGAAAGTATGTTGGGCCGCCCAGTTACACCAACCATTGAAAGCCTTCCAGTAAGCGCTCAATGTGACAATTCTGGCAGAATCAAGCAAAAGGGAAATTGCTTCTTATGTTCCAAAAGCAGAACAACAAGAAAAATCTGCAAAGAATGTCAAAAGCCAGTTTGCGTTGAACATTCAAAAGATATCACTCAATGTAATAGATGCAGGTCATAAATTATCACTTTTTTTATACAATTCTTTTTTTTATAATAATATATTGTTATTCTTTTTTGTATATATACATAAACACAAAAACAGTAATGTCAAATAAATAAAAATTATTTATAATGAAACCCAAATGTTTTCTTCATTTCTACACCGAAAAAAACGACCGTACTAAATTTGAAGAACTGCCTTCCTCCGATTTAGTGTAAAAATTTTCCTTAATCTAAGTTATTTTTCCTCATATTGATGAAAATATCGTTTCATTTAGTAATTGAGTCCTTTGAAATGAGTTCATGTTTCATTAAAGCAAGTCAACGCTCTTCCTCAAATATAGAGTTTGTGGTTTTAGTAAAACTTTCCTTTGAAATAGTAAATTTTTCTTTGGGAAGAATTTTTGAGGACAACTTGTTCCTCATTTGAGTAAAAACTTCCTCAATCTAATGGAATGTTTTGTTTAAGGAAAATCGTACTCAGTTTTAGTTAGTTTCTTCAAAAAATTTACTATAACGCACAGTGGATTTTTGTGGCCATAAATAGGAAGATTTTGAAAGTGCTAGGGATTGAAAAACTTTTTAAGAGAATACTTAGGGAATAAAAAAAAACTACAAAAGTATTAAATTTGTTTTGATTTAGTGACACAGTGGTCTCAAAGTTGAACTTTGTACACCAAAAATGTTCTATGAAACTTTTTATAAAAGCGCTTGTTGGATAAAGCGCTCTAGTTTACTTGTTTGAAACAAAATGTTATAATATAGCATATTGGCGGAAAGTACATTACTTCCACTTTATAAAAATCAATTTTAGTTTTTTTTATCGTCTTTATATGAATTGTACGGATTTTTCAAAAATTATATTGAAAAATGATAAAAGTGGAAAATTAGCAAACTTTGACAGAAAAAGAAAAAAAGTATATCTCCGGATTTCGAAAATTTTTTTATATGTAATGTAAGAAAGTATGGTTAGCTAAAAAACAAATTTTCAGCTGCAAATTTTCACAATTTTTTTTTTATCAAGTTTTTCCTAATGTAGTTTTAGAAAGAACAAAAAATACTGACTTTTATGAAATGCTCTTATTAATTTATTTTTATTGAAATATACCAAAATTGCATATTAGCATAAAGTTTATAGATCATACTTTTCAAAAAATGTTTACTTGAGCTTCTGTATTCTATGTGTGAATTATGGTGATTTTTTTAAAATTAGGGCTGTAAAAGTCATAATTGAGAAAATTGGCAAACTTTGACAAAAAAAAAAAAAAAGTATATCCCCGGATTTCGGAAATTTTTTAATATGTTATGTGAGAAAGTATGGTTAAGCAAAATCCAAGATTTCAGCTGCAAATTTTCAGAGCTTTTTTTTTTATGATTATTTTTCTACTGCAACATTTGAAGGAAAAAATATTTTTTTTTTCTTCACATTTTACAACGCTTTACAATAATTTTATCGATTGTAAAGGCTTACAGTGTGAAATAAGATGCTTAAATTTTGAAAGAAGTTCCTTTTAGTAGAGGGGAACTGAAAAAGGATATTTTTTCTCTTTCTATCCCCCTTGGGGTTCACCCTTTTTATACCTGAATATAACGTAGTGAAGGTATGGTAGATGCAGCATATGGGGCTTAAGTCCGATTATGAACATTTTTATTATTATAATTACTTTTTTTATTATTATTATTTTTATTATTCTAATTATCACCAGAAGCACAAGAAATGCTTCAAGTTGATGAAGAATGTGATTAAAATAAATCTAACAAAATCAGTAGTTTTACTTTTTTCTCTATTTTCAAACAACTTCGTTTTTTATATTCTGTATCTAGTTTTCAAATGTGGTGTTTAATATATGCAGTTTTTTAATTTTCTCTAACAACTTGTAAACTATAAAAGATATCGGGCAATTTATACAATTTTTGAAATCAGCATAGCCAATTTATTGGGAATTAATACCCATTTTGAAATAAAACATCAAAAACCATTCTACCTTTGTATGGAAGGTAGGCGTGTCCGTGAACCCATTTTTTTCATATTCACAAGTTTTTGTTGTTTTATCCCAAAAACGTCTGTGCCAAATTTCAAGACTCTAACGCTATTACTACTACCACCTTTTTTGATTTTTCTCTAATAACTTGAAAACTATAGAAGATATCACAAAATTAATATTTTTTTAGAAATCAGCATTGCCAAATTAAAGGGAATTGATACCCATTTTGAAAAAAGGTCTCACCCACATCTCAACTTTGAATGGGAGGTAGGCGTGTCCTTGAACCGATTTTTTTTATATTCTTAAGCTTTTGTTGTTTTAACCCAAAAAACGTCTGTGCCAAATTTGAAGACTCTAGCGCTATTACTACTGTTAATGGCCACCTTTTTTTGTTTTTCTCTAATAACTTGAAAACTATAAAAGATATCGCAAAATTAATAACATTTTTGAAATCAGCATTGCCCAAGTCAAAGGGAATTGATACCCATTTTGTAAAAAGGTCTCAACCACATCCCAACTTTATATGGGAGGTAGACGTGTCCGTGGACCGATTTTACTCATATTCACAAATTTTTCCTATTTTTACATTTTAAACATATGTACCAAATTTCAAGAGTGTAGCGCAATTATTACTATATATGGCTGCCGCACAGTGGCGCCTTTTGCGATTTTGCGTTGCTAAAATCATAACTTTTGAACGGGTAAATTTATTTGAGTAAGGTTTTTTGATTTTGGTAGGTAATTTCAGTAGCTATGACATATATAAGACTCAGGTTTAAGGCTTAGCTATAAATACTTTTAAAAAGAGGTGAAAGTCCAAATTTCGAAATTTTTGGTTTTTAGTGGTATGAATTCATAAAAAAAAAATTTTTTTTATAAATTTTTTGCGCTTTATTCAATTTATGAACTTTTAATAATTTAAACATTTTTTAATTACTTTTTTAAAAAAAATTTTTTAATTTTTACTAATTCATTCATAGGCATTTATTTTTTTATCTCTTAACATAATTTATAAACAGTCTTTCTCAAAGGCTAGAAAAGTTTCAAAAAAAAGGTTACAGTAATAAATTAGGTAATTTCTTTAAAAAATCAACAATAATCTACAATTCTATACAAATATCATCATTATTTTGGATATCTAAGAAACTTAAAACAGTACTACAGAATTTATCAGTCAGTTCTTTTCGTGACCTAACGTGCCTAAGTGATGAAATCAAAGGATCTGAAGATGCTGAAAGTATATTGAACAAGCCCTTATTCTGTCGAATACGTGAAATTTTACATGTATTGCTATATCTGTACTTCTTATAATCTTTGTTTTTAGACTCTTGGGCTTCTTCTGTTAATTCTCCTATTGGTAAGGCTTGAAAATTGATAATTTGTCCACTATGAGCTAAGATCTTATGGACAGAGGGCGTCAGTAATTTTTGGCTGTATTTACGTTCTAATATGTTTGCAGTTTCCTTGGTATACTTTTCAAATTTTTCTACTTTAACGGGTTCTCTACAGGATAGTACGTTTAAAATAACTTGTAATCTTTTTATCACGTCCTCATCGACTTCCGGTATTTCTGTTTCTGGTTTCTCAAAAAATCGCCTTGCTGTGTTTCCGTCATTTGTGTTACCAAATCCTTGCTTAGGAGTATCTACTATAATACCCAGTTTTTCTCGAAATTGATCTTGTATTATTTTTTTGAAATGTTTCCAGTGGCGACTGCTATTTTTCTCTTTTTCGTCAAATCTCCACAGTTTTCAATTTGTTTTGCTGGTCTTCCTCTGGAGGCCTGTGATGTGCTAGGAATATCATCAAGTGATAGCTCAAAGTCCTTTTTAAGAAAGTCTGCATACTTTATATAAAAATTCGCTTTGGTTCTATTACATGACACCCAATATCTCTTTCTGTTGCAGTAAAAGTTTTTTAACTTTTGTGTATGCTCATCCTTAATATGTTTCGGGTATTTGTTTTTTACCGCAACCACAAATAAATCTCCATTTTCGCTGTTTGCAAATATTTCAAACAAATTTTCATAAGATATACTCATTTTCCTTGGAAACTTGCGTAGCTCAAACTTTAAATAGTCAGAAAAGACTGCGTTATTGAGGCTTAAAATTTGACTTTTATACAAATATAGATACAAAATATTGTGTTACAAACCTCAAACATAATACTTGTTCAGCGAAAAAATTTAACTACCTAATAAGCTAAATTCCTTGTATGATATCTACCGTAATAAAACAGGTATCTATAAAGTTGGCCTGCACTAGATTTCACTGTTATCAGAAGTGCATCTACCTGTATTCTATACAAAAAATACAGCTTTATTCTATTTGACATTACTAGATATTTTTAAATTGCATTAAAAACTTAGATATAAATATCTGAGGCAAGTATTACTATTTCGCTATACAAAAGCGAATTTTCTTAAAAAGAGTGAAATGATTTGGTAAAAGTGACAAATTAAGCGCTTTGGAGGTGGGGCAAAGCCCATGTTATATGGACAGAAGTTTTCTAGGTACTCTTTACATATGCATCTATTTGTGTCAAATAGTTTTGGAAATAGGAAGAATAAATTAAGAAAGGGGCGTGGTAACGTCCATATTTACAATTTTTAATTTATTTTGAGTGATGTCTATATTCGCTGCAAACATTCTATCAAATTCAGATTAACAATTTACAAGTCAAAATATCATAGACTGAAAATCGTCATCACACAACAAATTCAGTTTTATGCATATCATGTCACATAAGTAGCTATAACTTCTAAATGGGCAAATTCATGCAGGTAAGACCCATACAATTTTTGTTGGCAGATATGTCAACTATATTCTCCTTTCACCAATCCTTGATTGACATTGATTTGTGGATTATAGGCCAAGGTAAATTTGAAAAACTATGCTAAAAACGACCTTTTTTAAAAAATTCATGAAAATTACTAACGTAAATTACTTCCTTAAACGGAGTAAGTTTTTTTTTCGGTGTAATTTATAATTTACATATACATTCTTCTATGCATACCCGGGTATGTTGGCTGTAGATAGAGGGGGTAAATCGCAAAACCTACCTGTAAATTCGGTCCCCAACGACGATTTTTTTTTTTTCAAATATGATAAAAAACAATATTTTAGGAGGCTACCCAAAATTTCAAGTTGATACGGCATTCAGAACTCAAAATATATCAATTTGAAAATGAAAAACACACCCGGGTGTGTGGGTGTAGACACAAGGGTTAAGCCAAAAACACAACTGGGACGTGTTATTTATCTTCTGCGTCAAATTCCACCAAAAAATAGAATTTCTTCTGTGATAAATTTTCTAGTGTCAATTTTGTAGTCACTACAAATGTATAGGAAAAATCTCGACGATATTGCAACTGTGTTTAGCTCTTTATTCTTGGTGGGCAGCTAATGTTAAACAATACCCAAATTTTACAAAATTCGCCAAAATCTATCTTTCAGCACCTTGCAGCAGTGTGTACAGCGAAAGACTTTTTCGAAAGCTGCCCTTATTTACGAAGACAAGTGAAACCGATTGCTACCGCTTATTGCAGATTATATATTATATATTCATAATTTAACCTTAGTGCACTATGAGTAGGTACTTATTCACTTTCTAAGTTGTAGAATTATCGTGTGATTAGTCATTGTATTTCTTAAGTGATACTAACTAAATAAAGCTATTATTTACCTAAAATATTTTTTTTTAAATTCAGTATTCGGTCGGATAGGCGCAAGTTATCCGGTATTCGGCCGGATAGTATTTAGCTCGCCGGATACCGGATAGTTACCGGATATCCGTTTCATCTCTAGTTTATACCCTTTTTATGAGATACGGCCATTTCCCTTAGTATTTATAGCTTTAAAAATGTAGATACGCCATTTTACTTAAGATTTCTCATACAAACTTACTTAAATACAAAAGATATAATATATAAAATACAGATTAAATCAAATAAAACTACACGGAAAAAACGAAACTCGAAATTATTGTAAATATTAATCAAAATTTAAGAAAAATTAGTAGGTAATTTAGTAATTTAGAAACGGTTCGAGTGTCTATTAAAAATTACTAAGGGTAATATAAAAATTGCATCAAGCAGGCATTAATTTTTCGAATGCAAGTTTTTAATTTTTACAAAGTAGATTTTAAAATTTCTGCAATAATTTATTATATTTTAAAAGGACTGTACTATTTTTTAAAAAATACATTATAAAGTTTTTATGATGAAATAATAATAACTGAAATTTATTTTTAAAATTTTTTGTGTGTTGAACAAAATTGGGACGGCCAGCGAGTTTCCGTTGCCGCTTTCCCGACCCCGTCCCAATTCTGTTCAACACATTACTTTAAAGCCAATTAGTAAGAGTTTGGCAAGCCTTATATATTTATTTTTTTGCATGAACATGTTGAGAACTCAATCAGAGTACAAATTAAACACAAAAGAGAAATAAAATTCAATATAATAAAAATTAATAACCTTGAAATAATTTTTCTACAACTACTTTTTAAAAATTATAAAGCGAGAATCATATATTACAATATGAAATTTGTAAAAATTCTAATGTGGCAATTTATTAAAATTTAATAAATTCTTTGTAAAATTTCAAAGTTTTTAGGTGATAATTAAAATGAAGAAAATAATTTTTAATATGCACTTATTAAAAAATGTAAAATGAAAATATTTACAAGCTAGAATAGAATTTTTAATAAGGATTTTCTATTTATTACTATAAAAAAGTAATATTTGTTTTCATATTTTAATTTTTATAATCTCCTATTATTTTTTAATAAAATTTGAGTTGGTGGTTTTTCCGTGTAGAATCAAATTCTATTTTTAGAAATTATAGTATATTTACTGAAAGAAACATATAAAATATTAAGCATATATTATTTATTGTTACTTAAGAAATTTTAAGGCTTAAAAGTATGGAGTTCTCACCGAAATGATATTATATTTTCTGGTATTAGATGGTGAAGTGAACAAACAAAGAATGACAAAAACTTACAACGACAATGACAACATGATCCAGTCAACGAAGCTTTGCGTTATTGCCCGTTATTTTTTTAAAATTGTTAGTCGTATTCAAATATACGAACATTTACCTTCGTATTCTTGACATACATACATACGTTTAAACTGCTTAGTAATTTGGGGTAAAATTGAGATAGAGAAAATATTCTTAAGGGATTTTTTATATGTTTGAACTAAAATATCGTTATTTGGCTTAGTTTATTAGACGCGTAATTTCTTAAGCTATCCGATGCCATACGAATGTCGAATATCAATTTTTTTGAGATACGCCTATTTCGCTTCTGACGGCAGTATACTTGGATGTACTGATTTTAGTGGGGGTTTAATGAAAATCTCACGTCGACTTTTTAATTCGCAGAATATAAAAAGATATTCATCGTGACTTGAAAGTAGACACGGTAACCAGCACCATTAAAAAAGTCGCAATAGCCCACCAGCAGCGACTAAGCCAGCACGTAAATGAAGAAGCGTCGAAACTTATTCATACGGCTGGAACGAGAAGACTTAAACGCAGAAAACCTTTCGAACTTGTTGGGACCAGACAGTAGCTAGGACGTCCAAGGGGAAGCACCTAGCAATTATCATAAATTAAAATTAGACTCAAACTGCTCGTTAGTCATTAGACTAGTTGTAGTCATAAGAAATATTTGTTAATTTTAAGTAAATATTTCAATACAAAAAAAAACAAAAGAATATAAATAATTAGAACACATAATATTTTGTGTCACAAAATCAATTCTTGGTTAACATATTTTTTTAAAGTCAATGACCTTTGGAGCAAAAAAAAAAATTGGTCTCCTCGAGACATGTTTTAGGATCCGAGTGTAAATACTAGGGTCCGACCGAAGGCTTCAGCCTCCTTCGGCATAAAAATTGCACATTCGGCCTACCTTCGGCTTCGGCCTTAAAATGGACGAAGTTTTGCCGAAGCAAAATTCACCAATTTGAAACACACGAAATATGCAACAGTGAAATAGACTGGAATAGAAAGTTTTTTAAACAAAAATAGCTCAGAATGTGATATTGTGAACGACATTAGTTGTGAAGTTAAAGCAATAAGCATTACAAATATTGAAAATAATCTTTGGGAATCTCATGACACAACGGACATCAGCCAAATAACTCATGCTGAGTTTCAAGTTTTAAGATAGAGTTTCAGATGTACATATTATATTTACATTAAAGAATCTATTATCATGAGGAATGGAGATATTTTTAGTTATTGGTATTTAAGTTCATTTTTGAAACTGAAATAAATAGTTCAAAAATTTCTATCTGCCCCTCCGACTAACGTCGCAAGTAAGGGGACGTCCATTAATTATGTGAGCTAAAATAGGGGGGAGGGGGTCCGGCAAAATCTCATCAAGGGGGGAGGGGGTCAAAGAAAACCTTACGTCAACTTTTTAATGCATAGAATTTACATTAAAAACTAATATTTAAATCTCATGGGAGGGGGAGAGGGGTCCCGCCAGATCTCACCAAGAGGAGGGGGGAGGGTCAGAGTTTTAAAAAAAACACCTCTTATAATTAATGGACGTCCCCTAAACAATTGCTTAGCGCTGCAGGTCAGCTTATACCGACTAACGTTCAAATTTGAGTGGCGAAAACGTTGATAAACTTTTATTTTTAGCTTACAATAAAAAGTACCTTCAACTTTTATTATCATTATAAACTAATATTGTTTATGTTTGCAAATAGATTAGACCCAGCTAGCATTTTGTGAAATTTTCAATCAAAAATGAGTTATATTTGACTCTGCAGTATGATTGATAACAAACAAATATGCGCTCATTTTTCAATTAAATAGAACTCTGTTGTTTGGAAAAAACGGTACTCTAGATATGGCTCCACATGAAGAGTCTTTTGTGACCGTTATTTCAAACAGTTTTCACTCATATTTGGTTTAATTTTTGACTCTTATGTGAAGTAATTTTTGACTAATATATAAATGAATTTTTGTTTATGTAAGTTTTTATTTATAAAATACTAAACCTTCGGATTCGGCTTCGGCTGAAGGTTTGGAAAATGGCCGAAGTTCGGCTTTGGCCAAAAAAGTCACCTTCGGTCGGACCCTAGTAAATACCGAAGATATAACGAAATATTTAATAAGGCGACCCCTACCTTCGGTAAAAAACTTTAAAAATATTTTTAAAAATAGTTCTAATGGAATCGAGATACTTCAGTAGGAAAAATTTAATGATTTTTTGCAAGCTTTAATTTTCTGACATTAGGATGGTAGGAACTGAGATCTGGTGGGTAAGTTCAAGAACGGGGTACGTGATGTCAATAACATTTAGATCAAAAAGTTGGTCTACTCAAGGCAAAATCGTTTAAGATCGGACTGTAAATTATGAAGATATGATAAAAAATTTAAATGCTCGACCTCTATTTTCGGCCAAAAAAAAAAAATTTTTTTCGAAATTACCTTGCAAAAATGCTTCATATTTGATGGTGTACGGTGAACTTTTTTTCTTCTGGTACGGTCTAATGTGCATCTAATGAATGTTTAGTGAACCTTTCAGAAATCTTTCACAGGAAATCTTCCAAAGTTTCAGTTATGTTTCAGAAATCTGGCATTTCCATTTCAGAAAGCTTTCTACAATGTGTCAATGTCCGTTTTTTTATTTAACTTTTCTGACACGTTACAGAGATCTTATAAGATTAAGGGGAAACAAATGTTTTTTATTGCGTCATGGATTTTTTTTTATTCTGCCTCACTTGAGAGTTTCAAAAAATCAAAAAAAAGACGAATATACTCGTAGACAATAGCACAGACCCACCAAAAATTATTTCAGCTCTGAGTCTTGGATGCTATTATGGTATTTCCATGTAGTTTTTTCCACTGAAACCGAATCCGCAACCCGTTTTTCCCCCATACATCAGAATTTTGAGATATTATAACCAAAAATTGCAAAAACACTGTTTTTTGACATATTTGAGGTCAAGTAGCACCACGAAATTGTGGTTTCTCAAAAAATTATGCATGAGATCTAAAAGTATAAGTCTTCTTTCAAATGCCGTTGAGTTTTCTGAAAGATATATTTTTTTTCGCCGAGATATCAAAATTTTCATGTTTGTGACTAATTATAGTACTATATACCTGAAAACTCATTAGGAACATTTGTATATCAAAAGATTTCAAAATGCGATAAAGTTGATAACTTCAAACAGGTGGATGATGGAATTCCTTAGAAGGGCGTTGTCAAGATGTGTAACGTTATAGATATCCACTGACACATCGTACGAAAAAAGTTTTTTTTTTTTGAAACCGCTCTAACCTACATAACGAACTGCGGTGCCCAAAAGTCGACAGCACGCTGACGTTTACAACAAACATTTCGCGCTAGTATGTGTACAAATGTGTGAAGGAATTCCAACGAAAAAAAAACATGAGTATAAATGTGTTTTGTCTTTTTCAGGTAAAGAAAACATTACCCAGTAGAAATTCGTGCATCACTGATGTTAATAAATAAAGATAAATGTTGGCATATAAAATAATTGTATTTTTATTTAACAAAAAGAAAACATTTCATAAATCTTATACTACATATTATGTACATATACATACAGATCCGTGCACATAATTAGGAACGATTCATACAAATCACTTCAAATTAACTTTTTAATGTAAATAACTTACTAATTCAAAAAAATCTTTTTGGAGTTTTATAATAGAGGACTCCGTCATTCTTTTGTCAACAAAATTTTTTCCAATTTTTAAGCTGTTAAAACACAGGGTGCTTTTTTATGATATCAGAAAGAAAACCAGTCGTGCACATAATTAAGAACGGTCTGTGTTGTCAGTCAGTAAGATCACTTAAATTGATTTGAATGTGTTTTACTACCAATAATTTGCTGTAGACAATCAATTTATTTTAATAAAAGTTTCAAACATAAAAAAAACCTAAGAAAAAATAAATCCAGTGACTCCAAAACTCGCGAATCAATTTTGGATCTTTTTGATCAAAAAACTCTTATAGTGAAATCGCTTAAGTTGTAAACTATTCAAAATGTGGTTTTTAATGCTATTCGTAAGCTAAGCTAAGCGTAAACCTCGCGTAACGATTGAAAAAGAAGACAAAATTATTGTTTGTGAGTCCAAAAAGCCTCCTGCATAAATCAAGGCAAGGCCGGTTTCAGTAGCTGTTTTCGGTGAAAATGGCTCTGGACCTTCCGTTGATACCGTAAAACGTCGTTTGAGAGAAGTTAAACTGTTTGGTCGTGGTTGCAAGAAGAAACCTTTAGTATCTAAGTGAAATTGAAAAAACAAAAATGTAATTTGCTAGAAAATATAGACATTAAACTCTTCAGAATTATAAAAAGGTGTTTTTACTGATGAAACCAAAATATATAACTGAACTAAAACTATTTTTCCATGAAAATTAATTTTTTTACAACAATAAAATAATAAGTCAATACATGCTTAGAAAATTGCCTTTCGCATAAATAATGTTTTATTTGCATTTAGTTTGTTTTTGCACGTTTGATTCCGACTGGGTTTTTTGCATATTCATTTTTCAAACGAATCACCGCATAGAAATCAGGAACTGCACGGCGGGTCAACCCTAGTTTAGAAGATACATTCGTGTAAAGTTTCAAAAATTCACATTAATTTTCCACCTCAAAATGTGTTTATTATGTATGTTGGCGCCCTAAAAACAATGGCGGTAAAAATTGTTTTCTCTCAAATGGCTTAGAAGCTATAGCGGTAAAGTTTTAAAATTCACCTGCGCTCTAACTAGGAATGGCAATCCTGGACCATTTTTGAGTTTCGGGATCACAATTTCTAATCCCGGGATCAATCCCGGGATTGATAGTTTTAATAAATGCATAAAAAAACTACAATAAAACCAGAAGCTTTTATATACATATGTACTTACAAAATTAAAATTGCTTTATTTCACAGCAGACTAAATCTATTTCAGACCATGCCGTCTTCAAATCTCGGAATTGGTTGCCGATTATGTATGTTGATTTTAAGAGGATATAAGGGGACACTTATTCCACCGATTTGATTAAAAAACGTTTATTACGAAGTTATGCCCATTTAAAGTTTTAGTGTCAAAACTTGAAAAACCGCTAAAAAATTTTTCAAAATATTGGCATTGGATCAAATAATTAATTTTTGTGTTTTGATTCTAATAGATCTTTTGAAATTATTGAAAATTGGCGAAGGTATAGCGCATTTTATGAAAAAAAACATGGCTGATTTTCTCAAAAACCCCCGACACTTTTACGCTTAAAATCGATTGGGAATTCTCTTTTGCACAGAAAAGGATATGCCAAAGATTTTTTGTACCAACAAAGCTATCTGGAGAAATTTTTGATATATAAAAGCAAGCATTTTCTTCATATGAAAATAAAGATTTTTAGTGTATTTTCATTAAAGAAACGGCAATATTTCACATTTGGCTATTTTGTAGATTTTTTTAGTTTTCGGCGGCCAATTTAAGTATTTTGTGAAACTGATCTTCGTGCTCCGTTATCTGTTTGTTGAAATTTTGCACAAGAGCAATCGCTCTTTTTGGGACATAATCTTCGAACACTTGTACTGTTCTTCATTTGGCCAGCTCATGGGGCCTTTTATCAGAAAATCCATGCTGTGAATGACACAAACAAACAGATAACGAAGGACGAAGAACAGCTAAAAAATTAATCAAATTGGCTGCCGAAAACCGAAAAAAATCTACAAAATAGACAAATGTTAAATATTAGCGTTTCTGGAACAAAAATAAACTAAAAATCTTTATTTTCTTATGAAGAAAATGCTTGCTTTTATTTATCAAAAATTTCTCCACATAGCATCAATGGTCCAAAAATTCTTTAATATATCGTTTTCTGTGTAAAAGATGATTCCCAATCGATTGAGAATAGTGCCATGGCTGAAAAGTATAAAATAGGTATAGTTTCGGACGAGCAAACTGGACGTACATATGTTAGATTTAATAGCATTTTCAACATTCGTATCAATGAATCAATACTCAAATTTGCGGCAATACTGAGTCCGCTAAAAATGATAACCACGAATATTCCCCGAAGTTGATATATTTTTAGTTAAAAGAAATTATACTAAAAACTCGTCTCGCAAATGCACAAAAATCACACAAATCGGCCCACTGAAACGCCTTCCCATTATCCGATTCGTGGGAAATTTTGTCAAAAGGGATTCATAGGCGCAAGGTATATTTTCAGATTTGAGCACCAGAATTTTGACTACATTTAATTTTTTCCATACGATTTTGAACCAGCCTAATGTATAGTATATGACAGGTCTAGATATTTATGGGTCAAAACTTCAAAGTCAAATCTAGGTAGGCTGTGGTTTTTTCTTTTTGAAGACAAACCTATGCTGCTGTTACAATATTGAAAATAATTATTTTGCCGATTTTGGATTTGAGTATGTAATATAAAAGAATATTTATTGGATAAAATTTTTTCTAATCCCGAAAATCCCGGGATTGTCTCTTTATAATCCCGGGATTACTTTACCCTATATTTAGAGCGAATCCCGCGATTGCCATCCCTAGCTCTAACCCACACGTACATAAGTATTTACATATTGAAATTCAAATTTTTTAACTTTTGAGTAGGCCATGAATTCCCTCAAATTCAAATGCAATTCCGTGCATTTCATAATCATTGTCGCGAGTTATTTCAAAAAGCAAGTGGTATTTTTGAAAGTGTTAGTGGTGTTTTCATTATGGATTCGATGAACTTCATTGGTATTTATAATATTTTTAATTGCAAAGTTAATGTTCCCATATCCATGAAGACCATTTTAAAGTTGCAAGAGTGGTCGTTGATTGCATCTTCGAAAACCTTAAAGTACTTAGCACCTTCATCAGCGGAACTTTATTTTTGAAAAATTGTTAAAGATAAACAGCAAAAATTCTTAATAAATTAAATTGCAAACAGCTTACAACGTACAAATATGAAAAAACGAAAAAATACGAAAGTCAAAAAAAAAAAATAAAAAATATATACATATATGTACATATATATAAATATTATAAAATGTCGCTAACAACTTTAAAATATATCACCAATTTCGTAAGAGAAATTTCAAACATTTTTCAAAATTTCGTGAATTTTAACTCGAAAACCATAACAGATCAAAATGTTTTTTAACGGATTCGTGTTTAAGAAGTCAAAACACGCATAGACAAAATAAAAAATAAATAAAAAAATTTGTACACAATTTATTTATACAACTGATCGGTACATGAAATTTTCAAACTTTGACCAATTTTATCTCGGAAGCCATAAGAGACCGACTTTTTTTCAAATTCGGTTTTAGGGGGTAAAACTTCATGTTTCTAAAAAAAAAATTTTGGAGCATCGCCCCTAAAGTAAAATTGTTCCCGTAAGCCTCAGTAAAATTTCTGCCAATTCTACTAAGAATTAGGGGTTGTCACTTTTATTCAAAGTGTTTTTCAAAATGTTTATTGTCTTTTATTGCTAATAAAATCAAGTGAAATGAACATAGACTTTCTCTTAAAATATGCTCTGACTGTTATTTGTCGTATATTTTGAGTCGCTGAATATGATGGAACCATTAATTTGACCATAATTTGTACATACGTTTTTCATGTTTATTTTGTGGACTTCTAAAGTACGAGCATTTCTGACTACATTGCATACAAAAAAAAAAAAAAAAAAAATAAAAATAAATTTTTATTTCTTTATTTGTGTTTTTGGAACAATGTAAAAATTTATATGTATTTTACAGAGCTGTTTGTTCAATAGTTTAAGTGCGAAAAACAAAAAAAAAATTATAATCGCAAAATGCATAAAAGGACACGGTCAGCTTTAACCAACTTTTAATAAAAGTGTGAGTTACTGCAAAAACTTTAATTGGGGATTATTTCGGATGTTATTTGGAGTCGACATATGAAAAACATAAGAAATCCTTAGACCTTTTTTTTTAAATCCATATTTACTATTTTTCAATAATATTACAGATGTAAAACATACGTATGAAAATTAAAAAGTTTCCGATTTTGTTCAAGTTTTGACAGGTCAAAGTACTTTATTAGATAGCACCAAAGTTCAAATCTCAACTCTCTAGGTGGTCGGAATCCTGAGAAAGAGCCTTATTTTGGCCAGAATATAGCCGCATTTGGACCGTTTTAAAAATTGTTGTTCTAAAAGCCCACAAATTTAAGTTTAAAGTTATGGATATCACTTTTTTTTTGCTATGTCATCTTCTATACCAAGGATGCGCAATTAATAGCTCGTTTGGCTCTTCCAGCTCTTACAACAACTACAAAAAATATTGAGCTCACTTCGAGCTCGTTCCGTTATTTGAGCTAAATCATTTTGGACCGCAATCATCGCATGTATTTTGTTCCTGTAATTTTTTCTTCAACGCATCGACTCGTTGAACTCTTGCCGTTACTCAAGTGAAATAATTTCGGTTCGCTATCGTTGCATGGTTTTTGTTTTTGTAGTTTTGTCTTCAACGCACTTTATTGTTTGTGTGATTTGTTTTCAATTAATTTGCTTCTTGAGCTTGAGATTTTTGTTTTTGTTTTGCTTTGTTTCCATGCAATTAGCTTGCCGCAGCTATTTAAAAATTTTCATCAATACTAGGAATTTTTACGCAAATATTTTTCAATGCTAGGAATTTTTTCCCAAAATATTTCGGAGTTTTTTTACCAACATTGATGTTGTTATAACCAGCTCTCGAAAAAATTTTTGTGCGCATCTCTGTTCTATACACAAAAAATAATTTTAAGCCTCTAGACCTTTATTTGCGACCAGATTATGTGAAAAAAGCCTTAGTAAAATATGACAACTTTGCAAATGGTGCCCCATATCGAGATCGTACTCATGATACTTAAATTATACTTTACATTGTTAACATTTTTATACACTTCAAAATGAATGAGATATCACACAGTGAAAATGGATGACTAGGTTCAAAGATATTAGACATTGAATTCGACTGTTTTCGCTAAAATTTAGTTTTTTTGACCTTACAGTGCTCAGGACTCCGACTATTTAGAGAGCTGAAATTTGTTTTGTGGGGTTAGCTTTCAAGATTCTTTGATGAGTCAAAATTTAAACAAAATATAATATAATTAAAAAACAGTAAATATGGAATTAAAAAAAAAAGCTCTAAGGATTTTTTTCCTTTTGATATATTGACTATAAATAACATACCAAATAATTCCCCATTCAAATTTTTGTAGTAATTCAACTTGTCATTTAAACTTGGTTAAAGCCCACCTTGAGGAACAAAAACTGGGCAACGAGCTGCTTATACTAGTTTCCATGACCAATACGTCATTTCATCAGTAAGCTTTGTTAGCCGACGTTTAATATTCTGCCAGCACACTATATTTTATTTTCTGCATTGACACACACACATTCTTTCTTCCTTCATATGCAATTGCTTTTTTAGCTTTTTTGACATTACACATTTCTTGACGAGCGCTCCAAAAACTCAAATAAAGAAATTACTTCTCGGTGAGCAAACCGATATTTACATATACATAGCTCTTATAACTTCGTTCGTATCGCCAGAAAAGCTCGTCAAGAATTGTGTAATATCAAAAAAGCTAAAATTTTTGTCTCGATTGTACCAATATTTCTTTGTATAATAATTAATTCTTAAGAAAGTTGATTTTATCGACTGATTTTTATTATAATTAAACATTATTTAATCGAACTTACAGTCATTCAGCAAAGACCAATGTTGTAAATTTTTACTTATTGATCAATGCTATTCAACAAACATGACAAAGATAACAAATGGAACAATTTTAACCTGGTAATTGGTGACATGTTTCGGCTATTACCAATAGCCTTATCAGACCAGTTTTGGTTAATGCTGTACATGGACTCGAACCCCTGACCGTTCATGCATTGCAATTCCATATTTTGCGACGGCCGCACTAACACTTGAGCTACTGAGGAACTGCCCTTGAGGTGTACTAGGGTTGCCAGATGGACTGGATTGTCCAGATTTTTAGTACCATGTCCAGAGTCCCGACAATAAGAAATATGTCCAGATAAAATTCGAACAATGAACTAAAAAAAAATAAGGACTAGATACAAAAATATTTGCCGTAGGCATTAAAATTGAATTAACATCCGTCACATCCAAAAGATACGGACTGCTCGCAAGAAGTTGACATTTTTCAAACAAGAAAAGTGAATTTATAAGGATGTCATAAGATCTTAATCCTCCTGAACGTGACCAACAGCTACGTATCTTCAAATTAAAATAAGTGTGCAACACCACGATTTATCTAACATGGTAACTGCACTGACAAATGCTGCGTCTTTCTCTTTTATTTTCGAGTTCAGCAAATGTCAAACAATACGTAATAATTTTGTCAACAAGAATTCAATTCTTAAAAAGTTGTCTTAACTATTTAGAAACCCGGTATGAATATAGTGACGTTTCAATTAAAAAGCATTTATCCTTATTTTGTCTTAGGCTTAGAAAATTATGTCAACATCGATGAATTAAATACAGATTATTGTTGTTTACCTAGTGTGTATGAAAATCTACCAAAAACTATTCCAAACGATAAAATTTGGAGATAGCTTTTTCTAAAGTTAAAAATGACGAATTGAACAATTTAAGAAAATTGATCTCATTTATTTTTTCAATTCCAATAAGCAACGCTTATTGTGAAAAAGTTTTTAGCCTTTAAACAGCTTATACTCTAAAGAAAGAAATCGAATGTTGACAGATCTCATAAAGTCAGAACTAATTACAAGATTAAACTGTACCGAAAACTGTTAATTATTTGGTAACATTTTAGAAACTCCAAGTGGTAATAAATTGATAAAAGCAGTTCGGTCTAATAATAAGTATTTATGGACATAATGTAATTTATTTAAAAAAAGCACTTATTTTTTTTTAACTGAATTGTTATGTTTCTGTTATGTTTATTTTATCTAAATAAAATATATATGTTCCTCTGACACTAAGCTTTAGTGTAAAGATAAATCAAGATTTTTTTCTAAGTGTCCAGATAAATCACGATTTTTTTTGTTTTTTTTTTTAAATGTCCAGGTGAAACACAATTTGGATCTGGCAAGCCTTAGGTGTACAGAGTGCGTATATTACAATGAATTGGACTAAGTGTATGTGCTAAATTTGGAATATAACGATCGTAATAGTTTAACATTCCGACAAATTTCTGTATTTGTTTAATTGATTTTGGCTGTTCGAAATCCCTTATAGCTTGTACCTTTGTTTCAGAAGCTCGTATCCCTTCGGATGAAATGTTATAGCTTAAGAAGTCAATGTTTGAAACTCCAAATATGCGTTTGTTTGGTTTAATATTCAACCCGTATTCTGCCAATCTTTCGAAAACGATTTTTAGAAGTGCAAGGTGTTTATTTTCATCTTGACTTGCTATCAATGTCGTCAAGATAAACGAAAGTGAAATTAAGACCGGTAAAAACTTCATTGATGAACCTTTGGAAAGTTTGCGCTGAGTTTCGAAGACCAAAAGGCATTCGGGTAAACTCATACATTCCAAAAGATGTTGTTATCGCAGTTTTGTGTATGTCTTCTTCAGCCTTTGGAATTTGGTGGTAAGCACGTATAAGGTCTAATTTCGAAAAGATAGTTTTGTCGCGAAGGTCAATATTGAGATAATGAATATGTGGAAGTGGATATCTATCTGGAACAGTAACAACATTTAATCTACGATAATCACCACAAGGTCGCCATTCATTTGGTTCTTTTGTAGCAACTAAATGTAATGGTGATGAAGTTGATGATTTGGAAGGACGACAGATACCTGTTTTTACTAAAAATTCGAATTCTGTTTTAGCGACTTTATGTTTGATTGGGTCTAAACGTCTGGGTTTGGAATAAGGTAATTGTCCTTTAGTAACAAGATGATGTACAGTTGAATGCTTTACTGGTAAATTATAATTTAGTTCTGCTGTTATGGAGGGATAAAGTTTAAGAAGTTGTGTGAACTTATTTTCTACGGTGAAAATACGAGGTAAAGAAATATTACAAAGAACTGAAATTGTATTTATTGATAATTTGGTTAAAGGATCAATCAAACATTTATTTTTAACATCTATAAGAAGTCCGTATTTCGAGAGAAAATCTGCTCCAATAATAGGTTTCGAAATATTGGCAATCAAGAAAATAAAAGGAAATTCCCTACGTAAACCTAAATTTATGTTGAGTAATTTCTTTCCAAATGTTGAAATTGTACTACCATTTGCTGCTATCAATATGATGTCTGAAGATCTTGTATTATTTTTGAATTTTGAAGAAGGTAAAACTGAAATTTCGGCTCCGCTATCAATAAGAAAGTTTAATTTGTTGTCTTTATCGTAGACATATAAGCGACAAGTAAAGATTTTTAAATTCCCAATGTCTGTCGCTGCAACAATGGGTTTCTTTAGTTTGTTGGTAACGTATTATTACTAATAAATGAACACGGTTGTTCGCATTTGTTGGCTTTGTTTCCGAATTTGTAGTGGAAACGACAGATTCAATTTTTAGATGAAGATCTCCTGCGTTGTTGGGATCTTTGTCTAAAATGCGGACGAGAGTTCCTTTCGCAGAACTGTTGTTTAATTGCACTAACTTCTCCACTTAATTTTTGAAAATTTTCACACATAGTAGAAGTAACGCGAGTTAAATTTTCTAAAAATTTTTCGAAATTTGAGGAAATTGGTGTATTTTTTTGAATTGCACTCACTTCACTACTATGGATTATTTTCCGAATATTGTCTGCAAGACGAATTAAATCACGAAGTTCACTTATGCTTGAACCGGTTAATGCGATATTTAAATTTTTTTGGAAGTTTTCGTATCCAAATCTTCGTAAGGAGATCAGAAGAAATACTTGATCTGGCAAGTAATTCTAATGATCTGTAATATTCGGATGGATTACGATCACCAATCTCCGAATGTGAAAATATTTTGTCAAGTTTCCATTGTTCACTTAGAGACTGACGTTCGATCAAAACATTTTTAATATTGTCGTATTTGTTATGTTGTGGTGGGTGGTTTTCGTATTATGTCAACAACATTTGTAATAATTTCTTGAGGTAGTGCAGTTATAATGTGTTCATATTTCGTGTTATCTTGTGTTATACCTTTGGTAGCAAATTGCATTTCAGCATGAACGAACCATGCATAGATTTCCAAAGATGGTTCCACTGATGTGATTTGTGTATTTGTATGAATTGGTTGATTATGTGGGGATTTGGTTTGTGTATTTGAATGTATTGGTGGATTATTTGTTTAAAGGTGTGTTAATTGTATGAGATTTTGTGTATCTCCGCCGGTTGGAGACTGAATAGGGGATCGAAACATTTTAGATAAAATATTCTTGTGGAGGGATTACAATGAAGTGATAAAAATATTTTTCAAATAGTAAAATGTTTTCAATAAATAATTTAAAAATGGTATTGCATTTAAATTATGTAATTATAATATACATATACATATAACATATAATATAATGTATTTATCTTCGTTATAATTGTTTAGTTTGTTGTTGTTTTGGATCTTGTTCCCTAGTATCTCTTTGTTGATCCTAATTAGTAGTTTCAGTGGTATTCGTTTGTAGTCACACAGTTGAGTGATTGAAGAGAGATAGTTGGAGGAATAGAGTCGGTTAAAAATTGTTTTTGTTGATTGCTTTCCTTTGTGGTTTTGGTTCTTCTTGCAATTCAAATGAGATCAATAAATTTTGTTCGCTTTGAGTCAGATTGAAATTGAAGCTTCGTTTGAGGTTTTCGTTGCTTTTAAAATGCTCCAACTGCAAATTTCCCCAATTTCTTTAGTTTATTAGCACTTAATTTACTATATATGGAATTTTCCTTATATCTTGCAAAATGCGATCAAAATTGAAACATTCTAAAAAAAATTGAATATTAATAAATTGAACAGTATATTTTTAAAGTACTTAAAGTATATAATAATAAAGTAGATACCTGCAAAATATATAATTATTTTTTGCTTTATAACATTGTAAGAGTCCAAGGGTGTAATAAGATGACAAAGGGTATTGTAGTCATTACATAAACACCGGAATGGACAAAAAAGAGCGAAGTTAGAATTACATATATCAATTCTTAAGAAACGAAAGTGTCTCACATCCCTTCCTGGATTGTTAAAGTTAATCATACCTTGCAACAACTCAGAATTCATTGAGCCGGAAAACAGTTTATTTAAAAAAGTTACATTTAGCATAATTCTTCGACTGCGCAGAGTTGGTAATCGGATTAGTTTAAGACGGCTTTCATATGAAGGCAAATTTAAATTCGAATTCCAAGGTAGCCCCCGTAGTGAAAACAATAGAAATTGTTTCTGCACCGACTCGAGCATATCAATATATATGTTATATTGTGGGTTCCATACCACTGACGCATATTCCAATATTGGACGAACAAGGGACGTGAAAAGCAGTTTAGTCGTGTACGGGTCATCAAATTCCTTTGACCATCGTTTTATAAATCCAATGACACCCTTTGCTTTGTTCGCCATTAAAGTTATATGAACGTTGAAACGAAGTTTTTTATCCATAGTGACGCCTAAGTCTACAAAATTTTCAACCTTTTCCAATTTTACACCATTTATTGAATATGAAGTTTCAAATTCTTTCCTTCTTGTGAAAGTCATTTGTTTACATTTTTTGAGATTTAAGGTCATCAAGCTTGTATCACACCATTTAACAAGTTCAATTAGGTTTGATTGTAAAGTTTTATGATTAGAATGATCATTAAAAGAATAAAAAAGCTTTCACCATACATTAAAATATGGGACGAGTCTGTAGCAGAGGGTAGATCATTTATAAATAGTAAAAATAGTGTGGGGCCAAGATGGCTGCCTTAAGGAACTCCAGATGAAACCGTTATGTGTTTAGATAACATGTTGTTAAATAATACTTGCTGCTTCCTATCCGTTAGATACGATCCAATCCACTTTAATAAAGATGAAGGAAAGCCCATTAAATACAGCTTTTTTAGAAGTAGCCGATGACTTACGCAGTCAAAAGCTTTGCTGAAATCCGTGTATATAACATCCGTTTGCTGATTTCGCTTAAATCCGTTTATAACAAGTGTAGTGAACTCCAGAAGATTTGTTGATGTAGATCTGCCTTTTAGAAAGCCGTGCTGAGATACTGTCATCATGGACGAAACGAAGTTTGATACTTGATCATTAATTATTTTTTCAAAAAGTTTTGGGATTGCACTGAGCTTAGATATGCCTCTGTAATTTTCAATGCAAGCCTTACTTCCAGATTTGTGAAGTGGGATAATGAAAGATTCTTTCCATAATCTAGGAAAATAACCCAAAATCAGGGAAATATTTAAAATTTCTGAAAGAGGATAACAAAGACTAGTTGCAGGAATATTATGTTTGTAGGAATATTATCTGGTCCAGTAGAAAATGAGCACTTTAAAATTTTTAATTCATTTTTGACTAAATCAGCACCAATTCGCGGGGGTTGTATTTCATTTATACGCAAAAGACTGTATGGATAATTGATGTTAAAATCATAAGTTAAAGATGAATAAGTTGACTTAAAGAAGTTTGCAAACAAATTAGATATTTCACTTATTTCGAATGATGTTATGCCATTATTGGACATCTGAATAGGATAGGCAGATGATTTACGTTTAATGTTTATAAATTTGTAAAAAAGCTTAGGATTTTTCTTAATGTTGAGTTTTAAATATGAGATGTAGTTTAAATAAGACCGTTTATTAATATTTTGATAATTATACCGAGCACGGGAATAACTTATGTAATCGATTTACCAGATATTTTGAATTTTTTAAACCGGCGATTTTTTATATTTTTAAGATACTTTAATTCATTTGTTACCCATGGAGGAGCGCTTGAAAATACAGACTTATTAAACTTCGGCACAGATTTGGAAATACAATTATGCAACCGTTGAATAAATGATTTAAGATAACACTCAATATCAGCCACAGAGTAATATTGTTTATCCGGTAATATAACTGACCAGTCTATATTGTTTAACAGGGAGTTAAGTCTAACATAATTTGTTTTTTTGAAATTAAAACATGAGTTCGGATATGTTACACGTTTTTTTTCCAGTGAGCTACATGATTTAAAATACTTCATTTGAAAAGTTGGATGATGTTTGTCCTCCGGTAATACTAAAGGATCAATGCGACCAATATTTATGTTGACAAATTCATCAACAAACGCAAGATCAAGGTTTCAATTGTTCGTATTAAGAATATTATTAATTTGATGAAGACAACAATCAGAAAGTATAGCTAGAAATTCAATTATATCATTATTGGATGAAGTTGGTGTGAGATAGCAGCAATTGTTCGTTATATTCCATGCAACGTATGGTAAATTAAAATCTCCAAGTACAATCATGGAATCATTTACAGTGAGACGATTATTTATTCCTTTAAATTCTTCTGCATGTCGTAAATATATAGTGTGATCAGCGTTTGGTGGAATGTAGACACAAGTTAAATAGATGGATTTATTCGAAAGTTTAATAAAAACGCCAACAAGTTCTAAATCAGTATTGTTGTTAAACTTTAATTCCTCACAGGATAATGAAATGTGCACCGCCAGAAGGACTCCACCTCCAATTTTCGGTCTATTCTGAAGATTTGGTAGTTGCTACAAAGAATTACAGTGTCCACGTTTCAGAAAACGAAATAACATGGAATTCAAATTCGAAACTATTCATGAATAAATCTGATATTTGCGTATTGATAACGTCTAACGTTTCGATAAGCGATGGTTAAAGTTTGAAAACGGTCAGCAATTAGTTTTTTGAAGAAGTTTGATCATCAAAACGCAGTGGTAAGCTAGCAATATTTTCAAAGCGTGGACTGTTTCTATATTCGAATTCACGAACAAGAGTGTTACGCGGCCAAAAATCTTTGCCTTTTCGAAGACATCTTCAGGGACAAAAACTTTACACGAAGACTTTTTCCTCTGATATGAAAAATTTAGCTTACGCACAGAAAAATCAGTAAAACCATTTAATTTTTTTTTAATATAATGATTTTGCAAAAATACAATTAAACTTATCATCTCACAAAATGAATTTGACGTTGAAAATATTCGACACGCAATTTTTTTTAACTAATTGGGATGAACGAATGAAAATTTCTTGTCTTTTGGATCGTCATCGCCGTTTTCCACCGTTTCTCTAACATCTTTAGTGCAGCGTCATATTCAGTGTTTGAATGAAAGACAAAATGGATATTATTCGAAAAACTTTTACACCATTCATATAGAGCTTTTGCATTCGTAATGTGTGCTTTTGTTGATTGCAGACTTGCGCGAGTTGCATTTCTTTTCACAGGCGTCACAGGCGCCTTTACCGTGCGAGGTTGCAACAAAATGCCACTCTACATCAATATTAAAATCATTTTTGAAATACAACAATACCTCACTTTGCGTCGTTTCGTTTTGCGTTTTTTCAAAGTTGCGTCGCTGCTGAATTAGAACTAATTTTCACTGTGCGTCGTTAGATTTTCAAAGTTGCGTTGTTTTGGGTTCGAGTCTTTAAATTTTTTTTTTTTTCTAATAGATGGCACGACTTTTGTTTCTAATTGCGCCATGCCATAAAACTTGGGGATTCTCTTTCTAATTGAAAATCAACGCATTTTTAATACAGTTTTATTTTCACTTTGTTTTGCTAATTTTAGAGTTCAGTTTCAATTAGTGTGTTGTGGTTTTTGTAACGTTTCAATTAGAGTGTTGTGTTTTTTTTAAAAGAATAATAATAAATTTTTATATACAAAAAGGTAGATATTTTTCCAATTTATTTATTGGCAGAGTTATATTATTTTTGCTATAGAAAATCATAATTCACTTTGCGTCGTTTCAATTTGCGTCGTGTTTTTTTGGAACGTAACCACGACATTTTTTTGCAACCTCGCACGGTAAGGGCGCTTGTGACGGCATCGGTGCAACAGTGAAAAGAAATGCAACTCGCGCAAGTCTGCAATCAACAAAAGAACACATTACGAATGCAAAAGCCCTGTATGAATGGTGTAAAAGTTTTTCGAATAATATCCATTTTGTCTTTCATTCAAACACTGAATATGACGCTGCACTGAAGATGTTAGAGAAACGATGGAAAACGGCGATGACGATCCAAAACACAAGAAATTTTCATTCGTTCATCCCAATGAGTGAAAAAAAAATTGCGTGTCGATTATTTTCAGCGTCAAATTCATTTTGTGAGATAAATGTCCTATAATATGTTTAATTGTATTTTTGCAAATACAGTGGACCCCGCTTAATTGATCTTTTAACTGCGCAAAAAATTTGGATTTATTAACCGGGGAATCAATAAAGAGGGGCCCGCTTATTTGATCCAACGGATCATTTAAAAGAATCCCGGATAATTGATCGACTTAGTCAATTAAGCGAAGAAAAAAAAATGTATTTTACTGACCTTACCTTAAGATAGGATTGTCAGATTTTTGAAACGCAAAATCAGTACATTCAAGTACATATATTCAACGCAAAAAATTAGTACAAAATTTTTTACCTCATTAAA
Source organism: Meiosimyza platycephala (assembly GCA_963662105.1). Lineage (NCBI taxonomy): Eukaryota > Metazoa > Arthropoda > Insecta > Diptera > Lauxaniidae > Meiosimyza > Meiosimyza platycephala. Next base: position 62,538,347 of record OY759211.1, on the reverse strand, counting down.
TGTTTTTATTTACTAAAAAAAAAAGTCAGAACTTTTCGGATGGCACAATGCCCTAGCAAAATAACAAAATGAATTAAATACATACATGCTTAAAAAAAGGACCATTTTACAGACTCCGCTTAAAAGAATTATATTCTTATGTACTGAAAAATGAAATAAAATGAATTGAATTGAATTGAAAAAATATTAAGAAAAAAAAAAGTTTTTTTTCAAATTTTGAATTGTGCATCCTCTGAAACTTAAGAGTATCAAGAAACAACACTTTTGACTCCAATATAATATGTATTTATGACACCTATTAAACAATGAAAGATCGCTACTGTCATCAAACGATTTTAAACTGTCAATCTTTCATTGTTGTACTCAGGGGCGGATCCAGAAAAAATTTTTAGGGGGGGCGAACATAAGAATAAAAAAAGTTTAGAAATTTGTATTAATTAAAAACCCACGTAACTTGAGCAACCTCAAGTAACCCAAGTAGCCCCAAGTAACCCCCCTCCCCTGAGTGATCCAAATAACCCGAAGCAAACCCATAGATCTAGCTCGTGCAATTTTTAAATAATAAAATATACAAACTCAATTAAACCAAGTCACCCCAGCTATACGTAAACCACTGTCTGAGAAAGAAATTTGTGAAGAAATCACAAAGTGCTTAAATAATGGGGCAAGTATTAATGCTAAAAATAAAAGGGGTAAAACAGTTTTAGAAATTGCATTTGAGAAAGGTTATGAACAAGTTATTCAGTTTCAAAAATTAAATCAAATAGAAATTGATATATCTCCTACAAAAGCTGATGGGAACTGTTTTTTTCATGCAGTATTTGGTGATAACAAATCTGGTCAGTATGAAGCTGTAAATGCAAATCAAATGAGGAATGAGTGGTATAATTTCTTAAAACAGTTTGAACCTCAGGGTTTAAAGGACTCTAATATGCCTCAGACTCTTAAAGAACAGTTACAAAAAGTGTTTCAATTTTTCTTAAATAATCCACAGGATTTAACTAATAGATCCGATGCAATAAACAGGCTAGTTAATCAAACGCAAACAGATATAACAAGAGCTGAAAATAAGGCTGACCAGTTGAAAAGTGATATTGTGCAAAGATTTCAAGATAATGAAGAATTTTGGAATAAAATTTATCAAATTATATCTTCCCTTGCCGTCCTTAGGGGGGGCGATCGCCCCGATCGCCCCCCGCTGGATCCGCCCCTGGTTGTACTTTTTTCAATGTTGCTTCTAACATTGTTGATCTCTTAAAAGGGGATTTTTCATGTATTTTTAACTTGGAAAATATTTTTCTGGTTATTTAAAAGGGGAAATCAAATAAGCGGGAATCATTTAACAGGGGATTTATACACATAGTTCAAATGAGGAAAATTTCATTGGGTTTTTTTTAGACCAGTAATCCGGGGAATTCAGCTAACCGGGGATCTATTAAGCGGGGTCCACTGTACTATGAATCGCTGAGTACAAATAGATATAAATTCTATACTAAAAAACCGCACACTTCAAAATTTTGATATGTTTTTATTTATACTTGGAACAATATTACTGACTTTTTTCAGATTTTTTCATGACGGAGTAAGTACTTCTATGTCGATTTTTTATAAAGAACTAATTCTTATACAAAGAAATATTGGTACAATCGAGACAAAAATGCTAATAACGGCCATGTTTGATATACAACGTACACAAATTTCAATTAAATCGGTCAATTGCTTCGTGAGATATTAAACAAAGAACAAAATAATAGGTTGAAAATATTTATGACAATAAGTCGAAAAATAAAAGTTTTTTCGATCCAAAATTTTGTGGAGTGATTTCGGTAGTAAATTGCTACTGATATGTCATATTTTTATAAAAAATTAAATACAGTCGAAAAATAGTGATACGTTTCACAAATTTTAGCCCATGTTAAATTATTATTTTTTGTGTTAATCGGAAGAAATTCGAAAAAAAAATTTCAAAAAAACAATAAAACTAAAATTTTTTTAGTCTTCTTTATACGCCACAAAAATAAAGACCAGTTCTTCTGTCGAAACAGTTAAAAAAACTCAAACCCACTCAGTTACAAGCATAAGTGGACAGTTTTTTTTTTTTTGTTATTTTCAGATTTGTTAGCGAATTGTGAATTTTAATTAATTTAGTAGAAAATAATAACCTAAAATAAAGCACACAAGTAGAAGGATGACCCTCACAACAAGAACAGATTCAAGACTTAAACGATGTTGAAATTATTAAACAAAAAACGTCCAAGGACATCAAATTTCGTACCACTCGAATCCAATGAACACCAAATCCCCATATTTTTAGCTATAACAGCAATCCAAGAAAATGACACTTTTAAACTAATAGCCTCATGTAATGTATGTATGTATTTCAAATTGAAAAAGACCTCAAGCATATGTATCTCTTGGAACTAGTTTTGTTATATGTATTATGAGATGAACATTACTTGTTTGCATTTTTTGTGTTTGTACTTTGCAATTGAAATGTTTAGTAAGCTATGTTTTTTTATATTTAATTTTTGTAAAAATAATTTTCCTGTCTATAATAAAATTTTCCTATAAATAGGTTATTAGCCCCTACGTAGTGGTGGCAAACTGTCGATAGTCCTGACCATCGATAGTGGACGATAATTTCTAGAAACTATCGATAGACTATCGATAGTTAGATTACTTGAAAAAACAAAAAAAAAAAATTATTATTGTCCCTACAATGTCACTGCAATAGAAAAAGTCTGGAGTTGTGTTCGGTAAGGTGATAGTTGATTATCAACTATCGCACTTTTGTCTCGCTTGCTTTTATGAGATAGCTATTTAGGTATTGCTTTCAAAAACGACAATAAAAATAGCGACAGTCAACTATCACCTTACAGAATACCACTCCGGGATATTTTTTCCACTAGAACCCATTATTTTTATTTAAGAAACATATAGCATCAACATTTTTTGTTTTAGCTGTGACCGTTTTTCGGTTATTATTAATGCTGCTTTCATTCAAAAATGAAAAAAGTGTATTTTCACCTTCCTGTTCTTCCAGCTGGTTAGATGGTGGTATGTGCGGTTGTGCCATCAAACTTATCATCTCACTTTCAAGCAAATTTGAAGTTTCATTGGCATTGTTGTCAGATATGAACGCTTCCTTTTTAAATCGTGGATCTAGAATTGTTACCATTCGTGTTGGTGTTCTATTTTCATAAGAAATCAGTCTTTTCTTTATTCCATCCATTAATTTTAGGCAAATTTGACTTTTCAGATTTCTCTCTTCTCCATTATATTTCGGTATAGTCCATTTGCAAGCGGAATAATAAGAGATGCTGTAACATAATTTCCGCTACATTTTTCTGTTATGGTCAAGAACGGAAGAAGTAATTTTTCCATTTCTGTTAATGTTTGTATTTCGTCAGCTGTAAGAGTTGGAGGTGCATTTGGAGTAGATAGTAGTACGCTTGATATAGCTGTATTTGTTTGAATGATACGTTGAATTATAATGTATGTGCTGTTCCATCTCGTTGCGATATCTTGCTTCAGTTTTAGTGGTTTTTCAGATTTTTGCTCCATTTAAAATTTTGCCATAGATATGGTACTGTTTTTGAAAAATGTTACAATTGCTTTGCACTTCGAAATTAGAGATTGTAAATCCTTAGCCTGCACCACTAGATTCAAGTTGTGAGCAAATGTCGTAGTTTTAGCAATTCGCATGACTTTATCATCGAGGATGCGTTGTCTGTGGTAATACAGTACACTTTATCCAAAATTGACCATTCCAATAACACTTCATATATGGAATCCGCAATATTTCTTACACTATTTGTTACATCGATGAGTTTTTTTGTGGACAACACAACGTGGCGCAAAATATATTCTTCATCAATAAATTGGCATGTAATTGTAAGGTAGGCTTCATGATTCATTGATGACCAGCAATCCGTAGTTAATGCAACGTTGTTGACGTTGTTTAAAATGCTAAAGAGCTTTGCCTTTCGGCTTGCATATAAACTTGCAATATGTACATTTTTCAACGAATTTTTACTTGGAAGAACATATCTTGGATCCAACACCTTGACAAATTTTCGAAATGCATTGTCGTTAACAATGTTGAATGGCTGAAAACTTTCGGTGACCAATTGCGCCTAAGCAGTATCGACGTCGTTTTTTCGTTTAGAAGATGAATCGTATTCCACAGCTCTTTTAAAATATGAATCGACTGAATTGAAGCTGGACTGATTCGATGATTCGCTTTAAGTGGTCGCGCAAATTGGAAGTGTTTCCACTTGTTTTATATTCTTTGCTGCATTTTAGACACAGTTTAGACAGTTTTTTGTCATCTGACCTTCTAAAATATTTCCAAACGTTAGCAAAAAAATGAAATTTAAGATTCATGTCACCAAAATTTTTAACATTTATCTTACCGTTGAAAGAGATTTGTACCTTTTTGAAGTGCCCTCAAGTAGGCACTCATTGCTTTCTTCAGAAGAATAGGAACAGTTGAGAGTTTTATCCTTGCCTAAATTAAGAATTTAATTTTCAAATATGCACCAATATAAACAAAATGTGTTACCTTTTCGCTAAATAAAAATTTATCCATTGCTGCCAGTAATGGAGTAGCTAAAACAAAGAAAACGCAATTGCAGTAGTGGTGGCAAATGTTCGATAGTGAAAACATTCGATAGTCTTAGAAAACAATCGATAGTGAGAACAAATTTAAAACTATCGATAATATGAAAATTATCAGGACTGGAAATTCGCTGTGGACGTGCATATATTTCCAAATCAAAAAACTCTGAAAGGCTGTTCAGTGATCTGAAAATAGTGCTGATTAATTAATTGAGGCTAGAGCAAAATTAATTTTGTTAATTGACAAAATCAAATATGCATTCGTGAAAGCAACAAAGCGCATGATAACTGGAAATAATTTGAAACCATATTTCAGGATTCTGGACTAGTTCGGAGAGTCAGCCTGATTCAGAAGTTCTGCTCAACCAGACTTATTGTCTTATTAAGTGTTGGGGACTATGTCAATGATGTAGTCAACAATGCACATCAATTGCGTGCTGTAGCTATGACACAACGTGGACAAAAAATTGACGGATTCAATGATGCATGCTGGTCTGCCAGATGTATACAGACCTATGATAGTGGGAATACAAAGTTCAGGGATTAAAATAACTAGTGAAGCCATAAAAATGAGACGTATTCAAAATGTCAAAATCGAACATAAATCTGGAGAAAGTGCGCTATCTGGAAAACAGTATCAGAAAGTCAAACAGAAAAGCTATAAAGGACCTAAATGCCACAATAGTCACGGTTTTGCTCATACATATGTGTTCTGAAGAAAGTGAGTTTCAGGGAATCATCAACTCTATTGAAGAAGGATGTTATAGTATCAAATAATTCCAGTATTCCAGTAAAAAGATACGAAAATATTCAGATTGCTGTACGCGGCGAAAGTAACAAAATTAAAGATGTTGAATTCGAAGATGTCCTTCATGTTCCAGAGCTGTGTACACAGTTATTATCAGTTTCCAAAAGAAAAAAGATAGAAACTAGATGCAAAAGGAAACGAAGTTATTTTTGAGGGATATAAATAATTCCTGTATTCCAGTAAAAGGATACGAAAATATTCAGATTGCTGTACGCGTCGAAAGTAGCAAAATTAAAGATGTTGAATTCGAAGATGTCCTTCATGTTCCAGAGCTGTGTACACAGTTATCAGTTTCCAAAAGAAAAAAGATAGAAACTAGATGCAAAAGGAAACGAAGTTATCTTTGAGGGATATTCTACTCATGAACCTTAAGAAAACAAAAATGAAGATATCTTCGTAGCCTTTATATACAACCCTAACCACTATTAATTCATACACCTATGGTTTTTTATGTAACCAAATTTTTAAAAGTATTTTTCCAACTGCTTTGTAACTTTTTTTCTGTTTTGTTTATTTTTGTAGGATAGGTCGCATATTCAACTATTGAAAAAATTCTTTTTAAAAATAATTTTGCACTCCAGGCACTTTTTATTAATTTTTTTTTCAAAGCAACTAAAAAGTTCTCAACTAAAAACTGACCACTATTAATTCATACAACAACTTAAATTAAATTCAATATTTTGTAACGTCCCCTTTTGCCGCTATAACTTCTCTGCATCGGTTTCCCATAGTATTTATGAGTTCTTGACATTCAGCTGGAGTAATGGAATTCCAAATTTCGGAAATTTTTCCCTTTAACCCTTCAAGTATCCTTTGGGGCTCATTTCTCAAACGTCTTTTCATTAGAGCCCACAGAGACTCAATTGGACTAAGGTCAGGATTCGAAGAAGGGCAGCCCAGGACGTCAACATTCTCCTGCTGAAACCAATTTTTTGTTATTTTCGCAGTGTGGGCAGGGGCACCGTCATGTCGGAAAATGAAATCGCTCATGCGAAGCATTTGGACAGAAGAAAATAAATTATTTTCTAGTATATGGATGTAATCTTGTGCTTTGACGGTACCATTTATGAAATGCAGTTTCCCTACTCCTTTTGAGGACATGCAACCCCATACCATATCACTTGCTGGAAACTTAACCACGCGTCCAAGGCAATCTCTATGGTAGGCTTCATTTTTCTTCCGTAATACCCTTGAGCTGCTTTCACCAACCCCTGGGGGTCCGCGAAGCCATTCCAGGGGTCCGCGAAACTATTTTGACATCAATAATTTTACATCATCAAGCTTTTCGCTTTATTTAAATAACTCATTTATTAAAAATTCTACATGGACATGGCTTTTTGAATGATTGCATATATTTTTAAAAACCAAACTGTGCATTTACTTTTGTTCAAACCCGGGATGCCCAGCATCTAAATGTTTCCGCTCTTCCCACTGTTTGACAACCTCATCAATTTTAGTAAATTTTAATTTGAGCCTACAAGGTGCAGCTTCAAATAAATTTAAAGTTGAAGTTAAGAGCTAAACACAGTTGGGACGTGCGATATCGTCCATATTTTTCTTATACGTTAATAGTGGGTACAAAATTGACACTAGAAAATTTGTCGCAGAGAAATAGAACAAATTCTTCTTCTTTTCCCTGTCCTGATTCTGGCAACGACTGGATCAGGGATCCGTTCAACATACATGTTAGTATTGCTAAGCAATTATCGATATTAGAGCAAGATATACTCGTGGCTATCTCTTGCGATTGAAACTAAAGTTCAATAAAATTGAACTAACTAACTTTTAGTTACTCCTAAAATCCGATTACTCTGCACTTGCAAATAAGGGCATCCAAAACTTGATTCCGTTTTGTACGAAGTACTTATTTGTGTGAACAGGCTTTGCTGTACTATTATAGAAACCAGCTTAGTGTAGAAGCTGACCTGAGAAGAAAACTTCCGAATATAGAGCCCGACATTTGGAAGAAAATATAACAAATTTCGCTTATAAAATAACAAATAGTCACCAAAAAAATAATTTTCATTTTAAGCTTTGTTATTATATTATTTATTAAAAAAGATATAAAAAAAACAATTATTTTCTAAGTTTTATTTTGACCAAGAAATATTTGTCTGAGTTTAATGTACATATTTTGACTTGGAACTTTTTTAATTCTGTTACATTGCCCCAACTTTTATTAATTTTGTATTTTAATTACATGAATTTGAATGAATTTGAATTTGCCTCTATAAATGCGCACGATTTGTTAAAATGTAGAGATATACACTTGTCCCCCGCTTTGCGCGACTTCAGTTTGCTCTAATTCACCTTTACGCGAAATTCATTTGCCTACCTAAAATTCGTTTTGCGCGACTGACCTCGATCTGCGTGGGTTAGGCATGCTATGATCTGTTGAAGCAGATGGACGGAACATTGCTGTAGAAGAGATGATTGAACTTTTTGATGACCGTGGGCATTCTGAAAATCCATCTTGGCAAATGTTTTAGCTTTGGGTAAAAAACTGGTGCAAGAAGCTGTAAAAATGGATCCAGATGACAGGCGCTTGAGAACGTTTGAAAACAACATATGAGCTGCCTTAGCACCTTACCGAGAGCTTCATTTAGAAAAATCGAAAAAAGTAAGGCAATCGGTTGTGACTGATTTATTTAAACAACCACCAAATGAGTTGTAAGACGTATATTATTATTTATTATAAATGAATTTGGTAACTTTCTTTTTGTTTGAATTACTGTTTTAAAGTTCGTTGTTCATTTTTATCTGTTTTAAACAAATGTTTTTATGATAATAAATGATTTAGTATAGCAAAATAATAGCTACAGTGTCGTGAATGTGTTTTAGTCGTATATATTTCTCTTTTCAGGAACGGAACCCTCTGAATTACATGAAGTTCTCACTTCACTTTACGCGGTTTCGCTTTGCGCGACACTTTTCATTCCCTAACCCCCGCGCAAAGCGAGGGACAGGTGTATATGGTATAAGTATCAATATTAATTAGAAAGTAATGTCTGCATGCTTTTCAACTTCTGGATCTTCAAAAACTGGACATACATAGTGTTGAAAAGACCTTTAAAAAAAGACCGGAAATTATTGAGTCTGAAATTAAGCTTAGAATGACGTCAAATGTCTAGAGTTGGGATGGGGTCCGCAAAAAAAAATTTAGCTCGATAAGGGGTCCTCGGACTACATAAGTTTAAGAACCCCTGTTTTAGTCGATTTAAAAAAAAAATTAATAAAAAATGTCTGGGGTGCAAAACTATTTTTGAAAATAATTTTTTCAATAGTTATATATGCGACCTATCCTACAAAAATAAAAATAACATAAAAAAGTTACAAAGCAGTTGGAAAAAAACTGTTAAAAACTTGCTTGCATAAAAAACCATAGGTGTATGAATTAATAGTGGTTAGTGTTGTATATAAAGAAAAGTAGAAATTCTTAAAGAATTACCATAAGGTACGGAAGTTGAGGTCAATGTATACTATTTGCTCAATATTTGCTCAAATAATAGGTAGGGGAAGATTGGGACCCTTCGTACAGTTTTCATATTTTAATTTTTTTCCTGAGTACTTAATAGGCTTAGAACTCGGCGGAAATCATCTAGCAGTAGCACATATATTTGAGTTTTAGGCAAAAAAATTTCACATTGCTACTTCAAAGGGTTAATGAGCAAAAGTGATTTTCCGTTAGTTTGAAATTTGGACGAATCTGCCCCATTAATGGGGTACTTCCATACGTTAGTGGGGGTACTTTCGGTCACCATGGAGTAGTTTCGTACAATCAATTAAAAAAGTGAAATAACTTTAAACTGCATATATTTATTCATATATTCGATGGTAAAAAAACACATCACAAAATAACACAAACTAAAATGACTCTTTAGTCAACAAAACAAATAAAATGTAAAAGAAAAAATAACAATATTTATAAAACATTAACGTAAAGCTGCTTTGATGCGAACTAACAATTGAAAGATACATTAGTAGGCCGTGAAATATTAAGATTAAATTAATAAATAAATTTACTGCACATTTAAATCAGTTAAATTGACCGAGAAAGTGAAAAGTCCAGAAGTCCTAGGTGTTGAAACTGAAGGTGGTTTTGGGATCAGGTAGAATCATGGCTACGCCACTGAAGAATACAGTATGTTCATCTTCAATACTTGAAAAAACAAATGACCATGAGGATCCTGCTTTCTTTCTGAGACAGGAGACTTTGAATTCGGTACCACAATAGTGACTTATAACCTCTCCAACGTAATAGAAACGGACTTTTTCATTTCATATTCGACCAAAATAAAGCTGTTGACTTTAATGTTTTCTGGTGTCACCTCAATTATTTTTTCCACTTGAGATTCATCTTCATCAGTTTCGACCAAGGATGTTGAGCTTTCCCTCAAGCTTGTTTCCGATCCGGCTACTTTGGCTACACACTGTTGTCAACTCATGTCCATACGCAGCCTACTTTGCTTTTTATAGCTAATGTATGAATGTGCCCCATGTACGAAGGGTCCCAATCTTCCCCTACACCGGAAAGATATACAGAAAAACAGAAGAAAATGTTAAAGATATTAATTTTTTGCTTACACTTTCATTATTTAGTGTATCCATCTTTATTTTGGATAACTTTCGCAACTCTTCTTGGGATACTTTTGATAAGAGTCATGCAGGTTTCCTTGGGTATCTCATACCACATTTCTTGGACACACTCCCACAATCCCTCCGTATTCGTGAACATTTTTTTTTCTTTAAGGCCCCCCACAGGTTTCATATCTGCTTTAAATCCTGGGACTGACTCGACCAGCTAAACGCGTTGAGTTTATTGTCCTCAAAACATTTTTTCACAAACACAAGAGGTGTGTTTTGGGTTGATATCTTGCTGATAGATCCAAAGCAAGGGCATGTTTTCGTTTGTATTTGGCTGCTGTCATTTTACTCGTTGTCCGGAATATAGGACCTATCCCATAATAAGGAAAACACTACCACACCATAATATTTCCGCCTCCGTGTGTAAGTTTTTTTTTTGTGAATCTGAGGTGAAACTCTTTGCTTTTAGGCCGTCTCACATTCTTTTCTGAATCATTTCCAAATAAATTAATCTTAGTTTCATCTCTCCTTAAGATATAACGCCACTTTCTCTGCCGTTCAGGTCATGACCAGTTTTCATGATCCTTTACAAAATTTAGTCCCATTCTCAATTTTTTTTTTCCGTAGCAAAGGAACTTTTTAAGCTATGCGCCCAGGTAAGTTTACCTTTAGTAAACGTCGTCGAATTGTTTGAGCGGTAACCGCGTTCCCAATTTCTGCTAAAATTGTCTTTGCAGATTTAAATATGCATTTTTTTCGATACTTTCAATATGAAGATCATCTGTTGGAACGGTTTTTGCTGGTCTACCACGAGTTTCTTTTTGCGGTTTATTTTTAAATACATTTCTCACAAAATTCTGAGATATATTCAGCAACCTGCAAGCTGCATCGACGAGATTTTCTTTCTTTTTTCAAGTTTAAAGCCAGTCTGTATTCCTCAGCAGATCAATTTGACTTACGACCCATCTCAACTAAAATTTTTTGCTGATAATTCACTGCATTTTAAGATTTAATTAAAGAAAACTCACCTTTCTTCTAAAGAAAGCTCAATAAATTAAAAAAAAAAAATTATCAAACACAAATTTGAACCAACTTACAGGTGTACCTGCACTGACTTTTGCGCAGGCAAATTTTCAAACTAAGCACAGTAAGTAGAAACGCTTAAAACTTAGGGGAATTACATGATCTGTTTTACTAACGATCGTGCTACCAAATTGTGTTATTCACGTCACCACTACGATTTTTCCTCTATATTTCCAAAATATTTTTGTAATAGAGTTTCAACTAAAAACTGAGAAGTGTACCTATTATTTTGAGCAGGTGTGTATGTTGCTACATATGTTTTTTTATTTTTCAGGAACAATTCTTAAAGTAAAAGAAAAATAAAAAAATCGGTTCGGCAGCAAGTACCGTACAAGCAACTTCTCTTGAGAACAATTCTTTTTTTTAATGTTTCGATACTTCAAAAATCATTTGAGAATATCTTATGATTACAATATGGCACTACGAAAATTGAAAAAAAAAAAAAAAAATTAACATTAAACATTAATTTATAACCATGTACCTGAAACCCCTCTCAAAACTAAATTTTATCGAATTCAGAGAAATTTTACAAAAAAAATGACGTCATATTGGGTGCGCCATTTTGAATTTTAAAAAACTGAAAAAAGATTCGAAATAAGCACCCTCGAAAACCCCTATCTACCCCCTCGATACTTGAAATTATATATGAAATTTATATTGCGTGCATAAAAAAGTCAGTTTTTTATGAATAAAAAACGAACCGCTGGACCGATTTTTTCCAGACTCCTTTCAGATCTAAGTCATGACGTGGCGTATCAATTGATATGGTCATCAAAAAATTCTGTCCGGTAGTTATTGAGGAAACGAAAGCCAAAATATGTCTACATACGTACGTACATACATACATACATACATACGTACACACACACACACAGATATCACTCTAAAAATACTTGTAAACGATTGTCGAGGTCTTGAAACTAAAGAAAACACAAAATTACCTATTTCGATTTTCCGACCTATTATAATAACTTCTCAAGAGAAGTTAAAAAATTAGTAGGTAATTTAGTAATTTAGAAACGGTTCGAGTGTCTATTAAAAATTACTAAGCGTAATACAAAAATTGCATCAAGCAGGCATTAATTTTTCGAATGCAAGTTTTTAATTTTTACAAAGTAGATATTAAAATTTCTGCAATAATTTATTATATTTTAAAAGGACTGTACTATTTTTTAAAAAGTACATTGTAAAGTTTTTATAATGAAATAATAATAACTGAAATTTATTTTTAAAACTTTTTGTGTGTAGAACAAAATTGAGACGGTCAGCGAGTTTCCGTTGCCGCTTTCCCGACCCCGTTCCAGTTCTGTTCAACACATTACTTCAAAGCCAATTAGTAAGAGGTTGGCAAGCTTTATATAATTATTTTTTTGCATGAACATGTTGAGAACTCAAACAGAGTACAAATTAAACACAAAAGAGAAATAAAATTCAATATAATAAAAATTAATAATCTTGAAATAGTTTTTCTATAACTACTTTTTAAAAATTATAAAGCGGGAAACATATATCACAATACGAAATATATAAAAATTCTTATGTGACAATTTATTAAAATTTAATAAATTCCTTGTAAAATTTCAAAGTTTTTAGGTGATAATTAAAATGAAGAAAATTATTTTTAATATGCACTTATTAATAGAATAGAATTTTTAATAAGGATTTTCTATTTATTACTATAAAAAAGTAATATTTGTTTTCAGATTTTAATTTTTATAATCTCCTATTAATTTTTAATAAAATTTGAGTTGGTGTTTTTTCCGTGTAGTACATGTTTGGAATGCAAATAACGCGTGATCATAAAAAAGGAAATTTATGGATAGATCCAGAAAACTATATTAAAAATATATTAAAGCGTTTTAACATGGAGGAATGCAAGCCAATATCCACATTAGACATGAATCCATTAGATATAAATAAAAAACCAAATGCAGACTGGGCTGGAGATACCAGCGTTGGCATGTGACATGGATTTTTAGGTTTACGACAGTCACACGTCGTAAACTGTCGTAAATGTCACAAATGTCGCAAACTCCAGATCAACCTCGATTTCACAACACTGAAATTGTTTGTCAAACAATTTGACCATCAAAACAATATACTACATATGGAACTTGAAAATGTTCGAAAAACAATTTTATGATCTGAACCCTCCTTACAGGTAATCTTGAAATGTCATTGAAAATTCAAATGCAAGAAATTCCGTTTATTTGTCGTAAACTCAATGTTTGTCACAAAGGCTCGAAGGTTTACTACGTTTACGACAGTTGGTCGTAAACGTCGTAAATGTCGCGCAACATTTGTCACATTCCAACACTGGGAGATACAGATGAACGAAAATCAATAAGTTTGTATTTTTTCAAGGATCAAGGAGGAAGTATTTCATGGAACACTATGGTTTGCTGCGCTATTACATTAGCTTTCTTTTTCGCCACCATCGCACAATGGGTTGAAAAGGCCTGTTTCTTGGATTAATTAAAAAAAAAATTGTAAGGTTCGTCAAAACTGTTTGTACCAGGTTAAAGTATACAAAATTCTACATCACTGATCGTTTATATTAATGTCAAAAGTGCTCTGGTGTTTTGGTAGTAAGTCCTGAAAGTCAGAATTTATTAAAATTTTTGTGCAAGAAAAGCTGAAAAAAGCGAAAACTTTCACGTTATAAAATATTATTTATTTGCTAAACTATATCAAAACTAAACTAAAGTTTGCTATGGAACCATCAAGGTCAGGTTATTTTGCAAATATTTGTTAATGTTTGTGTAAAAAAATTGTGTTTAGAAGTGTTTTAATTTTTGTTATTTATTTTGGAAGTGCAAGACAAAATTTCGATTTTTATATTTTAAGTGGATATAAAGTTAATATTCGTGTATATTCGTGTCGTAATTTGCAGTTTATTATGAAGGTGGGACAAATCATTATTACATTGAAAAATTTTACGGTGGCCTTTTGTTCCTTTTATAAGTAATATGTTTTTTGTACAAGTCCTCCAGCAGTCAAATACCAAAAAAATCACTTGATCTCGCAACAGCTGCTCACGGTGCGCTTGAAGCAAGACCAAGATCCATTAAATTGTCAACCAAATCTGACAATGCACAATTATTATATAGTGTCTTGAGATTCCAAATACATAATCCGCGAAATCGGATCTGCTCATTTACTCTTGTCATGGCCATTTTAAGGTTAGCTTTTTGGCCGACACGGTTCGTTTCAAGCAAAGTCAAGATCGGTAAAAATTGTTAACCAAATCTGACAATGCACAATTATTATTGAGTATTCGGAAATTCCAAAAATATGATCCGTAAAATCGTGCCTGCTCATTTACTGGCTGTAGCGCCATTTTAAGGTAAACGCTTTTACCGATATTTTTAATAAAATTATGAAGCGAACTGTGTAGTTTTTGATGCTTTTAAGATCAAGTGAAGTTTTAAAATATGCTATGATAACTGTTGTTTATGTAGTTTAAGTCGCTGAACACGATGAAGTCACTTATTTTTGCAAATATGTAAACGCTTTTGTGTTATTCACCATTTTTCAAGGAAAGAAACCGATACAAATAAATAATTTTTTTGTCGGCCGAAAAACGGCTCCACCCCGCTGGCACCCCATCTGACGAATTTTGATAAAAAAAAGTGCATCTAATAGGTCACTAATTGGTCATAATTGGTCAGTTAGTCCGAGTAATTGGTCAGCAAGAGTACATTTTTTAAAGCGTTATGAAAATTTTCAAGGTCATCTGCATATTTTGGCACCCCATCTAGCGAATTTTGAAATAAAAACATATGCATCTAATAGGTCACTAATTGGTCAGTTAGTCCGAGTAATTGGTCAGCAAGAGTACATTTTTTAAAGCGTTATGAAAATTTTCAAGGTCATCTGCATATTTTGGCACCCCATCTAGCGAATTTTGAAATAAAAACATATGCATCTAATAGGTCACTAATTGGTCATAATTGGTCAGTTAGTCCGATTAATTGGTCAGCAAGAGTACATTTTTTACAAATATTTTTATAAGTTTCAAGGTCATCTGCATATTTTGGCACCCCATCTGGCGAATTTTGATATAAAAAAAAGGGCATCTAATAGGTCACTAATTGGTCAGTTAGTCCGAATAATTGGTCAGCAAGAGTACATTTTTTAAAGCGTTATGAAAAATTTCAAGGTCATCTGCATATTTTGGCACCCCATCTGGCGAATTTTGATATAAAAAAAGTGCATCTAATAGGTCACTAATTGGTCATAATTGGTCAGTTAGTCCGATTAATTGGTCAGCAAGATTACATTTTTTAAAACGTTTTGAAAAATTTCTAGGTCATCTGCATATTTTGGCACCCCATCTAGCGAATTTTGAAATAAAATCATATGCATCTAATAGGTCACGAATTGGTCAGTTCGTCCGAATAATTGGTCAGAACGAGAAAATTAAAAATTTTTTATACCCTACACAGAGGCTATATTCGCTTTGTCATTCCGTTATAGAAGGGGCGTGGCAGGTATAGAAAAGTATATATATTATTGATCAGCGTCACCACCTGAGTCGATATAGCTATGTCCGTCTGTCTGTCTATCTGTCGGTCTGTCTGTTGAAATCACGCTTATGAGATAACTAAGCAAACAAATTCAATGGAATTTGGCACACAGGTCACACCTTTTTGCAAGCTGCTAGCAAATGTGCGAAGTCGGGTCACGACCACGCCAACCGACCATACTCAATGTAAATATAACTCAGCCCATTTTGAAAAAAGTTGCTGCGATTTTGATGAAACTTGGAAACATGTGAACAAAATTAGGATTGAGTTAGGTTTTAAATTTGCAAATTCTCTTAGAGGGGCGTGGCACAGCCCTAAATTTTAACTTCTATAACGCTATAACTCGTAAACCGTGGAAGATATTGTGATGAAATTTGGTACACGGATACAATTAAAAATTTTGATTTCTTATAATTTAAAATTGGCACATTTGATTTTCATAAAAATTGTAGGGGTGATACTACTGAGAGCAGTCATCAATACAAGCTTCGTCAGTATACTGGAAAAACTCGTTGAAGGGCGTGGCACAGTCCACAATATTTATAAACATTATAATTAGAGAACTAGCAACGTAATCGTAATGAAGTTTAGTATGGCAGATATTCTTGCTAAAAGGTATCTTCTTACGAAAATTTGGCACAATAGAACCGATGGGCATGACACCTCCCATATAAGCAATACACGTTTAATGCTATAGATAGTGTGCAATGAGAGTAATCTTTATAAAATTTGGTGCATGGATGTCAATTATTATAAGCTATAAAATTAAATAAATTTCGATGGGATGGAGCTTTTCAGCTCTTTTCAGTGTCCCTAAAATTAAGGTAGAATAATATCTGTAAATTTCAAGCAAATCGATGAAATTTTGGGGGTCTGTCTTAATCAATTTGAAATATAATGTGCCACAATTAAAAAAAAACGTTATTTATTTCTCTGCTGACGTCGTTCGATCTCTCTCAAAATTTGGGTGGATGACTAATTTTTGATGATTAATCGATTACTGCAATATTCTTTCAACAAAATGTCCGTTAAATGGGCTCCAGAGCAAAAGGTATTCGTCTGATTCAAAATAATCGTTTTTTATTTCTTTGCTGACGTTCGATCTCGCTGTAAATTTGCATGCACCAGTTGTTCAAAAAAATAGCTTCAGCTGTGTCGCTTTGGTTACTTGCGAGTGTATTCTCAAACATCAAAAAAATGCACGAGCTAGGTCGATTCGATTACTTAGGATTGCATATTCAGAAACCAAAAATTAGACAAGCCGGGTCGTTTCGGTTACTTTCGTTTGCAGTTTCAAAGTTCAAAAAAATAGCTTAAGGTTACTGAGGTTACTGGGGTTACTTGAGGTTACTTGGGGTTCACTTGAATGGCATATAACTAATAAATTCCTTAGGTTGCTTTTGTTGTCAGGCGTTTGTACTACTAAAAATTTACTTATAATTTATTTTTAATTTTGGGGCGGCAAAATTTTATTGGCGTACGGCCCTGGTAACAGCTATTTGGGGACCTAGGAATTCATCATAAATTTTAAAAATTATATTTCCTGACTTGTCATTCCTTCCCATTTTATTATTTGGGCCTAGAATTGGGTGTTAATTTTTCGATACAGCCTAATATACAACTATCTCATTCGTGATATTTTTATTTTTAATTTTTATATTATTCAATAAATGATCAAACCAGAGGTTGAAATAAGAATAAATCATTACTTCAAAAATTTTTTTTTATTGGCTATTTTTCAACCAATTTTTTTAAGAGCTTATTCAAGTAATTAATGTTAAATAACAAATTTCACGACAAAAAGGATTCAACGGACAGAGATTTAACAGATATGATTATGGCAAACACCGAGTCTAAATCAAAATTGAAAATTAATAGTGAAATTTTTTTCAAATTCATCTTCACTATTTTTCATTTCTCTTCCATTTACAACTAACAACTAAAACAACGTTTATATAGGAAATAAAATGTGTATTTCGTTTCAAAGATTAACGCACAACAAAGTATTATGAATTTGGCTGAAAATCATTACTACGATTTTTTGCAATATTCTGAAATCATTACGGCAAATTTAAAGTCATTACTGCAGAAATAGGGCATTACTGCTCCTTATTTCAATGCCTGCATCAAACATTACAATATTTTATTGAAATTACAAATTAATTGATTTACATGACAACCTGTCATAACAGTCGAGGTTCCGCGCATGCGCTGTACTGTACTGTACTGAAAAGTACTTATAAATTTTAAAAAATTTTCTACGCGTGACCAACTATTAACTTTAGCTGAGAGCATTAAAAACTCTATCGACTTATTTACTTCCTTTTTTTTTTGATAATAATATGAGGTGTTAAAATTTTTAGATGACCTTGATATTTTTAAAAATTTTTCTCTTGGTGACCAATTAATCCGACCAACTGGCCAATCATGACCACTTCGTGGTCTATTAGATTCATATTTTTTATTTCGAAATTCGCCAGATGAGCTGCGAAAATCTTCAGATGACCTTAAAATTTAATATAAACTAGTAAAGGTGCTATCTTTGGCCAGGCCGAAACTCACAAGCCCTACACTGCACTGTAAGTACTTTCCAAATAAATATTAAAAAGACCTTGAAAAGGTTGAAGAATTCTGAAATAATGTAATAAGATTCAAGGCAGTGATGGGATTTGGGTTTTGTGAAAATGTACTGTATCGAGACTTCAAATGATGTACTTTTTAGAGCCCGAATGTACTTTTTGGTCTTGAACACCCAATTTTCCTAAAATGCACGAAATTGTTCTAAAATTTAATATCAAAAATAAAAAAGGTCCTCACTTTTCCCATCTCAAAAAACCCTAGCAACATTAGATATATGTATTTCACATTAAATTAATTACAAAATCTACACATTACGAAATTATTTTCATTTACAAAAAAAAAACGTAATTACACCAAAAAAAAAACTTCCTCCGTTTAAGGAAAAATGCCTAAATGTAAGGAAAAAATGTCCTTCAATACGAGCTAAAGCCATGGGTTCCTCAAATAAGTAAGTTGGATTCCTTAGTACAAGTAAATGTTGCTGCTTTGAAATAAGGAAAAGTTTACTCAATGTGAGGGCAAGGTTATAAAACTGAGGAAAATTTTACTTTTTCTAAGGATGAAGGTATCCTTAAATGAAAGAAATTTACTTAAAATAAATTCGTTGATTTCAAAAAAAATTTGTTAATTTTCTATTTCCTCTATTTTCTTATTTGATGGTGTTGGTTAGTTATTGTCAGTCATTCTTATTTTAATTGTAATACGTTTTTAAAACTTCAAAGAAGGACTTAAATTTTTTTTTACCTGTCACCCGATCAGAGAATTGAACCTGTGTTCTGCGCCATGCCACTGCTCAAAGATGCTCATCTTACCCAACTCAGCCACCGACAGCATTATTAAGACATACTAAAATGATGTTGTTAAACTGCGCATGTAACAACCGTTGTCTGATCAGGAAAGCTTCGGTAATGAACTTTAGAATTTTGAAAATATGCATTCAGTTTGAAATTCCCGATATCTGAGCACGTTAAAACCAAAAAATTTAAAGAATTCGTCTTAAACTTATATGAATAGCTTAATTTTACTGATAACAATTGAGAATATATTAATAGTTAGTGATTTTTGTATCTACAATAATAATGATTTTAATATAAAATTTATTTTATAAATATAATTATCATTTTTATTTACAGGAACCACCGAATCCGCCACCACCACCGAAACCGCCATCACAACCGAATCCGCAACCGAGACTACCACCGAATCCGCCAACACCACTGAAACCACCGCCGCCGAATCTGCCGCCACTAGTCTGAAGTAAGTAAGAATGAATTTTGAAAATATGCATTTTCGTTTAGAATTTTGAGAAAATTTTTAACCACCGAGATATAACTTGTAAATTGGCATAAAAAGTATACAGCACTACGAGAAAGGATCCTACTTTTCAGAAATATATTGATAGAGTCAGTAAATTTCATATTCTTTACATACCAGTAAATATATCCAAAAGTACATATAGTATATTTAAATTAAAATGAAAATTTGTACAATAAGAATAGGAATATAAGTGTTCGACTTTCACTGTTGTCAGGGAAGCTAGCTTTTAAACTCTTCTTTCTTTACATATTCGATTAAATTTTGCTTTTTCAGACCAAATTAAATTAAGTTTCGTCAGGATAAATTAAATTTTGTTTGGTCAGACCAAATTATTCGTTTCTAGTCTTCCACAATGCAATGTTTATGCTCCTTGCTGAATTTTAGTCGCGCTTTGACATTTTTTTTCTGATTTTGCTGTTTTTTGTTTGTTTAATAGCTGATACTAGCCCAATCCTACGAAGTGATGTGTGTGCGGTGCACTTGCTAACGCCTTTATTTATCATAAATGTAGCTACCTTAGGTGTTGTTAAGTGATTACATCTTACTATATGCTCCATATTGCGGGCATCTCTGTATGTTACCATTCTGGGTCGACCGCTCTTGTTGATTGTAGGCTTAGGATTGTGCCGTTTTTGGACACAAAGAACTGTTCTATGAGTAGTTTTCTCAGCTTTTGCTATAGATCTTGACAACTGACCATTTTAAGTCTAATAACTACATCATCTTCGGTTTCAAAAGGTATCTTTTTAATATTGCCTTAATTATAATTTTTTTCTTAAATAAGGATCACTGAATTAATAATTTGCATCACTTTCATCTGAAAATCAACTAAAAGGAAGCTAGCACCAAAAATGTTCAATGAAAGAAATGAATAAGGGGAAATTTACAGCTATAAAACGAAAACAATTCAGACGTGCAAAACTGGAGAAATGCAATTTTTTGCATTTTTGCAAAAAAATTAACTTTGTATACATTTTAAATTATTTGATTATTTGATAAATTTATTGATTTTATATTAAAGTTAAAGAAACAAAGATTTCAAAATCAAAAACTTTTTTCAAATCAGTTTAGTATTAATACTTTTATAGCCATGTAAGTATGAAACTAAATTAAACTAATTTTTAATAAATCCAAAATATTTATCCTTTAAAAGTTAAAGTTTTGTTTTTTTTTGTATGCAACATCTTTCAGACCAACAAGTTTTAAAATGTCCCGGCGGCAAAATCCTGCTCTTCTTAATATTTAATTCACGTACTAAGCGCGGATATAGCTTGAATATAGTTGAATTATTGGATCTTGATTTTAATTCTCATCGTGATCGCTGTTCTCGATATCGTCTTCTTCAATCGTATCGTAAATAAATTCTATGTCGTTCAACCACTCACCAAATTCCTTACCATTATATATCATTAGGGTGATTCAAATTTTTTTACTGTTTGTTCTTTCTGGGGTGCTGTTGCTTAAAAAATAAGTTTCTGAAATGAAGAAAAAGTTCACGAAAATTCAACTCTGTGTATCAATTTTATAAGGTGGCGCCGAAGCCTGTTAATTTTACATGTAAATTGTATGGAAAAATTGTTTTTTATTAAAAAACAGGTGATTAATGGTCGTTTAAAAGTAATTTTTGCATTGAATATGAATCTGGCCTCAGAATTGACCCATCATGTTACAATTCTGAAATATTTGAGGATAAGTATCTAAAACATGATGTTTTTTGTTAACTTTCGAGGCCATGTATAGGATTCAAAAAAAGTTCTTCAGTTTATTTTTAACAAAAGAATCATTAAATATCGTCTTTGAGCTATGTGAACTTGGCACCCGAAGTTAAAAAAAAATTTTTTTTATGTGAATTGGTATCATTTTGTTTGTAGTTGTTTGTAGTAAATCGCTTTTCGTTTGTAGTTAAACTGTTTTCGAGAAAACGAACTTTAAAAAAAAAGATAGCACCCCACTTTCGAAATTCAAAAAACTGATAAAGCAATTTTATTCGGAATCGTTTGTAGTGATTTTCATTTTTTTTCAGGGTGCAAAAGATAAAAAGCTACAAAAGATTTTTTAAATAATAAGTTTTTCAAAAATCTACATATGTAAGCAGTTCGATAAAAAATTGCTTGTAGCTGAAAAGCTAAATTTTTTGTTTTTTGTTTTTTGTTCAAAGGATAAAAAACTACAAAGGATTTTTTGAAATAATAAATTTATTGAAAATCTGGTAAGACAGCTCAATTAAATATAGTTAATAGCTGCAGAAAAGGCTTTTTCCTACATTTGTAGTTCAAAGAAAAAGAAATTAGAACAGATTTCTTAAAATTTTTAACAGTAGCTCTTGAAAAAGTTGTTCTAACACGAATATAATCACTCAGCATGATTTAAAATTATTTTTATTGTAGAAAACGCTTTTTCATTCGTTTATAGGTCATACGATAAAAAGATTTGTTGTTAAATAGAAAAAAAGGCAAAGCAACCAAATAACAAAGAAGTGACAAACGGTCGACGAAAAACGATACGCTTATAGCTTTGTAGCTATTCAAGCTTAAACAAAAGGAAAATAAACGTTACTCTCTCTCTCTCAATAAGAAATATTTCAATTGAATTGAGCAATAGAGTGGACTGTCATAATTTTTTTTAGTATTTACATATTTAAAACAAATTTTTTATCATATGACCTATAAACGAATGAAAAAGCGGTTTCTGAAAAAAATGAAAATCACTACAAACAACTACAAACGATTCCGAATAAAACTGCATTTTCAGTTTTTGGAATTTCGAAAGTGGAATTTTTAAAATTCGTTTTCTCGAAAGCGGTTTAATTACAAACGAAAAGCGACTTACTACAAACAACTACAAACAAAATGCTACCAATTCACATAAATTTTTTTTTTTTTTAACTTCGGGTGCCAACTTCACATAGCTTCGTCTTTGCCCTTTAAAATGAGATTTCAAGTGGTGATATGTGATGTGTTGTTGCAAAGTTACAGCCATTTCAAGGTGACATGCATTTAAAACCCTTTGGTTAATATTGTTGAGTTGCAACCCTTTGTAAGGGATTAAATTCATATCACTTCAAAATTGCTATAGCTTTGCAAGTAAACATCACAGATCACCACTTGAAAGCTCATTTTAAAGGGCAAGGAAAGTACTAAATGATGCTTTTGCTATAAATAGGCTGAATAAATTTTTTTTAATCCTATACATGGCCTCGAAAGTAAACAAGAAACATCATGTTTTAGGTACTCTACCGCAAATATTTCAGAATTCTGACATGATGGGTTGATTCTGAGGCCAGATTCAGCGCAAAAATTGCTTTAACCTGCTCAACCCAACAACATTAATCACCTATTCATTAAGATACCCTTTTAATAAAAAATAATTTTTCCATACAATTTACATGTAAAACTAACGGCTCCACCCCGCTGGCACCCCATCTGACGAATTTTGATAAAAAAAGTGCATCTAATAGGTCACGAATTGGTCATAATTGGTCAGTTAGTCCGATTAATTGGTCAGAACGAGAAAACAGAGTCTATATTCGCTTTTTCATTCCATTTGTAACGCATAGAAGGGGGCGTGGCAGGTATAGAAAAATATATATATTATTGATCAGCGTCACCACCTGAGTCGATATAGCTATGTCCGTCTGTCTGTCTGTCTGTCTGTTGAAATCATGTTTACGAGAACACTAAGCAAGCTAATTCAATGGAATTTGGCTCACAGGTCACACCTTTTTGGAAGCTGCTAGCATATAAAAATGGGCGAAATCGGATCACGACCACGCCAATCGACCATACTCTATGTAAATATACCTCAGCCCATTTTGAAAAAAGTTGCTGCGATTTTGATGAAACTTGGATACATGTGAACAAAATTAGGATTGAGCTAGGTTTTAAATTTGCAAAGGCTCTTAGAGGGACGTGGCATAGCCCTAAATTTTAACTTCTATAACTCGTAAGCCATGCAAGATATTGTGAT
This sequence comes from Meiosimyza platycephala, assembly GCA_963662105.1. Lineage (NCBI taxonomy): Eukaryota > Metazoa > Arthropoda > Insecta > Diptera > Lauxaniidae > Meiosimyza > Meiosimyza platycephala. The sequence continues at coordinate 62,514,860 of OY759211.1, read as the reverse complement.
GAAATTTGATACACGGATACAAATCATATATATATGGAATTGTGTTTAAAGTGGACGGAATTGGAAAGTGAGCGTGGCACTTTTTAACAATTAAAAATTTTGATTTCGTATAATTCAAAATTGGCACATTTGATTTTCATAAAAATTGTAGGGATGATTCTTCTGAGAGCAATCATCAATACAAGCTTCGTCAGTATACTGAAAAAACTCGTTGAAGGGCATGGCACAGACCATAATATTTATAAACGTTATAATTAGAGAAATAACGTAATCGTAATGAAGTTTAGTATGGCAGATATTCTTGCTAAATGGTATCTTCTTACGAAAATTTGGCACAATATAACCGGTGGGCGTGGCACCTCCCATTTAAACCAAACACGTTTAATGCTATAGATAGTGTGCAATGAGAGTAATCTTTATAAAATTCTATGCATAGATGTCAATTATTATAAGCTATAAAATTAAAGAAATTTCGATGGGATTTCATCAGTGGACGTGGCACCTCCCATATTAACATAAAGTTGGAAGTGATATTTTAAGAGAACTATTGCAGCAATTGGCATGAAATTCGATGTAAGTGGTTTGTTGCTATAAGTTATGTCAGCATCTAAAGCGGGCGAAATAGCACCATTGGGCTGGCACCTCCCATACAAGTAAAATACCTTAAGTGGCATAACTGTCGAAATATTTGAGCAATCATACTGAAATTTGGTATGAGGTTTGTTTATGGAAAGCTATTTCCGGATCAAAATCAGTCTCGATTGTATAAGTGGGTGTGTCACCGCCCTAAATTTTATGGTTAATTAAGGCATATATCGCAAACTATACAAGCTATTTTGCTAAAATTTAGTATGTGGATGTTAATGACGAATTTAATTTATTGAACCAAAAGTGGGCGGAAATGGAGAAGTGGGTAGGCATATTTGGTTTTCTGCATTTCTATTCTATTTTTTTCAACATTTTCCACATTCTTTTGATTTTTCCAACTTTTTAACTTTTCCCAATATTTCCCAATATTCGATATTTATATTTTCCACTTTTCCAACCTATTTCAATTTGATTTTCTTTATTTTTTCAAATTTTTTATGAATTTTGAATTGTTTCAACATTTTTCAACTTCTTGTTACTATTTTTGAGTTTTTTAACCACTTTCAGAATTTGCACATTTTTTCAACTTTTTCAATTTCTTTTAACTTTCTGAAATGGTTTCCATATATTTTAGACTTTTTGAGTTTTTTCAACTGTTTCAAAACTTATCAACTTCTTTGAACCTTATTACATTATTTCTGACTCCTTCAACCTTTTCAGCGTCTTTTTAACATTTATTTAGAAAGTACTTTTACATCCCTACAATTTTTATGAAAATCAAATGTGCCAATTTTGAATTATACCAAATCAAAATTTTTAAAAAAAGTGCCACGCTCACTTCCCAATTCCGCCCACTTTAAACACAATTCCATGTATATATGATTTGTATCCGTGTACCGAATTTCATCACAATATATAGAAGTTTAAATTTAGGGCTATGCCACGTCCCTCTAAGAGAATTTGCAAATTTAAAACCTAGCTCAATCCTAATTTTGTTCACATGTTTCCAAGTTTCATCAAAATCGCAGCAACTTTTTTCAAAATGGGCTGAGGTATATTTACGTAGAGTATGGTCGGTTGGCGTGGTCGTGACTCGATTTCGCCCATTTTTATATGCTAACAGCTTGCAAAAAGGTGTGACCTGTGAGCCAAATTCCATTGAATTAGCTTGCTTAGTTTTCTCGTAAACGTGATTTCAACAGATAGACCGACAAACAGACAGACGGACATAGCTATATCGACTCAGGTGGTGACGCTGATCAATAATATATATACTTTTCTATACTTGCCACGCCCTCTTCTATGCGTAACAAACGGAACGACAAAGCGAATATAGCCTCTGTTTCTCTGTTTTCTCGTTCTGACCAATTAATCGGACTAACTGACCAATTATGACCAATTCGTGACCTATTAGATGCATATGTTTTTATTTCAAAATTCGCTAAATGGGGTGCCAAAATATGCAGATGACCTTGAAATTTTTCATAACGCTTTAAAAAATGTACTCTTGCTGACCAATTACTCGGACTAACTGACCAATTATGACCAATTAGTGACCTATTAGATGCACTTTTTTTATCAAAATTTGACAGATGGGGTGCCAGCGGGGTGGAGCCAAATTTAACAGGCTTCGGCGTCACCTTATAAAATTGAGCTACAGAGCTGAATTTTCGTGAACGTTCTCTTCATTTCGTAAACTTATTTTTTAAGCAACAGCACTCTAGAAACAACCAAATTAAAAAATTTGAATAACCCTAATGGACATCCGGAGGTATTTCGTGAAGTTAGTCAACTATTACAGTTGAGTTATTGCGTCGTAAAATTGCAAAAGATATATCATCATCTGAATCCCATTCAAAGTCTGATAATGATTTTGGATAGCAAGTTGCATTGTCTAGCAGTAGAAGTGCTTTGGTTGGCAAATTTTTTTCTTTTAAGTAGCGTCTTACTTTTTTAACAAATGATTTTTCAAACCAATTTTTAAACAAAAGTTCAGTCATTTAAGCATTTTTTGTGTTAATCAAATAGAAAATGGTGAATCCCGGTATAAAATAGCTGACAAAAATGATTAAAAAAAGTGTCCGGATTTAAGGGGGCAGGTCCAGTCATGGCCGTGAAAGTTAGGGCATTTTCAATAATTTTTTTGGTATTAATTTAATTTATTTAATAAAAGTCATAATGCGAAATTATTATATAATGTTTCAACTTGACTTAACGAAAGTTTAAAAAAAAATATTAAAAATAAAAAAAGTTATAGCTGGTTGTGTTGGACCCTGTCCCATACATAGTGTTTTGCGGTGACCATCACAAATCCTTGGAAAATCGTCTAAAATCTATCGGATAAGAAAAATTAGTTAGTTAAATAAATAATCTAGTGCCTGATCGAAGGTTTTTATTTTTTTTTAAAAATCAACTAAATGGCGGCTTCAGGAACAACTATTTCTAGATTTTCGGTAAAAACCAACAGTGTTTTATGAATAATTATTCATAAAAAATCTATTTTTAAAAAAAAAACAAAATCATTCGATCAAGCACTAGATTTTTATGTTTTTCAAAAACTGTGTAAATTTCATTGAAATCTATCGAGCGGTTTTCGAGTTACAGTGGTCACCCCTTCCGAAAACATAGTTTTGAGAAAAACGCATTTAAAGTTTTACGCTCGGTACTCTTACCACCGAGAGCCCTTTGGTTATTGCCGAATAACTCCAAAAGTAATCGTCGGATTGACTTCAAATTTTCCGGATATATTTTTAAGATAGTATACTTTAAGAAAATGCAAAAACAAATATTCGATTTCTCAAAAATCATAACTGGACCTGCCCCCTTAAGAGGTAAATAAAAAGTGTGGTGTCCGGATTACAGAGTCTACAATGGAAAGCAATCGGGTGTCCGGATTACCACGTTGTCCGAATTAGCAAGTATCCGAATTACCAAGATTCCACTGTACAGTAATCCCCGCTTATAAGCATTTCTGAAAATGATTGATTTTTGGTGCATATAAGCGTGAAATGCATTTAGAAAAACTCGTTTATATGTATGAAAAGTGCATATATAAAAATTCGGCTATATCTACCAAATATGCTTATATAGAATCGTAGTTTCATATGCTGTTACTTAACGCCAACTAACTAGAACCTTACAAAAATATTTTTAAAGGCAAAAAGCTGTGAAAATAAACATTTGATATTTTATGAATATGTATTCCAGTAAAAAAATAAAAAGCAAATAAAAAAAATATATATATATATGTATACATATGTGTATACAGAGTTCATGTGATCACGTAGAATCTACATATACAGAATTGCAAAATTATTCTTTCTTAAAAAAACGAGTAATCTTGGATTGAATATGACTGCAGCCCTTAAAAATATGTTCTTCAATGTCATCAAGTTCGTCAATAAACTTATTTATTGGCAAAAGGAACTTCCGAAGCGTGTCTAATGAGAACAAAGCTGCACTCAATGAAGGAATTGGATCTATTTCAGCTACAATGTCTATTTCTTCATCATCCTCTATTTTATCAACCGATTGTAAAATATGGGCAACAATTTCATTTTCATTTAACTCTTCCCAGCATGGCAAGCTACTGTCAAGCACATTTGACATTACAATAGGAATGATACGATTGTTTGTTATCAATATTTTTTTGACATAAAAAAAAAACTAAAATTTTTTCCCTGTCGTGCATATAAGCGTGAATGGAGGAAAAAATTGGAGATTTTTTGGGGCTTATATCCGAGAAATGCATATAAGCGTGTGCATATAAAGGAGAAAAGTGTTAACAAATCTAAATGGAGAAATGAAATTGCACAAGTTTTGATGCATATAAGCGAGAAATGCTTATAAGCGGCATGCATATAAGCGGGGATTAATGTATATGGAAATTTAAATATGTCGATATTTTTATGTATCAACTTTGAATATGTCGATATTCTAAATATTGTTTTTACATAAAATTTCCTGAAAATATCATTTCTGTTTTTCTGAGAAAATTATTAAAAAGGGGCTATATTTTTTCCATTCTATTCGAAAGTGGATAAGGCGAGCCATCATTTGTCCTTCCACTTCAGTGCATAACAACGATCAGTTCTACTTCAGCAGAAGTAGAACTCCATATGGTTGTTGGACCACCACATGTCAAAATGTCGAAAACACCGGTACGTAATATATGAATATAGCGCCTTAACATCAGTTCGCATCTTTATTTTGACACACTTAAGTATTTCCTTTCTATGTTTGCCATGTGTCTTCTTTTCGTTCAAAAGAAAACATAAATGTTATGGTGACTATGTAATAAAACTGCTAATAAGAAGACGAGTGATATTTTAAATTTTTAGTCAACATCACGTTCGTCATCCTACACAAAACGAAAAAACATTTATAGCTTTATGATTTCTTATAAGAGCTTTAATCTAAGCTTTTCTTCCCAATTTTCAGGACAAGGGGAAATCACCTAACGATATAATGAGTTGCTAACGAATATTTGTAAGAAATGGAAAAATAATCACACTTTTGTTAATCTCTTTAACCTTTAACAAAAATTATTATTTACTTAAAGATAACTAAAGAAATGCTCAAATTTTCCATGGAAACTTTCAAGAGAAGTCAATTGCACTCAACTTGGTGTAAAAGCACTCAAGGACACTTAAAAGTTAAATATAATATAAAATATCACTTTCACAAAATTTTATATAATAAATAAATAGTTTTTCAAGTATACTTGACTAATATAGTGGATTATCATGTTTATTTGTTAAAATATTTACACAATTTTGAAATTGTAATTCAATTTTGTGCAAAGACCGGAAAATAAAAGTAAGCTAGCTTTCTTTCAAAGAACACAAATGTTAAACTGCAAACAACCACGCAAATATTTACCCAACAAGAAAGTTAGTCACTTAACGTAGGTGCACGTTACGATAGAAATTTTATATTTTAAATCTTTGAAAAAGTTTCTCCATTTTCAAACCTGAAATTTCAGCGGAAACTCAAACAAATAGCCTGCAGATATTTATCAATGAAGCAATTTTACACAAATATGGGTTCAAATTTTACACAAGTTAAACGTAATACTGGGAATTTATTTCCCTATTTGATGTTAAAGTTTATACTGATTTTTGCTTAATTAATATTGTAACACATCGATTGTTTTAGGCCAACCCCCAAATTAAACAGCTCAAAATGTTTATGCAACACATAATACTAGTGATAACCCCCGAAAATCGGGTGTGTGTTCTGTACACTCTAAACAGATCTGAATTTAAGACTTGGCTTTTGTCGAACCCTTACTGGGCTTCCCGGTCCCGGTGGAATTATTTCCACAAACACAATAAACTTAATGCGAGGTTCAAAAGCGCCTTCTTAACATGATACTAGTGCATGACGAATGGCGTAAAGTGTATGACAAGGTTAAAGAGGCAACCAAGCACTGTCGTGGCTACTATGACTAAGTTACAATAGGCCTTCTAACGCCACAGTAGCTTGATGACTAGCTTCTATTTCCTTTTTAAAACTTATACTACTAGTGGCAGTTTCAATGGAGGTTGTTGGGTATTCGATACCTCCGAAATTAATTTGATGGTGGTTATGGCGAAATTAGAAGAACGGAGGAAGTATTTTTTTAAAAAATTGAACTTTCAAATTTTTCAAAAGTTTTCGTGACGCAACATTTGTTATTTTTTTCAATGTCACACTAAAAACTTTATTTACATGCACTACACCCTTCAAATGCAGTAGTCCGACATGGACTAAATCTAATCTTATCTTTATTTTAAATAAAGTTTTATTCTGTATTTCAACACTTGACTCTGGACGACTTTTTTTTAGAGAATTAAATTTGTCTTAAAATGCTTATAAACATTTTATTTTATGATAGGAAATGGACGAAAAATTTGTATTTTGTCAACGACGTCTAGACGACAAAAGGCGTAGCGGTAGGGTTCCTTTCATAGAGGAGCTACCCGCTGAGACCCGGCGCCACTTTGAGTTTGAAGACCGGCCCACATCACAGTTCCGAAACCCGGCGCGATATTCGTTATGATAACCGGCGCGACAGCCGGCGTGGCAACCTACGCGATAACCGGTGCGAATTTGAAGACCGGCGCCCGGCGGATGTTCGTTTATAAGCGTAGCAAAGTAAATCTTTAAGATCATGGAATCCCAGCTGCCATCCCAAAGCTCAGCGCCAATAGATACATTAGCAAATATAGCCGACCTGTAACATCTGGTCGATGTAGTGAAATGTTACAGCAGCTGCAGTGGTCATGTAAGTAATTTAAATTATCCATCTACTAAGGAGCCGTCTATTAATTACGTCAGATGTTTTTTTGATAATTCGGATCCGCCCCCCCTTCCCGTGAGATTTAAACTACAATTTTTAAATAATTAAATTTATTTGATGTGTTCATATATTTAGCTTAATTTTACTAAATACCTACATATTGTTACCTTAATATAGAAAGGCCCTAACTAACATTTTTGTTTCTTTACAGGAGAACTAAAAAACATAATTAAAATTTATGTTTTGTAGTATTGAAGTGAGTTTGTTTTTTTTTATTTGCTTGTAAACGCTTTATTTTCAATCGTGGCACACACATTTTTATCAATAGTGTATTAGTGGGTGGCCTACCGACATCTAAAAAAAAAATCGGCCTTTCTATATTAAGGTAACGATATGTAAGTGTGTTCTATATGATGTGGTAATCAGTCGCGATTGTTACACTTGACCACCGGCTGATATAAGCGGCCTTTAGAAGCGGCTGATATCAGCGACCTTAGAAGCGGCTGATATCAGCGACCTTGAGCGACTTAAATCCAGTAGCTCATTCTTCAGAGTGATAAAGATGTACTACAACCAAGGAGAAGACTACAAATTAGTATTAAGACTGATCCCGGTAAGGTCCTAATTATGGCATCTCGGAAAAAACGCATTGGAAAATTGTTTTGAGCTGGTGATGGTAGTATTCCGTATGCTAGAGTGACATCTCGCAGAAACGGCGTTCGGGCTAATATTATCATTGCCTCCGTCCCGTTAAAATTATGGCACGTCTCATAGTACGTTCAATATCCGTCAACATTAAGTTGTTGATGTAGGCCCAGTAGAGTTACTCCTGGCTAATGCTGACCTAGCTCTGAACAGAAGCACTCATGAGGTGCTTGTGTCAACCCTCGCATGGCCTCCCTGCATGCATAGATAACCATGGGGTCTTAAGGCGACTACAATTTTGGATGGAGATAGCGACTATGAGTTGGGACCCACTTGCAATGATAATAAACATAACATCAATCACAGAAAAAGAAAAACAGAAGAAAAATTACAAAAAAAAAAACATGCCTGATGTACCAACATCAACAAACGGGAGTACACCAGAGGTGGTAAACCCCTTCCAAAGGACTAGTAAAACCAACCGGTCCCCAAACAAGGAGCTCGTCCTCGAAGTTAATACGGCAATGGTTCGAAGTGGCAGTGTAATAAGCCCATCGTGCGTAACAAGCGCCCAGCCAATAACAAAGCCTAGTACAATGAGCAGCAAAAATACTGCGTTCCTCAAGATGGGAGAAGAAATAAGGAGATTGATATGATGCAGGAGGGAAAAAGGCGCTCGATTCATCAACCAATGAGAGATGCAATTGATAACATCAAGACTCTCTATGAATTCTCCGCCATTGACCGAAACGATGAGGAGGCGAAAAAAGATATCAAGATGGACATCTCATCTCAAACGTCGCCGTGGCTTAGACAGGTAGAATGGCAAAATAGGAAGCCAGATAGCGAGAGCGAAACACCACCAACGAAAAGGCATACAGTGATCGCAAAGAAGACTACCGGGTCTAACCCCTAGAATGGCGACGGTAACAAATGCTAAAGCACCAACAGGAGTAGCAGGAGGAAAGCCAGCAGCAACAAATACAAAGGCACAAAAAACTGTAACTACCTCAAGGGGTAGCGCAACTCAGAAGAGCGCGTAACCTAAGCAGACGCAGGAGTGGACGAAAGTTCCATCAAAGAAGAAGAAGAAAAAGAGGAACATAAGACCGAAACCTGACGCTCTTATTTTCTCTGCATTCACTACTACCACATATACAGAAATCCAAAAGAAAATCAAGAGCGATGAAACACTCAAACCGTTAGGTGAGAACGTCAAGACTGTCCGTCGTACGACAAAAACGAACTATTACTGGAGCTTAAACATACCCCGCAACACAGCCCTGCTGAGTTCCAGGTTGCATTCAAAGGTGTGCTTTTGGAGTCGGCAACAATCTTGGCGAAAACTCATACTGTCACAATCCAAATAAGAGATCTTGTTGAAGTCACGACTGCAGCAGAGGTGCGTGACGCACTTCATTCTTGATGTGATATTGGGCGCCCGGACGAGTCATTGATCCGCGTCATACGTAAGGGACACCGAGGCACACAGACAGCATACGCTAGTCTCCCCATAGCACATGCCACTAAGGTACTAAAGGTAGTACGGATACGTATTGGCTGGGTATATTGTCGAGTACGTGAATGTGTTTCGCGAAAGCGGTATTTTAAGTGCTGGGGATATGATCACGTCGCAAGGGATTGTTAGACTGAAGTAGACCGCAGCAAACTGTGTAGGAAATGCGGCCAAGAAGGACAACTATCAGCGACCTGTGAAAATGCACAGAAATGCGTTTTATGTGAAGGAGGTCATGCGACTGGCAGTGTGCGATGCCCTGAATACCAGAAAGCGCAAAAGAATATTAAGGGATGAAAATGGTTCAACTTAACCTCAACTATTGCATAGCTGCGCAAGATATTTTGCAACAAACGATCTTCGAAAAACGGTTTGACCTCGCTATCCTGTGGAACAACATCAGAACCTGAGCGGATATGAATGGACAATGGATGCATCCAGTAAGGCTGCAATATGTACTACAAACGGAAAGCCATACCAAAGCAGAGCGACAATTCCACATAATGGTTTCACATGGGCCAAGATAGAAGGAATCTATTTCTTCTCATGCTATGCTCCCCCAAGCTTAGAGGTGAACCAGTATGAGCAACTAATAAATGAAATGGTAGCAGAAGCCGAAACAAGATGCCCGTTTATCATAGCATGGGGTAGCAGACACACTATCCGCAGGGGCAGAATTCTCGTGCTTAGCAACATTAAACGTTGAATTGCTGAATGACTGTCAACAAGCGTTCGAGGCCGGAGAACGGCGATCTGCCATAGACCTAACCTTTGCCCAAATCTCGATTGCGCGTCATATCACTTGGATGGTAAGCGAAATTTACACACAAAGTGACCACCGTGCCATCGTAGTTGAGCTGCAGATGTCTAGCAGACAACAGATAAACATGGCATACACCAGAGGCTGGAAACAGCGACTCTTCGACAAAGACGTTTTTTAGCATGTGTGGGGGGACAGCGACGCGATTAGTAGCACAGCCATCAATATGGCGAAAAGGATAAAAAACCAAATCGTCACATCTTGCGATGCAGCAATGCCCAGAAAAACGAAGAAACCGACCGTAAAGCTTAGGAGATGTTGCAGCCGAGCGCGGAGGGGAGCACATCATGCACGGTACCACCTAACATGGGGACTTCTACAAGCCGAATACAAAACAAGGGCTTGACAATATTTGTTTTTTGATTGCAATATGCACGTGAGGTAGGGTTGTCATACGTACAGATTCTATCAGTACATGTACTGATTTTTACTAATTTTCTTTAAAAATACTGATTTTTCAAGATTCTGAAATCAGTAAGCAAATGTACTGATTTTTAGCAATTGGTACTTGGTAATTGGTACAATTGGATAAAAAATTTTGTACTGATTTTTTGTGTTGAATATATTTGAATATACTGATTTTGGGTTTGAAAAATCTGAAAACCCTAACGTGAGTACATAAATTTCGTTTAAATTTTGTGTGAAGGAAAGTGAAGGTTAGCTTATAAGCGTATTATTCTTTTTATTTTTTAATGCTTAAAGTTGTTTTAGTTATGAATTCAAATAAAAGGAATGTGGCAGCGCCACATTTTGTCTTGTTGAAAATCTAGCAGCGTGGGGCGAATTAGCCTTAACATTTTTTTGACTCAACCAGTTAGTTGCAGCCATTTTGTCTCATTGTTGAACTACACATATTTTTGCTAAATTTGTCGTACGTCAAGGTCAAGTGACAGGTGCGTAAATTGTTTTCAATTTCAACTATATTGGACAAAAAAAAACATATTTCAACTATACTAGAAAATCAATTTCGACTGCTTGTCTCAAATTTTTCCGAGAAATACCGTTTTGTGTACCGGTACCATCGTAGCGTTCCATCGTAACGGCTTACATTTCTTTTTTTTGTTTTACGCGTTTTTTGGCTCCGAGTAATTTTCAAGGTGAAGTTGCAAACACCGTTGTTACGGCACTTTTTCTTCACACCACTTTCGGTAATCGTGACCTCTAAATTGAAACGAAATACAGTTGTGCAAAAGATGTATATGTATATTATCAAAATTTTGTTTCGCATATACAAATTTATTTGCATTGGAAATTGTTAGATTTTCATAAAACCGTTCGGAGTTAATTGTAACACATTGTGTCGTCCCTAGTAAAAATTTCAAAGCAAGGGCTCTCACTCGCTGTGATCTTGTCCTAAGTTTCTAAATATGAACTTTCAAGATCGATTCTCAACATTTAAACTTTTTGGGCCACTTCTAAACCCAAAATGCTGATTTTTTAATTAAATTTTGTTATTTTGGTAGTTGTACATATTCATTTACTCATTTACTTCAAGAGTGGCATAACTCATAAAACACAAAGTGGGAAAAAAACGCATTTGAGGTTTTCAATAAGTTACTTTTTATATGAGAATTCAAAAAAGTATGTTTACATAAACTCTTCTCACAAGGCAAGTTTATAAGATATCTTTTTGAGTTTTAGACACAAAATACAACATGAAATGGCGGATATTTCCGCATTATTAACTCAAGAATCACGTTTTTTGAGTTATGACACTCTTGAAGTAAATGAGCGATATGTATGTGGTTGAAATGATTTTTTTATTTTTTGTTGTTATAGGCAATTGAAATTCGGTGACCCAATTCGAGGATACTGAACACGAAAATTCTTTTGGAACTGGCTACCCTCGAAAACGGATGGCGAAAAATATTTTACCGGTGAAAGACGCGGAATTTTCAATTCCCTCATTTTGGCCCTTTTGAGGGGTGTATTTTTCAAAGTTTTTCCCGACTCACAGAATCCACTATAAGCGCGTTGTGCAGTTACAAATATATGAATAAAAGTTACTTCAAAAGCGATCCGTTTTTTTTCTCAACGGAATATTGTGCCTTAATGTTTTTAACATTTAAATATTTTTTTTCGTTTTTCGATCAGACAGGGAAGGTTGGTTTTCATTAACATTTAATAAATAAACACATTTTAAAAATGGAAAAATGCATTATTAAAGATTGAAAATTTCCCTTATACTCTATTTTAATATGAATCGAAAACCGTTAATTTCATAAAAATCATCGTATCCGTTCAAAAGTTATAAGCTTTTGAAAAAATTTGGTCCCCGGACTTCAATTGCCTAAAAAAAAAATTTTGATTTCTAGCACATACCACTACAAATAACAAAATTTCATTAAAAAATAAGCATTTTGGGTTTAAAAGTGGCCCACTTGAGAATTTCTTACCCATCTGAAAGAATGCATCTTAGTAATGGAATCCCACAAGGTCAGTTACTTTATTTACTATAGCACTTGATAAAATTAGCAAAATATTATTAAATTATAAAGGAATAAACCATAGTTTATAGGTTGATGGTACCTAAGGTCGGCCACCTCCAGTAGTCAATTAATAAAAAAAAAACTTAATAATATTTTTTTTTTGTCGAGCATCTTATTAAGTTTTTTTTTTTTTTACTTGACAAAACCGCGCGTCAAAGAGGTAATTTGGGTCCTTTGTGGTGGTTTTTGGCCGTTTGGGGGGTGCGGGAAAGTCGGTGTGAATATGTAACACCACCATCGTGCTCAGTATCCTCGAAATCGGGGGGTGACAAATATTATACCGATAGACGGTGGGGAATATGCGATTCCTCAATTTTGGGGATGGTTTTTGGTCTTTTTTGGGGGGTGTGGCGCACTTCAAAGAAATTTTAAATACCGCTATAGTGTTCCGCATCCTCGAAAATGGGGAGCGACAAATATTTTACAGATGAAATACGCGAAATATGCTTTTTCGCTATTTTGGGGGCGGTTTTTGGTCATTTTTGGGAGTGTGGCCAACTCCAAAAAAATTTTAAACACCGCTATCGTGCTCAGCTTCCTCAAAAATGGGGGGTGACAAATATTATACCGATGGAAGGCGCGCAATATGCGATTTTCCTCTTTTGGGGGCGGTTTTTGGCCATTTTGGGGGGTGTGGCATCTCAAAAAGAATTTTAAATAATACCATCGTGTTCAGCGTCCTCGAAAACAGGGGGGGGAAGTGGTCTGGTTGCTGCTTAAAATATTTGTATATTTTTCCGACTATAGAATCTACTCTGATAGTAAATGTTTTCATCGTACACCAATGAAAAAAATATTTTTCATAGAGTTAACGATCCTTTCCTTAGTTAGCAAAAAATTGGTACAATCAAGCTATTACTCTCTGCGTTAAAAATGTTAGTTTGCGGGAGGTTTTTGAAAGTGTCAAAAACGAGTGATCTTTTAAAAAAATGCGACTATAAGTGTTGTCGGAAAAAAAAAAAAATTGTGTAAAGTATTGAAATTAAGTGAACTTTGTGCTCGGTTTTCGGTAATTAATAGTCTATTTCAACTATTTTTTGACTAAAAATGTAAAAAATATGTGTTGATAAATAATTACAGAGGGGGCCGCCCATAGAAGACAATATTTTCTGAAATTCTAAGCTCGGCCACCCTTGGCCGACCACTGAAGAATATGATTTGTTTTATCTTTTTCATAATTTCAGTAGTCGGCCCCCTATTTGCATAGTGATGAAATGAGAGGCCGACTTCAGGCGATCAGGTGTCTAAATTCGGCCATTGATGTTAAAACATATAAAATAGGTACCTAGTAACGAATTAATGCTTGTGACTAGGACTAAAGTCATTGCAAAATAAGTGATTTAGTAAAAAAACGTGCTTTTCATCAGTATATACTGACGATTGATATATGGCCCTAGCATTGGAGAAAATTCGAATCGATCAAGGTGAATAAGGATAGCTGCCGCAGCATTTGGGTCCCTAGAGCCACTTTGCAAGACAGTATGTCTGTCAGTATTGTTGAAAAGCCTAGAAGAATAGGGTCAGAGACTGTTTTAAGTTTAACTGAAATAAAAAACGTCTTGTTAAGTGGTTAACCGACTTAGGCTTTGATCACAAAAGTCATCTAATACTATTAGTCAATGGCGAAAAGTACCAGTTAAAGAAGGAAAAGTGGTTACGAAAGTAAGCTTTTGTGTAATTTTAAAGCTAGTTTTGATAGCTCCGATTGTACACAGAAAATTAAAAATGCCTTTCGGACATGTGAAATCTACCCATTTGACGAAAATTTTATTGATTACACCAAATGCATTCAGAATGAGCTCGAAAATCTTGCCGAAGTCAATTTTTGTTGAAAAAAGTTTTAGCATTGGTCAAGGGAGAGCTGATAGAAATAAATATTGATTTTGATCTAATACTGGATGTTATAAAAAAGTTTGAGCAAGCCCACCAGGGAAGAACTGACTCAAACACAACTATTACTGGCACCGACATTATTGATGATACTGGTGAATTGACCAGATTCTCTCTCAACTATACTGCCCTCAGAAGCGAAATGGGCTTATCTCAAAGAAATTCATAATCGTAATTCTTATGGCATCGGATAGCTTAAGAAATTACGCATTTAATGAGCTACGCCGAATGCCACTATCTTAGTTGAAACCTATAAAAAATCTCCTAAGAAAATGTCCTCTGTCCTAATTTTACATGTTTTTTTGAGATACGCCCTTTTCGCTTCCGATGGCAGTATACCACTAACAAAAGAATCCATCAATAATCTAGAATTCATCTATCAGCCCAGAAGCCAATCTTTCTGCTGCTCGTACTACTCCCTAAACAAGAACAGAATATATTGAATTTAGATAAAAATATGGTGCCAGAAGCTGTGGCCGACTACTAGAACTTTTTTGGCCGACCTTAGGAGAAAAGGTGGCCGACTACTCAAGAATAACGTTTTTTCTCATTTTTCAACGAAAAAAACGCATAAGTTAGTAAATACCCTTAATAAAAATCATATTTTTCAAAACTGCCTTATAAATAACCTTAATAACCGATTTTTGGTAGCCATTTGAACTTAAAAAAAAAGGTTAAATGGCCGACTACTAGTCCCATCGGCCTATGTAGATGATGTTATCTTATTTTCTTAAAAAAATAACTTATCAGTCTTAAACGTAATTTATTCTTAAATCTAAGATGATATCTCAGAATGGTCTCTATAGCACGCAAAAGCACACCAAAAAGACTGTCCACCATTTCACGCTTTATACAATGTATTCAAAAATTGAAACTTTCACTCCAGCCGACACTTTTGCAACCACCTTCATATCCACCATGGCTATTAAGTTCAAAACGCATCTTCTCTAACTTATAGCCAGCTTTTTTTGCAAGAAAGATCCAAATACTTCTCAGGCTCTTGGAATTTAATATACGCAGATGGATCCAAAACAGATGATTATAATAGAATGAATTACCACGCTTTTTTGTTAAAATTCGTCCAATTGGAGCTTATCCGAATAATTAATTGTACAGATCTTATATAGTTCAATTATTTTGCTTGATATTTCCGTGGTCTTGATGTTGATAAAGAATATAATTATTTTCTTATCTATACCTGCCAGGCCCCCTCTATGCATTACAAACGGAATAACAAAGGGAGTGTAGAGTATAAAAAGTGCCAAATTAAAGGTTGTCTTATACATACATAATTCAATTCAACTTTCTTGTTTTTTGTTGTTAAACAAGAAATGCTAGGGCCAAAAAATTTATAAAGCAAAATTTAAAAAAACAATTTTTTTGTAATGTTTCTTATATTATTCCAGTTCAACACAATATTTCGCAATTTGCTGATTTCTCCAGTGATTTGCTCGAAAAACCCAAAAATAAATTGTAGAAAACATAGTATATCTGCATACATATATACATATGTATATGTACTCGTATATGCACACAAACGAGTACATATGTATGTATGTATAGCGACACATTTCATGGAAAAAATTTTGCTAGAAAATTAGAAACAATTATACGTTCATTGGGAAAGCGCGAAAAAAACTGTTTTGTTTTATTGTTATATTGTTTTATTTGACTTAAATATATTAAATAATATAAATATTGCTTCATATGCGAATGCATATACATATATAAAAAATACAAGCAAAAGTAAGTTTCAATAAAAAAAAAACGAATAGTAAAGTTTGAATTAGAAAAATGGGCACAGACACGCCTTCAAAAATCAAATTCATCTTATCTTAGAAACTATTTGTTGTAGATGAATGATACTTTGTACATCTATATAAAAGGGATGGGGAAAAGTAAATTTCAATGGATAAATCGCCGGTGTCATGCCTACCATATAAAAAAGAACTGTAAAC
Source organism: Meiosimyza platycephala (assembly GCA_963662105.1). Taxonomy (NCBI): domain Eukaryota; kingdom Metazoa; phylum Arthropoda; class Insecta; order Diptera; family Lauxaniidae; genus Meiosimyza; species Meiosimyza platycephala. The sequence continues at coordinate 62,498,671 of OY759211.1, read as the reverse complement.
CCTACATCAGTCGCTTTAAAACTTCCGAACTACTCAACGGAGTTTCATAATTTTTTTAAAAATGTTTCTTATGGTCTATGGAAGGTTCATAGTTTTGTTTGGAAAATTGGACTATGCCACGTCCCACTGTATAAGAGAAAATATTAAATTCATCATATTCCATTAACTATTTAACGCAGATGAATTAGACTTGGTAAATGCATGTAAGTAATCGTTGGTGTTACTGTTAGTAACCGTGCAACTTCTATGCCACGCCTCCCATATAAAAAAAATTTAATTCATCATATCTCATCAACTAAGTACCTATTTGACTCAGATGAATGTAGATACAAATGTATATAACAGGTACGTTTAAAAATAATTTTCTATGAATATTTCGGCAACTATTCTACGTAGACAGAAAATATTTGGTACATACATACATACATATGCTAAAGGTCAGGAGTAAAAGAAAGTTTCATTAAAAAATTTTGCCGTTTTGCTTATATATTCCATCGCATGAGTTTATATAACAATGATCGCTTTTTCTGTTTGCACGACTTGATCGATGGAGGGCATATTCCAACAACATATTTGTTTTATCAAGACGGAGGAACTGGTAATCAAAAAAAAAAAAATATATGAAAAATGTCACTGAAGCGACCTTATTAAACGAAAAGACCAGAGTACACAATATTTGCTGCCACGTATTTTACTGATACCCGACACACCAATTCAGTTCAAACGTTCACAATTTTCTATACGTTTGGCATTTGCGATTCTCAAAACTTAATGTAAGGACTTTAAGTTTGGTTGCCATTACCAATATTTCATTTTAAACGTCAAGAATTTCATTTTTCTTCATTCAAATAAACTCCAATTTTCTGTGTTTTATCACTTAACTAAACCAAACTCATCGTGCCACCTACCGAAAAGGGTAGATTAACGTCTGCCCGATCCAGCAACACTGCGACATCGTTACTGACCCAAACAACCGATTAATTCAGCGAAGGGCAAGTACAGGCACTTTTTGCCCTCGGTGCCCTTTCCGTTATTCGACGCACAAGGAAGCAACCAAAAGTTCGCAGAATTTTAACGCTATCGGCGCACAGCGTTGAGTTGAGTTCTAATTAAAGCAAAAACAACACATACAGGCGTTAGCAAGGGCGCCGCATTGTGTTTCGAGAAATGTAGCAATTGTTTTTGTTTATAGTGCATTTTGGTTTTTTTTGTGCTGTTGGTGAATTTGGAAATCAAAGTATAAAAAACTTTAAAATTTAGTTTGTTGTTGCTTAATGTTGTTATTGTGCCCTTTTGCTAGATTTTCGTGCGCACCACTGGATTAATTAAATTAATTCGAAAATCTACCTACGTTCAACAAGAAGTATCGAAAAATTAACAAAGATTCCAAAAATATCAAAATTTTCAAAAATTTGAAAAATTTACAAAAAATGCAAAGCTTAAAAAATTGAAAAAAACTGAAGATTTCAAAGTTTTGAAAAAATTATAAAACTGCAAAAAAAAATACAAAATGTATCGAAAAATTAGCAAAACTTTCAAAATTTTCAAAAATTGAAAAATTTTAAAAATTTACAAAAAATAGAAACTTAAAAAAATTGGAAAACTTTAAAAAATTGAAAAAAGCTGAAGATTTCAAAATTTTGAAAATATAAAAATTGCAAAAAAAATTCAAAAAGTATCGAAAAATTAACAAAAATTGAAAATTCCAAAAATTTATAAAACAGTTGTTGAAACAATTAACTTACACATAATTTTTTTAAGAAAAAACTCTTTTGTGGAAAAAAAACTTTTCGCTCCTCTCTAATAGATATATATGTAATATCTGTATGTGAAAATAAAAACATTGCGGATAGAATACTGAATTTCTTCAGAGTGAAATGAAAAACAGCACTAGTCACATATGCAACAAGAATAACTGATTTTCACTAGAAATCCGTTGTAACCGTTCATTATTAAAACTCTTAGTGTACACTTGCACATAAATTACATGCGTCTTGGCTATGCTCTATTTCGTTCGAGGTAAGTTGCTGTCAAAATATTGTCTTGATTATTTATATGATTACAGGACGAATGAATCTGAGGCAGAATGATAATGGAATTTTAATAGCAATGTGACGAAGAGTGCAAAAACTGACCAATGGAGGGAGAAATTGAAGTATTTGGATGTTGTGGTGTGCATAACAATAAAACGGTTTTTAAACAGGGGTTCAACATAGAAGAAAAAAATACTTTTCGATAAGCATAGCGTGATATTTTTGAGATATGATATTTGGTAAAAATATCCAAACTGAATGGCTCAAAAGTTAAATAAAGGTCGTGGTACCAGATGACCAAGATATAAATCGAGAACTTTAAGAACGATTTAAACTTTTTAACCTGATTGTCTAAAAATCATACCCTTTCTTCGCAATATTTTCACATTGGTGAGCATTCCAAAAAGCTCCTATCTTTTCAATGTCTAAATGCGAGGATATATACAGAAAAATAAACTCAAATCAAGAATACCTACAGCTCCTCGAGTTCGGCATTTTCAAAATCGAATACTTATGGTAACCCTAGTAAAGGCTGTATTTTTAAGCCCTAGAAATTATTAGGTGCTTTCCATAATTATAAGACACTTCTATAACTTACATTCAACCCTTGCTAAAGTTGCGTTGTTTATGCAAAAACAAAAAATAGCGAATGAATGTACAAAGAATAAGCTTTAAAAATATTTTTTTTATATTTTAAGCACAGCATTTGAAACGAGCCGATACTTTTAATTTGAATGCACACATTTTTGCCTTCTGGCAACTGCATCAAAATTATGAGACACCTTTTTAATTTTAGAGTTAAAACAAAAAATTCAGGTAATTGAATGTAATTATTCTTTGAATAAATGAAATTTAGTAGCCAATAAATCCACCTTGGTTTTTTCCAACATTGTTGGATTGTTGACAAAAGTTTGGGTCGAGTTTATTCCATTCTTAAATTTAGTTTTTAAAGATCGGAAACATTTTCATATTTCTTATTTTCAGCATATACTCGCGGTGTCAAGACTCCCCTCACAGTTTCCATGGGGCTTAAGTCTGGCGCGCTTGCAGACCAGTACATAATCTCAACAGAACGGACTTGTTAAAAGACCATTGTCCTGTGACTTGTATGAATGCGAGCATTATCCTGCATGAAAATGTAGAGCTTTTCTCCAGTTTCAAGCAAAGTAGGTGGCAGGCTACTTTTCCAGCACATTTTTCACTATTCATTCGCGAGTTGTAACTCGATTTCACAACTTTTGTTGATTGTTGAATTTTTTCTGATGAAAAAAAATTTCATTTGGTTGAACCAGATGAACTTCGCCATTATTGTCGTGATCTGAGGAAGGAATCTCTTATTTTCTCTAAGGGAAACTTTGGCCGCGGTTCAGTAATGATTTGGTCAGCTATCAATTTTTGCAATATCATATAATCTAACAAATAAAAATTAAACTATCGAACTTGTTCCTCTTTTTCGGGACATTACTTTAGCATTTGCACTGTCAAAGCCACAAAACAATGTCGAGCTTTTTTTTAAAAAAAATGTTGCAATTTTTCTATTACGTATCTCATTTTGCAAGAAAGAGTGAAAACTATTAGATTTACTAAAAAGGATGGCCAATGTACGCGATCGCGATGCGCAGGGTGCATGAAATAGCCCCCAACTAAATACACCCGAATGACAACATCCCCTAGAATAAGATAAAAAAATATGGAATAAGACCCAAGGTGTGGGAATGAAATAATTCCCAAGCATTATAATATAATCCCCAAAAACAAATAAAATAACGGCCTTATTTCGTTACAAAATAACTTCCAATGAAATAACCCGCATCAATAATTACTTTGGCTAGCAAAGCCGGTGTTGGATATACCATAGCCCGAATCCGATGTTAGAAATATTTGAGGTTTCATAAGCATTTTATTATGTACTGTAGAAAGAGACACATGATCAGCGCCGTCTCTAGGTGTGTGCGGGCCCCTAGGCTGAACATATGGTGCGGGCCCACACATGGGAATTTTTATTAAATACCTAGCAAAAAAAAAACAGGTTTAATACGAATTCTTATCTATTACTTCCTTGCGAAATTTTAATTTTTTGGAATTTGAGTAAAATATGAAGAAAATTAGAAGGGCTGTTATCTCTGAAATTGTAATTGCAGACAGCGTATTTTTATTAAAATTATCGGTGAAAGTGCTTACCTTAAAATGGCCATAAAACAAGTAAATGATCAGGCACGATTTTGCGGATTATGTTTTTGGATTCTCCGGAAACTAAATAATAATCGTGCATTGTCAGATTTGGTTGACAATTTTTTCCGATCTTGATGTTGCTTGAAGCGAACCGGGTTTAAAAAGTTACACATATTTCTTACTTGAAATGCAATTAAATAGCTATCTGAATTTTAATAATTCGATCTTGAATATTAATTCAAGGCAGTCTTAGCTGCAAGAAAACCATGTCTGAAGGATGTGCTCCAAAAAAAAAAAAATCGAAGACGAGGCCAGCTAAAATGCCGATTCCTGTGGAAATGCACATATCCGTTTTTCCATACCCGCCATTAAATATGATCACGCATCAAAAAGAAATGATTTCTGTTTGTTTTGGATCAGGCGTATTATTCCTTATACGAGTAAAAGGTTTTCGTCATAAAAAAAACATTAATACTCTTTAAATCACAAATCACAAACTGATTAACTTTTAAATGCTGTTTTCAAGAAATATTGTCTAAGAAAAATTAAAATTACAAAGGAGCGGAAATTTTGATTTTTGATTCCATTCTATCTATTTTTAAAAAATAAAAAATTCTGTGGAAGAAGTTTACTTTATCGCCCAGTTTTTGTTTTCGTGGTAGGAGGGGGCAAATGCAAAAAAAATTAATTAAAGTGTTGCTCAAAGAGATAGCTATCGGAATTTGCGGTTATAGCTTTTGTTAAAGTCATTGTAAGTTGGGAGCCCCTGAATGGATGTATAAATATGGTTGTCATAAGAATGATAATTTATTGTCCTACAATAATGGTGTATAAAACTTTAAAATTTATGACATACTACATATGATTTTAGCAAAAGCTATATCCACAACTTCCGATGGCTATATCACCGATACCAGATCCGAGTGACATTTTTTAATTAAATATTTATTCAATAGAAAACCACATACAAAGTGTTTAGTTTAATAAGAAGTGGCAAGTCAAAAGAGAGAACGGTGTCAGGGTTAACAGCGTATGCAAATATGAAACGATATCCATTTAAGGTGCTTGTACACGCCTGAGATATTGAAGCAGTTTGAGAGAAATCGATGCAGTTTTTTTTATTCAACTCAAAATTTAAAATGTTATAACGGATTTTCTTATGGCGCGGGCCCCCTTGTGGCGCGGGCCCCTAGGCTGCAGCCTATACTTAATGCTTAAAAACGGCCCTGCACATGATACAGGACACATGATTAACCATTTTTTCTCTTTTTAAAGCGCTTTACCAAAACATACATATTAGGGTGTTTCTTTTCAAACTTTTGGAGATGGATTTTACTTTTTTTTTTGCCTATATTTTAGCTTGAGGAATAAAAATAGTTGTGTCAACATTTGAGCTTCCTCTCACAAACCTGTAAACGGCGCGGACAGAGTTTAAGTCCGATTTCGTTGAAATTTGACGAAAAAAGCGACTTGCTAAAACGTAGAAAGTCTGCCTTAGGTGCAAAGATATAGGGTTTTAGGTATTTTATTTGTATGGGAGATATGGGAGATGCCACCCCACTGTTGTTAAACTACATCCACATTTTTCATGTAGCTGAAAATGCGGACAAAATACACCCAAAAGAGAGTTTTCAAAAATTATAATAATTTTTACAAATAATTAAATTTTAAACAATTGACTTCCCAAAAGTGTTGAAACTTTGACAAAAACTAATGCACTGATTTTTTGCTATACCAAAACACAAACCTCCAATTTTCTCAAAACTACATAAATGTGACTTATACCACTGTTGCTTTCAGCGGCTCATATGTGAGAAAGATATGATTCGCCTTTCAAGTACAGTTATCCCTCGCACTGCGCGGTTTCGTCGTTGCGCGATTTTGTTTTTACCACCGAAATTTCGCATTGCGCGGTAAAAGTTTCGCAGCTGCGCGTAAATATTTCTCCATTTCTCTTTTTTCGCACTATTTTGAATTTGAAAATGAAATGATGTAAAGAGTTTTTGTTTTACATATAATGTATTTTTATAAATGAATTTATAATTTTTTATTTATTTTTTTGTTTATGTTTTAACTTTTATTTATATGTTATATAACTATTCACTTAAAAAAGACTTCATTTGAACTATGGACTTAAAATCAAATTTTTTATAGAGATTTAGGATTTGAAACGTATTCCCCAAATTTCATACAAAAGTGGGTTCACAGTGCGCGGTTTCGGCCTGCGCGCTGTTTTTTCAGAAGGTAACTATAATACTATGTATCACAAAAAGCCTCGTGGGTAGCGTGCAGGACTATGGATCTTTGGGACATGGGTTCGAGACCGGCTTATAACTTGTAAGTAAAAATTAAGTTTGATAATAAAATAAGATTAAATATGATAAAGTTGTATAAGTCTGTAATACATCTTTCAAGTCTCTAACCAAGACTAGGAAAATATAGTGGAAACAATAGATCTCCCAATGCAGAAAAGGACTGCATGAACTACTCAAATGCTTCTACTCTGTTGTGCAATTAACAAACTCAGAACTATCGAAAATATCAAAATTTTACTAATCATACATCAATACCTAGTATTCGTAATGTTGTGTCTCACAAAACCAAAAATTTTTTTGTTTCCTGTGGTTTAAAACAAAATTTCTTAATAATCATCCATTCACTTGAGAATCTGATGATGATTTCAAAGATGCGCTTTCTTTTTGCAAAGTCTTAGCTTTGGTAAATGACACGATGCAAGCATTTATAATGAAGAACAAAATCATTTATTGTTGTAAATCATAGAAGCATATCATATAAAGTATCCTTTTTGTGAAAAAATACATGTTGATATAAAAAATAAATATATACAGAGCGTCCCATAAAAAGTATATAACATTATAACAGCAGATGCGCGACCTCAAGGTGAGTCAGAAAGAGTAATATCATGTTTGGTAAAAGTTGCTCCGTTTTCGAGACAATTGGCCTTTTTCATACTTTCGAAAATACGACGCCGCCCTTTATATGGCAGAATTATCGTTATAATTCCCAAAAAAAGAAAAAACAAAGGTCCCCATTTTTGAGTTTCAAAAAGCCAAGCAAATTAAGATATATTTCGATTTGCTGCCCCTACGGCACGGCGTTATTGGCGTAGGCGGTAATTCGGCCCTGGTTATCAGACATAATTTAAAATTAAACCGTAGCTACAGTGGTTCTTTAAAACATAGATGTTGAATTTGAAATGTTTGGTGGTGTGGTGTAAAAAACATGTATTACATGCTGAACATGTTTAAAAATTGCCCATTTAACCCTTGTGTCTACACCCACACACCCGGGTGTGTTTTTCATTTTCAAATTGATATATTTTGAGTTCTGAATGCCGCATCAACTTGAAATTTTGGGTAGCCTCCTAAAATTTTGTTTTCTATCATATTTGAAAAAAAAAAAAAATTCGTCGTTGGGGACCGAATTTACAGGTCGTTTTTGCGATTTACCCCTTCTATCTACAGCCAACACACCCGGGTATGCATAGAAAAATGTATGTAAATTATAAGTTAGAAATGAAGAAAAACATTTGGGTTTTTTTATAAATAATTTTTATTTATTTGACATTACTTTTTTGTGTTTATGTATGTATACAAAAAAGAATAACAATATATTATTAATAATATGTATTGTTAAAAAAATGAATTTTATAAAAAAGTGATAATGAGTGATATCTTTTGAATGCTCAACACAAACTGGCTTGTGACATTCTTTGCAGATTTCTTTTGTTGTTCTTCTTTTGGAACATAAGAGGAAATTTCTCTTTTGCTTGATTCTGCCAGAATTGTCACGCTGCTCTTGAACGCTTACTGGAAGGCTTTCAATGGTTGGTGTAACTGGGCGGCCCAACATACTTTCGATTCGACTACGTGATGAAAAATTTCACATTGTTTGATCTAACCAAATTGTACCATATTATTGCCATCGCCCTCTTCACCTGCCAATAGACGTTCATTCGTATCTTGCTCATCTTCACTGTCTGCTTCCAAAAGCTCCTCCAATCTTTGGCTTATGTACAGTTCTCTGTCTTCAAAGATAAGTCCTTACAATTGCCGGGGAGTTAGCCATTCGCCATCAGCCATTATATAATTTGTTGTATGATTATTATATTTTTATCAAATGCGTTGCATGAAAAATAATAGCGTCTTTTTTATTCAAATGCAGTACAGAAAAAAACTTGACAGTAACTGACGACACTATTAGCAAAACATGTATATTTATATACCATTTTTATGCGCGAAATCACACAGAATTTTTGAATTTATTAGTTCTTGGATTTGACCGTTTTAAAATTTATTTTTAAATATTTTCCCGAGATTTTTTTACTGTTCTTCGAAAATGCTCTCATCTAGGTGCACCTGCGTCTGTTTTCCTCACGAAACTTTATGACTTACTAACAGAAAGAGGTAAACCTCTGTTTATGTGGACTACCTGTAAATATCTTCAACAATTTTAAATCCTCCGAAAGGCGTTGACCTGTTTGTGGTTAATTTTATTACAACAATCGATATTAGTGGGTTTTGTTTTTATTACACAAACCTTTATTGAAAAATTTCCCAATTTTTTAAAATATGAATCATAGAGTCAGAAAAATAACTTCATTCAGTTCCACTGTTGGAGTTTGTGTAACACCAGGTAGTTTTATATTTATTTTTCAATCAATATTTGCTTAGGATTTTACCTGGTACATATGAATAGGACATTGGGAATTAACTCTGAATGGCTTATATTTCTTTCTTTTGTACCTGTGTTATAGTAAGCAATAACAAGTAGGAAGAGTGAAGGGGATTTCTCGAGATGCTATGTGATAGATCGGTTATCAAGGTTGAAGAATAACAGTACTAAGAGAGTTTTATGGCTACTTCAATTATTTGACTTTCAAGCGGTTTTATCATACCCCTAAGTGCAACAAATGAATTTACTGCGAAACACACCATCGAAAAATCCTTATACTTAAAAAAAAACCGATTGCAATATAAGGGAAAAAAAAGAAAGGAACAAAATATGTAAAAAAATGTATAATGTATAGATACACTTGTCAATTTTCATCATATATATTATCGCTATAATTAGAAAAAACCGTTAACAACATAAAAAATTGAAAACGCACATACAAAACGTATGGGATACCCGGGTGTGTTGGGTGTATGTTTACGTATAATTTTTTGGCTGTAGACACAAAGGTTAATACAGATTCTAAAATGGTAAAAACCTATGCTATAGCTTTTATGGTTACTTAGATATTACTATTTTAGTGGAAAAGGGGTTGTTTGTATGGAACCTAAATTTCAAACAAAATCTCGACAATTTCAACTTTTATTACGAAATAATAATGTATGCAAACTCTCAACTACAACAACTACCCTAACCATAATGAAGTAATATGATTTTATGATCTTTTGCAACACCTCATTTCATCGTCTACCTGTATGTGGCACGCGCCTTCACACATCGTCAAGTGTTAAAGAATTTAATTCATGATTCCGAAATCTCCTAGGTAGAAAATCTACCTACATATGTATGAAAGTATATGTATCTTTTGTTGACTTTATGTAGTGACACAGACAAAGAAAAATATAGAACTAATTACTTGCATATGCGGCATGTTAATGATGATTAAAAGACACATCGTATTTTCATAAGCGGTGCAAAGACTTACGCGACAGACACCCTTGCATGGTATTCCATTGGGTAATGTAAGAATTTCCTCAATCACAGAGGCAATTTTCGTGAAAAGCTTTAGACGCATTCATAATAATAGTTTTTATTATTTCGGCTACTCATACAAAGTGTCGATTTTAGTGCCTAAAATTATGACAATGGCTTCGTTTGCATGCCACAGCAGTTCGCTTAACGCTGGAGAAAATTCAAATTTCTCCGTTTGGCATTGATTTTATATATCATAAGCAGCACTTCCGCATTTATGACCTCCATGTACTCCATGCTACTTTCCGCGCTCTTGTTCATGGTTTTATTGCACCTTTGGGATGACATGGAGTTCAAAGTTACGCATGCAAGCAATCTTGTCATGTGCTTATCTGTTCTGCGGTGCAGTTAGGCATGGGCAATGCAGCAGTATATGAATGTGATGTTAATTTTGTGCTTGGCAATCCTATCAATAGATGCATTAAGGGTAATAAAAAAAAGCCACAAAAACAACACAAACAATTATACTTTCTATAACACGTGAAAGTCTTCTCAGGTCCGGCGCACAATGGAGCAAAATTAGAGATATATGGTCTAAAATAAATAACTCCTAAGCTACTAAATCGATTTGATTAAATGTAGTTCAATGTTGTTTTGCATTTCTAACAAGAATAAGATATTAAAACAATATTTTGCCATTATCTCTGAAACTAATGAATTATTTTCAAGGAATAGTATGAGTATACCTTTTTTATACTTGATAATAACTAAATCTTAAACAGCTCAGAATTTGACAAAATTACACGAAATAAGCTCGTAAGGTACAAAGCCGTTCATACAAACGAAGTGTCTATCTTTTAATATAAATAAATAGATTAGTAACAAGATATTGAAGTTTGAAATATATATTTATAGAGCGCACTGCAGGCATATAATATTTTATATTTTTTTTTCTTGCTTTTTTTTTGCTCTAACTGGGGGACACCTGACCTGATGGCACAATTAGGTATGGCCGGTTCCAGATGTCGGCGTTTCTCATCCACATTTCCACTCGACTATAGGCATTGGCATCGCTTTGTGGCTTTAATATATTTACCGCCGTGAAAAGTATACACTAAACGAGCATATCCTCTCCTGCAATTCCTTCATGACGAGGTTTTGCCGAGCACACTGCGTGTAGAAATCGACTACTACGTCGTTGAGGTACTTTGCGGGTGCTAGACAATCCATGTCATAGTTGTGTGTGACGATACTGCCATGGCCGGGTGGATGGTAGTATCGGTAACGGTGTCTGTTTGTTGCATCCCAACTTCTTCGTCACTGCTCACCTCCAGTTAGGCTTACCAGATTCAAATTGTGCCTCATCTGGACATTTAAAATACTAAACATAAGAAATCTAGATTTTTCTGGTCACTTAAAATATAAAATTTTGATTTTTCTCGACTGAACTTAGCTTCAGAAAAACATATACATAATTTGTTTTTTTCAAAATAAAAATTAAAAGTTTTTTTCTCCAAAAACCTGGTTTTTAAAAATAATTTTTGTTTTTTAATTAGTTTTTCCTCGGTCGCTATAACTAGCCTTTTTTATAAATTGTTTGACATACCAGGTGTATACCTAAGTAATGTCGTTTTTTTCTTAAAAAAGAACACGTTTATTTTAAAAGTTAAAGGAAGAATCGTTTATTCAAAGTATGCCTCCGTATCGCGAACCGGTTTTGCCGTATGTGATGGAGCGTTGTCATGGAGGAAAATGACTTTGTGTTGCCTTTTTGATATTGCGGCCGTTCTCTCTACAGCGCAAAGTTCATATCAGTCAATTGTTGTTCGTAGCGTGCCGTATTAACAGTTTCACCGGGTTTTAAAAGCTCGTAATACACAACGCCCTCTTGGTTCCACCAAACACAGAGCATCGTCTTCCTCCCGAAGCGATTCGGCCGAGCAGTCGATGTTGACGGTTGTCCAGAGTCTACCCAGAATCTCTTGCGCTTGGGATTCTCGAAAAAGATCCATTTTTCATCGCCAGTGACAATTCGATTCAAAAACGACTTTCTTTTGAACCGTGCGAGCAAAATTTCACATGTGTTTTGGCGCCTTGCCATCTGCTTCTCGTTCAAGTCATGTGGCACCCATCTACCGACTTTTTGAATCTTTCCCATGTCTCGTTAACATTTGGAAACGGCAGACTGGCTCACATTCAACTGCTCTGCGAGTTCTTTTTGCGTTTGGGAATCGTCTTCGTACAATAACGCTTGCATTTCGGCGTCTTCGTACCTTTTCGGAGATCCAGAGCGTTATTTGTCCTTGACATCGAAATCACCGCTTTTGAATCTTTGAAACCATCTTTCACACGTTTTAACAGTTGCCACTTGTTCACCGAAGGCTTTCGGTGCGATTCCGTGGCTGTTTTCTTCAAATGAAAACACAGAATTAACATTGTCCGCGATTGCTCTTTATTCGGCACGAAAGTTGACATGTTGATTGTGCTGAGAGTAACACGATAATGACGCTCGATTGGAGCGAAACTTTGATGGTATGATGGTCAACCCGAATCACCCTGAGTAAATTTTTTTCGAACTTCGAAAAGATTTTGTAGAAGTATACTATTAAAGACTTAAATTAAAAAACTGTACAATTAGTTTTTAGATCCTGCTCATAATATCCTTGGAATGTCCTGTTGCCATATGGCAACGCTAGGCAGGCTAGGGCACTGGTTTACGGTGTAGCTGTTTTGAGACGTTTTTATTAATTTATTTGCTTTTACTGTATTATAAAAGACATTTTTGTAGTTTTTCATTTTCCTAATTTATTTTCAAATATGTAAGGACCACTATCCTTGAAAGAGGCGCTGTATTTTTTAGAAGAACTCCAAATAATGTCCAGGCACTTTATATTGAGCCACACCATATCGAAGGAGACTTAATTGGCGAAGATGATGGTGATGATGATGGGGGACTGCCAGACAATGTTTCTAAGTTTCATGACATTCGATAAATATTCAAGCTTGGGCGACATCTAAATGTTCGAACCGACATTACTTAGTTATACACCTGGTATATGTATATTTAATTTAAACAAAATAAACAAAAATTCACTACATTTTTTAAATAAGTTAAACTAAGCCCATAAATCTATATATTAATACGTGAACATCGAAACTTATGGTACACTTTTCTAGTAGTTATTATAAACACTGGGGAAAGAAGCTTATATCATTTGTTTTGTAGATGTGCACAAAGAAAAAATAATTTGTAATATGTGCCGTTAAAGCAGGTAAAATAAAGAAAACGCGCATGATTCCCCCATAAAAAAAGCTTTAACGAACGCATTTTGATCGCTGAAAACGTTTAATGCTATAGATAGTGTGCAATGGGAGTAATTTTCATAAAATTTGGTGTATTATAAGCTATAAAATTAAATTGATTTCGACGGGATTGCATCAGTGGGCGTGGCACCCCCCACATTATAATAAAGTTGAAAGTGATATAAGGTATGCCAGCATCAAAAGCGGGCGAAATAGTGGCACTGAGCGTGGCAACCCGCATACAAGTAAAATACCTTAAGTGGCATATCTATCAAAATATATGAGCACACATGCTGAAATTTAGTGTAAGAGGTTTGCTTATGGAAAGCTATTTCTGGATCAAAATCGGATTTGATTGTATCAGTGGGTGTGTCACTGCCCTAAATTTTAATGTTAATTAAGGCATATATCGCAAACTATACAAGCTATTTTGCTAAAATTTAGTATGTGGATGTCAATCACGAATATAACTTATTGAACCAAAAGTAGGTGGAATTGGGAAAGTGTGCGTGGAATTTTTGGTTTTTATCATCTCTATTCTATTTTTTTCAACATTTTCCACATTCCTTCGACTTTTTCAACTTTTTAACTTTTCCCAATATGTTCCATATACAATAGCTCACACAATTATCCGTACGGCCATTTTTTGTGTGTTTTTCATAATAAAATTTAAAATACTCAAGATGTTCATTTATTTATCATTTAACGTTGATTCAGAAAACAATATGATAAAGAAAAAAACTAAATTTAAAAATGTACACTAAGAAAAAAACCACATACATACTTCACTTTTTCTGTTTTCGTCAACTCACGTATGATAAATCGCAACTGTATTAACCGTTATTTTTGACATGGAAGATTTTGGATTTTCTTTTGTTTCGTGCTTCTCTCATTTGCTACAATTTTTTTTTTCAAAGTTATATGGAAATAATGAAAGCTTTTGTGAGTTTGCCAATAGTGAAAATACTGAATTTTTTGTTGAGTTTAAGTGAAGGAAGTTTTTTTTGATTTTTTATTGTTTTCTGAACTATCCATATATATAAGTATATAAAAAAATTTAATATTTTTGATTTTTTGTTGAAAAACACACGAAAAAAAATATCCGTACGGACAATTGTTTGAGCTAGTGTACCTACCTACATATGTATATACAGTAGAATCCCGATAATTCGTAATCGCAAGGGACCGAATAACAGGGGTTTTCAATATAACGAGGTTTTGATTTAGCGAGGTTGAAATAGGAATAATACGAATTAACGAATTTTCGATTTAACGAGGTTAAAATAAGAAAAATACAAAATAACGAGTTTTTTTAAAATTTATTTAATAAAAAGAAGAAACCAAAACAATTATTTATTTACCTGCAATACATTTCGCTCAATTACTTCAAGACTGGCATAACTCAAAAAACATAAAGTGGGAGAAAAACACATGTTTTTTGAGTTATGCATGTCTTAAAGTAATTGAGCGATATTTAGTAACTCACTCTTACACTCTTTTCTATAGGCGTGGTCAGGAATTTTTTGAATGGGTTCCAATACCGAAAATTACGCCCTATATAAACGTCTTAACCCCCTATATTCTTATAATTTTTATACAATGAAATTTTTATGAGATGACTAGAATGTATACTTTTATTTTAATTTTTAAACAAACATATTAGATTTACTACTATTTTGATATACAGAATAGTACACACAAATAAAGAAAATTAAACTACTAATAATTAGATCATGCATTGAAACATTTAGTTGTTCGATTAAAAAGAATATAAGATTATAGAATTGGATTGAATTAAAATAATTCTAAATCGCATATAAAAATAATTTGAGCTCAAAATTTAAAAAATATACGTGGTAAATTAAGCACATTAAAAATTCACTATAGAGCTAGTTTATGACAAAATAAGAAAATAAATTGCAATAATAATTTAGATTGAAATAAAACATAAACTATTACAATATCATTCGTCGCTCGAATGGTACAATTTTTTTAAATTCTTCAATCACTCTTTCTTTATCAATATTTACTGCAAGTTCTTGTTCAACAAATGGCACCAGTAGATATTCCAATCGGTCCTGCAGCATTGTTGATCGAAGTTTTGATTTAATTATACTCAGTTTGGAAAACGTTCTCTCGCAAGTACAACTTGTTACCGGAATCGTCGCAAATTTTTCCATTAGACTGGAAACATAGATTTTCTATTTCTATAAAAGCTATCATGCTATCTTATTTTATTAACATTTTTAAAATCAAAACATTCTCTATTAGTAGAGGATACGAATTTGGGACGACTTTCACCCATCTGTTTAATGGATGAAATGCATTTTATATCAAATGTAACATGTTAAGTTAAGTATCAAATGTAACATGTTAAGTAACATCGCGAATGGGTTGCCTCAAAAATTTCAGTCCAGTATATCATTATTTTAAAATGGGGTTTTTTCTTAAGATTGCACCGGTTTGTTTAATGGACAAATTACATTCCAATCGAAAGAATGAACTAACGTCATAACTAACTTAACATCTTACATTTGATATAAAATGCATTTCATCCATTAAACAGATGGGTGAAGTTCGTCCCATATTCGTTTCTTAGACTATAGTGTAATATAAAACAATAAAACAGGTTGGGTTGTGCCTGTCATCAATAATATTTTAGTGAACTTGTATATGATTTTTGCGCCCCGCAAAAGTTAGTGTGGGTTCCGAGAAAACCACGGAAGCCACTTTGGCCACGCCTATGCTCTCTTCTTTCACACATCTCTGGTGTGACGAACAAACTGACCCCGAAAAATACCAGAACTCCAAAAAAAAGTGAACCGTAAACGTAGCCGTAGCTTCCTACAATGACTGACTTTTTTTTCAAACTATAGTTCCGTAGAATTTTGGATTTCATTACGAATTAAAGAGGTTGTCAAATCCAATTACGATTTATAAGAGTTTAAACAGAACGTATATTGAAAAAAAAAAATACGAATTGTCGAGGGGACCAAAATGTATGAAATTTTTACGAATTAGAGCGATTTTTCAAGGGACCAACAGTTTGTTATGAATTATTGAGATTTTCGAACTAACGGGGTACGAATTATCGGGATTTCACTGTACATATTTTACACTTTTTCAACCTCTTCAACTTGATTCGACATATTCTTGTATTTTTTCGACTTTTTCATGAGTTTTGAATTGTTTTAACATTTTTCAACTTCCTGCAACATTTTTTGAGATTTTCAACCACTTTCAACATTTTCCACATTTTTCCGACTTATTCCATTTCTTTTAACTTTCTGCAATGATTTCCATATATTTTAGACTTGTCAGTTTTTTTCAACTGTTTCAACACTTTTCAACCTCTTTGAACCTTATTGCATTATTTTCGACTTCTTCAACCTTTTCAACGTATTGTTAGCATTTATTTTAAAAGTACTTTCAATGCAGAGTAGGGTATGTAAGTTTCGGCCTGGTCGAAGATAACACCTTTACTAGCATTCAAATCAAAATTCCCCACATAACTTTGGAAAATATCATACAATTAGACACGGTCGCTTGAAGCAAGATCAAGATTCATACAATTGTCAACCAAATCTGACAATGCACAATTATTATATAGTGTCTTGAGATTTTAAATACATAATCCGTTAAATCGGATCTGCTCATTTACTCGTTTTATGTCCATTTAAAGGTTTTACTTTGGATGACATGGTTCGTTTCAAGCAAGATCAAAATCGGTAAAAATTGTCAACCAAATCTAACAAAGCACAATAAATATTTAGTGTTCGGAGATTCCAAAAACATAATCCACGAAATCGTACCTAATCACTTACTCGTTTTATGGCCATTTTAAAGTAAACGCTTTTACCGATAATGATTGATAAAAATGCTATCTAAGAAAAATTGTAAAGTTATTAAAAATTTAAATTTTTTATTTTGCTTTTTTTTGTGGGCTTTGTAATCAAAAATACTTTTAAAACCCATAAAACAATAATGTATAAAAATTATTTTTCATTAGTTTTTAGGCCCAAAAGAGTTTGTTAAATTTTTTTGAATTTTTTTTTTTCATGAAAATCGGTGAATAACACAACAAATATAAAAGTTTTTTTATTTATTATTTGTGGTGAGCTTTTTAGTCAAAAATACCTCAAAAATCCATAAAACAAATTTAAAATTTAAAATATTTTTCACTAGATTTAAGGCCCAAAAGAATTTTTTTTTTTTGAAATTTTCATTTCTTTTCCATGGAAAATGATGAATAATATAACATATATAAAATTTTTTTTATTTTTTTTCTTCGTGGACTTTGCAGTCAAAAATGCTTTTTAAGTCTACAAAAAAAATTTTATTTTTACTAGTTTTTCGGCCGACAAAAAAAATTTTTTTTTTGTATCGGTTTTTTTCCGTGAAAAATGGTTTATATACATATTTTCAAAAATAAGTGACTTCATCGCGTTCAGTGACTTAAACTACATAAACAACAGTTATCATAGCATATTTTAAAACTTCACTTGATCTTAAAAGCATCAAAAACTATACAGTTCGCTTCATAATTTTATTAAAATTATCGGTATAAGCGTTTACCTTAAAAAGGCCATAGAACCTGCAAATGACCAAGCACGATTTTACGAATCATGTGTTTGGAACCTCCAAACACTAAATAATAATTGTGCATTGTCAGATTTTGTTAACAATTTTTACCGATCTTGGCTTTCCTTGATACGAACCGTGTCGGCCAAATTTCTAACCTTAAAATGGCCATAACACGAGTAAATGAGTAGATCCGATTTCGCGGATTATGTATTTGGAATCTCAAGACACAATATAATAATTTTGCATTGTCAGACTTGGTTGACAATTTTATGGATCTTGATCTTGCTTCAAGCGAACCGTGTAGACTGGTGCGCGCTTTCATAAAAAAACTCATATTTTCCAAAATTGTGGCGGGTATCAATATAAAAAAATTATAAAAAAAGATGTTATATTGAAAATATTTTGAGAAAAATTTTTTTAAATAAAAAATTATTGTTTCGAAAAATTTATTGAAATGTTTTTATTTATTTTTTTTTTGTAAAGTCTTTCTAAACAAAAATGATTAATCTATTTTTATTCATATCTCCTATAGTTTTTGAGATATTTCGTTTCAAAAAATACTATAAAAGGCAAAACAAAAACAAGTGTGCAGTTATTAAAAGAATGACTGACCAATAAAATTATTATTTTTTATGTTTTTTATGCAGAAGAAGTAAAACTTTATTAAAAATGTTTAAATTTATTCAGTCATCTGAAATTAAATAATGATTATTTTTTTAGATATTTTCATTAGTCTAAGTCTAGAAACAAGCGCAAATCGTATAAGAATTTAGTAAGCTCACCGAAAGATAATTTCTTTGTAGCGCTTCGGAACAGAAAATGATTTATAAATATTTTACTGAGCTAATTTCTCAGTAAAATGTGTGAAAAAACCAAAAATCGACAAGAGCTAGTCATACTAGTTTCATTCATTGCTGAATAGAATCATCAGTGACCATCTTTGTATTGAGTAAGCAGTAAAATAATTATAAATATAAAAAATCTAATAGAAAAGGTGCATTCCAAAAAAAAATTCTGCGTAAATCGGTTAAAACTATCTTAAATATCGGCAGTAATGTTGGAAATAAATAGCTTTTTCCCATCTGTATCGTTAGAAAAAAGTAAGTATCTCTACTTGAACTTTTTGCTAGAAAGCGCTATTCGGGAAAAAATAATGTGATATATTTTTTTGTGCATTGAAATATTTTTGTTTACTAAAACATACACACACTTATATTGTATAGTATTTTTAAATTTATTAGACACATTATATCAACAATTTCTGTTGATAATTCTAATGGCGGAAAGTTTTTGAGTGAATATGAAAATTAAATTTTGTATGAACTTCTTTCCTAAAACTATTCTTCATTGTACAGTATATGGAAAAATTTTCTTTATAGCATAAGACTTGCATAAACGAAGGTATTGAAATATTTTTTGTCGTTGTTGTCTTTTTGAAAGCATTTATGTTTATAAAACCTATCCTCCGAAGAGAGCTTATTTTTAGCTTAATTGACACATTGCATGAAAAACTTTCCTCTATCAATTTTTATACTTTCAAACAAAACAGGACAGTGTTTGCTATTTTCCCAAATGTCACATTTGACAGAATATTTTTTACTGTACAATGCCATGTGTACATTTTATGATATCGGCAAAAACTTTTAAGTAGAAGAACTATGCTCAAGTGGTTGTTTCGTTAAATTCATGAAGTAAGGAAAACACGATGAGCTAAATTAAATATTTTATAAATGGAAGGAGACTTTATTATAATTTTTTTTATTTAAAATTGCAGTTATAAAAAATATTGTACAAGGACTAACAGAACGCCATGTGTACATACAAGTTGGAATTTCATGAAGGACTGACCTGTCATGTCGGCTTGCTCTCTTGACATTTTCACACCCCATGCATGAAAAAAATCTCTTACCCTCAAGGTTTCAAACGCCAAGGAACAAGCATCCTTCAGAAGTGCGTCTTGCCACAAAAATTAATTTAAACTCATTTCTGAATTTGTTTTGCGGGTTTTTATATTTTCCTTTTTTTTTTTTGTTTCTGTTTTCCTTGTAAAGCAATGCCACGTAAACAAAATTTACTTCATTTGTTTATTTGTTTCATTCATGTCGTGAGGTCCCTTATGTCCTTGGGGAAAACGTGAAGCTCTTGTTCTGTCAAGCAAGTATTTTGCATTTTTTTTTTTTTTTGTTTTGAATAAAAAATTTTCATAAATTTGATTGCACAATTATATTTTTTTCTTATTTGGTTGAATTTTCGGACAATATGAGTATCCTCAACGTGCCACTGCTAACATATGCTGAAACGCTTCACACATCGCTAAGGCGACACAAATCGAATTTTATTTATTATGGAAATTTTTTAAATTTTTTCCAAAGTTTTTCCTTTTTAAGATGAATAAAAAAAAAGAAATTTATGTTTGTTGCAAAAGCCACTATTCCCGTGTGATTTTCATTCGAATTTTTTTTTTCGACCGACAAAATTACATAATCAGATAAAGAAGGTCCACGGTGAATGTGTGGTAAAGGGACTTGCCATGGGGCACCCTGAGATAAGTATAGGATGTCTCTTTAAGAACAAATGTACATTTAGTATGTATGTATGTGCATATGTAAAAGAAATATTCATATGATTATATGTATGTTACAAATATATTTTCATAATTTTTTCTTTAAATTTTGTATTATACTTCAAAGGATAATCTCACAGAGACTCTTAGAGAAATAGTGTTTATGGTAAAAACAAAAAAAAAAACATAAGTATTTCACTTAAAGTTTTATTTCTGTATACTTGGTATGAGTAAATCTAGATATTTTGCTAAATAAAAGGAAAGTAGAACATTGATGTTGTGGCATGATTAAACGTAATTTGTAATTTGAGTCTAGAACTACTTAGCATCAAGTATCCTATTGACTATTTCCGAATAGGTAATTATAGCTACAAGGAGGACAAGTTTACTTTTAGTATCAACAGGGGTAAGTTCAGCGGACATTCTTAGGTTGCGCAGTGCATAATAAATTTTCTTAATTACACTGTTGACGTGGTCAATGCAAGACAGCGAAGAATTAATGCAATAACCCAGGCTAATTACATTATGAACTAATTGTAAAACACAAGATTTTTTAACATTAAGTTGTAGACAATTCCTTGTAGCCCATTCACTAATAGATATCAGGTCTTCATAAAACCGGCAGGATAAGTCTTCCAAAAGACTACTCGTAGTTCGATAGACAAATGCAGTTGTACATCATCAGTATAAGCATACATGGAGGCGAATTCGCAGGTTTGAAAAATATCATTAATGAAGATGGTGATCAATAGAGGCCCAATAACTGAACCCTGCGGTACACCACTGCTGACTGGTTTGTAATCTGAGTATTTGTTACCCACCTTAACACTTTGCGTTCTGCCCGTTAAGTAGCTCTTCAACAACTTAACCGCGTTACTACTACTACTGAAATTATAATGATTGGTCTACAAACCTTAGGTTCGTTTGCAGTAGATATTTAAGGCACAGGTATAACTACAGCAGCCTCTAAGCCTCAGGGAATGAAAACGTCGCACAGTGTGTCACTTTCATTGTAGCCGCGGCCAAAAATAGTAAACGTTGTTCAATTGTAATGCAATTTGGTATATGATGTTTTTTTTTTGGCATAATTAAGAAAAACTAGTAAAATCATAAAAATTCATTCATTTTAACATATTTGAAACCTAAGCAAATGTTTATTATATTATGTGAGATTGTTTATTAAATAACAATATGAAAGCTAGAAATCTCTTGTTTTATTGAAGTGAAACTTCTTTAGTGGCACTCATTTGAAAAATTTGTAACGCAACGCAAAATTTGAAACGCAAAATTTGTAACTCAACGCACAATTTGAAACGCAAAACATGTACTCATCAAACGCTTTTTTAAGTAGGATCTAGAATATCAATAGCAATAAATATCAAATATGTATATCAAATTAAAGTACTCATCAAGCAGACTGTGCTGAAACTATCAGCTTTGAGATCGGGTAACCAAAAGCTGAGATATAAGCGTGGAAAGATTTTCTATTTTTTCAATTTTGTCAAGCAATGCACTGATCAACAACCAAAGCCTTGCTATAGCGAGGAGAATTACGTTGATTGCTTTCTATTACCATGTTTATGCGACAGCTTAGTTCGTTTTACCGAGTACCGAACGGAAATCAGTACAAATCAGTACAAAATTTTTTACCTCATTCAATGTCAATATAAAAATCACAGCTTAAATCACATTGCAAAGTTTCGTATTTACAAAAAAAAGGTCACCATTTTTCGGATTCCACAAAACCTTAGCAAAATAACATATTTTACACATAACGAAAACATCATGGGGCCCCTACACCGAAAAAAAAACTTACTCCGTTTAAGGAAAAATGCCTAAATGTAAGGAAAAAATGTCCTTCAATACGAGCTAAAGCCATGGGTTCCTCAAAATAAGTAAGTTGGATTCCTTAGTACAAGTAAATGTTGCAGTTTTGAAATAAGGAAAAGTTTACGCAATGTGAGGACAAGGTCATAAAACTGAGGAAAATTTTACTTTTTCTAAGGATGAAGGTATCCGTAAATGAAAAAAATTTACTTAAAATAAATTCTTTTATTTCAAAAAACATTTGTTAGTTAA
The DNA here is from genome assembly GCA_963662105.1 of Meiosimyza platycephala. Taxonomy (NCBI): domain Eukaryota; kingdom Metazoa; phylum Arthropoda; class Insecta; order Diptera; family Lauxaniidae; genus Meiosimyza; species Meiosimyza platycephala. Next base: position 62,476,270 of record OY759211.1, on the reverse strand, counting down.
TTTTCTGTTTCCTCTATTTTCTTATTTGTTGGTTACTTATTTGTCAGTCATTCTTATTTTAATTGTAATACGTTTTTAAAACTTCAAAGAAGAACTTAAATTTTTTTTACCTGTAGATCAGAGAATTGAACCTGTGTTCTCAGCGCCATGCCACTGTTCAAAGATGCTCATCTTACCCAACTCAGCCACCGACAGCATTTTTAAGACATACTAAAATCACGTTGTTAAATTGCGCATGTAACAAGCATTGTCTGATCAGGGAAGCTTCGGTTCAAATCCCGGCGACGACATAATTTTTTTTTTTTTTTAACTTTTTTATTTTTTTATTTAAAAAACAAGTAGAGAACTATAAATATATAGGCAAAAACAGAATACTTACGAGAAGAATAGATATTAATTTCAGCGAGTGTTGCCAATCATTTATTAAGGAAAATTTTCCTACGTTATAGTAAATTTTTTGAAGAAACTAACTAAAACTGAGTACGATTTTCCTTAAACAAAACATTCCATTAGATTGAGGAAGTTTTTACTCAAATGAGGAACAAGTTGTCCTCAAAAATTCTTCCCAAAGAAAAATTTACTATTTCAAAGGAAAGTTTTACTAAAACCACAAACTCTATGTTTGAGGAAGAGCTTTGACTTGCTTTAATGAAACATGAACTCATTTCAAAGGACTCAATTACTAAATGAAACGATATTTTCATCAATATGAGGAAAAATAACTTAGATTAAGGAACATTTTTATACTAAATCGGAGGAAGGTAGTTCTTCAAATTTAGTACGGTCTTTTTTTTCGGTGTACACTGTGCAATTCGCTGTTTTCATTTATGTACATAAAAAAAAAGGTATGAGTATACAAAATTTAATTTAATTAAATATGCTACGAAACGGAGATGTGGCGGATGCCGATTTTTTCAAATCCGCAGGTGCGGATGCGGATATTTGAAGGCTCACATCTGGGGATGCGGACCTTAAGATTTTTTATAAATTTATAAGAAATTTTTATATATGGACTATATTATATGGGTGCAAAAATTAAATAAAAGAAGTAAATTTTAATAATTTTACTAAATATTTATTATTTAGTACGAAAAGTTAAAAATTGGAGCAAATAGTGAAATTGCCGCTTTTTCAGCTTATTGCGCATAGACTCGTAAAGTAGACCCGCGCTACTAAACAGTTGTTCGCTAGGAACACTGCCTGGTGGTGTCGATAAAAATCTGCGTGCTATTGGTGTTAGCAGTTTTAACTCTTTTCGATGAACCCTCCACCATTTAAGAGGGTTTTTATCTAAATGGGCCCTTTTTTTAATGCGGTAAGCACCTAATTATTTTTTGAGTATAACTTCAGCACTATAATTTTCTGGTATTCCTTCACTCTCAACTTCACTTGATGAATCTATCATTATAGCCAGCTCGCTTTTTAAGAATGGTTTTTTGACTATACCAGATGTCCCTTGTCCGACTGTATATTCAGATGCACAATACACTCAAAAATTGAACAAAGTTACGAAGAACGAACGTGCCGAATCCTGTCACCGACTCATCGCTACTATTAGTCGTATTAATTATTGCGGATGCGGATACGGATGCAGATGTCCAAATCTATGCGGAAGCTCCGCAATTGCGGATGGGAATATTCGTAACATTCCTGCTACAAAACAAGGATCATTTTACAGCCTCTTAGGTACGCTACTGGTAATAATTAAGTATGCAATGTAAAAATTATTTAGTGATTCAAATAAAATCTAAAAATCACTGCAAATCAGTACTAATCAGTACAAATTGGTAAAAATCAGTAGATTTGCGTACTGATTTCAAAATCTCGAAAAATCAGTATTTTTAAAGAAAATTAGTAAAAATCAGTATGACAACCCAAGTCCGGATTATCGCGACTGTACTGTACTCATCGAGTTGAGTGCACAAAAACTATCAGCTTCGAGATTGGTTAATCAAATGCTCACGCATAATATATATGCTATTTCGTAAAATTTTTCAAGTAATTCACTGATTAACTACTAAATCCTTGCTGTATATATTCTAGATCCCGTCAACTTTTATCATTTTAATAAAACATTTTCATCTCATTCTTTCGCAGTTTCACTTCTACCGCGTGTGAACTGTACACATGTTTTTTTTTATCATCACCAGAAACGCGATTAAAACAATAACAAAGGTATTTTAGCGACTTTCCGATACTTTGCGCAACATAATTGTGACTTTTAGGTAAACATGGTCGCGGTTACGGCGCGATACCAAGGGGGTCAAAACTCTTCAAAAATTGCGTTACGTATTACTTGAATGCTTATCCTTAACAGTCACGATTTCTCCCTTACAGATCGTGTATTGTCCAAATTAATACCCTTCGCATTTTCGTGGAGCAGATTAATGAGTGGCAGGCTTCAATACATTTAACTTTCCTCGACTATACTGCCCTCAGAAAAGAAAAATGCGTATCTTAAAAAAATACGTTTCGAGATAATTGACGTTTTGTTTATGTCAATTTGTTGAAATACATGTAATAATGAGACAGAGGAAATTTTCTTAGGAGAATTTCTATAGGTTTGAACTTAGATACCGGCATTTTCTGTAGTTCATAAGATGTGTAATATATTAAGCTATCTGATGCCATAAGAATCACGAATATAAATTTTTTTGAGATCCGCTCATTTTGCTTCTGAGGGCAGTATAGTACTGCTTCTGATTTTGACCGAAATTACATCTGGGATGCATTGAACAGACGATATGCAGCACCCAAGAAATAAATCTCACCAAGGCTCAATACGAAGGTTTCAAATATAGAGTACATATTACATAACGAGAGACTTTCTGTACCATTAAAGTTCGTCTCAGGTGTGCGCCAAGGTTATTTGCTGTCATCAATCTTTTTTCTAATAGTACTTGATGATGTCCTCAGCAGAGTCCTAGACTCTACAAATCGCGGCATTCAATGAACTTTCTGAACAGGACCTACAAGAAAAAGTCACTGCTGTCAGATGATCTTCGGTAGAAATAGGTCTGAAATTAACATACATAAATAGAACTAAAAACATGTCTATCCGCCCAACCAGTGGCAGCAATAGCTTCAAGATAGGCGAATCCAGCAAAGAAGATGTGGTTAACTTTACTTACTATGCAGCGTAAAAACATCAGATGGCGGTACCAATAAGGATATCCATGCTAGAATAAACAATGCGAAAGGCATCCATGACCAACTTCGTAATGACTAAGAAGCATTCTTCGTTTTTGTCAACGGCAACGAAGTTAAACGTGAAAGCAGTTCTTTTGTTCACCAACAATTGCCTCTGCCCAGTTCTGAAAGTTTGGTGGCCTAGGACCATCTCCAATGTCGAATTTTTAGTATACCAGAGATTCGCACAAAAATTTTTTGGCGAGCTGGTTACAACAATATCAATTCTGGTAAAAAAACTCAAAAATATTTTGGAAAAAAATTCGTAGTATTGAAAAATATTTTGCGAAAAAATTCCTAGTATGTATTTATGAGAATTTTTAAATAGCTGCGGCAAGCTAATTGCATGGAAACAAAAACAAAAATTTCAAGCTCAAGGAGCAAATGAATTCAAAACAAACTCACACAAACAATAAAGTGCGTGAGCAAATCAAATCAAAAATGTCTAGTTATTGAGTTATAGTTAAAAAAAATAAAAAATGGACAAATTTGCACCATCCTCAAAAGTCCACTTCTGGTTTTACCATTTTAAGGGTACAATTGAACATTTAAGACAATGAAATGCCTTTAAAGAGTTAGTTCCTTGTTAAAATACATAGTCAATAGCCTAATAGTAGAGCAAGTAAACATAAAACAGAAAATATAGATCATCAACAATTTGTACATTTTCTTTTGTATGAAACAAATTAAAAATAATTGGTTTACTCTATTTAAGCACAAAGGTAGTAGGCTATAGAATAGATAAAAATAATTCGAAAATTTATGAAAATTTTTTCTCGGAAATATTTAAAGTTAAAGTTGGATTTTCAGAAAAAAATTTGAAATTGCATGTTTTAAGTGATGTAAAGAAAGAACAGAAACAATTTTATATGTTTTTAACTTTAAAAACTGGTTAACTAAACTAAACTTAGGAAAACTGCATTATTATTATTTTGAAATATTTTCCAAAACAAAAGTTATTTATGTATTTCTGAGAGAACCTTTTGAAATTCAGATTAACACTCGAATTCGACCTTCTGGCGAAAAGCGCTATATCTAAGACAAATATTTTTCAACTTTTTTGTATGCAAATCTTATTTAAGTGCTTAGATTTTACAACGCATAAAAAAATTCATATTTCGTAAATTTTTGGACAGGTCTAATACTTATAAATGTTTTGGAGAGAATTGAAGGCACTTGCTACTGATCGTGCACGTTGGACGAGTTTTGTGGAGGCCCTATGTTCCGTGAGGAGATAAAGGACATAAAAAGAAAGATAGATATTTGTGCGTATACATACAAAGATCAAAGACTTTTTATTTTTTGATTTTAACTTATTGATGTCTATTAAAATGTTCTTTGTTAATTCGTTGAAATTGGCAGTTGTTTTCTTTTTTTTTATTTAAAAGAACATGGAAAAAATATATGTATAACATTTCTAAACAGGGACATCAAACAAAACAAAAGAAAAGTTAAATATGTTATCTGTGTTAATAATTTTGAAAGTGACTGTGACCCCCTTTCAACCTTTATGTAAACCTTTACATTTCATTTACTATTAAATTGAAGGAACAAAAAAACAAAACGACAAGAAATAAAGTTATTGTCCTCCCTTAATTGTATACAAACATTAGCCGGTATCAATTTTTAAGCAAAGCGAAATGAAACAACGAAATTAATTTTATATATGTACATACATATATGGATTTATGTTACACATACATATAGGCTTGCCAGATCCAAATTGTGTTTCACCTGGACATTTTAAAAAAAAACAAAAAAAATCGGGATTTATCTGGACACTTAAAAAAAAAAAATCTTGATTTATCTGGACAAAAAAGGAAACTAAAGCTTAGTGTCAGAGAAACATATATATTTTATTTAGATAAAGTAAACATAACAAAAATATAACAGAAACATAACAATTCAGTTAAAAAAAAATAAGTGATTTTTTAAATAAGTTACATTAAGTCCATAAATACTTATTATTAGACCGAACTGCGTTTATCAATTTATTACCACAAGATGTTCTATTCGTCATTTTTAAATTTGGAAAAAAATTATCCCCAAATTTTATCGTTGGGAATATTTTTTGGTAGATTTTCATACACACTACGTAAGCAACAATAATCTGTATATAATTAATCGTTTTTGATATAATTTTCTAAGCCTAAGACTCCTATTGCTGTTTGTAGTTCATCCCAGGAAATTAATTTATATTTAAGAAAAAATAAGTATAATGTTTAATTGAAACGTCACTATATTCATACCGGGTTTCTAAATAGTTAAGACAACTTTTTTAGGAATTCAATTCTGGTTGACAAAATTATTACGTAAAAATAAAAGAGAAAGAGGGAGCATTTGTCAGTCCAGTAACCATGTTAGTTAAATCATGGTGTTGCACACTTATTTTCATTTAAAGGTACGTAGCTGTTGGTTGCGTTCAGGAGGATTAAGACCTTATGACATCCTTATAAATCATCTTTTCTTGTTTGAAAAATGTCAACTTCTTGCGAGCAGTCCGTACCTTTTGGACGTGACGAATGTTAATTCATTTTTAATGCCTACGGCAGATATTTTTGTATCTAGTCCTATTTTTCTTTTATTTCATTGTTCAAATTTTATCTGGACATATTTCTGATTGTCGGGACTCTGGACATGGGACTAAAAATCTGGGCAATCCCGACGAATCCAGTCCATCTGGCAACCCTACCATACATATATGTACATATGCCTTCTGTATATTAGGGTGTAATTTATTTTCAGAATTAACTTTTTGAACTTGAGACCAAAAGCATAACATTAACATGAACTTGCTGAAAACATTGTTTTTAATACTTAATACCAAAATGTTAGACGTTCTCTTGAACGTTACATAGCAAAACTGTACCATGGTAAAAAACATTTTTTTCCCTGAGCCAAGTTGTTTTTTTTTTTGTACCGAATTAGGTGAACTATTTCACATAACTTTCCATTTCAAACACATTTTACAATTTTTGTGAGCCATTATATAGGAAAAACCCATATTTACATTAACTCATGGTACAAATTTATGTGCTCTACAATCGAATGTTTTAGATATATAAATCTTATTATTGCCCAGTGATGGCATTTTCGGTACATTTGTACTTTTTTCGGTACAGTTGCGTCCTGAAAAATCGTTGTCAGTACATTCGACAAATTTTCAGTACATTCGGTACATTTGGGGCATATTCGGTACATTCGCCAAATTTTTAGCTCATTTTCAGTACATTTGGACAATTCATAATATTTACCTATTTTTTTTTTGTTATTTAGTAAATGAAAATAACCAGAATGCGTAGACTTATAGTAATTACCTGTATATAATATAATTACCCTATTATATTAGTTACGATTTTTTTGTCTTTTTTTTAGTAAATGAAAATAATTGCGTAATGTGTAGATTTGTAATTAATTTTATGTGAAATATATCTAATTTTTCTAGGGTTTTTGAGATGGGAAAAGTGAGGACTTTTTTTTTTGATAGTAAATTTAGAACAATTTTAGGAAAATTGGGTGTTTAAGACAAAAAAAAGTACATTCAGGCTCTAAAAAGTACATTTGAAGTCTCGATTTAGTACATTTTCACAAAACCCAAATGCCATCACTGTTGTTGCCTCATAAATTTATAGTTTTATACTCAATCTATAAAAGTCCCAAGTTAATTTTAACTAGATATTCTCTCTCTGAAAAATTTTATTTGGAACAAGCTCGATAAAGGCATTCTGACTATAAAAATGCATCCGAGGGGTCTTAAAATATGCAGCAAGAATTTTGTTAAGTTGTAGTAGTTAGAACACTCAAGAATATATTCGAGAATATTGGTTTTTAGTTAATAATAATGACTCCGCGCACAAGAAGTGGGAATTTTTTTCCAATCGCCATGTAAGATGAATTAGATAAGAAAATTAATATTTTGTTCCAAAGAAGATTAAAAAATATTTGAGAATAGCAATTGCTTCTGTTATACCATAAATGCGAAAAAATTAAGAAGTATAATTTTAAATCTGACTAAAAATAATTTTTTATGAAATCTTGGAAACGTTATGCGCTTACCCTGACAAAATGTGTACCTTTTGGTGAGTAGGTAAAATTAAAAATTTGCCATTCAATTTATATAAGAACATCCTTAACAAACAGTTCGATTCAGAATTTTGCAATTGTCGAGATAATGTTTATTCGGCTGAAGGATTGGACACAACTGCGAATTGGCCTCTTGTTTGTCCATTCTGCCCTCAGAAGCGGTAAGGTTGTATCTCAAAAAATTCATCTTCGTGATTCTTATGGCATAGGATAGCTTAAGATATTACGCATCCAATGAATAACGCCAAATGCCAGTATCTAAGTTCAAACCTATAAAAAATCTCCTAAGAAAATTTCCTTTATCGCAATTTTAAATACGCCTATTCTTCCATAAGCTTTTAACATTGAAAAAGTAATTTCTGGAAATAATGGTCACCCTAATATATTTATTTTGTATAAGTATTAATAAATATGATAATGTAAATAAAAATGTAAAAAAGAGGGTTAAATGCATTTTTTCTTAATTTTTTGTAACAATAACAGATAAAAAAGAAAAAAAAAAACATGAAAATCAAGGGATGCATATGTGCCAAAAATATAACCATATGTTTCAATTTTTATATGAAACGTATGTAAGTGTGCAGAACATTCCAATATCAATTAACCCTTTATCAAGTTATAAAATTAAATGACAGGTAGAAAATAACTTTATTACGTATGGGGCATTCCACGCCAAGACGGACAAAATTTTTCTTTTACATCTCTGATTTTTTTCTTTGGTACTGTTTAAAAGTATTCTCCATAATATGAAAAGAAATTTTGTGAGAAACTGTTACTAACTTTCTAAATTTTAAGTCTAGCCTATTTTTTCGAATTTTCAATGTGCATATTTTTTAGTTACGAGTTGAAAATAATTTATGCATAGACCAAATCCATCTCAAACCATACAGTCAGAGTGACTTCATATTGCGGAATTGGTTGCCGATTAAATATATTGTTTTTCAAAGTAATTAAGTTTGAAGTTTATAAAAATTTCGAAATAGTTTGAATAGGTTGAGAACGAAGTTATAAACAGGATAAACAATGGGCCCAACTGCGGCCTAAGTTATGACGACAATTGTCATCTCCCGTGCTAACCTAAGCTAACCTAGCTTAGAAAATTTCATATCACTTTGAATTCTCATCTATTATTTTGCGAAGACATGAGCAGTAAAATAGAAATGCGTGAAAAAATTTAAAAATTTTTTTGAATAAACCTTCAAAAGGATTGCAAGGGATGCTAAAGTTAGCATAAATTCGGTATCTTGAATAATAAAAAATTTTCAAGCAGACGTTAGCATGAATCAAAAGCTGAGAACGCGCTGGAAAAAAGTTTATGGTAACCGTAATAACGCAAAGAAGATAGTAACTATGTTGAAGAAAAGTCCCATCCTTTCAGGAAGAGAAACCGCTCAGCTAACAGATTTCTCCGAGTCATTTGTGCAAAAAGTCAAAGGGGAGGCTAGGCTGAAGACCTACAAAGTTCAGAAAAAACCGGATTGGAATGCTGAAAAGAATTTCGAAGATAAAATACGCGGTCAAAAACTGAGTAAAGATTTTGTGTCCAAATTCGAATGCTGCATTATGGATGACGAAACGTTCGTCCTTTCCGACAATTTTCAGTTTCCTGTCCAAGAATTTTACTTTGCCAACGCTAGTAGATATGTCCCATAAAATTTAAAACACAAATTAAATAAAAAATTTCCCCGAAAATTTCTTGTTTGGTGGGCAATTTGCAGTTGAGGTAAAAGAAGCCAAAATTTCGTGACCAGACGCACAATCAACATCGAAATCTTCATCATGGAATGCTTCAAAAGAGACTCCGACAATTTGTAAGAGATCATTAGGTATCTTTCTTTTATTGGCCTGATCTTGTTTCATGTCACTACAGTAAAGCGGCTCTTGAGTGGTACCAGCAAAATAATATTACTTCCGTTCCTAGAGAAGCGAACCCACCCAATCGCCCTGAACTCTTGTCAATCGAGAGATATTGGGTTCTAGTGAAGAGGCAATTAAAGGCAACAAAAGGGAGGACATAACTCATTTTAGACTCAAGTGGTGCGCGTCAAGCCAAAAAATCCACAAAAATATCATCAAAGCACTAATGAGAGGTGATCCAGAGAAAGTGAAAAGTTGTTTTACGCTTCAAAATTAATACTTTTTTTACTATTATTTTCTTCATTTGAATTAAATTTGCGTTAAAAGATATAATCATTTTGAAAATTGAATCAGTGTTTACTAAGATATGTATATTTATTTTTCAATGCACTAATTTTTCATGACGCACTCCTTATGGCCTAGCATGCTGGGCCAAACACATGCCATTCGTACTATTTGTAAGCAGGATAGTTTTAAAATATGCAGCATATCACTTACTTATATTTTTCCAGAATCTTAAGCTTTTTTTCATCAATTGTGGCTATATGCTAAACAGAATCCATACTACTACATAGTTTATGAACTAAGAGCAAATAGTTTGAACTTGGCTTTTATATCAAATCACAAGCATTTCCTTTTGTTGCGCCCATACTTATAAACTCCCTTACCAAATTCATTGCATGTTTATGCAATCAAAAAGTTTGATAAAAGAGCTTAAATCGTGAATCTTTTATCTTGAGTATAAAAATATTGATAAACTTATTTCTGTCTTAATATAATCCAAGCCAATTGAATAAAAATAAAAACCGAATTATAAAATAGGGTACTTCCCTTAATTAATCGTTCCCCGATTTGATTGAAAATTATTTTTTACGAATTATGAGTTTTAGTGGCAGAGCTCGAAAAACCGCTGAAAATTGGTTCAAAATAGTCGCATTTTCATCCAAATCAAAATAATTAATTTATGTCTTTTGATTCTTATAGAACTTCTAATTCTCTGTCAGAATTTTTAAAAAATTTTGAATGTTGTTGAAAATTGGCGGAATTATAGCGCTTTTTATGAAAAAAAAAACAAGGCTGATTTTTTCAAAAACCCCAATGTTTTTTACTGTGGATTTGTATTAATATGAGACAGAAATGACATCAGTTTAATGCTTGTTGAAACACATTTGAGGTCAGGAGATTTTTTTCCACAAAATGAAAATGCCTATTTATTTTTTATCATTGCCATGCCACTCTACGGTACTATTTTCAAAACAAATAACAACAGCAGCATTCCAAATTACTTTCTGCAAATCCTGCTTGCATTCTGCATCCTTTTTTTTCACCGTTTTTTCGTAATAACATCTTATCATAGGAAATATATAAAAACATTGTACGCACATATAGCTTTTTCGCTGACAAAGTCAAGCAAACAAAATATTCAAAACCCAGAGAAGTACAGTCAGCTAAAAAGCTATATCTGCGTACGATATTTTTATAGATTTCCTATAATAAATGTTATCACGAAAATAACGGTGAAAGAAAAGTATGCAGAATGCAAACAGGATTTGCAGAAAGTAATTTGGAATGTTGCTGTTGTTATTTGTTTTGAAAATAGTACCGTAGAGTGGCGTGGCAATGATGAAAAAAAAAATTGACATTTTCATTTTGGGGAAAAAAATCTCCTGAACTGCGGGATGGTATATTCCCTTAATTACTTTGAAAAACAACATATTTAATCGGCAACCAATTCCTCAATTTGAAGTCACTCCGACTGCATGGTTTGAGATGGATTTGGTCCATAATTTTCCTACATTTTATTTGTAGGGTAAATTGGGGTACATTTGACACTGGGGCACATTTGACTTTGCCAATTTTAGTACGAAAGCGACTAAGGCGCCAAAAAGTTTAAATGCTGATAGAAACCTACTTTGACTTAAAAAAACGTTATGAAGTTTGACAATTCTTCTTCAACTCTCTTCGGAGTAACACGTGTTTTTCTGTTTTCGCGATTACTGATGCTGTTTTCGATACCAAGTACGTAAGCGTTTTGTGAATTATGTGTGATTGTTTTTGTAAATTGAGTAATAAAATATGTTTGCATTATGTTTAAGTAATAAGGGGACGTCCATTAATTACGTTAGGTGTTTCTTGGACAATATGTTCAAATTTCGAAATAGCGGAAGACTTCTAGTCAAACGATTCTGATTACAGAATATTAAGAATTGAATTACTCATGTAAATACATGCCATGTCATCCGCAAAAGCTAGAATTTTACTACAGAGGTTTTGGGAAAAAATGGAGATTATGAAGATTAAAAAAAGAATGAGTCCAAGGACTGAACCTTGAGGAACACCAATATTTATATCTGAAAAGTTACTAAATAGATTCTCAATTTTAACCGCTGCCTTCTGCCTGTTAAATATGAATTGAACCAATTATAAATTGGTCCTCTAAAACCGCATTTGTACAGTTTGTCCAAAAGAATTTGGTGGTCAACTGTGTCGAATGCTTTCGTTAAATCAATGAGCAAAGTCGAGCAAATTTTTTTTTGATTTAGGCCAGAGTTTATATGGTTACAGAAATTTAAAAGTGCATCTTCTGTTGTCGAACCTTCTCGAAAGCCAAATTGACATTCACTGAAGAATTTCGATTTATTTAAGAACTTTATCATTTTTTTTATGGCTATTTTAAGGTAAACGCTTTTATCGATAAAATTAATAAAATTATGAAGCGAACCGTGTAGTTTTTGATGCTTTTAAGGTCAAGTGAAGTTTTAAAATATCCTATGATAACTGTTGTTTATGTAATTTGAGTCGCTGAACACGATGAAGTCACTTATTTTTGCAATTATATTAACGGTTTTGTGTTATTCACCATTTTTCATGGATAAAAACCGATACAAAAAAAAATTTTTTTTTTGTGGGCCGAAAAACTAGTGAAAAATAAAATTTTGTGGACTTAAAAAGTATTTTCGACCACAGATCCCACGAAGAAAAAAAAATAAAAAAATGCTTAGATATGTAATGTTATTCATCATTTTCCATGGAAAAGAATTGAAAATTTAAAAAAAAAATTCTTTTGAACTTTAAAACTAGTGAAAAATATTTTAAATTATAATCTTGTTTTATGGATTTTTGAAGAATTTTTGACTACAAAGCTCACCAAAAACCAATAAATAAAAAAACTTTTATATTTGTTGTGTTATTCACCGTTTTTCATAAAAAAAATATTGAAAAAAAATTTAAAAAACTCTTTTGGGCATAAAAACTAATGAAAAATAATTTTTATATATTTTTGTTTTATGGATTTTAAAAGTATTTTTGATTACAAAGTCCACAAAGAAAAGCAAAACAAAAATATAAATTTTTAATGACTTATTCACAATTTTTCCTAGAACGCATTTTATCAATATTATCGGTAAAAGCGTTTACCTTAAAATGGCCACAAAACGAATAGGTGATTAGGTACGATTTTGCGGATCATGTTTTTGGAATCTTCGATCACTAAATAATAATTGTGCATTGTCAGATTTGGTTGACAATTTTTATCGATTTTGATCTTGCTTGAAACGAACCATGTCGGCAAAATTGAAATCTTAAATTGCCATAAAACGAGTAAATGAACAGATCCGATTTAGCGGATTATATATTTGGAAGTTCCGGACACTATATAATAATTGTGCATTGTCAGATTTGGTTGACAATTTTATCGATCTTGATCTTGCTTCAAGCGCACCGTGTATAAGTACGACTATTGAGACCATAATCCGACACAACTTCACTGCCTATTGCAGAAAAAAACTTATTAAAAGAAGACAAGACAATCACCTCATCTACAATTAATTCGCTCATATGATCATTCACGTGTTTTTTATTTAGTAAGTTATTGACTAGTTGCCACTCTCTTTTCACGTTGCCCTGAGCCTTTAGGAGTTCATTGGTGTAAAAATTGTTTTTACAAATGGTGGATTCACTTGCGATTTGTTTACAAAGGTTCTTGTAATTAGCTTTAATATTTTCATTACCAGGGTAATTAACGCTCTTTTTAAATAGTTGCTTTTTCTTTTCAATTTTCTTGACTAACTCCAATGAAATTCACGGCTTTAGCCTCTTTAGTTTGCAATTCTTATTTTGCTTTCTAACATTGCATGCAGTGGCATGGTTTACTAAATCTTCATTGTATAAACTAAATGTAATGGACGGATTTATTTCATTGTAAACACTATCCCAGGATTCATGGAAGAGACGACTATTTAATGCAATGAAGTCGGTTTTTGTGTGAAAAGATTCACTGCGAGATATTTCGTTTATAAGTATTTTTGCATTTTGAAAATAGAGACATGTCATACAATGATCAGAAATATCAAATCGAGCTACAGAGCTACATATTTATATGTTATTAGAGATCACAAAAATGTGATCTATACACGTTTCTGAAGTGACAGTGATTCTTGTTGGTTGATTGATGCATGACTCCAAGCCATACGAAATATTTATCGCCAAACTCAGAGTCTATTAATAAACTCAAATTTATTTCTCCAAGAAAGACAACATTTTCGGTATTATCATCTGACAATAGGGTACTAATATCATTCAAAAATGTTTCAGGTGGTGAGGTATGAAACCTATAAATGCAGTAGAAAGAATAATTTCTATTATTTATTTTGCATTTTATTCTTAAAACATCGGCACTACTTAAGCAAAAAGAACTAAAATCACAGTTACACTCTTTTTTAACAAACACTCCAACACACCCAGATGAATATGCATCGTTGCACTTGGCAAGAAATTAATACCCATACAAATCATATAAAGAAGTTTCTTCTTCAAAGATCCACGTTTCTGATAAGAAGATAAAATCAGGCTTACTAAAAAAAAAGAGTGAATATGTTACCTAATCATAACTTTTTGTGTGAAATTATTTTTTATTGATTCAAATGACATTTGTGGAAATAATCAAAAAACTAGAATGTGGCTACTTTAGCTCGATATGGCTAGCTTTTGCCTTGACTATGGCCTTCAAACGGTCAAAAACGAGTTGCATACTGCACAAATGTGATCTTCCGGTATTTTGGCCCATTCCCGTAAAATGGCTTTCTTATCGCATCCATACTGGAATATTTTTTAGTCCTCACCTTGCTCTTTAAGATGGCTCAGATGGAATAGTCCATCGGATTTGCGACTGGCGAATTTGGCGAAATGAAGTGTGTTACGTGGTTTTTAACCATTTTTGGTTCACACGAGCTTTATGAAATGGTGCTGAGTCTTGTTGGAGCGTTTATGGCCTGCGACTAAAATGTTTGCGTGCCCACGGCTCTAAAGCAGCTTCCAACACATTTTCCCGATAATATGTCGCATTGATTTTGACACCAGACTCGATTAAAAACGATTGGAGAGCGTCCATCTGCGGTCATAGCTGCCCATACCATTACTTGAGATGGGAAATTACTTCGGGTGGCTGTTCGTAGGCTCAAATTCTCGTCGGAGCATTCGGTCAAGTAAACACGATCATTTTGAGAGTTTATGAACTGCTCAATCGGGAAATTTTTCTCATCAGAGAACACAATGTTAGGAAATTGGCCACGTTCGTGCAAGCGTAACGATTCCTTTGCTCTTTCGAGTCAAACTTTTTTTCGCTTTGGTGTAGGATCGTGTGCTTGTAAGGCTTTACCTTGAGCTCATTTTGCAATATGCGTCTGATGCTTCGCTGGGATATTTTCAGTCCTTTGGCCATTTGATTACCACTACGACGTGGATTTCGTTCAAGTCGAAGTTTGGCTGAATATATACGAGATCGACTTATTCTTGTGAAACATTGTTTCCTTCAACGAATTTGATTAAATCAGGATAGCAGTACCTCTTGTATTTTATTAAAAGCTACGAGTTATGAGCCAAATATGAAATATTTATAATTTAGCATACAACAACACAAGTCTCATTAATAATGACATTTTAAGTTTTTTTTGCAGATACATACTTAGATCTTTAATTAAATAAGTGACTTAGATGATATCGGGGAACAAACAAACTAGATGTTTATAAAAATGAAATTTTGCAGTGTACTTGTGGCCACGAAAAAATAGAAATCGGTGAAAAACTTCAAATATTATTTCGTTTACGCAAAGCAAAAAAAATTGATTGTAAAATGACGAAGTTGGGACCGATTGAATGAATAATTCCAAGTCCATATTTTCTTAATAAATTAATTTTTTCGACAATTTGTTGAGTTTAATCTCTATATTTTTTGCTGTTTTAGTCTTATTAGAATAAGTTTGTTTAAAACTTCTGTTTGCTCAGAATGCACCGGTTATTGTGGAAAGAAACTAGGCCGAAAAACTTACATTTCTACTTGTTCGTGGCCACAGAATCAACTATAAGACTTGATTTTTTTTAAAAATCTGGTAATTTTTCAGTAATATATTTTCAATCGCTCATCCTATAAAATAATTCACTCATATTTTAGTTGTCATTTTAATGGCTTTAATTTGGTATCAAAAACGATTAAATTGAGCATTTCTAGCTCAAGATATAAATTTTAAAGTGAAAAGAGGTCGAAAAAATTAGAAAACTACAATATCTCAAAAATTGTACTATAAAAAAATTTTATTTTCTTTTCATCAAAGGAACAAAAACAAAAACTTTTTTTTATTACCACTATACTCAAAAAATTGTCGAAAAAATTAATATATTCAGAAAATGTTGCATTTTATTCATTCATTCAATCATTCCTAACGTTGTCATAAGATCGATTTTCTTTTGGTATATCTTAATTTTTGCGTAAAAGTATCAGCTTTACGAACATGTAGTAAATTTATTTAAATTATTTGTGTTTATTTTATTTTTATTTTTTCGTGGCCAAAGAATCAAATGTAAAATTTGATTTTTTTTAAAATCTTGCCTGTTTTCATCGATATCTTTAACATCGATATCATTTTAATACCTTTAATTTGGTGCCAAGCACAATGAAATTGGACATTCTTAGCTCAAGATATGAATTTTATAGTGAAAGAAGGTCGAAAAAATTAAAAAACCACAATATCTCGAAAACTGTACCATTAAAAAAATTTTTAATTTTATTTCCGAATTCAGCAGGAAAAAGTACATTAGAAAAGTAACTTCTTATCAATGGAACATTTCGAGTGTAAGCTAGTTTTATTCTTTATTTTATTATATTAAAATTTTGATTTTATTATTTGATTTCAACTACAATATATTTTATTTAAATTTTTTATTCATTTTTAAACATTAATTTTTTATTTAACACAAAAACATTTATTATTATGGTTCTTAAATTTATATACATAAACATATTAGGCCTTGTTTTTATTATTTTATTTTCACGGCACGCGTCATATTATTATAGTATATAAAAAAAATTTATGGCACGCAAGCTCTAAAAGGTTCGCCATCACTGTTGTAGGCAGTGTCAAAGTCAAGTATTGGTACTCGGTAGTCGCTTCCCGTGAGGCAGAGTTCCCGCTGCTTATATTGCAAAATAGACCCGTGACCATCAGAGTTTTGAAGCTTGTCGCATTCTTTTAACCTAAGAATCCCTTTTGCCGCTATATTCCTGATGTATAGGTCAATAGGGAGAAGATGCATTATAATCTCCAGGCCCGCCTGAGGTGTCGATCTCACTGCTCAAAAAAAAAAAAAAAGAAAGGTAAATATTTATAAAGTTTTACCACAAAAAGCGTTCGAGCTGGAAAAAATGTCGTAGTGGTGGTGGTTGAGAGAGAGAAAATGAGAGTAAGAAAACAGCTGATCACTTCCCCTCCAAGAAAGAATTTAATTTTTCACACAGACAAATTTCTTGTGGCTAAAAATTGAAGACTGTCAAAATCGTAGGCAACGAGACTAGAAACTCACTTTTGACAAGCGCGGGAAAGAAAATTTCATGTCTCAATTGCATCGGTCCAATACTTGCCTTATAAAATATTTTCAGTACTTAATTTTTTTCACTTGTTGAAAGGTTGTATTAAGAAGGAGCAACATAACGAAAATTTTACATTTTTCTTAAGGCCCTTCATTAAATTTTGTACAGTTGTTTCATCGATTGTACGGTACGATCTTTTCCACTTAAATCTGAAGTCTTATAACTTTTTTACAGTCTTACCACTCTTTCGAAGATCTCTTTTCATTTGAGCCCTATATCTCTCAATTGGGCGAAGCTCTGAGCAGTTGAAAGAATTTGCTTTTTTTAGTACAAAATTGATCTTTTTACTCTGATACCGTGCCATCGTAGCTTTAGAGTAATGAGAGGTTGCTAAATCAGGCCAGAGCATCACTGTACCCTCATCTGTACGAATAAATGGTTGAACACGTTTTTCGAGGCACTCGTCTATATAAACTTTGGAATTGATTGTGCATTGCGTAGCAAAGATGCTGCTTCTGAGGCCACAGGTGCATATGGCCTGCCAAACCATATATTGCTTCGGAAATTTCGAAATTTTTTTTTCTTTGAATTTACAAGGCACATGTCCCTTCTTCGGTTATGTATAATATTCGTGCCCAAGTAGCTGCTTAAAATCTGCTTCAACGTAAGTTTCGTCGTCCATAACGCAGCAATAAATTTTAGTCCTTTCATGCAATTTTCGAGCTCGCATCTAATCCATCAACTGCTCTTCATCAGAAAAGTCTGGTACTTTTTGAACTCTTTTTCTTCAGCTTACTTTTCTCCATTATACTTTGTACAGTAGATTTTGATGTACCTGCTCTAGCCGCCATATCTCGCACTGAGGTGTTGGGATTCTGCCTAAAAGACGATTCACCTTCGCCGCTACCTATGGGACAGAAAATTCTGGTTTTTTGCCTTAATCTTTTTTCGGGAACAGGTAGACCCTTCTTATATTTAGAAATAAACGTAAAGAGAGTTCTATCTGTTGCACCAACTATTTTTGCCATAGCTGAATATTTTAATTCTGGATTTTGCAGGTATGTGGACAAAATCAATTCGCGGACTCTTTCTTGCTTGCTAGATATCTTTGTCGTTAGAAGTGCTATATTCAAGTGTTATACATCATATCAAACGTCACTTTATGTCGAACAAATATTGTGTCTTTTAAGACGTATAAGAATATCAGGTAGAGTATAATCTTAAAAACAAAAACGTAAGTTTTTTCTGTTCTTAGTTATAGTTACCCTACACAGAGGGTATATTCATTTTGTCACTCCGTTAGTAACGCATAAAAGGGGGCGTGGCAGGTATAGAAAACTATATATATTATTGATCAGGGTCACCACCTGAGTCGATATAGCTATGTTGGTCTGTTTTTCTTTGTGTCTGTCTGTCTGTTTTTGTGTCTGTCTGTTGAAATCACGTTTACGGGAAAACTAAGCAAGCAAATTTAAAGGCTCTTAAAAGGGCGTGGCACAGCCCTAAATTTTAACTTTTATAACGCCATAGCTCGTAAGCCGTGCAAGATATTGTGATGAAATTTGGTACAGATCACATATACAGATACAGATCACATATATCTTGAGTTGTGTTTAAAGTGGGCGGAATTTAAAAAGTGGGCGTGTCACTTTTTAACAACTAAAAATTTTGATTTCGTGTAATTCAAAATTGTTCGATATTCATAAAAATTTACAAGCTTCGTCAGTATATTGAAAAATCTCGATGAAAGGCGTGGCACAGCCCACACTATTTATAAACGTTATAACTAGAGAACTAACAACGTAATCGTTATGAAATTTAGTATGCAGATATATTTGCTAAAAGGTATCTTCTTAGGAAAATTTGGCACAATAAAACCGGTGGACGTGGCACCTCCCATATAAGCAAAAAACGTTTAATGCTATAGATAGTGTGCAATGAGAGTAATCTTCATAAAATTCGGTGCATAGATGTCAATTATTATAAGCTATAAAATTAAATAAATTTCGACGGGATTTCAGCAGTGGGCGTGGCACCTCCCATATTATTATAAAGTTGGAAGGGGTATTTTAAGAGAACTATTGCAGCAATTGCCATGAAATTTGATGTAAGTGGTTTACTTGCTATGAGGTATGTCAGCATCTAAAGCGGGCGAAATAGCACCACTGGTCGTGGCACCTCCCATACAAGTAAAATACCTCAATCATACTGAAATTTGGTATAAGAGGTTCGTTGATGGAAAGCTATTTCTGGATCAAAATCAGTCTCGATTGTAACATTTGTTTGGAAAAAACTTTCAGTGCAATGTAGGGTATGTGAGTTTCGACCTGGCCGAAGATAATATCTGTGTATTATGCGATATCAAATATTATATCTCTTGTATGAAAGTTTGTATGAAAAGTCTTAAGTGAAATGACGTATCTACATTTTTAAAGCTATAAATACTAAGGAAAATGGCAGTATCTCATGAAAAGGGTATAAACACAATGAATTTCGATATTTTGCTTTAATCATAAATAAATAACCTTAAAATGATATTTAAATTGCCATAAATAAATTGAAAAACCCGTAGAGAATGTAAGAAGAGAATGTAAACAGTATTTACAAAACATCAAATATCTCGAAACGCATTTTTTTTAGATACGCACATTTCGCTTCTGATGGCAATATATGTAGAGCTTGAGCGAAAAAATATTACATGCCGAAAAGAACCAAAATTACAAAGGGAAACAAAATATGGATAAAAACGGAAAACAATATTCCATCCCATCTCCCATCATTGATCGACAGAGTTAAATTCGGGAAACAAACTATTCAGAAGACTCCTCAAAACTCGTTTCATAAGCAAATTTTCAAAAGCAAATGATAAATACACGTGAGTCCATCTTTATTTAATAGAGAGCAATAAATATTTATTTGAGTCAAACATATTTCATTTGGAGCTTATAGTAGCAAATCTTATTTGAAAAGTTAATATGGACGATAAACTGTCCTCTGATTGGTGAGAAATTCACTAACCAATTTGCTAGCAAGGCGTCAAGCAATTATTAACGAAATGTTATTTTCTCTACTGTCAGACTTGCTGCACATTTTCAAACAAAACTCTTTCGTATAACGGTTTGGCAGATGTGAAGCGAACTTGCACTGCTTGTTGGGTTACTACAAACTATTTTTCAGTATTCGGGCGAATGCCTTTTGCAGTTAATAAAAGCACTATTGACTGTCACGATGTGACATAAGCTTCTATCTGACTGAATATGTACGCTTAAAAATTATATCGCATATTGGGTAAAATTTGCCAAGCGTATCAGGTTAAAATGTTTTGTGCTCCGATCTTATTCAAATTTTGGTTATTTGTAGTTCTAGTAGCGATCAATTACATTCCGGTTGGATTTTGCTCCAACATTATTAGTTTTTAAAATACAGAGGTGTAAAATTGGTAATTTTCGTAATTTTATATACGGACGTCTATTTTTTGAAAATTCTGTACTTGGATTTCATTTGTAAATTAGGAATTGTAATGAATGATTCTAATAGACCTTTTCATGATCTTTATTAAAAAAAATACTTTGTTGCAAAAAAATTTTTTTTTTTGATTGTTTTTGTCTTTTTTGAAAATACATACATATAGAAATTTGTTGGTAAAATTTAAAAGGGAACTTTATTGTTCAAAAGATGTATTTCGAATGAAAGATTTTACAAGTCATTTCTTAAACCATAAACAATGTTTTGAAAGTATTGAAATATTAAATTGGTACACATGTAAAGATGCGTTCTGAAAATTATGTAATTAATTTAAAGAACAATGTAAACTAATAATAGTTGGATAACAATAGCAAAGTAAAATGTGAATACACTACATACATATACACATTTTAATATTTTTTTAATAAGGCTTACATGAAACCTGGATCTATTAGCTTTCAGAATATCAAGAATTAAAAATGGGATAAAAATGGTTTTTGCGAGTTTTTGAACGTTGAAAGTGCGCGCGTGCCACGCTCTGCCCAGATACTGCACTATTGTACCCGCTAAACGTTGCATTGTCAGTTTTATTTTAAAACCGTTATTCATCTCTATATATACTAGAGACCCTACTCCACCTCCCACCAAAATATCGTGTCGATATACGCAACACTGACGTTGCAGTAGAACTAAAAGTCTCATGTCGTACCCGAGCATAAAAAATTCGGATCAGCTTATCATGTGTGATTTCCTTTGAGAAAAGATAGAAATTGTACTCCAAACAGAGGTAATCACTTATTGTCTTCAGCAATGCTGTTGGTCTTGATGGGGTCCATAATCCGTACTTAGCTTCGAAGTGACCTCTGCTTTTCTTTTAATTTTAGAGGTCTAAGGTCCTTCGAAGGTCGCCCAGACAAAATCAATATATGAAAAAGGATAACCAATACTGCACTAATGCCGTCGAAAAGTTAGCCGAAATTTTGTCCAATACGCGCAGATATGGTTTATATTTTTAAAAGCTCTTAAAATTTATTTATGAAACAAGCTCCTCTACCTAGGGATCGGCTAAATAATTACGGAGCTACGCATTTTTGAAACTGTGACAATCGGACCCAAACCCTTATTCACCAAAATATTAAATTTAATTTTTTGTGTTTCAGGGAAAGCAGCATACCAAAGAACACGAGACCAGTGATACTGCTTAGCGAGATGTATTAGATTAGTTCAAGATAAATGTCTCGTACATCAACCTTAAAAGTTAAATAAGATTTTTCAAGTGTCTAATTTAGATCATAAAATAACTCCACGAAAATATTTTTTTTACCACCCTTCTTAAAGCGGAAAATCGTTTAAACTTTAAAGTCTACTTTTTTCAGTGTAAGTTAAAAAAACTAATATTCCTAATAAAAGAGATACAAATAAGTAAGTTGTTTACATACTAAGCAGACTGATATCGTTAATTAATTGTTGACTTCATAAAATAAATCCAGACGATTTAATTTAATAGAAGTCATTTCGTAGCCGAATTGTTTTTCTTCTGCTAGGAGACTGTGAACAAACACATAGCTCATTGTTCTATTATTTTTTTTTTGGAATTATGTAACACGCATACTGAACAAACAACACAACTATTGCGAGCACTAACAGTAACGCCTTTCGGAGGTTGCAAATGCGGATGTTGATGGCAGGAAATTGGCAGTCAAGTAAACGCTGACATTTCCTTTACTCAACCTCTAACCAATTGGGGTGACTCTTATCCCTTGCATGTGACCACCGATTAGCACGTGGCGTTTTCAGCCACGTGGCTTGACAACTCAAATCAAAAGGGAACCAGCTCAACGAGAAGGTCTTTGCAACATGTTGTGATCAGATAAACGTTACCAATCGCATTTTTTTTCGGTGGCATTAGAGGAAGATTTGCAATCATTAAACAAAATGGGCGTGAAAATTGTGGATGAACCAGAAATTAAGATATACTTGCCAGTGGGTAAGTGAAAGGTTTCCTGGGCGTATTAAATAAATCTGGCTTCATAATCACAGCACGCGCTCTTATATGGATACTTGCTCATTTGTTTGATTTTCCCAAGGATTAGCGAGCTTGTACTACTCCGGAACCTTTAGGAAAAACATAATTTTACATACGTTTTTATCAATGCCTCGTTTTTGAAATTGAGCTTCCGGTCTTAAGGCGAACAATTGCCCATCATGTTGCGTTTGTCAACATTAATTTATCGTAAATTGATTTACTTGATTTAAACGGTACAGAAGAAAAGTCGATATGTACTCTCTTGTGTATGTAGCGTTATAAATTAACATATTGAACTCTATGTATGTAGATAATACAACAGGCTTTTTATAAAAAAAATAATCGTTTAGGTGTTTAAAAGAGAAACTAACATATTGATGACGATGATTTTTTTTTCTTTTTTGAATTTAAATTTTGTTTAATGTTAACTTTCTTTTAATTTCATGTACCATAGACATTCAAATCTCATGACAAACACATTCGTGCGATAAGAATTGATGCTATGCTATGTAAATAATTTAGTGATTTCAAAGGACGGACTTATATCTCACTGGAAGGTAGAGGTGGACTGTTGGTGGTTTCCGAAAAATATTCTTTCCAACGGAATGGCTGGTGATCTAAAGTGGTTAATAAGGAGGAGCGCGACGGTGTTCCTTATTTGTAGATCGGTCTGTTAAGGGACACCGTTTTTGGTTTTTCTCCAATAACTTGAAAACTGTAAAAGATATCGCAAAATTTGTAACATTTTTGAAATCAACATTGCAAAGTTAATGCAAATTGATACCCATTTTGAAAAAAAGATCTTAACCACATCCCAACTTTGTATAAGAGGTAGGCGTGTCCGTGAACTGATTTTATTCATATGCACAAGTTTTTTTTTTTCACCTTAAAAACATACAGTGGCACCAACGAATAATCGGACAAAGCTTTAATTTTTTAAAAATTATATGAAAAATTACGAATCAATTGGAACTTCAAAAAAATTGGAAATCCATTCAATTCATCCTTAATCCTCTTTTCATACAACAACAAAAATTTAAAAAAACCTAACCATACATTTTTTAGAAATTATAAAAAATGAATAACTCAC
This sequence comes from Meiosimyza platycephala, assembly GCA_963662105.1. Taxonomy (NCBI): domain Eukaryota; kingdom Metazoa; phylum Arthropoda; class Insecta; order Diptera; family Lauxaniidae; genus Meiosimyza; species Meiosimyza platycephala. The sequence continues at coordinate 62,452,699 of OY759211.1, read as the reverse complement.
TTTTACTTTCTCAAAGAATAATCGGACAACTTACCAAGAAGTGAAAAAATTGCCGATATTTTTTTCTATAAAGATTTTCTTTGAGAATTTTGTTTTACGTTATGATACTTTGCACCTATTAGTTACAGTACCAGGAGACCGACCACTGTTCGGTTTTTCGTTTTGAGGTTGAAAAAATCGAAAAAATATGGAATTTGTTGAAAAAAGTTGACTTATATTGAATAAGTTGAAATATTTAAAAAACATTGAAAAGAGTTGAAAAGCCAAAAATAAAAATTAGGAAAGTTGTAAGAGGTTGAAAAACGTCAATAAAGAATAAAAAAGTAGTATGGGCAATGTTGAAATGGGTTGAAAAGGCGAAAAATGTTGGGAAAGTCGGAAAAAAATGGAAAAGAAAAAGTTGAGAGAAGTTGAAGCGTGAAAGTGAAAAGTGTTGAAAAAGTTGAAAGAGGTTGAAAATCTCCAAAAAAGTTGAAAATCTCGAAAAAAGTTGAACGATGTTGAAAAGGTCAAGAAAAGTTAAATGAAGTTGACAAAGCCGGAAAAATATGGAAAATGTTGACAAAAATTAAAAGATGTTGTAAAATGTTGAAACAGTTGAAAGAAGCTGAATAACTCAGAAAAAGTTGAAATAGGTTGAAAAAGTCCAAAAAAGCTGAATGACGTTCAAAAAGTCGGAAAAATATAGAAAATGTTGAAAAAAGTTGAAAAAGGTTGAAAAATGTTGAAACAGTTAAAAGAAGTTGAATAATTCGAAAAAAGTTGAATGAGGTTAAAAAAGTCGAAAAAATGTGAATAAGGTTGACAGAGACGGAAAATGTTGAAAAAAGTAGAAAGAGGTTGAAAATGTTGAAACGGTTGAAAGAAGTTGAATAATTCGAAACAAGTGGAATAAGGTTGAAAAAGTCGAAGAAAGTTGAATAAGGTCGAAAAATGTTGAATCAGTCGAAAAAATTAAATGAGATTGAAAAAAGTTGAAAGAGTTTGAAAAACTCGAAAAAAGTTGAATATCTCTAAAAAAATTTAATGAGGTCGAAAAAAGTTGAATGAGTCTGACAAAGTCGGAAAAATATGGAAAATATTGAAAGCAGTTGAAAGAGGTTCAAAAATGTTGAAACGGTTGAAAAAAGTTGAATAACTCTAAAAAAGTTGAATGAGGTTCAAAAAGTCAAAAAAGTTGAATAAGGTTGACAAAGTCGGAAAATGTTGAAAAAAGTTGAAAGAGGTTGAAAAATGTTGAAACAAATTAAAGAAGTTGAATAACTCTAAAACAGTTGAATGACGTTCAAAAAGTCGGAAAAATATGGAAAATGTTGAAAAAAGTTGAAAGAGGTTGAAAAATGTTGAAACAGTTGAAAGAAGTTGAATGAGATTAAAAAAGTCGAAAAAGGGTGAATAAGGTTGACAAAGGTGGAAAATGTTGAAAAAAGTTGAAAGAGGTTGAATGTTGAAACTGTTGAAAAAAGTTGAATAACTCTAAAAAAGTTGAATGAGGTTCAATAAGTGAAAAAAATTGAATAAGGTTGACAAAGTCGGAAAATGTTGAGAAAAGTTGAAAGAGGTTGAAAAATGTTGAAACAAATGAAAGAAATTGAATAATTCTAAAAAAGTTGAATGACGTTCAAAAAGTCGAAGAAAGTTGAATATTGGTAAAAAAGTCGAAAAAATTGTATGAGGTTGAATAAAGTTGAAAGAGGTTGAAAATCTCGAAATAAGTTGAATATCTCTAAAAAAAATTGAATGAGGTCGAAAAAAGTTGAATGAGTTTGACAAAGTCGGAAAAATATTTAAAATGTTGAAAGTCCCGTCGAAGTCCATTAAATTTCAGAGTTTTTACTAACCGACATATGTATCTATACTAAATTTTAAAAAGATAACTCTCATAGCACACTAAATATAACACAAAACGTGCTTTGTTTGTATGGGAGGTGCCACGCCCACAGAATCAATCCCGTCGAAATCCAATTAATTTTAAAGCTTATAGTAACCGACACCTCCATACCAAATTTCATTAGGATTACTCTTATAGTTCACCAAATATTGCACAAAACGTTTTTGTTTGCATGGGAGATGCCACGCCCACTAACAAAATAGTGTCGAACTCCATATAATTTCAAAGCGTATAGTAACCGACATCTCTATACAAAATTTTATTAGGATTACTCTTATAGTTCACCAAATATTACACAAAATGTTTTTTGCTTATATGGGAGGTGCCACGCCCACTGAAGCAATCCCGTAGAAATACATTTAGTTTCAAAGCTTATAGTAACCGACACTTCCTCACTAAATTTTAAGAAGATTACTCTCATAGCACCCTAAATATAACATTTAACGCTTTTTTCTTGTATGGGAGGTACCACGCCCACATGTACTATTGCGCCCATTTTTGGTTAAAAAATACCTTATAGCAAGTATACCTACCATGCTAAATTTCATATCGACTGCATTGTTAGTTTTCCTATTATAACGTTTATAAATATTGTGGGCTGTGCCACGCCCTTCAACGAGTTTTGCCAGTATAGTGACATAGCATGTTATGATGACTGCTTTTAGTGGTATTATCTATAAAATTTTTATGAAAATCGTCAGTGCCGTTTTTGAGTAATATGGAATCAAAATTTTCAATTATTGAAAAGTGACACGCCCTTTTTTCTGATTCCGCCCACTTTTGGCAAAATTTAAGACATTTATCTGCATCTGTGTACCAAATGTTATTACAATATCTTGAATGGTTTTCGAGATATGACGTTATGAAAATAAAAGTTTAGGGCTGTGCCACGCCCTTCCAGGAGTCTTTGATAAGTTAAAACCCAGCCCAATCCTAATTTTGTTTAAATATGTACCTAACCCCCAAAATTCATCAAAATCGCTGCGCTCGTTTTGGAAATAAAGTCTGAAAATATAAATATATATACATATATATATATATATAAATACATACAATTATTGCTCGTTTAATAATAGTAGATTCAGTGTTAGAAATTATATTAATTACAACGCGTATTATCAGCAGTAGCTCCAAAAGGAAAGAAAGCATGCCAGCTTATATAAAATTACATGGAGAGGGAAAACTGTCCACGAAATTGGTGAATTAGTCGGAAATAGTCATTCGACTGTCCACGAAATCATAAAAAGGTACCGTGAAGACTTAAGATTGGCTTGCAAGTTCAAAGATGGGCAGGGAAAAATATAGAAGATTAATAGATTAGAACAAAGCATTTTAAACGAAATTAAAAAATATCCTTTCAAAACTGCAAAAAAAACCAAATATCTCTGAATAATAGGCTTGGAAATGATGTTTAGCGTTTCTTTAGCCCTATCCACTGTCTCTTCTACGAAGCAAATTTCGCAGATTTAGTACGTTAGACACTGCTCTAGGTTAGTAGCTACTTTTGGAGCTGATACATACGTCTGCATTTTTCTGGACCTCTACTTCGATAAAACGTTCCCAACGTGATTTTAATGCTTTTTTATGCTAACTAAATATATGTATGTACTGTGTTTCTAAACTTTTTTGTGTTGTTATAAGACTTAAAAAATTTAAATTTTGTCTCAGGAATGCGTATGTTCATATTTAGTTAAGTTTTTGGCGCAAAATTGCAAAATACAAAATAACACTGTGTGCAGCGAAATTCAACGAACATCGACAGATTTTGCTGACTAAGTGATGCCTTCTCGTGCTTCTGCTTAAATGCGAAAACCAAAGGTCGATGATCAGTATATATGGTAAACTTGCGTTCTTCGAGTTGAGGACGAAAATTATAGTTAGCAAGTAGTCAACTCTTTGTCGTAGATGTACTAGTCGACTTTTCAATATAGCCTAGAATCAGGAACTGTGTGAAATCGACTAATTCTTGTTTAGATAGGTTGAAAGCGTTTGTAGGAAATTGGGTTTATGAAACTATACGTTTGGCATCTTTCTTGGTTTCGCCTCTATGAAAATTGTTGAGAATCGATTGATGCATGGCACCTCTAAATTTACTGTCATCCAATGTCCTAGAAAATTCAACTCAGGAACACTAAAAAACACATTTTGCTGGACTTGAGTATGAGTATACTGAACTTCTTGAAGCACTCGAAAAGTATCTTGAGGTGTGAAAGATGTTTGTCTATTGTCCTCGAAGCAACACAAACACGATGTTGACGAAAAGAAAATCAAAGCCACTGCAATCGTTATCGATGAATCTCTGGAAGCTTTGCGCAGAATTACAAAGTCAGAATGGCATTCGGAAAAATTTGAAAAGACCAAATGGTGTTATAACTGCAGTTTTGGGCACATCAGTTAGGAAAACTAGGATCGGCTAGAATACCTTCCTCAAGTCAAGCTTTGAAAATATGGTGTATACATGTAAATGTATGTTTTTCAAGGCGTGGTAGTCATTACATTCATGACCTCCAATCATCATTTGGTGTTACGACCATATGCAGTGGATTCGCACAGCAACTGTCAAAATAACGAATAGGTAATACCTTTGTCAAACATGCACTGATACTCAGCTCGCACAGCCTTCAGTTTTGTTTGGCTCATCCTTCTCGGTTTTACAGAAACTGGTGGACCCACCCACCGCATACCTGGATTAAATAAAAAGTTGTCCGCATCACGCATGATAATTTCTGGATACTTTTTAAGTCAGAGATAATATTCTGAATCGCCAGAGCTTTTCTTAATACCATGATACCATGAGAAATTTCTTGAATAACAGAGCCTGCAGCTTGCAAATATGTAGTTCCGCGCTTCTGTAAATCTGCCAAGATATGAAAGTGCCAAACTTATGAACAAAGTCGGCAGAGACGGTTGAATTGTTGCTTTGTATCAGCTCAGAAAAAAATATTGCTGTTGAATTTGAAAATGCTTGTCGGCTTCAGATATCTTATAGCGCTAGTTCACAAAATATCTATACTTACCAGACCACAGAACTTCATACTCTGAAGAGAGTGTGACGGCTTCTCGTCCGTACCAGAGCTGTGCCTCTGATGTTACAGCCATCGAACGAATGATGCGTTGTTTTAGAGTCTCATACTTACCACTTCCTGGAGGAGACAATATGATGTCCTTCACCATGTATAATAAAGACTGATCCAAATTTGTCACAAGCTATTTAAATTTCGTTGAATCTTACATGATGCCTGATACATATACGGAACCTTGCCATAACTGGGATGAACCAAACTACAGGCTCTTCTTTCCAGAAACGCTTTGGTATTCGCGCAGGAATATCCTTAGAACCCTTACCTTGTTCTACTACTTAGAAATCGTTCCGACAATGAAAAACGGTACCGCGGAAGACATAGCACCAAAAATTAAAGAAGGGAAAAGTGCCATTGCATATATTCACAATATACGAAAGTCATACTGCGTGTACTTAAATCTAATATTCAATCCCATGTATCCCATGTACACTTACGAGACAAATACAAATTTTTAAAAATTCTTGCCGGTGCCGAATATTAAGGATATGGTGACCCTGCATCTGCTTCAATTACAAACTTCATTAAGATGCTATCTCATTTGAAGTTAATAACAGACGTTGTAAAGGGTATGCCACACGATCAAGAAATACGTCAGAGAACCTCTCAATCAGCTTTCAATTTTCTTCAGACCCTACGCTTCTAACGGAGTCATAGGATAGTAATAGTAGTTTATTACACAAAATTTTTTTGCCATTCACGGCGTATTTTCAATTGACTGATTAATGCACTTATAGTTTGATAAACATTTTAATTACTTTCAAGTGCTTGAGCTTCACAAAGTTAGCTGTTGCTGACAGTTCAAAAAGGTCCTCATATATTGCTCATGCATTGTCATTTAAGTACAAAATAATTTAAAAATACTGCGATATATACATACATACCATGAGTTAGTACATTTATCATTTGATAACTTTGCACTGGACAGCATCTAGGAATTCGCAAAAAAAGTATAACAAAAAAAGTTTGCACTTCATATGTGTGTGTCTAAAAGACCTTTGTCTCTAAATTTTAAAATGATGCAAACAACTTTTTATTCGTATTGTATGTTTTATCCTAACTATAAAGAAAGGTATCAAAATGCTCTCAATGGCTATATATAATTAATTTTCGGTTAAATTTTATGTCTTACCCTCAGCAAATTTTTGTGGGTAAAATCAAGTTACAGTGAGAAGGAATTGAGTACCAGATTATGGCACAGTGTAGGATATTTCCCAGGAGGGTTACCTTTTGGCCTTTTAATGTGTCCATACATATTTACACTTTTAAAAGCTTCGACCGACAAACAAAAACAAAAGGGTGAGTTGATGCACCCAAATGACTTGAAATTTTAAATGATGCCAACTAGTTAGTGTTTTTAGACAGACCAAATGAGAAACACCCATTCTTTTCCGATGCTTCTAGTTGTCTTTATAATTTTTTGTAAAGGCAATTTAAATGTATTTTAAAGTACGTTCACTACATACAATAACATATACATACATACTCGTACACACAGATATTTATCCTTGTGGGTTTTGTCGTTCTAAATTTTGGTTGGTTGGTTAAACCACCTTTGGTACTGAAAGACATAACGATGCATATAAATTTGATTATTATTAAGTAAGACACATTACCACGAATATCTCATGGCTCATGTCGACATGTTTATATGAATGTACATAAACAGTGTTGTATTACAGCCAGGACCGGCGAAAGGGGCGGGCACCCACTTTCATGGGGCGCCCAATTGAAAAAATTCAAAATTTGCATTTCACATTATATTATTGATAATCACATGTTTTTACGATTTAAATGCTACTTATACTCTAAATCAACGCATTGAAAATTTGTGCGGCTTTAATGTCCTCCACATATTCACGAAATGTGTTACGAAACTTTTAGGACCAGTAAATATTAATATTATGAGCTCTCTTTGCACCAGCATTCTGCTATCATGGACCTGCAAATATTAAACCTGTTTGAAACAAAAAAAAAAAATTAATCACCCTAAAATGAATGCTTGTAGACTCCGATTCAAAGAATGTTAGGCCTGGTAATTTAGAAAAATGAAGATATCTTAGTTTGTAAATAGGATTATGATATGCATTTTACAGTACTCTGATAAAATGAAAAAGATGAATGAAAACTCATGTTACATGGATAAGGCGTTAAAAAAAGGCGATGATTTAGCAATTTTAAAAGAGCAAATCGGTATTTTCCCATTTTTTGCAGGTTTATTTTCAAAAAAAAATAAGATGAAGAAATCTAACCATGGATTCGAATTCCTCGCCCGAAAGTAGCCCGAAAACCACTCCTATTTTGTAGGAGAATTCAATAACCCCTGTAACTTGCAATCAATTTGTTTTTTTCAAAAGGCGGCTCTAATTCAGTATTCTATGTTATTGAAAATACTGTGAGAAGCTTTGTCTACACATGTAACGCTATAGATATCCGCTGACACATCTTATAAAAACAAAAAAAAATTGTTTTTGTACCGCTTTCATACCTATACAAATACATATATTATCACTAAGGGGAGGATAGGGATTTTATGACAGATCACGCGTGAGTTGTGTCAAACTGTTATGATATTTTTGTTCAGTATTATTTGACATTTCATTGTGGAAGACTTACGTCAGGACAATATGTTCTTGTAAATTGTGGAAATTTACTAAATGGAGCTATACATTTAAAAGAAATTACATTTAAAAAATAAATGTAAAGAATGATTATTTCTGTGGACATTTGACAAAAAAATCTCTTTCAATCTACGGTAATAATTCAATACAGCATAAACTCTTTGCTTCAACACAAGGCTTATGTGTTGAACAGAATTGGGACGGGGTCGGAAAAGCGGCAACGGAAATCCGCTGTCAAAAAAAAGTTAGAATTAAATCTAAATGGGCGGGAATCCGTCGGTAGGTTACCAGTCGTACGCCGCAATTCTGTTCAATTTCATACCTTCAAGTGTGTTATAATTTTTGACAGCGGAATTCGGTTGCCGCTTTTCTGATTCCGTCCCAATTCTGTTCAACGCATCACTCTATATTGAATTATTACCGTAGATCGAAAGAGGTTGTTTTGTCAAATGTCCACAGATTTTGTATGATAACTAGGAATATCCGACAAAATTTAATTGTTTTATTTTTGAATAAAGTATCTCTAAGTGAACCATCCTAAGCAATTATATGTTAGCGCGCATCTCAAAATGCACGCAACTTTAATAAAAATGGTTTAGTAGTAATTTTTGACTGTTTTTTTTATTATATAAATGGGGCGCCGCTTCGAACTTTGCCTAAGGCACCGGAATCCCTAGCGCCAGCCCTGATTACACCCACACTAGAAAGGAAGAGATGGGTTAATTTATAAATACACTTGATTTAGGGTTAATATTTTAAAATATTTAAAATGTCCTTTTTAGCAGTAAGGCAACGTGAGGAGATATGAGAATGTGCATGGATTATGTAGGTGTGAGAACATGTGTGTTTTAGGTAAAGTACAATGATGTACTTGGTCGTGGCTTTAAAATTAGGTAACAATGTCTTAAAAAGGTTATCTTGCGGTAATGTCTGGGTCGCTAGGTTGTTCCTCATTTAATATAAATTTAATGAGAAGGTGTCGTAAGTGACACTCAAAGCTTTAAAATTGTGTGAAATATGAAAATAATTTATAACTTACTCATGTTTGTTTTTATTTCTGTTATCTTATATCACAAAAAAAAAAAACTGCACATGGGTATTGTTATGTAGGTAGTATATGTATGTTGAATTACATAACATTTTCTTTCTACGAGTGCCGGTGTTGGATTGTTATGTAATTAACATTACATGACTTAACTTTTATTAAAAGCACTACTTTGTCTCAATGATCCTTACTTCACGGAAAAAACTATACTGTCAAAAGTCATCGGATTTAACTTATATAATTACAATTTTATCCTGTCTAGCCGGGATAGTAAGAAAGAGCATCTTAATGTTAAGTTAGTTTTTTAATTCTAAGTATGTATGCAAACCTCAAACACCCAGACAACTACATGCATTACCTAATAGATTGCAAAATATTTGTTTCCTGTTAAAAAATGAAAAGTTAGGTATCTTATTTTATTTTAGAAAACGCTTGGCTGCTACATGTTCTCATAAATATAGAAAAAACAGTCAAAACTGTCAACCGACGGTAACGCCAGTCTCAATGCGTCTTAAAACCACATTATATTGAAAGCAAACTTGCAGAAATATCGAAAAAGTAAATAAATTCCCAATAATAATGGCTTATGGTAAATTCAGTGGCATTTTGCCAAGGATCCAAAGTGCAGAACGATTTTCTTTATTGCCTAATGCATTCTCAATTGACACCCAACAAATGTTTGTGCAAACTACCTATGTATGGATGTGTGTACGTGCATGTATTTGTAAGCAAATGTAGTCACATATAAGAGTATGAATGTACATTTATGTTTGTGTGAGTAGATAACCCGTTACCAGAAAACTGGCAAATTGAATTTGAAACCACTTTGGCGTTATATTTATTCGTTGACTACACGTTTATTTGTTTTTGGTTTCGCTCGCATTCCATTGTCAATTCACCGACTCAGCAGGCGACGTAAGGCGTGTCAATCAAAGTCGTTAATGTGCTCCTCGTGAACCTCTTTGAACCTGTGTCACCCCGCTGTACACTGCCTTTCAGCGCTTTTCGTTGCAATTTTTGCTTTTATCTGTCTGACTGTCATTTACTTGTCACGTACATAGTTAGTTATTTTAGTGTACGAATAAGGGGGAATTACCTTCACAAAGCAGGTTGGATTTAGCTTAAAGTGAAGGTATTTAAAGCGTTTGAGTTTTGTGTAAATATGTTTTACGTTATAGGCTTTTCTCAATAGAGGACAGATGCTGATGAATTTTCTCTGTTGCTAGGCCTAAAAGTGTACTTAAGTGCAATCCAATCACAAGGATCGAAATGACAACTAATACTTTTGATCTTCGCAGGAAAGCACTATTAGCCTTTGTCTTCATCTTGTAGCTTCCGAAAACATCACATAACAATTGAAATAATAAAACTTATGAGCTTATTATAAATAGTGCACAGCGATATTTCTCGACGTTGAACAGCAGTTTGATATAGCATGGCACCAAGTAGCGTGCCTAGGGGGGGGGGGGTCAGCGACAAAATGGTCGTGATATAAGTATCTCGTTTACCTTTTTTTTATAAGGTAAATGTGAGAACGTTGCTATTGATGAGCAAATATTAGCATGCCGTGGTCGTTTCTCAGTCCATCAGTATATTCAAAAAGCAGTTAGATTGTCGAAGAGTAGGGAAACAGAGAACTTTACCATTTTAGAATCTGTATTAAACAGGTTTTGTACTTACGGTTTAATTGTAAATCGCATCTCACAGCATGACAGCATTATGCAAAAAAATTGTTAAAAACGACCTTCATTTGTGGATGTGGTACCAACGTGACTGGCCAAAGATCGCATTTTTTCGAAAATATGAGAAAGACCGACTCTCTCGAAAACAGTGCGACTTTTACTAAACATGATATTACTTTTTCTGACCCGCCTTGGGGTCGCCCTTCTGCTGTTAGAAGGTTATCCAATATTTATGGGACATCCTGTATGTTTTATAATAAGTAAATGTAGGCTAAGTTTGTTGGTCTTAAAATAGATTTTTAATGAACACCATAAGGTGTTCATTACTTGTGCAAAAATGCTGCCCGCCATACAGGATGCATTATAAAAAATAGATAAGAAACACACCGTTGATGAGCTTTGCAGGAAAAAAAACATTTTGTTGTCCACTCTTTTATAATTGCGGTCGGTGGGAATATAACAACCCGTTGGAGCAACAAAAATTCTTACAGACTAGAAAAACAATATGCATAAATATATAAACAATGTGGTAATACTTAAAAGTAATTATTTAATAAAGCCTTCATGGCATTTTTAGAAATTGAAAAATCTAAATTACAACTTAACTTTAACCTATTAAATAATTTTAAAGCACAAAAGATACGGGCATTGGAAGCATAATTAGTGCGCAAGGTGTTCAAATGAAAAGATGCACAATATCTAAGTCATCTAGGGGGGACATTAAAATGAATCAGCTTCAATAAGGAAGGGCAGTCAACCGATCCTGAAATAATATCAAAAACGAATAGAAGTAATAAAATTGTTCTTCTGTTCTCCAACGTTTTTAAGCCAATAACTTGGCAACGAGCACTATATACAGGGAGAATTCCTTGAAAATTAATAGACCGTAGGGAAAATCTTGTAAAGGATTTTTGTACCCTTTCAATACTAGTTACATGGGTTTGATAAAAAGGGTTCCAGATCTGAGGTGCATATTTTAGCCTAGATCGGACAAGACTAGTATATGTATAATACCTTAAGAGTATAGGGGTCCTTAAAGGAGGAACCATTACGTTTTACAATAGATAGCATAGCATAAAATTTAGGAATAATATAGTCAAGGTGAGAGCGAAAAGAAAAATTTACATCAAATACAACTCCTAAGCCTTTGAATTCACGAACAGACAAAAGTGGTAAATTAGAGATACAGTATGAAGAAGGAATAAGAGTTACGGATTTAGAAAAGGACATAAAAACACATTTTTTAAAATTGAGAAAAAGATGATTATTTCGACACCAATGAAATAATTTATCAACTTCGCTTTGTAAAAGCAAAACATCAGTTAAGTTTTTGATTTTTAAATAGATTTTAAGATCATCAGCATATAGGAGACAATTACAGTGGACAAACAAAGAAGTTATGTCATTAATAAAAATTACAAACAACAATGGGCCCAAAATGCTGCCTTGTGGTACACCCGAAGTAGCGTAAAAAGGGTAGGACGTAACATTATCAAAGGCTACAGCACACTGACGATGTTGTAAATATGATTTTAGCCAACTTAAAAAGGTGGAATGAAATGGAAGTAAATGCAATTTATGAATTAAGAGCAAATGAGGAAATTTTTCAAAGGCTTTAGGAGAATAAAATTTTTGACTGCAAAATAGGCTTTATTTTTAACAACTGGGTCTATAATTCTCAATATTACTTTTGGATTCAGATTTATGAATAGGAGTAATTAGCGTCATTTTCCAGGAATTAAGAAAAATACCCGATTTTAAAGAATTGTTAAAAATTAATATTAAAGGGTAGGATAGATACTGGGCACAGCTTTTGCAAAAGAATGAGCAAAGACCATCAGAATCAATCGAAGTTGATTGTTTTAGATCACGAAGACCATTTAAAATATCATCCTCTGTCAAAGAAAGTGATCCAAAGTTTACAGCAGTAACGACATTTCCAAAGACAGAAGGAATACAACTATAAGGTGGATCATAGCTAGACTTGAAAAAGTCGGCGAAAAGATTTGCCGTAGAAGCAGCGTTATCAGAAAATTTTTCACCCAAACACATTGATGAAGGTATATTGGAACATCCTTTTTTGGACTTGACAAAACTCCAAAAAGCCTTAGGATTTGACTTTATGGAGGCTTCGAATTTCAAAATGTATTGCGTATACAGGTATTTGTCAAGAAAGTTAAACTCTCTAACATAATGTCTATATGTTTTTCACAAAAACGTGGTTACAGTTGGTATTCAGAAATTTTTTATCCGTTTACATATAGTTGGAGTTGTTGACGATTGTATCTAGTAATTGCTTTTAGCAATTTTCTAACGAAACCTGTATTGCATCATATCTTTTTCTCTAATTTCGTCTTACTCTGTAGTTAAGGCTTTTTTCGACGTTACAGACACCAACGTTTGGACACCAATATACAGAGAGTGGAACGTTTCTAGTTTCTTTTCAGAGAACCGTGGCTATGTCAACTCCATTAGTATTTCCAACAAACTCTACTGCATTACCTATATCTTGTTTTTTCAGCTCTGCATGTGTATCACAATTATGTATTACAATTGGGTGTTCTGTTCGCTCGAAAATAAACGAAATTGGTGCACTGCTTTTAATTTACACATTTGCTTAACATATAACCGAGCATTTTTTTTGGAATAGAGCTGAAGCGTTCATTCAAAGTATGAACAACTTTCCTAATACGAAACAGTGGATCGTACCCAGGCTCACCTTTTTCAAATGCCTTTGCATTGCCAGAAGCTTTTTGCAGTGCAATGCATTTGGTATGTGTCTAAGTCCAAATACAGTCCAGTGTGTCTCTATGTTTGGATGTCAAAAAATTGACATGAACACCCGAAAGCCAATGTATCTTTGAATATGCACTACATCAGTTATGACTTGCGCATTTATGTCTTTTAAGTTCGCTTCTCGATTATTTCCTTCAACAATTAAATCGATGAGTTGAACAGTAAAAAATAGCTAAAAGAACTCCATCGGTGCCTGGAGTTTTTCACGGCATGAGGTAGCTCAGAAATTCCACGAAACGTGCATCCGCATGGACAATTGCCGAATTTTTTTCGATAACATCCAAGTTTTAACCAGAAAGTTCATCCGCTGATGTTATTACCTGTAAGCCTGTAGACTATACTGTCTGTAACGGTCCTACCCCGAAGAAATGCTAACGCAGTCCCAGGGTAGGAGGCCTGGAGGTCTGAAAAGAGGTTGTGGGTTTTAGTGAATTGACACACTCTGAAGCTATGACGGTAGCTTTAGGTTAGTGAATCGCATGGTCATTGCAGTGCATTTCCACGAAAAAAAAAAACTGTCTGTAACGGTGATCGCGCTCTTTTTGGTGGTGTGAAAACTCTTTTGGGGACAGGTGGAGTTGAATTTGATGGAAACGGTTGTTGCAACTGTTTCGTTTGGTCGGGTTGATGCCTTTAATAATTTTGGCCGATCCTAAAGTCCAAAGTTGTTGATTGTTAGTCTTCCTCAGTTGTTATCTGTTCGACAACATAATCTGGGTTGGCAAAATTTTTGCCATCATCCTTGTACTCAGCCTCTTTATCAGACAAAGAAGTTGAGTGCATCAGTTGCTCAACTTCTTCATCTGTCATTCAAAACAGATGAAATTTGTTATGTTTTTCTCCTTCTGTAAGCTCTTACGGACTTTTGGCATTATACTTTCTTTCTTTTTGTTGATAGCGCTCTTTCATTTTCTGAACCACCAACACAAATACATTTTCAATGAAATGATGAAATGAAATGAAAGAAAAAAATATTATATACATTAGGGTGATTCAAATTTTTTTATTTTTATTTCAAACAGGTTTAATAGTACCAGGTATAGAAAATTTTATGCTCTTTCGGATGGGCTAGGTCTCACTTCTGTAAGATTTTTTTTTCACGAGATATAAAGACAATTATCTAGTAAGCCATTTCTTCCCATACAAATCGTATGGAAAACAAAAAGCTCGATGAGCCACCAGTAAATATTAATAATATTAGCTCAGATTCCACCAGAATTCTTCTTTCGTGTACCTGCTACTATTAAACCTATTGAAAAAAAAAATAAAAATTTGAATCACCCTAATATACATAGGTGAAGGCGGGGCAAAGCGGTACACGGGGCAAAGCGGTACAAAGGGTATATTTATCCTTGCATTATAACGCCTTCTAATGTAATTATAAAGAAATTGTTTTTGAGTAGTGCTCTTGTAACTGCCAGGTTATAGCGACATTTCGACCTTCCGTTTTAGAGATCCACGAAGTTCATCAAAATGAGTGGTAAGAGTAATACTTTCAAATTCCGCAACCAGATTTGGAAAACCAATTTTATTCGCGATGTAAAATAACCTCAAATATAGCCAAAAACCGTGTTTTTTGCACTTTTAGGTTAGAATATTTCGAAACTCTGACGTATAGGAGAAATTCTGAGCTCAGATTCGGGTTCAGCGCATCAACGTCCTTCGGGTACGATAGGTCTGGTCTCTGGTTTGAAAATTTGTCAGCCTGTGTTGTAAGTACTTTTCTTACAAAAATAAACAAAATTTGTTTCTTTGATTTTTCACAGTTTTACATTGAATTTTTAAAACAATTTGTTATATGAAATTCCTTCCCTGTGGAGTGGAGAGTATCCTTGAATTTTGGCGAACCTGAAAAAATGTTTAAGGGTACATATTGGTACTTATATGATATGGTTCCTATGCATTTCCTATGTTTAACACCTGTGCAGACGCCATTTTGTTTTTTTTTGCATCTAAAAAAATTTGAAATTGCGCGCATCAGATAACATTTTCAGCAAATAAAAGTTTTAAGAAAATAACAGCTAGTGTGTTTTAAAAATTAAAATGTTATGAGACCTTCATTTTTAATACAAAAACGAGTAGCGCGACCTCTAAAAATTTTTTGTTTCCTCTAAAAAAAATAGGATCCTCATTTCAAACCATAAGGAACCTACGATTTCGAGAAGGCGGTTGAAAACTAAAAAAAGGAATTTCTGGACCACCCTAGAGTGCAGCCGATGTAAGATTCGAGGATTTTCGACTTAAGTAAATTCATTTCATATGAATAATTTAAAAAATATTGTAGTATATATTAATGACATTCATTTTTATTGACAACGATTTGTTTATGTTGATAAATTTTGGTTTCGCGAGTCTGTATGTTTACATAGGTCATGGCGGCAGAGTGGTATTGCACTTCGTATACCGTTTTACCCCACCCGTGTGGCAAAGCGGTATAAACGTACTTTCTTTTTGCATAGTAATAAGAAACATATTCTGTTAAGAAAATATTGAGCCTTACTACCTTAATTCAATATAGATCGAACTAATAACTTACATGTCTAATTATGCGAAAATTTTTTCTTTTTTAGGCATTAGGCATACCACTTTTCCCCACCTTCCCTTACATACCACAAAGATTGGCGACTTAATTTATTTCGTTTATTTCAAAAATTTCAGTCTATGAAAACAATTCTTACAGACCATAGATAAATATATAACAACATAATGTATATTATACATATGTATTAACATAAGAATAGAAATTTGAAAATAATTTATTCATTGTATTAAACATGTAATTCAAATTATGAATAGACCAATTCCACCTCAAACCATGCAGTCGGAGTGAGTTCAAATTGCGGAATTGGTTGCCGATTAAATATGTTGTTTTTCAAAGTATTAAGGGAATATACCGTCCCCAGATTTGATTGAAAATTATTTTTTACGAAGTTATGACCATATAAAGTTTTAGTGTCAGAGCTTGAAAAACCGCTGAAAATTGAATCAAAATAGTCGCATTTTCATCCAAATCAAAATAATTAATTTTTGTCTTTTGATTCTAATAGAACTTCTGATTCTTTGTCAGAATCTTTAAGAAATTTTGAAAGTTGTTGAAAATTGGCGGAATTATAACGCTTTTTATGAAAAAAATAAGGCTGATTTTCTCAAAAACCCCAATGTTTTTTACGCTTAAAATTTTACTGTGGATTTGTTTTAATATGAGAGAGAAATGACATGAGTTTAATGCTTGTTAAAACAGATTTGAGGTCTGGAGATTTTTTTCCCCAAAATGAAAATGTCAATTTTTTTTTTCATCATTGCCAAGCCACTCCACGGTACTATTTTCAAAGCGAATAACAACAGCAACATTCCAAATTACTTTCTGCAAATCCTGCTTGCATTATGCATACTTGTTTTCACCGTTATTTTCGTAATAACATTTTATTATGAGAAATATATAAAGACATTGTAAGCACATATAGCTTTTTCGCTGACAAAGTCAAGCAAACAAAACATTCAAAACCCACAGAAGTACAGTCAGTGAAATAGCTACACTCACAGTAAAAATAGGAAATTACTATATAGTAATTTCCTATATTTAATATACAGATTTCCTATATTTAATATAGTAATTTCCATGCGATGTGTAAAAATTATTTTCACTATAAAAAGTGTGTAAGTCAATTACACATTTTGACCGTGAATTCTCATATGAAATTGTGTAAAGAAACACATATAAGGTGTTTTTGACTACAAATTACGTGTAAAAATACACGTATAATGTGTTAATTAACTGGGGATCTGTGTAAAAGCACATATAAAGTGTAAAAACGCTGAAATAGTTTCCATTGCATCTTTTTACATATCTACTTATAAGGTAATTATCTTCACAAATTGTCAATATTGTTGCTATATGCCCATAGAAAATATTGGCACATTATGAAGCTAACTCAGTTATAAGTACATATGAAAAAAGTTATAAGTACAATGTAAATTAAACTTAGAAATACATATACTACATGAATACATTTTTTATATAATTTATTAACTTTTAATTGAGGAGCGTCGAAACAAAAACCCTTAAATGACATTTTCACTTTTTTTTTGTCAATGATGTCAATTGGTTATTTCCCTACATATCTTTCTCTATCGTCAACGTATCCTTGTCGAAAATTGACAAGTCCGCTCCAAATCCTTCTGCAAAATACCCGGATCTGAACATAAACCTATAAATCCTTAGCATCTTTCATTGTTGACTCTTTTGATTCTGTCAAAAACTGTCATATCCATAGATGTGTAGTGCAGCACATGATTTAACTATTAAGGTTTAACATGGAGAAATGCAAGTCAATATCTACACCATTAGATATAAATCAAAAACTTTCTAAAGAGCTTTGCCCAAGAGACAAGTGGCAAGACCAGATTTAGCATTTCCGGTTGGTGCATTATCTAAATATAACTACAATCCAAGAGAAACTCACTGGGTAGCAGTTAAGAGAATGTTTCGGTATTTAAAAGGGACAAGTCATTAAAAATAGGAGTACACAAGAGACACTAGTGGTGAAATAGAAGGATTCAGTGATGCAGACTGGGCTAGAGATACAGATGAGCGAAAATCAACAACTGGGTATGTTTTCAAGAATCAAGGAGGAAGATTTTCATGGAACTCCAAGAAGCAACCAACGGTTGCACTTTCAACTGCCGAAACCGAGTATGTACATACATTAGAGGTATTCACCGTTGTTCGAGAAAAAATAAAAACTGTTCGATTGGTCTCCAAAATGGTTTAATTTATGCCAATTGATATAGAAGCTAAAAATATGGAATATAAATCCGATCCGAAATCAGCAACCCGGCCCTCAAGCCACCCAAAGTTGAAAAAAGTGGTTTTTGGTTAAAAAATATTTCTTTTATTAAAATCAAAAATTTAACCTTGAAAGCATAACTAAATTAATTGAATTATATATTTATGTTATTTTTCATTGAAATACCTTTCATCCAAATCGGTTCATAGGTAACAACACAGTAATATTCTTTCTTTTGTTAATAGTGATAATAATGCAATTAAATGGGTAATAATGAAATATAATTTAGAAAGAAATTTGTATATGTAGATAAAAAATTAAATAAAGTTAGAAGTAAAAAGAACAATACTAAATTAAGTAATCTAAACTAAATAAAATGAAAAGTAGGTGAATTCGGCAGATATTTCTCATTCCGAAACATTCAGAAGATCAGATGTTCGCTAAGTAGGATAATCTTTTATGTATTGTTCGATACTACCTGTAAACTTCCACAGATATTCGAGCCTTGTATATAAGTTTCAATCGAAAGCCATTGAGTTGGATAAGTCCAGTGAAAGGCAAAAACAATAAAAAAATCGTAATGTTTTCTAGTAACGAAATCGGACAGCGATTTTGATTGAAAATCTTGCAAAGCATCTTCAGTGATTTCGATCCAAGTGCTGCCGACCGATTGTCGGCTTAAATTTTCGACCATTTTCAACAATTG
This sequence comes from Meiosimyza platycephala, assembly GCA_963662105.1. NCBI lineage: Eukaryota > Metazoa > Arthropoda > Insecta > Diptera > Lauxaniidae > Meiosimyza > Meiosimyza platycephala. Next base: position 62,434,091 of record OY759211.1, on the reverse strand, counting down.
CCTCCATCAGATACCACAGGTTTTTTATTAAAGAAGATTTGAAGATTTTGATTTTCCAAATTCAGATTCGAAAACGCAACGTTTCAATATCTCATAAACGTGGTGACGGCACGCCAGAGATAATAATTCGTGTCCGATCATGTCCTGAAGAACTTTGCAAGTACCAGTACATATACGGACCAGTGTTCGATGCTGTGGTATCGAAACCGATGGCCTGGACTTTATCGGCCAAGTCCCATTCTTTAAGTGTTTCGAACACAGCTTTCGTCACCGATTCTCCTTTTCTATTCGGAATACTTGGAACGCCAAGAAGTTTTGCATCCCCGAACCAGATTCTACTGCAATGACAGTAAGACGTTCCATTTTACTTAATTTTGATAAAGATGAATTCCGAAATCATCTTCCCGTCCCAGTGTATTGCCAAACCACTAGTTTTCAGCAACTACAAGTAATAGTAAAAACAAAAACAAGTTACATATCTAATCCCGATCCGAAAAGGGACATTCGCCGATAGTGATATTTTATCGAAATAAGATCAAGTCAAGCAATATTATTATTCAGTAAATTAAATAAAACTAATAACTTTTATATGAATTCGAGTCTTTTCACTTGAATTTCAAAATATATTAGAAGAAATTAAGAGATAAAATATCAATATGAGGTCATCTATGAATCACTTCCGAAGTATTATAGCTTGTTGGAAACATATTTTGACATTTGATATTTGATAAATAATTGAATTCATTTAGTTAAGTTTAAAAGAATTAATTTTAATAAAAAAAATACTTTTTTTCGACCAGAATATTAGCCTTTTTACAATTTGAGTGGCTTGAGGGCCGGGTTCCTGATATCGGATCAGCTTCATATTCAATATTTATAAGTTCTGGGTCAATTGACATAGATTAAGCCCAAAAAAACTGTTATCGGAATTTTGAGTACCTCTAATGTACATGGCTTTGGTTGCATCTTTGCAAGAAGCATTATGGTTTACAGCGCTATTGAATGATTGGAAACTACCTAATCTACCGATATATCGTACAGTGATTTATCAAAAACCGATATATCCAGTTGGTTTGGTCAAAAACCGATATGTCCATTTTGTTTTTTTTTTATATCTCAAAAAGTACCATGCACTCAAATGCAGAATTTAGGTTTCTAAACCGTGATTTCAACATCAATAAATTGATAGATTTTGTTCAATTCCAAATTAGAAAACCATGAACTTAGACATATTTTTTCAATTTCTCACAAAAAACACTAATGTGATTTATCGGTTTTTGTTCCGACGCTCCTCAATTAAACAATTGACACGTGCGTTTTAAATGAGAATTTTCTGCAACTAAGCCAGATCACTGTAGGTCGTAACTGTTCGTAACAATGTTCGTGGTAAGATTCGTAGCACACACTTTTCCGTGTAAAATTCTCACTTTTAATATGTAAAAAAAAAAATTATGCGTGTGAATTTACACTCCCAGTTCTGTAAACTACACGTTATACAGTGGTCGGCATATATATTTTGACAAATATGTGCGTTTTAGTGTTCTTTCTGCAATGGCTAACTTTCAATTCTAACGCTACTATATACTTTTGGTATCAGGTTCAATTAAATAAAACTTTTTATTTTTGATTAATAAATTTTCGTAGTTTATATTTTGAAGATTTTTTTAATAATGAAGTTTTTTTTAATTTTCTTACAATTAAAACAAAATTTTCAATTCTTAAAATTTTCAATAATAACTTAAACATTATTATACCTAAGTTGTTTTTATGTATAGTGTCTCTTGTGTGTTGTTGTTTATTTATGTTGGTGTTAAGTCACCACATTATTCCCCCTCCTCCCTTTCTGAAATTTTGTAGTGTTGGCTAGTAAATTGAAGTGTACTCTTTTGGTAGAATGGTTTGGAAGGTAGAGTGTTTGTGTATTTTCTTTATTTAGAAAAGCTGGTTTAAGTCTGTCTATGTTGATTGTAGTTGTAGTATTGTTTTTTATTATTTTAAAGAATTTTGGTGATTTTTCGATGACTCTGAATGGTCCATCGTATGGGTATTGTAATGAGTGTCGTATTGTATCGTTTCGTACAAAAACGAATTTGCAGTCTTTTAATGTTTGTGGAACATGTTGTTGGAATTTTGTGTTATGATGTGAAATTTTTGATTGTATGTTGCTTATGTTTTCTTTAAGTTTGGACAAAGTCTCTAATGGTTTGAATGGTTCTATTTTCTGAACTGTTAGTTGTTGTGGTAGTCTGAGTGTTTGACCAAAAACCATTTCAGCTGGTGATGTTTTAATGTCTTCTTTAACAGCTGATCTGAGACCTAATAGAATTAGGGGAAGTTCCGAATACCAGTTTTTCTGATTATTAGAGGCTATTAAGGAAGCTTTAAGTGTTCTGTGGAATCTTTCTATTATTCCGTTTGCTTGTGGGTGATATGCTGAAGTTGTGATGTGGTGAGTACCAAGTGTTTTTATAAATTGTTTAAATGTATGAGAGGTGAACTGAGGTCCTCGATCAGAAGTGATCTCGAGTGGAACTCCGAAACGTGAAATGAATTCTCTGTTGAAGGTTTCAACAATTGTGGTGGTATCAGTATCTTTTATTGGGTATACTTCGGGCCAACGTGTATTTCTGTCTATGGCAGTGAGTAGATATCTATAATTATTTGATATTGGTAAAGGACCGACCAGATCGATGTGGATATGTTCAAATCGACCGTGTGGGATATGTATTTTATAAGGTAATGTTTTTGTGTGTCTGTGTACTTTTGCTCGTTGACAGTTAACACATTCCTGGGACCATTTGTTGATTTGTGAATTCATGTAGGGCCAGAAGTATCGTTGTGTTATCAGTCGTCTGGTAGCTCTAGTTCCGGGATGAGAAATGTTGTGTATTTGTTCGAATATTTTTTAACGAAGTGTTTGTGGTATGTATGGACGGGTATCTTTTGTCGAGTGTTCACACCAAATTTTTATGTTAAGGAATGGAATATCGATTTGTTCAAATTTGTATATGTTTTTGTTCATTATGTCGTTTAGTTCTGAATCGTTTGTTTGTTCGATGTGTAATTGTTTTAGATTGAGGTCTGGTGTTTTTAGTTCTTCTACCTCGTATCTCGATAGAGCATCTGCAACAGTGTTCTCTGTACCTTTAATGTGTAGTATTGTGTTGGTAAACTGTGCGATGTATTCTAGGTGACGTGTTTGTCTTGGACTACGTTCTGTTTTCGAGTTAAGTGCGTTAATTAGTGGTTTGTGATCGGTGTATACTGTGAATGTGTTGCCTTCTAAATGGTGTCTAAAATGTTTAATGGTTATGTATATGGCGAGTAGTTCACGATCGAATGTGCTGTATTTTGATTCAGTGGGTGAAAGTTTTTTAGAAAAGAATGCTAGTGGTTCTAATTTGTTATTGTGTTCTTGTTGCAGGACTCCACCGACTGCTGTGTTAGATGCATCTACAGCAATTGATAGTTTCGCTTTACTGTTAACATGGTTAAGCAGTGTTTGCTTAGCGAAGCTATCTTTTATTGAAGCAAATGCATTTGTAGTGTCTTTTGTCCATTGTAATTGTTTGTTTTTGGTTTTTGATGCGTTGGTTACCATTTGATATATTGGTCCTAGTGTGTGTGCAAGTTTAGGAATGCACCTGTGGTAGTTGTTGGTCATACCGATAAACTTTTGCATGTGTTTGACTGTGGTTGGTTGTGGATAGTCTTGAATGCACTGTATTCGTTCTGTGGATGGTTGTATACCTTGTTTTGAAATGTTGTAACTTAGGAATGTTATGTTATCGACTCCGAAAACGCATTTATTTGGTTTGATGTTGAGTCCGTAGTTATTGAGCCGTGTGAAAACTTGTGTAAGATGTTGTAAATGTTGTTCTTCTGTTTCGCTGGCAATAAGAATGTCGTCTAAGTATACGAAAATGAAGTCTAACCCGTTTAGAACTTCATTTATGAATCTTTGGAATGTTTGCGCTGAGTTCCTTAAGCCGAAGGGCATTCGGAGGAACTCGAACATTCCGAAAGGTGTAGTTATTGCTGTTTTATGAATGTCTTCAGGAGCCATTGGTATTTGGTGATAGGCTCGTATTAGATCTAATTTTGAGTAAATGGTTGTGTTGTGTAAGTTTATTGAAAAATCGTGTATGTGTGGTAATGGGTAGCGGTCCGGTATAGTTATTGTGTTAAGTCTTCTGTAATCTCCGCATGGTCTCCAGTCGTTTGCTTCACGTTTAGGAACTAAGTGTAATGGAGATGCTGTCATGGAGTTAGACGGTCTGCATATGCCAGCTTTGACTAAGTAGTCAAATTCTTGTTTGGCTATTTTCATTTTTGGTAGATCTAGTCGTCGAGGTTTGTTGTAAGGTAATTGTCCTTGTGTTGTAACATGGTGTACTGTTTTGTGTTTGATTGGTGCAGTATAATCTGGTTCTGTTGTGAGTGCTGAGAATTTTTTGAGTAACTGAGTGTATTTGTTGTTGATTGAGAATAATTTTGGTAATAGTGTTTCTGTGTACGCTGAAATGGCGTTTATGGATAGTTTAGTCAGTGGATCAATGAGACGTTTGTGTTTTAAGTCGATGAGTTATCCGTATTTTGTTAAAAAATCTGCGCCTAAAATTGGTTTCGAAATGTCCGCAATTAAAAAGGTAAATGGTAAGTCACGTCTTAGTTTTAGATTTAGTATTAGTAACTTTTTACCGTAAGGTGCCATTGGCGGCTGTCAAAATAATGTCGGACTTTTGTTTGTGATTTTTGAATTTGGATGATGGGAGTACAGAAACTTCTGCTCCACTATCAACGAGAAATTTTAAGTTGTTTGTGTTGTCGGGAATGAAAAGACGACGTGTAAGTGTTGTGAGACTTCCGTCATCAGTCGTCGCGATGATGGAGTCTTTTAGTTTAATGCATTGTGTTGGACGAATGAACATGATTGTTCACATCGTCTGGCGTTTTTACCAAATTTATAATGGTATTGACATAAAGGGATTGGGGAATATTGATAAGAGTTGTTTTGGAAGTTATATTTGTTTCTAGAGAAACCTCTAGATCGAGAGTTTGAACGTTGGTATGATCTGTTGGTATGTTCTGATTTAATTGATTCTACTTCTAATGTTAATTTGTTGACTTTATCCAGAAGTTGTGAGTTTGTTTGTGTTAATGATTGTATTGCTATTGTTAAATCATTTTGTGTGTGGTTTGGTAAATTTGGACTTTTGTGTATTTCGGAAATTTCGTTTTCGGAAATAATTTCCCATAATCTATCTGCTAATTTCAGGAGTTCATTCAATTCGTCATTATTTGCACTCGTCAAAGCAATTTTTAGGTTCTTCGGTAATTTTCTGATCCATAATTTTCGTAGAAATTCTGGATCTACCGAAGAACCTGCTAAGAGAAGTAGCGATCTGTAGAACTGAGATGGTTTTAGGTCACCAATCTCAGTGTCAGAAAATAATTTATAGAGACGCTTGTTTTCACTTAAAGAGTGTCGTTCAATAAGTACTTGTTTTAGTCCTTCATACAGATTATCCATTGGAGGTTTCTGTATGAAGTCTAAAACTGTAATTATTACGTCTTGTGGAAGTGCAGTAATTAAGTATTCGTATTTTGTTTTGTCTGTTGTGATGTTTTTTGTTTTGAATTGCATATCCGCTTGTATAAACCATGCTTCTGGACAATTGGTCCAGAATTGTGGTAACTTAACCGAAGTGGCATTGATTTCCAAGGGAGTATCGAAGGGGTTGTGTAGTGTGTCTCTGTCTCCATGGTGAGAGGAGTGGTTGGAATGGGTTGTGGTTTGTCCAGAGTGAGGGGGTGTACGACTTAAACTCATTGTAGTGTGAGGAGGGGTTGGTTGTTGTGATGATTTTATTTGAAAATGTATGTGTAAATTTTTAATATGTATTTAACAATATTGTGTACCTATGTGAAGTGTAGTGCCTACGAGATGCAAACGATAAGTTTCTTCCCTCCCTATCGTTTGGCATTCGTTTTAATAAACTAAATACTTATTCTGTTGTTGCTGCTGTCCTCCGGTACCGATTGTGGTTGTTGTTGATCAGAAGGAGTTGTTTGAACTTGTATGAATTGTAGTTGCTGTTGTTGCTGTATTTGTTGTTGCACTCGTATTATTTTGTTGTATTTGAGTTCGCTGTGTCTGTTCTCCAGTTCATTTCTTGCGGCGATAGCAGCTGTCGTGTAAAGCTGTGCGTATATGTATTATTGAGATGATGACTTGATGCGGTCTTGGTATATTCAAATAACGCTTAAAAGTAAAGCAGCTAAGAGTGCACGTTGTTTCAATAATTTTTGTTATAAATTTGTATAAGCGCTGTTATTTCTAATGAGTGAAACTTAATTGTTTGTAAGGGACTTCGCCAAAGCACGATTTTTTATGTTCTGCACCTTATTCTTCTTTATTGGTTTTGAAAAAGCCTGGTGGGATCGCCAATATTGATGCTAAATAGGTTCTTTGTATTTTCAATTCTTAAAATTTTAACTTAAACATTATTATACCTAAGTTGTTTTTATGTATAGTGTCTCTTGTGTGTTGTTGTTTATTTATGTTGGTGTTAAGTCACCAGTTGCTACCAAACCAAAAAAGCTTAACGCTCAAATCTGTTTGGTATAATTAACGATTTACGTGCGTTCAATCAATAACAAAAGAGTACTCGGACCTGTACGTGCGATAAATATGTGATTCTGATAAGCTCAAGCAAACTCTTCTCCAAACAGCCTTGTCCGTCAAAAGGTTAAGCATTGGCACAGGCCAGGCACGCTCATTAGCAATATTTTTGAATCAGGCTGTACTGAACGGTCCTATGTCAACCTGGCGTATTCCTACTGGAGTAGGCGAAACTATGTAGTTTAACCAAAGCAAGATTTGCCAAACGAGTAAGTCATACAAACTAAGTCTTCTATAATAATGTTAATAAGAAAATAAAGCTGCTGCGTTAAGATGTACCACTTAGGCCAAAAAAAAAGTATCATTAGCATTCGTCACTATTAATTCGTTGAAATATCAATTTGTTTTTTTTTTCCTGACATTTTATCGGTTATTTTCCTTTTATTATACGAAAAAGGTGTTCTCATATTTTATTCTTTTAAGGAAATTTTTCACTGCATTGTAAGAAGTGTTTCTTTTATTATTTATTGTGTTTTTTGCCCATTGCAAGCTGTCATATTTTATACATCTGTTATCTGTTTTTTTTTAACCCAAACTACAATTTCTCATAAATCAAGTTATTTTAACAACATTTTAACAGTTTTTTGTCTTAACAAGTTATCACTGTGCTTATTACAGGGTTTTGCTTCATACGCACGTCCTTTTATGGCGGCACAGGCGTGTTTGACAACCAATCGATTGCATCGAATCGATCGATCGGTTTCAGCACAAAAAAACTTCCAGCCTAGACGACATTCGGCATTCTTTAGTCGATAGTTTCTGGAGCGTTAATTATGCTGAACACGTGTTGCGTGTAACCTCACAACTACGCTACGATAAAAATTCAATGTATAATCAAAAGCATATTACCACAAGTCCACGCACCTTGTGGAATTTAAGTTTATGAAGTGAACTTTTACGGTACGGGAAGATACGAGTAAGAATTCAAGTTCTACATCATCTTTATAAGATCAAAGTGCACAAACTTCCACTTAATTTAACTTAAGTTCATTTTTTTAATTGATATAATTAAGGTTTGCATTTTTAACCATACACAAAAATTGGCTGGTAACAGGGTCAGCGAGAGAGTTTTGAGCCAGGGTAAGAAAAATGGCATGTCATTTGAGTAATGCGCATGGAGGCGCACTCCCCGCAAATCCAAGCTTTCCAAACAATAAAGTTCTTTACTTCATAACGAGGCTATGCCATTGTTCGCCAATATCGTTTGATGAAAAAAAGTATACGCAATTTTCTTCTTTATTTATTAAGCCTTTCTTGATTTTAAAAATGATCTGCGCTATGTCCGTGATTTTTGCAAAATTAGTCTGTTTTATACGAAAAAAAAAATTTCCGAAATTTTTTGAGTTACTTCTAGGGTCCGAACGAAGGCTTCGGCTTCGGCCACCTTCGGCCTAAAAATCGCACATTCGGCCTACCTTCGGCTTGGTTTGGCCGAAGCCGAAGGTTTGCAAATGAATGCAATTTCGAAGTAAAATTCCCCAATTTGAAACAGACGAAATATGCAAAAGTGAAATAATTTGGAATAGAAAGTTTTTTAAACAAAGATAGCTCAGAATTTGATATTGTAAAGTTAATGTAAACGACATTAGTTGTGAAGTTAAAGCAATAAGCACTACAAATATTGAAAATAATCTTTGGGAATCTCATAACACAACGGCCATGCAGCCAAATTCCACATGTTGAGTTTCAAGTTTTAAGACAGAGGTTGAGATGTACATTAAAGAATCTTTTATTATGAGGAATAGAGATATTTTTAGCTATTGGCATTCAAGTTCATTTTTGAAACAGAAAAAAATAACACATAAGTTTCTATCTATTTCTATTTAGCGCTGCAGGTCAGCTTTATACTGACTAACGTTCAAATTTGCGTGGCGGAAACGTTGATAAACTTTTATTTTTAGTTTACAATAAAAAATTATTTAACTTTGGATACTAAAGTTTGTACCTTCATTTTTTATTATCATTATAAACTAATATTGTTTATTATAACCATATAATTCATTTACGTAAGTTTTTATTTATAAAATGCTAAACCTTCGGCTTCGGCTCCTTATCAGAGGAGATTTATAGAAAAATGTCAGAACTGTACACGCAAAAGTACTGTGACCAGCGAAGCCGGTGTTGGACAAAATATTAACAAATTTCATATAATGAAATGTCACGTTGACTTTGTTCTGGCAAAAACTCAGCAATTTTTAATTACTGCGCAGGTGAAAGTTTTTCATTCAAAGTCCCGCGATTTTTAATAAAAATTCCAGGCAACGTAGCTGGCAAAATAATTCATATGTCTTCGACAAAGTGTGTATTTAGAAGTGGAAATAAAAATTTCTATTTTAACAAGTTTCACAAAAAACATTTATGTACATAGGGGAAGGCGGGGCAAAGTGGTATTCGGGGCAAATCAGCACAAAGGGTATATTTATCCTTGCACTACAACGCTACCTAATGTAATTATAAAGAATTTGTGTTAGAGTAGTGCTCATGTAACTGCTAGAGAGAGCCACGAGGTTCATCAACAAAACTAAAATGTATAGCTATAGTACTTAAATAAAAAATTATTAGAGTATCTAAACATCTGCATTATGTAGTATTTAAATGCAATAAAATAAAACAAAAACCGATTCTTTTCTAATATACATAGGGAATATGATTTCGTCAAAAATTTAAACTTTTTTATTTTTCTTATATGAAATTCTAAAGTTTTGTTATGGCTCGATACCATTGACACTGGAAACTTGGTGAGATTTAAAGTCCAATTCGATTGCTATTATTTAAGAAAGAAAAAAAATTGTGCATTAAATTACGCCATACAGCGAACAATAACGTGAAATTAAATAACAAATTACGCATATGACCAAATTTTATACAAATTAACGCTTTGACAAAGAGCAATAAACTAACGAAATACAAAAAACATACTCTTGCACAAACCCTTTTCATGATCAAGGGGGGTGACAACAGCAACAAAAATAAATTCGGGTGAAAAAGTAATAAATTACAGGAACTAGGGAAACAACTGTTCAACACATACCAGAGAAATAATAAAACGGCAGAATTTTCTATACAAACAAATTCATTTCTATCTTATTGTTCGAGTATATGTCTACATATGGATAAGTTTACAGGAAACTCTCAGAAAAGAGAACTCTTAAGAGTTTCCATTTGGGTCAAAGGTTTATCTCAAAAAACGAAACTCAGAAATATATTTGGAAAAAACCAATCCCAAAATAAAAAACTTTAAAAAATTTTTGACAATCTAAAACCAAAGGCATCTTTACACGTAATTTTGTGATTGCGTTACAGCGTTATATTGCTAAAATAAAATAAACAGCCTGCTAATTTTTAGCATTTTTAACTTTGATATTACCTCAACCCTAATGTTTGCTATTCTTGTTAAATATTTATGATTATATTCAGAATTCACCTCGCTAAAACCTGATTCGCAGTGGAGCCGTAAATGTTTTTCGTGTGCTTAAGTCCTATCAAGCTTACAGATACTTCTCCTTGGACTTGCTCCAACTGAAAAAGTCGATTATTTGGACCGTTTTGCTTCATAAGATAATTTTGGAAAGAAATTTTAATAGCTTTAATTTTTTTACTTCGATAAACATCACTTGATTAATAATAAACATGTAAGTGCTTAAATGACACTTACAAATCAGTTACATGGAAGATATTAATGACAATAAAATAGGTGTTTTCCACTTGAAAAAAATCCTACTGATTTGAAATTATATCCCGTGCCCCCTCTCCCAATCCAATTCCAGTTTACAAACACTGCTTATGCTTTCAAATTCACAGAAAAAAAAGATTCGCTCAAATCAAACAATTCCGGGTCCGATTTCAACGAATGTTGGGTATGATTTTCAGTCAGCGAATCAGTGTCGCTGATTTGATGATGATGATTTGTTGAAACTTAAAATAAATTAGTTGATTTCAAAACAATATTTGTCAATTTTCCTAAAGTTTTTGTTGAAATTTAGAATAATTCGTTAACTTCAAAAAAACATTTGTTGATTTTCCTAAAGTTTTTGTTGAAACTTAGAATAAATTCGCATAAAAAATTTTTCTATTTTGATTTTTTACTTCCCTCTCTCTATTTCTTTTTTTTCTCTATTTCCTCTCTATTTTCTTATTTGTTGGTACTTATTTGTCAGTCATTCTTATTTTAATTGTAATACGTTTTTTTAAAACTTCAGAAAAATTAACTTTTCTTATCTGTCACCCGATCAGAGAATTGAACCTGTGATCTCAGCGCCATGCCACTGTTCAAAGATGCTCATCTCAGCCACCGACAGCATTTTTAAGACATACTAAAATGATATCGTTAAACTGCATAACAAGCATTGTCTAATCAGGGAAATTCTCGGTTCAAATCCCGGCGACGACATAATTTTTTTTATTTTTTAATTTAAAAGTGTTTAAAAAAAAAAAGTTTTTTAAACACCTTTGAATAAAAAAAATTAAAAAAATAAAAATAGAATTATGTCGTCGCCGGGATTTGAACCGAAGCTTCCCTGATCAGACAATGGAAGTTTTTTATTTGCAATATCAGTGAAACATTTAGCTGATTAAGCTAAAATAATTTGTTGTAAAATCAGATAATTTGAATTTTCAAAATCAAAGAACAAAGGGTTTTGATTTTGCAAATTTTTTCTTTGATTCAAAGAAATGAATTGTTGAATTCCACAAATTTTAATCAACGAATTGCAATTCGTTGATTTTACCAATCTTGTTTTTTCTGTGTTTGTGCTTTTAAATTTCTTCCTTTTTGTCTCAAAATATCACTTGAAAGGAAATACAGTTTCATTACCTCCAGCAAGTAACATTGCCAAATGCTTCCGACTTAACAATGTTCACGTTATTGTGAGTTTTCTGTACATGCATTGAGATTTAGTTTAGGTACGCTACTTGCTGCTTACAAGGGTAACAAACGAGAAGGGTGTGAAAATTTGAATACAAAGGTACCGATAATGAAGTAAGCCTTCAGAAGAGCAACCGAAAGAAGTCAACAAATGGATTGAGAGGGCGCCACTTATGTTAAACCATAAAAACACAAAATTATGCAAATCAACGTAATTGATATGTTCTGCAGGGTACCATTCATCCATTTATACGTTGTTCCTTCCTTCATTCACTCAAGCAACACGAAGCAAACAGCACCAGCACTCAGCGTCAACTGAAATTTTAAAATCCATTTATTTTCACGGAAGTGCATCCTTTAGATAGCGCAGATACATAGGATGTGTGGATAGTGTGTGTTTGGGCATTTGTACGGGTTGTGGATCCACCTAATTAATGTCACATTTTGGACACCCGCAATAGTTCGAATAGAGACTTTTGTATATGACGTGATGTTATCATTTAATTCGTTGAAATTAACACGAACATTGTCAACAGTAAATGAGGTAATTAATTAAGTTAACTCCAGAGCGTTCAGGTCTTTATGTTTTTGTGGTTCTCAAGAGGCTGCCCACGCATGTGCTCGCGTCGCGTTCTAGGGAACGCACTCCTGACATTTACTTGAAGTTATGTCGCCCTCTGGAATTGACTGACGAACATTTTGATAAACGTTTCAACGCGCTTTCCTATGGGAATCATTGTGTAATGCTCTGAAGCGATAAATACTCATATAACTAATCATTATGAACTCTGTCGTTGCGTTTTGGAGTTCATAAAATACAACACTTTTCCACGTTAACAATTCAATAAAACATACACTCAAAAAAGTAAAGTTGTAAATCAAAACGAAAATTGTTACAAAAAGTCTTGTAAGCAGAAATGACCTAAGTATTGATAATTTTTTTCAAAATTATGTTTCTGAAATCACTTTTTTTTGTAATTAGCTTAGTAAGTGTGAACAGGGTTGCCAACGAGGAATTACTGGACTTCCAACAAAAAAAAAAAATTTTGTTTTTGTCGTTAATCTTGAAAAACTAAATTTTTTGTCGGTAAAAAGTTTTAGACGCTTTTTTTTTTGGTCAGCAATATTAAAATAGTTAATATAAAAAGCTTGCTTAATAGCTTTTTCCAAAATTTTTTAATTCGTACAAGGCCGCCGGCTTTGACATGTAATTAAAGGCTTGGCTGCGTAAAAAGCGGCCACTTGGCAGCCCTGCGTGTGAATGAAATATGGCGATAGCTCGCGGCTCACCACAATGTTGCTGACAATCACGACTTTTTGATGAAATTCGTCTCTTTTCTGCCGGGATAGTTATTTAATTAAATAAATCCGCTCACTATTCGCCAGCAGTAGCTTAGTGATAGGCGACTGCAGCTTAGAAGCAGTGGATAACTTCAATTATTCATGCTAGAATCAGCAAAGCGAATTAGGTCTTCTGTACGGCTGTGAAACTTGGCTAAGAGTCAACACTGCTACATAATTAACAAGTTTTCACCCAAAATCGTCTTAGATGAATTCTGAATTCTGGGAATGCTCATTTCCCACATATATCAATTTGTTGAACTACTTTTAGTTTCAAAGGATTAACACTTAGCTACCGAAATTTCAGATAACCTCATATTAATATTTCTGAATACACTAACCAGAATACACTAACCTATCACCAACTCATAACTTCTGCAGAAGTCAAAAGCCAGTGAAACAGTAGAAGAGCCCTGCTACAAGCAGGCTTTATAATATATATGTTATGTAAGTGTGAATATTGCTAGTACTTAGATAAGCGGGGTAAGCGGTAGCAAAACATGCATGATCAGAAAAGAGTCTGGGTCTTATCGACAGTTGCATTTGCTTCGTTTTACATTTTTGTCTGCATTTTATTCTTCTTTGAAAATGCGTGTCGTGTTTTAACTGAATATGTAGAAATAGTTGAACGTTTGGTACCAAAATTCCAATGGAATCAAAAATTTGGATTTTTATATTAATGAACTTATTATATTATATTTAACAAACTTGTACAAGAAACTGGAAGGAAAAAAAGTTATAATTATTCTAGCTACTTAAAAAATGCACCGTGTGAGTGCTTGTAGCAGCTTCAAAAGAGAATTGACGCTTAAGGAATGTGATATGTAACACCTGACTTACTGTTCTGTCCTATGCTGCCAACATCGCAAAACAATTGCGAGCAAACGCAACCGAAGCGAAAGCGTTTTCTTATATCTTCTGTCTATGTACTTTTCTCAGTAGTTGAAAAGAAAAACTGTAGAAAATAATAATTCTTGTGAGTGATTCATTATCATTTGTACTAATCCAGACTGTGTCAAGTGCACTTGCGTCACTGCCTATGATAAGTTTGATTTCGTATAAAAAGGCCTGCTATATACTAGCCTTTATAAATGGTGGTGGTGGGCCACCTACCATATCGTAGCATAATATTAACCACCAGCAGATTATATCCTGGCATCCTTAGACCACAGACTCTCCCGACTTGAACACCGGGTTTCTGTATGAGGACTACATCACCTTTGCAGTAAGCCAACGGAAGCCACCTTATAGTAGTGGAGGGTAATCTGATTGGAAATTTTCTAAGGCAACGTCACCCACTTCTACTGATCACGGGGAATCGCCCCGTCCTCCATCGTCTTGTGAAGTACTGTCAAAACTCTCCCCTTACCTTTTACAAATTCTCTAAAAGACAGAGGTTTTGTGCTTTTTTTTTGCCTTTTGGCATCAGACATCTCGAGCTCTGTCTTTAACGTAGCTTTTTTTGATCCGACCTTTTGTAAAAGATCTTTAAGTCCCCCCATCGAGGGTAGTTCTTATCCTCCTTGGACAGGGAGCTGGGCTCAGCAGCTTTCAAATGAAGGTATTTTCTGATCGCCACCTGCATGTCCAGAAACTTCCTTCTGGAGAGACAATTATATTTACTCCCCTCCCTTAGATGATTCCATTCAGCTTTCGACGCCTCAGTCAACCGTGTTTGAACTCTTCTGCGAGGAGGTAGTCGTTGTAGTGCTTGTTCGTCATTGACAGGGGAGCGAAGGTCCCTTTTAGTCAAGCAAAAAAGGCCCATGACCCTGAGAACTTCTAAGCTTATTACATTCCCTTAACCTAAACTTCCCTGTAGCCGCCCTTTCCCGATGTAAATGAAGGTCAATGTGAGAAAGTTGCATTATAAGTTCTAGGCCCGTCTGTGATGTCTATCTCACTCCTTCCGTTATATTAAGACAGGCCAGGCTCTGTATCTTACAAGTAGTGACTTGTTAAAAAGTTACTTGGTGTTGGCAGCCTTTCACTACACCAGCGTCCAGTGAGTCAAAATAGGTCTGATAACCCCTGTGTATATCCAATGTTCTATGTACGGCTTTCTACGCCATTTTTTTTAAATATTCTTTTACATATGCAAAAAGCACATAATGCCTTTCAAGCTCTCGCCTTATGTCAACTATTGTTGCAATAAAAAAACCTTGTGACATGTCATATAAGATTTTATTTATGGGACACTCTTTTACAAACCGAACGAATTTTGACAAAAACTGACCGACACATTTTTGATTTGGCTGAAAATTTTTTTATGGGTTCTATATCGAAAAAGAAGAGATACGCATTCGAGGATTTTAAAAAATTTTTTTTTTCAAAATGGAGCAAATTCAAATTTTGAGAATTTCGTGATTTTTGGCTTGGAAGCTCACTTTCAAAAATTTATAACTCCGGTTCTGTTAAAGCTAGAAAATTGATTTTATTAAATTTGAATTTAAATTAAATTTTAAATTATTAACAAATTAATATTGCTATAAACAATTAAATTGTTTAAATTGATTTTTAAGAATTTCCCCCACCCTTTCCTATCGAAAACGTATTTTTTTTTAATGGGCAAACTATTGTTTCTCTTAAATTTTGAGAATTTCGCGATTTTTGGCTTGGAGACTCACTTTGAAAAATGCATAACTCCGGTTGTGTTAAAGCTATAATATTGAAATTAATTTAGCTTAATCTTAGCTTTAAAATGACAATAAAATCAATTTTCTAGCTTTAACAGAACCGGAGTTATGAATTGAAATGAGAGCTTTCAAGCCAAAAATCACGAAATACTAAAAATTTGAATTCGCTCTATTTTGAAAAAAAAAAAATTATTTTACGTATATCTTCTTTTTCGATACAGAACCCATAAAAAAATTTCAGACAAATCAAAAATGCGTCGTCCGAAAAGTGTTCGGTTTGTAAAAGACCGTCCCTTACACAAAAGCGCCTATAAATAGTGAAACATGGCCGAAAAAACAAATTTCCATTTCAGATTTTTAGAAAATTCTATTTGAATTAACTAAATTTAAAAAATGCATATAACCCATAATTTCGAGGCGAACTAAAAACATAAAAATATGTGTTCGCTAATTTTGTATGGAGAATAATGTTAAGTTAGTTTAAAGTTTCTACGAAGACCTAAGCATTATTTGAGATGGATTCTATCTATAGTTCTGGCTGAGGTGTGAAGCTTTTGTTTTGTTCGGATTAATGATCTTGATACTATGATTATCATTTTACCAGTTTGATATAATTTTTTGACAAAAGTGATTTGTAGCAACTTTTCGATTATACTTGTATGAAAGATACATGAAGGTTAGCAACGGTGATTTTACTGCAGACTTTGCAACCTTATCAACGTATTCATCTCCAGTTATGCCAACATGGCCAGGAGTTCACATATTTCTTGCTTTTTGTGTCATTTCAATTAAAATTTTTTTTTCATGTATGTACGAGTATATTGACTCTGAGATATTAGCTTGATTTCTTGCAGATTGAAAGACCGATGGACCATCCGTACATATAACGAATTTCCTCTTTGTTGATTTTGCAAATAAATGCCGAATAAAATCGTTCACATTTAACTGTCAAAAGCACTTCTAACTTATCTGACCTGCGACGTCTGGGCTTGGCCCAGATTCTGTTTTGTGTTTCCGTTTTCGATTTTTTAAAAGATGAATTTCATTACGAAGAACTGTGTAGCTTCTACAGAAAAGATTGCAAGTTTGTCGACACCTATTAAGCTCTATGCGATCTTTAATTGTAGAATTCCATCTTCAGCTAATAAATTCATCATCGGCTACGTTTTATGACTGCGTGATATGGCCCTTTTTTTGTAATTTAGCTTTAGCAGATTTTCCATAAATGTCTAGTCCATTGGCAATTTTCGACAAAATGCCTAATTTGATTGTAGTAATATGGATGTTGGTATGTGGCTTTTGTAAAATGGAAAGTATTTGATTATGTTTAAATTAGCGGCTCGACTTTCCCTTAAGCTAATACAATAATACTCGTTGCCCATTTCAATGCATTTTGCGATTGTAATTGTTTGTTGCTCTGTAAAATACATATTAAATTTTACATTGTTCCAAAAACACATATAAATAATTACAGTTAATTTTTCGGCAAAAGTGTATATTAGGGTGTTTTGAAAGTTTTGAAGATGTGTTTTTTGTCTATGTTTTAGCTTGAGGTTTAAAAATCATAGTCCCAAAATTCGAGCTTTCTAGCTTAAACCTATAAACGGCGCGGACAGAGTTTATGTCCGATATCGTTGGAAATTTTACGAAAATACCAAATTAGATTTTTCACCCAATTTGAAAATGGTAAGTACTGCATCTTTTGTTTTTGCTCCGCACATCAAGCACGTATAGTTTTGGTGACATTTCTTATGTGACATAAGACGCGGCCAGGCCGTTAATTGAATAGTAAAGCCGTTGGCCGCGGAGGAAGCCATTAATTGGATGCGAACGCCGTTAATGGCCGTTAATTTAAGATAATTATAATATAACTTTTATCGAGCTAAAAAAAAAGGTCCCAGATATTTTCCAATGTAGATTGTCGTAAATGTGTAAACGTAAATGTTTTTGTTAGTGGTAAGGAAGATGAGCAAAAAAATTCGACTTATTTTAATATTGATGAGCAAAGAAAAAAGGAAAAATAAAATAAATTTCGTTTTGGACAGCCCGTTAATTTTTCGATTTCAACCTGGCAACCCTGTTTATGTCCCAAAGCTCTAGTTGCAACTGAAGTGAAATATTTAAAAAAAAGTCCATAAAATCAAAACTAATTTTTTAATTAAACCGAACTTTTTTATGTGCGACTATATGTAAAATGTAAGAGTAGCCGTCTATTAGCTCCTGTTTTCTTAATAGTTTTTATGAGCGCCTGATGTTTATCAATGCATAACTTTGCACTCGTTCATGTGCTATATTGGTGACTGTTCACTACAAAGCAACGTAATTTCTTTTTTTTGTTGATATCACACAACGCACAATAAAAACTAATCATTTGATCTTGAAATACGAGTATAAGTCACTGATGACAACTGTCAACAGTAATTCATCAACAGAAAAACATTGTTGGCGCAATTCATCAGTTTCGCTCCCTTAATTTAAAGCCAGTCCTCAGTTGCTTCTTCTCAAATGCCCTATTCAGGCTTAAGGTAAAGTTGCCGCCGATCCAACAAATACAAATATTGCACGCCAAGATCGTCTATCATGTGCAGATGACAACTGATCAGAAAGAATTGACACTGGCTGGCAATGTTTACAAGACAATTTTATCTTTGTCGTTTTTTAATCTAAGCAAATAGTTTTGTAGATCAGTGAAGTTTGATTGCGAAAGTCAAGGAAGCTTCTTCAGTACATGTCGTCTGGTCTGTACGAAACGCTTACTACATGCTCTTGCTGTTAATATGGCCTTAATTGCTTTTATCACTTCGTCTTGTTTTGTTGTATGGTGTTATATCACAAAATGGTTAACAGCGTTCGAAGTCCACTGAATAACTACATAATTAATAAATAATATAACATTTATGATGTGAAATATGATGATAAGGTTTTGAAAGTATACGTTTTACCATCTGCGCGTACTTTCCAAGTTGTCCATAGCCAGTAAACTAAATGAAAAAAAAAATAAACTTTGGCGCATATCTGTAGTTATTTTTAAAATTTGATTCCATATAAACTGCAGCAATAAGTTGACAGAAGCTTTTAACAAAGGCTTGACATTACCCCATTTATAAATATTTTTTATTCGAATTTCAAAAATTTTGTCTTTCCTCGACATGAAATCAGTATTTATGTATTAAAAACTGAAATCAACACCTGACATCAGTTTAACATTTTTTAAATAAAGTTTAAGCAAAAATGAATCTGAAGAAAATATTTAAAAGAGGGAGTCTTTTAATTACATATGAGTCGAAGCTGGTGGAGGGAGTCCAGCAAAATCTCACCTACACGGAAAAAACGAAACTCGAAATTATTGTAAATATTAATCAAAATTTAAGAAAATTTAGTAGGTAATTTAGTAATTTAGAAACGGTTCGAGTGTCTAAAAATTACTAAGTGTAATATAAAAATTGCACCAAGCAGGCATTAATTTTTCGAATGCAAGTTTTTAATTTTTACAAAGTAGAAAATTATATTTCTGCAATAATTTATTATATTTTAAAAGGACAGTACTATTTTTTAAAAAGTACATTATAAAGTTTTTATGAACATGAACTGATATTGATTTTTAAAATTTTTTGTGTGTTGAATAAAATTGGGACGGCCAGCGAGTTTCCGTTGCCGCTTTCCCGACCCCGTCCCAACAGAACAGAAGTTCAACACATTACTTCAAAGCCAATTAGTAAGAGTTTGGCAAGCCTTATATATTTATTTTTTTGCATGAACATGTTGAGAACTCAAACAGAGTACAAATTAAAAACAAAAGAGAAATAAAATTTAATATAATAAAAATTACTAATCTTGAAATAATTTTTCTATAACTACTTTTTAAAAATTATAAAGCGGGAATCATATATTACAATATGAAATATGTAAAAATTATAATGCCGCAATTTATTGAAATTTAATACAATCTTTGTAAAATTTCAAAGTTTTTATGTGATAATTAAAATGAAGAAATTAATTTTTAATATGCACTTATTAAAAATTGTAAAATGAAAATAATTACAAACTAGAATAGAATTTTTAATAAGGATTTTTTATTTATTACTATAAAAGAGTAATATTTGTTTTCAGATTTTAATTTTTATAATCTCCTATTAATTTTTAATAAAATTTGAGCTTGTGTTTTTTCCGTGTAGAGAGACAGATTTTGTATTACAAATTCAATCTTCGCTGACACGTTTCATTGGACTTGTCAGTATGCCGTTTAACATATGTAGGGGAAGGTGGGGCAAAGTGCTATGCCTAACGGGAAAACGAAGTTTTCATAAAAAAAGAAAATATTTTTCGCACAATTAAACGTGTAAGTTATTAGTTCGATCTATATTGAATCTATTAACGTAGTTAGTCTCATTATTTTCTCAACAGAAGATGTTTATTATTACGATGCAAAAAAATACTTTTATACTGCTTTGCCCCACAGGTGGGGTAAAGCGGAATATGAAGTGCAACACCACTCTGCCGCCATGACCTATGTAAACATACAGGCTCGCGAAATAAAAATGTATCTACATAAACAAATCGTTGTCAATAAAAATGAATATTGGTAATATATAATACGCGTTTTTTAAATGATTCATATGAAATGAATTTACTTAAGTGGAAAATCCTCGAATCTTACATCGATGAACCTCGTGGCTCTCGAAAACAGAAGGTCGAAATGTCGCTATAACCTGGTAGTTACAAGAGCACTACTCAAACACAAATTCCTCATAATTACATTAGATGGCGTTGTAATGCAAGGATAAATATACCCTTTGTACCGCTTTGCCCCGCCTTCCCCTACATACGTATTCAATAAGCTGCTTCAAAAGATATGGATGTCATGTGTCCAATCATAACGATAGAGGAAGCACTTGAATGCCATTGAAGTGAGTAACGAATTAGGGAAGATGGTGTCCCAGCTTAGTTTTTACTCTATAAATTCAATTAAATTTGTTATAGTGCACCATATAATTTTTTCCTATAATTTCACAGATCACACTGTAGTACAAGGATGCGCAGCTCATAACTCGATTGGCTCTTCCAGGTCTTACAACAATAACAAAAAATATTGAGCTCACTTCGAGCTCTTTCCTTTATTCGAGCTAAAGCATTTTGGACCGCAATCATCGCATGTATTTTGTTCCTGTAATTTTTTCTTCAACGCTTGCCATTACTCAAGTTAAATAATTTCTGTTCGCTACCGTTGCATAGTGTTTGTTTTTGTAGTTTTGTCTTCAACGTACTTTATTGTTTGTGTGATTTTGATTTCAATTCATTTGCTCCTTGAGCTTGAGAATTATATTTTTGTTTTCCTTTGTTTCCAAGCAATTAGCTTGCCGCAACCATTTAAAAACTTTCACCAATATGTACTAGGAATTTTTTCCCAAAATATTTTTGAGTTTTTTTACCAGAATTGATGTTGTTGTAACCAGCATACTTATTTGGGATGTAACACCTCGCAGGCCTTTCTGAAATCTTTCTCATGACCAGGGCCGTTGACAGGGGGTGGGGGGGGGTTAACGGGTGGATTCCCCCGGGCCCTCAGTTCTTCGAAGAGGCCCGTAAATTCTTAAAATCACTATTATAAATAAAACTTGAAAATAAATGATGACGGTCGAAATACTCAGGGCTTTTGCGTTTTTTCGTTCGCTAGAATGTAAAGGTCTCTAGTATTTGTAATGCAACTCTACTTTGCAGAGCATGCTTTTACCGACTATCTATACAACCTCAATCTATTAATGTAACCTGGAAACAAAGTAGATATACAGATAAGCATTTCAATTGTGCATGTGTCTGCATTTTTAACTCTGGTCGTTTGCCCGTAAATGTTACTTTTACCATCCCACATCATTTTTTAATTTTATGAACTTTAATTGTCAGCCAATCTATTTTAAATTTTTCTGTATTGTAGAGAAGTGTCTGACAAAAATTTTAAGGAAAAAAAAACAAAAAAAAAAGTTTTTTTACATATTTTCGACCAGAACAGTAATATCACTAATACTATTGGCACGTTTTATACCTTAAAATTTTTGTCAGACTCTTCTCTACAATACAAAAATATTAAAAATTGATTGGCTGACAATTTAAGTTCTTACGACCATTTATGTGAAGTATGTCCTCTCAACAATGCATTTTTTTGAATTTTGCTATTTATATGGAAAATTAGGGCCAATCGAAAATCGGCATATTCGGATTCTCAGAAAAATTCCACTATAGAAAGTCGCCAGTCGTTGTGGAAAATCTTGTTGAGTAGTGTTGTCAGGGCCTGATTTACTCACAGGCTAATAAGGCTTAAGCCTAGGGCGCAGAGAATTAACGTTGTTTAAGATTTTTTGTTATGTTGCACCTTCTTAACACAAACTTTCAAAAAGTGAAAAAAAAAAATATGTGCTGAAAAATATTTTATAAGTAAAGGATTGCACAAATACAATTGAGGCATGTGATGTCGAGTTTTGAATGGTTCGTAAAATCACTCATTAACATACTTTGGAAACTTAATTTTGTTTCTTTTGTTTTACTTTTTAAAGTTGGAAAACTTTTTTGGAGACTTCTAATTCTGTAGTCGACATTCTGAGTTATGTTTTATATGTAAAACTGCATAATCAGCATTTTTTTTCGATCAGTTGGAAAAAAAATCTTTACACTTGCTAAATCAATAAGATAATGCAGTATGAACTTCCTCTTTCTTTTTCTGTAAGATCCCAAATCGAATAGAAGTGGAATAAAATAATCTCAAAAATTTTATATATAAATCTTTAAAATCTAAGATTAAATTTAGCAAGTAAAGCTTTGACAAATTCTAATAAATTTATTTTGGTTTATATTGTTACGAAAAAAAATTAAGTGGAACGACAAAGGAGTTAAACATAAAAATTTAACTTGATACCGCATGGTAAGCCTTAACAATTTTTTTTTTACGTAAATACCTATTCACTTTTGTAAATTTGGTAGGGTATCAAGTTCGAAAGCGAAAGAAAAAGAACATTTTTCTATTATACCTCAAACGAAATTATTAAGAAGTAGCAGCGAAAAGAAAGACGTCTGGGAACTGCATTGAGTTTTCAATTTCGAAGCTTCAGCGATCTCGTCAAATTCGACAAGTCTTAGCGCAGCATATTGGACAAAATTTTGTTTTGGGTGCTTCTCTGATCCGATCAGAAAACCTGTTTTGAGTGCTTAGCAAGAGACTGAAGCAAGAGACGGAATCACATTGCAACTCGCAATTTCAGTAGTTGCCTAGTGACCCGCAGTATAATCCGTTGTTTCTAGTGCTTTGAGAAAGTTAAAGAAAAAAATCAGTGCAGAGTTCTAAATTAATAATCACAAAAATATTTTAAAATACGGAATATAAAATCTTACCAGAAAGAAATAAACTAAGAATTAAACATTAGGAAAAAGTAAAATAGAAAAAAAAAATACAGAAGTAAAATCATAAATTAAATAAGTTGAAAATGAATTAAGTGTCCGTCCACGAGGACATTTTTTTTTACATCGGTTAAATTGATAAAATTTAAAATAATAAAAAAAAAAATAGTGAATTTTTAAAATTAAAGCAAAAATTTTGAATGTATAATCTTAGCGTTAAAATTTAGAAAAAATAATGTAAGGTTAGAAAATAGTATGTATAGGCATATGCAAGTTACATAAAAAAAAATAATAGGTTAAATAAGTACATAACTGAATGCAAAGAGAAAATATCACCTACTTATAAATAACAACATTTTGGAGGAACACAAACAACGTTAGCGCTAGCGTCGTGGGATCCACAATGTATCACATAAGGATGTAAACATGTATGTTCCAAAGTGAGTAATTTTTTTATTCTATTTAAAACATTCTCAAAAAAACAAAAAAAAATGAATTAAAGAAAGTGTGACTTATTTAAATTGTAAATTTTGTAGATAAAACCCAGATTAATGTTACATAATTTTACAAATACATATATACTTATATGCTTGTATGGATTAAGATTCGCACCAAAATTTATTTAAAGAAACAGAAAATTTAATTAAGTTCATTGCTTTTGCTTTGGTCCGAATTAGACATACATGCGTATACATATATTATAAATTTAAAATGGATATATTTAAAGGAATTAAGGAAGTTTTGTTTTGTACATAATGCTAAAATGTATATAAGAATAATCTCTTTTTGTTTATTGGCAATGCTGCATTTATAAAAAAAAAAAAAAAAAAAAAATAAATATCATGGAGTAAATAAAAAGTCTTGATCTTGTGAGAGAAGTTAAGGTCGGTAGTGGTTGGTTATGGTTGGGAGCGGAGAGTTTTGAAATGTCTCTCGGTTATGGTTGGGCAATGGGAAGAGCAGAGAAGCAACTAACATCTTGGCTTCTATTTTTTTTTGTGTTGAATGATTATAGGTTCTGTTTTGATTCATGTGAATTATGTTTCGATTCCGCCCGTATCGCGGTCATTAACCCCATATACAGGACCAGTCGGTAGTTTCGGTTATTTTTGATTTTACTATGTGCATGTTTTTTTTTGTGTTCATTGGTGGTTGTAGAATTGTGGAGGGCAAGAACCACACCCAATCCGACGAGCTTTAGACCTGGTTTAACTAGCATGCACTCGCTCTGCCAGCTACAACGTGCCGCTTTATGACAGGCATGAAATTTTCCTTCCCTCGTTTGTCAAAAGTGAGTCTCTAGCCTCGTTGCTTATGATTTTAACAGTCTTCAAGTTTTAGCCACAAGACCTATAGAATGCATTAAATTTTGTCACTTTCTTTTCCCATACGAACGAATTTTGCAGAACTTCTTAATAAATTTTAAGAATTTTCCAAATTGTGCATTTCAATAGACTTTAATTAGAAATTCTGATCACCATTTTACAGGGATGCACTCTGAAATTTGTCACTTCTTTGCTCTTTGACTGCGGACTGTGTCAAACGAATTTTTTTTTAACAATTTTATTTTATTTAACAATAAAAACTTGAACAAAATTTTGATGGAGCCTTCTTGTTCAAGTATTGAAGTAATATAAATTGATTTTGGTTTTGTGAAAAAATGTTTAGAAATATTTGAATTCGTTTGTTGTTCGTAAGACCAAAAATAAGTGTATTTTGACTATATACATAGGCATAAAGTTGTGAGGTAGGTGAGGTCGAATAAAAATGTATCAATTTTAATAAAGCTTGGACATATAAGTAACACTCTGTAAAAAAAGTTGTGGCTTAACTGCGTCCTTTTGAGATATTTGCATTTTTTTATTACGATCTGGCATGTCAAGTACAGTAATCCCCGCTTATAAGCATTTCTGAAAATGATTGATTTTTGGTGCATATAAGCGTGAAATGCATTTAGAAAAACTCGTTTATATTCATGAAAAGTGCATATATAAAAATTCGGCTATATCTACCAAATATGCTTATGCTCATTTATGCTGTTACTTAACGCCAACTAACTAGAACCCTACAAAAATATTTTTAAAGGCAAAAAGCTGTGAAAATAAACATTTGATATTTTATGAATATGTAATCCAGTAAAAAAATAAAAAACAAATCAAAAATATATATTGTATATATATAGTACATACATATGTATGTTATACAGAGTTCATGTGATCATGTAGAATCTAAATATATAGAATTGCAAAATTGTTCTTTCTTAAAAAAACGAGTAATCTTGGATTGAATATGACTGCAGCCTTAAAAATATGTTCTTCAATGTCATCAGTTCGTCAATAAACTTATTTATTGGCAAAAGGAACTTTCGAAGCGTGTCTAATGAGGCCAAAGCTGCACTCAATGAAGAAATTGGATCTATTTCAGCTGTAATGTCTGTTTCTTCATCATCCACTGTTTTATCATCCGATTGCAAAATATGGCCAACAATTTCAGTTTCATTTAACTCTTCCCAGCATGGCAAGCTACTGTCAAGCACATTTGACATTACAATAGGAATGACACGATTGTTTGTTATCAATTTTGTTTTGACCTGGAAAAAAACTAAAATTTTTTCCCTGTCTTGCATATAAGCGTGAATGGAGGAAAAAATTGGAAATTTTTTGGGGCTTATATCCGAGAAATGCATATAAGCGTGTGCATATAAAGGAGAAAAGTGTTAACAAATCTAAATGGAGAAATGAAATTGCACAAGTTTTGATGCATATAAGCGAGAAATGCTTATAAACGGCGTGCATATAAGCGGGGATTACTGTATATACGAAAGTGAAATAAAGTACATGAAGAGCTATTAAAAATAAATTTTTAAGGGTCCAACCTTATCTGCTGTTTCAATTTTTTTTACGGATTTCGTATTCGCAGTTGTAAAAAACTTCTCGAAAACTCGATGGAGTGCCCGAGTAGACGCCAGCAAAGCTTTGAACAATTCTTACAAGCATGTTATTGCAGCATTAGACTACATTTGTGAAAATATAGTCAAACTAGAGAGGCCAAAACAGAGGCAACAAGAATAGCAGACCAATTGAAAACCCTAGAAATGATGATAATGTTGTGTTTTTGGAACTCTGTGCTGGTCAAGTTTCAAATCGATGGTGCACAGCTTCAAGCAAATTATGTTAGTATATCAAACGTTGTTGCTCTATATGAGTTATTATATACATACACATCTTAATACGTTGCGAGACGAAAAAGAGTTTGAAAAATTTGAGTCAGAAGCAATCGATAGGTGCGAACTCACTGTGTACATAAAAGATTTAAGAAGAAAAACGAAACCAAAATTTCATTTTGATGAAGTAAAAGCGGGACATACAGAATTTGAAGGAAGACGATTTTTCATTGTAGAAAAATATTACGCTGCCTAAAAGTTCAGTTACAAAGCCGTCAAATAATTTATACCAAAGTGAAAACAAAATTTGGTTTCTTACGGAAATTACCTGAAATAAATGACGATAGCATTATTAAAACCAAGGCTAAAGAGTTGCAACAACTATATGACTTGGATATAGAAGATACGTTTTCTGACGAATGTGTCCATTTGGAACCGCTTTTTAAAAATAAAGAATTTGTTGATCTACAAAATTTAACCCCAAAGAGTATAGTGTTCGAAATAATAAGAACAACTTAAACAAAAATTGAAATCGTCGTACAAAATTTTAATAATAATATTTTATAATATCGATTTTTATTGTAACAACTCAACACATATTTAGGTTTTAAAAAATGGAAAAAGTGATGACCAAATCTATCCCCATTTTTTTATGACAATATTGACAAGGATAAAAATATACAATACTCATTTTTTATGTTCATCATACGCTCTCATGACATTATATTCAATATGAAGAGGCTTCACCGTGATTTTTGACTACTTTGGTACACCTGAACTTCATTGTCAATATCAGGTCTTGCCATCTGGAGAGTGATATATTATCCCAAGTATTTTTTGCTGCTTGCCATAACTCTTCAGAATTTTTGGGTCTAGGTCTAGTCTTAACATCCATCCAAATATGTTCTATTGAATTAAGGTCCGACAATTGTGCAGGCCACTTCATAACATTGATCTTATGGGTCCGAAACCACTCCGTTGCTTTCTCTGAGGTATGCTTCGGGTCGTCATCTTGCTGAAAGATCCCCCATTCAGCATTTCCTCTTCGGCGGTTGACAACATTTCGGCTTCAAGTATATTTTCAACATAGTAACAAGCATCCATAGTGCCAACTAGTTAGAGGTCCGATGCCATTCCACGAAAAACATCCCCACAGCATCAGTTTGAGGCCGCCATACTTAATAGCCTTAGTGGGGAACTTCACATTTAATTCTTGCTTAGGAGGGCATTTAACGTATTTTTCTTCTCTGGCGTGGTCGAACTGTACAACTTTTGTCGCATCCGTCCATAATATTTTGCGCCAAACGGTCTGAGCTTCCTTCAAAAATAATCTGGCAATCTGAAGCCTCCGTTACAAATAAACACCTTTCAACAACGGTACTTTCCTAGGGCTTCGTGGATTCAGATTAAAGCCGATGAATCCTTTTCTTATGATAGAAGTGATATTGGAAGATTCAACTCATTTCTGAATTGCGTAGAGGTTATAAATGGATGCTGTTTAACAATCTTTGCAGTCAATTTATACTGTCTCACGCTGGATTTTTACGTCTACCTCTACTTTCGGCGTATGGTGACCAATTTGTAGCATTAGTTATCATGCCGTTTGAAACACAAAGAAGTTCCCTTATGAATGCAAAGGTTTTGCCATCGCTGAGCGATTTTTTATTAATTTTCTTTATTTAGAAGAAAAATGTTGTCTTCATCCCATTTCCATGAGATTTTTTTGCACACTGAATATTTTAAATTGCAGTCAAAATTAACCATATAAATACATATGATACTCTTGCATTTAAGATTTTATGTTCTTATTTTTTCGAACAGCTTATTTTAGACCTAATGCGACAATATTGCAAGAACAAATGTAGATGCATTTGGGCATCCATTTTTTTATTTTTTAAAACCTTAATATGTGTTTAGTTATTACAATCAAAATCGATATTATAAATATTTGAACCGACGAATTCGGTTTTCATCTAAGTTGTTCTTATTATTTCGAACATGACAGTAACATTCTCTATAAATAATAGAGCAATTGTCTCAAGTATTTTACTTAATAAATTTTAAATTGTAATTCAGGAATTACAATCTCACACTGTAATTTTTATTTTAGATTATTGAGATGTTATTAACTGACACATTAGAGACCGGAAAGTTACAACTTTTATTCGTTTAAAATCGAAGCTACAAAATAGGATCTATTTTGAAAGAATTTTTTTTGAAAGTTAGGATCTTTTTTTTTTGTGCTCGTCAAAATTTTTCTTTTCGTACTTAGGGGGGCGCATATTCATAGTTAGCCTAGGGCGGCCAGAGGTCTAAATTAGGCCCTGAGTGTTGTTGGGGGGAGGAGGAGGGGCCCGTACATGGTTATCCCCGGGCCCGGATTATCTCTCGGCGGCCCTGCACATGACATCGTACTAAGTCTCAATTACATTTCCTTAATCTTTCATTTCCATTTCAGAAAACTTTCTACACTGTGTTTTGAATTCATTTGAATCGATTCTGAAACGCTACAGAAACCTGAAAAGATTAAAGGGAAAAGGCAAATATTTTTTATCGCACTCTTTTTTATTTTATGTCCCTTGCAGTGTTATCTTATTACGTCATCGGAATTATTGTTTAATTTTACCCGCAACACCACTTGCGTTGATACCTAATTTATAATTGACATTGAACACAGAGTCATAAAACATTGTTTAAATTTCATTTGGGCTTATGCCCAAAACTATCTACAAGCTACTTCAATTATCTTGCAAAGTAATGGCAAAGACCTTTCTTTATCTGCAGTTTACTGTCCTCCCCGCTTTGCTGTATCAGAGGCGCAGTTAATGGACTATTTTAAAACTTTAGGTGATAAATTTGTAGCAGCCGGTGACTATAACGCAAAACACATTTTCTGGGGCTCCCGCATTAATAATCCCAAAGGTAATCAGCTGTATAACGCAATAAATAAAAATAGCAATCTGGATGTTGCTTCTCCCGGAAAACCTACATATATGCCAGCGGACCGCAACAAAATTCCTGACCTAATCGATTTTGCCGTCACCAAGAGTATTCGCAGAGATTTAATTTCTGTCAGTACAAGTTTTGAGTTATCATCTGATCATTCCCCTGTTATCATACAAATTTTTGAAAAACCCAAGCATAGAGAGGTACCACTTACCCTTACAACTCCTTATACAAACTGGATTAATTACAAAGAATACATTAGCACACATATCCACACAAATTATACAATAGGATGCAAAGAGCATGTTGATGATGCTGTTGAGGTCATAAATTCCATTTTAACTACAGCAGCAAATAACTCTACGCCTAAAAATTCAATTAGTAGAAGAAAAGATAGATTTTCTACTAATGCTGAAATAGAAAAATTAGTTTCGGATAAGAGAAGGCTTAGACGGGAATGGCAGAAATATAGGTCCCCAGCATCAAAAATAAAACTTAGGGAAGCCGAAAAGAAGATAAGAGCTGCTCTTTCTAGAGAACAGAGTAATCACCATTATAGTTTTATTCAAAACCTTTCTCCAAACAAATCTAATAAATCGTCTCTATGGAAGTCTAGCCGCGTATTTAGAAATCCTATTGAGACCGAACCTCCTATAAGGGATAGTAATGGCGATTGGGCACGAAGTGATGAGGAAAAGGCATATGTTTTTGCACAACATCTAAGCCTAGTGTTTCAACCCAATTGTGTTTCAAACAATACTGATCTGCCTCCGCAAATAAATAACACTCAAAATATTAACATGCATATTACTCCAACTGAAGTCGCTAACGGCATATGTTTTTGCACAACATCTAAGCCTAGTGTTTCAACCCAATTGTGTTTCAAACAATACTGATCTGCCTCCGCAAATAAATAACACTCAAAATATTAACATGCATATTACTCCAACTGAAGTCGCTAACGTCATAAACAATAAACTTATTTGTAGAAAAGCACCTGGCCATGACTCCATTACTCCCATAATGCTCAAAAATTTACCCCAAACAGCTGTAGTTTTCATCACCAGGCTCTTCAATGCTATAATTAATTTTGGCCACTATCCCAGTGAGTGGAAAAAATCAATAATTAAAATGATTTCGAAGCCCGGCAAAGATTCCACCTTACCATCTTCATACAGACCTATTAGCTTGCTTCCCTGCCTCTCAAAACTGTTTGAAAAAGTGTTCTTAGAAAAGGTTATGCCTTACCTTCAAGATCATCATCTCATTCCTTCACACCAATTTGGTTTTAGGGAAAAACATGGAACCATTGAGCAAGTGAATAGAATAACAAACGAAATAAGAAATGCTTTTTAGTTACCTCCACTTTTGCGGATGATACGGCTATTTTAAGTCGTCACAAAAATGCTGTGGTTGCCACCAACCAGCTTCAAAATCATCTAGTTCTTATTGAAAATTGGTTATCAAAATGGCGTATCAAGGTGAACGAGCAAAAATGCCGAAATGTTACATTTACATTAAATAGAAACCCAACACCAACCATAAAATTAAATGGCATTCGAGTTCCAGAAGCAAATGAAGTCACTTATCTTGGCATTCACATAGATAAACGCTTAACTTGGCGTAAACACATCGAAGCCAAAAAGATGCAAATCAAACTCAAAGCTGCTAGCTTGCACTGGTTAATAAACAGTCACTCTCCTCTAAAATTGGAATATAAAGTTCTCCTATATAATAGTGTTATTAAGCCTATATGGACTTACGGGATACAACTATATGGATTCGCTAGTTCATCAAATTTTGAAATTCTTCAAAGGGCTCAATCAAAGATACTAAGGACAATAACAGGAGCACCGTGGTTCATTAGAAATGAGCGTATCCATAGCGATCTCCATATACCTATGGTAAACGCAGAATTTGAAAGACTGAAAAGAAAATACCTCCTAAAACTGCAAAATCATATCAATCCATTAGCTACTCCACTAGCTAACACTTCAACACATTCGCGTCTAAAAAGGGCGGACCGCCCAGCTACTACAAATAGTTCTGCATAATGAACTCCATATCCATACATATATCCAAATATTATATCCATAATACAATTTTAGACCAGCAAAAAAATATTTATTTTTTATTTATTTTTGAGTCCCGCAGAGCTTTAAATTACTTATTATAATAAATATATCACTTTATATATAATTTATAATTTGTAATAGTGTTAATTAGAATTAAGAGCTTACAACTTATTGTTAGTCTTTACAATGTAAAGAGATCCAATAAATAAAAAGAATAATAAAAAAAAAAAAATTTCATTAAAAAAGTTCAGTAGAAATGAAAGTACGTTCTGCACTGTTTCTGTTTTTTCAACATAAAATTCGACATAAATTTTTTTTGTTGTTATTTTCTTGTTTTTTTTTTTTTGTAATGTTATTTGCAATCAATCCTAAGAATGTATCTGCATTCAAAACGAAATTCCCGACATAACTTTGTAAAACATGATACAATTCATACAATTAGACTCATATTTTCCTAAGCTATGGAGAGAATTTTGATTTGAATGCAGATTCATTCATAGGATTGATTGAGGATAACATCATAAACAAAACAAAAAAAAAATTTTATGTCGAATTTTATGTTAAAAAAACATGATGTGCGTCATCAGTAAAAGAATCGTAGTTTCCAAAGTTATGGCGGGAATTTCGATATGAAAGCACATGCATTCTTACGATTGTTTGAGGAATAACATATAAAAAAATCAAAAAAAAAAAACAAAAGGTGTTATATTGAAAATATTTTGAAAAAAATTTTTTTAATTAAAAAAAATGTTTAAACAAATTTTTTTAAACTATTTTAATTTATATAAGTTATACTATTTCTAAACAAAAATGATTAAATGGTTTTTCATCCTATCTCCTATAGTTTTTGAGATAATGGTTTCAAAAAATATTCAAACACGTCAAAAAATACAAAGTGTGCGTTTAATAAAAGAATGACTGATTGCATCGTAGAATCTCTGTGGAAGAACCTTACAAACGTAACGGTCCTGTCTAATGTACAAATTGCCAAGAATATGGCCATACAAAATCCTACTGCACTCTACGTTCTGTGTGTGTCGCTAGTGGCGTACTTCACCACAGCTCAAAATGTAACAAAAAAAAAGGAAGACGATCCTAGTATAAAAAAATGCATCAATTGCCAGGGAAATCATACAGCAAATTATAGAGGTTGCCCAGTTTACAAAAATCTAAAACAAAGGCATGCGCTACAAAGAAAACTTGTCCCCTCTGCTTCTCAGCACTTCACTCCTATCCCAATTATTCAAGGTGTGTATTTTGCTACTGTTTTACGGGCAGGTACCGCTATGGCGCAGCAGACACCCTTACAACCAAATAACAACCTGGAGACACTGATATCTAACCTTACCCAGAGCTTGACACAATTCATGCTAGCAATGCAAAATTCTCTGGCCGATGTAGGCCATTTCTTTTGGCGTCTGCTTATCTTCCACATGGATCTCCAGCACCCACTGCAGAAGTTGTAGCAGCTTATACCAGGGCTGTCTCGCGTGGATTGGATTTAACGATAGCTGCTGATGCCAATTCACATCATACACAATGGGGCAGTACAGATATAAATGCCCGTGGTGAGTCTCTTTTTGATTTTATTATTAGTTCTTCTCTTTTAATTTGCAATAAAGGAAACGAACCAACTTTTGTAACTCGTGCAAGATCTGAAGTTTTGGATATTACTTTAATCACTGATTATAGGTACGTTACTTTTTCTATTTGTCGATTTAAAATCGAAGAAGTTAATTTTCGAAATCCTTTGAAAACAAAGTGGTCGAAATTTGCTTATTTTCTTGCTAATGCCTGGTTTTCACTATGTCATATTCAATGGCAAATATTGTCAATTTAATGAAAACGGGTTGCCATATGTCGTCATTTGCGTTTGTTGTCAATTATGACCACAGTTTGACAAATAAAATGAAAGTCAAGTGAAAACACTAAAATTTTGTTTTGTCAACTGATATGGCAACATTTGACGAATAAATTCAAATTGCCAACATGCTGGCAATCTGTTTTCGTTTGTCAATAAATCAGCTGTTATTTGCCTGCAGTTTTCGCGCAAATATTAGAAATTGAAATAAAAGGTAATGTTTTGCAATATTTAATGTAAACAGTAAATTCTATTATGAAGTTGAATTATTTCTTAGCTTAAAAATATGAACGACCAACAAACAACAACTTCTGCAAGCCCGGACGGAGACACTAGAGTTATAAAACACCGGCAAACTGGACAAGCCAGCAAACACAGATGCTGATAGAGGAAGTAGGAGCGAGGGAAGGGACTTGGAATTTTTTGTGCACACGTCTCCCGAATGATATGACATATTGTTGTTTTTCCCAATAGAAAAACAGACATTAGGCTATAGAAGCTGTCGCCTGTCGCCAAATAACGTAAAGTTACTGCAAGTCTTTCACAAACCGAAATTGGTTCTGTAAACTTTGTGTTTTCT
Source organism: Meiosimyza platycephala (assembly GCA_963662105.1). NCBI lineage: Eukaryota > Metazoa > Arthropoda > Insecta > Diptera > Lauxaniidae > Meiosimyza > Meiosimyza platycephala. The sequence goes on along the minus strand of OY759211.1, from coordinate 62,400,554 downwards.
TTACTTATGTATGGGGAAACGAGGTCAACGAGAAAATCAAAATCTTTCACGTCCATCCTCAAAAAATTATGGAACCAAAGTGGATCCTGCACTACCAGCCTACTGCGCAGTGCAGCATAAAATCCGCTGGTGGCTCTTTGCCTCAGACCTGGCCTAATCCACCATTTTTTCTTCTTCTTCAATGTGAAAACGCATTTGACACATCAGACAGTTAAGTCTGTTGTTATTGTCATATAAAATGACATAGTGAAAACCAGGCTTAAGGACCTAGCTCCTCCGAAAATGGAGAAGCTGGAAAGCTCAGAGCAAATTAACAGGGTTGTGAACGACCTTACAACAAAATTATGTTCAGCTTTTGAAAAGTCTTGCCTTCTACGTAGAACCTCAAAAAAAAAGTTACCACCCTGGTGGAATGAAAGTGTGCAAATAAGTCGTACCACCGCAAGAATGCTGTTTAACGTTGCACGTAAAAGCGGCTCTGCAGTGGACTGGACAGTTTACAGATTGCATTTAAGACTTTTTAAGAAAACTGTTTGAATTGCGAAACGTACATCCTGGCGTGACCTATGCAATTCAATAGACAGCATAAACCAATCGGGAAGGCTCAGGAAAATTCTTACTAAAGAATCATTACCATTAAGCTGCCTGAAATTTTTAAATGGGTTATGGACTGAGTCCCCGAAAGACACACTAAATTTGCTTTTTGATGTACATTTTCCAGAAATCTCATTAGGTTTTCAAAATTTCCTTAGTATTTCGATAAACGAAAATGATCTCGAAGACTGGAATTTAGCATTAACTATTGTATCTGGCGAAAAAGTTAGATTAGCTATTAGTTCTTTTGCAACTTATAAATCTCCAGGGCTCGATTGTGTTATTCCTAAAATGATTTAAGAAGCCCCTAGCATCCTTCTGAGTTGGTTGAAGGTTATATATAGGAGCTGTCTAGTTTTACACTTCCTGCCCTTAGAATGGAAAAAAGTGAAAGCCTCTTTTATTCCAAAAGCAGGAAAATCTAGCCATGTAACAGCAAATGATTTTGGACCTATCAGTTTATATTCATTTCTGTTAAAAACATTTGAGAGATTATTGGATTATCAACAGAAAAAGCTTTGCATGATGCTGTGACTGTTATCGAAAAATCTGTTTTCCATAAGGAATTTACACTTGGTGCCTTTATTGATATAGAAGGAGCTTTCAACAATATTCTTCCTAGCACCATGATTGCGGCCCTAAACCGCATTGGCACGGGAGGATGTGTTCAATTAATTGTTAAAAACATGCTTCTGAACAGGACGATTTCGTCAAAACTAGGAGGTAGCTCGCTCATTAGATCTGTATCAATGGGAACACCACAGGGTGGTGTTTTATCACCATTACTTTGGATTCTTGTTGTAGACGATTAGTCGACAAGGTGTCAAAGTGGTAGCGTAAGCTGATGATCTTCTTTTACTTGTGTCTGGTAAAGACTTAAATATTTTAAGTGATATTATGTCCTAAGCTTTTAAAAACATAAAATTATCGACCACAAAATGTGGACTTAGCATTAACGCCCAGAAAACGGATTGTGTCGTCTTTACAAATAAGCACAATGTACCAAGTCTTAAGCTTCCAGTTCATAACGACATTTGTTTGTTACCTCGAGAGAGTGCCAAATATTTCGGCGAAATACTTGACAGAAAATTGTCTTGGAGGCTAAATATAGAAGCAAGAGCACGAAAAGCATGTGTTGCTTTTTATACATGTAAGAGGATGTTTAACAAATCTTGGGGCCTTAAGCCAAAAATAGTTCTGTGGATGTATAAAGCCATCATCAGACCAATTCTGACATATGGAATTCTTGTATGGTGGAAGGCTTTAGACAAGCAAACTTATAAGGCAATCTTATCAAAAATTCAAAGAATGGCAGCTATTGGAGTAAGCGGAGCAGTAAAAACTACTCCGTCTACTGCTCTCGACACTTTGCTCTATTTAGAGCCTCTTGACATTTTCAGTAAATGGACTGCAGCAAAAAGTGCTATTAGACTGAGGGAATCTGGTTTTTGGAAATCGAAACCCTAGGGCCGTGGTAGTATTCTTGCTCAATTTCCTGGCTGTGACATTCAAAGTGGGACTGATTATATCACCCCCACTCTTACGTTCTCAACCAACTTTCAAGTGAAAATACCTGAAAGGAAAGGTTGGACTCCTATTTCGAGTTCCAAAGAAATATATACTGACGGTTCGAAAATGGATTCTGGTACGGGGGCTGGAATTTTTTTTGTGACTTAAGCATCAGTGAATCTTTTGCTTTACCCTGTTACTGCAGTGTATTTCAAGCGGAAATATTTGCTGTCTGGAAGGCATGTCAAATTATTGAATTTAAAATTTTTGAGCGTAATGACAGTTTTGTTATATACGTCGATAGCCAAGCAGCCATTAAGGCCGTTGGCTCTAATATTATCAAATCTCGCTTGGTCCTAGATTGCAAGAAATCACAATGTGAAATAGGCGGAAAATACAACTTAACCGTGTGTTGGGTGCCTGGACATAGCGACTTCATTGGCAACGAAACTGCAGATGAGCTTGCTAGGAAAGGCTCTAAACCACTAGCCTTTATTAGGGCCAAAATTGATTCAAAATGTATAAATTGGGCTAACACGAGATGGTCTAACCTGACAACATGTTGTTCGTCGAGGGCAATCCGGCCTTTTTATGATGCTAATAGAACGCGAAAAGTGATCTCATTAGACAAACAAACCCTGAGAATTTTTGTGGGTGTTATTACAGGACACTATTTTATAGGCAAGCATGCCTCAAGACTAGGGCTTTCTGATGTAGGGGATCTTTGTAGAAGCTGTAAAGATCCTGACGTCGAAGAGTCGGTCTTTCATTATCTTTGTGAATGCCAGCGCTGACAAATCGGCGCTATAAGGTATTCAGATTCCACTTCTTCGACTCTCTTGAAGACATCGTTCAAAAGTGTCCAAAATCCATTTTGAAGTTTATAAAAATTTCGAAATGGTTTGAATAGGTTGAAAACGAAGTTATAAACAGGATAAACAATGGGCTCTACTGCGGCCTAAGTTATGATGACAATTGTCATGTCCCGTGCTAACCTAACCTAATGCAAAATTCTCTTGACAGAATAATTCAAATGCAGACTCAACTAATGACGGCTCTTTTGACAAAAAAATTAGTTTCATTAAGATCTGCGCATGGAATTCAAACGGTGTAAGCCAACATAAATTAGAAATTTCTAACTTTCTCTACCGAGAGAATATTGATATGATGCTTCTATCAGAAACTCACTTATCTAATAAATATTTCTTCTCTATTCCTGGCTACACATTTTACAAAACCAACCACCCTGATTACAAATCACATGGTGGCACTGGAATTCTAATTCGTCAGAGATTAAAACATAATTTTTTCGGGTCTTATTCCAGCAACTGTCTTCAAGCGATTTCAATTTGTCTACAAAGTTATGGTAAAGATCTCACTTTGACAGCAATATATTGCCACCTCTTTTTTTCGTGACTGAAGCTCAATTCATTGATTTTTTCAAAACTTTAGGCGATAAGTTTGTTGCTGCTGGGGACTACAATGCAAAAAACATATTCTGGGGTTCTCGCATAAATAACCATAATGGTAAGCAGCTTTATAATGCTATTATTAATAATAATAATAACTTAGATGTTGCTTCCCCTGGGCAACCAACATATTGCCCAACTGATAGAAATAAAACGCCTGATCTTATTGATTTTGCTATCACCAAAGGCATTCGTAGGGAGTTCATTTCCAAGTGCAAGTTATCCCCTGATCACTCCCCTGTTGTAATCCTCTTACTTACCCAAACAGTTAGATGTTCTTTATTGTCTCACAATAACTTCCACCAACTGGCTCAAGTATAAAAAGTACATAAGCACACATATTCATACAAATTATAAATTTGAATGTAAGGATCATATTGATGATGCTGTTGCTATTTTGAAATCCATTATGCTACAGCAGCAGAAAAGTACTCCTAAAGAAAAAATAAATTGGAATGCAGCCAATTTTGTCACAAACGCTAAAATTGAGAGACGAAGACTAAAAAGGAATGGCAGTAGCAACGATCTGTAGCAAGTAAAACTAGACTCAAACAGGCTATAAATAATCTAACACTGGCACTTTTAAGTGAAGACGACTGAAACCAATATAGTTTTATGCGAAATCTTTCCCCAAACGGAGCAAAAAATTCATTTCTTGGAATGCTAACCGTGGCCTTAAAACTCCTACTGAGCCACAGCCACCCATTAGAAACCCTAGAGGGCAATGGGCTCGTAGCGATGAAGATAAAGCTAATGTCTTTGCAGATCATTTAAGTCAGGTTTTTGAACTAAATTCCACCATTGGTTGTCTATGTCTACCCCAGCACACCCTTAACATACAGTCTATTGGCACAAGAATAACTCCAAGCGAGGGTGCAAGTCTTAACAAAAATAAATTAGTAAGTAAAAAATCTCCTGGACTTGATCGTATTACACCCATTATGCTTAAAAAGCTACCTTCTCAAGCCTTAGCATTTATGACCAGGCTATTTACTGCTATAATAGAGCTTGGGTATTTCCCTTCTGATTGGAAAAATCTCTTATCATAATGGTTCAAAAGCCTGGTAAAGACCCTACCTTGTCTTTCAAAATTCTTTGAAAAACTGTTGCTAGCAAAAATAATGCTATACTCACAAGAACAAAATCTTAACCCTTCCCATCAGTTTGGATTTAGGGGAAAACACGGACCTATTGAACAGGTATACCGTATAACTAAGGAAATAAGGAAAGCATTCGAGCACCGCGAGTACTGTTCAGCTATGTTCCTTGATGTTCAACAAGCATTCGATAGAGTATCGCATGATGAGCTTATTTATAAAATAAAGTTACTTTTGCCCCACAATATTTATAACGTATTAGAGTCTTACTTGGCTTTTTAGAGTTAAACATAAAACATCTGTTAAAAAAAATTTTTTTTTGAAAGAATTCATTAAATTCATAATACTGAGGAATCAGTTACATAATTTTGGCAGAACAGGTAGTTAAGTGTCCTTAAGTTTAAATTCTCAGACTTGCATCTGACCATTTCTTATCTTATTCATTGTTGCGTCTAATTAGCTAAAAATACTTTCGGAAACACGTCACTCTATATTTCGATTTTATTCGCTCTCTTCCGTCTCGCATTTCCAAGATAACACACCACTTGTCAAGGTGTTTTTGTACTGCTTTCGACGCTACGTAGATTATTTGAATCTTAATATTATTCAAGACTTTTCCTTTTAAGAACACTTTGTAGATATGTACATCATTTCCGACCTTCACTAAAAACCTATGTACTTTATTTTTTGCAATGGTTAAAATAAACTGTTTGCGAAGGAATGAAATAATGACAGTTAAATAAAATGTTTACTTCAATACTCTGTATTCCTACGACTACAAATGATTCTTGCCACATGTTGCAAACGAAAGGTTTTTTCAAGAGCACTGCCCTCGGCGAATGTTTAAACAGGTTTTCCATTCTTACAGTTAGTAAAAAATCACTGCATGTGGTCAAACACGTGTTGAGGATAATTAAATTTATTTTAAAATGTTTTGATAATTCTTTTCTTATTCATCGCTCAATGTTTACGTAATCAATCAGAAATTGTACCATGTATGTACTTTTTAGCTAAAAGGTTGTCTGTCACGTGCTTAGCGATTAAAAACAGCGTTTTACAGCAAGTGCTCAAGTGGCCACTCAGAAGTTGGCAAACATTCGAAGCAAATAATAGAAAAGATAGAGGGTTAAAGTATGAAACCTTCCTTAATAAAATTTGTAATTTGTGCTTAGGTTTAAGTGAAAGTTTTGAAGCCAAATATAAAATGCTAAGTACGTACATTTGCATAGCAGTAGGGGGAGTTGGGGAACATTGATACGATTTTTTTACAAGCGGAAAAAAGGAGGAATCAAATCATCTCAATATTATTAAGCAAAAATTTTGTGCACTGTATTTAAAAAAATGGATTTCGTATCAAACTGCCCCACATACGGGGCGCATTGATACACGTCAGGGGCACTTTGATTCATAGTTTAAAACACACTTTCTTCGTTTGCAAAATAAAAATAACAAGTTTTGCAATTCCCTTTAATATTTATTTATGAATGTGTATATCCTTTCCTTTCTTAGTTTTGCTTTTTGGTGTAATTTTTGAATATGGTCTTACGGCTTCAGGAGTTATGCATTCTTTTGATGTTGAAGCCTCAGTTGTTACCTTGGAAGCTCTTGATGTTGAAGGCATATGTATTTTGAGATTCAGAGTTATTTGTAGCAGCTGTCAGCTCTGTGTGAGGCGGAGGTGTTACACATTGTTCATTCGATCTTTTCTCGTTAGGATTGGTAGGAACTACATTATCTTCAGTAGAATCTTGTAGTTCTTGGTTTCTATACATCTCACATGGCGCATAATCTTCATCTGAGAATGCTAATTTATTAAATGGCACAATTCCAGGTTTTGCAAATGCGCTCGTAATATTTTTCGCAGTGAATGATTCAAAGAAGGCCACTTTAGCAAGTCTTGGAATATCATAAACTTTTCCAGGGTGATTAACGTTCCAATCATTAAAAGCTACCTTTGGTTTTGCCTTGAATGGGCTAAAAACACCAACATCAAGCGGCTGGAGTTTCTGTGTGGAGGAACTGACAAATAAATTATGCCATTATCACGGGGATTGCATCGTTCGAAATATGGGACTCATGAGAACTGACCTTTCTTTTGTGCTGTTTGTGTATTTCTGAATGTGTTCAAGGACATCTAGGAAAAGTCCACTGTTTATCCAACCGGATCTTGATGACAAACCCAAAGAACCTTCTGACGCACCATTCAAAAAGTGGCTTCTATACTGAACTCTGGGAAACTCAAAGACAGGTGGAATAGTATTGCCAATACCAGTTATAATTCCTCCAAATGTGACCAATTCTCCTCTCTCCGCTGAGACAATTTGGCAAACTTGTCGTTGTGACTTTTCTGCTAATACCTTAAGAGCATTCAGGACCCTAGTAATTCCAGTTTCATCGGAATTATTAATTCGATAAAAGTTAGTATTTTACGCTTACTTTCTAAATGTTGTATTGAAAATTTTCTTCTTTTAAGTTATAAGCAAAAATTTTGTATGTTTAATTTTATTGATTTTTTTTCAGAGAGAAAGTAAAATCTTAGCAATAATTTTGCAATTTAGTTTAGAGTGGGCCGAGCTGTGGTTCTCTAGATATGATTTTTTTTATATCGGCATGCGCAAAAATTAACTAACAAAATCATAGAAAAGAGTCAATTCAACTGTGAGCGGTGCACTTACCGTTATCTATTTGTGTTATTGCGTTCCATTGATTATTTTCTATGATTTTGTTAGTTAATTTTTGCGCATGGCGATATAGAAAAATTCATATCTAGAGTACCACGGCTCGGCCCACTCTAAACTAAATTGCAAAATGATTGCTAAGATTTTAGTTTCTCTCTGAAAAAAAATCAATAAAATTAAAAATATCGTTTTGCGAAAATTTTCGATTTTAATTTTTAAATTGCACAATTTTTGCTTATAACTTAAGAGAAGTAAATTTTCTGTACAAAATAGACGTAAAATACATTTTGAAATACAAGCGTCCGAAAATTCATTTTCATTTTTAAATTTTGAGATTTTCAAAAACTCGTATTTTCGAAAATAAGTCCTCACTCGAAAAAATCAGGGGTAAAAGGAACTAATTCGTTAAAGGTATTTTATTGTCTTATATGTTCAATTGAACCCTAAAAATGATATAGCCAAAAGTGCTACTAATTATATTGGGAAAAAAATTATTTTTTCAACAAAATAAGTTAAAAAAACTATTGAAAAAAAACGGAAAATTTAACCTTTTTTAATTTTTTCAAATTTTTGAGTACAACTTTTTTTGAGTGCATTTAGGGGATTTTTTTTGTTCACAAAAAAGAAAGGTGACGTAGTTTCCGTCAAATAAAAGTATTTTGGATAAAAATTGACTGAAATACAGTTGTGCTAAGTTATCTACTTTTGTATGATTTTACTAACACAGGACGACAAAAATAAAAAAAAATCCAAAACCAGAGACCAGACCTATCATATCCGAAGGACTTTGATGCGCTGAATCCGAAGCCGAGCTCAGAATTTCTCCTATACGACAGGTTTTCGGGATATTCTAACCTAAAAACACGGTTATTGGCTATATTTGAGCAATATATCCCGATAAATGTACTGTTTGGTTTTTGTTGCCAAAAATTCAGGATATTGGTGTAGCCGACCTCTGGTATCAACACGATGGCGTACCATGCTATACAGCTGGAGAAACAATCGCTTTATTGAGGGAAACTTTCGATGAAAACATAATCTCAAGAAAGTGTCTGTTAATTGGCCGTCAAAATCATGTGATTTGACGCCATTGGATTACTTTCTTTGGGGATATGTTAAATCACTTGTTTATGTCGACAATCCCGAAACTATTGATGATTTGGAAACCAACATAGCTCCTGTTATTCAAGAAATACGGGCCCATATGCTCGAAAGAGTTGTCGAATATTGAACCCACAGAATGGACCAATTAAGAACTAGTCGTGGGCAACATTTCAACGAAATAATTTTTAAACATTGAGTTGTAGGAACCGAACTATCATTCCAAATAAAGATTTCCATCAATACATTGATTTTTATACAAAATTCAAAGATGCTTTACCAGGGAGTCATTTCTAATCCTGTGAAACAGGTAAGCGTTTCACATCGTTGTTCCAGAGAACAAGCTGGTCAAGCAACATCAATGTCTCCACATGTTTCTTTACGAAAACATACTTCATACTACATTCATATGTATGTATGTATGTATGTATATACTAAAAAAAAATTGACAATGAAAAAGAAAACATTCTCAAATTAAACATTACTTTCTTAACTCAAAATTTTTTTCCTTCGTGAAAATTGTTCTTATAAGCCACGTCCTTTGGGACCTATAAATAAAGAAAAAAAAATTTCATACTTGGTGGTCTAAAAAATTTAATATTTCTACCGTATATTCATTGGTATGTAATGCCAACTGATGAAGGTGGGCTCACTGTCCTCCATCACCATACTTTTGGGCTAAAAATTATAAGAATAAAATAAATATTTTCTACTTGTAATTATAACAATTCAAAGTGATAAGCAAAAATAAACAAACAATAATTTGTACTTTGCCCAGGACTTTAATCATTTGTTGAGTTTTACGCTGTCATAAGTCCAATGTTTTTCATTGTCACGCATTGACAAGGTATCACGAACAAGAAATTTGATTTATGGATTTGCGAAGCTGCTATAGATGGCTTACAGAGACAGGCATTTATCTTTGCTAAAGTTGACACTCTGTTTCACCAGCATAGTTGAGTTCAACGAAAAATGTTCATTGAAATAGTTTTTTAACTCTGATACGGGAGCTAGCATTTATAAGGAAAAGTATTTTCTGTATGATTTATGGTCAATGAAGGGATCATAATTTGAAAAACAAAATAAACAATTCAGCATAATATTAAAATGCTTACCGAGTTTTATAGCTACTTTTTGTTTTTATTTTTAACAGGAAATTGACATTTAGGCTAGTCGCCCATTTAGGCTACATCATTAATAAATAAGCCCTTAAATTATTTTCATCAAAGGAGGTCAAATCCACTCCATGATAGTCGGACAAATTGGCTCGAATTCAAGGGGCAAATTTATCTTGAGTCAATAGCCTTCTGAAAAAGTTTTCAAAGTAATTCTTATGCCTTGAGATATTTCCAGAAAGTTGATTTTATCGACTGATTTTTATTATAATTAATCATTAAACATATAGGCGCATATTCATAGTCATATTTGGTATCAGCTTAAGTAAGAACTTTATTTTAGAAATAACTAAGTCATTCATAATCGACTTGGCATCGACTTTTCTGCTTAGTTATAACTAAAAATTTAGTTTCAGCTAAAGTTGTGTTTAAGTCGATACCAAAAAGTCAAAAAAAGAAATAAAAAGCAAATATGGAGCAAATTCAACGCGATTTCGATATTTTTGAAGATTTTGAGATTTTGGACGATATTATGCTAACGAGGAAGACTAAAATTTACAAAGAACGCATTGACCCATTTCGAATGGACGATGGCGATTTCTACGCTCGGTACAGGTTTGATAAGGACACAGCAAAATTCATCATTGATATTTTAGATATCAATGAAGCGAAAAACAATAGGGGACTGCCCGTTTCTAAGGATTTACAAGTGTTATGCACCTTACGTTTTTTGGGGCGTAATGTCCACCAAAGCGATATAGGTAAGTACAAATAATGTATATTTTATGTTTGCCATTAAAACTTTACTTTTGCTATTTGTTAGCTGATCTTCATGGTTTGTCCCAGCCAACCGTTAGTAGAATTATTAAAAATGTAGCCAGAGAAATAGCTTTGAAGATGCCAAATTTTATAAAGTTTCCAAGTGAAGCGGACGAAATAAACGCCGTTAAGTCCAAATTTTTTAATATATCGCGCTTTCCAAGTGTTTTAGGCGCTATTGACTGCACACACATTCGCATAAAATGTCCATCCGGGAATGTGGGACAAGTAATGGCGGGTCACTTTAGAAATAGGAAGGGATATTATTCTTTAAATGTACAGGTACGTTTTCTAATAACGTTAAAAAAGCGAAAAGCAAATTTTAATAAATACATGTATGAATGTGGTGTGGACTACATTAGATTGTTTGCGATGCGGATTGCAAAATCTTAGATATTGTTGCAAGAAGTCGTGGATCCATACATGACGCCAGAATTTGGAATATGTGCCGATTAAAAACTACCCTAGAAGCAACAAAACACAGTCATAGGGGCGTATTACTTGGCGATGGCGGATACCCGGCTTCTCCAATAATGTTAACACCTCTACGAAATCCTTTAACAGATAAAGAACAAAGGTAAGTTTAACAATACTAAGGAAGGCTTAATTTAAATTTCTCTTTTGTACAGGTATAATAGAAGCCATATAGCAACAAGAGCAAAAATTGAGTGCTTAAATGGTCAAATGAAATCAAAATTTCAAGCAGCTCTTGAGAGAATTCGCGTAGATTTGGATACTGCGAAAAATATAATTGTTGCTATTGGAGTACTTCACAACATTGCAAAGGAGAGGAACCTGCCTTGTACGTTTAAATTGTTTAAAAAATAGTTTAAATCATTATAATTATTTTCAGTGTCGGAAACGCATTTACATAATCAAACATTGGCTAGAGCTCCTCGAAACACTAATGTGGTCCATATTGAAACAGAGTCTGGAAGAGCTTTCAGAGCATCATTCATTGAAAGACATTTTTGAGTATCAAAAATTATTCCATTTAATTTAAAATATGTATGTACATATATATGCATTATTTAGTTTAGAAAATAAACAAAAAAAAAAAACGAACTTCAAGACATGAACTATATTAAATATTAATCCTATATTAAATGTGCTATTTAATAGAAGTTGCAGGTGTGCCATTTTCTTTTGGCAATTGGTTTATTTGCTTGTGCAGAAGTTCTTTTTGGAGCTCATGAAGTTCTTTTTGGAGCTCATGAAGTTCTTTCATTTGGTAGACTTTTTCTTCATGGATCTCTCTTTCGTATTTGATTTCGCAGCGGAGCTTTTTTGCCTGCAACTTATGAATTTCTTGATTGTTTTGGAATTCTTTTTTTATCTGTTTTTGCCTCTCTTCTAAAACTGAGGACTTGGAACGCTTGGGCAACTTCCTCAGCCGGGTAAGCAAATCACCTTGGATAGACTTTGGCTTTGGTTCTGGCAGAATTTGTTGTTGTTGTGGGTGCACCTGAGGTGTATGATTTGATTGCGGCGAATGAGTTTGATGTGGCGACTGATTATTCCGTGGCGAATTATTCAGCTGTGGCGCATTTATGGTATCGCTGTCAATCAAAATGGAATCATATACCAGCTGTTCCGAAATTATATTAAGAACTTCATCGTCACTGTCTTCCATTTCAGGAATAGTGACACAATTTCCAGTCGCTACTCTGGCTTTACGTACCGATGCAACTTTACTTTTGGCACGAATTTTCATTCGTGCCCATTGCTGCTTCAATTTGCTGACAGTTCTTTTATTACCTGCCGCCTCCATGTTGCCATTAATTTTGCTCCAGGCTTCCTTCTTCTTAGAAATCATTCGCATATCATTTTGCTTACTATCCAGTACCTCCACATGCTTCGAAATTAGCTCCCGGAAAATGCTTTTTTCCTCCTGAGTCCAATTTGCCTCTCGTTCCCTCTAAAAAAGAAAGGCATTGATATTATCTAAATAAAATGCCTGCATATGTTTAATTTTACCTTTACGTTTGCTTCCATCGCACAAAAAAACAAAAATCAGTAAGAAATTTTGACAGCAAATTCAAAAAAACATTTAAATAAAAATAGAAATGTGTTTATTTCGATAACAAAGCTTATGCCAGTTAGTCAATACTAACAAATCAACTATGAATAGAAAACCATTTTTTAGTCATAACTAAATTTGGTTTGAGTTTAGTTGGTTTCAACTTAAAAAAACGACTATGAATATGCGCCATAGAGACTATTTTTTGTAAACATTAACACGTTGTTTGCTCTGTTTGCTAATTTATTCAAACTTTTTGATATTAATTTTTTATTCTTTAAATTAAACTTTTTAGTGAATATGAATTATTTTTCTTCCGATAACTTGCTTGCTTGTTCTGTAGGGGATCAATGCAAAAGCCAGAATATTTTAAATTCAATGTTTTCTTGTTCAGGGCCGCGTGAGCAAATGTTTCATGCGTCTTCAATGGTACTATCCATCGTGCAGAGCCCTCTCCCCGTCGGTTTTTTTCGAAAAAATTTAACAACTTGGGGATAGTTTAAATAATCTTAATAAAAATTTCAGAGATATTTTAAGTAACTATCTAGTCTTAAGTCCCCAAATTGATAACAGTCTTAATGAGACTATGTCCCCTGACGATAGTTTGTTAGCAAATACTAACAATACTATTACTAATGTCCCTACCGCTTTTGCACCCACTCCCTCGATTTCTAATGCTACCAAGCAGGCTAATCCCCTTTTGAAGAGAAATAAACCAAAAAAACAAAAAAAAAAAACAAAAAAGAAAACCAAACCAACTAAAAAACCGGTTAGCACACCCAATATCCCTGATAGAATTTCTTTAATTTCGCTATCAAAGACTTTGCCAGAAGTACTAAATGCTGTTTCTCGCCCAGTAGAAAATAGTCCACCTGCTGTAAGTCCTACTCTCCCTATTTTTCTACAAGCGATGCCCAAACCTAGGTCGATTTTTGTCTCTCGACTACACCCTGACACAACAGTTGACACTGTTAGGGACTTTATAAGACAACAAAATGTCATTCCTGTCGACGCTTTTATATCTTGTAGGAAAAATGGTAATAAACCTACATATTCATCTTTTTAAATTACAGTGGCTTCTTGTCATTTTGCTGCAGTCTATAATTCGAATATGTGGGTTGATAATATCTTTAAGTCTGAGTTTCAATAAAAAAAACAAGATTGTTCAAAACGCTCATTCTAATCCAAAAAACTAAATCGTCTATCTCTTTACTACCAAAATGTAAGGGGTTTGCGTTCAAAAACGCACGAAATTTTCTTATCTACTCAGAACTTTTCTGAAGATATCATCATTTTTACCGAGACTTGGCTTAACAGCTCGTTTCTTAATCAGGAGCTATTTGATAATAGCTTTAATGTCAGAGAGACAGATATATGGACGACTCGTCTCCAGTTGGAGGGGGTATATTAATCGCTATAAAAAATAGTCACACTTGTTCTATAATTGAAATTCCCTGTGCTGCTAGTATTGAACTCTTATGTGTTAAGGTAACTTTTTTAAGTCCAATTTGTATATCCTTTACGCCTACATTCCTCCCAATAGTAGCACAGAAGTCTACGAGCATGTATTATTATGTATCTAGTCCAATAACTCGAAAACAACAAATTTTTGTTGATGAAATCCTGTCTAATTTACAACAAGTTAGTTGTATTACAAATTCCCACAGTCGACAACTAGACTTAGTCTTGACTACAGACAGTAGCAATGTTGTTGTGCATAATGCTCCTCATGCTTTATCTGCGGTTGATGCGTACCATCCACCTCTGAGTGTGTTGTACCAATCAGATAGAGATAACGTAGTTACTGCCAATTCTTCTAGCAGATTTTATGAATTCAATTTCAAGAAAGCTGACTTCTTGAAATTGAATAATATCCTAAATGATAGATCTAACATTTTGTTGGACTTTTTTAATCATAATATTATAGATGACTGAGTTTTTATGAAGAAATTTTTTCAGCTACATCTCTGTCTGTGCCATATACTCTAAGGAATGTTAATGATTCTTCGTACCCATGGTACACTAAAGATTTGCAGAAAATACGTAACGGCAGCAATAGGGCATGGAATAAATACGTTTGTAGTCAGGACCGCATTGACCTGGAGGCTTATCTGCGCCTTTTTCAGGAATTTAGGCTTAAGTCAGACTCAGCTTATTCTGAATATTTAACTTAAACGAAGCTCAATATTCTTCAGGACCCCAAAAAATTTTGGGGATTCATTAACTCAAAAAAATATTTCAGATGGTTTCCCATCTGAATTCAAGACGTAATAATGATTCGGCAAAAGTCAAAATCATATAAAAATAAAATATTTTGACACTAGACCTACTTTTGGAAGAAGCAGCATTTTTTTCGCAGTAACCTTATATAGTTAAGTCATGATTGACACGTTTTTCTTCGCATATTCGTTAGTTTGATTGTTTTATTTTATTGAAAAATTAGTGGTAATGAGAATACTTCGATAGTTAAAAAGCTAAGAAAAATAAGTTTCAAAGCATTTTTTTTTATTTTTTATACATAAATAAGGGTATTCCTCTAAACGCGAAAACTCGAAAGCATGGAAACCTCGAGAGTTTTCGAGCTTGTTTAAGGGAACACCCCAATCTATGCAAACGTGCAAACGAATGAGAAACGCCTTTTGTTGCCTAAACTGCCTGACTCGTGTGAGAGAAATCAACATGTGTCTTAGTTGTCAATCAAAAAAATTAAATAAAAAACTTTAATTTGTTAAAAAATTCATTTTTTTGGATTAATTTTAAACCATTCTTCATGATTATAGATGGAGAAACATTTTCACACTAATATTATAGCTTAATAAATTACTTATCAACTGATACCTATATTGTTTAAATAGAAACATAAAATTGCTTAACTGAATCAAAATAAAAAGTTTGTAGCGAATTAAAATTTATTTTGAAAATCGAAAAATCGTCATAATTTAATTTTCGTTTTTGACACTTTTTTATCTTTTTGAGAACAATTGCGCTCTTCTCGCTGAAATTATTCATTTTCCAACTTTCGAGGCTACTTTCGCATCAAATTTGCCTCGAAAGTTTTCGAGAGTTGCGTAAATTTTTTTCATACAAATTATTTTCGAAGCTCGAAAATGTTTTCGAGTTTTCGAGGCTTTTCGAGTTTTCGAAGCTTTTCGAGTTTTCAGGAATACCCGTAATATAAATTGTTTCTAATAAGATATTATTGCTAGTCAAAAATAATAATTTATAATATGAATAAAAAAAGTATAAAATACTATACACACACGCTATTGTTTATTCATATTAACATATGCATAAGGTTTTTATAAAAACAACAGAGTATACTATGCCACAAATTTTTTTGCCTTTGAAATCGAAGCGACAAAATTTGAAGTTATAGATGGAAATTTTCGAAGATCTATTTTTGAAAGTTTTTTTGAAGGTGAGAACAACCTTTTTTTTTTTTTTTGCTCGTCAAAATTTTTCATTTTGTACTTAGGGGGCGCATATTCATAGTTAGCCTAGGGCGGTCAGAAGTCTAAATCAGGCCCTGGTTGATGGGCTCACCAGCGATCCCATAATTATAGCTGGATTATTTGCTAATTTGTTCAAAAAATCTTTTTCAACTGAAGTGTTTAGTCCTGATGTCAACTATTTTGAGTATATGAATACTGATCCTCGGGTACCATTTGGTGCAATATCATTTACCCCTGAAATTATAGTAAAATATATTGCATCCCTTGATGATGACTTTGGTTCTGGACCTGATGGCATTCCAGCCATAGTTTTAATTAATTGTAATCTTATCCTGATCTTATCCATAAACTTTTTTCTGAAAAAACTTGGGCCAAAAAGAAGGTGGGAACCCACATTTGGGACGGGATTCGGCAAGGCAACCCTATATATTTTATTAAAAATTATCAAGGTTTATCATTTGACACGCATTTCAAGCTGAAATCTCAAACCATAAACATTTTTCTGAAAAAACTTGGGCTAAAAAAAGGTGGCAACCCACATTTGGGACGGGATTCGGCAAGGCAACCCTATATATTTTATTAGAGATCAACAAGGTCTATCATTTGACACACATTTCAAGCTGAAATCTCAAACCATAAACTTTTTTCTGAAAAAAATTCGGCCAAAAAAAAGGTGGCAACCCACATTTGGAACGGGATTCGGCAAGGCAACCCTATATATTTTATTAGAGATCATCAGAGTCTATCATTTGGCATACATTTCAAGCTACGGTCTTAAACCATAAACTTTTTTCCAAAAAAAGTTTGCCCAAAAAACAGGTGGCAACCCACATTTGGGACGGGATTCGAAAAGATTACTCGAAATATTTTCTTTAAGGCTCATCAAGATCTATCATTTGACATGCATATCGAGCGGAAATCTTGAACCATAAACATTTTTCTGAAAAATCGTAGCCCAAAAAACAGGTGGCAACCCATGTTTGGGACTGGATTTGGCAAAGCAACCCTATATATTATATTTAGGCTCTACAAGCTCTATCATTTGACATACATTTTAAGCTGGAATTATTAAAAAAAAATGGCCCAAAAAACGGGTGGCAACCCATATTTAGGACAGGCTTTGGCAAGGCAACCCTATATATTGTGTTTAAGCTCATCGAGCTCTATCATTTGACATACATTTCATGCTGTAATCTTATACACTCGACTTTTCTACAGCCGGCTCTATATGCTGATGATATGAAAGGTGAAGGTGGATGATGACACCTTTGCCCTTCAGTCTGACCTAAAATTATTTGAAGTTTAGTGTTCTAAAAATAGCTTACATTTAAATCCTGATAAATGCCAAACTATGATCTTCTCTAGAAAGAAAAGTAATGTGGAATTTGATTATACAATTAATCATATGAAAATCTGTCGTGTCGATATAGTCAAAGACCTTGGTATACATGTCGATGCTAAGTTGACGTTTAATAAACATATTAATATAATCTGTAAGAAGGCCTCGTCACTACTTGGATTTATAAAGCGGTGGGCAAAAGAATTTAATAGCCAGTTGGTAACAGTAACTTTATATAATACAATTGTGGGTCCTCACTTAGAGTATGCTAGCCAAGTATGGTCTCCATATTACAATATACTTACATATAGATAGAGTAGAACGAGTCCAAAAAAATTTTGTTCGGTTTGCTCTCAAGGGCTTAAATTGGAATGACCTCTTAAACCTTCCTCCTTATGAGAATCGTTTAAAGTTATTACGTATGCAGTCTTTGAGTACCCGTAGAAATATTGCGGGTATACTTTATTTGCATCAGCTTGTAACTGGGTCACATGCGGCGCCAGAGCTTCTGAAATATCAGGTGTAGTAAAAAGTAATCCATTATTTTCTCAATACATGGCTTTAGTTCTCTGTATCTGGCTTAGGTTTTGTTCCATTGATTTACAATAGATGTCGTTGTAAAGATTACAGTTAGCACTAAAAAAGATTATTTTTCAGTTTTGCATTTGATTGATTTAGTTTCGTTGGCGCGCGTGTCAAAAATGTACCCTTGCAAAGAGAAAATATGCTACATTTTACAGTTTTTCTTTGATAAAGGCGAAAATGCAAGTCAGGCGGCTGAAAATGTGAACAGTGTTTATGGTCCTGATACTGTAGCAGCCAACCATGCACAATTTTGGTTAAGTCGATTCCGTTCCGGCTTCTGAATTATATTCATTTTAACAGTAATCGTAGGAGTAATCGTAACTCATATCAGATATTTTACCAAACAGTCAGTAGAACTAATTATATGGCTACAGCTCCTTTTAATCGCATGACTACTCTCATTAATAATTGCGATATATATAATATTAGCTTGTCAAAAGGTCAACTCAAGCTTAGATTGAAAAATAACTATAGTTAATTTTGTAGCTTAATGGTTGTTGGTCTTTATGTTTGTGTTGTCCGAGCCCCACCGCATGATGGGTAAATTTTTTCTAACATTTATGCCTTGGACCATGTTAATAAATTCATACAATTACATTCATGCAATTGTATGTTTATATACATATGATCTGGGTGGGTATGTTGAGAAAGTGCGATAAAGCTATTTAAAAATTATAAATATAAAACAAATTAATTGCATGTATAATTTTTTCGTTTCCTTTAATATATAAGCTTTTTACTTGGTTTTAAAGCTTCATGCTAAAATTGCTAAGAAAGCTAATAGCTTTAGTAGCTAAACTCTATTATTAGTATTATTTAATCGCATTTACAGTCATTCAGTAAAGTAAAGATTTACAATATTGGTTTTTGCCGAATGACTGTAAGTTCGATTAAATAATGTTTAATTGAGATATTTCCTATAACACAGGTCTGACATTTTTTCGAAGGTCTTAACACTTTCTAGTGTTCCATATATTAACTTTTTGTATGAATATGGAAAGAAAATTGTAAAAGCGTAGGAGAAGTGCATGTATGTTGGACCATTTTTGAGAAAATTATTTGCTCTCGCCAAACAATGGCTGATTTTTTTCTCAGACTTCTCTACATTTTAACCCTTGTGTCTACACCTACACACCCGGGTGTGTTTTTCATTTTCAAATTGATATATCTTGAGTTCTGAATGCCGCATCAACTTGAAATTTTGGGTAGCCTCCTAAAATTTTGTTTTCTATCATATTTGAAAAAAAAAAAAAAATTCGTCGTTGGGGACCGAATTTGCAGATCGTTTTTGCGATTTACCCCATCTATCTACAGCCAACACACCCGGGTATGCATAGAAAAATGTATGTAAATTATAAGTTAGAAATGAAGAAAAACATTTGGGTTTCTTTATAAATAATTTTTATTTATTTGACATTACTTTTTTTGTGTTTATGTATGTATACAAAAAAGAATAACAATATATTATTAATAATATGTGTTGTAAAAAAAAAGAATATTATAAAAAAAGTGATAATTTATGACCTGAGTGATATCTTTTGAATGCTCAACACAAACTGGCTTGTGACATTCTTTGCAGATTTTTCTTGTTGTTCTTCTATTGGAACATAAGAAGCAATTTCCCTTTTGCTTGATTCTGCCAGAATTGTCACGCTGCTCTTGAGCGCTTACTGGAAGGCTTTCAATGGTTGGTGTAACTGGGCGGCCCAACATACTTTCGATTCGACTACGTGATGAAAAATTTCACATTGTTTGATCTAACCAAATTGTACCATCTCTAGCTGTATAATTATTTGCAGAAATTTCTATTGGATCAACTTCCAATTCTTTATCCGAATCAGTTTCATCATCAGGATTATATTCTGGTAACTGTAGTTCCTCTGCATCTGAATCTTCAACATACATATTATTGCCATCGCCATCTTCACCTGCCAATAGACGTTATTTCGTATCTTGCTCATCTTCACTGTCTGCTTCCAAAAGCTCCTCCAATCTTTGGCTTATGTACAGTTCTCTGTCTTCAAAGATAAGTCCTTACAATTGCCGGGAGTTAGCCATTCGCCATCAGCCATGATATAATTTGTTGTATGATTATTATATTTTTATCAAATTTTTATTCAAATGCTGTACAGAAAAAAACTTGACAGTAACTGACGACACTATTAGCAAAACATGTATATTTATATACCATTTTTATGCGCGAAATCACACAGAATTTTTGGATTTATTAGTTCTTGGATTTGACCGTTTTAAAATTTATTTTTAAATATTTTACTTATATTTTTTTACTGTTCTTCGAAAATGCTCTCATCTAGGTGCACCTGCGTCTTTTTTCCTAACGAAACTTTATGACTTACTAACAGAAAGAGGTAAACCTCTGTTTATGTGGACTACCTGTAAATATCTTCAACAATGTTATATCCTCCGAAAGGCGTTGACCTGTTTGTGGTTAATTTTATTATAACAATCGTCATTAGTGGGTTTTGTTTTTACTACACAAACCTTTATTGAAAAATTTCCCAATTTTTTAAAATATCAATCATAGAGTCAGAAAAATGACTTCATTCAGTTCCACTGTTGGAGTTTGTGTAACACCAGGTAGTTTTATATTTATTTTTCAATCAATATTTGCTTAGGATTTTACCTGGTACATATGAATAGGACATTGTGAATTAACTCTGAATGGCTTATATTTCTTTCTTTTGTACCTGTGTTAGAGTAAGTAATAACAAGTAGGGAGAGTGAAGGGGATTTCTCGAGACGCTATTTGATAGATCGGTTATCAAGGTTGAAGAATAACAGTACTAAGAAAGTTTTATGGCTACTTCAATTATTTGACTTTCAAGCGGTTTTATCATACTCCTAAGTGCAACAAATGAATTTACTACGAAACCACACCATCGAAAAATCCTTATACTTAAAAAAAAACCGATTGCAATGTAAGGAAAAAAAGAAAGAAAGAAAATATGTAAAAAAAATGTATAATGTATAGATAAACTTGTCAATTTTCATAATCTATAATCGCTATAAATAGAAAAAACCGTTAACAACATAAAAAATTTAAAACGCACATACAAAACGTATGGGATACCCGGGTGTGCTGGTTGTATGTTTACGTATAATTTTTTGGCTGTAGACACAAAGATTAAACTGATATTTTAGCTATTATGGCATGAAGGCAGAAAGCCGCAGTTTTTATTTAAATCCACGTAAAAGACGTTTTTGGCTAAAATGCCAAAGTGGTCCAAGGTACAATCAGGCATTGAATCAGCAAAAAATTCGGAAAATATTCAAAAACAATTTTACCCTAGGGGATAATAAGATTTTAAGATAATTAACTTGAATAGAGAAAACTATACTATTACAATTTTGTGTTATGCGCTGGCAAACATGAAATATCGCTATTATTCCAAGGTACAGTCGGTCCAAGGTACTACCCCAACACATATTCTTGATCAGCGTGAACCCTTGATAAGCTAAACAGAATTGGAACGTGCGATTTATCTTATGTGTCAAATCGCACCGGAAATAGAATTTGTTCTATTTCTCTGCGATAAATTTTACTAGTGTCAATTTTTAACTCACCACAAACGTATAGGAAAAATCTGGACGATATTGCACGTCCCAATTCTGTTTAGCTCTTGAATCTGTGAAAATCACTTTTACGGAAAAACTAAGAAAGGGAATTGAATGAAATTTGTTACAAATGCTGCAACTTCAGATACACAGAAAAAACAAGATTGGTAAAATCAAAGAATTGCAATTCTATGATTAAAATTTGTGGAATTTAACTATTCATTTCTTGGAATCAAAGAAAAAATTTGCAAAATCAACCTTTTGTTCTTTGGATTTGCAAATTAAAATTATCGATTTTACAACAAAATATTTTAGCGTAATCAGCAAAATGTTTCACTGATATTGCAAATAAAAAGCTTCCAGTGTCTATTCAGGGAAGCTCCTGGTTCAAACCCCGGCGACGACATAATTTTTTTTTTATTTTTTTTATTTTTTCACTTTAAAGGTATTTAAAAAACAAAAAGAAGTAGAGAACTGTGTTTGTATAAATTGAAAATATCTCGAAAACTGCCTTTTATGTTAATAATAAAAAACGAGTCCGTTATTTTTTCATATAAAAGGCAGTTTTCAAGATATTTTCAATATATTTATGGTTCTCTACTTGGTTTTTAAATACCTTTAAATTAAAAAATAAAAATATTAAAAAAAAAAAATTATGTCGTCGCCGGGGTTTGAACCAGCGGCTTCCCTGATTAGACAATGGTTGTTACATGTGCAGTTTAACAACATGATTTTAGTATATCTTAAAAATGATGTCGGTGGCGGAGTTGGGTAAGATGAGCATCTTTGAACAGGGGAATGGCGCAGAACACAGGTTCAGTTCTCTGATCGGGTGACAGGTAAAAAAAAAATTAAGTTCTCCTTTGAACAATTACAATTAAAATAGGAATGACAATAAGTACCAACAAATAAGAAAATAGAGGAAAAAAAAAAAGAAATAGAGGAGATTAAAAAAAAATCAAAAACGAAGAATGTTTTTTGCGATTTTATTCTGAGTTTGAACAAAAACTTTATGAAAATTAACAAATTTTTTTTTGAAATGAACGAATTTATTTTGAGTTTCAATAAATCATATTTTGTTATATCAGAGAAACTGTTTCTATGACTGTAAATCATACAAAACGAAATCAGTTAACGGATACAGGTACCGTTTATATAAATAAAACAATTTAAATCACAAATGCTAAGAATAATTTGGACCTAGGTCGCTTAGTCAGTCGATGCTACGTAAAACACCGTTTTTTACGATAAAAATTTAAGCTGCCGAGTTCACATAACCTTCCAGAATAAGAATCTCTCCCACCCCACAGTTTGTTATTGCCCTCATTTGACCATTAACCGACTAAGCGAGCACGTAGCAAAAGTCATATTTCAAGACGATTCTGCACCTTGTCATCGCTCGAAAACGGTAAGTGTCCCACTCACAATAATTATTTTTTGCATTTTTTTTTTGATAAATTTACAATAATGAACTATTTATTTTTGCATAGGTAAAGGAATATAAGGACTTTTTGAGAATTGAGTCAGTCCATGGCCCGGTAACAGCCCCTAACTCAAGCCCATTGTGAATGTTTGGGCCATTTTAAAACGCAAAGTGCACCAAGAAAACCCTATTATTATTCCAAAGTTAAAGGAAATAATTCAATCCACTTGATACAACGATATTTTAATGGAATTAATACGGAAACTCTATGAGAGCATGCCTTCTCGAATGGAAAGCGTCATCAAGGCAAAAAGAGGTCCTACGCGCTAGTAAAATCAATTTTACCGTATTATTTGAAATAAATAAATAATAAATAATTAAAGAATGTGTGAGAAATCAAAAATGCGTAAAAAAAAATTTAAAAAAACAATGTATTTTTTCATATAAGTAAGTTGTAATTTCTGATTATAAAACTGGCACTTATGTGTTTATTTGGAAAAGGTTCATAGAATTTATTATTGTTAGGTGAACAGTTTTGAAAATACTCAGAACTTGTCGTTAGCAACAGTATCTAACAAACTTAAAGCCGTTAAACACGAGTAGATATTATTTTACGCATCAAAATTTAAAACTTCTTGCAAAATTCAAATCGGCGTTTTTTTCGACCGTGAGTGTAACTATAATAGAGTCAAAAATTTTATGGTCGTGGTGCAATTTTTGAGTGAGCATTTTGCTGTATTTACGGTACATATAATGTAAAACTAGTACTTGTAATCAGTCAATGTCATAAATTGCTTTAAAAATGTATCGACATATCATTTGAAACAAGGTTGTCGGGCAAACTCTTCGAGTTAAATACTCGTGCTAGAATATCAACAATCCCTCATCCCCTTGATTTTCAAATGTTGAGTATTTACAGAAATGCCCCTGGCTGAGCATAACACTATTGCACACATATGTTCATGCGATATCCTTGCGTCATAAAGTTGACGAATACAAATTTGGGTGCTACCAGCGTCACCCCTATTCCTAAGCAAAAAACAAAAACAAAAAAAAAAAAAAAGAGAATTGAAAATTGATTACGAGAAATGAGTGGGCCATATGTGCGAATATCCTGCGCTTTACGAACACCACTGCAATGCCCGTGGCTGTGGATTTAAATGTCAACCCCACAACGAGAGCTCGTTAAAACACCACTTTGTCTAATTATTTGTTGCTTTTGTGGTTTTAATTTTCCAACTCTTGTGATAACAACCACAAGTGTTTGTTGAACCTAACAAGTGGTACTTAATCAGTATGTACTCGTATTCGTCCTTGGTTTCATTGATACAAAGTTCTAAAGGGTCACTATTGAATTTTATGACAACATGGTAGCATTTACTTGTACATACATACATATTTAAATCCTAACATTTTCATGCCAATAAGAAAAAGATACAACATTTCAAATAAATACAAAATTAAACATTTCCACCAATACTAATTCACACCTTTTTATCGTGGAAGCAAGTATTGTTCATAGTTAAACCTTTATTAAATCTTGCATTCAGCAAAGTAATATCTTTGTTTTTATCTTCGCATTGTTAAGTAAATATTGGCAAGAAATAAAGATTTAAAGACCAAAGATGCTAACTTCAACAACCAATTTGATAATTTGTTTTAGATTTTTAAAAAATAAAACCAAAATTTGAATTTCGCTTCATTTTTAATTTTCTATTAAGAACATTACCTACCGACAAGTCAGAAAAATTTATGGATTACGGAGAATGGCTCATAAGGTTTTTTTTTGTTTTGGTAAATGGTTAATGAGACTTGTTATTATAACTATTTTTCCATATACCTACCTGTGTACTTCCAAGATTTGCAAATTTGGAAAAGATTTTACGTTATAACGGTTACTTCTTTGAAATATTATTCAATATTTTTTTAGAAATTTTTTTGTCGGGAAAAATGACGTTTAGAGACGGCGCACAGTGGCGCACTTTCTAAAAAGCGGTTGCGAAAATCAATTTTGGTGTGCTGGAAATTCGCAAAGCTAATGATACAGTTTGATAAACAATTGCTTTAAACTCGCGAATGTAAAATTTTAACTTATTTGAACAAATGGTTCGCTTTGTAGAGCAGGTTGATGTTTTTTTCGAGTTTTTTAATTTTATTTTTATTTTTTTTTGTAGACAAGGTTCAAATTTTTCTACAAGTTATGAAAGAAATGCGCTTTTTGGACTATCAACTTACACTAAAAAAATGATTTTTTTTATTTAATATAGGAGGTGGCTGTACTTTTCCGAAACACTATTTTTACTCATTGTTTCAACTTCGAATGGACTTTAAAAAAAATATCGCAAAAGTTCAAGATCCGACTACAAAAAATAAATTCTTTGAACAATTCTAAACACAATGCAAAAATTTATATTGTCGGGAAAATGAGCAGATAACGACTTTTATCAAAAAACCTGTGAATTTTTCATACTCTTGCAATT
This sequence comes from Meiosimyza platycephala, assembly GCA_963662105.1. Lineage (NCBI taxonomy): Eukaryota > Metazoa > Arthropoda > Insecta > Diptera > Lauxaniidae > Meiosimyza > Meiosimyza platycephala. The sequence goes on along the minus strand of OY759211.1, from coordinate 62,375,297 downwards.
GAACTTGCATTGTGCGTGTTCTGGTAGGCTTGTTTTTTATACAGGCTATAATTCCACAGGTAAAAAAAATTTGAAGTCTCGACACATAATGAGTGCGTACGTAGTTCATATCAGGGGCAATAAGAATATTATGCATTCTTTAACAGGTAGAAAAACTTAAAGAATTCGATTACCTAAGGAAGGTAATTTCAAAAGTTATATTTGGGGTCATAAAAATTTTATGCTTCCTTTCAACTTATTTCAAGGAAAATGAAAAGCAATATATTCATTTGCATGGTAAAATAGTAATATTCTATAAGTTTTTCTATCAGTTCTTCAAAAAGCTGAAAACAGAGCGTTTCACTTTGTCCTATAAAGAAGCACCTGTAAAAATGTCTATTTCAAATCATATATGTATGAAATATTCAAAAGTTCATCAAAGATTTCGGAGCAGCATTCAGATCCGAAGATTTCATCATTAAGGCATGTCCGAACTCAAAAAGAGTTGAAAAAAATATATTCCCCGGAAATGTTAGATTTATTAGATAATTATATAAATATCGATGAATGTTTCCAAAAAAATTAGGTTACGCTTTTAAATTATAGGTACTCATATAAAACTGTATATGATAATAATACATTTTTTATTTCGACACTTTTTTCTAATAAATAAAGTTATTCTGAAAATTTCGTTTTTAGCGTCCTGTACATCTATTTAAATGAAAATTTGAAATGTTAGAGCTGTTTTAGTTTTTAGTCTATAGTAAAAAAAAAATGTATTGAGATATCTCAATTCGTCTATAAGATCAAAAAATTTGCATTTCCGGTGTTTTTAAAGTTTTGGACAAAATTGTTTTTCAGTGTAGAAAAAAATTTTGACATTTAAAAATTTTAATTAACCATGGATTTGTGTAAAGCAATCATAATTCATGGTTTTAGTAATTTTTTTTCAAAAAAAACACTCATAAGGGGAACTTCATATTCATAATTTGTACATATACACTGAAAAAAAAACTTACTCCGTTTAAGGAAAAATGCCTAAATGTAAGGAAAAAATGTCCTTCAATACGAGCTAAAGCCATGGGTTCCTCAAAATAAGTAAGTAGGATTCTTTAGTACAAGTAAATTTTGCTGTTTTGAAATAAGGAAAAGTTTACTCAATGCGAGGAGAAGGTTATAAAACTGAGGAAAATTTTACTTTTTCTAAGAATGAAAGAAATTTACTTAAAATAAATTCGTTGATTTCAAAAAAAAATTTGTTAATTTACTATTTACTCTATTTTCTTATTTGTTGGTTTACTCTTACTTATTTGTCAGTCATTCTTATTTTAATTGTAATATGTTTTTAAAACTTCAAAGAAGAACTTAAATTTTTTTTTTTACCCGATCAGAGAATTGAACCTGTGTTCTCAGCGCCATGCCACTGTTCAAAGATGCTCATCTTACCCAACTCAGCCACCGACAGCATTTTTAAGACATACTAAAATGATGTTGTTAAACTGCGCATGTAACAACCATTGTCTGATCAGGGAAAATTCGGTTCAAATATCGGCGACGACATAATTTTTTTTTTTTTTTAATTTTTTTATTTTTTTATTTAAAAAACAAGTAGAGAACTATAAATATATAGGCAAAAACAGAATACTTACGAGAAGAATAGATATTAATTTCAGCGAGTAAAGCAGCGAATGTTGCCACTCATTTATTAAGGAAAATTTTCCTACGTTATAGTAAATTTTTTGAAGAAACTAACTAAAACTGAGTACGATTTTCCTTAAACAAAATATTCCATTAGATTGAGGAAGTTTTTACTCAAATGAGGAACAAGTTGTCCTCAAAAATTCTTCCCAAAGAAAAATTTACTATTTCAAAGGAAAGTTTTACTAAAACCACAAACTCTATATTTGAGGAAGAGCGTTGACTTGCTTTAATGAAACATGAACTCATTTCAAAGGACTCAATTACTAAATGAAACGATATTTTCATCAATATGAGGAAAAATAACTTAGATTAAGGAAAATTTTTGCAGTAAATCGGAGGAAGGCAGTTCTTCAAATTTAGTACGGTCTTTTTTTTCGGTGTAGTAGAAAGTCTAACTTTGCCCATGAATACCATAGGATTCCTATGGTCAATTCCAATAAAATTTTCTGCAGTGAAAGCTGTATTATTTTTCTATCCATAACAAAAAAAATCATAGAGATATCTCAATTCGTTATGATTTTTGCAACGAGAAATGTCAGAATGAGCCACTGTGCGGCGCTTACTTCGTTTCATGGGGAATATAAAAGATTTACTCATAACGATATGGTATGAATTAGGGTTGTAACAGAGCTTCGCATTCGCTAGTGCGGAACTTCCGTTTGATATCGTACATCCGCCTCCGTTTATATAAACCTAACACTTTTATAAAATCTTGAATTTTAAGTATTTTCAAATTGTTTTTCCACCTCCGCCTCCGCTTCCGTTACAACTCCTCATCCACGGAAATCAATTTCTAAAACTCCGCATCCACCTCCGCGTAGACGACCTCCGTTACAACCCTAGTACAAATATTCCATTTTACTTAAGAATATTTTCAGAGTCACGTCACACTTAAGTTAAGAAAATCAAAATAATGATGTAAACGTTTAGATATTTAATATTTTCATTCATTTGATGTTATTGCTATAATAATGGATATTCAAATCTAGAACTTTTTTTTGAATCAAAAATAACCTAGATAGCAATGGGCGGGGCACCATCGCGGCCTTCGACCTTTGACATGGCGCACAGTGTGGAACTTAAGTGCTATTTTGGACAAAACTACCTCCAGTCCTGAACCCATTTTGTTTTACTTTGGCTTCAAATGTAGGGACTTAAATATACTTTTAGATGTGACTGACACTTTTCACTTTTATTTTCAAAATCAGTGTGCGATAAGGGGTGGTGTCACACCCACTTAAAGCACTAAGAATCTCTAATAATCTTTCAAAGGGTTCAATCTATCTCCAATTTAAATTTCATTAAAATATGTCTATTAGTTAACCCGTGGAAACGTATTTTCCTGTAAGGGGCTTCGTAACGCCTACTATAGGAAAGTAAATTACATTGTGCACTGCTCCTATTCACAACCTTTCCAACAAAAAATTAAAAGATTATGTTATGTTATTCCATATCCATATATTTATTCATCTTCATAGACTGGCTTGGATATGGAGAAAAAATTCTTGATAGCATCCCTCAAAATGGAAAAGTGGTAGTCTCATCAAAAAGTATATTAAATCCCTTATCTTTTAAACCAAAATACATCAGAACTGGTTCGAATTCAGCGCCAGAGGTAGTTGAAATACGACAAAAATATCAGGCTCAGAAAAACTTCAATGTCCCCATAAAAAATATTATTTACATCTCCTTAAATGTGACTTTTGAATGAAAATACTTGTTGCTTTTGTTTTCAAACAGCTTTATCAAATTTGATGAAATTCGAAGTGATTGTGAACTCAAAATGACAAATCAGACTTGGTAAAAAATATTTTTCTAAAAATCTTTTGGTGACTTGGTACAACCCTTAAATTCTAAGGTCTGATATCTAGAGACTATAATGTTACTGTTGACACTTGAAACTGACCGGCAAAATTGAAAATGAAGTACGCCCTCTTGTCCCTTGAACTACACTTCCTCAAAAATTATTTAAAATGAAATATGTTACTAAGACCAGACCCAGCAATTACAGCATTTTGTTTCCCTTGGTGTCTTAAATAAAAATTTTTTTTTTAAATTTGTTCAGTTACCACTCCCACTGATGCCATCCTGCCTACTTTTTTCACAGTGACAGTGAAGGATTACTTGACCCTAAATAGCATATTTCACTCAAGTTTGCTTATATGTATAGTGGTTTGCTTGGAACATGTAGTAGCAGCGTATTGTTCATATGGAAAGTACCTTGTCTTTTAATGCAATCTCATCTATATTCGGTTTGGTAAGAGATAATAATAACCAAAAACTATGCTCCAAGCCTCAGCAAAGTAGCTTGTTTTTTTTCTAATTATTTTAATTTTTAAGGGGCGGAAATACGCAAAAATTATCTTCTGCATTTGACCCTATACGGGTTACTCCGAGGGAGCTGCGAATTGTTTTTCGAAATTTTCTGCATTTTTTGTGTTTTTTGTAGGGAAACCTTCAAAAGGGTGGCAGATAGACCTTGTTATACATATGATAGGACCTGGTTATACATATGAACCCTCTACGGGTCAGTCCAAGGGAGCTATTTATTTATTTATTTAAAAATAATGTTGTACAATAAGAATGAATCTTTTTTAGTATATCAACGATATTTAAAAATTATGACAATTCAGAATCTTATGACATAAAAAATACATCAATAATAATCTTACAATAAAAGTTATCTTCTAAAATAGAGAAAAAAAAGTAAAAAAAAAGAAATTTAAAATCAATAAATACTTTAAGTCAGGGTGAATCCCAAATTTTTTTTTTTATTTACAACCTCCAGTTGTGAGGATCCAATCATCAAAGATGGTATCCCTTCCAAGCTTATTTCGCTTCTAGCAATTGGAAGTACTTTCGACTTACTAGGGTTAATCAAGAGGTAATTTTCACTAGCCCACTTATTGATAGAACTCAAGTCACTGTTAAGTCGAAAAGTCAGATCATACACAAGTGCAACTGGTCGTGAAAGGTACAGCTGGATATGATCAGCATAAGCCTGAACTGTGCTGTGTTCACATACTGAGAAGATGTCATTTATGCAGAGAGAAAACAACAGTGGCCCAAGGATGGAGCCCTGAAGGACTCCCATATTAACTGGTTTAAAGGATGAAAAATGAAAAAACTATTTCTCGAAATTTTTTGTGTTTTTGTAGGGGGACCCCCAAAATGGTAGCAGATAGGTGGTAGGTGTGTCAAGAGAAAAGTTTGGGAGAGTAAAAATAATAGAAATTGATGTTACGTTTTACCATTCCAGAGGCGTTTCATAATTTCACAAGAATGTCATTTTTGCAGGGAAGCCCCCCTTAAGAGGTGTTGATAGGGGGTAAGTAAGTTCGGAAAAAATGTTGAAGGAGAAAAAATAATGGGAGGTAGCTTCGAAGAGATATTAATTACATTCGATAGACTAAGGACCATTTTCCAGTTTTCAAAACGGTCGCGGGTCCATCAAATGTTTTCTGAAATTGACCAAATTTTACGTGGTTCTTATTGGCACCAATACGAAACTTTTGGTGCCCGGGGAGCGAAGATCAGAGCAACTTTAATTTTTCCCATATATGTATTTGAGTAAAAAAATTAAATTTTTTATATAAAATAAGTTTCTTAAACTTTTTCCATTTTCCTGTTCTAATTTAAATAAGATAAAAGTCCAGATTTCTTAATTATTGATTCAAATTTTCAAAATGAAAATTTTGCAGCTCTGGTACAGTTTTGCTCCCTAGCAGTTTATTTTTTTCATTGTGAAAATACTCGAAAGAGACTAATTTTTCGGATTGTATGCATTCGCAAAGAATTTTAGAGCATAGGGTTATTTTGAACATGTCTAATGTTCATACATACATACATACAGACATACATACATACAATACCAACATATTTGCATTACAGAAACACTGAGCCAGAGCTCTAGTTTTTGATTAAGCTGCCTGTTGTTAACAAACTGTTTTTTGATACTAAGTTCTCTTGGCTTAGAAAAATTGTCTTATCAGTTTTATTTTTATTTAGTTAACCACATAGGACAAAGGTTTAACCAAAGGAATATCTTATTTTCTTTTGTTTTTCTTCCATAGCATGGCAGTGGTTAAGTAACGCAAAGATGCTATTAAAGCTCCGAAGGGCCATAACGGGTCACATATAAACTCGCAATAAGAAAGACAATTGACACGTATGCGAGTTTTGAACTTCCGGTTAATGTTTATCTTTGGTCTCATTAGATTCCAGCGTTGATGTTGTAAAGCTGCAAGTGCCGCCAACATACTCAATTTCTTACTGTGTCCGTAAACAAAGCGCTAACCATCACATAGTCCTATTTGGCTTGCTAATTGCACTCTCGGGGCACGTTAGTTTCGATATTGCAATAGTATGCGAGTTTTCATTTTAGCTGACGATTGCAGTTTTTAAACTTTCTTGAAGTTTCAAATTTAATGCTTAGCATCTGAGAGTACAAAAAATTATGGCAGTATTACACTCGTAGTTTTTTCAAATTCGTTTTAAATTTTTTTCCCACGTATTCAAATGAAAAACAAAACAACGACAAATAACGTCGCACAGTGGATGGGTTTGTATGGAACGGCGGCCATAAATAGTAATAATGGCACTAAACTCTTGAAATTCGGTACAGATGTTTTGTAGGTTAAAATAATACAAATATGTGAATATGAAAAAAATGAGCTAACAGACACGCCTACCTCCCATACATATGTAGGTGGGATGTGGTTGAAGCATTTTCTTCAAACTTCAAAATGGGTATCAATTTCCATTAACTTGACAATGCTCACTTCAAAAATGTTAAAAGTTGTGCGATATCTTTTATAGTATTCAAGTAATTGGAGAAAAAACTAAAAACGGTGGCTATAAATAGTAGATAATAATAGCGCTGGAGTGGTGATATTTGGTACAAATGTTGTTTAGGTTAAAACAAAAAAAATTTGTGAATGTGAAAAAAATCAGTCTACCTCCCATACAAAGGTGGGATGTGGTTGAGATCTTTACTTCGAAATGGGTATTAATTTCTATTAATATTGCAATGCTATTTTCAAAAATGCTAAAAATTGTGCGATATCTTTTATAGTTAACAAGTTATCGGAGAAAAACCGATTCGAAAACTTATCTCTTTTGGGGCCGAATTGCTGCAGTCTTTATCGAGTAAACGCTTGCGTTTGCGATTATGGCAATTGTTATTGAATGAAAAGTATCGAAAATTGGTATTCTGCCATTCGATAACGAGTAATCGTTCGTATGCTGCCATACGAAACCTCACTAGTAAGATAAACTGTCAACGGAATTGTTTGAAATAAAATTTAAAATTGGAAGAATTAAATTAAAATTTATGTATATTTATGTTTTCAAAAGTACATAGTGGTATGAACTAACTTCTCACCCTTTTTAGGGACAAATACAAATAAAATTAACGCTCTGCAAAACAGGGATGATGGCAGAATTTATGGTGGAGCATCCAAATTTTGCAAGAAATCGTGTGCCAAATTGCGCGCAACGGAAGATCATGTCCCAAAACTCTGGGAGTAGCTTAGTAAAAAATTAAATGCTGCAGGTCCACCCATTAAAGATTCAAAATTATGGCGAAAGATACGTTTGTTTAAATTTCTGCTTTCCCCTGTAATGTAAAATTTTTCTCAATAATAGGTGTTTACTGACCAGAAGCACAAAATTAAGATAATAAGGCTTCAAAAAAACAAACTGATATGAGGAAAAGCTGTTGAATGGAGCAGAAGAACAGGTTCTTCAGGCAATCGGAATGAATACTATGGTCGAAGGTATTCCAATAAAGTCTTTCGGAAACGTGGCTGAAACCGAAGAACGAACGAATGACGAACCTGCTTCAATGGATGAGCCAGATCCGGTTGAAGAATATTTAAAAATCCTACTGGACAGTGATCATAAAAATGACGATAACCCGGCAACGATAAGCGATGTTTTAAAAAAAGCTCAAAAAGATGTCCCAAAGGAAAGAAGGTATCAAAAACAAGTGGAATCCAAATTGTCACTTTTGAAGACAAATATCGAGGCATTCGAGAAGCCAAAAGCTAGATAAACTTATAGGTTTAAAGGAAAGATCCCTTACTCTTAAAAAGGAATAACACGTTGCAAACATAGCTATTAAGGAAGCAAAGCTAGAAATTTTGAACAATGCCATTTCTGTTCGTAAACTTTTTATTACACGGTGCTACAGTGAAAATATGCTTTTGAAATGACCTAGTGCAGGTTGTAGGTCTGGTCGAGCATAATACGAAACCGTGTTTAAAAACTTTGTAACACTCCCAAATTTTCAATTTATGGTCAAAAAACCTATTTTGGTGAGTTTTCGCACTAAACAATTTCTAACTCAGCAGTTTTTCAACCGTTTTCAAATTTTAAAACGGCTTTGAAAAGTCAAATGTCAATACTTTCAAAAGATATGCGCCTTTTTTTCAGTATAACAAAAGTATTACGTGATTTTTTGTGAAAATCTAATATTTGTTTCTTTTTTTCTAATATTTGCAATTTCAACGCAATTTTTTGACACAATTTGCATAAAAAGAAATATTCAGATATGGTTGATTCTGAGATTACCGGCTAATTTGATGTCCTTGTGTATTTGAATTGGGAAAAATAAATTAAATTTCACTTTATTATATACTTTCTAAAAAAGCTTTATAGGTCCATTGTAGTCACTAAAATGTTTTTTCAAAATATTATTTTGTTGTTAAAAAAATAACCTACCAAAGTGATTAAACATCATTACCCTGGCTGTCCCTAGCACTACTTTCACTTAAATTTTTCTAAATTTGTAGTAAAAATAACTAATAATTATTTAATAAAATTATGACAAAGTAAACAAAAATGACTTCTTTTTCCAATTAAAGTTGATAACTTTTCATCAATTAATATTTTTATGGATGATTATTTTTTGTCCCTCAAGGTACACGTCATTCCCTTGTAAAATCTTAAATTCGTTAAAGTTAAAATTTTCAAAGCATTCTTGGTTTGCAATAATTGAAATTTGAAAGAAGGTTTTTTCCCAACAATATCAATTAAGTGAAATCAGTCGCGTTTTGTCTTGCGTAATTAGCTTTCACACGCGCGTTCGTCATTCCTCGGTGTTGTTTTTTTAAAAAACTTTCAATACTTTTTATAATTTGGTGTGTGTTTTTTTAAGCTGATTTTGAGTAGCAATTTTTTTGAACATCAATTTCTTAAAGGTGAGTACTTCAATTGCAATTTTAGAGAGTTCCGAAGATATTCGCCATTCCCCTGTCATCATTCCCCTGCCAAAAAAAATAACAGGGTAATGACGACCAACAGGAGAATGATAATATAGCATATAGTTACTGAAGTGTAACTTTTTTTAGAGTTTCATAATGGCTAAAAATAAAGCAAAAACCAAGGAACGTATTGACAGAAAAGCGGGAGGCAGAAAAAAACGATATCTTAAAATTAAAAACGATCCAGTTAAGTATGAAGAGCAAAAGCAAAAGGAAAAGTTAAAGTATCTTAAGAAAAAGAGAAAAAGTTAGTGAAACCGATTGCTGAAATGACATCAAGACAAAAACGTGCCAAGAGAAAGACCTGGAAAAAAAATTCAAAAAATTATGGAGAAAATAAGAAAATAAAGGAGACCGTTGTTAAAAATTTGCAAAACTTCTAAAGCGAGCATCGTTTATCTTTGTTGTCGATAAAAGTGATATATCCTACATTTCGATAAATCAAGTTCTAGATATATTGCCAACACCTACCGTTATTGTGCATGGATGTAGAATTAAAGTACAAAGTACACGTTGGCAAGTAGACATTTTTAAAATAAATTTGTTAATCTTCTAAGTACATAATTTGGAATAATACCTACGAAAAAAAGAATAATAGTTTATGTAGATTAAATTGTTTTCTTCACTTTTATAATTTTTATAAATGAACTGAATTAAAATGATTGATTTTAAAAGAAATAATTTGATTTTATTTGTCGTCGTCATTTCCCTGCCTAATAAGTCATTACCCTGGAGGACATATTTTCAAAATTTCATATAACTCGGTTTAAAATTAAAATTTGGATGTGTACCTTCGATAATTGAGTAGCTATTCTTAAAAGGATTAAAGCTATCTATTTGAAATACTTAATTCTACAAAAAAAGTGAATGCCAAAAATGATGTCGAAATTGGCCCGTAATATCAGATTCAGCCATATAACTATTCTTAAAGTGCTATCGATTTTGGATAAAACTAATTTTTTTTTATTAAAATCTATTACAAATTGTCGAAGTTACAAAACTTTTTCTTGAGAAAGGCAATATAAAATGATACTGAAAACGATCACATAAAGTAAATATCAGCAGCAAGTACTTAGAACAAGAATTTTATTTCGTACAGCAGATCGAATTTCTTTCTCTAGATAAAGCTCGATAAATTCGAAAGTTTGTAATCGATTTTAATAAAATTACACTTTTTTCATCCGAAATCAATGGCACTTTAAGAAAATAAAAATTTCAATGTTTCTGTTTTTGAAAATTGTGGCCAAAAAATAGCGTTGAACTGGGAAATATTAGTAAAAAAGAAAAAATTTTTATATGTTCACAAAAAAATCACTTAATACTTTTGTTAAACTGAAAAACCAGTGCATATATTTTGAAAGTATTGACATTTGACTTTCCAAATCCTTTTTGAAATTCGAAATCGGTTGAAAAATTGCTGAGTTAGAAATTGTTGAGTGCGAAAAGTCACCTAAAAACGGTTTTTTGACCATAAATTGAGAATTTGGGGGTGTTACAAAATTTTCAAACACGGTTTCGTGTTGTACTTGACCAGACCTACAACTTGCATTAGGTCATTTGAAAAGTATATTCAATTTTTTTATTTTTGTAGCACCGTGTTATTTATAAATTAAGCCTTAACATAATTTTTTTTTGTATAAGGTAGTACTTTTTATTAGTGAATTAATATTTACAGTCACACTTATCATTGAACTTAAATGTCGACATCGACAGTCGAATTCAAGAATCTTGAAACTCAACGGCAAAATATTTTTTTTTTTCACTTTTCTATCTGCCCAGTGTGGGTTAAAGCTTATTCTTATGAAATCAACAAATAGTATCGTTCTGAAATCGACTCAAATATAGGTCAACGCACAGTGGTCCCAAATCGAGTTTTTTGGTTCAAAAATCGGCAGAAAGCGCAAATCTTGTCGAAAATTAATAACACAGGCCTGCATGAAATTTGTGAAGACGTGATTTTTGTTTGTCAAGCTCAGTTTTTATATAGAAATAACTAATTAAAATACCATTGGGCTCCATCACGCACAGTATTTTTTTTTTCCCCCAAAAAAAAAGAAAAAATATTATAAAAATCTAAAATCTAAAATAGGCGTAATACATTTTAAAATAAATTTAGTGCTTCAAATTCTAGGTATTAACCCAAAAATGACTTTATGTGGTACTTTTCAAGAAATTTATTAAGTAGGCTCTCATTACCTGAGGTAAATTCTTTTATTAAATCTATTAATTGCTATATTTATGGTAATTTGGGCAACATTTTTTTTCAGTTTTGTGCGTGTTATTTGATATACATACATTGCTTACAAATATGTCTAGCCGGCGCACAGTTGCAAGATATGACTTTTTTGATTGCAAAAATCATAACTTCTGAACGAATAAAGATTTTTTGATAATTTTGATAATTTTTTTTATATGATAGGGAATTCTTATAGCTAATACAGTAGTAAATTTTGCTGAAATAGGTCTGCAGAATCCGACGCAATTGATTGTTGAAGTTGAGTCACTATGGAGGAAAAATTACATATCTTATGCATGTAAAAATTTAATTTATGTTTTTTTTGTCGCAAGTAGACATTGAAAACTGCTGGATAGTGTGACAGAAATGTGCTTGGGCTTAGTATATAAAACTAAAATTGTAAAAAAATTCAAAGCGGATTTTAAAATTTTTTTTTTCTTTATTGATGGTTATATATATTATATATATACAATAAACAGGCCCAAAGCCCTCTTACATATTGTAATGTGGAGAAAAAAAATTTAATAAATTTAAATTTTGGTGAGATATTTATTTTTTTTTTTATTTATAAACTAAATATTTTTTTATTACTTAAATAAACAATTTAATTTTTTTCCAAATAATCAACAGTATCTGAATGGCTATATAATAGACTTAACATTTCTTGAGAGTAACATTCTTTCAGCTCTTTTGATGATGTGCCTTAGAGATGTAATAATTGGGTCAGACGAGGCGGCCAAGAAAAAAAGAATTAGTGATGATTTGTGTGGAAGCTCAGCTTGAAGTTTTGTGAAGTTTATTTTTAAACTCATATTAAAGCTCAAAAACATCGCTAAAAATAGTGTTTAAAAAAAAAAAAAAAAACAAAAACAAAAAAAAAAAAAAAATTTGGTGGACTATTTTTTTTTTGTTAAATTATTCCAATAATGTTTTCACAAAAAAAATATATATTTTTCTCTCAGCATTTGTTGAATTTTTCAGCTCAAACATGAAACTTTTATGCAAAAAAATTAATTTTTTGCAAACTTCAAAAATGTCTCCACTTTGACTAACTGTAAAAACTAAACTACTTATCCGAGTGGGTTGAAATTTTAAATTTATCACCTCTAGACATTTCACTATTCGATGCGAGTACAAAATTTTTCAAACAGACCCACACTAAAATTGATTTTTGCAACGCTTTTTGAAAAGCAAACCACTGTGCGGCGTTGCAAAAACAAACCAGATGATTTTTGTTATATTTGTGGATATTTCGTTTTGAAGAAGTATAAAAGACCAATTGGTGAATTTGTGAAAAACTCATATTATGCTTATTTCAAAATCAAATTAGAAGATCAAGATAAAGATTGAGCACCGGTCGTTGTTTTCAAGGTATGTGAAGAAGGCTTAAGACATTGGACCAAAGGCAATAGAAAAAGCCTTCCTTTTGGAATACCGATGGTTTAGAGAGAACCGGAAAATCATCATGATGATTGCTTCTTTTGTCATTGTGATATTAAGGGGCATAATAGAAAAACATATTTTGTAGCCAAACAATATTAAATCAGCTATCAGACCTGTTCCTCATAGTGATGATGTACCTATACCTATACCCTCCGAAGTACTGATGATACTGAAAACTCCACAACTTCCGGCTCCGTACAGGCTATGGATCTGGATTTTGAACCATCAACCTCAGATCAAGACCAACCTAAACTATTTTCACAAGGAAACATTCAGGATTCTTGGTTGCAATATGAGCACAAAAATTCACTTTTTACATTCCCATTTTGACTATTTCCAGGAAAATTTTGAGGACGTGAGTGAAGAACAAAGTGAAAGATTTCATTAAGATATTAAAGAGATGGAAAAAAGATACCAGGGGCGCTGGGACACAAAAATTATGGCCGAAGCTTTTCTGAAAAAAGAAAACGGTTTTTTAAGAAGCGTAAAGAATAAACAACTATTCCAAATAGTTTTAATGTCTATATCTTGTATGCTTTTGTATCTTTCTCTTTAACCCTATTCGTACCAGGCAGTGACTTTGAGTCACTATTCACTAGTCAAGCAGATTTCCAGTATCGGTGGCTTATTGTATTCCTTCATTGAACCTTTTTCTTCAAGAAACGGATTAATTTAGATGCACTTGTACATTTTATTAATGAAAATTTTTTATAAAACAAAAAAAACTTCGTAAAGTACCACATAGTGACTGACAGTCACTTCATATAAACTTGCAATGATATCCGTCAAAAATTATAATATGTTCAACTTGTTTGCTAAAGTAAGAACAAAACAGTCACCTCGACAAATTTGAAATTTCGGACTTGTTTTTACGAATGAAAACTAAGCACAGTCGTCTCAACAAATTTGAAATTTCGAAGCAGCTGTTGTGAACGGCGATTATGAAATTAATGCTGATGATGAATTTTTTGATTCAATCAACGAAATAATGGAAAGTGAAATGGATGTTTGCTAGGCCACTCCCGAACAAGAAGACGAATTATATTTTGTAGATAGTGTAAAACTTGTGGAGACGCAAGAGGAACCATTCGTTGGTAAAGGCGGTAAAGTGCGGTACAGATATCCGTATTCTCTCACCAAATCCCCTGATTATAATATCATTAGAAGGGGAGTAAATAAAGTCGTGTTGTCCTACGAAAAAATGGTTGGATGCGTTTGCCTTATTTTTTGACGACGACGTGCTGCGTCTCATTGTCCGAAACACAAAGACAATGATATGAAAATCCTTGGAAGAAACTATAAAGTTAATGAAATAGTAGAGATACTCGCATATATAGTATTATTATTATATGCAGGATCGCGAAGCAGAGAGTTGAGAGTTTTAAGAAATTCTGCGATCCTTTACATTTAAGGATCTGGCTATCTAGGGCCAGCATGCCAAAAAAGAGGCTTGTCGACATATCTTTATCGGTACTTTCATTTTGATGACAAGAAAACTAGATAAGAGCGATTGTCACAGGATAAATTATTTCTTATCAGGGATCTTGGAATATTATAAAAAATACTATATTCCTGACGAAAATCACACAATCGAGTAACAGTTGGTACCATTTCGTTGTTGGGTGTGATTCTGCCAATATATACCATCTAAACCTGATAAATATAGTTTGAACATTTGGTGGATTGGCGTTATTAAATATAACTATCTTTTTTTTGGCGTTTATTGAATATTGTTTTGTTGTTCTTTGGTTTAAAGTAATGTAAGTAAAATAAATTGTTGAAATATTTTAAAAAAGAGAGCATTTACTTACAAGTGACTGTGAGTCACTATGTGGTACTTAACGTAATAAAATAACGTGGTACGAATAGGGTTAATATGTTATAAAACTAGCTTATACAATAAATGAAACAAATCTGGTTTTTCTAAATTTCTTGATTTTGCTGGTGTGAAAAATAACCTTACGTGATACAAAAAAACTAAAAGCATATTTGAAATCAGTGCTACCCAATTACCAGAAAACAGTTAAAATTTTTAAATCAACTTTCAAAGTGTTAAAAAATGCAGGCCTGTGTAATTTGTTTTTTAAATGAAAGCTTACGAAAATTCAAAGAAATCGTTAGTGCCCGAATTTAAAAAAAAGGTTCGTTTTAAGTTAAAAACGTTTTAAGAAAAAAATTAAACTTAAAATAACAAGATTTGTGCAACGCTCGACTTTGACGTATGTACCTTAAGACGACATTTTACAACATTATATTAAAATCGATCGCAACAAGGAATTAAAACTGATATTTGAATGTAAGACTAGGTGGAGTAGCTTGTTAGATATGGTTCAACGATTTATTTTGCTTGAAAATAGTATAAAAAAAAGCCAACATAGATCTAAAACTTGCTTCGTTATTGGATCATGAATTCAAAGTCTTAAATGATGTGGTAACAGTATAATCTAACATTTTTTATTTTTAATGATTTCTTAAGTTTATTTTTAATGAAGCATAAGTTTGACTTTTCCAAATCCACATCAAAAGAAAAATTACGTTTTGTTTTAAATAACACTTCACAAAATTCTTTTAATAGGACAACTTATTCCTTAGTTGATGCTTTAAAATAAAGAAAGAAAGACTCTAAATAAAGAAATAGATATATTTTGTAATGGTGGTGACAGGGGCTTCTATTTACAAAAACTTCCTGGCAACAATTCAACCGACAAGTGTTGAAGCAGAAAGTTACTTCTCATCTGCCGGATACATTTGTAACAAATTTAGGTCCCGTTTGGAGGATGATACTCTGAATGCTTTAATATTTTTAAAGTCATATTTTAAAAAAGAATAGGATGTTTTTATACGCCATTTAATTTTATAAAATTTTTCAAACTGACTTATATGGCTACATGTATTACAGTATTAAGACATAAGAGATATGCAGTCTCTTTATTATGATTTTATATCTTGTTCTAGCAAGATATTATAAAACCATCTTGTTAATTTTGATACAAAGCTATTTTAAAAACATCATCCTTTTTTGTCTTCATAACTTCCCTTGATGCTACTAGGGTGAATCTAAAGAATAAATGTGATGCTTTCTCAAAAACCTAAGAGTTTGTTGCTAATTTGTCAAAAAATTGATGATTTTAAGAACGGAAAGTGCTGACGAGTTCAATAGCATATAGCTTATAAATTTTCTAGCGAGTTAGGGTATCGCGGAGCAGAATGGCGTCGAAAAAATCGTAGCTTGATGGAAATGGCAACAATGCGAACTACTTACAGAATAGGTTACCTTTCGGGTGCGTGTAATACTATTTCTTACAAAATATGGTTTGGAT
This sequence comes from Meiosimyza platycephala, assembly GCA_963662105.1. Classification (NCBI taxonomy): domain Eukaryota; kingdom Metazoa; phylum Arthropoda; class Insecta; order Diptera; family Lauxaniidae; genus Meiosimyza; species Meiosimyza platycephala. The sequence continues at coordinate 62,359,353 of OY759211.1, read as the reverse complement.
TTAAGCCAAAGCTGAATCATATACGTACATTTGGGTCAATTGCGTATACCTACATTTACAAACAAAAAAGTTGGAGGCTGGATGACGTATTCAAAAGATAGCACTTTCTTGAATATAGCGAAGAATCGAAAGCTTATCGATTGTTGGAGCGTTAAATCAGTACCATTTTTATTAGCAAAGACATTGAGGTCTTTGAAGAAAAGTTTGGCTGATTGCAATATACAACTACACTCAGAAAATGTAGTTGTTTCAATGCAGCACTGAAGATACTGTTTTGGGTGATAATCTTGGGTGCATAGAAAAAGCTGCTAATCAATAAGATCCAGTTGTTATCAATACAGAAGGTGATCAAAATTTAATACTGCAGAGGTAGAATTTAATTTTTCAGAAGACGATCTACAGCTACGAACTTCTTCTCAATCAACCAAATGGAATATTGGCTACAATAACGGAGTCACTTACTTACAAAGAAGCTATTTTAAGACCTGATTGTAAGAAGTGGATAACGGCTATGACAGAAGAAATAAAAGCTTTGAATGACAATAACACGTGGGACTTGATAGAATTATCGAAAGGGCAAAAGGTTATTGAATGCAAGTGAATTTTTAAGCTCAACGGAACTGTATATGGCTAACATCGTTACAAGGCGCGTTTAGTGGTGAAGTGATTTTCTCAAAGGCATGGAGAAGACTACGAGAAAATCTTTGCACCGGTTGTAAAGCACACAACGATTAGGACATTATTAGCTACCGCACCATACAAAAACATTGCAGTACAACATATACAGTGGCTCACAGCTTATTTTATGCAGTGCATACTTTTAACTTCAACACTATAATTTTGAAACTATTGTAATTGGAATACAAAAAAAAAATTTGATATCATTTGAAAAAGCACAATTTCTAGTTTTAAAAAAATGTTTACTTTTTGTTAAAATATATTACCTGGAATTTTTATTATAGAAAATCGAAATATACTACTAAATTTCATGTTACAGCTTATTTTACGCAGATGTGTTTAAACTGTAATACCACTGTCAAAAGTAATAATTTTGTAATTTTTAATATTTAATGTAGTAGCCTCTTCGATCAACTACGGCTTAAGGGTGGTTTGGCATCGAAGCTGCAAATTTTTTGGTGGTATCTGGCGGAATATTACGCCTCTCAATTTTAAGTGCCTCTTTTTGGTCGTTTTTGGTTGAAATATTGTATGTTTGGAATTTTTTTTCCAAAATCGCCCATAAATTTACAACCATATTAAGGCCTGGCGACTATGCTGGCGATGCCATCAAATCCGGGCACTTGTATATTCAAGGCCGTATCCAGGATTTTATTTCGGGGGGGGTTTTGATTTGAGATTTTTGAAAATCTAAATTTTAATTTTTCAAACCGATGACCTTTTTTTTTTTGGTAACTCACTTTCAAATTTTGTAAACACTAAGTATGCTATACATGCCCATTTTTATATGAAAATGATGAAAAGGATTTCTACATACGTAAACTCTTCTCACAAGGTAAGACTATAAGATATCTTTCTGATTTTTTCACACAAAATAAAACATCAAATGGATATTTCTGCATCAGTAAATCAAAAATCATGTTTTTTGAGTTACACCAGTCTTGAAGTGAGTGAGCGATATGTACATATGTATACAGTTAGTTCGTTCATAAAAAAACATGTTTCTGGTTTTAAGGTTGTATTTTTTTTGCAACAAAAATTTTTAAAAAATCGTTTACAGAAAACTTGAAAATCCTTTATTCTAGCTAAAAAAATCAAAACTAAATTATTTCATATATTCAGTAACTTGGGTAGTTCTTTTTATACTTATTTTATAAAGAGCACATTTGTGACTTAAGCTACTAGAAACATTTTAATTAATTTTAAATATTTTATGTGGCCGCTTTTGGCTGTAATGATGAGGCATACTGATCTCCGACCACTGTCGATTGGCGACCTTCCATAACCAGACCATACTGAAAACTGGCACATGTAAACTGATTTCAATTAAAAACTTAGAGCTTTTTCAGAAAAATTCAAGCTTCAAGATCAATATTTTCTCGTTTCAATTCTCGGACAAATATTTCGACAACGTCGAAACGAAACATTGCAATGATTAAATTTTATCGAACTCTTTTTTCTTATATAATTGTAAGCTTCTTTTCGAAGATAGCTGCTTAAATCGATATTTCCTCAAAGACCATTGCCTCCACAAACGATTACAACTCGCTGAGGTGCCTGGGTCTATGCAGCTGTTTATTTCGCAAGTGATTTCAAAATTATATATTTTCTAAGTACTCTTGATGAAATCAAGCGAAATGTATTGAAAAAGCCCGAAAGACAATTAATTTACCGATTCTAAAAAATTAATTAGCGATCTAAAAATAGTTTTTCGCGATCATAAAGCAAAACAAAGACAAAGGGCGAATCTCTCACTGATGTTTTGGAAACATTTTAATCAATCCGCCTTAGACTTGATGCAGTTTCGAGAAAACCACAATTCCTCAGGAAATTCAAATATGTTGTCGATCAGAATACTGGGCTTGTCAAATTCAAAGTAATTGTAGGCATTCCAAAAACTGGTGAATCCATCGAACCGGACGTGGGATTGAAGTATTCAAATATGTACATTTAGCATCGCGTGATGTTGAACGTACATTTGCTGCGTATATAAGGACCTTGGGAGATTACCGTTGATCATTTTTGTTTGAAAATTTGAGAAAACTTATCCTCATTCATCTTAACTGTTTCCATGACTTTCTTGAGCGTTAAGAAAATATATTTATATTTTTTTTTTCATAAATATAATCATCAATATTTTGCCCACTTTTCGTCCATATATTCATAAATATTTCGTAGATTTTTCGTAAATATTTTATGTTGTCGTGCTTACAACAACAAACATTTTCATTTTTCAAGTTAATTCTGCATATCCCACATACATACTGACGGCACTAAAACATAAAGATAAGTTAATACAGATCGATAATTACACTAGTTTACAGCCAAAATGAACTTTGAATACCGTTGTTCATTTTATATGTAAAATCGGCTGCTGATTCTGAAAATCAAATTATTTTTTTTTTCTTTCACGTCGTTTTCGAGACATCGGTCACATTCGGTTTTTGGACCAAAGAAAAAAGTTGGAATCGCATATTCCATCAGTAAAACATTTGTCATCCCCCGTTTTCGAATATGCTGAATACGATATCAGTATTCAAAATCCTTATGGAGTTGGCCCCACCCCTCAAAATGGACAAAAACCTCCCCCAAAATGACGAAATCGCATATTCCGCGTCTTCTATCGGTAAAATATTCGTCATCCCCCGTTTTCGAGGATGCTGAGCACGATGGAGGTATTTAAAATTCTTTCGGAACCGGCCCCACGCCCCAAAATGGGAATTTGGGTTCGTTATGGCGGTTTCTGCCCACTTCGGGGGGTGGAGCCAACATTTTAATTTCTAGCATATACCAGTATCTACAAAACAAAATTTCATTAAAAAATTTTCATTTTGGGGTTAGAAAAATTCTTACCCACATAAAAAAACGGAAAAATAGGCAAAAATGAAATTCGGCCATTTTTTATTCAATTTTATATAACTTTTCCATTTCCTAATCGATTTTTATAAATTATATCTTATTTTCTTCATAAATATATAGACTATGATATAAAAAAACAAAATGATTTTTCCAATTTTTTTTTTCTTTTATAAATTTGCAGTTGATTGTTACTTTTTTCTCATTTTTTCGAAAAAAAAATTTTTTTTTATAAATCAATTTTTTTCGCCGAAACTATCATGCCAATGAAAAAGTAATTTGAGCATTATTCCTAGGAAATTTAATTACCTTCAATTTGACATATAATATGTTTATATAAAGGTATTTTTTCTGGAGATATTTGTAATTAAGTTGAACCAACTTTTTTTTTTGGTCCAAAATCCGAAAGTGACCGATATCTCGAAAACGACGTGAAAAAAAAATAATTTGATTTTCAGAATCAGCAGCCGATTTTACATAAGGAATGAATAGTGGCACCTAAAGTTCATAACTTTTTTAGTTATTTGTTAACTAGTGTTATCAACTATTTCTTGCAGCTGATCAAAAATCATTTAAAAAATCTGATGACCTTTTTTTTCAGACTATTTTTTCACAAAATCGATTTCATATACTGTCTGTTCGTTTGAGAAAACCGTTTTTGTATGGTGTGTTCCTCTCAAAGTAAATTTTACGTAGTGTCTATTCTTTGCAAAATCGTTTCTATATAGTGTCCGTCAAAAAATTTCGGGGGGTTCTATCCTGTCTGTATGAACAGATTTTCGGCACTCTGCAACGAATTGACACTTACACAGAAAAAACAAGATGGGTAATATCAAAGAATTGCAATTCAATTATTAAAATTTGTGGAATTCAACAATTCATTTCATTGAATCAAAGAAAAAATTTGACAATCAAAACCTTTTGTTCTTTGGATTTGCAAATTCAAATTATCTGATTTTACAACAAAATATTTTAGCGTAATCAGCAAAATGTTTCACTGATATTGCAAATAAAAAACTTCCATTGTCTAATCAGGGAAGCTCCTGGTTCAAACCCCGGCGCACAGTGGATTTTTGTGGCCATAAATAGGAAGATTTTGAAAGTGCTAGGGATTGAAAAAAATTTTAAGAGAATCGTCAGAAAATACTTAGGGAATGAAAAAAAAACTACAAAAGTATTAAATTTGTTTTGAGTTTAGTGGCACAGTGGGCTCAAAGTTGAACTTTTTACACCAAAAATGTTTTATGAAACTTTTTATAAAAGCGCTTGTTGGATAAAGCGCTCTAGTTAACTTGTTTGAAACAAAATGCTATAATATAGCATATTGGCGGAAAGTATATTACTTCCACTTTATAAAAATCAATTTTCTTTTTTTTTATCGTCTTTATATGAATTGTACGGATTTTTCAAAAATTTTATTGAAAAATGATAAAAGTGGAAAATTAGCAAACTTTGACAGAAAAAAAAAAGTATATCTCCGGATTTCGAAAATTTTTTTATATGTAATGTAAGAAAGTATGGTTAGCTAAAAAACAAATTTTCAGCTGCAAATTTTCACAATTTTTTTTTTTATCAAGTTTTTCCTAATGTAGTTTTAGAAGGAACAAAAAATACTGACTTTTATGAAATGCTCTTATTAATTTATTTTTTTTGAAATATACCAAAATTGCATATTAGCATAAAGTTTATAGATCATACTTTTTAAAAAATGTTTACTTGAGCTTCTGCATTCTATGTGTGAATTATGGTAATTTTTTTAAAATTAGGGCTGTAAAAGTCATAATTGAGAAAATTGGCAAACTTTGACAAAAAAAAAAAAAAAGAATATCCCCAGATTTCGGAAAGTTTTTAATATGTTATGTGAGAAAGTATGGTTAAGCAAAATCCAAGATTTCAGCTGCAAATTTTCAAAACTTTTTTTTTATGATTATTTTTCTACTGCAACATTTGAAGGAAAAAATATTTTTATTTCTTCACATTTTGCAACGCTTTACAATAATTTTATCGATTGTAAAGGCTTACAGTGTGAAATAAGATGCTTAAATTTTGAAAGAAGTTCCTTTTAGTAGAGGGGAATTGAAAAGGGATATTTTTTCTCTTTCTATCCCCCTTGGGGTTCACCCTTTTTATACCTGAATATAACGTAGTGAAGGTATGGTAGATGCAGCATATGGGACTTAAGTCCGATTATGAACATTTTTATTATTATCATTATTTTTTTTATTATTATTATTTTTTTTATTATTATTATTTTTATTTTTATTATTCTAATTATATATTTACCAGTGAATATATTAAAAATTTTTATGTTTTTATTTATATGTAAATGTTATTTTATATTTTCCAATAAATTCGTTATTTATATTCTGTATCTAGTTTTCAAATGTGGTGTTTAATACATGTAGTTTCTTATTTTTCTCTAATAACTTGTAAACTATAAAAGATATCGGACAATTTATAAAATTTTTGAAATCAGCATAGCCAATTTATTGGGAATTAATACCCATTTTGAAATAAAACATCAAAAACCATTCTACCTTTGTATGGAAGGTAGGCGTGTCCGTGAACCGATTTTTTTCATATTCACAAGTTTTTGTTGTTTTAACACAAAAACGTCTGTGCCAAATTTCAAGACTCTAGCGCTATTACTAATGTTAATGGCCACCTTTTTTTGTTTTTTCTAATAACTTGAAAACTATAAAAGATATCGCAAAATTAATAACATTTTTGAAATCAGCATTGCCAAGTCAAAGGGAATTGATACCCATTTTGAAAAAAGGTCTCAACCACATCCCAACTTTGTATGGGAGGTAGGCGTGTCCGTGGACCGGTTTTACTCATATTCACAAACTTTTTCTATTTTTACATTTTAAACATATGTACCAAATTTCAAGAGTGTAGCGCAATTATTACTATTTATGGCCGCCGTTCCATACAAATCCATCCACTGTGCGGCGACGACATAATTTTAATTTAATTTTTTTAATTTGAAGGTATTTAAAAAACAAAAAGAAGTAGAGAACTGTATTTGTATAAATTGAAAATATCTTGAAAACTGCCTTTTATGTTAACCCTTTCATGCCCGAATTATAGTGCGAGGACTTAAAAATTATTTGAGCTCATATTTTTATTAATACGACTATAAAGACTAACTAACATCAATTTCAAAGTCCTACGTATCCTTGTTCGTCCTTACGGCCAGTAGGCAGCATTTCCTTCGGAAAGTTCCAGAGACACAACTCAACAATTTTTGTCTACAAATTATGTTTTTATCAATTAATTTATCTATTTTGAACCAAATGAAGTACTTTTTTTGTAAGTTCGAGTAATTGATTTCACATAATTTAATTAAAAGCACAAGAACCTTTTTTTTCAATTTTTCGGCACTTGTTGTTTTAACGACGTTACGACGTAAGTGACGCCGATACTAAAAACCCATAGCAGCTAACTAAATTGTGTATACACCTGAATGCACAAAACAGAACAGCTGATAAGACAAGAGCAAAACAAAACGCTAAAAAAAATAACATAACAAAATAACGCACTAGTTGAAACCATTTTCGGTCGCGTCGGTGATAGTACACATCATATACACTGGTGACCACTGAAGCCGTGTGGAGCACTATATGAAGTGTTTCAAACTTTCTAGTGAAACTAACTACGGGTTGCTAACTACGATATTGATACGAAATCGAAGACACCTTGTAAATTCCTTTGATGCAGACATTCATAATTCTTTAGTCATTTCGAAATTACTAGTAATTATGTGATAACACTATGATGTCTTTATCTCGACTAGTAGACTGTGGCCATTTTAACCATTTAAATGCCTTTATTTAAAAATCTTACATTACAAGTTGTCGTATAGGTTAGTTACATTTCATTACATTTATTTTTTCTCAACATACATCAGTGATGGCATTTGGGTTTTGTGAAAATGTACTGAATCGAGACTTGAAATGTACTTTTTAGAGGCCGAATGTACTTTTTTTTGGCGTGAACATCCAATTTTACTAAAATGTACCAACTAACTAACAAACTAACTAACTGGTTTGACGTGATGTCAAACCAAATGGGAAATGCGTAGCCTAAAATGGGCCTAATAATTTGCCTATAAAAATTTAGTCTAATTTAATTTTTCAGATACTTGGCCCTACGGAAAAGGTTGGAGTAGCAGAAAAACATTTTCTTTGCTTTGGCCAGAACATAGTCAATATGCTTATTGAAAAGATATTTGCTATGCAAAAATACTCCTAAGTATTTGATGCGGTCCTTATAAGCTATCAAATGCCCGTTAATTTCAACGCTTGGAGTAAATTGTCTTGCATTAGGGTATAACTTTTTTCTAACACCTTTAAAAATTGTGCTTTCACATTTATTGGAAATCAACCTAAGTTTTCTTTTTTCAAAGAACCTGCACAGAGTCTGTAAATGGTCATTTATATCAATATTTGCATTTGAAGCCCTTGCACTTGAACTAAGTACAATAACATCATCTGCGTACACCAAGGTTAGAAGATTAGGACCTGGTTCTGGCATGTCCACTAGCAAGATATTAAAGAGTATGGGCCCTAGAATCGATCCCTGAGGAACTCCTGCAGTAATTGGTTTACAAATTGAATTTTCATCATTATTTGAAACGAAAAATGACCTATTTGGGAGGTAGTCTAGGACTATACCGCAAAGATCCCTATCAAAATTGGGTAGACAGTGGCTGTCGGATTCCTGCTTTTATAGCCGCGCGCATCAGCGTCGAACTTGTTCTGTCACTATGCGTGTGTCGTGTGTGTATGCGTTAGTTTGATCGATTGTTCTGCCCTCAGAACCGAAATAGACGTATTTAAAAAAACGCGTTTCGAGATAATTGATATTTTGAAATTGAAATTTGTTGAAATACATGTAAAATTGCGATAGAGGCAGTTCTCTTTAGAGATTTTTATGGGTTTGAACTAAGATGCCGTTATTTGGCACAGTTCATTAGATGCGTAATATCTTAAGCTATCCGATGCCATAAGAAACACGAATATCAACTTTTTTGAGATACGTATATTTCGCTTCTGAAGGCATTATTGTTGTCTTGAAATAATGTATTCGTCTCATGATCTGTGGTTCCTGTTGTTGTTGTTTTAATACTTACTGGTAAGTAATATTCGTATTCGTATTATATGTAATTTGTAACGTCACTCGGGGCGTTAAAGTCCCCTCCTACTTTGGAGACGGGAAGCTTCTCATCTAAGAATGCTTTTTCTCCTCTTTTTTCCCCATTATTTTTTATTTTGATAAATTATACATATATGGTTTTTTTCTTTTCCAAATTATATATCAAAACATTTACAAGTATTTTTGTTTGTTTTTTTTTCTTTAGTGGCATCTGCTATCCTTCCAGGAGGAACCTGGCTCGCTTGCCGTTGCATTCTACCCTGCACATGTCTGACGACAGTGCTCGTATATTCATGGTGCCTTTGGTACGTGGATGGGGATACACCCAGTGTGTGGTGCTTCGGTGCAGTCTTGGGATTTTAACCACTTGGAAGTCCACAGGGTCCTTGCTCTTAGTGAAGAACTATGATGCTTTGTTTTTTTTTGTTTGTGCTGGCTCGTCTCTGAAAGTTTTTTTTGGTGGGGTTTCACTTGTTGATGCTTGAGGCTCTACTGTAGTGTTTTCCGTTGGTGAACTTTGATTTATTATCGCTGATTGTGATCGATGTTGTCACTATAGTCTCTATCCGCTTTCACCGAGTTGAACTTCGAAAGCTGTAGGTAATTTTCCAGGAACATCCAATCTTCTGGCGCTTTGGGAGGCAAACCTTAAGCATCCTGCACAGATGCCGAGAACTCTTCTCGAGAACTCTTCTTATCCTGGGATGAACTGGCTGCCCGCTGCTTCTCCTTTTCTGGTTTGCCAGCTGGTGTCTTTTTCCTTTCAGCTGCTGCTTGTAGCTTCTGCGCCTGCGTCGGTTCCTGGTCTTGCATGAGCTGGCATTTGTCTGATCTTTCACTTCGGTTGTCTCGTTATGGGTCGTGTCTTGGTGCTGCGGAAACCACCACGTTAGAAACTATCTCTACAGTTTCTTTGTGTGGTGCCAAGCTGTCGTCATATCCAGTAGATTTGGTTGGAGGCACTTCCAGTTTGCGATATTCGTCCTGGTAGAGGTTTTTGTGGGTGTGACTCCTTAGAAATATACATACACTGCGGTTCATCAGGATAGAACCAACTGAATTTTATGCAAAAAATCTCTATAAATTGTGAATGCAAAAACAATAAATGCTCAAACATTTCAGAAATATAAAAGCACTTATAATGCACTATTTAAAGACTAAAAATCAATTCCAAATGCATTATAACGGTACTTTTCTTTAATTGCTTATCATGTTTATAAAATAAAATAAATTCGTCTTTTTTTCTTGGTTCACCAGGATATAACCACTTTTTAATTGCTCTATAAATGAAACAAAAATAAATTGTTTGTATTAAAAAATTGATTTTATTGTAATAGTTTTATCTGAATATTTATTTAAAAATGTATACGTTTACCGTTATTCGCAATAACTTTGTAAATTCTGCATTTCATTGACTCGTATAGAAATTTTAAGTAATCATGAGAAAAATCGGTCCCTGCTGCTTTTATTCCTTCAAAAAGCTCATTCTTAGTTTTGTACTGTATTCCTCCTTCGTAGACCTTACGGGTTAGCCAACCTCAAACATTTTCAATAATATTAAGATCGGATGAGAAGGGCGGCAAATTTAAGGTTTCAAAATTTTGGCTAGAAATCCATGATTTAACTACACGTGCCTTGTGTATAGGTGCATTATCATGTTGATAAATCCACACTAGTGGTCCAAAAATATCATTAATCTTAGGAAAAACTAGTTCCAGAAGATTTTTGTAATGATCTCCCGGTCATTCGCGTACTTTTTACGAAAAGATCAATAGGTGCGTAGTATGAAACTGCAGCCCATACCATAACGCCGCCCTCTCTACTTGGTGAACCAAGAAAAAAAGACGAATTTTATACATGTTTATAAGCAATTAAAGAAAAGTACCGTTATAATGCATTGGGAATTGATTTTTAGTCTTTAAGTAGTGCATTATAAGTGCTTTTATATTTCTGAAAAGTTTGAGCATTAATTGTTCTTGCATTCACAATTTATAGAGATTTTTTGCATAAAATTCAGTTGGTTCTATCCTGATGAACCGCAGTGTATGTACATGAGTCATTATTTTACGAATCACATGTATTTCAATAAAAAAAATTCCACTTCTATTAATGCGATGAAAACTGTTTTCTTGCAATTTTTAACAAATTCAGTTGACACGTATACTAGAATTTTGCTCAACAATTTTCGATAATTTGCTGAAGTTTTTCTAATCCTCCCAGGCTGGAAGTATATTTTCTCCAGTTTTACCAAACAAAATTAATTTAAGCGAAGTTCGATTATGATTTGACAAAACTGATCAGAACCATACCAAATTTTATAAGGCTTTCCTTGATAGGGCCGCACCTTTTAGATCCTGAAAATTGAGTAATAGTATTAGGGTCCGCCATTCCTTGCCTGAGCCGGAGCTGGCTATGGTAGGGCTTGCCTGATAGGAACTCCTGCTCGGGGTTTTCAACATTTTTCGATATTTTCAAAATTTTGCAATTTTTTCTAGCTCATTTTTCAACATTTTACATATTTCTTTGACTTTTTTTTTAAAGTTGAGCCACACATTCGTAAGTTGAAAGAATTTTTGTATGAAAATAATTCAATTCCATTGCAATTAATCGAGAAAGTGTAATCCGAGGTGAAATTTTTGTCTAATTAAAGAAAAATATCATGCTTTTTTAAGGGAAACAAAGTCATAACTCTGTAAAACCGTACGCAATTCAAATCTTTTTTGTTTATTACTTTATCTATTTGTACTGTTTATGGGAAAAAAAACTTTGACCCTGACAAATTATTTAAGAAGCTCATATTTGGGATACTGCTGTTCATAAATAGCCTCAATCGCTGTAGAGAATAACGAAAACATAAAAACTGTCTCACGCTGGGATTTTTTATTTCTTCGTTAACATATTTACATATAAAAATAATTTTGCATGGTGCTATAGTAATTGAAAACAGGATACTAAGGGTTGTAGACTGACGGGCAGCACATTTCTATGAAATATTGCTCATGAAGAATGAAAAAAAAGGAATAAAACAATGTATTGCCTATGAATATACCCTTCACGAAACTAAGATTTTTAAGGGTAATTTGTTGAAGTCCTCTTTTTGTAGAGGTAATGAAATCATAATTTACGGTGTTCAAAAGGAGGGCTTAAATGACAGAAAAAAATATATATATATTTTGAAATATAGGAAGAATAACGTCCAGATCGAAAATTAGTGAATCTTAAAATCCCTTAGAACAACGAAAATAACAAACAGAAGAAGAAAATCCAAACCAGTTAGAATTACACTCAATTAATTCACTGTAGAGTTAAAATATGGAATCAAATAGTTCTTAATTATATAAATTGGTCTCAAAATAAATAAGGCGTTCGGTAAAAAACTTTAAAAACATTTTTAAAAATAGTTCTAATGGAATAATCGAAATACTTTAGTTAAATGATTTAATGATTTTTTGCAAGCTTTAATTTTCTGATATAAAGGTGGTACATTAGGATGGTAGGAACTGAGATCTGGTGGGTAAGTCCAAGAACGGAGTACTTGATGTCAATGACCTTTGAAACAAAAAGTTGGTCTACTCAAGACAAAAACATTGAAATATCATACTTTTAGATCGGACTGTAAATGCCGAAGATATGATGAAAACTTAAATGCGCGACCTCTATTTTTGGCAAAAAAAAAAAAATTTATCGAAATTAACTTGCAAAAATGCTTTTGATTTGCTGGTGTACGCTGAACTTTTCTTTTTTTGCGGTGATACGGTCTTATGTACATATGTACATACATTGTTTGCATTTTCAGTGACACGAAAAATGTGGGCGTGGTTTAGCAACAACTTAATAATAACTTTCCCATTGCAATATGGAAATCTTGTGTCATTCCTCACCGAGAAATGAAACCAGTGAGTTCACCTTTTCGGAGAAATTATGTCTGTCGCTCTGGATATTACTAAGGCGTTTAATAGAGTATCGCGCCCTTGTATCAAATATAATTGTTTTTGGTATTTTAAATTCCTTTGCTCGTTGGATTGCGAGCTTCTGCAGTGATCGCGGTATCAGTGTTGTGGTAGACAGTTTCACCTCCATCGAAGACTCTGTTAATGCTGGAGTTCCCCAGAGCTCTGTCCTATCTCTAACTCTCTTCCTGGTTTTCATCGATGATCTTCTGTCATCGCCCACCAACCCAATCCATTCCTTTGTGGACGACAGCAACATTTGTCACTCTAATTGTTTCAAAAAGGCGGCATATACATAAATGACACACTCATTTACGACCTCAATACAAACTCCGAGAGGGGTCGTGCTAACCGAGTCAATTTTAATGCTATTAAAACCCAGTGCTGTCTGTTATCTCACGGGCGAATGGATAACTCCCTTTTTTCCCTTAATATGGCTAGCTTAGGTATTACGAGGTCAACAACTATTGACGTCCTGGTCATATCGGTTCGACCGGACCTGAGTTGGACAGATCATGTGCTCGGGGTGTCGAAGTGTTTTGGTACTTTGAAATGGTGTAATAACTTCACCACCGGCGTAACGTAGGGTGTTTAGCCCTATTCCTATACTTCAACAGGATGTGATCTAGAGAGATACGTGAACTGGTTCCATGAATCCAGATTTTCTCCCGCAGCACTCGGGCCCATCCCTTTTGCTTTACGTCGGTGCTCAACAATACATCGCTCTTGCTTGATTATTCGTTTTTTGGCTGCACGATTAAGTTGTGAAACAGTCTGCTTGCTAATGTGACATCCGGACAGTAGCGTACCTAGAGGGGGGAGGTGTTAGGGTGCGGCATCCCCGGGCGCAAGGCTTGAGGGGGCGACAAAATGGTCGTGAAATGTTGCTAGGGTTTTTGAAAGTCAAAAATGAGAACTTTTTTTCTAGTAAATGAAAGTAAAACGGATGAAGTAAATTTTCAAAGTTTAAGTGAAATATATGTATCTCATTTTGCTAGAGTTTTGGAATGTGAAAAGTGAGGACAAATGAAAATTTTTGTTAAAAAACAGGAAATTTGTTTTCGGTAGGAGCGGCAAATAATTTGTTTGCCCCGGACGCCCGATATACACGGTACGCTTCTGCATCCAAACACTATGACATCGGTAAATTCAGAATGAATATTCACCGAGACTACTCCAACTATCCCCCTTCCCTTACCTTTTTAACTTTCTTGAAAGAGACATTCCCTGAGCGTTGGCTTATGCTTGAAAAAAAAAATTATGTGACACCTCCTTTATCTTGGCATCATCAGGAAGACTTTTCTACGTTTTTGTAAGTCCGTTTTTCTTGTCAAATTTCAATGAAATCGGACATAAACTCTGTTCGCGCTGTTTACAGGTTTCAGCTAGGAAGCTGAAATTGTGTGAAAATTATTTTTAGCCAAATGCTAAAACACAGGCAAAAAAAAAAACTTTAAAAAATCTACTAAATTTTCAAAATAAACACCCTGATCTACATGCATATAAATTTAACATCCCTAAAAGGAAGTCACCGTGTAAATTTATACCTAAGCCAGAGGAAAACTCAAATTTTTTTCTTTGTGGCTGAAAATAACAATAAAATTTACATTTTTATTAAGGACACTTGCAGCCTGAGTTCAATCCCAATGTTAATAAAAAGAAACAGGAGTGTGAACTAATTAAGATGCTTGCGCCCGGCACTCAAAATAAGAAATAGTAGGCACTTTTGATTATTGTCGTTGAAATCCAAAAAAAATAAAATTTTTTCGTGTCCAGAAGAATGAGTAATTTTTCAGGTTTCTTTAATTTATTATTGAGTTTTTTGAATATCGAGGAAAATATTTTGCTTTAATATTTGAACATATTTTTATACAAATATCTAATTTTTGTTGTGAAATTAATATTGTAGGCTTTTTTGGTCCATAAATTTTTAATTGCAAGTAAAACAGGTTTATTTAATTTTTCTCGTCCGACGATTCGGTGGGTGCTTCCACCTTCTTCATGGACAACTTTTAATCTAATAAAGCACAAGAGAAATATGTTTGACACTTTTTGGCTGCTTAAATATTTTAACAAATGTTGGCTTACAAAAATTTTTTGTTTCTTTGTTTAAAATTAACATTACTGGAACTGCACAAACATTTAGATGAAAACATAAATATTGCACAAATCCGTATATGAAAATAATTAAAGACGACACAATTGAATAAATTAACATTTAAATTAAAAATAAAAATTCACAAAATATCACATCACTAATTGCTTGCTACTGCTTGTTGAGAATCAAGTTTTAAATTAGACTTAGTTTGTCTTTATCTTCTTTGGTGTTCATAGTAGTTTTTTTTTTAAAGACAAATATATATATAACATGGTTCTCAACAAGCAGTAGCAAGCAATTAATAATGAAATATTTTATGAATTTTTATTTAAATGTTAATTTTGTCTATTAATTATTTTCATACACACACACACTAGTAAAGTGAAATCTAAGTTTTGATTAGTTTGTTCTTAAAGTGGCAAAACCATTCACGTGCGCAGAAATCATCCAAGGGGGGAAGGTGGGTTATTCATGTGATAATATGAAGTTCGTAAGAAAAGTCTCGAACTATTTGCTTCAGCACATTTTTTTATAGTTAAATACATATGTAAGCAGGGCCATCGACAGGGCGGGTAACGGGTGGATTCCACCGGGCCCGCAGTTCTTCGAAGGGGCCCGTAAATTCTTAAAATCACTATTCAAAAAAAGACTTGAAAATAAATGATGACCGTCGAAATATTCAGGGCATTGCGTTTTTTCGTCCGCTAGAATGTAAAGATCTCTAGTATTTTTAATGAAACTCTACTTTCCAGAGCATGCTTTTACCGACTATCTATACAACCTCAATCTTTGAATGTAACCTGGAAACAAAACAGATACACAGATACACAGATAAGCATTTCAATTGCGCAGGTGTCTGCATTTTAACTCTGGCCGTGTGCCCGTAAATGTTACTTTTACCATCCCACATCATTTTTAATTTTATGAACTTTAATTATCAACCAATCAATTTAAAATTTTTCTGTATTGTAGAGAAGAGTCTGAAAAAAACTTTAAGGTATGAAACGTGACAATAGTATTTGTGATATTAATGTTCTGATCGAAAATATTTAAAAAACCTTTTTTTTTCGTTTTTTAAAACAAATTTTAATTTGAAAGTCCTATATCTGAAATTAATTATATGGATTGGAAAAAATTAGCCCTCCTATCATATAGAAAATTTCATTATAATAATTTTTAGAATCCAAATGCCTACAAAAAAGCTAAAATTTACGAAACTTAAGCATTTTATTAATATCAATGGAAAAACCATTTTTTCTTATAAAGTCAAATAATTTTTAAAAATTTTGGAAAACTTCCCGCTGAATCCAAAAATGGTTTGCGGATAGAATCAGTAGAGATAGGAGTAATGAAGTAGTGTTGCCACCCTGTCTGTAGGCAAACTGGCAGTCATCAAAGATTGAATATGTATATGTAAAAAAAATGAAGGGAGCCGTCACTCATTTCAATAAAAAAAATTTATATCGAATGACCTATGAAAAATTCCCACACGCGCCATGCATTTGAACATAAAATACGCAAATGCGTATTGCGTTTGCAAAATTGCAAACACACAAGATATTCGCACTTCCTTGATTCTTTATTTAAAAGTTATAAAAAAATGTGAATATGTAATTAATAAATTTTTTTTTATCATGAATAGAAAGTGCAATTAATTGCAAATTAATCAGTGCATCAAAAAGCTAGTAGCAACTGAAATTTGGATTAATCCTTTCAGATAAAATATTCTATTGGTAAGTACTTTAGATTGAGTACCAGGAGACCGACCACTGTTCGGTTTTTCGTTTTGAGGTTGAAAAAATCGAAAAAATATGGAATTTGTTGAAAAAAGTTGACTTATATTGAATAAGTTGAAATATTTAAAAAACATTAAAAAGAGTTGAAAAGCCAAAAATAAAAATTAGGAAAGTTGTAAGAGGTTGAAAAACGTCAATAAAGAATAAAAAAGTAGTATGGGCAATGTGAAATGGGTTGAAAAGGCGAAAAATGTTGGAAAAGTCGGAAAAAAAATGGAAAAGAAAAAGTTGAGAGAAGTTGAAGCGTGAAAGTGAAAAGTGTTGAAAAGGTTGAAAGAGGTTGAAAATCTCCAAAAAAGTTGAAAATCTCGAAAAAAGTTGAACGATGTTGAAAAAGTCAAGAAAAGTTAAATGAAGTTGACAAAGTCGGAAAAATATGGAAAATGTTGACAAAAATTAAAAGATGTTGTAAAATGTTGAAACAGTTGAAAGAAGCTGAATAACTCAAAAAAAGTTGAAAGAGGTTGTAAAAGTCCAAAAAAGCTGAATGACGTTCAAAAAGTCGGAAAAATATAGAAAATGTTGAAAAAAGTTGAAAGAGGTTGACAAATGTTGAAACAGTTAAAAGAAGTTGAATAATTCGAAAAAAGTTGAATGAGGTTAAAAAAGTTGAAAAAATGTGAATAAAGTTGACAGAGGCGGAAAATGTTGAAAAAAGTAGAAAGAGGTTGAAAATGTTGAAAAAGTTGAAAAAAGTTGAATAACTCTAAAAAAGTTGAATGAGGTTCAAAAAGTCAAAAAAGTTGAGTAAGGTTGACAAGCTCGGAAAATGTTGAAAAAAGTTGAAAGAGGTTGAAAAATGTTGAAACAGTTGAAAGAAGTTGAATAATTCGAAAAAAGTGGAATAAGGTTGAAAAATTCGAAGAAAGTTGAATAAGGTCGAAAAATGTTGAATCAGTCGAAAAAATTAAATGAGATTGAAAAAAGTAGAAAGAGTTTGAAAAACTCGAAAAAAGTTGAAATATCTCAAAAAAAATTTGATGAAGTTAAAAAAGTTGAAGATGGTTGAAAAAGTCGAAAAAATTGAATGAGGTTGAATAAAGTAGAAAGTGGTTAAAAAACTCGAAAAAAGTTGAATATCTCTAAAAAAATTTAATGAAGTCGAAAAAAGTTGAATGAGTCTGACAAAGTCGGAATATGTTGAAAAAAGTTGAAAGAGGTTGAAAAATGTTGAAACAAATTAAAGAAGTTGAATAACTCTAAAACAGTTGAATGGCGTTCAAAAAGTCGGAAAAATATGGAAAATGTTGAAAAAAGTTGAAAGAGGTTGAAAAATGTTGAAACAGTTGAAAGAAGTTGAATGAGGTTAAAAATGTCGAAAAAAGGTGAATAAGGTTGACAAAGATGGAAAATGTTGAAAAAAGTTGAAAGAGGTTGAATGTTGAAACGGTAGAAAAAAGTTGAATAACTCTAAAAAAGTTGAATGAGGTTCAATAAGTGAAAAAAGTTGAATAAGGTTGACAAAGTCGGAAAATGTTGAAAAAAGTTGAAAGAGGTTGAAAAATGTTGAAACAAATGAAAGAAATTGAATAACTCTAAGAAAGTTAAATGACGTTCAAAAAGTCGAAGAAAGTTGAATATAGGTAAAAAAGTCGAAAAAATTGTATGAGGTTGAATAAAGTTGAAAATCTCGAAAGAAGTTGAATATCTCTAAAAAAATTGAATGAGGTCGAAAAAAGTTGAATGAGTTTGACAAAGTCGGAAAAATATTTAAAATGTTGAAAAAAGTTGAAAGTATCACGCCCACTGATGCAATCCCGTCGAAGTCCATTAAATTTCAGAGTTTTTACTATACCAAATTTTAAAAAGATAACTCTCATAGCACACTAAATATAACACAAAACGTGCTTTGCTTGTATGGGAGTTGCTACGCCCACTGAATCAATCCCGTCGAAATCCAATTAATGTTAAAGCTTATAGTAACCGACATCTCTATACCCAATTTCATTAGCTTTACTCGTACAGTTCACCAAATATTGCACAAAACGTTTTTGCTTGCATGGGAGATGCCACGCCCACTAACAAAATAGTGTCGAACTCCATATAATTTCAAAGCGTATAGTAACCGACATCTCTATACAAAATTTTATTAGGATTACTCTTATAGTTCACCAAATATTACACAAAACGTTTTTTGCTTATATGGGAGGTGCCACGCCCACTGAAGCAATCCCGTAGAAATACATTTAATTTCAAAGCTTATAGTAACCGACACTTCCTCACTAAATTTTAAGAAGATTACTCTCATAGCACCCTAAATATAACATTTAACGCTTTTTTCTTGTATGGGAGGTGCCACGCCCACATGTACTATTGCGCCCATTTTTGGTTAAAAAATACCTTATAGCAAGTATACCTACCATGCTAAATTTCATATCGACTGCATTGTTAGTTTTCCTATTATAACGTTTATAAATATTGTGGGCTGTGCCACGCCCTTCAACGAGTTTTGCCAGTATAGTGACATAGCATGTTATGATGACTGCTTTTAGTGGTATTATCTATAAAATTTTTATGAAAATCGTCAGTGCCGTTTTTCAATTTTCAATTATTGAAAAGTGACACGTCCACTTTTCTGATTCCGCCCACTTTTGGCAAAATTTAAGACATTTATGATCTGCATCTGTGTACCAAATTTTATTACAATATCTTGAATGGTTTTCGAGATATGACGTTATGAAAATAAAAGTTTAGGGCTGTGCCACGCCCCTCCAGGAGTCTTTGATAAGTTAAAACCCAGCCCAATCCTAATTTTGTTTACATATGTACCTAACCCCCAAAATTCATCAAAATCGCTGCGCTCGTTTTGGAATTAAAGTCTGAAAATATAAATATATATATATATATGTGACATTCCACGTCAACTGGCCCACCGCCGAGTCCAAAAATGGGAGCCACCAAGAATATCGATTGAGGGCTTAAAATTTTTGTAAAGTCAAGGGCTTTCGAAATTCACGTGGCCTTTTTTCCGAAACCGAGCCCCCCACCCACTATGCCCGCTAACAGCCCGTGGGCCAACTTTTTGCATTGCTCATCTTTTCATAAAACCCGCATCGTGTGGCCGACTGAGATCTACGATGAACCAAATGAAAGGTTTTGAGCTCTACTTTTAAAAAACGCGTAATACGACCATTTTCGGGTGATGTAAAGTGCCGTATGGCTGCAAAAACCATGCGACGCGTATTTAAGCCTCTCTATTTTTTATCTCGAAAACCATTGAGTCAAGGAAAAAAGTTTATTGAACAAAAAAGTCTTAGAATTGATCGAGGAACACCCTCAAATTTTTTCAGAATTTTTTGGAGATGATTTTGAGAAATTCGATTTTCCATTGTTTCCGAATATTTAAAATTAACCCAAAAAATTCTGAAAAAATTTATGTCTCTTGCAAATTGCAAACGACATTTTTATTTTGTTCAAATGGGGTGAATTTCTTTTTGCCCGGTCAAGGGGGAGATGGGGTGTCTCCACCCAAAATTTGGGGTAGCAAACGGCTCATTTTTTTAGAAACGTCCAAATTATAGATTAAAAATGGTTTCAGATGTGTGCACTTAGTTTGAAATTTCCGATACCTGAGCACGTCTAAAGCCAGAAAATTTAATGAATTCCGCATATACATATATATATATGTACACATACACATCAAATGAAAAGAAATGAATTGAGCTTCCTAAGCCTGATAATATACATAAGTATAGTTTAAAAATAAATTTTTTGTAATTAAACATTATTTAATCGAACGTACAGTCAGTCATTCAGCAAAGGCCAATATTGTAAATTTTTACTTATTGATCAATACTATTTCTTATTCAACAAACATGACAAAGATAACATGAACGGTCAGGGGTTCGAATCCATGTACAGCATTAACCAAAAACTTGGTCTGATGAGGCTGTTGGTTATAGCCGAAACATGTCACCAATTACCAGGTTAAAAATTGTTCCATTTGTTACAATATTGGTCTTTGCTGAATGACTGTAAGTTCGATTAAATAATGTTTAATTATAATAAAAATCAGTCGATAAAATCAACTTTCTTAATAAATTTTTTGGAGAAAATAACTAGACAATAGAGCGACACTTTTTTAAATATTTATTTTTTATCCCTAAACCCATACTACTCCTAAAAACAAAATTTGGGTGCTAAAGTAGTCCTGCCCTATGTCACGTAAGAAGGATACGGTGGAGTAAAAGTGCAAGGTAGCACAAAGCTGTAGTGGGTTTGGAATAAGCGTACTTCTCTGCCCTGTTCTCATATAAGGCAGTATCTCACTAATTAGTTCGATTGCTGGTGGTGTCTCCCAAGTGATGTCTCTGAATCCACAACATAGTTCTTTGCTCGTGCCTTCTAGCGTACATTACAAGAAAATTGTCATTCATTTCGTCTGGAACTATGAAATATTTTATTCTCTTAAACCTTATAGTCGAGTGCAATTAGGTTTACACTTCGGAACCCAGCTATAGTGAATGGATTTGAAATATTTTTTTTGATTTGGATTTCTGATGCCATAAACTAAAAAGTTTACCCATTGGAATTGACCGTCGTTTCGAAAATCCGAAAACACGCCTACCGCCCAAATACAACCAAATTTCACACAAATACTTCATATGACTTAGAAAAGCACTGGACAACAATAAGGTGAATTTCTACAAGAAAGCGTGGCACCCCCCATAAATGAAACTTTAAAGTGCTATACTGAAGGAGTTATTGCAGGTATAGTAACCAAATTTCACACAAATACTGCGAAAGGTTCGGACAAGCTCTAGACACAATTTAAGCGCATTTCGACGAGTGGACGTGTCACTTTCCATGCAAGCAAAAATTAAAAAACGTTATTTTGAAGGAGTTATTTAGATCTTGCAACCATATTCACACAAACACTAGAAATGGGTCGTACAAGCTCTGGACTAAAATTGCGAAACTTTCCTCAACAGAGCGTGGCACCTCTAATACAAGCAACAACTTTGAAATGCTATACTGACTGAATTATTTAATCAAATGTAACTAAGTTTCACACAAAACAAGAAGTGTTTGTTCAAGCCCAAGACTAAAAGTTGTCATTTCGTTAGGAGAATATTTATAAATAATACATTGAAGCCTAAAAATGCAAGAAAACGATGTAAATTTTTCTTCAAATATAAGTTTAAGCTTACCTAGTGGCTCTTGAAACACGTAACAGTACATTTTAAACATTGATAGTATGCTTCTTTATTTTTTCAAATTCGGATGTTTTGTTTATTACTATGCGTTTTTGTACTTGTATTTTTAGTTTGTGCAAAAAATCGTATCTCAATAATATGCTTTTGAGTTTCGCTCATAAAATTTTTACTCTGATTCAAGCCTCTACATTAGTGTACGCAGTGGCGGATTAAGCGTATAAGCACAACAAGCAAGTGCTTGGGGCCCCCGCCTCCTTTTCTATACCAGCGTTTTTTAGAAAACGTGTTTTATTTTTTTCTTTCACAAGAAGAGAAATGGCAAAATGTATTGCATCGAGTTATTGCTGTAATACAAACGCTTGCAGAACGTGGTTTAGCTTTTAGAGGTCATGATGAAACCTTTGGATCTTTACATAACGGAAATTTTTTGGGATTGATTGAACTTGTGGCTCAGTTTGATCCATTTCCAGCAAGCCATATTGCAAGATACGGAAATAAAGGAAAAGGCAATCTGTCATACCTGTCGAAAACAGTATGTGATGAACTGATCGACTTAATGAGTGATAACGTTCGTAAAGTCATTATCGAAGAAATTAAATCAGCTGGATACTTTAGTCTCTCTGTTGACTCTACGCCAGATCTATCACACGTAGATCAACTAAGTATTACTATGTGTTATGTATCGCCGTCTGATGGTAAGCCCGTAGAACGATTTCTAACGTTTTTAATTTTAAAAAATCATACCGGAGAAGAAATGGCAAATATAGTACTCAGTTACTTGAAGGATTGTAAGATAGATATTTTAAAATGTAGAGGACAGTCTTATGACAACGCTGCTAATATGTTAGGGCGATACAAGGGAATGCAGCAGAAGATTTTAGAGCGTAATAAATATACTGTATTTATACCATGCGCTGCACATACGTTAAACTTGATTGGCCGCAGTGCTGTTGATTGTTGTACAATTGCAGTTAATTTTTTTCAATAGTACAGTTGTTATATACTTTTTTTCTGCTTCTACTCACCGATGCGCAGTTTTAAAAACAACATTAGGCAATGACAGTGTCCTTAAGTCGCTGTCTGAAACTCGGTGGGAAGCTCACGCTGTAGCTACAGGTGCAATATTACAATCCTATTCAAAAATTTTAGCTCCTTTAGACAACATCGCTGAAGTTATAAACCAAAAAGGGGAGACCAGGCTAGAAGCATAAAATATTTCGAGCAAAATGCAAGAGTTTGAGTTTGTATTTATGCTTATTTTTTGGAATGATATTCTTCAAGTTTTTCGATGTACCAGTAAAGGGCTGCAAAAAGAAGAATTAGACCTTGAAACGTGTGCTGATTTATATCACTCTTTATCTGATTATTTAGCTGAAATGAGAAATCAGTTTGAAAAATTTGAAAGTGAGGCAAAAAAAGTTTCTCCTCCAAGCTCGGGCACGTACTAGGAAGAAACAAGTAAATAATGGAAATGCAGCTCAAGTTGATTTGAGTCCGAGAGATAAATTCTGCATCGAGACATTCAATGTAATAATTGACACACTTATTTCTCAAATGCAAATAAGAGGTAACGTATACAATGACGTCTCAAAAAAATGTTCATTCCTTGTTGATCTTGATAAGTCACGTGCAGAATA
The DNA here is from genome assembly GCA_963662105.1 of Meiosimyza platycephala. Lineage (NCBI taxonomy): Eukaryota > Metazoa > Arthropoda > Insecta > Diptera > Lauxaniidae > Meiosimyza > Meiosimyza platycephala. The sequence goes on along the minus strand of OY759211.1, from coordinate 62,336,022 downwards.
TCAAAAAGATATTGAATCGCTTTTAACGGCCTATCCGGAAGACTTTGATAATAATTTCCTTTGCGAATTGAATCATTTTTATAAATATGTTCGGGTGAAATACGAGCCGTCAGAAATAAATATCACTCATTCTAATTTGTATAAAATAATCATTGATGATAAATTGAAGTGCGTTTTCCCAAACATAGAAGTGGCATTTAGAATATTTCACAGTTTAATGATCACAAACTGCTCGGCTGAACGATCCTTCTCGCAATTAAAAAGATTAGAGAATCCACAAAGAACAAAAATTTGCCAAGACAAGCTTAATTCTTTAGCAATAATGTGTATTGAGGCTGACATACTTCGTCAGACAAATTTTGACGATGTAATCTCGGAGTTTGCTCTGAATAAAGCAAGAAAAAGAATGTTTTAAATCTAAAATTACCTACTGTAAATTAAATAGAATCTAACTTAATATAAACTTTATTTATTATGAAAAATTTATTTCGGTTAATTTTCATCCTTCAAAATCCAAGCAACAAAGGGCCTACGCAGCCGCTGTGCTTAGGGCCCCCTAATCTATTAATCCGCCACTGAGTGTTGGCCATTTACCCTCCCGCGGTCACATTGCCCGTTGCGGGCCATCATTCGGCCCGCCCTGCAGTTACTGATTCGCATGAAAATTGAATATGCGAGAAATCCAGTCGGAATCAAACGTGCAAAAACAAAACAAATGCAAACAAAAACATTATATATGCGAAAGGCAATTTTTTAAGCATGTATTATTGAAATATTATTTAATTGTTGTAAAAAAATTTAATTTCATGGAAAAATAGTCCCCGATATTGCGACTGCCGTCATCACAAAATATTGAACCAGATATTGAAAGTCTTATTTTAAGTCAACTCTGTTAATTTTTTTAGGTACATTTATGTACCACCAGCACGAGTTGAAAACAACAGAATTTAGCGCTCACGCGCTGCGCTAGGACATTTGACGTATTTCTCCCCATATGTATGTATACATAATGTGTATAAGATTTATGAAATGTTTCTTTTTGTTGTTAAATAAAAATACAATTATTTTATATGCCAACATTTATCTTTATTTATTAACATCAGTGATGCACGAAATTCTACTGGGTCTTTTTTTCTATACGTGGAAAAGACAAAACACTTTTATTTTCATTTTTTTTTCGCTGGAATTTCTTCACACATTTGTACACATACTAGCGCGAAATGTTTGTTGTAAACGTTAGCGCGCTGTCGACTTTGGGCACCGCAGCTGGCCATCCCTACTCTACATGTTTAAAACGTACTTTTTATACTGATATTGAATTATTAGATAAAATAATATTTCCGGTAATTTAATTTATAAAAAATTTCAAATGTGATAATCCTCAAAGTTATATTTTTCTTTTATTTCGGGTTAGATAATTATGGATAGTTACAATGAGTATAGTGATTCAGCTGATGTTGAAGAAAATTTTGTTTTATTTGTAAAAAACTTGGATTTCGGAGAAGTAATGATGTAAGTTCTATTGTTGAAAAAAAAATAGGTTTGGCAACTTTAAAACAAGCATTTGAAGAGAGAAACGATGGATTGTTGCATTCCGGGCCGCCGAGAGAAAATCCGGGCCCGGGGGAACCATGCACGGGTACCTCCTCCCTCTTCACCTAACAATTAAAATTAAAAATTATTGAAAAAATAGGAAATCTTTAGCACACTCTGCTCGATAAGTCCTTTAATGATACTTAATTTATTGCTGTAGCTATTTTAGATCCCGATTAAAAAAATGGATATAACGTTTTTTCGTTTCAATATAATTACATTTCTCACTTAAAAAATAGTGTAATGGTACTTAATTGATATAACTATTTTGAAAATTGGTTTAATTTGTAAACTTGACAGTACGGGATATTCCTTCCTAATTCGAAGACCAGAAAATCTTTTCACTCGCTGTATATACGGCGAAAAATAGGTAGAAAAAACCGTAGGGACTGAGTCAATGTTTGCACCCTGCAAACGACAAGAGTTAAAAAATGCAGACACATGCACAAGTGCTTACAGTGGCGTAGCTGAGCGTCCGCAAACCCCGCAGTGCGGGGGGACACCGCGAGCTACCGCGAAAAACTATGATTGTTATATAATTAAATCTGCAAACCCAAGTAACCGAATAGACCCAGCTTAAGCAAATTTTTGAAGTGAAATTTCTTCAGTGGGGGTCATTTGAAAAATTTGTAATGCAAAATTTTAAACGCTCGTTGAAAATGATATAATCTTCGAAAATTGTCGTAGCCAAGGATATGATGGAGCTAGTGTAATGAGTGGCATCTATTCGGGATTACAAAAAAGAATTTGTCCTACGTTCATTGCTTAGCTCACAACCTTAATATAGTTTTAGAAGATTCTGTTAAATCTTTAGTTTTGGTACAGAAATTTTGCGAAACTCTTCAACGACTTTTTGCATTTTTTAGTGCAAGTATTGTATTAAGCGCTGGGAAACAATGAATTCATACTCATTGAAGTATCCAGTGTGTTGAAAAAATTGTGTGCTACAAGGTGGTCATCTCGACATTATGCTATTATATACGCATGTCGACTAGGGTTTAGACCAATAATGAAAGCATTATTAAAAATAAACTTAGTATCCAAAGACAGTGATACCAAAAATGAAGCAATATCTTTATATAAACTTTTGAACAAAGAATTTGTTACTTTTCTAGTCATGGAATGCAAGGTTTTAGAAATGACTAATTTAGTTTCAAAAGAATTGCAGAAGAAAAGTATGGATTTATTTTATGCTTCAGAGCTATTAAAAGTGTTCTTAGATAATATAATAGAATTTAGAAACAATTTTGAAAAGGTCGTCGAAGAAGCTCAAGTTTTAAGTAGCTTCCAGTTGGGAAATCGAAGCAGTATTCGAGTATAAAAGAGTAAGAAAAGTAAAATCTTTTTTCGATGAGTTGTCAAAGCACGAAGTGATTAGCGATCCACGACATTTAGTCTATTCTCCGAAGAAATTTCATCAGATTTTACACACCAGCTTTTATCCCTCCGAAATTTAATTAAAAAAAATATTTCACGCGACACATCAATTAAAGAATTATTACAATATATAATAGAAAACCATTCCTCTTTTTTAAGTAATATCGCAGACGTAATGATCATAATAAAATTGTATTTAACATTACCAGTAACAGTTGCTTCAGCAGAACGGTCTTTTTCAAAGTTAAAAATTATTTACGTTCTAGTATGTCACAAGTCCGATTGTCTGCTTTAACACTGTTATCAATTGAATGTGAACGGGCGAAAAAACCAATATCGATGAATTAATTGATGAATTTGCAGAAAAAAATGTTAGACGTTCCAAAAGATTTGAATAGGACATCAAACAATACTATTATTTGTTTACTAATAAAAACTTATTTTTACAATTTAAGAAATTTTCCTTTTTTTAATTCAAATTTGAATTTCTATCACTTTCACCGACATGGGGGAGGCCTCATAAATGATTTTGCAGGGGGTCCTATTGTCTCTCAAACTGCACCAGTTGGATCAACTCGGTTTCTTTCGCTTGCAGATTCAACGATCAAATCAATTGTACCAGCAGGGTTGATTCGGTTACTTAGGATTGCAGTTTCAAAGATCAAAAGAATGTCACTAGTTGGGTCGTTTCAGTTTCTTGGATTGCCGATTCAACGATCAATAAATAGTTTGAGCTGGGTTGATTCAGTTACTTAGGTTTGCATATTTAAATATTAAAAAACTGCACGAGCTGGGTCGATTCGGTTACTTAGGTTTGCTCAATCGAAGATAAAAAAATTGTTTCAAGGGAGCCTCACTAAGATTTTCGCGGGTGGGCCCCTCAACTCTTAGCTACGCCACTGAGTGCTTATCTGTAGTACATGCACGTAGAGAAAAAACATGGTTGAGCATTGTCATAGCAATCACTTAATATTTGCTAAAATCATACAATTGTTTCCACAATCAAATGTTTATTGGTTTTTACCACAAAAAAGCTTGATTAATATTTTATAATAACATGATTGTTCTATGAAATAATTATAATATGGTTACTTTGGAAAAGGCTAACATTATCAGAGAAACCATTTAATAATTGTCGCAATAATTATTTTTTGCATCAACAAAATATTTTATGATTTCTTACCATATATATAGTTATAAGTAATCATATTATGATAGGTTTATACTTTCAATCATATAATGATGAGTATTTTATCAGCATTAAATATAATAGGGGTTTTCACACGCAACGTTGTTATTCGTTATTCGTTATTCGTTAAAGTTCTACATGTATTTTGTTTTTGTAAATTTAACAAAATGCCGGCTTAACGAATAACACTTTAACGAGCTGGAAACCCCGACAAATTACTCGTTATTCGGTGAAACATTAATCAGCTGTTTTGTGCTTTTGTGCTTGAATCGTTTTTTCAATCAAATGTGTAATTATTTTAGATTTCTCACTTTTTTTAGGCATTTTACTCTTTTCGTGTGTTTCTGTGTCTTACTTGCAATATCAGCTGTGTTGAAAATATTTTAACGATTAACAACTGACGTAAAAAACGAGTCTTTACAGTTGGCAAGCTTTAACAAATTTAACGAATAACGAATAACGAATAACAACGTTGCGTGTGAAAACCCCTAATATGATTAGAAGGAATAATAACATTGTCATTTAGTAAGTAGCTGTAAATTTGCATGCCTTTTTATTTAGCTACTATTTGGCAAACGGCGTAGTCGGTTGCATTCGTTAATTAAAAATTGTGTAAAATACATTGTGAAAATAAAGTGATTTTTAAGTGATTTTGCTTATTAAATGTGTTCTCCTTAAATGAAATTCAGTTTAAATATATGAAAATTATGTCAAATCCAAAAGTGTTAGTTTTGTAGTGCAAGAATTGTGCTTGTGTTAAACAAAATCAAAAAATAAACGGTTTAAGCTTTTCTCTCATAAAATTTATACATAAAATAAAATAAATAAAAAAATTATTTAAATAAAAAATGTATTTTATTGACATGTATGTCAGAGCATGTAACCATATTATGGTAAATTGTGAACATATTATGTTTATTTTGACCATAGTATAGTTACGTTTTGAATCATACTATGGTAAATTGTGACTATATTATGATTACTTGGAACCATAAAATGGTTACCTTGGGCCATACTATGATTACTTGAACCATAATATGGTGTTTTTAAGGGATAACAAATGGTTAGGGACCACATTATGTTTAAAGGGAATAATAATTATATTTACAATGACCATTAAATTGTTAAAGGCAACAATAATATGTTGAATATATTCTGTATATTATGGTTGGTATAATAAAGCACTATGTTTGCCTCAACCATAGCCATTATGCTCTTCGAATATGGTTGCCACAACCATATTCCTTCTCTGCGTGTGTCTTGTTTGCACGAAAACACGCAAAGACACTGAATGTTTCGACCGTGATCATTTATTTTCAAGAATGAGATAGCGATTTTAAAAATTTACGGGCCCCTTCGAAGAACTGCGGGCCCGTGGGGGAACCCTTCCGTTAGCCCCCTGTTGACGGCCCTGGGATCTTAAATAACTCCTTCAATATAGCGTTTAGTAATTTTTGCTTGCATTTCTGTCTAGAGCTTTTCCGAACCTTTCACAGTATTTGTGTGAAATTTGGTTACTCTCCCTACAACAACTGCGTCAGTATAGCACTTTAAAGTTTCATGTATGTGAGGTGCCACGCTTTCTTGTAGAAATTCGCCATTATAGCGAATTGAATGGGCGGTAGGCGTGTTTTCGGATTTTCGAAACGGCGGTCATTTCCAATGAATAAACTTTTTAGTTTATGGCATCAGAAATCCAAATAAAAAAAAATATTTCAAATCCATTCACTATAGCTGGGTTCCGTAATTTTTCATTTATAATGACTATTTGCACTCGACTGTTATAGCAATCACTTTAATTTTATTGTTTTCAAATGGAAATAAATAGCTTCATCCTATTTGATTCAATTTCACAACATTTCTTCTCGATTTGTGTTCTTTTCCAACCAGAACCGAAATTTTAACAATTTGAACGTACGGAAACAGCACAACTCTCACGAAATCGGTGACTCAATATCGAAACAGCGTGGCGTCACACAAATCAGTAACTTGCCGATTTTTTTTTACAAAACTTGCTCCTGGACTGCTGTTCTGGATTAAAATAGGACTAGAGGGGACTAACTTATTGCTATGGGCGACTTCAACGCCAAAGTGAGAAGCGGTAACAATAAATGCTGGAAACACATGTGCAGATGTTCTGCTGCAGCAAAATTTAAATATGTATATTCAAATAGCCATAAACACAAATAGCGTAAACTCTGCACTGCATCGCTGCGCTGCAAGTAGTCTTCAAAATAAAATTTGCTTCGCAGAGGAGTCAGGGATTGCACTTTTCAATATAATTTTCTTCAAATCAGTAATGTCAAATAAATTTTTCATGTCAATGTCTATTTTGATTGCAGCAAAAATTTTTAATTGTCAGATTTTGCTTCGTTTTTCAACAGAATTTTGAAAAGCTAAACAAAAAAAAAATTAAATCGAAGCAAGCATGGAGGAGTAGCGCATCGAATTTATTCGGAATAATTCATTTTTATATGATAAATCAAATAAAAATTATAAAAACGCTTGGTATAGAGAACAAAAGTATGAAGAACTATCAAAAAAATTAAATGTTCTAGCCAAAAAATTGAAGGACCGGTGGAGGACACTGAAGGACAAGTTTTACAAAGAGACTAAAAAGGAGCCTTCCGGCAGCGGTCTGCACCCACCGCGAAAGTGGAAATGGATGGACCACCTATCCTTTTTAAAAGATGTCAATACTGAAAACTTAAAGTAAGTTCTAAACAGTTTTGCTAATGGCATCCTCAATAACATAAAATTTCTTTTCGAATTTCAGTACCACCGGCAATTTTGGGAAAGTGCAGTGCTCTGAAGTTAGTCTAGGCAGCACCACAGAAGAATTTCAGACAACAGTCACTGCATGTTTGGAAGAAGACTCACTGCAATTCTTGTTTACACCAGAAAGTGCGCTACAAACATCATCAACACCAATAAAAAATGATTTGAAACGAAAAAAAAATGATGAAATACTGATGGAAGCCAAGACGGATTTCAGTGAAATGGCGCAGCTAGCAAAGGACGTTTTGCGCGAGCCAAGTAAAGCAAATAGAACTGCAATTCAACTTGTTTGTGATGGTCTTGCAAGCCAAATAGAAGAAGCCAATTTATCCCAATATGAAGTATGTATGTATCTAATCTTCAAATTGCACTTCTAAAAACCTTCAAAAAATATCTACCTAAATAAAGGAATCAATAAAAAGCAATCTTATTTGTGATCAAACTGATATTTTTTATTTAACTTTTTTTGCAATGTACACCTAATTCTGTTTTTACACGGTCTTTTTTTACACGGTTTTGATTTAACACGGTTTGAAAATAATCAAATTTTAAATTTTTTTACACGATTTTATTCCATTTAGCACGATTCAAAATCTTTTGGGCTTAAATTTTTTTTGGTTAAATATACAGCCCCTTCATGGTTGGCTACAATCTCGCCTTTTTAGTCGGCGAGATAAAATTGGCTTCACGGTTGGCGACATTGGCGAAGTATCTCCGCGGCAATGTCTTCCACACTTTTTTTCTCTACATGGTTGGCGACAATCTCTTATAGTTGTATCCAGAAATATCAAAATTTGGAGACAGCTATTTCGCTATAGCCAAAATGAAAAAGTCCACATAAATAAAAAAATAATTACATTTTATGTGAAAAAATGTATTTCAAAATGTTTTTTTCAATAAAAAAATCAGCACCAAAAGGGAATATGAACGAAATATTGAAATTGCTTGTGTAAAAACACATTATATATGTGATTTAATAAAATAAACCTGAATAGTTGTTTTTCACTTATTTCAATAGGTTTTAGAGATAACGACCCAATCACCTATTTTGCATACGATTAATGTCTTTTTTACACGGTTTTTTTGCATGGGTTTTCCTGGAACCAATTGCCGTGTAAAAACAGAATTAGGTGTATAATGTTTAGAACATCGGATCGCAAAATATCCGTGTTATATCCGTGCTAAGGCCGCTTCTACCAAATAGTCTTTCAGCAAATCTCGTGATTCAAATGCGTTTCTACTTGAGTTTGACGTCCGAAATACTAGAGTTTGCTGTAGAGGTTGAATTTCGCGTCTCCAGTTACATTCCACCAAATCACCAGTCGCAGAAATGTGTTTCACGTAACTTTGTGGACAATAGTTTTTGCTCTCATGAAATTTGACAAAATTTTGCAGGATTACTGTCGCCAGTACTATGGCTTGAGCGATTTCTGGAAGAACAGTTAACTAGTTAGTTAAAACACGCCAGTTTGCAGCTAAAATACCAAATGTAATTTCAATTCTTACACGCGCCTTCGACATGCTTTTGTTAAACTTTTCCTTCTCAGCAGATAAAATTTTTCCCGGATATGGTCGCAAAATATTTGTCCTTAGGGAAAAAGCCGCATCCCCAATAAAGTAAAATTGAAATTCAATCGTGCTATTAGGGAGCTGAGCAGGCTTTGGAATATTAATAGTTCCGTCTATTTCCGAAGCCGCTGGATTTCAAAACGCCGCCATCGCTCTGCCTGCCATAAGCCCCTATGTCTACTGCTGTGAAAGTTGCTATCACATACAGCAAGTAGCACAATACTGAAAAACTGCTTGCAATTATAATACAGCGATCTAGTCTTTTGAGGACACTTTATGTGCACATGTTTGCCATCGATTGCGCTAACAACATGCGGCATTTCAGTTTTCTCATAAAACTCGTCTGCAATTTTTTTCGACTCAGTTTCATTTGGTTGAGCGAATTAAATGCAATAAAGCTCATCCCAAATTGCTCTGGACGTCTCCAAAATTATTTTTCCGACAGTAGAAACACCCACTCGAAAGGACCAAGCTGGCATTTGACGGCAAACTCCATGTCCCAAATACCTGTTATGATATGCGTTAATGGTATTGTGCTATTTTTTGTATCTACAGATACTTACACCAATGTTATAGCTACTCGACACTCTGGGGGAATGGATTGTCGTATAAAATCTTTTTTTCCTATATACTTCTCAATTAATTGCGTAATCAGCTGGAATTCTTTGACTACCATTCTAGTGGCTTTTCGAACTTGTTCGGAATCTTAATTTTTAATATGCAAAAACAATTTATTATTAAAGAAGCCAAAAATTGTTATTTCAACCTCCTCCACACTCTTGTTCCTTTATTTTTGTAATGTAGGTAGCACAATTATAATTATATGTATGCGGAGGAAAGTTAATCGGCAATATCTTGAAAAGTAGACCACACATCGTCAAATACTTTTTCAAGGATTAGAGAGAAAATAATAGAGCATTTTTGCTCCCTCAGCTGATGAATCGATTTTGTTCAAAATGACTCCCTTAAGTATTTTTCCAATATTTGAGAGAAGTGAAATTAACCGAAAATCATGCATCATAATTTTATTAGGTTTTTCGGCTATGGGAATGATTTTTGCTACTTTCCATATGGTTGGAAAACAACCATTATTAATACAATTGTTAAATATTGAATCGTTTACCGATAAGCCTGTATTTATTTTCTTAACAGAGACCTGGATTTACGAAGACGAAATATGTCTTTTCAATTTATACGGGTATAACTTTTTTGCCAAGTGCAGTAATAATTATGCTTCGGGAGGTGTGGCGGTGTTTGTAAGGATAGATTTTAACTATGATTTGGATTCCATACAAATGAACGGTGCAGATGGATTAAAGGTAAAATGCTCGATAGACAACAATCACTGTGATTGTAAATTTTCTGCAAATTTTCAAGGTCGACATACGAGCTGTGCACTTTTGTTGTGTTGGGATCAATGAACAAATAACGGTGCCCAACGTTTCTCTTCAAGTTAATTATCTTAAAATCTTATTATCTCCTAGGGTAAAATTGTTTTTTAATATTTTCCGAATTTTGTGCTTGGCGTGTACCAGATAACTGCAGTGAGCCACTCATCATTTTGGCATTCATAAATATGTTGAAACTTTCAGCTGGTTCACAAAGATTCACGCTCACAGAAAATTTTGTGAAACTGAATGGTATTCAGTCTCATAGCGAAGTCTGTGAATGCGAGTGTGATTCACATTCACTTCTAGTGAATGCCGTTTCATTTCATTTGCTTTCGTATGAATATATGAGTATTGCGTGAGCTATTCATGAAACGCGATTGTACAAAAAAATTTGTGTGTGTATCTCCGGACCCTGGAAACGACCGTTTTTGACCCATTTTCGGAAAATTTTTTTTTGCCTCAATCGATGGAGAAAGGCTGAAAATGGATTTTGAACATCACTTGGAGTACCTCCGGACCCTGGAAAGGACCGTTTTTAACCCATTTTCGGAAGGAGGGTCCTTCCAGAGTCCGGAGCCACCCAAAGTGATGTCCAAAGGCATATATTAAGCAGCTCACATTCATGAGCTGCATGCTATCTACGCATTCACTATTAGTGAGCGCAACTCAGCTTCACACTCATTATTGCATGCAATATGCACACTCACGTCTCATATTTTTGGAAGTGGCTCATAACCCTCAGTGAGCTACTCAATGCAGTTCTCGAATATAATTCAGAAAATATTCCTCGGAGCAAAAATTACGGTAAAGGTAAAGTAGGCAATTTAAAATGGTTTAAGGGGTAGATCTGCTGCTAAAAAGGGCAAGATCGGAAAAGCAAATTTAATTCGCCATTTAGCTAAACTTTGATTATCTGGAAGAACTATATTGATATATCAGTCCAAAATTGATCATAAAAAACTATTTAGTACAGAGGAAAGAAAAATTTTGGTAAATTTAGTCTCGTGGTCCAAGGTACAATGCCTGATTGTACCTTGGACCACTTTGGCATTCTTAAAAAAAATGTATTTTACGTGGGTTTGGAAAAAAGACTGCGGCTTTTTGTATCCATGCCATTATAGCAAAAATATCATTTTACAATATAGAGGCGTCAGAGAAAAAAAACCAGCCGTAGTTTGGAGCCAGCAAACGATTTGCTCAAAATTGGTCCAAGGTACACGCACTTCCCTTATACCGAATCAGACCCTTCTAGGGCATTTAATTTATTCAACACAACTTTAATCAGCCGTGTCAACGCTTGCCATAGTAACGTTCGTTCATTTAGCTCAAAATTCAAAAGATTGAAGCCTTGGATTACTTCTGATTTAATAAAAAAAATTAGAAAGAAGCAGAAAATGTTCAAGAGATTATCTATTAATCCTATTAATGTTAATCTGAAAACAGTTTGTAAAGCCTGTCTCGGCATAACTGACCACTACATGACTTATCTTTGCTTTCAAAATATTGAAGCTAACCAAACCGTGGAGGATTCTTGTGTTTATAGCAACAGTGTAGTTGATATTTTGGCGTTAAACAATAGAATCTACCGAATGTAAAAATGCCTTCTATTCCAATGAATTTCGAAAAGAGCAAGGTAATTAAAAAAAGGAGTGGCAATTAATAAATAATTTAGTCAATAGGACTTGCTCGAAAGAATTAATTGGAAATATTAATATTGACGGTGCGGTTATTTCAGAACCAAATGCCAAGGCTAGCGCGTTTAAAAATTTTTTTTATAGAAATAGCGACGGATGTTGACGGCAACAATAATGATGCTCACTGTGATTGTTCAGTGGACGATAAAATTTTTCCAAACAAACAAACAGTTTGTAGTTTGAGCCCATTTATAAAATTGTTAAAGCGTTAAAAAATTCTAACTCTAGTACAACAAATAGTTTTTCAAACAATTTTATTAAAAAAATTGTGTTTAACATTGCTGATGTACTGAGCAATATCTTCAATAAAAGCATTTTTGCAGGGATTTTTCCAGAAGAGCTCAAAAAAGCTGAGGTTAGCCCTCTGTTTAAAAAAGGTGACTTGAGTAACGGCAAGAGTTAAACGAGTCGATGCGTTGAAGAAAAAATTACAGGAACAAAATACATGCGCAAATACTCTTTCGCGCTGTATTTCTTATAGCAAACTGCGAAAGCACTCTTTGGAAAATAATTTTTTTAAAGTAAAAAAACCTCAGCTTTCGATTAAAAGCATTAAAAAAAATATTAAAAATACCGTTTTTGAGATATAACACATTATGTGATTTTTCACCAGGAAAATGGAAAATTTCAGGAAATCTGACAAAACCATTGGAAAGCTGAGGAAAAAGTACATCGAAATGATGTGTTGGAAAATTTTTTTAGGTACACTTATGTACCACCAGCACGAGTTGAAAACAACAGAATTTAGCACTCGCGCACCGCGCTAGGACATTTGACGTATTTCTCCCCATATAGAGCTTAGTCTATATTTATTATTTATTTAAATTTTGATATTTTAAATTTTAAGTTTTTAAATTTTTACAATTTACATTTTTTTTAACTCAATTTTTGAATTTGAATTTTTTTAACATTTAAAACAAAATTTTTAATTCTTAAAAATTTTAAAATAAATATTGTTAGAAGTTGTTTTTATAAAAACTTTACCCAGCAAACATTCTGACTCTTTTTAGAGTCAGATATGAATCATAATTCTGAGCTTATACACTCATTATGAGTTCATAAAAGAGTCAGAAATGTGTGTATTTCCGTTCTTGGGAGGGCACACAGAAATGAGTCAGAAATTAGACTCATATTAGAGTCTGATATGAAACAATTCTGAGTCTGAAATATAAATGTTTTCACTCTTTTGGGAGACATATGTGACTCATGATTCAAAGTTTTTAAGAGTCAAAAATTAGACTCGTATTAGAGTCTGAAATTTGAAACTATTCTGAGCCAAAAATATCAATATTTTGACTATTTTTGGACACATATGGGACTCATAATTCAGAGTTATTACGGTCTGCAAAAAAACAAGCTTCCATTAAAGAGATAAAAAATTCTTTTCATTTTGATAGACAATTGTCTACTATCATTTTTTATTACAATCAGTTCAGTGTTTTTTGCGCCAAAGCGTTACAATTGTTTAAAAAAAATCATGTAAGCAATTTTATATAAAGAGTACAGATCTCAGCAATTGTGTTCAACAAAATTGATACAATGAGGTCAGAACTTTAACCACCTTTAAATAATATACTTATATCATTAAAACATATTGGCTATCAGAATCGTATTACTGCAAGTATTGTGTCCTTGCTCGACCAAGATCAGTATTTCTGATATTTCCACAATTTGGTAAAAGATTTTTATAAAGTCCAATTTCATGAGTCATGATCTAATAAATAAATGTTATGAAATGAGCGCTTTACAGTAAGATACATATATTTTTGACAGATTTCCTTCCTCTAATATTTATTTTTAGAATTCTCAGTAAATGTAGTGGGTGGTTCTTCTATATCAGCGACTTATGGCTTTTATTCATACCATGTTTTTTTGCAAAATTTGAAACATATTGTGAAGAGAAATGAAATATTAATTTATTCGAAAAAAGATAAATTTTTCTTTTTGTAAATTTTTTTTGTATTTATTTGTTTATTTATTTGCAACTATGGTAACAGTTTCAGTTCAAATTTCGTTTCAGAATTTATGAACCAAATCAGAGTCAGAAAAGAGTCATAGATCAGCGTATTTGTTACTCTTTTGAAGTTCAAAATTTATGAAACATAAGGGAGTCAGAAAAGAGTCAAAATATGTGCGAGTCTAGCAACTAGTTTTAGGCTCATGTTTTTATCAAAAATATGAATCATTTCAGACTCACAAAATCTGAACGCTCAGAAAATTGTTTGAAGGGTATGTAAAGTGTTTCTTATGTGTTGTTGTTTATGTGTGTTGGTATAAAGTCACTACATTACTCCCCCTTCTAAAAAAAAAAAAATTGTGTTGCTTGTGTATGACTTTATGACACGCTATGTTTGCGGTTTATTCATAGTTAAGTCTTTATTTTGATTATTATATTAAAGTTAACCAGATCCTAGATCGTGGTTTTATCGTACTTTACATAATAATGAAAATATTGTGTTGAAAAGAAAAATGTGTATGGAGTAATGTATGATCTTCTTGTTTATGTGTGGGTATGAGAAGATGTTGGTGTTATTGTTGTTGATTGGATTGGTGTGGAGTTAGGTGTAAGTTGTAGAAATACAAGTGTGTTACGATTGAAATGATCAAATTTGTTGATTATTTGTGGAATAAAACTACGTTGCTGTTGTTGAAGAGAAAATTGTTGAATTTGCTGGTGTTTTTGATTTTGGCTCCTATTGATGTGGTTGTTGCGAAGTGGCACTAGCATGTTGGAAAAGCTGTTGGCCATTTATACTAATATCGAATTGGCGTCGAATGACGTGCATTGAAAGTGTTGTCTTAAGTTGTTGCGATTGTGTAGGTAGAGATTGATGTTGATTTGCATGCTGAAAAGAAAACTGTTTTGCCTGTTGTTGTAGCAATTGTTGCTGTTGTTCCAGGTTCTGTTGTTGTACTATAACATTTTTTATAAGTTGTGGGTGTCCATATGTCGCTGTGGGTGTGGTGGATGTAGATGATTCATAGTCGCGATCGAAATATTTGAAATACTGCTACATAAGTTGAGTGCATTACTATCATTTGAATTACTAGTTGATACAACTGTGCTCGTAACTTCCATTTCAGCAGCAGATATTGGTACATCAGAAGATAACTTTGCAGTTGTGGTTGACTTTGCTGTTGTTCCTCATCGACAATATCTCGAAAAGCATCGTTATCATCATCGTTGGTTTTTAGTTGCCAGTCTCCTGGCAGGATCGCCAGTATAGAGCTTAGTCTATTTTTATTATTTATTTAAATTTTGATATGTTAAGTTTTTACAATTTACATTTTTTTTTAATTAAATTTTTGAATTTGAATTTTTTTAAAATTTTTAATTCTTAAAAATTTTTAAATAAATATTGTTAGAAGTTTACTGTTAAAATGGTTAAGCAGTGTTTGCTTAGCGAAGCTATCTTTTATTGAAATAAATGCATTTAGAGTGTCTTTTGTCCATTGTAATTGTTTGTTTTTGGTTTTTGATGCGTTGGTTACCAATTGATATATTGGTCCTAGTGTGTGTGCAAGTTTAGGAATGCATGTCATACCGATAAATTTTTGCATGTGTTTGACTGTGGTTGGTTGTGGATAGTCTTAAATGCACTGTATTCGTTCTGTGGATGGTTGTATACCTTGTTTTGAAATGTTGTAACTTAGGAATGTTATGTTATCGACTCCGAAAACGCATTTATTTGGTTTGATGTTGAGTCCGTAGCTATTGAGCCGTGTGAAAACTTGTGTAAGATGTTGTAAATGTTGTTCTTCTGTTTCGCTGGCAATAAGAATGTCGTCTAAGTATACGAAAATGAAGTCTAATCCGTTTAGAACTTCGTTTATGAATCTTTGGAATGTTTGAGCTGAGTTCCTCAAACCGAAGGGCATTCGGAGAAACTCGAACATTCCGAAAGGTGTAGTGATTGCTGTTTTGTGAATGACTTCACGAGCCATTGGTATTTGGTGATAAGCTCGTATCAGATCTAATTTTGAGTAAATGGTTGTGTTGTGTAAGTTTATTGAAAAATCGTGTATGGGTGGTAATGGGTAGCGGTCCGATACAGTTATTGTGTTAAGTCTTCTTTAATCTCCGCATGGCTTCCAGTCGTTTGCTTCACGTTTAGGAACTAAGTGTAATGGAGATGCTGTCATGGAGTTAGACGGTCTGCATATGCCAGCTTTGACTAAGAAGTCAAATTCTTGTTTGGCTATTTTCATTTTTGGTAGATCTAGTCGTCGAGGTTTGTTGTAAGGTAATTGTCCTTGTGTTGTAACATGGTGTACTGTTTTGTGTTTGATTGGTGCAGTATAATCTGGTTCTGTTGTGAGTGCAGGGAACTTTTTGAGTAACTGAGTGTATTTGTTATTGATTGAGAATAATTTTGGTAATGGTGTTTCTGTGTACGCTGAAATGGTGTTTATGAATAGTTTTGTGAGTGGGTCAATGAGACGTTTGTGCTTTAAGTCGATGAGTAGACCGTACTTTGTTAAAAAATCAGCGCCTAAAATTGGTTTCGAAATGTCCGCAATTAAAAAGGTAAATGGTAAGTCACGTCTTAGTTTTAGATTTAGTGTTAGTAACTTTTTACCGTAAGTTGCTTAAGGTGCCATTAGCGGCTGTCAAAATAATGTCGAACTTTTGTTTGTGGTTTTTGAATTTGAATGATGGGAGTACAGAAACTTCTGCTCCACTATCAACGAGAAATTTCAAGTTGTTTGTGTTGTCGTGAATGAAAAGACGACGTGTAAGTGTTGTGAGACTTCCGTCATCAGCCGTCGCGATGATGGAGTCTTTTAGTTTAATGCATTGTGTTGGACGAATGAACATGGTTGTTCGCATCGTCTGGCGTTTTTACCAAATTTATAATGGTATTGACATAAAGAGGTTGGGGAACATTGATGAGGGTTGTTTCGGAAGTTATATCTGTTTCTAGAGAAACCTCTTGATCGAGAGTTTGAACGTTGGTATATGATCGTTCATGATTTCGTTCTGATTTAATTGATTTTACCTCTAATGTTAATTTGTTGACTTTATCAAGAAGTTGTGAGGTTGTTTGTGTTAATGATTGTATTGCTATTGTTAAATCATTTTGTGTGTGGTTTGGTAAATTTGGACTTTTGTGTATTTCGGAAATTTCGTTTTCGGAGTTCATTCAATTCGTTATTATTTGCACTCGTCAAAGCAATTTTTAGGCTCTTCGGTAATTTTCTGATTCATAATTTTCGTAGAAATTCTGGATCTACCAAAGAACCTGCTAAAAGAAGTAGCGATCTGTAGAACTGAGATGGTTTTAGGTCACCAATCTCAGTGTCAGAAAATAACTTATCGATACGCTTATTTTCACTTAAAGAGTGACGTTCAATAAGTACTTGTTTTAGTCCTTCATACAGATTATCCATTGGAGGTTTCTGTATGAAGTCTAAAACAGTGACTATTACGTCTTGTGGAAGTGCAGTGATTAAGTATTCGTATTTTGTTTTGTCTGTCGTAATGTTTTTTGTATTGAATTGCATATCCGCTTGGATAAACCATGCTTCTGGACAATTGGTCCAGAATTGTGGTAATTTAATTGAAGTGGCATTGATTTCCAAGGGAGTATCGAAGGGGTTGTGTAGTGTGTCTCCGTCTCCATGGTGAGAGGAGTGGGTGGAATGGGTTTGGGTTTGTCTAGAGTGAGGAGGGGTATGATTTAAACTCATTGTAGTGTGAGGAGGGGTTGGTTGCTGTGATGATTCTATTTGAAATTTAAGTGTATGTGTAAACTTTTAATATGTATCTAACAATGTTGTGTAATTGTGTGAAGTATAGTGCCTACGAGATGCAAACGATAAGTTTCTTCCCTCCCTATCGTTTGGCATTCGATTTAAGAAACTAAATACTTATCCTGTTGTTGTTGCTATCTTGGTGTCACCGATTGTGGTCGTTGTGATCTGCTGTTGTGAAATTTTATGCTGAAAATGATCTGCTGTGATGAATTTGAGTTTGTTTTTATTGTTGTTGTGTTATATACTGTTGTTGGCACTGCTGTTGTTGACGCTGTTGTTGATGTTGATGGATTTGTTGTTTTTACCAATGGAGCTACTGGTATTGTTGCTATAACTGTTGTGACTTGTAGTGGATTGTTGCTCTCCGGGTGTTATAGTTTTTTTAAACGTGATCGTTGTGTTACGCAATCAATGTAAATATTATTGTTGGTAACTTCGATGCTTCTTGATGTTGTTACTTTAAATGGGGTTTTACTGTTTGGTGGATCGAATTTGTTTTGAAATGTCGCTTCTTAAAGGTGAAAACAATTCTGTTGGTATTGGATTTTTACTTTTTTTAGATGTTGTTGGATGTTGTCGTTGAGCGTTTTTTGTTGCCTGGTGGGATCGCCAGTTTTGGTATCAGGTTCAATCTAATATATTTTTAATATAACTTTTTATTTTTGAATTATTAAATTTGTGTTCTTTTAATTTTGAAGATTTTTTAAAATTGAATTTTTAATTTTCTTACAAATAAAATTCTTAAAAATTTACAATAATAACTTAAACATTATTATAAGTTGTTTTTATGTATAGTGTCTCTTGTGTGTTGTTGTTTATTTATGTTGGTGTTAAGTCACCACATATGCACATATATATGGGGAGAAATACGTCAAATGTCTTAGCGCGGCACTCGAGCGCTAAATTCTTTTGTTTTCAACTCGTGGTGGTGGTACATAAATGTACCTAAAAAAATTTTCCGACACATCATTTCGATGTATTTTTTCCTCAGCTTTCCAATGGTTTTGTCAGATTTCCCGAAATTTTCCATTTTCCTGGGGAAAAATCACAAAACGTGTTATATCTCGAAAACGGTATTTTTAATATTTTTTTTAATGCTTTTAATCGAAAGCTGAGGTTTTTTTACATTATAAAAGTTATTTTTCAAAGAGTGCTTTTGCAGGTTGCTATGAGAAATACAGCGCGAAAGAGTATTTGCGCATGTATTTTGTTCCTGTAATTTTTTCTTCAACGCATCGACTCGTTTAACTCTAGCCGTTACTCAAGTCACAAGAACAAAGTACATGCGCGAATACTTTTTCGCGCCGTATTTTTCATAGCAAATATATATAAAAAAAAATAGAAATAAAATTAAAGTTAGTTTGTAGGCGGAAACGTGCGTACAACTTCCGCGTTCACAGGATTCAACCATATTCATGTAACGATCTTTCTTGGATTAAAATTTACGGTTTTGAAATAACTGAATTAAGTTAAATCAGTATTTAATTTTTTATACTTTTTTAAATCGTTTCAATTTGATACAGAAAAATAGCCACCGTCTCGATCTCGTATATTATTTTATTATAAAGTTATTGTTAACTTAAGACTTACGTTTATATGAAGTAGATTTTGAAAAAGCGCCAAAAATAAAAATAGAAATCTGAATGTATGTATGTATGTATTTTCATATGTATGTAAGTATCTACATTTATTCCAGCAGCGTCGCCTACAATTCCCGCGAGTATAATTGAATGAGTTCAAAGTCTATGCTTAACCCTTATAACGCTATTTGCAATAAATAAATACAAGCGCACAAACAAAAATCTCTATGGACTGAAGCAAATTTTAGGCAACGCACTTGTGTGACAGCTGTCAAATTGTTTGCTGTAACTTCCCCTCCCTTTTTATTCAATGTGACATTGCCTATTGATGTCTTTTTTAGAATACCTTAGAATTGTAAAAATATTTGCTTTTACATGTACATTGTTCCTTTGCAAAGGTTTTGTTTATAAATCAGCTAATAATCTATTTTCTAAACAAGATTTTGTATGATAATTTTATTTTTTCTCGAACAATTTTCAATAAATGTTGTTTTGTCAAGCGCAAATCAGAAAAAGGATTTGCATACTTTGTTTACTTGTGGGTTATTAAGAGAAACAACAAAGAAACTCTGAAAACTGATTTGACAGAAGTCAATTGATTTTAAATATAAATTTTAAGCACTCTAAGGGGTGCTTGTTAGTTGCGCATGTTAGCAAGGCGAGCGTAGAAACGAATATTATAATCTGTAAGCGAAAAATAGTTTAATCGAATTTGAATTTTAAAGTTATTTCCCTATTATAAATGAACATTTACCTTTTAAGATTACTTCATAAAAATGTTGCTCGCGGCTACGCCTCAGATGGTTCATCCGTAAGCTTTAATTTTGGCACACTTCTTCCAGCCTTTCGGCCGGTATCTCACCAATAGCAGCTTTATGTTGTCATCCAGGACTGCAATTGTGGCTGGCTTAGTATATAGTCTATTGGGATCAAATCGCATGATCTTGGCGGCCAATGGACTGATCCAAAACGTGAGATTAATTGCTCACCAAACTCGCCTCTCAATAGGTCCATGATATCGCGTGCCGTGTGTTTCTTGTTGAAACCACATGTCAACCAAGTTGAATTCTTCTATTTTGGGAAAAAAAAGTCAGGAATCATCGCACGGTACCTTGCTCCATTGACTGTAACGTTGCGATTTTTATTATTTTTGAAAAAGTACGGTCCAATGATGCCGCCGACCCACAAAACGCACAGTGCACAAACAGTGCATTTTTCAGGGTGTATTGGCAGCTCTTGAACTGTCTCTGGCTGCTCTTCATACCAAATTCGGCAAATCTGTTTGTACCCATTGACCCAAAAAGGATTATGATGACTATAAAATGGACGTAATTTGTGAAACACATTTCTCATGGTGAAATGGAAAACCTTTTTTTATAAGAAAAAAAGAAGAAGAAGAAAAACTAATCACGGTTTCGAATTCCTCTATCGGTAATAGCCCGAAAACCATATCCACTTTGTTGAAAAACATGATAACCTCTAAAACTTGCACTATTTTTTAAATCAATATTTTCTAAAATGGGTAGGCAACTTAAAACAGCGGGCGCCAATCCAGTTTTTAATATCCATGAAAATCCTTATGCGCAGCTTTGTCTAGACATATGTATAAGGCTATTGTAATCCGCTGACACATCGTGAAAAAACCAAAAGTTTTTTTTTTTAACCGCTTTAGTATATGTATATGTATATGTAAAATTGGCCTAGATATACATATGTGAGCAGGTGCAAAAGAAGTTAATTCCTATCAGCAGACAGAAGCAAAACGAGTTATTTTCCAGTTGATTTGCAAAAGCAGTTAATTCCTCAATTCGACAGCTGTACCAGCATAATTTTACAATTTGTGTCAGTCACTCAAAGTCAAAACAAATAATTGATAATACATTTTCTTATATTTGGACGGAAGATTCATACCAAAAGGCTTCCTACCAAATTGCGTCGGCACTTGAGGGTATTAATACACGGTTGAAAAAATAAGTATAAATTTTTATATGATATCAGTTTAAGAGCCGTTTTATATGAATTTAGGTATAAATTTAATAACTTTACAACATATAAAAACTAGCTATGCGGACAGTTATTTATGTTTAATTTTGTCCAATAAAACATCAACATTCTGTGGCCGAGCTAGCAAATGAATGGGGTCGCATTCAAATTATTCTATAAATGAAGCAGGTTCAAATCTCAGTCCTTTCAAGTTGTGTTATTCAAATCATTTTATAAATAGAAATTGTAAATAAAATTAAATTAAAAAGAAGTATCTGTTCCAGGGCTTGAACCCGTGTGTGCTGCGTCCCAGTTAAACGTTCTAACAACCGACATAAAAATACATTTTTTTCAATATCGTTAAAATTACATATAAGCTTTTCAGTATAAAAAAAAATTTTATATTCACAAAAAATTTTATACTTTGAATTCTATACGATTTTCTTATGGATTTATATGAATAACTATAAGTTATTAATTTTATACTGATATTTTCAACCGTGTAGTGTTATACTATTCTCAGATGAATGCGGAGGTCAAAATAATAATAAAACAATGGTATCAATGTTGTCAACTTGTCTTCTATGTGCTGCTCCCGACCACATCACAAAAGTAGTAGTAAAGGGTGTTTTTTTTAGAGGTTTGTTTTTCGAATAGAGATAAAACTGGGATTTTGTGGTCAAATCTGGCAACTCTAATGTCATTTATATTCAGTTTGGTTTGCCATTTCATCATGAACAGGTTGACAAAAGAACAACGCTTGCAAATCGTGCAAATTTATTTCGAAAATAATGGTTCAGTTCGCGAAGTTTACCGCAAGCTCCGTCCATTTTATGGTCGACATAATCGTCCATCAGAGCAATTAATTCGGTTAACCATGGATCGTTTTCGCACTACGTTTACTCTATGTGATAATACGCATCCGCAGAGACGTCGAACAGTGCGCACCGAAGAAACAATTGCCGCTGTAGAGCAAAATGTTGAAGAGGACCCGAATGAATCGATTCGCCACCGTGCACAGCAATTGGAGCTTTGTCCATCAACTTTATGGAAGATTTTGCGCAAAGATCTTGGCTTCCGACCTTACAAGATCCAGCTTGTGCAAGAATTAAAGCCGCGAGACCATGCAATGCGTCGTGATTTTGGTGTATGGGCCGAAAATGAGATTGATGTCAATGCTGATTTTCATCGCAAAATTTTGTTCAGTGATGAGGCTCATTTTTGGTTGAATGGCTACGTCAACAAGCAAAATTGCCGCATTTGGAGTGAAGAGAATCCACATGAGATCCTTGAGACGCCATTACATCCACAAAAACTGACTGTTTGGTGTGCTCTATGGGCTGGTGGAGTCATTGGGCCATACTTCTTCCGAAATAATGCTGGAGAGTCAGTTACCGTTAATGGAGACCGGTATAGAGCCATGATAACCGACTATTTTGTTCCCGAATTGGATGGCATGAATGTGGATGAGTTGTGGTTCCAACAAGACGGCGCTACATGCCACACAGCGCGCGTCACAATCGATTTATTGAAGGAAACATTCGATGAGCGCATAATTTCGCGGAATGGACCTGTCAATTGGCCACCAAGATCGTGTGATTTGACACCATTGGATTATTTTCTTTGGGGATATGTGAAGTCGCTCGTCTACGCCAACAAACCAGAAACGTTAGGGGACTTGGAAGCCAACATTCGTGGCGTTATTGCCGACATACGGCCCCATATGCTCGAAAAAGTGGTTGAAAATTGGACCTCTAGAATTGGCTTTATTCGAGCCAGCCGCGGCGGCCACATGCCCGAAATCATATTTAAACATTAATGGCATAAAATTATCCTTCCAATAAAGCCAAATTGATGGACATTAAAACGATTTTCTTGTGTTTTATTTCAATTCGAAGTTGTATACCTCTAAAAAAAACACCCTTTATATTACCCAATAGTAGATCATTCATGTATTCCACCAGACAGAGTATTTGCTAGGCTGGAGAAACACTTTAGAATTTTTTCTGCATTTGAAAATCTGCAGCACTAGATATAATGGAAAAATACTGCACTATTACTCCTTTGGTGGAAAGATGACGTGTTCAAGATTAGAAAACGTTAGGAGATGATAAAATTAAGCCACCTGGACAATGGCACTTCAAGTTTCAAAAGTCAAAAGAAATTATTATCACAAGAAGCAAAACAAATAAAATCATTCTTGTTCAAGGGGAACCATTTTACAATTTTTCTTCTGGTGAGGCCAAAGCAGTTGCAAAAATAGGCAGATCGTTTAAAACTCAGATTAACAATATATCAGATGTTCCCAAAGGAATAAATGGTAATCTTTATAAACTAAGAGACGTCAAAACTTTACTTGAATAACATTATGGTGATAGAACCTAGCAGCTAGGTGGAACAAAAACAAGAATTTGAAGATGGAATCATTTACCTGGCGGTAATCATTTACCAGATACAGAAAACAAGAATCATGATGGCATTTTAGAACTACTATGTAAATAAGATGAGGATATTCCGATTGAAAATTTTAAACAATTTTTAAACATGTTTTTATGTAACGAATAATTAAATATTTAACAATTTGATTGTAATAGTTCTATTCTGAGTTTATTTAGTTCATACATAATAACATGACCAAAAAGTTGTTTTTTTTTAGTAAAGTCCAAAAGGCATTCTATGTTGTAGGTATGTTTCTACTAATGGATTTAACCCTTTCGTTGTTTTTGTACAATATATTGTAGAAAAAAATTATCGCATTTCTCTACTTCTTCTTTTAAAAATTTCGCAGATTTTGAAAAAACAAAACTTAATTTTTAAATTAAGCATGCTTTTTCTTTATAAAATTTAAATTTGAAAAACAAAGGTAGTATGGTTAGTTTTTTATTTGACTTTGAAAAACAGTCTGCATTGCGTCCGTGTATTTTCAAGAAATGCGCACACAAACATTAGATTTTTGAAAAGGTAATGAACATTTTTTTTAAAATATCATAAGTTTAAATTAAAGTTAAAGAACCAATTCTTAGTAGGAAATCAATATTTCAACAGAAAAACTGGAAAAAAAAAATTGTTTTAATAGTTTAAAAAAAGTGTACAATATATTGTACAAATTTCGCCAATGCTAATGTACAAATAAATAATTTGGTCAATATATTGTACAAAATTCAAGAAAGGTTGTTGTTTTTTTTATATATTTTCCGCGGCCTACGCGGAAAATATATATGCTTTGTATGGCTTTTTGAATATTTTAAGTTTACAGAAATACTTTTACAATGAGTTTACGCAAATGAGGTTTATGAGCATAAAAAATTAATGAATTTTTGGACCTGATTGAAGCAGATTTATCAGACTTTGAGAAAGAAAAAGATGAAAATGGGGAACGAGGTGAAATTGTGTAAGTTGCCGACATCGATTCCGATGATGAGATTCTTATAGATTTACAACGTAATAATACTAACGAACAAATTTACGGATACTGTACAGATTCCCAATAGAAATTGTTTTGTACTTAAGTAAAATATTGAACAATTCCGGTCATAATCTGTACTTCGGCAACTTTTTTAACTCTTCCAACTTACTTTTAAGCCTACAATAAATTTTCTGGAGTCTAAAATTTGATTTTTTATGCTTTTTAGGCTGTACCTTCGATGAATTTTAATATCTGTGTTTGCGTTTTTCAATAAAACAAATTTTAAATATATAAAGATTTTATTAAATTTTTACTCCCTTGATGCAGTTTGGTCAATATATTGTACAAATTTCCCAAAGGTCTATAGCCTTTCCCAAAAACTTTTTACTATAATTTTTTGTGTTTTATTGCTAATTAAACTAAAATCTGTGAGAATA
Source organism: Meiosimyza platycephala (assembly GCA_963662105.1). Classification (NCBI taxonomy): domain Eukaryota; kingdom Metazoa; phylum Arthropoda; class Insecta; order Diptera; family Lauxaniidae; genus Meiosimyza; species Meiosimyza platycephala. The sequence goes on along the minus strand of OY759211.1, from coordinate 62,311,268 downwards.
AGACAAGAAAAAATTTTTTTGACTCGAGATGAAAAAGTTGATAAGAAAGGGTTAATTTAAAAATTTATTAAACTTGTTGTCATGACAGTCAATACTGTTCCAAAACAAGTTAAAAAAGTTTATGGAAGCAAACTAAGTTAAATTCAATTTTATTTTATTAATAACAAATATATGGACAAACTGAGATGTGCAATTTGGATCAGTAATATATTAACTTCAATCCACAAATTGGATCATTATAATGAATAGGAAAATTTTTAGCAGTTTTTTTGTTTGGAATTGGGCTACTCATATGAGCGATTCTTTAAAAATTCTGGTTTTACGCGATCACAAACATCGAAAATTTAAAATTGAGGGCACTCATCCGAAACAACTTTTAATCTATAGTTTGAACGTTTCTAAACAAACTGACCTAAATAACCCCCAAAAATTTGAGGGGGGAACACCCCATTTGCCCCTTCACCATTTGCCCCTTTACCGACTAGTATAATTGTTGTTTACATAAAATTATAAAATTTGGTATACATGTTGACAATTGATTGCACTTTCTATTCATGATAAAAAAAAATTTAATAATTTTATTTTCTCATTTGTTTATTAGTAGAGCGCCGTAAGATTTATACCTCGGAATCCAGAGCCAGTCAATGAATCTTTATATAAACTTTGGAAATGTGTTTTTAATAGTACATAGAAAAATGTTAAAAAAAATATTTTGCGCGATCTCAATTTTTTAATTACACTACCCGACAAATTTTTGCAAAATATTATTGCGGCAAATAAAAACCACTGATTAGTGATTTCCTATAGGGAAATTTCCCGCTGAATCCGAAAATCATAGTGGTTTTGCTGAAATGTATGAAATTGAATCTTACATTGTTTTAGTTTTTTTAAAATTACTTTTATGAAATGAAACCAAAATATAAACTTATTGTACTTAAAATTTTTATATTTCAACATACTACAAGATAGAAAAGCTAACTTTTTGAGTTGAAAAAATTTTTTTCGAGTTATAAGGTGCCAAAGTTGAAATTTTTTAGAAAAATTGTAAAAAATTGCATTTTAGTTGACCTGTTTTTAGCCGTAGCGACCAAACTAGTGGTGCTGTTGTGACATATTATAATCCAAAATTTTTGTCGTGATCTCTTCTTTTAGGGAACAAAATTGGAATAAGTATCATGTAAAATAACGTTTTTAATCGAGCCTATATGGCGTTACTTCCCGGGATAGTGCATGTTTTTTAAACATGTTTTTATGTAACGAATAATTAAATATTTAACAATTTGATTGTAATAGTTCTATTCTGAGTTTATTTAGTTCATACATAATAACATGACCAAAAAGTTGTTTTTTTTTAGTAAAGTCCAAAAGGCATTCTATGTTGTAGGTATGTTTTTGGTTTTTGCTCTTTATCTCGAAAACCAGACCTGATTCAGCAAAACCACTATGATTTTCGGATTCAGCGGGAAATTTCCCTATAGGAAACCACTAATCAGTGGTTTTTATTTGCCGCAATAATATTTTGCAAAAATTTGTCGGGTATTGTAATTAAAAAGTTGAGATCGCGCAAAATATTTTTTTTAACATTTTTCTATGTACTATTAAAAACACATTTCCAAAGTTTATATAAAGATTCATTGACTGGCTCTGGATTCCGAGGTTTTACCATTTTTATGCCTTACTGCACTCTACTATATAACTTTTAAATAAACAATTGATGATAATTTTGTCTTCCCAATACGCAAAAATAAATTTTTTTTTGTTGGTATGAGCTTTGAATATTGAAGATTTAAAAACAAAATTAGGTGTATATATGTATAGAATTTTGAATGTTTTAAAATTAAAAACTTCTGCATCGTTTTGTACAAAATGTTACAATAGTCTTTACGTTATTCAAGTGGCAATTTCTTAGTCATTTTTGTGGGCTATCATAACACCCCTAGACAAAGAACTTAAGCCGGTTTTCGAAGGAATAAAGGGTAAGTTGACGGAAATTGCTGTTTGGGTAACATTTTTCTTTTTTATACGTTGTCTTGTTATATTGTCATGTCCGATTGTTTGTGGACTAATTCCCCTAAATGATATAGTTCGTACCGTATTTTGTTTGTACGTGTTGTTTTATTGATCAGGCATATGGCTTTTGTATTTTTCATTACTACCTAATTTTGTCTCTCTGTCCTTTAAATCAGTCAATTCTTTTAACTGTTCGTCGAAATATTTTCATTTAATTAGCTATTTACTTGTTCTATTATGAGGTATGAGGTATTTACTATAATTTTTTGTGTCATCACTGGTGTTATCGTCATTAGTTTGGTCAACAAATACTTCCAAGGATCAGGAAAGATTTTTCTTTCTTATAAATTGATCTTTATGTAATAGTTTGTTCTGTCTTTTGTATTTTTTGTCGTTTATTTTCTCCACATTGACTATCTTTGCTCCTGATGTCAGTTTATCTGTTGAAATGTTCTTTTGGAATTGTTTATTTATCGGTTGATCTTTTCTGTCTTTATTCACATAGTCTTATGTTTTGTTTTTTGTTTTTTCTATCCGTTCAAAGATTTTTTCCATATCAAGTTGGTGATTAAAGTGTATTTTGATTGGTTTTTCTTGCGTTGTTAAATGTATGCAGTTGTTATAGGCGTCTACTGCTTGTAGGGGTAAATCTATATTGTATGCGATGTCATCGTTTTCTTCCCGTGCTTTGAATATTCTAATGTTTTCATTCAAAGATGAATGGAGCCTTTCTACGTCTGAGTTTCCTGTATGTCTATTTGCTGTGGTGAAGTGATATATAATTCCTTTTTTTTTCTAGGAAATCGAGGAATAAATCTGACCGAAATGATGACTCATTGTCCAAAGTCAAGTATTTTGGGGTTTTCATATATGTAAATAATTTCGTAAAAATTCTTATTAATTGTAATGCGGTTCTGGCACTCGTATTTTGGGGCGTAGATTCCAAAAACGCCAACAATTTTTTTTTTTCTTAAGAATCGTTTTCGAGATAACTTCAAAAAACCCGTTTTTTTTGGCACTTTTTTTATTTATTTGCCCATGTCTCCATCAAATTATTTTCTACTCAAATCTAATGTACATCATTGCAAAGATATTTTTGTCTTCTTTCTAATGATACGCTGGTTGAGTAAATCGAATAAGATTTTCCGGAGTTACAAGTGATCAAAGTTCAAAAAAAGTAACTTTTTTGGTCTTTTTTAAAAGTCACATAATTTCAATTGCTCCGTTTGAATACAAAAAAATTAGCTTACATTTTTTTTAAGGTTTAGAATGAAAGACTAATCTTTTCCAAATATTTTAAGTGAAATTTGGTCCAAGTCGGACAAAAAATGTAAAAGTTATTTAAAAATCAATGAAAAAAGCTAGTTTCCATATTTTCATGCAATCCCGCCTTTGACTTTGTAATAGAATAAGGAACTACTTCGATAATGGTTTTTATTGTCTTATATGTTCAATTGTACCCTATAAGAGATAAATCCGAAAGTTCTTTTATATTTAGGCTTGGACTTTTGAGACCGGTGCATATTTTTCCTTTTTTATTTTTTTAATTATAACTCAAAAACTATACATTTTGGGTAGATACTGATTACATGATTTTTTGTAGGGAATAAAATTTCCTATCGAAATGACACTTTATAAAGTCAAAAAATTTATTTTTTCACCAAAGTAACCTTAAAAAACTGATCTTAAAAATCTGAAAAATATAAATTTTTTGAAGCTTTTTTCATATCTAAGATCATATATTTTATATCGAAATTTTGAATAAATACCTTCATAATTATCAGTGATAAGCTGAAAATAAATTTTTATTGAATAAAAAATATTTTTGTGTGTAAAAACTGAAACTAGCATGGTGTAAAGGTAAACATTTTTAAAATCATACAAAAGTAGGCAACATTGAACGTCTATACCGCAGCCAATTTTCATCAGAAACTACTTTTATTAGACACCATTTTGACGAAAATAACGTCAGCTTTCTTTTTTGTGCTAAAAAGACCCTAGTTCCATTCAGAAAAAAAATTATTCCCAAAAATTAAAAAAAATTTAATTTTTTCGGTTTTTTTAAAATAGTTTTTTAAAGTTATTTTGGTGAAAAAATAAATGTTTTGACTTTATAAAGTATCATTTCGATAAGAAATTTTATTCTCTACAAGAAATCAGGTAATCAGTATCCATCCAAAATGTATAGTTTCTGAGTTATAATTAAAAAATAAAAATGGGACAAATATGCACCGTCCTCAAAAGTCCAAGCTTAAATTTAATAGTACTTTTGGATTTATCTTTTATAGGGTACAATTGAATATATAAGATAATACAATATCTTTAACGAATCAGTTCGTTATTTAATTACATAGTCAATGGGCTATATAAGGGAATGCATGAAAATATGGAAATTACCTATTTTCATTGATTTTGAAATAGCACTCACAGCTTTTGGACGACTTGGACCAAATTACACTTGAAATATTTATAAAAGAATAATCTTTCATTTTAAACCTTAAAAAAAATTTAAGCTAATTTATTTGTAGTCAAACGGAGCAATTGAAATTTTGTGACTTTTAAAAATGACAAAAAAAGTAACTTTTTTTGAACTTTGATCACTTGTAACTCCGGAAAATCTTATTCGATTAACTCAAACAGCATATTATTAGAAAAAAGAAAAAAATTTCTTTAGAATGGTATACATTGTATTTGAGTGGAAGAAAATTGGATGGAGATATGGGCAAATAAATGAAAAAAGTGCCAAAAAACGGGTTTTTTGGGGATATCTCGAAAACGATTCTTAAGAAAAAAAAGGGTTGGCATTTTTGGAATCTACGCTTCAAAATACATCGTTAAAGTTTTATGAGAAACCAGATCTTTTTTTGTGTAAACTAGTGTAATTGAAGCATATTTTGAAAATTTGTCTATCATCGTTACGTATGGACTGTTTTGATTTATATACCAAATGTCTGCATGGTAATGTTCGTGGGGTTTCGTAGAAGTTGCTGTTTTTTCATATGGTAATTTTATTGGTCGTCTTTCGATTTTCGTCTTACATATTAAACAGTTGTCTATGAATTTCGTTATTTCTTTTTTCATATTTAGGGAATAGAATGTGTTTTTTAAATATAGGTAAGTTTTTTTCAATTCCAGGGTGATTATTGTCAAACCTGAGGTGTTTTGCTATTTTTTCTAGTAATTCTTCATAACAAATATCTTCGTGCTTGTTTATAACTAATTTTATTTTTGTGTTGTAAATTCCATTTGGAATTTCTCTCCGTTGTTTGTATTTTTCTTGCAATTTTAGCATTATTTCTTTGACTTCGCAATACAGTCCTACATGTTTACAATTATTTAACTTGTTTAATATTTGCGCTATTATATCGGGTGTAATGTCGTCATATGAGAAAACTGTGGGTTTAATTCCAAAAATCCATTTTGATTGTGTGGTATTTTTGTTACCTTTTTCTACAATGATCGAATGTATGTAGTGGTTTCTCGGAGATCTTAAAGTGGTCACTGCAGTCTTCATCAGCTGAATGTACTGTAGGTACAGGTGATTCTCTTCGTAGTCTCGTTGATTTAAATTTAATTTTTTTTTACTTTTTTATGCTTACTATAGTAATCTACTATTATTAAACGAGCTAAAATTGTATGTATATATATATATATATTTTCAGACTTTATTTCCAAAACGGGTGCAGCGATTTTGATGAAACTTGGGGGTTAGGTACATATGTGAACAAAATTAGGATTGGGCTGGGTTTTAACTTATCAAAGGCTCCTGGAGGGGCGTGGCACAGCCCTAAACTTTTATTTTTATAACGTCATATCTTGAAAACTATTCAAGATATTGTGATGAAATTTGGTACACAGATGCAGATCATAAATGTCTTAAATTTTGCCAAAAGTGGGCGGAATCGGAAAACTGGGCGTGGCACTTTTCAATAATTGAAAATTTTGATTCAATATTACTCAAAAACGGCACTGAGGATTTTCATAAAAATTTTATAGATAATACCACTAAGAGCAGTCATCATAACATGCTATGTCACTATACTGGCAAAATTCGTTTAAGGGCGTGGCACAGCCCACAATATTTATAAACATTATAATAAGAGAATTAACAACACAATCGTTCTGAAATTTCATATGGTGGATATACTTGCTATAAGGTACCTCAAGACGAAAAATGGGTGTAATAGTACCAGTGGGCGTGGCACCTCCCATACAAGCAAAACAGGTTAAATGTTATATTTATTGTACTATGAGAGTAATCTTCTTAAAATTTGGTGAGGAATTGTCGGTTACTATAAGCTTTGAAATTAAATGCATTTCGACGGGATTGCTTCAGTGGGCGTGGCACCTCCCATACAAACAAAAACCGTTAAATGTTATATTAAGTGGATTGGCTTTTGGTTGATCAGAGTAAAGTTTCTGACTGCTTTCCACCTGGGGATTGCCAGAGCGATCTCTGAGCCAACAATTAGCAAGTTGACACACAGCCTCCCCGCTGGCTCCATCTGGGTAGCTATCTCTGCATCCGCTGAGATAGTGAGCGAATGTGTGCAGCGCGTCCTCCCTGGAAGTAAAATGGGTTGTGCGCAGGGTTTGGTACCCGCCACGTAAAAAAAAGAATCCAATGAAAACTAAAAAAGCCTCGGATAAAGAACCCCTCAATGTTGACGACCACTGCAAACGAAAAAAGGACTATGATTTAAGGATATGTACCTGGAATATCCGGACCCTCAATAGGGAAGGTGCCTCTATCGAATTGGCGGATGCCCTCAAAAAAATTAAGGCTGATATCACCGCCATCCAGGAAATAAGATGGATAGGACAAGGTTGCTCTAACCAAACAAGTTGCGATATCTACTACAGCTGCCATGCGGAGAGGCGCGAATTAGGATGCGGATTCGTTGTAAGCAAGAGACTTCGCCACCATATCTCCAGGTTTACACCTGTGAACGAAAGGTTGGCTACGATCCGCGTCAAAGCTCGATTCTTTAACATCAGCTTGATTTGCGCGCACGCCCCGACGGAGGAAAAGGACGATGTTGTCAAAGATGCCTTCTACGCGAGACTCGAGGAAGTATATGACCGCTGCCCGGCCCACGATGTTAAGATTGTACTCGGGGATTTCAACGGAAAGGTCGGAAGAGAAGGTATATTTGGCCCCACTGTCGGTCAGTTCAGCCTCCATGAGACCACCTCAAACAACGGTCTACGGCTGATTGACTTCGCCGCGGCGCGAAACATGGTAGTAAGTAGCACCAGATTTCAACACCTCGACATCCACAAGGCCACTTGGCTGTCCCCTGATCAGAAAACACAAAACCAAATCGATCATGTTGTGATCGACGGAAGGCATGCTTCCAGCGTGCTAGACGTTCGTACGTTCCGTGGAGTCAATATTGACTCCGATCACTATCTTGTTGCAGCCAAGATACGCATGCGGCTGTGCAATGCAAAGGATGTACGCTCTGGTATGCAACGAAAGCTGGACGTCGCTAAACTGCAATCACATCGGACGGCCGAAGCCTATTCCGCTCACCTCTCAGAACTGCTCCTTCAACCTGACTCTCTACCCGATGATGCCGGTGGACTTTGGGCGCATATTTCCCGCTCCATGCGCTCTGCCGCTGAGGAAATAATTGGTTTCCGACGCCCACCTCCGCGAAATCAATGGTATGACCAGGAGTGTCGCGAAGCTACTGCAGTGAAAAACGCCGCATACAAAAGAACACTGCAGTCAGCCGCAACGCGAGCCGTACGCGAAAACTACCGGGAAAAGAGAAAGGAAGAGAGGCGCCTTTTCAGACGCAAGAAACGAGAGCAGGAAAGGCGTGAGCGTGAGAAACTCGAAGTGCTACGAGGCAGGAATGATGCTCGAAAATTTTACCAACAAGTCAAGCGTCTGACCCAAGGTTTCAAGCCCGGAGCATCTACCTGTAAAGATGAACACGGAAATCTGGTTACGGATACGCAAGGTACACTGAGATTATGGAGGGAACACTTTTCCAAGCTGCTTGCTGGCGATGACTCCACCAATCCCGCCTTTGGAGAAACTAACCCGATGCCACCAATCAACGACGATGGTGTGGACGTACCACCACCTAGCCATGACGCGGTACGAGTTGCGATACAGCGACTTAAGAACAACAAAGCGGCCGGTGCTGACGGCCTGCCTGCTGAATTGTTCAAGACCGGTGGCGATGAGCTGATAGGGTGCATGCATCAACTCATCTGCAAAATATGGCTAGCAGAAAGCATACCCGACGATTGGAATCTCAGTGTCCTTTGTCCTATACTGAAGAAAGGTGACCCTACAATTTGCGCAAACTACCGGGGAATCAGTCTTCTTGCCATCTCATACAAGGTCCTGTCGACCGTACTGTGTGAAAGACTTAAGCCGTTCGCCAACACACTGATTGGGCCTTATCAGTGCGGCTTTAGACCTGGTAAGTCCACCATAGACCAGATCTTCACACTACGTCAAATCCTGGAAAAAACCCACGAAAAACAGATCGATACCCATCATCTTTTTATCGATTTTAAGGCTGCTTTCGATAGCCCGATACGGGATTGCCTGTATGCCACCATGTCTGAGTTCGGTATACCTGCGAAGCTAGTGCGGCTTTGCAGAATGACGTTGAGCAACACATCCAGCTCCGTCAGGGTAGGAACGGACCTCTCCGAACCATTTGATACCGAACGAGGTTTCAGACAAGGCGATCCACTATCCTGCAACCTCTTCAACTTTTTGATAGAAGGGGTGTTGCGAAAAGCCAGTGTTCATCGTAATGGCACTATTTTCTACAAAAGTGTCCAGCTCCTTGCATATGCCGATGATATTGATATCATTGGACGTTGTAAGCGAGATGTTACTGCTGCATTTTCTGCTATCGAAAAAGAATCAGCGAAGGTGGGTTTGACGGTGAACGAGGGCAAAACAAAGTATATGCTGTCCACAAGCAGGGAGACGCGGCGCATTGGATCCAACATTGCTGCGAACAGCTATACTTTCGAAGTTGTCAAGGAATTCACCTACCTTGGCACAGCCGTGAATACTCAAAACGATATCAGCTTGGAGATAAAGCGAAGACTCACTCTTGCTAATAGGTGTTACTACGGTCTCAGTAAGCAATTGAGTAGTAGAGACCTCTCTCGCCCGACAAAACTGACACTCTACAAGACGCTCATCTTACCCGTGCTACTCTACGGTGCAGAAGCATGGGTTGTGTCGCAGACCGATGCAGCCACACTTGGGGTGTTTGAGAGAAAAATTCTTCGCAAAATCTTCGGTCCTGTTCGCGTCGGCGACGACTACCGTATTCGAATGAACCATGAACTGTACGAGCTCTACAATGACATCGACATAGTCAAGCGCATCACTATCCTACGTCTGCGCTGGCTGGGACATGTTGTGCGTATGGACGAAGAAGCTCCGGCGAAAAAGGTGTTTGATGCGGAAGCCGCTGGGCGACGACGGAGAGGAAGACCATGCCTCCGATGGAAAGACCAAGCCGAAGAAACCCTATCCACGCTTGGTGTGCCTGATTGGAGAAGGCGCGCGCGAAGCAGAGGCGCCTGGAGAGAGCTTTTGAGGTCGGCCGTAACCCGGTAACGGGTTGTTATGGCCACCCAAGTAAGTAAGTAGTTATATTAAGTGCACTATGGGAGTAATCTCATTAAAATTTGGTACAGAGATGTCGGTTACCAAAAATTTTTAAGTTAAATGGATTTCGACGAGATTTCGTTAGTGGGCGTGGCACGTCCCATATATACGAAAATCGTTGAATGTTGTATTTAGTGCACTATGGGAGGTATTTTCTTTAAATTTGGTGTAGAGGTGTCGATTACTATAAGCTTTGAAATTATATGGATTTCAACGGGATTGCGTAAGTGGGCGTGGCACCTCCCATACGTACGAAAAACGTTAAATGTTATTTAGTGTACTATGGGAGTAATTTTTTTAAATTTTTTGTTCCAATCGATAGAGAAAGCACGAAAAATAAAAAAAAATTTTTTCTTCCAATAGACTTTTAATTACAGTGGTGTAGTGTTAATATTGTAGTGGTAATTTTTAATATTTGACCACTTAGTGCGTCCTGAGCGATTTGCGGAATTTGTTGCTGTAAGGATATTTTCCTTGTCCTTTGGAGTATCCCGGAAATAGTCACTCCATAAGTGACTACTTATCGAATCGGTTCACTCCGAGTCACTTTGGGTCACTTGGAGTCACCGAGGTGAGTGAAAATCGCAATTTTGTAGTTTGCGTGCAATTTTGGTAGAATTGGTCTATAACACCTATAGGCCACGTTGGTGCAAACTCTTATCGCACCTAATTATGTTTTGCGATGCGTGCGATTTTTTGGATATTATTGCTGTAAGGATATTTTCCTTGACCTTTGGAGTATCCAGGAAGTAGTCACTCCATAAGTGACTACTTATCGAGGCGGTTCACTCCGAGTCACTTTGGGTCACTTGGAGTCACCGAGGTGCGTGGAAATCGCAATTTTGTGGTTTGCGTGCGATTTTTGTAGAATTGGTCTATAACACCTATGGGCCACGTTGGTACAAACTCTTAGCGCATCTAATTATGTTTTGCGGTGCGTGCGATTTTTTGATTATATTACTGTAAGGATATTTTCCTTGTACTTCGGATTATCCCGGAGGTAATCACTCCATAAGTGACTACTCATCGAGGTGGTTCACCCCGAGTCACTTTGGGTCACTTGGAGTCACCGAGGTGAGTGAAAGTCGCGATTTTGTGGTTTGCGTGCGATTTTTGTAGAATTGGTCTATAACACCTATGGGCCACGTTGGTACAAACTCTTAGCGCATCTAATTATGTTTTGCGGTGCGTGCGATTTTTTGATTTTATTACTGTAAAGATATTTTCCTTGTTCTTCGGATTATCCCGGAGGTAATCACTCCATAAGTGACTACTCATCGAGGTGGTTCAGCCCGAGTCACTTTGGGTCACTTGGAGTCACCGAGATGAGTGAAAATCGCGATATTGCGGTTTGCGTGCGATTTTTGTAGAATTGGTCTATAACACCTATGGGCCACGTTGGTACAAACTCTTAGCGCATCTAATTATGTTTTGCGGTGCGTGCGATTTTTTGATTTTATTACTGTAAGGATATTTTCCTTGTACTTCGGATTATCCCGGAGGTAATCACTCCATAAGTGACTACTCATCGAGGTGGTTCAGCCCGAGTCACTTTGGGTCACTTGGAGTCACCGAGATGAGTGAAAATCGCGATATTGCGGTTTGCGTGCGATTTTTGTAGAATTGCTCTATAACACCTATTGGCCACGTTGGTGTAAAAACTTTGCGCACCTAATAACGTTTTGCGGTGCGTGCGATTTTTTGGATTTTATTGCTGAAGGATATTTTCCTTATTCTTCGGACTATCCCGGAGGTAATTACTCCATAACTAACTACTCATCGAGGCGGTTCACCCTGAGTCACTTTGGGTGACTTGGAGTCACCGACGTGAGTGAAAATCGCGATCTGTGGTTTGCGTGCGATTTTTGTAGAATTGCTCTGTAACACCTATAGGCCACGTTGGTGTAAAAACTTTGCGCACCTAATAACGTTTTGCGGTGCGTGCGATTTTTTGGATTTTATTGCTATAAGGATATTTTCCTTGTTCTTCGGATTATCCCTGAGGTAATTATTCCATAACAAACTACTCATCGAGGCGGTTCACCCCGAGTCACTTTGGGTCACTTGGAGTCACCGAGGTGAGTGTAAATCGCGATTTTGTGGTTTGCGTGCGATTTTTGTAGAATTGCACTATAACACCTTTAGGCCACCTTGTTGCAAAAACGTTGCGCACCTTATTACGTTTTGCGGTGCGTGGATTTTTTTTTTTTTGGATTTTTACGAATTTCGTGAACCAAAGTGACTTTTAGTGACCCAATGTTACTCGGGGTGAACCGCCTCGATGAGTTGTCACTTATGGAGTGATTACCTCCGGGATAAGCCGAAGAACAAGGAAATATCCTTACAGCAATAAAATTTAAAAAATAGCACCAACCGCAAAACGTAATAAGGTGCGATAAGTTTTTGTACCAAAGTGGCTAATAGGTTTTACCCCTCGTACTAACTGTACAATCGGTTGCGTTCTTCTATATAAATGCTGCGATATCTCAGTCGATTTAGTGTCCAATTTAAATGAAATCGAGATATTTTGCATTATCCTTTTCATTTCTATTCACTCTTGGTCCCAATCCACTCTTTTTATAAACACTTTTGCATCAGACAACAATTTGACGAAACTAAAAACGAAGCAAAATTGTTGAAAAAAATGGAACAGAAAAAAGTAAAGAGAAGTTGAAGCGTGAAAGTGAAAAGTCAACTTTTTTTAACAAATTCCATATTTTTTCGATTTTTTCAACCTCAAAACGAAAAACCGAACAGTGGTCGGTCTCCAGGTACTGATTCTTTAAATTTGTTGGAGTTGACAGTATTCTGTCGCAAATGGTACATTTTATTGAAGCGTCCTTGTGCGTTCTTTTATGTTGATAGAGTGACTGTTTGCTATTGTATATCTTTTGACATTGGTCACATTCAAATTGCAACTTTTTTTTATATAGAGCATTTATTTCCCTTATTCTGGAAAGTGCATCTACTGCTTTGTTCTCTTTACCTTGCACGTATTGTACATCAAATTCATATTCGTTAAGTTTGATTTTTCATCGTATAAGTTTTGAATTTGGTTCTTTTAAATTTGCTAACCGAATGAGTGGTTTGGGATCTGTTTTCAATATAAATTTCCTACCATATAAGTAATGTCTAAATTGTTTTACTACCCATACTATGGCTAATAATTCTTTTTCTATAGTTGAGTAGTTTCTTTCATGTTTATTTAGTGTTCTAGAAACGAAAGATATTGGCCCGTTGTCTTGCGACAGAACGGCTCCTAACGCGTAATTACTTGCGCCTGTAGTCAGTTTAAATTCCTTGTCAAAATTTGGATATTTCAGGACCATGTTTGACATCAAAATCGTTTTCAGTTTTTCAAATGACTGTCTGTAGTCTTGGTCGTTTGGTTAAATTTTAGTATCCTTTTTTAATCTGAGAGTCATTGGTTTCGCTATTTTTGCGTAGTCAGGGATAAATTTTCTATAATATCCACTGAGTCCTAAAAAGCTTTGAATTTTTTGATTGTCTTGGGAAAAGTCTATTTTTTAATTGCTTCTACCTTGTTTGGAATGGGTTTTATACCATCTTTGGTTACTACATGTCCTAAAAATTCTGTTTCTTTGCGTAAAAAGTTACTTTTATTTAATGAAACTTTTAAATTTGCCTGTCTCAATGTTTGGAATATTTTTTCTAAATTTGTCAAGTGCTCTTGTAGTGATGTCGAGAAAATTTAAATGTCGTCTATGTAAATGATACATATATTGTTGACGTGTTCTCGTAGCACGTTGTTCATTATTCTTTGGAATGTTGCTGGTGCATTTTTCAGTCCAAATGGCTTACGTTTGAATTCGTAATGACCATTGTTTGTCGTGAATGCTGTCTTTTCGCAATCTTCTGGATCCAATTCAATTTGATAAAAACCTTTAGTTAGATCTAATGTCAAAAAATAATTTACTCTTCCTAATTTATCAAGTCGTCTATTCGTGGTATTGGGTATTTATCTTCGCGTGTAACTTGGCTTAATTTCCTATAGTCGATAACTATTCTCCATTCTTTATTTCCTACCTTGTCTTCTTTTTTGGGGACTATCCATATGGGTGCATTATAGGGCGAATCTGAATGTGTAATTATTCCTTGTTTTAACATTTCATTCATTTGTCTTTCTAACTTCTTCAGTATGTATTGTTGGATATCTACATATATGTTTTTGTATAAATTGGGCCTGACGTGCCTGTATCAATTCTGTGTTTGATTTCATTCGTAAAAGTCAAATCGTCACCTTTCTTATAAAATATGTCAGAATTTTTTTGTATTAATATTTTCATTTCTCTAGCTTCTTGACTGTTTAAGTGTTCTAATCTCAATTGTTCTTCTACACCTAAAATGTCCATGTTATGTAGTTCTGGTAAATGGGCAATGTATTTTTTTTCTACTTTTTCTACATCACCTTTGTAGTATAAGTCATACGTTTTGTTATTTATTATTGTATAATTTCTTTGGTAGTGTAGTTCATCACTGAATTGTTTTCTTTTAAGGTCTGATTTCCTAAAATTCCATGGAAGATTTTATGGAATTTGTGTAGTCTGAATATTGTATCGTTTTTTAATGGGATTTGCATATTTGAATTTGGTATGACACCATTCTTTGAAATCGGAATCGTTCCTGCTGCTGTTTTTATTGTTATTGGATTTATGAGTTTTTTAATGAAAGTTGGTGGACATTGGTCTTCGTCCAATAAGTTTTCTGTCGATCTTGTGTCTATCAGTCTCTTTTCTTGCTTCTGAGTAAGATATAGGGTAACCCGAAGTCTGTATGGAGGCTGTTAACGGAAAATTTTCGTGTTCATATGTTCTTTGTTCATTAGTCTTATATTGTCTGTATTCATTCTAACTTTTTCCTGCGGTTGGTAAGGTGATTGTCGGCTCCTCTTGAAAGTGGTTTTGTCTTCTTGATTGTTGAGTACCATCTACATCCATCGGTTCTGCTCGTGGTTGTGTTGCTTTTTGATTCGGCCATGGTTGTCTCTGTTGGCTACTCCATTGTTGCTGGTATTGGGACCTTGGTTGCCATTGTTGATTTTGTGGTCTTTGGGGCAATTGCTGTGGATAGTATAATTATCTTGATTCCTTTGTTGTGAGTTCTTGTATTGAAAATGTGTAGGATTACTTTGTTTCGACTGATGGTGACTATATTTCGGCTGCCCATCAGAAGTAGTTTTTGTCTTCCTTTCTTCATTTAAAAATCCGGATTGACTCAATTCTTATATTGCTGCTTCCATAGTAGTTGGTTTCAATACACATAATACTGTTCTCATGTGTATTGGTAATCTTATTGTAAAAACTTTTAATGCTGTTTGTATATTTCTTTCAACGTCTAAAATTCTATCTTCTTGTTTGCTTTTTGGTTCAGTAGTGCCAGTTTGTGAAGTATAAAATTGTAAAAGTCTATAGCGTTACCTCGGTACTGTGTACCTCTGAGATCTTCGTACAGTTGATCTGATGTCTGGAATCCTCCAAAATTTGTTTCTAACATCGTTTTTATGTCAGTCCAATTATTTAAGTGTGGATGGATTTCCATTGCTCTTCTTGCTTTTCCTGTTAATTTGCTTTTAATGATGTTGATGCACATACGTTGTGCCTGCTCATTGTACAACATAAGTGTAGGGATGATATCGTCAACGTTTGTACAAAATGTTGATAGATCTTCCTTACGACCATCGAATCCTTGTATCTTCTCTAGGTATGTGAGTGGATTGATCGTCCAATCTGTTTTGCGATGTAAGCTGCTGCAGCTGCAAGTGCTGGATTTGCTTGGCTTAAGCTCATCTTGTTATGGAAATCTAGTTCGTAGAATCCTTTTTACAAGTTTGTTCCAAGTTTGTGGTTATCGTGCAATAATTTTTTTTTCTAAAAATGGGTCCGAAACACCCTTTTAGGAGGGTTGAGGACCTCCCTTGTCACTTCTAAAATCCATTTTCGGCATTTTCTCATCGATCCATGCAAAAACTTTTTTTCAAAAAATCGGTCAAAAACACCCTTTTAGAAGGGTCGGGGCCTTTTTCTGTGGCTTCCCAAATCCATTTTCAGCCTTTTCCTATCGATTCGTGCAACAAATTTTTTTTCGAAAAATCGGTCCAAAACACCCTTTTAGGAGGGTCGGGACCTTTTTTTGTGGCTTCCAAAATTCATTTTCAGCCTTTTCCCATCGATTCGTGCAAAAAAAAAATTTCGAAATATCGGTCCAAAACACCCTTTTAGGAGGGTCGGGACCTTATTTTGTGGCTTCCAAAATCCATTTTCGACCTTTTCCCGTCGATTCGTGCAACAAAACTTTTTTCCAAAATTCAGTCTAAAACACCCTTTTAGGAGGGTCGGGACCTTTTGTAGCATCTCAAGAGTAAATCTACGCGCGTAATTACTTTCTTGTTGCAGTATTTGTATATTGTCAAAATTGGGAGAGTGTTTATTTTTGATACAGTGGGCTGCAAGTGCAGTTTTTTGCTCTAATGGTTTGTCAAGTGCTTTTTGGTCAGATTTATGCCCTGCTATTCTAGTCCGTAATTTTGTCTTAGTTGTTCCAACATATACTTTATTGCATACGTTGGATCCGTCACCTGCGCACGAAATTTGATAAATCAAATTCGATTTGTCATTTTTGTCAATTTTGCACTTTGTTTGGCTGAAAACCTGTTTTAATGTATTGTCGGTCTTAAACGCAATTCTATATTCGTCTTTATTGTACATGTCAGATTTCTTGAATTTTTCGGAATAACCTGGTAAATATGTAAAAGTTTTTAAAAACTTTTATTAATAAAAGTTTTTTTTGACTTTTTAAAATATAAGTTTAAAAAAACTTTTATTTTCTAATGAAAAAGTTTTAAGGAAACTTTTACTTTTATTTTCTTGAAATAAAAGTAAAAGTAAACTTTTACCTAAAAAAAAACTTTTTTAAAAGTTTATTTCAAGCTCTGATTCAAAGTACAAAATGTTACAATAGTGTTTATGTTATTCAAGTGGCAATTTCTTAGTCATTTTCGATATAGCTTTGTGGGCTATCATAGCAATAGATATATATATATATATATATATGTATATATATACACACCTGCTCAAAATAATAGGTACACTTATAAGTTTTTAGTTTAAACTCTGTTACAAAAATATTTTGGAAATATAGAGGAAAAATCGTAGTGCTAACGTGAATAACACAATTTGGTAGCACGATCTTCAGTAAAACAAATAATATAATTCCCCTAAGTTTTGAACGTTTCTACTTACAGTGTATAGTTTGAAAATTTGCTCAAAATAATAGGTACACCTGCAAGTTGGTTCAAATTTTTGATTGACAACTTTTCTTTTTTAAATTTTTTTGAGCTTTCCTTAGAAGAACGGTGAACTTTCTTTAATTAAATCTTAAAATGTAGTGAATTGACAGAAAAAAATTTTAGTTGAGATGGTTCGTAAGTCAAATTGATCTGCTGAGGAATACAGGCTGGCTTTAAACTTGAAAATAGAAAGAAAATCTCTTCGATGCAGCTTGCAGGGTGCTGAATATATCTCCCAATTTTGTGAGAAATGTATTTAAAAATAAACCACAAAAAAAAAACTCGTGGTAGACCATCAGAAACCGCTCCAACAGATGATCTTCATATTGAAAGTATCAAAAAAAAGGCATATTTAAATCTTCAAAGACAATTTTAGCAGAAATTGGGAACGCGGTTGCCGCTCAAACAATTCGACGATGTTTACTAAAGGTAAATCTACCTAGGCGTATAGCTAAAAAAGTTCCTTTGCTACGGAAAGAAAAATTGAGCATGAGGCTAAGTTTTGTATGGGATCATGAAAACTGGTCAGGACCTGAACAGCAGAAAAATTGGCGTAATATCTTAAGGAGTGATGAAACTAAGATTAATTTATTTGGAAATGATTCAGAAAAGAATGTGCGACGGCCTAAAAGCAAAGAGTTTCTCGTCACAAAAAAAAAACGTACACACGGAGGCGGAAATATTATGGTGTGGTAGTGTTTTCCTTAATAAGGGATAGGTCCTATATTCCGAACAACGAGTAAAATGACAGCAGCCGAATACAAAGGTATACTCGAAAACGCAATGCTGCCCTATTCTGAGGAAAACATGCCATTGCTTCGGATCTATCAGCAACATAACAACCCAAAACACACCTCTTGTGTTTGTGAAAAAATGTTTTGAGGACAATAAAGTAAACTCGTTTAGCTAGCCGAGTCAGTCACAGTATTTAAAGCAGGTAGAAAACCTGTGGGGGCCTTAAAGAAGAAAAAAGCAAAAAAAAATTTCACGAATACGGAGCGATTGTGGGAGTGTGTCCAAGAAATGTGGTATGACATACCCAAAGAAACCTGCCAGGCTCTAATCAAAAGTATCCCAAGAAGAGTTGCAAAAGTTATCCAAAATAAAGGTGATACACTAAATAATGAAAGCGTAAACAAAAAAGTTCATATCTTTAACATTTCCTTTTGTTTTACTGCATATCTTTCCGGTGTACCTATTATTTTGAACAGGTAAATATTAAACAAATAGTATTCAGTGACCTCAAATTTCGTACCTTATGGAAATACTTAAAGAATTTATACTTTTTTTTATATATGTATATATAAAGACTACGAAGATATCTGCATTTTTGTTTTCTTAAATATTTTGAATAAAAATTTTTTCCGTTGAGTTGAATTTTGAACTCTTGGGTGTACCTATTATTTTGAGCAGGTGTGTACATACATACAATTTTAGCTCGTTTAATAATAGCAGATAAGTATTCGAATCTAATTTGGAATACCGTTTTTACTTGATAAGGCAACATATTAGGTAAGAAATAACGGATATAAAACTATTGATCATGTAATGATTCCGAAATGAAGCGAAGAAAACCTTTAAAAAGGACCAAGTGCCCAAGCAATAAAGTAATCAATCCTTATTAATATGATATGCGAGTATTTAAATCACAAACCCACGTTAAGAATGTTAAAATCACAAAATGCACAAAAAAGTTTCGATTCTAATTTGGCACATAGTGTAGAAGTTAAATTTTAAAAACATACAGTTATATTTATAAATACATACATATATGGGTCGTTCCAGCTATAAGGGGCCTATGTTACCCATAGGTTCTTAAATTGGCTGAAAGTTTTTTGAGTGCTTGGCCCATCATGTGGAAGATAGAAAAAAATTCGAAAAAATTTTTTCGACCAATACTATTGTTAAAAAAAAAGTTTTTCATTGTGTTCAGAAAAAATCGTATAAAAACTGCAAAAAAAATCAAAACTATCGAAATATTAACAAAAATATCAATTAAATACGCAAATTTTATTTTTAAGTTTCAAAAATCTTTATTAAAATGCATGTTAAATCAAATATTGTGAAAAAACATGGATAAAATTTTCAGGAATGATACTCCTATATATTCTGAAAATTTTGAGCCAAAAAAAACTGAAATTGATTTTGGAGTATTTGAGAAACTGACGTTTTCTTGAAAGTCTATTTTTTTAGGGATGCAACGATACGCGTTATGGCCGATACGATACGGATACCGATATTCATAAAAATTTATCACCGATACCGATACGGATACCGAAACCATATAAAAAGTTGTCACAGAGACTGACATAGATGTTGCATTAAAAGAAGGATTGACTATGATGCAAAGTTGTAAAATCATTATAAATAAATCAACAGCCATAAGTAATAGAAAAACTCAAATTTTTATTTATTTTTTAATTTTATTTTTTTTAATTTTATTTATTTTTTAAGTATAAAAGTTAATAATTAAAATTAGCACTAACTAGGTTTTTATTCAGGAAGCACAACAGCCTCAAGTTATGCGGTGAAATGTGATTTCGCTACTCTGTTTGGATTAGACCTGTCGTTGAAAACAGTCGCTCGGATGCGATAGAAATCATTTGAAAACTGAAATACATTTGTACCAATTTTTTTAAATTTGGGTGCAGAGCCTCATTACGCCAAAAACTGAGAGGATCGCATCTGTTGCAATATTGGGAAATAGAAAATATCTCTCAATTTCTTCTTTGAAAGTATCGAAGCACAAAGAGGCCCATGGTTCTTCCTCATCAGATTCTTTAATAATATTTTCACAAACACTCCATTTACAACGTCTTGTAATTCGTTCAGAACTCGTACTAGATTGGTGCGTAACTGTTTGTGAAGAGGTTTCAGAATATAGTGGTAAATTAATTAAATTTGGAAGATGCTTATTTGCCGTATAAATAGTAGACTGCGATTGGAATGTTCGTAGTTTATATCGAGGATCAAGCGCCGTTGCTAAATAATAAGATTCTTCACTTTCCAAATTAAATCTTTTTTCAGGACCCAATTTATAACAGTTTTTTTTACCTTTGATGTGTTGTTTTTTTCTTTGTTATAATTGTTGTTGAATCGTGTTTTTTGTTTTAAGTAGCTAACTTTAGTAATTTTCTTTTTTTTCTCTATTTATTATTTGTTTGTTGTGGAATTCTCAACGTCTGCATTAATTTGGTACATGGTGTTGACAAATGTTTTTAATGGATTTTGACTCTTTGGGGCACAAGAACCTTTTTTTTTATATGTCGGTGTATAGGCAAATAAATATCGCCGATATCGATATATTGGAATATACCGATATATCGGTAATCGTATTCGTATCGGCGGCAGATCACGTTTGCAGTTTTTTTGTCATCTACTAGTATACAACTACCTAAAAAAAAGATAAAAGATAATTTGAATTGTGTTGGTTTGCCTATACATATTCATCAATGAATGGTGTAGTCTTTTTTACGATTTTTTCTGAAAACAATGATTCGATTAAATACTGTTTAATTACAATTAAAAACGTTTTTTTTAACATTGGTCGAATAAATTTTTTCGCACTTTTTTCTATCTTCCACATGATGGCCCAATCACTCAAAAGAGTTTCAGCCAATTTAAAAAACCTAAAGGTAACTTAGGCCCATTATAGCTGGAACGACCCATATGTTTACCAATGTAATGTACGAGCTATATTTGAAAATTGATTTCGAAATCTTTTACTATTGTTATTTTTCAAAATCCGCCAAGTCCCGAGGTTTCACTTTCAAAACCATCCAAGTCCACGTTTTCAATTTCAAAACCCGCCAAGTCCACATTTTTTGTTTCAAAACCCGCCAAATCCAAACGTTTTTTTATAATAGTCCTTATAGATTAGGTCATAAAATGTAATGAAAAATCAGGATTTTATAGTAATATCTTTTGACAACTATTTCTATGGATCAATCTACGTCTTTATTATACATAGTTAAATTCAGTGGAATAGATTTTTTGCGTTTTTCTCTAAAACGCAAAATATGGACATGGTGGTTTTTGCATCTCAGCTCTTTATATATGGGTCTACATTAGAACTTGCTTGAACGGCATCACTTCGACCGGACGCCAACGTTTTACACGCACGCGAACATTGTGCAACGAAAGATTACGTTCAAAACTATCTACAGTTTTATGAATAGTGAACATAAGTACTAGGACGATTAGGGTCAGAGGACGATAAATTGTACGAAGAAGATAAAATTTATCGAAAAATTGTATAAAGTCCCTTCTTTAATGTTTTTGTTAGTGTTTTGTTTAGATTTTGTTATTTTTTTTTTTGGCATAATTTTACTTTACGTCCAATTGACTTTTACTGCGGCAAAGCTGTTAATTACAGTTACTGGGGCACGATCAGCTATTGCAGATTGCTAGCAGCTTCTGATTATATAGTCAAAAAAAAAAATAAATTCAAAAAAAAGTTGTGTCCCTAAAATATATGTATGCACGGCGTTGGATAACGTTTTTGTCACATCCAATTATGAAATTCTAATTAAAAATTCAACTATGGTTATATGCAAATGATTAAAAATAAAATAATAATAAAACTACGATTGACATTAATCCATTAAACTAATAAAAACTGAATTGTTTACTTTTATTTTTTGAGCGCAAAAATTATCTACAGCTCTTCAGCATTGCATTACCCAAAGTAAGTATATGCTACATAGGTATCTGCTCAACATAAGATAAAGCAAAAGATCAATGGTCTATAGAATAAAAGACGAAAAGGTCACAGCTTATTTATATTTGGGCTAATTAACATATTTGAATAAAAAAGTTATTAATTATTAGGATGGATTTACATTCATTACATTTTTTAGAGGCACAATGAATTTTATTTTAATTTATTCAAAACAGAAAAATGGCTTAAAATTTTAGTTCAACTTTCAGTATAAAAGTCAAATCACTTAATATTAGTATAGGATATTTAAAACAAAATAGATTTTAATGAAACGTTTTGCCTTTACTTTTCTATTTTGACTGAAAGATCCGAAGAAACCCAAAAATGCAAAAAATGCACAAATCACTAATCTCGATTGGCATATGCTGACCTGTCTATTAGTGGCGTCAATTTGGTAAGGCTGGGGCAATACATCAATTCAATAACCGTCTAAAAGTGGTGGAATTATAATTCTCGCTCTCTTGGGGATTTTACTGAAGTCACATCAGTGCTGTCTATATTTTTACAAGCTCATGTTTTAAATTTTATCATATTTGTGTCTTAATTTTGAAATTGATGGGGTAAGGTTCTTAACATTTTTTGGATCGGATTGGATCCACCCTAATAAATATTGTATTGTATTGTATTTATTATATCAATGATTACATTATATTTATTTACAAGTTTTGAGATGTTATCAAATGATATTACAGTAAATATTTACATTTAATGGATTCTTTATTAACAAACAGCAGCGAGCATAAAAAATGCAACTGCGGTCACTGAGATACAAAATGTGCGATATCTTTGAAAATAATTATGTTAGAGTATTATAATTTTAGTACCTGGAGACCGACCACTGTTCGGTTTTTCGTTTTGAGGTTGAAAAAATCGAAAAAATATGGAATTTGTTGACTTTTCACTTTCACGCTTTAACTTCTCTTTACTTTTTTCTGTTCCATTTTTTTCAACAATTTTGCTTCGTTTTTAGTTTCGTCAAATTGTTGTCTGATGCAAAAGTGTTTATAAAAAGAGTGGATTGGGACCAAGAGTGAATAGAAATGAAAAGGATAATGCAAAATGGCTCGATTTCATTTAAATTGGACACTAAATCGACTGAGATATCGCAGCATTTATATAGAAGAACGCAACCGATTGTACAGTTAGTACGAGGGGTAAAACCTATTAGCCACTTTGGTACAAAAACTTATCGCACCTTATTACGTTTTGCGGTTGGTGCTATTTTTTAAATTTTATTGCTGTAAGGATATTTCCTTGTTCTTCGGCTTATCCCGGAGGTAATCACTCCATAAGTGACAACTCATCGAGGCGGTTCACCCCGAGTAACATTGGGTCACTTAAAGTCACTTTGGTTCACGAAATTCGTAAAAATCCAAAAAAAAAAAAAAAATCCACGCACCGCAAAACGTAATAAGGTGCGCAACGTTTTTGCAACAAGGTGGCCTAAAGGTGTTATAGTGCAATTCTACAAAAATCGCACGCAAACCACAAAATCGCGATTTACACTCACCTCGGTGACTCCAAGTGACCCAAAGTGACTCGGGGTGAACCGCCTCGATGAGTAGTTTGTTATGGAATAATTACCTCAGAGATAATCCGAAGAACAAGGAAAATATCCTTACAGCAATAAAATCCAAAAAATCGCACGCACCGCAAAACGTTATTAGGTGCGCAAAGTTTTTACACCAACGTGGCCTATAGGTGTTACAGAGCAATTCTACAAAAATCGCACGCAAACCACAGATCGCGATTTTCACTCACCTCGGTGACTCCAAGTCACCCAAAGTGACTCAGGGTGAACCGCCTCGATGAGTAGTTAGTTATGGAGTAATTACCTCCGGGATAGTCCGAAGAATAAGGAAAATATCCTTCAGCAATAAAATCCAAAAAATCGCACGCACCGCAAAACGTTATTAGGTGCGCAAAGTTTTTACACCAACGTGGCCAATAGGTGTTATAGAGCAATTCTACAAAAATCGCACGCAAACCGCAATATCGCGATTTTCATTCATCTCGGTGACTCCAAGTAACCCAAAGTGACTCGGGGTGAACCACCTCGATGAGTAGTCACTTATGCAGTGATTACCTCCGGGATAATCCGAAGAACAAGGAAAATATCCTTACAGTAATAAAATCAAAAAATCGCACGCACCGTAAAACATAATTAGATGCGCTAAGAGTTTGTACCAACGTGGCCCATAGGTGTTATAGACCAATTCTACAAAAATCGCACGCAAACCACAAAATCGCGACTTTCACTCACCTCGGTGACTCCAAGTGACCCAAAGTGACTCGTGGTGAACCACCTCGATGAGTAGTCACTTATGGAGTGACTACTTCCTGGATACTCCAAAGGACAAGGAAAATATCCTTACAGCAATAATATCCAAAAAATCGCACGCATCGCAAAACATAATTAGGTGCGATAAGAGTTTGCACCAACGTGGCCTATAGGTGTTATAGACCAATTCTACCAAAATCGCACGCAAACCACGAAATTGCGATTTTCACTCACCTCGGTGACTCCAAGTGACCCAAAGTGACTCGGAGTGAACCGCCTCGATAAGTAGTCACTTATGGAGTGACTACTTCCGGGATACTCCAAAGGACAAGGAAAATATCCTTACAGCAACAAATTCCGCAAATCGCTCAGGACGCACTAAGTGGTCAAATATTAAAAATGACCACTACAATATTAACACTACACCACTGTAATTAAAAGTCTATTGGAACAAAAAATTTTTTTTTATTTTTCGTGCTTTCTCTATCGATTGGAACAAAAAATTTAAAAAAATTACTCCCATAGTACACTAAATAACATTTAACGTTTTTCGTACGTATGGGAGGTGCCACGCCCACTTACGCAATCCCGTTGAAATCCATATAATTTCAAAGCTTATAGTAATCGACACCTCTACACCAAATTTAAAGAAAATACCTCCCATAGTGCACTAAATACAACATTCAACGATTTTCGTATATATGGGACGTGCCACGCCCACTAACGAAATCTCGTCGAAATCCATTTAACTTAAAAATTTTTGGTAACCGACATCTCTGTACCAAATTTTAATGAGATTACTCCCATAGTGCACTTAATATAACATTTAACGGTTTTTGTTTGTATGGGAGGTGCCACGCCCACTGAAGCAATCCCGTCGAAATGCATTTAATTTCAAAGCTTATAGTAACCGACAATTCCTCACCAAATTTTAAGAAGATTACTCTCATAGTACAATAAATATAACATTTAACCTGTTTTGCTTGTATGGGAGGTGCCACGCCCACTGGTACTATTACACCCATTTTTCGTCTTGAGGTACCTTATAGCAAGTATATCCACCATATGAAATTTCAGAACGATTGTGTTGTTAATTCTCTTATTATGTTTATAAATATTGTGGGCTGTGCCACGCCCTTAAACGAATTTTGCCAGTATAGTGACATAGCATGTTATGATGACTGCTTTTAGTGGTATTATCTAATTTTTATGAAAATCCTCAGTGCCGTTTTTGAGTAATATTGAATCAAAATTTTCAATTATTGAAAAGTGCCACGCCCATTTTTCCGATTCCGCCCACTTTTGGCAAAATTTAAGACATTTATGATCTGCATCTGTGTACCAAATTTCATCACAATATCTTGAATAGTTTTCAAGATATGACGTTATGAAAATAAAAGTTTAGGGCTGTGCCACGCCCCTCCAGGAGCCTTTGATAAGTTAAAACCCAGCCCAATCCTAATTTTGTTCACATATGTACCTAACCCCCAAGTTTCATCAAAATCGCTGCACCGGTTTTGGAAATAAAGTCTGAAAATATATATATATATATATACATACAATTTTAGCTCGTTTAATAATAGTAGATATGTACATGCACATGGTCCTTCACATTTCTGATAAAAATTTTTGTTGAATTATCTGCATCCAGTATTCTGTAATGCATAAAAGTATAAGACAACCTTAAAAATTAAGCGAGCAAAAAAAATGCAACTATTCAAAATTCAATTTATTTTAATAGTTTGAGTATTCTTACAGGAGAATATTTTAGCTTAAATTAATGCTTAGTGGCATTACCATTATTGGCGATCACTGCGTCAAATCTGGAGGGCATAGGATCCCTTTAGAACATTAAAGTCTCCATGGATGTCTTATTCCACTCTTCCTGAAGGAAGAGGGAGGGGTTTTTCTTCATCAGATCGTGATCTACTAGCTCCCGTAGATTCGGTGACCATCCGAATCCATCTCCAAAACTTTTAGCTGTCCTCTCTAAAATTTCCAACATCATGGTCACTTTAAAACTCCCAAGCTAAGCGACTTGAACGTTTGGGGACATTATCGTGCCGAAATATGCTGCCGGGAGCCATTTTATCGATAAGATATTGCAGTATTTGCTCTAAACAGATCTCGAAATAGACCCTTGCATTCATGATTCCATTTATTTTGACCAACGGACCAACTCCATTACGGGAGATGGTACCTTAGAACGGGGAATAGTTTAATATAATTTTTTATTCTCATCCATTTTTTTTACCCCAAACCATTATGGACCCGCCGCCATAGTTTACCATGGGTATTTTGTATTTAAGATAGTAACGTTATCTTGGGGGCTTCCGCATATAATTAATTCCATTCCAAACAAATTAAACTTGCTTTCATCGCTTCATAATACCTTGGCACATCGTTCGCAATGCATATACCGCTTTGCAAATGTAAGCCGATCTCCTAACAAGCGGTTTTTTAGCTGGGCGTCTGGCAAACACATTTGCCTTATTTAACCACCGCCTAACTGTGCGAACACCAATGAGAACGGCAGTCTTTTGTTCATGTAGTCAGCAACATCTACTTCTGTCGCCCTTGGATTATTTTTGACAGTCAACATGATTTGTCGATCTTGGCAAGATGTTGTTTTTCGTGGATCTCAACTCCATAGAGCATCTATGGGAGCTAGTAGATCACGATGTGATAAAGAAAAAACCCTCCAATATAAATAACTTGGCAAAAATAGGAAACAAACTGATTTCGCCGTTCACAGGTATAATCTAGAAAGCTGTCATTTTGGGAGTATTCCCTTCAGATCCAATGCTAAAACATAGGCTAAAATGCCCAAAAATTAAAAAAAAACTCCCTTTTGGGTGTATTTTGTCCGCATTTTCAGCTACATAAAAAATGTGGATGTAGTTTGACAACAGTGGGTGGCATCTCCCATACAAACAAAATACCTAAAACCCTATATCTTCGCACCTAACGCAGACTTTTTCTACGTTTCAGCAAGTCGCTTTTTTCGTAAGATTTCAGCGAAATCGGACATAAACTCTGTCCACGCCGTTTACAGATTTGTGATAGGAAGCTCAAAATTTGAAACAACTATTTTTATTCCTCAAGCTAAAATATAGTCAAAAAAAAAAATTAAATCCATCTCCAAAACTTTGAAAATAAATACCCATGTACATTAGAGCGGTTCGAAATGAAAACTCTTTGATGTGTCAGTGGATTACAATTGCCCTATATGTCTAGACAAAACAACCCATAAGGATTTTCATCAATTTTGAAAACTGGATTGCAGCCGCCTGTTTTAAGTTTTCGAAAATATTGATTTAAAAAATGGTGCAAATGGCTAAAGAGGTTATCAAATTTTGGAACAAAGTGGGTATGCTTTTCGAACTATTATCGATCGAGGAATTCGAATCCATGATCAGCTTTCTTCTTCTTCTTTTCTTATAAAAAAATTGGAAATTGCCCAGACAAAAATTAAACTTGCCGATTTTTCACTTTCAAGTGAAGAAACATGTGGAGCGATGAGAGAAAGAGCATTCCGGAGATCATATTCCGAGTTTGGGCTACGCCTTACATATTGACGAGTACTTTTTCCACCAAAAAGACGATCTTACTCTCATCACTCCACATAATGCTACTCCACTTTGCAAGTGGCCATACCAAGTACTCGCGCGCAAAGTCCGATCCTTTTTTCATATGTATTTTTTTTAACATTGGAACTCGTCGTGGACTCCGGGTACCCAAATTGTTTTCCCTGATTCTTCTTTTAACGGTTTCTAAACTCGCTGCTACATTGAGCACTTTCCTTATTTTTGTAGTAGGCACAAACGGATTATGTTTCGAAACCCAAATTGCACGATTCAAGTCCCGGGGGGACATGGAAGGCTTTCGTCCTCGTTTTTTTCGTTTATTTGTATATTGTATCGCATTCGGAATGACTTTCGAATAACATTCAATAGAACTTTGAATTTTCTTATAAAATTCACCTTGCGAAATTAAATTTTTAACAATTAAATGTTGCTCTGGCGTACAATACCTCCCACGGGCTACTATAATGCAAAAACTTCAAAAAATCAATGCAATGTAGGCTTACCAGATCCAAATTGTGTTTCACCTGGACATTTAAAAAAAAAACAAAAAAAGTCGGGATTTATCTGGACACTTAAAAAAAAAAATCTTGACTTATCTGGACAAAAAAGAAAACTAAAGCTTAGTGTCAGAGGAACATATATATTTATTTAGATAAAATAAACATAACAGAAACATAACAATTCATAAATACTTATTATTAGACCGAACTGCTTTTATCAATTTATTACCAATTGGAGTTTCCAAAATGTTACCAAATGATTGACAGTTTTCGGTACAGTTTAATCTTATAATTAGCTCAGACTTTATGAGATCTGTCAGCATTCGATTTCTTTCTCTAGAGTATAAGCTGTTTAAAAGTCTAAAAACTTTTTCACAATAAGCGTTGCTTTTTGGAATTGAAAAAATAAATGAGATCAATTTTCTTAAGTTGTTCAATTCGTCATATTTAAATTTGGAAAAAACCATCCCCAAATTTTATCGTTTGGAATATTTTTTGGTAGATTTTCATACACACTACGTAAAGAACAATAATCTGTATATAATTCATTGTTGTTGACATAATTTTCTAAGCCTAAGACTCCTATTGCTGTTTGTAGTTCATCCCAGGAAATTAATTTATATATAAGACAAAATAAGGATAAATGCTTTATAATTGAAACGTCACTATATTCATACCGGGTTTCTAAATAGTTAAGACAACTTTTTAAGAATTCAATTCTTCTTGACAAAATTAGTACGTATTGTTTGACATTTGCTGAACTCGAAAATAAAAGAAAGACGCAGCATTTGTCAGTGCAGTTACCATGTTAGTGATTTTTCTAGGATTTTTCAAAAATTTCAAATCATGCCAGATATGCTAATTTAGAAAAAAGTAGATTACTCAACAAAAAGAAGTTTCCATTGTGTTAAGACCTTTCTTTGCTAAATACAAAAAGCTTCTTGCGATCATAGCATACGAACTGAACAAAAGCTGTTCTGTTTCAATCATTCATGGGTGTGAATAATAAAACTTTGGTTTATAGCCGCTGTAAAATAAAATACAACTTTAGTACAGAGCCGTGAATCAACAGAACAAAAGCTTAGATCATTAGAACGGACGAAGCATTAATAAAAGTTTAGAAGTGATGAAGTTACCCATAAAAAAAAATTGCATAATGGTTTGCAAATATATAATATGTTTTGTAATTGGTCTATTAATTGGTATACGGATGATCGACTATGGGGATATTCAATCTAAAAGCGCGCTGCATCGAGTAAATAATTTAACAGTTACTACGGTCGAAATAGGAAATCGTAAGAGTCTTGCCGATTATCTTTTCAATAAAACGCGAGTGGTTTGTTGGATTATGACTATGCCGGAAAATCATCTAAGCAAAGCCATGCACGTGCGTCTTACATGGGGAACGCGCTGCAATAAATTGATATTTTTCAGTACAGCATCGGATAAATACTTGGAGACAATTCCTTTAAAAGTAAAAGAAGGCCGCGAAAATTTGTGGATGAAAACCCGTGAAGCATTTAAATATCTCTATGATATTCATTTAGATGATGGAGATTGGTTTATGAAAGCTGATGATGACACGTAGGTATAAAAGAGTCGAGAGCATAATTTTATCCGACAACCGACCAAACGAACGCAAATATTCGGGGTAGCATTCAGAGTATTACCTCGGACTATTTATTCCCAGATAAGTTTTCCATTAAAATAACTTTGTGAGGTTACAATGGGTATGCCCACAAATCGAGTAAATTAGTTACACAGATCGTTCGAACCTCGTTAAGATAGTAGTTGCTGCTTTTTGCATATCCAGTTTTAATGAAAATTATTTATTTAAGCCAAAATTGTTACTGGGAGAATTATCATAAAAAGCTGTCAAAAATTATTTTTATTTTGTCTACTCACGGACAGGGTCGCCACGTAGCCGGTTTTGTCTAGCCCGGTATTGCAGGTCAAACCCCGAGGACCTTCTGGAATTGAAAATTTTCTGAAAAACCCGGGGATTTGACGACTTTGGTTTTTAATGTTAAAAAAAAAAGTTATTAAGATTTTCCCTTACAAAAATATTTAATTTTAATATTGGCGACTAAAATAAAATGAATTTTTCAAATTACTGATCAAAAAAAAAAGTCCGCAACTCCCAACAAAAAAATCGAGATTTCTACGATTTCAAGGAAACTTTATTTCATTTTGGGAAGGCCGGGAATGCATTCATTCAACTTGGCAAACCTGCTTACAGAGAATAGGGTCTCCACAAAATTGTGCCAAAGTGCACGATCAATAACGAGTGCCGATTCACTTACTTCCTGCTCCAGCAATCGTTTCCACGATGATTTAGGACGATCGCGTTTTCTACTTCCGGGAGATTTAAGTTGCCGGTTCTCGTAACGTGTATTTGTGATTTGAACCGAAATCGGAACATGTCGGCATCACTTAGGTTGAAAATGATCCTGGTCAACAAATTTTCAGAATTCAGCGAAGTCAATTGTTGGTGAACATTTGGAAATTGTGTAGCAGGATTGCTGTTGGTTTCACAGCCGTAGAGGGTTCACATTTGACTCAAAGGTTTTGAATACATATTTCGATATTTTCTCTCAAAATTGCTATCCAGACGTTTTTTTTTTGTAATTCATGCACGTTAAAAGTGCTCCGTTGAAATATATATTCTTTGTCTTACTACAAATACTGGATGACCAGAGACTGACCCGGCCAAGCCCGTAATTTCATGCCAAAGCCTGGAGACTGGTAAGAATTCATAAAATTTCGGAAATAGCCGGGAGTTGGACAATTTTTGGTGGCGTGGACTTCAAAGTTTTGTTGAACGAGCAAAATCAAAGGGCATCAAGTTTTTCCCACCAATATTGAAGTTTTAACCATATTATTTTATAAATTCTTTTTTTATTATTGCTGACCAAAAAAAAATACTGAGTTTTTACCATTTGAGGAAAAAATAATTTGGTGCCTTTTCAACTTGGCAACCCTGTGAATGACTATAGACGCATCTGAATGAAAGTGGAAAAATACGACTGTTTCGCCTGAACATTAAGACATTTTATTTATTTTTAATATCGGATTATGGTATAAACATTTCTTTTTCTTCTTTGCATATACATACCTAGTTACATGATAATGGAGAATTTGCGTTATTTCCTTTATCAATTCTCTTCAGACGCGCCAGTATATTTCGGTTGTAAATTTCATCCACACGTTCAGAAGGTAAGCATTCAAGTAACAAGTATCAGTTCATGTACAGGGTAGCGCAAAATCACCCTTGTGGTTTCAGTTCATTATAAATTTCTTATTTCGGAGTAAATTTAAATTTTTCTTTATAAGTTCAGCATACAAATGTGGCACCAACTGCAATCTGCCAGTAAGCATTGAAGTTGAACCAGGGTTGCCAAGTAAAAATAAAATAATTTTTCCTTAAAATGGTAAAAAATAAAAATTAAATTTTTTGTCGGTAAAAAACTTGATGACCTCCAATTTTCTAATTTACGGCTTTTTCCGGAACTTTTCAATTCCTACAAAGTCCCAGCTATGACATGCAATTGCAGGCAAGGCCACGTCGAAAGCGGGCACTTGGCAACCTTGAGTGGAATCCTAAGCGTAGTAGAAAACGCGGCCGTTTTAAGGTTTCATGGAAATGATGACTAGAACAGGAAATACGTTAATTGGGAAAATGTTAGAAAGAATAAAAGGCACTCGCTACAACTCGTGCACACCGCTAGAGCTATGTACATATGTGGAACCTCTATGCTCCGTGAGGAGATAAAGAACACAAGTGACACAAATGGGACATTTTATTGACTTAAACGTAAAAGATAAAGCCCATGTTCTTCACAATACATTTTCCATGATCTTCCATCAAATTTTAAGAGCTCTGGCACAGATTTTATTGCGTATATTGATTTTTAATTGAGAGATTGTAGGCTGGCTTATTGACTTGAGTGCACTCGTACGTTCATATGAGCCAAAAACTGTCAACAACGGTAAATACTGCGCTTTCGAATATTTTCCGTAGTAGAGCCTTTTCGTCCCCAGTAGTATGTGCTGTGGCTCTTTACTCCTGGAACCACAGTTCTGGATGGTAACTCCAATGATCCTTTCCAAACAGTAAATTTAAGTGGGTCAGTGTTGCCAAGTTGATAACGACGAATTAAAGGTCTTTGCAAAGAAAAACTTTTATGTTAAAATTATGAAATTTTTTCAGCCATTAAAGGCTTTCATCTACAATTAACGGCTCAAATGCATCCTCCACTGCCAAAGGCCTTGACATCCAATTAAAGGCCTGGCCTAGCCACTAAATGCCACTTGGCAACCCTGAAGTGAGTGAAATTTTTGTTGATAGTTACTCTTATATTCTCCGTAGCCTATATCCTGTAGTTTTTCATATTGATAAAGGCACTATAGGTCCGTTTCACACATTAAAACATCGTGCGTCAAAACAATTGACCATTGGTTTTCAAAATAAAACTCGATGATTTTTGTTTGTGACTTAAAAAATATAAAATGAATTCAAACCGTTAAGGTCATTTTGAGCTATGTTCCAGTGTTTTGAAAAATATATTATTTAAAATAATCAATAGGGCTACATGTCCGGTGGTGCCGGTTACGTACTTAGTAGCGAAGCTTTAAGGCGCTACGGTGAATGGGGCTATGGCAATAATGAAATTTGTCCTCCAAATGAGCTCCCAGAAGATTTACAAATGGGTAGATGTTTACAAAATCTTGGAGTCGTCGGTGGTGATTCACGTGACGAAAACAAACAGGAACGTTTCATACCATTCGCTCCGACATATGTCTTTCCTATGATAACGTTAGATTGGTACGTCTCCTATTTGTATTACAAGCCAGATGAAGTACAGTTTATCAATAAAGTAAGTATGCAGTTGATCTAATAAAAAATATGCAATATAAAAAGATAAAAGTACTACATTGTAACAAAAAAAAAACAAAACAATAATCATAATTCTAATAATCCGATTTAAATTTTTTGTTTTTTTTTTTTAAAAGTGCCCGTTGGGCCGAATAACGTACATTTTCTTAAACTTAATTTTACTGCTTAAGGGCGCTTTTCGAATTTAAGTAAAATGAGTGTAAAGGAGACTACATCCCAATCACAATATACATTCGGCAGAAAAACCAGACACTACCGAAAATTGCACTCAAAAAATGTGGGGAACGTGTCCAATTTTTTCGCCAAATGAATTTTGCAGATTGCAAAGTCTCCTCAATTTTCAGTCTCCAATACAAACAAACATGCAAATGAGTAATATTAAATTATTTACTTTTTTTTATCAAGGAACTCGATTGCTGTTCCAGTACGGCTATATCATTTCATTATGTGGAAGCTAAGGAATTTTATATGATAGAGTATTTTATTTATGAGCTACAAGCTATAGGTTACCAAAAGGATAATATACATAGTACGCTGCCAAGCAAAGCGAATATGACCGAATTATTACTAAAATGGCGTAATGAAAAGACTATTCAAGGACATTGAAATTTATCAGAATTTTTCATAAAATATTGTATATTTGTTGCTCTATAATACATTGATAGACATGTAAATTGTGATATAAAAAATTGTTTTAAAAAACGTAGCATTAGTGAAATAAAAAATTATATCGACTTATCTTAACATTATTTATGTAGGTTAATAATATATTTTTATTCTTTAGAATTCTATGTCTATTCCTAAAAAACTGGTTTACAAAACTTAAAAAATTGTGCATACATAGAAATTAAATGATTTAAGTCTTGTCAGCGATCTATGTACAATTTATACTAACAAAAACAATTTATGCTATACCAAACAACATGCTGACACTGAAATAAATTACTTTTTTTTAAACCTTTAACAAATACCTTCATAAAGAGAAATAATTCTGTGCCAATTTATAGAAATTGCTTGGAATTAAAAACCAATTTCAGTAACTAAAATCGCTGAGCAATAAAATAAATAAAAAAATTTCAAAATAACTAAAATCTATTAAAAGGCATAGCTAAAACAAAAATTTTATTTGGGGTGGCCCTCTTACAATAAATATTTTTAAAATAGGATTTTCACAATAACCACTTCATCGATTCACATGGAATTCACACCATGTGTC
The DNA here is from genome assembly GCA_963662105.1 of Meiosimyza platycephala. Classification (NCBI taxonomy): domain Eukaryota; kingdom Metazoa; phylum Arthropoda; class Insecta; order Diptera; family Lauxaniidae; genus Meiosimyza; species Meiosimyza platycephala. The sequence goes on along the minus strand of OY759211.1, from coordinate 62,277,091 downwards.
TTTTATATTCAGAGGCTTAGCTTAGGCTATAAAACTTTTATTTATGGTAAATATTTAGGGTGTCTTTTATATTCAGAGGCATAGCTTAGGCTATAAAAATTTATTTATGGTAAATATTTAGGGTGATCCTTATACAAAAATATTTTTAAAATATTATGTTCACGAGAACCGGTTAATCGATTCACACCGAATCGACACCACGAAGCTGTTATATTATGAGGTAATGAGGTATGAGGCAAGGTATCTTGGTCTGGTATTGGATAAGAAATTAAGTTGGAAAATTAATGTCAAAGAAAGAGTTAGGAAAGCAACGGTAGCGGTAGGTGGAAGATGGGGGCTATCACCTCGCATTGTTCACTGGCTCTACACAGCGGTCATTCGACCGATTCTGTTATATGGCATTGTGGTGTGGTGGCCTGTCTTAGACAAGGTCACCTATTACAAACAATTGCAAAAGGTTCAAAGGGCAGCTTCCATGTGTATCAGTGGTGCTTTACGGACTACACCGACTGCGCCTTGGAGGTCCTCTTGACCTGCTAGGCAAACGGATGGAGAGATTAGGTGTGAGGTCCTTTGACTTTTGTAGAAGTTGTGGGGATGTGGAGGAAGAGGAAAACATTAAACATTTTCTCTGCTCCTGCCCCGCACTTGCTAGAAAACGCCAAAAAACACTTGGTTCGTTTTTATTTGAAGACCTTGATGACCTTAGGCATGTCAGTTATTAAGTTTTATTGCGAAGTCTAGTTGGTTTAACGAGAGGGTATAGTCAGACACCCTGTGGTATCAGAATGGATCACATTTGGTCTAAGTGAGTCGGTTTCATAACTGACTGCCACTCCTACCTAACCTAATCTAACTTATATTATGAGGCACAGCTTAGAGTACAAAACTTCTATTTAGGGTGGCCTCACACAAAAATATTTTTAAAATAGCATTGTCACAAAGACCACTTTAAAAATTAGGACGAAATTTTCAATTTAAGGTGAAGCGAAGCGCACAGGGTAATACTTACTAGTAGACTTATAAAAACCAAACTAACACCTTGTTGCATTGCAAAGGAATGCTTAACAATTTAATGAATTTCAGAAACAGAAATTTATTTAATTGTTGATTTTAAATAAGAGTCTGAAGAAAACAAAAAAAAAGGAAATAAAAAAAAATTTTCTCAAAATATTTTCAAAATGTTATTTTCAATCAATCCTAAGGATTGAGAGAAAATTGTATTGCATAATTTATTTCGCAAACAATTACTTGACAGACTGTAGATATTTCTAAAGAATTTAGTTATACAACTTCAAAATTTTTGAAAAAATAAAAAAAAAAAAATTTTTCGGACTTATACAAATTTTTGAGCAATTCTGCGAACTTGAAAAATTTTCTTCTTTCAACACTGCTCTTGTGGTAGCAGAAAACTTGGCTGTCTTAAGTCATTGTGGAAACGATCGCTAGAACAAGTCATAAGTGAATCAGGGAAATTATGAAGAAAATTGAACGCTGTCGCTATAGCGTGAACGTTGTAGGCAATAATCAGTGCCGGGCGCTTTTATTTTTAAGAGGTACCGTTTCTTATATTTGGGAGCATATTACACCACGACTTATATTGGACATCAAAATTTGTTACGGCATGCGAAAGAACTCTTCCCCTTCAAAACCCATTTTAAATTATGTTGAGAAACTACGGTAACAAAGGAAATTGGCGGTAAATGTACTCAAGTTGACGTCGTGCTTTAGGAATGTAAACAAAACGAACGGCTGATTGAAATTTCAACGCAATGGTGTGATCTTGTTTTCACTCAAAATTTGCCACATTTGCTTGAAGTTAAAAGTAAGCTTTTCGTTAGGTTTGCATTAATATAGCGGGTGTAATTTGAGTGCTGACTAAGGCATCAACCACAAATATACTGATGAGATTTTAAGAATCGAAACATACATATGTCTACATTCTAGAGATGTCGTTTTTTTCCTTTGTTTTTCTCAAAGTTTGTTTAACAAATAAAAAAGCATTGAATCACCTTGTAAAATTTTATATGAATGTTGATCGCTGCTAAATTGGCTGTAGTTCAATTATTTAATTATTATTTTTTAATAAATAATATAATAATAATAAAGCTTAAAATGAAAATTATTTTTTTGTTGACTATTGGTTAATTTATAAGCGAAATTTGTTATATTTTCTTCTATAAAAGTTTTTACTTAATGAGATGGATGATGTTGTTTTCTTGAAACCAAATCCACAATGTCGGGCTCTATATTCGGAAGTTTTATTCTCAGGTCTGCTTCTATATTAAGTACCGGAAAGCCTGTTTACATAAATTAGTTGTACAAAACGGAATTAAGTTATGGATGCCCTTATTTGCAAGTGCAGAGTAATCGGATTTTAGGAGTAAATAAAAGTTAGTTAGTTTTATTAAACTTTAGTTTCAAAGAAGTATCGCAAGAGATAGCCACGAGTACATATATCTTGCTCTAATGTCGATAATTGCTTAGCAATCCTAACATCTGAATTCAATGGATCCCTGATCCAGTCATTGCCAGAATCAGGACAGGGAAAATACTTCCGGAAGCTACATTTTAGAGGCATTAAGTGTTCGATAAAAAGCACTTTATTAGAAAATTCTATAAAATCGCTGAGTGTTGAAAAAGACTCATACACACCAGTGATAGCATTTTCGGTACATTTGTACTTTTTTCGGTACATTTACGTCCTGAAAAATCGTTGTCAGTACATTCGACAAGTTTTCAGTACATTTGGGGCATTTTCAGTACATTCACCAAATTTTTAGCACATTTTCAGTACATTTACGGTACATTTGGACAATTTATAATATTCACCTTTTTTTTTGTTTTTTAGTAAATGAAAATAACCGCAATGAGTAGATTTATAGTAATTACCTGTGTATAATATAATTACCCTATTATATTAATTACGCTTTTTTTTTGTTTTTTTTTTAGTAAATGAAAATAATCGCGCAATGTATAGATTTTGTAATTAATTTAATGTGAAATATATCTAATTTTGCTAGGGTTTTTGAGATGGGAAAAGTGAGGACCTTACTTTTTTTTTTTTTTTTTGATAGATTTTAGAACAATTTCGAGCATTTTAGGAAAATTGGGTGTTGAAGACAAAAAAGTACATTCGGGCTCTAAAAAGTACATTTGAAGTCTCGATTCAGTACATTTTCACAAAACCCAAATGCCATCACTGATACACACACTTTTGAATGCGCTTTGACCATAATTCGTATTATTATTCTGTGTCAAATCGCACAAAAAAATAGAATTTGTTCTATTTCTCTGCGATAAATTTTCTAGTGTCAATTTTATACGCTCTATTAACGTATAGGAAAATATGGACGATATCGCACGTCCCAACTGTGTTTAGCTCTTAACTTCAACTTTAAATTTATTTGAAGCTGCACCTTGTAGGCTCAAATTAAAATTTACAAAAATTGATGATGTTGTCAAACAGTGGGAAGAGTGGAAACAGTTAGGTGCTGGGCATCCCGAGTTTGAACAAAAGTAAATGCACACTTTGTTTTCAAAAATATGTGCAACCATTCAAAAAGCCATGTCCTTGTAGAATTTTTAATAAATGAGTTACAATATTTAAATAAACCGAAAAGTTTGATGATGTAAAATTATTGATGTCAAAATTGTTTCGCGGACCCCTGGAATGGACCACAGTTTAAGAATCGCTGAGATAGATCATTACGTACTTAGAGTATGTACGAAAGGCGAAAGAGATACGTGGAGTAGGTATGTATTACAATAAAAACCAAACCATACATTTTTTTATATATTGAAATGTGATTTGCGACTTTTACGGGCATTGAATTCTCGGACAATAGTTTTTAAGTTCAACATTTTTAACATATCTGCCTCTATATTTAATATTGATAAAGCATCAAGTCTTTCCTGCAGCATCGTCGTTCTTTTCTCAATTTTTATTATATTCAATTTCGAAAAAGATCGTTCCGCTGTGCAGTTCGATATTATCAGCCATAAAAATATACGCAACTCTGTGTCCACATTAGGGAACACTGATTCAATTTTATCATCGTGTATTTAATCTGAACTTGTGCGACGAAAATCACTAGAACTTATTTTATTTATAACATAGGAATGAAACTGCTGAATTTCGGTTTCTAAATCGGTATTAAGGTCTTGCGGATATGCGTCTACTAAATTTCTACACTGCTGACTGTATTCTGATGTTTGATCGGGGCAGACAATTTTATCATCATGCTATTTCTTTATATCATACATATGTATATACATATCACTAATTTATCAAATCACATATATACTAAATTCAATTCAAGACCAAAAACTTTTTTGTATTTTAAGCAAAAAACATATGTGTTACAAAATTACAATAAACTTTTTTGAAGAAATTTTAATATTTTTTCAGTGCTGTTTATGGTGCCCCCCAAGACGTGATGCCCTAAGCTAGGGATGGCCAGCCGCGATACCCAAAAGTCGACAGCGCGCTGACGTTTACAACAAACATTTCGCGCTAGTATGTGTACAAATGTGTGAAGAAATTCCAGTGAAAAAAAAAAATGAAAATAAATGTGTTTTGTCTTTTCCACGTATAGAAAAAAATGACCCAGTAGAAATTCGTGCATCACTGATGTTAATAAATAAAGATAAATGTTGGCATATAAAGTAATTGTATTTTTATTTAACAACAAAAAGAAAACATTTCATAAATCTTATACATATTATATATACATATGTATGTTATACAAACATATTAACAGAGTTTACTTAAAATAAGACTTTCAATATCTGGTTAAATATTTTGTGATGACGCCAGACGCAATATCGGTGACATTTTTCCATGAAATTGAATTTTTTTACAACAATTAAATAATATTTCAATAATACATGCTTAACAAATTGCCTTTTGCATAAATAATGTTTTTGTTTGCATTTGTTTTGTTTTTGCACGTTTGATACCGACTGGGTTTCTCGCATATTCAATTTTCATGCGAATCAGCGCATAGAAATCAGCAACTGCACGGCGGGCCGAATGATGGCCCGAAACGGGCAATGTGACCGCGGGAGGGTAAATGGCCAACACTACCCTAAGCAATTGCTTAATTTGCTTATGGGCTAATCCGGAACTGGCAATAATGCTCCGTGAAGAGATAAAGGGACAAACCACATCGGGCCACGAATTAAGGGGATTTCCAAATGGGACGTTCTCGTTCCTCTTTTAGAAAATTTATTTTGATATGTGAAATAATTGCACAGTACACTCCGCATAAAAGAAAATTTAAAAATGCCGACAAATTGTTCATTATATGCGGTTTTTCTTATACGCAGCTATCTCATAAAAGAAACTTAATTCTTATAAGCGTACTCCGTGTATAAGAAACTTCTGCTCCTATAAACGATTTTTTAGAGAAAAAATTATGCTGCTATATTTAAAAAAAAAATGTATTTCATTTATCTACTACAGTGGAACCTCTTTAAATCGAACCTCGATAACTCGAAAACCTCCCAAACTCGAAAAAATGTAAATTCAGTACATATTTTCCCCCTATAACTCGAAAAAATAATTTGACCTCTGCATCTCGAAAATAGCAATATTTGATATTACAACCTTTACAACTCAATAATTTGAAACAAATTACCTCTAAAGCTCGAAAAAAAATAGGATACCGACTTTAAGAATATGCCGACAATGTACATCATTGTTTCTTAGAAATCAATGTAAAAGCCTACTTATAAGTGCAATAAACCAATTCTATGAAATGATACGAGAAATTTATGAACACATTATTTCATTTGAGCTTTAGCGAAGTTACTTTATTGTTTTGTGACTTAAGCATCAGTGAATCTTTTGCTTTACTCTGTTACTGCAGTGTATTTCAAGCGGAAATATTTGCTGTCTGGAAGGCATGCCAAATTATTGAATCTAAAATTTTTGAGAGTAGTGACAGTTTTGTTATATGTGTCGATAGCCAAGAAGCCATTAAGGCCGTTGGCTCTAATATTATCAAATCTCGCTTGGTCTTAGACTGCAAGAAATCACTATGTGAAATAGGCGGAAAATGCAATTTAACTGTGTGTTGGGTGCCTGGACATAGCGACTTCATTGGCAACGTAACTGCAGATGAGCTTGCTAGGAAAGGAACTAAAATAGACATTATTTCTGAACCTAACATTATGAAACCACTAGCCTTTATTAGGGCCAAAATTGATTCAAAATGTATAAATTGGGCTAACACGAGATGGTCTAACCTGACAACATGTTGTACGTCGAGGGCAATCTGGCCTTTTTATGATGCTAATAGAACGCGAAAAGTGATCTCATTAGACAAACAAACCCTGAGAATCTTTGTAGGTGTTATTACAGGACACTATTTTATAGGCAAGCATGCCTCAAGACTAGGGCTTTCTGACGTAGGGGATCTTTGTAGAAGCTGTAAAGATCCTGACGTCGAAGAGTCTGTCTTTCATTATCTTTGTGAATGCCCAGCGCTGACAAATCGGCGCTATAAGGTATTCGGATTCCACTTCTTAGACTCTCTTGAAGACATCGCTCAAAAGTATCCAAAATCCATTTTGAAGTTTATAAAAATTTCGAAATGGTTTGAATAGGTTGAAAACGAAGTTATAAGCAGGGTAAACAATGGGCCCTACTGCGGCCTAAGTTATGATGACAATTGTCATCTCCCGTGCTAACCTAACCTAAACCTAACCTACTTTATTGTTGTCAATTAAAAAATTATCAGAAGTAGTTTGGTCTTACTGTAATACACACCAATTAACACCAAAAAATGATTGCTGTGAAACGTAAGTTAAAAACTTTGAAGTCCTCCATAAGACTCTATAAACTCTATAACTCGAACTTTTTGGCGTTTCCCTTCAAGTTCGACTTACAGAGGCTAAACGAGCAATAATTATATGTAAATATATATTTTCAGATTTTATTTCGAAAACGGGTGCAGCGACTTTGATGAAACTAGGGGGTTAGGTACATACATATGTATGTGAACAAAATTAAGATTGGGTTTTCTTTTAAGTTTTCAAAGACTCTTTCAGGGGCGTGGCAAAGCTCTAAACTTTTATTTTCACAACGTCATATCTCGCATATTGCCCCAATTTATGTTATGTTTTTTAAATGGATTTTTCGTTATTTCTTTTGAAATAAATCATGCCGGGGTACATTTGGCAAAAATAACTTTTTTTAAAAAAGTTTTAAGAAAATACGGTGATGTAAGTTGTTTTTTAAAAACTTTTTCGAGGTTTGATGCCGAATAGTCAATGTTTACAAAACAATAACAATTTTTAAAATCCATTTATAGTTTAAGGAAATATAAATTAAGCGTCAAATCGTCCCCACTTTACCCTAATTTGTTTTAAAATTTTTTTTTTTCAATCGATAGAGGATGCTCGAAAAATAGTTTTGGACATCACTAAGGGTTGCTCCGGACCCTGGAAAGGACCGGTTTTGACTTATTTTCCCGAAAATTTTTTTGTTTCAATAGAACATTTAATATTTGTCATTTTTAATATTTGACCAATTAGTTCGTCCTAAGTGATTTGCCTCATCGAGACGGTTCACTACTTATCAAGGCGGTTCACTACTTATCGAGACGGTTCACTCCGAGTCACTTGGAGTCACCAAGGTGAGTGAAAATTGCAATTTTGTGGTTTGCGCGCGATTTTTAAAGAATTCCACTATAACACCTATAGGCCACGTTGGTGCAAGAACTTATCGCAGATTATTACATACGTTTTGCGGTCCGTGCGATTTTTGGATTTTCGCGAATTTGCTTATTTAAGTATGTCTACTTCTCTGACGACAGGAAGCAGTGTTACGAAAACCATATCTTATCAACAACTTTCTCAATTTTTTTTTGTGGCTTTTCAACACTTTTTCAAATTTTTTAAATATTTCAACTTACTCAATATTATTCAACATTTTTCAATAAATTGCATATTTTTTCGATTTTTTCATCCTCATAGCGAAAAAGCGAACAATGGTCGATCTCTTGGTACTTATTATTATTATTCATGGTTAGGTTAGGTTACAGTGGTGGCTTAGCAAACACGTTGAAGCCTTAAGTAGCACTGATTGTGCCGTTTTAATACCACATTACGTGACCCGGCGAATTGATGGATGTAAAAATAGTATATCCAGTTAGCTATATCCAGTTAGCTTTATTAAGGTAGTAGAGCAGAGGTTCGATTTCAATTTCAGTAAAATCGCTGAGGTCATTGAAGAAAGGTTTGCCAAGACATCTTAGCCTGATTCTTGATAAAGCTGGACAGCTGCAAAGAAAGTGCTCAAGTGATTCAATCTCGCTTGCGTTCAAACAGCTGCGGCAGGAAGAATTGAAAGGTATACCTAATTTTTCAGCGTGTTTGCCGACTGCCCAGTGCCCAGTGCAGGTCGTGGTGATTCTTGTGATGTCAGACCGGGTCCTAGATAGTAAGTAGGTGGTTCTCAGTTTATTGTAAGCGGGCCAGATTGATCTGGCTGTTTTACAGGTGTGTAAAGACTTCCAGTGGTTTCCGGCTACAGATATACAGATACAGATCCTGTTCTTAGCTAACCCGAGAGGATCGAAAACATGTTCCGATTTCATTATAAAAGGAACCACGCCTTGCTAGTTCATCAGCCTTTTCATTTTCCTCAATGTTACTGTGACCTGGAACCCATATGAGAATAATGTCAAATCGATGTCCTAGCCTGACAAGTTCTTTTTTGCATTGTTCTACTAGCTTAGATTTTATATGTGCCGAGCTCAAAACTTTGATTGCGGTTTGGCTATCGGATAGAACTGCTATCTTCTTTTCTGAACTAATACAGCCCACTAGACTGGCAAAAACTTCAGCCTGGAAAACGCTAGCTGAATCAGGTAAATGGAAATATTGAGAGATTTCTGGGTCTTTTGAGTAGACTCCTGCGCCTACTCCACATTCCATCTTGCACCCATCGGTGAATATAGTAGTTTCAAAATTTAAGTTGACAGTGCCTTCTTCCCACTGAACTCGCTCCGGAACTTTCACCTGAAAATTTTTCTCAAAGCTAAGTGTAGGACAGACGTAGTCCGTTGGGAATTTGAAAGCTCGATTGGTAAGGTGTCGAGTATAGAGCCAATGACCATATTGCTTCGAAAACCAACTACCGGTTTCCCTTAACCTAATCGCACTGCACGCAGCAGCTGCTTTAATAAAGAAATCGGGAGGTAGCAGGTGTAGAAGTACATTTAAGGCTGCCGTAGGAAATGATCTCATAGCCCCCGTCACACCGATACAAGCCGTCCTTTGCACTCTCGCTAGCTTTATTTGGTTGTAGCCTTTCCTAATAGCTGGCCACCAAACTATAGCACCGTAAGTGAGGATCGGACGAACTACAGCTGTGTACATCCACAGTATCATTTTTGTTTGGAGACCCCATTTTTTACTAAAGGTTTTCTTACACGCATACAAAGCTGTACAGGCTTTTTTGCATCTCTGTTCAATGTTGATTTTCCAATTAAGCTGTGGATCTTTTATGACTCAAAGATACTTGCCGACTTAGCAAGTGAAAGGGTCTGCCCTTTAAGTCGGAGCAGATTAAAATTGGGTATTTTGGTTTTTATGGTGAAAAGCAACAGATCCGTTTTAGCTGAGCTAATTCCTAGGCCGCACCCAGTGGCCCAAGAGCATAACTTAGCCAGAGCTCCTTCCATGATATTGCTAATCACGTCAGGAAACAGACCTGATACAAGTAAAACCACATCATCAGCATACGCAACGACCTTTACCCCGTTTTTATTGAGCTGAGTAAGGATTGTATTTATAACAGCTAGCCACAGCAGAGGCGATAGTACACTACACCACCCTGAGGTGTACCTCAGCTAACAGATTTTAGCTTCTGACTGCCACCCATACTAGCTTGAATGATTCTACACTCAAGCATGGATACTATCCAGGTGATAAGAAATTCATCTACTCCAAGGCCAACAAGTGCTTCCTGAATAGCTTCGGTACGAACGTTGTTAAAAGCACCTTCAATATCAAGAAAGGCTGCCAACGTGAATTGACGGAAGTATAAAGACCGCTCAACCGTGCAAATTACCTCACGAAGAGCAGTTTCGGCAGATCAACCCTTGAGGGTACGCATGCTGCGAGGTGAAAATGGATGTGCTGTCCAGTGTTTCTCTAATAAAAGCATATAAAATTCTTTCTAGTGCCTTTAATACAAAAGAAGATAAACTGATTGGCCTAAAGTCTTTAACTGATTCATGGCCGCTCCTACCCACCTTGGGAATAAAAATCACCTTAACTTTCCTCCAACTTCAAAGAATGTGGTTAAGAGTGATGCTAGCTTTAAAAATTTGTAAGAGCCAACGGGCTAATACGTTCTGTAGCTTTTGCAGCATTATTGGCAGAATGCCATCAGGCCCTGGTGACTTATAGGGCGAAAAGCTATTAAGTGACCAAAGGATTATTGCCTTTGTGATTATTGAGCTTAGTAAATCTGGTGATAGACTCCCACGTGAATTTACAATTCTGGGTAATTCTTGAAAGTTTTCACAGCCAGGGAAGTGGGTTTGAGTTAACAGTTCTAGTGCTTCCATTGTGGATTCTGTCCACTCCGTCTAAATTTTTGACTAGGGATGGACTTGAGTGTTCTTTGGAGAGGATTCTGCCAAGCTTAGCAGAGTCCTTAATATTATCTATGGATTCGCAAAAATTCTCCCAGGATCGCTTTTTGGTGTCCTTGAGAGCCTTCTTAAAACTTTTTAGAGAATCTCTATATGGTTGCTATGATTTCTGCATGTAGCAATGATTAAAGACATTTCTAGTAGCCTTTCTGAGGTCACTTAGGTCTTTATTCCACCAATGCGGATACTTTTTTTTACGCACGCGACTTATAGGACATGAGGCTTTATAAGCTACCTGCAAGGCACATTCTAGGGAGCCAACATGAGTTTCTAGTTCATTGATAGTTTCAATAAATGTACAGGGTGTTTTTTGAGCTTTGATTTCACTACTCTATCAAATAAGCCCCAGTTATTATTCCTGATGTTTCTAAAGGGTGGAGAGGCTTCTATCTTAAAGCTAACGCTAAAATGTATCCACCGGTGATCCGAGAAGGAGTTCTTCCTCCGTCCTCATTTTCGACCTTCAAAACTGTCAGGTCTGAAGTGTTAAGGTTCGGGCAAAGAAAAACATTATTCAGGGTTAAACATAAATAAGGTTAACTCAATCAAAAAATAATACATAGAGGAACTTAAGTATGTATGTACATATGTATATGACTAGATGTATGATATTGCATACAATAGAAATAAAGTTATTTTAAAAAATAGTTATTTATTTTTTTTTTTGAACTAGTTATTTGTCACGTTGATGAAACAGAATTTTTTCAATGTTTATTACGCTATCAGCAAGTGGCAAATACTGTTTCAGTACAAACAACGCTTGAAGAGCTTCCTCGCGGCTTGGTTGTACTATTGCGCTATCCGTAAAGTCTTCTACAGGATCCTCAATCTCGTCTTGTACTTCACTTACTATTTCATTTTCGCTAAAAGTACCAAAACAGTTCTCTTTCTCCATATCAACTAAATTTTGAAAAAGAGCTTCGTCGCCATCAGCTTCAAAAACCATCACCTGAGGCCATAACATTACTTTCATCTATTAAATCGGTGCCATTGTAAATACCGGCGGAGATACAAGCCACCAAGAACGTTTGACAATATGCAATTCTCTCAAAATTGTAATGCTTTTCAAAAATTTATCCATATACTTAACCACCTTCTGCTGCTAATATTTGTTCCCGAATAAGACACTTTCTGTAATGTTATTTGAAGGAATGGATAATACCTGTAAATAAGAAAAAATATTTAATAATTTACATTTGCGAATTTACCATACCCTGGTCAAATGGTTGAATAAGACTTGTTGTGCAAAAAATAAAATTTATATGTTTTCTGGCATAAAGTCCAGTTTATGGCATGTAGCGTTATCAATTAAGAGTTAAATTTTTTTATTTTTTTTACTGAATTTATCGTTTAGCTCCTTTATAATTTCACTCCATATAGGCATAAAGTCCAGTTTATGGCATGTAGCGTTATCAATCAAGAGTTAAATTTTTTTATTTTTTTTACTGAATTTATCGTTTAGCTCCTTTATAATTTCACTCCATCTAGAGCTAGTCATCCAACCCTTTTGATTAAATTTGTAAGGGATTGGAACAGTTAGTTTTTCCACGAAAACATCTTGGCTGCTTGTATTTATATAGAATACACGTATTTATCAAAACCAGTCGCGTTACTTATAAAAAGCAATGTGATCCTATTCTTTTGTGTCTTAAATCCGGTTACCGCTTGGTTTCCAGCGACGTAAGATCCGTTCGGAAGAGCTTTATAAATTAGGCCAGTCTCGTCGGCGTTATAAATATCTTCTAAAGCATACCTTTCTAATAAAAGTGGGAGCACATTTTAGTTGAAACTTAATGCAGATTGGTTGTCCGCAGAAGCAGCTTCACCGTGATGTTTTTTAAATTTTCGTGTTTTTTCCATCTTTGAAGCCAGCCTGGACTCGGTTTAAGATCAGCTATACCCATTTTATTGCAATTTGCTGCGCTTTTTCAAAAATGATTGGCCTGTTACTCAAGCGTTTTGTTCTACCATTTGCTCAAACCACTTCGTCATTGTCTTATTCAACGTTTCATACTTCAACTTTCTGGCTCTTTTTTGATCCTAATTCCTGCAAGTGAAACTCTCATTATGAATTTCATTTGAATTCATTATAATTTTGGATAAAGTACTTCTTGCAATATTAAAATTATTTGCATCTTCTTAGCGAGTTGCACCGTTTTTAATTTGCGCCAGTATTTGCAATTGAAACTGAATTCTTTATACTTTTTCCATTTTAAGTTGCGCGCACGAATAAACACAAAACAGCTGTTCCGCATACATAAATGAAAGTTGCCACATAAAAGTTGTCATTGTTTCGAAAGAAAATCATTGCCAGCAAAACATTTTTAAAATAAATTCATTTAAGAGGTTTTATTATATGGTCGTACAATTTAAGGTGATTGAAAAATGTATCTTTCGTCCGATTTTTTCTAATATGTGGTTCTCTTAGCGGTTTATTTTGGATAAAAATACCAAAACTGTACACTGTGCTTTAGGACTTGTCTATTGTAAGCGATTTTTTCTCATAAGCGGCTTTCTTATATGGGACAGTCTTTTACAAACCGAACGAATTTTGACAAAAATTGACCGACACATTTTTGATTTGGCTGAAATTTTTTTTTATGTGTTCTGCATCTAAAAAGAAGAGATACGTATTCGAGGATTTTCAAAAAAAAAATTTTTTTTTTCAAAATAGAGCGAATTCAAATTTTGAGAATTTCGTGATTTTTGGCTTGGAATCTCATTCCAAAAATTCATAACTCCGGTTCATTGTCATATTAAAGCTAAGAAAATTATCTTTAATAAAAAATATCTTTTTTAAAAATTATTAATAAATTAATATTGTTATAAGCAATTAAATTGTTTAAATTGGTTTTTAAGAATTTCTCCGACCCTGTATCAAATTTTTAATATGACCATCGCATTTCACGTCAAACTTGCTATCAAAAACGTATTTTTTTTTAATGGGTAAACTATTATTTCTCTTAAATTTTTAGAATTCGCGATGTTTGACTTGAAGACTCACTTTCAAAAATTCATAACTCTGGTTGTGTTAAAGCTGTAAAATTGAAATTAATTTCATTGTAAAGATAAAAATATGAACTTAAATAAAAAAATAATTTTTTAAAATATTATTAACAAATTAATATTGTTATAAACAATTTAAATGTTTAAATCAATTTTTAACAATTGCTCCCACCCTCTATAAAATTTTTAATATCAGAGTCGTGTTATACGTCAAAGTTCCTATCGAAAACGTATGGGGAAACTATTGTTACTATTAGAAAAAAATTAATTTATGTAGTGCGGCACATCTTATCTGCGCGCGGATTCTATTGCACGCCTCATTTTCTTGTTCCATAATAACATATAAAAAAATCAAAAAAAGCAAAAGGTGTTATATTGAAAATATTTAGAGAAAAATTTTTTTAGCTAAAAAAATTAATGTTTAAACAAATTTATTTAAATTTTTTTAACTATCTATTAAGTTATAGTATTTCTAAACAAAAATGATTAAATTGGTTTTCATCCTATCTCCTATAGTTTTTGAGATATTTGGTTTCAAAAAATGCTCAAAAACGTAAAAAATACAAAGTGTGCGTTTAATAAAATAATGATCGATGTATGTAAGTAGTTACGATTACGACTAGTGCTCCACCGATACGAGAACGATACGATAATTCAAAAATTACACTAGTTTACAGCCAAAATGAACTTTGAATACCGTTATTCATTTTATATGTAAGATGTAAGGCTGCTGGTTCTGAAAATCACATTATTTTTTCTTTCACGTCGTTTTCGAGATAACGGTAATTTTCGGTATTAAGACCAAAAAAAAAGTTGGTTTCACTTACTTAGAAATATGTTAAGAACCAACATCTATATATAAATTTACTAATTAAAGGTAATTAAATTTCCTATAACTAATGCCCATATTACTTTTTGGTTGGCTTGTTAGTTTCGGTGAAATAAATTGATTTCTAAAAAATATCTTTTTTTCGAAAAAATGAGAAAAAAGTAAAAATCAACTGCAAATTTATAAAAGACAAAAAAATTGGAAAAATCATTTTATTTTTTTATATCATAGTTTATATATCTATGAAGAAAATAAGATGCTATTTAAGAAAATCGATTAAGAAATTGAAAAGTTATATAATATTGAATAAAAATTGCCACAAGCTAATAAAAATCTTATAATCAATAATACTAAGTAATTTACAAATAATTAAAAAATTTATGAACTTTAGGTGCCACTATTCATTTCTTATGTAAAATCGGCTGCTGATTCTGATTTTTTTTCTTTCACGTCGAGATATCGGTCACTTTCGCTTTTTGGACCAAAGAAAAAAGTTGGAATCGCATATTCCATCAGTAAAACATTTGTCATTCCCCGTTTTCGAAGATGCTGAATACGACAGCAGTATTCAAAATTTTTATGGAGTTGGCTTCACCCCTCAAAATGGACAAAAACCTCCCCCAAAATGACAGCAGTATTCAAAATTCTTATGGAGTTGGCTTCACCCCTCAAAATGGACAAAAACCTCCCCCAAAATGATGAAATCGCATATCACGCGCCTTCTGTCGGTAAAATATTTGTCACCCGCCGTTTTAGAGGATGCTGAGCACGATGGCGGTGTTTAAAATTCTTTCGGAACTAGCCCCATGCCCCAAAATGGCCAAAAATGGAAATTTGGGTCCGTAATGGCGGTTTTTGTCCACTTCGGGGGGTGGAGCCAACATTTTAATTTCTAGCATATACCAGTATCTACATAACAAAATTTCATTAAATAATTTGCATTTTGGGGTTAAAAAAATTCTTACCCTCATAAAAAAACGGAAAAATAGGCATAAATAAAATTCGGCCATTTTTTATTCAATTTTATATAACTTCATAAATATATAGACTATGACAAACAAAATGATTTTTCGAATTTTTTTTTCTTTTAAAAACTTGCAGTTGATTTTTAATTTTTTCTCATTTTTTCGAAAAAAAAAATTTTTTTTTATGAATCAATTTATTCCGCCGAAACTATTATGCCAACGAAAAAGTAATGTGAGCATTATTTCTAGGAAATTTAATTACCTTCAATTTGACATATAATGTGTTTATATATAGGTATTTTTTCTGGAGATATTTGTAATTAAGTTGAACCAACTTTTTTTTTTGGTCCAAAAACCGAAAGCGACCGATATCTCGAAAATGACGTGAAAGAAATAAAAATTATTTGATTTTCAGAATCAGCAGCCGATTTTACATAAGAAATGAATAGTGGCATCTAAAGTTCATAAATTTTTTAATTATTTGTAAACTAAGCCAAGCTTATCGCCTCGTACTCGTAAGAGAATTTTTTCATCTGTTCTCGTCTCGTTATCGCCGATATTTCTCGGTTCTTCTCGTTCACATTTTTATACATACATATATGTATAGATCAGCGATGGGCAAGCACAGGCACTTTCTGCCCTCGGTGCCCTTTCCGTTATTCGACGCACAAGGAAGCAACCAAAAGTTCGAAAAATTTCAACGCTATCGGCGCACAGCGTTGAGTTGAGTTCTAATGAAAACAAAAACAACACACACAGGCATTAGCGACGGTGCCGCATTGTGTTTCGACGAATGTAGCAATTGTTTTTGTTTATAGTGCAATTTGGTTTCTTTGTGCTGTTGGCGAATTTGGAAATGAAAGCAAAAAAAACTTTAAAATTTAGTTTGTTGTTGCTTGATGTTGTTGTTGTGCCCTTTTGCTAGATTTTTGTGTGGTATAGATATATAGAACTAGCTGGACTACTGTCTTTCCCGCGCACTATTCGTTGTGGAACCCAGTCTACATTTAACGCAGTCCTTACTGCAGACAATTGGGTTCATGCACGAAATTTCTCAACTTGGCACAAGTTCCAATAATAGCAATGTAAGGGTTTTGTTGAATAGGAAGAGCTATCAGTCATATGACCCATTATCCAACTCTGTTTACATTTAGCGAGTTGTTTGGGAAGATGGCACGCCCCTTCGTCTAATCTCGTTCAGATTTCGTGAGGTACTTAACACAGACAATAGACATCCTAGTACCTATAATTTCAAAATTCCTGCTACCAAAGGTGCCAAGATATTACGTTTTTAGTGTATGCCTATCCACAAACTGTGATTTGAATAATCTAGCCGGCCAAAAGTAATTTTTCTAAACACAAAGCAGGTTGATAAAACATAGGCTTACAATGTAGCCAGATATATTTTTGGGGCTGGTGGTGTCACTTCACCAAAACCTTGGGGGGGGGTGGCGAAAATTATAATTCCACCACTATTAGATGGTTTCATTGAATTGATGTATTGAATAATAACTAGTATCAGATCCTTGGGGGGAACCAATGCCCTCCCTAGCCTTACCGAACTGACGCCACTGTTTGTGACTCAACCTTGTTTTGCGTTTGCTGTCCTTCGCAACCAGTGTCAGTCAATGCCAGTTTGATTTCGAGCGTCGACTAAAGTGATCTTAGATGTTTGTGCTTTTACATATTATAATAGTGTTTTTACATATATATATAAATATTTTGTTGATTAGTGAAACTTATATAAGCTATGGATTCTAAAACTGCAGGTAATTGCTTTTATTTTGAATATAAAAATATTACAGAATATGTATTGTGATTATCAAGTTTTCTTGTAACTGAAAATAAATTTGCTTAAATTGCAGTTTTAATATAAAAAATATAATAATTACATATTAGGGGTTTACTTCTATTTCAGGGTTCGTCCGGGTATTTATTTCTATTTTATCGAAAATTTGTATCTATTTACTATCTATAATCAATAAAACTAAAGTCCGAAATGTTTCGATCTGCTAACTGCAACGATTTTAAGATCAGTACTTTAAGAAATGGATATTTCCACTTTTTATGTCTTTTAATTTATTTTGTTTTAGGCTCTTCTGGAATAACAACTATGACTCGTAGAGAGTTGATTGAGTTGATGTTAAAGCGAAATGACCTCAATATTAACGAAAAAACTGGCTTTGCTGAGAATTTCATATTGTCATAGCACTCTTACACCGAAGAGCAAATACATTATATCAAACAACGGTCTTTCTACGTTAAGTCGGATATAAGGCACAGATGGTCAGTAGCGAAAGGCAGAGATGCCTTTCATGAAAAAAAAATTAATTATGGTAGAACGGAGCATGTATTTGGAAAATTTTTACATGCAACTCAAAAAGATCTCCGGGCACAAGGAAAGAGATATCGTGCCCATAACTACAAGAAAGGCGCAGAATGATAAAGGAGGATCTTAAGTCGCAGATTTTTCCTGAAAAGGCTTTGACAATGTTTGTTGACATCATAAACAGGCTGCTCTTGACATCTGATCCATTCATCAAAGCCAAACTAAAAACGCGTAAGATTACAAAGAAAGACTTTTCTCCGGATATACTTATTAGTATGCTATTAAGTAATAATAGTGAAGAGTAATTGTAATTATAATAGTGTTTGTACCATTTAAATTAAAATAAAGGCTTTTTTCGAATAAATTTAACCATGTCTTTTTATTATAAATTTTGTCAGTATAGGTCTATCGATATTATAATCCAAATTATAAATTTTCATAGAACATAGACTGCTTTATGTAATGACATAGCATCAAACAAACATTTAGAATCAGTTTTCATTTCAAAATAATTTTGGCCTGCTAATTGAGTTAAATTCCAATATGTGCTATCGTGAGATAAACATTATATTATTGCCGAGAACGAGATATAGGCCAGACCGTTCTCGTTCTAGTCCTCGGTCGAACGAGAAATAAGTTTTTTCTCGTTATGGTTCTCGGTCCCGATAATAACGATATAATTTCTTAAGAAATAGAGATTTTCAGCCAGGCGCGGATCCAGGACCAAATTTTTTTGGGGGGGGGGGAAATAGGTTATATTAAATTTATGTCCAAAAAAAGGTTACTATAGATATATATGTACATGTATTGAATATTGCTTTATTATAATGTTCGTACACTTTCACAATATATTTTTGTGATCACTAAGTTTTGCAAATCTCAATATCTTCGGGTTGTATTGCAAATATGAATATGAAACAACTCCAAACCAACTAATCTTTTTTGAAGCTTTGTTGTCCTGAGCCATGTTTTGGTGCGCCGAAGTATTCATCACGGGCATACGTCCTTTTTGCAGCGCTTAAGGGTTCCCAAAGCAGAACCTCTTTTTTTATCGCCTTTTCCATTCACCTCGCGCTTTGCCAATGATTAATTTACATACACAGAAAAAAAAAACTATGATATCAAACAACGATTTCAATGAATTTTTAGTATGATTTTCAGTCATAGAAAAAAACAATAAAACATTTGTACATTTTCCTACAGTTTTTGTTGAAACTTGAAATCAATTAGTTGGTTTCAATAAAAAATTTGTTAATTTTCCAAATATTTAATTCGTCATTCTTTGATTCAACAAAAACATTCTTTGGTTCAATTAATTACTTGGTTTATCAACGAATTTTAATTAGAAAAATTATTTAAAGGTTTGGAAAATTCATCGAATTAATTTGTTAAATTAAATAAATATTTCTGGCGTTAGCGAATTTTTTTTCGGCAGTATTGAAGAAAACAATTCGTCAATTCTGTGGCCACAAGGAATAACAGCTAAACTAGATATTTGTTGACAAGAAGTAACAGTATAAGTCATATGAATATACACATAACTTATGTTGTTTCGCCTTGTCATCAAATATCGAGTTTAGCTGTTATTCCTTGTGGCCACAGAATTGTTTTTCTCTTAATTCATTAAATTTACAAAAAAAAACTTTGGTGCAATCATAGAGTGAATTAGATAAGTCTCAGAATTATTTTTATGTTTATCAAATTAGGCTTTGGGAGCATTAGAGAGAAAAATTGGTTTAATAGAGGAATTATATCCAAATTATAAAAAGCTGGTTAAAAATTCCAAAGTTTGAATTTATTTTACTAATTTTGTTGTAAAATCAAATGATTTGAATTTGAAAATCCAAAGAACAAAGTATGTATTTCGAATTTGCAATTTTTTTCTTTAATTTAAAGACATGAATAGTTGAATTCCTGAAATTTTATTCATAGAATTGCAATTCTTCGATTTTACCAATTCTGTTTTTTCTGTGTATATAGCACGGTTCGACAGAATGAAATTTTTTGTTGCGCCCATGAAAAATGTCGACATATTCTGATAATAGACGTTAAAAAAATATACGTAACTGGTGGTTTTTCACCAGCACGTCAGATTTTTTTTAATCGATTTTTGAAGTTTTGTAAGATTGAAGTTTTTTATGATCACAGCTATCGCTTTTAAATAAAGAAATGACGCTATAAGATATAAAATAGTGAACCGATTTTCGTGAAAGAAGACTTTTTAGAAGGGTTATTACATATCAAATTTTATGAATAGAAAATAAGTACCATATGGTTAATACTGATTGAATCATTTGATTTTTCTTTTATTTTTTATGTTAATTCCTGTAATTTGTTTTACAAAAATTATATAGGTCGACAAACCTCAGTACCTGGAAACCAAATATACTTTCCCGAAGGTCTTTGACGCGCAGAATTCAAACCCGAGTTCAGAATTTTACTGATGGTTTTGTTTTTCGAGATATTCTAATCTACAAGTGCGAATATCACAGTCTTACAAGGTACATATTTGAGGTTATATTACATCGACAGGTAATTTTAATTTATGAAACTTTTAATTGGTTCCGAAAGAACTTCTTTTTGTTTTCAAAATACACTTTGAATTAAATCGATATCTTTCTTTTCCTCCCAAAAATTTTTATTACAAGTGAATTTTTTAGTAGAATTAGTATGTAATGAGTATTTGTGAGTGAATAGTTCCAGGGACTACAAAAATAAGTGCTACCATAATAGTTTTTTGGCAGAAAAATTATGGAAGTCAATTTTAAAATTTCATAAACACAAATAAATCCCCAGACTCTAAAGTCTACAAACATACATATATAGTTAACAGCAAAATACGAACGACAAGCAAAATTTCAGCACCGTTTCTCGCATTCACTATGGCCACTCATGATTCGGCTTCTCGTATGAAAAATCAACTTTGTGCTCAGCTCCATTTTGAGTGTACACTGTGGACGCACACAAACGTTTCTGAGTGGAACTTGAACAGAAAAATTAATTTGTAACTTTGTATGAACAAACTGAACAATTGCACATCTCTGGCATTACTAAACACCTCAAAATGTTTTTTGTTTCTCTGATGTTGCATGGTTTTTTAAAACTGTGCAGTTCTGTAGTGTATTGTTGTGGCCGTTGGGGGGGGGGGGCGATTTCCCCTATTCTCCTCCTCCCGTAGATCCGCGCTTGTTTTCAGCGATAGAAGTGACAGAATCTGAAGATTTGTTTCACCTATTAAACCCCAAATAAAACATGATATTTCTTATGTATTTTACAGAGCTGTTTGTTCAGTAGTTTTAGTGTAAAAAACAACAAAAAACTTACAAACGCAAAATGCATAAAAAGGAACAAAAAATGGGCAACGAGCTGCTTATACTAGTTTCCATGACGCTACGTCACTTCATCAGTAAGCTATATATAGCACTTGCAACTTCGTTCGTATCGCCAGAAAAGCTTTCAACGGAGCGCTCGTCAAGAAATGTGTAATATCAAAAGAGCTACAAAGGCAATTGCATGTGAAGGAGGAAGGAATGTGTGTGTGCACTGTGTTTTATGTTTTGCTATGATTCTCAACTAGTCAATGCAGAAAATAAAATATAGTGTGCTTGCAGACTATTAAACGTCGGCTAACAAAGCTTACTGATGAAGTGACGTAGCGTCATGGAAACTAGTATAAGCAGCTCGTTGCCCATTTTTTGTTCCTTTTTATGCATTTTGAGTTTATAATTTTTTTGTTGTTTTTTTGCACTAAAACTACTGAACAAAGAGCTCTGTAAAATACATATTAAATTTTACATCGTTCCAAAAACACAAATAAAGATATTTCTCTATTCTTCAGGTCAAACATATTGAAAGATACTCTTTGAGAGCTAATATTGAACACTTTGATCTGCAACAAAATGTTTTTCTTACGCTACTGTCATCAAAGTCTCATATCAATCGAAAATTTGGGATTCCTTACATGAAGGGGATCATCTTATCTGGAAGCCTTTGAATAATTCTATAAAATTATGTGTTACTGAAAAACATTGTACGACAATAAATACAAAACAGCAGGACATTCCCAATGATGAATTTAAAAGAGGGCGTGAGAGTATAGGTTAAAAGGTAAACACATACAAAATACCAGTACATACATACATGTGTACAGTACGTATGTACATGCCAACAAAAAAGGAAATAACGGCTACTGCAAGTAGCATAATCGTACGAACTCAAACAAAGTTTTAACACATTTATGGTCCCGCTGCGGTTGTCTTGCGGTAAAGCCAGGTTCGAAACCCTAAAAACATTAACACTGAACAAAGAATTTTCAATTTATGTTGTTGTTGTTTTTGTTGTTGTTGCCATGTTCAATTTTCTGTGGTTAGTGGTTATGGCGGCGGCAACAAATCCTCTAATGGGATTAACACACCCTTGCAATAACTCATGCAGCAAGCCAATGATTGTTGAAAAATCGTTCAATTGATTGGTATATGGTAACCAAATGGTCAACATGCCATTTCATTGCAGGTCTGTTCAACAGGAAAACAAACAACAACAACGTAAAGGCGATGCTTAGTGTGAAACATTTGAGTAACACCTCCTTCTGCTTTTCTCACAATCGTTGATCTATCATTTACAAACTGTTTGAATGAATAAGTCATATTTGTTTTCATACATTTTATTATTCAAAAAAATTGATTTGAAAAAGTTTGTGAGATGGGTACTTATTTGAATTATTTTACATACCTACTAGTGTTGACGGAGGACTCCTTCTGAAACTTTGCGCTTAAAAATTGCTACCGAAAAATTATATCAAACGTTTACTAAGACCTGGAAAAGTTATGGCTCTAAGCCATAATATTGGTGTTAATAAGCGTAAACCATAATATTGATAAAACGGGGTTACACACCAACCCTCAGAAAGTTATGGAAATTAATAAAATTCCCTATCTAAAAAACGTAAAGGAACTGCAACCATTCCTGGTGGTGATTGACTTTTAAAGGTTCATTCCAAATGTGGCAGATATTGGCCGTACCATTGTATGAAATGCTGAAAATTTGATCAAAAAAATTTAGTTGTAGATGTTGACATTTTAAAAAGTAGCTTACAAGCAAAACTTTTCTTGATGCATTATGATCCAAAATTTTGCACAAAACTACATATCTGTGGATGCAAAGATTTTTAATCTTAAAAAGAGTATGCAAAGAATACATAGCTCAGAGCTTATCAGGTTATAAGTTCAAAATCGAACATATTAAATCGGATTACAACGTAGCTTAATATTTTTTAAGGTATTCATCGGATAAGAAGTTTTAAGAATACGAGTTCGCAAGTAACATGTACTTTAATTACGTAAAATAAGTCAATAAAATCCCACTAAACTTATCTTTTATTCAAAACGATACTGCCAGGGATGATTTGTTACAACAGATTAAAAAGTTAATCCAGGGTGAATGACTTAATAAGTGTGTTGAGCCTGTGCTCCATACATTAATTTTTAGTGAGAGAACTGAATTTATCAGAACAGTCAGGTTGTTTGTTTTGGGGTTATTGGGTGGTAATATCAAAAAGTTTGCAAAATATTATATTCATTGGTGATAACCAATTGAATATTGTTAATAAGGCCACTTCCCTTGGTTTTCACTTAAACTCAAGTTTAACTTGCATTGATCACATGGTTGATGTGACTATGATATATATGACTTTTCGTTACTTGCGTATATCTGCGGCATACACCTCTATCGAGATAAAGCGAAGACTTGTGATGCAACTTATAGTTCCCTTTATAAGCTATTTTGCAGTTGTCCTTAGTAAATTGGATTCAAAGTCACTTCATAAGCTGCAAGTTGCATTCAACAATGCTACTCGCTACGCTTACGGTCTACGTAGGTATGAACATGTCTCTGCTTGGAACAAGAAAATTCTTGATTGTGCGATTGAGAGTTATCTTATGGTCAGAAACTACATTTTCCTACATAAGTTAATCAATACTAAAACTCTGTCATATCTTTTCGTAAAATTGCAATTTAATTTGTCCATTAGATGTAATAATTTCGTTGTACCCAAATATACGTATTATAATTCCACCCGTACAAACCGTACGTAGACTTTTTCGGTCCTTTTCTGAATCGCTGGTGTTTGGTAATAGTGGATGCGCACAGTAAATGGCTGGAGTACTTAGATATGGGCAAAAATACGACTAGCAAGGCCGTTACAAGCAAACTGCTAGACCTTTTTTCATGGGAAATCAAAGAATTTTTGCAAAGTCTTGACACTGAACAGCTTAATATACCAATAGGTAACCCTACTATTAATAGCCAGGCTGAAAATGCGGTTAGCAGTGTTGAAAATAGACTAAAGCGAAGTATACTTAATACCGACATGGCATGATTACGTTATTTGCAAAAATTTTGATATGCTACGTGTAGTCTTCTAGATTTTGCTTTGTAAAAAAAAACAAGTTTACATCAAAAACGCAACTTTCGTGAATGAGGTGTAGTGGGACTATTACGTTGCATCCTATGGTTGTCATACGTACTGATTCTATCAGTACATGAGTTAACGAAACAGATGTTAACGATTCCTACCGAGCTGGCACCACACATTTCGGTGTCGCAATAAACAAAAATATTATATTTCTTCAGAATTTACAGCAGCAAAATGCTGACCAAGCGTCTGCTACACATCCGTAGTACGATTTGCTTTGAGTATCATATCACTTTGATATGGTACGAATAAAAAAAACAAAGAAAATAAAACAAAAAGAAAATTATTAAAAGTCACTCAATATATTCTTCAAAAAAAACAGATTCAATCTAACTTCAGTAGAGTTAAGTTTTGTTTTAAATTTAGCTTGTAAAATTAGTTTAAAAATAAAAAAATAAATAAAAATAAATAGTAATTAATATAAAGTTAACTGGCGCCCAACTAAAACAAAAAGGACACAAAATCTTTTGGAGCTTATCAGCCCTTAGGAGCCACAGCATTAACGATTTTCAACGAACCTGAGTCACCGTCAACCAGCGGACAAAAAGGATTATTCGAAGGAATCGGTGTGGAGTCCAACAAAGAATGTTACTTCTAATGTAAGGAAAAATACAATTTTTTATTTCTTAAGAGTGAAAATTTAGAATTTAAGTAATTTCAATAAAAAAAATATAAGAAAAATTTGAATTTAAGTGAACTATCCAAATGAAAAAGAATAATTAAGAATTTTTAAGTGAAACTAAAAACTAGAGTTAAAATTAATTAAAATTTTTTAAGTTGAATAAAAGTGCTTCAGACAGCACCAAATTTTTTAGTGATTTCATCAAAGTGAATTATCTAACAACTGAATTTAAATTAAATTTCCTTGATTAATTTTTTTTTAAAACTAAAAGCTAGAGTTAAATTTAATTAAATTTTTAAATTGAGTAAAAGTGCTTCAAATAGCAATAAATTTTTAAGTGATTTTAGCAATGTGAATTGTTTAACAACTGAACTTAAATTAAACGTCCTTGATTAAATTTTTCAAATATAGAATTGCCCTAGTGATCATCTGGTTTAAATCGAATCGGAATCAAAGTTTTGAATTTAGTTAAAAAGAACAAAGAGCAATATGGCTAATCAAAACAATTTATTGCGGCCACCCATCCTAAACCCCAATCCTCCTGTTCCTCAGCAAAACCCTAATCCGCCTGTAGGAAATCCTCAACAACCCCAAGATCAACCACCTCAAAATCAACAACCACAACCTTTAATAATGTCTCAAGAATTACAACAAGCTATAGCAAGTATAGCATTTGCAACCTTACAAAGAGAAGGTAGACAATTAGTTTCGTCAATAATAAACCCAAACGCAGACCAATTTAGCGGCGTTGATCAAATTATTGATGTAGAGCATAGAGGAAATATGGGAGACTTAGACAAAATACCAGACATTGTCCGAGGCCTTAGGGGATTCGCAGGAAATGAAGGTGAATTCACCTCATGGAAAAAAAGCGTTGAACGAGTTCTACAACTATATGAACCAATTAGGGGGACAAATAAATACTATGGAATACTGAACGAAATTAGAAACAAAATCACAGGACAGGCAGACAATGTGCTAGAATCGTATAACACTCCATTAAATTGGAACTGTATTATAAGATGTTTGATTACCCACTACGCAGACAAGAGAGACGTCACAACTTTGGAATATCAAATGACATCTCTTGTCCAAAATAGGCAAACTGTGCAGGAATTCTACCAGCAAGTTTATTCATGCCTATCTCTTATTTTAAATAAACTCGCGTCCCTTGAAGTAGGTACCGAAGCTATGAATATTTTATCAAAGACTTATAGAGACAAAGCCCTCGACACTTTCATTAGAGGTCTCAACGGAGACATGCCCAGACTTTTAGGAATGAGAGAGCCTGCAGATTTACCTCAAGCTCTTTATTTGTGCCAAAAATTAGAAAATCAAGATTTTAGAGCGAATTACGCCCACAATGTAAACACTAACACAAAGAAATACAACACACCTTCTCAACCACCATTACCCCCACGACGTAGCCACCAAATCCAACGCACACCATTCTACCCACAACTCACATATTTCCCACAAAATTCTATTCCAAACCAACATTATCCAGTTAACCAAATCCAACGCACACCATTTTATCCACAACTCACATATTTCCCACAAAATTCTATTCCAAACCAACGTTATCCAGTTAACCCAATCCAACAATACCATTATCCCAATTTTATACCACAACAAATAAGACAAAATTATGCTTATAACCAACCACCACCACGTCCTTTTGCACCCAAACCTCTACCTAGACCCGAACCTATGGAAATTGACCAAACTATTAAAACCCGAAATGTTAACTATATGAACAATCCAAGACCTAATCAATTTCAAGGGAAAAGGCCTTTACAACCTACGCAACATTTTCAGCAACAACCGAAGTTGCAAAGGAATTTCCATGTTTATCCACAACATCCACTCCCAATTCCAAACAATTACATTTATGAACAAACCACACAAAATAACTTTCAAACTCAACAACAGCATCCATCAAATCTGGTGGATAATAACAACGATCAAATTCATCATGTCGAAACAAATTCAGAATATCCACCGCAATTGGCAAATACCAATAATTTTTATGAACAAAATTTAGAAAGTTATATGAGAGAAATTCCAGAGCAAGTTGTGCAACAAGTTCAGGAAGTCCAACAATTGCAAACAGAAGAATATACAGATATACATTTTTTAGGTTAAACCAATCATCATTACCCTTTATAAAATGCAAGCTAGATAACGGAAATATTATAAAGATACTAATAGACACAGGTTCCAACAAGAACTACATTCAGACAAATTTAATAAAAAACCCAAAGGAAAATGATGAAATATTTTTTGCCAACTCAATAGGAGGGCCAATTCAAATCTCACATCATGTTTATGCAAATCTTTTCGGTGAACCTAGCACTCCAATTAAATTCTTTTTACTCCCAACACTTAAATCCTTCCATGCAATAATAGGAAATGACAGCCTTAAGCAATTATCCGCAATTATATACACCGAATATAATTATATGCTTATTAAAAATGGTAGAAAAATTAAAATACATCAACAGATTTCACAAGATGTTAATAATATTTCTATCAAAACGGATCATATGACGGAAAAACAAAAAGAATCAATTAAGGAACTCACAAGAAGATTCCGTAAATTATTTTTAGAACCAGATGAAAAACTGACGTACACAACCAGAGTAAAAGGTGAAATTAGAACTTCAACGGAAGATCCCGTTTATTCGAAAAGTTACCCTTACCCAGTTGCCCTCAAAGACGAGGTAGAGAAACAAATCAATGAATTACTCTCTAATGGCATTATACGACCTTCTCGGTCGCCATATAACTCTCCAGTTTGGGTTGTACCCAAAAAAATAGATTCTTCCGGAATAAGGAAATTTAGGCTCGTGATAGACTATCGGAAACTAAATCAAGTAACGATAGCAGATAGATATCCCATACCCGAGATTAATGATGTTTTGACACAACTTGGGAACAATAAACTATTTTCGGTCATCGACCTCAAGAGTGGATTCCACCAAATACCATTAAAAGAGAAGGACGTTGAAAAAACTTCATTTTCCGTGTGTAATGGAAAATACGAATTCACTAGACTCCCATTCGGACTCAAAAATGCTCCCTCCATTTTTCAACGAACTCTAGACGATATTTTACGAGAGCATATAGGGAAAATATGTTACGTCTATATAGACGACATACTCATTTTCGGAAAGAATGAAGAGGAACATCTTCAAAATGTAGCGAAAGTATTTCGAACTTTGGAGGAATCAAATATGAAAGTTCAACTAGACAAATGTGAATTTCTCAAAACACAAGTTGAATTCTTAGGTTTTATTATATCAGATAACGGTATTAAGACAAATCCGAAAAAAATAGAAGCTATACTTAATTTCCCGAAACCAAAAACCGTCAGAGATCTTAGATCATTTTTAGGTCTGTCCGGTTATTACCGTCGGTTTATACAAGATTATTCAAAAATAGCAAAACCCCTGACAGCCCTTTTAAGGGGGGAAGATGGCAATATGCCTAAGAATCAATCAAAGAAAAAAGAAATCTTTCTCGATGATGTTGCCATTGAATCATTTGATAAAATAAAAAACTCATTAATCAGTCAAGATATTATACTAGCTTATCCCGATTTTCGCAAAGAATTTACTTTGACCACGGACGCATCAAACTATGCAATTGGTGCTGTCTTATCCCAAGACGACCGACCAATAGCTTTTATTTCAAGAACATTAAATAAAGCCGAAGAAAATTATGCGACGAATGAAAAAGAAATGCTCGCGATAATTTGGGCTTTGAATAACTTAAGAAATTATTTATATGGTTCAGCTAGAGTCAAAATAGTAACAGATCACCAACCATTGACATATGCTCTTAGCAATAAAAACAATAATAGCAAAATGAAAAGGTGGAAAGCGACATTGGAAGAATATAATTATGTTCTTCAATACAAACCAGGCAAAACAAATGTTGTTGCTGACGCCCTTTCCAGACCACCGCAAATTAATTCTTTGACAGCTACCCAACATAGTGATGAGAGTTCATCACATAATCTAATTCAATTTGCAAACGCACCTATAAACGTTTTCAAAAACCAAATATTTTTGAACTTAGACAATGATCCTACTTACAAATTTGAAATTGTTTTTCCTACATATCATAGGCACACTATAACCCAAACAGAATATTCACAACAAGATCTTATTAGTGTTCTAAAAAAATCCTTGAACCCATCTGTAGTTAATGGAATCTACACTGACGATAGAACTTTGGGAAAAATCCAGGAAATTTATCCAACTTATTTTAGGAATTACAAAATCAGATATGCACGAGATAAAATTATTGATCTCACTGACGAAACAGCACAGGAGACTGAAATATTAAAGGAACATAAACGAGCCCATAGGAATAGTAGAGAAAACAAAGTACAACTCTTAAAGAAATTTTATTTCCCCAATATGCAAACAAAAATTAATAGACTAGTAATGCAATGTAGTATCTGCAAAGAGCAAAAGTACGAAAGACACCCGAATAAGCCAATACTTAAAGCTACTCCAATCCCTCAATTCCCAGGACAGATAGTGCATATAGATTTATACTATATGGACAATAAAAAGATATTAACAGCTATCGACAAGTTTTCAAAATATGCAATGGCAAAAATAGTAAATTCACGAGCGGTGGAAGATATTAAAGAACCTCTAAGAGAATTAGTTACAGCATTTGGTTTCCCAAAAAGTATTGTTATTGACAACGAGAAATCATTAGCAGCAGCCCCGATAAAATTTATGCTAGAAGACCAATTTGGAATAGAGATCTTTAGAGCCCCTCCATATGTAAGCACTGTCAATGGACAAGTGGAAAGGTTTCATTCTACCCTTAGCGAAATGTTACGATGCGTCAAGGCGGAAAAAACATTTTCCTCATTTTCTGACCTTTTACACCAAACACTCTATAAATATAACAATTCCATTCACTCTACGACGCATGCAAGACCTATAGAAGCATTTTTTGGCACAAGAGTAACAACTGACCAGGAACTTTTAGAGCAATTTAGACAAAACAATATAGGGAACCTAACGAAAAAACAAGAAGCAGATTTAAACTACCACAACAGAGATCGGGATTCATATAAAGATTATATTGAAGGACAAGTCATTTATGTGAGAAGAGATAAAAAACCGAGAAATAAAGGTTCAGCGAGATATAGAAAAGAAATAGTTAAAGAAAACAATCCAAGCACAGTTTTAACAATGAAAGGGAACATAATTCACAAAAGTTTAATTCGGAATTGAATTTACACATTTCAGATTTTTGTTCGCTCTATGCAGAGCTGAATATCGGATTTTGGATTATACGAATTCTCCAATAGTAACCTTCGAAATCGGAATTTCTAAGATCCAAAAGGGAACTTTTAAATTAATCCACGTTATAGAAATGGCAACCTACGAAGAAAGTTTAAAAAATTTAACAAGTTTTGTCAACACCGATATCCACATCAACAATCCCTTCCTTCCTTTCATCCAGCAAGAAATAACTCAAATTGAATCCTGTATTAATCGCATCCGACCAACAAAAACCAATAAAAGAGCCCTAGATGAACTAGGAAAGGCATGGAAATGGTTGGCAGGAAGTCCTGACCACCATGACCTTATCGTTATTCAAAGTTATATAAACAAGTTGTTAGACAATAATAACGAACAAGTTGTTATTAATAAAAATTTAATTGAAAGAATGAATAACATAACAAAAAGTAATAATAGAATTATATCATTTTTTAAGAGCAGTGATACTGCACAATTAGTTATAGGAATGAATTTGAAATTTAAGTTACAAATGTTAAGAAATGAAATAACAAACATTGAAAATGGAATTAATTGGGCAAAGGCCAACATTATAAACTCATTTTTGTTATCAAATAAGGAAATCTTTGAATTGGAAAAAGTTATTGAAAATGATAAAATACCCATTATAAATATAGAAGAATCACTTCAATTTGCCGAAGTAAAGGTTGCATCAAATACAACCAATATAATGTTTCTTATTAATTTGCCTATTACAAATAAAGAAAATTGTAAGGTAATAAAATTAAAACCAATAAAAAGAAATAAAATCATTATGAAAATATCATAAGATGTAATAATGAAATTTACGGAATAACACAAAATTGTAAGACTTTTAATAATTTATCTATTTGCAACAAGAATAGTATTGTTACATTAAATAAAGATAGCTGCACCGTACAACTTTTACAAGGAAAAACGACTTCATGTTCGATAACGAATAACCAGCATATTCCAATGATAGAGGAACTTAGCCCCGGTACTCTTCTTTTAAATAATTTTAATGGATCAATTAAAATTGACAACGAAAGCATTAATCTGACCGGAACATTCATCATACAATATGAAAATCTCACAGTAATTGTAAACAATGAAGAATACATCTCCTCCAATAAAGTGATGCTCGAACCAATGCCAGCCGTTGTTCAAACAAAAGAAATCTACTCATCAACTCAAGAAATACTGTCCCTCGAACTCATGAAGGAGTTAAATATGAACAACACAGAAAAAATAGAATTGATAAACGAAGATATAGAGTGGAAGTTTTATACAAATTCATCGCTCATAACAGTGGTTATCATAATTCTGGGATGCCTCCTTATAAAGCGAAAATTATGCAATATATCAAAAACAGTAAATTTAAAATCTACAGAAAATGATCATAAGGAAAGATTTCAAGAAATACTAACGGAGAATTCCAAAGGTGAACGAGGACGTCCACATTTAAAGGGGGAAGAGTTAACGAAACAGATGTTAACGATTCCTACCGAGCTGGCACCACACATTTCGGTGTCGCAATAAACAAAAATATTATATTTCTTCAGAATTTACAGCAGCAAAATGCTGACCAAGCGTCTGCTACACATCCGTAGTACGATTTGCTTTGAGTATCATATCACTTTGATATGGTACGAATAAAAAAAACAAAGAAAATAAAACAAAAAGAAAATTATTAAAAGTCACTCAATATATTCTTCAAAAAAAACAGATTCAATCTAACTTCAGTAGAGTTAAGTTTTGTTTTAAATTTAGCTTGTAAAATTAGTTTAAAAATAAAAAAATAAATAAAAATAAATAGTAATTAATATAAAGTTAACTCATGTACTGATTTTTACTAATTTTCTTTAAAAATACTGATTTTTAAAGATTCTGAAATCAGTACGCAAATGTACTGATTTTTAGCAATTAGTACTGATTTGTACTGATTTTAAGATTTTATTTAAATTACTAAATAAATTTTACACTTAATTTTAATTATTACCAGTAGCGTACCTAGGAGTCTGAAAAATGGTCCTTGTTTGTAGCATATTTTATTAATTTTGTTTTTTTGCTAAGGCATTGTGCAATCCGAAAATTTCTGACTTTTTTTTAGTAGGTAAATAAAAACAATTCATGAGGTAAAAAAATTTTGTGCTGATTTTTTGCGTTAAATATACTTGAATGTACTGATTTTGCGTTTCAAAAATCTGACAACCCTATTGCATCCCCCAGCAATACTCAGCCATCATATACCGATCCCATCAGCCTTGGTACCATTCTTCTATAGTTTTTAGGTCCTGGTGAAACCGCTCCCCTTGTTCTTCGTTTTAGGATCCAAGATTGTCTGGGAATTGGTCAAGATAACTGCGAAAGTTTTGCACTTTAATGGACATATTACATCTTAAGTTTTTAAAGTTCTCTTGCATGTCATTTACAATTTAAGAGTAGTTACTAGACTTGTGATTTCCGAGAAAGTTTTTAGTAATTTCAACAAACGAAATCCATGCAGGTCTTTCCAAATTGTTCATTGAACTTAAGAAATCAGAAGCTTTTAATAATATTCTTATTTGTGAGCCATCGAAAATTCATATGTATAAAAAAATTATACCCATTTTTAACTAGAACTTTAACCAATTGTTTCATAGGGCCTTTTTTTAAAAAAAAAATAGCATCCCACTTTCGCAATTCCAAAAACTGAAAATGCAGTTTTATTCGGAATCGTTTGTAGTTGATTGTAGCGATTTTCATTTTTTTCAGAGTGCAAAAGATAAAAAGCTACAAATGATTTTTTTAAATAATAAGTTTTTCAAAAATCTAAGTACTTAAGCAGTTCGATAAAAAATTGTTTGAAGTTGTTGAAAAAGCAAAATTTTTTGTTTTTTGTTCAAAGGATAAAAAGCTACAAACGATTTTTTGAAACAATAAATTAATTGAAAATCGGGTAAGACAGCTCAATTAAATATAGTAAATAGTTGCAGAAAATGCTTTTTCCTACATTTGTAGTTCATAGAATAAGAAATTAGAACAGATTTCTTAAAATTTTTAACAGTAACTCTTGAAAAAATTGCTCTAACACAAATGTAATTACATACGCAGCATGATTTAAAATTATTTTTAGTTGTAGAAAACACTTTTCATTCGTTTATAGGTCATATGATAAAAAGATTTGTTGTTAAATATGTACATTTTTGGAACTACAAAAATACTTGAAAAAAAATATAACAGTCCACTCTACACGGTTCGATTGAAGCAAGATCAAGATCTATAAAATTGTCAACCAAATCTGACAATGCACAATTATTACTTAGTGTTCGGAGACATGAAAACATGATCCGCAAAATCGTACCTAATCACTTACTCGTTTTATGACCATTTTAAAGCTTTTACCGATAATATTGATAAAAATGCGTTCTAGGGAAAATTGTGAATAAGTCATTAAAAATTAAAATTTTTTTATTTTGCTTTTCTTTGTGAACTTTGTAATCAAAAATACTTTTAAACCCATAAAACAAAAATATATAAAGATATTTTTAATTAGTTTTTAGGCTCAAAAGAGTTTGTTAAATTTTTTCTTAATTTTTTTTTATGAAAATCGGTGAATAACACATCATATATAAAAGTTTTTTTATTTATTGTTTGTGGTGAGCTTTTAAGCCGAAAATACCTCAAAAATCAATAACACAAAATTATAATTTAAAATATTTTTCACTAGTTTTAAGGCCCAAAATAATTTTTTTTTTTAAATTTTCATTTCTTTTCTTTGCTTGAAACGAACCGTGTCGGCCAAAATGCTAACCTTAAAATGGCTATAAAACGAGTAAATGAGCAGATCCGATTTCGCGGATTATGTATTTGGAATCTCAAGACACTATATAATAATTGTGCATTGTCAGACTTGGTTGACAATTTTATGGATCTTGATCT
Organism: Meiosimyza platycephala; assembly: GCA_963662105.1. Classification (NCBI taxonomy): domain Eukaryota; kingdom Metazoa; phylum Arthropoda; class Insecta; order Diptera; family Lauxaniidae; genus Meiosimyza; species Meiosimyza platycephala. Next base: position 62,242,980 of record OY759211.1, on the reverse strand, counting down.
TGCTTCAAGCGAACCGTGTCTCTAATCAATTCAATTAGAAAATTTCTTATTGAGAAAAAGAGAGTAACGTTACTTTTCCTTTTGTTTACGTTTGAATAGCTTTGCCTTTTTTTATTTAAAAAAAGAACGTTACTACGATATTTTCAAAAATGAAAAAATTATTGAAAATCAAAGTATGCAGTTCGATTTAGAATCGTTTGTAGTCCTGAAAAAAGTAAGGGCATTGCCGACCATTTCTCATAGGTTGGAGCAAAAAAAAAATTTAGGGTGGTTTAAAAAAATTAATTTGTTGCACCAGTTGATAGATTGAGCTCGGAAATGGCCGGCAATGGCTTTTGGACATACCTTAGGGCAGCTCCGGACCTTGGAAAAGTGTCGAAAACGGTACTTTTCAAGGTCCGGAGCCAACCAAAGTGATGTCCAAAATTAGTTTTCGAACTTCCCCAATCGATTGGAGATAAAAAAAAAATTTCCGAAAATGGGTCAAAAACGGTCCTTTCTAGGGTCCTCCAAATGAAGTTTAAAATCCATTTTCGACCTCTGTCCATCGATTGGTGCATAACTTTTTTTTTCGAAAATGGACCGAAATCGGTCATTTTTGGGACTCTGAACCACTTCTAATGATGGTCAAAATCCATTTTCGACCTCTTTCTATTGATTTGTACCTAACATCTTTTTTCGAAAATTTAAGGCAACTTGGTGTACAGAAAATCGACAAACCAATTTGTAATGTGGAGCCTAACTCTTTGAATGATTATTTTTTATCTAATAGTTGCTCTCATAATACTTGCTTTTTTGATCCAGATTCTAAAAAATTTTGTGACCCTGCTGACAGCTTTCAATTTCACGTACTGAATGATTTTGAAGTTTATAAGAACATCATGGAAATTAAATCAAATGCAGTAGGTGAAGATGGTATATCTGTAAAGTTTCTTAAGCTTGTTCTACATTATGTACTTAGTACTTTAACGCACATTTTTAACGATTGTATAACAACTTCATGCATCCCTAAATTGTGGAAAGTAGCCATTGTCATACCAATAGCAAAAAAATCCTCAGCATCTACTGTCAGTGACTTCAGGCCTATTAGCATTTTATCCACAATATCTAAAGCCGTTGAGGCACTTCTTTCAAAACAAATATCGGAACATCTGCATAACTATAAGCTTCTGTCCCCTGTCCAATCTGGATTTCGTGCTGGACATAGTTGCTCCACTGCACTATAGGTAATTTGATTCATTTTTGTGGCAAAAAGTAATTTTTCGCACTTCCAAGAATACATTTTTTGTTGATGGTATTTGATAAACAAAACATCAGATCATATAACGGTAAGTTTTGTTTTTCTAAAAAAGAAACGGCGACTGCTTAGCAGGTGATCAAAGTCATAGTTTGTGAAAAACGTGTTGAACGAAGTATACGCAGTGATTGTTGTCGAATTTTTAAGTTGTTTTAAATAATTAAAAAAAAGCATTAATTTCAATAAAATATGGAAAAGAAAAGTGATAGTAAGTGCTTAATAGTCTAAGAGAAAGATTTTGTTAAAAAAGTTTTTTGTTGGTGAAAAGAACTAATACTTCTGACCTAACCTAAAATTAAAGTTTTTTTCTTAAAAATTGATTTTGGACAAGCTTTTAAAAACTTGGCTGAATTTGGCCGTGTTTAGACAATCAGAAATGTGTAAAGTGAAGAATTTTGAGTTTAATTCGTCAATTTCAAGTTGCGATTTTTGCGTTTTTTTTTAATCAATATTTTTCTCAGGTAACTTATTCTCCCGTAATTCCGATTTATTCGAAGTCTGGTTGCAAAAAAAAGAGGCCGTTTTAAATTATTTATTAAAAATACTCAGGATGCTACTAGTCTAAGATATTTGCGGCAGATTGCGCATAATTTTTGCATTAGAGTTTACGGAAAATACGAAAAGTGGGTAAAAAGCCACAGGAAGTTGCCTGTTTTCCAACAGTAAAATATTAATAGGCTTAGAAGCGAAATATTGGTAAAAAATTAAAAACCTGACGCAAAATTCTCATTCATTCAAAGGATATTATAGAGGGTTTAGTTCCTCCTGTTTACTTCTTCTCTGGTTTTAATAATTATGAAATTTGAAAAAAAGTAGTGCGTGCCATTTTTGACCCGGTAGTACAAGGGTTAAGATTTTTTTTGAGAATTCTTCCTTTAGTCTAGAGCCAACATAAAAAATACATTTCCAGTTGATCGCCATGATAATATAGCCGTTATTAGTTTTTGCCAGCAAAATGTGCTATTTGACCTATAGTGCACTGCTATGGTTAAAATTCTAGATGACATCCGTGTGCATTATGATCTGGATGAATAGTCACTACTTTGTTGCTTAGATTTCTCAAAGGCTTTAGATAGCGTGGATCACTTCATATTATGCACAAAATTGAAATTTTATTTTGGATTTTGTAGTAGCTCTATTTGCTTAATTAAAAGTTATTTACATGATAGACTTCAAAAGGTCAAAGTGGGTGATGTGCACTCTGACTTTAAACTGTGTAGCGCTGATGTCCCTCAAGGCTCCATTCTTGGCCCCTTGTTGTTTATCATGTTTGTCAATGATATTTTTTCAGTCTGTAATACTGTTAATATGCACGCTTATGCAGATGACATCCTAACACGGTGCTCCTCGATTAAATTGAACCTCAACTTTCTTGCACCTCTAGTTTTCTTTTTGTGTGTGTTAGAGGAGTATTTCGTGAGTTTTTTGAGGTTGCTAATTACGCATTACGCTTGTGGTGACGAGATATCCACCTAGCGGTGAAAATAGTAACTATATGTACACAGAGTGTTTATTCGGAATCTGCCATTTATTAATACTTAATAACAAGTAAAAAACCCCAAATTTCGTATTTTGTGATAATCCATCAATAGAAATTTATTTTTTGATGTCACACTGTCCGCCATCTTGGATCCGCCATTTTGAAGTTATAGTCTGAAAACAGTTTCTTCTTCAGAGATCCCAAAAACCCGCCCATGAAGTCGGTTGGTGAGATTTCCTAGCAGCATAACACATTTTTCGGCGATTTTTATCTTTTTTTTTAGTAGCACTAGGACAGACGGCATCAAGAAATTGAGAAAATTTCCGATTTTTTCATATGCTTGAACATTTTTTTTTTCAAAACTGAAATGGGCAGAGGGGGTGGCCTTTTTGACAAAGAACTACCCATATATATATATATATACATATATATATATATAAAATTGATTTCATCAATAATATATATATGTATATATATCCACCTGTATATTTATATATATATACATATATATATAATATATATATAATATATATATATATATATATTTACGTAAGTACTAAAAATTGTATATTGAATAAATTCAAATTCGTGAAAAAAGCATTTAAAAATAGAAAAATCGAGATAAAAATAAAACGGCTAAATCTGCGATTTTGATTTTTACGCGAAAATGCTCACGAAATACTCCTCTAACACACACAAAAAGAAAACTAGAGGTGCAAGAAAGTTAGGTTCAATTTAATCGAGGAGCACCGTGCTAATTTACTAATCTATGTTGTAGAATTAATGAAGACCTTGCTGCCATTAACAAATGGGCTCATAAGAACCAATTGCGTTTAAACCCTACTAAATCTCATGTTTTACCGATCTCGCGAACCAGAATTGATCCCACCACTCTTGTTTATTGGGGATGCTTAGTTGCATTTTTTGAATAAAACTACTTGCCTTGGGTTTCGATTGAACTCTTTGTTATCTTGCTCTGATCATGTTAATCATGTCGTAAGTAAAATATATATGACTCTGCGTTCTCTGCGATTGTCTTCTGAGTTTACGCCTGGCGATGTTATACGAAAGCTAGTTATACAACTTTTAGTACCATTCATAACATATTTCGCAGTTGTCTACAGCAAGTTAGATTCTAAATCAATGCATAAGCTGCAAGTAGCATTTAACAACGCTACTCGTTACGTGTTTGTTCTTCGTAGATTCGACCAAATTTCATCGTGGAATAGCAGGATACTTGGTTGTACAATTGAAAACTATCTTATGGCTAGAAATTGTTTGTTTCTTCATAAGATTATTTATTTAAAAATGTCTTACTATCTCTTCGAAAAACTACGGCTCAGCATATCGGGCAGAAGTCATAATTTAATCATTCCGAAATTCATACATCTTAATACCACAAGATTTTTCTTCATTAATGCCATTCGAATCTGGAATTTATTACCAAATACCCTAAAAAGTATCGCATTCTTCAACAATTTTAAGCACTTGGTTTCTCAACATTTTTCGCGTCTTTAGATTTTTCTCTTTCTTAATATTCATACATCTGCTATATTTATTTTTGCTAATTTTATTTGTGCTATTTATTTGTTAATTAGAATTTAAGAACTATATATTTTTTTTTATTTTGACCAGATTTGTTAATTGACCAACGTTAAGTATATTGTACAGCAAAAGATTTAAATCTTATTGTACTTATGTTTTACCAAATAAAATAAAAATAAAATAAATATGGCCGCCAGAATGGAAACAGAGGCAAAATATTGTGTGCTGCTCTTCGATGAGGTACTGATCCGGAAGAGCTTGGATTATGACTCATCCGCGGATTCTGTCAAGGGGTTTGTCTACTGTGGTGGAGAGACGCGCACTCAAGATATTGCCGATAGCTGCATGGAAAATGCTTCACAGTATGTATTTCACAAAGGGCGGAATGAGCCCGCAAATGCTCAAAGAAACTTTTTCTAAAGTTATTGATTCGATCCAAAAGTCGGGTTTTTTAGTGAAAGCAGTAATTGCTGACCAGGGTAACTCGAACCGATCATTGTTCCATTATATTACTTTCGAATTTTCCAACAACCATTTTTTGGCAAATGGTCACAAGACTTATGTCATGTATGACTATTGCCATTTGTTCAAAAGCATGAGAAATACTCTGCTTGGTGGCGATATCACCACTAGAGATGGGGTTGCGGGTTGGCGGGTGTTGACAGAAGTTTACAAGATCACCAAATCACAGTACCTTAGAATGTTGCCAAAGGTGACAGATAGACATATGTACCCACGATTGTTTGACAAAATGCGCGTAATTTTGACTACCCAGGCTTTCAGTAATACATTTTGTGTAGCTGTTCACTACTGTTTGGAGATAGATCTATCAACAATGAATTTCATAAAGAAGATGAATGATGGTTTCGACTATTGTGATAGCAAAAATTTCTTTGATAAAAATCCCAATAAACGCCCTGTTACTAGGACTTGTGACAAACTTGACAAACTTAGAGAATTGCGAGACTATTTGGGAGAGTTATCTCTACCAAAGTACAGGAAAAATAATATGTGCATAAAGGGTCTTATTTTTACTCTTCAATCCATGGTATGCTATGTAAATGATATGTTTATGAATTCAAACATATCATTCGTTATGCTTGGAAGGCTAAATCAAGACTCTCTTGAAAATTATTTTTCAATATTGAGGGGACAGTTGGGTCATGCTACGAATCCATCTATCAAAGAAATTGAGGGTCTTTTAGCTAGGTTAATGTCTAAGAAATTGTTAATGCAAAATTATCAATATAGAAACAAAAATTGCGAGAATGATGAAGATTACATGTTAGATTGGAATTTCACCATCGAAGATAAATCTTCTGGAGAAGTTCCACAGAACGATTTGTGTCAATCGAATGGTTGCTCAATATCGTTAAGTGAGACTTCTCCAGAAGCAACCTCCAGTCAGTGCCACTGACAGAAGTGGAAAAAGGTGTTGCACGATATGTCGTGGGGTACAGTTTAAAAGCTAAGTTGAATAAAAGAATCAAATATCCTTTGTGTAAAGAACATCTTCGTAAATTGGATTGCTTGCCATTTCATTCCGAAAGCTTTCTTTATGAAGAACTACAGTGACAATCGCCTATGCCTTCATAATCCTTCAGATGAGTTTTTCAATATATGTCAAAAACATATTTCTATATACAAAGGCCTTTTTGACAACCTTTGCCATGAAAAAAACCTCAGAGAAAGGATTGTGAGGACATGCATCGAACAAACCAATTTGGATTTCCCAAGTTGGTTTGACAAGTCAAATCCATGTTATGACCATCGGTGCATCATCTTGAGCTACTTGATTTCGATAATGCTGTATCGAAATTCAAGATGGTTGCTTGAACAAAAAAAGGCCGAAAGCGCTGAATCTAAACGCAATAAAGCAATCGATAAACAAATGAAAAGGCTTTGCAAAGAGTGAAGTCTTCTTATTTTTTTACCGTGGCTCTGTACTTTGTGCACTACTAATAACGTTACAGAAATGAAAATGCTTCACATAGAGTGAAACCTTTTAATTTTTTTATCGTTAGTCTGCATATTGTACGAACATGGACCGGACTTGTGAAACAAAAAACTCTAACAAAATGAAAAGTCTTCGCAAGGAGTGAAGCCTTCTTATTTTTTTAGAGTCAAAAAAGTCGGTTGTCACTTTGGTTTTTTTGGTGCTTGGTTTATATATATTCTTCGATCTAACTTTTACGATATTGAACATTGTGCAAATACATTTCATAGACATTTGTATTGACGATAGAATTTAATTTTTTTGGCCGGAACTTTATATTTTGCACAACTGTTACCTGAAGTGACTTGCATTTAGGTTATCTGATATCTTAAAAAATGTAAGAAATAACTGTTTAATTCTTTTCATGTATCAATATGGCATGTTATTGATTTTATTGGGTAAATATAAGTCACGAATGCAACATTTTTTGTTTTTGCTTGGCTCTAAATTTCCTAATTATGTATGTTAACTTTTCCAAGTTTGTAACTTTGTCGTATTGAGTTTTCGTTAAAGTCATTTACCACTATCACTTTCGTTTTGCCTGATTTCTACTGCTTTTGGGTACCTGTTCGGCCAACGTGTCATGTCGTTATATCAAACATTTGTACATATATGTATGTTCTTTTGTTCCTTTTCAACTGTGGTCGTCTGCTCATTTTTGTTTTTTTTGCAATTGTCTGTAGTCATACAAAATATAACATGTATTACTGCATCCGTTGTCCATTTATTCATAATACTTTTGGATCAATTAGTACTTTTGCTGTGATTGCTGACCGCACAATGATTAAGTTTTTCCATCCCCAAAGTCGTTGTCTGTAAGTCAAAAAAAAAAAAAATTTAAAAATATGTATTTTACAGGGCTTTCATGTTCAGTAGTTTTAGTGCAAAAAAACAGCAAAAAATTAAAATCGCAAAATCCATGACCGCTACGTCATATCATAGTAAGCTTTGTTAGCCGACTTTTAATAGGCTGCAAGCACACTATATTTTATTTTCTGCATTGACCATTTAAGAATCATAGCAAAAACATAAACACATACATTCTTTCCTCCTACATATGCAATTGCTTTTGTAGCTTTTTTTGATATTACACATTTCTTGACGAGAAATATTAAATATTAAAATTATTTATCCATCGCATCATAATGTTATGTATTTTCAGATCGATGACTGCATCAACAGTAGCATTTCTCAATGCTAAAAAATTCGTTATTATCGTCACGAATTTTTCATCAGTTTATAATCAAATTTTTCAGCTCAATGACATTTTTTGCTCCACATTACATATGTATATTTTTCAATGCTAAAAACATTAGTTCCATCGGAGATGTGAGTTATATTACTATTACTAATGCTCATCACGGAAGGCGCCACAGCAACAACTAACAAAAAATGTTCATCAAAAACCATTTTGGAAACACCATACAGTAGACGTCCAACGGTTTAGTCGTAATATCGTAAAATTCGTTATATCGAAATGTTTTTTATTAAATAAACTGACTTTTATTAACGCATATATTACTTGCAGTTAGATTTTGGAGTGCTATATTTACTTATTTTAGTTCAACAATTTGGGCTGAATTAAACAATGATCGTTACTTGGAATAGTGAATATTTTTAGCATTCCTAATTTAGAAACATCTGTTTGAACTTTATAATTTTAATAATTATTTAATTTAAAGTTAAAATTTTAATACAAATATTGTTGCCGAAATCAAATAATGACTTCGCTATTGATGATTTTCTATTCATATGATACATGTGTAAATTTTTGTTTAAGTAAAATGATACAGTGATTTTTTATGTTTTTATATTTTTCATAGTTTAATTGTATCACTTAATATCAAACAAAAAACACATAAGAAAACCAAGCAAAATAAAAGGTTATACATATGTACATATGTACAAATTCCAATACCAAATTTCGTATTAATTTTAGCTAAGTAAAGAAAAGGAAACAAGCGCTGATTTTCTATTTTTTTTTTATTGTCAGTAAGACAAAATTTGAATTTGTACATATGTATGTATGTATAAGAAAATAACTGCAAACATAAGAAAGTACATACAGAAAGTTTTTCCTATTACTAACAGAAAAAGACCGATGTTAAAATCCCAGTAACATCCAAATAAAATGATGATTTCTATAATTTCAAGTTAAAATTTTGTCGAATTCTGAAAATGCATTCCCAATTGCAAAGAAGCTTTTGGTTTTCACTTGTTTCATTAGTTGTGCAAAATTTCAGGAAATATCAACAAAAACCCTACTATCTAAAAATATTAACAACAACTTTCTTACATTTTTATATTTTTTCAAATATTCTTCATCGTTTGTATTGCTGAATGAAATACAATTTTTTGTTTCTGCCGAAATATTCAAAATCAATTGTTTTCATTTATTCAGATGATTTTATACATGTTGTCTTGACTACATACATATACAATTACCCCTATTATGAATTTCGGGCGAAAATTCAACTCACCCGAATCTATCATTTCACTCGAAATAAAAATTCGTATCATGAAATTCGCCCGAATTGAAATTCACTTCGAATCAATGTAGATTTTTCAAACATCTTATTGTAAATAGCTTTGAAGTTCAAAATGTCAAAAATGGGATAAAATAATAAGTTGTATTAAAGAAAATAAACAAGAAATGTATAGTACTTGACTTATGTATTATATAAAGAAGATGAGCGAGGAAATTCCCAGCAACGTTTGCTTAGGAGGAATTTGCAAGATAACTCAAATCCCTTGCAACTACATGCCTGTACAATAGGATGGGTCATTTTAACATTTTTTTCTCTAATCGCAAGTGTCTGCCCGGGAAAAGTGGCCCACTCATACCAAGAACTACATGCAAAATTTTTTTGAAATCGGTCAATATTTTCTGTTCGTGCTTTGAGGGTCAATTTTTGAAATTTTAGGTAAAGACACAGAAAGTAGGGCGTTTTAAGGTTCACTTGGCTATGCAAAGTCATCATAAAGAACCACAAACTCCAAATCGAGACCGAAAAGTAGTTCTAGATCAAACGCCAACCATATATAGGACGTATCTATTATGGCACGACGTTTGAGCTAGGACTACTTTTCGGTCTCAATTTTGAGTCTGTGGTCCTTTATGATGACTTTTCATTGCCGAGCGATCCATAAAACGCATTAGTAACGCAGCCGGGCCCATTTTAGAAAATGCCCTACTTTCTGTGTTTTACTAATATGAAAATTCGCTTTGCCGACGCTACTTATCCCGGCGCCAGCCACAACTCTCTTGTTTGGGGCGTAAGTGATTTAAGACCGCTCATGGAAAAGGATTACGCTGAAAGCAGATGTACTAACTGGTTATTAGGTGCATAATGAACATGGTAATTAAGGATACAAATTTCTAATGTTGGTTTCATTTTTTAGTTAGGTGACGGAGGATACCCTTTGGAGCCTTGGCTTTTAACTCCACATAGAAACCCTTGCTCAGCGCATCCGCGCAAATATTGGAAATTCAATTTGAAAAGCATAATGATTTTTTAAATTCAATCATGCATTTTAAATTTTATTTTTCAATTAAACTATATTCATCATCCATGATTCTTTTTTTAATATTACAAAGATTTGATGAAAACATCTGAAAACAAAAAAGTACATTAATTGTTTCTTTTGTATTGAATTCCCACTTTTCACAAATAATACTGAAGGGAATATTTTCACTTTCGATTTTTCGAAAAGTTTCTAATTGAAATTTTGCAGACCGAGTGCATACTTTCTTTATTGATTGGCTGTACAATCCCTAAATGGGGTGTTAGGTAATGAACTGGGGTATTAGCGATGAATTGCCTAGTTGAAGGAATTTCTCAGCATCATATTCGGTTTCAGCGCATCTAAATATATGAGTATAGGGAGATATTCAAAAGTGAAATTTATTTTTTAATTTTTTATTTATTTATTATTATTATTTATTATTTATCAAAGTAATTTGTATCAAATAATAACAAAAATTTTGAAAACATAATTCATTATTAAGAATTCATACAAAGTTACAAAAATAAGACTACATTCTATTATTCATAAGAATAAGTGGCGAATGCAGTCATGCTTAGTTATAAAGTAAAATGTTTAAGCGTGGGAAAAATAAAAATAGTATACAAAAAGAAAAATTCATAGCATACTGTATTGCAACAAAAAACCAACATGCATAAACAAATTTGTAATTCTTCAAAAAAAAAAGAGAAAATTAAATAACTAATAAATGCAAGCTTTATAACTTAATACATTACTAAAGAAATATATTACAAACGAAATCATATTAAAACATCAAGAAGTCTATTAACATCCTGGTACCCCAGATCAAAAAGCCAAAATTTCACCTTCGTTGAAAAAGTGATTTGATTGCTTTGACGTCTTGTGAATTCAGGAAGTATATTAAAAAGCCTTGGTTTCACCGATAAATAAAAGCGCAGGTAATGTTGTGAGGAATGACTGGGTACAACTGCCAAATGCATACTATTTGTTCTTAATTCGTAGTTTAAGTAATTTATATTGGCAAAATATCCACCTCGTATATAGAATTCTTACAAAACTATAAAAAATAAAGACATTTTAATGGGAGTATCCTTAGGTTCCGAAATAGGGGAAGACTACTTACAAAACAACCTTTGTTACAGATTAGGCGTATGACGTGTGTGAAATTATCTTTATTAATTATTCAAGTTTCGAATGGAAAATGCCATAGTAAATGCTTGATAGTAATTTTGTGTGCTGTGTGCTGAAACTATCAGCCTTGAGATCGGGTAACCAAAAGCTTAGATATAAGCGTGGAAACATTTTCTATTTTTTCAATTTTATCAGGCAATGCACTGATCAATTACCAAAGCCTTGCTAAAGCGAGGAATATTACGTTAAAAAATATGTCCGCCATGTTGAATCCGCCAACTTGAATTTGAGATTTTTAGAAATCTTACTCCAGATCCACAATTGGCGACCCCAAAAACCTCTGTATAACAAATTTGGTACAAATCGGTATATTTTCGAATATTTTGTCCGCCATTTTGGATTCGCCATCTTGATTTTGTAAAATATGAACTCGGCTTCATCAGTGCTTCCCTGGACCCCATATACCAAATTTAGTGCAAATCGGTTAATTTTTAAAAATTCGGCCACCATAATGAATTTTTGAACGCCATATTGGATCCGCCATGTTAGATTCTATCAACGTTCCCTGCCAGATTTTTAGGAGCTACAATTGGAGCCAAGAAACGACCCGATCGGTTGGAAATTTTTATGTTTAGAAGCTTTTTTTGCTAGACACTCGATTTTTCTCCGGCTTTCGGCTGCCGTATTGGATCCGAAATTTTGAAGTTCTCAACGAGCCCTCGTACGTCGTTTGTTTTTAATCGCTACGATCTTCTTCAAATTGACATTTAAAAGAAATATTTTTTAAACAAACAATATTGCATACAGAAATATTCATACAACCCAACATAAAGTTCGGGTGGGGAATTCGACATTCGCAAAATTTTCTGTTGATGAGTACGATAAGCCGAGGACAGGTCTTCTGCCAGGCCTGGTTGTCAAAGAAAGCGTCTCGAATGAAAAAGTTTAAAATATCTTTGCCGAATAACAACGAAAATTGAGGTTGGTTAACCTAATTCGAGAATTAAAATTGTTTTGTGTTAACGAAATATTAAATCAAAATATGCACATACACAGAAAAAGCAGAATTGGTAAAATCAAAGAATTGCAATTCTATGCAGTGGCGGATCTAGAGTTTTTGATTTGGGGGGCACGAGTTTTCAAGTGCTCCCCCTTCCTGTTTTACCATCATTCAAACCTGCACCACATTCGGTTTCACTCGCCATGTAATACAGGCTTTACTAATCGCCTAACGTTCATTAAATCAAAGACTTTACCAGTAGATTTTTTTCACGCTACTTTTTAAACACGTTTTTTTTTTTAATCAAAAATTTTACTTATAATATTGGTCAAAATGAACATTTAGGCTTCACATATATTTATTTATAATCAATTGTAATCTAGTACTTTGTCAACACTGTAAAAAAAAGCACAGTTACATACATACATCAAGTCTAAAATAATGAATTAAGATGATTTAAGTTTTTTTTCATTTTGTTTTTTTTAAGGTGCTGTTGCCTTATAAGTTAGTTTATGGTATGAAGAACAATTTGATGAAAATTCAGCTGTGTAACTCAATTTTATAAGGTGGCGCCGATGGGTCAATTCTGATGCCAGATTCGGATTCAGCGCAAAAAACTATTCAGATACCTTTTTAATAAAATAAAGTTTTTCCATACAATTTACGTGTAAAACTAACAGGCTTCGGCGCCACCTTATAAAATTGAGTTAGAGAGCTGAATTTTCGTCAAGTACACCGAAAAAAAAACTTACTCCGTTTAAGGAAAAATGCCTAAATGTAAGGAAAAAATGTCCTTCAATACGAGCTAAATCCATGGGTTCCTCAAACTAAGTAAGTTGGATTCCTTAGTACAAGTAAATGTTGCTGCTTTGAAATAATTAAAAGTTTACTCAATGCGAGGACAAGGTTATAAAACTGAGGAAAATTTTACTTTTTCTAAGGATGAAGGTATCCTTAAATGAAAGAAATTTACTTAAAATAAATTCGTTGATTTCAAAAAAAATTTGTTAATTTTCAATTTCCTGTATTTTCTTACTTGTTGGTGTTACTTTTGTCAGTCATTCTTATTTTAATTGTAATACGTTTTTAAAACTTCAAAGAAGAACTTAATTTTTTTTTACCTGTCAACCCGATCAGAGAATTGAACCTGTGTTCTGGCGCCATGCCACTGTTCAAAGATGCTCAACTTACCCAACTCAGCCACCGACAGCATTATTAAGACATACTAAAATGATGTTGTTAAACTGCGCGTGTAACAACCATTGTCTGATTAGGATAGCTTCGGTTCAAATCCCGGCGACGACATAATTTTTTTTTTTTTTAATTTTTTTATTTTTTTATTTAAAAAACAAATAGAGAACTATAAATATATAGGCAAAAACAGAATACTTACGAGAAGAATAGATATTAATTTCAGCGAGTAAAGCAGCGAGTGTTGCCACTCATTTATTAAGGAAAATTTTCCTACGTTATAGTAAATTTTTTGAAGAAACTAACTAAAACTGAGTACGATTTTCCTTAAACAAAACATTCCATTAGATTGAGGAAGTTTTACTCAAATGAGGAACAAGTTGTCCTCAAAAATTCGTCCCAAAGAAAAATTTACTATTTCAAAGGAAAGTTTTACTAAAACCACAAACTCTGTATTTGAGGAAGAGCGTTGACTTGCTTTAATGAAACATGAACTCATTTCAAAGGATTCAATTACTAAATGAGACGATATTTTCATCAATATGAGGAAAAATAACTTAAATTAAGGAAAATTTTTACACTAAATCGGAGGAAGGCAGTTCTTCAAATTTAGTACGGTCTTTTTTTTCGGTGTACCGTAAACTTACTTTAAAGATAACAGCTCCTTAAAAAAAATAAAAAGAAAAAAATTAATGTACATACACATCATATCTGAAAAAAAAACTTAAAAAAAAAGGTGATTTTCTATCCTATATGCGTAACAAAATTACATGTGTATCAGTTCATGTGAATCATTGACATCAAGATATTTTTTTAACTCTAACCGTTTTTAAAATTTTTTATAATTTCATATTTTTTGGTGTAAAAAGTTATAAGTAAGTGAACGACAACTATGGCTCTGTATCATTTAATAACTTAAGTACAATTTTTTGCTTAATAAATGACTGGATTCAGTACATTTGAGGTTGTTTTCGTTTCACACGGTTTTTCATGTAAAAGTTTTGTTTTCCATTAACACGTATTTTCTGAGGATTCGACACCATCGAACTTCAAATATTTCTAAGCTTAAATATTTTCAAACTTCAAATATTTTAATGTCATTCACATTTTTCAAATATTATGTTCAATTCAAGTATTTAAGTATCCGAATCAAGTTTGACGTGCTCAAAAAAATCTCATGTTCTAGAATTTATCGGAAACACTCGAAATTCGAAAATTTATTAATATTTGAGTATATCTTCAATTAAAACAAAAAAAAAATTAGAGGGTTGATACCAGAGCTGCAAAATTTGTATTTTTGGGAATTTGAGTAAAAATATGAAAAAATTAGACTTATTTCTTACAAAAAATTTTGAATTTTTATTTTTTTTTTTCGATTTTCCATATGTACACATACATAAGAAAGTATCGGAATAAAATTTACCGCTATTTCTTAAGCCTACATATAACGTAAAAATGTATTGTCTCTGCGCTAGTATTGGTATTTCTTGTGTAACACCTCAAATCCTGTTTTTATTACATTCACCTTAATACACTATAATTGGAAATTGTCAATGATACCACATGAACTTCTCTTAAAAAAATTAATGAAAAAATAAATTTAATTTTTTGAGATTGTTTTGACATGTCTAATACACAAACACTTGCTTTTCTTTTTGAGATTCAAGCGCGATATATCGATATATAGATCAGTGATGGCATTTTCGGTATATTTGTACTTTTTTCGGTACTTTTGCGTCTCAAAAAATCGTCTTCGGTACATTTGACAAGTTTTCAGTACATTCGGTACATTTGGTTCATTTTCAGTACATTTTCGGTACATTTGGACAATTTATAAAAATCACTTTTTTTTAGAAAATTTTGGTTAAATAAAATTTGGAAAAACATGTCAAATGTCCTAGCGCCGTGTGCGAGCGCTAAATTCTGTTGTTTTCAACTCGTGCTGGTGGTACATAAATGTTCCTAAAAAAATTTTCCGACACATCATTTCGATGTATTTTTAGCTCAGCTTTCCAATGGTTTTGTCAGATTTTCCATTTTCCTGGTGAAAAATCACAAAACGTGTTATATCTCGAAAACGGTATTTTTAATTTTTTTTTAATGCTTTTAATCGAAAGCTGAGTTTTTTTTTTTTACATTAAAAAAGCTATTTTCCAAAGACTGCTTCAGCAGTTTGCTATGAGAAATACAGCGCGAAAGGGTATTTCGCATGTATTTTGTTCTTGTGAGTTGAGTAACGGCAAGAGTTGAACGATTCGATGCGTTGAAGAAAAAATTACAGGAACAAAATTCATTCGAAAATAGTTAGTTTAGTTAAGGAACACCTACCCATATTTTCCATTTTGAAATTGATGACCTTTTTTTTAGTAAATTGCAGCCAAACTTAAATTTTTTTTGGAAAATTGGGTATTTTCACCAAAAAAATTAAAAAGTACACTCGGACTCTAAAAACTACATTTCAACTATCGATTCAGTGCATTTCCACGAAACCCAAATGTCATCACTGATATAGATATGTACATAGTTGTGTTCTGTAAAAAAATAAATAAAACAATTACTTAGTAAGATTTTTTAAGAGAAGACCTGTCTTTAAATCAGCAAATCATTTTTTCATTATTTGAGTGATTCATCTTGAGTGCTTGGGGGGGGGCACGTGCCCCCATGGCCCCTCCCATGGATCCGCGCCTGATTCTATGAATAAAATTTCTGGAATTCAACTATTCATTTCTTTGAATCAAAGAAAAAGTTTGCAAAATCGAAACCCTTTGTTCTTTGGATTTTCAAATTCAAATTATCTGATTTTACAGCAGAATTATTAAAATCAATTCAAACTTTTAAATTTTTAACCAGTTTTTAATAATTAATAATATTTTCATATAATAAACATAATATACACATAGTTTTTTAAATTAAATATTAGGAAAATTTACAAATGCTTTTTTGAAACCAACGAATTTATTCTAAGTTTCAATAAAAACTTTAAGAAAATTTACAAATGTTTTTTTGAAATCAACTAATTTATTTTAAGTTTCAACAAAAACTGTAGGATGAAAAACAACAAATCATGTTTTGTTATATCAGAGAAACTGTTTCTATTACTGAAAATCATACAAAAAATTCATTGAAATCGCACACAAAATTGTTTGATATCATAGAATCTTATTTTTCTGTGTACTTACATACATATGTATATGTAGGTATACTAGCTGTCCCGAACACGTGTTGCTGTGGCTCTTTAAGCTTCCATCGCCTTCTGTTAGAACTTATGGAACTTAAACATAATTCCTACCGTCCTACATATAATAAAAATTTAATTTGCAATACAAAAAGATTGAGGTCTTTAATCGAGATAAAAACTAACGTCTTCGAGAAAATGATAAATAAGAAATATTTTTGTATGAGGGCAACCTAAATATGCAGCCCAAATAAAAGTATGCAATCTAAGCTATGCCTACATGGTGCAAATTCGATGAGAATCGATTAAAAGTATGATTCTGTAGTACCATTTTACCATATAATAATTTTTGTATACCTTGTTATTTGGGAGTTATGAACGTTTGAGACTGTTACGTTACATAGTTTTGGAAGTAGATTTTGAAGTTTCCTACATTGTTGAAACGGTCTACTCTTTTGGTGGACTATTTTCAATGTGAAGTTTATAATGTTTACAAATTTAGAATGAAAGTAATAAATTAAACTTTATGTAGTATGCCATAAAAAAGATAATATATCAAATTTTAAAGTTTTATACACCATTCTTGTTGGACAAAAAGCTATCTTTCTTATGATACCCATATTTTTGTATCTATTCCGGGGCTCCCAACTTATAATTACTTTAACAAAAGCAAATTCCGATGGCTATACCTTTGAAAACAATCCAAGTGACACTTTGTTTAATCTTTTTTTGATTGTGATCCCCTACTACCACGAAAACAAAAACTGGGCAATAGATGCTAAAGTAAACCTGTTCCACAGAATTCTTTGTCTTTTAAAAAAAGATAGAATGGAATCAAAATTTTTCAAACTCTCTTTTTGAATTTAAATTTATCAATTCCAAATTTTAATTCCATTTGAAAAAAGAGTTTGATTCCAACCTTTTCAATTTTTATCGAATTTTAGAAAAGTGGGACAACTTCAGCATTATTTTCTTCTTGGCGATTAAGATTTCCGAAAATTTCAATAATATATATTTTCACTTATCATACATACTGAGATTGACAGTTGTTGTGAGCTGTCTCCAATGACAATTTCAGATATAATAGCCCTTCCGAGCTTTTTTTTATATTTTTGACGGTTATCTTATAAAGAAAATATCAAATTTTCTTCATGTTTTTTACTCAAATTCCAAAAAATGAAAATTTTGCAACTCAGGTAGCAACCCCAGTCTTATAGCCTTAGCTATGCATCTTAACATAAAAGACACGTGATGCAAATTCCAAGTGAATCTATTAAGTGGTCTTTGTGAAAATGCTTTTTTAAATATATGTGTGTATATGGGACACCCTAAGCAAAAGTTTTGGAGCCTTAGCTATGACTCTTAATATGAAAGACACGTAGTGTAAATTCCATGTGAATCGATTTTCTGTGATCTTTTTGAAAATGCTATTTTTAAAATATTTTTGTATGAGGGCCACCCTAAATATGCACTTAATCGAAATCAAAACTATCCTAAGTTCTAATTTAGACCAAATTACAGACATAAGCCAAATTTAATAAAAATTGGTTGAATACAGTGGACGTCCAATATAACGAATAGCGATATAACGTATTTCCATTTTAATGAACGGTTTTTCAAATTGGAATTTTTTCATTGATGTCTCTAAATAACGAAAATTTTCACTTTTCTAAATTACGAACGCTATTTAATTCATGCCGCTTCAACGCAGGAGCCTTACGTTAAGTGATAAAGTTAATATAATTGAAGAAGGTAAGAAAAGAATGCCAGTATAAGTGATCGCAAGTAAATATGGCGTAAATAAAAGCCAGTTTCTTGAATAAAAAACAATTCGGTATAACGAATTTTACGATATTACGACTGACCCGTGCATTAATAAGTTCGTTATATTGGACGTCTACTGTAGTTCCAATTCCAGTTACCTCGGACAAACACCGTGACATAAGACTTTTATATACATATTAAGATGTACATATTTAGTTATAAGAAATAAAAATGTAATTATTTTTTAAACTAACAGCAGGGTTAATTATTTAGTAGATAAAGATATTATTAAAATAAACCTGTTTCATACATTTTTTTTGTATAATTATACTATTTAGCATATAAAACATTCTGAAAATCGATGGCCGAAATATAGCACTACACTCAACTTGAAATTACTTTTGTGATCGCTTTTCAGAGGCTCACCCTGGAAAATAACTCTAGATACGAACAAGATGGGAACAAGTGCTTTTTTTTTGTTGCCAATCAAAAAAATATAATTACATTTTCCCTAATGAAACAGCCGCCCCGACGGCACGTCGGTGCTGCCACTAGCGGTAGTGCGGCCCTGCATACATATATATTTACATTTACAGTACATACATATGTATATCAGATGCAAACGCTTAAATACATTAAAAGCAAGCACATAATATGTAATACCTAAAACATCTTCGGATGGATCTGAAAATAAGTTAATACGAGTAGGTATAGCTTTGGTGAAGTATCTATTTGTAGATGTATTATTCCAGGCTGGCGTGTCGCGAGGATTTATTCCTTGTGATAAATGCCTCCTACAATATTCTCCTGTGGGCGAGATGGAAATAAAAAATTCAAGTACTCAGCAAATTCTTATAGCAATAATTGCTTACGATACGTTGAGCCAATGAAAATTGAATAGGAGTTTAACTGTTGGCGCGGGCCAACATCTTGCGAGTACATACATTGTATACCTATGACTTTTACACAAAAAAAAGTTTGTGTTAAGAAAAAAAAAATGTTGTCCTGCGCAGAAAATTAGATAATTAAAAACAAAATAAGAAAAATTCATTTTTTTTTTCTTTACAACTGAGCGCAGAGGCGCACTGCCTTACCGACGCACGTTTCAATTCATTTTGTTTCACATAAGAGCACATTCCAGAGAGCAAACTAAGCGCAATCATCTAATATTGGACCAATGCGGAACTTGCACAAATCACACCAATCGGCGACTTGCACTTCAATTTCATTTCATTCCTTAGATAATTACAAACTGAAATGAATTAAGTAGGTAGGCGTCGTCGGTGACACTAACGTGTGCCATATGCTAACGTCGCACGAGAAATTGCATTGCAAGTAAGGCCTTTTCACTCGCACCAACATAAATGAGATTGACATAGGTCAATAGATGAGAGAATGGTCGTAAAGAGATGATTTTAAAAGAAGAAAAAATTTGTATTTGTATTAATATAATATTCAAAGCCGACTTGTGTAATTTAATTACTTTTAAAAGAAAGAAATAAAACTCTTCTTGACTAATAATCTTCCACGTCATCCTTAATCGTGAACTTTGCCCAGCTAATGTTACCTACCATGTCTTAAGTTGTTGTGTTTCATTCTCATGTTGTATCTTGATGATGGTACCAAATTTCTCAAATGGGAATTGAAACGTTTCAAAATTTCCTCAGAGTCCCAAAGCAACGCAACAGTTATGAATTGCGTGCGTCCGAAAGAGATACTTACTGCACAGTTGTCTTATTCTCGCTCTTGCCTCAGTAACTGCACCTCATACTTCTAAATGGCTCTTCCCTTTAGTGGCCAGACGAATGGTGGTTGATCCGTCTCTGACAGTCGCATTTTGAGCATCATGGTGTGTTGAGACAGTGTTGCCAGGCTGCGCATACATTAAAAAATATTCAAATGTATTATCAACAAGGTTTTATGAGACCATAATTTTAAATTTTATGTACATTACTAACTTTGGAGCAATGAGAGTAGGAATTTTTTTGACTTGTTGTACCATCCACCGCTCATCTGCTTCCAAAAAATGTTCATCAACATTTACACAGGGCACTTAATTGGCGTGTATGATTAATGTATTATTGTCCAAAAGTATTTAAAACTCTTTCACAGTCACCAGATATAAATAAGATTGAACATTTAAGAGCCCACTTGAGAAATCAGTTGAAAACGCATTCCATTAGAAACAAAAAGGACATAGAAAATGCGCTTAAGAAAGAGTTGACAAAATGGATCCTTCGGTTTGCAGAAAGTTAGTGGAATAAATGCCAAGATGACTGAAAGCTGCGAAAAATAAAACAGACATGCCGACAAAATATTAAAAGAAGCTTTTTTTATTTTAAAATTATTTATAACTTACATTAAACATAGTTTTATTTTTTGATCTTATTTTTGTGTTAAATTATGTTTTTAATTTTTAAAATTAAAATATATTTAGTTTTAGTTATTACCTATGTTTTGGAATGTATGTATATTTATATACCTTAAGATAAAAAAAAAACAAAACATAATAAAATTTGTTAACCTTAAACATTATTTTTTCATTTGAATTTGAATTGAATGTTTGTCCGACTTCTTTTTTGAGCCACTGTATATTATTTCTTAATAAAAATATCGAAATTCGATAGTCGAAAAATAAAATCGAACTTCGATACATCAAAATAAAAAATATCGCCGATAACTATCGAAAAAGTTATCGAATTTTATTTTTTTAAATAATTTAGTCTATGAATTTAGAAGGAACTTTTATTTCTTACAGTAGACTGGCAACACTACAAAGTAGTGTGATCTCTGCGGATTCATTTGGTCGGCTTGATGGTTGGTAGGTTTTTGTTTTTGTGTGTTTTATTTTAAGGTTTCGATTGCACTCTTGGCCCTACCTCTTTTGCAGTGCTCGTTACGATCTGGAACCACCATTCGTAGTTAGTTAGCCGGCTTAGGTAAAGGCATGCTGTAGTTGCAGTTGTTGCTTTTTGCAGTGTTCGCATGCGGTGTGGAGCTCTGTTGCGCTGAGTGGACTTGCCTCTATGTTTCAGTTTTCTGTTTGTTTCAGTATCTGCTGGTACTACTGCTGCCGCTGTCGTCGTTGAACCCTCATCGGTTCGTCGTTGCTCGTTTGGTTAGGTCGTCAATGTCGTTACCGTTTTGAGCCGAGTTGTCGCTCATAACATCACACGACGGGATTCAGTTGGGGTTTAACAGTCACTCGGGACGGTAGTGTCGCTTATCGCTTAATGTAGCAGAGAGACCAATTTTACGAAAATCCCAAATCCTCTACGGTGTATTGAGTGAATGAATGTTGTCGTCGTTCGAACAAGTGGTATTTCAATAATCTTTAATAAAAAGAAACGTTGCAGTTTGTTTTTAATTGATTAGAAAGGGACTTAAAACTTGTTCTCTCTAAGAAATTCAGATATTTGTGTGAATTAAAAGCGTTTCTGTAAGTGCGTGTGTTAAGCGTGTCACGACCAATTTAAAAGAAATTGCCCATTGCAAAAAAGCATTTTAAATTAAAAGAAGTGTAAGCTCATTTGGTGCTACTTTTGCTCGTTTAACTCCCTTGTATAAAAGTCGGCTTCAAACTGCGTTCCGACGAACCTGTACCGGGCTTTAGCTCGGCTTCACCATGGCCTACATTGGAGTTGGAATGGGGTCGCAAGTTATACCCTTCCGCTGGGCCCAGATCTGCCAGTGGTCTTATGTTTGGGTTACCACCTACAGCTGCGGATATGAATCAACCACGTGGCCCTATGACATCGTTAAAGGAAGAACCGTTAGGTGCACGGGCATGGATGCAACCTGTCGTCGATCAGAGCAAGTAAGTTTTTTGAAAATTGAACCAAATGTTAATAAAATGTTGCCATATTACTGTGCTACAATGATTAGTGAAAGAGATTTTTACAAGAGTATCTTTCTTTCTGTCCCTTAAAATCTGTTGCGTAGCCATAGGTCTGGGCGTTTTCGGCCGTATACTAAACGGCTGAACGTAGACGCAAACCTTTGAACGCCACGCCTCGTGAAAGGTGTCCCGTCGCACTAAAGAGTAAAGCAAATCGGAAAGTCTTTGGTTCTCGTTGCTTTTGTACAAGAAAAAAGTAATGTCCTTAGAGTAGCAACGCTGTCAAGAAGAGTTTTCGGTTTAGACTGAGAATCAAACCACATACATACTATGCGATTCACGTATCTTTGGGCGTCGTCATTAAGTTCCACGATTACCTCGGAGGTTGCGTTCTTAATAGGTTCCCATTAATTTGATTTCTTTCTGAAACCAGATGGGATGTTAGAACTGCTGCAGTCAGAGCCCAACATCGTTCATGCTTATCGTTGGGAATACCGAACAACCTAAAGAATCCACGAACGGAGCAGTTAGTCTGCCTAAAAAAATGTAAAATTGGAATTATCCTAATATAAATTTGAAGAATCGTATTAGAAAGGGTTGGTCTACCAACAGCCTTGATAAATCCTAACAATGGATGTTGAAGCAAATTTGGCTACATCGTTTGGTAATTTCATTAATACTATCTGGGGTAATTTTGAGATATGCGAATTATCTGCTGAGGTACAACATTCAGAAGCTGACTTCTCATCAAGAATAAGAACTCATGAATGATATTTTTTGATCGCTCTATGCCAAGCGAACATAAACTAAAATTTTCTTTCTATTATTGAAAACTTTAATGTTAATCTTTGACTTTTGATCCACCTTCGAAATTTTTTATTCTGAGATGGATATGGCTAGAGATGGAACATCTATACTTAACAGAATATTTGAAAGGTATGCACATAAGTAAAAATTAAGAATTAGTCAGGCCTATGCTGATACCGATTTGGCTCGGAGGTATAATTTATAGCCGAAGTTGAATGTTAATAGGTTTTCAAAATATAATGGTCGGAATTTTTTAAATTTCGAGCTTGAGCTGATATAGTAACGTTAATAAACTTCGAATTTCCATTCCGAAGCAAATCCGGAACGGAATCAAAACAGACCTGAATATTTTAGAAGCATATCATTTTAAATGATTAAATATGGCACATTACCAAATTTAGAAATAGTAATGATACTCTTTTTATGGGTGATGGTAACGAACTGCAATAGATAACGGTCTTTCTCGATAAGAATAAAAAATTAACCGAACAGAACACTTCCTTAAAAAATACTTAGCAGCTAATCACTGATATCCATAGAAAGTAACGTGTTAAAAAAATAGACTTTGAAAAAATCATTCATCACCGTACAACCAGTTGAAACGCTTAGAAACGTCGCGGGAAAATAATTTATATAATGGAACTTTGTGGGCTATTTTTTGTAAAAAAATAAGCAACTTAACATTCCTTACACGGTTAGAAACTTTGGATTAAATTTTAATACTTTTGGGCTTACATATATGACTACACCAGAATTGTATTAAAATATAATACTGCCTAAATATTAAAATTCATTTTTAATACTTTTTTGTATTAAAATTTAATACCTTTTTGTATTAAAATTTAATACTCGTTTTTATTACGATTTAAAAAAAAAATTGTTCATTTCGAATGGGATTCGAACCGGGTTCCTTGAGATCAATTGACGGACGCGCAGCTTAACGACATCAGCCACCGTAGTGTTATTTATTGGTTGGCTAAAAGTTTATTTATATTGACAACAACATAAAATGAAAGTTCACTATTGAAGTATTAAAATATAATACAGCATGGTTTAAAATTCAAATATACTACTTATACATTAAAATCTAATACAAAATTTATTATAAAATTTTGTAATCTATTGAAAAGTATTAAATTTAATCAAAATTGTATTAAAAATCCTTGTAATATTTCGCTTGTATGAAAATTTAATCCAAGATTTCTAACCGTGTAGAATCAGTCTTCCTTGTTTCAAAATGATGCAATAGAAATAAAAATTAAATAAGGATTAAATCCCAATGACTTATGTATCTTTAAACAAACATGTTTTATATTATTCCAAACAATTAATTTAGAGACCTCAAACAAAAGAGTTAATCAAAACAAAACCCTTTTGAAATTGCTCTTAGAGATTAAGAACCAAACAAGTTCCCAATTTATCAATGTGAGGAATATTCCTAAAATTTGTTGCCAAATGCTCAAAACTGACTTAATTTGAGTTACATACATATATTAATTTTTATTTTGTAAACCATTGTCTGCAGCGGATCTAGGCGTAGAATATATGGGCTAAAGCAAGGATGCGCAGCCCATAGCTTGTTTGGCTCTTCCAAAAATAACAAAAAAATATTGACCTCACTTCGAGCTCTTTCCGTTATTCGAGCTAAATCATTTTGGACCGCAATCATCGCATGTATTTTGTTCCTGTAATTTTTTCTTCAACGCATCGACTCGTTGAACTCTTGCCGTTACTCAAGTTAAATAATTTCGGTTCGCTACATAAATAAAGGTGAAATAATTAAGCAGAGCAATGCGTACTGAAGTGGAAGCCATTTTGAAAGCGTGGGAGCAGATCACCTATTTGCTTTAACTTTGACATTCATAAAATTTGTTGAACAGAATTGGGACAGTGTCGGAATAGCGGCAACGGAAATCCGCTGACAAAAAAAATTAGAATTAAATCTAAATCGGCGGGTATCCGTCGGTAGGTTATCAGTCGAACGCCGCAATTCTGTTCAATTTCATAGCATCAAGTGTGTTATAATTTTTGACAGCGGAGTTCCGTTGCCGCTTTTCCGATTCCGTCCCAATTCTGTTCAACGCATTCAGTGCTTTGATGAATTGCAGCGCTTAAGCATAAAGTTCTTGAAAATTCTCTGAACGATGTACTGCAAATGTTGCAAACTACTTTATTTCTGAGAAATTTAGTCGCTTTAGTAGTTATTTAGTAACAAAAAGGACTTATCGCTGTCGGATCGAAACACGCTGCGCTATTTCGCGTAATTTTTTGTTGGCATTAAAATTTTGAAACGCTTAACACAAATACTTCTCATTAAAAAATTGCTTAAAGCACTTCAAAAAAGTTGAGGTTGCTGAAAGGGCCATGAAATCAAAACAACGATATGTCAAAAATATAACGAAACACAATAAAACCGAATTGATGATAAATGTCAATGTGAGTCTATTAATGGCCAATATCCAGAAAATTATGAGACAAGTGTCATAATTACTCCACCTTTGTTAGTACACCATGGGTTCGCTATCGTTGTATGGTTTTTGTTTTTGTAGTTTCAGTTTTGTAGTTCAACGCGCTTTATTGTTTGTGTGATTTTGTTTTCAATCCATTTGGAACTTGAGCTTGAGTTTTTTGTTTTTGTTTTCCTTTATTTCCGTGCAATCAGCTTGCCGCAGCTGTATAAAAATTTTCATCAATACTAGGAATTTTTACCAAAATATTATTGAGTTTTTTTACCAGAATTGTTGTTGTTGTAACCAGCTCTCGAAAAAATTTGTGTGTGCATCTCTGGGCTTCCAGATGGCCAAATTTTTATAATTTAACATTTTTTTTTATTCCCTCAGCCACCCATAAGTGACTCCACGACTGTGCAATTGGAAAATTATATCAGAAAGAAATTACTCCCTTTAAAATTCTTATTAAAATACATAATATAATATTTTTTAAAAAATCCAATAGGCTATTACGGCACTGAAGAAAGTACAGAGTAATTGTACGTCCTGTATTTCTTAAGAAAGTTTCGAGTACATATTATTAAAATACGTAAATGTCAGCGGAAACAGAAAGGATGGATACTACATATATTACATCTGAAAAATTCCCTTTTCAGAAAAATGTGAAATATGTAGCAACTTTATATGTATATTAGTGTTCTTAATTTTTTCTTGTTAATAGCAGTTGTAGGATTTCTGCAAAGCATTCCGTCTAATATTCTTAATAGTTAATCTTATAGCCATCATATTTTTTTATTTTGATTATCTTCACGTGCTCAATTTGTTTTGGAAATGAAGAAAGCAACAGAAGCAAAATTGCGATTTTGAATTTATTTAATTTGACCGTTGCAGTGATGCCAACTTCATATCAGGCAAAGTCACTATGCTTCGGTTTAAGAGTTATGAAACAAATGATAGTGACAATGATATTGATAACGAGGAGTCTGAACCAATTACATTAACATCAAAAAACTTTCGAATAGGACTTGAATTAGGGAAGAAATCATGTAATTATTTTCAACAACGAGCTCTCCGATTCCAGTGAGATAGCAATAACCGAAGAAGTGAATATGAAGAGGCATACAAGGACTTAACTAAAAACAAATCACAATTGATAATTACAGATTTCATTTTCGAGTCTCACAGCAACGAAAATATCACCGTTAAATGTTCGAATGTAAATCGAATCAAAGAAAGTCCCATCATCGCAGATTTCGTTTATTTATGCATCATGCGATCTGTTTCGAACCCGTTTTAATTAAAAAGGATTTGTATATGAAGTCCGTTCCGAGTACGAGACGGATCCGAAAAAGCAATTCGCGTTTTCGAAAGGAATTCTATACGAAAACGAGTTCGTTTTGGATTCGAAACGCAATCCGTTTCGGATAAAATATACGAAGAAGTAAAAAAATCTCGAATTCGTAACGGCTCCGTTTGGCACACAGAGATACTGTAATTTATGTCAAAAAGAATTGAGTCAATAAAAGACTAAGATGCGTAGTTATAGTCGCAAAATTAAATCCGCTCTAGGTAAAACCAAATTTTTTAATAAAAGCACATCTCATTTATGTATTTGATAATTAATTTCTATAAAACCAGATTTTAACTATAATAGAGTTAAAGACAGTGAACCTATGAAAAGACAAGCAAATTTGCAGTAAATTGTGAGCAAATTAAAAAGAAGATTATCATTTAAGTGACATAAAACAACCTGTCAACACCGTAAATAATAGGAATAATAATTTACATGAAAAACAACAGACAGTGCAGTCAAATGGTTAGGACTCTGAGCTCACAATTCATAGTGCGTAAGTTTAACACTCGGTAGGTAATTTTTTAAATTTTTATTTTTGTATCAATGGCTTTTTTTTATTGCTCGGTGACATTTTTGTGTGTGCTCTTGTGCTTTCACCTGCTTTTAAATTTCAGTAGGTTTTACGAGTAAAAGCAGGTTTTGAGTCGACTATAACTTACTTATTACAGTACACCTAATTCTGTTTTTACGCGATAGATACGTTCCCGAAAAATCCGCGGAATAAAAAATCGCGTAAAAATAGATACAGTATCCATATAAAAGTAAGGAATTGGTTCCACATTTGAAAAATCAACAACAATAATAACATAAAAGTAAAAAAAAATATCGTTTTTACAGGCGCTGTGACCTATTTTATTTAAGTAGCTTATGAAATGCATATGTTTATTAATAAATTACATAGAAAAAAGAAAAAGGGCAATAAAAATATTAATTACTCACAAACAAAATTCATACAACATATAAGAAATCAACAAAAAAAAAAACAATTCATTTTAATATATAAAATAAAAACAGGTACAAAATATTGTAAAGCATTATTTAATCGGTAT
The DNA here is from genome assembly GCA_963662105.1 of Meiosimyza platycephala. NCBI lineage: Eukaryota > Metazoa > Arthropoda > Insecta > Diptera > Lauxaniidae > Meiosimyza > Meiosimyza platycephala. The sequence continues at coordinate 62,215,396 of OY759211.1, read as the reverse complement.
TATTTTCTTATAAAACACGCATTTGTTTTTTAAAAACTTGAATGTAATTGTCATCACTCAGAATTTCAACTAAATTTTCAAGCTCATGTATTATTGAATCGCGTTAAATCAAATCAATTCGCGCAAAAACTGAACGCAAGACTTTTTTTGAATCGCGTTAAATCAAATTTGCGTAAAAAAATTCGTTTAAAAACAGAATTAGGTGTATTTATTTTAAAATACGAACTAAGTCGTTATAGCTGCTTTTAATATGTTTATACACACAGAGAAAAATATCATAAAATCAATTAAAATTCGTATTGAATCAATGATTTTTTTTGTCAATGCGATTTACAGCTACTGACTACTGATTTTTATCTCCGAGACGATACAGTATGGAGACAATTTGATTTTTCGGTTTCATGGTTGGCTACAGTTAACTGTTTCCATAGTATTACGTTCCACACGTTGTGGATGACAAAAATATTGACATTTAGCATCAAACATGCCAATTTAAATTTTCCGTTCAAATAGCCTCTTGGTGGTGATTTTTGTATTGAAAAAAAATTTTTATATGAATTGTAAATATTTTTTTATTTACGTTCACTTTTCCATTTTGGCGAAATCAAAATTGCCCTCTACAAACTTTGATATTTCTGCATACAATTATGAAAGACTGTCGCCAACCCTGTAAAGACAAAAAGTGTGGAAGACATTGCCACGGAGATACTTTGCCAACGTCGCCAACCATAAAACCAATTTTTACTCAGGTACACAGAGAAAACAAGATTGATAAAATCAAAGAATTGCAATTCTATGATTAAAATTTGTGGAATTCAACAATGCATTTCTTTGAATCAAAGAAAAAATTTGCAAAATCAAAACCCTTTGTTCTTTTGATTTGCAAATTCAAATTATCTGATTTTACAACAAAATATTTTAGCGTAATCAGCAAAATATTTCACTGATATTGCAAATAAAAAACTTCCATTGTCTGATCAGAGAAGCTCTTGGTTCAAACCCCGGCGCAGTTTAACAACATCATTTTAGTATGTCTTAAAAATTATGTCGGTAGCTGAGTTGGGTAAGATGAGCATCTTTGAATAGTGGCATGGCGCAGAACACAGGATCAATTCTCTGATCGGGTTGACAGGTAAAAAAAATATAATTTTTCCTTTGAAGTTTTATAAACGTATTACATTTATAAATTCAACAATAAGTACCCAACAACAGCATTAGAGAAATAAATGAAAATTAAAAAAGAAAAATGCTTTTTTGAAACCAACGAATTTATTCTAAGTTTCAACAAAAACTTTAGGAAAATTAACAATTTTTTTTTTAAACCAACGAATCTATTTTAAGTTTCAACAAAAACTGTAAGAAAATTAGCAAATGCTTTTTTGAAATCAACTAATTTAATTTAAGTTTCAACAAATCATCTTTTGTTATATCAGAGAAACTGTTTCTATGACTGAAAATCATACAAAACATTCGTTGAAATCGGACCCGAAATTGTTTGATATCATCGAATCTTTTTTATCTGTGTACGAAAATTGCGAGATAGTAGCCAACCATGAAAGGGCTGTTAACCTACTAATTTCCATAAGGTTGTCCTATTGTTTATTTTTGTTTTTTAATTTTTTTTTTAATTTAGAAAAGGCTTAAACATTCTTTATTTTATGATAGTATAATCACAATGACACCACATTATATTTTTTTTCAAGAGATCTTGAGCTGAACCGGCTCAAACCACTTCAAAAGCCCCTATTTATTTAAAAAAAGTCGATGCTATCTGTTTGGTGGGGTTTCAAGTGAATAGTATTTTTTTTTCTCTTACCGGACTCTTATTGAACAGATTGAATGATTTACTCAAAAAAAAAAATACCAGAATTGATCAAAAGAGTTTAATGTTTCACCAAGGTAATGTGAGACCTCATACAAGTTTGATAACTCGCCAAATGCTTTTACAGCTTGGATGTGATGTACCATCGCACCCACTATATGTTCCTTCGGATTATTACTTGTTACAGTATATACAAAACTTTTTGGATAGCGAAACCTGTACTTTATAGCGTGGAATCATGCAAGAAATTTGGCAAAGTTATTTGACCTTTTGCTATCGTTATACTGGAACGCCGGTGTATATGGCAAAGTATATAATGTTTATGAATAAGTTGTAAAATATAATTTGATAAAAAAATTGCATATGCTCTGAAGTCCCGACTTGACAACTAATGTCCCGACTTTTTTACTTTCTCGTCCCAAGACTTACATATCCTTTGAATGATTGAGAATTTTGTGTCAAGTTTTTACCTAATTATTTTTCGTAAACTCTAATGCGAAAATTATGCGCGCTCTGCCGCAAATAACTTGGACTATCAGCATCCTGAGTATTTTCAATAAATAATTTAAAACTGCCTCTTTTTTTTGCAACCAGACTTCGAACAAATGAAAAAATAATGTTTACGAATAACAAATTTTGTTATGTTTTGTTTTTTTTTATCTTAAGGTATATAAACATGCTTTTGAAAAGACTTATATCTGAAACTAAATATACTTTAATTTTTTTTTATAGAAATTAAAAACATCATTTTTATGTTTAATATAAGTTATAAATAATATTAAGTAAAAAACGCTTCGATTAATATTTTGTCGGCGTGTCTGTTCTATTTTGCACAGCTTTCAGTCATCTTTGCATTGATTCCACTAACTTTCTGCAGACCGAAGGATCCATTTGTGTCTACTCTTACTTATGCGCGTTTTCTAAGTCCTTTTTGTTTCTAATGGAATGAGTTTTCAACTGATTTTCCAAGGGGGCCCATAAATGTTTAATCACACATTAACCATAAACGCACATTTAGTGCCTTGTGTTTAGGTTGATAAATTATTATCGGAAGCAGATGAGCGGTGCAAAAAGTCAAGAAAAATTCTACTCTCAGTGCTCCAAAGTTCGCTAATCGGCTCCGACTTTTTAAAACGTTTCAAATCCGCCTCAATTTTACTTCGTCATATAAGTAAAATTCGCGACAGATCGGAATATATTTGGCCATAAAAAGTCCATTATCATTGATTTTTACCGCCATTAATTGATAGTAGAGTGACTACTTTCTCATTTTCGAAAAAAATAAGGTTAATTTTTGTAAAATTTAAAGATTTCGCGCGAATAGTTTGTGGAAAATTTTGCATTACCGATCCAGAGAGATGGAAATTCAGCTCATAAGAGAATGATTTTCTTTGCAAATTCAGCATAATTTTTAAGATATTTCAGGGCAAAGTCAGCAAGTGACACCAGATTTTGATATTTCGTATATGGCACCACTGTCAATTTGAATACATAGCACCCTATTTGGAAAAGCTTATGGTTTTACCAATGATAACACAACGAACGGTTGCAGTTGCTTCGATGATGTATTTTTTTTGATGGAAAAATTTTCAAAATAGCACAAGAATAGCGACAAGGGTCTGAATCGAAAAAAAAAATTCGTAATTTAATAAACCAACATTACGGTTGTTAAAGTAAATGTTTAAAATGGATCTCTTTCAAATCACCGCATACTGTAAGACATACATATGTATCCAAGATATTGCAACTTTTATGAAAGGCTATATTCGATATTTTTTTTTATATATTTATTCTTCTTAAAAGAAAATGCTCTTGAACTTTTTTTTTCTGCGTGTATCCCACTCTCTTAACGTTCTTAACCTTCACAAGCTTGGCGTAAGCAACAAGTGATGTATCTTTGAACAGTTAAAAAAATAATTTTACAATTTGTGTAAGGTATTCATATTATCATCATCATTCATAATTATAGAAATGATATTACATTGAGCCAGTTGAATTTTTTATAAAACTACAATTTGTATAGTTAACTTTTTTAAATACAACGTATGTACTTATCCGACAACAAAGCATTCAAAACAAAAATATCCTTTTAAAGATGAATACACACACGCACACGCTTATTAAACATACATACATACAAATACATACATACATATTTATTATCCAAACACTCTTGTAAAATTTTTTCAAATGCATCCACGTCGTCTTCCGTTACGGCGTAGCGCACCTTCTTACCCCACTGGGAATTTCTAATGCGAATCGTCTCGCAAACGTCTCCCCGAGATAAATTAGCGCGTGTCTACATTTCATTCCGTGAGCACCCAAAGGCCATTTTCTAAGCAGACGCCTAAGTTTGTCGCTCTCTTTTAAAATTTTTCTTTCTTTATTATTACAGCATTTCTTGAGCGTATTTTGTTTTTATTTGTTTGACTATTTTGTCAAAGCTTGCACTCAAGAAAGAAAAAAAGCCGAAAAAAACTCACTCAAAAAAGGCACCCAAACTAAACCAAAAAAAAAAACGACGCTTGACTTCTACTGTTATTTCCTTCAGGACTTTTACGCAACCCTTACATCTTGTCGCACCCATCCTTCGGAAATGACGCTTTTAGAACTTTCACTTTCAAACATCTTTGGTTATTAACTCCGGAATTATTCCCAAACTTCCTGGTGCTTTGGGGCTATTCAGTGGGGTGTTTTATTGTTTTTTTTTTCTTATTGTATTCTTATTTCAATTCAAAGGGGGTCTGTGTAAGACAAAGCTTTTTGTGATTAGTACAGCTTGAGATGTTGTTTACGTGAGATGTTTTTACCAACACGAATTTGTGACTCTGAAATTGTGGTATCCAGTGATAAAAATAAAATGACAGCTGGTTTTCTGCGCTTGCCGTCGGAGAATCATAATTTTACAAACAGGCCAGCCAGGTACGAGACTCTTTTTAACAATGTGACAACAAACATTTTGATGTAAAAAAAAAAATAAACAACGTAACTAATGTTACGTTTAATTAAAAACCGTATATAGTAATAAAAAAAAAATAAATAAATAAAAACATGGTGCCACCTAGTGATTCAAAATTTCCATAAGGAGATATATTGTCGATTTAACTTTTTTGTGTTATTGAGCTTCGGAAACTGGGAAAAAAGTGATATGTAATGGATGTTTCAAAATATTTTGTTATCACTTTAAAAACGATGTAGAGACTATTATTAAATCCTTACGTGTAACTTAAGTGAACGATTAAACAAATTTAAATGACAGCAAAATCTAAGAATCCAGTATTGTATAGGTAATACTTTTTTTAAAAAAGCAACTGACAATTTGAGTCTTCAGATCAAAGTAAAACTTAGACACCTTAATTCTGATTTCTACTATTCATGTAACCACCATAGAGGAATGCAGAGTTATTATTAGTTGCAACAAAATTCGAATTTTCACATGTGGTTCAGAGATGGATCGTTTAAGATGTATCCTATTAAACAGGGCGCAAATCAATAGTCTAGCAACAATCAAGGCCCTAGGATCCCGTTATACTCATATCTAAACAAAAGACATAATAAACTGTAGGAAATCACTAATCCGCATTGGTGAGCATACGCTACAACGTAAATTCTTAAAAGATCTAGATAACAGACCAAGAGGTCTAATCAATGGTGGTGGTTCGCGGTTACCGGACATAGCCCCCATACCGAAAATGGGGAATATGTCCGAATAATTAGCGGACATAATCCCCATTTACGATATGGGGATTATGTCCGAAAAACTTAATTAATGCAAACAGTTTTGGGTCTTATTTCCGTCTTTTTTTCCGGTTATAGTCCCCACTTCGTTCTAAGGATAGACATAGCCGGTGTTGGATTTTTTTCACTTACCCCCTACTCTTATGTAAAATTACTATGGCTACCGAACTAGGTGTTGGATATATTATAGACTGATCCGCGGCCGAAGGCCGCCGCGAAGCCGGTGTTGGATTTATGGGAGTTTTAAATCCTGAGCTGCGGCCGCAGGCCGCCCACTTACCCCAACTCTTATGTAAAATTACTGTGGCTACCGAACTAGGTGTCGGATATATTATAGACTGATCCGCGGCCGAAGGCCGCCGCGAAGCCGGTGTTGGATTTTTGGGAGTTTTAAATCCTGAGCTGCGGCCGTAGGCCGCCTACTTACCTTAACTTTTATGTAAAATCACTGTAACTAGCGAAGACGGTGTTGGACATACGGACATAATTTTTTTTTCAAAAAATCCCCATAATGGTGGTTATGACCGAAACTGATGCTGGCATAATCCCCATAGCTTTGGGGATAATGTCCGCTGTTTTATGGGGATTATGTCCGAAAATGTTGCGGTCATAACCCCCATACCGAAAATGAGGATTATGTCCGATTAATTTGCGGACATAATCCCCATTTACGAAATCGGGATTATGTCCGTGGGGATTATGTCACGGCACCAGGTTCGCCACGTCTGGCTGCAAGGTCTTCCAATCGTTATGGCCGACTTAAGGGGACGCCCATTAATTACATGAGTTAAAATAGGGGGAGAGGGTCTGGCAAAGTCTCACCAAATCTCACCAAGGGGGGAGAGGGGTCAAGTTAAACCTCCCGTGAACTTTTTAATGCATAGAATTTACATTAAAAATTATAATTTAAATCTTACGGGAGGGAAGGGAGTTGTCCCGTCAGATCTCAACAAATCTTATAAAGGGGAGGGCGGGGGGTCCGAATTTTCAAAAAAACACCTAACGTAATTATAATGGTCGTCCCCTAACGACAAAAAAAGGACTGAGATTCATTTGTGGTTTAGCTAAAAAATGATCCGCGTTCTTACAGGGGCTCTTACGGCAAACGGAACGTTAGCTGGAAAGCTCGGTTTACCTCACTGACTATTGCAGTAGTTGCAGAGATATGATATCACGCAGCACCACCATTAGAGTAACATTGCCACATCCATCTGAAGCTCTTGGTGGTTTTGATTTTCAATAATGGATCAAATCGGTTTCTTGAAAAAAAGTTTTGGTCGTAATCCGAAGCAAACTATGATTTTAATATACACAATATATCGTCGCTCTCGGATAGAAAGGCCCTTACTCATATTTTTGAAATTTCACAGAAGGAGAAAATACTTTAAAACCTCAAATAAAGACGTTTTTTTAAATGCGATTCCCAAAATTTTTATTGGGTCAGTTTGAAGAGGTCGTGACGTAAACGTTATTGGCGAGAAATTCGCCAAATGTCATTTCCATCAATGATTTTTTAACACTTGAACATTTGCACCGAAAATTGACATATTCGATATATACTAAAAACGGCAGCATTTACATCAAGTTTTGAATTCCATAATTATAGCCCATGTGATTATAATATGGCGTCATCATTTTCGAAATCAATACAGCCGCTACAGAATTATGGATATAAATGTAAACAAGGATTTCCCCCCTTCCATTCTTTTCCTTATATACTCATCTTCCTGAAAGATTAGAGAGCAGATTTTACCTGCGTTTTTTAGCTTAGGCCTTTACCTAATTAACGAAACCAATATCGATAAAATATTGCGGGGGGTTATGGACTTATCGACAAAAAGTAAATCTCGAGAAAAAAATGAGGAAGGGCCTTTCTACCCGAGAGCGACGATATGTCATTATTTAAAAAATAGTTTCTGGTATTAACCCTATGAGGTTCAACCAGGTCTGTGCTGACCTTTTGCATATAAATGTATGTACAGTGAAACCTGGTTAAGTGGGACCTGGATAAGTGGAAAACCTCTACAAGGGAGACTCACTTCAAGGTCCCTTAAAAATACCTCTTTTACTGGGATATCTGGGATTTGATTTTTGAAGTTTTTGTGCGTTTTCGCCTCTATAAAATGGGCTTTTCCCTCTATAACTGGGACCGTTTAGAAATAACCTCTATAAGTGGGAAATGTGTGTAGTTATAATTTGTTATTTTGAATTTGAATATGCACGTTTTATCGGTCTGAGTATGGTTATTCGGGAAACTGTTTAAATGGGAAACCTCTTTAATTGAGACAAAAATTTTGGTCTCTTGGAGATCACAGTTATCCAGCTTTCACTGTATAACTTTTTTGTTTTGCGTGTTAGAGACGAATCCGTTCATGACTTCTTAGAAGCGGCTACGGAGAACCTCTTCTTCCTAGCATTTAATACTTTTACAGACTTTTTTAGCACACCTGCCTATACAAATCCCATATACATATGTATGTGGGATCCCTAACAAAAGCATCATTTAGTACCATCCTTTTCCTTTAAAATGAGCTTACAAGTGGTGATTTGTGATGTTTACTTGCAAAGTTAAAACCATGATGGGTCAATTCTGTGGAAAATATTCCTTCGAAAAACGACCCTCAAGCTCAACAACTTTAATCACTTATGCATTCAGATACCTTCTTATTAAAAAAAATAATTTTTATATATAATTTGCATGTAAAACTAACAGGCTTCGGTGCCACCTTATAAAATTGAGGTACAGAGCTGAATTTTCGTGAACTTTTTCTTCATATCATAGACTTACTTTTTAGGCACCTTATAAAAAATGAAAAAAATTTGAATCACCCTAATGTACATACTATAGAACGTGATATGCTGCAAAACAAACAAAATTACCTGGAAAAGATGGAATTTTTTAGTTAAATTAATAATTGAATAAAAAAACAAGTTAAAAAATTTAAAATTGTAAATAATAAAAACTTACTCCTTTCTATGATTTATTATATTCGTTAGTGATGTGAAACAGATAGTCAAAATTTCTTATGTCGAACTCTTGACGTTGAAGGTGTTGCCAGATATTTCAGCTGGAACGTGATGCTTTTGCATAGTGTGCAACATTGTCGCAAATATTGAAACTCGAACGCACCCTTTTCATTTGATCCAATTGATTTGTATCTCGTTTTAACGACCTTTTTAAGAACTACATGTTAATCAAAAGATCAAATGACACACGTTTTGTACTTTGGCCCAACAGGTCGAAATATGTTTCCTTGCCGTATTCCTTTGTGCACTACAGTAATCAGTTTTATCTCGCCTATTTTAGTATGTACTACTTATAATTATTTTGAATAACTTAACTCTATTAATCGTATCAAAGACTTACTACATCTCGAAATCCAGACCAGTGATTCCGCTAACCTGCAACCGCTGAAAATTACTAAATTAATTTTTTGGTTATTAGTGATTGGTCTCCGCTTGAAAAGTTTTTTTAAGTACTTACATATATTAATTCAAACAAAATATTTAAGTTTATAAATTAAGTGTGAGAGGCGCTGAGCTTAAAACCCATGCATTACTCAAAACCCATAGTAGTAGCGAACTGAAGAACTTCAATCAGATGGTCTTTATTAGTACGGCAATTTATTTTTTTGAATCTTTTATTTCAATAACATAATATATAAGTAATTCATATTACTATAAACAAACAAGCAGTATTTTATAAATATATTATAATAAAAATACAAAGTCCCTTAATCGGGCGCTGAAGAAAATTTAATAAACTATATTTAAATCTTTCTTAGGGGATCATATAAATTACAACATTATTGCAGCAATGCATGGTAAATCAACGTTATTAGTATAAAAGGATATTTTTAAAAAACTTTGTATTGATAAGCTGAAGAAAACTTAATTCTAATGAAATAAAATATATTAAAAATAAGCTAGTGAACGATTCAATTACTAAGCCACAAATGTGCCTTAGTGTCAATACTTGCCCTAACGCATAAATCCTTTTGAGGAATGGTAGTTTCACATCCGAGGTCATTATCGGATACAAGACCGCTTAGGATAGATTAATCGTTAGCACGTCTGTAAAGTTGCTAGAAGATAGGGATACCATTATGATTCTGAATAATATTTTAACTATCGATATAACGAAAATCCTCGGGCAGCATGAATCCATTTTGTATTGATGAGATTATGAAGTTTTCGTTTGTGTAAAATGGTGCAATATTGAAATTATTGACTCAACATGACAAACCTTTTGAAATTTGGTTCCTTATCAGTTGAGTAATGAATTTGTCAGTTCTATTTATATCACATAATTTTTTATTATTTTTATTATTTTTATTTATTAATGAGTGTAATCTGAATTTACGGCAAATAGTTTCCAGTTCTTTTTTATATTGTAATTATACTTTCCGACAGTCATTCGGAAAAGAATAGTTTCACATTTGTTATATTTATTTTCATTTTCCAGTTAATGGCTAAACATTAAACCCGGGATCCAGATTCTATCGAATGCTTTTTCAAATTCAATAAGACAGGCTCATTCACATTGCCTTTTATTTAAATTCCATTTGATTTCCGATGTCAATATGTGCATGCCTATGTTTAAATCCGAATTGTTTATCAGTTACTAACTTTTTTTCTTCGTAAAAATATATTGGTCATTCATATACTATTAATATTGATGTTAACACAAATTTCAAATGATTTGCTAATATGTATTTGGAAGCAATCTAATTGCACGATTATTATAAGAAGCACTATTATTTTTGCCTTGAACTATAATCTTTATCATTTTCCACTCTAAAAAAAAGTAGGAATTGCTAAGCAAATTGTTAAATAGTGTACAATATTCTAAAATCAGTAATTCTGGAATGCTTTTCAATGCAATTTTAGAAATAGTGTCCACGCCAGAATAAAGTTTACTCTTTGGAAAAGATATGAAAGAAATGTAAGTACGTGAAAAATACGGGATTGAAAAACAGTCCTGTATTACTTAAAACAGGTTTGGGGACAGGCTGTCGAAATACAGAACAATTCACGACGGATGGTCACATTTAGAAATCTGAAATTGCATCCGAATCGGAAATAAATGCGCTAATATAATGAAATAATTAAGGTAATTTTAGTTTTTTCATATTTCGGATTTGTGGCAGTGCAACGACTTTTTTTTATAGCAAAATTGAGTATTTGACTCCTCTGAGAAAATTATATAAAAAATGTTTGTTTTTTATCGACAATCAGTATCGACTACAGGGTAAATCGCTATATCTGGAGTTATGAACCAAAATTTTTATAAGCCACTAGCAATATACCTACTAATAGATCACAATGTCTACAGTATAAAAATTTATAAGCCAATGACGTATTAAAAATGTACGACTACGCTTCCGCCTACAATATTGAAATACAAACTGAGAAAAAATAAAATGTGGTTAATAAAATAAATGGTTCTACAATAGGGACAGGTAGATTTTGACAGTTCATGGCGGCATGTTGTTTTATTTGTAGTCACTAAAGACAAATCACCATGGCAAGTTGCTGCATCGAGCAATACGGGCAAATGAAACTTTATTATGAAACTGGGTGTTCTCTTGTAGCACCGACTTAAGCAAAAAAATCACTTTTAGTGTCGAGGCCCATTTTTGGATGAACGGGTATGTCAACAAGCAAAACTGCCTTATTTGGGACGATATTAATTAACGTGAGGTCTACCAAGTTGCAATGCATCCGCAGTAAGTCACTGTTTGGTGTGTATTGTAGACCGGCGGCATCATCGGTCCATGCTTCGTCGAAAACAGAGAGCGCTACGGATCATTGATAACCAATTTTTTTTTGGGCCAAATTGAATGAAGTAGATGTGAATGACATGTGGTTCCAACAGTTCGACGCTACGTTCCATACAGCTCGTGCCAGAATGGACATTCTGTTCGAGCAATTTGAGGGCATGGTTATCTCATGCAGAGGCCACGTGAACTGGTTACCGACATCGCATGATTCAACCCCGTTAGATATTTTTTTTTTGTAGGGTTTCCTTAAGCCGCGGCGCACAGTGGCGCCTTTTGCGATTTCGCGTTGCTAAAATCATAACTTTTGAACGGGTAAAGATATTTGAGTACAGTTTTTTGATTTTGGTAGGTAATTTCTGTAGCTATGACATATATAAGATTCAGGTTTGAGGTTTAGCTATAAATGTTTTTAAAAAGAGGTGAAAGTCCAAATTTTGAAGTTTTTGGTTTTTAGTGGTATGAATTCATAAAAAAAAATTTTTTTTTATAAATTTTTTTTCGCTTTATTCAATTAATGAACTTTTAATAATTTAAAAATTTTTTAAATACTTTTTTAAAAAAAATTTTTTTAATTTTTACTAATTCATTCATAGGCATTTATTTTTTTATCTCTTAACATAATTTATAAACAGTCTTTCTCAAAGCCTAGAAAAGTTTCAAAAAAAAGGTTACAGTAATAAATTAGGTAATTTCTTTAAAAAATCAACAACAATCTACAATTCTATAAAAATATCATCATTATTTTGGATATCTAAGAAACTTAAAACAGTACTACAGAATTTATCAGTCAGTTCTTTTCGTGACCTAACGTGCCTAAGTGATGAAATCAAAGGGTCTGAAGATGCTGAAAGTATATTGAACAAGCCCTCATTCTGTCGAATACGTGAAATTTTACATGTATTGCTATATCTGTACTTCTTATAATCTTTGTTTTTAGACTCTCCTATTGGTAAGGCTTGATAATTGATAATTTGTCCACTATGAGCTAAGATCTTATGGACAGAGGGTGTCAGTAATTTTTGGCTGTATTTATGTTCTAATATGTCTGCAGTTTCCTTGGTATACTTTTCAAATTTTTCTACTTTAACGGGTTCTCTACAGGATAGTACGTTTAAAATAACTTGTAATCTTTTTATCACGTCCTCATCGACTCCCGTTATTTCTGTTTCTGGTTTCTCAAAAAATCGCCTTGCTGTGTTTCCGTCATTTGTGTTACCAAATCCTTGCTTAGGCGTATCTACTATAATACCCAGTTTTCTCGAAATTGATCTTGTATTATTTTTTTGAAATGTTTCCAGTGGCGACTGCTATTTTTCTCTTTTTCGTAAAATCCCCTCAGTTTTCAATTTGTTTTGCTGGTTTTCCTCTGGAGGCCTGTGATGTGCTAGGAATATCATCAAGTGATAGCTCAAAGTCCTTTTTAAGAAAGTCTGCATACTTTATATAAAAATTCGCTTTGGTTCTATTACATGACACCCAATATCTCTTTGTGTTGCAGTAAAAGTTTTTTAACTTTTGTGTATGCTCATCCTTAATATGTTTCGGGTATTTGTTTTTTACCGCAACCACAAATGAATCTCCATTTTCGCTGTTTGCAAATATTTCAAACAAATTTTCATAAGATATACTCATTTTCCTTGGAAACTTGCGTAGCTCAAACTTTAAATAGTGAGAAGAGACTGCATTATTGAGGCTTAAAATTTGACTTTTATACAAATATAGATACAAAATATTGTGTTACAAACCTCAAACATAATACTTGTTCAGCGAAAAAATTTAACTACCTAATAAGCTAAATTCCTTGTATGATATCTACCGTAATAAAACAGGTGTCTATAAAGTTGGCCTGCACTAGAGTTCACTGTTATCAGAAGTGCATCTACCTGTATTCTATACAAAAAATACAGCTTTATTCTATTTGACATTACTAGATATTTTTAAATTGCATTAAAAACTTAGATATAAATATCTGAGGCAAGTATTACTATTTCGCTATACAAAAGCGAATTTTCTTAAAAAGAGTGAAATGATTTGGAAAAAGTTACAAATCAAGCGGGGCAAAGCCCATATTATATGGACAGAAGTTTTCTAGGTACTCTTTACATATGCATCTATTTGCGTCAAATAGTTTTGGAAATAGGAAGAATAAACTAAGAAAGGGGCGTGGTAACGTCCATATTTACAATTTTTAATTTATTTTGAGTGATGTCTATATTCGCTGCAAACATTCTATCAAATTCAGATTAACAATTTACAAGTCAAAATATCATAGACTGAAAATCGTCATCACACAACAAATTCAGTTTTATGCATATCATGTCACATAAGTAGCTATAACTTCTAAATGGGCAAATTCATGCAGGTAAGACCTATACAATTTTTGTTGGCAGATATGTCAACTATAATCTCCCATTCACCAATCCTTGATTGACATTGATTTGTGGATTATAGGCCAAGGTAAATTTGAAAAACTATGCTAAAAACGACCTTTTTTAAAAAATTCATGAAAATTACTAACTAAAATTTTTTTTCTACATCTTGTGGAAATTATTTATTTTAAAATACCATAAATTCAGAGAGCATACTTCAAATTCTCATGTTTTTTCAAACTTTTGAAATTTTTCATTTTTAATATTGCGAAAAATGTAAAAAAATGCTATTTTAATGAACGATAAAAAGTTATCCAACTTTGAGCACCCATAAAAACCAAAATACTTGTCATAAATTAAAAAAGTTTTCGGTTTTAGAACCTTTAGTCAATTATCTGTCAAATAAAAATAAAAAAGTTTCGAAAATCAGAAATCGAAAATTTGATTTTAGCAATCACTTTTTGAAAAAGGAGCCACTGTGCGGCGGTCATTTGAACGATATCACATTCCACACATAATATCATCCTTAGTCCTTTCACGTAAACAAAAAATCTTTGATATCTAAAATCTCTTGAACATTTTTTCTTGTGTAATAACAGTCATAGTACTTAATCCGCAAAGCTTATGGCATTTTTTGTTCAACAATGCGATTCACAGTTTTGATGTTGAACCAACAAAATAAATTCGAAAGCTCAGTTTATTCGAAAATTTTCTGACATTCTGTCAAATGTTTTTTCTTTCAGAAGAACTTTGTGACTTCTGAGTAAGCTGTACTTACTCAGTTTACTAAGATACCATATTTTAACATTATTCTTTGGCATTATCTGGACTTAAAATTTTTATTTAAGCCAAAGATATTTTCAACAACTGAGTGAGCTCTTAAATTTTTCTAATGTGTTCACTTGAAACTCTCAGCTTTTTATGTACATAGAATTCTCTTCAATAATTCTATCATTCATTACATTGCCATTTCGTTCATAGAGACCCATTCAGAAGGGTTGAATTTGAGTACACATTTTTTTCTTCCCTATTATAGCTTTGGCTGTAAACCCTGTTTTCCTACGTATTTCTCGATAATAATTTGTGTCGTCATAAACATGGCTTTGTGTGCTTCTTTCGCATTTTTTTTTTTTTTGGCCATTTGTGCGTTCAATGTTGCAGCTAAAAACGAGATAAGCGTCCTTTTGTTAGCCCCTTTTTTGCGCTGATGGTGTTGAACTTCATTCATGCGCCATGTTAAAGCATAAAAAATCGTTTCGGATAAAGCGAATAATAATGGCTGCAGCAAAATATGTGCGGCCAATAAACGATTTAGCCCATTTTTATAAGTTTTTTTTTTTTCACAAAAAATGAAACACACATGAATAAAAAACTAAAATTCTGATACAGAATATGATTTTTTTACCAAAAAATATCTAATATTTTTAATGTGAGATACACGCGTACTTATCTTGAAGAGGCGTAATGTTTTAATGAATTAATTTTTGATAAACATACAATATATGTATTTATAAAATTTTTATTTAAATTAAATGCAAAAACAAAACACTCCAAATTAAACTGTGTGAAATTTAACACAAGATATGTTAAATTTTAAGCATCTTACTACATGGTAAAACGGAGTCACACTCACGGTTAGAAATCTTGGAATAAATTTTAATACAAGGGTAATATGACAACGATTTTTAATACAATTTTGATTAAATTTAATACTTTTCAATAGATTACAAAATTTTGTTATGAATTTTGTATTAAATTTTAATACATACGTATTACACATATTTGATTTTTAAACCATGCTGTATTATATTTTAATACTTCAATAGTGAACTTTCATTTTATGTTGTTGTCAATATATGTAAATAAACTTTTAGCCAACCAATAAATAACACTACGTTGGCTGATGTCGTTAGGCTGCGCATGCAACCATTGAATTAAAAGGGAACCAGGTTCGATTCCCATTCGAATTGAATTTTTTTTTTTAATCTTAATACAAACGAGTATTAAATTTTAATACAAATTTGTATTTAAAATGAACTTTAATACTTAGGCAGTATTAAATTTGAATACAATTCTGGTGTAAGCCCAAAAGTATTAAAATTTAGTCGAAAATTTCTAACCGTGCAGTAGTACTGAAATTTTTTCAAATTACTGAGTCAATTTTTCTAGAAATTTTTTTTTTCATAACAAGAACATTTTGCACATTTTAATTTGGAGTTCAATACTTAAAAATATGTTATGCAATTTTGATTCAAAGTATTAATTTTGGAGCAATTGTTTGCTGTACCCTTGTCACCAAAATTACTGATTTCAATTTCGATGGGATTGAATTTATCATGTTTGGTGTGGTTAAAGGTGGTATTTTCCAACACCTTTCTTAATTTTTAAACCGTCTTTTCCGATTGTTCCATTATTTAATCTTTTTTTTTGTAATTATGATCAACTAAAGTTTAGGAAACAGTTAAAAAAGGCTGATAAAGTCAAAAAGAAATGGAAAATATTAAATGAGAATGAAAAACTTGAAAAGAGTTTAAGAGGTTGACATATTTATGTTGCAAAAGTTGAAGTGTTGAAAAAGTCAAAAATATTAAAAAAGTCGAAAAAATTAAAAAGTTGAAAAATGCCCAATTTTTTCAATTCTGCCTTCAATTAATTATATCCGTGATCGGCCTCCACATACCAAATTTTACTACAATAGCTTGTATAATTTGCAAGAAATGCTGCTGGCCAGCACAATCTCCAGACCTTAACCCAATCAAAAATCTCTGGGGAATAGTCAATAAAAAGATCAAAAAGAAAATTTAGGAGAAGATAAGAAAAAACTATTCGGTGCTTTGACATATGCTTGGATTGCTTTAGAAAAAACGACAATAGACAACCTTATTGCTGTCATGCCAAGGAGATGACCAGCCGTCCTTAAAAACAGGGGATATTTTTAAATATTGTTGGCGTGTCACGCGCGTCATTGAATTTTGCTTGTATAGTGACTTAGCTTGTATTCATGACTACTTTCAGTAGAATCATGTCTAAAACTTTTATAAACATCGTTTTCGATTAATATTGAATAAAATTTTGTGATTGATAAAAAGATCCGCCTTCTTTTGGTATAATTCATGATATTTATAATCTGTATCTTTTCACCGAATTTCATTACAATGTCTTGCTTGGTTTGCAAGGTATGACGTTACATAAATTGGAGTTAAGGGCGGTTCTAAGCCCTAAAACTTAAAACAAAGCCATGTTCCCATGGGAACCAAATCGCCAAGTTTCTTCAAAACTGCTGCCGTTTTCGAAATGAAGTTTAGTCACATACACATAGATAAAATTTTAGCTATTTTAATAATAAGTACCTGGAGACCGACCACTGTTCGGTTTTTCGTTTTGAGGTTGAAAAAATCGAAAAAATATGGAATTTGTTGAAAAAAGTTGACTTTTCACTTTCACGCTTCAACTTCTCTTTACTTTTTTCTGTTCCATTTTTTTCAACAATTTTGCTTCGTTTTTAGTTTCGTCAAATTGTGGTCTGATGCAAAAGTGTTTATAAAAAGAGTGGATTGGGACCAAGAGTGAATAGAAATGAAAAGGATAATGCAAAATGGCTCGATTTCATTTAAATTGGACACTAAATCGACTGAGATATCGCAGCATTTATATAAAAGAGCGCAACCGATTGTACAGTTAGTACGAGGGGTAAAACCTATAAGCCACTTTGGTACAAAAACTTATCGCACCTTATTACGTTTAGCGGTTGGTGCTATTTTTTAAATTTTATTGCTGTAAGGATATTTTCCTTGTTCTTCGGCTTATCCCGGAGGTAATCACTCCATAAGTGACAACTCATCGAGGCGGTTCACCCCGAGTAACGTTGGGTCACTTAAAGTCACTTTGGTTCACGAACTTCGTAAACATCCAAAAAAAAAAAAATTCCACGCACCGCAAAACGTTATTAGGTGCGCAAAGTTTTTACACCAACGTGGCCAATAGGTGTTATAGAGCAATTCTACAAAAATCGCACGCAAACCGCAATATCACGATTTTCACTCATCTCGGTGACTCCAAGTAACCCAAAGTGACTCGTGGTGAACCACCTCGATGAGTAGTCACTTATGGAGTGATTACCTCCGGGATAATCCGAAGAACAAGGAAAATATCCTTACAGTAATAAAATCAAAAAATCGCACGCACCGCAAAACGTTATTAGGTGCGCAAAGTTTTTACACCAACGTGGCCAATAGGTGTTATAGAGCAATTCTACAAAAATCGCACGCAAACCGCAATATCGCGATTTTCACTCATCTCGGTGATTCCAAGTAACCCAAAGTGACTCGTGGTGAACCACCTCGATGAGTAGTCACTTATGGAGTGATTACCTCCGGGATAATCCGAAGTACAAGGAAAATATCCTTACAGTAATAAAATCAAAAAATCGCACGCACCGCAAGACATAATTAGATGCGCTAAGAGTTTGTACCAACGTGGCCCATAGGTGTTATAGACCAATTCTACAAAAATCGCACGCAAACCACAAAATCGCGACTTTCACTCACCTCGGTGACTCCAAGTGACACATAGTGACTCGGAGTGAACCGCCTCGATAAGTAGACACTTATGGAGTGACTATCTCCGGGATACTCCAAAGAACAAGGAAAATATACTTGCAGCAATAATTATCAAAAAATCGCACGCATCGCAAAACATAATTAGGTGCGATAAGAGTTTGCACCAACGTGGCTTATAGGTGTTATAGACCAATTCTACCAAAATCGCACGCAAACCACAAAATTGCGATTTTCACTCACCTCGGTGACTCCAAGTGACCCAAAGTGACTCGGAGTGAACCGCCTCGATAAGTAGTCACTTATGGAGTGACTACTTCCGGGATACTCCAAAGGACAAGGAAAATATCCTTACAGCAATAATATCCAAAAAATCGCACGCATCGCAAAACATAATTAGGTGCGATAAGAGTTTGCACCAACGTGGCCTATAGGTGTTATAGACCAATTCTACCAAAATCGCACGCAAACCACAAAATTGCGATTTCCACGCACCTCGGTGACTTCAAGTGACCCAAAGTGACTCGGAGTGAACCGCCTCGATAAGTAGTCACTTATGGAGTGACTACATCCGGGATACTCCAAAGGACAAGGAAAATATTCTTACAGTAATAATATCCAAAAAATCGCACGCATCGCAAAACATAATTAGGTGCGATAAGAGTTTGCACCAACGTGGCCTATAGGTGTTATAGACCACAAAATTGCGATTTTCACTCACCTCGGTGACTCCAAGTGACCCAAAGTGACTCGGAGTGAACCGCCTCGTTAAGTAGTCACTTATGGAGTGACTACTTCCGGGATACTCCAAAGGACAAGGAAAATATCCTTACAGCAACAAATTCCGCAAATCGCTCAGGACGCACTAAGTGGTCAAATATTAAAAATGACCACTACAATATTAACACTACACCACTGTAATTATAAGTCTATTGGAACAAAAATTTTTTTTTTATTTTTCGTGCTTTCTCTATCGATTGGAACAAAAAATTTAAAAAAATTACTCCCATAGTACACTAAATAACATTTAACGTTTTTCGTACGTATGGGAGGTGCCACGCCCACTTACGCAATCCCGTTGAAATCCATATAATTTCAAAGCTTATAGTAATCGACACCTCTACACCAAATTTAAAGAAAATACCTCCCATAGTGCACTAAATACAACATTCAACGATTTTCGTATATATGGGACGTGCCACGCCTACTAACGAAATCTCGTCGAACTCCATTTAACTTAAAAATTTTTGGTAACCGACATCTCTGTACCAAATTTTAACGAGATTACTCCCATAGTGCACTTAATATAACATTTAACGGTTTTTGTTTGTATGGGAGGTGCCACGCCCACTGAAGCAATCCCGTCGAAATGCATTTAATTTCAAAGCTTATAGTAACCGACAACTCCTCACCAAATTTTAAGAAGATTACTCTCATAGTACAATAAATATAACATTTAACCTGTTTTGCTTGTATGGGAGGTGCCACGCCCACTGGTACTATTACACCCATTTTTCGTCTTGAGGTACCTTATAGCAAGTATATCCACCATATGAAATTTCAGAACGATTGTGTTGTTAATTCTCTTATTATAATGTTTATAAATATTGTGGGCTGTGCCACGCCCTTAAACGAATTTTGCCAGTATAGTGACATAGCATGTTATGATGACTGCTTTTAGTGGTATTATCTATAAAATTTTTATGAAAATCCTCAGTGCCGTTTTTGAGTAATATTGAATCAAAATTTTCAATTATTGAAAAGTGCCACGCCCACTTTTCCGATTCCACCCACTTTTGGCAAAATTTAAGACATTTATGATCTGCATCTGTGTACCAAATTTCATCACAACATCTTGAATAGTTTTCGAGATATGACGTTATGAAAATAAAAGTTTACGGCTGTGCCACGCCCCTCCAGGAGCCTTCGATAAGTTAAAACCCAGCCCAATCCTAATTTTGTTCACATATGTACCTAACCCCCAAGTTTCATCAAAATCGCTGCACCCGTTTTGGAAATAAAGTCTGAAAATATATATATATATATACATACAATTTTAGCTCGTTTAATAATAGTAGATAGATAGAACCTGTTTTTTTTCCAATAATCATTAATTTTTGTGTACGCTGCATACTTAGTTTTGTGATTGACTGTATATGTATTACTGTAAAAGCTGAGGGGAAAAATCCGACGACTTTGAATTTATTCTATAAACGTTGTTATCATTTCCGTTCATACTAAAAGATGTTACTTCCGTATAAGGATTAGTAATTCTCGATTAGTAATTCGAGCGATTTTTAGTAAAGCGGTGTTAAGCGCTTGCATCTAAGGGCATACTACATACAATCTAAAATATATGTATGTACATATGTGAAGTTTCTATTTTAGCTTTAACGCTTATTCACGGCAAATAAAAGCTTGTTAAAGTATTTGAAAACTCTTATCTCTTTGGGCTGTTTTTTTTAAATTGTGTACAAAAAAATAAATAGAAAAAAATTCTATCACAAAACACACAAAAAATATCAATTTGTTTGAGGTTACTACCAAACTCTCATAACATTTATTTCTTGTTATATTTTCAAATTGTGTAAATTTGAAGTTTTTACACTTTGTGAAAATAATTTCTTTTTATTTTTTTGAGCAATGTTCGGTTTTGCACAAAATTTATTTTACAAATCCTTTTTTTGTTATTTTTCGATAAATTTTATCCTTTGGTAAACTATGGTTGCTCCTGTTAAAGCCAATTACATAGGCAAAAACAAGAATGGTAACAAAAAAAAAAAACATTTATATTTTTTGTAGAGTACTTTTTTGTAAGGTTAATCGCGGTTATTCGTAGGTGAAGTGGGAATGTGTTCGACTTTTGTCTATTGGTGAAAATTTAACACAATTGAATTTTTAACGTTTAAAAACTGATGACAAAAGTGTTGATAAAACATAATTTTTTATATGAGAACAATAATTGTTAAATTATTATTAAATAATGTGTAAAATGAGTACTATAAAAAAATGTAAAACTAAAATCAATACAGAAAAAAGTTTTTAAAAATTTTAGAAGATATACTATGGATACTAGGGTGTTTATTTTGTAAATTTTATAGCTTGACTGTATTTTTTTTGATTATGTTTTAGCATGGGGCTTAAAAATAATTGTCACAAAATTTGAGCTTCCTAGCTCAATCCAGTAAACGGCGCGTACTGAGTTTGTGTCCGATTTCATTGAAATTTTACGAAAGAACCGATTTACTAAAACGTAGCAATAGTCTGCCTTAATTGCAAAGATATAGCGTTTTAGGTATTTCAGTTGGATGGGAGGTGCCACCCACTGTTGTCAAACCACATCCAAATTTTTCATGTGGCCGAAAATGCAGGACAAAAAACACCCGAACGACGTTTCTGTTTTTAATTTGCGGTATATACTATAATCCTACATTATAGAATTGGGTTTGAAGAAAACTCTCCAAAAATTTCAGATCGTTCAGTTCAGTAAATTTTTTACATGTCGCCGATCAGAGTTAAACATAGATCGCCCTGCGCCATGCCACTGTTTGAATATGCTCATTTTAACCAACTGAGATACTTTCATTATTTTTTCGAGAGACTAAAACTTTATTACTTTTCTTTCAAAATTAAAAATTAAATTTATATTTCATATACATACATACATAGTTTCCAATTGATAATTCAAACAATTGTAATTACACAAATGCCCAGAGTTTCATATCTCAAGCATACATTTTTTTTTAATTAAAAAGAGTTCCATAGAATAATTTTTTAGGCTAACATGTTTCTTGACGCAGGTTAGACAAAAATATAAAAATCCTAATATTTGACTCTAATTTTACCAAAACATCTAATCTTGTTAAGATGATCAAGCCTTCAAAGATTTTTACTTGATCTACATTTTTAAGGCAAAAAAAAATTTCAATCTCACCTTCACCTGGTCTGCTTGGCCTGTATTGTTCTAAATTTGGCTAAGCTGTTCAGGGCTGCATAGGTTTTTCATGATTTTTCATGATTTTCCATAATAGGGCATAAATGAGGCCAGTCAGCTCCGGTCCTTACCAGAACCGTCCAGGTCCGCTAATGATTTATCTAAACTGATCAGGACTGGACGAAATTGTATAAAACTTTCTTTGATAGCGTTGCAATACGGCTAATCTTTCCTATACCTGATCCGGAATTCCTTAATAGGTTTTTACCTATAAGGTACTGATAAAATTCACATATGGGCAGATACGGAGCCAGGGTCGCGTCTGTCTCATACACTGAACCAAATTTCGTACATTAATACTGAAAAGTACATATATTAAATATATTCTCTGTACATTGACATAGAAGTATATGTATTAGGGTGTGTCATTTCAAAGTTTTAGAGATGGATTTTATTTTTTTTGCCTATATTTTAGCTTGATGAAAAAAAATAGTTGTTGCAATATTTGAGCTTCCTATCACAACCCTGTAAACGGCGAGGACAGAGTTTATGTTCGATTTCGTTGAAATTTTACGAAAAAAGCGACTTGCTAATACGTAGAAAAAGTCGGCCTTAGGTGCGAAGATATAGGGTTTTAGGTATTTTATTTGTATGGGAGATGCCACCCACTGTTTTCAAACTACATTCACATTTTTCATCTAGCAGAAAATGCGGACAAAATACGCTTAAAATTTAATATATGGAAGTATTTAGTTTGTACTTAGCCACTCGAAGAATGTGGGCGTGGTTTGAAAACAGGGTGGGACACTTCCCTTACAAATAAAGCACCTAAAGCGCTATATCTTGGTACTTATGGCAGCTACAGCTTCGAAATTCGGTACTTGTATCTATACTGTCTTCGCTTATCATCCTGCAAACGTGAGTGGGATTTAATTTAGGGGCGTGGTAGCTCTAATATAACAAAATCACTTAAAACGCTCTAATATAACAAAATCGCTTAAACGCTATCTCGGAACATATGGAAGCTATTAGCTTTAAATTTGGTATTGAGATGTAAATTGCTCACTTTCAGCCACTCGAAAAATGTGGGCGTGGTTTGAAATCATGGTGCGACACCTCCCATACAACTAAAATACTTAAAACGCTGTATCTTGGCACTTATGGTAATTTTTTTTACGTTTTAGTAAAAAGTTGTCAATTAAATTGGAAACAAACTGAATGCGCCAGTCACAGGTATGATCTAGAAAGCTGAAATTTTGGGAGTGTTCTCTTCGCATTTAATGCTAAAACATAGGCTAAAATGCCCACAACTTAAAAAAAAACTCCCCTTTGGGCAGGAGCGTCACTTCACCAAAAACTTGGGGGGGGGGCGAGAATTATTATTCCACCACTATAAGATGGTTTTACTGAATTGTTGTATTGAATAATACCTAGGATCAGATCCTTGGGGGGGCCAATGCCCTCCCCAGCCCTACCGAATTGACGCCACTGCCTTTGGGGGGTGTATTTTGTCCGCATTTTCAGGTAGATGAAAAATGTGGGTGGCATGACAACAGTGGGTGGCATCTCCCATACAAATAAAATACCTAAAACCCTATATCTTCGCACCTAAGGCCGACTTTTTCTACGTTTTAGCAAGTCGCTATTTTCCTTAAATTTTAACGAAATCGGACATAAACTCTGTCCGCGCCGTTTACAGGTTTGTGTTAGGAAGCTCAAATATTGCGACAACTATTTTTATTCCTCAAGCTAAAATATCGGCAAAAAAAAAAAATAAAATCCATCTCCAAAACTTTGAAATGACACACCCTATTATGTATATGTACATTTGGTCGATGTAATACTGAATTAATTTTGTCTGTGATACATTGTTTTTATGTTTTTGTACATAAATAATATGTACTTTTACACTGGCTGTATTTTAGTGTAAATACATGCACCGAATGTAAGTAGTTTTACTTTGGAAATGTGTACGTTTTTCGTTCTGTGTAGGAAATCCTACTCGATAGACTCAAATGAATGTTATTTGGGTTGCTTTAACTTTACGAAAAATTATGATAAATCAATTTGGCAACGCAAACGTTTAAGCGAACGACTTACAAAGTGCCAATTTATTTCCGAATCGCATCGGCCTTTTCTTTTGATTTTCGATCGTAGAGAGAATTAGAAAAAATTCAATTTTCTTTTTTTCATAAAAAATAAAAATTCCGTTTTACTAAAACTCAAGGTTCTATCACTCGGAAAAAGCACAATTTTAATGTTATTCCAGTGCAAATGCGTCTCAAATACTGGTCATAGAGTTTTGGATATATGTTCAGTGGGTACAATACGCCGCACAATGGCAAACTTTTCGGAAAAGCGGCACAAAAATCAATTTTGGTGTGTGTTTGTTTGACAAATTTGATACTTGCATCGAATAAAGAAATGATAAATTTAAAATTTCGACCCATTCGGATAAGTAGTTTAGTTTTTACAGTTAGTCAAAGTTGAGACATTTTTGAAGTTGTAAAAAATTAAATTTTTGGGATAAAAATTAGAGATGAAACGGACATCCGGAAACTATTCAGTATCCGGCGGCCTAAATACTATCCGGCCGAATACCGAATAACTAGCGCCTATCCGGCCGAATACTGAAATTAAAAAAAAAAAATTTTTAGGCAAATAATTGCTTTATTTAGTTAAGAAATATAATGAGTAATCACAAGATAATTCTACAACTTAGAAAATGAAAAAGTACTTATAGAGCACTAAGGGTAAATTATGGTGAATGAATATTATCTGCATTAAGAGGTAGCAATCGGTTTCGCTTGTCTTCGTAAATAACGGCAGCTTCAGAAAAAGTTTTTCGCTGTACACACTGCTGCAAGGTGCTGAAAGATAAATTTCGGTGAATTTTGTCAAATTCGGGTATTGTTTAACATTAGCTGCCCACCAAGAATAAATAGCTAAGCACAGTTGGGACGTGCAATATCGTCCAGATTTTTCCTATACATTTGTAGTGAGCACAAAATTGACACTAGAAAATTTATCGCAGAACAAATTCTATTTGTTGGTGCGATTTGACGCAGAAAATAAATCGCACGTCCCAGTTGTGTTTTTGGCTTAAGGGTCACAATTGCGATCAATTCGCA
The DNA here is from genome assembly GCA_963662105.1 of Meiosimyza platycephala. Taxonomy (NCBI): domain Eukaryota; kingdom Metazoa; phylum Arthropoda; class Insecta; order Diptera; family Lauxaniidae; genus Meiosimyza; species Meiosimyza platycephala. The sequence continues at coordinate 62,190,063 of OY759211.1, read as the reverse complement.
CTGACTTAAGATAAAAATCAACGCTTATCAACGAAAAGACCTGAATTGGACCGAGTCCACCTGATCGTTCGCGCCCCGCCTAAGCAAGCGGGTTTCGTGCGATGCAAAAAACGGCAAAGTTCCGCCGGATATTCGGTTACCGAAGTTGCCGAATATCCGGTATCCGGCTAAGTTGCTATCCGTTTCATCTCTAATAAAAATTTCATGTTTGAGCTGAAAAATACAACGAATGCTGAAAGAAAAATGAATATTTTTTTTAAAAAAGCATTATTGGTCTTAATTAAACAAAAAAAAAATTAGTGCGCCAATTGCCTTTTTTTTTTTTTTTTGAAACACTGTTTTTATCAAAGTTTTTGAGCTTTCAGTTGAGTTTAAAAACAAACTTCACAAAACTTCAAGCTGAACTTTCACACAAATCATCATTGGCTATTCTTTAACATGTTCTCAAAAGAAACTAGGCACTGGAGTTTGCTTGTTTGGGTGCTAGAGCTATTTTTATCGACAAATCTGTGGATATAGCACCCTAAGTCCATAAGCATACACCGAAAAAAAAACTTACTCCGTTTAAGGAAAAATGCCTAAATGTAAGGAAAAAATGTCCTTCAATACGAGCTAAAGCCATGGGTTCCTCAAAATAAGTAAGTTGGATTCCTTAGTACAAGTAAATGTTGCTGCTTTGAAATAAGGAAAAGTTTACTCAATGTGAGGACAAGGTTATAAAACTGAGGAAAATTTTACTTTTTCTAAGGATGAAGGTATCCTTAAATGAAAGAAATTTACTTAAAATAAATTCGTTGATTTCAAAAAAAAATTTGTTAATTTTCTATTTACTCTATTTTCTTATTTGTTGGTTACTTATTGTCAGTCATTCTTATTTTAATTGTAATACGTTTTTAAAACTTCAAAGAAGAACTTAAATTTTTTTTTATCTGTCACCCGATCAGAGAATTGAATCTGTGTTCTGCGCCATGCCACTGCTCAAAGATGCCCATCTTACCCAACTCAGCCACCGACAGCATTATTAAGACATACTAAAATGATGTTGTTAAACTGCGCATGTAACAACCATTGTCTGATCAGGAAAGCTTCGGTTCAAATCCCGGCGACGACATAATTTTTTTTTTTTAATTTTTTTTATTTTTTTATTTAAAAAACAAGTAGAGAACTATAATTATATAGGCAAAAACAGAATACTTACGAGAAGAATAGATATTAATTTCAGCGAATAAAGCAGCGAGTGTTGCCACTCATTTATTAAGGAAAATTTTCCTACGTTATAGTAAATTTTTTGAAGAAACTAACTAAAACTGAGTACGATTTTCCTTAAACAAAAAATTCCATTAGATTGAGGAAGTTTTTACTCAAATGAGGAACAAGTTGTCCTCAAAAATTCTTCCCAAAGAAAAATTTACTATTTCAGAGGAAAGTTTTACTAAAACCACAAACTCTATATTTGAGGAAGAGCTTTGACTTGCTTTAATGAAACATGAACTCATTTCAAAGGACTCAATTACTAAATGAGACGATATTTTCATCAATATGAGGAAAAATAACTTAGATTAAGGAAAATTTTTACACTAAATCGGAGGAAGGCAGTTCTTCAAATTTAGTACGGTCTTTTTTTTCGGTGTATTATAAATATAAAATCTTAAACCTTTAACTAGAAAATATTTAATTTGGTGTGCAATGCCTATTTGATTTGTCATATTTCATAATTAAAAACGTTTAAATTAAACTACAGCCCCGCCTACTTTTTTAATAATGGGCGCACCTCTTTGTTATATGCAAAAACTACCTCTTATAGTTTTTGAATCTATTACCCAACTAGAATTTTTCTTAGGCATGCCTAAATATACATTCGACCCTAACTGGGATATAAAGAGGTTAGCCTAAATTAGGAATTTTTGGCAGCAAACTAATTAGGCAATCCTAAGGAATTTCTAAATTAGGTTTACCTGTCCACTGCCTGATTAGGCCTTACTACGGCTAGTAAAAGGCATGCCTCTGTTGGCTTTTGCCTAACCAGAATGCTAGGGCTTTGTACAAAAACCCAACGACAATCCTATTTAGGAAAATTTGGGGCACACCGTTACAATCCACACTTGGTCCTAACGTTCTGGCTAGGCAAAACCAATGGGGACCTAATTTACGCCTAACGATATATTCTAGTCAGGTTATTTGAACCAAATTTAGCATTGTAGTAGCTATAAAAATTCCCTATCATATAAAATAAAAATTATCAAAAAATCTTTAATCGTTCAGAAGTTATGATTTTTGGAATGAAAAAAGTCAAATTTTGCCACTGTGCGCTGGTTGCCAATATTTATGAAGTTGGTTAGTTAAGTTTTATTAAATTCGTAATTATTTGATAAAAAAAAAACATTTCGCGCTCTTTATACCACCCTATGTGCTTTCAGCTTTGGGTGAAACATGAAAAATGTCCACTCTAATAATGAGAATTTCTAAAAAAAGAACTAATACCTATAGTGTTAAGTTGTTCGAGAAGTAAAAATAAAAACATGTCATTTAGAATTACTTTTTTATGCTTATGCCTATAAAAATTTTATTTATTTCTCATGATTTATATGTTTACAAGACGTCATATGAGTCAGATTATATTAATAGTATTGACAAATTTTAGGCGCCAGGTGTGATTTTTTTTTGACTTCGTATGTAAAATGCATAAAAATTTTTATTAATTGGCTCTAATAAAGATTATTGAGTAATACTATACGCTCATAAATTATCTCGCGACAGAGAACGAAAGATAACACCTCATTTTTTATGAATATGTGATTAATACTTTGATATTATTAGAGCGAAAATATTACATTTAAATTAGGAACTGAGAGAGGAAAAAACGTACGTATGCTCATTTACATTTTCACGCTTCCCTTCAGACTAAAACGGGTCAATAAGGCGATGGCACCATGTAAATAAAAAAAAGGTTTTTTTCTGGAAGGAATAGAGTTTCTGGAATATTGACATGATGGAAAATTTATTTCTGCAAATTTGGTTATATCAGCTTCAAATCAATATAATATTCTGGTTGTTCGATCAACATAATCGTTATGACCAAGCTTCGTCACTAAACAAAATTGCCGCAGTTGGATTGTAGAGTTATGAGAGTTTTTGTGGAAAGGCCATTGTGGCATTTAGTCGGTCAACTATTAAGTTGTATGTATGTGCACGCCCTCAGATTCAAAGCTAAGCTGTGTGAAAGCTGGGCTACATCTATATATTATATTATAATTTCATAATAATCTAATTAAGTTACAAATAAATAATTCAATAATCGCAGGGTCAGAAGAGGTTTTATTGAGAACTTCTACTTGGAGTTTGGAGGCTTCCTGGAACGAAGGCCTTAAGGGCCTAGTTTCGGAAATGGGCTTTTAAAAATAATTTAAAATAATAAGCTTTTGGTACACACAAGTATGAGGTCTGTGCCTTAGTTTTCGGAGTGTAAGGATTTATCTACATTTTTTACGAACTTTTTTTTAAAAAAAAATTTACTATACTTATATTTAGCTTATAATTTAATTATCATATAAGAAAAGCTCATATTACATTGAATCAATTGATCAATTGTTCTTAATTTTGCTTCATTAGCTATATTTATTCAATAAATTAACTTGAAAATTGAAGATTTGTCTGCAACAGCAATATCAAGACTTTTGTCTGCAATGTTACTGTGGAAACAGTGATTTATTATGACTGGTATGATAAACTAAAAAATTTTGGCTCTTCTCTGAAAAACGCGACGCATAAAAATAATTTAATAAAAAATCACGCGAACAAAAAGAAAATCGAGAATGTTCGAGTTTAATCAAAATCGACTACATTCGAGGACCTGACAGGCGCCTAAGGACGTTTAGCCAAATTAAGTCATGTCCTCGAATTAAAGGACATATGGTAAGCTTCGCTAAATACGAATCTGATGTCAGTTTTTTATGCCATCCTCTAAATAGTTAAATATGGTATATAAAATGCTTGTGTCACGGTGTTTGTCCGAGGTAAACTCTGGAACTATACAGCCAATTTGTATGAAATTTGGCTTATGTCTGTAATACGATGTAAATACGATTTTTTTCCAATCAGCCTCACTTTTAACTTCTGCTAATTTGTAATTTGTCTAATTATATTGTGAACTTACAGATAACAGATTTGCAGAACTATATCTTATATGTTAATTTTCAACTTATACCTAACCACTTTATCGCACTTCTGGGAATATTTTTTTGTCATTTGTATACTCAAAAGCTAATACTATACCAATTTTCAGAACTATATCTGGTCATTTTTTTTTTAAGAAAATTTCACACGTTTGACCGTCCACCCACGCTCTCCGCCTCCAATGAGACTTCTGCAAAGTGGACGCTAGTCTTGACGATATCATTGGGAACTTATAAAACAAAAATCACGACTATAGTCGATCAGTGCAGTTTTATATAGCCAGCTCTCCGTCTATTAGTCCAATCCTAATTTCGTTTATGTACATGTGCATCAAATCACCAATTTTCATCAAAATCGATGAAACTTTTTTCGAAATAGGCTTGGCCTTGTATACATAGAGTATGGGCGGTAGGCGTAACCGTGAACTGATTTCGCATATTTTTATATACTAGCAGCTTTTAATTAGCTTGATTGGTTTTCCCGTAAACGTGATTTCAACAGACAGACAGAAAAATGGATATGGCTATATCGACTCAGGTGGTGACGCTGATCGAGAATATACATATATATTTTTCTGTACATACCACGCCCCCTTCTACGCATTACAAACGGAATGACAAAGTGAATATATCCTCTATGTAGGGTATAACAAAACGGCCCTTGTCCGAAATTCAGCACTTACGGTGTTTTCTATAGGGTAGAGACAAATGTAGTGTAAAACATTTAGTCTGCTTTCCCAGTCAATATTTTTAATTTTCTAATTGACTGCAAATAAAAACTAAACGCAGACATTTACTTACATAAAAAAAAAACACTTTAAAAAACACTTGCATTGTGTTTGGCAATGCACATTTGTGTTATCCCTTCCAAATGTCGACATTTTTTAGCAAAGGCTAAAATTGCATGTGTGTCGGACGTTTTGTTGTATTATATGTATTGAAATAGTCATAGTAAATACGCCGTTGTACGCCGATATTTATTTTAGTTCAATAAAGTTTATTGCTGCTGGAGAAAACTTAAACCGTATACATACAACAAAATTTCTTGATACTACAAACAAATTATTTTTGGCTGCTTTATTTAGTCGATGTGCTACTACTGCATTTACCTGAATATCATTACATTAATAAATTTGTTTTTGTCAATGATTTATAAATACTTGGATTACAAGTATCTTTGACGTTCTGAGGTGAAGTCATCCGAAATAAAATTCTATGCAATGAAAATCGAAATGAATTTCGGTAACTTTATTTTACTGCCATAAAATGAATTGCATTTGAAATGTTCCATATATGTATGTACCTTCTTAGTATTATAACATTTATGCAGGACAACAAGAACTCTTTTTGCGGCAACTGTAAAAAGTGTAAATCCACAAATTGCTCTGAGCCGGAAGAGTTTAATAAACGAAGACAGAAACTTATCGGCGTGATTTATGTGAATGTTTTACAAATTTGAGTTTCAGTGCAAATAAGTTTTCAGACGATGCAGCAAATAAATGTGAATTTAAAATAATCGTAGTTATTGTAAGGAATATGTGTGTATATATGTAGTTATTAGGTTGGCCAATAGGTTGCTTGGTCTTTTTTTGTGTTTTTAAACAAAAATTTTGTGCTTCTTAGATAATTTTGTGAATTACGCCTATAATTGGTTTAAGTAAAGTAATACATATTAAGCTTAATTTTGGAGTTTATGAGAAGCTAAGCATTTTGTAACAGCTTAAAATAACTTTTTTGATCATTGTTCCTCTCACATTGAACTGGTAACAACGATTCACTGAATAAGGAAAACCTATTTTGATATACTTTTGGCCCTAACTGGGAAATAATTAGGTTAGCCTTAATTAGGAATGTGTACTAGCAGCCTAATTAGGCAATTCTACGGAATTTTTAAATTAAGTTTACCTATCAACTGCCTGATTAGGCCCTACTTCGGGTAGTAAAAGGTAATAATCTGAGGAATGCCTGAATTTGGTAAATCTGTGGAATCAGTAATGTGGTAGTCGTGTCTAAGCTCGAAATTACTCCTGAATTGTAAGAAATAACCGCAGAGAAAACTAACATTACACAAGGTAACATCACGACAATTTTTCTCAAGGATTTTTGCGTATTCTCCTTTTTGACATCTTTTCTAGTGCAAGAGTATAGAGACATACCAATTCTTTTGCTTTTGAAATTGAAATTATTGAAATTTGAGCACATAAAATGGGCGCATTTAGTAGCAGTCGAAGAAGCTGAGCCACGTTGAACCTCGCCTACAAGTATCCAACAAGATCGGCAAACTTCTTTGGTAGTCATTTTACAAATGGTGGCAAACGATTTGATATTACACAACCAGAAGCTTATTTTTTAAATTAATAAATTAATTAAATTTTCTGGGTAACCAACCTGCTTCTTTTCCGTATCCACCACCGCAAGCGGTGAACATACGCACGTGCTATGCATTGGTGGAGTAAGTAGTACTAAAGACAACGTGAAACAGAACATATTGCTCATTGCCCTTATAATATCGAAATTACATATGACTCGGTCCAAGTGGTGCGACTTTAGTGCCGCGCGATAGTTTAATCTCTGAGACTTACCACTATGAAAAGGGCATCAATCAGTACTTCTCACAACTTACATACATTTTTTTTTAATGCACAACTCATACCTGAAGATGACCTTATTTATAATTCAACTAAAGAACAATATCCGGTCGCCATTCATTGCGTTATAGAGGAATGTCTTCAAGCACACACAACCATTTGTGTTCTAGATTACCACTCGGACTACAGATATGACTGCGAGCACTGAAACAAAAAATAATTGGCGATGAGTTGAGTTATTGTAATATTCGATTTACTACAGTTAAATTGTTGTATTTTTTTCTCATATACATATGTAGATATTTAGAATCAAGTGCGGAAGCTATTAGAAAAGGTTTTGCCCAACCAGAATTTTAGAGCCTTGTGCAAAAGCCTCATATTTATAAAAATTCGGAGCAAACCGTTGCAATCCAAATTAGGTTGTAGTTGGAGTTCCACACTTGGACCTAACGTTCTGGCTAGGCAAAACCAATTGGAAACTAATTTAGATAAAATAGGAAATAAACACAAAAAGTGTTAGCGTTACATGTGTTACATTTGCGCCATTTGACTACAGGATATATTGACTTTCACTTCCGGTTCTTTCAAACACGCCAGTAAAGATGTTCGCAATTCAAATTCCCAGTACATTTTTGTAGCAAGCTTTCAAATTGTGTCACATATTATGGATTAAAACAGAGATGCGCACAAAAAATTTTTCGCGAGCTGGTTACAACAACATCAATTCTGGTAAAAAAGTTCAAAAATATTTTGGAAAAAAATTCGTAGTATCTATTGAAAAATATTTTGCGAAAAGCTAATTGCGGTAAGCTAATTGCATGGAAACAAAAACAAAAATCTCAATTTCAAGGAGCAAATGAATTGAAAACAAAATCACACAAACAATAAAGTGCGTTGGAGACAAAACTACAAAAACAAAAACCATGCAACGACAGCGTACCGACATTATTTAACTTGAGAAACGGCACGAGCTGAACGAGTCGATGAGTTGAAGAAAAAATTACACGAACAAAATGCATGCGGTGTTTGCGGAACAAAATGATTTAGCTCAAATAATGGAGTGAGCTCAATATTTTTAGTTATTGCTGTAAGAGCTAGAAGAGCCAAACGAGGTATGAGCTGCGCATCCTTGGATTAAAGTGTGTGCAAAAGTTAAGCTTATTATAAATTTTTAAATTTTTTTTTTTTTTCTTACAATTACCAAATTTCATTTACGACTTGTCCAGTGCTTTGAATTGTATTTCTGAAATAGAGTAAATTATTGCTACATCATCATTTGTTTTTTTTTTTCTTCTCGGAACGTATTTTCATACTTTTGTTTTTTAATACTGAAATGAAGTCCTTATTGCTTTTTAATAGTGCTAAAAACCATATACTAAGAACTTGATTGTATACCACATGAATTAATAATTAAATCCGATAAAATCAACATTTTCTAAATTAAAATATTCGTTATGCACTTGAATGCCATTATGCCAGTGACACCTATGGCACGTTGATACACCTACATACACATAATGATATCAAGGAGCGAAATGCACTATGGCTTTCATTCAAACAAACAAATGACACCGAGCACGTTTCTTCAAACCATGCACAAACATTTTGACTGCACTTTTATCCTGATATATTCCTTATCCTGTAGCTGACATGTAGGAGGGTCACTTTCCTATTCATTTTCTTCCTAGTTAACTGTTGGCATCAAGGTACACGAGTGTTGACATTTAACATATGCGCTCCCTCCAAATAGCGCTTAGTGCGACCAGAACACATTTGTTTAATTCCTTTTATACTCTTTCTTTGTTTGTAATTACCATGTTCTGTTCTTTTTTTTCATTGTTGTTGTTGACTTTGTGGGTTTCGTTGTGAAATTAAAAAGGATATTCTTGTTTGTTTTGTCTATTTGGCAGGATAATTGTGACACAATATGTACTAAATAAGCAAAAACCAAATAAAAATGCTTTAATGACCAGGTTCTGCTTCGAAATGATAAATATTCCGGTATTAGTGAAAATACCAGCCAAATAATAGAGTTGTCATCGTTGATGCAGACATTGTAATAATCACTATCGTACGAGTAGGTATGTACATATGTACGTAGGTTTGAACATTTACGACAATAAATGCGGCATTTTCAGTTCCTATTCAAAGATAACATCGTTGTGCAGGTCAAATAATATACATAGTATGTACATATTCTCAAAATATTAATGTCAATGATATTTAAATAAGTGCCACTGCTACCAACAGGATAAGACTAAAGACAATATTTTAATATGTCTCTGATATTTAAAAATATTTCAAGCAATGTTCATGCCGTGGAAAGTGTTAAAATTTTAAATATCATGGAAATTGACATTGACATCTCAAAATTATGACTTACGGAGTAATTCTGCGGTCTGATTAAAACAAAAAAAAATAAGAAAATAAAATGTAGACTTAGAGGCGAATTTACATCTGCCAAAGTTTAGTCTATGGAACAGAGACATAAAAACTTTTTACACACAGATCAAGCGATGTTGGTCCGAAAGATTTTTGTGTGTGCTGTTATTAGGCATATTTGGAGAAATCTCACACTAACAGAAAGTCCTATGACTATAACCTCACTTTTAAAAATCTTACCTCTTAACTTTTCTAATAAAATAAAATTGTAAATGTAAAAATATTTTCTATGCATATTCTCATCTTATTTAGGTACAATGCAGGCCCGGATTTAGAAATCTGCCGCCCATAGGCAGCTGCAAAAATTGACGTCCCCCCCCCTTCTCAAAACTTTATCACTGGTGAAATAATTTTGTACGAAAAGTTTTTCAATCAATAAAATGCACCCTCTATTGATTTCCAACTAAGTACATAGGTTTCAAAAGCACAATACAATATTGTTGGTATTTTTAAGATTTAATGATTTCTGAAATTCAATTCCCACGAATAAAAAAAAATTTCAAAGTTTCTGCCAATATTTGCCGCCCTAGGCACGTGCCTACTCTGTCTGAATGGTAAATCCGGGTCTGGTACAATGTGTCCATTATTGATATCAAATATGATACGAAATTACAGTTGCTCCTGCGTCACGTTGAATCATAATTATATGTGTGTTAAGTAATTGTTATATGACTACAGGCAGTATGCCCTCAAAAGCGCTCAAGCCGTATCTCAGTGGAAGTGAGTTTCGAGAAAATTGAAGTTTTGCTTATGATGTATCCTTCAAATACCTGTAATATAGACCTGTGAGATAGAGAAAATTCTCTTAGGAGGTTTGAACTAAGATACCGGCATTTGGCGTAGTTCATTAGATGCTTAATTTCTTAAGCTATTCGATGCCATAAGAATCACGAATATGAATTTTTTTGAGATACGACTTTCGCGCTTCTGAGCGCCGTATAGCTTTAATGAAAATAATGGCAAATTAATAACATTCATTGATAATAAATTCTCCACTGTTTTTTAGATAAAACTACAAAATCGGTTACATTCGAATAAAAATATGTTCAAAACTTGCGAAAAGGGTTCGTCGCAGGTATAGGCAAGTATATATGTACATCAGTGATGGCATTTTCGGTACATTTGTACTTTTTTCGGTACATTTGCATCCTGAAAAACGGTCGTCAGTACATTTAACAAGTTTTGAGTACATTCGGTACATTTGCCTCATTTTTAATACATTCGGCGAATTTTCAGCACATTTTCCAGTACATTTTCGGTACATCTGAACAATTTATAATAATTACCTGTTTTCGGTTTAATTAAATGAAAATAATTGCAATGTGAAGATATATAATAATTACCTTTTTTTTGATAAATAATTGCAAGGTGTATTTTTTGTAATTTAATTTCATATATATCTCATTCATTTTAGTAGGGTTTTTGAGATGCCAAAACTGAGGACCTTTTTTTTTAGTTATTGAGAAAATTTTACCAAAATTTCGTACATTTTAGTTAAATTGGATGTTCACGCCAAAAAAGTACATTCTGCCATATTCATACATTTTCACAAAACCCAAATGCCATCATTGATGTACATATGTACTTAATCAGCATCCCTATCTCGTTAAAGCTATATCCGTCTGTTTGTGGAAATTACGATAACTGGAAAACCAACGGAGATAATTGAATGAAATTTGGTGCTTAGGCTAAAAACATAGCTCATGAGATTGAAAATGAACGTTCACGGTTCACGGATACTCCTACCTATCATCCGCATAAAACATTGAAAATGCTAGATTGATAAAATTATTTGATGTAGTGTTACCAAATTTCTCACAAATACTAGGAATAACTCGAGAAAGATGCTTTACCGAAATTCGGCTGGAACACACAATTACAACCCATCTCTACCTTCTGAAAAAAGAACCTCAACCAATTTATTAATTCTGCAACAGTTTACCACTTACCATTCCCCATATCCTCAATAATGGTCCTTCCCTATCTTTAGTCTACCTGACCTATTTTCAGAATGCTCCCCCTTATTCTATTCTTTCTAGCTCCACCGACTATTATGTAAATATTATCTATAATTTTTACAAATATTAAATTTTCAAAACAGTATTTAACTACTTATTGGAATTATCTTTTGTTATTTTTTCTTCCATCATATTCCATTGTATTAACTTACTTACGTCAATAACACAGGTTTACAAAATAAAAAAAGTTGCTGTCCATTTGACCAGACAATATTTTTCTTAGGTAATTTGATGCCCTGAATCGAATTTGAGGTCTACATAGTTCTATCACGTCAGGATTTTTTTCATAATGCTCCTCACGAACCCGACTGTCCCATTCGCATAAGAAACATGGAAATTTTGTAAACCACTTTGTTGTCCCAGTATAATGGTTACGAATTTCAAAACTGTAATTTGGGTTAAATGCATCTACAACTGCTGTAATAATCCACGGGTTTGGATTGAGTGACCCTAAAAACGTATATAAACTTTTTCGTTGTATATATTGCTCGTTGGGCTCGTGAGGAGCATTATGAAAAAAATCTTGATGTGATAGAGCTGTATAGACCTCAAATTCGAGTGCAGGGCATCAAAATACATAGGAAAAATATGGTCTGGTCATATGGACAGCAACTTTTTTTTTGTAAACCTGTGTAATAATAAGAATCATTAATTTTATTTCTATTTCGTATCAAAGCCGATAGCCTTAGATGATAGTGCTTAAAATATTTGTTGTAAATTTACTTTAACAAAAAAAAAAAAAAAAAAACTCGAGAAGCTCTGGTCAAAGAGTTGTATAATTTCGACAAGAGGGCGTGGTACCTTCCACACAAGCACAAACTTAAAAACGCTATACTTAGAGAATTACTTAGGGTAGTGTGATCAAATTTCAAATAAACAGTAGGATTCAGAAAGCTTTGGACAAGAACTGGGCAAATTATTGCAAGAGGGCATTAAGCCTCGATCTGACCGAAGATAACACCTTTATAAGTATTGAATTCTACTCACTATGGTTCGATCCAGATCAATCTATTGGACGTAATCTTTAAAATAGTTTTAGGTCTGATGTTAACTTATGTTTCGGTCATACTCCATAATTAAGCTGGTGCTAAGACCATATTCTGAAAACGGACATAGTCCCCAAAACAAGAATGAGAAAGTCATAATAATCTGATATGTACTCATAAGTGGTTTACCCATTGGAATGGCTATGCATTGCTATGGTTGGCCATAATTTCCAAAATTATGTTTGAGATATTGATATTTATTTTGCTGCACACAATACATACAATATATTTAGCTCAAAGTATTTTGAAAAACACCTAAGACGGAAATTTAAAACAGTATTTAAACGATCCATACGTACTACATATCGAGCATTCTTCAAATATCTGCCACTTTGTTTTTATTTTCTTTGTTATTCTTCAATCAATCTTTAGAATGTACCTGGTTTCAAATCAAAATCCCTAACATATATTTGGAAAATATGAATTCTTTATTGAAGACGCGCACCAGTCCAATTCTGTGAATTGTATGATATCTTCCAAAGTTATGTCGCAAATTTCGATTTGAAAGTAGTTACATCTTTAAGATTGTTTGAAGAATAAAATACACAAAAAAGAATGTTTGCCGAAGATATTTTGGGAACTATTTTTATAAATAAAAAATTTAATGTTTAAACTAATTTATTTAATTTTTAAAATTTTGTTATATAAAATTAAAGCATTTTAAACAAACAGATTTATATCCTTATCCCCATAGATATTTAGATATTTAATTTTAAAAACTGTTTCAAAGAGAATGTGTGCAGTTATTTCAAGAATGAGTGATATTTTATTCATAATTATTAAGTCAATGAATTGAAATTCCTAAAATGTTCCAATTGTATTTTTATTGTATTTACAGTTTGGGGATAGGACGAGCACATTTTGAAAAACAGCCTCCAAGTAATTTGCGAAAATCAAATTTTTTTCATTTCGTTATCGCACTATATGACCGTGCTGGACAACCAATAGAAATTGAACGTACGGCATTTATTGGCTTTATTGAAAAAGATTCGGAGTCGGATGCAACAAAGACGAATAACGGGATCCAGTATAGATTACAACTACTGTACGCAAATGGTAAGTAACAATCTTGTGAATATGAACTGGTTAAAAACTTTAGCTAATGTCGATTTTGGTAAGAACCATCGCGATCGACTCTTGTAGCTCGAGAGCAATCTTTCTTTCAACGTCAAGCATTACTTTTTAATTGAATTTGGTAATTGCCGGTCTCATACGCAATGAATGGTTGTTATAAGAAAGTTGAATTATCTATTGCAGTTTCCAACTATATGTTATAATTTCTGTAAAACCGATCTCAAATTTTTTTGGCTTTCGTTCGACGATCATAGTTGAAAACCATATTTCAACTGAAGGGGAGATATATTAAAACTCATTTTTCAGAAATAAAGTAAAGGATTGGTCGAAATTTTATTTTAATATATAGGGAAATTCATTGAGATTTTTTTTTGCCATTTGATTATGGAAAGACTTTCACCAGAACAACATTTATTCAAGTCACTAAAATTTCAACTTTATCTTATCTCAAAATTCACACGATTTTTGCAATTATGAAGTCAAGAAGACCGATTATATCGTGTGATATCACACCTGCATTTTTTTCATTTTGATTGTGTGAAATCAAAAGTCTTCGTCGATAAACCAGTTACGATTCAACAGTTGGAAGTCAACATTACTCGCGATATACCTAGAAAATTAGACTTGCCTGTTTTATTTAAAATTAAAAAAAAAAGTTCTAAATGAATCACCCCACATTATCACAGGAAATAGTATGCAGTCTGCAAAAAATCAAATTGAGTTTCACCAAACTCATAAGAAAATAAATATTTAAATAGTTTTGACTACTTTTTTTTACAACAATGTTCGAGCAGGGTCTTAAAAAATTGACATATTTTGCATATTTTAGGCTTTGAAATTTATTTGTAATGCTTGATCAAATTATTTCTATTGTATTTTTAATGAGCATTGAACTAATAATTACATTTTAAAAAGCTTATTTTATTATTCTTTAAGGTGCCCGCCAAGAACAGGACATATTTGTGCGACTTATTGATTCTGTTACGAAACAGGTAAGTCCTTAAAAACAACATCATTAATTTCCAATCACTTTTGCATTAAGGTGTCCGTTATTTCCAGATTGATTTAGTTTATACAGCAACCCTTAAATTATGAGTTTATTTCATCAAATGTTTTTATGGAGGTGCTGTGATAAGCATTTTATAAATGAAAACGAAATGAAATGAAATGAACAACCACCCTGTTCAGCCCAACAACTTTAATCACCTATTCATTAAGATACCTTTTTAATAAAAAATAATTTTTGCATACAATTTACATGTAAAACTAACAGGTTTCGGCACCACCTTATAAAAGTGAGCTACAGAGCTCGTGAACTTTTTCGTCATTTCATAAACTTACTTTTTTAACAACAGCACCCTAGAAAAAAACAAAAAGTAAAAAAATTTGAATCACCATTAGGGTGATCAATATTCAAATATTTCCGCATTTGATTTTATATTTTCAAAATTGGAAAATTGCGGACACCCTACGCTTAGAACCCTTGATTGCATTAAAAAATTGGGCGTTCTTTTTAACATTTTCTTGCTGATAACTCCTTTTTCTTTTACACGCCTCCTTTAAAAGTCAGTGAATTATCACCATGGTGCATTTCACGTTTTTAAAAATGTTGCTGGCCTCAAGCTCACTCTGGCATAAGTTGCATTGGAAATTGATTGTCACAGTTAATTAAGTGTGTCTGAATTGAACCCCGCCGCCAACAGTCGGAGAACGTTGTACAAACCAATAAATTGACATGTTAAATATACGTACGCAGCAAAGCCAACAAGGGTGTCCATGTGTGCACTCAGGATTTTAATGCTCTTTGTTCGATGCTTCTGTTGTGGGTGCTGATGATTTGTTTTATTTTTTTTTTCATTTTTCGCAATAGCCTTAACTTACCATATGTCTTTACTGAATGATGTTTGATGCTTCTATTAACAGAGTTCGGGCATAAAAGAATGCGTTTTATCTGTTTCAAGGACAATTAACTTCTAGGGTGACATTTTTTGTACTGAGTTTTAGATGATGCAGAACTGTAAAAATAAACCCTTTATTCTTATTACCGTATGATTGCAATTTGATAAACTGCAGCTAAAAGAGCTACATACATACATAGATCGAATCATTTATACAAATAGGAAGTAAATGCTTTTAAAATCACGATTTCTGAAAGCTTATATTGGGAATGGTGAAAAAGTTATGTCCTCATTTTCGATTTCATTCAAAGGACGAAAATCGGAACTAAACTTTTATTTTAGATCTAATTTTCTAGGAATTAGTTAATCATCCTCGTGCTGACCTTTTGATGATCCTGACTGCTCTGCAAGCGAACCAACTGGGAACTCTGCCACGATGATTCTCGTAGGCTCTGTCGATGAAATTGCGGTCTCGTTCCGTGACGAATTTTGTTGAACAAGTTGTCGGTTTTATCTGGGGTATTTGATGGGTGATACTATGGTGGGACGTCGTGATCTTGGATAAGCTTACATAAATTTGTTGTTGATGGTTGACCTGGATTTTTAGTTCCTGTTTCCGTGCAGCAGTTTTTTGACGGCAGGGAGCGGTCACCTGTGAGCGTGTCACCTTCCATGGTATGTAATTGTGACTCCACTATATGTCAGGAAGTCAAGCCCTAGCACGAGGTTCTCGGTGGCATCGAGCATGATGATGAACGGGAATCTTCCCTGTTGATCCCCTTATATAACCTACTTCTGCACTGTAACATCCAAAAGTGGAATTGAGATATAATGGTCAACACGACATCGCTATGATATGCTACTCGTGTGGCTTTATCGCGTACACTGTTTGCAAAGGTTTCACGTATGAAACTCATTATCGCTCCAGTGTCGATTGTGGCCAACACCCTGGCTCCGCCAACCATAATTTTGACAAACACCCGTCTGTAGTTGTACGTTATCTGGACTACTTTTGTTTGAGGGATCCTTCTGGAGCGTCCGATTTCCTTCTGCCGATATCATCATTCGATGTCGTTCGGTCCGGATAATGGCTACACTTGGTTCCCGTTGCCGACTGCACTCCAGGTTGTCTGCTAAGGCGATTAATTTGGTTAATGAGATGAAATCTTTCTTCTTGATGTATCACTGGTACTCCGCCAAGCAGTTTTGGAAAATCTGTTCAATTTGTTGTTCTTTTGTAAAGCGAACATACCGCATCATAGTTTGTAAAGCCAGCACGTACTCTTTGAACTTCGCGCGAAGTCCTTATAGTCGTTTCCTTATTTCGTCTTTCTGGTCTTTGAAATATCTTAGCGGTTAAGAGAACTCGAGAAAACTTCTTTTGAATGCGCTCCATATAGCACACCGCTGATTGTTATTTTAATATCAGGCCAACGTTTTCTCACGCAAATGCTCTAGCATCTATGATCAATGTTAAGTTCATACACTTCCGTCAATTCTTCAACTCACTCTGCGAATATTAGTGTTCCCTTCAATACGTCATCAGAATACGAACATCAATTGGAAGATCTGGCCCGTAAAACCAAATAAAAGGGTCTTTGAAAATGAATTTCATTTGCATTTGGAGCCAAAAATAAATGTCCACACTTATATCTTACAAGCCACCAGAATGCATTACGTTCGCTTGAATTGGGACTCTAATTCTTACTTTTTCTCACTGACAAGATTCATTATTATAGCATGATTCGAACCTACAATTTTTTTACGTAATCTGAAGAATTTTTTAGCTTTTACTGTTTAACTTCTATCGCTTTAACTAACTTAAATTCAATTTATTAGTAAAAATCGAAAACTATCCCATCAAATATTTCCGCAGTTTAGGTTATCAAGAATGAGTTAGTGTGAAATGAACTATATGTTTGAAAATTAATTGTTTGTATGTCTCGGCAATGAAAACTCACATACCCTCATATTTTCCTGATCTATAAATTGTTACACAATAGGCATGAAACTGAACCGAGTTGCCAGTAACAAAAAAAGAGAGAACAAACAAATGTAGAAATCAAAAAATACAGAAACGTTGTGCATAAAAAATTGCACATCCGGATCACGGAACATGATATAGCAAAGGATGGATGCATGATGCAAAAAAAAAAGCCAAATGAAGAATTTTACCTGGGAGGTTGAACTATGTTTAACATTTAGTCAGTGTTTTTTGTTATTGTTTTGGTTGTAGTAATTGTTTTTACTGCTTGTTCTGCAATAGGAAGGAAATGTTTACTTTTTTACAAACTTTTTTCCTCAGTAAGCCTCCACTTCTCTTCACGCCGCTTCTACGTTTCGGTTGTTCTGTTTGCTGTCCTGGTTGCACGACCCTCTGCCGTGGTTGTGCGTTTGCTGGCTTAATCGTCAGCTACTCTTTTGACAAATGAGTAAATAAATCAAAAGCGCGCGCAATTTTCCGGATGCGATAATTCTCTCAGGTTATTTATAACAGGTTTTATCCTGTTTGCAGACTTTTTATTGGGATTGTAATTTTTTTTAAACTTTTTCTTAAACGATTTATTAGTTAAAGTGTTTGACCGTTGCAATAGGTGTTTATTTTAAAGTTGAATATGTTTAAGCCAAATTAAACACATGAATTTAGTTTCTGGCTAATTTTGATAAATTTTTGAATGTGTCTGGTCACTGGCTACATAATTATCGTAGATGAATCAAATTTACATGAAAAACAATTCTCACTTTTAGGGGCCGTTCAAGTATTGCGTAACGCAATTTTTGAAGATATTTACAACTCCCCGCCCCCTCTCCTCTCCTTAAACGTTGCGGTATCACCCAAGTGACCATGTTTACCTAAAAGTCAAAATTATGTAGCGCAACTATCAATTGAAAAAAAAATAGACGGGAAGAAACGATCCAACGCTACATCCCGGACTATTAGCGTCACGCGTCATATAAATTGTTGTTGTTCAATTCACCGCGCAAACTTCGTTGGTTACTTTTGCGCCGCACAGCAAGCCGGCATAGTAAACCTGTTGTCTGAGTAAGTGCAATAAGAGATAACAATCCACTCGATGCCGAATGTAATAAATAACGACTGTTTGAACTCGTAAAACATTTTATTTGCGAGTGCAACACTCACCTCTCTTGCTTGGGTTTTTGATTTGATTTGTGATTTTCATGCACAAGGGCTTGCTGCACTCGCAATCGTGGCGAGTGGCAGGATGTTCGTTTCAAGTGTACTCATGTAGACCTCTAACAGCAAATGCGGAAAAAATATTTCTATATTGTTTTTAAACTTATTTTTTATAATTTCCTTTGTAGTTGGTGACGCTAAATCTGAATCTAATTTGAATTTTATTTCTAATTTTTGAGATAAATGGAGCAATTGATGTAAAACATCAACTCTTTTATGGTATTTTTTACTATATAAAAATAAATGTACATAACTATTTTTTCCGTAAAATCTTCAAAAAAAAAAATTTATAAATACATATATAATATAATATAAAATAACCGATTTAATGGTAATTCTATACCAAAATATTGTATGATTTTTCAAAAACTGGCTGAAGCGAGGGAGATGATAATTTGAGATTTTTGGCTGACACCGTCTGGTTCGTATAAAAATTTGTTTCCTGTACTATCTGTAAAAAATCTTAGTTCAAGTGCTTTCGAATAGTCTTAGTTATTTTTCGAAAAATTGAAATTTAACCTTAATTTTCAAAATGAAAAGTAAATTTATTTTTTTTTTTTTGAAGATTGATTTTATTGACTTTTCATCATCATTTTTATTTAGTTTTCGAAAAAAACCCATTGAAAATTTCGGCATTACTTTTTGCACCGGCAACAGAAGTGCCAAGTTGTTCAATGTGTGGCATTTAAAAGTTACCACACATTTCTGCGTTGAGCCCATGCTAGTGGAAAATTTTAAACTGTAACTTGTGCTAAAATGATTTTCAGGTGAGCAGATTTCAGATTTTGGTGCGTCAGAAAAAATCGAAATAAAGTTTTCAGAATAAGTATTTTAATGTTCAAGTATTTAAGCAATCGATAGTTGACTGAAGACAATTTTTCTTAAATCATCTGCTCGTATCTTGACGTTCATTTAAAGACCAATTAATAATCTAAAATATCTTGCTAACAGCCTGTCAACATCATTCTGTCGTCATCCTGTTGCATTGTTTAGCAATTAACAAAACGAATTGTTTATCTTTACTTTATTTAACCGGCCAAGCAGCAACATTGGACTCAGATGCAAACGCTGACAATATGGTTTCTTCGGACTTTTTTGCATCCACAAAATGTTTCCTCTGCTTTCAATTGTAGCATTTGTTCATCGTTAAATGGCGCTTAGCAAGTTTAGTTAATCCTTTAGCAGTCCTTCACGTATTTTGGCTAGTATATGTATTGCGAGTATTTTCGTTTTAATACTTTCCTTTTTATTTTTTCACTGTGTCAAGTTAACGTTTAGCTGGCAATTTATTCGTACCCCTTCTCCAGCTATCTGATCTTTTGCCTGCAACTGTGTAAAAAGTGAATACGTCGTCCGTATCTATCCTGCGAAAAAAAATAAAAAATAAAAATTTAGAAAAAATGATAAATTACGTTTGTATATCGTTGTGTGCTTTGCTAAGAAATATTTTTGCAATGAAGCACAGTGGCTATAAATATTTACATGTACATTTGGCGACCAAAAATTGTCAAATATGTTTTAAACTCTTAAAAAGTTTCAATTTAAAAACTAAATTTTTCCTAAAAATTGAAGCACAAAAACTTAAAGGACAAAAAAGAAACTTAATTCAGCCAAATAAAATTTAACGATATTTTGGGACATCCTGATATGGATATCCAGGGTCGAACTTACACTTTTTTAAGTGTAGACTCAAAAGTAGTTACCGCCTCTCGGGAAAAACATTGCCATGCTTACGGTAAACTTCATAAGATATGAGAATTTAAAATAGTTTAAGGTTAATAAGTTTTTACCGAGTTAGTCTGCTGATTCAACAAGAATGATCGCTTTTATATATCACATGTTGAGAGTACATATATATCTATATATCTAAGGCTGACCTTGGTAATACGGACCATTGTACTATGACTATATGGCTTTATGATGAGGAAAATTGGGTTTCGCAAAATTATATTTATTGCAATTTTAATGGAAAATAGTGTTTTGCTAAGAGCAGTCATGCGATCTTTTATACCTTTTAAAAAGTATTGAGGCAAAAGACAACTCTTGCCCACATGAGTCTTGCAGCATTGCAGTCAGGTTTAAAGAGGCAGCATTTCAAAATCTGCGTCTCAATACTTAATAGAAACTGGAAATCGCACAGTGTTCGAAATTCAACCCCTATAATGAATGACAAAACAAAAAATACTGGGAATTCCTTCTTTTCAACTTGGCCATCCTGACATAACACCCAAAATTATTTTTCGCACATTTCTTGTTCAATAAACTTTAAGGAATTCCTTTAAACGCGAAGATGCCCCGAAAACTGAGAAATTTGAGAAAACTGATCACTTTTTCGAGTCTCGGAAACCTGTTTGTACGGAGCTAAGATTGCTCACGCCTTTTAAACTTTTGAGGCAAGTTTACAACATTATCTGGATGTAAACTATTGCGATATTCAAAATAGGAAGTACTATATATACTTAATTGTACTGTACTTGATTTTGTTGTGAGGTGTCACAGTTGTATTAAGATGAGATTTCCTGACTGAGACCATTAATCATTATCACCATTTGTGAGTATTGTGTTACAATATTGGAAACTTAATAAATATAATCTTAAAAAAGAATTTCTGCTAATATTAAATTTATATAATCATTAAATCTGTATTGAACCAAATGATATAATCATTTACATTTACAGTTATGCCCAATTTATATTATCGAATTCTTTGATCCTTCACCTGAGAAACACTTGTTCAAGTTTCGACCGCAAGTTGGTTTTCGTCTGCCGCGCTAGCTACTTTTAACAATGTTTTTTTTTTGTATTTTCTTTTATTGTTGGTTTTTTTTTAATACTATTATCACTTCAAATATTCATCTCTCTGAATACCATTGTTGATTGATTGATTTTATATGCACAGATAGTATGAAGTGCTCAATTCCTCTTTAATCACTTTGTTTACAAGCTATTGCCATTGCAAACATCAAGGTCTCCTTAAGTGAAATGTGAATTGATTTCACCCATGTCAGAAAGGGTTGACACCCGTGAGCGAATTTATACGGACAAAAACGTGTGAACCGAATCACCTCTCTCTCCGAAATTCACAACAATAGGTCGAGATGTTTCAGGTCTAAAAATTGTTGTTATATTAGAGGTAACTGTTCAAAGCCCTCGCAAACTGTGCAAGTTGTGCACTTTTGAACCCTGTGCAAACGAACTGTCAAAAATCGTAAGGAAAGTTTTTTGAACAAGTTGTGCAAGTTTGCATATCAATTTGCTCGCGCAAACTTGCGCTGATAGTTGTTCAAATCTGTCACTCTCTTTCCTATACGATTTTCTCAGCCAAAATTTATTGTATACAATTTTTGTATTTGTCACTCTCTTTTCCCATACGATTTCTGTCACAAGAAATGACAACTACCACAAAGTGCACAAAAAAATCGATGGGGCAATCATGAAACACATCGCGCAAAGTTGCCCATTTGCACAACTGTGCAAACCTGCGCATTTAGATGAATACCATTATTATAATCTTTCGAATGCCGTGTGGTACTCTTTGAAAATTAAGATGGCAGATCCAATGTGGCGGCCTCGACAGAAAAATTTTTGTAAAACGTTGAAAATAATATGTAAAAATACAAAAAAAGTATTTTGAATGGCTAAGAATATCTTTGGACACAAAAAATTTGAAGAAAATTTTTACTCTTTACGTTAGTGACATAACACTTTTGGTCAAAATTCCAAGTTTTTTTCTCCTAAACTCTCAATTTTCAGAAAAAATCGCACGCTGTAAGAAGTTCTTTGTTTTCTTTTACTGTAACAATGTTTTTTTTTTCTATGACGTAATATTTTTTTTTTAAATACAATGCGACCTCTGTCAACGCAACCCTCGATAAATACAACTACTTAATTATCGCAGCCTGTAGATTTCTTTCATTACAGACTTAGTAATTGCAACTTTTCAAACAAATTTTACCTCGCTTAGTGCAACGTATGTCGTTTGAATATTCCCTGTAGCACTTCTCCGTTACTAAACGGAGTTCGTGAATAGGAATAGGTTATTTCGTATTATATATCTACCAGTGTTGGCATGTCACATGGATTTTTAGGTTTACGACAGTCACACGTCGTAAACTGTCGTAAATATCACAAATGTCGCAAACTACAGATCAACCTCGATTTCACAACACTGAAATTTTTTGTTAAATAATTTGACCAACAAAACAATATACTATGGAACTTGAACATGTATGACAAACAATTTTATAGACCAAGAGCCAGCGACGAACAGACCTTCGTCATTTTATAAAAGCTGAAAGTTTCTCTGTGTATGTCACTAATGGAGGTAACAACGATCCCCGACTATGAAGTTTGGATAACGGTTACTTTGGAAGATAACAGGTAGCAAAGGTGTAAAAAATTGCATGTAACTTTCGTCATTTTATAAAAGCTGAATTTTATATATGTTGCTTGAGGAGCTATCAAAAGAGGTTTTTTCCAGTTGGCAGACACTTCCGATGGTTATTATAGCCTGCCAGACACCTTAAAAGTCGACAGTAGTACAGTGTAGTTATATGGTAGAAAGTGTCATAAATACTTCTACAATAAATATTGGTTTGAAACTTAGGTGATGAGTTCCAGGAGATATGAATATGATATCATGTAAAAATGGTCGTGGTCTGACGTCTCCTACGCCCACGTCCCATATAAAAAATTATAAAAAATATGGTATAGGGCTATTATATAAATGAAAAATAAATCAGCATAACGGCATCACTAACCAACCAGAGTTACCTTGCCAAAGCCTGTCCCGGTTCCCGAAAATGCCCGAATTTTAGCCAGTTTTGTTGTTTTAATTAAAACTGTAGTATATTGCAGCTCGAAATGTATGCCAAATGATAGAGCTCGAAGAACCTAAGCAGAAAACATTAAGTTGCCTTGTAAATCATGTCCGAAACATGGGATTTCACCCGTTTTTAGTGTAATTTTTTTTTAAATGAGTGGCAAACCATGTTTAGGACAGGGTTCAACAATGCAACATCATATGTTATATTTAGGCCTCTTCCAGCTCTGTCACTTGGAATACATTTCGATCTGTAATATACTACAGTTTTAATTAAAACAACAAAATTGGCTAAAATTCGGGCATTTTCGAGCATCGAGACAGGCTTTGGCAAGTCAACCCTGGTTGGCTAGTGATGCCGTAATGTTGATTTATTTTTCATTTATATAATAGCCTTATGTCATATTTTTAATAATTTTTTATAAGGGAGGTAGGCGTAGGAGACGTCAGAACACGCCCATTTTTACATGATATCATATTCATATCTCCTGGAACTCATGACCTAAGTTTAAAACCGATATTTATTGTAGAACACTTTCTACCATATAACTATACTGTACTACTGTAGAAGGTGTCAGGCAGACTATAATAACCATCGGAAGTGTCTGCCAACTGAAAAAAAAAACAACTTTTGATAGCTCCTCAAGTAACATATATAAAATTCAGCTTTTATAAAATGACGAAAGTTACATGCAATGTGTACACATTTGCTACCTGTTATCTTCCAAAGTAACCGTTATCCAAACTTCATAGTCGGGGATCGTTGTTACCTTCATTAGTGACATACACAGAAAAACTTTCAGCTTTTATAAAATGACGAAGGTCTGTTCGTCGCTGGCTCTTGGTCTATTATGATCTGAAACCCCCTTACAGGTAATCGTGAAATGCCATTGAAAATTCAAATGCAAGAAATTCCGTTTATTTGTCGTAAACTCAATGTTTGTCACAAAGGCTCGAAGGTTTACGACGTTTACGACTGTTGGTCGTAAACGTCGTAAATATCGCGCGACATTTGTGACATGCCAACACTGATATCTACACCCGAGTACCTAAGATTTTTTGACTCCATCATTGCAACTACCGCGGTTATTGCAACAGGCTATTTACTAATTGCAATTTTTTATGAAAATTACTGTCAGAAAAAAATGTGATCGTCATGTAATTTGATATACATACATATCGCTCACTTACTTCAAGACTGGCATAACTCAAAAAAACGCGATCTTTAAGTAAATGATGCAGAAATAACCGCCATTTCATGTTATATTTTGTGTGAAAATATCAGAAAGTTATCTTATAAGCTTTCGTTGTGAGAAGAGTTTAAATAGACATACTTAATGGGAGCACATGCTTAAAGGTTTGATCTAGGAATCTGAAACCTATGAATGGTAATTTTCTTTATGCGCAATGTTTAAGCATTGGCCAATCGGAACGAAAAGAAAAAATAATAAAAAACACCCTTTATAGTAAATAAGCGCTGATACGGAAAAAGAAAGTTTATGATATGAAGAGAAATTTTACAGGAGAGCAAATGTGTAGCCATATTTTAAAATATGATGCCAAAGCTTAATTTTACATGCATTTGGAACCATGAGGAATTAAGTTCCAACAATCTTAACCAAGCGGTTTCAAATACATGTCACCTTAAAGTGGCTCATTTTAAAGAAGAAGGATGGAACTAAAATAAAAAATTTCAATCCTATTTATGTTGACAGAAAAACAAAATTTTTTAAGTACATACTAAACTCAAATATTTCAATCAGTGATCAGCCAATTCTAAGGCTAAATTCGTATTCAGCGCGAGAACTCACCTCGGAAACTCAATTTTGAAATTTTTATGTTTGTTCAGTATACTTTGCGCTAATTGAGAGACTTCGGACCTCGGATTCGGATTCAGCGCATCTAATAACTTTGGAAAAATACATTTTGGTTTCTGGATTAAAATCTTGTCGGCCTGTGGTAAATAAATACATATGTACATAAGTTTACGTTTCCAGATATATACAGAACTTACATATTTTAAGTCCTCGCATTTTGTTGCAAAAATAACCATCTGATGAAAATACTGCAAACTGGCTCAATACTTGTGGGAGCAATCATCAAAAAACAATCGTTTTCTAGCTGTAGATTACGCCTACACGGAAAAAACACCAACTCGAAATTATTGTAAATATTAATGAAAATTTAAGAAAAATTAGTAGGTAATTTAGTAATTTAGAAACGGTTCGAGTGTCTATTAAAAATTACTAAGCGTAATATAAAAATTGCATCAAGCAGGCATTAATTTTTCGAATGCAAGTTTTTAATTTTTACAAAGTAGATTTTAAAATTTCTGTAATAATTTATTATATTTTAAAAGGACTGTACTATTTTTTAAAAAGTACATTATAAAGTTTTTATGATGAAATAATAATAACTGAAATTTATTTTTAAATTTTTTGGTGTGCTGAACAAAATTAGGGCAGCCAGCGAGTTTCCGTTGCCGCTTTCCCGACCCCGTCCCAATTCTGTTCAACACATTACTTCAAAGCCAATTAGTAAGAGTTTGGCAAGCCTTATATATTTATTTTTTTGCATGAACATGTTGAGAACTCAAACAGAGTACAAATTAAACACAAAAGAGAAATAAAATTCAATATAATAAAAATTAATAATCTTGAAATAATTTTTCTATAACTACTTTTTAAAAATTATAAAGCGAGAATCATATATTACAATTTGAAATATATAAAAACTCTAATGTGGCAATTTATTAAAATTTAATAAATTCTTTGTAAAATTTCAAAGTTTTTAGGTGATAATTAAAATGAAGAAAATAATTTTTAATATGCACTTATTAAAAAATGTAAAATGAAAATATTTACAAACTAGAATAGAATTTTTAATAAGGATTTTCTATTTATTACTATAAAAAAGTAATATTTGTTTTCAGATTTTAATTTTTATAATCTCCTATTAATTTTTAATAAAATTTGAGTTGGTGTTTTTTCCGTGTACGACTGCCACCATTACAAGTATAATTATAGCTGTATTTTATTAGCCAAGTCACTATATATGTATGTGCGAATAAAACGGCAAGTTTCTAAGTCTCCATTTTGCTTATGTTCACATATAACATTTTATTTTCAACTTATTTCATTCGCAACCAGCTCTTCTTTATCCATTCCCAAATTCCCATTAGACAAAATAAAAATCTACTGAATAGCCCTGTCACTTAAGTAACTTTCTATGTATACATACATAGCAGTTATAATTTTGCTCGCTAAGTTTGCGATTTTGTTTTTCCACACATCTCCACAACTTCTACAGAAGTCAAAAGACCTAACACCTAATCTCTCCGAATGTCAGCCAATGCGGCAGTGGGCAGTTATGACTGCAACAACTAACGAGACACTGTGTATAGTGTGGGATATCAGCTCTGAAGAACGCTTAGCATCCCATTTCGGCCAGATTTGCCTAATTATATTGCAAGTTGATCCTTGAGTCCATCTTTTGTCAGCATTTTTTACCACGTCTTCTTTAAGCAGTAACTTGCAGGTAGCAAGTGGCATGCCAACACCTTCCTTGTCCTGAGAAATTTGTGCATTAGCCCCCTGCCTAGCAAGCTCATCAGCTTTGCAATTGTCGTCAATGTTCCTATGCCCAGGCACCCAGATGAGGTGAATGTTAAAATGCTGAGCCATTTTACTTAGAGACGAGCGGCATTGTTGGGCCACTAGTGAGCTTTGGCAGACTGATTGTTGAGATTTGATAGCAGTCTGACTATCTGAATAAATGTTTATATCTTCTTTGGAGACGACATTAATCCTCAGCCAGGATGCTACTTCGTCTATCGCTATAACCTCCGCTTGAAAAAAGCTACAATAATCTGGTAACCTTGCAGCAATTCTTATCTTCAGTTACTTAGAGTAAATACCATAACCCACCTGGATACTTAGCTTCAATCCATCCGTGTAGAAATTAATATGGCCCTTTCACCCCGGGAGTCCTCCCTTCCTTCATTCCTAGATGTAATGTGAGTTACTAGTTACGAGATCTATAAGATTTGATGATCAAATATTGGATTATTTTCT
Organism: Meiosimyza platycephala; assembly: GCA_963662105.1. Classification (NCBI taxonomy): domain Eukaryota; kingdom Metazoa; phylum Arthropoda; class Insecta; order Diptera; family Lauxaniidae; genus Meiosimyza; species Meiosimyza platycephala. The sequence goes on along the minus strand of OY759211.1, from coordinate 62,162,734 downwards.
CTTTTCAAAGCTACTTATCACTTAACCAAAATTAAGAAAAACTTTGCATTTATATGTACTCAAATCAAGTTCGCTCCTAGATATAGTCAAAACCTTAGCATGGGTTACAGGTTTAATCCAATTTGGCTTTTGTTTGATTCTTATGTATTGGCTATAGTATCATCTCTACTAAAAGCTTAATATTTTAACACTACACTCCACTTTTGGAGTATTTATATTGAGAGTTCATTGGCGATGGCATCTAATTGTGGTTGTTCTTCTTGATTGACAATATATATATATATATATATGACAATTTCAATAAATATTCCACTAAACACTCACTTTGTTCCATTTACATTTTAATAAACCATGAGTAATACTCACAGTTTTAATTTTGTTAGCGATAAAAAGTGGGCGGAATTAATTAAGATATTAATACATAGTATGTGAGCGAGTATTTTAAAATAACACAAGCATTCAAAAAACAACCTAATGTCAAACCCAGAGATAGGATTAGATAAGTTCGGATGATTTTTGCCTGGTAAACATGAATTCGTTTGTAATGTTTGTGAGTATATCTGAAGCTATTTAATTTTTATTATTTGGCTAATTTTTGTTTATGCAATAGACAAGAACTACTTATTTACCTCTTTAAATTTTGTTTAATGACGTTTCGATATCTTTTTTGAAACAAAAGGTGTCTATCTCATAGCAATTTACAGTAATTCGATCAATCGAGCCACTTTGGTGGTCCAAGAACAATTATTTTTCTTTTTTCGAGCCGACCTTTTTGATTTTTATTTTAAGAATTCTACCCAATTATTACATTTTGTACATACGATACCACCTAATGTCTTTATAATCAGCCTATTATGAGCTTTACAAATGCATATTAAGACAGGGTGGACGTTTGTCTTCGTTATCTATACTATGCCCTTAATACAATATATCAGAAACTGACGCAATAAGATAATTTGATCCAGTTTTTTTTTTGTAATTTTTAATTCATTTAATGCCATTTGTTTGTCCAGCTCATTTCACCGGTTTTTAACATTTTGTTCATTTTTGTTTTTTATTAATGAATTTTAGCTGAAGTTCCTATTATTATTGAATATGAAGATTATACCTTTGCAAAAAACCAAGCACTTGTTGTTTGTAAATAATATTTACGATAATTTAGCATAAGAAAGAACATATGAAAGAATGTGCCATTTATATGTCCATGGCTATAACTGGTCATGTATTACTGTAGGTACCTAACGTTTAACGTAGAGGTAATTGGTGGTTAGTTTTTGCAAATATTTTGAAGAGATAACTCTTGCAATTTTAAAAGTTACATTAACTCATTTACGATTATCTGACTAGCAATAATAGTATAACGTCCAAATACAATATATTTTATTTTTGTTTTTATACACAACAACACATAGACAAACAAAATATGGATGATACGCATCCATAGGGCTTTTATCGAAATGCTTGTTAATTAAGCGATAAAATTAATTTACGCGTCAACACTTTAAATTACGCATCCACACTTAAAATAAAAAGCTTTCGCAGAAGCCAATTTAGCAGACCCTATCCACAACAGACACGGGTTCGGGACGGGACTGCTCAGTTGTCATAAATTCAACATATTGTGCGTGACAGCAAAATCATCAGTACGTTATGCAGCAACAAAAATTGCGATAGGAAGTATGGCATGTAATAAAAGCGTTAAAAAATCTGAGCAGCCAGTGTCAGCCACAAAGTAGCATCACGCTTTCGCGAATGCATTTTGTGGTTTTTTATGCAGTAGCTGAAGCTGTGTGGTTTAACTTTGTACTGCAGAGCAGATTATTTTTTTTTGTTTTTGTTTTTTCATATCAGATTGATTATCAGCGCAAGCAGATTTATCTCTTTTTTAAATTTAATGTCCATTTTAGAGTATACGTAGGTGTGTGGCAATTTTGATATTTTTATGAAATCACACAAGAGTATTTAAGTTAACTATTAAATGGAGTGTCATCAAATTTAATTTGAAATATTTACCTGAAATTTATTGGAGTACTAAAATGTTTAAAATTTAAGAATGATCTTTTAGTTGTATGATATTTTATTAAGAAATGGTGACAACTTTAACTTTCTTAATCAGAAATCAAATGTTATTTCATTTTCCTAGGATTTTTTTTTTAAGTGAGACATAACCCGAGTAGGAATTTTCCTGCGGTTGGCATAAATTTTCCCCTATTAAAGATCAGTTTTGGAGTTGGGTAATCGGATCAGGCCCTAATAGGTTTGGATACGCATTGAGCCAGGCAAACTGGGCCAGACAAACCAGATGCCACCCTGATGAAAATATTTATTGTCAGCCCTAATCAGGCTACCTGATTCGATCCTGATTAGAATATTTATATCAATCCTGACCAGATTTCTAATGCAAAATATTTTCAGACACATGGTGTGCACCTTCAATAAAAAATTCATATTTTCCAAAGCTATGGCGGGAATTTCGATATGAAAGTACATACAGTGGCTCAATAAAGAAGTCGGACACACATGCAATTTAACTTAAAATGATAAAATAATGTTTAATGTCTTTGCTATTTTTCACAGCTTTCAGTCATCTTGGCATTGATTCCACTAACTTCTGCAGACCGAAGGATCTTTTTTGGTACACTCTTCCATACGCGCGTTTTCTAAGTCCTTTTGTTTCTAACGGAATAAGTTTTCAACTGAGTTTCCAAGTGGGCCCTTAAATGCTCAATCACATTTAAATCTGGTGATTGTAGAAGAGTTTCAAGTACTTTTAGACAATTATACGTTAACCATAAATGCACATTAAGTGCCTTGTGTTTAGGTTGGTGAACTATTTTTGGAGCAAATGAGCGGTGGATGCTGCAGCAAGTCAAATCCCCATAACAATAATTTTGTTATAGTACATATAGTAATTCTATATAAATGTAATGGTAAGTGGGCGGCCTATGGCCGCAACTCAGGATTTAAAACTCCTAAAAATCCAACACCGGCTATGTCCATCCTTAGAAGTTGTCATAATCTTAAAACAAAGTGGGGATTATAACGGAAAAAAAAGGATGGATATAAGACCCAAAACTGTTTGCATCCCCCATACCGAAAATAGGGATTATGTCCGAACAATTTGCGGACATAAGCCCCATTTACGAAATGGAGATTATGTTCGTAGGGGCTATGTCCGGTAACCTCAATTAGCCTAGGTTCGAATCTGATCGGAGACAAATAAAAATATTTTTTGAGTTTCTTTTTTTCAATTTAAGCTCAATGTGATTCTACTCAACATCCAAGGAAGCATATGTAATATGCTTCCAAAGATGTGCTTCTACTTAGCATTCAAGGAAGCGCATTTTATGTGAGGTGTCTGTGCACAAACTCCTTCGTGCAAGCTTGCAGAATCGCAATTTAGTCAAGAGTTTATATTTAACTGGGCACCCAATAAAATAATCTTTACATGAAGAGTCGGAGTCGGTTTCGAAAAGATCAGGATCCAGTTATGTTGTTGATGACACTGCTTAATAATCTGTTTTCAAATTATAGTAGTATCCTTTAAACAAAACAATATTACTATCAGAGGGAGGGGTTTTCACTCGGATATTTCATGTCAGGTTTTAAAGTTCAAGAAAAGGATTTTTGACTACAAAGCATACAAAAAAAGACAAAAATTATTTTATAAATATATTATATATGTATATCGGTCTTTCTTTTAATAAACGCACACTTTGTTTTTTTTGACGTTTTTGATCATTTTTTGAAACGAAATATCTCGAAAACTTTAGGAGATACGATAAAAAATTGTTTAATCATTTTTGCTAAGAAACACTATAACTTTATAAAAAAAATTAAAAAGATTTAAATAAATTTGTTGAAACACAAATTTTTTTAATTAAAAAAATTTTTCTCAAAATATTTTCAATATAACACCTTATGTTTTTTTTTCGGTTTTTTTATATGTTATTCCTTAATTTATCCTAAGAATGCATGTGCTTTCATATCGGAATTCCCGCCATAACTTTGGAAACGACGAATTTTTTACTTATGACCCGCACCATGTTTTTACAACATAAAATTCGACATAATTTTTTTTTTTTGTTTTTTTTTTGTGATATTATCTTCAATTAATCCTAAGAATGTATCTGCATTCAAATCGAAACTCCCGCCGTAGCGCTGGAAAATATGAGTTTTTATGAAGGCGCGCATCATTCCAATTGTATGAATTGTACGATATTTTCCAAAGTTATTCCGGGAATTTAGATTTGAATGCAGATGCATTCTAAAGATTAATTGAAAATAGCATTAAAAAAAAAAAAAAAAAAAATAAAGCAAAAAAACAATTTATATCGAATTTTATGTTAAAAAAAACATGGTGCGCGTCATCAGTAAAAATTCGTAGTTTCCAGAGTTATGGCGGGAATTTCGATATGAAAACACATCCATTCTTAGGATTGATTGAGGAATAACATATAAAAAAATGAAAAAATCAAAAGGTGTTAGGTATATTAAAAATATTTTCAGAAAAATTTTTTTAATGAAAAAAATTTGTTTTTAAACAAATTTATTTGAATCTTTTTATTTTTTTTTATGAAGTTAGAGTATTTCTTAGCAAAAATTATTAAATGATTTTTTATCCTATCTCCTATAGTTTTTGAGATATTTCGTTTCAAAAAATGCTCAAAACGTCAATAACAACAAAGTGTGCGTTTATTAAAAGAATGACCGATATGTATATGATTATGTGTGTATAGTACATATGTATGTATGTATGTACATTGTACATATCGGTCATACTTTTATTAACTGCAATCTTTGTTTTTTATTATCTTTATGAGCATTTTTTGAAACGAAATATCTCAAAAACTATAGGAGATAGGATAAAAATTATAGAATCTTTTTTGTTAAGAAATACTATAACTTTATATAAAATTAAAAAGATTTAAATAAAAATGTTAAAACATTAATTTAATTTAATTTTTATTTAAAAAATTTTTTCTCGAAACAACTTTAATATATCATCTTTTTTTATGATATTTTTATATGTTATTTCTCATTCAAGCCTAAGAACGCATGTACTTTCATACCGAAATATCAATATTTTGAGAAACATTTTTGTGAATCAAAAAATTAATTGCAAAAAAGATTTCAGGAAGTATTAGTTGGGAAAAATTTTGAAGCAAGATAACCTTACCAACACTTTAAATTTCGTATTCTTTTCGCAAAATAAGGTTTTTTTTTAATGAAAAAAACAGAATATTTAAACGACAATTTTCGCTTGGATCTGGTTTGTGAAATATCGGAAGTTGCGGATAAATTTTCTAAAAATTACTACGAGTATAAGCTGCAAACCTTTTAACTGATCTCAACAAACTGGGCATCATTTGAAAAGTTTATACATATGTACATAAGTAAATTTTTAAGTGTATCATTTAGTATACCTTTTTCTATACATACTTATGTACTACATGTGAGTCTTTTTTTATTCTCATAAAAATTTTAATTTTTCGTAAGAGGCGCAAATCTTTTTGGTTTTTCATTTAAGTAAGAACATATTGCCAATAAAAGTCTATGTAAATAAATTTCCAATGGGGGGGTTAGAACCCCCAAAAACCCCCTGGCGCACGGGCCTGGGATCCTTCATCTACTTTCACGTTCGTCTTCTATTAATTGTTTTGATTCCGTCGCCATTGCAACCATACGACTTGCTCTTGAAGATAGCGAATTGAATTTATTCAATCCAGATGGACAAGGCTCGTTTCTATTCATTATTAGTATTATTTTTTAAAATTACAATAATCAAACACAGCGCAATTTTACATTAATCACATTTACAACACAACTGATAAAGTTATAGTATGAACGAAATTGCAAAATCTAAGCTATAATTATACGAAATTTTGCCAACCAAATTAATTACTAACAAAAAAACAAAAATGTGGTCACTTTTCCAATTTCAAAAACCCAACGAAAATGAGAATGAAATGAAATATTTCCCATTGCGATTATTTCAATATTTTCATTAACTAAACAAAAAAAGTTAATTACTATAAAAGGTTTTTATTATTAACCTAAGTACAAATGTTTTGATTTTTGAAATCAAATATCTAGGGACTCTTTTAAGTTCAAGGGTTGTGTCCTTGTGACTACTTTGGTACATAATTTCTACGTATTTTTAAGCTATTTGTATCTTCTTTTTACTGCTCCGGCTAGGAGCAATTCTTACATAACTACCTCGTGGATGCCAGTCGATAGTACATGTGTTTTGTATTTCATGTGTTTTGTGAACTTTATTATTATTTTTAAAACTTATAAGTAATAGTAGTAAAATAATAATAAAAAAGTGAATAGGAAAATTTATTAAAAAAAAAAAGGAAAAAACGTTACAAAAACCGATTAATTATGGAGTTTCAAGTTGGAATGAGTAGTCATATCGCTTTTCTTCTAATGAGGGCAAAGCAGATGCAATTGATCCCTCTTTCGTTTTGTGGTTTTGCTAATTATTGTCTATCGGCGCACTTGGTACATCATCAGTGGGCATTATGTACCCCAAAACTGATTCAAATAAAACGCGAGTTAAGTACCAATTCACCACCGCAAGTATTTTCGGTCTTACCTCTATGTTTCTTCACATAGTTTATAAGACAAATCGTCCGAAAACTTCGTTGAGCGTTCTTTTTTATCTATGTATATCAGCACATCATAAATTTTGTAGGCTGCGAGACCTAAAAAATCCTGCACATTATGGAATATCGCCAGCGGCCATCTGTTGGTTTTCCATTTCGTTGTATATTCTCCACCATTCTGTCCATGACGTCAACTCCACCCTTAGTGTGATTATAATAATAAGTTTTTCCTTCTTCTCGTTTATTTGGTCGCTTTTTTATAAATGATATTGTACCAAGTTGCAAAAGCAAAAAAAAAGTTCAAATACGGAATAAAGATTTGGTGGGTATATGATTCGGCGTCTTTGTATCCACTAAACGTGATTGTATACCAAGGAAAGCTACGGCAATCGAACGTCAGCTAGATCGTTGTAATGGATTTGGTATCGAAATATCAGTCGGGCCGAAAAGTTACTTTTGATAATCTTTTGACATCGTTTTCGCTACATCCACGATATCGCCACGATTGCGAGTTCTTCAAGTCCTTGTGCGCGAATACCACAAATCAAAATGAAACACCAAGCAAGAAAGGTGAGTGCTGCACTCGCAAATAAAATGTTCTACGAGTTCAACTACTCGAAGATTCTTGCATTCAGCTCCGAGTGGCTTTTTGTCTTTCGTAATTCCAAATTGCGTCACACTTGTGTCGTAATGAATTCGAAGTTATATTCATGCTAGAGCTAGTTTTGCATGCAATAATGTTGTTCATTGCATTTTCTCATGTTCGTTGTTGAAAATGTTTTGCTCGGCTTGAATCACGTTGACAGCGAAAACGAGTCAGAGTATAAACTAAGTCAAGCCATGTTGTTGCGACTGCGAGTACAATCTGCAAGTGTACTCTTGCACACCTCTAATACTTACAACATTGGTGTTGAAAACCATTTTTGTATTTAGCCAAATTAAAGACTTACTATAAAGCTGTGCCCGATTATAGGACATAAAAATCAATTCTTTACATTTGGAATCATCATAAGAGTAATATTTTTGGTAATCGAACATTTTATTTAATTCTTTTTCGGACCGCCAAAAAGGTTATAATGCAGAGTATGAATATCTCAAAATCTTAACATACAGAGGTGCATCTCTGACACCGTAATTGGAAGGACGCAATGGCAAGTGATATATTTTATTCAAATGATTAAAAAGCCATGTTCCCACACTCAAAAAATAATATTGTTTGCCACAAATGATATACATAGATGGAACTACTTCAGTTTTTATTTTACTCACAAAAATGTCGAATTTATTTGTCATTAAAAAAATTTTTTTCATGTCACCGTCGAGGTTTGAACCTAGATTTCCTACGTTATACCACTGTTCAGAGATACGCACATCTCACCCAACTGACCTACTCGTATTATTATATGTATTGCGTTTCATTTAAATTATATTACTACAACACGGAATGCCCAGGTTCGAACCCCGCAGGATGCTAACAAAAAAATTTTTTTTTTTTAAAGAAGTTATAAATCGTTTGTTGAAAAGAAGAAGTGTTGGAGACAAAAGACAAGTGTTTGTCGAAATACTTCCATAAATTGAATTGTTTAACTGAAATATTTCAATTATTTTTCATTGTCCAGAAATACTTATAGTTTAAGGCAAAAGCTAAGTGATTGATTGAAATAATAAGTGTTTATTTTAAACATTCGATAATTTGCCACAAACGTTTTCTAAACACTCCTTTTTTTGAGTGTAATAAGTATTACGACTTTGCCTCACATTTACCAATGCTCAAAATTTCGCAAAAGTATATTACTTGCTTGCAAATGTAAAAAAAATGTCCCATTGGATGAATGTGCAAGGGTATCGCAGTCATGGCTTAGGAAATGCCCGAATATGTGTAAAATTGGTAGTAGCTATTGTAAGTTCCTTACAACGATTCATAGTAAAAAAACATTTAGTATTAGCACATACGTATGTATCTTAACTGTTTTCGCAATCACAAAACTTTTTAGCGCAACAGTACTCAGATAGTAGTAGTTTACGCCAAAAAGCAGGCAACAGCTCATTGAAATTTCTGAAATTGTTCATTTAATCGGCTCGCTTATCTACTTGTGAGTAAATTAATCATGATTGCTTGGTTTAGAATTTCGTCGTCTAACGCCTGAGAATAGCAGCGTGCATTAAAAGCCAAAAATCGCGATAAGCCAATTGAGGCTGCAATTTTGAGTCTGTTTTTTTTTTCATAGCCCTTTCCAGGTTTTTTAAGTTTGAAATCCGAGCAGCACAACGAAGTAATTCAACACGCTCGCGCTGCATATTCTGCGGTGCGATGTCGCAAACACCACGCCATAAAGTATGCAATAAAAGTGTTCAACTACTTGTCCTGTTATCTGATCATTGCACTTTATAACAATGACGCATATTGATACCCTACCAAACGAAAGGGCTACTGCAGCGTCGATAAAATCAACAAGGCAAACGTGAAGGCGGAACACGTTTGGGATGCGAACGTAGCATGTGCGAGTCACGTGATGATAATTTTGATTATTGTACTCAACTAGATGGAATTGAATGAAACTTTATAACAACACAATTATTTCAGCTATGATGTTACGAAATATTTCCATTGTTTTTTTTTCGGTTTTGTATCATAATTGAAGGACGATCAAAAGAACAGTATTCCGCTTTAAAAAATAATTTTACGGAAAATAAAAATATGTCCATTAGTCAGGTAGTTTGAACTTACATTTCTACTATAAATTATTTATAAAAGATAAAATTACTCAGTGAGTGGAAGAATTTGTCTCGAATTAGGTTTTCACAGATGTGAAAGGAATAATGGTTGTTATGTACCGGTTTTGTAATTTAAAAACTTTTTGCCAAAAACATTCAGTCTAAGATGAATTTGCTTTTAGCGTACAAAATTAAAGTTATAAATTTGTAATTATTTTCTCTAGAAATAAAAGTAACAAATTTGAGCAGGACGTCAAAGCGATCAAAGAACATTCAGAAACCAACCTTTTTGGATCCTGTGACATGACTAACTGCGAATTATTATGCATTGAATTACACGTTCATGTATCTCACTTAAAAGATATTTTTCTTCTACTAACTTTTACCAACAAAGTAATGCCTTAGGGGTTGCACTTTAGGTAGCTGAGCTCAAAGTCTCTTTAGGGTATCAAAATCAACCTGACTTTTGGCATAGTATGTACTTGGACAAAAATTCTTTTGTTACAAATTAGCCTTTTAAAATGTGTTAGGCTCAGGTACGAAATACAGACTCATCATTTCACTTATTTTCGGAAGGCACACCTATATTCTTTTCCTTCTTCTTCTCCTTTATAGGTTTAATACAAATTCCATAAACATCTTCTATCTACGGAGAGCTGGACTGGCACAGTTTAATTATGAAAAGACTTAATGCTTCCTCTATCCTGGGGCGCCGGAAGACCTGTTGCGTGTGTTTAAAACATGAGACCTCCCCATGTGGAAATAAACACGGGAAATTTTAATTAAACACGAAAATTCTTAAGTGTAATTATTCCTATTCAAAAGTAGAACATTATATTTTTTCAGACTTCAGGAGATTTCCATAGAAAAATTTAATATGATGTGTATGACTAAGCATACAAACGTTGAGTTTGAAAAAATAAGTACATTTGCCTGCAATCAAAATAGTTGAAAGATCAAATGGAACGAAGAAAAAAGCAACGACCAGCTGTCAACGCAGTGTGTTTTAAAATTTTTTGAAATTTCGATTTATTTGCATTAGCATTTTCGATTTCACTCTTTCCGGCGTTTGCATTCTGTTCTTCCTTTTTTCATTTGCGGATATTTATTCTGAAGATCCGAATTAAAAATAAACTTACGGCGTTGCGGCGCCATTACCATTTTATGAATAAAAATACGAAGCATATGTGACCAAGATATTTAAGACGTAGGTTTGACATTCCTAAATACTAAATAAAGGATATTCAATACAACTATGATTTGGGACAGATTCAGCAAAGTTTCCAGATCACTTGAAGTTTTTGTACTTGGCAGAGACTTGGATGTTGATAAAATATTCAATTTTTATAAAGATGATTTCAGAAATGAAACTAAAGCAGAAATGAAACTAAATTGAAAAGTTTAGGAGATGTAGAAGATTTTTTACAGAAACATCTATGGTATAAGGACCTCATTCCAAAATTCGTGAAATTGTTAATGTCTATTCCTGCATCCTTTTGCACTAATGAGTGGAGTTTTTTGACTCTTAAGAGCCTGAAATCGTAAGTGCGTTCAACGATGGGTCAAAAACGTTTAAATTATGTTGCAATTTTACACATGTACCTCGAGTTCGCTTATAGAACCCCCCCTCCGCGACTCAACAAATTCAACACCCCCGCTTTAAGAACGTTATGGCGCCCCTACCTCTACTATCTAGTTGTCAAATAGTTTATGTGTGCAGTACTGCCCTCAGAAGCGAAATAGACGTATCCCAAAAAAAATTATATTCGTGCTTCTTATGGCATCGGATAGCTTATGACAATAAGCGTTTAATGATCTGCGCCAAATGCCTGAGATACGTCTATTTCGCTTCTGAGGGCTGAGTAGTTCCTTAAAGTCTTATACTTTCCTATAGGGGTCATATCTGGCAACGCTCGTGTATGTTATACTCAGTGACGTTTGCCATTTCATCATGGAAATGTTGGCACCTCAACAGTGCTTGTGCATGTGAATTGTATTGACTTCTTGAAATTGTGACCAAAATTGGCCTTCAAAAACGTGTGTCTTGGCTCCTTGGGATTATTTGCAACAATTTTGATTCCAACGTTCGCCAAATTATTGCTGAAATATGGCTCAGGTGCTCGAAAAGTGTTCAAAGTTAGAAATCCAGACTGCACCAGTCGCGTCGCTCATATGCCCAAAGTCATATTCAAATGCTAAATGGCTTAAGATCATCTACCGAACAGACAAAATTTAGCTCACTTAGACAATTTTTTATGTGTTTCATTTATGTTCGGAACTACGTCACTCAAAAAAAAAAAAAAAAAACACCCGATATAAATGTTGATATTGAATTTCTAGTGTCGTTTACTTGCTAAGCTTAAGACAGGCATAATTTCAATTTTGGTAAAAAAAATCCTAACATATGCAGAGTAATGCTGAATTACCAACCATAACCACAAGTCCCTCAAGCCAGTCTGTTCAAAAAATTTGTTTCCAAAAAAAAAAATTATACATAAATACATACATATGTATGTACATATATCCATCGCAGCATCGAGTCATTTACCCCAGTCAGGTTAACTTAAAAATGCTACTTGCATCCTGACACTAAAAATTAACTACAAGCAAAACCGGATAAACAAACAGCCCACCATCAGCAGCATTAACAGCATTAAAAACGGATAGGGGAAGTTGTAAACTTATAGTTTTCCAATTTGAAAATAATTACAATTACAAAGGAACAAACGGACGCGCACGCAACTCTCTGTGTAATCCTAGACTCATCTGCAATAATGTGCCTGTGAAAGCACGAGTACGAGGTCGTAGTAAAATGGCATGCAGCAGCCCTTAAAAACCGGCATATGCACGCTGAGGGTGCAATTGAGCACCCAAGCCGGGTTAGTAGTAATATTCATACAGAGATAATAATTTCTACAACATTGCACTGACCAAGCAGCTCGACAGCACTACGCGACATATGTGCATCGCTTTCATGCATCCGTGCTTTTAGATATTTGCACGGACAGATACAAGAATAAATAAATAAATGAGCCTCATCGGGCTCATCCGTAATTCAAAGCAAACCAGACAGATAATCAGAAATTAATTTTCAAAAATCAGCAACAGAAATCATTTGCACTCGTTGTATTTTCAACCCTGAGAATAAAGTCATCCCATGTTATCCTGTTTGTCAGGTTAATAAGTTCCAATTTGAAAACAACGGCAATGCATTAAGAGTGAAGTACTAAAATAAAAAAAATAAACAATTTACACGAAAACAAATAAAAAGCGAATTGAACGAAGGAATCAAAAATTATTATAATGCTTATGCTTGTAAGCCAACATGTTACACGAAACGTCCTTCCACTTAGAGGAGCTAAAACTCGAGTACACTATCATGCTAATACGACAAATGTGTGCACAAGGTCTTCGGACACGTTTATGAACTACTGAAAGGCGTACGTACGCACCTGCACTAAAAATAAGTACACACTACATTTATGTGTGCAATTATATATGCAGAATATTTTGAAAAAAAATGTCTCTTTTATTCCTTGGAAAAAAAAAGAATTTCGTTTTCAATTGACAGCTACAAACTTACTTTAAAATGGTGTAGAAATGAATTAATTTATATTTCTGAATTGTAATTTTTTTAGTGTTGACACACATTATATTAAACAGTAAGCTCAATAAAATAGAAAAAAAAATTAGTTAAGGTGTTTCTTTGGCCAAGCCGAAACTCACATACCCTACACTGCATTAAAAGTATCTTTCATATAAATGTCTAAAAAACGTTAGGGAGGTTGAAAAAGTCTAAAAAAATGTAAAATATAAAATAAGTTGAAAAATGCTGAAAAGTTGAAAAGGACTGAAAAAGTCGAAAATATATGGAAGCCATTGAAGAAAGTTTAAAGAAATTAAAACAGTCGAAAAAATATGCAAAGTGTTGAAAAAATTTGAAAGAGGTTGAAAACTTAAAAATAGTTGAATAAGTTTGAAAAATATTGAAACAATTCAAAAAGCCGAAAAAATACAGTAAATAGCGAATAAAGTTGTAAGAGGTTGAAAAAGTCGAAAAAATATGGAAAATGTTGAAAAAATTTGAGATAAGTTGAATAACTCAAAAAAAGTTGACAGAGGTTAAAAAATATTCAAACAATTTAACATCGCTGAAAAGTCGACAAAATGAAGAAAATAACGAAGAAAGGTGAAAGACATTGAAAAAGTCGAACAAATATGGGATATATTGAAAACAAATTAAGAGTTTAAAAAAGTCAAAAGAATATGGAAAATGTTTTAAAAAATCGAATAGATATTAAAAAAATCGAAATAAGCCACGCCCACTTTTCAAAATCCGCCTATTTTTGGTTTAATAATATTCCTAATCGGTATCAGCATACCAAATGCTATCACAATAGCAGGTATAGTTTGGGATATATGCCGTAATAAGCTTTCAAATATAAGGCGGTGACTAACCCACAAGTACAATCCAATCCGATTTTGATCTAAAAATAGCTTTTCATAAACAACATTCCTCCACACTTCTCACATATTTCGTATTTTACTTATATGAGAGGTGTCACGCCCACTGTTGATATTTAGCCCGGATATGATTCAGATATACATTATAGCAAGTTAGCCATCTACTTTGAAATGCATACAAATTGCTGCAATAGTTCACTTAATGTAGCGCCTACAAGCTTATAATATTATAAGAGGTGCCACGCCCATTGGTGCAATTCCGTTGAAATCCATTTAATTTCAAAACTTATAGTAACTGACATCATTATAACAAATTTTATGAACACTACTCTCATAGCACACTACATACATATGTATCTTTAAAATAAAATTAATTTGCTTGTATTGGGCGTGCCACGCCCACATTTATTATTGAGCCAAATTTTTGTAAAAAGATACTCTATAACAAGTTGAAATTTCATAACGATTACTTCGTTGGCTCTCTTATTATAACGTTTATAAATATTGTGAGCTAAGCCACACCCTCCAACGTATTTTGCCAGTATACTGACTTAACTTGTATTAATGAATGCTTTCAGTGTATCATCTCTAAAATTTTTATGAAAATCGTAGGTGCCAATTTTGAGTTTTACGAAATCAAAATTTGTAATGGTTGAAAAATGACACGTACATATCGTCGCTCACTTGTACAACGGCCCTAATTGACATTTTTTCTGAAATCCAGTTTATTACATATTCCTGAATACCAGCCTCAAATACACCTTCACCCAAAAAATTGGAACGGTAACACAAAAAATACCAGCTTTACTAGGTGATATTGAAAAGCCCTAAATGCATTCCAAATTTTTTTATATGTTAAAAGGCCCTAACTGCTTTTTCTTGCAAAGTAGCTTTCAATTTGAAAAAATTTAAATTGCAATAGATAGCGCAGTAGCTTTTGAATTTCCAAAGGATTTTGAATACTAAATTCCGTGTAAATACCAATTTTAAAAAGTAACAATTACCATGGAGCATATCTTGTGTCGGAACGCGTCTGTGGTCTTCGTTTTAATTTTTCGTAATGAGTGTTACGGAAAATAATTTGTTTGAGATCAATGCGTCTGATTCAATTCCGGAACAAATGAAACGTGATCGGATTCCAAATATGAAAAAACGAATACGAGGAGCTCAATATATAGGTGTTTCGATTGAAAACGGTTTGAAACGGGAGCAAAAAAAGTTATATGTAATAGGCCTTGTTGATCCGGTAAGCAGAAAACGAATTTCATCCGGAAACTCAGCGCGTACTCAGTCTCTAGAGTCTAGACTATTTCTTAAAACACAATTCCCAACGTTTGCAAGTACGTCGTCAAATGTTTCTATCAACATTATGATCAAGGCAGCTGTATTCATGGCACTCAAATTAATGATTCAAAGATCTTCCGAGTACAGTGAAAGCGGATTTCAACTGTCGGTCAACAAAATCTGCGTAATCGTAATGATTTGGAAAGATGAATATCAGCCCTTACCTATAACATAAAATCCAAGAAAGTATTCCGAAGAAAGGCTGAGCCCTTTATGCAGGCAAAAATTTAAAAGTTCAAAAAAAAAATGGGACTATTTGCAGGATTAAAAAAAGTTATAGCCGATGGATTGCCAACCATTTTATGATAATTTGTCATTCACCAATCCAATCATTTGAATAAATTTTTTTATTCAAGTTTTATTTTTTAATTTCTTTTTATTTATTAAAAAACTAAATTAAACAGTACAATATTTACAAATTTTCTTTAAATTTGTTTTAAATGAATTACACTTTTAGTTTTCAAAGTTATTGCAAAAAGCCCTAAATGCACTTTCGCATACATAAAAATGATGTCAAAAAGCCCTAATTGAAATAAAATAAATATCAATAAAAAAAATTAACGTTTTTCATTAAAAATATTTATGTTAATGATTTTGTAACTAAACTGCTTTTAAACAAATTTTAAACAAATATTCTACATTTTCGGTTTTTATTCAGTTTTTTGTGTCTCCTGAACAAAACTAAAAATGTCAATTAGGTCCGTTGTACAAGTGAGCGACGATATGCTTCGCTTTGTTAATTCCACCGCTATCATGTCATATTACGCTGCCCAAGTAAGAAAAGTGATCCACTTCTTTCATGCAGCATTCGCCTATTATGAAACTATTGCATAGTGGTTCAAATTTTTGCTCGAGTTTTTTGGTTCAGAAATCGCTAGAGAAATCTTGTGGGACATAAACACTTTTTTTTTAATTAAAGCAAACTAAAATGCTAACAAATCGTCAGAACCAACAAGTTAAAGGCCAAAAAAAAAATTTTTAGAAAATATTTTTTAGTTCAAAACCGGATGAACATCGCAAGTCTTGAAATAATATTAAACGCAATTTTTTCCAAAATTTGGGCTCCGACCATCTGTTGAAATTCCGGTTTGCTTTAATTAAAAAAACTAATTGTGTATTTCCGACAAGATTTGCGTTCTTTATCGATTTTTGAACCAGAAACTAAATTTAGGACCAGTGTTCACTGGTTCACTACCTTGGTTTTTAGGAATTCTACTCTATCGGAGATCTGATGGCGTTGCTCACCAAAGGTTGGATCCTATGTGTTCAGCTACTCGGTGAAAGTATAATTGTAACTATAAATATTTCCAAGACATTTCATCTAGTTTGCATCGCGTCCTCTCTTAAAAACTACTTAATCGCTTATCCGTGTTGGCATAGACGGTTTCACATGAAACGATACTACCACTATATCAAATGCTGGAGTCCGTCGACCACTTACTCAATCCATTTGGTCAGCATAGGCATTTTTTGTCGCTTTGCATGATATGCCTTCGATATTTAAAAACACATTACAATTCACTGTTTTCATTTACTAAAAAATAAAAACAAAATTAATTAAATATCATAAAAATTAAGGATCATTTTGCCGCCCCTGTTCTCATTTTGGCGCGATATGTAGATATTTTAATTATCTTCAAATGTTAGGGCTCTCGAAATTTGACTAAGTAATCAACAATACAATAAACTTATATACATACATTTTTTTATAGTGTACCAATGTAGGTATGACATGCTCTTTATCTACAGAGAGGTTCCTTACAATATAATACAAATATGCTTTCCTTATTCTAATGGATTTTTTATGTTTTGTTAAAATATGAATTTAGTTCGGTGATTTTTGTTTAAATTTTGGACACTGCGAATGACAAGTGTAAAGATTTTAAGAGACATCGATATATTTTGTTGACCTAATTGGAGAATATGAGTACAGAATCTTAAATACCTAATTATGATTGACATGTGTCCGGAATGTGCAAAAGTCGCACTAATTGATGTCAGAACAAAAGGTTGACAAAATATTAGAGCACGGTAGAAATTCTTGCAGATATCCTTAGAGCTATAAGTTATTTTTGTACGCTGCCTGTTGCAACATATGATTTAGCAAAGAAATAAATATAATTTCTACGTAAATGTGTATGAGTTACTTCATATGGACATCCTTTGCCCAAACGTATGAAGTTTTATCTTGCGGGTAGTATTTTACTATCCGATGATTTATCGAAATTAATTTTGGTATAAGCCAGATAGTTAGCGCTACAGTTTTTCACAATTTATGGAAGAATTAATGAAATACTTATGTAGGTGTGCGAATAAACGGTTCATGAATGTTTTGGGCAGTTGGGATTGTTTGCAAAGGAATTTTTCGCGATGATCCGAATCCGTTATGTTTTGAGGTCATGTATTTGAACCAGAATTATTGTCAGATTATTTAAAAAAAAGTCATCAAGTACCATCGTTTCAAATGGTCATCTAAAATGTTTCTTCGCAAAATTAAAACCATTTTCATGTGACATGGATTTGAAAACAATCTCCTCTACAATCCAACATTCTTAACCTAATCAAGGTTTCTTATGAAATCTCACTGTCTTGAAGACAAAAATACTCAAAAAAAAATTCTGACGTGATGGGCCAGCTCTGACAATGAATTCAGCGTGAAAAATTACTTTGGAAATAATAACCTAAACAGAAATCCGGCGTAAATGTCGCGACGGCTGACGGTAGAATTTGATTTGGTTTTAATTTTACCGTCGCCGTTGAGAGAGTAGAGAGAAAATAGAGTTGCGCTCTCTTCTACCATACGATTATCACAGCAAAAATTTTACATCGTACACCGGAATTCTGTTTAGGCTATAACTCACCCACCTGTACAGACAGTATTGGGATATACCTACATATCACTTTAAATTCGAAAATCTCCACAAATGAAATATACTTCACGATCATTTTGCCGCCCCCTAAGCCTTGCACCCTGGGCACCTCTAGTGACCTCGAAAGTAGACAAAAAACATAATATTTAGGTACTTAACCTCAAATATTTTAGAATTCTGATGTGATGGATCAATTCTGAGGCCAGATTCGGATTTAGCGACCCTAGGTTGCAGCCCAACAACATTCATCACCTATTCATTGCTTCTTAATAAGATATAGTTTTTCCATACAATTTACATGTAAGATTACCAGGCTTTGGCGCCACTTTTTAAAATTGAGGTACAGAACTGCGTTAGCGCGGAAAATTCTTCCTATCATAAACTTAATTTTATCGCAACAGCACTTTAAAAAAAACATAAAAAAAATTTTTAATCACTTTAATGTACATACAAACAAAAATTATATCACAACTTTCTAAGTAATAGAGCTAGAGGAATTAAATGAGTAAGTTTCATTAGGTAATTAACTCATATATGTAATGTTTAGTAGTATGTACCATAATTGCCAGCCGGGTTTTCAGTTCAGAATTATCGTTTTTTAAAATAGAAAAAAAAAAAATTTTAAATTGCAGTTTTTTCCAAAAATGCATTAACAAAATGTGATTTTCATATATAAAATTTAGTGCAACATAATACTAGCAACAAGTTCACCATACAAACTTTTGACCTAAGTCAAAGTCACTTTTTTAGGTGTATCTGAGTAAACACCCAAGTGACTTTTTAGCTACCTACACCACTTAATGAATCATTTTTGTGAGTTAATTACATAACGAAACTCACTAATTTAATTGATCTAGCTCTATTACTTAAAATGTAATGAGATAGCCTTTGTTTGTAAGTACTATTCTAGAGGAACTTTGTAAACACCCTGTAGATGTTTCGACCTCGATGTTGCTCTATCACGTAAAGTTTTTGGTAAACTTCCAAGTGTTAGATGGCTACTTACGCATAGCACTGATTTATGTATCTGTGAGCGTAGATATAGTTAGTGTCAGAAATGGGGTAATGCATTACATTTATAATGCATTAAAATTTCCATTACACTATATTAGCTTATTGTTAGTGAAAATGAATTTTTTTAATTTTCACAAAATTTAGTCGTAATGAAAATTTTTTCATTGCCACTAAATTTAGTTATGTATAACTGAAAACTGTTCCACTATCACTAAGCTAATTTAGTGAAAGTGGAAAACTTCCATTACCACTAAAAAGGATTTAGTGGTAGTGAAGAATTTTTCCACTATCACTAAATTTAGTGAAATGGATTTTTTTGAGCTTATTTTGTCTTGTGATCATTTTCTCATATTTAGATAAAAAAAATATTAACCCGTTATACTCCCAGGTCGGCCATTTTTGAAAATAAATAAGTTTAAAAAAATGTTAGAAAAAATGGATAGTTTTGTCCGACTTTTGTTTCTCGAGACATATCAATTTCGTCAAAAGTTTAACACGGCTCATTTGGGCTTGGTTGCCTAATAATTATGAAATACTACAGATTGAAATTGATATGTCTCGAGAACCAAGAGTCGGATCGGAGCAATCAAAGATGAATTTTGAAGGGAAAGACTGAAATTATCAGATGCTGCTAAAAGTTTTGTTATGAAAAATCAATTCGAGGTGTAACATAACCTCCAAAATAGCAAAAACCAAGTGACTTTTGCAGTTTTAGGTTAGGATATCTCAAAAACCATAGGACATGTAGCAATTCTGAGCTCGGACTTGAATTTAGCGTGCCAAAAGACTTCGGAAAAGTATGGTCTGGTGTCTGGGTTAGAAAGCTGGTAATAGATGGATTTTAATCAAAAAAATTCTGCTATTTATCTATTGGTTCATGCGTTTTTCAGGCCATTTTCACATAGTATAGGCATTAATGTGATACTAATCTTCAATTATTACACTAATGTACATAAACTAGAGGATTGCATACTGAGAAACAGCGAAAAATAGAAATTTCTTCGAGATATGAACGCCTGTACGTGAAATTGCGATTTTTCTCCATATCAATTCTTCGAATTTCTGCTTATCTTCCATGAAAATTCAGGTGAAAAAAATTCTGAAAGTATAATTTTTTATAGATTTTTACATGCTTTACAAGGTTGCATACTTGAAATCAAAACAATGAAATGTTCAGTCACATTTATCGGCCTTTTTTTGACAATATTATCCATTTTTGCTGCTATTTTGGCGAAAAAACCTTCTAAAAACGAAAAAAATACCGTACAAAAAGAAAAAAAATGATTGCATCTTGTTCAGCGAGCCCAAAAGATTAAGAAACTGCTTCAGTGGAAAATTTTATATATATATGGTCGGTTGCGCACTGCCTCACAAAATTAGATTTTTTTAAACTTATTTTTTTTCAAAAATGGCCGACCTGGGAGTATAACGTGTTAATATTTTTTTTATCTAAATATGAGAAAATAATCACAAGACAAAATAAGCTCAAAAAAATCGAGAGCTCCGAAATCCGAGCACTTTCGATTTTTTTAGGTCAGTCTAGTGTACATACATATGTATGCACATTACACCCATTACATTGTTTTGATCAGTTGTCGGCTTTTTATTTGGTTTTTCTGAGTGAAATTTTGGTGTGATATATGCTAAAATACCCCAAAAGTACACTTGCTGCACTAAATAGTGAATATCACTTATACTATGTTTATATACATATATGTAATTATACACATACTGTATGTACTATAAATAACAATTTGAGTGTATGTTAATCTTTTTCAGGCTATCGTTTACGAAGGACAAGACAAAAATCCGGAAATGTGCCGAGTCTTACTAACGCATGAAGTCATGTGCAGGTGAGTGAATGTCATCAAATTAGTAAAACATATATGTAGGTATATGTACATATATTAAGGCTGCTGCTCATTTTACTCCAACATTTTTTTTTATTGCTATCACATATAAATCATGAAATTTTGGTTGAAAAAATATAACTGTGAAAACTTCAGCCCTTAATTTAATTTTTTAAGAGCCCTTTCATCAACACTTAAAATTTTCGAAGTTAATTATAAATATCTAATAATTTTTTGACTTAAGCTTATTTTTATTAAAAAAAGTAGTCAAGTGTAGGGAGCATAACATGTAGATTTTGATGTACCTGCTCTAGCCGCCATATCTCGCACTGAGGTGTTGTGATTCTGCCAAAGAAGACGCTTTACCTTCGCCGCTACTTTTGGGTTAGAAAATTCTGATTTTCTGCTTGAACCAAACAGGTAGACCCTCTTTATATTTCGAAATAACCGTAAAGACAGATTTTAGCAACTATTTTTGCTATAGCTGAACTATAGTTCGCGGACTTTTTGTTGTTTGCTAGACATCTTTGCCGTTAGAAGTGCTATCTTCTAGTATTATACATCATATCAAAGGTCACTTTATATAGGATAAATATAGTGTCTTTTATAAGATTATTAGGTAGAGTATAATCTTGAAATATAAAACGTTCTGGGACAGTCCTTAAAAGCGAAAGGAGCTGAAACCAAAGTTCTCCGATTTTGCTCATATTTTTCATGGGTAGTTTTTGTCTACCATAGTTGATGATGCAACATGAGTCATTTAACTAAAAATCAAACCAATAGGGCAGTTTACATAATGGCTCATATTGGTCATCTTAGCTTGACTGTAAATATAGCTTTGCATTAATATCATACAGAATATCTTGAAACATTATTTGCACAAAAATTTCGAAGCGTTCACATCATCAATTTTTTTAATTGATTTCGTTCGGTTCTATTCTCCCTTACAGTTTTTCGCATTTTATTTTCCAAGTTTATGGAAGTCTTTTATGTAATTCACAAATTCCGTGCCAAAAGTGATTGTTGGCAGCGCTCGCCATCGAAGTTTCCTGCATGAAATCTTATTTAAATAGAAAAATTTCCACTATGTTTGACAAATTACGCACAGGTTGTATGGTCAGATAAGCCAGCATAAAAATCATAAAATTTTATAATCCATATAACATGATTTTCTAGCGTCCACATGATCAAACGTTGATGTGTCAAACCTAAATGCAACGTAAAAACTTTTGAAAATTTATAAAAATAAAATAAATTTTCTTAATAGTTATTATCAGGGCTCAGAAAATTAAGCTCGAAAAAACTGATTTTAAGCGCTTAAATATTCTTCTAAAAAGTACAAAACATGCACGCAAATATGCCTTAAAAAAACACAAAATATAGCAAAAAACATATTGAATCGATTCAGAATTTATACCGTAGTAATGAAAATCCAAATTTTCATAAAGAAAATACCTCAGAGATGTGATTCTACAAAATTTAAAAAAAAACAGTTCTAATTTTGAAAGTTTAGTTGAATGAATGCATGTCAGTCATGGTTAGCAAGTGACCGAGATTAACCCGACCTGGCCGGAAATGTCATGTCAAAGCCAGGAGCCTGGGAGGAATTAAAAAATTTCGGAAAAAGCTGAGGATTCGACGATTTTTGTGAAATGAACTATGTGCCACAAAAAAATTTAATTTCTTATCATTTCAGAATTTTTTAATATTACTGACCAAAAAAAAAACTTTTCGATCTTATGCACATAATTTTATTTTGAGAAGGCAGGGTATTGCTTCAATACGACTTTGTAAATCTGACGTCATTGTCTATTTTTTTTAAATAATGTGAATTTTTACTCGGTTTTCAAAACCTTTGTTAAGTTCAAATTTCACATGTGGCTGTTTTCTGTTTTCGGAACAAATGCATGACAGATACAGACTTGATATGCATCGAAATAAGCAAGTTTAAGCAAATGCTTTACATTCTGAGGCCTGGTTATTATTATAGTTATTTTTTTTTTTTCGTTGGAAAGGTTGTGAAGAGGGGCAGTGCAGAATGTAATTTTTTTTTCAATAAATAAATAAAATAAATTGACCGATTTAATTGAAATTTGGTTTAGAGTAAGATTGAACCCTAAGAAAGGTTATTAGAAACCTGGGCACCGCCCTTAATGAGAAAAAACGCTGCCACGGCTGAATCGCTTAACCAGTTTTGATGAAATTTGTTAAGAATATCGACTGATTTTTGAGTAAAGAAATTTGAAATGATTAATGAGATATTTACAAGAAACATTTTTTTATGTCTATACAAGATCCTGAGTGGAACCCCCCAGAAAAAATCCTTATCCATACCAATGTTCTCTTAACTGTATCCATATCACGTTTTTTAAAAATAGCGGAGACTTTTAATTAAATGCGTGACTCACACACGAAGATTTGAAAGTAACTTTTAAGAGATATTGTCGTAAAGAAAACTGTACATAGCCAGCGATACGAATTTAGTTTATTGATTTTGAAAAGTTTGAAGTATTAAAAAGTTCATTTCGAATAAGAGGACACATTTTAGATTTGTCACATGAACACAATTCATCTTATTTTTATTTAGTATTGTTTGAAATTTCACTATGGAAAGACTAACGCCAGAACTACGCTAGTAAATTGTGGATATCTATTAATTTCACAAAAATTTCAACTTTATATTTACACAAAATTCACATCATCAAGGCCGCCTGAATGTGTAACATCTGGATGTTTTTCTTTGGGGTTATGTGAAAGAAAAATCTAGTTCGGTTTCGAATTAACCAGGAATTGCACGAGGCATCTCGTTATCATCTTTTATTATTTGAACATTGTCATCCACTGCATTTCGTCCGTTATTCTCTCGATCAGATCCATCATCATCGATCCCTGTTATTCAGTGGTAGTTAATACTTTTTGCCTCCGTATCGTAGTTGAAAGCACTTCAAGTAAGTCCGGGACGGCAAAGAAATATAAACTGAATTTTGTGCCTTAAATTTTTTTTCTATGTAAATATCAACTATAAAAATATATTTATCTAGAATTCGTTTCTGGCATAGACACCTAAGGACTAGATCGTAAGCCTATCTTTACTCTTTTCAATGAAAAAAAATACCTCAACCCTGGACTGCACTAGAATTTTTCAAAAATCCCTCGGTCAATGGGTACTTAAATACCCAATAGTATGGAATGGGTTAATGACATGTAGATGTTGTATGATACCAATTAAAAAGAATAGATTGGAGCAAGGACTTGGCATTTAAAGTCAAACAAGGCACATCGTTTATGGTTTTTCAGAAACGACCTTGTAAGTCATCATTTGCGTTCTGAGTTCGCAGTGATTTGGTGTTCGCCCTAATTTTCAGAAGTTGTAAGGATATAAATTGGCGTTAGATTCAGTCTTATTTCTAAACATTTGTGCTCTTTAAAAAAAATCAATTATAAAAGGGATTCCATCTTCTTTGAATATCAAAGGAATGATCGTATTTTTTTATTTTTTTTTTCTTTAAACGCATGTGTCCATATTATGCGAAACATACATACATACATACATTTTCTTCTTTGCAATAGACACCTTTGTTTGGTAAATACGAGTAAAACAACTCACTAGAGATTCATGTCCCTTGAGAGCATTGTTTTAGCAAGTTTTTGCGCATAAGCAATGTAAATAATAAAAAAAAGAAGAAAAATCACCACTCTTCAAATGTTTTCTATCTTGCAAGAATTAACCGATTTTCACTTTCCTTTTTCCCTCGCATTGTTCTATTTTTTTGTTATTTGATTCATGATTTTCTTTCATTTTGTTTACTTTTTGCCGCCAATATTTTGTCCTTGGTCACCCCATTGTTGTTGGCACCCAAGCACTGCCATTATAACGAGTATTTGCACAAGCGCAACAAAACCATAACAAACAAAACTGAAGTAAGAATTATCAGCAACAATAACACAAAATAAATAATACGTCAAAGGCAAAGGCAAAGGCTTTTCATCCCCCATCATTATTTTACTTGTGTGTACTTTTTACTCGGTCACTTTGTTTCTTCACAAAATTTTAGAAAAAAGAGAAATTGGCCCATGTTGATGTTTGCTATGTTGCAGATTTTTTTCAAGGAATTTCCACCAACTTGGAGATGGCATGTGTAAAGAGATTCAGCTCGGGGGTGACTTTTGCAAATGCGTAACAAGGGTATGGAGTCAAAACTCCCACTGCTAACGAAAGTTTTGGTGAACACCTCTCCACCATTTTAGTCATCGATTACAGGAAGTAATGCGTTGTATTTTCAATTATTTTTAAGGAACTCACAACCAGCCTCAACAAACAATCGAAAATGCAGAGTTCTTTCGCTGTTAGACTTAAATTTAGTATTTGGGATCTACTCGCTATACCTAAACAATTTTAGTACTAAACTGCTTTTCTCAAAATTATTTCAATATTTTTAAACGTGATTCGCAGATGTATTGGTAATCCTTTGATAGTGAGCTTTTTAAAACTTTAACCAGTGCTCACTTTGAATTTTATTTTATCGTGTGGCAAAAAAAGATTTATATATGTAGGTATAAAAGAAATAGGTAATTTTTTATATCATGAGCTAGCTACAATGTCTCCAAGGGATTTTGGTGCGCTAAATCCGAATCGGTCCTCAGAACCGCTTTATTATGTCAGATTTTTGAGACATCCGTTTTTGGTTTATATTTGAGGTTATGTAGCATCGCGAAATTTATTTTTCTCAACTAATTATAAACGTCATCTTAAAGTACAAGTCTTGCCTTTTTAAATGTGCTAAGAATAGGAAATTTAGAACAACTGAAAAACTTTAAAACATTGAAAAAAAATTTGAAAATTGAATATATGAAAATTTTGAAAATTTTTTAAAATTTGCAAAAAAATAGAAAACTTAAAAAAATTGGAAAAGCTGAAGATTTAAAAAATTTGAAAACATTATAAAAACTGCAAAAAAATTCAAAAATATCGAAATATTAACAAAAATTACAATGAAATATTCAAATTTTATTTTTAAGTTTCAAAAATCTTTAATAAAATACATACTTGTTAATCAAATATTGTGAAGAAACATGGATAACATTTTCATTTTCATTTTTAAATTAAATCGATTTTGGAGTAATTGAGTCTAGACCACAAGAATTATATATTGAGTTGAAATCAATTAAAGCTCTAATGAACGGAGCGTTTGAAGCATAATTCGTTCTAATCAGGCCAACATGAAAAAAAAAATCATGGTTTCGTAAATTTCTTGACACATCTCATTTCTTGAAACATATGGAAAAAATGTATGCCACTGAATTTAACTATAGGAAAAACTGATTGATTGATCCATTGAAATAAATGCCAAATGCTATTAAAATCCTGATTTTTCATTACATTTTATGACCTAATTTATAAGGACTATTATAAAAAAACGTTTGGACTTGGCGAGTTTGAAACAAAAAATGTGGAGGACTTTGGCGGGTTTTGAAATTAAAAGTCTGGACGTGGCGGGTTTTGAAAGTGAAACTTCGTGACTTTGGCGGATTTTGTAAAATAATAATAGTAATTTGTATTTATGAAAGCCGAATCTTTTTTAATGAAAAATTGGACTTGGCGGGTTTTGATAAAAAGAATTTATCAGAAACTTTTGCAATCAAAAGTTTGTGAAGGAAAAAATTTTTTTTTACAATTTAGAGTATGTGGGATTGTAGACATAAATTTTTTCCGTCTCATACTACTATATCACACATTTTCATTTTTTGGACTTGGCGGGTTTTGCATCTCAGCTCTTCAAATAATAAAGACAAAGTTCTTCTCCTATTTTGAAGACTCTTAAGGTTAAGTACCATACGCCATTGTAAGTGATGGGATCAGTAAAGTTAAGTGAGAATAGAGAAAAACGAAGAAACACTTTTTGTATACGTTCTAATCTGTTGATATAATTACCATAGAAAGGCTTCCAAACGACAGCAACATATTCCAATCTAGACGCAAAATTGGCATCTAAATCATTTTAATAGTAAGATTTGAAAAATTCTGCGAATAGATTTGTAGCTTCATTAACAGAATTAGCAACTTTGTCTTTGAGAAAAATAGCCGAGGGTATGCTAGACCCATTTTTTTACATTTTATAAGACCCCAAAAAGCCTTAGGATTTATTTTAATGTTATTTCCGAACTTATGAACATAATTTTTATGAAGATAAGTTTCAAAAAAATTGTATTCACTCATGTGTTGTACGTACTTGATTTTAAATTGAGGATTATTATGAATTTTACGCCATTTAGCCTTTAAATATGATTTTGGACATGCGAGTGCCGTTTTCGAGCAATTGAGTGCTTAATATTTACGACATAGCACACAAAAGTTTTAAAGTTTAGTGAAATTATTATGAAACATCAATATGACTTCAAAAGATTCGTTCTTTTGGATTTCAGTTCGAAATGTGTTCCATACCACACTCCTAAGCATTATGACGCACGGTGGGCTTTAACAAACTTTTAATAAAAGTGTGAGTTACTACAAAAACTTTAATTGGGGATTATTTGGGATGTAATTTGGATTCGATGTATGAAAAACATAACAAATCCTTAGAGCTTTTTTTTTAAATCCATATTCACTATTTTTCAATGATAATACATATGTAAAACAGGTCAAAGTACTTTATTAGACAGCTTCACTGTCTCTGGGGTGGTCGGAGTCCTGAGAAAGAGCCATATTTTTTCCTGAAAATAGCCGTGTTTGGTCCATTTTAAAAATTTTAGTTCTAAGAGCCCACAAATCTAAGTTTAAAGTTATGGATATCTCATTTTTTTTGTTATGTCATCTACTATATACAAAAAATAATTTTAAGCTTCTAGATCTTAAGGCTTTAATTTGCGACCAGATTAAATGAAAAAGGCCTAAGTAAAATATGACAACTTTGAAAATGATGGCCCAAATCGAGATCTTACTCATAATACAAAAATTATACTTGATATTGTTAACAATTTTATACCCTTCAAAATGAGATATGACACAGGGAAAATGGTTGAACAGGTTCAGAGATATTAGACATTAAATTTGGCTGTTTTCGCAAAAATAGCGTTTTTTCCTAACTTTGACCTTACAGTACTCGGGACTCCGACTATTTAGGGAGCTGAAATTTGTGTTGTGGGATAACCTTTTAAAGTTCTTTGATGTATTTGAGATAAATCGTTTGTTTTTTAAATTTCATACAAAAGTTGTACGTATTTCATACGTATGTAATATTACTAAAACAGTAAATATGGAATTAAAAAAAAAGCTCTAAGGATTTTTTTCCTTTTGATGTATATAAATATCATCCCAAATAATTCCCCATTCAAGTTTTTGTAGTAACTCAACTTGTCATTTGAACTTGGTTAAAGCCCACCGTGGACGTTTATAGCATCAAAAATCTTTTAACCCGTCGTTAATGAGCCAACTCTCTCCTTACACGAATATCTGCCCCCGTGCTCTGAGTAGCTGAAGATAAAACATTCTACAACTCGCACACCAAGTATGCTTAGCCGAGCGTAATACATTGAAGGGAAAACACACAGGAAAACACTGTTGGGGTATGTCACACCCCACCTCATTTACCGCGTCACCAGGATACTTTAGAAAAGAATAGATAGAAGCTCTGAAGAAGCGTTTGAGGAACTACAAAATAAGGCATTCAGAAGATGATATTTTGAGTGCTCTCGGAACAAAGACTGAAAATCAAAATATACATAGACCGACTTCAAGCGGTTCATTTGCATGGAACATTCTTACAAGTTTAATTAACTTTCATACATATCCTCACTTAATAATATCCTTATAAAATTATTATTTTCAGGCCTGTCGTGAAAAACGGTACGTTTTCATTTCGACGACTTTTTGAAGCAAATTGACTTCGAAGTCAAATTGCAGACTTTTTGAATATGAAATTGACGTTTTGACGATTTCGCAAATGTAGAATTGACGACGTTTGCTTTGTCAAAAATTCAGAATTGTGAGCATACACGGAAAAAACGAAACTCGAAATTATTGTAAATATTAATCAAAATTTAAGAAAAATTAGTAGGTAATTTAGTAATTTAGAAACGGTTCGAGTGTTTATTAAAAATTACTAAGCGTAATATAAAAATTGCATCAAGCAGGCATTAATTTTTCGAATGCAAGTTTTTAATTTTTACAAAGTAGATTTTAAAATTTCTGCAATAATTTATTATATTTTAAAAGGACTGTACTATTTTTTAAAAAGTACATTATAAAGTTTTTATGATGAAATAATAATAACTGAAATTTATTTTTAAATTTTTTTGTGTGCTGAACAAAATTGGGACGGCCAGCGAGTTTCCGTTTCCGCTTTCCCGACCCCGTCCCAATTCTGTTCAACACATTACTTTAAAGCCAATTAGTAAGAGTTTGGCAATATTTATTTTTTTGCATGAACATGTTGAGAACTCAAACAGAGTACAAATTAAACACAAAAGAGAAATAAAATTCAATATAATAAAAATCAATAATCTTGAAATAATTTTTCTATAACTACTTTTTAAAAATTATAAAGCGGGAATCATATATTACAATATGAAATATATAAAAATTCTAATGTGGCAATTTATTAAAATTTAATAAATTCTTTGTAAAATTTCAAAGTTTTTAGGTGATAATTAAAATAAAGAAAATAATTTTTAATATGCACTTATTAAAAAATGTAAAATGAAAATATTTACAAACTAGAATAGAATTTTTAATAAGGATTTTCTATTTATTACTATAAAAAAGTAATATTTGTTTTCAGATTTTAATTTTTATAATCTCCTATTAATTTTTAATAAAATTTGAGTTGGTGTTTTTTCCGTGTAGAGCATTAACTTATTTTTTAATTATTTTTATTTTTTTTTTCATTGAAAGCCTATAGGATATTAGTATTTTTAAAAAGAAAAATGTTTAAGGTTTTTTCCTTCATCATTTTATTTGGAGTTAAGGCCTTTAGTAATTAAATATAACATAAACATCTAACAAAAGTTCAGCAATCGACTACGACTTTTTAAAACGTTTCAAATCCACCTCAATTTCACTTTGTCGTATAAGTAAAATTCACGACAGGCCTGTTTGTTGGTTTTTATGTATAAAAAGTAAAACTGTATTAAAAATGTTTGATTGTATTCAGTAATCTGAATTATGCCAAACTGTTTCTTTTACTTGGCCTTAATAAGAGCACTTCGAACTTTTTGATTTGAATTAATTTAACAATTTATATTTTTTGATGGTTATTTATTTTAATTATTCCGCACAAGATGAAGCATGTATTCATACCATTTATGCATAAAAATAAAAGTTATCATATTTATCTCTTTATTTCTTTAGCCGATGCTGTGATAAAAAAAGCTGTGGCAACCGGAACGAAACACCCTCGGATCCAGTTATTATTGATCGGTAAGTTTCAAGTATATTAACTTTATTGTTCCATGTCCTTTTATTCTATGCTTTGTCCTTCTTTTGTAATTATACTACTCCATCTATGCTGCAATATGACAAAAGCTGACATTTTAAGCTTCTTTTTTATGATGATATCTTGCACACACGATGCACGTCTATGATTTATTGACAGCACAATGAACTGATGTAGCCGCCAGAAGACACGCCATCGACGCAAGGCAGATACGCACACTGCTGCACCACAGTGCATCTTGTCCTGCGACTACTGCGAGTGTTGAAGTCTTCTCGTTGTTGCTTGCTAGTTATGATTATTGATTTTTTATTAACGAACAAAAATATGATTTGAAAGCTGAAAAGCTTCTTCCAAATTACATCAGTAAACTGATCTCTGTTTGTCTTCAACTTCAGTGAAATTGCGTTTCTGCATATCGCTTTCGATTAGCCTTACCCGTCACGTGCCAAACAAATTATGTTAATTGTATGCATCCTTTGACTTGTGTACCGGAACTGCTTTTGCGTTCATTATGTTTCACTTGAGCTACTTATGTACAACTTGTTTGAAGGAACAAAAAAAAACTTGTTCGCAATTGTTTGCCTAAGTCTGGATTTTATTGAAATTTAAACTCTCAGATGCATCCTTTTAACCCTTATCTAAATATCTCCACAGCTAGTACGGTTACGCCTGATCTTCGTTTTCAGGATAGCTCCGATCTTAATTTTTTTACGATTTAGTCCAAGGTGAAAACGATGGTAAATTACTCTACCCGCTCCCCAAAACTAAAAAAACTGATTGCATTGATTTCAAATTTGGGTTCATTTTTATAACACGGCTCTTTAAAGTATAAGTTTGTAATATTTTTTCCCATTTCATTAGTAAAAGTGCGTGAGGGTATGCAACACTAATTCATAGAAATTAAATTATTTATAAGGTATATGTGAATTTACATCAGTTTCCTTGTTCTACAGAGTTAATAAAATATATGTTGCATACTTTAAAATTAATATTTTGGACCTTCATTAAAATATGTTGAAAAACCCGACTTGAAAGCCGCTCAACCTATCCCACTCAAATTTGAGACATTGTCCAGTGTATCTCAAAAAATTTTGTTCATCATGGACCCTTAACGTAACGTTAAAGTTGCCACATATTAAGGCAAAAATATATTTAAAGAACAACAGTACTTGAGAATACTGAAAATTAACTTCCATTGAAGATGAAAATTTGATTGGAAGCAAAATAGGCAAAGTTCTTGCATTGTTATGGCCCGAATTTGAACAACGTCTTCTCAAAACATAAATGTTTACTATTAAGCACAAAGATCGAAGTGTTATGAGATAATTTAACCCTTCTGGCAATACATTCGTAAACCTTTAAGTCTACAGATCGGTACATTTGCACCTTAGTACATACATTTATATGATGATAGGTCGAATTTCTTAGCATATACAATTTTTTTTTAATCGAACTCAATTCATATTTGTTTTTTTAAAAGAATTAAAAACCTTTTAATTAGAAATTATAGTGAAATTTAAAAAAAATAAAACAAAATGAGAAGTAAAAAAAAAGTATAAATATATTTCAATTTTGCTGCTATTTTGAATGTTGGCATTTTAAACATTCGTATTAATCTCAGCTAAGGTGTCCAAACACTTGATTATGGCAATTAAAACACCTGTTCCGAGTTTTCCGTTTGACCTTAACTTAGTCCCCACACGAGCGGCACTGTTCAGACCGCCTGAGTGCCATAAATCCTTCTCTTGTGGAGAACTGGACTATGTATATAGTATAGCACGAGCTACAACTAGCAAGCCAAAACATCCATTGATTGGTCTCAATGTGTGTGGCTGCCAAACCCATGTCATCGCATCGCTAACTTTTCGCAGGTTCCTAATGTGCACAGAAACGAATGCGGATCCTTTTCGAACCTATTACAAGTCCGTCAGAGCTTACTTCGCTGTTTTATGCTTTGACGGATCCATTTTGAACCCGTTACGAATCCGTCAAAACCGTGGCTGGGCAAAACATAGCCCTCGGGCGACGCGGCAGAGCGAATCATATACGTATATAAAACGAGAGAGCACAAAAATCACTTCAGTTTGATTTGAAAAGCGAACGAAGCAAGACTGCTGTCGCACAAATCTTACAAAGCGTACACTGAGGTGATTTATGAATGATAAAATTTAAGTACTCTAAGATTTTACGTGCTTAAGGTTCTCTGAGTGCAAGGTACACAACTAACACATGCATTGCGTAAAAACTACGCATGTGGTAGTGCCCAGCCACGGTCAAAACAGATCATTAACACAAAATACAGTTTCCAAGTTGTCATCAAAACTTTTATTTTATTTTCAATGTATCAGGGATACGAAATGCAGCTCTGTACTTATTTTTTATTTAAATACTTTGATTATATCACTAGCCATATGCTTCTGAAGATAATCTTAAAACCGAATAGAATTACATGTCAGAGTTTTCATATAATTCTGATGAGTGAACAAGTTACGGTGAAATTTTTGCTTAAACAAATTAGTCCGCCTCGGATCCGTTTTATTTAAAAAACGAGTTCATCGCGAGTCCGTATGATTCAAAAAAACAAGACCGTCTTGAATCTGCATAATTTAAAAAGAGCGAGTACGTTACGGATTCGTATATGAAGTCCAGTCCGAGTTCGAGACGAATCTGAAAAAGAGATTCGCGTTTTTGAGATGAATTTCATACGAAAACGAAACAGTTTCGGATCCGTAACGGAATCCGTTTCGGATAAAATATACGAAGAAGCGAGTCCATCTCGAATACGAAACGGATCCGTTTGGCACAATGGATTTTGAATTACTTAGTCGTTTTTAATTTTTCGCAGGTAGCTGAGATAATTTTCAAATTCTTACTATATAGTTTATTAAATTTATCGCACGTCGATTGATTGTTTTTTTTTTTTGCTTAAAAAAAGTTTAAATGTATACTCCCATTGAGAATAAACTTAAATATGAAAATGCTAAGAGCATGAGAAATATAGAGAAATACTAATAAAAGTTTCAGAAGAATACGTTTGTACCCTATTGTAGACACAAGCATTAAACGTTCGATTAGTCACATGCTCAAGTCATGGTTAAGGCGGCCGCCCTTAGTTTGGAGCATGGCACCAAGGTATACGCCACAAACGAAAACAAACTTTTGGTGGAAGGAATCTGGCCGCAAGCTTTGGACTTCCAGAATAGCAACGGTAATGGTGTCAAATTTTCTAATT
Organism: Meiosimyza platycephala; assembly: GCA_963662105.1. Classification (NCBI taxonomy): domain Eukaryota; kingdom Metazoa; phylum Arthropoda; class Insecta; order Diptera; family Lauxaniidae; genus Meiosimyza; species Meiosimyza platycephala. The sequence continues at coordinate 62,129,203 of OY759211.1, read as the reverse complement.
CTGAAACCGACAGACCCTTCTACATTTGAAAGACAATATAAACATTAAAAGAAATCGAAATTATGATAGTTTCACCATGTATATTTAAACTGAGTCATTTCTTTGGTACAAACAGTTTGGCTTGGATAAATAATCCAATTATCAGTTAGTCAGGAAGAAAAGGTTTTACATATGGATAAAGTGAGATTTTGCAATTCCTGGTGGTCATGCGATCGTATGCCCATTCAGTCTGCACAAAGGGCTTTGCATTTAGGGATAGATTTAAAAAACTTGGATCTATCTACTAAGTACATTCAAAAAATCTCGTAATAATTATGTGCACAATATGTAAAATAGCGCTGTAGGACAATTTGTCCTGTCCGTTTGAACGGAGAAAGAGTTAGACTGTATCAAACTCAGTGTCGCAACCGGTTTCAATTGCAATAAAAAAGTGAAGTGCCAGTTCATTCGGCTCTGATGAACAACCGCCGTTTCATATTCTCAGTCAAAATATGTATAAGGTATGGTTGGTATTAGAGGTCTAAATGAGTGCACTCGAAACGATCATTGTATAAACTTCCGTATGCAATAAATTTCGAGTGCTTGAACTTGTAGAACATTTTATTTGCGATATATTTGCAAGTGCAGCACTCACCTCTCTTGCTTAGTATTTTGATGTGGTTTTTGGTTTCGTGAGCAAGAGCTCGATGATCTCGCAACGTGACGAGTGGTAGTCGTTTCGAGTGCACTCATGCAGACCTAGTTGGTGTCATAGGCGAAACTAGAGTATTATCGTGAGAGGCTTAGTTAAATTACGCCAATAGGTTCAATCATGAGCTTATACATAGGTTGTGAGTTTTTACATCAGTGTGTTTGTGAAAGACATTGAACATTTGATTTATATACTCGTAGTTCAGTGAGTGTTGAGATGATACTCGATGGTGGCATATCTATCAAAATATGTGAGCGATCATACTGAAATTTCGTGTAAGATGTTTGTTTATGGAAAGCTATTTTGGGATCAAAATCGGACTGAATTGTACCAGTGGGTGTGACACCGTACTAAATTTTAAGACTAGTTACGGCATATATAGCAAACTATACTTGCTATTACCATAAGTTAAAATTTGGTATTCGTATGTCGATCACGAATATAATTCATTGAACTAAAAGTTGGAATTTTAGAATTGGGAATGTCATATTTCAACTTTTTCATTTTTATTCGTTTTTTTTTTCAACATTTTCCATATTCTTTTGACCTTTTCAATCTTTTAACTTTTTCCAATATATCCCATATGCATTTGATCGACTTTTTCAACTTTCTCCATTATTTTCTTTATTTTTAGGACTTTTTCAGCGATTTTGAATTGTTTCAACATGCCTCAACCTCTTTCAACTTTTTTTTGAGTTTTTCAACCGTTTTCATCATTTCCCATATTTTTTCCACTTTTTCAAGTTTTAACAATATTTTCCATACTTTTCTACTCTTTCAATCTCTTTTGACTTTGTTGGTCATATTCTTTTTTTTTTGGATATTTTCAACGATTTTGAATTGTTTCAAGAGTTTACAACATCTTCAACTTTTTTGCGTTTTTCAACGGCTTTCAATATATTACATACTTTTTCGACTTTTCAACTTCTTTCAACTTTCAACATTTATGTATTTAAGAGTTACTTTCAATGCAATGTAGGGTATGTGAGTTTCGTCCTGGCCGAAGATAACACCTTTACTAGTTTTTTTTATCATGCATATATCATAAGTTGAAGTGGCTAAGATTTAGAAGATTTTAGGTAATCACATTCGATATTTGGTCAAATGTAATTTTTAAAAGCACTGGAGGACAGTAAAGTAGTGATGCTGGGTAGCTAAGGAAATGGCAACAGACTTTTGCTTTGCAAAAAGTTAATAAAACATAACAAGTGCTTGGCATGCATTTGCAATGTAAATTATAGTTCTATCTTTATGTTAAAAAAATTAGCACATGTAAACAAAGTTGCTCCCACTGTGCAATGTCAACTAACGCTAAATTTCCGAAACTTAAACACTTTGCTTAGTTGGACACACGAAACACTTCCCCTGCATGGCAAGCACTTACACAATTTCTGACTTTTAACACACAGTTTTTTTTTTGCAACTTGTTACTTCACCAATATGCTAAATTTAAAATTTTTTCGATTACTCATTGGCAGTTTTCCGTATGAGCACAAAAAGCAAAAGCGTGACCTTTCCACTATCTTCCCAACATCCCCTTGAAAACAACGCCGCCAGCAGTCAGCATAAACGGTGAATACGCCAGAAGGGTTTTTTTGTCGTTTGGATATTGAGAGTTAGATATCCCTTGTTGGAGGGACATTTCTACTTCATGTGTTTTTGTTGCAACACAAATTTGGAGAAGCTACGGCATTGGGTTGACTTGTCACGCAAGCGAATAGTAAAATTAATAACCACTTACTCTAATGGAGAACGCAGAGAGTGACACGCAGGTAAAATGGAATCAACCGATTAGTTTGATTGCAAAGACTTCTCAAATTAAAGACTTAAAATATGCCCTAAGTAAATTTGTTCCGATGCAAAAGTTGTTAATTTAATTACCAAATTAATTGATGAAAAATAAAAAAAAAGTTCTTACCGAAAATTAGAACAACCTCTTAAAAGTCGAGGCCACACACCGTGAAAACGCCGATCTCGTGGAATCGCGTAAATTCACTTAATTCCTGATCTCACACGTTGCCATTTCTTATTCGCCTTAAAAAGCTTAAAATTATTCAAGTAACAAAGCAACAATAATACAAAAGTGTCTCTTTGGATGTCCAACTATCAAATCATAAATAAAACAAAACTCAGAAATCCGGTACCATACGGACATGCTCGTACCTACATACTATAAATAATAAAAAAAGGAGAAGAACTATGTCGAAAATAATTGTGTATTCGTTGATTTTGTTTATCATTTCGGCGATTCTTTTAGAATTGACAAAAACACAACCGCATCGTACGCATCACAGGTTCATCAATAAAACATGTACGCATGCGTTTTAAGCATCACGCTATGTTGTAGGGAATATTAGGGCTATCCAAAAAAAAAGTTTACTTGAAAATATTTTTAGTGCTTTCATTAGAGACTTTTGCAGTGTTGAAAAACTTGCTTTGGAAAGATGCTCGTACTTAAGGTCTCGTTTCACAGATCGCGACATTGCCATTGAGCTCGTTAAAGAGATATTTTCCATCTTTAACACTAGAACCCCTACGGGATGCGTACATACCCCAACGAAAATTCAAATAATGCGATTAAACGAAAAAGCTATTCAATGTTTATTTTTGTAACGGCTGATTATTTCTGTTATACATATTATTTTTTTCTTCATAAATTAGCTTAGAATAAACTATTCTTTAATAAACTATTTAAAAAATAACGAAAATATAGCTTTTTGTTCTTCTGGGCAAGGAACAACGTCGGGTGCGTGGGAACTCCAAAATGGTTAATGTAACAAACATTATGGTAAGAGTTGTAGGGTTAAATTAAACAAAAGTTTTAACAAAAATACCGAAAAATTTGTAAGAAAATTTGCAAAACTGAAGTTCAATACTGATTGTATTTATTTTTAAAATTTAAACATAGAGGATTTTTGTATTTAAAAAAGACTTTAGCATTTTATTTTCTAAGATATAAAACAAAATAACAATAATCTCTAGTGTCACTATCTTCCCCTATTTGCGACCATCCGGTCTTACTCCACTGCCCGCCGATCAGCAACATTTGCAGCATCAACAGCAGGCACTGAAGTATTTTGATGAAATGTTGAGGCAGCTATTGAATTTACAATCAGGTCCCATTGTTACGCGACCGGTGACAAAACTCAAGCACAGTGAGTGGCCATACGACATGGACCACCATGATTGCTTGCGCTTAGTGTGTTCAATAGACTTAACCGATTTATAGGACTAATTGTAAATTTATGTTACCAGATATCCAGCCTTAATAATAAACAAACGGAACTGCTAACTTTTTGACGTAGAAAATTCAGCATTTTTCTAAAATCAAAAAAAAATTAAAAGTATTGAAAGCAAGTGAATGACCTCTTAATAATGAGTCCTTATATATAAATAGAAAAAGACTCGTAAACAAGCTCGGTAGCAATTTCGTTGACGAACGTTTCTCTTGTAATATTCAATACTTTTTACGAGATTATTTTTTTACTAATAAAATAAAATTCATATAAGGGAAGTGACGGAGCTTTGAACCCCCAACTTGCTAGATTTTTTTTCTATTTTGTGGGAAAATGTATATAGGTTTTTGTGAAGCTTAGAACTTTTCTTATCGCTAAAAACGTGAAACTTAAAGACACGCTTATTGTTTAACTGTGTCCACACTGACTTCAGTAAAGCTTAATCATGGCTTGGTTTTACTTACGCTAAAAAAAATTGGGTTTATTCAAAATTTTGTAAGTTTGGTCGATCGTATAAGATCAGATTTCGAAAGGTTTTATCTCTTCTGTTTACAGCGACTTCAGGAGTCCTGGGCCGCTTCTTTTTATTTTGGCAAGCAATGATGTTGCTAATATAATAAAAAAACTGTCATTTGCTTGTTTGTATATGTAGATGATATGAAAATATATAGAACTGTGAACGAAACTAGTGATGCTTTTCTACTTTAATCAGATTGCAAATCCTTTGAAGTTTAGTGTTTTAAAAAAACACTTGCTCTTTAATCCTAATAAATGTCAAACTAATTATGTAGTATGTATATCTTCTTATAGAAAGAAAAATATTGCGAAGTTTGACTATAGACTTAAAATTAAAAGCCTTTGTCGCATCGGTTCAGACAATGATATTTGTGTACACTTCGATATTAAATTAATGTTTAATGAACACATGCATATATAATAGATTAGATCAGATTATTATACTCGCTCTCGAGTACAATGGTTCTATTGACATTCTGCGAGTCATCAATAGACTCGCAAAATCACAACGATCGTTTGCACTCTGATTCGTACTACGCCGTTCCCGTTGCTCAAGCCGAATAAAACATTTGCGACATCGAACAAGAGAAAAAGCAATGAATGCAGCGAGCCAACTGTAATATCAATGTGTCGCCAAAAGGGCGACGGTAGAGTTTTTAAAGATCAAATATATGTTATGATTTCTTTTGCGTCTCTTGAGGGCACGCGCCATTAAATCTGTTGTCTAAGCAAGCGCACCACTCGGTACCGAATGCAATAAACTATGAGTGCTTGAACTTTGGCTCTCTAGTTACGGTAACTTTGTATAATACAATCGGGCATCCTCACTTAGAGTATGTTTGCCAATTTTGATCACCTTTTTACATTACATATATGTCTGTAGTGATAGAATTGAAAGCATTTAAAAAAATGTCCTTCGTTTTGCTCTAAAGGGCTTAAATTGAACAGACACTTCAAGCCATATCCCTTAAAAGGATCGTTTGAAGTTACTGCATAGAAAATCCTTGGTTGACCGCAGAAATAACGCGAAAATACTTTATTTGCATCAGCTTGTGACTGGGTCTCTGTTGCACCATAACTTCTAAACCATGTTTATTTCAATATAATCGTAAAAATTATCGTATTTCCAACTTTCTTGTCACCTTAAAACGGCTATAGCTTTTCGTAGAATCATCATAAGTGACCATTTGAGAGAAGAAAATTGGCACTAAATGATGAATTTAATAGAAATAAGCTGAAAATTTTATTAAGTTTTATCCATAACATCAAAAGTATGTATACAAAAAAAAAAATACTTATGTATACATCGTATATCGTTTGAGATATATTACTTTGAACTATAACTTTAAGAAATTATAAAATGTTCAAAGTTCTACTTCAGAAGCGCCAATAGATCGGAGCATATAATATATGAAGTATTAATGACCTCATCTCATTTCTAAAAGTCGAAGTACTAATACTAAAATACAAGGCAGGCTCCAGTCCAATATTAAAAATTGTATAGTTCAATACATAGTATGAATTCTATATAACGAAAGTTATAACGGGTGATTTTTTTGCTATTTGTTTTTTCAGTGTAAATTTTTTGACACCTCACGCGCAATTCGTAGCATGTATCAACGCCAAAAATACTCAGTAACGTTTGTCATTTCACCATGAATAGACTAAGAAACGAACAGCACTTGCAAATCATTGATTTTTATTATCAAAATTCGTGCTCTGTGAGAAATGTGTTTTGCAAATCACGTCCATTTTATGGTCGTCAACAATTGGGCTTATGTTATTCGACCACCTGGAAGATTTTAAGTAAGGAAATCGGTATGGAACCATACAAACGTCGTTTGTTTGGTGAATTGGCCATACGGCACGCGATACCATGGACCTATTGAGAGGCGAGTTTGATGAGCAATTAAACTCACGTTTTGGAGCAATCAATTGGCCGTCAAGATCATGCGATTTGAACCCACTAAACTATTTTTTGTGGGGCTACGTAAAGTCTCTCGTGTACAGGGACAAGACAGCCACAATTGCAGCCCTGGAAGACAACATTACAGCTGCCATTGGTGAGACACCGGCCGAAAGGCTAGAAAAAGTATGACAAAATTGTAGCTTACGGTTGAACCACCTCAGGCGTAGCCGCGGGCAACATTTACATGCAATAATCTTTAAAAAATAAATGGATGGGATTGATGTATCGCTTAAAATAAATATTTCATTCACTATTGGAAATTTTTTGTTCTTTTTTTTTCAATTTTCAAACGCTTAAAAAATCACCCGTTACTAAGAATTTTGATTTGAAAGCAGATACATTCTTGGGATCGATTTAAGAATAACATATAAAAAATTAAAAAATTTGAATTACGATCGTTGCTTATGACTTAAGTGCAAAAATGGATTTCAAGGATACGATACGACAATATAATCCGTTTTCTATTTTGGCAAGAGAATCGTATGGGAAAAAGAGTGAAAAAAAATTTGTTAACATAAAATTTTTTCTGAGAGAAGACATAAAAGACAACAACATTTTTAAAGTCATAAAATTTTAAAACATGCTGACACGTTAGAACACTTTGTGAATTGCCTTAATATATCTGAAGTGCTTCGCGCACTTGCCTCTTTCATCAAAAAGTGACAAAAGTAGAATTTCTATTAAGATCTCTATTAATCTCTGTCTTCGGCTTTCTTTTATAATTAGATTAACATAGTTAGGGATATGTAAATATCCCTTGACTTACAAATAACCAACACATTTATCAAACACACAATTATTGGGCTTAATGCTCCAATTATCTTGAGGTCACCACTTTAAACTACATATAAATAAATGAAATTTCCAATTTCTAATAGATACAGGTACATACATATATTTCAGCTGTCATTTTTCTTGTTTCGGACTTGGCGTTATAGCAATGATGATCAGTTTTTTGCACCTTTCAAAGGTATCCCGACAAGTTTTCACGTCTTAACTCGTCAATGATGTTTCTTGTCAACTTTTATGCATTCTTTACTCGTAAATATAAATAGATCCAACCCAACAATGTATGGCTTATTAAAAACACCAAAGAAACTCAAACTGAGCCCGTACGCTTTTGTTTGAAGATATCGACCGCGCAACAATAGCGGCCGTTGCTGCGATTGCAATAAAGCAACAGATTAACCAATTTGGTGAATCAGTTAGTTTAGATCGTAGCTTTTGCCAGGTTTGGCAACATGAATGTCTCGTACACATGCAGTACTGTTTGTATTGCATTGCATTGCAGCTGAATGCAGTTGGTTTTATTACCACTGAGCGAGCGACGACACGTCTCTTGATCGAACACTTGGAAAAGAGAAAAAAACGCAACAATCATAAAAATCATAAAGAACTGAGAGCATTTTTCTTGCAATACAATTTTTTACTGAATTCAAGTTAGTCGATGGCAAGAATTCCTTAAACACGCTTTGGTTGCAATAAGCTAACAAGCCGTTCTCGTTCTTTGTGTTAGACCGCTTTGATCTATACTTTCCGCTTTATATGTATATTTAAGTGACAAACTTCCTATACACATTAGATCATTATGTTAATTGCTTCTTTAATTCCTTAAGCAATCAATTAAACGCAACTAAAACCCCACTTATGGCCTGATTGTGAGTACAAGTTCGGCATACGTAATTAAAAAATTAAAATTTTAGCTTTTTTTACTTGAGTAGAGATTCAAATTTAACATTCCTATGCCACCAACTGCTCTATCGTAGCAGGTGGTATTAACAGCGGTTCTTATGTATCGAACTCAACTCTTGCGATTCGGACCACCCAAGTGTCATAATTTGTTCAATTAGCTAGGACCATGTACGCACAATTACGAGTACTATGACAATGCGGTTGGTCTCAACACTCATCGACCATAACGAAAAAAGAAACCTTAAGTCATCTTGTGGATAATGTGTTAAAATTCAACGCACAACTTATTCCTTTTTTATTGGATTTGATGCAAAAGTCCAAAGATACTCCAATAACATTTTTTCCGAGTTTTGATTCTATTGCACTGTTGATTTAACTTTGGCCTGCAGCCATAACAGTAGAGCAAGGAATGCAGAATAACACTGTGGAGAATATTTCTTTAAAGTAATAAAAGAACCTAAATATTGAGACTTTTGATGAATTCACTTCTAATTTGATGTACTCAATTTTTTTATTAAAAGTAGTACCAGGGGACCGACCTTAGTTGGGTTTTTCGTTTTGAGGTTGAAAAAGTCGAAAAAATATGCAATTTGTTGATAAACATTGGATGATGCCGAAAAAATATGGAAAATATTTAAAAGTTGCAAACTATTGGATATTGTAAGAAAGGCTGGAAAATATTGTAAAACATAAGAGTTTGAAAAAGTATAAAAAATATTGAAAGGGTTGGATAAGCCGAAAAATGTTGGCAAAGTTGGAAAAAAATGGAAAAGATTGAAAAAATTTTGAAACGGGTGGAGTCGAAAAGACATGAAAAATTTGAAAAAAATTTGAAAAACTCGAAATAAATTGAAAGTGGTGGAAAAAATATGGAAAATGTTGAAAAAAGTTTAAAAAGGTTGAAACAGTTGCATTAACCCTGCAATGCACTTACCTAAAGTTATAGTCATAATTTTCAGAGTGTGTCAATTCACTAAAACCCACAACCTCTTTTCAGGCCTACATCTACCCTGGGACTGCGTTAGCATTGCTTTGGGGTAGGGCCCACGATTTGTCCTCAAATCATATACCTGCGTCCAGGCCCACTTCTTTTTTCTGAGGACGTCCTCAGTATAACCTGCAACTGCATTTCAGTTTTCTTCGCTCTGCAGTATCCTTTTGATCACGTTGTCAGCGAAGCACTGGCCGACTGATTCCTATAAGGATGCGCGTTCGTTATCCCATCGACTGCAGTTGAAGAAGGTGTGCTCTGCGTCATCTTCATCGGCGTCTCCATATATATAGAAAAGGTGTTCTGTTTTCCCCATACGGTGTAAATACTTTTGGAAGTATCCATGGCCTGATAAAAACTGAGTGAGGATGGCATGGAATATGCGATTTTGCCATTTTGGGGGCGAGGAAAATTGAGTAGATTTAAATAAAATCGACAAGTGAAAGAATTTGGTTTGATGTTAAATTTGTAACGAAAAAGAGCTGACTTTGTCTCGATTTTAGCTCCAAGTCGAGATTATTTAAAGTCGTGCTAATTTCCATTCCAGTGTGAATCGCTCATGACTTGAATTTTGTAATACATTTTTAAATATCGCCAAAAAATACATCTAAGGATATTTTCGTTTAAAAAATTAAATTAAACTGTTTTTGTGGTTTCTTTATTTTCATTTATTACGTAAGAACTACTTTCATTCTTGTACACCTCTGGGCGCAGAGACACTTTTTTCCTTTGTGTGTACACTTTTTTGGGCTCTATGCGTTCTTGAAGAGTTTCACACACAAGTGTCTTTTATTGTTACTGACGAAATACTCGTATTAACCTCATCAGCTATTTTGCTTCAAAGCTACGTTAACGCTGTTAAACAATTCTTTGCTGATGGTGGTGTTACTGCTACAGCACAACAAATACATACATATGTAGGCATAAGTTTGAAAGGATTTCCTTGGTCCCAACAGCATGGCAGCGAATCCCAAAGCAACCCCAAAACAAATTTACTGTTTTCGTTTTGCGCAAGCATCCCCCTCGTTGCGGATAAAAGAAAACCTTGGATTTTTTTCTTCTCTTAATTTTTGATGGCGAAGTTTGAGGCCGCTTGTATCACAAAATGGAGCTTCTTTCATGTAATAAATAAGGGTTAAAACATTATGAGGGTGCTGCATTTAAGATTAAAGCTAGGAAACTAAACATTACGCTTACGCTAAAAATCCATTTTGTTTTGGTTTTTGGCAAACATTTTTTTGATAACTACTGGAACATGACTCTTACGAAAAAAGTTTACACTTTACATGAGTGTACTTGAGCAAAACGCTTGGAAAAAAATACTGTTGTTTAAAAATTCAGTTTTCACGAAATTTCATTAAAAGAGATTTTTAAGATTTTAAATTAAGGTGGATATATTTTAATAAAACTAAAAACAAATATTCAGTGTCAGGCTTCATTGTATTGCGAAATTAAAGCAAAAAAAAAAAGTAATAATTCGAATTATGCCTCAAGATTAAAACTTATTTTCAAACAAAAAAAAAAACAAATGAAAATAATTTTTCAATAAAAAAAAAACAAATTAAAAAAATAAACAATAAATAGTTAATAGAAGAAGAAAAAAAAATCAAACTACTTAAAATTACTCTTGAACGCGCACTCCCCTTATATAACCCGGCCCACATTTGAAGCAGTGCTTACTGCAGACAATGGAAGGAAGGGAGCTAACCATCTTCACGGATGGATCCAAGATGGAATTTGACGCAGGAGCGGGTGTTTACTCGGATAATATGAGCATGAAGTTGTCTTTCAGACTACCCAATTACTGCAGCGTCTTTCAAGCTGATCTCTATGCTATCGAGCAAGCCACACAGATGATACGAAGCAGTGAGTCTACTCCCTTTTTCATAACCATATGTGTGGAAAGTCAAGCAGCGATCAAAGCACTGAACATACTATAGACATTTTCGGAAATGAGAAAGCTGACGAATGTGCCAAATTCGGATCAGAACAACCAGAGAACCAACAAATGGTAGACCTTAAGATGCCGCTGGCGGGACTACATTATCGGATAGATGGCATAACCAAGAAACAAAAGAACAGAAGGTGGAACCTCACCGCCGGATGCAGAATGTCTCAAAACATGTGGCCTAAACTGAATCTAGGAAGGACGCAAACTCTCTTAAGATTCAGCAGAAAAGAGCTAAGAACTGTTGTAGGAATGCTAACGGGGCACGGTGTTATTGACCCTATGGCCGCCAAACATAGTGTCCCGTTCTGAGATTTCTGCAGAAGTTTTGGATAGAGACCTACTCTGCGGGGCTAATGACGAAACGAACCAAATATTTAAGTTAAGCATTCTTTGTTGCTCTTGAGGCACCAGCCGAGTTGGCACTCATCAGCATCCTCAACTTCACCAAAGCTTCTGGGTGGTTCGCCCCATTCATAAGATAATTTGAGGAGAAGGAGGGGAAAACAATGGACAAACTGCCTTCAAGTGCAAGCGATCCTTTTAACCTAACCTACTGCACTGAACCCAATTGGGTTCATGTACCAAATCTTATAACTTATATACATATATAGGTGCCAAAAATAATAGTTAAAGTGCCTTCATTGCATAGGAGGTGTCACACCACATTGTCGACTTCCGTTCTCATATTACGAGCAGTTTGGCACAAAAAATTTAAGTCATGTGTCAAGTTTCATAGCTGTACGTAGTTGCCGTAGATGCCAAGATATAGCATTTTAAGTGTTTTATTGCTTGATAGATGCCACGCCCCGTAAAAACTTTACATTGCACGAAAACAAAATAAAATGTTATTTGTGTAGGAATTTTTTATTTTAAAACTGTTGCACAAACAAACAAAACTTTTGTCATATTTTTGTAGATAGCAATAAAAAGATTCAGACGGCATTTGATTGGGAAAAATTCGTTTTTTTTTTTTTTTTTGTATAACGATTATTCTATATTTTGTTTCATTATTTTTCTTTTTCTACCAAGCCATTAGATTTTCTTTTTCAATTTATTTGTATTTTTTAATGTAATCCTTAAAATTAATTTTAGTTTATTATTAAAAAAACAATACAATATTTTCGGGCTTATGACGACTCTTCAGGCTTCAATTTTCTTTGTACGAAATTAAAAAATTAGTCGGCTATGATTAATTCTAGATACTGATCGAAAGGTTCTATGAACGCCTGATCCTTTGTCTGAAGAGAAACTTCTTTTGATTTGAGAAAACGCAATAAAGACAATACCACGGTCAGTTCCTTGATAATTATTTATGAAAAGAAGCAAACGAAAAAGGTCCCCTTTTGGGCTATTAGCCAAAATGAGCTTTAATCACTAAAACAAATTTTTTGTGATAATACAGTGGTGTGCCATATTAATAGACCCTGATCTCACGTTTTATGTGCTCCTATACATTTTCTAATGGGTTCATGTCTGGTGAGTTGTCAGCCCAGTCCAACACATTGGACAGATAAGAACTTGTCCACTGTTTTTACTTTATGGCAGGAAGGCGAAGAAATTTTTCTTAAAAGTTCACAAAAGATTTAAAAACGACATTAACCCTAGAAAGTTCAACCAGGTCTCTGCAGACCCTTTGCATATAAATGTGTGTATAACTTTTTTGGTTTGCGTGATAGAGACGAATCCGTCCATGACTTTCTACAAGCGGCTACGGAGAACCTCTTGACTTAGTTGTACCAGTTAAACAATTGTTTCTTAAATTAAAAAAAAAATGTTTGCCTTAACAGGCCTTAATCACTGCCATATTGACATTTTCAAGCCTAAGATCCGTAGAAAAAGGGCTTTTATTATCCTTATAAGTGAATCGATTTAGTATTTTTTGAGAAAGTATTGTCACCAATTTAAAAAATTGAAAATTGACAAAAAATCTCTTCGTTTTTTGAAAGTTTTCCAATTTTGCTCAGCTAAACATTAAATTTTGATTTTACTGAGCTGTATAACCCCTTAAAAATCGTTTCAAATACTCCATTTCCATTATTGACTTATAAAAAGCTCATATGAAGATACGAAAAATAACTGCGCACTTGCAACTCTACAGTTGGCGAAATATTCGCACAAAAAATGCTCGTAAGCAAAACACAAATAAGATACAATGGGCAATAAAACTAGCGACAAAAGAGAAAACAAAAATACTAAATGCTCATTGAGTAGATTAAAGTAACTCACTCAATATACATATATATGTATGTATGTGTATGTGTGTACATAAAAAAAATATATACATAAAAAAATGTTCTAACGATTCTCAGCAAAAAGCTTTCACTTTCTGCTTTCACTTTTAACCAGACGTGGCTGTTTTTCTCAGACAGCCTTTCTCTTCTCCCGGATTTTAGTCCTTAAATTCACGCGTCTGCTATTGCCTGAAGCATTGAACTCTCAACATTTCGACACGTCGGTCATTGCATTTGTGTGTGTGTGTGTCTTGAAAATGTACTGTATTATTTATATTTGAAATAGTTAGTAGAAAAGGTTTTCGGGAAATGCTCATAATCCCATTCAGTGACACTGCATTAGGATAGTCGTCGTTCGACTTGAATATCACATTTGGTATAACATAAACGAAAAACATTTAAGCAATTAAATAACATGGTAATAACGTAACAGGGCCGCATTCATTGACGTAGCAAGTGAGTAAGCTATGTATGTATGTAGATGGCAACATTGAGGATCGACAGGTTTACTTCTCCACCATTTTCGATGTTAATCAGCAAAAACTCAAAGAAAGACGGAAAAAGTAAACGCTATTAGAATTTCGTGGTTAATATTGGTAGTTACTACAAATTTAAATTACATGAAGTGCCGCAAACCCAGGGGCGCCGGAAGACCTGTTGTGTGTGTGTTTAGAAATCCACACGCATAAGAGTTCCCCATGTGGAATTTAACACGGGAAATTTTAATTCAACACGTGAACTTTTCGCGCATTTTTTTTTTTTTCATCGTACACTCACCTGCATCAATTCTGTTTAAGTTTCCAGCTTAAAATGTATGTCAACGGATAGAGCTTGAAGAGCCTAAATATAATGTATAGAGTTGCTTTGCCGAATTCCGTCCTAAACATGGATTGCCACCTGTTTTTTGGGCAAACTTTTTTTGGAAAAAATTTTATAATTTAAGATCGTAGCTTGAAATGTATGCCAAATGATAGACCTAGATGATCTCTGATAAAATATATAGGGTAGCCTTGCCGAATGCCGTCCCAAATGTGGGTTGCCACCATTTTTTGACCCAAGTTTTTTCAGAAAAATTTTTATGGTTTGAGATTTCAGTTTGAAATGTGTGTCAAATGATAGACCTTGATGATCTCTAATAAAATATATAGGGTTGCCTTGCCGAATCCCGTCGCAAACATGGGTTGCCACCTGTTTTTTGGGCCTTATATATTTTATTAAAGATCATCAAGGTCTATCATTTGACACACATTTCAAGATGAAATCTCAAACCATAAACTTTTTTCTGAAAAAACTTGGGCCAAAAAGCAGGTTGCAACCCACATTTGGGACGGAATTTGGCAACACAACCTTATATATTTTATTAGAAATCATCAAGGTCTATCATTTGACACACATTTCAAGCTGAAATCTCAAACCATAAACATTACAATTCTGAAAGCAAAAAGGGAATAACAAATCATAAAACATCATTTAGATTTCATTCAATACATACGCCGAAAAATATGCAACATTTTCATTACAATGAAATCTAAATAAAGTTTTATGATTCGTTGTAGTTATTTCCTGTTAAATTTATAAATTTCCTTGTTAAAAAAATGTAAACACAAAAAAATCAACTAAAAACAAATTAACCAGCCGGATGTTTATAAAAATCATTTTTCTTTTCCTGCAGTGTACACGGTTAGAAATCTTGGATTAAATTTTAATACAAGCGAAATATTACAAGGATTTTTAATACAATTTTGATTAAATTTAATACTTTTCAATAGATTACAAAATTTTGTAATAAATTTTGTATTAAATTTTAATGTATAAGTATTATATTCGAATTTTAAACCATGCTGCATTATATTTTAATACTTGAATATTGAACTTTCATTTTATGTTGATGTCAATATAAATAAACTTTTAGCCAACCAATAAATAACGCTACGGTGGCTGATGTCGTTAAGCTGCGCGTGCATCAATTGAATTCACAAGGAACCCGGTTCGAATCCCATTCGAAATGAAAATTTTTTTTTTTTAAATCTTAATAAAAACGAGTATTAAATTTTAATACAAAAAAGTATTAAAAACTAATTTTAATATTTAGGCAGCATTAAATTTTAATACAATTCTGGTGTAGTCATATATGTAAGCCCAAAAGTATTAAAATTTAATCCAAAATTTCAACCGTGTAGTTATCATAAGAAAATCACAAAAAAAGAACATATCCATAAAAACAATGCCATTTACATTTCTCCATCACGCATTGTTCTGCCATTTTCAATTTAAATTTTGGGCGTTATGACATTTTTGGGTGTTATGCCACCATGAATTTGTCACAATGCCCAAATAAAGTAAATGTCAACTTTGGATAAGAAATTCATAACACCCAAATGAGAAGGCATATTGCCCAAATATAAAAAAAATTATATAATTATTCGGAAAACAGTATACTTCACAGATGGCCTCAGGGCTACGAAAATGAAAATGTGTAATTTGCTTGTATAAAAATAATTTTATCTCCAATTAACGGCCATTAACGGTTTGGAACTCCAATTAACGGCTTAACGGCCTCCTACACGGCCTACGGCTTTGATATCCAATTAACGCGTCAATAACGTTGACTTGGCAACCCTGAATGACCTAGATTTGCGTTTTTCTGAGTAAGTGCATATATATGTATGTATTTTAAAAAATACGTCCGCCATATTGGATTCACCATCGTGAATTTGAGAATCTTGGAAATCTAACCTTAGATTCGTAATCGCCTACCCGAAAAAATCCCTTATAACAAATTTGGTACCCACATTGGTTGATTTTCGAAAATTTCGTTCACCATCTTGGATCTGCTATCTTGCGATTGGCAAATCTGACATAAGATTCGTGATCAATGACACCCAAAACCCCTGTTTACCAAATTTGGTGCAAAGCGGTTGATTTTCAAAAATTCGGTCACCATATTGGATCCGCCATGTTGGATTTTTAGGGGTAAGAAGCGACCAGATCGGTTGTGAATTTTTATTTTTTATAACCGTTTTTACCTGGACACTCGATTTTTATCCGGCTTGCGGCCGGCATATTGGAGCCGCCATATTGGATTTCTCAAAGGCGCACTCGGCTGATGGACGCCTCTAAAAATCTAGTGTGGTTGGTTGACATATATAGCGGTCAAAAATCTAATTTGGTGGCCAAATTTTTGAAAGTCAGTTGGCAGTTTTTGAAATGAAATATCTCAAAAACTATAAAAGGTAGAATAAAAAATCATATAATATAAGAAAATAAATCATATCAAATGAAAACTATGAGTTTTTTACTGATGACGTGCACCATATATTTGAAAATATCTTCTGTTCTATTTTTTATTTTGTTTTTTTTTTTAAATATTATTCTTCTAGCAATCCTAAGAATGTATCTGCTTTCAAATCACAATTCCCGACATAACTTTGGAAAATATTAAACGATTCATACAATTAGACCGCCTCCATAAAAAACTCATATTTTCCAAAGTTTTAGCGGGAATTTCGATATGAAGGCAGATGCATTCTTAGGATTGATTGAAGATTAAGATATAAAAAAATAAACAAAAATTAGAAGGTATTTTGAGAAACATTTTCATGAATAAAAAAAATTTATTTAAAGTTTTTTATTTTTAATTTTTTATAAAATTAAAGAATTTTTAAAATTGTCCTAAATTTTTTTATACTACTCCCCATAGTTTTTGAAATATTTCGTTTCGAAAAATGTTCAAAAAAGTTTCAAAAACAAAGTGTGCACTTCTTTAAAGAATGACCAATATGTATTATCCCTTCCTTTCGGCATTGATATGGGCCCCACAGAAACCCTCAACGTCCCTTTACACCTGGTACCTCCTAATACCTTCATCAAAGCAACAGCGTCCTGTAGTGCGATCCGACTTAGAGATATGGGATATATTCGACTTATTATATTTCAGAGTATCTTAATAGATTTAATTTTTACTTTTAATCAACTTAAGGGTCTTTAGATTCAGCAAAAGAAACTTATTAGTGACAAGACTTTCACTCCTGAGGCTTTTCATTCTTCTGAAAATATTAATACATACATATGTCCAAAACAGTTTTTTTTAGATTGCATCATATAAATGTAGATTTATCCAAGGTGAGAACATTTCGAATATTGCTAACGGATATTCACAGTTATTTAAATCAACTAGATGAAAAAACTTTTTGGTGCGCAGCACTGGAAATAAGCGTTCATAAGCTTAACAACTTCCTTCGACTTGTTTCTTCAGGCAAAAGAAAGCAAATAACAAATACAAATAATAAGCCAAGGATAACAAAACCGTGGTGGCAATAGTGGCGCAAACTCTTGATTTTTTTGTTATTGTTGTTGTCACAATTGAAATCAAGAATGGAGTCGTGAAAGTATTAAAATGGACCTTTGATGCTTTCACTTTTACAATGGTAAAAAGCTTTGGTTCTATGCGTACATACGCAAAAATACTCGTACATACATACATACATACATTCATACATACATATGTACATACGTACATACTTTTTTTCTCAAAACTTGCTACAAAAATGGCGTCATTTATCCTTTGTTTGAGTTTTAAGACTTTGTGAGCCATTTTTGTTGCACCATTTTAAATTTTATTACTAACTTATTTCAAAGTGTTCAATATAAGAAACAAACGTAAGTTTGGGGTTGGGATCCCTTTGTGGCAGTATAATTTAACATACAGTCCATCTAACGACTGCCAATAATTGATCTCTTCTCCATCTTTTATAAAGCTTTCTTGCAGCTTTTGTTAGGTTTTGTCAAACTTAAGGTGCAAAATGTTGAATATACTTTTACTTTGAAATATCATATGTAGATTAGAGTGATTCAGAAAAAAGGAAAGGTTTTTAAAAATCGTTCTTCTTGAAGTATATTCTTCTATATGTAGAGTTCGCTCACAGCGCCGCAAGCAGTCAAGACTATTGAAAACGTGGTGGTTGGTTTTAGAAATTGTCAACAGTTAGACACTGATTTTTTTACTTTGCTATTAGGCAAACCAGCACCACAGTCATCATCAAGGGATACAAAATATTTCACTATGAGTTTAAAATGAAATCGCATCGAATAGAACCTTAGGGTCAGTTTCCATATATTCAAATTAGTTGACATCAGGGCTAAACACTTCAGTTGAAAATTATGTAAAAAAATAGGACCATTAGAGCTTATAGCAAGGGAACTATTTGCTACTGGGACATGATTAGGGCGAGAAACAGTATTTCATACTTCAGGCAAAGTTTCAAGAGCAGAATTTGGAGCAACTCTTTCATAGATGTCGACAGTGCAGTCTGTTTTTTTTTTAGTTGGTCTGATCTTTTTTTCTTGGATTTTTGAAGTGAAACTTCTTTAGCTCATTTGAAAAATTTGTAACGCAACGCAAAATTTGTAACGCAAGGCTAAATTTGAAACGCAAATATGAAATCATGAAAAGCTTTTTTTAAGTAGGATCTAGAATAGCTAAAGCAATAAGTTATATATCAAATTAAAGTAATCATCAAGCAGAGTGTGCTGAAACTATCAGCTTTGAGATCGGGTAATTAAAAGCTGAGATATAAGCGTGGAAAGATTTTCTATTTTTTCAATTTTGTCAAGCAGTGTACTGATCAATTACCAAAGCCTTGCTATAGCGAGGGAAATTGCGTTGATTGCTTTTATTACTATTAGGCAGAGAGCCGGCTGTAGAAAAGTCGAGTGTATAAGATTACAGCTTGAAATATATGTCAAATGATAAAGCTCGATGAGCTTAAACACAATATATAGGGTTGCCTTGCCAAAGCCTGTCCTAAATATGGGTTACCACCCGTTTTTTGAGTCATTTTTGTTAATAAAAAGTGTATAAAATTACAGCTTGAAATGTATGTCAAATGATAGAACTCCATGAGCCTAAACAGAATATATAGTGTTGCCTTGCCAAAGCCTATCCTAAATATGGGTTGCCACCCGTTTTTGGGCCAACATTTTTTAGAAAAAAGTTTATGGTTTAAGATTCCAGCTTAAAAAGTATGTCAAATATTAGAGCTTGAAGAGCCTAAATATAATATATAGGGTCGCTTTGCCGAATCCCGTCCCAAACATGGGTTGCCACCTGTTTTTTGAGCTAAGATTTTTCAGAAAAATGTTTATGGTTCAAGATTTCAGCTCGATATGCATGTCAAATGATAGATCTTGATGAACCTTAAAAAAAATATTTCGAGTAATCTTGTCGAATCCCGTCCCAAATGAGGGTTGCCACCTGTTTTTTGGGCCAACATTTTTTAGAAAAAAGTTTATGGTTTAAGATTCCAGATTAAAAAGTATGTCAAATGAGAGAGCTTAAAAAGCTTAAATATAATATATAGGGTTGCATTGCCGAATCCCGTCCTAAACATGGGTTGCCACCTGTTTTTTGGGCAAACTTTTTTTGGAAAAAAATTTATGGCTTAAGATCGTAGCTTGAAATGTATGCCAAATAATAGACCTAGATGATCTCTAATAAAATATATAGGGTTGCCTTGCCGAATCCCGCCCCAAATGTGGGTTGCCACCTGTTTTTTGGTTCAAGTTTTTTCTGAAAAATGTATATGTTTTGAGATTTCAGCTTGAAATGTATCTCAAATAATAGACCTTGATAATCTCTAATAGAATGTATAGGGTTGCTTTGCCGAATCGCGTCTCAAATGTGGGTTGCCACCTGTTTTTTGCCCCAAGTTTTTCCAGAAAATGTTTATGTTTTGAGATTTCAGCTTGAAATGTGTGTCAAATGATAGACCGTGATGATCTCTAAAAAATATATAGAGTTGCCTTGCCGAATCCCGTCCCAAATGTGGGTTGCCACCTGTTTCTTGGGCAAACTATTTTTTGGAAAAAAGTTTTTGGTTTAAGATCGTAGCTTAAAATGCATTCCAAATGATAGAACTTGATGTTCTCTAATAAAATATATAGGGTTGTCTTGCCGAATCCCGTCCCAAATATGTGTTGCCACCTGTTCTTTGGGCAAACTTTTTTAGAAAAAAGTTTATGGTAGGGCAACATAATATTATATTATATTAGAGATCGACAAGGTCTATCATTTGGCAAACATTTCAAGCTGAAATCTCAAACCATAAACATTTTCGGAAAAAACTTGGGCCAAAAAAACAGGTGGCAGCCCACGTTTGGGACGGGATTCGGCAAGGCAACCCTATATATTTTATTAGAGATCATCAAGGTCTATCATTTGGCATACATTTCAAGCTACGATCTTAAGCCATAAACTTTTTTCCAAAAAAAGTTTGCCCAAAAAACAGGTGGCAACCCATGTTTGGGACGGGATTCGGCAATGCAACCCTATATATTATATTTAGGCTTTTTAAGCTCTCTCATTTGACATACTTTTTAATCTGGAATCTTAAACCATAAACTTTTTTCTAAAAAATGTTGGCCCAAAACACAGGTGACAACCCTCATTTGGGACGGGATTCGACAAGATTACTCGAAATATTTTTTTTAAGGTTCATCGAGATCTATCATTGGACATGCATATCGAGCTGAAATCTTGAACCATAAACATTTTTCTGAAATATCTTGGCCCAAAAAACAGGTGGCAACCCATGTTTGGGACGGGATTCGGCAATGCAACCCTATATATTATATTTAGGCTCTTCAAGCTCTATCATTTGACATACTTATTAAGCTGGAATCTTAAACCATAAACTTTTTTCTAAAAAATGTTGGTCCAAAAAACGGGTGGCAACCCATATTTAGGTCACGCTTTGGCAAGGCAACACTATATATTCTGTTTAGGCTCATGGAGCTCTATCATTTGAAATACATTTCAAGCTGTAATCTTATACACTCGACTTTTCTACAGCCGGCTTTTGGGCTATATGTTTATGCGACAGGTTAGTTTATTTTACCGAGTACCGATCGGAAATCGTGTAAAAGTCGACACACTTCGTGCTTTCAAAGAGCTTTGAATTAAATGCTGTAGCATAAGCTTATTTTATGTTTATTGCGTGGACGTAAATGCAATGGAAAAACAAATATTATTATTATTATTTATTAGAAGAGTATAAAATACAAAACTAACAATTGCATTGCGTACTGACTACCAGGGTCTACGACGCAAAAACAAATAAACGAAATAAAAGAAATTAAATAGAATAAAAAAAAAAAACCTTTAGAAAACTAAACTGCGATAGAATGCGAAGATATTTAAAATGGTAAAAATTGACATCTAGAATATCTACAGCAGTAAATGATATATCAAATTACTCATCGAGCTGAGTGCACTAAAGCTATTCGAGATTGGTTAATCAAATGCTGAGGCATAAACGTGGATTTGCTATTTCTTAAATTTTTTCAAGTAATTCACTGATTAACTACCAAAGCCTTAGTGTACCTATTCTAGATCCAGTTAACTTTTATCATTTTAATTAAACATTTTCATCTCATTCTTTCGCAGTTTCAGTTCTACCGCGTGTGAACTGCACACATGTTTTTTTAAATATTTTTAGGTTTTTTCCTCCTCCCCAATGTGCACAAAAACGGATGCGGGTCAGTTACGGACCCGGAATAGACTTCATAAATGTATCCGTTACGGAATCGTTTTTTTTTTAGCTAAAACGGATCCGTTACGGACTCCTTTTTTTAAATAAAACGGATGCGAGCCGGACTCGTTTTTCTTAACTAAAACGGATCCGTTACGGAATCGTTTTTTAAAATAAAACAGATGCGAGCCGGACTCATTTTTTGAAACTAAATCGGATCCGTTACGGACTCGGAACAGACTTCTTATACGGATCGGTTCCGGACTCCTTTTTGGTGAACAAAATGGATCCGTTCCGAAGTCGGTTTTTGTATATAAAACGGATCCGTTCCAGATTCCGATTCTGATACGATTCGGATGCGAAATCGTGGGTGATTTGCATACAAACAGCGGGAAGGATCGTCCGCGTTCTCGGATCCGTTTCGAACTCGGAACGTACTTCATATTCGGATCCGTTTCGGTTTGGTTTTTTTGTTAATAAAACGGATCCTTTTCGAATTCGTTTTCGTATGAAATTCCTCTCGAAAAAGCGGAATCCGTTTACGGATCCTTTTCGAATTCCTTTTCGAATTCATTTTCGTATGAAATTCCTCTCGAAAAAGCGGAATCCGTTTTGTCGGATCCGTTCCGAAGTCGTTTTTTGTGAATAAAACGGATCCGTTACGGACTGCAACAACCATTTTCTAATCAAGGAAACTTCGGTTCAAATCCCGGCGACGACATAGTTTTTTTTTTTTTTTTTTTTTAAATTTTTTATTTTTTAATTTGAAAGTAGATATTTAAAAACAAAAAAAGAACTGTATATATATTGAAAATATCTTGAAAACTGGCTTTTATGTTAATCATAAATAACGAGTCCGTTATGGATCCGTTTTTTTAATAAAACGGATTCGATCCGTTCCGATCCGTTTTATCAAAAAACGAATCCGAAACGGATCCTTAGAAGTCCGTTCCGAGCTCGAAACGGATCCAAAAACGCGGACGATCCTTCCCGCTGTTTGGAGGCGAATCACCCACGATTTCGCATCAGAATCGTATCAGAATCGGAATCCGTTTCGGATAAATAATACGAAGAAGTGGATCCTAAACGAATCCGAAACGGATCCGTGTGGCACATTGGGTTCTCAAGGGAATTATATTGTTTGTTGGTATTTGAAATCGAGTGAGTGCATGCAAAGGTGGTAGGGTCATCCGTTATACTCTTATTTGATGTCAAAATATTAACATCTGCAACGGATTCTTCTCAAATTTATTTTTAAATCCTTGCAAGAGTCCGAACTTTAGACTTAAGAAAACAATCTGGTGGTCATCTGACATTTTTTAAAGTTTTCAGGTAGTGAAATGAATTTCAAATTACAAATTTTGTCAAAAAAAATCATAAGTTTTTAAAAATTCGTTTATATTTCCAAAAACGCTTATCGGATTGGGACAAAATGTATTAAAAAGATGTAGAAAATTTCATTTAAAAGAGTAATTTCAATAAAATTCCTTAGTTCAAACAGTATTTAGTGTGAATAATGTTAAGTCACCTTTTCCGAAAAGGATAAAAAAAATCATCCGTCAATATCCCAAAGGCCTAACCAGAGATAATTTTTTTAATTTGATTTTTGAGAACTGGGGACCATACCATAGACCAAATCCATCTCAAACAATGCAGTCGGAGTAACCTCACATTGCGGAATTGGTTGCCGATTAAATATGTCGTTTTTCAAAGTAATTAAGGAATTATACCGTTCATCGATTTGATTGAAAATTATTTTTTGCGAAGTTATGCCCATTTAAAGTTATAGTGTCAGAGCTTGAAAAATCGTTGAAAATTGTTTCAAAATAGTCGCATTTTCATCCAAATCAAAATAATTATTATTATATATTACCTGAAATGTACAACATTAACTAAAATCGTTATGATAATGTTATTTACATACTATAAATTAGGAAAATCTTATGTCGAAGGCCTTATTTGTAAAATTAAGTTTTCAAAAGCTCAATACTGATTCTTTCATGCAAAAAAATTTTATTCCTTATGATAAGTATTTTTAAGTTTGAAAGTAAGTAAACAATGTAAAATTTCGTCGTGGATATTTGTTCTAGAACGGTTACTTGAATCTAAAAATGCAACCTTGCAAAACCTTAAACAAATCTAAAAGATTTATATTGACTTTTTTATCCTGCCGTATTTAAACTTTGCGCTTTTAATTGTCCGCATACGTGATAGATTGGATATCTTTTTTTATTACACAAACAAAAAACCCGCGCACAACTGTTTAAAAGAATATAAAACTCAAGCAAGACTTCGGAAAATGCAGATTTGTGTTTAACACGAACGGACTTAAGAAAGTTTCAATGGGCAATTACGCACTTCATTGATTTCCTTGTCATGTTGCCTTGGCAGTGTTTTCGCTGTATATATATATTTTTAGAATATGTACATATAATTTTAAAGCACATTTTTCGCATTCAAAATAAGTAAAACTTTAAAAAAGCGGAAGTCGTAGATAACATAAGGAAATTCAACGAAAAATTGCAAAGAGGAATATAAAACGAAATGAATAAAATTGCACTTTAATAGATAGCCCTCAGTGGTATAGGGGCTAGTATCCAAAAACATTCCAACTCAAAAATTTCGGAAGCAAATTCAAAATTCGTGTCAGAATGCCGAACAGATTAATTTTTTTTTTGGATACTTCCTAACGCGTACAACAGGAAAATGGGGAAAAAATTAAAAGAAAAATTTTAAATTAAATAATAATAATTTTTTTTACTTAAATTAACAAAAATTATAATTTCGCAGCTCTGAGCAGCCCTAGAAGATTTTTTTTTTTTTTTTGAATGAGGATGTACTCAAAAAAAAACTAACTTTTCGAACTCGTTCCAGAAAAATTATAGAAAAATTAGCTACTACAGCTATTAGCTTTCTTAGCAATTTAGCTTGAAGCTTTAAAACCAAGTAAAAAGCTTATACAATATTAAGGGAAGTGCAAAATTACACATGCTATTAATTTATTATATTTTTATAATTTTTTCTTAGCTTTATCACACTTTCTCAACAGACCCACCCAGATCATATGTATATAAACATACAATTGCATGAATGTAATTGCATGAATTTATTAATTTGGTCCAAGGCATAAATGCTAGAAAAAATTTAACCATCATGCTGTGGGGCTCGGACAACACAATCATAAAGACCAACAACCATTAAGCTACAAAATTAACTATAGTTATTTTTCAATCTAAGCTTGAGTTGACCTTTTGACAAGCTAATATCATATACATCGCAATTATTAATAAGAGTAGTCATGTGATTAAAAGGTGTTGTAGCCATATAATTAGTTCTACTGACAGGTTGGTAAAATAATTGATAAGAGTTACGATTACTCCTGCGATTAGTGTTTAATGAATATAATTAAGAAGCTCTGGTGCAGCAAGAGACCCAGTTACAAGTTGATGCAGATAAAGTATATTCGCTATATTTCTACGCGAGCTCAAAGACTGCATATGTAGTAACTTCAAACGATCCACATAAGGAGGAAGGTTTAAAGAGTCAATCCAATTTAAGCCATTGAGAGCAAAACGAATAATTTTTTTTTAATAATTAAACATTAAGGGTATTCCTCTAAACGCAAAAACTCGAAAGCATGAAAAACTCGAAAGTTTTCGAGCTTGTTTAAGGGAACACCCCAACCTATGCAAACGTGCAAATGAATGAGAAACGCCTTTTGTTGCCTAAAACTGCCTAACTCGTGTCTTTTTACTTCCAAACGTAGTTAAATATGACCGTGAAAATGAGAGAAATCAACATGTGTCTTAGTTGTCAATCAAAAAAAAAAATAAATAAAAAACTTTAATTTGTTTAAAAAATAATTTTTTTTGATCAATTTTAAACCATTCTTCTTGATTATAGATAGACCGATTTGAAACATTTTCACACTAATATTATAGCTTAATAAATTACTTATCAACTGATACCTATATTGTTTAAATAGAAACATAAAATTGCTTAACTTAATCAAAAGAAAAAGTTTTTAGCGAATTAAAATTTGTTTTGAAAATCGAAAAATCGTCATAATTTAATTTTCGATTTTGACACTTTTTTATCTTTTTGAGAACAATTGCGCTCTTCTCGCTCATATTATTCATTTTCCAACTTTCGAGGCTACTTTCGCATGAAATTTGCCTGGAAAGTTTTCGAGAGTTGCGTAAACTTTTTTTCATACAAATTATTTTCGAGGCTCGAAAATGTTTTCGAGTTTTCGAGGCTTTTTGAGTTTTCGAGGCTTCTCGATTTTTCAGGAATACCCTTATTATTTAATCGAACTTACAGTCATTCAGCAATGACCAATATTGTAAATTTGTACTTATTGATCAATGCTATTTTTTATTCAACAAACATGACAAAGATAACAAATGGAACAATTTTAACCTGGTAATTGGTGACATGTTTCGGCTATTACCAATAGCCTCATCAGACCAGGTTTTATGAATTCTCTCAAGAAAAGAAAAGAAAATGAGTTTATCTTGAACGTGTCTAACGTATATTGTACATATGTACATATGTAATTTGCTGAATCCGTCTCTTTGTTATGTTGAGAGACAGTTCTGCTTTGATTTGAGAAGGGCTGATATTTTTTGAAACAGCTAGACGCTTTATTTCTCGTTTTTCCCTTTCGTCCACCTTTGGTTTAGGACCTGTCCTTTTGATAGTACCGTATAATTCGGGATTTTGAATGGTGTTTTTATTCCGCATTAATTTTTGAGCTATTTCTAGAATTTTAAGACCACATTCCCTGTAAGCTAATATCTTAGAGCGTTCGTCCGTAGATAATTGACATGGGATTTTGTCGCAGGTCGTTCCTTATACAATTTTTTTTATTGAAAAATTAATTTTTTTACATATATTCAATCTTCAATATTCAAGGCTCATACCAAAAAAAAAAAATTTTAAGTTTTCGTATTGGGAATTTAGTTAAAAGTTATAAACAAATGGGAAATGAATAAAAAGTGCAATCAATTGTTAACATGTGTACCAAATTTTATAATTTTGTGCTAATAACTTTAAGAGGAATTCATTTTTCAATTGGGTGTTCCCCCTAAATTTGGGGTGACAAATGCGCCATTTTGTTTAGAAACGTCCAAAGTTTCAGATGTGTGCCCTCAGTTTGAAATTTCCGATATCTGAGCACGTCTAAAACCTGAAAATTTAAAGAATTCCTCATATGTATGTATGTATGTATGTATTTGCCAATTGATATTTCAAATTATATACTTTTAGTCACATAAGGTTGGCTGATGTCGTTAAATGACCATTTTCAAACCTGGAATTCCATAAAATAATTTGTCAGGCTAACATGTCGCTTGACACAGAGCAATCAAAAATACAAAAATCCTAATATTTGACTCTAATTTTACCAAAACATCTGAGCTGGGTAAGATGATCAGGACCTTCTAGGTTTTAACAGGGTCTACCGCTTTAAGGCGATAATAAGTTCAATCACATTTTCACCTGATCTGACTCTGATGGCATTTTCGGTACATTTTTAGCTTTTTTAGTACATTTGCGTCGTGACAAATTGTCGTCAGTACAATCGACAAGTCCTTAATATCAAAATTTAATAATTGATAAATCGCCAAAATTTTGCGGTCGAATTTATCATGAAAATAAAATTTAAAAACCTTATTGACCGCAAAGCCCGTAATAAAACAAAAACACAAAATTTATTTGATTTTATTTTATTTTTTATTGAATGCATTTCGGTTCACAGCAGAGGAACCATCTTCAGTAATTTTGTTTTAGTAAATTTAGTTGAAATATGTATAGAAAATTGGAGTAAAAGTAAAGTTTTGTTTGAATTTTAGATGTTCATGACGAAAAAGTACGTTCGCCATTTCAAAACTACATTTCAAGTCTCGATTCAATACATTTCCACTAAACCCAAATGCTATCACTGATCTGATTGGACTGCATTATTCCTGATTTGGCAAGACTATTCAGGACTGGGCGAAATTTTATAAGGCTTTCCCTGATAGGGCTGCAATATGGCTAGACTTTCTCATACCTGATCCGGAATTCTTTAACCCTTTCACGTCCAATGTTGCCTATATGTCTTCTCATGCCAAAATCACCGTTATGTTATTTTTTTTGGCGATTGGTTTTGCTCTTGTCTTATCAGCTGTTCTGTTTTATGCATTCAGGTGTATACACAATTTAGTTAACTGCTATGGGTTTTTAGTATTGGCGTCACTTACGTCGTAAAAAAACAAGTGCCGAAAAATTTAAGAAAAAAGATCCTTGTGCTTTTAATTAAATTATGTGAAATAAATTACTCGGACTTACAAAATAAGTACTTCAATTAGTTCGAAATAGGTTAATTAATAGATAAAAACATAGTTTTTAAACAAAAATTGTTGAGCTGTGTCTCAGGAACTTTCCGAAGGAAATGCTGTCTATAGGCCGTAAGGACGAACAAGGACACGTAGGACTTTGAAATTGATGTCAGTTAGTCTTTATAGTCGTATTAATAAAAATATGAGCTCAAATATTTTTTAAGTCCTCGCACTTTAATTCGGGTATGAAAGAGTTAATAGGTTTTCATCTTTTAGATACTGATAAGACTCATATATTATCCATAATAGCCAGAACTGGAGCTGATTATGGTAGGACTTGCCTAATGGGAATTTCTGCTCGGATAATCGGAGAAATGTAGACAATTAAAATCACTCGCAAATGACCGTCTACTGTGGAATATGCTCCTGCATGAGATAAAGGACACATAAAGATGTGATGTTTATATTACACAATTAGACGGTTGAAGTTTTCTATTTAAATGGGTTGAAAACATTAATGTTAAAAATTTTAGTTTTTTAAAAAAATTACCACGTTAAAAATGGTAACAAGCATATTTATATTGAGCCCTGAATCTCAATGTACCTAATAAATAAAAAAATTTGTAAAATTGCTAAATATGTGTCTTAGTATTCAAAATCCATAAAATCTCAGAATTGGGACTTAAACGCTTAATAGCATATTAAATACTAATTTACAGCTATATAACATTTTTGCAAAGAAAAATTATATTGCATTCCGCAAAACTTCCGCGACACAAGATTTGCCCCACCTATAGGTACTGTCCTCAGAAGTGGAAAGGGCGTATCTCAAAAAATTAATTTTCGTGATTCTTATGGCAACGGATAGCTTAAGAAATTATGCATCTAATGCACTACGCCAAATGTCGGTAGTTTAGTTCAAATCTATAAAAAATCTCCTGAGAGAATTTCCTCTATCTCAATTTTACATTACATGTATTTCAACAAATTGACATAAAGAAAACATCAATTATCTGGAAACGCGTTTTTTTTTAGATACACGCCCTTTCCGCTTCTGAGGGCAGTATAATCGTTTTAAAATATCCATTAAAAACCGCAA
Organism: Meiosimyza platycephala; assembly: GCA_963662105.1. Classification (NCBI taxonomy): domain Eukaryota; kingdom Metazoa; phylum Arthropoda; class Insecta; order Diptera; family Lauxaniidae; genus Meiosimyza; species Meiosimyza platycephala. The sequence continues at coordinate 62,099,976 of OY759211.1, read as the reverse complement.
TTTTCTAACAAAAAACATGAAATTTAGATATAATCAAGTTATGTTGTCGCAAAAATTTCAGTGAAAACGGCATTTTTTTCAAAATCCTACTTGCGTTCGAAAATTACAGCTTTGATTGAAAATTTCAAAACTACATATGTATGAGGGGTACGTATATGAAATCTTGTGGTTCGAAGTTACATAAAAAGAAAATAAAATTTATGTGTTTTGCTCTCATCTTTATTTTTAAACTTAATATACATATTTCTATATTTGAGTCGCACTTTTCGAGTAATTGAGCGAAACCTTATATCGATCTTTTTAAGTGGTCATATCTCTGTAATGTACCACCTATGGGCCGGCACAAGCCCATTGTTGAATGAAATATTATTTTTTCTTCGTGATTTATCTATGTTTACATGAACATTTGTCGAAAAATCGTAATTTTAAACCTTCAATTTTCGAAAACCAAGCGAGACACAGACATTTTGCTTTCAAGTAGGTTTTTAGCCCACTTAAATATATCTTTAAATTTCAATGGCCAAATTGTTGAATGCACTTTGATAAATTTTTTCAGTTAAAACGCAAAGCTCATGGAAATACTTTAATATGAGAATTAACGACAAAGTCATAACATTTATTGTCTTCAATTTTAGTATAAATATTTTCTTCCTCAAATACTTTTTTATTTGAATAATTGTTTTAAATCCATTTTGTACATTTTTGAAACAAATGTCCTGCAATTAGAACTTATTTGACCTGAGGCTTAAATATTTAAGTTAAATTTCAGCTACGATTTTTTTTTTATAAAGTCTTAGTTCCTTGAACTAAGCATAAATATATATTTAAACATTTGATTGTCAGTTCATTCTAAAAGAAACATTTCCGTTTTGTAAAATTTTTATATTTAGGATCATCGCATCTCGTCAGTCATTCGCCTTTTATGACATTAAAGTGCACATATTTTAACTCAAATTTCATGTATACGATGATGTCTTGAAAGATCCTTTAAATTTATGTGTCCTGACAAGATGTTGAAAAACACTGCCACTCAAGCGTGTGAGTTTCTTATGTGTGCACATAAATTCAAATAGTCTTCTGGGAACCTGGTCGAGGCTTGAAGAATATTGTTAGTAGAATTGAAAATATATTGATAGGTTTTTATTATCGGTATTGTATTCAAATTTCATTTATTTGTAGCTCGCTGTTAGATAAGAGCGCACATGCAGCAAAAAAAAAATCACTGTGCGCCGTATAAAAAAAAACATAATTTCAAGGGTAATTTGAAACTGAGAACGACAGATACCCTTAGTTAAATAGCGGAACAGATGCAATTTGCTTGAGAGATAATTATATTGTTTATTTCATACACACGAGTTTTACAGTATGAAATACGTGCTAAAGTTATTGAAACGTTGATCTTAAGTGAAGCTTTATGAAAAATACTTTTAAAAGCTAGATAACATTTTTGATACAAATCCATTAGCAGAATATTTTTGCAGATGTTTAAAGTCTTTCATTTGCTGGTGTTTATCGGAATTACTTTATTTTATTAGGCATCTGGCAAATAGCATTAAATTATGAACAAAATACAAATTGCTCATTTGTAAAGCTATAGCCCCAGTGGCGTGTAAATATGAGTACGAATTCGTGCTTCTATGCAGCCTTACCCTAGATAAAGAAAACTACTTCTAACAACAATCAATCAGCAATTAATTCTGTTATCACCAAACAAAACAGCGTAATTTGATCTGTGATCACAATGCAAAAATTAAAAACTGAAAACTAATCGTATTTTTATTCTTTAGTAAGGATATAAACCACATCTATGGTATATGCTTGCCTATATTTTTTAAGCCTTACATTACTTTGGAGGGCTAAAAGATAAAAAAGGGTTTATAAGTTTTTTTGTGCTATATTCTGCCAAATTTGTTGAGTAAAGAAGAGTTGAGTAAGGAAGCAGGAAATCGCTAAGCACTTGAATGGAGGGGGGGGGGGAGGGTATATCGAATTTTCGAACTGTTTTTTTTTTTTGGCTATTTTCATGCGATGAATTCGAATCAGTGATTATTATTTTTTCCCATCTTCTTTTTTTCTTCTTAAATGGTATGCTGTAAACCGAATATCAGAATCTTATTTCACGACCTAGATAACACTAGTTTACAGCCAAAATGAACTTTGAATACCGTTATTCATTTTATATGTAAAATCGGCTGCTGATTCTGAAAATCACATTCTTTTTTTTTCACGTCGTTTCCGGCTATTTTCGGTTTTAGGACCAAAAAAAAAGTTGGTTTCGCTTACTTACAAATATCTTAAGAACTAATATCTGTATATAAATATACTATATGTCAAATTAAAGATAATTAAATTTCCTATAAACAATGCCCACATTACTTTTTGGTTGGCTTGTTAGTTTCGGTGAAATAAATTGATTTCTAAAAAAATATTTTTTTTTCGAAAAAATGAGAAAAAAGTCAAATTCAACTGCAAATTTATAAAAGAAAAAAAAATTGGAAAAATCATTTTATTTTTCTGTATCATAGTTTATATATCTATGAAGAAAATAAGATACTATTTAAGAAAATCGATTAAGAAATGGAAAAGTTATATAATATTGAACAAAAATGGCCACAAGCTAATAAAAATCTTATAATTTATACACTACTTTACAAATAATTAAAAAATTTATGAACTTTAGGTGCCACTATTCATTTCTTATGTAAAATCGGCTGCTGATTCTGAAAATTAAATTTTTTTTTTTCTTTCACGTCGTTTTCGAGATGTCGGTCACTTTCGGTTTATGGACCAAAGAAAAAAGTTGGAATTGCATATTCCATCAGTAAAACATATGATATCCCCCGTTTTCAAAGATGCTGAATACGAAAACAGTATTCAAAATTCTTATGGAGTTGGCCCCACCCCTCAAAATGGACAAAAACCGCCCCCAAAATGACGAAATCGCATATTCCGCGTCTTCTATCGGTAAAATATTTGTCACCCCCCGTTTTCGAGGATGCTGAGCACGTTGGCAGTGTTTAAAATTCTTTCAGAACTGGCCCCACGCCCCAAAATGGCGAAAAATGGGAATTTTGGTCCATTATGGCGGTTTTTGCCCATTTCGTGGGGTGGAGCCAACATTTTAATTTCTAGCATATACAGTAGACGTCCAATATAACGAACTAATTAATGCACGGGACAGTCGTAATATCGTAAAATTCGTTATATCGATGTGTTTTTTTACTAAAGAATCTGGCTTTTATTATCGCATGTATTTACTCGTATAAACGTTAAACCCTAGGAGGTTCAGGGATTTTTTAGCGCTAACAGGTACAACTAGGTCTGCGCAGACCTATGTGGGATTTGTATAGGCAGGTGTATTAAAAATATGGGTAAATGTGCTAAAAGCTCAGAAAAATAGGTTCTCCGTCGCCGCTTATAGGAAGTCATGAACGGATTCGTCTCTAACACGCAAAACAAAAAAGTTATGCACACATTTATATTTAAAGGTCTGTACAGACCTGGTTGGTACGTATGAACCATTTAGTTTTTAAACATGACCCACTTCGTTTGTAAACACGAATAAAACCGAACATTATCACATAAGCGGTCTGATTTTGTGCTCTTTAGGTTCTCCGTATCTTCTTCTAGGAAGTCATGGACGGATTCTGCTCTAACAAGCAGAACAAAAAAGTTATACACACATTTATATACATAGGTCTGCACAGACCTGGTTGGTACGTATGAACCATTTCGTTTGTAAACACGAATAAAACCGAACACAAACAGATAAGCAGTCCGATTTTGTGATCATTGGGTTCTCCGTAGCCGCTTTTAGGAAGTCATGGACGGATTCGTCTCTAACCCGCAAAAAAAAGAAGTTATACACACATTTATATGCAAAAGGTCTGCACAGACCTGGTTGAACCTCCTAGGGTTAGTTAGATTTTGCAATGCTTTTCTTACTGGCAATCACCTTTACTGGTAAAAAAAGTTATTTCAGTTCAACAGTTATTTTTGAATTAAATAATGTTCGTTATTTAGAACGGAAAACATTTTTAGCGTTCTTAATTTAGAGACATCAATGGAAAAGTCTCAATTTGAAAAACTGTTCATTAAAATGGAAATTCGTTATACCGTTATACGTTATATTGGACGTCTACTGTACCAGTATTTACATAACAAAATTTCATTAAAAAATTTGCATTTTGGGGTTCAAAAAATTCTTACCCACATAAAAAAACGGAAAAATAGGCAAAAATGAAATTCGGCCATTTTTTATTCAATTTCATATAACATTTCCATTTCTTAATCGATTTTCATAAATAGTATCTTATTTTCTTCATAAATATATAGACTATGATATAAAAAAACAAAATGATTTTTCCAATTTGTTTTTCTTTTAAAAATTTGCAGTTGATTTTTACTTTTTTCTCATTTTTTCGAAAAAAAAAAAATTTTTTTATAAATCAATTTTTTTCGCCAAAACTATCATGCCAACGAAAAAGTAATGTGAGCATTATTTCTAGGAAATTTAATTACCTTTAATTTGACATATAACATGTTTATATATAGGTATTTTTTCTTGAGATATTTGTAATTAAGTTGAACCAACTTTTGTTTTTGGTCCAAAAACCGAAAGTGATCGATATCTCGAAAACGACGTGAAAGAGAAAAAAAATAATTTGATTTTCAGAATCAGCAGCCAATTTTACATAGGAAATGAATAGTAGCACCTAAAGTTCATAAATTTTTTAATTATTTGTAAACTAGTGTAATTAATTAATTCATTTTTTTATAGTTTTTTGTTTAAAGCTTTTCGCTTTTCCCAATGGGCATGGTCTCGTTCGCGTAAAATGTTTTTTTCCAAGAGATAGGGACGATACTGTCTAGAAAAGCATTTTTCCCATGTAATTCCTATGGAAAACTAAGAAGTTCATTGAGCCACCTGTAAATATTAATATTATGAGCTCTCCTTGCGCCAGAATTTTTTTTTCAAGTACCTGTAACTATTAAACCTGTTTGAAACAAAAAATTCAATCACCCTTATATGTATGGTATAGATTATATTAGATTAGATACATTTTTTATTTCATTTTTTCTTAAAGTTATTTTACATTTTTTTTTTAAATAATTTAATAAGTAAATTTATAAAAAATAAACAAAAAAATCTGAATACGACAATAACCTTATGTGCGTTGTGTGTCGGATTGCCTTCAAGCTAGAAAAGTTGGTTCCTTTTTTTTTAAACTGTTTTTTTTTTTTTATATATAAATAAATATTTACATTTAGTACAATTTTTTATAATGGTTATAATAATTTAATTCAAACAGATTTTGATACTCTTGAAGTTATTTTAAATTTTATTCGATTTTATCATTTTTCTATATTTTAAGCTATATAATAAATAGTATGGTATATATTTGTATTCGAAGAATGCCCACGATTTTGAAAAGAGGTCTAAAATGAATTCAAATTCCAAAGCTGCCCGATTTTGGTCCATTTTTGGAAATTTGTTTTATTCTTCAATCGATGGAAATAGGTCGAAAATGGATTGGATGGATATCACCAACATGGGGTCACCTTTGGTGAATGCAAAAATCCGTTCATCTACTCATCTCATCTTGCTAAAATCTAGCTGTGAACTCCAAACTGATTGCAATTATGTATGTATAGTGAAAGCTTTCACTAGCAAATTTTTTAGATAGTACTTAGTTCGACCCTTTTTGACTAAACATATTTTCTTAGGATTGCTTAGTAAAAATAGAATTGCAACTAAAGAAAAATTATGCCGAAAAAATCCCCGTAGTAATAACCTACTAAAATCAATACTGTCACCTAAAGAACTTCGGGCCCGGGAAAATGCCATTTTTTCAGCTTCTTGGCGACTCTGTGACTATTTGAATACAAACTTAAAATGTCGAAAAATCATAGAGTGATTTAAATATACATAAGTACATACATATATACAGAGTTGTGTTTATGCTTATATAATTATACATACATATAGGGTTACTCATATTATTTTAGTTTGCGACACATACCTTTAACTTAATTTCCAACATATGGGCTCTTCAATTCGACATTGATAAATATTTGATTTGAACATTCAAAAGTATTTTTACGTTATTTGCATTCATATGACGTGCTTCACGGCATAGAAGTCTTTATATTGTACTTCGTTGTCATTTTTAATTGTAGTCTCAGTAGTTAACTGAGCAATAGCAGTACACAAAAAAAAAAAAAAAAACATTCGACACTTAGAAACGATAAATAGCCAAACGCCATTGTGTAAATGTCATTTGTACTCATTGGCACATATTTTGCGCCACATGTGTCTATTTCGGATATGAATAAAACTATGAAATACAATCATAAACTCAAGATTTTTGGTAATGCCGTTGGTGTCTATTTAATCAACAGCGCATAGACGGCCACTTAGTAATTTGCCTCAGACACAAAAAAAAAAACCCTGCTGGGCGGTATTTATATCAAGCACTGTTTTACTTCTGGCCTCAGGCACAAGTTTGATAACAAAACCTTGTTATTGTTGCTGCAAAAACATTCGCATGCGGCATGCCTCGGGGGTTGCATCTGTTTCATTTAGCGAAACGAACGAATTTCTATGCTGATTATCGCTGCCTATCAAGTTAAACTTTTTCAAAAAGTCTTCATTTGTTGAGTTTAATATACATAGACTTACATACAGGGTAGGCCAAAAACGGTTTCATCACGAGAAAAGTAAATAAAAAATTATTGTATGCTGCTGCATGTATTAACCCGTTTGTCCAAATGTAGGATCACATCATGGCATAATTGTCATCTTTATTCCGCCAGTATGCATGTTTTATTGGCATAATCCTTACTTTTGAGATAATCCCAAAGAGAGAACTTCAAAAGTGTCAAACCACAAGATCTTGATGGTCAATTGACATCTCTGTTTCACGAGATAACACGTCCCGGGAACTTCTCGTGCAATAAGAATATGGTTGCATTGGGTGTAGAATGTAGCCACAATTTGGGCAATCAAAAGTTAGTTCTCATGATACGATAGCGTTCACCATTCACAATTACTGTATTACCGGCAACATTTAAAAACATAAGATACAATAATTCCTCCAGTCCAAAAATCACACCAAAGGGCTGAACGGCTTCCGATAATTTCACATCTACTACTAACCTATTTTCTTAGAATTAGAGCACCAAAACAAAAAAAAAAAAATTTTTAACTATATGCCATTTAACACCAAAAGAAATCACATAATGCGCGATATGCATTTCATTCTGAACAATCATTTTTATATTGATAATAACTGAATATGACAATTGTCAATATTTTTTTTTTATTCAAGTTAAATTTACACTCTGTCTTATTAATAGACAATAAGTAAATATGATGTTAATATAAAGATGCAAACAAATGTGTGTGTGTTATTCCATTGAGTAACACATTATTTAGTGATAAGTAAGATACATATTTACATAATTACTTGTTGTTTTATATTATAGAAACGGAAAAAACGAAACTCGAAATTACTGTAAATATTAATCAAAATTTAAGAAAAATTAGTAGGTAATTTAGTAATTTAGAAACAGTTCGAGTGTCTATTAAAAATTACTAAGCGTAATATAAAAATTGTATCTAAGCAGGCATTAATTTTTCGAATGCAAGTTTTGATGCTTCCTCATGTAGATTGGAATATGCCAATTTACTGGCAGTTTCAGCAGGACAACGATCCAAAATATACCTCAAAGTGTATGAAAGATTGGTTTAAAAGGAAAAAATTTGACCTTAACCCAATCAAGAATCTCTGGGAAATAGTCAATAAAAAGATCAAAAGAGAAAGTGTAGGAGGAGATAAGGAAAAACTTTTTGGTGCTTTGGCAGATGCTTGGTTTGCTTTAGAAAAAACGACAATAGACAGCCTTATTGCTTCCATGCCAAGGGGATGACCAGCCGACCTTAAAAACCAGGGATATTCTACAAAGTATTGACCGCAATGTTCAGTTCAATATGTTTTGTCGCGTGAATTTTTAACATATATTGGTTTTTTTCATAACAGAGCTTGAATTTCGAATAAAATTTAAAATAAATCGTATCTTTTTTAACAATAAAACATATTTTTTGAATTAAATTTGATAATTCAAGATGCTAATGAGGTTTAACAAAAATGTGCATTCTGTACAATATGTTTTGTCTGACACTGTATATAAAAATCGATTTTATCGGCATCATTTTAGAAGCTATCAATTGGCATCTTGCTGTGGCCAGCAGCTTCATCATTGTTTTCGGAATGAATACTACCACGGCTCTTTAAGTTTGTGTTCGTTATGGCGCGTGAATTGCATCAAAAGTTTCGGCTGGTTCTTCAGAAGTTACAGAAATTAATGCTATTCATGACTCCGGCTTTCCAAATCTTTTTGATTGAAAGAAAACCGTGTTCGAATGAGAAAATGCTTAGTTGTAAATTTGGTTATATATTTTATATAGTGGCAGGTGGTTGGTCGTTATAATGCCAAGATAATAAAAGATTTATTTATTTATAAAAGATTTAAAATTTTAAAATTTTTTATAAAAAAAGCGATCATAGAGGGAGCGCGACTGCCCCAAAATTACTAATTTTCGGTCGATTTTCTGGCACAAAGATATCTGTACTGATAGAGCTGGCTCATATTTTTATTTTGGAAGTCCACATACATACCCTTTCGACAGATCATATGAAGGTCAACTTTGCACTCGTTATCTGAGTGGTAGAATTAATTTAAAATTATATTTTCGTATATTATTTGGTGTTTTATGTAAGCTGCGGTGGATTGAACTTTTTTTTTCGATCGGCTGGGTCATAAGATCGTAGATATCGTCATTCTAAACATCACTGTGTAGTTCAAAATTTTTATAAGCGATCAAAAATAAAGCGCGAGTGCCCCAAAATTGCACTATATTCATAGAACACAGAACAATACAATTTTTAATTAATTCTACCACTCAGATAAAGAGTGCAAAGTTGACTTTCATATAGTCTTTGGAAAGAGTATACATATCTATAATGTTTGGAAATGTTCTTTCAGTACAAAAATCACCACCAAAAGGAAATTTGAACGAAAAATTTAAATTATGAACGTTTGGCTTTCAAAAAGAGTTCTTTATTTCGTTAAATTATTTCGTCAAATTATTCGGTTATTAATATAAAACTATTAAATTTTTTCTTTGCAGATTCTTTTTAAAATTCTTCTTGAAGTGCAATCAAAATTGTTTAAAGAATGCTGGAAATCCACGGGATATGCGAAGATTTCAGGTAAAATTAACGTTTTCGTTGCTTAGAAGTATTTTTTTTTTCTTTAAAATTTAAATTTATATGCAGGTAGTAATATCCACGCAAGTAGCTGTGGATGGACCTCTGCTAGCCATATCAGATAACATGTTTGTACACAACAATTCCAAGCACGGACGCAGAGCAAAGCGGTTGGACACCACGGAAGGTACAGGAAACTCCCCCCTGTCCATTTCGGGTCACTCCCTCGCACCTGACAGTACCTATGATGGTCTGTAACAAATTTTTCAATTTATTTTATCTAAAAAAAAAGAAAATTTAATTCTTTTCATTTCCTTGATTTTCAATTTTGTTATTGTAAAATGTAGGTTAGCTAAGAGTGGAAGTCAATTTAAGAACCGATTTAGACTTAGACAAAATGTTGATCCATAGTGATATCACAGGGTATTTAATTGCAAATTGAAAAATCGGCTATTACTTCTTTTTGTACTTCGATTTTTTTTTCTTGTTTTTTAATGGGAAATTCGTAAAATGTAGTAAAAGTTTCATTTAAAATGAATAACCTGTACCAAAAAAGAAAGAAATGGTTTTTCCAACGCAATTGTCTTTCAATGGATACGGAACCACCCCGTAGTTTGCAATGCGCTTTAAGGAATCTTATTTCAGCATTTTGCATTTTTTTTAAATCAATGCCACGAAAAGGTTTACTTTCTACAATAGGTGCTAGAATATCGTTATGAAAATGTTTTAGAAATCTATTTTTTGCCATTATATTTCGAAGACTTTTTAAAAATTGATGTTTGTATTTTGTTAGTCACATAAATGTATATACTTATACATATGTACATCCTTGATATTTATTAGCAATTATTCGTCTGGGGTTAGTTATTATTATCAAATTGCTTCTTTTTAATTTGCATAAAAAAAATTCAATTCTTTAATATTAAATCAAATGCATGTGAGTATATTTCACAAAATCAATCTACCCATTGTTTTTCGACTAGTTTCTCCTAAAACTCTTGAAAAAATTAAACACCTCAAAAACGTTTTATTATTATTGATTTGAAAAAAATAAAAAAAAATTCCCAATATCGATAAAAAAATACATTAAAACTGATGTACAATGGGATCGACGGTAAAACAATATGGGGTGATTTTGCAAGTTTAAAGTAGAAAATCGGTATTTTTCATTGTTTTCCTGTCAATTTTCAATCCTGGATTCTATGTAACTCCTCAGTCGATAGTAGGCCAAAAACCACCTCCACTTTGTTGGAAAATTTTATAACCTCTTTAACCATTTTTAAAATCAATATTTCTTAAAAAAGTTAGACAATTAAAAATAGGGGCGTTAATCCAGTTTTTAATATTAATGAAAATCCTTTTAATGGGCTTTGTAGAGACATACATATATCGCTATTGTAGTCTGCTGACACATCGTGAAAAATTTTTTTTGAACCGCTCTTATGTACACAGCCTCTATTTCCCTATCTCCATATTAGCTTTTAATAACATGAAAAATATAGTTACGCATTCTAAGCTTTTTATATTCTCTCCCAAACTCCCTTAAGCCTGACTTTTTTTTTTGAGCTGAAAAAATATATGTTGTAGATTCTGCGATTCTGGACAACTTTTGTTCCATAATTTTTTTTACAGGTGACAGACACGCCCCCTATGTACGAATTACCTGGCTGGTCCCTGGCGGATCCACCAGGACCCCGAACTTCAAAATCAATTTTGCAAGAGAGGATTTTTTTCATTTTATTTTGTTAAATACATTGAAGACATACAGAAAAATGTTACAAGACTTCGATCACCACCTTCTGTCACCACCCTTTGACTCAAAATAGTATATATTAAGCAGACCTGTGCAACATCCAAACTCGAGGATACCTGTCTTCGGGAAAAATTCATCGACGAAGTGGAAAGGCTCATCGACACTATCTCTCGGAGTTCAATCGAATACAAATGGCAAAGAATGAAGTAGTTATTTATAACAGCTACTGAGTCCATGCATGGATTTACTACAAGGAACAGAAACCCTGAATGAGCGATCCTACCTGGAATAATATTGAGAAAAGGAGAGCTGCAAAACGCACTAGTGATGAAGCGCAAGCAAGAGACCAGAGGCAAGACGTTGCACAGAGATACAACGCTCTAAATAAGGAAGTAAAAGCCTCCTTGAAAATGGACAAGCGAGATCGCAGACCTTCGTACGGTTTACGAAATAATACACAAGATGGCAGGCAACAAATTCAAGCAAAATCGGACAGTAAAACACCAAAACGGGGGCACATTAACGACTACAAATGCCCAACTAATCCATTTGAAAAAAATTATTCGGAGGCCATCAACCGTTCAACTCCATCCTTAGGCGCTTCGCATATGCCTCTCCCTGCGCGAAGACCACAACGTCTTCACTGACGGAGATAAATCTTTTGAGGTAATCAGAACCCGATTTCCATTTAAATCAAAAGGCGAAGTTGAAGTTAGCCGGCAGGCATTGGAGTGGAACCCACAGGGTAGCAGAAATCGCGGCCGTCCAAGATCATATTAGAAATGTTAACTAGAGCAGGAAATACGTGAGTCGGGGAAATGATAGAAAGAATTGAAGGCACTCGGTACTGATCATGCACGTTGGAAGAGTTTTGTGAAATAGAGGACACAATAAGACATTCTTATTAAGTAATAAAAAGTAAAAATATTTGAATAATAATACACTATTTATAAAAGATTTAGAACTCTGGGATCCTGTTGGTCCCTACAGGGACCAGATAAATTTTTTCAAAAATTTTACTATAAACATATTTTTTTTTTATTTTGCACACTCACATTAGTATCTAGACATAATACCTATTACGAATATTATTTATTCGGGTTCAGATTCACAAAATTTACCGACAAACTAATTCTTTCAAAATGCGTAATTTCACAAAAATGCCTTTTGGCAAGGTGCCATCACTCAACTGAAAAAATCACGTGACACACGAAGTAAAAATGCAAAAACGGAACTAATATTCGGCGCTTGGAGCTAAGTGCAAACGTGTGTACCGCGAAATTTAAAAATTGTACGTTAAATAAGTTCAAAATTGTTTTGAAGTGGCTGGTTCCTTGCGGTACCACGAGGAGTTTAAGGGTAAAGTTTCAGCACAGGAGCGTTAAGAAGTGTTGTAAGAGTGCTGACGTGGCACTGGGCTTTATGGCTGTCAGATATGGTGCTTTTTTCAGAGATTTCTGTAGGAATTGTGGAGACAAAGAAGAGGATGAAACATCTACTCTGCGAATGCTCAGCGCTAATGAGGAAACGAACCAAATATTTCGGTTCTGCATTCTTTGTTGGTCTAGATGAAATAGCCAAGTTGGAGCAGCCAGTATCCATAATGTAAAAAGCAATAACGATTTGCAATGTTACTTTTCTCATTTACTTTAAAAATAGTTTCGTAGATTGATTGGCATTGTTAAAAAAAACAAATTTCAATTTTGTGACAAAAAAGCCTACCTACCTAGTGGCACGTTTTTGAAAAAAATTTTAAGGATTTTTCGGTTTTCGTCATCTTTTTCGCAGGAATAAGTGTACTAATATTTCTTCTGAGAAACAACATATTTTATCGGCAATCAATTCCGCAATTTGAAGTCAGTAAACCCGCATGATTTGACATGGATTCAATCCAATATAATAACTGAAGCAAAAAATATATTGACCACTTTCGTTTCTCTATCAGCAAGCCATTATTTTGTGGGTAAATTTTCTTCCATAACCAGTACCTAATCACCGTCTTCAATATATCGCTGCTCCTTTGTCCACTTGACACGCTTTTGCATTTCGTGTAAATACTCGGCGGATTGTTGATTCCTAAAGTGTTTTTGTATAGCACTGATGTGTGATTATCTATTTATGTGTGTCAAGCTGTTACTTTCAACCATTGGCTCGGAGACTCCTACGGGCGGACCATCTACCAGAAAGTGCACAGGGGTCTGTACAGCTTCTTCATTCGGGTCGTTTGACATCGATCTCCGCAGTTTCAGTGCCAAGTCCTTCAAAAGTGGACGCGAGTTTGTCAAAATACGTGTTATATGGTATTTGACGGACTTAACTGTCGCTTCCCATAACTTTCAACTTGTAGATGGTCACAACCGGACCAAAAAAAATTGCACCTGTTGTAGCAAATGGTTCCGCCACTGTCACGCGATCATCCGACAAGTCGCTGCATAATCTGCTATCATTATCTGCTGCTTTAGCTGTAGCTTACACTTACACACATTTGCTGGAAAACTAGATGGAATCTTGTAGCTCTTCCGCAAACGCGCCGCTTGAAATTATATCCGCCGGAATCATTTTCAAAGGAACATGCCCACAGGAACATGGAACACTATCTTCGAATCAGTCCATAAATATGTGGCATCACCAGAAACTGGAAAATTCTCACGCGTCTTAAGAATCAAAATTTGATTATAGCTCCAACTTTGGCAGTAAATTCGTATTACTAGGTGCAACTCTCGACTTTGCGCTCCAAAGTGGTAGTAGCCGATGCATCGCACATTTATGAAACACCCATATGCACGCACGAAAGAATCTGCTAACTCGGACGTCTCCACGCAAACATAGTCTTTTGTCGATAATACTTAACGCGGAATCCTGACGTCTTAAACTGCCTGAAAATTATCTCGATATTGCGTCTAGATCTATTTAGATTCATTGGAAGCAATTCGTTCCACTTCACTTTCAGAACCCACAGATCTTGCAGAAAAACCGGGTTCACCAGGCCAGACTACCCTTTTTGCTATATTTTTACAGCATACACCTCTCGACAAACTGAAAATGTCAGCGGCAGGCTTTCAGATGATCCCTAGGATCTTGATAATCTTTTCCTCATTAGCTTTATGAACCATTTAAAAAATATTTTCGTTTGAGTGTTATTTCCGCAATAGATGCGAAACAACTCTGCCTCATTGTCTACTCCAGTGGTAAAATCATCCATGTAGATATCTTTAACTATCTTTTTGGACCAAACCGGACATGTTTCTGCGCAGTCGTCGCTTCAAGCACCGTGCTACTAAAAACGGTAATTGGCGATTGGGTGATTGTCCATTATACACAATCGCCTAAAATTATTATAAGGCGTTTAGGTACTTTTAAAGATTGGGCGGTTATGGATACAGTCAAAATTTATTATCTAAGATACAAGAAAAAAATTTTTCTAAGTATAATGAACTACTTTCACTTTAAAAGTAAGTCTTTAATAAACAGATCAATTCGTAAATCTAGGTATTGCAAGAATTGTAATGAGTTCAAAAACGACAAATTACTCTGTTTCTGGAACACTAAAAATAATTTCACTCCATTTTAAATTCACTTATAGAACGGAATATGATTACATGGAGCAAAGGTTGTCACTTATAGGTAATGAATTTCTCAAAAAAATAAAAAGAATTACAGCAAAACATTTTCTTTTAAAAAAGATAAAAATGGAGTTTATCAAAAGAAGGAAATCTGAATGAAAATGAAGGCCTGCTTACTTTGAATAGTAAACAGTAAGCTGCTCACCCGGGGGCGTCGTAACCGGGGGGCCAGGGGCGGTAATTTCCCTCCCAGAAATTTTCGCAGAGGGGCAGAATACTCATTTTGCCCCCCTACTTTTAATTAATGTGATTATCTCACAGCTTGAGTCTATCGAAATGTGACAAAATTAACGTTTAAAAAGAGTATATGAACTGAATCTTTCCATTAGTTTGTGAGTGTTATTAGCTAAACACAGTTGGGACGTACGATTTAGCTTCTGTATCAAATCGCACCAAAAAATAGAATTTGTTCTAATTCTCTGCGATAAATTTTTTAGTATCAATTTTGTACTCACCATTAACTTATAGGGAAAATGTGGACGATATCGCACGTCCTAACTGCGTTTAGCTCTTTGTTGGACCTTCTCTCAAACGAATTGGAAAGAAGATTCGACCAAAAAGGTACTACTTTTCATATTACGATCTTCTCGACGTTTCTTTGGTATATTTTTTGATTTGATAAAAAATTACACAATTATAATTATGATTCGTATAATAAATGATAATGATGAAAATGATAAATAATAATCAAAATTAATGATGATGAAATGAATTTCAATCATTTTGAATCATAATAGTAATGGTAAGAGCAACAGAAAATATTAACTTTTAATTCAATATACATATAAAGGCTAAGATCGATCTTTTCTGATTTATCAAAATCGAGTTAAAATACAAGAAATCGAAACGTTGGAGCTGCAGGAAAAATTTTAGATTTCTTGTGTTTTAACTCGATTTTAATTAATTGGAAAAGATCGATCTTAGCCTTTTTATATAAAATTACATTTCTAAAACTAACGCGACTAATAAAATAAAATAGAAAATATTAACGTTGACACCTGGAAATATTTATTGATCATTTACGAAACACAGCCAAAGTGTTGAAAATATTTCACGTAAATATTTTGAGTATTCTCTACTTGAAATTTTTACGGGTTGTCAATTATATCACCTTGGGGCTGCAGACTCAATAAATCTTAGAAATACAAGAGGGACTTTGGGCTTTTTGAAATTTAGTGAAAACTTTCATTAGCGAATTCCAAACTCAAATCTGAAAAAGTCAAAAATATTCACGACAACGCAAGAGATAAGCGAAAGATTTGTATATAATAATATGGAGTATACGTATGCGTTTTTACATCTTTTTTTTTCAATTACTGTTGCACTGATAATAATGATAATTCAATTGTAATTTTTATTTTATTGATGCTTTAGAGTCATTAGAAAATATACTTTTTGATGCATACAAAGGAAATGTACCTACTGAAAAATTTTGTAGTTCAAACTGGGTATTTTCTCAGACGATTTTGAACTGACCAACTTCCGTCAGTTCAGTTGTTGCCTGGCAACAAACCTACGTGCTGCACTGCACACAATGAAACACCTTGTAAATCAAGTATATCGACTCGTGAATTTAATAATGACAGTGCCAGGTTCAGCAGCTTCTTGTGAAAGGTCATTTAGAGCTTTGCGACGGTTAAAGACTTATCTCCGTTTACAAATGAATCAAAAACGTCTTACCCATACAACGCTCCTTCATGTTTATAAGGAAAAAACTGGATCCTTAGATTTGCGAAGAGTTATGAAAGAGTTCATCTCGCGAAGAAATCGAAAAGCCAGTTTTGGAAACATTTGAACAAAACTTTATCTTTAATTATTTTTATAATTGTTTTTTTTCGGAAAAATTTGTAGATATTTTTTATTTGAGTTTGCCCCCCATGAAAAATTTCGTTGCGACGCCCCTGTGATCACCCCATACATATGTACATGTGAGTTTCCTTGCCAAAACGAAAGGAGTTGGAACTTGAAGTCTCCGATTTTACTGAATTTTGTTTTTATGGGCAGTAATACACGAATAGTTGCTAATTTACCATATACATATTATATCGATAAACATAAGTCAAACCTTTATTACAATACAGAATTTTCTGATTATTAATTACAATCGAACATTATTTTTAATAAGCTTACAGCCATTAAGAAAGATCGATATTCTTGTAAATTTCAAATTAATCAATTCTTTTCTCAAACAGACATGACAAGACAATATAACCGAGTAATTAGTGACATACATATGTTTTGGTTATTACCGCATATGAAAATTTTGTAGATACTATATATCTCAAAAACTATGGGGAGCAGGATAAGCAAAACCTATCAGCCTTCAATTAAAAATGCACTTGTATTTTCATAACTTGTGTTGGGAATTTCGATTTAAAAGCAGAATTATTTCTTTTTTTATAAAATTTAAGAATAAAAATAATATAAAATACAAAACTGTTAGGAGGTTTTTATTGCATTCCCCATAGTTTTGTTCCGTTTCATAAAAATTTTGAGTCAAATTTTAAATGCTCATAATTTTTTTGAAAATAAATTTTTGGAGCATAAATATGCTCAGAATTCACCTTAAAATATGCACTAAACAATATATAAAAATCTAAAATATCAGAGAAAAAAGTCAAAAAAGTGTGCACTTATTTATGGAATGACCGATATACATGGCCTTATCATACCAGATTTGGTTAGTTTGTATCGTGAAAGATTTGGACCCAGATTTAGGACAGCCGCTCTAGTACTTGAACTATGTATTATGTTTTGTGAAATTCAGCTGTACAGAGTGCGTTTTTCATTACGCACAATTCGCCATCTGTTATCTAACTGTCATTTCTCGATTCACTTGCTACGTTTTATTTTTAGAATTTTGACGTTGTCACTTAGATGAAAATGGACAATTCCTCCTATTTAATACTTTTCTTTTGTAATGAGCCTACAGTCATTAGCAAAGACTAATTAGACCAATATTCTATAATAATGTAAATTTATTTTTCTTGAACAAACATAGCAAAACAACAGATCAAGTTAACATACTTATGTAGTAGCATTATATTAATACATCTCCAATACTTGAGCTGTTGCGGTTAGTAAACTTCAGCTATGCTTTTCATATGTCATGTTTGTTGAAGAAAAAGCATTAATTGATTTTTAAACTTACCATATTAGTCATATCGGTCTTTGCTAATGAAAATAATGTTCAATTGCTATTAATAATTACTCATTTTTAATTTTTTCAAATTACTAAGGAGAATTATTTACTTATTTTTTATAGGACTTTATCCACCGCTTCCTGTCGCTACGCCTTGCATCAAAGCTATTTCACCAAGTGAAGGATGGACCACAGGTGGTGCTACAGTTATTATAGTGGGTGATAATTTTTTTGACGGCCTCCAAGTAGTTTTCGGAACGATGTTAGTCTGGAGCGAACTAATAACTTCCCATGCCATTCGAGTGCAAACACCACCGCGTCATATACCCGGAGTAGTTGAAGTAACAC
Organism: Meiosimyza platycephala; assembly: GCA_963662105.1. Lineage (NCBI taxonomy): Eukaryota > Metazoa > Arthropoda > Insecta > Diptera > Lauxaniidae > Meiosimyza > Meiosimyza platycephala. The sequence continues at coordinate 62,081,838 of OY759211.1, read as the reverse complement.
TCTCCTATAAAAGCAAGCAATTTTGCAAAGGATCCCCTGGTCGCTTTGTTTATGTTTGTAAGTAAAACAGAAATAATTAATTTACAAAATATGTATTATTGAAAAACTATTTTCTTTTTGGCATCTTGTTCAAGCAGCTCTTAATGAACCAACGATAGATTATGGTTTTCAGCGCCTGCAGAAGCTTATACCACGGCATCCAGGAGATCCTGAGAAGTTGCAAAAAGAAATCATATTAAAACGTGCTGCGGATCTAGTTGAGGCTTTGTACTCGATGCCAAGGTAAATATTAATTGACTTTATAGATTGCTGAACTGAAATTACAATATTTATATTTAAAATGCCATAAGTAGGTCTCCAGGTGGTACTACTAGCTTTAACTCGTATGCTGGTCAGTTAGCTGTCAGTGTACAGGACGGCACTGGCCAGTGGAACGATGACGAATATCAAAGGGCTCAATCAAGCAGCGTAAGTCCACGCGGCGGATATTGCAGTAGTGCATCTACGCCACACTCATCAGGCGGATCCTATGGAGCCACAAATGCTGCTACCAATGGATACGGTCCGTCACCTAACATGGGCACACTGTCCTCTTCACCGGGAAGTGTATTTAATTCAGCATCAAGTAAGTGATACATATTACGTAAATGTAAAAAGCTAGCCACTTGCTTACAAATATATATAACATATGCTGCACAGTAGTGGCTAAAAATTCAGTTTTTAAAAGAAAAAATTGCATACAGCGAAGTTTTTATTCTAAAGGGGGATTTTTTTAGGATAATAGAACTTGACATTCTAATAAATCAAATATAAATTAAGTTTGAATTCAATTCCTATTTTCATCGATATCTTTTGAAGCGTTTAACCAATTAAAAGACAAATTCTATATATGTACATTTGGGTGGTTCTTATTTGTAGTTTTTGCGAAAATCAAATGCGACGCCCCTCGAATTGGTTCGAATTAGGACTAAAAATTTCGTAGCTGATCAGGGTTGTATAAGTTTTTATAGAGTTTTCATCAAATCGATTAATAAGGCTAGCTAGCTCCGGTCCGGGCTAGAATTGTGTAGGTTCGTTCATGATTTGGCATGATAAGGACGGGACGAAATTTCATAGGGCTAAACTTTCCCATACCTGATCTGACTTGTCTGGATTGTTTTTGATTTGTCTACGCTGATCAGGATTATATAGGTTCTTATAGGGCTTTCCACTATGAGGCTAGCCAGCTCCGGTCCTTGCCAGAACTGTCCAGGTCTGCTAATGATTTGGCAAAACTGAACAGGACTAAACAGAAATTGCATGATAGTATGGCTAGTCTTTCCCATACATGATCCGGAATTCCACAATACGTTTCCACCTTTTAGATCCTGATAAGACTTAGACATAATCCGGAACTGACTATGATAGAACTTGCCTGATAGGTATTCCTACTCGGATAATTGAAGTTTCTAAAACAGGCTTCAAAGCGATAAATCAATCGCTTTGACTGTTCGTAACTTCTATAATATTAAGTTTTTTATTACGATCTAGAGGTAACTTTTATTGGAGATAACTAGATAAATATATTTCGTTTTCCGAAGTTTTGGTCTACGAATGAAATTTAATGCTGTTTTGGTCCAAAAACTTAAATATTTTAAGTAAATTTTCATGAGTTTTCTTTAATTGGATTTTGTGAAATTTTAAAAGTGCAGAGAATTCGAAAAATTAACCTTTAGAAAATTGAATGTAGATATATTTAGAAAAGAAATAAACGTATCGCAAAAAAACGCGTTTCGAGATAATTGATGTTTTCTTTATGTCAATTTGTTGATATATGTACATATGTAGATTTAAAATTGCGATAGGGGAAATTCCCTTTGGAGATTTTTTATAGGTTTGAACTCAGATACTGGCATTTGGTAATGTTTTAAGCTATCCGATGCAATAAGAATCACGAATATCAATTTTTTTGAGATACGTCTATTTCGCTTCTGAAGACAGTATAACCGATCTCAAAATTAGAAAAAACAATTAATTTTTTCCAAATTTTGTTTTAATTTTGACTTTATTTATAGGTAAAAATAATTTTAAATTCTATTAATTTTTTAAATCTCTTTCGAAATTTAAGATATATTTTAACGCAATATTAAGTGTGTTTATTTAGTTTCCCAGTAATAATTATTTAGTAACGAAATTTGAGAGAGTAAGAATGTATTTGCTCTCGAATAAAAAAGTTTCCTTAAAGTAAACAAACGCAATCCAGTAAAAATTCGTACAAACTTACAAAATATTTATGTAAATTTGTCAAAACAATTTTCGTTTTTATTTATGAGAAAATATTTTCAAGTGTCAAAATTGTGAAATATTTTTGCTAAAATTTTTATTTTTTATTTAAGTTTTTTATTTTGTAGAATTTTATCCAGTAAAAACTAGCAAGCTTTAATCACTTTATTCTCAAACTGCCTCTCTCGTTACTGGATATTTAGTGTTAACAAACACCATCCAGTAACAATTATTACAAATTCGTACAAACTTTCAGTAAACAAACAGACCTATTAACTGGATTTTTTTTTCTTGAGTTTTTACATAATGTTCACTCAATATTCAATGAATTTTGTCTTAGAATAACTTAGAATCGATGTTTGTTTATAATGATTTTCCATCGCATGCAATATATAGTGTTTTTGAATAGCTGGTGCAGTATGTTGGGCTAGGTGGATGGGAAAAAATATACATTACCTAAATAAAAATTTTTCTGAAAGAAAAAGCATTTAAAGGCGTTTACGATCTTTGTATTTTTATGATATACATTAGGGTATATTAGGGTGTTTTTTTATCAAAATTTTGTAGATAGATTTAATTATTTTTTTTAACTTGAGGTTTAAAAATAATTTTTCCAAAAATTTGAGCATCCTAGCTCAAACCTGTAAGCTTCAGAGCTTCAGTCCGATTTCGTTGAAATTTTATGAAAAACCGACCTACTGAGAATTAGAAAAAATCTACCTAAGGTACCAAGGTATAGGGCTTAAGGTTTTTTTTTTGTATGTGAGAGGCCACCCTCTGTTCTCAAACTACGCCCACATTTTTCGAGTGGCTGAAAATGCGAACAAAATACACCCGAGGAGTTTCCTAGATCAAACTTACGAACGGCGCAACCAGTTTGCTTCCTACTACAATTCATATGGAAACAACGACTTTTTTACTAAAACGCAATAAAAGTTTGTCTTTGATTTTTCTGCTTTTTCGTTTTTCCATATGACTTGTAGTAACAAACTGGTTGCGTCGTTCGCAGGTTTACTTGCTTTTAAATAAATTAACCAAAAATCCTTATTCTGTCCCTTTAAGCGGTCACCTTTCATTAAGTAGACCTCACTAGCATTGGTTGAAACTATATGGGTTTTTTCTGGATCATATCTTTGTGTATGATACGTCCTGAAAGCCTTTGTATCGATTCTCTTGTACGTTCATCGAAACGTTTGCTTTGTTCATCACTCTGGACACTTAGGTTTCCTGGGAAGGAATCAAAATGGCCGAATAGAAAACGCTTTTTAATTGTAATATTTGCATGGATTGCTTTGTTGACTTCTGCTGTTGCCCAAAAAATTGTGGACAACATCCCTTTATGCTTGCCCTGCTTCCAATCGAAGAACAGTCAAACAAATACACCCTGATTTGAACCCCGTCGAAAACGCTACATTCAATTTTATTTGGAGAAATCTTTATGTTCTGCTTCAGATATAGCACCGCTGCTGGTCCATTTGACGGCAAATATTTTGTGAAACTTGTTCAAATCCAGAACTTAATATGCATGGGCGGAAGAATGATTTTATTCTGTGGAACGAGAGGAGCGTTGATGATGATGAATTTAGGTTGCATGTTTTCGTCTCGCAGGGTATAGTTTGTTTCGTCATGCTGGGTATAGTGTTTCACTCTATTGTGAATTCGAAATTTGCCTTTAGTTCACTATAACTCAGCAATTTTTGTTTGATTTTAACAAGCGATAGGTTATGTAAGGTTAGGCAGGAGTGGCAGTCAGTTACGAAGCCGACTCACTTAGACCAAATGTGATCCATTGTGATACCACAGGGTGTATGACTATACCCTCTCGTTGAACCAACCAGATTTCGCAATAAACCTAAACATCTGACCTATACTAACATGTCTAAGGTCATCCAGGTCATCATAAAAAGCGATACATCATTAGAAATATAATATAATTGCCTAATATATTGGAATCGTACTAGTCGTTCTACCCACAGGTGAGTTTAAGTGAAGTCACACCTCGAAAAACAATATTTAAAAAATTCTCATGGAGTTAAGAAATTAAAAAACTTTCACTCAGTACACTTAAACTAATCGGAAAAATACATATGTTTTGTTCGATTGGCAAAAAAAAAAGTCTTCATTTAGTATACCAGTGTAATTTAAGAAGTAGCTACACAGTTGCCAATCATCTCTTAACGAGCACGGTCGACTGTTTTTTTTGCGTGAGTTCTAATTTTGTGTTATTTCTGTTGTTGACTTTTATTTTCTAATTGTTCTGCCTTTACTTTCGGTTAAATAATAATGAGTGTGGACCTAGGAGGAGGGGATCAAAATTATTTTGCAATCTTAAATGAACCGCGAAATAAAAGAAAATTTAACTTGAATAATTCTAGTGATTTTCCAATTTTGTCTCAACCAAAAAAAGTTAAAAGTTACAACTCTTGCCCAAAATTCATTTTGATAAAAAATGTAAATGAAGAAAAACCTATTAAATCGTTATAATATTTTTGCTGTTGCAAAAGCATTGGAGAGTATAACCACTGAAAAAACCACTCAAACGTCGTACACAAGAGAGAGAAACTTACTAATATTAATTAAAACTGAACGTCAATCAGCTCTTTTTCTCAAAGATAAGCAGTTATCAAGTCTATGTCACATTTCAGTCTCTTTGCACCCTACACTTAACACCTGCAAAGGAGTTGTATATTCCGAATGTTTAACACATCTAACTGAAAATGAAATAGTTGAAGGTTTGCGATCCCAGCATGTCACTGAATGTAAAAAAATTACAAAATTTAAAGACGGTAAAATCTCAAACACTCCCCTACACATACTTTCTTTTGATTTATATGACTTACCTAACGAATTGGAGGTCGCATGGGTCAAAATAAAGGTTGAACCGTATATACCAACTCCTATGCAATGTAAAAATTGTCATGTGATCGGACATACTAAAAAACATTGCAAGAATGAAAACAAATGCTTCGTGTGCTCCACAAGTGAGCACATTCCAACTCCATGCACTAAAGTTGAGTGCATTAACTGTAAACAGCAACATCGTTCAAACAACAGAGAATGCCCTACTTACAAAAAACGTCACTCAATACTAAAATTCAAAACATTGAATAAATGCACATTTAGAGATGCAACATTTGCAATCAATGACCAAATGAAATCTGAATTCTCTAACAATATTATCATTGAGGAACTTAATGATGCTATTGCTGTTAAAAATAAAATTTACCGTCTTGAAAACAATTTACACACTACCAATAAAAACTAAAATAACATTAATACAAGAGATTCTCCCCATCCGACCGAAACAAACAACCACTTTTCTAATAAATCAATAAACGAATTACAATTACCAAAAGAAACTATACCAGCAACAAAACTTAGTCCAACAAGAACAAAAAATAGTCTAACAACAACAATAATAAAAACTAATGAACAAACTACAACATTAACAAAAATTAATCAACCAATTACTAAAATAGACAATATTCTTCAAAATAAAACATCTCCTGACAGTTCAATACAGTCCATTACTTCACCAAAAAAATATACAAATTCTAAGCTTCCAATTCAAAACAAATACACTAACACTTCATTACTTACCATGCGTCCTTCATTTGACACCCATAATATTAGCTCAGGTTCAGATGCTGAAATGTACACATAATTAATTCTATATCTGTATGTTTATGAGATACAAATACTAAGAATATTTTTCAGTTTACTAATTTTATTATGGTCCTTAGATTCCTTCAGTGGAACCTCAATGGATACTATAATAATTACAGCGAGCTTCAACTTATAATAAAAACCAAGCTTCCTGATGTTATAGCTCTTCAAGAAACTCACTTAATTTCATCCCCACATCATTCTTGTATCCCAAAAAATTTTTCACTTTACCATAAAAACGATACTAATCCAAACCAATATGCAAAAAGGGGTGTAGCCTTTTTAATATCTAAACACCTTCAACATAGACAGTTAAATTTAAACACTAATATTCTTTGTATTGCAATAGAAATTGAAGCTGAAATAAATTTTGTAGTTATAAACATATATTCTGGACCAAAAGAAAACCTTAGTGAGAGTGATATGCATGACATCTTAAGATGTACTAACAAACCACTTCTAATACTTGGTGATTTTAATGCTTGGAGCCCTTTATGGGGCTCAAATAAAACTAACAGTAAAGGCAGAGCAATTTCTAATTTTATCAACAACAGCAACATTATCCTTATGAATGGCAACTCCCCCACACACTTTTCCACACATTCTTCCCTCACAAACATAGACCTATCCCTGTGCACCCCCCGCTGAACATATCCTGTTCATGGTCTGTTGATGATTATCTTCATGGGAGTGACCACTTCCCAATAAACAATATACTTTTTTCCGACAATGGAAGCCACACTGGCCCTAAACCAATTAAATACAAAACAGACTACGCCAATTGGTGCAAATTCCAAAAACTATCTTCAGATAAACTTAACCTCGTGAATTTAGTGTGTCCAAACATAAATCAAAAAGTATCGCGTTTTCAAAAATATATTATTTCTTGCGCTAATGACACGATACCAAGGACTAGTAGTAAAACTCATAAAAAACAAGTATACTGGTGGAATGATCTCATTGCCTCCCTTCAAAAAGAAAAGCAAACACGTTGGAAAACTTTTAAACGACATCCATCAACATTCAATTTAATTAATTTCAAAAAATCTAATGCAAAATTTAAAAAAGAAGCTAAGCTTGCAAAAAGAACTTCTTTCATAAACTTCACAAAAGACATTAATCCTTCAACGCCATCAAAGCTACTTTGGGACAAAGTTCGAGCTCTCTCAAATTCTCACCCATCTTCTATTATCAAATACATCAAAATTTCAGACAATGCTAACGTTAGCAACTCAAAAGATATTGCAAATCTTTTCGGTAAAACTTGGTCAGACTATTCACTAGATCAAAATTTTAGCAATAATTTCGTTCAAAATAAACTTCGTGTTTCTGGTAGAATATCTACCACATATCAATTACCTAAGCGTGCAAAAAAAATAGAAGAACCCATAACTTTATTCGAGCTGCAATCCTTTCTAAATAGTTTAAAAGGTAAAACTCCTGGATACGACAAGCTGTCATATCCTTTACTTAAAAAATTATGCTACAATGCTAAAGTGGTACTATGTGATATTTACAATGAAATTCTTATAAATGGTATAATTCCTCAACAATGGAAAATTGCTACTATTGTGCCTATCCTGAAACCAAACAAAGAAAAACTTTTAACATCTGGCTATAGGCCAATCTCCTTGCTTGCATGTGCTAGCAAAATATTAGAAAAAATAATCGCAAAAAGACTTTTTTGGTTTATGTCTGAACAAAATCTTCTTTCATTTAATCAATCAGCTTATAAAAGGGGAAGAGGTACAATGGATGCTCTTCTTGCCATAGATCAAGAAATCAGTGATTCCTTGTCAACAAAAAAACATTTTTCACTTATATCAATATACGCTGAGAAGGCTTTCGATCGCATAGGGCTGCATTCTGTCCTAGACAGACTATTAGAATGGAAAGTGGGAAATAAGATAATTAACTACATATACAATTTTTTGTCAAATAGAAAAATACGTGTCAGAGTCAATAATAAATTTTCAGATATTTGGCCACTACAAAATGGGATTCCCCAAGGATCTCCCTTGTCTGTGGTTCTATTTTTGATCTCTTTTGACAAACTGAGTAAAATAATAGAAGAACAGAATTTCTTTAAGCACGCCATTTACGCAGATGACCTTTATATATATAGTAAAGTCAAAACCTTCTCAACGTTTATCGATAAAACTAACGAACTTTTTTCCTCTCTTTCGAGATGGGGAGATTATAGTGGATACAAAGTATCTATTGAAAAATCTAAATATTTACATATATGTAAGAAACTAAATTGTAATAATTTCACCATTAATGCCAACAATGTAGATATTAAAAATGTATCATCAGCTAAGATATTGGGTATTTATTTTAACAACAAGCATCTTTGGAATAATCATATAGATAACCTATTAAAAATACTTAATAATAGACTAAATGTTATAAAATGTTTAAGTAATGTAAGACTAGAAAGCAACAGTAATTCTTTGGTACAAATTGTAAGGTCAACCATTCTTTCAAAAATCGACTATGGCTTACCGTTCTTTGGTGTAACATCGAAGCGAAACCTGCAAAAGATTAAATCTATTTATCATTCAGGAATTCGAATAGCATTAGGTGCTTTCCGATCTACTCCAATCATAAATATCCTTATTGAATCCGGGCTTCCCTCCATAGAAAATCGACGGATGTTGCTGACAGGTCGACTTACATCAAAAATTTTGAATTCCGAAGGCTCACAAATTCATTACCAAATTAATAAGCTCATGAAACGGAAAAAACTTCCAAAAACACCATCAACATTATATCGTGTGATGCAATTTGCTAAAGACAACGACACCATAATTACTGCACCTAAAAAAAGTTATCTACGGAAACCACCGTGGGATTTAAAATCCGAAAGCGTTATTCTGGATCTCCATCATTGGACAAAAAAGGAAACTAATCCAGATATATTTAAAAAATACTTTTTAGAAATACAAAACCGTTACAGAAATTGGAAAATGATTTATACTGCTGGATCCAAATCTAACGAATCGGTAGCACTTGGTGTTGTGAATGAAAATAGCAGTATATTATGCATCGGAGCTCTGCCATGGTATGCCTCCGTTCTTACAGCAGAAGCAGAAGCCATTCTACAAGCAATCAAATTTGTGCAAAAGAAGAAAAGTAAACACATAATATGCTCAGATTCTTTATCCACTATCCAAGCAGTTAAAAATATCAACAACAACAACTATACCATATCACGAATTCGTGATATTTTAATAACTACACCATCAATTAAATTACTATGGGTTCCTGGGCATATTGGAATAGCAGGCAACATTGCCGCTGATAAGGCAGCGAAACTCGCGACAAAATCACCAACAACTACTTTTGCCTCAACTTTTAAAAAAGATTTATACTACGCCGTCAGTGTAAAAGTTTCGGAAGTTAAAAAAATGCACTGGACAGAATACACCCACCACTACAAAAACATTAATACCAATCAAAGTCCAGCTACTTTCCAATTACAATAAATAGAAAAAAAATAATAGCCTACACCCGTTTCCGATTAGGACACACCAGACTTACACAACAACATTACTTTTCACGAGATCCAGCTCCCATCTGCAAACACTGTCACACAGAAATGGCCTCAATCCAACACATAATCTACAATTGCCCAGTAATAGAGAATATACGATATACACACAACATCCCGCCAATAATTCAACTACTCAAAACACCGTCAGACTACAATATTAACTTATTCATAAAACTGTTATTTAAACTCAAATTTCTGTTTGACATATAGTTATGTGATTTTTAATATTATTCAACTTTTTTTTTAAGACTGCCGAAGGCCTTAGATGCTTGTTGCTAGTTCAGTTAACCTTAAAATTGTAATTGTATTACTTTTTTAATATTTAATAAAAAAAAAAAGAAGTAGCTACAACTGTTTAATACAGGGGTTCTTAAACGTATGTGGTTCGAGGACCCCTTATCGAGCAAAATTTTTTTTTACGGACCCCACCCCAACCCTAGACATTTGACGTCGTTCTTAAGCTTAATTTTGGGCTCAATAATGACAAAGACACTCAGGCTTGCCAACCGTTTGGTTTTCACCCGGACAGTCTGGTTTTTGAGAGCTTGGTCCGGTTGTCAAACTCAACCAAGCATAAAATGTCCGGTTATCTGACGAGGTTAGGGAACGAATTAACTTTTTTTGGCTTTAATTTTTCCGGTTTTTAAAGGTATTTTAAACACTATGTCCGGTTTCCAAAGGTCTTAAAGTTGACAAGCCTACAGACACTACTTACTCGTTTATAAGGGCAAACATTTTTTATTAGGATTTTCATGTAATTAAAACACAAAATGAATAAAAATTGTGGAAATGTAAAGGAATTAAAAAAGTTACAAGTCAAAGTATGTATGTAAATTAAACTCAGACAAATATTTCTTGGTCAAAATAAAGCTAAGAAAATAAATTGTTTTTTTTTCAAATCTTTTTTAGTAAAGAATATAATAATAACAAAGCTTATAATAAAAATTATTTTTTTGGTAACTTTATGTTATTTTATAAGCGAAATTTGTTATATTTTCTTCTGTGGAAGTTTTTACTTAATCAGATGGATGATGTGGTTTTATTGAAACCAAATCCACAATGTCGGGCTCTATATTCTTAAGTTTTATCATCAGGTTTGCTTCTTCTTTAAACTTGTTTCTATACTATGATTTTACGTATAATAGTATCAAAAAAGCCTTTTCACACAAATACGTTGTACAAAACGGAAACAAGTTTTGGAGGGCCTTATTTGCAACTGCAGGGTAATCGGATTTTAAGAGTAACCAAAAGTTAGTTAGCTCAATTTTATTGAACTTTAGTTTCAAAGACGTATCACAAGAGATATCCACGCGCATATCTTGCTCTAATGTCGATAATTGCTTAGCATTACTAACATCTGTGTTAAATGGATCCCTGATCCCATCGTTAACAGAAGCAGGACAAACAAAATACTTTTGGAAGCTGATTTTTAGAGCCATCAAAAAGCAGCCGAGTTTCATTATTGAGTTCTCTATAAGGAAATTCTATAAAATCGCTGAGTGTTGGAAAAGACTCATACACACACTTTTGAATGTGTTTTGACCATAATTCAATTTTTTTTTTTTTTTTGTAGTCGCTCCAGCTTCACATAAATTTAAAGTTGAAGATAAAAACTTTAAATTTATATGAAGCTGCACCTTGTAGATTCAAACTGAAATTTACAAAAATTGATGATGTTGTAAAAGAGTGGCAAGAGTTAGGTGCTGGGCATCCCGGGTTTGAACAAAAGTAAATGCACACTTTGTTTTTTAAAAATAATTTTTAATAAATGAGTTATTTGAATAAAGCGAAAAGTTCGATGATGTAAAATTATCTGATGTCTCTGGTTTAATACATTCTGTGAGTCGGAAAACATACAAATATTTTAAGCAGCAACCAGACCACTTCCTTTCTTTTTCTAAGAATGCTGAGCACGATGGCGGTGCTTAACACAATTTTGGCGTTTGCCCTATCCCTCTAAATGACCACAAACCTCCCACTACGGGGTGAACCATTTTTTTTCTTTTTTTTTTGTGTAAACTAGATATCCCGCGTCACTCCCTATTTTCGAGGATCCTGAACACGATGGCGATGACGATGGTGTTTAAAATTATTTTCGGCTTGACCCCACACCCCAAAATGGCCGAAACCCGTCCCCAAAATGGAAAATTCGCACATTCCACGTCTTCCATGGGTAAAATATTTGTCACCCGTGTTTTCAATGATGCTGAGCACGACGGCGACTGTTAAAACTCTTTTGAAATTGACCCCACCACCCAAAATGGCCAAAAACGAATTTTCCACCCTGTAAAGGGTGGTTTTTGGCCGTTTTGGGGAATGAGGTCATGTCGAAAATAATTTTAAAGTCCCCCATCGTGTTCAGTATCCTCGAAAATGGAGGGTGACGCGAGTTTTCTCGCTTACACCAAAAGAAAATTGTTCACCCTGTAGAGGGCGGTTTTTGGCCATTTTGAGGGGTGGGGTCACCTTAAAAATAATTTTAAACACCACCATGGTGCTCAGCGTCTTCGAAAACGGGGGTGACAAATATTTTACCGTAGAAAGGCGCGGAATATGTGATACCCCATTTTGGAGAGGTTGTTGGCCATTTTGGGGGTTGGGTTAGCTCCAAAAATAATTTAAACACCACCATCGTGTTCAGCATCCTCTAAAAAGGGGGGAGGAGAACGGTTGCTGTTTCAAAAATTTTTATTTTTCGAGGTTTTTTCGGACTCACAGAATGCACAAAAACTTTGAGAAAATCAATAAATCGTATCACTCAAGAGTCGTGATAAAACAAAAACTGCACTCACTTGGGATTAAACCCTGACTGCCAATTAAAAGTATTAACATTCTAACTCCTAAATATTAGCATTAACATTACCTTAATAATTTTTCCGTCCATAATTTCCCAAAATTATTTACTAGCTGCTCGCAGTGCTTTAATGTTTTTGTTAAAATAGAAACTCTGACAAAAGTTTTTTTTATTTGGTATGCAGACCAGTCTTCTCAATTAAATAATCTTACGAAATAACAGACAGTCTGCTATGCACCGTGAGCACAGCTTCGGCTGCAGCCACCTCATCTTTTTAATTTAAAGAAATCTGAGTAGCTGGGCATTAACATTTCGACTAACGGATTAACTTTTAAGTTAACTTTAAAAAATTTTAACAGACTCGTTAACTTCCGTTAAATTTCACCAAGTCCGTAAATCGTTAATTCAGTACCTACTATTTATCAAAAAGATACGGCACGCACCGCGCCGCGAACAACATGTTCTGATAACAAGTACGTTCGGGCCGGTCGATAAGTGCGGCCCGCAACAAAACTAGGTAGGAGGCAGCAACGAGAATAACAACGACGACGATGATGAGGACGGACTTTTGCAATTCTGTCACTCAGCTCAAAATCTCGTGAAAATGTGGCTAGACATGAAATCAAAAAACTTTTTCAACGATGTGGCATTTCTCGGGGAACAGATATTCGTAAATTTGTTTATTAAATATAATACAGCTATACCCTCAAGCGCTGCAGTTGAACGTCTTTTTTCCACGGACAAAGATATTTTAACGCCGAAACGAGCCTCACTTTTAGACGACAACTTCAACATAATAATGTTCATGAAGTGAAATAACCACATTATGCCAAATGACAAAATTGCACACTCCAATTATACACGTATTTTGTTTGCTCCTAACTTGTTGACTTTCAGAACCCAAACCAACAGTTTTTATAAAAAGATCACTAACGTAACGATATAAAAACGCAATTTTTATCACGTGTTAACGGATTAACGATTAACGTTAACTTGCGTTAAGCCTTCCGAAATGTAAGGCTTAACGTTTAACGAAGTTAACTTTTTTAGTAACGGATTAGCGATTAACGAAGTTAACTATTTGATTAACGGTGTCCAGCTATGAGTATATAGGTTTGCACGAAAGATGACAATAGTCATCATAACTTAGGCCGCAGTTGAGCCCATTGAATACCCTGTTTGTACTTAACTTCGTTTTCAACCTATGCAAACCATTCCGAAATTTTTGTAAACTTCAAAATGGATTTTGGACACTTTTGAGTGATATCTTCAAGAGAGGCGAAGGAGTGGAATCCGAATACTTTATAACGCCGATTTGTCAGCGCTGGGCATTCACAAAGATAAGGACAGACTCTTCGACGTCAATATCTTTACAGCTTCTACAAAGATTCCTTACGTTAGAAAGCTCTAGTCTTGAGGCATGCTTGTCTATAAAATAGTGTCCTGTAATAACACCGACGAAGATTCTCAGGGTTTGTTTGTCTAATGAGATCACTTTTCGCGCTCTTTTAGCATCATAATAAGGCCGCGTTTTTGATTTTCTGCTCAGCGCGGTCCGCGTTTTCATTGGAAATAATAAATCTCATTTTACTAGGGTTTTCGGTGAGTGAGGACCTTTTTTTTTAGTAAATACCATGGTGTAGTAATAAAGGTGAAGTAATTAGGAAGAGCAAAGCGTACTGAAGTGGAAGCCATTTTGAAAGCGTCAGAGTGGATCCCTATTTACAGAGCTGAGCGATAAGGATTACATATGTAATTGATTGCGTCTAGGATTACGATTATTTTAATCGCAATTTAAAAATTTTTTAAATTAGGATTGATGTAATCGCTTATCAAAGAAATCTTGATTACAATTGCAGTAATCTTAATTTTAAAAAACTCAAACTACAATTACAGTAATCGTAATCTTAAAGTCTTCGATAAACGATTACAATAATTTTGATTTAAATTACGATTTATTGAGTAATCGTTATCGAAGTAATTGTGTTTACTATGTTATGTATTTAGCCAAAAATCTACTTTGTTAATTTGAAGTCATTTGAATTAATTGAAAATTATCATTTTACTAATATGTCTTCTAAAAAATATTCATAATATGTTAAAGGCCCAAATAGACGACACAGACCGGTTGCACAAATATGTGTTTGTGCCGACTGCTGTGCCGTGTGAGGTGCTGTTGTCGTGTTTGCGCAGACCGTTTGCTTAAAATCAAATATTTTTAATTTTTGTTTGATTTGCGATATTATTTTGACACGATATGAAAAGTTCTGTTTGTGCAAATTTTGTCTGTACCGTGTGCAGACGTTACAACGACAAGAAAAACCATCTGTTTGCGCAGAAGGTTTGTGTCGTTTATTTGATCCTTAAAAGTGAGTAAAAAATAGACACTACGAAATTTGTCGCAGAGATATTGAACAAATTCTATTGAGTATTATTATTGAATGTACATATCGTCACTCACTTGTACAACGGCCCTAATTGACATTTTTATTTTTGTTCAGGAGACACAAAAAACTGAATAAAAATCGACAATGTAGAACAGTGGTCGGCAGAGCGTAAATATCAAATTTTTCTTACGCTCAAAAGGGAGGGAAATGACAAGAGCCGCAATCACTGAGAGAAATGCTTGCTCGTTTTGCTGTTTACGTTCCATATGAAATCTTATTTCAGGGGTTGAATTTTGCGCATTGCCAAAAAATTTTTCGACGAAAAAATTTGCTTACTCTCGCTTATTCTCTTCGTTCGCCCGCGGGCGCTAGAATGCCGACCACTGATGTAGAATATTCAAATTTGATTTAATTCAGTTTAGTTACAAAATCATTAACATAAATAATTTTAATGAAAAACATTATTTTTTTTATTGATATTTATTTTATTTCAATTAGGGCTTTTTGACATTATGTAAGCGAAAGTGCATTCAGGGCATTTTGCAATTTCTTTGAAAACTTAAAGTGTTACAAAAAAATTTAAAGAAAATTTGCAAATATTGTACTGTTTAATGTAGTTTTTTAATAAATAAAAGGAAACTAAGAAAAAAAACTTGAATAAAAAAATTTATTCAAATGATTGCATTAGATGAATGGAAAATTATCATAAAATTGTTGGCAATCCATCGGCAATAACTTTTTCTAATTCTGCAAATAGTCCCAATTTTCTTTGAAATTTTAAATTTTTGCCTGCATAAAGGTCTCAGCCTTTCTTCGGAAAACTTTCTTGGTTTTGATGTTATAGGTATGGGCTGATATTCATCTTTCCAAATCATTACGGTTACGCAGATTTTGTTGACCGACAGTTGAATCCGCTTTCACTGTACTCGGAAGATCTTTGAATCATTAATTTGAGTGCCATGAATACAGCTGCCTTTTATCGAGGTCTTGATCATATTTTCTTTCTAACATAATGTTGATATAAACATTTGACGACGTACTTGCAAACGTTGGGAATTGTGTTTTAAGAAATAGTCTAGAGACTGAGTACGCGCTGAGTTTCCGGATGAAATTCGTTCAACAAGGCCCATTACATATGTATAACTTTTTTTGCTCCCCTGTCATTTTCCAAAATGTATCAAAGATGGCTTTCCGTGCATTTGCACTAAAAAGTCTTTGCTCACAACATTTTGATGTACAAGGTGGTCCTAGCTGTCTTTCGGTCTTTTGGCACAAACCGTTTTCAATATTTGTTCCGGAATTGAATCAGACGCATTGATCTCAAACAAAATATTTTCCGTAACACTCATTACGAAAAATTAAAACAAAGACAACATACGCGTTCCGTCACAAGATATGCTCCATAGTAATTGTTACTTTTTAAAATTGGTATTCACACGGAAAGTTTGAATTCAAAATCCTTTGGAAATTCAAAAGCTACTACGCTATCTATTGCAATTTAAATTTTTTCAAATTGAAAGCTACTTTGCAAGAAAAAGCATTTAGGGCCTTTTAACATATAAAAAAAATTTGAATGCACTTAGGGCTTTTCAAAATTACAATTACTATAATTGTAATCTAAGTTTGTTCGATGAACGATTACTTTAATTGTAATCGACGTTCCTTTTTTTTGGTGATTACTGCAATTGTAATCATGTGTTTGGTAATCGTAGTCCTTATTGCCCAGCTCTGCATATTTACTTTAATTTTGACATTCATAACATTTCAATTGTCCGTTCAGCACAGTTAAGCGCTTTGATGAGTTCTTGAAAATTCTCTGAACGATGTACTCCAAATGTTGCAAACTACTTTATTTCTGAGAAGTTTAGTCGCTGTTTTAGTTATTTAATAACAAAAAGGACTTATCACTGTCGGATCGAAATCCACTGCACTATTTAGCGTAATTTTTGCTGGCATCAGAATTTTGAAGCGCTTAACACAAATACTTCTTACTAAAAAATTGCTTAAAGTGCTTCAAAAATGTTGATGTAATCAAAACAACGATATAACAAAAATATAACGAAACACTATAAAATCGAATTGATGATAAATGTCAATGTGAGCCTATTAAGAGTCAATATCGAGAAACTTATGAGAGAAGTGTCATAATTACTCCACCTTTGTTATTGCACCATGGTAAATACAAATAATTGGAAATAGTCAATATATGATTTTCCGTAAAAATAATAGGATATATCTAATTTGCTACGGTTTTCGGGATGTGAAACTGAAGAACATTTTTTTTTAGTACTTACATAAAATTTTTTGCAGTTAAAACAAAAGAATCTTTCATCAACTTTTTTCTGCTCCGCGTTTTGGTCAAAAATATCTGGTCACGTTATTTTAGACCATCTCATATTAGCCCAATTTATACATTTTTAATAATAAACACCCCTAAAAGCCTTATAAATAGTTATGTTTTAATATCTCTTGAATTACATACATATTTTAAAATTATTTAACTTTCGAATTGAATGCTTTTCGTATCACCTGTTTTGTTTTTTTTTTGTTTCATTTGTTTGTGCCATTTAATTTTATTATTTTTATTATCGATTTTATTATTTAAGAAACATATATTCGTAAAAAAAAACCGAAAAATTAAAATGCTCAGCTAGTGCCTTTTCGCTATTAGTTTCAACAGTGTCCACTCCGTGGCATCAAGCTCTGGTTCAACATCATCACTCCCACACGTATCCCCATCATCATCCACATCAGCCTTGGCACAATCCATCTGCAGCAACGGCGGCGGTTTAAGTGTAAAAAAAAATCTTGCTGGCAAAGATATAATTTGGAAAAATGAAGTCACAGAAGCCATTTATATAATTTTATTTATAACAATAAAATCTTAAAAATGCATATGTACATATAAACATAGTAAAAAATATATAAATCATACACAAGCGAAACAACCTTTTTGATGGAAAGAATATGGTCGGACGTGAGAAAACCTGCTACAGAAAATAACAACGGAAACACTTAAACATTTCTGCACTCAGTTTGATCCACTCTTCTACATTTCACACCCTGCACTTCAAATGGTATTTATAATTTTTATTTTTTATTATATATTTTACTAACACTTACTTTTCGAATTATTTGCATAAGTATTAGGGAATTCACTACCGAGTCCTTTACTTCAAATTCAAAAATACAAATTACATTTACATACATATCTGTGGCCACAAGGAACAACAGCTAAACTCGTTATTTGATGTCAAGACGAAACAGCATAAGCCATATGAATATGTATACAAATTAGACCGGTTCAAAAAAAAAAAAAGTCTCTGAAATTTAGAGGCACCGGCAGTTACCTATTCCCATAAGTGTCCCGAGTGGGATGTGTTACCAATTTTTTCTAAATATTGCGCTCCTGATTAGCGATTTTCATATTACTCTTGAAACTTTCGCATAAAAAAAAAAGTTCACCAAAAACCTAAAAACGATGGTGGTTATCGCTGAGGTGAACTTTTTTCTTTTAATTCAGTCTCACATTCGGAGTAGTTTTGAATGGGGAATTCGAATTTTTCATTATTTTTTAAATATGTTGTTTTCTTCAGTGGTAAAAACTGAAAATAATCATGAAATTTTGTCAAAAATTGGAATCTTTTTTTTTAAATGAAAAATCAGGTTTAAATTTTTGAATTTTTTTTGCTTTTATTATTTTGAATAATTCATTTATCTCTCCTCTATCTGATGGTGGTAACTGCAAATTTTTATTATTTTTGTACTTAAAAATATAAACATAAATATAATTGAACAAAGGATTTTGTTCATATTAAAGCTATTTTTTAACAGGAAATATAAATTTTAATGTGGAAATTTGTTTCGAAAAATATGAAATATATTTATCTGATTCTATACACTTGGTTTGGTTCAAGAAAACTAGATTTCATATTTTTGAAACAGATTTCCACATTAAAATTTATTTTCCCTTTGGGTAATTATATTTATGTTTATATTTTTAAGTACAAAAATTATAAAAATTTGCGGTTACTACCATCAGATAGAGGAGAAATAAATGAATTATTCAAAATAATAAAAGCAAAAAAAATCCAAAAATTTATACCTGATTTTTCATTTTAAATAAAAAATTTCAATTTTTGACAAAATTTCATGATTATTATCAGTTTTTACCACTGAAGAAAACAACATATTTAAAAAATAATGAAAAATTCGAATTCCCCATTCAAAACTACTCTGAATGTGAGACTGAATTAAAAGAAAAAAGTTCACCTCAGCGATAACCACCATCGTTTTTAGGTTGTTGGTGAACTTTTTTTTTCATGCGAAAGTTTCAAGAGTAAAATGAAAATCGCTAATCAGGAGCGCAATATTTAGAAAAAATTGGTAACACATCCCACTCGGGACACTTATGGGAATTGGAAACTGCCGGTGCCTCTAAATTTCAGAGACTTTTTTTTTTTTTGAACCGGTCTAAGGTACAGATATGTATGAATACTAGATTGGTTCAAAATCGTATGGGAAAATTAAATACCGTCAAAAATTTTGATATCCAGACCTGAAAATATATCTTGGGCTCACGAGGCTCTTGAGCTAAAATTTCACCTAAATCGGACCATGGGAAGACGTGTCAGTGGGTTGATTTGTATGATTTTTGTGAACTTTCGAGACGATTTTATAAGTAGTATTATTGCTTTTGCTTAAAAAAATATATCTTTAACTATTAAATCATCATCTGATTATCAGCGTCACTTTGTTAATTTGTCAAAGAATCTGATGGATCCATATTAACATGAACATCACGCGGCCGCTTATTGCACACTTTTGAAAATATGTACATTCGGATGATCCTTAGAAAAAAAATTGGCGACGCCCCTCAATTGGTTCGAAATAGGATAAAACGTTTTTTTTTTTTAAAGTTTTTGTCTTTAACCCATACTGACCCTATTTCGATGTGAAATTTGGCTTTAGAAACCACTTTTAGTTACTGATCCTTAAGAAAAAACATGAGGACGCCTCCTCAATTGGTTCGAAATAAAATAAAAAAAATCTAGGAGTTTTTTCAAATTTTTATCTTTAACCCTTACTGACCCTATTCCAAGTGATGCGCTGTGTTAGCGTTGCGTTCCAACGCGGCGATTTACAAAATAGTGCCATTAATTACACAGGTCGACAAATTTTTAAAGCAAACACCAGACCTATCATGCCCGAAGGACTTTGATGCGCTGAATCCTAAACCGAGCTCAGAATATCTCCTATAAGTCAGGTTTTCGAGATATTCTAACCTAAAAGTGCAAAAAACACGGTTTCTGGCTATATTTGAGCTTATTTTACATCGCGAAATATTTTTTTTTTTCAAAACTAGTAACGGCATTTGAAAGTATTACTCTTACCGTTCAAAACCATTTTTAGAATATATCAAAAACTTTTTTTGTCTCCAAAATATCGTAACTTGAAACTTATTACATATGTAGGCCTACATACAGATCTACATTAATTCTGTTATGGCAGGATGCATAGAAAATTTAAATTTATGATATTTCAGTGGTTAAAAAAGATATCGACAAAATTTAAAATGGGTTTTAAAGGACAAGAGTAATACTTTCAGATGCCGCAACCAAAAACAATTTTATTCGCGATGTAAAATAACCTCAAATATAGCCAAAAACCGTATTTTTTGCACTTTTAGGTTAGAATATCTCGAAATCCTGACGTATAGGAGAAATTCTGAGCTTGGATTCGGATTTAGCGCATCAAAGTCCTTCGGATATGATAGGACTGGTCTCTGGTTTTGGACTTTTTTTTATTTTGTCGGCCTACATATATGTAAATACTCAGATGATAAACGGTTACAATACTTTTTCTCAGCCATAACGCAACATAACATGTATGACTTTTTTTAAATAGTAGGCGGTGCCACGCCCCTAACTGGGAAAACGTTTCCACGGCTAAACTTATGAACCGATTTTAATAAAATTTGGTTTGGAGATAGATTAAACCCTAAGAAAAGCTATGAAAAACTCAGATTTATTTAAGTGGGAGTGGTACCGCCCTTAATATGATAAAACGCTATCTCCGCTGAGCCGCTTCATCGATTTTGATGAAATTTTATAGGGAGATAAATTGATCCTTAGGTAAAAATAAATTTTTTTTAGTGGGCTGTGGCACTTAGACTATAACTTATGTAGATTATATTTTGAAACTTTTAGTATATTATATGAGTATATATGTATGTACATACTTTAAGCTATATTTTTAAATTAAAATGATTTAAAAAATTGCCGAAATTATCAATATGTATTCGAAATGAATCCGAATTTCAACAAGAAAAAAAAATTTAAATTTGGAATATGATTTCATAATTAAAAAAAAACAGTAGTCGTTGACTACCACTAATACCGAGCAGATTAAATATTTCGCTTCGTGATTTGTTTCAAAAATTGTGTTTTTTTCTGACAAACAAGAAAAGAAAAAAGTTTGAGCTAAAAACGCCTTTTGTTCGATAAAAAAAATCCGGGACAGTCCGACCTTTTTGCGACATTGTTCAATATTTGCAAAAAAAAAAAAATTTTTTCGCCTTTTGTTATTTATAGACTAATGCGTAAGACTCTGAAAAGTAGTCTGTAGTCTTAGATCATATTTCAGTTGAAAATTTACTTTTTGGATAATCTTAAGTGCAAAACCACCATATTATTGGGTGATTTCAATATAAATATTCTGTCCGATTCGCGTTATGTTGACCATTTTTTATCGGTTCTGGCATCGCATGGGTTTGAATCTGCGATTTACTTTGAAGTGTGGGATTATGTTTATACATCATTTGATCTCTCTGTTGCATTTGACCTATTTCTTAGTAAGCTGCAATACTATATTTCGGACTGTAGCTAATCTTTTACAAATACTAACAAAAAGCTAGAATGTATCAAGAAGTGGATGGCGATACCACTACTTAGAAAAATTAAAATGAAAAAAACACTTTGTGCGTCAGTTAAAAAAACACCCAAATAATCACAGATGAAAAGGTATTATGACAAATTGTGTCATCTTAAAACCGAAATTTCACGTTGTAGAGATAGCTACTTCAAAAATAAGCTCTCTGAAAATATTGGCAACTCCAAGAAAAAATGGCGATTCATAAATGCAATTCTTAAGAGAAACACTTGTGATGTAGACATCTCATTTAAATGCAACAATTAAGTCTTATCTGACCCCTTAGTGATTTCCAATCTATTCAACGATTTCTTTTCATTATTCTTCGGTTAATATTTCTAGCGCCTGTTTATCGCCCATGTGCTTTATTCCTCAGCGTCACACTGCGGATGAGTTTGTATGGAACGGCGGTCATACATAGTAATAATTGCGCTAGCATCTTGAAGATAGAGATGAAGATAACAAAAATATGTGAAATATGAAAAAATCGGTTCACAGACACGCCTACCTCCCATACAATGGTGGGATGTGGGTTAGACTTTTTCTTCTGTTTTAAGGGTGAAAACAACAAAAATTCGCGCATATGAAAATAATCCGTTGATGGACACGCCTACCTCCCATACAAAGATGGGATGTGGTTGAATCATTTTCTTCAAAATGGGTATCAATTTCCATTGAGTTGGCAATGTTGATTTCAAAAATGCTAAAAATTGTGTGATATCTTTCACAGTTTCCAAGTTATTGGAGAAAAACAGGTTCGAATGCTTATTTCTTCTGCTATATTGCAAAGCATTCGAATTCATATCTTTTATCCCAAGGGGGACGAAAATGCAAAAAATACCCCTTACCCCTTACGCATCTTCCCTCACGCTGTAAGCTTTTACAACTACATAATACAATTATTGTAAAGGATTGCAAAATGTGAAGAAATAAAAATATTTTTTCCTTAAGGGAAGGTCAATTAATTACGTGAGGTGTGTTTTGGAAAATTCGGATCCCCTCCCCTTGGTGAGATTTACTGAGATCTGGCGGGACCCCTCCCCTCCCTCCCGTGAGATTTAAATTATAACTTTTAATGTAAATTCTAAAAAAGTTAACGTGAAGTTTTCCTTGACCCACTCCCCCCGCCCCCCTTGGTGAGATTTTGCCGGACCCCCTCCCCTATCTTAACTCACGTAATTAATGGACGTCCCCATATTGCAATAGAATAAAAATCATAAAAAAAAGTTGTGAAAAAAAGCTATCAAAAAACTAAGAAAATCCGGGGATATATATTTTTTTTTTTTTGCTGTCACAGCAAATTACTCTCAATTATGACTTTTTAAGCCCTAATTTTAATAAAATCAGCATAATTCACACATAGAACACAAAAGCTATAAACTTTTTGCCAATGTGCAATCTTGGTGTATTTCGATACAAATAAATTAATAAAAAAAGTCAATATTTTTTGTTTCTTCTAAAACTACATTATTAAAAACTTGATACAAAAAATTGTTAAAAAAAACAGCTGAAACTTCGTCTTTTAGCCAACCATACTTTCACACATTACATATAAAAAAATTTCCGAAGTCCGGGGATATACTTTTTTTTCTGTCAAAGTTTGCAAATTTTCCACTTTTATCATTTATCACCATAATTTTTGAAAAATCCGTACAATTCTTATAAAGGGATAAAAGAAAATTAAATTGATGATTGCTACATTATTGCATTTTGTTTCAAACAAGTTAACTAGAGCGACCTATCTGACAATTGCTTTTATAGAACATTTTTGGTGTAAAAAGTTCAACTTTAAAGCCACTGTGTCACTAAAATCATAACAAATTTGAAACTTTTATAGTTTTTCTTTTTCATTCCCTAAGTATTTTCTCATGATTGTCTTAAAAAAAATTTCAATCCCTAGCACTTTCATTTTCTTCCTATTATTTCCACTGAGCGTCGGCGGAGTTTAATAATTTCCATAATAACACCGTAATTTACTTTACTTTATTTTGTAAGCAAAAGTTTAAGTTGTGATATTGATTGAATTTATTTTAAATAATTTGAGTGCATTTATTTTTTTTTCAAAAATGTAGCTCAATAAAAAGATCTATTAATGAAGCTTTGATCACTTCCTTAGGCTGATGTCAGAGTGGGCGCTATAAGCGATGCAATGCTATGGCATGGTAACCACAACCTCTGATGAATCTATTCTTCTATTCCAAATACACGTTGTAATGACTGGCTCAATATCGCTTTCACTCTGACATCATTGCATTACTTGCAGCATGAATAGCGTCCACTTTGACATAAGCCCTATGTAGACTTATGCAAATTTTTAAATGTTTGACTGAGTATAATTATTATTTGTTTGAAAATGCTTAACAAATCTTTTTTTTTTAATTTTTTTAGGAGTAAGCAGTTTGGGTTTTAATCCATTTGCATTGCCCACTTGCAATACACAAGGATATAGCACAAGTCAACTGGTGACATCCACTAAATAATATTACTACTAAAAATGGACTGAAAAGACACAAGCAAAAATCGAATTAAACGTGCAGGACCTGTCTCAATTCATTATATGCATAGTATATAGTCTATTACAAGCATTTTGTGTTGCTATAATGGATAGCAACTTAATAAATCCATGTAAAAATTTTGTATCATATTAGAAAATTGTATTTAAATTTATAAATTAGATCGATTACAAATTTATCCATATCAACAATTTATATTCCTTAAGAAATATCATAAGTTTAACAATCAAAAATATTATTATAACATACTAAAATGTCTGTATACGAAATAAAAAATAAATGTAATACTATGGTATTCATCAAAACAAAAAACTAATAGACCAATGTTGTTAATATAAGCTCCATATACATATAAATTGTGTCATATCATGCATATCATTGTAATGTTAAAAATTAATTTTATCAAGTCTTTGTTCTTGCTTTTTGCATATCAAACCTATTAAATTAAACATCTAAACTTGTTAAAGAGCTTTCATAATTTGAAACATACAGACCGATATGCTTCACGTCATAACATTCTTATCTACTATATACAAATAAAACTAGCAGCAAATATTACATAAAAATTTATATTCAAAATGGTTTCAAATCTCGTATGCACTAAGGAAAGAGAATTAAAACTTAGATACTTTTGAAGGTTTTTTTTTTTGGAAAAAATTATGATTTTGAAAGTACCCCGCACTTTTTGTGTAGGAAAAGCTGTTCGGTCAAATGAACTGAAGTTTTGGGAATACGTAGGTTTTGTGATGCTGATGAAAAGTTTCAGTGGGGACGACATAATCTTATGACAGGATTTTGAGTTATTGGCCAATAATAGTCTTATCCGACCTGTCAAAGTCGGATGAAAAGTCATGACGTCTAACAGCACTATAAGGTCCCAGCCGCTCAAAAAGTATAATTCCATAGTGAGTAGAGGTCTGCAACGGAAACGTACGAAGGCGTATAAAAACAGAAAATTTCTTTATTAATAATAATAAGATCACATATTTATTTTTTTACAACAAGCAGCCATAAAAATAAAATATAACAATTCAATAACGTATTACATAGATAACGTACTACATACATACTACATGTTTAGAGCATTTCTACGGAAAGTGATTCAAAGTGTAATAATTTTGAACAGATTGTAAAAACATTTTTTTCTCGTTTTCTGTCAGAGTTTCAAATATGTTGTCAGGGTCCAAGAGAAACTTAAAATTCAAAAGAAAAATTACGTTTTGTTTTAAATAACACTTCGCAAAATTTTTTTATTAGGACAACTTATTCTTTACTTGAAGATCTAAATAAAGAAATACAGTGCAGTCGCGGTAACATGAACTAATTAAAACCAAGGTGGTTCACGATAGCGAAATTGTTCACGTTAGCGAATATGATAATTTAGTCCAAAATTTATACAGCGCAGTCGCTGTGACATACTTTGCATCAAATTTTTATTCATCATATCATTAACTTTAAAAGAAACAAAAAACTTTTTCATAAACTAAAAAAAAATAAAAATAAAAGTGCATAAACAGTCTTTTGCATATTGCACGGTTGACTTATGTCTTGCTGCAAGGAGTCAATGCAAAACTATTTCGTTCACGTTACCGCGTTGCTCATGTTAGACGGTGGTCACGTTACCGCCACTGCACTGTAGATATATTTAGTAAGGGGATGACCATTACTTCCGTGATTTAAAATAGGGGGGAGGGGGTCGAGGAAAACCTCACGTCAACTTCTTAATGTATAGAATTTACATTAAAAATTATAATTCAAATCTCAAGGAAGGAAGGGGGGTTCCCGCCAGATCTCACCAAGGGGAGGGGGGTCCGAACTTTCAGAAAATAGCTCACGTAATTATTGAACGTCCCCTAATGGTGGGGACAGGGACTTCTATTTATAAAAAGCTTTTAACTTCCTGGCAACAATTCAGCCAAAAGTATTGAAGCAGAAAGGTGCTTCTCATCTGAAGGCTTTAATATTTTTTAGGTCATATTTTTAAAAAGATTAGGAAGTTTTATCTGCAATTTAATTTTATAAAAATATTCCTCATAAAGAAAGATTACTTTAACGTATTGTTACGAAATTTCCTGTCCCTTTGACAGTAATTTCAATCTCTTACACTTTTCTGAGTTCGATCACTGGATTGTGTAGTAATCAAGAAAAACGCAATCTTTATTTAATTATAAAATGGTTTATTTAAATCACAAACGTTAGTTTTTACACAGTATAATTGTTTATTTAATCTTTACTTTCAAATTGTATACACAAACGTTATACTTTATTACTTAAAATCCACTTTTATCACTTTAGTATTTAAATTCAAATGTTCTCACTTAAGATCCACTGTGTTCCACTGTCCAATATCAACTGTGTCTGTGCTGCTCATATGACAGCCGTTTATACTAAAGTCATCATTTGCTAGAACCATCTGCCGTTATCTAGAATATCGTTTCTAGTACGTTCTAGATGGCGTTATTTTTCTACGGTCAGTGATGCACGTATTTTCTTACGGTCAGTGATGCACGTATTTTCTTACGGTCAGTGATGCAAGTATTTTTCTACGGTCAGTGATGCTAGCTAATATCGTTTAATAATTATTACGAGAATTTTCTGGCATAAACCAAATTTCGCTACACTGCCCTCCGCTTAAACTTGTTCGTCCCGAACAAGAGTCTCTCTGCAACAGCTTGCGCTTCCTTTTCCAATTCTTTTCTAGACGCTTCTCTTGCCTCAATTTCACGTTCTCGTTGTTCCTCTTTTTCCGCGACATGTAACCGTCAGCTTTGGTCGTTTCTGGGACAACGTTTACTTCGTACTTTTCTTTGACAAGAACGACCGGTGAACTACACGGGCTTTCTGATTGTGCAATGACATTTTCTCGCGCCATATCCTCTATAAGGCCCGCTACTTCCTCTCTCTTAGCGCGTGCTAGCCTCTTTGGAGGTTGACGAATTGGCTGAAAGTTACCTGTGTCAATGCGATTCTTGACAACTGATGTTTGGCCATTATTTTCTCCTTTGGACGCAAATACCCGCCAATTCTTTTGCCGAAACCTTTTCCCTTTATTTTTGTTCTGTGCAGACAACTCCTTCGTCCATTCTTTCGTCAATAAGGCCGACGATTTTGTTAAAGTTGTACCTTTTGTGTCCTGTTGGTCATTTTCACAACTTATAACAGCCGTAACTTTCTCACATAGTTCACCTTTTTGCATCCATTTCGGCTCATTTGTTGGATTCAAAATTTGCACCGGTATTTCGCCGTCCGCTCTTGTTTTTATTGGGGTCTTTCCAATCATCAGGTCTTTCCCTAAATTTTTCTCATCTGCTTCCACTACCCACAGATGGCCTATCCCACAGTCTTCACTTGTTGTTTCTTCAGTGTTGGGTTCAATTCGACAGAGCTCACTTATGTAGACTCCTGCAGTTGTTAACTTTTGTCCACAGCCAATGTCCAAAGGCAACTCGCCATTGGCATACCTTAACGTCTTTTTCTTTAGATCCAAATTGAACCCGTGTCGAATCATGAAGTCCACGCCAATGATAACCTCATCGGTGATGTTTGCAACAATAAAATCATGTTCCACAGTTTTGTTGCCGATAAGAATACTCGCTGTAACTTTTCCTTCTATTTGCGCAATTTCTCCTGTCGCTGTTCTCAATTGGATTCCATTTAATGGCATTACTCGTCGTCTATTAAATAAATCTGTCCTCACAATTGAGTGCGATGCGCCTGTATCCAAAGTCAGCTCACATGGTCTTTCGTTGATTTTCCCACCGATGGTAAGTCAGTTGGAAGTTCGGCAGAGCTTCGAAACTAAGACTTTGGGACAATCATAAGTGGAAGTCAGCTCACGCCCCGCTGTACTGACTCGCTTTAACGACTGATTTTCACTACCATTTTCACCATCGTTCACGCTATTTCCAATTTTTCTTCTTGATGAACGAGATGCGGACCGTTTACGACGTGATTTGCAGTCACGTGCCATGTGTCCCTGCTTGCCACAGTTATAGCATTTTCCGCTGAAGCTATTGTTGGCGAACGATGAATTTTTGCTCTCAGCCTCCACCTCCATCCGACGAGTTTTCAATGATGGGCGGCATGTCAATGCAATCGTCTCTTGAATGAGAGCAGCCGTGACTGTTTCATTAAATGTAATCTTCGGGTTCTTCATTGTCTCGCGTTTTGTCTCTGAGTCACGTATGCCGTCAATAAACGCCTCTATTTTGAATTTTTCAGCCACGACACTTAACTCGTCAGGATAGGAAAGGTGTGCCAATCGTTCAATATCTGCAGCATACTCCTGCAAAGACTCACCAGATTTCTGGACACGACTTTTCAACTCCAGTCTGTGAATCTGCTTCATGTGGTCACTGCCATATTTTCGCTGTAAAGCATCCATCACCGCCTTGTAATTCTTTTGCTCCGCCACTGGAACCGTTTGCAATACTTCTGCAGCTGCGCCTTTTAATGCCACAATTAGCGCTGCTGCTGCGCTATCGTTATCCCAGCGATTATGAGCAGATATTGTTTCGAACTGGAGCTTGAAAACACTAAATGGCGTTGTTCCATCGTACGTGGGTGCCTTAAGCCTCTCTGCGCTGATTTCTCTTATCACTTGAGTGGTTGGTTCGTTTATTTCTAACTGTTGAATCCTTTTATTAACGTCTTCAAAATTGTTTTGAACCTTTTCAAGATTATTTTGAACTTTTTCCTTGAACGATTCAACGTCATCTCGTAACTCAATCACTTTTGCATCGAGGCCATTTACCATTTTGGCAACCTCCGTTCGAACAGCCTCGTGGATCTGCGTCGCGTTCTGACTCAACTTCTGATCAATCTGTAGAGCGTTCTGACTAATTTC
This sequence comes from Meiosimyza platycephala, assembly GCA_963662105.1. Lineage (NCBI taxonomy): Eukaryota > Metazoa > Arthropoda > Insecta > Diptera > Lauxaniidae > Meiosimyza > Meiosimyza platycephala. Next base: position 62,052,884 of record OY759211.1, on the reverse strand, counting down.
TTCCCGAACGGTCTGGATTTGCAGCGCGTTCTGACTTAAGCTCTGGTCAATTTCTTTCCGAACCTCCTGGATTTGCAGCGCGTTCTGACTAATTTCTTTCCGAACCTTCTGGCTATTGTTATTCATCTGCAAAGTTAATGTCTGCGTCATCGCCATTAACATTTTCTCGAACTTTGACATATCTACAACTTCACCACTTGCAGCCGTTCCAGAAGCTTCCTCCATTTTCGCTGTTGATTCTGAGACATCACTATAAAATTCATGCTCTTCCAGGTCTACCCCTTGAGCCTCAAGAGCCTGCCGTAAGCGTTTCTGTAACTCCAACTTTCCGCCAGATGAGTGCAGATTCAGCTGCTGCAACTCCTTCTTTAGTTGATCCACTTTTAGTTCGTCAAACTTAACAATTTTTTTTTTTATATTTTTTTTTTTTATTTGATTGTTAATTCTTTTTACACAATCCCACTTCTGACACCAATTGTTACGAAATTTCCTGTCCCTTTGACAGTAATTTCAATCTCTTACACTTTTCTGAGTTCGATCACTGGATTGTGTAATTATCAAGAAAAACGCAATCTTTATTTAATTATAAAATGGTTTATTTAAATCACAAACGTTAGTTTTTACACAGTATAATTGTTTATTTAATCTTTACTTTCAAATTGTATACACAAACGTTATACTTTATTACTTAAAATCCACTTTTATCACTTTAGTATTTAAATTCATGACAGCCGTTTATACTAAAGTCATCATTTGCTAAAACCATCTGCCGTTGTCTAGAATATCGTTTCTAGTGCGTTCTAAATGGCGTTATTTTTCTACGGTCAGTGATGCACGTATTTTCTTACGGTCAGTGATGCACGTATTTTCTTACGGTCAGTGATGCAAGTATTTTTCTACGGTCAGTGATGCTAGCTAATATCGTTTAATAATTATTACGAGAATTTTCTGGCATAAACCAAATTTCGCTACAGTATAATAATGAATGTATTTCAAAATTTTTGTGATACATAACAAAAATTTATATTTTGAAATGTTAATGTTATTGTTTTTTACTGTTATAAAGAAGATTTTAGTTTTTCTGTTTATTGTTTTAAGTAAATAATATGCCACGTTATAAATAGACCAAATCCATCTCAAACCATGCAGTCGGAATGACTTCAAATTGCGGAATTGGTTGCCGATTAAATATGTTGTTTTTCAAAGTAATTAAGGGAATATACCGTCTTCCGATTTGCTTGAAAATTATTTTTTACGAATTTATGCCCATTTAAAGTTTTAGTGTCAGAGCTTGAAAAATCGTTGAAAATTGCTTCAAAATAGTCGCATTTTCATCCAAATCAAAATAAAATTTTGTCTTTTAATTCTAATAGAACTTCTGATTCTCTGTCAGAATCTTTAAGAAATTTTGAAAATTGTTGAAAAACAAAGCTGATTTTCTCAAAAACCCCAATTTTTTTTCGCTTAAAATTTTACTGTGGATTTGTATTAATATGAGAGAGAAATGACATGAGTTTAATGCCTGTTAACTCACATTTGAGGTCAGGAGATTTTTTTCCCCAAAATGAAAATGTCAATTTTTTTTTTCATCATTGCCAAGCCACTTTACAGTACTATTTTCAAAGCAATTAACAACAGCAACATTCCAAATTACTTTCTGCAAATCCTGCTTGCATTCTACATACTCTTTTTTCGCCGTTATTTTTGTAATAACATTTTATCGTTCGTAAAACATAATTTTCAATCAAATCGGGGAACGGTATATTTCCTTAATTACTTTGAAAAACAACATATTTAATCGGCAACCAATTCCGCAATTTGAAGTCACTCCGACGGCATGGTTTGAGATGGATTTGGTCAATAGTTAAATTATTTTAATTTTTTTCCGACGTATAGGTAAAGTAATATTGATAATTTTTATAATTCTGAAATCGCGGGACTGTCCCGGGATTCCGGGATCGCATTTTGAAATCCCGAAAATCCCGGGATCGAAAAAATCCTGGAAATTGGCATTCCTACTTCTTATACGTTATTCAAATTTTCTAAGTAATCGCACAAAACGAAACATCTCAAAATTAATGTACATTTTTTTGTTACATTACTAATTAGCAAATGTATTTCAGGCACTTCGCTTTGAAAGCTTATATTTAAATCAGATATAATTTTTAAAATATAGTTTAAGAAACAAAAGAAGAGTTTGTACATTGGGTTCGCACTATTGGTATGTTTTTGATTAAACGAAATGCTAAATTTTGAAAAATTTTTCTTAAATTTTAGTATGAAAGGGAGGCCAAAAGATGATGCCCCCCTCAGGAGCCAAACCGGCAACGCTGTATATCACACGCATTCTTACGCTCTTTTATTCAGTCTTGTCGCCTTTTATGCACATAGAGAATTTTTTCTCAGTTATGCCAAATGACACAACGTTTTTTATGCCTTTGACAACATGCAATTTTTATGTGTTATACTGTCATTTAATAGAAAATTCATTAGTTCCTTTTGTGGGTAAATACCTTAAGATTTTTACTTTTGTAATTTCAATTTTTAATTTTCATCAGTTCACTTTTTAATTGTATTCTAAAATTTTCTAAAAAATATTTTATTCAAAAATTGTGAGTCAATAAATTAACTACACATATTAAAAGAATTCATTTCATACCCTCACAAATTGGTGACCCCGAGAATTTTAAACAATTAAACTGAACGCAAAATGCCTTTAGAGCACTCACCTTTGCAGTCAGCATCTGGCGATGGCCCATCAAATGAAGGAACACGGACTTTTTCACCACAACCAATTGCTATATCGCTTTCCAACTCAATCGAATTTAAATATGAAGCTATAAAAGAACGTTTGATCGCATCTTTTGCAATTTCCGAATGGGTTAAACTAAAAAAAACTCTTAGGTGGTCTTATCCTTGGTGATCAAAAACCTACACATTTTCTCCAATCTATGAAAGCACTTGCAGCAGGCAACGAAATTCGAGATAACGTCCTAAGGACATTATTCATGGATCAACTTCCTGAAAATGTTCGATCTATTTTGGCAACAAGCAATGTAGAACTCTGAACTTGCCAAACAAGCTGATAAGATCATCGAAATTTCTCAACCTCAAGTAGCAAGTGTATCACTCAATGAAAGCATAAACAATCAACTGACAGCGAAAATCGACGCTCTGGATAACAAATTCAATCAAGTAGTCCGAAGTAGACACAACAGTCAAGAACGAAATTCATTTAGAATTGGAGAAAATAGGCAAGATAAACACAATAAATGTGAACCAAGATCTCGCAGTAAGTACAACAAACGAAATGATTGGTGTTGGTATCACAATCGTTTTGATGATAACGCACTAAAGTGCATTACTCCATGCTCTTATTCACAAACAAAAAACTAAATAATTTTTCGGGCACAGCGGCTCCCGAAATTTAATCATCCTCATCAGGCCGTTTATTAATTAAAGACCGCTTTTCTAAAAGAAATTTCCTAATTGACACAGGAGCAGATGTATCTGTAATACCACCTGCAAATATTTCAATTAAACAACTTTCACATTGTCCATTAAAACTTTTTGCTGTGAATGGAACGGAAATTTAAACCTACGGAACTAAAATGCTGCAAATTAATTTTGATTTATGACGCACTTTCAATTGGGTTTTCATAGTAGCTGATGTGTCACATTCAATTTTGGGTTCAGATTTTCTTAAGCATTATCATTTGCTACCAGATTTACGCAATCGAACCCTAGTATATGGTGAGTCAAATTTTCTGAAGTGGGAACACTAAAAACCAACTTATTCATCTTAAACTTTTAATTGTATAACTTTGAAGATTTATTGAACTGCATTAATGTTCTAAATTTTTTTTTGCAAAATTTGCATTTTTTAAAGAGATATGAACAAGTGAATTTTTGTATACGTATTTTTTTAAATTGCGATTTCTCGGTAAATATTGGGTGAAAGTTAATGAGATTTTCATGGTAGCACTGGAAATATTTTGCAATTTAGATGAAATGACGTTTTCATAAAAATTTTAAATGTAATTTAAACAAAATCAATTTTTAATAAACAAGTAGAAATTTAACCAACTTCTCATATCTACAGAAACATAATTTTTCCACGGAATTGTTCTGTAAAGCTTACACCATATTTTCCAGAAAAAAATGTTAGTGCATTTCATAAAAACAAAAGTTACGGATGTTTAAGTGTCGCCAGATTCAAGTATCGTTAATATCACAGGCCGACAAAAATAAAAAAAGGTTCAAAACCAGAGACCAGATCTATCATACCCGAAGGACTTTGATACGTTGAGTCCGAATCCGAGCTCAGAATTTCTCCATTACGTCAGGTTTTTGAGATATTCTAACCTAAAAGTGCAAAAAACACGGTTTTCGGCTTTATTTGAGGTAATTTTACATCACGAGTAAACTTTTTTTTTCCAAAACAGATTATAGCATCTGAAAGAATCACTCTTACCCAAAAACAGCAATTAAAACTCCATTTGGGCTATTTGAATTTTTGAAAATGCCTTTCGGACTGCGAAATGCAGCTCAAAGCTTTCAACGATACATTGATGAAGTATGTCAAGGACTAGATTTTGCTTTTGTTTATATTGATGATGTGCTTATTGCTTCAAAAATAAAAGAAGAATATATTAAGCATCTTAAGATACTCTTACAAAGGTTTAAAGATTTTGGAATTTTAATTAATCCCATTAAATGCATATTTGGTGTTATTGAAATCGACTTCGTTGGATTTCATATTTCTCCTGAAGTTATTTCTCCACTGAAATCGAAATTTATATTAGAATATAAAATGCCTCAAAATGTAATGGAGTTACGAAGATTTTTAGACGGAGAGCTGGCTACATAAAACTGCACTGATCGACTATAGTCGTGATTTTTGTTTTATAAGTTCCCAATGACATTGTCAAGACTAGCGTCCACTTTGCTGAAGTTTCATTGGAGGCGGAGAGCGTGGGGGACGGTCAAACGTGTCAAATTTTCTTTAAAAAAAATGATCAGATATAGTTCTGAAAATTGGTCAAAAAAATATTCCCAGAAGTGTACGTGGGGGCCTAACCGCTCCCAGAAGCGCTAAAGTGTTAAGGTATAAGTTGAAAATGAACTCATAAGATATAAGTAGTTCTGCAAATCTGTTTGCTGTAAGTTCACAATATAATTAGACAAATTACAAATTTGCAGAAGTTAAAAGTGAGGCTCCCGGAAACCAAAAGTTTCGTATTGATTCCAATAAGAACCACGTAAAATTTGATCCATTTCAGAAAACATTTGATGGACCCGCGACCGTTTTGAAAACTGGAAAATGGTCCTTAATCTATCGGAAATCATTAATGTCTCCCCGATGTTACCTCGTAGAGGGGTAAAATGTACCACAAGATTCTAGTATTTTTTCCTCATAAACATTTTTCCTGAACATACTTACCCCCTATAACCACCCCTTATAGGGACTCCCCTGCAAAAATTACATTCTTGTAAAATTAAGAAATTGACTCCCCCCTCTTCTCAGACGCCTCTGGAGGGTAAAATGTTAAACCATGTTCTATTATTTTAACTCTCCCAAACTTTTCTCTCGACACACACTTTTGGGGGACCCCTACAAAAAAAAAAATTCGAAAAATAGTTCATAGCTCCTCCGGAGTGACCCGTACAGGGTTCATATGTATCACCAGGTCCTATTATATTTTTTTTCCAATAATTTTCCCAAATATACCTACCCTCTATCTGTCACCCTTTTGAGGGTCCCCTTACTAAAAACAGAAAATTAAGAAAATTTCTTAATTTTTTCAAATGGATCCCCCCAAGGGGGTTGAGATAGGGGGTAAATGTTCGGGAAAAATGTAGGGAGGACCTGGTAATACATTTGACACCTCTACGGGTCACTCCGGGAAAGCTATGAACTGTTTTTCGAAATTTTTTGTATTTTTGTAGGGGAACCCCCAAAAGGGTGGCAGATAGAGGGTAGGTGTGTCGCTGTCGCGTGGAGGCTCTCCGCCTCCAATGAGACTTCTGCAAAGTGGACGCTAGTCTTGACAATGTCATTGGGAACTTATAAAACAAAAATCACGACTATAGTCGATCAGTGCAGTTTTATGTAGCGAGCTCTTAGACTATTTTGGCAATGTTAAATTTTTACCGCAAGTTTTTACCAGCTGGTGCTAAAATTCAAGCGAATTTAAATGATTTTACAAAAGGAGCTACTAGAAACGATAAAAGGTTGATTAACTGGACTAAAGAGTTAGAAGATGATTTCAATAACTGTAAAAATGGTTTGGCAAATGCAGCATTACTTACTCATCCAGATTCAGAATATGACATCTGTCTTAAAGTTGACGCATCAGAATTTGCCATCGGCGCAGTTTTGTAACAATTCGAAAACCAAGGTTTGCGACCTCTTGCATTTTTTTCAAGAAAACTATCGCAAACAGAATGCAAGTATAGTACATATGATCGGGGGTTATTGGCAGCGTACAGTGCCATTATACATTTCAGGCATATGTTGGAAACTCGCAAATTTGTATTATATACGGATCACAAGCCATTTATATTTGCCTTTAATCAAAAGCCTGAAAAGCAACACCGCGACAGTATCGTAGCTTGGACTACATTGCCCAATTTACTACAGATATACGACACATATCTGGCAAATTGAATACAGTTGCAGATGCAATGTCTAGAATTGAAAAAATATCTTCTGTAAACTATCCTGAAATGGCTAAGGCGCAATTAAATGATCCAGAACTGAAAGTTTTATTAGAAACACCTAACAATACTCTTTTATTGAAACGCTTAAAAATACCTAATTCGGACAGCGAACTTTATTGTGATACATCTACTTCAACCATAAGGCCATATGTTCCCCAACAGTTCCGAAAATTAGTTTTTACAAATTTGCATTTTTTAGCTCATCCAGGGAAACGAGCAACACAACATTTGATGACACAACGTTTTGTTTGGTCTTCTATCAAAAAAGATTGTAGAAATTGGGTCAATTTATGCCGACAGTGTCAAGCATCAAAAGTAATTCAACACACCAAGTCACCTCATGGAAGTTTTCCGACTTTTCACTATTCATTTAGATATCGTTGGACCTCTTCCTCCGTCAGAAGGTAACAGATACATTCTTACTATGATAGATCGTTTTACACGTTGGACAGAGGCTAAACCACTGCAAACTATAACTGCTGAAGAAGTTTGTCGCAAATTCTACGATACATGGGTAACACGGTTTGGTTGTCCCTGCAACATTTATACAGATAGAGGTAGGCAATTTACTTCTCAAATATTTTTTAACATGGCAAAATTATTATGAGCCGAGGTGCATCAGACGACGTCTTTCCATCCACAAGCTAATGGCATGGTCGAGCGCTTCCATCGGACTTTAAAAGCAGCTCCAATGTCGCACGAAAATTGCCAATGGACGAAAACTCTTCCCACAGCGCTACTTGGATTGCGAGCTGCATTTAAAGAAGATATTCAGTCATCAGCAGCAGAATTAGTTTATGGCGAAACATTGAAATTACCTGGTGAATTTTTTAAAAAAAATAATCAAGACCAACCTGACAATTCAAATGAATTCTTGAGCAAGTTACGATATACCATCGAAAATATCAAACCTGTTCAAGCAAGTAATCACTCTACCTCAAAATTTTTTGTACATAAGGACTTAGAGAAGTGTGCTTATGTTTGGATTCGTTGTGAAGTTCGTAAGCCACTAGACTTTAAGTATTCCGGACCACATAAAGTATTGGAAAGAAATAAAAAGCACTTTAAAATACAAATTGGTGCAAGAACCGACACGGTTTCCATTGATCGACTAAAGCCAGCATATTTTGAGTCTTTCTCAAAAATCAATCCAGCATCAAATTCCTACACACACCCTGTTATTTCAAAGAAAATTAAATTTGTATCGTTTAAATTAGATTAAACTAAGAGGGGTGTAGTGTGGGTAAACACCTTAAGATTTTTACTTTTGTTATTTCAATTTTTAATTTTCATCAGTTATTTTTTTAATTGTATTCTAAAATTTTCTAAAAAATATTTTATTCAAAAATTGTGAGTCAATAAATTAACTACACATATTAAAAGAATTTATTTCATACCCTCACTTTTAACGACATAAGTATAACAAAATAAACATTGCACTTTAAATTTAAAGATTAAAAATGCCTTTTCTAATAATTTTTTACTTTTTACTTTCTGCCGTAATAGTCCATGGGTAAAGAAGAAATTATTCATGACCATACTGCTCAAACTTTTTGTATGTGATATTCACGTCGAGTCGGACAAATTTTGAACGTAGCCAAGTATGGTGGTGGGGCGTTTTCCTTTGAAGCCATCGCAAAGTCATGCATTTTACGAGATAAATAAATTTATGACCTACAGCCATGATCATATAAATAGCACACATTTTCTTAAGTTTAAAAAAGTTCATTTAATTGGCAGGAACATATTTTTTTCAGAACTATGGATATACATAAATTTAACTTAATGTATTGCCAATTCAGCTAGCAAAAAAAATTGAAATCAAAATTAAAAAATTTTGAATTATTTAATCAAAATGGCTCACATAGCCATTATGAGATGTTCATATAAATAGCACAAATACTAAAATTTGGAAACTTTTTTATTTTCAATGTTGAAATCAAAAAAAATCTGCACGTAAATGATTAAGTACATATAATTAATATTTTGTACTACGTCCCTTATTTTGCATGAACGCTTCGCATCTTCAGCTCAAGCTCTCCACAAGCCTTTGCGACCTCTCCTTAGGAATGAACACCAAGTTTCTTGAGCTGCAGTCCACAAATCGGCATAATTTTTGATATTTTGATTCCATAATTTTGCCTCTACATCACCTCATAAATGTTCTTTGGAATTATGGGCGGGACTTTAAACTGGCCAGTCCAAAACACTTATTTTCTCTCGTTGAAGACAGGGATTCATGATATTGGCCATATGTTTCGGGTAATTATCATTCATGAAGTTGGCATAGAATGCAGAATATGGGCTCACCGTGTCACAGAACTTAATAGGAAGACAGCTCAATGCAGCAAATCTGTATGTGCGTATTGCTAGAAAAAGTCGCTCCTGTCAAAAAAAGCACGTGATGAAGCGTTTGTTCTTTGCCAAGGAACATCGGTGCTGTTTTCCTGGTGAACCTTGGGTTCACGGTTTGACTTTTCGGCCGACTAGCAAATGTCTTTCCATCTATCCGCAGTTTACTTATCTTTGTTTCATCAGTCCAAAGTATGTATATTTTTCCCAAAATGGAAATTAACATTCACTTCGCAAACGATTTCTGTGAAAATTTTGTTTAGGTGTAGCCTCTCTTCTCTCACCAACACATTAGCACCCTTAATTTTGCCGACCCCTGGACTAAAGTGTGGCAAACTTATTCGCCAAAGAGCCAAATATGCATACACATAATTCTGTTTTTACGCGATACGTTCCCGAAAAATCCGCGAAAAAAAAACGCGTAAAAAAGGATACAGTATCCATATAAAAGTAGGGGACTGGTTCCACATTTGAAAAGTCAACAAAAATAATAACATAAATGTATAAAAATTATCGTTTTTACAGGCGCTGTGACATATTTTACTTAAGTAGCTTATAAAATACATATGCTTATTAATAAATTGCATAGAAAAAACAAAAAATGCAATAAAAATATAAATTAATCGAAAAGAAAATTCATACAACACATATGTATGTATATGAAATCAACAAAAAAAAATTAATTTTAATAAAATAAAAACAGGTAAGATATATGTATTCTAAAGCAGCGAAGGGTAAGCACAGGCACTTTTTGCCCTCGGCGCCCTTTCCGTTATTGGACGCACAAGCAAGCAACCAAAAGTTCGCAGAATTTCAACGCTATCGGCGCACAGCGTTGAGTTGGGTTCTAATGAAAACAAAAACAACGCACACAGGCATTAGCGACGGTGCCGCATTGTGTTTCGACGAATGTAGCAATTGTTTTTGTTTATAGTGCAATTTGGTTTTTTTTTGTGCTGTGGGCGAGTTTGGAAATGAAAGCAAAAAAAACTTTAAAATTTAGTTTGTTGTTGCTTGATGTTGTTGTTGTGCCCTTTTGTTAGATTTTCGAGCACACCACTGTTCTAAAGCATTATTTAATCGGTATTATTTTCTCATAAAAGACGCATTCTTTTTTGAGAAACTGGAATGTCACTGTCATCACTCAGAATTTCAACTTCATTTTCAAGCTCATGTATTGCTGATGTTGTAGTGGTTTTGGTCATGAAATCCGTTATCAAATGTTGCGTTTTGTTTTTCGCTACACAGAAAAAAACAAAATTGGTAAAATCAAAGAATTGCAATTCTATGATTAAAATTTCTGGAATTCAACTATTCATTTCTTTGAATCAAAGAAAAAATTTACAAAATCAAAACCCTTTGTTCTTTGGATTTGCAAATTCAAATTATTTGATTTTACAACAAAATATTTTAGCTTAATCAGCTAAATGTTTTACTGATATTGCAAATAAAAAACTTCCATTGTCTAATCAGGGAAGCTCCTGGTTCAAAACCCGGCAACGACATAATTTTTTTTTATTTTTTTAATTTTTTAATTTAAAGGTATTTAAAAAACAAAAAGAAGTAGAGAACTGTATTTGTATAAATTGAAAATATCTTGAAAACTGCCTTTTTTTTTTAAACTTTTTATTTATTTATTGTACCAACTCGCTTGGAGACTAACAATAACTGAATAAACCTTAAGAAAGTAAAATAACGTTGAATTTTTCTAAGCCATTGCTTAGAAATGTTGTTTTTTTTCATATCAAACTCAGTCTTGAGTTGTTGAAGGAGTTGCCAGTATTCGTGTACATAGTGGCTACAGGGGTGGTAAATCTTGTCTCTTCAGTCGAGATGAATTCGATGTTAGGAGTAGGTTCCTAGCCAGTGTGTTTGGATGTTGCTGCAGTTTTAGTTGATATGATTGCTTTTTGATTTCCTGTATCTGCTTAATAAAAGGTATACCAAGGTCTTGGTGTATGTTTATATTTTTGACATACCAAGGTGTGCCGGAAATAGTTCGAAGTATTTTTGACTGAGACCTCTGCAATAGTTCTATATTTGATAAGCTTGCGTCGCCCCACAGTTAGATTCCGTATGACCATATAGGTATAATAATTGCTTTGTACAAAATAACTTTATATTCAAGGCTAAGTTTTGAATGTTTATGTAAAAGCCAATTAATGCTTGATGCTTTCAACTTCATTTGCATTTGTTTCTTTTCGATATGAGCTTTCCAAGTAATCCGTCTATCGAGGTGCATACCTAAGTATTTAACTTCAGTGCTCTGAGGTATTTCCGTGTTGTTTAGGTGAACTGTGGGGCAAGTCTTTTTATTAAGTGTAAAAGTTACATGTGTGCTTTTTTGCTCGTTTACATTTATTCGCCAGTTTAAAAGCCATGTTTCAACTAGGCGCATATGTTCATCGAGGGTATGTGACGCACTATTAGAGTCTGCGTGACAAGACAAAATTGCAGTGTCATCAGCAAAAGTAGATGTAAGCATAGAGTTGTTTGTTGGCAAGTCATAAGTGTATAAAAGGTAAAGAATTGGGCCAAGAACACTACCTTGTGGCACGCCAGCAAAAATTTCCACATCATCTGAAATGTAATTTTTACATTTTACACGGAACTTTGGCCCTGTAAGGTAGGACCCTAGTAAAGCGTGTGTATTTTTAGGGAGTAATTTTTTTATTTTGTGTAAAAGTCCTTCGTGCCACACCTTGTCAAAAGCTTGCGCTACATCAAGGAACACTGCAGAGCAATATTTTTTATCTTCGTATGTCTTTCTAATTTGTGCTACTATCCTGTGAACTTGCTCGATAGTTCCATGTTTTTTGCGTAAGCCAAATTGGTGTTGGGGTATTATGCTCATTTGGTTTACGTGGGGCATAATTTTCGAAAGTAGCAGCTTTTCGAAGAGTTTTGATGTGGTGGGCAGCAAGCTAATTGGCCGGTAGGATGCAACTTGTGTGGGATTTTTCCGAGGTTTAGGAATCATTGTAATTTGCGACATCTTCCACATTTCTGGGTAGTGGCCCAATCGAGTAATACCTTTGAAAAGTATGGTTAAATGTCTGACTGCACAGCAAGGTAATTCAATAAGCATATTAGCAGTTATTAGGTCATGTCCAGGTGCTTTCTTCTTGTTAAGTTGTGTTTGTATTAAAGATTCAACGTCTTTAGTTGTGAAGCGCAACCGAATTTGTCTCATATTTTGATATTCTTGCGGTATTTTGAAGCTGTTGCGCGGAGGATTTGGCTGAAATACATGCTTAAGGTGGTGAGCAAAAGCTTGGCCTTTTTCTTCATTGCTTCTAGCCCAGTGACCATTGCTTAGCCTTATAGTGGAATCTAAGTCAGTGGGTTTTTTCATACCCCTGATGGCCTTCCATAAGGAGTAGTTGGATGACTGTAAAGGGCTCAGCTTTTTAATATATGCGTCTATACCTCTTTCAGACTCTTCTCGTAGAGCCTTTCTTAATTCAATTTTGGCTAGTGTTAATTTATGTTTAAGTGTGGGTGACCTAACCTCTTGCCATTGAAGCCTGAGTCGTTTCTTTTCCATCACTAAACGTTCTATATGAGAAGAGTTGAGGTGTTGCCTTTTATGGGTTGTTACTCAGTGCACAGGAGTTGCATGAAGAGCAGCTGATAGTAACATGCTGTTAAATAGCTGTATGGCCGATTCCAGCTCCTCGGAATCTTTAAGGCTTACATTATCAGAAAGATGGCTACTGACATATTTTTTGTATTTGAGCCAATTTGTTTTATTTGTTGTAAGCCCATTGGGTGACAGCAGCAGCTCTACACATTTATGCAGATTCATAATTACAGGGGAATGGTCAGAGCTCAAGTCAAAACATGAATCTGCTGAAATTTGCCTCTTATTAATTCCTTTTGTAATTGCAAAGTCCATAAGATCAGGAATCTTTTGAGGGTCTGATGGCCAATAAGTTGGCTGACCAGTGGATACATAATCAAGCCCATTGCGGCGATTGGTTAATGAAAGCCATAGTGCTTTGCCTTTTGGGTAGACAAGTCGAGATCCCCAGTGATTATGCTTCGCATTATAATTACCTGCAACTATTAATTTTGATCCTAGTGTATTAAAAATATGGTCGAACTGGGTTGTCGTGATCTTATATCTTGGAGGACAATATATAGCTGAAACTGTTACTTTATCGTTCCAACATTCTATGCAAATTGAAGTAGCTTGTAGGTAGTCTATCTCATACTGCTCAAATGCGTAGTGCTTTATACGGGTCTTAATGAGTATACCTGTACCTCCACGCGCTTTGCCATCAGGGTGACAGGTTTTGTAGAATCTATACCCTTCAATTTTAAAATTGTGCATGAGGGTAAGATGTGTTTCAGAAATAAGTAAAATATCAATTTCGTTGTTGTAAAGAAAATTTTTAACGGCTTCGCCGTTCGCATTCCAATGACAGATTTTAAGGGTATTCATTTGTTTCCAATCAAAACTTTCATAAGTCTGCATTGTTGTCATGAACTGAGTCATGCATTGAGTGAGCGTCATAAGCATGGTTTCAAAATTTTGAGAGTTACTTGTGGTATTTGCAGGTTTATCTTGGCTAGATTTAAGCACGTTAGCATAGGTCTGGGCCGATATATTGGGCAAGTTGTTAGGTACAATGCTATTGGTAAAAGTCTGTATGAATTGGGTAGGTGAACTTCGAACTATTTCCCTACGTAAGCGCATTTTGTTTTTTAATTCAGCGTATACTGGGCACCCCCTGTAGTTAGCTGTATGGTTTCCGCCGCAGTTATTGCATTTTTTTGTATTAGCGTCTTTTTTGTCGGTAGAACATGCGGACGAAGAGTGAAAGTCGCCACAAGCAACACAAATTGTACGAAGAGTACAATATGATTTGGTGTGGCCAAACTCCTGGCAGTTTGTGCACTGCACAGGTCCCATTCGCTTATGGGGTTCCTTAACGGATATTCTGCGATTTATTAGGTAGCGCAAATTATAAATAGGATGTACCTCATTTTTTGCAATTTTCGGGCATCTGGTTCAAGCTCTACACGAAAAAGTGGCAGTGGGACTTTATTTTTGTTCCTTATGTTGAAAATTGATTTAGGATTAAATCCGGCATGAGTAAGAGCTTCTTTTATTTCATTATGTTCCACGTCGGGTTCTATGCCCTTTAATATGACTGTTAGACCTTTGCTACTTTTAAGTTGGTAGGTGTAAAAACTTTTTTGATTTTTATTAAGGTAAGTCGCAATTGTTCTATAATTTTTTTCTGTGTATATTTGTATTTTGGTTTCGGAAACATTGCCTTTCATTAGAGGAATTATATGAAAGGCATCTTTTCCAATAAGTGAAACCAAGTTGCAGACAAGTGAATTAGAACTGCGTTCACGCAAGTATATGGGGGGAGGTTTAAGTGTTTTATTGCTTGATTCACTCATGTTGTCGTTATTGAGTACGGATGGGTCGTTATCAAGCAAAGCGTAACGATTTTCGCCAAGTGGGTTGTTAGAAATTTGCTCGCATTCATTTACTTTATACATCTTTCTTGAATTATTTGCATTACCCTTTGATGGACTTAGCTTTCGCTTGATATTAATATAGCGCTCCATTCCAGTCTGGATTGCTGAAGTTTCCACTTTGTTGGAGTTAGTAACGGTGTTATAGGTTCTTTTTTGGCTAAAAGTATTAGAAATTTTAGGAAATTTTATACTTGCGGTTTTCGCATCATTTTCCTGATGGGGAGTTAAATTTGTCATAGTTGGCATATTTTCCCGCTGGGGTATCAAATGAGAGCTGCATTGTACACGCCATGGTGGAGTAGCAGTGAGAGTACCCGCTTGATTAGATGCAGTTGGTTCTTGGGTGCATTTTAGTAGTTGTTGGTGTGTGTGTGCATGGAGTGTATGCTTTTGCGCGAGAGCGATCGCTTGAATGTTGGAGGGCGACACATTGGTATTGGTACGCGCACTTGTTTGCATATTAGCATTTTGTCTATCCGTTTTACTGGGAGAGCCACTTTTTTTATTTTTTTCGTTCTCACTATTTTTTTCAGACTATGCACTGACCGATGAGTCTTTTTTTTCGGTTGGAGGTGAGCGCTCCACCTGCATTTTCTTTTCACTTGTTTATTATGTGAAATAAACAATTAATTTTTTATTTATTTCTTTTTTTTTTTGCCACTAAGGGCACAAAATCTGCCGACTGACAATTAAATTTGGTTTAAAATCCACTTGCGCGTCTCTATCGCAATTTATTGAAACTTAATTTAGCGTTTACACTATAAATATCGGATTAAAACGCGGAGCGAATTTATATGCAGCTCGAAACGGAGAGAGCGAAGAGCTGATTTTAACTGCCTTTTATGTTAATAATATAAAAAAAAGGACTCGTATTTTATTATTAACTGCCTTTTATGTTAATAATAAAAAACGAGTCCGTTATTTTTTAATGTAAAAGGCAGTTTTCAAGATATTTTCAATATATTTATAGTTCTCTACTTGTTTATTTGTTTTTTAAATACTTTTAAAATAAAAAATAAAAAAAAATGAAAAAAAAAAAAATTATTTCGTCGCCGGGTTTGAACCAGGAGCTTCCCTGATAAGACAATGGTTGTTACATGCGCAGTTTAACAGCATCATTTTAGTATGTCTTAAAAATGATGTCGGTAGCTGAGTTGGGTAAGATTAGCATCTTTGAACAGTGGTATGGCGCAGGACACAGGTTCAATTCTGTGATCGGATGACAGGTAAAAAAATTTAAGTTCTCCTTTGAAATTTTAAAAACGTATTACATTAATAAATTAACAATAAGAACCCAACAACAACAGCAGCACTAGAGAAATAAATGGAAAGTAAAAAATCAATAAAGAAAAATGATTTTTTGAAACAAACGAATTTATTCTAAGTTTCAACAAAAATTTTAGGAAAATTAACAAATGTTTTTTGAAACCAACGAATTTATTCTAAGTTTCAACAAAAATTTTAGGAAAATTAACAAATGTTTTTTTGAAATCAACGAATCTATTTAAAGTTTCAACAAAAACTGTAAGAAAATTAACAAATGCTTTTTTGAAATCAACTAATTTATTTGAAGTTTCAACAAATCATCTTTTGTTATATCAGAAAAACTGTTTCTATGACTGAAAATCATACAAAACATTCGTTGAAATCGGACCCGAAATTGTTTGATATCATAGTATCTTTTTTTTCTGTGTAGTTCTTTATACATTTCGCCATAATTACTCATTATTAACCCCAAACTACGTTTAAATTTTTCAGCTCTTTCTTCATCATGATCATGTCTGATAAATGATCGCTTAATTTATCAGCCAGTTCGAGTCCTTCTTTAATTAGGTTTGCACTGAGGTTAAGAACTTTTTCCTCATCTTCACTCATTTCTTGGACATTGTTTGTCTGAAGCCCAAAATCAACAATTTCATCAATGCTAAGTACCTTGTCTGATAATAATTCTTCTATTTTAGGGTTGGCCATTTACCCTCCCGCGGCCACGAGCTAGGAAACGTGCCATCATTCGTTCCGCCGTGCAGTAGCTGATTTCCATGCGCTGGTTCGTTTGAAAAATGAATATACAAGAGACCCAGCCGGAATCAAACGTGCAAAAACAAAACAAATGTGCGCAAAAGATGTTGCGCAATGACAGTTGTAAAAATTTCAGGTCAAAGAGATTATTTCTTCGAAAGGAAATTTTTACGCATGTATTATTGAGTTGACTACAAAAATTGCTCTTGTGTGCATCATTGTTGTAAAAAAAACTCATATTCATGGAAAAATAGTTTTAATACTCGGAAGAGTACCTTTTGTTTTCATTGATGAATTTTAAGTTTAATAATTTTTTGTTTAGCCATACGATGCTTTCGTAGTTTATTTATTTATTTACATCAGTGATGCACGAATTTCTACTGGGTAATGTTTTCTTTACGTGGAAAAGGCAAAAAACATTTATACTCATTGTTTATTCTGGGGTTGACATAAAATTTGAAACACTAAATTCAATTTTTGGGGGTTTTATTATAAAACAAGATTATATGTATATAAAATGCAATAATAATATACAAAATATACAATATTTTATGTAGACGATACGTGTGGTTTTGTTTGGAGTTTTTGTTGCTGTTGGTAGATGGTGGTTGTTTCCTGTTGATTGAGTTGTTCTGGTGTTTGTTGAATGTACAATTTGATGTTTTCTATATGTTTCTATTTGGATGTGAGACGTGAATTGTTGAATACTGTTGATTGCTATGAACTGTTGTATATTTCACTGTTGTTTCACTGTTGTGTAATTTGTACAAACTGTTGATTATTTGTGTTGTTCTATGTGAATTTATGATGTTGAATTGTTTGTGAAATTGTGATTTTATGTTGATTTTTGTTTTGCGTAATACGCGGGAGGGTTCGCTGACTTCGGGATCGTTTTATAAGATGACGAATGCGGTGGCTAGCAAAGACGACCAGATATGTAGGCTACAAACTAGTTTACGTTGTGCGTAAACACTCATGTTTTTTTTTCGTTTGATTCCTACACACATTTATACACATAGCTACTAGCGCGAAATTTTTGTTGTAAACGTCAACGCGCTGTCGACTTTTGGGCACCTCAGTAGCCCATCCCTACTAAGGTCATCAAAACCTTCTCCACCTACTTCACGAGATAAGGCTGTGATATTAGAATATTCCACCGTATTTGATGGCACTGGAGCTGGCCAAAGCGGTCTCCAACATCCACTTGAAGTCGATTGTTTTAGGTCTCTCACTGCTAACCCAGTTTGATGCAGTCAAATGGCTGTTAATTTATCGCCATTCATTATTTTACCTAAAATATACTGGAATGTTTTCTTGAAGGTTGAAATAATTCCTTGGTCCAGAGGCTGTAACAACGAAGTAGTATTTGGTGGCAATAAACAAAATTCAACATTTTCGTGTTCCATATGTGGATGACCTGGTGCGTTGTCTATGATCAACAGAACCTTAAATTCAAGACCCTTATCGCTCAGATAGCGTCGAACTTCTGGAGCTTTACAAACCATTCTCTAAAGGTTCCAGGCGTTTTTATTTACTGTTCAAAGAACTGGCAACGTTTCCATGTTTACACCTTTCATTGAGCGTGGTTTTAGAGTTCGATTTACAAGTAAAGGTTTTAGCATCCGATCCCCTGGCGCATTATAGCAAAGTAAAAAGATAACTCGATCCTTAGCTACTTTAAACCCACTAGCAGTTCTTTGAGACTTAGCTACGAATGTTCTGGTCGGCATACGTTTCCAGAAAAGGCCAGTTTCACCTGGATTCCATAGCTGATCTGGAATGTAGCCTCCATCTATAATTATTTTGGCCAATTTTAAAGGAAATCCTTTGGCTGCGATCTCATCTGCAGATGCAATTTCACCTTTAATTTTTATACATATTGTGAATTGCATGCCTTTGCAAAAAACCTGTCATCCAAACTGTGCTTGCGGAAAACTCCATTTTCTTATCTACATATCTGTTTTGCCTGGTGTTGAAGTTCTGTTTCTTTCGTCTGGTTATAAACTTAACTGTAAGAACTATAAAATGCAATGAAGAGGCTATAAGAAAATCTGTTATTGCTGGAACAAATATATCTGCTCAGACTTCATCATACATACGAGATATTGTCAAAGAAAAAATGGAGAATAGTCTTGTAATATGGATTGAGAGTTGTTCACAAAAACGAATACCAGTTAGTGGAAATATTATTAAGTTGAAAATTTTACGAACAGCTGTGGCACTTTCTCCTGTGGCTATTTTATCTAAAATTTTGATTTTTATTTCCAAAGAAATAGTTTTTCTCTTCGTTTGTTTTTTATCTGACATTTTTCGTGAAAGTAAAGTTCAGAACACAAATGGAGCAGCAGCAGCAAAACGCTCTGTTGAAGCAATTGGGACAGCAGCAGAAAAAGCTGTCAGAACTTCAAATACTGCAAACAAACATTCAAATCAAAATAAAAACTTACGTTATGTTTAAAAAGAAAATTATTGCTGGATAAATTAAAAAATTAACAAAAACATATATTTTCATTATATGGCAGTTTGAATTCAACACTAATATTTTGCTGCCGGATAAAATATTGAACAATTTCCATATCGACAGCAAGGCAGCACGGTAGCAAACTGCAAGATTTCCTATCTGTCTCTTTCTTACCCCCATTGTTCTCTATAAGTTCCATGTTGACAGATTTTGCTGCCCTGCAGTCGTGCTGCTGCTGCTCCAATTGTGTTCTGGCTATAATACCTACAAAAATTATTTATTCATATATAATAAATTAATGCATTGAAATCTATGAATTACCGCCATTTGAATTCAGAAAAATTTATAATTGGTTAAGTTCAAATCTTCACACACAATTGATAGTAAATTTCCAAACCGAAAAACCGCAGTGCATCGGTCATATGATTACTGCTCACTTTGAACATTAACATAAAACTGAAATTTCACACTATTTTTCTACAGATGCACACATTTTGAATAATAGGGGAATTCACATATTTTATGTATTGTGCATATGAATGTTTTTTCTTATAAAAATTATTTGAGTTGAATTTTTTGAATCGCATTAAATCAAATCAATTCGCGTAAAAACAGAACGCAACACTATTTTTGAATCGCGTTAAATCAAATTCGCGTAAAAAAAATTTGTGTAAAAACAGAATTAGGTGTATTTCAACGTTAAAAAAAAATTTTGAGAGCCAAATCTGTTTATTAATTTAGTAAACCTTTATTATAATTTTAGACCTTCGTTAAATTACGGGTACTATGAATAAATAATTATTTCATACTTCATAAAGATTTTATTTCTTGATAAAAAAATAACAGGAAATTAAGGCATCCATAAATTTTAATCATGACAATGATTGAGCACCTAATGCGAACAATGTCCTGGCATCATTTTGGAAAGTTTGAGTATGTCAGGTTTGTATGTTGTTATTTATAATTTTAGGCACGATTCCAGGTTTTCATCAATAAGACGACTTCTCAGTTTACTCATGATAAAATTCATACTTGAAAAATATGAATATGTAGAGCCGAAAAGGTAAAGAACAGCAAACGCGAGCTTTTTCAGCTGATCATAAAAGTCAAGTCTTTCAAAGCAGACCACTTGTGATGTGAAATAAGTTCACATTTGTTCTTCTCCAGTATTTCCAAATCAACACAAAGCCGTTCAAATTTAGAGGTTCATATTTTTTGTGTTTTTAATCGAGCAATTGTATTTCAAAGTTACCAGAGTCAATGCCAAAAGGAGAAAATTTCAAATCTAGTAGCATTAAGAGGGTTTTTGACGAATGCTAAGGTCGTTCTGCCGCTCTTGAATTCCTAAAACCTGTTGAGAAATGCTTCCCTCATATTTAAAATGGTTGTTTTGAACTAGTATTTGTCAATAGAGGAATTATGTTCTTGGCGATGCATCAGCAGGCCTTTTCCTTGTAGCTTAGGATTAAGATGATTTAGATGAGACGTAACATCTACTATGTAATAAAAGTTTTGTATCCACTGGATAGTGAACACCCTTCTCAAGGAGAAATGCTTTGATTTCTGGTAATAGTAGTGCGAAACGTTTTAAACGTTTCCTCTTGATAAACAACGTACCTTGTTATAAAGCAGAAGGTCAGCGTACTCACTCTCCATTTTAACTAAAAATTCTTTGAATTGGCAATGATTAAGAGCTTTAGCTATAATGGAGTTGATAAGGGGACGTCCATTAATTACGTGAGGTGTTTTTTTGAAAATTCTGACTCCCCCCTCCCCTCGGTGAGATTTGGTGAGATCTGGCGGGACCCCTCCCCCCCCCTCCGGTGAGATTTAAATATTAATTTTTAATGTAAATTCTATGCATTAAAAAGTTGACGTGAGGTTTTCCTTGACCCCCTCCCCCCCTTTGTGAGATTTGGTGAGATTTTGCCGGACCCCCTCCCCCCTATTTTAGCTCACGTAATTACTGGACGTCCCCTAATTGTAATCACTAATCTGTGCACAAAGTATTTCTTGACGAATGATGCAATGGTAAGCAAGTATCTCGTGATTAATTTTTCCTTTTAAAATAGCAACAAACCCTTTGCTTACGCCTGTCATACTTTTGGCCCCGTCTGTTGAAATTGACACAATTTATCGAGAGGAATATGATGCAGAGAAGTATATATTAAAGAACTGCATTCCGATTTTTGTCGATAACTAGGTTTGTCAGATTTTTGAAACGTAAATTCAGTACATTCAAGTTAGGGATGTTATAGATATCCGTATCCGTAACTGAAACCACCGGATATCCGAAAAAAGACACTATCCGTAACCGTAACCGAAACCGAAATAAAGATTTTTTAATATCCGTATCCGTAACCGAAACCGAAATATCATATCCAGATATAAACAGCTGTGCAATCATATTTGTAAAATTTTCGCTACAGCACAACTCTTCTGAGTTTACCCAATAATCGATTTTGTAAATCAATAAAATGTCATTTTGTAAAATCAAAATAAAAATTCGCGTTTTCTTTTGTATTCCTTTCAAAATTAAAAGTAAAGCCTGCGTTTACTTTACTACGGTTTAATATTTAATTTTATTTTATTTATTTATTGATTTTTTGAATATCCTTAGGCTACAAGATAATATAGCTATCCTGAATTTGACAAGCTTAAGTCACAGCTACGTAATATTTAATAAAGTAAATTTGATAAATAATTATTAAAACTAAAAAACTAATTATTAAACTAATGCAGATGATACAATGAAAATTTAACAAAACATAATAAAATAAAAGGTTTTGGGCAAGCTAATACTAAAAAAAAAACAATAAAAATATTTTAGTGAGTTCCTTCGCAAAAATGTTTGAAAATATATAACTTGAACTGTTTTGCGTTACTTAAATTAAGTAATCGTGTTGGTAACGCATTCCAAAGACGAATTGCATGAACATAAAATTGTCGATCCGATATTATTTTTTAATATCGGATCTACAATTTTATGTTCATGCAATATGTTCAAACTGAACAAATTGTCTCGATCGAGCAGAACGAGAAAACTTAAGACGCGAATAAAGTTATCCGGCTCTTTAGTAAAAATAGTTTTATGCAATTGCAGAAGAGTTCGAATATTCAATAAATCATCAAAAGAGACACCGAAGATTTTTTTGGAATAGGCAGACATTCGATCTGAACACTTTAAGCCATAAATATACCTTGCTATATTGTTAAAGATAACGTTTAGTTTTTGTCTGCAATGACTGTCACAGTTGGCGAACAATTCACAGCCATAAAGCAATGTTGGAACTTTTCGCTAACAATAGACGCATTTTAAATGGCGTGTAATACTGCATAACCCATAATACCCGTAGCATGCTATATACCTTACCGATAGTTATGAGTATATGATCGTTCCAAGTTAGCGTTTTATTGAAAACTATACCAAGATTATTAACGTTACGTACGAGCTGAAATTCAGAACCGTTAAGTAATATTTTAGGCAAAATATCATGGTCAAGAGATCTTTTGCAAATCAGTAAACTTTTTGATTTGTTGGGATTTAGGGTGAGGTCATTTGTTTCTGCTCAAATCTGAATGCGACTTAAGTCTTCGTTGAGCTCAGCAACGCAGGTATTAAGGCATTTGAGTTCACTACCTAAGTAGAGCTGAACGTTATCCGCATATAAGTGGATTTCACAACTTTTTAAGACATTTGGTAGGTCATTGACATACATTAGAAAAATGAAAGGCCCTAACACAGACCCTTGAGGAACGCCTTTAGGCACTGGCAGGAAATCAAAAATGAAACCTTCAACACTTACTGCTTGCGTCCTGTCTGTAAGATATGATTTTAAGAGATCTATTGTTGTTTTTGAAAAATTGAATTGATTTTTAAGCTTAGAAAATAGAATAGCATGATTGACAGAATCGAACGCCTTCGAGTGATCTAAAAGTGTTAAGATAGATGCCTTATTCGTACCCAATTATTTCATATAATTGGTGTGAAACCTAAAACGAGCAATATTTGGAAATATTTCACTGAAATTTAAAGTTATTTAGCAAAGTGCAAGCAGTGTGAAAAAAAATTTTCACGTAAAGGTTGCGGGACCAGTTCAATAGTGGGACCACTACCACTTCCCTTAAGTCCACCAAAATATCCGTATCCGAAACCGAAATAAAATTATATCCTTATCCGTATCCGAAACCGATACAAAA
Organism: Meiosimyza platycephala; assembly: GCA_963662105.1. NCBI lineage: Eukaryota > Metazoa > Arthropoda > Insecta > Diptera > Lauxaniidae > Meiosimyza > Meiosimyza platycephala. Next base: position 62,029,630 of record OY759211.1, on the reverse strand, counting down.
ATATTTAAATATCCGTATCCGTAACCGAATCCGAAACTTCATATCCATAACATCCCTAATTCAAGTACACCTAATTCTGTTTTTACGCGAATTTGATTTAACGCGATTCAAAAAAAGTGTTGCGTTCTGTTTTTGCGCGAATTGATTTGATTTAACGCGATTTAACAATACATGAGCTTGAAAATTTAGTTGAGTGATGACAATGACATCCAAGTTTCTCAAAAAAAAAAAAAGCGCGTTTTATCATTATTAAATAATACCGATTAAATAATAATTTACAATATTTTTTGTCTATTTTTATTTTATTAAAATGAATTGCATTTTTTTTGTTGATTTCTTATGTGTTGTATGCATTTTCTTTTTGATTAATTAATATTGTTATTGCATTTTTTCTTTTTTCTATGTAATTTATTAATAAACATATGTAATTTTAAATAAAATAGGTCACAGCGCCTGTAAAACCGATAATTTTTTATACTTTTATGTTATTATTTTTGTTGATTTTTCAAATGTGGAACCATTCCTCTACTTTTATATGGATACTGTATATTTTTTTACGCGATTTTTGTACGCGGATTTATCAGGAACGTATTTATCGCGTAAAAACAGAATTAGGTGTATATTTAACACAAAAAATCAGTACAAAATTTTTTGTATCAGAAAATGTTTTTATTTACTAAAAAAACAAGTTAGAACTTTTCGGATTGCACAATGCTCTAGCAAAAGAACAAAATAATTAAATATGCTACAAGACAAGGACCATCTCACAGGCTCCTAGGTACGCTACTGGTAATAATTAAATATTAAATGCAAAAATTATTTATTAATCTAAATAAAATCTTAAAATCAGTACAAATCAGTACCAATTGCTAAAAATCAGTACATTTGTGTACTGATTTCAAAATCTTAAAAAATCAGTATTTTTAAAGAAAATTAGTAAAAATCAGTACATGTACTGATAGAATCAGTACGTATGACAACCCTAACGATAACTGACAAGTAGCATAGCATGTCGAGCAGTAAAATTAACTGTCTTACAACCAGGGGAAATGTGATTTTGGCTTATTTGCGCATTGGAGATTTTAACAATCACGTACAATTCCCTCTGCTCTGCCATTTTGTGTTTTATTAGGATTTTCGAAAAAAGCATCTACAATACAAATAACGGGATCGGTTGTAAACTAAAAAAAAAACAACAACAACTACACGTATTTTGGTAGGATATTTTCGACTGAGTTTTTCTGAATACAAAAGGTAACAACAACGCAAATTACGCGGGATCGGTTGCAAATTTGTTCTTTTGGAGAAGTCAAAATAAAAATCCTGCTTCTGAATTTGCTGGTTGCAATAATAAATTATTTATTTGTAAAATGTAAATAAAAAACGACGGAAGATATTGAAAAAACTTCATATAAATTAAAATAAATAAAATAGAAAATCTTAATAAAATACAAAATGGCAGAGCATCCCCAATGCGCAAATAAGCCAAAATCAAATTTCTCCTGATTCTAAAACCGAAGTCTATTCCTTTTTCTGCTATGGTACTTGTCAGTTATCGACAAAAACCGGAATGCAGTTCTTTAGTATATAATTATTTGTTCCTTGTTAAAAACCCCAATGCGCAACATAAGCCAAAATCACATTTCCCCTGATTCTAAGGCCGTTGGCTTAACTCTTTGGTGCACAAAATACGTACCGATTTACAAAATCACAATATTACTATACAAAAGCAAAGTATTTTATAGTCAAGTAATAACAATATTTTGCTTCAATACTCCCACTAAATATTGGTATTGTAGCGAAATTTGTTTTATGCCAGAAAATTCTCGAAATGAAACTTAAACGATCACTGACCGTAAAAAAATACTTGAAAACCATCTAGCGGCTTCTAGTGTTTTCTGTACTAGATATGATCACTGACAGTAGAACACCATCTAGCGGCTTCTAGTGTGTTTTCTGTACTATAAATGATAAAGTTTGAGCATCAGTGTAGTGTCTAGAAGGTACCGGAAATGGCATTCTGGATAATGGTGGATGGTTCGAGAAAATTGTGACTTTCGTATAAAAGGTAGTCATCTGAGCAGTCGACACACAGTTGATGTTAAGCAAGATAGCTGAACAGTTGTTTTTAAGTAAGACAGTTGAATTTAAGTGATACAGTTGATTTTAAGTAACACAGTTGATTTTAATAAAGTGAAACGGTTGTCTATACAGTTTGAATGTAAAGAGGAAATAAACAATTATACCGTGTAAAAACTAACGTTTGTGATTTAAATAAACCATTTTATAATTAAATAAAGTTTGCGTTTTTCTTGATTGTTACACAATCCAGTGATCGAACTCAGAAAAATGTAAGACAGCGATTCTTAAACTGTGGTCCTCGGACCCCTGGGGGTCCGCGAAACTATTCCAGGAGTCCGCGAAAAAATTTTGACATCAATAATTTTACATCATCAAACTTTTCGCTTTATTCAAATAACTCATTTATTAAAAATTCTACATGGCCATGACTTTTTGAATGATTGCACATATTTTTAAAAAACAAAATGTGCATTTACTTTTGTTCAAACCCTGAAGACCCAGCACCAAACAGTTTCCACTCTTCGCACTGTTTGACAACATAATCAGTTTTTATAAATTTCATTTTGAGCTTCAAATAAATTTAAAGTTGAAGATAAAATAGAAGCGATTATGAAAAAAAAAACGAAATATGGTCCAAACGCATTCAAAATATGTGTATGAGTCTTTTCCAAAATTCAGCGAATTTATAGAATTTTCTAATAAAGATCTCGATAATGACAGGCGGCTGCATTTTGTCGAATACTTAACCCATTAAGAGCCAAGACCTTTTAAAATCAAAAATCATCGGCTATATGAATTTCGTTTTTATGAAAATGACATAAAATACTTATAAAATATGAAAAAAATAAAAAAAAAATTTCAATCAGTAGGTTTTTGAGCCTGTTCCAAAACTGGGACAACGGCAGAATATATGAGCATTCTTTAAATTTTTTGTATTTTTTTTCATTCAACTCGTTAAAAGTCAAGTGTTTTGCTTTGCAAATCAAGCGCAAACTTTTTCAATTTTTACACAAAACGCTTCCAACGAAGACTAATGAACACTGATTTTTTCAAAATACGCTAAATCGACGATGAAGTATCAAAACAAAGCAAAATATTAAAAAAAGTTTAGTCGTTTTACCTTCATAGTTTATGTGGATACATTTTGCAAAAATTTTTTTTTGGTTGAATTTACAGCTATTTGAATGTGCTGTACCCAAGCAGGTACAGTGGCTAGGAATGGGTTAATGTCTCTAAAAAGCAACTTCCGGAAGTATTTACCCTGTTCTGATTGTGACAACGACTGGATCAGAGATCCATTCAACACAAATGTTATAGTAATGCTAAGCAATTACCGACATTAGAGCAACTAACTTTTAGTTACTCCTAAAATCCGATTACCTTGCATTTGCAAATAAGTCCCTCCAAAACTTGATTCCATGTATTTTTGTGAACAGACTTTTTTGGTACTAATATATATAAAATCAAAGTAAATTGTAGATTTGGTTTCAAGAAAACAACATCATCCATCTCATTAAGTAAAAACTTCTACACGAGAAAATATAACAAATTTTGCTTATAAAATAACCAAGAGTCACCAAAAAAATAATTTTCATTATAAGCTTTATTATTATTATATTCTTTATTAAAAAAGATATAATAAAAATCAATTTATTTTCTAAGCTTTATTTTGACCAAGAAATATTTGTCTGAGTTTAATGTACATTTTTTAACTTGAAACTTTTTTAATTCTCTTACTTTTACACAATTTTTATTCATTTTGTATTTTAATTACATGAAAATCCTAATAAAAAATGTTTGCCTCTATAAATGCTAAGTACAGAGAGATATATGGTATCAATATATACCATATATACCAGACATAAAATGTCCGGTTATCTGACGAGATTAAGATCGAAGTATTTTTATTTTGCTTTCACGCTTGTCAACTTCTTCAAAAACCGGACATAAATAGTGTTGAAAAGACCTTTAAAAACCGAAAAAATGAAAGCAAAATAAAAATACTTCGATCTTAATCTCGTCAGATAACCGGACATTTTATGTCTGGTTGAGTTTGACAACCGTTGGCAAGCCTGAGTGTCTTTGTCATTATTGAGCCAGAAATTAAGCTAAGAACGACGTGAAATGTCTAGGGTTGGGATGGGGTCCGCAAAAAAAAATTAGTTCGATAAGGGGTCCTCGGACTACGTAAGTTTAAGAACCCCTGGTGTAAGAGATTGAAATTATTGTCTAAGAGACAGGAAATTTCGTAACAGTATTGTAAGTGGTTGACAAAAAAAAATTTAATTAAAACAATTCAAAATCAATTTAAGCAAACGATGGAACATTTTCAAAAAATACAAATTAATATTAAAGAAAACATTTCAAGTTCTGAAAAACTGCTTTTGGTAGTGACTTCGTAAGAATATCTGCAAGTTGATCACTGACTTTAACATAAACCAATTGGAACTTTTTATTTTCATATTTCTCACGTATTAAATGGAACCTGATATCAATCTATCTTTAACCTCAGCTTTTGGTTTTAGGAAATATACCCATTGACACTTGTTCCATAGGCAGGCCCGGATTTAGAAATCTGCCGCCCTTAGGCCAGTCAGAAATTGCCTTTTTTTGCTTATTTACATTTTTAGGTAAATTAGTGCATACAATCCCAGTATTTGCTTTTTTTTCCCTGTATAAATAAATTTAAAAAATTCAAAAAAAAAAATTTCAAAGTTCCCAATATTTTCCGCTCGTGTGCCTTACCTTAGGTAAATCTGGCCCTGTCCATACGACCACAAACATCTGCATACAGAATTTCTCCAGCCTTATTTGCACGATTCTTACTTGACGTAAATGGTAAACGATGTTGTTTTCCCAAACAGCAGCCTTCGAAAACATCTTTTAAATCGTCATTTTAATTTATATTATTATTTCTTAAAACAGCTTTCACATGATTGAAGTGGTACCGGAATTGCAAAGATTTGCCGCTAGATGTATTCGCTACATAATTTGTATCCTTCTCTGTCTCTACCTTGATGATAACTTGCATCTTCGTCTCAAAAAGTTTTCCATTTCTCACAGCAATCGCTTCAACTTTTCCATTTCGATAAAATTTGCAAATATTTTGATTAGATTGCATTATATAGCCTTTATCCATTGCAGTATTTGAGGAGAAAAGATTTACTTTGATTTGCGGAACATACAACACATTGACCAGATTCTTCTGCTGCCTACATTTAGAATTTTTCATCAAAACTTCTATATTGCCTTTTCCGATTGGTTTTAGTGTAGAAACATCTCCAATTCGAACATATTTGCAATTGTTAAACTCTTTGAATGTTACAAACCATTCGCTATGCGCCGTCATATGCTCAGATGCACCAGAATCTACGTACTATTTCTCATCAGACTCGATCGTTTGATAGTTGTCACTCACAAAAGCATTTGAATAATCGGACTTGTTATTATTTTTCATTGACGGACAGCCTTTTTTCCAATGCCCATCTTTGTTGCATTTAAAGCATTTACCTGGCTTCTTTTTTGCGTTCTTCAAAAATTTCTTTGTCGCAAAAGCGCTTGATCCACTTTCGTCAGCATCCATGCGAAACTGCTCTAGAACTAACCGATTTGTTAAATTTTCCAATGTACGTTGCTCTTCTGGCATCGACTCCCAAGCGCTAATGAAATGACAATAGCTTGAGGGCAAAGTCATTAATATTTTGGTGATCATCATTTTAGTTGAGATGGGCTCTCCCATATCTTTTAAACGCTGAGCTAATTCCTCGACTCTTGAAACATAAACTTCTATAGATTCCAATGGAGATTTCTTCAGATCGTAAAATTGCTGCTGAAGTACGTGAATGTTAACGTCCGACTTGAATTCATAAAGTGTTGACAGCTTCTTCCACATTTCGCTTGAACTCTTGCATCATAGCAAATGTTGAATGATGCACTTATCCACTGCTGTCACAATATATCTTTGGCCTTTAATATCCGCTCGGTCCCATTCTTTATGCTCCTTTTCGTGAGCTACACGAGCAGCATCCCCTGCAGCATTATCCAATTGCGGTTTCGTAATTTGAGTATCCTGCGAACTGTTTTGTCACTTGCGTGTACTCCAGTATATTCAGCGAGGCTTTTATTTATTTTCACTGCAGAAATACGATGTTGATTTTTAATTTTTCGTGTGATAGCCGCCTTGTCTCGAATGATTAGTTTCGCTGTCCTACCGGAGCGTTGAGAATTTTGAAACGGGTTTCTTTCTAAAATGCTGTGGATAGTCGAAATAATTCTTCTAACGCTGCCAGCAATCTCCTTAAGGGTTCTTTCTCGCTTACGCAAATCAAAAACAATTTTTCTTCCTTCGAAAGTGTTATTTTTTTTGATTTTCAGCCCATATTTCTTTTTACAAAATCAAAATAAAAAAGTCCAACTCTAAATACCGAAAACAAAATGGAAACTGAACTGGACTACTTAAGTCTAACTGTAAATTGAATTTGAAGAGTGTTCCACTACTTTTGGATTTCTTTTTGATCTACTATTTAAGATATTGTTCGAAAATCCGAATACTTTTGTGCACTGAATTTCATTAAGTTTTTGTTTATAAATTCATTTTTATAATTTTAAGCTACATATAAGGGGCGATTCATAAGTTTTGAGACTAGCTTTTAGCGCTTGTAAAAATTAAGTAATAACAAATACCCAAATAAAGTTGCTTGCATTTTTTAATTTTACTCAAAATCTGTTAAATTGCATATTTACATTGCAGCAAATAGACCATTTTCTTAAATTTTACTCAGCTTGCTTGGAACGCTATCTATCATGCTTTGGACGACGGATATCTCAAATTTTCTCAAATTTTTCATAATTCTGCCAATCAATTGGCAGTGGTTCTGTGGTTAATAATTATTTTCACAAACCTTACGTTAAAGTATTGCCCAAAATTTTTCAATTGGTCGAACCTGCAGAACATTTGGTGGATTACCATTTCGCGGTACAAATTCGATTTTTTAACTTTTTAGCCAATATTGTGTGTTTTCGCATAATGACAACGTGCCAAGTCTGGCCAGAAGATTGTTTTGTCGTCTGCGTGATTTTTCTCGATAAACAGCTTCAATTTTTTCAACCATTCACAGATATACACATCAGAATTAACCGCGACTGAAGTCCTTGGTAGAAAATACGGAACTGAGATACCTTTCGATGAAATGGCAATCCACATCAACACTTACGGTTTAAATTTCATTTTGGCAGCATATTTGACATCGTGGGGTGTTGCTTCGTAATCGTCAGTGTAGAAGAAATCATTTCCACTAAGAGAACTGTTTTAAAAAATGAAGTGCTTTTCATCATCCATTATGTCGACTTTCCCATGCGTGAGATGCTTAATACAAAGTGCGTGACAACATTTTTATATTTCTGAAGTTGTTTTTCGGCGTACTCCGGTGCCTTTATACGTTTTCGAACTTGCACCTTATTCTTCTTTAAAATTCGATTCACAATAGATTTCGGAATACGGATTTTTCTCGAAAACTTCCATTAGGATTGCCCAGCTCTATCTTTTGAGCTTGAAAGCAGATTCTTCGTTTTTCTACTACTAAGAGTAGCAGGCCGATTGGGTTTTATTTTATTTTCTTGGTCTTTACCATTATGACAATCACGGAATACACGAAAAATAGTGGCACGTGATATTATTCTAATTTTAAACACTTCCAGAATTCGCATTGTGGACATTCGTCCAAACCAAGACACGGCACTGTTTCGTAAATCCACCTTTTACGACATATTGAATACAACTAAGCAAACGCGAACATTGTTGAATCATAGAAGAGGTACCATTACACCTACACTGTAAGCAACTTCGCAATCTGCCAACAGGAAAATTACTTTTCAGTGCACAGCATTTAGTCTCAAAACTTATGAATCACCCCTTACGAAAAACTTTTGTGAATAAATAAAACTAGATATACACAGCTACAATTACTTAGTTTGTTTTAAAAAAAAACTCATTTGCTATAAAAAAATTTTAAGATTCTTTCAAAAAATTTAAAATTCCGAATACTTATGTGAGGCACTGTATTTCATATTTTTTCATACATACTTGTGAATCACAAAGTACGTGATTATTAATTCGAAAAGTTTTGATTTAGCATCTGGTTCGGGTCCAATTTTAAAGTCCGAAAATGCGAAAATAAAGTACATAGTTCAGGATTCAACCGTATGCAGAACTGCGAATGCAAAACAAGCGGAATTTCGATGATGCACAGTGGTGGTGAAACATTACTTTATTTTATAAAACTCGAAAATAAAAGTCATAGTTCAGGATTAAACCGATTGCAGAACTTCGAACCAAGTTTGAATTTCGAATTGAAAGTGTTGCCTTCTGCACAGTGGTGGTGAAACAATTAGTTTATTTTATAAAATGTTCAGGAGTAATATTCTGTAAGGTGATAGTTGTTTGTCGCTTTTTTCATTGTCGTTTTTGAAAACGACACCAAAATAGCTATCACATAAAAGCAAGCGATATACAAGTTGACAATAACCTTACTGAGAGCAAAAGTGAGATAATTGATTACACTGATCAACAGTGGTTTTGTTGCCCCGGATGTCTCTGCGGATTTCTATAATTTCAGGTACCCAGTTTACGAATATATTCATGAAAGTACTAAATTGGCTCTAGCTCTTAAGATATTGATGTATTTATCTATATATGTGGGAGTAAGGGCATTGCGGGAAAAACGGACACATTAGACAACACTGACCTCGCTGAATGGCGTACAACAGAACAAAAGAGGATAAAAACGAAAGAAGGCGGCAGTTGAAGTTAGAAAGTTGATCGTAAGAAGTCGTAGGAAAAGTCGGACATTTTTTTAAAGTTGAAAAGTTGTTAAAGTCGAAAGTAGCTTAGGATTAATCAAAGTTTTCTATTATTAGTTAATTATAATCAATATTTAACGCTTGTCTTAAATAAACTTGAATTTGAACACAAACTCCGGAATTAATTATTCTACATATATATATGAAGCAAAGCCGGGTTAGTTACACTCTGTATAACGCAAGAACCGCACGATTGATTTTAATGATCTTTAATTTTTTGTATTTGTCTTCACCAAACCGAGGCTACAAAAATTTTATTTAAGGTGGCTCTTATACAAAAAAATTTTTAAAATGGCATTTTCAGAAGGACCACGTGATCGACTCACACCGAATTTACACCACGTAGCTTTTATCAAGTGGCTTAAGCTATAAAAGTTTTATTTATTAGAATAAAAATACGCAGTACAATTTTATGTACGAACTCGATAAGGTTTTATTAAGAAGTGAAAATTGAAAATTTTCATTTTAACAAGTTTCACAAAAACATATTGATACAATATAAAACTCAAATATTAAAGTACTTAAATAACAAGTTATTGGAGTATCTCAACACCAGTATTTAAGATAAACCAGACAATTTACGAAATTTACTAAGCTTAATATTTTGTAGTGCTTTGGTAAGCATGTCAGCAACCATATCTTCCGTAGGGCAGTATAAAAACTTTATGATTCCAGATCGATGAATTTCCCTTGCATAGAAGTACTTAACGTCAATGTGTTTGCTTCTTGGATTGATCTTTTCTCCTTCAAGAATTTTTAAACAACTCTGATTGTCTTCAAAAATGTTGATTTTAAAGTTTGTAATTTGAAAGTCATTGAGAAGTTGCTTTAACCATACTGCTTCTTGCGTTGCTTCGGTCAGTGAAACTAACTCTGCTTCAGTAGAAGATAATGATATATTGCTCTGTTTACGACTTGCATAGCTGATGGTGGCAGACTCAAGCATGAAAATATAACCGCTTGTTGATTTTCGATCTTGAGTATCGCCAGCCCAATCTGCATCTGAGTAACCGACTAAATTAAGATTCTCTCTAGTACCGACACAAAACCTTAAGTGTTTTGTTCCCTTTAAATATTTAAATCTCTTTGAACTTCCACCCAATCTCTTTTGGTAGGTTTGCTTACTTTTCGTGACAGTATAGATACAGCCACAGCTATATCCGGCCTAGTATTGCCAGCAAGATATAAGAGACTGCCAAGAGCTTTACGGTATTGATTATTTTCAATAATTTTATCTTCATTTGTCTCAGTTTTCATGTATCCGGGGTCTAGAGAGATTTTGGAAACATGAGCATCATCAAAACCAAATTCTTTGAGCAATTTATTAATATATTCGTGCTGATGAATGTAAAAAATACCTTCTTTATCTCGTTCAATCTCAATCCCCAGATATAACTTTAGATTTCCAAGAACTCTAATTTTGAATTCCGATTTCAAAAAATTTATAAATTTGCTCACCAAATGTTCATTCTTAGTAGCTATAATAATGTCATCTACATATATCAAAACATAAATGCATTGTTCTCCATAATTTTTAATATATAAACAGTTATCAGCGATTACCCTTCTGAATCCGAATTTAAGTAATACTTCATCAATTCGCTGATTCCACATACGAGCTGATTGCTTCAGAGCATAGAGGCTTCGATTGAGCTTGCATACTAGCTGCTCCTTACCACTTTGTGTAAAACCCTCAGGTTGTCTTATATAAATATCTGTATCTAACACACCATTAAGAAATACTGTTTTGACATCTATATGTTGCACCGCCATGTTTTTATATGATGCGATAGCTAATAATGTTCTCAGCGTTGTGTCCTTTACAACCGGTGCAAAGATTTCATCGTAATCTTCTCCATGTCTTTGGAAAAATCCTTTCGCCACCAAACGCGCCTTGTAACGATTTTTACCATTTACAGTTTGTTTGAGCTTAAAAATCCACTTGCAACCAACCACTTTTCGCCCTTTCGGTAATTCTACCAAGTCCCACGTGTTGTTGTCATTTAAAGCCTTCATTTCTTCTTGCATAGCAATCATCCACTTCTTACCATCTGGTCTTAAAACAGCTTCTTTGTAGTAAGTGGTTCCTCCGCTTTTGTAGCCAACATTCCATAGCGTTGAGGAGGTAGTCCTTTCGTTGATCGAGAAGAAATTCGTATCGGTAGATTATCTTCTGAAGAACTAGAAGATTCTTCCTCTGCAGTATCGAAACTTATATTTTGATCATCTTCCGTATTAATAACTACTATGTAGCCAAGATTATCATCCAAAACAGGTTCAGTGTTCTGCATTGAAACAACTACTTCTTTTAAGTGCATTTGTATAGTTCGCTGTTCATTGCATTCAGCCAACTTTTCTTCTAAGAACTCAACGATCCAACAATCGATAAGCTTTCGATTCTTCGCTATATCCAACAAAGCGACATCTTTTAGATATTTCATCCAGCTTCCGACGCTTTGTTTGTTGATATGAGTATAAGCATTTGACCCAAATATGCGTATATGATTCAGCTTTGGCTTAAATCCATACCATAATTCGTAAGGTGTAGCATTACAAACACTCGAAGGTAACCTATTCTGTAAATAGTTTGCCGTAGAAACTGCTTCAGCCCAATACTTTAACTCCATGTTTGCATCAAAAAGCATACATCTTGCCATTTCCATAAGGCTCCGATTTTTACGATCTGCGACGCCATTCTGCTCCGGTGTATAAGGTGCTGTTAGTTGACGCTCAATACCCTTATTCGCAAGAAAATTTATCATCTGTTTGCTGTTGAATTCACCACCTCTATCCGTTCTTAAAATCTTTAATGTTTTTCCAAATTTATTTTCCGTCATTGTAGCAAACTCTTTAATTTTTGAGAAAGCATCACATTTATTCTTTAGAAAATAAACAGTGCAATATCGGCTACAGTCATCTATTAATGTCAGGATGTATTTATTTCCGCTTGGAGTTACATACATAAATCGCTATGTATCAGGTCCAGAACATTCACAGTTCTATTGTCTGACGCTTTAGGAAACGGTTTTCTGGTCATCTTTCCCTTTAGACAGACTTCGCATGCAGGTTTACAATTACATTTGCAAATTTGTACTTCATCGAAAACTTGCTTATCGACCCCAAACTTAATAGCTGCAATATCTCGGTGACCAAAACGTCTATGCCAAATATGAACACAATCTGACTTTGTGGAGCTTACTTTACAAGCTACTTGATCCTCGTCAAGTATAAACAAATGATTCTTCAATGTTGCAGTTGCATGAAGAACGTTATTGGACGATATCTTGCATTTGTTGCCTTTAAACAAAACATCAAAACCGCCATCTGTAAGCTTACGCACTGATAACAGGTTCCCATCAAACTCCGATACATAAAGAGCATTACAAATGGTAATTTCTTGATTTCTGCACGTAACCACACCATCCCCTGTACCAGCAGATTTTAGTTCTGATCCATCTGCCAAGAAAATACTTTCTTTTAAAGTTCGGCCTATCTGGATAAAGAATTCTTCGTCACTGCACGTTGCCGTTGAATCAATAAACCACTGGTTTTTCATGTGTTTTGTTGATGCACCAAAACAAAAATTACCATATTTTGTGACGACATTTGCACGATTATCCTGGTGTTTCTTCTTGTTGGGACAGTTTCGCTTAATGTGCCCAAGCTTACCACACGCAAAACATTTAGGATTGTAGACAAATTTCTTGTTTTCGGTCTTAAGTGCAACCTCCTTGTCAATATTGGCTCCATCTTGTCTTTTACCCTCTTGAATCAATTTCCCCTTCACTAAATCCAGTGTTAGATCAGCTTCAAGACGAACTTCAAGTGCTGAAACCAGCATGTTGTATCTCTCTGGTAAACTTGCCAATAAAAATGCTACCACTTTATGCTCCTGGAACGTTTCATCTAAATCTGCCAATCGATCAACAATGACCAACATACTAGCAATGTGGTCCTCCATAGCTTGACCTTCTTGCATTCGAGTTGTTGATAGCTTACGAAGAAGACTCACTCTATTCGATAAATTTGACTTCTCATGTTGCTTTTGAAGTGTACATCAGTAATCCCGCGCTGTCTTCAACCGCCTTATATGTATCTTTTGTGACTCCTCAAGGGAAAGACCAATAACTGCGCGCGCTTTTCCATCCCGGACTAACCATTTCGAATTTGCTTCCGTAGGAGCTTCATCTGTTACCAAAATCCATAGCTCACGCTCCAACAGCAATAGCTCCATGTTGAATTTCCAAGTATGACAGTTGCTGCTGCTATGCTTAGGAAAATGCAGTTTTAGATCCATATTGCAAAATCCACGAATTATCCAAGAAAATAGCGTTATACTGATTTAATAAAATTATTTTACTTTTGCGCAGGGTTGCCATCTCCAATTTTGGAAAAAGAGGACAGCGAGTGCTAAAAAAGAGGACAAAAAGAGGACAACAACCAATAAAAAAGAGGACGAAAAGAGGACTGATTTTTCCGTATATAAACGTAATAAAACAATAGCGCAAAGCTTGTTTATAAAACAAAAAAAAGTAAAAAATGTTCTTTATTGATTAAAAACTGGAAGATTAATTCATTAAAACAATAACGGAATTGATTTACAGTTGACTAGAAAATTTAGTAATTATCAATTATCCGTCTCTTACTTACTTACTTACTCTTATTTTTTAAAAATAAGTATTCAATAAATAATTATTGTTTGAATTATTTTAGTTTTATATAGAAAACTATGGTATACATTAAAGTCAAATAAATGAAATTACTTTCTAAGTAGTATTTGAGCATTTACAAAAATTACTCAGTGACATTATATTTATCTACGGAACCAATGTCATCAAGTACTTTTTGATCACATGTTAACAAATATTTATAAAATTCTTGACATTCCATTCCAAAATTATATTTAGTTTTAATTATATGAGACAGTGTACATGGATCTAATTTGTTTCTTTCTTTCTTTCTGTCCTCCATTGTGCTTTTATAAGCGAAAAAATGCGTTCAACATTTGCATTGTGTCCTGGAAGACAGAAAAAAAACTGAACAATTTTTTTAATTTCGCATATATTTTAATTTTTTTTTCGCACCAAAATTTGTTCCAATTATCTTCACATTCCGATTTTATATTTTGCGTATATGTTTTTAAGCAAAGAAGCTCGTTGAACAGCTTTTCTTCATCAACGAAAATTTCGAATTTTTTTAAAAATTCAATCGAAGGTTGAACATCTGTCCAATTTACTAAGCTGCTACCATTGTAGTTTAACCAATTAAATACATCAAGATCTCTTATTGGTGCAATCCACGATTCCAAATAATTTTGCATTGTTTCATAAAACTTATTTACTTCTTCAGAAAATAGTGGAATCAGGTGCTTCTCTTTTTTTTACTGTTTTGATGATTTCTTTAACTTTTATAGGCACGAAATTTTGAACAATCCTTTCCTTTAAATTGTTAATAATTTCGCTGAAAATTTTATTGACTTCTAAAAGTGATGTATCGGATCGCTCAATTTTTTCTATGTTACTGTGCATTATATACATTGTAGAATGTACTGTGAATAAATATGCTTCACTAAATTCATTTTCAAAAAATTTTTTTAAAACAATTGGTGGCTTATCTAAATTTAAAAAGTAGTCACTGAGTGGTTTATACAATTTCAATAATCGTTCAATGGCAGGATATAAACTTAACCACCTTGTTTTAGAATGATATAATAATTTAGTATATTCAACGTCCGATTGTTGACAAAAATCTTTTAAAGTCTCTGTTCTAACTGTATAAATGGAAAAGTGATTATAAACTTTTAGAACAATCGATTCTATATCGCAAGATAAAACATCACAGCCTTTATGAACCGTGTTGTTTATAATATGAGCTGGACATCCAATCCCAATTACACAGGCCGACAAAATTTGATCAAAATACATACCCAGAAACCGGACTATATAGCGTCAGTTATTGTGTCTGAGGTTTCTTCCTTAATTGAAACAATATTTAAAATTTTTGTATTGATGCCATTATCCTTTTCATCGAAATACTGAATAAGTATTGGCAGTAACTTTGTAGCTCCGTAATTACTAGTATCGCATGAAATACTTACAAAAGGAATATTTTGAAGAAATTGCGATAGTCTTGAGGTTGAAAGTGGTGACAATACATTTTTCACTCTTGCTGTAGCTTTAGTTCTATTACATGTTGCATTTACAGCACGAGTGGAATCTTTGTATAAAAGCCTATTTAAATCCATAGTGCAATCAAGTGATAAAAATGACATGTTGTGAACAATGGTGTGATAAGCCAAGCATCCTTCAACTGCTCGAATGTCGTTCTTTGTAGAAATTTTGCTGAAAACGCTGTCTATTTTTGAAGTTGACGCCTGAAATCGTTCGCTTTTCTTATGCTTCTGTGAAACTATGTGTGCAGCAATATCAAGCGATCCTTTATTGGATATCGAAAATGTGGATGAGCAGATCATACAAATCACTTCGTAGTCCAACTTTCCCTTCTTGATGTACGGATATTTCTTTTTAATCTCGTCGTTATACGTGCACTTTCGTTTAGGCATTATTCACTTCTGAAAAACTCTAGTTATATGTATGTTACAAAAAAATAAACTGTTTTTATTGAATTTATTACCGAAAAAAGATTCCCTGCTTATTAAATTCCTGTATAACAAATTAAACAAACTAAGTCAAATGCTGTACGAGAATTAGGAATCAGCTGACAGATGTAGTAATGACACCTGTAATCAATTATCGATTTATTTTAACATTGAGGCCCGTTTACACATACAAAAACGCCGTGTATTTTGTCATTCGAAAATTGTTCCAAGTACTCACAGTGCTAGATTAAAAAATATGCACTTTAAGGGAAAATATAAGGATATTAGGGGAAAAGAGAGGACTTTTCCCGGACATTAAATTTACACCGGACACGAACAAAAAAAGATCCCGGACGCCCCTAAAACACTAAAAAAAGAGGACGGTCCGGGAAAAAAGAGGACGGATGGCAACGCTACTTTTGCGTAAGGCCCATAACCTATAAGAATAAAAATACGCAGTACAATTTTATGTACGAACTCGATAAGGTTTTATTAAGAAGTGAAAATTGAAAATTTTCATTTTAACAAGTTTCACAAAAACATATTGATACAATATAAAACTAAAATATTAAAGTACTGAAATAACAAGTTATTGGAGTATCTCAACATTATTTGGGGTGCATATTTAGGGTGGTTCTCATACAAAAATATTTTAAAAATAACATTTCCACAAAGACCACGTAATCGATTCACATGAAATTTACACCGCGTGCCTTTTATGATATATCTGTTTCGTCAAATTAGCTTTACTTAAGCACTTGGCTACTTCCTTTAAAATTCGAAGACGGGTTTCAAAATCAGGAGATATTATGAGCAGGTCGTCTAGATACGTGAAGACATGCGATCTTAAACGTTGCGGTATAAACTTAACCACCAACCGGCAGAGTCACTGTGCCGCATTACATAACCCTAAGGGCATGACAGCAAATTGGTACAGCGGTCTGCCGGGTACTTTAAACGCCATATAAGGTTTACTTTCATCCTCTAAACATATTTGCCAAAACGCGAACTTAAGGTCGACACTACTAATGTAGTCAATTCAGCTAAGTATTCCTTCAATGTTTTGAAGCGGGTATGCGTCTTTGATCGTCCTTCCATTCAATTGGCGAGCGTCTAGGCTTTCTTACGATGGTGACCCTGTTATTCCACGGACTTTCACTTTCTTCTATAACACAAAGTGATAACATTTTGTCCAACACTGCATAAACCAGTTCTTGGATTGCAGGTGACATTGGATAATGTCTATCTTTCACAGGAGTCGCCCCATTCGTCAACAGTATGGTATGTTTTTTCAAATTTGTTTTACCAAGACCGTGTGTTTCGTAAGTACGAAATTGTTTACAACTTCGCGTAAACGCTGCTGCTGATCTGAACTTTGATCTTTTCTATATTAATTTCCTCTACTCCTATTACATCGGTGGCAAGTTTGAATGCACGCCAGAAATCTATGCCGAAATACGCGTGCTGGTCCAATTCAGGACATATGTAAAAAGTAACGTTTTTGATTTCATTATTGTACTTGACAGGTGATTTGATTTTTCCCCGGATTGTGTGCCTTTGACCACCTGCAGTCCTCACAGTCGAGTAGTAATGTTGGATGCCGATACCGTGTACCGTGAATCGCTTCAGCAACTTGTCTCCGAACATGTTTTCTTCTAGTAAAATTTTCTCGCGCCTTTTTCACCCTTTTTGTGACGACTTGCATTCCATTTAATGGACCAGTATTAAAGATACGTTCACGGGCTCTGCAGTATTGCTCCATTCTGTCTTCAATCGTTATTATTTCATGCAGGTTCTTATGACACCCATCCCTCGATTTTCGCGGTACTTCTTTTGCGCGGTTTTAAAAAGACGCGGTTTCTAAATTTTATTTGTCTAAATTTTTTTTTCAGCTAAAAACACGTATAAGACATTTTTTTCAGTTAAAAACACGTGGACATAAATAATATGACGAAGTTTCGTATATATGTAGTAAACATCATGGTGTAAAGACAAAGGTGGAGTCATGGTGTAATGACAAATGTGGAGTAATTATGACACTTCTCTCATCATTTTCTGGATATTGGCCAGTAATGGACTCACATTGACATTTATCATCAATTCGACTTTATTGTGTTTCGTTTATTTTTGACATATAGTTGTTTTTCATTATTGGTTCCGTTTAACAACTCCTACATTTTTGAAGCGTTTGAAGCAACTTTTTACTAAGTGGTATTTGTGTTAGGTTTTTCAGAATTCTATTTCGAATAAATAATTATGCTAAATCGTGCATCCGGTTTCAATCTGACACTTATAAGTCTTTTCTAATATTGAATAACAACAAAAGCTACCAAATTTGTCACAATTAAAGTATTTTGCGCAACATTAGCAACTTATCGTTCAGAAAGTTTTCTAGAACTTTATGCTTAAGCTCTGCAATTTGTCAAAGCGCTTAACTTTTTTGAAGGGGCAATTGAAATGTTGTAATGTCAAAGTTAAAGCAAGTAAGCGAATACTCTCACGCTCTTAAAATGGCTTCAACACTTATGGCTCTCCTTAATTACTTCACCTTTGTTATTACACCATGGTCAACATAATATTTTTTGAAATATTTTGGTTTTACTTTCATATTACTTTTTTATTTAATTTTCTTACTTTTTATAATTAATACTTTGGATATGTGATTGAATTTAAAAAATAAAAATTAATTCCATAAAATCTAATTATTTTATTTTATTATTATTTTTTATATAATCTCCAATTTTTCATTAGGTAGGTACGTACATATGTACATTATGGGTTCAGTTTACGCGGATTTTTTTACCAATTATGCTATTTTCTTTGAGTTCTATTGCTCGATTTACGCGGTTTTTAAATTCTGAAAACCAATCCACTCAATTTGTATGGACTTCTTGTCTCGATTTACGCGGTTTTGAATTACGCGGAAATCAAAAATTCTTCTCAAAATACAAACTTTTTTATTTTTAACTGGCTCAATTGCATTAAAGTTTTCATCCTTATTTGGGTTCTCTAATTTTCCGCGGGAGTCTGACAGGATCGTGATACTCCCACTGACATCACGCTCCTCTGCACGTTTCCCAAGGGGCAGGTTGAACACTTGGGTGTCATGACATTTCGAAGGCCACATTTATAGCAAAATATTGCCCTTTGCAAGGATGTACAGTAGACCGTACCTAAAAAAAAAAAATTCTCGGTACACCAGCAAATCCGAAGCATTTTTGCAAGGTAATTTCGAAAAAAAAATTTATTTGTTTTTGGATGAAAATAGAGGTCGCGCATTTGAGAAAAACATCATATCATCGGCATTTACAGTCCGACCTTAAAGTATGATATATCAATTTTTTAGTCTTAAGTAGACCAACTTTTTGATCCAATGATCCTTGAAATCAAGTGCCCCGTTTTTGAACTTACCCACCATATCTCAGTTTCTACCATCCTAATGTACCACCCTAATGTCAGAAAATTAAAGCTTGAAAAAGATCATTAAATTTTTCCAACTGAAGTATTTCGATTACTCCATTAGAACTATTTTTAAAAATGTTTTTAAAATTTTTTACCGAACGTAGGGGTCCCCTTATTAAATTTTTTGTCATATCTTCGGTATTTAGAATCGGATCTTAAACATGATGTTTTTGTCTCCAGAAGACCAATTTTTTTTTGTTCCAAAGGTCATTGACTTTAAGAACACACCAGATCTACAGCAAGAATTAAAAAAATTAAATAAAGTGTATTGGAGCCGTTGCCCAGCATCTCGAAAAAGCTCACCGTACGGTACAATTTCATTCGCTCTTCTTATCATTTAAACAAAACATGTAGGGAGAAAACTTATTTATGTATGTTAAAACTTTAATTTATTAATCAAGTTACTTTTCTCTAAGCTCTACTGTTGTCTTTCTATCTAGTTTTACAGTGGCATCGGAAATCGTTATAAAAAGCATAGAATTTTAATCGACCATATTTCGACGTGATTCAAGTTGGCTGTATTTCTGGCGGCTCTCGAGCTAAGATGAAATATGGCCCATACATGGCCATTGCAGATTCATGTACTACTTGAACAAAACGCTCTGTGTTTTGAGAAAGGAATGGATAAACTGTGAAAACAATTAAGTTTAGCAAAGATAGCTATGAAATAAAGTTATTTTCTTGCACTAACCTGGTTAAGGGCCGTTCAAGTATTACGTAACGCAATTTTTGAAGATATTTGACCCCCCCCCTCCTCTCCATAAACGTTACGGTATCACCCAAGTGATCATGTTTACTTAAAAGTCACAATTATGTTGCGCAATGTACCGGAAAGTCATTTTAGCGACTTATGTTATGTTTTAGTCGCATTAATAAATATAACAAGAGATTTTTAACTCGCAGCGTAACGCGTTGTTCGAACCCCCCTAAGTGCGTTACGTAATACTTGAACGGCTCCTAATTTGATTATTTCTTTTGAATATTGTAATGCTTCCAGCTGGTCTTGCGTGGAGAACTGCAAGCATGGCGGCTCAGTCACTTCGAATTTGAGCCAATTGATCATATTGAAATATGAGTCATTCTCAAAATTTATAAAATGATCTACTTGTGGACCAAACATTTGACGAATGCATCCTGTTGCTTCTATGTGGGCGGCTAAAATCTTTTCATAGCCATCTGATTGTACTTGCGGATTTGGGCAGGCCCGGATTTACCATACAGGCGGTAAATATTGGCGGAAACTTTGAAAAATATTTTTTATTGGTGGGAATTGAATTTCCCGCCTATTTCGTTGCCACGCCTACCCATATTATAAGGGAAAATGTTATTATAACTGAACATTCGTGATTGGCTAGTGAAAAACTACTTGAGATCAAAACTGGTTGAAGAACGATTGAACGCACTTGTTTGTTAACAATATAGTCAGCTTTGCTCATATCTTCAGATTGTGAACACATTATCAATGACTCTGTCATCCGAAAATCAAAACGTAAAAATTTAAACCAATAAGCAATAATTTTTCCACAAAAACCAATTGCATACATAATGGTAATTGTTGAATAACATAGGTAATTTTCTTACATATGATACTTCATGATTATAAGGCTACTGACTGTAATAAAATAAAACATTTGCTAAAAATTTGAAAAGTGCATTTTATTGATTGAAAAGCTTTTTGTACCAAACTTATTCCACCATTGAAGAAGTTTTGAGGGGGGAGGAGGGGAGGCGTTAATTTTAGCAACTGCCTTGGGTTTAGTGAAATAAAATATAGACGCATTTCCAACTGATACATATGTGTGGTGACTTAACATTTTGTTTTATTTGTAAGAAAATTAAAAATTCATTATTAAAAAAATCTTCAAAATATAAACTACGAAAATTTATTAATCAAAACTAAAAAGTTTTATTTGATTGAACCTGATACCAAATATGTATGTATCTGACAGGTAAAATGAACACCAATAATAATATAAATTAAGCGAGTAATAACCGTATTATTCCAACTATCATTCGATTAGAAATCATTTTAGCACTACTATTTATAAATACCGAAGATATGACGAAAAATTTAATAAGGCGACCCCTACGTTCGGTAAAAAACTTTAAAAACGTTTTTAAAAATAGTTCTAATGGAGTAATCGAAATACTTTAGTTGGGAAAATTTAATGATTTTTTTAAGCTTTAATTTTCTGACATTAGGGTGGCACATTAGGATGGTAGAAACTGAGATATGGTGGGTAAGTTCGAAAACGGGGCACTTGATGTCAAGGATCATTCGATCAAAAAGTTGGTCTACTCAAGACAAAAACATTGATATATCATACTTTAAAATCGGACTGTAAATGACGAAGATGTGATGTTTTTCTCAAATGCGCGACCTCTATTTACATCCAAAAAAAAAAAAATTTTCGAAATTACCTTGCAAAAATGCTTCGGATTTGCCGGTGTACGGTGAACTTTTTTTTTTGCCTGTAAGGTGGTACGGTCTATTGTACAGTCCATGTACACATGGCCAGTTTGTCGACACTTCCAACATATCAAGGCTCTTTTTTCATGCTTTTTTCATCTTTCGGCTGATTATGTTGTTGATGCTGTAGCTGTAATTGGTGGCTTTACTGTTGAAACCTTGGCTGTTGATGTTGCTGTTTTTGCGAATATTATTGTTTTTGTTGTTGATTGAATCGGATCGATGGCTGAACTTCATCTACACATCGATCATCATACTCCCAGCAATTATGTTCCTCATCGCTGTTTATAGCTGCAAATTCATTTATATCATGTTGGTTTTGTTGGTATATTTTTTTCTAAGAACACTGAAAAGTAAGTATTAGTAAGTATAATATTTAAAAATAAATATAAGTAAGTATGTATTGTTAGAAAAAAATTTTCTTACAGGGTACGCAAAATATCACTCACGAATGCTCATTCCTTACTTTTGCTCACTCATGCGAATTCGATTTTGTGCTTTCTCGTGAGCTAGAGTAGTTATTGTATGTACATATTTGTCAAAGTGTCATTCACTTCAATTGAAAAAATCAAGTGAAAACTCACACTGCTTACCTCATTTGATGAAAATTACTCTTTGCATCTTTGCAAATGCAAAATTAGCTGCTTTTACAAAAACAAAACGCATTGATATGCATTTGCAATATGGTATGTTCACAAAAATCTTCTCTTGCAAAAACGCATTTGCAACGATGCAACAAGATCGTGAATTACCCTAATATATTTGTAAAACCTTTCCAATATATTTTTTTCAAACAATTAAATTAACAAAAAGTAAGCATAAATAAGTATAATTCTTAAAAGTAAGTATACTTATAAGTAATGAGTTTTAGCACTTTGAGAACGAAATTTCTTTAGAAATTGTATTTGTTAACAATAAATATGTACAAACAAAATGTTGAAAACATGTTCAGAAATTTAAAGAATTAACGTTCGCTCGGTGTACTATCAATCGACATTTTGTTGGATGAGGCAGCCTTAGCGTCAGCAGTTCCACCGACAGCAGCCTCGGTGTGCTGTTGCTCTTTTTCTTGCCTTGAAATTTGTCGCAATAGCTGTGGCTGCGTTTTCAAAAAATGGTAAAAATCGACGCATTTGAACTGCACATTTATTTTGACAAGCAAGATCGATTTTAGAGTATTCGCTTCAAGCCGAGAGGACTCGGTTTTCCAGATGTTTTTGGCGGATGAAAAGACGCGCTCCACTGGTGCACTCGTTCCTGGTAGGCACAGAACGAATTCGACGATACGAGAAAATTCCAAATACGGCACTTGTGAAGCTTCCATGTGCTTAAAGATTTCAACCCAGCGTTCTTCAGATCAGGCCCATACCTATCATAGGGGCTTAGCCCCCTAGCGCTTCATTAGCCCCCCAAGCGCTTCATTTGCCCCCCCTAGCGCCTTATTTGCCCCTAGCGTTTCATTTGCTCTTCACGCGCTTTTTAGGAAAACTTCAAAAGCAAAAGCAATTAGAAAATTATATTTATAGTTTATACTACTTAGGTTTAAAGTTTATTTTTTTTTCAAACAATAACAATTTAAAATAGGTGTACTCTGCGATCTTTCAGGGCATGGAATCTTTTTAAAACGGTCCTTTCCAGGGTCCGGAGGTACTCCAAGTGATGTTCAAAATCCATTTTCGACCTTTCCCCTTCGATTGGAGCAAAAAAAAAATTTTCCGAAAATGGGTTAAAAATGGTCCTTTCCAGGGTCTGGAGGTACTCCAAGTGATGTTCAAAATCCATTTTCGACCTTTCCCCTTCGATTGGAGCAAAAAAAAAAATTCTCGAAAATGGGTCAAAAACGGTCGTTTCCAGGGTCCGGAAGTACTCCAAGTGATTTTCAAAATCCATTTTCGACCTTTCCCCTTCGATTGAAAGAAAAAAAAAATTTTCCGAAAATGGGTCAAATTCCCCTATCGATTGAAGCAACAAAAATTTCCAAAAATGGGTCGAGGAGGGTCCTTCCAGAGTCCGGAGCCACCCCAAGTGATGTCCAAAGTCCATTTCGACCTTTCCCCATATTTTAAAAAAACACACAAATTTTTTTTTTACAATCGCGTTTCATGAATAGCTCACGCAACACTCATATATTCATACGAAAGCAAACGAAATGAAACGGCATTCACTAGAAGTGAATGTGAATCACACTCGCATTCACAGACTTCATGAATGCCAAAATGATGAGTGGCTCACTGCAGTTCTCTGGTGTGAATCGATTAACCGGTCTCCGTGAAAATGCTATTTTAAAAAAAATTTGTATGAGAGCCACCCTAAATATGCACTCTAAATAAAAGCTTTGTAGCTTAAGCTATGCCCCTTAATTTAGAAGCTACGTGGTGTAAGTTCCATGTGAATCGATCAAGTGGTCTTTAATGTTAAAATAATAAAAACATTTGTATTTAAAAAAAATTAGGGTTACGATAGCGAACGCGACATACATACTTCAAAAATCAAAATAAAATGTTTAGCATGATTACTATATGCAGTAACTTTTTTTTTGAGTTGGGGTCACTAAATTTGATTTGAACTAAAATTTGCAGACACCTGCTTTGAACGATAACTGATAACAAATGATGATTCAGGTACAAGAACGCGACATTAGAATAGCAACGAAATCAAAATAAAATTTACCGTTAATCGACATTTGTTTGGTATTTTTTAAGTTTTTGGGTATTTATTTATTGTTGATAGAATGATTTCATAAAATGAGTGCAACCATAACATAAATATTTAAACAAAAAATTCTAAAGAGAAAATGCAATTAAAAGTTAAAAAAAAGCAAAAATCATATTTTCAGTTTTCAAACCAATTTTCTCATAATAACAACTGAGATAAGCTGTAAATACATTATATTATAAAAATTAAGATATTCTCTCATTATAATATTAGAAAAAATCAGTTGTCAATTAACATTTGAATTTGCAGTCCCGGTAGACCATTCTGTGGAAATGTCCATATGTAAAAAACAAAACAAATTAGAAAACCATTAATCCAAAATATTTACAATCATTTATTGTTATTTTTTATTTTTATTTAAAACATTAAAAAGTGGTGAAATAATTGGACCTGGTTCCAAATTCATTAGGTTATCAGACTTGGAAATAAAAGCTGACTCATATGCATCTAATTTGTAAGGATTTTTTTAGCAACGAAACATTTGCATCAAATGAAATAATTTTATGTGGGTTTACCTATATTGTTTTCGTTTTAAACATGTAACGCTATCGCCTTATCAATTTCTTTCTTACGCACCGAACGCAAGCCTTCGTCAAATCTCATCTTGACCGCTCGTCGTGTTTGCCGATATATTTTGTTCTTGTGACTTGAGTAACGGCAAGAGTTAAACGAGTCGATGCGTTGAAGAAAAAATTACAGGAACAAAATACTCTTTCGCGCTGTATTTCTCATAGCAAACTGCTGAAGCACTCTTTGAGAAATAACTTTTTTAATGTATGATTAAAAGCATTAAAAAAATAGTAAAAATACCGTTTTTGAGATATAGCACGTTTTGTGATGTTTCACCAGGAAAATGGAAAATTTCGGAAAATCTGACAAAACCATTGGAAAGCTGAGTAAAAAATACATCGAAATGATGTGTCGGGAAATTTTTTTAGGTACATTTATGTACCACCAGCACGAGTTGAAAACAACAGAGTTTAGCATTCGCGCGCTGCGCTAGGACATTTGACGTATTTCTCCCCATATCTGTTTTGTTTCCAGCATACATAAAAAGATTGAGGTTGTATAGATAGTCGGTAAAAGCATGCTCTGGAAAGTAGAGTTTCATTACAAATACTAGAGATCTTTACATTCTAGTGGACGAAAAAACGCAAAGGCCCTGAATATTTCGACCGTCATCATTTATTTTCAGGTTTTTTTTAATAGTGATTTTAAGAATTTACGGGCCCCTTCGAAGAACTGCGGGCCCGGGGGAATCCACCCGTTACCTTCTCCCCCCCTGTCGACGGGCCTGGGCACAAATATCACTACGAAATAATTAGAAATAACATTTATAAAATTAATCTGATTTAAATAACCGCTGCTGTACACTTGTTTCGTAATTGGTTTAATCCCTAAATTTTCGGTCTTTTTAATTGGACTCAAACCAGTAGCCAGGTTCATCACTTTTCGAATATATATTTTACGTGATTTGCTTCGAATTTTATAATACGTTTCGATTTAATTTTGATGCACGAATAGAATCACATAGGTGAATGAATATAATAAATAAGTGGAAATGGATTATGGCTTACGTACATTTATTACTGCAGTGCCTCGACCACCTTCTATCACGATGATGTCTCGTCTTTTTTTTTCAGCTACACTAGTACAGTACAACTTCGACAATCCGGACACACATAGTTTTAGGCTCGTTCGGATTATCGAGTTGTCCGGACTATGGTAGTGAAAATTTTTGAAATAATCTAAGTGAATTTAAACATGAATTGACTCTTTTGTTGCAGATATATTTATTCAAAAACAAAAATAGTATTAAATAGAATCCATATATCGGTCATTCTTTGAATAATTGCACACTTGGTATTTTTTTACCTTTTTGAGCATTTTTTGAAACGAAATATCTCAAAAACTATAAGAGATAGGATGAAACTTTTTAATCATTTTTGTTAAGAAATACATACTATACATTTAAAAATAAATTAAAAAGATGTTTTTTTTTTTTTACTTCATTTCTTTTTATTGAATCTTCTCTTTAGAGACTAACAATAAGCTTTAAAATCTTATACTAAGTAACATTATTATAGATTAATATTATGTATAATTAATATATGATTTGATAATGAACTCGTCTCCAGAAACAAAAAGTTAGCAGGGACTTATACTTTTTGTATAGTGGTGGTAGCCGAGACGAACTAGGTCTCTTGTTGCTGCACTCTCCAATTCATCGGACAGCGGCTGAGACGAACTAGGTCTCGTTCACGCGTCCTCATCGGCAGAGGAGCTGGCTGCGATGACCACGTTGGGGGTACTAAGTGCTTCCAAGGCATTCTTGGGGTGGTAGCCGAGACGAACTAGGTCTCTTATTGCTGCACTCTCCAATTCATCGGTATGCACAACTTTCATAGAAGGACCATCCTTTCTTTTCAGTCTGGAGTGATTCTCTATGTTTATTAAATTACGAGCCAATGGGTTAGGATGATGCATCAACTTTAAGGCGTAATTTTGTCTATTTTTATTTATTTCATCGTTTACCAATGGGATGCATAGATCTCGGTGAATATTTTCATTCCTTATGTACCATGGTACACCTGTAATTATTCTTAATATTTTGGACTGAGCCCTTTGTATTAGTTCTATGTTTGAAGAGCTGGCGTTACCCCAAAGTTGGACACCATATAACCAAATTGGCTTAAAAATTGTTTTGTATAAAAGGATTTTATATTCAAGCTTCAAAGGGGAAGCAGGTTTTTAACTTTAACTGAGTTATTTTGGCTTCAATATGCCTACGCCATGTTAGTCGCCAATCTAATTGAATACCTAGATATGTTACAATTTCACTTTGTGGGACTGAAGTATTATTTAGATCAATTGGAGGGCATTCACCACGCCTAAGGGTAAAAGTGACTTGCTTACATTTTTGCTCATTTATTTTTATGCGCCACATCGACAACCATTCTTCTATTGATTTTAAATTAAGCTGGAGCTTTCGAGAAGCTTCTAATGGGCAACGGTTACAACTTAAAACTGCAGGATCATCTGCGAATGTTGAGATGGTCGTGTTAGCATTAATTGGTAAGTCTGAAGTATACAATACATGTAGAAACGGTCCTAGTACGCTACCTTGAGGGACACCTGCTCTTATATTGAAGTGAGTTGAAATAAAATCTCTGTGTTTTATTTTAAAGAGCCTGCTTTCGAGGTAAGAAGTAAATGTTTTGTGAACATTGAGAGGCAATAAGTGTTTAATTTTATTGATAAGGCCTTCGTGCCATACTTTATCGAACGCATGTGCGACATCGAGAAATATTGCTGTGCAGTATTCACTGCGCTCATAAGCCTTTCTTATTTCATTTGTGATCCTATTAACCTGTTCGACTGCGCCGTGTTGTTTTCGGAAGCCGAATTGGTGAGGCGGAAATAAATTGTTATCGGTAACATAAGGAATTAATTTTGCTAGAATTAATTTCTCAAATAATTTTGACAAGCAAGGTTAAAGACTTATGGGTCTGTACGATGATGGTAATGTACATTCTTTCCCAAGTTTTGGTATCATGGTTATCAAAGAGTTTTTTCATTCTTTTGGGTAATATCCGTAATGAATTATAGCATTAAAAAGTCGGGTCAAAAAGATAATGCCTGAATAAGGCAATTCCTTAATTATTTTGGGAGTGATGTTATCATACCCTGGGGCTTTTTTAGGACACATTTCTTTGATTGAACTGATTAAGTTACTGCTGTGGAAACTCATTTGGATAGTATCGTCATTTATTGGCAGTAGGGGAGGCATGAAACCTTGAATGTTCGTATTTGGTTGAAAAACTGTACTTAAGTGATTTGCAAAAGCCTCAGCTTTTTCATCATCACTTCGAGCCCAATTTCCGTGGGAGTCTCTAATCGGCGATTCATTTTCAGTGGGGGCTCTTAATTTTTTGCTGGCTTTCCACAAGAATTTTTTCCCATTAGCATTGGGAGCTAGTTTCGAGACATACGTTTGCTGCTCCAAATCTTCTTCGTTTTTTAACGCAGACCTAAGTTTATGTGTAGCAATTTTTAGGATTGCTTTAGAAGCTGGGGATCTATGGACCTGCCACTCTCGCCTTAACCTACGCTTTTCGGCTACGAGGATTTCGATTTCACTGTTAGTAAGGAAACGGGTTTTTGTGTTTTTCACAGTCTGATCAGAAGTTGAGTGCTCTGCTGTTAAATACAGTATTGAGTTAAAAACAGCAACAGCATCGTCAATATGCTCGTTGTGTTCTATCGAATAGTTTGAGTGGATATGTGAGCTTATGTATTTTTTGTACTTAAGCCAATTGGTCTTATGTGATGTTAGTCTCATAGGGGGCTTAAGATCAGCTGATTTTTCTAGAAGGCAAAAAATTATTGGAGAATGATCAGAAGAGAGCTCATACTTTGTCTCGGTTGTTAATAAGGATCTATCGATACCTCTTGTGATAGCGAAATCAATGAGGTCTGGGATTTTCCTTCGATCGGCTGGTCAATATGTTGGTTGACCAGGTGAAGCATAGTCGAACGTGGTGCGATGGCTCATTAACATGTTATATAACTGTTTGCCTTTGGGGTTTATAACACGAGATCCCCAGTATGTATGTTTGGAGTTATAGTCTCCAGCAGCTAAGAATCTAATTCCCAAGGAATCGAAAAATTCTTTGAATTTTTTCTCACTGATCGCGAATCGAGGTGGGCAATAGAATGCCGAAACAGTAAGTTTTTTGGAATGGTTTTGTAGGCAAATAGAGGTAGCCTGGAGATAATTTTCTGAAAAGGGTTCTAAGCAGTAGTGTTTAAGGTGATTTCGAATTAAAATTCCTGTGCCCCCGTGAGCTTTACCATCAGGATGATTGCTTTTGTAAAATTTATATCCTGGAATACGAAAATTTTGCTTGTCTGTCAGATGAGTCTCTGAAATAAGCATTAAGTCAATTTTTCCTTGAGTTAAATAATGAAAAATTTCATTTTTATTTTGGATTATACCGTTTGCATTCAAAACACAAATTTTTAGTTTATTTATTTTTGCACAATCAAAATTTGAAGTAATTGGTTTTGCGTTTTAACTAGGTCTTGTACAGTTGATTGCATTGAAATCATAAATTGATTCAAGGTTTGAGTTAAGCTTGTGATTTGTTTTTCCAAGCAACTTTGATGAGAATTTGTTGCTCCTGATTTGAGCGCACTTGCATATGAAATAGTTGGATTTACTGGATATGCTTTGCTTTGTTGCTGGACAAAGTTATGGGTTGCAAATATATTTTGATTTGGGTTTCGGTTTACTTGCCTTTTTTCAGAGATCTTAGCTTTGAGCTCTTTATAAATGGGACAACCCCTGTAGTTAGCAGTGTGATTCCCTTGACAGTTAGCGCACTTTTTTAAATTAACATCTTTTAAGAAAGTTGATTTTAGCGACTGATTATTTTATAATTAAACATTATTTAATCGAACTTACAGTCATTAAGCAAAGACCAATATTGTAAATTTTTACTTATTGATCAATGCTATTTTTCAACAAACATGACAATGATAACAAATGGAACAATTTTAACCTGGTAATTGGTGACATGTTTCGGCTACTACCAATAGCCTCATCAGACCAGTTTGGTTAATTCTGTACATGGACTCGAACCCCTGACCGTTCATGCATTGCAATTGCATATTTTGCGACGGCCGCTCTAACACTTGAGCTACTGAGGGACTTGTCATGAGGTGTACAGAGTGCGCACATTCCATTTGTCATCTTTTGTCACTTTCTCGCTTGCTGCCATAGCCGTTAGACCGTCGGCCTAAAGTCATGCTATGATTTATTTTTCGAAATTGTGGTGTTGCCAGCCACATATTTTTGAAATTCGGCGTGCTCTCCATATGGTTTAAGAAAGTTGATTTTAGCGACTGATTATTTTATAATTAAACATTATTTAATCGAACTTACAGTCATTAAGCAAAGACCAATATTGTAAATTTTTACTTATTGATCAATGCTATTTTTCAACAAACATGACAAAGATAACAAATGGAACAATTTTAACCTGGTAATTGGTGACATGTTTCGGCTACTCAAGTGTTAGAGCGGCCGTCGCAAAATATGCAATTGCAATGCATGAACGGTCAGGGGTTCGAGTCCATGTACAGAATTAACCAAACTGGTCTGATGAGGCTATTGGTAGTAGCCGAAACATGTCACCAATTACCAGGTTAAAATTGTTCCATTTGTTATCTTTGTCATGTTTGTTGAAAAATAGCATTGATCAATAAGTAAAAATTTACAATATTGGTCTTTGCTTAATGACTGTAAGTTCGATTAAATAATGTTTAATTAATATCTTTTTTCAACTTGTTAATGCATTTAGAAATGTGGTGAAGTTCTCCACAAGCAACACATACAGGTTTTGTGAGCCCATACTCTTGGTAGTTAGTGCACTGTACCGGACCGTTCCGATTATGCGGTTCCTCTACTACCACACGACGGTGAAGCAAGAATTCTAATTTATAAATGGGGTGAACCTCATTCTTTTTTAATGTAGTTGAATCAGGATGATAGTCAACCTTAAACATAGGTTGGGGAACCTTATCCTTGTTAACTATATTTATTACTGCTTTAGCGCTGAAATTTTTCAGCTACAAAGCTTCTTAGATTTCAGCAGGGTCAACAGTGGATTCAATTCCCTTAATAACAACAGTAATACCTTTGCTGCTTTTAAGCTGGTATGTATAATAAGATTTTTTACTGTCGTTAAAGTTTTTGCAACAGTGCGGAAATATTCCTCACTTTTAACTTGAATCTTCGTTTCATGAAGATTACCTCTAGTTAAGGGGACAATGAAAAATGTATCTTTCGCTATAAGCTGTGTTAGCTTTGTTACCAAAGCATTTGAACTTCGCTCACGCAAATAAATTGGAGGCGGTTCAAAAGTTTTGGGTGATTCACTAGCATTGTTTTCGTTAAGTTCGCTTAACGCTGCAAATCGATTACTAGATAAAATATTTGAAGGTGTTGTTAATTTATTAGTTTTGTTTAACTTTGACATTCCTATATTCCCTTTTTGAGCGCTGAGCTTTGTCTTTGAGTTCAAAGTTATATAACGATCTATACCTGTTTGAACTTTCTTATTTTCTTCGATTGCTCGTGCTTTAGGAATAGCTCCAGTAGAAGTTGGTTGTAATGCTGAGACATTCATGGCAGGAGAGCTAATTTTTCCAACTTCTTGTCTTTTTTGTTGCTGCGGTTCTTGTAGCTGTAGCGACTGCTGTTGTTGTTGTCAAATCTGTTGTTGTTGTGGGAACTGTTGATGTTGTAGCAACTGTTGTTGCTTCTGTGGTAGTGGTCCTTGGCTCCCTCCGGATGGAAGGGAGCGGCGCAAAGTCATTATGTAATAATAATAATGATATTAGTTTATTATATGTAATACAAAATAATAGGCATTTTATAGTTCCAGTACCCAATACTATGTGATTTAAACAGAGACTTTTTTATTAGCCACTACTTTCATCCAGTGATGGCATTTGGGTTTTGTGAAAATGTACTGAATCGAGACTTCAAATGTACTTTTTAGAGCCCGAATGTACTTTTTGGTCTTGAACACCAAATTTTCCTTAAATGTTTGAAATTATTCTAAAATTTACTAACAAAAAAAATAAAGGTCCTCACTTTTGCCGTCTCAAAAACCCTAACAAAAGTAGTTATATATAATTTATTTAACAAAGGTCACTTTTTATTTTGTATTAAACAATTTATAAAAAAGGCTGGTTTTAGCGACCGAGGAAAAACTAATTAAAAAACAAAAATTATTTTTTTTTTTAAAAAAACTTTTAATTTTTAATTTTTATTTTTTAAAAAGAATTTGTTTTTTCCCGACGTTTCGAAGTTTTTTTGACTTCTTCCTCAGGGTTACAATTACAAACTAAACAAATGATTTTCCGATTTGCTGGACGAAACACTAAGCAACTTAAAACAAAAACACATAACAATAACAAAATTACGTGGGCGACATTCTAGCGGTAGTAAACAAAAATGACATCAATAATATACTCGACGAGCTGAATTCGTACCATCAAAAACTGCAGTTCACCGCAGAAGAAGAATCCAACAACACTCTGGCATATCTTGACATAAAGATAACAAGAATGGACAACAAATTCCTATTTGACTGGTATACAAAACCCACTTCCTCAGGAAAAATTTTAAACTTTTTCTCAGAACAGCCAAATCAACAAAAAATCAACACAGCGAAAAATTTGATAAATAAAGTAATAACAATATGTGATAAACAATTTTTAAAAGACAATTTCAACAAAATACGGCAAATATTACTAAACAATAATTTTCCCATAAAACTAATTAACAATCTAATAAGAAACACAAAATCAAAAAATTATGAAAACAATGAAATCGAAAATTAAAACAATACAAATAACATAAACCAAACCAAAAGAACAGAATTGAAATATATGCGAATACCTTTTATAAGAAAACTAACAGAAAATAAAAACATGAAAGATATAATCGACAATGACAAAATAATTTTTGCACATAGAGCAGTATCCACATTAAACACAATTTTCACAAAAACAAAAACACCAATTAACAAACAGCAAGAATCAAACATCATCAATCAAATCAATTGCAAAGGCAACGACAATCCATGTAACAAAATATACATTGGAACAACAAAAATATCTTTAGAAACACACGCAAAAGAACATGGATCAGACATAAAAAACGGAAAAGAATCAACAGCGTTAGCTCAACACATTAAAAACACTGGACACACTGATCTACAAAATGCAAAAACAATTGATAGAGGAAAGATCATAAACATAAGAACAACATTAGAGAGCCTACATATCCAAAAAAATATAAAACAAACGATAAACAAAAAAGAAGACGTTCACAACATAAGCTGTATTTACAACATTTTATTAACTTAGCACTGTTATATTAATATATATATTTTTCATACTCTTGGTGTTAGTAGAAGGGGCAAAGTCCGCCTTGTTTCTTTTGTATGTTTGATGTTAGTTATAATATTCTTTTAGGAAAATCATTTATTTAGTTCGTAATTGTAACCCTGAGGAAGAAGTCAAAAAAACTTCGAAACGTCGGGAAAAAACAAATTCTTTTTACAAAATAAAAATTCAAAATTAAAAGTTTTTTTTTAAAAATAATTTTTGTTTTTTAATTAGTTTTTCCTCGGTCGCTAAAACCAGCCTTTTTTATAAATTGTTTAATAAAAGTAGTTATATTTCACATTAAATTAATTACAAAATCTACACATTGCGCGATTATTTTCATTTACTTACTAAAAAACAAAAAAAAATTGGTAAATATTATGAATTGTCCAAATGTACGGAAAATGTACTGAAAATTTGTTAAAAATTTGGCAAATGTACTGAAAATGCCCCTAATGTACTGAATGTACAGAAAACTTGTCGAATGTACTGACAACGATTTTTCAGGACGCAAATGTACCGAAAAAAGTACAAATGTACCGAATAAGCCATCACTGCTTTCATCCACACAATTTGTTGCCGACTTTTAGGGTCTGTCAACAAAATATTGGTTTCCCTGGCTTTGCCTGGAGCTTTTATCCCACAGACTCCCAGCAGTTTTTGACGGAACGCCAACTCGCAATATTCTACTAATATCGCTGTTGTATCTTGAAAGTAGAAATTACCTGCTTGTTTGCTATTTTAGCACCACAGAATCAGCTAACTTTCAGCTTTTCTGCCAACCGCAGTCTCCGCGGACGATAAGTTTCGTAAAATGCGCTTTAAACTTTATATTAATTACCGAAATTAAAATTACAAAATTTTCTTCGCGAAAAGATCTGTCACTACTTACAGTGTTGCCGAACGTGTCATAAAAAAAAAAAAAAAAAAAAGATTTAAATTAATTTCTTAAAACACTAATTTTTTTAATTAACCCATGCCGCGCTGCATGAAAGTTCTAATTTGTAATTAAAAGTTATATTTCTAAACTAATTAGGATCCAAAAAACTCGAATCCGTTGTCCAAAATGTTGTACCATTTTTTTGAAAAAAAAAATTTTTGGCAGAAAATATAATATAATCACATTCGTACTTTGCCAACCCACGAAGTAAAGCAGAATTGTTTCTGAGTGAAAAATCTAACAGATCGCTTACAAACACACATTCTGTTGTGAGCTGTGTTTCCACCAACCGCCATTGTTCGACTTTTCGAACAGTCACTTTTCCGAGTCCGCCAATGCTTCCTAGTAGAAACAGATCTTGTGTAAAGTCACTTTTTTGACTATATTCGACCTTTATCTACAGAAAATATGTACTTTTGGAAACTAATTATTTTGAATTATATATTACTTAACTCACTAAAAATAGGTCTGCCAATAAGGTATTTTTCAATCATTAGCTGTAGCCCACCACGGAAAGGGGGCGTGGCCAATAAACTTTTTTCCTGAAAGCCAATTTAATTTACTATAATACGCTGTATACCAATTAGCTTCTTTAATGCCTCGACATAGAACAAAAATTCGGTGAAAATGAGCAAATTTGCTGTTCGAAAACTCAAAAATTGTTTCAAAATTGGCGGAGTTATAGCGCTTTTTATGAAAAAAAACAAGGCTGATTTTCTCAAAAAACCCAATATTTTTTTCGCTTAAAATTTTATTGTGGATTTGTATTAATGTGATAAAAAAAATTACATGAGTTTAATGCCTGTTAACCCACATTTGAGGTCAGGAGATTTTTTTTCCCAATATGAAAATGTGAATTTTTTTTTTCAGCATTGCCAAGCCACTCTACGGTACTATTTTCAAAGCAAATAACAACAACAATATTCCAAATTACTTTCTGCAAGTCCTGCTAGCATTCTGCATACTTTTTTCACCATTATCGTCGTAATAACATTTTATCATAGGAAATATATATATATACGTCCTTTCCCTGACTTGTCGCGGCTTCCTGCACAAAGGAACAAATTATGTTTTTTTTTTGCACACAGAAAACGAATAAAAGTTTTTAGACCTTTTTTTTAGCCTTTAATGTAGGCATAGGTTTCAAGCAATCTATTTTCCGGACAATTTAACTTCACTTATGAAAATTAAAAACTTTAAATCTAATTTTGATTAATTAGCATCACTTCGGACAATAACAATAAAGTTTATATTAATTAGTCGTATAAAAATTTGACAGCCTAACATGGCTTCGTAGTTGTCAAAAAATAGTGTAAACTCAATAGGGCGAAACAGATAAAAAGCATGCATGCATCGATGCCTATGTCATATCCCAGTAGGCAAGGGCAGAAGCAGTGCTTCTAGCAGGCCTTCCTTGGTAGGATTAAGGCCTTGCCACCTCCTTTCAAACTTACTTTCTTTTTTATATGAAATGTCCAGATAAAACAGGCCTTCTTAAGCAGGCCTTCTAAGAGCGCTTGCCGTAGCAGGGGTGATAGAAGTACTCGGAAAAAATTAAATTTTAATACGCTGTGAGACTGAGTTAATTTTTTTTATCCGCGTCACCTCACTGTTTATTTGTTGTGACGTTTTCTTGCTTTATAATTTGACATTGAATACACAACACTCTGCCATAACATGAAACAGACACTCAAGGGAGTGTAACTATTCTGCTAATTAAAATTTCACTACTAAACAAAAACAATCATCATAAGAAAAAAAATGAGTTTACATATTTTTATTTGCATGCAAATTTTGTTTTGAGAAGGCATCTTACAATCGCAGCAGTTCTAGCAGGCCTTCTCCGAGGAAGGCCTTGCCCAATTGCCTGCTGGGATGCTTTGCAACGCACATAGAAAGTATGTATTCCCATACGATTCTCTCACAAAAAATGTGTCAATGCCTCGATGCCTACAAAAATTTGAAAGTTTGTCAAATTCAGCATATTGAAGCATGCATGCATGCTCACTTTTTATGTGCGTTACTTCATAGCTAAACCATGCATGGGCTAGCTTAAGCTACTGTCAAATTCGAACGAAGTGCTTAAAAACTCAGAGTAAACTTTTTAGTGGCTATGTTGTACTTCGATGAACTTTGGAAACGATGTAGCCATAGCAACAGCTGACACTGTAAGGGACTTTATAAGGCAACAAAATGTCATTTCTGTCGACGCTCTTCTTTCCTGTAGAAAAATCAGTAATAAACCTACATATTCCTCTTTTAAAATTACAGTAGCTTCTTGTCATTTTGCTGCTGTCTATAATTCGAATATGTAGGTTAATAATATCTTTAAGTCTTAGTTTCAATAAAAAAAACAAGATTGTTCACAACGCTCGTTCTAATCCAAAAAACTAAATCCTCTATCCCTTTCCTACCAAAATGTAAGGGGTTTGCGTTCAAAAACGCCTGAAATTTTCTTATCTACTCAGAACTTTTCTGAAGATATTATCATTTTTACCGAGACTTGGCTTAACAGCTCGTTTCAGTAGCTATTTGATAATAGCTTTAATGTCTTTAGAAGGGACAGATATATGGACGACTCGTCTCCTGTTGGAGGAGGCATATTAATTGCTATAAAAAATAGTCACACTAGTTTTATAATTGAAATTCCCTGTGCAGCTAGTATTGAACTTTTATGTGTTAAGGTAACTTTTCTAAGTCCAATTTGTATATCCTTAACGCCTACATTCCTCCCAATAGTACCACAGAAGTCTAAGAGCACCTTTCGCGATCCGTAGAATTTGTCATAGACAAATTTTATACCAATGATGATATTTTATTGTTAGGTGACTTTAATTTGCTTGACTTAAAATGGACTTTCGGACAATGGTACACGGAAAAAACACCAACTCAAATATTATTAAAAATTAATAGGAGATTATAAAAATTAAAATCTGAAAACAAATATTACTCTTTTATAGTAATAAATAGAAAATCCTTATTAAAAATTCTATTCTAGTTTGTAAATATTTTTATATTACATTTTTTAATAAGTGCATATTAAAAATTATTTTCTTCATTTTAATTATCACCTAAAAACTTTGAAATTTTACAAAGAATTTATTAAATTTTAATAAATTGCCACATTAGAATTTTTATATATTTCATATTGTAATATATGATTCCCGCTTTATAATTTTTAAAAAGTAGTTATAGAAAAATTATTTCAGGATTATTAATTTTTATTATATTGAATTTTATTTCTCTTTTGTGTTTAATTTGTACTCTGTTAGAGTTCTCAACATGTTCATGCAAAAAACTAAATATATAAGGCTTGCCAAACTCTTACTAATTGGCTTTGAAGTAATGTGTTGAACAGAATTGGGACGGGGTCGGAAACCGGCAACGGAAACTCGCTGGCCGTACCAATTTTGTTCAACACACAAAAAATTTTAAAAATAAATTTCAGCTATTATTATTTCATCATAAAAACTTTATAATGTGCCTTTTAAAAAATAGTACAGTCCTTTTAAAATATAATAAATTATTGCAGGAATTTTAAAATCTACTTTGTAAAAATTAAAAACTTGCATTCGAAAAATTAATGCCTGCTTGATGCAATTTTTATATTACGCTTAGTAATTTTTAATAGACACTCGAACCGTTTCTAAATTACTAAATTACCTACTAATTTTTCTTAAATTTTCATTAATATTTACAATAATTTCGAGTTTCGTTTTTTCTGTGTACACAGAAAAAACAAGATTGGTAAAATCAAAGAATTGCAATTCTATCATTAAAATTTGTGGAATTCAACAATTCATTTCTTTGAATCAAAGATCCATTGTCTGATCAGGGACGCTTCGGTTCAAATCCCGGCGACGACATATTTTTTTATTTTTTTAATTTAAAGGTATTTAAAAAACAAAAAGAAGTAGAGAACTGTATTTGTATAAATTGAAAATATCTTGAAAACTACCTTTTATGTTAATAATAAAAAACGAGTTCGTTATTTTTTAATGTAAAAGGCAGTTTTCAAGATATTTTCAATATATTTATAGTTCTCTGCTTGTTATTTTGTTTTTTAAATTAAAAAATAAAAACAAAAAAAAAATATGTCGTCGCCGGGGTTTGAACCAGGAACTTCCCTGATTACACAATGGTTGTTACATGCGCAGTTTAACAACATGATTTTAGTATATCTGAAAAAGGATGGCGGTGGCTGAGTTGGGTAAGATAAGCATCTTTGAACAGTGGCATGGTGCAGAACACAGGTTCAATTCTCTGATCGGGTGACAGGTAAAAAAAAATTTAATTTCTCCTTTGAAGTTCTAAAAACATATTGCAATTAAAATAAGAATGACTGACAATAAGTACCAATCAACAAATAAGAAAATAGAGGAAATAGAGGAAAAAAAAGAAATAGAGGAAAGTAAAAAATCAAAAAGAAAATTTTTTTTTGCGAATTTATTCTAAGTTTCAACAAAAACTTTAGGAAAAATAACAAATGTCTTTTTTGAAATCCACTAATTTATTTTAAGTTTCAACAAATCATCTTTTGTTATATCAGAGAAACTGTTTCTCTGACTGAAAATCATGCACAACATTCGTTGAAATCGGACCCGAAATTGTTTAATATCAGCGAATCTTTTTTTTTCTGTGTACATACTATTATGTATCTAGTCCAATAACTCGAACACAACAAATTTTTGTTGACGAAATCCTGTCTAATTTACAACAAGTTAGCTGTATTACAAATTCCCACAATCGACAACTAGACTTAGTCTAGACTAGGGTTCGCCATTTACCCTCCCGCGGTCACAATCTATGAAACGTGCTATCCCGTGCAGTTGCTGATTTCTATGCGCTGATTGTTTTGAAAATTGAATATGCAAGAAACCCAGTCGGAATCAAACGTGCAAAATCAAAACAGATGCAAACAAAAACATTATTTATGCGAAAGGCAATTTTTTAGCATGTATTATTGACATGTATTATTTAATTGTTGTAAAGAAAATTCATTTTCATGGAAAAATAGTTTCAATTCATGGAAAAATAGTTTAGTTTTAAGTAAACTCTGCTAATATGTTTGTATAACGTACATACATATGTACAGTCGTGTTCGAAATAATAAGAACAACATAGACAAAAATTGAAGTCGTCATACAAAATTTTAATAATAATATTTTATAATGTCGATTTTTATTGTAATAACTAAACACACATTAAGGTTTTAAAAAATGGAAAAAGTGATGACCAAATCTATCCCCATTTTTTTTTAATGACAATATTGTTGCATTAAGTCCAAAATGAGCTGTTCGAAAAAATTAGAACAAGGATACAAAATATACAATACTCAATTTTTATGTACATCAAATACGCTCTCATGACATTATATTCAATACGAAGTGGCTCCCCCATAATTTTTGACTACTATGGCAGACCTGGACTTAATTTAAAAAATATCATGCTGCCTAGCAGGCGCGCACATTGGTCTGGAGTAATTTTATACCAATTCTCTTGATTAACTTGCCACAAGCTGCTTTTCTCGCGGGTTTTCGTGCTGCTACGACTCGTTGGATTATGCCTCATAAGTTCTCTATAGAATTTAAGTCGGAACTTTGAGGTGGCCACTTCAGAATCTTGGTGGATTGTGTGTCCAGCCAAGATTTGACAAGTGGAGATTAATGTTTTGGGCCATTATCAAGCTGGAAAATCTATCTCAGCGGAAAATTTTTGGTGTAATCGGTGGCCAAATGTTCCCTTAGTATATTCCTATATAAAAAATTTAAATGTAAGGGTTGCCAGGGCCAGGGCTTGCATGTCAACTGTTGGTACCGGAAATTTGGCATTTATGGGAAATATCATTAGTATGGATATGTGTCTTCAGATTATAAGTGTCAATTTGCTGCAGAGTGCCGAAAATCTGGGCATGCAGACAAATTTACGGTTTTACCAAGATAAAAATCGAAAATACAAAGCGGTCATAGTTCAATTCTGATTAATATACAAGTGAAATTATTTGATGGCACCGCCAGCATAGTCACTTGACCTAAATGTGCTTGTAAATTTATGGGCGATTATGGAAAAAAATTTTCGAGTACACAACATTAAAAACAAAAACGACCTAAAAAAGGCACTTAAAACTGAGTGGCGCTATAATTTGCCAGATACCAATAAAAAAAATTGCAGCTTCGATGCCAAACCATTTTTAAGCTGTAGATGACCAAAGAGGCTACCACACTACATATTTAAAATTACAAAATCATTATTTTAAACAATATTTTTCAATTTATACCTGTCTGCATCAAATAAGCTGTGACATGAAATTTAGTAGTTTATTTCGATTTTTTACTATAAAAATTCCAGGTAATCTTTTTTTACAAAAAATAAAAAAAATTTTTTAAACTACAATTTTTGTTCCTTCAAATGAATCAAAATTTTTTTCATCTTCCACTTAGTTTCAAAGTTACAGAGCATTGAAGTTAAAAGTATGCACTGCATCAAATAAGCTGTGAGCCACCGTATACTGATGAGATTTTAAGTATCGAAACATTCCTATGTCTATATTCTAGAGTTGTTGTTTTTTTCCTTTGTTTTTCTCAAAGTTTGTTTACAAACAAAGCATTGAATCAACTTGTAAAATTTTACAGGAATGTTGATCGCTGCTAAATTGGCTGTAGTTCATTATTTAATTATTATTAGTATACATAATATGTATAAGATTTAAGAAATGTTTTCTTTTTGTTGTTAAATAAAAATACAATTACAATAGGTAACGGATATAAGAAAGTCAAAAAATCCTGGAAATTTCTTTCTTATATCAGTTTTTTCTTATAGAAGTACCACGTATATAAAAAAAAAAATTTCCAATATACGTACTACTGATATAAGAAACTTTATTTTTATATCCGAGTCACACAAAAATCAGCAGTGAGTAATAAGTGCGTTCAGAAATTGCAATCGTTACACTTGTTCGTTCTATTTTGATCGAAGAATGATGACATAAAGAAGGCGCGTATTTTCAATTTTGACCAAAGAACGAAAATTACGATTTGAAAAAATTTCTTATAAGCGATATTTTTTTCTTAAGATTTTTCATATTGGTGCTTGGAAGAAGCTTTCTTTTATGCGTTTTTTTCTTATATGAAGTTTCTTATATAGATTGTGTTTTACCTCAAAACATTGGGAAAAAACGCGGTGCTTTCGAAAATGTTTCTTATAAGCGTTCCTTTCTTATATGAATTGTGCTTATATCCGTTACCTACTGTATTTTATATGCCAAAATTTATCTTTATTTATTAACATCAGTGATGCACGAATTTCTACTGGGTAATTTTTTCTATACGTGGTAAAGACAAAACACATTTATTTTCATTTTTATTTTCGCTGGAATTTCTTCACACATTTGTACACATACTACCGCGAAATGTTTGTTGTCGACTTTTGGGCATCGCAGCTGGCCATCCCTAGTCTAGACTACAGACAGTAGCAATATTTTTGTGCAAAATGCTCCTCATGCTTTATCTGCGGTTGATGCGTGCCATCCACCTCTGAGTGTGTTGTACCAATCAGATAGAGATAACGTAGTTACTGCCAATTCTCCTAGCAGATTCTATGAATTCAATTTCAAGAAAGCTGACTTCTTGAAATTGAATAATATCCTAAATTAGTGTTAGCCATTTACCCTCCCGCGGTCACATTGCCCGTTTCGGGCCATCATTCGGTCCGCCGTGCAGTTGCTGATTCCTATGCGCTGATTCGCATGAAAATTGAATATGCGAGAAACCCAGTCGGAATCAAAAGTGCAAACACAAAATAAAAATGCAAACAAAAACATTATTTATGCGAAAGGCAATTTTTTAAGCATGTATTATTGAAATATTATTAATTGTTGTAAAACAATTCAATTTCATGGAAAAATAGTCACCGATATTGCATCATGGCGTCATCACAATATATTGAACCAGAAATTGAAAGTCTTATTTTAAGTAAACTCTGTTAATATGCTTGTATAACATACATATGTATACATAATATGTATAAGATTTATGAAATGTTTTCATTTTGTTGTTAAATAAAAATACAATTATTT
Source organism: Meiosimyza platycephala (assembly GCA_963662105.1). Classification (NCBI taxonomy): domain Eukaryota; kingdom Metazoa; phylum Arthropoda; class Insecta; order Diptera; family Lauxaniidae; genus Meiosimyza; species Meiosimyza platycephala. The sequence continues at coordinate 61,987,467 of OY759211.1, read as the reverse complement.
TATATGCCAACATTTATCTTTATTTATTAACATCAGTGATGCACGAATTTCTACTGGGTCATTTTTTCTATACGTGGAAAAAACAAAACACATTTATTTTAATTTTTTTTTCGCTGGAATTTCTTCACACATTTGTACACATACTAGCGCGAAATGTTTGTTGTAAACGTCATCGCGACGTTTGGGCACCACAGCTGGCCATCCCTATCCTAAATGATAGATTTAACATTTTGTGGGACTTTTTTAATCATAATGTTTTAGATTAGGGATGGCCAGCCGCGGTGCCCAAAAGCCGGCAGCGCGCTGACGTTTACAACAAACATTTCGCGCTAGTATGTGTACAAATGTGTGAAGAAATTCCAGCGAAAAAAAATGAAAATAAATGTGTTTTGTCTTTTCCACGTATAGAAAAAATGACCCAGTAGAAATTCGTGAATCATTGATGTTAATAAATAAAGATAAATGTTGGCATATAAAATAATTGTAGTTTTATTTAACAACAAAAAGAAAACATTTCATAAATCTTATACATATTATGTATACATATGTATGTTATACAAACATAATAACAGAGTTTACTTAAAATAAGACTTTCAATATCTGGTTTAATATTTTGTGATGATGCCAGACGCAATATCGGTGACTATATTTCCATGAAATTTAATTTTTTTTACAACAATTAAATAATATTTCAATAGTGCATGCTTAAAAAATTGCCTTTCGCATAAATAATGTTTTTGTTTGCATTTGTTTGGTTTTTGTACGTTTGATTCCGACTGGGTTTCTCGCATATTCAATTTTCATGCGAATCAGCGCATAGAATTCAGCAACTGCACGGCGGGCCGAATGATGGCCCGTAACGGGCAATGTGACCGCGGGAGGGTAAATGGCCAACACTATTTTAGATGACTGCGTAAAGTTTTTTTATGAAGAAATTTTTTCGGCAATATCTTTGTCTGTGCCATACACTCTGAAGTATGTTAATGATTTTTCGTACCCATGGTACACTAAAGATTTGAAGAAATTACGTAACGGCCGCAATAGGGTATGGAATAAATAGGTTTGTAGTCAGGACCGCATTGATGTAGGCCTATCTGCGGCTTTTTCAGGAATTTAGTAATCGAAAAGAGCCAACTAAACCATGAATGGGCTAGCTTAACTTACTTCCAAATTTGAACAGAAGTCTGTCAAGTGCTTAACACAATTTTTGGAGAAAATATTGTTTTTTAAAAAAAAATTTATCAAAATTTTCGAAAAATCGTCATAATTCCAAAATTATAGGTTAAATTCCAAAGATTTTCTAACCATTATTGTAGGCCATTAAATTGTCTCTCATATGACTTTTATATTTTTGATATCAATGCAGGGGTTCTCAACTTTTAATAGTTTTTACAAAAGCTATATCCAAAACTTCCGATAGCTATATCTCGGAAACTAGATCCGAGCGACACTATTTTTGAATGTTTTTTATTTGCTTTTAACTCCCTTTTATCCTAAGAAAAAAAAATTGGGCTATGTGAGCTAAAGTAAACCTGTTCTTTCTTATGGACATTTCTGTAATCCTTTACAAGCAATTATACTTGCGGACCTCTTCAATCAATTTCTCGTTATAACTTGTTACACTCATTTTTTAAATTTTTTAATCCGGAATATTTTTAAATAGATTTTATTTTTGCAGAATATATTTATGGTAAGATTACTTTTTACAAAATTCTCATTTAAAACGTAAACAAAAAAATTGTCACAAGCTGATTGGAAATATAACCCTGATCCGACGGAGAAAATAGAATTAAATCTAAATCGACGGATGTCCGTAGGTAGGCCGCAGTTCTGTTCAATTTCATAGCATCAAGTGTGTTCTAATTTTTGACAGCGGAATTCCGCTTCCGCTTTTCCGACTCAACCCAATTATGTTTACAACATTAAGTTGCAAAGTCTGTAGCACGCTTAATGTGAAAAATCAGCTGTCTAATAGAAGTATAGTTACTTCTTTCTAATTTATCGTTTTTTTTTCGTTGAGTTGCCGTCATCAGCCGTGGGAGCTACTACTCTGACGTTCGTTTTTCCGTTCGTGCTGTCATCAAAATGAATTTTTCTTTCATTGTGTTTTCTCCAAAATAATTTGTGATTTTGTTAATAATAAGAATAGCAAAATCATTAATATAGTGCTTTCATTATAATGTTTAACAAAGATAGTTGAGAACCATAGTGTTATTGAACAATTTCGTGTAGTATAAAGTTTTGAGAAAAGTGCATTGAAAACAGAATGTTGCAAGTTTCACTTTTTGTGTCGAACTTTCCTGCATTCATCAGTATTTCGTTTTTGGTCAAATACATTACTTGTTAAAATTTTCTGCTTAAAGAGTAAAAGAGATAGTTAAAATTGTGTGCGAGTGTGCTGATGTGCGTGTAAGAGATAGCTGGTGCGTATTCGAAGCTAAAGTTGAAAATAAAAAGTCAAGGACTAGTCTATCTCGAATTAACATAGATTGAGTGCAAAATTGTATGCGAGTACATTGCATTTTTGAATCAAAAATAATTTTGCACCAAAAATTGTGTTTTGTGTGAAATACAAAATAAAGACGAGAGTCAAAGGCTGTACTCAAGGTAAGACTGAGTTGCTTCAGCCTCCGCGATTTCTGATTCCAATGATTCACTCCATCAATTCGTACCTATTCTGTTAAAAGTTTGTATTCGCCTAATGTTTCATTAAATTGTTGCTTTAAAAAATATGAAAAATTTTAGATTTTCTTAAACGTGTAGTTCTCACGAATTGGCAAAAGTAGCACCGGAACTTCAGTAGAGCGTGACCATTGGAAGTTGGACTTGAGGAATTTGCAACTGCAATGGATGTAGAAACACAAGAAATTCGTTTGGTGAGTTTCATATTTGGCTAATTGTAAAAAATAAATGTACTGGGTGATTCCATGCAAAAGTGTCAACCGTCAAAAGTGAACAAATTAAGACTAGGCTTAGTTCTTAATTAATTCTTAATTATTTAACCCTATTAGTATCACGTATAGTTTAACACAAAAGTACACAGCGCATTCAAATTTTTACTTAAAAAAAAGCGACTTGAAAACATATATAGAGCGTCTGAACAAAACCCGATAAATCGTTAAAAAAACAAAGTTATTTCAAAATTCTAATTTTCATTTTTTTTTTGTTAATGATCTCAATTGGTTGTTTTCCTACATATCTTTCTCTATCGTCAATGTAACCTGGTGGAAAACTGATAAGTCCGCCAATCGTACCAAGCGAAGATGACGATCGGAACAAAGACAGATAAAATACCTAAGAGAATTATACTGTGATGTGATTTTGAATAAAGTCGTTTGATGGGAAACTATCTAATCTTTCGATATATCCTAGAGTGTTTTATCATAAACCGATATATCCAGTTGATTTGGTCAAAAACCGATATGTCTATTTTGTGTTTTTATATCTCAACAAGTGCTGTGCAGACGAATGCAGAATTTAGGTTTCCAAACAGTGATTCCAACATCAATATATTGATCGATTTCGTTCAATTCGTAATTAGAAAACCATGAACATGGCCATATTTTTACAATTTCCCACAAAAAGCACGAAAGCGGTATATCGGTTTTTGTTCCCACGCTCACGGGATCTGTGTATATAGCATTTTTAAAAAGCTGTATAACACATGGGTCATTAAGTCCAAGTACTAACATAGAGATAACGCCACCTACTAATTTTTCTCCACCTTACAGTGTAGCTCTTGTCTCTAATTGACATGAGTCAAAATTTGATGAAATTTTGGCGTTTAGATTAAAAGTTACAGTGGTTTTAGTGAAACATCCTTTTTTGACGCTTTAAACAGCTTGCAACCGTCTTGCTCCGGCTGCTGTCCGCTCAGCTGGTGATATTTTGATTTTGGCGTGTAGTAATTGATCCCTGTTTCATCCATTGTCACATATCGATGCAAAAAACCCGTTGTATTTCGCTTAAACAACTCCAAACAGGGCGTTGAATTGTAAACGCGTTGTTTTTTACCAAAAAAACGGGCAAATGCGGCACCCATTATGAACACAGCTTTTTCATTGACAATGTTCATGCAAATTAATGAATACACTTCTTTCTGATATCTTCAACTCCTCTATTATCTCACGCAATTTCGATTCCCGATCGTCCTAAACGACTTCACGAACTTTTTGTTATTGTCTGTGACAACTGTTGAATTCGGGCGACCTGTGCGTTCACCGTCATTTGTGTCTGCGAGGCCGCGTTTAAAGTCCATACCACCTTTTAATCGTTGATATCGATAAAGCAGAGTCCGAATAACATTTATCGAGCCATTGCTTTGCTTGAACATTTTTTTCCCCTTCAAAAAGCAATGTTAAATCAACACTCGAATTATTTTTCATCCATTCTTTATAAACAGACAAAAGGAGCTTCAGTAAAACCACTGTAACTTTTAATCTAAACGCCAAATTTTCATCAAATTTTTACATATATCATCTGAAAGCCGGCGCTATAAAAAAAGGTGGAGAAAAATTAGGAGATGGCATTATCTTCATGTTAGTCCCGGGACTTATTGACCCATGTGTTAAGTAAGGATCTGCTGAACAGCCCGCTTCAGCTCACAATTGCCCCTTGGCCCGGGCCATCATCATTTGGCCCCCTTTTCTACTAAAATTCGCAATTTGCAAAAAAAAAAATAAAATAAAATAAGCTATACTGCGAACCGTGTTGCTTAAATTTTGAACAACTCTTTAGTAGCAGTTCGTTATCTCATCTGAACCGAAGCCAATAAAATTTTCGTTTGGAATTTGTATCTTGTCCAAATAATTTTTATTAACAGTAAAAATATCATCAGCTGATGAATCACTGTATTCCTAAATGCACAAAAGTTTGTCTACAAGTTATACTTTTATTCGCGATAAGAAGTCGAAAACTTTTTTTCTAAGGAAGGCATGATAAAAATCGAAATCAGTTAAGAAAAAACAAAACAAAAAGTAGCAATTTAGATTTTTTCTGTAGATATACATAGATAATTTTCATGGGAAGTAATCCAATGAATTTTTTGATAAAATTTCTTGTATGCGTTCTCCTAGGTTTGAAAACAAAACTCTTAAATAATTTTTGAATAATTGAAAAAAATTTGCAGATAACTATTCAATTTGGAAAATGTTGGTATTTTTTAAAAGTATCATAACTTGGATTCTTTTTAAGATACCGGCACGATTATAAAAAATACTATAAGAAAAAAAAATTTTAAAACCTTTTTTGGAAAATCAAAAAAATTTGAAATCAATTAGTTATTGAAAATACATACAGCTATGGATACATAAATGGCACATTTTTTTATATTTTCTTTCTTGAGCTATAATCCATTAAAAAAAAAAATGATCAAAATGTAAAAAAACCATTGAAATGATCGGGACACATAAATGGCAAAATCTGGAGAAAAAGAGAAAATATCGTGTTAAAATTGCATTTGTTGACTTTTTGGTATGCAAAAACATTTAGATCATTGAGATCTTGTGCTGAAGCCTTTGTTTTTGATGACAGCTTCACACGTTCGACCCACACTCTCCACACTTTTTCGCATTTTGTTTTGGATATGACATACTTATCTTTCTGTGCGGCAGACCAAATATTGTCCATATTTGTATAATTTTTTTTTTACGATTTCTACCTTGACTTCGTTCTACAGGTGCTCCATTGAATTTAAGTCAGGGCTCCGGGCTTGCCAATCCAAAAGTCGATCTTTTCCGTACAAAACCAATTATTTACTACTTTGGAGGAGTGTGTAGTCAGTGGCGTAGAGTAGGGGGGGACGGAGGGGGCGGCCTGCCCCGGGCGGCACTTTTTGAGGGCGGCATTTTTCCTGGACAGTACTTCACAACATATTTAATTATCTTATTAATATATTTCTTATTTATTTCTGTCTATAAACAATTATTCTTAAAGACTACATCTTTGAAAAATTAAAATGTACATATATAAATTACATAACTCTCTTAAAAAATACTGTTTAATAAAACATAATTAGTTCGAACCGTTTTGAGATTCACAAATAATTTGAGCAAAAATTTTCAGAGTAAAATTCTCAAATTTTACAAACTGCTGCCTGTAATGTGGTAATGTACAATTTCTTTAAAAATAATTGTTTTAACACAGCGCCAGATTTATTTCTGAAGGAAATTATTTTTTTCAGGTCTTTTGAGATATGTACATATGTTAATTACGACCTTTCGGTTTTGTTTTTTCTGGAACATATGGCGTAAAAACAATGAAACGTTTGTGCATTATTTATGTAAAACAAAAATTATACCTAAATCTGAAATATTTTTGAATTACTAGGATTTTTAGCAAGAATTAAAATATTATTAACCCTCTAGCCAGCTAGTCCGCCTGTAGCCTAAACGTTTTTTTTTGCTTAAGTTCGTTAAGTAGTCTTTGGAGAAATGTTCGATGCGCTTACATTCTGTATCATAGTGACCATATGTTCACCACCGCCTTTATTTAAAACTGAAAGTGCGTGTTGAATGGACATAAAAATTGTGAAAAGTGGTGCTTTTTAGGAGTAACACCTGACCGAGTTTTGTAAAAATTATTGAAGACATATTGTAAAGGTTAAGTTTAAATTAAATGAATTAGAATACACACATGATTTAGATATTTTTGAATGAAATGTCTAAAACGATCAGCACCATCAAAATTAAAAATTTCGGGAATAATTAGGGGTGACACCCAATTTTTGTATCCAACCCATATTGTGATGCTAGTGACTTTACTTGTAATTAAGTTTCAAATTTTTCACAGCGCTTTCCCTAATACTGAGCTACCCATTCTCTCTACTGAGGAACTGAGAGCTCTGAAGATACACACAAACTCATACATATTTCTCATTTATTTACAAAACGCACTGATTTCAGAAAAAAAAAATCGGCTTCTATAAATGCCATAAAAATGTTTTTCTTGCGTTCTTCAACAAATAGTTGACACGTATATCGGGCTGTTTTCCCAAATTATTTGAAAAAATAACATATTGGTCTTTATTCTTTTTCCTTCAAAACCCATTTTACGAAGAAGTGGAGTCTCTATAAAAGCGTGATATCGTTCATGTCAAATAGTTTTGTATAAAGGGTGTTCAAATTTGAGAAATCTTTTTAAATTTTAAATTACATACATAAATTTTACGAAATCTTAATTTTTTTATTGGAAATTAAAGTATTGTACATTAAATCCGGTTAATAATGAAATGGAATGTCTTTCAAGTGACCTCCTTTGCTAGTTCGGCAGGCTGTCAATATTTTACCAAAACTTTGAATAACTTTTTCGCATAATGATTTGCTCGATGACATTGTCTTTGATGTTTGAGTTTGAGGATTATCCGCATAAACCTTACTGTTCAAGAAACCTCATAAGAATAATTCCAATTGTGTTAAGTCACATGATCTTGGTGGCCAATTCACGTCTGTCCTTTGAGAAATTATTCGATTATCAAAGTTCTCATTCGAAAGATTAATTGATTCCATTTCTGTTTGGCATGTTGTATGTTTTCAACATCAATATCTTCCCATTGACTCCACATAAAGTTTATACTCATCTTTCATCCTCAATTCACAGTAATTACATAGCCATTTAGTTTTTCGAAAGCACTTAAACCAATTACGCCACCACTACAAAAGTCATACTAATCATACTTTTTTTGGTTATCTAGAATTTTTTTCAGCCCAAATGCGACAATTTGTTTACTGATATAGCCACCAATTTCAAAATGAGCTTCATCGGTAAAGTTAATTTCCTTGAAGAAATTCTCATTTTCTTCTTGTTTTTCTATGTCCCAATTAACGAATTGAAGACGTAATGCGTGGTGAGTTGGTTTTAATTCTTGTGTCACCAGTATTTTATAAACCTTTACATGAAAATCTTTATTTAAAATACTGAACGAAGTTGTTGGTTTGAGGTTTAATTGCTGTGGACGACGACGCATTGATCCTTGGCTCTTCAGCAACACTTGCGCTGTGAAAACACGTTTTCTACTCATGTAGTGATCCATTTTAACTAACCGGAAAGCATTAACTTTATATTGAAAAAAACATCGGTGTAGCTTAGTAGCGGGAAATTTAAAAAGAAACTTGAAATTTAAACACTTTATATATGTAAGTTGAAAAAACAACTTTGGGCGATTCTAAAATGTCTAGCCTAAATTGGTGTACGGTTTGAAAATGACCGATATATTATGTATACCTGTATACAATTTAAATACAAATATTAAATTTAAAGTTGCTGTTGAGCAATAACTTGAAAATGTGGTTGGAACTGTTTTTAAGTATTGCAAAATGTAATTTCATATTACGAGAGTTTTTCTGATGAGAAAAGTGATGACCTTTTTTTTTTGCTAATTTTTTTCCCAATCAAGAAGGGGGCGGCATATTTGTTTTCCGCCCCGAGCGGCATATGTGCACGCTACGCCACTGTGTTTAGTGTTATTATATGGCAAAAATGTCCACTTAATTGGCATGGAATGAAGTGCATAAGGTTCCATATGGTTTGTCAATGTGTCCAAATATTGAAACTTGTCCATTTTGTCATTTATTTTTATAAACGGGCCTACACCATGCCAACAAAATTCATTACAGACCATAATGCTTTCCAAATGTGATGGAAATTTTTTTCCAGCATCTTCTAACAAATTCAGTTGACACATTATATCAGGATTTTGCTAAAAAATTGTTTTTTTCGAAAATATCCACATAGGGTAAAATTTGCCAAGCGTACCAGGTAAAAATTATTATATTAGAATTTTGCTCCAACATTATTAGTATTTAAAATACAGAGGTGTAAAATTGAGAATTTTCGTAATATTTTTACGGGCGTCTTTTTTGAAAATTCAGTACTTGGCATTTGTTAATAAGGAATTGTAATGAGTGAATACAAAAGAGTTTTTCATGATCTTTACCAAAAAAATACCTCGTTGGTTAAAAAAAATTTATTTTAGAAAAATTTTGCAATTTAAAAATGTTTTTGTCTTTTTTGAAAAAACACATATTACTTTATTTAGGCTTATATGAAAGTTTGAATATAAACAGCATCTTTATGTATTGCGAACGATATCGTTGAACGACAAATCGTCTTGTGACGTTAACGTTTAAATTCTGCTTTATGTATTTTTGATGTTTCCGTTCGCCAACTTAAAATTGGTATACGTAATATTGGTTGGCAACTAAGTAATTGCGGATTTCACTCATAGATGGCTTTAGTTGAATTTTTAGGTTTGCGTAATCGAAATGTCAAACACATGTTGTTATTTGATAGTTGGTCAATTTTTTTGATCGGTTGTGTAGTTTTTGTTTGGCGTCTGTTTAAAAATGGAAAATCAAAACGAACATTTTCGTCATATTTTGCTTTTTTATTTCCGGAAAGGAAGAAACGCATCGCAAGCTCTCAAAAAGCTATGTGCTGCTTATGGTGACGAAGCCTTAAAAGAACGGCAGTGTCAAAATTGATTTGCCAAATTTCGTTCTGGTGATTTTTCACTCAAAGAAGAAAAACGATTGGGTCATCCAGTTGAAGTTGATGACGACCAAATCAAATCAATAATCGATTCGGATCGTCACAGTACAACACGTGAGATTGCAGAGAAGCTCCATGTATCACATACATGCATTGAAAAGCGTTTAAAACAACTTTGCTATGTACAAAAACTCGATGTATGGGTTCCTCATGAACTGAAAGAAAATCATTTAACACAACGCATAAACATCTGCGATTACATAGGTGGGATTACAAAGGAATTGTCTACTTTGAACTTTTACCACCCAACCGAACGATCAATTCAGATGTCTACATTGAACAACTAACAAAATTGAACAATGTTGTTGAAGAAAAGCGGCACGAATTGACAAATCGAAAAGGTGTTGTATTCCATCATGACAATGCAAGGTCACACACATCTTTGGTCACTCGGCAAAAATTATTGCAGCTTGGTTGGGATGTTTTGCCACATCCACCATATAGTCCTGACCTTGCACTATCTGATTACTTTTTATTTCGATCTTTGCAAAACTCCTTGAATGGTGAAAATTTCAATAATGATGATGATGTCAAATCGTACCTGGTTCAGTTTTTTGCTGATAAAAACCACAAGTTTTATGAACGTGGAATTATGATGCTGCCTGAAAGATGGCAAAAGGTCATTGCTCAAAATGGGCAATACATTACAGAATAAAGTTATTTAAGGACTGCCCCAGGAAAAACTTACGTGTTTATTTTTTAAGATTATACTCTACCTGATAATCTTATAGGTCTAAAAAGACACAATATTTGTTCCATATAAAGTGACGTTTGATATGATGCATAACACTTGAAAATAGCACTTCTAACGACAAAGATGTCTAGCAAACAAGAAAAAGTCCGCGAACTGATTTTGTCCACATTCCTGTAAAATCCAGAGTTAAAACATTAAGCTATAGCAAAAATAGTTGGTGCATCAGAAAGAACTGTCTTTACAGTTATTTCTAATTATAAGAAGGGTCTAACTGTTTGCCGAAAAAAGGTTCAAGCAGAAAACCAGAATTTTCTAACCCAAAGGTAGCAGCGAAGGTGAAGTGCCTTTTTAGGCAGAATCCCAACACCTCAGTGCGAGATATGGCGATTAGAACAGGAACATCAAAATCTACTGTACAAAGGATAAAGGAGAAAAGTAAGCTAAGGACATATACGAGTTCAAAAAGTACCAGACCGTTCCGATGAAAAGCAGATAATGGCTCAGATGCGAGCCCGAAAATTGTATGAAAGGTACCTGACTAAATTTGATTGCTGTGTTATGGACGACGAAACTTACGTTAAAGCAAATTTTGAGCAGCTACCTGGGCACGAATATTATACATCACCGAAAAAGGGACATGTGCCTAGTAAATTCAAAGAAATTTCCGAAACAATATATGGTTTGGCAGGCCATATGCAGCTGTGGCCTCAGAAGCAGCTTCTTTTTTACGCAAGGGACAATTAATTCCAAAGTTTATATAGACGAGTGCCTCGAAAAACGTCTTCTACCATTTATTCGTGCACATGAGGGTACCGTGATGTTCTGGCCTGATTTAGCAACTTCTCATCACTCTAAAGCTACGATGGAATGGTATGCAAGTAAAAAGATCATATTTGTACCAAAAATAGCAAATCCGCCCAACTGCCCAGAGCTTCGCCCAATTGAAAGATATTGGGAAAGATATTGAAAAGAGATCTTCGAAAGAGTGGCAAGACTGCAAAAAATTTACAAGACTTCAGAGCTAAGTGGAAAAGATCGTACCGTATTGTCGATGAAACAACTGTGCAAAATTTAATAAAGGGCCTTAAGAAAAAAGTAAGAAATTTTTATAGAAAAAAAAAAAATTGTTAATTAGTTTTTAGTTATTTATATTCTGAACACTACCTATCATTAATAAAAAAAGACAAAAAAACAAAAAAGTTACTGAGTACTTTTTTATAACTAAAAAAAAAACCGTAACTTTTTTCTGGGACAGTCCTTAGTTCCATGAAAAAATTGTCTTTTATTTTCTAAAAAAAATCCGCAATTACTTAGTTGCCAACCCAATAGTTGTCAAATTTTTGAGTTTTATTCAAAAGTAAATTGTCAGACGAAGTTTTACTATCGATTTTGACATTTGAATCGTTTCAATTTTATTTACATAAAGTCACAATTGACGATTTCGTTCGAAATTCTAACTGTTATAATTATATAATTATTTGACGTTATTTTCGTTTTATATAATAGCAAAACTGCCGTTCGTATTAAAATTTCGTGTGCTAGACGAACGATTCGCAATACATAAAGATGCTGTAAGAATTTAAAATAGGATAGAGGAGGGTTTTGCGAGTTTTTGTACCTTGAAAGTGCGCGCGCGCCCCGCTCTGCCCAGATATTGCACTGTTGTACCCGCTAAACGTTGCATTGTCGGTTTTATTTTAAAACCGTTATTCATCTCTATATATACTAGAGACCCTACTCCATGGATCCACCTCCCACCAAAATATCATGTCGATATACGCAGCACTGACGGTGCAGTAGAACAAATAGTCTCACTTACGTCGTAGCCGAACATTGAAATATTTTTTATGTTTCGTTTCAATCAACTGTAAATTTTCAAATAGTAACGAGACCAAAGTAGCAGGACTTCTCTGAAAATTGATCAACATAAACAAATAATTGTCAACAGAAATGAATGTCTCTAATATATGTGGGATGGGAACACTGCACTCGGAGTGGACGTAAGTTCTAACTGTCACTCCTTCAAAATACAACCCTGACAATCCTGCATACTGACCGAACTTAACGAAACGCGGACGAAGACATATTTTTAAAAACGAACCGAGTCAGTTGTTGTCGGAATAGAGAAATAACAAGTTGTAAAAGCAAGGGCAGTGCGTGTACAATTTTCTAAAAATGTAAAATAAAATAACTATGTACAATTCGATATAAAAATAACATTAGCAAATAAAATTAAACAAAATCTCTAACAGTTCGGCTTTTAATCCTACAAATTGGTGTCAGAAGTGAAATCGAACTTCACAGAAGTTTAAAAATAGTTTGAAGTGCCACTGCATAAGGTTTAAATAATGCAGTAAATTAACTAAAAACGCTCATCAAAGTGAAAACATTTGAAAAACTTTGAATTGGTGAAAAAAAAATTACTAAAAAGAATTGGCGTTGCGAACAGGCAGTTAGGACGCCAAATTCAAATTAGCAGAATTTATGTATGTACATGTGAAAAGTGTATACATACATACATGTGTTAGTTGTACAAACAACAACGAAAGACAATAGAAACGGAATAGAAACGTAGCAACTGGTCGTTTGCACTGCGATTGCGTGGCAGAGGCTGAATAGCGCAAGGATTTTCTGTTGTGTTTAAGCAACAAGAGAAAGCATAAAGTTTGTGTGGCTGTGGCTGTATAGCACAAACGAATTTGTTGAGAGCATAGCAGATTAGTTTTCGTCAGGCGAATTTCTATGTTGGGTTGCAGTACTTTTGCGTGGCGGTGGCTGAACAGCGCAGAGTAGCAGATTTGCAGTTATTGTAGCAGTCCGTTTTGTCGCAGATGAGCATCAACATACATTTTTGTCTATATGTATGTATAAACAGCAGTAGAAGTTGCGTAAAACAGATAAGTGAAAGCATTATAGAAAGAGTAAACTAGTGATATTACCAGCATTGCCAGTAGTTTTGTTTTGTGTTGTTTACTTGTCACTTCTGAATTTTGAAAATTAATATTAATCATTAAATTAATTGAAGGCAGCTGGAAAGGCAACTTAAATTTAAATTAAAAATAGTTTTGATTTTGAATTTCATTCGTTAAGTTTTCTCTGAGCAAATCTTTGTACTTGTATTTAAATAATAAAACCGCACTGCCACACTTCACAAAATATTTAAAACCCCTTTCATAAAATATTTAAAATATTAACATTTGATAAAATATTAACATTTCATAAAATATTCACATTTCAGGATTTATAAATTATTTGAAATTTTCAGGATTTACTTTGAGTATACAAACTTAATTTAACAAAATTATTTATTTTCAAATTGTTTCTGACAATAACCGACACGCGAAAAATGGAAAGGCAAGAAATTTTAGGGTTGACCGTAAATGGGTTAAAGGAAAAATTGACCGAGTTAAGACTGGTAACGACAGGACGTAAGGTGACATTACAGGACAGACTCCTGGAACACTTTGGTCTGAATGCTGACGGTGAGAATGATGATGATGATAATGATGGCACTGAATATGATGACGCAAGTTCAACCCCACCAAGGGAAATTCAGAACGTAAGACAAACAAATTTTACGTTACGAGATATAGAGGACTCGCTCACATCATTTAATGGCTTGGGTTCACCATCAATTGAAGAATGGCTGGAAGATTTTGAAGAAAATTCCACTGCAGTTAACTGGAACGGTTTGCAGATGTTTATTTATGCGAAGCAGTTGCTAAAAGGAGCAGCAAAAATGTTCATTCGAAGTCAACGTGGTGTCACTGACTGGAGCTCTTTAAAGCAATCTCTACAGTCAGAATTCGGAATTAACGTGCCGTCCATTGAAATACATCGCATGCTACGAAACCGTCGTAAGCGCCATAATGAAGACTTTCGCGAATATCTCTACAGCCTAATGGAAATTGGCAAGCCGATAAAACTGGATGATACGAGCCTAATAGAATACTTTATAGAAGGTATTCCTGATGCTAGGCAAAACAAAAGCAATCTGTATCAAGCAAAAACCGTGCCAGAGCTCAAGGAACAGATTCGAATTTATGAAAAGGTTCGATCTGGCCGCCAACAAGTGACCAGTTCAGCAGCAAATAATTCGAATGCTGAAAATAAAGATTCTCATAGTCTGAGCGTACGCAAAGAACAGATAAAGCGATGCTTCAAGTGTGGAAATACATCGCATACTGCCAAAGGTTGTCAGCAAAAGATTTTTAAATGCTTCAAATGTGGACAACCAGGGCATCGCGCTGCTGATTGCCGGGGAGCACAGGCTGCAATCAAAGCTGAAGGAAGCAACGTTAACACTTTGATAAATGATTCAATTAAAAAAATTGACGGAAACGGAAGATGCATTTTTAAAGATTTTTCACTTGATTGTATATCGTTTTCCGCTCTAATCGACACTGGGTGTGACCTTTGTTTAATGCGCTATGATGTTTTGATGATGCTCGGAGGAGACATCAAATTAAGCGATGACAGACGACGTTTGCTGGGAATAGGCAACAGTGAATTAAATACTTTAGGTAGTTTTACTAGTCCTTTCAAAGTCGACGAAATAGAACTTGAGATTACATTCCATGTAACTAGAGAACGCGACATGAAATACGCGGCGGTTATTGGCAACAACGTTTTAAAGCAAGTAGACATGATTGTGTCTGAAGATCTTGTAGAATTTAGATTGAAATCGAAAAATAACAGCACGGTCATAGAAGAGCCCACAGTAGCTGAAACGAGGACAGCAGATGAAATTGGCGAGAGGGGCGAAGAGATAAGTTTGTTACAGGAGTTTAAGGATCTATGCCTAGCAGCAGTAACTGATAAGGTGAAAGAACCTGACGTAGACTTATCTCACCTTAAACAAACCGAATCAAATTTAGTAGAGGCGCTAATTCATAGCTATGTACCAAAATTAACATACGATTCGCCAATCGAAATGAAAATTTTAGTTGTTGATGATACCCCAGTATTCGAAAGGCCAAGGCGTATGTCGTATGCGGATAAATGTGCCGTAGATGATCAGGTCGCAAAGTGGCAGGAAGAAGGAATTATCCAGCCCAGCACGTCGGAATATGCGTCACCTATCGTGCTCGTATCAAAGAAAGACGGTAGTAAGAGGCTTTGCTGTGACTATAGGCGGCTGAATCAAAAAATTATGAGGGACAACTTCCCAATGCCGTTGCTGGACGACGTGGTTGAGAAGCTGCAGGGGTCTAAAGTTTTCTCGACTCATGACTTGGCCAATGGATTTTTCCACGTTCCAGTCGAAGCTAATTCTAGGAAATACACGGCATTTGTGACTCACAATGGACAGTATGAGTTTCTCTTTGTTCCCTTTGGAATATCAAACTCCCCAGCTGTATTTTCCAGATTTATATTTGCAGTTTTTAGAGACTTGGTGCAAGACGGGACTGTTGTAGCATACATGGACGACCTCATTATTCCCTCCAAGGATGAAACTGAGGGTATTCAAAAGTTGAAGCGCGTGCTCAGTAAGGCATCGGAGTACAATTTACGTATAAAATGGAACAAATGCCAATTTCTCATGAAGAGAGTCGACTTTTTGGGATACATTGTACAAGATGGGACCATAAAACCTTCAGAAGTAAAAACAAAGGCTGTGGAAAATTTTCCAATTCCACACGATCGTAAGGCAGTACAACGTTTCCTCGGATTAACGTCATATTTCAGGCGATTTATAGAAAGGTATGCAGTGGTCGCCAAACCACTTTCCGATCTGCTACGAAAAGATGTTAAATTCACTCTGGAAGAAGATCAGCTTGCAGCGTTTCAACAATTGAAATCTGCGTTAGTGAGTGCGCCGGTATTACGCTTATATGACCCCAAGGCAGAAACAGAGGTACACACGGATGCCTCCATGTATGGTTATGGTGGCGTTCTCCTTCAGAAGGATGTTGATGACCAACTTTTTCACCCCATACAATATATGAGCCGGAAGACAAAGCCGAATGAAGAAAAATATCACTCTTACGAGTTGGAAGTATTGGCCATAGTCGAGGCGTTGAAAAAATGGCGGGTTTATTTACTAGGGCTAGAATTCAAGATAGTGACTGACTGTAACGCGTTCGCGATGACAATGCGGAAGAGGGACATTCCATTAAGAGTTTCCCGTTGGGCTTTGTTTCTACAAGACTTCAGCTATGAAATTGAGCATCGAAGTGGAAGCAAAATGCGACATGTAGATGCCTTGAGCCGAGTTTCCTGTCTGATGTTGGAAGACTCGCTGCATCATCGGTTGCAACAAGCGCAGTTACTGGATCCTTGGATTCGAGCAGTTATAAAAGTCCTAGAAAAGGATAGTTATGAAGATTTCTACGAGAAGCAGCGTGTGTTATATAAAGATCCCGTTAAGGAACTGATAGTTGTGCCTGCGTTGATGGAAGATGAAATCATCAAAATTGCTCATAAGCAAGGTCATTTCTCAGCCAAGAGGACACAGGAAGCAGTCGAAAAGACGTTTTACATACCACAGTTGCCTGCAAAAGCATCGAGGATAGTAAAGAGTTGCGTCGAATGCATTGTTGCGGAAAGTAAGTGCGGCAAAAAGGAGGGTTTCTTGACGCCGATAAGCAAAGAAGACCGGCCTTTAGGAACTTACCACGTAGACCATGTTGGACCGATGGAACAGACCAATAAATGGTATAATTATATGTTTGTGGTTGTGGATGCGTTTTCCAAATTCGTGTGGCTTTATCCAACACGAACCACTGCAGCAGATAGTGTTGTGGACCGACTGAAAAAACAAGCGGCAATTTTTGGAAATCCGAAACGTATCATCTCGGATCGTGGTGCTGCGTTTACGTCCAACTTATTCAAGGAGCATTGCGAAAGTGAAGGCATACAACATCTTTTGATAGCCACTGGCGTACCCCGTGGAAACGGTCAGGTGGAGCGTATCCACAAAATTATAATTCCAATGTTATCGAAACTGTGCATAGAAAATCCGAACCATTGGTATAAGAACATAGAGCGGGTTCAGCAAACCATCAATAACACGCCACCTAGAAGTACGAGGTTCTCACCTTTCAGGCTATTAACTGGAATCGAAATGCGGGTAAACGTTGTTCCTGAATTGCAAGAGTTGCTGAATGAAGCAGCCATTGAAGATTTAGACGCAGAGCGAGAAGCAGTGCGCAAAGAAGCGCAAGAAAACATCGGCAAAATCCAGCAAGAAAATCGCCGATCTTTTGACAAAAATCGGAAAGAAGAAACAAAATATTACGTAGGTGAGCTAGTAGCCATTAAGCGAACGCAATACGGTCAAGGACTCAAACTAAAGCCAAAGTTCTTTGGCCCGTACAAAATTATCAAAGTTTTGACACACGGCAGGTACGAGGTTGAAAAATTGGGAGACCACGAAGGTCCTGGTCATACAACCACTATAGCGGAATATATGAAAAAATGGGAACCATCAGCTAAGTTACCGTACGAACCATCATTCGAGCCGAATGATGAATCAGGATGGCCGAATGTGGGATGGGAACACTGCACTCGGAGTGGACGTAAGTTCTAACTGTCACTCCTTCAAAATACAACCCTGACAATCCTGCATACTGACCGAACTTAACGAAACGCGGACGAAGACATATTTTTAAAAACGAACCGAGTCAGTTGTTGTCGGAATAGAGAAATAACAAGTTGTAAAAGCAAGGGCAGTGCGTGTACAATTTTCTAAAAATGTAAAATAAAATAACTATGTACAATTCGATATAAAAATAACATTAGCAAATAAAATTAAACAAAATCTCTAACAGTTCGGCTTTTAATCCTACATATAGTTATACTACGACGTGATACTTTGCCTTTCTTTTAAACGATTCGTATGAAATTAATTTACTTATGTCAAAAATCCTCGAATTTTACATCAACCGCAATCATTTTGATGAACCTCGTGGTTCTCGAAAACGGAAAGTCGAAATGTCGCTATAGCCTGGCAGTTACATGAGCACTACTCAAACACAAATTACCCTTTGTACTGCTTTGCCCCGTATACCGCTTTGCCTCGCCTTCCCCTATGTGATCTTATTATTAATTTCAATATTAATAATGAATTTTTATGCTTTTATACTTAAATCCTACATATGGTTTGATTTTTTAAAAATTACCTAATAATAAAAAGCTAACACAATATCCTATAAGTAGGCCGCTTTGTTGCTGAGTAAAAATTACTTTTTTGCGTGGGTGGTGCCACGCCTCTTACAGGAAAATACGTCGTTATTGCTAAACTAACCAACCGTTTTCGATGAAATTTTGCTAAGATATAGATTGAACCCTAAAAAAGATTTCTAAAAGCTAACATAGTAGGCGTGGCAGCATCTCTAACAGGAAAAATCGTTTTTACTGCTAAACTAATGGAGATAGATAGATAGAGTGGGTGGTGCCACGCCCCTCATAGAAAAAAACGTTTTCACTGCTCAATTAATGGACCGATTTTTGATGAAATTTGGTACAGACATTGATTGAAACCTAGAAAAAGGTATTTTTCTAAAGTATAGATACGCTGCCTCGCCCCCAATATAAAAATATGTTTCCACTGCTTGACCGATTTTGATGAAATGTGGCATGGAGATAGAGTGAACGTTTAGAAAAGGTATTTATTTTTTTATTTAATATAATTAGCAAAGTAATAAATTATAAATACTAAAAGGAAGAGTACTAACTGCCAGTGCTTTCAACTCTACTTAAAATTTAATAATGGGTTTAGTGATATTCATAAATGTACACACCTCCTCAAAATAATAGGTACACCTTAGAGTTCAAAATTCAACTCAACGGAAAAACTTTTTATTCAAAATAGTTTAGAAAACAAAAATGCAGATATCTTCGCAGACTTTATATATATAAAAAAAGTAGAAATTCTTTAAGAATTACCATAAGGTACGAAAGTTGAGTTCAATGAATACTATTTGCTCAATATTTGCCTGCTCAAAATAATAGGTACACCGAAAGATATACAGAAAAACAAAAGAAAATGTTAAATATATGAACTTTTTTGTTTACACTTTCATTATTTAGTATATCCACCTTTATTTTGGACAACTTTCGCAACTCTTCTTGGGATGCTTTTGATTAAAGCCTGGCAGGTTTCCTTGGGTATCTCTTACCACAATTATTGGACACACTCCCACAATCGCTCCGTATTCGTGAACATTTTTTTGCTTTTCTTTTCTTCTTTAAGGCCCCCCACAGATTTTCTATCTGCTTTAAATCCTGTGACTGACTCGGCCAGCTAAACGCGTTGACTTTATTGTCCTCAAAACATTTATTCACAAACACAACAGGTGTGTTTTAGGTTGTTATTTTGCTGATAAATCCAAAGCAAAGGTATGTTTTCCTCAGAATATAGCAGTATTGAGTTTTCGAGTATACCTTTGTATTTGACAGCTGTCATTTTACTCGTTGTCCGGAATATAGGACCTATCCCATATTAAGGAAAACACTACCATACCATAGTATTTCCACCTCCGTGTGTAAGTTTTTTTTTGTGAATCTGACGTGAAACTCTTTGCTTTTAAGCCGTCGCACATTCTTTTTTGAATCATTTCCAAATAAATTAATCTTAGTTTAATCTCTCCTTAAGATATTAGACCACTTTTTCTGCCGTTCAGGTCATGACCAGTTTTCATGATCCCTTGCAAAACTTAGCCTCATGCTCAATTTTTTTTTTCCGTAGCAATGGAACATTTTGGCTATGTTTTGAAGATCAATTTGACTTACGACCCATCTCAACTAAAATTTTTTGCTGTCGATTCACTGCATTTTAAGATTTAATTAAAGAAAACTCACCGTTCTTATAAGGAAAGCTCAAAAAAATTAAAAAAAAAAATGATCAAACAAAAATTTTAACCAACTTGCAGGTGTACCTATTATTTTGAGCAGACAAATTTTCAAACTATACACAGTAGTTAAGTAGAAACGTTCAAAACTTAGGGGAATTACATGATTTGTTTTACTGAAGATCGTGCTACCGAATTGTGTTATTCACGTTACCACTACGATTTTTCCTCTATAGTTATTTCCAAAATATTTTTGTAATAACTAGAGTTTAAACTTAAAACTGAGAAGTGTACCTATTTTTTTGAGCAGGTGTGTATGTAAAAGATGAAAACGTATGTTATTTGATAGATTAGATATTTTTAAAAATTTTGAAATTTTCGGTATTAATAGTTTTAAGGAGTTCTGTTGGTTTAGAGTTTCTAAAAATTATTTTTCTTAGTGAGTCCAAATCGGGACATTTATCAAGTATGTGGGTAACAGTTGGTGTGCTGGAACAAAAAGGACAATGCAGTGCAGCCTCGTTACATAGTAGATGTCTATGAGAGATTATCGTATGCCCGATACGTAGCCTTATAAAGATTTTGCTAAGATGTCGGGAACAAGAAGTAGGAAAGCTTGTTCTAGATCTGTCAATGTTGATAAGTCTGTACCGGTGATTATATTCTAACCATTCATTAAGTTTTTTTTTATGTAGGTACTCTTTGATTATTCGACTAATGTAGTCATCCGTCGATGGATGAAATATATAGCTTGGCGAGTTGTGTGTGCTAGTGGCTTCTTTATCAGCAAATTCATTGCCTAATATGCCTACGTGACTCGGGACCCATATGATTTTAATTTTTTTAGGTTTAGGAAAGTACATTGTTTCCACTTTATAAAAATCAATTTAATTTTCTTTTATCGTCTTTATATGAATTGTACGGATTTTTCAAAATTTATACTGAAAAATGATAAAAGTGGAAAATTTGCAAACTTTGACAGCAAAAAAAAGTATATCTCCGGATTTCGGAAATTTTATATGAAATGTGAGAAAGTATGGTTAGCTAAAACACAAACTTTCAGCTGCTTTTTTTCACAATTTTTTTTTTCAACAAGTTTTTCCTAATGAAGTTTTAGAAGTAACAAAAAATACTGACTTTTATGAAATGCTCTTATTAATTTAGTTTTATTGAAATATACCAATATTATATGTTGGCATAAAGTTCATAGATCATACTTTTCAAAAAATGTTTGCTTGAGCTTTTGTATTCTATGTGTGAGTTATGCTGATTTTTTACAATTAAGGCTGAAAAAGTCATAATTGAGAAAATTGGCAAACTTTGACAGAAAAAAAAGTATATCCCCGGATTTCGGAAATTTTTTTATATGTAATGTAAGAAAGTATGGTTAACCAAAATCCAAGGTTCCAGCTGCTTTTTTTCAAAACTTTTTTTTATGATTATTTTTCTACTGCAACATTTGAAGGAAAAAATATTTTTATTTCTTCACATTTTGCAACGCTTTACAATAATTTTATCGATTGTAAAAGCTTACAGTATGAAATAAGTTGCTTAAATTTTTTGAAAGCACTTCCTTTAAGTAGAGGGGAACTGAAAAAGGATATTTTTTCTCTTTCTATCCCTCTTGGGGTTCGCCCTTTTTATACCTAAATATAACGTAGTGAAATAATGAAAAAACTAGAAGTTCCAATTGGACGTCTTTCTGAAGAAGCTCTGGAAGTATCAAATAAAGTTTTTAGAAATGCGAGGTTGCACAACAGCAAGTGTTGCTCTAGAAAAGCAAACAACGAAGATGTTTTGCATTACTTGCTGATTTCTTCTGATCCTGTTATCAGCCAAATTAGAATATAGCGAGACAATAGATAACGCAAAAGCACCACTTAACGACCAGTTATCGGCGCGTCTGTTTGAATCTTCTAAAAGATACATAAATATGTCATGAAATTTCACTAAAATTAACCTATTTATTGTTATAGATGTTTACCGTGGAAAAATAAGTTAACAATTATTTAAATGAAAGTTTTTATTACTAAATTTTGTTTTTAAAAAATTGATACAAAAAAACACAACGTGCACTATTTACCGACCGGCCTGTGATTATTTTGTCTGTTTCCGTCCACTGAAGCACCTAATTCCGACTGTTAATGTCGCAATAGGAAAAATAAACTTTATTATGTTAAAATTTGTGCTACAGAAAGCAAAGCTATAGTTTTTCAGATAACATTTATTATAAACGTAAAACTTAAATGTAATTTTCGATTTTGATCAAAATCTTTTAATTTTAAACAAACAAAGTTAACTTCTAAGTATAAAAACTATAATTCATCACATTTTTTTACTGAGATCATTTAGGATATATAAAAATAATAAGGAGCTGGTTAAGTTTAAAAATAATATTTCAGTTTTAAAAACATGGAAACATAAAAAAAATTTGTAAGTATAAAAACTAACATTAATCAGATTTCTTACGAAGATCATTAAGTTCAGGGACATTATATGAACCACGATTTGAAATTAGTGACGGACTTTGAATTTTACACATAACATCACTTATTTCATAATTTAAAATGTCATCCTTTTCAGGCCACTTCCAAAAATCAAAAAATTTATCACCCAAATGGGGTGATAAATAAAAGCCACTTTCATCACAATTAAATATTCTTCGACCGTCAGTCATAACATGTAGCAATTTGCTTTACTCCAGATATTTTCTAATTTTGAAAATATTTTCTTCCTCTATTGATAACACGGTCGGACCACCGACTTTTCCAGGACTTTTGTATTTATTTTTTAATAAGTCTATTAAAGTAGTCTTTGGAACGTTGTTAATTTTGGCAGCTGGCCTAATACTAAATTTTTTCTCTTTTACATCATTTAAAGGCTTTTCTAGATTTTTACGTGGATACGTTGAACGTTTTTTGGAATCCATGATGATTATCTGAAACAGTAACAACCGATTGCTTTAGTTATAGGCACTTTAGTATCTGACCGAGGCGGACGAAAACAGGAATATAGAAAATAAAATATGCCCTATTTTCGACCGTATTTAATTTGTTTATAATAATTACGTAGATACATTATGATGTGTTTTTTAAATAAATAACTGTAGTATAAAGTTTAATGTACAGTACATTATCAAAATATACACAGAGCGAATGTAAATAAATGTAAATTTAAAATCTAAATAAATAGAGCAATTATATATTCAAACAGGAAAATAAGACAAAAACATATAAGTTTCATATCAAATTATGGCAAATCTTATTAATTTAAATTAGGTCGTATACACGTTCGACATCGTAGAATAATGTGTAGATTGAATAATCTAACAAAAATTATATGTTTTTAGTCTAACTAGACACAAAAACTATCTTTTTTTACGAAGCTTAAAAATCCTGTTACTGGACAAATAGTCGGAATGAGGAACGTAGGAAATTTTTACGTAACCACATTTCGACCGCTTTTAATCACTTCACAAATCTTTTAAATTAAATTAAAAAGTGGTAATTACTTTGTAATTATGATAAACATATATATATGCACACAATAAAATATTTACAGCTAAGTTTATTTCTGCTGAAAACTCGATAAAATTGCAACGCCTGTTTTATCTTTTTTTACACTCGCGAAACCATCGAACCGCACCGCTGCGTAGTTTAGACTCAACTGACAAAAAATCCGTTGAAGCTTTAATATGATTTTTTGACAGTTGACGAATGAAAGAATAAAATGCGTTGACTTTCGTAAACTTTGCGCGGGAAATTGATTGACTTTTATAGAGTTTTTTAAAGCGGTCGGATATCTGAACTCGGTCGGCGACCGGTGCCGTTGCGTTATAAAGAGCTATCACCAGAAGCACAAGAAAATCTTCAAGTTTATGAAGAATGTGATTAAAATAAATCTAACAAAATCAGTAGCTTTACTTTTTTCTCTATTTTCAGAAGTAAGAACTTCGTTTTCTATATTCTGCATCTAATTTTCAAATGTAATGTTTATTATACGCAGTTTTTTAATTTTCTCTAATAACTTGTAAACTATAAAAGATATTGGGCAATTTATAAAATTTTTGAAATCAGCGTAGCCGTTTTATTGGGAATTAATACCTATTTTGAAATAAAGCCTCAAAAAGCATCCTATCTTTTTATGGAAGGTAGACGTGTCCGTCAACCGATTTTTTTCACATTCACAAATTTTTGTTGTTTTATTCTAAAAAATGTCTGTGCCAAATTTCAAGACTAACGCTAACTAACGTTGACTTGAAAACTATAAAAGATATCGCAAAATTAATAATTTTTTTGAAATCAGCATTGCCAAGTTAAAGGGAATTCATACCCATTTTGAAAAAAGGTCTCAACCACATCCCAACTTTGTATGGGAGGTAGGCGTGTCCGTGGACCGATTTTACTCATATTCGCAAATTTTTCCTATTTTTGCATTTGAAACATCTTTACCAAATTTCAAGAGTGTAGCGCAATAATTACTATTTATGGCCGTCGTTCCATACAAATCCATCCACTGTGCGTCGGTGTATAGAAAAGTCCATTTTTTGAAAAAAATTCTCTGCTCAGAAAAAAGTTTGTGAAAAATATCAGGACTTGTATTTTTTTTGATATGGAGTACAGACTTAACAGAAAAGTGTCTGCATTAAGTTTCCATTGGGGTTCCTTACTCTCTTTGACATGGATTGGATGGATTGGGTGAAAATCTATTTTTAGGCTTTTAGCAAAATGAACGCTTCTTCGTATTGTTGAGACCTTTTTGTAGCTGCGTTTTTGTTTCAACGTGGATATCGTATCTTCGAAAAGGACTCGATTGCTGCAATGTAAAAGTTTTGGAATTAGCTTAAATGTGAAAACTTAATGTGTTCGGATATAGACGGAAAACCAGATTCGGCGAGAATAGTTTGAATTGATGATGTTTGAAAGGCATTTATGCTTCTGCGAACCACAGCATGATAAGGAGCTTCAAGATTTTTTATATGTGTCTTAGCACACAATTCAAAAATTGGCAAAGCATATTCGAGCTTAGAAAGAATGAGAGCTCTAGTAATATTAACTAAAGTGGTAATATGAATTAGGCAATGTTTTGATGAAAGATATTTTATAATGTTTAGCCAGGATACTAGGCTCTTCCTTAACCCTAGTGGGACGGGAAAAAATTTAGTCATATATGGACGGCCGGTGGTACAGGTGTACCACAATGTATTATTCGCTTGTAAAACTAAGAGTTCGCAACCGATTGGGTCGTTTCTGAGCTCAAATTGTAGCTCCTAAAAATCTGGCGTGGAAGGTTGACAGAATCCAACATGATCATTTGCGAATTCTTAGTTTTACAAGTGAATAATACATGGTGGTACACATGTACCACCGACCGGCATCCACGAGGTAGGTATGCAAAACTTGCTCCTAACTGGAGCAGTAAATAGGTAAAATGATGCAAATCGCTTAAAAATGTATAGAAATGATGGGCCGAAGTAGTCAGAAAGAACCAGATCTCCAACTTGAAAGAACTGTGAGATATTTGATTTCAAATGTCAAAAGGTACACCTGTACCACCTCCGTCCCACTAGGGATAACCCAATACAATGTTTAGAAAAGGTATTTAGTTTTGAGTGGGTGCTGCCACGCCCTTAACAGGAAAATATGTTTTCTCAGCTAAACTAATCGACTGCTTTTAATTAAATTTGGTATGGAGATATGTGTATTGAACTCTAAGGAAGAGATAGGAGTCGAGCAACAGGATACCATAATTTTTATTTTTGGAGGCGTTGAAAAAAAGTAGCTGTTTTGAATCAGACTTGTGCATAATCAATTACATTTGGTAATTAATTATACATGCAAATATTGTACAATTACTTGTAATTTGTAATTGGAATGTTTCAATTAAAATTACATGTTATAGTAATTGGAAATGACGAAAATATTTCAATTAAAATTACTTATAATTTTAATTGAAATATTTTCGACTAAACTTACTGTAATCCAAAATATGTAATTGAAAAGCGCAAAGTAATTGAACGAAATTTGTAATGGATTTCTTGTAGTTCTAATTTCCAATTTTTCAAGTAATTAATTACAAGATATACAAATTCAAATACATAAATACATATACACATATGTATGTAAATATATTAACTCGAAAGATTATAATAAATTAAAAATTAATTCAAAAACTTTTTATTTGCTTTGCCCAGAGTCAAAATTTCCATCGCTAAGTTTTTGATGTCGGGGTTGTGAAACAATGCAAACTGTAATAAGGTCATTTATACATGCCCAAAATCATTTAACTTGGTGAAAGGCTGGAACTTAAGTTCTTCCTTTACATTCCCATATAAATTATATGCAATAACATGAAAATTTTTTTGAATTATATCGCTTGAAAGAAATTTTTTTCAAATTTTAATAAATGTAATTCCAGAAAAATGTGTGATTAATTACATTTTCGTTTCAAATTACTTGGCAAAAGTAATGGATTGAAACTCTCTAAAAGATTACATTTTCATGCATTACTAATCCAATTACAAAAGTAATTAGAATTGCAAGTAATTGTAATTTTAAATTACATGTAATTGAAATTAATGTAATTGACAAACTTCAATTACAATAACTTTTAATTTATTTTTTGAATTAAAAGTAATGATTACTTGTAATTGTAATTGAAAGAATTGTAATCCAAAAATACCCAAGTCTGTTTCCAATATCAATTTTTTAATATTTAATACCAAAAAGTTGGTTGAATTTCAACCAGTATATTTCTTTATTTATATCGTAATAGCCTAGCCTTTATTTAGGAGTTAAATAGGTATTTTAATTAAACGTAACTGTTTACATTGTTATCGTTTCAGTTAAGTGTGAAATTTACATCACAAAATAAATTACACAAAGAAAACGAATATTTTACATTCTTTTGGGTTCAGCTCACAATTGTACTTATTTGTTTTTAATAGGAAGTTTCACAAAAGTAAACGAACTCCCATGCATAGTTACTTTTTTGCCGTAGACGAATGGTGAGAAAATTTTTATAAGGTCTGGTAGGTGTAGAAAAGTATATATGGGCTATTATCACGAAATGTGTGATTTTTAAATCTCATAGAGAAGAAGAAAAAAAAAGTCATCGTAGCAACTTTTAGATTTTTTTATTTATTTCGTTTTGAAGTTATTTTAACATATTTATCACTGGATCTACAGTAAGAGTACTCAAAAGGTAGTTTGCTGCAAAATACACTAACTCAGAGCTTCGGAGGTGACAAACATTTCAGTGATTACGGAGGCGACTTTTCACTGAAATATGCGTCTTGGATCTGAGAGAAGAGACGAAACACATTTTCAGGACAAATCGTCACATTACAAATGAAAAGAAATGTCAAAAGTGAAAGTGAAATGTCAATGTCCTTGCAATTATTAGCCCACGAAAATCGTTTATCGTCTTGTTTATTCAGGATATATCACATACATATGTATACATAGAAAAATTGATGGACAAGTTTCAAACCTATAGCGTGGGAGTGGGAGGATTTTTGTAAACTTATACTCCGCGGTAATTAGGTGCGCGAGCATACTACTACTATTTTAGAAATTCCGCGCTCGAAATTTCGTACGAAACGGGAAATGGACAGGTTACGGGGGCGACATATCTGTAGATTCGCGCCCTATAACTTTTTATTGGAGCAATTGAATATCGATGCGTATGATGGAAAATAAATTATCTCATCTTGAAAATAATTTGCGAAGAAAAAAAATTGTTGAGCCTTTGCATCTGACCAAACTATACACAGACATCCATTAAACCCATTTCGTTATAATAGCCCATATATTATTGATCAGCGTCACCACCTGCGTCGATATAGCTATGTCCATTTCTGTCTGTCTGTTGAAATGACATTTACGGGAAAATTAAGCAAGCTAATCCAATGAAATTTGGCACACTGGTTACATCTTTTTACAAACTGCTAACATATAAAAATGGGCGAACGCGCTTCATACCACGCCTACCGCTAATACTCAATGTAAATATACCTCAGCCCATTTTGAAAAACAAAATGCTGCGATTTCGATGAAACTTGGTGATTTAGTGAACATGTGAACAAAATTAAGATTGGGCTAGGTTTTAAAATTGCAAATGCTCTTAAAGGGGCGTGACACAGCCCTATATCTTAACTTTTATAACGCCAAAGTTCATAACCATGCAAGTTATTGTGATTAAATTTATTACACGGATACAATTCATATATATCTTGAATTGTGTTTAAAGTGGGCGGAATTGTAAAAGTGGTCGAGGCACTTTTTAACAATTAAACCTTTTGATTTCGTATAATTCAAAATTGGCACATACGATTTTCATAAAAATTTTAAGGATCTATACAAACTTATATCTTTATATATGTATAAGTATAAGAATATTGATATCCCTTAATTTTTTATTAAGATTTTTAATTTTATTGTGAAAAATACCACCGCAAACAAATATGCTATTGTTTTTAATGTTGTTATTGTTGATACTATTGCCGTAGTTGTTCTTTTTGTTTATTTGTGTTTTTGGAACAATGTAAAATTTAATATGTATTTTACAGAGCTGTTTGTCCAGTAGTTTTAGTGCAAAAAACAACAAAAAAATTACAAACTCAAAATGCATAAAAAGGAACAAAAAATGGGCAACGAGCTGCTTATACTAGTTTCCATGACGTTACGTCACTTCATCAGTAAGCTTTGTTAGCTTAATAGTCTGCAAGCACACTATATTTTATTTTCTGCATTGACTAGTTAGTTGAGAATCATAGCAAAACATAAAATATAGTGCACACACACATTCCTTCCTCCTTCACATGCAATTGCTTTTGTAGCTCCTTTGATATTACACATTTCTTGACAAGCGCTCCGTTGAAAGCTTTTCTGGCGATACGAACGAAGTTGTTTTTGTTGTTGTTGGTGTTTTTGCTTTTGTTTTTTCAACAAATCTCAAAATAATAGATTTGGAGTTTTAACGACCTTTATTATTCATAAGAGATGTTTGGCTGGCTCTAGGTCAACAGCCAAACATCTCTTAAATCTCAAAATTTCAAGTAAATTTCTAGAGCTCGTTCATTTTCCTTCCTTAAAAAATCCGGTTGGCCAAGAAAAACCAACTCAGAATATCATTCTATTTGAAAGGGCATAAAATGCTCTCTCTTATATATTAATAAAAACGTTTGTAAAATAAAAATATTTCCAAAAAAATAAAGGTTCTTTAAAAAAAAAGTTGACCAGAAATTTAGATAAATTGTCATATCTCGAAAACTATGAAAAACTATAACTGAAATTTCAAACTTTTATGAGCTTATATTTCATTAAATTATTTTTCATTTGACATCCATATTAAAAGCTATATCCCCGACTTCCGATGGCTATATCTCCGAAACTAGATGCGCCACCCAACTTTTGATTCCTTACTCCTGTTCAGTATTGAAAGCCGACCTGTATAAAAATTTTGTAAGCTATATTTAAAAAACTGTATTCATTTATTTGAATAATAACTTTTGTCCCTATTATTTTTTCCAGCCAAAAAACGAACTATGCACATTCAATGGCGGTTCCATGGAAAATGAGTGCGCTTTCATACTTGAATAGAATTGCTAAATTAAGTCCCGTTAGATAACGTAAATTTACAGTCGATTCCAGAAAAAATTATGCAATAATAAATATTTTGATGCGTTTGTCCCTATTATTTTTCCCAAGACTGTAAAATACACTGTAAATAGATTCAATACCTGTATTAAGGGATTTGGATTGAAACAGATTGTAAAAAAGCCAACTAGGGTTACCAAGGATAGTGAAACTTTAGTAGATCTCATTATAACAGATAACATACATACATGTAAAGTGTACTGTTTTAGCAAAGCCAAGGATCTCAGACCATTACATAATAAGTATTTCGGGTATACTAACGGCAGATATAGGTAGAAATGAAAAGTTTTTAATGAAAGGGAAACTGGAATATAACAAAGTATTGGAATTATTGAGACATAAAATGAGTAGCAATGAAAATGAAGGTGAAATGGACATTGGAAATAATTACGAGGTATTAAAAGGTCACATTCTTCAAAGTATGAATGAGGCAAGAAAACCTGATATATGGGTAAAGCACATACCATGTCCTTGGTTTTCAGCAACAATAAAGAAAAAAATGGCTCAAAGGGATGATTCATACAGTAGGTTCTTATTATTGAAGGAAGTTGGCAGAGGAGAGGAAGAGGCTTGCGAAATGTATAAAAATTATAGAAATAGTTTTGTAAATTGTTGGAAAGAATCAAAAAGAAAATATTATGAAAAGAGTTTTGAAAGACTAAAAAATGAACCAAAAAAATAAAGGAAACACTTGAACTCAATGTATAAAATTAAAGATAAACAACTGAAATATGTGAAATTTGATGATGAATATATATTTAATTCAGATGAAGTGGCAAATAAACTGAATAATTATTTTCTAAACAATGAAGATGAAATAGTTGCAAACATTTCTTCGGGGAATGAGTATAGTATTGAAAACAGAAATCTGAATAATAGACTCAGTTCATTTCAGGAAGTGACTTTGCAGGCTATTGAAAAAATGGTTAACAATTTGAAAGATACAAATGGACCTGACATGATAAGTAGTGAGATGTTAAAGAAATTATGGGTAGTAATTGGAAGTAAAGTTACTCAAATAGTTAATGAATCAATTATTCAGAGAAATTTGCCACAAACATTAAAAACATCAGTAACTAGTCATTCCTATTGCTAAAGTAAGGGGTAGCACAAAATGTAGCAATCTCAGACCAATTAACACACTTCCAGTCATTGAAAAAGCTATAGAAACGGTAGTGTATGAAACTTTAATGAGACACATAAGGAAACATGACCTGTTAACTGAACATCAGTCAGGATTTAGAGAACAACACAGTACAGAAACAGTACTACAATTAGTGATTGAGGATTGGCTACGAACAATGGAACAATAGTTGCAGTGTACTTGGACTATAGACGAGCGTTTGAAACTATAGATAGAAAATTACTATTAAAAAAATTGAAAGAAATGTACAACATTGATGGATGTGTATATGAATGGTTACAAGAATATTTAGATGACAGGTTTCAAAAGGTTACATTCAATAATGGCGTATCAGAAGAAGTACAAGTTAAATATGGAGTTCCACAAGGAAGTAAATTAGGACCATTGATATTTATATTGTATATAAATGATCTCCCAGGAGTAATAGGACAATGTAAGATTCATTTGTTTGCAGACGATACATTAATTTACTTTTACGGTAATAATGCACAAGAGGTAGTTAGAACTGTGAATTTTGAATTATCTGTAGTGTATGAATGGCTGAGCAAAAATTCTTTAAGTGTTAATGTTGGTAAGACAAAGTGTATGGTTATGGGAAAACCAAGTTTTAAGGAGGAAGTTGAACTTAGGCAAGAAATTAGACTTCATGATTCACCTTTGGAATGGGTTAGTCAACAAATACTTAGGAGTGATCATAGATAGTCGCTTGACTTTCAAAGAGCATGTTGAATATATAAATAATAAGATAGCTAAGAAAGTAAATCTGTTATACAAGCTAAGAAAAGTGTTTTTCATGAGCCGGAAAGGAATTATTATTTAAATTAATAAAAAGATGTACTAACTTTCGTCTATAGGCTGGAAAATGGGTTGTTGCCAAAGTATTAGATGGTTTGGTTAAAAAAAATAGATATGTTCATCAATACCCTACAAGACAAGCGGATCATTTTCATATCGAAACAGTTTGTAATAATAAGCGGCTTAAATCAGTTTTTCACAGAGGACTTCCAATGTATAATACATTACCACAGGAGATAAAACAGGCAAGATCAATAGGAACATTTAGGGGAAAATTAGGTAATTGGCTAGACAATGAAGGAAATAAAATATTAAAAAAGTAATGTTCATATGTATATACAGTGTTGGAAAAAATAATAGGGACAAACGCATCAATTTATTTATTATTGCATAATTTTTTCTGCTAAAATCTGTTTTTAATGGAATTGACTGTAAAGTAACGTTATCTAACAGGACTTAATTTAGCAATATTATTCAAGTATGAATGCGCACTCATTTTCCATGGAACTGCCATTGAATGTCCTTTGGCTGGAAAAAATAATAGGGACAAAAGTTAGTATTCAAAAAAATGAATACAGTTTTTTAAATATTGCTTACATAATTTTTATACAGTGGTCGGCTTTCAATAATGAACACGAGTATGGAATCAAAAGTTGGGTGGCGCATCTAGTTTCTGAGATTTAGCCATCGGAAGTCGGGGATATAGCTTTTAATGAAATCGTCTTAATTTGGGAACCCCTTAATCGACTTTAAAAATATAGATGTCATATGAAAGATAATCTAATGAGCTCAGAAAAATTTGAAATTTCAGCTATAGTTTTTGAAAGTTTTCGAAATATGACAATTTATCTAAATTTCAGGTCAACTTTTTTTTAAAAAACCGTAATTTTTTTGGAAAATTTTTTATTTTACAAACATTTTTATTAATACATAAGAAAGCGCATTTTATGCCCTTTCAAATGGTATGCTATTCTGAGTTGGTTTTTCATGGCTTTTTTAAGGATGGAAAAGTAACGAGCTCTAAAAATGTACTTGAAATATTGGATCGCTTAATTTTTTATAAAAATTTTTATTTCTTTTGTGAAAAATACCACCGCAAACAAATATGTTATTGCTCTAATTGTTCTTATTGTTGTTACTGTTTCTGTAGTTATTTTTTTTGTTGTTGTTGGAGTTCTTGCTCAAAATTTCAAGTGAATTTCTAAAGCTCGTTACTTTTCCATCCTTAAAAGATCTGGTTAGCCAAGAAAAACCAACTCAGAATAGCATACCTTTTGAAAGGGCATAAAATGCGCTTTCTTATGTATGAATAAAAATGTATATATATAACATAATAGGGACAAACCTATTATTTTTTCCAACACTGTATATCTATTTAATTTAAAATTTTAATTTTGAATAATTTAATAATTATAAGCAACAATATGCAATATGGGGAAGAAAATTGTAAATTGTAATATTAAAAAAAATTAACCGTAGGTTATTTATAAATAAATAAAATAAATATATTATTTTTATTGAGCTTACTGTTCGATATGTGTGTGTGTCAACACAAAAAAATTACACTTAAAAAACATAAATAAAAATGAAAAATGGGCTAAAGCTACAGTGGTCGGCATATATATTTTGACAAATATGTGCGTTTTAGTGTTCTTTCTGCAATGGCTAACTGTCAATGCTAACGGTACTATATACTTATGTAAAAGAAATAACACATGCTAGGTGTCAAAAAGAACAAAAAAGCTGCATATTTTCTCTGCTGATTTAAGTGCTGCAGTATTTTTAAAATATAAAAAACCATTTTGTGGGTGGCATAAGTATTTTGACAATTTTTATGGCATAACCTTACTTTGGGATTGCCGCTCATATTTCAATAAAAATCCTACTTTCTTACGAGGCTTTCAATACTGAACACAAATAGGAATCAAAAGTTGGGTGGCGCATCTATTTTCGGAGATATAGCCATCAGATGTCGGGGACATAGCTTTTAATGAAATCATTGTCATAATTTGGGAACCCCTGGATCAACTTTCAAAATATGGATGTCATATGAAAGATAATTAAATGAACTATAATATAAACTCATAAAAATTTGAAATTTCAGCTATAGTTTTTGAAAATTTTCGAGATATTACAATTTATTTAAGTTTATGGTCAATTTATTTTGTTAAAAAGCGTTATTTTTTTGGAAAAGTTTTTATTCAGTAAAAATTTGAATTAATACATAAGAAAGCGCATTTTAGGTCCTTTCAAATGGTGTGCTATTCCAAGCTGGTTTTCTTGGATTTCCGAATTTTTTAAGGAAGGAAAGTGAACGAGCTCTAGAAATTTACTTGAAATATTGGATCGCTTACTTTTTTATTAAAATTTTTAGTTTTTTTTTGAAAAATAACACCGCAAACAAATGTGCTATTGTTTTTATTGTTGTTATTGTTGATACTGTTGCTGATGTTGCACTTTTATTGTTGTTGGTGTTCTTGCTTTTGTTTTTTCAACAAACCCCAAAATTTCAAGTAAATTTCTAGAGATTGTTCACTTTCCTTCCTTAAAAAATCCGGAAATCCAAGAAAGCCAACTTAGAATAGCACACCATTTGAAAGGACATAAAATGCGCTTTCTTATGTATTAATCCAAATTTTTACTGAATAAAAACTTTTCCAAAAAAATAAAACTTTTTAACAAAATAAATTGACCATAAACTTAAATAAATTGTAATATCTCGAAATTTTCGAAAAATATAGCTGAAATTTCAAATTTTTATGAGTTTATATTATAGTTCATTAAATTATCTTTCTTATGACATCCATATTTTGAAAGTTGATCCAGGGGTTCCCAAATTATGACAATGATTTCATTAAAAGCTATATCCCCGACATCTGATGGCTATATCTCCGATAATAGTGCGTGACCCAACTTTTGATTCCATATTCGTGTTCAGTATTGAAAGCCTCGTAAGAAAGTAGGATTTTATTAAAATATGGGCTGTACTCCCAAAGTAAAGTTATGCCAAAAAAATTGTCAAAATACTTATTACTTACTTACTTGGGTGGCCATAACAACCCGTTACCGGGTTACGGCCGACCTCAAAAGCTCTCTCCAGGCGCCTCTGCTTCGCGCGCGCCTTCTCCAATCAGGCACACCAAGCGTGGATAGGGTTTCTTCGGCTTGGTCTTTCCATCGGAGGCATGGTCTTCCTCTCCGTCGTCGCCCAGCGGCTTCCGCATCAAACACCTTTTTCGCCGGAGCTTCTTCGTCCATACGCACAACATGTCCCAGCCAGCGCAGACGTTGGATAGTGATGCGCTTGACTATGTCGATGTCATCGTAGAGCTCGTACAGTTCATGGTTCATTCGAATACGGTAGTCGTCGCCGACGCGAACAGGACCGAAGACTTTGCGAAGAATTTTTCTCTCAAACACCCCAAGTGTGGCTGCATCGGTCTGCGACACAACCCATGCTTCTGCACCGTAGAGTAGCACGGGTAAGATGAGCGTCTTGTAGAGTGTCAGTTTTGTCGGGCGAGAGAGGTCTCTACTACTCAATTGCTTACTGAGACCGTAGTAACACCTATTAGCAAGAGTGAGTCTTCGCTTTATCTCCAAGCTGATATCGTTTTGAGTGTTCACCGCGGTGCCAAGATAGGTGAATTCCTTGACAACTTCGAAAGTATAGCTGTTCGCAGCAATGTTGGATCCAATGCGCCGCGTCTCCCTGCTTGTGGACAGCATATAGTTTGTTTTGCCCTCGTTCACCGTCAAACCCACCTTCGCTGATTCTTTTTCGATAGCAGAAAACGCAGCAGTAACATCTCGCTTACAACGTCCAATGATATCAATATCATCGGCATATGCAAGGAGCTGGACACTTTTTTAGAAAATAGTGCCATTACGATGTACACTGGCTTTTCGCAACACCCCTTCTATCAAAAAGTTGAAGAGGTTGCAGGATAGTGGATCGCCTTGTCTGAAACCTCGTTCGGTATCAAATGGTTCGGAGAGGTCCGTTCCTACCCTGACGGAGCTGGATATGTTGCTCAACGTCATTCTGCAAAGCCGCACTAGCTTCGCAGGTATACCGAACTCAGACATGGTGGCATACAGGCAATCCCGTATCGGGCTATCAAAAGCAGCCTTAAAATCGATAAAAAACGATGGGTATCGATCTGTTTTTCGTGGCTTTTTTCCAGGATTTGACGTAGTGTGAAGATATGGTCTATGGTGGACTTACCAGGTCTAAAGCCGCACTGATAAGGCCCAATCAGTGTGTTGGCGAACGGCTTACGTCTTTCACACAGTACGGTCGACAGGACCTTGTATGAGATGGCAAGAAGACTGATTCCCCGGTAGTTCGCGCAAATTGTAGGGTCACCTTTCTTCAGTATAGGACAAAGGACACTGATATTTTGCAGATGAGTTGATGCATACACCCTATCAGCTCATCACCACCGGTCTTGAACAATTCAGCAGGCAGGCCGTCAGCACCGGCCGTTTTGTTGTTCTTAAGTCGCTATATCACAACTCGTACCGCATCATGGCTAGGTGGTGGTACGTCCACACCATCGTCGTTGATTAGTGGCATTGGGTTAATTTCTCCAAAGGCGGGATTGGTGGAGTCATCGCCAGCAAGCAGCTTGGAAAAGTGTTCCCTCCATAATCTCAGTGTACCTTGCGTATCCGTAACCAGATTTCCGTGTTCATCTTTACAGGTAGATGCTCCGGGCTTGAAACCTTGGGTCAGACGCTTGACTTGTTGGTAAAATTTTCGAGCATCATTCCTGCCTCGTAACACTTCGAGTTTCTCACGCTCACGCCTTTCCTGCTCTCGTTTCTTGTGTCTGAAAAGGCGCCTCTCTTCCTTTCTCTTTTCCCGGTAGTTTTCGCGTACGGCTCGCGTTGCGGCTGACTGCAGTGTTCTTTTGTATGAGGGGTTTTTCACTGCAGTAGCTTCGCGACACTCCTGGTCATACCATTGATTTCGCGGAGGTGGGCGTTGGAAACCAATTACTTCCTCAGCGGCAGAGCGCATGGAGCGGGAAATATGCGCCCAAAGTCCACCGGCATCATCGGGTAGAGCAGAGATTCTTAAACTGTGGTCCGTGGACCCCTGGGGGTCCGCGAAGCCATTCCAGTGGTCCGCGACACAATTTTGTTAAACCCGGGATGCCCAGCATCTAACTCTTGCCACTCTTTCCACTCTTTTACAACATCATCAATTTTTGTAAATTTCAGTTTGAATCTACAAGGTGCAGCTTCATATAAATTTAAAGTTTTTATCTTCAACTTTAAATTTATGTGAAGCTGAAGCGACTACAAAAAAAAAAATGGAATTATGGTCAAAACGCATTCAAAAGTGTGTGTATGAGTCTTTTCCAACACTCAGCGATTTTATAGAATTTCCTTATAGAGAACTCAATAATGAAACTCGGCTGCTTTTTGATGGCTCTAAAAATCAGCTTCCAAAAGTATTTTGTTTGTCCTGCTTCTGTTAACGATGGGATCAGGGATCCATTTAACACAGATGTTAGTAATGCTAAGCAATTATCGACATTAGAGCAAGACATGCGCGTGAATATCTCTTGTGATACGTCTTTGAAACTAAAGTTCAATAAAATTGAGCTAACTAACTTTTGGTTACTCTTAAAATCCGATTATTTGCATTTGCAAATAAGGCCCTCCAAAACTTTTTTCCGTTTTGTACAACGTATTTGTGTGAAAAGGCTTTTTTTGATACTATTATACATAAAATCATAGTATAGAAACAAGTTTAATGTAGAAGCAAACCTGAGGATAAAACTTAAGAATATAGAGCCCGACATTGTGGATTTGGTTTCAAGAAAACAGCATCATCCATCTGATTAAGTAAAAACTTCCACAGAAGAAAATATAACAAATTTCGCTTATAAAATAACATAAAGTTACCAAAAAAATAATTTTTATTATAAGCTTTGTTATTATTATATTCTTTATTAAAAAAGATTTGAAAAAAAAACAATTTATTTTCTTAGCTTTATTTTGACCAAGAAATATTTATCTGAGTTTAATTTACATACATACTTTGACTTGTATCTTTTTTAATTCCTTTGCATTTCCACAATTTTTATTCATTTTGTGTTTTAATTACATGAAAATCCTAATAAAAAATGTTTGCCCTTATAAACGAGTAAGTAGTGTCTGTAGGCTTGTCAACTTTAAGACCTTAGAAAACCGGACATAGTGTTTAAAATACCTTTAAAAACCGGAAAAATTAAAGCCAAAAAAAATTAATTCGTTCTCTAACCTCGTCAGATAACCGGACATTTTATGCTTGGTTGAGTTTGACAACCGGACCAAGCTCTCAAAAATCAGACTGTCCGGGTGAAAACCAAACGGTTGGCAAGCCTGAGTGTCTTTGTCATTATTGAGCCCAAAATTAAGCTTAAGAACGACGTCAAATGTCTAGGGTTGGGGTGGGGTCCGCAAAAAAAATTTTGCTCGATAAGGGGTCCTCGGACCACATAAGTTTAAGAACCCCTGGGGTAGAGAGTCAGATTGAAGGAGCAGTTCTGAGAGGTGAGCGGAATAGGCTTCGGCCGTCCGATGTGATTGCAGCTTAGCGACGTCCAGCTTTCGTTGCGTACCAGAGCGTACATCCTTTGCATTGCACAGCCGCATGCGTATCTTGGCTGCAACAAGATAGTGATCGGAGTCAATATTGACTCCACGGAACGTACGAACGTCTAGCACGCTGGAAGCATGCCTTCCGTCGATCACAACATGATCGATTTGGTTTTGTGTTTTCTGATCAGGGGACAGCCAAGTGGCCTTGTGGATGTCGAGGTGTTGAAATCTGGTGCTACCATGTTTCGCGCCGCGGCGAAGTCAATCAGCCGTAGACCGTTGTTTGAGGTGGTCTCATGGAGGCTGAACTGACCGACAGTGGGGCCAAATATACCTTGTCTTCCGACCTTTCCGTTGAAGTCCCCGAGTACAATCTTAACATCGTGGGCCGGGCAGCGGTCATATACTTCCTAGAGTCTCGCGTAGAAGGCATCTTTGACAACATCGTCCTTTTCCTCCGTCGGGGCGTGCGCGCAAATCAAGCTGATGTTAAAGAATCGAGCTTTGACGCGGATCGTAGCCAACCTTTCGTTCACAGGTGTAAACCTGGAGATATGGTGGCGAAGTCTCTTGCTTACAACGAATCCGCATCCTAATTCGCGCCTCTCCGCATGGCAGCTGTAGTAGATATCGCAACTTGTTTGGTGAGAGCAACCTTTTCCTATCCATCTTATTTCCTGGATGGCGGTGATATCAGCCTTAATTTTTTTGAGGGCATCCGCCAATTCGATAGAGGCACCTTCCCTATTGAGGGTTCGGATATTCCAGGTGCATATCCTTAAATTATTGTCCTTTTTTCGTTTGCATTGGTGTCCAACGTTGAGGGGTTCTTTATCCGAGGCTTTTTTAGTTTTCATTGGATTCTTTTTTTTTACGTGGCGGGTACCAAACCCTGCGCACAACCCATTTTACTTCCAGGGAGGACGCGCTGCACACATTCGCTCACTATCTCAGCGGATGCGGAGATAGCTACCCAGATGGAGCCAGCGGGGAGGCTGTGTGTCAACTTGTCGGATCACCATAAAATATTTTTTGGGTATTCTCAAGAATATGTACTTCACGGAAATGCAAGAAAAGGAAATATATTTTTTAAGACTTTAAGTGGGCATAACCCCTTAACGCTTAAGGTATCTAATGGAACAAAATTTTATAATTGGGCATTTTGACAAGAGGGCGTGGACCCTTCCGTAGAGACAAAAGATTTAAAACACACTGATGAAGTTTAAGGTAATGCAACAAAATCTTACACTAATACTCAGGAACTATTTATAGAACACATATAACCAAATTAAAACACAAATATAAGAAGTGATACGACCTAGCACCAAGCAAAAACTGAGTGTATTATCTCCTTATACACAAACATATGAATGTAACTGCGGTTAAATCGAAATACCCGACATACATAATTTTGGAAAATAGCATACAATTCATACAATTAGTTATGTTAAGTTAAGTTATGGCTGAAATTTCGATTTGAATGCAGATACATTCTAAAAATTTATTGAAAATAACATTACAAAAACAAAACAAAAAAATTTATGTTGAAAAAAACATGGTGCGCGTCATCAGTAAAAAATTCGTAGTTTCCAAAGTTATGGCGAGAATTTCTATATGAAAACACATGCATTCTTAGGATTGATTGAGGAATAACATATAAAAAAATAAAAAAAAAAGATGTTATATTGAAAATATTTTGAGAGGAATTTTTTAATTACAAAAATTAGTGTTTAATAAATTTATTTAAATCTTTTTAATTTTTTTTTATAAAGTTATAATATTTTTTAACAAAAATGATTCAATGATTACACTAGTTTACACAAAAAAAGATCTGGTTTCTCATAAAACTTTTACGATGTATTTTGAAGCGTATATTCCAAAAATACTAACCATTTTTTTTTCTTAAGAACCGTTTTCGAGATATCCCAAAAAAACCCGTTTTTTGGCACTTTTTTCATTTATTTGCCCATATCTCATCCAATTTTTTTCGACTCAAATACAATGTACATTATTCTAAAGAAATTGTTCTCTTTTTTCTAATGATATGCTGTTTGAGTTAATCGAATAAGATTTTCCGGAGTTACAAGCGATCAAAGTTAAAAATAGTAACTTTTTTAGTCATTTTTAAAAGTCACAAAATTTTAATTGCTCCGTTTGAATACAAAAAAATAGCTTAACTTTTTTTTAAGGTTTAAAATGAAACATTATTCTTTTATAAAAATTTTAAGTGTAATTTGGTCCAAGTCGTCCAAAAACTGTGAGTGCTATTTCAAAATCAATGAAAATAGGTAATTTCCATATTTTCATGCATTCCCTTATATAGCCCATTGACTATGTAATTAAATAACGAACTGATTCGTTAAAGATATTGTATTATCTTATATATTCAATTGTACCCTATAAAAGATAAATCCAAAAGTACTATTAAATTTAAGCTTGGACTTTTGAAGACGGTGCATATTTGTCCCATTTTTATTTTTTAATTATATCTCAGAAACTATACAGTTTGGATAGATACTGATTACCTGATTTTTTGTAGAGAATAAAATTTCCAATCAAAATGGCAGTTTATAAAGTCAAAACATTTATTTTTTCACCAAAATAACTTTAAAAAACTATTTTAAAAAAACCGAAAAAATTTAGTTTTTTTTAATTTTTGGGAATATTTTTTTTTCTTGAGGTCTTTTTAGCACAAAAAAGAAAGCTGACGTTATTTTCGTTAAAATGGTGTCTAATAAAAGTAGTTTCTGATGAAAATTGGCTAAGGTATAGACGTTCAAAAATGCCTACTTTTGTACGGTTTTGCAAATTTTTACCTTTACACCATGCTAGTTTCAGTTTTTACTCACAAAAATATTTTTTATTCAATAAAAAAGCTATTTTCAGCTTATCAATGATAATTATGAAGGTATTTATTCAAAATTTCGATATAAAATATATGATCTTAGATATGAAAAAAGCTTCAAAAAATATATATTTTTCGGATTATTTAGATCAATTTTTTTAGGTTATTTTGGTGAAAAAATAAATTTTTTGACTTTGTAAAGTGTCATTTCGATAGGAAATTTTATTCCCTAGAAAAAATCTGGTAATCAGTATCTTCCCAAAATGTATAGTTTTTGAGTTATAATTAAAAAAATAAAAAGGGGAAAATATGCACCGGTCTCAAAAGTCCAAGCCTAAATTTAAAAGAACTTTCGGATTTATCTTTTATAGGGTACAATTGAACATATAAAACAATAAAAAACCATTATCGAAGTAGTTCCTTATTCTATTACAAAGTCAAAGGCCTATATACGGGATTGCATGAAAATATGGAAACTAGCATTTTCCATTGATTTTTGAATAACTTTTACATTTTTTGTCCGAATTGGACCAAATTTCACTTGAAATATTTGTAAGAGAATTTCATTTTAAACCTTAAAAAAAATTTAAGCTAATTTATTTGTATTCAAATGGAGCAATTGAAATTATGTGACTTTTAAAAAAGACCAAAAAAGTTACTTTTTTTTAACTTTGATCACTTGTAACTCCGGAAAATCTTATTCGATTCACCCAAACAGCATATCATTAAAAAGAAGACAAAAATATCTTTGCAATGATATACATTAGATTTGAGTAGAAAATAATTTGATGGAGACATGGGCAAATAAATAAAAAAAGTGCCAAAAAACGGGTTTTTTGGGGATATCTCGAAAACGATTCTTAAAAAAAAAATGGCTGGCGTTTTTGGAATATACGCCACAAAATACATCGTAAAAGTTTTATGAGAAACCAGATCTCGAGATGAAGCCCAAATTTGTAAACTAGTGTTATTTATCCTATATCCTATAATTTCTGAGATATTTCGTTTAAAAAAATGTTCAAAAACGTCAAAAAAACAAAGTGTGCAGTTATTAAAAGAACGACCGACCTATATCTTTTATTGCAGATTAGTATTGTATGGGAAGAATAGATATGTTTTGTATGAAACTTTTTTCTCGAAAAATTTTAGTCTTTGCGTTTTGGTCAAAAATTTCAACTACAGTATCTACCCATTGAATTATGATCGATAAAAAAATTGTAAAAATTTTCCATTTTTTTCAAATAAAATAAATATCGTGAAATTTTTCTTCTATTAAAATATGAATTTTTGATATTTTTAAAGTTTTATGTTAAGAAGAATTTAATGTTTTTGAAGTGAAACTTCTTTAGTGGGGGAGGGGGGCATTTAAAAAATTTGTTACGCAACGCAAAATTCGAAACGCAAAATATGAAATCATGAAACATTTTTTTAAGTATGACCTAGAATATCAATAGCAATAAATTATATATCAAATTAAAGTACTCATCAAGCAGAGTGTGCTGAAACTATCAGCTTTGAGATCGGGTAACCAAAAGCTGAGATATAAGCGTGGAAAGATTTTTTATTTTTTCAATTTTGTCAAGCAATACACTGATCAATTACCCAAGCCTTGCTATAGCGTGGAAAATTACGTTGATTGCTTTCTATTACTATGTTTATGCGACAGCTTAGTTCGTTTTACCGAGTACCGATCGGAAATCGTGCAAGTGTCGACGCACTTCGTGCCTTCAAATATCTTTGAATGTTGGTTACATGCAGGTGTTCTGAATTATGGCATGACCTACTCAATCAAATGCTGTCGCATAAGCTTATTTTATGTTTATTGCGTGGACGTAAATGCAATGAAAAAACAAAAACAAACGAAATCAAATAGAACAAAAAAAAAACCTTTAGAAATCTAAACTGTGATAGAATGCGACGAAAATGTTTATTAAAATGATAAAAATTGACGGCATCTAGAATATCTACAGCTGTAAATGATATATCAAATTAAAGTACTCATCGAGCTGAGTGCACTTAAGCTATCAGCTTCGAGATTGGTTAATCAAAAGCTGAGACATAAGCGTGAAAAGATTTATTAAATTTTTTCAAGTAATTCACTGATTAACTACCAAAGCCTTACTGTACCTATTCTAGATACCGTCAACTTTTATCATTTTCATCTCATTCTTTCGCAGTTTCACTTCTACCGCGTGTGAACTGCAGACATGTTTTTTTTTGTTTCCAGCTCTAGTTTTTAGGACTTCATTAATTCTACTCGGCATACTTGCATCATTTCTTTTAAAGATGAATCAATTACTTATTCTAAACGACGCAAATGTTTTCTCTCAAATGAGCTACGGTGTTATTTCTTCGCCTGTAGACTAGAGATATTAAATAAGACTAGCAATTCTCAATTGCATTTAAGTCTGTCGAATTGCCCGACTAAAGCAAAATCTAAATTTAAAGAATTCAGGACGTTCATACTGGCTCTGGACGTATGGCAAGGCGCTCCAACATGTATTCGTCCTTACGATGACCTAATGCCTCAATGTAGGGCAGCAAAACATTTTTCAAAATGTTAATGTATTGTTCGGAGCTGATTGTTCCATGAAAAAAATATATCGGACCTTATCCTTCGGAGGTTATGCGACTCCAAATCAAGACAGACGGTGGATTTTTCACAGTTGGAACTAGTCAGCTGGCTGAGTATCTCTCTTGAAAAATTCTGCCGACAAATCTAACCCTTCGGGATACTGCAACCAGCCGGCACTCATCGCTAAAGATGAATTTAAATAAATAACTAGTAAAGGTGTTATCTTCGGCCAGGCCGAAACTCACATACCCTACACTGCACTAAAAGTACTTTCCAAATAATTGTTTGAAAAAGTCGAAAATAATGTTATAAGGTTTAAAGAGATTGAAAAGTGTTGAAACAGTTGAAAATAACTTAAAAAGTCTAAAATATATGGAAACCATTGCAGAAAGTTAAAAGAAATTGAAAAAGTCGAAAAAATGTGGAAAATGTTGAAAGTGGTTAAAAAACTCAAAAATACTTGCAAGAAGTTGAAAAATGTTGAAACAATTCAAAACTCATGAAAAAGTCGATAAAATAAAGAAAATGTCGAATCAGGTTGAAAGAGGTTGGAAAAGTGGAAAATATACATATGGAATATATTGAGAAAAGCTAAAAAGTTGAAAAGTCAAAAGAATGTGGAAAATGTTGAAAAAAATAGAAATGCATAAAACCAAATATGACACGCCCACTTCTCCAATTGCGCCTACTTTTGGTTCAATAAATAATATTCGTCATTGACATCCATACTAAAATTTAGCAAAGTAGCTTGTATAGTTTGCGATATATGCCTTAATTAACCTTAGGTCGGTCATCTGGCAACCCTTGCAAGTGGTCGTATTTTTTAACAAAGTTTTTTCGCTTCGCAAAAATATTTATTTAAAATCCGATTTAATCTAGTTTAACTTAAGTTTCCCGGTTA
Organism: Meiosimyza platycephala; assembly: GCA_963662105.1. Classification (NCBI taxonomy): domain Eukaryota; kingdom Metazoa; phylum Arthropoda; class Insecta; order Diptera; family Lauxaniidae; genus Meiosimyza; species Meiosimyza platycephala. The sequence continues at coordinate 61,942,917 of OY759211.1, read as the reverse complement.
AAATAACGCGTATTGTTAGTTTTGTAATCGTGCTTCTACACTTTTTGCAATTCCGGCAGTTCTCGCGTGTGGGATAAAATAAAAAAATAATAAATAATAAATAAACAAAAACATAATCTACAACACATACACACATACTTATACATAAGTGATTGGCACACACAACGTAATTTTGCTATTTTGCGTACTGTACGTTCAGTTCATGTACTGTACGTAACTACTGTTCAAGTACTGTACAACATATGAACAATTTTTCATCTGTTCATAAATAAGGTGGCCAGACTGCAAAAAACAAATAAAGATCAAAATAAAGAAAATTAACCGCGCATGCCGCACGCGTTGGTCGTGAGTGAAAACGGCAGGAATGCATACATTAATATAACTGACAATGTAACTGAATCAAATCCATTAAAAGCAAGTGAAGGTTCCGTCTTTAAATCAGCAGCTTCATTATCTACACTAAAAGAAATTACACCATTAAACGTCTTCTCTACGCCCACAAAAAATATAACTTGTTTTTCGAGTAATTTGACTGCTGACAGCGGATCTCTAGTGAATGCATTAGTCGATTCAAATAACAAAAAATCGGCAATACAAACAGGTATGGACCGCTACGTGAATGTTGTAGAGAGGAAAAGAAGCCCTCAAAACTTAAATACAAAAAAAGCCAAGATTAATAAAATAATGATACCAAAACCCCTACCCTGCCATTGAGTGGAAATAGATTTGCAAGTTTAGCTGATATTAAGGATAGCAGCGATACTGGTTCAAGTAGCAACCATTTACCTAAAGAGCTCAAACCTCCGCCAATATATTTACGTGAGCGCAGCTCAAATGTTATTGTTTCTAATATTGCTAAACTAATAGGCAATGATAATTTTTATGTTGTGCCTTTAACAAGGGGAAACATACATGAAACTAAAATTCAGATTAAAACTGAAAATAATTATCGTACTATTGTTAGAGACTTTGAGTCTAATGGTAAAAATTATTACACTTACCAACTTAAAAGCAGTAAAGGGCTTACAGTCGTGGTAAAAGGCATTGAGTCCGATGTAGATACTGAAGAAATAAAAAATGCTCTTGGCGAGAAAGGCTTTCATGCAAGGGCAGTCATAAATATTGTCAACAAAGATAGAGTACCACAACCCATGTTCAAAGTGGACCTCTTACCAGATGCTGCAAAGCTTAAGAAAAATGAGGTCCATCCGATCTATAAACTGCAATATTTATTGCATCGTAGAATCTCTGTTGAAGAGCCTTACAAACCCAACGGTCCGGTTCAATGTTCAAACTGTCAAGAATATGGACACACAAAATCGTACTGCACTCTACGTTCTGTGTGTGTCGCATGTGGTGAACTTCACCACAGCTCCCAATGTGATAAAAGAAAAGAACGATGATCCTAATTTAAAAAAATGTATTAATTGCCAAGGAAATCATACGGCAAATTATAGAGGCTACAAAAATTTAAAACAAAGGCAAACTCTGCAAAGAAAAACTGTCCCCTCTGCTCCTCAGCATTTTACTCCAAGTCCAATTATTCCAGGTGTGTCTTTTGCTAGTGCATTAAGGTCAGGTACCGCTATGGAACAGAAGATTCCCTTACCAACAAATAACAACCTGGAGATATTAATATCTAACCTTACCCAGAGCTTGTCACAATTCATGCTAGCAATGCAAAATTCTTTTGATAGAATAGTTCAAATGCAAACCCAATTAATGATGGCTCTTTAGACTAAAAAATGAGTGTCATTAAGATCTGCGCATGGAACTCAAACGGTGTTGGCCAACATAAGTTAGAAATTTCGAACTTTCTCTACCGAGAGAACGTTGATGTGATGCTCCTATCAGAAACCCACTTAGCTAATAAATATTTTTTCACCATTCCTGGCTATACATTTTACAAAACCAACCACCCTGATGGCAAAGCACACGGTGGCACTGGAATTCTAATTCGTCAGAGATTAAAACATAATTTTTTCGGTTCTTATGACACCAATTATATTCAAGGGACTTCAATTTATCTACAAAGTCATGGTAAAGATCTAACTTTGATGGCAATATATTGCCCACCTCGTTTTACCGTAACTGACGCTCAGTTTATTGATTTTTTTAAAACTTTAGGCGATAAGTTTGTTGTAGCTGGGGACTACAATGCAAAGCATACGTTCTGGGGATCTCGCATAAGTAACCCTAAAGGTAAACAACTTTATAATTCCATTATTAATAATAACTTCGATGTTGCTTCTCCTGGTCAACCAACATATTGGCCAACGGACAAAAACAAAACGCCTGATCTCATTGATTTTGCTATCACGAAAGGAGTGCGTAGGGAGTACATTTCTGTATGCACAAGCTTCGAGTTGTCTTCTGATCACTCCCCTGTTGTAATCCACATACTTGAAGAGCCTAAACAGATTGATGACACTCATTGTCTCACAACACCTTTCACAAACTGGCACATAAGCACACATATTCATACAAATTATAAATTTGAATGTAAGGAGCATATTGATGACGCTGTTGCTATTTTGAACTCTATTATAACAAAAGCAGCAGAAAACTCTACTCCTAAATATAAAAAAATTAGAATGCAGCCAACTTTGTCACAAATGCTGAAATTGAAAGATTAGTGCTAGAAAAACGAAGAATAAGAAGGGAATGGCAACAGCAACGATCTTTAGCTAGTAAAACTAGGCTCAACCAGGCTGTAAAGAATCTTAAACTGGCACTCTTCAGTGAAATGGAGAGAAATCAATATTGTTTTATTCAAAAACTCTCCCCAAATGGAACAAAAAGCTCATCTCTTTGGAAAGCTAACCGTAGTCTGAAAACTCCCACTGAGCCAGAGCCACCAATTAAAGACCCTAGAGGGTACTGGGCTCGAAGCTATGAAGATAAAGCTAACGTCTTTGCAGATCATTTAAGTCAAGTTTTTCAACCAAATCCCGCCATTGGTGGTCTATGTCTACCCCAGCAAACTCTTAACACACAGTCTATTGGCACAAGCATAACTCAAAGCGAGGTTGCAAGTTTTATCAAAAATAAATTAGTTAGTAAAAAATCTCCTGGACTTGATCGCATTACACCCATTATGCTTATAAAACTACCTTCTCAAGCCTTATCATTTATTACCAGGCTATTTAATGCTATAATAGCGTTTGGGCATTTCCCTTCTGATTGGAAAAAATCTCTAATTATAATGGTTCAAAAGCCTGGTAAAGACCCTACCCTAGCATCTTCATATAGACCCATTAGTCTGCTTCCTTGTCTTTCAAAACTTTTTGAAAAACTGTGGCTAGCAAAATTGATGCCATTCTCACAAGAACAAAATCTTATCCCTTCTCATCAGTTTGGATTTAGGGAAAAACACGGAATCATTGAACAGGTAAATCGTATAACTAATGAAATAAGGATTGCATTCGAGCACCGCGAGTACTGCTCTGCTATGTTCCTTGATGTTCAATAGGCATTCGATAGAGTATCGCATGATGGGCTTATTTATAAAATAAGGGTGCTTTTACCCCAAAATGTTCATAACGTATTAGAGTCTTATTTGGCAAATAAGCTTTTCAGAGTTAAACATAAAACCTCTGCTACATCTGATTTTCCAATTAGAGCAGGAGTACCGCAGGGCAGTGCCTTGGGTCCCTTTTTGTATGTTTTATTCACATCAGATATTCCCACAAATGACCATATAGTTACCTCTACATTTGCTGACGATACAGCAATTTTGAGTCGTCATAAAAATGCTGTAACGGCAACACTTCAGCTTCAATCCCACTTGTCGTCAGTCGAGAGTTGGTTGTCACAATGGCGAATAAAAGTCAATGAACAAAAATGTCTCCATGTTACTTTTACCCTCAACAAAAGTCTCTCTCCAGCAATATTTCTTAATGGAATCGTTATTCCACAAAAAGATAATGTCACATACCTTGGCATTCATTTGGACAAACGTTTGACATGGCGTAAGCACATAGACGCCAAGAGGTGTCAAATGAAACTTAAGGCTGCTAGCTTGCATTGGTTTATAAACAGAAATTCCCCTCTAAGTTTAGAGTATAAAGTTCTCCTTTACAACCAAGTCATAAAGCCAATTTGGACATATGGCATACAATTGTATGGTAATGCAAGTGCATCAAACATTGAAATTCTACAAAGGGCTCAATCTAAAATATTAAGAACTCTTACAGGAGCTCCTTGGTTTATGAGAAATGAATGCATTCACAGAGATCTGCACATCCCAATGGTAAAAGTCGACTTTGAAAGGCTAAAATATAAATACATATCAAAATTACAAGATCATATTAATCAATTGGCCAGGACTCTCTGTAGCTGACAGAATGGGTGTTGAAAATAGACACCCCAGATGAGTCCTGTAATATCACAACCCAAATTCAGCTGGTATCGACTTACATTTGATCAGATGGGGATTCTGTACCGGGACTTAGATCGTCTCGGGCACAGTCCTCTAATCATAATAAATAAAAACAAAAAGAAAACCAACCTCGTCAACCCATCACCACCAGCTGTTTGGCGCGGACCGGGACCTAGCTCGTCTCGGCTGCAGCCCGTTGAGTGGCGAGTGCGGCAACAGAAACGTTGGAGCAGCGTGCTCTTAGACCGCTTTTGGGTGCTAGACCGGGATCCAGCCCATCTCGGCTGCCGCTTTAAAGTTGTTTTAGTGGCACTGGTTCCCCCCAACGTGATGGACCGGGACCAAGCTTGTCTCGGCTATCACTGCACAATCTTTAGTGGCACTAGTTCTCCCCAACGTGATGGACCGGGACCTAGCTCGTCTCGGCTATCACTACACAATTGTTATCAAGGTACTAGTTACGTCCATGGTGGTAGACAGGGACCTAGCTCGTCTCTGCTACCACGCTAATACAGACCGGGACCTCGCTCGTCTCGGCTGTAAATGGATCAGAAGAGACGCAATAGTCGCGAACTGCACTATAGATGGGTTGTCATGAACCTTTCGCCACGCCACTGCTCTAACGGGTTATTCCATTCTCATCTACCGCAATTGCAGTAAACAGAAGTGATGTTTGTAAAATCTACTTTCAGACCAGCTAAAATTTTTGGGAGTCCCGCTGCACTATTAGTTACTTATTATAATACATATATCAATTTGTATATGATTTATAATTTGTAATAGTTTTTATTAGAAATAAGAGCCTATAACTTATTGTTAGTCTTTGATTTAAAGAGATACAATAAATAAAAAGAAGATTGAAAAAAAAAATAACCTTAAAATTTAGGGCGGTGACACACCCACTGATACAATCGAGACTGATCTTGATCCAGAAATAGCTTTCCATAAACAAACCTCTTTTACCAAATTTCAGCATGATTGCTCATATATTTCGATAGATATGCCACTTAAGCTATTTTATTTGTTTGGGCACCACGCCCAGTGGTGCTATTTCGCCCACTTCAGATGCTGACATACCTTATACCAAGTTACCCACCTACATCAAATCTCATGCTATTTGCTGCAATAGTTCTCTTAAAATATCACTTCCAACTTTATGTTAATATGGGAGGTGCCACGCCCACTGAATCGTCAGTCCGTCCCGTGAAAATTTATTTAATTTTATAGCTTATAATAATTGACATCTATGCACCAAATTTTATGAAGATTACTCTCATTGCGCACTATCTATAGCATTAAACGTGTTTTGCTTATATGGGAGGTGCCACGCCCACCAGTTCTAATGTGCCAAATTTTCGTAAGAAGATACATTTTAGCAAGTGTATCTGCCATACTAAATTTCATTACGATTACGTTGTTAGTTCTCTAATTATAACGTTTATAAATATTGAGGGCTGTGCCACGCCCTTCAACGTGTTTTTCCAGTAAACTGACGAAGCTTGTATTGATGACTGCTCTTAGTAGTAACATCCTTAAAATTTTTATGAAAATCGAATGTGCCAATTTTCAATTATACGAAATCATAATTTTTAATTGTTTAAAAGGGCCACGCCCACTTTTCCAATTCTGCCCACTTTAAACAAAATTGAAGATATATATGATCTGTATCCGTGTACCAAATTTCATCACAATGTCTCGCACGGTTTACGAGTTATGGCGTTATAAAAGTTAAAATATAGGGCTGTGCCACGCCTCTTTAAGAGCCTTTGAAAATTTAAAACTTAGCTCAATCTTAATTTTGTTCACATGTTCACCAAATCACCAAGTTTAATCAAAATTCCAGCAACTTTTTTCAAAATGGACTGAGGTATATTTGCATAGAGTATGGGCGGTAGTGGTGGTAGTGGTAGTGGTAGTAGATTTCACCCATTTTTATATGCTAGCAGCTTCAAGAAGGTGTGACCTGTGTGCCAAATTTCATTGAATTAGCTTGCTCAGGTGGTGACGCTGATCAATAATTACATATTATACTTTTCTATACCTGCCACGCCTCCTTCTATGCGTTACAAACGGAATGACAAAGTGAATATACCCTCTGTGTAGGGTATAGAAACATAAGAAATTATTCAAAAGAAAATTTCTGAAAATTTTACGTTCACTGAATTTAACTGAATTAAGGTAAGTTACTTTATTCCAGTAGTCGTTGGGAGTACTACGAGGAAGCTGTGCTGCCTCCATTTGCACATAAAATTAGTAAGTTTTGGCTTTTTTGCAGGACGCATTTTAAGCCATTTTCTTTAAATCGGCGTCGCAATGTATTGAGCGTTATGTCGACCCCAGCTTCGTTAAGGTTGCTCAGTACTGATTGAGTTTTTGCTCTTCGCTCCATAACGGCTCTCGCTTATAAAATGGCTGTTTTGGTTGCATAGTGGTGTAATTTTGAAGAAATTATCAAGCAACTTTTCTTCACCTTGTGTTATCAACAAGTAAAGAATCATAACACATACAAAAAACAAAAACAAAACAGAAAAGTGCACAAAAGATCAATTAACTATATCAAATTTCAAACACAACATTATTTTGATGCATACTACTTTGGCAGCTGCCACATTCCCATAAACCTTGTGTAGTTGCCAAATTTTAGGGTTAACATCCACAATACCTGTTTCAATAAAAAAAAATTAAAAATTTCGTGGAATTAATTTAATTTGATGCAAAATAGAAAATTTCTTTTTAGAGTCATTCCAAATGAAAGCGTCTAATTTTGTTTCTCCACTGCTTTAAATTTTGCTCATACTTTATGAAAATCTTCCGTAGGATTCAAAAGAAGGAAATCCAACGGTATTTAATTTGATTCGTGATTTTCGTTCGTAAAGTTCGTAATCGTGATTTCCAAATACGAATAGACAGACGGACATAGCTGAGTAGATAACGCTGATCAAGAACTTATGTACCTACTTTTCGGACGGTCGTGCAGCAGTTTAATGTTAATAACCATAATATGGTGAACTGCTTTTGTGCTTTTAGTTCAAATAAATATAATTTGTGATGCAATTAACTACATTCCCCATAACCAGACACCCAACGTCGCCTATCCGGTTATAGGAGAGGTCCGCTTATGGGGGAGGAACAAAAAAATTTTAATTGAAATTATTGTATTTTTTTAACAAATTTACACATTACAGAGATTTTACACATGTCTATTCGCTAATTTGGTTGAAAAAGTCTAGTGCGAGTAAATTGTTTTAACTTCGGTTGTCTCAACTTCTAATGTTGGGTATCAAAATTCGTCTCTACATTATTGATGTGATGAAATGCAACAAAATCATCTCTGGCAAAATGCTTCAAACGGGGAACTTGCTTCAATGCCTCATCATATGAAGTTATGGGGTCAGCAATTTTCTCATCGTTTTCATCATCGTCTTCAGGATCGCTTATCTCTGCAGTGGCGCTTTGATTTTCAAATTGTACTTCAATATTGTTGAGTTCAGTTCGATTTTCGAAAATTCGTCAAAACCAGCAAACCAAAATGAACGAAAAAGACCAACTCTAATCAACACTTTTGATATTAGCATTATTAGGGAAACCACCAAATTCGTAGCTTTCAAAACAAAAACGAATTAGAATTTGTAAAAAAGGAAGGAAGGAATTCTGTCCGTTTAAAAGAGATATTTTGATCAAAATGACATAGAATATAGTGTCCGCGTTCGGTTATTGGAGCGTCCGGCTATCGAAATTAATTTTGTATGGAAAATTTAATGAAAAGTGAGTGTCGCCGAAATGTGTCCTGTTATAGGAGCTGTCCGGTTATGGGGGCTGTCCGTAATGGGGAATTTCACTGTATACAAATAAAATCCTTAAAAAAAAGGAACGAAACGCCAGAAACGTCAAAAGACTTCCCATTCATAGAATGAATGAATAAGAAACTAACTCATAACTAATAACGCCAATTTGGCTTGGAGGATAAACTAGTATCTTATTTATTTTTCTCTCATTGAACCATTTTTTTTATGTATGATTAACAATTCCGAATATATGAAGTTAGCCATAGTTTCTAATTTACTTCACTGAAATCAACCCTAAAAAATTAAATCACATCTCTTTTACATCAAATTTTTTTAATCAAAATATATATATTTTTTTTAATATTCATTAGGCTCGTCAACGTGCTTCAGTTAAGTGGCTACTTTCGAAGGCTTTTAACAATATTGTTCCAGAAAATATTAAAGAGCCTTTTTACCGAGATCATGAAAACCAGGATCGCCTTAAACCGCAGATTGTTGTTGAATTAGGTAATGCCAGCCTTTACTGCCAAGCCTTATCTAATTTGTACTCGGATCCAAACTATCAGAGCCTAAATCATTGGTCAATATTACAAACATTAGCACGTAAAGGTGTTCAGGTGACGGAAACAGCAGAAACACCATTAACTGAAACAGTTTTAATACAAACAAATCCGCTAAGAATAGTAAGTATATTAAGTTTTTAAGTTCTAACCTCATTCCATTTATTTATTCAAATATAACACAATAGAGCAATTGACCAAATTATTACCGAGTATAATATATAACATACATACATAAGTATATTAAGTTTTTTAGCTCTAACCTCATTCCATTTATTTATAATATAACACAATAGGGCAATTGACCAAATTATTACCGAGTATAATATATAACATACTGCCTCCCATGCAAATAAAAAAAAAATTATATAAAAGATTCCCCAGCAGAGAAATGTGCAAGAGGAAATATGTAAAGGCTTATAAAAGCAAATGAAGCGAAATAGTAATTGAAGGCAAGTGATAACCAGTTTATAAGTCCTTTGCAAATAAGTATTCTAATGGTCTGGCTGTAAATCTACCAAAAAAAGACCCAAATATTACCCAAACCAATTGGTATCCGATTTTAGCAGTTGGCAACTCTAACCCGAAAATTCTGATTAAGGCACCGAACCCGAAAATTCTGGCTTTCGGTCAGGATTTACATCCTTTATTATCTCCAACTTCGTCTTTGTTAGCCACACGTAAAATTTAGGGTAACTGGGCGGCGTTCGACCGCAGCTCAGAGTTTACATCCTATGGTATGTAAAACACCGGCTTCGGTGCTTTTGCATTAAAATTTCATTGGATACCTTCAGGTATACAAGTCAACTAGTTTTAGTTTTTCCTAAAACAAGTTTTTCCTAAAATTAGTTTTTCCTAAAACCAGTATAGCCTAGCAAAAACTAGTTTTTCCTAAAACTAGTTTGGCCGGTAACATACATATATAAAACTTTTGTTTAGTGGGAACTCCCCTATTTATAACTTCTGTTCATAAATACATACATGATTTCTGTTCGGTCTGTAAGAAAAGAGATAATGGCGAAAAATTTTCTTTATTTTTACATTGACCTTATTTTTTTAGAGATAGGTTTGCGTATGGCGGTCCTTCCTAGTTAATTCTGATGCATGTAATATCATGTTTCGAGTCCGTTGTGCTCAACTCGTTATCGCTGGAAAATGCCTAGAAAATATTTAAAAAAAAAAGCATAAATCGATAGATTTTGATCTGCTCTTTGGTATCACCAGTTTTTGGTTAAAACTTTTTTTAGTGTCGAAAAATTAGTATAAAGTTCGGGACGTTTCTTTGAAAACCGCCACAAGTTTTTAAAATAAAATGTATGTATACAAATCGAAAGAGCGACATTACAGCAACCCCTTCATAAATTACACTAGTTTACAAATAATTAAAAAATTATAAATATTATAAAAAATTTTTTTTTTTTCGAAAAAATGAGAAGAAAGTAAAAATCAACTGCAAATTTTTAAAAGAAAAAAAAAATTGTAAAAATCGTTTTGTTTTTTTATATCATAGTCTATATATTTATGAAGAAAATAAGAAACTATTTATGAAAATCGATTAAGAAATGGAAAAGTTATATAAAATTGAATAAAAATAGGTAAGAATTTTTTTACCCAAAATGCAAATTTTTTAATGTAATTTTGTTATGTAGATACTGGTATGTATATGCTAGAAATTAAAATGTTGGCTCCACTCCCCGAAATGGGCAAAAACCGCCATAACGGACCAAAATTCCCATTTTTGGCCATTTTGGGCGTGGGGCCAGTTCCGAAAGAATTTTAAACACCGCCATCGTGCTCAGCATCCTCGAAAACGGGGGGTGACAAATATTTTACCGATAGAAGACGCGGAATATGCGATTTCGTCATTTTGGGGGCGGTTTTTGTCCATTTTGAGGGGTGGGGCCAACTCCATTAGAATCGTATTCAGCTTCTTCGAAAACTGCTATTCCAAATTTTTTCTTTGGTTCAAAAACTGAAAGTGACCGATATCTTGAAAACGACGTGAAAGAAAAAAAAATAATTTGATTTTCAGAATCAGCAGCCGATTTTACATAAGGAATAAATAGTGGCACCTAAAGTGCATACATTTTTTAATTATTTGTAAATTAGTGTTATAATTAATAAGATTTTTATTAGCTTGTGGCCATTTTTATTCAATATTATATAACTTTTCCATTTCTTAATCGATTTTCTTAAATAGTATCTTATTTTCTTCATAGATATGAGCCGCTGAAAGAAACAGTGGTATAAGTCACATTTAAGTAGTTTTGAGAAAATTGGAGGTTTGCGTTTTGGTATAGCAAAAAATCAGGGCATTTGTTTTTGTCAAAGTTTCAACACTTTTGGAAAGTCAATTGTTCAAAATTTAATTATGTGTAAAAATTACTATAATTTTTGAAAAGATAAGTAGCTTAAATTAAGCTTCAAATTAGAATACCATTCTTCCAATTTTTATTTCAAAGAAATTAGCGACAAAGTGGTATAAGTCAGTGAGTTATACCACTTTTCCTTAAAAATTTTGGCCTTTAAAGCAACCTAATAACCACTAACTATTCATTCCTATATTCCTTTGAATATGTTAATTAAATTAAAATATTTATTTCAGAAATCATTTTTAATTAAAAAACAATTTTTTTTTTCATCCAAAAAATACTAAAACAAAATTTTTAAATTTAACTCTAACCTAGCAAATGAACCAAACACAATGGCTCGGGCAGAGTTATACCAGTGTTCCGCTTGAAGTTAGAAGTACTTGTTTCGAGCCAAAACTTAACGATGCTCTCTAGCGGCCATATCGCCAACTAAACTTTTAAAATTTTTTCTAATGATAATTACTGACGTAACAAGTTAGAAAACGGGTATAACTCATTTTTCGAAAATTTTGAGTTATACCACTTTTGCTTTCAGCGGCTCATATATAAACTATGATATAAAAATATGAAATGATTTTTCCAATTTTTTTTTCTTTTATAAATTTGCCGTTGATTTTGACTTTTTTCTCATTTTTTCGAAAAAAAAAAAAAATTTTTTTAGAAATCAATTTATTGAATATAAACTAATGTGGGCATTATTTATAGGAAATTTAATTACTTTTAATTTGACATATAGTAAATTTATATATAGATATTGGTTCTTAAGATATTTGTAAGTAAGTGAAACCAACTTTTTTTTTTTTGGTCCAAAAACTAAAAATGACCGATATCTCGAAAACGATGTGAAAGAAAAAAAAAAATAATGTGATTTTCAGAATCAGCAGTCGATTTTACATATAGATTGTATAACGGTATTCAAAATTCATTTTGGCTGTAAACTAGTGTTATCAGAGTGGGACAATAAGAAATGCATAAATGACAAGCAAATAAAGACGGCGACATCTAATTTAAATATGCATTAGTACATGGCCCGCTAGTGTTTTCTCAAAATGACGAGCGTTAGCAACCGTATTGGGTATCGAAAAAAAGGTTTTAAGCAAAAACTGTTGATACTATTGCATTGCAAAGAGTAGATCAAAATCTATTACGAGGTTACTAAAATGCGGTTCCTTCAATTCGTGTAAATTTTATTTTAAAAACTTGTGGCGATTTGCAGAGAAATGTCCCGAACTTTATACTCATTTTTGACCACGAAATAAAGGTTTTGATCAAAATACTGTGAGCGTCAAAAAAAGTAAACACCATATATTCATATACATACATACATATTTCAAAGTTTATCAAAAGTATATTTTTTAGTTATGAATAAAAGCTATGATACAGAATCAAGCATCCATTAAATGACATTTTATTTTGTTACAAACATAAAGAAAAAATAAAAGAAAGAAGAAAAACCAAAAAAGTAAACTCAAAATCACTCCTCAGATTCACCCCAATAAACTACAAGATTCTATGAAGAAGTTGGTGGGATTTCCCTAAAGTTTCAAAAGAATTCAAAGAAATGTGTTGGCAGTGTTTACTTTTTTTGACGCGTAAAAATTGGTACTTTTTTAATGAATGCTTGCTTGTGTATCATTAATTTTATTCATAAATAAAAAATGTAGTTTTAACAAGCTAAGTAATACATAAAAAATATGTGTTTACTTATTTTTGACGCTCACAGTGTATCGATTCATTTTTTTTTATTATTATTTTCTTGCCACATACATTTCAGTATGTATAATATACATTGTATATACAAGCTTAAGTCATTTTATTTTTATCAATTCAAAATTTAAAATGTTGCTTGCTTATTCTTAATCCAATCAATAAGTTTTAACATGCCTCTAAGGATGCTTAAAACCCATAAGTGAAACGTCGGGTGAACATATGAATTTAACGAAGTTTTTTTCATATAGACATAATTGATCAAATATCCTGTTTTTCATAAAGAACAACTGTTTATGATTTTTTAGTTGTGTGTTCGAACAGAAAATAATTTCTAATTGTTGTTTTATTGAGCTAATCAGATTTAATTTGTTTTTATTCGATGGATATTCGGATGGTTAATAATTAGTTTTATTAAAAATTAATGTAAAAATAAATAGAATCGAAAACATTATTAGAGGCTTTCCCAATAGAAACTCTAACCCTGTTTTCATTTGAATTTGGCTTCTTATCATAAGTAATGGGTATTAGTATATATATGGCTCACCGATATTAATAGTTGCTATTTTAAATTTTATTCTTATTTCAGAATGCCCATATGACTGTGATAGAGTCACTTATGATATTGTATGCAAAAGAAATATCATCTGGCGATCGCATACTAAGTGCTATTAGAAGGTATTGAATACATGATGAATTTCATTAGAAAAACATATATCCTTTATCCTTTTATTTTTTTAATAGAGTTTCCGGAAATAGTTATCAACCACAACCTACCCAAAATTTTGAACAATTATTGCTTGCATGGGTTGCACATGTAGCAGCAGCAATGAAGCGTCGCATATCACAGGAAGTAGAAACTGGACTCTCGGACGAAAATGTAAATATAAAAAGTGTTCTTAGCGTAGCTGTGTCGAAATATAATAGATTAGATGCACTCAATGTGCTTTTTTCGAATATGTGATAGCACATCAACTTAAATCTCAAGGAAAATCTTCTTTATCGAAGTATTTAGAGCAGAGTAAGCCAAACCTACACAAATGCATTTTACCAACGCTACCCAGCAGGCAATTGAGCAAGGCCTTCCTCGTAGAAGACCTAGCACTGCTGCGATTGTAAGATGCATTCTCAAAACAAAATTTGCATGCAAATTTTAATTAGCAGAACAGTTACACTCCATTGAGTGTCTGTTTCATGTTATGGCAGAGTGTTGTGTATTCAATGTCAAATTATAAAGCAAGAAAACGTCACAACAAATAAACATTAAAAATATCAACGCAAGTGCAAGTGAGGTGACGCGGATAAAAAAAAATTAACTCAGAGTCACGGCGTATTAAAATTTAATTTTTTCCTAGTACTTCTATCAGCCCTGCTGCGGCAAGCGCTCTTAGAAGGCCTGCTTAAGAAGGCTTGCTTTATCGGGACATTTCATATAAAAAAGGAAGTAAATTTGAAAAGAGGTGGCAAGGCCTTAATCTTACCAAGGAAGTTTTGCTAGAAGCACTGCTAGCTCCTGCCCTTGCCCACTGGAGTATTTCTCGACACAATATGTATACTAGGGTGTTGCATTTTTTTTAAAGGTTCTTCAAATTCAAACCTTAAACCGAAATTCGATTTATTATCAAAAAAAAAGTAATTCATGAATTTTTTCAGATTTTTTTGAGGTCATTTACCACTCGCCAATCGCCATTTTAATAAAAAAACCCGCACAATACATTTTTTCCTTTATAATTTTTTTTCATGACTTCTAAACTAAATTTTTTCTTGTCTAAATATTAAAGAATAATAATATCTTTGGGTTAGGTATCGAAAAAAAGGTTTTTACTTATCTTCTAAGTGTGAAAATTGGAAGAAATGGACAAAAAATTGCCTAATATTTTTGAGTAAAAAAGCGAAAAAAGCAAAAATTAGGCAAGTTTTTGTCCATTTCTTCCAATTTTCACACTTAGAAGATAGGTAAAAACCTTTTTTTCCATACCTAACCCAAAGATATTATTATTCTTTAATATTTAGACAAGAAAAAATTTAGTTTAGAAGTCATGAATAAAAATTATAAAGGAAAAAATGTATTAAGCGATTTTTTTTATTAAAATGGCGATTGGCAAGTGGTAAGTGACCTCAAAAATATCTGAAAAAATATGGTTTGAATTTGGAGAACCTTTGAAAAAAAGTGAAACACTCTAATGTATACATGAGACGTTCTTTTACATACCGAATACTTTCTGACCGACACATCTTTGAATCGCTTCAAATTTTTTTCACTTATTCTAGGCATTATATTAGTGGACACGAAAATCAGGAATAGATTTGTTATCGAATATATCGAGAGATATCGAGTTGCGAAGGTCAAAGGTTTTACGTTTTTTGGTGTTTTACGCTCATATTCAAATAGTTATATCTCCGGTAAATTTTAATGGAAAAATAATTTATTTGTATCGTTTTAAAGCTAAAGAGATCAGCTTTCTTGTAAAATTTGCCTTGGACATTAAATGAAAATTAATATCTTTTATTACAAATCAATTGTTTAAACTTAGCTTATAGAACGAATACCATTCGATATGAAACTAAAAAAAATACCACTGAATTCCTCGTCAAATGTCCTTTAAAAACTAATTTTTTCAGAGTGGTAGCCAAATACGGACTATCCCAAATAAATTAATTCTTCCGCGCATTTTTCGGCATTTAACTTAAAATAATAAAAAAATTCAGCTTTTTTCGAAATTCCATCTCCTACGATTTATTGGCATTTTGGTTAGCTTTTATTTCAAAAAACAATTGTTCATTTCCGACAAGATTTGCGGTCTCCAGCAATATTTGAACCAAAACCCGATTCGTAACAACAGTGCAGCGGCGCGCAGTATTTTCAGAGGTGCGCGGAAGAATTAATTTATTTGGGATAGTCCGTATTTGGCTACCACTCTGAAAAAATTAGTTTTTAAAGGACATTTGACGAGGAATTTAGTGGTATTTTTTTTAGTTTCATATCGAATGGTATTCGCTCTATAAGCTAACTTTAAACAATATACAGTAGACGTCCAATATAACGAACTAATTAATGCACGGATCAGTCGTAACATCGAAAAATTCGTTATATCGAAGTGATTTTTTACTAAAGAAACTGGCTTTTTTCTACGTATATACTCGTAGTTAAGTTAGATTTTGAAAGGAAATAGTTACTTGCGATCACTTTTATTCATATTCCTTTTTTACCATCTTCAATTACATATTTTAACTTTATCACTCAACGTCAAGCCCTTGGCTGAAACGTAATGATTTCAGTACAAGATCAATTTTATATTACTGACAAAGTAAACAAAAACTACGCCAAAAAAAGAGTCGAAGGACGTTAAAAAACAAAAAAACTTTTTTTGAATCAAACAACGTTCGTTATTTAGAATAGTAAAAATGTTTAGCGTTCTTAATTTAGAGACATCAATGGAAAAAAATGCGATTTGAAAAACCGTTCATTAAAATGGAAATTCGCTATATCGTTATTCGTTATATTGGACGTCTACTGTAACTCTTTAGCTTTAAAACGATATAAAAAAATTATTTTTCCGTTAAAATTTACCGGAGATATACATAACTATTTGAATATGAGCATAAAACACCAAGAAACGTAAAACCTTTGACCTTCGCAACTCGATATCTTTCGATATATTCGATAAGAAATCTATTCCTGAGATTCGTGTCCACTAATATAATGCCTAGAATATGTGAAACAAATTTGGAGCGTTTCAAAGAAGTGTCGGTCAGAAAGTGTTCGGTATGTAAAAGAACATCTCACATACACGCAGCCTCTGTTTGCATTCCTGTGCAGTTGCTCGTGAGTAGCACAATGGCTTACACTGATTAACAGCATCTTTATGTATTGCGAACGATAACGTTGAACGACGAATCGTCTTGTGACGTTAACGTTTAAATTCTGCTTTATGTATTTTTGATGTTTCCGTTCGCCAATTTAAAATTGGTATACGAAATAGTTGTCAAATTTTTGAATATTATTCAATACTAAATTGTCAACCGAAGTTTTACTATCGAATTTGACATTTGAATCGTTTCAATTTTATTTACATAAAGTCATAATTGACGATTTCGTTCGAAACTCTAACAGCATCTTTATGTATTGCGAATCGTTCGTCTAGCACACGAAATTTCATTACGAACGGCACTTCTGCTATTTGTAAAACGAAAATAACGTCAAACAATTATAACAGTTAGAGTTTCAAACGAAATCGTCAATTATGACTTTATGTAAATAAAATTGAAACGATTCAATTGTCAAAATCGATAGTTAAACTGCGTCTGACAATTTAATTTTGAATAAAATTTAAAAATTTTTTTTTTTTTTTTTTATTATTCTTTTTATTTATTGGATCTCTTTACATTGTAAAGACTAACAATAAGTTGTAAGCTCTTAATTCTAATTAACACTATTACAAATTATAAATTATATATAAAGTGATATATTTATTATAATAAGTAATTTAAAGCTCTGCGGGACTCAAAAATAAATAAAAAATAAATATTGTTTTTGCTGGTCTAAAATTGTATTATGGATATAATATTTGGATATATGTATGGATATGGAGTTCATTATGCAGAACTATTTGTAGTAGCTGGGCGGTCCGCCCTTTTTAGACGCGAATGTGTTGAAGTGTTAGCTAGTGGAGTAGCTAATGGATTGATATGATTTTGCAGTTTTAGGAGGTATTTTCTTTTCAGTCTTTCAAATTCTGCGTTTACCATAGGTATATGGAGATCGCTATGGATACGCTCATTTCTAATGAACCACGGTGCTCCTGTTATTGTCCTTAGTATCTTTGATTGAGCCCTTTGAAGAATTTCAAAATTTGATGAACTAGCGAATCCATATAGTTGTATCCCGTAAGTCCATATAGGCTTAATAACACTATTATATAGGAGAACTTTATATTCCAATTTTAGAGGAGAGTGACTGTTTATTAACCAGTGCAAGCTAGCAGCTTTGAGTTTGATTTGCATCTTTTTGGCTTCGATGTGTTTACGCCAAGTTAAGCGTTTATCTATGTGAATGCCAAGATAAGTTACTTCATTTGCTTCTGGAACTCGAATGCCATTTAATTTTATGGTTGGTGTTCGGTTTCTATTTAATGTAAATGTAACATTTCGGCATTTTTGCTCGTTCACCTTGATACGCCATTTTGATAACCAATTTTCAATAAGAACTAGATGATTTTGAAGCCGGTTGGTGGCAACCACAGCATTTTTGTGACGACTTAAAATAGCCGTATCATCCGCAAAAGTGGAGGTAACTAGCTGGTCATTTGTCGGAATATCAGAAGTGAATAAGATATATAAAAACGGGCCAAGAACACTACCCTGTGGAACTCCAGCGCCAATCGAGAACTCAGTTGTATTAAAACTTTGATATTTAACACTATAGCACCTGTTTGCCAAATATGACACAAGGACTGCGTGGATATTTTGTGGTAGGAGTTGTCTGATTTTGTAAATTAGGCCATCATGCCATACTTTATCAAAAGCTTGTTTAACGTCAAGAAATATGGCGGAACAATATTCTCTGTGTTCAAAAGCATTTCTTATTTCGTTTGTTATTCTATTCACTTGCTCAATGGTTCCATGTTTTTCCCTAAAACCAAATTGGTGTGAAGGAATGAGATGATGATCTTGAAGGTAAGGCATAACCTTTTCTAAGAACACTTTTTCAAACAGTTTTGAGAGGCAGGGAAGCAAGCTAATAGGTCTGTATGAAGATGGTAAGGTGGAATCTTTGCCGGGCTTCGAAATCATTTTAATTATTGATTTTTTCCACTCACTGGGATAGTGGCCAAAATTAATTATAGCATTGAAGAGCCTGGTGATGAAAACTACAGCTGTTTGGGGTAAATTTTTGAGCATTATGGGAGTAATGGAGTCATGGCCAGGTGCTTTTCTACAAATAAGTTTATTGTTTATGACTTTAGCGACTTCAGTTGGAGTAATATGCATGTTAATATTTTGAGTGTTATTTATTTGCGGAGGCAGATCAGTATTGTTTGAAACACAATTGGGTTGAAACACTAGGCTTAGATGTTGTGCAAAAACATATGCCTTTTCCTCATCACTTCGTGCCCAATCACCATTACTATCCCTTATAGGAGGCTCTGTCTCAATAGGATTTCTAAATACGCGGCTAGACTTCCATAGAGACGATTTATTAGTTTTGTTTGGAGAAAGGTTTTGAATAAAACTATAATGGTGATTACTCTGTTCTCTAGAAAGAGCAGCTCTTATCTTCTTATCGGCTTCCCTAAGTTTTATTTTTGATGCTGGGGACCTATATTTCTGCTATTCCCGTCTAAGCCTTCTCTTATCCGAAACTAATTTTTCTATTTCAGCATTAGTAGAAAATCTATCTTTTCTTCTACTAATTGAATTTTTAGGCGTAGAGTTATTTGCTGCTGTAGTTAAAATGGAATTTATGACCTCAACAGCATCATCAACATGCTCTTTGCATCCTATTGTATAATTTGTGTGGATATGTGTGCTTATGTATTTTTTGTAATTAATCCAGTTTGTATAAGGAGTTGTAAGGGTAAGTGGTACCTCTCTATGCTTGGGTTTTTCAAAAATTTGTATGATAACAGGGGAATGATCAGATGATAACTCAAAACTTGTACTGACAGAAATTAAATCTCTGCGAATACTCTTGGTGACGGCAAAATCGATTAGGTCAGGAATTTTGTTGCGGTCCGCTGGCCAATATGTAGGTTTTCCGGGAGAAGCAACATCCAGATTGCTATTTTTATTTATTGCGTTATACAGCTGATTACCTTTGGGATTATTAATGCGGGAGCCCCAGAAAATGTGTTTTGCGTTATAGTCACCGGCTGCTACAAATTTATCACCTAAAGTTTTAAAATAGTCCATAAACTGCGCCTCTGATACAGCAAAGCGGGGAGGACAGTAAACTGCAGATAAAGAAAGGTCTTTGCCATTACTTTGCAAGATAATTGAAGTGGCTTGTAGATAGTTTTGGGCATAAGCCCCTAAGCAAGAATGTTTAAGCCTTTTTCGAATTAGTATACCAGTACCGCCATGGGCTTTTCCGTCTGGGTGATTGGTTTTATGGAATATATAGCCTGGAATAGTGAAGTTATATTTATTTGTTAAGTGGGTTTCGGATAGAAGCATTACATCTACATCTTCCCGAGACAAGAAGTTTGAAATCTCTAGTTTATGTTGGCTTACGCCGTTTGCATTCCATGCGCAAATCTTTATAAGGCCTATAACTTGGCTAGGAGAGCAGTCATTAATTGGGTTTGCATTTCAACGATACGATCTAAAGATTTTTGCATGGCTATCATGAAGTGTGATAGGCTTTGAGTAAAATTAGAAATCATTAGCTCAAGGTTATTGTTTGGTTCCTGTGGTGTTAGGTGTTGCATTTGAGAGCCTGATTTTACAACATTAGCATAAGAAATAGCTGGTGAAAAAGAGTTGGCAGAGGACTGCTGGGGGCAGAGGCAGCAGAGAACTGCTGGGGGGCAGAAGCAGCAGAGAACTGTTGGGGGGCAGAAGCGGCAGAGGTAAATACATTTTTAGTTGGATTGCGAGCAGCTTGTTTCAGTAAAGTTACCCTCTGTTTTAGGCTTTGATATACAGGACAGCCTCTATAGTTAGCAGTATGGTTTCCATTGCAATTGCTACATTTTTTTGAGCTTGTGCTATTTTCCGCTTTTTTGGAGCATAAGGAGCTGTGGTGGAGTTCACCGCATGCGACACATACAGTACGGAGATTACAATAGGTTTTAGTATGGCCATACTCTTGGCAGTTTACGCATTGGACCGGCCCATTACGTTTGTGGGGCTCCTCGACAGAAATTTTTCGGTGCAATAAATATTGCAACTTGTATATTGGATGCGTTTCATTTTTTTTTTGAGCTTGGCAGCATCTGGGAGTAGATCTACCTTAAACATAGGTTGAGGAACCCTATCTTTATTTACAAAGTTAATAACTGCTCTGGCATGGAAACCTTTTTCTTCGAGAGCATTTTTTATTTCAATTACGTCTAAATCAGATTCAATACCTTTAAGTACTACAGAAATACCTTTACTGCTTTTCAGCTGGTAAGTGTAATAATTCTTTTTTTTGGCTTCTAGATCACGTGCTAAAGTACGGTAATTACATTCCGCGTAAATTTGGATTTTTGTTTCATGTATATTTCCTCTTGTAAGTGAAACTACATGATATGAGTCTTTCCCTATTAGACTAGTAATATAATTTATAAGGGCATTAGAGTTACGCTCACGCAAGAAAATAGGTGGAGGCTTATGATCTTTAATACTTTGCCTACCGCTACCACCAGCTTCATCATCATAATTTTTTGCTAATATTACAAATCTATTATTGTTGGCGTTGATTGTACCTGTAGAGGTGGATTTAATGACTTTCGCCGCTTGTACATTGCCTCCATTTTTTTGTGGGCTTAGTTTTCTTTTTACTTGGATGTAGCGGTCTAGCCCAGTTTGAACTTCACTATTTTTTTGAAACAAAATATTTTTACCTTTATTTTGTGTGTTTGACTTTGGTTGTTGTTGAGTTTGTTGCATTTGACGAAATTGTTGTTTTTGTTGTTGTAATAGCAACTGCTGTTTATGTTGTGGTTTCTGCTGCTGCTGCTGCTGATGTTGATGCAATACCGAACATTGTTGCTCTACACTGGATTCATGTTGCATAGCTAATGTTGCTAAGCTGTTGCTCAATACATATGAATTTGTGCCTACAGACATTATTGGTGTAAGTGATGCAGATGACGATGTAGTAATTACACATGTACTAGTTGTTGCCAGAGTTGTTGCTGGCAAAGAGACAGTTGCGCTTGTAGGTGCTGGTGAGATGTTCGGAGTTGAACATTGAGCTCCCCATGAGAGAGAAGAGGACAGCACCTGTTCTGCAGACATCAGACTTAGCGGCTTTGGATTATTACATGTACTCAGAGAAGAGTTTTGAGAAAACAACGCATGCGCATTACTCGAATGAGCGCTTGGAATAGAATGCGCGGGAAGAATATTATTAGTTGTTGAATTGTTGTTGGAAGCACTCGAGAATGTAGAAACGCACTCATTGGAAAGAGAGTGACGTCGCTGCATAGGCGGAGAGCGCTCCACCGGCATAACCCACCGTCTTGCTAGCTTTGTTTATTTTTTTTTTATGCAGAACTGTGTTCCTTCTATTTACTTTTTGAAAATAAAGACAGCAAACGCACAAGAAATCAATGCAAAGTGCATTAATTTTATTGGCACTCACTTCCACTACCGTTTTCAGGAGTTTTATATTTTTTAAATTACTTTTTATCACTCGAATTATTAAATGACCACGGAGGCGATCGAAAACACGTCCGTCAGCGGTGAACTTCGGAGATTTTTTTTGAAAATTTAAAAATTTGACAACTATTTCGTATTCCAATTTTAAATTGGCGAACGGAAACATCAAAAATACATAAAGCAGAATTTAAACGTTAACGTCACAAGACGATTCGTCGTTCAACATTATCGTTCGCAATACATAAAGGTGCAGTAACTGTTATAATTGTTTGACGTTATTTTCGTTTTACAAATAGCAAAACTGCCGTTCGTATTAAAATTTCGTGTGCTAGACGAACCATTCGCAATACATAAAGATGCTGTTAGAGTATTGAATTACATATAGTTTATGAAAAATAAAATAGTAAAGTTAGATTCACAAATTTGAAAATTCGTTAATCGAATGAACGGAACAGGATTATGTCATACGATAGTTCACGGAACGTAATTTGTGAAGTTTGTAAAAGATTTCGGAATTGAATTTGATTAAAACGTCAAAATAGATAAACAAAATAGAATTATATGAATTTATTAGAATTATTTGAGTGTGAAAATGGATCCTTCGAAATTTTTTATCTGAGTTCATCTGAAGGAATTGAAATATGTAGATGAAAGGATAGTGCGGAAGCAGCTAAGAGAAAAAAGCAATCCTCTTGCGTTGTCGTTATTATCAGTTTCAATTGAACAATATCAATTCGTATCAACAGATACGATTGCGTACTAGTTCACTGAATACACGATCCGGAATTACGAAACTTATCATTCGTTCACGTACAGTTGTGTTCATAAAAATAGTACTGTTGCAGGACATGACTTTTAAATCTCTTTTCTAAAATATTTTGCCTTAATAAAAATTTTCGTAGGACTAAATAAAAAGAACAGAAAAGTAAAATATCCCGTTACTTTTGTTTCGTGTTTTCTTGTTTGTGATGCATTTACATTTTTGCACCAAAAATCTGCTGTTCATTAAAATAGTAGTGCTTTACGTAATTACTTAAAAAAAATTACAAAATTCTAGAAAACCGCCATAAGTGTAATTAAGTAATTCAATAATGTGCTCATATGAATTTATTGCAATCGAGGTACTCTTCCTTTTTTTAATGGGTAGAGGAAGGAATTGCTGAATCGAAAAGATATAATCAATAATTAGACTAAGGAATCAGGGCAAGACTTTCAAGGAAACTGAAAATATGGTTGGATGCACTGCCCCTGATATTTAATGCTATTACCTATTTTAAGAAACCTAAAAATCGTGGTGGTAACCGCCAGATTTCGTTATTAGACGACAGACGAAGTGCACGATATTGCAAGACTAAGCTCTCGGCGTCCTCAAAAATACAATTTGCAAAAGATTATAAGAAATGGAATGCCGAAGAGTGGCGCAACGTATTATAGTCAGATGAGAGCAAAGTATTTTTTTTGCTGGAACAGGCTCAAGACAGTATGTTCGTCGTCAACCAAACACAGAATACCACCCCAAATACACTACCAAGACTGTTAAACATGGTGCACTGACCATTATGGTATGGGCTTACTTTTGATAGACTGGCGTTGGCCCTATTCATTTGATCAAAGGTGTTATAGACAAAGCAGTGTACGTTAATTTATTGAAGGATGTAATGCTACCGTATGCAAGTCGGAAAATGCCTTTAAAATGGACGATTCAACAGGATAACGATCCTAAACACTAAAAACAAAAAAGGAACTGTAAATATTCTCGGAAATGAATTTTTTTAAAACTTTATATGAAAATTGTACTCATCATCATCACACAGAACCCAACGGCACAACTATTTTTGTGAACACAGCTGTATGTCATACATACAATTTTACCCTGATTGCTCGAACTCTTCTGCAACGAATAACCGAACGGCTTTGTAAACAAAAAAACCGTTGTCTATTAGAAATTTTTATTTGCCTTTATCGACTGATTACACTAGCTTACAGCCAAAATGAACTTTGAATACCGTTATTCATTTTATATGTAAAATCGGCTGCTGATTCTGAAAATCACATTATTTTTTTTTTTTTCATTCACGTCGTTTTCGAGATATCGGTCATTTTCGGTTTTAGGACCCCAAAATAAGTTGGTTTCACTTAATTAGAAATATCTCAAGAACCAATATCTATATATAAATTTACTATATGTCAAATTAAAAGTAATTAAATTTCCTATAAATAATGCCCACATTACTTTTTGGTTGGCTTGTTAGTTTCGGTGAAATAAATTGATTTCTAAAAAAATATTTTTTTTTTTCGAAAAAATGAGAAAAAAGTCAAAATCAACTGCAAATTTATAAAAGAAAAAAAATTTGGAAAAATAATTTTATTTTTTTATATCATAGTTTATATATCTATGAAGAAAATAAGATACTATTTAAGTAAAGTACTGAAAGTAAAATTTCAAGTGGATTACAGTATAATTTCATGCATATCCGTTGCAATGAATTCTAATTAACACTATAAAATATGTATTTTTGGTTGGTATTGTTTTTATAAAAAAATATATAATTAAAACTCATTTATAAAAGTAGTGAGAAAATTCGTATTATTTGCTTGTAATTAATAACCTACCATCATTGCTCATAATTCCTGCATGACAAAGCATCATCACGATCAAACAACTTTCAAGCATTCATGCTGTACATGCAACCCTTTTCAATGACATCATCTACTCCTTTAACGCTCGCTTACAACCATCGGTCGCTTGCAACTCTGTTCAACGCGACGCAACAAATAGTAAGAGAGATTTAGCGGTCAAACTTTTTCTTTTAGGTTTTTGCTCGTACAAAATATCTTTTTGGGTTTTTCTGTGAACGTGTCATATATCCAACTTCTAGTTCGCTAGCCACAGTAATTTTACATAAGAGTAGGGAGTAAGTAGGCGGCCTATGGCCGCAGCTCAGGATTTAAAAATTCTCAAAAATCCAACACTGGCTTCGCCGCGGATAAGTCTATAATATATACAACACCTAGTTCTCTAGCCACAAAAATTTTACATAAGACTAGGGTGTAAGTGGGCGGCCTACGGCAGCAGCTCAGGATTTAAAACTCCCAAAAATCCAACACCGGCTATGTCCATCCTTAGAAGTTGTCATAATCCCTAAACGAAGTGGGGATTATAACCGAAAAAAAAGACGGACATAAGACCCAAAACTGTTTGCATTATGTCCGAAAACCGCCATATTAAAAATGGGGATTGTGTCCGAATAATTAGCGGACATAATTCACATTTACGATATGGGGGGGTTATGTCCGGTAACCCAAATTACCCTTGGAGGACATCAGTCGATGTCACTGTACACAGTGTTATTAATTACAATTGAACATTATTTCATCGAACTTACAATCATTAAAAAACACCGGTATATAGGTAAAAATTGTAGTAGGTCACTTTGAACGACTGTATCTCAATATCTCGACTGTCAATTTTCATCAAAAATACTTTTGTGGGTCACCATTTTGTTAGAAATCACGTCAGCTTTCTTTTTTTTGAAAAACTCCTGAATCCACTAAAGAAAAGTTTATAATAGGTTTTGGAATTTTGGCCCCATTTAAAGAAGAAACAACTTTATTGCAAAAAGCGATTAAAAGGTCGAAAACAAATTTTGAATGGGAGGGTGACCCTCTCCGGTGGTCTTGGCCAATGACCAGAAAAAAAATTTTATCGATACGAAAAGGTCGAAAATAGATTTTGGATTAAAGAAGGAAATTTTCTTTGGGGAAAATATTTACTGCACAAATTGATCGGAAAGGTTGAAAATGAATTTTGGAATGATCAGAGTAACCCCTCCTCCCGTGATCTTTAACCAATTTAGAGGAAAAATGTCAAAAATGGTATTTAATGCGAGTATTATTAACAAAATGTATTTATACAGTGGCTACAACGAATAATCAGATAAAGCTTTCTTTTTTTAAAAATTATATGAAAAATTGCGAACTTATTGGAACTTCAAAAAAATTGAAATGCCCTTCAATTCATTCTTAATCCTCTATTCATACAACAACAAACAAATTTCAAAAAACCTAACCATAAATTTTTTAGAAATTATAAAAAATGAATAACTCAGTTTTACTTGCTCAATGAATAGTCGGACAACATATCAAGTAGTGAAAAAATTGTCGATATTTTTTTCTATAAAGGATTACTTTGAGTATTTTGTTTTACGTTGTGTAACTTTGCACATATTAGTTGCATTCAGTGTTATAAATTATATTAATTACTACGCGTATTATCAGCAATGGCTTTAAAAAGAAAGCAAGCATGCCAGCTTATTGTAAAATTACATGGAGAAGAAAAGCTGTCCACGAAATCGGTGAATTAGTCAGATAAAGTCATTCGACTGTCCATGAAATCATAAAAAGGTATCGTGAAAACTTTAGATTGACTTACAAGTCCAAAGATGGGCAGGGAAAAAAGCTTAATAGAAGATTAGAACGCAGCATTTTAAATGAAATTAAAAAATATCCGTTCAAAACTGCAAAAAAAAATCAAATATCTGACTAATAGGCTTGAAAAGGATATATGCTTGAACACTGTATGTAGTGTGATACATAGGAACGATTTTCATGGCAGAATTGCAAGAAAATAGCAATTAACACATCAAGATGGTGAAATTTGCAAAAGAATACCTTCTCAAAACTGATGAATTTTGGAAAACCGTAAGCACTCATTTAATGTGTTTAGAATGTTGTCATTTCAACTTTTTCTGTATAAAGAATCTTCAATATACAGAAAAAAGTTGAAATGGCACCATTCCAAACCTATTCAATCGCGGCTACACGGTATCAACAGTAAGTTTTATTAGCTGACGTTTAAGAATTTCCATACTATGTTTTACTTTTCGCATTGACCAGTTAAGAATCATAGTAAAATATACACAAAGTGTGCCAAAAATCTACATTTTCATTATGTATGCATTTGTTTTTGTAACTCTTTTGATATTGCACATTTCCTGCGAGGGCAGTTGACAGCTTTTCTGGCAAATTGCAATTGCAATTTTTTTTTTGTGTTTTTTGCACTAAAAAGCTTATAGTACAGTCATTTGGTTAAAAAAAATGAGGTTGCCTGGAAAGTTCTCCGGGAATTTTGAAAATTGGTAATTTTATAGATTTCGATGTGCTCTTTCTGAATTTCAATTTTGTGACCTCGTATTTTTGCCGCTCGCGCCGCCGGAAAAATGGCGCCAAAAATCAGTTTTTTGACAATACAGTAATCCCCGCTTATATGCACGCCGCTTATAAGCATTTCTCGCTTATATGCATCAAAACTTGTGCAATTTCATTTCTCCATTTAGATTTGTTAACATTTTTCTCCTTTATATGCACACGCTTATATGCATTTCTCGGATATAAGCCCCAAAAAATCTCCAATTTTTTCCTCCATTCACGCTTATATGCACGACAGGGAAAAAATATTAGTTTTTTTTTCATGTCAAAAAAATATTGATAACAAACAATCGTGTCATTCCTATGGTAATGTCAAATATGCTTGACAGTAGCTTGCCAAGCTGGGAAGAGTTAAATGAAAATGAACTTGTTGCCCATATTTTGCAATCCGTTGACAAAATAGAGGATGATGAAGAAATAGACATTGCAGCTGAAATAGATCCAATTCCTTCATTGAGTGCACCTTTGGTCTCATTAGACATGCTTCGAAAGTTACTTTTGCCAATAAAAAAGTTTATTGACGAACTTGATGACATTGAAGAACATATTTTTAAAGGCTGCAGTCATATTCAATCCAAGATTACTCGTTTTTTTTAAGAAAGAATAGTTTTGCAATATATGTATGTAGACTCTTCATGATCACATGAACTCTGTATACACATATGTACTATATATATTTTTTTTTGATTTGCTTTTTATATTTTTATTGGAATACATATTCATAAAATATCAAATGTTTATTTTCACAGCTTTTTGCCTTTAAAAATATTTTTGTAAGGTTCTAGTTAGTTGGCGTTAAGTAACAGCATATGAAACTACGATTCTATGTAAGCATATTTGGTAGACATAGCCGAATTTTTATATATGCACTTTTCATGCATATAAACGAGTTTTTCTAAATGCATTTCACGCTTATATGCACCAAAAATCAATCATTTTCAGAAATGCTTATAAGCGGGGATTACTGTATCTCCTTATCTCCGACTTATTTCACGATAAAAACATACATACAGTGGCTCACAGCTTATTTGATACAGTGCAATGCTCTGTAACTTTGAAATTAAGTGGAATATGAAAAAAATTTTGATTCCATTTGAAAGAACAAAAATTGTGGTTTAAAAAAAATTTTTATTTATTGTAAAAAAATATTACCTGGAATTTTTATAATAGAAAACTGAAATAAACTACTAAATTTCATGTCACAGCTTATTTGATACGGACATGTATAAATTGAAAAAAAATGTTTAAAATAATGATTTTGTAATTTAAAATATGTAGTGTGGTAGCCTCTTTACTCAACTACAGCTAAAAGATTGTTTGGCATCGAAGCTGCAAATTTTTTATTGGTATCTGGCGAATTATAGCGCCACTCAATTTTAAGTGCCTTTTTAGGTCGTTTTTGTTTGAAATGTTGTGTATTCAGATATTTTTTTCCAAATTCGCCCATAAATTTACAAGCACATTTAGGTCAGGTGTCTATGCTGGCGGTGCCATCAACTAAGGGCAATTGTATATTAACCAGAATTGAACTATAACCGCTTTGTATTTTAGGTTTTTATCTTAGTAAAACCGTAAATTTGTCTGCATGACCAGATTTTCGGCACTATGCAACTAATTGACACTTATAATCTGAAGACACATATCCATACTCATGATATTTATCATAAAAGCCAAATTTCCGGTACCAACAGCTTACATGCAAGCATTAACCGAAAGTGTTTAGTTGTGAGTAGTTCGCAAAAAGCCGTTTATTAGTTAAAAATGAGATTATCCGTCTGATTTTCGCCAAATAACATGATTTGAAGACCACTGAGTACTGGAATTCAGTAATATTCGTGGACGAATCGAAATTCAACTAATTTGACTCAGATAGCATTTCGCGAAAGCCAAATAGAAAAAACAACAAGGGGAAGATACACGCGATATAAAACAATGCCATGGTTTAGGCTTGCATGTCAGCTGATGCCGAAAGGCAGGGTTAAAGTACTCTGTTATATGCATGAATTGTACTGGTACCTGTGATAAATCGCAAGTTACATCACAAGATAGCGATGAAGAGGAACCAACGGAGACTACTTTCGAGCAAACGTATGGTGAAATCGAGAATGGAGAGAAACACATGATACCGATGAAGATCAACAACGAAGACTACTTCCGAGCAAACGTATGATGACATCGAGATCACATTTTCGTAGGAATCGAAGCGCTGCTCAGCGAGTGCGTGTCCCACTGATGCGAACAAGTGGTAATTCGACGAGGCTGTGAGTAGGCCGCATGCGCGAGCACTTCCAAATTGAGTGCTTCCAACGTATCGCGAACCGGTCTTCGATGCAATAACGACTTTCTTTTGAACCGTGCGAGCAAAATTTCACATGTGTTTTGGCTCCTTTCCAGCTGCCATGTCTTGTAAACGTTTGGAAACGGCAGACTGGCTCACATTCAACTGTTCTGCGAGTTATTTTTGCGTTTGGGAATCGTCTTCGTCCAATAACGCCTGCATTTCGGCGTATTCGTACCTTTTAGGAGCTCCAAAGCGTTCTTTGTTCTTGACATCGAAATCACCACTTTTGAATCTTTGAAACCATCTTTCACACGTTTTAACAGTAGCCACTGCTTCAACAAGCATTCGGTGCGATTCCGCGGCTGTTTTCTTCAAATAAAAACACAGAATTAACAATGTCCGCGAATGCTCTTTATTCGGCACGAAACTCGACATGTTGACTGCGCTGAGAGTAACACGATAATGACTCGATTGGCGCGAAACTTTGGTGGTATGATGGTTAAGGTTGGCGCTTCACACTGTCAAAGTTTCATGACATTCAATAAATATTCAGGCTTGGGCGACATCTAAATGTTCGAACCGACATTACTTAGTATATGTTTTTATCGTGAAATGAGTCGGAAAGGAGATATTGACAAAAAACTGATTTCTGGATTAATTTTTCCAATATGACGGCGCGAGTGGCAAAAATACGAGGTCGCAAAATTGAAATTCGAAAAGAGCACATTGAAATCTATAAAATTACCAAATTTCAAAATTCCCGGAAAACTTTCCAGGTAAAACTACCAAATGATTGTACTATTAGCACAAAAAAAAAATAGAAGAAAAATAAGTTTTTTATATTTTTTTAAAATTAAAACAATACATATTAAAAAAGAATTTAATTAAATAAAATTATATTTACTGACGTGGGTAGTAAGTACTTCAAAATTCCACTTCCCCACAGTTTTTAATTCTAATTTGAAAGGAATTTAAACGAACTCTCTTTGTGTGCGAGTAAAATTATGTTGTGTATCTGTGTTCGTAAATGCTGGTTTTAGTCGCGATTGAAATGTTCTGATTTGTGTTATTTTTGAGTATAGTGTAGTTTTTTGGAAACTTTTCGATTATTTCGAAAAGTCTTTCATATGGGTTCTGTAATGAGCGTTTTATACTATCAAATCGAACGAATACAAACTTACATTCTTTCAAGCTACAGGAACGTGGTTATTTTTGGATTTAGAAAAATGAAATGTATTTGATCGAACCTTGTTAACATTTTCTCTAAGTTTTGATATCGTATCTGAAGGATCGAATATTTGTGACTTACGTACTACCAGTTGATGTGGTAATTTAAGAGTTTGACCAGAAACCATTTTAATTTTTCATCTACCGAATTTATACAAAGGGTTGGAGGGAGAGAAATATTGTAATTTCTTAGACAAAATTCCTTACGTAATTTTAAGATCGCTTGTAAGCATTCTTTCATAAATTTATTTTCATTTAACATTTATATTTACACTAAAATATATTGTATTTTAAGGGAATACGTTTGCAAATCCCAGATATTCCACCTCTTCGCGATTTTCAAGACCTTTGCGATGGCGTATCTCTTGGTTTACTTATTTCTTACTACTGTCCGAAATATCTTTCATGGACGAGCGTGAGGATAAATTATTTGCCAGCAGTCGAAGATTCCATACACAACGTCCTGTTGGTCAGCAATTTTTCTAAAACACATCTGCCATATCCTGTATTCCATATGACTCCAGAAGATGTCACGTACATGCGAGGGTAGAATATATATAATATTAAATATTTTAAATAATAATTACTTTTATACAAAATTTCAGACCTATGAAACAAAATTTAGTTGTTCTGCTTGCTGACCTTTTCAATTTATTTGAAATACATCCCGCAAAATG
This sequence comes from Meiosimyza platycephala, assembly GCA_963662105.1. Lineage (NCBI taxonomy): Eukaryota > Metazoa > Arthropoda > Insecta > Diptera > Lauxaniidae > Meiosimyza > Meiosimyza platycephala. The sequence continues at coordinate 61,911,410 of OY759211.1, read as the reverse complement.
TGTTTGCTATCCAGAAAAAGAGGCTACTGGTAAGTTACTATCACATACTTAATGTTATGTAAAATTTGTTTTGGGTTATTTAAAACTTGTTTTTTACAATTTTTGACGCTTCAGTGGTCAAGAATATATTTTTCATTAACCGTTATATGATTGCAAGTGACATAAATGTTTGGTTTGGTTTTCAAAGGTATATTTTTATTTTTTTTTGTTGGTAAATTAAAAGTTTTGGACTTAATGTATTGAGAATTATGAGCTAAGTAGTTTTATTTACTCTTCTTCATCTAATTGACAATCATAATATTTTTTAACGAAAAGCCCAAAGGGCCTTCGGCATAGCGTATTTCTCACCGTCTTTTGTTGTGCCCATTTCAATTTTACAGAATGGCGAGCCATCAGGGTAAGTGAGGGATAAACTAATGAGCTCATTCATTTACTTGACAATAATCTTTATATATTAAACTCATTGTTCTGACTGACAATCACTGATCAGGCGAAAGCTATTTGGATTACATGTTTCTTTACGCGGTAGGCATATCTTAAAAGTATTTCTTAAAATTCAAATCGTAGGGGTCCAGCATATCCTAGAAAATCTAAATTAAAATTTGTTCATACAAAAAACCTTTTTTTCTGACTAATAAGCAATTAAACATCACCCAGACCTAACTGTTAGGCGCAGAAACTTTTGTTTTAGAGAGTTTTTCTACGGAATGAAATGAAATTTTGTACAAAACTACAAAGTGATAAAAGCACCATCGTGATGAAAAGTGGATTGGAAAATAGGACGTGGCACCTTTCGCTGAAACAAACACTTTAATTTATTATATTCGGAGATTTTTCAATCGAAATGAAACTATGTACAAAGATGGGGAGAGAACGGAAAGTGGCACCTCCCATAAAAGCATAAGCTTTAAGTCAATGTATTTAGAGAGATTTCTCTTTTACGGCCGCAACCATTTTTCTTTTTATTAATTTTATAATTATTTCTTAAAACGCGGATTTAATTTTGATATGAATCATCAAAATGCATCTAGTAAGTAAAGCCCTGCATGAATATATTCTCTTTGTTGATTGTACCGCTGCACTTGCTGTACGAGTACTTCATGAACGAAGAATGTAAACAACAAAACGAAGAGCACAGAGAAGCAAAGCTTATCAGACCGATTATGGTATGGTAGTCGCTTCGCTTGACATGCGCTGCTTCTCGATATTCGGCCATCATTAAGGCCGCTTTGTTGTTATTCGGTGACCGAGAACTTGATAAAGTAATCAAAGACATAGCAGCTACACCGATTATGTCGAAAATACCGTAATTGTTTTTTATTAACCTTCTTTGCAATTATCAGTGTGTTGTTGCAAATCGCCGAATAAAAACACTTTTAGCGCATTGTGTTAAAAATGTCTTAAAATTTTGGATTTTTTTTTTTGTTTTTTCCTATTTTTACCTTGTTAATAAACATAAAGTGGAACAATAAATTTTGATAAAGCATAAAAAGTTTAATTTCTGTTTTCCACCTCCATGATTGAACGTGCTAAATGCTCAATTTCTTCTAGTCTATTCAGTGACCGACTACTTTTATTTCGATTTACTAGCTGCTTACGTATACAAATGAGTCAGTGTACTGTAGCTACTTTTGTTCATACTGCAAAGAGACCGGTACGGTTGTGTTTCGTTCTTCGTTTGCTACGATGAACTGACGTCGTGGGCGCATGTAACGCACGAATGTTTTTGGATATGCGAAAATGCGTACCGTTGCAGTGTTCTACTAGTAAGTGAACGAAGACTAGCTGTATTTTATTCATAAGAAAATATCGGTTTCGATTTCTGAATATAAAGAGTTTACCAACACGATGTAATGAGCCTTTGTACAAAGTGATAAAAGAATTGGGATGTAATTTTGATTTGCAAAATCTGTAACAACATTCTCTTTATATTTTAAATTTGTATTCTACAAATTTCTATGTTTCAAATTCCATAAAACTCTGTAATACAGAATTCTAAATTTTAAATTTTCGATGGGGAAACGTTAGTTTCATCAAAAATGCTACAATGAGCAGGGAGTATGAGTGGTCCTTCGATATTTTGCGGTTCTGAGAAAATACCTGCCTCTGTTTCAAATTCCGTTGCTGCCCGTCGCCGTAAATTGGTATTGCATATACACCTAAAGCAGTAGATACACAATCACTCCCATTATGAATGGAATTGGTGTAAATACTTCTAAAATCATTCGATGTAGTTATACATTTAGGAGACTGTGTTGACTGTATTGTACCTGAATTTAGAAATTAACACCATAAGTATTCTTTTATTATTGAAATTGGCTTAAGGTGCGAAACATATACAGCAAAAACATTTTAAGAAAACCGATGCAAAAAAACTTTTATTTTTCTCACAAAAATCGGAAGTTAAAATACATAAAAATAAAATCAGAATATTTTCCGCCATTGTATATAAATGTATATACATTAGGGTGATTCAAAATTTTTTCTTTTTGTTTGTTTTTAAGGTGCTATTGTTTGAAAAGTAAGTTTATGATATGAAGAAAAAGTTCATGAAAATTCAGCTATGTGCCACAATTTTATAAGGTGGCTCCGAAGCCTGTTAGTTTTACATGAAAATTGTATGGAAAAATTATTTTTTTACTAAAAAGATATCTGAATGAATAGGGGATTAATGTTGTTGGGCTATAACTTTGCAAGTAAACACCATAGATCACCACTTGCTCATTTTAAAGGGTAAGGACGGTACTAAATGATGATTCATTAAAAATAAGCTGATCAACTTTCTTTGAATCCTATACATGGCCTCGAAAGTAAACAACAAACTTCATATTTTAAGGACTTAACCTCAAATCTTTCACAATTCTGACTTGATGGGTCAATTCTGAGGCCAGATTCGGATTTATCGCAAAAAATTACTTCGAAAAATGACCCTATTCAGCCCAACAACATTAATCACCTATTCATTCAGATACCTTCTTAGTAAAAAATAATTTTTCCATACAATTTACATGTAAAACTAACAGGCTTCGGTGCCACCTTATAAAAGTGAGGTACAGAGCTGAATTTTCGTGAACTTTCTCTTCATATCATAAACTTACTTTTCAAGCAACAGCAGCACTTTTTAAAAAAAAACTTAGAGAAAAATATTTGAATCACCCTGATATATACATACAGTCAAATAATTGTTGGCAAAATAAATTATGCAATACAATTTCACTATAATATTGAATTAAAGTAAGAAATACATATGGGCTATTATCACGAAATTGGTGATTTTTGGAATTCAGAGAACAAAAAAAAAAGTCATCGCAGCAACTTTTAGATTTTTTATTTATTTCGTTTTCAAGTTATTTTAACATATTTATCACTGGATCTACAGTAAGAGTACTCAAAAGGTAGTTTGCTGCAAAATACACTAACTCAGAGCTTCGGAGGCGAGTTTTCACTGAAATATGCGTCTTGGATCTGAGAGAAGAGACGAAACACATTTTCCGGACAAATCGTCACATTACAAATCAAAACGAAATGTCAAAAGTGAAAGTGAAATGTTAAACCTTTGAAAATATTCATAGCATAATATGATAAAACTTGCAGGCTACGACGGTAGCGACACTCTTTTTTTCTTATCGTTTTTACGAACTCTTGTCGTGTGGTAATGAGATTTGACTGTTTTAATATCTGCGATGCCCACCCGATTTTGTAGTATTATGTTCTGACAATTGCTCCTTGCAATAATTAGCCCACAAAAATCGTTTTTTGTCTTGTTTATTCAGGATATATCACATACATACATATGTATATATAGAAAAATCGATGGACAAGTTTCAAACCTGTAGCGCAGGAGTGGGAGGATTTTTGTAAATTTATACTCCGCGGCAATTAGGTGCGTGAGCATACTACTACTACTACTTTAGAAATTCAGCGCGCGAAATTTCGAACGAGGGGTCGCGCGAGCAGACCGTTTCTGTATTGAAATGGGAAATGGACAGGTTACGGAGGCGACAAATCTGTAGATTCTCGCCGTATAACTTTTTATTAGAGCAATTTAATATCGATGCGTATAATAAATTACCTCATCGTGAGAGTAATTTGCGATGTAATAAAAAATTGTTGAGCCTTTGCATCTACCAAACTATACACAGACATCCATTACACCCATTTCGTGATAATAGCCCATATAATTTTTGAAAAAAATTTTTTTATTCAAATCTTTTACTCATTCCCCATTAGAAAACAACAAAATAATTATTTGTTAAAAACAAAAACAAAAGTTTATGTAACATAAATGAAAACCATTAGCCATTTTATGGTGTCAAATAATTGTTGGCAAAATGCAAGGAACATATAAATCTATATATTAATATGTGAACATCGAAACTGTACACTTTTTTAGTATTTATTATAAAGAGAGGTGAATGAAACTTATATCATTTGAAAGGTACTGTTTCGTAGATGTGCACAAAAAAAAATAATTTGTAATATGTGCCGTTAAGGCAGATAAAATAAAGAAAACACGCGCATGATTCCCCCATACAAAACGCTTTAACCATCGCGTTTTGATCGCGTTGATGACTGCACGAGATATTTACAATAACGTTTTTTATATTGTTGTCGTATGTTGGGTAGTTCTTAATCTATATATTAATACGGGAACTTCGAAACTTATGGTACACTTTTTTAGTAGTTATTATAAAGGGGAACAAAACTTATATCATTTGAAATTTACTGTTTTGTAGATGTGCACAAACAATTTGTAATATGTGCCGTTAAGGCAGGTAAACTAAAGAAAACATACGCACATGATTCGTCCATACAAAACGCTTTAACGAGCGCATTTTGATCGCGTTCATGGCTGCATGAGGTAGCGATAAGGTGAAATGAGGTCCATGAACAAAGACGTTTTGTTCGACATACAGTAGCGAGCAAAACTGGGACAATGTTAGGCAGTTTCATACTTACATAGCTATAAAAGTGTTAATACTAAACTGATTTGAAAAAAGTTTTTGATTTTGAAATATATGTTTCTTTAACTTTAATATAAAATCAATAAATTAATTTAAAATGAATACAATAGTTAACTTTTTTCCAAAAATGCAAAAAATTGCAGGTCTCCAGTTTTGCACGTCTGAATTGTTTTTCGTTTAAAGTCGATTAAATTTTGTTTCTTCAGACCAAATTAAATTTAGTTTCGTCAGATTAAATTAAATTTTGTTTGGTCAGACCAAATTATTCGTTTCTAGTCTCCACAATGCAATGTTTATGCTCCTTGCTGAATTTTAGTCGCGCTTTGACATTTTTTTCTGATTATGCTGTTTTTTGTTTGTTTAATAGCTGATATTAGCCCAATCCTACGAAGTGATCTGTGTGCGGTCCACTTGCTAACGCCTTTATTTATCATAAATGTAGCTGCCTTAGGTGTTGTTTACATCTTACTATATGCTCCATAAAGCGGGCATCTCTGTATGTAACCTTTCTGGGTCGACCGCTCTTGTTGATTGTATGCTTAGGATTGCGCCGTTTTTGGACACGAAGAGCTGTTCTATGAGTAGTTTTCAAAGCTTTTGCTATAGTTCTTGACGACTGACCATTTTAAATCATAATAACTACATTACCTTCGGTTTCAATAGATATCTTTTTCATATTGCTTAAATTATCATTTTATTCTTAAATAAGGAACACTGAATTAATAATTTGCATCATTTTCATCTGAAAATTAACTAAAAAGAAGCTAGCCCCAAAAATGTTCAATGAAAGAAATAAATAAGGGGAAATGTACAGCTATAAAATGAAATACAATTCAGACGTGCAAAACTGGAGACATGCAATTTTTTGCATTTTTGGAAAAAAGTTAACTATTTTATACATTTAAAATTAATTGATTTTATATTAAAGTTAAAGAAACAAAGATTTCAAAATCAAAAAGTTTTTTCAAATCAGTTTAGTATTAATACTTTTATAGCCATGTAAGTATGAAACTGCCTTCCATCGTCCCAATTTTGCTCGCTACTGTAGGTCGGCAAAATTCTACCAAAGTTAAAACTTGATGGGTGCAGTCGAGTTTCGACCACAATACGATACTAGTAAACTAAAAAACTAATAAGAAAAAGTTCAATAATTGCTATTTCCTCCACGAATACCAATCACGGCTTGTAGTTTTCTTGGAATAGGCGCAATAAGTTTTTGTAAATCATGTCCTTCCTGTATTTTTTTTGTCCACTCCTCCTCAATAACTCTTGTTTAAGCGTTTTTTATTTGTTGGATCCCTTTTTGGACCTTTTTTTTAAGTTTGTCCATTAAATTTCAATTGGGTTCATCATATCGGGGCCATGGACTGACATGCTCATCACTTAACTGCAATTATACAGCACCCAGGACCTGCAGAAGAGTAATTTAGGCTTAGGATCAATGTCCTGAAACAATTTTTATCTTAACTTTTCGGCCTTTTGAGTGTCAGTGAAGCCGAAATTCTGAGCACTTTTTTCAATTCTTTTTGAAGAGTGTTAAGATAAAGCTCCTTCGTGATGATATCGGTAAAAACTCTCAATTCACCAACGCCTTCCCATGATAAGAGTATGTATCCCTAGACCGGTTCAAAAAAAAAAAAGTCTCTGAAATTTAGAGGCACCGGCAGTTTCCTATTCCCATAAGTGTCCCGAGTGGGATGTGTTACCAATTTTTTCTAAATATTGCGCTCCTGATTAGCGATTTTCATATTACTCTTGAAACTTTCGCATAAAAAAAAAAGTTCACCAACAACCTAAAAACGATGGTGGTTATCGCTGTAAATTATATTTATGTTTATATTCTTAAGTACAAAAATAATAAAAATTTGCGGTTACCACCATCAGACAGAGGAGAAATAAATGAATTATTCAAAATAATAAAAGCAAAAAAATCCAAAAACTTATACCTGATTTTTCATTTAAAAATAAATTTCAATTTTTGACAAAATTTCATGATTATTTTCAGTTTTTACCACTGAAGAAAACAACATAATTAAAAAATAATGAGAAATTCGAATTCCCCATTCAAAACTATTCCGAATGTGAGACTGAATTAAAAGAAAAAAGTTCACCTCTGCAATAACCACCATCGCTTTTAGGTTGTTGGTGAACTTTTTTTTTATGCGAAAGTTTCAAGAGTAATATGAAAATCGCTAATCAGGAGCGCAATATTTAGAAAAAATTGGTAACACATCCCCCTCGGGACACTTATGGGAATAGGAAACTGCCGGGCCTCCAAATTTCAGAGACTTTTTTTTTGAACCGGTCTAATGTATCCCCATACCATAATGGGCAACTTTCCACACTTTACAGTGGGTATCTTCTACTGCAGGGCTGTGTTCGGTCTCCGTCAAGCTTTATTAAAATCATTGTGATAATATTATATGGTTTTAGTCTTACCGCAGTAAATTATGCCTCTCTAATACTCCATTGACCCTGCAGTATGGTATGGGGATACATAGTGGGGATACATAGAGTTTTTACCGATATTATTACGAAGGAGTAATACTTAAGCACTCTTTAAAACTAATTGAAAAAAATTGCACTCAAAAGGCCAAAAAATTAAGATAAAAATCGTATCAGGACATTGATGCTAAGCTTAAATCACTCTTGTGCAGGTCCTGGGTGCAGTAAAGTGATGAGCATATCAGCCCAAGGACCCGATATGATGAACCCAATTGAAATTTAATGGACACACTGAAGAAAAAAAACGTTCCAAAACGGGCTTCAACAAATAAAAACGCTCAAATAAGAGTTATTAAGGAGGAGTGGAAAAAAAGATACCGGAAGGACATGATTTACAAAAACTTTTGAGCCTATTCCAAGTAAGCTACAAGCCGTGATTGGTATTCGTGATAGAAATAGCAATTATTGAACTTTTCCTTATTTGTTCCTTGCACTTTGCCAACAATTATTTGACACCATGAAATTGCTATTGTTTTCATTTATGTTCCATAAACTTTTGTTTTTGTTTTGAACAAATAATTATTTTGTTGCTTTCTAATGAGGAATGAGTAAAAGATTTGAATAAAAAAATTGTTTATCAAAAAGTATATGTACATATTTCTTACTTTAATTCAATACTAAAGTGAACATTTATTTTGCCAACAATTACTTGACAGACTGTACACGTATAATTGTATATGTTTAAGACTTAAGCTATGTAAAGATTTTAGTTACAGCTTATCAAACTTTATATACATTACTGTTTTCTATTTTTCTTATTTGGAACACTTAAAATCTACAGTGGTCACCGGTTCCGAAAACATAGATTTGAGAAAAACGCATTTAAAGTTTTACACTCGGTACTCTTACCACCGAGAGCCCTTTAGTTATTGCCGAATAACTCCAAAAGTAATTGTCGGATTGACTTCAAATTTTCAGGATATATTTTTAAGATATCGTTACGAAATTTTCTGTCTCTTTGACAATAATTTCAATCTCTTACACTTTCTGAGTTCGATCACTGGATTGTGTAATAATCAAGAGAAACTCAATCTTTATTTAATTATAAAATGGTTTATTTAAATCACAAACGTTAGTTCTTACACAGTACAATTGTTTATTTCCTCTTTACATTCAAATTGTATACACAACCGTTTTACTTTATTACTTAAAATCCACTGTATCACTTTATTACTTAAAATCCACTGTATCACTTTAGTACATACTTAAATTCAAATGTTCACTGTCTTACTTAAGATCCACTGTGTTAAACTGTTCAATATCAACTGTATATCGGCTGCTCAGATGACTGCCTTTTATACTAAAGTCATCATTTTCTAGAACCATCCGCCATTGTCCAGAATGCCGTTTCCGGTACTTTCTACATGGCGATTATCGACGTTGATAATAGGCGGAGAGCCGGCTGTAGAAAAGTTGAGTGTATAAGATTACAGCATGAAATGTATGTCAAATGATAGAGCCCGACGAGCCTAAGGGTTGCCTTGCCAAAGCTTGTCCTAAATATGGGTTGCCACCCGTTTTTTGGGTCAACATTTTTTAGAAAAAAGTTTATGGTTTAAGATTCCAGCTTAAAATGTATGTCAAATGAAAGAGCTTGTAGTGCCTAAATATAATATATAGCAGCGATTCTTAAACTGTCGTCCGCGGACCCCTGGGGGTCCGCGAAGCCATTCTAGAGATCCGCGAAACAATTTTGACATCAATAATTTTACATCATCAAACTTTTCGCTATATTCAAATAACTCATTTACTAAAAATTCTACATGGCCATTGCCGGGATGCCCAGTACCTAACTGTTTCCACTCTTCCCACTGTTTGACAACATCATCAAATTTTGTAAATTTCAATGAGCCTACAAGGTGCAGCTTCAAATAAATTTAAAGTTGAAAATAAAATAGAAGCGATTATAAAAAAATCGAATGATGGTCAAAACGCACTCAAAAATGTCTTTTCCAACACAGCGATTTTATAGAATTTTCTAATAAAGAGATCGTTAATGAAACGTGGCTGCTTTTTCTCGAACATTTAATGCTTCTAAAAACCAGCTTCCTGAAGTATTTTCCCTGTCTTGATACTGGCACCGACTGGATCAGGGTTCCATTCAATATAGATGTTAGTAATACCAAGCAATTATCGACATTAGAGCAAGATATGCTCGTGGATATCTCTTGCGATACTTTGACACTTAAGTTCAATAAAATTGAACTAACTAACTTTCAGTTACTCCTAAAATCCGATTACCCTGCACTTGCAAATAAGGGGCCGTTCAAGTGTTACGTAACGCAATTTTTGAAGATTTTTGAATTTTGTGAATTTGTGTATTTACATGAAAATCCTAATTAAAAATGTTTGCCTCTAAAAATGCACAAGATTTGTTAAAATACGGAGATATATGGGATAAGTATCAATATTTATTAGAAAGTAGTTTCTGCAGGCTTGTCAACTATTGGATCTTTAAAAACCGGAAAAATTAAAGTAAAATAAAAATACTTCGTTCCTTAACCTCGTCAAATAACAGAACATTTTATGTCTGGTTGAGTTTGACGGTTACCGGACATAGCCCCCTCGGACATAATCCCCATTTCGTAATTGGGGAATATGTCCGCAAATTATTCGGACATATTCCCCATCTTCGGTAACCCCATGTGTCCTAAGAATTTAATTAATGCAAACTGTTTTGGGTCTTATGTCCATCTTTTTTTTAGATTTTTAGGATTTTTAAATCCTGAGCTGCGGCCGTAGGCCGCCCACTTACCCTAACAATTTTGTAGAATTACTATAGTTGCCAACAACAAAATTATTGTGATGGGGATTATGTTCGCATCAGCTTTGGGGACTATGTCCACTATTTTCTGGGGATAAAATCTGAAAAATTGTTGGACTTAACCCCCATACCGAAAATGGGGATTATGTCTGTATAGTTTGCGTACATGATCCCCATTTACGAAACTATGCTTAGAACGACTTCAAATATCTAGGGTTGGGATGGGGTCCGCAGAAAGAGTTTAGCTCGATAAGGGGTCCTCGGACTACATAAGTTTAAGAACCCCTGATATATAGAGTTGCTTTGCCAAATCCAGTCCCAAACGTGGGTAGCCACTTGTTTTTTGGGCCAAGATTTTTCAGAAAAATGTTTATGGTTCAAGATTTCAGCTCGATATGCATGTCAAATGATAGATCTTGATGAGCCTTAAAAACATATTTCGAGTTATCTTGTCAAATCCCGTCCCAAATGTGGGCTGCCACCTGTTTTTTGGGCAAACTTTTTTTGGAAAAAAGTTTATGGTTTAAGACCGTAGCTTGAAATGTATGCCAAATGATAGACTTTGATGATCTCTAATAAAATATATAGGGTTGCCTTGCCGAATCCCGTCCCAAATGTGGGCTGCAACCTTTTTTTTGGCCCAATTTTTTTCAGAAAAATGTTTATGGTTTGTGATTTCAGCTTGAAATGTGTGTCATGTGATAAACCTTGATGATCTCTAATAAAATATATAGGGTTGCCTTTCCGAATCCCGTCCCAAATGTGGGTTGCCACCTTTTTTTTGGCCTAATTTTTTTCAGAAAAATGTTTATGGTTTGAGATTTCAGCTTGAAATGTGTGTCATGTGATAGACCTTGATGATCTCTAATAAAATATATAGGGTTGCCTTGTCGAATCCCGTCCCAAATGTGGGTTGTCACCTGTTTTTTTGACCCAATTTTTTTCAGAAAAATGTTTATGGTTTGAGATTTCAGCTTGAAATGTGTGTCATGTGGTAGACCTTGATGATCTCTAATAAATTATATAGAGTTGCCTTGCCGAATCCCGTCCCAAATGTGGGTTGCCACCTTTTTTTTGGCCCAAGTTTTTCAGAAAAATATTTATGTTTAGAGATTTCAGCTTGAAATGTGTGTCAAATGATAGAATTTAATGATCTCTAATAAAATATATATTTGCTTGCCGAATCCAGTCCCAAATATGGGTTGCCACCTGTTCTTTGGGCAAAGTTTTTTTTGAAAAAAGTTTATGGTTGGGCAACATTATATATTTTATATTTGACACACATATCAAGCTGCAATCTCAAACCATAAACTTTTTTCTGAAAAACTTGGGCAAAAAAAAAAATGGCAACCCACATTTGGGACGGGATTCGGCAAGGCAACCCTATATATTTTATTAAAAATTATCAAGGTTTATCATTTAACATACATTTCAAGCTGAAATCTCAAACCATAAACATTTTTCTGAAAAAAATTGGGCCAAGAAAAGGTGGCAACCCACATTTGGGACGGGATTCGGCAAGGCAACCCTATATATTTTATTAAAGATCAACAAGGTCTATCATTTGACACACATTTCAAGCTGAAATCTCAAACCATAAACATTTTATGAAAAAAATTGGGCCAAAAAAAAGGTGGCAATCCACATTTGGGACGGGATTCGGCAAGGCAACCCTTTATATTTTATTAGAGATCATCAAGGTTTATCATTTGACACACATTTCAAGCTGAAATCTCAAACTATAAAAATTTTTCTGAAAAAAATTGGGCCAAAAAAAAGGTGGCAACCCACATTTGGGACGGGATTCGGCAAGGCAACCCTATATATTTTATTAGAGATTATCAAGGTCTATCACATGACACACATTTCAAGCTGGAATTTCAAACCATGAACCTTTTTCCAAAAAAAATTTGCCCAAAAAACAGGTGGCAACCCACATTTGGGACGGGATTCAACAAGATTACTCGAAATATTTTTTTTAAGGCTCATCAAGATCTATCATTTGACATGCATATCGAGCTGAAATCTTGAACCATAAACATTTTTCTGAAAAATCTTGGCCCAAAAAACAGGTGGCAACCCATGTTTGGGACTGGATTTGGCAAAGCAACCCTATATATTATATTTAGGCTCTACAAGCTTTATCATTTAACATACATTTTAAGCTGGAATCTTAAACCATAAACTTTTTTCTAAAAAATGTTGACCCAAAAAACGGGTGGCAACCCATATTTAGGACAAACTTTGGCAAGGCAACCCTATATATTGTGTTTAGGCTCGTCGAGCTCTATCGTTTGACATACATTTCATGCTATAATCTTATACGCTTTTTATTAAAAAAAATGCCCGAAAAAACCGGTGGCAACCCATATTTAGGACAGGCTTTGGCAAGGCAACCCTATATATTATGTTTAACCTTCATCTGCTCCTAAAAAAAACTTACGTTGTTTCCCCTTGTGTGTAGATTTCTACACATATGAGATTTCAGTATATTTTCAGTGAAATATTTCATACGAATAAATAGTAAGATTTATAATTATATATTTTGAGAAAATGAACTATAAAAGTGAAATTAATTTACAATATCTTCTTTTAATGCATTTTACACAAACGTTTCGACTTAATTTTTTCTCGCATTTACAGTTTTCAATAAGTGACTCTTTATATGAAAATTAAAAGACTCTTTTTGCAAGGCAAGTCTATTAGATACATTTCCGATTTTTTTACACAAAATAAAACATGAAACGGCGGATATTTGTGTATAATTTACTCAAAAAAAATTTTTTGTGAGTTATGACGGTCTTGCAGCAAACGCCCGATATGTAAAATGCATGTGTGTAGAAATCTACACAAAGGGTCACTAACGTAACTTTTTGTATAAAATCTCCAAAAAAAATTTTTATTTTAACGGAAAACCCATTTTTGCTTGTGAAATAATGTTGTTGAAAAAGTCATAAATTTTGGTAAGTTTTTATCTGATGGTTTTAGAAAAAATCAAAAAAAGAATCTCTTTTGTGTAGTTTTCTACACAAGGAGCAGATTAAGGTTAAGCTCATCGAGCTCTATCATTTGACATACATTCCATGCTGTAATCTTATACACTCGACTTTTCTACAGCCGGCTCTTGTGCTATAATGTCGTACCACACTAACGCTCAAACTTTATCATTTATAGTACAGAAAACATGCTAGAAGTCGCTAGATGGTGTTCTACGGTCAGTGTTGCTAGCTAGTACAGAAACCACACTAGCAACCGTTAGATGGTGGTCAGTGATGCAATATTTTTCTACGGGCAGTGATGCTAGCTAGTATCGTTTAATTTTCATTTCGAGCATTTCCTGGCATAAAGCAATTTTCGCTACAATATTATACTTTAAGAAAATGCAAAAAAAAATCGATTGCTCAAAAATCATGACTGGACCTTCCCTGCCCCCATAAGGGAGTTTTGTACAAAATTAGCTCATATTTATTTCGATATGCAACCTCATGGGATTAAAATTAAGAGCCGTTTTGTTCAACTTTGATTACAAAATAGGAGTGTGATTTAAAAATCGAAAAATTCAAATTAGCCACAAACTCACTCATTCCCAAAAATTTTAAATCCGACTCGAATCTACAAAATATTCAATCCATAAAAATAGTTTTGATGAAGTTGAACAGGTGGGGTTTTCCTATCACATAAATACACTTCCATGCGAGAGTTGTTTGGTTGACGTTTCTTTGTTTCTTTTTCACTTGAAAAGAAAATTTAAAATTTTTTTTTGTACTGCAGTCGATGATTTTGCCGAGTTAACAGCAAAAATGGTAAAAGATATCACAACAAAAAAAAACTTTTCAAGCTACTACTAAATTTTAGGTATGACATTTTAAGACAAAATTAATTTAATTAATTAATTTAGAAACAAACTAAATTACCTTCAAGAAGCCAAAACTATCACAAAAAAAATCCATTTGCTCAATAGGTATGGAATTAACTCAAATTTACTCAGTTGCTCAAAATTTGCAAAAATGGTGCTTTAGGTTAGGTTAGGTTATAGTGGTGGATTAAAAAACCCCACATAGGCGCTTTGTCTATAGTGATACCACAACTCTCAAGAATTATTTAGTTAGTATTATTTGTTTGGTTCATGGTAAAAGTGTTCGTTTGCCTGGCGAACTCGTAGATTCTTTGGAGTATTCAAATTGTATAAAAGATTCCTAAGATCAGGTTTATGCTCAACGTCCCGATTTGTCAATTTGTGCAGAAATAAGTGTAAAATGTATTGCATAATAGTAGCCATTAATTTTTTTTTTTTAAATTCTTTTCAATTTGTTGTAGTATTTTAATCTTAGCTTAAAATAAATTAATAATGCTTTTTTATTTTCTTCTCAATCTATTTTTTATTACAATGCTTACGTAATTTGAATATGTTGTGAATTGTAAAAAAACTTTTTTGTAATTCAACAATTTTTTCCGCACCAATACTCACAACTGCAACTTTAAATAAAGACGTCATTGCCAGTAGAAACGCGAGTTCTAACGAATATGGAATTTTTCATCGACGTGGTGTGAAAATGCAGCCGATAACATCAATTCCAGATCTAAGGACAGAACCAGATGTACCTCTCAGTTCACCGATAATTCGACCTGCATTTCAAGGTCTTTTACATTTTTTAATATGTTATTGATATTAACATTTGTTTTGTCAAATCCAAACTGAAGTCTTGTTTTGTTTTATGTTTATATATATTTTGCTTTTATTTCGGGAACTAGCTGTAATATACAGACACATAATGTACGTAACAATATCAAAGTCCAGAAAAATAATTTGATATCAGAGATTTTTTAACCCAGTTGAGGTTTGCATTTGCCTTTAATGGTAGAAATCTTCAATTTAATAATGGGTTTATACAGGGCATTTTTTATATTCGGGATCGATGTTTTGTTTAAATAACTTTTAATTGCAATTCAATCTTATGATTTATATTTTATTTATTGATTATATAGTCTGTAATGTTACGTATGGAAAATGATGTCGGCCAAGCGGCCGCCTCTGGCTGTAGCGCAAGGGCGATCCCTTTTAAGCATATTTTTCATAACAATTTCGCATACTTCTGAAATCACTTCAGCAATTTCCTTTAGAATGTAGTCCTTAACCATCGAGGTTGAAGTACTTTGTTGGTATACACCTTTTTCTTCAAGTACTCCCATTGAAAGAAATGGAGGGGGGGTCAAATCAGGGGATAGTGGGGGCTAGTCGATGTAACCACTTTTTAACATTAATCGGCCGGAAAAAAATTTCATGTAAAATTTGCATCGTAGCCAGAGATCTGCAATGAGTAGATTAAAATAGCGTACACTTAAAACTTGATTCATTATATATGAGCCTCGCACTGATTCATAACTACGCAGTACTCATACTTTTATCATTTCAAAACCTTGAAGCACTTTAACTACTCTCACTCTCTATGATATCGTTGCTAACGGCTGGTGCATGCGTCTCAATCTGATTTTAGCGAATAAATATGACAAGAAAAATGAAATGGTTTAAGTTTTTTTGCGTATGACTTGCGTATAACAATATTGGTTTCAGTGAGAGAGTGAAAGTAGCAGTGTTTTATTCGCCAAGTCGCTATCTATGTGTGAAAAAAAAACTTCCAAGTTGCTAAGTCCTACTCGTTGTTTATACGAGTACTCGTTTGTTGTTCTTTCTACTTTCTTTATTTCAAATTGCATCGTTTTGCCGCCTGACATTTTAAACAAATGTTTTTCGCGAAATACATACATATCAAACATAACTCTTTTCTTTTCATTTCAAAATGCACAATACTTAAACAACTTGCGATTTTATTTTTACTTTCTTTCACAATTATATGTAGTTGCTAGTAACTACTGTAGAAAAATCGAGTGTATGAGATTACAGAATGGGATGTACAGGAAAGATAGTAATGTACTTAGGTGAAACTAACCTACCAGGGTTGCCTCGCCAAAGCCTGTCCCGATGGCCGAAAAAAACCGACTTTTGACCGATTTTTTTTTAATAAAAAGTGTATAAACAAGGGGCGCCAATCCAGTTTTCAATATTGATGAAAACCCTTTTGAGCAGCTTTGTCTAGACATATAAGGCTATTGTAACCCGCTGACCCATCATGAAAAAAACAAAAAGTTTTTTTTTCTGAACCGCTCTAATGTACACTGCAGATGACAAAAAAGTAATGTCGAACCATAAAGCATTGCAAAATATTTTTTTTTTTTTTTGTTGTAATTTCTTTATTTGCAATCTGTTAATATAAACAATAAGCAAATTTAATAATAATTAAGTTCAACATATTTTATTGTGTCCAAGTGTGCACAATAATACTACGTAAAAAATAATACATGAAATCCTTAACTTACATTCAATTATAGATTAAAATTACACTACTTTATTATATAAATGGCAAATCTAGAATATGTAATCTTTTTAACCTTCTTTCTTCCTCACTTTCGTCTAATAGGCAAATAGCTAAAATATTGGGATGGTTACTAAGCCTTTCAAGGTACCAAGTGCTAAACTTTTTAATTTCTTCTGGGATAGTTGGCATATTAAGGTCTCTATGTAGTGCATTATTCGTAACAAACCAAGGAGCATTAGTAATAAGTCTAAATATTTTAGATTGGAATCGCTGTAGGATTACTACATTAGAACTTTTCGCAGTACCCCATAACTGTATTCCATACGTCCACACAGGTTTGAAATTTGTCTTATAAAGCAGCAATTTGTTGTTCAAGTTCAATTCAGATTTTGGGCCAAGACGCCAATACATTTTTTTTTGTTTTCTTGTTCAAGTGTTCCCGTTTTGCTTTAATATGATCCTTCCATGTTAATCTTCTGTCTAAATGCAAACCAAGATATTTAACTTTAGTGCATTTTGGAATTTGTGTGCCATTTATGAATACATCAGGACATTCTCCTCTTCTCATCGTAAATGTAATATGCGCTGATTTTTCTGCATTTATATGTATTTTCCATTTCTGTAACCAATTTTGTAGTTTGTCCAATTCTGTTTGTATGTGGTAAGAAGCATCAGTTGGTGTGTCCATAGAAGCTAATAAGGCTGTGTCTTCAGCATATGTGGCAACAGTAACATTATCCGTAAATGGCATATCAGAAGTATAAACGGTATACAACGTAAGGCCAAGAACACTTCCCTGCGGTACTCCAGCCTGTATAGGATGAATTCTAGACCATTCTCGGTTTACGTTCACATAGAAGTATCTGTTACTTAAATATGATTTTAAAACAAAGTAAAATGGAGCCGGAAGCAAAGACTTCAATTTAAATAATAATCGGGGTGCCAGACTCTGTCAAATTCCTGTCTTATATCCAAAAACACTGCTGAACAATATTTTTTTTTCTAAGGTATCTATTACTTCCTTTATGATGCGAGGGATTGTTCAGGTGTACCATGTTGATTTCGAAACCCAAATTGATACTCAGGAATAATGTTATACATTTCTAGCACTGGTTTCATTCGTCCTAAAAATATCCTCTCGAATAATTTTGAGAATGTGGCTAGCAAACTTATTGGTCGATAAGATGTTAATGCACCTTCTGCACATTTCCATTGAGTTGGAAAATGATAAAGTCTGAGCAATTAAATATACGCGTAAGAAATATTATACTTTTTTCTGGCAAGTTTTTGGCAATGTAGGCGTCAATTTTATCATAACCTGGAGACTTTCCTTTCCCAAGATTCAATATATCATTTTTGACTTCAAATGGCACAATGTGCTTTATCGGTACATCTATTTGACAAGAAACGTTAAGAAATTCAATTATACTTGAATCGCTTTTCGTATCGTTTGCAGAAAATGATCGAAATTGTTTTTCCAAGTTGGACGAAAATGCGTCAGTCTTGCTTTTTGATGATCTGCACCAAGTGTTATTTGTTTTCCGCTTGACTGGTCGTTTTAAGTATTTTGTGGCATTCCAAAGGCAATGCTCATCATTTTTTGTTACGTCTAAGTCCCTCAAATACTTGCCAGTTTCTTCATTTTTTAGCGTTTTTTGAGTTGGTTAGCTGCTTCATTGAAGATTCGTTTGTCTAAGGGACTTCTGCTTAATTTCCATATACGCCTGAGCCTGCGTTTATTATGTATTAAATGTCTTATTTCAGCAGATACAAAAACTCTACTATGCGCTCTAGAACTCTGCAAATTATTTGTAACTGAAGTAGATAGAATTGCAGCTTCATGAATTAAGCTTGTAAACATTTCTACGGCATCGTCTAGTTCTTGGCCATTTTTTATTAAATGGTTTAAATTGAGCTTTTTGACCATCCAATACCTTAAGGACTGAAGATCAGTTTTTTTTGTAAAAATGTTCACACGCCTATTAGCATTGCTAAATTGAGTGCAATAGTTCACTATTAAAGCTGAATGATCAGAACATAGATCATCGTTATCAGTAATATCAAGGTAACTGCTTTGAATGCCAGAATACACTACAAAATCCAGTAAATCGGGAATTTTGGATGGATCAGTGGGCCAATACGTCGGCCGACCAGTAGATAAAACTTTATAATTCTTTTTTAAAATGCATTTATACAGTTCTCGGCCTTTAGGGTTAACAAGCCGTGAGCCCCACCAAGGGTGCTTGGCATTAAAATCGCCTCCAACTATAAAAAAATTTTCATAATCTGAACACTGAACGTTATGCCTAGGAGGAAAGTAAACCGCATAAATTAACACTAACACTTCAGCTTGATTGGTTTTTACTTTTATTCCAGCAGCTTGTAGATACGGATATCTAAATTCTTCAATAGCATCACATTTAATTGTAGATTTAACTAAAATCGCAGAGCCAGCATGCGCTCTGTTATCTGGATGGTTAGCAGATATCAAGTCATAACCTTTTATTCGAAAGTATGATCTTGATGTAAAGTGGGTTTCGGATATAAGAAGTATATCAATAAAATTTGTTTTTAAAAATAATTCGGTCTCGTCAGTATGATTGGAAAGCCCATTGGCATTCCAGATAGCAATTCTTGCACCTAGTTGCATAATTTCCTGACTATTAGAGACATCATATTTAATAAGGTGTTGGTTAATTCGATTTGCTTGTTCAGCATATTTTCTATTCTTTCGTATAAACTTTTTTCATTTTCATTAGAATTATTTCCTTTAACTGCATTTGCGTATAGTCTAAGATACGAATAAGGGGCGACCTTCACCCATCTATTTAATGGATGAAATGCATTTTATATCAAATGTAACATGTAAAGTAATATATCGCGGATGGGTTGCCTGAAAAATTTCAGTCCAGTATATGATTTTTTAAAAATGGTTTTTTTCTTAAGATTGAACCGGTTTGTTTAATGGACAATTTACATTCCAATCGAAAGAATGAAGCCTATAGATTATGATAACCCTAGGTTGACCATTTTTTTTTCGTCATAACTATTGGGTAGGCAGGTATAAACAGGTCAGTCAATTTGCACCCAATATACCTGCCTACCCAATAGTTATGACGGGAAAAAAATAGCCAACCTAGGGTTTTAATAATCTATATATTACTTTAAATGTTACATTTGATATAAAATGCATTTCATCTATTAAACAGATGGGTGAAGGTCGCCCCTTATTCGTATCCTCTACTAGTAGGAGTTAAACGAGTTTGTTGAGTGAATATTTTGAGGATGATTATTTGTAGAAAAGAATGGGTTCTTTTGCTGCACAGTCTTTGTGTTGTTTATTCTCTTATTAATCAATTCGTGGTAGACTTTGCACCCTTTATAATTAGCAGTGTGGTTTTGTAAGCAATGAACGCATCGAGGAAGCGAATTAATATTCATAACGCACTCAGCAGTTGGGTGATCTAAAGCACACTTAACACATCTGAAAGCTTTTTTACAATATGCTTGTGTGTGGCCAAATTGTTGGCAACGATAGCATTGAACTAGATCGTTTGTTTTCCTTGGAGGTTCAACTGTAACTATAGCACTATTAACATGGCGAATTTCAAAATATTTTTATTGTTAGGGTTTGGTTCAAGGTCAATAAAAAACATTGCCAGAGGTTCCCTAGTATGGCTACTTTTAACGTTCCATATATTTCTAACATTATGGCCCTTGGTCACGATTTTATGTCTGCAACAGGAGTCGAATGATGAATACCTTTAATTACTACTCTATATGCACGTTCTTGCCTAACTTGGTAAGTATGGAAACTTGTTTTAAGACATTCTAAATACTTTACAATCTTTCTATAAGAGTCTATGTTATTTACCATTAACTTAACTTCTCCATTTCTTAATGACTTATAACTAAAATCTTTTATAGAAATGACAGTACTTATATTATTAATCATATTGTTAATATCATTTACATCGGGGATAAATATTGGTGGTGGCTTCACAACTTCAATTTGCATTGCATTTTAGCATTGTCTTCTGCAGTTTGTTCATTTTCAGTATCGAGCAGTGAAAATCTGTTTCCATTGGAAGTAGTTGCAGTCACATCAGATAAGATTCGACGTTTTGGTTGCACTTTAGTTGGTGAAATTAACAGCCAGATTATGTAAAACTCAGTGACACTTTTCGTGCGAGGCACTTTCAGGCACCTAGCGTCATAAGTTCGTATTATATAATTTTCTACGTTATTTCGTTCGTCCAGTTTGGTTGACACTGGAGTTGTCAGCTATAAACGTAAAATTTTACGTTTTAATGATGCCACTTTTTTTTTTTTACAAAAAGTCAAAGTTTTGCAGTAATAAAATTTTTGTATTCCTATATTTTTACGTGTTGATAACACTACAAAAGTGTCAATATAAATTAAAGAAAAATATAAATAAATTATGCAAAGAAAAACTTGATTTCATATAATTTGTGCAAAAGAAAGATATTTAAAATTATAACAAATTAAGCCGAAGATTTTTCTAATGTTCATGTTCTTAGAATGATTTCCTTAGTTGGATTTTGGGACGACAGCGATGATACTGATGAAAAGAATCCTGATTACATGCGGTTAAGAAAATGCAAACTTAGGGACAACTCAAATTTACTCGATATTCCAGAAAACGAGTAAATTTGCTGGTAAATTGTTTATAAAATTTGGATATGGTAAAGAAAATTTTAAAATTTTTTTAGTTAATTCAAAATAATAAACAAAAATATAGTGACGAATTTGAAAGCTGAAGTGCGTTTTTGTGCCTCTTTGCGTGTTGTATAATACCAAAAAAACGTAAGGCACACGATAACCGTCACATTTTGACGCGAATGTGAGTGAGCGAGCTTATATAATACGAAATTGGCTATTCACACGAAAATGTGACTCGTCGCGTCGCGATGAGTTTTACATAATCTGGCTGTAAAGCTCTTTTTTTTGCCTTAGATACTTGCCAATTATAATTGTACGAATCATCGTTTTCTTCATTGTCAGCATCAGACATACTGTCTATAGTTGTTATTGCCTTTTAAAAATTTTTATGACTTTGTTTACGTTTAACTAAAAGCCGCCGTTATTGTTTTTATTACTTATTTTCAATGTAAATAAACACTTGAAGAGAACACACGACTGATCACAATCGCAGTCAAAACGAGACTGCAAAATATGAAATAAAAAAATGCATTAAAGCCTTAAAGTAAATGGAGTTCTTCTTCTTTGCCTTCTAATATCAGGACTGATTTTATTTTACAAGAAAAAATTATTTGAATTTTAAGAAAGTTTTAAGTTTGTTTAGATCAAAACATAGTTCAACTAAAATATAATTGAATCGAATCTCGTTGTCTTGATTACATTTTGTAAAAATTGTAGAAAACGCAAGAAATTTCTACTTGTTTCAAGGAACCTCACTACTGGTTCAAACTCAAGCAGATAATACGTGTTATTAAATAAATAGTACTTAATATTAGCAAATTCCAATATTTCGAGCATAAAAAGTAACTAACAATATACTTCTTAATATAAGAAATTATAGTTTGTGTAGCTGCTAAGTGTAATTTATGTGTATGAAGAAAGCGTTTTTGAATCTAAGTAAAAATTAATCAATAACTACGATTAGAACAAGATTAAATTAAAACGAATTTGTTTTTGGAATTTCTTGGTTTGAGAAACGAAACGCTTAACGTTCATTCTTCAACTTTCTTTTTATGTTGATAACATTAAAGTAAACTTAATAATTGAAACAGCACAGCAAAGAAGTTCTTATTTTAACAGAAAACTTTTGCATTCGCTCAGACAACAACAATAAAGCAGCGCATATCATGATAAAGCTTTGGCATAGGTCTAGCTACATCTCAAAGGATACTAAACGACGACTTCTCGAGGGACGAGCATATTTTCACCCCCACCCCTAAAGGACTCTGCTCAGTCTTGAACGCCACAGTCAACCTGGTTTGATTCTTCCGCAAGGAAGTGGCCGTTGTCAAACTGGTTTGTCCCTGAATACGCAGCGAATGTCCCCCTTTAGAGTTCTATCTATCCTTTGGCGCCAAAGTCGTCTGTATCTGACCTTGCTGAGAGTCTGTGGTCGTTGTCGAACTAATTGGTCCCTGACTGGGCAGCGAAGGTCCCCCAGAGACTTTTGTAGGGTTGTTCCAGGTCACACAGAGGTCCAGGTGCGTGAGAGGGTGTTTAATACTGGAGGTCATCATACGCTCCATTTGCCATTAAAAAATTTTTCTAAACTGTGCTCCTAACCTGAAAAATCCTTAGCGCGAGTCGCATTACGCCTTGATCCAGCCCGAGCAAAGAAAAAAGAAGAACAAAAAATCAGGTCCTGCATGTATGGATAAGAATATATTGAAACTTGAGTTCGCCAGATGCCTCGAGTCCGCATATTAACTAACATATAATTTGGATTGGGGGAATTACTGCCTGAAGAGTTATTGGGTAGGCACCCACTCGTGAAATAGCCACTAGCACCGACGTGTCCCATAACCAAGTTATGCTAGCCAACCGTACAGTCAAGACTGGACTGTTTGGAGAGCTGTTACCAGCAGCCACCAACTAAGCGATTATTACTACACTACCACCTGTCACTGATAGTGGTACGAAAAATATGAGCAAGCTGCCAATTAAATGTTTCTCTTCAATACGATGAAAACAGGCTATCTTATAAAACAAGGGTTATGAATTAAAAAAAGTTATGGGCTTTTAAATTTACCCAAATTTATTTATTTTTATTGTGGTTCTATTGAACACTTTTGAATCATTAAATATTTATATTAAAAATCTTACTGAATTTAGGGCAGGAATGTAGTTTTTTGAGGTCGAGCGTATATTTCTCTCCATTTCGTAAGTTTCATAGTTTTTGCTTGTGCGGGAGGTTCTCCGCAACCCCGATCAAAAAGTTTTTACTTATATAGAAGGTGCAATGCTTACATATCAAAAGTCACCAGTGTCATCAAATGTTCCCCTACCCAGTTGGTAAACTTTGTATTAAAGCTTTTACTGGTATGAAATGTTCCACGCCGATTTATCAATCTCACCCTTATTTTATCCAGTCCTCTCCTGTGTCACTAATTATTCTTGTATAAAGTCTGTTTACGGCTTGCCTATGTTCCCGTACAAAGTTTATAAAATTTTTTGAGAAGTTTTTTTGGCATATCGTTTCAAAGTATTTGTTTGTATGGGAGGTGACACGCCCATTTAGCTTTCATAACTCATTCACTACATCATTTTAAATTTTTTGCTTGTAAGGGAGGTGCCACGCCTCTTTACTTAATCGAAATAAAATATATCGCACCTACAACACTTCGTGTGGACCAAATCCATTTCAAACCATGCAGTCGGACTAACTTCAAATCTCGGAATTGGTTGCCGATTATATATGTGGTTTTTCAGAGGATATAAGGCGACCCATATATCTCCGATTTTATTAAAAAAACATTTTTTACGAAGTTATGTGCTTTTTAAGTTTTGGTATAAAAAATTTAAAAACCGCTAAAAACTTTTTCAAAAAAGTGGCATTTCCAACCAAATCGAAATAATTCATTTTTGCCTTTTGATTATAATAGAACTTCTTATTCTCTGTCAGAATCTTTGAAAATGGTTGTAAATTGGCGCAGTTATAGCGCTTTTTATGAAAAAAAACAAAGCTGATTTTCTCAAAAACCCCACTCTTTTTTTCCTTAAAATTTTACTGTGAATTCGTATTAACATGAACAAGAAATGACATAATTTTTATTGCGGGCATAAAGCCATTTGAGGTCAAGAGATTTTTTTCCCCAAAATGAAAATGTAAATTTTTTTTTTTTCATCATTGCCAAGTCACTCTACGGTACTATTTTCAAAGCAAATAACAACAGCAACATTCCAAATTACTTTCTGCAAATCCTGCTTGCATTCTGCATACTTTTTTTTCACCGTTATTTTCGTAATAACATTTTATTATAGGAAATATATAAAAACATTGTACGCAAATATAGCTATTTCGCTGGCTGTACTTCTGTGGGTTTTTAATGTTTTGTTTGCTTGACTTTGCCAGCGAAAAAAATTAATAATAAAATAATTAATAAAAGTAAAAAATGGGAAAATTTGCACCGTCTCCTCAAAAGTCCAAGCCGAAGCTTAATTGCACTTTTGAATTTATCATTTTTAGGGTACAATTGAACATTTAAGACAATGAAATACCTTTAAAGAATTAGTTCCTTGTTAAAATACATAGTCAATAGCCTATTAGTAGAGCTAGTAAAAATAAAACCAAAAATATAGATCATCAACAATTTGTACATTTTCGTTTGAATCAAGCAATTTATAGACGGTCAAAAATAACTGGCTTACTTTAGTTAAACACAAAGGTAGTAGGCTATATAACAGTAAAAAAATAATTTAAAAATGTTTGAAAACTTTTTTTCTCGGAAATATTTAAGATTAAAGTTGGAATTTAAGAAAAAAAATCTAAAATTACATGTTTTAAGTGTAGTAAAATAGAATTGAAACAATTTTAAAAGTTTCTGACCTTAAGAACTGGTTAATTAGACTAAACATAGGAAACTGCATTATTTTTATTTTGAAATATTTTCTAAAATAAAAGTTATTTATTTATTTTTCTGAGAAAACCTTTTAAAATTCAGATTAACACCCGAATTCGACCTTCCGGTCAAAAGCGCAATATCTAGCAGAAATATTTTTCAATTTTTTTTTATGTAAATCTTATTTAAATACATAGAGCTTTCAGATAAGCTTTCAGCCCATTAAAAAATTCATATTTCGTAAATTTATGAACAGGTCTAATGTACATAATTATGTATACTAAAAACCAGTCTATTGTGTTTTTTATGCTTTTCAACTATTTTGGTTAATTTTTGCGCATGTATTTAGAAAAACAATAATATTTCAACATATTTCTTATGTTAAAATGATAAATTCTGATTAAAAATCACAAATCACTGTCGGACCGTCGAAAAATTCGCATTTCGGCATGAGAAAATTCAGTTTCTGCAAACTTATACTCTCATTATCAAACGCAAATTTAAAAGATTTAAATTTAATAAAATAATTTATTGAAAACGTAAACTGAATTGATTGATTGGTAGACAACGAATAATCAATTAAAATAAAAAACATTTCTCACTTTACTTGCTTTTGAATATTTAGTTTTAAAAAGTGTAAGTAGCAAGTGTATATTACTACAGTGAGCAGCCAAGAGCCAACACTACACTAATTTACTTTATTATAAGTATCAGAGAACTGCAGCAGTCCACCGCGACAATAAGTACACCGCATAAATGTTGCTTATTTTTCATACCCAAGTATGCAAAACACCGCCACAAAAACTATGCGGTGTTATTTTTACTTATAGCACTGTTATACTTACACAATGCGATCGCAAAAATACTTATCACTTTTCTCTTTACGCATTTTTGTACTCATTTGAAGAGCGACCGCAAAAAGTTTGTGCCTGTAAAAACCACCACCTAGTTGTTGCAATACGTTAAGTATAGGGCGCTTTCGCATTCGAGTAATTTTTTTGCTTATGCTTTGTGCAGTGTTTTTCGAAAAATTGTTTCGTGCGTTCTCGGGTGTGCAAACGATAACGATGATCAGTGTTGCTACTGCCAACAACAAAAAAAACGCCCCAAAAATTTGTTCGAAAATTACCACTTTTGATACAATTGTATCATTTCGGCAACACTGAAGAGGATCG
This sequence comes from Meiosimyza platycephala, assembly GCA_963662105.1. Taxonomy (NCBI): domain Eukaryota; kingdom Metazoa; phylum Arthropoda; class Insecta; order Diptera; family Lauxaniidae; genus Meiosimyza; species Meiosimyza platycephala. The sequence goes on along the minus strand of OY759211.1, from coordinate 61,885,067 downwards.
GCGGCTGAGTAAATGCGTACATAAGTAAATACACAATTACTCTAAGTGTGTGTTTTATTGGCACCGCATATTTTTTTTACTTGTTCGATTTTTGGGAAATACGACCGCCACACGACAACGATGTGCGAAAAAGCAATTCAAGTGCACCAGCTACACAGCAGTTTTTATACTTATATTGCTATGAGTATATATTTGTATAAACTGCATGTCTTGCGGTGTGTGTAGCACCGCAACCCATTTTTGAGCGCGTATACTTAGGGTTGTGAAAGTAGGCACTCTAGCAGTTCTCTTTAACTCAATATGTTAAAATCGATTAATTGATTAAAAGTCTGTTTTTCTCGAATTAAAGTGGATTGAAATTTTTTATATACTTAAATGACAGTAATTTGGCAATATCGCAAAAACTGTTTTTTCCTAATAATATAATTCAAACTCCAAATTTTGAGAAAATTGTGTAAGTGATATTTCAGCATTTGTTTTCAAGTGAAATTGAATTACTTTTTTAATTATTAAAAACTAAAGTACAGAAATTTTTAAGTTATATTTGGTAGATATCTTCCATAAAACGGCAAATAAAGAATTTCAATTATAATTAATAAAGCCTTAAATATCTTAGAAACAGTGAACCTTGCACTTGTGCACTTTGCCACATTTAGATTTTTATATTCATTAAAAATGTTAGGTCTATTTATGGAGCTTTAGTTCATTTAAATCCAATCATTTTTCTCTAAGGTATGACCATCGAAAATTGGGCAAATCTTTTATAAAAAAAAATTTATAGATCAATATTATTCTTAACATGTAGTTTGAAAATATAACAATTGTAATTCACTTTTGTCATGTAACGATTTCATCTATGTAGAACTAATTTTGATTGATGGGTGTAACATAATGATGGATCAAAATTGATCTTTACTTTGAAAATTTGTAACCGTTTGTTATTATATTTAAATTTTGTAATACCTTAATGTTTGATGTTCTCAATTTTCTTCAATGTTTATCAGAAGGGATCGATTCGTACACTTGGAAAACGATTTGTATGAGTATAGAAAATTATATTTCATACAGAAATATACAAAATAATTGTTTGATTCAAACATAAAATGCTCGTTTTCTCAGTGTATAAAGCAAGAAAAAGTCATCCCAACGGGGTCTGAAAGGTTAGTGGGACTTTTGAAAAAGATTTCTGCATAATTTTTTTTTCGATCAGATTAATGGAGAAGTTTTAAATCTCTTGAATGCCCTTTGATCAAAACAAAACATATTTTGCGTGTAAATTTTTTGTCTCCACAGAATGCACACTCAAATTTTGGTAAAAAAAAGTATTAAGCCCTTAGAACAGGAGTCAGCAAAATTAAAAGTATGATTGTGTTGGTGAGAGAAAGGAGGCTGCACAGGGAGAAATTTTTTCGCAGAAATCATTTGCGAAATGCATGTTAAGGCAGAAAGTAGAAAATAAAAAAAGGTTAGAAAAGGTATTTATAGTCTAAAATTTAAAGTGCAATGTTTATTTTGTTATGTGTCGTTAAAAGGAAATAATGAATTTACAATGAAATGACATTATAACACATCAACACTGTATGGCGCCAAAGGCATAAAATACGTTTTTCATATCATATGCCAAACTGTAACAAAAATTCTTTATAGAACACTACAAGCACTACATCCGCGCATGATGTTGCTTTTTCAATGGTCTGATTGAAAGAGCATGCGTGTGATATTTGAGCGCACAATTGTCCTATGTGATGCCGACCTGTGCCTTAGAAACGTGTTGGCTAAAAAGAATTATAAAAATTATTTATCATCATAATTTATATTAGGCCCCAAATATCGAATCTTTTGGCATTTTTACATACATTTTTTTGATTAAAATTACACACTATAAAAAGTGATTTTGTAAATAGATTGGATTTGATAACCTTTGTGAGACCTCCAACACAGCTTTATTCGGATCACACCATACGATATATCAATAGAAAAAAGAACTTAATGCCTTTCCTATAAAACAATTTTGAAAATGCATTTTGTGAAGAACAAAACATGTTTTTCTTTGTTTTGGACAATTAGGGCCTTCAAGTTCCATTAAGCATTCTCAGATTGAAAATAAAAAACGATGCTGAACTAATGTTTATATACATATATTATATATCTTACCAGCTACACTGCGAAAAAAAATAACTAGAACTTGGTTAATTCAACTAGTAGACGTAATTTTTTGGCGTCGAGGGAAAAAATTGTTATTTCAACCAAAAATCTGATTGAAAATAATAAAAATTAATCTATATATGGTTAAACTCAATTGAGGCTTATTAATAATATTAACCAGGCATATATTTAAATTCAAAACTATATATGGTTAAACTCAATTGAGGCTTATTAATAATATTAACCAGGCATATATTTAAATTGACCAGGAATCTATATAAATTGACTAGGAAATTGCAAAAAAAAAGCAAAGCCACTTTTTATTTTACTGGCCATTTCTATGACCATTCATTCCTAGGGCCCATCGATTGACACCACTCTCTTGTCCAGATGGGACCAACTTTAGTTTCCACCTATAAGTGCTTTTTCATATGAAATATTCACTTTTTCTGCTGCTCGGTTACTCATTTTATTTATTGGCCATATTTCTATGACCATAACTAGGACCCATCTTCATCGATTCGACAAACTTTGATTCCCCATTCCTTTATCAGCCTGCGATAGTGCGTCAGACACAAGCGCCATAGAGCCAGCCTGGCAAGATTCACAGATCTTCACTATGTATATACATTTGATGTCGTATATGGGACGGTCTTTTACAAACCGAACACTTTTCGGACGACGCATTTTTAATTTGGCTAAAATTTTTTGTATGGGTTCTGTATCGAAAAAGAAGAGATACGTATTCGAGGATTATTTAAAAAAAAAATTTTGTTTCAAAATAGAGCGAATTCAAATTTTGAGAATTTCGTGATTTTTGGCTTGGAAGCTCACTTTCAAAAATTCATAACGCCGGTTCTGTTAAAGCTAAAAAATTAATTTCACTGTAAAGCTAAAAATATGAACTTAAATAAAAAAATAGTTTTTTAAAATATTATTAACAAATTAATATTGTTAAAAACAATTCAAATGTTTAAATCAATTTTTAACAATTGCTCCCACACGGAAAAAACGAAACTCGAAATTATTGTAAATATTAATCAAAATTTAAGAAAAATTAGTAAGTAATTTAGTAATTATAAAAATGTTAGTAGCGACCTAAAGTTGTGCAATGACCACAAAGTCTGGACACAGGGAGATCGGATTGGTGTTTCTGAATCCTCTTCTGGGGATGCCAATAATATTGCTTTCAATCATATAGATAACGGTAAATTTTCGTTTCGTCACTCCAGGTTACGTGTTTCCAATCTTCCTGGGTTCAGTTGCACAACTTTATGTGGATACTAACATTTTTACCTGACAAAGCTGGTTCTTTTTTCTTATCAAGTGCGATCAGACCTATTTTTTTCAATGCTCGTCTTGCAATCTACTTATGTACTTACAGCTTATGTAATAGCATTTCCAGCTTTTTCTAGTATTCCGACATTTTTAGAACGCATTAAATGTTCCATGAAACGCGCGTTGCCATTGGAAAGCATTCTTAGCCGTCCTTTTGACTTCCTTGATTAACTGCTTATTCTAATTGAATTTATCGTAGTTTTGCAAATGCTAAATTTTTCTGCTATTTCACGATTTGAAAGTCATTTTTCAATTAGATTTATGACGTTTTTTTCAATATCAACCGGACCATCTCTAATTTTTTATTGATTCAGAAATTTTTACAACGTAGGCTCACCAAAGTTTAAAAATTTGAGCCCAACTAATTTATCAATGCATATGAAAGAAAAAGTTAGGTAATCAAAAATATTCAAATTAATAATGGAACAAGTAGTGGTACGAAGTCTCATTGCTCATATGAGAGCAAAACTGTCCGCATGGACTATGAATTATATTTTGAGTTTTTTTTTCTATAGAATTTAGAATTTAATTTTTTTTATGTAATTTTTGAAATTCAACCGTTTTTGTTACGAAGCTATTCATCTGAAAATTAAAAACATCCGAACAGTTTTGCTTCCCACTGTAAGTAGGCTTTTACATTGATTTCTAAGAAACAATGATGTACATTTTCGACATATTCTTAAAATCGGTATTTTATTTTTCTTCGAGCTATAGAGGTAATTCGTTCCAAATAATCGAGTTGTGAAGGTTGTAAAATCAAACATTGCTATGTTCGAGATGCAGAGGTCAAATTTATTTTTTCGAGTAATAGAGGGAAAATATGTACTGAATTTATTTGTAGGGACTCACTGATTATTTCGACTTATGGAGGGGTCAGATTTCGAGCAATAGAGGTTTTAGGGCTTGAAGGGAAGGGAACACAATATTTTTTCGAGTTTGGGAGTTTTTCGACTTATCGAGGTTCGACTTAATGAAGTTCCACTGTAACACCTTTTGTTTTTTTTTTTTTTGATTTTTTAATATGTTATTCCTCAATCAATTTGAAGAATGTAAAGGGTGATTTTTTAAGAGCTTTCGGATTTGATTTAAAAAAAAAACACATAAAATTTAGAGAAACGTATGAAATCTTTTTTTGAGTCGATAGAACGATCTATATAATTCAATGTTTAAAGATGATTTCATGTAAATGTTGACCGCTGCTACGCCTCAAATTATTCATACCCTGGGTCCAATCTTGGTATACTCTCTCCAACATATCGGCCGGTATCTCACGAATAAATTCTTCAATATTGGCTTCCAGTGCGTCAACCATTACGGGCTTGTCCCTATAGACATAAGCCTTAACATAGCCTCACAAAAAATAGTCCAAAGGCGTTAAATCGTACGATCTAGGTGGCCAATGGACCGGCCCCAAACGTGAAATAAACTCTCAATTGGGCCATTGTTTCGCGTGCTGTGTAGCATGTGGCACCGTCTTGTTGAAACCACATACCAGACAAGTCCAGCTCTTCCATTCTGGGCAAAAAAAAATGTGTAATCATCGCACGGTAGCGCTCGCCATTCACAGTAACGTTCCGAATCGATAATTCACGGTCAGCAACAACACTGGCGGATACAGCTGCGATATTTTCCCCTGTCCGCACTCTACGTATGCGTGTTGTTGGTTTAATGTCCAATAATGTAAATTTGGTGCGAAATTTAGTCACAAGACTCCGAATAGCCTCATCAGAAGGACGCACAAACTGACCATAAAGTGGAATAAGTGCACGATGCACTCTCTTAACCGAGCATGAATTTTGATAATAAAATTCAATAATCTGCAAACGTTGTCCGTTTGTAAGTCGATTCATGGTTAAATTATAGACCGATCTGAACAAGTTTGGCAGTTGACATGTTACAGGAAAACAGCTGAGCTGACAAAAACAGTATAGCCAAAAAGAAAGTTGCAAAAAAAATCACCCTTTATGTGCTTTCATATCGAAATTCCCGCCATAACTTTGGAAACTATGAATAAAACGTAACGTAACGTTCCGAATCGATAATTCACGGTCAGCAACAACACTGGCGGATACAGCTGCGATATTTTCCTCTGTCCGCACTCTACGTATGCGTGTTGTTGGTTTAATGTCCAATAATGTAAATTTGGTGCGAAATTTAGTCACAAGACTCTGAATAGCCTCATCAGAAGGACGCACAAACTGACCATAAAGTGGAATAAGTGCACGATGCACTCTCTTAACCGAGCATGAATTTTGATAATAAAATTCAATAATCTGCAAACGTTGTCCGTTTGTAAGTCGATTCATGGTTAAATTATAGACCGATCTTAACAAGTTTGGCAGTTGACATGTTACAGGAAAACAGCTGAGCTGACAAAAACAGTATAGCCAAAAAGAAAGTTGCAAAAAAAAACACCCTTTATGTGCTTTCATATCGAAATTCCCGCCATAACTTTGGAAACTATGAATAAAATATTTTTTTGTTTTTTTTTTTGTTATGTTATTTTCAATCAATCTTAAGAATCATAGAAAACTCATATTTTCCAAAGCTATGGCGAGAATTTTGATTTGAATGCAGATTCATTCTATTCTTAAGATTGATTGAAAATAAAATTACAAAAAAAAAAACAAAAAAAAAATTTTATATCGAATTTTAAAGTTATGCTTTCGTCGACATGATAAAACTAGAATCCAGAAATACCGAAAATTTGAAGCAAAAACTATAAAAATTAATAAAATTTTTGATTTTATTAATCGCGGTGTCATTGATGCGGGGTACATATTTTCATTTGACTTATAAAAAAGTTAAACATAATAACTTTCATTACCTTTATTTTTCAACAACTTTTATTTCAATGGCAGTAGTAGTGTGTTGTATATGCTTAAACACGGCCCTGTTCTTGATCCTTTTTCTTGAAAACGGCACCTGTGAAAGCTATAAAATTAAGATCACAACAATCTCGGTCAGTAATTAATCACATATGTATAATACTTTGAAACAATTTTACGTAGATCAAACCCATAAAACGCTCAAATATTAAAGCTTTCAGCATTAAACAATGTCTTACATAAATTTGATATTTAATAAGAAGTTATTGGGCCGGGCTTTTCAAAATTTAGCACCGTTTTGAAGAAGAACGATCAAAAGATAAGATCACTGCTGTTTGTATTTTTTTATTAAATTTTTTTTTAACTCCAGATGAAAAAAAGGAAAAATTCACAAAATGAAAAACTATTGTTCAGGGTTAAATAATTTACACACGTGTGTCATGTTGTACAACTTTTTGAAGGGTGCAAAATAGTTTTTGCTATAGTAATCAAAACTGATTTTTATAATGTTTTCTAAAAAAGAGATTACACTTTAAAAAATAATGCACAAAAAGTTTACCGAGACAGCTCATATATAAGAAGTTGAACCCTTGTGTGTAATTGTTATACTTTATGTAAAAATACTCACCTCTTTTAATCAAATGACTCCCCAGTGAGAGCAAAAATGTGTCTTCAAGTTATGTTTATCTCTATAATATTTTTTTTGAAATTTTTGGTTCTTATCGCTTCTTGTGTCAACGATAGTACGAGGCATTCCATTATGAAAAATATTCTCAACCATTATTGCTAGAAAAAAATTGTAAAAAAATCAGAGATACAAAAGCAAAATGGTGTCCGATTTGGCGTGAAATGCCCCATATGACTATTACTTGAAAATATACATATTTACCAATCAAATGATCTATGATTGATGCAGTTAAGTAACATTCATATTATTGAATAGCAAATAAAAAGAAAATTATTTTTTTAAGCTCAAAAAGCTTTTTAAAACGGTTTTTATTTTATTTTTTCGTTCGCTATAATGAGCCTTTTTTAGAAAAATTTGTTTTTTCATCTTATTAAATATTAAAAGTGACCTTTATAAAACTTAGATACATAAAAATTGTTTTGTTCAAATATATGAAAGATAAGGTATAAAAAATTAAAAAAATCTTCAAAACTTGTGAAAAATTACAAAGGTTTAAAGTTTCGGGCATGGAACTTATAAATTCAAATTTCTGACCAACATATGATACAAAGTTTATCTAATAAATTAGGCTTTTTCTAAATTTTAGGTTTAGATTTAAAAAAAAAATAGCTCAAATTTGAAATTTTTATTATATATACATATAAATTTTATCTCTCTCTTTCACATAAAATTTCTGATTATTTCCAAATACTACAGGCTTTGTTGTTTACAAATCACGAGGTATAACAACTCTTTCGTCTATGCACCCGCAACAACAATATCAGCAACAAGAGTCCTTGGTTCCAGCACTTCTACGCAAGGCTAAAGAAAAGACTAACATCGAATCGAAGGCTGACGAAAGAGGTATGTATGTATTGTTTATTTATGGGTTCAAACGACTAGATTCTAAAAGTAACGCAACAATCAAAAAAAGGTAAAATTTGGGGTTGTGACACGCCCCTTTAAGAACCATTGAAAACTTACAACCTAGCCCAATCCTATTTTTGTTCACATGTGCACTAAATCACCAAGTACTGTAACTTTTTTCAAAGAGGATTGGCCTTATATGCATAGTGTATGGGCGGAAGGCGTGTCCGTGAACCGATTGCACCAATTTCATAAGTTAGCAGCTTGTAAGGTCTGACTAGTGTGCCAAATTTCATTGCATTAGCTTTGTTGTTTTTGCCGTAAACGTGATTTCAACAGACAGACAGACGGACATAGCTACTATATCGACTCAGGTGGTGACGCAATTATATATTTTCTTTTCTACACCTGCCACGCCCCCTTCTATGCCGTGCAAACGAAATGACAAAGTGAATATACCCTCTGTGTAGGGTATAAAAAACATGTGTTTCACAGGTCAAAAAAATATTTCGAGATTCAAAGGTGAGGTACCATCCAATTTCTTTAACCTCAAAGAACATTTTTTAAAAAACGTGTTTTTTTTGCATTTTCAGGCTAGAATGATCGAGCAATTCTGACTCCGAAATATTTAAAAAAAACTGAGTTAATCTTTGTTTCTCACTGAGCCATTTATTTTTATTAGCTATGCCGATTGTGGTTTAACTAAACTTTCTAGTTGTGACTTTTGATGGTTACCTTATCTTGATAATGTTACAATTTCCGTCAAATTGATATTATTTTGATACAAAGCTATGCAAATATTAAAATAAATGTATCAATTAAGATAAATGTACCAATTAATACTGCGTTGCGTTTTGTGGCTCATTAAATAGAGATGTAAATCAATGTAATAAATTTTAAGGTCACTGCCTTTCGTATTTTTATGAATTTTGATTTCTAAATTTTACAAATATTAATATTCTCCTTTATATTCCCAATAGGCGATTTTGTTCCAGCTGGTAGACCGAGCAATTGGGAACAGAACAGGCGGCCCAGTTATGCAGGTATTGTATAGATTTTATATTCAATATTAATATTGTTAAGTTGAGCACAATCAGAATTTAGTTCATCAATATTGATATGCATCTTTCATAAACGTATTTTTCTTGTAGAATTTGTATCGAACTTTTCGCCGAGATCTTACAAAAATGTGTATACATACACAGGGCCGCCGAGAGAAAATCCGGGCCCGGGGGTAACCATGTACGGGCCCCTCCCCCTCCCCAACACTACTCAACAAGATTTTCCACAACGACTGGCGATGACACTTTCTAGAGTGGAATTTTCCGTAGAATCCGAATATGTTAATGATTTTTTTCGATTAGTCCCAATTTTCCATATAGATAGCAAAATTCAAAAAAATGCTCTGTTGAGAGGACATACTTCACATAAATGGTTGTAAGGACTTAAATTGTCAGCCAATCGATTTTTAATATTTTGTATTGTAGAGAAGAGTTAGACAAAAATTTTAAGGTATGAAACGTGCCAATAGTATTAGTGATATGGCTGGCAGCTCTGATCGAAAATAATTAAAAAAACCTTTTTTTTCGTTTTTTTTAAAACAAATTTCAATTTGGAAGTCCTATATCTGGAATTAATTGTATGGATTGGAAAAAGTTAGCCCCCCTATCATATAGAAGGTTTCATTATTAGAATTTTAAGAATGCTTACAGAAAAGTTATTATTTACGAAACTTGAGCATTTTATTAGCATCAATGGAAAACCCATTTTTTCTTATAAAGCCAAATAATTTATTATTATTAATTTAATATTACGAAGTAAATAATTACTCTACAATGGTTCGTTGAGAGCACTAGAAGCCAGGCCATCGGCTCAAAGTCAAATAATTTTTCAAATCGATTAAGGCAGATACCATCACTGTCATGGATTTGCTTAAAATTTACAGGGATCGTTCTATGTTCAATTTTAAAATATCCATATTTTTTTATTTTGCTGAAAAACCACATTTCTCAAAATTATGGTCGTTTGAACTTTGTATGTTAAAATTACAAGTATGGAAAACATCTTTTGAAAGGACTTTTTTCAAATTGTCGGTATTTTCTTAATAAATAATGGCTATTCATAATTTTTTTTGAAATTCTGCATTTTTTTTTGGGATTTATGAAGAGATAACAATTAGTGCAAAAGAAATTTTTTTGATTTGAAAGAAATGTCTCTGGTTCGAGATATGAACGCTATCTTTTACAGAACAATTTTATTTCCACAAAACGTAACTTTTTCATAAAATCCATCAAATTTTGAGGATTTTAAAAATAAATTATGAAAACCCATTATTTATTAAGGAAATACCGACAAATTGAAAGAATTTTCAAAATTTTTTTTTATATATCGCACATATTTAACTAAATAGTCACAACTCAAAATTTTAAAATTTTCAGAAAACGCAAAAAACTATGTTGGAGCTCGTGAACTATTTGTCAGAAATAAAGTGTGGGTTATTTAGTAGAAGGTACTAACAGAGTATGGTTTGATCCTAGTGATCATAACAGCTTTATCTCTCCGATTAACTAAAAATAGAGCACTTTTACATATTGCAGCCTAATTTCAATTGCAGCATGAAGAGAGAAATAACTTTTTTTGACAGCAAAGTATAACAAAAAATTGACTCATCTCTTTTGGCTGGTAGATATGTGTATGCACGGTGGTCTTTAAAAAATTTAAATTTTTCGAAATACCACCCGCGATTTTTTTCAGGGATAATGTTGGGGGACCCTTCCAGTGTCAAAATCCGCGAACCGCGAAATCGAACGTCCAGCCGTTTTTTTTTCGACCTTTTTATTTTTTTAACGATTTTTTGAGTATGTCTCGGTGTTTATACACATTAAGAGCGGTTAAAAAAAAACTTTTTGATTTTTTTACGATGTTTCAGTGGATTACTATAGCCCTATATCTCTTGACAAAACAACCCATAAGGATTTTCATCAATTTTGAGAACTGGATTGCAGCCGCCTGTTTTAAGTTGCCTACACATTTTCGAAAATATTGATTTAAAAATGGTGCAAGCTAAAGAGGTTATAGAATTTTGCTACAAAGTGGGTATAATTTTCAAACTATTATCGATCGAGGAATTCGAATCCGTGATCAGTTTTTCTTCTTCTTCTTTTTTTCTTATAAAAAAATTGAAAATTGTCCGGGCAAAAATTAAAAAATGCCGATTTTCATCTCTCAAGTTGCAAAATCTTGATATAATACTTTACCGCCGATCTAGTGGTACATAATTTTTAATATATCTTTATTTGCTTAAGAGAAAACCGTAACCGCATATCAATATCATCTTTCAAAACCAAGATATCTGCATTTTTCTAAATTAATAGACCTGACATTTTTCGATTCGGCGTTGACATATATACTTATTAAGCTGATTCAAAATTTTTTTTTGTTCTAATCAGCTATTATTGATCTAGGAACTTGAATCCGTAATTAGATTTTCTTCTTCTTCTTCTTTTCTTATCAAAAAATTTAAAATTTACCGAAAAAAAAACAAAAAATACCGATTTTCTGCTTTCAAGTTGCAAAATCGGCCCATATTATATTACCACAGATCTCGGTGTACAATATTTTTAATGTAATTTTATTTGCTTAAAAGAATACCGTAAACCGCATATCATTATCTTATTTCAAAACCAATAAATTTTTGAAAATCCTAGAAAAATTGTAATCGCTTATGCGATTGGTGCTTGGAACGCGGACAACATGACCAGCGGCAGCACGAGCTAGTTTGCCGATGCCAGCAGTTCGGGATGTTGGGGTGGGTAGCTGCTGCCCATGGTGTGCCTGCACCTTACAAATATAGTTTTCTCGTGCTTAAGTTGCTGGGCTCTGAAACTTCAAAAATTTTACCAATTCCAAAAATTGACAATTTACAAAAAAAAATATAAAAATCTTCTAACCAAAAATGGGCCTCCCTAATTCCTCTTTCCTGACTGACCTACGAGCAAGGAAGTTAAGCTCGTGTCCCTACTTCACCCACCCTACCTTGTGGACCATTGGGACGATTTTCGTGGTCCACCCTATCTTGTTTATAGTTCTACATAAGACCTACTGTGTAACCTCTCACGCTGTCATTTTTCTTCCTTTAAATAAAAAGAAATTTATTTTTAATTTCAATTCATTTTTCTTTTTTTTTTCTTTTTTTTGCGTTTTCGTTTATTTTTGTTTTATATGCAGAGAATTTACAATATCTAAGAATTTTACATAGTAGTAAATTAATAGTTTACTTTTTATTAATCGGTTTGATACTTAAACTAAATGCATTTGACAACAATGCATTTAATGCATAATTTTTTAAAGTAATGCTACGTAGCGTAAAATTACACTTTTACGGATATACACATTTGTGTTCAATGTGTTTGTATTGTTGTATATATATATATTTTTGTACTTTGCATTTTTTTAAGTTTTTTATTTATTTATGTGCTGTTCATTAACAGGGTGTATATGTTATGCATATATAGAGCTACATAATATATCCAGATTTAGTATAAAGTTAACAAATTTATATTTATGCATCGTATTTATAAATTATTAATTTGAATTTCATACCAAGAATATTTAGGGTATTTCTTTCCCGACGCGTCCCAAATGCGTTCCCAATGTCACAATTTGTTTTTTTTTTTTTGTTAAGTCAAGTGTTTTTAATTGTCAACTTTTAGATTTGCCTAATGTATATACAACTGTCTTTGTCTTTCTTCCATTTTTAGGATCACACTTTTTTTTCAATGTTAAAACTGTTTCTTTTGTCCTTTCAGGGTCAAACGAATGATATTATTTTTTTTTTGTTTCTAGGTGCGTAGTTTGGAGCGCTAGCACTGTGCCCTACACGTTTCCGCGTCCACGATGAATTTAAATTGGTTTTAGGTTATTAAATATATAAATAAGCGGGCTTTAGGTCAGTTTTAATTATAATTAAAACTGACCTAAAGCCCGCTTATTTATATATTTAATTTGGAAACAAAGAGGTCATAAAAGATATAATAATGTTTTAGGTTATCATTTTTTTTTTTAATTTTTATGTTTAACAAACGAATCAATTTACGTGGACTGCAATTTTAGGGTCAAATGCGCACTACAGAGATAGATCAGCAAATATATAAAGGGCACGAAGCTATGCAAATATCTGTATTAATTAAAACTTAGGCACTCTCACGAAAAATCTCAAAAACCTGCAATATTGGTATTTAAGTTACATCACTATATTAAATATAGTAACTACATTTGTTTTTTGGTTTTATATTTACGTTGCATATACTTTATGAGTCTTTTTTTTTTTATGGCGTTTCTTACGCCTCATAAAATGTAAACCAATAAAATTTCCACTTTGACCGATTCATTTTACTTTTGGCCACGGTTGCCACAGTTGGTACATTTGTACCAAACTGGTACATTTATTTTCATTTGGTACACTGGTACATTGTTTTCTGATTTGGTACATTTTATCAATGAATGGTATGAAACAAAAATTTCCTACAACTTCATAGTAAAATTACAAAATCCTTAGTTTTAGTTGTGCGATACTTTGACCAGCAGTCATGTAATGTTAAAGGCCGTTTTTTGTCATTAATTGAATTGGCACAGAGTGATTCAGAAGGAATATATAATAAAAATAAAAAATATTTTTCGAACAATAATATACCATTAAAAAACTTAATCGGCTTTGCTACTGATGGAGCTAACATAATGGCTGGAAACCTTAATGGTTTAAAAACTAAATTTAAAAAAGATATTGATCTTTTTTATATTAAATGCATGTGCCATTCTCTACACTTATGCTGCAGCTATGCATCTAAAAAGCTTCCAGATGAAATTGAACAGCTTTGCCGCGATATTGAAAAATTTTTTGCATTCAGCTAAAAACTGATAAACAGCTTCAAAGAATTTCAAGATTACTGTAACGTGCCACCTCATAAAATTTTAGGAATTACTTTAATAAGATGGCTTTCATTAGATAATGTTATTTCACGGATTATTTTATTTGTTTCCTGTCCTCTTCCTTAGAAGTAAATGGAATTCAGTCAACTAAATTGGAAAGTTCAATGTTAAATTTAGAATTGAAAGTTTATATGCTTTTCCTTAGTTATACATTAAAAATTATAACAAATTTAAACAAAGAATTGCAATCTGAAAAAGTAAGGCTTCCAAATTTATACTCTGAATTAGAATGCCATTTTAAATTAATTTTATGTAATTATATTAATATCGATTTCGTACAAAAAATTAATTGCTTGAACAATTTTGAACTCAGCGATGAAAAGCAGTTCTTGAAAACTGAGCAAATTTTTATTAGCATAAAAGCAGAAAAATTCTTACAATCAGATAACTTCTCTGATGCGCAAAGAATAATTGTTAAGCAAACAATTCGGAACTTTTATATAGAATTTTTAAGACAAATTCAAAACAGATTTATTTTGGTAGGCAAGATTTGAATGATTTAATTAATATAACACCCAGTCAATTTTTTTGGAAAATGGAACTGGTATATTACCATTAATAATCCATTTAATCACTTAATCGAATGTGATCACGATACCATCGTTACTCAGTGGAAACTACAGCTTTCAAAAATAGATTTCAAGAGTTGCACAGACTTGGCTCAGTTCTGGGAAAAAGTGAGTTCCATAAAGAGTGGAGTCGGAGAACCTTGTTTTAATGAACTTGTGAGTTTTGTGAAATGCTTAATGTGCCTTCCACACAGCTCAGCAGCAGCTGAAAGAAAATTTTTTAACTTAAGCCTCATAAAAACCAAGTTAAGAAATAAACTCGAGTTTAAAACATTAAGAAATAAACTCGAGTTTAAAACACTTAACAACATTATGCTTTCTAAAGAATTACACGACGACCGCAATGATTTGCATTTTGTATGGTCGGCCAACGAATTTTTTTAGTATGATATCCAAATGACAAAAATTTTCAGTACTTGCTGAACAAACTAAAATTTCAAAAAAATAGGAGAGGTGTTAAAGTATAATTTTTTCTTCACTCACTTTTCCCAACACTGCAGTTTGACTTATTTTCCGATTACAAAAATATGAAAGCCAAATGAAATTTCTCATTGAAAAGTTTTAATTAGAGTTCGGTCATAGCCATTAATAACACTAGCTAACATCCATTTGGCTTTTTAGGTGCCACTATTTTTTTTTTCCTTTAAGTTTGTAGCTGTGAACTGTGTTAATAAAAGTAATAATTAAAAAAATGTTGGTACATTTTTTTCCTATTTGGTACATTTTCTTACCAAATTTGGTACAAAAAAAAAAGTCAAGTGGCAACCATGCTTTTGGCATTAATTCTTTAAAGTTCAACAAGAGAAAAGAAAATCAATTTTTACTTTTGCCACTCAACAAAAACTATTCGAAAGCCGTATATCCGCACCCGTTCAATGTTCAAAATCGACTCCACGCGTTCCTTCGAATCTCTCCTTTCTTTCCCATGGCTACCGACAATTCGAAATAACGCGCTGTTCAGCCATTTCTTATTGAACCGAACGCACGTACGCAAATTTCGAATGACAGACCAGAAATGTCAGAATGACATTTTTGGTATCACTTTTGGTCAGTGATGCCAGTGTTTAATTTTAGTTGCCATCATAGGACTTATGCCGTTACAAAATGTATAGAATAGTTGAATTGTGCCAGGTCTGTTAATTTAGAAAAATGTAGATATCTTGGTAGTAGTGTAGTAGTGGTTACTAAAATTTAAAAAAAAAGCGACACAACTTAATTTAAACTACATGTTACATGTTATACATGTTTCTTTGGATCTAATATTTCGTGATCATTACGACTTTACAACGCTTCACAGGAATTTCAGCCCATGTCCCTTTAAACATTTGTCAAAGCTGTGTTCTACTTGATGGCTTTGCTGTTGTTACGATTGGTTTGAGGAGATACCTCACAAATTTTCTATCCGATTAAGGTTCGGAGACTGAGCTGCCCACGGCATCACGTCGATTTTTTAAGATACAAACATTCATAAGCTAGTTTACTAGTGTGTTTAGGATCATTATCGTGTTGAATCGTTAATTTTAAAGGCATTTTCCGACTGGCATACGGTAGCATTACATTCTTCAATAAATTAACGTTGACTGCTTTGTCTATAATACTGTTAACACAGTAACATAATTTTTAGTTTTTTTATTATTTTGTATTTGGTTGTTAAGTTCATTTACTTTTGGAGTTAACAACCGAAAGCTGAAATATAATATTTAATTAAAAATTGAATGTTTAGCTTGCTTAATTGACAAAATGTACAAACGCACAGACAAGCACAGAAATAAATATGATACCTACAATGCAATTTTGAATGCACTTTTTTTATGCTTTAAAGTTCAGTAAACCAAAAGGTTTTATTTTTGCTTGTCTTTGCATTTGTACTTGGGGGTTCACTGTACCGGGTAATTTGGGTTTTTGTTGTAATGTTGCTTTAGTAAGTGTTTAATTAGTATATACTTGAGCCATTAAAAATTAATCAATGAATAATAAAGTATTATTCATGCAAACTCCGTGTTTAATTTACGAATGAAAAGAGTCTCAGTTTCAAGTGCTGTTGGCTCACTTTTTTTAGGTGTTTAGAACATACACATTTTTGGTGACCCCGACGTGATCCTTGCTGGTGTTCCACCTGACAGGATCACGCTTAAAACGCGGAAATTTTTAAATCGAAAAAAAAACGCGAGTGAAAAAAGTTCGTCGCGAATAAAACTCGTTAAAAAAAAGACATCATAATCTAACCAGTTTCAGAAGGACGACAAGCAGCCTTGCTGAAAAATTCAAAAAACTTACGCCATTTCAGAAGGACAACAAGCAGCCTTGCTGAAAAATTCAAAAACTACGCCATTTCAGAAGGACAACAAGCAGCCTTGCTGAAAAATTCAAAAACTACGCCATTTCAGAAGGACGACAAGCAGCCTTGCTAAAAAATTCAAAAAAACTACGCCATTTCAGAAAGACGACAAAAAGCCTTGCTGAAAACTTAAAAAAAAACCACGCGATGGAGGTTGAAAATTTATTAAAAATACAGCTGGAGCTGAGCACAAAAATTAACCAGCTCATAAGTAATTTCAAAAAGGATTCTGAACAACGAAAGACGTCAGATTATTTTATGGAGCGGTTAAGCAAGCTACAGGATTTTGCAGGAGAGTTGCACCTCAACCATAAGGCGATTTTGAATTCCGAAGACCTTCCGGATAGTCATGAGTACTTTACAGATGATATATATGCGGACATTGAGAAAAAGGTGACCTATTATGCAAGGATCTTTGAAAGTGCTAATGTTGATCATCTGCCAATGAGTGGACGCGAAGGAGGCGCTGCAGCTAATACACAAAATACAGCTTCAGTCCAGCCACCGCGCGGAGGCGCGATTCCAAAGCAGATTCCACAGCATAAAACTTCGGAACTAAGTGTAGACGTGCAAAAAATTCTACGGAATCAAAGGTCATTGATAAAGGCCCTTAATCGGAACGTTGACGAAATAATAGCACAGAGGGAGATGAACCATCCATCGACATATTACCCCACCAAATTGGCCATTCTGGATAAACATATGACAGATTTGGCTCAAAACAATGCAGCATTGTGGGATTCCACGACAGATGACCACATCCATGAATACACTCCAGAGGTGTATTATGAAATGGAGGCAAGAATTGAGTCAATCATCATCGAACTCAGACAACAGGCCTCTCTTCGCAGTGACGAACAATTAGTTCTAGATGCAGGAGCAGTTCGTCAACCAGACAATGACGTCCCATTACCTAAAATTTCTATTCCCACTTTTAATGGAAATTATTTGCAATGGGTAACGCTTAAGGACTTATACACCGAAATAGTCCATAACGCACGCATCAACGAAGCAAGAAATATGCATTATTTAACACAAGCCTTAATTGGTGAACCTAAAAACCTCATTCAGCATCTTCCAGCAGTAGGAAGCAATTATTATACAGCTTGGACATTGCTCACCAGTCGTTACGACAATAAACGATTGTTGGTGACAACGTTGCTGGACAAGCTGCTAACGCAGTCATCAATTAAGGTCGAGTCTCCATCGGCGATAAAATCATTACATGATGTAACGCAAGAATGCATCCATGGACTTAAGGCCCAAGGAATCCAGGTTCAACATTGGGATGCCATGGTGGCACATATAATATTGAAGAAATTGGACCCTGTCACTCAAACATCATTTGAGCAAGGTCTGGACAACAACAGACGGCTGGTAACCCTTCAAGAAGTGCTCACATTTTTGGAGCGTAGATTTCAGTCATTAGAAGTGCGATATAAGACAGAATTATCGTCTAGGACGTGTGCGGCGGCTGTAACCAGTGAACAAAAGTGTAAAGTGTGCCACAAAGAAGTCCACCCATTATACAAATACAAAAAATTTGAACAAGCAAGCTCCAAAGAAAGATGGCAGTGGGTATCACAACTTCAGCTATGTGCCAATTGCCTAAGGTCAGGACACCGGTCAAACACGTGCCACCTACAGCATTGCACAAAGTGCACAAAAAAGCATACCACTTTGCTACATTTTGAAAGGCCGGTTCAAGCAGCATCAGTGGTGTCACAACAAAATCATCAGGTTTTGACACAACAAAACAATGCAATAGCAGTGCCTCGCCAGAACATTTCAGGAAAGGCGGATGTTAGCAACGATTCACAAAGGGCCAGCCTAGTGGCCAACAATGACGATAATGATGAAATCTTCGTGTTACTCGGATCCGCCATAGTACAGCTAGTTGCAGACAATGGGCAGCTCATAGAATGTCGAGCATTGCTAGATTCATGTTCGCAAGTAAACCTCATAACAGAAAAATTGATGAAGAAGCTTGGAAGCTCTTCATGTTTCACGCCAACGAATATAGAAGGAATTGGAGCAACCGGAAAAACAATTCATCATCGTACCACAATTGAACTTCGATCCAAGTACAAAAATTTCGCTACTTCATTGAACGTTCATGTCATACCGAAAATTGTTTCCGACCAGCCATCGCATCGGTTAAAAATAGCGAATTGGAACATTCCAAATGACATTGTTCTGGCTGATCCAAATTTTGCACAACCTGGCCGCATCGATTGCTTAATTGGTGCAGAAATTTACTTGGATCTATTGACCAATGGCAAAATAAAATTGGCAGAAAATTTTCCAAGGCTACAAAACACCGTGTTTGGGTGGATAGCAGCGGGTAAGGTTTCAAATCCTTACGGAAACACAGTCAAATGTGGAGTATGCACTACAGAAGAGTTGGAAGACACCATTGCAAAATTTTGGGAGTTGGAAGACACACCCAGCATTAGTAATACACTCACCGAAGACGAAGTACGCTGCGAATCATATTTCGTTCAAAACACCAGACGATTAACTGATGGAAAATTTATAGTCAAGCTGTCATTAAAAGAGCATTCTTCTGTTTTAGGAACTTCCAAATCAATGGCCTATAGCAGATTTTTATCTTTAGAGCGACGTTTGAATCAAAATGCCGACTTAAAGGCCCAGTATGTACAGTTCATGCACGAATATAAATTGCTAGGACATATGACAGAAGTCAGCAGTACAGAAATAGTTTCAACACAATATTTCATTCCTCATCATTGTATCCTACGACCAGAAAGCACCAGCACGAAATTAAGAGTGGTTTTCGACGCTTCGGCTAAGGCTTCAAACGGGATATCGCTTAACGACATCATGCACAATGGACCTACAGTCCATGATAAACTATTTTCATTTCTACTTCGATTTAGAATGCACAAATATGTTCTAAAAACCGATGTGGAGAAAATGTACCGCCAGATCTGGGTTAATACAGAAGATCGCAACCTACAAATCATCATGTGGAGAAATAGCCCTGCAGAAGCTTTAAAATACTACCAGCTCAATACGGTGACATATGGAACGCGAGCTGCCCCATATTTGGCAACGCGATGCCTAAATCAACTCGCTGACGAAAATCGCGATCATTTTCCAAGGGGTTCAGTGTCTCTAAAATCGGATTTTTACGTAGATGATGGATTAATTGGAGCAAATACTATAAGAGAAGCCTTAGACATCCAAGATCAGCTTATAACTATCCTCAGTAAAGCTGGAATGAAACTTCGTAAATGGTGTGCAAATGATCCAAAATTGTTACATGGCATTGCACCAGAAGATCAGGAGGTTAACTTAAATTTTGAATCTGAAGAGAAACAATCCACAAAAACTTTAGGGCTGCTATGGCTACCGAAATCGGACCGATTCTGTATAAGAGCCAACATTCAAAACCGAGCAACAACAACTAAAAGGAGCATGACTTCAGATTTGGCACGTATTTTTGATCCTTTAGGTCTTATTGGGCCAGTGGTGGTGACGGCAAAAATTCAGATACAGCAGCTCTGGCAACTAAAAATTGATTGGGACGCTGAGCTGCCCCCTGAAGTTCAACGACTATGGTCACGATTCCAAAAGGATCTGGCAGCGTTGGACAATTTCACAGTAGAGAGAAACGTACTTAGTAAACAAAGTCAGCGAAATATTCAAGTACACGCGTTCACTGATGCTTCAGAAAAGGCGTATGGTGCTGCTATATATATAAGGTCAGTGCTAAATGATAATAGCATTAAAGTGAACTTACTATGCTCGAAGTCACGAGTGGCGCCAATTAAATCACAAACGATTCCGCGACTAGAACTCTGCGCTGCACTTCTGGCATCTGAGTTAATGTCAAGGATAAAGCGTGATTTAAAATATCAAGATAAAGCAACTTTTTATTGGAGTGATTCACAAATAACATTATCCTGGATTAACAATCATCCAGGTACACTACCAGCATTTTTTGCTTATCGCATTATAAAAATTACTCAACTAACCAACCCAGAACAATGGCGCCATGTCCCATCGAAGCAAAATCCAGCAGATGTTCTGTCTAGGGGACTCAAACCAAGAGAGCTACCAACATGCAACATATGGTTCTACGGGCCACTTTGTCTGTATCAGCATGCAAAGATGTGGCCAGCTCCCTTTAAAACAGAATTATCAACCGAAAATACAGATGCAACAGTAGCTGTCTCAGCAAAATCAACATGTTTTGACATGGAGGAATGTTGGATTTATTCAATTAATTCGAAAAATTCATTTCGATACGTGCAGCGAGTGGTCGGATATGTGCTACGGTTTACCAAAAATTCGAGGCGACCAAAGAAGTCACGTCCAGAGTACATCCAGCTCTCACCAATGGAACTCGACACAGCCCTCAAGATAATTGTTCGTCAAATCCAGTCTTCCGATTTTCAGGACTTAAAAAAATTGCTGATAAAGAACAAATTTGTACCAAATTCAAATCATTTAAGCTCACTAGCCCCATTCGTAGATGAAGAAGGAATAATCCGGGTTGGTGGGCGACTAAGTGCGTCAAAACAACAATTCGACGCAATTCATCAAATCATACTGCCAGGCAACGATCCACTCGTAAAGTTACTGGTGGACAAGATACACAAAGAAAGGTACCATTGTGGTCCTCAAGCATTACTTGCACAAGTAAGACAGCGGTTTTAGCCCCTCAAGGCAAAAAGCTTAACAAGAGCAGTCGTTCAACGGTGCGTAAGATGCACAAGAGCCAAGCCTATTGTATATAACCAAATCATGGGAAACTTACCAGCTCATCGTGTACAATCGGCTCGCCCATTTCTGAATTCAGGCGTCGATTATTGTGGCCCATTTTGGGTACATTTTAAAACCAGAGGCAAACGACCTCAAAGAGCTTATCTAGCAGTGTTTTGCTGTTTTGCAACGAAGGCAGTACATCTCGAACTAGTCACCGATTTAACGACTGATGCATTCATAGGAGCGTTCAAACGATTCGTTGTAAGAAGAGGATACTGCAAGACATTATACTGCGACAATGCAACCAATTTCGTAGGGGCTAGGAACCAATTGCAGGAGCTCGATACTTCAATCTACTCTCAATCAGCAAAGGATTCCATCGTTGGAGCATGCAGTGAAAGGGGAATGGAGTTCCATTTTATTCCACCCAGGTCACCACACTTTGGTGGATTATGGGAAGCAGCAGTAAAATCTGCAAAGCACTTATTAGTGAAAAATGTATCGACAGCATCGCTCACGTATGAAGAGCTTGAAACTGTCTTTATCGAAATCGAAGCAAATTTGAATTCTCGACCCCCCATTCCTAGTTCATCAAATGCGAATGACTTAAATGCAATCACTTCTGGTCACTTCCTAATTGGTGAGGAACTCACTTCCAGCGTTGATATACATGCAGCAGATCCAAAACGGAAGCTGCTTGATCGATGGCAGCTCGTGTCAGAGATCAAACACCATTTTTGGCAACGTTGGTCAAGGGAGTACCTCAACGAACTACAGCAACGACACAAATGGAAGGGTCCAGTAAGTCATATCCAGCCCAACACAATGGTTATTGTCAAAGAAGAAAACCTCCCTGCATTAAGGTGGCCATTAGGACGAATCATCAAGGTTTACAAAGGTGACGATGGCGCAGTGAGAGTATGTGACGTCAAGACGCAACGAGGGATATTCAAGAGGCCAGTCCATAGATTAGCTCCATTGTTTCCAGAAGGTGACGATGACCCAGCCGCGTCATCAAAGAAAACTTCAACACAGCAAGCTTGCAACATCAACGCTAAGGAAGGACAAGGTGAACAAATTCAGAGGTCTTCAATTCAACCCCCAGTGTCTCTCCTCATCAGCATTCCACTAACCAGGATCAGAAAGCCAAGTATAGAATCAGCCGGCTCGACTCCAATAAAACGAGCACGTATAAGCCCAACATACAAGATCTCGAGAAAATTCAAAAGCAGGTAGCACACATCAGTGAATCCGCTCTCCCAAATGAAGCCACAGCGACAAACACGCACAGCCTTTTCATCAGTTATGTAGCCAGTGCACTGGTCATTGCTGTATCTTGATAACAACGTACAGATTAACAACGAACATACTGCCTGGAGCCTGTTCCACAAAAAAAAATACTTTGCTCTCATCTGACTATAATACGTTGAGCCACTCTTCGGCATTCCATTTCATCAATCTTTTGTCCTGAGACTTCTTGTATTCAAATTATTTTCCATTAGTCGACGACGAATTGTCACAGCACTGATCGACAGATTTGGCTGGTTTTTAATCATTTTTGAGGACGCCGAGAGCTTAGTCTTGCAATATCGTGCACTTCGTCTGTCGTCTAATAACGAAATCTGGCGGTTACCACCACGATTTTTAGGTTTCTTAAAATAGGTAATAGCATTAAATATCAGGGGCAGTGCATCCAACCATATTTTCAGTTTCCTTGAAGGTCTTGCCCTGATTCCTTAGTCTAATTATTGATTATATCTTTTCGATTCAGCAATTCCTTCCTCTACCCACTAAAAAAAGAACAGTACCTCGATTGCAATAAATTCATATAAGCACATTATTGAATTACTAAATTACACTTACTTATGGCGGTTTTCTAGAATTTTTAATTTTTTTAAGTAATTACGTAAAGCACTACTATTTTAATGAACAGCAGATTTTTGGTGCAAAAATGTAAATGCATCACAAACAAGAAAATACGAAACAAAAGTAACGGGATTTTTTTACTTTTCTGTTTTTTTATTTAGTCCTACGAAAATTTTAGTAAGGAGTTCAATTTTTAAGGCAAAATATTTTAGAAAAGAGATTTAAAAGTCATGTCCTGCAACACTTCTATTTTTATGAACACAACTGTACATGTATGTTATTTATATAAGATAAAATCACGAGACTTCAGCGGGTAAAAGCTGATATTTCTCTGAGCAGGTCGAATCCCTACTCAAGTACTCAGAAGAAACACAAAATTGGTGAAAAAATTAAAACTGTCAGAAAATGTTATAAAGCTGTTTGGCGCGTATTTAATAAACAAACCTTGTATGCAATGGCAGAGTTCAGGAGGTAAAACCCTGCGGCTATACAAAGTTTTCATTGGGCGCAGTTCTCGTGACCTGTATGCCCTGGTAAATATCGATACACTCGCCACCAACCTCGGTAGAGTTCGTCAAAGTGGTAAAGGGTTGAATCACGACTGCGAAATCGGGGGCAAATCGTCGGTACCACGTTGCTATTCTATAAAAGTGGCGCACCAGGCGAATTTTTTGCTCCAGATCACATTTTTCGTCTACTTTGTGTAGATCCGTCTAAATACCTTCACCGCTGACAACGTTGCATGTGTAATTATTTTTAGCTTGAAAGAATTTGCATGGCATTCCGTATGTTTTTTATTTGAAATCGACGGAATAATTCCTGCAAACTTTTCATGTGCCCTTCAATGGACAGCTCCCGATACAAATATTTCATCCAGATTTGGTTGTTTTCGGAAAAAAACTCTCGCATGAAACTCAGCGATTAACTCAGAAAGAAACCCGAAATCTTCCATTTTGATGAACCATTGGTATTCAGTCAATCAATTTCGGATGATCCGTTTTGTATATTGTATATATTTTGTCTTCAGTGTAGCGGACGTGTTGAATCATATTTTGTAGTGCCAGCACAAAGTCCTTGAATATCTCCCGAAGTCAGGCTTAAATGCGTCCACTGATGATTGCTGTTTCGGTGTCATGCTAAAACCTTTTCACGCAGAGCTCCGGTATACTAAACGGGATGTGGCTTATGTTATGTTCTGGCTAGTTCCTCTACCCCTTCAAACATGAGGATTTTCTTGTTTCTGTCATAGCACATAAACCTACTTAATAAAATGAGGATCGCTGCCGGCATTTCCTTTTCTGATCTTTACATGTATATTAGAGCGGTTCAAAAATAAAACTTTTTGGTTTTATCACGATGTGTCAGTGGATTACAATAGACCAAAATATCTACATTTTTCTAAATTAACAGACCTGGCACAATTCAACTATTCTATAGATTTTTCTAGGACTTTCAATAATTTCAAATTATGCCAGATATGTTAATTTAGAAAAATGTAGACATCTTGGTTTTGAAATAAGATAATGATATGCGGTTCACGGCATTCTTTTAAGCAAATTCAAAATACATTAAAAATATTGTACAACGGGATCGGTGGTAAAATAATATGGGCCGATTTTGCAACTTGAAAGCAGAAAATCGTTATTTTTTGTTTTTTTTTTCGGCTATTTTACATTTTTTTATAAGAAAAAAAAAGAAGAAGAAAAACTTATTACACTTTGTTGCAAATATTGATAACCTCTTTAGCTTGGACCATTTTTTAAATCAATATTTTCGAAAATGGGTAGGCAACTTAAAACAGGCGGCTGCAATCCAGTTTTCAAAATTGAGGCAAATCCTTATGGGTTGTTTTGTCTAGCCATATAGGGCTATTGTAATCCACTGACACATCGTGAAAAAATCAAAAAGTTTTAATTTTGAACCGCTCTAATGTATATGTACATCAGTCATTCTTTTAATAACTGCACACTTGGTATTTTTTACCTTTTTGAGAATTTTTAAAAACGAAATGTCTGAAAAACTATAGGTGATGGTATAAAAAACTGTTTCATAATCTATTTATTTTTTCTCAAAATTTTTCAATATAACATCTTTTGTTTTTTTTTGGATTATTTATATGATATTCCTTAATCAATCCTTTCATGTCGAAATTTCCGCCATTACTTTGGAAACTACGAATTTTTTCAAAATAATTTCGACATTAAATTTTTTTTTTTTTTTGTAATGTTATTTTTAATCAATCCTATGAATGTATTTGCATTCAAATCAAAATTTCCGACATAATTTTGGAAAATATCATAGAATTCATACAATTAGACTGATGTGCAACTCATATTTTCCAAAGTTGTGGCGGGAATTTCGATATGAAAGCAGAAGCATTCTTATAGTACGGGAGGCACGGTTACATTTTGAAGGTCCCGCTTGATTTTTTTTGCAATTGTTAGTTTAAGTAAGGCTGATAATGGAAATAAGCCTCAGTCGCCAGAATCGTAGTGAGTCTGGTTGTGAGAGGTCGACGAAAAAAGTTTTGCTCAATAACTCTGAAAGTAAGCCACAAGTAAAAAATTATGTTAAGATAAATGTTGTAGAGCAGATAAAAACATCGATTGCATACCCGAAAAATTTCAATTTGACCCACTTCATTATTTTACAGTTTTTAACGACCATCTCCATTTTCGAAAAAATAAGGTTTTTATTGAAAGTTTCAATCGTTCGTTTTTTTATCGTTCAGATCTGAAAATCATATTTTTCGTCCGAAATAGCTATTTTCGCTCAAAATTATACTGTTTATTAGAAACATTAAAACGGTGAAAGGTGGGTCAAATCCCAATCTATTCTACAACATTGGTCTTAACATAATTTCCTACCTATGGCTTAGGGAGAGAAGGGGTACATTGATACACGGCGCACATAGATACGGCGGTCGTTAAATCAAAACAAAATGCAGTAACATATTTTTTCAAACACACATAAGTAGGCGTCGACAAAGCCAATCATACGTTTGAATTGCAACTGCATTCAGTTACCTGCTTTGCACGCTCATGAGTAAAATAGTGCCGATCTGTTTGGGTGTGAATTTAATTGACAAATTTTTTGTTGACAATTGCGTATTGCGGTATACGGTAAATACACATCTTTCAGAATTTTTACGTATTTGTAATATTTATAATTGCTTGACATTTACATGTAAAATTAAAAAAAAAGTGACTTGGGGCCCAAGTGTGTGTGCCGTCA
The DNA here is from genome assembly GCA_963662105.1 of Meiosimyza platycephala. Taxonomy (NCBI): domain Eukaryota; kingdom Metazoa; phylum Arthropoda; class Insecta; order Diptera; family Lauxaniidae; genus Meiosimyza; species Meiosimyza platycephala. Next base: position 61,858,493 of record OY759211.1, on the reverse strand, counting down.
CTCATTTCAATAAAAAAAGATTTTATATCAAACGATGTGCCACATGCATTTGAACATAAAATAAGCAATTGTGTTTGCAAAATTGCAAACACACAAAATATTCGCACTTCTTTGTATTTTATTTATGAAAACTTATTTGTATGGCGCGCATGGGATTTTGTCGTAGGTCGTTCGACATAAAAATTGAATTCTATTGAAATTAGTGACGACACCCTTGATTTTTTTACATATATTCAAACTTCAATATTCAAGGCTCATACAAAAAAAAAAATTATTTTTGCCTATTGGGAATACAAAATTATCATCAATTATTTATTTAAAAGTTATAAACAAATGGGAAAATAAAATTATTAAATTTTTTTTTTATCATGAATAGAAAGGGCAATCACTTGTCAACATGTGTACCAAATTTTATAATTTTATGTTATTAACTTTAAGAGGAATTAAGTTTTCAATTATACTAGTCGGTGAAGTAGCAAATGGTGAAGGGGCAAATGGGGTGTTCCCCCCAAATTTTGGGTGTCATTTAGGTCAGTTTGTTTAGAAACGTCCAAATCAATTTTAAATTTTCCATATTTGTGATCGCGTAAAACCAGAAAATTTAAAGAATTCCTCATATGTATGTGTTACGCTATAATACATACTTGTACTAATTTTTTTGCATTAATTTTAATCAATTTTTCAGGACGTCGCTCTCGTCGTAATTCATCTAGTGAAGACTCTCAACTTACTATAGAAAACTTTGGTGGGTCACAAGATCAGCTGAATTTGATTGGACGCAATCAAGACCGGGAACGCGAACGGAAGCTGTCAAATACTAGTGCTGGTATGCTTCATACTTAATGCTTTTGGTACTTAACTTATAGTCACTATAAATATATTTACTTTAGAACCCGCTGTTGCAGTGCGCTCCTCCATTGTAGATGCACGTGGTACGCTCCAACTTGGATACGATACAGACTCAGGATCAGAGAAACAAGATCGTGATACTGAAAAATTCACAGCCGTTCATCAAGGAAGGTACATTTCCTTAAGAACTAATTTTTCCAGCGCTAAACTCTTTTTCATTTAATAGCAACGAAAACATTTTATTACGTGCTTCTAACTCGCAACTAACCATGTTAGACAACAATAACATTCATCCAATTTTAAATCAGCATTCCATTGATAAAGGGTATTGCGACGTTAATGACCAGCAAATTCAACCGCCGAACCAAAGTCAAGACATAAATAGTTCGAAAGCCAGTGTATACAGTACTGAAAATGAGCTAACTCCGAAAAGTAAATCTATTTATTTTGGAAACAATACCGCTGGTCATCCAAATATACATCAGCATTATGATCAAAACTGTAATTATACTTTTGTGCAATTAATTAAAATACATAAACTATTAATCAATATATCCACAATGAAATAATCAACAAAATTTTCAGATCAATATGAAGACGATACTAGATCCTTATTAGATGCATCAAAGTTGTCAACTATTCGCATGAAACTGGAAGAAAAACGAAGACGTATTGAGCAAGATAAGCAGAAAATTGAAATGGCTATATTACGACATCAAGAGAAGGTATGTGAAAAACATTAGATAATAACATCTCGAATTTCGATTGTTGTTACACATCGTTATGCCATTGTGGCATTTTCATAGAAGCAGTAAAATTCAAAAATCTTGCTGACGAAATAGAATCAATTACAGTTTATAGCCACAATGTCCAACAAAACAAAATGGTGCTCTGAAACCAAACAAAAATAAATTAATTAATTAATTTTCAATCGATGGTGTTCCACTTAATTTTGGAATTTTGCTTAAAAACTCTCGTCTATTAAATTACATATGAAATTTAAGACGATAGACTTTGTAATTACTGTATGCAGGGTTGTCAAGTTAAGAAGAGCATTTCCCGGCCGTCTTATCTCAAATTAAAATAAAATTTCCTTGAAAGGGGAAAAAGTAAATCTTTTTTGGAAAAAAGTTGTAGACCTTTTTTTCTCGTTAAAAAATGTAAGTTCATATAACAAAAGTCCGGATATTTCAGCAATTCTTCTTTTTCTTGACATGAAATTCCGGGCCACCCTGATACAACAATTCTTTTTTAGATTAGCATAGGTATTTATGGTCTAAGGCTTAAAATGTTTTGTTTATTTTGATATATGTTGTTAAAAGGAAATAATGAATTTACAATGAAGTGACATTATAACACATACAGTGTTGGAAAAAATAATAGGGACAAACGCATCAATTTATTTATTATTGCATAATTTTTTCTGCTAAAATCTGTTTTTAATGGAATTGACTGTAAAGTGTCGTTATCTAACAGGACTTAATTTAGCAATATTATTCAAGTATGAATGCGCACTCATTTTCCATGGAACCGCCATTGAATAGCCTTTGGCTGGAAAAAACAATAGGGACAAAAGTTAGTATTCAAAAAAATGAATACAGTTTTTTAAATATTGCTTCAATAATTTTTATGCAGTGGTCGGCTTTCAATACTGAACACGAGTATGGAATCAAAAGTTGAGTGGCGCATCTAGTTTCTGAGATATAGTCATCGGAAGTCGGGGATATAGCTTTTAAAGAAATCGTCATAATTTGGGAACCCCTGAATCGACTTTAAAAATATTGATGTTATATGAAAGATAATTTAATGAACCATAATATAAGCTCATAAAAATTTGAAATTTCAGCTACAGTTTTTGAAAGTTTTCGAAATATGACAATTTATCTAAATTTCAGGTAAATTTTTTTTTAAAAACCGTTATTTTTTGGAAAATTTTTTATTTTACAAACATTTTTTTTAATACATAAGAAAGCGCATTTTATGCCCCTTTAAATGGTATGCTATTCTGAGTTGGTTTTTCATGGCCAACCAGATTTTTTAAGGATTGAAAATTAACGAGCTTTAGAAATTTACTTGAAATATTGGATCGTTAAATTTTTTATTAAAATCGTTATAGTGTACCTTAAGCGTATTATCATTCCTCTCCGCTTATTTTACAGAAAAATGTACATACCCACTTGACATGTACCGTTTCGTAAACTTTTCAGAAGTCGCTTATATGAAATCTTACAAAGCTTCAGTAACATTTCAGAAATCTTGGATTTCCATTTTAGAAAGCTTTCTACATTGCGTCAATATCCGCCTTTTTATTTCACCTGAAACGTTTCTGAATTTTTTTCACTTGCACTGTTATTTTATTACGTCATCGAAACTATAAATTATTATATTTTACCCGCGTCATCACTTGCGTTGATATTTTTGTGACGTTTCAATACCCCTCTCATTAATAAACAATCCCTCGAAATATTTCTCCAATTCTCTGATTTGTAATCGTAGAAGATTATTTGGGAATGAAAGAAGATTCCCTGGAAAATGAGTTATTGGCCGTAATTTTTGAGTGAAACTTTTTAACGTTTCTTGCGAATTCTTTTCTCCAACTTTGTAGCAAGGAATTTAAAGAGGAAAAAGCAATGTATTTAAGCGTTAATTTTTAATTTAATTTAATTTAATATAAATATGTTTATAACATATCGACACTTCCAGGGGAACGGTTCTAACAGTTTAAGACTTTTTTCCCATTCATATATTTTCAGGCAAGTGTGAGAATGCCATTTAATCTCTTGCAACAAGTATTATGGTACGTTCCGATAATTATTAAAAATATAAAAATTTTACAACTACATATGTGCATACATGTATGTATGTGTAAATAATTCAGAAAATTGTTTTAAAGTGCATAACGGGTGTGACGTTGAAAAAAGCTCTATTTTCAATATATTGAGTTTGAGTTTAAATTGCCTAAAATTTTTCAGGATTGAGTGATAAATTGATATCATTTTAGAAATACTTCATATGTTCTTTATTAGAATCATGAGTAACTTTTGACACAAACTTTTAAATAATATGTACAACGTAACGGGTGTGACATAATAATCTTATAGTAAAATATAAAACAAAATAAACTTTTATTGAAAAAAAAATAAGAAAATTACATTCAATATGTGATGAAGATTTTTTATCTATTACTATTTTTAAAGCTGCATAGCTACATGAAATTCGTCGATTAATTTACAAAATTTTTTATATGTCTGCAGTTTTTTTTCTTCAAAAAGTGGTCAGTTAAGCTGGAAGTGTCGATATTTAAAAATCTTACAACACTATTAAAGAGCAATTACACTAAAACGAGTATCAAGCTATTTATTTTATTTTATTTTAAATTTTGTTTTACAAATGTAGATGAAATTACACAATTTTTAGCACAGATTCTATACACTTATTCGAATTTATTTTTGCGTATGTCTTTATTTTGTAAATAAAATTAAACAATTTTTCAGCACAGATTCTATTTGAACTTATTGTTATGTACTTCTGTTTATTTTCTATAATGTCAAATATGCCAAATCACAGTTGTATTATTAACTGATCGGAAGTATTTGGAAATATTTTGGTAGCAGTGAAATTAAGAGCTCCACTCCTCAATTATTTACGACTGCAAAATGTTGTTCTATTGTAGAAAAAATAACTATGAAAGAATCGGTTAGTGGCTTCAGCAAATCTCATCAAAGAGTAAGGGTCCGAATTTAAAATAAAAAAACACCTCACGTAATTAATGGACGGCCGGCCCCTAAGTACTACAAAAATTTGTTAAAAAATAGTGACCGACATGTAAAAATTTTGTAAATTTCAATCAAATAAATTCAACCGATTTTCTTACGTAATAGCATATTTGTTTTTTATTGAGGCAACATATTTGTATTTAAGTGGGCACACCCCTGACAGAAAAATATGTTTTCACAGCTAAACTAATAAACCGATTTTGATGAAACTCCGTGCAGAAGTCGATTGAACCCTAAGGTAGGAATAGAGATGAGGATAGGGCAACATTAGGCCGTACCACCTTACAGGCAAAAAAAAAAAGTTCACCGCACACCAGCAAATCCGAAGCATTTTTGCAAGGTAATTTCGAAAAAAAAGTTTTTTTTTGTTGGGCGAAAATAAAGGTCGCGCATTTGAGAAAAACATCATATCTTCGGCATTTACAGTCCGATCTTAAAGTATGATATATCAATGTTTTTGTCTTGAGTAGACCAACTTTTTAATCCTTGACATCAAGTACCCCGTTTTCTAACTTACCCACCATATCTCAGTTCCTACCATCCTAATGTACAATGTTTAATATCAGAAAATTAAAGCTTGCAAAAAATCATTAAATTTTCCCAACTAAAGTATTTCGATTACTCCATTAGAACTATTTTTAAAAATGTTTTTAAAGTTTTTTACCGAACTTAGGGGTCGCCTTATTAAATTTATCGTCATATCTTCGGAATTTATATTTCTAATCGAATGATAGTTGGAATAATACCGTTATTACTCTCTTAATGTATTTTATTATTGCTGTTCATTTTACCTGTGAGATACAAATCAGTTGGAAATGCGTCTATATAGAAATTTGCCGCCCTAGGCAGTTGTTAAAATTAACGCCTCCCCCCTCCCCCTTCAAAACTTCTTCAATGGTGGAATAAGTTTGGTACGAAAAGCTTCAATCAATAAAATTCACTTTTCTGAGAGGAAATATTTTATTTTATTGCAGTCAGTAGCCTTATAATCATGAAGTATGTAAGTATATGACCTATGTTATTCAACAATTACCATTCTGTAAGCGATTGGTTTTTGTGGAAAAATTATTGCTTATTGGTTTAAGTTTTTACGTTTTGATTTTCGGATAACAGAGTCATTGATAATGTCATCACAATCTGAAGACATGAGCAAAGCTGACTCGATTGTTAACAAAGCAAGTGCTTTCAATCGTTCTGCAACCAGTTTTGATCTCAAGTAGTTTTTCACTAGCCGATCGATCACCAATGTTCAGTTATAATGACATTTTTCCCTTATAATGTGGGTAGGCGTAATAGGCGGGAAATTCAATTCCCACCAATAAAAAATTGTTTTCAAAGTTTCCGCCAATATTTACCGCCTGTATGGTAAATCCGGGCCTGCCCAAATCCGCAAGTACATTCAGATGGCTATGAGAAGATTTTAGCCGCCCGCAAAGAAGCAACAGGATGCATTTGTCAAATGTTTGGTCCACAAATAGATTATTTTATAAATTTTGAGAATGACTCATATTTCAATATGATCAATTGGATCAAATTCGAAGTGACTGAGCCGCCATGCTTGCAGTTCTTCACGCAAGACCAGCTGGAAGCATTACAATATTCAAAAGAAATAATCAAATTAGGGGCCATTTAAGTATTACGTAACGCACTTAGGGGGGGGGGGGGCGGGTTTCGAACAACGCGTTACGCTGCAAGTTAAAAATCTCTTGTTATATTTATTAACGCAACTAAAACATAACAGAAGTACATCGGTACATTGCGCAACATAATTGTGACTTTTAGGTAAACATGATCACTTGGGTGATACCGTAACGTTTAAGGAGAGGGGAGAGGGAGGTCAAATATCTTCAAAAATTGCGTTACGTAATACTTGAACGGCCCTTAACCAGGTTAGTGCAAGAAAATAACTTTATTTCATAGCTATCTTTGCTAAACTTAATTGTTTTCACAGCTTATCCATTCCTTTCTCGAAACAAAGAGCGTTTTGTTCAAGTAGTACATGAATCTGCAATGGCGGTTGTAATCGCGTAAGCGATTGGTTCAAACTTCAAACGGCCCCACGTTGGGCGCCAAAATTTGTAATCGCGTAAGCGATTGGTTCAAACTTCAAACGGCCCCACGTTGGGCGCCAAAATTTGTAATCGCGCAAGCGACTGGTGCTTGGAACGCGGACAACATGACCAGCGGCAGCACGAGCTAGTTTGCCGATGCCAGCAGTTCGGGATGTTGGGGTGGGTAGCTGCTGCTCATGGTGTGCCTGCACCTTACAAATATAATTTTCTCGTGCTTAAGTTGCTGGGCTCTGAAACTTCAAAAATTTTTCCAAAATTACTACAAACAAAAAAAAAGTCATCAAACAAAAAAAATGTGCCTCCCTAATAATTTTTCCTCGGGCTGAACCCTCGAGCTTGGTGTTATGCTCGGCCCCGTCTATCACCCACCCTACCATGTGGACCTATGGGGAAATTTTTCGGTCCACCCTACTCTGGTTTTTTGGTTCTACATAGGGACCTGGTGCTACCTTTTTACACTGCCATTATCCTATACAACTTCTTTTAAATAAAAAGAAATTTATATTTTTTTTTCTTCAAATTTTAAATCATTTCTTTTATGTTTTTATTTCTTTTTTTGCATTTTTATAAAAAAAACGAATATTTGTTCTTAGTTCTTTTTTTTTCCATTTTTCGTTTATACAAAAACAAATTTATTACATAAATCTTAAGTTTATCGTTTCAAATTTCTCTCATTTTTTCATTTTTCTTAAATCTATTTTTTTTTTTCATGGACTATTAAATTTGAAAAAAAAAATACAAAATTTATTCAGGCCAAAAATAAATTATATGTATTCCGCATATATTTCTATAAATCTACTTTTTTTTTTTATATTTTTCTTTACATATTTATTTGGGTTTTGTTTTGCCAAAGCGCAAAACCTTTATAAGTTTTAAACATTTTTAGGTTTTTTATTTTTAAATAATCATATTTAATTTTTTAATAATAATAATAATCAGAAAAAAAGAAAAATAAACATATGAAAATGAAATCTTGTTAGCTCACGCGTGTGATGTGTCTTGATCAGGGAAATGTTGTCGTCTTAGCTGGTTTTGTAATTTATGTTGTAGCTGTTGTTTGTGTTGTTATTGTTTTTATGCAATTGCGATTACATTTACGATTTCATCAGCATATCGCATTCTTATATTTTATTCAATATTTTTCTTTCAAATGTAGTTTATAATTTTAATAAAACATCGATCGATCGTTTATGATTCGAGAGAACTCAAATATTGTATTTGTATTTAAAGCATTATTTTAACGTTAATTGCAATTTTAATTTTTCTTTTCAATTTTTTTCTCACTTTCCTATGCAGTATTTCTATTTTCTATATATTTCACTCTTTCTTTTTTTTTCAAAATTTTCTCTTTCGGTCACTCATTAATCTTTCTATTTTTGTTTTTCACTGTCTATTCAGTTTTTCTTTATAACCTTTCTGTATCTGGTTTTTTTTTTTTTCTATGTGGTTTGTGGTGGAGCGCTAGCGCTTCATCACCCAACTTTTCGCGAGCTGCCGTCGATGACTTAGGTTTTATTTAATTTTAATTTTCAAAGTATAAAATTTTTTCCTCCATTGAAATGCAACTTCTTTTACGTTGCCGTGTGAAGCGCCAGCGCTCCACCACCAACGTTTCCGCGGATAAACGCTTGTTTAGTTTTTTTCTGCTAACAAATCTTTGAAAATAATTTGCAATACGTAACAAAAATACGGACGCTGCGTTTTTTTCTTTTTAAATTTTTACACGTTTAGTCGCTTTTGCTGTTTGTAATTTATTTAATTTACATTGCACGAATTTTTAATGACGAAGTTGTTGAAAAAAAACGCGACTTATGTAAAAAGAAAATCCACGACCGCAACGTTCGACTGCTAAAACCAAACTCACGCGTTCTCTCGAATCATCGAAAAATGGCTACCGAAATTGCGAAATGACGCGGTGTTCAGCCATTTTTCATTGAATCGAACGCACGTACGCAAATTTCGCATGACAGACCAGAAATGTCATTCCGACATTCTGACATTTCTGGTATGACTCTCGAAATTCCAATGCCAGTGTACATCAGATTACACTCTGCCGTTACAAAACAGTTTTTCGAAATCTGCTGTGGTTGGTTACAAAAACTGAAGGCACTACTTTCTAATATCCTTCGCGTGAAATATACCAAGTCGTTTATTGTTCATGTCTGCTAGCTCATAATAAGCCGTACCCATTCTCTTAATCACCTGAGCCTTCTCGAAAACATTTGCCAATTTTGCATTAAAGTGATCGGAAGCTTTGCTTTGAGCAAAACTCCTACGATACACAATTTGACCGATTTCGAAACGAACTGGCCGTGAACGCATATTATAATTTTTAGCATTTGTATCATATGCCCTTTTCAAATTCTCTCGCACCTTTTCGCGAATCAACTCAGTTCGTTCTTCGTGTCTGATGTCAGCGGTCGGATCTTCAATAAGTTTTAGTTTTCGCAAAACTTCAAAAGACATTGCGTGGCAGATCATATTTTGACCGAAGACAACAAAATATGGAGAAAAACCACAGGACGAGTGCACTGAGCTTCTGAGAGCAACGCTTATAGCATATAATTTTTCATCCCAATCTTTCTGATTTGGGTTAATGTAGGCTCTAACAGCAGCAATGACTGAACGATTGACTCGTTCAACGGCATTAGATTGCGGAGAATAGTTGGCAGTATAATTATGCGTCACACCATATTTCTTTAAAAGGTCTTTGAAAAGTTTAGATCTGAATTGAACACCATTGTCAGAGGTGATGACTTCAGGAACACCAAAAATGGCAAAAATTCGCTTTTCAAGAAAATCAACAATCTTGTTGGCAGTGAAACTCCTGATTGGCTCTAAGAAATGAAATTTGGAAAGATGGTCGAGAACAATCACCATGCCCACGTTTCCTGATCGTGATCTTGGATAAGGTCCAAGAAGGTCTACGTAGAGTTTTTGAAAAATTCGGACAGACGTAGCCTGCTTACCCATAGGAGGACGAAGTATGTGATTTGGGGCTTTGGTTTGCTTGCAAATTTCACACGATAGAACGTGATCTCGCACTTGCTTAGGCATACGTGGCCAGAAATAAAAGGTTTTAAGTTTGGTTAACGTTTTCCCAATTCCACCATGAGAACTCATCGGATGATCATGTGCTCTTAGAATGAGATCTTGTCTCATTTCCAAAGGAACCCATACCTTCCATGATTGCTCTTCCTGAATCGGATCACCGCTAGCAAATTCGCAACGCTTATAAATTATCCCATCTATAACTTGTATATCTGGTTGCTTACTTGGCTCGTTCTGAAATTCCTCAATCATCTTTAAATAAAATTCGGTTTTAAAAAATTCCGAATTAAAATCAATTTCGAAAAATTGGTCTGTTTCTGACGCAGTCAGAGACGAAATGTGGAGGCTTTCCTGAGAATAAGTTCTCGATAAAGTATCAGGAACCACGTTTTGGCTGCCTTTCCGATGAAGAATGGTAAATTTGAAGCCCTGCAACTTCAGTGCCCAGCGCGCAAGTCTGCCATGCAAGTCGGTTTGGCTCATGAGCCATTTTAACGAAGCATGATCGGTTATAACTTCGAATTCATGTCTTTCGACATAAGCTCGAAATTTTTTTATGGCCATAACCGCCGCAAGACATTCTTGTTCGGAAACAGTATAGTTTCTTTGCGCTTGGTTGAACTTATGGGACATGTATGCAATGGGAACTTCATCACCTTCATCGGTACGTTGTGCCAAAACCGCTCCAACGCCAAATTGACTAGCGTCACATTGAATAGAAAATGGACGAGAAAAATCAGGACTATGTAGCACAGGTGCACTACTTAAACTATTTTTGAGGGAGTCGAAAGCAGCAATTGCGTCTTCGGTCCAAACAAATTTACGAGCCTTTTGTAACATATTTGTCAAAGGGGTAGAAATTGAAGCATAATTTTGCACAAACCTTCGGTACCATCCACAGACACCTAGAAAGCGACGAAGTTGTCTAACTGTTTTTGGACGAGGAAATTCTTTTATCGCTTTTACCTTGTCCGGATCGGTACTTATTGTTCCATGTCCAATGACATGACCAAGGTAGTGAATTTGTTTGAGCAAAAATTTGCTTTTCTCTATATTAATTGTAAGGCCAGCACGTTTAATGCAAAATGCTACTTCTTGCAGAAGCGAAATATGGTCATCGAAAGTTTCGGTTATTAACAACAAATCGTCTAAGTATACAAATACTTTAGTTCGCAAATGGGCAGGGATTACCTTGTCCATGAGACGGGTCATGGTCTGCGGCGCATTACATAAGCCAAATGGCATTGTAACAAATTGGTATAGAGGTCGGTTGGGGACAGTGAAGGCTGTCTTATCCCTTGACGCTTCATCCAACGGAATTTGCCAGAAGGCATCCTTCAGGTCTAAGCTTGAAATAAACTGTGCCTTCGGGAGCCTGCTGAGAATTCCGTCGATGAGCGGCAAAGGATAAGCATCCTTCACTGTGACCTCATTGACTTTTCGTGCATCGAGACACATACGAACTTTACTCGGTTTAACGATTAGTGCAACAGGAGATGACCATGCGCTTTGAGATTCTTCGATAACGCCAAGAGAAAGCATTCTATCGATCTCCGCAAAAAGAAGTTTTTCAACGCCTGGTGAAACAGAAAAATGCCTTTGTTTTATAGGCTTCGCTTGACCTACATCAATGACGTGGCTTATAAAATTTGTTCGGCCTAACCCTTTTTCAGAAAAAGAAGGAATTAATAAAATGGTTGCATTTAAATTTGCTTGCTGTCGAGCATTTAATACATGATGATTGGAGTCCAACTCCGCAATGTTCAAATTAACAGAAATCGGAATATCCTCATGAAAAAGATCACTTGCCAAACCGAAAGTCTTCACAAAATCAACGCCCAAATATAAGTCTTGAGAAAGAGTTGGAATTATCAGAAATTTGAGAGGTTTGGTTATTCCTCTAAAAGAAATAAAAGTTTCAACGAAACCCAATGCAAAATGATTTGTTCCATCTGCAGTTTTAAGGTTAGTCTTGACTTTGTGCCAAGGGTGTTGGTTATCTTCTAAAAACCTTTTAGCTAGATTGTTGGCTAAACAACTGACAGAGGCACCAGTATCGACTAGTCCTTCAATTTTTTCTTTAAAAATTAAAATTTGAGCATAGGGACGTAAATCATCCTTAGGTTTATCAGAAACCACTGAAGAACAAATAAATTTTTTCTTCGCATTTAAATTTTTCCAAAATTTTCTCAATCTTAAAGTAGAACGTTTCTTATGCGTTGACTCCGGTGAAGCAATGACTTCATCAGAAAAAATTCGCTTACGGGCGGCTTTATATTCCTGCCAACGAATGTGCAGAGGTTTAAAATGTCGAATAGGTAAAACTGTAGAGGGTGGTTTACTTTCAGGTTTATTTTCAAATTGCAAAGTAGGATTAACTGTTTTCAAAATAACTGTTGTGGTTTGGCATGCCGCATCACTTTTTAAGGTGGTGGTGGTGCGGTTGGCAACTCTAAAAAATGGTTATTCGGGAGATCTTCTGTGTTAACGTTTACTTCCGATACGTTGCGTGCAGCTTGGAAGTTTCTGGTCGACCTGCCGTACTCTTCATCCAACAACTCGCGTTTTTGAACAAATGTTCGAAGCTGTCTAATATTTTCGATAGAGACATAGAGAAGACTGCGTCTAACGTCAAGACGTAAGTTTCGTTGAACGATTTCCAACAAAGTTGCTGGTTCAAGAGGACGTTGCAATTTATCGCAGAGCTGAAGAACAGATTCATAAAATTCATCGAATTTTTCATCATATTTTTGTTTCCTTTCACGAATCAAATCCATTATGTCTAAATCTGTTCTCCGATCTCGAAATTGACCACGAAGTTCTGTGCACAGAGTTTCCCAATCTATTTGAGTCACACCACGGTGATAGCGCCAAAACCACTCCAACGCTTTCCCAGCAAACAAAATGTGTGCATGATTGCACAAGGCGTCAAAATCACCTCGCAAACTTTGAACGGTCAGAGAATGTACTCGGTATATAAATTTATCGACGGACAAAGCGTCTTCTTTGCCACTAAAAGTGACTTTCCAATTGGAAATAAGATTTGAGACTTTCTCTGAAGCCATAAAAGGTGGAACTGACCTATGGAGAGTGGAAGTGCCTTGAGCAAAATTGCTGTGGGTTGCTTGTTGGTGATGGTTTTGATGGAAAACGGGTGGAGGAGGAAGCTGAGGGTTATATGGAGGAAGTCCAAGTGAAAATGGAGAATTGTTGATCACATTTCTAGGAGCCTGGTGTATGTCAGAAGAACGACCAAAAGTCACAGGTGGATTTGGATCTCGATTCAGATCAAGAGGTGCATTACTGACGGCGTTTAAATTCATTTTAGCCAGTTGAGCTTTCACAGCTTCGTCAATCAACTTTTGCAACTGTGCGTCTGAAAACTGAGAAACATTAGTTTGCGCACTTGCGTGATTGGACAAGTCTGTGGATAATGGATGCACTCCTGACATGTTGAGATTATGTGCAGGTGTCACTGAAATATTTTGATCCATTAAGTTTTTGTAACTTCGGGTTACGGGCCGACTATTTTTAGTGATCGTACCTGTGTGGGTAGTAGCTGGTGTTATGGTAAAGGACTCCAATCCCAAATTAGGAATGGGCTTGTATGGCTTAACTTTTTTAGTACTGCACAACGCCTGACAGAAAGGGCAGTTGCGAGTCTCCTGCAACCAATTGGAAATGCATTCCGTATGGAAAATGTGGAAGCAGGGAGTTATACTGAAATTTTCGCCATCTAGCATTTGTTGCTTGCACACCACACAGGGATTGTCAGGGATTTCACCCAGAATGGACAAATTCTCATTACTACGATGCAGAGGCATTTTTCACGTAACTCAAAAACCGAATCCGCGACCGAGATGAAAGGTATCGAACAACCGAAAGTTAAAATTTTGTAATAAAAAAAAATGGCCGAAAGTTAAATTTATGAATTACCACTAATTTACCAAATATCAAATTCTAATTAATTATATCGTTTTTTAATTTTTAGCAAAAATCTACATTTGTGCAAAAAAAATTTTCAAATGTCAAATCTTTAACGCCTTATACCTTTAAATTTTTAGCATAGCTACATTATGCAAAAAAAAAATTCCAAAATGTTAAATATTCGCTTTATAAAATTTTTAGATTTATAAATTTTTAGAAATTCTTTAAGAGAAATTTTCAAATTCAAAAAAAAATTTACTTGCTAAGTTTTATTCTTTACTTACAAAAAAAAATTCTCAAATTTAATTTGTTAAATTTTTGTTTTTCTTAAAAGAAAAAAAAATTTTTATCAGAAGTTTAATTATCAATGACAGCTTGGTCCTATGTAGAACTATTCAAATTATTATTAAATTGTTTGGTCAGCCACGAAGAAAAATTTAGGGAGGAAGAATCTGAATCTATAAAATTTAAATCTCGTTTCAACCATGAAATTGAATTACAACCCATCCAAGTCTCAGTAAAGCGGTCGAAAAGCGCAGTGAATTGCAACTTAATCGCAAAATCCAGCAGTTTACCTTGACTTGCAGCCGCAATTCGCATTCACGCTAAAAGAGTGAATCAAAATATCAAAAATGTAAGAAATTACTGAAATTTACTTTATTCAAAAAAAAATTATAAAAAAAAAGAAAAAAAAATTTTAGTCTTCTATTACAGGGTAATTTTCACAAAAAGGAATAAATAGAGTCAAAAGCGTCTGAGCGGATCAGAACGGAATCCTCCCGGACTGATAAATCCAGCTTCAGGCTTTGAGTATTAGATTCTTGAATTTAAAATTCAAATGAAGACAAAAACAAAAATTTTCCTGTAACAGGTTAAGTTAAATAAAAACTTTCAAAAATCCAGAGCACAGCACGGGTAAATCGGATGGAACCGAGTGAAATCGAAGGCAAAATACTAAAAAAAATTTTTAAGGGGCATAATTGTCCACTGACGGAGAGTTTTCTTTTAGCCTCCAACCTCAAACGGCCCCACGTTGGGCGCCAAAATTTGTAATCGCGTAAGCGATTGGTTCAAACTTCAAACGGCCCCACGTTGGGCGCCAAAATTTGTAATCGCGTAAGCGATTGGTTCAAACTTCAAACGGCCCCACGTTGGGCGCCAAAATTTGTAATCGCGCAAGCGACTGGTGCTTGGAACGCGGACAACATGACCAGCGGCAGCACGAGCTAGTTTGCCGATGCCAGCAGTTCGGGATGTTGGGGTGGGTAGCTGCTGCTCATGGTGTGCCTGCACCTTACAAATATAATTTTCTCGTGCTTAAGTTGCTGGGCTCTGAAACTTCAAAAATTTTTCCAAAATTACTACAAACAAAAAAAAAGTCATCAAACAAAAAAAATGTGCCTCCCTAATAATTTTTCCTCGGGCTGAACCCTCGAGCTTGGTGTTATGCTCGGCCCCGTCTATCACCCACCCTACCATGTGGACCTATGGGGAAATTTTTCGGTCCACCCTACTCTGGTTTTTTGGTTCTACATAGGGACCTGGTGCTACCTTTTTACACTGCCATTATCCTATACAACTTCTTTTAAATAAAAAGAAATTTATATTTTTTTTTCTTCAAATTTTAAATCATTTCTTTTATGTTTTTATTTCTTTTTTTGCATTTTTATAAAAAAAACGAATATTTGTTCTTAGTTCTTTTTTTTTCCATTTTTCGTTTATACAAAAACAAATTTATTACATAAATCTTAAGTTTATCGTTTCAAATTTCTCTCATTTTTTCATTTTTCTTAAATCTATTTTTTTTTTTCATGGACTATTAAATTTGAAAAAAAAAATACAAAATTTATTCAGGCCAAAAATAAATTATATGTATTCCGCATATATTTCTATAAATCTACTTTTTTTTTTTATATTTTTCTTTACATATTTATTTGGGTTTTGTTTTGCCAAAGCGCAAAACCTTTATAAGTTTTAAACATTTTTAGGTTTTTTATTTTTAAATAATCATATTTAATTTTTTAATAATAATAATAATCAGAAAAAAAGAAAAATAAACATATGAAAATGAAATCTTGTTAGCTCACGCGTGTGATGTATCTTGATCAGGGAAATGTTGTCGTCTTAGCTGGTTTTGTAATTTATGTTGTAGCTGTTGTTTGTGTTGTTATTGTTTTTATGCAATTGCGATTACATTTACGATTTCATCAGCATATCGCATTCTTATATTTTATTCAATATTTTTCTTTCAAATGTAGTTTATAATTTTAATAAAACATCGATCGATCGTTTATGATTCGAGAGAACTCAAATATTGTATTTGTATTTAAAGCATTATTTTAACGTTAATTGCAATTTTAATTTTTCTTTTCAATTTTTTTCTCACTTTCCTATGCAGTATTTCTATTTTCTATATATTTCACTCTTTCTTTTTTTTTCAAAATTTTCTCTTTCGGTCACTCATTAATCTTTCTATTTTTGTTTTTCACTGTCTATTCAGTTTTTCTTTATAACCTTTCTGTATCTGGTTTTTTTTTTTTTCTATGTGGTTTGTGGTGGAGCGCTAGCGCTTCATCACCCAACTTTTCGCGAGCTGCCGTCGATGACTTAGGTTTTATTTAATTTTAATTTTCAAAGTATAAAATTTTTTCCTCCATTGAAATGCAACTTCTTTTACGTTGCCGTGTGAAGCGCCAGCGCTCCACCACCAACGTTTCCGCGGATAAACGCTTGTTTAGTTTTTTTCTGCTAACAAATCTTTGAAAATAATTTGCAATACGTAACAAAAATACGGACGCTGCGTTTTTTTCTTTTTAAATTTTTACACGTTTAGTCGCTTTTGCTGTTTGCTATTTGTAATTTATTTAATTTACATTGCACGAATTTTTAATGACGAAGTTGTTGAAAAAAAACGCGACTTATGTAAAAAGAAAATCCACGACCGCAACGTTCGACTGCTAAAACCAAACTCACGCGTTCTCTCGAATCATCGAAAAATGGCTACCGAAATTGCGAAATGACGCGGTGTTCAGCCATTTTTCATTGAATCGAACGCACGTACGCAAATTTCGCATGACAGACCAGAAATGTCATTCCGACATTCTGACATTTCTGGTATGACTCTCGAAATTCCAATGCCAGTGTACATCAGATTACACTCTGCCGTTACACGGTCATCGATAAACATGATGTTTTGTATGGGCCATATTTTATCTAAGCTCGAGAGCCGCCAGAAATACAGCCAACTTGAATCACGTCGAAATATGGTCGATTAAAATTCTATGCTTTTTATAACGAACTCGATGCCACTGTAAAACTGGATAGAAAGACAACAGTAGAGCTTAGAGAAAAGTAACTTGATAAATAAATTAAAGTTTTAACATACTTAAATAAGTTTTCTCACTATAAAAGCTCCATGTTTTGTTTAAATGATAAGAAGAGCAAATGAAATTGTACCGTACGGTGAGCTTTTTCGAGATGCTGGGCAACGGCTCAAATACACTTTATTTAATTTTTTTAATTCGTGTTGTAGATCTGGTGTGTTCTTAAAGTCAATGACCTTTGGAGCAAAAAAAATTGGTCTTCTGGAGACAAACCCATCATGTTTATGATCCGATTCTAAATACCGAAGATATGACAAAAAATTTAATAAGGGGAACCCTACGTTCGGTAAAAAACTTATAAACATTTTTAAAAATAGTTCTAATGGAGTAATCGAAATACTTCAGTTTGAAAAATTTAATGATCTTTTGCAAGCTTTAATTTTCTGACATTAGGGTGGTACATTAGTATGGTAGAAACTGAGATATGGTGGGTAAGTTCAAAAACGGGGCACTTGATGTCAAGGATCAAGTTGGTCTACTTAAGATTAAAAAATTGATATATCTTACTTTAAGATCGGACTATAAATGCCGAGGATATGATGTTTTTCTCAAATGCGCGACCTCTATTTTCATCCAAAAAAAAAAATTTTTTTTCGAAATAACCTTGCAAAAATGCCGAGAAATTTTTTTTTTGAGGTACGGTCTAGGCGACATGATACTATGATTTTTAATTTTAGGATTGATGACAAAAAATAGCTCTTTTTTAGGAGAGTGGGAACTTTTATATAGTTCAACGTTTGACGAAAATATGCATATTACAGAGAAATATTTCTAAGGCTTCGCGTCAGTTTAAATGCCAAACTATTTGTTCCTTTAAATGTATTTAATGGTTGAATTAAACCAGCTGCTAGTACAGGAAAATTGTCTTTTATGGAAAATATCCTGCAGAGTGCCAAAAATCTGGGGATACGGAAAAATACGGTTTTACCAAGATAAAAACCCAAAACACATAGCGGGTATAGTTCAATCCTGGTTAATATATAAAAATTTTGGGAAAAATAACCGAATATAAAACATTTCAAACAAAAACGACCTAAAAGAGGTGCTTTAAATTTGTGGTGTAATATTCCGACAGATACCACCAAAAAACTTGCTGCTTCGATGCCAAACTGCCTTTAACCCGTAATTGACCAAAAAGCTACCACACTAAATATTAAAAATTACAAAATCCTTATTTTTGACAATATTTTTAAAGTTTACACATACAGTATCGTTCAAATGCTTTGTAACTGAAATTACTTTTGAAGAAACATCAAATTATTTCAGTGAAACAATTACTTTGAATTTTATTTTATGTTGGTTTTATTAACTTCACTTAATGCTGATTTTTTACCAAAAACAAAAATGTTATTCCGTTAGCTAACAACAATAAAAACTCAAAGTAAACAAAAGTAGCGAAAAATCAAGCGTTCAAAACATGCGCAACTCATCACAATACCAAGAAATAATGCATAACCAGCCTAATATTTGGTTCTGAAACCGTAGTTTCTGATGACTGCATGACGTCTTCTGGACATTGACTCATAACTTCATTTATCTATAAGGTGAAATCGCTTTCCATTATTTTTCTATCGCAGGAAATAGTTCATTACCACTTTTTTCTCACCGATTATGCGTTTTCCCACCATCCACATGTTCTCAATCGGGTTGAGATTGGGAGACTGCGCCGGCCATGACATGATATCAACTTGTTTTTCCACAAACCAAGATTTTACAAGCTTTAAACTATGATTTCGACCACTGTCATGTTGAATTGTCGAAGAAAGTGGCATGTTCTGTTCCACCCAGTAAATGGGAGAATAATATTGCTTGAAATGGTTTTGTAGCCAGCTGCTGTCATCGTGCCTTCAATGCGCTTAATGGGCCCAACTCTATCCATCGAGAAACAACTCCAGGGCATCACGTTCTAACCTCCGAGTATAACTGTAGGTGTTCTGTATTTGGGATTGAGCTTTGTACACTGATATTGACACGGAATAACTATTTTATTCCTCGAGGAATAACAAGGAAGACTGTATTATGGTCTGACGAACCTAAATTTAACATTCGTGGACCATATTGTAAGTCTAAGTACGTCAAGCAATATTATTTTCCCATTTACTGGGTGGAACATGCCACTTCCTTCGACAATTCAACATGACAGTGGTCGAAATCATGGTTTAAAGCTTGTAATATCTTGGTTTGTGGAAAAACACGTTGATAACAAAGTTATTGTTTCACTGAAATAATTCGATGTTTCCTCAAAAGTAATTTCAGTTGCAAAGCATTTGAACGATACTGTATCTGCATAAAATAAGATGTGACTTGAAATTTAGTAGTATGTTTTGATTTTCTATTTGTAAAATTTCAGGTAATATTTTTTAACAATATATAAATTTTTTTAGTAAACTACAGTTTATGCTCTTTCCGCAATTGTTAGTTTAAGTAAGGCTGATAATAAAAATAAGCGTCAGTCGCCAGAATTGTGGTGGGTCTGGTTTTTGAGAGGCCGACGAAAAAAGTTTCGCTCAATAACTCGGAGGGTATATCCGATCACTACGATCGCTATGATCACTTCTATTGTTTATTAAAGTTTTATCAAACAAAAATTTATTAAGTTTTCTACTGCGCAAAAAGAAATTTACTAATTTCAAACAAGTACAAGTTATACTCTGTGAATTTTTTTAATTAAATATTTGCTTAATTCTTTTTTAAGACTAATTACAAATTTATTGATGTTTCTTAGGATGATAAAGAGTCTGGTTCGGACTCGTTAAAATGGGAAACAATGAGTATTGACTCAAAACGCATCTCAGATATTGATCCAAACGACTTGGAAAAATATCAGGTAATTATATTTATTTTTGTATTATTTTAATTTTTTGTGTTACGAAAATTTGCTTTTACTATAGAGTGACTTTATATCTTGTGAACTTTTAAAAGAAGTAAGAAACTCACTCTTTAATATTTCAGTAGAAAACTTTATTTGAAGTTTAATCGATATTTGCAAAACTTCAGAACTGATGTTTTGGTTATAACTCACTTATCGGTCATTCTGTTACAAAACGCGCACCAATTTATTCTTAACATTTTAGAATCGCCCAAATGTTACCGAAGAAGTTTTTCCTAAACCAAACTAGTTGATTTGTATGCCTGAAGATATGCAACTAAACTTAAATGCAAAAGCACTGTGACTAGTGCAGCCGGTTTTGGGCATACTATAGCCTGAACTACGCCCGAAGACCACCGCGAAGCTAGCGTTGGACATATTGGAGGATGTAGTCGCCGCCAATAACCACCCACTTACCCTAACTTCTATGTATAGTTACTACATGTGGCTAGCGAATGCGAAGTTAGGTAAACTTAAAGATGTAAATCCTGACCGAAGGCTACCCACTTTCAAAGCATACAATGAAATTGATATATCTTTTCTGTCTTGCTTTGCTTACCACAGTAAAATTGCATAAAGTTGGTGTGTGCTAGCGGATCGCATACCCGGGCTTACATCCTATGGTATGTCCAACACCGGCTTCGCTAGCCACAGTGCTTTTGCATTAATATTTTATTGCATATTTTTAAGTTGAACGGTAACTAGCTTGGCCGGTAATATATACATGTAATTATGTACTTATACGTATATCGGGACTTTGCTGAAAAATTTTTTTTTGAAATTATCCACAAAAAAATATTCGATATTTTGCTGGATTTTCTCCAATCTTCCCATACTTGAAGTCTATTATTTCCAGTTGTACTGGTCAGATCAATGTCAATAATAACAATTTATTTGCAGGAGAAGTTTTTGTTTTTTTCACGATGTGTCAATGGATTACAATAGCCTTATATATATGTCTAGACAAAACTACCCATAAAGATTTTCATCAATATTGAAAACTGGATTGCCGCCCCCTGTTTTAAGTTGCCAACCCATTTTAGAAAATATTGTTTTAAAAAATGATGCAACTTAAAGAGGTTCTCAAATTTTGCAACGAAGTGGGTATGCTTTTCATACTATTATCGATCGAGGAATTCGAAACCGTGATTAGTTTTTCTTCTTCTTCTTTTTTTCTTATAAGAAAATTGACCGGACAAAAATGAAAAAAAAAACCGATTTTCTACTTTCAAGTTGCAAAATCGCCCATAATATTTTATCGCCAATCTAATGGTACATTATTTTTAATGTACCTTAATTTGCTTAAGAGAATACCGCATACCGTCTATCAATATCTTATTTCAAAACCAAGATATCTGCATTTTTCTAAATTAATAGACCAGAAATTCTTCGGTTCGGCGTTGACATACATAAATACATATTAAGCTGATTCAACATTTTTTTTTTGTTTTAAACAGCTATTATCGATCGAGGAATCGAGGGACTTGAATCCGTGATTAGTTTT
This sequence comes from Meiosimyza platycephala, assembly GCA_963662105.1. Lineage (NCBI taxonomy): Eukaryota > Metazoa > Arthropoda > Insecta > Diptera > Lauxaniidae > Meiosimyza > Meiosimyza platycephala. Next base: position 61,837,062 of record OY759211.1, on the reverse strand, counting down.
TCTTCTTCTTCTTTTTTTCTTTTAAAAAAATTTGAAATTGTCCGCAAAAAAAACAAAAAATATCGATTTACTGCATTCAAGTTGCAAAATCGGTCCATATTATTTTACCACCGATCCCGCTGTACAAAATTTTTTATGTATCTTTTGCTTAAAAGAATGCCGCAAACCGAATATCATTATCTTATTTCAAAACCAATATATCTACATTTTTCTAAATTAACAGACCTGGCATAATTCAACTATTCTATAGATTTTTCTAGGATTTTCAAAAATATCAAATTATGCCAGATATGTTAATTTAGAAAAATGTTGATATCTTGGTCAATATCATTTTTTAAATCAATATTTTCAAAAATGGGTAGGCAACTTAAAACAGGGGTTGGCAATCCAGTTTTCAATATTGATGAAAATCCTTATGGGTAGTTTTGTCTAGCCATATAAGGCTATTGTAATCCACTGACACCTCGTGAAAAAAAAAAAAAGTTTTTTTCTTGAACCGCTCTAATGTATATATGTATGTTGTCTGGGATTTTTTTCTAATTTTGAGAATTAGAGTGCATTTGGTGCTAATTAAGTATGTCAAGTTGCAGTTTTAAATTTTTTGAAATATTTGCATTGAAAAAATTTGCAAATATTTTTTCTTTTACTCATAAATTTTTTTCTTTTAATAATACAAAAAATTGCTCTGAGTGTTTTTTATGCATAAAATCTTGTATTTTCTGAAAAGACTTGTTGTTGTAAAAAAGGTAATATTTTAAATTAATTTGGTCAAAAAGAAAATTTGTATTTAATTTTTACGAATGCTCTCCCTGTTTCTAAAGCTTGACGCACGTGATTTTCGATGTGCGGCATCGACACAAATACAGTAAAACGAAAAAAGTAAAAACAATAAAAGCTCAAATTATTAATAAATTATATTATTGTATAAAATTAATAAAGAGCAATATATTTATAGTACATACTAGCAGATGCCCGCGATTTTGTACGCGTATCCACTTTTATTTTTGTTTTTCTGCGAAAGCAAACAACTTAAAATTTTTGAATAGACTTACTGTCATTTTTGATTATTCTTCACAAATTTCGAATTGTTGTTGTATAGTAAAGTAATTTGAAAAATTGAGAATGAAAGCAAGTAAAATTTGAATATTCCTTATTTCTCTTCCACACACAAACACATTAACTTGTCATTAAGATTTGTTTTTTTTTTTGCACAATTAATTTTTTAAGCAATTTTAAAACTTTACGGAAACGGTAGCAATTTCAATTTTAAGTATTGAAGATTTTGTATGTCGCTGAACTTTCGCTTTTTCAAAGGCCAAGCATTCTGTCCCCCAATTTATAATTTTGTTCATTTTTGGCCAAAAATATTTTCTTGAAATAAGAAGTGAGATAGAATTTAAATTTCAAAAATTCTTTTTCTTTAAATTTCCGGGATAGATGGTCTAGTAGATTTTGAAGAATTTTCGTACCAGATCTCTATGTTCTATGTGTTTCAAATTGAAGTAGAATATATCATTCATATGACCGCCAATTCTATTAACTCAATTTTTGCATACTTTTTCACATAAAGCTGAAATTTTGGGACAATTATTTTTAATCTTCAAGCTAAAACATAGGAAAAAATAAAATAAAAGCAATCAAAAACATTTTCAAAACACACACCCTAATGCATATGCTATGTGTTATTTAGAATACTTCCGAATATGGCATTTTTAGGTTAGGATATCTCAAAAACCTGTCGTAATGGACTCTAACTTTGTTTGGCAACCTAACCTGATGAACTATAACTACGTTAAACAAAATTGATTAGAACCTCGTCGTCATTCAGAATTTACCTTGGTAACTCTGTTATAAAAAAAAGTGTCACACAGTGTTATTATTTATGAACATTACGAATATTTTATTGAGCTTCACATTCATTAGCAGACACCGAAATTCATGTGAACTTACACAAATCGGTCAATGCTTTTTCTTGATAAAGACGATGGAACAATTTTACCTGGTGACATATATTTCGGCTATTACCACTTATGTACTTATTAGTACATATGATTTTGTGATTTTATCTTATATAAATAACATACATGTACAGTTGTGTTTATAAAAATAGTAGTGTTGCAGGACATGACTTTTAAATCTCTTTTCTAAAATATTTTGCCTTATTTATTTATTATTTATTTATTATTATTATTAATGAATAATTGTACAGATAAGATTACTCTTTTGAGTTGTACAAATACAGCTTATGATACTTCAAAGAAAAATTTACTTCAAGTTATCTTAAAGACTATGAATAACATTATAACTAATTAATTTTTGTATGTTTTAAAATTCAAGCAGAGTAATGAAATAATAACAAAATGATGAAACGAGGGAAATAAAATTAAAATTATATAATTATATAACTATTATTGTAAATAAATATTGAATGAAGAAGGAGAAATTAAATTACAAGAGAGATAAAGATAAAACGTTTAGAGAACAGCGGTTAAGTGCTCGAAGAGTTTTCGCTTGAAAATGTGTGCACTACTTATACGTTTCAGATAAATGGGCAGCATGTTCCAAAGATGTATCGAATAAACAAAAAAGTGGCGAGAGGTCACAAGATATTTATGCCGTGGCAATATTAGTTGCTCAGTTCTCTGATTTCTAGAAAATCTTAGGATTTCAAATAAGTATCGTGGTTCCTTTCTGTGAATTATTTTATGTAAAAGTAGTAAAGTGCGAAAATTTAGCATGTCATCCAAAAATAATCCAGTAATTTTTTTGGTAAAAGTTGAAATGTGAGAATGCCTTTCTACGTTAAATATAAACCTTGCACAGCTATTAAAAGCCACTGTGAGTTTTCTATAAGATTCATTATCTAATTTTGAAAATAATTCGCAACTGTAAAAAATAATAGGTAAGAGATTTTACAAGTCTAAGTTTGACATGAGTTGGTAAGTACTTTGAGGTGGGACTTAGTCCACGTAGTGTACCATAAATTTTAGAAACTACCCTGTTAATGTGGGTGTTCCACGTGAAATTGCTATTAAAATATACGCCCAGATTCTTAATGCTATCAACATATTCTATCAAAGAATTGTTCAGAACGAGTGGATACAGCACAGTTCTATTCCGGCATCTATTAATAGACATTGCCTTGGTCTTAGTAGGATTAAGACTAAGCCCATTTTTTAACGACCATTGGAAAATCCTGCTCAGTTCTTGATTCACTACATTTGTTTGTTGGAAGCATAGATATTTTGGGAAAAGCTTATACAATTGGATATCGTCTGCGTAGATATGGTGTTCGCAAGTTTTGAAACAGTCAGCAATGTCATTAATGAAAGTCATAAATAAAAGTGGTCCCGAAATTGAACCCTGGGGAACGCCACATGGTACAATCTGATGAGAAGAGTTTTCCTTTAAATAGTGCACATATTGCAAACGCTCAAAAAGGTATGACGACAAAAGCTTGCACAGAGAGTTACTAAAGAAAAATTGAGTACGTAGTTTTCCTATTAAAAGTTGGTGATTAATGCTATCGAAGGCTTTTGAAAAATCTAGGAAAACAATAAGGCCCATCATATCTTCGTCAATACCTGAGCGAATGTCTTCGCATACCTTCAAAAGTGCTGTTGTGCAACTTCGATTTCTCCGAAATCCCGACTGATGGTTTGTCAGTAGCTTGTTGTAATTTAGATGAGCTTTTATTTGGTCACTCACTATAATTTCGAAAGCTTTGCTGAAGAATGGTAGTATAGAAATTGGACGAAATTCGGAATTATTTTCGGCAAAGGTAGGACCTTAGCAATTTTCCAGGATATAGGGTATTGGGAAGTGGTTATTATTGTATTAAAGATGTGAGAAATGTGATGCAGGATGACTGGAAGAAGTAATTTAATAAAATCAGGACAAATGTTGTCAGATCCAATCGCTTTTGACTTGATTTTTAAAATAACTTCACCAACGCTAAATATGTCTACTCCTGATAAAGCAAAGGATGTTTCTAAAGAGTTTCTAGAAACCAGATCCCTCACCGGAAGATTGATGTTTTTATTTTCTGACTGTATAAATTGCTTATTTAGATCATCTAAATTCATATTTTCTGGCAGAACATCTTTGTTTTTAGTTGTTGTTGACACTGAGATTTTCTGACCAGAACTTTTAAATTGCAAAATTAATTAAAACATTAAAAATTTTCAATTTTTTACCGACGTTTCGTCACTTTTTTGGTGACATCTTCAGGGTATAAAAATGTTTTTTTATTTTAATCTAAAAAAATTTTAATATTAGAAAAAACAAATCAATGAAAAATTACAAATAACACCATTTTCTTATATATAAGTTACACTCACATATTAATTTTGTAAAAACTACATTTAGTTGTTTTAAAAAAAAAACACTGCGTTAAAAATTTTTTTTTTTAAAATATAAATTTTAAATTTTGAATTTGAATTTTTTCATTTTGTTCAAAATTTAAAATTTATATTTAAAAAAAAAAAAAAAAAAAAAAAATTTTTAACGCAGTGTTTTTTTTTTAAAACAACTAAATGTAGTTTTTACAAAATTAATATGGAGTGTAACTTATATATAAGAAAATGGTGTTATTTGTAATTTTTCATTGATTTGTTTTTTCTAATATTAAAATATTATTAATATTAATATTATTTTTGAGTCCCGCAGAGCTTTAAATTACTTATTATAATAAATATATCACTTTATATATAATTTATAATTTGTAATAGTGTTAATTAGAATTAAGAGCTTACAACTTATTGTTAGTCTTTACAATGTAAAGAGATCCAATAAATAAAAAGAATAATAAAAAAAAAAAAAAAAAGATTAAAATAAAAAAACATTTTTATACCCTGAAGATGTCACCAAAAAAGTGACGAAACGTCGGTGAAAAATTGAAAATTTTAATGTTTTAATTAATTTTGCAATTTAAAAGTTCTGGTCAGAAAACCTCAGTGTCAACAACAATTAATCATCTAAACTGACCCATAAGATCACATCTTTGTTTTTATTTATCCCAACCGAACGAACGTTTTTCCAAAAGGCAGAACTCGAACCAGTATTATCAAACTTTCTTAGATAAAACTGCTTCTTTTTTTTCCTAATTAATGCGGTAACTGCATTACGTAAATGTTTAAAATTAGTATATAGTGCTGTACACTTATATCTTTTCCATCTAGCATACATTGCATCTCTTTTTTCAATGAGTTTTAAAACTTCGAAATTAAGCCATGGATATTTTGTGGGATTTCTACTAATAATTTTTGTAGGAACATTAGCATGGAATAATTGATCAATATTTTTATTAAAAAATTTGATCTGTTGATTAACGTCATTCGTTGTATAAATTGGCCACCAATCAATCCTTTGACATTCAGAAAATAATTTATTAAGATTAACCCTAGAAAAGACTGAAACTATATGTGAACTATTATCAAAAGTTAAAAGCTGTAAATTGAGCGAAAGGAAAATTAGATCGTGATGGAAAAAAACTGGTACAGAGAATTGGTCATATTGTAAGATTAAATTTGGGTCTGAAACTAAGAACATGTCTAATAATGTAGGTATACTGTTTGGTCGGAAATGTGTGGGCAACTCAACATTTGCAAATTTGAAATTGAACGACTCAACCATTTCTACGAATTGCTTATTGCTCTTATTTAATATATTTAAGTTGAAATCTCCACACATGACAACATCTGTATATAAAGGAGCCAAGTCCTCTAAAATATCACGAATCAGAATATAGTTTGCAATATTTGGGGCCATATAAATACATCCAACTAAAAATTTTCCGGCTTCGTGTAACACCTCAACAAATATATATTCGAGCAAGTCATTACTTGCGGATTGCCTAACTATATGAAACTTAAAGCAACTTTTTATGTAGACACCCACACCACCACCCACTTTATCCTGCCTATCTTCACGAATTAATCTAAAATTATCAATCTTAAAAAGGTCACTAGACATTTCTTTCTTTAACCAGGTTTCTGACAGACAAATAACGTCAACCAATTTATCACTAACAAGGAGACGCAAGTCATCAATTTTATATTTTAAGCTTTGAACATTCAAATGACACATGTTTAAGCCTTTCTTGCGCTTACTAACCAGATTCAGTAGAGTACTCGACACATCAACGGTGCCGCCCCATGAGCGCATTATACTACTAATTTAAAATACATCATAAGTAAGGTGCAACACAACAGCAAGCGAAAACAAACACTGCGAAAATATCTTAGAAGAGAAAAAAGAGTAAAAATAAAAGAGAATAAAAAGGAAAAAAGGAGAAAAAAAATAAAAATAATAATGTAACTATCACTAAAAAAATAATAATTTAAGGGAAAAAACTCAAACGAATTAATGCACATTCGTCTCCTCACGATCATTTTGGGTTGAATTCGTACCAACTGCATTAACGAATGGTGTAATTATAGCGGTGAGCGTTGCTTCGCAATCTATTCGTACAGCTTCTCCATCTCTGCACTTCGTAACATAGACAGAGCCTTTCCGTGTAAACACGGAAGACAACTGCCCACGGCGCTTCAAGCGCATCGAATTTTGAAAAAGAGATCGATTATATTTTGTCAAACTCTCGTTCATATAAATATTTTCTGTCGAATCAAAGCCAACATCTTTTAGGCAGAGTTGCCTATTATTTTTTTTCCGAAACTCAAAAATTGATTTTAAAACTTGGTTTTGATCCTGCGGTGTTACAAATTTTAGAATAATTGGTGGATCAGTACGTTGGTTCATTCTTCGAGTACGAAAAACTGATTTTAAGGCTGGTGGCTTGCACTCAATAGTCTTACATAAATTTAGATAAACCATTGTAGGGTTATCATTTTGCAGGTCTGGTATCCCATAAAAAATGGCATCAGTTGCGAGATTACCACGCTCAATAGCATCACATCTCTCTCGCAGGCAGGTCAGCTCTTCATTAAGTGTGGTGACTTCATTAGAATGAGACTCCAGATTCTCACTTGATGTCAACTCCAATTGCTCGATACGAGCTTGCAGAATATTAAGTGAAGATGAAAACTTTACCTCCAACAGCTCAATTTGTTTCATAACTTCACTGCGCATGACATTTATTTCGCTCGTAAGGCGAGCCAAAATTGCATCTGTATGCTTACCAAACTCCACAGCCAGATCTTCTGCGGAGAGAACAGCGCTGGTAGCAGCACTTTTAAGGTGAGGAGTGCTTTTAAGCTTTGGTGAAGGAACAGCTGATGCGTTCTCTGAGTTGACAAGCTTTTTAGATCTTGTATTGACACTCAATTCAGTGAAGGCGGCGGATTTTGGTGCAGAAGACATCTCAATACCGACAAGACTCTCAGTTTAAACGAAGTGCGAACGAACAATCAGAGCGAAAAAAAAAGCGCGCAAAAATTCGGGTTGTTGTTTTTATGTTTGCTTTATTAATTTTGGAAAATGTAATGTTTTGTTCTTTATAATTATTAAGAAGGCACCGAAAGATAAAATGAATTTCAATGGCTTGTAACGTTAGCCAACTTCTCCACCGTGTGCTAAGTGCAAAAACAATACTTTAAAATTGCGAAACGACACCTTTAATAAAAAATTTAGCAGGAGGTTGTGTGAAACGCGACTACTCTATCATTGCGCGAATGTTGTTTTTTTTTAAAAATTGAACTCCTTACTAAAATTTTCGTAGGACTAAATAAAAAAAACAGAAAAGTAAAAAAATCCCCTTACTTTTGTTTCGTATTTTCTTGTTTGTGATGCATTTACATTTTTGCACCAAAAATCTGCTGTTCATTAAAATGGTAGTGATTTACGTAATTAGTTGAAAAAAATTAAAAATTCTAGAAAACCGCCATAAGTAAGTGTAATTAAGTAATTCAATAATTTGCTTATATGAATTTATTGCAATCGAGGTATTCTTCCTTTTTTTAGTGGGTAGAGGAAGGAATTGCTGAATCGAAAAGATAGAATCAATAATTAGACTAAGGAATCAGGGCAAGACCTTCAAGGAAACTGAAAATATGGTTGGATGCACTGCCCCTGATATTTAATGCTATTACCTGTTGTAAGAAACCTGAAAATCGTGGTGGTAAGCGCCAGATTTCCTTATTAGATGACAGACGAAGTGCATGAAATTGGAAGACTAAGCTCTCGGCGTCCTCAAAAATGATTAAAAATCAGCCAAATCTGTCGATCAGTGCTGTGACAATTCGTCGTCAACTAATGGAAAATAATTTGAATACACGCTAAAAAGTCTAGGTATAAAAATTAAACCAAATTGGAATAAATATGAATCCATACCAAATTTGGTTTAAATTCTATACCATAACTTGTTATACAAACAGTTTATACCTGTACGCATATATTTCATACAAAAAATGTATTAAAACCATTTAAACCATTTTAGTTTTAATTTTATAGTATAAATGTATGCAAATCTTTTAAACAAATTTTGTTATAAATTTAATATATAGCTCATATAAAAGTATTCTAAACCATTTTTATATAAAATTTATAACATATGCATATAAACCAAATTTATAATATTTTCAAACAAATATTTGACTATTTATACTTACGTTGTATATGTTCCAATATATACAGTCATGTGAAAAATAATAGGGACACTTACATACATTGCAATAGTTCAAACACCCCTCTGCTCCTGTTTGAATAAATTGAGGTAAAATGTTGTATTACATTACTTGCTGGGATATTAATGCAGTAAAGAACCGTTATCAGAGTAAAAATATTTTTCGTCGTTTCGAAGTTGTTGATCGTATTGTGAAGTGGGCTCAATTTATCCTGTGCGAAATAATAGGGACACAAATATAAAGTAATTTATATTTTTGAAACTTTGTGGTTTTTAAACATTTATAAGTTATAACGGTATTGTATATGAGATGATCTAAAATTATAATTTGAAAAAATAACCAAATAATGTAATTTAGTGATTCAGAATGGAAAGAGGCCGAAATTGCACCGTCCAGCTTCGTAGAGACATAAAAGATCTTCACGATAACGGATTTTCATAACGAAAAATAGCCAGAACTTTAAATGGCCTCAAGAGAATGGTAGAAAATGTAATAAAATATACGCCACAGAAGGAAACGCGTGGACGAAAGTCAAAAATATGGCCAATTCTTGAGAGGACTATGTTGAGATTTGTGAGATAGAACCTCTTTGCATCTACTAATGAAGTAAAAAAAGTGTTTTCCATGAATGTCAGCCCTTCAACTATTCGGAAAAGGGTAATTAATAATAATTTAGAAGCAATGAGATCCAGAAAAGTACCTTTCCTGTCCAAACAAGACGTCAGTAAAAGGTTAGTTTTCGCTGAGGAGCATGACATTTGGCCAGTGAAGAAATGGCGCAATATCCTGTAGCCGGATGAAACCAAATCTAATATTATTTACCCGCACACGTTGAGTACCACAGTCAGTTATTAATTACCCTTTTCCGAATAGTTGAAGGGCTGACATTCATGGAAAACACTTTTTTTACTTCATTAGTAGATGCAAAGGGGTTCTATCTCACAAATCTCAAGAATTGGCCATATTTTTGACTTTCGTCCACGCGTTTCCTTCTGTGGCGTATATTTTATTACATTTTCTACCATTCTCTTGGGGCCATTTAAAGTTCTGGCTATTTTTCGTTATGAAAATCCGTTATCGTGAAGGTGCAATTTCGGCCTCTTTCCATTCTAAATCACTAAATTACATTATTTGGTTATTTTTTCAAATTATAATTTTAGATCATCTCATATACAATACCGTTATAACTTATAAATGTTTAAAAACCACAAAGTTTCAAAAATATAAATTACTTTATATTTGTGTCCCTATTATTTCGCACAGGATAAATTGAGCCCACTTCACAATACGATAAACAACTTCGAAACGACGAAAAATATTTTTACTCTGATAACGGTTCTTTACTGCATTAATATCCCAGCAAGTAATGTAATATAACATTTTACCTCAATTTTTTCAAACAGAAGCAGAGGTGTGTTTGAACTATTTCAATGTAAGTGTCCCTATTATTTTTCGCATAACTGTAACTAGAAAGGTGTTATCTTCGCCCAGGCCGAAACTCACATACCCTACACTGCACTAAAAGTACTTTCCATATAAATGTTAAAAAGACGTTGAAAAGGTTGAAGAGGTCGAAAATAATGTAATAAGTTTCAAAGAGGTTGAAAAGTGTTGAAACAGTTGAAAAAAACTCAAAACATCTAAAATATATGGAAACCATTGCAGAAAGTTAAAAGAAATTGAAAAAGTCGAAAAAATGTGGAAAATGTTGAAAGTGGTTAAAAACTCAAAAAAAGTTGCAAGAAATTGAAAAATATTGAAACAATTCAAAATTCGTGAAAAAGTCGAAAAAATAAAGAAAATGTCGATCAAGTTGAAAGAGGTAGAAAAAGTGTAAAATATACATATTGAATATGTTGGGAAAAGTTAAAAGTATGTGGAAAATGTTGAAAAAATAGAATAGAAATGCAGAAAACCAAATATGCCACGCCCAATTCTCCAATTCCGCCAACTTTTGGTTCAATAAATTATAATCGTCATTGACATCCACATCAGAGAACTGCATTGAGTAGCTCACATAGGGTTATGAGCCACTTGCAAAAATATGAGACGTGAATGTGAGTTGCGCTCACTAATAGTGAATGTGAACGTGATTCACATTCACTTCTAGTGAATGCGAATGTGATTCACATTCACTTCTAGTGAATGCCGTTTCATTTCGTTTGCTTTCGTATGAAAAAAATTTGTGTTTTTTAAAATATGGGGAAAGGTCGAAATGGACTTTGGACATCACTTGGGGTGGCTCCGGACTCTAGAAGGACCCTCCTCGACCCATTTTTGGAAATTTTTTTTTGGACGGCATCACGTCGATTTTTTAAGATACAAATATTCATAATCTAGTTTACTAGTGTGTTTAGGATCGTTATCCTGTTGAATCGTTAACTTTAATTGCATTTTCCGACTGGCATGCTTTGTCTATAATACCTTTGATCAAATGGATAGGGCCAACACCAGTCTATCAAAAGTAATTCCATACTATAATGGTCAGTCCACCATGTTTAACCGTCTTGGTATTGTATTTGCGGTGGTATTCTGTGTTTGGTTGACAACGAACATACTACCTGGAGCCTGTTCCACAAAAAAAAATACTTTGCTGACTATAATACGTTGCGCCACTCTTCGGCATTCCATTTCATACAATCTTTTGCAAATTGTATTCTTGCAACGACGTGCTTCTTCCTGGAACTTCTTGTACACGGCAAAAAGTTTGTTTAATTCGCTAATCTTCTATCTCCTATTATATTAAACGAGCAATAATTGTATATACATATGTATATCGGTCATTCTTTTATTAAACGCACACTTTGTATTTTTTGACGTTTTTGAGCATTTTTTGAAACCAAATATCTCAAAAACTATAGGAGTTAGGATGAAAAACCATTTAATCATTTTTGTTTAGAAAAACTATAAATTTATAAAAAAAATTAAAAACATTTTAATAAATTTGTTTAAACATTAGTTTAAATTAAAAAAAACTTCCTCAAAATATTTTCAATATAACACCTTTTGTTTTTTTTTTATTTTTTTATATGTTATTCCTCAATCAATCCTAAGAATGCATGTGCTTTCATATCGAAACTCCCGCTATAACTTTGGAAACTACGATTTTTTTACTGATGACGCGCATCATGTTTTTTTCAACATAAAATTCGACATAACATTTTTTTTTTATTTTTAATGTTATTTGCAATCAATCCTAAGAATGTATCTGCATTCAAAACGAAATTCCCTACGAAATCGGGTCACGACCACGCCTACCGACCCTACTCTATGTAAATATACCTCAGTCCATTTTGAAAAAAGTTGTTGCGCTTTTGATGAAACTTGGTGATTTGGTGAGCATGTGAACAAAATTAAGATTGGGCTAGGTTTTAAACTTTCAAAGGCTCTTAAAGAGGCGTGGCACAGCCCTAAATTTTAACTTTTATAACGCCATAACTCGTAAACCGTGCAAGATATTGTGATAAAATTTGGTACACGGATACAGATCATATATATCTTGAATTGTGTTTAAAGTGGGCGGAATTGTAAAAGTGGGCGCGGCACTTTTTAACAATTAAAAATTATGATTTCGTATAATTCAAAATTGGCACATTAGATTTTCATAAAAATTTTAGGGATGATACTACTAAGAGCAGTCATCAATACAGGCTTCGTCAGTTTACTGGAAAAACACGTTGAAGGGCGTGGCACAGCCCACAATATTTATAAACGTTATAATTAGAGAACTAACTACGTAATCGTAATGAACTTTAGTATGGCAGATGCACTTGCTACAAGGTATCTTCTTACAAAAATTTGGCACAATAGAACCGGCGGCCGTGGCACCTCCCATATAAGCAAAACACGTTTAATGCTATAGATATTGTGCAATGAGAGTTATCTTCATAAAATTTGGTGCATAGATGTCAATTATTATAAGCTATAAAATTAAATAAATTTTGACGGGATTTCGTCAGTGGGCGTGGCACCTCCCATATTAACATAAAGTTGGAAGTGATATTTTAAGAGAACTATTGCAGCAATTGGCATGAAATTTGATGTAGGTGGTTAACTTGGTATAAGGTATGTCAGTATCTGAAGCGGTCGAAATAGCAGCAGTGGGCGTGGCACCTCCCACACAAGTAAAATACCTTAAGTGGCATATTTATCGAAATATATGAGCAATCATGCTGAAATTTGGTGAAAGAGGTTTGTTTATAGAAAGCTATTTCAGGATCAAGATCAGTCTCGATTGTATCAGTGGGTGTGTCGCCGCCCTAAATTTTAAAGTTAATTAAGGCATATATCTCAAATTATACAAGCTATTTAGCTAAAATTTAGTATGTGGATCAGAGAACTGCAGTGAGTCACTCATCATTTTGGCATTCATGAATCATTCATGAATGCGATTGTGATTCACATTCACTTCTAGTGAATGCGAATGTGATTCACATGCACTTCTAGTGAATGCCGTTTCATTTCGTTTGCTTTCGTATGAAAAAAGTTTGTGTTTTTTAAAATATGGGGAAAGGTCGAAATGGACTTTGGACATCACTTGGGGTAGCTCCGACTCTGGAAGGACCCTCCTTCCAATCGAAGGGGAACGGTTGAAAATGGATTTTGAACATCAAATGGAGTACCTCCCGACCCTGGAAAGGACCGTTTTTAACCCATTTTCGGAAAATTTTTTTTGCTTCAATCGATGGGGAAAGGTCGAAAATAGATTTTGAACATCAATTGGAGTACCTCCCGACCCTGGAAAGGACCGTTTTTGACCCATTTTCGGAAAATTTTTTTTTTGCTCCAATCGAAGGGGAAAGGTTGAAAATGGATTTTGAACATCAATTGGAGCACCTCCCGACCCTGGAAAGGACCGTTTTTGACCCATTTTCGAGAAAAAAATTTTGTTTTCTCAAACGAAAGATAGCTCAAAAATATTTTTGGACATCACTAAGGAAGGCTCGGGACCCTGGAAAGAACCGTTTTTGACCCGAAAATGTGTCTCTGGACCATGGTACCCGTTTTTGACCCATTTTCGAGAAAAAAATTTTATTTTTTCAAACGAAAGATAGGTCAAAAATATTTTTGACAAAATTTCATGATTATTTTCCATTTTTACCACTGAAGAAAACAACATAATTAAAAAATAATGAGAAATTCGAATTCCCCAATCAAAACTACTCCGAATGTGAGACTGAATTAAAAGAAAAAAGTTCACTTCAGCGATAACCACCTTCGTTTTTAGGTTGTTGGTGAACTTTTTTTTTATGCGAGAGTTTCAAGAGTAATATGAAAATCGCTAATCAGGAGCACAATATTTAGAAAAAATTGGTAACACATCCCACTCGGGACACTTATGGGAATAGGAAACTGCCGGTGCCTCCAAATTTCAGAGACTTTTTTTTTTGAACCGGTCTAATGTATGTACATATAAAATTATAATACTCTAACATAATTATTTTTAAAGATATCGCATATTTTGTGTCTCAGTGACCGCAGTTGAATTTTTTATGCTCGCGACTGTAGATCCGAAGTCGCAGAATCAAAGAAAAAATTGTGGAGCCAAAATAAATTTATTGCTTGAGAAATCCGCAGATGTATTTTGTGACTTTGAATTGGGCGAAGAATTTCAGAAGCTTGATACCCCATTCAAGTGTTTCGAATATATACTATCATTGAGCATATTGTTGAACAAACGATAAGATATTCGTTGACAGTCAAAAAAAATATCACGACTACTCTTCTACAAAAAAATTGGAATTAAGTTAATATGTATCTACCTCCCACAGACGTTCGCTATGACGGAATCAAACATATCTCGGTTGCATTTCTGAAACACAAATAATATGCCAATTGCATTTAAAATTATGTTTTTCCCAACAGAAAGGACTGTTAATTAAATAAATAATTTTACATGGACCGAATCCATCTCAAACCATGCAGTCGGAGTGACTTCAAATTGCGGAATTGGTTGCCGATTAAATGTTGTTTTTCAAAGTAATTAAGAAAATATACCGTCCCCCGATTTGATTGAAAATTATTTTTTACGAAGTTATGCCCATTTAAAGTTTTAGTATCAGAGCTTGAAAAACCGCTGAAAATTGTTTCAAAATAGTCGCATTTTCATCCAAATCAAAATAATTAACTTTTGTCTTTTGATTCTAATAGAACTTCTGATTCTTTGTCAGAATCCTAAAGAAATTTTGAAAATTATTGAAAATTGGCGGAGTTATAGCGCTTTTTATGAAAAAAAACAAGGCTGATTTTCTCAAAAACCCCAATTTTATTCCCCTTAAAATTTTATTATGAATTTATATTAATATGATAAAAAAATTACATGAGTTTAAGGCCTGTTAACCCACATTTGAGGTCAGGTGATTTTTTTCCCCAAAATGAAAATGTCAATTTTTTTTTTTCATCATTGCCAAGCAACTTTACGGTATTACTTTCAAAGCAAATAACAACAGCAACATTCCAAATAACTTTCTGCAAATCCTGCTTGCATTCTGCATACTGTTTTTCACCGTTATTTTCGTAATAACATTATAGGAAATATATAAACACATTGTACGCAAATATAGCTATTTCACTGACTGTACTTCTGTGGGTATACAATGATTTGTTTGTTTAACTTTTTCAGCGAAAAAGCTATATATGCTTACAATGTTTTTTATATATTTCCTTTAATAAAATGTTATTACGAAAATATCGGTGAAAAAAAGTATGCAGAATGCAAGCAGGATTTGCAGAAAGTAATTTGGAATGTTACTGTTGTTATTTGCTTTGAAAATAATACCGTAGAGTGGCTTGGCAATGATGAAGGGAAAAAAAAATTGACATTTTCATTTTGGGGAAAAAAATCTCCTGACCTCAAATGTGGGTTAACAGGCATTAAACTCATGTCACTTCTTTATCATATTAATACAAATCCACAATAAAATTCTAAGGGGAAAAAAATGGGGTTTTTGAGAAAATCAGCTTTGTTTTTTTTTTCATAAAAAGCGCTCTAACTCCGCGAATTTTCAACAATTTTCAAAGTTTCTTAATGATTCTGACAGAGAATCAGAAGTTCTATTTGAATCAAAAGACAAAAGTTAATTATTTTGATTTGGATGAAAATGCGACTATTTTGAAACAATTTTCAGCGGTTTTTCAAGCTCTGACACTAAAACTTTAAATGGGCATAACTTCGTAAAAAATAATTTTCAATCAAATCGGGGTACGGTATATTCCCTTAATTACTTTGAAAAACAACATATTTAATCGGCAACCAATTCCGCAATTTGAAGTCATTCCGACTGCATGGTTTGAGATGGACTTGGTCCATGGAGACTTAAATATTTTCTTTACATATTTCAATCAAATATAGAAGTATTATATTCTTGAAAACTATAACTTTTTATATTTCACTATGTCTTTAAATTTTTTTGATTACTTTCCTAAGACCACCAATAGGTGGTCTACCGATTCGACCTCATAAAATCCGTTCCTTATGCATGAATTTTTTTCTAAAATAGTAACTTCATTTTTAACCAATACCCTATTCAAAAACAATGTTTTCGTGAAAAAAAAATTTAGGCTCCAGAGGGTTAAGTAATAATAACTTTGAACTGTTCTTAAATTTTCAAAATAAAAACATCTTTTATTTCTATTTGCTTAAAACTTTTATGTTTTTTGTAGCAAAACATCACCGTAATGAACTCAAATTTGCAAGATATCCAACAAGATATCCAAAGGCTTGCGACACAACAAAGTCAGATTCAAGCACAACATTTGCAGGCGCAGCAACTGATACAAGCGCAACAAATTGCTAACGTGATAAATCAGGTAAAAATTAAGTTCATTTTTCCCGTACTTTTTATTTTAAAAAATATGTGCGTATGTGTGATACTTCTTTCAGTGAAAATTTTTTTACAAAATATAAAAAATGTATTTTAAATTGTGTGTTCGAACAGAAAACAGTCTCTATAGCTATTTTATTGAGCTAATCAGTTCAATAACTTTTGTTTGTCAAAACACCAAGAAAATTACACTTACAAAGATAAATAAAAAGAAAAATGGGCTAGCAGATAAATGAGCTTGGTAAATATAGAAAAGATGCAGGCACAAGTACTAATTTTCAATGAAAAATGGGCGGTTCCTCCCATATGAGTAAATTGAAAACAGTTCGTCTGTCTCACCTAAACTTTCGAACTACTCAACCGATTTTTAAATTTTATTTCAAATGTTTCTTATGATCTGTGGTTAGGTTGATACCACTCCCCCCATTTAAGTAAAAATAAATCATGATATCTCATCAATTATTTGATGCAGATGAATCAGACTTAGTACATGAAATTTTATTTCATTTTCAATTCCCATTTGTACTCGTTATGGACTATTCGTCATCTGAACGCAAAAATTTCATTGTTTGTTCCTTAGAAGAACACTGCAAGAGACAAAATATTTTAAATGCTATATTTCCTTGTTCTGGCCCATGTGAACAGCATTCCCATGCTTCATGTGCTAATTTGACAAATTCAGTTACAAAATTATTTGTGTTCAGCCCGCTCGGCTCCGCATTGCAGAACTCTTTCTCCTACACAATTTTTTGATAAAATTAAGCAATCCAGGGACAATTTAAACAATCTGATTGATATTATTAGTCAACTTTTTAAAGCAAGCTTCATTCAGCTGTAATCGACTTTCAAACAAAACAAAACCTCACAACCATTCCTTCCGACCTTGCTTCACCTTCGACATCTGTCTCTCCTAAACAAGCTACTTCATCGAAAATAGGAAAACCTCAAGGAAAAAAAGAATCGTGTCGCAAAAAAAAATCTCTGCACAGTTCTAAAAATGTCCTTCTGTTTCGAAACATTCTGCTCCGCTACTATTGTTATTGTCTTTCATAGCAACCACTACACTGTCTATTTTGTCGGATAGTTCCAATGTTGTTTTACTAGAAGCTACACCTAAGCTGAGGTCCATTTTTACTTCACGGCCAAATTCAAACACTTCTTCCTAAATCGGCTATCCCGATTAAGAAGTCTGCGTTCGAGAACACATGAAATCTTCTTATCAACTCAGAAATTTTCTGATGATATTATTTATATAGAAACGTGGCTAAATAACAGTATCCTTGATCTAGAATTATTTGATAATAATTTCAATGTTTTTAGAAGAGACAGGCACAAGGATCTTATCACTGTTAGCTCCTTATTGACTAGTTCGCAGGTGTATATTTCTTGTGCTTCTAATATTGAACTTATATGCATTTTAGTAATATGTACATGGAAAGTCCAATGTATTTATTCTAAATTGTACATAAATAGGACTTAAGCTGATTTCTTATTGCCTTAGATATTACCTAGATCCCATTGGTGTTTGGGTTCAAACTTCAAACAATAAACTCAGTTTAATTGATTTAGGTTTTGTTGCTTCTTTGAAGCCAAATGAGAACGCGGTAAAGATGAAAATATCAAATCGAGCTTACAGGCTTTTGAAGTTCAAGGTTAGAGCTAAATAACCTGAAAGTTTAATATTTTGATCTCGTAGTCCACATGTTGATATAATCGCCAAAAAAATGGGATTTTTCAAAATTTAAAAATTTCAAGAAAAATTTTTTTTATAAAAAGTAGGCCGAACGTAGATTTTATTTCTTTCACGATATGTGAATTTAATCTATGAGAAGTTTTAATTGTTCGCATTTAACAGTTGCGACACCGGAGCCAGTTAAAAATCGCGAAAAATAAGTAAAATACATGTGTTTTCAGCACCGTGTAATTTTTAGAGTGTACTGATTGTGTAAATTTTCATTCTTTGCGCAAAATCTACAATCTTTTAGCTTTACAATATTGAAGTACAAAAATAAAGTTTTTAAAATGTTTTAATTCGGGCAGGCGTTAACTGATGCATCCGAAAATTAAATGCCATTACATTTCCTTCTTTGTAACCCCAAAAAAGATTCTCACAAAATTTGGGAAAAATCTAAACTAAGCTTGCCTTACCAATAAGACGTTTTCATCTGGAATGACTCAAAATACAAACTCATTTTTCAAGAAATATTACAAAGAAAAATTTCAAAATATCTTGCGATATAACAAACACTTTCGATATAGTTAACGACCTCAATTATATTATTCGTTATACTTGACGTCAACTGTATACGTAACCGGCCAAATTAGTTTTTCCTAGCCAAAAAAGTTCATCCGAAGCGTATTAGGTTGAACCAGTTTGGCCTAGGATGATTTCAATCAAACCAACACCTTGTTCGGGTTTAAGCCTTTATGCCTTGAACTTATTGATATTGGTTGAAATAATTTTGTAAAGAAAATTGTCATATTTATAAGACCTACACTTTAAGTTGATGATAACACAACTAATTTGCTTTTTGTAGAGGATTTAGTACCTTAGAGAATCAAAAGTCTTTTAAAGAAAAAAAAAAACATTGAGAAAATTCTTGATGGATTACGCACGGAAAGCTGTAAAATGTTTTCATTTTTTACGTTCCAGCAATCATATGGGTCCCAACAGCACTTAGCCGGTCATTATCAAATGCGTGTAATGCAGCAGCCTAGTTTTGGATCAACCCCACACTTGCCACAAACATTCAATTCACATGTTAATGCTTACAACTCTCGACCTCCAAGTCGTAATACCCAACAATATATGCAATCACAAGCCATTCCATACGTTAACGAGCTTGGACAATGCATTAGCCAAGAGTCACAGTCAACATCTTTAATGATGGCACCAAATCTATTTAACCCACAGTCTCAAGGGATGTACAACGAGAATTGTAATCAGCCTGCTTACAGTAATATTTCGTACACTACCGGTGGTCACCAAGTCCAGTCAGATACACTTTATTACCACTACCCTCCACAGCATCCGCAACAGCAATATATAAACCGTCCAAAAGAATACGACGATTATCGGTCACCCAGGCGTGAACGCGACGCGAATTCTCCACAAGCTACTCCTTTCTATTTACATGAAGCCGTTGCACAATCGCAGCAACCTCAGCGACGCACATGGGCTCAAACGAGTCATGAACAGCAACAATTTCAACAGCATCAGATACAAATGCACCCTATGGTTGATGTAAATGCATGGCAATCTCAGAACATGTTTTCTAAGGCGGACTCAGCGCGCTCAACTTGGAACAAAGACCAGCAAAAACCACAAGAAGAAATTATTTTACATCGAAATGGCGGAGTTGATGAGAATGGTCATAACGAAAGTATTCAACACTTATTCCCAGTGCTATCAAGTCCTCAGCATAATCATCAGGAATCTCCTTTGCGACAGCATTTTTTAAATAATCAAAAAGTATATTTTTATAATTTTCTGTTTCTTATAATTACTTACAAAACAAATATCTTTCAGGACAATCGCTTATCCAACAAAATGAAATCATCAAATTCAACCACAGCTGAAGCTTCAACAGATGACATAATGGCACCGCAAAGCATTTGTTTCATTGGCGATGAAGAGGATGTAGACGAAGTTGAAAGAAATATTATTGAAAGCATGCAGTCTGCATGCTTGTCAGATTATGGAAATGTTATACTTGGACAGCGATTCCAAAGAAGTTACGAACAAGATGAAAATGAAGTTATTGGAAATAAATTTAATATCACAAGCGGAAACTTAACTTACCGTATTCCATCTCCTTCTCGCCCTTCATTAAATTCCAATAGTTTCCAGGCAAGTAGTTTCTTATTTCAAAAGTATATTTCCGAATATGCTTACGTTGAAGTAGTATATGTACTGGCCTTGTCCAGTACATATTAAAATTTATGTAGCTGAAAAAAAGACTTAGTAGTATAAAGCGTAAAATATTTGTTATTTATAATAATTTGCTTTTAATAATGCCCAGTTTTTATATTAATTTATTTAAAGAATCCTCATGATAAAAGCAGTTCCACTGAAAAAGGGTTTTACATATCTTTCGACGATGAGCAACCAAAACGGCCTAAGCCACCATTACGAGTTAAACGTTCTCCAAAAAATGGACAAAGTGAGGATGATATAGATCATCACGTGGACCATGAACTTTTTATGAGGCACGAGCCATTTAACCAACAATGCAAGTTTAATAAAAATAGTAAATAGTTTTGTATATTTTATAAATCTGGTTTTCTTTTTATCTCTCCATAGATTCAATGCAAAATAATTCGAATAAAGTAAGCAATTTGGAAAACAATAATGCCACATATAATAAATACACAGATGCACCAATCCAATTGAAGCAGTTAGCAGAAAATAGTAGTCATTATTCATTAACGAACAATACAATGTCTTCCGACCGAAGACATTTGGAGGATGTAACTAATCAGCAGCAACCAATATCGCCAACTTTATGTTCTTCCGCCGCACGCCAGCACAACAATGAGCCAAAAAGCAAAGCTCTAGTCATAGGCACAGATGTTTCCAACTTAGATCCTGTAAGCAATGACTTTTATTATTTTTGACGTATGTATATTAGGATGTTTATTTTGAAAATTTTGGAGATGTAATTTATTTCCTTTTTGTCTATATTTTTGCTTGAGTTTTTAAAGTAATTCTCCCAAAATTTGAACTTCCTAGCTCAAACCTGAAAACGGCGCGGACAAAATTTGTGTCCGATTTCGTGCAAATTTTGGGACAATTATTTTTAAGCTTTAAGCTAATATATAGGCAAAAAAATAAAATACATCTACAAAACTGTCACCCTAATGGTGAATCTTTTCGTTTTGCCTTGATCGATTTGAAAAAATAATGTGCCATAAACATTATTTTTGTGTGTAAAATTTAAAACTAACAAAAGGCAAAAAATTGGTGAAATCATACAATAGTAGATAGCTTTGAACGACCGTATCTCAGCCAATTTTCACCAAAAATTCTTTTGTGGATCACCATTTTGACGGAAACTACGTTTCCTTCTTTCTTCTTCTTCCTTCTACATCTACATATATGTATAAACAAGGCACAAGCGCCTCCTTGCAGGTATAGCAAAGATATCGCATCGTCTCTGACACTGTGTAGCTTCCTTGTTTGTCTCATCGTTGCTTCTCTGATCACTGCTGTTGTTGGGTCTACTGATACTTCTGTCTGAAGCGCTGATGCTTTTTTTTAATGCGACGCTAGCTGCGTGGCGCTCTGCTGCTGTCGATTGATGCTGGCCTTGAAGTCTTTGCTGTCCTTTGCTGTCCTTTTCTTTTTTTTCTGTTTTTTGGCTTCATTTCTATGTTTAGCTGCTCTCTTCGGTTTACAACTGAAGTTATAAAAAAGAACAGATTAGGTGTTGCCGTCGTGGTCGGAGAAGGACGGAAGAAGGGTTTGATATTGGGACATAATCAGGAGTTAAACCGCGCAAAAAGCAAAATCGTAGCACGTGCTTTTTTTCAATACGGCCATTTTTACGATTTTTCAACGAAGTTCCGAGATTTTCATATTCTATAGCTTTATATACATATATACATATACACACAAATATGTATACATACACACACACACACGATATATATATATCGGTCATTCTTTTATTAAACGCACACTTTGGTTTTATTTGACGTTTTTGAACATTTTTTGAAACCAAATATCTCAAAAACTAAAGGAAATAGGATGAAAAACCATTTTTGTTTAGAAATACTATAACTTTATAAAAAAAATTAGAAAAATTTAAATAAATTTGTTTAAGCATTAATTTTTACAATTAAAAAAATTTTTCTCAAAATATTTTCAATATAACACCTTTTGTTTTTTTAGATTTTTTTATGTGTTATTCCCCAATCAATTCTAAGAATGCATGTGCTTTCATATCGAAATTTCCGCCATAACTTTAGAAACTACAAATTTTTTACTGATGACGCGCATGGTGCGTTTTTCAACATAAAATTCGATATACAAATTTTTTTTGTTTATTTTTTGTTTTTTTTTTTGTAATGTTATATGCAATCAATCCTAAGAATGTATCTGAATTCAAAATTAAATTCCCGACATAACTTTGGGAAATATAATACAATTCATACAATTAGACTGAAACGCGTCTTCATAAAACGCTCATATTTTCCAAAGCTATGTCGAGAATTTTGAGGATGATGGAGCTTGTAACCCTAGCCAGTAGTTTCCGCCTGCTTGCACGTGGTCCACCAACATTTGCCATAATACGCGATAGGACTCCATTCACTTTTGCGGCTTTTTTTGAGAGACAATCTCTTTATCGCCTACTCTAAAAGTGAAAACCTCGCGGACTTTATGAGTGCTAAGCAGGACCGCCTCCGTCTTCTCAGGTGCTAACTCTAAGTTTACGTTATGCAGCCATCGAGTTATCCTGTTTACTGCTTCACTGCATTGCACCTGTAGGTTTGCTATAGTTTTATCGACCACTACTACCGCGATATCGTTTGCGTAGCCCACTACCGATAGGTAGACTGATCCTCAATAAGCCATCATACATAGCGTTCCATAACGTGGGACCTAATACCGACCCCTGTGGTACCCCTCTTGAGGCTCTGTATTGTTTCACGCCATCATCAGTGTCATACAGTAACAACCTATCTTCAAAATAATTAGCGATTATTCGAAGCAGATATTTTGGTGTTCCTATATCTCGAAGTGCTCTTATAATTTGAGGCCAGCTTGCTGAGTGAAAAGCATTCCGGACGTCAAGTGTTACTACTGCGCAGTACTTCTTGTCTCCACCTTTTTACGCTCGTTGCTTCACGTGCGATTTTCATCACATTTTCTATGGATTTTCCACGTCGGAAACCGAATTGTGCATGGGATAAGCCCTCTGGGCTTTCAAGGGTCTTCTGTAGTCGGTTAACGATGATTTTTTCTAACACTTTCTCCAACGAGTCGAGCATACACAGTGGCCGATACGAAGATGGCTGTTCAGGTTGTTTACCAGGCTTTAGTAAAAGAACTAGCCTCTGCCATTTCCAAAAGACGGGAAAGACACCTTCATCTAGACACGCAGTAAACATCCTAGCAAATGTTCCAGGATTGGCTTGGATGGCTGCTTTTACCGCTACGTTAGGTATACCATCCAAGCCTGGTGCTTTGTTGTCCCCAATTTTCTTCAGTGTAAGCAAGACTTCATCTGTACTCACTTCAATGATATTCAGTGGGAGAGTAGTAGTAATCTAGTCTCTCTCCTTGCGAAGGAAAAAGTACAGTGACCACTCTGTCCATGAGTGCTGGATCCATAGGCTGTGGTGCTCTTGGTCCTCTTATTTTGCTCATAACCAACTTATATGCTTTGCCCCAGGGATCAGTGTCAGCGCTGTTCGCAGATTCTTAAAGCAGGAGTTTTTACTGTATGGTTGAGGTTAAGTTGAACAATTTTCATCGCTTAATATTCTTTAATGCTTTCTGGTATTCAGGACATTGCAGACTACCCGCCGCATGACCTCCTTCACATAAAGCGCATTTCTGTGCATTTCCACAGGTCACTGATAGATGACCTTCTTGGCCGCATTTCCTACACAGTTTACTACGGTCTGCTTCAGTCTTACAATCCCTTGCGACGTGATCATATCCCCAGCACTTAAAACAC
Source organism: Meiosimyza platycephala (assembly GCA_963662105.1). Taxonomy (NCBI): domain Eukaryota; kingdom Metazoa; phylum Arthropoda; class Insecta; order Diptera; family Lauxaniidae; genus Meiosimyza; species Meiosimyza platycephala. Next base: position 61,812,972 of record OY759211.1, on the reverse strand, counting down.
CGCTTTGGCGAAACACATTCACGTACTCGACAATATACCCAGCCAATACGTATCCGTACTACCCTTAGTACCTTAGTGGCATCTGCTATGGGGAGACTAGTGTATGCTGTCTGTGTGCCTCGGTGTCCCTTACGTATGATGCGAATCAATGTCTCGTCCGGGCGCCTAATACGACATCTAGAATGAAGTGCGTCGCACACCTCTGCTGCAGTCGTGACTTCATCAAGATCTCTTATTTGGATTGTGACAGTATGAGTTTTCGCCAAGATTGTTGCCGACTCAAAAAGCACACCTTTGAGTGCAACCTGGAACTCAGCAGGGCTGTGTTGTGGGGTATGTTTAAGCTCCAGTAATAGTTCGTTTTTTGCCGTACGACGGACAGCCTTGACGTTCTCACCTAATGGTTTTAGAGTTTCATCGCTCTTGATTTTCTTGAGGACATCCGCATATATGGTGGTAGTGGATGCAGAGATAATAAGAGCGTCAGGTTTCGGTCTTATATTTCTCTTTTTCTTCTTCTTTGTTGTAACTTTCGTCCACTCCTGCATCTGCTTAGGCTGCGCGCTCTTCTGTGTTGCGCTACCCCTTGAGGTAGTTACAGCTTTTTGTGCCTTTGTATTTGTTGCTGCTGGGTTTCCTCCTGCTACTCCTGTTGGTGCTTTAGTATTTGTTACCGTCGCCGTTCTAGGGGTTTTGACTATCTGGTTAGACCCGGTAGTCTTCTGGCTTCCTCTTTTGCCATTCTACCTGTCTAAGCCACGGCGAACTTTGAGATGAGATGTCCATCTTGATCACCTTTTTCGCCTCCTCATCGTTTTGCTCAATGGCGGAGAGTTCATAAAGAGTTTTGATGCTATCAATTGCATCTCTCATTGGTTGATGACTCGAGCGCCTTTTTCCCTCTTCCATCATATCAACCAGACTCCTTATTTGTTCCGCCATTTTGAGGAACGCAGTATTTTTGCTGCTCATCGTACTAGGCTTTGTTGTTGGCTGGTCGCTTGTTGCGCACGATGGGCTTATTACGCTGCCAATTCGAACCATTGCCCTATTAGCTTCGAGGGCGAGCTATTTGTTTGGGGACCGGTTTGTTTTACTAGCCCTTTGGAAGGGGTTTACCACCTCTGGTGTACTCCCGTTTGCTAATATTGGTACATCAGGAATGTTTTTATTTTTTTGTATTTTTTCTGTGTGTGTATGTGTATGTATACATATTTGTTTGTATATCATATCGGTCATTCTTTTATTAAACGCACACTTTGTATTTTTTGAAGTTTTTGAACATTTTTTGAAACCAAATATCTCAAAAACTATAAGAGATAGGATGAAAAACCATTTAATTATTTTTTTTTTAGAAATACTATAACTTTATAAAAAAAATTAAAAAAATTTAAATAAATTTGTTTAAACATTAATTTTTTTAATTAAAAAATTTTTTCTCAAAATATTTTCAATATAACACCTTTTGTTTTTTTTTATTTTTTTATATGTTATTTCTCAATCAATCCTAAGAATGCATGTGTTTTCATATCGAAATTCCCGCCATAACTTTAGAAACTACGAATTTTTTACTGATGACGCGCATGGTGCGTTTTTCAACATAAAATTCAACATAAAAATTTTTTTTTGTTTATTTTTTGTTTTTTTTTTTTTTGTTGTAATGTTATTTGCAATCAATCCTAAGAATGTATCTGCATTCAAAATGAAATTCCCGACATAACTTTGGGAAATATGATACAACTCATGCAATTAGACTGAAACGCGCCTTCATAAAACGCTCATATTTTCCAAAGCTATGGCGAGAATTTTGAATTGAATGTAGATTCATTCTTAGGATTTATTGAAAATAACATAACAAAAATAAACAAAAAAAATTTTTTGTCGAATTTTATTTTGAAAAAACATGGTGCGCGTCATCTGTAAAAAATTTGTAGTTTCCAAAGTTATGGCGGGAATTTCGATATGAAAGCACATGCATTCTTAGGATTGATTGAGGAATAACATATAGAAATATAAAAAAAAAACAAAAGGTGTTATTGAAAATATTTTGAGAAAAAATTTTTTAATAAAAAAATTAATGTTTTAACAAATTTATTTAAATTTTTTTAATTTTTTTTTAAAAGTTTTAGTATTTCTTAACAAAAATGATTAACCCTTCTGTGAGTGACAAAAAAAAACACCTTTCCTTGGGTGACGGGGCACCTGGGTACCCCTATACAAATTGAATGAAAATTTCAAACATTTTCGTTCGAACTGTACAAAATAACGACATTGAGCTAAACTTTTATTTTGGCATGTATCGTAAACATTAACATGCATTCGGGGATTCCCCTTTTCATAACATTTTGCAACATTTTATGATGCGTGACACAAATTCATTCGAGAATAACTTCCCACAGTGATACTTTGCACTTTGATGTGTACTTTCAACTTGTGAGTTTTATTATTATTTTTGTGTGATCGTATTAAAGTGAAGCGCTTTTATCATTGCAAGAGTTATTGGGAAAATATGGCTTCGAATTCGAACAGAGTACTGCTAATAGTTTCAATGCAGCTGAAATTCAGGAAATTTTGTGTGAAAGTGAAAGCGACGAGGAAGGACTTATACCGTCTGATGACGAAGATGAATACATTCCACCAGTTGGCGAAGTTGCATCGGTAGCATCAGATGCTGAGCTGATAGGATATATAGAAGCTGTGGAGGACTCGTCTGATTCAGACGACAGTGAGGAAGGGCAACTCAGCACTGAACTTTGCGGTAAAGATGGTACTCGTCTTCAGCAACGAAGCAACTTTGTGCTCTTACGTGCCTAGAAAGAAAAAAGCAGTAGTTATGTTGTCAACAATGCATACACAGCCTGTAACAGAATCCACTTTAGCAGAAAAACCCGAGATTATGGCATGCTATAATAAAACTATAGGAGGAGTTGATAATATGGATAAACTACTGGGTGAATATACGACCAAACGCACGACAAATCGCTGGCCGTTAGCATTAATTTTTAATGTTATTGATATAGCAGCATTAGCAGCCTATATTATATATATAGAACACAATCCACAAGATACTTCAACAAGCCGTCGCAGAAAATTTTTGAAGAACTAAGTTTTCAGCTTTGTAAGGAAAATATAGAACGACGTGCTGAAAATCCAAAAATATTTTCGAAGCCGTCCACTAGATCAGCAATACCGGACGTATGTACTTGGACGAGTAACATTGAACATTGAGAATTCCGACGACCATAATCGAGATGAAAGTGTCCGCATTGCTGTTGTGGCAACTTGTAACCTATGCAAGCAACTAGGAAAGAAGCGCAGAAAGACACGAAAAGCCTGTACAAGTTGCTTCAATCCAGTTTGTAATGAACATTCAACCAATCGTCCCATATGCGCTACCTGTATGCCAGGCTTTCAAAGAAATTTTCGTAATTTTATCTGCTTTTTTTTATGTAATTATTTCTTTTTTGATATGAAACTGTAGAGGAATTTTTGGATACATTCATATCACGTATGTAAATTCTTACCACTGACTTTAGTTACATAAAATATTATTTTTGAATATTTTTGATTTCAACAACAATGAAATATGTATAAAGTTTCTTTTTTGTCAAACAAAAACAAAAATTTCATGCTACTCCATATAAAGTGTAGGGTGGGACCTGGGTACCCTGTCACCCTTTTAAAGGTGTAAAAAGAAAATGGGTGTGCCAGGTCCTCACAAACTGATCAAGCGAAACCATTCATATGAAAATATATTATTTACATAATATTAGGAGTTCTCGTAAGGTTTCAGAGTTGCAGAGTATGTGGAACCATAAAATATTTTGAGTTGAAAATGAAATGGGTACCCGGGTACCCCGTCACACACATAAGGGTTAAATGGTTTTTCATCCTATCTCTTATAGTTTTTGAGATATTTCGTTTCAAAAAATGTTCAAAAACGTTAAAAAAACAAAGTGTGCGTTTATTAAAAGAATGACCGATATATATAAAGCGATAGAATATGAAAATCTCGGAATTTCGTTGAGAAATCGTAAAAAGGGCCGTATTGAAAAAAAGCACGTGCTACGATTTTGCTTTTTGCGTGGTTTAACTTCTGATGATGTCCCAAAAAGTATCCAAGCCGTGCCGAGATTCTGGATACTTTGGAGACCTTCCTGTCCTTTCGTTGACTTAATCGTACAGGCCTGTGGTAGTCGCTGACGACCTTGAGTGAGAAATGCCGGACTGTAGACTGTGATTTCCGTTGTGCTGGCGTTAACGGCGACGGTTATTTCAGGCAGCTTTTCGTCACATGTCCTTTGACAGCTTGCGGTTGTACAGTTGTCCAATCAAAGTCTTGATCGTGCGACTTGCTCTGTCGGTGGGGTTCTCCTTTGGGGTATGGGGGGCTGTGTACCGCTATTGCAACCCAATTTCGTTGTAGTATGTATTAGTTGCGCTGCTAGTGAACTGTGTTCCATTGTCGGTTCCCATTTCCAATCTTTCCCTTTTTTAAGTAGTGCTGTCAATGGTTGTACTATTGCCAAAAAGTCAGGGACGAAAATTCTATTCCAGGACGCTACTCCTAAGAGTACTACTACCGCCTTAGTCCTCTTATATTCTGTGGGGGTGTCATTTCTCGAATCGCTGCCACCTTTTCTGGATTCCCTCTCCACAAACTACGTGACATAGGTAACGAAAACTAGTTTTAAAAAATTTGCACATTTTTTGGGTTGATTCTGAGGTTAGCTGCTCGCAATCGAACCTCCTTTAGATTCTTCAAATGTTCCTCGAAGAAGGTACCAGCTATAACGATGTAGTCCAGGTAGGCAAATGCAAAAGGCTTCATCCGATGACTCCATCGGCTCCAGGGGCCGAGTGTAGGCTAAATGGCATTACGCGTCACTTGTAAAGTCCTCGTCCAGGGACTGTGGAAGCCGTATATTGCTTACTGGTAGTTTCCATCGGAATCTTGCAGTAACCATCTTTTAGGTCTAGACTGCTGACAAACCGTGCATTCCGCAGCCGATCTAGGATGTGGGTGATTGGGCAAAGAATATGCGTCGGGCACGGATCTGCTTTTCAGTTGACGATAGTCAATGCAGAGCCACCAAGCGCCTATTTTAACTCGCTGCTGCCAAGGTTACTTTACAAAAATTTATAGTTTGCAGGTGACAAACTATTTATTTATTGTTTTTAAATAAAATTTCTTTTCGCCGGGTTCGTTTTTAAAATTCACTTTTATTAATAATTTCACTATTTTAAAGAATTACGTATGGACAGTAAAAATAAACACCGTTATATCCATATATTCCTTATAAGCGTCGCCACCTGAGTCGATTTCGACATGTCCTTCTGTCTGTCTGTGGAAATCTCGATTACGGGATAACCAAGCGAGATAATTAAATTAATGATTTGGTACACAGGCAAGGCAATTTACTGGGAAATTTATTGAAGATAACGCAACCAAATTTTACACATATACACTTAAGGTACTATTAGCGAGTTAAAATTTATTTTTTTTCGAATTTTTTTTCATAAAAGGGTCTGTAAATGTGCCGAGAATATGTATTTATAATTCTAGGTCAACATTTAAAATAGAAAATAAGCTATAACGATTTTTGTATACATAGTCATGTTTTGATGACGCTGCGTAAATTCCTTGTTTCAAATTTGCGCAAATTTCTAATTATTTAGAAAGGGTATTTTTCACTCGCTAATAGTACCTCAATTATTGAAACTAACACCAAACTGAAAATTAGCATTTTTTTTTTTTGATAAGACGGCAAAGCAAAAACTTAAAATCCCTATAGATACGGGCGTCCAAAAGCTCCTTACGGAAGTGCAAACACCAGTACATATGTATAAACATTATTAAAAAAAAAACAAAAAAATTCATAATTCAATATGTACACAGAAAAAAACGAATTACATTTTCTGCAAAGTTATCAGTAATGAAAAAACAAAGTTATTGAACTAAATTTCCTTTCATTCTTCCATGATCCTTCCAATCAAATATCAACCTTAAAATTATGATTAAAATTTTTCCAAGCGCTCTCAATCCACAGCTGCAAACTTTTTTCAACGAAATCAATTGTTAGACAACAACAAAATCTACGTTGAAGATCACTGTCGTTAATGTGTACCAACAAAGCATACGAAAGTGTTGTTGTTTTGGAGGCAAACAAGAAACATTAGAAACGAAAAAGACAAAATTGTTTGTGTATTTCGTATTGAAAAGTGCGGAGTGCTGTGTGTTTGTATTAGAATGGACAGCCTATGCCTGAGGGCTTTTACAAAAACAATTGTGCACCGGGTGCGTGGGCACCCCTGCTATAGAGCTATTTAATGGCATGAAGGAAATAAATACCATATTGAAAAAATTAAGGATTTAATTTTTGGCGAGGCCAAAGATAACACCTTTACTAATTTCTTCTAGTAAGAGCTCAAACCAATATGACTGTATTTGAATACCATTAGAATTTTTTTTATGATAACTTCCAGATACATTAAAAGTTTATCTGAAAATAAATGTGTAATAATTTTCCCTCGACTAATATTATTATTTTTTAATCAATAGGAATCAGTTGATGAAATGGAACGAAGAAAAGAAAAAATAATGTTGCTGTCTCTGCAGCGTCGTCAGCAGCAAGAAGAAGCTAAAGCACGAAAAGAAATTGAAGCAAATAAAAGACGCGAGCGTGAAAGAGAAAAAGAAGAAGAACGCGTTCGCAAAAAAGAAGAACAAATGACGAGACGTGCTGCAATTTTAGAACAACACCGGTTAAAAAAGGCTATAGAAGACGCAGAGCGTGAGGTGAGATTGTATGTTATAGTTGAGGATAGGAGTTAATAAGGTAATAGACCTATGTTTAAAATTCACATTCAAATATTTTTGCAAAAGTTTTTTTTTTTTTTTTTAATGCAGAACTTTAATTTTATTATTTTTTCGCTTTTGAACTAAAATTGCATGCTGGTGACATTTAATTATATGTATACTACAGACTTAACATCTTCATTCGAGATATAAACCTCAGCATGAAAAATATTCATTTATTTAATACAAGATATTTTTGTACCATTTTAAAGGGCAAAACACTCGATCGTTCTGATTTAATGATGAAGCAACAGTCTCAAAGCGCATCGGTTCCACGTTTGAGACACCAAAAAATAATTCGACCGCGGCCAAAAACTATCCACGTAGAAACTGGATCTGCAGATATCAGTGAGGCTTCGAGTATTTCTAGTCGTGGGAAAAAGGGATCGAATACGAATTTAGCAGGTACACAAATTTTTTTTTTTTTTAATGAATGGCAATAGTATTAAAGTTTATCATTATCATTATTCATATCCTCATGTAATATTTTTTTAAAATTTTATTTTGATATTCTTTACATATTTTAACTGTGTCTGTGATCATATATGAATGCTTTTAAATTGCTGATTGGTCAGGTTATGGTCAACTAAGTTCCAATTCCATGAGACGAGATTTTTATAGAGGCTCCCAAGATTCATTAACTGTTAAAGGTAATTCATGTTTATTTCTTTTAAGTTTTGTAAATAAATATTTATGTACGTACTCTTATAATCACAATAAATATAGTTATTAACACACGTGGAAAAAATTATATACAACACTTTCCGTCTGCACTGCATTCACTACTTATTATATGTGAGTGGATGTATATGTATCACTGAATGGGGTGTAACACACCCCTAATTTTATAATTTTAGAGGCATTGCACCGAACTGCAATTTTTAATTGTAAAACAGTCCCAGACACCACTATTAATTTTTGAAAATATAAATTTTTATTTGCCTATGTTGATTGAATATTATAAATTGTAATTGAATATTATTTCATCGAACTTCACAGGTCAATGTTTTTTGGCAAACAATCATGACAAGATAACAGATAGATTAATTTAACCTGGTAATTGGTGACATATGTTTAAACTACTCGTACCAACTAGAAATATGGGGTATACCTAACCATGCCAATGCCATTTATCCTGTATTTTACAGGATACTCCTGTATTTTCACCGAATATCCTGTAAAAAAATGAGTCCTGTGTTTTTGTGAAAAATCCTGTATTTATTTTAAACTTCACATTTCTGTTGAAAGTTACGTATCATTTTCTCGTTTAGTTTGTTCTATAGTCAGTTTGTGTTCAGGAACCCTAACGTTGATAACGTGATCACAACTGTTTTACAAAAAAGTTGTCAAATAAGGCATTACCATATCAATTATTTTCCAAATTTTGAGAATTTTAAAAATTTCTCAAAAACTTCCATTTATTTTAACTTGTTTTAAGATTGTTGGCAGTGCCTTCGAAACAAAGTGTTATTTTAAAAACAACTGTTTTTTTTTGATAATTTTTGACTTGTGTTCTGTAAATTTTTTTTTGTGATGTTATGAAGAAATCGACGTAAGGCCGATCCGTTCTCAGCGACAAACTGAAAGAAAAATATCCATTTTTGGAAAGCACTAAAAAAATAGTGATAGCTTCTTCCAGCCAAAAAGTTGACGAATAGTGGAATATGTTCTTTGTTTACCCGTCTCGATCGCCTCTTTGGAACGAGTATTTGCTTCCATGAACAAGACGAGGACAGATGAAAAATCTCAGTTAAAAGTAAAAACTTTAAAAGTCATTCTAACCACTAAGATCAATTTAAACATGTCGTGCATTGATTTTTACAATTGGATAAAAAAAACCGGGCATGCTGCGAAAAATCAAAGCGAAATTCTAGTATTTTGTTGAAACTAAACGAATCGGAAATGAATCAGACAAGGAATACATGGATGAAGACTCTGATTAAGTTTAAGTACAAAAATATTTATTCATACACAATAATTACTATCTGATCTCCTTCAAAAAGAAAAAAAAAATATCCTGTAATCAATCCTGTTTTTAAAAAATTAAATCCTGTAAAATGGCATTTTTTCTCCAATTTTTCCTGTTTTTTCTTGAAAAATTTATGGTATGCTTAGGTATACCGTATAACCAAGCCAAAAAAAATTGTCTGATAAAGCTGAAAATTCAGCTGATTGTTGTCCTATTAAATAGTAGTTCTCAGACCAAAAATTTATTTACTCGAATAAATCTGGACCGTGGAGGGGGTACAAACTTTGAACTTTTCTTGCAAAGCCTTATTTTCAAACGTTTGCAACTATTTTCCGAATGCATAAAAAAATTGTACCTGAGACATTTTCAAAAAAAAAAAAACAAACTTTGGGGACCATTTTTGAAAATCAAAAACTAATTCAATAATAAACTTGTCGGCTGCGCTCTAGTTCGCTCCGCGTTAAACATCGAATATAAAAATAAGCAAAATGCCGGTCGGTCAGTCTGAGTCTAACAAAAAAAATTTATGCAATTCGTTGTCCAAAAGTGAGTGCAAAATAAATAAAAAAGCGGCTCTCCCGGTAAAACTAATAGCCAAAGTGAAAAAATACAACCTATCGCGCGTACCAACACCAAAGTGTCACCCACCAACATCAATACGCAACCGAGCGCTCCCGTGCAAAAATTCAACAAAGCTCACACACCCCAGAATATATTAAATATGTACTAATGTAGAACGGGCTGCATCTAATCAAGCAGGTTCTCTCTCGGCTAAGTCACCATAGAGTGTACAATGCAGCTTTCCTTTCATTTCTCAGCAGGAAAATAAGTCACCTATAAGAAATTAAACACTCCAACAGGAAAAAATACTACAATCGCAAATGCAAAATCTTTCTAATATCTCCAGCCACAAAAGACCACACGTATTCGTATTCGCCATCTGTGTCTACGTCAACCTTTGCTACAGCTGCTGCTCCTACACTTTCATAGCTAGAATTATTCTAAATGGAATTTCATACGCTATATGATTTACTCTCTGACGTCTTTGACCCGATTTTTTCTATGAGCTACTTGCCCTCTTAAAAATTTCTCTGCCCTTATTTTGATTGTCGGAAATTAGTCGGCCGTCTGAAACGTGGTAATGTGGGATCCACATCAATTTTTTCCACTGGATCTTTGTAATGAACATCCCCTTGTGGTTGGTTATTTTGTTGTACGAAGTGAATTTCCCTTAAAAAAATATATGAGAAAAAAAATAAAATTTAGTTTTTGGCTCAAACTTTTCAAAGTACATATTTTATAAACAAGTTATTACAAAATTTTGCTTCAATGTAAATGCATAAACTAAAAAAATATATAAAAAAACAATATTTAATTTTGATAATTTTCAGAGCAAAAATTTATTAATTTTCTCATTTATTTTTGTAAAGGAAATTCATATAGTGTCATTAACAATTTCAAATTATAGTGTATTAAGGTGAATATAGTAAAAACATCAAAGGATTATGAGCTAAACAGAATACGGACGGTGGACGGAAATACCGCCAGCGGTGAGCCGCTGTCAAAATTACAACACACTTCACTGAATGAAATGGAACAGAATTGCAGCGTACGACATGGACTTAGATTTAATTTTACCGTCGCGGCAAACAGATCAGTGTTGCATTTTCTATCAGCTTGTGCCAATTTATTGATTTAAGTTTGTTGTGTCAATTTTCATTCCATGAAAAGTGATTGTTAGACGGATAGTTTTCCGCTAAATGAACAAAATTAAATTTAAGAGCCTGTGCTTCAATTTAAATAAAGAAAATAATTTTTATTTGTGTTAAGCTTCAGGCTTATTTAAAGCTTCTTTTAGTTAAGTCTAGTGATACTAAGTACTAATCAGGAAATAGCAATAGATTACGAAAAGGTGGTTCGAAAACCAATGAAAAATAGTTAAAGTAAAGAATTCATATAAAAATTAGTTAATAATTATACTAGTTATTTAAAATGGCGAAAAGTGAATTAATTATTAAAAATACGATAAAATGTGTAGAAATGATTAAACACTGATTCTAATAAAAAAAAACGAACATAAATGAATTGAACGAACGCACAGTGGTCTTGAATCACCGGCAAGTTTCATAAAAATGTACCCGAAAACTAATTATGTAGAAATGTTCTAAATGCTCTCAGAATCAGGTCCTGCTGAACCCTGATATCGTACCAGATCCTGTTTTTGAATAATACATGTATATATGCATATATCGGTCATTCTTTTACAAACCGCACAAAATTCAGGAAAAAAAACCTCGACTTCTCCAAATGCGATGAAATTTTTTTTTTTAATCTTCTTACAAATTCAGTTGACCCATGTTTTTTGTTTTTGCTGAAAATATTTTTTTTTCGAAAATATCCACATATGAATTTTTGATAATTGGCTGGATTTTGTCAAATGTACTCATACTTGAAGTTTATTATCTTCAGTTCTACTGATCCGACCAATGTCGATTTTTTTTATTTAATAGTCTATAACGTTAGCTTCTGCAATAAATTTAAAAAAAAAAATATACTGCCAACAAATGAAAAATAATAATTTAATTGTTTAAATAGTTTTAATATGATGTTTACCCAACTACTAGAATACATTGAAAAAAATAACATTTTGTTCCTTATTCTTTTATCTACAAAACCCATTTTACAAAAAAGTGGAGTCTCTGTTAGATCGGAAGTTATTAAATATTTTCGAGCGCAAGTCATGAATTCCAGAACAAATTTAAGTGTGCAGCGTGCGACGAATCAAAATTTAATAACGAGTGCCAGATACTCGTTCCTTTGTTTTGACATTGATCGGATCAGTAGAACTGGAGATAATAGACTTTAAGTATGAGTACATTTGACAAAATCCAGCCAATTATCAAAAATTCATATGTGGATATTTTCGAAAAAAAAATTTTTTCAGCAAAAACAAAAAACATGGGTCTAGTAATTTTATGTATATAAGCTGCAAAAAAGAATTTCGGGCAATTCTAAAATACCAAGACCAAAATGCTGTACGGTTTGTAAAAGAATGACCGGTATGTGCATTAGGCTGGTTTAAAATCGTATGGAAAAATTAAATGCAGTAAAAATTCTGGTGCTCAGGCCTGAAAATATAGCTTGAGCCTATAAAGCCTTTGTGCAAAATTTTCACCTGAATCGGACCATGGGAAGGCGTGTCAGTGTGCCGATTCGTATGATTTTTGTGCATTTGCGTTACGATTTTTTAGTATTATTTCTTTTACTTAAAAAAGTATCAACTTCGAGGTATATTCGTGGTTATCATTTCTTTCGGACTCAATCTGATGTGAAATATGTATGAAAAGTATAAATCAGAAAATCGCCGCAACTTTGAGTATTGATTCTTTGATACGAATGTGAAAAATGCTAAAAAATCTAACATACGTCCACTTTGCAAAGACCAATTGCTCTTTTTTATTACTTCGAATGAGCCTAATAACGGCTCATTATTTTCTGAAGAGAATATGTTTATTTTTGCGATGCAAAAAAAAGTTCGTTTCTTCCGCTTTTCCCCTCGGGTGGGGTAAAGCGGTATACGAAGTGCAATACATAAATAGTGGTAATTATACATTTGTTTTAAAAATTTTCTAAGAATAAAAATCGTGTTTTTTGTGTGTGATGAATGGCCGTCCAAAAGTAGCAGGGCTTTTCTGGTTTTCGAAAGTCCTGAAAACAGGATAAAATGACGGAACCAATTTTATTAATTTTTTTACTCAAATTTCGAAAAATTAAAACTTTGCAGCTTTGGTAGCAACCCTAGGTCGAATATGAATAAATTTAAGTGTTCTGACAAAATTCTAGAACATGAGTTTTTTTTAACATGTGTAAAATACATATATACACCACCCGCTTCACGCGTGAGATTTTTAATAAACAAATATTCATAGTAATCTTTCTATCTAAGCTCAGATTTTTTATTGTGTTGGTTAATATTGCTGTAGTTGTTGTTGTGATTATTTTTATTGTGGTTATTGTCCTTAAATTCAAAATTTCATAAAAATATATATATAACTAATACACTAGTTTACACAAAAAAAGATCTGGTTTCTCATAAAACTTTTACGATGTATTTTGAAGCGTAGATTCCAAAAATGCTAACCATTTTTTTTTCTTAAGAACCGTTTTCGAGATATCCCGAAAAAACCCGTTTTTTGGCACTTTTTTCATTTATTTGCACATATCTCCATTCAATTTTTTTCGACTCAAATACAATGTACACCATTCTAAAGAAATTGTTCTCTTTTTTCTAATGATATGCTGTTTGAGTTAATCGAATAAGATTTTCCGGAGTTACAAGCGATCAAAGTTAAAAAAAAGTAACTTTTTTGGTCATTTTTAAAAGTCACAAAATTTTAATTGCTCCGTTTGAATACAAAAAAAATTAGCTTAACTTTTTTTTAAGGTTTAAAATGAAAGATTATTCTTTTATAAATATTTTAAGTGTAATTTGGTCCAAGTCGTCCAAAAACTGTGAGTGCTATTTCAAAATCAATGAAAATAGGTAATTTCCATATTTTCATTCATTCCCGTATATAGCCCATTGACTATGAAATTAAATAACGAACTTATTCGTTATAGATATTGTATTATCTTATATGTTCAATTGTACCCTATAAAAGATAAATCCAAAAGTACAAATACAAATTTAAGCTTGGACTTTTGAGGATTTTTATTTTTTAATTATAACTCAGAAACTATACATTTTGGATAGATACTGATTACATGATTTTTTGTAGAGAATAAAATTTCCTATCGAAATGGCACTTTATAAAGTCAAAACATTTATTTTTTCACCAAAATGTTTTTAAAAAACTATTTTAAAAAAACCGAAAAAATTTAATTTTTTTTAATTTTTGGGAATAATTTTTTTTCTGAATGGAACTTGGGGTCTTATTAGCACAAAAAAGAAAGCTGACGTTATTTTCGTTAAAATGGTGTCTAATAAAAGTAGTTTCTGATGAAAATTGGATAAGGTATGGATGTTCAAAGTTGCCCACTTTTGTATGATTTTCCAAATTTTTACCTTTACACCATGCTAGTTTCAGTTTTTACACACAAAAATATTTTTTATTCAATAAAAAAGTTATTTTCAGCTTTTCAATGATAATTATGAAGGTATTTATTCAAAATTTCGATATAAAATATATGATCTTAGATATGAAAAAAGCTTCAAAAAATTTATATTTTTCGGATTTTTTAGATCAGTTTTTTAAGGTTATTTTGGTGAAAAAATAAATTTTTTGACTTTATAAAGTGTCATTTCAATAGGAAATTTTATTCCCTAGAAAAAATCTGGTAATCAGTATCTACCCAAAATGTATAGTTTTTGAGTTATAATTAAAAAATAAAAAGTGGAAAAATATGTACCGGTCTCAAAAGTCCAAGCCTAAATTTAAAAGAACTTTCGGATTTATCTTTTATAGGGTACAATTGAACATATAAAACAATAAAAAACCATTATCGAAGTAGTTCCTTATTCTATTACAAAGTCAAAGGCCTATATACGGGATTGCATGAAGATATGGAAACTAGCATTTTCCATTGATTTTTGATTTTTTACATTTTTTGTCCGACTTAGACCAAATTTCACTTAAAATATTTGTAAAAGAATAGTCTTTCATTTTAAACCTTAAAAAAAATGTAAGCTAATTTTTTGTATTCAAACGGAGCAATTGAAATTATGTGACTTTTAAAAAAGACCAAAAAAGTTACTTTTTTTTAACTTTGATCGCTTGTAACTCCGGAAAATCTTATTCGATTTACTCAAACAGCATATCATTAGAAAGAAGACAAAAATATCTTTGCAATGATATACATTAGATTTGAGTAGAAAATAATTTGATGGAGACATGGGCAAATAAATAAAAAAAGAGCCAAAAAACGGGTTTTTTGGGGATATCTCGAAAACGATTCTTAAGAAAAAAAAAATGGCTGGCGTTTTTGGAATCTACGCCCCAAAATACATCGTAAAAGTTTTATGAGAAACCAGATCTCGAGATGAAGCCCAAATTTGTAAACTAGTGATATTGTTCATTCTTGTAAAAAATGTTTAATTTTAAAAGTTTTAGTGCAAACATTAAGGGAAACTGGGGTACATTTGACACTCAATTTTTAAATTCCTATATTTTCTTAAACTATTAATGGACTTTAAAAATTGTTATTGTTTTGTAAACATTGACTATTCGGCATCAAACCTCGAAAAAGTTCTAAAGCAAAAACTACATCACCGTATTTTCTTAAAACTGTTTAAAAAAAAAAGTGATGTTTGTCAAATGTACCCCGGCACGGAAAAGTGCTTTTATTCAAAAAAAGTATGGGACTATAAAATTTGACTATTTGTTAAATTGGAAACTACGTAGTTAACTTTTTTAAAACGATTTATTGCAAAAGAAATAACGAAAAACACATATTAATCCATTTAAAAAACATAACATAAATGAGTTCAAAACATAAAGGCTATTATTTAATTTAAAAACATTTCAACTGTCAGTTCACTTAAAATATTTATTTGATGTATAAGTTGCCATAATCGACGTTAAATGTACCCCTTTGCCAGAAGTCCAAAGTGTCCCACACGTTCCAGAGGCTTTTTTCTAATTTTTTTATTATAACTCTTTTATTTTCACAATTCACACTTTAATTGTGTTATTACTTAAACGTAATGCTAACATATTTTGTGACTCAATTTACAAAAACAATCACATATAATTCATAAAACGCTTACGTACTTGGTATCGAAAATAGCATCAGTATTCGCGAAAACAGATAAACACGGGTTACTCCGAAGAGAGTTGAAGAAGAACTGTCAAAGTTCATGACTTTTTTTTAAGTCAAAGTAGGTTTCTTTCTGCATTTAAATTTTTTGGCGCCTTAGTCGTTTTCGTACTAAATGTGCCCCAGTGTCAAATGTACCCCACTTTACCCTACATCATTTTTAAGAGAATAAATTGATCTCTTTAGATATCTTAATGAAACTAATAATGGATTTTTTGCAAGAAATAACTTTTTTTTTTTTGGAAAAAAATCGGTCAAAATTTCAGTAAAGTTGTAGTATCTTGAAAACTATGAAATAGATTTAAAAAATGTATGTACTAATATTGTGGATTATTGAATTCGCTTTCATATGACACCCATTTTTATAAAAGATATATCCAATACTTTCGATAGCTTTATCTCCGTAACTAGATCCGACCGACGCTTATTTTCACACATTTTTTTTAATTTAAAAGCACTATTTGCCTTACAAAAAATATAAAAATTGGTGAATAAGAGCTAAAGTAAATCTGTACCGAACTTTTTCTTTTAAAATAGAACAAAAACAAAAAAAAAATCCACTGTAGCGCCCTTAGTCTTAGAAATAAATAAATATCAAAAATAGATTCCTCGTGTCAAAAAACCCCCCATTGCTTTTTATTAAAAAATTAATAATATATAATATTGTATGTGAATATACTATATTTTATCGTATCTCTGACTTCCAATCTTCAACAAACTTTTCGGCAGATCGATATTAATTTTAGACCCATGGTTCCTCATTCAAAGTTTCTTCGAATTGCCCGAAGATTTTTGTTTTCCTATCCTCTTTGCCGCCAAAAAATTTGACCTGTATGTATACTTATACGTTTCGTACGCTAAGCACTACACTATTGCCGGGAACAAGATATAGCCCACAACTTTCTCGTTTTCTTCCTCCGTCACACGAGCAATAATTTGTTAATATCATCTTGTTATCGGGACTAATAATAGGTCTGTTCGAGCCGGATTTTGTGGTAAAAAATGAAAAGTGTCAAATCGCGATTTCGCGAGAGTAAAAGCTGAAATTTCTCTGACTAGTCTCACCATCACAAAATGAAGACTGTCAAAAATTTGTGCATATTTTTGTAAACAAACAATGGCAGGGTTCAGGAAGTAAAACCTGCGTCATAGTTGCATAACTGTTTGGTTAATACTTTCTGAATGCAAGCCAAGTGAAATCTTTTTGAGAATATTAATAATAAATAGGGCGATGACTATATATTCGAAAGTAGATTAGAGCCACAATTTTTACTTGAAAATTTTTTTAAAGTATATAAAGTGCATTTTAAAACTATTGCTTAGTATAAATTAATATTCCCGCTGCTTTAAAAATGGTTAAAATCTTGTGAACCGCAAAAATTTTTCATTTCGCATGGGTTTTTTAAGGAATTTACGTTAAATTTAACAGTTAGTGAAGAAAAATTTTTTTGTTCAAACAAAAATTTATTTTCGATGGAATTGTACAAAATAATGAAAAATGGGGTAATTTTGATCTAGCTACATTTTCAATTTCTAATTTTAAAACTGTGCGCATCGAAAAACAACATTTTAGAAATAATTATCTGATCATACAATCATTGAACTTTACGATTCCTTTTCAATCAAAAATCGCTCATCTATTTAATTGAGCATTTACCAAAAAATGTTGTGATTTCAAGCTTATTGCTATGTTGCTCATTCTTAACACAACCTTTCAACAAGTGACAAAAAAAATGAAGTACTGAAAAATATTTTATAAGGCAATTATTAGACAGATACAATTGAGACATGAAATTTTCTTTCCCTCGCTTGTCAAAAGTGAGTTTCTAGTCTCGTTATCTACGATTTTGACAGTCTTCAATTTTTAGCCACAAGAAATTTGTCTGGGTGAATAATTAACTCTTTCTTGGAGGGGAAGTGATCAGCTGTTTTCTTACTCTCATTTTTTCTCTCTCAACCACCACATTTTTTCCGGCTCGAACGCTTTTTGTGGTAAATCTTTATAAATATTTACCTATTTTTTCCGGCTCGAACAGACCTAATGAGAACAATAACGATATATATCTGTTCTCGGTGAAACACTAACATAATGGCTATAACTAGTGATTCATTTAGAACTTTTTTTATTAATATTAAATAAAACACTTCAAATTGAATTGGATGTCGGAATCTTTATTAAGACCCGAAAAAACAAAATTTAAATTTAATTTTTAAAGATAATTTTTCATTTAAATGTTGGCCGCGACTACGCCGTAAGTGTTCCATTCGGAAGGTCCAATTTTCAATCACTCTTGTCAACAATGCTACCGGTATATCGCGAACTACGCGAGTAATGTTGGCTTCCAAGTGTTGAATCGTAGCTGGCTTATCGACAAAAACTTTTAATTTCACATAGCCCCAAAGAAAAAAATCCAGAGATGTGATATCACACAATCTAGGCGGCCAGTTGACAGGTTCATAACGTGAAATTAGGTGCTCACCAAAATGATTTATCAATAAAGTCATTGTTCCGCGCGTTGTGTTTGCCGCAGCACCGTCTTGCTGAAACCAAATGTCGCCGTCTTCACGGGCTTCAATTTCAGGCAACAAAAAGTCCGTTATCATGGTGCGGTAGCGCTCGCCATTGACGGTTATGTTTTATCCGGCATCATTTTTTAAAAAATATGGGCCGTTGATTCCACCAGCCCTTAAACCACTCCATACCGTGCATTTTTGTGGATGTAACGGTAGCTCGAGATTCTTTTCGGGTTGCTCATCAGCCCAAACGCGGCAGTTTTGTTTATTGATGAATCCATTGATTGAGCCAGAAAAGTGCCTCGTCACTGAATAAAATTCGACGCGAAAACCGCAGATCTTCATTGAGCTGTTGCAGAGCTCATTGACTTAAATTAAAGTGTGTATTCAAGTCTGGCGGCTTCAATTCTTGAAAGAGTTGGATTTTGTAAGCCTTGAAACCAAGATCCTGGTGTTAAATTGTTGCATTCGACAGGCCAAGATGCTGCGCGGGGCGTCGAATCGATTGGTCACAGTCTTCAGCCACACTAACCGCTACAGCCGCAATATTCTTCTCACTACGGCGTGGATGTGGTCTATTCGTTCGCGTATATAACCAATAACGTATATTGACAATAGTGGGCTCGGAAGATCGATAATGCACACGATATATTGCTCGAAGTGCACGAAAAACATTTCTCACAGAACGCTGATTTTTGTAATACAACTGAATATTTTAGAGAAGTTGTAGCGTTGTGGGTCTTTCCATTATGAATTGTCAAACAATACTGAATAAAAATAAGATGATAGCATGACACCAGTCACGCGTGATATGTCAAATTTCTGCATTTAAAATTTTTGGCGCCTTAGTCGTTTTCGTACTAAAATTGGCAAAGTCAAAAGTGCCCCAGTGTCAAATGTACCCCACTTTACCCTACATTATTTTTAAGAGAATAAATTGATCTCTTTAGATATCTTAATGGAACTAATAATGGATTTTTTGCAAGAAATAACTTTTTTTTTTTGGAAAAAAATCGGTCAAAATTTGAGGAAAGTTGTAGTATCTTGAAAACTATGAAATAGATTTAAAAAATGTATGTACTAATATTGTGGATTATTGAATTTGCTATCATATGACACCCATTTTCATAAAAATACTTTCGATAGCTTTATCTCCGTAACTAGATCCGACCGACGCTTATTTTCACACATTTTTTTTAATTTAAAAGCACTATTTACCTTACAAAAAATATAAAAATTGGTGAATAAGAGCTAAAGTAAATCTGTACCGAACTTTTTCTTTTAAAATAGAACAAAAACCAAAAAAAAAATTTTGTAATACAACTGAATATTTTAGAGAAGTTGTTGCGTTGTGGGTCTTTCCATGATGAATTGTCAAACAATACTGAATAAAAATAAGATGACAGCATGACACCAGTCACGCGTGATCAGTCAAAAAAAAAAACAAATGAAAAAAAAACTTATAAATGAATCAATCACTTGTTACATCAGAGCTTACAAAAAAAATTGATTTAGATAAAAATTGAGTTATAGTATATACTTTCTGCATGTTGATGTGGATAGTTACGTTCCCTGGTTCTCCTTGCCTCTATGACATCGATATAACCCACTCTATTGCTTCAAATTTATTTTAGGTTACACGCCTTTTATCAAAAGTATTTTGTTGATAAACGTTGTAAAGGTTTGACAACTAATGCCTTTTACCTTATTTTCTTCAAGAATCGCCAGATGAATATCCTAGTACAAGTTCAACACCTATTGGACGAAGAGGATCTTACAGAACTTCCAGAGGTATGTAAAATTTAATTTTTTCTTTGGAAGGGATTGTTAAAAAAAAGATAATATATATATTATCTTATAGCGAATAAATTTATTTACATAAACGTCGAAAAATGTATCCACAGTAAGTTATTGAACGAGAAAATTTATGTTAAAATTACTTTGCGCGGAATTTTTTTTTAAGTTTTCTGGTGTGCTGAATACGAATATGTTTTGGAATGTAATGACTGTCTCAGAAAAACTTACGTTTTTATTTTTTAAGAGTACAATCTACCTGATAATCTTATAGGTCTAAAAAGACACAATATTTGTTTTATATAAAGTGACGTTTGATATGATGTATAACACTTGAAAATAGCTCTTCTAACGACAAATATGTCTAGCAAGCAAGAAAAAGTCCGCGAACTGATTTTGTCCACATACCTGCAAAATCCACAGTTAAAATATTCAGGTATAGCATTAATAGTAGGTGTATCAGATAAAACTGTCCTTACGGTTATTTCTAAATAACCTGTTTCCCGAAAAAAAGGTTCAGGCAGAAAACCAGAATTTTCTAACCCGAAGGTAGCAACGAAGGTGAAGCGTCTTTTTAGGCAGAATCCCAATACCGCAGCGCAAGATATGGCTGCTAGATCAGGTAAATCAAAATCTACTGTGCAAAGGAGAAAAGTAAGCTGAAACTATATAGAGTTCAAAAAGCTCTGATGCTAGCTCGAAAAAAATTTCCGAAGCAATATATGCACCTGTGGCCTCAGACGCAGCTTCTTTGTTACGCAAGGCACAATCAATTTCAAAGTTTATATACAGTGATGCTCTGGCCTGATTTAGCAACCTTTCATTACTCTAAAGCTACGGATCAAAGCAAAAGGATTAACTTTGTATCAAAAATAGCAAATTCTCCCAACTGCCCATAGCTTCGCCTAGTTGGGAGATATTGGGCTAAGATGGAGTTTTTCACCTTTTGTTATTTTTACACACAAAAATAATATTTATTCGATAAAAAAGTTATTTTCAGTCTATTAATGATATTTTATGGAGTAAATATTATTTTCGTGTGAAAAAGTTAAAACTAACAAAAGGTGAAAAATTTGTAAAGTCATACAATAGTAGATAGCTTTGAACGACCGTATTTCAGCCAATTTTCATCGAAAATTCTTTTGTGGATCACCATTTTGACGGAAACTACGTCATCTTTCTTTTCTGTGAACCAATGACTATACCTAAATCCACACAGAAAAAAGTTATACACAAAAATTTAAATAAGGACAACAAATTGAAAATATTCGGGTCTTTTAAATATGTAGTCTTTTTGACTTAACTTATTTAAAAAATAAGTTTTTTGACTTTATAAAGTGCCATTTTGATAGGAAATCTGATTCTCTACAAAAAATTGTATGAAGTGTAGGCATTAAAAATGTATAGTTTTTGAGTTATAGTTAAAAAAAAATAAAAAATTTCCACCGTCCTCAAAAGTCCAAGCCGAAGCTTAACTGCACTTTTGGATTTACATATCATTTTTAGGGTACAATTGAACATATGTGGGATCGTGCCTTACCCTCACTCTCAACTTCATCTCGACTCTCACTGCAAAACAGTTTGACGCGAGCCTTTGAAGACGGAAGTTGTGCGGTTTCTTACTTTATCTTGCTTTTTATTCAAATAGTGTACTAACTTGTAATTCATTTAATTCTTATAATTCAATTTACTTAAATAAAGCGTTTAAAACTGAAAAGTGCTATAAATTTGGGGGATCGTCCGAAATTGGGCAAAAGTTTGAATAATTAATATATTCAAGTGCAAATTAAAACAAAGAATTAAAGAACCGTTATGACGCCGAACCTCGTAGCTTTCGAACTTGTTCGATTGAACCTGAAACGTTCTAGAAAGGACAGCATAGTTGCTCTACATAAATTTGTATTTCAACAAGAAGACGATAGGGGAAATCGCAAGCGTCTGCGCGAGTTTGAAGGTTTCTTGTATGTTCGAAGCAAAACGTGCATACGTAGAGAGCAATATCGACAATGCCGACCTCATAACAATCTGCAACATGCTTGGTTTGAGCTGTAGAGGCGAAAACTTGATGCTGCACATTTTCAAAAATTTGATAAAGGGGAAACTGCTAGTCGAGAATGACCACAATGACGATGATAAAGAAGATGACGATGAAGACGAGCACACTGGCAAAGACGACGATGATTTTGTGAGTGTCAACGACGACGTGAGTGGGATTATCAACGAAGGTGCATCAACGACAAGCAGAAGGAATACGACGCATAATACTCTGCCTAAGTTTGCGATCAGCTTTCGCGATGTAGAGGATTCCATTCGCTCTTTTGATGGTAGCGACAAAGTGCTGGTCGAGGTCTGGGCAAAAGAGTTTAAAGAAACAGCTACGCTTATGCAGTGGGACGAGTTGCAAAAATTTGTATTTGCAAAAAAATCGCTTACAGGTTTAGCGAAGTTGTTCATACAGAGCGAGAGAGGAATAACTTCATGGAGCCGAATGAAAGCTGCGCTGACCGAGGAGTTTGCTTCAGCAACAAACAGTGCTCAACTACATAAGCAGTTATCAGAGAGGAAAATGAACAAAGAAGAAAGTGCGCAAGAATATTTTTTTCAAATGAAAGAGTTAGCGTCGCGTGGTAATATCGAACATAGTGCGTTAATTCAATATATTATTGATGGCATGAAAGACTTAAGTGTCAATAAAACAATTTTATATGGCGCTAAAAGTATGAAAGAGTTCAAAGAAAAGCTAAAGTGTTATGAGCTAATACGAGAAAAAAGTAAACCAACAAATGAATTAAAGCAAAGTGAAAAGAAAACATTTACGGCGAATAAGGTAGAAAAGAGAGAAATAGTGTGTTACAATTGTGGCGAAAGAGGCCACAAATCGATTGATTGCAGAAACAAAAGTAAAGGACTGAAGTGTTTTAAATGCAATCTGTTCGGCCATATTGCAAAAAATTGTGATGTAAACAAAAACGAAAATTTGAAAAGTAATGTGCGCAATATTGTGTCAAAAATGGGTTTGATGAATAAAGAAATAAGAATCAGTGGCATAAATTATGTGGCTCTAGTTGATACGGGCAGAAAGTTTAACATAATTACGGAAAACTTTTATGAAGACTTAAACAAGCCTAAAATTTCACGATCTAATGTTTATTTTGTTGGATTCGGTGAAAATAAAAACGAAAATAAAATAAAACCAATCGGTAACTTTAAACAAGAAATAGAAATTGAAAGTGAATTATATGACGTAAATTTCCATGTAGTGCCATCAAAATGTATGGACGTTGACGTAGTAATTGGTGAAGAATTTTGTACACAAGCCGAAATCAAACTAAATCGCTACGGTGTTTGCATCGAAAAAATAAAAGTAAAAGTAAAGCAAAAGTAAAGACGCTGACGAAGTGTTTTCTCTGATGAAAATTGAAAATAAAGATATTAATATTGACCAAAGTGCGAGCGTCGAAGCGAAACAGAGTGCGCAATATCGTTGAAAATTATCGGCCTTATCAATACAAAACGACGAATGTGAAAATGCATATTGTGCTTAGTGATGAAACGCTAATTTTTTCGAGACCGCGTAGGCTTCCAATTACTGAAAGGTATATCGTAGACGATCAAGTAGAACAATGGTTAAACGACGGTGTGATTGAAAATTCAGATTCAGAATTCAGTAGCCCAGTTGTACATACTTGTTAAAAAACGTGACGGAACCCCGTGATTGTGTATCGATTTTAGAAAAATCAATAAAGTAATTGTGAAGGATCGTTTTCCATTACCTTTGATTGAAGACCAACTCGATCGGCTACAAAATGGCAAAGTGTTTAGCACAATTGACTTGAAAACGGGTTTTTCCATGTGCCGGTCACTGAAGCAAGTCGTAAATACACTTCATTCGTTACGCATAACGGACAGTATCAATTTAGACATAAACTCAATTTTTCGTGAGTTGACGCGTAAGGGAATTGCCTTGCCCTACATAAACGATATTATCATTCCAGCGGAAAATGAAGATCTAGCTTTAAAAAAATTAGAAGAAGTGATCAAACTATGTGAACAATATGGACTCGAACTTAATTTTAAAAAATTTGAGTTTTTAATGAAAAAAGTTGAATTTCTCGGGCATATTATTGAAAATCAACAAATATCACCATCTCCAGCTAAAGTTGACGCGCTGAGTAAGTACAAAATGCCACAAACTTTAAAGCAATTAGAAAGTTTTTTAGGGTTAGCCGGATATTTCCGAAAGTTTATGCCGAATTTTTCCGTAATTGCTAAGCCCTTGACTGATTTAAAAAAGAACAACAAAAAATTTGAAATAAAAAACGAGCAAGTGAATGCATTCAATGCACTAAAAAGACTTTTAACTGAAAAGCCTGTCTTAAACATTTTTAATCAGAATTTTGAAACCGAAGTGCACACAGATGCATCGATCGACGGCTATGGCGCTGTACTGATGCAAAAGTCACCTGATGACGGACGTCTTCACCCTGTGTATTACATGAGTAAAAAAACGACAGACGCAGAAAGAAAATACACAAGTTATGAGCTAGAAATTTTAGCTGCCATAGAAGCTTTAAAAAAGTTTAGGGTGTATCTTCTGGGAATGCATTTTAAATTGGTATGTAACGCATTCACGAAGACTCTTGAGAAGAAAGATCTCTGTACCAGGGTAGCGCGATGGATACTTCTTTTGGAAGAGTACGACTACGACGTAAAACATCGATCAGGCACACAAATGAAGCACGTTGCCGCGCTTAGTCGCTATGCAGTTATGATAATCAATGAAGACATCATTCTCACCAGAATACGACGGGTTCAATGTCAAGACAGCGACCTAAAGGCAATTATAGATGATCTCCAGGAAGGGAAGTCACATAATGACTATTTTTTGAAGGGTGATGTATTGCACAAACTAAAGGATGGTCATGAGCTTGTCGTCGTGCCTAAAGGTATGCAACGCGAAATAATAAGGCAAGCGCACGAAAAGGGTCATTTCGCTGAACAAAAAACCAAAGAGTTGATATGCAAGGACTATTTTATACCCAAAATTGAAAATAAAATACAGGAACACATCGCTAATTGTATTCCATTTATCATCGTAAGCCGAAAGAGAGGTGAACAAGAAGGAAAGCAGCATCCGATTTATAAAGAAGAGGTTCCGATTCACACATACCACGTCGAATTTCTTGGCCCACTAGAGTCAACAAGCAAACAGTATAAACACATCTTTGCTGTTATCGATTCGTTTACGAAATTCTGCTGGACGAAAACTACAACGGCAAATGATGCAATATCAAAATTACGTTCGCAATGTATGGTATTTGGCAACCCTGTACAAATCATATCAGATAGGGGCTCTGCTTTTACTTCCACCGATTTCCAAACGTAATGTGAAGAGGAAAACATCAAGCATAGAAAAATCACTACGGGACTACCTAGAGCTAATGGGCAGGTTGAGAGACTCAACGCAACTATTGTTTGAGTATTGGCCAAATTGTGCATCGAAGACCCATCTAAGTGGTATAAAAACGTCGACAGAGTTCAACAAGCCATTAATTCAACACACTGCAGAAGTATCAACATGACTCCATTTGAATTGTTCACTGGTGTAAAAATGCGAACCAAAGAAGTTCTACAAATCAAGCAACTGATAAACGATGAAATCACAGCTACATTCAACGAAGACCGAGATGAGATGAGGCGGCATGCGAAGCAACAAATTTTGAAAGTATAAGCTGAAAACAAAAACACCTATAATCGGCGACGCAAACCAGCTACTGGCTACACAGAAGGCGACATCGTTGCAATTAAAAGAACGCAGTTTGGTGGTGGCCTAAAGCTTAAACCTAAATACTTGGGGCCATACGAAATCATCAAAGTCAAGCCGAACGACACTTACGACGTGATGAAAACGGGTACCAGCGAAGGTCCGAGGCAAACAAGTATTCGGGTCGAATGCCTAACAGGATGGCCGAGTTGTGGGACCGTACCTCACCCTCACTCTCAACTTCATCTCGACTCTCACTGCAAAACAAAAAACTTTATCTCGCTTTTTATTCAAATAGTTTACTAACTTGTAATTCATTTAATTCTTATAATTCAATTTACTTAAATAAAGCGTTTAAAACTGAAAAGAGCTATACATATAAGACAATGAAATACCTTTAAAGGGTTAGATCCTTATTCAAATACATAATCAATAGCATATAAGTAGGACAAGTAAAAATAAAATCAAAAATAAGTAACATCATCAATTTGTACATTTTCTTTTGAATGAAGTAATTTAAAGACGGTCAAAAATAACTGGCTTCTTTCAGTTAAGCACAAAGGTAGTAGGCTATATAACAGTAAAAAATAATTTAAAAATTTTTGAAAATTTTTTTTCGGAAATATTTAAATTAAAAATCTAAAATTTAATGTTTTAAGTGTTGTAAAATAGAATTGAAACAATTTTAAAAGTTCCTGACCTCAAGAACTGGTTAATTAGACTAAACATAGGAAAACTGCATTATTTTTATTTTGAAATATTTTCTAAAATAAAAGTTATTTATGTGTTTCTGAGAGAACCTTTTGAAATTCAGATTAACCCCCGAATTCGACCTTCCGGCCAAAAGCGCAATATCTAACAGAAATTTTTTTCAATTTTTTTTATGTAAATCTTATTTAAATTCATAGAGCTTTCAGATAAGCTTTCAGCCCATTAAAAAATTCATATTTCGTAAATTTCTGAACAGGTCTAATAGTAGAGGAGCCCACGATGCTAAATGTGGATTTACTCGAGCGTCGCGGGGACCTATTGGATTTTGAAAATTAGATGGTAGGAAGAAAAAAAGTTAATGTAATGTTTAACCCTTCACCGGTGGGGGAAGTCACTACAGGCTTAAAAAATGTAAAAAAAACATGCACAAGGATTTACTCGAGCGCGTCAGATATTGGTGGTGTATATGCTGAGGCATGTCTCTGATGACGAAGGTATATTAATCAGCCGATTTGGATGGTGGGCGTGGCCGTACGAATGAGTTAAAAATGAAAAAAAAAACATTTACTCGAGCGCGTCAGATATTCATAGGGGATGTTAAGTGATCCCAAACGAAGCTCCCATTCATAAGACTGGCGATTCGGATGTGACGCAAGCGCATGGCCACTTTTTGAAAATTCAAAAAAAAAACGAAATTTGTAGTTGCTCGAGCGCGTCAGACGGTTCAGCTTGATGTCCTGGTCATGCTGATCCATAATCTGACGATTATCTGGAGGAGTTTGCTTAATCTGACCGTTTGAAAAATTTTTTGTTCATGATTTTTTTTTCTTAAATCTTAAAAATTAAAAAATTCCAATCAGTGATGCCATTTTCGTTTTGTGAAAATGTACAGAATCGAGACTTGAAATGTACTTTTAGAGGCCGAATGTACTTATTGTCTTGAACACCCAATTTTATAAACTGCCCAAATGTACCGAAAATGTACTGAAAATGTCCTGATAATTCGTTAAATGTACTAAAAATGTGGCAAATCATGTCGAATGTAATGACGACGATGTTTAAGAACGCAAATGTACCGAAAAAAGTACAAGTGTACCGCAAATGTCATCACTAATCCCAATAAGTTTTTTTTTTAGTTTAATGAAAAAAAAATTAATTTATTCTTTCTATCTTATACCAAAAATCGGTTGTTGATAAATTTCGGAAAATAGTACCAAAAAAAGATGGATTTGCGGAAAACCCTACTATGGTATTTTAGATATGAAAATAGTAACAATTTTGGTACTAAAGTACCGTCTGTGCTAACACTGGTGGGGACGGTGCGAGAGTGTGAGAGAGATAGGCACGGAGTGGGGAATACATAAGGTGACCATCCGTTCCGTATTTCCCGGCACAGTCATGTATTTCAGTGTGCTATTTCGGATGTTTTTTTTTTAAGAAATACGGGACGTAAAAAAAAAGAGTTTTTTCAATAAGGAACAGCTAAATTATTTCTATATTAAGTTCCTAAAAACTAATAAATTTAGCTGCACGCGCTAAACTTTAATGACGATTTTTGTTACTTCGGCTTGTGGAAATCGGCAGATTATATGTTTTCCGTTATCCTTGAATTATTAACCTTATATAATTATTAACGTTATTAACCCACCATGCCTTAATCTGACGCGCTCGAGTAAATCCAGCTATCGATTTTTTTTACTATTCTGACCGGCTCCCCTACACTCGCGGCACTATATAGAGGGCTAAGATTTGGTAGAGATACTCAACAAGGTGCAAGGTATCCCCCATATCTTAATCTGCCGCGCTCGAGTAAATCCCGAAATCCCTTGTTGGGCTCCCCCACTATAATGTACATATAGTCTTATAGTAAGCGGTAAATGTAAAAAATGTGGGTAAGAAAAAAATTTAACATGATATGTACACCCCTATCATGAATGTCCGAAGAAACTCTGTTCTTTCGGATTTTTTTTTTCCTGAGAGCAAACTTTTGCAATCATGAATAATTTCGGAATGGAAAATTTCGTTTCCCGTCAGTGCTTCCAAAATATTTCCAATTACTTCCATTCAATGAATAATTCAACCGTGATTTGTCATACTACAAAATCAGCTGTCAGCTGAATTAAAAAAAATTGTAAACAAAGTGAAGTAAAGTGAAAAAAAAGATACATTTTTCTCCAAATAATTGCAAAAGAAAAGACTAAATAAATAAATAAATTGAATTGAATTTAATTATTGTTCAAAATTGTGTGAAAACTATTTTAATAAATAAAAATGATGCATAGCTTGGTAGCGCTTGGCGATATCCAAATTGGACTCCATGTACTGCACCAATCTCTCTAACTGATTCTTAATTGTGTTAGACTTTTTAAAAATTTTTTAAAATCAAATTAATATAATTATACCTGTCCCCCGTTTTACACGGGAGATAGGGTCCTCAGAAAACCGTGTAACTCGAAATTGAAAATATTTGTATGAAAAACCGTGTAAAACGAAAAAAGCCTCAAATGTACTCATTCAGTCATTTATTTAGCATAAACTAAAAGCAACACACTTACAAAAACATTAAACAACTATTTAATTCATAGAAAAACATACATTTAACCTCGAAAGTTATGTTCAAAATTATGTTTACTAACATTTTTTGCCGATTTAAAGATAAATGCTTAGCTCCATTATTGTAGATTTCAAAAATTTAGTTTACCTTGAATTTTAAATCGGTGTTAAAATTATTTATCTACAATATTTTTCCAATTAAATGAGTTTTGAGGATAAACTTTAAGATTTTAGACAGTGAAACTAAATTTAAAATATGTTTTCTGTAGTTCAGAAATTTAACTAAAAATAAAGTTCACAATCACAGTCTATCACTTTGGTAGCATTTTTCTCAAGAGCTATTTGACCAAAAAGTTATTTGAAATGTCTTTCAATTTGCTATATCACATACTATAAAAAATTACTTTACAATAAAATATAATGACATATGTTCCTAATAATGTATTTGTGCATACAGAAAATCAGAGAAATCTTAATTTTAGATCTGGTACAAGTGTTTTATTTTTAAACAAATGAATATCATAATTATTCACAAAAGAATTGATTTAAATTGACTTGAAATAAGTGCGTGCTAAGCAAAATTGTTCATTTTGAGCAATATTATATTATATGTGAATATGAATTAATAAAAAAGAGATAAAAAAAAAAATTTTTTAGTCGAATTTTTGATTTTAAAAACCGTGTAAGATCGAAAACGTGTTAAACGAGTAGCGTGTAAAACGGAGGACAGGTGTACTTACATTGCTTTTTTCCGCTAATAATTCCTCGTTACAAAGTTAGGGAATAAAATTTGCGTGAAACGTCAAAAAATGTTCCCTAAAAAAGTATTGCCGATAACCTCATTTACCAGGGAACTTGTTCTCAATCCTCAAAAACTTCCACAATTGCAAAACAGGGAATTGGGGAAAAAAGTCGAAGGAATGTTTATTCATGATAGGGGTGGTAGTAAAATTGAATAGGGATTGCGATGAAACTTAGAAAAGTAATACAAGGTGAACCAAAAAATTTGATTGAGTCTGGGAGCTGCTTTATTAAGGGCTCAACATTTTTTTCCTGTGTGGAAAACACTACACCCACTTATTCAAGCCGGCCCAAGTTTTGATACAGTACTGGTTTGTGTCTATAAATGTTTTTATATCGATTTTTTACTGAATTACCTCACATAGAACAGCACTTTGAGTGTTTTGCTGGTATGAAAAGTGGCACGCTGACTTGTACAAAACTACGCAATATATGAAGTTTGGCTGTAATATTTCAAATTACTCCCTCATTAATGTGCTTAAATATTTTTTCATGCAATAGTAGGTGCAACGCCCACCTTTAAAGTTCAGATCAATCTCGTTCAAACACTAAACGTTAAACGTTCCATTGTCGCTCCAATTTAGGTCTAATATTGATGAAATATGTAGATAGTCTGACGATCAACAGGAGTGAAGTATTTCTTGCGCCATTTCAAAAAATTAAACATTCGACAATTTGACAATAGACAACATTGGATCCTGCTTGCCTTGAAATCAACACGATTAGCACGATTCCACCCACTTGCCATTCGTATACCGCTTTTTATTATCAACCTCCAAAGAGTTTCAATGCTACTAGAGCAATGGGGATGTCAAATGTTGCTGTTGTCCGCAAAGGTATGAATCAGATTGGTAGTCAATGACAAAAGGTCATTGATTATAACCACAAAGGTAAGTCAAAACACCGCGGAACTCGGGGATTGATGAAGTGTTCATTATGAAACCACATATTACACCACGAAAAGAGTTCCACTGCATAGACAATACACTCAAAAATAGTGTTAATTGGCTTTTTAAATGTCATTTCATATAACTAAGCTTGTCCGAGTTAAGCATGCTATATCATTTTGAAATTCGTAACCTCATAATAGATAGGTACGTAAAACGCTGTTTTAAGAATCATGGAGAAAAGGGTTATTTCTATTAAACTCTCGCATAGTACAATCACTGAGATCCTGTAGATCGTGGTAAACATTACGTATTAAAAATTGTTGCGCTCGCGCCTTTTTTCCGTGCTAAGTGTGTCGATCGACATAAGTCTTCAATTTGTAAAATTTAGTATTTGCAGTAGCTTCGCTG
Organism: Meiosimyza platycephala; assembly: GCA_963662105.1. Taxonomy (NCBI): domain Eukaryota; kingdom Metazoa; phylum Arthropoda; class Insecta; order Diptera; family Lauxaniidae; genus Meiosimyza; species Meiosimyza platycephala. The sequence goes on along the minus strand of OY759211.1, from coordinate 61,781,893 downwards.
AGGTGCAGGTAGTCCACTTCAGAACCATTAGTGGGCGGCAATCGATGGAAAAATTATTTCTAGGACTCAAATAAAACAAACAAAAACTTTCTTCTTGGAAAATGTTAAGAATAACGTTTGGATCGGGGATCAGTAAAATTTAAATTCTAGCATTGGCACTTTTAAGAAACACTTTCTTCGTAAAAAAAAAATTCGAATTTGTTTAAATTTATAAAATTTAATATTTTAATTAGATTTTATTGCATCTAATATCGTATTTAGTTTTACCTATCACATCAGAGTTTTGAGATAAATGAGGTGAAACGTGTCAAAAACACAGATTTTGGTTCACTCTAAGCAACAATTCTTTTGGGGCATTTCAGAATATATACATAGAAACTTATTAGTGCACTTTCTCTTTAAAATATATTTAAAATGTTATATGAATTGACTTTTTTTTAATAACATCATTTGACACTGTATATCAAAATACATCAAAAAACTTTCAAATATCTGCAGTTCACTGAGTACTGATATTTTCCAGTAAAAGTCAACACGTAAGACGTAAAATCCTAAACCATAAATAAAGGAAATAAAAATAATATACATACCTTAAAATATTTTAACAAGTTTGTAATTGTAAGCATGATGAATCAAGATGAAGCTTTCAAATTTTTTCTAATCGGGAAGTTCAGAAAATTATAGAAATTGTAGTTCAAAACCATTTGTGTGGTGGGGTTTGAACCTCCAAACTCCCTTCCACGCGCACGGACCTGCTGATAAGAAGTAATTTTGAAGTCATAATTCTAAGATATGACAAAATCTCCAGAATAAGCGTCATTTGATCCCATTTATCTCAAAAACAATACGAGATAGATTCAGACACAGCATCGCAAATTAAATACAGGGTGTTCGTTTGGACTAAATACAATATCAGAAATGTCCGCCTCTGCTAGCTTCAAATGCAGGCTCTTTTAAGCACATTTTCAATACATTTTGACACATTTCACCCGTTATATCATTAGCTTCATCATCAATATTTTGTTTTGTTGGTCAAGGGTTTCGAGTTTGTTTGAATAAACCATGCTCTTCTGGTACCCCCTCCCCAAAAAAAAATGTACCGTCGACCATGGAGGCCAATCAACATCACCATTTTTTTAGGTAACTTGTTGTGGTAAGAGATCTCGTATAGTTCCATTGTAATTCTGGCTGTATGCAATGTGGCACCATCTCGTTAGAACCACATGTTAGCCCAAAGTATGCAGTTCTGGCGTCAAAAAGTTTTCAATCATGTCACGATATCATTCTGCAGTGACAGCTACATGAGCACGGTGTCAAATTGAGGTAGAGGGATTTCTTTGAACACTTTCTTGAACAGCAATAATGTTCTCAGCTGATCTTACAGGACGTTGTGATCCAGGCTTGTGCATATCAGCTACAGACTCCCTTTCTTCGAAATCATTCACTACACGATAATTAGTATGTTATCTCTTTTCATGTAACTTTCTCATCGTCATACATATGCTGTTAAAATTTTGTCAGGGTTGAAAGAAAGCGGCTGACGCTCATTTCGATTATCAGCTATACTTAAACTATCATTCGAAAAAAAAATTAAGTGGGAGGAAATTGCTTCGAAAAGAATTTTTGCTTTCTTTGTTTAACTTGAAAAGTCGAGTGTATAAAAGATTACAAGATAAGATATGTAGGAAAGATAGTACATAATGCATTTTGGTGAAATTTACCAATCAGGATTGCCTTGCCAAAGCCCTTCCCGATGCTCGAAAATTGCCGAATTTGTAGTATATTACAGCTAGAATAGAACTCGAAGAGGCCTAAATATAATATATGGGGTTGAATTGTCGAAACCTATCCCAAACATGGGTTCCACCGGTGTTTTTGGGTCAATTTTCATTAATGAGGATAAAAGCTTGAAGTGTGTGCCAAATGACAGATATCGAAGAGCCTAAATAGAATATATAGGGTTGCCTTGTCGAATCCTGTCCCAAACATGGGCTGCCACTCATTTAAGAAAAATTTTCATTAAAAACGGGTGGCAACCTCTTTTTAGGCTATTCGATCTCTATCGTTTGGTACACATTTCAAGCATTAATATATATTAATAAAAAATTACCCAAAAAACCGGTGACAACCCATTTTTGTGACAGGTTTCGACAATGCAACCCCATATATTATATATAGGCCTCCTCAAATCTTATCATTTGGCATACACTTCGAGCTGCAATATACTACAGTTTTAATTATACAAATTTGGACAAAATTCCGTAATTTTCGGGCATCGGGAAGAGTTTTGTCAAGGCAACCCTGCTTGGTTAGTTTCACCAAAAATATTACTATCTTTACCGTATATGTTATCCTGTAATCTTTTCTACAGCGGGCTCTTGGGCTATTAGGTTCTCAATAGTTACTGATAAGTCCCCTTAGAAGAGGAAACTAGTCTAAATAGCTTTAGCCCAATTTTTCTATTTATTTATCTGCGTCAAGTGTAATTTTTGTAGTGTTTGACACAAAAAATTTATTGAACTGTTAGCTCAATAAAATAACAATTAGAAATTATTTTCTGTTCGCACACACCACACAAAAAAAAACATATGAGTTAATTAATATTTATTTAAATTTTCATAATTTTTAGGTTTATATGAATTAATTATCTTATACATAAATAATATTATTAAAATTTTACACAATTAAAACTTTGTGGGCATTCTTCCAGAACCAACAGTCGAACGAGGTCGTACTTTATCACGTATCTCTGTACCTAAAGGAAATAATTTTAGTCTTCGTGGTCGTAAATCGAATTCGCTTATAAATCTATGCGGTAAGACTTGTATATGACACTGATTTTTCTTTTTGGGTTATTATATATGGTGTATTAGGATGGAGTGAAAAACAATTTTTTTTTTTTTTTTAAAATCAATATTGCTTAGTGTGGAAATGGGATTTTGATATATAAATTGTCAAGTGAGAACATGATTGACTGACAGTGTTCTGTATATGTAGAGCTGCCAACTTCACTTTATAACGCTCTGTTATTTAAATTAGAAATTGAATTCGGCATTCGTTAACGCCAAGGTAGAAACAAAAATCAATTTTTTCAAATACAGTTTTGAAAATCCACCACCAAAATATAGATATTTTAAACAATTCGCTGTATGTCTTTATTTCGGCCAGTTTGCTTGCATCTTAATGCGGCGAATTTTCATACCAAATTACAATTTCACAACGAAATGAAAAGCCGATCCAATTTTCTGAGTGCCGTTCTTGAGAATATAATTCTTTGACCGTTCTTAATAACATAAGTTCTTTGCTTAAACAAGATCAGTGGCTTCAACTTCTATTAAAATTTTTTTAGGTTCAGCTTTTCTTAACCTTCTTCTTCACCTACTCCACCGGAAATTGAACACTGAAATTTTACTAAATTTGTAACAATTACTCTTCTAGCATTGTATAGTAAAATCATTTAATGTTATTTTTTATAGTATTTTTTTTTAATTATTTCTTTCTCTTAATTATTTTTTTTTTTCCTTATTTTTTTTTTTCGTTAGTTTAATTTCCGTAAATACTTTTTTTTGTAATATTTTCGACCTAATAAGATTCTATTTAGAATATAATATCATGTCATGGTATTTTACAAAGTGCTTTGCTGTCACTTTGACAGCCATATCACGCAATTCTACTTGGCATTCGGCAACATTAAGCCACTACACGATACGATCGCATAATCAGGCCTTACATGAGAAATAAAATGGTTTAAAAAAATTGGTCAAGAGCGGTACGTGAGACAATTTTTTCGTTATTTGATTTTAGATTACATCAATGTTATATAAAAAATGATTATCCAAACAGAATATAACTTGTTTAATTTAAAACTAGTAAATCGTAGGGGTACGTTATGTACTATTTTTAACTGAAGAAATTCGTTTTTTTTTTACTTGAAAATCTAAAAACGAATACTTTCTGAGGTAATTTTCGACATCTAAAAAGAATTTCCACACTAGGCAGTCTCAATTTTCGAAATGCTCGACGTTTTTGTGTTTATATATGGGCTTATGTTTTAAATCATTTTATGTTGGTGGTGGTGTTAATACTTATTATTTTTTAGAAAACAAAAGTTCAATGGTATGTTGGTGTCGCTATGCATCTCCCCTTCAATAGCGACGCCACTGCAGTGAACTAAACTTAAATTTTTTCATAAAATTGGTAAAGGTGTGTTCCCCATAAATTTTTTTTTTTGTAATTAATCTTTTTATATTTATTTTTTTTTCCGAACGTAACTTCATATTTGATACTTTAGTAACAAGATGGTTGTAGTGTAAAGGTCGGTGGCTACAGGCGTAAGTCTGAAACTGCATTGTAATTGGGCTTTCGTGAGCGGTGCCTTTTCGGGACAGAGGCGGTAAATTTTTTTTTTATTCCATGTCAAAACGAAAGAAGCTGCATCTTGGCTTCGATTTTGCTTCTTTTTTTTTGTGTTTAAAGCATAAGCCAACTCTCAGGGGATGGCCCCTATAAATACAATCCCTAGCAGAGGATGGCGAATAAAACCAGCTATTATTATAGCAGATAACAGATTGTATCATATCAATTATTTAAAAATTATAATTTAAATCTCACGGGATGGGGGCGAGGGGTCCCGCCAGATCTCACTAAATCTAACCAAGGGGAGGAGGGTCCTTACGTAATTAATGAGCGTCCAGGGTTGCCAGTTTGAAATCGACGAATTAACAGCCTTTCCAAAAAAAAATTTTATGTGTGTTTTCCTAAAAAGTATGATCTTTTATTTTTTTTTTTTTGCTCATCAATATTTGAATGAGGTAGATTTTATAACCTCTTTTTTTGTTTTGATATTTTATATTGTTTCCTTAGGGGCCGTTCAAGTATTACGTAACGCAATTTTTGAAGATTTTTGACCGCCGCCCCCCTCTCCTTAAACGTTACGGTATCACCCAAGTGACCATGTTTACCCAAAAGTCACAATTATGTTGCGCAATTACCGGAAAGTCATTTTAATAAATAAAACAAGAGATTTTTAACTCGCAGCGTAACGCGTTGTTCGAAGCCCCTCCCGAAGTGCGTTACATAATACTTGAACGGCCCCTTATTCAGTAGTATTTTTTTTACAGACAAATTTATTTCTGTCTTACCGTTTTGTTTTGGTAGATATTTTCTGAAAAATATCTGGGACCTTTATTAAACCTTTTTTTCGAAAAAAAAAATATTTTACCTTAAATTAACGGATTTCACCTCCAATTAACGGCTTAACGGCCTTAGCATTCAATTAACGGCCTGGCCGCGTCCTTAACGGACATCTGGCATCCCTGTATCGGCGCAACTTTTTACCACTTCCTAGAGGTGTGCAGTATCTACGATGCCAGACGTCGATCAGCATCTCTATGAGCTTTTGTTTTCTTGTTATTGCCTCTTTACTGATCTCGCGTTTTATGAGCTCCCATACATTTTCTATTGGGTTCATATCTGACGAGTTGCGAGGCGAGTCCAACATAGTGATGTTATTATCAGCTAAAAACTTACTCACATTTTTTGCTCTATGGCAAGGAGCTCTGTGGTTCTCCTTCTACCTCTAAAAATTGATCACAGACCACACCATGATAGATGTTGGATGTTTGACTGTGGGAACAATACAGTCAGAATAGAATTTTTCTCCAGGTCTTCTTCTTGAAAACTTTGACACATCAGTCAAGACTTAGAAATCGTCTGAAAAGCAAACCTGCGGAAATAGAAAAATATCCTTAAGACATAACGTCCAAAAGTTTTGTAAATAATTTCATGTTGCGGCATTGGGCATTTGGGCATTGTGACATTTTCGATTTAAATTTTGGGCGTTATGACATTTTTGGGATGACATTCATGGATTTGTCACAATGCCCAAATAAAGCAGCTCAGGATTTCCATCCTCCAGTGTGTCAAAAGCCGACTTCGCGGTGGCCTTCGTTGAAAAGCCGGGTGAAGTCTTATGCCGTCCCTTCATTGGCGACGAAATGAAAAATTTTTGTCCGGTTGAAAGGTTGTTGTGCAGATATTCTAGAACTTGAAGAATTTCCTGGCTACATCTCAAAAGTTCCAATCATTCCTTAAAATTAAAGGACCTACAACAGTTGAAACAATACATACCGGTGTAGAACAAATAGTTGACATGACATGATCTTCTCAGGTCAATTGCACCAACTCAAAAACATTCCGAGGTTCATATCCTTACTTATAAATTTTTATACAGTTCCATTCAAGTGAATAAACGGCAACTCATAAAAGGGGTAGTACGTTTTTGAAATTGGAAATACAAATGACTTCGATGGATTCAAGTTCAATTTATTGCTTGTGACCCACTTGCTTACATTTCCAAGATCAGTATATTCTCTATAGCATAAGTCCTCAATCGGACCGATTCGCCTAGACTGATATAATTGAAGGTCATCAGCATAGCCGTGCATTGAAATGTTTTAACATTCACTAAAAATATCATTTACAAAAAAGATAATTAATAGAGGACCAAGAACAGAGCCTTGATGTATTCCACATCTTAAAGTCAAAAAATTTGAATATAAATCCAAGACAATTTCCAAAGAGAACAAAAAAATAATCGGTCGATGTCTCAAAAACCTAACCAGAAAAAATTCGCATAGAGCTGAAAATTGGTACACATGCACTAAAAAATGAAATATCAGTAGTCTTCAGCAATCCTGCTTTTTAAAATTGTTGTCAAGGTCGATGTTCAACGATGTTCATAAACGGTAATTGCTATCATAAAAATTGGTTAAAAAAAAATGTAGACAACAATATCTTTTTTGGCAAAGCCGGGAGGAATTCAAAAATTTCGGAAAATTTTCGATAAATTTCGGGAATTCGACGAGTTTTTTGAAATGAACTATGTGCCACAAAAAAATATCTTATCATTTTAGGATTTTTTAATATTTCTGACCAAAAAAAAACTTTTCGATTTTAAGCACATAATTTTATTTTGAGAAGGTCGGGAATTGCTTCTGAACGACCTCGTAACCCTGACGTCAGTGTCTAAATTTTTTAAATAATGTGGATTTGTACTCGGATTTCAAAACTTTTGTTAAGTTCAAATTTGACAAGTGGCTGTTTGCGGAACTAATGTATGACAGATACAGCCATGATATGCATCGAAGAAGTGTTGTCAAACGCAAAAATGCTGATTTAAGCATTATTGCCGTAAAATGTAATAAGAAATTAGAAATATGCAAAATAAGCAAGCCTTACCAAATGCTTAACATTCTAAGCCCTGGTTATTTCATCATGAAATGCCGCGGTTCAAGCTATTGTATATCAAACACCGGCTTCGCTAGCCACATTAATTCTACATAAAAGTTAGGGTAAGTGGGCGGCCTTTGGCCGCAGCTCATGTTTTACATCTTCCAATATGTCCAACTCCGGTTTCGGGATTAACATTGTAATATTCATTATTGTTGGGGGTTATTTCATTGGGAGTTATTTCATAATGAAATAAGGCCCAAATATTGGCTGTTACTTCATTTACTTGTTTCTGGATTATTTCATATCGTTTGGGAATTATTTCATTTCTTCACCTTGGGGGCTATTTCATGTTGTTTGGCCATTATTTCATTGGGGTGTATTTCGTGCACCCGTAAAAAATATGTATGCTTTCTTTCTTTGCACTGTACTTTCCTTTTAATTTTTGTGTACCACTTGCAGTTATTCGAAGTTAGTAAAAAATATAGCTTCGTTTGAACAAATACAGAGTTAAAAACAACTCCACTAAATTTTCAAAAAAAAAACACAATAGACATTTTCAAAATAACCCATATTCTAGAATTCTTTGGGAATGCTTTAAAAACAAAAATTTACACTTTTTCAGTCAAAAAACAAAAATAAAACTTCTAGGGTTGCTACCAAAGCTGCAAAATTTTAATTTTTCGAAATTAGAGTAAAAATTAAGAAAATTGCACTTATTTTTATTTAAAATTATTTTTCTTAATTTGTTTTTCCTGTAGTACACATAGAGAAGTTCCGAAATAAATTTTACCGCTATTTTTTAAGCATATACATATATAGTAAAAAATCCATGACTTCTGAGCTTTTGTAAATTTTCGAATTTTAAGCGTTCCCGAAAAATTCTTGAACATGAGTTTATTTTGAAGAGTTCATCAGCACAAAATTATCTTGAACAGAATCTACATCTGATCTCATCTTTTTCACAAACATTTTTTTTATAAATTGTTCTAAGTGTTTTCGTCTCTTACTAACAGCTGCTTTAATTTCATCTTTCTCTTGCTTATTATATATTAATTTTTTATTTAAACCACGAAAATCAATAATAACAAAAAATATTGTGTACCTAACAAAAATTGAAAAAAAATTGGGAATGAAAAATCGATTCATTTGTGATTCAATGATGTTTGCTTCTCTGATAGATACAGACTCTGGATTAGGACGTGCAACTCCTCCACGTCGCGCACCATCACCTGGAATCGCACTATCAAGCAGACACATGCCGTCACCATCTGGACCAGGATCCTTGCCTCCAGGTCTGGTATCAAAACGACGCGGCTTTGACGATGGATCAAGCGATATATCTTCAACTCCAAATTCATTGATGGAATATTCTGGTTTGTACATGTTATTTGTATTATTTAAGCATAACTTCATTATTTTACCAATATTTTTGTTTTTATTTGCTTACCCTATTAATATTTTATGTAAACAACATGACTAAATTATTCGTTGATAAATTTCGTTTTTGCATAACCGATAGAAAAAACGTTAAACTATGAAGACTTCTACCGATTGTCTTCAAAAAAACACTTTTCGTCTAAATGTTTGTAAGCTTCGATTAGAAACCTGTTCAATGAAAAAAACTTATTTTTCCTTAAAATGCTCAATAAATTACACTGAGCGACAAATGGTAGGGTTCAGTGATCGGCGGGGGTTCAGACTACCGGACTAGTCGGTCTCGAGTTATGTCAAACAAAAGACCCCCAAACGTGACAAATTCACCTATATGATACTTACTAACTTCAAATCGATATATCTCATTCCTAACTTTTTTTTGACCGATAGAACTTTTCCTGGTCCTAGTCAGAACCCCCGCCGATTTTGGCTGTCGTACAGTGTTATTTAAGAGTAAACAATATTCTCTATTCCTAATGGAACTGGGCTAAAGATTGCAACATTTCGATGAATTACAACAATATCTCTTTACTAAATGCGCTGAACGGCATAAAATTTTCATGTAAAATGAGTATTTTCTCTGTGAACCTGGTAAATGTACAAGAAATTGCAAAGGGAATCAATTCTGTAACCTCTTAAAGGATTGAAAAAGTTAAATTTATCGTATGAGCAGTGAAACGTTTGAATAACATATTTCATAATAATAATAGAGTTTAGCTACTACTACTACTACACTATTATAGCCTTCTTTGCTATTTAGCTTGAAACTTTGAACTAAGTTAAAAGCTTATTTAATAAATAATGAAAATGAAAAAATTATACATACACATTAATTTATTATTTTGTTATAATTTTTTCTTAGCTTTTTCGTACTTTCTCAATATTCCCACTTAGATCACGTGAACATACACAGATATAATTATATGCATAGATTCCGTGATTCAAGGCATAAATGTTAGACAAATTTGCCCTGCATGCTGTGGGGCTCGGACAATACAAACATAAAAATACAAGCTACGAATTTAGCTACAGTAAGTGTTCAAGAGTTCAAGCGCTTAAAAAAATCTGAAAAAATCATTTAATATGCTTGAAAAACATGCAAATAAAACTCTATCTTTTACTATGCATACTTTTATTTCATTTTCGAAATTGAAAACTGCTGCAATCTTCTGTTAAAAAACTACCATCAGTTGAATAACATCGTCCCTACGTCACAAAAAAAAAACAGAGCAATACTTGAATCGAGTAAACTCATAGGTTAGGTTAGGTTAGAGGGGTGGCTTAGTACAGCAGCGATGTCAAACCGGCTCCTAGAGCGTAAGTAGGTGATTCTGAGGTTTTTATAAAAGGGCCAGATTGATCAGGATATTTTACAGGTGTTTAAAGCTACAGACAGAAAATGAAATGAAATCTTCTTAACTAAACCGATAGGAGTGTAAACTCATTCCGCCTTGCTAGTTCATCAGCTTTTTCATTTCCCTCAATGTTCCTGTGGCCTGGAATCTATATGAGAAAAAAATCAATTTGGTGTCTGACAAATTCTTTCCTTCATTGTTCTACTACACAACTTCGATTTTATATGTGCCGCGCTCAACGCTTTGATAGCGGCTTGGCTATCGAAGAGAATTCAAGAATGACAAAAACTTCAGCCTGGAAAACGTTAGCTGGATCAGATAAATGTAGCAGACTCCTGCGCCTACTGCAGAGTCCATCTAAGACCCATCTGTGAATATGGTAGTATCAAAATTTAAGTTGAGACTGCCCTCTTCCTACTGAACTCGCTCCGGAAACTTCACCTGAAAATTTTCCTCAAAGCTGAGTGTAGGACAGATGTCCGTTGGGGAATGTGAGAGTTCGATTGGCAAGGTGTCGAGTATGGAGCAATGTCCAATTTCCGGTTTCCCTGAGCCGTATCGCACTGCGCGAAGCAGCTGCTTTGATAATAGAATTCGGAGGGAGCAGGTGTTGAAGGACATTTAAGGCTGCCATGGGACATGATCTCATAGCCCTCGTCACACCGATACAAGCTGTTCTTTATACTCTTTCTAGCTTAAACTGGTTGTAGCCTTTCCAGACTAAAGCACCGTAAGTGAGAAGCGGACAAACTACAGCTGTGTACATCCAAAGTATCATATTTTACTAAAATTTTTCTTACACGCATACAAAGCTATGCAGACTTTTTTGCATCTCTGTTCAATGTTAACTTTTCAATTGAGCTTTGGATTTATTATGACTCTCAGATACTTGGCTGACTTAGCAAGTGAAAGAGTCTGCCCTTTAAATCGGGAAGGCTAAAATTGGGAATTTTGGTCTTTGTGGTGAAAAGCATCAGATTCGTTTTGGCTGAGTTTATTTCTAGGCTACAAGATGGCCCAAGAGCACAGCTTAGACAGAGCTTCTTCCATGATGTTGCTAATCACGTGAGGAAGCAGACCTGATACAAGTAAAACCATATCATCCACATGCGCAACGACCTTTACTCCGTTTTTATTGAGCTGAGTAAGGATTATGTTTATAACAGCCAGTCACAGCAGAGGAGATAGTACACCACCCTGAGATGTTCCCCTGCTAACAGATTTTAGTATCTGACTGCCACCTATACAAGCTTGAATGATTCTGCACACAAGCATGGACACTATCCAAGTAATAAGACACTCCTGTACTCATAGGGAGAGAGTTTTTAAATAAGTAGTGACCAGCGAATTGTTAAAAACTATATCTCTTATGGCGACAGTATGGTTGTAGCCAACGTTACGCGAGTTATTACTTTTTATGTGTTATGTTGGTTCGGTAGGAAATTTATATGATCGTCACATGAGGAGTTAATTCGGTAGGAATTTGTAACATCTGTTTCGTTAACTCTTCCCCCTTTAAATGTGGACGATCTCGTTCACTAGTGAGTTCTTCCGGAAATGCTTGTAATTTTGTTTCGGGGTTAATTCTTGTAATCTCAATTTTCCTAGTTTTACACAGGTTCAGTAGTTTGATCTTTATAAAACATCCCAATGTCATTAGGATGATAATTAAAACTGTTGAATTTGTATAGAAGTTCCATTCCATGTCTTCATTTATCCTTTCTATTTTTTGTGTATTATTGATATTCAGTTCTTTCATGAGTTCGAGTGACAGGACTTCATTGACTGACGAGAAAGTCTCCTTAGTTTGTACTACCGCTGGCATTGGCTCCAGTGATATGATGTCGGAAGAGACGTATTCTTCATTGTTTACATTGATAGTCACATTTTCGTACTTTACAATGAAAGTTCCAGTTAGGTTAATGCTTTCATTGTTCATTTCCAGACTTCCATTGAAATTATTTAAAAGTAGTGTGCCGGTGGAGAGTTCTTCGATCATAGGAATGTGTTGATTATTTGTTACAATGCATTTCGTAGTCTTTCCTTGGAAGAGTTGTGTAGTACAGCTGTCTTGTGTCAAGGGAATTATATTTTTTTTATCGCATATGAGGAAATCATTAAAACTTTTACAATTCTTATTAATACCGTAACTTTGTTTATTACATTTTATAACTTTTTCGTACGGTATTTTTATTATGTATTTATCTTTTTTAATCGGTTTTAGCATTAAAACTTTACAATTTTCCTTTTCTGTTATAGGTAAATTAATTAAAAACATTATAGTTGTCATGTTTGATGCTACTTTAATTTCTGCAAATTGCAGTGAATCTTCTACGTTTACAATAGGAATTTTATTATTTTCAATAATTTCTTTCAATTTAAATATTTCATTATTTGATAATAAAAATGAATTTATAATGTTGGCTTTTGCCCAATTTATTCCATTTTCTATATTAATGAGGTATTCTCTTAAAATTTTCAATTTAAATTGGATATTTAATCCTTTAATTACTTGTGCAGTATCACTGCTTTTAAAAAACTTTATAATTTTATTATTGCTATCACTAATATTACTTATTCTTTCTATAACATTCTTATTTATTATAACTTGATTATTATTATTTTCTAACAATTTTTTTATATAGTTTTCAATTACTATAAGGTCGTGGTGGTCAGGACTGCCTGCCAACCATTTCCAGGCTTTGCCAAGTTCGTCCTATGATCTTTTATTTACTTTTATGGGCCGTATTCTGTTGATGTAGGATTGGATCAGGTTGATTTCATGGTGGATGAAGGGAAGGAAGGGATTATTTTCGTGGATTTCGGTACTGATGGTTTCCGTTATATTTTTTAAACTTTCCTGATAGGTTGTAGTGTCTATTATATGTATTAATTTAAAATTTCCTTTTTGTATTTTCGCAACTCTGGTTTCGAAGTTTATGATTGGTGCATTTGTATATTCTAGGATTTGATAGTCGGCCTGACACAGGGTAAAAAATAAAAATCTGAAATGTTTAAAATCAATTTCTGATTAAACTTTTATGTATTGTTCCTCCTTTCATTGTTATTATAGTACTTGATTTATTTTCTTTAACTATTTCTTTTCTATATCTAGGAGAGCCTTTGTCTCTTGGTTTTTTATCCCTTCTCACATATATGATTTGTCCCTCTGTATAATCTCTATAAGGTTCCCTATCTTTATTATGGTAGTTCAAAGCTGCCTCTTGTTTTTTTATTAGGTTCTGTATATTATCTTGTCTAAATTGTTCTAATTGATTCGGGTCTGTTGTTACTCTTGTACCAAAAAATGCTTCTATGGGCTTTGCATTGGTGGTAGAGTGAAGATCAGAGAATGAGGAGAAAGTTTTTTCAGCCTTTATGCATCGAATTATTTCACTAAGGGTGGAGTGAAAACGTTCTATCTGTCCGTTAACTGTACTAACATAAGGTGGAGCTCTAAAGATCTCTATTCCAAACTGGTCTTCTAACATAAATTTTATTGGGGTTGCATCCAGTGATTTTTCATTGTCTATAACAATCTTTTTTGGAATGCCAAACGATGTAATAATTTCCCTAAGCGGTTCTTTAATATCTTCTACAGCTCTGGAGTTAACTATTTTTGCCGTTGCATATTTGGAAAATTTGTCAATAGCGGTTAATATTTTTTTATTGTCCATATAGTATAGATCTAAATGTACTATCTGACCTGGAAACTGAGGGATTGGAGTCGCTTGAAGTATCGGTTTGTTTGGATGTCTTTCATGCTTTTGTTCTTTACAAATATTACATTGTTTTACCAGTCTATTTATCTTAGCCTGCATGTTAGGGAAATAGAATTTTTTTAGGATCTGTATTTTATTTTCCCTACTATTCCTATGAGCTCGTCTGTGTTCGTTGAGTATCTCAGTTTCTTGTGCTATTTCGTCTGTGAGGTCGATGATTTTATCTCGTGAATATCTGATCTTGTAATTTCTAAAGTGGCTTGAGTAAATTTCCTGTATTTTACCAAAAGTTCTATCGTCAGTATTAATACCGTTGACTACTGATGGATTTAAATATTTTTTTAGAATGTCAATAAGATTTTCTTGTGTAAATTCTGTTTTAGTAATAGTGTGCCTGTGATATGTGGGAAAAATAATTTCGAATTTATAGGTTGTATCGTCGCTCAAGTGTAAAAATATTTGGTTTCTGAAAACGTTGATTGGTGTGTTAGCGAATTGAATAAGGTTATGTGATGAACTCTCATCACTGTGTTGAGTAACTGTCAATGAGTTAATTTGTGGTGGTCTAGAAAGAGCGTCAGCTATAATATTTGTTTTTCCGGGTTTGTATTGTAAGGTATAGTTATATTCTTCTAATGTCGCTTTCCACCTTTTCATTTTACTATTGTTGTTTTTGTTGCTAAGTGCATAAGTCAGAGGTTGAGGATCGGTAACTACCTTAACTCTGGCTGAACCATACAAATAATTTCTTAAATTATTTAGGGACCAAATTATAGCGAGCATCTCTTTCTCGTTCGTCGCATAATTTTCCTCAGCCTTATTTAGTGTCCTAGATATGAAAACTATTGGTCGGTCTTCTTGAGACAAAATAGCACCGATTGCATAATTTGATGCGTCGGTGGTTAATGTGAACTCTTTGCTAAAGTTGGGGTATGCCAGAACTATGTCTTGACTAATTAATGAATTTTTTAATTTATTGAAGGATTCGATGGCGTTATCATCAAGAACTATTTCTTTTTTCTTTGATTGGTTTTAGGCATATTGCCATCTTCTCCCCTTAAAAGGGCCGTCAAGGGCTTAGCTATTTTCGAATAGTCTTTAATAAATCGGCGATAATATCCGGACAGACCTAGAAATGACCTAAGGTCTCTAACCGAGTTGCCGAGTTGCGTCAAAACCTCATTGATTTCGGGTATTGGGTATCTGTCTGATATTGTTATTTGGTTTAGCTTTCGGTAATATATTACAAGTCTAAATTTTTTCTTTCCAGAAGAGTCTATTTTTTTTGGTACAACCCATACGGGTGCGTTGTACGGAGAACGAGATGGTCAGATAATGCCATCAGAAATTAATTCATTAATTTGTTTCTCTACTTCGTCTTTGAGAGATGCTGGGTAGGGGTAACTTTTTGAATAAATAGGGTTATCTGTTGTGGTTCTAATTTCACCTTGTACTTTAGTTGTATATGTTAGTTTTTCATTTGGCTCCAAAAATAGTTTGCGAAATTTTTTTGTGAGTTGTTGTAATGAATTTTTCTGGTTTTCTGTCATGTGTTCTGTTCTAATAACGATATTGTTTACGTCTTGGGAAATTTCTTGTTTAATTCTGATTTTTCTGCCGTTTTTGATAAGCATATAATTATGTTCTGTATATAACTGCAGATAATTGTTTGAGGCTGTCATTTCCTATTATTGCATGAAAAGACTTAAGTGTTGGGAGCAAGAAGAATTTAATTGGTGTATTGTTTTCACCGAAAAGATTAGCATATACGTGGTGTGTAACTTTCACTGGTCCACCTATAGAATTTGCATAGAAGGGATTATTGTTTTCAGTAGGTCTTTCAATAAGTATAGATTGTATATAGTTTTTATTAGAACCTGTATCTATTAATATTTTGATAATACTTCTATTACCTAGTCTACATTCAATGTAAGGCAAGGAAGATTGATTTAACCTAAAAAATGAATGTCTGTGTAATCTTCTACAGTGCGTTCTTGTTGGTTTTGTTGAGTTTGTTGGACACTTTGATCCTCGATATCTTCCAAGTATTCGTAATGCTGATCCGCAATATATTGGAAATAATCATCTAAATCTTGTTGAGGATTATCATTAATTGGCGTTGTTAACAGATATTGTTGAGCGTTTGGTTCTATATTAAAATTCCGTTGAAACTTTTTTTGTGGCAAAACTTGTGATTGAACCGGTCTTTTTCCCTGAAGTTGGCTGGGTTTCGGGTAATTCATATAGTTAATATTTCGAGTTCTGAGAGTCTGGTCAATATTCATAGGCTCAGGTTTTAGTTGTGGCTTTAGACCGAAAGGGCGTGGTGGGGTTTGGTAGTTGTTTTGAAATGGTCTGGGTTGTTGTGGTATAAATTGATGGTATTGTTGTCGTTGTTGTGGTATGAATTGAGGATAGTTTTGTTGTCGTTGTTGTGGTATGAATTGAGGATAGTTTTTTGGTATGAATTGAGGATAGTTTTGTTGTGGTTGTATGGGAACATTGTGTAAAGGGTAATTTGGTTTTGGGAAAAGGTTTTGTTGTGGATAAAATGGAGTTTGGTTAGTTATTTGTTGGTGACGTCTTGGTGGCAATGGTGGTTGCATTGGTGTGTTGTATTTCTTTATATTATTATTGGCTTTGATTTTCTAGTTTTTGGCAGAGATAAAGTGCTTGGGGTAGATCTGTAGGTTCTTTTATACCTAACAGCCTGGACATATCTCCATTTAGTCCCCTTACAAAGGTATCTAGGGCCTTGTCTCGATAGGTTTTCGTTAAAATATGCATTGCTTCGGTACCAACCTCAAGAGAAGTTATTTTATTTAGAATAAGGGAAAGGCAGGAATATACCTGTTGGTAAAATTCTTGTACAGTTTGTCAACCTTGAACTAAAGACGTCATTTGATATTCTAGCGTTGTGACATCTCTTTTATCTGCATAGTGGGATGTTAAGCATCTAATTATGCAGTTCCAGTTTAAAGGCGTATTATAGGACTCTAAAATACTATCAGCATGTCCTATTATCTTGTTCCTTCCTACATTCAAAATGCCAAAGTATTTAGCGGTACTCTGAAGTGGCTCATAAATTTGTAAAATACGATCTACACTTTTTTTCCATGATGTAAATTCTCCATCTACACCAGAAACTTCTCTTAAACTCCTTACAATGTCTGGGATTTTATCCAGATCACCTATTTGTCCTCTATGTTGTGTATCAATATTTTGATCTACACCACCATAATAATCTGCATTAGGATTTACAATCGAAGATACAAGCTTTCGACCTTCTCTTTGTAGAGTTGCGTGTGCAATATTTGCAATTAATTGCTCTAATTCCGGTGATATTGTCAAATTTCGATTTTCAGGTTCTACATTGGGATTCGGGTTAAGCATGGCTGGCCGAATTAAATTATTTGGGTTAGCCATTAATTAATCGATTCTAATTTTAATTCAGTGATGTCTTGTGGACTTGATGAAAATTACACTTTATGTTTACGTTAATATCAAAAAATGAAACACAAAAATCTTCACTTTAAACACAAATAAAATAGATTTTTTTCTAAAAGGTTGCAAAATCTTTTGCACAGAACTTGGAATCACTATTTTTCCTAAGTAATTTTAGCAAAATTCCTCTTACAAATTTAATGAATTACAAATTTTCTTCTTTTTTTTCAAAATAGGAAAAAAAAAAACAATTTTATCACATCTAATCTAAAATTACGCATTTTTCTTAAATTAAGATAAAATTTTTCTTCAAATGAAATGTTGCAAAAACAAAAAAAAATTTTCACAAAAATTTAAAATTACGATTTTTTCATTAAGTTGCACAAATTTTTCGCAAAAATTTTAAAATTCTTTTTTATTTCTTTTTACAAAATTTCACTTGTTTAATTTATTTAATAAAACACTCTTACAATAGTTGAATCATTGTTGTCTCCGCACCGAAAAACTTGGGAAGTTTCCTTTTCGTCCGTTGTGGCGGTTACTTGGGTTCCTTTGTTAACGTTAATGCTGCGGCTCCTGGGTGTTGATAAACGACGAAGGACTTGGTGACACGTTCGTTGGGCGCCAGTTATTACTTTTTATGTGTTATGTTGGTTCGGTAGGAAATTTATATGATCGTCACATGAGGAGTTAATTCGGTAGGAATTTGTAACATCTGTTTCGTTAACTCGCGCTAAAACAGCATCTTATATTTTTACATATTTTGAATTCGTTGGATCGGGTCTTTAGTTTTGTTATACCCATTTCTGAAAAAGAAGTTTCAGAAATAGGCCGAAAATGGTTCTTTCTTAGGTACAAGAAAAAAATATGCTTTAAAAACACCAAAACATCGTTCTGGTGACTACTAAAGTGTTTTTGAAAAACTCCACTGCAAATCATGGTCTTTCACTTTAGTAAACTCTTGCGAACTCTAATTACGAACTGCATTTGGCTACCAATCACACGCCAATCGCTATTGATATTCTGAAAAGACTTTGGCAATGGATATGCCATAAGGTAGGAAACACACATTCGGGTAGATGCAGGGAAAGACCCGGTACATCGTGGCGCCGAATGAAAGAAAGTGAAGTGAAAATCGAAACATCCATACAACAAAAGCGTTATATCAGTGGCCTCAATAAATTGTTAGGACTTGCCTTTTTTCTCTCTAATCTATCAGTGTTTACATTTTTGCTTTATTAGAAAAGAGTTTTTTTCTATTTTTCAATTGGCTATTTCCTTTTTTATCCCATTTATTAACTTGAGCTTACTTAAAATATTATTGAGGGTCTCTCGCGATGAATTTAGTTGGTGGTGTTTATGAATTAAACACCAAAAAAAAGTGAGTCAACAGCACTTGAACTGCGACTCTTTTCAGTAGTAAATTAAAACACGGAATTGGCTTGAATACTTTATTATTGAATGATTAATTTTTAATGGCTCACTTTTATACTAATTAAACACTTACTAAAGCAACATTGCAACAAAAACCCAAATTATCCGGTACAGTGAACCCCCAAGTACAAATGCAAAAACAAGCAAAAATAAAACCTTTTGGTTTACTGAACTTTAAAACATAAACAAAAATGCATTCAAAATTGCATTGCAGGTATCATATTTATTGCTATGCTTGTCTGTTGGGTGGAATAAAGGCACTTTTGCGGAAGTGCCCTTTATCCGCAAATTACCTCTATATATGCGAGAGACCCTCCTCTACCTCCCACCAAATATCACATCGATATACGCAGTACTAGCGATACAGTAGAGCAAAATGTATCACTTACGGACTAGCCAACCATTGAAATACTTTTTTTTGTTTCTTTACTACTTTAAAATTTACAGTTCATTGAAACGAAATATAAATAATATTTCAATGTTCGGCAAGTACGTAAGCGATACGTTTTGTTCTACTGTAACGTTATTACTGCGTATATCAATGTGATATTTTGGTGGGAGGTAGAGGAGGATCTCTAGTATATATAGAGGTAATTTGCGGATAAAGCGCACTCCCACAAAAGTGCCTTGATCGATTTGAAAAATAATGTGCCATACTTACTCGTAATCTGGACATCGTTGCGTCAACTTCGTTGTGTTTGTTTCAAACGGAAACACGGTACACGCGATGCCAGCACTTTTTATTTTCTCCTTTTAGAAAATATATTATTTATGTGGTTAATTTTGTATTCTATTGTATTGATATAACTTCACTGATAAGAAAAATATATTGTCGTATGATCATATATGCTCATTAGTTATATTTCTATTAATCTGGCATTCATATTTTTTATGTTAAATTATTATATCTGACATAATTTTTGTTTCCAGCAGTCGTATTTTGGGTTTTGAATTGAAAAGAGTAATTAAATAAAGCCTTTGTTTTGTGCAGAATTTAAGTAAATAAATTCGGTATTGTTTTATTAAGAACAAAATACGACAATTAATTCAGAAGTGGGATAAGTAATCCAAAAACGCCAAGTTATACTTATAAGAAAATCGGTTTGATTTGTGTGGAAATCGTATACACTTAGGACGTTCTAGAAAAATCAAAATGGCGACGTTGTGAAATTGAAAAAAAGCCATATCGAACTTTGTGTCGTATGTGAAATGAACATTGTGTTTTGACAATTCTTGGTAATGCTACTATTGTGTTTAACGTTCGCAAGTCTACGTGCTTTCGCAAAGAGTAGAAAGACTTGGGATGGGGAGCTGATTCAGGTTAGGTTAGGTTAAAGGGTTGCTTGCATACAGCAAGATGCACTCGGAGGCAGTTTGCCCATTGTAATACCCCACATATTATAAAAATATTCCCCTCCTTCTCCTTTAATTGTCTTATTGAATGGGAGCGAACCGCCCAGAAGGCTTTGTGAAGTTGAGGATGCTGGTGAATTCCAACTCAGCTAGTTCATCAAGACCAACAAAGAACGCAGAACCAAAATATTTGGTTCGTCTCCTCACTAACACCAGGCATTCGCAGAGCAGATGTTTAACCGTCTCATCCTCTTCTTCATTTCCGCAACTCCTGCCGAAAACTCTGAAAGGAGCACCATATTTGGCGACCAATAACACAGTACCCCGGCAGTAGTCCTACAATAGCCCTAAGCTCTCTTCTTCTGAATCTCAAGAGAGTTTGCGTCCTTCCCAGATTCAGTTTAGGCCACATGATTCGAGACATTCTGCATACGGCGCTAAGGTTCCACCTTCTGTTCGTTTTTTTCTTGATTATGCCCTCTATCCGATAGTGTAGTTCCGCCAATGGTATCTTAAGGTCTACCACTTGTTGATTCTCCGGTTGTTCTAATCCTATTCTAGCACATTCGTCAGCTTTCTCATTTCCGGAAATACCCTTATGACTGGGCACTCAGCAGAGCTTTATAGCATGCTGTCGGATTGAACGTAGTGATTCCCTGCAGTGTTCTACACACCTAGATTTCACAATTTTGGCATTCAGGACTTTGATCGTGTCCACACATATGGTAATAATGGAGGGAGTTAGCTCCCTGTTCTGTATCACCTATGCGGCTTGGTCTATGGCATGGATTTCAGCTTGAAAAACGCCGCAATAGTTGGGTAGTGTAAAAGACATCTTCATTCCTAATGCTGCCAACTCTGGACCTGCAAAAAGCAGTACATTTCAGTAAAAGAACAAAAAAAAATTCACGAATGGAATAAAAACGACTTTTGCACGGCAAAGCAGTACATTTATCTGTGAAATATCTATATCTATAATAATATCTATAAAAATGTTCTCAATTCGAAGCATCTTCGAAATATATTTGATACACATTTGCTGCAATTAAAACTGTAATTTTGCTTTAATCACGTGATAGGTCCAAATGACTTCATATTGTGCCATTGCAAGATCAAGTGAAGATAATGAAAAAATATCCGTTCACTGGACGACTAATGGAAGCAGATTTCAATGCACTTTGGTGTTTACTAAAAAGCAAATGATTTTCAATAGCTGTTTTCTCAGAATTTGCAATGTTAAATTCGGAATTACACGTATTACACATAAAAACATTAGTACGCCGCGCTTTCATTTTCTTAATTTTTAATAAAATATCAACCAATACCGAACCCAAAAATAGCAATAAGCAGCAAAAAGAGCGTCACTGAACGACTGACAGAATAATGATATTGGTAGCATTCAGAAAACTCTGCATCAAAGTTTCTAACATTTCATCTGACACAAGTGTTTTTCTGAGTGCGGTTGCATTTCGTCCGCTTACATCTACGTTCTTTCCGCTTTGTTTGAACGCAAACAGGAGTACAAATGGAAATACAATATCTCTAGAAGTACAGACAACTGCAAAGGAGTATTGTACTCCTAAAATAAGTACAGTTGGCAGCATTATTCATACCCATATTATCCGAGTACACACCCGCTACTGCGTTGAACTATATTTTGGATCCTTCTGTGAAAATGGTAAGCCACTTTCCTTCCAAAACGGTGCCTAAGTTCCAATCTTCTCTTGTTGGAAAGTTGATTTTGTAGGCAATGTCAAAGTCAAGTATTGGTACTCGGTAATCACTTGCCGTAAGGCATAAAAACTGATTCTGAACTGATTCAAATAATAATAAAAAATTACCTTTTGGTTTTAACTTTCTTTATTCTTTTTAACCAGAAGGCCCGCTGTCTACGCGTGGCTGCGGCCTTATACTTGTTTAATAGTTCTCTGCCGTTTCTTGGCTGGTCATAATTTTTTCATATTATAATTTCCCTTTCCAATTTCCAATTTAGAAATTGTGGGCAGAACAAGGAAACGTACTTAAGCCGCTTATTCATCCCGATCGTACTATATGTAAATCTGCATTCATATTACTGCCCTTTCCAATTTCCAATTTAGAAATTGTGGGCAGAACAAGGAAACGTACTTAAGCCGCTTATTCATCCCGATCGTACTATATGTAAATCTGCATTCATATTACTGCCCCTTCCATACAACGGTACGGATTAAGTATCAACCTATAGTAAAAGGGCAAGCAGTATGAATGACAATTGCCGACGTTGCAGTTTATTGCAGTCAGTTGGGAAATTCCATGTAATTGTTTTTGTACTGGCTTTTGAGTTGGTCGAAGTTGATACAGAAACAATGCTGGATATTCAGCACTTGACAATTTAAGTTTTTATACTTAAATTGGGTTAACCGCATTGAGTTGACTTACATATGTTGCTGACTATGCAATTGAATGCATGTAGTACGTAGCAACAGTCATTAAAACATATTTTATTGTGTGGCCGCTAATATCACATTTCAATGGAAATAAGGCGGCGCTAATATCACATTCCGAGCACTCGGAAATGTGTGTGCGAAGGAGAATATGTTGGAACACTACAGTGATCATTTGCCTGTGAGGTATTTGAAACGAGTTGCAAAAGCGCAGCATCGACTTTTGCCGCCATAAGCAAAGTATAGCATCTTATATTTAAAGAAAATAATTTGTATTCATTTGAATAGAAACACAAAATCATAGAATTTACGGAAAAAAAATATACAGTTGCTCACAAAATTGAGCATACAGGCTTCATTAAAACACATTGTTGTTTGTTTTGGCAAAAAAATTTAATTTTATTAAAAAAAAAACGCAGTTCGAAACGTAGACATTTCATTCACAATAATAAGTAACAAAACAAAAATTAGTTCACAAATAAACTTTTTTCTTATAGCAAAATAAAAAATATACTTAATTTTAAGGCACAAAATTGAGCGTACATACATGTTATTGCGCAGCATTGAATGCTTTTGCTATTGATTTTAGTGTCACTACTTTTTTATAAAACAAATAATACCAAGAAAAGTACTACACTACTTGAAAGCAATAAAAATGGATGCACCAGCTCAAATCATTCATTGCATACGAAGCAAATTAGCAAATTATATGAGGTATTCGATGCTGCGCAATAGCATTCAATGATGCGTAATAGCATTCAATGCTACGCAATAACATTCGTTGCATAGCCATAGCATTCGTTGCATAGCCATATAATTCGTTGCATAGAAATAGAAACGAATGATTGAGCTTCGAGTGAATAGTGCTCGTCTTTCGTGTATGTTCAAAGAAAGCAAAGACAAGCAATGGCAATAAAATTAAAAGGCATTGCACTGCAGCAACAAAATTAAGTCCATTTCATTTCAAACTAACTAATTATGCAAAATTAAATACATTTAATTTCAAACTAACTAATTAAACAAAATAAAATTAATTTTCAAAGTTTTTATAGCCCGAGTCTATTTTTCTTCTCAGTTACTAAATTGCCTGCTTATGAAAAAGCTGCACTGCTAGCAGGTATTGATAAATGTGAATAATTTTTTTTAGATGTCTGTGCCAACACTGGTCCGTATACTCATATTCATACCCATATGATTGTTGTTATTTTCGGATTCTATGCATGCAATTTGTGGTTTCATTGATTGCAATCACTTCGATTTTCTTTACCGATCAAATCAGTTGGCATAAAGCAAGTATGCTCATGCTTGAATGGAGTGAACTTGTTCGATCAGCCGACTGACGCATACACAATATGAGCACTTTTTGCCTACTGCTGATTTTATTCAGGGATTGGTTTGAGTTGTTGCGATCGATTGTGAGTGGAAACTTTTGAGTATGCTCAAATCAACAAAAATGTGATTTTTGCAGTTCTCTGGGTTGAACGATATTGATATGAAACGTATACCATCTGTCCGTCATTGTCCAGCTTGTAATGATCTTATAGAAGCTATTATAAATTATTTGTCATTTAATAACACCACAGTTTCAAAAAAAAACTTACCTGGACGATACTGATAGCCGTTTTACAAAAAGTAAAGATACCAAAGCTCTAATTATCTATAACTGTCGAAAAGATGGTCATATGAAGAGCTGAGATGCAAAGTCCATATTTTGCGTTTAGAGAAAAACGCAAAAATGTATTCTACTGAATTTAACTATAGTTAAAACTGATTGATTGATCCATTGAAATAGTTGTCAAAAGCTATTAAAATCCTGATTTTTCATTACATAACAGTAATAATAATAATAATTGGACTTGGACTAATTAATTTTCGATGAAAGTCGTTCGAGTAAAAATTTATCACATGAAAAGCATTCATCAATAGTGGAAACGTTATGATTTTAATTCGAAAAGCACCATCAGGAGGCTCAGTGGTTTTGGTAATGGTCAAAATAATTGTTATGAAATGATCCATGGGAATCTTCAATTTGACGAAGTAGATATAAATTATGTTCTCTATTTAGTTGCTGATGACATAATGTAGTACGATATATGTATGTATTGCTGGATACGGATGTTTTAAGTGATGGCGATAAACAACTAATAATAAGAGGACGAGTTTATTGGTTAAAGCAGAAGCAAGTAAACAATATAGCGTCAGCAGAAAATGTTGACTTGGATAACATACTGAAGTTGCATGCTGGCTGTTTTGCTGAAGATACAAACAGTTAATATAAACACGTCTGAGCCACTAAGCATGAAACCATATAGACTTTTATTTGCCCATAGGAAAGTGGCAAGAGAAATTATACAAGATTTGTTGCAAGGTGATATTATACGTCAGTCTGCGTCCCTATAAGCGTCTCCTATTGCATTGTCAGAGAAATCTGAACATAGAAACTGTGATAGAACTTTTCCTATGCCTTGAATCGAAGAATTATTTGCTCTATTGTCCGGATGTCAACTCTTTAATGTACTTGATTTTAAAATGGGTTATCACCAAATTCCAAGAAATAAACAGCTTTTATAACTACAGAGGGTCACTATGAGTAAAATATAATGCCGTTTGGCTTGGTAAATGCTCCAGCCGTTCTCCAACGAACTATGAATGAGATTATTCGCGAAGCAAAACCAGATATCGTAATTGCATACTTAGATTATGTTATAATTCCTAGTAAGGCAGAAGGCGAAGATATAAAAAAAATTAGAAAGATGCCTTGACATATCAACTAAACACGGAATTTAAGACTAGACAAATGTACGTTTTTAGCTACTGATAAAGATTTCCTTGGCCATATAGTCAATCAAAACGGTATGAGAACTGGAAAAGAAAAAGTAAAATCAATTTGACCATATCCTGTTCCATACAGGCTTTTGACCACGGTTGTGACCGGCCATTGCCTTATTGGGCATCACACTTTCTGGTTGGGTATCGTATTCACTCACTGGTGTAGAAATTGTCATGAACCCGAGGAAGAGGAAACCATGGAACATCTTTTGTGCTATTGCCTTGCTTTGACAAGTAATATACTAAAATACTTCGGGCAGCCATTCTTTATATCTCTGACCTGTTCCAACAACACCCACTGAGATAACATGATTTCTGGGCTTAAGAGACTTCTTTAGAAAATTTTTCAAAATTACTGAATTGTTCCCAAACCACTAGCCAATTTAACAAAGAAAGATTCTAAATTCGAATGAAAAGGTGAATTGAAAGAACCAATTCTATCTTTATTTGATTTCGAAGCTATGATCATGAAGTCTATACTGAACAGTGCAGGTCTTGCTGCAATGCTTTTGCAGTCCCAAAGGCAAGGTGGAACATGGAATGTTGTCACGTATTTTAGTAGAAGATGTACTGATGCAGAACAACAATATCATAGTTTTGATTTGGAAACCTTGGCTGTTGTCGAAGTTTTGCAAAGATTTCGGGTGTACCTACTTGAAAAATTATTGTGCAGCTATTTCAATGTTGAAATCTAAGGCTCCAATCAATTCTCGAATAGTAAGATGGTGGACGAAATTTATGGAATACAATTTTATAAACATACCTAGGCCTGGTTCGCGTGTCTGATGAAACAAAAAGTAATATATTTTTTTATTTTGTTTGTTCGAACAGAAAATAGTTTTTATATGCTATGTTATTGAGCTTATCAGTTCAATAACTTTTTTATGTCAAAAACCAAAAAAATTACAACTTACAAAGATAAATAAAAAGATAAAATGGGCTAAAGCTAGTTATACTAGTTTCTTACCAGAAAAAGAAACTAGTATAGCAGAAAAAGAAATTGAACTGATTAGCTCAATAAAATAGCATATAAAAAATGAATATAATTACAACAAGCGCCGACGATTGGTTGCTTACGATGCAACTTCAAGACTCCAAATTAAAGGAAATAATTTACGTATTCCAAAGTAATAAAAAGAGCGAGCAAGAAAAGCAACTTAAATCAGAATATACCCTTAATGATGCCTGTTTATATCGAAAAGTAGGTGAAAAGCACCTATTTATATTATCGAAAAATGTGTGATGAGGTATTGCTGAACAACATCGTGATCACGAACTATGCAACGAATTACTAAGAATTTTTGGTTTCCATGTAAGAGAAACTTTGTAAAGGGATACATTGCAGTGATAGCTATTTTATTAAAGGAAATGCAGGCAAACCAGAAAGCACAATGTTCGTAATCTAGATCGATCCAGCAGCTTCACATCGATCAGTTAGGACCTTTCGTATAAAGCTCAAAGTATTAAAGACAGAATATGGCTACAAGTGATGCCTTTTCGAAATACTTTATCGTCAAATCAGTACGTAACATGAAGACTCTACCAGTCATTCAGTGCTTAGAGGCACTGCCTATACCTCTAAGCAATTTGAAAGTTGCAGTACGAACACTCTGAACAAATGGCTAGATTGAAAGGGTCATCGAACTTATTTATATTGAATTGCCTGCGAACTTTAACAAAAGGTATTAATAAATAGGATGGGTTCCTGAGAAACATTCAGTAGACCACGAATTCACAAACGAACCGAACTGCTAATTTTAGACCAAATGAGCTAATTTTTGATTTTAAATTGAAAGATGTCATCCAAAACAAATTACTGGCAGCCATCATAGACTCCTGCCATTAATTTAAATTTTGTGGATAAGCGAGAGCAAGCTCTTGAAAACATGCAAGCCTAGAAAGGAAAAAACTATTCGATAGGAACCATAAACATCCCAAGACTTATAATACTGATGATTTGGTTGTTGTCTTAAATGAGCTTCCATCTACAGGTGATTCTTGGAAGTTAGATTCACGATACTGAGGTCCTTATCAGGTTGCGAAAATTCTTGATAAAGATCGATACTTGTTGAAGGACGAGAAAGGGATGAAGGTTAGTCAGAGAACATTTACATCGATCTACACCACTCACATAATGAAGCTTTGGAGTGCCTTAACTCCAGACATTGAGAGTGAGTTTGATGGAGATAGTGATGATGAAAATCTTAGTGATGTCTCTGTACATGCCATCGAGGACGATGTCGAGTCAGGAACGGCTAAGTTGTCGTATGTATATGCCTACTGTAATTTTTATTTCTATTAATCTGACGTCCATAAAACGTTAATAACATCTACCAGCAACAGCTTGGTATTCTTGAAGTTTTATAAGTACTTGTATTGGCCAATTTTTATGTGTTTTAGGTAAAACGAGAGTTGACCTATTTTGTCAAGTGAATATTTCAGTGCTAAAATTTGTTTTGAATATATTGCTTTTCCCCACGGTTTGGCAGCTATAGGCCGAAAACCGCAAATAAAATAACAAAACTCTTCCATAAATATGTATATCCAACAATTTTTTTTTTTTTTTTTGAGTTCTGTTTACAACAAATTTATAAATAATGAGGGTTACACAACTTTGTTGAAAAGTGCAATGCAAAATTTCGTGCTGCTTAAGAGTTATGAACGTGAAAATGTGGGTAAATTGACCCCATGGATGTAGCTCAAATATTTGGGGAAAATATTCAATTTTTATGGATATGGAAAAAATAAGCATAAAGCTAATCGAAAACAAATGGGACATAAAACCAACTTCTATAAAACATCGCAATAACTATGCCCTATATGACAATTCTGATTGCAAAAATTTATTTTTGACTATCACGTAACGAATTTTTAATTTATTTTATTTTGTCCTCTATTTTTAGGTCCGAAATTATATAAACAACCAGCAGCCAAATCAAATCGAGGAATTATTTTAAACGCAGTTGAATATTGTGTTTTTCCTGGCGCAGTAAATCGTGATGCCAAACAAAAAGTTCTTGAAAAAATAGCACGGTCTGAGGCCAAACATTTTCTTGTGCTGTTTCGCGATGCTGGCTGCCAGTTTCGTGCATTATATAGCTATGCTCCAGAATCTGATCAAGTCGTTAAGTTGTATGGCACAGGACCTAGTCAAGTAGACGAAGTTATGTTTGATAAGTTTTTTAAGTAAGTCTCACTGGAGAAAACAAAACATTTTAAATGCAATTTATTTCGTTCTTCAAATAAACGTTTTTGTATTTCAGATATAACTCAGGTGGTAAATGCTTCTCACAAGTGCATACAAAACACTTAACTGTTACAATAGACGCATTCACAATACACAACTCTCTTTGGCAAGGCAAAAAAGTGCACCTACCCAGCAAGAAGGACATGACTCTTGTTATTTGAATTTCATTCAAATAGCATAAAATGTCGATATTTTTAATTAAAACTATTTATGTATTAATACAGGCAATACAAATCCCAAGATAAAAAGTTACATTAAATAAATAGTAAAAATTTCTTGCATAAAAATTATCAAAGCGGACACACGCATTAAATATGTATGTATACTATTTATTATATTTCAGCTTCATCTAGCACTAGTTTACAGCCAAAATGTTTCAGCTCTATTCTATCAATAATCAATTTCTGACAGATTATATATATCAGGGATGCACAAACTATGGTCCGCGGGCCAAATTGGCCCGAGCAGCCTTTAAAAGTGGCCCGCCAGTGTAGATAATAAAACTGTCTTCGCTTCAGAAACTTTTATTATTTACCTTTCAAGTTTTTACTCTTTCTCTTTTCACCCTTTCACGGCACGGAAGCAAGACGAAGAGCAAACGCCTTCTTACTGTGTAATTGTAAATTAGCAATGGTGAAAGAATATAATTTTACGTTTACGTTACTTTGGCCCCCGGGATGATACTTTTTAATTTTTATGGCCCCTCATCTAAAATAGTTTGTGCAAGCCTGATATATATCATGTAGATCTATATACATTAGGGTGTTTAATTTGAAAATTTTGTAAATTTGTTTGCCTATATTTTAGCATAGAGCTTAAAAATAATTCTCACAAAACTTCACCTTCCTAGAGCAAACCTGTAAACGGAGCAAACAGAGTTTGTTTCCGACTACAGTGATATTTAATGAAAAAACGGACCTACTAAAACCAAGTTAGAAAAATCTGCCTTAAGTGCCACACCCTGTTGTGAAACTACGCATTTTCGTGTGGCGGAAAATGCGACAGTGTACATAAAGAGTTGAAGGGGGTTGTTCTTTTTTAAGTATATCTAAGCATTGGATCCCAAAATTTCAGTTTCCTAGATCAAACCTGTAAACAGCGCAAGCAGAGTTTGTTTCCTAAAACATAGTCCTATGAGAGTGAAAAAAATAAACAAAAATATTATTTTCATAGAAAGCAAACTGCTTGCGCGGTTTGATCTATGATGCTGAAATTTTGGGAGGATTTTCTTTAGGTCCAATGCTAAAACATAGGCCTACATATGGGCACGCAAAAAAAAAATCCCCTATATCTTGACACCTGAGGCAGTTTTTTTTACGTATTCGTTTTTTTGTCAAATTTTAATGAAATCGGAGACAAACTCTGTTCACGCCGTTTACAGGATTAAGCTAGGAAGTTGAAATTTAGTGAGAATAATTTTTAGACTCAATAAAATAGATCTACAAAATTTTCAAAATAAACACCACAATGTACATGCATTCATATGCGTACACAAAAATAAATTTTTATTAAAGCTATCCCTCCCCATACCGTTAGTCATACTCTCTGTTAATAAATTGTCTAATACTTTTAATCCTTTGGTTGGTTACAGCGGTTTTTTTTAGCTTTAAAAATTATGAGAAAATTAACAAATTAGTTTCCAAATTAAATTAAAAAAAGATAAAAACGTTGCCTGTTATTTCCAAAATCAGCATGTGATAAAACTGGTTATCTATAGTAATGCGACAATCCAGAATATTTTTTTTTTTTTTTGCTTTCTTAAATCATTTTTGAAATCGTTTTTTTAAAATTTGGAATAAGTACGTTTTGGTTGTAAAGTCAATAGTTGAAGTTGTTTTTCTTATTAGTTTTTCAGTTTTCGAGTATTTTAATGAACTTTGAAATTTGAAAGAAAATAGAAACAGAATCTTTATGTATTGCAAAAAAACGTTAATAGACGATTCTTGTTACGAGCAAAGACAAAAAAGTTCAAATATTTTTCGATTTTCCATAATACTTTTGAAATTTCTCATGACAATTAGATTTTTTCCCTGCACTTTTTTACAGCGACAAAGCCCGCAATTGACATCTGCTTGTTTTAATATGCATGCTAAACTTTTTTAAATTAATTTTATTGTAAATGTGATAAATTTTGGGTATATTTTTATATAAAATTAAATTTCTGTGCAAAATTATTTGCCATTCGTGAAAGCAATGTGCCTTCATATGTAACAAAAAAAATCGAAAAAATCAAAATTTTTATCGTGCTCTGACGTTTTGGTCTGCGGTTTTGTCCTATGTAAATAGCATTTTTGTTTATTGCAAAAAAAAATTATAGCTATAATAATTAAAAAATTTGAAAAACCAACCCTTTTTCCTACCGTTTTCCATTTTCAACAACTTTTCAAAACAGTTTGAAAAAATACACGATATTATTCGAAACTATTTACTCGAAACTGCAAACGTTAAAAAAAAGGTTATTTGATTATGTTACTTGAATAGTTTTGATTTTGCTTTGTCAGAGAAATGCATTGCATGAAATTTTTTGATATTCTCTTTTAAAGCATCCCACAGCTCTTACGCGATGAAACTTAGGCCATTATATGTAATGGTCTACAAGTTTCAACAAAATGCTAACGTCTTTAACCGTTAGTTACATGGCTGAAGTACAATTAGGGCAGCATTGAATTTTTATCTCTTAAGATCAACTTGATTAATAAATTCACAAATTTTTTTTTTAAATTAATTTTGATTAATTGCAACGCCGATATTGCGCTGTTTTGGACAATATAACGCTCGACAGCGAAACATGAGGCAGATAGCAACCTATCGCTTTCTCTTCCCTATGGACTTTATATTGACAAACTTTGCTGTTCTGCAGTTTCTGCTGCCCCAATTATGTTTGATATTCTTTTAGTTTTGCGTTAAGCAAAAGTTGCGCGTACTTCAAAATTGTATATTCAAAACAGACCATTCATAATACATAAAGATGCTGTAAAAAATCGTTCTCGAATATACGAAAACTAAAAATTTCCTAAATTTATAAGCATAAAAGAACTTAAATTATACAATCACAGAGGTCCTGAAATTAATTAAGCTATTCCAATATTTGTCTCGAAAAAAGACTAAAGTTGCGCTTGTAATCTATTTTTCCCGGTTTTGTGGGCTAGGTTTTCAAAATCAAAAATACATTTTTCGAAATGTATTAAATTGCTTACATTTCGTTCAAGTCCTCTCACTTTAACTTACTCTCCGAAGTTCCTCTTATTCTCCATGTTGTAAGAGTAATGTGCGACTTTTTATAAAATAAAAAAGGTACACGTTTATTACGGGTGGAATTAACCATTTTTATGTGTTAAACAAAATTCAGAGGGGTGATGGGAAATCGTCAACGATTATCCGCTTTCAAAATAATATGTGTCGAAAAATGTTTCTAGTAAACACAATTGCATCGGATGACGAAAAATTCAGCTGCTATTTTATTATTATTAACATTTCAAACGTGAATAAAAAAAATTGACACAAGCTTATTCGAAATTCAACACTGCTCATCTCCTGCCGACGACGAAATTAAAACTCGGCAGGTTTCCAGTCGCCTAGGATCTTCCTTTGACCTTTACATGCGGTGTTCTTCACTTTACTTAACTTCATTTATTCTTCGTTTAAAAATCATGCTTCGTTACACTAAAGGGCTATAGCTTTTGAATAGAATGTTTCGAAACCGAAAGCCTTACAGTCAAACTCATTCGTCAGTTAATTTTTACTGCGATTCCTTTGAGGGTTAGCTGCGGTTAACCAATTGGCGTATATTAAACATGGATATCATCGATACCAGGATTTGCTTTTGTATGCAAACAAAATTCAAATTCGCGTTTGAAAAATAAACATTAGAGGTGAACTGTTAACCGTTTGCAATCGCGTTCTCATAAAGAGTTCTATTGATCACTCAGTTTGTCAACTAATAATCGCATGTACATATACTATATGCACCCTTTCATAAGAATCTAAAACTGAATCGCAATCGAGACTTTGACGTTAATAATGCGAATAGTGAAATGTATCCATAAATTCTGGGAGATTTTCTCAAAAATTTGAAAAAATAAATCCTGAAGACACGAATAGTGAGGCTGGACTGTTTTTAGTTCTTTATTTCTTATATCCATATTACATCACAAACATGTTTTGCAATCATTTTTAACTTGTACGAAATAAATTTATTAACAAATTTACTTCTACTACAAAGTATAATATTAAACCTACATAAACGATATTTCTATTCCCCTTATCATAGATTTGTCAAGGAGGAATTATTAACAGATTGTATTTTTAAAAAAAAAGTTGAAGGATCAAATTCTATTATTGCAGGAACAAGTTTATTAATAAGAATACATAAGTAAAAAACTGCCAATGTCTTGTAATAACCGAAAAACCATGCGTGAAAACATAAAATTATTATTTGGGAATGATTAATGCAATTTTTTTATTAACTATTATTGAAATAAATTTTCAATCTCTTAAATTATTTCTTTACTATATTATTTATAACTTTACATTATTATTATTACTACTATTATTAACACTATTATTATTATTATTCAAAAAAAACTTGTTAATAATTTTTTTATATTTTTATAATATGGATTATCGTAAATACGTATAATACACATCTAACATGGATTATGATAAATATAATATGGATTATTATAAATAAAAATATAACTTAAAATTTGTTCAATGTTCTCGTTTTTGAAATATGAAAGAAAGATGTCACCTTGTGTGTTAGATCGTGCAACAACTAGGCTGTATTGTGTCATAGATCAGCATGATTTCATTTGCCATCATGTTTTTTAAGCCTACGTCCATGCCCCCGTCACCTCAATTTATTCCAATTTGGTAAGAATCCAGATCTCTCTTCATCATGTAAAATACGTTTTCTACGTATCGTGCAATCAACATCCAGTTTTCTTCGCATATTAGCATGGTCGGTATGTATCGTTCAGCTAATTACCAGTACCGCAGCTTGTGAAACAGTGCGGTACGACGAGGTTACCCGCAGTGCTGCTGTTTTTTGCACCGAGCTAAGAACTTTCAGGTGATGTTGTTTTTCTACCACGTCTGTCCATATCTCGCATCCGTACACTAATACTGCTTGAGTGGAAGCCATTAAGAGCTTACGTTTACTCACAGTTGGTCCGCCTTTGTTTGCCATTAATCGCGACAGGGGTGCCGTTGCTTTAGCTGCTTTACTAACCGCATGCTGTATCTGCACCCAATAAGTCAGTTTGGAGTTTAACCTTACACCCAGATACATAACCGCTTTCTTGGTGGTGAAAGTTTCGGAGATCGGTATCGATCTGTATTTCTGTTGCTATGTGCCTTCTTGTAAAGATAAGCAATTCCGTTTTTTCAGTGGCTAGCTTGAGACCGTGGCTATCCACCCATGTATACGTTCGTATCATGACCTGTTTTAATTTCCGTTGGTCGTCATCGGTATTTCTAGCTGTTATAACTGTTGCAAAGTCATCTGCGTAACCGACCAAATGGGTGTCGTATGACATCTCAGCACACAGTACTTTATCGTAGCAAATGATCCATAGATCTGGGCCAAGGATGGAGCCCTGCGGCGCACCAGAGGTTATTTGCTTACAGCAAGCACCACTGTCGTAGACTAGTGTTCTGTTCTTTAGGTAGCTTTCTAGTTTGTAAATTGTTTAGCCATGATTGAAATGTCATTAAAAAAAAATTGAATAGATTGAAAATATAAATTTTGATTTTCGTTTAGAAAAATTTATAGAGTAACTTCGGGTATTGTGATATACAGTCGTGTTCGAAATAATAAGAACAACATAGACAAAAATTGAAATCGTCGTACAAAATTTTAATAATAATATTTTACAATGTCGATTTTTATTGTAATAACTAAACACACATTAAGGTTTTAAAAAATGGAAAAAGTGATGACCAAATCTATCCCCATTTTTTTTTAATGACAATATTGTTGCATTAAGTCCAAAATGAGCTGTTCGAAAAAATAAGAACAAGGATAAAAAATATACAATACTCAATTTTTATGTTCATCAAATACGCTCTCATGACATTATTTTCAATACGAAGTGGCTCCCCCATAATTCTTGACTACTATGGCACACCTGGACTAATTTAAAAAATATCATGCTGCCTAGCAGGCGCGCACATTGGTCTGGAGTAATTTTATACCAATTCTCTTGATTAACTCGCCACAAGCTGCTTTTCTCGCGGGTTTTCGTGCTGCTACGACTCGTTAGATTATGCCTCATAAGTTCTCTATAGAATTTAAGTCGGTACTTTGAGGTGGCCACTTCAGAATCTTGGTGGATTGTGTGTCCATCCAAGATTTGACAAGTGGAGATTAATGTTTTGGGCCATTATCAAGCTGGAAAATCCATCTCAGCGGAAAATTTTTGGTGTAATCGGTAGCCAAATGTTCCCTTAGTATATTCCTATATAAAAAATTTAAATGTAAGGGTCGCCAGGACAACCATTGATGTCGTTAAAAAAAACATCAAAAAAAGTCGTCTGTTAGCAAACGGAGCACTTTTTCAAAGGCCTGAATTTTTGGAGTATGATTATTTAAAGTGATGAATCCAAGTTCAACGTACTTGGGAGCGATGTTAGTCTCTATATGCAACATACTTCACTCAAAGAATAAATCATTTTCTAAAAGTCAGTCCTCTGAAAAAGTGTTCCGTTTGCGAACCGACGACTTTTTTTGATGTTTTTTTAACGACATCAATGGTTGCCCTGGCAACCCTTATATTTAAATTTTTTGTATAGGAATATACTAAGGGAACATTTGGCCACCGATTACACCAAAAATTTTCCGCTGAGATGGATTTTCCAGCTTGATAATGGCCCAAAACTTTAATATCCACTTGTCAATTCTTGGCTGGACACACAATCCACCAAGATTCTCAAGTGGCCACCTCAAAGTTCCGACTTAAATTCTATAGAGAACTTATGAGGCATAATCCAACGAGTCGTAGCAGGACGAAAACCCGCGAGAAAAGCAGCTTGTGGCAAGTTAATCAAGAGAATTGGTATAAAATTACTCCAGACCAATGTGCGCGCCTGCTAGGCAGCATGATATGTTTTAAATTAAGTCCAGGTCTGCCATAGTAGTCAAAAACTATGGGGGAGCCACTTCGTATTGAATATAATGTCATGAGAGCGTATTTGATGAACATAAAAATTGAGTATTGTATATTTTTTATCCTTGTTCTTATTTTTTCGAACAGCTCATTTTGGACTTAATGCAACAATATTGTCATTAAAAAAAAATGGGGATAGATTTGGTCATCACTTTTTCCATTTTTTAAAACCTTAATGTGTGTTTAGTTATTACAATAAAAATCGACATTATAAAATATTATTATAAAAATTTTGTACGACGACTTCAATTTTTGTCTATGTTGTTCTTATTAATTCGAACACGACTGTATGTAGGTATTTTTGTTTCCGTAATAACTTGTAATTTTTTTGTTATAACATAGATATTGCTATGTCTTATGATTCCTTCATGCATTAGTTAGTACATAACGGCTATGGACTCCTATAGCGTAACCCATTCTGGAGCTTCATCAGCTAAAGGGAAAAAACCCAATAACATGTGCTTGACGGAATTGGCGGGTAATGTGATATATAACATTCGGTTAATGTGATATACCTCATCATATTACCCAAAGCAATAAAAGACAGCAGGATTGTTATTATATTATGGATGATTTGTCATTTTAAGAGATGTTTGACTATTTAAGTAATTCAAATTATGTATTTAAATTCAGATTAATTCAAAAATTAAGCAAAAACTAAAAAATTAGTGCCAATTACAGATAGTTTTTGTATAAGTTTGTAAACTGCCCGTCTTTTTGGAAAACATTGATTGTGAGCCCAAACAAAATCACATTGCAAGAATATGGTCTCATTGTACACCTGAAACAACGTTTGTTTTGTCATACAAAACTTAGTGGGTCATATGATATAGTATATCACATTACCGAACTTTCACTATATCACAATACCCGATTTCAGTTTTTAAAACAATAATATTTTTTTATGAAAATGTACGTATACAAATAAAAAACTCACTATTATTAAGGATAAATATAATCAACCACTATCTGTTTTTTACTGCAAAATTCTTTCTTTGGCTTAAAGTTTTGCTACATGAAGAATCAAACCGAACGCTCAAAAAATGTCGATAGCCCCACTATCACGATTTCGTCACATTGAATCCAAACGCAGCGAGTGCTGGCATGGATAATACTGCAGCACGAGTTTTATTTCGTTGGTTACACATTGACATGAAAATTATTTCTTGGAATTTGGTATTCTAGGAAATAAACTGGTATATCACATTACCCGACCATATCACAATACCCGAAGTTGCTCTATTTGTCTTTCTCATCTTCTCTTGTGAAGTAAGAACGAGATGGAAGATCTGCATATCGAGGGGAAATTAAGAGGAGAATATTTTTCAGAAAAATTTTGGGGAATTTGAAAAATAAAATCGTTGGTGTGCAGAACTATTTTTCAGTTATTTAAAAATTTTTTTTTTTTTTTGAATTTATTTAAATTCTATCATCGGAACTGGGATTGTACACCAGTCTATAAAGAAAAACAAAATATATAGAAAAAATCTTTATTTGTAATAAATTCAAGAAAACAAATTTGGTACTGAAAAATAATTTTCAGTGTTAAGTTCAAGATGGTGGAGCATGATATGGATCCTAGAAGTTTGGTAAGTGGGGACTTAGATGAATCAACAGTGAACTCTGAGCCTGTTACAAACACAAAATTTGAAAATTTTGTTATTACGGTAGACGTCAATCGCACTGCGGCCTCTCGGAAAAACTGATGTCATTTGAACATTTATTGAGTGCCCTAAGAAATTGTTTATCTTACGCAGAATACATCTGCGCATTTATGATATAAGTCTCACGTCAAAGAAAAAGCGGAGGATCTTAGAAAAATCGAATTTGTGTATAACAAAGTGGACCTATTGCTTCAAAAAAAAATAGTTTCATGGTGTATTATTTCTTATCTAACAATTCATAATGCTCTTATCATTATTGTATCATAACAAGTTGTCGGAAAGTTTTTTTTCCAAGATATGATTTTCCAAAAAAAAGTTCATCTAAAACTTAAATTGCTTATAACAGCCATAATAATTGTTATTTATAAAAACTTTTCTGGGACTTATTTAGTTATTACCTGTAGTATTAAAATAACACATTGCTTTCAAAACTCCAAGTACTCGGTTCAAACGTGTTCCGTTTCACTTAATTTAAGCCATAGCTGAAGTAATTTGAGAAATTCATTAAAATTTGTGATGCCATCTCTGTACAGAGTTTAATTGACCATATATGCTCTATCCGAGAAAAACCTCTACGAAAACCAAAACTTTCAGCACGTCGCACAATTTTTCGTTCCATAGACAAAAATCAAAAAAGTGGTTGATAGAAAATAAGGAATCGTTTTAAAGGTGAAACATCCACTAGCGACCGCTAGAGGTTTCAAAAGTTGACTGTTTTTGTATGAATTTTATGATTTATCGCATCTTGACAAAGGGGTAAGTGAAAAACAATGACTAAAACTACATGTTTTGAACAAAAAAGCAGAAATTTATCTTTTTGTAAAGGTAATAAATTGAGTGAATTTAGAATTTTTAAATATTTAAAATAAAATAAAATCTAAAAGTTTTGTGTTACTTCAAAATTGTGTTACTTGAAAATTAAATTATAAAACTGCAATTTTGCGAAGACATTTAAAAAAATAGGTGGTAAAAACCGATGGAATTTTTTTTTCATTACCTATCATTAGTCGTGACCTTCTACTAAAAAGAACAAATAAAATCTGCTCCGCTTTCGTCCGTCTTTTTTAAAAAAGTAGTTTTTTCCAAACGACTAATGTGTTCATTTCATGTTTGTTTTCTCATGCTTAACTCTGATTAATTTGAGTTTACTTATATTTTATGATAATAAATATGACTAATGATTTTCAACTTCATTTAAAAAAAAATTTTTTGAAGTAGTATATTGTATATCAGAAATTTTTCAAAAATAATAACTTTATGTAAGTTTTTGACCAATTTTCTCAAATACTTTCATAATGCAAAAAATTTGGATCTATTGCTTTATATATTATATATAATACATTTTATCACAAGTTTTTTCTCCCGATGATTGTTAAAATGTATAATTTTTATGAAATTACTTCTTATCATAAGAACACATTAAAAGAATCGGAAAAAAACCCCATTTACTCAAAAATCATAAAAATTCAACAATAATATCTTCAAATTCAACAAATGTTTCAAGTCTCTCGGTGAGTAAGAGAGGTTATCTTCCAATCCCTTGCACGGTACAATATGTCCCTTTTTCCACACTCAAAGCATCGCCTCTCATCCTCCATTCGATTACGTTTCAATGAAACAGTGAACTTACCATCCACTCTTGCAGTGAAAGCTGACCCTCACGTAAGCGACGCACAGTGATTTGTCTCCATACAAACGATGGACAAAAATACAAATGCATTAATGTAATTGTATGGATTTATTTATATGATCTAAGGCATAAATGTTTTAAAAAAAATTTACCCATCATGCGGTGGGGCTCGGACAACACAAACATAAAGACCAACAACCATTAAGCTACAAAATTAACTATAGTTATTTTTCAATCTAAGCTTGAGTTGACCTTTTGACAAGCTAATATTATATATATCGCAATTATTAATGAGAGTAGTCATGCGATTAAAAGGAGCTGTAGCCAAATAATTAGTTCTACTGACTGTTTGGTAAAATATCTGATATGAGTTACGATTACTGTTAAAATGAATATATTTCAGAAGCTCTGGCGCCGCAAGTGACCCAGTTCAGGGCCGTATCTAGGGGGGGGGGGGTGATAGGGGATAAACCCCCTCCCCCGAAATTTTTTGACGGACACTATATTGAAACGATTTCGCAAAGGATAGGCACTACTTAAAATTATTAACTTTGAGAGGAATACACCATACATAAGCGATTTCCTCAAACGAACAGACACTATATGAAATCGGTTTTGTGAAAAAAAAGTCTGAAAATAAGGTCATCAGATTTTGAAAATGATTTTTGATCAGCTGCAAAAAATAGTTGAGATTCATCGATCTGTATTAGCTTATCTTTATGTTTTAGTGCCGTCAGTATGTGGTATAAGCAGATTTAGCTTGAAAAATTAGAAATTTTATTGTTATGAGCAGGGCAACATAAAATATTTACGAAAGACCGACGAAATATTTATGTGAATATGGACGAAAAGTGGGA
This sequence comes from Meiosimyza platycephala, assembly GCA_963662105.1. Taxonomy (NCBI): domain Eukaryota; kingdom Metazoa; phylum Arthropoda; class Insecta; order Diptera; family Lauxaniidae; genus Meiosimyza; species Meiosimyza platycephala. The sequence continues at coordinate 61,742,102 of OY759211.1, read as the reverse complement.
AAAATATTGATGATAATATTTACGAAAAAAAAATATAAAAATATTTTCTTTAATTTATTTTATTAACGAATACTTAATCACTGCACTTCCACAAGACGTAATAATTACAGTTTTAGACTTCATACAGAAACCTCCAATGAATAATCTGTATGAAGGACTAAAACAAGTACTTATTGAACGACACTCTTTAAGTGAAAACAAGCGTCTCGATAAATTATTTTCTGACACTGAGATTGGTGACCTAAAACCATCTCAGTTCTACAGATCGCTACTTCTCTTAGCAGGTTCTTCGGTGGATCCAGAATTTCTACGAAAATTATTGATCAGAAAATTACCGAAGAACCTAAAAATTGCTTTGACGAGTGCAAATAATAATGAATTGAATGAACTCCTGAAATTAGCAGATAGATTATGGGAAATTATTTCCGAAAACGAAATTTCCGAAATACACAAAAGTCCAAATTTACCAAACTGACTGATGACGGAAGTCTCACAACACTTACACGTCGTCTTTTCATTCACGACAACACAAACAACTTAAAATTTCTCGTTGATAGTGGAACAGAAGTTTCTGTACTCCCATCATCCAAATTCAAAAATCACAAACAAAAGTCCGACATTATTTTGACAGCCGCCAATGACACCTTAATAGCAACTTACGGTAAAAAGTTAATAATACTAAATCTAAAACTAAGACGTGACTTACCATTTACCTTTTTAATTGCGGACATTTCGAAACCAATTTTAGGCGCAGATTTTTTAACAAAATACGGATTACTCATCGACTTAAAACACAAACGTCTCATTGATCCACTGACTAAACTATCCATAAACGCCATTTCAGCGTACACAGAAACACTATTACCAAAATTATTCTCAATCAACAACAAATACACTCAGTTACTCAAAAAATTCCCAGCACTCACAACCAGTGTACGAAAATGTACACTATGGTACAATTCAGTATTGTACTGTGCACACACAAAACTTTTATTTCACCTAATAAAGTTAGCGAGCCGAAGTTCCAACGAGTACATATACTTTTCATAAACAGAGAACGCACACAACCATTCTTCTTTTGTACGTCTCTGAGCACATAACATTAATTTATTCTCATTATGTTCTGTGAAAGGGAACGAAACAAAATCAGTTCGTTAATATGTTAAGCGAGCATTTTTGAGTTCTGAGAAGCTTAAGGCATGTCAAACATAAGTTGCCACCCGATTCGATACTTACCGAATTTTTTGACTTATGCGACAAAAAAATAAACATAAAACGCAGCTTAATTAGAAAACAAGTACATTTCAACTTTTTCAGAAAATAATAAAAAAAAATTTAATGCTTATTTAATAATGACTCTATCTACATATTGAAATTAAAAAAAAAAAACAAATAAAACAAATTTTTCCTTGAAACAATGGGGAAAGTACCAAAATGGCTTTTGAGCATCAGGAGTATCCCCTAAGTATGGTTAGGACCATTTTCGACCAATCCCCGAACTATGGAACTCGTTTTCGACCCATTTTCGGGAAATTTTTTTTTTTTTTCAAACGAAAGATAACTCAAAAAATAATTCTGGACATCACTAAGGGTGGCTCGGGAACCTGGAAAGAAGCGTTTTTGACCCGAAAATGGGCCACCGAACCATGGTACCCGTTTTCGACCCATTTTCGGGAGAAAACCGTATCTTTACAGGGTCCCGAGCCTCCCTTAGTTATGTCCAAAACTATTTTTCGTTTGAAAAAAAAAAATTTCAGAAAGTGGGTCAATGCGCATATACACTTCTCATATTTTTGGAAGTGGCCCAAAACCCAGAGAGCTACTCAATGACGTTCTCTGGTTGGTACAATACAAATTAATTTATTCAATGTTTACTACTATTTTTCTCATAAGATTTGTTATAGTGTAAGTAAGTAAGTTTTGCAAACCGGTGGCATCACTAATTCAATTTGCTGATGAGTAAAATAAACGAAAAATTTGCAAATCGTACCGAGCCAAAACACGACTGACTATTTCAATTTATAATGTACGAGCTACGGTGCAAACACAAATGCAAAACAAATTCAAACAAACGAAGAGCACAAAACCTTTTTTATATTGTAGCTTACCGAGTTCAAATTTCTGTTTTGTACTGATATTGTTTTATGCATTGGATTGCACACTAATGAAAATAAATAAGATTTTGCGCTTCGGCTCGGTACAAAATGAATTGTACGGTTTATTTTCGTACACTGCTCACAACAAAACCAGATTATACTGCACCAATCAAACACAAAACAGTACACCATGTTACAACACAAGGACAATTACCTTACAACAAACCTCGATGACTAGATCTACCAAAAATTAAAATAGCCAAACAAGAATTTGACTTCTTAGTCAAAGCTGGCATATGCAGACCGTCTAACTCCATGACAGCATCTCCATTACACTTAGTTCCTAAACGTGAAGCAAACGACTGGAGACCATGCGGAGATTACAGAAGACTAATATATGTTTTCTCAAATTTTCAAACAAAAATTATCGTCGGTAATCTTCCAAGGTTCTTTTAGACGCAGCATATTTGAATACTTCAATCTCACGTCGGACTAGTTGGATTCACACGTTTTTGGAATGCCTACAATTACTTTGAATTTGACAAGCCTAGTATTCTGATCGACAACATAATTGAATTTACTGAAGAATTGTGGTTTTCTCGTAATTGCCTCAAGTCTGGGGAGGATTGATTCAAATGTTTCCAAAACATCAGTGATAGATTCGCCCTTTGTCTTTGTTTTGCTTTGCAATTGTTAGAGAAATGATCGCGAAAAATTATTTTTAGATCGCGAATTCATTTTTCAGATTCGGTAATTGAATTGTCTTTCGGGCTTTGTCAATACATTTTGCTTATTTTCCATCGAGAGTACCCAGAAAAGACTTAATATCTTTGAAATGACTTGTGAAATAGACAGCTGCATAGATCCAGGCATCTCAGCGAGTTGTAATCGGTTGTGGAGGCAATGGCCTTTGAGGAAATATCGATTTGAGTAGCTGTCTTCGAAAAGGAGCTTGCAATTTCATTAGAAAAAAAAAAGTTCGAAAAAAATTAATCATTGCAATGTCTCGTTTCGTCATCGTCAAAATATTTGTCTGAGAATTGAAACGGGAACTGAAGTATTACCTCAGTACTGAAGTATTATCTCAGCAAAGGGAAGCGACATCAATTGGAATTATTCGTCGTTTTGAAGCTTGAATTGTTCTGACCAAACTCTAAATTTTAATTAAAATCAGTTTACATGTGTCATTTTTCAGTATGGTCTGGTATGCCTAAGATAATACAACTCATCATTACAGCCAAAAGCGGCCACATAAAATATTTAAAATTATTTAAAATGTTTTTAGTAGCTTAAGTTACAAAAGTGTTCACTATAAAGTAAGTACAGTGGAGTTTTGATTATCCGTCTCCCGATTAACCGTCACATTTTGTCAGCCGATTTTTTGTAACGTTTCCTTTTTTCTTGCGTTTTTGGGTTACAGTACATACATATGTACATTCAATATCTTGAATCAGAATCAAAACAAAATTTTGCCATATATTCGATTATCCGTCAGGCTGCTGGATTTTCAAGTTTTCTGTAAACGACTTTTTTCAAAATTTTTGTTGCAAAAAAAAAACAACCTTAAAACCAGAAGCATGTTGTTTATGATCTGCAGTGCATTTGCTTGGCTTGGTGTAGGCTCGCTTATAAAAATCAAGGACAAAATGGATAAGTTTCAATATTTGGGCACATTGACAAACCATATGAAACCATATGCACTCCATTTCATGCCAATTAAGTGGACATTTTTTCAGTATAATGATACTAAACACTCCTCCAAAGTACTAAATAATGTCGATCGATGTTTTGGATTTTCCAGCCCGGAGCCCTGACTTAAATCCAATAGAGAACCTGTAGAACGAGGTCAAGGTTGAAATCGTGAAAAAAAATTATACAAATATGGACGATCTTTGGACTGCCGCACGGAAAGATTAGTATGCCATATCCAAAACAAAATGCGGAGAAGTGTGGAGAGTGTGGGTCGCACGTGTGAAGCTGCCATCAAAAACAGAGGCTACAGCACAAGATCTCAATGATCTAAATGTTTTTGCTTACCAACAAGTCATCAAATGCAATTTTAACACGATATTTGCTCTTTTTTTCCAATTTGTGCCATTTATGTGTCCCGCTCATTTCATCGGTTTTTTTACATTTCGTTTTTTTTTTTTTTTGTGAATGGATTATTAGTGAAGTTCGTATTATTATTAAATATGAAGGATATATCTTTGCAAACAAACAAACACTTGTTGTTTGTTAATATTATTTACGATACTGTAGCATAACAAAGAAAATATCAAAAAATGTGCCATTTATATATCCACAGCTGTATGTTAGAATGTAATTTTTGCATGTTGACAGGGGTAACTACATATGTGGAAAAAATGTTGGGGATGAAAAATTTATGTATGTCGGTGATACAAAGGAATCCCGCTTAGGACACGCTAGAAGCGGTGGAAAGGTAAGAGTAGTCAGCCAAATTCCGAATGAAGTTCAATTTTGTATGGTTAACCCCTTAAGGGGTTGAGATAGGGGGTTAGTATATTCTGAAGAAATCTTGGGAAGAATAAATTAGGGGGGGTTGGGCATATACTTGAATCTTCTAGGAACACCCTGGTAGCATTGGGAACGTTGGGAGTAAATTTCATAAAAACATCCCTTTTGTATGGAAACCTCCCAAAGGGGTAGAGAGAGGAGATAAGTATGTTTGAAAAAAATGTTGGCGATGAAAAATAATTGAGGGTCGGTCATACGACCTACTGCTCTATGGGCTACTCCTAAGCAGCTACGGGCTGATTTGTCTGAAAATCTCCCAAATTTTGTAACTTTGACCTTGATGAAAGCCAAATCTCAAATCCAACCCCCCCCCCCCCAGTTACAAACTGATGCAAATAAAGTATTCCCGCAATGTTTCTACGGGTACTCAAAGACTGCATACGTAATAACTTTAAACGATCCTCATAAGGATGAAGGTTTAAGGAGTCATTCCAATTTAAGCCCTTGAGAGCAAACCGAACAAAATTTGTTTGGACTCGTTCTACTCTATCTATATGTATATTGTAATATGGAGACCATACTTGGCTAGCATACTCTAAGTAAGGACTCACAATTATATTATATAAAGTTACTGTTACCAACGGGCTATTAAATTCTTTTGCCCACCGCTTTATAAATCCAAGTAATGACGAGGACTTCTTACAGATTATATTAATATGTTCATTAAACGTCAACTTAGCATCGACATGTACATCAAGGTCTTTGACTATATCGACACGACAGATTTTCATATCATTAATTGTATAATCAAATTCCACATTAATTTTCTTTCTAGAGAAGATCATAGTTTGGCAATTATCAGGATTTAAATGAAAGCTATTTTTAGAACACCAAACTTCAAATGATTTTAGGTCAGACTGAAGGGCAAAGGTGTTATTATCCACCTTCACAGTCCTGTAAATTTTCATATCATCAGCATATATAAGCAGATGAGAGTTTTTGATTACATGAGTAACATCATTGATAGCCAAAATAAACAGGAGCGGCCCCAGGTGGCTTCCTTGCGGAACACCTGAAAACGCTGTAAAAGGGGATGATAACACGCCTCGAAGTCTTATTCGGTAAGAACGATCAAATAAATAAGATTCAATCAATATGACAAAATATAAAGGAAATCCTAGTTTCTTTAATTTAAACAAAATCAAACTATGTGGTAATTTGTCAAATGCTTTACTAAAGTCTGTGTAGATACAGTCTACTTGCAACCCAAAATCAATTGAACTTAAAGCAAAAGACGTAAAATCAAGAAGGTTAGAAACTGTAGATCTGCCATTAACAAAACCATGCTGACGAGTTGTTATGACTTCATTACAGCACACCTTAACTTGGTCATAAATAATTCGCTTAAAAAGCTTAGGTATTGATGATAACTTGGCTATAGGCTATAGAAATATCATTTTTTAATCCTTTTTTAAAAATAGGACTTATAAAAGATTCCTTCCAAAATTTAGGAAAATAGCCGTCATTAATAGATTTATTAAAAAGAAAACTGAGTGGCTGACTCGGGATAAGATTACAATTAATTAAAACTGTGGCTGGAATGCCATCAGGTCCAGAACCAAAGTCATCATCAAGGGATGCAATATATTTTACTATAAGTTCAGGGGTAAATGATATTGCACCAAATGGAACCTGAGGGTCAGTATTCATATACTCAAAATAGTTGACATCAGGGCTAAACACTTCAGTTGAAAAAGATTTTTTGAGCAAATTAGCAAATAATCCAGCTATAATTTGGGGATCGCTGGTGAGCCCATCAACAGTCTTGAATTCAGATGGGAAACCATCTGACCTTTTTTTTGAGTTAATGAAGTTAATGGGTCCTGAAGAATATTGAGCTTCGTTTTAGTTAAATATTCAGAATAAGCTGAACTGATTTAAGCCTAAATTCCTGAAAAAGGCGCAGATAAGCCTCCAGATCAATGCGGTCCTGACTACAAACGTATTTATTCCATGCCCTATTGCGGCCGTTACGTATTTTCTTCAAATCTTTAGTGTACGAAGAATCATTAACATAACTCAGAGTACATGGCACAGACAGAGATATAGCCGAAAAAATTTCTTCATAAAAAAACTTTACGCAGTCATCTAAAACAGAGGTTCTTAAACTTATGTAGTCCGAGGACCCCTTATCGAGCTAAACTCTTTCTGCGGACCCCATTCCAACCCTAGATATTTGACGTCGTTCTAAGCATACACGGAAAAAACGAAACTCGAAATTATTGTAAATATTAATCAAAATTTAAGAAAAATTAGTAGGTAAATTTAGTAATTTAGAAACGGTTCGAGTGTCTATTAAAAATTACTAAGCGTAATATAAAAATTGCATCAAGCAGGCATTAATTTTTCGGATACAATTTTTTAATTTTTACAAAGTAGATTTTAAAATTTCTGCAATAATTTATTATATTTTAAAAGGACTGTACTATTTATTTTTTAAAAAGTACATTATAAAGTTTTTATGATGAAATAATAATAACTGAAATTTTTTTTTAAAATTTTTTGTGTGTTGAACAAAATTGGGACGGCCAGCGAGTTTCCGTTGCCGCTTTCCCGACCCCGTCCCAATTCTGTTCAACACATTACTTCAAAGCCAATTAGTAAGAGTTTGGCAAGCCTTATATATTTATTTTTTTGCATGAACATGTTGAGAACTCAAACAGAGTACAAATTAAACACAAAAGAGAAATAAAATTCAATATAATAAAAATTAATAATCTTGAAATAATTTTTCTATAACTACTTTTTAAAAATTATAAAGCGGGAATCATATATTACAATATGAAATATATAAAAATTCTAATGTGGCAATTTATTAAAATTTAATAAATTCTTTGTAAAATTTCAAAGTTTTTATGTGATAATTAAAATGAAGAAAATAATTTTTAATATGCACTTATTAAAAAATGTAAAATGAAAATATTTACAAACTAGAATAGAATTTTTAATAAGGATTTTCTATTTATTACTATAAAAAAGTAATATTTGTTTTCAGATTTTAATTTTTATAATCTCCTATTAATTTTTAATAAAATTTGAGTTGGTGTTTTTTCCGTGTAGTTTCGTAAATGGGGATCATGTACGCAAATTATACGGACATAATCCCCATTTTCACAATAATTTTGTTGTTGACAACTATAGTAATTCTACACAAGTGTAAGGGTAAGTGGGCGGCCTACTGCCGCAGCTCAGGATTTAAAAATCCTAAAAATCTAACATCCGGCTTCGCCGGAATATAACCGAAAAAAAAAACGGACATAAGACCCAAAACAGTTTGCATTAATTAAATTTTTCGGACATATGGGGATTATGTCCGAATAATTTGCGGACATATTCCCCATTTACGAAATGGGGATTATTTTCGAGGGGGCTATGTCCGGTAACCGTCAAACTCAACCGGAATAAAATGTCCAGTTATTTGACGAGGTTAAGGAACGAAGTATTTTTATTTTACTTTAATTTTTCCGGTTTTTAAAGATAAAGTTGACAAGCCTGCAGAAACTACTTTCTAATAAATATTGATACTTATCCCATATATCTTCGTATTTTAACAAATCTTGTGCATTTATAGAGGCAAACATTTTTAATTAGGATTTTCATGTAAATACACAAAATGAATAAAAATTGTGGAAATGCGATAGAATTAAAAAAGTTTCAAGTTAAAATATGTACATTAAACTCAGACAAATATTTTCGATTTCGATTTTTTTATAATCGCTTCTATTTTATCTTCAACTTTAAATTATTTGAAGCTGCACCTTGTAGCCTCATTGAAATTTACAAAATTTGATGATGTTGTCAAACAGTGGGAAGAGTGGAAACAGTTAGTTACTGGGCATCCCGGCAATGGCCATATAGAATTTTTAGTAAATGAGTTATTTGAATATAGCGAAAAGTTTGATGATGTAAAATTATTGATGTCAAAATTGTTTCGCGGACCCCTAGAATGGACCACAGTTTAAGAATCGCTGATCTAAAACGTTCTGATTAAAAAAGTCCAACAAAATGTTAGATTTATCATTTAGGATATTATTCAATTTCAAGAAGTCTTTTTTTGACATTGAATTCATAAAATCTGCTAGAAGAATTGGCAGTAACTACGTTATCGCATCAACCGCAGATAAAGCATGAGGAGCAAGACTAAGTCTAGTTGTCGACTGTGGGAATTTGTAATACAACTAACTTGTTGTAAATTAGACAGGATTTCATCAACAAAAATTTCTTGTTGTCGAGTTATTGGACTAGATACATAATAATACGTACTAGTGGTGGCAAACTATCGATGGCACTATCGATACTATCGATAGTTTAAATTTGTTGCCACTATCGATGGTTTTCTAAGACTATATTTGCCACCACCACTGCAAATAGGTTTTCTTTGTTCCAGCCACATTTACAATTTAGACAGCAATGGTGTTGGTGGTTTGTGAACTTAGAGTATTAACCGATATAATGACGAAGAAGTAAGAGCAAGCACTCTTCAAAACGAATTGAAAAAAAGTGCTCAGAATTCAGGCTTCACTGACACTCAAAAGGTCGAAAAGTTAAGATACAAATTGTGTCAGGACAAGGATCCTAAGAACAAATCAGTAAAGTGATGAGATATCAGCTTAAGGTTCCAATATGTCAATTTGAACCCAATTGAAAATTAATTGTTTCGAGAAACAATCGTTCACTATCGATGGTCAGGACTATCGATAGTTTGCCACCACTAATAAGTACCATTGTCCGAAATATTCCATTTTAAGTCAGGCGAATTAAAGTCACCTAAAAATAAAATATCATCATTGTTATGAAGTTTGTCTATGACAAATTCTACGGCCCTCGAAAGGTGCTCGTAGACTTCTGTGCTACTATTGGGAGGAATGCAGGCGTTAAGGATATACAAATTGGACTTAGAAAAAGTTACCTTAACACATGAGAGTTCAATACTAGCAGCACAGGGAATTTCAATTATAGAACTAGTGTGACTATTTTTTATAGCGATTATAATACCCCCTCCAACTGGAGACGAGTCGTCCATATATCTGTCTCTTCTAAAGACATTAAAGCTATTATCAAATAGCTGTTAAGCCAAGTCTCGGTAAAAATGATGATATCTTCAGAAAAGTTCTGAGTAGATAAGAATATTTCAAGCGTTTTTGAACGCAAACTCCTTACATTTTGGTAGTAAAGGGATGAACGATTTAGTTTTTTGGATTAGAATGAACGTTTTGAACAATCTTGTTTTTTTTTTATTGAAACTCAGACTTAAAGATATTATCAGCCCTCATATTCGAATTATAGACAGCAGCAAAATGGCAAGAAGCCACTGTAATTTTAAAAGATGAATATGTAGGTTTATTACCGATTTTCCTACAAGAAAGAAAAGCGTCGACAACGTCGATGTCTTATAAATTCCTTAACAGTGTCAGCTGTTGTGTCAGGGTGTAGTCGAGAGACAAAAATGGACCTAGGTTTGGGCATCGCTTGTAGGAAAATAGGGAGAGTCGGACTTACAGCAGGGGGACTATTTTCTACTGGGCGAGATACAGCATTTAGTACTTCTGGCAAAGTCTCTGGTAGAGAATTTAAAGAAATCCTATCAGGGTGTGCTAACCGGTTTTTTAGTTGGTTTGCTTTTCTTTTTTGGTTTATTTCTTTTCAAAAGGGGATTAGCTTGCTTGGTAGCATTAGAAATCGAGGGAGTGGATGCGGTAGGGACATTAGTAATAGTATTGTTAGTATTTGCTGACAAACTATCGTCAGGGGACATAGTCTCATTAAGACTGTTATCAATTTGGGGACTTAAGACTAGATAGTTACTTAAAATATCTCTGAAATTTGTATTTAGATTATTTAAACTATCCCCAAATTGACGGGGAGAGGGCTCTGCACGATGGACAGTACCATTGCAAACCCGAACGGTCAGAACATAATAATTCTGTTACAGAAGTGGTCAAGTTTGCACCAGATGCATGAAACATTTGCTCACACGGCCCTGAAAAAGAAAACATTGAATTTAAAATATTCTGGCTTTTGCATTGATCCCCTACAGAACAAGCAAGCAAGTTATCGGAAGAAAAATAATTCATATTCACTAAAAAGTTTAATTTATGGAATAAAAAATTAATATCAAAAAAAAACAATACAGAAAAAAATATTATTGCTTGTTAGCAAACAACGTGTTAATGTTTACAAAAAATAGTCTCTATAACAGAACAACAACAAAAAAAAAAATGTTAGTTAAATAGATTTTGTAAATAAACAAAGCACAAAGAGTAACAGAAAAGTTTATGCGCGCTTAAGCAGCAGCAATGCAAGCAACTATTGCTATGCTTTAAAATTAATTGAAAAATATTATTTAAATATCACAATATTTCAGGCAAAAAACAAAGATTTTAATTTATAAATTATTACACAGGCACTAAATGAACATTATTATACAACATAGATAAAATATTTACAAAAAAAAAAAATCACTAAGATATTACAAAAAAACGACACAACACTAAGACACACTACCGTCACCGACAAATAGACAAAGTCAACTGAAAGCTAAATATATGCAAAAGGGGCGAGACTACATATTGATTTTTTTTTATTATTAAATTATTTATTATTCTTGTTTCAAAACTTATTTTTTTCATTAGTATTTTTAGTATAAAACAATTTAAAAAAGTTATTTCAATAGAAAATATGTACATATGTATGCGTTTTTGTTTCTGTATTTATATTTTTTAATAAGTCCTTGTTCACACTATTGTATAAAATCTGTTTTTATTTTTGGTAATTTAACTAAGCGCAGAACAGTTTGTAATCAATATTTTTAAAACTTATAGACTAAAATCATCTCGTAAATCGTTGTACTCCAGTACATGACTTTTAATTTTGGACGCATCAACCCATGTCACAAAATCTTCTAAGTTACGGGAAACTAAATATGCGGGATCTTTGACCATTTCTGGGCCAACGCGGACATGACCTTGTTCAATTAGGTCCGTGGCGTTTTTCAAATTTTGTGAAAGCTTATCTAAAAAGAAAGCGACAATCAAAAATCGCAAAGAAAATATTAAATAAAATTCTTATACTCACTCTTGACCATAATTACAGGTAGACGCCTACGACAGAAACAACTAGCCGATATTTTGCTAGCCGTTTCTAGATCTAACTTGTTGTTCGACAATCCTAAAGAGAAAAGTTTCTGCAACAGTAAACTAGTGGCATATGCTTTAAAAGCGTCGTTTTTTTCCAGATGAGAAATCTTTTCAGTAAGGTCTCGTATTTCACGTGATAATTTATTATACCTGAAAAAAAAGAAATGAAAATGTATTATGATAGTCTGAAGTTCCACCGCAAGATTTGTAGATTACGCGTCGGATGCCTTACGTAAACTTGAACCTTCTATAAGCTATTCAAGATCAAAGTTCGCAAACATCAGTTTCCTTTATATAGTGGCTATACATTATGGCGATTCAAAAATAAAAAAAAAATCTTTATTTTAAGATGTGTCAGCAGATATAAATATTAGGGTGGATTGGAATTGTTCAAATAATAGCGATTTTTTAAAATCATTATTCCTGAGTGATAAATAGTTGTAGTTTGATGGTAAAAATAGGTCTTCAAAATGTTACCGCTTTTCAATAATTTCTCACTCATATTCCTCATTATAGATAACAGTAACGATATACATGAATGTCTTCAAAAAACTGTATATTTATTAATTATAAAATCCTTCTTAAAACTAAGAAAGAAATATAAAATATGTAATGAGCAAGAAAAATAAAAATTAAGTTAAATACTAAGTATACATACAATCATTTTATGTATTTATTAGTTTTATTTGAGTAAAAAAAAATTGTTTTAAATGGAAAATTGGTTTATGCACTTATGTTAATAATGCTCTAGTTTCGTAAATTATCTTTTTTATATAAATATATAGTACTTACAATTTTTCTAATAAAATTCTCTATGAGATAGGAGGGCTAACATTTTGTCACCCATATAATTAATTTTAGATATAAGGCTTCAAATTTCAAATTTGTTTCAAAAAAATAGAGAAATAAGGATTTTTTTAAATAATTTCGGTCACAACAGCTATATTGCAGATATCATTGGCACGTTTTGTACCTTAAAATTTTTGTCTGACTTTCTTCTAGAACATACAAAAATATAAAATTGATTGGCTGACAAGTAAGGTTTTTACAAGCATTTATGTGAAGTATGTGCTCTCAACAATGCAATTTTTTGAATTTTACCATTTATATGGAAAACTGGGGCCAATCGAAAAAAACCATTACGATATTCGGATTCCACGGAAAATTTTACTTTAGAAAATGTTATCGCCATTCTTTGTGGTGAAAGTTTTCGTAAAATTTGTAGAGAAATGTTATTTTTTTCACTTTCACTGGTAAATAACGAGATTTATTAATCATTCCAAATAAATTTCTAGGGCAATATTTGCATAAAGGCTTTAGTCTGATTTCTAACCAAGTTAATTCATAGACGGTTTAATTAAATTCTATATTACAATATATGGATAAATTCTTAATTATATGTGAACGAAATTTTTTTTTTAAACCGGTCTCGGCACCTGAAGACCAAGTTCGACAAGCCCTATCTTTCACCTAATAACAATGTATGATATATGTCAACTATTCCTCCCCCAGCTAATACAATTCATAAAAAAAAAATTCGCTCCACCCTAATACATATATCTATAGCAATGCACGTTTTAACAAAATTTCTCAAAGGATTTTCATAAGTCGAAGTTTACACCAGGAAATTCTGTGAAAGAAATTCTTGTCTATTCTCTTTTGTGCTTTTTGTTTGGCATTTGGGACAAACGACAAATTATGTACCTCGTCTCTTTGGGTTTTCCCCTCTTGCCCACAAACAAGAAGAATTTTTGGAAAGAATTTGTGTGTGTAAACGCTGAGTAACTATTCAATACTGGATAAGCACCGCCTTATTGCAGCTGTCAACCTTTGAAGAAAAAATTTATTTTAAAAATCGTCATATAAGGCTATCGAATTTTCCAACTAAATAGGGATGGATTTGAGGCTATTTTTAGGCGAGAAATTCGAATTCGTGATTATTTTTCCTTAACTTTATTTTTTTTAAAAATTAATTAAAATTGGCAGGAAAACATTGAAAAAATACCGATTCCCACTGTCGCACCCGTGTTACATCGGTTCTCATGTATTTTTGTCCGTTAAAACCGCATAACATAATCTTATTTCACAACCGAAAATCTGCATTTTTTCTAAATTAACAGACCCGACATTCTTCGAATCGGAACCGACAAATATATCTACATATTAGGGTGATTCAATTTTTTTTTCGAACAGGTTTAATACAGTGGCGTGCCATATTATTAGACCCATAGCGGATTCAATTTATGTTGCTAAAAATGATAATAGTATTCAATCATTTAATTATTAATTATGGAATCATTACGTATAAAATGAAACACATTTACTTGATTGGTTGATTTGGTCACCGCAATTATATATGTATGTAATTTTTTTTTTGCAGAATATTCTTGAATAGGTATGCTATCGGAAGTGATTTAAAATTAACAGGTAACTACAGTGGTTCTTTAAAAAACAGATGTTAATAAACTTAAAATTTTTGTTTTGCTCTATATTTTATTCAAATTGTTAGCTTGTGATGTAGAAAGAATCTATAACAAGCTGGGTGGCCAACTTGTTTAAAATTTACCTATTTAATAGAGATTCTAAAATGGTAACATAAGCTATAACATTTATGGTTACAAAGATATTGCTATTTTAGTGACAGAGGGGCTGTTCGTATGGAATTTAAATTTCAAACAAAATCAGGTCGATTTCTAATTTTACAATTAGTAAGAAATAATGCATACTAATTCTCAATTACGTAGTCTTTATAACAGCTGGCCTAACCGTTATTTATCTTTAATATATAAAAATCTTGTGTTACGATGTTTGTTATGTCTATAATTTGGTTTAACTTAGGACATAGTATAGTTTTAATTTTGATTAAGTGCATATCTAGGGTGGCCCTCATAAAAAAATATTTTAAAAATAGCATTTTCACAAAGACCACTTAATCGGTTCACATGTACTTAACACCACGTGTCTTTTATATTTAGAGTCATAGCTTAAGCTACAAAACTTTTGTTTAGGGTGCATATTTAGGGTGGCCCTTACACAAACATATTTTTAAAGTGGGATTTTCACAAAGACCGGTCAATCGATTCACATGGAATGTACACCACGTGTCTTCTATATTAAATGGAATAGTTTAAGCTATAAAACTTTTATGTAAGAGGCATATTTAGAGTGGCCCTCATACAAAAATATTTTTTAAATTGAATTTTCACGAAGATTTCATAATTGTTTTCTAAATGTTTCTAATGGTCTATGGAAGGTTTTTGGGCAGTGACACCCCCTCCAAAATCAAATTATTCATATCTCATCAAGTACTGGACGCAAATAAATATAACTTGATATAAAAAGTACGGGCAAAAATAAGTTTCAAATGGGCTGTTTTGCTTATACATTCCATTGCTGTGTTCATACAACATCCGGAACACCTACCGGAAAGGGCAGGACGTCTGCCGGGACAGCTAGTAATATGTATATAATTTCATGATCTTGTGCACCTCATTTCAATGACCTGTAGTGTGTGCCCAAAATAGTGGACATAATCTCCTTAGATACGGGGATCAGGAGGAGGACATGCAGTGAGACCAAATTTTATTCGTACACCCTTAATCTTGAAGCTTAAACATTTGAAATTCGTCACACAATTAATGTAAACAAAAAAAGTTAGTGAAATATCAAAAACAAAAATATTTATTTTATATTTTCAAAACAAAAATAATATGTACTCATATTTGCTATAGAAAAAAACTTAAAAAAATTGAACATGGCACTTTTCTTGGCACAAAAATTATTCGTACAGTAAGCTTTTAAGAAAAATTTAAATAAAGAAAAGGAAATTAATTAAATTTTTAATATTTCGTTGGACCACCTTTGGCTTTAATGACAGCTTCCAAACGCCGACGCATACATTACACCAGAATATTGGTGTCGTTAGCATTTTTTCCTACTCGACACTCAAGGCAGTTTTTATGGATTCCTTCGATGTTGTGTTGCCTGATCCTTTTTTCCAGCAATTCCCATACATGCTCAATGGGAGTAAGGTTCGGTGACTGGGGCGGAGTTTTTAGCTGCTTACATTGCCAAATAAGCCATTCTTGGACAATATATGTTGAATGTTTAGGGTCATTATCCTGCTGGAACAAGAATGTCTTGTGGTCGAGTTCAAGTTTCGTGGCACTGGTATATAAATTTTCTTTTAAAATATTCAAGTATATGTGCTTGTCCATTTTATCAGAAATAAACACCAGCTGCAGCTATGCACCCCCAAACCATCACATTTTCCCCACCATGATTTACTGTGGGGATAAGATTTTTTTCATTTAGCGCTTCATTTACTTTTCGCCAAACCTTTTGAGGGCCGTCGATTCCAAAAATATTAAATTTCGATTCGTCACTAAATATAACGTTTTCCCAAAAAATTTTCGGTTTATTTATGTGCAGTTTGGCGAATTTCAACCGCTTCTTTTTGTTGTTATAAGAAATGTACGATTTGCGGCGTGCAACTCTACCATGGAAACCAGCACTATGCAAGCAATTACGTATTGTTTGGGGGCAAACCTTTTTTTGTACCGTTTCTTGGAGCTTTTGACACTCTAGTTGATAATTTTGGGTTTTGAACCACATTAGTTACAACAGCGCGCTCTTCTCGTGGTGTTAAAAGTTTTGGCTTACCAGCTTTTCTGTGATCTGCGCTCAATTCAGCGGTATTTATGTATTTTTTAATCATGCTCTGAACAGTTGAATGCGATCTGTCAATTTCTTCACCGATTTCACGATAGGAAAGTTCCCTTAAATATAATTTCAGGATGTGTTTACGCATATCTAGCGATAAATCCTGACTTCGGCCCATTTTGTCTAACACAAACGAATTCTACCGCGAAACTGGCACCAAATCAAAAAAAAAAAAGCGATTATAGTTAATACGAGAAATTTCTCCGATAAACGAAGTTAACTCGACTACGTTTGACATTTGTTCTATTCAAATAATTCAATCAAAAATATATTGGAATTGAGAAAATGCTACAATATTTTGTATTTATTTTTTTGAGGGGGCGCTCATACGTAAGCGAAATTAATATTTTCCACTATCTAATAATTGGACAAAATGAATTGAAAAAAGTTCTTGCAACGCTTTCGCATATCAAAGCACACAGGCAGAGGGGAGGTAAATAGCGTTGCATTTATTAGTCTTTATGCAAATTTAAAGGCTTACGATTTATCAGCTAGGTATAAGCTGCTTGTGACATTGGAATTTCATGCAATAGGCAGCATTTCGCAAGCTGATGGGGACTTTGTTGGCGTTTCTTCCATGTCTGCATCTCTCTGTTCTGAAATATTTTTGCTAGCCGATTACACGACATAAGTTATCGATGTTTGTGACTAACCGGCGATTAAGAACATATCGCAGTTTAACCTACGATTTAATTGAGATAACTTAACGGGCCTTAGTTATTCATATAAATCCATAGGATTCCAAAGCTATAAAATTTTATGTGAATATAAAATTTTTTTTATACTGAAAAGTTTATATCGTCGCTCTCGGGTAGAAAGGCCCTAACTCATTTTTTCTCGAAATTTTTTTTTTTGGTCGATAAATCGATAACCCCCCGCTATATTTTATCGATATTAGTATCGTTTATTAGGTAAAGGTCTAAGCTAAAAAACGCTTGCAAAATCTCAAGAAGATGAGTATATAAGGAAAAGAATGGAAAAGGAAAACCCATGTTTACATTTATGTCCATAATTCTGTAACGGCTGTATTGATTTCGAAAATGATGACGCCATATTATAGATAATCACAGGGGCTATAATTATGGAATTCAAAACTTGATGTGAATGCACCAATTTTTGGTGCAAATGTTCAAGTATTAAAAAGTCATTGATGGAAATGACATTTTGGGAATTTCTCGCCGTTAACGTTTATGTCACAGCATCTCCTAACTAACCAACTAAAAAAAACGAGAATCGCATTTAAAAAAACTTCTTTATTTGAGGTTTTAAAGTTTTTTCTCCTTCTGTGAAATTTAAAAAATTTTACTTGGGGCCTTTCTACTCGAGAGTAACGATATGTAATTTTAACGAAATTGAAAAAATTGTATACTTATGTCGGTTGTTAGAACGTTTGACTGGGACGCAGGAAGCACGGGTTCAAGGTCTGGAAAATATACTTCTTTTTAATTTATTGTTAGTTTTATTTACAGTTTTTATATGTAAAATGAACTGAATAACACAACTTGAATGGACTGAGATTTGAACGTGTCATTTCTAGAATTGTTTGAATGCGACTCCGTTCCTTAGCTAGCTCAGCTACAGAGTGTTGATGTTTTATTAGACAAAATTAAACATAAATAACTGTCCGCATAGCTGGTTTCTATATGTTGAAAAGTTATTAAATTTATACCTAAATTCATATAAAATGACCCTTAAACTGATATTCATATATAAATTTATACTTATTATTTCAACCGTGTATGAGTATGTGAATCGAAACAATCATTGCTGCATGTAATAATGGTTGTACGAATAATATTTGGTCTCACTGTACATAGTTCGCATGACAATTATTTTGTTTTTATCTTTTTAATTCTAAGAATGGGCTATTTTGTAAAATCATCCGTTACAGGTAGATATTTGATTCATTTAAGCAAGTTCAGGTTCAGGTTAGAGTTTATATTCCAGCTGGAATTCAAATATATGCGTTCCGAAAACCCCAATACCAAAATGGGGTTCATATCCAGAAATTTGTCGACATAATCCCTATTTACGAAGAGGTTTTATCTCCGAAACCAGATCGGACCAGTATAGTTTCATAAAAATTAGGGTACAACTTTGCTTTAGGGCCGATGCTCCAATTTTTTTTTTAGAAACATGGAGTTTTACCCCCTTAAACCGAATCTGAAAAAAAAATGTCGGTCTCTTATGGCTTCCGAGATAACATTGGTCAAAGTTTGAAAATTTCAAGGACAATATTCTAGACGAAAATATAATTTTTTTTATTACAATTAAAATTCATTCTTTTAAGCTTAACTAAATGAATTCAATTATTTATTTGTGTTATTTGCCGTTAAAGTACGTTTCCAACAAGCTATAATACATCGAAAGTGGTTCATAGATAACCTTATTACTTTTACTTGTAGTTGTTGAAAACTAGTGGTAATACACTGGGACGGGAAGATGATTTTGGAACTCATCCCTTTATCAAAATTAAGTAAAATAGAACGTCTTACTGCGATTGCAGTAGAATCTGGTTCCGGGATGCAAAAACTTCTTGATGTTCCAAGTATTCCGAATAGAAAAGGAGAATCGGTGACGAACGCTTTGTTCGAAACACTTAAAGAATGGGACTTGGCCGATAAAGTCCAGGCCATCGATTTCGATACCACAACATCGAACACTGGTTCATATATGTACTGGTGCTTGCAAAGTTCTTCAGAACATGATCGGACACGATTTATTGTCTCTGGCATGCCGTCACCACGTCTATGAGATATTGAAACGTTGCGTTTTCGAATCTGAATTTGGAAAATCAAAATCTTCAGAGGTAGGCATTTTCAACAGATTTCGCAGGTCCGACTCAGGTGCCACCAACAAAGCTCGATGAATGGTAAAAGGGACTTACGTATTGGAAATTCCGGAAACAATTCTATTTTTTCCCTGGAGAATTTGAGGTAACGCGAAATGTGTCATGGTTCAACTGCATGAAAGGATTATCTGCACCGAATCAAGACCTCAAGTTTATCAAAGATGCGATTACGTATTCCATCGTGAATGAAAAGATTTCTGAGGTCGTAGCAAAAAGATTTAATAAAAAACCTGTGGTGGAGGCAATTGTTGCTTTTGCCTTTTTCGATCCACTCGTCCAAAATGAAGAAAAGAAGAAAATGGTCGAAAACTTAAGCCGACAATCAGTCGGCAGCACTCGGATCGAAATCACTGAAGACGCTTTGCAAGATTTACAATCAAAATAGCTGTCCGATTTTGAAAATTGAAAAGATTACGATTTTTTGATTGTTTTTGCCTTTCACTGGGCTTCGATTGAAACTTATTTACAAGGCTCGAATATCTGTGGAAGTTTACAGGTATTACCAAACAATACATAAAAGTTTATCCTTCTTAGCGAAAATCTGATCTTCTGAATGTTTCGGAATGAGAAATATCTGCCGAATCCACTTACTTTTCATTTTATTTAGTTTAGATTACTTAATTGTTTTTACATCTAACTTTATTTAATTTTTTATCTACATATACAAATTCCTTTCTAAATTATATTTCATTATTACCCATTTAATTTCATTATCACTATTAATAAAAGAAAGAATATTACTGTGTTGTTATCTATGAACCGATTTGGATGAATTATAGCTTGCTGGAAAGGTATTTCAATGAAAAATAACATAAAGATATAATTCAATTAATTTAGTTATGCTTTGATGGTTAAATTTTTGATTTTAATAAAAAAAATTTTTTTTTTACAATAACCACCTGCTGATTTCGGATTGGATTCATATTCCATATTTTTAGTTTCTATATCAATTGGCATAAATTAAACCATTTTGGAGACCAATCGAACGGTGTTTTCTCGAACAACGGTGAGTACCTCTAATGTCCAACACCGGCTTCGGTAGACACAGTAGTTAATTATAAATCAAAAGTGGGGTAAGTGCATGACCTACGGCCGCTTCTAGGGATTTTATACTCCCAAAAATTCAACACCGGCTTCGCGGCGTCTTCGACGCAGATCAGTCTATAAATATCCAACAACTTTTAGCCACAGTAATTTTTCACTGTTTGCAGGAAATAAAACCGAAATTTTTTTATAAACTATTTTATAAACCGCTATAACTTCTAAACCATTTGAGAGAAAATTTTTTTTATCGCCATTGCATTCAGGGCCCCAAAATACATAATAAACGCATTTTGAAGTGGAAATTTTCGTGAAAATAAATGTGAATTTTTGTAGCTTTGGCTTAAGTTTACTTTAGCTCACATTCGCAAATCTTTATAAAACCAAACTTATATTATGTACTTTTTAATTCTAAGAAATATGAAAAAAAAGTCGCTCGGATCTAGTTTCGGAAAAATAGCCATATGAAGTCGCGGATATAGCTTTTGCAAAAGTCATTATAAGTTGGGAACCCCTTAATGGATATCAAAAATATGGGTGTCAAAAGAAAGATAATTTAATCGCCTACGATAATCGTGAGTAAACCTATGAAATTTAACCTATAATTTTAGAGGTATGACGATTTTGTCTGAAATTTTGACCAATCTATTTTTAAAAAACCCTTATTTTTTCTAAAAAATGTGTTGATAAGCTATAACTTTTTTAGCTTGTTAACCCTTAAAAGCATGTGTTTGTAAAACTGCAACGTACCATTCAAACCACCTCAAACTCATCGGTATGTAATAAATTTGTGATATTGTTAAGTTATCAGGGTTACAGACAAGTATTCAATTGAGTGGCAACACAATTTTTTCGGCGCGAATTTAAAATATCGGTTATGCTTTGACAAAGTGAAAATTCGCAGAAGTTTGTTGGGTGTAAAAATAACAGTTTTGATGCGTAAAAAGTGATTTTCTAAGGTAAGTTCATACATAAAAAAGTATATAAAAACTTCTCGTTTTTTCAGTACAATTACTAGTTTTGAGAAATTGGTTTACGTTCTGTTGAAAACTTCGTTTATTTAGATGTTGTAAATCTGCAACTGTATGCATTTACTACAGAATATGTTTACTTATGTTTCGATGACCCTTTTCATTGTTTTTTTCAGATGTCGCTTTGAATCAGAAGTAAATTAAATTATTGAATAAAATAGGAGGTTTTTGACCAGTGGATTTAGGTTTCAATTAAAATATCATTTATTAATAAACTTTTCCCTGACGTTAAATAGAATAAACATTAATGTTGGTTTCATATGTAAATATGTTGATAACATACTTGCCATTATAAAGAAAAAAGATATTGATATTATCCTATATTATCAATAATTACCATGAAAAACTACAATTTACGACAGAAATAGAACATAACAATAGTATTCCATATTTAGATACAAAAATTCATAGACGTAGAGAAAAAATTTACTTCGAATGGTTCACAAAGACCACTTCTTCAGGAAGATTAATTAATTTACATTCGACGCAGCCAATGCAGCAAAAGATTAATACAGCAAGGAACCTTATATATAAAATGCTATCACTTACGGACTTAATTTTCCAAGACGAAAACATTAAAAAGATCAGGACAATACTTATTAACAATGACTTCCCAATAAACTTAATTAAAACAGTTATTGACAGTTAAACAAAAAAATATAATAAAAATAAAAATCCTCAAGAAATAATAAACACTAAACAATCTGGCAACATCAAAGACGAAACATTCTACAGCATCACCTACATACCTAGGCTAACCAGCGGAGACTGCATACGAACTGTAGTGAGCAGAAAACGCTGCAATAGCGTATAAGTCAAACTCTCACTAACATCTTTACTAAACTAAAAACAAAAGTGGATAATAATGACAAAAGCAATGTAATATACGAAATAACATGTAAGGGCGGCAAAAACGAAAAATGCGGGAAAGTATATATCGGAACAACAAAAAGAGCGCTACAAACAAGAATGACAGAACATATGCGAGACATAAAAAACAAAACAAAATCTACAGCGATAGCACAACATACATTGGAGACAGGTCACACAGCTGATTTGGATGGCGTAAAAATTTTGAACATAGAGAGGAAATACAATAAACGATTGACACTGGATAGCCTACGTATACAACAAAAAGGAGATGAGACACTAAATTACGTAGAAGACACTGACAACATAAATAACAATTATTCAGTAGCTTTAAATACATGTAGTTAACGTAACAAAGTTCTAGTGGTTGTATAAATGTTAAATGTTTAATGTTGTAAAGTTTTATGTATTTTCAAATAAGTGCTTCAAATAATTAAATAATTAGTAATTTAAATAATAATTCAATGACTAAATCTTATTAAATGTAAGTGTTAAATCAAATTAAAAATTTTAAAACTTCAATCCTATTTTATATATCAAAAACTTAGTGCAATTATGTAATTTTATAAAAAAAAAATATATATTGTTTGTTTTTAAGACAAATGTACCCTCTGAAGATGTCGCCAAAAAAGTGACGAAACGTCAGGGAAATTGAAACTTAAGTCCACTGGTCAAAAACCTCCTATTTTATTCAAAAAATTAAGAATTGACCCAAAATATATAGCAAATTGAATTATATTTATCTCATATTAATTACGGAGAGAGGTCTGAAGATGATTTTGAAGAGTCAGATGCAAAGGAGTACGAAAATTTTATTCAAAACCGTGATTTACTTTACGACATTGATAATCCCTTAGAAGAGGAAAATGATGAGCCCGACGATAATTCTCCTTTAGCAGATGACGCATATGTAACTGAGCTTTGTAATAAGCAGGGAAGACCCAGCGTCAGTATTGGGAGGGAAATCGAAGGCAAAAATCGACGAGGAGGAGCTCAGCATATTCTAAATAAGGACGTAAGAACTGACAATGTTGGTCACTGGCCTGACAATTGCGTTCGAAGCAGGTGCAAAATGCCTGGATGTAAGGGATACACACAAGCAAAGTGTGAAAAGTGTTTAGTAGCCCTTTGCTTAACAAAGCAAAGAATTGCTTTAGAAATTTTCATAAGTAACTTACTTACATTAGTATCTACTAAATGCATAGTGTTGCACATCTGAAACAGCTTGTTTTTATATAAAACGTCTTTAAAAATTTAAAAAAATTTTTTTTTTATTTTTCCTTGCATCAGCATGATCAGGTCTACCAAATATATTTTTTTTAAAAAAAAAAATAAATCATGCATTTAAGGGTTAAGAAAGCTTAATTTATTCTCCTTAAAATGGTATATCGTTTGTTTTAAATTTTTGCATATTTACCCCCTTTTTGACCGAAAAAAATAAATATTCAATGAATTCTTATGAAAACTATGTATTTATGGACAAAACCAACAATCACAACAACAACAACAATTGTAGACGATTCTCATTATAAAACTTAAAAATTTTTAGTAAAAATCGCGCGCGCGATCACTGTGGCTAGCAAACTAGGTGTTGGATATTTTGTAGACTGATCCGCGGCGAAACCGGTGTTGGATTTTTGGGAGTTTCAAATCCTGACTTGCGGCCGTGGCTAGCGAAGCCGGTGTTGGATGTTTTAAAGACTGAACCGCGAAAGACTAAACCGCCGCGAAGCCGGTGTTGGACATACCGGAGAAAGTAAATCCTAAGGAGCGACGAAAGGCCGCCCACTTACCTCAACTGTTATGTAGAATTACTGTGGCTAGCAAAGTCGGGGTTGGACATACCAAAGGACTTTAACGGGTTCAAGCTCAAAAATAGTATGAAGTAGGGATGTTATGGATATCCGTATCTGTAACCGAAACCACCGGATATCCGAAAAAAAACACTATCCGTAACCGTAACCGAAACCGAAATAAAGATTTTTTAAAATCCGTATCCGTAACCGTAACCGAAATATAGGGTGTTTTTTTTTAGAGGTATAGAACTTTAAAATGGAATAAAACAAAGATGAAAGATAATCTTCTGGCATTATAATTTAAATATGACTTCTGGCATATGAACGCCACGGCTAGCTCGGACGTAGTCTAAAATGGAGGTCCAATTTTCAAGGTATATCGCGAATTACGCGAGTAATGTTGGCTTCGAAGTATTGAATCGTAGCTGGCTTATCGACGCATACTTTTGGCTTCACATAACCCCAAAAAAAAAATTAAGGTGTGATATCACAAGATCTAGGCGGCCTTCTTGCCTTCATAATTGCAAAAATCATGTGAATTTTGAGTGAAAATAAAGTTGAAATTTTAGTGACTATAATAAATTTGCACAATTTGGACGCGTTGTTCATGCGTCAACCTGTTCATGATGAAATGGCAAACCAAACTGAATATAAATGACATTAGAGTTGCCAGATTTGACCACAAAATCCCAGTTTTATCTCTATTCGAAAAACAAACCTCTAAAAAAAACACCCTTTATTATATCCAGATATAAACAGTTGTGCAAGCATATTTGTAATAATTTCGCTACAGCACAACTCTTCTGATAATAATCGATTTTGTAAATCAATAAAATGTCATATTTTGTAAAATCAAAATCAAAATTCGCATTTTCTCTTGTATTCCTTTCAAAATTAAAAGTAAAGCCTGCGTTTACTTTACTACGGTTTAATATTTAATTGTTTCATATAATTGATGTGAAGCCTAAAACGAGCAAGGTTTGGAAATATTTCACTGAAATTTATAGTGAATTAGCAAAGTGCAAGCAGTGTGAAAAAAAAATTTTCACGTAAAGGTGGCGGTACCAGTTCAATAGTGGGACCACTACCACTTCCCTTAAATCCACCAAAATATCCGTATCCGAAACCGAATTAAAATTATATCCTTATCCGTATCCGAAACCGATACAAAAATATTTAAGTATCCGTATCCGTAACCGAATCCGAAACTTCATATCCATAACATCCCTAGTATGAAGGAGGCGTTTCCGACCCAACATATTTATACATTCTTGATAAGCATACTGCACTGTGTGACATACTAAAATTTCAAGAAAATCGGGAGTGAGGCCGGTAAAATAAATAATTACCATATATTTTGATACCAAAATTAACCAAAGAGATTTTAATTTTTTCGATGAAAAATAAGTAAAATCAAAAAAAAAACTATACAAATGGTACATTATTTTAAAGCAAGAAAATCAAGCTTTTTAACATCATAAAAACAATATTGGTTCTTAACACATTTTTTGGAAAAAATAACGGTTTTTAAAAAAAAAAATTGGTCAAACTTTCAGAAAACTCGTCATATCTCCAAAAATATAGGTTAAATTTCAAAGATTTGCTCACCATTATTGTAGGCGATTTCTTTAGACACCCATATTTTTATATCCATTTAGGGGTTCCCAACTTATAATGACTTTTACAAAAGCTATATCCGCGACTTCCGGATTCTTCCCTGTTAGGTGACGTCCATTAATTACGTGAGCTAAAATAGGGTGGAGGGGGTCCGGAAAAATATCACCAAATCTCACCTCGCGTCAACTTTTTAATGCATAGAATTTACATTTAAAATTATAATTTAAATTTCACGGGAGGGAGGGGGAGGTCCCGCCAGATCACACCAAATCTCACCAAGGGGAGGG
This sequence comes from Meiosimyza platycephala, assembly GCA_963662105.1. Classification (NCBI taxonomy): domain Eukaryota; kingdom Metazoa; phylum Arthropoda; class Insecta; order Diptera; family Lauxaniidae; genus Meiosimyza; species Meiosimyza platycephala. The sequence continues at coordinate 61,716,120 of OY759211.1, read as the reverse complement.
GTGGTCCGAATTTTCAAAAAAAACACCTCACATATGTAATTAATGGACGTCCCCTTACCCCTAAAAAAAAAAATAGGAAAATATGAGCTAAAATAACCTGTTCCGAAACTTTAAACGGTTGTATCTTCCATTTGAGACCGACAATTTTTTTTAGCACCATTGTGATCAGCGCCCCAAAATACATAACTAATAAAAAATTTAAATTTTAGTTTTCGGGCTAACGGCCCTTAAGTAAAATTATACCAAAATTAGTGAGTGGTAGCCAACAAGCCAAATTAACGTCCCTCAAACTAAAATTTATCAAAAATTTAAGCTGCAATTGAAATCAACTAGTTCCCCTTTTTAATTTCTTACTTTGTGTAGTCTTCTCTTTTTTTTAAATGATACCGACGTAGCACTATGTTTTCTTTGCCACCATCGTTAACTTTCCAGGTAATGAAGTCAGTTTTTTTCAATAACTTTTGCTCGTGATATTTCAGTTTCCGAACCATTTTGTTTCTATTAAGACTTTTTATAAATATTCAAAACAATATAAGTTTTTTAATTCTCGAATAACAACATGGAATAAAAGGACAAGGCCAGTTCACATGGACACACATGTTTGTAAAATTTTCAAAACTCTAATTTAAGCTCTAGGCACATTGGGTGCGAGTGCGAGAAAAAACAAAACGAGACTTGCTCCCATTTTCAGAAGCGCAAAAATATTTCGATTTACTTTTCAAATCGCAAATATACATGCTCCGATATTCGTAAATCACAAAATTTTTACGGTGTCAAATCGGTTGCTGTTGAGTCGGTGTAATGAGAACTAAATTTCTATTTTCGTATATATAAACAACTGACTAAAATCTGACTAAATTTTTTCAGTATATATAGGGTGTTTTTTTTAGAGGTATAGAACTTTAAAATGGAATAAAACAAAGATGAATTTTTTAAATAGACATGAAAATTACTTTATTCGAAATATAATCTTCTGGCATTATAATTTAAATATGACTTCTGGCATATGAACGCCACGGCTAGCTCGGACGTAGTCTAAAATGGAGGTCCAATTTTCAAGGTATATCGCGAATTACGCGAGTAATGTTGGCTTCGCAGTATTGAATCGTAGCTGGCTTATCGACGCATACTTTTGGCTTCACATAACCCCAAAAAAAAAAATTAAGGTGTGATATCACAAGATCTAGGCGGCCTTCTTGACTTCATAATTGCAAAAATCATGTGAATTTTGAGTGAAAATAAAGTTGAAATTTTAGTGACTATAATAAATTTGCACAATTTGGACGCGTTGTTCATGCGTCAACCTGTTCATGATGAAATGGCAAACCAAACTGAATATAAATGACATTAGAGTTGCCAGATTTGACCACAAAATCCCAGTTTTATCTCTATTCGAAAAACAAACCTCTAAAAAAAACACCCTTTATATACTGGCCACACCTCATTTTTAATGTTGAAAAAATTATCAAAACAACATGCTGTCCAACATGGCTTGGCAAACATCTATGTTTGATCATGTGAACTCTAGAAACAGCCGCTTGACACTCATGTTGGATGGATTACAAAATATTTTGATTTCTCTGCTGGCTGGTTCATCCGTACAACTTGTGTGAACGCTGGCCGTCAACGTAGGGCAAATTTTTCATTTCAACTAAGATTTCAAAGAGTGAACATCGATGGGTTACGTGAATAATTAAAAGTGTTGGCAAGATTTAGGCGTTTTGGGGACACATCCTCGTTGATGTACACGTCGAAATTTTTCAGCAAATGATGTTTGACAAGCATGCTAGATGATGTGAACGCAAAACGAAATTTACAGTTATTCGGTTTGTCAAGCCATGTTGAACAGCATGAAGAATCAAGAATGCTAGAAAAGAAGATTACGCATTCCGAGTTTTCAAATAAAAATCTGCGCATGTCGTCATCTGGAGGACAATCATGGTTGCATTTTTCTAGTTTTGTAACAAATATATAAGGGTTGCCGAGTACTTTTTTCCTCAACTACTTTTTAGCACATATGAAAAAATATTTAGGCGCAGAGTTGTATTGCCTTATTTAATTTTTATATGGAAAACAACTACATAATATTTAAGACAGTCATAATATTTTAAAACATTATGACACTTAAGCTTACCGTGAATTGCCTAATTATTTATTTTGAGTTTGACTTCGATATTTAGTTATATTATTATTTTTAATATATTTAACTATTTCACTATTATTTTTTCACAAAAGTTATAAAAATATCTATGTAGATCTTGTTGTAACCATTGAAAAACAAATTCTAACTCAGGTAGTTGCTTTATTAAGTTTTCGTTTTCTTTTATTGACATTTTGATCTAAGTCCTTAGTAAGAAATTTAATTCTAAAATACATTCTAGCTCTGAAAAATTTGTTTGTTACTTTAATGTTGCAGTTTACATAATTTGCCTGTTCTAAGAGTTATCTTCTAATTATTTTTCGGTTATTTCTATTCCGGCGTCATTAAAGTCTTATAAAATTTTGTCGAGTAGTCTCAAATGAGTCATTAGCTCCTTAATTTGCTTTGATAGTCTATCTTCACTGAGATGGTTAACCGATGTGACGGTCATCGCGTTTTATTGTTGTTGTGATATGTTGGAAACCTCTTCGTGCAGTTTATAGCATATATAAGGGGACGTCCATTAATTACGTGAGGTATTTTTTGAAAATTCGGAGATTTGATGAGATCTGGCGGGACCCCTCCCCCCTCCCGTGAGATTAAAATTATAATTTTTAATGTAAATTCTATGCATTAAAAAGTTTACGTGAGGTTTTCCTTGACCCCCCTCCCCCTTTGAGAGATTTGGCCGGACCCTTTCCTCCTATTTTAGCTCACGTAATTAATGAACGTCCACTATCCAGCAAGATTTTCTGAGCCATCAACTTGCTGTCGACGTTTGGACAAAGAAGTTTAACATCCCTACCTATGTCTATCGAAAAGTTTTATTTACACCTACTTTTGAACTCATAGTTTGAGCTAATTTTCTAATAACAAAATAAAGAAGTAGTTTCAGTATCGGTAAACATGATTTTGTCCACTAATATATTTATTATATGATCATAAAATAGAAATTAGTACATGTTTTGGGAACATTAGTAGTAAAAAAGTAACTCGATTATGTATTTCTTATTCCACGGCAACTCTAACCGTCCTCCATATGACGCTAAAAATTGACATCAAATATGGCGGAGATGCGCAATGCGTAATCCTCTTTTCTATCATTCTTGATGAAGAATGGTGTGTACGCCACTTATCGATATTTCTGACTGAGTTGTAAATAAAGGAACGAAAAAAGTGTCTTGGAACACTTTTTAAATTAAATTATTTAGTTTTTAAGTTATTCTTCGTATCTTAGGACGAAGGAATGATTAATTCATTCATAAATAAATAGATTTATAGTGCAATCATGCACGAAAGCAATTAAAATGTTAATGAGCATTTTGAAAACGAAGCGAATGGAAACCTTGGCAACTCTATTCGAAGCGATCAGCTGCAGCGCGGGTAAAATATTTCTGTAAAGCAAAATGTAAATACAATAATTTTTGTATCCACAAACTGTCTTCTTCTAGTTTTAAAAACTGAAATAAGGAGTAATAGGCTAAGGATCTAATTTTCTCTAATGTTGGCTTTATTTAAAGCTCACCATGAGCTATGACTTATATAGCCTGGTAAGGCTGCAAGGTGATGAAAGGCAATGTAAGAGCCTGGTAAGGCTTCTAGGAATGTCTTAGCAAAAAGTAAAATACTTCTATTGCTTTTGAAAGATCTCAATAAAATCGATTGTTTTTTGTAAATTACTTTATCTTTCATAAACTTTTTTAGTTGAGTGAAAAGAAACAATTTTTCTTTTTCACTCATTATCCAAAAATTCTTACTCATCATAATCGTAACACATTCCATGCATCTGGAACACATAAAAATTAGCTCAAAGCAAAACGATGATGAACAATAGTAGTAGAGTTTTATTACATTCATTTGCTTTGGCTTTTTGCGTGGCGTCAATTGAATGGCACACTTATGTTGTGCATTTCCAAATATGTGTCAGTCAGACATTTGTTAATGCACAAATTATTGACCATTGTAATGTATTGCTATTTGACGCTTGCACACTACAAACATTGTGTTGGTCAAAACTATTTATGTACAATGGTTGGTGCGAGCCCTACATACACTAAGCTATACGTACAACAATACTTTTTTCCTTGCAGAGGTAAGCTCCATCTCCATGAGGAGATCATTGTTGAATTTATGAAGGAGTATCCGGCTAAGGCCAGGGGTTCGTTAAAAGCGACCAAGTTCAAAAACAAAAAAATAAAATATAGTATTTTCAAAGTAAAACCGGGGACGCAATCTTGATTCCGATCGAGACGGCACCTATTTTCCTGCTGCAAACTAAAAAAAATTCAAATAAATTATTTAAAAGAAAAGTAAAAATTAAAAAATTGAGTGATATAAAGCAGCGATTGCCTGAGAGAGGCACTTCATCATGAGTAATGAAATGGAACCTGCTATGGAATGCCCTATTGAGACAACCAATTCGGCACAACAACTTCTTTTGGATCTCTCAGGTTCCAATATGAATCTGGCAAATTGAGAGATTCCATCAAAGAGACAAAGGGTCTCTTCTATTAGTAGCAGCAGCAGTAGCAGCAGCAGCAAAAAGACTAACGAAGAAGGGAACAACTCCAATCTCTTTTCGCCATTGGATGGAGCTTCTTTTAGACCGTTACAACATCGACAGCAATAACGAAAGAACGAGGTAGGTAAAAACCAGAAAGCCAAAAAGCAACTAGCAAAGTCAATGACGCTCCACGTACCAACTTTTCTATGGCAAGAGATGGCAGCAGCAAGGAGGCTGTTAAAGGTGCAAATAAAAGTAAGTACTGCCCTCCAGTAGTAGCAAGTAATCTCAATGTTAGAGATTTAATAAAAACGTTAAGCGAAAAATGTAAAATTTAAAATTAAAAATAATGGTGATGGAAGCAGAACTTTTATAGCTAACAGGAAGACCAATAGGGTGGTGCTGAACAAGCTTAGGGAAGTTTCTGGGGTTAAGACTTTCTCTTTCACTCCAGAGGAACAATCTTAAGAGGGCTTAGTTCAGGCTAGGTTAGGTTAGGCTAGGTAGGAGTAGCAGTCAGTTGTGAACTGACTCACTTAGACCAAATGTGATCCATTGGGATTCCACAGGGTGTCTGACTATACTCTCTTGCTGAACCAACCAGATTTCGTAATGAAATTAGATAGCTGACTGTTGGATCTTCATCAACACATTTCATTTACTATTTTATTTAATAATATGTTACTATTTTACTTAAAATTATTCGCTACTGTATTCGTAATAATTGCACATCACTAGATTAAATTTTTGCACAAAATTGATGCAAAACGTCAAATTTCATCATCTTTTTCTTTGTTCTTACAATTAATACGACGACAGTAGCAGCAGCAAAATTTGTAAAATTAAATTCAAGTAAATTTTTGTAATCAATTAAAATTAAAGTAAATTAAAACCAAAAATCGAGTTTTTTATTGTTACTCCGAGCATTGGACGTAACAGCTGACCTATACCAATATGTCTTAGGTCATCCAGGTTATCAAATAAAAACGAACCAAGTGTTTTGTGGCGTCTTCTAGCAAGTGCGCGGCAGATGCAGAGAAAATTTTTTATGTTTTCTTCCTCCTCCACATCTTCACTGGTTCTGCAGAAGTCAGAAGACCTAACACGTAATCTCTCACACTATGTATAGTGCGAGAAATCAGCCTTGAGTCCATCTTTTGTTCGAAATTTTTACAATTTTTCCTTTAAGCAGTAACTTGCAGGTAGCATGTGGCATGCCAACAAATCCTTGTCTTGAGGACTTTGTGCAGTAGTCCCTTGTGTATCAAGTTCATCAGCTTTGTAATTGCCGTCAATGTTCTTATGCCCTGGCACCCAGATGAGGTGAATATTATTATTATTATTATAAATTAATTTAGGTATAATTAATTATAAAAAAATAATCAAATGCGCAGCACTGGCTTCAGGCCTTTGGCTGTCCTGTACATAACTTATTTAATTATGACTTGTAGTTTTGTAGAATATCTACTTCTTCTTAATGTCCTTTAATCCCTAGCGGGACATAGGGATTCAACTACGCCTACGCGCCATCGTGTTCGGTTTCTGGCAGTCGCTTTGAGTTCCCTCCAATTCTTTCCAAGTTGACTAGCTTCGCGTTTCACCGTTCTTCTCCATGTTTCTCGTGGTCTGCCGGATGGTCTTCCCCTCGCATCGAGGGGGTTCCATTCCATTGCCTTCTTTGCGATGCTGTTGTTGTCTTTGCGGAGAGTGTGGGCTATCCTCTTCCACTTTTGTCTTCTAACCAAGATGTCTAAAGGCTCCATGTTTGTTCTACGGAGCATTTCTTCATTGCTTATTGTGTTAGGCCAAAAAATTCTGGTAAAAATTCGAAGAAAACGATTTACGAAGACTTGCAATCGCTTGGTGATTACTTGATTTTTCAATTGCAGCAGCCGTATAGAAGAACAGATAGAACATTCGATTTAAACAGCCGAACTTTTAGGCAGGTGCTCAGATTGTTGTTGCGCCATATATCGTTTAACATACCAGACGCCGCTCTGGCCTTCCTGATTCGGCACGCAATGTCCTCTTCGGTTCCAACTCTGGCGGCAACTTCACTAAATCTTTAAGAAACTGATAAACGGCGAAAATATTTTGTGTTGAAATGTTGTGCAGGAGGTTAAACGGATATTCGTTTTTGAATGTTGATCTTTTTAGGCCTTGAGTGGGCATCTTTTAAGAATGTGTTCTATTGATACTGTATTGCCGTAGAGATAGCAGTTGCTCTGTCTTTTTCCTTGAAAGAGATGCGCGTCTGTTAGCGTAATGTGACCGAGGCATAATGTCAACTCCGCAGGGTAAATCGCTTCGGTACAATCTGGATTAATAGTTGAATAGTTGTGAACATAAGAAGACCAATTTGTTTTATTATACGTCTGCCTCTGTCCACTAATCAGACTATAGATGTCATGTTTGGAGATTAAAGATGATGAGGTAACCGGTGCTATATGAACTTCTTGGCAGCCATATCAGCTAGTTCGTTGCCCTTGATGCCAGCATGTCCTGGTATCTACATTATTTAAAATTTCGTTGGTGTTGAAATCAATGCATCTCCAATAGTAGAGATAATTGGATTGTGATTGGATGCTGAGGATGGATTGGCTTTTGGTTGATCAGAGTGACTTCTTTCCACCTGGGGATTGCCAGAGCGATCTCTGAGCCAACCATTAGCAAGTTGACACACAGCCTCCCCGCTGGCTCCATCTGGGTAGCTATCTCCGCATCCGCTGAGATAGTGAGCGAATGTGTGCAGCGTGTCCTCCCTGGAAGTAAAATGGGTTGTGCGCAGGGTTTGGTACCCGCCACGTAAAAAAAAGATTCCAATGAAAACTAAAAAAGCCTCGGATAAAGAACCCCTCAACGTTGACGACCACTGCAAACGAAAGAAGGACTATGATTTAAGGATATGCACCTGGAATATCCGGACCCTCAATAGGGAAGGTGCCTCTATCGAATTGGCGGATGGACAAGGTTGCTCTAACCAAACAAGTTGCGATATCTACTACAGCTTCCATGCGAAGAGGCGCGAATTGGGATGCGGATTCGTTGTAAGCAAGAGACTTCGCCACCATATCTCCAGGTTTACTCCTGTGAACGAAAGGTTGGCTACGATCCGCATCAAGGCTCGATTCTTTAACATCAGCTTGATTTGCGCGCACGCCCCGACGGAGGAAAAGGACGATGTTGTCAAAGATGCCTTCTACGCGAGACTCGAGGAAGTATACGACCGCTGCCCGGCCCACGATGTTAAGATTGTACTCGGGGATTTCAACGTAAAGGTCGGAAGAGAAGGTATATTTGGCCCCACTGTCGGTCAGTTCAGCCTCCGTGAGACCACCTCAAACAATGGTCTACGACTGATCGACTATGCCGCGGCGTGAAACATGGTATGCCACCATGTCTGAGTTCGGTATACCTGCGAAGCTAGTGCGGCTTTGCAGAATGACGTTGAGCAACACATCCAGCTCCGTCAGGGTAGGAAAGGACCTCTCCGAACCATTTGATACCGAACGAGGTTTCAGACAAGGCGATCCACTATCCTGCTACCTCTTCAACTTTTTGATAGAAGGGGTGCTGCGAAAGCCAGTGTACATCGTAATGGCACTATTTTCTACAAAAGTGTCCAGCTCCTTGCATATGCCGATGATATTGATATCATTGGACGTTGTAAGCGAGATGTTACTGCTGCGTTTTCTGCTATCGAAAAAGAGGCAGCGAAGGTGGGTTTGACGGTGAACGAGGGCAAAACAAAGTATGTGCTGTCCACAAGCAGGGAGACGCGGCGCATTGGATCCAACATTACTGCGAACAGCTATACTTTCGAAGTTGTCAAGGAATTCACCTATCTTGGCACCGCCGTGAATACCCAAAACGATATCAGCTTGGAGATAAAGCGAAGACTCACTAATAGGTGGTACTACGGTCTCAGTAAGCAATTGAGTAGTAGAGACCTCTCTCGCCCGACAAAACTGACACTCTACAAGATGCTCATCTTACCCGTGCTACTCTACAGTGCAGAATCATGGGTTGTGTCGCAGACCGATGCAGCCACACTTGGGGTGTTTGACAGAAAAATTCTTCGCAAAATCTTCGGTCCTGTTCGCGTCGGCGACGACTACCGTATTCGAATGAACCATGAACTGTACGAGCTCTACGATGACATCGACATAGTTAAGCGCATCACTGTCCAACGTCTGCGCTGGCTGGGACATGTTGTGCGTAAGGACGAAGAAGCTCTGGCGAAAAAGGTGTTTGATGCGGAAGCCGCTGGGCGACGACGGAGAGGAAGACCATGCCTCCGATGGAAAGGCCAAGCCGAGGAAACCCTATCCACGCTTGGTGTGACTGATTGGAGAAGGCGCGCGCAAAGCAGAGGCGCCTGGAGAGAAATTTTGAGGTCGGCCGTAGCCCGGTAACGGGTTGTTATGGCCACCCAAGTAAGTAAGTAAGATTGGATGCTGAAGAGGTGAATATTAAAATGTTGGGCCATCTCATTTAGAGACGAGCGGCATTGTTGGGCCACTAGTGAGCTTAGGAAGACTGATTCTAGAGATTCCATAGCAGCTTGACTATCTGAATAAATGTTTATATGCTTTCTGAATACAACATTCATCCTCATTCAGGATTCTATCTCTTCTATCACCATAACATCTGCCTGAAAAACGCTACAATGGTCTGGTAATCTCGCAGCAATTCTTATCTTCAGTTCCTTAGAGCAAATACTTTAACCCACTAGTTCGGGTTATAAATAGGCTTAGTACCTGATGTGGTGGACAGAGTCGACTCTCTCAACATATCTAGATCCTTGAAAGAGGGGTTAAGGTACAATATTTTTGTAGCTAAAATTTTGCCAGGGAAAGCCACTAGTGACCTTTACAAAATCGAGTACCTGTTTAATACACAGGTCAATCAGGAAAAGAACCAGGTGCCTCTGTGCCAAAAATTTGGGCACATTGCAAAAAACTGTGCTAGCGCATACAAATGCGATAAGTGCGATAAAGAGCATTTACCGGGAGAGTGTGCGCCGACGAAAGATTCTGGATCGAACCGAATGTGTGAACTGTGGAGGAAACCATCCCACCAACTATCGTCACTGTGGTAAGTACAAGGAATACAGCCAATATAAAAAAGAACTACTTAAAAAGGCAAAGCAAAAGGCTGTATGGAATATAACAATACATATAAACCCACAAAAATACAACTTCATCTTACTGCTACCTATACCAGACACTTTAGTTGGCGGGATGTCCCTTATGTGGAGCTGCTGATTGGTGAAAAGAGAAATAACATTCTTAGCCAGTTTTTTGAGTTGTCAAAGACTTTGTTTAGTGTGGATATCAAGAGGTTTCTAGGGGAAAATGATATTTTTTAAGCAATATTAGTAATTGTGAGTCATTACAAGAGGATACAGTATCATGAGCTGCTAAGCCAAGTTATGTCAAGTAAATTCGAATGCTTCTAAATTTTCGAACCTTTAATGTAGCATCACTAATTGAAAGGAGAATAGAGCTCGAGAAAATTTTGCATACTAATAATAAATCCATTGCATTTCTGCAAGAAACACATCTTATACACGACACAAAGTTTTTTTGGAGAAATTTTTAATTTTCAAATTGCAGAACGCTAAACTTCCAAGAGTTTTTATTTCAGTAAATGTTAAAGTTAGTGGGGTAAATAAGTGCATTTAACATGGATCAGTTTATTTTCTTTTAAACTGTAGCTCTGAAATTTTACTCTAGCAAAATCTTCTAAGAACTAATTAAAATTGATTCCTTTGCATTGGTTTATGATGGTGCTGTTATTAGTGGTGATCTGAATGCGTGCAGCCCGACATGGGGTGATACTTTCCTGAACTTAAATGGAAGATCCGATAATTGGGCAACGGAACCACCGTCACTGATGAATGTTACAGCTGCTTCACCAACCTTCCCTAGGTCGTCGTCCTATTTGGATCACTTTGACGTCAATTACAGAGTGAGAACCCTCCCAACTTTTTCAGATCACTGCGCAGTGTTTCTGAACATAAAGTTGAAAATATGGAACTACAACTAATGCAACCAACAATAATAACGAAATTGACCAAGCTATTGGGTCATTTAATTCTGTAACAAAAGAGATCATAAACAGACATATCTTTCCTAAGGATATCAAAAAACTCTTTAGAGAGAAACAAAATTGGCAGAGAAGGTTGAAACACACTTATCATAATAATTATAACAGAATCAGTAATGCTTACAAGGAACTGTCTTCTATAATCTCTTTATTAAAAAAATTATTCAAGATAGAGTGAGGATTTGGCAATTTGGTGAAAGATTGGCTGGAATACCACCTGGTCCTCGAGCATTTCGAGAGGTTTTCAAAATAAATAGAAGAATGAAAAGAGTTTCTTGTTACAATGAAATTAGGGTGACTGATAACACTGTCACTGGTGAACAAGAAGTAGCTGATGCTTTTACGACTCACTATAAACACATTTTTAGTGGTAATATATAAATCATGATATAGATCTGGTGAGAGAGGTTCAATCCTCACTTTTTTCATTGCGTTGGATTAAGCCCCAAGTATCTTTTTTTTTTAATATGATAATAAAGCCTCAACACCTCAAGACGTTGATATATTCACTTCCTAGGAAGAAATTAAAGACAAAATCTACAATTAAATTAAAAATAAACACCTTAAAATTGAGGTCGCAAAATTTAAAAACAAAACTTTTATATAATTTTTTATTTTTGTAAGTAAATGCATTTCGACTAATCATCTTCAGCAAAACGATTTTAAGGTGTTTCTTTTTAATTTAATTGAAAAGAGATCGCGGTATTGTTCAATTTATTAACATAATCTACAGTCTTAAGCCAAAAAGGTCAAGTGATCCAGACGGCATCTACAATTTTATTTGAAAAAGAAATCTCTGACGTAGCAGTTCAATTTTTAACAATAATATATAACAACTTTATTAATAATGGATACTTTCCGAAGAATTTGAAAATAGCTAGAATTCTACCTATGGAGAAAAAATCAAATGATCTGAACATTAATAATTTTAGACCTATATCGCTACTGTCAAATGTGGGGTAAATTTTGGGAAAAGTGTTACTGTCTAAAATGGACGCATCTAATATTTTACCAATAGAGCACATTCCAGAACTACAGTTTAGTTTTAAGAAGAGACATTCCATATTCCATGCACTGCTAAAGGTCCTCAATGACGTAACGATTAAGAGAGAAAAAATGTACGATTGCGTGCTCGCTTGAATTATAAAATTGAAATTGAAATGAATAAGATTGGGGATTCTGAGACATGGTTCATGACGAACTCATTTGAACCACATAAAACAGCTTCTAAACATGATTTGCTATTCCGACTAATTCAGATAACCATGTTTGTCAATTAAATTTTTTTTAATTCAATTTATTTTCTTTAAAAAATTATTACAACAGTAAGTTAAATTAAAATAAAAAAAATTAATATATAAAAACACCAGCAATCTTAAATGTATAAACCCTAGCTTTAAATTTGTTGAAGAAATGGAAAAGAACAAAATAGAAAGAAGAAGAATGTAAAAGAGTAGAGATAGTCAATTACACAGCTCAACAAAATTCACTTTTTTTTTTGTTGCCCTGAATGTCTCTGCGGATTTTTATAATTTCAGGTTCCCAGTTTACGAATAAAATCATGAAAGTGCTGAATTGGCTCTAGCTTTTAAGATATTGTGTGGTAGGATTTAGGTTACATGTAAAGAAAGTAGAATTGAAAGGATTTATTTTACGTTGAGACAGGCAGAGTATGCCGTTGGTCCATACCTTGCTATTGCCCTTATTATAGGAAAGCAGGGTAAATATCTAGGGACTATGCCGGTGTCCAAAACTTAATTGGAAGGCTTTGCCAATATTTCTAATAAGAAAAGGCTTAGATGATTGTTGTATGACAAATCATAAATTTATTGAAGTTACCATTTCTTTTATACAAATTTTGACTTACACTCAAAGTAATTCTATCTAATTTCTACATACATGTAAGTCTTAGCTTATCCATTTCTACTTGCAAGACTTTGAGTGACGTTCTATTTTTGAGCAATATTTAGTTTAAGCTTACAAAGTAACACAAAAATTGTTTGGGGATTTCATTACATAAAATATTGTATTGAGTGGCCTGCAATAGTGTAATCGAGAGCATGTGCTTTTGTTTATATTTTTGCCATGCGTCAGTCGATTGCACTTTACATATTTGTGGTTGGCAATGGTCACTTTGCATGATTAGGGATGGCTTAGTGGTCACTGTATTGGATACACTACAATTGATGTATTTATCTATACATACATATATGTAGTAAAGTCGGGTTAGTTACATTCTGTATAACTCAAGAACGGCTGGACCGATTTTAATGATCTCTGATTTTTCGGATTTGTCTCCGCCCCGAGAATGAAATAGGTTACACAAATTTTATTTAGGGTAGCCCGTATACAAAACTTTTTTAAATTAATTACCTTTGATTTGTTGGTTTTGTCTTCGCCCCAAAATTAACATAGACTATAAAAATTTTATTTAGGGTGGCCCTCATACAAAAATATTTTTAAAATTATATTTTCACAAAGACCACGTAATCTATTCACATGAAATTTACACCACGTATTTTTTATATCAATAAGCACAGCTTAGGCTATAAAATTTTTATTTAGGGTGCTTATTTAAGGTGGTCCTCATACAAAAATATTTTTGGTTTGGAGATAGATAACCCTAAGGAAGAAATAGAGATGGTAACATGATTTTTTTTTTACTAAGCACTCTCAATAAAAATTTTAAAGCTTAAGCTATGCTTCTTGATATAAAAGACACGCGGTGTAAATTTCATGTGAATCGATTACGTGGTCTTTGTGAAAGTGTTATTTTAAATATATTTTTGTACGAGAACCACCCTAAATATGCACCCCAAATAAAATTCTTATAGCCCAAGCTATGCCACTTGATATAAGAGCTACGTGGTGTAAGTCCGGTGTGAATCGATCACGTGGTCTTTGTGAAAATGCTATTTTAAAAATATTTCTGTATAAGGGCCACCCTAAATATTTACCCTAAATAAAATTTTTGAAGCCTATGTCATTATTGGGGTGAAAAAAGTCCAAAAAATTAAAGATCATTAAAATCGGTCCAGTGGTTCTTGAGTTATACAGAGTGTAACTAATCCTACTTTGCTTCATATATGGGACGATTCATGTCAACCGGATCAGTGCTGTGTCCAAAATTGGGAGATACCAAAACAATCGCGCGAGGGTTCATTTTGAAGCTTAGGACATCTTCTTTCAGATTTTGTGCGCGCCTTTGCAAAATTTAAAATGGCGGATCCAATATGGCGAACGGAAGCCGGTGAAAAATCGAGTGTCCTGCAATAAAAGCTTGTAAAAATAAAAATTCCCAACCGATCAGATCGTTTTTTAGCTCAAATTGTAGCTCTTAAAAAGTTGGCGTGGAAGTTTGACAGCATTCATCGTGGCGGATCCAACATGGCGGTCATAAATCCAATATGGTGGCCGAATTTTTAAAGTCAACCGATTTGCTCCAACTTCGGTACACGAAAGTCTTGCGTGTCACTGGTCACGAATTCGAAGTAAGATTTTACAAATTCTAGATGGCGGATCCAAGATGGCGGACATATTTTATAAAAGTCAACCGATTTGTACCGAATTTGTTATACAAGGGCTTTTAGAGTCGTCGATTACGAATCTGAGGCTATTTTTCAAAGATTTTTAAATTCAAAATGGCGGATTCAATATGGCGGAGGTATTGTTTAAAAATCAACCGATTAGCACCAAATTTCGTAAACGACTATTTCTAGAGTCGCTAAATACGAATCCAAGGTCAGAAATTTAAAATTCAAGATGGCGGACCCAATATGGTAGATTAAGGTATTGAGTTTCCGCCGTATTGGGTCCGCCATCTTGAATTTTAAATTTCTGACCATGGATTCATATTCAGCGACCCTAGAAACCGCCGTGTACCAAATTTGGTGCTAATCGGTTGATTTTTAAACAATACCTCCGCCATATTGAATCCGTCATTTTGAATTTAAAGATATATTTTAAAATATAGCCTCAGATTCGTAATTGGCGACCCTAAAAGCCCCTGTATATCAAATTTGGTACAAATCGGTTGATTTTTAAAAAATATGTCGGCCATGTTGGATCGTGATCAGTAACCCCCAAGACCCTCGTATACCGAATTTGGTACAAATCGGTTGACTTAAAAAAATTCGGCCACCATATTGGATTTATGACCGCCATGTTGGATCCGCCATGATGAATTCTGTCAAACTTCCACGTCAATTTTTTAAGAGCTACAATTTGAGCTAAAAAAAAAATTCGATCGGTTGGGATTTTTTATTTTTACAAGCTTTTATTGCTGGACACTCGATTTTTCACCGGCTTCCGGCCGCCATATTGGATCCGCCATTTTGAATTTTGCAAAGGCGCGTACAAAATCTGAAAGAAGATGTCCTAAGCTTCAAAATGAACCCTCGCGCGATTGTTTTGGTGTCTCCCAATTTTGGACACAGCACTGATCCGGTTGACATCGAGCGTCCCATATGTATATATAGATACATAAATACATCAATATCTTAAAAACTAGAGCCAATTCAGTTTTTTCATGAATATATTCGTAAACTGGGTACCTGAAATTCGCAGAGACATCCAGGGCAACAAAACCACTGTTGACCAGTGCTATCATTCATCTATAGCTAGTAATTAATAACAGACGATTTGAAACGGTGTGGAGTTCCGCAGCCGAGTGCTACAACAAGGGATATTCGTTCCGAAGCTATACATATAAATTTTGGCTTTGGCTAAATTTTTAGCAGACTCCACGTATTCAATTGGGTTGTTATTAAGATAAATAGTAGGAAAAATACTTAAGTCAAAACATTTTTTGTATATAAACAATAAGTGTGATTTTTTCGGATTAAGGCAAAGATGGTTGTTTTCGGACAAATTATATATATCGGCCAAATCTGCATTTAGTAGCCTAGCAGCGTCTGCCATTTTATGAAGTGTACAACCGATAATAAGTTGCATACATGTGAACTTTGCAGTGACTGACGATGGGTGGTAGTTCATTTACATAGAATGAGAATAGCAATGGGACCAGAATAGAACCCAGGGGAACACCGCTTTCTTCAGGAAGAAAACCTGAGGAAAAGTTTTTAGTAACCACGCGCTGCTTTCTGTTCTTTAGATAGGAATCAATAAGCCGCGCAGTAGATAAAGAGAATTTAGAAATTCTACTTAATTTATTTTGGAGTACGGAATGATTTACAGTGTTGAAGGCCTTAGATAAACCGAATAATGTCATGTAAGAAAAATTGTTACTATCAAGACCGTTGCTTATTTCATCCGTAACAAAACAGTGCTGTTTTAGAACTACGCTTTGGGCGAAAACCTGATTCAAAACTTCTAAGCATACGAAATTTTTGCATTTGCGACATTATGCACTTCTCAAAGACAAAAACGGAACTATAGCCACTGGTCGATAGTCCATTCATAGACTATTAGATTTTGGGATTGATTTTGATTTAGAAATTTTCCTGCAAGTTGGAAAATTTGAGTTCATAATTATTGTATTAAAAAGTACGTAATAAAGTTTATTACAAATGGAAGTAAGAGTAGTTGGAGAACACGCCCCTTTCAGAAAAACTATGTGGATGGCAACACCACAAAAATTTCTAAAAATAGACCATAGCATGTTTTGAAGACAATGGCTTGACGGCTATGACAACAAGCGAGAAAGTGACAAAAGATAACAAATGTGATATACGCACTTTGTACATTTCAACGGCAGTTCCTCAGTAGCTCAAGTGTTAGAGCAGCCGTCGCAAAATATACAATTGCAATGCATGAACGGTTAGGGGTTCGAGTCCATGTATAGCATTAACCAAACTGGTCTGATGAGGCTATTGGTAATAACCGAAACATGTCACCAATTACCAGGTTAAATTGTTCCATTTGTTATATTTGACATGTTTTTTGAATAAAAAATAGAATTGATCAATTAGTAAAAATTTACAATAATATTGGTCTTTGCTGGATGACTGTAAGTTCGATATAATAATGTTTAATTATTATAAATTTTATTCAAAAAAAATGACAAAGATAGCAAATGGAACAATTTAACCTGGTAATTGGCTATTACCAAAGACCACGTAATCGCTATTAAATAAAATCGTGGTCCATGGACAGAGACGTTTTGTTCGTCATAGGTCAGCAAAATTCTTCCAAAATTTAAACTTCGTGGATACGGTCGAGTTTCGACCACAATACGATACAAGTTATAATAAATAATCAGTCGCTAAATCCAACATTTCTTAAAACAATAAGGGGAACACTCCAATTTCAAAAATATGTGACTGGCAACACCACAATTTCGAAAAATAAATCATAGCATGTCTTTAAGCCAATGGCTTAACGGCTATGTCAACAAGCGAGAAAGTGACAAGTATATAGATAACAAAAATGGAACATTGTGTGTAGTGAAATAGATATGCGCACATTGTACACCTCAAGGTCATTTCCCCAGTATCTCAAGTGTTAGAGTGGCCGTCGAAAATAAAATTGCAATGCATAGAACGGTCAGGGGTTCGAGTCCAAGTACAACATTCACCAAAAAACTGGTCTGATGAGGCTATGTTGTAATAGTCGAAACTTATGTCACCAATTTCCAGGTTAAATTGTTCCATTTGTTATCTTTGACATGTTTTTTGAATAAAAAATAGAATTGATCAATTAGTAAAAATTTACAATAATATTGGTCTTTGCTGGATGACTGTAAGTTCGATATAATAATGCTAAATTATTATAAATTTTATTCAAAAAACATGACAAAGATAACAAATGGAACAATTAAACCTGGTAATTGGCTATTACCAAAGACCACGTAATCGCTAATAAATAAAATCGTGGTCCATGGACAGAGACGTTTTGTTCGTCATAGGTCAGCAAAATTCTTCCAAAATATAAACTTCGTGGGTACGGTCGAGTTTCGACCACAATACGATACAAGTTATAATAAATAATCAGTCGCTAAATCCAACATTTCTTAAAACATAAGGGGAACACTCCAATTTCAAAAATATGTTCCATTTGTTATCTTTGTCATGATTGTTGAATAAAAAATAGCATTGATCAATTAATAATAATAATAAAATTTACAATAATATTGGTCTTTAATGAATGACTATAAGTTCGATATAATAATGTATAATTATTTAGTTTTTTATTTGTGTCTGTGTTAAACTACTGAAACTCCATTTTTAGCATTTTCTTAAGAGAATCCCTTAAACTTTCAAGATGCTCATCTAGATGTTCCAGAGATAGTTCATTTTATTTTTCTTCTTTCTTTTTTTTGTTGTAATTTTTAAAAGTTCTTTCTCTCTCTTGAGGGAAATGAAAACAAATGTTTAAATTAATAATTTCAAATGTTTGACCAAGTAATTGATATTTAATTCGACTTAACTTTGAAACGCGATTATATGCTATAAACTATCAACAAAATTATACAATACTTCAGCAAAAGCAAAAAAAAAATTTGATATTTTTATTTAAAAGTAATTTAGTATAAAAAAAATAAACAGCACTGATCAACATAATACTAAAAAAAAGGACATGTTGAAGCTAACAATGTTGATGGCAAATTCTAAACCTGGATAGCTAACCCCCGCAAACGTACAAAGGCCAAAGATGTAAAGATATGCACCTGGAATGTCCGGACCCTCAATGGGGAAGGTGCCTCTATCCAGCTGGATGACGTCCTCGATAAGTACAAGGCCGGGACACGGCTGCTCTAAAAAAGCGTCTTGGGACGTCTACTACAGCTGCCATGTGCCACTGTTCACATCGGTTAACGAGAGGCTGGCCACCATTCGCATCAATGCGAAATTTTGAAATTTAAGCCTTATTTGTGCCCATGCTCCGGCGAATGAGAAAGAAGATGCGGCCTAAGACGCATTTTACGTGCTCCTCGACCAAATATAAGATCGACACTATATTAAGATCGCTCTAGGTGACTTCAAAGCCAAGGTGGGTAGGGAGAGCATCTTTAGTCTGACGATCGTAAAATTCAGTCTACACGAACAATCCTCCGACAACGAAATGAGATTGATCGACATCGCCGCAGCAAAGATATGGTAGTTAGTAGCACAACGTACCAACATCTCGATATATACGAGGCCATCTGGCTGTCCTCTGATCAAAAGACGCGCAACTAAATTGATCACGTTTTGATAAACGGAAGGCACGCTTCCAGTATTTTGGACGTACGCACTATTCGTGACGCCAACATAGACTCGGACCACTACCTTGTAGCAGCCAAGGTCCGCATTCATTGGTGTTCGACAAAAAGAGTGCGAAACATACAGCGAATGCCCAATGTTGAAAAGCTGCAATCAGATCGGACAACCCAAATCTTCGCCACTCGACTCTCACTCCTACTTTCGCAAACCTCCCCTCAACTCGACGATATATGTGCGCAGTGGAATCGCATTTCCCGCTGCCGCTGAGGACTGCTGCCGAAGAGATGCTTGGCTTCAAACGCCATCGGAGGCGCTATAGTGCTATAATCAAGAGTGTCGCGACGCTACTGCAGCAAAAGACGCATCCTATCGAGCCACCCAACAGTCAGTGGTAACGCGAGCTACTAGATACAGAAAAAGAGGAAAGAGGAAAAACGGCTTTTCAAGCGCAAGAAAGGTGAGGTGAAAAAGCACGAGTGCGAAGAGATCAAGATGTATGGAAACAAGAAATAGGCCCAAAAATTTTTTTGAATGAATAAAGCGCCTCATTAATGGTTTGAAGACCGGGGCCTCTTCCTGCAGGGACGAAAACGGAAAGCTGGTGACAGACGTCCAGAGCATGCTGACAATATGGAAGAATCACTTCTCGAACCTACTAGCTGGAGACGACGTTGACAATTCCACCGATAATGAAGGTGATACCCACAACCCGGTTGCTGATGACGGTATTAATGTTTCACCGCCCGACTATGAGAAAGTTTTGAGAGCTATTGCCCAGCTGAAGAACAACAAAGTCGCGGGTGCGGATCGCCTGCCGGCAGAGCTATACAAGGCAGGTGGCGAAGAGCTTGCAAGACGCATGCATATGCTCCTAGACAGAATATGGTCGGATGAAAGCATGCCCGTCCTCTTGTATGGACGATGACGAACAACGATGAGAAGATAATGGGAGCTTTCGAGAGAAAAATTCTTCGCAAGATCTATGGTCCAATCTGCGTGAACGATGCATACCGTATAACATGAAACCACGAGTTATACGCCGACATTGATTTAGTAAAGCGCATAAAAATACAGCGACTACGCTGGCTAGGTCATGTTGAACAAATGAACAACAGCGCTCCGTCTGTACTCTTTTCGGAATGATTGGTGGAACTCGCAGAAAAGGATGTAATAATATCCGTTGGAAGGACCAAGTTATTTCTAACTGGCGTCAGCGCGCGCAGAGCAGAGGCGAATAGCATAGCATTTTGGGGGCCGCCAAGATCGATCGTCGGTTGTAGAGCCAGCTAAGTAAGTAAGTATTTACATATCTTCAGTTGAACAAAACTAGTTTCTATCTATGTATGCATATGGGCATTTCCACGAAAACAAATGTTTTTGTCTCGTTCGAACGCCATGGTTTTTTGCAATTATCTTGAAAACGAAAAATTGCCCAAATTCAACCTTAGCACAAGCTAGTTAGGAGCTATAAGTTAAACCTATTGTCAAAATAAAAATCAGTTTGTGGGGAACTCCATCAGCAGAAATTCTGCTGTAAGTATAATACAGTAGACAATTCGCAAAAAGAAATCACAGTTAATTTAATTTATGTTTTCGCTCTTGTCTCTATTTAAAGCAGAGTGTAATTTGGGGATAAGCTAACGAGGAGACCACCAGGTTGCGACATCTCCGATTGGGCTAAAATTTTTCCAGATGGTAGTTCACCTGAAATAAGAAAAACTATTTTCGCCATTTTTCACAATGCTCAAGGAAAAGCGAGAAAATCGTGAACATCTGTTCAAGTGGCAGCGTGACATAGTAACCGTATAAGCCGGGGGTTGCTGGTTCGAACCCCGGTTCATGCAACTTTTTTATTCTTTTTTTTAAACATTTTTTTAACTTTTTGAAGTGAGAACTTCTTTAGGCACGTTGTGCGGGTGAGGAAAAATGTATAAACTGGCAACAGGACACCGACATTCATGACGTCACAATGACAATATTTTTAAAATTATGTAGCATGCTTTAAGGGTATGTTGATAGATCAGTAGCCAAGACAACAACCATGTGATGACGTCATGGTAGTTGTCTTGGTTGTTGGTATATGGTAATTTTAGAAATTTGCTGCGTGCTTTTGGGCGTATGCATAAATTGAGTTACGACACAGGATGACACTGGATTTTAAAAGCTGAAAACTCGACATTAGCTTTCCTCCACGTCATCACCGACACAGGATGACACTGGATTTTAAAAGCTGAAAACTTGACATTAGCTTTCCTCCATTTATTTTTTCTTTACTGGTGTGAAAGAGACAGCCATGAGTTGCTTGGTGTGGTGAAAATTATTCCATAAACATTACAAAACATCATGAAAACAAATTTCAATTATATTATTTTAAGTTCTCACTTCTGTCGGCACTCCCAGAGTGCAACCCGCCGTTTTTTTTTTATTGTTAGTTATACTATTGCAGGGTTAAGCGCATGAACTGTTACCAACTTCAGACCAATACATCTGGCAAACCGATAAAACCAGCTGTGTCAAATGACATACCAGTGACAGCTCATTATATTGTTTACAAGCCGCCAAAAGCATTTGTGTCTAAGGTTTATAAAAGAAAAGTTTTTCGAAATGGATTTCAAACGTAATAGTGTGATTGCATTATATTTGGCTGGAAAATCACAACCAGCTTATTGTTCGTGAGCTCAAACATCTCAAAGTGAATAAAATGTTTGTGTATCGTACCATAACTCGTTATAATGGTACTGATAGCGTTGCCAAACGTTATGGTGGGGGACCAAAAAAAATGCAACATCGCCTGAAATGGTGCGGAAAGTGAAAGCTCGACTTGAACGAAATCAACGTCGTAGTGGTAATCAAATGGCCAAAGGACTGAAAAGATCCCAGCGAAGCATCAGACGAATATTGCAAAATGAGCTTAAGGTAAAGCCTTACAAGTTCCATAAGGCACACGATCTTACACCGAAGCAAAAAAAAGTTCGACTCGAAAGAGCAAAGGAGTTGTTACGCTTGCACGAACGTGGCCAATTTCCTAACATTAAGTGCTCTGATGAGAAAAATTTCCCGATTGAGCAATTCATAAACTCTCAAAATGATCGTGTTGACCGAACGCTCCGACGAGAATTTGAGCCTACGAACAGCCACCCAAAGTAATTTTCCATCTCAAGTAATGGTATGGGCAGCTGTGACCACCGATGGACGCTCTCCAATCGTTTTTGTAGAGTCTGGTGTCAAAGTCAATGCGACATATTATCGGGAAAATATGTTGGGAGCTGCTTTAGAGCCGTGGGCACGCAAACATTTCAGTCGCAAACCATGGACGTTCCAACAAGACTCAGCACTATCTCATAAAGCTCATGTGAACCAAGAATGGTTAATCCACAAATCCGATGGACTATTCCATTTAGCCATCTTAATAATATGCCATGCTGTGAAGAAAGCCATTTTACGGGAATGGGCCAAAATACCGGAAGGTCACATTCGTGCAGCATGCAACTCGTTTTATGACCGCTTGAAGGCCATAGATAGTCAAGGCAAAAGGTGGCCATATCGAGCTAAAGTAGCCGGATTCTAGTTTTTTGATTATTTCCACACATTTTTGTCATTTGATCAATAAAAAATAATTTCACACAAAAAGTTATGGTCATTTGATTAGGTAACAGTTCATGCGCCTAACGCTGTATAAACAAATCTCTTACACCAAATTTCAGTATGATTGCTAACATATTTAGATAAATATGCCAGTTAAGGTATTTTGCTTGTATGGGAGGTGCCATGCCCAGTGGTGCTATTTCGCCCGCTTTTGATACAGACATACCTTATAGCAAGTAAACAACTTACATCAAATTTCATGCCAATTGCTGCAATAGTTCTCTTAAAATATCGCTTCCAACTTTATGTTAATATGGGAGGTGTCACGCCCACTGATGCAATCCCGTCGAAATCCATTTAATTTTATAGCTTGAATTAATTGACATCTATAGACCAAATTTTATGAAGATTACTCTCATTGCACACTATCTATAGCATAAAACGTTTTTTGCTTATACGGGAAGTGCCACGCCGACCGGTACTATTGTGCCAAATTTTCGCAAGAAGATACTTCTTATCAAGTATATCTGCCATACGAAATTACATAACGATTACGTTGTCAGTCCTCTAATTATAACATTTAAAAATATTGTGGGCTGTGCCACGCTCTTCATCGAGTTTGTCCAGTATACTGACGAAATTTGTATTGATGACTAGTGTTATCATCACTAAAATTTTTATGAAAATCAAATGTGCCAATTTTGAATTATACGAAATCAAAATTTTCAAATGTTAAAAAGTGCCACGCTCACTTTTCCAATTCCGCCCACTTTAAACACAATTCAAGATATATATGATTTATATCCGTGCACCAAATTTCATCACAATATCTCGCACGGTTTACGAGTTATGGCGTTATAAAGGTTAAAATTTAGGGTTGTGCCACGCCCTTTTAAGAAACTTTGCAAATTTAAAACCTAGCCCAATCTTAATATTGTTCACATGTTCACCAAGTTTCATCAAAATCGCAGCAACTTTTTTCAATATGAGCTGAGGTATATTTACATTTAGTATGGGTGGTAGGCGTGGGTGTGAACCGATTTCGCCTATTTTTCTATGCTAGCAGCTTATTATTTTATTGAATAAGCTTAAACATTTCGGTTTGTCTAACCATCTGTTCTGACAGCTTTTGCTGCTGTTGCCCCAAATGTGAGGATATTCTTCACATGGGATTTTCAAATGTTATTTAATCCATATTTACTTATGCGCATTGAATTTGACAAAAAATTAATTTTTGAAATATTCCCTTTACTTACAGCATTTTCATTACAGTGCAGCACTTAATGCAATTTATTCAAAACTGTCACATATAATTTTTTGATATTTGTGTGCACAGAATATTAAGGTGGATTTTCTCGAAATAGGCTTAAATAATTTCAAAATGTTTTTTATTTTGTACGAGTTATTGGCTTTGAATCATACGCATTCTTACTCTTCAAATTTTCCATAACAGTGCAGCACCGACTGCGTTTAACTGCAGGATATCTATAATATATGGCAAAAAAATATTTTTAACAGCCAACTGTAAAATATAGTTATGTTTGAATCATTATTACCATGTAATCATGATTGTACCTTATGTCATCTTATCCAACTCGGTTCGCTAGCAAGCGTTTCAGGGCTGGTCTTAACCCGCCGTGTGGGATCGAGAGTTTAACAATAATTTAATTTCCATTAGAAATCAAATAAAAGAAACTAAATATCAAAAATTAAAAAAAAAACGAAATCAATTACTCGAACAACAATCTTTAAATATGAATCAAAATTAATATTCTTCAAAATAATTACTATACCGAAATTTTATAGGATTAGACCACTTGAAAACTTTATTCTTCTCTTCACCCCCACGAAAGAGAGGCTTTAAATATACCTCCATGTACCCGCCCATCCTGTGATTACTAATTAGATTTAGAGAGTATCACCCACTATAAAACATCGCTAAACCACGACCACTCACGCACCCTGTATTTATAAATTTAGCACATTTTTATTTAGATGGAAATCAGTTCATTCATAAAAATGCAATTTCAGAAGCGCACCGGCGAAAATTGGACGTATCTGGCAAAATTTTTCGACAAACCATGCGATGCCAAAAACTGGCTGAACAATTGTAGCAGACAAAACCGGCTGAACAAAATATCAAAATTATGTATATGTAAATAAAACGCTGAAAATTTAAAGTTTATAAAATTAGTAATAATTAAATGATAATTGAACTTAAGCTAAATTAGAAGCGATCAACGTTCAAGTAAAAATTTTACAAGCTAAAGTTCAATTACACTAGTTTACACTCAAAATGTTCCATTGATAAGAACTTACTTTTCTTATGTACTTTTTCCTGCTGAATTCGGAAATGAAAATAAAAATTTTTTGAATGGCACCGTTTTCGAGATATTGTGGTTTTTTCATTTTTTCGACCTTCTTTCACTTTAAAATTCATATCTTGAGCTCTAAATGTCCAATTTAATCGTTCTTAGCATCAAATTAAAGGTATTTAAATGACAAACAGTGAGTAATTAGTTCAAAAAATATCGATGAAAACAGGCCAGATTTTAGAAAAAATCAAATTTTACATTTGATTCTGTGGCCATGGAAAAATAGAAATAAAATAAACAAAAATAATTATGCTTCATGCTCGTTGAGCTGATACTTTTACCTAAAAATTAAGATATATCCAAAGAAAATCGACCATTAAATGATAACGTTAGAAGCGATTGAATGAGGGAATCAAATGCCACATTTTCTGAATATATTAATTTTTTCGACAATTTGTTGAGAACAATCGATACATAAAAAATTTTTGTTTTTGTTCCATTGATGAGAGGATACTTTTCTTATGTACTTTTTTGCGCTGAATTCGGAAATGAAAATAAAACTTTTTTTTATGGTACTGTTTTTGAGATATTGTGGTTTTTTAATTTGTTCGACCTCTTTTCACTTTAAAATTCATATCTCGAGCTAGGAATGCTCAATTGAATCGTTTTTGATACCAAATGAAAGCTAATAAAATGGCAAACAAACTTATATACTTAAATCTTTAAGTCCAGAAGTAGTTCAGAAGATATCGACGAAAACAGGCTAGATGTTTATAAAAATCAAATTTTGCAGTGTACTTGTGGCCACGAAAAAATAGAAATCGATGAAAAATTTCAAATTTTATTAAGTTTACGTAAGGCTGATACTATTACATAAAAAAAACTAAACAAAAGAAAATTGATTGTAAAATGACAAAGTTGGAACCGAATGAATGAATAATTCGAAGTCCATATTTTCTTAATAAATTAATTTTTTCGACAATTTGTTGAGTTTAATCTCTATGAGTTTTGCTGTTTTAGTATTATCAGAATAAGTTCGTTTAGAACTTCTGATAGCTTAGAATGCACCGGTTATTGTGGAAAGGAACCAGGTCGAAAAACTTCCAGTTTTGTTTTTAGTTTTTTGTGGCCACAGAATCTGTAAAACTTTTTTTTTAAAATCTGGTAATTTTTCATCAATATCTTTTTAATTGGTCATCCAATTTTGTTTTTGTTTGTCATTTTAATGTCTTTAATTTGGTACCAAAAACGATTAAATTGAGCATTTCTAGCTTGAGATATAATTTTTAAAGTGAAAAGAGGTCGAACAAATTAAAAAACCACAATATCTCAAAAATGGTACCATAAAAAAAAAAATTATTTTCATTTCCGAATTCAACGCGAAAAAGCACTTAAGAAAAGTGACCTCTCATTAAAGGAACAAACACGAAAAATTTGTTTGTTGTCGATTGTTCTCAACAAATTGTCGAAAAAATTAATATATTCAGAAAATGTGGCATTTGATTCCCTCATTCAATCGCTTCTAACGTTATCATTTAATGGTCGATTTTCTTTGGATATATCTTAATTTTTGGGTAAAAGTATCAGCTCTACGAGCATGAAGCATAATTATTTTTGCTTATTTTATTTCTATTTTTCCATGGCCACAGAATCAATCTTATCAATGGAACAAATAAAAAAAATCATTTTGTAAACTAGTGTTATCATTTAATCATTACTATTATTTAAAAGCCAACAAACAACCAAAAATTTCTAAATTATGGGGAACCACGCCGAATCCTCAATATCTTCGATGCACCATATATGTTTATGAAATATTTATTTATATGGAAAATAATAAGCAAATTTAAGATGTATTATCATGTATAGTAAATTTCCTTGTGCATTAAATTCAAAATAGCTTAAAAAAATATATGTTTCATTAGAGAAAATCACTGAATAATTTCATCATCTTAGACTTGAATTTTAATAAAGATTATAGATTCAGAATGGTTTAGAACCACCCTAAAAGAGCTCTCTTAGCCGCGGACACTATCCGAACGTCTACGTAAATATTACCGAAGTCACTCCGCGATTTCCTCTTTACAGTTTAAAACACAAATAAAAAAAATCAATAAAATAACTTTAAATTTAAAAAATCATTAATGCAAAAAGAAAAAAAACTGATACCTATTTTAATAAATCAATCCTATGAAGAAAACTGATATTAGAAAACTAGTCCTAACTTTCACTATTTGTGTAACAAAAAATTTTTTACCTTGGTCCTACAAACAAAAAGGATGTTGACTCCTATCCCTTCGCACTAAAAACACTTTCACTTTTTAAATATATGTACTTATAAGAGGACTGTACTACTTTGAAACAAAACTTGGAAAATTACTTGACGATTTAAAAATAGTAGGTACGTCTTTCGTTGGCGGCGGTAAAATAGCTTTTAAAATTTTCTGGAAGAATATTCTGTTTCTAGGCCTATTTTTTTCCGCTGTGGCAAAATACATAGGTTCCGCTTAAAATTTTGTGTATTAGTATACATGTCTCCGAATAATATTCATGTATACCGGAGCATACACTTTCGCTTAAGCAATTGACAGTGGATTAAGCCTATTGAAATACTAAATAATAGTCTTAAAACATCTAAATTCGTATTTAATCCTACCAATGCTGTGAATTCTATTCTCTCGCTCATTGAACTATTTTATAGTATAGTATATATATGTGGTGACTTAACACCAACATAAATAAACAACAACACATAAGAGACACTATACATAAAAACAACTTATAATAATGTTTAAGTTATTATTGTAAATTTTTAAGAATTAAAAATTTTGTTTTATTTGTAAGGAAATTAAAAATTCAATTTTAAAAACTCTTCAAAATAAAAGGAACACAAATTTAATAATTCAAAAATAAGAAGTTTTATTAAAAATATATTAGAGAGAACCTGATACCAAATATATATATAGTATAGTATAGTATTATTGGTAGCACCGGTGTCTTAAATAATTTCTTACGATATTGCCAACATTTTCATCTGGCAGTGCTCTTTGTTTTGACTTTTTTATTATGGCAGCCGGCAACAGCAACAAAGGAATTACAGGGACTTTCGATTTGAGCGTGGTGTTGAGAAGACGTTTCATTCACCCTTATTTTGTAAGTCGTCTTCGTCTTCGCTTTTTGTCGTCTCTAATAAATAGGCATAGTCTAAAACGACTTTCGATAACTATCGAAATCTTCGCCTATTTTTGGTATTTACGAAGTCGCCTTTTAACGAAAGCGACTCTCGCTTTCGTTGATTAAATGTCGCCTAAGTTTTTACAGACGACGACCGTTCGTTCGTGTGAATTTGATTGTTTTTTGTGGAAATTTTATATTTTATTTAATAAAAAAATGAAATGCACTAATTAAGACCAGTTTGGCAAGTTAGTCGAGTTGACGCAGGCAAATATTGGCCAAGAAAATGGTTTTAAAAAAGGCATTACCGTCGATTTTAAAAAAGAATGGCCATTCGTGATGGTGATGGTTAGCGATAAGTAAAATTTTAAAGTTTAATGATTAAAAAACAAAAGTAAAATGTTTTCTTTTTTTTCAAAAAGGTTTGAAAAGATTTCAAATTCAAACCAAAAAACAAAGTCATTCATAACAGCTAAGAAAACATAGCCAATGGTGGTGGCGTTTTCAATAAATACTGTGCTCTATATGAGTATTTGGTCTTTCGTCATCACTGCTTGACGAAAACCAAACTTCAATTAAATCTATAATTTTTTTTATATCAATTATTTTATTTGAGTTGAATTGAATTCTTTATTGAGACTAACAAGAATACATCAATTTGACAATTATTTTAATTATTTGACGTTAGCGAAATTAAAGATAACATTTTTTCAATTCAAGTTATCGATTTTTTCCAGAGTCATCTCGCTTTTGTTACACGATACCAAAACTGACGACGTCGAAGCGAAGACGACAGCAAATCGAGACGAGAGTCGTCGACGACTTACAAAATTTGGGTGATTATGTAATTTTGCAAGTTTAATTCTATTGTGTACCGCCATTTTGTATTGCTGCATACATTTTTAGCAATTGTGATTTTGCAAATTTGATTTTTGTGAACTTTTATTTATGTTTATTTATGCTTATTTTATTTGAGAATTGTATTCACGCATCACATACATAGCTGTTTTTTGGCATAATTCGCTAAACTGCGAATTTATTAAATTTACTGACAACCTAAACAGCAAGTGTGTAAATTTTTTTTTTTTATTTATTAGTTTTTTTTACTTAAGTATTTTTCCCAACAATCTACACAGTGGGTGTAAACTTATTTCGGCATATTATATTATACTTTTTTTTTGACTGTTCCCTGCCATAGTGCAGACACAAAATGGTCTTTCCCGAAGACCGTATCGTGCGCGCGGCGGATGGTGATGGCGTTAGTGAGGTTAGAGCGCCCCGTCCACGTTTTTACGCAGACCCGTATTCTGCACGCGAATTTGAAGTTGTTATCCAATCCAGGGTTAACAACCCACTTAACGTAATTAGTATTGGCAAACATATTTATGTCACTTATAAAGGTGTCGATATTTTTTTTCTCTCCAAAAAAAAAAACTGAAAATCCTTACTCAGAAGTGTGGTACTGCCAACGAACTGGCCAAGGATGTATTTTTGCTCAAATCCTATAACGTTTTTATTCCTGCCGAACTTTGCGAGGTCAAGAGGGTTGTCCCAATCCCAACCTCGTACAGTGAGGATGAAATATTTGACGGTGGCGGTGAAATATTTGACGGTGGCTTTGGCAGAAATATTTCGCAGTATGGGCCTCTCTCGCCCAATTGCAAGTTGGTTAAAGTAAAGCTGCTCTTCAGAAGGGATGCTTCTAGTACTGGTAGCATGACAATTTCAGACACTGTCCTTGTTTGTTTTTCTGGTAAGATATTATTTATTTTTTATTTATTTATTTATTGATTTTTTTTGGAATATCCTTAGGCTACAAGATAATATAGCTATCCTGAATTTGACAAGCTTAAGTCACAGCTACGTAATATTTAATTAAGTAAATTTGATAAATAATTATTAAAACTAAAATACTAATTATTAAACTAATACAGATGATACAATGAAAAATTTTACAAAACATAATAAAATAAATGGTTTTGGGCAAGCTAATACTAAAAAAACAATGAAAATATTTTAGTGAGTTCCTTCGCAAAAATATTTGAAAATATGAAACTTGAACTGTTTTGCGTTACTTAAATTAAGTAATCGTGTTGGTAACGCATTCCAATGACGAATTGCATGAACATAAAACTGTCGATCCGATATTAAAAACCTATGTTCAAACTGAACAATTTGTCTCGATCGAGCAGAACGAGAGAACTTTAGACGCAAATAAAGATAATCCGGCTCTTTAGTAAAAATGATTTTATGCAACTGCAGCAGAGTTCGAATAAATCATTAAAAGAGACACCGAAGATTTTTTTCGAATAGGCGGATATTCGATCTGAACGCTTTAAGCCATAAATATACCTAGCTATATTGTTAAAGATAACGTTTAGTTTTTGTCTGCAATGACTGTCACAGTTGGCGAACAATTCACAGCCATAAAGCAATGTTGGAATGAGGTAACTTTTCGCTAACAATAGACGTATTTTAAATGGCGTGTAATACTGCGTAACCCATAATACCCGTAGCATGCTATATACCTTACCGATAGTTTTGAGTATATGAACTATACCAAGATTATTTGCATTACGTACCAGCTGAAGTTCAGAACCGTTAAGCAATATTTTAGGCAAAATATTATGGTCATGGGATCTTTTGCAAATCAGTAAACTTTTTGATTTGTTGGGATTTAGGGTGAGGTCATTTGTTTCTGCCCAAATCTGAATTCGACTTAAGTCCTCGTTGAGCTCAGCAACGCAGGTATTGAGGCATTTGAGTTCACTACTTAAGTAGAGCTGAACGTCATCCGCATATAAGTGGATTTCACAACTTTTTAAGACATTTGGTAGGTCATTGACATACATTACAAAAATCAAAGGCCCTAACACAGATCCTTAAGGAACGCCTTTAGGAACTGGCAGGAAATCAGAAATGAAACCATCTACACTTACTGCTTGCGTCCTGTCTGTAAGATATGATTTTAAGAGATCTATTGCTGTTTCTGAAAAATTGAATTGATTTTTAAGCTTAGAAAATAGAATAGCATGATTGACAGAGTCGAACGCCTTCGAGTGATCTAAAAGTGTTAAGATAGAAGATGCCTTATTCGCATCCAATTCTGATCTTATATTTTCTGAGACATCAATAAGAGCTGTCAGGCAGCTACGCTTAGACCTGAAACCAGATTGACGCTCAGCTATGAGTTCAAATTTAAACAAAAAGTCACTAATCTGCTTGTGAGCAATATTTTCCAAAACTTTTGACACTTATGGCAAGATTGCTATAGGCCTGTAATCACCATTGGCTTTAGGTAGGTGGTCAAAATTGTGTTGAAAAGGTGAGTGAAAAAAGGCAACAAAGTGGGCAACAATGCTTTAATGAAAATAGGATTGATTTCATCGAAACCGATAGCATTGGATTTTACTTTCAAGAAGGCCTGTAATACCTCAAGCTGATCGACACAGGAAAAACTAAAAGAGTGTTCGGAGTGACTTGAAATTGCATCATTATTGCTGCTGTTCATGATCAAAGGTGCAGATAGGTTTAGAAAATCAGCGTTTATTCTGTTAATATCTACTTCTGAAAAATCTACTGGTGCTGAAGTTTTATTTTCAATCCCAATTTTACGAATACATTGCCATTTTTGTTTAGAGTCTATGCAGAAACTAAACTTATTGTCATAAAATTTTAATTTTGCCGTTTTTGTCGCCTTTGCAACATCGTTTCTTAGTTTTTTAAAATTTTCGTACATTTGTGGGGTTTTGTACCTTTTCCATTTATTATCGTCTCAATTATCCATTGGTGGCGTTAACTTTCCAGTTAATCCATGTCGCGACGTGTTGCAATGTAGGAAATGCTGGAGATTTGGTCATCACGAGAAAGGTTGCAGACGCACCCATCAGTTATGTGCTAGGTGTGGCTTGCAACATGACGACTCAGTGACTTGTTCCTTGAAATGCATTAACTGCAGTGGTTCCCATCTAGCTACCGCAACGTCATGTCCTGTCTATACTAAACTTTATAAAGAAAAAATTGAGAAGGCTAATAAGCTGAAACCCAAAATTATCAGATTTTCTATACCAACCTATGCAGATCCCAATGCCAGTGTCTCAGCTAGCAATGTTAACAACAAATCTTTCTCTTTTATTCCTGAGGGATATCCCCTCCTTGGTGCGCCACGTCGCTCACTCAAACCTGTCACAAAGACTTCTTTGCCCATTAAGAGGCAGCGTCTCGATGTCGCCACCTCTGAAACTATTGAAGCTATGCAAGAGCGCGTATCTGAGGGTGAAAAAGTTGTTCGTTCCGAACAAACTCTACAGATAGCCAATGTTAAGGCTATTATTAAAAATCAAATAGATCACTCTAGTGCAGAAGAGATATTACAAATCAAACCTTTCTTTGAGTCAATTTTTAAAGTGCTCAATGCTAGCAAAAAGACATCAGGAGACGCACGGAAACCTATGTATGTTCAGTGCTATCCTCAAAAACTTAAACTCTGTTAATGAAAATCGCACAGTTTAATTGCACGAGTGTAAGGAACAAAAAACTTCTTTTAGAACAGTATTTATTAAATAATAAAATTTCTCTTGGCTGTCTTTCAGAGACTTTTCTCTTACCCTCTGATACTTTGGCATTTAAAAACTTTGATGTAATTAGACCTGACCGCCCCTCCTTTGTTACCCGCGGTGGTGCTGTAGCCATTGTCTACGAAAAAACGCTCAAAGCTAAGACACTCAATATTTCATCGTCGTCCGATAACATCGAAGTTTGCGGTTGCGAAGTCCCCACAAGTACAGACACGCTAACGGTTTTATCGTTTTACATTCCTCCTAATTGTAACATTTCTACCGCTCATTTAAGCAGAATAATTAATAGCATATCTTTTTCCTCTCTCCTTATTTGTGGTGACTTCAATGCGCATAACGTGTGCTGGGGTAGTGCCACTACTGACTCCAGGGGTAGAAAAGTCCTGGATTTCATAAAAGAATTCAATTTTTTACTTTTGAATAATGGTCAACCGACACACTTTGGTCAAAATGTCTCCTGTCTTGATCTGTCTTTCTATTCCAGCAATTTGGGCCTACACTTCACCTGGAAGGCATTCAACGAAACGCTTGGCAGTACCCATTGCATTGTCAAAATTCCTAGTGGACTTACCTCTGTCCTAAAAAGTTTCACTAAATTTATTATACCTAGTTCTATAGAAAAAAGTTTCTTAAACCAAAAGCTGCATGAAGTATTTGACTCTCCTAAATTTACCGGTATAACCTCTGAAAGTAGGTTAGACATTTTCACTCAGGTCTTCCTTGGCACATTCAAAAAGAAAACAAAAAAGAAAATGAGAGCACCAAATCCCTGGTGGAACGCTGAGTGCAATAGAATCAGTGCTACACTGAAACTCGCACTTAATAAATTCAAATCCTGCCCATCAAGAGATAACCTTGAAATTCTTAAGGCTAGGAAAGACTATAAAAACACCCTTAGAGCTGAGAAGCGTAAGGCTCCTGGCATTGATGGCATTCGTATTCAATACCTTAAAACCTTTAAGTGTGAACATAAGCACAAACTACTTGATATGTTCAACGAAGTTCTTTCAAGTGGTTCCATACCATTTTGTTGGTTTCAATATAAGGTAACGCCATTAAAAAAGAAAAATTGCCCTTCTAATTTTGCTTCCTCATATCGTCTTGAATGGTTTCTCGAATCGAACCATAAAATGAGTAATAAACAAGCAGGGTTTAAGAGGTGGAAATCTACCAGTGATAATGTTATCGCACTGTGGTCAGCCATACAGTTGGCTTTTCTTAAAAAGGAAAGTGTTGTGGCAGTCTTTCTGGACATTAAAGGAGCTTTCGACAATATCAATGTCCGTCTGCTTTGGTCTAAACTGAATTTGTTGGGCATTCCTAACAAATTTTGTGACTTTATTTACTGTCTTTTTCAATTCAAAGATCTCTACATATAAAGTGATGATGGATTTGTCAAACGACACTCTTTCACGGGTGTGCCACAAGGCTGTGTCTTGAGTCCTATCTGTTTCAACGTGTACATTGACGAAGTTTTTGGTGTTAACCATGACAATGTTCATATCCTAGGATATGCTGATGACATTGTTACTTTTAGCTCGCACTCTAATATCTCTAGGGCAAGGGCTGGAGTTCAAGCGGCTCTTACAGATACTAAAAGTACAGCTTTCGTACTTACAATTAGACTTGAGCGTTAGCAAAACTAAGGCCATGACTTTTCCAAAAAAAAGAGCAATTCGTCGGTCGCACCACTGAAATTGGGAGCTAACGATCTGGATTTCATGGATACTTTCATTTTCTTGGATTCACCTTTCACAAGAGCCTCACCTATATATCATATCGACAGTAAAACCAACAGCTACTTCCATTATATCAACGTAATGTGGTCTCCCTGCGGAGTATCGTGGGGATCTGACCCTCAATGTCTCATTTATCTTTATAAAGAGCTAATTAGACCCAAACTTGAATATATGGCCCCTCTGCTTTTGGACTGCTCTAAGAAAGACTTTTTAAAATTGTAACGTGTGCAGTAGAATGCACCTCTTGGCCTGAAACAGATGGCAAATGTCATGCCGCTGTCAGAACGTTTGGGTTTTCTGTCTGAAGGTGTTATCAATAAAATACTTTCTATCAATAATCATCCCGCCAAACTTTTTATTTCCGAAATTCTAAAATTTTCTAATCCTCCTTTGTTTTTTAAAAAAATCCTAGGGAAATCGCTGAAACATTCTTTTGTTATGCACGACATGCATCCGATTTTTGCTACTCCTTTTAAGGCATTGATACAAAGACCTGTAGTAACTTTTCTAACAGTGGTTAAATCTGTGACTACTGCTGTTGAAACCATAAATATATATAATAAATTTATAAGACGTCGGAAGGACTTCGTGAGAGTATTCACGGACGGTTCTAAGACGGCCTGTTTTGTTGGCAGTGGTCTCTGGATGCCGGGCATTGATATTGAAGCATACTTTCCCCTAAATTCTGTCTTAACTGTTTTATCGAAGCAATAAAATTGATCTTTGTACAGGAATCATCCAAATTAATTAACATTTCTGACAGTAAATCAGCTCTTATGACCATCTCAAGCTCATACAACAGCAAAACTCACCCTTACATCTTTCATATCAAAATGCTTCTGTATGAATCTGCAAGCAAGGGCCAGCAAATTCACTTTCTTTGGGTGCCCAGTCACATTGGAAGTGAGGGCAATGCGTATGTGGACCGTATTGACTCTAATCATCCACCAGCTCTAGATACTTTGATACCACCTATAAGCTTCATGGATATTAAACCCATTGACGGTGCTACTGAAGTCACAAATTGGCAGGATCGGTGGAATTCTTCTGAGGTTGGACGACATCTATACAACATCGCACCCTTTGTTAAAATTCGCCCATGGTTCTATGGCCTTGATTTTTCACGTTAAACTGTTACACTATTGAATAGACTAAAATTTAATCACACCCGCTGTAAGGATCATCTACATAAGATTAACATTACCGATAACAATGCCTGCTCTTGTAGTGGCGTTGAATCTACACAACATCTCCTTTTCCAATGCCCCAACATAATTCAAGCCTCCAGAGAAAGATTGCTGAAAGTGATGCGTGATACAGGCGTTACTACGCAGTTTTTTTTTCGGATGCTAACTTTGAAATCTAGTAAAGTTCGAAACAACGTTCTACAAAATATCCACTTACTGTTTGGATATTAGCTCACATCGAGTCGCTCAAATCGAAGGTACACATTTAATTTAAAGTTATACTTCCCTGCAGGAAAATCAACTAATTTTAAATTAATTTAAAATTGCTTTTTTTTCAAGTACAACTAATTGAAATTCTGACTTTTTCTCATATAACCAACTGACTTAAATAGCATGGGGTTGTCATTGGAGTAAGTCAATTGTCGTCATCTGCATGTGTTTTCTACTACTTTAAAAAGAGTTTAAAAGCAACTAGTTTTAAAGAACTTTATTTTCAACTACATTAAAAGTAATTTAAAAGCAACTAGTTTTAAAGTACTTTATTTAAACTAGTTTTGAAGAACTTAACTTTCAAATTTTCTATGCATCCTGCCATACTACAATTAATGTAGATCTGTATATAGGCCTATGCAATAAATTTCAAGTTACAATATTTCGGAGACAAAAAAAGTTATTGATATAATCTAAAAGAGGTTTTGAAGAGTAAAAGTAATACTTTCAGATGCCGTAAGCAGTTTTGGAAAAAAAATTTATTCACGATGCAAAATAAGCTCAAATATAGCCAAAAACCGTGTTCTTTGCACCTGACGTATAGGTGAAATTCTGAGCTCGGATTCGGATTCAGCGCATTAAAGTCCTTCGGGTATGATAGGTCTGGTCTCTGGTTTAAAAATTTTTATAACATTTTAATATATTTGAAAAATTGAAAATTAAAAAATTATATGACAAAATTGGAAAATATAAATATTTTAGAATTCATACACGAAATCAAAAGTACTACAGCATAAAAAAATATCGAACTGACGCATTCCGCATGTATTTTAAGCTACTTTTAAACTAGTTGTTTTCAACTACTTTTAAATTAGTTGTTTTTTGGCAATTGACTTTTTCACTCCGGCAGGGTACTACAGCATAAAAAAATATCGAACTGTCGCATTCCGCATGTATTTTAAGCTACTTTTAAACTAGTTGTTTTCAACTACTTTTAAATTAGTTGTTTTTTGGCAATTGACTTTTTCACTCCGGCAGGGTTTTATTTCAATTTAAGTATAAATTGATATCGTTTATTATATGTACATAAAATAATACTTTTTACCTTTAAACTAGAAACAAATTATAACGTTTTATGAAAAAAAAAAATACATTAATAAGAAATAAATTAACTAAAATAAATAAGTTTCATCGCATCACAAAATGGATTTGAACCTTCAGCTGCGACCCGTAGCCAATTACACTACATCTACACCGGAAAAATTACTATGTAAAGAAAATGTAAACAACATTTTCGCCCGGTGCCGCAAACTCAGCGCTAACTTCACATCGGTGTGTAAGAATTGTATACATGTAATGCGCGACCTTCTCATTTCAATGAAACGATCAAATCTCCGCATACGATTTGCTCCAGACCAAATTCTCTCAATCCAGTAGATGACCTACCGGAATAAACTTTTATTGACCAAGTATATCGTTCCCCTACAAGATATAACTGACCGAAACTCCAACACATTGATTATGATTTTCATTTTTTATTAACACATAAATAAATCCTTTTGCTATTAAATCAAAAGCAGCGAATAAGTGACTGTTCCGTTGCGTACATTAATGCGATAGTAAGAAGTGGAGAGAAAGAGGTAGATAGATGTACAGAAAATTTGACATTTTTTGAAAAATAAAAACAGAAAGCACAAATAACTTTTATAAATTATATTCTATTCTTAATAGCCAGAACACAATTGGAGCAGCACGACTGCAGGGCAGCAAAATCTGTCAACATGAAAATTATAGAGAAAGAGCAATGGGGGTAAGAAAGAGACAGATAGAAAATCTTGCAGTTTGCTGCCGTGCTGCCCATATAGAAATTATCTATATTTTATCCGGCAGCAAAGCAGCAAAATATCAGTGTTGAATTCAAACTGCCATATAATGAAAATGTTTGTTTTTGTTAATTTTTTGATTTATCCAGCAATAATTATGAAGCTTAAAGCAACAATTTTCTTTTTAAATATTACGTAAGTTTTTATTTTGATTTGAATGTTTGTTTGCAGTATTTGAAGTTCTGACAGCTTTTGCTGCTGCTGCTCCAATTGTGTTCTGAACTTAAAGCTCTGAGTTCGCCGAAAAAAAAAACATAATTGGAAACAATTGAAATCAAAAGATAAGTATAAATATAATTAATCAAATTATAAAAATATTGGGACACAGCAAAGAATTCAAATACAGAAATACTTCAGCGTTATCAATCAAAAACGTTAAGACTTATTACTAAAGCTCCATGGATTGTCACTAATATCGCATTGCACAAAGATTAAGATTAAGACTAAAAAATCAGTCATGACTGATTAGAATAAGCGAGATAACTGAATGTACGATGAAATTTAAATTCTTACGTGATAGAAAGGGATGTAAAATCACATGTATACAAAAGTTTCCATCAGATTTTTCACACTACTCTTCAGAAACTGATAGAAACTACTGACCGAAAATTGTATCAGCGCTGTCTATCAGTTGACCTATCATCTGACCGACAGTGTTCTTGTAGGGTCAGTAGAGCAGAATTCAGATATTTGTATATCATAAGGACGAGCCTTTAGAATATATAGTAAGAAGATAACTCTGCCCCTCCATGATATATCCAATAGGGATTGTATTTTACCGATACCTTCACTGGTAAGTACAATAGTATTATTGTCTAAAAAGTGCATAAGTGTGAGCACCAACTGAAAACGATGACATTATTTCTTTCGGAGAATTAAAATTTATACAGTTATTCTACGGACCAGCAATTCGCAAGAGTTCCACTCACTTACAAAACCCATCAGAAGCAGTCGGAAGGACTTTTTCCTTCCAAAGTTTATTGTAGGTATTCATTGTTTTTTTTTCAAGAAAATCATATAAGGTGCGTTTCTCTATATATTATTGTGCATATCTGTTTGTTTCTTGTACGATGACATCAATAATATCGTTTTCTAAGAAAAGAAGATATGTATCCAACCAAAAAATGCTTATTTTGCAAAAAGCCTGATGTTCGAATTGTCACTCGTTTCTTCAAATTCTTCGTTTGCGGTTGATGCTCCGAATTTTTGATCTCCAGCATCCCATTTATTGTTTATATCCCAAATGTTGGCATTATACACAGGATCAATACAAATTTCGGAGTCAGGGGTTGAATCATCTGGCAGTCAATTTCCATCGATCAGTCATCCTCCGGCAGCTTTTGAGAGAAGAAATATAGAAGTCATCAATAGTACTCGTTGTTCCGCCGATTTCTGGAGAGGTGTGAAGAAATATCATCGCTTTAAGCGTACAAGTATCAAGTCTAAGGAACCACTTCAGAAGTCTTCTTAATTCTGAGATAATTTCACCGCTGCACTATGGGCTCGCTGCCCACTTTTGTTGTCCAAAACTCTGAAAGGCTCTATAAGGGGGTTTTCGGAGTCGCTGATTTCGAATTTGACACCAAAAATTAAAAATTCAAAATGGCGGATCCAGTATGGCGGCCAAAATTTGAAAATGTAATTTTATCTGTATGAAATGTTGTGTAAGGGGGCCTTCGAGGTCGCTGATTTCGAATTTGATGTCAACAATTCAAAATGGCGGATCCAGTATGGCGGCCAAAATTTGAAAATGTAATTTTATCTGAATGAAACGTTGTGTAAGAAGCCTTTCAAGGTCGCTGATTTCGAATTTAATGTCAAAATTTAAAAATTTTAGATGACGACTTCAATGTGGCATCTGGCATAGCTGGGCATTAACTCCTTAATCCGTTAATCCTTAATTAACGAAGTTAACATTTCAACTAACGGATTTACATTTAAGTTAACTTTAAAAAGTGTTAACGGACTCGTTAACTTCCGTTAAATTTTCCCAAGTCCGTTAATCGTTAATCCAGTTAAGAAAATAGAAACATTCTCATAATAATATTAAGCAAAATGATGAAAAACTAACCATTCTTGCTATATTTCTACCAACGATTCTCACTAAAGTAAAGGAGTTCATAGGAAGATGTTTTCATGGCATTGGCAATTTTGAAGTTGATTTGGATGGCATCTCTATTCTGTGTGATTCAAAAACATGAGATATACTTAATTAAATGCAAGATCAAGACTTTTATATGGAATTAACTGGTTGAAGACGTGAATAAACTTTCTTGTGAAAAGAAAGGGAGATGTTTCATGCAGACATTGCCTCAGTACTCGTTTCTATAAAAATATAAAATATTGTTCATGCTTTTTTGACTCTCATAGTTTGCTTGGTTACTAAATTTTTCAGTACCTATATTTGTCAAATTTTTAGCACATTTTCAGTACATTTTCGGTACATTTGGACAATTTATAATATTTTACTTTTTTTGTTTTTTAGTAAATGAAAATAACCGCTTTTTTTTTTGTTAGTAAATTTTAGAACAATTTCGTACATTTTAGGAAAATTGGGTGTTCAAGACAAAAAAGTACATTCGGGCTCTACAAAGTGCATGGCTGGTGTAGTTCGTGCACACATTGATAGCATGCATAGCGTTTTTAAATGCATTTGTGTAGGGTTGGCTTACACTGGTCTAAAGGCATAGTAAATTGCACAGCTTCAGCCAATGCCTTATTAGACGGCATGGAGAAAAGGCTCGGATCACT
Source organism: Meiosimyza platycephala (assembly GCA_963662105.1). Taxonomy (NCBI): domain Eukaryota; kingdom Metazoa; phylum Arthropoda; class Insecta; order Diptera; family Lauxaniidae; genus Meiosimyza; species Meiosimyza platycephala. The sequence continues at coordinate 61,675,783 of OY759211.1, read as the reverse complement.
TCTGGACGACGGACAGTGCCAACTTTCTGCGGCTTTTCACCCGAAGTTCCAGTTGATATGACTGAAACTGACAGCAGTCAAGTGGATGCAGTAAAAAGTGCATGAAAAAAAAGGTAGAATAGGCGTTACGACCAGAAGCTGCCGAAAATTGGAGGACAGAGATAGTTTAAGTGACGGAGGCAGCAACACGAGTAACAACGACGATGATGAGAAAGACTTTCTAAATTCTGTCACTGAATCCTTAGAAAAAACTAAGAGTAAAACTCAAAATCAAAAGACTTTTTTAACAATGCGGAATTCCTCGGGGAAATCTGTTTATTAAATATAGTACTACTATACCCTCAAGCCCTGCAGTTGAACGTTTTTTTTTAACGGACAAAGATATTTTAACGCCGAAACGAGCTTCGCTGTCAGACGAGAACTTCAACATATTAATGCTCATGAAGGGGAATATCCACATTATGCCAAATGACTAAATTATACATGTCTTTTTTTGTTCCTAAGCTGTTAATTTTCAGAACCCGAACCAACAGTTTTTTTAAGAAGATCACTAACGCAAAGATAAGAAATGCAATTTTTATCACGTGTTAACGGATTAACGATTAACGTTCTAACGTTAACTTGCGTTAAGTCTTCTGAAATGTAACGCTTTAACTTTTTTAGTAACGGATTAGCGATTAACGAAGTTAACTATTTGATTAACGGTGCCCAGCTATGGCATCTGGTATTCTAATTCCATACTCGATAAACTATTTCAAGATTTCAAATTTTTTTATTTAAATCGAAGTCAGGGATTAATCCCTTATACCAAGTTATTTAGACTTGCAATACATTTTGCTTTCAAATTAAACTATATTTCATGAAATTTAGATGGAAACCTTAAACCATTCAACCAGTTGTTGAGTTGAGTTGACTTCATTTCTTAGTCAGTGTCGGTTGTGTGTTTAAAGTGTATTGTGATTTGTTTATTATATTTGTTATAAAATCTTTCTAAATAATAATTTTATATATTTGTGTTTAATTCTGTGTCGTACCTGATTTAAAATTGCTTGAATCAATAATTTTGCGTAAACTTTGTGCATTAGTTTACTTACTGTGTGGAGATTTGTGAGATTAAACCCCTTTGCATCTTCTAATGAAGTAAAAAAGTGTTTTCCGTGGATGCCAGCACTTCGACTATTCGGAAACGACCTTAATTTTGTAAGTCGTCGACGACTCTCGTCTCGATTTGCTGTCGTCTTCGCTTCGACGTCGCTTCGTCTCAGTTTAGGTATCGTGTAACAAAAGCGAGACGACTCACAAAAATATCGATAACTTGAATTGAGAAAAATGTCATCTTTAATTTTACTAACGTCAAATAATTAAAATAATTGCAAACTGATGTATTCTTGTTAGTCTCAATAAAGAATTCAATTCAATTCAAATAAAATAATTGAAATAAAAAAAATTATGGATTCAATTGAAGTTTGGTTTTCGTCAAGCAGTGATGACGAAAGACCAAATAATCATATAGAGCGCAGTATTTATTGAAAACGCCACCACCATTGGCTGTTTTCTTTGCTGATACGAATGACCTTTTTTTGGTTTGAATTTGAAATCTTTTCAAACCTTTTTGAAAAAAAAGAAAACAGTTTTATTTTGGTTTCTTAATGATTAAACTTTAAAATTTTACCTATCGCCAACCATCACCATTACGAATGGCCATTCTTTTTTAAAATCGACGGTAATTTTTTTTTTAAAGCCATTTGCTAGGCCAATAATTGCCTGCATCAACTCGACAAACTTGCCAAACTGGTCTTAATTAGTGCATTTCATTTTTTTATTAAATAAATTATAAAATTTCCACAAAAAAAATTCAAATTCACACGAACGAACGGTCGTCGTCTGTAAAAACTTAGGCGACATTTAATCAACGAAAGCGAGCGACGCTTTCGTCAAAAGGCGACTTCGTTAATACCAAAAATAGGCGAAGACTTCGATAGTTATCGAAAGTCGTTTTAGACGATGCCGATGTACGGGTAAAAAATATTAGATTTGGTCTCATCCGACCACAGGATATTGCGCTATTTCTTTACTGGCCAAATGGCATGCTCCTCAGCGAAAAGTAACCTTTTACTGACATCCAGTTTGGACAGGAAATGTACTTTTCTGGATCTCTTTGCTTTTAAATTATTATTAATTAGTCTTTTCCAAGTAGTCGAAGTGCTGGCATCCATGGAAAACACTTTTTTACTTCATTAAACATTATTTGATCGAACTTACAGTCATTAAGCAAAGACCAATTTTGTAAATTTTTACTTATTGATCAATGCTATTTTTCAACAAACATGACAAAGATAACAAATGGAACAATTTTAACCTGGTAATTGGTGACATGTTTCGGCTATTACCAATAGCCTCATCAGACCAGTTTGGTTAATTCTGTACATGGACTCGAACCCCTGAATGCATTGCAATTGCATATTTTGCGACGGCCGCTCTAACACTTGAGCTACTTAGGGACTTGTCATGAGGTGTACAGAGTGCGTATATTCCATTTGTCATCCTTTGTCACTTTCTCGCTTGTTGCCATAGCCGTTAGACCGTCAGCCTAAAGTCATGCTATGATTTATTTTTCGAAATTGTGGTGTTGCCAGCCACATATTTTTGAAATTCGGCGTGTTCTCCATATGGTTTAAGAAAGTTGATTTTAGCGACTGATTATTTTATAATTAAACATTATTTAATCGAACTTACAGTCATTAAGCAAAGACCAATATTGTCAATTTTTACTTATTGATCAATGCTATTTTTCAACAAACATGACTTCATTAGAAGATGCAAAGGGGTTCTGTCTCACAAATCTCAACATAGTTCTCTCAATAATTGGCGATATTTTTGACTTTCGTCCACGCGTTTCCTTCTGTGGCGTATATTTTATTCATTATCTACCAATCTTTTGGATCAATTTAACGCTCTGGCTATTTGTTGTTATGGAAATCCATTATCGTGAAGGTCTTTCAAGTCTCTAAGAAGCTGGACGGTGCAATGTCGACCCATTCTGAATCACTAAATTACATTATTTGGTTATTTTCTCAAATTATAATTTTAGATCATCTCATATACAATACCGTTATAGCTTATAAATGTTTAAAAACCACAAAGTTTCAAAAATATAATTTATAATTTCGTGTTCCTATTATTTCGCACAGGCTAAATTGAGCCCACTTCGCAATACGATCAATAACTTCGAAACGATGAAAAATATTTTTACTCTGATAACGGTTCTTTACTGCATTGATAACCCACAAGTAATGTAATGTAACATTTTACCTCAATTTATTCAAACAGAAGCAGAGATGTGTTTTAACTATTTCAATGTAACTGTCCCTATTATTTTCCACATGACTTTACATACAGTGGGCAAAAAAAGTTTAGGAACACTCAGTTCTTAAATATTGAAAGCTTTAAGTTTCCCTTTATACATACCTGAATCGGTAATATTTGTTAAGGCTATGTGAAATATGTCTGTTTTACTTAAATATAATGCAAAATAACGTATTTTGCATCTTTCGGGAATAAAATTCACAAAAGTTCAAGTAAGACACCAAAATTCACGCCAAAAAAGTTTAGGAACAGGTATTCCTATGTCGTTTTATTTTCGTTTTTCTAGAGAACCTTACGGTAATCGCACATTTGCTTTTTGTCGACATCTCTATATTTGCGTTTCATGTCATAAGAAATTCATTCTTGTTGTAAAGCGTTTTCAAATAAGTTAAAAAATGGGTCGAGGCAGTGAAATTCCTTTTGAAGTGCGAAAAATTATTTTGGAACGTTACTTAGAGGGAAATGGTATCCGTGAAATTGGTAGAATACTCCATCGGGCTCCTTCCAGCATTCATAACATTATAAGATCCTACGGAAACTCTGCAACTTTGCATGTTAAGGCACGTTCAGGTCGCCCAAAAAAACTAACACCTCGAGAAGAACGCCAAATCCTGGGCGAAATAAAACGGAATCCTAAGAAATCGGCGCCAAAAATACAGGAGGAAGTGCTGCGAAACTCAGGGACTAATGTGCATCCGCAAACAATAAGAAATGTGCTCCATAGGAATGGGTATAAAGCACGAACACCACGTAAAAAGCCATTTATTTCACAAGTAAACCGAGAAAAGAGGCTGGCGTTCGCGAGAAAATATATTGACGAGCCCGATTCATTCTGGGACAATATACTATGGAGTGACGAGTCGAAATTTAACATTTTTGGTTCCGATGGGTCTCAAAAGGTGTGGAGACAGCCTAATGAAGCTTTGAAATTAAAAAATTTAACTCCAACTGTGAAGCACGGAGGTGGAAACATCATGGTGTGGGGGTGTATGGCCACAGCAGGAGTTGGAAAACTTGTGTTTATTGACACAAAAATGGATAAACATTTATATTTGAAGGTTTTGAAAGAGAATCTTCAGCAGAGTGCGTCCCAGCTTGGGTTAGATAAGAAAACCTTTCGTTTTCAACAGGATAATGATCCTAAACACACTTCTTATCTGGTCAAAGAGTGGCTGCTTTACAATTGTAAGCAATTACATACACCTCCACAATCCCCAGACATCAATCCTATTGAGCATGTGTGGAATTTGCTGGACAAAAGGATTCGCAAACACCATATTACGTCCAAGACATCCCTTAAAGAAATTTTGATGAATGAGTGGGAGAAAATCACCAAAAAGGACAGTCAAGTTTTAGTCCAAAGCATGCATCGCCGCCTGCAGGCAGTAATCGCAGCAAAAGGAGGTCCAACGAAGTACTAATTTGAAATATATCAAAGTGTTCCTAAACTTTTTTGTCGTTGTAAATTGATTCCTTGTTTGTTTTTTGATTCTTATCCTTTTGTTTTTTATTAAATTAGAATCTGAAAAAGACTTTTATGTTCCTTGATATATGCATAGCCATAGTTATATCAATTTGTATTAATTTTAATTTAAATAAAGACAAATTTGAATGAGTTTTGTTACAAAAGCATTGCGTTCCTAAACTTTTTTTGCTCACTGTATGTGAATATTCTTTTTTTCTGCAGGCAAAAACAGTGTAAGCAAGCAGTTCACAGTTTTTGTTTTCGATTCGCTTTTGTGCTTTGTTCGTATCCAAAGCTTGACTTTAAACACTGTATTGTTTTTGTTGTTGCTGATTAGCGGGTGCATTTCGCACAATTATTAACCCTTTTTTACCATTCTAAAAATTTTTAAGCAACATTAAAATAATTTTTTTTTGTATTGTATATTATTTGTTTTTTTTCTTTTCTTTTTTTGCTTTTTGTTCTATTTCATGATGGATCATTTTTCATCTGAAAATTTATTAGCTTGCTCTTAGGAGTTCAATGCAAGAGCCAAAATATATTAAATTCTATGTTTTCCTGTTCAGGTCCCTGTGAACAGGTGTTTCATGCCTCTTGTGCAAATTTAACAAAACCCATTACAGATTTATTATGCTCTGTACGTTCGGGCCTACATTGGTACTGTTCATCTTGCAGGGCCCTTTCTCCGTCGGTATTTTTTGATAAAATTAAGAAATTTGGGGAAAATCTTAACAATCTGAATACGAATTTCAGAGATATTCTCAATAATTATAATTCCCAAATTGAAAAAAACCTTAATGAGGCTATTTCATCGAATGTTAGTTTGCTTAAAACTCAAACTATTACTGAGGCTCGTATGGTTTCTGCTTCCACTCCTTCGATCTCCTCTTTACCTAAGCAAGCAATTTCCTTAAAAAAGAAAAGAAAATCTAATCGGAAATTAACGAAGAATCTGGGTAAAGTACAGGGAGCTGCTGCCGTGGTCGTCAAGCGTGCCAAAACTTCCGTGGATCCCGCTCCATCTACTTCCAACTTTCCTGCTAACATTCCTGTAAGCAACTCTCCATCCCCTTCCTCCACATTAAATACTCCTTTATCCATTTCTGTCATTCCCAATCCTCAGGTCGTTGATTCGATTGGTGGCTCTGTGGGTGCAGTTTCCTTACAAGCTTTGCTTAGGTTGAAATCAATTTTCTTATCACTACTACAGTCTAACACTACCACTGACAACGTTAAAGACTTTATTAGACAAAATCAAATTATTCCTGCCGACGCCTTCATTTCTTGCAGGAAAATTGGTAATAAACCAACTCATGCGTCTTTTAAAATAACGGTGGCTTCTTCTCATGTACGCATGGGTAGATAATATCTTTGTTTCTGAATATAAGTCAAATAAAAATAATAAGACTTCCCCACAAGTTGTCCGTTCCAATTCAAAAAACTGAAACGGTTATCCCTTTACTGTCAAAATGTAAGGAATTTGCGTTCTAAGACGCATGATTAATTTTTATCAACTCAGAATTTCTCTGAGGATATAATCGTTTTTACCGAAACTTGGTTAAATAACGGTTTTCTCAATTTGGAACTTTCTGATAATAGTTTCAATGTTTTTAGAAGAGACAAACACTTGGAAGATACTTCTTCTGTTGGTGAAGGCGTCTTAGTAGCTATAAAAAATCATTTGACCAGTTCGTTAAAGAAATTGCCTGTGCATCTAATATTGAATTTGATGTGGTAAAGTTACACATTGTAACTCTAATTTATATATTCTTAACACTTATGTTCCACCTAATAGTAGCGCAGATGTCTACGAATGTATTTTGATGGCCGTAGAATACATTATAAATGAATTGGACGGTAATGGCGACATTTTTTTGTTAGGTGACTTTAATTTGAACGACCTAAAATGGAATCCTTCGGATGATGGTACATATTTTTATGCATCGTGTCCAAAAACTCGACAACAACAAATTTTTGTTGACAAAATACTTTCAAATTTACAAGTAAGTTGTATAACTAATTCTCAAGGACGACAACTTGACTTAGTCTTGGCTACAAATAGTAGTAATGTTGTTGTATGTAATGCTATCCATGCTCTTTCTGTGGTTGATTCCTATCATCCACCTTTGAGTATTGTGTACCAATCTGACAATGAAAATTTAATTGATACATGTTCTTCCATCACTGTTTATGAATTCAATTTTAAATAAGCTGACTTTTTAAAGCTGAATGAGAATTTAATGAACAAATTAGAGGACTTATTCATTTTTTTTAATAATACAAGTAATTCGTTTGATGAGTGCATTGAATTTTTTTAAGGTGAACGTTTGTAGCCAGGACCGAAATGGATTAGTTGCTTACCAGCGACTTTTCCATGAATTTAAGGATATGTCGGCTTTAGTTTATTCTGAATATTTGAATAAAATTAAGCTGAATATTCTTCATGACCCCAAGCATTTTAAGGGATTTATTAATACAAAAAAAAAGTCGGACGGGTTTCCATCTGAATTCAGAACAGTGATGGGCTCACTAGCGACCCACAAATTATACCTGGGTTGTTTGCTAATTTGTTTAAAGAATCCTTTTCTACGGAATTATTTTGGATACATGGATAACGACCCTTTAGTTTCGATTAATGAGATATCTTTCTCATCTGACCTCATAGAGAAATATATCTCATCTGTTGATGATGACCTAGCTCCTGAACTGATGGAATTCCTGCGACAGTACTACTTAACTATAGCTCTGTGCTGACTCAGCCCCTCAGTTTTTTATTTAATAACTCGATTAGAGATAGCTATTTTCCTAAATTTTGGAAAAATGCATACATAAGCCCCATTTTCAAGAAAGGGTGTAAAAATTATTTTTCAAACTATAGGCCCGTAGCAAAGTTATCATCGATACCGAAAATTTTTGAACGATCAAGTTAAGGTGTGCTGTGGTGAAGTCGTAAGCATTTGACAAAAATACCACATAATTTGATTTTGTTTAAGTTAAAGAAGCTTGGATTTCCTTTAAGTTTTGTCAGCTGGATTGAATCTTATTTATCTAATCGTTCATATCAAATAAGATTTCGGAGGGTGTTTTCCTCCCCTTTTAGCGCAACATCAGGTGTTCCACAAGGAAGCCACCTAGGGCCGCTCCTGTTCATTTTAGCATTCAAAGATGTTACACATGTCATTAAAAACTCCCATCTGTTAGTATATGCAGATGACATGAAAAATTACAAGATTGTGAAGGGGGTTGGTGATACTATTCCACTTCAGTCTGACTTGAAATCCTTTGAGGTTTGGTGTTCTAAAAATAACTTACATCTTAATCCTGATAAATGCCAAACTATGATTTTCACCAGGAAGAAAAATATTATGGAGTTTGATTACAAATTAAAAGATAAGAAAATTTGTCGTGTCGATTTAGTCAAAGACCTAGGTATACATTTTGATGTTAAATTAACTTTTAATGAGCATATTAATCAAATTTGTAAAAAATCCTCATCTCTGCTTGGCTTTATTAAGAGGTGGGCAAAAAAATTTAACAGCCCTTTAGTAACGGTGACTTTATATAATACAATAGTGCGACCTCACTTAGAGTACGCCAGTCAAGTATGGTCACCATTTTATAATATTCATATTAATAGAATTGAGAGAATTCAAAAAAATTTTATTCGTTTCGCTCTCAATGGCTTAAATAAACCTTCCTTCTTATGAGGATCGTTTGAAGTTACTACATATGCAGTCTTTGAGCTCGCGTAGAAATATTGCGGATATACTTTATCTGCATCAACTTGTAACTGGGTCTCTTGCTGCACCAGAGCATCTTAATTATATTCACTTAAACACTAATCGCATGAGTAATCGTAACTCTTATCAATAATTTTACCAACCTGTCAGTAGAACTAATTATATGGCAACAGCTCTTTTTAATCGCATGACTAAACTTATTAACAATTGCTATATATATAATATTAGCTTGTCAAAAGGTCAACTCAAGCTTAGATTGAAAAATAACTATGGTTAATTTTGTAGCTTAATGGTTGTTGGTCTTTTTGTTTGTGTTGTCCGAGCCCCACAGCATGATGGGTAAATTTTTTCTAACATTTATGCCTTGGAACATATTAATAAATTCATTCAAATACATTCATGCAATTGTATGTTTATATACATATGATCAAGGTGGGTATGTTGAGAAAGTGTGATAAAGCTAAGAAAAAATTATAAAAATATAACAAATTAATTGCATGTATAATTTTTTCATTTCGAAATTTTTAAACTCGAAAAAGCTCAGAATTTTTGAAGCAGAAGTAGTCTGGAAAGAAGTGTTTTTCTTAAAAATCACAAAAACTCGCAACACAAAACATGATAAAACAGACTTATCACATCCCAAATTATTATTTTTTCTTTGTTTTAGGTTGGGCAAAATTTTGCAAGCCAACATAAACTTAAGAATTAAAATATCACAATAATTTTATTAGTTGCATTAAACAACTGATTTTTTCACTGCACCAGATCCTTTTTTGAAAAGTTTCATATATAAACATTAAAGTACACACCATCACCTTTCTTTTCCATATTTTACTTTTTTTTTCAAGCAAAAATAATATTTTAATAACCTTATAAAAACACGCACTTTTGTGTATTCACAATTCTACTCTGAAAGCAAAACTTTCATGGTTTGCTATTAAACTGTAAATTAGTATTTACAAAAAGAAAGTGACCAAATCCATCTCAAACCATGCAGTTGGAGTGACTTCAAATTGCGGAATTGGTTGCCGATTAAATATGTTGTTTTTCAAAGTAATTAAGGGAATATACCGTCCGCCGATTTGATTGAATATTATTTTTTACGAATTTATGCCCATTTAAAGTTTTAGTGTCAGAGCTTGAAAAACCGTTGAAAATTGTTTCAAAATAGTCGCATTTTCATACAAATCAAAATAATTAACTTTTGTCTTCTGATTCTAATAGAACTTCTGATTCTCCGTCAGAAACTTTAAGAAATTTTGAAAATTGGCGAAGTTATAGCGTTTTTTATGAAAAAAATAAGGCTGATTTTCTCAAAAACCCCAAGTTTTTTTCGCTTAAAATTTTACTGTGGATTTGTATTAATATGATAAAGAAAGGACATGAGTTTAATGCCTGTTAACCCACATTTGAGGTCAGGAGATTTTTTTCCCCCAAAATGAAAATGTCAATTTTTTTTTCATCATTGCCAAGCCACTCTACGATACTATTTTCAAAGCAAATAACAACAGCAACATTCCAAATTACTTTCTGTAAGTCCTGCTTGCATTCTGCATACTTTTTTTCACCGTTATTTTCGTAATAACATTTTGTCATAGGAAATATGTAAAAACATTGTAAGCACATATAGCTTTTTCGCTGACAAAGTCAAGCAAACAAACCCACAGAAGTACAGTCAGTGAAATAGCTATATTTGCGTACAATGTTTTTATATATTTCCTATGATATGGCTTTTTGGGGAAAAAAAATTGCCTGACCTCAAATGTAACCTAACGGTTAGGTAGGAGTGGCAGTCAGTTATGAAACCGACTCACTTAGACCAAATGTGATCCATTGTGATACCACAGGGTGTCTGACTATACCCTCTCGTTGAACCAACCAAACTTCGCAATAAAACTTAATAACTGACCTATACGAACATGCCTAAGGTCATCAAGGTCATCAAATAAAAACGAACCAAGTGTTTTTTTGGCGTTTTCCAGCAAGTGCGGGGCAGGAGCAGAGAAAATGTTTAATGTTTTTCTCTTCTTCCACATCCCCACAACTTCTACAAAAGTCAAAGGACCTAACACCTAATCTCTCCGCATGTCTGCCGATAAGGCAGTGGCCAGTTATGACTGCAACAACTGACGAGAAGCGTCAGCGATGTCTAGTGCGGGAAATCAGCTCTGACGAACGCTCAGCGTCCCATTTCGGCCAGCTCTGCCTAGTTATATTGCAAGTTGACCCTTGAGTCCATCTTTTGTTAGCATTTTTTACCATTTCTTCTTTAAGCAGTAACTTGCAGGTAGCAAGTGGCATGCCAACACCTTCCTTGTCCTGAGAAATTTGTGCAGTAGTCCCTTCATCTGTTCATCTGCTTTGCAATTGCCGTCAATGTTCCTATGCCCTGGCACCCAGATGAGGTGAATGTTAAAATGCTGAGCCATCTCATTTAGAGACGAGCGGCATTGTTGGGCTACTAGTGAGTTTAGGAAGACTGATTCTAGAGATTTGATAGCAGCCTATCTGAATAAATGTTTATATCCCTTCTGGATACAACATTCAACCTCAGCCAGGATGCTACCTCTTCTATCGCTATAACCTCTGCCTGAAAAACGCTACAATGGTCTGGTAACCTTGCAGCAATTCTTACCTTCAGTTCCTTAGAGTAAATACCATAACCCACCTCCCTTCCAATCATCCCTAGATGGAATGTGAGTTACGTAATCCCTATTGAAAGAGATTACTGGAACAGTGTAGTCCAAATTAGAGGGTACAGAACTCAGGCTATGAAGGATAGTGGAGTGTCCTTTTCTACTCTCGGACCAGCAAACCGTTTCCCTGAGTCTGATGGCAGCACAAGCTGCCATCCGTTTGCCTAGCAGGTCAAGAGGAACGAGATGAAAGAGGACCTCCAAGGCGTCAGTCGGTGTAGTCCGTAAAGCACCACTGATACACATGGAAGCTGCCCTTTGAACCTTTTGCAATTGTTTGTAATAGGTGACCTTGTCTAAGACAGGCCACCACACCACAATGTCATATAACAGAATCGGACGAATGACCGCTGTATAGAGCCAGTGAACAATGCGAGGTGATAGCCCCCATCTTCCACCTACCGCTTTTTTACAAGAGTATAGCGCTACCGTTGCTTTCCTCTTTCTTCGACATTTATTTTCCCACTTAATTTCCTATCCAATACCAGACCAAGATACCTTGCACTATGTTTAAACGCAAGTCTAGTGCCATTTAGCGAAGGTGGTTCTAAAATGGGAAGTTTGTGATTCCTAGTAAAGAGTACTAGTTCAGTTTTGCTCGGATTTATACCTAAACTAGCCTAATCTGCCCATGAGACAAGTATGCTTAAGGCATCCTGAAGAATTTCACACAGTGTGTTTGGGAATTTGCCACATGCCATTAATGCTACATCATCAAATGCGGGTTAACAGGCATTAAACTCATGTCGTTTTATTATCATATTAATACAAATCCACAGTAAAATTTTAAGCGAAAAAAATTGGAGTTTTTGAGAAAATCAGCCTTGTTTTTTTTTCAAAAAAAACGCTATAACTCCGCCAATTTTTAACAATTTTCAAAATTTCTTAAAGTTTCTGACGGAGAATCAGAAGTTCTATTAGAATCAAAAGACGAAAGTTAATTATTTTGATTTGGATGAAAATGCGACTATTTTGAAACAATTTTCAACAATTTTTTAAGCTTTTACACTAAAACTTTAAATGGGCATAACTTCGTAAAATAATTTTCAATCAAATCGGGGAACGGTGTATTTCCTTAATTACTTTGAAAAACAACAGTCACTCCGACTGCATGATTTGAGATGGATTTGGTCAAGTGCATTTTTGTTTGCTCTGGAGTATTTTCTAATAGATTACAACAACAACAAAACAATAACAGAGTGTGAAAAAATAGGTTTTGGCCAGCAAAAGTGGTCAGCGAGCCTATATTGCGCTGGTCCAATATGCCGACCCACTAATCCTGAATGAGTTTTTAGACGCTCCCTTCGAAATTCAGGAAGTTATAACGAACTCCAAAGTGTATAAAACCCCTGGCGATGACGGTATTCTTTTTGAATTTTTCAAACATGCCATAGAAGACTTCATTTCATCGCTAACCATTGAATTCAACCGAATCTTTGAACGTGCAACAATTCCTGACAGCTTCAAAAAATCAATTATATTTCCACTCCACAAAAAAGGAAACCATGAAGATCCATCAAACTACAGGGGAATTTCATTCTTTAATACCAGTGCTAAACTATTCGCCGGGTTGACACACAGTAGGCTAACACAATGGGTTAACGAGAGAAAAATTTTGTCCGAATTTCAGGCGGGATTCCGGAAAAGTTACTCAACGGCAGACCATATATTTTCAATTTACAATATTGCTGATACCTACTTGAAGAAAAAGAAGAAATTATATATTTTCTTTGTTGACTTCCGTGCAGCCTTCGACTCAATTGTACGAGATGCCCTTTTCTACAAATTATTTGAGATAGGGCTGTCTATTAGGATCATTAATGTCCTGAGAGCATTGTACAATATGATCACAGCATGCGTATGGGAAGGAGTTGCCCTATCAGAACAGTTTCCAACAGCAATGGGCCTAAAACAAGGGTATATTCTAAGTGCTTTGCTTTTTATACTCTTCATAAATGACATAACAGATGCAGTCAGAGGTGGAATAAAAATTGGAGGAGCAACGATTCCTGCACTTATGTATGTAGACGATATAGTCTTCTTTGCCGACACGGTAGTTGAACTGCAACTAATGATGAATAGGTTGGGATATTACTGCAAGCACTGGAATCTGGTAGTGAATCTACAAAAATCAAAAATGATGGTATTCAGAAGTGGTGGGGGCAGACTCGAGAAACGAAAGGTGGACTTTTAATGGAGAGGCTGTTGAAACTGTGCGGGAGTACAAATACCTCGGAATACTTATAACTTCAAACCTGAACTTAAAGAGACACCTGGACGGAAAATTATCTGAAGCAAAACGAGCGATTTCTGCTGTATGGGAGCACTGCATCAAGAGCAACGACATCAAGCATAATGCAAAGCAAAGGCTATTCCGCTCTACAGCAGCGTCAATTCTTCTATATGGAGCGCAAGTCTGGGGATATCGTTCATTTGAAGCCGTAGAGAAATTTCTGCGTTACTTTATTAAAAGGATTTTTCGACTACCAAAAAACACCCCAAACTACATGCTTTATTTAGAAACAGGGACGCCACCTATAATGGACACTCTTGGCATGCATTTCAACTATATTGCTAAAGTTATGGAGATGAAAAATGAAAGGTTACCAAAAATCATTCTTAATAACACGATTCAAACGAGAGGAGCAATGATGGTAGAGTGGGAGATCTTGGCAACCGAATGCGGTGCAAATTTAATGGTTGCGCAAAATGAAAACCGAATCAAGTTCAACGCCATGCTTGAAAAACTTGGAAGTGTCTTGTATGACAGAAATGTAGTGAAAGCCAAATCTTCATTATTTAGATGTTTGTACAGTCGCCTCTAATACAACCTTGTAAAAAATACATACTTACTTAATGCAAATCCAATAAATAAGATAAACATTGTTTTCAAAGCGAGGGGATTTATTGAACTTGAACTATATGAAACACAGATCCGATCTTCCAATACTTTGCAGCCTCTGCAATATGGAGACGCGAGAAGATACCAGTCATTTCATTGCAATATTCCCGGTTTTGAAGGACGAGTTGCTCAGTATATTAAACGGAGAGAACGGATAGGATGTACTGAATAGTTATTTAGTTGCTGCACTTCGGTATAGAAAATCCATAATTGAAGAAGACTTTTAAAATCAAAATTATAATTTCATGTACATATGTACGTACAGTGGCGAACAGTGAAATCCGGACAAACAAAAAAATTTTAAAAAATGGTTTTTAAGATCCCGTTAACCTCTTTGTTTTGTAGGTATGGTTTTTTAATACAGGTATAGCGTAGGTAGGGCTTTGTTTTAGAGGTAGGACAATATCTTAGTATAAATAGACGTTATACTTTGAGTTTTTAATCATTCTTCTGTTGGAAATGATGCCAAATCATAAAAAAGGAACGAAGCGGATATGCGCGAGATATTGGCGTTTCGATGCGATAGATTAACGATATGGGAAATTTCTGCTATAGCAGGCTTCAGTAAGTTCTCAAAAGCCGACTTTTTGAAAAAGTATTCTAAAACTGGGTCGCCAGGTCGAAAGAAACGATCAGAGCCGCGAAAAAAGACTACAGAAGCTGATGATCGTCTTTTAAAAAAGATTAGTCTTAAAAATCGCTTCAAAACGGCTGTAGAAATTAGAAGAGTTGGTTGAATGTGGAGTAATAAAAATTTCTCCAATGACTGTGTGACGAAGGCTCCATGGTGCTGGTTTATCTGCTAAAATGCCTTTTTTGACCAATTAAATGCGTCGGAAACGCTTGGATTGAGTTAACCAGCACAAAATGTAAACTGTATCCGATTGGCAGAATGTGATCTCAGATGAAATAAAATTCAACATATCCGGCTCCGATGGAATGCTGGACGCGCGCCGAAGAACTGGAGAGCGTTATAGCGACCAGTGCACTCAAAGAACATTTAGGCAACCGATTAGTAGAATGGTCTGGGGATGCTTTTCTTATTACCAAGTTGGACAACTGGCCATAATTAAGGTGCGGGTAGCAAGTTACAAGTCCACTAACTTA
Organism: Meiosimyza platycephala; assembly: GCA_963662105.1. Taxonomy (NCBI): domain Eukaryota; kingdom Metazoa; phylum Arthropoda; class Insecta; order Diptera; family Lauxaniidae; genus Meiosimyza; species Meiosimyza platycephala. The sequence continues at coordinate 61,660,507 of OY759211.1, read as the reverse complement.
CGCAAGTTAACCAGAATAATTCAAATGATTGGTACGAAGGCATTTCGCAAGATCTTTTCAAAAATTTGATCTCTTCCATGCCGCAGCGAGTTATGGCGGTCACAAAAGCGAAGGGAGGAACAACAAATTATTGATACCTGTTTTTTTTTAATCCTAAATATTAGTTCTTAAATTACCTGCTGTAAATATTTTAGAATTATTTCTTTAAAAATAAAATTTTTCAACATTTTAACAAAAACTTTTTTTTTCAATAAAGGACATATTTCACTTTTTTTGCTAAAAATAGATGTTTATGGTGTGGTTTTTCGACCTACAGCAAAATTTTTTCAATAAAAATTATTTGCTTCTCTGATCCTTGCATCAGTTTTTTGAATCGATAAAAAATTTAGATCCTAAAGGATTTTATTCAATTTTTTTTGTTTGTCCGGATTTCACGGTTCGCCACTGTATATTTTCTAAAATAAAAGTTATTTATGTGTTTCTGAGAGAACCTTTTAAAATTCAGATTAACACCCGAATTCGACCTTCCGGCCAAAAGCGCAATATCTAACAGAAATATTTTTCCATTTTTTTTTATGCAAATCTTATTTAAATTCATAGAGCTTTCAGATAAGCTTTCAGCCCATTAAAAAATTCATATTTCGTAAATTTCTGAACAGGTCTAATGTATATATTAAGATCTTTTTTTGCTTTATCACTTGTTGTATTTATATTCAAATTATTAGTCTGGTAGATATTTCTGTTTTCCTGAGGCATCGACATCGATCACAAATATTTATAAATAATTCTGAAGTAGAATAAAAACCAAAACCAAAAGTGACGTTGCACGTTTTCGTAATACAGCACTTAAAGTAAACATTAAAAAAAGTATTACGTGATAATTTAAATTTTTTGTTTTTTATTATAAAAACAGTAAACTTGGCATGCTTTTCAGCGAATTGTTGTAAATTTTTGAAATCCAACTGTTCGAAAATTTCCGAACAGTTCTAATGGGTAATGACATCCTTCTACAGGTGAATGAATACGAATTTGGCGCATGTGAGTATCGCGACCATTCTGATGATTAGAAATGACTGCAATCTGAATCATAAAAGTACGGATGGATTTTGAGGTCCCATCTTTAATAGGAATAACTACCCAGCCTGTGGGTTCAGTTAGATCAATAATTTCTAATTCCTGCAAATCATTGAAATGGGTTCCAGAACGTATGGAAATTCGCGATGGTGTGTAGCTTTCATCTAATTTATAGTCCGTATATAAGTATATTTGGCTAATGTTTATCTTGCGCTGGAATTGAATGTTGACCATGTGTGGAAGTTGCCCATCTGACTGCCAGTAGGTATCCATTATGTTGTCACGTAAACGCTCTACACCGAATCCTGAAAATTTTTAAGAATTATACTTTTGGCGAATACTAGTGAAAATAAATGAGTATAGATAATAAAAGTAACTTAATGTTTCACTTAATTTTACTGTATTTTTGTGAAGCGAAACACAAAAATATCAATGGTGATAAAATTGTTAGGGGATAAAAATGCAAGGCAGTTGGTACCACGACCAACACTCTTGAAAGTGGACATATATTGTTGACTGGGTCATATAACATATAGTATTCCGCCGAATCTTTATATTTAACAAGAAATACAAAAGCGTCAGTTTGATTTTGCAAAGCAAACGGCAGCGCTCACATCTTTACGACACAACCAAATCCATAGCGTGTGTTCCAGAATGGGTGCTTACAAACAACATTTGTACTCTATGTACGTTAAGAGCGGCTAATTACTAGGGTCCGACCGAAGGTGACTTTTTTGGCCGAAGCTGATCTTTGGCCATTTTCGAAACCTTCGGCCGTAGCCGAAGGTTTCGCATTTTATAAATAAAAACATTTTATAAACAAAAATTCAATGTATAAGTAACAAAAAATAAATTATATGGTTATAATCTATTAGCAAACATATACAATATTAGTTTATAATTATAATAAAAGTTGAAGGTATTTTAATATTCAAAGTCAAATAATTTTTTATACTAAGTTAAAAATAAAAGTTTATCAACATTTTCGCCACGCAAATTTGAACGTGAATCGGTATAAAGCTGACCTGCAGCTCTAAACAATTGTTCACAGATAGAAATTTTTTGTGCTTTTTTTCAGTTTCAAAAATGAACTTGAATGCCAATTGCTAAAAATTCCTCATAATAATAGATTCTTTAATGTGCATCTCAAATTCTATCTTAAAACTTGAAACTCAGCATGAGTTATTTGGCTGCATGGCCGTTGTGTCATGAGATTCCCAAAGATTATTTTCAATATTTGTATCACATTCTGAGTTATTTTTGTTTAAAAAACTTTCTATTCCAAACTTTTTCACTTTTGCATATTTCGTGTTACAAATTGGGGAATTTTATTTCGAAATTGCATTCATTTGCAAACCTTCGCCTTCAGCCAAACCTTCGGTCATTTTAAGGCCGAAGCCGAATAGAGGCCAAATGTACGATTTTTAGGCCGAAGCCGATGCCTTCGGTCGGACCCTACTAATTACACACTGCCCGAGATTGATGTATGCCCCATGGTTTTTTTCTGAAAACCTGACCCTCCACGTGCGAAGTTCACACGTTCGGTTAGCTACCTTACTACACAAAAAAATATACCACAGCAATTCTCTGGATGAACCACTCAATCAACATAATTATGCCACAGATTACGATGAACAAGGACGACTATTGACAACGAATTAAGAGATTGAATTTTACTTTATGAGTAATTTTTTTGTATGACCTTTCCCTTTTCTTTTACTGTACATGTGAATAATACATATGTATTTGGGACTGCATCACAACTGTTAAGGTACCGACTGCTACACCCAAGTAAATTAATTGAAACTTACGGGTCAAAGAGACTTTTCGACATTTAACCACTATCTTCAACTTCAACGTATACACGAGGATCCGACCTGTTACAGAATTGACTACATACTGAAGTGTTTGTCGAAGCCTTTTTATAAGTTTCCTTTGCTTTCTAAGTTTCTTTGATAACTTGTTTAATTGTTTCTACCAAAATGCTTTCAAATTCATGTCATCTTTAAATGGCCATAGCTTTGCGAGTCTGAATTTGAAAGCAAGCGAAAAAGTATATAGACAGTTCCGGATTAGCCCATAAGCAAATTAAGCAATTGCTTAGGGCACCATGTCTCGGGGGGCACCATAAACAGCATCGAAAAAATATTTGCTCGCATATGTAGGGCTGTTTGAAAACCCGCGCGTGTAAATTGAGTAGAGCAGAGATTCTTAAACTGTGGTCCGCGGACCCCCAGGGGGTCTGCGAAGCCATTCCAGGGGTCCGCGACACAATTTTGACATCAAATAATTTTACATCATCGAACTTTTCGCTTTATTCAAATAACTCATTTATTAAAAATTATTTTTAAAAAACCAAAGTGTGCATTTACTTTTGTTCAAACCCGGGATGCCCAGCACCTAACTCTTACCACTCTTTCCACTCTTTTACAACATCATCAATTTTTGTAAATTTCAGTTTGAATCTACAAGGTGCAGCTTCATATAAATTTAAAGTTTTTATCTTCAACTTTAAATTTATGTGAAGCTGAAGCGACTACAAAAAAAAAAATGGAATTATGGTCAAAACGCATTCAAAAGTGTGTGTATGAGTCTTTTCCAACACTCAGCGATTTTATAGAATTTCCTTATAGAGAACTTAATAATGAAACTCGGATGCTTTTTGATGGCTCTAAAAATCAGCTTCCAAAAGTATTTTCCTTGTCCTGCTTCTGTTAACGATGGGATCAGGGATCCATTTAACACAGATGTTAGTAATGCTAAGCAATTATCGACATTAGAGCAAGATATGCGCGTGGGTATCTCTTGCGATACGTCTTTGAAACTAAAGTTCAATAAAATTGAGCTAACTAACTTTTGGTTACTCTTAAAATCCGATTACCCTGCAGTTGCAAATAAGGCCCTCCAAAACTTGTTTCCGTTTTGTACAATGTATTTGTGTGAAAAGGCTTTTTTGGTATTTGGTGATTTTTACATAAAATCTTAGTATAGAAACAAGTTTAATGTAGAATCAAACCTGAGGATAAAACTTAAGAATATAGAGCCCGACATTGTGGATTTGGTTTCAAGAAAACAACATCATCCATCTGATTAAGTAAAAACTTCCCCAGAAGAAAATATAACAAATTTCGCTTATAAAATAACATAAAGTTACCAAAAAAATAATTTTTATTATAAGCTTTGTTATTATTATATTCTTTATTAAAAAAGATTTGAAAAAAAAACAATTTATTTTCTTAGCTTTATTTTGAAATATTTGTCTGAGTTTAATTTACATACATACTTTGACTTGTAACTTTTTTAATTCCTTTACATTTCCACAATTTTTATTCATTTTGTGTTTTAATTACATGAAAATCCTAATAAAAAAGGTTTGCCCTTATAAACGAGTAAGTAGTGTCTGTAGGCTTGTCAACTTTAAGACCTTAGGAAACCGGACATAGTGTTGAAAATACCTTTAAAAACCGGAAAAATTAAAGTCAAAAAAAGTTAATTCGTTCCCTAACCTCGTCAGATAACCGGGCATTTTATGCTTGGTTGAGTTTGACAACGGGACCAAGCTCTCAAAAACCAGACTGTCCGGGTAAAAACCAAACGGTTGGCAAGCCTGAGTGTCTTTGTCATTATTGAGCCCAAAATTAAGCTTAAGAACGACGTCAAATGTCTAGGGTTGGGGTGGGGTCCGCAAAAAAAATTTTGCTCGATAAGGGTCCTCGGACTACATAAGTTTAAGAACCCCTGGACTAGAGCAATGACCCAACTAGAAATTTATGTTTGTTTTTCATAAAGTTCTAATTAGGATAACCGAGTTTTGAACTCGGTCCTAATAAGGTCTGATTGGGATAGCCCTATAAGATCCTCGTTACTAGAAGTAAATATGGACCTATAGGTTGTATAAAAATGAGTTTTGATTTTTATGATATATAAATGAATAAATTTTGCCTTTTTTAGTTTATACTTACATATGTTGGTCGTGTGAGACGAAATTTTGCAAACCACTAAAAAAGTTAGCAAGATATTATAAGACCCAAAAGTCACTCAAGAGAGGTGCGCCAATCTTTAAAGATCGCTCGTTGTTTTTTTAGAAAAATTACGAGGCGACTTTGATAATTTAGAAGCTGGAGCAAAAGAAAAGCTACCAGATGTGAATTTTAAAGACACACGTCAAAGACGAAAAAAATGCCCAATGACGGTTCAGATCCTGAGGTAAACCTTAGTCCGGAGAACAATTTAAATCATGAGATTTTATAGCGTCATAGATAAACTGAATGTAGAGATGCGAAGAAGGGAAGAGATATATAAAGAAATAGCAGACGATGCCGATAAAAATATATGCCCCGATCAAATATCAGAATACAGTTCATATCAAACACACGCTCAATTATACAAAATAACATACGATGATAAAATTGAGTCAGCGTTCCTTAATGTGGACACAGCCTTACGTATATTTTTATGCCTGATGATATCGAACTGCACAGCGGAACGATCTTTTTCGAAATTGAAAATGAGAAAAGAATGACGAAGCTGCAAGGAAGGCTCGATGCTTTATCAATATTATATACATAGATATAGAGGCAGATATGCTAAAAACGTTTAGCTTAAAAACTATTGTTCACTAATTTAATGCCCGTAAAAGTCGTAAATCACATTTCAGTAATTAAAAAAATTTATTCTATGTTTTTTATTGTAATACCTACTCCACGTTAGGGTGGGCCGAAAACATTAAAATTGTTTTTTTAAGTCGTAATACCGCGGAAAAGTTGCGGATGGGGACGAAGAAAGGGTGAAAAAAATTATGAAATCGGTTTGTATCTTCCGGTCGCGCATGTAGTCTTAAGTTTGTCAAAATTTGAAAAAATTCCCTTTTTTACGATAATTCTTTACATTTTTACATTAACCTCTTTCGAAAGTAATAATTAAGTTGCTATGTATTAGAGCAGGGGTTCTTAAACTTATGTAATCCGAGGACCCCTTATCGAGCTAATTTTTTTTTTGCGGATCCCATCCCAACTCTAGGCATTTGACGTCGTTCGAAGCTTAATTTCTGACTCAATAATGACAAAGACACTCAGGCTTGCCAATCGATGTCAAACTCAACCAGACATAAAATGTCCGGTTATCTGACAAGGTTAAGGAACGAAGAATTTTTATTTTGCTTTAATTTTTCCGATTTTTAAAGGTCTTTTCAACACAATGTATGTTATGTATGTCCAGTTTTTGAAGATCCAAAAGTTTAAAAGCATGCAGACACTACTTTCGAATAAATATTGATACTTATACCATATATCTCTCTGCATTTTAACAAATCTTGCGCATTTATAGAGGCGAACATTTTTTATTAGGATTTTCATGTAATTAAATGAATAAAAATTAAATGAATAAAAATTGGGGAAATATAAAGAATTAAAAAAGTTTCAAGTCAAAATATGTACATTAAACTCAGACAAATATGGGGAGAAATACGTCAAATGTCCTAGCGCGGTGCGCGAGCGCTAAATTCTGTTGTTTTCAACTCGTGCTGGTGGTACATAAATGTACCTAAAAAAATTTTCCGACACATCATTTCGATGTATTTTTTCCTCAGCTTTCCAATGGTTTTGTCAGATTTCCCGAAATTTTCCATTTTCCTGGTGAAAAATCACAAAACGTGTTATATCTCAAAAACGGTATTTTTAATATTTTTTTTAATGCTTTTAATCGAAAGCTGAGGTTTTTTTACATTAAAAAAGTTATTTTCCAAAGAGTGCTTTTGCAGTTTGCTATGAGAAATACAGCGCGAAAGAGTATTTGTGCATGCAAGCATGCGCGTTTTATTATCGAGCACTTTATTAGAAAATTCTATAAAATCGCTTTGTTGAAAAAGACTCATACACACACTTTTGAATGCGCTTTGACCATAATTCGTATTATTATAATCGCTTCTATTTTAAATAGCTAAACAACGTTGGGACTTGCGATTTAGCTTCTGTGTTAAAAATCACCAAAAAATAGAATTTGTTCTATTTCTCTGCGATAAATTGTCTAGTATCAATTTTGTACGCACTATTAACGTATAGGAAAAATATGGACGACATCGCACATCCCAACTGTGTTTAGCTCATAACTTCAATTTTAAATTTATTTGAAGCTGCACCTTGTAGGCTCAAATTAAAACTTACAAAAATTGATGATGTTGTCAAACAGTGGGAAGAGTGGAAACAGTTAGGTGCTGGGCATCCCGGGTTTGAACAAAAGTAAATGCACACTTTGTTTTTTAAAAATATGTGCAATCATTCAAAAAGCCATGTCCATGTAAAATTTTTAATTAAGTAGTTATTTAAATAAAGCGAAAAGTTTTATGATGTAAAATTATTGGTGTCAAAATTGTTTCACGGACCCCTAGAATGGCTTCGCAGACCCCCAGGGGGTCGTTTTCGATCAGACAGGGAAGGCTGTTTTTCATTAACATTTAATAAATAAACATGTTTTAAACATTGAAAAATACATTATTTAAAATTGAAAAAAATCTCACTTATACTCTATTTAAATACGAATCGAACACTGTTAAGTTTATAAAAATCGTCGAATCCGTTCAAAAGTTATAAGGTTTTGAAAAAATTTTGTGCCCGAATTTCAATTGCCTATAACAACAAAAAAAATATAAAAAAATCACTTCATATTTTAATATCTAGCACATACCACTACCTAAATAACAAAATTTCATTAAAAAATAAATATATTTTTTTAAAAGTGGTCCAGTTCGTAAATTCTGACCCATCTGTGTGTGTAAACTTGAAATTAGGGGCTGAGTCACTTTGAATATATGATTTAATCTCATCGTCACTGATATCTTTTAATAATGGGGGTGAAGATAAATCAGAATCCATCCAGTTAATCATTTCCGAGTAGACTGCATAAAGTAGGCGGCATAAATGTTCTGATAGGTGTTGTCATTTGATTTAGCTGTATCGCCTTTAGAATTTGTCGAAGACCGAGGTCTCTTATTTGTTTCGTATAATCTTGTGCCATGGCTAACATTAAATGTTCTGGATGAGCGAAAAAGCATTTCGTTCGATCACAGGATCGACAATATTACGTAAATCTTAAGGCAAGATTGTATTGATTGGTACAGAAGTTTTGGTCTCTCTGTAAAGTATTTACTTGATCTAATACTAAACCACATTGGCATGTATGACTTCAAAATAAATGCAACTATTTCTTGTAGCTCAGTTGTGGGATTTTCTTCACTTAAGTACGATCCGAGAGTTCGATTTGCTGTTGTCAAGCACCTCGAGTGTGACAAGGGACCAGGATCTCGTACAGCCAAATCCTCTTTACAGTTTTCCGACTTTATTGCCATGGAAATATCGAGTAGATATTCCTATTTCTTACTAAGAGTACTTTTGTCTATTGTGGGGATCTGACAGTCAATACTTTTGAAGCCAATCACTGGAAGTTTTTCGTAGTCACTCAGCTTTTCATCAATTGGCCCTCTCAAAGACTTCGGACCCGTTGATTTACCGTCTAGGTATTGAAGTTCATTAAAATGAAGAAGGCGAACTGCACATTGCAATGGTTTCCCCAAATATATTTCGATTTTCGAATCAAACCTTTTTTTCACCCTGTATTAACAGCAGTGCCATCACATCTTATGACAACTAGTTCTCCAAGAGAACTGCCATGACCAGACAGATAAGAAAGAACAGAAGTGCCAACATGTCTACTTGTCTACCTATGTCTACTTTTCCAATTTTTCCTATGGAGTGTTCTCGTAAACAAACCTTAGGTCTTCCGGAGGGAAAAAAGTCGTGGTTGTTGCGAGCGAGTTAGGTTGCATTTACGTGGGCTGCCTGCAAGTTAGGCAATGATTTGACAGCTGTTGCGCGAGTGGAACACTTTAATGGATTTGAACCATTTTTTTTTTTTAAATCGTTATTGGTCTGAGTAAGAGTCGAATAAAGCTATTAAATTCAAATTTTCGTAAGTTAAGTTAAAAAAAATTATCGCAAAATTATATAAATTTTTCCAAATTTCGACAAATTTTAGACCACTTGCGCGACCGGAAGATATAAATCGATTTCATTTCGTATTTCATCCCTTTTTAGTCTCCCCGGTTCGCAACTTTTCCGCGGTATTACGGCTTAAAAAAAGTGTTTGAACATTTTCGGCCCACCCTACTCCACGTATCTCTTTCGTACATACTTTATGGTATGTAATGATCTATTTCGTTATAATTACGTAAAATTTTTTTTAAAGGTACTAGTTTACTAGTGGATAGGGGAAGCGGACCTTCAGGCATGAATAGCTTAGTGCTTCAAGTAGTCTTACTCCGACACTGCATATAGATTAGGGATGTTATGGATATCCGTAACCGAAACCCCCGGATATCCGAAAAAAAACACTATCCGTAACCGTAACCGAAATAAAGATTTTTTAATATCCGTATCCGTAACCGAAATATCATATCCAGATATAAAAAGTTGTGCAATCATATTTGTAACAAATTCGCTACAGCACAACTCTTCTGAGTTTACCCAATAATCGATTTTGTAAATCAATAAAATGTCATATTTTGTAAAATCAAAATTCGCGTTTTCTTTTGTATTCCTTTCAAAATTAAAAGTAAAGCCTGCGTTTACTTTACTACGGTTTAATATTTATTTTTATTTTATTTATTTATTTACTTATTGATTTTTTCAATATCCTTAGGCTACAAGATAATATAGCTATCCTGAAGCTTAAGTCACAGCTACGTTATATTTAATAAAGTAAATTTGATAAATAATTATTAAAACTAAAAAACTAAATATTAAACTAATATAGATGATACAATGAAAATTTTACAAAACATAATAAAATAAAAGGTTTTGGGCAAGCTAATACTAAAAAGAAAAACAATAGAAATATTTTAGTTCTTCGCAAAAATGTTTGAAAATATAAAACTTGAACTGTTTTGCGTTACTTAAATTAAGTAATCATGTTCAAACTGAACAATTTGTCTCGATCGAGCAGAACGAGAAAACTTGAGAAGCGAATAAAGATATTCCGGCTCTTTAGTAAAAATAATTGTATGCAACTGCAGCAGAGTTCGAATATTCAATAAATCCTCAAAAGAGACACCGAAGATTTTTTTGGAATAGGCAGATATTCGATCTGAACGCTTTAAGCCATAAATATACCTAGCTATATTGTTAAAGATAACGTTTAGTTTTTGTCACAGCCATAAAGCAATGTTGGAATGAGGTAACTTTTCGCTAACAATAGACGTATTTTAAATGGCGTGTAATACTGCGTAACCCATAATACCCGTAGCATGCTATATATCTTACCGATAGCTCTGAGTATATGATCGTTCCAAGTTAGCGTTTTATTGAAAACTATACCAAGATTATTAGCGTTACGTACGAGCTGAAGTTCAGAACCGTTAAGCAATATTTTAGGCAAAATATCATGGTCAAGAGATCTTTTGCAAATCAGTAAACTTTTTGATTTGCTGGGACTTAGGGTGAGGTAATTTGTTTCTGCCCATGTCTGAATGCGACTTAAGTCCTCGTAGAGTTCAGCAACGCAGGTATTAAGGTATTTGAGTTCACTACCTAAGTAGAGCTGAACGTCATCCGCATATAAGTGGATTTCAGAACTTTTTAAGACATTTGGTAGGTCATTGACATACATTACAAAAATCAAAGGCCCTAACACAGACCACAGGCACTGGCATGAAATCAGAAATGAAACCTTCCACACTTACTGCTTGCGTCCTGTCTGTTAGATATGATTTTAAGAGATCTATTGCTGTTTTTGAAAAAGTGAATTGATTTGTGAGCTTAGAAAATAGAATAGCATGATTGACAGAATCGAACGCCTTCGAATGATCTAAAAGTGATAAGATAGATGTCTTATTCGTATCCAATTATTTCATATAATTGGTGTGAACTAAAACGAGCAAGGTTTGGAAATATTTCACTGAAATTTATAGTGATTTAGCAAAGTGCAAGCAGTGTGAAAAAAAATTTTCACGTCAAGGTTGCGGGACCAGTTCAATAGTGGGACCACTACCACTTCCCTTAAGTCCACCAAAATATCCGTATCCGAAACCGAAACCGAAATAAAATTATATCCTTATCCGTATCCGAAACCGATACAAAAATATTTAAATATCCGTATCGGTAACCGAAGCCGAAACTTCATATCCATAACATCCCTAATATAGATAACAAAAAATGGAACATTGTTCAATTCAATTCAAATAAATCTTTATTTATGATACTTTTATATTAATATACATGGTTAAATTCACAAGTTAGAGACTTAGCGGAGTGAAATAGATATGAGAACTTTGTGCACTTCAAGGCCATGTCACCAGCAGCTCAAGTGTTAGAGCGACCGTCGAAAATAAAATTGCAATGAATAGAACGGTCAGGAGTTCGAGTCAGTGGCGTCAATTCGGTAGGGCTGGGGAGGGCATTGCCCCCCCCCCCCAAGGATCTGATACTAGGTATTATTCAATACAATTTAATAAAACCATCTAATAGAGATGGAATTATAATTCTTACCCCCCTCAAGGTTTTGGTGAAGTGACGCTCCTGGTTCGAGTCCAACATTAACCAAAAACTGGTCTAGTGAGGCTATGTACATACAGTTGCGAGCAAAATAATAGCAGTGCTTTCCTTTTTATTATATTATTCCTTGTAGGTGTACTAGATCTTGGTTTTTCAAACGGTTTTTTGCGTAAACACGTTTACCAACACATGTTATCTATTCCGAATAATGGTATATTTAATAATCATAGTTTTGTGACGCTGGTTGTGATTCAAAGCGAGCAAAATAATAGCAGTGGTTATAATTCATTAAAATCACATAAAAAAATAATGATTTAAGTTGGTTTAGATTTGATTTTTACTTTTTGTTTTACTAACCAATGCGTTAGTAAACCTCTAAAACAAAAAGATAAAAAAATAAATTTTTACCATAATCAAAAGTAAGTGGAACCTTTTTACTATACATTTTACTATAGTGAAAAATACTTTCGTTGAATAATTTTTTTTTTAAAGTGGGCCGTGGAGTACATTGTTCGAATGAGAAGCGCGGTTTGATAAAGAGCTTAATAAGTGATGGAAATTCTTACAAAAAAGTGCAAAAATTACTAAATTGCTCTGCTAAAATGATAGCCAATGCCTTAAAACATCAAAATACGGCTGAAACACGCGGGCGTAAAAAAGTTTTATCGATAACTCTTTTAAGACGCGTTGTAAGGGCTTGCAAAGAAAACCTATCAGCGGCAGCTACACAGATTAAAGGTGACTTAAACTTGCCATGTGGAGTACATACTGTAAGAAGCTTACGAGACAATAAATTGTTTGCCCGAAGTCCACGCAAAGTTCCACTTTTGAAGAAAATACACGTAGAGAAAAGATTGAAGTTTGCAAATGACCAGTTGATTGGCCACTTCAAAAGTGGAGGAATATTTTGTGGACTGATGAGAGCAAAATGGTTCTTTATGGTGGAAGAGACTCAAGACAATATGTAAGACGTCCACCTTACACCGAATACGATCCTAAGTATACAAATAAAACACTTAAACATGGACGATCGTCTATTATGGTATGGGCAGGTTTTTCTTACCATGGCGTTGGTCCAATACGCTTGATTGAAAAGATTATGTACCAACATTTGTATGTTAATATCTTGCAAAATAATATATTGCCGTATATTGAATACAAAATGCCGTTGAAATGGGTTATGCAACAAGACAACGACCCAAGTAAAGTTGCAAAGCAGTGGTTTCGAGATAATAAGATTGAGGTTATGGAGTGGCCAGCGCGGTCACCTGACCTCAATTCTATTAAAAACTTGTGAACAGATATCAAGAAAGCAGTTTGGATTGAAAAGCCCAAAAATAATAAGGAATTGTGGGAAGTAGCTCAAAAAGCCTGGTACAATAATCCCTTGGAAAGATGTCAACGTCTTGTTGACTCAATGAAGAACAGATGCAATGCTGTTATAAAAAATAAAGGCAATGCCAGCAAATATTAACAACATATTGTAAAAAAAATCCGCAGAATTAACTTTTATTTTCATTTTAATTATCTTAGAACGTAACGAAAAGAAAGCACTGCTGTTTTTTTATTCCATACTTTTATGTATTAATTCATATATTGATGTAATTTTAAAAAAAATCAAGAAGTGAACAAATCTAATTTAAATATAGAAGTTCGTATTAAAGTTGTGTCAATTACTTTTCACATAAAAATTTTCTGAATCTGACTTGATATTGTTTTTATAAGTATAATTTATATCTTTGACTAAGGACTGCTATTATTTTGCTAGCAGCAGTATATACATTAGGGTGATTCAAATTTTTTTCATTTTGTTTTTTTTAAGGTGCTGTTGCCTAAAAAGTAAGCTTATATGAATAAAAAAGTTCACGAAAATTCAGCTCTGTACCTCAATTTTATAAGGTGGCGCCGAAGCCTGTTAGTTTTACATATAAATTGTATGGAAAAATTATTTTTTAATAAAAAGTTATCTGATTGAATAGATGATTAATGTAGTTGGACTGAAGAGGGTCGTTTTTCGAAATAATCCGAATCTGGCCTCAGAATTGACCCAATCATGTCAGAATTCTGAAATATTTGAGGTTAAGTACCTAAAACATGATGTTTTTAGTCTACTTTCGAGGCCATGTATAGCATTCAAAGAAAGTTGATCAGCTTATTTTTAACAAAAGCATCATTTAGTATCGTTCTTGCCCTTTAAAATGAGATTTTAATTGGTGACCTGCGATGTTTTCTTGCAGCCATTTCAAGGTGACGTGAGTTTCGGCAGTTTTCATTATTCTAAGTCCCTGGCCAATCAATGTGGGATTCCGTGTAGTTTTTTATTTATGTTGAGCCCGATTCCGACTTATTGGCATAGAAAATCGTGTGTTGTTGAATTTTGCATATTTCGCAAGTTTTCACCATTCTAAGTACATACCTGCCCAATCAATATGGGATTTGGTGAACAAACGATTTTTTTATGCCTTTAAGTCAGTCGTTTTTACAAAAGCTCTATCCGGAACTTCCGATGGCAATATCTCCGAAACTAGATCCTGGCGACACTTTTTTTATTAACTTTTTACCCCAGCTAAAGTAAATTTGTTCCAAAATAATGGTTTTTAGAGGAAAAGTCAAAAGTTAAAAAAAATCGTCATAACTCAAAAACTGCACGACGAATTTCGGAACAATTTTACTTTAGGGCCCATGCTCCAATTTTTTTTTTTTTTTTAGAAACACGAAGTTTTACCCCCTAAAAACGAATCTGGAAAAAAAAAAATGTCGGTCTCTTATGGCTTCCGAGATAAAATTGGTCAAAGTTTGAAAATTCCATGTACCCCCCCTTGTGTAAATAAGTATGTCCAACACCGTATTCGGTAGCCACAGTAATTATAAATCAAAAGTAGGGAAAGTGGGCGGCCTGCGGCCGCTTTTAGGGATTTTTAACTCCCAAAAATCCAACACCGGCTTCGCAGCGGTCTTCGACCGCGGATGAGTCTATAAAATATCCAACACCTTTTAGCTACAGTAATTTTTCACTGTCACACTTACGTGTGGGTTGGAGCAATATGTGAATTTTCGAAACTTTGAGCCGCTGTAACTTCTAAACCATTTGAGATAAACATTTTTTTTATCGCCATTGCATTTAGGGCCCCTAAATACTAGTAGGGGAGCCCAAGCGGGGATTTCGGGATTTACTCGAGCGCGTCAGATTAAGATATGGGGGATACCTTGCAACTTGTTGAGTACATCTACCGAATATTAGCCCTCTATATAGTGCCGCGAGTGTAGGGGAGCCTGTCAGAATAGTAAAAAAAAATCGATAGCTGGATTTACTCGAGCGCGTCAGATTAAGACATGGTGGGTTAATTACATGCTAAAGAGCCTACATTTCACTAATCTGACGATTTGACCGTGACGCAAGGGAGTGGCAGGGTCACAAACTTGCAAAAAAAAAACGTCACCTGGATTTACTCGAGCGCGGTCAAATTTTTTTTTATTTTGAAGGAAATAATTCAAGGAATACGGAAAACATATAATCTGCCGATTTCCAGAAGCCGAAACAACAAAAATCGTCATTAAAGTTTAGCCGGGAAATACGGAACGGATGGTCACCTTATATGTTCCCCACTCCGTGCCTATCTCTCTCACACTCACGCACCGTCCCCACCAGTGTTGGCATAGACGGTACTTTAGTACCAAAATTGATACTATTTTCATAGCTAAAATACTATAGTACGGTTTTCCGGAAACCCAGCTTTTTTGGTACTATTTTCGTTTGCGTCAAAATGTATGTGGAACATAGGAGGAAAGACAAATTCAATATGTACTTATTACCAGTTTCGAAATTTATATTGCCACTATAAAATAAGATAATGTCCGAAATTTATCAATAACCGATTTTTAGTATAAAATAGGAAGGTTGATTAATAGTTTTCATGAGCATCTGTTTCCAAACGTTTCGAGGATTGCTAAAGGTCTTTAATTCGCCATTCTTCAGCGAGTGCGTTCTAAAAAATCGTCATTTTTAGTACATTTAAATAATTTTCAGGACATTTTCGGTACATTTGGACAGTTTATGATAATAATCTTTTTTTCTAAATAATCGCAATGTGTGCATTTTGTAATTAGTTATTTAATGTGTGTGAAATATATGTCAGTTTGTTAAGGTTTTTCAGGTGGCAAAATGAGATTTTTTTTTCAGAAACTATAGATAAATCTAAGTAAAATTGGGTGTTCAAGACTAAAAGGACATTCGGCCTCTAAAAGAACATTTCAAGTCTCGATTCTGTACATTTTCACAAAACCCAATTGGCATCACTGATTAGGATTTTTAAAATTTAAGAAATAAAAAATCCTGAAAAAAATTTTTTCAAACGGTCAGATTAAGCAAACTCCTCCAGATAATCGTCAGATTATGGACCAGCATGACCAGGACATCAAGCTGAACCGTCTGTATAAAAATCTGACGCGCTCGAGTAACTACAAATATCGTTTTTTTTTGCATTTTCGAAAGGTGGCCACTCGCTTGCGTCACATCCGAATCGTCAGTCTAAGGAAGCTAAGGAGCTTCGTTTGGGATCACTTAACATCCCCTATGAATATCTGACGCGCTCGAGTAAATGTTTTTTTTCTATTTTTATCTTATCTGTACGGCCACGCCCACCATCGAAATCGGCAGATTAATATATCTCCGTCATCAGAGGCATGTCCCAGCATATACACCATCAATATCTGACGCGCTCGAGTAAATCCATGAGCATGGTTTTTTTACATTTTTGAAAGCCTATAGTGACTTCCCCCACCGGTGAAGGGTTAAAGATTATATAACCTTTTTGTCCCCGCGACGCTCGAGTAACTCCACATTTAGCATCGTGGGCTCCTCTACTATACATAATAAACGCATTTTGAAGTGGAAATTTTCATTAAAATAAATGTGAATTTTTGAAACTTTAAAGGGTTGTATATTCTAAACCATTCGAGACCGACAGTTTTTTTTAGCAACATTGGGATCAGCGCCCCAAAATACATAATACAAAATTAAAATTTTACTTTTCGGGCTGTGGGCCCTAAAGTAAAATTATGCCCGAATTTCTAATACTTATGTGTCGATTTCGTCTCATTTAGTAACCTTTTACATGATACTCATACTATGGAAATCTATACATGGGTTCACTACTTCTAAAAGCTATTACCGGAACTTCCAATAACTATACATACAGTTACGTGCACATAATTAGGAACGATTCATACATATCAGTTCAAATTAACTTTTCATATAAATAACTTACTAATTCAAAAAATTATTTTTGCAGTTTTATAATAGAGGACTCCCTCATTATTTTGTCAACAAAACTTTTTCCAATTTTTAAGCTGATAAAACACAGGGTGCCTTTTCATGATATCAGAAAGAAAACCAGCCGTGCACATAATTAAGAACGGTCTGTGTTGTCAGTCAGTAAGATCACTTAAATTGATTTGAATATGTTTTACTACCAATAATTTGTTGTAGACAATCAATTTATTTTAATAAAAGTTACAAACAAAAAAAAACCTAAGAAAAAATAAATCCAGTGACTCCAAAACTCGCGAATTAATTTTGGGCCTTTTTAAATGAAAAAACTCTTATAGTGAAATCGCTTAAGTTGTAAAGTATTCAAAAACGATGGTTTTTAATACTATTCACCATTTTCGAAAGTATTCAACAGCAAAAACTGTACCCCGAAAACGTAAACCTCGTGTAACGACTAACAAAGAAGACAAAATTCTTGTTTGTGAGTCCAAAAAGACTCCTGCATAAATTATCAAGGCCGGTTTCATTAGCTGTTTTCGGTGAAAATGGCTCTGTGACAACAAGCGAGAAAGTGACAAAAGAAATAATAACAAAATGTGATATACGCACTTTGTGCAGTTCAAGGTCAGTTCCTCAGTAGCTCAAGTGTTAGAGCGGCCGTTGCACAAATATGCAATTGCAATGCATGAACGGCCAGGGGTTCGAGTCCATGTACAGAATTAACCAAACTGGTCTGATGAGGCTATTGGTAATAGCCGAAACATGTCACCAACTACCAGGTTAAAAATTTTTCCATTTGTTATCTTTGTCATGTTTGTTGTAAAAAATAGCATTGATCAATAAAGTAAAAATTTGCAATATTGGTCTTTGCTGTATGACTGTAAGTCCGATTAAACAATGTTTAATGAAAATGGCTCTGCACCTTCCGTTGATACCGTAAAACGTCGTTTGAGAGAAGTTAAACTGTTTGGACGTCAATCAATTTAAGTGATCTTACTGACTGACAACACAGACCGTTCTTAATTATGTGCACGGCTGGTTTTCTTTCTATCATGAAAAGGCACCCTGTGTTTTATAAGCTTAAAAATTGGAAAAAGTTTTGTTGTTGTTGTTTATATGAAAAGTTAATTTGAACTGATATGTATGAATCGATCCTAATTATGTGCACGTAACTGTATATTTGCATTACATTATTTTTTATTCCTAAAGCGCTAGTTCCCCCTAATAAAGTGTATGATTTAAGTTAAAGTAAACCTGTTTTCCATTTCTTCTCCAGGACAAAAAAAAAAAACATATTACCGATGATATTACACATCAGGAATATTTAACCCACCAGGTTTGCAAGATGACAAGCTCCAGACTGCTTGACCACCAACTTCTCGCACACTCCCCAAGCGCTCCTGACTTAACGGATCTTCATCGCCGCCTGTCTTGGTTGAGGCTTCTTCTCCAACATTTACCGCCAGCTTGATGATTTAAAAACAAACCGAATTATTATATTAAGTCAAAATAAAATGGTCGGTTTCATCAACCACTAACATAAACAAATATATCAACACATAATGGTCGCGTTCATAAGTTACGATGTTTAATAATTTCTGTTTACAAATGGCGTCGACTTGTAACGCCGACTCACAAGTTCGCAATTATACATAGCCCAAGAGCCGGCTGTAGAAAAGTCGAGTGTATAAGATTACAGCTTGAAACGTATGTCATGTGATAGAGCTCGATGAGCTGAAACACAATATATAGGGTTGCCTTGCCAAAGTCTGTCCTAAATATGGGTTGCCACCCCTTTTTTGAGCCATTTTTTTTTAATAAAAAGTGTATAAGATTACAGCATGAAATGTATGTCAAATGATAGAGCTCGACGAGCCTAAACACAATATATAGGGTTGCCTTGCTAAAGCCTGTCCGAACTATGGGTTGCCACCCGTTTTTGGGCCATTTTGTTTTAATAAAAAGTGTATAAGATTACAGCTTAAAATGTATGTCAAATGACAGAGCTCGATGAGCCAAAACACAATATATAGGGTTGCCTTGCCAAAGCCTGTCCTAATATGGCTTGCAACCCGTTTTTTGGGCCAACATTTTTTATAAAAAAGTTTATGGTGTAAGATTCCACCTCAAAAAGTATGTCAAATGATAGAGCTTGAAGAGCCTAAATATAATTTATAGGGTTGCTTGCCGAATCCCGTCCCAAACATGAGTTGCCACCTGTTTTTTGGGCCAAGATTTTTCAGAAAAATGTTTATGGTTCAAGATTTTAGCTGGATGTGCATGTTAAATCATAGATTTTGATGAGTCTTAAAAAAAATATTTCGAGTAATCTTGTCGAATCCCGTCCCAAATGAGGGTTGCCACTTTTTTTTCTAGCAAAATTTTTTTTGAAAATAGTTTATGGTATAAGATCGTAGCTTGAAATGTATGCCAAATGATAGACCTTGTTGATCTATAATAAAATATATAGGGTTGCCTTGCCGAATCCCGTCCCAAATGTGGGTTGCCACCTGTTTTTTGACCCAAATTTTTTCAGAAAAATGTTTATGGTTTGAGCTTTCAGCTTGAAATGTAATTCGAAGGATAGATCTTGATGATCTCTAATAAAATATATAGGGTTGCCTTACCGAATCCCGTCCCAAATGTGGGCTGCCACCCTTTTTTTTGGCCCAAGTTTTTCCAGAAAAATGTTTATGGTTTGAGATTGCAGCTTGAAATGTGTGTCAATTGATAGGCCTTGATGATATCTAATAAAATATATAGGGTTGCCTCGCCGACTCTCGTCCCAAATGTGGGTTACCATTTGTTTTTGGGCCAAGATTTTTCAGAAAAATGTTTATGGTTCAAGATTTCAGCTGGATATGCATGTCAAATCATAGATCTTGATGAGCCTTAAAAAAAATATTTTGAGTAATCTTGTCGAATCCCTTCCCAAATGTGGGTTGCCACCTGTTTTTTGGCCAAAGTTTTTTCAGAAAAGTGTTTATGGTTTGAGATTTCAGCTTTAAATGTGTGTCAAATGGTAGACCTTGATGATCTCTAATAAAATATATAGGGTTGCTTTGCCGAATCGCGTCCTAAATGTGGGTTGCCACCTGTTCTTTGACCAAAGTTTTTTCAGAAAAGCGTTTATGGTTTGAGATTGCAGCTTGCAATGTGTGTCAAATGATAGACCGTGGTGATCTATAATAAAATATATAGGGTTGCTTTGCCGAATCCCGTCCCAAATATGGGTTGCCACCTATTCTTTGGGCAAACTTTTTTAGAAAAAAATTTATGGTTGAGCAACATTATATATTTTATTAGAGATCATCAAGGTCTATCATTTGACACACATTTCAAGCTGAAATTTTAAACCATAAACTTTTTTCCAAAAAAAGTTTTCCCAAAAAACAGGTGCCAACCCTCATTTGGGACGGGATTCGACAAGATTACTCGAAATATTTTTTTTAATGTTCATCGAGATCTATTATTTGACATGCATATCGAGCTAAAATTTTGAGCCATAAACATTTTTCTGAAAAATCTTGGCCCAAATAACAGGTCGCAACTCATGTTTGGGACGGGATTCGGCAAAGCAACCCTATATATTATATTTAGGCTCTTCAAGCTCTATCATTTGATATACTTTTTAAGCTCAAATCTTAAACCATTAACTTTTTCTAAAAAATGTTAGCCCAAAAAACGGGTGGCAACCCATATTTAGGACAGGCTTTGGCAAGGGAACTCTATATATTCTGTTTAGGCTCATCGAGCTCTATCATTTGACATACATTTCAAGCTGTAATCTTATACACTCTACTTTTCTACAGCCGGCTCTCCGCCTAACAGGCATTTAAGGCCTAAACTCATAGAGTCCGTCAAGTCCGCTGAGTCAAAGTATACAACTGACCTAGATGAAATCCATACATTTGTAATAAGTGCGGCCCAATCAATACTTATCCGTCAACGCAACGGATAAAGTTGAGCAATTTTCAACTTTTGACGTACGTTGAATACTTTGACAACTGCGAGTTTGTGTGAAATATTAAAAAAATAGATAAGAAAATTAAAAATATCTAATATATAAATTCCCGTGTCACAGTGTTAGACTCCAAACTCCTCCGAAACGGTCCTACCGATTCTTAAATTTTGTGTGTATATTCAGCAAAAATTATAAATATCTGAAAATATGTA
Source organism: Meiosimyza platycephala (assembly GCA_963662105.1). Lineage (NCBI taxonomy): Eukaryota > Metazoa > Arthropoda > Insecta > Diptera > Lauxaniidae > Meiosimyza > Meiosimyza platycephala. The sequence continues at coordinate 61,639,447 of OY759211.1, read as the reverse complement.
TTCGTACTCACGCGTCGTGCTGAATGTCTGGAGTTTAGGCAAATCAAAAATTTCGTTAACAGAAATCTTCATTTTAATCCTGATTTTTGCAGTAAAAATAATTAAAAATTGCGTACGAAGGTGAGTTAAACAGATTTTAGTGCAATTGAATTGGAATTAAACGAAATTTCGTGTAGAAAATGAAGATTGCCTTAAATCAGAAAAGTTAGCAAACATCAACAAAAAAGCAGCGTGAGAGCGAGTCTTACTCTTCATATATTTATACTTTTTGTATTCAGTAGGTCTGAGAATGAGAAGAAAACTATGTTAAATTGTCCATATAGAATTTAGGGTGACCCTCAAACAAAAATATTATAAAAATAGCATTTTCACAAAGGCCGGTCAAACGATTCACATGGAGTGTAAACCACGTATCTTTTATATTAAGAGGCATTTCTTAGGTTATAAGACTTTTATTTAGGGTGGCCCTTATACAAAAATATTTTTAAAATAGCCTTTTCGCAAAGACCACTAAATCGATTCACATGAAATTTACACCAGGTGTCTTTTATATTAAGTGGAATAGCTTAGTCTATAAAACTTTAATTTAAGATGCATATTTAGGGTGGCCCTCATACAAACATATTTTTGAAATATAATTTTCTCGAAAAACTTTTAATCGATTCTCATGGAATTTACACCACGTGACTGTTGTATTTAGAGGCACATACTTAGGGTAGCCCACATACAAAAGTATTTTTAAATAGAATTTTCACGAGGATTTCATAATTATTTCTAAATTGTTTCTAATGGTCTACGGAAGATTTTTGCAAAGTTCGGTTTAGAAAAATGAGCAGTGACACACCCTCCAAAATCAAATTAGTCATATCTCATCAAGTACTAGACGCAGATGAATGGGACTTTATATAAAAAGTCCTTATACATTCTATCGCATGAGTTCATATATAATCCGGAACAACTACCGGAAAGGACAGGACAACGTCTGCCCGGACAGCTAGTTTTCATATAAAAAAATACATAAAGCAGAATATACAGCAGTGATGGCATATTCGGTACATTTGTACTTTTTTCAGTACATTTGCGTCCTGAAAAACCGTCGTCAGTACATTTAACAAGTTTTCAGTACATTCGGTACATTCGGCGTATTTTCAGCACATTTTCAGTACATTTTGGGTACATTTGAACAATTTATAATAATTACCTGTTTTCGGTTTAATTAAATTAAAATAATTGCTATGTGAAGATATATAATAATTACCGTTTTTTTTATAAATAATTGCAAGGTGTAGTTTTTGTAAATTAATTTCATATATATCTCATTTTCCTAGGGTTTTTGAGATGTCAAAAGTGAGGACCTTTTTTTTTTAGTTATTGAGAAAATTTTACAAAAATTTCGTATATTTTAGTAAAATTGAATGTTCAACCCAAAAAAGTAAATTCGGCCTCTAAAAAGTACATTTCAAGTCTCGATCCAGTACATTTTCACAAAACCCAAATGCCATCACTGATATACAGGAGAAATTACGAAATTTATTAAACGAAAAGCGGTTTGTTGATTTTTCGTTTGACTTGACATGCGTTGCAGGCGTATTCATTGGACCGTATTCTTCCTTCATTTCCGTCTTGTCAGTTTTATACGTAGACGCAACGGACCTGACAGACTCTATGGGTTCAGTTCTTTACACTCACATACGTCGGCGTTCAAATATCATTCGCAGTTGTCAAAACAAACCTTTAGAAAAACTTATAAAAAAAAAATGGCTATGAAGTTGTCTTAAATTAAAAATAAAAAAATTTATATTGTAATAATAGATGTTTTCTCATATTTACATATTTTAGGTATTTCTATTTTAAAATTTATTAATGATAAGTCTTAAAATTTATTTTAGCTAAATGCTATTTAAAACATTTATGTATCTCGGCGTTTACACAGGCAAATTCGGTGAAACAAATTCTTGTCTATTCTCTTTTGTGGTTTTTGTTTGGCATTTGCAACATACGGCAAATTTTGTACCTCGTCTCTTTGGTTTTTCCCCTCTTGCCCACAAACAAGGAAACTTTTCGGCAAGAATTTGTGTGTGTAAACGCCGAGAAAATAAATAAAATTTTAAACTATGTATTTACACGACAGCAAATGTCTTTTTCTTAGAATATGCTAATCATTTCGAAAGTCATATATACTTACTTACTTACTTGGGTGGCCATAACAACCCGTTACCGGGCTACGGCCGACCTCAAAAGCTATCTCCAGACGCCTCTGCTTCGCGCGAGTTACATATTGTACCCACTGCACCCACTGTACCGTACACCATGGGCTTCCGCCAGCAAAACCACCACGCAGCAATAATTTTAACAGTTTAATTAAAACCATTTCGCAATAGTTAAGTTAATATATTTAGTTAATTAGGCATTTTACTATTTTCTGTAAATTAAGCACTTACATTTATTTTAATATTAATATATTGATTAAGCACTTATATTTATTGATTAAGCACTTTTCTGTCCAAATGTAAAATCAGGCCAATTTAATATGTAAATTACAAGATATATAAATAATTGCATTTTTAGTTTTTAAGTCAGTTGATTATTGTAAGCAGATACTGAATAAAATTGTTTTTTTTTTATGAACACATTAAGTTCACATTTATAATTGGCGCAGTCGGTAGGATAATACTTGCTGCAAGGAAAAGAGCAAACTTATCTATAGATCATGAAGAAATTTTTCAAGAAACAATAATAACGTATAATAACTCAATACACTCAACCACCAAATACACTCCATTCGAACTCTTTACCGGAAAAACCCATGAATTCAATAACACCGTCACTTTCAACAATGAGCATGAGTACCTCTCAAAGTTAAATGAATATAAGGAAAAAATATTTCCATTAATAAAGAATAATCGCAGAATCGAAAAACTAAATTCATCTCGGGAAGATCCCAAAGACCTCGAAGAAAATAAAACTGTCTTTAGGCGTGAATGTAGGAGAAACAAAATTACCCCTAGATTCAGCAGACACAAGGTCAAGAAAAATAATAGAATCACAGTAATAACAATTGATAATAAGAAAATACATAAAGGCAGAATAATGAAAAAAGAAAATTCACTTAAACTCACTTTCAGGTTACCCCTCATTTCAGAGAATGAAATTTTCGTAAAAAACATAAGCGAAAACCATGGACTACTACAATTTGACCTGGGACCAGCCCGAATTATTGAAAGATACAATAACCTTATTCATATAGTAAACTTAACTGACTACGATGATACAATCAACAAAATCTCTGCTGCCATTGACCATCTCAGCAAAAAGAACACTGTAACCAATTCAGTCCCTGTAACTAAATTAAAGCTTGAAGAACCAAATTAACCAAATTAAAAGTAATAACACCCATTAAGAGGACACGACGTGGTCTTTTTAATGGACTAGGTACGGTAGTAAAATTTATTACAGGAAATATGGATGAAAATGACGCAGTTGAAATAAACTCTCAAATAAAAAAATTACAAACAGACAATGACTTTATACAAAACTCATTTACAGAACAAAACACAAACAACACACAAATGATTCAAAGATTTAAAAATATAACAAACCACATAAATAAACAAAACGAAGACATAGAAAATTTTTTAAACAAACACATACAAATGGAAACAAATTTTATTCATAAGGAAGACGATATAATTACTGATATCCAATATGTAAATTTAATTAATTATAACATAGATCTATTAAGTAATCATGTAACTAATATAGCAGATTCTATACTTTTGGCAAAATTAAATGTCATATCAAAATTTATTCTCAGTTATGAAGAACTTGAAATTATATCAAAAAATTTCCAAAATCAATCTATTGAAACAAAATCATATGGAGAATTATATGAATTACTAGATTTACAAGCTTATTATAATGACTCTAACATAGTATTTAACGTTAAGATTCCAATTTTATCAAAAGAAGAAAATAGATTATTGCATATTATTCCACTTCCCATAAATAACACGAAAATAATAATAACACAATCATACATAACACACAATAAATATGAAATAAGATACTATGACGAAATTTGTCAAAACATCGAGCAAACCTTCTACTGCAAGGAAACGAGAAGAAAAGAAAATAATGACGAATCTAGTTGCGTTGGCCAGTTACTACGGAACGAAACCGCTCAGTGTAATCTTAACGAGGTTGGCTACATCCAAAATATAAGTTTGCCCGAAAATAATTTCATTCTACTTGTTAATGTACCTAAAACACTAATAAAGTCTAATTGCAGAAATCCTCTTCAAGAAATTGAAGGAATAGCTCTTATGCAATACAGCAACTGCACTATCAATATCAATGGAGTAGAGTATGAAGATAAACCGGCCATTTACTGGGATCGAATCAACTTAACAACTCTATCTCACAACCGAGTACATGCTAAACTGGTGAAAGAAACACTTAATCTGCAAAAACTTCAACAATTCGAGATACAAAATAAGCAAACGGTGCTCAACATCAAAAGATCTACAGAAGCTGCAAACATCTGTACATACACAGCCATCAGAGTACTCTGCATTGCCATCATACTTGTATTTATATATGCCGCAAAGAGGATCAAAGTATACTATGTACCCAACGACATCCAAAATACCGCTACAGCCCCACCGAACTCGTTGTGGCCTTCGCTCTACTCTAAGGGGGGAGGAGTTACATATTGTACCCACTGCACCCACTGTACCGTACATCATGGGCTTCCGCCAGCAAAACCACCACGCAGCAATAATTACAACAACAGTTAAATTAAAACCATTTCGCAATAGTTAAGTTAATATATTTAGTTAATTAGGCATTTTACTATTTTCTGTTAATTAAGCACTTACATTTATTTTAATATTAATTTATTGATTAAGCACTTATATTTATTGATTAAGCACTTTTCTGTCCAAATGTAAAATCAGGCCAATTTAATATGTAAATTACAAGATAAATAAATAATTGCATTTTTAGTCTTTAAGTCAGTTGATTATTGTAAGCAGATACTGAATAAAATTGTTTTTTTTTATGAACACATTAAGTTCACATTTATAATTCGCGCGCCTTTTCCAATCAGTCATCAGCTTGGTCTTTCCATCGGAGGCATGGTTTTCCTCTCCGTCGTCGCCCAGCGGCTTCCGCATCAAACACCTTTTTCGTCGGAGCTTCTTCGTCCATACGCACAACATGTCCCAGCCAGCGCAGACGTTGGATAGTGATGCGCTTGACTATGTCGATGTCATCGTAGAGCTCGTACAGTTCATGGTTCATTCGAATACGGTAGTCGTCGCCGACGCAAAGTCATATATAGTATACGGGAAAAGGACTACTGAAACACGAGTTCTTTTATTGAGTCCTTTGCGTTGTGATTGTTAATCACTAAATAATGCGAGCGCCATTCACAAGGCTAAAAATAGAAATTCCTCTGGGATTGAAGTCGTAATTAATCTATACGTTTCACCGCTTTGAAAAAAGCATGTGGAACGGGTCAGACGCTAAGACCCACGCGAACGACTACCCACTAAAACACGTCTGTACTGACCACGACAGCAAACATGTGCATCAGGTCACAACACTGATGCAGTGAACAGAATTGGGATGGGGTCGAGAAAGCGGAAACGATTCTTTGATGTCAAAAATTATAACACACTTGTTCATATGAAATTGAACAGAATTGCCGCGTACGACTGGTAACCTACCGACGGGTACACGTCTGTTTAGACTTATATATATTTTTTTGACAGCGAGTAATCTATGCCGCTTTCCCGGCCCCGTCCCAATTCTGTTCAACGCATGACGTAGAAATACCGAAATACTACTCCGACGTATTTTGCATTCACAAAATTAAAAAACTGCACCGAAGTCATACGCCGGTGCTCAAATTCGGTTTGATGCATAGCGTATATGTCAAAACGACACGTTAATGAAACTAGCAAATTGCAAAATCAAAAAAAACCGTTTAAAAAAAAAAAAATGTAACGATTTAAAAAATTCAAAAACACATTTATAATTTCTTAATTTTCAACTTAAATTTTAAATTCAATTTTATTATTATTATTATTTTTATTGAGACTTTTATAATGATTTTACAGATATTATGAAAATTCACTTATTGTATTAATGGCAGCTGTAACATATGACCTGTTCTGATATTAACGATAATACATACATACTAAACGCCTCATGGCTTACAATAGTGTTCGCCATGTACCCTTCCGCGGTCACATTGCCCGTTTCGGGCCATCATTCGGCCCGCCATGCAGTTGCTGATTTCTATGCGCTGATTCGCATGAAAATTGAATATGCGAGAAACCCAGTCGGAATCAAACGTGCAAAAACAAAACAAATGCAAACAAAAACATTATTTAAGCGAAAGGCAATTTTTTAAGCATGTATTATTGAAATATTATTTAATTGTTGTAAAAACATTCAATTTCATGGAAAAATAGTCACCGATATTGCGTCTGGCGTCATCACAAAAAATTGAACCAGATATTGAAAGTCTTATTTTAAGTAAACTCTGTTAATATGTTTGTATAACATTCATGTGTATACATAATATGCATAAGATTTATGAAATGTTTTCTTTTTGTTGTTAAATAAAAATACAATTATTTTATATGCCAACATTTATCTTTATTTATTAACATCAGAATTTCTACTACGTAATTTTTTCTATACGTGGAAACGACAAAACACATTTATTTTCATTTTTTTTTCGCTGGAATTTCTTCACACATTTGTACACATACTTGCGCGAAATGTTTGTTGTAAACGTCAGCGCGCTGTCGACTTTTGGGCACCGCAGCTGGCCATCCCTAGCTTACAATATTACTATTTACTAATTTTGCTCTTGCTCTTGGAGCATTGTTACTCTCTTTTTTAACGAACGTTAATAATATATACAATTCATAAAATACAAAAAAAAAAGAGGACGAGAATACGACACAGTTCAATTGTGTGAGCTTAGCAATGAACTTAGCAGACACAATCTATACGGAGTCTTTGACTCCTCCTCAGGTACAAAAATTTACATTAATTGTGTTGAAATAACAAACAACTGATTTTTTAATTGTATTTTAAAGTGTTTTAATGTTAAAAAATAGTTGAGCTTGCTTCAATTTGCTCTTGTTGAAAATGAACTGAACTAAAAAGTGAACTATGAATACATACAGAAAAGTTTAAAGAATTCAGAGTTGTAAAAATAAATGATACGTAAAACTAGAATAATGTAGTAAAGTGTAGTAGGATTCTGAACATCTCGGCCTCCTTTGAAAGCATCCGCTTTCAAATATCTAAGAACAAAGGACTTAAATTGGTGATTGGACGCTTAACTGTTCCCTTGTTTGTGGTTACTGAGACTACTCGTACTAACTGGTCAGCTCCGGGATACGTTTCCGTGACTCTTCCAATGGTCCAATGTGAGGGTGGTACGTTTCCATCTTTAATTATAACAATGTCGTTGATTTGAAGATTTTTTAATTTTTGCGACTATTTTGGTCGTTGTTGTAATTGAGATATGTATTCAGTTGACCATTTTTGCCAAAATTGTTGAACAAGTTGTTGGACATATTGCCATCGTTTTAACCGATTCACGTTTATGTTGATTAATTTTTCGTCTGGAACTGTTACCATTGGACGCAGAATAAGAAAATGTGCTGGTGTCAATGGATCGATGTCACCTTCAAATTTATTGCATAATGGACGTGAGTTTAGACAACTCTCGATTTGACCTAATGTCGTATAAAGTTCTTCAAATGTGATACAAGAATTTCCAAGTACTCGTTTTAAATGTTGTTTGGTGGATTTGACTCCAGCCTCCCACATTCCGCCGAAATGAGGCCCTGACGGAGGTGAAAAATGCCATTGTGTCTCATGTTCTGCAAGTTCTTTTGTAATCCCTTCTTGTATTGGTGTTGCGTTTAAAAATTGATAAAACTCTTTAAGTTTGATGTGTGCACCAACAAAATTGGTTCCGTTGTCGGAATACATATGATTTGGTTTGCCACGTCTGGCACGAAGTACAGCTATAAAAGGTGAATTGTTTTAGTTACCAAGCATATGAAAAGAACAATCCAACATTTGTATTGCTTTGATCCGCGACCTTTCCAAGATCTGATAAGAATTGGGCCGGCATAATCCACTCCAGTATTGATGAATGCAGTGCCAGGTTCCAATCGATGCTCTGGCAGGTTACCCATTTGTTGTTGATAGGGTATGGCGCGAAATTTCATACGGGTCGTACATTTGTAGATACAACGCTTTATGACATATGTAATACATGGAATCCAATATTTCAATCCAATCAAATATAAAATGCCGATTTCCAGCATGAAGATTTCGAATGTGATAGTCTCGTATGATAAGTGTAGTTAAGTGGTGATCCTTGTGTAATATTAGTGGATGCTTCTGGTCGTAACTGACTTTTGCGTTGATGATTCTGCCACCGACTCTGAGTAACCCTTTGTCATCAATGAATGGTGCAAGCGAAGATAATTTGTTTGAAGAAGGTAATTGTTTGTCATTCGTTACAAGCCGAATTTCAGCACTGTAATACAACATTTGTGCTGTTTTCACAAGAGCGTCCTGTGCAGCCTTCAATTCAACAGATGTTAAAAAACCTGTTGTAGCGTCAGTCTTGAGTTTTTTCCGTTTACAATTTTGAATGAACCTTAAAATTAAAGCTGCGATTTTATTTAATTTGACAAAATCTGAGTAACGATTAATGAGTTCAATATCTGTAACTGCAACTGCATGGGTTACGCTTTCTTTACGTTCTTCGATGTCTAAGCCAGGAGGTATGTCCGGTACTTGATAATCTGTGTAGGGATGCTTTAGTATGTCAGGTCCATTCCACCATAGTTGTCTGTCAATAATTTCTGTATGGCAAATACCCCTTGTTGCCAAATCTGCTGGATTTTGTTGAGAGCGGATCAGGGATGTCATTTTGGAATTTTTGACCGCAGTGAAAATTCTAAAAAATTGTTGGAAAGTGAAGTGTTCGCAGTGTTTTAAAAACAAAATTTCAGTGAATTTCGCAGTGTTATAAGAAAAAGAAACATACATGTACAGTGAAATTCCCTATTACGGACAGCCCCCATAACCGGACAGCTCCTATAACCGGACACATTTCGGCGACACTCACTTTTCATTAACCGGCCGGACGCTTCAATGACCGGACGCGGACACTATATTCTAAGTCAAAATATCTCTTTTAAACGGACAGAATCAAATAAGAATTCTATTAAGTTTGTACAGCTTCCCTTTTTTATAAATTCTAATTCGTTTTTGTTTTGAAAGTAACGAATTTGGTGGTTTCCCTAATAATGCTACTGTCAGAAGTGTTGAGTAGAGTTGGTCTTTTTCGTTCATTCTGGTTTGCTGGTTTTGATGAATTTTCGAAAATTGATCAAAGTTTATTAACTGAAGTCAACAATATTGAAGTACAATTTGAAAATCAAAGCGCCACTCCAGAGATAAGCGAGTCTGAAGACGATGATGAAGATGATGAGAAAATTGCTGACCCCATAACTTCATATGATGACGCATTGAAGCAAGTTTCTCGTTTGAAGCATTTTGCCAGAGATGACTTTGTAGCATTTCATCACCTCAAGAATTTCATTGTATTCGACTATTTTTTTCAGTAAAAACAACAGATTTTTTCGATAAATTATAAATAAAATTTAATTATTTGTTTAAATTAAATAAAGTAAAAATTAAATAAATCAAATTGTGGCATTTTGTAAAAATAATAATTATAAAATAAACTCAGAAAAAAAATAAAAATACGACACACGACTATTGGTAGTATTTTGCTAGTAATTATTTTGAAGGCACACAATTTTTAAAGCCTTCATAAGAAACCGTTTTTTTAAGTGAAAAAATGCGTTCGCTGGATACGATACTGTGAGGTAGGCATAATAATGCGCCAACAAATTGTTTTAAGCCAGGATACCAAGTTTCGCCTAAAGCGTTTTTAAATCAAAAAAATTCCATATGCCAAAGTTCTTCCAAATTTTTTTCTTTTGGTTTTTTTGGCTTCTGCATTAAACCACATGGCTTCGACATCACCTATAGTAAGTCATCATTATTTACCAGGTTAGGAAAAATCAGAATCAGTAGCAAAAAATTTTCGCCTAGAGATATCGGACTTAACAATTGAACCGCTTTCAAAACAGGATCTTTTAAATTTATTCTTTTTAGCTTTGAACGTTGAACGGGCCCGTTCATTGCTTTGCATGAAAAGCAGTAAAAAGAAAAGTTAAATCAAAATGTCAAAAGCTGATGAACTGCCAATAATGTTACAGTAAAATTAATTAAAAGTTCTGCTTTGTAAACTCCAAACCGTTAATAATCCAGGAGTGATTGCAAGAATTTATAATTTGAAAATTTTTTGCTAGATTACTTTTGTTACATTTTTTTTTCTAAAAGTGCAGTGTTTTCATAAAAGATGCAGTGTCGTACGTTAAATCGCAGGACGACTGTTGAATCAGTCCAGCCAATCAATTTTATATCAGCAATTTCCAGAGCAGATTGAACCTTGGTTATCAATTTCGTCAATAAATGTGCAGCGCACAATTCGAGTTTCGGTAATGTTATTTGCTTAAAAGGTGTAACCCTTGTCTTGGAGGCAACCAAATTTGTAAAAAGTCTCCATTTTCGTGTTGTACTCGTAAATATACTGCTGCTGAATATGCTAATTCAGAGGAATCCGCGAGTTCGTGTAACTTAACATTTTTCTCATTTGCATATTGTAGCCATCTAGGAATTTGAAGATCTTTAATTATGTTAATCTTTTCACGAAATTCAAACCATTGATTGCAAAGATCAGTGGGCAACTCTTGGTCCCAGAGCAATCGTCTTAGCCAAAGTTTTTGCATGAATATTTTCATTTTATCAATAACAGGAGATAATAATCCCAATGGATCAAATATTTTGGAAATGTCTGATAATACTGTTCGTTTACTAACCTTTGTTGGCGTTGCTGAAAGGTATACGCTGTATTTGAAAAAATCCTTTGTTGTATTCCACAGTAATCCACAGTAATTGGCCCTGAGCCAACTCCATAAAGTATTGTTTTATCATAAACACTAGACCTGTTCAGAAATTTACGAAATATGAATTTTTTAGGGGGCTGAAAGCTTATCTGAAAGCTCTATGAATTTAGATAAGATTTGCATAAAAAAAAATTGAAAAATATTTCTGTTAGATATTGCGCTTTTGGCCGGAAGGTCAAATCTGAATTTTAGAAAGTTCTCTCAGAAACACATAAATAACTTTAACTTTAGAAAATATTTCAAAATAAAAATAATGCAGTATTCCTATGTTTAGTCTAGTTAACAAGTTCTTAAGGTCAGAAACTTTTAAAATTATTTCAATTCTATTTTACAACATTTAAAACATGTAATTTTAGATTTTTTTTCTGAAATTCCAACTTTAACCTTAAGTATTTGCGAGAAAAAAGTTTTCAAAATTTTTTTAAATATTTTTTTATTGTTGTATAGCCTACTACCTTTGTGCTTAACTAAAGTAAGCCATTTATTTTTCACCGTCTTTAAATTGCTTCATTCAAAAGAAAATGTACAAATTGATGATGCTACATATTTTTGATTTTATTTTTACTTGCCCTACTAATATGCTATTGATTATGTATTTGTAAAAGAATCTAACCCTTTAAAGGTATTTCATTGTCTTAAATGTTAAATTGTACCCTAAAAATGATAAATCCAAAAGTGTATTTAAGCTTCGGCTTGGACTTTTGAGGACGGTGGAAATTTGTCCATTTTTTAATTTGTTTTAACTATAACTCGAAAACTATACATTTTTTATGCCTACTCATCGCATAACTTTTTGTAGAGAATCAGATTTCCTATCAAAATGGCACTTTATAAAGTCAAAAAACTTATTTTTTAAATAAGTTAAGTCAAAAAGACTATTTAAAAAACCCAAATATTTTCAATTTGTTGTCCTTATTTAAATTTTTGTGTATAACTTTTTTCTGTGTGGACTTAGGTATAGTAATTTGTTGACAGAAAAGAAAGATGAAGTTTCCGTCAAAATGGTGATCCACAAAAGAATTTTTGATGAAAATTGGCTGAGATACGGTCGTTCAAAGCTATATACTATTGTATGACTTTACCACTTTTTCACCTATTGTTATTTTTAATTTTTACACACAAAAATAATGTTTATTCGTTAAAAAAGTTGTTTTCAGTCTATTAATGATATTTTATGGAATAAATATTGTTTTCGTAGGTTAAAAAGTGGTAAAGTCATACAATAGTAGATAGCTTTGAACGACCGTATTTCAACCAATTTTCATCAAAAATTCTTTTGTGGATCACCATTTTGACGGAAACTTCGTCATCTTTCTTTTCTGTGAACAAATTACTAGATCTAAATCCACACAGAAAAAAGTTATACACAAAAACTTAAATAAGGACAACAAATTGAAAATATTCAGGTTTTTTAAATAGTCTTTTTGACTTAACTTATTTAAAAAATTGGAATTAAACGAAATTTCGTGTAGAAAATGAAGATTGCCTTAAATCAGAAAAGTTAGCAAACATCAACAAAAAAGCAGCGTGAGAGCGAGTCTTACTCTTCATATATTTATACTTTTTGTATTCAGTAGGTCTGAGAATGAGAAGAAAACTATGTTAAATTGTCCATATAGAATTTAGGGTGACCCTCAAACAAAAATATTATAAAAATAGCATTTTCACAAAGGCCGGTCAAACGATTCACATGGAGTGTAAACCACGTATCTTTTATATTAAGAGGCATTTCTTAGGTTATAAGACTTTTATTTAGGGTGGCCCTTATACAAAAATATTTTTAAAATAGCCTTTTCGCAAAGACCACTAAATCGATTCACATGAAATTTACACCAGGTGTCTTTTATATTAAGTGGAATAGCTTAGTCTATAAAACTTTAATTTAAGATGCATATTTAGGGTGGCCCTCATACAAACATATTTTTGAAATATAATTTTCTCGAAAAACTTTTAATCGATTCTCATGGAATTTACACCACGTGACTGTTGTATTTAGAGGCACATACTTAGGGTAGCCCACATACAAAAGTATTTTTAAATAGAATTTTCACGAGGATTTCATAATTATTTCTAAATTGTTTCTAATGGTCTACGGAAGATTTTTGCAAAGTTCGGTTTAGAAAAATGAGCAGTGACACACCCTCCAAAATCAAATTAGTCATATCTCATCAAGTACTAGACGCAGATGAATGGGACTTTATATAAAAAGTCCTTATACATTCTATCGCATGAGTTCATATATAATCCGGAACAACTACCGGAAAGGACAGGACAACGTCTGCCCGGACAGCTAGTTTTCATATAAAAAAATACATAAAGCAGAATATACAGCAGTGATGGCATATTCGGTACATTTGTACTTTTTTCAGTACATTTGCGTCCTGAAAAACCGTCGTCAGTACATTTAACAAGTTTTCAGTACATTCGGTACATTCGGCGTATTTTCAGCACATTTTCAGTACATTTTGGGTACATTTGAACAATTTATAATAATTACCTGTTTTCGGTTTAATTAAATTAAAATAATTGCTATGTGAAGATATATAATAATTACCGTTTTTTTTATAAATAATTGCAAGGTGTAGTTTTTGTAAATTAATTTCATATATATCTCATTTTCCTAGGGTTTTTGAGATGTCAAAAGTGAGGACCTTTTTTTTTTAGTTATTGAGAAAATTTTACAAAAATTTCGTATATTTTAGTAAAATTGAATGTTCAACCCAAAAAAGTAAATTCGGCCTCTAAAAAGTACATTTCAAGTCTCGATCCAGTACATTTTCACAAAACCCAAATGCCATCACTGATATACAGGAGAAATTACGAAATTTATTAAACGAAAAGCGGTTTGTTGATTTTTCGTTTGACTTGACATGCGTTGCAGGCGTATTCATTGGACCGTATTCTTCCTTCATTTCCGTCTTGTCAGTTTTATACGTAGACGCAACGGACCTGACAGACTCTATGGGTTCAGTTCTTTACACTCACATACGTCGGCGTTCAAATATCATTCGCAGTTGTCAAAACAAACCTTTAGAAAAACTTATAAAAAAAAAATGGCTATGAAGTTGTCTTAAATTAAAAATAAAAAAATTTATATTGTAATAATAGATGTTTTCTCATATTTACATATTTTAGGTATTTCTATTTTAAAATTTATTAATGATAAGTCTTAAAATTTATTTTAGCTAAATGCTATTTAAAACATTTATGTATCTCGGCGTTTACACAGGCAAATTCGGTGAAACAAATTCTTGTCTATTCTCTTTTGTGGTTTTTGTTTGGCATTTGCAACATACGGCAAATTTTGTACCTCGTCTCTTTGGTTTTTCCCCTCTTGCCCACAAACAAGGAAACTTTTCGGCAAGAATTTGTGTGTGTAAACGCCGAGAAAATAAATAAAATTTTAAACTATGTATTTACACGACAGCAAATGTCTTTTTCTTAGAATATGCTAATCATTTCGAAAGTCATATATACTTACTTACTTACTTGGGTGGCCATAACAACCCGTTACCGGGCTACGGCCGACCTCAAAAGCTATCTCCAGACGCCTCTGCTTCGCGCGAGTTACATATTGTACCCACTGCACCCACTGTACCGTACACCATGGGCTTCCGCCAGCAAAACCACCACGCAGCAATAATTTTAACAGTTTAATTAAAACCATTTCGCAATAGTTAAGTTAATATATTTAGTTAATTAGGCATTTTACTATTTTCTGTAAATTAAGCACTTACATTTATTTTAATATTAATATATTGATTAAGCACTTATATTTATTGATTAAGCACTTTTCTGTCCAAATGTAAAATCAGGCCAATTTAATATGTAAATTACAAGATATATAAATAATTGCATTTTTAGTTTTTAAGTCAGTTGATTATTGTAAGCAGATACTGAATAAAATTGTTTTTTTTTTATGAACACATTAAGTTCACATTTATAATTGGCGCAGTCGGTAGGATAATACTTGCTGCAAGGAAAAGAGCAAACTTATCTATAGATCATGAAGAAATTTTTCAAGAAACAATAATAACGTATAATAACTCAATACACTCAACCACCAAATACACTCCATTCGAACTCTTTACCGGAAAAACCCATGAATTCAATAACACCGTCACTTTCAACAATGAGCATGAGTACCTCTCAAAGTTAAATGAATATAAGGAAAAAATATTTCCATTAATAAAGAATAATCGCAGAATCGAAAAACTAAATTCATCTCGGGAAGATCCCAAAGACCTCGAAGAAAATAAAACTGTCTTTAGGCGTGAATGTAGGAGAAACAAAATTACCCCTAGATTCAGCAGACACAAGGTCAAGAAAAATAATAGAATCACAGTAATAACAATTGATAATAAGAAAATACATAAAGGCAGAATAATGAAAAAAGAAAATTCACTTAAACTCACTTTCAGGTTACCCCTCATTTCAGAGAATGAAATTTTCGTAAAAAACATAAGCGAAAACCATGGACTACTACAATTTGACCTGGGACCAGCCCGAATTATTGAAAGATACAATAACCTTATTCATATAGTAAACTTAACTGACTACGATGATACAAACAACAAAATCTCTGCTGCCATTGACCATCTCAGCAAAAAGAACACTGTAACCAATTCAGTCCCTGTAACTAAATTAAAGCTTGAAGAACCAAATTAACCAAATTAAAAGTAATAACACCCATTAAGAGGACACGACGTGGTCTTTTTAATGGACTAGGTACGGTAGTAAAATTTATTACAGGAAATATGGATGAAAATGACGCAGTTGAAATAAACTCTCAAATAAAAAAATTACAAACAGACAATGACTTTATACAAAACTCATTTACAGAACAAAACACAAACAACACACAAATGATTCAAAGATTTAAAAATATAACAAACCACATAAATAAACAAAACGAAGACATAGAAAATTTTTTAAACAAACACATACAAATGGAAACAAATTTTATTCATAAGGAAGACGATATAATTACTGATATCCAATATGTAAATTTAATTAATTATAACATAGATCTATTAAGTAATCATGTAACTAATATAGCAGATTCTATACTTTTGGCAAAATTAAATGTCATATCAAAATTTATTCTCAGTTATGAAGAACTTGAAATTATATCAAAAAATTTCCAAAATCAATCTATTGAAACAAAATCATATGGAGAATTATATGAATTACTAGATTTACAAGCTTATTATAATGACTCTAACATAGTATTTAACGTTAAGATTCCAATTTTATCAAAAGAAGAAAATAGATTATTGCATATTATTCCACTTCCCATAAATAACACGAAAATAATAATAACACAATCATACATAACACACAATAAATATGAAATAAGATACTATGACGAAATTTGTCAAAACATCGAGCAAACCTTCTACTGCAAGGAAACGAGAAGAAAAGAAAATAATGACGAATCTAGTTGCGTTGGCCAGTTACTACGGAACGAAACCGCTCAGTGTAATCTTAACGAGGTTGGCTACATCCAAAATATAAGTTTGCCCGAAAATAATTTCATTCTACTTGTTAATGTACCTAAAACACTAATAAAGTCTAATTGCAGAAATCCTCTTCAAGAAATTGAAGGAATAGCTCTTATGCAATACAGCAACTGCACTATCAATATCAATGGAGTAGAGTATGAAGATAAACCGGCCATTTACTGGGATCGAATCAACTTAACAACTCTATCTCACAACCGAGTACATGCTAAACTGGTGAAAGAAACACTTAATCTGCAAAAACTTCAACAATTCGAGATACAAAATAAGCAAACGGTGCTCAACATCAAAAGATCTACAGAAGCTGCAAACATCTGTACATACACAGCCATCAGAGTACTCTGCATTGCCATCATACTTGTATTTATATATGCCGCAAAGAGGATCAAAGTATACTATGTACCCAACGACATCCAAAATACCGCTACAGCCCCACCGAACTCGTTGTGGCCTTCGCTCTACTCTAAGGGGGGAGGAGTTACATATTGTACCCACTGCACCCACTGTACCGTACATCATGGGCTTCCGCCAGCAAAACCACCACGCAGCAATAATTACAACAACAGTTAAATTAAAACCATTTCGCAATAGTTAAGTTAATATATTTAGTTAATTAGGCATTTTACTATTTTCTGTTAATTAAGCACTTACATTTATTTTAATATTAATTTATTGATTAAGCACTTATATTTATTGATTAAGCACTTTTCTGTCCAAATGTAAAATCAGGCCAATTTAATATGTAAATTACAAGATAAATAAATAATTGCATTTTTAGTCTTTAAGTCAGTTGATTATTGTAAGCAGATACTGAATAAAATTGTTTTTTTTTATGAACACATTAAGTTCACATTTATAATTCGCGCGCCTTTTCCAATCAGTCATCAGCTTGGTCTTTCCATCGGAGGCATGGTTTTCCTCTCCGTCGTCGCCCAGCGGCTTCCGCATCAAACACCTTTTTCGTCGGAGCTTCTTCGTCCATACGCACAACATGTCCCAGCCAGCGCAGACGTTGGATAGTGATGCGCTTGACTATGTCGATGTCATCGTAGAGCTCGTACAGTTCATGGTTCATTCGAATACGGTAGTCGTCGCCGACGCAAAGTCATATATAGTATACGGGAAAAGGACTACTGAAACACGAGTTCTTTTATTGAGTCCTTTGCGTTGTGATTGTTAATCACTAAATAATGCGAGCGCCATTCACAAGGCTAAAAATAGAAATTCCTCTGGGATTGAAGTCGTAATTAATCTATACGTTTCACCGCTTTGAAAAAAGCATGTGGAACGGGTCAGACGCTAAGACCCACGCGAACGACTACCCACTAAAACACGTCTGTACTGACCACGACAGCAAACATGTGCATCAGGTCACAACACTGATGCAGTGAACAGAATTGGGATGGGGTCGAGAAAGCGGAAACGATTCTTTGATGTCAAAAATTATAACACACTTGTTCATATGAAATTGAACAGAATTGCCGCGTACGACTGGTAACCTACCGACGGGTACACGTCTGTTTAGACTTATATATATTTTTTTGACAGCGAGTAATCTATGCCGCTTTCCCGGCCCCGTCCCAATTCTGTTCAACGCATGACGTAGAAATACCGAAATACTACTCCGACGTATTTTGCATTCACAAAATTAAAAAACTGCACCGAAGTCATACGCCGGTGCTCAAATTCGGTTTGATGCATAGCGTATATGTCAAAACGACACGTTAATGAAACTAGCAAATTGCAAAATCAAAAAAAACCGTTTAAAAAAAAAAAATGTAACGATTTAAAAAATTCAAAAACACATTTATAATTTCTTAATTTTCAACTTAAATTTTAAATTCAATTTTATTATTATTATTATTTTTATTGAGACTTTTATAATGATTTTACAGATATTATGAAAATTCACTTATTGTATTAATGGCAGCTGTAACATATGACCTGTTCTGATATTAACGATAATACATACATACTAAACGCCTCATGGCTTACAATAGTGTTCGCCATGTACCCTTCCGCGGTCACATTGCCCGTTTCGGGCCATCATTCGGCCCGCCATGCAGTTGCTGATTTCTATGCGCTGATTCGCATGAAAATTGAATATGCGAGAAACCCAGTCGGAATCAAACGTGCAAAAACAAAACAAATGCAAACAAAAACATTATTTAAGCGAAAGGCAATTTTTTAAGCATGTATTATTGAAATATTATTTAATTGTTGTAAAAACATTCAATTTCATGGAAAAATAGTCACCGATATTGCGTCTGGCGTCATCACAAAAAATTGAACCAGATATTGAAAGTCTTATTTTAAGTAAACTCTGTTAATATGTTTGTATAACATTCATGTGTATACATAATATGCATAAGATTTATGAAATGTTTTCTTTTTGTTGTTAAATAAAAATACAATTATTTTATATGCCAACATTTATCTTTATTTATTAACATCAGAATTTCTACTACGTAATTTTTTCTATACGTTGAAACGACAAAACACATTTATTTTCATTTTTTTTTCGCTGGAATTTCTTCACACATTTGTACACATACTTGCGCGAAATGTTTGTTGTAAACGTCAGCGCGCTGTCGACTTTTGGGCACCGCAGCTGGCCATCCCTAGCTTACAATATTACTATTTACTAATTTTGCTCTTGCTCTTGGAGCATTGTTACTCTCTTTTTTAACGAACGTTAATAATATATACAATTCATAAAATACAAAAAAAAAGAGGACGAGAATACGACACAGTTCAATTGTGTGAGCTTAGCAATGAACTTAGCAGACACAATCTATACGGAGTCTTTGACTCCTCCTCAGGTACAAAAATTTACATTAATTGTGTTGAAATAACAAACAACTGATTTTTTAATTGTATTTTAAAGTGTTTTAATGTTAAAAAATAGTTGAGCTTGCTTCAATTTGCTCTTGTTGAAAATGAACTGAACTAAAAAGTGAACTATGAATACATACAGAAAAGTTTAAAGAATTCAGAGTTGTAAAAATAAATGATACGTAAAACTAGAATAATGTAGTAAAGTGTAGTAGGATTCTGAACATCTCGGCCTCCTTTGAAAGCATCCGCTTTCAAATATCTAAGAACAAAGGACTTAAATTGGTGATTGGACGCTTAACTGTTCCCTTGTTTGTGGTTACTGAGACTACTCGTACTAACTGGTCAGCTCCGGGATACGTTTCCGTGACTCTTCCAATGGTCCAATGTGAGGGTGGTACGTTTCCATCTTTAATTATAACAATGTCGTTGATTTGAAGATTTTTTAATTTTTGCGACTATTTTGGTCGTTGTTGTAATTGAGATATGTATTCAGTTGACCATTTTTGCCAAAATTGTTGAACAAGTTGTTGGACATATTGCCATCGTTTTAACCGATTCACGTTTATGTTGATTAATTTTTCGTCTGGAACTGTTACCATTGGACGCAGAATAAGAAAATGTGCTGGTGTCAATGGATCGATGTCACCTTCAAATTTATTGCATAATGGACGTGAGTTTAGACAACTCTCGATTTGACCTAATGTCGTATAAAGTTCTTCAAATGTGATACAAGAATTTCCAAGTACTCGTTTTAAATGTTGTTTGGTGGATTTGACTCCAGCCTCCCACATTCCGCCGAAATGAGGCCCTGATGGAGGTGAAAAATGCCATTGTGTCTCATGTTCTGCAAGTTCTTTTGTAATCCCTTCTTGTATTGGTGTTGCGTTTAAAAATTGATAAAACTCTTTAAGTTTGATGTGTGCACCAACAAAATTGGTTCCGTTGTCGGAATACATATGATTTGGTTTGCCACGTCTGGCACGAAGTACAGCTATAAAAGGTGAATTGTTTTAGTTACCAAGCATATGAAAAGAACAATCCAACATTTGTATTGCTTTGATCCGCGACCTTTCCAAGATCTGATAAGAATTGGGCCGGCATAATCCACTCCAGTATTGATGAATGCAGTGCCAGGTTCCAATCGATGCTCTGGCAGGTTACCCATTTGTTGTTGATAGGGTATGGCGCGAAATTTCATACGGGTCGTACATTTGTAGATACAACGCTTTATGACATATGTAATACATGGAATCCAATATTTCAATCCAATCAAATATAAAATGCCGATTTCCAGCATGAAGATTTCGAATGTGATAGTCTCGTATGATAAGTGTAGTTAAGTGGTGATCCTTGTGTAATATTAGTGGATGCTTCTGGTCGTAACTGACTTTTGCGTTGATGATTCTGCCACCGACTCTGAGTAACCCTTTGTCATCAATGAATGGTGCAAGCGAAGATAATTTGTTTGAAGAAGGTAATTGTTTGTCATTCGTTACAAGCCGAATTTCAGCACTGTAATACAACATTTGTGCTGTTTTCACAAGAGCGTCCTGTGCAGCCTTCAATTCAACAGATGTTAAAAAACCTGTTGTAGCGTCAGTCTTGAGTTTTTTCCGTTTACAATTTTGAATGAACCTTAAAATTAAAGCTGCGATTTTATTTAATTTGACAAAATCTGAGTAACGATTAATGAGTTCAATATCTGTAACTGCAACTGCATGGGTTACGCTTTCTTTACGTTCTTCGATGTCTAAGCCAGGAGGTATGTCCGGTACTTGATAATCTGTGTAGGGATGCTTTAGTATGTCAGGTCCATTCCACCATAGTTGTCTGTCAATAATTTCTGTATGGCAAATACCCCTTGTTGCCAAATCTGCTGGATTTTGTTGAGAGCGGATCAGGGATGTCATTTTGGAATTTTTGACCGCAGTGAAAATTCTAAAAAATTGTTGGAAAGTGAAGTGTTCGCAGTGTTTTAAAAACAAAATTTCAGTGAATTTCGCAGTGTTATAAGAAAAAGAAACATACATGTACAGTGAAATTCCCTATTACGGACAGCCCCCATAACCGGACAGCTCCTATAACCGGACACATTTCGGCGACACTCACTTTTCATTAACCGGCCGGACGCTTCAATGACCGGACGCGGACACTATATTCTAAGTCAAAATATCTCTTTTAAACGGACAGAATCAAATAAGAATTCTATTAAGTTTGTACAGCTTCCCTTTTTTATAAATTCTAATTCGTTTTTGTTTTGAAAGTAACGAATTTGGTGGTTTCCCTAATAATGCTACTGTCAGAAGTGTTGAGTAGAGTTGGTCTTTTTCGTTCATTCTGGTTTGCTGGTTTTGATGAATTTTCGAAAATTGATCAAAGTTTATTAACTGAAGTCAACAATATTGAAGTACAATTTGAAAATCAAAGCGCCACTCCAGAGATAAGCGAGTCTGAAGACGATGATGAAGATGATGAGAAAATTGCTGACCCCATAACTTCATATGATGACGCATTGAAGCAAGTTTCTCGTTTGAAGCATTTTGCCAGAGATGACTTTGTAGCATTTCATCACCTCAAGAATTTCATTGTATTCGACTATTTTTTTCAGTAAAAACAACAGATTTTTTCGATAAATTATAAATAAAATTTAATTATTTGTTTAAATTAAATAAAGTAAAAATTAAATAAATCAAATTGTGGCATTTTGTAAAAATAATAATTATAAAATAAACTCAGAAAAAAAATAAAAATACGACACACGACTATTGGTAGTATTTTGCTAGTAATTATTTTGAAGGCACACAATTTTTAAAGCCTTCATAAGAAACCGTTTTTTTAAGTGAAAAAATGCGTTCGCTGGATACGATACTGTGAGGTAGGCATAATAATGCGCCAACAAATTGTTTTAAGCCAGGATACCAAGTTTCGCCTAAAGCGTTTTTAAATCAAAAAAATTCCATATGCCAAAGTTCTTCCAAATTTTTTTCTTTTGGTTTTTTTGGCTTCTGCATTAAACCACATGGCTTCGACATCACCTATAGTAAGTCATCATTATTTACCAGGTTAGGAAAAATCAGAATCAGTAGCAAAAAATTTTCGCCTA
The DNA here is from genome assembly GCA_963662105.1 of Meiosimyza platycephala. Lineage (NCBI taxonomy): Eukaryota > Metazoa > Arthropoda > Insecta > Diptera > Lauxaniidae > Meiosimyza > Meiosimyza platycephala. The sequence goes on along the minus strand of OY759211.1, from coordinate 61,616,897 downwards.
GAGATATCGGACTTAACAATTGAACCGCTTTCAAAACAGGATCTTTTAAATTTTGTAACGGCAGAGTGTAATCTGATGTACACTGGCATTGGAATTTCGAGAGTCATACCAGAAATGTCAGAATGTCGGAATGACATTTCTGGTCTGTCATGCGAAATTTGCGTACGTGCGTTCGATTCAATGAAAGATGGCTGAACACCGCGTCATTTCGCAATTTCGGTAGCCATTTTTCGATGATTCGACAGAACGTGGCAGTTGGTTTGGGGAGACGAATGAGTGCGGTCGTTTAGCCGGTGACATTCTTCCGTGTGCGTGGATTGTGTTTCTTAATATTTTCCGTTGATTGATAATAGTTTTCCTTTAATAAAAAAAAGTGGTTGATTAAGTTTTTACATAACTAAACAAATAATTCTATTAGATTAGAAGCAATCAGTGCCTATGTATTTGTCCTCTAATTGATTAATTGCAAATAACAAAAATCTTATTTCCATGTTATGTAAACTAAGTCGCTAAACCTGGACATAAAATCAACCAGAAAACTACGAAAACTATGACCGTATTTCAGTTTATCGACCATTTGAATTGTAACAACACAGAAATTTCGCCAAAATGGGCGACATAAAATTGTGCATCTCACCCTGTGTACGATTTAATAAGCAATTTACTATCACTCAAATCAACCGTAGCCAGCGATAAGTAATTATCAAACAAACAAAGAAAATAATGCTTAAAGCTGTTTCAGAAAGTTAATTTTTGCTAAGAAAAAAAAAAAAAATAAATGTGTCAATAAATTCATACATTTGTGAAAATAAATTGAAAACTATAAATCAAAGCTTGCCATGCATAAGCAGTGAAGTAAAGATTAAAGATGCAGTGTGCAGTTTTATTTATTTTAGAAATGACTTCGAACATGATAAAAGAACAATAACAAACATTTTTTTTAAATAAGAAACATTTATCCTAGTAAAAATAACCACCAAAAGAAAGTTAGTATACTTTATTGTTGAAAATTCTAAAGTAAAGTAAAGTAGTCAAAAATAAAATTAAAAATTCATACAAAACAATATGAAATAAAAACTCTGACATTCAACAATACAAATACAAAAATTAAATAACAACCATGTACAACACCAGCATTCCAACTTTAATAACAACATTTACTACCCAACTATACATTAAACAACACAACGTAAACAACACCGAGAATCGAAGACGACAACAGTAGCAGCAACTGCAACGATAATGAATAGTATCGGAGGTATTATTCGTATTATAATAGCTTATTAATTCGTCATTATATGAACATATTTTATAAAATTTTTGATTAATTTGAAAATTAATTACTACCTACTACGTATTAAAATTACTACTTACATATGTTTAACTTAATAATATAACTACATACTTACTTATTAAAATAACTACATACATATATTAAACTTATTTTGTATATCACTGTGAACAAAAACAAACAAAAAAACAGTGGTAGCTCTAGTAATATAAGTATCTTCCTATGTTTAAACTTAGAATTTAGTATTATTTTTATACCTTCGTATAATAAAGTATGTTGGAAATAAAACCAAAGAAAAAAAAAATGAACTGAAACCTTAAAAAGAAAAACCAATTTCTTTTTATTTAAAAGAAAAGAAAGAAAAAAGATAAATAGCATGACAGCTTAAATAGTTTTACAGTTAGGTCCTATGTAGAACCATCAAACGTTTTAGGGTGGACCGAAAAATTTCCCCATAGGTCCACAAGGTAGGGTGGGTGATAGACGGGGCCGAGCATAACACCAAGCTCGAGGGTTCAGCCCGAGGAAAAATTATTAGGGAGGCACATTTTTTTTTTTTTGATGACTTTTTTTTGTTTGTAGTAATTTTGGAAAAATTTTTGAAGTTTCAGAGCCCAGCAACTTAAGCACGAGAAAATTATATTTGTAAGGTGCAGGCACACCATGAGCAGCAGCTACCCACCCCAACATCCCGAACTGCTGGCATCGGCAAACTAGCTCGTGCTGCCGCTGGTCATGTTGTCCGCGTTCCAAGCACCAGTCGCTTGTGCGATTACAATTTATTCTTTTTAGCTTTGAACGTTGAACGGGCCCGTTCATTGCTTTGCATGAAAAGCAGTAAAAAGAAAAGTTAAATCAAAATGTCAAAAGCTGATGAACTGCCAATAATGTTACAGTAAAATTAATTAAAAGTTCTGCTTTGTAAACTCCAAACCGTTAATAATCCAGGAGTGATTGCAAGAATTTATAATTTGAAAATTTTTTGCTAGATTACTTTTGTTACATTTTTTTTTCTAAAAGTGCAGTGTTTTCATAAAAGATGCAGTGTCGTACGTTAAATCGCAGGACGACTGTTGAATCAGTCCAGCCAATCAATTTTATATCAGCAATTTCCAGAGCAGATTGAACCTTGGTTATCAATTTCGTCAATAAATGTGCAGCGCACAATTCGAGTTTCGGTAATGTTATTTGCTTAAAAGGTGTAACCCTTGTCTTGGAGGCAACCAAATTTGTAAAAAGTCTCCATTTTCGTGTTGTACTCGTAAATATACTGCTGCTGAATATGCTAATTCAGAGGAATCCGCGAGTTCGTGTAACTTAACATTTTTCTCATTTGCATATTGTAGCCATCTAGGAATTTGAAGATCTTTAATTATGTTAATCTTTTCACGAAATTCAAACCATTGATTGCAAAGATCAGTGGGCAACTCTTGGTCCCAGAGCAATCGTCTTAGCCAAAGTTTTTGCATGAATATTTTCATTTTATCAATAACAGGAGATAATAATCCCAATGGATCAAATATTTTGGAAATGTCTGATAATACTGTTCGTTTACTAACCTTTGTTGGCGTTGCTGAAAGGTATACGCTGTATTTGAAAAAATCCTTTGTTGTATTCCACAGTAATCCACAGTAATTGGCCCTGAGCCAACTCCATAAAGTATTGTTTTATCATAAACACTAGACCTGTTCAGAAATTTACGAAATATGAATTTTTTAGGGGGCTGAAAGCTTATCTGAAAGCTCTATGAATTTAGATAAGATTTGCATAAAAAAAAATTGAAAAATATTTCTGTTAGATATTGCGCTTTTGGCCGGAAGGTCAAATCTGAATTTTAGAAAGTTCTCTCAGAAACACATAAATAACTTTAACTTTAGAAAATATTTCAAAATAAAAATAATGCAGTATTCCTATGTTTAGTCTAGTTAACAAGTTCTTAAGGTCAGAAACTTTTAAAATTATTTCAATTCTATTTTACAACATTTAAAACATGTAATTTTAGATTTTTTTTCTGAAATTCCAACTTTAACCTTAAGTATTTGCGAGAAAAAAGTTTTCAAAATTTTTTTAAATATTTTTTTATTGTTGTATAGCCTACTACCTTTGTGCTTAACTAAAGTAAGCCATTTATTTTTCACCGTCTTTAAATTGCTTCATTCAAAAGAAAATGTACAAATTGATGATGCTACATATTTTTGATTTTATTTTTACTTGCCCTACTAATATGCTATTGATTATGTATTTGTAAAAGAATCTAACCCTTTAAAGGTATTTCATTGTCTTAAATGTTAAATTGTACCCTAAAAATGATAAATCCAAAAGTGTATTTAAGCTTCGGCTTGGACTTTTGAGGACGGTGGAAATTTGTCCATTTTTTAATTTGTTTTAACTATAACTCGAAAACTATACATTTTTTATGCCTACTCATCGCATAACTTTTTGTAGAGAATCAGATTTCCTATCAAAATGGCACTTTATAAAGTCAAAAAACTTATTTTTTAAATAAGTTAAGTCAAAAAGACTATTTAAAAAACCCAAATATTTTCAATTTGTTGTCCTTATTTAAATTTTTGTGTATAACTTTTTTCTGTGTGGACTTAGGTATAGTAATTTGTTGACAGAAAAGAAAGATGAAGTTTCCGTCAAAATGGTGATCCACAAAAGAATTTTTGATGAAAATTGGCTGAGATACGGTCGTTCAAAGCTATATACTATTGTATGACTTTACCACTTTTTCACCTATTGTTATTTTTAATTTTTACACACAAAAATAATGTTTATTCGTTAAAAAAGTTGTTTTCAGTCTATTAATGATATTTTATGGAATAAATATTGTTTTCGTAGGTTAAAAAGTGGTAAAGTCATACAATAGTAGATAGCTTTGAACGACCGTATTTCAACCAATTTTCATCAAAAATTCTTTTGTGGATCACCATTTTGACGGAAACTTCGTCATCTTTCTTTTCTGTGAACAAATTACTAGATCTAAATCCACACAGAAAAAAGTTATACACAAAAACTTAAATAAGGACAACAAATTGAAAATATTCAGGTTTTTTAAATAGTCTTTTTGACTTAACTTATTTAAAAAATTGGAATTAAACGAAATTTCGTGTAGAAAATGAAGATTGCCTTAAATCAGAAAAGTTAGCAAACATCAACAAAAAAGCAGCGTGAGAGCGAGTCTTACTCTTCATATATTTATACTTTTTGTATTCAGTAGGTCTGAGAATGAGAAGAAAACTATGTTAAATTGTCCATATAGAATTTAGGGTGACCCTCAAACAAAAATATTATAAAAATAGCATTTTCACAAAGGCCGGTCAAACGATTCACATGGAGTGTAAACCACGTATCTTTTATATTAAGAGGCATTTCTTAGGTTATAAGACTTTTATTTAGGGTGGCCCTTATACAAAAATATTTTTAAAATAGCCTTTTCGCAAAGACCACTAAATCGATTCACATGAAATTTACACCAGGTGTCTTTTATATTAAGTGGAATAGCTTAGTCTATAAAACTTTAATTTAAGATGCATATTTAGGGTGGCCCTCATACAAACATATTTTTGAAATATAATTTTCTCGAAAAACTTTTAATCGATTCTCATGGAATTTACACCACGTGACTGTTGTATTTAGAGGCACATACTTAGGGTAGCCCACATACAAAAGTATTTTTAAATAGAATTTTCACGAGGATTTCATAATTATTTCTAAATTGTTTCTAATGGTCTACGGAAGATTTTTGCAAAGTTCGGTTTAGAAAAATGAGCAGTGACACACCCTCCAAAATCAAATTAGTCATATCTCATCAAGTACTAGACGCAGATGAATGGGACTTTATATAAAAAGTCCTTATACATTCTATCGCATGAGTTCATATATAATCCGGAACAACTACCGGAAAGGACAGGACAACGTCTGCCCGGACAGCTAGTTTTCATATAAAAAAATACATAAAGCAGAATATACAGCAGTGATGGCATATTCGGTACATTTGTACTTTTTTCAGTACATTTGCGTCCTGAAAAACCGTCGTCAGTACATTTAACAAGTTTTCAGTACATTCGGTACATTCGGCGTATTTTCAGCACATTTTCAGTACATTTTGGGTACATTTGAACAATTTATAATAATTACCTGTTTTCGGTTTAATTAAATTAAAATAATTGCTATGTGAAGATATATAATAATTACCGTTTTTTTTATAAATAATTGCAAGGTGTAGTTTTTGTAAATTAATTTCATATATATCTCATTTTCCTAGGGTTTTTGAGATGTCAAAAGTGAGGACCTTTTTTTTTTAGTTATTGAGAAAATTTTACAAAAATTTCGTATATTTTAGTAAAATTGAATGTTCAACCCAAAAAAGTAAATTCGGCCTCTAAAAAGTACATTTCAAGTCTCGATCCAGTACATTTTCACAAAACCCAAATGCCATCACTGATATACAGGAGAAATTACGAAATTTATTAAACGAAAAGCGGTTTGTTGATTTTTCGTTTGACTTGACATGCGTTGCAGGCGTATTCATTGGACCGTATTCTTCCTTCATTTCCGTCTTGTCAGTTTTATACGTAGACGCAACGGACCTGACAGACTCTATGGGTTCAGTTCTTTACACTCACATACGTCGGCGTTCAAATATCATTCGCAGTTGTCAAAACAAACCTTTAGAAAAACTTATAAAAAAAAAATGGCTATGAAGTTGTCTTAAATTAAAAATAAAAAAATTTATATTGTAATAATAGATGTTTTCTCATATTTACATATTTTAGGTATTTCTATTTTAAAATTTATTAATGATAAGTCTTAAAATTTATTTTAGCTAAATGCTATTTAAAACATTTATGTATCTCGGCGTTTACACAGGCAAATTCGGTGAAACAAATTCTTGTCTATTCTCTTTTGTGGTTTTTGTTTGGCATTTGCAACATACGGCAAATTTTGTACCTCGTCTCTTTGGTTTTTCCCCTCTTGCCCACAAACAAGGAAACTTTTCGGCAAGAATTTGTGTGTGTAAACGCCGAGAAAATAAATAAAATTTTAAACTATGTATTTACACGACAGCAAATGTCTTTTTCTTAGAATATGCTAATCATTTCGAAAGTCATATATACTTACTTACTTACTTGGGTGGCCATAACAACCCGTTACCGGGCTACGGCCGACCTCAAAAGCTATCTCCAGACGCCTCTGCTTCGCGCGAGTTACATATTGTACCCACTGCACCCACTGTACCGTACACCATGGGCTTCCGCCAGCAAAACCACCACGCAGCAATAATTTTAACAGTTTAATTAAAACCATTTCGCAATAGTTAAGTTAATATATTTAGTTAATTAGGCATTTTACTATTTTCTGTAAATTAAGCACTTACATTTATTTTAATATTAATATATTGATTAAGCACTTATATTTATTGATTAAGCACTTTTCTGTCCAAATGTAAAATCAGGCCAATTTAATATGTAAATTACAAGATATATAAATAATTGCATTTTTAGTTTTTAAGTCAGTTGATTATTGTAAGCAGATACTGAATAAAATTGTTTTTTTTTTATGAACACATTAAGTTCACATTTATAATTGGCGCAGTCGGTAGGATAATACTTGCTGCAAGGAAAAGAGCAAACTTATCTATAGATCATGAAGAAATTTTTCAAGAAACAATAATAACGTATAATAACTCAATACACTCAACCACCAAATACACTCCATTCGAACTCTTTACCGGAAAAACCCATGAATTCAATAACACCGTCACTTTCAACAATGAGCATGAGTACCTCTCAAAGTTAAATGAATATAAGGAAAAAATATTTCCATTAATAAAGAATAATCGCAGAATCGAAAAACTAAATTCATCTCGGGAAGATCCCAAAGACCTCGAAGAAAATAAAACTGTCTTTAGGCGTGAATGTAGGAGAAACAAAATTACCCCTAGATTCAGCAGACACAAGGTCAAGAAAAATAATAGAATCACAGTAATAACAATTGATAATAAGAAAATACATAAAGGCAGAATAATGAAAAAAGAAAATTCACTTAAACTCACTTTCAGGTTACCCCTCATTTCAGAGAATGAAATTTTCGTAAAAAACATAAGCGAAAACCATGGACTACTACAATTTGACCTGGGACCAGCCCGAATTATTGAAAGATACAATAACCTTATTCATATAGTAAACTTAACTGACTACGATGATACAATCAACAAAATCTCTGCTGCCATTGACCATCTCAGCAAAAAGAACACTGTAACCAATTCAGTCCCTGTAACTAAATTAAAGCTTGAAGAACCAAATTAACCAAATTAAAAGTAATAACACCCATTAAGAGGACACGACGTGGTCTTTTTAATGGACTAGGTACGGTAGTAAAATTTATTACAGGAAATATGGATGAAAATGACGCAGTTGAAATAAACTCTCAAATAAAAAAATTACAAACAGACAATGACTTTATACAAAACTCATTTACAGAACAAAACACAAACAACACACAAATGATTCAAAGATTTAAAAATATAACAAACCACATAAATAAACAAAACGAAGACATAGAAAATTTTTTAAACAAACACATACAAATGGAAACAAATTTTATTCATAAGGAAGACGATATAATTACTGATATCCAATATGTAAATTTAATTAATTATAACATAGATCTATTAAGTAATCATGTAACTAATATAGCAGATTCTATACTTTTGGCAAAATTAAATGTCATATCAAAATTTATTCTCAGTTATGAAGAACTTGAAATTATATCAAAAAATTTCCAAAATCAATCTATTGAAACAAAATCATATGGAGAATTATATGAATTACTAGATTTACAAGCTTATTATAATGACTCTAACATAGTATTTAACGTTAAGATTCCAATTTTATCAAAAGAAGAAAATAGATTATTGCATATTATTCCACTTCCCATAAATAACACGAAAATAATAATAACACAATCATACATAACACACAATAAATATGAAATAAGATACTATGACGAAATTTGTCAAAACATCGAGCAAACCTTCTACTGCAAGGAAACGAGAAGAAAAGAAAATAATGACGAATCTAGTTGCGTTGGCCAGTTACTACGGAACGAAACCGCTCAGTGTAATCTTAACGAGGTTGGCTACATCCAAAATATAAGTTTGCCCGAAAATAATTTCATTCTACTTGTTAATGTACCTAAAACACTAATAAAGTCTAATTGCAGAAATCCTCTTCAAGAAATTGAAGGAATAGCTCTTATGCAATACAGCAACTGCACTATCAATATCAATGGAGTAGAGTATGAAGATAAACCGGCCATTTACTGGGATCGAATCAACTTAACAACTCTATCTCACAACCGAGTACATGCTAAACTGGTGAAAGAAACACTTAATCTGCAAAAACTTCAACAATTCGAGATACAAAATAAGCAAACGGTGCTCAACATCAAAAGATCTACAGAAGCTGCAAACATCTGTACATACACAGCCATCAGAGTACTCTGCATTGCCATCATACTTGTATTTATATATGCCGCAAAGAGGATCAAAGTATACTATGTACCCAACGACATCCAAAATACCGCTACAGCCCCACCGAACTCGTTGTGGCCTTCGCTCTACTCTAAGGGGGGAGGAGTTACATATTGTACCCACTGCACCCACTGTACCGTACATCATGGGCTTCCGCCAGCAAAACCACCACGCAGCAATAATTACAACAACAGTTAAATTAAAACCATTTCGCAATAGTTAAGTTAATATATTTAGTTAATTAGGCATTTTACTATTTTCTGTTAATTAAGCACTTACATTTATTTTAATATTAATTTATTGATTAAGCACTTATATTTATTGATTAAGCACTTTTCTGTCCAAATGTAAAATCAGGCCAATTTAATATGTAAATTACAAGATAAATAAATAATTGCATTTTTAGTCTTTAAGTCAGTTGATTATTGTAAGCAGATACTGAATAAAATTGTTTTTTTTTATGAACACATTAAGTTCACATTTATAATTCGCGCGCCTTTTCCAATCAGTCATCAGCTTGGTCTTTCCATCGGAGGCATGGTTTTCCTCTCCGTCGTCGCCCAGCGGCTTCCGCATCAAACACCTTTTTCGTCGGAGCTTCTTCGTCCATACGCACAACATGTCCCAGCCAGCGCAGACGTTGGATAGTGATGCGCTTGACTATGTCGATGTCATCGTAGAGCTCGTACAGTTCATGGTTCATTCGAATACGGTAGTCGTCGCCGACGCAAAGTCATATATAGTATACGGGAAAAGGACTACTGAAACACGAGTTCTTTTATTGAGTCCTTTGCGTTGTGATTGTTAATCACTAAATAATGCGAGCGCCATTCACAAGGCTAAAAATAGAAATTCCTCTGGGATTGAAGTCGTAATTAATCTATACGTTTCACCGCTTTGAAAAAAGCATGTGGAACGGGTCAGACGCTAAGACCCACGCGAACGACTACCCACTAAAACACGTCTGTACTGACCACGACAGCAAACATGTGCATCAGGTCACAACACTGATGCAGTGAACAGAATTGGGATGGGGTCGAGAAAGCGGAAACGATTCTTTGATGTCAAAAATTATAACACACTTGTTCATATGAAATTGAACAGAATTGCCGCGTACGACTGGTAACCTACCGACGGGTACACGTCTGTTTAGACTTATATATATTTTTTTGACAGCGAGTAATCTATGCCGCTTTCCCGGCCCCGTCCCAATTCTGTTCAACGCATGACGTAGAAATACCGAAATACTACTCCGACGTATTTTGCATTCACAAAATTAAAAAACTGCACCGAAGTCATACGCCGGTGCTCAAATTCGGTTTGATGCATAGCGTATATGTCAAAACGACACGTTAATGAAACTAGCAAATTGCAAAATCAAAAAAAACCGTTTAAAAAAAAAAAAATGTAACGATTTAAAAAATTCAAAAACACATTTATAATTTCTTAATTTTCAACTTAAATTTTAAATTCAATTTTATTATTATTATTATTTTTATTGAGACTTTTATAATGATTTTACAGATATTATGAAAATTCACTTATTGTATTAATGGCAGCTGTAACATATGACCTGTTCTGATATTAACGATAATACATACATACTAAACGCCTCATGGCTTACAATAGTGTTCGCCATGTACCCTTCCGCGGTCACATTGCCCGTTTCGGGCCATCATTCGGCCCGCCATGCAGTTGCTGATTTCTATGCGCTGATTCGCATGAAAATTGAATATGCGAGAAACCCAGTCGGAATCAAACGTGCAAAAACAAAACAAATGCAAACAAAAACATTATTTAAGCGAAAGGCAATTTTTTAAGCATGTATTATTGAAATATTATTTAATTGTTGTAAAAACATTCAATTTCATGGAAAAATAGTCACCGATATTGCGTCTGGCGTCATCACAAAAAATTGAACCAGATATTGAAAGTCTTATTTTAAGTAAACTCTGTTAATATGTTTGTATAACATTCATGTGTATACATAATATGCATAAGATTTATGAAATGTTTTCTTTTTGTTGTTAAATAAAAATACAATTATTTTATATGCCAACATTTATCTTTATTTATTAACATCAGAATTTCTACTACGTAATTTTTTCTATACGTGGAAACGACAAAACACATTTATTTTCATTTTTTTTTCGCTGGAATTTCTTCACACATTTGTACACATACTTGCGCGAAATGTTTGTTGTAAACGTCAGCGCGCTGTCGACTTTTGGGCACCGCAGCTGGCCATCCCTAGCTTACAATATTACTATTTACTAATTTTGCTCTTGCTCTTGGAGCATTGTTACTCTCTTTTTTAACGAACGTTAATAATATATACAATTCATAAAATACAAAAAAAAAAGAGGACGAGAATACGACACAGTTCAATTGTGTGAGCTTAGCAATGAACTTAGCAGACACAATCTATACGGAGTCTTTGACTCCTCCTCAGGTACAAAAATTTACATTAATTGTGTTGAAATAACAAACAACTGATTTTTTAATTGTATTTTAAAGTGTTTTAATGTTAAAAAATAGTTGAGCTTGCTTCAATTTGCTCTTGTTGAAAATGAACTGAACTAAAAAGTGAACTATGAATACATACAGAAAAGTTTAAAGAATTCAGAGTTGTAAAAATAAATGATACGTAAAACTAGAATAATGTAGTAAAGTGTAGTAGGATTCTGAACATCTCGGCCTCCTTTGAAAGCATCCGCTTTCAAATATCTAAGAACAAAGGACTTAAATTGGTGATTGGACGCTTAACTGTTCCCTTGTTTGTGGTTACTGAGACTACTCGTACTAACTGGTCAGCTCCGGGATACGTTTCCGTGACTCTTCCAATGGTCCAATGTGAGGGTGGTACGTTTCCATCTTTAATTATAACAATGTCGTTGATTTGAAGATTTTTTAATTTTTGCGACTATTTTGGTCGTTGTTGTAATTGAGATATGTATTCAGTTGACCATTTTTGCCAAAATTGTTGAACAAGTTGTTGGACATATTGCCATCGTTTTAACCGATTCACGTTTATGTTGATTAATTTTTCGTCTGGAACTGTTACCATTGGACGCAGAATAAGAAAATGTGCTGGTGTCAATGGATCGATGTCACCTTCAAATTTATTGCATAATGGACGTGAGTTTAGACAACTCTCGATTTGACCTAATGTCGTATAAAGTTCTTCAAATGTGATACAAGAATTTCCAAGTACTCGTTTTAAATGTTGTTTGGTGGATTTGACTCCAGCCTCCCACATTCCGCCGAAATGAGGCCCTGACGGAGGTGAAAAATGCCATTGTGTCTCATGTTCTGCAAGTTCTTTTGTAATCCCTTCTTGTATTGGTGTTGCGTTTAAAAATTGATAAAACTCTTTAAGTTTGATGTGTGCACCAACAAAATTGGTTCCGTTGTCGGAATACATATGATTTGGTTTGCCACGTCTGGCACGAAGTACAGCTATAAAAGGTGAATTGTTTTAGTTACCAAGCATATGAAAAGAACAATCCAACATTTGTATTGCTTTGATCCGCGACCTTTCCAAGATCTGATAAGAATTGGGCCGGCATAATCCACTCCAGTATTGATGAATGCAGTGCCAGGTTCCAATCGATGCTCTGGCAGGTTACCCATTTGTTGTTGATAGGGTATGGCGCGAAATTTCATACGGGTCGTACATTTGTAGATACAACGCTTTATGACATATGTAATACATGGAATCCAATATTTCAATCCAATCAAATATAAAATGCCGATTTCCAGCATGAAGATTTCGAATGTGATAGTCTCGTATGATAAGTGTAGTTAAGTGGTGATCCTTGTGTAATATTAGTGGATGCTTCTGGTCGTAACTGACTTTTGCGTTGATGATTCTGCCACCGACTCTGAGTAACCCTTTGTCATCAATGAATGGTGCAAGCGAAGATAATTTGTTTGAAGAAGGTAATTGTTTGTCATTCGTTACAAGCCGAATTTCAGCACTGTAATACAACATTTGTGCTGTTTTCACAAGAGCGTCCTGTGCAGCCTTCAATTCAACAGATGTTAAAAAACCTGTTGTAGCGTCAGTCTTGAGTTTTTTCCGTTTACAATTTTGAATGAACCTTAAAATTAAAGCTGCGATTTTATTTAATTTGACAAAATCTGAGTAACGATTAATGAGTTCAATATCTGTAACTGCAACTGCATGGGTTACGCTTTCTTTACGTTCTTCGATGTCTAAGCCAGGAGGTATGTCCGGTACTTGATAATCTGTGTAGGGATGCTTTAGTATGTCAGGTCCATTCCACCATAGTTGTCTGTCAATAATTTCTGTATGGCAAATACCCCTTGTTGCCAAATCTGCTGGATTTTGTTGAGAGCGGATCAGGGATGTCATTTTGGAATTTTTGACCGCAGTGAAAATTCTAAAAAATTGTTGGAAAGTGAAGTGTTCGCAGTGTTTTAAAAACAAAATTTCAGTGAATTTCGCAGTGTTATAAGAAAAAGAAACATACATGTACAGTGAAATTCCCTATTACGGACAGCCCCCATAACCGGACAGCTCCTATAACCGGACACATTTCGGCGACACTCACTTTTCATTAACCGGCCGGACGCTTCAATGACCGGACGCGGACACTATATTCTAAGTCAAAATATCTCTTTTAAACGGACAGAATCAAATAAGAATTCTATTAAGTTTGTACAGCTTCCCTTTTTTATAAATTCTAATTCGTTTTTGTTTTGAAAGTAACGAATTTGGTGGTTTCCCTAATAATGCTACTGTCAGAAGTGTTGAGTAGAGTTGGTCTTTTTCGTTCATTCTGGTTTGCTGGTTTTGATGAATTTTCGAAAATTGATCAAAGTTTATTAACTGAAGTCAACAATATTGAAGTACAATTTGAAAATCAAAGCGCCACTCCAGAGATAAGCGAGTCTGAAGACGATGATGAAGATGATGAGAAAATTGCTGACCCCATAACTTCATATGATGACGCATTGAAGCAAGTTTCTCGTTTGAAGCATTTTGCCAGAGATGACTTTGTAGCATTTCATCACCTCAAGAATTTCATTGTATTCGACTATTTTTTTCAGTAAAAACAACAGATTTTTTCGATAAATTATAAATAAAATTTAATTATTTGTTTAAATTAAATAAAGTAAAAATTAAATAAATCAAATTGTGGCATTTTGTAAAAATAATAATTATAAAATAAACTCAGAAAAAAAATAAAAATACGACACACGACTATTGGTAGTATTTTGCTAGTAATTATTTTGAAGGCACACAATTTTTAAAGCCTTCATAAGAAACCGTTTTTTTAAGTGAAAAAATGCGTTCGCTGGATACGATACTGTGAGGTAGGCATAATAATGCGCCAACAAATTGTTTTAAGCCAGGATACCAAGTTTCGCCTAAAGCGTTTTTAAATCAAAAAAATTCCATATGCCAAAGTTCTTCCAAATTTTTTTCTTTTGGTTTTTTTGGCTTCTGCATTAAACCACATGGCTTCGACATCACCTATAGTAAGTCATCATTATTTACCAGGTTAGGAAAAATCAGAATCAGTAGCAAAAAATTTTCGCCTAGAGATATCGGACTTAACAATTGAACCGCTTTCAAAACAGGATCTTTTAAATTTTGTAACGGCAGAGTGTAATCTGATGTACACTGGCATTGGAATTTCGAGAGTCATACCAGAAATGTCAGAATGTCGGAATGACATTTCTGGTCTGTCATGCGAAATTTGCGTACGTGCGTTCGATTCAATGAAAGATGGCTGAACACCGCGTCATTTCGCAATTTCGGTAGCCATTTTTCGATGATTCGACAGAACGTGGCAGTTGGTTTGGGGAGACGAATGAGTGCGGTCGTTTAGCCGGTGACATTCTTCCGTGTGCGTGGATTGTGTTTCTTAATATTTTCCGTTGATTGATAATAGTTTTCCTTTAATAAAAAAAAGTGGTTGATTAAGTTTTTACATAACTAAACAAATAATTCTATTAGATTAGAAGCAATCAGTGCCTATGTATTTGTCCTCTAATTGATTAATTGCAAATAACAAAAATCTTATTTCCATGTTATGTAAACTAAGTCGCTAAACCTGGACATAAAATCAACCAGAAAACTACGAAAACTATGACCGTATTTCAGTTTATCGACCATTTGAATTGTAACAACACAGAAATTTCGCCAAAATGGGCGACATAAAATTGTGCATCTCACCCTGTGTACGATTTAATAAGCAATTTACTATCACTCAAATCAACCGTAGCCAGCGATAAGTAATTATCAAACAAACAAAGAAAATAATGCTTAAAGCTGTTTCAGAAAGTTAATTTTTGCTAAGAAAAAAAAAAAAAATAAATGTGTCAATAAATTCATACATTTGTGAAAATAAATTGAAAACTATAAATCAAAGCTTGCCATGCATAAGCAGTGAAGTAAAGATTAAAGATGCAGTGTGCAGTTTTATTTATTTTAGAAATGACTTCGAACATGATAAAAGAACAATAACAAACATTTTTTTTAAATAAGAAACATTTATCCTAGTAAAAATAACCACCAAAAGAAAGTTAGTATACTTTATTGTTGAAAATTCTAAAGTAAAGTAAAGTAGTCAAAAATAAAATTAAAAATTCATACAAAACAATATGAAATAAAAACTCTGACATTCAACAATACAAATACAAAAATTAAATAACAACCATGTACAACACCAGCATTCCAACTTTAATAACAACATTTACTACCCAACTATACATTAAACAACACAACGTAAACAACACCGAGAATCGAAGACGACAACAGTAGCAGCAACTGCAACGATAATGAATAGTATCGGAGGTATTATTCGTATTATAATAGCTTATTAATTCGTCATTATATGAACATATTTTATAAAATTTTTGATTAATTTGAAAATTAATTACTACCTACTACGTATTAAAATTACTACTTACATATGTTTAACTTAATAATATAACTACATACTTACTTATTAAAATAACTACATACATATATTAAACTTATTTTGTATATCACTGTGAACAAAAACAAACAAAAAAACAGTGGTAGCTCTAGTAATATAAGTATCTTCCTATGTTTAAACTTAGAATTTAGTATTATTTTTATACCTTCGTATAATAAAGTATGTTGGAAATAAAACCAAAGAAAAAAAAAATGAACTGAAACCTTAAAAAGAAAAACCAATTTCTTTTTATTTAAAAGAAAAGAAAGAAAAAAGATAAATAGCATGACAGCTTAAATAGTTTTACAGTTAGGTCCTATGTAGAACCATCAAACGTTTTAGGGTGGACCGAAAAATTTCCCCATAGGTCCACAAGGTAGGGTGGGTGATAGACGGGGCCGAGCATAACACCAAGCTCGAGGGTTCAGCCCGAGGAAAAATTATTAGGGAGGCACATTTTTTTTTTTTTGATGACTTTTTTTTGTTTGTAGTAATTTTGGAAAAATTTTTGAAGTTTCAGAGCCCAGCAACTTAAGCACGAGAAAATTATATTTGTAAGGTGCAGGCACACCATGAGCAGCAGCTACCCACCCCAACATCCCGAACTGCTGGCATCGGCAAACTAGCTCGTGCTGCCGCTGGTCATGTTGTCCGCGTTCCAAGCACCAGTCGCTTGTGCGATTACAATTTATTCTTTTTAGCTTTGAACGTTGAACGGGCCCGTTCATTGCTTTGCATGAAAAGCAGTAAAAAGAAAAGTTAAATCAAAATGTCAAAAGCTGATGAACTGCCAATAATGTTACAGTAAAATTAATTAAAAGTTCTGCTTTGTAAACTCCAAACCGTTAATAATCCAGGAGTGATTGCAAGAATTTATAATTTGAAAATTTTTTGCTAGATTACTTTTGTTACATTTTTTTTTCTAAAAGTGCAGTGTTTTCATAAAAGATGCAGTGTCGTACGTTAAATCGCAGGACGACTGTTGAATCAGTCCAGCCAATCAATTTTATATCAGCAATTTCCAGAGCAGATTGAACCTTGGTTATCAATTTCGTCAATAAATGTGCAGCGCACAATTCGAGTTTCGGTAATGTTATTTGCTTAAAAGGTGTAACCCTTGTCTTGGAGGCAACCAAATTTGTAAAAAGTCTCCATTTTCGTGTTGTACTCGTAAATATACTGCTGCTGAATATGCTAATTCAGAGGAATCCGCGAGTTCGTGTAACTTAACATTTTTCTCATTTGCATATTGTAGCCATCTAGGAATTTGAAGATCTTTAATTATGTTAATCTTTTCACGAAATTCAAACCATTGATTGCAAAGATCAGTGGGCAACTCTTGGTCCCAGAGCAATCGTCTTAGCCAAAGTTTTTGCATGAATATTTTCATTTTATCAATAACAGGAGATAATAATCCCAATGGATCAAATATTTTGGAAATGTCTGATAATACTGTTCGTTTACTAACCTTTGTTGGCGTTGCTGAAAGGTATACGCTGTATTTGAAAAAATCCTTTGTTGTATTCCACAGTAATCCACAGTAATTGGCCCTGAGCCAACTCCATAAAGTATTGTTTTATCATAAACACTAGACCTGTTCAGAAACTTACGAAATATGAATTTTTTAGGGGGCTGAAAGCTTATCTGAAAGCTCTATGAATTTAGATAAGATTTGCATAAAAAAAAATTGAAAAATATTTCTGTTAGATATTGCGCTTTTGGCCGGAAGGTCAAATCTGAATTTTAGAAAGTTCTCTCAGAAACACATAAATAACTTTAACTTTAGAAAATATTTCAAAATAAAAATAATGCAGTATTCCTATGTTTAGTCTAGTTAACAAGTTCTTAAGGTCAGAAACTTTTAAAATTATTTCAATTCTATTTTACAACATTTAAAACATGTAATTTTAGATTTTTTTTCTGAAATTCCAACTTTAACCTTAAGTATTTGCGAGAAAAAAGTTTTCAAAATTTTTTTAAATATTTTTTTATTGTTGTATAGCCTACTACCTTTGTGCTTAACTAAAGTAAGCCATTTATTTTTCACCGTCTTTAAATTGCTTCATTCAAAAGAAAATGTACAAATTGATGATGCTACATATTTTTGATTTTATTTTTACTTGCCCTACTAATATGCTATTGATTATGTATTTGTAAAAGAATCTAACCCTTTAAAGGTATTTCATTGTCTTAAATGTTAAATTGTACCCTAAAAATGATAAATCCAAAAGTGTATTTAAGCTTCGGCTTGGACTTTTGAGGACGGTGGAAATTTGTCCATTTTTTAATTTGTTTTAACTATAACTCGAAAACTATACATTTTTTATGCCTACTCATCGCATAACTTTTTGTAGAGAATCAGATTTCCTATCAAAATGGCACTTTATAAAGTCAAAAAACTTATTTTTTAAATAAGTTAAGTCAAAAAGACTATTTAAAAAACCCAAATATTTTCAATTTGTTGTCCTTATTTAAATTTTTGTGTATAACTTTTTTCTGTGTGGACTTAGGTATAGTAATTTGTTGACAGAAAAGAAAGATGAAGTTTCCGTCAAAATGGTGATCCACAAAAGAATTTTTGATGAAAATTGGCTGAGATACGGTCGTTCAAAGCTATATACTATTGTATGACTTTACCACTTTTTCACCTATTGTTATTTTTAATTTTTACACACAAAAATAATGTTTATTCGTTAAAAAAGTTGTTTTCAGTCTATTAATGATATTTTATGGAATAAATATTGTTTTCGTAGGTTAAAAAGTGGTAAAGTCATACAATAGTAGATAGCTTTGAACGACCGTATTTCAACCAATTTTCATCAAAAATTCTTTTGTGGATCACCATTTTGACGGAAACTTCGTCATCTTTCTTTTCTGTGAACAAATTACTAGATCTAAATCCACACAGAAAAAAGTTATACACAAAAACTTAAATAAGGACAACAAATTGAAAATATTCAGGTTTTTTAAATAGTCTTTTTGACTTAACTTATTTAAAAAATAAGTTTTTTGACTTAATAAAGTACCATTTTAATAAAAAATCTGATTCTCTACAAAAAGTTATATGATGCGTAGGCATTAAAAATGTATAGTTTTTGAGTTATAGTTAAAACAAAATAAAAAATGGACAAATTTCCACCGTCCTCAAAAGTCCAAGCCGAAGCTTAAATACACTTTTGGATTTATCATTTTTAGGGTACAATTAAACATTTAAGACAATGAAATACCTTTAAAGGGTTAGATTCTTTTACAAATACATAATCAATAGCATATTAGTAGGGCAAGTAAAAATAAAATCAAAAATATGTAGCATCATCAATTTGTACATTTTCTTTTGAATGAAGCAATTTAAAGACGGTGAAAAATAAATGGCTTACTTTAGTTAAGCACAAAGGTAGTAGGCTATACAACAATAAAAAATATTTAAAAAATTTTTGAAAATTTTTTTCTCGGAAATATTTAAGGTTAAAGTTAGAATTTCAGAAAAAAAATCTAAAATTACATCTTTTAAGTGTTTTAAAATAGAATTGAAATAATTTTAAAAGTTTCTGACCTTAAGAACTTGTTAACTAGACTAAACATAGGAAAATTGCATTATTTTTATTTTGAAATATTTTCTAAAATAAAAGTTATTTATGTGTTTCTGAGAGAACTTTTTAAAATTCAGATTTGACCTTCCGGTCAAAAGCGCAATATCTAACAGAAATATTTTTCAATGTTTTTTGATGCAAATCTTATCTAAATTCATAGAGCTTTCAGATAAGCTTTCAGCCCCCTAAAAAATTCATATTTCGTAAATTTCTGAACAGGTCTAATAAACACGTTTGAGTTTAAGTCTTTGAACACACGCTTCTCTGATGAGTGTGCTTTGATAGCCTGAATACAATAAGGCACGGCATGGCTGAAGCATGTTGGATGAATCTTGAATCAAAATAACTGCTGTTGGCAAAATTGTAAAAATATGTTGCTGATGTTTCACACTGATACAGCTTGTAACGTTTGTTGACAATGAAGCTTGATGTAGTAAATTCTCCTGTCGATTAATGGATTTTTCATTCATTTTGGTCTTTGGATGCATAAGTGTGTTATGTTTTGCGTCGCACGATGATCGTTTGCATTCTACAGCTTGATGATTTGGTTGTAAGCAATTAAAACAAATGTTGTTTTGTTTCAAGATTCTGTAACGGTTGTCAATCTCCATTGCCTTAAATTTATCACAATGGTACAAAAAAAGATCCCTTGAACAAATTGAGCAAGACTGGACTACGGCTGTGTATGTACGCTGTTGAAATCTTTTTTGACTCGAAGTGTTTTGGTTTGTAGTATGACTGACACTTTTGTGTATTCTCCAACTCGAACACTAGCTTTTCCAAAAAATTTAAAAATTGTTGAAAAGTTGTTTTCGTATCTGGATTTCTATCCCGGTACCAAAGTGAATTTGTTTCACAGTCAAGTTTTTTCTCCATGTGTGAATTCCAATGTTCTATTGGCTCATTTAAAACTTTTAGTGCATTGCTGCTTTCAATTGTATTATTGTAGAAACGTTTTACTTCATTCACAGATGATGACTCATCGATGGCTGGTCAAATAAAAGTTCCAAATATGCTTTCTTAACTTTGTCCGATTTGTCGTATTTTTTCTTTATTAATTGCCAGGCAATCTCATAGTTAGCACTTGTGGGCCTTAAATATTTTTAAGTAAAAGAGCTTCGCCCTTCAATTTTGTTTGCAAATATTCTAATTTTTCGATGTCAGAAATATTTGTTTTTGTGTGCACCATGGCTTCAAAAAGATTGCGAAATCTAATCCAATTGACTCATGTGCCGTCAAAATCTTGTAACTGAATTTGCGGTAATCGAATTTCATATTGTGGTTGTTGCTGCTGAGATAGTGGTGACGAAGTAGCATCGAAACGCGTGTTAGACATTCGTTCTATTAAAACACTCATTATGCTCTGATGATCTATAAGCGTTTGCATAGCAGATGCCATGCCATTCGGAGACCCATCTTCAACCGCCGTGCCACTCGCACCATCATTTTCCAATTTATTGTTGTAAATTAATTTGATAGAAAAATATTTATTTTCTATTTCTGTAACGTATGCTTCTTCAGCAGTTGGAAGTTCATCTGAATCAATTAAAGCATTTATTTGAATTTGTAGGTTTTCGAACTGTTTGAATAACTCGTCAGATTTCTCGGCACGCACCTTTACTTCATTGAAGGAGATTTCTGTATTTGTATTTCCCACGTAGCTATAAATCTTTGTTAAAGCACCTTTAATGGTTTGTCTTTGTCGTTTTAACTCTTCCATTTGCAATATTATTTATTTCTCAAATGTAAATAATGTGAATTTTGCTGCTGTACGTTAAAAAATTTTTTAATTGTCAATCTGTCACCTTTACGGCCAATGTCGGTATTAATATTTGCTACTTGTGGAGCTACCAACCGCCGCCAGATATCAATGAGTTTGCTTGGTTTGCTGCACGACTGCTGTCAGTATGAATCTTGCTACTTGTGGAGCCTGCAAACGCTGCCAGATGTTGATATTATTTTCTTGAAATTATTCAGTGCTCCGCTGGACACGCTTTAGTATGATTGAGGTTACGTGTGCTTTGCAATACACACTTTTCACAATTTATAAGGAAATGCACTTGAACAAATTGAACCAAACTCTTCCGTCTCGAAAGAACCAAAAAATATCTTGAAGTAACAAACAACTGAATTTTTAATTGTATTTTAAAGTGTTTTAATGTTAAAAAATGGTTGAGCTTGCATCAATTTGCTCTTGTTGAAAATAGCTTATACAATGAACTGAACTAAAAAGTGAACTATGAATACATACAGAAAAGTATTAAGAATTCAGAGTTGTAAAAATAAATGATACGTAAAACTAGAATAATGTAGTAAAGTGTAGTAGGATTCTGAACAAATTGAATAATATAGACTGTTTATAATCAAGTCTATAAGCTAGTATACTAAAATAATGGTTAATGATTATCAGGAGAGGAAATCCGCGTGAAGCAAGATGAGTCAGAACTATGAGGCACTACAGCCAAAACAAGGTGTAACACCCCTCAGCCATGACTCCCCTTCCGACCCAGATCACCAACTCATGATTGAAATATAAAACTATAGTAATTGTTGATTAATAAAGTACATAACTTAAAATAGATTTATCAATGATGCTTAAGTAAGATTTTGTCTGCCAACTTGGTAATGAGTGTAAAATATTGTTAACAATTAAAGGATATACAAAGTAGATATATGTATGTATAGTATTGAAAGAAAAAAAAAAAATTAACCACGATTATGGCCAGCAGTGGTTTTGGTATAGTAGGGGATAGGGAAGTAATCAGGTATTGCGTTAATATCTTCTGCTAATATTCCCACCGGAGAGTGATAAGCAGTGTTGGCCCAGGTACTATTCAGCTGAGTAACGCTAATTTCTTTAATAATATCATTGTCAGATTCATTATACCCTACACAGAGGGTATATTCACTTTGTCATTTCGTTTGTAACGCATAGAAGGGGGCGTGGCAGGTATAGAAAAGTATATATATTATTGTTAAGCGTCACCACCTGAGTCGATATAGCTATGTCCGTCTGTCTGTCTGTCTGTCTGTCTGTTGAAATCACGTTTACGGGAAAACTAAGCAAGCTAATTCAATGAAATTTATCACACAGGTCACACCTTCCTGCAAGCAGCTAGCATATAAAAATGGGCAAAATCGGGTCATGACCACGCCTACCGCCTATACTCTATGTAAATATATCTCAGCCCATTTTGAAAAAAGTTGCTGCAATTTTAATGAAACTTAGTGATTTGGTGAACATGTGAACAAGATTAAGATTGGGCTAGGTTTTAAGTTTGCAGAAGCTCTTAAAGGGGCGGGGCACAGCCCTAAATTTTAACTTTTACAACGCCATAATTCGAAAACCGTGTAAGATATTGTGATGAAATTTGGTACACGGATACAGATCATATATATCTTGAATTGTGTTTAAAGTGGGCGGAATTGGAAAATTGGGCGTGGCAATTTTTAACAATTAAAAATTTTGATTTCGTATAATTCAAAATTGGCACATTCGATTTTCATAAAATTTAAGGGATGATACTACTTAGAGCAGTCATCAATACAAGCTTCATCAGTATACTGGAAAAACTTGTTGAAGGGCGTGGCACAGCCCACAATATTTATAAACGTTATAATTAGAAAACTAACAACGTAATCGTAATGAAATTTGATATCGCAGATATACTTGCTAAAAGGTATCTTCTTACGAAAATTTGGCATAATAGAACCGGTGGGCGTGGCACCTCGCATATAAGCAAAACACGTTTAATGCTATAAATAGTGTGCAATGAGAGTAATCTATATTATTATAAGCTATAAAATAAAATAAGTTTCGACGTGATTTCATCAGTGGGCGTGGCACTTCCCATATTAACATAAAGTTGGAAGTGATATTTTAAGAGAACTATTGCAGCAATTGGCATGAAATTCGATGTAAGTGGTTTCTTGCTGTAAGGTATGTCAGCATCTAAAGCGGGCGAAATAGCACCACTGGGCGTGGCACCTCCCATACAAAAAAAATACCATAAGTCGCATATCTATCGAAATATATTAGCAATCATACTGAAATTTGGTAGAAGAGGTTTGTGTATGGAAAACTATTTCTGGATCAAAATCAGTCTCAATTGTATCAGTGGGTGTGTCACCGCCCTAAATTTTAAGGTTAATTAACTTATATATCGCAAACAATACAAGCTATTTTGCTAACATTTAGTATTTGGATGTTAATGATGAATAGAATTTATTGAACCAAAAGTAGGCGGAATTGTAGAAGTGGGCGTGGCATATTTGGTTTTCTGCATTTCTATTCTATTTTTTTCGACATTTTCCACAATCTTTTGACTTTTCCAACTTTTTAACTCTTTCCACTTTTACAACTTGATTCGACATTTTCTTTATTTTTTCATGAATTTTGAATTGTTTCAACATTTTTCAATTTCTTGCAATTATTTTTGAGTTTTTTAACCACTTTCAACATTTTGCACATTTTTTCGACTTTTTCAATTTCTTTTCACTGTCTGCAATGGTTTCCATATATTTTAGACTTTTTAATTTTTTTCAACTGTTTCAACACTTTTCAACCTCTTTGAACCTTATTACATTATCGACATTTCGACTTCTCCAACCTTTTCAACGTCTTTTTGACATTTATTTGGAAAGTACTTTCAGTGCAGTGTAGGTTATGTGAGTTTCGGCCTGGCCGAAGATAACACCTTTACTAGTTAATTTTCACAATAAATTTCCTCATCAAGAAAACAGTATAGTTAATAATCGGAGTGATTTTTGCCTCATCGTACACAAATTTATTTGAAAATCTTTTTGTTTCTTTCAAAACGTTCCATCTCCATAACCACCGAAGGAGAGATAGAAAATCAAGCATACAACAAAATTGGCCTGATTAAAGTTTTATACATTAAAAGTTTTGTTTCTTGCGTCATTCCTTTGTTTCTTAATAATGAAGTTAGGATATTTGAAGCTTTACGAGCCTTCTGAATATTTATTCTGGCATGAGCATTAAATTTAAATAAACAATTGAAATTAACACCAAGATATTTTAATTGATTTTTGAAAGGAACTCTTACTCCATCAATCATCATCTCAAGATTTTTACTTTCCCTTACAGCTCCTTCCTTTCCTTTGCCACTGGAGTTTCTAATGCAAATACAATCGGTCTTAAGGTTATTTATTTTTATACCCCATTTCTTATAGAAATTAATTATTTTGTTGACATGATCCTGGACCTTTCGTAGTACATTTAGAGGATAGTGGTCACAAGCGTAACCAAAGTATCGTCCGCAAATAAGATACCTGTCGAATGTACTGTGTCGTTTATTACATTGTAATGTGGAAAATCAAATAAAAATGTATTAAAAAGCCTCGGTCCCAGTACCGACCCCTGAGGGACTTCACTGAACGATTCACAAGTTCCAGAACGACTTGCTTGAATTTGGATACAAAATTTTCTGTCGGTCAGAAAACTATCGATCATAAAAATAAATGTAGAGGAAATTTCGTCTGTAATATCTTGAAAAGTAGACCTTCTCTTCACACATTGTCAAATGCTTTTTCTAGATCTAGAGAGCAGATAATAGAGCATTTTTGCTCTCTCAGCCCCAGAGTATTGTCATTACGGAATTTTACTAGCGCGTGAACTGTTGAGTGTTTTTTCTTGAAGCCGAATTGTTGTTCCGGAATAAAATCTATGGGAACTGATTCAGGAGAATCCCTTTTGTTCAAAATGATTCTCTCAAGTATTTTACCAACATTTGAGAGAAGAGAAATTGGTCGAAAATTATGTACTATAACGTTGTTAATTTTTTTGGCTATTGGAATGATTTTTGCTGTTTTCCATATAGTTGGAAAATAACCGTTATTTATACAATTGTTAATTACAATCGTTAGATGTTGAATAGCCAAATTAGATAATTTTTTCAAAGCAAAGTTTGATACCAGGTCTGGGCCGTAAGATTTTTTTGGTTTAACTGTATTAATTATATCAATAATCTCTTCTTGAGAGGTGAAAATCTCCGTAGGTTGAGGATTCAGTGCTGTATCTGAAGTATCAAAAATAAAAATGTTTCGACATTTATTTTGTCTCATCGCACCAACAACCGATTGAACTTGATTAACTAATTCTGAATCTCGACTGTGTGGCTTATCAGCGAAAACTTTTTTGAAGTGATTTTCAAATGCTGACACAACTTCACTCTCTCCAGCGATCCGAGTACCATCAACTTCAACTTCGTTACAAGAAAATTTTTTTTTCTTACCTACAATTTTTAAAAATTTCTTTAAAAGCCCATGGTCCAGGAACAATATTCGACAACCTATCTTTGAACTGCTTATTCATCCAAATCCTAACTTTATCTTTTAAAAGTTTCGCCCTATTGAAAGAGTTATGGAAGATTTCCTTCAATTGTTTCTGCCATATATGTTTTAGTTTGTACAATTTTTCAATGTCATAGGGGATATTTATATATTTCTTAAATGAGCTAGAAATCCTCTCCGCATGAATCTCAAGTGTCTCCAAAACATTTGAGTTGAATAATTTAATTGAATCATTCATTTCCTCGTTAGAAAGATTTCTTATTTTTGAAGGAATGCAACGAGAAAAATTGTAATCGAAGTCCTCTTTAAAGATGTCCCAATTAGTTTTATGAAAGATTTACTTTGATTATATTGAATGAAAGGCAGTACTAAGTTATCAAAACTTAAATTAAGTGGGAATGGGAAGTGATCTGAGTAAGTTGACAGTGTTCTAATTGTGAAGTTGGTATCAATTAGGTTAATTAAGTGCGATGATACCAAGTAGTGATCAAGGAAAGATGAGCACCTCGGGAAAATTGGAGTCGCTGGAGTTAAATTAGTAAGCGACGGCAACCGATTCGTAAGCCAATTTTCGAAAATTCTACCATTAACATTAAGTAGTGCATCCGTCCACTTGGTGTTTCTCGCATTGAGATCACCACCGACTACAGCACCGTCAAATCTCAGAGCCAAAGATTTAATTTTGTTTAATTGGTCCAGAATCAAATTCGTAGCACAATTGGAAGGAAAATAAATTGAGCCAAAAAGTAGAATTTTGCTTCTTCCTTCCACTCTAGTTTTAACTGATATAAAGATGCTAGGAAGATTTTTTTTTTTTTTTAAACTTCTTTCTTTTTATTGAATCTTCTCTTTAGAGACTAACAATAAGTTTTAAAATCTTATACTAAGTAACATTATTATAGATTAATATTATGTATAATTAATATATAATTTAATAATGAACTCGTCTCCAGAAACAAAAAGCAGGGACTTATTTATTTATGTATTCAATATTACTGAGCTTATAAGCCCTCATAAATTGCGAAAGTATGTAAAATAGTACATATAAGTAAATAGAATATTTCCGAGCTAACGGCTGACCTCGTCAGGTCGGTAGAATGAATAAAAGCTGTAGTGACTTAAGTGTCAGCGCTAGCGGCTGACCTCATCTGGTCGGGTAGATGCCTGAAAGCCGCAGTGACTTAAGTGTCCGGGCTAACGGCTGACCTCATCTGGTCGGGTAGATGCCTGAAAGCAGCAGTTATTTAAATATTTTCACGCTAATGGTAGCCAAGACGAACTAGGTCTCTTGTTGCTGCACTCTCCAATTCATCGGACAGCGGCTGAGACGAACTAGGTCTCGTTCACGCGTCCTCATCAGAAGAGGAGCTGGCTACGATGAGTTGCCGAGGTCGGATTGTATTGGAGGACTGTGCCCGAGACGCACTAGGTCCCGGTACAGAGTCCTCATCTGCTTCACGATGATTGCTCGATGACGTTAGAGCTGATAGGTTCGGTTCGGTGCTGTGCAGTATGCACAACTTCCATAGATGACGATCCTTTCTTTTTAGTCTGGAGTGATTCTCTATGTTTATTAAACTTCGAGCCAATGGGTTAGGATGATGCATCAACCTTATGGCGTAAATTTGTTTAATTTTATTTATTTCATCTTTTATCAATGGGATGCATAGATCTCGGTGAATATTTTCATTCCTTATGTACCATGGTGCACCTGTAATTATTCTTAATGTTTTGGACTGAGCCCTTTGTATTAGTTCTATGTTTGAAGAGCTGGCGTTACCCCAAAGTTGGACACCATATAACCAAATTGGCTTAAAAATTGTTTTGTATAAAAGGATTTTATATTCAAGCTTCAAAGGGGAACGATGATTAATTAGCCAGTGAAAACTGGAGGTTTTTAACTTTAACTGAGTTATTTTGGCTTCAATATGCCTACGCCATATTAGTCGTCGATCTAATTGAATACCTAGATATGTTACAATTTCACTTTGTGGGACTGAAGTGTTATTTAGAACAATTGGAGGGCATTCATCACGCCTAAGGGTAAAAGTAACTTGCTTACATTTTTGCTCATTTATTTTTATGCGCCATATCGACAACCATTCTTTTATTGATTTTAAATGAAGCTGGAGCTTTCGAGAAGCTTCTAATGGGCAATGGTTACAACTTAAAACTACAGTATCATCTGCGAATGTTGAGATGGTCGTGTTAGCATTAATTGGTAAGTCTGAGGTATACAATACATATAGAAACGGTCCTAGTACGCTACCTTGAGGGACACCTGCTCTTATATTGAAGTGAGTTGTAATAAAATCTATGAGCCTGCTTTCGAGGTAAGAAGTAAATGTTTTGTAAACATTAAGAGGCAATAAGTGTTTAATTTTATTGATAAGGCCTTCATGCCATACTTTATCGAACGCCTGTGCGACATCGAGAAATATTGCTGTGCAATATTCACTGCGCTCATAAGCCTTTCTTATTTCATTTGTGATCCTATTAACTTGTTCGATTGTGCCGTGTTGTTTTCGCAAACCGAATTGGTGAGACGGAAATAAATTGTTATCGGTAACATAAGGAATTAATTTTGCTAGAATTAATTTCTCAAATAATTTTGACAAGCAAGGTAAAAGACTTATGGGTCTGTACGATGATGGTAATGTACGATCTTTTCCAAGTTTTGGTATCATGGTTATCAAAGAGTTTTTCCATTCTTTTGGGAATTATTGCATTAAAAAGTCGGGTCAAAAAGATAATGCCTGAATAAGGCAATTCCTTAATCATTTTGGGAGTGATATTATCACACCCTGGGGCTTTTTAGGACACATTTCTTGAATTAAACTGATTAAGTTGCTGCTGTGGAAACTCATTGGGATAGTATCGTTTTTTTTGGCAGTTGGGAAGGCATGAAACCTTGAATGTTCGTATTTGGTTGAAAAACTGTACTTAAGTGATTTGCAAAAGCCTCAGCTTTTTCATCATCACTTCGAGCCCAATTTCCGTGGGAGTCTCTAATCGGTGATTCATTTTCAGTGGGGCTCTTATTTTTTTGGTGGCTTTCCACAAGGATTTTCTCCCATTAGCATTGGGGGGAGTTTCGAGACATACTTTTGCTGCTCCAAGTCTTCTTCGTTTTTTAACGCAGACCTAAGTTTGTATGTAGCAATTTTTAGGGTTGCTTTAGAAGCTGGGGATCTATGAACCTGCCACTCTCGCCTTAACCTACGCTTTTCGGCTACGAGCATTTCGATTTCACTGTTAGTGAGGAAACGGCTTTTTGTATTTTTCACAGCCTGATCAGAAGTTAAGTGCTCTGCTGCTGAATACAATATTGAGTTAAAAACAGCAACAGCATTGTCAATATGCTCGTTGTGATCTATCGAATAGTTTGAGTGGATGTGTGAGCTTATGTATTTTTTGTACTTAAGCCAATTGGTCTTATGTGATGTTAGTCTCATAGGGTGCTTAAGGTCAGCTGATTTTTCAAGAAGGCAAAAAATTATTGGAGAATGGTCAGAAGAGAGCTCATACTTTGTCTCGGCTGATAATAATACCTCTTGTGATAGCGAAATCAATGAGGTCTGGGATTTTCCTTCGATCGGCTGGCCAATATGTTCGTTGACCAGGTGAAGCATAGTCGAACGTGGTGCGATGTCTCATTAACATGTTATATACATAACTGTTTGCCTTTAGGGTTTATAAGACGAGATCCCCAGTATGTATGTTTGGAGTTCTTTGAATTTTTCCTCACTGATTGCAAATCGAGGTGGGCAATAGACTGCCGAAACAGTAAGTTTTTTGGAATGGTTTTGTAGGCAAATAGAGGTAGCCTGGAGAAAATTTTTTGAAAAGGATTCTAAGCAGAAGTGTTTAAGGCGATTTCGAATTAAAATTCCTGTGCCCTCGTGAGCTTTGCCATCAGGATGGTTGGTTTTGTAAAATTTATATCCTGGAATATGAAAATTTTGCTTGTCTGTCAGATGAGTCTCTGAAATAAGCATTAAGTCAATTTTTCCTTGAGTTAAATAATGAAAAATTTCATTTTTATTTTGGCTTATACCGTTTGCATTCAAAACACAAATTTTTAGTTTATTTATTTTTGCACAATCAAAATTTGAAGTAATTGATTTTGCGTTTTAACTAGATCTTGTAGAGTTGATTGCATTGAAATCATAAATTGACTCAAGGTTTGAGTTAAGCTTGTGATTTGTTTTTCCAAGGTATTTTGTTGAGAATTTGTTGCTCTTGATTTGAGCGCACTTGCATATGAAATAGTTGGATTTACTGGATATTCATTGCTTTGTTGCTGGACAAAGTTATGGGTAGCAAATATATTTTGATTTGGGTTTCGGTTTACTTGCCTTTTTTTAGAGATCTTAGCCTTAAGCTCTTTATAAATAGGACAACCCCTATAATTAGCAGTGTGATCTCCTTGACAGTTAGCGCACTTTTTAAATTAATATCTTTTTTCAACTTGTTAATGCATTTAGATATGTGGTGAAGTTCTCCACAAGCAACACATACAGGTTGAAGGGTACAGTAAGCTTTTGTGTGCCCAAACTCTTGGCAGTTAGTACACTGTACCGGGCCGTTCCGTTTATGGGGTTACTCTACTACCACACGACGGTGAAGCAAGAATTCTAGTTTATAAATAGGGTGAACCTCGTTCTGTTTTAATTTAGTTGAATCAGGAAGAAGGTCGACCATAAACATAGGTTGGGGAACCTTATCTTTGTTAACTATATTTATTACAGCTTTATTTCAGCTCCAAAGCTTCTTTGATTTCAGCAGGGTCAACAGAGGATTCAATTCCCTCAATAACATCAGTAATACCTTTACTGCTTTTAAGCTGGTATGTATAATAAGATTTTTTACTGTCGTTAAAATTTTTTGCAACAATGCGGAAATATTCCTCATTTTTAACTTGAATCTTCGTCTCATGAAGATTACCACTAGTTAAGGGGACAATAAAAAATGTTTCTTTCCCTATCAGCTGTGTTAGCTTTGTTACGAAAGCATTTGAACTTCACTCACGCAAATAAATTGGAGGCGGCTTAAAAGTTTTGGGTGGTTCACCAGCATTATTTTCGTTTAGTTTGCTTAACGCTGTAAATCGATTACTAGATAATATATTTGAAGGTGTTGTTAATTTATTTGTTATGTTTAACTTTGAGATTCCTACATTCCTTTTTTGAGGGCTGAGCTTTCTCTTTGAGTTCAAATTTATGTAACGATCTATACCTGTTTGAACTTTTTTGTTTTCTTCGGCTGCTCGCGTTTTCGGAATAGCGCCGGTGGAAGTTGGTTTTAATGCTGAAACATTATTTACCATCTGGGTTGAATAGCCATTTTCTTTCATGGCAGGAGAGCTAATTTTATCAGCTTCTTGCCTTTTCTGTTGCTGCAATTCTAGTAGCTGTTGCGACTGCTGTTGTTGTTCTAGAATCTGTTGTTGTTGTGGAAACTGTTGATGTAGCTGTGGTAGTGGTCCTTTGCTCCCTCCGGATGGAGGGGAGCGACCCAAAGTCATTATGTAATAATAATAATGATATTATTATATTATTATATGTTATAAAAATATTTTATATTATTTTATTTAAACAGAAATTTTTTTTTAGCCT
Organism: Meiosimyza platycephala; assembly: GCA_963662105.1. Lineage (NCBI taxonomy): Eukaryota > Metazoa > Arthropoda > Insecta > Diptera > Lauxaniidae > Meiosimyza > Meiosimyza platycephala. Next base: position 61,585,593 of record OY759211.1, on the reverse strand, counting down.
CTTTTGTTGTCTCTACAATTTGTTGCCGACTTTTAGGGTCTGTCAACAAAATATTGGATTCCCTGGCTTCCTAAAAAAAAGCTTTGCCTGGAGCTTTAACCCACAGACTACCAGCTGTTTTTGATGGAACGCCGATTTAATATTCTTCTTAATTTGTTTTTGGAGCTTGCAAGTAAGAAGTTACCTGTTTGTTTGCTATTTTAGTACGACAGAATCAGCAACCTCCACCTTTTCTGCCAACCGCAGAGTCTCCTTTGACGAAAATTAGTGAAAACGCGTTTTAAAATTTACTATAATTTCCGAAATTGAAATAATAAAAATTTTTTCCGCACAAAGAACTGTCACCACTAACAGTGTTGTCGAGTTCTTTAACTAAATTGATAGGAAGATGGGCATTAGGAAACTTGACAGTACTGTAATTGTTTACGTGTAAACAATCAAATCACGTATACTTATACAAACGGCAACACTGCAACTGCAACTCGTCAAATTTGATCTCAAAACTTGTCACATTAAACAATGCTCGACACTCGAAGCTGATGTGTGTTGCCGTCCCATTCGCTCTACTGCGAAAGATCCCTGACATTGAATGTCATTGCCAAAAGGCAAATTCAACGTCGGCGGAGAAATCACTCGTTTCTGCAACCTCGATAGCATCGTATCATCTTAAAACTATTTTCTTTAAATTAAATACTTAAAACTAACTTAAAATACTTAAATTCTATGGAAATATTTACAATATTGGTCTTTGCTTAATGACTGTAAATTCGATTAAATAATGTTTAACTTAAATTATATCTCTTAAAGCTAACTTAAAAATATATTAAAATAAACTTACAATTAAAAACGTTTTGTATTTGCCGGTGAAAGTGGCAAAATAACTTTGAATATTTTTGCTGCACAGCATTAAGCAGTAGCGCCTCATCAAGCGTCATCGCCTCTAGAGGCCCATCATCAACTCCGTTGCATCCACCACAGCAGCAACGTAACGTAGTAAACTTTGGTGGAATGAGCCTTCGTGGCGCAAACTTCAAAAATCTCAGTGGCCACAAAGTGCTCTTTCAGTACAACCGGATACTACGCTGGAAATCAAGCCAATCAAATCTTTTTTCACTAGCTCGGCGGCGAATGAAAACCTTCTAGAACGTTTCTCTTTGTTGCCCAAAGCACTGCGAGTCATTGCATATATTTTCCAATTTTATCACCAAACTCGAGAACATAAAAAATTAAATTATTCTTTTTCGTCAAAAAATATTTCTTCTGAGGAACTCAAATTTATGAAAATGAGGCTCATCAAAGTCATCAGTCGTTTTGCTCGCCTGCTGGTAGATTTTATTCACCATATTTCTCTTCAAGGTGCAAATCAGCTAGTTCTTCGACTAGTCCGTCGTGAGTTCTGGATACTCAAGCTAAAAAATCTAATTTAAACTTGTATCTACAATTGCAAAATTTGTGTGATTAGCAAAAAACCGGTATCACGGCCAAACTATTGCAGCGTTACCTCCCGAAAGATTCTGTCGGCGATGGAAGGACGAATACTTAAAAGAGTTTCTAAAGCGTACCAAGTGGAAAGTCTCAAAAATGGATCTCAAAACCTCTGTGTCCTACAGAATAAGGATTAGGACGGATTTTCCAAATCTACTATGACAGCGATGGACGAGTTCGTGTAGCAGAGTTCAAAACTCAATTAGGAGTTATCACTCGCCCAGTACATAGGCTCGTATTGATTCCCCAGTGATTTTCATTATTGCATCACTCATAAGTATTCGTTCATTAAAAAATATCTTAAAACTAATCCATCGACTCAAATTTAAAAAAAAATTTATTAATACTCATTTCTCAAAAGAAATGTAATTTTTTGTTCGAAATCTTCTTTCATCATCATATATTTTCATCATCATTTCTCAGTCAAATTAAATCCATTTTAACTTCCGTCTTTGCACTTATTTTAATGAATTTACCGTTTCATATAAATTAAATTTAAATTTATATAAAGCCTAATAAAAACACTTATTGTAGAACTTCTGTTTCTTCCAAACAAAAGATTTGTAACTTTGCTACTTACAAATTAAAAACAAAAAAAGGTAAATAAGATTTTGAATTAAAAAACATTGAATTGTATAACGTTAAACAATACTAAAATTTTTAAAACAAAAAGTTATAAAATATTTAGTATTTGTATCTTCTTAGGTATTTTGTATTTATATTTTCTTATTTCATATTTTCTCGTAAACTCCCGCGTCCGCCAGCTTCTCTTGTTGCAGATACTGCAATGCGGGCAGTATGTTTACGTGTAAACATTAACACGTAATCTTATGCAAACGGCAACACTTAAATTCAACTCGTCAGTTTTGATCCCAAAACTTGTCACATTAAACAATGCTCGACACTCGAAGCTGATATGTGTTGCCATCCCTGTCGCTCCACTGCGAAAGATTCCTGACATTGAATGTCATTGCCAAAAGGCAAATTCGACGTCGGCGGAGGAATCACTCGTTTCTGTAACCTCAAAGTGATTAGTTGTTAAAATCATAAAACTAGTTTATTAAGTTCTAAACTTAAATTATACTACTTAAAATTAACTTAAATTTACTCTTAAAGATACTTAAATTAAAATAAAAACAAATAGTGTTTTTTTATGTTTTGCATTTGCCGGTGAAAGTGGCAAAAAGAAATTTTTCTTTTTTGTTACACAGCATAACCAGGAGCATATCATCATTAACGCCTCTAGAGGCTCAGCAGTTTTCTCCGAGAACATCATTGCAGCCACCACAGCAGTTAAGCAGACAACAGCAGCAGTAACATTCCAATCGAAAAATAAATCTAATTTTTAAAATTTCGTTAATAAATTTCCCCGGTAGAATGTAAACTATGAATAAGTCATATTTTATGCCTGATTTTAACAATCTTGGTGTGGTAAAATTACTCACCTTGCTGACTAACCCTGGGACGACACTGCCTATTTCTTCTAGGACTTCTTCATCGCTGTACTCTGAGCACAAACCTCTCAATATAACATTTTCAGTGCGGTCCTCCTTATGAGTAAAAGTAAAAGCATTTATACCAGGAGTGGGCCGTAGTTTTTCTAAAGGGTTCGATGAACCCCCATATCCTCTACCAAAACTTTCGCTTTGTTACCTCTGTTTTGAATTTTGAGAACAAATTTTCCACTTCTTAAAGTATTTACTAAGTCTTTAACACTTAGACCGCTCGCGAAAATTGGCGGACAAAACTTACTTGAAGAATTCAGCTGAATTGTTTCGTCAGGTTTGTTGATGACCGTGGGAATTTTGTTCGTTGAAGGCTCAGAGCTGTTTCCGTTTGCTGTTGTTGTTTTATGACCAATTTCCCGTTTCTTAAATGTTGCCTGGTCCAGGATGGCATATCGCTCATTTACTTCAAGAGTGGCATAATTAAAAAAACGTGATTTTTGAGTTAATGATGCAGAAATATATATATATTTCATGTTTTATATTGTGTCAAAAACTCAGAAAAGTATCTTATAAACTCGCCTTGTGAGAAGAGTTTATTGTAAACATACTTTTTTGAATTCTCATATAAAAAGTAACTTATTGAAAACTTTAAATGTGTTTTTCTCCCACTTTGTGTTTTTTGAGTTATGCCACTCTTGAAGTAAATGAGCGATATCTATTTGGGGTGGTATCGTCTAATATGGATTCGTTGCTACTAAGTTTGATGGAAGTAGCTCGGGCTCTTTTTTTTTAGATGAATCCAATCATATCTGGTTTCATCGTTTTCCGTTAGGTGTATTATTGATTGCGTAGTATCCATGATTTTGTCTAGACAATCATCATTGCTTCCCCTTTTTTTGGTTTATACTGTTCTTCCATTTATGGAAATGGTGGTGAACAGAATTTCGTTCCTGCGCTTATGCGCTTTTGCCGCGAATTCTTTTCCCAAAAATGTTGTTAGGTTTTTCAATTGATGAACTCAATTAAGTTAATTCAATGTTTAATTTCAGTATTTTATTTATTTTTTTTTTTTTAAATATTTGAATATTTTTCAATTTTACACAGAAAAACTGCTGCCGACTCGATCAATGATTTTAAATTCAACTTTATTTCATTTTTGACATCAATATTTTTTATTATTTATTTTGTTGGTTGAAAAAGTTTCATATTTACTGTGTAGTAAATTTTTTGGTTCAGAAACATAAAGTAGTAAGAAATAGTACATATTATCAATAGTTTGCTTGAATTTTAAAGTAATGGAATAGACCTATTTGTTCGGAACACAATTGGGGCAGCAGCAGCAAAGCAATAGCAGCAAAACGCTCTGTGAAACACAATTGGGGCAGCAGTTGCAAAAGCTGTCAGAACTTCAAACACTGCAAACAAACAAACAAGTCGAAATAAAAACTTGTGTTATATTCAAAAAGAAAATTGTTTATATAAGCGTCATTATTATTGCTGACAAATTAAAAAAAATGAACAAAAACATATCTTTCTCACTCTCCGAGTCGAGCTGTGCTTAAAATCGATCCGCGTTTAAATTCGATTTTAAAAGGGAAAATGTTTACTTAAAAAATTAATAAATTGCGATAGAAACGCATAATTAAATCCTAAGCCACGTTATAGTTACAGACGGCAGATTCTGTGCGCTTACCCAGTGTGCCACACGGATCTGTTTCGGATCCGCTTCTTCGTATTATTTATCCGAAACGGATTCCGATTCTGATACGATTCGTATGCGAAATCGTGGGTGATTCGCCTCCAAACAGCGGGAAGGATCTTCCATGTTGTCGGATCCGTTTCGAACTCGGAACGAACTTCATATAAGGATCCGTTTCGGATTTTGTTAATAAAACGGATCCGTTTCGGACTCGTTTATCTAAATAAAACGGATTTTACTGTATCAAATAAACGCAATTAAAAAAAAAACATTTTTCTTTTTTGATTATTTACTTTCCATCTATTTTTCTAATGCTGTTGTTGTTACCTATTGTTTATTAATGTAATTAATACGTTTTTAAAACTTCAAAGGAGAAATTCAATTTTTTTTTACCTGTCACCCGATCACAGAATTGAACCTGCGTCCTTCGTCATGCCACTGTTCAAAGCTGCTCATCTTACCCAACTCAGCTACCGACAGCATTTTTAAGACATACTAAAATGATGTCGTTAAACTGTGCATGTAACAACCATTGTCTAATAAGGGACGCTCCTGGTTCAAATCCCGGCGGTGACATATATTTTGAAATATAATATAATAATATAATATCTTGAAAACTGGCTTTTATATTAATAATTAAAAACGAGTCCGGATCGAATCCGTTTTATTAAAAAAAACGGATCCATAACGGACTCGTTATTTATTATTAACATAAAAGGCAGTATTCAAGATATTTTCAATTTCGGCAAATACAGTTCTCTATTTTTTTTTGTTTTTTTATAGATAGCTTGAAATTGCAGTGCTTTTCAAACTTTCAAGTAATTTTTGAATATGAGCCGCTTGTACACGTAGATAATCTCAAGTCGAAAAAATTTTTACATCAAAAAATGTCAATTTCGCCAAAAAGAACTACGCGCTTCCAACAACAACAACAACTGCAGTCCATTCAACTCGGTAGAACAGCAAAGAGTACAAGTACAAGTTCTCCCAATACTGTAACACCGAAGCCTGAACAAAATTCCGTATTTTTGCAATTAAAAGAATTGGAGGTGCGTATGAAAAGAAAAAAATAAAAGATGATTTGCAGCAGATGGAAGAAAGTCTTTTATCACAGTCTGATAACCTGTTTGAACGTCTTTCGAAGGAGATTAATTGCACTGAAACGAAGCTTGAAACCAAAATAAAAGGCGAAATAAGTGTAATCAAAGTCTAGCACATCGAAATTGGTAAGCAAATACTCCTATTTGAAGAGAAACTTAGTGTTTTAGAAAAGCGTTGCGATGAGTTGCTTAAGCTGAAAACTGAGTTCGACTGCATAAAAAACAGCGGCAATGAAAAGAAATTTGCTCACGTATCGTCAGATGCAGTTTTGTTTGGTGTACCGTATTCAGCCACTGAAAATTTGAAAAATATCTTCGATAATATATGTCGGTCCATAGATTTCTCGCCACCGCAAATTTGGGATATTTTTCGAATTAAACCTAAATTGAATAATCCAAAATCGGTCATACTTCATTGTTAAATTTTACTCTCTATATGAGAGAAATCTTGTATTAAAAGTATTTGGAGATTTTCGTAAGCGGACTAAATCGTGCGTAAGCCTGAGAATGTCTGGCTTTGACTCGGACGGCAATGTATTTATACGCGAAAGTTTAAGTATCGAAAATAGAAAACTGCTTCAAGCTGCCGTACGTTACAAACGAGAGAAATTAATTTTTGGTGTCTTCACTATACGTGGCTGTGTATATGTCAGACCACAAAGGATTCTGATTCGTTTCGTATTGATAGCGAAACTGAACAGCAGAAATTTCGACTTAATAACGAAAATGCTGAATCTGATGATGCTAGTGGAAATGTTACTAATTAGGTCTTATATATCGAACTATCTGCTATTTTATTATTTCTTCAACACTGCTTCTATTTTATCTTGATGCTTTAGGTTTTTCATGTTATTCGTGCTATGTCTGTGTTAAATAATAACAGCTATAGCGTTAATGGAAATCATAAAATGATGATTAATACTTTTTGTAAGCGATACTCAGGCCTTCACATTGTTCACTTCAATTCTAGAAGTTTGAACGGCGTTAAATTGAATTATATTAAATTTATGTTTGAAGAGTCTTTGGTGGACGTAATATGTGTTTCAGAAACGTGGTTCAGCAATGATGTGTCAGATTTTTATTTCAATTTGAATAACTTCAAGATCTTTCGAAATGATAGACTTGGAAAAAAAGGTGGGGGCGTAGCAATATATTGTAGGAACAATCTAAATGTTAAATTTGTAAAGGCCTGATCTCATAGAGTCCGTCAAGTCCGTTGAGTCAAAGTATACAACTGACAACTTAGATGAACTCTATACATTTGTATGAAGTACGGCCGAATCAATACTTATCCGTCAACGCAACGGATGAAGTTGAACAATTTTCAACTTTTGACGTACATTGAATGCGTTGACAACTGCGAGTTTGTGTGAAATATAAATAAAAATGAAAAATATGAAAGTAAAAATTGTTTTCATATAAATAAAAAATACATAAAAGCAGAATATACAGGAGAAATTTATAAAAAGAAAAGCTGTTTGTTGATTTTTCGCTTGACTTTGAATGCGTTGCAGACGTATTCATTGGGCCGTCTTCTTCCTTTATTTCCGTCTTGTCAGTTGTATACGTTGAAGCAACAGACTTGTCGGACTCTATGGGATGTGATGTCAGATGTCGAGTTCTTAAATATTGAAATCTTTGACAATGTAACGAAAGTATTTGTTTCCTGTGTATATGTACAATCCGAATCGTGCTTGTAGTCTTGATCCTTTTTTTCGTCGTTGTCTGAATGTCTAATAAACTATGATTATCACATTATATGTGGTGATTTCAATGTTAATTTGATTTTAAATGATAGCTGTTCCAGTAAGTTTTGTGATGATTTAGCTACACTTGGACTTGAAATTGTTAATACTATAATGCTAACACGTTTTGCAAGTTCTGTGTATCCTAGTTTACTTGATATGTTCATTTCGTCCAACCCTTCATCAGTTTTATTATTTGATCAAATTTCATTTGTTTCTGACCATGATCTCATTTTCTGCACGTTCAATGTACACTTGAATAAGGCTTCTAGTTCCGAAAGTTTCTCATATCGTAAACTTCAAGTCCATTGATCTGGAATCCCTCTATACGGATTTGGCTCTGATAGAGTGGAATATTTGCTGCTACCTCTGCACTGCTGACGAAAATATAGAGTTCTTCAATAATGCAATCAATAGGTCTCTTGATATACATGTACTGCGAGAATATTGAATGTATCTTTCCCGTAGTTTACAATGAGCGTGAAAACTGCTATAAAAAAGAGAAATAAATGTTACACTGCTTGGAAAAGGAATCCTACAATCCTAGCAATTGGGAAAATTATAGACTTGCAAGAAATGGGGCCACCAGTGCTGCTAGGTTGTCCAAAAAGCAATTTTATGCGTCAAGGCTAAACACATCACTTCAACCCAAACTTCTTTGGAGGAATTTAAAAAATATTGGTATTTGTTACAAGAACCCTTCCTTATGTGAAATTAACCCCGATATTCTTAATGAATATTTTGTTTCTCAACCTGTCTCTGATGCACAAACCGGTGATGAAGAATTGAGAGTTATGCATCTTACAAATTCATTTGAGTTTAACAGTGTAAGTGAATCTGACGTTGCAAAAAGCGTCAAAAATATTAAGTCAAATGCTACAGGTGAGGATGGTATTTCCATTAAATTTCTAAAACTTGTACTTCCCTTTACGCTCAATTCCCTTACACACATAATAAACCACTGTTTAACTACCTCAACATTCCCAAAAGTATGGAAAGTGTCAACAATAATGCCAATTGCTAAGTCTGGTTTCCGTTCTGGCCATAGTTCTTCCACTGCATTGGCAAAAATACTTTTTGGTTTCTCAGATACTGCAGTAAGTTTTCTAAAAAGTTACCTAGACGGTAGAACGCAGAGAGTGAAAGTAGGGAATAAATTCTCAGCTAAAAAGGCCGTGATATGTGGGGTACCTCAGGGATCCATATTGGGTCCGCTTTTGTTCACTCTTTTTATCAATGATATTTTTTATATTTGCCATAATGTTTCCATGCACGCTTACGCTGATGATCTGCAACTGCACTTCTCGCGCCCAGTAGGTCTAATGGAAGACTAGTGCTATCGTGTTAATGAAGATCTCCTCAGAATTAGCAAATGGACAGTACAAAATAAACTAAATTTAAATCCATTAAAATCCTATGTGCTACCAATTTCAAAAGCAAGAATCTTTATTAATAGTCTCCCAACTATTGTCTTAAATGATACTGAATTAAAGTTTGTGAACAAAGCTACCTATCTGGGATTTCGAGTAAATTCTGTCTTGAGATGTGAAGACCACATAAATTCTGTGGTAGGTAAAGCTTACAGTGTTTTAAGGAACCTCAGAATGACTGCGTTATTTGTACCAACCGAGACAAAAAGACGCTTAGTAGCACAGCTTATTGTCCCAATAATTACCTACTCCGAAGTAGTGTACAGCAAGTTAGACTCACGCTCATTGCACAAATTACAAGTAGCGTACAATAATGCTGCTCGTTATATACAGTGGCTCCAACGAATAATCGGACAAAGCTTTCTTTTTTAAAAAATTATGTAAAAAATAACGAATTAATTGGAACTTCAAAAAATTGGTATGCCATTCAATTCATCCTTAATCCTTTGTTCAAGCAACAAAAAACAAATTTAAAAAAACGCAGCATTTTAAACGAAATTTAAGAATATTCGTTCAAAACGGCAAAATAATTGCAAATATCTCTGGAAAACAGGCTTAAAAGGGATACAACTTCATGTGTTTAGAGAATCTTCAATATATAGAAAAAAGTTGAAATGACAATATTCTAAACAAATTAAATGAGCGATAACGGTTTTCCAAAATTTATTAGTTTTGAGAAGGTATTCTCTTGTAAATTTCACGATCTTGATTGCGTTAATTGGGCTCATAGATGCTTTTTTTCTTGCGATTCTACCATGAAAATCATTCCTGTGTAACACACTCCAAACAGTCTTCAAGATACATCCCTTTTAAGCCTGTTTTCCAGAGATATTTGCAATTATTTTGCCGTTTTGAACAAATATTCTTAAATTTCGTTTAAAATGCTGCGTTCTAATCTTCCATGAAGCTTTTTTCCCTGCCCATCTTTGGACTTGCAAGTCAATCTAAAGTCTTCACGGTACCTTTTTATGATGTCGTGGACAGTCGAATGACTTTTTCCAACTAATTCACCAATTTTCGGGACAGTTTTCCCTCTCCATCTAATTTTACAACAAGCTGGCATATCTCGAATGTAGATTGCTTTCCTTTTGGAGCCATTGCTGATAATATGCATTGTAATTAATATAATTTCTAACACGGAATGCAACCAATAGGTGCAAAGTAACGCAAAGTAAAAGAATATACTCAAAAAAATCCTTTATAGAAAAAAATATCCACCATTTTTCCATTACTTGGTATGTTGTCCGATTATTCGTTGAGCAAGTAAAACTGAGTTATTCTTTCTTAAAAATTTCTAAAAAATTTATCGTTAGGTTTTTTTTGTTTGCTTTTTGTTTTTTGAACAGAGGATTAAGGATGAATTGAATGGCATACCAGTTTTTTTGAAGCTCCAATTAATTCGTTATTTTTTACATAGTTTTTAAAAAAAGAACCCTTTATCCGATTATGCGTTGGAGCCACTGTATATGGTGTTAACAGATTCCAACACATTTCAGTCTTTAGTTATAGAATACTCAACTGTATCCTTCAAAACTATCTTATTATAAGAAACTGTGTTTTCTTACACAATATTATTAATACTAGAAAGCGTCGGTATTTATACGAGAAATTACATTTTTCTAATTCTTCACGTACGATGAGTATAAATTTACCAACGTTTAAATACCTAAATTCATCCAGACTGTTTTTCATTAACGCTATTCGCATTTGGAATACTTTGCCAAGAGATATAAAATGTGTGCCCAACAGGAAAAACTTCAAGCATCAAATCTTTTTCTACTTTTCTTATTGAACTATTTCTACTTCTCGACTATTTAATTTAATTTTTACCTTATAAGTATCTCGTATTATGCTATTGTTTAATTATCATAAGATACAATTAAACCTATTCACATATGTATTAAGTCAATTTAAATTAAATTTGTATTTATTTTTATCTACAGGCATCTAAATATTATTAAATGATTTTGTATTTGATTTGACCATAAATGTATGTTGTACAGTAAAAGAAAATAATTCTTAACGTACTAATCCTTGATTAACTAAATAAAATAAAATAAATAAAAAATAAAATGTCTTCAAATTAAAAAATTAAAAAAAATTTATAAAAAATTATGCCGTCGCCGGGATTTGAACCAAGAGCTTCCCCGTTTTATTAACAAAAAAAGCAAACCGAAACGGATCCGAATATGAAGTCCGTTCCGAGTTCGAAACGGATCCGTCAATGCGGACGATCCTTCCCGCTGTTTGGAGGCGAATCACCCATGATTTCGCATCCGAATCGTATCAGAATCGGAATCTGGAACGAATCCGTTTTATTAACAAAAAACCAATCCAAAATGGATCCGAATATGAAGTCCGTTCCGAGTTCGAAACGGATCCGTCAATGCGGACGATCCTTCCCGTTGTTTGGAGGCGAATCATCCACGATTTCGCATCCGAATCGTATCAGAATCGGAATCTGGAACGAATCCGTTTTATTAACAAAAAACCAATCCAAAATGGTTCCGAATATGAAGTCCGTTCCGAGTTCGAAACGGATCCGTCAATGCGGACGATCCTTCCCGCTGTTTGGAGACGAATCACCCACGATTTCGCATCTGAATCGTATCAGAATCGTAATCTGGAACGGATCCGTTGTATTTACAAAAACCGACTTCGGAATGGATCCATTTTGTTCACCAAAAAGGAGTCCGGAACCGATCCGTATAAAAAGTCTGTTCTGAGTCCATAACGGATCCGATTTAGTTTAAAAAAATGAGTCCGGCTCGCATCCGTTTTATTTTAAAAAACGAGTCCGTAACGGACCCGCATCCGTTTTTGTGCACATTGGGTAGTGGCAAAATACAAATACAAATAATAAACAAGTGAAAGAAATGCCGGTTGAGCGCTCACCTCCAAGTATTGGGTAATCTAATAACAAAATGCTCCCATGTTGTTTTGAGTGATGTTGGCAATTCTTGATTCCATCCTAAAGCAATAAATTCGCCAGTTTATATTTTCACTTTTGTTGTCCAGATTTCTTTCAAAATTATTTTTGCAGCAATTGTAATCGGAGTGACGAATCCGAGTGGATCGAACAGACGTGCAATAGTTGAAAGAGCTGATCGTTTGGTTGGTGTGGAGTTAATTAAAAAATTTATTTTGAAGGTAAAGCAATCGAGGCTAGGCTGCCAATACAAACCAAGCGTTTTCACAGTTTCAATCTCGTTGAGTTGTAGAAGTGAGCGACACTTCGGCTTTTCAGCCGATCGCAACCCGATTGGTGATTAGTTTCATTCGTGTGTAAGTACATACTGGTAGAGTAGGCATTTGTTACTATTGAAAGGTAGTTATTTATTGCGTAAAAATATATGATATATATTCCTGATAAAAATTTTGTTGCATCTAACGATAAACAGAGGTCGAAAAATTTTTTTTATATTACCAGCGTCCCGTTTTGGGCCTATATTTTAAACTAACTTGGTTCTTATTGGTCTGACTTTGATTTATGTTAAGAAAAATTGTAGAATATCTGAGTTTGTATAAAAAATGTTTGATAAATTTTTACGTCTGACCGGCCACTTTCACTATAAAATGCAAAGTATTGTAAAGTGTACTTTTAACTTTTAGCCTTAAACATTTTTAAAAGGGTTGAACTAACGTGATAAGCGGCGTTAATTTATTTTTTGATTTTTGTAATTTTGTCTTTATCTTTTTGGACAAATTTAATTTCTGTCCTGGTAAATAGGACAAACTGTTTTATGTTACCTTTGACCTTGAATATCAGTATGTCACAGAAAATTTGACCTTTCCGCATCAAATGGTGAAATTTTTTTTCTTCCGGGGTCCGGGGCCGTTTCACATTATGTTAAAAATCCATTTTCGACGTTTCTTCATCGATTGGTGCAAACATTTTTTTTTTGTAAATGTGTCCAAAATGGTCACTCCCGGGGTCCGGGGTCATCCCGAATTATTTTAAGAATGCATTTTCTACCTTTCCTCATATATTGGTGCAAAAAAAATTCGAAAATAGGTATAAAACGGTCTCTTCCGGGGTTAGGGTTGTCAGATTTTTGAAACCCAAAATCAGTACATTCAAGTATATTCAACACAAAAAATCAGTACAAAATTTTTCATCTCATTAATTGTTTTTATTAAGTCAGAACTTTTCGGATTGCACAATGCCCTAGCAAAATGAATTAAATATACTACAAAACAAGGACTTTTTTACTGACTCCTAAGTACGCTACTTGTAATAATTAAATTTTAAATGTAAAAATTATTTAGTAATTCAAATAAAATCTTGAAATCAGTACAAATCAGTACCAATTGCTAAAAATCAGTACATTTGTGTACTGATTTCAGAATCTTGAAAATCAGTATTTTTAAAGAAAATTAGTAAAAATTAGTACATGTACTGATAGAATCAGCACGTATGACAACCCTGTCCGGGGTTCGGGACCGTTTCAAACTATGACTAAAATTCACTTTGGATCTTTCCTCATCGATTATAATCCATTTTCAACCTTTCCTCATCGGAATAGTGCCACCAACATTGATTTTCACTTACTATTTTTATTTCGTCGCTCGCCGTCGCTCCAAAAGTTCAAAATGTGTTGATTGCAGATTTTTGTAGCAAGCGACGGCGCACAGTGTAACAGGTGCGGCCATAAATGGTAAAAATCAATGTAATTTTTTGACTTAAATTTTTATGCAGATTAAAACAACATACTTAAAATAAGAAAATCCCAAAATTTTATTAAAATTCTTTAACTACTTAAAAAGTTATGCTTTATTAAATATACAGTATTAAATTCAAATTTTCCTCTGTATGTTGGCTTGTTTTCTATCCCACACTTTTGTACCCTTTCGGAAGAAGATTTCATGAGCCAATATTGGCAGGTTACATATAAAAAAAAAAAAATTAGAATTTTGCCAACCCAGAAGTAATAATTAAATTGTTTACACTGTAAGCAAATGTAAAATTACCTATATTAAAATAGTTAGGTTTACTCAAAAAATCGCAATATCATTAAAAACTTTAGAAGAAAATTAAAGTACACCTAAAACTACTTTTTAAGTTCTTGCGTTAGATACAGACTTGGGTATTTTTGAATTACATTTCTTTCAATTACAATTACAAGTAATCATTACTTTTAATTCAAAAAATAAATTAAAAGTAATTGTAATTGAAATTTTTCAATTACATTAATTTCAATTACATGTAATTTAAAATAACAATTACATGCAATTCTAATTACTTTTGTAATTGGATTAGTATTGCATGAAAATGTAATCTTTTAGAAAGCTGTAATCTATTACTCTTGCCAAGTAATTTGAAACGAAAATGTAATTAATCACACATTTTTCAGCAATTACATTTATTAAAATTTGAAAAAATTTTCTTTCAAGCGATAAAATTCATAAAAAAAATGTATGTTATTGCATATGAATTATATGGGAATGTAAAAGAACTTAAGCTCTAGCCTTTCACCAAGTTTAATGCTTGTTGAACCTGTATAAATGACCTTATTACACTTGATTGAAAAATGGAAAAATATTCAGAATATCCCATGAATTCAAAAATTGCATTGGTTTTCGTATGTCTTACATACAAAAGTTGCTCGAACTCCTACCTTATTCAGCTTTATTTTGCCAATTTTAGAAAAAAAAATTTATCAACCATATTTCGCTGAAATTCGCATATTTGAGAATGCGCCTCAAAAGCACTTTCATTATGTGTCACGTCCGTATCGCTTTAAATTGGCTAATATCCTGGAACAGCATGCTCGATCGACCCTTTTATTTTTCCTAAATATAGTCCTCCCCCTGTACTACACAATGAGCCAAGTCTGTAGAAATTCCCATATGTGTATCTACGGATATGTATTTATGCATTTGTGTTTGTATATCTTGTAATTGATTACTTGAAAAATAGGAAATTACAGCTAAAAGTAATCCATTTCAAATTTCGTTCAATTACTTTGCTTTTCAATTACATATTTTGGATTACAGTAATTTCAATTGAAAATATTTCAATAACAATTATAAGTAATTGTAATTGAAATATTTTCGAAATTTTCAATTACTATAAATGTAATTGTAATTGAAAAATTTCAATTACAAATTACAAGTAATTGTAATAGCATGAATAATTAATTACCAAATGTAATTGATTACGCACAAGTCTGGTTAGATAGCATATAAAACTATGTAAAATCACAACCAAAATTAACTTTTTTCAACATTTTTCACAGTGTATCTTCCATAGTAACCGCACCCAAAGTAGTAAACGTGTTTCAATTGTAATGAAATTTGGTATAGGATGTATTTTTAGCATAATTAAGAAAACTTTGAAAAATCACAAAAATCTGGTTATTGCCACGCCCACCTCCCATATAAAATTAACCTTTTAATAGCTTTAACTTATTTATTTTTGACACTATAAAGATAGAGATCGTGGATACCTTTATTCATCACGCCAAAAGTGGGAAAAATTCCACGCCTACCTTAATTTCATCATCCTTTTATTCTCTTTTTCCAAACTACATATGTACATACATATGTATATGCACTTCTGATAGCTCGTAAATAAACAGACAGAGTTGTTGTTACTGTCATGATCATCGCTCATCTCAACACTCGGTTGCATGCATTCATAACTTTCATTCGTAGGCTATTTCTAACTATGTATATGGGCATTTCCACAGAAATGTCCACCCAGATGAAAAAATTAAAAGTTAACCAACAGTTTTTTTTTTACTTGTATTATTAAAGAGAAATATTAAAAATTAATTATGTTAAAGAGTTGAAAGCTTTCCTTAGTTGCGATGGAAAGATATCGTGGAAGGGGCCCCATGCCCCTAAATGGTAAAAATATGGTAATTTGGGTCGGTTGGGGCGGTTTTTGGCCACTTTGGGGGGTGGAACCAGTTCCAAAAAAATTCAAAGCATCGCCATCGTGTTAAGCATCGTCGAAAATGGGGGGTTACAAATATTTTACCAATGGAAGACGCGGAATATGCGATTCCCCCATTTTGAGGCGGATTTTGGCCATTTTAGGGGTGGGGTCAACTCCAAAAGAATTTTAAACACCTCCATCGTGTTCAGCATCCTCGAAAACGGGGGGTGGAGGTGGTCTGGTTGCTGCTTTAAATATTTGTATTTTTCAAGTATTTTCCGACTCACAGAATCCACTATAAGCCCATTGTGCAGAGTTACAAATATGTAAATAAAAATTACGTCAAGAGCGATCCATTTTTTTTCTCAACGGAAAATTTACTTTAATATTTTTAACATTTATATAATTTTTTTCGTTTTTCGATCGGACAGGGAAGGCTATTTTTCATTAACATTTAGTAAATAAACATGTTTTAAACATTGAATAATACATTATTTAAAATTGAAAAAAATCTCACTTATATTCTATTTCAATACGAATCGAACACCATTAAATTTATAAAAATCGTCGAATTCGTTCAAAAGTTATAAGCTTTTGAAAAAATTTTGTCCCCGAATTTCAATTGCATATAACAACAACAAAAAAAAATTTAAAAAAAAATCACTTCATATTTTAATTTCTAGCACATACGACTGTCTTAATAACAAAATTTCATTAAAAAATAAAAATATTTTTTTAAAAGTGGCCCAGTTCGTAAATTCTGACCCATACCTAATTTTATCTTTCTCGTATCAAAAAAAACGTACTTAAAGCAATTAAAAACTTAATTTTATATGGTAGGTGGGCGTGTCAATGGACCGATTTTTTTATTTTTCTTAATTATGCTAAAAAAACATCACGCTTCAAATTTAATCTTCCTAGTGTCAAAAATAACGAACTTAAAGCAAATAAAAGATTAATTTTATATGGGAGGTGGGCGTGTCAATGGACCAATTTTTCTAATTTTTCTTAATTATGCCATAAGAACATCACATACCAAATTTTATTACAATTGAACAACGTTTCTATTTTTGGCCGCGGCTACTATAAAAGTGACACACTGTGCTGCGCTTCGTAGCTTGCCGAGGCTCGTGTCGCGCTACTTAATATCGCCTCGCAGTAAACACTTGCATATGCGCGCATGTATACGGCGGGAGCGACAAGCTGTCGTGTAGCGCTACAAAACAACTCGCAGTAAACGCACATTTATGTTCACTTTAACACTAATCGCAGGATTAATCGTAACTTTTGTCAGTTATTTTTACGATGACCATCTGTCCCGTCCCGTATTTCCTGGGACAGTTCTGTATTTCAATATGCTGTCCTGGTTTTTTTTTTTAAATACGAGGCGTACAAATGTTCCGTATTTAATTTTTAGTCACGTATTTGCATATTAAGTTTTTTATTTAAATAATGTTTAAATAAATATTTTAAAAAACTCGTCTCATATCACTAAGAAAGTGCAAAATTACCTCTTAATAACTACTAATATAGTAAACAAGCCGGAAAATAATGTTAAATGTGGAAAAGTGTCAAACAAGCACCGATTTTAAAAATTTTTATTGATACGTGTTCCTTAGACCTCCTAGAACATTCGTCCGGTCTAACTTTTGCCTCATAAACATAAATGAATTAATGGGGGTGGTTTTACGCCCCCCAAAACGTACACGGAAAAAACACCAACTCAACTTTTATTAAAGATTAATAGGAGATTATAAAAACTAAAATCTGAAAACAAATATTACTTTTTTATAGTAATAAATAGAAAATCCTTATTAAAAATTCTATTCTAGTTTGTAAATATTTTCATTTTACATTTTTTAATAAGTGCATATTAAAAATTATTTTCTTCATTTTAATTATCACCTAAAGACTTTGAAATTTTACAAAGAATTTATTAAATTTTAATAAATTGCAACATTAGAATTTTTATATATTTCATATTGTAATATATAATTCCCGCTTTATAATTTTTAAAAAGTAGTTATAGAAAAATTATTTCAAGATTATTAATTTTTATTATATTGAATTTTATTTCTCTTTTGTGTTTAATTTGTACTCTGTTTGAGTTCTCAACATGTTCATTCAAAAAAATAAATATATAAGGCTTGCAACCTCTTACTAATTGGCTTTGAAGTAATGTGTTGAACAGAACTGGAACGGGGTCGGGAAAGCGGCAACGGAAACTCGCTGGCCGTCCCAATTTTGTTCAACAAACTGATGTACAAAATTTTAAAAATCAATTTCAGTTATTATTATTTCATCATAAAATCTTTATAATGAACTTTTTAAAAAATAGTACAGTCCTTTTAAAATAAAATAAATTATTGCTGAAATTTTAATATCTACTTTGTAAAAATTAAAAACTTGCATTCGAAAAATTAATGCCTGCTTGATGCAATTTTTATATTACGCATAGTAATTTTTAATAGACACTCGAACCGTTTCTAAATTACTAAATTACCTACTAATTTTTCTTAAATTTTCATTAATATTTACAATAATTTCGAGTTTCGTTTTTTCCGTGTAGCTGTCGCGTAAAATTTAAAAAAATTAGCATTTTGCTAAGGTTTTTTGGGTCGCTGACCAAGAATCCGGCGTACCAGGGGGAGTGTTTCCACCCGCTACCCCCCAAGGGAATTTCGAAACGCTCTATATAAAACAAGTGGTTTTTTTGCCACACAAACGCCCACATTCTAAGCTAGACACTCTATTTGCACCACTTCATAGTTCTCTTTCGTAAAAAAAAAAAAAAATTTGGCGTGATTAGGGCGGGTGGGGGTGGAACCACCCCCATTTGGACGTCGGATTCGTGATCAGGGACCCAAAAAACCTAAGAGAGCACATTTCCAAAGCAAAATGCTAATTTTTTAATTCTTACGCGACAGCTACGTTTTGGGGTGGTTTGGGGGGCGTAAAACCACCCCCATTAATTTATTTATTTTTATGAGGCAAAGGTTAGACCGGGCGAATGTTCTAGGAGGTCTAAGGAACACGTACTAATAAAAATTTTTAAAATCGGTGCTTGTTTGACACTTTTCCACATTTTCCGGCTTATTTACTGGACTAATAGATTTAATAATTGCCATCCTCTTTTAACTTATATCAAGCACACAGGAATTTGCGTTATAATCGTATGTTGGAAGAAGTCTTTCACAGAACGAATTATGAAATAAATTAACCAATTAATAGATGTATTAACTTATGTAATAATTTCTGTTCAATTCTGAATTTTAATTGTTCTGAGTCTCGCTTTCGTTTAGAGCTATTTATGTTATTTGATTAAAAAAAAGTTAGTTTTTATTGTTAATTAGTCTGTAAGGATTGAATCCAGTAGACGTAGATAAATACAAAAACTATACTTCTATTACAACTATTATATTTGCATTCCTGAAGTAACACAAAAATTAATGAATTCCAGTCCTTTGATAATTGCTAAAAATTTTTCTTTAATTTAGATAAAATTAAAGAATGTTTGAACAACAAAAAAAAAAAAAAACAGTATGCGAAAAAGGGGTAGATATTTTTACTCATTTCTCAAAAACATATTTATTTCGCAAAACTTTTACAAATTATAGAGCTTAGCTTGTGTCTGCCAGGTTCCAATGCTCCCACGGAAAGAGTTTTTTTAATAATGAACAATGTATACAACAAGGTATATTGATTGTAAAATTAAAATTACAATTTAAGTTGTATCGAATTCAAAAAATATGTAAAAGAAACAACAGATTTGTTGAGCCAACAAGTATTAAGGAAGAAGTATTATTCGACAAAAATGTTTTTTTTAGCGTAGTGGACTTAAATACATATATTCGTTATTTACTATCTAAAGAGTACTGAAGGCTGAGTTATTATACTTATTTAATAAAAACTTTAAGTTTTAAAATTTTCATTATTGCTCAACAGTTTTCGTTTCTTCCCTTCAATAAATTGTCCTATTGGATATAAGGGCATTGTTATTTTTGGCTGTTTGTGTGTTGTTTTAATTTTCACTTTTTTTTTGTCCCGGGTTAAGCTTCTAAAAATATGGTCACCGTAGTTATTTTACCAACTATTCAGTAGACCTAATTATATGGCTATAGCTCCTTTTAATCGCATGATCACTCTAATCAACAATTGCGATGTATGTATATAATATTAGCTTGTCAAAAGGTCAACTCAAGCTAAGATTAAAAAATAACTTTAAGTAGTTAATTTTGTAGCTTAATGGTTGTTGGTCTTTATGTTTGTGTTGTCCGAGCCTCAAAGCATGCTGGGTAAATTTTTTCTAACATTTATGCCAAAGGCCATATAAATAAATTCATACAATTAAATTCATTGAATTCTTATTTATGCTTATATATGTACATACATACATAAGAAATTATTTATTCATTTCCATCATTTATAAAAAAGCTTTCTACTTGGTTTAAACTTTAAAGCTTCAAGCTAAAATTGCTAAGAAGGCTAATGCTGTAATAGCTTAACTCTATTATATGATATTATTATTAGAACTTAGTGATTATATTTAGTATTATAAAATATTAAATAAAGTTTTGGATAATACATAATGACAACAATTATTAACTAAAGACATAAAAAATATTAAATTATAGACCAAATCCATCTCAAACCATGCAGTCGGAGTGACTTCAAATTGCGGAATTGGTTGCCGTTTAATATGTTGTTTTTCAAAGTAATTAAGGGAATATACCGTCTTCCGATTTGATTGAAAATTATTTTTTACGAAGTTATGCCCATTTAAAGTTTTAGAGTCAGAGCTTGAAAAATCGCTGAAAATTGTTTCAAAATAGTCGCATTTTCATCCAAATCAAAATAATTAATTTTTGTCTTTTGATTCTAATAGAACTTCTGATTCTCTGTCAGAATCTTTAAGAAATTTTGAAAACTGTTGAAAATTGGCAGAGTTATAGCGAGTTTTATGAAAAAAATAAGGCTGATTTTCTCAAAAACCCCAATGTTTTTTACGCTTAAAATTTTACTGTGGATTTGTATTAATGAGAAATGACATGATTGTAATGCTTGTTAAAACAGATTTGAGGTCAAGAGATTTTTTTCCCCAAAATGAAAATATCAATTTTTTTTTCATCATTGCCAAGCCACTCTACGGTACTATTTTCAAAGCAAATAACAAAAGCAGCGTTCCAAATTACTTTCTGCAAGTCCTGCTTGCATTCTGCATACCTTTTTTGACCGTTATTTTCGTAATAACATTTTATTATGGGAAATATATAAAAACATTGTAAGCATATATAGCTTTTTCGCTGACAAAGTCAAGCAAACAAAACATTCAAAACCTACAGAAGTACAGTCAGTGAAATAGCTATATTTGCGTACAATGTCAAAAATCAAACCATAATCATAAAAAAAACAAGATGTTATATTAAAGTTGTTTCGAGAAAAATTTTTTTAAATAAAAAAATAAAAATAAAAAAATTTTTTTAAATAAAAAAATTTTTGTTTCAACAAATTTATTTAAATCTTTTTAATTTTTTTATGAAGTTATAGTATTTCTTAACAAAAAAGATTCTGTAATTTTTATTCTGTCTCCTATAGTTTTTGAGATATTTCGTTTCAAAAAATGCTCATGAAACAAAATATTTTTAGAATGGCAACACTGGTTTACAAAATATGGGTCTTTGAAAATTTGAAAAATGGTAAGGTACGTACATACTACTTCAAATGCCATTATTCAGTTTAAAAAAAGTCTAGTAAAATGATCTAACCACTGGATTTTATACTTCATTTATTGGCCTTTTCAACCTCATAATTGAATTTTGAAAATAAAAAAAAATACATTGAAAAAATGATAAATATTTTCTTAGTGCATTAAAAAAAAGCTTATATTATATTTATACTTCATGCCAAGTTTGATAATGGTCCGCCCAGCCGTTTTGGAGCTATATGCATTGCAATGCTGAAACCCGACGTAGCTCCGTTCTCGCGACGAGTCGTTAGCACGACTTACTATTATATTGACATTTGGCTTATGTTCAGTTTAGCTCACAATCGAAATTGATTATAAACCAAATATTTTCTTATGTGCTTTTGAATTTTAAGAATAAATATGGAATCAGAAATGCCTTAATTCCCAAAATATGGGTGTCACATGAAAGGTAATTTAAAAAGCCATAATATTGTTTCAAACATTTTTGAAATCTGGCACGAAGTTTTCAAGATACTGCGGCTTTTCTGAAATTTAGACCGATTTTGTTTTTCAAAAAACCGTTATTTTCAAAAAAAGTCCATTTTAACCTACAGTTTTATTAGCATATTTATAAAGCTCAATTCATCCCCTTCAAAATGGTGTAACACTGAAATAAAAATTTTTGGTATTAACCCTTTGGTAAGTTTTTTCAATTTTTTTGACATGATGTCATATCTTTGACAATTCATTTGCTTTAAAATGTTAGTATAGGAAATATTATAGACTGCTACGCGCCCGAAGACCGCCACGAAGCCGGTGTTGGATCAAAAAAATTTAAAGAAAACCAAAATTCATCAAAATTCATCAAAAAATATGCCACATTTTCATTACAATGAAATCTAAATAGTGTTTTATGATTCGTTATTACTTTTTTGCTTTTAGAATTGTGTAATATATACGACATCAAATTTAGAGATATTTCTATAAAAAAAATCAATGTTTTCTAGCGTTGTAGTTATTTCCTGTTAAATATATAAATTTCGTTGTTAAAAATACTGAAACACAATAAATCAACTAAAAATAAATTAACCAGCCGAATGTTTAAAAAAATCATGTTTCTTTTCCTTCGGTGTAGTGCATGTACTTTATTAATCTTGTAAAGACTTGTAAAAAAATGAGACTAAAAAAACTGCTCTCGTGTGCATCATTGTTGTAAAACAAACTCATATTCATGGAAAAATAGTTTTAACTCTCGGAAAAGTATTTTTTGTTTTTATTGATGAATTTTGAGTTTAAAAATTTTTTGTGTAGCCATGCGATGCTTTCGCATTTTTTTATGTAAACATGTACATTAGGGTGATTCAAATTTTTCTCTTTTTTGTTTTTTTTAAGGTGCTGTTGCTTTAAAATTAAGTTTATGATATGAAGAAAAAGTTCACGAAAATTCAGCTCTGTACCTCAATTTTATAAGGTGGACTGAAGCCTGTTAGTTTTACATGTAAATTGTACGGTAAAATTATTTTTTGCAAAAAAGGTATCAGAATGAATAGGTGCTTAATGTTGTTGGGCTGAAGAGGGTCGTTTTTCAAAGTAATTTTTTGCGCTGAATCCGAATCCTCAGAATATACCCATCATGTCAAAATTCTGAAATATTTAAGGTTAAGTACCTAAAACTTGATGTTTTTGTCTACTTTCGAGGCCATGTATAAGATTCAAAGAAGTTGATCAGCTTATTTTTAACAAAAGCATCACCTAGTACCGTTCTTGGCCTTTAAAATGAGCTTTCAAGTGGTGATCTGTGATGTTTACTTGCAAAGTTATAGCCATTTAAAATTATATATATATTAATTTTCCGAAATCAAGGTTTTCTTATTCTGTTATTTAATGTAGCTTTCACGGCAGACGTCGCTCTGCCCTTTCTCTATTCTTTTACACACATATAGCAAACCTGGCTGACGTTGTTATACCCATCCCTACAGGTAGATAGGACGATGAGTTTAATTTGCTATAGCCTTTGTCTCTTATACCTTCCAAGTTCTATTCATCTGCATCAGAGCTAAACACAACTGGGACGTGCAATATCGTCCAGATTTTTCCTATATATTTGTAGTGAGTACAAAATTGACACAACAAAATTTATCGCAGAGAAATAGAACAAATTATATTTTTTGGTCGATTTGACACAGAAGCTAAATCGCACGTTACAGTTGTGTTTTTAGCATAGCTGGGCACCGTTAATCAAATAGTTAACTTCGTTAATCCCTAATCCGTTACTAAAAAAGTTAAATTTGTTAAATGTTAAAGCGTTACATTTCTGAAGACTTAACGAAAGTTAACGTTAATCGTTGATCCGTTAATACGTGATAAAAATTGCATTGCTTTCGATTTTAATAGCGATGATTCGCGTATTTCGTGGATATCGATATCGCGTTTTCCTTCATATGAGTCTCATTATGCTCGTAGAGACACGTCAAAGCGATATATATCAAGCGATATGTCTGTAGCTGGATTTCAGACTTCAGACTTTATTGTGCTGATTATGATCACTCTGTATCACTATCAAAATTTATTAGTCTTTTTCACACCCTTAATTTGAAATTTAAAAACCACAACTTGACACATGCCATAAATGTGATTAGACAAAAATAGAAGTCGCAGCAAGGGAAGTCCTTGAAACCACACAACGTGAACAGACCAAGCAGATTGCTAAAGAAAAAGCTGTTACTTATGCCTCAATAAAAGTGTTTTGTTTTGATTTGTAGCAGTGCCTTCCAACATCCTTTTTGGGAACTTCATTATCATTCTACAAAAGACCACTGTTGACCTTTAATCTGACTGTCCATGACTGTAGCTCTAATCAACCAGTATGCTACATACATGTGGCATGAAGCTTTAGCAAAGCGAGGAGCGAACGAAATAGCTTCACGTGTATTTAGCCAGCTACAAAAAAAAACTCCTTCGTCGCAACTATGTTCGCAGTTTTTATTCAATTTAATAATAATGTTAGCATTATTGATCACAGGTTTATGGCTCCTGGCCACACTCACATGCAATGCGATAGTGCTCACGCTTTAATAGAAAAAAAGAAGAAAAGCACTACCATAAAAATTCATCATCCTCGGATTGGTGCTAATTTATAAAAAGAGTAGGAGATAAGAAAACATTTGTTGTAAACGAAATGCAGCAGCTAATTTTTTCTTGGCGAAAATTTGATGACAAGGGTTAAAAATACATTTAGCGCAATGTAAAATGGCTTAGATTTACCAAGGAATATGAAACAATTTTGTATGATGAAGGTGAGCTTTACAAATTGATAAATATTATAAAGCGTGGTACAAACTGTGTACAATTAAATCATTTAAAGATTTTCTATGAATTGCTTATAAAAATTAACTCTACAAAGATAAAGGACTTAAAAGAAATGTTGCGACTAGTTGATGAAATTCATAAAAATTTCTATATTTGACAACGGTGTGACGAACCTTCCGGCCAGCGTCTTGGCTCGCCGGTGTCCAAGGTTCCGCTACAGAATATTTATATTCGCAGGTTGGCTATTTCTTTAAAATTATTAAAAACGCGGGTGGTTTAGATTCTGAATTTCATTTCTTTTTAATTCACGCAAATTTCATTAAATATTTACATATCTTTGTTTATTTAATAAAAGGATAAAATTTAGATTCTTAATTTACATACAAAATAAGTTTCTTTGATACTTATGGAAATTTACGCCCTGACGCTGGTACTGCCGGCGCTGCTTCTTATACCGCTCTCTGTCTGTTGTATGGGTTCGACCGAGGTGTCTTTTCACTCCTTTTGTAATGTTAACTCAACTTTTCCTACTGTCGCTCGTATGCCTGTTAAGTTTAACTGTACGTGCGTCGGTTTTAGAACTGGCTGCGTTCTAGCGCATGAGTGCCTCAGTGAAAACCGAAAGCGCATTCACGCGTTTTAAATTAGCCTAAACCTCCACTTGCACCTCCTATGCTAGGAAATAAATCTCTGCCCGTGTGACCGCTGAACTAGAATCTACGTATGTCGCTTTTGAACGGACTGCGTTCTAGCGCGTGAGTATCTCAGTGAAAACCGAAAACACACTCACGCGTTTTGAATTTAGCCGAAACCTTCCCACGCAACTCCTATGTTTGTCAAAATAAATCTCTCACCGTAGGACCGCTGCGCTACACTGTACGTATGTCGATTTTGAACTGACTGTGTTCTAGCGCATGAGTGCCTCAGTAAAAACCGAAAACACACTCACGCGTTTCGAATTTAGCCGCAACCTTCACACGCAACTCCTACGCTATGAAAGTAAACCTCGGCAGAGCGACTATACGAAATTCTTACAGCCAAGTACCTCAGTGAGAACCGAAAGCGTACTTGTATGTTCGAACGCTGTAATGGCCGCCAAACCAAACCCTGCCCGTATGACCGCTGAGCTACGATGTACGTATGTCGATTTTGAACTGACTGCGTTCTAGCGCATGAGTGCCTCAGTGAAAACCGAAAGCACACTCACGCGTTTGAAGTTAGCCGAAACCTTCACACGCAACTCCTATGCTAACTTCCTAACACTCAAGCACCTCAGTGAAAACCGAAAATGTACTTGTATGTTAAGTCAAAGCTGAAAGTTAGAAAAGAATTATTGATTAGTGAATATTACCACTGGTGCTGGACTGATGACTGTTTGCTGCGGCGGACCCGGATTGAAAGTCCAAATTTTTGGTTTCCATTTAACACCCAACCTCTTGCTAGTGTCGATTGCATCAGCTGATTCTTTTTTCTGCTACGTCAGCTGTTTTAATTGGTGGTGCCAGATGACTGAATATCTTAACCTAGTGTCTTAACTACTGCTTTATGCCCTTATGTCAACTTTAATAATAAGTTGTTCACATGTGCGTCTTATTATTCTTTAAGCACTAATTTTCATTTTAAAGTTAGATAATATAAATAAAAAAATAATACATTCTGTCTAGTTGTACATCTTCAGAAGACTTAAATTATATTAAACAAGAAATAAAGTATAAGAATAAAGCGGTGACGCGGCGGTTACGTCGCTTGTTTGTATCGTTTGTACAGGTTTTTGAGGAAGGAAACGAGGCTGTCGACTTCCATCCTCACACTCCCCTCTTACTTTCCGGAAGGCAAAATTATTTTGGTAGTGCTGTTGCGAAATACCATCATGTCTGTGCAACGATTCTCAATGGTCCGTGCTAGATGTAGGTGCTTCCGGTGTGACTGTGGAGGAGAAACAAAAGATTAATTTTGGTTCTAAATACTGTTTGGAGGAGAACACAAAAAAAAATTAAAACACTCAGGAGTGGAAAGGTTTTATCTCGCTCAAGTGAGCCGTTCGTATGATTTTGTCACCGGGTTTCTTCAATTTTAGAATTACTGGTGAGACAAAACTCAGCACTGTGTAGGGCCCCGCATACTTAGGGGCGAGTTTCGCCGCGAAGCTGTCAATAGCTTTAGACAGAGGATGTTGTCTGACCAATACTGACTCTCCGACTTTTGGTTTCCATTGCCGTCTTCTGAGGTTGTAGTGCCTTGCTTGGTTTTGAGCAGCCTTCGCCAAGTTATGCCTTACAATCTCAAATATTTCCTGTAGCTGTGCTGCTCGGGACTCTGGTGCTTGTTGTGGTTTTCCGGTACCTAGTGTGACCTTGTCATAGAGTGCCTGTGGTAACCGTGGCTCTCGCCCTTGTGTTAGGAATGCTGCGCTGTAACCAGTGGTTTCTGAAGTGCTGGTATTAATGGCCAATGTTATTTCCGGTAAGTGCTCGTCCCAAGTTTTCTGCTCGTTGTTGGCCAACTGGGCTATCATGGTTTTAACGGTCCTATTCATCCTTTCTGTAGGGTTTTCTTGTGGCGTATAGGGGGCGGTGAAACGCTGTTGCACTCCGATCTGCTGAAGGTAACCCTTGACGATTCGGCTGGTGAATTGTGTGCCATTATCCGTCACGAGAGTTTTTGGAACGCCGTACCTGGCGAGAATTCTTTCGCGGAAACCTTTTACCACACTCTCTGCGGTGGCTTTTCTTAGAGGCAACAATTCAGTCCATTTTGAAAATCGGTCGAAAAACACCAGCAGCATCGTATGTCCATGTTTGGATCGTGGGAGTGGCCCAATGAAGTCGGCGCACACTGTTGACCATGGTTCGTCTGGGATGGTTATTAACATTTCGCCTGCGGGTGCCTGCTGGCTGACTTTGTAGCATTGGCATGATTCGCAACATCTCACGTATCGACTTACGTCTCGAAACATGCCTGGCCAGTAGTAACGATTTGCTATTCGCGCTATAGTTTTACGGATGCCGAGATGACCAGCACTGGGACTATCATGGTTTTCTATCATGACTCGCTTCTGTAGTGGGGTTGCCACACATAATTTCCATTGGGCGCAGTCTTCATCTCCTGGGATGCCTGGTAAGTGACGATATAATTGACCGCCGACCTCTGCAAAGTCTGGAAACTTTTCTGGTAGGTTCCGAACCTCTGCCTTTTTCTTCTCTAACCAAGCGCACTCCGTGTTGGCGTTATTACTTATGGTTGCCATTTGGCAGATCTCTTGAGGCTGTCGTGACAATGCGTCGGCCACTACGTTACTCTTTCCCTTGCGGTATTGGATAGTGAATTGGTACTGCTGAAGCTCCAATGCCCAGCGTGCTATTCGTCCCGCGGGACTCTCTATGGAGTTCAGCCATTTTAAGGAGAGGTGATCGGTGATCACGTTAAAATGATAGCCTTCCAAATACGGTCTCATTTTGCGAATTCCCCAGACGATGGCCAGACATTCCTTTTCCGTTGGAGAATAATTTTTCTCGGCTTTATTCAGGCTGCGACTGGCATAAGCGATCACCCGTTCTCCATCGTTGGTGATTTGCGTGAGCACGGCTCCGAGGCCTGCATCACTGGCATCGGTCTGTAAAGTAAAAGTTTTATTAAAATCCGGGCACGTCAGTATTGGGGCCTTGGTTAGTTTTTCTTTTAGTATTTCGAACGCCTGCTGTTGCTCCGTTCCCCACTTCCAATGTTTACCCTTTCGTAATAGTGATGTTAATGGTTGAACTATTGCAGCGAACTCAGGCACGAAGCGACGGTACCATGATGCTATCCCCAAAAATCGCCGTACCCCTCGTATGTTCTGTGGTGGCGCTAAGTCACGGATGGCAGCAACCTTTTCTGGGTCAGTGTGGATACCTTCTCCACTGACAACGTGACCCAAATATTTGATACTGGTTTTAAAAAACTCGCATTTATCGGGGTTGATCCTGAGATTCGCTGCCCTTAATCGTCTCAATACTTCCCGCAAATTTTCCTTATGTTCTTCAAATGTTGATCCGGTAACCACAATGTCGTCAAGGTAGGCGAACGCAAATGGTTCCATTTCTGCTCCTATGACTCGGTCAAGGGCCCGTTGAAAGGTAGCGGAGCTGAGTGAAGGCCAAATGGCATGACTCGCCATTGAAAGAGGCCTCGGCCAGGTACTGTGAACGCCGTGAATTTTTTGCTGGTGGCCTCCATTGGTATTTGCCAGTAGCCATCCTTCAAATCCAGGCTACTGACGTACTTTTCATTTCTTAATCGATCTAAGATGTATGTGATCCGGGGTAACGGATAGGCATCGGGGACGGATCGACTGTTTAATTGACGGTAGTCAATGCAAAGACGCCAGGCGCCGGTTTTCTTGCGTACCAATACGATGGGTGCACTGTATGGGCTATGTGACGGCTCGATGCATCCTTTGGATAGTAATTTATTTATTTCTTCGTCGATGAGGGCTTGCATTGCGGGATTACGCGGGATATACCTCTGTTTAACGGGGCGGTCATCCATCATGACTATTCTGTGAGCGGTTATATGGGTCGTCCCTTGTAGCGCATCAAATTTCGGGATTTCTTCGGCTAAAAATTTGTTAATTACCTGCTGGATATTTTTTTCCTGCGTTCCTTCGGATTCCCCTGCGAATGACGCGCTAGACTCTGCCGTTGGTATGGGTTCAAGCTCTGTTGGGGTGGACTCGGCTGCTGCTGTGGGTTTAGGCTCTGTCGGGGTGGACTCTGCTGCTGCTGTGGGTTTAGGCTCTGTCGGGGTGGACTCTGCTGCTGATGTGGGTTTAGGCTCTGTCGGGGTGGACTCTGCTGCTGATGTGGGTTTAGGCTCTATTGGGGTGGATTCTGCTTTTGGTAGTGTTTTTACCCTTCTTGCTGGATTTTGTAACTCGTCTAGATTTTGTTGTTGTCTCCTCCGCTTGTGATTTTGTCGTTGCTTTGGTGGGTAGGTTGGTGGTTCTGGTGGTGAATTTTTTTGTTCATGCCGATGGTTGTCTTGTGGCTGCTGGTGTGGATTTACGTTACTGACCATACATTTCTCGGGTTGTTCTAGCGGGGCTTCACCCAAGGTGATTGAGTCTCCTCCCATTGTAATCGTGAAACCACTTTGTGTGAGAAAGTCGAGTCCCAGAACCACGTCATCCGTAGCGTCAGGCATGATAATAAATTGGAAATTTTCGTTGCGGTTACCATATTGAACTCGTGTCTGTACAGCATTGGTTAATGGCCGTGATGATCCATCTGCTAAAATCACCTCACCTTCATATGCCACTGGCGTTGCTTTTCTCCCGATTAAATTTACGAATGCTTCTCGGATGAAACTCGCCGTTGCTCCTGTGTCGATTGTGGCCGACACCTCCCTTCCGCCAACTATTATGTTAGCAAAAACTCTTTTGCAGTAAAATTTGGAGTGATCTACATTTGCTGGGGCCGATTTTCTGGAGCGCTCACCCCCCCTAGCTCTGGGTGGTCTCCTTCTGCGTTTCCCGGAGGGCGACAGCAACCTAGAGTGCGCACTCCCACTTTGCCTCGACAGTTTCTAGCGATATGACCATCCAGACCACAGCGCCGGCAAGCTGTTTGAACGTTGATACGCTCGACGGTGGTTGGTTCCATCATGCGGTGATGCTCAGGGTGACTTCTTGGTACTGTCGGTCGCGCAGGTTGTCTTTCTTGAATGCATTCAAGCTCTTCCGCTAACGTGATCAGCTCTGTTAGGGTAGAAAACTCTCGGCGCTTGATGTACCATTGGTACTCTGGTAAGCAATTACGGAAAATGCGCTCGAGCTGTTCTGTTTCCGTATAAAGCGCGCGACGCATCATTGTCTGTAGATCCAGGACGTAGTCTTTAAATTTTTCCCGTGGCTGCTGACATCTTTTCCTGATTTCATCGTCTAGTGTCTCATAGTATCGGGGAGGCAAGAAAAAATCTAAAAAACTTGACTTAAATGATGTCCATGTGGCCCATTGTTGATTATTATTGCGCAACCATGTTAGAGCTTTGTCCCGTAGTAATTCTGGCATCGTTCGCGGAAGGTGGTTTATGTCTAATCCATAGGCTTGGGTCAGTTCTTCTACTCGCTCGACAAACATAAGAGGTTCTCTGCCCCCATCGTATTTTACGGCCCATTTTCGTACCTGCTCCATGATCATTGGGTTGTGGCTCAAGTGCACCTGTGACATAGTCTATGATTCTCGTTGCTGTTGTACTGTCGGCGCTGTTTTCTTTCCTCGGAAATAGATAAAATTTATTTAACTAATTTGGGTTCACGGAGTAATAAATTTTCCCGCTGTATGAAAAATATTTATACTTATTTTCAGGAAAAAAAATAAGCTTCGCTGTCTCTCCGTCCGAGCAATAATTTTTTCTTATTTTTATTTTTTTTCGAAAAATGGTTCAGTCTGTCCGAGCTAAATGTTTCTAAAAGGAACGGTTCACTGTCCGAGCACTAGTTATATTTAATATATTTTTATTGTGTTTTTTTTTTTTTTTTTAAAAACGATTCACTGTTTGTCTGGGTAAAATTTTTCTTTTGGAGAACGATTCACTGTCTGTCCAGGCTAAATGTTTCTAAAAGGAACGGTTCACTGTTCGAGCACTAGTTTTTTTTTTAAATAATTTATTGTTTTTTCTTTTGCTATGTAATTATTTTCTAACGGCGTACTGGGCTTCGCTGCTTCCGATGTATATGTAAAATTTTAACCGTTTTTAGAAAAAATAAACCGCTCAGCCGCGTTTAATTAGTATTAGTTTTTTTATTTTTTATTTTATAGCCAGGGTCCCTGCTCGGGCGCCACTGTGACGAACCTTCCGGCCAGGGTCTTGGCTCGCCGGTGTCCAAGGTTCCGCTACAGAATATTTATATTCGCAGGTTGGCTATTTCTTTAAAATTATTAAAAACGCGGGTGGTTTAGATTCTGAATTTCATTTCTTTTTAATTCACGCAAATTTCATTAAATATTTACATATCTTTGTTTATTTAATAAAAGGATAAAATTTAGATTCTTAATTTACATACAAAATAAGTTTCTTTGATACTTATGAAAATTTACGCCCTGACGCTGGTACTGCCGGCGCTGCTTCTTATACCGCTCTCTGCCTGTTGTATGGGTTCGACCGAGGTGTCTTTTCACTCCTTTTGTAATGTTAACTCAACTTTTCCTACTGTCGCTCGTATGCCTGTTAAGTTTAACTGTACGTGCGTCGGTTTTAGAGCTGGCTGCGTTCTAGCGCATGAGTGCCTCAGTGAAAACCGAAAGCGCATTCACGCGTTTTAAATTAGCCTAAACCTCCACTTGCACCTCCTATGCTAGGAAAATAAATCTCTGCCCGTGTGACCGCTGAACTAGAATCTACGTATGTCGCTTTTGAACGGACTGCGTTCTAGCGCGTGAGTATCTCAGTGAAAACCGAAAACACACTCACGCGTTTTGAATTTAGCCGAAACCTTCCCACGCAACTCCTATGTTTGTCAAAATAAATCTCTCACCGTAGGACCGCTGCGCTACACTGTACGTATGTCGATTTTGAACTGACTGTGTTCTAGCGCATGAGTGCCTCAGTAAAAACCGAAAACATACTCACGCGTTTCGAATTTAGCCGCAACCCTCACACGCAACTCCTACGCTATGAAAGTAAACCTCGGCAGAGCGACTATACGAAATTCTTACAGCCAAGTACCTCAGTGAGAACCGAAAGCGTACTTGTATGTTCGAACGCTGTAATGGCCGCCAAACCAAACCCTGCCCGTATGACCGCTGAGCTACGATGTACGTATGTCGATTTTGAACTGACTGCGTTCTAGCGCATGAGTGCCTCAGTGAAAACCGAAAGCACACTCACGCGTTTGAAGTTAGCCGAAACCTTCACACGCAACTCCTATGCTAACTTCCTAACACTCAAGCACCTCAGTGAAAACCGAAAATGTACTTGTATGTTAAGTCAAAGCTGAAAGTTAGAAAAGAATTATTGATTAGTGAATATTACCACTGGTGCTGGACTGATGACTGTTTGCTGCGGCGGACCCGGATTGAAAGTCCAAATTTTTGGTTTCCATTTAACACCCAACCTCTTGCTAGTGTCGATTGCATCAGCTGATTCTTTTTTCTGCTACGTCAGCTGTTTTAATTGGTGGTGCCAGATGACTGAATATCTTAACCTAGTGTCTTAACTACTGCTTTATGCCCTTATGTCAACTTTAATAATAAGTTGTTCACATGTGCGTCTTATTATTCTTTAAGCACTAATTTTCATTTTAAAGTTAGATAATATAAATAAAAAAATAATACATTCTGTCTAGTTGTACATCTTCAGAAGACTTAAATTATATTAAACAAGAAATAAAGTATAAGAATAAAGCGGTGACGCGGCGGTTACGTCGCTTGTTTGTATCGTTTGTACAGGTTTTTGAGGAAGGAAACGAGGCTGTCGACTTCCATCCTCACACTCCCCTCTTACTTTCCGGAAGGCAAAATTATTTTGGTAGTGCTGTTGCGAAATACCATCATGTCTGTGCAACGATTCTCAATGGTCCGTGCTAGATGTAGGTGCTTCCGGTGTGACTGTGGAGGAGAAACAAAAGATTAATTTTGGTTCTAAATACTGTTTGGAGGAGAACACAAAAAAAAATTAAAACACTCAGGAGTGGAAAGGTTTTATCTCGCTCAAGTGAGCCGTTCGTATGATTTTGTCACCGGGTTTCTTCAATTTTAGAATTACTGGTGAGACAAAACTCAGCACTGTGTAGGGCCCCGCATACTTAGGGGCGAGTTTCGCCGCGAAGCTGTCAATAGCTTTAGACAGAGGATGTTGTCTGACCAATACTGACTCTTCGACTTTTGGTTTCCATTGCCGTCTTCTGAGGTTGTAGTGCCTTGCTTGGTTTTGAGCAGCCTTCGCCAAGTTATGCCTTACAATCTCAAATATTTCCTGTAGCTGTGCTGCTCGGGACTCTGGTGCTTGTTGTGGTTTTCCGGTACCTAGTGTGACCTTGTCATAGAGTGCCTGTGGTAACCGTGGCTCTCGCCCTTGTGTTAGGAATGCTGCGCTGTAACCAGTGGTTTCTGAAGTGCTGGTATTAATGGCCAATGTTATTTCCGGTAAGTGCTCGTCCCAAGTTTTCTGCTCGTTGTTGGCCAACTGGGCTATCATGGTTTTAACGGTCCTATTCATCCTTTCTGTAGGGTTTTCTTGTGGCGTATAGGGGGCGGTGAAACGCTGTTGCACTCCGATCTGCTGAAGGTAACCCTTGACGATTCGGCTGGTGAATTGTGTGCCATTATCCGTCACGAGAGTTTTTGGAACGCCGTACCTGGCGAGAATTCTTTCGCGGAAACCTTTTACCACACTCTCTGCGGTGGCTTTTCTTAGAGGCAACAATTCAGTCCATTTTGAAAATCGGTCGAAAAACACCAGCAGCATCGTATGTCCATGTTTGGATCGTGGGAGTGGCCCAATGAAGTCGGCGCACACTGTTGACCATGGTTCGTCTGGGATGGTTATTAACATTTCGCCTGCGGGTGCCTGCTGGCTGACTTTGTAGCATTGGCATGATTCGCAACATCTCACGTATCGACTTACGTCTCGAAACATGCCTGGCCAGTAGTAACGATTTGCTATTCGCGCTATAGTTTTACGGATGCCGAGATGACCAGCACTGGGACTATCATGGTTTTCTATCATGACTCGCTTCCGTAGTGGGGTTGCCACACATAATTTCCATTGGGCGCAGTCTTCATCTCCTGGGATGCCTGGTAAGTGACGATATAATTGACCGCCGACCTCTGCAAAGTCTGGAAACTTTTCTGGTAGGTTCCGAACCTCTGCCTTTTTCTTCTCTAACCAAGCGCACTCCGTGTTGGCGTTATTACTTATGGTTGCCATTTGGCAGATCTCTTGAGGCTGTCGTGACAATGCGTCGGCCACTACGTTACTCTTTCCCTTGCGGTATTGGATAGTGAATTGGTACTGCTGAAGCTCCAATGCCCAGCGTGCTATTCGTCCCGCGGGACTCTCTATGGAGTTCAGCCATTTTAAGGAGAGGTGATCGGTGATCACGTTAAAATGATAGCCTTCCAAATACGGTCTCATTTTGCGAATTCCCCAGACGATGGCCAGACATTCCTTTTCCGTTGGAGAATAATTTTTCTCGGCTTTATTCAGGCTGCGACTGGCATAAGCGATCACCCGTTCTCCATCGTTGGTGATTTGCGTGAGCACGGCTCCGAGGCCTGCATCACTGGCATCGGTCTGTAAAGTAAAAGTTTTATTAAAATCCGGGCACGTCAGTATTGGGGCCTTGGTTAGTTTTTCTTTTAGTATTTCGAACGCCTGCTGTTGCTCCGTTCCCCATTTCCAATGTTTACCCTTTCGTAATAGTGATGTTAATGGTTGAACTATTGCAGCGAACTCAGGCACGAAGCGACGGTACCATGATGCTATCCCCAAAAATCGCCGTACCCCTCGTATGTTCTGTGGTGGCGCTAAGTCACGGATGGCAGCAACCTTTTCTGGGTCAGTGTGGATACCTTCTCCACTGACAACGTGACCCAAATATTTGATACTGGTTTTAAAAAACTCGCATTTATCGGGGTTGATCCTGAGATTCGCTGCCCTTAATCGTCTCAATACTTCCCGCAAATTTTCCTTATGTTCTTCAAATGTTGATCCGGTAACCACAATGTCGTCAAGGTAGGCGAACGCAAATGGTTCCATTTCTGCTCCTATGACTCGGTCAAGGGCCCGTTGAAAGGTAGCGGAGCTGAGTGAAGGCCAAATGGCATGACTCGCCATTGAAAGAGGCCTCGGCCAGGTACTGTGAACGCCGTGAATTTTTTGCTGGTGGCCTCCATTGGTATTTGCCAGTAGCCATCCTTCAAATCCAGGCTACTGACGTACTTTTCATTTCTTAATCGATCTAAGATGTGTGTGATCCGGGGTAACGGATAGGCATCGGGGACGGATCGACTGTTTAATTGACGGTAGTCAATGCAAAGACGCCAGGCGCCGGTTTTCTTGCGTACCAATACGATGGGTGCACTGTATGGGCTATGTGACGGCTCGATGCATCCTTTGGATAGTAATTTATTTATTTCTTCGTCGATGAGGGCTTGCATTGCGGGATTACGCGGGATATACCTCTGTTTAACGGGGCGGTCATCCATCATGACTATTCTGTGAGCGGTTATATGGGTCGTCCCTTGTAGCGCATCAAATTTCGGGATTTCTTCGGCTAAAAATTTGTTAATTACCTGCTGGATATTTTTTTCCTGCGTTTCTTCGGATTCCCCTGCGAATGACGCGCTAGACTCTGCCGTTGGTATGGGTTCAAGCTCTGTTGGGGTGGACTCGGCTGCTGCTGTGGGCTTAGGCTCTGTCGGGGTGGACTCTGCTGCTGCTGTGGGTTTAGGCTCTGTCGGGGTGGACTCTGCTGCTGATGTGGGTTTAGGGTCTGTCGGGGTGGACTCTGCTGCTGATGTGGGTTTAGGCTCTATTGGGGTGGATTCTGCTGTTGGTAGTGTTTTTACCCTTCTTGCTGGATTTTGTAACTCGTCTAGATTTTGTTGTTGTCTCCTCCGCTTGTGATTTTGTCGTTGCTTTGGTGGGTAGGTTGGTGGTTCTGGTGGTGAATTTTTTTGTTCATGCCGATGGTTGTCTTGTGGCTGCTGGTGTGGATTTACGTTACTGACCATACATTTCTCGGGTTGTTCTAGCGGGGCTTCACCCAAGGTGATTGAGTCTCCTCCCATTGTAATCGTGAAACCACTTTGTGTGAGAAAGTCGAGTCCCAGAACCACGTCATCCGTAGCGTCAGGCATGATAATAAATTGGAAATTTTCGTTGCGGTTACCATATTGAACTCGTGTCTGTACAGCATTGGTTAATGGCCGTGATGATCCATCTGCTAAAATCACCTCACCTTCATATGCCACTGGCGTTGCTTTTCTCCCGATTAAATTTACGAATGCTTCTCGGATGAAACTCGCCGTTGCTCCTGTGTCGATTGTGGCCGACACCTCCCTTCCGCCAACTATTATGTTGGCAAAAACTCTTTTGCAGTAAAATTTGGAGTGATCTACATTTGCTGGGGCCGATTTTCTGGAGCGCTCACCCCCCCTAGCTCTGGGTGGTCTCCTTCTGCGTTTCCCGGAGGGCGACAGCAACCTAGAGTGCGCACTCCCACTTTGCCACAAATCCAGCAGAATAATTTTTGGTGGCCTCGACAGTTTCTAGCGATATGACCATCCAGACCACAGCGCCGGCAAGCTGTTTGAACGTTGATACGCTCGACGGTGGTTGGTTCCATCATGCGGTGATGCTCAGGGTGACTTCTTGGTACTGTCGGTCGCGCAGGTTGTCTTTCTTGAATGCATTCAAGCTCTTCCGCTAACGTGATCAGCTCTGTTAGGGTAGAAAACTCTCGGCGCTTGATGTACCATTGGTACTCTGGTAAGCAATTACGGAAAATGCGCTCGAGCGGTTCTGTTTCCGTATAAAGCGCGCGACGCATCATTGTCTGTAGATCCAGGACGTAGTCTTTAAATTTTTCCCGTGGCTGCTGACATCTTTTCCTGATTTCATCGTCTAGTGTCTCATAGTATCGGGGAGGCAAGAAAAAATCTAAAAAACTTGACTTAAATGATGTCCATGTGGCCCATTGTTGATTATTATTGCGCAACCATGTTAGAGCTTTGTCCCGTAGTAATTCTGGCATCGTTCGCGGAAGGTGGTTTATGTCTAATCCATAGGCTTGGGTCAGTTCTTCTACTCGCTCGACAAACATAAGAGGATCTCTGCCCCCATCGTATTTTACGGCCCATTTTCGTACCTGCTCCATGATCATTGGGTTGTGGCTCAAGTGCACCTGTGACATAGTCTATGATTCTCGTTGCTGTTGTACTGTCGGCGCTGTTTTCTTTCCTCGGAAATAGATAAAATTTATTTAACTAATTTGGGTTCACGGAGTAATAAATTTTCCCGCTGTATGAAAAATATTTATACTTATTTTCAGGAAAAAAAAATAAGCTTCGCTGTCTCTCCGTCCGAGCAATAATTTTTTCTTATTTTTATTTTTTTTCGAAAAATGGTTCAGTCTATCCAAGCTAAATGTTTCTAAAAGGAACGGTTCACTGTCCGAGCACTAGTTATATTTAATATATTTTTATAGTGTTTTTTTTTTTTTTTTTTAAAAACGATTCACTGTTTGTCTGGGTAAAATTTTTCTTTTGGAGAACGATTCACTGTCTGTCCAGGCTAAATGTTTCTAAAAGGAACGGTTCACTGTTCGAGCACTAGTTTTTTTTTTAAATAATTTATTGTTTTTTCTTTTGCTATGTAATTATTTTCTAACGGCGTACTGGGCTTCGCTGCTTCCGATGTATATGTAAAATTTTAACCGTTTTTAGAAAAAATAAACCGCTCAGCCGCGTTTAATTAGTATTAGTTTTTTTATTTTTTATTTTATAGCCAGGGTCCCTGCTCGGGCGCCACTGTGACGAACCTTCCGGCCAGGGTCTTGGCTCGCCGGTGTCCAAGGTTCCGCTACAGAATATTTATATTCGCAGGTTGGCTATTTCTTTAAAATTATTAAAAACGCGGGTGGTTTAGATTCTGAATTTCATTTCTTTTTAATTCACGCAAATTTCATTAAATATTTACATATCTTTGTTTATTTAATAAAAGGATAAAATTTAGATTCTTAATTTACATACAAAATAAGTTTCTTTGATACTTATGAAAATTTACGCCCTGACGCTGGTACTGCCGGCGCTGCTTCTTATACCGCTCTCTGCCTGTTGTATGGGTTCGACCGAGGTGTCTTTTCACTCCTTTTGTAATGTTAACTCAACTTTTCCTACTGTCGCTCGTATGCCTGTTAAGTTTAACTGTACGTGCGTCGGTTTTAGAGCTGGCTGCGTTCTAGCGCATGAGTGCCTCAGTGAAAACCGAAAGCGCATTCACGCGTTTTAAATTAGCCTAAACCTCCACTTGCACCTCCTATGCTAGGAAAATAAATCTCTGCCCGTGTGACCGCTGAACTAGAATCTACGTATGTCGCTTTTGAACGGACTGCGTTCTAGCGCGTGAGTATCTCAGTGAAAACCGAAAACACACTCACGCGTTTTGAATTTAGCCGAAACCTTCCCACGCAACTCCTATGTTTGTCAAAATAAATCTCTCACCGTAGGACCGCTGCGCTACACTGTACGTATGTCGATTTTGAACTGACTGTGTTCTAGCGCATGAGTGCCTCAGTAAAAACCGAAAACACACTCACGCGTTTCGAATTTAGCCGCAACCTTCACACGCAACTCCTACGCTATGAAAGTAAACCTCGGCAGAGCGACTATACGAAATTCTTACAGCCAAGTACCTCAGTGAGAACCGAAAGCGTACTTGTATGTTCGAACGCTGTAATGGCCGCCAAACCAAACCCTGCCCGTATGACCGCTGAGCTACGATGTACGTATGTCGATTTTGAACTGACTGCGTTCTAGCGCATGAGTGCCTCAGTGAAAACCGAAAGCACACTCACGCGTTTGAAGTTAGCCGAAACCTTCACACGCAACTCCTATGCTAACTTCCTAACACTCAAGCACCTCAGTGAAAACCGAAAATGTACTTGTATGTTAAGTCAAAGCTGAAAGTTAGAAAAGAATTATTGATTAGTGAATATTACCACTGGTGCTGGACTGATGACTGTTTGCTGCGGCGGACCCGGATTGAAAGTCCAAATTTTTGGTTTCCATTTAACACCCAACCTCTTGCTAGTGTCGATTGCATCAGCTGATTCTTTTTTCTGCTACGTCAGCTGTTTTAATTGGTGGTGCCAGATGACTGAATATCTTAACCTAGTGTCTTAACTACTGCTTTATGCCCTTATGTCAACTTTAATAATAAGTTGTTCACATGTGCGTCTTATTATTCTTTAAGCACTAATTTTCATTTTAAAGTTAGATAATATAAATAAAAAAATAATACATTCTGTCTAGTTGTACATCTTCAGAAGACTTAAATTATATTAAACAAGAAATAAAGTATAAGAATAAAGCGGTGACGCGGCGGTTACGTCGCTTGTTTGTATCGTTTGTACAGGTTTTTGAGGAAGGAAACGAGGCTGTCGACTTCCATCCTCACACTCCCCTCTTACTTTCCGGAAGGCAAAATTATTTTGGTAGTGCTGTTGCGAAATACCATCATGTCTGTGCAACGATTCTCAATGGTCCGTGCTAGATGTAGGTGCTTCCGGTGTGACTGTGGAGGAGAAACAAAAGATTAATTTTGGTTCTAAATACTGTTTGGAGGAGAACACAAAAAAAAATTAAAACACTCAGGAGTGGAAAGGTTTTATCTCGCTCAAGTGAGCCGCTCGTATGATTTTGTCACCGGGTTTCTTCAATTTTAGAATTACTGGTGAGACAAAACTCAGCACTGTGTAGGGCCCCGCATACTTAGGGGCGAGTTTCGCCGCGAAGCTGTCAATAGCTTTAGACAGAGGATGTTGTCTGACCAATACTGACTCTCCGACTTTTGGTTTCCATTGCCGTCTTCTGAGGTTGTAGTGCCTTGCTTGGTTTTGAGCAGCCTTTGCCAAGTTATGCCTTACAATCTCAAATATTTCCTGTAGCTGTGCTGCTCGGGACTCTGGTGCTTGTTGTGGTTTTCCGGTACCTAGTGTGACCTTGTCATAGAGTGCCTGTGGTAACCGTGGCTCTCGCCCTTGTGTTAGGAATGCTGCGCTGTAACCAGTGGTTTCTGAAGTGCTGGTATTAATGGCCAATGTTATTTCCGGTAAGTGCTCGTCCCAAGTTTTCTGCTCGTTGTTGGCCAACTGGGCTATCATGGTTTTAACGGTCCTATTCATCCTTTCTGTAGGGTTTTCTTGTGGCGTATAGGGGGCGGTGAAACGCTGTTGCACTCCGATCTGCTGAAGGTAACCCTTGACGATTCGGCTGGTGAATTGTGTGCCATTATCCGTCACGAGAGTTTTTGGAACGCCGTACCTGGCGAGAATTCTTTCGCGGAAACCTTTTACCACACTCTCTGCGGTGGCTTTTCTTAGAGGCAACAATTCAGTCCATTTTGAAAATCGGTCGAAAAACACCAGCAGCATCGTATGTCCATGTTTGGATCGTGGGAGTGGCCCAATGAAGTCGGCGCACACTGTTGACCATGGTTCGTCTGGGATGGTTATTAACATTTCGCCTGCGGGTGCCTGCTGGCTGACTTTGTAGCATTGGCATGATTCGCAACATCTCACGTATCGACTTACGTCTCGAAACATGCCTGGCCAGTAGTAACGATTTGCTATTCGCGCTATAGTTTTACGGATGCCGAGATGACCAGCACTGGGACTATCATGGTTTTCTATCATGACTCGCTTCCGTAGTGGGGTTGCCACACATAATTTCCATTGGGCGCAGTCTTCATCTCCTGGGATGCCTGGTAAGTGACGATATAATTGACCGCCGACCTCTGCAAAGTCTGGAAACTTTTCTGGTAGGTTCCGAACCTCTGCCTTTTTCTTCTCTAACCAAGCGCACTCCGTGTTGGCGTTATTACTTATGGTTGCCATTTGGCAGATCTCTTGAGGCTGTCGTGACAATGCGTCGGCCACTACGTTACTCTTTCCCTTGCGGTATTGGATAGTGAATTGGTACTGCTGAAGCTCCAATGCCCAGCGTGCTATTCGTCCCGCGGGACTCTCTATGGAGTTCAGCCATTTTAAGGAGAGGTGATCGGTGATCACGTTAAAATGATAGCCTTCCAAATACGGTCTCATTTTGCGAATTCCCCAGACGATGGCCAGACATTCCTTTTCCGTTGGAGAATAATTTTTCTCGGCTTTATTCAGGCTGCGACTGGCATAAGCGATCACCCGTTCTCCATCGTTGGTGATTTGCGTGAGCACGGCTCCGAGGCCTGCATCACTGGCATCGGTCTGTAAAGTAAAAGTTTTATTAAAATCCGGGCACGTCAGTATTGGGGCCTTGGTTAGTTTTTCTTTTAGTATTTCGAACGCCTGCTGTTGCTCCGTTCCCCATTTCCAATGTTTACCCTTTCGTAATAGTGATGTTAATGGTTGAACTATTGCAGCGAACTCAGGCACGAAGCGACGGTACCATGATGCTATCCCCAAAAATCGCCGTACCCCTCGTATGTTCTGTGGTGGCGCTAAGTCACGGATGGCAGCAACCTTTTCTGGGTCAGTGTGGATACCTTCTCCACTGACAACGTGACCCAAATATTTGATACTGGTTTTAAAAAACTCGCATTTATCGGGGTTGATCCTGAGATTCGCTGCCCTTAATCGTCTCAATACTTCCCGCAAATTTTCCTTATGTTCTTCAAATGTTGATCCGGTAACCACAATGTCGTCAAGGTAGGCGAACGCAAATGGTTCCATTTCTGCTCCTATGACTCGGTCAAGGGCCCGTTGAAAGGTAGCGGAGCTGAGTGAAGGCCAAATGGCATGACTCGCCATTGAAAGAGGCCTCGGCCAGGTACTGTGAACGCCGTGAATTTTTTGCTGGTGGCCTCCATTGGTATTTGCTAGTAGCCATCCTTCAAATCCAGGCTACTGACGTACTTTGCATTTCTTAATCGATCTAAGATGTGTGTGATCCGGGGTAACGGATAGGCATCGGGGACGGATCGACTGTTTAATTGACGGTAGTCAATGCAAAGACGCCAGGCGCCGGTTTTCTTGCGTACCAATACGATGGGTGCACTGTATGGGCTATGTGACGGCTCGATGCATCCTTTGGATAGTAATTTATTTATTTCTTCGTCGATGAGGGCTTGCATTGCGGGATTACGCGGGATATACCTCTGTTTAACGGGGCGGTCATCCATCATGACTATTCTATGAGCGGTTATATGGGTCGTCCCTTGTAGCGCATCAAATTTCGGGATTTCTTCGGCTAAAAATTTGTTAATTACCTGCTGGATATTTTTTTCCTGCGTTCCTTCGGATTCCCCTGCGAATGACGCGCTAGACTCTGCCGTTGGTATGGGTTCAAGCTCTGTTGGGGTGGACTCGGCTGCTGCTGTGGGTTTAGGCTCTGTCGGGGTGGACTCTGCTGCTGATGTGGGTTTAGGCTCTGTCGGGGTGGACTCTGCTGCTGATGTGGGTTTAGGCTCTATTGGGGTGGATTCTGCTGTTGGTAGTGTTTTTACCCTTCTTGCTGGATTTTGTAACTCGTCTAGATTTTGTTGTTGTCTCCTCCGCTTGTGATTTTGTCGTTGCTTTGGTGGGTAGGTTGGTGGTTCTGGTGGTGAATTTTTTTGTTCATGCCGATGGTTGTCTTGTGGCTGCTGGTGTGGATTTACGTTACTGACCATACATTTCTCGGGTTGTTCTAGCGGGGCTTCACCCAAGGTGATTGAGTCTCCTCCCATTGTAATCGTGAAACCACTTTGTGTGAGAAAGTCGAGTCCCAGAACCACGTCATCCGTAGCGTCAGGCATGATAATAAATTGGAAATTTTCGTTGCGGTTACCATATTGAACTCGTGTCTGTACAGCATTGGTTAATGGCCGTGATGATCCATCTGCTAAAATCACCTCACCTTCATATGCCACTGGCGTTGCTTTTCTCCCGATTAAATTTACGAATGCTTCTCGGATGAAACTCGCCGTTGCTCCTGTGTCGATTGTGGCCGACACCTCCCTTCCGCCAACTATTATGTTAGCAAAAACTCTTTTGCAGTAAAATTTGGAGTGATCTACATTTGCTGGGGCCGATTTTCTGGAGCGCTCACCCCCCCTAGCTCTGGGTGGTCTCCTTCTGCGTTTCCCGGAGGGCGACAGCAACCTAGAGTGCGCACTCCCACTTTGCCACAAATCCAGCAGAATAATTTTTGGTGGCCTCGACAGTTTCTAGCGATATGACCATCCAGACCACAGCGCCGGCAAGCTGTTTGAACGTTGATACGCTCGACGGTGGTTGGTTCCATCATGCGGTGATGCTCAGGGTGACTTCTTGGTACTGTCGGTCGCGCAGGTTGTCTTTCTTGAATGCATTCAAGCTCTTCCGCTAACGTGATCAGCTCTGTTAGGGTAGAAAACTCTCGGCGCTTGATGTACCATTGGTACTCTGGTAAGCAATTACGGAAAATGCGCTCGAGCGGTTCTGTTTCCGTATAAAGCGCGCGACGCAT
The DNA here is from genome assembly GCA_963662105.1 of Meiosimyza platycephala. NCBI lineage: Eukaryota > Metazoa > Arthropoda > Insecta > Diptera > Lauxaniidae > Meiosimyza > Meiosimyza platycephala. Next base: position 61,541,624 of record OY759211.1, on the reverse strand, counting down.
CATTGTCTGTAGATCCAGGACGTAGTCTTTAAATTTTTCCCGTGGCTGCTGACATCTTTTCCTGATTTCATCGTCTAGTGTCTCATAGTATCGGGGAGGCAAGAAAAAATCTAAAAAACTTGACTTAAATGATGTCCATGTGGCCCATTGTTGATTATTATTGCGCAACCATGTTAGAGCTTTGTCCCGTAGTAATTCTGGCATCGTTCGCGGAAGGTGGTTTATGTCTAATCCATAGGCTTGGGTCAGTTCTTCTACTCGCTCGACAAACATAAGAGGATCTCTGCCCCCATCGTATTTTACGGCCCATTTTCGTACCTGCTCCATGATCATTGGGTTGTGGCTCAAGTGCACCTGTGACATAGTCTATGATTCTCGTTGCTGTTGTACTGTCGGCGCTGTTTTCTTTCCTCGGAAATAGATAAAATTTATTTAACTAATTTGGGTTCACGGAGTAATAAATTTTCCCGCTGTATGAAAAATATTTATACTTATTTTCAGGAAAAAAAAATAAGCTTCGCTGTCTCTCCGTCCGAGCAATAATTTTTTCTTATTTTTATTTTTTTTCGAAAAATGGTTCAGTCTATCCAAGCTAAATGTTTCTAAAAGGAACGGTTCACTGTCCGAGCACTAGTTATATTTAATATATTTTTATTGTGTTTTTTTTTTTTTTTTTTAAAAACGATTCACTGTTTGTCTGGGTAAAATTTTTCTTTTGGAGAACGATTCACTGTCTGTCCAGGCTAAATGTTTCTAAAAGGAACGGTTCACTGTTCGAGCACTAGTTTTTTTTTTAAATAATTTATTGTTTTTTCTTTTGCTATGTAATTATTTTCTAACGGCGTACTGGGCTTCGCTGCTTCCGATGTATATGTAAAATTTTAACCGTTTTTAGAAAAAATAAACCGCTCAGCCGCGTTTAATTAGTATTAGTTTTTTTATTTTTTATTTTATAGCCAGGGTCCCTGCTCGGGCGCCACTGTGACGAACCTTCCGGCCAGGGTCTTGGCTCGCCGGTGTCCAAGGTTCCGCTACAGAATATTTATATTCGCAGGTTGGCTATTTCTTTAAAATTATTAAAAACGCGGGTGGTTTAGATTCTGAATTTCATTTCTTTTTAATTCACGCAAATTTCATTAAATATTTACATATCTTTGTTTATTTAATAAAAGGATAAAATTTAGATTCTTAATTTACATACAAAATAAGTTTCTTTGATACTTATGAAAATTTACGCCCTGACGCTGGTACTGCCGGCGCTGCTTCTTATACCGCTCTCTGCCTGTTGTATGGGTTCGACCGAGGTGTCTTTTCACTCCTTTTGTAATGTTAACTCAACTTTTCCTACTGTCGCTCGTATGCCTGTTAAGTTTAACTGTACGTGCGTCGGTTTTAGAGCTGGCTGCGTTCTAGCGCATGAGTGCCTCAGTGAAAACCGAAAGCGCATTCACGCGTTTTAAATTAGCCTAAACCTCCACTTGCACCTCCTATGCTAGGAAAATAAATCTCTGCCCGTGTGACCGCTGAACTAGAATCTACGTATGTCGCTTTTGAACGGACTGCGTTCTAGCGCGTGAGTATCTCAGTGAAAACCGAAAACACACTCACGCGTTTTGAATTTAGCCGAAACCTTCCCACGCAACTCCTATGTTTGTCAAAATAAATCTCTCACCGTAGGACCGCTGCGCTACACTGTACGTATGTCGATTTTGAACTGACTGTGTTCTAGCGCATGAGTGCCTCAGTAAAAACCGAAAACACACTCACGCGTTTCGAATTTAGCCGCAACCTTCACACGCAACTCCTACGCTATGAAAGTAAACCTCGGCAGAGCGACTATACGAAATTCTTACAGCCAAGTACCTCAGTGAGAACCGAAAGCGTACTTGTATGTTCGAACGCTGTAATGGCCGCCAAACCAAAATTTAGTCCCTGCCCGTATGACCGCTGAGCTATAATGTACGTATGTCGATTTTTAACTGACTGTGTTCTAGCGCATGAGTGCCTCAGTGAAAACCGAAAGCACACTCACGCGTTTGAAGTTAGCCGAAACCTTCACACGCAACTCCTATGCTAACTTCCTAACACTCAAGCACCTCAGTGAAAACCGAAAATGTACTTGTATGTTAAGTCAAAGCTGAAAGTTAGAAAAGAATTATTGATTAGTGAATATTACCACTGGTGCTGGACTGATGACTGCTCGCTGCGGCGGACCCGGATTGAAAGTCCAAATTTTTGGTTTCCATTTAACACCCAACCTCTTGCTAGTGTCGATTGCATCAGCTGATTCTTTTTTCTGCTACGTCAGCTGTTTTAATTGGTGGTGCCAGATGACTGAATATCTTAACCTAGTGTCTTAACTACTGCTTTATGCCCTTATGTCAACTTTAATAATAAGTTGTTCACATGTGCGTCTTATTATTTTTTAAGCACTAATTTTCATTTTAAAGTTAGATAATATAAATAAAAAAATAATACATTCTGTCTAGTTGTACATCTTCAGAAGACTTAAATTATATTAAACAAGAAATAAAGTATAAGAATAAAGCGGTGACGCGGCGGTTACGTCGCTTGTTTGTATCGTTTGTACAGGTTTTTGAGGAAGGAAACGAGGCTGTCGACTTCCATCCTCACAACGGTAGACATGTTAGACTATCATCCAGAATTAACTGAAATTGATCACGAAAATGACGAATAACGAATATGTATATCAGGGGTGGCCAACCCGCGGCCCGCCTTGATAATTTTTCCGCCCCACGAGATTCATTACGCTTTTACAAAACACATTTATTTTATAATGGTCAAAGTAGAAAAACCCATGTATTAAAAAAATACATTACTCTTATACATTATATATTCAAAAATGAGCTGTAAAATATTGTTAATATTGTTAAAGGCGGTACACACTAGCGATCATGTTCGTCTGTCAAAAATTCATCAGTTTTGAATGATTGTTCTCAGCGGTCAAACTATCATTCTTCCTCGAAGCTTAAACCGTAATTCAAGTAGTGAAATTTGAGTAGCAAACATAAGGAATAAGAAAATTGGGTGCGCACATATTCTTTTTTTTTTTCAACTCCCGTCTGTAGAACAACCGAATTGTGTTGATTTTTCATGATATTTAATAATTCTTCATCTGATTTTCTTATCATATCACGTATCTGGATTAGTTATGTCCCAGAGACAACATAGCAAAATATGAAATCTTTTAAGAACCCATTCTCCGCTTGAATGACGCTTTTTGGTACACATTATCAGTCACTCAAACACAAAAATTTTTGTGGTTGACTGTTGAATGATGAAAAAGACGGTCACACACACAAACAAGAGAAATTTGAGCAAAACTGACGAACATGATCGCTAGTGTGTACCGCCTTTTAATGCAAGCGATTCTGTTACAGTTGTGATTGCAAAAAAAATTAAAACATTTTCCGATGGCGAATTTGTGAAAGAATGTTTGGAAGCTGTTGTAAAGGATATTTTGCCCGATGAAAGTAAACCTAACCCTATGTTCGAACCTAAACCTATCTCGACAAACAGTGTGTCGTCGAACTAATGACATTTCAAATTAAATGATCTTAAAATTGCGCGACAGAAGATTTCAAATATTTTTCCTTGGCATTTGACGAACGCACAGACATTTCAGACTTATCTTAGCTTGTACTGTTACTACGTGAAAAAAATGAATCATTTCAAGTAACAGGAATAAATTTTCCTTGCTGATGAAAATTCTGGAATTCTGGATTCTGGAATGTCAACTGATGGAGCACCTGCTATGATAGGTAAAGAAAAGGGAGCTATAAGATTACTAATCGATAAAATGGAATTCAAAAACAAAACTAGCAACAGTTCCAAGAAAGAGGATTTAATTCGACAATTTAAGGAGTTCCTGAAAGAATTAGATTCTGAATATGGTGACGTTGTATATTTCAGTTACGTCAGTCGTGGATAATGTTTAAAGCAGTTTTATGAATTACGAGAAGAAATTGACTTGTTTACGAAAGTATGAGTGGATATTTAGTGGGAATTGTCGAAAAACTTAATCAATTAAATATATCAGTGTAATGAAAATATAGTTTTCCAATAAAAAGAGAAATTTTCCAATTTGAGAAATCTGGCACAAAAAGTTGTTAGCGTTTTTAGTTCAACTTGCACATCCAAATCGTTTTTTTTTCGGAAATGAAATTGACCAAACACAAAACACGCTCAAATATAACGGACGCTAACCTGTAACACCAATTACGATTTTCAAATACCAAAATTGAGACAGACTTGCAAAAGCTAAGTGAAGGAGTCGAAAAAAAAATATCGCACTAGGGGCCGTTCATAAATTACGTAAGACAATTTTGGTCAACGGATTCTTACTAAATCTTACGAGAGGAAAGGGGGTGGTCAATGATCATCTTACGTAAGATTTAAAATGCGTATTCATACATAAAAGTTGTATTAAGGCATCGTCATTTGTGACAGTAATGAAATACATTTGAATTTTCGACAGTCACGAAAGATTAAGAAACATCAATAACAATCGATTTAAGTAATCGACTCTGAACGGGACAACTTCTCTTCTGTTTATGTAATGACATATGCATATATATGTTGTTGGTACGCAGGGTCGACTTGTAACACTGTTTTACAAGTTCGCTATTATTCAGCCATTTACACGCAGATACGTAAACGTTGAAATGTTGTTGTCAAAACATAAAAAAAATAGATTGCTATGACGTGGTCTAAGATTACGAAGAAAAATTAAAAATAATAGATATTTTCTCTTATTTTCCTTATATATTTTTATTTTAAAATTTATTTATTATGTTAAGTTTTAACATTAATTTTAGCTAAATGCAAATTTAAACATTTATTTTACTTAAATATAAACTTAAGTATTTTTGACATTTGAACGCCGACGCACAAATCTTACGTAAGATTTTGAGAGGGGGGGAAGGAGCTGTGAGAATCTTACGAAATTTTACTAGGGGAGAGGGGGGGTCAAAAATGTCATGAAATTGTCTTACGTAATATATGAACGACCCCCTAGCAAAATAATTATTTTTTATTAATTTTAATTAATTTTTTTTAATTCATTTATATTTATATATTTTTATATTTAATTGTTAGTGTTATATATTTCTTTACAATGAACGTTTAGTATCATTGTTATTATGGCCCGCAAGACCATTTGGGTTGGCCACTCCTGATGTTTATACTAACAAGTAAATTTAATTCTTTTTTTGATATTCTGAAACCTTAAAGTTTTATTATTTTATTTTGTGAATTAATAAACTGAAATAATGTGAATAATCGCAATAAAAAAACATCAATTTCAATTTTGGCAGAGAAGCCTAAAACTACTTACAACAGCCAACATCAAAAGTTTCATTTCAACAGAATCACTTAAATTTACTTAAGAATATATCATACTCAAAATTAATTTTTGTAGAAAAGCTTAGCTACAAAAATATAAAAATACAAGCCTTCTTATGATATATTTTTGAAATTTATCTTTCCATGCTGTAAATACTCTATTTAATAGATTACAAATAATTCATTAAAACAAAGCAGCTATAATTTTACACAAAATCGCGAATATCTCAATATATCGATTTTCGACATAATCGGTTCTGTTTTGTTTCCACAGATTTAATAAATATGTACATAGATTTATGAATATCTGTTCCCCGAGGAATGCCGCAAATGCGGCATTCATGCCTAGGCACATTTTGACAAGCTTTTGAGCTTTAATCTTTTAAGATTTGTGACTCTTAAGTTTTCCTGAGACTGAGTGACAATATTTAAAAATTTTCTTCATCATCGTCGTTGTTACTCTCGTTGCTGCCTCCTGCCTTTTCTCACTCACACGTGTCGGCAAGGCATACCTACCTAGTTTCGTTTCACTCGCGACACGAGCGGTGCGTGCGATATCTTTTTGGAAAATAGTAGGAACTGAATTAACGATTAACGGACTTGAGGAAATTTAACGAAAGTTAACTTAAAAGTCGAAATGTTTTCTTCGTTAATTAACGATTAACAGATTCACGAGTTAATGCCCAGCTATGGTTTTCAGCTTCAAATAATATAGTTGCAAATATATACAAAATGTTGTTTTATTCGAATATATTAGACGTACATAGCACCGCCCATTTCTTTCTTTGAAACTTAGTTTTGCCGATGCCTTTTATATATGCACCAAGTTCCATTCATTTGCGTCCAGTAGTTGATGAGGAATGATGAATTTGATTTTGAAGGGCGTGTCATCGCCCATTTTTAAACCAAACTTTGTAAAACCTTATATAGACTATAAGAAGCATTTAAAAAACAATTATGAAATCTTCGTGAAAATTCTATTTAAAAAATACGTTTGAGTGATTGCCACCCTAAGAATGCACCCTAAATAAAATGTTAATGACTTAAGCGGCTCCTCTTAATCTAAAAACCACGTGGTGTAAATTCCATGAGAATCGGTCGATCGAATCGAATTGTATCGATCGCCACTAGATCCTGAAAAAATCGTGAAAAAATCAAAAAGTTTTTTTTTTTTGAACCGCTCTAATGAGGGTCACTATAAATATACATTCTAAATAAAAGTTACCGAAATTACCGAAAATGTACTAAAAATGCTGTAAATGTACCGAATGTACTGAAAACTTGTCGAACAAAACTTGATGACAATTTTTCAGGAGGCAAATGTACCGAAAAAAGTACAAATTTACCGAAAATGCCAAAACTGGTGTAATTCGGTATCAATCGATTAACCGGTCTTCGTGAAAATTAAATTTTAAAAATATTTTTGTAAAAGGACCACCTTAAATAAAAATTTTATAGCCTTAGCTATGCCTCCTAATATAAAAGACCCGTGTTGTAAGTTCCATGTGAATCGATTTAGTGGCCTTCGTAAAAATGTTATTTTAAAAATATTTTTGTGCGAAGGACACCCTAAATAGCTTTATATAGCCTATGACACCAGCCTGATCGATACTATCCTACTGTAAAAATTTCATCAAAATCGGCCCGATAGTTTTCGCGTCCATAAGAGACAGACAGACAGACAAAACCTGAATTTTATATAGTAGAAGATAAATACATGGCATCCCTGCTCCTAGCACTTCTTTTGGCAGAAGCCGTTCTTAAATCTTGTCATTGTATAAGTGCATATGTGTTTGTGTTTAAAGTAACCGGTAACAACAACACGAAAGGAAGTAAAAGAACTTGTGAAGCCAAAGACCAACAGAAATTAAAGAATTAACTCGGGTAGCACTGATGAGAAGAGTTCTTTACCTTTTTGCGATCAGTCAGTGATTAGCGCCGAGTAAAGAAGCAAGTGTTGTGCTTACTTACGGACATAATATAACCGCAGTATTGTAGTTTCCTGTACTTTTTGTGCTGATATACTAAAAAAAAATTTAAATGGCAAAGAAGGTTCTATTCTGCGTAATATGTTTCTTGGTGTGTGCCGCAGGTTAGTTAGACTTATAGATATGTGAACTCAAGCCAACAACAAAAGGTTTAATACTTGCAAGGATTAACTTGTAAAAGCACTTACCTGCTGCTGTGTGGTAGTTGATGAGTCTGATAGTATAAGTCGATATAAATAACTTTTTTTTGAACTCAGACAACGGCTTCATTTTACCTGATATTAATTTATATTGCTGCAAACAAAGTACGCTGCTCTTGAACGTTTGCATAAGGATAATAAATATCTAATGTTTTTTTTTGGGTCATTTGTTCTAAAGACTAAACACACTGGTTTTCTGAAAATTTTGTGACATTTAAGCCTTTTTATGCTACTTCCGGAAAATTTAACACATAACTTGAAGTAGGATGTGCCGAACGACATAGAAAGTTTCTATGAGGCTTAAAGAGAGTTAGCTAAAATATTTTTTGAAATATTTATGTTTTGTCAAAAAGATTACTAAGTAATGCATATTTCATAAGAAGGTAAACTCATGTCACAAAGTCAAGTTCGTAAGTCACGTATGAATCGATATACATATATGTACATTAGGGTTGTTCAGAAAAATTTTTTTTTTTCGAATTTCTTGCTGATACTTTGGAATCGCGTTCTACATCGTGAATGAACATCACATGAATTTTTTCAGATTTTTAAATGAATTTTTTAAGGTGGTAGACCATGAAAAATAAAACATAATAAGTAACAATTTGGTGGCTTTGAGCCACCTTTAAAAATGCATTTAAAAATCTGAAAAAATTCAGTGATGTTCTTTCATGATGGAGAACGTGATGACAAAGTATTAGCAAGAAATTCGAAAAAAAATTTTTTTTTGAATAACCCTAGTCTAATTTTCATACTTGATATTTTTCTCAAACTTAAAACTGCTGTAAATTTGTTGCGAAATGGCGTAAAAGGTTCTACAAAATCTTAAATTGTAGATTTTAATGTCAGCTATAAGGTAAGCATTCAATAAAAGATGAATATGAAACACAACACATCAGGGGTCGATTAAATCTATAACCGATCCGCTCGATTTGAAAAAAAAAAGCTTCATCACTATGTTTCAAACGTTATATAATCGAGCCTGCTGGACCAAAAAAGTCTTACCATATCTTGTTTTAAATGTTTTTGACAGCTCTTTCGGATGAGATCTTGTATATTAAAAAAAGTTAATTTTATTCAAAGCACGAAGACGTTTTTCCTTAAAAAACCATTAAATTTCGCCTTTTTAAAGCAGTTTTTCGTTATTTAAGAGGGGTAAAATTTTTTTTGTCAATATTAAAACGCAGGTTTTAAAGTTCCTTAAAAAACAAACAAAAAATGTTTTTAAGTAACTCTAGAACAACTTTTTCAAATGGTTTGACAACATTTTAAAATTAATGCTAACAATAATAGTAATAAAAATATATTTTTGCTTTGAGCCACCTTAAAAAATGCATTTAAAAATCTGAAAAAATGCATGTGATGTTCTTTCATGATGTGGAACGTGATGCCAAAGTATCAGTAAGAAATTCGAAAAAAATTTTTTTTCTGAACAACCCTAATGTACACATGCACATACAAACATATGTGCATATATAAACATCTTTGCTTAGTTTAATGCACGCTACAAATACTCGCACGTTTAATTATTAAGTACTTCTTAGTATGTGTAAAGATTTGTACAGAATATATCTCGATTCCTACATGACTACCCATAAGAGTTTAAGCTGACTTTTAAATAAAAGTTGAAGTACCATTTAAAAATATCTTCCTTGGCTGCAATGGTATACGAGTAGTTTCTTAAATTCTGATTAGAAGTAATAACACATACTATTTTATTTCATTACATAAATTACAATTGAAAAAAAAACAATTTTCATATTTTGCTCATTCCTAAAGCGTCTTCCCAAAGGATAGAAAAATTAATATTCAAAAAGGTTACAAGCGCTTAAATTGTTCATGTGTGTTTTATTTGACGGCCAATACTACCACTAAGGTTGTAAGCCAGCAAAAACTTTTTTTTTCTGCAGTTTTAAGGATTAATTGGAAAATAGAGCCCAAGTGACGATATATTGAAAGCTCTTAAACAATATAGTTACTATGTATATTAAAAATATAAAAAATAGTGCACAAATAGTGGCACGTAATCCATTCAATATTCACTATTTTTAAATGTTATTTCTTTTTTAAAATAGCATAGGCTGTAGATTTGGCTTGTACAAAAATTTGACATTGTTCCTGCAACTATTAAACCTGTTAGTAACAAAAAAAATGCAATCACCCTAATACGTAACATATAATTGTCGATATCGAATTGCAGATATCTTGGTTGTGAAAAAATATTATGATATGCGGTTTATGGCATTCTGTTAAGCTGACAGAGATACATGAAAGCTGATGTTACATGGCTGTAGCGTCCTATAAGCAAAAATCAAAAAAAATGGTTGATAGAAAATAAGGAAATATTGGTATCGTTTTAAAGATGAAACATCCACTAAAATAGGTAAAAAAAAAAGTTTGTGACCACTAAAGGGGTAAGAGAAAAAAATGACTAAAACAACAATTTTTAAAGTGTGGCTCACAGCTTATTTCATGCAGGGCATACTTTTAATTTCAATGCTCTGTTACTTTCAAACTAATTGGAATATGAAAAAAGTTTTGATACCATTTGAAAGAACAAAAATTGTAGTTTTAAAAAAATGTTTATTAAATATAAAAAAATATTACCTGGAACTTTTATAATAAAAAATCGAAGAATACTACTGAATTTCATGTCACTGCTTATTTCATGCAGACATGTATAAATTGAAAAAACATTGTTTAAAATAATAATTTCATAATTTTAAGTATGTAGTGTGGTAGCCTCTTTTATCAACTACAGCTTAACGACGGTTTGGCATCGAAGCTGCAAATTTTTTATTGGTATCTGGCGAGTTATAACACCACTCAATTTTAAGTGCCTTTTTTAGGTCGTTTTTGCTTGAAATGTTGTGTACAGTAGGTAACGGATATAAGCACAATTCATATAAGAAAGGAACGCTTACAAGAAACATTTTCGAAAGCACCGCGTTTTTTTCCAATGTTTTGAGGTAACAAACAATCTATATAAGGTACTTCTTATAAGAAAAAAACGCATAAAAGAAAGCTTTTATCAAGCACCAATATGAAAAATCTTAAGAAAAAAATAACGCTTATAAGAGATTTTTTCAAATCGTAATTTTCGTTTTTTGGTCAAAATTGAAAATACGCGCCTACTTTATGTCATCATTCTTCGATCAATATTGAACGAACGATTGCAGTTGCTGAACGCACTTATTACTCACTGCTGAGATTTGTGCGACTCGGATATAAAAAATAAAGCTTCTTATATCAGTAGTACGTATATAGGAAATTTTTTTCTTATATACGTGGTACTTTTATAAGAAAAAACTGATATAAGAATGAAATTTCCGGGATTTTTTGACTTTCTTATATCCGTTACCTACTGTATTCGGATATTTTTTTTCAAAATCGTCCATTAATTTGCAAGCACCCTTAGGTCAGGTGACTATGCTGGCGGTGCCATCAAATAAGGGCACTTGTATATTAACCAGAATTGAACTAAGTCCGCTTTGTATTTCGGGTTTTTATCTTGGTAAAACCGTAAATTTGTCTGCATGGCAAGATTTTCGGCACTTTGCAACAAATTGACACTTATTATCTGAAGACACATATCCATAGTCATGATTTTTCCTATAAAAGCTAAATTTCCGGTACCAGCAGCTGACATGCAAACCCAAACCGAAAGTGTTTAACTGGCGAGTAGTTCGCAAAAAGCCGTTCATCAGTTAAAAATGAGATTATCCGTCTGATTTTCACCAAATAACATGTTTTGAAGAACACTGAGTACTGGAATTCACTAATATTTGTGGACGAATCGAAATTGAACTTATTTGACTTAGATAGCATGTCGCGAAAGCCAAATAGAAAAAACAAGAAGGAAAGCATACACGCGATATAAAATAGTGCCATGGTTTAGGCTTGCATGTCAGCTGCTGGTGCCATGCAGACAAATTTACGGTTTTACCAAGATAAAAACCCGAAATACAATGCGGACTTAGTTCAATTCTGGTTAATATACAAGTGCCCTTATTTGATGGCACCGCCAGCATAGTCACCTGACCTAAGGGTGCTTGTAAATTAATGGACGATTTTGAAAAAAAATATCCGAATACACAACATTTCAAGCAAAAACGACCTAAAAAAGGCACTTAAAATTGAGTGGTGCTATAACTCGCCAGATACCAATAAAAAATTTGCAGCTTCGATGCCAAACCGCCTTTAAGCTGTAGTTGACCAAAGAGGCTACCACACTACATACTTAAAATTATGAAATTATTATTTTAAACAATGTTTTTTCAATTTATACATGTCTGCATGAAATAAGCTGTGACATGAAATTCAGTAGTATTCTTCGATTTTTTATTATAAAAGTTCCAGGTAATATTTTTTTATATTTAATAAACATTTTTTTAAAACTACAATTTTTGTTCTTTCAAATGGTATCAAAACTTTTTTCATATTCTAATTAGTTTGAAAGTTACAGAGCATTGAAATTAAAAGTATGCACTGCATGAAATAAGCTGTGAGCCACTGTAGGTAAAAATAGATTTTTTTTAAAAATGACGAACGTAAACGTAAGAGACTTTATTTGCTCTTATTAGTAGAATATGACGACTTTAGATACATACATATGTATGAAAAAAAAAAAATTTTAACGTTTTTTACTACCAATTTTTTTAAATGTCTTCGCGAAACTGCAATTTTATTATTTAGTGTAGGGTTGGCCATTTACCCTCCTGCAGTCACGAGCTATGAAACGTGCCATCATTCGTCCCGCCGTGCAGTTGCTTATGTCTATGCGCTGGTTCGTTTGAAAAATGAATATGCAAGAGACCCAGTTGGAATCAAACGTGCAAAAACAAAACAAATGTGCGCAAATGAGTTGCGCAATGCCAGTTGAGAAAATTTCAGGTCAAAAACATTATTTTTGCGAAAGGCAATTTTTACGCATGTATTATGACTTGTACAAAAAATGAGAGACTAAAAAACTCCTCTTGTGTGCATCATTGTTGTAAAAAAACTCATATTCATGGAAAAATAGTTTTAATTCTCGGAAAAGTACTTTTTGTTTTTATTGATGATTTTTGAGTTTAATAATTTTTTGTGTAGACATGCGATGTTTTCGCAGTTTATTTATTTATTTACATCAGTGATGCACGAATTTCTACTAGGTAATGTTTTCTTTACGTGGAAAAGACAAAACACATTTATACTCATGTTTATTTTTCGTTGGAATTCCTACACACATTTATACACATACTAGCGCGAAATTTTTGTTGTAAACGTCAGCGCGCTGTTGACTTTTGGGCACCTCAGTTGGCCATCCCTAGTCTAGAACAGTGTCAGGAAAACTTACACAGATGCATTTTACCAATGCATGTCAATGTGTGAGTAAACTACACCAGGAGAAATTAAAAAAGAACATTAAAAGCTTAGAATGTGTAACGTGTGTAATTTTACTCGAACAGAGGCTATGTGTATGTATATTTATTGTGTACGCTGCACATTTACGCATGCAGGCTTGTCAGCAGCAAACATTTCCTTTAATATCAATAATTTTTTTTACCATGTAAACAACAAAAAGCCGTGCATAATTGAGTCGAGTCGAATCATATTTCGCAGCGTACACAGCGATTATACATACATACACGCCGCCTCTGCTCGAGTTCCGCTGCACTAGCCCGCGGACGGCATAAAAAAAAACTCTTTTTCCTTCGATTTCAGTCATTAATCATGTAATATAGGGATGGCCAACTTCTGTGCCCAAAAGTCGACAGCGCGCTGACGTTTACAACAAACATTTCGCGCTAGTATGTGTACAAATGTGTGAAAGAATTCCAACGAAAAAAAAGATGAGTATAAATGTGTTTTGTTTTTTCCAGGTAAAGAAAACATTACCCAGTAGAAATTCGTCCATTACTGATGTTAATAAATAAAGATAAATTATGGCATAAAAAATATTATGTATACATACATATGTACGTTTTACAAACATATTAACAGAGTTTACTTAAAACTAAACTATTTTTCCATCAACTAAAACGATTTTTCCATGAAAATGAATTTGTTTACATCAATTAAATAATACAAGTCAATAATACATGCTTAAAAAATTGCCTTTCGCATAAATAATGTTTTTGTTTGCATTTGTTTTGTATTTGCACGTTTGATTCCGACTGGGTTTCTTGCATATTCAATTTTCTAACGAATCAGCGCATAGAAATCAGCAACTGCACGGCGGGACGAATGATGGCACGTTTCATAGATTGTGACTGCGGGAGGGTAAATGGCCAACCCTAATGTAATGCTCGTTTTTGACAACGAGCGTTTTGGAACTTTACGCACGGAAGTCATCGGCGTTAGTTATACGTAGCAGAGCAAAAATTAACGCTGTTAAAGCAACTAAATTTTCTTACCTCGTGCTTAAATACATAAAGCAAAAACATAAAATAAGAAATGTTTAGGAAAATATGATCCTATTTTGCAAAGTCACAAGAGTGCAATGATAAGAGTAAAAAAAATCATTCTTCGAAACCTGCAGGTAAAGTAGGCAGAGGTAACTTTGTAAGTATGATGTCAAAAAAACTATTAATGACATTTTGGATATCATGGTTAATCTTGTAAAGAATACTATCGCCAAAGAAATAAACGAAACGAAGATGTTTTCTATACAAATTGATACGATACAAGATGTAACAAGTGAATATCAATTTTCTATTATTACGCGCTATGTACATATACAATGATATTGTTTATGAAAGATTATTGAGTATGGTTCAGTGTTGGGATTCTACTGGTAATGGCTTTAAAGGGTTAGTGGAAAGAACTCTCAAATTTTGTAACATTAATATTAAAAAATGTGTCGGAACTTCAACACACGGTGGAGTAAATATGCAGGGTGAATATAATGGTCATTTATTAAACTTTGTAGTGATTGATGCAACAAGTAGCACTATATCTTGCGAATCATTATTTGGATTATTCAATAAAACAGCTGCATTTATTTCAGATTCTTATAACAGAATGAACGTTTGGGTTTCATCGTTATCATCTAATGATACAGAAGATTGAACTTAATAGGACAAACAAGATGGTGGGCAAAAGATAGTGCGCTAACAAAATTATTCGGACCTACTGGAAAATTCGAGAAATCTTTATACGTTGTGCTTATTACTACACTTGAAAAAATTGAAAATGACACTCGATCAAAATCGGAAACACGTATAAAAGCTAAATCTTACAGAGAAGCATTTTTAAAATATGAAACAGTTTTAATTGTGTTCATTTTTCGTTCTATATTTGATATTACTTGATATCCGTACTTTTTTATGTGCTCTGATAATAGAGGATCAAACTCTGCTATGAGCACTAACGCCATCAAATAATTACCATTATGCGTTGAGCCGAAATTCTCATCAGACCCTCTAAAAGCCAAGCCGCGAGAAGATAAAGCTTTGATTACTGCAACAACGCGACGAAGAGCGATTGCATTCCCAAAGATCAAAAAAATGCACGAACTGGGTCGATTCGATTACTTAGGATTGCATATTCAGAAACCAAAAAATTGCACGAGCTAGGTCGTTTCGGTTAGTTTCGTTTGCAGTTTCAAAGTTCAAAAAAATAGCTTAAGGTTACTGAGGTTACTGGGGTTACTTGAGGTTACGTGGGGTTCACTTGAATGGCATATAACTAATAAATTCCTAAGGTTGCTTTTGTAGTCAGGCGTTTGTACTACTAAAAATTTACTTATAATTTTTTTTAATTTTGTAGCCTTGATTTTAGGTGTAGTTGTGCGTGGGGCTATAAGGCTTTGAACTTTAAAATTTTTTTTACATGCTTGAGGGCCGCAAGTTCCGTTATTCCCATTGCATTGTATTTCTATACAAAAATATAACGAAATAATTGAAGAAATGATTTCTTATGATCGGCTTTGTAAGTCACTGTATATGTACATTAGAGGGGTTCAAAAAAAAAACTTTTTGATGACAATAGTCCTATATGTCTAGACAAAACAACCCATAAGGATTTTCATCAATTTTGAAAACTGGATTGCCGCCGCCTGTTCTAAGTTTTCGAAAATATTGATTTAAAAAATGGTGCTAGCTAAAGAGGCTATCAAATTTTGCAACAAAGTGGGTAAGCTTTTCGAACTATTATTGATCAAAGATCTTGAATCAGTGATTAGTTTTTCTTCTTCTTCTTTTTTCGATCGGCGCATATTATTTTACCACCGATCCCGTTGTACAATATTTTTAATGTGTTTTTATTTGCTTAAGAGAATGTGGCAAACCGAATATCATTATCTTATTCAAAAACTAAGATATCTACATTTTTCCAAATTGGCAGATTTTTCTAGGATTTTAAAAAATTTCAAATCATGCTAGATATGTTAAATTGAACACACCATTGCATACTTACAGGGCTGCGTCTTTTGAATAAATATTTAGAGAAATTTCATAAAAACGAAAAAAATTTTCTACGGGCGGGTCCGGGCGGATATAAAAGCGTATATTGGGTTGAAGAGGATACTTTCACCTTTCTCTAGATGGTTATGTTTTTTTGATATCTTTTGATATTTAGAAGTTCTACTCCACTAAAGTTCAAATTGGAAAAAATAGTAATTTAGAAAATATTTCTGAACATCCAAAATATAATTGGTATGGCTGTGGCCATATACAATAATTTAAAGACAACAATCTTACCTACTCATCAAAAAAAAAATTTAATCTTTTTTCGCTTTTAGTTTGTGAGTAATGACCATTCATTTCCGATGAAAAAATTAAAATATTTATCTTTTTCTGAAATAAAAAAAAACTGGTGTGTTTAACAACATGCAACGCCCACAATTACCAATATTTTGACCTAATTTTTTGGCTACCTTACTTTTGATTTATTTACTACCAAATTGCATTGAAATGTTATAGATCGGTTACAACAAAAAATGGAGGTTATGGCCAACGAATTTAAATCTTGAGCCACTGTACGCCATTCAATACAAAGCCATCCACTGTGCGCCGTATTTCCATACATTTTTGAATATCTACTATATAAAATTCAGTTTTTGTCTGTCTGTCCGTCTGTCTGTCTTTTATGGAGACGAAAGCTATCTGGCCAATTTTGATGAAATTTTCACAGTATGTTAGTATCGATCAGGCGGGTGTCATAGGCTATAAGGCTTTTATTTAGGGTGCATATTTAGTGTGACCCTCATACAAAAATATTTTTAAAATATAATTTTCATGAAGACCGGTTAATCGATTCACACCGAAGTTATACCACGTAGGTTTTATATTAAAAGGCATTTATTAGGCTAAACTTCTGTTTAGGATGGCCCCCATACAAGAAATTTTTAAAATAGCATTTTCACAAAAATCACTTTTATATTAAAAAGCATAGGTAAGGCTATAAAAATTTTATTTAGGGTGGCCCTCATTCAAAAATATTATTAGAATGTCATTTCGACGGCTAATCGATTCACACCGAATCTACACCACGTAGCTGTTATATTATCAGTCTCAGCTTTGGTTAAAAAACTTCTATTTAGGGTATCCTCACACAAAAATATATTTAAAATAGCATTTTCACAAAGACCACTTTAAAAATTTGGAACAAATTTTCAACTTAAGGTGAAGCGCACATGGTAATGTTAGTATGCTATAGAAACAAAGTGTAATAATTTGTTAACTCATACAAGAAAATTATTATCTCTTCCCGCTTCGAGCTACTTCTAAAAATCTCTTGTTTTAATTATAATAAACAGTTATTTTCTATATATCTACGCATGTTTAAACATTATTAATTAATTTTGGATTTAATTAAAATGTGCTCGAGGCAACTCAATCAAAAGATAACTTTAAAATTACACTAGTCTACACAAAAAAAGATCTGGTTTCTCATATACTCTTTTTTTTTGTATATAAGGACTGTCCAGAAAAACCTTATGTTTTGTTTTTCAGTTATAAAAAAATACCCAATAAATTTTTTAATCTTTTTTCTTCGGTGACGTATAATATTCGTGCCCAAGTAGCTGCTTAAAATCTGCTTTAACGTAAGTTTCGTCGTCCATAACGCAGCAATCAAATTTAGTCAGGTACCTTTCATACAATTTTCGGGCTCGCATCTAATCCATCAACTGCTTTTCATCAGAAAGGTCTCGTACTTTTTCACTCTATATGTCTTCAGCTTACTTTTCTCCGTTATACTTTGTACAGTAGATTTTTATGAACTTGCTCTAGCCGCCATATCTCGTATTTGAACAAAATCAATTCGCGGACTTTATCTTACTTGCTAGACATCTTTTTCGTTAGAAGTCCTATATTCAAGTGTTATACATCATATCAAAAGTCACTTTATGTCGAACAAATATTGCGTCCTTTAAGACGTATAAGATTATCAGGTAGAATATAATCTTAAAAAACAAAAACGTAAGTTTTTTCTGGGACAGTCCATATTTTAAGCCGTAGATTTCTAAAAATGTCGACCATATATTTTCTTAAGAATCGTTTTCGAGATATACTATACTCTTTGTGCCAAATTAATTGTGCCCCATAGCATTCATAGTTTTTTTGTTCTCTTTCTTACAATATGCTATGCTATTAAAGTTTATATTTGCTCAAATAGGACAAAAAATGTAAAAGTTATTCAGAAATCAATGAAAAGAGGTAGTTTCAATATTTTCATGCATTCTCGTATATAATTCTTACAATATTACAGTATGACGTGGTTCTAGCGACTTTATCGGTAAAATGATCAAAATATATACTGAATAGAATTGAATTTTCCTAGATTGTCTACGGAGTAAATCAAAGCGGGAATATTCATGGGTTTTGGAGATATCTCGAAAAAGATTCTTAAAAAAAAAATGGGTGACATTTTTGGAATCTACACCCAAAATACATAGAAAAAAGTCTGTAAGAAACCAGATCTCGAGATCCAAATTTGTAAGCTGGTGTTATGATTTTCAAATTGCTATATCTCTTCGAAAGCAAATGAGATTTTCTTTTTTTTTTAAAGCAGTACCCTTCTAGAAGGAAAGGTAAGGGTAATCCAGTTGCAAGAGGTGCAAGAGGAGCTTTGAGTATAAAGCGTGTATTCAAGTTTATTCTTTCTGCATTTTATCCAAATTTATTAATTTGGATTATTCAAAGGAAAATTCAAAGTTTTAAATTTCAAACATTTTATGTTCGAAAATTTTTTTTTATGAAATTAATTGAAGCCTTCTTAAATTAAGTAGCCTCTTTAATGTTAAATAGAAGTACAAAATATATGTAGCTAGGGAAAATAAGGAGTAATCTAAAACTAGTTTTGGATTGCTCCATGATTACTCCACGGATCATCCAATTTTCAAACGGGGCTATTCCCTAACTCATTCGCTATGGCTAAAATTGTTTATCTACTGATTAAGAGATTGCGCTTTTATCATTTGACAATTCAGTTAAAAAATCATGAATATATTTTTGGTGTGAGCACCACAAGGCAACACATTTTGAAATTAAATTTCCATAAAATTTTTTATTTTTAAGACCAAAAAATAGTAGAGTGCAAATAAATATGGCAATGGAATAAAGCGGCAATTACCATTTTTCGACATTGTAAATTATGTTATATCGAAATTTAAGTTACATCAAATGTAAAAATATGGTTGCCAGGCTGGTTCCTTTGTTTGAATGTTGTTAAGTATCTGCGAAAGTGTTGCAGATACATAAATTGAAACAATAATAGAGTCCGATGACGTAATAAAATTTTTTTTTTTCCTTCAACAACAGTCGCTTGAAACCTTCCTTTTCATACGCGAATCGCTTTGGCGAGTTGCTAACTCCGAACAGTTTCTCCCGAGTCAACTATCACCTGGTATCAGAATAAGAGCACGCACGCGATCAAAACAATCGTCTTGTCAAGTAAAATATGACTCTCTTTGCCGATTAAAAATGTTTGTTGGGTAGGTTCAAGCTCATGTCCAAAACTTCAAGTCGCTTACAATAATGCAACTCGTTATGGTATGTACATATGTAATTAAACGGTTTGAGCACATTTCGCATTTCAGTCAAGGAATACTAAAGTGCAGTTTGTATTAAGTTTAAGTTTAAGCTACCTTTACATAAGAAATTAAATCTTTATTCACAATCTTACATAATTAAGACAAACGCAAGGTCCATATGAAAAATAACTTTCCTGCCAATGACACCGCAATATGAGCATTATTTTGTTAACATTAAGGTATATGAATGTATGTATGTATGTATGTATTTATGTATGTATGTATAAGCTCATCCAGTCTAGTTTTTGTTAACGCTATGCGTTAGTGGAATGCTCTACCAAGAACCATAAAGCGCGTGTGTAATAAGATGAACTTAAACAGTCCTGTTCATATAAATTTATACTTAATAGGCTTATGTATGCATAACATACATATATATTTATGTACATATATGAATATATATGTAGTAGGAAGATTAATAGCAATTTGTTGGAAGATTCTTACTATTTATAAACGCACAGTAAGTTAGCTATAAATATGCCTTATTCATGGCTCTAAGCATTTAATTTTTCGTTACTTTTCTTAATATCTTCACTTTACTTATCTGCTTTTCATTTGCACTCGTCTTTCGTCTTCATTTTTCCGTGACTAAATTTTTTTTGATTTATGTGTCTTTTTATATTCTTCTACTTAATTTAAGTTATTATGTTAAAATTATCTGATCGTGTACTTGATTGTTGTTCTTATAGGGTATTGACTGTGTGAAAAAAGGGGTGAAAGGAACTAATTTGTTAAAGTTATTTTATTGTTGATTATGTTCTACTGTAAACTTAAAAATGATAACTCGACAGAGTACCATTAAATTTAGGCTTGGGCTTTTGAGAACGATGCAAATTTTATTTTTTAACTATAATTCAAAAACCATACATTTTTATAATATACCAGGGGTACCCAAATTGCGGCCAGTTTTACTTTTTTGTACGGCCATTAATTGAAATAAAACCAATCAGCAGCACATGTGTTTCGTTACACTTTATTTTGAGAAAATAAAATACTTTCCCAAAAAATTTGCAATTCAACAATATGAATGTAATGTAAATAATTCCGTAAATAAAAAAAGATTCAGCAAAACCTATATGTACGTTACAATGACGAAATTGAAGGTGTAAAGTTTGGTGGTGTTTCATTAAATAGAAAAAAGGATAAAACCATATTCGCATGGTGAATTTATAAAGGAGTGCTTAGTTTTCTAGTACCTGACAAAGCCAAAATTTTAAGCAGACTAATTTCTCAAGGAACTCAATTTGGCGCAGAATTTCTGATATTAGCACAAAAATCGAACACAATTTCATAAGTAAGTTCTCACAGTTTAAGTTTTTTTCAATTTGCTTCGATGAAACTACCGATATTTCAGCAACTGTCCACTTAGCACTATTTGTCCGAGGTGTAGATAAATATTTTAACATTACTGGGGCAAATATTTCCGACCCCATTATTATTATAGTTGAATGTATTCAAAGCTGACTTCAATATATTATCGGGAATAATTGGCGGAGAGCCCACTGTAGAAAAGTCGAGTGTATAAGATTACAGGATAATATATACGGGAAACATAGTAATGCTTTTGGGTGAAATTAACTAACCAGGATTGTTTTGCCAAAGCCCGTCCCGATGCCCGAAAATGCCTGAATTTTAACCAATTTTGTTGTTTTCTCCAATGCAACCATTAAAAGCTGTAAAAACTCTGAGTTTACCAAAATATAAACAAAAAAGTAAAATGGGTTTTTCCAATTTTTCTGCCAGTTAAATTGGTAACAACAAAAAACACTTTCTTATGGTGTGGCATTTATTTATATGTAGTATGTATTACATTTTAAATTTTGTTTTAAATATAGATGTAAGAGTAAGAGTTTTAAGTTAAAATTAAATACATACCCTGCAGGAAATTGATCTCACGCTTGTCATTGAGTTTTTTATAAGCACAGCTAGTTTATTTCTAAATTATTTTGCTTTTAGTTATTTGACTATTTGAACATGGTCCTACGATGTAGTAAGTAGCCCCTATATCTGCATATGTTTTCAAATAACTACTAGTTACTCACAAGTTAGGTACATAATAGTGCGATAAAAAGTACTGACATTATCCCAACTATTTTGCAACTAACTACTTATTGTTTTTTTTTAATCACATAGTGAGGTTTATAAAAGCTGAGCAAAATCTTTTAATTTATATTATACTAGGTGTCCCGGCAGACGTTGTCATGTCCTTTCCGGTAGGTGGCGCGATGTTGTATGAACTCATGTGACTTTTTTCAGTGAAACTTACTTTTGCCCGTACTTTTTCTATCAAGTCCCATTCATCTGCGTCCAGTAGGTGATGAGATATGGTAAATTTGATATTGATGGGCGTTTCATCGCCCATTTTTCTAAACTAAACTTTGCAAAAACCTTCCATAGACCATAAGAAGCATACAAAAAACATATGTGATTCGTGAAAATACTATTTTAAATATATATTTGTATGAGGGCCACCCTAAATATGTACCATAAATAAAAGTTTTATAGCCTTAGCTATGCCTCTTAGTATAAAATACACGTGTTGTAAATTCCATGTGAATCGATTAAGTGAAAATATAAGTTTCTTTGTGAAAAGGCTATTTTAAAAATATTTTTGTGTGAGGGCCACCCTAAATATGCACTTAATCGAAATAAAAACTATCCTATCTTTTAAGTTAGACCAAATTACAGACAGTAAGCCAAGTTTCATAAAAATTGGTTGAATAGTTCCAGAGTTTATCCCGAACAAACAGCGTGACACGATATTTTTATATATACATACATACATACATATAGATCAGTGTTGGCATGTGACATGGATTTTTAGGTTTACGACAGTCACACGTCGTAAACTATCGTAAATGTCACAAATGTCGCAAACTCCAGATCAACCTCGATTTCACAACACTGAAATTGTTTGTTAAACAATTTGACCATCAAAACAATATACTATGGAACTTGAACATGTTTGACGAACAATTATATGATCTGAACCCCCCTTACAGGTAATCGTGAAATGTCATTGAAAATTCAAATGCAAGAAATTCCGTTTATTTGTCGTAAGCTCAATGTTTGTCACAAAGGCTCGAAGGTTTACGACCTACAGTCGTAATGTCGTAAATGTCGCGCGACATTTGTGACATGCCAACACTGATATAGATACGTGGTATTTCACGTAAAGCCGACAATGAAAAAAAAAATTTAATTTGAAAATTTGTTCATCTTCCGCTTAATTGTACTTCTAGAAGGTGTAAACACTTACGATTTTTTTAATATAAGGCTTACTTGTCAAGTTCCGGACATCTAAAAGTTGACGTAATATGAGAAATGCATTTTTCGGAAGCAGTTTTTCAAATTTAAAAAATATTCAATAAAATAATAAACACTGTGGTAACTATAGGAAATTTACTGCTCTTTTCAATTATGAAATCAGATTTGAAATTTTATTTATTTATTTATTTATTTGAAATTTAAATTTTTTTTTCTTGTGGAAAACCGGAAGTGAAGATTTCATCTCAGAATTTAAACAATTTGGACATATTGAAGAGCTGAGATTCAA
Source organism: Meiosimyza platycephala (assembly GCA_963662105.1). Lineage (NCBI taxonomy): Eukaryota > Metazoa > Arthropoda > Insecta > Diptera > Lauxaniidae > Meiosimyza > Meiosimyza platycephala. The sequence continues at coordinate 61,518,497 of OY759211.1, read as the reverse complement.
AACCCGAAATGTCCATATTTTGCGTTAGGAGAAAAACGCAAAAAATGTATACCACTGGATTTAACTATAGTAAAAACTGATTGATTGATCTAATGAAATAGTTGTCAAAAGCTATTAAAATCCTGATTTTTCATTACATTTTATGACCTAATTTATAAGGACTATTATAAAAAAACGTTTAGACTTGGCGAGTTTTGAAATAAAAAATGTGGACTTGGCGGATTTTGAAAAATAATAATAGTAATTTGTATTTATAAAAGCCGAATCTTTTTTAATAAAAAATTGCATTTGGCGGGTTTTTATAAAAAGAATTTATCAGAAACTTTTGCAATCAAAAAAAATTTTTTTTTTACAATTTACAGTATTTAGGCTTGTAGACAAACATTTTTTCCGTCCCCTCCTACAATATCACACATTTTCATTTTTTGGACTTGGCGGGTTTTGAATCTCAGCTCTTCATATGCATTTTATTTTTTTTTACTTTAATTTTTCAAAATTTCAAAATTTAATAACGAGTGTCAGATACTCGTTCCTCTGTTTTGATTTGTCGCATGCTGCACGCTTAAATTTCTCCTGGAATTCATAACTTGCAGTCGAAAATATTTAATAACTTCCGAACTTCCGGACATTTTTTGGAACGAAATATCTCAAAAACTATGAAGAATAGAATAAATCAACCCAGGATCTTTTTAGCTTAAAAATGGTTTAGTTTTGTGGAAAAAAAATAAGAAGACATAAATAAATTTGTTTAGGCATTAATTTTTTAATTCATAAAAATGTTTCTCAAAATATCTTCTACCAGTCCTAGGGATGTATCTGCTTTTAAACCGAATTAACATAAGTATAACAAAATTATAAAAAAAAAATGTTATTTTATTTATTTATTTGAATTTTAGTGCTATAAGATTTCTCTTATTATTTGCACTAGCATTATAATGACGTAGTATATAGATGTTAAAAGAAAATACATACATAAGGTGAACTTAAATATAATTCTAACATAAATTTAAAATTTTTAAGCATGATGACAGATATATTTACATGCGAGAATATATAAAAAAATTATACAATGTAAAAAAGATACATGAAGCTAAGAGGCAAGAATACATGAGAGACAGATGGGTTGTTATTTTGTTTTTAAATTACGTTGCGTTGCGTTGCTGATTGTTTGGATATGGTGAGGAAGTGAGTTTCAAAGATGAGTAGTAATACTACTCAGTACATAGTATATACAAAAAACTGACGTCTTGACGTAAGATACATACCTATGTTTCGGTAAAACGAGGTTCTTACCGCGGTTAGACCGTGACAATTTCAATTTTTCAAATAGATAATGAGGCTCAGAAGTGAATATTATCTTGTGTAGCATGATTAATGCTCTTAAATTAAGAAGATTGTCAAAGGACATGTGAAAAATTTTCTTAGCATGTTGTGAAATGTGGACAGACCTTTTGAGACCGAAAACATACCGAGCGATATTATTATAAACCCCATTCAATTTTTGCTAAAATTGATAAATGGATTCCCTAAGATATAATATTTTTTGAATATTTTGACATATGTATGTATGTGGCTTCTGCTAAGCAAAAACTATAATTTTTTTGGGTCACACTCCAGAATTTAAAAAAAGTGAAAGTTTTGGACCGTGCTAATGTACCGACATATCGTTTCCGTCAGAGTGTCAGTGAGGCCTGCTGATGGAATCAGAGCTCTCATCAAAAGATTTGCTGATGACTTACGGAATAGACGATTCCGATGTTGAAATTTTGTTTCTGTCCTCAAGAGAATATTTATTGCTGTGCGCTCTTTCGAAATTAATAAAGTTGAATCAAAATTACCAGAAAATATTTGCCCTATTACCCTGTACAATGGACCAAATCCATTTCAAACCATGCAGTCGAACTAACTTCAAATCTCGGAATTGGTTGCCGATTATATATTTTGTTTTTCAGAGGATATTAGAGGACACATATTCCGCCGATTTGATTAAAAAACATTTTTACGAAGTTATGTCCATTTAAAGTTTTTGTGTCAAAACTTGAAAAGCCGATAAAAATTTTATTAAAATACAGTGCAGTCGCGGTAACGTCAACTAATTAAAACCAAGGTTGTTCACGGTAGCGAAATTGTTCACGATAGTGAATATGAAAATTTAAACCAAAATTTATGCAGCGCAGTCGCTGTAACGTACTTTGCATCAAATTTTTATTCTTCAAATCATTCGTAACAACAAAAACTTTAAAAGGAAAAAAAAAACTTCTTCATAAACTAAGAAAATTGAAAATAAAAATACAGAAACAGCCTTTAGCGTATTGGTTAGTTATAACTTTCTTATAACCAATCGTTTTAAGATTTAACTTGCTTAAAATATGTGTTTCGATAGCCTCTACATTTCTCAATAGCTTTGATAAAATTCAAAAAAGTGTGCTTTTATTCGAAGTATGACCGAGTTACGTAGATTTTGGATTTATTGTAACAATGCATTTTTTTACTGATTCACTATCTGATGCTATCTATTGATTATACTGCGATAACGTGAAAAACTATTTCCATTCACATTTGCATGGCTTTTCAAAAACTTAAAAAAGCCTTCATTTACTGAGCTAAAACAAAGCATGATTACGGCACATACATAAATCAGTACGTCTATGCATGAAATATTAATTGATGAAAAATTATTAAACAAAATACACGTTTGTGTATTACCATATCCATGCTATTATCCATACAAGTATCAGTAGTATCCAACATTTATAGAGTGTGATGTGAAGTGAACGGAAGGCAACTCTATTCTTCAGCGTTTTTCCTGTTAAATTCAAACACGTTTTGTAAATACTTCTTGCATTTCAATGACCGGAAGTCATCATAAGTATATGTACATTAGGGTGATTCAAATTTTTGCTTTGTTTAAGGTGCTGTTGCAGAAAAATTAAGTTTATGATATAATGAATATTTTCATGCAAACGCTGCTCTGTTGCTCAATTTTAAAAGGTGGTGCCTAAGCCTGCTTGTTTTAGATGTAAATTGTATGGAAAAACTACATTTGAATAGCGATATTTTAATAAAAATAAGCTAAAAATATTTTTTAGAATCCTATACATGACCTCGAAAGTAAACAAAAAATTCCATTTTTTAAGAATTTAACCAGTTTCGGACTCGGTGCAAAAAATTACTTCAAAAAAACGACCCTCAGCCCAACAATGTTCACCAACTCTTCATTCACGGACCTTTTTAATAATATATAGTTTTTCCATACAATTTACATGCAAAATTAACAGGGTTCGGTACCACTTTTTAAAATTGAGCTACAGAGCTGCGTTTGCATGAAAATATTCATTATATCATAAAATTAATTTTTTGAGAAACGGCACCTTAAAAAATACAAAAAATAAAAAAATTAATTTGAATCACCCTAATGTTAATACATATAAAATTAAATCACTTTAATTGTGATTCCATTTTTAATAGATACAGGTACATGAAAGAAAAATTTTGGTGCAAGGAGGCACCACAATAATATTATTTTTTTTCGAGAAGATAACATTTCGTCAATTTATAAACTTTCAGAGCTTAGGCATTTTTGAAAGATTGCGTCAGGTAACACATTATCCTGATAAATTGTTCTATGGAACTCTACTTATGTAATTAAAAAAGTCTATATAGACTTGCACCTCTTACGAAAAAAAAACTTAAATTTTCTTTTTATGAAAAGAAAAATTGAAAACTCTATGAAAATAATAAAAACTCACATATAGAAATAGATATAAACGGTATAACAAACTTTAAAGTTTACTTATATTTAAACATTTCAAATGATACCCATTCTGTTGAGATCAGTTAAATTGATCGCAACTTATGGTAATTTTCAGTAATTTCCGCAACTTCTGATAGGCTAGAAAACGGTAAACATAAGAAAAATCGAAAAAAAAATTATAAATTATAGAAAATCTAACTCAAATTTCAAAAAATTAAAATGTTGCAGCTCTGGTAGCAACCCTACATAGAAATATTTTTTTAGGGACCAACGGGGTCATGGCCCCAGTCCTCCACAACGTTACGCTGATTAAAAAAACTATTTTAATACAATAACAATATAAAAAAACTAAAAATTCAATAAAATGACTGACGCGATTCCGTTGATTTGTTATCTGATTAGAAGGCGTTAAAAATATTTATTATCAATGATTTTTGCGAACGCAGAAATCTTATTTTAACAGTACATCCATGTCCTCTGTGTCGCAATCTTGCAAAGCTTTTCTAGCTTAGAACATGCTTACGATAGATTGTATACAGAATTGCAAATATATGTAGTTCCTATATTGATGTTTCTTAAGTTTCTTATTATATTTTGAATTTATAATATGAAATATATTTGGGGCCCCCCCTTGGCATCTGTCCCAGAGCCTCAGATTTCTAAATTCGGACCTGACGTTAACTGTTGGCCTTGCCTATGTTTATTTTTTTTTTTTTGAAATTTAAGAGCTCATACATGATATTTTAAATGTATTTTTATACTTGCAGGGCAACGCATTACAACTATACATCTTGACGGTGTCCAGTATTTTATAAGTCGCATGAATCCTTACTCTCCTGAGCTCAACTATTTCCTCGCTTATCAATATTGTCGCTCCTTGGGTCTGCAATTGGCTTCGTTTGAAACAAAAGAGAAGGCAGAATCAATGACGACGTATCTCAAAAACGCTGGCTATGGTAACTACGATTTTTGGACATCAGGAAATCGTTTAGGTACTGGGATGTTCCTTTGGATGAGTACTGGCTTGCCTTTCAATGCTACATTCGACTTCTTCGAAAACTCAGTGGATGCAATTCAAGCCGGTCTATTAGACCCTATTGATCACAACAGTAATACGTCACCGCAGCGGACAGCTCGTGACAGGTAAATAATATTATTTATTAAAAAAGCCTTACTAATAATAAATTAGGATGTGCATTAATATTTTTTTGGTAGTATAAAAGATCAATACCCTTCGCATGTCTTTCAACAATTAATAGAAGTAGGCGTGGGAGATTATTATTTCCAGCAAACTTTCGTGAGCCAAAAAAATTCTCTATTAATATATTTCTGATTTGGGCGATAGCGTAGTATGGCAGTATGCAAACATCTTAGTATTTCTGCACCATGCCTGAAATATTTAAAGATTGTGTGGGATAACATTATTATGCATGTTTATATTCCCACTCATAATAGACCCAACATTTTTTCAAATAACATGTCGTTTTCGTCAAAACTTATTAGGGGAAGGTGGGGCAAAGCGGTATGCCTAACGGGTAAACGAAGTTTTCCACTCTGCCGCCATGACCTATGTAAACATACAGACTCGCGATACAAAAATTTATCAACATAAACAAGTCGTCAATAAAAATGAATGTTATTAATATGTACTACGATATTTTTTAAATTATTCATATGAAATGAATTTACTTAAGTCGAAAATCCTCGAATCTTACAACCGCACTCATTTTGATGAACTTCGTGGATCTCGAAAACGGAAGGTTGAAATGTCGCTATAACCTGGCAGTTACAAGAGCACTACTCAAAAACAATTTCCTTATAATTACATTAGATGGCGTTATAATGCAAGGAAAAATATACCCTTTGTACCGCTTTGCCCCGTGTACCACTTTGCCCCGCCTTCCCCTATAGATAAAGGTTGTTTTGTGCTGATATTTAATATACATGAAACGTTATATTCTTTAAATTAAACTTTATCATAATTGCCCATATTTGCTTTGTATGCAACAGTTTAATTTTTCTTATTAGTACAGGTTGAACGATAATTACTTGAGATCTCATTGAAATTAGTGATATATTTTGGTGAAACTAACCAATCAGAGTTGCCTTCCCAAAGCCCGTACCGATGCCCAAAAATGCCAGAATTTCGACCAGTTTTTTAATTAAAAATGTATAAGATTACAGCTTGAAATTTATGCCAAATGATAGAACTCGAAGATCATAAATAGACAGACTTTAACAATGTAACCATACATATATGTATATGTATATATATGTATGTTTGGTTACATATATGTATATGTCAGTGATGGCATTTGGGTTTTGTGAAAATGTACTGAATCGAGACTTCAAATGTACTTTTTAGATCCCGAATGTACTTTTTTGTCTTGAACACCCAATTTTGCACGAAATTGTTCTAAAATTGACTATCAAAAAAAAAAAAAAGGTCCTCACTTTTCCCATCTCAAAAACCCTAGCAAAATTAGACATATTTCACATTAAATTAATTACAAAATCTACACTTTGCGCGATTATTTTCATTTACTAGGAAAAAAACGTAATTAATATAATAGGGTAATGATATTATATACAGGTAATTTCTATAAATCTACTCATTGCGGTTATTTTCATTTACTAAAAAAAAAAAGGTAAATATTATAAATTGTCCAAATGTACCGAAAATGTACTGAAAATGTGCTAAAAATTTGGCGAATGTACTGAAAATGCCCCAAATGTACCGAATGTACTGAAAACTTGTCGAATGTACTGACAACGATTTTTCAGGACGTAAATGTACCGAAAAAAGTACAAATGTACCGAAAATGCCATCACTGGTATATGTATGGTTACATATATTGTTGAATGTAATGTAACCATACATATATGTATATGTATGGTTACATTGTTGAATCCTGTCTATTTAGGCTCATTGAGTTCTATCATTTGGCACGCATTATGCCATGTTAGAGAGAATTGGAATCAGTCGCTAAGCGTTTTGCGTAGGTCCTACGCTCCATGAGGAGATAAAGAATATAAGAATAACAACATAGTTCGCAAGTATCGCTGCCGCTTTCCCGACCTCGTCCCAATTCTGTTCAACGCATTATGCTACAAAGTGAAATTGAGTTGGATTTGAAACGTTTTAAAGGTCGTAGTCGATTGCTGAACTTTTGTTAAACGTTTATGTTATACTAGCTGTCCCGGCCACGCGTTGCTATGGCTATTTTAACTTTTAATAACAGTTAAAACAGTTAACTTGAACTCTGCAATACAGTCAAATTAAAATTAACTAATATATAATGATAAAAAAAAAATATTAGCCGATCTGTAAACTTACGGGAATGAGAATGTTACACAAAAATTTAAAAGTGAATGGTAAAGAGTTTCGGAGAATCAATATTGAGCAGAAAAGAACATAGAATTGTAAACGTCTTCGAGAAAATGATATATAAGAAATATTTTTGTATGAGAGCCACCTTAAATATGCACCCCAAATAAAAGTTTTATAATCTAAGCTATGCCTTTTAATATAAAAACTACGTGGTGTAAATTCAATGTGAATCACACATAATATGCACCCTAAATAAAAGTTTTATAGACTTAGCCATGCCTCTTAATATAAAAGACACGTGGTGTAAATTCCATGTGAATAGGTTGAATGCTATTTACAAAATATTTTTGTATGAGGACCGCCCTAAATATTCACCCAAGACAAAAGTTGTGTAGCCTACGCTATGCCTCTGAATATAAAAGCAACGTGGTGTAAATTTGGTGTAAATCGATTAATCGGTCTTTGTGAAAAGGATATTTTAAAAATAATTTTGTGTTATAGCCACCCTAAATATGGAACCTATATAAAAATTTTATAGCCTAAGCCATGCCTCTTAATATAAAAGACACGTGTAAATTCCTAGTGAATCGATTGACCGGTCTTCGGCAAAATGATATTTTAAAAATATTTTTGTATGATGTCCATCCAAAATATGCTCCCTAGGCAAAAGTTCTGTAACCTTAGCTATGCCTCTTAATATAGAAGACACGTGGTAAAAATTCCAAATGAATCGATTGACCGGTCTTTGTGAAAATGCTTTTTTAAAAATATGTTTGTATGAGGACCACCCTAAATATGCATCCTAAGCAAAAGTTTTATAGCCTTATCTGTGATATTTTAAAAACATGTTTGTATAAGAGCCACCCTAAATAGTCACCCTAAATAAAAATTTTATACCATTAACTATTTCGCTTAATATAATAGAAACGTGGTGCAAATTCCATGTGAATCGAGTAATTGGTCTTTGTGAAGATGTTACATGTATAAAAATATGTTTATGTGAGGGCCGCCCTAAATAAAAGTTTTAAGTTTTTAGCTAGTTCCCTACACATAAAAGCCACGTGGTGTAAATTTCATGTAAATCGATTGACCGGTCTTTTTGAAAATGCCGTTTTGAAAATATGTTTGTATTAGGGTCACCCTAAAAATTCACCCTAGATAAAAGTTTTATAGCCATACCTATACCACTTAATATAAAAGACACGTGGTGTAAATTCGGTGTGAGTCGATTAATCGGTCTTAGTGAAAATTATGTTTCAAAAATATTTTTGTTTGAGGGCCACCCTAAATATGCACCCTAAATAAAAGTTTTATATTCTATGACACGCGCCTGATCGATACTAACATACTGTAAAATTTTCATCAAAATCGGCCTGATAGTTCCCGCGTCCATAAAAAATAGACCGATAGACAAAAACTAAATTTTATAAAAACAACAAACTGCAGTTTAACTGCGAAACTCTCTTATCATCGTAGTCTCTCATCAAAAATAAGAAAAAAATACCTGAAGAAGTGTTCTGTGAACTTCGAAGCCAAATACAAACGGTACAAATGAAAACAACAATAATAACACAGAATTCAAGAAGCAGCATAAGCATAAACAACGAAAAATCAGACGACAATTTTTGTGTGAGGTTTTACAAAAACTTAATCCTAAAAAAAGCATATTTAACTTTAAAAAATTTAACAAATAAGTATGCAATAATCATGTTTAGCAAAAATATGTTGTTGTAAAAAAGAAATTATTAAAATCGGTTCAGTATATTTTGCAGTTTTGCGTTACAAACCATTTCCATATAAGCAATTTTTTATAAATAGAATAGATTTAATTATTAAAGGACTTAACTCCAAATAAAATGATGAAGGAAAAAGCTTGAAAAAAGTTTAAAAATACTAATTTCCTATAAGCTTTCAATGAAAAAAAAAATAAAATATAATTAAACATTATTTAATCGAAAAATCAACTTTCTTAAAAATAAAAATAATTAAGAAATAAGTTAATGCTCTATGCTCACAATTCTGAATTTTTGACAAAGCAAAAGTCATCAATTTTACATTTTCGAAATCATCAAAACGTCAATTTTATATTCAAAAAGTCTGCAAATCTACCCATATTTGACTTCGAAGACAAATTGCTTCAAAAAGTCTTCGAAATGAAAACGTACCATTTTCGCGACAGGCCTGAAACAGGCCTTTTTTGCGTTTTAGTAAAAAAACTCGTTGCTTCCATATGAATTGTAATCAGAAACAAACCTTTTTGCGCCGTTCGCAGGTTTGATTTAGGAACTTTCTTCAAATCCGATTCTATAATATAGGCATATGGGACCCCAATTTAAAAAAAAAAAAACCACTTCAGGTGTATTTTGTCCGCATTTGCAGCAAAACGAAAAGTGTTGGAGTGGTTTGACTTCAGGGGGTGGCCTCTCCCATACACAAAAAAAATCTTTAATGCTATATCTTGGCACCTAGGGTATTATTTTTAAATCTCAAGCTAAAATATAGGCAAAAAAAAAATTAAATCCATCTATAAAATTTTGAAAAAAAACACCATACAAATTAACTAACTAGTTGCCCAATAGAATGCCACGTGATAACATTCAATGGAAGTTATTAAAAGTATTTTACGCGTTTTATGTAGAGATCACAATGGCATTCAGACATCCGACTATTTAGTAAGTTAAGTTAAATAAGAAGATTTCTCGTGAAATGTTTAAAATCCTATGAAAAAAAAAAACGGTAATGATAACATAAGTTGTTAATTAAATTGAATCATTTTTGGTGAAATGCAATGTAAATTTTATAGACATTTTTTTTTAGCTTAAAAGATAAGCCAATCACAATGATAAAAGAGCTTCTAAGAACTATTTTTGAACTCGCAGCGTTTGATGAATTTTTTATTAGTTTAAATACCCACAGATTCTGAAAAATTGCGATTTTTATCATTTGAGCACTTTTGTATTTTAGACCAGTCCAATGTATATTAAAATATACATTACATATTATTTTTATTACCTTAATTATGACTCCTTAATTTTTATTGCATTTTTTATTTCTTTTACAACGATAGCAGCAGCGGCGCAGAGAAAGGTTGCGTCATTTTAAGACAACCAACATTAAAGTGGATGCCAGAAGACTGTTCTGCTGTAAAAGACTTCATTTGCGAGCAGACTCGATGCTATTATTACAACTATGGTAGTATTCCAGTCTCATCGGCGCAGGGGTAAGGCCCGGTTATCAAAACTGCCGTTGACTCAGTTAATGAAACAAATTAAAAAAGAAACAAGCACATAATCGTCCTTTGATCCACAAAAAGAAAAACAAAACATTTTAAATTAAGTAAATTTTATCATAAATACAATGAAAATAAACAATACTTGATAAATTATTTTTAAATAAAACAAATATACGACAAAATAAAAACTAAAATTTAAGTCATAAATCAAGTTAATTCTGTACTTAAACTTCAAATTTGTGAAACGAAATATATCTAACGTTATGATTTGTATTTAAACTGTGACAACAACATTAAAAAAAGAACCATTGAGTGGGTAAAACCCGAATCAAAAGAATCAAAAGACGTCTTTAATCATCATATAGTCTATGTAAAGCTTATAACGTTTAGTCTTGTGATCACGGATCGTTTTAGATCGTCGTTATTGGGGCGGAGTGGACATTTTTGCGTTCTCGAAACTTAAAACTGGCGTATTATGAGAAGTTTGCTTGAGATTCATAATGAAACTGAGTGAAAGCTGAGCTTCTTTTTAGATTGACGATTTTAGCATTTCCACAACTATATTTTGGGCAAACAAAGCATTTTTTCTTGACTTCAGACATCTGACTTGGTGCATCCGTATTACTTTCGTGTGATGAACGAGAGTCCGTTGTGAGCTTTTTCCACACCCTTCAAGATTCTGAGCTACAAATGCTTCAAGCCAATAAATTGTTTTTATATAAATTGGAAGCTATTCCAAAAAATTATAAGTCTCTATTCTGCTTACAAGATTAGATATCAGTGATCTTTAACGTTCACTCTCCGTTTATCAGTAGACTTATTTTTTCTCAAGATACTGCTCATTTAAATTAAGTATATTGGGAGAAATCAGCATGCATAGCATTACCTTCAATATTTTTTTCTCTCGAATTTTTTTGAAACTCGCCTAAATTGCAGTAACATTTGGCCAACAAAGCTTACTGATGATACCATGTAGCAGGTGGTTGCAACTCGTATAGGCAGCTAGTTGACCTTTTTTTGTTTTTTTAATGCATTTTGCGTTTTTTTTTTTGTGTTTTTGCACTTATAGTACTGAACAGAAGGCTCAGTTAAAACTAAAAATAAAAAAAATATTTTTGTATAAAATTTAAGCACTTTTTAGTGAAAAAGATCCAAAGTTTTTTATTCTATTTTCCATAGTTTTTGAGATATTTCATTTCAAATAAGTTGAGTTAAATTTTGAAAATAAGTTTTTTTGAAATTTTACCATGTTCAAAATCCACCTTCAGATAAGCACTAAACTAAATATACATAAAAAATTAAAAATATTAGAGGAAAATGTCAAAAGGGCATGGAGTTACTTAAAGAATAACCGATATTTTTAATTTGGTTTAATTTTCTCGAATTTTGAACATCGATCTCTAAGCTATTAATTTCGAACAATTTTCACAAAAGTTATAGGCGGAGAACCCGCTGTAGAAAAGTCGAGTGTACAAGATAGCAGTATATGATGTACAGGATTGATGATAATGTATTATGGTGAAACTAACCAATCATGTTAATAAAATCCATTGCATTGTCTTCTATTTTTTTTTATAAAGTAAAATATTGTTTTTTTATTTATAAAATCATTATAACACTTGCATAATAAAGTTAAAAAATCACATTTTAGTTGCGTTTTTTAAGAGCATAAGAAAAATAATGGAAACAAAAAATTATCTCCAACTCTAGTCTCTAACTGAAACTTGGAGTATAATTGTTTTCAGAATTCTCATCTGCAGAGTTGGGTACTATCACACACGTAGTTCTCTCCAATGCTCTTCAATGCATTTGTAGTTGTGTTATTGTGTGTTTTACAAATCAAACTAAATTGATTTTCACACTCTCCGCTTTATATACGGACATATGTATATGATAAATTATTCTCAGTCGCATGAGTGCTACGTTTTCAGTAGTGGTGCCCACTACCACAAACAAACGCGCTCACGATAATCATATGTTGATGATTTGTTTATCAATTCTGTATACGTGAACGCTTTTTATGCTCTTTAACGCTATTCAAGCGCCTGATCGTTGTCATGTTTACACTCTTTGAGCGCCTGCTCGTTCACTGGGCAGCACCAGCTAAGGCAAATGAACGAATTTACAACGAAAAGGCATTATGACACATTTCAAATGACTTTTTTTTGTAAATTCGTTATTTTCATTGCGCTCTAATTTGTAGAATATAAATACCTTTTCTACTCTGTTTTTATTTCTTACTTTCTGCCGCAACATTTATATTACAAACGTTTTTTGCGAAAAATTTTTTGCGATGCAGCCTCTCTCCTCTCACCAACACACTCACACTTTTAATTTTGCCGACTCTTGTTTTACGTACACGTTCTAAAATTTGCAATTTAGGATAAAAAATTAAATCGTTACAGTTAATCGTTACTCGTATAGCAAGCTTTAAGTGCAGAATATCTGATATTGCCTCTCGTTCCTATTAAAAGTCAAATATTTGTAAAATTTAAACATAATATATTATTAAAAATATAAAATAACAAGGGACCTTTTGCCTAGAAAAAACTAATTATACTACTTACACTAACAATGGAAGTGGGCGCGTCAGTCTATATGACGCTCATTTTTAGTGGATCAAGTAGACTTGCTTCTTATTATGGCAAAAGTCTCAAGCCTTTTATCATTATTTTGGTTTTGTTTTCCGGATTTGTGGACGAGAGCGTGGCTTTCTTCAATCATTTTCGTTGGAATGGTTAGCCATATTTAGAAAATCTGTACAAATTTTAATTATGAGTTTAAGTATTATGTTGTTTCTCATTTTGATCACATTTAATTCTCTTTAAATTCATTTACAAAATTACAATATTTCAGAGAGCATGAACTTTAAAAGATATTGCATTTAACTTACCAAAGGCAAAATGAAATTTCTTAATGGAAGTAGCTATACGTCCGTTAATTCAGAAGGTATTAAAATTATGCATAACAACGTGTGAAATTACCGCGAAATGTATCAAATATATAAAATGACAAATAAAAGTTCCAACAACCGGAAAAGTTGATACCGTTACAAAGATTATTGGTATTTGTACAACCATTGTTGGTAAAATTTACCAAAAAGAATATTTTAATTTTTCTCACAAAATTAACTACGAAATTTGTAACGCAATCGCAAAAGTAATAAAAAAAGTCTTAGAATTTCTATTTTTTTCTATTGAGTCATTCTATCAGTGATTTTTTCTCTATATCTGTTTATTAATTTCGACAATTGTAAGAGCACGCAAGAAAAAATGATGCTGTTAATTGATGATGCTATACATTGACTTCTTTTTTTGTTCTGTTATTCAATACGGCGGAAACTCAATAACCTAATCCACCACATTGGGTCTTAAATTTAAAATTTCTGGCCTTGTATTCGTATTCAGCGACCCCAAAAACCCCCGTATACCAAATTTGGTGCTAATCGGTTGATTTTTAAACAATATTTCCGCCATATTGAAATTTTGGAAAAATAGCCTCAGATTTGTAATCGGGGACCCTAAAAAACTCCGTATAACAACTGATGAAATTTATGCGCCCACGACTTCACTGGTAACTTTTGCCCAAAAAGTGTAAGAAAGTTCCGAAAATTCTCTAACGTTATGTTACATGAAATTTTTAGAGCTGCGAAGGAGAACTGGCGCGAAACTCAAAATCAAACGTTTCACTTGGAATGACTCATAAACGGTTGGTACTACTGATGAGCGCATTAAAAATCTATAATATTTTTTTTTGTTACATACAAAAGTTTCATTTTACACAGTGAATGTTATTATTTTCTTTTAAAACACCTATAGTAAACATGTTATTCTTCTCTAATAATTTCATTAAAAAGCAAACATATGTATTTCAGTTTATGGATAAGTGAATATTTATAGTTTAATCTTCTCTTTATTAATGATTTTATATACATATTTTGAAAAATAATCCAAAAAAAAAACTAAAAAAATTCCAGATATTAGGTTTATAGAATATAAAAAAAATATTTCGTGTAGTAAATTTAAGTAGGATACAGTTTTTGTCAGCTACTCTTTTAAAATAATATCTAACAACAATATTTTCTAGATAATAAATATTAATCAATGGGTGTTGGAACCGAATTCACTATCCTTGGATAAAATTTATTTTGCGGCTCGAAATCACATATAACTAGTAGTTGAAACTTGATATTTTAGAGGATTTTTTAATGGCTGAACGCTCGATTCGAAATTGCTACTTTTACAGTTTTTGCCAATTAACTTGAGGTGTATGTATCTTAAATAAAAATAAATAAATTCAAAATTGTAGAGAAGAAAAAAACACATCAGGCCTTGGCTAAAAAAACTTCTTATAAAATGTTTTAAATATCAATCATATATACATATCATTTTCAGTTGCAAATTAATTTTGTCATAGGATACTCAAATCCGGTTCCACTGTGCGTCCCAGTTTCGTCAACTGAGCGGTGGACAAGCGGTATTGATCGGTAACAGATTTTCTAAATATCTACAGTGCTAATTTCCAAGTATGTGAATGTTTGCAGTTTTTTTTTTAAAGTGCATTGAAATAAAAAATCCGTATGCATACACATATAACTTATATATTTTTTATCGCTTTAGGCGTCCAATCAGTTTATCTACTTCACGTCCAACAGAATCAATGAGTACCTTACCATCTACAACTCCACATTCAATTGTCATGCCCACTTACGCATCGATCACTAAAAAAGAAGAAATTGATGTTGAGTCACAGCCGTCGTATGTTTCATTAAAGATTGATCATGAGCGCGCTCTTGTCGACGAAGATGAACACAGCGAAAGTAACACTGATGTGGACATCGTTGGGACAGATGAGGACCACATTGACAGCGAATATGATGATAAAGACGAGCAGCATGCACGTGGTCTAAACGATATTAAAGAGCATGTCTTTTCCCAGGATGAAGATGAAATTGAACATGATGTGGAGCAAGGAGTTCAAGAACTTCATCAACAGCATCATGAGCAATATAATGATTCTGCAAGTTTAGCTAATGAGGATAACGACAACAATGTCAAAGCTTTGGCTGACACATTTCCCATGGCGGACAATATTGCCACATTTGTGGAGGAAAGTCCAGTTAAGGCATTTGAACCTCATTTAATTGCAATAACTGCTCCAGTTACTGAAGCGTCATCGGTTGAAGTTCGTTTGAAACAAATTTCTCAAGAAATTGAAAAACTGTCCATAAATAAAGGCAACGGTGGCGGAATAGATTTGCTTAACCAACACATCACTGACACAGATGATATTGGTCGCCAATCTTTTCTCTCCCTTACTGATTTAATTCGAACTCTCCGTCCTACTGATAAGCAAATTATACCACAAATTGACTCAGACTACTCCAATGCCATGAGAGTGCTTGGGGAATCTTCTTCCGTTGTAAGTAATAATGACTCAAGAAAGTATAAGGATATGGACACTATAATCACAGTTTAATTTAAGAAATCTATATACAACAAAAGTAAATGATATCGGACTTATTTATTTAACTATACATAACAAAACTACTAAGGCCCAATACACAAGCGAAACAGGCTTTAGAGAATTGCTTATTTTGAGACAACGTCCCTTGACTTTATTAAAAAGTTTACTTATAGAAATTTCATAATTTCTCTCATATGTTTCATCCTAAGTATGTACGAGTATGTACAAAAATATTAGTGTTTTTGTTTGTGCTGGGTCTAAAAACGTTTTCAAAGCATAATCACTTTAGTTTTCTTGGTGCAGGCGACTCTTCTGAAACTTTGGGTCTTGAATTATCTCTGACTTAGATGCTCGATTTCCAAACATATTTTTTTTTGTTTTAATGGGCTATTTGTTAGTATTAAAATTCAAAGTTTCGCACCTTAAAATTTTATAACTTTTGGCTTTTTTTCAAATCTAATCCATCGAGTTAAGACCAATTCACTTATTTTCGATAAATTTCACCTTGAAAGTTTTAAATATTAACGAATCAAAACTGGAGGAGATGGGACTAAGTAATTATTCTGGGCAAAATATCTTATCAGATACAAAAGCGTATATCTGGTATAAAGAAATAAGTTATAGTCGTTAGTCCATGCAAAGCTATAGTACATACAATAATTAAGACCTGGCAGAAAATCACAGTAACTTTATTGAAAAACTTTTCCATCCGTTAGGAGGACTAGAATTCATATTTATCGTCTTTACTCTATAACACAGAAGAGAAATTCATAATTTTAAATTTTCCATTTCGAATGATGATTGATTTTTGTAAACATGCGCTAAAGTCACCTAATAGAGAGTGCTCATATTACAACAAGAAAGTGAATAAAGCATTGCGAATTCAATCACATGCTATTTTGAAATAAGATTTTAAATTATATATTTCATACTGAATAATGTCTTGAATAAAACTATGTTTTTTTTTGGACAGTAAAAATTATGCAGCTTCTGGAAAATTATTTAAGTAACAAAAGGGTTATAATAAGTTGTAATACTAAATTGCAAGAAACTTTCATAATAATCTATTTGAAAATAAAATATAAATATGATCATTTTCAGTCTATACGATTTTTCTTTTAAGTGAAACTTAAATGTAAACTTTTAAATAAAATAAAATCTGATTACTTAATTATGATAAAATATTTTCAGATTTGTTGATAATGATTGTGTTCCAGCCAGAAAAAGTATGCAAATATTTATAGAGTTTTACCATAAATAATATCAACAAACACATCCAGAAACATTTGCCTATTGATATACATATGCCCGACTAGAAAATATCTTTAGGCGTAAATTAGGTCCCCATTGGTTTTGCCTAACCAGAACGTTAGGGCCAAGTGTGGATTGTAACGGTGTGCCCCAAATTTTCCTAAATAGGATTGTCTAACGCCCGCCTCAGTAGGCTCTCGTTGGGTTTTTGTACAAGACCCTAACGTTCTGGTTAGGCAAAACCCAACAAAAGCATGCCTTTTACTAGCCGTAGTAAGGCCTAATCAGGCAGTCGACAGGTAAACCTAATTTAGAAATTCCTTAGGACTGCCTAATTAGGCTGCTGCTAAACATTCTTAATTTAGGCTAACCTCGTTATATCCGATATATTTAGGCATGCCTAAGAAAAATTCTAGTCGGGTGGTCATGGCTATCTTTTATCAAAATTATTTTAAATAACTTTTTTCGGATGCTTCACCCACTTGGTTACCGAACAAATATTATTTGAGCCGAGAGTTTGAAACATAAAGAATATACCTAGGTAGTATTGCCTACTCGTTTCTGGTCAAGACTACCTCGCAAGCAGGTATAAACAGGTAAGTTAATATAGGCGATTGCACTGATCTGTTTCCCAATCGAAATATACATATGTATATCAAAATAAAAATAATTTAATAAGAAACACGATGATATTGACTGCAATAAACCAGTCATGAAATAGTATTGCCAGGTTTTAAAGCTTTAATATCGTATTGAGCAAAGATGCGTGAGAAAAAAAGTTGAGCGTCCGATTTAGTGCAATAGAGTAGGACATAGCATAGTAGCTGCGCATGACGTGTCTGTTGAATATCAAAGAGAGTGCGCACAGGTTTTGAAAAATATTCATAGCCTACAAAACGTAAATTCTGCTTCCGCTCATACTGGCTCACACCATGAAGTAACCCAAATTCATAAAATGATTAAACTTGCAGCAAACCAAAATATACTCCGGATCATCCAAATACTTATGTTTACTGGTGGAATTCTCAATTAGGCAACGATCTAAAAGAAAGCAACAAAATTGGAAATTGTGTAAAAGGAACCCAACTTTAGACAACGTTTTACAATATAAACAGGCAAATGCACTTTTTAAAAGATTAGTAAAGCAAGCTAAAAGGATATTGCTTATTAACTTTACCCAAAATATAAATCCAAACACTTTTGTGGAGTAAAGTCAAAACGTTATCTACACGGTTAGAAATTTTGGATTAAATTTTAATACTTTTGGGCTTACATATATGACTACACCAGAATTGTATTAAAATTTAATACTGCCTAAATATTAAAATTCATTTTTAATACTTTTTTGTATTAAAATTTAATACTCGTTTTTATTACGATTTAAAAAAAAAAAATTTTCATTTCGAATGGGATTCGAACCGGGTTCCTTGAGAATTCAATTGACGGACGCGCAGCTTAACGACATCAGCCACCGCAGTGTTATTTCTTGGTTGGCTAAAAGTTTATTTATATTGACAACAACATAAAATGAAAGTTCACTATTGAAGTATTAAAATATAATACAGCATGGTTTAAAATTCAAATATAATACTTATACATTAAAATTTAATACAAAATTTATTACAAAATTTTGTAATCAATTGAAAAGTATTAAATTTAATCAAAATTGTATTAAAAATCCTTGTAATATTTCGCTTGTATTAAAATTTAATCCAAGATTTCTAACCGTGTAGAGTAAGCAAAAGTGTTAACGTTCACGTAATTCAGAGAAATGACGTATAGCACCGACGGACCCCAGCGAAATAGCTTATATTTTTTCAAAAAGCTGGTCAGATTATGCCAAAGACGAAAATTTTTCAGAATGCTTACGCAATTCAAAAATCAAATTTACCAAATCGTTTAAGTGATATCTACGCTGTAAACAAAAAAGCCAAGGAAATCGAAAAACCTTTTACTTTGTTTGAACAGAACTCCCTGTTTCACCTCAAATATCATATCCAATTATAAAAAATCTTACTCATATATGCAGGTAAAGAAATCCTGTGTAATATTTATAACAAGATTTTTGAATCCAGCACAATACCACAACAGTGCAAAATTGCCGCTACCACATAGTGGATGGGTTTGTATGAAACGGCGGCCATGCATACAGTGGCGAACATAACCGAGCAAAAGATTGCCTTTGCCGCTAGTCTGATTCTGTAAAAATTTTAATACTTAACCAAATCAAACGAAACTTTCAGGAATTATTTAGTATTATTTATCGAAGAAAGTGCAAAATGTAACATTTCAAAACAAAATTTGTTCTTTTAATTAAACAAGTAATTGTAAGGATATCCATATTTGCTCAGTTTTGCACGTTTCGCGAATCGCATTAAAAGCTGCAATTGTTCAGTATTTGCTCCATATTCCTATATTTTTTATGACGGTTATAATGCGATTAGGTATATTTTCTACAAGCTTTTCAATAATTTCGCTAGGTATTTTTGTTTCATTTAGCTTGGACGCGCCACCATAGCTTGTTTAGGTTTTCAGGTGCTATCTCGTATTTCCCCAATCGTCTTTTGATTATTGCACCAAATTCTTAATTGGATTGATATCAGGACTTTGCCCAGGCCAGTTTATTACCCTAAATTTTTGCAAAGATAGCCATTCCTTAACTATTTTGGTTCTGTGCATTATGTCACCATCTTGTTGAAGCACTACTTCATCTTCTTGGGAAGCACTTTTGTCAACAAAACCGGGCTTAATGATAAGGCAAAACGATAAGAAGCTACTCCAAACATGGCTGCATATTAACGGTAAAAGTATTTACCTTAAAATGGCCATAAAACAATGACCAGGTACGATTTTACGGATCATGTTTTGGAATCTCCGAACACTAAATAATAATTGTGTATTGTCAGATTTGGTTGATAGTTTTTACCGATCTTGATCTTGCTTGAAACAAACCGTGTCGGCCAAAGTGCTAACCTTAAAATGGCCATAAAACGAGTAAATGAACAGCTCCGATTATGCTGAATCTTGGAATTTGGAATCTTGGAATAATTGTGCATTGGCAGTTGACAATTTTATCGATCTTGATCTTGCTTGAAGCGAGCCGTGTTTACCTGAAATACAACTAGAGTTATCATATGATTGATCACGACATTTTATTATGTCGAGACCATTTTTCTCTAAAGAGTTTAATACAGCATTGTCAATATCTTTAGTTTTCTGACCAGTATTTGGTAAAAATTCTAAAAATCTCTCAACGATTTCATCAGTTTTACGTACATATCTAGTAGGCTGATCGACATGTGCAATATATGGCGTAGAATCTATAATGATACTAAAATACTTAGCGTATTGTAATTTAGTAGATATGTGTTGTAATACTTTATCATAGATGGTTTTTTATAGAAATGACGCACAGTGTAACATTAGCGGCCATAAGGAAACAAAACAAAATCTTCAACTGAGAGCAATCTATAAGCATTTTGGAAATATGTGGAAATTTGAATGAAGAGCATGCACGGAAACTTGAAGTTTTATTCTAAAAATTTACATTTTTAGTTTTATGCATTTCAATATCTCAAGTTTATCTGTTATTATCTCCAAAACTATTCAGTTAATTTACAAACATATACACATTTTTGAAAAATTTGGAGTTTCTGTTTTCCAAAAATAGTAATTTTGAGAATATTGAAGAGTTAGTTTGGCTTCAAGATCAGTTACAAGAAAGCTTCCTTAAGAAAAAGAAATTCGCAAAAATTGACAAAGTTTAGCAGAGGGAAGCAAAAAAACATAGTCTTCAATTTTGCTTAAACTTCTGTATAATAATAATAAATTCAATACAAATAGATGACAAAAATATAGATTTGCACTTTTGCATTATATGTATGAAATTCAATAATATCTTACATCACTATTTCGCAGAAAAATGTCTAAAACCGAAGTATGCAAATGCAGTGAATAATGCGAAAATTTAGTGAGTGTTTTCGGATATTTCTATTCACTCATGCAGATCATGTTATATATTTTTCAAAAATATGAAAAAAAAATTTTCCAAATCTGTAAAGTTTGCTTAATTCCGTTCAATAGTTTAAAAGCAGTTGTGCATTTAAAAACATGTTTCGATGTTCTTGATATATAGTAAAGTGAGTAAAACTGGAAATGTTTCCTAACTTTAAGTTTGAATAGCAAAAAAAAAAAAGTCCTCGATTTTGCTTAAACTTCCGTATAGGGATTATAGTTTCAATACAAATAGGTGACAAAAGAATAGACTTGCACTTTTGCGTTATATGTACAAACTTCAATAATTACTTATAGCACTTTTTTGAAGAAAATTGCCTTAAATGACCACATAAACACGGTTAAATTGCTTTAAATTCTACAAAAATGAATTGAATGACTTAAAATTTTTAACTTATAATTTGATTTTAGTTGTGCACTCTCACTTTTGTTGTATCAAATTCAAACGATAACCACGCTTACCACCCAAACAAAGTGACCACATAAATATGGTAAAGTCTATTTAAAATCCATACATATTATATGTAAAGTTTAAGAACTTCTAAGTTTGTACATCAGCCAGGGAAAATTCAAAATAGTGATCGTGATCGGGTAGTTTTTTGGCTCAAATTGGTTGACAGAATTCATCATGGCGGATCCAATATGGCGGTCAAAAATTCAATATGATGGCCAAATTTTTGAAAGTCAACCGATTTGCACCAAATTCGGTATACAAGGGTCTTGGGGGTCACTGATCACGAATCCGAAGTCAGAATTTACAAAATCAAAATGGCGGATTCAAGATGGCGGACGTATTTTTTAAACATCAACCGATTTGTACCAAATTTGTTATACAGGGGTTTTTAGGATCGCTGATTACGAATCTGAGGCTATATTTTAAAAATTTTCAAATTCACAATAGCGGATTCAATATGGCAGACGTATTGTTTAAAAATCAACCGATTAGAACCAAATTTAGTATACGGGTGTTTCTGGGGAA
This sequence comes from Meiosimyza platycephala, assembly GCA_963662105.1. NCBI lineage: Eukaryota > Metazoa > Arthropoda > Insecta > Diptera > Lauxaniidae > Meiosimyza > Meiosimyza platycephala. The sequence goes on along the minus strand of OY759211.1, from coordinate 61,496,470 downwards.
GCTGATTACGAATCCAAGGTCAAAAATTTTAAATTCAAGATGGCGGACCAAATATGGAGGATTAGGGTATTGAGTTTCCTCTATATTCGGTTCGTCATCTTTAATTTTAAATTTCTGACCTTGGATTCGTATTCAGCGACCCCAGAAACCCCCGTATATACAATGTATATTTTTCAAAAAAATAACAAAAATACATGAAAGCTGTTAACTGGTTTTAAATGGTTTTTTATTTCCTTTTAAAGAAGGTAAAAACTTGACCACATTTTTTTCTGCCTTATTTTTAAAGAAAATTTATATTTTTAAAGTGAAATTTTCTTGTATGGGTCCTATGCTTGATTATTAACCGATTTTATTCATTTTCACAAAATTTCTTAATCTTTTCAACACAAACACAAACACAACAAACACTCCATGTCAAATTTCATTACTCTACAACTCCTTATAGTTTTGGCCGCAGCTTATATGAAAGTGTTACACTGTGCGGCGTGCATATAAGCGGGGATTACTGTACTAGAATTAATGTATATATGTAGATCAGTATGTTATGCATATGTAATAAATTTCAGGTTACGATATTTCGGAGACAGAAAAAGTTATCGATATACTCTAAAAAGGTTTCGAAGGGTTCGAGTAATACATTCAGATGCTGCAATAAGTTTTGGAAAAACAATTTTTATTCGCGATGTAAAATAACCTCAAATATAGCCAAAAACTGTGTTTTTGCACTTTTAGGTTAGAATATCTCGAAAACCCGACGTATAGAAGAAATTCTGATTCGGATTCGGATTCAGTGCAGCAAAGTTCTTTGGATATAGGTCTGGTCTCTGGTTTTGGATTTTTTTTTATTTGTGTCGTCCTGTGTTAGTAAAATCATACAAAAGTAGGTAACTTAGCACGACTGTATTTCAGTCAATTTTTATCCAAAATACTTTTGTGGGCCTTTAATTTGACGGAAACTACGTCACCTTTCTTTTTTGTTAACATAAAAATCCCCTAAATACACTCAAAAAAAAGTTGTACTCAAAAATTTGAAAACATTTAAAAAGGTGAAATTTTCCGTTTTTTTTCAATAGTTTTATTAACTTATTTTGTTTAAAAAATAATTTTTTTTCTAATATAAAAAGTCAAGTCAGAAATTTAATTCCCTACAATAAATCTTCTCAGGTGTTTCTATCAAAAATGTATAGCTTTTGAGTTATAATTAAAAATATAAAAAATGGACAAATTCGACCAGTTCTGAAGCCAAAATTCAGTAGCACTTTTTGCTATATAATTTTTAGGGTTCAATTGAACATATAAGACAATAAAATACCTTTAACGAATTAGTTCCTTATTAACCCAATAACGCCGGCTCCCTTATTCGCTGACATGGAGGGTTGAAACTTCGTGGAGAGTACGTTCGGGATACTTGTATTCCGCGTACAAAAAATTAGCCCTCTACCCTCGCACATAACCCCTGTAGGGGGTGGTGCGTTTTCGCACCCATCGGCGTCAGTGAGTACATTTTTACTAGTGAAAAGAGTGGTTATGAAATGTGTGGGTTATAAAAGAAATGCATTGATCAAGTTAAAGTTTAGATTAAATTTATTTAAAAAATAGGTAATAAATGCATGTCGGAATATATTATTTCAGAATGATCGTACAATATGGGAAAAATTAAGTAATGAATATTCACAGGTTACACGTTATTTCTGGTTCCCGACATGGTATGCAGAGAAGCACTGCCACTTTGCCAGTATTTGAATCTGAAACGAATCGGTTTGTCACGTATAATTATTTCGCAACTACATATGTTTATCGACATAATCTTTCATCTGTTCGTCAATGCTGAGCGAACATACCGATTTGCATAAATCTTCGACTAAGGATAGCATTGAATGGCGCAACCTTAGCAAACGTGACATTGGCATCCAATTCGTTGCTGTTACAAACATGAATAAATTGTTTCAACTGTAGGAAACGATCTCGAGAGATTGCGTATTTCACAAAAGGAAGGCCGGTTACTGACTGGGCCCAATAGTTTCCACTGATGGCAATCTTATGATACCTATGAATGAAAGTACGCATTCCTGCGGCATACGTTTGGAAAGGATAATTCATTTGTCCAGCATAGGCGTTGGTGCTTTCTGCAATGTGATTGATCACTTCATAAACCACGAACATCTGCCACAATTACATAGGCGAGTACGACCCTGGAATGCAGAGTCGAACACATACAGCATAAAACAATATCGAAGGAGCTCGAACACTTACACCACACTTCTCTGTCAATTTCTTCACTCCAATTTTCGACATGTCGATGTGCCGCAGAAAACGGATGCGGGTCCGTTGCGGACCCGGAACGGACTTCATAAATGGATCCGATACGGACTCGTTTTTTAAAACTAAAACGGATCCGTTACGGACTCGTTTTTTTAAATAAAACGTATGAGAGCCGGACTCGTTTTTTTTAACTAAAACGGATTCGTTACAGATCAGGAATGGACTTCTAAAATGGATCCGTTATGGAATCGTTTTTTTAGCTAAAACGGATCCGTTACGGACTCCTTTTTTTAAATAAAACGGATGCGAGCCGGACCATTTTTTTCTTAACTAAAACGTTACAGATCAGGAATGGACTTCAAAAATGGATCCGTTATGGAATCGTTTTTTTTAGCTAAAACGGATCCGTTACGGACTCTTTTTAAGACATACTAAAATGATGTCGTTAAACTGCGCATGCAACAACTATTGTCTAATCAGGGAAGCTTCGGTTCAAATCCCGGCGACGACAAAATTTTTTTTTTATTTATTTTAATTTTTTTATTTTTTAATTTGAAAGTATTTAAAAAACAAAAAGAGAACTATATACATATATATTGAACATGTCTTGAAAACTGCCTTTTATGTCAATAATAAATAGCGAGTCCGTTATGGATCCGTTTTTTTGTTAATAAAACGGATTCGATCCGGACTCGTTTTTAATTATTAATATAAAACCAGTTTTCAAGATATTTTCAATATATATATAGTTCTTTTTTTGTTTTTTAAATACTTTCAAATTAAAAAAATTAAAAATAATAAAAAAAAGTTATGTCCTCGCCGGGGTTTGAACCGAAGCTTCCCTGATTAGACAATGGTTGTTGCATGCGCAGTTTAATGGCATCATTTTAGTAGGTCTTAAAAATGCTGTCGGTAGCTGAGTTGGGTAAGATGAGCATCTTTGAACAGTGGCATGACGCAGGACACAGGTTCAATTCTGTGATCGGGTGACAGGTAAAAAAAAATTGAGTTTCTCCTTTGAAGTTTTAAAAACGTATTAATTTCATTAATACATAAACAATAAGTAACAACAACAGCATTAGAAAAATAGATGGAAAGTAAATAATCAAAATAGAAAAATGTTTTTTTAATTGCGTTTATTTGATACAGTAAAATCCGTTTTATTTAGAAAAACAAGTCCGAAACGGATCCGTTTTATTATCAAAATCCGAAACGGATCCTTATATGAAGTCCGTTCCGAGTTCGAAACGGATCCGACAACGCGGACGATCCTTCCCGCTGTTTGGAGGCGAATCACCTACGATTTCGCATCCGAATCGTATCAGAATCGGAATCCGTTTCGGGTAAATAATGCGAAGAAGCGGATCCTAAACGAATCCGAAACGGATCCGTGTGGCACACTGGGAAGGCACGTTTGCGCCACTTCGGTGGTTCAATTTCTAGCGTCTGCGTCTACCCTTGTTCTGAGCAGGGGCGAGCACGACCACGCGTTACATCAAACGAATCGATATCGTCATGGTTGGCTTTCGGGTACTGAACATACAATTCAGTAGTACCTTAAATCTCGGGCATAAATTCCAAGGCACCATCACTTTCGGCATGTCCAGCATCATCACAGAATATGTGGTCATCTGGGGCATTTTCGGTATCCGTAACCTCGTCCACAGCATCGCCAGACAACTCATTCTTAATAATAGCTTCCAATTCACGAATTATAAAGACTTTCCTTCTCGAAATCATACGGCTTCATGCACAGTACGTTTAGCACACGCTGAAAAATTTTCCCTACTAAAAATGTACTCCCTAGCGCCGATGGGTGCTATGGAATAGTGACATATGGAGATTATTAATATTTGTATTTCAAATCGGTGGGACCATTTATTTTGTGAGGTTTGATAAAAAAATGCGTGAGCCAAAAAATTAATGGGATTGTAGAGAGCTAAATGACGTCTCATCAAGGTCCAAACATTTCTTCAGAATATACTAACCCCCTATCTCAACAAAGGAATCCGTTTAGGACACGCTGGAAGCGGCGGAAAGGTAAGAGTAGCCAGCCAAATTCCGTATGAAGTTCAATTTTGTATGGGGAACCCCTTAAGGTGTTGAGATAGGGGGTTAGTATATTCTGAAGAAATGTTGGGAAGAATAAATTAAGCGGGGTTGGGCATATACTTGAATCTTCTAGGGGCACCCTGGTAGCATTTGGAACGTTGGTAGTAAATTTCTTAAAAACATCCCTTTTGTATGGAAACCTCCCAATGGGAGGGTCGGTCATACAACCTACTGCTCTATGGGCTACTCCTTACCAGCTATGAGCTGATTTGTCTGAGAATCTCCCAAATTTTGTAACTTTGACTTGATTGACCGTTTCCAATCCACTTAATTTTTTGGCTCACGCATTTTTTTATCAAACCTCACAAAAAAAAAGTTTCCAGCGTATCGAAATCGAAAAATCCTGCACTATTCCATAGCTAATGTACCTGCGCAAAAACGATAACATGTAAAAATTTGAAATTTTTATGAGATGTTAACAGGCCCAAGGGCTACCGATCCCCACCATTATATATTTTCTAAATATTTTCCTATTGTAAGTTTTCTAAGTTAAAATGGTTATTTTTCCACATGCCAGGAAACCAGCATCTGACGATGCGGTTATCAATAAGTAGATGGCGTCGTACGACTTACCTGTCCAGGTCGTATATGTAGGCCCATCCATGTATTATCCATACCAAAAGACGGCTAAGCGATATCTACCACCTAACATTACCCATTAATTTTTAATAACACCTCCTTTTTTGGTGCGTTTTCGCACCCTTCGGCGTTAATGGGTTAAGGTACATAGTCAATAGCCTATAGTCCTGATGGATGAACTTTGAACCTGGGGTTGGAAAATCAATGGAGTTAAAAACAAAATCTACTAGAAAAGGTGTTATCTTCGGCCAGGCTGAAACTCACATACCCTACACTGCACTAAAATTACTTTCCAAATAAATGTTGAAAAGACGTTGAAGGATTCGAAAATAATGTAATAAGGTTCAAAGAGATTGAAAAAGTCGAAAAAATGTGGAAAATGTTGAAAGTGGTTAAAAAACTCAAAAATAGTTGCAAGAAGTTGAAAAATGTTGATATAATTCAAAATTCATGAAAAAGTCGAAAAAATAAAGAAAATGTCGAATCAAATTAAAAGAGGTTGAAAAAGTGGAAAATATACATATGGAATATATTGGGAAAAGTTAAAAAGTTGGAAAAGTCAAAAAAAATGTGAAAAAGGTTGGAAAAAATAGAATAGAAATGAAGAAAACCAAATATGCCACGCCCACTTCTCCAATTCCGCCTACTGTTGGTCAATAAATTATATTCGTCATTGACATCCACATACTAAATTTTAGCAAAATAGCTTGTATATTTTGCGATATATGCCATAATTAACCTGAAAATTTAGGGCGGTAACACACCCACTGATACAATCGAGACTGATTTTGATCCAGAAACAGCTTTCCATAAATAAACCTCTTTTACCAAATTTCAGTATGATTCCTCATATATTTCGATAGATATGCCACTTAAGGTATTTTACTTGTGTGGGAGGTGCCACGCCCAGTCGTGCTATTTCGTCCGCTTCAGATGCTGACATACCTTATAGTAAGTTAACCACCTACATCAAATTTCATGCCAATTGGTGCAATAGTTCTCTTAAAATATCACTTCCAACTTTATGTTAATATGGGAGGTGCCACGCCCACTGATGAAATCCCGTCAAAATTTATTTGATTTTATAGCTTATAATAATTGACATCTATGCTTATATGGGAGGTGCCACGCCCACCGGTTCTATTGTGCCAAATTTTCGTAAGAAGATACCTTTTAGCAAGTGTATCTGCCATACTAAATTTCATTACGATTACGTTGTTAGTTCTCAAATTATAAGGTTTATAAATATTGTGGGCTGTGCCACGCCCTTCATCGAGTTTTTCCAGTACACTGACGAAGCTTGTATTGATGACTGCTCTCAGTAGTATCATCCCTAAAATTTTTATGGAAATCGAATGTGCCAATTTTGAATTATACGAAATCAAAAATTTTAATTGTTAAAAAAGTGCCACGCCCACTTTTCCAATTCCCCCACTTTAAACACGATTCAAGATATATATGATCTGTATGCGTGTACCAAATTTCATTACAATATCTTGCACGGTTTACGAGTTATGGCGATATAAAAATTAAAATTTAGGGCTGTGCCACGCCCCTTTAAGAGTCTTCGCAAATTTAAAACCTAAGATTGAGCATCTTAATTTTGTTCACATGTTCACCAAATCACCAAGTTTCATCAAAATCGCAACAACTTTTTCAAAATGGGCTGAGGTATATTTACATAGAGTGTGGGCGGTAGGCGTGGTCGTGATTCGATTTCGCCCATTTTCATACGCTAGCAGCTTGCAAGAAGGTGCGACCTGTATGCCAAATTTCATTGAATTAGATTGCTTAGTTTTCCCGTAAACGCGATTTCAACAGACAGACAGACAGACGGACATAGCTATATCGACTCAGGTGGCGACGCTGATCAATAATACATATACTTTTCTATACCTACCACGACCCCTTCTATGCGTTACAAACGGAATGACAAAGTGAATATAACCTCTGTTTAGGGTATAAAAATGTGGACAGTGATTTCTTTGAAAATGGCAGAGGAGGGTTGCACTTTCACTGCGGCTCAAGTACAGTGGAAGTACAATTTCTTGAAAATACGTACATACATATTTAAAATTGCGAAACTTCACAACTCACAGACTGGCAGGTGTCGGTGGCGGTAATGACTCCTTCTGCTCCAGTAAAAAAGAAAATATTGTTTAAAAATCTTATTGTAATTTTTGTGTATTTACATGTTTCAATACACAAATGTATTATTTTTTGAATAATTGATCCAAATTGGAGCCACTGAGAATATTGTAATAAGGCTCAATGGTGTAGGTCAATGATTAAAAGTACATATAGCTCATATATCTGCCAAAAAATAAAAACACCTTAACACCAAATAGATAGTTTCTCTATGAGGAACTCATCTTCGCTTGAGAGAAAATAGCTCCAAAATTTCTCCGTCGCTCTCACTTTCTGACTCACTCGAGCATTCCGTAAGAGCTACAATTAAGAATTCTCGTGTTAAAAACAATTTAGAAGAATTTAATTTACTATGGCTGAGCTTCACTAGACGCTATTTCGCCGACATCCGTCTTAAAAAAACAAACTTGATTAACAAGTACATTTTTGTATCCAAACTTACAAACCCGGCGAACTTTGTACCGCCTAACAGTCAATGAATGTCGTGTTAAATTTTAGCTAAACTACCTTCTAAATATATCAAGTCCCATTCATCTGCGTCCAGTAGTCGATGAGACATGATGAATTTGATTTTGGATGGCGTGTCATCACCAAGTTTTCTAAACCAAACTTTCCAAAAGCCTTCGATAGATCATAAAAAGCATATAAAAACAATTATGAAATCTTCGTGAAAATTATATTTAACAAATACTTTTGTATGGGGGCCACCCTAAACAAAAGTTTTATAGCCTTAGGTATTCCTCTTAATATAAAAGCGACGTGGTGTAAATTCCATGTGAATCGATTAAGTGGTCTTCGCGAAAATGCTATTTTAAAACTATTTCTATATGAGGGTCACCCTAAATATGCACCCTAAGTAAGTTTTTTCTATCCTATATTCTATTCGGGGTAAAAAAAATCCAACAAATTAGAGTAATCAAAATTGATCCATTCGTTCTTGACTTGATCCTAAGTATTAGGATCTAGGACATCCTCAAACGTTCTCTTTTAAGCAATATATTGGAGCAATATTTGGATCAAATAAGACCTTTTAAATTATAAAAAAAAAATTAATTTTTGAGTTTAATACTTCGTCGGACAAATGAATGCTGCATATATTTATTTCTTATCGTATGAATTTATCTAGTTTTTTTTTAAATTATTGAACAAGTCACAAGTAAAGCTTCTAAGGTCAAAACAAAAGAATAGGCAATAGTTCCAGCAGAACTTTTACCATCAATTATTATTATACGCCCTTCAATTTCAGGATACACAAAATCACGAGCTGTCAAGTACTGAACAAACGCTTCCCGATGATTTTTCTGCAGACGAATAGGCTCAATAGCATTATCTGCTCTAAAATTATACCCGTCACCTCCATCCAACAGATATACGGGAACAATTACATTATACATTTTTCCGTCTTCCAGAGTTTGATAAGAGGGAATATCGCATTCAGCGCATCTGACTTCTGCTTCAGTTACCCGTTCGCCTTCCTTATTGTTGTAGTCGTAAGTAACTCGAACGCCAGCCATTTGTAAAAATCCTCCATTGGAATGTCTGTTACGTATTGCAGCTGAATGCTCAAGTGCTTTTCGCAACATTTTCCCCGAAATTTTTGTAACATATAAGTCATTGTCGTATGGTAAAACTGTCAAGACATCGTCTTGGGTAATTGATCCATCAGAACGTTTATCAATCGAACTTCGTATTCCTGAAATAAAAGATATTAAACTATATTAATTTTGCCTTATAGTATCTTATTTCATCTATGTGAACCTCCTCCCATCATAAAAGCTATTGCTGCATCGGTCCAATATGTGCCACCTTGGTTTTCCATTACTCGAGCATTTATCATTGAATCGGCAACTAAATTTCCTAAATTACATTCTTCAGTTCTGCATACTGAGCGATGTCCTTGTAGGTACACTTTAGTGTGCCCAACAATATCATTTTCAATAGCTGTGATGTTTGGGCGATACACTTCCAGCAAATCCAAAACATCACTATCACGAGGAATGGAAGCATTTAAAAGAATTGGAGAGCCATTAAAACCAAGTAATTCGCCATTTTTATCAAACTAAAACAAAATCCAAATGTTTATTATTCTTTAATAAATCAATTAAGATTACAGAATAAGATATACGGGAAAGATAGTAATTCATTTTAGTGAAACTAACCAACCAGGGTAGCCTTGCCAAGACCCGTCCCGATGTCCAAAATGGCCGAGTTTTGCCGAATTTTGTTGTTTTAATTAAAAATATTACAGCTTAAATTTATGCCAAATGATAGAACTCGATAAGGCCTTAAAATAATATATGGTATTTCATTGTCGAAACCTGTCCCAAAAATGGGTTTCCACCGGTTTTCTTGAAATTTTTTATTAATGAAGATAACAGCTTGATATGTGTGCCAAACGATAGAGCTCAAATAGCCTAAAAAGATAATATAGGGTTGCCTTGTCGAATCCTGTCTTTAACATGGGTTGCCGCGCGTTTTTAAGGCCAATTTTTCTTAAATGAGTGGCAATATAAATGGACTTGGCAGCTCTCATACACGGAAAAAACACCAACTCAAATTTTATTAAAAATTAATAGGAGATTATAAAAATTAAAATCTGAAAACAAATATTACTTTTTTATAGTAATAAATAGAAAGTCCTTATTAAAAATTCTATTCTAGTTTGTAAATATTTTCATTTTACATTTTTTAATAAGTGCATATTAAAAATTATTTTCTTCATTTTAATTATCACCTAAAAACTTTGAAATTTTACAAAGAATTTATTAAATTTTAATAAATTGCCACATTAGAATTTTTATATATTTCATATTGTAATATATGATTCCCGCTTTATAATTTTTAAAAAGTAGTTATAGAAAAATTATTTCAAGATTATTAATTTTTGTTATATTGAATTTTATTTCTCTTTTGTGTTTAATTCGTACTCTGTTTGAGTTCTCAACATGTTCATGCAAAAAAATAAATATATAAGGCTTGCCAAACTCTTACTAATTGGCTTTGAAGTAATGTGTTGAACAGAATTGGGACGGGGTCGGGAAAGCGGCAACGGAAACTCGCTGGCTGCCCTAATTTTGTTCAACACACCAAAAAATTTAAAAATAAATTTCAGTTATTATTATTTCATCATAAAAACTTTATAATGTTCTTTTTAAAAAATAGTACAGTCCTTTTAAAATATAATAAATTATTGCAGAAATTTTAAAATCTACTTTGTAAAAATTAAAAACTTGCATTCGAAAAATTAATGCCTGCTTGATGCAATTTTTATATTACGCTTAGTAATATTTAATAGACACTCGAACCGTTTCTAAATTACTAAATTACCTACTAATTTTTCTTAAATTTTCATTAATATTTACAATAATTTCGAGTTGGTGTTTTTTCCGTGTACAAAAAAAGCTTAAGACGTTGTCTTCAGGAAGCTTCTCAAGTAAACGTAAGCACACTCGGTGGGGTGGTCGATTTCACCTATTCTAACCCTCTTGCGAAATTTTGTTTTGGCAGGCCATCAACTCAAAACCAAAATAAAAAACAAAATATTCAAAATTTAATGAGAATTGAAACTTTCAGGTGCACTAGCCAAAGATACAACTGTAGGGGTTTTACTTGAGAGGTCAAATTTATTATGTCTATACATCTATTCGTTAATTTATTTACCTGCACTTGTAATTTTCCTAAATATTTAGTGTAAGCATAGGCCTGTAAGACAGGTACCATCCTGCCGCTAGCCTGCCTTACTGAGGTTGGGTAATATCCATCAATACGTTCGGCATCTGGCTGAGTGCCGTTGTACAAAAATGTATTTGTGTGACCTCCTATAACAATGTCGACATCAGGACAGCCAGCCGCAATTTCCTGATCCTTTTGGTAACCAGAATGACCAAGCGCTATGAAAATTTTTACACCGTCCGCTTTCATCTTGGCAGTTTCGATACTGAAACACATTTACTAATTTGAATACAAAAAAACCTTAAGTTTTATATTACTTGATTGACGGAATTTCTGGCAAGAATTCCACATCGTTTGGCTGTACTAGGAACTTTGTGTCAGGCGTCACATAGCCAACTACACCAATTCTCACTCCATTCGCCTCCAATACAGTTGATTTCGCAAAGTGTTTAGTTGCGGAAATTTCCGGAACTTTTGTAAGATCCAAATTGCAAGCAAGCACGGGAAATGTTACCTCGTTCAAAAGTGGTATTAATCCCTCGACTTTTTCATCAAATTCATGATTTCCAAGTGACTAAAAATGGCCAGAAACTGTTTTAACTTACACAAAATACACTTATATCAATATACTAACAATGGCATCTGGTTGCAATTTGTTGAGAAAAGCTGCTGTGATATTATCTTTGAATACAGTAAACCAAGGTGTGCCGGTATAAGTATCACCAGCATTCAAATAAAATGCTGGAATACCTCCATTTTTTGCAGCTTCACGATACTTCCGAACTCTATATCGGAAAAAAAGTAAATAAACACATTGAGTATGAGTTTGCATTGGGGGATGACACTTAAACGCATTCCTTACTCATGAGCTACTCTGGCGAAACCTCCGTAACACCGATTTGTATTGGCTAGATCGGGCAAACACTTTCCGCTATCAGCACTTCTCTGCTCAAAACGCGCATGCATATCGTTGTTGTGAAGAATTATAAATTCTGTTGCAACTGTCGACTCTCGAGCAAGCGGATGGCCAAGGCAAAAGTTCTTCACGAAAGATATAGTCAAAGTCAATAATACTGTCTTTAGCTGATACATGTTGTAAATATACTGAAATGAAATCAAATAAACATTTTAAATTCAATTTCCAGTAGCGATGTAACTCGGTAACAAGAGAGTAATTCCTATATAAAGCGGACCGATCGTGGTGAAAAAAGAACACTTGAACGACATTTTATCCTTGATAAATGGAATTTCATCAAATATCAAGTTTACAGTCCAATTAGAAGAAAATGGCACTTTACCATTTTTGTATCTTTTGTTGGAACGAAATGATAATAACGAGATTGTATTTGATATATACAGAAAGCCAACAAGCACTGAAGGTTTCATTACTGTTGAATCTAATCACCATCAAATACATAAAAATTCTGCGTTTAACTCAATGATTTTTCGTATGTGCAACATCCCATTATCCACCGAAAAATTTGAAAAAGAAAAACGTCGCATTTATGATATTGCTGAACAAAACGGATATACTAGAGAGTTAATCGACAAGTTGATAAAGTTACAGCTCAAAAAGAAAAATTTTAAACATTACGACGCTCTCTTGTATAAAATCTAAAAATCAACGTTGTTCAATGGTTTATAACGTACAGCTGTATGGGAAAATAAATCATTTCTTCAAAAACTCGAACATACTTTTGGTACCGACCAGCAAAAAATATAAAATAACGAATTTGTTAAAATCAACAAAAGATGCTGTTCCACCACTTGAAATACCTGGAATTTATTCTTTTAAATGCAGCAAAGAATGATGCAATTGCGTATACATTGGTCAAACACGGCGTGAAATTCTTTCAAGAGCTAAAGAACATATTAAATGTATATCCAAAAATAAACCACATAGAAGCGCAATTGGTGAACATTCAATAAACGAGGGTCATTCAGTTTCATTTGATGATTTTAAATTGATTGAAAACGCGCAACATTATTATAAATTAAATATATTGGAGTCAATCCATATTTTTCTCAATAAACCTCATTGCTTAAATAGACACAACGGACCACTTTTCTCTAGTTTATTTAAAGTTTTGTAAACGTTAATTGCAATAGCGTTATTATGTACATATATGCTATTGATTATTGTTATTGTTTTAATCGCCTTTCTTTTATTCAATTTTAATTTTTGTTTTATTTTATTTCACATTGTTATTGATTTTTTGTTTTCGTTTGTTTTTTTTTTTTTGAAACTGACCTTCGTACACTTCGGAAATATGATTTTTTTCTTTTCTTTAGTTGAAATTGTATCAATATATATTTTTAAAATAATAATATTTGACATTAAAGTGTATTTTCACTCGATAAATTTACTCTTTTATTTAACGAATTAACAGGTTTTTTTTTCACTCATTTGAAAAACACACAAAATTCCATCAAATAAATGAACGATAAATGTAGCCTTAGCTGCCTACTATAAGTATTTTTTTTTTTTCAAACCATAGTTCCATAGAATTTCGCTTTGCATAACGAATTATAGGAGGTTGTCAAATCCAATTACGATTCATAAGAGGTTAAGCTAACGTGACCGGATATTTTTCACCAAAGTTGGAACTTTTTTAAAGTATCGTATCGTACAAAGGTCATTACTTTCACATCCCAAAAACCGTAGCAAAATCAGATATTTACTACCTCCAATTATTTGTATATAAAAAAAGATCCTCACTTTTTTCACCGAAAACCCCAGCAAAATGACAGTTCTTATTTCCAGTGAAAACACGGATCACGCGGAGCAGAAAATCAAAAACGCGGATCATACTACCCCGTTAGGTTAAACAGACCTTACATTAAAAAAAAATACGAATTAGCGAGGGCACCAAAATGTTTGGAATTTTTACGAACTCAAGCTATTTTTTCAAGAGACCAACAGTTCAACAGTTTGTTACGAATTATTGCGATTTTCGAATTAACAGGGTACAAATTATCGGGATTTCACTGTATGTAAAAGTCAATTGCTGCATGTATGACGGAGCATCACTTGAGAATGGCTCGACCGATTTGGCTGATTTCTTTTTCGTTATACTTGTAATTGTTTGGTATAAATGAAAATTTTATTAACCCCTAAGATGGCGTTATAATGCAAGGATAAATATACCCTTTGTACCGCTTGCCCCGTGTACCACTTTGCCTCGCCTTCCCCTATAGATAAAGGTTGTTTTGTGCTGATATTTAATATACATGAAACGTTATATTCATAAAATTAAACTTTATCATAATTGCCCATATTTGCTTTGTATGCAACAGTTTAATTTTTGCTTATTAGTACAGGTTGAACGATAATTACTTGAGATCTCATTGAAATTAGTGATATATTTTGGTGAAACTAACCAACCAGAGTTGCCTTCCCAAAGCCCGTACCGATGCCCAAAAATGCCAGAATTTCGACCAGTTTTTTAATTAAAAATGTATAAGATTACAGCTTGAAATTTATGCCAAATGATAGAACTCGAAGATCATAAATAGACAGACTTCAACAATGTAACCATACATATATGTATATGTATATATATGTATGTATGGTTACATATATGTATATGTATGGTTACATAAATGTATATGTATGGTTACATATAATGTAATGTAACCATACATAACCATACATATATTTATATGTATGGTTACATTGTTGAATCCTGTCTATTTAGGCTCATTGAGTTCTATCATTTGGCACGCATTATGCCATGTTAGAGAGAATTGGAATCAGTCGCTAAGCGTTTTGCGTAGGTCCTACGCTCCATGAGGAGATAAAGAATATAAGAATAACAACATAGTTCGCAAGTATCGCTGCCGTTTTCCCGACCTCGTCCCAATTCTGTTCAACGCATTATACTACAAAGGGAAATTGAGTTGGATTTGAAACGTTTTAAAGGTCATAGTCGATTGCTGAACTTTTGTTAAACGTTTATGTTATACTAGCTATCCCGGCCATGCGTTGCTATGGCTATTTTAACTTTTAATAACAGTTAAAACAGTTAACTTGAACTCTGCAATACAGTCAAATTAAAATTAACCGATGTGAAAAAGCCGATGTGTAAACTTACGGGAATGAGAATGTTACACAAAAATTTAAAAGTGAATGGTAAAGAGTTTCGGAGAATCAATATTGAGCAGAAAAGAACATAGAATTGTAAACGTCTTCGAGAAAATGATATATAAGAAATATTTTTGTATGAGAGCCACCTTAAATATGCACCCCAAATAAAAGTTTTATAATATAAGCTATGCCTTTTAATATAAAATCTACGTGGTGTAAATTCAATGTAAATCATTCAAATGCTATTTTAAAAATATTTTGCAGGAATGTCACCAATAATATGCACCCTAAATAAAAGTTTTATAGACTTAGCCATGCCTCTTAATATAAAAGACACGTGGTGTAAATTCCATGTGAATAGGTTGAATGCTATTTTCAAAATATTTTTGTATGAGGACCGCCCTAAATATTCACCCAAGACAAAAGTTGTGTAGCCTACGCTATGCCTCTGAATATAAAAGCAACGTGGTGTAAATTTGGTGTAAATCGATTAATCGGTCTTTGTGAAAAGGGTATTTTAAAAATAATTTTGTGTTATAGCCACCCTAAATATGGAACCTATATAAAAATTTTATAGCCTAAGCCATGCCTCTTAATATAAAAGACACGTGTAAATTCCTAGTGAATCGATTGACCGGTCTTCGGCAAAATGATATTTTAAAAATATTTTTGTATGATGTCCATCCAAAATATGCTCCCTAGGCAAAAGTTCTGTAACCTTAGCTATGCCTCTTAATATAGAAGACACGTGGTAAAAATTCCAAATGAATCGATTGACCGGTCTTTGTGAAAATGCTTTTTTAAAAATATGTTTGTATGAGGACCACCCTAAATATGCATCCTAAGAAAAAGTTTTATAGCCTTATCTGTGATATTTTAAAAACATGTTTGTATAAGGGCCACCCTAAATAGTCACCCTAAATAAAAATTTTATACCATTAACTATTTCGCTTAATATAATAGAAACGTGGTGCAAATTCCATGTGAATCGAGTAAATGGTCTTTGTGAAGATGTTACATGTATAAAAATATGTTTATGTGAGGGCCGCCCTATATAAAAGTTTTAAGTTTTTAGCTAGTTCCCTACACATAAAAGCCACGTGGTGTAAATTTCATGTAAATCGATTGACCGGTCTTTGTGAAAATGTCGTTTTTAAAATATGTTTGTATGAGGGTCACCCTAAAAATTCACCCTAGATAAAAGTTTTATAGCCATACCTATACCACTTAATATAAAAGACACGTGGTGTAAATTCGGTGTGAGTCGATTTATCGGTCTTTTTGTGAAAATTATGTTTCAAAAATATTTTTGTTTGAGGGCCACCCTAAATATGCACCCTAAATAAAAGTTTTATATTCTATGACACGCGCCTGATCGATACTAACATACTGTAAAATTTTCATCAAAATCGGCCTGATAGTTTCCGCGTCCATAAAAAATAGACCGATAGACAAAAACTAAATTTTATAAAAACAACAAACTGCAGTTTAACTGCGAAACTCTCTTATCAACCTAGTCTCTCATCAAAAATAAAAAAAAATACCTGAAGAAGTGTTCTTCTGTGAACTTCGAAGCCAAATACAAATGGTGCAAATGAAAACAACAATAATAACACAGAATTCAAGAAGCAGCATAAGCATAAACAACGAAAAATCAGACGACAATTTTTGTGTGAGGTTTTACAAAAACTTAATCCTAAAAAAAGCATATTTAACTTTAAAAAATTTAACAAATAAGTATGCAATAATCATGTTTAGCAAAAATATGTTGTTGTAAAAAAGAAATTATTAAAATCGGTTCAGTATATTTTGCAGTTTGGCGTTACAAACCATTTCCATATAAGCAATTTTATATAAATAGTATAGATTTAATTATTAAAGGACTTAACTCCAAATAAAATGATGAAGGAAAAAGCTTGAAAAAAATTTAAAAATACTAAATTCCTATAGGCTTTCAATGAAAAAAAAAAATAAAAACATAATTAAACATTATTCTTAAAAATAAAAATAATTAAGAAATAAGTTAATGCTCTATGCTCACAATTCTGAATTTTTGACAAAGCAAAAGTCATCAATTTTACATTTTCGAAATCATCAAAACGTCAATTTTATATTCAAAAAGTCTGCAAATCTACCCATATTTGACTTCGAAGACAAATTGCTTCAAAAAGTCTTCGAAATGAAAACGTACCATTTTTCGCGACAGGCCTGAAATAGGCCTTTTTTGCGTTTTAGTAAAAAAACTCGTTGCTTCCATATGAATTTTAATCAGAAACAAACTTTTTTGCGCCGTTCGCAGGTTTGATTTAGGAACTTTCTTCAAATCCGATTCTATAATATAGGCATATGGGACCCCAATTTAAAAAAAAAAAACCACTTCGAGTGTATTTTGTCCGCATTTGCAGCAAAACGAAAAGTGTTGGAGTGGTTTAACTTCAGGGGGTAGCCTCTTCCATACACAAAAAAATTCTTTAATGCTATATCTTGGCACCTAGGGTATTATTTTTAAATCTCAAGCTAAAATATAGGCAAAAAAAAAATTAAATCCATCTACAAAATTTTGAAAAAAAACACCATACAAATTAACTAACTAGTTGCCCAATAGAATGCCACCTGATAACATTCAATGGAAGTTATTAAAAGTATTTTACGCGTTTTATGTAGAGATCACAATGGCATTCAGACCAGTGATGGCATTTGGGTTTTGTGAAAATGTACTGAATCGAGACTTCAAATGTACTTTTTAGATCCCGAATGTACTTTTTTGTCTTGAACACCCAATTTTGCACGAAATTGTTCTAAAATTGAATTGCAAAATTAGACATATTTCACATTACATAAATTAATTACAAAATCTACACATTGCGCGATTATTTTCATTTACTAAGAAAAAAACGTAATTAATATAATAGGGTAATGATATTATATACAGGTAATTTCTATAAATCTACTCATTGCGGTTATTTTCATTTACTAAAAAAAAAAAGGTAAATATTATAAATTGTCCAAATGTACCGAAAATGTACTGAAAATGTGCTAAAAATTTGGCGAATGTACTGAAAATGCCCCAAATGTACCGAATGTACTGAAAACTTGTCGAATGTACTGACAACGATTTTTCAGGACGTAAATGTACCGAAAAAAGTACAAATGTACCAAAAATGCCATCACTGATTCAGACATCCGACTATTTAGTAAGTTAAGTTAAATAAGAAGATTTCTCGTGAAATGTTTAAAATGCTATGAAAAAAAAAACGGTAATGATAACATAAGTTGTTAATTAAATAAGCTCAACGTGAATTGAATCATTTTTGGTGAAATGCAATGTAAATTTCATAGACATTTTTTTTTAGCTTAAAAGATAAGCCAATCACAATGATAAAAGAGCTTCTAAGAACTATTTTTGAGCTCGCAGCGTTTGATGAATTTTTTATTAGTTTAAAGACCCACAGATTCTGAAAAATTGCGATTTTTATCATTTGAGCACTTTTGTATTTTAGACCAGTCCAATGTATATTAAAATGTATAATAACTATTAAAGTTTTCTATCACATATTATTTTTATTACCTTAATTATGACTCCTTAATTTTTATTGCATTTTTTATTTCTTTTACAACGATAGCAGCAGCGGCGCAGAGAAAGGTTGCGTCATTTTAAGACAACCAACATTAAAGTGGATGTCAGAAGACTGTTCTGCTGTAAAAGACTTCATTTGCGAGCAGACTCGATGCTATTATTACAACTATGGTAGTATTCCAGTCTCATCGGCGCAGGGGTAAGGCCCGGTTATCAAAACTGCCGTTGACTCAGTTAATGAAACAAATTAAAAAAGAAACAAGCACATAATCGTCCTTTGATCCACAAAAAGAAAAACAAAACATTTTAAATTAAGTAAATTTTATCATAAATACAATGAAAATAAACAATACTTATTTTTAAATAAAACAAATATACGACAAAATAAAAACTAATAGGCCAGTAGAATTAGTAGTAAAAATGAGAAAAAAAAAATAATTCGTTACAGCACTCTGACAGCGGAATATTGTCGAACCAGCTCTTGTAAAAGAGTACAAAAAAATCGAACCGACAGCAGCTATCCGGGGTGGAATGGGGTGCAATTTTAGAGGTCGAACGCAGTTTTTCACGATTTCTGGCTAAACTGTGCATCCTATCGAAAAAAGTTTAATGTGAAAGTTGTAGGAAATAAAAAGATCTACATTTTTTGTTTTACCATTTTAGCCGTATCCTCAAACCTTTTCGAATAAATTACGGAAAACCGGTTTTTTCGATTTTTAATTTTTTTCTTCGACAGAAAAGCTTCTATGAAGCAAAAAAGCAGTAATTTTTTTAGACGGAAATATTTAGAGGTTGTTGTTAAATTTAATTTTTTTCAAAAAAAACCGAAATTTTTAACTGCGATTCCTCTTAAAACTACACCTCCTACGTATTTCTGTTTTGGCTCACTTACTTGTTGTTATGTCTACTTTCGATAAATGGGAAAAATAAAGTATACTGCAATGGAAAAAATGACCGAAAAATTGAAAAAATCGTAAAAACCTAATTATTCGTCGAAATTTGCATATTTATCGTTGAATTATTGTTATTAAATAACAAAACCGTTAAAATTTTGTCATATTCGCATTAAGGACGATTATTCAGAAACAAATCAGTAAATGATTATTATATGCCATTGTTATGTTGCAAGTAATACAGATTTTTTGGGAACTAAGTATGAATTTATTCTTTAGTTTAGTAGAAACAAAATAAGTATTTCAAGTTAACTAAAAATTATTCAAGTAGTGTTTTTCTTTCAAATTTATAAATCGTTATAAGGCGCCAAATCTCCCGATACTGAGGGTGATATGGCACCATGACTTGGGTGATGTGGCACCTTAAGTGCTTTTTATGTACATGTATCATGTGACCATATACGGCACATAACACATCGGATCCAATCATCTGCAAAAATTGACCTCTTTTTAATTACCATTTTTGTACTCCTAATGTCTTATCACATACTTAGGGGAGAAATGGCACCCAAACCATAACACTCCCAGTGAATTTTTCTTCCTCAGATGCAATAAAACTGAACGATTTTTCAGTGTACTCGAAATTGCTTCCGAGTCACTTTCGTCTATAGAAACTTGTGGAAGTTCAGCATTTGAACAATTTTTTAAATTAAAACAATTTAAACACAAATTGGTACTGGGAGTGTTATGGTTCGGGTGCCATTTCTCCCCTAAGTATGTGATAAGACATTAGGAGTACAAAAATGTTAATTAAAAAGAGGTAAATTTTTGCAGATGATTGGATCCAATGTGTTATGTGCCGTATATGGTCACATGATACATGTACATAAAAAGCACTTAAGGTGCCACATCACCCAAGTCATGGTGCCATATCACCCTCAGTATCGGGAGATTTGGCGCCTTATAACGATTTATAAATTTGAAAGAAAAACACTACTTGAATAATTTTTAGTTAACTTGAAATACTTATTTTGTTTCTACTAAACTAAAGAATAAATTCATACTTAGTTCCCAAAAAATCTGTAATGCTTGCAACATAACAATGGCATATAATAATTATTTACTGATTTGTTTCTGAATAATCGTCCTTATTTAATAACAATAATTCAACGATAAATATGCAAATTTCGACGAATAATTAGGTTTTTACGATTTTTTAAATTTTTCGGTCATTTTTTCCATTGCAGTATACTTTATTTTTCCCATTTATCGAAAGTAGACATAACAACAAGTAAGTGAGCCAAAACAGAAATACGTAGGAGGTGTAGTTTTAAGAGGAATCGCAGTTAAAAATTTCGGTTTTTTTTGAAAAAAAATTAAATTTAACAACAACCTCTAAATATTTCCGTCTAAAAAAATTACTGCTTTTTTGCAACACTAGGAAGTATCTTTCGTCCAAGTTTCAGCTTCATAGAAGCTTTTCTGTCAAAGAAAAAAATTAAAAATCGAAAAAACCGGTTTTCCGTAATTTATTCGAAAAGGTTTGAGGATACGGCTAAAATGGTAAAACAAAAAATGTAGATCTTTTTATTTCCTACAACTTTCACATTAAACTTTTTTCGATAGGATGCACAGGTTAGCCAGAAATTGTGAAAAACTGCGTTCGACCTCTAAAAATGCACCCCATTCCACCCCGGATAGCTGCTGTCGGTTCGATTTTTTTGTCCTGTTTTACAAGAGCTTTTTCGACAATATTCCACTATCAGATTGCTGTAACGAATTTTTTTGTTGTTCAAAGCCTATTTCTCCTGGACTATAAAATTTAAGTCATAAATCAAGTTTATTCTGTACTTAAACTTCAAATTTGTGAAACGAAATATATCTAACGTTATGATTTGTATTTAAACTGTGACAACAACATTAAAAAAATAACCATTGAGTGGGTAAAACCCGAATCAAAAGAATCAAAAGACGTATTTAATCATCATATAGTCTATGTAAAGCTTATAACGTTTTGTCTTGTGATCACGGATCGTTTTAGATCGTCGTTATTGGGGCGGAGTGGACATTTTTGCGTTCTCGAAACTTAAAACTGGCGTATTATGAGAAGTTTGCTTGAGATTCATAATGAAACTGAGTGAAAGCTGAGCTTCTTTTTAGACTGACGATTTTAGCATTTCCACAACTCTATTTTGGGCAAACAAAGCATTTTTTCTTGATTTCAGACATCTGACTTGGAGCATCCGTATTACTTTCGTGTGCTGAACGTGAGTCCGTTGTGAGTTTTTCCACACCCTTCAAGATTCTGAGCTACAAATGCTTCAAGTCAATAAATTGTTTTTATATAAATTGGAAGCTATTCCAAAAAATTATAAGTCTCTATTCTGCTTACAAGATTAGATAGCAGTGATCTTTAACGTTCACTCTCCATTTATCAGTAGACTTATTCTTTCTCAAGATACAGCTCATTTAAATTAAGTATACACCTGTCCCCCGTTTTACACGCTACTCGTTTAACACGTTTTCGATCTTACACGGTTTTTAAAATAAAAAATTTGACTGGAAAAATTTTTTTTATCTCATTTTTATTAATTCATATTCACATATAATATAATATTGCTCAAAATGAACATTTTGGCTTCGCACGCACTTATTTCAAGTCAATTTAAATCAATTCTTTTGTAAATAATTATAATATATTGTAGCGAAATTTGCTTTATGCCATAAAATTCTCGAAATAAAAATTAGACGTACTAGCTAGCATCACTGACCGTAGAAAAATAACACCATCTAGCGGCATTTAGTGTGTTTTCTGTACTATAAGTGATAAAGTTTGAGCATCAGTGTAGTGTCTAGAAGGTACCGGAAATCGCATTCTGGATGGATCAGTGTAGTATCTAGAAGGTACCGGAAATCGCATTCTGGATGGTGGTGGATATTTCGAGAAAGTGGTGACTTTAGTATAAAAGGCTGTCATCTGAGCAGCCGAAACACAGTTGATATTGAACAGTTGAACACAGTGGATCGAATTCAGAGAAGTGTAAGAGATCGAAATTATTGTCAAAGGGACAGGAAATTTCGTAACAATTGGTGTCAGAAGTGGGATTGTGTAAAAAGAATTAACAATCAAATAAAAAAAATAAAAAAATGGTTAAGTTTAACGAACTAAAAGTGGATCAACTAAAAAAGGAGTTGCAGCAGTTGAAGCTGCACTCATCTGGCGGAAAGTTGGAGTTACAGAAACGCTTACGGCAGGTTCTTGAGGATCAAGGGGTAAACCTGGAAGAGCATGAATTTTATAGTGATGTCTCAGAATCAACAGCGAAAATAGAGGAAGTTTCTTGACCAGAGTTTAAGTCAGAACGCGCTGCAAATCCTGACCGTTCGGGAAGAAATTAGCCAGAACGCGCTACAGATTGATCATAAGTTGAGTCAGAACGCGACGCTGATCCACGAGGCTGTTCGAACGGAGGTTGCAAAAATGGTAATTGCCCTCGATGCAAAAGTGACTGAGTTACGAGATGACGTTGAATCGTTCAAGGAAAAAGTTCAAAATAATCTTGAAAAGGTTCAATATAATTTTGAAGACGTTAATAAAAGGATTCAACAGTTAGAAATAAGCAAACCAACCAATCAAGTAATAAGAGAAATCAGCGCAAAGAGGCTTACGGCACCCACGTACGATGGAACAACGCCATTTAGTGTTTTCAAGCTCCAGTTCGAAACAACATCTGCTCATAATCGTTGGGATAACGATAGCGCAGCAGCAGCGCTAATTGTGGCATTAAAAGGCGCAGCTGCAGAAGTATTACAAACGGTTCCAGTGGCGGAGCAAAAGAATTACAAGGCGGTGATGGATGCCTTACAGCGAAAATATGGCAGTGACCACATTAAGCAGATTCACAGACTGGAGTTGAAAAGTCGTATCCAGAAATCTGGTGAGTCCTTGCAGGAGTATGCTGCGGATATTGAACAATTGGCACACCTTTCCTTTCCTGACGAGTTAAGTGTCGTAGCTGAAAAATTCAAAATAGAGGCGTTTATTGACGGCATACGTGACTCAGAGACCAAACGCGAGACAATGAGGAACCCGAAGACAACATTTAATGAAACAGTAACGGTTGCCCTCACACAGGAGACGATTGCGTTGACATGCCGCCCATAATTGAAAACCTGTCGGATGGAGGTGGAGGCTGAGAAGAAAAATTCATCGTTCACCAGCAGCGGAAATACCTATAACTGTGGCAAGCAGGGACACATGGCACGTGACTGCAAATCACATCGAAAACGATCCGCATTACGTTCACCTAAAAGACAAATTGGAAATAGGGTAAACGATGGCAAAAATGGTAACGAACAGCAGTCGCTAAACTAAAGAGAGTCAGTACAGAGGGGCGTGACCTGACTCTCACTTATGATTGCCCCACAGTCTTAGTTTCGAAGCTCTGACGAAATTCCAACAGCCTTACCATCGGTAGAAAAATCATCGAAAGACCATGTGAGCTAACTTTGGATATAGGCGCATCGCACTCAATTGTGAGGTCAGATTTATTAAATAGACGACCAGTAATGCCATTAACTGGGATCCAATTGAGAACAGCGACAGGAGAAATTGCGCAAATAGTAGGAAAAGTTACAGCAAGTGTTCTTATCGGCAACAAAACTGTGGAACATGATTTTATTGTTGCAAACATCACCGATGAGGTTATCATTGGCGTGGACTTCATGATTCGACATGGGTTCACTTTGGATCTTAAGAAAAAGACGTTAAGATATTCCAATGTAGAGTTGCCTTTAGACGTTGGCTGTGGACAAAAATTAACAATTGCAAGAGTCTACATAAGTGAGCGCTGTCGAATTGAACCCAACACCGAAGAAATTATTTGGGCTAAAACAAGTGAGGACTGTGGGACAAGCCATCTGTGGGTAGTGGAAGCAGATAAGAAAAATTTTAAGAAAGACCTGATTATTGGAAAGACCCTAGTAAAAACAAGAGCGTACAGCAAAATACCGGTACGAATTTTGAATCCAACAAATGAGCCGAAATGGATGCAAAAAGGTGAAGTAATAGGGCATTGTGAGAAAGATACGGCTGTTATAAATTGTGAAAATGACCAGCAGGACACAAAAGATACAGCTTTAACAAAATCAACGGCCTTGGAAGTATTGACGAAAGAATAGATGAAGGAGTTGTCTGCCCAGAACAAAAATAAAGCAAAAAGGTTTCTACAAAAGCATTGGCGGATATTCGCGTTCAAAGGAGAAAATAATGGCCGAACATCAGTTGTCAAACATCGCATTGATACAGGTAATTTTCAGCCAATTCGTCAACCTCCAAGGAGGCTAGCACTCGCTAAGAGAGAGGAAGTAACGGGCCTTATAGAGGATATGGCGCTAGAAAAGGTCATTGCACCATCAGAAAGCTCACCGGTCGTACTTGTCAAGAAAAAGGATGAAAGTATGCGATTCTGTGTGGATTACAGAAAATTGAATGACGTTACCAAAAAAGACAGCTACCCGTTGCCCAGAATCGATGATACACTGGATACGTTATCTGGAGCAACATGGTTTTCCACCCTGGACTTACAAAGTGGATATTGGCAGGTGGAAATAGAGAAAACTGAAAGGAGAAAACTGCCTTTAGTATTGGGAATGGTCTATGGCAGTTTATCGTCATGCCGTTTGGTCTTTGTAACGCTCCTGCTACGTTTGAGCGTTTAATGGAACGAGTGCTCAAAGGACTGCATTGGAAGACCTGTTTAGTGTATCTCGATGACATAATCATCATGGGAAAGATTTTGATGACCACTTGAAAAATTTGGAGGAAGTGTTTGCGCGCTTGGAGGCAGCTGGACTAAAATTAAGAGCGAAAAAGTGCTCACTTTTCCAGAGTGAAGTCAAGTATCTGGGGCACAAGGATACGTCAGAAGGAATACACACAGATGAGGATAAAATAAAAGCTGTGAAAAATTGGCCACGACCATCTAATCTTCATGAGTTGCGAAGTTTTCTGGGCCTATGCACTTACTACAGACGTTTTGTTCCTGGTTTCGCAAATGTCGCAGGCAGTCTACATGAGCTGACACAGAAAAATCGGAAATTCGAATGGAGTGGTGCACAGGAAACTGCATTCCAAAAGCTGAAAGAATTATTGTCTACAGCACCAATACTCGCGTACCCAATACCCGGCGAAAAATTTCTATTGGACACCGATGCGAGTGGCCATAGTATTGGAGGAGTTTTGTCCCAAGTCATCAATGGACAAGAAAAAGTCGTCGCATATTTCAGCAAAAATCTGTCGAAACCTGAGAGGAATTATTGTGTAACTCGGAGAGAGTTACTGGCAGTAATGGAATGCGTGAAACATTTCCATAAGTACTTATATGGACAGCACTTTCTCCGGAGGACAGACCATGCGGCATTAAGGTGGCTACTTCAATTCAAGGATCCTGAAGGTCAAATCGTACGGTGGATAGAACGCTTACAGAGCTATGATTTCACCATAGAACATCGAAAAGGAAGCCAGCATGGAAATGCGGATGCAATTTCCCGTCGTCCATGTAAAATTGAATGCGGTCATTGTTCGCGAATGGAAAGTAAAGCTGGAACAATTGATGTGCGCTTTTTGAACGAAAGTGGACAAAAAAGGAGGTACAACGGGACCAGCGTTGTGATACAGATTTGGCAACTATAATTAAGTATAAAGAGCTGGGTAGAAAACCGGCATGGCAAGAAATATCAAGTGAAAGCCAAATCTGTAAAGCATACTGGGGGCAATGGCAAAGTTTGGAATTGCATGATGGTTGCCTCTACCGAACCTGGGAAAGCGAGGATGGTAAAATTCGCTCAAAACTGCTGGTTATTCCAAAGGAAAAATTTAAGGAAATAATCGAGGATTATCACAGTAGATCGAGTGGTGGACATCTGGGCATAACAAAAACCACAAAGAAAATAAAGAAACGGTTTTATTGGGTAGGATGCCAAGAAACAGTTGCTGACTGGATCCGCCGTTGTGACCAATGTGCAATTGCAAAAGGACCAAGGCAACGTACTCGGGGAAAAATGTATCAGTATAACGTTGGAGCTCCCTTTGAGAGGATAGCCATGGATATAGCGGGACCTTTTCCAATCAGCAATGCAGGAAATAAATACATCCTTGTAGTAATTGATTACTTCAGTAAGTGGCCAGAAGTATATCCCATTCCCAATCAAGAAGCAAAAACAGTGGCAGACATTTTCATCAAAGATTGGATTTGCCGATATGGAGCTCCACTTGAGTTGCATTCCGACAAAGGGCGAAAATTTGAGTCGGCACTTTTTAAGGAGGTTTGTGACATGCTTGGAATACAGAAGACACGTACCACAGTATTGTATCCTTAGTCCGATGGCATGGTCGAAAGGTTCAACCGTACTCTAAAGGAGCATCTGAAAAAGGTTGTTGACAAAGGACAAAAAGATTGGGATGAGCATCTACCAATTTTTGATACGGACCTAAAGCTTCCAGCAGATTTGAAGTACCGAGTAAGCGTTGTCCGAGAAACGACCAATGCTGACGATTACACATCGCGGAAAAGAGAAGAACTAGCAAATATACACGAGCTCATCAGGAGACGTACTCAATTGGCTAGCGACAAGATGAAAGCTCGGTATGACCTGCGAGCAAATACTGAAGGCTTCAAAGAAGGTCAATTAGTGCTACTACACAACCCACAACGAAAACGAGGCTTGTCTCCTAAATTACAGACTCATTGGGAGGGACCTTACAGGATCGTCACAAGGATTAATGATGTTGTGTATCGAATCCAAAAATACCCCGGCAACAAAGTTAAATTAAATGTAGTCCAAATCGAAAGGCTGGCACCTTATACTAGAGATGGAGACACTCTTTCGGGACGAACAAGTTTAAGCGGAGGGTAGTGTAGCGAAATTTGCTTTATGTCATAAAATTCTCGAAATAAAAATTAGACGTACTAGCTAGCATCACTGACCGTAGAAAAATAACACCATCTAGCGGCATTTTGAGTGGTTTCTGTACTAGCTAGCATCACTGACCGTAGAAAAATAACACCATCTAGCGGCATTTAGTTTGTTTTCTGTACTATAATCGATAAAGTTTGAGCATCAGTGTAGTGTCTAGAAGGTACCGGAAATCGCATTCTGGATGGATCAGTGTAGTATCAAGAAGGTACCGGAAGTCGCATTCTGGATGGTGGTGGATATTTCGAGAAAGTGGTGACTTTAGTATAAAAGGCTGTCATCTGAGCAGCCGAAACACAGTTGATATTGAACAGTTGAACACAGTGGATCTTAAGTGAGACAGTTAAACATTTGAATTTAAGTAATAAAGTGATACAGTGGATTTTAAGCTACATATATAAGTAAAAACGTTTGTGTATACAATTTGAATGTAAAGAGGAATTAAACAATTGTATCGTTTAAAAACTAACATTTGTGATTTAAATAAACCATTTAATAATTAAATAAAGATTGCGTTTTTCTTGATTGTTACACAGTCCAGTGATCGAACTCAGAGAAGTGTAAGAGATCGAAATGATTGTAGGCTATTGACTATGTCGAAAAAAACAGGTGACAAAGGAACTAATTCGTTAAAGGTATTTTATTGTCTTATATGTTCAATTGAACCCTAAAAATGATATAGCCAAAAGTGCTACTAAATTCTGGCTTGGACTTTTGAGAACGGGTCGAATTTGTTCATTTTTTATATTTTTAATTATTACTCAAAAACCATAAATTTTTTATAGAAACATATTGTTACCAAATTTCCTGTCCCTTTGACAGTAATTTCAATCTCTTACACTTTTCTGAGTTCGATCACTGGATTGTGTAATAATCAAGAAAAACGCAATCTTTATTTAATTAAAAAATGGTTTATTTAAATCACAAACGTTAGTTTTTACACAGTTCAATTGTTTATTTAATCTTTTACATTCAAATTGTATACACAAACGTTATACTTTATTACTTAAAATCCACTATATCACTTTAGCACTTAAATTCAAATGTTTTCACTTAAGATCCACTGTGTTCCACTGTTCAATATCAACTGTGTCTCTGCTGCTCATATGACAGCCTTTTATACTAAAGTCATCATTTTCTAGAACCATCTGCCGTTGTCTAGAATGACGTTTCCGGTACTTTCTATATGGCGATTATCGACGTTGATAATGTCGTACCACTTTATCATTTATAGTACAGAAAACATGCTAAATGTCGCTAGATGGTGTTATTTTTCGACGGTCAGTGATGCAAGTATTTTTCTACGGTCTGTGATGCACGTATTTTTCTACGGTCAGTGATGCAAGTATTTTCTTACGGTCAGTGATGCACGTATTTTTCTACGGTAAGTGATGCAAGTATTTTTCTACGGTCAGTGATGCTAGCTAATATCGTTTAATTTTTATTACGAGAATTTTCTGGCATAAACCAAATTTCGCTACAATATTATAAGATTTTGTTTATGTTTATGTTTATGTTTATTTAGTCTTTAGAATACATGTTCTTTACAGACTAGATATAAAAGTAAAAATAACTTAAGTAACTAGAATAACAAAATTTATATCTTAAATAAACTATTCAACAAATTTTTAAAGCAATTGGTTGAAAAAGCAAAATCTAAATTATTGTTGCCCACAATCAAAGAATTATATAGAGCTAAAGCTCTAGTTAATGGCTCATTAAGAGGATAATTTGTTCTATGGAACTGGATTGAAAACAAATCGCAATGTCGCAACATTCTTGAAGGTATATTAAAATTAATATATTGCAATAAAGGCGGACAGTCAATCGAACCTGAGATAAGACCATGAATAAAAGTAAGAGATTGAATCTTACGTCTAGTTTCAAGAGATTTTATGCCTAAAAGTAAGCAACGCGATTCGTAAGAAGGCAATGAAGTTTCAAAATTTATGGATCTAAGCGCAAATCTGGTAAATAATTTTTGAACTTTTTCAATTCTAAGAGAGGAAGTGCTGAAAATAGGACTCCACACGAATGACGCAAATTCCAATCGCGACCTTACAAACGAGTCATACAAAACCTTAATGGTATGAGGATCTGCAAACTCTGAACTATTCCTACGCACAAAGGCAAGTAGAGAATAGGCTTTTGGAATAATATAATTAATGTGTTCGATAAACGTAAATTTCGAGTCAAAAATAACACCAAGATCACAATTAGAGTCAATTAACCTTAGCGGCAGGCCAGCCAAAAAATAGAAAGTATTAATGATATTCCTAGATTTAGAAAAAGTAAGTGAAAAACATTTGGATATATTCAAAGGCAAACCATTTTGAACACTCCAATTATAAATATCATTAAGATCACTCTGCAGTAGGGTAGAATCACTCAAACTGGAAATTTTACTAAAAAGCTTTAAATCATCAGCATAAAGCAAAAATTGAGCAAAACGAAAGCATTTTCATAAATCGTTAATAAACAATATGAAAAATAGTGGACCAAGGATACTGCCTTGCGGAACCCCAGAAGAAGCAAAATACTGATATGATTTAACATTATTTATTTCTACATAGCAAATTCTATATAGCAGGTAGGATTGAATCCAATTCAAAAAAGTGGAATGGCAACCCATTTCCGCAAGTTTTGCAATTAAGGCATTATGACAGACCTTGTCAAAGGCTTTAGAAAAATCAGTATAGATGCAGTCAACTTGATACCCACTTTCAAACGACGAAACACAATATTTTGAAAAAAGTGCTAAATTTGTCACAGTGGAGCGACCAGCAAAGAAACCATGCTATTGAATACATATATGATTTTTAACTATGAAAAATAACTTATTTTTCACAATACTTTCAAAAAGTTTCGATACATTAGACAACTTTGAAATAGGCCTATAATTAGAAATGTTATTTTTAATTCCACTTTTAAAAACAGGCGTTATAGATGCAATTTCCCAGCATTGAATAAAGACCCCTTCAGACAGAGATTTATTAAAAATCAAGGACAATGGTTTAGACAAAACATGTGCGCACTTTTTAAGTAATATAGACGCAATACCATCAATATCAGTCTTTACCGAACTTTTCATATTAGATATAACACTATAAACTTCAAACTCAGTAACTTCCATAGCACCAAGATCCAAAAAAGAACTAATATTCTTCAAACTAGAGTCATTAGACCAATCAATTACATCATCAAAATTCGATTTAAAATAGCCAGCAAAGAGGTTCACAGTATCTTCAATTAGCAAAGAGTTCTTTCCATTATAATTCATAGATGTTGGAATACATGAACCATCTTTTTTTGATAGAATAAAATTCCAAAATGATTTAGGATTCTTTTTGACATTACTTTCACACCTCAAGATATATTGCTTATATAGAAATTTATTATAAAAGTTAAATTCCCTCATATAATGAATATATTTAAATTTGAATTCAATATTATTAGTAGATTTGAACAATTTCATAAATTTATTTCGCAAATTTTTTATTTTTTTTAGATTTTTAGTGTACCAAGGTAACTTATATACTCTTGGTGACACACGAGGGATATGGTCGCTACAAACTTTAAATAATTCAGCTTTAAAAATTTCAAAAGAAGTTGCAACATTCTTACTCCTGAAAAGAATATTCCAGTCAATCCGATTGAAAATAATATTTAAATTTTCATAATTTATTGCAGGGAATTAAATTTCCTATCGAAATGACTTTTTATATTGGGAAAAAAATTCTAACCTAAAAGTGCAAAAAACACGGTTTTTGGCTATATTTGAGCTTATTTTACATCGCGAATAATTTTTTTTTTAAACTAGTTGTGGCATCTGTAACTATTACTCTTACCTTTCAAAACCCTTTTTAAATTATGTCGATATCTTTTTTTTTCACCGAAATATCGAAACTTGAAATTTATTACATAGGCTTACATACAGATCTACATTAATTCTAGTATAGCAGGAAGCATAGAACATTTTATTTTATGATATTTCGGTGATTAAAAGAGATATCGACAAAATTTAAAAAGGGTTTTGAAGGGTAAGAGTAATGCTTTCAGATGCCGTAACCAGTTTTGGAAAAACAATTTTTATTCGCGATGTAAAATAAGCTCAAATATAGCCTTAAACCGTGTTTTTTGCACTTTTAGGTTAGAATATCTCGAAAACCTGACGTAAAAGAGAAATTCTGAGCTCGGATTCAGATCTCTGGTCTCTGGTTTTGGATTTTTTTTATTTTTGTTTAAATAGAAAAAATTTAATGCGTTAGAAATAAAAACAAAGAAATAAATATCAAAAAGAGATCAGAAAAACTGTCTTGTATGTGACGTCAGCAGTATTGAAAAAGTTCTGATTCGATGTTGCCTTTATCAAGGTTTATAGCATTGTTGTTTTTATGTATATACATACTTTCATAAGCGTCCAGTTTTAGGTCATTGTTTACATTTTTCAACAAACGTAAATTATGGATTGTTGTTGAAAAATGTTTTTCTTCTATTGCGTGTGCTGCAAACGCTGATTTTCTGTGTTCGTTGTTACGAATATTCAAGCAATGTTCTCCGAATCTCTTTTCGATGGGCCGTTTGCTTTGACCGTAGTAGACCGCCATACACTCGTTGCATTTTATTTCATAAATACCACCTTTCTTTAGCGAATCTGTTTTGTCTTTCACATTGGCCAGTTGATTTTTAATTTTAAATGGATTTTCATACACTATCTGCATATTATTGCGACGGAATGTTGTTTTTAGGCTATTTGTTAACGTCGGTGCGAAAGTAAGGGAAACTCGTTTCAAATCGTCGGCTTGGTCTATTTTTTTATTTTGTGTAAACAGTGTGGTTAAATTGATGTCACAGTTCTTTTTTGAATGTTTCTTAATAATTTTATCAATAACTTTTCGGCTGTATCCGTTGACTCTAGCCGCTTCTTTTATATAGTTATACTCCTTGATATAGTTTTGGAGAGAAAGTGGCAAACTAATTAGACGGTGTACTAGCGAATGAAAAGCTGCAAATTTGTGTTGGAACGGAGCATATGAATCGCTGGTTATGTATCGCATTGTGCTTGTGGACTTATGGTGAATTGCGATGTCAATGGAGTTATTTTGGTTTCTTTGTAATTCCAAATCGAGAAAAACTAATTTGTTGTTTTCCTCGATTTCACACGTAAAATTTATTTCTGTGTATTGTGAGTTGAGTGTTTCTAAAACCTTGTTGATATCACTCCATTTGTAAGATAGTCGACCAGCTAGTTATTTCGAAAATAACTTTTAACTTTTCTTTGTATGCGCACAGTTTTATTATTTTATTTTCCTCATCTACCTTATCGCGGAATAATTGCACAAATTATTAATTTTTTCGTAACTATACGTACATATCAAGCGAAACAGAACAAATATTGATTTGACTGAAACTTCGTATGTAATAGTGCAGGATCCGAAGAGAGATCAACCGTCACCCATCTGCTTACCGGATGAAATGTATTTTTTATTAAATCCCTAATATCAACAAACACATCCAGAAACATTTGCCTATTGATATACATATGGTCATGGCTATCTTTTATTAAAATTATTTTAAATAACTTTTTTTCGGATGCTTCACCCATTTGGTTCCGAACAAATATTATTTGAGCCGAGAGTTTGAAACATAAAGAATATTCCTAGGTAGTATTGCCTAATCGTTTCTGGTCAAGACTACCTCGCAAGCAGTTATAAACAGGTAAGTTAATATAGGCGACTGCACTGATCTGTTTCCCAATCGAAATATGAATATATATCAAAATAAAGATATAGATGTTTAATAAGAAACACGATCGTATAGTATTGCCTGCAATAAACCAGTCATGAAATAGTAATGCCAGGTTTTAATGTTTAAATATCGTATTGAGCAAAGATCCGTAAGAAAGACAGTTGAGCGTCCGATTTAGTGCAATAGAGTAGAACATAACATAGTAGCTGTGTCTGTTTAATGAAAGAGAGTGCGCACAGGTTTTGAAAAATATTCATAGCATACAAAACTAAATTCTGCTTCCGCGCATACTGACTCACACCATAAAGTAACGCAAATTCATAAAATGATTAAACTTGCAGCAAACCAAAATATACTCCGGATCATGCAAATACTTATGTTTACTGGTGGAATTCTCAATTAGGCAACGATCTAAAAGAAAGCAACAAAATTGGAAATTGTGTAAAAGGAACCCAACTTTAGAAAACGTTTTACAATATAAATAGGCAAACGCACTTTTTAAAAGATTACTAAAGCAAGCTAAAAGGATATCTTTATTAACTTTACCCAAAATATAAATTCAAACACTTTTGTGGAGTAAACAGTACCGACGGACCCCAGCGAAATAGCCCATATTTTTTAAAAATCTGGTCAGATTATGCCAAAGACGAACATTTTTCAGAATGCTTTCGCAATTCAAAAACAACACTGTAAACAAAAAAGCCAAAGAAACGAAAATCCTTTTACTTTGTTTGAACAAAACTCCCTGTTTCACTGTTATAATAAAACCCCTTAATGTCATATAATTGTACGATGGTACAATCCCTTAATAACATAAACCATAAACGCACATATTGCTTTATTGGAGTTATTGATTTTTACATTTACATACTTACATGCATTGAGTTTTTCGATTAATTTTACTTATTGATTTTTCAATAGAAATTTACTTTTGCCAAATTTGCATTTATCGATTTGTTTTACTTTGCTCGCAAGCAATAATTCCAAAGAATTCTTGCGACACAAAATCGACTGATCGAAATAAACAAATAATTCCAAAGAATTATTTGCAACATCGATTGAGTTATTAATCGTATTTCCGGGCCACAAAAGTTTCCAAAGAATTGAGCACTTTAACAAATATGCAATATAAGCAATAATATATCTATATAAACTAAGGAATTTATATTGTAACTTCAGTCTAAAATTTATCTAACTCAATAAAGGACAGATGCCTTTAAAAATAACTTCTTGTGTTTTTTTTTCGATTTTAAAATAACAAGGAGAAAAGTGGCGCAGTCGGTAGGATACCGCAAAAGTCCTACCCAACGTAAAAAGGATAAAGCGAATTTTTAAAAAACAAAAAGTGCTGTTAAATCGTGAACTTTAAATTGTACTGAATTAATCACGTAGCGGAACAAAAGGTTGTATTAAAATTTTTCTTCACCACCAACCAGGAGATCAGTTCCAGAATAAAGTTTCATCACCACCAACCAGGAGATCAGTTAAAGACTAAAGTTTCATCATCACCAACCAGGAGACCAGTTCCAGATACAAATAAAGGACTCAAGGTATAAATTTTTTTTTTCCCTCTTTCTTAAGTATCCGCATTGAAGACTACTTTGACACTCAAGCGGAATTGTACTCACATGGTATTCAGCCAGAAAATAATAGAAAATTAGTCGATTTAAATAGCGACCTTAAGGCGAAAGCCAGACTTAAAATTAAAATTCACAAAAAAAATTTTTCAATTAAAAAAATTTGAATATAAAACTCATTTTCTTTGTTAATTTCTAAGAATGGCTCAGATGAATTTTGATCCCATGAAATACCTAGGAACCCTTCCTGAATTCAACGGGGATAATAGGGACCTACAAACATTCATAAATTTAATAGACAGAGTACATCCCATACTCCAAACTTACGACGAACTGTCACAGGGACTCTTTTCGGACATAATCAAAAGTAAAGTAAAGGGAAAAGCTAGGGAAATAATAGAAATAAACTGCCATACGGTTTCATGGCAAGATATAAAAACAGTTCTACAAAACAATTTCGGTGGCAGATTAAGTTGTGACGATCTATTTGACTCTCTTAGTGCAACTATTTTCAAAACTACAAGCTTGGATTTTTATGATGAAATAAAAAGTAAACTCAGACGCCTTAATAATAAAACTCTGTTTGTACTCGGACAAGGACATGGACAAGTACAAGGACAAGCTGCATTAGCGGCGGTCGCACAAAATAATTCGCGAACAGCTCTTAATATATTCAAATCAAATATCCCAGAACCAATGAAGACAATATTGGCATGTAGAAACCCAGATACCCTCGAAGGAGCAATGAACATACTATTTGAAGCTGGGTACGCTCATCACAAAGTAGATAATTTACAACATTTTGGTCGAAATAAATTTATACCAAAAAAAAATTCTAGCACGCAAAATCGACAAAATTTTAACTCACAAAGTCGATCAAATTTTAATCAACAGAACAGACAAAACCCTAATCAACAAAATGGACGCGAGTTCAACTCACAAAATCGACAAAATTTTAATCAACAAATTGCACCCAATTTTAACCAAAACCCTAATGGTCAGAATTTTTACCAACAAAATCAGCAATATAGACCAAACCTTGGACAACAAGGGCAAAATAGACAACAAAATTTTAATCAAGCAAATAATAACAATCATTTCCCGGTACCCGAGCCTATGGATATTAATAACCACGAAACAACTCAGAACAATGAAAACCAAAGTACAACTGAAAATTTTCAGCAATGTGCCTCGGAAGAATACCATTTTTAAAAATACAAACTAAACTAGGATTTATAAAACTTATAGTAGATACAGGCGCTACTAATTCTATACTAAACCCAGGTATATGCAACCCAAAATGGGTACATCAAACCAACCCTGTTTCCATAAAAACTCTCCAACATAGAATTTACGTAAATAAAAAGGCAAAAATACCAACTTTTAAGGAATTCGGTACAACACTAGATACTATTGAATTTTACATAATCCAATTTCTTGATTTCTACGACGGTTTACTAGGCAATGACTTACTTAGACCATTAAATGCCTCTATAAACTACAAGGATAATACAGTTCAATTAGGTAGTCAGTTACTACCTATTTACTTTAAAGGCGAAGAAGGCCATAACTACAAATTACAAGTAGCACCCACTAGTGAGTTAATCTATTTTAAGAAACAAGAAGGAGACGATATAGTGAATGAAGGAATTTTAAACGTAGAAAATAATGAAATCGAACTAAATTTAAGTTCCAAATCGAATCGCATACTCACACAGAAAGTGGATAGCGAAAACTTTAATGTTATTGAAAGAAAAGAAACTAAACCGTTGAACGAACAAATTCGAATTCAACATCTCAATTCAGAGGAGAAAATACAATTAATGAAAATCATAAATAAATACACAGACATTTTCTATCAAGAGGACACAAATTTAACTTTTACATCAGCCATCAAGCATACAATTAGGACCACTAACAACATTCCAATATATGGTAAATCATATAGATACCCGTACATACACAAGAACGAAGTTGAAAATCAGATTCAGGAAATGCTAGATAACAAAATAATAAGGCACAGTAACTCTCCATACTCTGCACCCATTTGGATTGTGCCTAAGAAAGCTGATGCAGGTGGAAAAGTCAAGTGGAGACTTGTCATCGATTACCGTAAACTCAATGAAGTAACAATAGATGACAAGTATCCGATTCCAAACATTGACAAAATTTTGGATAAATTGGGCAGGTGTCAATATTTTACCACCCTCGATTTAGCGAAAGGATTTCATCAAATCGAAATTGAGGAAGCCGATATCCATAAAACTGCTTTTAGTGTCGAAGGAGGACATTATGAGTTCTTGCGAATGCCTTTTGGTCTAAAAACAGCACCAGCAACATTCCAAACGCTAATGTATAACATCCTGAAAGATCATATAAATAAAATTTGTCTCGTTTACTTAGACGATATAATTATATTTTCTACGTCACTTCAGGAACACATTGAATCTATCAATTTAATATTTTGTCGCTTGAAACAAGCAAATCTTAAAGTCCAACTAGACAAATCTGAGTTCCTAAAAAAGGAAACAGAGTTTCTTGGCCACATAGTGACACTAAACGGAATAAAACCCAACCCCAAGAAAATAGAATGTGTACAGAATTTTTCGATACCCAAAACAGCTAAACAAATTAAACAATTTTTAGGACTCACTGGTTACTATAGGTAGTTTATTAAAGATTATTCCCTTATAGCAAAACCAATGACCATATATTTGAAAAAAGATACTAGATTGAATATTTCTGACCCCAGATACCAAGAAAGTTTTAACACTCTAAAAAATCTCCTAACTCATGATTCAATTTTGCACTACCCAGATTTTACAAAAAAAATACTCTTACTACAGATGCTAGTAACTACGCATTAGGCGCAGTTCTCTCTTAAGAAAATCACCCAATATGTTACACTAGCCGTACTCTAAATGAACACGAAGTCAACTATAGCACCATGGAAAAAGAATTGTTAGGAATTGTTTGGGCTACCAAATATTTTAGACCCTATATTTTTGGCCGTAAATTTATCATTGAAACTGACCATAAACCACTTACTTGGCTTTTTTCTATCAAAGAACCAAATTCCAAGTTGGTTAGATGGAGGTTAAAGCTATCAGAATTTGACTACGAGATTAAATATAAAAAGGGGACAAAGAATAGTAATGCTGACGCACTTTCAAGGATAGAACCGGAATCCATAAATATAAACACATTAGAACCAACTGCACAAGTTATAAAGGAAACCAATTCACCTATCAACATGTTCAAAACCCAAATTATCATAAGGAAAATAGCATCCGGATCAGTAAGAATAAAAAATGAAAAGATTTTCAAGAATTCGAGGAAAACTGTAGGTATTAAAAACCTGGACAGAGAGTTCGCAACAACTCTGCTTAGAAATCATTTTAACCCAAACTCGCTTAACGCCATCATGATAGAAGATGAGTTCTATAACATGTTTAAAACCACTTATGAAGAACTCTTTTCGGAAAACAATAAATGTAAAATTATAAGATGCTCTAAAATATTAACAGACATAGAAGATGAAAATAAATTAACTGAAATAATCAAGAAGGAACATTTATCAAAAAATCATAGAGGAATACAAGCGGTTTTCGATGAATTGAGAAATCAGATCTACAACCCTGTATTAAAAACAAGAATAACACAATTTATCAATAACTGCGAAGTATGTACTTTGGAGAAATATGACAGAAATCCACCAAAGATACCACACAAGATCACGGAAACACCTTCTAAGCCCCGTGAAATTGTGCACGTAGACGTCTTTTACACTTTAGAAAAACAACTCTTCTTGACAATAATCGACAAGTTCACCAAATTTGCAGTAGCTTATAAAATTAACGGAAGGACTTGGACTGAATTTAAACTAAAACTACTTCAATACATCAATACATACGGAAAAATAAAGAAAATAATTGTTGATAATGAACTAGGTTTCAAGGCTATACCAATACAACAATTTTTAAATGAAGAAGGCATTGATATCCACTATACTTCAAACAGCAATCACATTTCAAATGCAGACATTGAGCGGCTCCATAATACTATTAATGAGCATATAAGACTGCTAAGGCACGATGAAAGAAATAAAGATGAAACCATCGAAGAGAAAATGTTAAGGATTATAGGATTTTATAACAACACAATACATAGTACAACAACCATCAAACCAATCGACTTCATGGACGGGAAAATACACGAAAGTAGATACCCCGAAATGCACGAACTAATTTTGAGAAAAAAAGAGTAATATATAAACAAATTGAACAAAAACAGAACCGATGTAGAAATAGAAGAAGGTATTAACTACATTAAAGAAATAAGAGGAGGTAAAAACCACAGAAGATACAGGAA
This sequence comes from Meiosimyza platycephala, assembly GCA_963662105.1. Classification (NCBI taxonomy): domain Eukaryota; kingdom Metazoa; phylum Arthropoda; class Insecta; order Diptera; family Lauxaniidae; genus Meiosimyza; species Meiosimyza platycephala. Next base: position 61,457,467 of record OY759211.1, on the reverse strand, counting down.
AATAGACACTAGGAAAACTGATGAAGACCACGTAGTACACAGGAAAACAGGACATAAATATTATAAAACTCATATAAAACCTTCAAAGAAATACCAAGATAAAAATAGTCCTACGTTAAAAGCAAGAAACTAGCAAACAAACGGATTTATTATATTTTCAGATGACACCTTGGATCTTAATGATAACATTTTTGATGACTGTGAACTCACAAACTATTGACATACAAGACTTAACCAATAATAATGGATATATACCGATTAAAACAGACCAGATAAAGGTAATTGAACACTACAGCAAAATTCTTCACATCGTCAACATAAGTGCATACACGGAAACGCTTAATTTAATTCTCGAAAATATAAAGACATTAAATTTCAGTACAGTAGAATCTAAACCTTTATTAGATACCATAAGCAAAAATTTTGCGTTACTGAAGGGGAAAATAGAGAATCTTAACCCACATTTTAGACAAAAACGGGGACTAGTTAACGTACTAGGAAAAGGGCTCAAGTTTATAGCAGGATCTATGGACAGCGATGATGAAATTCAAATAAGTAATTCACTTAAATCATTACAAGAAAAGGAGGAGACTTTGACAAATGAATTCAATAACCTCACTTTTATAAACAATCTCATATCAACTCAAATCCATAATATCACAGAGCACATAAACCAACAACAGACACTTATAGGAAATTACTTAAATTCATTCAAAGACCTTTTACAAAATAAAATATCAACCCTAGAAGACGAAATCACATTCATAGCACAGGCGTATCAAATAGACAATGACATCTCACTCTTGAGAGAGCACATCGATGACATTGGACAGATTATTTTCTCCAGTAAACTCGGAATCATCCCTACAGATATTTTAACAAAAACAGAACTTGACCTTATAAATGACTTTGATAGTTACACGAACATTAGAGTAGCCGTTGTTCTTCAGGAAGGTAATATTGTAATAATTTTAATGATTCCACAATATTCACAAATTAATTTATCAAAAATTATATTTGAACCAATTCCTAACGTAAACAATAAATCAATTGAGTTAAGTACTTATGAAATACTGGTAGACTCAGAAAATAATGTTTATGAAACATATATTAAAAATAACTTATAGAAAAACCTAAAACCAATTTCCGACAAATGTTTAATAAATATAATTAATTATGAAGAAGCATATTGCAACATGTAAAAATTAGAAAATACAAATGTAACCGAAGTTATCCCTGGAATTTTAATATTTAAAAATTTTTACTCAAAAATCTCACATAATTGTAACAACATTAAAATTAAGATAAAAGGAAACTTTCTCTTAAAATTTGAAAATTGTGAAATCTATGCACTAAACAAAACTTTTTCTAATGTAAACATTAAAATACACGACAAATTTATTTTGCCAAATGTAATTATTTAAAACAAATAAAATATGAAAAAAACTTGGAAAAGATATCTGTAAACTATGAAAAACATAACATTGTAAACATTAGTACAGTTATATTTGTTTTAGCATTATTTCTATCTATAATCACATCGTTTTTATACTTTAAAAGAATGTTAGTATTGCATATTTCGTCGGAGCCTCAATCAAACGGTGGGGGTGTTATAATAAAACCCCTTAATGTCATATAATTGTACGATGGTACAATCCCTTAATAACATAAACCATAAACGCACATATTGCTTTATTGGAGTTATTGATTTTTACATTTACATACTTACATGCATTGAGTTTTTCGATTAATTTTACTTATTGATTTTTCAATAGAATTTTACTTTTGCCAAATTTGCATTTATCGATTTGTTTTACTTTGCTCGCAAGCAATAATTCCAAAGAATTCTTGCGACACAAAATCGACTGATCGAAATAAACAAATAATTCCAAAGAATTATTTGCAACATCGATTGAGTTATTAATCGTATTTCCGGGCCACAAAAGTTTCCAAAGAATTGAGCACTTTAACAAATATGCAATATAAGCAATAATATATCTATATAAACTAAGGAATTTATATTGTAACTTCAGTCTAGAATTTATCTAACTCAATAAAGGACAGATGCCTTTAAAAATAACTTCTTGTGTTTTTTTTTCGATTTTAAAATAACAAGGAGAAAAGTTTTCACCTCAAATATCATATCCAATTATAAAAAATCTTCCTCATATATGCAGGTAAAGAAATCCTGTGTAATATTTATAACAAGATTTTTGAATCCAGCACAATACCACAACAGTGCAAAATTGCCGCTACCACACAGTGGATGGGTTTGTATGAAACAGCGGCCATACATATATAGTAATAATAACTCTAGAGCAGGGGTCGGCAAAGAATACTAACGCAAACGTGTCAGTATGAGTGAGAATTCGAAAATTTCAAAGTTTGAAATCAAAACGGAATGTACGTAAATGACAAGAAAACAGAACATAAAGAAACGTGGTCTTGCTTGTTCATTAGTCGCATACGAACTAATCTGATATTTATTATTCTCCTTTGTTGTATACGTATACAAGCATCGTTCATCATCATCATCGTTTTGATGAGAGAAGAGAGGCTGCACCGCAAGAAATTTTTCGCAGAAATCGTTTGCGAAATGAATGTTGCGGCAGAAAGCGAAAAATAAAAAATGATTAGAAAATGTAGTCAAATTCTAAAAATTATAGCGCAATACCTTTTTTTTATATGTCGTCAAAAGAAAATAACGAATTGGCGACGAAAAGGCATTTGAAATGATTCGTTATGCATTTTCGTTGTAAATTCGTTCATTTGGCATAGCTACAAAAAAAATTCTCTATGTGCATAACAGACGATAATAACTACATCCCCGTATGATGTTGCTTTGTCAATGGTTTTTCGACAACTGAATGAAAGAGTATAAGAATGCGTGTGATATTTGAGCGCACAATTGTGGTATGTCGTGCCGACCCCTGCTCTAGAGTCTTGAAATTTGGTAGTGCGATGTCACACGACGGGCAATTGACAGCACTCAAACAAAATTTGTTGTTGCTTCCTATAGAAAATTAAAAAAAAACACTGACAACGAGAGAGAATGAACTTTTTGAACGACGGGCAAAATAATTCATTTTTGAGTGGCGAACATGACAGCAGTCACCACTCACAATAGTGTTGCGAGGTAGTAAATAAAAAATGTATTGTATTAAGGAGTGAAAAAAGTACATTAAAAAATACTTTTTTGATTAGCATCAAGAAAAAGAGTGAAACACAACTCCTTTTTTTAAATAATTTTCGCTGGAGTTCCGCGAGTTGTGAGTTCGAGTTTTTGAATTTTTTGGTAATAGTTTGCTTTTAAAGTGGGAAGTATATAATATCTGTGTAATTGACATTTAAGAAAAGTGAATTTTTATTTTCGATGAAAAAGCCATATACTGGACGGACAATGGTAGATAGCAATCTTAATTATAGTTTTTTATTACGCTATTTCAAGCACCAATTGTGTTCTTACTGGCCTTTTACATGAATTCTTTTTTGATGCACTCATCGTAATAAAAAACCATATTTGTGAGTGCTACCTGCGTACAACTTTGTTGTTAAATACATGAAATCGCCGCCCGTCACTTTCCAACTGCGTACATTAGCCTTCGATAAACTTCTGTTGGTTTTTCTTATGATGTGCATTAACATTTTATTGAAATCTTAACTGGCGTTTCAATTTATTTCAAAACGGAGTAGAAAAAGTAGCAAAAAACATAAACGTCAGAATCTAACCGGCACTCATTTTTTTCGCCGTGTGACTGGCCTCCACTCAAAGAATGAAAAAGAGTAAAAATTTATTATTTGAGTGCTGTCAATTGCCCGTCGTGTGACATCGCACGTACAGATATTTTTAAGGTGAAAACAACAAAAATTTGTGAATATGAAAAATATCAGTTCACGGAGAGGCCAATTTTCATTAACTTTGCAATGTTGATTTCAAAAATGTTACAAATTTTGCGATATCTTTTACAGTTTTCAAGTTATTAGAGAAAAACCAAAAACGGTGTCCATTAACAGTAGTAATAGCGCTAGGGTCTGGAAATTTGACACAGACATTTTTTGGGTTAAAAATACAAAAATTTGTTAATATGAAAAAAATCGGTCAACGGACACGCCTACTTCCCATACAAAGGTTTGATGTAGTTGAGAGTTTATTTATATTTTTTAAAAATATGAAAAAATAGTTTTCCAAATCTGTAAAGTTTGCTTAATTCCGTTGAATAGTTTAAAAGCAGTTGTTTATTTAAAAACATGTTTCAATGTTCTTGATATATAGTAAAATGAGTAAAACTGGAAATGTTTCCTAACTTTAAGTGTGAATAGCAAAAAAAAAAGTCTTCGATTTTGCTTAAACTTCCGTATAGTGATTATACGTTCAATACAAATAAGTGACAAAAGAATAGACTTGCACTTTTGCGTTATATGTACAAAAATCAATAATTACTTGTAGCACTTTTTTCAAGAAAATTGCCTTAAATGAACACATAAAAACGGTTAAATTGCTTTAAGTTCTACAGAACTGAATGACTTCAAAAATTTGCACATATAATTTGATTTTAGTTGTGAACTCTCACTTTTAGTTGTATCAAATTTGAACGAAATCCACGCCTACCGCCCATACAAAGAGACCACATAAATATGGTAAATTCTATTTAAAATCCATACAAATTATATGTTAAGTTTAAGATCTTCAAATTTTGTACATCAGCCAGGGAAAATTTGAATCGTAATCTTATTGTTTTTTTTAATTAATTCTGACCCTTTCATTTCTTCGAATAGAAATATTCTCCAAAAGAAAGAAAACAGTGGTATGAATGATTTGTTGCCATACATTGAGGAATATATTGAGGACGAAGAGACTGACAGCTTTCTGGCTGGAATTAATGTAAGGGATTTAGTGTCCAATGACTCATCAGACTCAGACAACATAGTCGCCTATTGAATGTTTTATTTTAATATATTTTTATTTGAGATATTTTATTTAAATATGAATTATACTCGTATATCTATCGTTTTACATTTATGTATATATGGGACGATCCATGTCAACCGGATCAATGATGTGTCCAAAATTTGGAGGGACCAAAAAAATCGTCCGAGGGCCCATTTTGAAGCTTAGGACATATACTTTCAGATTCCGTGAGCGCCTTTGAAAATTCCAACATGGCAGTTCCAATATGGCGGCCGGAAGTCGGAGAAAAATCGAGTGTCCAGCAAAAAAAGATTGTGAAAATAAAAATTCCCAACCGATTGTAGCTCTTAAAAAGCTGGCGTTGAAAGTTGACAGAATTCATCAAGGCGGATCCAATATGGCGGTCAAAAATCCAATATGGTGGGCGAATTTTTGAAAGTCTACCGATTTGCACCAAATTCGGTATACAGGGTCTTGGGGGTCACTGATCACGCATCCGAAGTCAGACTTTACAAAATCAAGATGGCGGATGTATTTTTTAAAAATCAGCCGATTTGTACCAACTTTGTTATAAAGGGGTTTTTAGGATGGCCGATTACGAATCGTTTAAAAATCAACCGATTAGTATCAAATTTGGTATACGAGGGTTTCTGGGATCGCTGATTACGAATCCAAGGTCAGAAATTTCAAATTCAAAATGGCGGACGCAATATGGTGGATTAGGGCATTGAGTTTCCGCCATATTGGGTCCGCCAACTTGAATTTTAAATTTCTGACTTCCGATTCGTATTTAGCGACCCCAGAAACCCCCGTATATATTTATATTTTTCAAAAAAATAACAAAAATACGTGAAAGCTGTTAACTGGTTTTAAATGGATTTTTATTTCCTTTTAAAGAAAGTAAAAATTTGACCACATTTTTTTCAGCCTTATTTTTAAAGAATAAAGATACCTACTAGTAAAATTTTGTAAAAATTAAATTTAAAAAAAAAAAAATTTTTTTTTTTATGGAAGCTATGCTTGATTATGAACCGATTTTATTCATTTTCACAAAATGTCTTAATTTTGACAAAAAAACAGTCCATGCCAAATTTCATTACTCTAAAACAACTCCTTATAGTTTTGGCCGCAGCTTATATGAAAGTGTTACACTGTGCGACGTTAAATTATTAAATTTTTGAATATTTGTCAGACTATTTCCACTGTATGTGATACTGTATGTGATACTGGCTGGTTTTTCCAGCACACCGTTGACTAAACTTTCAAAAACACCGATAAAACTTTTGTATTCTGAATACTTGCCACTAAATTTAGACAACTTTAAATTTGGAAGGCGTGATTGCTGTTGAGGAAGAACAACGAACGAAGCTTCGTGTGGATTACTGGAAGGAACCAACTGAAGAATTTTGTGGCTTATTCTTGTCTATAATAGACAGTAGTAACGATTTTGTGACCACACATTCCTCTTCCAGATCAGATCTGTAAGAGTCCACAGAACCGAATTTTCGATTTCACTTTGGCAAGCCATTGCTTGATCTAAATAATTATTTCAAATTTCGAGATGACAATTCAGCTCAAAATAATTTGACGAAACTTTACTCTCGATAATTGAATTCTTTATGCGCAAAATATTGCTCATAATTAATTCCCTTTTTCCAGTAGATTATCGTGGACTTCAGTATCATCCATGATACTCCCATAATGGGTTTGATTCAATTAAGTTTATCGATAAGTAATTTTAATTAATTATAAACTTAATTGTTGCGTGTAGAATGCAATGTGCAACTACTTTGCCCAACGAAATATGGTCTAAACCAGAGGTTCCCAGACTTTTTTTTTCATAGACCATTTTCAAAATTTAGCTGGTTCCGGTGGACCCCGAGCAGCTACAATTTCTACCATATTCCCAAAACTCGACAAAAAATGTGAAAATTAGATCTAACAATGGAAATTTGCGTTGCGGCTCAGTTCCAACCACGAATCAAAAATTTATTACTTACAAATTATGTTTTTGTCACTCTCTTTTCCCTTACGATTCTCTTACCAAAATTGAAAACGAATACAACTTTCAAAAAACATGCTTAAAGGCATGATTTAACTAACATGGTTACTGCACTGAAAAATGTTACCTCTTTCTCGAGTTCGGCAAATGTCAATGCTAGAAGCACTGCTAGCTCCTGCCCTTGCCTACTGGGGTAGCAAACTTTTCTTGAGTAGCAACAGCACTCAATTTACGAAAACGGCGTATGTTTTTGTAAGTGTGTGCTTACAACTACCCAGCAGGCAAGGGCAGGAGCTAGTAGGGCTTCTAGCAGGTCTTCCTTTGTAAAGTTAAGGCCTTGCCACCTCCTTTCAAACTTACTTTCTTTTTTGTATGAAATGACCAGATAAAATAGGCCTTCTTAAGCAGGCCTTTTAAGAGCGCTTGCCGTAGCAGGGGTGATAGAAGTACTCGTAAAAAGTTAAATTTTAATACGCCGAGAGACTCTGAGTTAATTTTTTTTATCCGCGTCACTTCACTTGCACTTGCGTTGTTTTTTTTAATGTTTATTTGTTGTGACGTTTTCTTGCTTTATAATTTGACATTGAATACACAACACTCTGGAGCAGTGGTGCGCACGAAAATCTAGCAGAAGGGCACAACAACAACCTCTAGCAACAACAAACTAAATTTTAAAGTTTTTTTTACTTTCATTTCCAAATTCGTCAACAGCACAAAAAAAAAAAAAATTAAAAATAAAAAACAAATTCGTCGAAACACAATGCGGCACCGTCGCTAATGCCTGTGTGTGTTGTTTTTGTTTTCATTAGAACTCAACTCAACGCTGTGCGTCGATAGCGTTGAAATTCTCCGAACTTTTGGTTGCTTGCTTGTGCGTCGAATAACGGAAAGGGCACCGAGGACAGAGAGTGCCTGTGTTCTGTGTTCTGCTAATTAAAATTTCACTACAAAACAAAAACAAACATCATAATAAAAAAAAATGAGTATAGGTGGCTCACAGAAGCTCACAGCTTATTTTATACAGTGCATACTTTTAACTTCAACACTCTATAATTTTGTAACTAAATGGAATATAAAAAAAGTGTTGATACCATTTGAAGGAGCACAAATTCTAGTTTAAAAAAATGTTTAGTTTTTGTTAAAAAGTATTATCTGGAATTTTAAAAATTTAAAATCAAAACCTAATACTAAATTTCATGTCACAGCTTATTTTATGCTGATGTGTATAAACTGTAAAAGTAATAATTTTCTAATTTTTAATATTTAGTGTAGTAGCCTCTTTGGTCAACTATGGCTTAAAGGCGGTTTGGCATCCAAACTGCAAATTTTTTAGTGGTATCTGGCGGAATATTACGTCACTCAAGTTTAAGTGCCTCTTTTTCGTCCTTTTTGGTTGAAATATTGTATGTTCGGAATATTTTTCAAAATCGAGCATAAATTTACAATCACATTAAAGCTGGCGACTATGCTGGAGATCCCATCAAATCCGGCCACTTGTATATTTTCCAGGATTGAACTACGCTTGCTTTGTGTTTTTGGTCTTTATCTTGGTATAACCGGAAATTTGTCTGTATGAACAGATTTTCGGCACTCTGCAACAAATTGTCCTTGAAAATCTAAAGACACATACCCATACTCATGATATTTTCTATAAAATTCAAATTTCCGGAACCAGCAGATGACATGCAAGCCCAAACCATATGGCGCTGCCACCAACATGTTTTATATCGCGCGTAGATTCTCCATGTTGTTTTTTGTATTCGGCTTTCGCAACATGCCATCTGAGTCAAATAATTTGAATTTTAATTCATCCACGAATACTACTGAATTCCAGTACTCAGGGGCAGTGCCGGATTAAGAGTAATTGATGCACTAAGCAATCTACGCCTGTGGGGCCCCCCTTATCCACTAGTAAACTAGTATCGGTCATTAAAAATTTTTTAACGTATTTATTATAATGAGATAGTTCATTACGTACTTAGGGTATGTACGAAAGGCGAAAGAGATACGTCGAGTAGACACAGTAGAATCCCGATAATTCGTAATCGCAAAGGACCAGCAATTTTTTACGAATAACAGGGGTTTTCGATTTAACGAGGTGTCGATTTAGCGAGGCTAAAATAAGAACAATACGAATTAACGAAATTTCGATTTAAGAACAATACGAATTAACAGGTTTTTTCAATTTATTAAATAGCAAGAAGAAACCAAAATAATTATTCATTTAGCTGAAATACATACATTTCCACTAATACTAATTCACTCATACACTCTCTACTTTCACACACATCTGGTGTGACGAACAAACTGACCACGAAAAACATAAAAATTTCATAAAAAAAGTGTAAGGTAAACGTAGCCGTAGCTGCCTACTATGATTGATTTTTTTTCTAAACCATAGTTCCATGGGATTTTGCTTTTCATTACGAATTATAAGAGGTTGTCAAATCCAATTACGATTTATAGAGGCTAAACAGAACTTATACTATATTGAAAAAAAAGTACGAATAATCGAGGGGACCAAAATGTATGGAATTTTTACGAATTGAAGCGATTTTTTCAAGGGACCAACAGTTTGTTTCGGATTATTGAGATTTTCGAATGAACGGGGTACGAATTATCGGGATTTCACTGTATTACAATAAAAACCAGAGCATACATTTTTTATATATTGAAATGTGATTTGCGACTTTGCTTCTATGTGTAATATTGATAAAGCATTGAGCCTTTCCTGCAGCATCGACGTTCTTTTCTCAATTTTTATTATATTCAATATCGAAAAAGATCGTTCGGCTGTGCAGTTCGATATCACCAAGCATAAAAATATACGCAAGACTGTGTCCAGCCCAGCCAATTTTATCATCGTGTATTTGATATGAACTTGTGCGAGGCAAATCACTGGAACTTATTTTATTTATAACATATGAATGAAACTGCTATATTTCGGTTTCTAAATCGGTATTAAGGTCTTGCGGATATGCGTCTACTAAATTTCTACACTGCTGACTGTATTCTGATGTATGATCGTGGCAGACAATTTTATCTGTATCATCATCCTATTTTTTTATATCATACATATCGTCGCTCACTTGACAACGGCCCTAATTGAAATTTTTGGTTTTGTTCAGGAGACACAAAAACTGAATAAAAACCGACAATGTAGAATATTCAAATTTGTTTAGTTTAGTGACAGAATCATTATCAAAATTATTTTTAATGAAAACGTTAATTTTTTTATTGATATTAATTTTATTTCAATTAGGGCTTTTGGACATCATTTTTATGTATGCGAAAGTGGATTTAGGGCTTTTTGCAATTACTTTGAAAACTAAAATTGTAATTCATTTACAACAAATTTAAAGAAAATTTGCAAATATTGAACTGTTTAATGTAGTTTTTTAATAAATAAAAATAAGTTAAAAAAAACTTGACTAAAAAAAATTTTTCTAATGGTTGCATTAAATGAATGGAAAATTATCATAAAATTGTTGGCAATCCATCGGCAATAACCTTTTCTAATCTTGCAAACTCCCACTTCTCTTTGAAATTTAAAATTTTTGCCTGCATAAAGGGCTCAGCCTTTCTTCGGAAAACTTTCTTGGATTTGATGTTATAGGTAAGGGCTGATGTTCATCGTTCCTAATCATGACGGTTATGCAGATTTTGCTGACTGACAGTTGAAATCCGCTTTGACTGTACTCGGAAGATCTTTGAATCAATAATTTGAGTGCCATGAATACAGCTGCCTTTCATCCAGGTCCTCACCATATTTTCTTTCAAACATAATGCTGATAAAAACATTTGACGACGTACTTGCAAACATTGGGAATTGTGTTTTAAGAAATACTCTAGAGACTGAGTACGTGCTGAGTTTTCGGACGAAATTCGTTTTCTGCTTACCGGATCAACAAGGCCTATTACATATAACTTTTTTTTTCGAATATCATTTTCCAAAAAGCATCAAAGATGGCTTTCCGTGTATTTGCACTAAAAAGCGAACAGTACCAGTTACGTCTTTGCTCACAAAATTTTGACGTACAAGGTGGCCCAAGCTGTCTTTCGGCCCTTCGCCACAAACCGTTTTCAATCGAAACGCCTATATATTGAACTACTCACATTCGTTTTTTCATAATTGGAATCCGATCACGTTTTAATTGTTCCGGAATTGAATCAGAGGCATTGATCTCACACAAAATATTTTCCGTAACACTCATTACGAAAAATTAAAACGAAGACCACACGCGTTCCGACACAAGATATGCTCTCATTGTTACTTTTTAAAATTGGTATTTTCACGGAAATATTGAATATAAAATCCTTTGGAAATTCGAAAGCTACTACGCTATCTATTGCAATTTAAATTTTTTCAAATTGAAAGCTACTTCGCAAGAAAAAGCATTTAAGGCCTTTTAACATATAAAAAAATGTTGAATGCACTTAGTGCTTTTTAATATCACCTAATAAAGTTGTTTTTTTTTGTGTTACCGTTCCAATTTTTTGGTGAAGATGTATTTGAGGTTGGTCTTCAGGAATATGTAATAAACTGGATTTCGGAAAAAATGTCAATTAGGGCCGTTGTACAAGTGAGCGACGATATATAGTATATATATATCTCTAATCTATAAAATCACAAATATACTAAATTCAATGCTTAGAACACAATTCAATTCAAGACCAAAAACTTAACTTTGTTTAAGAAATTTTAATATTTTTTCGGTGCTGTTTATGGTGCCCTCCGAGACGTAGTGCCCTAAGCAATTGCTTAATTTGTTTATGGGCTAATCCGGAACTGCTCAGGTGTCTTCAAAACATGTTCTTTGGCGAAAATCAGACGATTAATCGCGCTTTGACTGATGAACGGCTTTTTGCGAACAACTCGCTAGTTAAAATCATTTTCGGTTTGGGCTTGCATGTCAGCTGCTGGTATAGGAAATTTGGATTTTATAGGAAATATCATGAGTACGGATATGTGTCTTCAGATTTTCAAGGAAAATTTGTTGCAGAGTGCCGAAAATCTGTTCACACAGGCAAATTTCCGGTTATACCAAGATAAAGACCAAAAACACAAAGCGGCGTAGTTCAAACCTGGTAAATATACAAGTGGCCGGATTCGATGGGATCGACATCACAGTCGCCAAGCCTTAACTTGGATGTAAATTTATGCTCGATTATAGAAAGGATTCCGAACATACAATATTTCAACCAAAAACGACCAAGAAGAGGCACTTAAAATTGAATAATATACCGCCAGATACCACTAAAAACTTTGCAGTTTGGATGCCAAACCGCCTTTAACCAATAGTTGATCAAAGAGGCTACTACACTAAATATTAAAAATTACAAAATTATTACTTTTGACAGTGTTTTTACAGTTTATACACATCTGCATACAATAAGCTGTGACATGAAATTTACAGCATCTTTATGTATTGCGAATCGGTCGTCTAGCACACGAAATTTCAATACGATTGGCACTTTTGCTATTTATTATATATATACATATTTGCTGGTGTGCCTACCCATAAATCCAGCACTGACTGCATAAAATAAGCTGTGAGTCACTGTATTTTTATTTGCATGAAAATTTTGTTTTGAGAAGACATCTTACAGATGCAGCAGAGCTAGCAGGCCTTCTCCGAAGAAAGCCTTGCTCAATTGCCAGGTGGGTAACTGCAACCACTTTGCGCTAGCTATGTACGTAGACCAACGAAATGAAAACTTTTTTTTTATATATGCGCAATTTATGACAACCTTTTGTATGTACATACATAAATAAATTGGTACGATCGAAAATGGAACCTATGTCAATAAAACCACCGTTCCGGTTTATTTTATACCGGAATTCTCTCACAATTTTGCGGAACCCTGTAATACATAAGCGGTACAGGCGCTTAAGTAATCTAAAAGGGAAATTTTTAACTTTTTCAATTTTATCGATTATTTTCGATAAAATTGCAACGGACTTGACCATAATGACGTGCGTGTCACTACGAAATTTATGTTTTGAAATTGAAATGATCAAAAATGCGAGCAATAAAATTTCCTGCTCCAATGTGAGCGACAAATTTATTTGCACTAATCATGCAGAAATCTCCCTCAGCTTTTTGCCGGTATCTTTTTTAGTAGTTCACTATTGCTTTATTGGTGGCATTTGTTACCTGACAACAAACCATTACTGTACCACCGTGGAGATAGCTAGATAGGATAGGAGGTCTCGTCGAGCTGGTGGTCCTGGTGGTAACTGTATCAACTCCCCCGACGCACAGTGGCAAGATTTGACTTTTTTGATTGCAAAAATCATAACTTCTGAACGAAGAAAGATTTTTTGATAATTTTTTTTTTATATGATACGAAATTCTTATAGCTAATACAGTGGTAAATTATTTTGCTGAAATAGGTTTGCAGAATCCGACGCAATTGATTGTTGAAGTTGAGTTTTTTGTAGGGGGGAAAAATTACATATCATATGCATGTAAAAATTTAATTTCTGTTTTTTTTGTCGCAAGTAGACATTGAGAACTACTGAAAAGTGTGATTGAAATGTACTTGGGCTTAGTATATAAAACTAAAATTATAAAAAAATTCAAAGGGATTTTTAAATTTGGTGAAATATTTTTTTTTTTTTTATTTATAAACTAAATAGTTTTTTATTACTTAAATTAACAATTTAATTTCTTTCAAAATAATCAACAGTATCTGAATGGCTATATAATAGACTTAACATTTCTTGAGAGTAACATTCTTTCAGCTCTTTCGATGATTGGGTGTGCCTTAGAGATGTAATAATTGGGTCGAATAAGGCAGGCAGCATGTTAAAAAGGTCCTGGTTTTGTCACTTTCTTGATATCTTGCACGTGTTGAGATATCTGTATTTTTTGTAATCTTTGTTTTTGGATTCCTGTGCTTCTTCTGATAGTTCACCAATTGGTAAAGGCTGAAACTCTATTATATTTTTACCATGGGCCAGAATTTTGTGAACCTTAGGTGTAAGTTTTTTATGCGGATATTTTTTAAGCAGCAGTTCTTGTTGCAAACTCTCCATATTTTTTTGCGTCAACTTTTTCCTTGCAGCATAAAACATTTAATATGACTTGTACCTTTCAATTATCTCTTTATCAACTCCAGTAATTCGCGCTGTGACTTCATCCTTTTCAAAAAATGTTCTGGAAGTGTTTCCGTCATTGGTATTACCAAACCCTTGTTTTGGTTGATCAACTTTCAAATCTATTTCCGCATAAAACGCAGCTTTAATTATTTTCTTCCTATCAGTTATTTCCTCTTTGATTACAAGAAACTTCTTTAAATCACTACTATCTTCTGGAATTGTATACGTCAGTTTCAAAATGAATTCCATACACCTTATTCTTGCATGCAGTGGTGAAATTCCATACTCATAATTAAGCTCTTCTTAGCAAAAAATTTAAAAAAACTGTATAACTGCCGTTTTACATATTCTAAAATTTTAGTTTGGTTTTTCTCTACACAAATCGTTTAACATCTTTTTACCTGTTCCTGTAATCCTTGCGTAAATTTTAAAATGTCAGGAATTTTACCTTCAACAGGATTAGTGCAATCAGAAAAGTTTTTAGTTGGGGTCTTATTGTATACAATAAATTCAAAAACTATAAGAGGTAGTTTTTGACCAGAACACAATGGTTCGCCCACTATTAAAAAAAGTTGGCGTGGCAGTAGTTTTATTTAATCGGTTTTAATTATGAACTATGACCAATGAAATAGGCATTGCACACCTAATTAAATGTTTTCTAGTAAAAGGTTTAAGAATTAATATTTCTAATATGCGCATGGACTTAGGGTACTATATCCACAGGTTTGTCGATAAAAATCGCTCTAGCACCCAAACCGGCAAACACCGGTGCCTAGTTTGTTCTGGGGATATGTTAAGGAGTTATTGATGGTTTGTGTGGAAGCTCAGCTTGAAGTTTTGTGAAGTTTATTTTTAAACTCAAATGAAAGCTCAAAAACATCGATAAAAACAGTGTATCAAAAAAAAAAAAAAAAAAAAAACAAAAAAAAAGTTGGACTAATTTTTTTTTTGTTTAATTAAAACCAATAATGCTTTTACAAAAAAAAAATATATATTTTTCTCTCAGCATTTGTTGAATTTTTCAGCTTAACCCTAGGAGGTTCAGGGATTTTTTGGCGCTAACAGGTACAACTAGGTCTGCGCAGACCTATGTGGGATTTGTATAGGCAGGTGTATTAAAAGTACGGGTAAATGTGCTAAAAGCTCAGAAAAATAGGTTCTCCGTCACCGCTTATAGGAAGTTATGAACGGATTTGTCTCTAACACGCAAAACAAAAAAGTTATGCACATATTTATATTTAAAGGTCTGTACAGACCTGGTTGGTACGTATGAACCATTTCGTTTTTAAACATGACCCACTTCGTTTGTAAACACGAATAAAACCGAACATAAGCACATAAGCGGTCTGATTTTGTGCTCTTTAGGTTATCCGTATCTTCTTCTAGGAAGTCATGGACGGATTCTGCTCTAACAAGCAGAACAAAAAAGTTATACACACATTTATATACATAGGTCTGCACAGACCTGGTTGGTACGTATGAACCATTTCGTTTGTAAACACGAATAAAACCGAACACAAACAGATAAGCAGTCCGATTTTGTGATCATTGGGTTCTCCGTAGCTGCTTTTAGGAAGTCATGGACGGATTCGTCTCTAACACGCAAAAAAAAGAAGTTATACACACATTTATATGCAAAAGGTCTGCACAGACCTGGTTGAACCTCCTAGGGTTAAACATGAAATTTTTATGCAAAAAAATTAATTTTTTGCAAACTTCAAAAATGTCTCCACTTTGACTAGCTGCAAAAACTAAACTACTTATTCGAGTGGGTTGAAATTTTAAATTTATCAGCTCTAGACATTTCTCTACTTGATGCGAGTATTAAATTTGTCAAACAGACCCACACTAAAATTGATTTTTGCAACGCTTTTTTGAAAAGCAAGCCACTGTGCGACGCAGCAAATGTGGGGAACCTCTTGGTGCAATGGCGACGGCAATGCAGCAGAACAACAAGTGATACGCACTCTTGATATGATTTTATTTATTTTGTCACTAAGTTTTTTTCTGTTTTTTTTTTTTTGTTAAGTTTTATTGTTTTTACAAATGCTTTAAATGTTTTATACGGACAAACTTTCCACTTTTTAGAAACTTATGATTTTTCTATTTCACACTTGCAGGCTCGCTTGAACAAAAAAGTTTTCAGAATAAAAAAAATGTGAGTATGTATCTATCTTTTATGTTTTAAGCAACTTGACAGTTATTGGCTTGCGGCTGTGTTCCAATTGTTAAAAAATGCAACAATACAGAACGCACAAATGACACTGCGAGTTCAATTGACTTTAATTTTTTAATTTATTAAATAAAATCTGTTTATTAAGCGCGTGTCGGTAACAACGAAATATTAACAAATGAGACACGAGTGAGTCTAAGTCCCTGCTCGGACGCCAAAATGTTAGACGACTAGTTTGCCGCTAAATGAACTAAACGGAAAATATTAATTTTCTGTGCTGCCTTTAAATAAGAAAAAACGATCTACTCAGCTTCAGGCTTTTTTAACAACTAACTTATATTTCATGTTTCAATTTATTTTCGCTTACATCTAGTGTTTAAGCTTAGTACTAATTTTACGTTTCGTATTATCATGAATGTAATTCAACAATAAAACAGTCCACCTTTGGTTCAAAAATCCACAAACAAAAAATATTTAAACTTACACTGAGAAAACAATTTAATTATATATGTTACCGGCCAAAGTAGTTTTTAGGATAAACTAGTTTTTCCTAGGCCATCGGATAAACTAGTTTAGCCTAGAACGAACTAGTTTGTCCTGATGAAAAAATTTACCATTTCAGGACAAACTAGTTTTTTAGTTTTCCAGTCTTCGATAGTCAAATTTTTCTGTTCTTTGCAAAATTTAAGCCTGGACTTTAAATTCTGGTCAGATAGTCCAGGTTTTTCTTGTTTAACGGCAGACAACAATCCAATCTTACTCAAAAATAACTTTAATCTTTAGAAAAACTTGTTCCAGAAGATTTTTTTAATGATCGCCGGTACTTTGTACTCTAAGATCAATAGTTCCGTAGTATGAAACTGCAGCTCATACCATAACGCCGCCCTCTCTACTGTGATGACGCTGCAGAAATTTTTCCTGCTTACGCAAATAAGGTTATAACTTTTATTTTCACGATTTGCGTACATAGGAAAACATTGCGAACAAGTGTTTCCACTGCTTTTTGTCATCTAAGCAGCACAGATGAAAAGAAAAAAAAAGAACTACGGTTCTTTTCATGTCGTTCGTTTTCCTAACAAATCTGTCACGCAGTGTTTTCCACCAACTTTGGCATTCTTTTCCTAATAGTAGGGGAGCCCAAGCGGGGATTTTGGGATTTACTCGAGCGCGTCAGATTAAGATAAGGGGGATACCTTGCACCTTGTTGAGTACATCTACCGAATATAAGCCCTCTATATAGTGCCGCGAGTGTAGGGGAGCCGGTCAGAATAGTAAAAAAAAATCGATAGCTGGATTTACTTGAGTCAGATTAAGACATGGTGTGTTAATTACATGCTAAAGAGCCTACATTTCACTAATCTGACGATTTGACCGTGACGCAAAGGAGTGACAGGGTCACAAACTTGCAAAAAAAAACGTCACCTGGATTTACTCGAGCGCGGTCAAACTTTTTTTATTTTGAAGGAAATAATTCAAGGATAACGGAAAACATATAATCTGCCGATTTCCACAAGCCGAAGCAACAAAAATCGTCATTAAAGTTTAGCGCGTGCAGCTAAATTTTTTGGTTTTTAGGAACTTAATACACCAATAATTAAGTTGTTCCTTATTCTTTTTAGCTGTTCATTATTCTTCTTTTTTTTACGTCCCGTATTTCTTAAAAAAAAAAAACTGAAATACAACACTGTGCCGGGAAATACGGAACGGATGGCCAGCTTATGTATTCCTTCACTCCGTGCCTATCTCTCTCACACTCACGCACCGTCCCCACCAGTGTTGGCACAGACGGTACTTTAGTACCAAAATTGATACTGTTTTCATAGCTAAAATACCATAGTACGGTTTTCCGGATACCCATCTTTTTTGGTACTATTTTCGTTTGTGTCAAAATGTATGTGGAACATAGGAGGAAAGACAAATTCAATATGTACTTATTACCAATTTCGAAATTTATATTGCCACTATAAAATAAGATAATGTCCGGAATTTATCAATAACCGATTTTTGGTATAAAATAGGAAGGTTGATTAATAGTTTTCATGAGCATCTGTTTCTAAACGTTTCGAGGATTGCTAAAGGGCTTTTATTCATACGCCATTCTTCAGGGAGTGCGTTCTAAAAAATCGTAATTTTTAGTACATTTAAATAATTTTCAGGACATTTCAGTACATTTTCGGTACATTTGGACAGTTTATAATAATAATCTTTTTTTCTAAATAATCGCAATGTGTGCATTTTGTAATTAGTTATTTAATGTGTGTGAAATATATGTCAGTTTGTTAAGGATTTTCAGGTGGCAAAATGAGATTTTTTTTTAGAAACTATAGATAAATCTAAGTAAAAATGGGTGTTCAAGACTAAAAGAACATTCTAAAAGTACATTTTAAGTCTCGATTCTGTACATTTTACAAAACCCAAATGGCATCACTGATTGGGATTTTTAAAATTTAAGAAAAAAAAATCTTGAAAAAAAAATTTTTCAAACGGTCAGATTAAGCAAACTCCTCCAGATAATCGTCAGATTATGGATCAGCATAACCAGGACATCAAGCTGAACCGTCTGTATAAAAATCTGACGCGCTCGAGTAACTACAAATATCGTTTTTTTTTTTTTGCATTTTCGAAAGGTGGCCACTCGCTTGCGTCACATCCGAATCGTCAGTCTAAGGAATGGGAGCTTCGTTTGGGATCACTTAACATTCCCTATGAATATCTGACGCGCTCGAGTAAATGTTTTTTTTCCATTTTTAACTTATCCGTACGGCCACGCCCACCATCCAAATCGGCAAATTAATATATCTCCGTCATCAGAGACATGTCCCAGCATATACACCATCAATATCTGACGCGCTCGAGTAAATCCATGAGCATATTTTTTTTTTACATTTTTGAAAGCTTGTAGTGACTTCCCCCACCGGTGAAGGGTTAAACATTATATAACCTTTTTTTCTTCCTACCACCTATTCTTCAAAATTAAATAGGTCCCCGCGACGCTCGAGTAACTCCACATTTAGCATCGTGGGCTCCTCTACTATAATATAACAAGATAAATTAAAAGTGGCTTTTTCCATAATATTTTTATTAACTTTGTTCCTACTTACATGTATCACCAAGAGCAATTGTAACTAATATCGATCCACGCTTATTCTCTCAGCAGATTGTTCCTATACATAATACTTAGCAAGGTCCTTTGTTGTATAAACAAACATGCTTTTGAATTTATTATTAGTTTGAAACCAATAATAATTTGGACACTACCGCGAATTCTTAATTAATCTTAAGCAATTTAAAAATTTTTAAATCTTAACCGCCTTAATTGACTGCGCTTTTTTTAATAAAAATAAAAACAAATTATTTATTTTTAATTTTATATATTTGTATGCATTTCAACTCTTATTTGAGTTATCATCAGCATGAAACGATTTAAATACTAACAAAACATAAAAGTACAAAGTTAAGTTATAGCTTAATTCTTATTAAAAGTTATTTCATATACAAAAAAAGCATAAAAACAAATAACTAAAAACTAATGACCTACGGTGGTGGAAAGCAAAGTTAAAAATTGGAAATTGAACACACCTGCTATGTATGAAAAGGAAATACAATAGATGCAATAAATAAATAAAGACAAAGTAAATACAGTGGACTCCGCTTAATTGATCTTTTAACTGCGCAAAAAAATTGGATTTATTAACCGGGGAATCAATAAAGAGGGGCCCGGATCCCGGATAATTGATCGACTTAGTCAATTAAGCGAAGAAAAAGAAAATTTATTTTACTGACCTTACCTCAAGATAGGATTGTCAGATTTTTGAAACGCAAAATCAGTACATTCAAGTATATTCAACGCAAAAAATTAGTACAAAATTTTTTACCTCATTAAATGTTTTTATTTACTAAAAAAAAAGTCAGAACTTTTCGGATGGCACAATGCCTTAGCAAAATAACAAAATGAATGCTTAAAAACAAAGACCATTTTACAGACTCCGTTTAAAAGAATTATATTCTTATGTACTGAAAAATGAAATAAAATGAATTGAATTGAAAAAATATTTAGAAAAAAAAAGTTTTTTTTTCAAATTTTGAATTGTGCATCCTCTGAAACTTGAGAGTATCAAGAAACAACATTTTTGACTCCAATATAATATGTATTTATGACACCTATTAAACAATGAATGACAGTAGCGATCTGTCATCAAACGATTTTAAACTGTCAATCTTTCATTGTTGTACTTTTTTTCAATGTTGCTTCTAACATTGTTGATCTCTTAAAAGGGGACTTTTTCATGTATTTTTAACTTGGAAAATATTTTTTCTGGTTATTTAAAAGGGGAAATCAAATAAGCGGGAATCATTTAACAGGGGATTTATATACATAGTTCAAATGAGGAAAATTTCATTGGGTTTTTTTTAGACAAATAATCCGGGGAATTCAGCTAACCGGGGATCTATTAAGCGGGGTCCACTGTACAACATATTATGCAAAAACAAAACACCGCGAACCATAAAAGCTGAGTAAAGCTTTACTTTTTAAGTAAACCAAAAAGGGAAGACTTGATAGGAGCTTCCATCGTGTTCATAATTATGTTGTTGTTCTTATGCATGTTTTCTTCTCTGATGTGTTTTACTAATTTTAGTTTTTCTTTGCTAAAACTATGTAAATTTTCAACAGCATGCAAAGCAACAGCTGACTTGTTTGGACGTTCGTACTTTATGTGCGCTATGTGTTCGTTGAACCTCGTCTCTATGTTACGTTTAGTTTGTCCATAATATTTTTGTTCACACTCATTGCAGCTAATTTCGTAAATGCCCGATTTTTTCAAGATTTTTGTTGTGTCTTTAGTTGATCCCAATTTGTTCTTTAGTTTTTCATTTGAAGCGAAAACTAAATCCATATTTTGTTTTTAAAAACTTTTTTGAATTTATTTGTAATTAAAGGTGCAAAATGCATTTTAATACATTTTTTGTCAGTAGCAACCGAAGATTTTAAAGTTGTTAAATTAAGTCTTCTGATTATTTTTATTTGTTTTTCAACCATTCTGTTGATAATTTGGCTGTCGAACCCATTTAATTCTGCTACATATTTAATATATTTCAGTTCTGTCATGTAACTATTTATATTCAGAGGTAGATTACAAAGCCTAAAAATCATTGAATTGAACGCAGCTTTTTTATATTGTGCTGGACAATACGAATCAATTGGTATAAATCTTGGTACGTTGGTAAGTTTTCTATAAATTGAAAAATACAATTTATTATCCGCATCTCTGTTGACCATAACGTCTAAAAAATGTAATTTTCTATCTTTTTCAAGTTCATATGTAAATTTAATTGTTGGCCACTTTGAGTTTAGCAGATTCAAAAAATCATATAGCTTATTTACATTAATGGTAGCGAAAATATCGTCAACATATGTATCTAAACCATACCTTTGGTAGTAATCCTTGAGACTCTAAATCGTGCTGGAATCTTGCCATGAACAATTCAGCCAAAAACGGAGATAAAGAATTTCCCATTGTTGTGCCTTCATTAATTTTGTAAAACTTATTCAAAAATTGGCAACAATTATATTCCATACATAAACTGGCAGATTTGACATATGTATATTTATTTTTTCTTTTCATCATTTTCTCTTTCATTCAGCCATTCTTTTAAGAATATTAAAGTTTCATGTATGGGGATGCTAGGAAACAGCGCAACAACGTCATACGACACTAAAATCATTTCATTTTCTACAATAGTATTTTTAATTTTTTCCACAAAATCAAAAGTGTTTTTAACGCATTTACTGAAACCTTGATTATATTTCTTAAATTCTGAAACTAACCAATTGGAGATTTTTTCGGTTGGTGAATTTATGTTGGAAATAATCGGTCTCATTTTCAAAACAGATTTATGTGTCTTTGGTAGGCCATATAATTTCGGAACCGTTGGATTTGACACCATTAATTTCCATTTAACTTTAGAACCGAAAACATCAAGAATTTCCTTTAACAGAGTTGATGTGCCTCTAACCATTTTTGGTAACGGAGAATTCTTTAATTCTACGAAATTTGCAGCAGAAATTATCTCTTCCATTTTTGAATCATACTGTGTTCTGTCCATAATTACCAAATCTCTGCCTTTATCGGATTTCACGTATACACAATTTTTTTTGGCGTAGTTGTTTAATAATTGTTGCTTCTATTGTTTGTTTCTTGTTTACTTTTAGTCTTTTTTTTGTAACCTTTTCTAAAATACTTTTCGATTCTTTTCTGATTATATTTTTGGTTGTTTCTGGTAGATATTTAATGCCTGTCTCAATGTCTGCTACTAAATCTTCTATTGGTAAACTTCTAGGTGCAGGTGTATAATTCAGTCCTTTTTGTAGTAATTGTTTATGTTCACTTTCGCTGAAATTAACTGATGAAATGTTACGCACAAATTTATCAACATCGTTTTTAAACTTATTATTGTTTTTTGAACTTTGGGGCAACATTCTATTAGTGATGTTAACCCGTGCTTTATCTCTCTATGTATCAATTCATCTGTCAAAGCATATGATGCGCGCGATACATGCCCTGCTTAATATGTACCGGAGCCTTTAATATCACTTAGATCGGTTGGTTGCAAATTTTATCAATATAATTGATGATATGGAAGGTACCTTTGGGCACACACAGGTGCTTAATTTTTTGAATAGATGGTATGACGAAACACAATGAGCGAGAACTGTAAAGTTGTAATTTCTTAAATATAATTTCAAAGTCACTGCTTAAGTCAACTAACTGTTTAAGCATTGAAATTCTGATTGGTAATAGCCGATGGCTTTCTTCCTTATCTTTGAGTATCTAAGACTAAAACATTGTAAAGTTGGAATTGCACCGCGTGGCACACTCGTTCTTTAAGGAAGTCTGTAACAGATGCTGCAATTTGACTTTTTTGAAATACTTAACAATTTTTTTGGACGCCACTACAGGTGTGGTCAACTCTGCGGTTTCCTGAAAGGAGTGTTTCAAGACGTTTTCAAACAAATGGTTGCTGCAGTTTAAGCGAATGTTGTTCTCCAAGGCTTTTACATTGTTTGATCCTCTGTTTGTTACGAACGTTATTTCCTCCATATTGTTTATTCCGAACTCACGAAACAAAGTTTTCATCTTACTCAAGGTGTTAACACCAGTTGAATGCTGTAAATCCATAGACTTCATTCCCAAAATGACGTCGTATAGCTTTAAATATTTTTGGCAGTGCAATGTAACTCCCAAAAAAGTTCTTTGTGCATAATTATCCGTCCATAAGTCAATTGTAGCAGATGCTACTCCACTGTTCACAACGTCAGCTATTTCGTCTTTGATTTGTTTTTTCTTTTCACCTGCTAGCTACTGCGTTGTACAAGAAGCAGGTCTTCAATGTCAACATTTTTTCCATACTTTGCTTCAATATTAATGAAAAATGTTGCGAGCTTTACGAAGCCGGAACCATTGATGGCTGAAAATGGTTGGCAATCCTTAGTAACCCATGCTACACAGGTATGAATTGCGGTCTTTTTGTCTTCTGCTGTAACACTTTTGAAACATTTTGACTCCTGAAGTAATTGACAGCATTTATGAAAGCTTAAATTTAACGATTTTCTTGGCGAGTATTTCAAGTTTGCTACAATTCTGACAGTATAAATACCCTTCCAAACTAATTCCATCCTTCTTAATTATTTCTGATAATATGCTCCATATTACGTTTCCCCTCTTACGTCGCAGCGACAAGTTGTAAACACTTTTACGAAGTTGCTCTAACACAAAAGTTTTGTCTTCTAACATTTTTTTTAACGTTTACTGATTTTATTTTTAGTTATTTTTTTTATTGATTTTTGACTGATTATTCAAAGTTTGCTGCTTTTATTCAACGCTGAGTTTTGTTGAGTGTTTGAATGTGAGTAAGGACTTTAGTATTTATTATTTAATCTTATTAATTAATTCTGTTAGGGCTTTATATTTTTACGCATATTGGCCCCTATTATGAGTGCCAATAAAAACGACTTGTTTCGACACTTTTCGATTATGAGTGTAAGTATGTGTCAATAGTTGACACCAGTCAATTTCAATCCATTGTGAATGAACGTTTCTTATTATAAGTTACAATTTTTTCGACTGGATTCAATAAAATTTAATATTAGCCGTGTTTTTTTTGAAGCGGCTATAAGATAGCTTAATCAGTGGCAAAAAAAATCGGCTTTCACCGCTTAATTTTTTCGCTAAGCAAATTTGGCAGCACTCCTATGAAACAAATGTCAAAGAGGAAATCACAATTGAATTGAATCCAAACAAACTTAAAATTGAACAAAAGCGTTTTATAAAAGCTTTTTTCTTCCGCCATTTCAGTTTTATATTTTGGTTTTAACTTTTTAAATTTACTTTTTAACGTAAGAATCTTGCACGATTAATATTTAAGCGGCGCATCTATCGCTGACTAATATCTCATACAAAATTTTCTTTAAGCGGATAGCCGTGTCAAAAAAAACACGGCTATTATTTGTCTATCAGTTGAATGAACTCGACTAGGAGCACAAGTCAAGTTTAGCGACAGTTTCCCGACTTTTTTCTTTTTTAGGATGTAACGTTATAGGGGTAAAAATAAAAATGTAACTAAAAAGTGTCCCTCGAGTCGAGCGATTTTCGCAAAATGGATGTCAAATGATAGGTAATTTAATAGACTATGTTATTGTGTGGAATAGTTTCAAATCTGTAGCATGGTTTCTAAGATATGATTTGTATTGAATTTAGTCCGATTTTTTTGAAAACTTTTATTAACTAAAAAAAATGTATAATAACCCTGAAAGCTCATTAATATATTAAGAAATTGTTACTCATTTTTTTACAATGCTGTGCCACTTTTCTTAATTTTAAGACAAAACTTTTCTATTTTTAAGGAAAATTTTTTTTTTTTTTTTTTTTTATTCTTTTTTATTTATTGGATCTCTTTACATTGTAAAGACTAACAATAAGTTGTAAGCTCTTAATTCTAATTAACACTATTACAAATTATAAATTATATATAAAGTGATATATTTATTATAATAAGTAATTTAAAGCTCTGCGGGACTCAAAAATAAATAAAAAATAAATATTTTTTTGCTGGTCTAAAATTGTATTATGGATATAATATTTGGATATATGCATGGATATGGAGTTCATTATGCAGAACCATTTGTAGTAGCTGGGCGGTCAGCCCTTTTTAGACGCGAATGTGTTGAAGTGTTAGCTAGTGGAGTAGCTAATGGATTGATATGATTTTGCAGTTTTAGGAGGTATTTTCTTTTCAGTCTTTCAAATTCTGCGTTTACCATAGGTATATGGAGATCGCTATGGATACGCTCATTTCTAATGAACCACGGTGCTCCTGTTATTGTCCTTAGTATCTTTGATTGAGCCCTTTGAAGAATTTCAAAATTTGATGAACTAGCGAATCCATATAGTTGTATCCCGTAAGTCCATATAGGCTTAATAACACTATTATATAGGAGAACTTTATATTCCAATTTTAGAGGAGAGTGACTGTTTATTAACCAGTGCAAGCTAGCAGCTTTGAGTTTGATTTGCATCTTTTTGGCTTCGATGTGTTTACGCCAAGTTAAGCGTTTATCTATGTGAATGCCAAGATAAGTGACTTCATTTGCTTCTGGAACTCGAATGCCATTTAATTTTATGGTTGGTGTTGGGTTTCTATTTAATGTAAATGTAACATTTCGGCATTTTTGCTCGTTCACCTTGATACGCCATTTTGATAACCAATTTTCAATAAGAACTAGATGATTTTGAAGCTGGTTGGTGGCAACCACAGCATTTTTGTGACGACTTAAAATAGCCGTATCATCCGCAAAAGTGGAGGTAACTAAAAAGCATTTCTTATTTCGTTTGTTATTCTATTCACTTGCTCAATGGTTCCATGTTTTTCCCTAAAACCAAATTGGTGTGAAGGAATGAGATGATGATCTTGAAGGTAAGGCATAACCTTTTCTAAGAACACTTTTTCAAACAGTTTTGAGAGGCAGGGAAGCAAGCTAATAGGTCTGTATGAAGATGGTAAGGTGGAATCTTTGCCGGGCTTCGAAATCATTTTAATTATTGATTTTTTCCACTCACTGGGATAGTGGCCAAAATTAATTATAGCATTGAAGAGCCTGGTGATGAAAACTACAGCTGTTTGGGGTAAATTTTTGAGCATTATGGGAGTAATGAAGTCATGGCCAGGTGCTTTTCTACAAATAAGTTTATTGTTTATGACGTTAGCGACTTCAGTTGGAGTAATATGCATGTTAATATTTTGAGTGTTATTTATTTGCGGAGGCAGATCAGTATTGTTTGAAACACAATTGGGTTGAAACACTAGGCTTAGATGTTGTGCAAAAACATATGCCGTTAGCGACTTCAGTTGGAGTAATATGCATGTTAATATTTTGAGTGTTATTTATTTGCGGAGGCAGATCAGTATTGTTTGAAACACAATTGGGTTGAAACACTAGGCTTAGATGTTGTGCAAAAACATATGCCTTTTCCTCATCACTTCGTGCCCAATCGCCATTACTATCCCTTATAGGAGGTTCGGTCTCAATAGGATTTCTAAATACGCGGCTAGACTTCCATAGAGACGATTTATTAGATTTGTTTGGAGAAAGGTTTTGAATAAAACTATAATGGTGATTACTCTGTTCTCTAGAAAGAGCAGCTCTTATCTTCTTTTCGGCTTCCCTAAGTTTTATTTTTGATGCTGGGGACCTATATTTCTGCCATTCCCGTCTAAGCCTTCTCTTATCCGAAACTAATTTTTCTATTTCAGCATTAGTAGAAAATCTATCTTTTCTTCTACTAATTGAATTTTTAGGCGTAGAGTTATTTGCTGCTGTAGTTAAAATGGAATTTATGACCTCAACAGCATCATCAACATGCTTTTTGCATCCTATTGTATAATTTGTGTGGATATGTGTGCTTATGTATTTTTTGTAATTAATCCAGTTTGTATAAGGAGTTGTAAGGGTAAGTGGTACCTCTCTATGCTTGGGTTTTTCAAAAATTTGTATGATAACAGGGGAATGATCAGATGATAACTCAAAACTTGTACTGACAGAAATTAAATCTCTGCGAATACTCTTGGTGACGGCAAAATCGATTAGGTCAGGAATTTTGTTGCGGTCCGCTGGCCAATATGTAGGTTTTCCGGGAGAAGCAACATCCAGATTGCTATTTTTATTTATTGCGTTATACAGCTGATTACCTTTGGGATTATTAATGCGGGAGCCCCAGAAAATGTGTTTTGCGTTATAGTCACCGGCTGCTACAAATTTATCACCTAAAGTTTTAAAATAGTCCATAAACTGCGCCTCTGATACAGCAAAGCGGGGAGGACAGTAAACTGCAGATAAAGAAAGGTCTTTGCCATTACTTTGCTAGATAATTAAAGTAGCTTGTAGATAGTTTTGGGCATAAGCCCCTAAGCAAGAATGTTTAAGCCTTCTTCGAATTAGTATACAAGTACCGCCATGGGCTTTTCCGTCTGGGTGATTGGTTTTATGGAATATATAGCCTGGAATAGTGAAGTTATATTTATTTGTTAAGTGGGTTTCGGATAGAAGCATTACATCTACATCTTCCCGAGACAAGAAGTTTGAAATCTATAGTTTATGTTGGCTTACGCCGTTTGCATTCCATGCGCAAATCTTTATAAGGCCTATAACTTGGCTAGGAGAGCAGTCATTAATTGGGTTTGCATTTCAACGATACGATCTAAAGATTTTTGCATGGCTATCATGAAGTGTGATAGGCTTTGAGTAAAATTAGAATTCATTAGCTCAAGGTTATTGTTTGGTTCCTGTGGTGTTAGGTGTTGCATTTGAGAGCCTGATTTTACAACATTAGCATAAGAAATAGCTGGTGAAAAAGGGTTGGCAGAGGACTGCTGGGGGGCAGAAGAAGCAGAGAACTGCTAGGGGGCAGAAGCAGCAGAGAACTGTTGGGGGGCAGAAGCGGCAGAGGTAAATACATTTTTACTTGGATTGCGAGCAGCTTGTTTAAGTAAAGTTACCCTCTGTTTTAGGCTTTGATATACAGGACAGCCTCTATAGTTAGCAGTATGGTTTCCATTGCAATTGCTACATTTTTTGGAGCTTGTGCTATTTTCCGCTTTTTTGGAGCATAAGGAGCTGTGGTGGAGTTCACCGCATGCGACACATACAGTACGGAGATTACAATAGGTTTTAGTATGGCCATACTCTTGGCAGTTTACGCATTGGACCGGCCCATTACGTTTGTGGGGCTCCTCGACAGAAATTTTTCGGTGCAATAAATATTGCAACTTGTATATTGGATGCGTTTAATTTTTTTTGAGCTTGGCAGCATCTGGGAGTAGGTCTACCTTAAACATAGGTTGAGGAACCCTATCTTTATTTACAAAGTTAATATTTTTTTTGAGCTTGGCAGCATCTGGGAGTAGGTCTGCCTTAAACATAGGTTGAGGAACCCTATCTTTATTTACAATGTTAATAACTGCTCTGGCATGGAAACCTTTTTCTTCGAGAGCATTTTTTATTTCAATTACGTCTAAATCAGATTCAATACCTTTAAGTACTACAGAAATACCTTTACTGCTTTTCAGCTGGTAAGTGTAATAATTCTTTTTTTTGGCTTCTAGATCACGTGCTAAAGTACGGTAATTACATTCCGCGTAAATTTGGATTTTTGTTTCATGTATATTTCCTCTTGTAAGTGAAACTACATGATATGAGTCTTTCCCTAATAAACTAGTAATATAATTTATAAGGGCATTAGAGTTACGCTCACGCAAGAAAATAGGTGGAGGCTTATGATCTTTAATACTTTGCCTACCGCTACCACCAGCTTCATCATCATCATTTTTTGCTAATATTGCAAATCTATTATTGTTGGCGTTGATTGTACCTGTAGAGGTGGATTTAATGACTATCGCCGCTTGTACATTGCCTCCATTTTTTTGTGGGCTTAGTTTTCTTTTTACTTGGATGTAGCGGTCTAGCCCAGTTTGAACTTCACTATTTTTTTGAAACAAAATATTTTTACCTTTATTTTGTGTGTTTGACTTTGGTTGTTGTTGAGTTTGTTGCATTTGACGAAATTGTTGTTTTTGTTGTTGTAATAGCAACTGCTGTTTATGTTGTGGTTTCTGCTGCTGCTGCTGCTGATGTTGATGCAATACCGAACATTGTTGCTCTGCACTGGATTCATGTTGCATAGCTAATGCTGCTAAGCTGTTGCTCAATACATATGAATTTGTGCCTACAGACATTATTGGTGTAAGTGAAGCAGATGACGATGTAGTAATTACACATGTACTAGTTGTTGCCAGAGTTGTTGCTGGCAAAGAGACAGTTGCGCTTGTAGGTGCTGGTGAGATGTTCGGAGTTGAACATTGAGCTCCCCATGAGAGAGAAGAGGACAGCACCTGTTCTGCAGACATCAGACTTAGCGGCTTTGGATTATTACATGTACTCAGAGAAGAGTTTTGAGAAAACAACGCATGCGCATTACTCGAATGAGCGCTTGGAGTAGAATGCGCGGGAAGAATATTATTAGTTGTTGTTGAATTGTTGTTGGAAGCACTCGAGAATGTAGAAACGCACTCATTGGAAAGAGAGTGACGTCGCTGCATAGGCGGAGAGCGCTCCACCGGCATAACCCACCGTCTTGCTAGCTTTGTTTATTTTTTTATGCAGAACTGTGTTCTTTCTATTTACTTTTTGAAAATAAAGACAGCAAACGCACAAGAAATCAATGCAAAGTGCATTAATTTTATTGGCACTCACTTCCGCAACAGTTTTCAGGAATTTTAGATTTTTTAAATTACTTTTTACCACTCGAATTATTAAATGACCACGGAGGCGATCGAAAACACGTCCGTCGTACTTAAATTGACACTTGAATTGTGAAGGAAAATAAATTGGTATCTTTTTCTCATTTATGAATGTCGTTTTTTATTAAATCCTATGAGTCATCATCTGATTGATGAGGATTTATTTTCCTATTTTAAATGGTAAAAGCATATTTTAGTTGATATGACTGGAACTGACAGCAGTCGAGTGGATGCAGTAAAAAGTGCATGAAAAAAAAGGTAGAAGAGGCGTTACGACTAGAAGCTGCCGAAAATTGGAGGACAGAGATAGTTTAAGTGACGAAGGCAGCAACGTGAGTAACAACGACGATGATGAGAAAGACTTCTAAATTCTGTCACTGAATCCTTAGAAAAACCTAAGAGTAAAGCTCAAAATCTCGTTAAAATGTAGCTAGATATGAAATCTGTTTAAGGAGCAATGTCTATTTTGACACCACCGAAACTAATTTAAAATGGGTTCAAATAGTTTCTACCCCAGGGTTCGAACTAGGGCTTGTAAAATGTTAAAAATGTTTAATTTTATATAAATTTGTGGTTGCTAGAACACTAAATTTATGTGAGTTTTTTTTAAAGAAACAATTAAAACACTTGCTGTCCGTTCGCACGTTATAGCTGAAGATGCTTTATTGACTAACTTTTTTTATGCCGTAAGGGCTATGCATAAGCTTAACTATTGCAAGCAAATAAAGTAAACAAGAAAAGATTAATATAAAAGATGTCGTCCCTTTTACATAGGGCGCGCAGTTTGAATTTGGCGGAAATTAAAAATTTGAACGGAAATTCAAATAATTTAAATTATAGTGCAAAAATAAAGTAAATTATAAATATAATAAAAATAAATAAAAGGTTTTGGGTCTAGTGACCAAACATCCCGGCCCCAATTGAGACCCTTGGCTCAATCTATTAGGAAGTATTGCATGTTTTGCTATCGGGCGTCGCAATATTGATTAGGAAGTTTTGATGTCTGCTACTCTAGCGTGCCCGTCAGGTCCAACGATGACATTGATAACTCGTCCAATTAACCATTTCATTGGTGGCAAATTATTTTCATGCACCGCTACTAAGTCATTAACTTGGAGATTACTCAGCGGTTTCTGCCAGCGATAGCGATTTTGTAGATCAGCAAGATATTCGTTACGCCAACGATGCCAGAAATGAGATTTGTTAGCAGATATTCTTTGCCAGTGTTGAAGATCTGAGATATTACTTTGAATGTTGATTTTTTCTGGAATATTCTTGAGTGAACAGCCAATTAAAAAATGGCCAGGAGTCAAAGCTTCGAGATCATTAGTATTTGATGAGAGTGATGAAATAGGCCGAGAATTCATGACTGCTTCTATTTCAACCAATGCTGTAGTAAGTTCTTCAAAAGTTAAGTGAGCATTTGACAGCGTCCGATATAGGTGAGATTTTGCTGACTTAGCTGCGGCTTCCCATAAGCCTCCAAAGAGTGGGGCTCTGTGAGGTATAAAAGAAAAACTGATGAAATTCGAAGAGCAGTAAGAGGCAACTGTTGTTATGTTTTGCGGATTTAAGAAGTGAGTCTTAAACTCTTTCAACCTTGCATCGGCACCTACAAAGTTTGTAGCGTTATCGCAGTGTAGCTTGGAAGGGAGATCACGTCGGCCCACAAAACGCTTTAGTGCAGCTATAAATGCGTCACTAGACAGATCGGTGACTGCTTCTGAATGCACTGCTTTAGTCGCAAAACAAATGAAGATTGCAATATACGATTGGTATGGAGTTTCACCACGAATTTTCAAATATGTTGGTATGGGACCAGCAAAATCTACCCTTGCTATATTGAAAGGTCGGCTGCCAGTTACTCGATCCTTTGGTAACTGTCCCATAATTTGAGTTTATAATTTGGGTTTATAGCGCGTACAATGAATGCACTGATTGACAACCTGGCGAACTAGTGAACGACAATTAACGATCCAAAATTGCTGTTGTAGTAAAGCAAGAAGAGCTCTAGGTCCATCGTGATAATTAGAACGGTGAAATGATATAACCATGTTTTTCACAAATATATCAGATTTCGGCAGCAATAATGGAAATTTTTCGGATGTAGGAACATCAGCATTAGTAAGTCTGCCACCAACCCGAAGTAGTTAAGTTATCTTCGAGGAAAGGATTTAATGAGGGAAGTGATCCCATAAGTACATTTTGTTTTTGAATCTGAGAAATTTCATCTGCAAAATAATGCTGCTGAATTATCCACACAATACAGTAAAGCGCAATCTCCATTTCGGAGGGCGAAATAATTAAAGTTGTGGAATGTTTCAATTTGTTTACGCGAAGAATATAGGCAAAGATGCGCAAACATTTTTTATAGTTGCTAAATTTATGTATCCTTTGTAAAAGGTATGGCATTTGAGACAAGTAGTATTTTAGAACGAAATGAGAAACCTTACGTCGTTCTAGACTTCTTTCTTCTTCTGATAAGTACCCTTTGAACTCAGGAGGCCAGTTGAAAGAATCTTTTGTGTGAAACTGTGGTCCATGTATGCAATAAGAATTTATTAAAGTATCTGCTGTGCATCCGCGAGATATCAAATCAGCAGGATTATTTTCAGAATCAACATGTCGCCAAATGATGAAACTTGAGTTTTCTTGTGTCTCTGCAACTCGATTTCTAACAAATGTTGATAGAGTGGACGACTGTGAACCTATCCAATGTAAAGTAATTTGGGAATCGGACCAGAAATAAGTTTGAGATATCGAATAATTGAAGTGGCGTTTAATTTTGCTCCAAAATTTAGCTAAAAGATGAGAGGCACACAATTCTAGGCGTGGTAATGTTCGAGTCGTAAGAGGCGCTACTCGAGACTTTGAGGCCAGTAAATTGACTGAAATGTTGCCTCAGGAGTCTTTACGTCGAAAATAAATGCAGCACCCATATGCTTTAATGGATGCATCAGCGAAACCATGAATTTCTAATTCAAATGTATTTA
This sequence comes from Meiosimyza platycephala, assembly GCA_963662105.1. Lineage (NCBI taxonomy): Eukaryota > Metazoa > Arthropoda > Insecta > Diptera > Lauxaniidae > Meiosimyza > Meiosimyza platycephala. The sequence continues at coordinate 61,424,434 of OY759211.1, read as the reverse complement.
TGTTTCGAACAAATCGAGGTATCTTGATCAGTGGAAGCTGCTCAAAACTTTGGAGAATTTCTTTCCATGAGGTGTCGATATCTTGAGGTATGGACGCATCCCAATCACATTTTAAAATCCAAAGCTGTTAAAGCAAAATTTTTGCCTTTATGATCAAAGGGCTTACAAGTCCCATTGGATCAAAAAGTGATGACGTCAAGGAAAGAATTGATCGTTTTGTATTTTTAGTAAAAATTTTGTTTGGTCGAAACGCAAAACAAAATATATCTTGGGAAAGATGCCACGTAATCCCAAGAGTGCTAGTGATTTAATTCTCTAGATTAATTTCTATTGCATCAGTTGATGATGGTCTTAACTGAGGATAGCTGCTATGCCATTTTGAAAGCGGAAATTTGAATCTTTGTAAAATTTCACTGACTTCATTTTTTATCGTTTGTAACGATTGTAAATCATTGGCTCCTGTTATCATATCGTCGACGTAGAAATCATTTTTTATTACATACTTTCCAACTTTATGAGAAAGGGGAAAACTATCTGCTGCATATTGGAGGCTGCGAATTGCCAAGTATGGCGCTGAAGCAGTGCCATACGTTACTGTATTGAGTCTGTATGTTGAGACTGGGTTTGAAGGATCATCGCGCCACAGAATTAATTGTACATTTCTATCATCTGGATGAATTAAAACCTGGCGATACATTTTAGCAATGTCTGCTGTGAGACCATAACGATGGCAACGAAATCGCAAAAGTGTCATTAAAAGCTCGGGTTGTAATGTAAGACCAACTAACAGAAGTTCATTGAGTGAAACTTGTGAAGCAGTTTGGCAGGATGCGTCGAAGACCACTCACAACTTTGACGTTTCACTATCTGGTTTGAGGACACAGTGGTGAGGAATAAAGTAATGCGGAGCATTTAAATTCGGATTTTTAACCAACGACATGTCACCAAAAGCTTCATACTTTGACATGAAATTTGAATATTCACTTTTTAAACGAGGGTTTTTCTGCAGCTTGCGTTCAATAGGAAAGAACCGCCGATACGCGATATCCCGTGAATTACCCAATCTTTCTGGGTCATCCTTAAATGGAAGCCTAACCATGATTCTGCCATCGTTTTGAATTACTGTTGTGTCTGCAAAATATGCCTAACAGTGTTGCTGTTCTACAGTTAAAGTATGGCGCTCGATTTCTACTTTATCGAGTTCTCAAAATTTCTCCACATTCTCGTTGAGGGTCTTCAGGATTGAAGAAGTGCATAAGGAATGCACTGTGCTTGATGTTTGTGCTTGCAAACAGCATTTGCCGGACACAATCCAACCCAGTAGTGTTTTTTGAAGCACTGGAAGGCTATTGCCAAGCTGAATTTGACCAAATTCTAAGATGTAGAAAAATGCCTCGGCTCCTAGAAGCATGTCAATGTCACGAGAAATGTGAAACTCTGGATCAGCAAGTTCAATGTTTTGGGGCAAATTCAAATTTTTAATATAAATGTTTTCATCAGGATGATAACTAGTTATGTTAGAAATTCCAATGACATTTCAAAATTATTCAGGCGTGAACGAATTGTTGTTTGCGTTTTAAAAGGAATTTTTACTGTTGATGATCCTATGCCCAAAATATCAATAGTGCTTTTAGATCTCTTGAGATTTAAAGCTAAACCGAGTGATTCACTAATGAAGTTAACTTGCGAACAGGAATCTAAAAGTGCCCTACATAGCTGATAATTTCCAGCTGAACCTTTTATCAGGACCAGAGCTGTCGCAAGGATAACGTTGTTATTGTGAGAAATTGACTTAATATTTTTTGTTGCATGTACAGCAGCGGCTGATGTTGTTGGAAGAGCAGTCCGCTCTTCTTGGGGCTTGTGCAGCAAGGAGTGATGTCGTTGCTTGCAAAAGCAGCAAGAGTACTTGGAAGAACAATTTGAAGAATTGTGTCCCCTTGTCAAACAATTTTGACAAAGTTGAAGTTGATTTACTTGTGCGAAGCGTTCATCAATTGAAAGCACAATAAATTGATGGCATGTTGAAATCTGATGTCCTGATTTTGAGCAATGAGTGCATGCAAAATTGACAACAGATTTTTGTTTTGTAAGCAATGAGTGCTGTTTTGAAAACGAATTATGAGAATAATTCCGTAAACGATTTTGTGACGAATTATTTTGAGAATAACTCTGTTGAGATGGTGCAGGTTGAGTCCTGCTAGTGTGTCTGCATTGTGCGTCAAGTTGCTGACAGCGTCTGACCAGCATGGCACAACATTCAGGCAAAGAAGGTAATTTAGTGAAATCAATGTGCTCCTCCCATTTTTGTTTAGTTTCATTTAATATAATAACGATCGCATCGCAAATTCGTTCGAGAGAACCTAATGATTTTAATGAACTATATAAAGCAGATATAGTATCAACAATTTGGCGCAACTGCTTAGGAATAGGTTTTGAAACTTTATGAATTTCAAACCTTGCCATAATATTTTCTTGAAAAACCAGGGTGTCATTATCATAACGCTGCTTAGAGCTTTTGGATAAAAAGCTCATCTATGTCAGCACGAGCATTGTCCTGAGGCTATATCCTTTCAATTTGAGTCTGGTAATATGTTGCCTGTTTGTAATAGGATTCGACGATACCTAGTCTACACTCCAGCTCTGTTGCTGATAAATTAGGATTTGCTTCAATAAATTTTTTTATTCTTGTAATGCTACCCTTTGATGATGCTCGCTGATGTTTCAGCTCCTCAAGAGTGGTTCAATTCGTCAGCGAAGTCGTTGGAGCAGGAGTACCGTCTTTAGCCATTAAAAAATATTGCCACAAATTTAACCAGCAAAAAAAAATATGGACAAGGAAATATTTGTTTCCAAATTGTAATTGTGGAAAATTTGCTTTAGTAGTTTTGATAAAAGTATTTAACCTTTACTACAATTTTGAAGCGTAAAGATACACGATGTTGGCTTGCGTTGCCAAAGAAAAATTTAATTTTGCTTATGTAAAGCGTTTGTTTCGTTTCTGTAAATATTTAACAGATTTCATGTGAAGTTTCCATTCTAAGATTTCACAACAGGTTTTTATTTATGTAGACTTTATGAACATAATAAGTTGCTGTTAACAGATGAAAGCTTTGAGAGATGCTTATGTTGATGGTTGCAAGATCAATGAGTGATCTTTGGTTTTTATATTCCGATAAATGCAAATTTTAATAACAATGATGAAAGCTTATGTTATGTTTAACATAAAGCGAAAATAGCAATGTATGCTGTTGCTGAACGACGATTAATGCGGCGAATCCAACGAAAGCTTATGTTATTATGTTAAGCTTAAGCAAAGACAAAAAACAACAACAATGCGTGCTGCTGCTTAATACAACGAATCCACTTAGTGATCTATGAGCAGAGCTGGGCACTACCACACACGTCGTTCCCTTCAACGCTCTTCAATGCATTTGTAGTTGTGTTTTTGTATGCTTTTCAAATGGAACTGAATTGATTTCTAAGCTCTCCGCTTTATATACGTATATGATAAATTATTCTCTTTCTGCCGCAGTCGCGCGCGTGCTACGTTTTGTCCAGCTACGTCTATGAGACATCTTTTGCAATGAGTGCAAGTGTGAGATAAGCTTGACCAAAGCTTTATAGCATAAATTGAAAAAACTACAATAATGTGTACTGTGTTTTTATCGATGGTTAAATCACGCGCTGAATCCACGAAGATCTTCTGCAATGAGTGCAGAAACGAACGGTGCAAACAAAGAGTGTGCTTTTATTGAGTTTCACGATCAAATAAAGCTTTTACATTTATGTTAAATGCTAATCGTGAGAAACTGGTTTGTAGATTTAACAATGTAAATGAAATTAAATATGTAGCGATGCTCCGTTAACACAATGTTATTAACAGTGGTTGATTTAGATTTTTGCGAAATTTTTATTAAAGTATTTTATGATACAAATACTTTAATTCTATTTGGCAATTTAATTTGTTTTAAATGTTTTTATAAATATAGCAAAAATTGGCAAAATACCTGGGGGAGCAAATGGCAATTTACTTCCTTATGTAATTGTGTCAGGTTTGTGTTCTGCGGTGTTATTTTTTAGATGTTTCCAACGCTGGTAAATAACAAAAAAAGTCCAATAATGTTGTTATTGATTAATAGTTTATTTGTTTATATTATTTTTGAAGTGAGAACTTCTTTAGGCACGTTGTGCACCTCCGTAAGAAAGCATTTGCGGCTGAGGAAAAATGTATAAACTCGCGACAGGCCACCGACATCGGATGCGTAATCGTATCGTAATCGTATCGTAATCGTATCGTAATCGTATCGTAATCGTATCGTAATCGTACTGTAATCGTATCGATTACGTTTAGAGGATTTGCGGCTGAGGAAAAATGTATAAACTCACGACAGGCCACCGACACAGACACCGGATGTATATACATACTCTATATACAGTACATATGTATATGGGCGACTTCGCTCTCTCTCGCTCTCTTTTCTATATATATCATATATAATATATATGCGTAAAGGATTTGCGGCTGAGGAAAAATGTATAAATTCGCGACAAGCCACCGACACCGACACCAGATGTATTTACATATTATATGTATCGTAATCGTATCGTAATCGTATCGATTACGCTTAGAGGATTTGCGGCTGAGGAAAAATGTATAAACTCGCGACAGGCCACCGACACCGGATGTATATACATATTCTATATACAGTACATATATGTGTGACTTCGCTCTCTCTCGCTATATATATCATATCTATATATATCATATCTATATATATCATATATAATATATATGCTTAGAGGATTTGCTGCTGAGGAAAAATGTATAAACTCGCGACAGGCCACCGACACCGACACCGGATGTATATACATATTCTATATACAGTACATATATGTGCGACTTCGCTATCTCTCGCTCTCTTTTCTATATATATCATATATGTTTATTCCATAAACATTACAAAACATCATGAAAACAAATTTCAATTATATTATTTTAAGTTTTCACTTCTGTCGGCACTCCCAGAGTGCAACCCGCCGGTTTTTTTTTTGTTAAGAAACCGCACCGAAACCGTCCCGAACTCGAGTAAAATCGCTAAAAATAAGCCGCGTATAGGAACACTGCAGATATTAGTTTATTGTTTTATATTTTTTATTTTTTTTTATAATTGTTTAGCACTGACACTTAGCTTTTGTCTCATAAATTTCCACATTTAATAACTATTTTTTTCTTTTAGGTATTTTGCACTTGTAGTGACTTACCAACAACATAAACAACAATACATAACACTATACACCAAAACAACTTATAAAATAATAAAATTTTTAAGATTCTAAAATCTAAATTGTAAAAATATAAAATTCAAAATAAAAATCTAAAAAAGATAAAATATAAAAAAATACCAAAACTTAAATTTAAATAAAATTACAATAAAAAAATATATAGAATTCTACAGATTCTATACTGGCGATCCTGCCTAGTTTACGAACTATATATATTTCGGACTTAGCAATCTTCATAAAATTCTTTTCGCGATAACAACAAACAAACAACAAAGAAAACAATCGCTGCGGCAGCTGCCCATCAATTGAAGTCGCAATACCGTGATCATTTCAACTACAGCTAACGTCCATCGAGTCCATCGTCACCACAACTACCGCAGACAAAAAATCAATATCACAGACAGACTTTAAACATGCAAGCCGCACTAGTAACTTTCATGCAACATCTACAGGGACGTAGTCATGTGCGATATGATAGTTAAAAGAATCAGCGAATTTTCTTTTCAGCAAGCAAGTCAACATCAATCTCCACCTACACAATCGCAATCGCTTGATAAAGCAACATCATAAAACACCACTTTCAATGCACGTTATTCGACACCAGATATTGGTGCAAATGGCCAACAGTTTTTCCAACATGCTAGTGCCACTTCGCAACAACAGCATCAATTGGAGCCAAAATCAAAAACACCAGCAAATTCAATTTCATAAATAATCAACAAATTTGATCATTTCAATCGTAACACACACTTGTATTTCAGCAACTTAAACCTAACTCCACACCAATCCAATCAACAAGAATAACACCAACATCTTCTCACACCCACACATAAACAAGAAGATCATACATTACTCCATACACATTTTTCTTTTCAACACAATATTTTGATTATTATGTAAAGTACGATAAAACCACGATCTAACATCTGGTTAACTTTACTATAAATAATCAAAATAAAGACTTAACTATGAATAAACCGCAAACATAGCGTGTCATAAAGTCATACACAAACAACACACACAATTTTTTTTTTAGAAGGGGGAGTAATGTAGTGACTTAACCAACAACATAAACAACAATACATAAGAAACACTATACACAAAAACAACTTATAAAATAATAAAATTTTTAAGATTTCAAAATTTGTTTTAGATGTTAAGAAAATTAAAATAAAAATTCAAAAAAAAATGTAAATCTAAAAAGATGTACATAAATGAAAATTTAAGTAAAATAAAAAATAAATTAAGATAGACAAAGTTCTATACACTTATGGTTTTTTTTATATTTTATTATCAAATCACTGTCACTTTCTTTTTAACACTTTAAATTTTTCTATTGTAAATTTTACGATTCGCAAAGGTACAAAAAACGATTTTTAGAAGAAATTTAAGATTTTAAGGACACTCCGGAGATGTCCTGTCACGGTCGCCAATGTTTAAGGAGCAATGTCTATTTTGACACCACCGAAACTAATTTAAAATGGGTTCAAATAGTTTCTACCCCAGGGTTCGTACTTGGGCTTGTAAAATGTTCAAAATGTGTAATTTTATATAAATTTGTGGTTGCTGGAACACTAAATTTATATGAGTTTTTTTTTAAAGAAACACTGTTAAAATAATTAAAAAAGGCTCGCTAAATCACGCTAATAAAACGATCGATCACAGAAATTAAAACACTTGTTGTCCGTTCGCACGTTATAACTGAAGATGCTTTATTGACTAACTTTTTTTATGTCGCAAGGGCTATGCATAAGCTTAACTATTGCAAGCAAATAAAGTAAAGAAGCATAGACGGCGACTATGGGGGGAAAAACACTTATGGCCCCCTCAAAAAATATTTTGAGAGGTCTCGCCCCCCAATATTTTAGAGAGCAAAATGTTTTCTCACGTACATGCTACCATCACTGCCATTCAAAAGAAACAATTTCATTTTGGTAGTATTAAAATACTGATCGAAATTTAAGCGAAACTATTGCAAGCTTGAGAGATGAATTCGCAGTGATTTGGAGTGAAATTGATAAAAAAGAGTTCTCGTAGGCATTGAACTACCACAAGAAAAACGCAACAGAAAAGTTCCAAAAAAGTTAGATGATTCGAATAATATGCTAAAGATTGTTTCCAAAACCACGAAGAAAAATTCAGAAGTCAATATGTACTATGAAATTATTGACAATATTGTGAATTGGTTTGACACGAAAGCTTTCACTTTTTTTAGCCATGCATTTTGCATGTATTCCGAAGATGCATTGAATGTAGATTTAAAGGAGATTGCGTTTGAATTCATAGAACGATGTGAAATTAGACGTAAAGCATTTGCATTGTCATATTTTGTAATGTGTTGAACAATAAATTTTGATTACAATTGTGAATTGTATACTCTTCATGTGTTTTCATTTTGTGTTTGTAGTGTTTTTTTTTTACATTTTCATACATTTTGATGATCATGATTCTACAACCCCCCTCCCATGAAATATCACTTGAAAAATTTTTTTTAAGTTTGGCCCCCCCAATATTTATTAGAACTCTCCGCCTCTGTAAACAAGAAAAGATTAATATAAAAGATGTCGTCCCTTTTACATAGGGCGCGCAGTTTGAAATTGGCGGAAATTGAAAATTTTAACGGAAATTATAATAATTTAAATTATAGTGCAAAAATAAAGTAAATTATGAATATAATAAAAATAAATAAAAGGTTTTGGGTCTAGTGACCAAACAAAATCAAAAGACTGGTTTAACAGTGCGGAATTCCTCGGGGAACCTAAATTCATAAATCTGTTTATTAAATATAGTACTACTATACCCTCAAGCCCTGCAGTTGAAGGTTTTTTTTCCACGGACAAAGACATTTTAATGCCGAAACGACCTTCGCTTTCAGACGAGAACTTCAACATATTAATACTCATGAAGGGGAATATCCACATTATGCCAGATGACTAAATTATACATGTCTTTGTTTTGTTCCTAAGCTGTTAATTTCCAGAACCCGAACCAACAGTTTTTTTAAGAAGATCACTAACGCAAAGATAAGAAATGCAATTTTTATCACGTGTTAACGGATTAACGATTAACGTTTTAACGTTAACTTGCGTTAAGTCTTCTGAAATGCAACGCTTTAACATTTAACGAAGTTAACTTTTTTATTAACGGATTAGCGATTAACGAAGTTAACTATTTGATTAACGGTGCCCAGCTATGAGTAGTAGTTACTTTTGCGAGTAGCCTAATTTATTTGCTTGAGTTATTTTTTATTTCAAATTCGCAATATAGGGAAGAACTTTCCCAGTTCCTCTTCGAATAACATACTATAGTAGTGCGTATCCATGAAATTGTTTTTCAACCACATGAAGACATCGGAAAAAAGAAAATGACATAACTGGATGGATGCTCCAACGAAAATTCTCCTAGAAGGCTATTGACTATGTCGAAAAAAACAGGGGTAAAAGAAACTAATTCGTTAAAGGTATTTTATTGTCTTATATGTTCAATTGAACCCTAAAAATGATATAGCCAAAAGTGCTACTAAATTTTGGCTTGGACTTTTCAGAACGGGTCGAATTTGTCCATTTTTTATATTTTTAATTATAGCTCATAAACTATACATTTTTGATAGAAACACATTAGTAGATTTATTGCATGGACTTAAATTTCCTATCGAAATGAATTTTTTATATTGAAAAAAAAAATATTTTTTCAACAAAATAAGTTAATAAAACTATTGAAAAAAATACGGAAAATTTCACCTTTTTTAATTTTTTAAAATATTTGAGTACAACTTTTTTTTTAGTGTATTTAGGGGATATTTTTGTTCAAAAAAAAGAAAGGTGACGTCCACAAAAGTATTTTGGATAAAAATTGACTGAAATAAAGTTGTGCTAAGTTACCTACTTTTGTATGATTTTACTAACACAGGACGACAAAAATAAAAAAAACCAAAACCAGAGACTAGAGCTTTGCTGCGCTGAATCCGAATCCGAGCTCAGAATTTCTCCTATACGTCAGGTTTTTGAGATATTCTAACCTATAAGTGCTAAAAACACGGTTTTTGGCTATATTTGAGGTTATTTTCCGTTGCGAATAAAAATTGTTTTTCCAAAACTGGTTGCGACATCTGAAAGTATTACCCTAGAGTTGGTAAATCAATGGAGTTAAAAACAAAATCAAAAATGTGGACAGTGATTTCTTTGAAAATGGCAGAGGAGGGTTACACTTTCACTGTGGCCCAAGTGCAGTGGAAGTAGAACAACTTTGTGAAATTACGTACATACATATTTAAAATTGCGAAACTTCACAACTCACAGACTGGCAGGTGTCGGTGGCGGTAATGACTCCTTCTGCTCCAGTAAAAAAGAAAATATTGTTTAAAAATCTCTTAGTAATTTTTGTGTATTTACATGCTTCAATACACAAATGTATTATTTTTTGAATAATTGATCCAAATTGGAGCCACTGAGAATATTGTAATAAGGCTCAATGGTGTAGGTCAATGATTAGAAGTACATACAGCTCATATATCTGCCAAAAAATAAAAACACCTTAACACCAAATAGATAGTTTCTCTATGAGGAACTCTTCTTCGCTTGAGAGAAAATAGTTCCAAAATTTCTCCGTCGCTCTCACTTTCTGACTCACTCGAGCCTTCCGTAAGATCTACAATTAAGAATTTTCGTGTAAAAAACAATTAAGAAGAATTTAATTTACTAAGCCTGAGCTATCACTAGGTCTTAACAGCGCTGCATCCTTCACTAGACCCTATTTCGTCGACATCCGTCTTAAAACAACAAACTTGATTAACAAGTACATTTTTGTATCCAAAGTAACAAACCGGGCGAACTTTGTACCGCCTAACAGTCAATGAATGTCGTGTTAAATTTTAGCTAAACTACCATCTATATCAAGTCCCATTTATCTGCGTCCAGTAGTCGATGAGACATGATGAATTTGATTTTGGAGGGCGAGTCATCACCCAGTTTTCTAAACCAAACTTACCAAAAACCTTCCATACTTAGATCAAAAAAAGCATATAAAAACAATTATGAAATCTTCGTGAAAATTCTATTTAACAAATACTTTTGTATGGGGGCCACCCTAAACAAAAGTTTTATAGCCTTAGGTATTCCTCTTAATATAAAAGCCACGTGGTATAAACTCCATGTGAATCGATTAAGTGGTCTTCACCAAAATGCTATTTTAAATCTATTTTTGTAAGAGGGTCACCCCAAATATGCACCTTAAGTAAGTTTTTTCTATCCTATGTTCTATTCGAGGTAGAAAAAAATCCAACAAATTTGAGATAATTAAAATTGGTGAATTCGTTCTTGACTCGATCCTAAGTATTAATACTAATCTATTAGGATCTAGGACATCCTCAAAAGTTCTCTTTTAAGCAATATATTGAAGCAATATTTAAGCAATTAATTTGATTTGGATAAAATAAGACCTTTTAAATTATATAAAAAAAATTAATTTTTGAGTTTAATACTTCGTCGGACAAATGAATGCTGCATATATTTATTTCTTATCGTACGAATTTATCTAGTTTTTTTTAAATTATTGAACAAGTCACAAGTAAAGCTACTAAGGTCAAAACAAAAGAATGGACAATAGTTCCAGCAGAACTTTTATCGTCAATTATTGTTATACGCCCTTCAATTTCAGGGTACACAAAATCACGAGCTGTCAAGTACTGAACAAACGCATTCCGATCATTTTTCTGCAGACGAATAGGCTCAATAGCATTATCTGCTCTAAAAATATGTCCGTCACCTCCATCCAACAGATATACAGGAACAATTACGTTGTAAATTTTTCCGTCTTCCAGAGTTTGATAAGAGGGAATATCGCATTCAGCACATCTGACTTCTGCTTCAGTTACCCGTTCGCCTTCCTTATTGTTGTAGTCGTAAGTAACTCGAACGCCAGCCATTTGTAAAAATCCTCCATTGGAATCTCTGTTACGTGTTGTAGCTGAATGCTCAAGTGCTTTTCGCAACATTTTTCCCGAAATTTTTGTAACATATAAGTCATTGTCAAATGGTAAAACTGTCAAGACATCGTCTTGGGTAATTGATCCATCAGAACGTTTATCAATCGAACTGCGTATTCCTGAAATAAAAGATATTAAACTATATTAATCTTGCCTTATAGTATCTTATTTCATCTATGTGAACCTCCTCCCATTATAAAAGCAATTGCTGCATCGGTCCAATATGCGCCACCTTGGTTTTCCATTACTCGAGCATTTATCATTGAATCGGCAACTAAATTTCCTAAATTACATTCTTCAGTTCTGCATACTGAGTGATGTCCTTGTAGGTACACTTTAGTGTGTCCAACAATATCATTTTCAATACCTGTGATGTTTGGGCGGTACACTTCTAGCAAATCCAAAACGTCACTATCACGAGGAATGGAAGCATTTAAAAGAATTGGAGAGCCATTAAAACCAAGTAATTCGCCATTTTCATCAAACTAAAACAAAATCCAAATGTTTATTATTCTTTAATAAATCAATTAAGATTACAGAATAAGATATACGGGAAAGATAGTAATTCATTTTAGTGAAACTAACCAACCAGGGTAGCCTTGCCAAGACCCGTCCCGATGTCCAAAATGGCCGAGTTTTGCCAAATTTTGTTGTTTTAATTAAAAATATTACAGCTTAAATTTATGCCAAATGATAGAACTCGATGAGGCCTTAAAATAATATATGGGATTTCATTGTCGAAACCTGTCCCAAAAATGGGTTTCCACCGGTTTTCTTGAAAATTTTTATTAATGAAGATAACAGCTTGATATGTGTGCCAAACGATAGAGCTCAAATAGCCTAAAAAGATAATATAGGGTTGCCTTGTCGAATCCTGTCTTTAACATGGGTTGCCGCGCGTTTCTAAGGCCAATTTTTCTTAAATGAGTGGCAATATAAATGGACTTGGCAGCTCTCATACAAACAAAAACCTTAAGACGTTGTCTTCAGGAAGCTTCTCAAGTAAACGTAAGCACACTCGGTGGGGTGGTCGATTTCACCTATTCTAATCCTCAGGCGAAATTTTGTTTTGGCAGGCCATCAACTCAAAACCAAAATAAAAAACAAAATATTCAAAATTTAATGAGAACTGAAACTTTCAGGTGCACTAGCCAAAGATACAATTGTAGGGGTTTTTCTTGAGAGGTCAAATTTATTATGTCTATATATTCGTTATTTTATTTACCTGCACTTGTAATTTTCCTAAATATTTAGTGTAAGCATAGGCCTGTAAGACAGGTACCATCCTGCCGCTCGCCTGCCTTACTGAGGTTGGGTAATATCCATCAATGCGTTCGGCATCTGGCTGAGTGCCGTTGTACAAAAATGTATTTGTGTGACCTCCTATAACAATGTCGACATCAGGACAGCCAGCCGCAATTTCCTGATCCTTCTGGTAACCAGAATGACCAAGCGCTATGATAATTTTTACACCGTCCGCTTTCATCTTGGCAGTTTCGATACTGAAACACATTTACTAATTTGAATACAAAAAAACCTTAAAATTTATATTACTTGATTGACGGAATTTCTGGCAAGAATTCCACATCGTTTGGCTGTACTAGGAACTTTGTGTCAGGCGTCAAATAGCCAACTACACCAACTCTCACTCCATTCACCTCCAATACAGTTGATTTCGCAAAGTGTTTAGTTGCTGCAATTTCCGGAACTTTTGTAAGATCCAAATTGCAAGCAAGCACGGGAAATGTTACTTCGTTCAAAAGTGGTATTAATCCCTCGACTTTTTCATCAAATTCATGATTTCCAAGTGACTAAAAATGGTCAGAAAATGTTTTAACTTAAAAATAAAAAACACTTATATCAATATACTAACAATGGCATCTGGTTGCAATTTGTTGAGAAAAGCTGCTGTGATATTATCTTTGAATACAGTAAACCATGGTGTGCCGGTATAAGTATCACCAGCATTCAAATAAAATACTGGAATACCTCCATTTTTTGCAGCTTCACGATACTTCCGAACTCTATATCGGAAAAAAAGTAAATAAACACATTGAGTATGAGTTTGCATTGGGGGATGACACTTAAACGCATTCCTTACTCATGAGCTACTCTGGCGAAACCTCCGTAGCACCGATTTGTATTGGCTAGATCGGGCAAACACTTTCCGCTATCAACACTTGTCTGCTCAAAACGCGCATGCATATCGTTGTTGTGAAGAATTATAAATTCTGTTGCAACTGTCGACTCTCGAGCAAGCGGATGGCCAAGGCAAAAGTTCTTCACGAAAGATATAGTCAAAATCAATAATACTGTCTTTAGCTGATACATGTTGTAAATATACTGAAATGAAATCAAATAAACATTTTAAATTCAATTTCCAGTAACGATGTAACTCGGTACAAGAGAGTAATTCCTATATAAAGCGGACCGATCGAAATTAAAATTCATAACGACATTAAAGAGAATTTATTTCGAATTTCTCACATGTTTATGTAATATTTTTAAAATTAAATTTTCATTCAAAGTTATCATAAGTAAAATTTAGTTTCTAATTTTAAAGTGTATAAGACAAAGTCTTCTATTCCTGGCCTTAGTTCAGAATTTATTTGATTTGTATTTTAGTATTTTTGGTTTTATGTTTTTATTGTCTATGGTGGGAAACCTTACAGACGAAAATTTATTTGACTTAAAAATAAATTGAACTTAAATAAACTTAATGCACATTAATTCTATCCTATTCGCACAGTAATTAGGCTAAATTGTTCAATTTGTTGCCGTCTTGCCATGTTTGTTTGATAAAAAAATCGTTGTTGTAAATTGTAAATTTACAAGAATATACTTTGCGGCCTTTGCTAATGATTTTAAGTTCGATAGAATTAAAGTTCAATTGTAATACAGTAGAGTCATGATAGTTCGTAGTCGCAAGGGACCAGCAATTTTTTACGAACTACAGGGATTTTTGATTTAACGAAGTTTCGATTTAACGAAATAAGAAAAATACGAATTAACAGGTTTTCTTTCACTCATTCGAAAAACACACAAAATTCCATAAAAAAAATGAACGATAAATGTAGCCTTAGCTGCCTACTATGATTATTTTTTTTTTTTTAAACCATAGTTCCATAGAATTTTGCTTTGCATTACGAATTGTAGGAGGTTGTCACCAACCTCCATTTTTAAAGATTCGTTTGTTTTAACTGCAAAAAATTTTTTGTAATAATAGAACAAGGTCATAACTTTCACATTCCAAAAACCGTAGCAAAAACAGATGTGAAAACACAGATCACGCGGATCATATTACCCCGTTAGGATAAACAGACCTTACATTGAAAAAACAATACGAATTAACGAGGGCACCAAAATGTATGGAATTTTTACGAACTCAAGCGATTCTTTCAAGGGACCAACAGTTCAACAGTTTGTTACGAATTATTGAGATTTTCGAAATAACAGGGTACAAATTATCGGGATTTCAGTGTATATAAAAGTCAATTGCTGCATGTATGACGGAGCATCACTTGAGAATGGCTCGACCGATTTGGCTGATTTCTTTTTCGTTATACTTGTAATTGTTTGGTATAAATGAAAATTTTATTAACCCCTAAGTGGTCGCTTGGGGTTAGAAAATTTTTGAAAAAGTAGATTTCAAGTGTTTTTTACTAAGAGATATCAGATGAATCAATATATGTGCTACTTTTAAAAATGTTCAACAAATAATAAATATTTTAATTTTTTATTTCATAACTATTCATCCACACGGTTTGCTTCAAGCAATATCAAGATCGATAAAATTGTCAACCAAATCTGACAATGCACAATTATTATATAGAGTCCGGAAATTCCTTATACATAATCCGCAAAATCGGATCTGCTCATTTACTCGTTTTATGGCCATTTTAAGGTTAGAACTTTGGCCGACACAGTTTGTTTCAAGCAAGATTAAGATTGGAAAAAATTTTCAACAAAAGTTCTAACCTTAAAATGGCCATAAAAGCTGACAAATGTGCCAAAATATGATCAGAAAACACCAGAGAATAAACCTTTACGGTGGGCTTTAACGAACTTTTAATAAAAGTGTGAGTTACTACAAAAACTTTAATTGGGGATTATTTGGGATGTAATTTGGAGTCGATATATGAAAAACATAAGAAATTCTCAGAGCTTTTTTCTTAAATCCATATTTACTATTTTCAATGATAAAAAAAAGATTCGCTGATATCAAACAATTTCGGGTCCGATTTCAACGAATGTTGTGTATGATTTTCAGTCAGAGAAACAGTTTCTCTGATATAACAAAAGATGATTTGTTGAAACTTAACACGTTGACGGACAGTTGCGTCTATAGCCGTCAAGTTCAAGTTCACTATGTGACATGACGGCAATAGCCGTCCAATACGAAACGGTCGTTTTTAGACACTGCGGCTGTAGCAGCACAAATGTGCATTTACCAGCGTACAAGTAGAAGCCTAGTGTCATGTTTTCAGCGAAAAACATATTTTCAGCGTTGTAAACAATGTTATAAACAGGGAGTAAGGAAGGAAACATCATATTGCTGCAAGAATTGCATATCAAAACCTGCACTGTGTCCTGCACCATGCTTTGAAACATGGCATACCGAAAATAATGTATAATAATTATAAAATTATAATAAATTTATTTGTCATTTATTTATTTTTGTTTGATCATGAACTAACATTTCGTGTAAAACTCCCAAAAATACTTTGTTGCTCACAAAAAATTGCTTATTTCAGTCATTAAATCTGTCATTTACGTTTTTAAATTTTTGCTGTTATAGCCGCCATCGTCCCATTACATAGTGTCTAGAGTCCGCTGGCGCCATGACGGTTGTAGCCGCAACCTAATTAAAGGTGCTGAATTAATCAAAATTAAGTGTATTTAAGCAGAAAGAGTAAAACTATACTTCTAATATTCTAAAAATTACAAAAACATATAGTGTCAATTTTCGAATTTCACTTGTTTCTACTGTCCGTCAACGTGTTAAAATAAATTAGTTGATTTCAAAAAAGGATTTGTTAATTTTCTTACAGTTTTTGTTGAAACTTAAAATAGATTCGTTGGTTTCAAAAAACATTTGTTAATTTTCCTAAAGTTTTTGTTGAAACTTAGAACAAATTCGCAAAAAAAAATTTTATTTTTACTTTCCTCTATTTCTTTCTTTTTTTTTCTATTTCTTCTCTATTTTCTTATTTGGTGGTACTTATTTATTGTCCGTCATTCTTATTTTAATTGTAATACGTTTTTAAAACTTCAAAGGAGAAATTAAATTTTTTTTTACCTGTCACCCACCCGATCAGAAAATTGAACCTGTGTTCTGCGCCATGCCACTGTTCAAAGATGCTCATCTTACCTAACTCAGCCACCGACAGCATTTTTAAGACATACGAAAATGATGTTGTCAAACTGCGCATGTAGCAACCATTGTCTGATCAGGGAAGCTTCGGTTCAAACCCCGGCGACGACATAATTTTTTATTTAAAAAACAAGAAAACAAATAGAGAACTATAAATATATTGAAAATATCTTGAAAACTGCCTTTTATATTAAAAAATAACGGACTCGTTTTTTGAAAATAGTTTTTTCTTAATTGAAAAACAGGCTGTTAGGTCAATTTTGTTTCTATGAATAAAACACTGTTAAACTCATTTGTTCACCCGACGTTTCGCTTATGGGTTTTAAGCATTCTCAGGGGTATGTCAAAATTCTTTATTGAGTATTCATATCACACTGTTGATGAAATTTAAATTAAAACATACATATTTGTTATGAATTCGTTTTTTATTATTAATTTAAAAGGCAGATTTCAAGATATTTTCAATTTATACAAATACTGTTCTCTACTTTTTTTTGTTATATATTTTTGGTATTTAACCTTTAAATTAAAAAAATAAAAAAAAAAATTATGTCGTCGCCGGGGTTTGAACCAGGGGCTTCCCTGATTAGACAGTGGAAGCTTTTTATTTGCAATATGAGTGAAACATTTTGCTGATTACGCTAAAATATTTTGTTGTAAAATCATATAATTTGAATTTGCAAATCCAAATAACAAAGGGTTTTGATTTTGCAAATTTTTTCTTTGATTCAAAGAAATTAATAGTTGAATTCCACAAATTTTAATTATAGAATTGCAATTCTTTGATTTTACCAATCTTGTTTTTTCTGTGTATGAAATTTAAAAAGTTTCCGATTTTGTTAAAATTTTGACATAGATAGCACCAGAGTCCAAATTTCAACTCTCTAGGTGGTTGGAGTCCTGAGAAAGAGTCATATTTTGGCCTGAAAATAGCCATATTTGGACCGTTTTAAAAATTTTAGTTCTTAAAGCCCACAAACCTAAGTTTAAAGTTATGTATATCACTTTTTTTTTGTTATGTCATCTACTATACACAAAAAATTCTAGACCTTAAGACATTTATTTGCGACCAAATTAAGTGAAAATGGCCTTAGTAAAATATGACAACTTTGCAAATTGTGCCCCATATCGAGATCTTACTCGTAATACTTAAATTATAATTTAAATTGTTAACACTTTTATACACTTCAAAATGAGATATCACACAGTGAAAATGGTTGACTAGGTTCAGAGATATTCGAAATTGAACTCGCCTGTTTTTGCAAAAACTGCGTTTTTTTCAAATTTTGACCTAACAGTAATCTGGGCTCCGACTATCTAGGGAGCTGACATTTGTGTTGTGAAGCTATCTTTCAAGGTTCTTTGACGAGTCAAAATTTGAGCAAAATCGGATGTTTTTCAAATTTCTTACTTGAGATGCACGTATTTCATACATACACCTGTAATATGTATTACTAAAAAACAGTAAATATGAAATTAAAAAAAAAGCTCTAAGGATTTTTTCCCTTTTGATGTATATTGACTATAAATAACATCCCAAATAATTCCCCATTCAAACTTTTGTAGTAACTCAACTTGTCATTTACCGTGCCTTAAGATACCGCTGGCGGAACTTTAGTATCGGATAAAAAGCAATACCAGGAAACAAACGAACAGAAGGTGGAACCTTATCGCTGGATGCAGAACGTCTCGAAACATGTGGCCTAAACTGAATCTAGGAAGGACACAAACTCTCTCAAGATTCAGCAGAAGAGAGCCAAGAACTGTTGTAGGAGTGCTGACGGGGCATTATGTCATTGGCGCTATGGCAGCCAAATATGGTGCCGCTTTCAGAGATTTCTGCAGAAGTTGTGGAGACGACGAAGAGGATGAGACGGTTAGACACTTACTTTGCGAATGCCTGGGGCTAATGAGGAAACGAACCAAATATTTTGGTTATGCATTCTTTGTTAGTCTTGAGGAACTAGCCGAGTTGGAATTCACCAGCATCCTTAACTTCGTCAAGGCTTCTGGGTGGTTCACCCCCATTTAATAAGAAAATTTGAGGAGAAGAAGGGGAATACAATATATACATATGTAGGGTGCCACAATGGGCAAACTGCCTTCGAGTGAAACTTGCTAGCGACCCTTTTAGTCAAACCTCACCTTGTAATAAATATCGACTGCGATAAGACGCAGTAGGGTATACATTAATGTGGAGCGAATTTTTTTTTTTATGAACTGTATTAGCTTGGGGGGGGGGAGTAGTTGACATATATCATATATTGTAGTTAGGTGAAAGATAGGGCTTGTCGGACTTGGTCTTCAGGTGCCGAGACCAGTTTAAAAAAAAAAATCGCTTATATATAATTTATATTTCATCAATATATTGTAATATAGAATTAAATGAAACCGTCTATGAATTAACTTGGTTTGAAATCAGACTGAAGCTTTTATGCAAAGATGGACCTAGACACAGGGCCGTTTTTAAGCATAAGCTACATAGGCTGCAGCCTAGGGTCCCGCGCCACAAGGGGGCCCGCTCCATAAGAAAATCTGTTCTAACATTTTAAATTTTGAGTTGCATAAAATTTGTTGCAATCGATTTGTTGCAATCTGCTTCAATATCACAGGCGTGTACAAGCAACTTTAATGAATATATTTTCATATTTACATACGCTGTTAACCCTGGCATCGTTCTCTCTTTTGACTTGCTCCCATATGCCACTTCTTATTAAACCAAACTTTTTGTATGTGGTTTTCAATTTAAAGAATAAATATTTAATTAAAAAATGTTACTCGGATCTGGTTTCGGTAATATAGCCATCATAAGTTGCGGATATAGCTTTTGTTATTAAAATCATATGTTGTATGTCATAAGAAAGATAATTTAGTTTGTCAAAACTCAGAAAAATCGTCATATCTCCAAAACTATTGGTTAAATTTTAAAGTTCTTTACACCATTATTGTAGGACAATATGTTATCTTTCTTATGACAACCATATTTTTACATCCATGCAGGGATCCCAACTTATAATGACTTTAATAAAAGCTATATCCGCAAATTCCGATGGCTACATCTTTGAAACTATGTCCGAGCGACACTTTATTTCATTTTTTTGCTTTTGACCCACCACTACCACGATAACAAAAATTGGGCAATAGATGCTAAAGTAAACCTGTTCCACAGAATTCTTAATTCTTCTTCATAACCCCCAAAAATATGGGGATTATTTCCGGAAAAAAACGGACATAATGCCCAAAATCATTTTGGGGAATATGACCATTGGGGTTATGACCGGATACCCGTTAAAATAAAGTTGGTGGCCTTTTTCTTTTTGTGGGTGGTTTTGTTAAGAATGTAGCTATGGACGTGTCTGCCTTTTATATTTTCCTCCTTAACACACAGGTTATAGTAAAAGTAGTAGATACGAATTCGAATTAAACCTTTTTTTGTATTTGCTAGGTATTTAATAAATTTCCCCAATGGGGGGCCCGCACCATATGTTCAGCCTAGGAGCCCGCACACACCTAGAGACGGCGCTGCCTAGACATTTATTTGGAATGATTAATAAGTCTCGTTATTTACCAGTGAAAGTGAGAAAAATAACACTTCTCTACAAATTTACAAAAACTTTCACCTCAAAGAATGGCGATAACATTATCTATAGTAAAATTTTCCGTAGAATCTGAATATCGTAATGGTTTTTTTCGATTGGCCCCAATTTTCCATATAAATGGTAAAATTCAAAAAAATGCATTGTTGAGAGCACATACTTCACTTAAAACTTCACTGTCAAAACTATACTAGTCAGCCAATCAATTTTAAATTTTTGCATATTCTAAAAGAAAACCAGACAAAAACTTTATGGTATAAAACGTGCCCGTGATATCTGAAATATGGCTGTGGTGACCGAAATTAGGTAAAACAAATCCCTTATTTTCTATTTTTTTAAGCAAATTTGAAACTTGAAGCCCCATATCTAAAATTAATTATATAGGTGACAAAATGTTAGCCCTGCTATCTCATAGAGAATTTTATTAGAAAAATTGTAAGTACTATATGTTTACATAAAAAAGATAATTTACGAAACTGGAGCATTATTAACATGAATGCATAAACAAAAAATGATTGTATGTATTTAATTTAATTTTTCTTTTTGTTGCTGATTACATATTTTATATTTCTTTCTTAGTTTTAAGAAAGATTGCATAATTAATACATATACAGTGTTTTGAAGACATTCATGTAAATCATTATTGTTATCTGTAATGAGGAATATGAGTGACATCTACTCACACCGTCTGTTTCTCTTAAAATTACCCAACGAAAAATTGTTTTTGAATTGTTTTTAATAATGCTCTGTTTCGTAAGGTATGACTTCTCTATAGGCCTACACGTATAGGACTACACGTACGAAAAAAAGGGATTTGTCTTACATATTTTTGGTCATAAAAGCCATACCACAGATATAATTGGCACGTTTTATACCACAAAATTTTTGCTTGACTTTCTTTTAAAACATAAAAAAATTTAAAATTGATTGGCTGACAAGTAAAGTTTTTACAAGGGTTTATATGAAGTATGTGCCCTCAGCAGTGCATTTTGGGAATTCTACCATTTATATGGCAAATTGGGGCAAATCGAAAAAAAACCATTACGATATTCGGATTCCACGGAAAATTTTAATTTAGAAAATGTTGACGGAATCCGTTATGAAAAAACTTGTCAAGTAGTGTAATTGATTCAGTAATTCAACGTAATGCATATTTTTGTCATCCATAAAGACAGTGGAAAAATGCATCAAATTAGTTACTGAAGCTTCAGCTGCAGTATGTGGACTAGAATTAAGAGATGGATTAAATCAAAACAGGATATTGTCGCGAAAAAATTACCATATTGTGAAATGATACAACATTTTTTAAATAATAAAATTTTATAAAATTATCTTTCACGTTTTTTTTTCATGTGGATCTCGGCACCTCAAGAAATTATTGAAAAGTGGTAATATTTTGAAGACCTATTTTTACCATCAAAATACAACTATTTATCACTCAGGAGTAATGAATTTCAAAAAATTGCTATTATTAGAACAGTTTCACTCCACCCTAGTATACATATCGGCTATTCCTTAAATAAATGAACACATTGTCTTTTATTAACATTTTTCAAAATAAAATATCTATATAATAATGGGGAATGAAATACAAAAATCATTTTCGTTTAAAAATTCTTCAGCTTTATAAAAAATATAAAATAAATTATAAAGTCAAAAATAAATAAATAATAAGAAATAATAAATTAATTCTTTTATTTATTAAAATGTTTCTCAAAATATCTTCGATATCTTTTTAATTTTTGTTCTTCAATCAATCCTAAGATTGCATATAATAAAATTCCCACCATTACTTTGGAAAATATATTAATGAGGGTATTCTTCTAAACGCGAAAATGCTTCGAAAACTGTGTAAACTGAGAACATTTTCGAGCCTCCAAACAAATTTGTAAGGGCAAATTTTACGCAACCCTTGTAAGCTTTCGAGGGAAATTTGATGATAAAGCTGCCTCGAAAAGTCGCACAGTGGCTTGCTTTTCAAAAAAGCATTGCAAAAATCAATTTTAGTGTGGGTCTGTTTGATAAATTTGATACTCGCATCGAATAGAGAAATGTCTAGAGCTGATAAATTTAAAATTTCAACCCACTCGGATAAGTAGTTTAGTTTTTACAGTTAGTAAATGTGGAGACATTTTTGAAGTTAGCAAAAAATTAATTTTTTTGGATAAAAATTTCATGTTTGAGCTGAAAAATTCAACAAATGCTGAGAGAAAAATATATATTTTTTTTTTGTAAAAGCATTATTGGTTTTAATTAAACAAAAAAAAATTAGTTCACCAACTTTTTTTTTTGTTTTTGTTTTTGTGGTTTTTTTTTTGAAACACTATTTTTAGCGATGTTTTTGAGCTTTAATATGAGTTTAAAAATAAACTTCACAAAACTTCAAGCTGAGCTTCCACACAAACCATCAATAACTCTTCCTTAACATATCCCCTGAACAAACTAGGCACCGGTGTTTGCCCATTTGGGTGCTAGAGCGATTTTTATCGACAAACCTGTGGATATAGCACCCTAAGTCCATACGCATATTAGAAATATTAATTCTTAAACCTTTAACTAGAAAACATTTAATTAGGTGTGCAATGCCTATTTCATTGGTCATAGTTCATAATTAAAACCGTTTAAATAAAACTACTGACACGCTCACTTTTTTTAATAGTGGGCGAACCATTGTGTTCTGGTCAAAAACTACCTCTTATAGTTTTTGAATTTATTATATACAATAAGACCCCAACTAAAAACTTTTCTGATTGCACTAATCCTGTTGAAGGTAAAATTCCTGAAATCTTAAAATTTACGTAAGGATTACAGGAACAGGTAAAAAGATGTCAAACGATTTGTGTAGAGAAAAACCAAACTAAAATTTTAGAATATGTAAAACGGCAGTTATACAGTTTTTTTTAATTATTTGCTAAGAAGAGCTTAATTATGAGTATGGAATTTCACCACTGCATGCAAGAATAAGGTGTATGGAATTCATTTTTAAACTGACGTATACAATTCCAGAAGATAGTAGTAATTTAAAGGAGTTTCTTGTAATCAAAGAGGAAATAACTGATAAGAAGAAAAAAATTCAAGCTGCGTTTTATGCGGAAATTGGTTTGAAAGTTGATCAACCAAAACAAGGGTTTGGTAATACCAATGATGGAAACACTTCCAGAAAATTTTTTGAAAAGGATGAAGTCACAGCGCGAATTACTGGAGTTGATAAAGAGTAAAAATGTAATAATATAATAGAGTTTCAGCCTTTACCAATTGGTGAACTATCAGAAGAAGCACAGGAATCCAAAAACAAAGATTACAAAAAATACAGATATCTCAACACGTGCAAGATATCAAGAAAGTGACAAAACCAGGACCTTTTTAACATGCTGCCTGCCTTATTCGACCCAATTATTACATCTCTAAGGCACACCCAATCATCGAAAGAGCTGAAAGAATGTTACTCTCAAGAAATGTTAAGTCTGTTTGTTGATTATTTTGAAAGAAATTAAATTGTTAATTTAAGTAATAAAAAACTATTTAGTTTATAAATAAATAAAAAAAAAATATTTCACCAAATCTAAAAATCCCTTTGTATTTTTTTATAATTTTAGTTTTATATACTAAGCCCAAGCACATTTCAATCACACTTTTCAGTAGTTCTCAATGTCTACTTGCGACAAAAAAAAACAGAAAATAAATTTTTACATGCATAAGATATGTAATTTTTCCTCCCTACAAAAAACTCAACTTCAACAATCAATTGCGTCGGATTCTGCAAACCTATTTCAGCAAAATTTACCACTGTATTAGCTATAAGAATTCCCTATCATATAAAAAAATCTTTATTCGTTCAGAAGTTATGATTTTTGCAATCAAAAAAGTCAAATCTTGCCACTGTGCGTCGGAAAGTGAATCAGTGTTGCTGTTTGTCGAAACAGTTTGCTGTCAATGGTTGTTGAGATATTTCGTTTCAAAAAATGTTGAAAAAAAAACAAATTGTGTGCAGTTATTTAAAGAATAACTATGATTATCCAATTACGGTTTATGGCAGTCGATATTATATTTTGTTTCATAAAAATCGAGTGTGCAGACATTTAAAGAATGACCGATATCTTTACACACATGAATGTGTAATTTTGGTCCTATTTTGTCACAAAATAAGTCTATTTTTAATTCAGTTTTTGGTATTTCCATAAAATATCGTCATTAATAAGACAATAAAAATAAATTGGGAGAGATAAAGAGTATGTACTTGTATTTCTGAAAAGTTATATTTGTGCTGATCAACTATCCCAAACGATTATATGTACATACTTTTATCACGTCATATAACGTAGTTATAATTTAAAAATTATTTAGAAACGCACACTACAGAATTTATTAAAACTTCCTATTTTAATTGAAGCTTTTTGTGTAAAAAATTCGAATTAAAAGAAATTTGAGGAACAAAAAATTTTTTTTTTGGGGTAAGTTGATCAGCTTAATATTGTCTTTCATATACAAAAAGGTGCTATTTATATGTCTATGGCTGTATTTATAAATATTATCTCTTTATTTGAAAATTATTCTTCAGCGTAATTATTATTGAAACTAATATTAATGCATTTATGTATATCGAATCTCTAATTTTTTACCGCAACCTTTTTAAATCAAATTTGTTTTCGAACTAAAATTTTCACATTGAAAACACTTCACTTAATGTCCGCTGTAATCAAAATAAGATATCTTTTTGCAAACTAAACGCAGCAAAACTATGGTTATTTTTGTTTTGCACTGCTTTTGTTTTGTTCGAGAACGGATAGATATGAAATTAATTACTTTTCAGTCTCTTATCAAAGTTTCAGATTAGCAAAAATTTTAAAATTTCAACGATCGACACAAAAGATGTTTTTGACCTGATGGATAAAGTATTCCCGATTTAATAATTTTTAGCATGACCGATTTTGTTATAAAACTAAATTTATAAGGATTGTTGTGCACCGTTCACGCCAATGTTAACGTTTGTATTAAAAATTCAATCAATTCGGAATTGCGGCAGATTAGGCGTTTGACAGACGTAGATTATTCATTTGATAAAATCTCTCGTAAACTTAAATACTAAAATAAATATTGTAACTGCGTTTATCTGATAAGATAACATTTGTATTTTCCAATAAATACCCTACACCTTAGGTATATGCAATGTGATGGTCCATTTGTTATACATAATGCTCCCAACTCTGGATCAGCAAAGAGCAGTACACTTCTCAGTGAAATAACAAAAATAAAAGGTCTTTATGATATGAAATACATACCAACAATGCGACAAAAAACAGTGCATTTCTCTGTGAAATACCTAAAAAAATTAAATCTTAGCGATATGGAATGCAATTAATCTTATGTAAATTATTTTATGTTAAATCAGACATCAAACATGTAGTTATTCGATTCATCGAGAGACAGTATTGGTTGGTCGCATTAACAAATATTTTTCTTCAAAAAGCGATTTAGCGAAGAAGCTATGGTTGTGTCTTTAAGAATTGACTTCAGTGTCGATATAAGGAGATTGAAACTTTCAACTTTTCATACCTTTCAGTGGCAGTAAAAATGCACTCAATAGGAGAAGATTTTCCAGGCGAACATAAAACGTATTCGATGATTTGAGAGAATCATGTATGGGGAAATCCACAAAACCTTTGATTTTTCACAAAAATGAAACTCAAGTTGAAATTTTGAGGCACACATTTTTAACTCTTGAGGACATGTTTCTCAGATGTTTTGAAGCAATAATATATCGGCGTCTCGTTTTTAATCATGCCTCAAAAAGTTACCTTATACACATATACATACATATATGCGATTTATAGCCGTGTTTCAGTTGTTTTGGCTGAGTTTGCGGAATACTTGTCACTCACGTATACCTCAATAACGTTCGATACATTCATCCGCCAAGGTGAGACTTTTGATAATATATTATCGAAGTGAAGAATAATAGATAACAACAGGTTCTGACGTGCTAAACATAAAATTATTGCTGTGCCAATAAAAAAACATGTTTTCGAAAAAAAGTTTCGCGGACGTTGTTCTTCAATATGGTGCCTCCAGTTTCAATATTTGGGATGGCACATTAATTTTAAAACGACAGATTGTTTTGTTCACTCATGTGGAATCATTTTGTCCAACCTAAATTTCAATATGTAAATGCCTCAAAAAACTACACACAAAGAACTGCGAAATTTGCTGATTGCACAAAATCGGGTATCGCTACTTTGAGTGCTAATCATTATGAATCATTGAATGGCACACTCATTTTACGCTTATGAATTGAATTTTCATTGCAAAAAGTAATACTCATTTCAATTTCAGAACGATTCATTCACGCCTCAAAAATTTATCTAGAAAAAGAAAAAACTGTAAATGTGTAAACTTCGAGGTTTTTCATTTTTTAAAGCATTCCAGAAACTTTTTATCAACTGTCGTCCTTATGGGACAGTCTTTTACAAACCGAATGAATTTTGACAAAAATTGACCGACACATTTTTGATTTGGCTGAAAATTTTTTTATGGGCTCTGTATCGAAAAAGAAGAGATTCGTATTCGAGGATTTTGAAAAAAAAAAATTTTCTTTCAAAATAGAGCGAATTCAAATTTTTAAATTTTGTGATTTTTGGCTTGGAAGCTCACTTTCAAAAATTCATAACTCCGGTTCTGTTAAAGCTAGATTTTAATGTCATTTTAAAGCTAAGAAAATTATCTTTAATAAAAAAATATTTTTTTTAAAAATTATTAACAAATTAATATTGGTATAAACAATTAAATGATTTAAATTAATTTTTAAGAATTTCCCCCACCCTGTATAAAATTTTTAATGTAACCATCGTATTCTACGTCAATTTCCTATCGAAAACGTATTTTTTTAAATGGGCAAACTATTATTTCTTTTAAATTTTGAGAGTTTCGCAATTTTTGGCTTGGAGACTCACTTTCAAAAATTCATAACTCCGGTTGTGTTAAAGCTATAAAATTGAAATTAATTTCATTGTAAAGGTAAAAATATGAACTTAAATAAAAAAATTTTTTAAAAAATTATTAACAAATTAATATTATTATAAACAATTTAAATGTTTAAATCAATTTTTAATAATTGCTCCCACCCTGTATCAAATTTGTAATGTCAGAATCGTGTTTAACGTCAAATTTCCTATCGAAAACGGTTTTTTTTTTATGGGGAAACTATGGAACAAGAAAATGAGGCGTGCAATAGAATCCGCGCACCGATAAGATGTGCCGCACTTAGGGATGCCAGATAGACTGGATTCGTCGGGATTGTCCAGATTTTTAGTCCCATGTCCAGAGTCCCGACAATCAGAAATATGTCCAGATAAAATTCGAACAATGAAATAAAAGAAAAATAGGACTAGATACAAAAATATCTGCCGTAGGCATTAAAAATTAATTAACATTCGTCACGTCCAAAAGGTACGGGCTGCTCTTAAGAAGTTGACAATTTTCAAACAAGAAAAGATGATTTATAAGGATGTCATAAGGTCTTAATCCTCCTGAACGCAACCAACAGCTACGTACCTTTAAAATTTAAAGTTTAAATGAAAATAAGTGTGCAACACCATGATTTAACTATTTTTACGTAATAATTTTGTCAACCAGAATTGAATTCTAAAAAGTTGTCTTAACTATTTAGAAACCCGGTATGAATATAGTGACGTTTCAATTAAAAATTATCCTTATTTTTTCTTAAATATAAATTAATTTCCTGGGATGAACTACAAACAGCAATAGGAGTCTTAGGCTTAGAAAATTATATCAACAACGATGAACTATATACAGATTATTGTTGCTTACGTAGTGTGTATGAAAATCTACCAAAAAATATTCCCAACGATAAAATTTGGGGTTCATTTTTTTCCAAATTTAAAAAGGACGAATTGAACATCTTGTGGTAATAAATTGATAAAAGCAGTTCGGTCTAATAAGTATTTATGGACTTAATGTAATTTATTTAAAAAATCACTTATTTTTTTTAACTGAATTGTTATGTTTCTGTTATGTTTTTGTTATGTTTATTTTATCTAAATAAAATATATATGTTCCTCTGACACTAAGCTTTAGTTTTCTTTTTTGTCCAGATAAATCAAGATTTATTTTTTTAAGTGTCCAGATAAATCCCGATTTTTTTTGTTTTTTTTTAAAAAATGTTCAGGTGAAACACAATTTGGATCTGGCAAGCCTAGCCGCACTACATAAATTATTTTTTTTCTAATTGTAACAATAGTTTCCCCATTAAAAAAAAAAACGTTTTCGATAGGAAATTTGACGTAGAACACGATTCTGACATTAAAAATTTGATATAGTTTGGGAGCAATTGTTAAAAATTGATTTAAACATTTAAATTGTTTATTTCAATTTTATGGCTTTAACACAACCGGAGCTATGAATTTTTGAAAGTGAGTCTCCAAGCCAAAAATCGAAAAATTCTCAAAATTTAAGAGAAATAATAGTTTGCCCATTAAAAAAAATACGTATTTGATAGGAAATTTGACGTAGAATGCGATGGTCATATTAAAAATTTGACACAGGGTGGGGGAAATTCTTAAAAATCAATTTAAACAAAAAAAAAATTAAGTGTGCGTCACTCATTTCAATAAAAAAAGATTTTATATCGAACGATCTGCGACAAAATCCCATTTGAACATAAAATAAGCAATCGCGTTTGCAAAATTGAAAACACACAAAATATTCTCACTTCTTTGTATTTTATTTTTGAGAACTTATTTGTATGGCGCGCATGGGATTTTGTCGTAGGTCGTTCGACATAAAAATTTAATTCTATTAAAATTAGTGACGGCACATTTAATTTTTTTACATATATTCAATCTTCAATATTCAAGGTTCATACCAAATAAAAAAATTTTAATTTTTCGTATTGGGAAAGCAAAATTATCATCGATTGTTTATTTAAAAGTTATAAACAAATGGGAAAATAAAATTATTATTCTTTTATCATGAATAGAAAGTGCAATCAATTGTCAACATTTGTACCAAATTCGATAATTTTATGTTAACAACTTTAAGAGGAATTAAGTTTTCAATTAAACAGTCGGTTAAGGGGAAAATGGGGTGTTCTCCCCCCCCCAAATTTGGGTGTCATTTAGGTCAGTTTGTTTAGAAACGTCCAAACTATAGATTAAAAATTATTTCAGATGTGTGTCCTCAATTTTAAATTTTCGATATTTGTGCACGTCTAAAACCAGAAAATTTAAAGAATTCCTCATATGGCACAGTCTTTGTTTGAACACAAAAAGCAGTAGAAAAACTAGTATAAATTTTCTACCAGTATAGACAGCTGCAAAGCAGTACTGTACTTCTAAAAGCAGTACAGCTGGCAGCATCCCAATGTGCACAAAAACGGATGCGGATCCGTTGCGGACTCGTTTTTTTAAATAAAAACTGACGAAGTTTGAAAAGTCACTGACTTATTGATCTACAATTAAACCGAGGTGTCCAAGAAATTATATTTTAAAATATTCAGAGTTACACGGCAGATTTGTTTCAAATCGGATCGTGGTAATATACATCTTACTGAGGCCAAACTTGCTGAGTTAGGCTTACATACAAAAGTCTGGTCTGATTACTTATACTAAGCTTATATCCGGTCTCAATATGTCCATTATCACTATTTATTTCAACGACAAGATATAAATGAGTATAGGATGCATAAGAAATGCAGAGATCATCGGCAAAAGTAGTTACTTTACCACAAAAATTCTGAGAAAAAATAGAGTTCATGTAAATTAAGAAAAGAATGGGCCAAGTACGGATCCTTGTGAAACACAGAAATTTATTTTGGCTGGATGTTATGGTGGAGAAAATTAGGATACGGCGTTATCTCTATGTCAGTCCCGGGACTTAATGACCCACGTGTTACATATCACAGCCTCTTCTAAAAATTTTGCAGTGTAGGGTATTTAGTTTTTATTTTTGGCCGAAGAAAAGACGATTACAAATTTTTGTTTGGTTTTATCATAAAAATATAATCTAAAATGTTTTTGCTTAGCTTTAATATTAATCTCTAATCTTATCTTTTTGGATAGAAACAACGAGTAAATGATTGCTATTAAATTATATATGTATGTACATATGTAACTCACAGCGGCGTAGCCAGCATTTTAGTAATAAGGTGAACAGTATTTTTTAAGAGAAATTCCGTCTGGACAGAATCATAACCAGCTACCGTCGTGTCCATATTGGTGAGCTCTTCACTTTTAAAGATTTAAGGCCTTCAATTTCCAACTTTTTCTTTTGACTCATACTCAATAGCAGCTCCACTTAAAAAAGCTCATAATCTCTATGTGTATTCTTTTTTGTTTGTTTATTTAGATTATTTGTTTTTTTATTGTATAAAAAACCCATTAAGCCACAAAACAATTTAATAATTATAAATTCGCACAACTCACACAGCGTTGCATGTGAGTGTGATTTTTGAAGATGGACTGAAGGAAAGATTAATTGATTTTTAAGTAAATCTATATTAAAATCATTTTTCGCCCAACGGGAAATTTTTTCCCATGAGAAATTTGTCTTACTTGAGATATTTTGGTATTCTTATAAAAAGCTTTGTATCTAAATAATATCAATGAGCATCGGGTGATTTTTTAAGCGTTTGGCTTTTATTTATTTCATTTATTTATTTCAATAATGATTCATTGTACAAATAAGACTAATCTTGTAAATTGTACAAATATTGAAAATCGAAAAAATAACAGAAAATTTGCAATAGTGAATGAAATATTTATTTGGAGCGATACACCAATTCATTGCATTTACTTTTTAAGGGTTATTTCATGTAAATGTTGCCCACGGTTACGCGGTGGTTCATCCGTAAGCTCCAATTTTGGCATACTTTTTCCAGCATTTCGGCCGGTATCTCACTGTGGCGGCTGTAATGTTGTCTTCCAGGGCTGCAATTGTCGCTGGCTTGTCCCTGTACACGAGAGACTTCACGTAGCCCCACAAAAAAGAGTCTAATGGGGTCAAATCGCATGATCATGGCGGCCAATGGACTGCTCTAAAACGTGAGATTAATTGCTCACCAAACTCGCCTCTCAGTAGGTATATGGTATTGCATGCCGTGTGACATATGGCACCGTCTTGTTGAAACCAGATGTCAACCAAGTCCAATTCTTTCATTTTAGGCAAAACAAATTCGGTTATCATTTTCATTATTTTTGAAAAAGTGTGGTCCAATGATGCCGACGGCCCACAAACCGCACCAAACAGTGAATTTTTCAGGGTGAATTGGCAGCTCTTGAACTGCCTCTGGCTGTTCTTCAGACCAAATTCGGCAATTCTGTTTGTTGACGTACCTATTGAGCCATTGATTATGACGACCATAAAATGGACTTAATTTGCGAAACGTAATTTGGACGAAAGTGCGCTGATTTATTTCATTTCAAAAATGGAAGAAAACAGTTTTTAACCCATTTTCTGACATGCCACATCTCAAAAATAAATAAATAGGCTTTTATTTTAAATAGTTCGGGATTTAAGAATTCTAAAAATTCTTAACATAAATGTCGAAAGAATTAAATTAATTTGACTATTTATATCGTGGCAAATTTCACAAATTTTTTTAAATACATTCATTATTATACGTTGAAGTAATCAAGTCTTTTCTTTATGAGGAATATTTTTATAAAATTAAATTGTATATAAAAACTTCTTATTCTATTTTGAAATATGACCGCAAAAGTATTAATGCATTTAGTGTATCATCCTCCAAACGTGACCTAAATTTGTTACAAATATATCCGGCAGATGTGAAGCACTTTTCTGCTTCAACACTTGTCGGCTGATTTGTTGCCAGGAGGTTTTTGTAAATCGAAGCCCCTGTCCCCACCATTACAAAATATATCTATTTCTTTATTTAGAGCATCAACTAAGGAATAAGTGAAAGAATTTTGTGAAGTGTTATTTAAAACTTGCGGGTGGATTTAAGTTTCTTATTTCAGTGTAGGTAATCGTTATCATCGGTTTTGGAGTTAGTCTCGTTTTCGAATTTGAATAAAATATCATATATTTAACTGTTTTTTATAATTGTTAGTGATGGGGATTTGGAAAAAATGATTTCAAGAGTTACTTTAATGGGTTGAAGTACATTTACTACATCTTTTGAGACTTTGAATTCATGGTCCAATAACGAAGCAAGTTTTAGATCTATGGTGGCTTTTTTATTCTATTTTCAAGCAAAATAAATCGTTGTGAAATCAGCTGTCAGACGAAAAAGTGTTGCGAAACACATATTTAATTAACCCCGAGATTCAATTGAACTAATCCCGGGATTTGCGAGATTTAAAAAAGGCCAGGATCCCGGGACTTGCATCTCCAATTGGCATCTGAAAGAGTATTAAAAAGCTTTAAGTTTCACTACTTTACATTTTTTTGTATAAAAGTACATTTAGCTTTAGCACTCTAACGAAACAATTATTCAGATATACATGCATACATACATATAAAATAATAAGTAGGCGATGCACAGAGCATAGGTTTGTATTGAGTAGTGGCCATAGGGCCGTATCTAGGGGGGTAGGCGGTAGGGGATAGAACACCACCTCCTCTCAAAATTTTTTGAAGGACACTATATAGAAACGATTTTGCGAAGGATAGAAACTAAGTACATAAAATTGACTTTGAGAGGAATAAACCTTACAAAAAGGATTTTCTGAAATCAACAGACACTATATAAAATCGATTTTGTGTGAAAAAAAAGGTCATCAGATTTTGAAAATGATTATCGATCAGTTGCAAGAAATAGTTAACAATCATCGATCTGTATTAGTGCCATCAGTATGTGGGATAAGCGGATTTAACATGCGAAATGAAAATGTTGATTGTTATATGAAGTTTTTGGAGCAGGACTGCCTAAAAGCAAAGCTTCAGTTATGACGAAAAAATGGCAGGAACTGCCTGTGATAAGACCTTCAGCTTGCTTAATTGTAGCCCTCGAAAATTGTAATGAGGAAGGTTTTCCAAATACTCATAGACTTATCAAATTTTTGCCAACTTTACCCGTTACAACGTGCACTCCTGAAAGGACATTTTCGCTAATGTAATATTTGCCTTCATGTATATATTTAATTTTCTTGTTCCAGAAAGGTGATTTTTAGCGACTGATTATAAAATAATTATTTTTATTATAATTAAACATTATGTACTTACAGTCATTCAGCAAAGGCCAATATTGTAAACTTACTTTTACTGATTCATCAATGCTATTTTCATTCAACAAACATGACGAAGTCCAAGTAAGTACAACATTAACCGAAAACTGGTCTGATGATAATAGTCGAAACATATGTAACCAATTACCAGGTTAAAATTGTTACATTTGTTATCTTTTAAATCGGCTGATTTGGGTACATGGTTGTAGTCTCCAAAATGTGCTATAAGTACTGTGATCTCTGATCAGCTGATTTGGATTTGGATATGCATACATGGAAGTTACAAACTTATCCCATGGGATGCTGTTATACCAAGGTTCCAATAATTTATGGTTTGCCGAAAATCCATAAAACTGGTGAAAATTGCAGATCGATTCTTAGTAACATTGATGCACCTGGTTATAAATTATCCAAATGACTTTGTCAACGGATTGCTTTTGTTAAAAAGCTTCGATCAATTCTCAATTAAAAATTCAATACAATTAGTATTTCATGGTTTCCTTTGATATTCCTTCGTATTTCACTCGTGTTCCTGTTTCTGAAGCATTAAATTTCTTGAGGATTTGGCTTGACAAGCAAAGACTTAATCAATTGGAGGCTGATGCATTATTCGATTTAACTAAGGCTTGCACTACAATGAACCATTTCCAATTTCGAGACAATTACTCTAATCAAACAGATGGTATGGCGATGGGAAATAAACTTTCTGCATTTATTTAGTTAATTCACTTGAAGATCAATTACAGCACCGTGAGATATTTCCAGAAATATGGCTGTGATGTGTTGATGAGGTTTGCGCCGTACTGAAAAAAGATCATCTGAACGACATTTTTACAGTCGAATTAGAAGAAAATGGCACATTACCATTTTTGGATCTTTTGCTGGAACGAAATGATCATAATGAGACTGCATTTGATATATACAGAAAACCAACAAGCACTGCACGTTTCATTACTGTTGAATCTAATCACCATCAAATGCATAAAAATTCTGCGTTTAATTCAATGAATTTCCGTTTGTGCAACGTCCCATTGTCCACGGAAAAATTTGAAAAAGAAAAACGGCGCATTTCTGATATTGCTGAACAAAACGAATATACTAGAGAGTTAATCGACAATTTGATAAAGCCACAGCTCAAAAAGAAAATTTTAAAAACATTAGTTCTCTCTCTTGTATAAAATCTAAAAATCAACTCAATTCAATGGCTTATAACGCGCAGTTGCATAGGAAAATAAATCATTTCTTCAAGAAGTCGAATAAACTTTTGGTACCGACGAGTAAAAAATATAAAGTAACGAATTTGTTAAAATCAAGAAAAGATGCACTTGAAAGACCTGGAATATATTCTTTCAAATGCAGCAAAGAAGGAAGCAATTGCGTATGCATTGGTCAAACACGACACGAAATTCTTTCAAAAGCTAAAGAACATATTAAATGTATTATATCCAAAAATGAGCCACATAGAAGCTCAATTGCTGAACATTCTATAAACAAGGATCATTCAGTTTCGTTTGATGATTTTAAATTGATTGAAAACGCGCAACATTATTATAAATTAAATATATTGGATTCAATCCATATTTTTTTTTAAATAAAGCCAATTGCTTCAATTGAGACAACGGACCATTATTCTCTAATTCAGGGGTTATTAAACTTATTTAGTCCGAGGACCCCTTATCGAGCTAAATTTTTTTTGCGGACCCCACCCCAACCCTAGACATTTGACGTCGTTCTTAAGCTTAATTTTGGGCTCAATAATGACAAAGACACTCAGGCTTGCCAACCGTTTGGTTTTCACCCGGACAGTCTGGTTTTTGAGAGCTTGGTCCCGTTGTCAATCTCAGCCAAGAATAAAATGTCCGGTTATCTGACGAGGTTAAGGAACGAATTAATTTTTTTTTGGCTTTAATTTTTCCGGTTTTTAAAGGTATTTTCAACACTATGTCCGGTTTCCTAAGGTCTTAAAGTTGACAAGCCTACAGACACTACTTACTCGTTTATAAGGGCAAACATTTTTTATTAGGATTTTCATGTAATTAAAACAAAAAATGAATAAAAATTGTGGAAATGTAAAGGAATTAAAAAAGTTACAAGTCAAAGTATGTATGTAAATTAAACTCAGACAAATATTTCTTGGTCAAAATAAAGCTTAGAAAATAAATGATGTTGTAAAAGAGTGGCAAGAGTTAGGTGCTGGGCATCTCGGGTTTGAACAAAAGTAAATGCACACTTTGTTTTTTTAAAAATAATTTTTAATAAATGAATTATTTGAATAAAGCGAAAAGTTCGATGATGTAAAATTATTTGATGTCAAAATTGTGCCGTGGACCCATGGAATGGCTTCGCGGACCCCCAGGGGTCCGCGGACCACAGTTTAAGAATCTCTGCTCTAATTTATTCAAAGTTCAAAGTGATTATTGTTATTGCTTTATTCGCCTTTCTTTTGTTCAATATTAATTTTTCTTTTATTTTATTTTACATTGTAATTGATTGTTTTTTTTTGTTTTCTTCTTTTGCTTTTTTTGGAAACTGACCTACGTACACTTCGGAAATATAATTTTGTGTTTCTCTTTAGTTGAAATTAAGCGATAGACTGATGATGATCAAAACAATTGTCTCAACATATGGACAAATTCGTAAAGTTGTTACTTTTCTTTTCACTCGCTTTTCTAGTCGATAAAAACTTTTTTTAGGTAATCAATACTATGGTTACATGAAAGAATAGAGCTTAAGTTCCGAATAAAAAAATGAATTTGCAAAAAATTTTTGAATGGTATAGGTATAAAAACGTCGAAATTTTCCACTTTCAATGTGTCTCTTTCAACATGTCAATATCTTTTCTCGCTGATAACTTTTTGAAAATTTCAATTAGCGTCTCAAGGATTTGGGTAACGAAAGAAGGCACACAATCCTATATGTTACTTAGAGTGTTGAGACTGTGCCATCAATGGTCTCAGAAATTCAGCCTCCAACATAAGTGTCTCTACTTATTTGTAAATTTCAATTTTTTTCACTTTTTGGTCTATAAAAAATTGAACTTGTTTTTGATCACGAATTTTGTTCTATAAATATGTTCCTTTCTTCAAAATAAATAATTCTAGTTATCAAAATTGAATGTGCCTTCCAAAAAAAATAAGATATTAGGGCATACACATATATGGTACATATTCGATTTCCTGGCAATAAAATTTCTTATTTTTCAATAGCACATTCATGAATTTAAGTAAACAACGTTAATACCTTGCTTGCCTGGTAGAATATACTGTGGAAAAATGTTCAACGGTAATTATTATTTTTTCTCCCTCATAGAGTAACAACTTCGCGGATTTGCCCACACAATAAATTTTTTTTTTAACTTATGGCACATTGTTTCTAAATATTGGTTCAGCTTCAGATAAGTATAACAATCAAGATTTTGCATTGGTACCTCGTTTTGAACAAATGTACAAAAAGTTATGGAACAAAAACGAACAAAAATAAAAAAACAGTTTTGGTTCATAACTTTTTGACCATTTGTTCAAAACGAGGTAACAATGCAAAATCTTGATTGCTATGCTTATCTGAAAGTTATCCAATATTTAGAAACAGTGTGCCATAAGTTTAAAAAAAAAATTTTTTTCCTCAAAAAGTAACCACTTTACAGATGTGCCCATATACTTTTGAAATATAAATTTTTGACATTAAAGTGTATTTTCACTCGAAGAATTTATATTTTTATTTAAAAAAAAAAATTGTTTCTATGCAAAAATTTTGTTGAAAAAAAATTGATGTATGTAGGTACTTTTTTTTGTCAGCAATATTCAATAATTTCAACAATCCAGTACCTTCTTTTTATGGACAAAATGTGTGAAATTTGCCTTGACCCATAAAAAACTATTTTACTCTCAATTAACGGTCATTAACGGTTTTTACCTCCAATTAACGGCTTAACAGCCTCTTACGCGCAGCATCCAACTAACGGTATGTTTCATAGATGTGCACAAAAAAACACATGATTTTCCCATACGAAAAGCTTTAAACAATTAAATAAATACCTTTTGATCACGTTAAAGGCTGTATGCGCTACATTGAGGTTTTTTTGGTAGCGTTGTAATAAAACCTAAAAAACAATAAAAAATTTCGCTGAGGAATACGAATACATTTAATTGAGTTTTTGGCGTAAAATTTCAAAACAAATTAAAGGATTAGGCCACAGTAGCGACGTAAAAAAATTATCAAATTCTGAGAATTTTGAGCTTTAGTAAACAAAATGGCGGTTTACAGCAATTTTGAAGTTGGGATTAAAATAAAATTTCACTGGATTGTACATCTTCTATATATTAATACGTGAACATCGAAACTTATGGTACGCTTTTTTAGTATTTAATATAAAGAAAGGGGAATGAAACTTATATCATTGGAAAAAAAAAATATCAGTAATATGTGCCGTTAAGGCAGGTAAAATAAAGATAACATACGCGCATGATTTTCCCATACAAAACGCTTGAACCAATGCATTTTGATCGCGTTCATGTCTGCATGAGGTACATACAGTTGCGAGCATAAAAAATGCAACTGCGGTCACTGAGACACAAAATGTCCGATATCTTTGAAAATAATTATGTTAGAGTATTATAATTTTATATGTAAATGCACATGTTCCATCACATTCCTGATAAAAATTTTTGTTGAATTATCTGCATCCAGTATTCTGTAATGCATCCAAGTACAAGACAACCTTAAAAATTAAGCGAGCAAAAAAAATGCAACTCTTCTTTTTTAACACCAATGAGAACGCTAATCTTTTGTTCATGTAGCCAGTAACATCTACTTCTGTCGCCATTGGATTACTTTTGACCGTCAACATGATTTGTCGATCTTGGCAAGATATTGTTTTTCGTGAATCTCAACTCCATAGAGAATCTATGGAAGCTAGTAGATCACGATCTGATAAAGAAAAACCCCTCCAATGTAAAGAACTTGGTAAAATCCTTCAGGAAGAGCGGAGTAAGACATCCATGGAGACTTTAATGTCCTAAATGGATCCTATGCCCTCCAGATTTCATGCAGTCATCTCCAATAATGGTAATGTCACTAAGCATTAATTTAAGCTAAAATATTCTCCTGTAAGAATACTCAAACTATTAAAATAAATTGAATTTTGAAGAGTTGCATTTTTTTTGCTCGCTTAATTTTTAAGGTTGCATTAGAGCACCCACAAAATGTATGAAATGTGCAAAAGTGTTATTTGTTTCGCTCCATAAGCATTTTCTAGTAGAATGAGGGTAAAAAATAAGGTCTGCAAAAAATAATTTTGTGTTTCTATTGGAAATCGTCCAGTCGCATTTGATCCAAAGCCTGAAAAATTAACTTAAAATGAGTTTTTTTATTTATTGAACTACAATTATGAAATCAACGATTTTTAGTGATAATGACTTTAGACATTTTGGTGTAAAATTAAATGGCTAATACATCAAAAACTCAAAATTTTTAACTGCACTTTAGGAGCGTCACTTCACCAAAACCTTGGTGGGGGGGGGGGGGCAAGAATTAAAATTCCACCACTATTATATGGTTTTATTGAATTGTTGTATTGAATAACACCTAGTATCAAATCCTTGAGGGGGCCAATGTCCTCCTCCCCAGCCCTATCGAATTGATGCCACTGCTGCACTTGTTAGTCTTGCATTGAACGTGAAATTATCTACCCCATACGGTAAAATGAGGCATTAGGCTTAGTATAAATAATTTTTTGGTTTTGGCACATTAAAAGCTTTGAAAATATAATTCTATTTGTTATGAATTTTTTTCATTAATATGATTTTATTTATATAGAATTGAATAGATTTAATTGGCTACATTAAAAAAGCAAATTAATGGTCTAAATTAGGGATGGCCACCTGAGGTGCCTAAAAGTCGACAGCGCGCTGACGTTTACAACAAAAATTTCGCGCTAGTATGTGTATAAATGTGTGTAGAAATTCCAACGAAAAAAAAACATGTGTATAAATGTATGCTACCTACATATAAAATTATAATACTCAAACATAATTATTTTCAAAGATATCGCACATTTTGTGTCTCAGTGACCGCAGTTCCATTTTTTATGCTCGCTACTGTACATACATTAACATTTTTGTGCAAAAAAAATTTTAATTTTATCCAAATGCATACATACGTTGATACATTACTACATATTCTGAAGTAACAGGGCATAATGCCAGTTGCATACGCCGATTACGTTGTACCTCTAAATTGAAATGATAAGTTAAATTAAAGAATTCGGCAAAATAAATATTCGCCTGTTTAACAAAAACATGTCTTTTTGAATTAAATTTCAAGTCTAACCTGCCCGATGAAATTTTTAAATGGCCGTAGTATATTAACTGTGCAAAGGTAGCATAATCATTAGTCTATTAATTGAAGGCTGGAATGAATGGTTGGACGTAATATTAACTGTTTCAAAATAATTTAAATTAGAATTTTATTTTTTAGTAAAAAAGCTAAAATTTTGGTAAATATTTATATGAAATTTCCGTTGTTAATTTTGGAGCACTGAGAGTAGGAGTTTTCTTGACTTTTTATACCATCCACCGCTCATCTGCTTCTGAAAATAATTCATCAACATAAACACAAGGCACTTAATGGACGTTTATGGTTAATGTAATATTGTCCAAAAGTACTTAAAACTCCTCCACAGTCACCAGATATAAATAAAATTGAACATTTTTGAGCCCACTTGGATAATCAGTTAAAAATTAGACACAAAAAAAGGACATAGAAAACGCATATAAGGAAGAATGGACAAAAATGGATCCTTCGGTCTGCAGAAAGTTAGTGGAATAAATGCCAAGATGACTGAAAGCTTTGAAAAATAGAACAGACATGCCGACAAAATATTAACCGAAGCTTGTTTTATTTTAAAAATATTTATAACTTACATTAAACATAGATGTCCGAGTTCTTTTTTGATCTGATTTTTGTATTAAATTTGTTTTTAATTTAGTTTTAGATATTACTGATTTCGAAAGTATATTTACATACCTTAAGATAAAGAAACAAAACATAATAAAATTTGTTGTTCTTAAACATTATTTTTTCATTTGAAGTTGAATTGGATGTCTTCTTTTTCATGACTTCTTTTTTGAGCAACTGTACATTTAATTGAGTCATTGGCGTCAAATTAAAAGGGAAAGTTTTTTTGGAAAACTCAAAACGCATTATGTTGGGTAGTTCTTACACAGCTGGACAATAAAATAGGTACACCAGAGTTTCAGTGAAATTTTTAGAAATATCTTATTATTTACATTTTATTTTGAAAAAAAATGGTAATGATTATGAAGATTATAGTGTTTTTGAAAAAAAGAAACAATTTAATTTAAAAAAAAAAACAGAGAAAATATCCTATATAAAATTATTGGCTCCGTCGTTGAATTTTCATCTGGTCATAAAAATATGTACACTTTTGATGTTTATAAAAAAAAAAATAGTTGCAATATATTAACAGTTTTCAGAATGTCTCTGTTTGTTACAAAGCAGTACCCTGTATAACTGCCATTATTGTTCAAAACGGCCTGTGTTTTCCTAGGCATACACGCAATCAAATTTTGGCATGCCTCCAAATGGATATCGTACCATGATTGTTGCACTTTTTGCAACAAATTGTCGTTATTTTTAAATATTTGATTTAAATTTTTTTCTTCAAATCAGACTAAAGATTCTCAATCGGGTTGAGATCACAAAATTGACAGGTTCATGACAAGCATCGAATATTGTGGCCCCTAAACCAAGTTTATCCAACTTCGAACAAGTTGGGGTCAGTGTGCTTGAGGCCATTATCCTGCTGGAACTGTAAAATTAAGGGCATTTTATCACTTGCGTAAGGTAGCATAATAGTTGGCAAAGTATCAACGCATTCAAATTGGGTCATAATATCCTGAATACGGAAAATGGACCATACCTCGTAGTAGGTAAAGCATCTCCAAACCATTGTTTCCACCAACATGATTTACGGTTTTCTTTGTGTAGCACTGGTCGAAATCCTGCCCTTTAGGACAGGGGTAGCCAACCCAAATGATCTCTCGGGCCATTTTGGAAATGCACCATAGCGCCGCGGGCCACTTATAAAATTATATGTACAGCCATGATCATATAAATAGCACACAAAGACAAACGCTTCATCACGTGCTCTTTTTTGACAGGAGCGACTTTTTTCTAGCAATACGCACATACTGATTTGCTGCATTGAGCCGTCTTCCCATTAAGTTCTGTGACATGCTAAGCCCATATTCTGCATTCTATGTCAACAAAATGGACCTTCATGACCCGAAACATACGGCCAATATCATCAAACCCTGGCTTCAAGGAGAGAAAATAAGTTTTTTTTTGGACTGGCCAGCTCAAAGTCCCGGCCATAATTCCAAAGAAAATTTATGGGGTGATGTAAAGGCAAAACTATGGAATCAAAATATCAAAAATTTTGACGATTTGTGGACTGCAGCTCAAGAAACTTGGTGTTCATTCCTAAGTAGAGGTCGCAAAGGCTTGTGGAGAGCTTGAGCCGAAGATGCGAAGCGTTCATGCATAATAAGGGACTTAGTACAAAATATTAATTATACTTAATCATTTACGTGCAGATTTTTTTAGATTTCAACATTGAAAATAAAAAAATTTCCAAATTTTGGTATTTGTGCTATTTATATGAACATCTCATAATGGCTTTGTCAGCCATTTCCTTTAAGTAATTCAAAATTTTTTAATTTTGATTTCAATTTTTTTTGCTAGCTGAATTGGTAATACATTAAGTTGAATTTATGTATATCCGTAGTTCTGAAAAAATAAGTTCCTGCCAATAAAATTATCTTTTTTAAACTTAAGAAAATGTGTGCTATTTATATGATCATGTCTGTATATCCCCATATCAGATTTAGATAGAACATAGAAATTGAATTATGACCGATAACATAAAAATTTTCAATTTTTCCCAAAAAAAATTAGTACCGTGGAATTGTGTTTTCTTTTTTTTATTGAAACATGTATTCTGGATATTTTTAAAGAGTTATGTTTAGAAAAATTTTATATTTTTTGTTTCCACCTCTAGATTTTAGAACTTTATTAATTCTACTCGGCATACTTGCCGACTTGACTATCATTTCTTTTAAAGATGAATCAATTGTTCCACACGACGCGAATGTTTTCTCTCAATTGAGCTACGGTGTTATTTCTACGTCTGTAGACTAGAGATATTAAATGAGATCAGCAATTCCCAATAACATTTATCTCCGCCGACTTGCCTGACAAAGGCAAAACGTCTAAATTGAAAGAATTCACAATGTTTTTACTGGCTCTGGAGGTATGGCAAGGCGCTCCATCTTGTATGAATGTGTATCATCCTTGGAATGACCTAATGTGTCGCTGTAGGGCAGCAAACTAGTCTTCAAAATGTTAATGTACTGTCCGGAGCTTATTATTTTATCAAAAAAATATCTCTCTTGAGGCCTTCTGCCAACAACCTCTGACCCTTTGAGATACGGCTTCCAGCCGTGATCATCCCTAAACATGACCTTTAAATAAATAAAAACATAGTTGAGTTCACTGAATTTAACTAAAGTAAGTCACTTTATTCAAGTAGTCGTTGGGAGTGTTACGATGAAGCTGAGCCCAATACAGCCTCCGTTTGCTCATAGCATTTGTAAGTTTAGGCTTTTTTAGTGATCGTCGGCATATCAAGCCATTTTCTTTAAATCGGCGTTGCAATGCATTGAGTGATATGTCCAGCTCAGCTTCGTTGAGGTCGTTCAGTACTTATTGCGATAGTGACCTTCTCTCCGTTATGGATTTCTGTACAATTCTTCGGTTAGTTCTTGGAGTTATTTTTGTTTTCTTTTCATTTAAAAACACAGTAGACATATTCACACTTTTAGCGATGTT
This sequence comes from Meiosimyza platycephala, assembly GCA_963662105.1. Classification (NCBI taxonomy): domain Eukaryota; kingdom Metazoa; phylum Arthropoda; class Insecta; order Diptera; family Lauxaniidae; genus Meiosimyza; species Meiosimyza platycephala. The sequence continues at coordinate 61,381,087 of OY759211.1, read as the reverse complement.
TACCACAGAGGACTTCGATATTTGAATGATTTTAGATATTACGACTTTTTTCAACAGCCACCGGTAACCTTTGAGCATCAAAAATATCCTTTATTTTAACCTTAGTGTCGGTTTTTCAAAAAACGCGTTTCTCGCTAAGAAAATGGCTGTTTTAGTAGCATAGTGGTGTAACTTTGAAGAAATTATCAAGCCAATTTGTTTAATTAATTAGAAACAAAAAAAAAGTGCTTCAAGTTAAATAAAAATTAATAAGTTGTTGTTTTTTTTCAAATTTATAAAATGCTATAAAGCACCAAATCCCCCGAGACTGAGGGTGATTTGGCACTCTATGTGCTTCTTAGGCTTTTGTTGTCACAATTGTTGCATGTGCTTACATTCTGATGCACATGTATCATGTGACCATACGGCACATTATACATTAGATCCAATCATCTGCTGAGCAAAAACATACCACTTTTATTTTTTAGTATGGGAGATATGACACCATATTCATACCATGTGGTGCCATATCTCCTCTTTTACATATACCGAATAAAAATACCACGACATCAATAAACATCGTCAATCAATTAAATTTCTCCCAAAAACGAAATCACTATTTAATTATCTACGTTTACAAATACTGACCGCTATATAGCCTCTCGAAATATATTGAAAAAATTTTGTGCACTTTTTACTTGAACATTTTTCTTTAAAAGCCCTCACACAAGTAACTATATCAACTACTACAAAACGGGCTGCTTTATTAAATTTTGTCAATACACTCAGAAAAAAAAATTGTAATTCCAACAATTTTATACTTTGGCCCAACAATTTCCGTAGGTTAAAATGAACTCAATAACTTAAATTCTTATCTTAACAATAAAAAATGTTAGCTGTAAAGTAAAAATTTTATTGTTGGCTTAAGTATGAAAATTGTCAACACTTCGAAAAAATAAATTGCTGCCTCAAGAACAAGTTGTTGATTTAAAAATTCTTAAAAACTTTCTAAATACTCTCCAGCCACAAAAGTTTTTGGCTGCATCTTTAGCTTTTCCGAGGCAGCTTGGAGTTTGAGTTTATCTTCATCAGAAATGAACGGTTTACATTTTTTGCTTATCCTTGGCGGTAGTATGAGCGTATGTAATAAACTGAAGAAGATAAAGTGTCTTGAATCTAAAAAAGAATGTTATCAGTGAGCCTTTCATGATATACTAAAAAAGTTATAATTACCGGGACAAATTTCGGGAGATATCTATATTATTAAACGAGCAATAATTGTATGTATTTATATATATATATATATATATATATATATGTATTTATATTTTCAGACTTTATTTCCAAAACGGGTGCAGCGATTTTGATGAAACTTGGGGGTTAGGTACATATGTAAACAAAATTAGGATTGGGCTGGGTTTTAACTTATCAAAGACTCCTGGAGGGGCGTGGCACAGCCCTAAGCTTTTATTTTCATAACGTCATATCTCAAAAACCATTCAAGATATTGTAATAAAATTTGGTACACAGATCCAGATCATAAATGTCTTAAATTTTGCCAAAAGTGGGCGGAATCAGAAAAGTAGGCGTGGTACTTTTAAATAATTGAAAATTTTGATTCAATATTTCTCAAAAACGGCACTGACGATTTTCATAAAAATTTTATAGATAATACCACTAAAAGCAGTTATCATAACATGCTATGTCACTATACTGGCAAAACTCGTTGAAGGGCGTGGCACAGCCCACAATATTTATAAACGTTATAATAGGAGAACTAACAATGCAATCGATATGAAATTTAGCATGGTAGGTATACTTGCTATAAGGTATTTTTTACCCAAAAATCGGCACAATAGTACCTGTGGGCGTGGCACCTCCCATACAAGAAAAAAGCGTTAAATGTTATATTTAGGGTGCTATGGAGTAATCTTCTTAAAATTTTGTGAGGAAGTGTCGGTTACTATAAGCTTTAAAACTAAATGTATTTCGACGGGATTTCTTCAGTGGGCGTGGCACCTCCCAAATAAGCAAAAAACGTTTTGTGTAATATTTGGTGAACTATAAGAGTAATCCTAATAAAATTTTGTACAGAGATGTCGGTTACTATAAGCTTTGAAACTATATGGAGTTCGACACGATTTTGTTAGTGGGCGTGGCACCTCCCATGCAAGCAAAAAACGTTTTGTGCAATATTTGGTGACCTATAAGAGTAATCCTAATGAAATTTGGTATGGAGGTGTCGGTTACTATAAGCTTTGAAATTAATTGGATTTCGACGGGATTTCATCAGTGGGCGTGGCACCTCCCATAGATGCAAAAAAAGTTTTGTGCTATATTTGGTGAACTGTACGAGTAATCCTAAAATTTTGTGAGGAAGTGTCGGTTACTATAAGCTTTAAAATTAAATGTATTTCGACGGGATTTCTTTCTCCCAAATAAGCAAAAAACGTTTTGTGTAATATTTGGTGAACTATAAGAGTAATCCTAATAAAATTTTGTACAGAGATGTCGGTTACTATAAGCTTTGAAACTATATGGAGTTCGACACGATTTTGTTAGTGGGCGTGGCACCTCCCATGCAAGCAAAAAACGTTTTGTGCAATATTTGGTGACCTATAAGAGTAATCCTAATGAAATTTGGTATAGAGATGTCGGTTACTATAAGCTTTAAAATTAATTGGATTTCGACGGGATTGAATCAGTGGACGTGGTACCCCCATACAAGCAAAACACGTTTTGTGTTATATTTAGTGTGCTATGAGAGTTATCTTTTTAAAATTTGGTATAGAGATGACGGTTCGTAAAAACTCTGAAATTAAATGGACTTCGACGGGATTGCATCAGTGGGCGTGGTACTTTCAACTTTTTTTAACCTCTTTCAACATTATCCATAATTTTCCGACTTTGTTAAACTCATTCAACTTTTTTCGACCTCATTCAATTTTTTTAGAGATATTCAACTTTTTTCGAGATTTTCAACCTCTTTCAACTTTTTTTTTCGACTTTTTCAATCATATTCAACTTTTTTCACTTATTGAGTCTCATTCAACTTTTTTAGAGCTATTCAACTTTTTTCAGCCGTATCAACATTTTTCAACCTCTTTCAACTTTTTTCAACATTTTCCACCTTTGTCAACCTTATTCACCTTTTTTCGACTTTTTTAACCTCATTCAACTTTTTTCGAATTATTCGACTTCTTTCAACTGTTTCAACATTTTTCAACCTCTTTCAACTTTTTTCAACATTTTCCGACTTTGTCAACCTTATTCAACTTTTTCTACTTATTGAGCCCCATTCAACTTTTTTAGTGTTATTCAACTTTTTTCAACCGTTTCAAAATTTTTCAACCTCTTTCAACTTTTTTCAACATTTTCCGACTTTGTTAACCTTATTCAACTTTTTGAACCTCATTCAACTTTTTTAGAGCTATTCAACTTTTTTCAACCGTTTCAACATTTTTCAACCTCTTTCTTTTCCGACTTTGTCAGACTCATTCAACTTTTTACGACCTCATTAAATTTTTTTTGAGATATTTCAACTTTTTTCGAGTTTTTCAAACTCTTTCAACTTTTTTCAATCTCATTTAATTTTTTCGACTGTTTCAACATTTTTCAACCTTATTTAACTTTTATCGACTTTTAGAACCTCATTCAACTTTTTTCGAATTATTCAACTTCTTTCAACTGCTTCAACATTTTTTAACCTCTTTCAACATTTTCCGAGTGTGTCAACCTTATTCAACTTTTTTGACTTTTTGAACCTCATTCAACTTTTTTAGAGTTATTCAAATTTTTTAACCGTTTCAACATTTTTCAACCTCTTTCAACTTTTTTCAACTATTTCCATATTTTTCCGACTTTTTGAACGTAATTCAGCTTCTTTCGACTTTTTCAACCTCTTTCAACATTTTTTGAGTTATTCAGCTTCTTTCAACTGTTTCAACATTTTACAACCTCTTTTAATTTTTGTCAACATTTTCCATATTTTTCCGACTTTGTCAACTTCATTTAACTTTTCTTGACTTGTTCAACATCGTTCAAATTTTTTCGAGACTTTCAACTTTTTGGAGATTTTCAACCTCTTTCAACTTATTCAACACTTTTCACTTTCACGCTTCAACTTCTCTCAACTTTTTTCTGTTCCATTTTTTTCCGACTTTCCCAACATTATTCGCCTTTTCAACCCATTTCAACATTGCCCATACTACTTTTATAACCTTTATTGACGTTTTCAACCTCTTACAACTTTCTTAATTTTTATTTTTGGCTTTTCAACTTTTTAATGTTTTTTAAATATTTCAACTTAAATTAGTCAACTTTTTTCAACAAATTCCAAATTTTTTCGATTTTTTCAACCTCAAAACGAAAAACCGAACAGTGGTCGGTCTCCTGGTACTCATTTTCTTATATATCGCTAAAAAAACTTTCTTTTTCCATTGTAGATGGGAAAAAGTGTTTGTTTATTGTTTTTTCGAAGATATCAAGTATTAAGTCATAAATTTTTTCTAAAGTGACAGATTTACAGTCAGTTTTTCACAACTTTAAGAATAAATTGTTGTGGTAAGAATTTTATTTCTTAATCCGAGAATTAGTTTTTGAAATCAAATATGTTTTAAAAATGTTTAAGAAAATAAAAATAGTTTTTATAAGAACTTTATTTATAAATTGATAGTTTGATAATTAAAAAATCAAAAACGAGTTTTTGGTCGAAAAAATTTTTGTTAAGTCAACAATTTTTAGCTCACAATTTTTCAAGAATACAAAAATTCTTCATATAACAATGTTTTTTTTTTCTGAGTGTATTCGAAACTTACCTTGTTTTAAGAAATTAACAAGTATTGCTTGAAGTGGACTTATAAAAACTTAGTTATAAGATTAAGTTTAAAATTAATTCAATATTAAATGAAAACAAATTGCCTTTCATTTCGCACAATACATTTTACATTTTGTTCTTTATGCTATCAAACATGAAGAGTTTCGTAAATAAGTGCGTATAGAACAAAGAATTTTTTTGTTTCAACGCATCTTACTCTTAGAAGCGTTTCCAAAGATAAAATTTTTTTTGGTAGAATAAACCACAATCTCTGGAACTTACCTTGGCAAAAAGGTCGCGACAATTTTTTCGGTTCAGTTTTTTGTAATTAACAACTAAACTTTGGCAAGGACTTACCAAAAAACATTTTTGTTATATGGAACACAATAATTTACGAACGACGATAGTTCAATCAGAGAGGTTGGGTCGAGTAGTCTAACTAAAAATTGACAGTGAATTTTAATGACCTACCTATCAAAGTAGCATCAAACTCAAACCTTACTGCCAAGAAAATTTCAGAAAAAGCTGGAGTATATTACTCATGTACGAAATGCCCAGACAATCTTAAGCAATTCAGAGCAAAGTTGCCAGATAACTTGGACGTGAAGTCGCCGATACGTACTTCTGAAGTCGCCACAAATCGCCACGCTTAAATTTGAAGGCGCCAGAATAATCGCCAAATAAAAACTCATAAAAAGATAGACAAATAACAATTTTTCATTTCGTATTAGCAAATTGAAACTAGCAATTGATGGAACGTGCTGAACCCAGGCCCGTACCTACCCGACTTTGCTTGGGGGGACACAAAAAATTTTACTATATAAAACGTTTTTTTTGAAAAATTTTGGATGGAGTTACAAGCGATCAAAGTTCACAAAAAGCTATTTTTTTGGTCTTTTTTAAAAGTCACTAAATTTCAATTACTCCATTTGAACACAAAAATATTATTTTACAAATATTTGAAGTGTAATTTTGTCCAAGTCGGACAAAATCTATGAGTGCTATTATAAAATCAATGAAAATGGGTAATTTCCATATTTTCATGCATTCCCGCATATAGGCCATTGACTATGTAATTAAATAAGGAACTAATTCGTAAAAGAAATTTTATTGTCTTATATGTTCAATTGTTCCCTATAAAAGATAAATCCAACAGTGCTGTTAAATTTAGGCTTGGACTTTTAAGACGGTGCATATTTGTTTTTTTTATTATTTTTTTTATTATATATGTATGTATGTATGTATGTATATTTTTTTGTGGATATCTCGAAAACGAAGCTTAAGAAGAAAAAAAATGATTAGTATTTTTGGAATCTACGCCCCAAAATACATAGAAAAAAGTATTTGAGAAATAAGATTTATTTTGTGTAAACTATATGAATATCTGGTGTGCTTAATGCGTATTTTAATATTTTCGGGCAAAACATATTGCGAAATTTTTCCGTCGCCACAAAGTACAACAACATTATGAAGGCTATTCCATTTTGAAATTAATCGAAACTAGTTGGGTTGGTCATTTACGTGCTTCTAAATCCATCTTTGAAAACTATGTCCATATTATGAATACTTTGCCTCAAATGGTTGGCGAACGATTCGATGGTGATGACGTAGCAATAGCAGTCGGTTTGTCACACGTGATGGTATCGTTGGAATTTGTCTTCACATTAGTGTTTATGAAGGATTTTTTGCAATCGATTGAACCAGTAACGAATGCGATTCAAGGCCGAGCAATGGGATACAAAGATGCTATGCCACTCATTAGAGCTGTTTTTACAATGCTTGAAAAAATGAGATCACAAAATAGTTTCGATCAATACTATTTTCAAACGATAGATCTGTTGAAACATTTAAAGCCCACAGAATCAGCTCACGCCTCAAATCGTCCAAATCGGAATAGGCAGCAGTCAAAAATGCTGAAAGAGTCAGTTGTTGAAGAAATACTGGGTGAACGAAGCGAATCGATCATCTAGCTGAAATCAACATTCTACGAAACAATCGATATCGTATTAATTGAAATGACCAATCGCTTTTTTACAAACAATGGCATTCTCACAGCTATCGATACAGCTGATAAAATGGATTTGGAAAAGCTGCACCCATTGGGCGATTTGGGCATCCAGTTACCAAGTGAAATTGAGCTCAAAATTGCCAAAGAATATATAGATAGAATTCGTTCGGAGAATGATCAATTAAACAAATTTAAAAAGCCGGAACAAAAAAAAAAAAATTAAGGCGGTGGTGCTGACGGAGCTGTATAAGGTGCGTCAAGTAATGGAAAAAATGTACAATCTTTTTGCAACCATCGAAACTTTCCCGGCTGGAACGGAAGTATGCGAATCGTCATTTTCGGCATTAACACGAATTATACGGCCACAACGAATAGGCATGTTGACTGATAGGCTGAATAATTTATCGTTCCTGGCTTTCGAGCACAAACGTCTTGAGTCTATAGATATAGACATGGTTTTAAAAAGATTCAATGCCCTGAAAGATCGCAGAGTACAGCTATTTTAAATTGTTATTGTTTAAAATAAAAACTCTTTAAACCTAAGTAATACAAACTATAAATATAATTTTCTAATTGCTTTTGTTTTTGAAGTTTTCCTAAAAAACGCGTTAAGTGCAAATGAAACGCTAGGGGCAAATGAAGCGCTAGGGGGCAAATGAAGCGCTAGGGGGGCTAATGAAGCGCTAGGGGGCTAAGCCCCCCTAACCCCTATGGTAGGTACGGGCCTGACTGAACCTGAGGTTTTGAAAGTAAAATTCCCGATTCTCACAATCAAAAAAACTTCAGGTTTGGTATGTTAAATTTTTTGTTAAATTCAATTTTTGAAATTATGAAAATACACTTGTTTTGTCAGGCTTCTGCAAAAGAATTGACAATAACTAGGCAATTATACCTGAAATAAAAGAAAACATTTTTTGAGAGGAAAAAAATGTAAAGTGTTAAATACATTAGGAATATACTCAAAATTAAGTTTCAGTAAATCCAATATGCATTAGATGCATTCAGCATTACACGAAGTTAAAATTGGTCATTTTAAAATTGCCATTGATAGCGTCTTCCAAACTAAAATCGCAATCTAGATTACTGTTATTTTCTGAGGTCACAGACTTTTCGTAGATTTAAGAATTGAATAGTTTCAGCATGTTGTCCGAAGATTCAAAATTTGTGCACAATATTGCGAATGGGAAAAGGAATCCGTATTCGGAGAAGAGTGACCATGATGGGAACGCTTATGCATTTCTAAGTTTGCTTTCACAATAAGCATCATTATTTAAAATAGCACATTTGGTCTTTGGTTGATTATAACTAGGGAAATTTGAAATCGCCATGTTGGCGACTAGTCGCCTAGGGCTATTTTCCAACAGCTCCTCAAATCGCCTATTTGGCATCAAGTCGCCACTTCTGGCAACCCTGTCAGAGCATATTCAACGAAAAAAATTACAAAGAAACAACTACTCACAGAGAAACAGGTTAGGAGCTTAAAATTTTCTAAAGACAATTTAAAATGGATGAAGCTATGGCGGCGAGTCCTATTTACAGACGAAAAAAAATTCAACATAGATGAACCTGATGAAATTTTAGAGTGCCAGCACTTTCACCTGATTTAAATTTGATAGAAAACTGTTAGAGACATCTAGCTAGAGAATTTTATACAGAAAATACATAGTATAACTTTATTAAAGAGCTTAAATCAGCTATAATTGCGAAGTGGGAGATAATACCAAAAAATATGTTAAAAAACTTTTCCAGTCACTATCTTGTTAAAAACTACTTTCTATGAAACATGTTTTCATATGAAACATTTTTGACATATTTTTAAACTATTCATAAAACAACCTACTTTGAATTATAAAAAACAATGCAGTCTTTTGGTAAGTTTAACATCAAAATGGTTGGTCATAAAATTTACGAGGTTTTCTTTTAACATTACTCCCAAGATACTTGTGTTTTTAAGGTAAATAAAATCATACCCAAAAGTAACTTTTCAAAAACTTTGCAACGGTTTGTACAAAACTCGAGAAACGTAAAGCGATTCGTAACAAAAGCAAAAATGAATTTCTCACAAGCTAACGATTAAATCAGTTCGGCAATCAGTGAGAGAACAGAACTTCAACGGTGTAACCGTAGCCTTATCACAATTGCTTAGGTAGCGGCACCTTTTGAAATTAATTGAAATATGATTTTACGCTTAACTTCAAACCTCGACCGTTTAAAAAAGATTCGCTATGCCGCACAGTGGCAAGATTTGACTTTTTGATTGTAAAAATCATAATTTCTGAACGAATAAAGATTTTTTTATACTTTTTTTTTAAATGATGCGGATTTTTAAATTTTTTCTTAATTCATAACAAAACTTCATATATTTTACAATTTAATTTTTCAAAATAATCAACAGTATCTGAATGGCTATCTAATACAGCGTTCCGCAAACTTTTCATGTTCAAGGTACACCTATCAAATCGAGAAATTTTAGAGGTACACCAAAGAAAAAGCAATGTTTATTTAATATTTATTTATTACTAAAATCCATGCAACTTCGACAATCCGGCTCGTTCGGATTATCGAGTTGTCCGGATTATAGTAGTAAAAATTTTTGAAATAATCTAAGTGATTTTAAACATGAATTGACTCTTTTGTTGCAATATAATTATTCAAAAACAAAAAAAAAAAATTTAAATAGAATCCATATTTTTATGTACAGTGGCTCACAGCTTATTTCATGCAGTGCAGACTTTTAATTTCAAAGATCTGTAACTTTAAAACTAAGTGGAATATGAAAAAAATTTTGATGTCATTTGAAAGAACAAAAATTATAGTTTAAAAAAAATGTTTATTTATTGTAAAAAAATATTACCTAGAATATTTATAATAGAAAATCGAAATATACTACAAGATTTTATGTCACAGCTTATTTCATGCTGACATGTATAAATTGAAAAAACAGTGTTGAAAATTACGATTTTGTAATTTTAAATATGCAGTGTGGTAGCCTCTTTGGTCAACTACAGCTTAAAGACGGTTTGGCATCGAAGCTGCAAATTTTTTATTGGTATCTGGTGAATTATAGCGCCACTCAATTTTACGTGCCTTTTTTAGGTAATTTTTGTTTAAAATGTTGTGCATTCGGATATTTTTTTCCAAAATCGCCTATAAATTTACAAACACATTTAGGTCAGGTGACTATGCTGGCGGCGCCATCAAATAAGGACACTTGTATAGTAACCAGAATTGAACTACGCCCGCTTTGTATTTCGGGTTTTTATCTTGGTAAAACCGAAAATTTGTCTACATGCCCAGATTTTCGACACTCTGAAACAAATTGACACTTATAACCTGAAGACAGATATCCATACTCATGATCAGGGCTCGGATTGTGATGACCTAAAAAACAATGAAAAATTACCGAAAAAAAATTGACAAAAAGACCCAAAAAAACCTTAAAAATTACCCAAAAAATTTAAAAAGTATTATAATAAATATAATAAAAATTATTTTTATTTTTTTTTTATTTAATTTTTGTCTTTGTTTGCGTTGCAGTAAATTGCTTAATACATTTTTAAGTTATCGAATAGGAATGATCTTCGATTGTCACTTAAAATATTTTTAAACATTGAGAAACTTCTCTCTACGTCGACACTCACAAGAGGAGAATATCTAAAACAAGTTATGTCGTAAGAATTAATTTCATTGAGGTCTACATTATCGAAATTTTCACCACCTAAAACATCAGAAATAGAACACATAATTTTGTAACCCTTATTTTTGGTCAGCACAGTATTAAATTTTTCATAAACGTTCTTGCCAATATCACCGCGAACGGCGGTTAATTGGTATTTGATATTTTCAATGACGGATATTCCACCTTCTAATGAGAATCCTTTTGTCTGCATCTTTTGCAATGCAGAAGCAATGCATTCAAAATTTGCTTTTATTAAAGCTAATTGTAACTTTATGATTTCATCCGCAGATAGTTTTTGAGTTTCTTTAGTTGATTCGGCATCATGGCTGGGAAATGAATCTACAACTATTTTAATTTTTTCAAAATGCTCACAACAATATGTACATGCATTTAACCATGTACCCCATCGCGTTAAACATGGTTCTGGTGGTAGGGGTGTATCAGGGGCCAAAGCTCTAAAAATTTCTCTGTGTAATGGCGCTTTAAGAACACTTTCTTTGTGTTTGCTATCAATGCATCAACCAACGGGAAGTTAGATCTCACTTTTTCCGCAACCCTGTGCAAGCCATGTGCCAAACAAGTGACATGAACTAATTTTGGGTAAAAACTCCTTATAGATTTGGCTGCCTTGATCATATACATCCTCATATTTTATACCTGCGTTACAAGTTCAATAGATTTTTTTGGAGTTATAAGGTGCCAAAGTTGAAATTTTTTTGAAAAATTGCAAAAAATTGCATTTTTGTTGACCTGTTTTTAGCCGTAGCAACCAAACTAGTGGTACTGTTGTGACATATTTTACTCCAAAATTTTTTTCGTGATCTCTACAACAAAAATATTTGGAATGAGTATCATGTAAAATAACTTTTTTAATCGAACCTATATGGCGTTACCTCCCGGGACAGTATATGTCGAAAACAAGACCTGATCCAGCAAAACCACTATGATGTTCGGATTCAGATTCTTGTCGAGTAGTGTAATTAATAAAATTTCAAAAAATTATGAAAGATTTTTGTACAAACCAAACATGGGTGTATTAAATAGTTTGCACATACTGGTGTAATTGACTTTTTCCAGTACTTCAGACGTGAGCAAAAAAACATTAGCTGGTTCGTCAGATTGCATAGTACCAACAATAACATTGGCGACATTCCTATTCTCGACATCACAGGTTTCATCGATGGAAACGAAAACTATTTTTCCAATCACACTTTTTCTTATTTGGCACAAAACATCATCATATCAACGCGGAATATAGGTTCTTCGAAGGGTTGACTCGTCTGGAATACTGCATGTACTTCTCCATAAAGTTTTTAAATATCGGGTTGTTCAATTTATTCAATGGAATGTTAGCAGAAACAAACGCCTCCCAAAGCCCATTAGAAAATTCAGAAAAGCTGGCATTGCCTTGTTTTATTTTTTTCCTCTAACTTTAAAGAGCGTTGATGCTTGTCTCGCCCAATATGTTGTTGAACGGTAAACTTTTTATCAGCAGCTACTTTGGTTTCGCATATCTTACAACATAGTATTTGGCCATCGGTTGAAAATATATTTGCACCGAATTCTTCAACTAAATTTTTTAAATACGATGTTTTCTAGGTTTAACTTTTGGCATTTTTATAATATAAATTTACACACGAAAATAAATTGATAGATTCAAAGAATTGCGGTAAATGGAGTACGCTCAACATCAAGATCATTTTATCGCAAGTGTGACGGAATAAGAAAAATTTCAATGAACATTAATACACACGCTTGGATTGCAATATGCAAAAGCAGGACAGCATGTCATACTAATAAAACAGATGGATGTTCAAACAGCATAGCTACATATGTACTTGCATATAGAATTGCCACATTGAAATATTGAAAATTTTAATACATTTTTACTTTTTTAAATTTATTTTTATTTTTTTTTTAATTTTTAAAAGAAAAACTAAAAAATAAAAAAAAAATTAAATTAAATCTGACATAAATGACATAAAAAATGAAAAAAAAATGACTATATCTAGCAAAGATGATTTAAAACCAAAAATAACAAAAAATGAAAAAAATTACCTAAAAATTTTTATATTTGGAATCTACGGAGTCCGTACGGCGTTTTCCTTTCATCAGACATTGTCTACGTGGCCGCAGAAAAAAGTTGGCATATCATCAAAATCCGAGCTCTGCTCATGATATTTCCTATAAAAGTCAAATTTCCGGTACCAGCAGCTGACATGCAAGCCCAACCCATAGCACTGTTTTATATCGCGTGTATGTTCTCCTTGCTGTTTTTTTTATTTGGCTTTCGTGACATACTATCTGAGTCAAATAAGTTGAATTTCGATTTGTCCACGAATATTAATGAATTCCAGTACTCAGTGGTCTTCAAAACATGTTATTTGCCGAAAATCAGACGGATAATCTCATTTTTAACTGATGAACGGCTTTTTGCGAACTACTCGTCAGTTAAACTCTTTCGGTTTGGGCTTGCATGTCAGCTGCAGGTACCGGAAATTTGGCTTTTATATGAAATATCATGAGTATGGATATCTGTCTTCAGGTTATAAGTGTCAATTTGTAGCAGAGTGCCGAAAATCTGGGCATGCAGACAAATTTACGGTTTTACCAAGATAAAATCCCGAAATACAAAGCGGGCGTAGTTCAATTCTGGTTACTATACAAGTGTCCTTATTTGATGGCGCCGCCAGCATAGTCACCTGACCTAAATGTGGTTGTAAATTTATGGGCGATTTTGGAAAAAAAATATCCGAATGCACAACATTTTAAACAAAAATGACCTAAAAAAGGCACGTAAAATTGAGTGGCGCTATAATTCGCCAGATACCAATAAAAAATTTGCTGCTTCGATGTCAAACCGTCTTTAACCTGTAGTTGATCAAAGAGGCTACCGCACTGCATATTTAAAATTACAATATCATAATTTTAAAAAATGTTTTTTCAATTTATACATGTCTGCATGAAATAAGCTGTGACATGAAATCTAGTAGTATATTTCGATTTTCTATTATAAAAATTCCAGGTAATATTTTTTTATAATAAATAAACATTTCTTTTAAACTATAATTTTTGTTCTTTCAAATGACATCAAAATTTTTTTCATATTCCACTTAGTTTCAAAGTTACAGAGCATTGAAATTAAAAGTATGCACTGCATGAAATAAGCTGTATTTTTTACCTTTTTGAGCATTTTTTGAAACGAAATACATATCTCAAAAACTATAGGAGAAAGATTATTTTATCATTTTTGTTAAGAAATATGTACTAGAATATATAAAAAAAAATTAAAAAACACGAATTTTTTTTAATTAAAAAAATGTTTCCCAAAATACTTGCAACATAACATACTTGCGTTTTTAAGGTAAATAAAATCATACCCAAAGGTAACTTTTCAAAAACTTTGCAACGGTTTGCACAAAACTCGAGAAACGTAAAGCGATTCGCTACAAAAACAGAAATGATTTTCTCACAAACCAACGATTAAATCAGTTCGGCAATCAGTGAGAGAACAGAACTTCAACGGTGTAACCGTAACCTTATCACAATTGCTTAGGTACCGGCACCTTTTGAAATTAATTAAAATATGATTTTACGCTTAACTTCAAACCTCGACCGTTTAAAAAAGATTCGCTATGCCGCACAGTGGCAAGATTTGACTTTTTGATTGTAAAAATCATAACTTCTGAACGAATAAAGATTTTTTAATACTTTTTTTTAAATGATGCGGATTTTTAAATTGGTGAGATATTTTTTTTTTGAAGTGAGAACTTCTTAAGGCACGTTGTGTAATCGTATGGTAATCGTATCGTAATCGTGTCGTAATCGTATCGTAATCGTAGCGTAATCGTATCGTAATCGTATCGTAATCGTATCGTAATCGTATCGTAATCGTATCGATTACGCTTAGAGGATTTGCGGCTGAGGAAAAATGTATAAACTCGCGACAGGCCACCGACACCGACACCGGATGTACATATATACATATTCTATATACAGTAGATATATGTGCGACTTCGCTATCTCTCGCTCTCTTTTCTATATATATCATATATGTTTATTCCATAAACATTACAAAACATCATGAAAACAAATTTCAATTATATTATTTTAAGTTTTCACTGCTGTCGGCACTCCCAGAGTGCATCCCGCCGGTTTTTTTTTTTTAAATCATAACAAAACTACATATATTTTAACAATTTAATTTTTCAAAATAATCAACAGTATCTAAATGGCTATCTAATACAGCGTTCCGCAAACTTTTCGTGTTCAAGGTACACCTACCAAATCGAGAAATTTTAGAGGTACACCAAAGAAAAAGCAATGTTTATTTAATATTTATTTATTACTAAAATCCATATACAGTGCAACTTCGACAATCCGGACACATATAGTCTTAGGCTCGTTCGGATTATCGAGTTGTCCGGACTATAGTAGTAAAAATTTTTTAAATCTAAGTGATTTTAAACGTGAATTGACTCTTTTGTTGCAGATATATTTATTCAAAAACAAAAAAAAAAAATTAAATAGAATCCTTATTTTTATGTATATCGGTCATAATAACAGCACATTTTGTATTTTTTTACTTTTGTAACGGCACAAGTCCATATAATGACAACTAAAAATTAACATTTTCATTAAAAATCTATCATTTGGCAGAGTGCCATATAATGGACACTGGCATTATAGGGCAAAAGTCATACCAAAAATGTCAGACTAACATTTTTGGTCTTTCGTTCAAAGCTTGGCTACCTGCGTTCTGAACAACAATAAATGGCTGAACAGCGCGTCGTTTCAAATTTTTGTTTTTGCCTTTGCTTGGCTGCAAAAATTCGAAAAAGGAACACGCGTGAGTTGTTTTTGGTATTCGTACGTGGCGGTCGTGCGATTTTTTTTTCTTGGAGTCGTTGAGCAACCGGAGTCAATTGTTGCGACGCAAGATTTTGTCTTAATACTATTAAGAAAAATATTTCAAATCAGTACAGTTTCAAAAAAAAAAGGAAAAGAAAAATCACATTAAATTTCGCTTTTCATAAATTTTTAGTATAAAAATTCATCGATTTTTTTTAATAAATAAAAGGTTAAAAATTTCAAATAAAGTGCATTTTAGCCCGCCTAAGCAAAAAGTGGTAACTGCGTACAAAAGAAAAAAAATAATTGCTTCAAAGTGCGGTTGATCGTTGAATTGCTAGTTTATATCAAAATCTTATTTCGACCGTATATATTTAGCTGTGAATTAAATAAAATGTGCAAATAATTTGTGTAAAAATTAAAATTGAAGTTAATAGTTTTTGTTAGTCTCGCAAAGCCACCTGTAGACGCATTCGCGGAAGCGCTAGCGCTATTCTATATGACATTGAAATGATGTGACAAAGAAAACCCAAAAGAGACAAAGAAAAGAACTCAGCACATAAGTGACTTGATAAAGAAAAAACAAGACAACTATATACATTCAACAAAAATAATTTTTTGACATTCAAAAGAATGCAACCTATGAATTCAGTTTTTTTTTCATAATGCAAACTAATGTTGTGCCAATGTGTAAATCAGCCATTGCCCTTCTGGCTATGTCAAGGAGTGAACACCTTAACCAACAATGTGCACAAAATATAACAACTATAACAACTACACTACACAATTATAACACCTGCAGCACAACTACACTACACAACTATAACATACCCAACACAACAATAACATTACACAACGATGGAAAGCGTGAGCGATTAATATAATTTTTTTTATTAAATATTAAAACTATAGATATGTATATAATAAAACTACATAGCAATATCTAATGCAGGTCAGTAGGGTTTTCATTATCACTTTAAAATAAAACTAAGCTGTGAATTTCATTGTCATTGAGTTTTTTTAAAATAATCAATTTTTCCTTCCGTTACAAAAAACAAAAACTTAAAAAATGGATTTTCAGATTAAATCCAACCATTTTTTTTAACTAAACTTTTTCAAATTAAGTGAACCCTTTTCAATACGAACCCTTTTCAGTACTCCCTATTAAAAGAGAAAAAAAAAATTTAACAATAATTTATTTGACAAAAGCTTTATTTGATTTGAATAAATTCCATATCAAAATAATTTTCATAGTATTGTCCGAAAAATGTTTTTAATCGAAAATAGTTTCGGTAACATATTTAAAAAAAAAAATGCTTCATTTAATTCGAAAAGCTTTGAGTTTAAATTAAAATATCAATGCTTTATATTCTCTGTGAGTTAAAGTTTTTTTTCGACTATTGATTTTATAAAAAAAGAAAAAAAAATTTAATATAAGTTAAAAGAATTTGAGTATGAAATCGCTATATTAAGCCATTAATCCAGCACTAATTTCCTTTTAAAACTTCCAGTGCGTAATTTTCTTTTTTAAGTTCAAATAAAATTGAAAAGTTTTTTTTTTTGTTGTGTGATTTTAGTAAGAAACCATTTTTCTACATCTAAAAGTCACAATGCGATTAAAGGGATTTTCCAGTTTTCTATTTAATATGTAATACTTTTGAATGAATACGACTCATTTCCTGCTAAATTTTGTAAAATTTCTGTTTTATAGAAATTGTAAAATTACATGAAACTGTAGAACTATTGTTCATAAATATTATATTTTATTAACGTAACCATTACAAATAACTACACTTACACTTTTTGAGCATTTTTTGAAACGAAATATCTCAAAAACTATAGGAGATAGGATGAAAAATTATTTAATCATTTTTGTTAAGAAATATGTACTATAATATTTAAAAAAATTAAAAAACACAAATTTTTTTAATTAAAAATATTTTTCTCAAAATATTTGCAAAATAACATCTTTTGTTATATTTTTGATTTTTTATATGTTATTCCTCAATCAATCCTAAGGTTGAATGTACTTTTATATCGAAATTCCCGCCTTTAGTTTGGAAACTACGGCGTTCTATTTTTTTCGTTTTAATAGTAGTGTGAGTTGAAAATCCCAATTCGCATAACGGTCATTGTTTTGCAAGCCGTACAGATTTCAGGAAAAAAATCCTCAAAATCTCCAAATGCAATGAACATTTTTTTCCTGCATCTTTTACAAAATTTAGTTGACACTTACTATAAATTGTCAACCAAATTTGACAATGCACAATTATTATATAGTGTCTTGAGATTCCAAATACATAATCCGCGAAATCGGATCTGCTCATTTACTCGTCTTATGGCCATTTCGAGGTTAGCACTTTGGCCGACACGGTTCGTTTCAAGCAAAGTCAAGATCGGTATTTGTAATCGGTAATTGTTAACCAATGCACATATGTATGGCCATAAAACGAGTAAGTAATTAGGTACGATTTTGCGGATCATGTTTTTGTAATCTCCGAACACTAGATAATAATTGTGCATTGTCAGATTTAGTTGACAATTTTTACCGATTTTGATCTTGCTTGAAACGAACCATGTCGGCCAAAGTAAAACCTTAAAATGGCCATAACACGAGTAAGTGAGCAGATCTGATTTCGCGGATTATGTATTTGGAATCTCAAGACACTATATAATAATTATGCATTGTCAGATTTGGTTGAAAATTTTATCGATCTTGATCTTGTTTCAAGCGAACCGTGTATATATCAGGATTTTGCTAAATATTTTTTTTTCGAGAGTATCCACATATGAATTTTCGAAAACTGGCAGGATTTTGTCAAAACTACTCACACTTGAAGTCTATTATCTCCAGTTGTACTGAACCAATCAATGCTTGACGCTGCACGCTTAGATTCCTTCTGCGATTCATGACTTGCGCTCGAAAATATTTAATAATTTCCGAACTAATAAAGACTCAACTTTTTTGTAAATTGGGTTTTGTAGATAAAAGAATAAGGAACAAATTGTTATTTTTTTAAATGTATTCTAGTTGGGAGGACAGCATGTTAAAACTATTTAAACACTTAAATTGTTATTATTTTTCATTTGTTGACAATAAAAAATTTTTTTAAAATTTATTTCAATAGCCAACGTTATAAAGTATCATATAAAAGAAATCCGACATTGATCGGATCAGTACAACTGGAGATAATAGACTTCAAGCCTGAGTAGATTTGACAAAATCCAGCTAATTGCACTGTGCGACAAATGGCAGGGGTCAGTGATCGGCGGGGGTTCTAACTACCGGGAAAAGTTATATCGGTCAAGAAAAAAATATACGTGTCCCGGCGTTTCGCTGGGTCACGTCCAGGAATCGAGATATATCGATTTGAAGTTTGCAAGTATCATATAGGGGAATTTTTTTTGACATAACTCGAGAATAACTAGTCCGATTTTGCTGCAACAAACTTAGAAAAATTAAGAATTACAATTGCTTCAATCTATTGATAAACTATTCCTATCCATAATCAACAGTTTTACAGTTATAAATAAATTTATGAAGAACCCCGCATTTGTTAATAATAAAAAACGAGTCCGTTATTTCTTAATATAAAAGGCAGTTTTCAAGATATTTTCAATATACATATATATAGTTCTCTACTTGTTTTTTTGTTTTTTAAATACTTTTAAATTAAAAAATAAAAACATTAAATAAATAAAAAAAAAAAATTATGTCGTCGCCGGGATTTGAGCCAGGAGTTTCCCTGATTAGACAATGTTTATTATGCAGTTTAACGACATCATTTTAGTATGTCTTAAAAATGATCACATCATTTGCAGTATGTCTTAAAAATGATGTCGGTAGATGAGTTGGGTAAAATGAGCATCTTTGAACAGTAGGATGGGTCATTTTAACACTTTTTTCTCTAATCACAAACGCCTGCCCGGGAAAAGTGGCCCAAGAACACACCTGGAAAATTTTTTTGAAATCAGTCAATATCTTCTGTTCGTGCTTTGACGGTCAATATTTGAAATTTTAGGTAAAAACACAAAAAGTAGGGCGTTTTCTAAAATTGGCCCGGCTGAGTTGTTTATACGTTTAAGGTTCGCTTGGTGATGAAAAGTCATCATAAAGGACCACAATCTCAAAATCAAGATCGAAAAGTAGTCCCAGTTCAAACGCCAGGTGGAGGAAGAGGGGGCTTAAATGCGGATTTTTGGGTAGAAGCGAACAGTTTTGTGCAGCTTTTTGCTCACTTTCAATCAACGAAAAAACTGGCCCAGAGCCCACCACGTGGAGGTGGCTGCACATCGGACTCCACTCAGCTCTACCCAACCAACACGTCATATATAGGACGCTTCTATTACGACTTAGCGCCGCCAAAGATATTCACAAATTGCCTCTTACTGTCGAATAAGGGGACAGGTTGCCGAGAGAGAAGGTTCGACCGTATATGTCGCTTTCGCTGAGGCTTCCGTGACTAATTTCACAGCTCTCTCGACTACAACAGTGTGGCAAGGAAGTTCCATTCAGGTAACACACCATCAGGCGCGCAAAGCTTTGAGGTAAGTTCATCTATTGTTATGCTTAAGTATGCCATAATTTTTTCAAGAAAAAACAGGAAAAATTGGAGAAAAAATGTCATTTTACAGGATTTAATTTTTCAAAAACAGGATTGATTTCAGGATACATTTTTTTCTGTTTGAAGGAGATTAGATAGTAATTGTTGTGTATGAATAATAAATATTTGGGTACTTAAATTATATCAGTCTTCGTCCATGTATTCCTCGTCTGATTCATTTTCGATTCGTTCAGCTTCAAGAAAATACTTGTCTTTCGCTTTGATTTTTCGCAGCATGTCCGATTTTTTTTTTGTTGTCCAATTGTAAAAACCAATGCACGACATGTTTAAATTGATCTTAGTGGTCTGAATGGCTTTTAAGGCCATGGTTGGAAGCACCAGTATAAATTGACACATAACGTCGATGCGACAACTCATCCTTGATTATCCTGTTTGCCTCCGGTGCGAAAATGTTTACGACGATAGCTTGACATTTCGATCTCGACAGCTTAAATTTTTTTAGTCTATAAAATGTGCGAAAAATCTTCGTAGTACAATCTGCCGATGCGAAACTGTGATTTCCATTAATAATGTGAAATGCACATTGGCCTTCAATTGCAGCTGTGGCGCTATCAAACGTTGAATTGAAAAATCCGTCAACTTTTTGCCTGGAAGAAGCTGCGGACAAGGCCTTGTTGTGTTTTGTTGATTTCAAGTGTCGACCAATATCTGCGTTGCCGCCGCATGCTATGGAAAATTTCCATTGCACTTTTTACAAAACACATCACTATTACTTTTAGTGCTATCCAAAAATGTATATTTTTCTTTCAGTTTGTCGCTGAGAACGGATCGGCCTTTCGTCGATTTCTTCATAATATCACAAAAAAAAATTTTACAAAACACACGTCACAAATTATCAAAAAAACAGCTGTTTTTGAAATAACATTTTTTCCAAGGCATTTCCAACAATCCAAAGTTAAAGTAAATGGAAATTTTTAAGAAAATTTTTAAAATTCTCAAAACCTAGAAAATAATTGATATGGTAATGCCATATTTGACTTTTTTTGTAAAACAGTTGTGATCACGTTATCAACGTAAGGGATGCCGAACACAAACTAACGAGAACAAACAAAGCGAGAAAAAGATACGTATGTAACTTTCAAGAGAAATGTAAAGTATAAAATAAATATGTACAGGATAATTACAGGATTTTTCACAAAAACACAGGAGTCATTTTTTTACAGGATATTGGCTGAAAATACAGGAGTATCCTGTAAAATACAGGATAAATGGCATGGTTAGTTATGCTTCTTAAAACTGGAGGGACGGTGATTGAAATATAAGTCTGGTTCCACATAATCATTTCTGTATAATCTTGAGACCCTAAAATACTCTCTTGTTCATCTTTTGCTTTCAGAATTATTTTCATCTCTGCGAACAGCAAGCTTTGAATCTGTTACTATTCCAAGCAGAATATTTTCAGGCATCGCATAGGATGCGATGGTCTGAAAGGATGCATTCACCACCGTTTGGTACTTCAAAGGAAGATATCTTGACCGCTTAATAGCTTCAAAGAGATGATGACAACCATCAACAATTGACTTGTTCTTTTTTTATGGTGAACCACAAGGTGTGTACACTGTTAGTAAGAACTTCACTATTACTTTCATTTTTTTGTGCGCCTTTTAGTTCACATGTACAACCTAAGAATTCTATTTGCAATGGTAAGCCAGCGAGGCTGGTTAATAGGACTTGGCTTTCGAGCAGCAAGTTCGACTGCCCATTCTCCGGAGCCAATAGCTTTTGCTATTTCGTAGAGATACTTTTGATCCATTTCGAAGAATGCCTCCTTTCCATCCAGTGTTGGTATTTGTGCCATCGCAACCAGCAACAACGACTTCATCGAAACCGCCATTAAGATCTGTCGTGACGTAGTTAAAAATTGCACTCATCTTGAGCAGAGTCTGAGGGTGTAACAACGTGACCAGGTTCAGCTACTAAGGCAATATGTTCCTCCTTTACTAACCCAAGAGCTGACAAAGCTTCATCGATTCTTCTATCAAAGTATATAGCACTTATCGGAATTTCCAGGTGTGCTCCATCTTTCAACTTAGTGCCTGATTTTACGGTTTCACGCTTTATTTTGTTTTTGTAAATCACTAGAGCGTCAGGAGTTATATTTGTTATATCTTATTGCTGTTATAAATCTAGTCTCAAATGCTTCCTAGTAAATCTGAGTGGTAAAGTAAATTCACCGTCTACAACAGCGGCATCGGTAAAAGTACCGTTTTCTTCATCACCTTCCCTCCAAAAGTAAGTATCAGTATTACACATATCTTGTGCAGAAGATTAAGGAAAAATTGAAAATGAATTCGAACAGAACGATCTGTTAATGAGATGAACATCAATCGAGAACTTTGTTGGTCAAGATTAAAAAATTGTTAAATAAATAATTTTGAGTAATTCTCTTGGAATGATGCAGTCTTTTGTTCCTTTCTGTTAAGGAGGCAATTTGTGAGTGTCTTTGGAGGCGCTCACTCGTAATAAACGTGGTCTATATATAGTTGGTTGGTTTGGTAGGGCGTAGGTGGAGTCCACCTCCACGTGGTGGTCTCTGGGCCAATTTTTTCGTTGATTGAAAGTGAGCAAAAAGCTGCACAAAACTGTTTGCTTCTACCCAAAAATCCGCATTTAAGCCCCCTCTTCCTCCACCTGGTGATTGAACTGGGACTTCTTTTCGATCTCGATTTTGAGATTGTGTTCCTTTATGATGACTTTTCATCGCCAAGTGACCCTTAAAACGCATTAAAAACGCAGCCAGGCCCATTTTAGGAAACACCCTACTTTCTATGTTTTTACCTAAAATTTTAAAAACTGACCGTCAAAGCACGAACAGAAGATATTGACCGATTTAAAAAAAATAATTTCCGGTATGTTTTTGGTATGAATGGGCTAATTTTCCCGGGTATTTAGAGAAAAAAGTGTTAAAATGACCCATCCCATTGAACAGTGGCAAGGCGCAGGACACAGGTTCAATGCTGTGATCGCGTGACAGGTAAAAAAAATTTAAGTTCTCCTTTTAAGTTTTAATAATGTATTACTATTAATAGATTTGACAAATAAGTACCAGCAAAAAAGAACAGCATTAGAGAAATAGATGGAAAGTAAAAAAAAAAAATCAATAAGAAAAATGTTTTTTTCGAAGTTACTCTAAGTTTCAACAAAAACTTTAGGAATATTAAGAAATTTTATTTGAAATCAACGAATTTATTTTAAGTTTCAACAAAAACTTTAGGAAAATTATTAAATGTTTTTTTGAAATCAACTAATTTATTTTAAGTTTCAACAAATCATCTTTTATTATTTCAGAGAAATTGTTTCTAAAACTGAAAATCATACAAAACATTCGTTGAAATCGGACCCGGAACTGTTTGAAATCGTAGAATTTTTTTTTTCTGTGCAGTTAAATAGTTAAGAAATGAAAAATTTCTGATGATTTTTTTAGTTAATGATGAAGAATTTTGTATATTTTGACCAGATATCAAAAACTTTTATGTATTTTAATTTTTATATATTCAATTATTTCATGTTTTCGTATCGACTACCCCACCGTGCGGCGAAATGATATCGAACTCAACTCGACCGTGACTTTTTGTGGAAACGAATATCTAATGAGAACTAAGTAATTATACTTATTAATTACACTAGTTTACAGCCAAAATGAACTTTGAATACCGTTACTCTTTTTATATACTGAAAATCACATTATTTCTTTATTCTTTCACGTCGTTTTCGAGATATCGGCTATTTTCGGTTTTGGGACCCAAAAAAAAAGTTGGTTTACTTCATTACAAATAAAAATTTATTGTGTCAAATTAAAGGAAATTAAATTTCCTATAAATAATGCCAACATAATTTTTGGTTGGATTGTTAGTTTTGGCAAAATAAATTGATTTCTAAAAAAATTCTTTTTTTTTCGAAAAAATGAAAAAAAGTCAAAATCGACTGCAAATTTATAAAATAAAAAAAAATTTGAAAAAACCATTTTATGTATTTTTTTATATCATAGTTTTTATATTTATGAAGAAAAAAAAAATATTTAAGAAAATCGATTAAGAAATAGAAAAGATTTATAATATTGAATAAAAAATGGCCGAATTGCATTTTTGTCTATTTTCCTTTTTTATTGTGGCATAAGAATTTCTCTAAGCCCAAAATCCAAATTTTTTAATAAAATTTGCGTCCTAAAAAATCGACGTCAGTACATTCGACAAGTTTTCAGTACGTTCGGTACATTTGCCGCATTTTTAGTACAATTGGCGAATTTTAAACACATTTTTAGTACATGTGGACAATTTATAATAATGACTTTTTTTAAGTAAATGAAAATAATCGCTATGTGTAAATTTGGTAATTTATAATAAAATATATCTCATTTTGCTAGGGTTTTTGAGATGA
Organism: Meiosimyza platycephala; assembly: GCA_963662105.1. NCBI lineage: Eukaryota > Metazoa > Arthropoda > Insecta > Diptera > Lauxaniidae > Meiosimyza > Meiosimyza platycephala. The sequence goes on along the minus strand of OY759211.1, from coordinate 61,356,752 downwards.
GAAAAGTGAGGACCTATTTTGTTTTTTTGTTAGTAATTTGTTTGGAAAAATTTCGTACATTTTAGTAAAATTTGATAATCAAGACAAAAAAGTTTTTATTTATATATTTGTAACTCTTATAGTGAATTCTGTGAGTCGGAAAAAACCTCAAAAAAAATACAAATATTTTAAGCAGCAACCGGACCACCTCCGCCCCCCGTTTTCGAGGATGTTGAACACGATGGCGGTTTTCAAAATTCTTTTGGAGTTGACTTCTCCCCCAAAATGGCCAAAAAACCACCCCCAAAATAGAGGAATCGCATATTCCATCTGAAAAGCATTTGTCATCACCCGTTTTCGAAGATGCTGAATACGATAGCAGTATTTTTTTTTTCTCGTAGTATTTTCCAAGCCGAAATAATCGCTATTCAAAAAGCAGCAAAGAGCGTTTTAAGGGACAAGTGTAACTGTCGCATAAACATATATGTATATGGATAGTCAAGCCGCTTTAAAAGCTCTCCAAAGTAACACAATAAAGTCTTGAACACAATAACATTAAGTATCGCTGCGGCAATCCAACACTACAACTCCTAAATGGACATTTGTATGGTAACAAAAGCTAGCACACGTTGGGTAGAGCTAAACACCAGCTTAATAACAAAAATATTTTGGCCTAATCTTAATAAGACCAAGACTGAATTCCTACTATCATAGCCGCCTCTTGACAGGGGTAATAACTGGACATTGCCTCATAGGTCATTATGCAACTAAAATGAGACTGATTGATAATGATATCTGCAGGAACTGCATGGAACCAAATATGGAAGAAACAATAGAGCACTTGCTCTGTGAATGCCCTGCACTCACTCGGACAAGGCTTAGAACACTAGGACATGCGTTCCTCTACTCATTACACGACGCACACTGGGATAATTTGTGACGAATTCGGAGATTAATTCAAAAATGAAAATTAAAGGTACATACATATATGATTTTGACACCGGGTCAAAATAGATAAAATTCTCTATCAATGGGTTAAAGAATTGTAGCAAAATAATTTACCGTATTTCCGCAATGCATTCTGAAAGTTTGCATTTATTTTCATTTTGTGTACAAACAGCGATGGACGTGATTTTTTCATTACTTTAAAACGATTTTTCTTTTTGAATTGGCGAATTAACTTTAAAATGATGAGCCTTCTTGTTCAGGTATTTTAATAATAAAGTGTGTATTTTGGTTTGTTAAAAAATGTTTAGAAATATTTCATTTTGTGTTTTTTCCGAAAGCTTAAAAATTATCATATTTTGGCCCTATTCATGGACATATAGTTAAGCTCTTTCGGGGATCCGGCAAAACTGTTTTCATTAACGTAATATATAGATATTCTAGTAACATTCTATGAAAAAAAAAGTTACGCGAATGTTGCTCGCTTTTTCAGCATTTTGATTTTTTTATATGAACTCAAGGGCCAAATATGCATGCATTCTGCGAAGGAAAATAAGAACAAACGCATATTTACAAAATAAATGAAAATAAATAAGTAAAGGATGTTATTGTTTTTTTTTGTTGTTTACTCCCTGTTTTTTAAATTAATTAAATTTATTTAGAAGTCAGTCACAATTTGATTTTAACAATGATTGACGGGAAATTTCTAATGCATTAACTGACACGAAATCAACACAAAAATGCTACTTGTGTGGGGCCCTTCTAAAGACTTCAATAAAATTGATGATTTGGTTAATAGAGTTGTAAACACGGAAAATCTACAATTTGGTCTTTCTGTGCTTAATGGATGGATTTGATTTTTTGAGTGCCTGCCGCACATAGCATACAAACTGCCAATAAAAAAGTAGCAGGCTCGTTCAGAAAGTGAGAAATTTTTAGTAGCTCAAACTAAGTACCAAAGAGTACAAAAATAGTTCAGAGAAAAAATTTGACTGATTGTGGACATACCAAAGCCCGGATTCGGTAACTCGAATGATGGCAACACTGCAAGGCGATACTTCCACAATGCCGATGTGTCAGCGAGCATTACCAAAATCGACATCAATTTTATAAGAAATATCCACAATATTTTAATTGTTGTTTCTAGTGGCCATCGATCCACACGGAATAGTTTCGCAATTTTGCTTTAAATTGTGCAAAATCTTTTGTCAAGCACTATCCCTGGAATAATATGCCAACAACACTGCATAAATATTTGATTCACGGTCCAGACGTCATTGCCCATGCATTATTGCCAATCGGTCAATTATCTGAAGAAGCTCAGGAAGCCAGAAATAATGATTTTAAGGCTATCAGGGAACATTGTTCTCCAAAATGTAGCAGAGAAAAAACAAACGAAGACATTTTGAATAGGCTTTTTATCAGTTCTGATCCTATTATATCCAGTAAAACCAAATTGCCGCAGAAAAAAGTCAAGCACTTGCCAACAGAAGCATTGGAGTTGTTAATAATAGCGAAAGAAGAAGGTAATGATATAAATGATTATTGTGATGGGAATGATAATGATTTAAGCGAAAGTGAAGGTGAAGCTGAACACGATGATGATGATGATGATAGTGATCATGATGATAACAACAAAAAGAAGCTTTTCTGAAAAAAGAAAATGGTTTTTTAAGAAGCGTAAACTATTCCGAATAGTTTCAATGTCTATATCTTGTATTTTTTTGTATTTTTCTCTTTAATATGTTATAAAACTAGCTTATAAATGAAATAAATCGTGTTATTCTAAATTTCTTGATATTGCTGGTTTGAAAAATAACCTTACGCGATACAAAAAAACTAAAAGCAGATTTGAAATCAGTGTTACCCAATTACCAAAAACAGTTAAAATTTTTAAATCAACTTTCAAAGTGTTAAAAAATGCAGGCCTGTGTAATTAATTTGCAATATAAGGAAATCACCAATTTTAGTGAATTTTTTAGATTAAATAAATAATTAATTTGTATGAGAATCCTCAGTACGTATTTTGTATTTTTGATCACAAAAAAAAATGTTCTGAAGTATTATAAATTGCATTAGTTTTTTACTACTTTATATATAACTAACTAAAATTAATAGTTATAACACTACTAAATACTCTGTGTGAATTATGCGCACAAAATTAAAACTCCACAGAATCTACGAGTTCGACAGGCAAACCAAACTACTAATACTAACTAAATAAATCTTGAGAGTTGTGGTAGCACTATGGACCAAAGTGTCTATATGGGACTTTTAATCCACCACTATAACCAAACCTATTCAAAATTTTTATGGAGTTGGCCACACCCCTCAAAACGGACAAACACCGCCCCCAAAATGACGAAATCGCATATTCCGCGTCTTCTATCGGTAAAATATTTGTCACCCCCCGTTTTAGAGGATGCTGAGCACGATGGCAGTGTTCAAAATTCTTTCGGAACTGGCCCCATGCCCTGAAATGGCCAAAAATGAGAATTTGGGTGCGTTATGGCGTTTTTTGGCCACTTCAGGGGGTGGAGCCAACATTTTAATTTCTAGCATATACCAGCATCTAAATAACAAAATTTCATTAAAAAATTTGCATTTTGGGGTCGAGAAATTTTTACCCACATAAAAAAACGGCAAAATAGGCAAAAATGCAATTCGGCCATTTTTTATTCAATTTTATATAACTTTTCCGATTCGATTTTCCTAAATATATAGACTATGATATAAAAAGACAAAATGATTTTTCCAATTTTTTTTTTCCCCTTATATAGTTTGCAGTTGATTTTTACTTTTTTCTCATTTTTTCAAAAAAAAAAATTTTTTATAAATCAATTTATTTCACCAAAACTAAAAATATAAATATTTGTTCTCGAGATATTTGTAATTAAGTTGAACCAACTTTTTTTTTGGTCCAAAAACCGAAAGTGACCGATATTTCGAAAACGACGTGAAAGATTTTAGAATAAGAAATGAATAGTGGCACCTAAAGCTCAGAAATTTTTTAATTATTTGTAAACTAATATTATTATTAGTATTATTATAGTAGTTATAGTATTATTATTTCACTGTACTAAAAAAATTTTAATTTCTGAATTTTTTGATAATCTAAGTATGCATTGCTTTTTAAAATTTAATTATACATAACAAAAGTTCACGGCAAAAAAACAACTATTCTTTATATCAAACTCAGAAGCGCTCAGAAGGTAAACGTGACTTAGTTATAGATTTTTTTAAAAGAAATAAAGGAAATTGTGACATCATAAGAACACTTGAACCATTCGGAATAGGAGAGAGATTCATTTATTGGACAATAAAACGATATAAGGAAACGGGCAACTCGAATATTGAAAAAATAACTTGAACGCAGTCGGACTATGCGAACAAGTGATGTCATAAAACAAGTGAGAGAATGATTTCGACGAAATCCTGCTCTATCGGCCCGTGCTGTAGCAAAGGATATGAAAATATCCAAGATTCCATGCAGTTTCTTATCAGGAATGACCTACTACTCAAGGCCTATAAAAAGACCTACTTGCTTGGTACGGTGGAGATGAAATAATATTTTCGGATGAAAAACTGTTCTTCTTGCAAGACAGCCACAACCAGCTGAATAACCGTGTATACGCAAGAAGTCTTGCGAATGCTCCAAAACATAAGCTGGCTGCAGAGCGATAACGTGACCAAAATCATGATGTGGAGTAGTATCTCGAAAAGAGAAATTACCACTGCTTTTCATCGATCAGCATGTCAAAATTGATACGAACTACTACCTCGATAACGTTTTACAGGACCATCTTCTTCCCCGCGCTAGCATATTATACGAAGATGAGTATTTTTGTTTTCAACAAGACTCTGCACCTTCCCATAAAGCAAAGCGCACTCAAGACTGGTGCCGAGAAAAGTTGCCTGATTTCATCTTTGCCGATGGGATCAACGAAAGGTTTAACAATGGACGGGTTCAAGCAGCGTTTGACAACGATTTGGGCCGAAATGGGCCAGAATCAGGGGCGGATCCAGCGGGGGGCGATCGGGGCGATCGCCCCCCCTAAGGACGGCAAGGAAAGAAATGATTTTGAACATTTTTTAAAATGTATAACTTTTATTATATATAAATTATAAAACAAAAACATTTGTCAATTATTTATTATTTAATATTTATTATATAAATTAAACTGAGGCAGCATAAAATTATAGAACAAAATCGATCCTATGATTTCTATTTTTCGCAAATCGATCGATGACTTTTTCTACATTTATTTTTACATTCCAGTGAATATTCATGAGAGCTAAACCATCCAATCGATCTTCGCTCATGGTTGATCGCAACCAATCTTTTATTCTTTTAAGAAAATGACAAGAGAAAAAATTAGATAAAGTGATTTTATTTGATATAGGAGTAGGGTCTCCTCTTCGATCTGTTTGGGTTTGAATTGGGCTTCAAGATTAAACTGCAGTCTGGTCCAACAATTTCTCGGGCAGGTTCTATTGGGGTTACTTGGGGTGACTTGGTTTAATTGAGTTTGTATATTTTATTATTTAAAAATTGCACGAGCTAGATCTATGGGTTTACTTCGGGTTATTTGGATCACTCAGGGGAGGGGGGTTACTTGGGTTACTTCAGGTTGCTCAAGTTACGTGGGTTTTTAATTAATACAAATTTCTTAATTTTTTTTATTCTTATGTTCGCCCCTGGCCAGAATATGGTGCGTGCTGCATGTGAATCTTTTTCCAATCGTCCTGCAATTAAAGAAAAGGGTGAGAGATTCGAATTGTATAATTAATTTAAGAAAATTTGCCATGTAGTTATACGTTTGGAAAAAATAAAATAAAATATGGTTGACGACTTTGGTTTTTATAATACTTTGATTTACTGACAGTTATTATTGGCCACACGTAAAATCCTTGACTAGCGAATCGACTAAGGAAACAAAAACAATTAACTAAGGCTTTCATTTGAAGTACGATGGGAGCAAGAATGCATAAGGCACATGGTGGGCCTTAACCAAGTTTGACAAGTTCAGTTACAACAAAAATTTAAATGCGGAATTATTTGGGACGTTTTTTATAGTCAATATACAACAGATGGAAAAAAATCCCTAGATCTTTTTTTTAATTCTATATTTACTGTTTTTTAATGGTATTACGTACGTATGAAATTTAAACAAAAATTTTGCTCAAAAAACATTAAAAGATAGCTTTACGGCTCAAATTTCAGCTCCGTAGCTAGTCGGAGTCTTGAGTACTGTTAGGTCAAAAAAACGCTAGTTTTGCGAAAACAACCGAATTCGATGTCTAATATCTCTAAAGCTGGTCAAGAATTTTTACTATCTAACATCTCACTTTTAAGGATATACAAAATTTTAACAACATAAAACATAATTAAAGTATTATGAATAAAACCTTGATTTGGCGCACCATTTCAAAGTTATCATATTTTACTTAGATTTTTTTCACTTAATCTGGTCACAAAAAAAGGGCTTAAAATCTAGAGCTTTAAAATTATTTTTGTGTATAGTAAATGACAACAAAAAAGAAAAAAATAACTAAAATTTTTAAATCAGACAAAATATTGCCTTTTTTCAGGACCCCGACCACTTAGGGAGCAGATATTTGGACTGAGGTGCTATCTACTAAAGTACTTTGACATGTCGAATTTGAACAAAATCGGATATTTTTTAAATTTCATACACTCAGAAAAAAATGGCTAACCTGGGTCTGGCAACACATTAACATAATAAATTGTTCTATGGAATTCTATTTAATTTAAAAAAAAACATTTATTTTCTTGCATCCTGTGGGGTTCGAACATAGGCATTCCATGTTATTACATGCGCAAAAGTAATAAACTTCTAGTTTAACGCAATATAATAATAAGAGTAGTTGCTTAGATGTGCGCGTATCTGAACAGTGATATAAAGTAGGAGACCTAGATTCAAATCTTGTCGGTTACACATAAAAAATTTAAGTTCACTTTGAAGTTTTTAAAATGCAACATAAATAAATTAATGTAAGTTCCAATTAATAATAAGCCTTTTTTGAGAAAACTCTGCAGTTAACCTGATTCAAAGCGTAAGTTAGACTTAACAACATGGGCCATCAGGTTAGAAAATTCCTTTGTTCAGTTTTTGAAAAACATTGCAATTTTTATCTTTTACCCCAAGGGTGATAAAAAGAGAAAAAATATCCCTTACCTGTTCTCCTCCACTTAAAGGAACTTCTAGTCTAAGAGCTGGTAGCCACTTTGAGCAACATATTCGCACAAGGCTAAAATTTTGTGTATATCTAATCTAGTACTAGTAAAATAAGAAAATATACATCTGGCAGTATTGGGGCGGTCGCGAAGGCACACCCTTAAATTTTCGAAGGAACACCCTTAAATTTTCAAAATTTTGTGAACAAATATTATAGCTTATTAAATTATCTTTCATATGACATCTATATTTTGGAAATCCCTTCAGCCGTTCTCCAGTTATAATGATTTTTTCAAAAATATTTTGTGTTTTGAAACGTTTAGGGTGTACCTTCGCGAATATGTATGAATAGATTGCATTTTGAAAATTTTAGGGTGTACCTTCGCGACCGCGCCAATGCTGCCATATTTCTATTTTCTTATTCAACTAGTACTAAATTAATTATAGACAAAATTTTAGCTTTGTACCTAGTAAGTTACTCAAAGTGGCTGCCAGCTCTCCTACTATTCTTTCCAAATACAAGCAACTTCCCTCACACTGTATGGTTTCTTATTTGAAAAATTATTCTAAAGCGTTGTAAAATGTGAAGAAAATATATGTAAATATAAAAATATATATGTTCCTTCAAATGTTGCTGTAAAAAAATAATCTTAAAAATAAAAGTTGCGAAAGAAAGCAACTGAAACTTTGGAATTTGGCTAACCATATTTCCTTACACAATATGCAAAAAACTAAGAAAATCCGGGGATATCTATTTTTTTTTAGTGTTAAAGCTGGCAAAATTTCTCAATTATGACTTTTAAAACCCTTATTTTAAAAAAATCAGCACCATTCACATATAGAATACAATTGGCGGACAGAATATGGTGGATTAGGTTATTGCGTTTCCACAAAATTGGGCTCGCTGTCTTGAATTTTAAATTTCTGAACTTGGATTCGTGTTCAGCGACCCCAGAAACCCCAGTATATCATATTTTGTGCTAATCGGTTGATTTTTAAACAATTCGTCCGCCATATTGGATGGCCGTCTTGAATTTGAAAATTTTTGAAATACAGTGTCAGATTCGTAATCGCCGACTTCAGAAATCCCCGTATAACTAATTTGGTACAAATCGGTTGATTTTTAAAAAATACGTCCGCCATCTTGGATCGGCTATCTTGATTTTGTCTGACTGATCGTGATCAGTGATCTCCAAGACCCCCGTATATAAATTTGGTGCAAAACGGTTGACTTTCAAAATTTGGCCACCATATTGAATATTTGACTGCCATATTGGATCCGTCATCTTGTCATATCTGTCAACATACCATGAAAGCTTCTTCGGAGCTACAATTTGAGCCAAGAAACGACCCAATCGGTTTTGAATTTTTATTTTTACAAGCTCGACTCGACTTTTCTCCGGCTTCCATAATGTTGCGAAATACCTGCTTCACACGACTCTTTTTGAGACAGCTCACCACATCCGCTACTGTATCCAAATGATTTAATTTCGCCATGATTTCCTGTCTCGCCGTGAAAGTTCTATTCTCTCACTGATTGCCGAAATTAATTAGTCGTTGGATTGTGAGAAAATCATTTGTTTCTGTTGCGAATCGCTTTACGTTTCTCGAGCTTTGTGCAACGTGTTGCAATGTTTTTGATAAGATACTTTTGGATATGATTTTATTAACCCTAGAAAGGTAAGCCTCTTGGGAGTAGCGTTAAGAATAAACCTCGTACGTTTTAGGACCAACGATTTTAATGTTAAAATTACCAAAAGACTACATTTTTTTTTACATTCAAAGTAGGTTGTTGGATGAAAAGTTTAAAATTATGTCAAAATTATGAATTAATAATAATTAATTAATTTAGCTAAATACTATAAAAATATGTTTCATAGAAATTAGTTTTTAATAAGGTGTGTCCCTTTGTTTTTCTTAAACTTCAGACAGACTTCTTTAATAGAGTTCTACTGTCTATTTTCTGTATAAACTTCTCTAGCCAGATATCTCTAACAGTTTTCTATCAAATTTAAGTCAGGTGAAACGTGCTGGCACTCTAAAATTTGATCAGGTCCATCTATATTGAATTTGTTTCGTCTGTAAATAGCACTCGCCGCCATCGCTTCATTCATTTTAAATAGCCTTAAGAAAATGTTAACCTTGGCAATCGATGTTTTTCTGTGAGTAGTGGTTTCTTTTTTAATTTTTATACCCTACACAGACGGTATATTCACTTTGTCATTCCGTTTGTAACGCATAGAAGGGGGCGTGGCAGGTATAGAAAAGTATATATATTATTGATCAGCGTCACCACCTCACGGCTGTCAGGAAGGTGAAAAAAGTTTAGTCACGATCGCGACGAAAACTAAGTATGCAGGGTTTTAGAGGGTGGTTTTTGGGAAAAATATTCCGCCGAGCGTCAAATCGTAACTGTTCATTTTAACAATTTTTGGCCATTTTTCGAATAAAACTCACTCGATTTCGAGTAAATACATCACAATTGCCTTTATAGTATATATGTATGCATATATATGCATAAACATATAAATACATATACATATAAATATACATATATATACATATATATGTATATATATATGTTTATACAGTGGCTCACAGCTTATTTCGTGCAGTGCATACTTTTAATTTCAATACTCTGTAACTTTCAAACTAATTGGAATATGAAAAAAGTTTTGATACCATTTGAAAGAACAAAAATTGTAGTTTTCAAAAAATGTTTATTTATTGTAAAAAAATAATACCTGATATTTTTATAATAGGAAATCGAAAAATACTACTGAATTTCATGTCACAGCTTATTTCATGCAGACATGTATAAATTGAAAAAACATTGTTTAAAATATTGATTTTGTAATTCTAAATATGTAGTGTCGTAGCGGTTTGGTATGGAAGCTGCAAATTTTTTATTGGTATCTGGCGAGTTATAGCACCACTCAATTTTAAGTGCCTTTTTAGGTCGTTTTTGCTTGAAATGTTGTGTATTCGGATATTTTTTTCCAAAATCGTCCATAAATTTACAAGCACCCTTAGGTCAGGTGACTATGCTGGCGGTGCCATCAAAAAAGGGCACTTGTATATTAACCAGAATTGAACTAAGCCCGCTTTGTATTTCAGGTTTTTATCTTGGTAAAACCGTAAATTTGTCTGCATGGCAAGACAATTTGCAGCTTCCATGCCAAACCGTTTTTAAACTGTAGTTGACCAAAGAGGCTACGACACTACATATTTAGAATTACAAAATCAATATTTTAAACAATGTTTTTTCAATTTATACATGTCTGCATGAAATAAGCTGTGACATGAAATTCAGTAGTATTTTTCGATTTCCTATTATAAAAATATCAGGTATTATTTTTTTACAATAAATAAACATTTTTTTAAAACTACAATTTTTGTTCTTTCAAATAGTATCAAAACTTTTTTCATATTCCAATTAGTTTGAAAGTTACAGTGCATTGAAAATAAAAGTATGCACTGCATGAAATAAGCTGTGAGCCACTGTATACAGGTATGGATATATAAATGGCACATTTTTTATATTTTCTTTCTAATGCTACTGTATTGTGAATATTATTAACAAACAACAAGTGTTTGGTTTTTTGCAAAGATATATCCTTCATATTTAAAAAAAATACGACCTTCAGCTATAATCCATTAAAAATAAAATGATCAAAATGTAAAAAAACCGATGAAATGAGCGGGACACATAAATGGCACAATCTGGAGAAAAATAGAAAATATCGTGTTAGAATTGCATATGTTGACTTTCTGGTATGCAAAAACATTAAAATCATTGAGATCTTGTGCTGTGCCATTGTTTTTGATGACAGCTTCACTCGTGCGACCCACACTCTCCACACTTTTTTGCATTTTGTTTTGGATATGACATACTAATCTTGCTGTGCGCAGACCAAATATCGTCCATATTTGTATATTTTTTTTACGATTTCAACATTGACTTCGTTCTGCAGGTTCTCTATTGAATTTAAGTCAGGACTCCGGTCTGGCCAATCCAAAACGTCGATCTTTTCCGCACAAAACCAATTATTTACTACTTTGGAGGAGTGTTTAGTGTCATTATATGACAAAAATGTCCACTTGATTGGCATGGAATGAAGTGCATATGGTTCCATACGGTTTGTCAATGTGTCCAAATATTGAAGATTGTCCATTTTGTCATTTATTTTTATAAGCGGGCCTACACCATGCCAAGAAAATATACTGCAGACCATACAACCACCCTCTAAAACCCTGCATACTTAGTTTTCGTCACGATCGTGACGAAACTTTTTTCGCCTTCCTGACAGCCCGGACCTGAGTCGATATAGGTCTGTCTGTCTGTTGACATCACGTTTACGGGAAAACTAAATAAGCTAATTCCATGAAATTTGGCACACAGGTCACACCTTCTTGCAAGCTGCTAGCATATAAAAATGGTCGAAACCGGGTCGCGACCACGCCTACCGCCCATACTCAATGTAAATATACCTCAGCCCATTTTGAAAAAAGTTGTTGCGATTTTGATGAAACTTGGTGATTTGGTGAACCTGTGAACAAAATTAAGATTGGGCTAGGTTTTAAATTTGCAAAGGCTTTTAAGAGCAATTTATTGTAATGAAATTTGGTACACGGATACTTATCATATGTATCTTGTGTTTAAAGTGGGCGGAATTGAAAAAGTGGGCGTGGTACTATTTAGCAATTAAAAATTTTATTTTCGCATAATTCAAAATTGGCATTTTAGAGATAATACTACTGAGCCCAGTCATCAATACAGGCTTCATCAGTATATTGGAAAAACTTTTTGAAGGGCGTGGCACAGCCCACAATTTTTATAAATGTTATAATTAGAGAACTAACAATGTAATCGTTATGAAATTTAGTATGGCATATATACTTGCTAAAAGGTATTTTTCTACCAAAATTTGGCACAATAGAACAGGTGGTATAGATAGTGTGCAATGAGAGTAATCTTCATAAAATTTTGTGCATAGATGTCAATTATTATAAGCTATAAAATAAAATAAATTTCGACGGAATTTGATCAGTGGGCGTGGCACCTCCCATACAAGTAAAATACCATAAGTGGCATATCTATCGAAAAATATGAGCAATCATACCGAAATTTGGTATAAGAGTTTTGTTTATGGAAAGCTATTTCTGGATCAAAATCAATCTCGATTGTATTAGTGGGTGTGTCACCGCCCTAAATTTTAGGGTTAATTAAGGCATATATCGCAAACTATAAAAGCTATTTTGCTAAAATTTAGTATGTGTATTAGGGTGTGTCATTTCAAAGTTTTGGAGATGGAATTCATTTTTATTTTGCCTATATTTTAGCTTGAGGAATAAAAATAGTTGTCTCAATATTTGAGCTTTCTATCACAAACCTGTAAACGGCGCGGACAGCTTTCTAGATCATACCCGCGAACAGCGCATTCAGTTTGTTTCCAATTTAATTGACGACTTTTTACTAAAACGTAAGAAAAAATTACCATAGGTGCCAAGATATAGCGTTTTAAGTATTTTAGTTGTATGGGAGGTGACACTCCCTGATTTCAAACCACGCCCACATTTTTCGAGTGGCTGAAAGTGAGCAATTTACATCTCAATACCAAATTTGAAGCTAATAGCTTCCATAGGTTCCGAGATAACGTTTAAGCGATTTTGTTATATTAGAGCGTTTTAAGTTATTTTGTTAAAGCTACTACGCCCTCAATTAAATCCCACTCACGTTTGCAGGTTTTAAGCGAAGACAGTAAAGATACAAGTACCGAATTTCGAAACTGTAGCTGTCATAAGAACCAAGATATAGCGCTTTAGATGCTTTATTTGTAAGGGAAGTGCCCCACCCTGTTTTTAAACCACGCCTACATTCTTCGAGTGGCTAAGTACAAACTAAATACTTCCATATATTAAATTTTAAGCTTGTAGCTGCCATAGGTACCAAGATATAGCACTTTATGTGGTTTTGTTGTACGAGTGGTGTCACACCCCGTTTTTTAAACCCGCCCACATTTTACAAACTACGTATGTCATTGACGAATATAATTTATTGAACCAAAAGTGGGCGGAATTGGAGAAGTGGGTGTGACATATTTGGTTTTCTGCATTTCTATTCTATTTTTTCAACATTTTCCGCATTCTTTTGACTTTTCCAACTTTTTAACTTTTCTTAATATATTCCATATGTATATTTTCCACTTTTTCAACCTCTTTCAACTTGATTCGACATTTTCTTTTTTGTTTTTTCATGAATTTTGAATTGTTTCAACATTTTTCAACTTCTTGCTACTATTTTTGATTTTTTTAACCACTTTCAACATTTCCCACGTTTTTTCGCCTTTTTCAATTTCTCTAACTTTCTGCAATGGTTTCCATATATTTTAGACTTTTTGAGTTTTTTCAATTGTTTCAACACTTTTCAACCTCCTTGAACCATATTACGTTATTTTCGACTTCTTCAACGTCATTTTTAACATTTATTTTGAAAGTATTTTCAGTGCAGTGTAGGGTATGTGAGTTTCGGCCTGGCCGAAGATAACACCTTTACAAGTTTTCGTTGAATTTGCTTCGAATTACTCAAGATTCTCTGGGCGTTTCGTACATGAATGAACTGCTTTCTCTGAAATTTTCCTGGCTGTAACGTTTGAGTTTGATGCTACACGCAATAAGGCTCGCTTTTCTCTATCTGTAACCGACATTGGTCCCCGACTTGTATGTGTTTTACCGTAGTTCGCAGGATATCAGGATATCTATTCAAATGTTGCGCAATTTTACTGACTTTAATGTTTTTAGCATTGACACGACCTTTGTTCAAAACTTGAATGAAGAGCCAACTACTACTTAGGTGTCAAAAAATCCCTTATTTTTTCAAACAAACACAAATTCTTTCAAATTTGTCCCAATTGTCTTGCAAAATTATAACTCCTTTCTTATATTGCGCTTAATTTTTTTGTCACAGCACTACTTACTTATATTTGTTTTTCAAATTCATTTATGCAATTCACAGTTCTTTGTAAAATTGGAACGTGACAAAATTGCAATGTGTCAAATCATACAACTGTAAGCTGAAAGATTTATTGTTTACAAAATTTATTTTTGTCACTCTCTTTTCCCTATACGATCCTCTCACCAAAATTGAAAACGAATACAACTTTCAAAAAACTTTCTTAAAGGCATAGTGAAATTTATCGACTAGTTGTAATTAGCATTTAAATGGGAAACAATAACAACACAACCTCGTAAAATATTGTAAAATTACAACATTGTAAATTCACCAGCCCAATTTACAATGAACTGTGAATTGCATAACTGTTTGAATATGTACTTTGATTTTTATTGCTTTACGATCATAAAAGACAATGATTGTCAATTTTCAAAATATGAATGCCATATGAAAGATAATTTAATAAATTATATTATTGCTTCATAAAATTTGTAATCTGAACAATTTTTTTTAAAAACCATAGTTTTTTTTTTAAATATAGTATATGTAACATATATGGGACGTTTCACGTCGAGCGGATCACCTTCGGGGCCAAAAGTTCAGCCAACCGATCAAGACGTACAAGGTCTTAAAATGTTCGTCTCATGAAAATCTTCTAAAAGCCGTGTGGCCCGTTAAGAAATTCAAAATGGCGGATCCAATATGGCGGCCGGAAGCCGGAGAAAAATTGAGTGTTCAGACAAAAAAGCTTGTAAACATAAAATTTCTCAACCGATCGAGCCGTTTCTTGGCTCAAATTGTAGCTCCTAAAAAGTTGTCATGAAAATGTAAAATTAAAACACAACAAACACAAAATGAAAACACATGAAGAGTATACAATTCACAATTGTCAAAATTTATTGTTCATCACATTACAAAATTTTTGTTATGACAATGGAAAAGTTTTACGTCTAATTTCACATCGTTCTTTGAATTCATTCGCAATCTCCTTTAAATCTACATTCAATGCATCTTCGGAATGCATTAAAGAGCTAAACCGAATTTGGGTTATAGAACTGTGCATGTCGTCACAGGCAACGTAAGCATCAATTTGACAAATTTCATTATTTCTGGTAACAAATCTGAAACGTGTTTATCACTTTTCAAAAAACGTACATACATTGTCATCGAATTTTTTTATTGAAGATTTGATATTTTAGTTCGTTTGGTGCACTAAATTTTTAGCTCGCAAAATGTCTAAGAGCATGTTTCTATGTAAAATAAGTCGATCCTTGTCAATATCTGGTCCAAAAAACTTGATTACTTCTTTTTGAAATTTGTCATTTCCAAAAAGGAAACTTTCGTGTCAAACCTTGCTTTCAAACAATTCACAATATTGTCAATAATTTCATATTATTGACTTCTGAATTTTTCTTCGTGGGTTTGGAAACAATCTTTAGCATTATTATTCGAATCATCTAACTGTTTTGGAACTTTTCTGTTGCGTTTTTCTTGTGGTAGTTCAATGCCTACGAAAACTCTTTCTTTATCAATTTCAATCCAAATCACTGCGAATTCATCTCTCAAGCTTGCAATAGTTTCGCTTAAATTTTCGATCAGTATTTTAATATTACCAAAATTAAATTGTTTCTTTTGAGTGGCAGTGTTGGTAGCATCTACGTGAGAAAACATTTTGCTCTCTAAAATATTGGGGGGCGAGGCCCCTCAAAATATTTTTTTGGGGGCCAAAAAGTGCCTTGGCCCCCATAGTCACCGCCTATGAAGAGAGGTCTGCAATATGAACATTACCAATGCAGGCTTGAACGCGGGAAAATAATTAATTCTGTAACAGATTTAGTGAAGTTCGCGCATGCAACAATTGTTTACATCAGCGGTGGGCATGGAAATCTAGCAAAAGGGCGCAACAACAAAATCAAGCAACAACAAACGAAATTTTAAAGTTTTTTTTTTGCTTTCATTTTCAAATGCGCCAACATCACAAAAAAAAAACAAATTGCACTACAAATAAAAATAAAAGCGCTGAAATTCTGCAAATTGATGTTTGTTTGTGCGTCAAATAACGGTTCGGGTAATGAGAGCGGAAAGGGCCACAACGTGTCCGTCGTGAACTATAAAAAAGAAGAAAAAATTTAAAAAAGAAAACAATAAACATTTTGTAAATTAGCTTATTTACTTATGTACTGTGTTGGTATGTTGGTATATTAAAGCGGTTAAAAAAAATCTTTTTGTTTTTACAATGTGTCAGCGGATATCTATAGCTTTCAACTTCTTGACAAAGCTGCTCAAAGAATTTTCATTACCATTGAATACTGGATTAGCGCTACCTATTTGAAGTTGTCAAATTTTGAAGAAAAGAAGTTTGAATCCGTGATTATTTTTTCTTCATCTTTTGTTTTTCTTATAAAAACTTGAAAATTGACCGGAAAACTATGAAATTATCGATTTTATATATTAAAACCATCTCCTTATTTTTCACCATCGCACCCGTGTAACATCAGTTTCCTTGTATTTTTTTACGCTTAACAGAAGACCGTAAACTGCACATCATAATCTTGCTCCACAACCAAAATAATTGCATTTTTCTAAATTACCATACCTGGCATTCTTCGAATCAAAGGCGACAAATATACATATGTACATATGTAATTGCGTGATTCAAATTTTTTTTACGTGATATAGACGAAACTGTGTAGTAAAGCATGTACCTGCAATTACACAGGTTTACAAAAAAAAAAGTTGCTGTCCATGTGACCAGACCATACTTTTCCTAGGTAATTTGATGCCCTGAACTTGAATTTGAGGTCCACATAGCTCTATCACGTCAAGATTAAGGTCATTTCAAGGTCAAATTGAAAATAATGCAATATATACATACAACTGAAAAGTTTTTATGTTTTTAGGGTCCCTCAATCCGAACCCGTGCTTTATTACAGCAGTAGTAGATGCCTTTAACCCAAATTACAGATATGAAAGTCGTAACCATTATACTGGGACAACAAAGTGGTTCTACAAAATTTCCATGTTTTTTTATGCGAATGGGACAGTAGGGCTCATGAGGAGCATTATGAAAAAATCTTGACGTGATAGTGCTATGTGGACCTCAAATTCGAGTTCAGGGCATCAAATTACCTAGGAAAAATATGGTCTGGTCAAATGGACAGCAACTTTTTTTTTTGTAAACCTGTGTTATTCAACCTGTTTAAAATCAATGTACCAAACCATCAGCATGCTGTGTATGCTTGATAGCGCTAGGAAGCTGCTAGAGAAGATGATAAAAACTCGCTTATCCGCAGTTATTGAAGACGCTGGTGGAGAAAGAATATATGTATGTAGCTTTCTTGACATTTAAAAAAAAATAGGTCCTTAACACATTACCGGTTTATAAAAAAAAGATTTGTCAAAATTTCAGAAAAATCGTCATATCCTAATCATTATTGTAGACCATTAAATTATCTTTCTTTTGACACCCATTTTTTTTTTATTCATTCAGCGGTTCCCGACTTATAATGATTTATACAAAAGCTATATCCGCGACTTACGATGGCTATATCTCCGAAACTAGATCCGAGCGACACTTTTCTTTATTTATTTTTTATATGCTTTTTACCGCCCCTTTTAATACCGCTAAAAAAAATTGGAGAATGTGAGCTAAAGTAAACCTGTTCCCACAAATTATATATTTTGTAAATAAAATTCAGTCTCCGTGAGAAAATGTCTTACTACTTAGGGGACGTCCATTAATTACGTGAGCTAAAATAGGGTCCGGGTGAGCCGGACTCACGGAAGGGGTCCGGCAAAATCTCACCAAGGAGGGGAGGGGGTCAAGGAAAACCTCACGTTAACTTTTTAATGCATAGAATTTACATTAAAAATTAATATTTAAATCTCACTGTGCCGCCAGATCTCACCAAATCTCACCAATGGGAGGGGGGGGGGGGGCTCAGAATTTTCAGAAAACACCTCACGTAATTAATGGACGTCCCCTTAGATAAGTCGTTCATGCAATATTGTTGTACAGTTTTCACTGTGTTTCTGTACTATAACAATACAGACTGACAGTAACTTTGACAATTCGTCAACTTACGCATATACCAATCTATTACATAGAAAAGCTTTGAAAGAAACTTTCAGTCTATTCCGATTTCCTATTTTTGACAAAAACTTATTTAAAGAGATCCCACTGTGCGCCAACATGATAAACAGATAAACATATGTATAGATAGGTATTTTACACGTCACTTCACATGAATTTATGGTGCATACAAAAACTCAGCTTCCAATTGCTTTGGCACTTAAATCTCTTTGTTTTGCAGTCAATTACGATAACAAATTATTTAATATTAAACAGGCAGTGAAATATCGTTAAAAATGTGTAAGCTAACAAATATATAATAATTGTATAAGATGCTGAATATTTTTATCTCTTCATTATTAAGCACCTTTTGTAAACGTCGATGATTTAAAATAGCAAAGCACTAAAATCAAAATTATCAAACACTAAGGCAATAACAAAACTAAATTCGAGGAAATAAAATTATATACATAGGCAAGAAATTAACACAATATATAAATCAGTCGATGTTAAATTTTAAACAAAAATAATTAAAGCAAATACTCGGATTACGAAACGCGTTTGTACATTTGCGATTCGCTACCGGCTTAGTGTTTGTATTCGTTGGTGGGTTCAACTTAACTAAAGTCATTAAGCGTCAAGTGCAAGTCAAGTGACCGTGGAACTGATCTCCTACCAGTGTTGTAACTGTTGCACAAATCAGATAATTTACCAGAATTTTGTAGAATTTTCAGAATTTACTTCAGGTTGCGAAGTACTTAACCAATTCTTCTGTATTTAATTTGCTCGCGAATCGAATTAAAGAAACATAATGTAATGCTCTTACAATATTTGTTTTATTTTGGAGCATCAAAAATTAATTTCTCGAATGGAATTAAAAACTAGTAAAGGTGTTATCTTCGGAGAGACCGAAACTAACATTCCATACATTGCATTGAAAGTGCTTTTTAAATAAATGTTAAAAAGACGTTGAAGATTTTGAACAAGTAGAAAATAATATAAAATGTTAAAACGTTGAAAAGTGTTGAAACAGTTGACAGAAATTGAAAAAGTGGAACACATATGTAAAATGTTGAAAGCCGTTGAAAAATTCAAAAAAAGTTTAAAAGGTTGAAAAATGTTGAAACAATTCAAAATCGATGAAAAATTTGAGAAAATAAATAAAATTACGAACAAAGTTGAAAGAGGTTGAAAAAGTAGAAAAAGTATGGAAAATATTGTAAAAAGTTGAAAAGTGGAAAATGTTGAATGCGGTTGAAGAACTCAAAAGAAATGAAGAAAGTTGAAATAGGTTGAAAAAGTCGAACAAATACATGTGAGATATGTTGGAAAAATTTAAAAGGTTGAAAAAGTCAAAAGAATATGGAAAATGTTTAAAAAAAATTTAAATATAAAAAATTTTGGTTCAATAAATTGTATTCGTGATTGACATACGCATACCAAATTTTAACACAATTGCTTTCATAGTTTGCAATATATGCCGTAATTAGTCTTAAAATTAGACCGATGACACACCCACTGGTACAATGCAGTCCGATTTTGTTCCAGAAATAGCTTTACATAAACAAACCTCTTACACCAAATTTCAATATGATTGCACACATAATTCCATAGATATGTCACTTAAAGTATTTTAATTGCACGGGAGGTGCCACGCCCTTTGGTGCTATTTCGGCCACTTTAGATGTACCTCTTAGCATGTAAATCCTTTACATGAAATTTCATACCAATTACTGGAATAGTTCACTAAACATAGCACTTACAATTTTATGTTAATATGGGAAGTGGCACGCCTACTAATGTAATCCCGTCAAAGTTCATTTGATTTGAAAGCTTATAGGGACTGACATCTATACACCGAATCTTATGAAGATAACTTTCATTGCAAACTATCTATAACTATCTATGAAAGGGGCCGCGCCCACCGGACCAAATCTTTGTAATAAGATATCTTTTACCAAGTAAATATATCTGCCATATTAGCTTTCATGACGATTACGTTGTTATTATCATGTCTATAAATATTGTGGGCTGTGCCACGCCATTCAACGAGTCTTTCCAGTATACCGACGTAGCTTATATTTATGACTGCTATCAGTGGTATCATCTCTGAAATTTTTATGAGAATCGTATGTGCCAATTTTGAGAATCAAAATTTTCAATTTTTGAAAAGTGACACGCCCACTTTATTATAATACGTTATAAAAGATAAAATTTAGGGGTTTGCCACGCCTTTTTAAGAGCCATTGAAAACTTAATACTTAGCCCAATTCTAATTTCTTCACAAGTCACTTTGTCAAAATCGCTGAAACTTTTTTCGAAATAGGCTTGGCCTTGAATACATACACGGCTGTCAGGAAGGCGAGAAAAGTTTCGTCACGATCGCGACGAAAACCAACTATGCAGGGTTGTAGAGGTGGTTTTTGGGAAAAGTATCCCGCTGAGCACCAAATCGTAGCTGTTCGTTTGACGAATTTTTGGCCATTTGTTCGTGTAAAATTCACTCGATTTCACCCATATGTGCAAAAGTGTTCTTTGTTTCGCTCCACAAGCAATTTCTAATAGAATGAGGGTAAAAAATAAGATCTGCAAAAAAATTTTGTGTTTCTATTGGAAATTGGCCAGTCGCATTTGATCCAAAGCCTGAAAAATTAACTTAAAATGAGTCTTTTTATTTATTGAACTACAACCGTAACATGAGCGATTTTTAGTGTTAATGACCTTGGACATTTTGATGTAAAATTAAATGGTTAATACATCTTTCATACACTAGTTTGATCTATATGTCTGCGTTAGTGGTCTTAAATGATATTAAAAGAAAATTTTAAGAAAAATTTCGCCATTTTTTTCTCTAAAAGGGTTCTCATTATCTATTCAAGGAAGGTAAAATTGTTTTCGTTGTACTGTTTAATAGAAAACTTAATATAGCTTACGCAAAATTTTTTTTATTTTTTAAATATTAATTTTTGGCGCCAAAAAGAAGACCATAAGATTAATTTGAAACGAGATTTTTGACTTGTCGACCTATCACTCTTAAAACAACGGTTTCAGGTGGTATGAGTTTAGACAGATTTTATGCAATACAAAATGATAAATATCTTTCTTATACAAATTGTTCAACCATATGTAACCGTTCATCGAATAAGAAGATGTTAAGCTCAAATTTAAAACAAAAATTAAAATTTTTTTTTCTTAAGTGCTTTTTTTGGCACTAAAAATTAATATTTAAAAAACAAAATAATTTTGCGTTAACTACATTAAACTTTCTATGAAACAGTACAACGAAAACAATTTTACCTTCCTTGAATAGTTAAGGAGAACCCTTTACGAGAAAAAAATTTAAAACTTTAGTTTAACATCATTTAAGACCACGAACGCACACATATAGATCAAACTAGTGTATGAAAGATGTATTAACCACTTAATTTTACATCAACCCATTTTTATATGCTTGTAAGAAGGTGTGTCCTGTGTGGTGAAGGTGTGTCCTGTGTGGCAAATCCCATTGAATTAGCTTGTTGGGTTTTCCCGTAAACGTGATTTCAACAGACAGACAGACGGACATACATATATAGCTTAATCGACTCAGGTCATATCATGTTTTTTTTTATACTGAAAAGTATAGAATAGGCCGACGCACAGAATATATAATACATACTTCTATATTGCTACTAAACTACCTGCTCAGTGTGTTTGAAGTTCGACATGATTGTTGACATACGTACATATCTCAAAGCTACAGTTTGTTTTGCGCATGCGCAAGTTTTGTGTATGTGTTGATTCTTAGAAATATTTGTACAAAAATTTACTAAACCTGAAATATTTGTAAACAAAATTTTAAATTTAATAAAAATGCCAAATGGGCTCAGGGGCAGCGCAGCTAAAAATTAAATCTAATAAAGAAAATTAAATTTGTTTTAATTAGAAATAAATTTTGGATTTATTTCGCAAGAAATTTATGTTAATCTATAGTGAAATTTTTGCATTATTGATTAAATAAAATTAGTTTGGTGAATTTATTTCTCACGTACACTTCTTCCTTTACCAATTTTGTGCTTTTGTGAAACAATCGTGCGCCAATATAAATATTAATAATTGTTTTATCACACACATCCTTGGATGATGCTTAAATGGTCCCATATTTATTAAGGCTGATAATGTCGGCAATTTATCGCATCTTAATATTTTGGAATATCCAATTCCCATTTTCAAATTCCTTTAATTCATGCCTTACCAAAACGTCTGTAAGCGCTTTTTAACTGAATCTTTAATTTTTTAACGCAAATAACAATAACGCGACATTTCTAAATTTAAATTTTATTTTATCGAAATTTAAATTTTTAAATATTTATCAAAAGGAGCTATTCTAGATGAAAACGTCTAATCGGTAAAGCTGGCTTAGCTTAAATTATGCACAAACTTTGTGAGAATCTTCTTTAGGGTTCCAAGGATGGTAATCCAAGAGATTTTAGTTTTCGGATGCGTCCGTCCCCGCCTGGCCGAATTAAAGCATTTAAATAACGTCATTTTTGGCTTCAATATTTTTAGCTGTAAAAATTTTTCTGTTAAAGATATAGACATACTTGGGATGGCATCTTAAAGCTACGAGATGTTAGTTTTTGTACAAAGAATATAAATTCAAGCAATTAGCATACGCGAAAAATTAAACGGTGCTGAAAGTATATGTATTTTATTATTTTTTCGTGATTTTTAACTGGCTCCAGTGTTGCGAATATTTAATACAAAACATTAATATTTCTTGTAGACAAGTACACATATCGGTGAAGAAATAAAATTTAAATTGACTCGTACGGCCCACTCCTTATAAAGAAATCTTGAAATTGCTTGAAATTTCGAACTTTTGAAAAACTTCATTTTTGGGCCATTATATCAGCATGTGGACCACGAGATAAAAATGTGAAACTTACAGGATATTTAGTTCTTACCTTGAACTTTAAAAGTCTGAAATCTCGTTGACCGATTTTCATCCCATCCACGTGTTCAAGTGGTTTAAAAAAAGCAACAAAACAAAAAAATTCAACTGAGTTCTTTGTTTGAGTTTTGACCCCAAACACCAATGGTACAAATGAGAGGGAAAAAACAACAATTGAGGAGTGGGCGAAGATTACGGCACATGTTCAGAAATAGTAAAAAAAGGTTTATGCCTCTGAGCTAATTAATCAAAAAGCATTACATCAAGTGTCTTTTGGAAGTGTCTGAGATTGAAATTATTGGAAGATTAGTGTAATGCTCTGCTTGCCCATTCTTCAATTACAACATAAAATTCAAGTTATCAAATTAAATATTACTTTTTGATGGGTTTTACAGTATTAAAAATTTCAAAATTATCGGAAGCTGAATACTTTCGTGCTTTTAATTGATAGTGAGAAAGAACAAAACTATGATATTTTCTCGTATTTTTTATGGCATTTATATTTATAAGTCTTTCCGATAAAAACGTTTCAGCAGCTTGAACATTTAGATTCGATGCAAAAAAACTGTATACCAGGAATTTGATTGAAACAAAAATCAAACATTGCTTTTGGAGTAAGAGTTGATGATCTGCAGTTGGTTGTTTGTTGTAGCTAGCTTTTCTCACGGTCCTTTTGATTGTACTTCCTGCACCCATCACATGGGATCTTGCTGTGAGAAGTTGCAAAAAAAATGCCATTCTCCTTTCAATACAATATCATCTTCGTGATGGCATATATTTAATAATTTTTTTTTATTTTTATTTTGAGCGGTCGCTGCATCGCTGAATTTTATGTTGCAATTGAAGA
Organism: Meiosimyza platycephala; assembly: GCA_963662105.1. Classification (NCBI taxonomy): domain Eukaryota; kingdom Metazoa; phylum Arthropoda; class Insecta; order Diptera; family Lauxaniidae; genus Meiosimyza; species Meiosimyza platycephala. The sequence continues at coordinate 61,332,824 of OY759211.1, read as the reverse complement.
GTGGGCAAGTCTAACATTACACTAACCTTCAAATAATTTCAATCTCAGACACTTCCAAAAGGAACTTGGTATAAAAATACTAGGCTCATTGAAAAGTCCCAGGCCTGACACAGAGAGGCCGTCACAAATATCGAATCCTTATTATTTTTGACAGCACCTATCCTTCAAAAGGCTACAAGTGAAATTTCATTAACATCTGTCAGGTAGTTTGGTTTTCACAGATGTCCAAAGTGCATCACCTCTGTGCTTTTTTTAACTATGGAACAAAGTGAATTTCGCATTTTGATAAAACATTGCTTTGTGATCGGAAAAAACGAGAAGCGAAGATTTAAATGGCTCTTAAAACATCACAGCACATCTGCTCCGTCGAAAACAACTATTTACAGATGGTTTTCTGAATTTAAAATGGGTCGTACGAGCACCAGTGATGCACCACGTTCGGGCCGGCCAAATGAGGCAACCACTTCAGAAAAGTTCAAGAAAATCCATCTGATCCTTTTGAAAGACCACAAAGTGAAAGGGAGAGAGCTAGCAGACATAATGAAGTTGTCGACCGGTAGTATTTTCAATATTTTGCATGAGCATTTCGAAATGAAAACGATGTGCGCGCGATGGGTGCCGCGTTTGCGGACAATTGGTCAAAAGCAATATCGTGTCGGTGGTTCAAAGCAATGGCAAAATTGAACGAATTGCTGCCCCACCCACCGTATTCTCCAGACTTGGCCTCCAGCGACTATTATCCTTTTCTAAACTTGAAAAGATGGCTCGCTGGTAAGCGCTTTCACTCGAATGAAGAGGTCATTGCCTATTTTGAGGAATTTGATGGCGACTACTACAAGAAAGGCATCAAAATACTCGAGGCCCGCTATACTCGTTGTATTGAGCTTAAATGAGATTATATTGAAGAATAAAATCAAAGTTTCCAAAAAAAAATTTGTTCTTCTTTGTTAGGCCCGGGACTTTTCTATCAGCCTAGTAGTTTACCTGTTGCTTATTGAAAAAACTCATTTCAACCTGACAGCAAAACATTAATGTCCAAATACGGGACTAAAAATTAAACATGGGACATCTGTACGACCCGTATTTCTTTAAAAAAAAAAAACCGAGACAGCATACTGAAATACAGGACTATCCCGGGAAATACGGGACAGATGATCACCGTAGCTATAGAAGCAATATGGAAGTATATATATATATACATATATGTTTATAATAAGACTTTATATGGGTGGTTTTCATCTAACTGTTACTTTTCTGTCCCCTGGTGATTCTAGCAACCTATTCATATTTATTTTTAAATTATTGACTCCCTCGCTTCGATATTTGGTTTTTCTTTAAATCCATAATGAATTTAACCATAAATAGTGGATTGCCTTATTCCTACACTGGTAATGAACCATAAATGTCCGTACCGTGGCATGTCCCCAACATGAGATTGTGAAGCATTTTCTTCAGTCTCGAACCTGTTAATTTAAAAAAAATCCAGTCGACTAATTAATCCGCATTTCCAAATACACCTAATTCTGTTTTTACGCGAACTTTTTTTACGCGAATTTGATTTAACGCGATTCAAAAAAAGTGTTGCGTTCTGTTTTTGCGCGAATAGATTTGATTTAACGCGATTCAAAAAATTCAACTCAAATAATTTTTGTAAGAAAAAGCATTCATATGCACCATACATAAATGGGAATTTCCCTACTATTCAAAATGTGTGTATCTGTAGAAAAATAGTGCGAAATTTCAGTTTTATGTTAATGTGCAAAGTGAGTAGTAATCATATAACCGGGGTTTTGTTTTTTTGTTGATTTCTTATATGTTGTATGAATTTTCTTTTTGATTAATTGATAATTTTATTGCATTTTTTCTATGTAATTTATTAATAAACATATGTATTTTATAAGCTACTTAAATAAAATAGGTCACAGCGCCTGTAAAAACGATAATTTTTTATACTTTTATGTTATTATTTTTGTTGATTTTTCAAACGTGGAACTAATCCTCTACTTTTATATGGATACTGCATCTTTTTTTACGCTATTTTTTTACGCGGATTTTTCGAGAACGTATCTATCGCGTAAAAACAGAATTAGGTGTAAGTATCTGAAGTTGGAACTTTGTCCCCGAGTTTTTGAAAAATTTCTTTATTCGTATTTTGATGTTGGTACCGCCTAAATATGGGAAATAATTTATTACTTATGCCTCATTTATTGTAAAGCATTTATGGCCCTATGTTTCAGTTGCAAACAAAATTCTCACCACTAATTTGGTGGTATGTAATCGAGCAATGAATCTGATAAACTGGTATGTTTCAAAAAAAGATGTACCGTGGTACTCGATATCTTTAACAAAGGACAATTTTTTTATTCAAATCTTACATTTTCGACTGAAGGTTGTTAACGTCAGCTTAAATTGTTTCGGAAATCGTATTCAGTGTAAACAGTTTTTTCTTAAGTGCAATTAAGTATGGAAATGTCCGTTACATAAGAGTTGGGATAAGTTGGCGCCCTTTGGCGTCAGCTCTTGGATTTAGAACTCCGTAAAATCGAACACCGGCTTCGCGGCGGCCTAGTTTCCTAGCCACAGTAGTTTTACATCCCTGTGCACTCTTCATTCAGGGATGCCATCCTCAAGGATTTGCCACCTTGTCAGAGATTGGTTATACTTGTAGTAGATTCACTTTATAGGCATATTTTTGGAAGATAGCTACACAAGAAAATGTCAAAAAAATTAGAAAAATCCGAAGAATTTTTTCCCAAAATTTGATTGTGAAAAGTACACGGAAAAAACACCAACTCAAATTTTATTAAAAATTAATAGGAGATTATAAAAATTAAAATCTGAAAACAAATATTACTCTTTTATAGTAATAAATAAAAAATCCTTATTAAAAATTCTATTCTAGTTTGTAAATATTTTCATCTTACATTTTTTAATAAGTGCATATTAAAAGTTATTTTCTTCATTTTAATTATCACCTAAAAACTTTGAAATTTTACAAAGAATTTATTAAATTTTAATAAATTGCCACATTAGAATTTTTACATATTTCATATTGTAATATATGATTCCCGCTTTATAATTTATAAAAAGTAGTTACAGAAAAATTATTTCAAGATTAGTAATTTTTATTATATTCAATTTTATTTCTCTTTTGTTTTTAATTTGTACTCTGCTTGAGTTCTTAACACGTTCATGCAAAAAAATAAATACATATTTAATGCTTGCCAAACTCTTACTAATTGGTTTAGGAGTAATGTATTGAACAGAATTGGGACGCGATGGGAAAGCAACGAAAACTCGCTGCCCGTTCCAATTTTATTCAACACATTACTGATGAGTCTTCCTAGCAGAAGACTAGTATAATTAGCTTTAGCTCTACAGAGCCAAAACTCTATTGTAGAGTAGATGTAAAAAATTTAAAAATCAATTTCAGTTATTATTATTTCATCATAAAAAATAGTACAGTTCTTTTAAAATATAATAAATTATTGCAGAAATTTTAGTATCTACTTTGTGAAAATTAAAAACTTACATTCGAAAAATTAATGCCTGCTTAGTAATTTTTAATAGACACTCGAACCGTTTCTAAATTAATAAATTACCTACTAATTTTTCTTAAATTTTGATTAATATTTACAATAATTTCGAGTTTCGTTTTTTCCGTGTAACAGTAATATGAAAATCACCCATATATGGGCTATTATCACGAAATGGGTGTAATGGATGTCTGTGTATAGTTTGGTCAGATGCAAAGGCTCAACAACTTTTTTTTTCTCAAATTATTCTCAAGATGAGGTAATTTATTTTCCATCATACGCATCGATATTAAATTGCTCTAATAAAAAGTTATAGGGTGAGAATCTACAGATATGTCGCCTCCGTAACCTGTCCATTTCCCATTTCAATACACTAACGGTCTGCTCGCGCGACCCCTCATTCCAAATTACGCACGCGGAATTTCTAAAATCGTAGTAGTATGCTCGTGCACCTAATTGCCGCGGAGGATAAGTTTACAAAAATCCTCCCACTCTCGCGCTGCAGGTTTGAAACTTGTCCATCTTTTTTTCTATTATATGTACATACATATGTATGTGATATATCCTGAATAAACAAGACGATAAACGATTTTTGTGAACTAATAATTGCAGGGAGCACGTGTCAGAACATAATACTACGAAATCGGGTGGGCAATGCAGATATTAAAACGGTCAAATCTCATTAACACACGACAAGTGTTCGTAAAAACGGTAAGAAAAAAAATTGTCGCCACCGTAACCTGCCAGTTTTTTCTTATCATGCTATGAATATTTTCAAAGGTTTGACATTTCTCTTCGTTTTCATTGATAATGTGACGATTTGTCCGGACAAGGGGTTTCGTCTCTTTTCTCGGGTCCTGGACGCATATTTCAGTGAAAAGTCGTCTCCGTAATCAAAAAAAAGTTTGTCGCCTCCGAAGCTCTGAGTTAGTGTATTTTGCAGCAAACTACCTTTTGAGTACTCTTATTGTTGTTAAAATAACTTGAAAACGAAATAAATAAAAAAATCTAAAAGTTGCTGCGATGACTTTTTTTTGTTCTCTATGAGTTCTGAAAATCACCCATATAATAGCCCATATAATTTTAAGGATATTGCAAAAAAAATTGATATTTATGTCGGTTGTTAGAACGTTTAACTAAGGCGCAGCACGCACGGGTTTAAATCCTGGAACAGATACTACACGGAAAAAACACCAACTCAAATTTTATTAAAAATTAATAGGAGATTATAAAAATTAAAATCTGAAAACAAATATTACTCTTTTATAGTAATAAATAGAAAATCCTTATTAAAAATTCTATTCTAGTTTGTAAATATTTTTATTTTACATTTTTTAATAAGTGCATATTAAAAATTATTTTCTTCATTTTAATTATCATCTAAAAACTATGAAATTTTACAAAGAATTTATTTAATTTTAATAAATTGCCACATTAGAATTTTTATATATTTCATATTGTAATATATGATTCCCGCTTTATAATTTTTAAAAAGTAGTTATAGAAAAATTATTTCAGGATTATTAATTTTTATTATATTGAATTTTATATCTCTTTTGTGTTTAATTTGTACTCTGTTTGAGTTCTCAACATGTTCATGCGAAAAAATAAATATATAAGGCTTGCCAAACTCTTACTGATTGGCTTTGAAGTAATGTGTTGAACAGAATTGGGACGGGGTCGGGAAAGCGGCAACAGAAACTCACTTGCCGTCCCAATTTTGTTCAACACACAAAAAATTTTAAAAATAAATTTCAGTTATTATTATTTCATCAAAAAAACTTTATAATGTGCTTTTTAAAAAATAGTACAGTCTTTTTAAAATATAATAAATTATTGCAGAAATTTTAAAATCTACTTTGTAAAAATTAAAAACTTGCATTCGAAAAATTAATGCCTGCTTGATGCAATTTTTATATTACGCTTAGTAATTTTTAAAAGACACTCGAACCGTTTCTAAATTACTAAATTACCTACTAATTTTTCTTAAATTTTGATTAATATTTACAATAATTTCGAGTTTCGTTTTTTCCGTGTACTTTTAATATAATTTACTTCCAATTTTCATTTTTTAAATGATTTGATAAACAGGTTTGAAGCTGCTTCATTTCTAGAATAGTTTGAATGCTTCTCCGTCCTTAGCTAGTTCGACTACAGAAATTTGTTATTTTATTGAGCAAAATTAAACGTAATAAACTGCCCGAATAGCTGGTTTAATATGTTGAAAAGTTATTAAATTTATACCTACTTAAAACGAACCTTAAACTGATGTTCGTATAAAAATTTATACTAATTTTTTTCAATTGTGTGATAAAGTCGCAGCCACCAACTTTATTTTTATTTGCATTAACTTTGAATTAAATGAATTGTTTCAACAATTGTGAAACATTGTGAATACTTAGATATCTAGAATACTATTTTTAAAAATTCTATAAACTATTGTAACTATGTTTTGAAGTAAAATCATCCGATATAATGAAATAGCTCTTAAGTTGACACTCATGTAAAGCTCTATTAAATATTGTAAAGAAAACCGAGGTTACTTGGGATACGAGATTTGTACCATCGGACTCTTTTCGCCAATACATCTCCACTGATAAGTCCAAAATAAAACACTTAAGTTTTCCCAAAAAACTTACAACATTTTTTAATTTCCTAAACCGTATCAATCCCCTATTAATACGATTTTGAATAATAGCGCCTCTTGAGGTTATTCGAAAGGAGAATCTTATCATTTTATCCCACAGGTATTAGCAACTCAAAGCCGTCCACTGGCAAAGGAAAACAAAAGAAACAACACTTTACTCGACTCATCGTACAGTCTACCACATGATAGCACCACAACTCCAGCAAGTAATTAACTCAATAATTAAACAGAATTCGTTGGCAAATTTATTCCAAAAAGAACTGTTTGATATCAAAATACTAAGAATTTTTCGCATGGGCAAAGGTCGAAAACTGAAATTCTGTTTCTGGTGCTCGCTGTTAACATCACACTTTTTTACAACATAAAATCCCATTCAACAGTTTTTATGTTAATCAAGCATACAATTCACATCAAATATTCAAATTTTTAAATTGAAAATAGTTTTTTCTTAATTGAAAAACAGACTGTTAGGTCACTTTTGTTTCTATGAATAAAACAATGTAGAATTCATTTGTTCACCCGACGTTTCGCTTATGGGTTTTAAGCATCCTCAGGGGTATGTCAAAATTCTTTATTGAGTATTCATATCACACTGTTAACGAAATTTAAATTAAAACATACATATTTGTTACTGACTATCAAAAACTTACAGTAGGAAAACATTATATGAATTTACAAAAATATAAAATACAAAATTAAAAGAAAATAAAATTTTTTTTTTTTAAAGCATATAAGCTTTACAGCACCACACTTTTTTTTTTTTCATTGAACATCTTGAGTCATATTTCTATATTCAACAAGCACCAGATCTACACAAATTAACAAGAAAAACCACCATCACCACCACCAATACTCAGTGCTCCCCATATAGAACAACCAGCAACAACAATACTTTAATTAGAATATTATAATAAAACCTTTTTAAATTGAATATATACTGCCGTCAGAAGCGAAATAGGCGTATCTCAAAAAAACGCGTTTCGAGATTATTGATGTTTTGTTTATGTCAATTTGTAAAATTGAGATAGAGGAAATTATCTTAGGATAATTTTTATAGGTTTGAACTAAGGTACCGACATTTTTCGTAGTTCATTAGATGCGTAATATCTTAAGCTATCCGATGCCATAAGAATCAAGAATATGCACTTTTTTGAGATACGCTCTTTTCGCTTCTGAGGGCAGTATAGTGTGTTCAACTTTTACCCCAGTCCGCGATTAAACATTTGGTCTAAAGTTGGAGTAGCAGCATCAAAGCTTTGGACGGACATTGAAAGTTGATAATACACTGACACGGCAGAACTCAATCTACAAACACACAAGAAAAAAACATCACAGCAAATATTCAAAATACAAAAGCCCAAAGTAGTGAGTAAATTGAAATTTGAAGTGCAACATTTTGCATTAAAATTGTCTGTACAAAAAGCATAATTAATCTTTTTGTGCAGCATTTTGATAAGTGAATATGCATACATGCATATGTACATTTAATGTAAAAATAACTTAAGTGCGTACCAGTGGCGTCACTTCACCAAAATTTGGGGGGGGTGGGCGAGAATTATAAATCCACGGCTTAAGTTTACTTTAGCTGACATTGTCCAATTTTATTTATTTTTTTAGGGGTAAAAGAGGGTTAAAAGTAAATAAGAATTATGAAAAAAAAAGTGTCGCTCGGATCTAATTTCGGAGATATAGCCATCGGAAGTTCTGGATATAGCTTTTGTAAAAACAATTTTTCGTCTGCGGCGCTCTTTTTCTTCAATATAAACTTAAATTTTAAGATATTATTTATTCATAAAATAACACTATCATTATAAAAGGAAAAAGTCGCTAAAATTACTTTCCGGTACATTGCTCAACATAATTGTGACTTTTAGGTAAACATGGTCACTTGGGTGATACCGTAACGTTTAAGGAGAGAGGGGGGGGGGCGGGGGTCAAAAATCTTCAAAAATTGCGTTACGTAATACTTGAACGGCCCCTTATACATACTTGTTTGTATGTAATTGAAAAAATTTTTTAAGTATTTCAATTTCTTTGCTTGTTTTCTAGACAGTTTATTTTCTGAAACGAAAGCAATTTAATCCATTTGTTATTAACCTATTGTCACCTACATTTGAAAACTTTTGTGTTTTCGAAATATTTTGCAAGTTTCATTCAATTTGTTTCGTTTTATTGAACCCAAATCAAATTTATCTCGACAATAAAGTGAATTGATTTGCCATTGTATGAATTTAAAGTTAATTTTCATATTTTTTATTTGATTTCTTTTTAGAGACCAATGTCGCTTTGAGTTCACTTTGCAAACAATGTGATTGAAATTGAGGAGACTCACTCCGAGACTACAACAGACTGAACTGGAATACCTTTGGATAAAACGTCAATCGGCTTATGAAGAAGTCCGAGAAAATCCAAAGAGGAAAGATTTTAACATGGACACGGTTCACTTCAAGCAAGATCAAGATCGATAAAATTGTCAACCAAATCTGATAATGCACAATTATTATTTAGTGTTTGGAGATTCCAAAACCATGATCCATAAAACCGTACCTAGTCATTTACTTGTTTCATGACCATTTTAAGGTAAATACTTTTACCGATAATATTAATAAAAATAGTTGCAGGAAAAATTGTGAATAAGCATAAAAAATTTTTATTTTTTTTTTGCTTTTTTTGTGGGATTTGTAATCTGAAATACTTTTAAAACCCATAAAACAAAAATATATAAAAATTTATTTTCATTGGTTTTTAGGCCCAAAAGAATTTTTTAAATACAGTGAAATTCATTATTACGGACAGCCCCCATAACCGGACAGCTCCTATATCCGGACACATTTCGGCGACACTTACTTTTCATTAACTTTTCCATACAAAATTAATTCCGATAGCCGGACGCTCCAATAACCGGAAGCGGACACTATATTCTATGTCATTTCGATCAAAATATCTTTTTTAAACGGACAGAATTAAATAAGAATTCTATTAAATTTGTACTATTGGGACAAAAGATTAATTTTGAACCAATCATGAACTCTATCTAATCATTTTGTAACAAGAGGATATCAAGATTGGATTGAATGCTTTTAAAAATCTTTAGGTCATCAGCGCAGAGTAAAAACTTCGTATAAATAAAACAACTACTAATATCATTGATGTATAAAATGAAAAATAGTGGCCCTAATATACTTCCTTGTGGGACACCAGAGGAAGCAATGAAAGGCGAGGACTTAAAACCATTAAGCTCTACAAAGGAAAACCTACCATCAAGGTATGATTTGAACCAAATTTGAGTGAATCCCCAATTTAGCTAATTTCTCAATTAATATTCTATGCGATACTTTATCAAAAGCCCTTGAAATGTCAGTATATAAACTATCAACCCACTTCCAAAACCCCCAATGCAAAAATTTGAAAAGACTGCAAGATTTGTAACAGTTGAACGCCCAGAAAAAAACTATGTTGGCAAAGGGTGATACAGTTTTTCACTAAAAAGTACATCTTCATTAATAAGAGATAAAGTTCCCAAATCAATAGGATTGAATCTTATCTAGGATGGAAGGATCATAAATTATAGGATCTGAACCGAAGTTAGATTTAAAATAATCAGCCAACATGTTAACTGTATTACTTATACAATCAGAAGTTTTACTACCCCAGAAAACAGGTGGGTACATCCGATATATTATTTTTTTGATTTTATGAAAACCCAAAAGGATCTTGGGCTAGAAAAAATATTTTACTCAATTTGCAAAATGTGTTGTTTATATAAGAACCAGTGTTGGCATGCCACAAATGTTTCGCGATATTTACGACCTACAGTCGTAAACGTCGTAAACCTTCGAGCCTTTGTGACAAGCATTGATTTTACGACGACAATATAGGGAATTTCTTGCATTTGAATTTTCAATGACATTTCACGATTACCTGTAAGGGGGGTTCAGATCATAAAATTGTTCGTCAAACATGTTCAAGTTCCATAGTATATTGTTTTGTTGGTCAAATTGTTTAACAAACAATTTCAGTGTTGTGAAATCGAGGTTGATCTGGAGTTTGCGACATTTGTGACATTTACGACAGTTTACGACGTGTGACTTTCGTAAACCTAAAAATCCATGTGACATGCCAACACTGATAAGAACTTATCAAGAAAATTAAACTCCCTCGAATAATGCTCATATTTCCAAGTCTATATTATGCAGCCATCGAGTTACCCTGTTTACGCTTCACTGCAATGCACCTGTAGGTTTTCTATAGTTTTATCGACCACCACTAGCGCGATATCGTCCGCGTAGCCCACTAATGTACACCCAGTAGGTAGGCAGATCCCCAATAAGCTATCATACACACGGTTCGCTTGAAGCAAGATCAAGATCCATAAAATTGTCAACCAAATCTGACAATGCACAATTATTATATAGTGTGAGATTCCAAATACATAATCCGCGAAATCGGATTTGCTCATTTACTCGTTTTATGGCCATTTAAAGGTTTTACTTTGGCCGACATGGTTCGTTTCAAGCAAGATTAAAATCGGTAAAAATTGTTAACCAAATCTGATAATGCACAATAATTATTTAATGTTCGGAGATTCCAAAAACACGATTCTCAAAATCGTACATAATCACTTACTCGTTTTATGGCCATTTTGAGGTAAACGCTTTTACCGATAATATTGATAAAAATGCGTTCTAGGAAAAATTGTGAATAAGTTATTAAAAATTTAAATTTTTTTATTTTGCTTTTCTTTGTGGACTTTGTAATCAAAAATACTTTTAAAACCCATAAAACAAAAATATATAAAAATTATTTTTCATTAGTTTTTAGGCCCAAAGGGTTTGTTAAATTTTTATTAATTTTTTTTTCATGAAAATCGGTGAATAACACAACAAATATAAAAGTTTTTTTATTTATTGTTTGTGGTGAGCTTTTTAGTCGAAAATTCCTCAAAAATCCATAAAACAAAATTATAATTTCAAATAGTTTTCACTAGTTTTAAGGCCCAAAAGAATTTTTTTTTTAAATTTTCATTTCTTTTCCATGGAAAATGATGAATAACATAACATGTATAAATTTTTTTTATTTTTTGTTTCTTCGTATGCTTTGTAGTCAAAAATACTTTTTAAGCCTACAAAAATAGTAAAAACATTTTATTTTTCACTAGTTTTTCGGCCGACAAAAAAAAAATTTTTTTTTGTATCGGTTTTATGTCATGAAAAATGGTGAATGGCACAAAAGCATTTACATATTTTCAAAAATAAGTGACTTCATCGTGTTCAGCGACTTAAACTACATAAACAACAGTTATCATAGCATATTTTAAAATTTCACTTGAACTTAAAAGCATCAAAAACTACACGATTCGCTTCATAATTTTATTAAAATTATCGGTAAAAGCATTAACCTTGAAATGGCCATAAAACCAGTAAATTATCAGGCACGATTTTACGGATCATGTTTTTGGAACCTTCGAACTCTAAGTAATAATTGTGCATTGTCAGATTTGGTTAACAATTTTTACCGATCTTGACTTTGCTTGAAACGAACCGTGTCGGCCAAAGTGCTAACCTTAAAATGGCCATAACACGAGTAAATGAGCAGATCCGTTTTCGCGGATTATGTATTTGGAATCTCAAGACACTATATAATAATTGTGCATTGTCAGATTTGGACAATTTTATGGATCTTGATCTTGCTTCAAGCGAACCGTGTACATAGCGTTCCATAACGTGGGACCTATTAGCGTGGGACTTGTGGTACACCTCTTGAGACTCTGTATTGTTTCACGCCATCATCGGTGTCATACAGTAGCAACCTATCTTTAAAGTAATTTGCTATTATTCGATGTAGATATTTTGATGTTCCTATATCTCACGTAAACTAGTGTGTATCCTGCATATTGTTTCGTCTTTGCTATTAAATTTAAGGAGCTGCCGTTTACTTGTTGTGGTTGTAACAAATTCCCCAAGCCAATCGGCAACAATGAACAAAACTCATAATTATCCTTACAGACTAATAAAAAAAGGAGAAAAACATTACAAAATTCAGCAAATTTAAAATAAATATTTTCGAAGGAGAAAAACCAATTTCAATTACATTAGATACATATATTAAATTCCATTAAAGCTCTAATAACACAGACCGACAAATTTTTAAACCAGAGGCCAGACCTATCATATCCGAAAGACTTTGATGCGCTGATTCAAAATTGCTTCTTTACCTCAAGTTTTCGAGATATCCGAACCTGAAAGTGCAAAAAACGCGGTTTTTGGCCATGGTTTAATTACATATATAAGGTTGGAGCGAAACTAAATTGTGCCTCTTTCGCTATTATTTCTTTCTTGAATTGTCAAAATCGATCACAATCAAACATGATAATTTGATAAAGGAGAAAAAAAGAACATTTTGTCTTTCGCAAAAATTATTGATTTTATATTTCGCGAGTGATTTTTTTCTTTAAAATTAGTATTTTATATTTTATTGCCGAATTTTTGTGAATATTGCCGGATTGTTACTTCGAAGAAAAACAATTTAATTTTTTAGTGTTCCTACGAATGAAGGAAGGCGTCGTTCGACAGTGGATCGAAAGCTGCGGCAAGGACATGAAAGGATCGTCCGGTGTTTGCCAAGAGCACTACGACGAAGTTGATTTCATCAATCCGCCCAACCAACCAACTACCTACCTGCATCATTTGCTATGAATTATATTTGGACAGCTGCTCTGAAACATGAGCACTCAATTCAACCAGTCTGTTGACAACTTAAAAGAATATGATTTATTTGATAAGATTTGGAAGGATTATGGTAAAGAACATCATGCAGTCGTAGCTAAATTTGAGAGGTGCGTGTTGAGGTACGAAAACGTACTATGTATGATTGGTTAGACCAATAAAATTTACCACAAATTTAATTTTTTTAAAATATATACTAGTTGTATCGAGCATACAAATAAAACTGAACGAATCTTTTTATCTTTTTTATATATATTCGGATCTTTTGTTTCTTTATTAGTTTTTCGTTTTTGTCTGGTTCCATGCAATCTTTACTTTCCTCTTTGTATTGCTCGTATGGCCGTTCTTTTATTTTATTAATAGCATTCTCAAGTTTTAAGCGTCCGATACCTTGTTCTTCATACCACATGCGCAGAACTTTGCATGCCCACTTTTGAATGAAAGCGACTCCGTATAAACATGCTTTTATGGAGAAATAATACGATATATTTTAAAGCAAAAAACCGAAATATTAAAACAAAACTGTTTACTTACTCTCGTATCAATTGCGTGCGCGCAAAGATTATAGAAATTATGCAGGTTTCTAAGAAAAGTTTCATTTGGTTTTATATTTTCATTCAAGCTTATTTGCAATATATTTATCACATATGGGAAAGATCGCTTTGCACATTCTTGACGTTACATAGCGCCTAATATTTGTATATCTATTATAAAAAAAATTCAATCGTTCTAGTTTCAGAAAAATATTAATATAGAAACCTGATGTCTAGATTCAGCTTCGGTGCAACACCCCAAAGCTAAAACGCCGCACGGTGGCTCCTTTTTCAAAAAGTGATTGCTAAAATCAAATTTTCGATTTCTGATTTTCGAAACTTTTTTTTTTATTTGACAGATAATTGACCAAAGGTTCTAAAACCGAAAACTTTTTTGATTTATGACAAGTGTTTTGGTTTTTAAGGGTGCTCAAAGTTGGATAACTTTTTATCGTTCATTAAAATAGCATTTTTTTACATTTTTTGCAATATTAAAAGTGGAAAATTTCAAAAGTTTGAAAAAACATGGGAATTTGAAGTATGCTCTCTGAATTTATGGTATTTTAAAATAAATAATTTCCACAAGATGTAGAAAAAAAAATTTAGTTAGTAATTTTTATGAATTTTTTAAAAAAGGTCGTTTTTAGCATAGTTTTTCAAATTTACCTTGGCCAATAATCCACAAATCAATGTCAATCAAAGATTGGTGAATGGGAGATTATAGTTGACATATCTGCCAACAAAAATCATATAGATCTTACCTGCATATATTTGCCCATTTAGAAGTTATAGCTACTTATGTGACATGATATGCACAAAACTGAATTTGTTGTGTGATGACGATTTTCAGTCTATGAAATTTTGACTTCGAAATTGTTAATCTGAATTTGATAGAATGTTTGCAGCGAATATAGACATCACTCAAAATAAATTAAAAATTGTAAATATGGACGGACCCCTTTCTTAATTTATTCTTCCTATTTCCAAAACTATTTGACGCAAATAGATGCATATGTAAAGAGTACCTAGAAAACTTCTGTGCATATAATATGGGCTTTGCCCCGCTTGATTTGTAACTTTTTCCAAATCATTTCACTCTTTTTAAGAAAATTCGCTTTTGTATAGCGAAAGAGCACTACTTGCCTCCGATATTTATATCTAAGTTTTTAATGCAATTCAAAAATATCTAGTAATGCCAAATAGAATAAAGCTGTATTTTTTTGTATAGAATACAGGTAGATGCACTTCTGATAACAATGAACTCTAATGCAGGCCAACTTTATAGACACCTATTTTATTACGGTAGATATCATACAAGGAATTTAGCTTATTAGGTAGTTCAATTTTTTCGCTGAACAAGTATTATGTTTGAGGTTTGTAACACAATATTTTGTACCTGTATTTGTATAAACCTCAAATTTTAAGCCTCAATAACTCAGTCTTTTCTGACTATTTAAAGTGTGAGCTACGCAAGTTTCCAAGGAAAATGAGTATATCTTATGAAAATTTGTTTGAAATATTTGCAAACAGCGAAAATAGAGATTCATTTGTGGCTGCGGTAAAAAACAAATACCCGAAACATTTAAGGATGAGCATACACAAAAGTTAAAAAACTTTTACTGCAACACAAAGAGATATTGGGTGTCATGTAATAGAACCAAAGCGAATTTTTATATAAAGTATGCAGACTTTCTTAAAAAGGACTTTGAGCTATCACTTGATGATATTCTTAGCACATCACAGGCCTCCAGAGGAAGACCAGCAAAACAAATTGAAAACTGTGGGGAATTTACGAAAAAGAGAAAAGTAGCAGTCGCCACTGGAAACATTTCAAAAGAGAACTTAGCAGATGCGCTCAGTATGAAGTACAACAAAGATCATGAAATGAAAAAGGCAGAAATATCGAAAAGAGTTATTGGCAAGCTCAACAAGAGTCGATCGAATCAAAAAAAGTATTCCTACTCCACAATGTGATCCCTTAAAATATGACGGTTCCAGTGCTTTAGCGCTTTTCCTAGATTTCGGGCTTTCAAAGGAAAAATATAACAACTTTGCCAAAAGTGGGCGGAATCGGAAAAGTGGGCGTGGCACTTTTCAATAATTGAAAATTTTGATTCAATATTACTCAAAAACGGCACTGAGGATTTTCATAAAAATTTTATAGATAATACCACTAAAAGCAGTCATCATAACATGCTATGTCACTATACTGGCAAAATTCGTTTAAGGGCGTGGCACAGCCCACAATAATTATAAACATTATAATAAGAGAATTAACAACACAATCGTTCTGAAATTTCATATGGTGGATATACTTGCTATAAGGTACCTCAAGACGAAAAATGGGTGCAATAGTACCAGTGGGCGTGGCACCTCCCATACAAGCAAAACAGGTTAAATGTTATATTTATTGTACTATGAGAGTAATCTTCTTAAAATTTGGTGAGGAGTTGTCGGTTACTATAAGCTTTGAAATTAAATGCATTTCGACGGGATTGCTTCAGTGGGCGTGGCACCTCCCATACAAACAAAAACCGTTAAATGTTATATTAAGTGCACTATGGGAGTAATCTCAATAAAATTTGGTACAGAGATGTCGGTTACCAAAAATTTTTAAGTTAAATGGATTTCGACGAGATTTCGTTAGTGGGCGTGGCACGTCCCATATATACGAAAATCGTTGAATGTTGTATTTAGTGCAATATGGGAGGTATTTTCTTTAAATTTGGTGTAGAGGTGTCAATTACTATAAGCTTTGAAATTATATGAATTTCAACGGTATTGCGTAAGTGGGCGTGGCAACGTTAAATGTTAGTTAGTGTACTATGGGAGTAATTTTTTTAAATTTTTTGTTTCCAATCGATAGAGAAAGCACGAAAAATAAAAAAAAAATTTTGTTCCAATAGACTTTTAATTACAGTGGTGTAGTGTTAATATTGTAGTGGTCATTTTTAATATTTGACCACTTAGTGCGTCCTTAGTGCGTCCTGTTGTCCTTTGGAGTATCCCGGAAGTAGTCACTCCATAAGTGACTACTCATCGAGGCGGTTCACTCCGAGTCACTTTGGGTCACTTGGAGTCACCGAGATGAGAGAAAATCGCGATTTTGTGGTTTGCGTTCGATTTTTGTAGAATTGGTCTATAACACCTTTAGGCCACGTTGGTGCAAACTCTTATCGCACCTAATTATGTTTTGCGATGCATGCGATTTTTTGGATATTATTGCTGTAAGGATATTTTCCTTGTCCTTTGGAGTATCCCGGAAATAGTCACTCCATAAGTGACTACTCATCGAGGCGGTTCTCTCCGAGTCACTTTGGGTCACTTGGAGTCACCGAGATGAGAGAAAATCGCGATTTTGTGGTTTGCGTTCGATTTTTGTAGAATTGGTCTATAACACCATTAGGCCACGTTGGTGCAAACTCTAATCGCACCTAATTATGTTTTGCGATGCATGCGATTTTTTGGATATTATTGCTGTAAGGATATTTTCCTTGTCCTTTGGAGTATCCCGGAAATAGTCACTCCATAAGTGACTACTTATCGAGTTGGTTCACTCCGAGTCACTTTGGGTCACTTGGAGTCACCGAGGTGAGTGAAAATCGCGATTTTGTGGTTTGTGCGATTTTTGTAGAATTGGTCTATGGGCCACGTTGGTACAAACTCTTAGCGCATCTAATTATGTTTTGCGGTGCGTGCGATTTTTTGATTTTATTACTGTAAGGATATTTTCCTTCTTCTTCGGATTATCCCGGAGGTAATCACTCCATAAGTGACTAGTCATCGAGGTGGTTCACCCCGAGTCACTTTGGGTCACTTGGAGTCACCGAGATGAGTGAAAATCGCGATATTGCGGTTTGCGTGCGATTTTTGTAGAATTGCTCTGTAACACCTATAGGCCACGTTGGTGTAAAAACTTTGCGCAGCTAATATCGTTTTGCGGTGCGTGCGATTTTTTGGATTTTATTGCTGTAAGGGTATTTTCCTTGTTCTTCGGATTATCCCTGAGGTAATTACTCCATAACTAACTACACATCGAGGCGGTTCACCCCCAGTCACTTTGGGTCACTTGGAGTCACCGAGGTGAGTGTTAATCGCGATTTTGTGGTTTGCGTGCGATTTTTGTAAATTGTAATTGAATAAAGCGCACTAAAATTTATAAAAAAAAATTGCTTTTTATGAATTCATACCACTAAAAACCAAAAATTTCGAAATTTGGAATTTCACCTTTTTTAAAAGTATTTATAGCTAAGCCTCAAACCTGAATCTTATATGTGTCATAGCTACAGAAATTACCAACCAAAATCAAAAAAATTTACTCAAATATCTTTACCCGTTCAAAAGTTATGATTTTAGCAACACGAAATCGCAAAAGGCGCCACTGTGCGCCGTATGTGACAATATCAGGATGATCGTACCATTCTTAATATTTACTTCCTTCGCACCTTCATAATCAAAAGGCATTAAACGCTTTTTAATAAGTAAAGGGTGTTTTTTTTAGAGGTTTGTTTTTCGAATAGAGATAAAACTGGGATTTTGTGGTCAAATCTGGCAACTCTAATGTCATTTATATTCAGTTTGGTTTGCCATTTCATCATGAACAGGTTGACGCATGAACAACGCGTCCAAATTGTGCAAATTTATTATAGTCACTAAAATTTCAACTTTATTTTCACTCAAAATTCACATGATTTTTGCAATTATGAAGTCAAGAAGGCCGCCTAGATCTTGTGATATCACACCTTAATTTTTTTTTTTTGGGGTTATGTGAAGCCAAAAGTATGCGTCGATAAGCCAGCTACGATTCAATACTTCGAAGCCAACATTACTCGCGTAATT
Source organism: Meiosimyza platycephala (assembly GCA_963662105.1). NCBI lineage: Eukaryota > Metazoa > Arthropoda > Insecta > Diptera > Lauxaniidae > Meiosimyza > Meiosimyza platycephala. Next base: position 61,314,544 of record OY759211.1, on the reverse strand, counting down.
CGCGATATACCTTGAAAATTGGACCTCCATTTTAGACTACGTCCGAGCTAGCCGTGGCGTTCATATGCCAGAAGTCATATTTAAATTATAATGCCAGAAGATTATCTTTCGAATAAAGTAATTTTCATGTCTATTTAAAAAATTCATCTTTGTTTTATTCCATTTTAAAGTTCTATATCTCTAAAAAAAACACCCTATACATTAGGGTGGTTCTTATTTGTTTTTTTTTTTTGCGAAAATCAAATGCGACGCCCCACAAATCGGTTCGAAACAGGATAAAAACATTTAAAAAATGTATTTAAAATTTTTATCTTTAACCCTTACTCGGCCTATTTCAAAATGAAATTTGACTTAAAAGAAAATCAAATATGAGCCCTCCCAATCGCTTCGAAACAAGATAAAAAAATTTAAAAAGCTAATTTAAAATTTTTATCTTTAACCCTTACTAACCCTATTTCAATGCGAAATTTGGATCAAGTGAAAATCAAATGCGACGCCCCCCAAATCGGTTCGAAACAGGATAAAAACATTTAAAAAAGTTATTTAAAATTGTTATCTTTAACCCTTACTCGGCCTATTTCAAAATGAAATTTGACTTAAAAGAAAATCAAATACGAGCCCTCCCAATCGGTTGGAAACAGGATAAACAAATTTGAAAAATTTATTTAAAATTTTTACCTTTAAGCCTTACTCGGCCTATTTCAAAATGAAAATTGACTTAAGTGAAAGTCAAAAACGAACCCTAAACTAGCTACAGCAATAAATTATATATCAAATTAAAGTAGTCATCGATCAGAGGGTACTGAAATTATCAGCTGCGAGCACTGATCAACTACCAAGGCCTTGCCATAGCGAGGAGAATTACTTTGCTTGCTTTCTATTACTACGTTTATGCGGCAGCTCAGTTCGTATTACCGAATACCGATCGGAAATCGTGCTAGAGCTTTGAATTTGATTTTATGCAGGTGTTCTGAATATTGGCATGGCCAACACAATCGAACGCTTCCGTCAACTTTTATCATTTTAATAAAACATTTTCGTCTCATTGCATTACAGTTTCAAAAAAAAAACGTTAAAATTTTTGAAAAATCTCCATATCTCAAAATATATGGAACTGACTTCAAATTTTAATTTACTTATCTTATAGACTGTAAAATTACCTTTCATATGACATTAATATATATACCTAAGATCTATTTAAGAGTTCCCAACTTATAATGATTACACTAGCTTACAAATAATTAAAAAATTTATGAACTTTAGATGCCACTAATCATTTCTTATGTAAAATCGGCTGCTGATTCTGTCGTTTTCGAGATATGGGTCACTTTCGGTATTTGGACCAAAAAAAAAAGTTGGTTCAACTTAATTACAAGTATGTCAAGAAAAAATACATATATATAAACATATTATATGTCAAATTAAAGGTAATTTAATTTTCTAGAAATAATTCTCACATTACTTTTTCGTTGGCATGATAGTTTCAGCGAAAAAAATTAATTTATAAAAAATTTTTTTTTTTTTTCGAAAAAATGAGTAAAAATCAACTGCAAATTTTTAAAAGAAAAAAAATTGGAAAAATCATTTTGTTTTTTTATATCATAGTCTATATATTTATGAAGAAAATAAGATACTATTTATGAAAATCGATTAAGAAATGGAAAAGTTATATAAAATTGAATAAAAAATGGGCGAATTTCATTTTTGCCTATTTTTCAGTTTTTTTATGTGGGTAAGAATTTTTCGAACCCCAAAATGCAAATTTTTTAATGAAATTTTGTTACGTAGATACTGGTATATGCTAGAAATTAAAATGTTGGCTCCACCCCCCGAAATGGTCAAAAACCGCCATAACGGACCCAAATTCCTATTTTTGGCCATTTTAGAGCTTGGGGCCAGTTCCGAAAGAATTTTAAACACCGCCATCGTGCTCAGCATCCTCGAAAACGGAGGGCTGACCAATGTTTTACCGATAGAAGACGCGGAATATGCGATTTCGTCATTTTGGGGGCGGTTTTTGTCCATTTTGAGGGGTGGGGCCAAATGTTCTACTGATGGAATATGCGATTCCAACCTTTTTGTTTGGTCCAAAAACCGAAAGTGACCGATATCTCGAAAACGACGAGACAGAAAAAAAAATAATTTGATTTTAAGAACCAACAGCCGATTTTACATAAGAAATGAATAGTGGCACCTAAAGTTCATAAATTTTTTAATTATTTGTAAAGTAGTGTTATTAATTATAAGGTTTTTATTAACTTGTGGCCATTTTTATTCAATATTATATAACTTTTCCATTTCTTAATCGATTTTCTTAAATAGTATCTTATTTTCTTCATAGGTATATAAGGTGTAATGGTCAATTTTATATTGCCATCAAAAATTTCAAATTTCAAAATTTTCGATAAACATTTATTTTGACAACGCACCCTGTATCAACATATGGCAAACAAACATCTATACATGCGTATACGCATCTCGATGTGCGACAATTACTCAAAACCTGTTTGCGTTATTGTTGTTGTTGTAATTACAATTGCACATCGATCTGCATATTCAGCATGTACGGTTGTTGTTGTCGTTGGTACTAAAAACTCCCACGCTATTCAGTTGCTAAGCCCTTTGGTGGATCGCATCACATTTTTCCTTCTTTCTGCATAGAACCATCGAGTAAGAAAGTACTGAACGTGGTGCAGGCAAAAAGTTTTTTTTAAAGTTATTTTTTTTCATAGGTCATAGGAATGTGGATTAGGGAAGATACCCGACATACGACGAGCTAGCAAGAGCAGAGCTAGATGTGCACGCAGACTTGGGTATTTTTGAATTACATTTCTTTCAATTACAATTACAAGTAATCATTACTTTTAATTCAAAAAATAAATTAAAAGTAATTGTAATTGAAATTTTTCAATTACATTAATTTCAATTACATGTAATTTAAAATTACAATTACATGCAATTCTAATTACTTTTGTAATTGGATTAGTAATGCATGAAAATGTAATCTTTTAGAAAGCTGTAATCTATTACTTTTGCCAAGTAATTTGAAACGAAAATGTAATTAATCACACATTTTTCAGCAATTACATTTATTAAAATTTGAATAAAATCTTCTTTCAAGCGATAAAATTCACAAAAAATATTTATGTTATTGCATATGCTTTATATGGGAATATAAAGGAAGAACTTTAGCTCCAGTCTTTCACCAAGTTTAATGTTTGTTGGACATGTATAAATGACCTTATTACAGTTTGCTTAAACGAAAACAACAACAACATATCGAATGTAACATTATGCTTATTCTGTTCTATATTTAATATAGGTACGTATTGTGTATGGACTACACGAGTAAACTAATATCCTGGAACAGCATGCTCGATCGAGCCTGTAATTTTTCCTAAATATAGTCCTCCCCTAGTACTACACAATGAGCCAACACAGATTTTTTTTGGCATTGCCACGTCCGTAGTTGTAGAAATACCCTTATGTGTATCTAAGGATATGTATTTATGCATTTGTGTTTGTATATCTTGTAATTGATTACTTGAAAATTTGGAAATTACAACTAAAAGTAATCCATTACAAATTTCGCTCAATTACTTTGCTTTTCAACTACTTATTTTGGATTACAGTAATTTTAATTGAAAATATTTCAATTACAATTATAAGTAATTGTAATTGAAATATTCTCGTAATTTTCAATTACTATAAAAGTAATTGTAATTGAAAAATTTCAATTACAAATTACAAGTAATTGTATTTGCAAGAATAATTAATTACCAAATGTAATTGATTACGCACAAGTCTGTGTGCACGCAATCCGACATCCATATCCTAAACATTGTATTTCGAAACTGGATGTTGGAAAAGATGATACTTTTGCTCCAGAACCTAATATACATTTGCTTAATGACGAGCAGAGTAATCGCATAAAAGCAGTTATCGACATATTTCCATCATTTGAGAGAGAAGGGTTAGGACGTACATCTTTAATTGAGCATTCAATTGACGTTGGTAGCTCAAAACCCGTTAAACAACGTCATTGGCCTGTTTCCCCAGCCGTAGAAAAATTAATGTTCGCTGAAGTTGATCATATGTTAGCTTTAGATGTAATTGAAGAATCTTCTAGCCCGTGGAGCAGTAATTGTGTTTTGGTCAGGCGTGGAAATAAATCCCGCTTATGCTTAGATTCACGCGAAGTGAATAAACATACACTTATGGATGCATATCCACTTCCTCATATCGATGGAATCTTAAGTAGGCTACCTCCAGCTAGATATATTACTGGCTTAGATATGATACATGCCTTTTGGCAAATACCTCTTGAAGAAAAATCTCGTGTTATTACTGCGTTTACTATTCCTAACCGGCCTTTATATCAGTATAAAGTTATGCCATTCGGATTATGTAATGCGCCACAAACACTTTGTCGTTTGAAGGATCGCGTGTTGCCAGCAGATTTACTAGATCGTGTTTTTATCTATTTAGATGATCTTCTTGTTTTGTCTGACAATTTTGATTCTCATTTAACTCTCTTGCAAGAAGTTGCACTACACTGGCGTATTATTGGGCAAGGTCAAATAAACCGACACTGAAAAGATTGACGCCATCATTAATTTTCCTGTACCTTCCACTGTGAAGCAATTACGAAGTTTCCTTGGCTTATCAGGTTGGTACAGGCGATTCATAAGTAATTTTGCTACAATAACTTTTCCTTTAACTGAACTTCTGAAGAGAGCAAAACTTTTGAGTGGAACTCAGAAGCTCAAAAAGCTTTTGAGCAGCTAAAAACTTTGTTAACTTCAACACCTATTCTGGTAACTCCAAACTTCTCGAAAAAATTTATTTTACAATGTGATGCAAGCTTTGTTGGTCTTGGTTGTGTCTTTGCTCAAGAAAATGAAGATGGAATTGAACTTCCAATAGCATTTATGTCAACTAAATTGACAAAAGCACAACGTAATTATTCGGTTACGGAACTTGAGTGTCTGGCTGTTGTTCAGGTCATTAAAAAGTTTCGCGCTTACATTGAAGGCCAAGATTTCACGGCGATCACCGATCACGCCAGCCTTCAATGGTTAATGCGACAAAAAGATCTTTCAGGACGATTAGCTCGGTGGGCACTCAAGCTCCAAGCCTTCACTTTTCAGATACTGCATCGTAAAGGCGCCGTAAACGTTGTTGCCGATACGTTGTCAAGATCACTGGAAGATTCTATAAATGCTATTGACGACAGTGGTCAAATAATTGATTTATCTTCTGAATATTTTCAATCTGAAGAATATCTTCAGCTGAAAGCTAAAATTTTAGAAAATTCTGCGAAGTTACCTGATCTTAAGGTAATTGACAATTATGTGTACAAAAGAACAGAACAAAACGCGAAACAAGAAGAAGGTTCCTGGAAACTTTGGGTTCCATCCGCATTAGTTCCACAAGTTCTTTACCGTGCTCATAATCCGCCGAACTCCGCCCATTGTGGTACAGCTAAGACTATTGAAAAGTTAAAAAGATATCTCTTTTGGCCTAAAATGATACCTGAAATCTGTGATTATATACGCGACTGTGAAACATGCAAGTGTACAAAAAGTCCAAATATAACCTTACGACCACCAATGGGAAGACCATTAACTTCTGAGCGCCCATTTCAAAAACTCTGCTTAGATATTTTAGGACCTTATCCTAGGTCTAAACTTGGTCACATTGGCAATTCGAGCATATATAGGAAAAGACCATTCCTCATGGGACACTTATCTTAACGAAATAACTTCCGCTTTACGATCATCGGTTCACCAAAGCACTGGTTATGCACCTTATTTTCTTGTTTTCGGACAGAACATGATTCTTCATGGCAAGGCCTACAAGCTATTACGAGCACTGAATTCAATTGAGGATGACTGCAGGTTAGATTATCCTGATGCAATCAAGATAATTAGGCAAACAGCTAAAAACAATTTGTCAAAATCCCACGAAAACAATGCCAGAATTTACAATTTACGAAGTCGACCTATTCAATATAGCATTGATGAAAATGTTTTCGCCAGAAACTTTGTTCAAATTAGGCATGTCATATTATGAACTCGCTTCTGAAAGTGGCAAAATATTAGGCGTGTATCATGCAAAAGATATGCAGAAAATAAACAATACCTTAAAAGCTTAAATTTCCTTTTTTCCAGCTAATGACTTCTTAAAATTTGCTTTACATTATTTTTGCAATTGAATAAGCATTATCTGTTTTGTAATGGTCAATTTTATATTGCCATCAAAAATTTAAAATTTCAAAATTTTCGATAAACATTTATTTTGACAACGCACCCTGTATCAACATATGGCAAACAAACATCTATACATGCGTATACGCATCTCGATGTGCGACAATTACTCAAAACCTGTTTGCGTTATTGTTGTTGTTGTAATTACAATTGCACATCGATCTGCATATTCAGCATGTACGGTTGTTGTTGTCGTTGGTACTAAAAACTCCCACGCTATTCAGTTGCTAAGCCCTTTGGTGGATCGCACCACATTTTTCCTTCTTTCTGCATAGAACCATCGAGTAAGAAAGTACTGAACGTGGTGCAGACAAAAAGTTTTTTTTAAAGTTATTTTTTTTTATCGAAAACCAAAAATTAAAATTTTAAGTTATCTCTTAGATAAAAGAGTATTCTAAGTTATTACATTTAGTGGTAATAAATAAATACACTGAAGCAAATAATTAGCTTCCTATAAACTATAGAAATAGTGATTTTTTAGTGCAAAGAAGTTTGCATGCCGTAATTGGAGTTCCAGGTAACCTCTAAATTCTAAAACCTTGGGCTTCTGCGGCCAAAAAGCATCGGAATTTTCATCCCCTTTAGCGTTCATTTTGGTGAGTTTTTGCTTGCAGCTTTTTTTTTGTAACCTAAAAACAAAATTTATTATGGTTATTGTAGGGCTTTCCCTCGGGTGCTCCAACCCGTTATGGTATTCGAGGCGAACTTCAACCTCTATTTGACAAGGGAATTGAACAGGCATAATCAGCATACATCATCAAACAACAAACAACGAATTTTTTATCAAAACTTAATTTCCCTAAAAATTTAATTTTTTTTTCTTTCTAAAATTGATTAAAATTTACTTTAAAATCATAAAATTTAGTCATTATCCTTTGGTATAAATTTAAAATATTGCTAGATTGAGTTTCTTGAATTGTTGAAAAAGATTTTTTTGTGGAAGAGGTTTTGTTTATACCATAGCTGCAAAGTTTCCAAAAGTTCTTAAATCAATTTTGCTAAATTTCGATTTTACCCTAAAACGTTTGATAATTATAGACTGAAGTATTAAGAATAATTCTAATTAGCTTTCTATCCATAAATGATTTGAGAAAAACCAGTATTCGCATCATGCTCTCGCTGGGCCCACCGATTGTAACGATGGATACTTTACTAAGTGAGTTGAAATGAAATTTTTAGTCATAATAATGTTATTTTTATTTTAAAAATCCAAATCGTTAAAATGGATAAATATTATCATTATCTTACATTATCTTTAAATTTCTTATATTATAATTCTATAATTTATACACACAAAATGGATACAACTACATACTACTAAACTATTTTGTTACCTTTAATCTTAAAAATTTAATTAATTCTTAAAAAAAAATTACCTTATACTATACTTTATATCTTAAAAGTTTAAATTTTTTCTTATTTTTTGGAAACACCCTAAAGTTAGAGTTTTCTTTTTATCTAAATTCTAAAAGTTTGAAGATACTTATTTTTTTTAATAACATAAAATGCATGCTTATTGCATATCGTAAATGGGGATTATGTCCGCTAATTATTCGGACATATTCCCCATTTTTGGTATGGGGGTTACATCCGAAAATTTTTCGGACATAATCCGCATGGGGGTTATGTCCGAAAAATTTTATTAATGCAAACAGTTTTGGGTCTTATGTCCGTCTTTTTTTCCGGTTATAATCCCCACTTCGTTTTGGGATTATGACAACTTCTAAGGATGGACATAGCCGGTGTTGGATTTTTGGGAGTTTTAAATCCTGAGCTGCGGCCGTAGGCCGACCACTTACCCCCTACTCTTATGTAAAATTACTGTGGCTACCGAACTAAGTTTTGGATATATTATAGACTGATCCGCGGCCGAAGGCCGCCGCGAAGCCGGTGTTGGATTTTTGGGAGTTTTAAATCCTGAGCTGCGGCCGTAGGCCGCCTACTTACCTTAACTTTTATGTAGAATCACTGTAGCTAGCGAAGCCGGTGTTGGACATATGGGCATAATTTCAATGGTGGCTTTGTTCAAAATATCCCCATAATGGTGGCTATGACCGAAACTGATGCGGACATAATCCCCATAGCTTTGGGGATAATGTCCGCTGTTTTATGGGGATTATGTCCGAAAATGTTGCGGTCATAACCCCCATACCGAAAATGGGGATTATGTCCGATTAATTTGCGGACATAATCCCCATTTACGAAATGGGGATTATGTCCGTGGGGATTATGTCACGGCACCTTGAAAAAATAAGTATAATTTTTATATGAATATCAGTTTAAAGTCGTTTTATATGAATTTAGGTATAAATAAACATTATTTAATCGAACTTTCAGTCATTAAGCAAAGACTATTTTTCAACAAACATGACAAAGATAACAAATGGAACAATTTTAACCTGGTAATTGGTGACATGTTTCGGCTATTACCAATAGCCTCATCAGACCAGTTTGGTTAATTCTGTACATGGACTCGAACCCCTGACCATTCATGCATTGCAATTGCATATTTGCGACGGCCGCTCTAACACTTGAGCTACTGAGGGACTTGTCATGAGGTGTACAGAGTGCGCATATTCCATTTGTCACCTTTTGTCACTTTCTCGCTTGCTGCCATAGCCGTTAGACCGTCGGCCTAAAGTCATGCTATGATTGGTCTTTGCTTAATGACTGTAAGTTCGATTAAATAATGTTTAATTATAAAATAATCAGTCGCTAAAATCAACTTTCTTTAGGTATAAATTTAATAACTTTTCAACATATAAAAACCAGCTATGCGGACAGTTGTTTATGTTTAATTTTAACTTATAAAACAACAACATTCTGTGGCCGAGCTAGCAAATGAATGGGGTCGCACTCAAATTATTCTGAAAATGAAGCAAGTTCAAATCTCAGTCCAATCAAGTTGTGTTATTCAAATCATTTTATAAATAGAAATTGTAAATAAAATTAAGTTAAAAAGAAGTATCTGTTCCAGGACTTGAACCCGTGTGTGCTGCGTCCCAGTCAAACGTTCTAACGACCGACATAAAAATACATTTTTTTTCAATATCGTTAAAATTACATATAAACTTTTCAGTATAAAAAAAAATTTTATATTCACAAAAAATTTTATACCTTGGAACTTATAAAATTCTATACGATTCTCTTATGGATTTATATGAATACCTAAAAGTTATTAATTTTATACTGATATTTTCAACCGTGTACAAACAGCGATTTAAAGTAAATGTGCCGGACGCGTTTGACATTATTTGTTACAACTCTTATTCCGCTTAAATTAGTAGATTCTTTGGGGAGAGTTTTGTGGATAAATTATATCCTCATCTATTAGTGAGAGGACGTGTCGCGCGGTTCCCTTCATTGTTCTGTTGTGTTTTGTTTCAATGTTTTTTTCTCGTTGTGATGTCTCAGAATCAAAAGCAAAAAAGGAGGAAGCTTCTGGACCGGCAGCAAGTGGTAAAGTTGTAGATATGTCAAAGTTTGAGAAAATATTAATGGCGATGACACAGACAATAAATCTACAGATGAATAACAATATCCAGGCCGTTCGGGAAGACATTGGCCAGAAGTTAAGTCGGAAAGCGCTGCAAGTCCAGGCGGTTTGGAAGAAATTGATCAGAGCTTAAGTCAGAACGCGCTACAGATTGATCAGAGGTTGAGTTAGAACACGACGCAGATCCACACAATGAATCAGAATATGGAAGCTGTTCGAACGGAGGTTGCCAAAATGGTAAATGGCCTCGATGCAAAAGTGACTGAGTTACGAGATGACGTTGAATCATTCAAGGAGAAAATTCAAAATAATTTTGAAGACGTTAATAAAAGGATTCAACAGTTGGAAATAAGTGAAGCAACCACTCAAGTGATAAGAAAAATCAGCGCAGAGTGGCTTAAGGCACCCACGTACGATGGAACAATACCATTTAGTATTTTCAAGCTCCAGTTCGAAACAACATCTGCTCATAATCGTTGGGATAACGATAGCGCAACAGCAGCAGCGCTAATTGTGGCATTAAAAGGCGCAGCTGCAGAAGTATTTCAAACGGTTCCAGTGGCGGAACAAAAGAATAACAAGGCGGTGATGGATGTTGTACACCTTTCCTATCTTGACGAGTTAAGTGTCGTGGCTGAAAAAATCAAAATAGAGGCGTTTATTGATGGCATACGTGACTCAGTGGCAAAACGCGAGACAATGAGGAACCCGAAGACAACATTTAATGAAACAGTAACGGTTGGTCTCACTCAAGAGATGATTGCGTTGACATGAAAGTAACGCCATTAAAAGGGTAGTGGAAGCAGATAAGAAAAATTTAAAGAAATACCTGATTATTGGAAAGACCTTAGTAAAAACAAGAGCTGGCAGCAAAATACCGGTACGAATTTTGAATCCAACAAATGAGCCGAAATGGGTGCAAAAAGGTGAACAAATAGCACAATGTGAGAAAGTTACGGCTGTTATAAATTGTGAAAATGACCAGTAGGACACAAAAGGTACAACTTTAACAAAATCATCGGCCTTGTAAGTATTGACGCAATAATGGACGAAGGAGTTGTTTGCCCAGAACAAAAATAAAGCAAAAAGGTTTCTACAAAAGCATTGGCGGATATTCGCGTTCAAAGGAGAAAATAATGGCCGAACATCAGTTGTCAAACATCGCATTGATACAGGTAATTTTCAGCCAAATCGTCAACCTCCAAGGAGGCTAGCACTCGCTAAGGGAGAGGAAGTAACGAGCCTTATAGAGGATATGGCGCGAGAAAAGGTCATTTCACCATCAGAAAGCCCGTGGCGTTCACCGGTCGTACTTGTCAAGAAAAAGGACGGAAGTATGCGATTCTGTGTGAATTACAGAAAATTTAATGACGTCACCAAAAACGACAACTACCCATTACCCAGGATCGATGATACACTGGATACGTTATCTGGAGCAACTTGGTTTTCCACCCTGGACTTAAAAAGTGGTGGAAAATAGATGAAAAAGACAAGAAAAAAACTGCCTTTAGTATTGGGAATGGTCTATGGCAGTTTAACTTCATGCCGTTTAGCTCCATCTACGTTTGAGCGGTTAGTGGAACGAGTTCTCAAAGGACTACATTGGAATACTTGCTTGGTGTATCTCGATGACATAATCATCATGGGAAAAGATTTTGATGACCACTTGAAAAATCTGGAGGAACTGTTTGCGCGCTTGGAGGCAACTGGACTAAAATTAAATGCGAAAAAGTGCTCACTTTTCCAGCGTGAAGTCAGATATCTGGGGCACAAGGTTACGTCACAAGGAATACACACAGATGAGGATAAAATAAATGCTGTGAAAAATTGGCCACGACCATCTAATCTTCATGAGCTGCGAAATTTTCTGGGCCTATGCACTTACTACAGACGTTTTGTTCCTGGTTTCGCAAATGTCACAGGCAGTCTACATGAGCTGACCCAGAAAAATCGGAAATTCGAATGGAGTGGTGCACAGGAAACTGCTTTCCAAAAGCTGAAAGAATTATTGTCTACAGCACCAATACTCGCGTATCCAATACCCGGCGAAGAGTTTGTATTGGACACCGACGTGAGTGGCCAGAAAAAGTCGTCGCGTATTTTAGCAAAATTCTGTGGAAACCTGAGAGGAATTATTGTGTAACTCGGAGAGAGTTACTGGCAATAATGGAATGCGTGAAACACTTTCATAAGTACTTATATGGACAGCACTTTCTCCGGAGGACAGAGCATACGGCATTAAGGTGGCTACTTCAATTCAAGGATCCTGAAGGTCAAATCGCATGGTGGATAGAACGCCTGCAGAGCTATGATTTTGCCATAGAACATCGCAAAAAAAGCCAGCATGGAAATGCGGATGCACTTTCCCGTCGTCCATATAAAATTGAATGCGGTCATTGTTCACGAACGGAAAATAAAGCTGGAACAATTAATGTGAGCCTTTTGAACGTTTTGCCTGAAAAAAAGTGGACAAAAGAGGAGGTACAATGGGACCAGCGCAGTGATACAGATTTGGCAACTATAATTAAGTATAAGGAGCTGGGTAGGAAACCGGCATGGCAAGAAATATCAAGTGAAAGCCAAATCTGTAAAGCAAACTGGGCGCATTGGCAAAGTTTTGATTTGCATGATGGTTGCCTCTTCCGAATCTGGGAAAGCGAGGATGGTAAAATTCGCTCAAAACTGGTGCCAAAGGAAAAATTTAAGGAAATAATCGAGGATTATCACAATGGATCGAGTGGTGGACATCTAGGCATAACAAAAACCACAGAGAAAATAAGGAAACGGTTTTATTGGGTAGGATGCCAAGAAACAGTTGCTGACTGGATCCGCCGTTGTGACCAATGTGTAATTGCTAAAGGACAAAGGCAACGCACTCGGGGGAAAATGTATCAGTATAACGTTGGAGCTCCCTTTGAGAGGATAGCCATGGATATAGCGGGACCTTTCCCAATCAGCAATGCAGGAAATAAATACATCCTTGTGGTAATTGATTACTTCAGTAAGTGGCCAGAAGTATATCCCATTCCCAATCAAGTAGCAAAAACAGTGGCAGACATTTTCATCAAAGATTGGATTTGCCGATATGGAGCTCCACTTGAGTTGCATTCCGACCAAGGACGAAATTTTGAGTCGGCACTTTTTAAGGAGGCTTGTGACATGCTTGGAATACAGAAAATACGTACCACAGCACTGCATCCTCAGTCCGATGGCATGGTCGAAAGGCTCAACCATTCTCTAGAGGAGCATCTGAAAAAGGTTGTTGACAAAGGACAAAAAGATTGGGATGAGCATCTACCAATGTTTCTGATGGCTTATCGTTCGTCAATACACGATACCACTACTGTCACGCCAGCAAAAGCCATTTTTGGTACGGACTTAAGGCTTCCAGCAGATTTGAAGTATGGAGCCCTATCCCAGAAACGACTCATGCTGACGATTACATGTCGCGGAAAAGAGAAGAACTAGATATATATGAGCTCATCAGGAGACGTTCTCAATTGGCTAGCGACAAGATGAAAGCTCGGTATACTAGAGATGGAGAAACTCTTGTTCGGGACGAACAAGCTTAAGCGGAGGGCAGTGTAGCGAAATTTGCTTTATGCCAGAAAATTCTCGAAATGAAAATTAAACGATACTAGCATCACTGCCCGTAGAAAAAAATACTTGCATCACTGACCACCATCTATGATAAAGTTTGAGCGTCAGTGTGGTGGGACATTATCAACGTCGATAATCGCTATCTAGAAGCTACAGGAAACGACATTCTGGAAAATGGCGGATGGTACGACATTATCAACGTCGATAATCGCCATATAGAAAGTACCGGAAACGACATTCTGGATAATGGAGGATGGTTCGAGAAAATGATGACTAGTATAAAAGCTAGTCATCTGAGCAGTCGACTCACAGTTAATGTTGAACAGTTGAACACAGTAGATCTTAAGCAAGACAGTTGAACAGTGGTTTTTAAGTAAGACAGTTGAATTTAAGTACTAAAGTGATACAGTGAATTTTAAGTTATAAAGTTAAACGGTTGTCTATACAGTTTGAATGTAAAGAGGAAATAAACAATTATACCGTGTAAAAACTAACGTTTGTGATTTTAATAAACCATTTTAAAATTAAATAAATTTTGCGCTTTCTTGATTGTTACACAATCCAGTGATCGAACTCAGAAAGTGTGGAGATTGAAATTATTGTCAAAGAGACAGAAAATTTCGTAACAATATTAAAATTAATATTAACCACAGGGTCACTCCGGGGGAGCTATGAATTGCACAGGCCGACAAAATTTAACCAACATTCAGACCCAGAAATCAGACTATATATTTCCGAGGGAATTTGATACGGTGAATCCAAATTTGGCCTCAAAAATGCTCTATCAGCTCTGGTTTTTGAGATATCCTAACCTAAATGTGCAAAAAACACCGTTTTTGCCCACTTTTGAGGTTATGTAGCCTTGCGGATTTTTTATTTCACCAAAATTAAAGGTTGGCTTCTTTAAGTATAAATATTCTTCTTTCAAAGAGCGTTGAGTTTCCTCAAATATCCTTTTTTTCTCTGAGATATCGCATTTTTAAATGTGCGTACAATGTTTTTATATATTTCCCACGATAAAAAAAAAATTAATTTTTCGAAAATAACGGTAAATCAAAAGTATGCAGAATGCAAGCACAATTTGCAGAAAGTAATTTGGAATGTTGCTTTGTTATTTGCTTTGAAAATAGTACCGTAGAGTAGCTTGGCAATGATGAAAAACAAAATATTGGCATTTCGATTTTGCAGAACGAAGTCTCCTGGCCTCAAATGTGTTTTAACAAGCATTAAACTCATGTTATTTGTCTCTCATATTAATACAAATCCACAGTAAAATTTTAAGCGTAAAAACACCAGGGGTTCTTGAGAAAATTAGCCTTGTTTTTTTTTCATAAAAAGCGCTATAACTCCGCCAATTTTCAACAATTTTCAAAATTTCTTAAAGATTCTGACAGAGAATCAAAATTTCTATTAGAATCAAAACACAAAAATTAATTATTTTGATTTGGATGAAAAGCGACAAAATTTTCAGCAGTTTTTCAAGCTCTGACACTAAAATTATTAAATGCACATAACTTCGTAAAAAATGATTTTCAATCAAATCCGGGGATGATATATATGTCCCCTTAATTACTTTGAAAAACCACATATTTAATCGGCTTTGGATTTGGTCTATATTATAATATTTTTTCAATCATCGTGAAGTGGTGGTGGCCCGGGGCCATGACCCCGCTGGCCCAACGGTAAATGCGGCCCTGACAAAGTTTGAACGAAAGTACAAGTGGGCATTTTACAAAAAAAAATACTCGGACATCTATGTATGTTTAGTGTTAGTTATAAAGAACATTAAAAAAAAATTTTAACTAATACTTTGCCACTTTTCATAGCTTTCAGTCTTCTTGGCATTGATTTCACTAACTTTCTGCAGACATGGATCAATTTCAGTCCACTCCTAATTAAACGCGTTTTCTATATCCTTCTAGTTTCTAATGGAATGAGTTTTTAACTGATTTTCCAAGTGAGCCCATAAATGTTCAATCACATTTATATCTAGTGATTGTAGAGGAGTTTCAATCACTTTTGGACAATTTTACATTAACCATAAACGCACATTAAGTGCCATGTGTTTAGGGTGGTAAACTATTTTCGGAAGCAGATGAGCGGAGCACCATGCAGCAAATCAAGAAAACTTCTTAAGCGCTCCAAATTTAACAACGGAAGCAATGTTGCTAGATTTTTTTCTTCGAAAAACTGCAAATTCCCAAAAAAAAAACTGTAAAAAACTGCTATCTTCCAAAGCGAGGACGTTTTTAGTAAAATTGAACTTTTTTTATGGAAATAAGGTTATGACCTTTTTTTTGCTGCTCACCGTTTTGTAAATAAATTAACTGAACAGGTTTTTTTGTACGCCCGTACTTCCTCCTCTCCTTGCCTTCTTCTTCTATTAAACTATTACCCATCTATTATATTAAACACTATTTTCTTTTGATATTTATAGCAATATAAAATATAAAAATAGCATATAACAATAATTTACTTGCATTTAAATTTATTCTATACTTCAATTACTTCCTCTTCACGTCTACCTTGTTGATCATTTAGTTAAATTTCTATCCAAAAATACATCAAAAGAATCGACTAATAACTGCAAACCTCATTTTTCCAAAAATATTTGTCATACGGGGAAATCCACGAATCCTTTGATTTTTCACAAAAGTGAAACTCAATTTGAAATTTTGAGGCACACATTTCTAACTCTGGTAGACATGTTTCTTAGACGTTTTGAAGCAATAATATAACGGCGGTTCTCGTTTTTAATCATGCCTCAAGAAGTTACCTTATATATACATATATGCGATTTATAGCAGATTTATAGCAATAACGTTTGATACATTCATCCGCCAAGATGAGGCTTTTGATAATATATTATCGAAGTGAATAATAATAGATAACAACAGGTTCTGAAGTGCAAAACATAAAATTATTGCTGTGCCAACAAAAAAAATTGTTTTCGAAAAAAAGTTCAATATTTGGGAGTTCCGAGTTCGAAACGGATCCGACAACGCGGACGATCCTTCCCGCTTTTTGGAGGCGAATCACCCACGATTTCGCATCCGAATCGTATCAGAATCGGAATTTGGAACGGATCCGTTTTATTTACAAAAACCGACTTCGGAACGGATCCATTTTGTTCACCAAAAAGGAGTCCGGAACCGGTCCGTATAAGAAGTCTATTCCGAGTCCGTAACGGATCCGATTTAGTTTAAAAAATGAGTCCGGCTCGCATCCGTTTTATTTTAAAAAAGGAGTCCGTAATGGTTCCGTTTTAGTTAAAAAAAAAACGAGTCCGTAACGGACCCGCATCCGTTTTTGTGCACATTAGGATGTTACCAAATCAGGTCAATGTGTATGTGATACACAATATGTATAATAAAAAAAAAAATCATCCGAATGTAAACGCGACGTGCTGAATCGTGTATCGCAGAGTACACGACGAGTATACATTAGAGCACTGCAACGGTACGCATTTTCGCCTATCCGAAAACATTCGTGAATTACGTGCACACGCGACGCACAGTGTAACAGGTGCGGCCATAAGGGGTAAAAATGAAAGTAATTTTTTGACTTAAATTTTTATGCAGATTAAAAGAACATACATACTTCAAATAAGAAAATCCCAAAATTTTATTAAAATGCTTTAACTACTTAAAAAGTTATGCTTTATTAAATATACAGTATCAAATTCAACTTTTCCTCTGTATGTTGGCTGGTTTTCTATCCCACACTTTTGCACCCTTTCCGAAGAAGATTTCATGAGCAAATATAAGCATGTCATATATGAAAAAAAAATTTAGAATTTTTGCAATCTAGAAATAAATTAATTAATAAAATTGCTTACACTGAAAACAAATGTAAGAATCTGCTATTTTAAAATAGTTAGGTTTACTCAAAAAATCACAAGATCATTAAAAACTTTATTAGAAGAAAATTAAAATTAAAATACACCTAAAACCACTGTTTAGGTTCCAGCGTTAAATAACGTATAAAGCTATGTAAAATCATAATCAAAAGAATTTTCTTGCGTTAGAATGCGCTAAATTAACTTTTTTTCAACATTTTTCACAGTGTATCTTCCATAGTAACAGCGCCCAAAATAGTAAACGTTGTTCAATTGTAATGAAATTTGGTATACGATGTTTTTTTGGCATAATTAAGAAAATTTTGAAAAGTCACAAAGATCTGTCCATTGCCACGCCTACCTCCCTTATAAAATTTACCTTTTAATTGCATTAAGTTCATTATTTTTGACACTAGAATGATTAAATTTGGTATAATTTAAAAAAAATTAGAAAATCATAAAAATCGGGACATTGCCAAGCCCACCTCCCATAGAAAATTAACCTTTTATTTCCTTAAAGTTCGTTCGGGATGATTCTCTTTCTCTAAACTATATTCAGATAAGCACTTCTGATAGCTCGTAAGCTATTTCTAATTATGTATGTATAATTATGTGTAAGTAATATAATATATTTCTTCATTGTTAACGGCTTTCATTGTTATCGGAAATCTGCTCATTTTTAGAATAATGAATAAATATGTTACTACCATCTTGCATATAAAATTTTATCTATCTAGTGTTCAAAAAAAAACGAAATTAAATTAATTAATAGGTTAAATTATATGAAGGTGGGCGTGGCATTGGCCAGATTTCAGTGATTTTTCCAAGTTTTCTTAATTATGTCAAAAAAACATCACATACCAAATTTAATCTTTCTAGTGTCAAAAATAACGAACTTTAAGGAAAAAAAATGTTAATTTTATATGGGAGGTGGGCGTGGTAATGGCCAGATTTTTATGATTTTTTAAATTTTTTTTTAATTATGTCAAAAAAACACCACATACCAAATTTAATTTTTTTAGTGTCAAAAATAACGAACTTAAAGAAAATAAAATTTTTTTTTATATGGGAGGTATGCGTGTCAATGAGCCGATTTTTATGATTTTTCTAATTTTTCTTAATCATGCCAAAAAAACATCATATATCAAATTTCATTACAATTGAACAACGTTTACTATTTTTGGCCGCGGCTACTATGAAAGTGACACACTGTGCGACGTCAGTTCATCGTAGCAAACGAAGAACGAGATACAACCGTACCGGTCTCTTTGCAGTACGAACAAATACGAAACAAAAGTAGCTACAGTAGAGTAACTTCGGGTATTTTGATATGGTCGTGTATAGCTCGGGATACAATACTGCGAGATGCGTACGTGCGAGACGCTGCGAGATTAGTCTGAGAGATCGCATTGCGATGCATGATACAATAATGCGATACATCGCAGCGTTGAGTCTGTCAAAACTGACATTTAAGTTCGGAGTGCCGATTAGCTTTAACATTGATATAAGTGCTAATACGATTGTAATTAGTTGTATAATTATATGTTTTACATCATATTTTAGATATTTGGCTCACGGTGTTTCCAGGTACGTGTATGCCTTAAAGTTTAAAATGGCAACGTCAACCATAGGCAGGATCATATGTGAAACCAGCGAAATTTTATGGAATCAACTCAACGGTATATATCTCTCTCCACCGAATGAAAGCGATTGGCTGAACATTGCAAATGAGTACGAGAGAAGATGGAACCTTCCCCACTGTATAGGAGCAATTGATGGAAAACATGTATCCAT
Source organism: Meiosimyza platycephala (assembly GCA_963662105.1). NCBI lineage: Eukaryota > Metazoa > Arthropoda > Insecta > Diptera > Lauxaniidae > Meiosimyza > Meiosimyza platycephala. The sequence goes on along the minus strand of OY759211.1, from coordinate 61,295,547 downwards.
TGTTTGTCCACCGAAAGCTGGCTCACAGTACTTTAATTACAAAGGACGGCATAGCATCGCTTTGCTCGCTGTATGTGATGCAAACTACTGTTTCACAATGGTCGACATTGGTGCCTTTGGAAGCCAAAGTGATGGCGGTATTTTTGCCGAAAGTTCTTTTGGAAAACTTCTGAACCAAAAAAAAGTTCCACTTCCTCCGCCATCAGCGTTACCAAATTGCAATGAGTCTTTTCAGTTTTATTTTATTGGGGATAGTGCTTTTCCTCTAGGAAACAATTTGATGCGCTCTTTTCCAGGTAACTCTATACGGTAGCGTTTGGTTGTTTATAAACATTAAATACGTATATCTTTTATTCTATAGGACAAAATTTGTCTAAAGAGGAAGAGAATTTCAACAAGCATATATTTCACTCAAGAGTTACCATTGAAAACACGTTTGGTATCCTATCAGCACGTTGGAGGGTGCTTCGAAGTGACATCCACGCATTACCAAAAAATGTGGACAAAATAGTGAAGTCAACGGTACTTTTGCAAAACTACGTGATGCTAAACAAATGCGCATCGTACTGCCCTGAGGACTATATTCATTCCAGTTCAGACGATAACATCCTTCCAGGTCAATGGAGGAATGATTTAGATGAAATCGGACTTAGAAGTATTTCAAGCTCACGAGCACACAATGGTAGCAGAGTAGCGTATGAAGACAGAAAAAGGCTAGCGCGCTTAATCTATAATTAATATAATAATTCAATTTTTAACATTAAAATGATAATCGTCTTATAATAATTGGGATTGTTGTTGTATTTATTGGTTTTGTTCATAAGAAAATACTTTTCATTAAAATTCATTGAACAAATTTTTTTGTTTTCCGGTAAAAAAAGGGGTGAATAAAAAAAAGTTTAGAACAACCTGTATACCATTTTAAAGGGAATAAATTAAAATTTCTTAGCGTGCTAAACAAATTATAGGTCGTTAACACATTTTTTGAAAAAAAAAAAATTTTTTTTAAAAAAAATGGTCAAATTTTCTGAAAAATCGTCTTATCTCCAAAATTATAACTTGAAATTCAAAACTTCACACACCATTATTGAAGGCCATTAAATTATGTTTCTTTTGACAACCATATTTTTGGTATCCGTTTAAGGGTTCCCGACTTATAATTGTTTTTAAAAAAGCTATATCTGGAACTTCCGATAGCTATATCTCCGAAACTAGATCCAAGGAAACTTTTTTTCTTATTTTTTATTTATTTTTAACCGCTGTTTACCCCTAAAACAAAAAATAAAATTGGAGATTGTCAGCTAAAGTAAACTTAAGCCAAAAATTGCAATAAAACGTTTTGCGTTTCTTAAACTTTTAATTTATTAGTACATATCAATATTTAAAAACTGCAGGTGAGCTAAGTGTTACCAACAATAAAACATTTTACAAGTTTTCCAACTCATCAGTGGTAAAATTCATTATCTTGCATTGCAGACGAGCCAATTGAGAAGGCGTTAAATTATATTTTTTTACAAGAGACGACAAACTTAAAAAAAATTGTCTATGCCGTCGGTATCGCTGTGGTCGTCAGTTTTTTTGAGAAGTGCATCTAAAAAGCCTTTTAGTGATTCACTCTCATCATCATTTTTTGGTTTTTTGGCTCTTGATACAGGAGTGGATGAAAGAAAGCTGCTGCTGGAAGATTCCTCAAAAGTGTCGGACATCAAAACTGCGATGTCATCATCAAAATTGCATGATGTTCTGTAAATAAATAATGAAATTATGTTAATCTGATTAAATATGTAAGTAACAAAAATAAAGACCTTCTTGGTTCCAACGACTCTTTCAAAAAAAGTAACTTTTTATAATATTTATATTGTTTGCCTTCATTTGCTGCTTGCCCGGTTACACCTTTCTCCTGCTTCATTTTTTTTTTTGAAATTGGTCACGGAGCGATCTCCATGCCGTCTTGCAGTCATTTTCCGAACACTGCAATTCAGCTGCAATTTTTCGCCATGCTTTTTCTTTAACATAATTTTTTTTGTAAAAGCTATGGCTTTTTTCATAAATATATTTATTTTCTTTCACTAAATCAATAAGTTTTTCGATTTGTTCACTGTTTAGGTGCTGCATTTTGCCAATTAATTTTTTTGAAATATATTTTTTTGACACTTGACAAACAGCTGTTTTGTTGCTCTCGCAACCAAATATTAAATTTTTTGAAAAGGTTGCGTTATTTTTTCTATTCGTTAGAGCAAGAAACGCAATAGAGCTTTTTCTTGACAAGAAACGTCAAAGCTCTGTAAGTGACACTAGCAAATTTATCGCAAGGAAATAGAACAGATTCTATTTTGATGCGATTTTGGAAGAAGAAGACAGAAACACAAAGAAGTTACAACCAACGTTGTCAGTGACATAGGTCAGTGATTTGTATTTGTGAGTTGCGCGAAGTGCCGGTAAAAAATTTAAGAAAAATAAATTTGTTGCAGCCAATTTATTCATAGTTAAAAAAAAAAATTAAGATTTACTCATTCGCTTATGCCAAACAGTGACAGTGTGTTATTGAACCACATATTTTTTAATTTCCATCAATTCGCCTGGTTCGCTAGCCCAGTAATTACACATAAAAGTAAGTGTACTTCAGAGTCCTTTGGCCGCAACTAATTTTTCATTCTACAGTATATGAAACACCGGCTTCTCTTGTTTGCCAGCGCTGATTACGTCCTGTAGTATAATCCTCTTTTTTTTGTGCTCTGGAATAGATTGTCGATAATAACCATCATAAATGGCGGCCTGGACTAGATTTGTTAGAGTATCCTTGCGACAATTTGTGGCCTTCATATTATGGTTTTTTTTTAAGCAATAAGAAAACACAATTTGCGCTAAAATATGTAAACAAATAGTCTTCTCTCACAATAAGCTGTTGTCGCAACTGCATCGTTCTGTTGTAACGAAAGAAAAGAGCTTAAAAAAATAGCTTTTTGAAAAAGCTCTTTTCCTCCCAATTCTGTTTAGCACTTAAGCAACGCAATAACACACGTGCTGCAGTATTATCCATGCACGCAATCACTGCGTTTGGATTCAATGTGATGAAATCGTGATAGTGGGGCGATCAAAATTTTTTGAGCATATGGTTTGATTCTTCATGGAGCAAAACTTTAACCCAAAGAAAAAATTTTGCACTAAAAAAGAGATAGTATTTGATTATATTTATCGTTAATAATAGTGAGTTTTTTATTTGTAGATGTACATTTTCATAAAATGACATTATTGTTTTAAAAACTGAAATCGGGTATTGTGATATAGTGAAAGTTGGGCAATGTGATATAATATATCATATTACGAACTAAGTTTTGTATGACAAAACAAACGTTGTTCTGAATTAAGGATCATGCCAAGAAAAAAGAAAGACACGAAAGTGGCATCCAGAAGAAATGGGAAAGGTATTCTGGCGGTCAGAGAAGGAATTATGGAAATTCTTTTGACGTCAAAAACCTTTGGAGTTCCATTTGTCACACTGCAACGAGCTGTTTGGAGTGATACACCAATTAACGACATCCTTGTTACCTCCTTGGAACGTTAACCAGTTTTTAATAACATCACCGTGTAAAACATCAGAGAGCATTGAAAATAGGATGGAAGAAAAAAAAGGACATAAAAAATCCTCTGCAGCGAAACCACTAGAGAACCAAAACTCTGCAGCAAAATTTAAAGGTCCAAAAATAACAAATTTAAGTTCCTCAAGCGATTCCGATGGAAGCATACATTTATCTGATCCGATGAAGATCCTTGGCCCAAAATTTCACCCAGCAAGGACACCATATGTTTTTTGAACAAATTGTTTCAGGTGTACAAGGAGAAAAGACATGGCCATAATGCTTGCAATGTGATTTTGTTTGGGCTTACAATCAATGTCTTCCAAAAAGACGGGCAGTTTACAAGCTTATACAAAAACTATCTGTAATTCCCACCAAGTTTTTAGTTTTTGCTTAATTTTTGAATTAATGTGAATTTAAATACATAATTTGAATTACTTAAATAGTCAAACTTCTCTTAAAATGACAAATCATCCATAATATAATAACAATCCTACTGTCATTAAACATTATTTAGTCGAACTTACAGTCTTTAAGCAAAGACCAATATTGTAAATTTTTACTTATTGATCAATGCTATTTTTCAACAAACATGACAAAGATCACAAATGGAACAATTTTAACCTGGTAATTGGTGACATGTTTCGGCTATTACCAATAGCCTCATCAGACCAGTTTGGTTAATTCTGTACATGGGCTCGAACCCCTGACCGTTCATGTTGAAAAATAGCATTGATCAATAAGTAAAAATTTACAATATTGGTCTTTGCTTAAAGACTGTAAGTTCGATTAAATAATGTTTAATTATAAAATAATCAGTCGCTAAAATCAACTTTCTTAAACCATATGGAGAGCACGCCAAATTTCAAAAAATATGTGGCTGGCAACACCACAATTTCGAAAAATAAATCATAGCATGACTTTAGGCCGACGGTCTAACGGCTATGGCAGCAAGCGAGGAAGTGACAAAAGATGACAAATGGAATATGCGCACTCTGTACACCTCATGACAAGTCCCTCAGTAGCTCAACTGTTAGAGCGGCCGTCGCAAAAATATGCAATTGCAATGCATGAACGGTCAGGGGTTCGAGTCCATGTACAGAATTAACCAAACTGGTCTGATGAGGCTATTGGTAATAGCCGAAACATGTCACCAATTACCAGGTTAAAATTGTTCCATTTGTTATCTTTGTCATGTTTGTTGAAAAATAGCATTGATCAATAAGTAAAAATTTACAATATTGGTCTTTGCTTAAAGACTGTAAGTTCGATTAAATAATGTTTAATTATAAAATAATCAGTCGCTAAAATCAACTTTCTTAATCCTACTGTCTTTTATTGCTTGCAATTCTTTGGGTAATATGATGTGGTATATCACATTAACCAAATTTTATGTATCACATTACCCGCCAATTCCATCAAGCACATGTTATTAGGTGTTTTCCCTTTAGTTGATGTAGCTCCAGAATGGCTTACGCTAGGGTTGGCCATTTACCCTCCCGCGGTCACAATCTATGAAACGTGCCATCATTCGTCCTGCCGTACAGTTGCTGATTTTTATGCGCTGATTCCTTTGAAAATTGAATATTCAAAAAACCCAGTCGAAATCAAAAAAAAAAAATAAAATGTATAAGATTTATAATATATATGAAATGTTTTCTTTTTGTTGTTAAATAAAAATACAATTATTTTATATTCCAGCATTTGTCTTTATTTATTAACATCAGTCATGCACGAATTTCTACTGGGTGATATTTTCTTTACCTGGAAAAGACAAAACACATTTATACTCATGTTTTTTTCGTTGGAATTCCTTCACACATTTGTACACATACTAGCGCGAAATGTTTGTTGTAAACGCCAGCGCGCTGTCGACTTTTGGGCACCGCAGTTGGCCATCCCTAGCTTATGCTAAAGGAGTCCAAAGCCGTTATATACTAACTAATGCATGAAAGAATCATAAGACATAGCAATATCTGTGTTATAACAAAAAAAATACAAGTTATTACGAAAACAAAAATACCTAAATCACAATACCCGAAGTTACTCTACACTGATTCATTCGTATACGTAAGCAGCCAGTAAAACGTAATTAAAGTAGTCGGTCACTTCTTACCTGCAGCGAATATACAAATAATGTTCGGTATGTTGAATAGAAGAAAATAAGCCTTTAGCACGTTCTATCATTTAGGTGGAAAATAGAAAATACATATTTTGTGCTTTTTTATATTTATTATTCAATTTTACATTTATTAACAAGGTAAACAAAAAAAAAAAATTTTAAGACAATAGTTCAAATGTTTTCTTCCATATTAAGTTCATCCTTTTCAGTATTAAAATAAATGAACATTATTTGCTGAACTGCTAGTTCATTACAACTCAATGAAGATCTTTTTTCAGACAGTTTTCTGCGGCTGAAGAAACTCTTTTTGACGAAGCGCTTGTTGCAGGAGTTGCTAAGATTATGCAGCTTAATTTAAAAAGACACGGCAAATTACTTTTTTTGAGGTGCCACCAATTAAAAACATTAAAGTCTACACTATGTATTTGATACTCTCTTTTTTTTATAAAATTGCATTTCTTTGGCAATCATTTCATCAGAGTCGTTGCGTCTCTCTTTTTCCACAAAACCAGAAAACAGTTTTCTATATTTCGACATTGGAGATGAAGTAATCTCAACTTCCTCCTGAATTGCTTTCACATCGTTTGTGAAGCATTTCAGAAGACGAACGCATTCATCCTGAACGCATTGCTTCTCAAAGTCAGAAAATTGCAATAGTTTATTTGTGGGAGGAAACAAAAATTGCAGAATTGTTACATGAGGTTTCACTATAGTGTCTAGATAAAATAGCAATTTATTTTTGAGAGTCCACATAAAATCCAAATCGAAAGGATCCGGTACACAGGCTACTTTAAGTTGATGCAGATATATAGGGGCTAAATGTAACGTAGCGTAATTTTCTCCCTCCAAATGTTTGCTTGCTTCTTCAAACGGCTGAAGCATTTTTCTCACAGCTTTCAAATAATTAATGTTTATGGAATCAATCCTACTAAGCTGGTTTTTGCTTTGCAGGAAATGGTTGATTTCATCCCAGTTTTTTTCAATAGTAGTAAGCATATAAAAAGTTGTGTTCCAGCGAGTTGGACAAAAACTTTTTAGCGAAGTACTTAAGTTTGCGTTAAGACCCGATTTTTTTAAATATTTAACCAATTTTGCACTGTAGTGGCTCAATTCCGCGACCTCAACGACATCTTCCATTAATTTTTGCAGCGTATTGTTGAGTAGATGGCTCATGCAAGCTAAGTGTCGCGTGTTTTGAAAAACTGTTTTCATGTTTGAGCCTCTATCAGTTACAATCACTGTCTTGTTATTGAAATTGCATCTGAAATCCACTAGAAGCTTTTAAACTTTTCTGAATATATTTTCACCTGTAATTAATAATGCAATCTATTACAAAATCGTAATAGTTCTTGCATACACTTATTTTAAATTAAAAGAAATCGTTATTGCATTCGCTTTAAAAAAACAAAAGATTAAAAGTAATACGTTAAGAAGTTAACAATTTTAGCATTTTAAACAATTACATAGCATGCATTTTAATACAAAAAAGTTATTCATGTAGAACTTTTTTTTAATTTTAAATAAAACACTTAAAATTGATTTAAATGTCTTAAACTTTATTATGACCCGAAAGAAAAGTCTCTGATATTTACTTTTTAAAGATAATTTCATTCAAATATTGGCGGCGACTATGCCGTAGAAGTTAAATTCGGAAAGTCTAATTTTCACGGTATATCGCGAATTACGCGAGTATTGTTGCCTTCCAAGTGTTGAATCGTATCTGACTTATCGACGAAGACTTTTGACTTCACATAACTCAAAAAAAAAACCAGAGGTGTGATATTAAACGATCTATGCGGCCTTATTGACTTCATAATTGCAAAAATCATTTGAATTTGGGAAAATATAAAGTTGAAATTTTAGTGACTTTAATAAAATTCCACAATTTACTAGCATATTTCTTTCCATAAAGAAATATCAAACAATACTGAATAAAAATAAGATGACAGCATGACACCAGTCAAGCGTGATCTTTCAAAAAAAAAACATGTGAAAAAAAACCTCTAAGTGAATCATACATAGGTAAGTACTTCCAAAAAACCACGTTAAAAGAGGTTAAAATTAAAAGTGTATGCAACACATGAAATACTTACTAGTGCACCTTTCACCTTCCACTAATTTTAGCCCCAGTAAACGAACCGAAAAAATTCATTCCTTTACAAAATGAATTGTCAAAGCAGTATAGCTTTATTTAAGTAAATAGTTGTCGATCCAAACATCTGTCGTCATAAATATTCGCTATGTTCCTCGAAATTGTGGTGGGATGCGGAAGCACTTTCTCCATATCCACATTTGCACCATACCTTGCCCCAATCAAGGTGAACTCCTTCAAAACTGCTTGCAATCCATCATCTTTCACCAAATTAAATGGTCTGCAATTTTGTATTACCCATTCAGTGAATATTTTGGTAACTTTTTTTTTCGTGCCTTCATCAACTTCGACCTTTGGACTACTCTCAGATCTGCTTTTTAAAAAGTAGCATTTATGCTTAATTAGATTTGAAGTTAAATAGTTGTTGTATTTCACAAGCTTTTTACAGCTTCCGCAACTGACGAAATTTTTCAACGGTTCCCCATCTTGGTATATTAATTTGGCGAACACTTCCCAAACTTTGCTTCTACCCTTTGTTTCGCTCAAGGTCAGCTTACAACTTAAAATCTTTTTAGCTATTGTGTCCGATTCGCATATATTTGAAAATGATTGATATGATGCCTAAAATCAATATTAAGTTCAGCGATATATGTATATGTTACGTTTTATATATTTAATGTTACTTACTTCATCAATTTCCATTTTCATCCTAAAATTCGGAAATTCGAATAAATTTTTAACACAATGCGCTTAACGTGTTTTTATTCGGCGATTTGCAACAACACACTGATAATTGCAAAGAAGAATAATAAAAAACAATTACAGTATTTTCGACATAATCGGTGTAGCTGCTATGTCTTCAATTACTTTATCAAGTTCTCGGTCACCGAATAACAACAAAACGGTCTTAATGATGGCCAAATATCGAGAAGCAGTGCATGTCAAGCGAAGCGACTACGATACCATAATCGATCTGATAAGCTTTGTATCTCTGTGCTCTTCGTTTTGTTGTTTGCATTCTTCGTTCATAAAATACTCGTACAGCAAATGCAGAGGTATAATCAACAAAAAGAATATATTCATACAGGGCTTTAGTATACATAAATACATGCAGTCTTTGCTTCAGCTTAACCGTAGTTGTCCGGAGGCGGCAGAGTGCCTGACACTATTCTAAAGAGCTTCTGCATGAGATGTGGAAGAATTAGAGACATCGTTAAAAACAACAGTGTCACAGATGACGGTGAAAATGCGCTAAAAGCATTCGATTGCGTAAAAAGTTTATTACTTTAATGAAGCATATGCTCATATAGGGTGATTAATTTTATCGTAATCAGTGTTTTATTGCACCTTCCTCATTGGGGAACTAACAATAATTTTTGTTGAAAAAATACGGATTGGAGTGATAGGATATTGTAACGGCACAAGTCCTATGATGGCACCAAAAATTAAATACTGGCATCACAGACCAAAAGTCATACCAGAAATGTCAATCTGACATTTTTGGTCTTTGATTCGAAATTTGCTTACGTGCGTTCGGTTCAACAAGAAATGGCTGAACAACGCGTCATTCCGAAACTTCGGTAGCCATTTTTTGATGATTCGTAAGAACGCGTGAGTTGGTTTTTGGTTTTTGTTCGTTGCGGTCGTGCGATTTTGCTGAAATTGCAAAAAGAAGCGCGTGCGTTTTGATTAAGTTTTTAGTTTTTACACGCAAAAGAAACGTTGATAGAATTATGTTTTTTATAAATAAATGTAGAATTGTTGAAATTCAACTTCTAAAATATCAAATATTAAAATCATAGTAATGAAACTCATAGTAAAAGGAAAACGAGCAGAAGTGTAAAATTAGATCAAGAAATCAAGAAAAAAAAACTACCTTGGAAAATTCACTTAATTTAAATAAAGTAAATTAAATAAAAATAAGTGAATATTTAGAATTTGCAACGTGCTTAAAAACGTTTAATGTCAAAAGATTGTCAGTCTTAAAAAAAAAATCGTTGTTGTGTAAGAACTGTGCTTGTGATTTCATTTTCATTGATAAACGTCAAATTTTCTACTTGGAAATGTAAAAATAAACTTGTTGAAACACAATTAAGAAAAAATTATAACCTAACGTAAAATTACGCGGAAGCGCCAGCGCTCCGTTACATTCTATAAAAAAAAGAGATGACAAAAGAAACATAAGAAATAATAGCACATACACATTCAACAAAATCTGACATACAAAAAGTGACATACATAAAAACAAAGATACACAAGAAAAAAAAATTGAAAAAAAAGGTGACAGTTGTTGAACCAATGTTCAGAATGACAAAAGAAAAATAAACTCTGATATTCAGCAATACAATTACAAAAACTTAAATTAACAACAATGTACAATACAACACAATTATAACTCTCAACAATATCAGAAAAACAAATTAACAACCAAGTACAACTATAATAACAACATTTACGACCCAACTATACACTAAACAACACAACGCAAACAACACAGAGAATTAAAGACAACAACAATAACAGCAACTGCAACGATAATAAATAGTATCGGAGGTATTATTCGTAGCTTATTAATTCGTCATTATATGAACATATTTTATAGAATTTTTGATTAATTTGAAAATTAATTACTACCTACTACGTATTAAAATTACTACTTACATATGCTTAATTTAATAATATAAGTATCTTCCTATGTTTAAACTTAGAATTTAGTATTATTTTTATACCTCCGTCTAATTAAGCAAAATATGCAAAATATCTTAAAAATAAAAATAAAATGAACTGAAACATTAAAAAGAAAAACAAATTTCTTTTTATTTAAAAGAAAAGAAAAAAAGAGATAAATAACATGTCAGCTTAAGCTGTAAACAGTAAGTCCTATGTAGAGCTTTAATCGTTTTAGGGTGGACCACGAAAATCGTCTCAAAGGTCCACATAGGTAGGGTGGGTAGAGTAGGGACACGGGCTTAACATCCTTGCTCGTAGGTCAGTCAGGAAAGTGGAATTAGGGAGGCCCATTTTTGTTTAGAAAATCTATAGTTTTTTTTTTTGGTAACTCGTAAATTTTTGGAATTAGAAAATTTTTTTATGCACCAGAGCTCAGCATCCCCACATTTTCACGAGTTTTTATTTTTGTAAGGTGCAGGTAGGTACACCCTGGGTAGCAGCGATCCCACCCCAACATCCCGAAACTGCTAGCATCGGCAAACCAGCTCGTGCAGCCGCTGCCCATGATGTCCGTAACAAAACACCCATCGCTGGAGCGATTACAATATTTGAATTGTGATATCAAAGTTATTAAATCTTACCATATGAAAAAAGCTTGATTTGTTAAGTGTGTTCATTGCTGGAGTATTAGTATGATGAGCCTTTCTTATAATTTATTGACAATCTCATTAATTCGTCTTCGATAGTAGAAGTTTTTAGTACTTTGTGCAGTCTAGAATTATTGAAGTGCCACGGGACAGCTGCTATAGTGCGAATAATGTATTACTGTGAACATTGAAGTATGTCACTATTAGATTAGCTAGTGTAGCCCCAAAGTTGGATTCCATTGGTTCATATTATTGCCTTTGTTTTATCAAAATGTTTTGTGTAATTCTAGTTTAGGCACATGAACCTAAACTAGTGTTCTTTAGAGGAATTGTGTAGTGACACCTTCAAGCACTTTAACATGAAGATCTCGTGTAATAGAGAAGCAAATCAAAAACGGTTTATTGAATTTCAAATTGCATCTGATTTATTGGTTAAAATATTCAAGTTTATATACAAATAAAATGCTTAATAATAATTGTTAAAAATAACAACAAAAATATGAAAAGTACAATATTAAAACAAATAAACGAAATATTGCTTAACAAGCAATCAGGAACTAAATAATTATTAAACTATGTCATGTTAAGGTAGTAAGTGCAACTATGTCAGTCGTTGCTCTACTAAGGTAGTAAGTGCAACTCAGCAGAATGTTTGAACAATTTGTTCACTATGTTACACTCAACTAAAAATGTTAATGAATTTAAATTAATTTTAATTTTAATATTTTGAAACCAAATTGATAACTTAACTAAATGTTGGAGTTTAATTCCCAACATTCTCCCCTCCGTTGGGCGTATATTCTACCAACCTCTAAACGATTACTGCGAATTTGTTGTGTTGCTGGCGAGGTAATGGTACTGGAGCAATTGGTTGATCGGTTGCGTTCACTGTGACTTCATGATCGTGGCTGGAAATCTCAATATTGCTGCATTTGGCTTTGGATATTGGATTTTGTCGTTTGGCATTTGATTTTTGATGCGCAAAATATTAATAATGCCAAATAAATTGACAGAGCAGTATGGTGGTGTATACGGTTTGACCGCAACTGTGTTGGAAGGTAGACGAATTGTTCGTCGTTTAATTGGTGTTGTAGTGCAGTGAGTAGTTCCAATTGTGTCTCTATCTTGGTATCAGTTGTGTTAAATATTGTTTTTCTTTCCTTCGGAGATGTGATGGACAGAATGTCGCCAAATCGTGGGAATGAAATTGTAACTGTGTTGGAAACTGCAAAGTGACCGTGTAACATGATTTCTCCATTTTTAATGGTACATGTTGGATGTAGTGCGAGTAGTCCTGATCCATACAATGTGAATTGAGTGAGTTCGGAACCACAAACTGCTGACATTTCGTTATCCTTGATCGATGTGTAGATCCATTTATTCGGGTCCTTTAATTGTTGTAGCATAAGGTTTCCTTCAATTCGTGAAACATGGCAATTTGGAGATGTTTTGTTGTTGAATAGTTGAATTTCGCAGGCATGCTGTGATGACTCTTTGCTGAATTTAATTTGTTTGGTTAAGCAGATGTATATTTCCTCTCTGGTCACAGAACACTCGTGTAGTTCTTCGCTGGTAAATGGAATATATTGATCACGATGCATGTTTACAGCGAGAAATGCTATTTCTGTACGTATAGCTACAATGGTTTCATTAATTATAGTAGGAATGGGAATCAATTTAAACAAGTTGAAGTGTTATTGGTCTACTAAAGGTATTTCCATAAGGAATAAAACATGATGACTACTTATTGCTGCCTTAACGTTCATAATCTTATAAAGTTCAATAAGATTAAGAAATTTTTGATATTTAGCGACTGATTATTTTGTAATTAAACATTGTTTAATCGGACTTACAGTCATTCAGCAAAGACCAATATTGTAAATTTTTACTTTATTGATCAATGCTATTTTTACAACAAACATGACAAAGATAACAAATGGAAAAATTTTTAACATGGTAATTGGTGACATGTTTCGGCTATTACCAATAGCCTCATCAGACCAGTTTGGTTAATTCTGTACATGGACTCGAACCCCTGACCGTTCATGCATTGCGATTGCATATTTTTGCGACGGCCGCTCTAACACTTGAGCTACTGAGGAACTGACCTTGAACTGCACAGAGTGCGTATATCACATTTGTTATTATTTCTTTGTCACTTTCTCGCTTGTTGTCACATAAGATTTTCTTCTGCAATCGGCAAGGATCGTGATGGTGGAAGATGGGTCCTGATGTAAATAATTTCACTTCTTAGTTGTTGAGGTGAGAGCAGCATTGGACTAACTTTTCCATGATGTGTGTCTGTGAGTACATTTAGAATTTCAGACTGTACGTTGAAGGTTTCCTGTTATTAGTGCTGGTTCTGCGGCTAAAGATAACAAAAGTTGTGTCACTCGAATTTGTTCTGTATCTTGTCCAATTTTGTTTGTGAATTCATCAATTTGCCGTTGAAAATGTGTCATTCTAGATTGAGTTTGAATTTCATCCCGTTTGATGATATTGAGTGTAGAATCAATAATTGATGTTTGGTTTTGAAGGAGGTTTATTGCGTAGTTGTCATTATCCTTCAATTGAATAATGGTATTTGACATTTCCTCTGCGTAGTCTGAATCTATTTTATGTTTATGGCGTTTTGTTGACATTAATAATTTATCCTGAAGCAGTTCATTACATGCACGCTCAAAATGTGAGATAAGGGAATCGCAAGCTGATTGTTGCTGCTATTCCTTACACAATTGCTGAAGGGCTATGGTTCCATTATGAAGAGCATCCATTTCTGTCCAAAAAGGTTTAAGATCGTAATAGACTCTCATTTTCCATTCAGCTGTCGCAATTTTTGTGGATCCAATATGTCAAGATTGCTGCCAAACTTAGTTACATTTATTGGATTACATAGCGCCAGAGGTAACAACATCAGGGCCATGATAATCGTTAGTAAAATGGGGCTTGCGGTTGTTCGGACTCTTTTTTTTGGTAATGTATTTGTCATGTCATCTTGACAGGGATCTGGATCTGAATGCGGTCGTCTTAGTGCTTGTTGCGAGACTTTTTCTTCGTTTGCTGGAAATAGTGGAGCTAATCTAGTTATAGGGTGCTTGATGGTTCCTGTTGATGTTTTAACATCCACTACACGCACTATTCCATCATCTCCCTTGTACACCTTAAGGATTCGTCTTAAGGGCCATTGAAGCGGGGGTATGTTGTCCTCCTTGATGATGACCATAGTATCTTCCTTGATGTTTTTGCAAATATCTTTCCATTTATTTCGGTGTTGGAGCTCAGTCAAATACTCACTATTCCAGCGTCTCCAAAACTCTTGCTTAATATGTTGTACTAGTTCCCATCTGGTCAACGTGTTCATCTTGATTTCCGTGAGCTTTGGATTTATTGGAGTTGTAAGTGGTTCTCCAATAAGAAAATGACCAGGAGTAAGGGCTGCAAGATCATTTGGATTGGATTACATTGGTGTTATTGGCCTTGAATTAAGTATTGCTTCCACTTCAACTATTACTGTTTCCAATTCTTCATAGGTCAAAGAAGCGGTTGATACGCTGCGGATCAAAAGATGTTTAACTGATTTGACTGCTGCCTCCCAAAGTCCTCCAAAATGTGGCGCTCTAGGTGGAATGAAGGTGAAGGTCATACCTCTTTCGCTGCATTCCTTTATAATATTGTTCTGTGCTGATTTTCCAATAAATGCATTGGTTGTGAGATCGCTGACAATTTCTAGATGAACTGCCCTTGTAGCAAAACAGCAGTACACTGCAATGTACGCTTTTTGAGGCCGTTTTCCTCGTACTTTGTAATGTACCCATATTGGTCCGCAAAAGTCTACTCCTGCATTTAAGAATGGACGAGCAGGTTGAACTCGTGTGAATGGAAGATTTCTCATAAGTTGTTGAAAGGTTACAGGTTTACTTCTAGTGCATCTGACGCAATGTTGAACTATTGAACGCGCCATTATTTTTCCTTTAATTGGCCAAAATTGTATTCTTACTTGTGCCAATAACGTCTGTGGTCCACAATGCATGTGTCTTACGTGTAAATTTTGCATGATACACTTTGTAATTATGTAATTGTAAGGAAGCAGCATAGGGTGTTTAGCATTGTAAGATAGACTTGATGAGTGTAATCGTCCTCCAACTCGTAATAACCCATTGTCATCTATAAAAGGGCTCAAACTTATTGCTAGTTATCTGGTGAATTTCTTCCTTAAATTCGGTTTGTTGCACAGACTTTATAATAATATTCAGTGCAGATTCTAGTTCGATTGCGCTTAGAACCAAAGATGACTGTTTATTGTTTGGATCCCTTGCGTGTTGGATAAATCTGAGAACATATCCAACAATTCGCTTTAATTTTGTGAACGAATTTCCTGATCTGATATTGTAAATGATGCTTGCACTGTTTGGTATACTGGCTGCAACTGCGACAATTGGTTTCTGCTGCCTGCGTTCCGTGCCACATTCAATTGCTAAATTGTGATCAAGTGGTTTTGGCCATTGTGCTTCGTTTCCGCTTAAAAATAATGGACCATAAAACCAAATAGTTTTATCATGTATGTTATATGCTCAGGAGTAAGTCCCCGTGATACGATATCGGCTGGATTTTCTTTGGTCCCTACATGCCGCCATTGTCCTGCTGTGATGCTTTCCTGAATCTTAGCCACTCTATTTGCTACGAATGTGTGAAACAAACTTGTTTTGGAATTGCTCCAGGATAATACTATTGAGGAATCTGTCCAAAAGAATGATGAATTATTTTCCAATTTCAAGTCTTTGCGTACTCTTGTTGTGAATTGTGCACCAAGAAGTGCTGCACACAACTCTAGCCGTGGTAAAGTTTGTTTTTTCAATGGAGCAACACGACTTTTTGAACATAAAAGTCTTACGATGACGGTGTTGTTCTTGGACAATGTTCTCATGTAAATTGCCGCACCATATGCCTTTTTTGATGCGTCGACAAAAGTATAAAGCTGAATAGATTCGGGTTTTTCTTGGCTAAAAACATGCCGCTCTATTTTCTTATTGTTGAGAGTTCTCAGTCCTTCTCTGAATTTTAGCCAAGTCGTACTTAAGTCTCCTGGCAGTTCATCATCCCATTTAGTTGGAGTTGCCATAATTGTTGAATGATAATTTTTGCTGACACAACAACTGGGCCTACCAGTCCTAACGGATCGAAAATCTTTGCGAGGTCTGATATTACTGTGCGTTTTGTGACTCTTGTCCAAGCTGCCTGTTTTTATGCAAAAAACGTCTGATTTTGGCATCCATGTGAGTCCAAGTGTTTTTATTGATGTTTCTTCAAAATCCATGTTGACTTCTTGGTCTTCTACTGGTATCCCTTGAAGTAATTGAGGATGATTGGCACACCATTTGCGCAATTTAAGCCCTGCACTACCCAGGAGCTGTATTAGCTGTTGCTGCATTTCTATGGCTGTACTGAGGTTGTCTGCACCACTAAGGCCATCGTCAACATAAAAATCTTCATGCAAAACTTGCGCTCCCAATGGGTAGCTCGCTCTATTCTTTTCTGCAAGTTGTTGCAAGCACTTGGTCGATAAATATGGAGCAGCTGAAGTTCCATATGTGACAGTTTTTAGTTTGTATATTTTTAATGGATAGTTCTGTGACGTTCTCCAAATAATTAATTGAAACCTTTCATCGGCCTCGTCGATCATAATTTGCCTATACATTTTCTCCACGTCAGTCGTGAAAACATATTTGGGTAGTCGAAAACGAAGCAGTATTGTAAATAGTTCATTCTGAACTGTAGGACCAGTGTGCAATAGGTCATTCAATGATCGCCCGGATGACGATTTTGCTGATGCGCCAAACACAACGCGTAACTTTGTAGTGCTGCTGTCCGACTTAAGTACATAGTGATGAGGAATAAAGTATTGTGGACACATAATTTCTTCTGAATTGATATTAATCATGTGTCCTAAGTCTTCATATTGTATCATGAAGTTAATGTACTCTTGTTTGATGAATGGTACCCTTTCTAGCCGTTTTTCTAACGAAAGGAACCTGCGGAGAGCTTGAGCTCTTGAGTCTCCTAATGCTGATGGGTTTTCTTGAAATGGCAGTTGAACCACAAATCGTCCATCATCATTTATTTTTGTTGTATTGATGAAGTAATTTTCGCACTGTTTATCATTATGCGACAGGTTAGGCCCAGAATCTTCAGGTTCGTCTAACTTCCAAAAATTTTGTAGCAAGTTGTCTATTCTTTCTCCATCTAGAACTGCACATACTGCCTTGTCAACTTGCTGACGACTGATCTTGCCGCCGACTACCCATCCAAGTTCTGTGTTTTGTAAAGTGGGTAGCTCTGTAGATAAATGAATTTGACCACTTTTTAATAAGTCAAAGTATAGTTCTGCACCAAGTAAAATGTCTACTCGTCCTGGCTGGCCGAATGATGGATCTGCCAACAAAATGTTTTCGTGCCAACTGTTCAGTTACCAGATTTACTTCCCGTTCTGCGCTGTCACTTTTACTTTGGCTGTGGCAAGCATTACATAACTCTGTTGGTTTATTGTTTGTTAAACTTTTGATGCTGTAAGTGCCACTGAATTTCCCATAGGATCCTGCTTTGTATGCGCCTTCCCTGGCTGTGTGGCCTCTGTATAATCATCTTTTGGTGGTGTTGTAAACTGCTTCGGGTCAAGTCAAGCTTTCGTACGGTGCGGACGTGTTTTTAGTTGTCTTCGTGTATTTTTTCTAGTAGACTTATACTTTCGCCTAATTTTTCTTTTGCTATGCCATGTGTATGTGGTCTAAAGGTTGATCGGGGTCAACCATCGACGCAGTGTATCAAGTGTAATAATCTTTTTCACCTGGTTTGCGTAAATATCTTGCCAGCAGATCTCGAATATCTTCAAAAAACCAACAATGGTTATTATTACAAAAATTGCTCGGCCGCGCGCCGAAATTCAATTTGTTCGCCTATAACATTCGGAACTCCAAAAAATCGTGAGAACTCGGATTCTATGATGTCGTCAACTAATGTTCAACAAGTACAAAAAGAACTACACTCAAAACCTGTTTTACAACAGTATAGCTCTAATGAGAAAGAAATGACCTTACAATTAGTGTTTGATGAAATAGTTGCTCTTAGAGCCGAAAATTCGCGCGCTTTGTCTGTGATTTCCTCTCTACAAGAAAATAAAGAAGTGCTTGTGCAAAAAATAAATGACATGCAAACAGAGTTGCATTCGTTAAAAGCTCAACTATGCAAAAATGATCTTACTTCTGTATTGTCTCTTCCATCACAAGATGTTACTCTCTTAAAAAACAATTCTGATGTTGCTGTGAACAGCCATAAAACAAAAGATAATAATACGCACTCGAAAAATAATCATTCTCGTACTCTTAACACAAGATCGCCGTCACCTTTTTTAGTTGATCTTCGTTCAGATGATACTGTTGTTGGTACAGATGTTTCAACTGCTACCACATCATATGCGGCTACTGCTGCTGCGGTCGCTGCTGTAATTACGCAAGCTCCTGCTGTTTCTACTCATTCGCATGCGTCTAGTTCAACGCAACCACCCATTTCATATGCTACTGCTGTCGCTGCTAATTCTTCATTGTATGGTGCTTCTAATGTTGCTGTCTCTCCATCTCTACCTAATGTGCACTTTAATAGTTTGCAAAAAAACAATAATAAAAATCAAATAGTAGTTGTTGGTACTAATGCTACTCGTAATTCGGAACTTGTTGTTGCAGATAAGAAGAAATGGTTACACTTGTCATCTTTTGCGCCGTCTGTTACGGCTGATAATATTATAGATTATGTATCAAATCATGCTGGTATTGATAAAAATCTCTTCTCGTGCTACAATTTGGTTAAGAAGGATGTCTCTTTAGACTCTTTAAAAAGAGATAATTTCAAATTGGGTGTATCTGACAAGTTTTACAATAAGGTGTTAATTCCAGATCTGTGGCCTGCCAATGTAAATGTGCGTCCTTTTCAGTTTTTTCAAAAAATAAGGAAACCAACAGCCGATCCCCTAAATAGCTTAAATTTCAAAAATTTTTGCCAGCAATTAAATTACTCAACAACTTCTTCTCATGCTGGTCCGCCCCCGTCGCCGTCTTTGCCACTGGGTAATAATGATCTGAAGATTTACTATCAAAATGTATCTGGAATCAGGACAAAATCGAATTCTATTTATGTTGCAACTGCACAGTGTGATTATGATGTGTTTATTTTCACTGAGACATGGCTGAATAGCAAATTTTATAATGAGGAATTTTTCGATCCTAATGTTTATAATATTTTTCGAAAGGATAGAGACGCTGTTGCAACTGGATGCTGTCGTGGTGGAGGCGTATTAATTGCAGTAAACCGTTCCCTATTTTCTTCGAGTGTTTTGATGAAATCTACTGATGCTGTCATTGATCAGCTTTGCGTGGTTATTAAAGGCTTATCTGCATCATTGTACATCGCTGTTTCTTATGTGCCACCTAATAGCTCACTAAGTTTATATAAAATGCACGTGGATAATATATCGTCATTAGCTGCTGAAGTTATTACAGAAACTAATCAACTGTTGCTTTTTGGTGATTTTAATCTCTCTGCAGTTTCTTGGACTCAGCGAAATGGTGCTGATCACTATCTTTCTCCATCAAATGTTAATAATAATATTGAAATGTATGTTGTTGATAATTTTCTGGATATTGGGCTTGGTCAAATTAATAATTGTTTTAATTCTCTAAATAGATTATTGGATTTAGTTTTTATTACTAATAACATTAACTATAAAATTCATGAATCTCTTTTTCCTTTATCTGCGATTAGTGTGCATCACGTTCCTATTGAAATTGAAATGTCTTTTTATAAATATTTTTCAATTCCTATTAGAGATGGGCGCGTGTCGTGTTTTTCGTCGTGACACGAACACGCACGACGTGACACGACGTGTACGTATTAGAAAATTTGAATTCGTGCGTGCTTGTGCGTGTTTCGTGTTGAACAAATTGACACGACTAGCACGACCCAATACAATAAGCATTTTGTTAAACACAAACAGTTTATCAACGCTACAAACAAAAAAAAAAACAGTTTGACAAACTGTTTTGTAGTGTATTTTGCCCTTAAAAGGAAAATATCGATAAACACGCATCCATATGTATATCGTTAATGCGAATATTAATTGTGTAAAAATAAGTTGTTTTTCGTACGCTGTGACAAAAAGTGCTAACTTTTCGCGATTAAAGTAGAAACAAAATGAAAAAAAAGTTCAGGAGGCAATTCGTCGCAATGATAATCAATATAAATTAGTTGCGAACACACAAGCTAAAAGTGATGCTTGGGAAAATTTTTTTCTAATTGAATGCGATGGCAAACGCATGGACTTCGTTTGCTGCAAAAAGTGCAAGGTGGTACTTTCATATTTGGCTAAAACTGGAACTGGCATTTTGAATCGTCATAAATGTACTTTGCCTTTGTTGGATTCTAAGAAACAACCCACATTAAATACATTTGTACAACAAAAGGTTCCTCATCAAGTTTTGAAAGATCTAGCACCCAAGCAGCTGGGCTTTGTTGCCAAAGACTTGCAGCCACTGAGTGTTACCGAAGGTGAGTTGAAATTTAGCTGAGTGTCCAATACAAGTAAATGTACATACAGTATTGAAAAAAATAATAGGGACAAACGCGTCAAAATATTTGTTATTCGCATAATTTTTTCAGCTAACATCTGTTTTCATGGAATTGACTGTAAAGTCACGTTATCTAAAGGAAATTAATTTAGCAATATTATTCAAGTAGGAAAACGCACTCATTTTCCAAGGAACCGCTGTTGAATGTGCACAGGTCGTTTTTGGCTGGAAAAGATAATAGGGACAAAAGTCATTATTCAAATAAATGAATACAGTTTTTACAGTATAATAAGTTTGTAAGCAATATTTAAAAAACTGTATTTATTTATTTGAATAATAACTTTTGTCCCTATTATTTTTTCCAGCCAAAAACGACCTGTGCACATTCAACAGCGGTTCCATGGAAAATGAGTGCGCTTTCCTACTTGAATAATATTGCTAAATTAAGTTCCTTTAGATAACGTGACTTTACAGTCAATTCCACGAAAAACAGATGTTAGCTGAAAAATTATGCGCATAACAAATATTTTGATGCTTTTATCCCTATTATTTTTTCCAACACTGTATGTATGTATAAAAGTCACGAAAAAAAATTAAAATATTTAAATTATACATAAACATACTTGTATACATAATATTATGTGCGTAAGCAGAAACTTCTATGCAAAATTCTTAAATTACCCGACTTTTATGCAGGTGAAGGAGCTCGCATATATGCTCAGGCCCTTATAAATGCAGGAGCCCAATTCGGAATGCAAAAATATGAAAATTTAGCGGTATCAAGAAAAACGCTAAGTACGACAGTAATGACGGATGAGTACAACAGAATCAAAGAGGAACTAAAGGAAAAACTTGCAAGCCAACATCTATGTTTCACAACAGATATGTGGACCGACACATACACTCAGTAAAGTTTTCTTAGCCTTAGCGCTCATTTCCTTTGCAATCGGTTTAACTTAAATGTGTCCATTTTGGGCGTTAAAGAATTTGTAGCTGATAAAAAAACAGGAGCTAACATTTTAGAACTGGTATGTTGTATTCTTGAAGATTATAGTTTAAAGGAAAAGCTCAAAAAATCTGTGATAGTAACGGACAACGGATCAAATGTTGTATCCGCTTTCAGTCACTATAAAAGGTTGTCCTGTGCATGCCATAACATTAATTTGGTAATGAACGATGTTATTGAGAAATATCCGATACCCGAAATTAGTGAACTGATAGAAGCTTCCAAAAAACTAGTCAGATACTTCAAGCATTCAGAACTTAACAAAAAATTAACGAAATCCTTAAAACAGGACATTAAGACGCGATGGAACTCTGTTTATATTATGCTCCAAAGTATATTTGACGTCCAAAACGAGATTAAGTCTATATTATTAAATAAAAATGAGCTAAGCCGTATTGCAAACATAGATTTTAACATGTTGAGCCAACTTCTAGATTTTTTAAAGCTATTTAAAGAATGTTCTGAAAAATTTAGTTCAGAAAAAACGCCAACCATACATTTGTATGTCTTATGGTACGACAAATTAAAAAACCATTGCAAAGAAAAAATGTTAGATTCATGTTTCATAATAGAATTAAAAGCAAGAACATTACAGTCTCTTGAAACACGTCTTATACCAACAGACCTTCACTATGTGGGCCTTTTTTTAAACCCACCATTTAAAAAATTAAATTTCCTAAGCAAAGAACAAAAAGATAAAGTCCTGTCAACCATTAAAGCCATCTTAGCTGATTTTTGCACAGAAAAAACAGAAATAAATAGTAATAAAAATAGTTGTTCACCTAAGGAATACCAAGAATTTGCTGAGTATAGGGATGAAAATAATGCCAAAAGAATGAAAATAGAAAAAAGCGACATTGACATTGAAATTGAAAATTATTATAGTAGTTCAAATGAAAATGAAAACGATATCTTAAAGTATTGGAAGTATGCAGACAATTTAAAATTTTTGCAAAAGCTTGCCAAGCAGATTTTAAATATACCTTTAAGTTCCGCGACAAGTGAGAGGGTGTTCTCCACTTCCGGACTAGTATTAAATGACCGTCGCACAAGGTTATTGAGCGCAAATCTAGACAAATTAATTTTTCTTAACAAAAATATGTAAATAAAAATATATAAGTACATATTAATAAACATGTAAACGTAAAACAAAAATGTGTTTTAGATCTTATGAAGATATATTTTTTACAGTTGAAAAAGTCGTGCGTGTCGTGTCGTGTTCGTGTTTGGAAAATTTTTAGCCGTGCGTGCTGCGTTCGTGTTTCAAATTTGTAATTCGTGTTCGTGTCGTGTCGTGTTTAAAAAAATAGACACGCGCCCATCTCTAATTCCTATTGACTCTAAAAAATGTAATTTTAATTTCAAGTTATGTAATTTTCATACTGTGAACAATGCTATTAGTAATATTGATTGGAACATTGAATTTGGTCGATTAGACACTGCGGGTTGTTTTGAAGCTTTTTTAAACGTAATTTCCAGAATTTCTAATGATTTCATTCCCAAGGTTAGGGGACCTATTTATAAATTTCCATGGTACACTAGAGGGTTAAAGAAATTAAAAAACCTTCGCTCAAAGTTTTATAAAAAGTATCTGATTACCAGTCAAAATTTTTATTTATTGAAATATAGGCATTATATGAGGGAATTTAATTTCCTTGATAAATATCTTCATAAGCAATATATTCATAAGTTTGAAATTAAAATTAAATCAAATCCCAAGTCTTTTTGGCGATTTGTTAATTCTAAAAAAGGTTGCTCAACTATACCTTCCTCGATGTTTTTGGGTGAAGTAACTTCTAATAACGCTACAGGAATTGCTAATCTTTTTGCTGAGTTTTTCCGGTCAAATTTCGAACCACAAAGTGATAGTTGTTCTGAAGTTTTTGATACTTTGACTCCATCATTAGATTTTGGATCTCTTTCTTTGTGTCTGAATGATATTTTAGCAGGCATTAATGGTCTTAAAACTTCAACTAGTATCGATGCTCATGGCCTATGCTCATTTTTTTTAAAAAATTGTGCGAATAATTTATCGTACCCTTTGATGGTTATTTTCAATAAGTCTTTGTCATCGGGTATTTTTCTCGATAGTTGGAAAGTTGCTCATATTACACCCATATATAAGTCTGGTTGCAAGAATAGCATTGCTAATTATAGGCCTATATCCAAACTCTCTGTTATTTCAAAACTTTTTGAGGCCATTGTTAAAGATAAACTTTTCTTTGCAGTCAAAAACATAATTTCTCCTTGCCAGCATGGTTTTGTGTCAGGACGCTCAACTATTACCAATTTAATGTTATTTAGTGAATATTGTGTATCAGGGTTTGTGCAAGGGTGTCAGGTTGATGTCATCTATACAGACTTTTCAAAAGGGTTCGATAAATTATCTCACACCCTATTATTAAAAAAATGTGAAGTTTTGGGTTTTCACTCAAGCTTTTTAAAATGGTTAAAATCATACTTATATAACCGTCATTGTGTTGTATCCTTTGACGGTGTTAAATCTTTCATTTTTTGTGCAACTTCTGGGGTCCCTTAAGGGTGCATTCTGGGTCCATTACTGTTTGTTATTTTTATTAATGATCTTCCGTCTTTGTTTGTTCATTGTAAATGCTTGCTTTACGCTGATGACCTTAAATTATTCATGAAAATTAGAAATGAGGCCGATACAATTCTGCTACAGAGTGAAATAAATAAACTTTTTGCATGGTGCAGCACAAATCTTCTTTTTTTAAATCTTCAAAAATGTGTTTTTACCTCTTTTTCTAAATCGTATAATATTCATATTTCCTCTTATTTTATTTCTAGCACTCCACTTCTATCTGTCTCTGAATTTAAAGACCTAGGTGTTGTGTTTGACTCTAATTTTTCCTTTCGTGTCCATCTGGATTTTATTACTCCAAAAGCTTATTCTATGTTGGCTTTCATTAGGCGTAATAGTTCTTCATTTCGTGATCCTTATACTAGCCTTGTTAGGTCGAGATTAGAATATGCATCAATTATATGGAATCCTTTTTATGAATTACATAAGTTGAGGCTTGAAAGAGTACAGAAATCATTTACTAGGTTTGCTCTGAACGCTATAAATTTTGATGGTCAACTTCCAGCATATAATGCCCGTTGTCTTCTATTGGGCTTAAAATCTTTAGAAAGTAGAACAGATATTCTTCTTTACTTTTTTTTGCATGACATCGTTTCGGGCGAAGTTGACTGCCCAATGTTACTGGGCTTGTTACAATTCAATGTTCCATCAAGAGCTCTTCGAAATCATACTACTTTTCACTTGGATACTGTGCGCACTAACTACGCAGCAAATGCTCCCATTTTTAGAGCTCTAAAATTGTATAACGATATTATTATAAGAGTTTCATTAGATTTTTCCATTTCAAAAAATTCTTTGAAATCCATTTTAAATAGTATTTGTATATAATTAATTATTCTAGTTTGTAAGAAGTCTGTAAGAAATTTTTGTTCATAGACTAAAGTTGAAATAAATAAATAAAAATAAATAAATATTCGTCTTCAGGTACCACATTTTTTGTATGTCTGGCAGCTCTTGTTCATGAATAATTTTCGTAAATAAATCAGAAAATTGCTGCCAAGTTGCATAATTGCCGTCAAACTTTGATTGTCACTTTTGGGAGTTGAAGGCTGAGGCTGTTATTTGTAGCCGCACCTTGCTGCCGCCTAGTGACGTTCTGTTCTGCGGAAGTAGCCCGCTGATCTTGAACCTCTTGTTCCAGTGTTATGTAAGCCTCAAGATCATAACCATATTTCTGCAGATCATCGCACTGCTCGTAAATGGTTAGATGAATGTTTTCTATTTGAAGCCACAAATTGTTCAGTGACTCCAAGTAACGATTTTGCTCGGTTATTGGCTTGGTGAATATGTTTGACAAGAGACGTTGCAGTGACTCTTGTAACCCTTTTTGCCTTTTTACCATCGCAATATTTTTGTCATCAGCATTTATTTGAGCTTTTGATGAATCCGTTCTCATGGTCGTGAATCTGTCATCAGGGTTGTTTTGAGCAGTCGATATGCCGGTATTCTTTTGGTTCTGCTGCGAGGATCCTGGCGTTTATATAAGCGATTGTATAGCCTTGTCAAATATTTCGTCGTGAAATAATCATGATCGTTCGGAACTCCTTGTAGTGCCGAATCTGATCATCTGTGGCTTCAAATCGTTGGAAAGCACTCTGCAAACGCTGCTTACGCTCTTCAAAATAATTGATATTTTTCTTCCTGTCAGCAGGATCTTTCTTATAATTTGCGATGATTTTCTGTATCTCGCCACCGGTTGAAGTTTGCTCGGCGACTAACGCTTCCATTTCGTCAGAATTGTTGACTGCCAACTTTGACGAATTTTGATGTTTGAAAACGTTAAGAAATAGCCTTTGTTAATGTTGGACACTGACTCCTGCTCCAATGGTTGATTGTACTGTATTGTTCTGCTGAGTTCTGGCTCCTGCTGCAGAATGTTGTAAGTTGCTGTGCTGTGGCTGCTATGTCCACTTTTAAATAATCCTCGCTGGAATGTCCTAATGCGACTGTGTTCCTGGCTCGGACCGTCGGGTTCTGGCTCCTGCTCCAGTGGTTGATTGTACTATATTGTGGCTGCTGTGTGCACTAAATAATCCGAGCTGGAATGTCTGATGCGACTCTGTTCCTGGCTCGGACCGTCGGGTTCTGGCTCCTGCTCCATTATTATTATTATTAAACTATGTCATGTTAAGGTAGTAAGTGCAACTATGTCAGTCGTTGCTCTACTAAGGTAGTAAGTGCAACTCAGCAGAATGTTTGAACAATTTGTTCACTATGTTACACTCAACTAAAAATGTTAATGAATTTAAATTAATTTTAATTTTAATATTTTGAAACCAAATTGATAACTTAACTAAATGTTGGAGTTTAATTCCCAACAGCCTTGTAAATGAAGATTTTTTTGCCGAGGCTGAGTTTAGCATTTTTATGTAGTGTCCAATTTAGACTTAATAAGTTTAGTTTCATTAAAGTTTTCTTGGAACTATGTGTATTTTATAAGGCTGTGCAACGAGCCGAACTTGTTCGATCAAACTCAAAACTCACGAACTTTTCTCAAAATTTTAACACCGAACCAAGTTCGTTTGGTTTGACTCAACTCAGTTCGTTTTTTTCGGTGTGCATGAATGCTTGAAAGTTGTTTGATCGAGATGATGATTTGTCATGCACGAATTATGAGCAATGATGGTGGGTTATTAATTACCAGCAAATAATGCGAATTTTCTCATTACTTTTATAAATGAGTTTTAATTATATATATTTTTACAAAAACAATACCAAACAAAAATATTCATTGCATTAAAAACAAAATAAAAAAGAAAGTCTCAGTAATTTTTACTGAATTCTTACAATAGTAATTTTTCATCGGATGTGCATGAAATTATACTGAATTTATACTTTCAGTATTTCAATAAATTTTAAAGTGTGTGTCACAATATAACCCTGCCGGAGTGAAAAAGTCAATTGCCAAAAATCAACTAATTTAAAAGTAGTTGAAAATAATTAGTTTAAAAGTAGTTTAAAATACATGCGGAATGCGTCAGTTCGATATTTTTTATGCTGTTGTACTCTTGATTTCGTGTATGAATTCTAAAATATTTAAATTTTCCAATTTTGTCAAATAATTTTTGAATCTTCAATTTTTCAAATATATTAAAATGTTATAAAAACTTTTAAGCCAGAGAACAGACCTATCATACCCAAAGGACTATAATGCGCTGAATCCGAATCCGAGCTCAGAATTTCTCCTATACGTCTGGAGATATTCTATTCGTTTCGAGATATTCTAACCTAAAAGTGCAAAAACTCGGTTTTTGGCTATATTTGAGCTTATTATCGCGAATAAATTTTTTTTCCAAAACTGATAAGGCATCTGAAAGTATTACTTTTACCCTTCAAAACTCAGCTATTTTTTCGTATAGTTTGAAATGTGCAGGTGTCTATTAATATTTATTGACAGTTTTCGATTCGAATCATGATCAAGGTTTAAAAATAATTCACAACTGTACAATATAATTGGCAATATAAATGTTGAAAGTTAAGTTCTTCAAAACTAGTTTAAATAAAGTACTTTAAAACTAATTGCTTTTAAATTACTTTTAAAGTAGTTGAAAATAAAGTACTTTAAAACTAGTTGCTTTTAAACTACTTTTAAAGTAGTTGAAAACATATGCAGATGACGACAATTGACTTGCTCCAATGACAACCCCATGTTATTTCAGTCAGTTGGTTATATGAGAAAAAGTCAGAATTTCAATTAGTTGTACTTGAAAAAAAATCATTTTTAAATTAATTTAAAATTAGTTGATTTTCCAGCAAGGAAATTACTGAGAGCTGTGTAAAATTTACTGAAAATTCAGTAAAAATTACAGATGATTCAGAACAATTTACTGAGTTTCATGCACGAAGCGGACAATTACTGGAAAAAACTGGAAAATTTACTGGAATTACAAGCAATTTTTACAGTTTCAGTCACTGACGGCGCTGACAATATCAAAGTCAAGATCCATTGACCCTTCTTCATGTTTCCACTTATCGTAAAAATCGTGCTTTTAGCTGCGATATACGTTTTAAGCTGCATAATTTCCATGTATTTAGATTTAGTTATTGTTTTCCCATTGGATACAATTTATAGGCGAAATGTTTGCACACTGCTTACATCTTTTTTTTTTGGGCTCACCGGTATCTTCAAAAAAATTCCAAGCTGCACTTCGTTTAACTTTACCAACAGCAGTTTCCATATCGCAACCAGTGATGGCATTTTCGGTAAATTTGTACTTTTTTCGGAACATTTGCGTTCTGAAAAATCTTCGTCAGTACATTCGACAAGTTTTCAGTACATTCGGTACATTTGCCGCATTTTTAGTATATTTGGTCGTAATCAAAATAATTCCAAGTACAGTCAAATTACAAACCCACACAGATATTACCAAAATAGTTCTTCTTCAATGGCAGTAGCAACCCCAATAGTCAGCAAATGCGTCAAACGGTGCACGTCACGAAAATGCAGCCATAAAGCCAACTCCTCGAAATAATGGCAAAAATCATTTGAGGTTTCCTAAACTACAATCTGAGTTTCACCAAGATATTGCATATCCTTCTTATACTCCAACGGTAGTAAATATAGATAAGTGGCGAGTCGTGTTCAGCGGAGGATTTTATTTTCAGAGTCGAGCATCTTCAAACACACTACGGCTGTCCGTGTTCAGTGGTGCTGAGAGATTTCCACTTGTTGTTCAAAGGTGTTGCAAGAGAATGGTATGGGCTGATCGTGATAAATAATGACGCTCCTGATTGAATGACCTTGCGTAACGCCTTATAACGTCAATACCAAAATAGCAAACCGGACTTCGAAGTGATAAGGGGCCTTGTGGAACGAAAACAGAAGCCGGGTGAGCCGATTGAAACTTTTTTCCACTCTATGTTTAAATTGCGAAATTGACATGATAAAAATCTTCAGAAGAAATTTACGTGACAATGTTGCGCGTATAGTCTACCCCATGAAGGTTTATACGGTGGACCAATTGCGCGATGAATATATTCAGGCTGAGGTGCATTTTTCACGCCGAGAGCCGCGCACTAATTTTCAGCAGCCAACAAGATTTCAACCGCATCGAGAAAATAATTTATGAGGTTACACTGAGCAGTGAAGTACATGATCAACGATCGGTTTGTGGCGATGATTTTGACGTCGATGAAGTTCATCAGGTTTCCAGTTTTCTATCAGGATGTTTTCATAGTCGGCTGCTTTGACAGTTCCTTCAATCAAGGCCAGTTGTCCAACTTGGTAATAATAAAAGCATCCCCAGACCATTTTACTAATCGGTTGCCTAAATTTTCCTTGGGTGCACTCGTCGCTATAACGCTCTCCAGTTCTTCGGCGTACCTCCAGCCTTCCATCGGAGCCGGATATGTTGTACTTTGATTCATCTGAGAAGAGCACAATCTGCCAATCGGATACTGTCATTGGAGAAATTTTTATTACTTCACATTCAACAAACTATTTACTAATTTCTAAAGCTATTTTGAAGCGATTTTTAAGACTAATCTTTTTTAAAAGTCGATCATCAGCTTCTGTAGTCTTTTTTCGCACTCCTGACCTTTCTTTTCGATTTGTCGATCCAGTTTTAGAATACTTTTTCAAAAAGTCGGCTACCGAGAACTTACTGAAGCCTACTCTAGCAGAAATTTCCCGTATCGTTAATCTATCGCTTCGAAACGCCAAAATCTCGCGCATATCCGCTTCATTCCTTTTTTTATGATTTGGCTTTTCCAACACAACAACACAAGAATGATTAAAAACTAAAAGTATAACTTCAATTTATACTAAGATATCGTCCTACCTCTAAAACAAAGCCCTACATACGACATACCAGTAAAAAAAAAACATACCTACAAAACAAAGAGGTTGACGGGATCGTAAAAACATTTTTTTAAAATTGTTTTGTTTGTCCGGATTTCACTGTTCGCCACTGTACAACCTACGTAATGAAAAATTGGAGGTTAAATAAAAAATAATAATTTAATAAAATAATTAGATTTTAGGGAAGTAATTTTTATTTTTTAAATTCAATCACATATCCAATCTATTAATTAAAAAAGTAAGAAAATTAAATAAAAAAGTAACATGAAAGTAAAACAAAAATATCCTTAAAGGTAAATTACTCCACCTTTGTATTTACACCATGATGTTTACTACATATATACGAAACTTCGTCATATTATGTACTTATGTTCACGTGTTCTTAACTGAAAAACATGTCTCATAAGTGTTTTTAAGTGCAAAAAAAAAAATTAATTAATTAAAATTTTGAAACCGCGCAAAAGAAGTACCGCATAAATCGAGGGATAGGTGTGTGACTTAAAGAGATTGAGAACTATCTGCTAATAAGGCATTTATTTAACTTAAAACATTTCCACAAGTGTTACTTTGTTTGTATTCGTAAATATTTTATGATATGCGTCAATAACGAAAAGTGGCGACTTAGGGAAAATTTCACATTCAAATAGAGTCAGTAAGGGTTAAAGATAAAAATTTTATTTTATTTTATGTATCAACTTACTTTAGTTATTGGAAAGTAAAATCATTGCATATTGTCGTCGCTCTGTATAAACTATGCACAAGATCTTAACTTCTTAAGCTGACATAAGATTTATAAAGTCCAATTTTCATAGAAAATGTCAAGTGCATAGCTGTAGTGTCTGTAGGGTTTTTATATCAGGCTTAGAAATTCTCACTGAACGGCTTTTTTTTCTTTGAGTAATTTTTGGTGTTGTCACACACTGAACTAAACAGTAAGCTCAGTAAAATAAGTACAAATTAATTTTAGTTCGGATTAGTGATGCCAGAAGTAAAATAGACAAGACAAGGCGGGACAAGAAATTAAATAAGCCGGGACATTAGTTGTCAAGTTGAGACTTAGAAAATACTTTTTCCTTTTATCAATTTATAGTTTGCAACTTATCAAATGAAAATTATAAACGTAAATCATATTCATAAACGTAAAATACTTTGTCAAATAATACAAAAAGAAACAAAGTCTGTTCAGTTAGATTAAAATATTTATGATTTTCCCTTCCATTATTTTTCCCCTTTTTTAATAATTTTTTTTGACACAAACAACATTGAAACTTATTTTGATTTTACTAAACACCCACAACCTAACGAAACTAAGCTTAAAGCTTCCGCTTTTTTCTTCCTTTCTACTAACAATTAAATTTTAGATCACTTTTGCTGTAACTATCATCATAGTAAGATCAACCTAAAATAAATATTTTGAAATCAACTTTGAATACATCTCACATTTTAATTCACAATTTTTTGGGAATCAACCTCAACATTGGTCCTAACGAGCCGGAGAAGTGAACTGCGGTCTTATTTTGTCAAAAGCCTTAGAGTTACTATCGAAGTACATTTTTTAATCTTTTTGGATTTGGAACTCGTATGAAAACTAAATTTGAAGAGATCAAATACCATTCGTCATCATCATTCTTCCAGAAACCTAATCATCAGTTGAGTGACTTTCGGAGTCTGCATTGCGAAACTTCGGAAAAACACATAAAAGCTGTAACACGGTGCGTTTTAAATGATTTAAATGAAAATCTTTTGTCACCGAAAATTTCCTTTTGGGTATTGTTTGTTATTCCAAAAGACACTATGCCTCATAAGTTCTCTATAGAATTTAAGTCGGAACTTTGAGGTGGCCAGTTCAGAATCTTGGTGGATTGTGTGTCGAGCCAAGATTTGACAAGTGGAGATTAATGTTTTGGACCATTATCAAGCTGGAAAATCCTTCTAAGCGGAAAATTTTTGGTGTAATCGGTAGCCAAATGTTCCCTTAGTATATTCCTATATAAAAAAATTTGAATGTATGCGTTGCCAGAACAACAAACAAACAAATAAACAAAAAAAAACATCAAAAAAAGTCTTCGGTTCGCAAACGGAACACTTTTTCAAAGGACTGACTTTTAGAATATGGTTTATTCTTTGAGTGAAGTATATTGCTCATAGATACTAACATCGCTCCTTAGTACGTAGAACTTGGATTCATCGCTTTAAATAATCATTCTCCAAAAATTCTGGCCATTGAAAAAGTGAAAGAAGACTTTTTTTATGTTTTTTTTTTTGTTTTTTTGTTTGTTTGTTGCCCTGGCAACACATACATTCAAATTTTTTATATAGGAATATACTAAGGGAACATTTAACCATCGATTACACCGAAAGTTTTCCTCTTAGGTGGTTTTTCTAGCTTGATAATGGTGTCAAATCTTGGCTCGACACACAATCCACCAAGATTCTGAACTGGATACCTCAAAGTTCCGACTTAAATTCTATAGAGAACTTATGAGGCATAATCAAACGGGTCGTAGCCGCACAAAAACCCGCGAAACCCCGCAGCTTGTAGCAAGTTAATCAAGAGAATTGGCATAAAATTACTCCAGACCAATGTGCACGCCTGGTAGGCAGCATGCCAAACCGATTCTCATCATTTATGAAACAAAAAGGTTCTCCTACTCATTATTAATTATGTAAAATATATTTTAATTTTCTTATATATATATATATGATTATTTACCTACCTTTCTTATCAAAAAAAGTACCTAAAAACGTAAAAAAAGTTAATTTTTTTTAAAAATTGAGATAAAAAAAAATCTCTACGTAAAGTGATTTTCATTTTCGCGCGAAAATGTTTCTTTTGGAATAACAAAAAATACCCAAAAGGAAATTTTCGGTGACAAAAGATTTTCTTTAAATCATTTAAAACGCACCGTGGTAAGTGATGAGTTCAGTATAGTTATTCGATTCGACCGGTGAACACGTGTGTTACTTTTACAATCTAAAGTGCCTATTTTTATACTTCCGAGATCAAAAAGTACGTAGAAAATCAAAAATTGATAAAGTCGCAGATTTTTTGACAGAAATAGTGAATAATTTAGAAGAAACCTAGTCTAAAATCAAAAAGTGTCATACCACCAAATTTGGCATACAGCCGCCTATTTCTCTTTAGTAGCATAGGCGTTAATTCTGGCAGGGTATATTTATAACCTCAAAAACCACGTTATAGCAGAATTCATGGATAGTCGCTGCAAAAACAAAAATAAAGTAATCTGGTAATGTAGTAAATTAAATTACATATTAAAAAAAAAAAACCTTTCAAAAAGTCTTTCGTGATTTCTACATATTTTTCCTCATAACCTAAAATTTTACAAATTCTTTTTTTTTAATGCATTAAGTATATGCTTGAATGCACATACACACACACCTGCTCAAAATAATAGGTATACTCTAGAGTTCAAAATTCAACTCAACGAAAAATATTCAAAATAATTAAGAAAACAAAAATGCAGATATCTTCGTAGCCTTTATATATATAAAAAAAAGGAGAAATTCATTAAGAATTACCATAAGGTACAAAAGTTGAATGAATACTATTTGCTCAATATTTGCCTGCTCAAAATAATAGGTGCACCGGAAAGATATACAGAAAAAAAAAAGAAAATGTTAAAGATGAACTTTTTTGTTTACACTTTCATTATTTAGTGTATCCACCTTTATTTTGGATAACTTTTGCAACTCTTCTTGGGATACTTTTGATTAGAGCCTGGCAGGTTTCCTTGGGTATCTCATACCACATTTCTTGGATACACTCCCACATTCGAACCGTATTCGTGAACATTTTTTTGCTTTTTTTCTTCCTTAAGGCCCCCCAGTGGTTTTCTATCTGCTTTAAATCCTGTGACTGATTCGGCCAGCTAAACGCGTTAACTTTATTGTCCTCAAAACATTTTTTCACAAACACAAGAGCTGTGTTTTGTTTTGTTATCTAGCAGATAAATCCAATGCAAGGGCATGTTTTCCTCGTTTTCGAGTATACCTTTGTATTCGAATGCTGTCATTTTACTCGTTGTCCGGATTACAGGACCTATCACATATTAAGGAAAACACTACCACACCATAATATTTCCGCCTCCGTGTGTAAGTTTTTTTTTTGTGAATCTGGCGTGAAACTCTTTGCTTTTAGGCCGTCGCACTCTCTTCTTAAGATATTACGCCACTTTTTCTGCCGTTCAGGTCATGACCAGTTTTCATGATCCCTTGCAAAACTTAGCCTCATGCTCAATTTTTTTTTTTTTGTAGCAAAGGAACTTTTTTTAGCTATGCGCCCAGGTAGGTTTACCTTTAGTAAACATCGTCGAATTGTTTGAGCGGTAACCGCCTTCCAAATTTCTGCTAAAATTGTCTTTGAAGATTTAAATATGCCTTTTTTTTTGATACTTTCAATATGAAGATCATATCTGTTGGAGCAGTTTTTGACGGTCTCCACGAGTTTCTTTTTGCGGTTTATTTTTAAACACATTTCTCACAAAATTATGAGATATTCATCAACCTACAAGCTGCATCGAAGAGATTTTCTTTCTTTTTTCAAGTTTAAAGCTAGTCTGTATTCCTCAGCAGATCAATTTGACTTACGACCCAGCACAACTAAAATTTTTTGCTGTCAATTCACTGCATTTCAAGATTTAATTAAAGAAAACATACCGTTCTTCTAAGGAAAGCTCAAAAAAAAAATTATCAAACAAAAATTTGAACCAACTTGCAGGTGTACCTATTATTTTGAGCAGGCAAATTTGCAAACTATACACAGTAAGTAGAAACGTTCAAAACTTAGGGGAATTAAATGATTTGTTTTACTGAAGATCGTGCTACCACGTTGTGTTATTCACGTTACCACTACCTCTATATTTCCAAAATATTTTTGTAATAGAGTTTATACTAAAAACTGTACCTATTATTTTGAGCAGGTGTGTATATATGCACATACATATATGCTGATTATTTCATTTCAATTTGTGCTGCTATATTGCTTAACCGTTCATTCTATTCATTTCTTTGCTTCACATCGTATTTTCTCAAATATTATAAATAGTCTCTCATCATGACTACCTTATCGCAACTCATTTTCAACTCTGATCAATTAGTTAAGTTCCATGCAAATCTTAGGAGCACTGTATCTGGAAATTTCTCTTCTCCCATTTGGGAAGCACACAAAACAGAATTAACTGACTTATGGAAGGCAGTTAAAATGTCATTTCGAGCGTGTGTAGTTGATTTAGAAGATGATGAGGGTGACGTCGATGCAGAAACAATTGAGAATAAATACAAAAACTCAACTGACACCTACTTAAACTGTTTGTCATTTATTCTGGAGCAATTAGGAGTGGTTAAAGCAAAAGAAAAGAATGCAGCAGTAGACGCGCAGTCTGACGATGCACAACTGGAAAGCGCAGCAGCAGAGATAGCAAAACATGCGTCTGAAAATGATAAACAAAACAAAACAACAACAAAAATTGAACCGAATGACACAGTAGTTTGTAACATTCAATCAAATGTAAACAAATCGTTTTTTAAAATACCTCCTTGCGAAGTTCCAATTTTCAAAGGGGATTACATATCTTGGCCGACGTTTCGAGATATTCTTCAAGCAGGTGAGAAACATCCAGATCTCTCTGACGTTCAGAGACTTTATTATCTGCGAAAATATTTACAAGAAGAAGCTCTACAAATTGTTGGTAAATTTTCACTTACAAATGATGGGTATAAAATGGCATGGGCTGCGTTAACCAATACATATCAAAATACACGTATACAGTAATCCCCGCTTATATGCACGCCGTTTATAAGCATTTCTCGGTTATATGCATCAAAACTTGTGCAATTTCATTTCTCCATTTAGATTTGTGAACAATTTTCTCCTTTATATGCACAAGCTTATATGCATTTCTCGGATATAAGCCCCAAAAATCTCCAATTTTTTCCTCCATTCACGCTTATATGCACGACAGGGAAAAAATTTTAGTTTTTTTTAAGTCAAAAAATTATTGATATCAAACAATCGTGTCATTCCTATTGTAATGTCAAATGTGCTTGACAGTAGCTTGCCATGCTGGGAAGAGTTAAATGTAATTGTTGCCGTATTTTGCAATCGGATGATGAAGAACAGACATTGCAGCTTAAATAGATCCAATTCCTTCATTGAGTGCAGCTTTGGTCTCATTAGACACGCTTCGAAAGTTCCTTTTGCCAATAAATAAGTTTATTGACGAACTTGATGACATTGAAGAACATATTTTTAAGGGTTTCAGTCTTATTCAATCCACTTGTTTTTTAAGAAAGAATAATTTTGCAATTCAATATATATATGTACTCTGTATACACATATGTACTATATATATTTTTTTTTTGATTTGCTTTTTATTTTTTTACTGGAATACATATTCATAAAATATCAAATGTTTATTTTCACAGCATTTTGCCTTTAAAAATATTTTTGTAAGGTTCTAGTTAGTTGGCGTTAAGTAACAGCATATGAAACTACTATTCTATATATGCATATTTGGTAGATATAGCCAAATTTTTATATATGCACTTTTCATGCATATAAACGAGTTTTTCTAAATGCATTTCACGCTTATATGCACCAAAAATCAATCATTTTCAGAAATGCTTATAAGCGGGGATTACTGTACTTGTAAATCAACAAATTAAAATTTTATTTAATTTACCGCAAGTAACTAGCGAATTTTCAAAATCAATTAAACATCTTCAATCATCTATTAATGATTGCAAATTTGTTTTAGAAAGTTTAAACATTAGAATAAATGAGTGGGATCCGATATTAGTATATGCTTGCTCAAATAAATTACCACAAGCAACTTTATCACTATGGGAGCAAAACCTCAACAATCCAAACGAGTTACCCACCTGGGATCAACTTAATAAGTTTTTGACCTCTAGATATAGAGCTCTTGAAGCTATTTCTGATGTTGCTGGGTCAACAAAACCAACCGCAACAAATCGTCTTACAAACAATTCTAGTGGCAAGCGTGTAAATGTTTACCATTCAAAAACAAACACATTTAGTTGCAAAGTTTGTAAGCAAGATCATCTTCTTAGACTTTGTCCTGAATTTTCAAAACTTAATCCTAGAAACAGGTATGATATAGTAATTAAATCAAAATTTTGTTTAAATTGTTTAGCTTCAAACCATCTAGTAGCAAATTGTCCTACACCGAAAAAAAAACTTACTCCGTTTAAGGAAAAATGCCTAAATGTAAGGAAAAAATGTCCTTCAATACGAGCTAAAGCCATGGGTTCCTCAAAATAAGTAAGTTGGATTCCTTAGTACAAGTAAATGTTGCTGTTTTGAAATAAGGAAAACTTTACTCAATGTGAGGACAAGGTTATAAAACTGAGGAAAATTTTACTTTTTCTAAGGATGAAGGTATCCTTAAATGAAAGAAATTTACTTAAAATAAATTCGTTGATTTCAAAAAAAATTTGTTAATTTTCTCTTTCCTCTATTTTCTTATTTGTTGGTTACTTATTGTCAGTCATTCTTATTTTAATTGTAATACGTTTTTAATACTTCAAAGAAGAACTTAAATTTTTTTTACCAGTCGTCACCCGCTCAGAGAATTGAACCTGTGTTCTCAGCGCCATGCCACTGTTCAAAGATGCTCATCTTACCCAACTCAGCCACCGACAGCATTTTTAAGACATACTAAAATGATGTTGTTAAACTGCGCATGTAACAACCATTGTCTGATCAGGGAAGCTTCGGTTCGGTTATTTAAAAAACATAAATATATAGACAAGAACATAAAGCAAAAACAGAATACTTACGAGAAGACTAGATATTAATTTCAGCGAGTAAAGCAGCGAGTGTTGCCACTCATTTATTAAGGAAAATTTTCCTACGTTATAGTAAATTTTTTGAAGAAACTAACTAAAACTGAGTACGATTTTCCTTAAACAAAACATTCCATTCGATTGAGGAAGTTTTTACTCAAATGAGGAACAAGTTGTCCTCAAAAATTCTTCCCAAAGAAAAATTTACTATTTCAAAGGAAAATTTTACTAAAACCACAAACGCTATATTTGAGGAAGAGCTTTGACTTGCTTTAATGAAACATGAACTCATTTCAAAGGACTCAATTACTAAATGAAACGATATTTTCATCAATATGAGGAAAAATAACTTAGATTAAGGAAAATTTTTATACTAAATCGGAGGAAGGCAGTTCTTCAAATTTAGTACGATCTTTTTTTTCGGTGTAGTAAAATGTCTTGCAAAACGTGCAATGCACGTCATCACAACATGCTTCACTTTGATACGCAAGCAACAACCAATAGCACACTAACTTTTAATAAAAACACATCCGATTCCCCTAGTAGTAATATACAGTCCACATCAGCAGTTTCTACAAGCAAAGATTCTGTGCCTGTTAATAATAGTCAAGCGGGTAACTTAAACTGCCGCAGTTTCTACGTCTCCACAAACAAATGTGCGCTTTTAGCCACTGCAGTAGTTAAAATTAAATTTTCAGATGATTTTTATCAAATAAGGGCCTTAGTAGATCCTAGATCTGAAATGTGATTTATCACTGAAAAGGTTCAAAAGAAATTGCAGCTTTTAACAAAACCATCTATAGTTACAATATCTGGATTAGGTGCCGAGTCATCGTTTCAATCTAATAAACTATGCAATTTTACAATTTTGAATGATTATCAGACAGATGCACACATTTTTGCTCAAGCATATGTAGTGCGAACTATTTCATCAAATTTACCAACACAATCGGTTAATATGGCAGACATTGCAATTCCAAATGAGCTGCAACTAGCCGATCCAGCATTTAAAACTTCTTCTGAAATAGATCTTTTGATGGTGTGAAACAAATAAACTGCTCTCTCATCGCACAACAAACAATTTTTGGATTGGTAATTACTGGCACTTTAACCAAAAAAGCACAAGTATTCAGTACTAGAGTTAGTCCAGAGTGCGATGTCACGCTTAACGAAAAACTTGATAAATATTTTGCTTTAGAAGAAGTCTCAAAATGTAAGAAATTTCTTTCACCCGAAGATAAATATTGCGAAGAACTTTATAAATTAACTACATATAGAGACACTGAAGGGAGATACGTAGTCACCTTACCATTTCGTTTAGATTTTCCAATGAAAATAAATATTGGGCTTCAAGAGAAAATGTTTTTAAACAGTATCTTCGAACTGAACAAAACTTAAAACGTACCCCGTAAATGTTTTAAAATTTTAAATCAGTACTTAACTCTAAGTCATATGCAGCAAGCCCCTAACACAGACAAAATCGAAGAGAGTATCGTTAAATCGTATTATTTAAACCACCATGCAGTACTAAAGCCCAATAGTACAACAACAAGTGTACGTATAGTTTATAAGCCTTCAAAAGCAACAAATAATGGCGTTAGTCTAAATCACATACTGTTTCAGGGATTCACATTGCAAAATGATTTACTCGCTACTCTAACTTTCGGTGTAAATTGTGCGCCTTATTTGGCTCTGCGAACATTACAACAACTAGCGACAGAGCACATTTCCAGACACTGTCGAGAGAAAACA
The DNA here is from genome assembly GCA_963662105.1 of Meiosimyza platycephala. NCBI lineage: Eukaryota > Metazoa > Arthropoda > Insecta > Diptera > Lauxaniidae > Meiosimyza > Meiosimyza platycephala. The sequence continues at coordinate 61,255,840 of OY759211.1, read as the reverse complement.
CACATCGTATTATGTTGAAGATCTCTTATGTGGTGATCATGATTTACAGTCGGCCATTCTCGCTCAAAGGGAAATAATTTCAGTTCTGTCTTTGGCGGGTTTCGAACTTAAAAAATGGACATCAAATGTGTCCGAATTATTAAATACAGTTCCAAACGAAGATCTTTATGATAAAGATTTCCTTAATTTGGATGAGAAAAGTACAATAAAAGCATTGGGCTTACGCTGGAACGCATTTAATGAAATATTTTGTTTTAGCTTTACGAAAAAAGATATCGAAAACCCAACCAAACGTCAAATGTTTTCAGAACTTGCCAGTTTTTATGATCCAGCTAATTGGTGCGCTCCTATAACAATTTCTGGAAAAATTTTAATGCAACATGTTTGGAGTGAAAAAACGCAATGGGATGAAACTTTGTCTCAAACGTCAAATTCAAAGTGGAAACAATTTTTAGTAAACTTGTCTGATATTAAAAATATCCAAGTTCCTCGTTCTATGCTCCACAAGACAAAACATCGTTTATAGGTTTTTGCGATGCATCCGAACGTGCATACGCTGCCTCAATTTATATTCGGATTGAAAGTGATAGTGAAGTGTTCTGCCATTTGCTATGTGCAAAAACTAGATTAGCTCCATTAAAAACAATCTCTTTGCCACGCCTCGAGCTTTGTGCAGCTTTTCTTTTGGCACAATTATCGAAATTTGTTTTAGATTCATGGCCATATAAAAAACCAATCATTTATTTGTATGGTGACTCCTCCATAGTTCTTGCTTGGCTGGGTAAATCACCCTACTTGTGGAATACTTTTATAGCAAATAGAACGTCACAAATAAATGAACTTGTTAGCGATCTCAAATGGTCTTATGTACGCCCGAGTGAAAATCCTGCTGACCTCGCAACAAGAGGAATCACATCGAAAGAATTAAAAAACAGTAAGTTATGGTGGAAAGGTCCAGATTGGATTGTTTTCCCAATAAATGAATGGCCGATTTCAATCCCATCCGCAGTAAGTTTTGATTGTCTAGAAATACGTAAAACTGTGTCTTACACTATCAAATGCACACAAAATGTAGATGAAGACTTGGTTCAGCGCTTTTCAAGTTTGACTAGAGCAATTCGAGTCGTTGCTTATATACTAAGATTTTTTAATACGACAAGCAAAAAGGAGAAATTTAGTAGTTGTTTTCTTTCTCGCGAAGAAATTCAAAGCACCGTTCAATATTTATATCGTGCTGCTCAAATGATGTACTTTAAAGGCGAATACAATTCTCTTTTAAGTAAATCGCTGCTGTCGCACAAAAGTTCAATTCTTACTCTAAGTCCCCTTTTAGATTCCGATTTAATCATTCGCTCAAACGGACGTTTAACTAACGCTACACTCACATATAACGAAAAATACCATATAATTTTACCTTACAATAGTCACTTAGCTACCCTTTTAGTCGATTTTTTACATAAATCTACTTAGCACGGTGGAAATGCACTAGTACTGCGTGCATTGCGGCAAACATTTTGGATTCCACGTGCAAAAAATTTGTTAAAATTTCGAATTAACAAATGCAAAATATGTGTATTGCACAAGCAACAAACAAACAATCAAATTATGGCAGCTTTACCCAAAGAGCGTACTGTATTCTCTCGTGCCTTTACCAATTGTGGGCTCGACTTCGCCGGGCCTTTTGACTTGAAAAGTTTTTCTGGCAGACTTACTCGCTTTTCTAAAGGATATGTTTGCTTGTTTATATGCTTTGCCACCAAGCAATTCATCTGGAGGCGGTAAATGACTTCTCCACTGCTATGTTTCTCGTTGCTTTTGATAGATTCTCCGCGCGCCGTGGTCTTCTTTCCAATTTGTATTCTGATAATGGCACAAATTTTATAGGTGCAGACAAGGAACTCAAGAAAAATTATAGAGAGTACACAGCATCATACAATAAAGAGCTCTCTGAAAAATTTAATATGCATCAAGTTTCATGGCATTTCCTACACCGAGGCGCCCCTCACATGGGAGGGCTCTGGGAGGCCGGAGTCAAAAGCGCAAAATTGCATTTGAAAAAATCGCTTCAAAATTAGTCATGACATACGAAGAATTTTCAACTCTTTTATCAAAAGTAGAGGCTTGCCTAAATTCAAGGCCACTTCATCATCATCAAACAAAATAGACGATTTTTTGGCTTTAACACCAGGTCACTTTCTAGTAGGAAGCCCCTTAATTGCTCCACATGAACCAGAAATTTTGAATTCATTATCAACTCTTAATAGGTGGAATAAAATAAAGCTTTTAAATCAGGAATTTGCACATAGATGGACGACAGAATACTTACTCGACTTACAGCGTAGGTACAAATGGAAATATCCATTTACAGTTTTCCCTTTTAATATTTTTTTTATATTTCCTTATTTTTTTTATTAATTTCCCCCTTTTTTCTCATCGTTCGTGTTGCAGGTATCTGCAAGACGGCCGTGATGTTCAGTTAGATTAGAATATTTATGATTTTCCCTTCCATAATTTTTCTCCTTTTTTAATAATTTTTTTTGACACAAACAACATTGAAACTTATTTTGATTTTACTAAACACCCACAACCTAACGAAACTAAGCTTAAAGCTTCCCCTTTTTTCTTCCTTTCTACTAACAAATTTAAGATCACTTTTACTGTAACTATCATGATAGTAAGATCAACCTAAAATAAATAACTTGAAATCAACTTTGAATACATCTCGCATTTTAATCCACAATTTTTTGGGAATCAACCTCAACAAAGTCTTTTATTGACTGAATCCTTTTTGACATAAATTACAGCATGCTTGATTTCTATGCATTTTTGGTTCACACATCTTGCAAATTATAGGGGAAGGTGGCGCAAAGTGGTATGCCTAACGGGTAAACAAAGTTTTCACAAAAAAAAATTTTTTTTCTCACAATTAAACATGTAAGTTATTAGTTCGATCTATATTGAATCTAATAAGGTAATTAGGCTCATTATTTTATTTTCTCAACAGAAGATGTTTGTTATTACGATGGAAAAAAAAGTACTTTTCTACCGTTTTGCCTCTCTGGTGGGGTAAAGCGGTATACGAAGTGCAATACATAAAAAATGATAATTATACATTTGTTATAAATCGTGTTTTTTGGCCATCACCAAAACTTACTCAAAAAAAAAAAAACGGCAACAGCTAGTCATACTAGTTTCATCCATAGTTAAATGGAATCATCAGTGCCCTTTCAGCCGTTCAGTGAGAATTTCTAAGCCTGATATAAAAACCCTACAGACACTACAGCTATGCACTTGACATTTTCTACGAAAATTGGACTTTATAAATCTAATGTCAGCTTAAGAAGTTAAGATCTTGTGCATAGTTTATACAGAGCGACGACAATATGCAATGACTTTACTTTCCAATAACTAAAGTAAGTTGATACATAAAATAAAATAAAATTTTTATCTTTAACCCTTACTGACTCTATTTCAATGTGAAATTTTCCCTAAGTCGCCACTTTTCGTTATTGACGCATATCATAAAATATTTACGAATACAAACAAAGTAACACTTGTGGAAATGTTTTAAGTTAAATAAATGCCTTATTAGCAGATAGTTCTCAATCTCTTTAAGTCATACACCTATTCCTCGATTTATGCGGTACTTCTTTTGTGCGGTTTCAAAATTTTAATTAATTAAATTTTTTTTTTGCACTTAAAAACACTTATGAGACATGTTTTTCAGTTAAAAACACGTGAACATAAGTACATAATATGACGAAGTTTCGTATATATATAGTAAACATCATGGTGTAAATACAAAGGTGGAGTAATTTACCTTTAAGGATATTTTTGTTCCCTAAAATCTAATTATTTTATTTAATTATTATTTTTTATATAACCTCCAATTTTTCATTAGGTAGGTATGTACATTTAAAAAAAAAGTTTTTACTATCCCGTCAACCTCTTTGTTTTGTAGGTATGGTTTTTTTTACTGGTATGTCGTATGTAGGGCTTTGTTTTAGAGGTAGGACGATATCTTAGTATAAATTGAAGTTATACTTTTAGTTTTTAATCATTCTTGTGTTGTTATGTTGGAAAAACCAAATCACAAAAAAAGGAATGAAGCAAATATGCGCGAGATTTTGGCGTTTTGAAGCGATAGATTAACGATACGGGAAATTTCTGCTAGAGTAGGCTTCAGTAAGTACTCAGTAGCCGAGTTTTTGAAAAAGTATTCTAAAACTGGGTCGACAAGTCGAAAAGAAGGTTCAGGAGCGCGAAAAATGACTACAGAAGCTGATGATCGACTTTTAAAAAAGATTTGTCTTAAATATCGCTTCAAAATAGCTTTAGAAATTAGTAAATAGTTTGTTGAATGTGGAGTAATAAAAATTTTTCCAATGACTGTGTGACGATGGCTCTATGATGCTGGATTATCTGCACATCGTCTAGCTAAAAAGCCTTTTTTGACCAATCAAATGCGTCGGAAACGCTTGGATTGGGCCAACCAGCATAAAATGTGGACTGTATCCGATTGGCAGATTTTGATCTTCTCAGATGAATTAAAGTTCAGCATATCCGGCTCCGATGGAATGCTGGAGGTACGTCGAAGAACTGGAGAGCGTTATAGCGACGAGTGCACCCAAGGAACATTTAGGCAACCGATTAGTAAAATTGTCTGGGGATGCTTTTCTTATTACCAAGTTGGACAACTGGCCTTGATTGAAGGAACTGTCAAAGCAGCCGACTATGAAAACATCCTGATAGGAAACTTAGAAACTTAGCATTTTTCGCGTATGGACAACGTGATTTTTCGAGATGAATCTGTGCCTTGTCATCGAGCGCAATTGGTAAGCATTAGGGTTTTGTAAATCTTTATTTTGTACTTAACAATAATCCACAACTTTCAGCCTTTATTTTCTTCTTCTTCTTTCACAGGCAAAGAATTACTTGAATGAACTTGCCATTACAACTTTATCGTGGCCAGGCAATAGTCCCGATCTGAACCCCATTGAGAATCTTTGGCACATAATTAAGATGCAGGTAGCAAGCCACAAGCGCACTTATTTGCGTTAGTTAGACAGAATAATTCAAAATGTTTAGTACGAAGGCATTTCGCAAGATGTTTTGAAAAATTTGATCTCTTCCATGCTGCAGCGAGTTATGGTGGTCATAAAAGCGAAGGGAGGAACAACAAAATATTGATACCTGTTTTTTTTTCAATCCTTAATCTTAGTTCTTAAAATACCTGCTGTCAGGGCATTTTTTAAGCATAGGCTATATAGGCTGCAGCCTAGGGGCCCGCGTCATAAGAAAATCTGTTCTAACATTTTAAATTTTGAGTTGAATAAAAAAAGCTACATCGATTTGTCGCAAACTGCTTCAATATCTCAGGCGTGTACAAGCACCTTTTTTTTATTTTGAATCTGGCCTCAAAATTGACCCATCATGTCAGAATTCTGAAATATTTGAGGTTAAGTACCAAAGACATGATATTTTTTGTCTACTTTCGAGGCCGTGATACGTAGGACTTTGAAATTGATGTCAGTTAGTCTTTATAGTCGTATTAATAAAAATATGAGCCCAAATATTTTTTAAGTCCTCGCACTTTAATTCGGGCGTGAAAGGGTTAAAATGAGCTTTCAAGTGATGATCTGTGATGTTTACTTGCAAAGCTATAGCCATTTTAAAGTGTCATGAATTTGATCCCCTACAAAGGGTTGCAATCCAACAATATTTACCAAAGGGTTTCAAATTCATGTCACCTTGAAATGGCTGTAACTTTGCAAGAAAACATCGCATATCACTACCTGAAAACTCATTTTAAAGGGCAATGACGGAACTAAATGATGTCTTTGTTAAAAATAAGCTGAAGAAATTTTTTTGAATCCTGTACATGGCCTCGAAAGTAGACAAAAAACATCATGTTTTAGGTACTTAACCTCAAATATTTCTGAACTCTGACATGATGGGTCAATGAACTCTGACATGCGGCCATATTCAGACTCAGCGCAAAAATTACTTTGAAAAACGACTCCGTTCAACCCAACAACATTAATCACCTATTCATTCAGATACCTTTTTAATAAAAAATAATTTTTCCATACAATTTACATGTAAAACTAACAGGCTTCGGCGCCATCTTATAAAATTGAGCTACAGAGCTGAATTTTCGTGATCATTTTTTTCATTTCATAAACTTATTTTTCAAGCAAAACCACCCTAGAAAAAACAAACAGTAAAAAATTTGAATCACCCTAATGTACATATGTACATTATGCAGGCCCGTACCTACCATAGGGGCTAGGGGGGGCTTAGCGCTTCATTTGCTCTTCACGCGTTTTTTAGGAAAACTTCAAAAACAAAAGCAATTAGAAAATTATATTTATAGTTTATACTACTTAGGTTTAAAGTTTATTTTTTTTTAAACAATAACAATTTAAAATAGCTTTACTCTGCGATCTTTCAGGGCATTGAACCTTTTTAAAACCATGTCTATATCTATAGACTCAAGACGTTTGTGCTCGAAATCCAGGAACGATAAATTATTCAGCCTATCAGTCAACATGCCTATTCGTTGTGGCCGTATAATTCGTGGTTATGCCGAAAATGACGATTCGCATACTTCCGTTCCAGCCAGGAAAGTTTCAATGGTTTCAAAAAGATTGTACATTTTTTCCATTACTTGACGCACCTTATACAGCTCCGTCAGCACCACCGCCTTAATTTTTTTTTGTTCCGGCTTTTTAAATTTGTTTAATTGATCATTCTCCGAACGAATTCTATCTATATATTCTTTGGCAATTTTGAGCTCAATTTCACTTGGTAACTGGATGCCCAAATCGCCCAATGGGTGCAGCTTTTCCAAATCCATTTCATCAGCTGTATCGATAGCTGTGAGAATGCCATTGTTTGTAAAAAAGCGATTGGTCATTTCAATTAATACGATATCGATTGTTTCGTAGAATGTTGATTTCAGCTAGATGATCGATTCGCTTCGTTCACCCAGTATTTCTTCAACAACTGACTCTTTCAGCATTTTTGACTGCTGCCTATTCCGATTTGGACGATTTGAGGCGTGAGCTGATTCTGTGGGCTTTAAATGTTTCAACAGATCTATCGTTTGAAAATAGTATTGATCGAAACTATTTTGTGATCTCATTTTTCCAAGCATTGTAAAAACAGCTCTAATGAGTGGCATAGCATCTTTGTATCCCATTGCTCGGCCTTGAATCGCTTTCGTTACTGGTTCAATCGATTGCAATAAATCCTTCATAAACAATAATGTGAAGACAAATTCCAACGATACCATCACGTGTGACAAACCGGCTTCTATTGCTGCGTCATCACCATCGAATCGTTCGCCAACCATTTGAGGTAAAGTATAGTAGATATATAGTAGAAGCACGTAAATGGCCAACCCAACGAGTTTCGATTAATTTCAAAATGGAATGGCCTTCATAATGTTGTACTTTGTGGCGAAAGAAACATTTCGCAATATGTTTTGCCCGAAAATATTAAAATACGCATTAAGCACACTAGATATTCATATAGTTTACACAAAAAATAATCTTATTTCTCAAATACTTTTTTCTATGTATTTTGGGGCGTAGATTCCAAAAATACTAATCATTTTTTTTCTTCTTAAGAATCGTTTTCGAGATATCCACAAAAAAAATATACATATGAATAATAATACATATATAATTAAAAAAATAAAAAAAAACAAATATATATATTTTTTTGAAGAAAATAATACAGTTCAATAAAAATTCAAAATTTACTTCCATCCCATGTTAAACTCGGAGAAATTTATGTCAAATTTGATATAACTTGCAGATCGAGATGTTCCCGGCAATTGTTGTGGTTGTGTCATCTTTGCTTTATTTAAAGCGAATGTTTCTTGGAGGTGCATTTTTTCTTTTAAGAGGTTCTTCGTTTGTCTTCTTAGGTGTTTCGGGGCTTGTGTGGACATGTCCACAAAAGCCACATTTCGACTGTCCACACTAGCCCCTTTGTGTTTTCTTACACAAAATCATTTTTTTTTTAAAACTTACGGTAAACTTTATTAAAAATAATTTCAATTATTTGAATAAATACTTGCTTAAGTTTTTAATACATATTTACACTTTAGCAAAACAATAAGTAATTTCTGAGTATCACTGAAATTGAGAAAAAACAAAAAATTTACTATTTTCTGCGCAAAACACGTCTGTTCTCGTTACCATCAGTGGCGGATCTAGAATTTTTGATTGGGGGGGCACGAGTTTTCAAGTGCTTCCTCTTCCTGTTTTACCATCATTCAAACCTGCACCACATTTGGTTTCACTCGCCATGTGATACAGGCTTTACTAATCGCCTAACGCAATGGTACCACATGAACTTCTCTTAAAAATATTAATGAGAAAAATAAATTTAATTTTTGAGATTGTTTTGACATGTCTAATACACAAAAACTTGTAATATTAAAATTTTAGTCGTTTTTCTTTTTGAGATTCAAGCGCGATATATCGATATATAGATCAGTGATGGCATTTTCGGTACATTTGTATTTTTTTCGGTACATTTGCGTCTCAAAAAATCGTCTTCGGTACATTCGACAGGTTTTCAGTACATTCGGTACATTTGGTTCATTTTCGGTACATTTGGACAATTTATAAAAATCAATTTTTTTTTAGAAAATTTTGGTAAAATAAAATTTTGAAAAACATGTCAAATGTCCTAGCGCCGTGTGCGAGCGCTAAATTCTGTTGTTTTCAACTCGTGCTGGTGGTACATAAATGTTCCTAAAAAAATTTTCCGACACATCATTTTGATGTATTTTTTCCTCAGCTTTCCAATGGTTTTCTCAGATTTTCCAATTTCCTGGTGAAAAATCACAAAACGTGTTATATCTAAAAAACGGTATTTTTAATATTTTTTTTAATGCTTTTAATCGAAGCTGAGTTTTTTTTTTACATTAAAAAAGCTATTTTCCAAAGAGTGCTTCAGCAGTTTGCTATGAGAAATACAGCGCGAAAGGGTATTTTGCATGTATGTATTTTGTTCTTGTGAGTTGAGTAACGGCAAGAGTTTAACGAGTCGATGCGTTGAAGAAAAAATTACAGGAACAAAACACATTCGAAAATAGTTAGTTTAGTTAAGAAACACCTACCCATATTTTCCATTTTCGAAATTGATGACCATTTTTTTAGTAAATTGCAGCCAAATTTAATTTTTTTTGGCAAATTGGGTATTTTCACCAAAAAAATGAAAAAGTACATTCGGACTCTAAAAACTACATTTCTACTATCGATTCAGTGCATTTCCACAAAACCCAAATGTCATCACTGATATATGTAGATACATAGTTGTGTTCTGTAAAAAAAATAAATAAAAAAATTACGTAGTCAGATTTTTTAAGAGAAGACCTGTCTTTAAATCAGCAAATCATTATTTCATTATTTGAGTGATTCATCTTGAGTGCTTGGGGGGGGGGCACGTGCCCCCATGGCCCCGCCCATGGATCCGCGCCTGGTTACCATGGAACGGTGAACTGTATACAAACGAATTTTTTTTTGGTAATGGAGAGTGCAAAGGCCTACTTAAAAAAAAGTTCAAGCTGTCCACACTAGCCCCTAGTCCACACTAGCCCCCCGCTCCCCTGCCGTAAAAAAATTATAAATTATTAATAAAATTCTTAGAGAAATAGCTGTTATTTGAAAAAATATGGTAACAAATTTTTAAAAACACCCTTATCACAAAATATATGGAACTAATTTCAAACTTTTATGCACCAATTTTATAGACTGTAAAATTACCTGCCACATGACATCAAAATATTTAAAAATCTTTTAAGGAATTCCCAACTTATACGAGCGAGCGAAATTTATTTATGATATATTCTTTTTTAAAATTAAATACCACGTAAGAAAAAGTGGTTTAAAAAATGGGGGCTTAGGCCAAATTTCACATTGAAATAGGGTCAGTAAGGGTTAGAGACAAAAAATTTAAAAAAAAAAATAATTGATTTTTTTATTTTATTTCGAAGCGATTGAGGGGGCTTTCTCATATTGAATTTTCTCATATTCAGTTTTCCATAATTTCAGTTTTTAGTGGTTTTTCGTTTTTAGTTTTTCTCAAATAAAATACCATGAGGAAGCCTAAATCCCATAGGCGAAACGTTGGAAAAATGTTATAAAACTTTATTTTTATTTTGCATTAAACAAAACAGATCCAACAAGCCGCAAAGTTTTTTCAACAAATTTACATGTACTACTTATAAAGTAACAACTAAATATTGGTCACAAAGATAATATCATACTTCGTTTAAATTGGTATAAGTAATTTTCTTAGAAATAATTATTCATTTGCAGTAAACTTAAAATTTAAATCCTATCTTATATATATTATATTTTAATCAATAAATGAACTATAAAACTACTACTTACATATTTTACGAAGCAAGTAAACTCAAGCTTCAGATTTTTGCTAGCATTATGCATACATAAGTATGTACATATGTACATACATATATAATGATATCAATAATACTTATCTTATTGAAAATCCCCTTAAATATAAAAAGAGTTTTAGTCAACGACTAATTTAAAAACCTGTTCGCTACATTAGCAAACTAGTAAAAGAAGATATGTAGATGTTAATTAAAAAGAAACCACTTTAATAAATGCTAGACTGATGCAATAAAACAAAATTTAATTCGACTTTCTTAAAAGGTAACTGAAAAAAAATGTTCACAGTTCTCAATCAATATTGTGATAGGGCCTCCCTCGATGTTTAAAAATAATGCTTGCTGTTGACCTTATCGATCACAGCTTGGTAAAACTCCACTTTTTTTATCGTTTCCTCATCTATAACTATGTATATCTACATTCATATCTATATATAGTATGCAAAACAAAGTCAAAACTAGTTAAGGTGTTATCTTCGGCCAGGCCGAAATTCACATACCCTACACTGCATTGAAAGTACTTTTCAAATAATTCTTAAAAAGACGTTGAAAAGGTTGAAGAAAAGCAAATAAAAAAATCAAAAAAAAAAAATGGAAAATGTTGAAAGTGGTTAAAAAACTCAAAAAAAAGTTGCTAGAGGTTGAAAAATGTTGAAACAATTCAAAATTCATGATAAAGTCGAAAAACTAAGGAAAATGTCGAATCAGAGGTTGAAAGTGAAAGTGGAAAAAAAATATATGGAATATATTAAGAAAAACTAAAAAGTTGAAAAAGTCAAAAGAATGTGGAAAATGTGGAAAAAAATAGAATAAAAATGAAAAAAACCAAATATGTCACGTCTCCAATTCCGCCTACTTTTGGTTCAATAAATTATTTTCGTGATTGGCATCCACATACCAAAAAAGCTTTTATAGTTTGCGATATATGCCTTAAATTACTTTAAAATTTAGGGCGGTGACACACCCACTAGTACAACCGAGTCCGATTTTGATCCAAAAATAGCTTTCCATAAACAAACCTTTTACACCAAATTTCAGTTTGATTGCTCATATGTATATTTCGATAGATATGCCACTTAAGGTATTTTACTTGTATCGAAGGTGCCACGCCCAGTGGTGCTATTTCGCCCGCTTTTAATTCGGACATACCTTATAGCAAGTAAGCCACTTACATCAAATTTCATGCCAATTGCTGCAATAGTTCTCTTAAAATATCACTTCCAACTTTATGTTAATATGGGAGGTACCACGCCCACTGATGAAATCCCGTCGAAATTCATTTAACTTTATAGCTTACAATAAATGAAATCTATACACCAAATTTTATTAAGATTACTCTAATTGCACACTATCTATAGCATTAAACGTTTTTGCTTATATGGGAGGTACCACGCCCATCAGTACTATTGTGCCAAATTTTCGTGATAAGATATCTTTTAGCAAGTATATCCGCCATACTAAATTTCATAACGATTACGTTGTTAGTTCTCTAATTATGGCGTTTCATGCCACGGTTATGCCACGCCCTTCAACGAGCTTTTCAGTATACTGACGAAGCTTGTATTGATGACTGCTCCCAGTGCTATCATCCCTAAAATTTTTATGAAACTCGTATGTGTCAATTTAGAACTATACGAAATCAAATTTTTTAATTGTTAAAAAGTGTCATGCCCACTTTTCAATTCCACCCGCTTTAAACAAAATTCAAGATTTATATGATTTGTATCCGTGTACCAAATTTCATCACAATATCTTGAACGGTTCACAAGTTATGGCGTTATAAAAGTTAAAATTTAAGGCTGTGCCACGCCTCTTTAAGAGCCTTTGCAACTATAAAACCTAGCTCAATCTTAATTTTGTTCACAGGTTCACCAAATCACCAAGTTTCATCAAAATCGCAGCAACTTTTTTCAAAATGGGCTGAGATATATTTATATAGAGTATGGGCGGTAGGCGTAGTCGCGACCCGATTTCACCCATTTTTATATCGTAGCAGAAGGTGTGACATGTGTGCCAAATTTCATTGAATTAGCTTGTTTAGTTTTCCCGTAAACATGATTTCAACAGACAGACACATATAGCTATATCGACTCAAGATGCGACGCTGATCAATTATATATATACTTTACTATACCTGCCACACCTCCTTCTATGGAATGACAAAGTGAATATACCCTCTGTGTAGGATATAAATAGTGTTAGTTACGACGGTTACAACTCAAGAACGACTAAACCGATTTTGATAATTTTTGATTTGATTCCACTGCACTCGGAAAATGTTATAGGCTATAACACTTTAATTAAGGGTGCATATTTAGGGTGGCCCTCATACAAAAATATTTTCGATATACAATAGCATTTTAATAGATGAAATTTACACCACGTGTCTTTTATATTTAGAGGCATAGTTAAGCCTATAAACCTTTTTCTTAGAGTGCATATTTAGGGTGGCACCCATACAAAAATATTTTTTAAAATACCATGTTAATCTATTCACATGGAATATACACCATGGCGCTTTTATATTAACAGGAATAGTTAAGGCTATAAAACTTTTATTTATTGTGCATATTTAAGGTGGCCCTCATACAAACATATTTTAATATATAAAGCTCAATGTGCGTATGTACATATCGGTCATTCTTTTACCAAAAGCACACTTTGTTTTTTTGACGTTTTTTAACATTTTTTGAAACGAAATTTCTTAAAAACTATTGGAGATAGGATGAAAAATCATATAATCATTTTTGTTAAGAAATACTCTAACTTCATAAAAAAAATTAAAAAGATTTAAATAAATTTGTTGAAATACTAATTTTTTTAATTAAAAAAATTGTTCTCAAAATAATTTCAGTATAATCCCTTTTGTTTTTTTATATGTTATTCCTCAATTAATCCTAAGAATGCATGTGCTTTCATATCGAAATCCCCGCCATAACTTTGGAAACTACGAATTTTTTACTGTTGACGCGTATGTCATGATATTTTCCAAACTTATGTCGGGAATTTCGATTTGAAAGCAGATAATTCTTAGGTTTGATTGAAAATAACATTACAAAAAAACAAAAAAATAAATCAAAAAAAATTTTTTTTTTCGAATTTTCTGTTGAAAAAACATGTTGCGTGTCATCAGTAAAAAATTCGTAACTTCCAAAGCAATAGCGGGAATTTCGATATAAAAGCACATAATTTCTTAGAATTGATTGAGGAATAACATAAAATAATAAAAAAAAACAGAAGGTGTTATGTTGAAAATATTTTGAGAAAAGTTATTTTAATTAAAAAAATTAGTATTTCAACAAATTTATTTAAATCTTTTTAATTTTTTTTATAAAGCTAGAGTATTCCTTAACAAAAATGATCAAAGTATTTTTTATCCTATCTCCTATAGTTTTTGAGATATTTCGTTTCAAAAAATACTCAAAAACGTCAATAACGACAAAGTGTGCGTTTATTGAAAGAATGACCGATATGTTGTATGTTTCTTATGGACTGCTATGCCGTTCAACCGAACGCTGAACCTTCTCCAATTCAAAAGATTTGGGGAAGGTTTACATGTCAGCTGTTGGTACCGGAAATTTGGCTTTTATATGAAATATCATGAGTTTGGATATCTGTCTTCAGATTATAAGTATCAATTTTTTGCAGAGTACCGAAAATCTGAGCGTGCAGACAAATTAACGGTTTTACTAAGATTAAAAACCCGAAATACAAAGCGGGCATAGTTCAATTCTTGTTAATATAGAAGTGCCCTTATTTGATGACACCACCAGTATAGTCGCCTGACCTAAATGTGCTTGTGAATTTATGGGCAATTTGGGAAAAAAATATCCGAATACAAAACATTTCAAACAAAAACGACCTAAAAAAGGCACTTAAAATTGAATGGCGCTATAATTCGCTAGATACTTATAAAGAATTTGTAGCTTCGATGCCAAACCGTCTTTAAGCTGTAGTTGACCAAAGAGGCTACCACACTGCATATTTAAAATTATAAAATCATTATTTTAAACAATGTCTTTTCAATTTATGCATGTCTGCATGAAATAAGCTGTGACATGAAATTCAGTAGTATATTTCGATTTTCTCTTATAAAAATTCCAGGTAATATATTTTTACAATAAATAAACATTTTTTTTAAATTACAAATTTTGTTCTTTCAAATGACATACAATTTTTTTTTCATATTCCACTTAGTTTCAAAGTTACAGAGTATTGAAATTAAAAGTATGCACTGCATGAAATAAGCTGTGAGCCACTGTACCTTAATACTAGACATTCCTAAGATTTCCATTACAGTAACATTAGTAGTGAAGTGTTCGTTAGCAATACTTTTCAAATCTTCATTATCAAGAATTACCGGGACACAAGGTTTACTTTAGTCAGTGTGACTGACAAGATAACTGTTTCTAAATCTAATATCAAAATCCTATTTCTGGCTAATAGTGTCTCATATAAACTAGGAATGCCATAATACTAACCTGAAATGTAAAAGAATAAAGATTTACCCAAACACCAAAAATTATTAAATTACTCTTAATTCCTAAAACTCTAACGTGTCCGCAAATTGTCCTTGTGGACCCTCCTCCCCTTTATAAGGACAGTGGTGTCGAGGTTTTCTTCTACCTCCTCTTCCACGTATAAAGCAGACAGTTTGTTTCCTAACCTTTTATTGACCTTGACAAGGGCCCTGTCACCAGCCTTATAAGTCCGATCCTGTCTACCTCTATTATGAAATTCTAAGCCTTCTGATTGCACATTCCTAATAAGCTCTTCAACCTCAACAAATATTGCCGAAGGGGTAAAAAGTATGCCAATTGGTCTTTTGTTCGTAACCGAATGGATTGACTTATTGTACTTAATGGTTGCTAACAGAATTAGTTCGTCAGTATCGTCCAAATTTTTTTCAAGTTTTAGACACCCAGCTATTTCAACTAAAGTGCTGTGAAACCGTTCCACCTGACCATTGGAGGTACTGTGCAGAGGAGGTGCATTAGCAATTCGCACATTAAAATGATTAAGCAAAATGGATTTCACTGTCTGTGAGTTTATTGACCTTTCGTTGTCACAATAGACAGTTTTCGCGTTTGTAAAAATGTTCCTAAGCTGTAAAATTTTTGGCTTAACATCTATAATAGTCCTATATGCGATTTTCTGAACTACTGCAAATTTAAAGAACTTGTCTATGCAGGCAAGGTAATATTTTTGATCCGTAGAAAAGATGTCGATATGTAAAATTTCACCAGGCCATGATGGTATTGGAGTTTCCCCTATAGTGTGCTTCCTTGGATGTCGTTCATATTTTGCCTTTGAGCAAATTCTACAATTCGTGACGACCTCTCTAGCCTTTTTTCCATTTTTGGAAAAAAATAGTCATTCATGATTTGCTTCACGTTTTCTTGAGCTATCCTGTGGGCTCTATTGTGCTCAGCAATCACAATCTCACTTTGGTCGCTAACGTCAAAAATGTTTGTCACCATTTTTTCGGTATATCGGAATTTTACTGCTGGGTAAAGCTCCACCAGATTATGTTGTATCTTTGCCAGAATTGGTAAGCTATAGTGTATTGCATTTACAACACCATCATTCACAGACTCATGCAAAGACAAAATAATTGTATGTCTAGTTTTTGTCCCAAAGAGGATAAAAGTTCGTTTTGACTGAACTTCACCCTCTTCTATAACAATTTGATTTTTGAAACAATTGAGCGGTTTGTCGACCGATTCAATCGTATATGTGAGGGATTCTTCGCTATGAATAGTGGCGCAGTCAAAACTCGCGTCTACATTCATCATGTTCATATGCTGTCTCGACAGTGCGTCGGCAACATGGTTTTCCCTACCTGACTTGTAATGCATTTTTGCGTTATAGTCCTCGATTATGGACTTCCATCGTTTAATTCTTGCGTTCGGATTTTTATGGTCAGTGTAAATGTTTATTTACCTAACCCCATACAAGTAATTCCTTAGACTTTTTAGAGCCCATACGATTGCCAGGAGCTCCCTCTCATTTGTTGCGAAATGCTCCTCACTGCCTCTAAGCATTCGCGAGATCATGGTTATAGGTTTCCCGTTCTGCGAAAGTACGGCCCCCAAACCACATGAAGAGGCGACAGTTGTTACATCAAAAGATTTGTTAAAATCTGGATACATCAGAATGACATCTTCCGATGACAATATTTCCCTGAGATCGTTAAAAGCCTTTAGGCTTTCAGACTCCAGATCTTCTCCAGTTCTTCTTTGATTGGGTGGCACTTACTTTGCCATTATCACCCTTTAGCAGGTCCGTGAAGGGTTTTGCTATGGTGGCGAAATTCTTAATGAAACACCTATAATAGCTAGCGAGCCCTAAGAAGGAACGAAGTCCTCGAAGATTGGTGGGTTGCTCGTAATTTTTTATTCCATGTACCTTTTCAGAACATGTTTATATTCCATCCCTTGAGACTGCAAATCCTAAATATTCGACTTCAACTTTAAAAAATGTAGATTTATCAAATGATACCCTCATGTTGGCATCGTAAAGATTGCTCAATACCCACTCAATATCCTTGACATGTTGCTCTTATTTACTTACTTACTTTGCCGTTATTTACAGAGAAAACCGTTTTATCTCTGTCCCTTTCTGCCAATTCAATTTGATGAAATCCGGTTTTCATGTCTAATGTCGATATGTTGGGTATAGAATATATGTCCTCTATGGTGTTTTCGTTTAATTTCCGAAAATCGATCACCATTCGTTTTTTTTTGTTCCCCAGGGAGTCAACACCCTTTTTATCAACAACCTAGATTGGGTTGTTATATGGGGACCTAGATGGTCGAATTATGCCCGTAGTAAGATGATCTTTGATCTCTTTATTATGAAATCGGCTACTCCCATAGGATATGAGTAAAACTCTAGAGTAAATTGAATCTTGACTTTTTGTTCTAATCGTCGCAATGACGTTTGTATTATAGGAAAGTGACTCTTTAGGGTCAGCAAAAACCTTTGACTTGCTTTTAATCATCCTATAGAGCTGGTCGCGCACTGCAAGAGGAATTTCGTCATTGATTGCTTCTGTGTAGCTTACATCCTCACACTCAAAAAAAACAGACTTTCCGTCCCAAAATCGTGTTTTATTTTGCCATTACTTAAATCTATGTTGGCATTAATCTGATTGAGAAAATCAAGACCAATTATACCATCGAATGTGGTAAGATTCAGTAGTATAAAAAAATCGGAGTTTACTTTAAATAGATTTATCCTGCACTTATTTCTAACAGTGTTGTTGCCGTGCAGGGACTTAACACTAAATGGTTTGGTTACTGGTACGATGGCTTTTTACCCTGTTAGGGGTTTTATATAGCATTTCGACGCACCCGTATCCACCAGGAGTTTTATGTTTCTATCCTCTATTCTCCGTGCGATCCAAGGGAGTAGGGACTTTCCCCCTAAAAAATTGACCTGCTCGTTTTCAAGGTCTCTAACTTCAGCTTCTACCCCTTGATTATATTGCTCTTCCGGTACATTATCATGCCCTATGTTATTGATTTTTTGCATTTTAGACTCATTAGCTCTTCCAGAGTCCGCTTATCGTTTGGTACGATAATATTGTTGACTTTGATATGTTTTCTGTGACTGACGTCGCCAGTTGGTAGGTTGCCTTATTCGTGTCCTAGAAGAATCAACCTCCATTGGTACTGGCAGCTGTGTGTTATTTCCACCATGACCTTGATCTTGATCACCCCAGTGAAATACGGACTTTTGTAATTTTGTAACCTATTTTGATCTTCATTGCCTTTTTTGCAATTCATATAATTTTCGTTTCGAGCCGCGAATCCTGTTGCGAATACGTACCGCTGGTGATTAGACTCTACTTCCTAATGCTAAAGCACTAGGTAGATCACTAGGACGCGACGCGAACATAATGCCGCAAAGTGGTTTTTTTAAACCTGATATAAAGACCCTAAGTGCGTTTGCTCTATATTTATCGCAGAGAGAATTTGCTACTGTTTTTTCATATGACATTACTTTGACTTTGCTTTGTCCAGGTGCAGCTGTTGCTTGATTTCTTTTGCTTGTTGCGTCTGCTTTTCCAAACTTTTAGCCTGATGATTTTCATCCAGTCCTTCCTTTATAAATATTTCCGTTGGGCGTTCAACTTTTTTCGAGTTTTTCAACTTTTTGGAGATTTTCAACCTCTTTCAACTTTTTCAACACTTTTTATATATTATCGACTTTATCAGCCATTTTCACCTGCTTCAACTTCTCTCAAATTTTTTCTGTTCCATTTTTTTCCGACTTTTCCAACATTTTTCGCCTTTTCAACCCATTTCAACATTGCCGATACTACTTTTTTAACCTTTATTAACGTTTTTCAACCTCTTACAACTTTCTCAATTTTTATTATTATTATTATTTATTGAAGAATAATTATAAATAATTATACTACAAAAGTTAAAAGACACTAGCAACATAGGCTATCGGTCCGATATAAAACTTAATCTTAATTTAAATAAAGTAATATCTTAATTTATAAATAGTTAAATTTGGTGCAAAAGTTGATTTTGGAAAAAGAAATTATAAATATCTAAAATATTTTTTGTACTAAATTCTTTAAGACAATCTGTTGGAACTGAATTTTTATATATATTTATCCTAGAGTTAGAAAATTTTGGGCAAATATCAAGAATGTGATTAACAGATGTGGTATTACAATTACAAAACTGACAATTATATGTAGCCATACCCTTCAATAAATGTTCATGAGTAATTTTAGTATGTCCTAAGCGAAGTCTTGTAAATAATTTTATTTGGTTGACCGTGGCTGATATTGGGATTATCGGTGTGATTCTATATGGGTTGACCCTGGTATGAGGAAGTTGGTAAGAACTCCAAATTGTTGTTTCTCGTTGCTTGGTGAGATGGTTGATGGAACGGTAAATGTCTTTTCTTTCATTGGTGAAGAAATATATCGATGGAGATTTAGAAGCTTCTTTAGCAGCAGATTCAGCAAACTCATTGTATTAGATGATCTCTTATTTTGGAAACAATTGAATCGGTGTTGTAAGTATTTTGAATTGCTATGATAGCAGACTTACTATCAGTACAGATAACAAATTTTCCATTGCTGGTTGCAGCAAATTGGATAACAAAATGTATTGCAATCACCTCTGCGGTGTAAACAGATATATTAGGATAAAGAAGACCCCTTTTCAAAAGATTTCCGTCTTCCGTAACGACAGCAAAAGAAGTATTATTGATAGTTTTGGAACCGTCAGTGAAAATAAATTTCCAACTATCTTTTTTCCATTTGGCGCTTTCTTCGAGAAAAAGTTTTTGATAAACTGCTATGCTGGTGCTTTGTTTCAAATATTTTAGAAGGCAGGTAATGATTGAAGAAGTACTGAAAATCCAAGGAGGAAATTTGCTGGTTTTTGTTAATATCGGTTTTAGTGGAATATTGATATTTTTTGTATAGTCAATAATATTGTATATCGTTGAAGGATGCTTCATCATCTTTTACGCCTTATTGTAGTTTTAATATCGTTGTGCAAATTTATGCTATTTGAGATAAACATTTTTGGAATGAGCCGAGAGGTACATTGGATCACGCGTTCTTTAATTTCAGGAAAGCCTGATTCAGCTAAAAGGTTTTCGATGGGAGTTGTTGGAAAAGCGCGGAGACTTCTACGAATAGCTGAATGATATGGCGCATATAATTGTTTAATTGTACTTTTTACACATTTTCCATAAATAGGCAAACCATAGCCAATAACAGATAATATTAAAGATCTAGTTATATTTAGAAGAGTTGAAATGTGAACATTACATTGCTTCGATGATAAATATTTAATTATATTAAGTCTTGTAACTAAATTTTTTCTAAGGTTAATACAATGTTGCTTAAAGCTCATAGATGAGTCAAATATTATGCCAAGAATTTTTAAATGTTTAACATTTTCAATAAAATGATTGTTGTAGGACAAATTTAAATTTTGAAAATTTTTCTTTTTACATATGTGAAGTGTATTACATTTTTCGTATGATATACTTGCACCTGATTGAAGTGCCCAATTAGAAATGTCTTTCAGAATATCAGAAAAAGTTTTTTCAACAACGTGCAAATCATTGGATTTGGAAAATATTAAGACATCGTCTGCATAAATGCAGTGTTTAATTTTATAATTTGAAATAATATTGCTAATTTCATCGAAAGCAATTATAAAAAATATAACTGATATTGGCGAACCTTGTGGAATGCCTTTATATAAATGCTGATATTGTGAAAGATTGTTATTGAGCTTAATTCTAAATCTACGGTTGGTTAAAAAACTTCTAACAAAATTATAAATTTTTGAACCAACTTGCCATTTTTGTAGCTGGCGTAGAACGACATGAACACCGATTCTGTCAAATGCTTTTTCAAAGTCCAAGCTAAGTATTGAAACGTGGTTCTTGTTTGAAATAGCACTAGATATTTGATGCTCGAGATGTAATAAAATGTCTAATGTTACTTGGCCTTTTTTGAAAGCAACTTGATTGTTGCTGATATAAGTAATTATTTTTTAATGCAAACCACATTAGCCTATTGGCAATGATTTTTTCTAGAATTTTACTTAAACATGGGAGTAGTGATATGGGCCGATAGCTGTTCAATCCGGTTTTTGGTTTATTTGGTTTTTCAATTGGAACAATATCGACTTGTTTCCATATATGAGGGTAAGTGGTCTGGTTAAAGATAGAATTATATAAAGCAAAAATTCTGTGTTTCAAACAAAGAGGAATATTTTTTATCATTGGATATGATATTTTATCAAATCCAGGGGTTTTTCCTTTAGATTTTTTTATTACATCTTCGAATTCGCGAAAAGTGATTTTATCTTCAATTATTTTTGCGGAAGGTGAGAGAGGGTGGAAATTACTATACGGTTGATTTATAACATTTAATTTTTCTATGATACAATTTGTATGGGAATTGCAATCTTTTGAAAACGAAGACCAATTAGATAAAAAGTGATTCGAAATGTCTTTTGTAGAAAGAACAGGTCCATTTGCAGAATTTATTATACAAATATTACTTTTTTTAAAGTTACCATTCATTTCAACCTCTTTCAACTTTTTTCAACATTTTCCATATTTTTCCGACTTTGTCAAACTCATTCAACTTTTTTAGAGTTATTCAACTTCTTTCATTTGTTTCAACATTTTTCAACCTCTTTCAACTTTTTTCAACATTTTCCATATTTTTCCGATTGTGTCAAACTCATTCAACTTTTTTCGATCTCATTCAATTTTTTTAAAGATATTCAACTTTTTTCGAGTTTTTTTAAACTCTTTCAAATTTTTTCAATCTCATTTAATTTTTTCGACTTCTTCAACCTTATTAAACTTTTTTCGACATTTTGAACCTCATTCAACTTTTTTCGAATTAGTCAACTTCTTTCAATCGTTTCAACATTTTTCAAGCTCTTTCAACTTTTTTCAACATTTTCCATATTTTTCCTACTTTTTGAACGTTATTCAGTTTTTTTCAACTTTTTCAATTTTTTTTGAGTTATTCAGCTTCGTTGAATTGTTTCAACATTTTACAACCTCTTTCAATTTTTGCATATTTTTGCGACTTTGTCAACTTTATTTAACTTTTCTTGACTTTTTCAGCATCGTTCAACTTTTTTCGAGTTTTTCAACTTTTTGGAGATTTTCAACCTCTTTCAACTTTTTCAACACTTTTTATATATTATCGACTTTATCAGCCATTTTCACCTGCTTCAACTTCTCTCAAATTTTTTCTGTTCCATTTTTTTCCGACTTTTCCAACATTGTTCGCCTTTTCAACCCATTTCAACATTGCCCATACAACTTTTCTAACCTCTATTTACGTTTTTCAACCTCTTAAAACTTTCTCAATTTTTATTTCCGGCTTTTCAATGTTTTTTAAATATTTCAACTTGTTCAATATTAGTCAACTTTTTTCAACAAATTGCATATTTTTTCGATTTTTTCAACCTCAAAATGAAAAACCGAACAGTGGTCGGTCTCCTGGCACTGTATGTAAAAGCGAAAAAATAATTTTTTTTATATCTTGTAACGATGTTTTCTGCCGGGGTATACACCAGTCGGTGTCCAGGATCAATTCTACCTAATTGGGATCGTTACAAAAATATTTATATGCGTGGTTAGACTTTTTTCAATATAGTGTTTTATTAATAATATTTTTCCTTATTCAAATAACTTAAATAAAAACTTAAGTGTACATACATATATTATATTTTATTAATTTTATATAAGTATTTGTTCAATAAGTTTGAGCTTAAGTCTTGGTCCCGAAAAATTCGAGAACCAAGTTGTGTCAGGTTCGACGGCGCGTAGTCTGTATTAACGTAGAGGACCTAAATCGCTTCCAGGCGTTAATAGAGACGAAAACAAGTTGCGTTGGGTTCGACGGCGCGTAGTCTGTATTAACGTAGAGGACCTAAATCGCTTCCAGGCGTTAATAGAGACGAAAACAAGTTGCGTAGGGTTCGACGGCGCGTAGTCTGTATTAACGTAGAGGACCTAAATCGCTTTCAGGCGTTAATAGAAACGAAAACAGGTTGCGTTGGGTTCGATGGCGCGTAGTCTGTATTAACGTAGAGCAGGGGTTCTTAAACTTATGTAGTCCGAGGACCCCTTATCGAGCTAAATTTTTTTTGCGGACCCCATCCCAACTCTAAATATTTGACATCGTTCTAAGCTTAATTTTTGACTCAATAATGACAAAGACACTCAGGCTTGCCAACCGATGTCAAACTCAACCAGACGTAAAATGCCCGGTTATCTGACCGGTGAAGGAACGAAGAACTTATATTTTGCTTTAATTTTTCCGGTTTTTAAAGGTCTTTTCAACACTATGTATGTCCAGTTTTTGAAGATTCAAAAATTGAAAAGCATGCAGACACTACTTTCTAATAAATATTGATACCAATACCATTTTAACAAATCTTGCGCATTTATAGAGGCAAACATTTTTTATTAGGATTTTCATGTAATTGAAATACAAAATGAATAAAAATTGGGGAAATGTAAAAGATTTAAAAAAGTTTCAAATCAAAATATGTACATTAAACTCAGACAAATATTTCTTGGTCAAAATAAAGCCAAGAAAATAATTTGTTTTTTTCATATATTATTTAATAAATAATATAGTAATAATAAAGCTTAAAATGAAAATTATTTTTTTGATGACTATTGGTCGTTTTATAAGCGAAATTTGTTATATTTTCTTCTGTAAAAATTTTACTTAATGAGAAGGATGATGTTGTTTTCTTGAAACCATATCCACAATGTCGGGCTCTATATTCGGAAGTTTTATCCTCAGGTCTGCTTCTACATTAAGCTGATTTCTATACTTTGATTGTATATATAATAGTACCGAAAAGCCTGTTTAGACAAATACGTTGTACAAAACGGAATCAAGTTTTGGATGCCCTTATTTGCAGAGAATTCGGATTTTAGGAGTAACTAAAAGTTTGTTAAATTTCATTGAACTTTAGTTTCAAAGAAGTATCGCAAGAGATAGTCAGGAGTATATAATGCTCTAATGTCGATAATTGCTTAGCAATACTAATACTAACGTCTGTGTTGAATGGATCCCTGATCCAGTCGTTGCCAGAAACAGGACAGGGAAAATACTTCCGGAAGCTGCTTTTTAGAGGCATTAAATGTTCGATAAAAAGTAGGTGCGATTTATTATCGAGCACTTAATTAGAAAATTCTATAAAATAGCTGAGTGTTGAAAAGACTCATACCCATACTTTTGAATGCGCTTTGACCATAATTCGTATTATTGTAATCGCTTCTATTTTAAATAGCTCAACACAGTTGGGACTTGTGATTAAGCTTCTGTGTCAAATCGCACCAAAAAATAGAATTTGTTCTATTTTTCTGCGATAAATTTTCTAGTGTCAATTTTGTACGCACTATTAATGTATAGAAAAAATATGGACGATATCGAACGTCCAACTGTGTTTAGCTCTTCACTTCAACGTTAAATTTACTTGAAGCTGCACCTTGTAGGCTCAAATTAAAATTTACAAAAATTGATGATGTTATCAAACAGTGGGAAGAGTGGAAACAGTTAGGTGCTGGGCATCCCGGGTTTACACAAAAGTAAATGCACACTTTGTTTTTTAAAAATATGTGCAACCATTCAAAAAGCCATGTTCATGTAGAATTTTTAATGAATTTGCTATCTAAATAAAGCGAAAAGTTTGATGATGTAAAATTGATGTAAAAATTGTTTCGCGGACTCCTGGAAGAGCTTCGCGGACCCCTGGGGGCCCTGGGGGTCCGCGGACCACAGCTTAAGAATCGCTGACGTAGAGGACCTAAATCGCTTCCAGGCGTTAATAGAGACGAAAACAAGTTGCGTTGGCTTCGACGGCGCGTAGTCTGTATTAACGTAGAGGACCTAAATCGCTTCCAGGCGTTAATAGAAATGAAAACAGGTTGCGTTGGGTTCGATGGCGCGTAGTCTGTATTAACGTAGAGGACCTAAATCGCTTCCAGGCATTAATAGAGACGAAAACAAGTTGCGTTGGGTTCGACGGCGCGTAGTCTGTATTAACGTAGAGGACCTAAATCGCTTCCAGGCGTTAATAGAAACGAAAACAGGTTGCGTTGGGTTCGATGGCGCGTAGTTTGTATTAAAGTAGAGGACCTAAATCGCTTCGCTTTATTTAATAAATCAATAACATATAGCTATTTTGCTAAATTTTAGAAAAATTCATATATAAGCCCCATTTTCAAGAAAGGGTGTAAAAATGATGTTTCAAATTACAGGCCCGTAGCGAAGTTATCATCGATATCGAAAATTTTTGAACGCATTGTATACGATCAAGTTAAGATGTGCTGTGGTGAAGTCATAACAACTCGTCAGCATGGTTTTGTTAATGGCAGATCTACAGTTTCTAACCTCCTCGATTTTGCTTCCTTTGCATTAAGCTCTTTTGACTCTGGTGGGCAAGTTGACTGCATCTACACTGACTTCAGTAAAGCATTTGACAAATTACCACATAATTTGATTTTATTTAAGTTAAAAAAGCTTGGATTTCCTTTAAGTTTAGTCAGCTGGATTGAATCTTATTTATCTGATCGCTCATATCAGATGAGATTTCGGAGGGTGTTTTCCTCCCCATTCAGCGCGGCATCAGGTGTTCCACAAGGAAGCCACCTGGGGCCGCTCCTGTTCATTTTAGCAATTAATGACGTTACACATGTCATTAAAAATTCGCATCTGCTAATATATGCAGATGATATGAAACTTTACAGGAACGTGAAGGGGGTTGGGGATACTATTCCACTTCAGTCTGACTTGAAATCTTTTGAGGTTTGGTGTTCTAAAAATAACTTACATCTTAATCCTGATAAATGCCAAACTATGATTTTCACCAGGAGAAAAAGTATTGTGGAGTTTGATTACGAATTAAGAGATAAGAAAATTGGTCGTGTTGATTTCGTCAAAGACCTAGGTATACATTTTGATGTTAAATTAACTTTTAATGAGCATATTAATCAAATTTGTAAAAAATCCTCATCTCTGCTTAGCTTCATTAAGAGGTGGGCAAAAGAATTTAATAGCCCTTTAGTAACGGTGACTTTATATAATACAATAGTGCGTCCTCACTTAGAGTACGCCAGCCAAGTGTGGTCACCATTTTATAACGTTCACATTAATAGAATTGAGAGAATTCAAAAAAATTTTATTCGTTTTGCTCTCAATGGCTTAAATTGGATTGACTCTTTAAACCTTCCTCCTTATGAGGAGGAAGGTTTTCAGTGCATATAAGCGTGAAATGCATTTAGAAAAACTCGTTTATATGCATGAAAAGTGCATATATAAAAAATCGGCTATATCTACCAAATATGCTTATATAGAATCGTAGCTTCATATGCTTTTACTTAATGCCAATTAACTAGAACCATACAAAAATATTTTTAAAGGCAAAAAGCTGTGAAAATAAACATTTGATATTTTATGAATATGTATTCCAATAAAAATATAAAAAACAAATCAAAAAAATATATATATAGTACATACTTATGTGTA
This sequence comes from Meiosimyza platycephala, assembly GCA_963662105.1. NCBI lineage: Eukaryota > Metazoa > Arthropoda > Insecta > Diptera > Lauxaniidae > Meiosimyza > Meiosimyza platycephala. Next base: position 61,229,339 of record OY759211.1, on the reverse strand, counting down.
TACAGAGTTCATGTGATCATGTAGAATCTACATATATTGCAAAACTATTCTTTCTTAAAAAAACGAGTAATCTTGGATTGAATATGACTGCAGCCCTTAAAAATATGTTCTTCAATGTCATCAAGTTCGTCAATAAACTTTTTTATTGGCAAAAGTAACTTTCGAAGCGTGTCTAATGAGACCAAAGGTGCACTCAATGAAGGAATTGGATCTATTTCAGCTGCAATGTCTATTTCTTCATCATCCTCTATTTTGTCAACGGATTACAAAATATGGGCAAAAATTTCATTTTCATTTAACTCTTCCCAGCATGGCAAGCTACTGTCAAGCACATTTGACATAGCATAGGAATGACACGATTGTTTGTTATCAATATTTTTTTGACATGAAAAAGAAACTAAAATTTTTTCCCTGTCGTGCATATAAGTTAATTTTGTAGCTTAATGGTTGTTGGTCTTTATGTTTGTGTTGTCCGAGCCCCACCGCATGATGGGTAAATTTTTTCTAACATTTATGCCTTGGACCATGTTAATAAATTCATACAATTACATTCATGCAATTGTATGTTTATATACATATGATCTGGGTGGGTATGTTGAGAAAGTGTGATAAAGCTAAGAAGAAATTATAAAAAAATAAAAAATTAATTGCATGTATAATTTTTTCATTTCCATTAATATATAAGCTTTTTACTTGGTTTTAAAGCTTCATGCTAAATTGCTAAGAAAGCTAATAGCTGTGGTAGCTAAACTCTATTATTATTATTATTAACGTAGAGGACCTAAATCGCTTCCAGGCGTTAATAGAGACGAAAACAAGTTGCGTTGGGTTCGACGGCGCGTAGTCTGTATTAACGTAGAGGACCTAGATCACTTCCAGGCGTTAATAGAGACGAAAACAGGTTGCGTTGGGTTCGACGGCGCGTAATCTGTATTAACGTAGAGGACCTAAATCACTACTAGGCGTTAATAGAGACGAAAATATGTTGCGTTGGAGTTCGACGGCGCGTAGTCTGTATTAACGTAGAGGACCTAAATCGCTACTAGGCGTTAATAGAGACGAAAATACGATGAGAGTCTATTATGTTTGTTTACGCGATGCTTATATTACCGTGGAGGACCTAAATCGCTACCAGGCGTTAATATAGCGAAGCTACGATGTGAGCGCTTCAAGCTCACTGCACAGACTGTCCAGTATTCAAATTTAATTTTCGCTTAATGCTGTAGATCTGTTGTTTAGTCAGCTGGTTGTGCTGTTTTTGTAGCTTCGGGTATGAACATATTTTCCATCGTGTTGTTTGATGTTGAAGTCGCTTATGTTGTGGTTGCTTAGTGTATGAACCAATCGTTCCGTTTGATGCTGTGTTTGCTATGTGATTGCGTGTTGCTTGCTTTAAAGCTAAGGTAAAAATAATAATTTAGACTAGACTACATAATAACAAAAATAAGTAAAAAGTACCTGGAGACCGACCACTGTTCGGTTTTTAGTTTTGAGGTTGAGAAAATCGAAAAAATATATAATTTGTTGAAAAAAGTTGACTAATATTGAATAAGTTGAAATATTTAAAAAACATTGAAAAGAGTTGAAAAGCCAGAAATAAAAATTAGGAAAGTTGTAAGAGGTTGAAAAACGTCAATATAGGTTAAAAAAGTAGTATGGGCAATGTTGAAATGGGTTGAAAACGCGAAAAATGTTGGAAAAGTCGGCAAAAAATGGAACAGAAAAAAGTTGAGAGAAGTTGAAGCGTGAAAGTGAAAAGTGTTAAAAAAGTTGAAAGAAGTTGAAAATCTCCAAAAAGTTGAAAATCTTGGAAAAAGTTGAACGATATTGAAAAAGTCAAGAAAAGTTAAATGAAGTTGACAAAGTCGGATAAATATGGAAAATGTTGTCAAAAATTAAAAGAAGATGTAAAATGTTGAAACAGTTGATAGAAGCTGAATAACTCAAAAAAAGTTGAAAGAGGTTGAAAAGTCAAAAGAAGCTGAATGATGTTCAAAAAGTAGGAAAAATATGGAAAATGTTGAAAAAAGTTGAAAGAGGTTGAAAAATGTTAAAACAGGTAAAAAAAGTTGTATAATTCGAAAAAAGTTGAATGAGGTTAAAAAAGTCGAAAAAAGGTGAATATGGTTGACAAAGGCGGAAAATGTTGAAAAAAGTTGAAAGAGGTTAAAAAATGTTGAAACGTTTGAAAAAAGTTGAATAACTCTAAAAAAGCTGAATGGCGTTCAGAAAGTCGGAAAAATATGGAAAATGTTGAAAAAAGTTGAAAGAGGTTGAAAAATGTTGAAACTGTTGAAAAAATTAAATGAGATTGAAAAAAAGTTGAAAGAGTTTAAAAAACTCGGAAAAAGTTGATAAGGTTGAAAAAGTTGCCACGCCCACTGATGAAATCCCGTCGAAATCAAATTAATTTCAAAGCTTATAGTAACCGACACCTCCATACCAAATTTCATTATGATTACTTTTATAGTTCACCAAATATTGCACAAAACGTTTTTTGCTTGAATGGGAGTTTCCACGCCCACTAACAAAATCGTGTCGAACTCCATATAATTTCAAAGCTTATAGTAACCGACATCTCTATACAAAATTTTATTAGGATTATTCTTATAGTTCACCAAATATTACACAAAACGTTTTTTACTTATATGGGAGGTGCCACGCCCACTGATGCAATTCCATCGAAGTCCAATTAATTTTAATGCTTATGTCAACCGACATCTTAGCACCAAACTTTAGAAAGATTACATTAATAGCACACTAAATATAACATTTGACGTTTTTTGCTTGTTTGGGAGGTGCCACGCCCACTGGTAATATTTTTGGTTGTAAAATACCTTATAGCAAGTATACCTACCATACTAAATTTCATATCGACTGCATTGTTAGTTCTCCTATTATAACGTTTATAAATATTGTGGGCTGTGCCACGCCTTTCAACGAGTTTTACCAGTATAGTGACATAGCATGTTATGATAACTGCTTTTAGTGGTATTATCTATAAAATTTTTATGAAAATCGTCAGTGCCGTTTTTGAGTAATATTGAATCAAAATTTTCAATTATTGAAAAGTGCCACGCCTACTTTTCCGATTCCGACTACTTTTGACAAAATTTAAGACATTTGTTATTTGCATCTGTGTACCAAATTTTAAAACAATATCTTGAATGGTTTTCGAGATATGACGTTATGAAAATAAAAGTTTAGGGCTGTGCCACGCCCCTCCAGGAGTCTTTGATAAGTTAAAACCCAGCCCAATCCTAATTTTGTTCACATATGTACCTAACCCCCAAGTTTCATCAAAATCGCTGCACCCGTTTTGGAAATAAAGTCTGAATATATATATATATGTATATAAATAAATAAATAAATATATATATATATATATATATAAATACATACAATTATTGCTCATTTAATAATAGTAGATAGATAGATAGATATCGATTTTTATGTGGGGGGATTTTTATAATAAATCGTCGTCACAATTTCAGCAACTAATTGACGCAGATGGATAAGATTTTGTACATATGTATGTTTCTGATAGTTTGTGAAAGGCTCTTGACTAAGTTTAGTTTGGAAAAAGTGGGCAATGCCACGCCCTCCCTTATAAGAGAAGAATTAAATTTATCATATCCCATAAGCTACTTGACGCAGATAAATGAAACTCGTTGATGTATTGTATATAAAAGAGAGGCAGAAGTAAGATTCAATGAAAACATGGGTAGTGGCACGCCTACAAAATGAGAAAAGACCAACCTTTTTTTATATCTCTGCAACTATTTGACGCAGATGAGTGAGACTCGGTACATATATAGAAGACAAGGGCTAAAACAAAATTAAACTCTCAAAGGAGAAAGTGTGTTGATTCCACGCATTCCAATGATTTCTACCAATTTGCCATTAAATTTCAAGCGGCATCAGTTTCCAATGCGCCTTGCCTTTGCCATCAAAATCAACAAAGTCCAAGGACAATCCCTTAATTCTTAATCAATTAAGAAAATGCATGTTTTGCTCATGGTCAACTATACGTTGCTTGCTCCAGAGTGGGAACACCAAATCAATTGTTCATTTATGCACCAAATGGAAAAACCAATATCAATATTATCGGTAAAAGCATTTTCCTTAAAATGGCCATAAAACCAGTAAATGACCTGGTACGATTTTACGGATAATGTTTTGGAAATCTCCGAACACTAAATAATAATTGTGCATTGTCAGATTTGATTGAAAATTTTTACCGATTTTGATCTTGCTTGAAACGAACCGTCTTGGCCAAAGTGCTAACCTAAAAATGGCCATAAAACGAGTAAATGAGCAGATCCGATTTCGTGGAATATGTATTTGGAATCTCAAGACACTATATAATAATCGTGCATTGTCCGATTTGGTTGACAATTTTATCGATCTTGATATTGCTTCAGCGAACCCTGTGCAGTTTCTGGCTTCTGGTGATAAACCAGCAATAACTCGTGTTATTTTGCAATGAAAAGTGATCAAGAACTAGACCTCCAGACTGCCCTATATATGGACCAGTTGCGACTTTCATTCGCCCAAAACCTTATTCAAATACTAAATTGCTTAATATATTCTAGTGAATAAAGTTAAGGTTTAGATCATTTTGACAATTTTTTTGTGTTTTATTTTAATTCAAAACTACAACAGCTCAAAAAAAAAACACAACCTATAGGGGAGAGGGGGGATAGTGTGGACAATTTTGACATAATTATAAAATTGTATATGTAGATATTTATTTTTTCTTTTCATTCATTTTTAGCGATTACTTATACCTCTTACCTTCATAATTACACCAACAGTTATATTTTTTTTTTTTGTAAACGCATTTTTAAATTATTTTAAAAAGAGCTTAGATGCGGACATGTCCACACAAGCCTCATTTCAACTGTCCACACTAGCTCCTTTGTGTTTTCTTACACAAAATCTTTTTTTTTTTAAACTTACGGTAAACTTTATTAAAAATAATTTCAATTATTTGAATAAACACTTGCTTAATAATATATATTTACACTTTAGCAAAACAATAAGTAATTTCTGAGTATCACTGAAGTTGAAAAAAACAAAAAATTTACTTTTTGCACGTTTGGTCTCGTTACTATGAAACGGTGAACTGTATACAAACGATTTTTTTTTTTGGTAATGGAGAGTGCAAAGGCCTACTTAAAAAAGGTTCAACGGAAAACATCAATTCAAAACGGCGCAAGAAATCGACATTGTCCACACTAGCCCCCCTCTCCCCTACATAAAATCTTAGTTAATGTGAAATAACCAAATTTAAAGAATCATAGCTAACTCAAATTTTATAGTACGTCAAAAAAAACTGGAAAAATGGCGAATGTGGCGAAAAATTTATTCATTGAAAAAGATATAAAAGTATTATAGGTTTGTGAAATTTTATCTCACAGAAGTCTACAGTCAGGCCCGGATTTAGAAATTTTCCGCCCCTAGGCAGTTGAAAAAATAGCCGGTTTGGTACGAAAAGTTTTTCAATCAATATAATGCACCTTTCTCGGAGCAAATATTTTATTTTATTACAGTCAGCAGCATTATAATCATGAAATATATGATATATATATATTCAACAATTACCATTATGCATTCGGTTTGTTTTTGTGGAAAAATGGTTGCTTGTTGGTTGAAATTTCTATGTACATCTTGATTTTCGGATGGCAAAGTCATCACAATCTGAAGACATAGCAAATCTGACTATAGTTAACAAAATCGAAATTGGCGGAAAATTAAATTCCCAAGAAACAATTTTTCAAAGTTTCCGCCAATATTTGCCGCCCTATAATTCTCGCTGCCCTAGGCACGTGCCTACTCTGTCTGTACGGTAAGTCCGGGCCTGTCTATAATGTAAGAAATCGGTGTGCTTTCTCTTTTCTATGAGGCATAGGAAAGTATTTTCCAAGACATACCATTTAAGTAAATGACTAAAAAGTTCTTAGACCACCAGTTGAAATTTCTACTTTTCTCAAACTCCACTGAAATTTAAGTATTTGAGAGACACACTCATATCTTCTAATTTGATGAGTTTCATGAAATCTGATTATTCGGTTTTTATGTTACGACACCTTGAACGTTGAAAAACTTAAAATATTTGCTATATTTTTTTATTTTGAGGTGTGATTTTTATGGTTTTCCACAAAATGTTTTGGAAAAAATTTTAACAACAAAATCTAAAAAATCGATCTTCTGAGTGTCACTGTTTTTTTTTTTAAATATGAAAGCGAAAATTGGTTTTTTAAAATATCTTTAAGACCAGAACCTTTGGAAAAGAAAGTCAGCCAAAACCAACGAAGAAAGCTAAATTAAAACCTGCAATTCGTTTGTTTTGTTCTTAGTGAGCAGTGTATATACATAAATATAATTTTAGTACATACATACGTACAATGAAAAACTTTCAAAAAGAAGACCTGTAATAAAATAAAAAAAGTTTTTGCATCAGTCTTATTGAAACAAAGTGTTTAATTATAAAAGGCCTTCTGTTCTATGTTGAAATAACTATTTACTTTTGAGTCGTTCTGCAGGTTAGTAACCTATTTTGTGATTGTGCTTGGAGAAAAAATTCTTGATCAGTTTTTAAATATATTTTACTGTGTTAAATAAGTGCAAGGTAACAACAGAAATTAAAAATAAAGTGAAGTTAAGCTAACTATATAGATCAGTGTTGAACGAGCTTAAAATTTTGCATAAATATGAGGAGCTAACAATCAAAACATGATTTGTGACAAAAAATATTAAAATACTGCTCGTATTCACGGACCCTTCGATAGTAATTACCGGTTACGTAACACTGCCGAAACTTGCTTGAATTTCACTTAAACAGGTCGAAACACCGCTCCCCTATCATGGATTTTGTTGATAATCTTTTTAGTTGTGATCTCATCCGGCCGTACTAGTCATTGGGCACCTTTTGTACTCGTACGACCACTATGAAACTCCAAGAATCTTTTGTGATCAAGTCAATGATGTTTTTTTTTATTTTTCGGTGAAAGTATTTCGACAGAGTGAGAGACCTACTTGAAATTTCAAGTCTATAAGTATCATATGTATATTTATAGTTGCATGTAGAGTAAAACCTTAAGTACTATACTGCCCTCACAAGTGAAATGGGCGTATCTCAAAAAAATGCGCTTCGAGATAATTGATGTTTTGTTTATGTCAATTTGTTGAAATACATATATGTAAAATTGATATAGAGGAATTTCTATGAGGAAATTTTTCATAGCTTGGAACTAAGATACCGACATTTGGCGCAGTTCATTAGATGCGTAATGGCTTAAGCTATCCGATGCCATAAGAATACACGAATATGCATTTTTTGAGATACGCCTACTTCGCTTCTGAGGGCACTATAGTGCACCCAAATCAGTTATAATAAAGTCAAAAGCTCAAACTTTACCCTGAATTTTCTCAAGCTTACTTAAAGTATGTTGGCACCTACTTCATAATATTGTAACGAAATATCAGAAAATTTTAACTGACAGAAATAAATATATGTACAATGTACATATATGTATGTCGGTAAAAAAAAAAAGTTTTTTTATATATTATTTTTTCATATATGTAACTATGTATTTACATATGTAGTTCCATTGACAATTACAAATAATAATACATTAAGGTGAATATAGTGATAATAATGACAGATTTGATATATTAACTAAGAAAATCAAAAGCTCTATTTGCGCAGAGATCATGGACTTTCTTTTTATATACATATACCATAATTGTATGTGTACAACAGAAAAACAAAAAAAAAATATTGCAGCTCTAGTAGCAACCCTGAAATTTTTTTTTCTTTGATTGAGGATATACGATGTACATTAGGGTGGTTCAGGCATATATGGGAAAAATTAATGTTGTTCCGATCTTCGCTCCCCGGACACCAAAAGTTTTGTATTGGAGCCAATAAGAACCACGTAACATTTGGCCCATTTCAGAAAACATTTGATGGGCACGCGACCGTTTTGAAAACTGGAAAATGGTCCTTAATCTATCGAAAATCATTATTATCTCCCCGAAACTACCTCGTAGAGGGATCAAATCAGGCCCGTGCGCAAGGGGGGTTCAAACCCCCCCCATTGGAAATTTTTTTATATAGACTTTTATTGACAATATGTTCTTACTTAAATGAAAAAGCAAAAAGACTTGCATCTTCCCAAAAACTAAAAATTTTTGAAAATAAAAAAAACTCACAAACGTACATACATATGTATGTATAGAAAAAGGTATAAAAGGTATAATATTTGTATAAGTGCATATACTGTATATACTCGTAGTAATTTTTAGAAAATTTATCCACAACTTCCGATATTTCACAAACCAGATCCAAGCGAAAGTTTTCGTTTAAATATCCTGTTTTTTCATTAAAAAAAACAAATTTTGGGAGAAGAATAAGAAATTCAAGGTGTTGGTAAGGTTATCTTCCTTCAAAATTATTCCCAACTAATTCTTTCTGAAACCTTTTTTGCCATTAATTTTTTAATTCACAAAAATGTTTCTCAAAATATCTTTAATATAACATCTTCTTTTTATTTGTTTTGTTATATGTTATTCCTCAATCAAACCTAAGAATGCATGTATGTACGCATGAATGCATGGTTTAACATGTCTTAGCTAAAAGTATAGATGAAAAAATATATATCACATCAGCATTAAATATGTTAATTCTCATTAAATGTGCTTTATGTGAAAATTACAGCGAGCAGTAAAATAGTAGTCGATAAAAAAAAACATGATTTTGATAAAATAAAACGGCATTTTGTAAATTTTTTCAGTGTATTTATTTATTTGTGGTTAGTATTTGGTGGCATGACCGTTATTTTTAATTACCGCTGCACAACGGTTCCTCATTGAGTCTACGAGGCGCTCGCATCTTTCTCGTGGTATTGACTCCCATGCACGTTGAGCTACAGCCCACAGTTCATTATTGTTTTTAGGCTTGGCAACCCACACAGCTTTTTTGAGGTCAGTCCAAAGGTTTTCTATGGGATTGAGGTCAGGGGATTGAGCTGGCCACTCCATAACCTCAATTCCATTGTCCCGAAACCACAATTTTGCCAGCTTACTTGTGTGCTTTGGGTCGTTATCCTGTTGGAATACCCACTTGAGAGGCATTTCATCCTCAGCGAACGGTAGCATTACATTCTGCATTATTTGCACGTATGCATGCTGGTCCATAATAGTCTTGATCCAATATAAAGGCCCCACACCATAGTATGAAAAAGAGCCCCATACCATGATGCTCGATCCTCCATGCTTTAAGGTCTATGTGGTGTACCGTGGATTGTATTCCGTATTTGGGGGGCGTCTCACATATTCGCGGGAACCCTTACCTCCATACAAAACAATTTTGGACTCGTCCGTCCACAATATGTTCCTCCACTTTCGAATTGGCCATTCCAGATGTTGTTTAGCGAAATGAAGTCTGCGTGCTACATGGTTTTTCTTCAGAAGAGGCACCTTACGTGGACTTCGGGCAAACAGGTTATGTTCACGTAGCCGTCTCCTTACGGTATGAACACCACAGGGTAGTTTTAGGTGGTCCAAAATTTCTACAGCTGACATTGTTGGCCGAGCCTTGGAGCATTTCACAATTTGTCGTACGGTGGTTGCTGAAAGTTTCTGCTTTCCACCTCTTTTTTCAACTTCATCTTTATGAGTTATGGCATTGCGTATCATGGTTGCTGAACAACCAATAATTTCTTCCACTTCCTTGTATATTTTACCACTTTTGATGAGATTTTGAATCAATTCTCTTTTTTCCTGAGTGCAGTGCACACCTCGTCCCACTAAAGTTGTAAAATTATTTTTTTTTTTTATTTTTCCAGCATAAATATTAAATAAAGTAATAAAACTTACTTTCTATATAAAAAAATATTATCTTCTTTGCCTTAAAAAAAGTTTGTGTTCTTATATACTCAGCACTACTATTTCACTGCTCGCTCAAAAATGTCACTTGCAGCAATGCCTACTGCTTTAAAAAAAAACCGTTACGATTTAACTGTTTAAAATTTGCACAGATGTAGGTGATAAAGTAGCGATGATAATCGAAATCAATAATCGATACCAATATCGTTTTAGGTATACAAAAATAAACAGAATTCTTACTGCAAGTGTGCACTACTATTTCACTGCTCGCAACTGTACTTTCATATCGAAATTCCCACAATAACTTTTTAAAATGAGTTCCAATTGTATGATAATTTCCGAAGTTATGTCGGGAATTTCCTTATGAAAGTATAATAACATACAAAAGTATCATAAAAAAAAGATGTTAAATTAAAGTTGTTTCGAGAAAAATTTTTTTAAATAAAAAATTAATGTTTCAGCAAATTTAGGTTTTTTATAAAGTTATAGTATTTCTTAACAAAAAAAATCCTATCTCCTACACCTAGTTTTTGAGATGTATTTCGTTTCAAAAAATGCTCAAAAGGGTAATAAAAAATTATTAAAAGAATGACCGATATGTACATACATATATACTATACACACATAAGCATATACTTATATATAATATGTATATGTATGTATAGTAATAAAACAAATTTTGTATTTTTTGTATGCTTTGTAGTCAAAAATACTTTTTTACGAACTTCATAATCTGACATGAAATCAGGGCCTTATTTACCCACAGGCTATTTAGGCTTAAGCCTAGGGCGCAAGGTCCGAGGGGGCGCTGAGAATTAATGTTGATTAAGATTTTTTGTTATGTTGCACCTTCTTAACACAAACTTTGAACAAGTGAAAAAAAACGATTTTGACATAGAACAATTGTCGCAAGTATTGTACTTATTAGATTTTAAATTGTAATTCATTAAATCTCCCACTGTAATTTTTATTTTAGATTAGTCAGATGTTATTAACTGATACATTTTCGAAGATCTATTTTGAAAGAATTTTTGAAGTGAGAACCTTTTTTTTTTCTCGTCATAATTTTTCTTTTCGTACTTAGGGGGCCCATATTCATAGCCTAGGGCGGTCAGAGGTCCTCATCATCAGGCCCTGCATGAAATATACGAGTTAAACCCCCCCCCCCCCATGGATGATTTCTGCGCACGGGCCTGGATCAAATTTATAACAAGGTCCTATTATTTTTTCTCGTCCAACATTTTTCTCAAACATACTTACCCCCTAACAATACCCTTTAGGGGGGGTCCCTGCAAAAATTACATTCTTGTGAAATTATGAAATTGACTCCCCCCTCTTCTCAGATGCCTCTGGAGGGGTAAAATGTTAGACCATTTTCTATTATTTTTACTCTCCCAAACTTTTCCCTCGACACACCTACCCCCTATCTGCCACCCTTTTGGGGGTCCCCCTACAAAAACACAAACAATTTCGAAAAATAGTTCATAGCTCCCCCGAAATGACCCGTAGAGGGTTCATATGTATCACCAGGTCCTATTATATTTTCTTTTCTAGTACTTTTCCCGAAGATACCCACCATCTATCTGCCACCCTTTTGGGGGTCCCCCTACAAAAAACACCAAAAATTTCGAAAAATAATTCATAGCTTTCCCGAAGTGTCCCGTAGAGTAGTCAAATGTATTACCAGGTCCTCCCTAAATTTTTTCCGAACATACTTACCCCATACCTCAACCCCTTTGGGGGGATCCCTTTGAAAAAAATGAAGAAATTTTCGAAAATTAGTTAATATCACTACTAGGTTGTATTATATTCATTTTTATTATGTTCATTGTTTATATTAACTTGCTCTTTTCACAAAAAGGATAGCATTAGCTATTTGCGTTCTCCATCATTTGACAAAATTTGGCTGTAGTCTTTCATAAACGCAACACCTCTCTTTGAAATCATCATCAGATTCCCATGTGTATGGATGATTATTGAGAAATTCTGTATTCCATCCAAAGAAAACAACATAAAAAGTCAAACTATCTTTATAACATCTTCTGTTTTTTTTTTTAAATTTTGTATACGTCAATCAATCCCAATAATGTATCTGCTTTCATATCGAAATTCCCGATAGAGCTCGAAGCGACTAAATAGAATATATAGGGTTGCCTTGACGAATTTTTTTTTAATAGTAAGCGGATCTACGCCCTCAACTGGAAAATTAAACCCTCAGAAATTTTATTAGAAGCTATTTAGCTTGAAGGGGGCATGGCACTGTCGCCAAACTTATTTCGGAAACGGCTGCAGCGATTTTGATGAAACTTGAACATATGGTACACATGCAAAAAAAATATGATTTGGCTAGCTTAAAGGTTTTTAAATACTCTTACAGGGGCTTGGCACTAAACTGAACGTCAATTCTTATAACGTCACGTCTTGCAAACCATTCAAGATATTGTAACGAAATTGTACCAAAAGTAGAGCGGAATTAGAAAAGTGGGCGTGATAATTTTCAATTTTTCAAAAATTAACTAAAAAATCATAGAAACAAGTCAATTCAACTGTGAGCGGTGCGTTTACCGTTATCCATTTGTGTTACTGCGTTGCATTGATTCTTTTTTATGATGTTGTTAGTTAATTTTTGCGCGTAGCGGTATAGAAAAGTTCATATCTAGAGAGCCACAGCTCGGCCCACTCTAACCTAAATTGCAAAATGATTGCTAAGGTTTTAGTTTCTCTCTGAAAAGAAAATCAATAAAATTAAACAGATCGTTTTACGAAAATTTTCGATTTTAATTTTTAAATTGCAAAATTTTTTCTTATAACTTAAGAGAACAAAATTTTCAATACAACAATTAGAAAACAGACATTAAATGCTAACTTTTATGTCCAAAAAGTTTTTCTCTCAGACGTTTACATTTGAAATACAAGCGTCCGAAAATTCATGAATTTTTAAATCTTGTGATTTTCGAAAATAAGTCCTCAAAAACTTTTTCCAAAAACACGCATCGAATGTTTTTATACAAAGTATCGAAAAAAATTAGTTTTAAGAAATCTAAATTACTGAAATTGCCGAAACTTCGTGTAAACTATTTTCTGTCTACTCCCCTGTCATCTTTTTTTGAGACTTGACTGGAATTAATCTTTTAAAAACAATCAGAAGAGCCTTAAGTTAAGAGCAGAGTATTTAAAATGTACTGGTATTTTAAAATTTTTGGCTAGGGAAAAAATTATTAGAACATATTATTAATATACTTTTGACCGATTTCTGAATGGTTCTTAAGCTTTTAACACAATATTTTAAATATATATGTATTTTCAGCAATAATGAAGACCATATTCTTATTTGTGTTTGGTATCGTCGCTGTGTCAGCTCAACTTGGCGGACTATTTAATAAAGTTCAAGGTGGATTAAGCAACGTTGCGTCTAGTTTGCCATCAGTGCCTCTTCTTTCGAACGTGAATAGCTTTGCCGATTTTGCAGTAAGTTAATTTTAAAAAAATTCTTCAAATTTAATTGCATTTTTTATATGCTAAAATTTTTTCATGTTCGCAATTATATCTTAATATTTCTTAAGAATTTGGAGAAATGTAAATAGCTACAATTCACAAAAACAATATACAGTGGCTCACAGCTTATTTGATACAGTGCATACTTTTAACTTCAATGCTCTGTAACTTTGAAACTAAAAGGAATATGAAAAATCTTTCGATATCATTTGAATGAACAAAAATTTTAGTTTAATAAAAATGTTTATTTATTGTAAAAAAATATTTTTTTTTCCACTCTTCTTTTCTTTATTGTATCCCTTTAAATCAAAGACTAACAATAAGTTAAAGGTTCTTATTTCTAATAAAAATTATTACAAATTATAAATTATATACAAATTGATATATGTATGTATTATAATAAGTAACTAAAAGTGCAGCGGGACTGCAAAAATTTTAGCTGGTCTGAAAGTAGATTTTACAAACATCAGTTCTGTTTACTGCAATAGCGTTAGATGAGAATGGGATAATCCGGTGGAGCAGTGGCGTGGCGAAAGGTTCATGACAACCCATCTATAGTGCAGTTCACGACTATTGCGTCTCTTCTGATCCATTTACAGCCGAGACGAGCGAGGTCCCGGTCTGTATTGGCGTGGTAGCAGAGACGAGCTGGGTCCCTGTCTACCACCATGGACGTAACTAGTACCCTGATAACAATTGTGCAGTGATAGCCGAGAAGACCTAGATTCCGGTCCGCGCCCGACAGCTGGTGGTGATGGGTTGACGAGGTCGGTTTTTTTTTTTTTAAATTATTATGACTAGAGGACAGTGCCCGAGACGATCTAGGTCCCGGTACAGAGTCCCAATCTGATCTTAATGTAAGTGATATTACAGGACTCATCTGGGGTGTCTATTTTTAACACCCGCTCTGTCAGCTCTCTTTAGTCGCGAAAATGGCAATGTGTTACAGAGAGTCCTGGCCAATTGACTAACATGACCTTGTAATTTTGATATGTATTTATGTTTTAGTCTTACAAACTCGTCTTTTGCCATTGGGATGTACAGATCTCTGTGAATGCACTCGTTTCTCATAAACCAAGGAGCTCCTACAATAGTTCTTAATATTTTAGAGTGAGCCCTTTGTAGAATTTCAATGTTTGATGCACTTGCATTGCCATACAATTGTCCAAATTGGCTTTATGACTTGGTTGTAAAGGAGAACTTTATACTCTAAACTTAGAGGGGAGCTTTTGTTTATAAGCCAATGCAAGCTAGCAGCCTTAAGTTTCATTTGACACCTCTTAGCTTCTATGTGCTTACGCCATGTCAAACGTTTGTCCAAATGAATCTGTTTGTATCTGTTTGTGTAATAACGATTCCATTAAAAAATATTGCTGGAGAGAGACTTTTGTTGAGGGTAAAAGTAACATGAAGACATTTTTGTTCATTGACTTTTATTCGCCATTGTGACAACCAACTCTCGAATCGCGACAAGTGGGATTGAAGCTGAAGTGTTGCTGTTATAGCATTTTTATGGCGACTCATAATTGCTGTATCGTCAGCAAATGTAGAGGTAACTAAATGGTCATTTGTGGGAATAGCTGATGTGAATAAAACATACAAAAAGGGACCCAAGGCACTGCCCTGCGGTAGTCCTGCTCTAATTGGAAAATCAGATGTAGCAGAGGTTTTATGTTTAACTCTGAAAAGCCTATTTGCCAAATAAGAATCTAATACGTTATGAACATTTTTGGGTAAAAACAACCTTATTATATAAATAAGCCCATCATGCCATACTCTATCGAATGCCTGTTGAACATCAAGGAACATAGCAGAGCAGTACTCGCGGTGCTCGAATGCTTTACTTATTTCATTAGTTATACGGTTTACCTGTTCAATAGTTCCGTGTTTTTCTCTAAATCCAAACTGATGAGAAGGGATAAGATTTTGTTCTTGAGAGTAAGGCATCAATTTTGCTAGCAACAGTTTTTCAAAAAGTTTTGAAAGGCAAGGAAGCAGACTAATGTGTCTATATGAAGATGTTAAGGTAGGGTTTTTTGGGCCATTATAATTAGAATTTTTTTGCAATCAGAAGGGAAATGCCCAAACGCTATTATAGCAATAAATAGCCTGGTAATAAATGACAAGGCTTGAGAACGTAGCTTTATAAGCATAATAGGTGTAATGCGATCAAGTCCAGGAGATTTTTTACTAATTTATTTTTGATAAAACTTGCAACCTCTCTTTGAGTTATGCTTGTGCCAATAGACTGTGTGTTTAGAGTTTGCTGTGGTAGACATAGACCACCAATGGCTTGATTTGGTTGAAAAACCTGACGTAAATGATCTGCAAAGACGTTAGCTTTATCTTCATCGCTTCGAGCCCAGTACCCTCCAGGGTCTTTAATTGGTGGCTCTGGCTCAGTGGAAGTCTTAAGACTACGGTTAGCTTTCTAAAGAGATGAGCTTTTTGTTCCATTTGGGGAGAGTTTTTGAATAAAACTATATTGATTTCTCTCGTTTTCACTGAAAAGTGCCAGTTTAAGATTCTTTACAGCCTGGTTGAGCCTAGTTTTACTAGCTAAGGATCGCTGCTGTTGACATTCCCTTCTTAGTCTTCGTTTTTCTAGGACAAATCTTTCAATTTCAGCATTTGTGACAAAATTGGCGGCTTTCCAATTTTTTTATATTTAGGAGTAGAGTTTTCTGCTGCTGTTGTTATAATGGAGTTCAAATAGCAACAGCGTCATCAAATTTATAATTTGTATGAATATGTGTTCTTATGTACTTTTTATACTTAAGCCAGTTTGTGAAAGGTGTTGTGGCACAATGAGTGTCATCAATCTGTTTAGGCTCTTCAAGTATGTGGATTACAACAGGGGAGGACAACTCGAAGCTTTTGCATACAGAAATGTACTCCCTACGCACTCCTTTCGTGATAGCAAAATCAATGAGATTAGGCGTTTTGTTTCTGTCCGTTGGCCAATATGTTGGTTGCCCAGGAGAAGCAACATCGAAGTTATTACTAATAATGGCATTATAAAGATGTATACCTTTAGGGTTACTAATGCGAGATCCCCAGAACGTATGCTTTGCATTGTAGTCCACAGCTGAAACAAACTTATCGCCTAAAGTTTTAAAAAAATCAATAAACTGAGCTTCAGTTACGGCAAATCGAGGTGGGCAATATATTGCCGTCAATGTTAGATCTTTACCATGACTTTGTAGACAAATTGAAGTCGCTTGAATATAACTGGTGTCATAAGACTCGAAAAAAATATATTTTAATCTCTGACGAATTAGAATTCCACCACCGTGTGCTTTGCTATCAGGGTGGTTGGTTTTGTAAAATGTATAGCCAGGAATGGTGAAAAAATATTTATTAGTTAAGTGGGTTTCTGATAGGAGCATCACATCAACGTTCTCTCGGTAGAGAAAGTTCGAAATTTCTAACTTATGTTGGCAGTACGTCTTTACCATAAGGGCACACGGTATCCGTGCCCAGGGCCCCCATCCTCGAGGGGACCCGAAGGAATGACAATTTCTCTCACGTTTATTTTCAAAACATTTTTGTCGAGCACAGTAACAGTGAGCACCCAGGCCGAAAATAAAACTTACTTTTATCTTAAAATTTAAGTCAAAATTATGTCGATTTTATTTGATCAAATTAAGACAAAATCAAGTCAAAGTTTTTTCTTTTAGGAGTACAAAATTTCCATAAAATTTGAGTTGATTTTAACTTATTTGGCTTATTGTTAGTTAGGATCGATTTAAGACAAAAAAGTCATATTCAAGTCTTAACTTGGCTTGGTTTTGGCTTAATTTAAGTCAAAAATAGGTAAAAGTAAGACAAAATAAAATCAATTTGGATAGGTATACTAAATTGATAGATATAATTGTTAAAGCAAGAAGAAAAACATAATATACTGAATACGTTACAACATGTGTGTGCTATATATCACTGTGGGCTCTAACCAACTTTTAATAAAAGTGTGAGTTACTACAAAAACTTTATTTGGGGATTATTTGGGATGTAATTTGGAGTCGATATATTGAAAACATAAGAAATCCTTAGAAATTTTTTTTTAAATCCATATTAACTGTTTTTCAATGATATTACGTATGTAAAACGTACGAATGAAATTTAAAAAATTTCCGATTTTGTTCAAGTCAAAGATATTTATTAGGTAGCACCACAGTCCAAATTTCAACTCTTTAGATGGTCGGAGTCCTGAGAAAGAGGCATATTTTGGTCTGAAAATAGCCGCTTTTGGACCGTTTTAAAAATTTTAGTTCTAAAAGCCCACAAATCTAATTTTAAAGTTAAGGATATAATTTTTTTTTTATGTCATCTACTATACACAAAAAATAATTTTAAGCTTCTAGACCTCAAAGCCTTTATTTGCGACCAGATTAAGTGAAAAAGGCCTTAGTAAAATATGACAACTTTGCAAATGGTGCCCCATATCGAGATCGTACTCATAATACTTTCATTATACTTCACATTCTTAAAATTTTTATACACTTCGAAACGAGATACCACTCAGTGAAAATGGTTAACCAGGTTCAGAGATATTAGAGATTGAATTCGGCTGTTTCCGCAAAAATTGATTTTTTTCAAACTTTGACCTTACAGTACTCCGGACTCCGACTATTTAAAGAGCTGAAATTTGTGCTGTGGAATTAACTTTCAAGGTTTGTCGATGTGTGAGCAAAATCGGATGTTTTTTAAATTTCATACGTGAGTTGCAAGTATTTCACACGTATGTAATATTACTAAAACACAGTAAATATGGAATTAAAAAAAAACTCTAAGAATTTTTTTCCTTTTGATGTATATTGACTCTATAGTCATATAACATCCCAAATAATTTCCCATTCAAATTTTTGTAGTAACTCAACTTGTCATTTAAATTTGGTTAAAGCCCACCGTGATATAAAAAGGTAAGAAAATAATTGATCAGCGATTTTTCACTCGGGTATTTGAATGCTGATCGTTTCAGTATTTAATAATTATTAATTTTAATTCTGACGTTAGTTGAGTATTTTTTATACTGGAATAACGAGAAGAAATTGACGCATTCAATGTAACTGAAAAAAATCAGAAATTTTAGATGAAAAATTCCTGGTTTCCATGGGACTGAACACAGGGCCTCCCGAATATCAGGTGCAAATAGAGTCCGAAGTCTCTTTTGGAAACTAGATGGTGAACGTGCCAATTCTATTAATGCTTTGCAAAATGTTTACTTAAATATTTCTGAAGCATTGTCCTCAATCGCAAGTGACAGCAATCAACCAGAAGACACTAGAAACGAATAGGAAAATTTGAGAATTTACTCTGAGGATATAATAGAAGATTTTGCTCTATAGAAGTCCCGGAAGAAACCATTATCGAAATCGTAACCAAAAAACCAGCAGCATTCTAATATCATTAATGACATATTATATTATATATTTGATTTGCTGTAATAAATAGAAGATCATAGTAGAAAAATATTAGTATAATTCACTTTCTTTACTTTCCAAAAGGGCCCCGAATTCTTGTGTGTCCAAGGCTCCAGCAGAGTTTAAGACGGTCTTGTATGTTGGCCAACACCGTTTGAGTTCCATGCGCAGATCTTAATGACACTCATTTTTTAGTCAAAAGAGCCGTCATTAATTGGGTTTGCATTTGAACTATTCTATCAAGAGAATTTTGCATTACTAGCATGAATTGTGACAAACTCTGGGTAAGGTTAGATATTAATATCTCCAGGTTGTTATTTGTTGGTAAGGGAATCTTCTGTTCCATAGCGTTACCTGACCTTAATGCACTAGCAAAAGACAGACCTGGAATAATTGGACTTGGAGTAAAATGCTGAGGAGCAGAGGGGACAGTTTTTCTTTGCAGAGTTTGCCTTTGTTTAGACTGGGCAGCCACTATAATTTGCCGCATTATTTCCTTAGCAATTAATACATTTTTTTAAATTAGGATCATCGCTCTTTTTTTTATCACATTGGGAGCTGTGGTGAAGTTCATTTTATCTCACATGCGAGAATTGCAAAAAGTGTAGAAGCACGATTACAAAACTAACAATACGCGTTATTTTCCACCGGGAAACTTAAGTTAAACAAGATTAAATCGGACTTTAACTAAATATTTTTGCGGTGCGCAAAAACTTTGTTAAAAAATACGACCACTTGCAAGGGTTGCCAGATGGAACTCGAATTATAGCGCCACTCAATTTTAAGTGCCTTTTTAGGTCTTTTTTGTCTGCATGCCCAGATTTTCGGCACTATGGAGCAAATTGACACTTATAATCTGAAGACACATATCCATACTCATAACATTTCCCATAAAAGTCAAATTTCCGGTACCAACAGATGACATGCAAGCCCAAACCGAAAGTGTTTAACTGGTGAGTAGTTCGCGAAAAGCCGTTTATCAGTTAAAAATGAGATTATCCGTCTGATTTTTGCCAAATAACATGTTTTGAAAACCATTGAGTACTGGAATTCAGTAATACTCGTGGACGAATCGAAATACAACTTATTTGACTCAGATAGCATGTCGCGAAAGCCAAATAGAAAAAGCAACAAGGAGAAGATACACGCGATATAAAATGCCATTGTTTGGGCTTGCATGTCAGCTTCTGGTACCGGAAATTTGGCTTTTATAGGAAATATCATGAGTATGGATATCTGTCTTCAGATTATAAGTGTCGATTTGTTCCATAGTGCCGAAAATCTGGACATGCAGACAAATTTACGGTTTTACCAAGATAAAAACCCAAAATACAAAGCGGTCATATTTCAATTCTGGTTAATATACATGTGCCCTTATTTAATGGCACCGCCATCATAGTCACCTGACCTAAATGTGCTTGTAAGTTTATGGGCGATTTTGGAAAAAAATATCCGAATACAAAACATTTCAAACAAAAACGACCTAAAAAAGGTACTTAAAATTGAGTACGCTATAATTCTTCAGATACCAATAAAAATTTTGCAGCTTCGACGCCAAACAGTCTTTAAGCTGTAGTTGATCAAAGAGGCTATCACACTACATATTTAAAATTACAAAATCATTATTTTAAACAATGTTTTTTAAATTTATACATGTCTGCATCAAATTAAGTAGTATATTTCGATTTTCTATTATAATAATTCCAGATAATATTTTTTTACAATAACTAAACATTTTTATTAAATTAAAATTTTTGTTCTTTCAAATGATATCTAAAATTCACAGCTTGATTTTTTCCTTCTTCCATTGAATTTTGTTTATTACGCTGAGATTTCATTATAGGCGGAGAGCCCGATGTAGAAAAGTCGAGTGTATAAGATTACAGGATAAGATTTACGGGAAAGAAAGTAATGCATTTTGGTGAAACTAACCAACCGGGGATGCCTTGCCAAAGCGTGTCCCGATGCCCGAATCTTAGACAATTTTGTTGTTTTAATTAAAACTGTATAATATTACAGCTCGAAATGTATGCCAAATAATAGAACTCGAAAAGGCATTGCTTAATCCTGCCCCAAACATGGGTTGCCACTGGGTTTTTGGGTCAATTTTCATTAACGAATA
Source organism: Meiosimyza platycephala (assembly GCA_963662105.1). Classification (NCBI taxonomy): domain Eukaryota; kingdom Metazoa; phylum Arthropoda; class Insecta; order Diptera; family Lauxaniidae; genus Meiosimyza; species Meiosimyza platycephala. The sequence continues at coordinate 61,208,405 of OY759211.1, read as the reverse complement.
CAACAGCTTGAAAAATGTTCCAAATGATAGAGATCGAAGAGCCTTGTCGAATCCTGTCATGGGTTGCCACTCATTTAAAAAAGTTGACCCTAAAAATGGGTGGCAACCCATGTTTAGGACATAATTCCACAAGGCAACTATATATATTCTGCTTAGGCTCTTCGAACTCTATCATTTGGCACACATTTCAAGCTTGTATCTTCATTAATGCAAATTGATCCAAAAAACCGGTGAAACCCCATATCTAGTACAGGATTCAACAGTTCAATCCTCTTCGAGTTCTATCATTTTCGAGGTGTAATATGATATACAGTTTTAATTAAAACAACAAAATTGTCATTTTCGGGCATCGAGACAGGCTTTGGCAAGGCAACCCCGGTTGGTTAGTTTCACCAAAATGCATTCTATCTTTCCCGTAAATCTTATCCTGTAATCTTATACTTTCGACTTTTCTACATCGGGCACTTGGACTACTAAGCGCTAAGTGACTTGAGCATGGGAAATAAAACATTAGAGAAAACAGTTTGAGGTGGCTTGAAAAATACGGCTACCACTATATACTGTGTATCTGTATTCAATTTCATTCCCTCGCAATCTAAGTCCTATATATGTTGTTTTTGGTGTCGCCGGTTCCGTTTCATGAGTTTCAAATCACTCCGTGCCAAAAGAAGTTTCACTTCAAAAAATTTACATAAATTTGCGCGGAACGAAAAGTTTGAACGACGAATGCACCTTGTTAACGGGCGTTCCTCGTTTCATCCCAAAACTCTTGATAGCACCACTCAATGATCTGAATTTGTTGGTCAAATCTCTCGCCGTATTCGTCATTTATGTCACCAAGATTAATTGGAAAGAAATTTAACGAGCTCTAATTAGCCAAAAATATGGCCTTGGAGTCCTTTTTTATAAATCAGTGTGGTAAAATAAATACAGAAATATTTAAAAATAGTATTCATTAAAATAAAGTGATGGGTACATTATACCTCATGAGCTTTTTATATCTAAAGGACATTCAAAATAATTAATTTTTAATTGAATTTTCTTTTCTTATTTTTTAGGCACAAACTGGTAAAAGTTATGCTTCGGCTGCTGATCGTACTGTACGTGAAGGACTCTTTAATTCCCGCAAATCTCTTGTAGACGCCAATAATGCCGCTTTTTCTGCAGGAAAACTCAGCTATCAATCAGCAGTAAATGCATTTTCTGACTTAACGAATACAGAATTCTTGACTTATTTAACTGGTAATAGAAAATCTGCTGAGGGCGAGTAAGTCGATTGTACGAGCAAGTTTACCAAAACGTTATAATAATTTTTATTTTTTTGCAGAGCAAAGGCACAGAAAAATCGTAAACAGGCTAAACCGGTTACTGGTACAAAAATTCCAGACTCTTTTGATTGGCGTAAAAAAGGTGGAGTCACACCAGTTAAATACCAAATGGAATGTGGCTCATGTTGGTCTTTCGCTACCACTGGCGCTGTTGAGGGTCACGTTTTTCGTAAGACTGGAAAGCTGCATAATTTATCCGAGCAAAATCTTATTGATTGTGGAAAAGAAGAATTTGGATTAGGTGGTTGTGATGGTGGCTTCCAAGAGTATGCATTCAATTTTATAACTGAGCAAAAGGGAATTGCTGCAGGCCAGAAGTACCCATACATAAATAAAAAAGGCAGTTGTTCATACAAGAGTGGATTAAAAGATGCGGAGATCACTGGCTTTGCAACTATAACGCCTAATGATGAGAAGACCATGAAGGAAGTAATAGCAACTTTGGGACCGTTAGCATGCTCAGTAAATGGCCTGGAGTCTTTACTGGTCTATAAGCAAGGAATTTATTCCGATGAAGAATGCAATAAGGGCGAAGTCAACCATTCCATATTAGTTGTCGGTTATGGTAGTGAAAAGGGAAATGATTTTTGGATCGTGAAAAACTCTTGGGACAAAACTTGGGGTGAAGAAGGCTATTTCAGGTTGCCGCGTGGTAAAAACTTCTGTGGTATTGCCTCCGAATGCAGTTATCCAATAGTTTAGATAATTTTTACTAATTATTTTTGTTTTTTAATCAATATAATAAAAGTGCAATCATATGTCTGTCTATCTTTTTTGACGGCATGCAGAAGCAACTTTAAATGCAAGTAATAGCCCTTAATTATATCATTATGATTACTATATTAATTTTCTACGCTACGGTATTAAGAATCATTCCAGAACATTTAGAAATATTTAATTGTGTCCTTCATGTAAAAAAGCTTGTGTGAAGCTGCAGTAACAATTGGAACCTTTTGAAGCTGATTTGCGAAATTCCGATCAAGTGAGCTATCTTTGTAAGATGAGCAAAAAGCCGGACACTCAACGGATGTGAATGATGAAGTGCTACGCTATTTAACGCTAACAAATCCAAATTTGAATTGAGACAACTGCAAGAATGTTGTGAGAAAAAAAAATCTCATGTTTACCGGTGGGCAGCGCACCGTAAAATGTCGGAGTGAATCAAAATAAAATTATTATGTGTCTTTGGTGGAAGCACGAATTAATATTCTATTATGAGATACCGGAAGATAGTGAAACATTAATTCCGACAATTATTGTTTCTAACAGCAAGCAGAATTTCTTGCTAACATCTGAAAAGATTCGTCGTTCACTTCCTTCCTTCATCTTAGTGAAAATTTGAAGATACTTTAAAGGTATCGCATCATTTTTTGAATCAAAATATATGATGATGACCTTACTCCTGCGTGACTTCATCAAAGAGAAACGAAGTGAAATTTCTTAAGTGAAGGTCATTTAAAAATTTGTAACGCAACGAAAAACATGAAACGCTTTTTTTAGTTGGGATCTAGAATAGCTACAGCAATAAATTATATATCAAATTAAAATACTCATCGAGCAGAGTGTGCTGAAGCTTTGAGATCGGGTAACCAAAAGCTGAGATATAAGCGTGGAAAGATTTTCTGATCAACTATCAAAGCCTTTTTTTTTAGGTGCACCTATTCTAGATCATAATAATAAATCATTTTCGTCTCATTCTTTCGCAGTTTCACTTCTAATGCGTGTGAACTGCACACATGTTTTTTTCACTCTTCTTTTATTTATTGTATCTCTTTGAATTGCAAAGACTAATAATAAGTTATAAGCTCTTATTTCTAATTAAAAACTATTACAAATTATAAATTATATACAAATTAGAATATGTATTATAATACGAAACTAAAAGATCTTCGGGACTAGAAAAATGTTAGCTGACCTGAAATAAGATTGTAGCTAACACCACTTCGGTTGATTACTGCAATTGCGATAGGTGAGATTGGGATAACCTTTTAGAGCAGTGGCGCGGCAACAGGTTCATGACAACCCATCTCAAGTCACAGTTTAACTGTAGCGTTTCCTCTGATTAATTTTCAGACGAGACGAGCGAGGTACCGGTCTGTGTTGGCGTGGTAGCAGAGACGGGATAGTTCCCTGTCAACCACCATGGACATAACTAGTACGTTGGAAATGGTTGTATTGTGATAGCCGAGACGAGCTAGGTCCCGGTCCATCACGTTGGGGAAAACTAGTGCCTCGAGGACAACTTTAAGGTGGTAGTTGAGATGAGATAGATCCCAAAAGCACCTTAAAAGCACGCTATTCCAATACTCCTGCTGCCGCACTCTCCACTCATCAGGCTGCGGCCGAAACGAGCAGCTGAAAAGCTCAACCGTGATGCTAATTTGGTAACAACTCGGAAAAACCTCCAGAAAATTAAGGAGAGAAGAATAATATAATTTGGAAGAAAGAAAAATTAGAAAATAATGGAATGGTACACCGGGACTCCTAGGTTGTAAGCACATTACACTACCACCGCGCTACAAGGCTCATTATATGGCAAACGAACGAGAAAATGCAAACTTTATCGCCGCATCTTGAATCTAAGAATGGCTTTAAAGGTGCAATTATGGGCGTAGCCAGAGTTTGCTTCAGGCTGGGGCAAAATCAAGAAAACTCAAAATAAACCTTACTAAAAGTTCTGTTTCAAATTTATTTTTCACTTCCAGAGCCCATTTCTTATGCACACTCATCGTACAGAGGCCGACAAGCTGATTTTCTGTCATTGCTGACCGTAACCAAGTTTTTACCCTACGCAAGGTGCTGAAGGATCTTTCAACAGTGCACGTTGTCCAGGGTTGTAAAAGTGAGACATGTAATGCCTGTTTTATGGTTGGGCAGAAGAATTGCGTTTCTTTTCTTTAACAAGTTCAACTAGTTCTATTTCCTTCAGTTCGGCCTTTGACATATTTTTTTTTGTTTCCAGTGGTCATACCAAAGTTCAGCTTCACCGAGGATATTATTTAAATAAATAATAATAAATTTTTAAAAAATCTTCATATATAAATTAGGTACGTGAGGGTGCATCGTAAGTAATGAGTATGACGTGCCACATATATGTATGTCACAACCACACAAACTCTTCCTATATCTAAACGAAATCACTTTTAGCAGAAATATTAAATGAAATCACTCGTGCTTTTACCAAGCTTTTGGCATTACTAAAATATCTCAGTTCCCAGAGCTGTCAGTTGCCAAATTTGTAAAGCACAATCTGAAAGAAATTAATTCAACACAGGTTTTTATAAACTAAAAAATTTGAATTAAAATAAGTTATTTCGCTGCGAGAAAAATCAAGTGAGTACTTTGAAAATAAATTCATCTAATCTATTGTTAGATTCATTATTTATGGTTTTTTGTGTCTCAGATAGTGAAAGTATGGTTGTGCCATATATAGCACACCACGCATTGTAGGAATTTGTAGGCCGCGGCTCAGTCTATAATAAGTTCAACACCGGCTTTGCTAGCAATAGAATTTCTACATAAAAGTTAAGGTATGTCCAATATGTCCAACCTTCGGCCGCGGTTTGGTTAATTTTAGTTTCCTAACAGTTAATTTTGGGTGCTGTGTCCACTTATATTGTACATATTGCCCAAAATTATTTGGCCTTATCTCCAAATCCTATTTTTGGGGACTACGTCCGGTCTTACAAGTGGTCATAGCCCAAAAAAAAAATAGGGATTATGACCAGAAAAAAATAGACATAATGCCCAAAATCATTTTGGGGAGTATGGTGGTTATGACCGGGTACCGTGATACTCACATTTGCCTAAATGCTACCACAAACTGTTTTTATGCTTTTCATAATGAATAAATAACTTTTTATCACATATCCTACATGTTTTTCTTATTTTATTTTAATTTCATATATGAAACTTAAAAATCCCTATAATGCAAGATGGGTCATATGTGGCACAACCAGGTAAACAAAGATAACTCGCGAGATAAGGGTCTGATTGAAAAACTGAAAGCATATGTGGTTTTAGAATTGCAAGATACATATTGGTGATTTTTTAGAACGAAATCGCTAAAGTCATGCATTTAAGGGTTAACTTCAGAGAAACGTTGATCCAGAGACATTATTTAGTGAATCCATACATGGAATAATTAAAGGTCTCTTCTAAAACTCGCTCGGCGTCTGAGCTGGAGGATTGAGGCATTCTGAAATCAGTTCCTAAATACTTGGCGATTGCTTCGGCCTCGACAATAAAACTTTGGCTTCCAACATTTTCACGGTGCTTTTTTAAAATCTCAGTGATTTTTTTATATGATTTAAACATCGAAGCAAATCTTTACTTTTTGACTGTAGGTATAAATGCTATCGGTTGCAGATATGCCGAATATTTGGCTATGAGACAAACCCGAATTCGTGGCAGCGCAATGTAGTTGAAAAGCTGCTTTTCTCGTTGCAGTGTTAATTTGACAGTGGTTCAAGTGCAATAACGATTTGGACGAAATGCTCCTTAAATACAGCGATACATTTGTATTTTTGAGACCAACGCTGCCTCAGAAGCGAGACATACGTATCTCAAAAAAACGCGTTTCGAGAAAATTGATGTTTTGTTTATGTCAATTTGTTAAAATACATGTAAAATTACGATAGAGGAAATTCTCTTTGGAGATTTTTTATAGGTTTGAACTAAGATACTGGTATTTGCAGCAGTTCATTAGATGCGTAATGCCTGAAGCTATCCGATGCCATAAGAATCACGAATATCAACGTCTATTTCGCTTCTGAGGGCAGAACGGGTTTCGCAAAGCATTAGTATGAACTTTCGGCGAAGGATCCATTTTCGAAAATAAATTTATTATTTCCTTTATTGTGAAAACTGTGTTGCGTATCACTGATATTTGGTTTAGGTCATTAACCACTAAGTTAAGTTTGAGACTTGCACAGTAAAAATACAGCATCTTTGTATAGTTCCTCCTTTCCTGCCGTAGCGGAACACTCATCGCAACCACGCACTTTTCTAGATTCAGGCCTAAGTTTCTCATGCAAATTTCAATTGCAGAGGCTATAGCATCCATGACAGTTAGCTTCACAAAACCTAAAAACTTCAGCCAGGGTGGGGCAAGCGCCCCAGATTGTCCCACCGTCGCTACGCCCATGTAGAGTTACCTGATACCTATTTTGGTAGCCTCGAAGTCGATTACTATAAAAAAGGTATCGAAATATCGGAGGATCGTTGGATGAAGTATATCTCCCTCGAAGGGGACTATGTTGTAGAATAAAATAGATTTTTATCAAAAATTTTTCATAATTTTTTCCGGGACTTTTTGAACCATGTAGTATTTATGAATTTGCATTTACTCTTTTCCCAGTCAGTGTGCTTCATATACCATTAGAGTTAGAATTTTCATTTTATAAATTTCTTTCTTTTCCTAAAATTTCTAAAATGTATCATTTTTATTTTTATCGCTGTGATTTTAATTTAGTAAACAATGCCAATTGTTGCATTGACTGGGACAGTGAATTTCAAAACCTGGACACGCTGTCTTGTTTTAATGTGTTTAAATTCTTAATTTCTAATATTTGCTGCCTATATATCCCCAAAGTTAAGGAATGTGTTCACAAGTTGCCTTGGCATAATAAACATCTAAGAAAATCAAAAAATTTACCGGCAGATTTTTAATAATTGCTTAACTTGCTCAATTTACTTGATCGGTAGAGTCCCCAGATAGTATACAAATTTTCTGCACAGGTCTCTTTGATTGGTTGGTTGCTATTTGCACTATGACGGATCGCACAAGCCTATTACTACTACGAATAAGCTCACAAATGCTTCCCAGAGCCCATTTTGCTGGGGGAAATAACTCGCTCTTGATAATAACTAGCTGTCCTAGTTCCATGCTCTCTCGTTCTCTTCGACATTTCTTGCGCTCTTGCAAAGTGGCTAGATATTCTTCTCGCCATCTTTGCCAAAAATACTTAACCATAAGCTGATGCTCTCGCCATAATTTTGTTCCTCTAGATCAGGGGTCGGCAAAATTAAATGTGCCATTGTTTTGGTGAGAGAAGAGAGGCTGCACCGAAACAAATTTTTCACAGAAATCGTTTGCGAAATGAATGTTACGCAGAAAGTAAAAAATATTAGAAAGGCATTTTTAATCTTTAAGTTTAAAGTGCAATATTTATTTGGTTACATGTCGCTAAAAGAAAATAATGAATTTACTTTTAAATGACAGTATAACACACAAAAATTGCTTGTTGCCAAAGTCATAAAAAACGTTGAACCATTTGGCATAGCTGAGAAAAAACTCTCTATGTGCATAAAAGGCGACAAGAGCTACATCAGCGCACGATGTTGCTTTGCCAGTGGTTTTTCGACAACTGAATGAAAGAGCATTTACCATTTTTACCATTTGATTGCCTTTATTTAAACATCTTACATTACAAGTTGTCTTATAGGCTAGTTACATTTCATTACATTTATTTTTTCTTAATATACATATGTATGTATTTATCTAAGAGTTAAATAATTAAAAAGATTTCATATTGCTATGTAATGAAATTTGAAATTTAGAGGAACTGGCAGTTTCCTATTCCCATAAGTGTCCCGAGTGGGACGTGTAACTAATTTTTTCTAAATATTGCGCTCCTGATTAGCGATTTCCATATAACTCTTGAACAAGGCTGTGCAACGAGCCGAACTTGTTCGATTAAACTCACAGGTCACGAACTTTTCACAAAATTTCAACATCGAACCAAGTTCGTTTGATTCGACTCAACTCAAGTTCGTTTTCTTCGGTGTGTTCGCTCATATTTCGTTCTTTTGCTTATGTTTGTGCCTGCGTACAAGTCGTTCGTAGAAAAGTGATAGTTGCGGTGCGGCGCGTTGAATAGAGTTGTAAGCGACCGATGGTTGCAAGCGAACGTTAAAGGAGTAGATGAAGTCATTGAAAGGGGTTGCATGTACAGCATGAATGCTTGAAAGTTGTTTGATCGTGATGATGCTTTGTCATGCACGATCTATGAGCAATGATGGTGGGCTATTAATTACAAATAATACGAATTTTTCATTACTTTTATAAATGAGTTTTAATTATACATATATTTATTTATAAAAACAATACCAACCAAAAATATTTTATAGTGTTAATTACAATTCATTGCATTAAAAACAAAATAAAAAAAATCACAGTAATTTCTACTGAATTCTCAGTAATTTTTCATCGGATGTGCATGAAATTATACTGTAATCCACATGAAATTTTCTTTCAGTATTTCAGTAAATTTTAATGTGTCTCACAATATAAATTACTGAGAGCTGTATAAAAATTACTGTAAATTCAGTAAAAATTACAGAAGGTTCAGTACAATTTACTGAGTTTCATGCACGAAGCGGAGAATTACTGGAAAAAAATGGAAAATTTTCTGGAATTACAAGCAATTTTTACACACGGTTGAAAATATCAGTATAAAATTAATAACTTTTAGTTATTCATATAAATCCATAAGAAAATCGTATAGAATTTTATAAGTTCCAAAGTATAAAATTTTTTGTGAATATAAAATTTTTTTTTTATACTGAAAAGTTTATATGTAACTTTAACGATATTGAAAAAAATGTATTTTTATGTCGGTTGTTAGAACGTTTGACTGGGACGCAGCACACACGGGTTCAAGCCCTGGAACAGATACTCCTTTTTAATTTAATTTTATTTACAATTTCTATTTATAAAATGATTTGACTAACAGAACTTGAATGGACTGAGATTTGAACCTGCTTCATTTATAGAATAATTTGAATGCGACCCCATTCATTTGCTAGCTCGGCCACAGAATGTTGATGTTTTATTTGACAAAATTAAACATAAATAACTGTCCGCATAGCTAGTTTTTATATGTTGTAAAGTTATTAAATTTATACCTAAATTCATATAAAACGACTCTTAAACTGATATCATATAAAAATTTATACTTATTTTTTCAACCTTGCAGTTTTAGTTTTTTTTTATAATCTCATTTGAACTAATTCAATCCACTTCTTTAGTCCGAAAATATTGTTAATTTTCACCGTCGCTGACGGCGCTGACAATATCAAAATCAAGATCTATTGACCCTTCATGTTTCAACTTATCGTAAAAATAGTGCTTTTATCTGCATTAAGTAGTGGTTTTTTCTTCAGTTTTAGTCTCTTTAAATATTTAACTTTACGAAAACACGATTTAGGATTAATCGTTAGTTAGTCTCTATGACCGTCTTTTCTTTAATGTTCGAGGTTGAGTCGCGGGAATTACACGTAGTTCTGATGCTGGCCTACCTATCCTTTTCTGTAGCGGTTTTATATATCCTTCTTTTCTTATTTTTCCCGTAGCCAAGTTTTTTTTTTTAATAATAATAATAATAATAGAGTTTAGCTACTACAGCTATTAGCTTTCTTAGCAATTTAGCTTGAAGCTTTAAAACAAAGTAAAAAGCTTACATATTAAGGAAAATGAAAAAATTATACATGCAATTAAATTTGTTATATTTTTATAATTTTTTCTTAGCTTTATCACACTTTCTCAACATGCCCACCCAGATCATATGTATATAAACATACAATTGCATGAATGCAATTGCATGAATTTATCAACATGGTCCAAGGCATAAATGTTAGAAAAAAAATTTACCCATCATGCTGTGGGGCTCGGACAACACAAACATAAAGACCAACAACCATTAGGCTACAAAATTAACTATAGTTATTTTTCAATCTAAGCTTGAGTTGACCTTTTGACAAGCTAATATCATATACATCGCAATTATTAATAAGAGTAGTTATGCGATTAAAAGGAGCAGTAGCCATATAATTAGTTCTACTAAAAGGTTGGTAAAATAATTGATTAGAGTTACGATTACTCCTGCGATTAGTGTTTAAGTGAATATAATTAAGAAGCTCTGGTGCAGCAAGAGACCTAGTTACAAGTTGATGCAGATAAACTATATCCGCAATATTTCTACGCGTGCTCAAAGATTGCATATGTAGTAACTTCAAACGATCCTCATAAGGAGGAAGGTTTAAAGAGTCAATCCAATTTAAGCCATTGAGAGCAAAACGAATAAAATTTTTTTGAATTCTCTCAATTCTATTAATATGAATATTATAAAATGGTGACCACACTTGGCTGGCGTACTCTAAGTGAGGACGCACTTTTGTATTATATAAAGTCACCGTTACTAAAGGGCTATTAAATTCGTTTGCCCACCTCTTAATAAAGCCAAGCAGAGATGAGGATTTTTTACAAATTCGATTAATATGCTCATTAAAAGTTAATTTAACATCAAAATGTATACCTAGGTCTTTGACTAAATCGACACGACAAATTTTCTTATCTTTTAATTCATAATCAAATTCCACAATATTTTTCCTCCTGGTGAAAATCATAGTTTGGCATTTATCAGGATTAAGATGTAAGTTATTTTTAGAACACCAAACCTCAAAGGAATTCAAGTCAGACTGAAGTGGAATAGTATCACCAACCCCCTTCACGTTCCTGTAAATTTTCATATCATCTGCATATATTAGCAGATGCGCGTTTTTAATGACATGTGTAACATCATTAATTGCTAAAACGAACAGGAGCGGCCCCAGGTGGCTTCCTTGTGGAACACCTGATGCCGCGCTGAATGAGGTGGAAAACACCCTCCGAAATCTTATTTGATATGAGCGATCAGATAAATAAGATTCAATCCAGCTGACAAAACTTAAAGGAAATCCAAGCTTCTATAATTTAAACAAAATCAAATTGTGTGGTAATTTGTCAAATGCTTTACTGAAGTCAGTGTAGATGCAGTCAACTTGCCCACCAGAATCAAAAGAGCTTAATGCAAAGGAAGTAAAATCAATTAGGTTAGAAACTGTAGATCTGCCATTAACAAAACCATGCTGACGAGTTGTTATGACTTCACCACAGCACACCTTAACCTGATCGTACACAATGCGTTCAAAAATTTTCGGTATCGATGATAACTTCGCCACGGGCCTGTAGTTTGAAACATCATTTTTACACCCTTTCTTGAAAATGGGGCTTATATATGAATTTTTCCAAAATTTAGGAAAATAGCCATCTCTAATCGATTTATTAAATAAGAAACTGAGGGGTTGACTCAGCACAGAGCTACAGTTAACTAGTACTGTCGCAGGAATACCATCAGGTCCGGAGCTGAAGTCATCATCAACAGATGAGACATATTTCTCTATGAGTTCAGGTGAGAAAGATATCCCATTAAACGAAACTAAAGGGTCGTTATCCATATATTCAAAATAGTTGATCTCAGGGCTAAATAATTCCGTAGAAAAAGATTCTTTAAATAAATTAGCAAACAACACAGCTATAATTTGTGGGTCGCTAGTGAGCCCATCAACTGTTTTGAATTCAGATGGAAACCCGTCAGACTTTTTTTTGTATTAATAAAACCCCAAAAATGCTTGGGGTCATGAAGAATATTCAGCTTTATTCCATTCAAATATTCAGAATAAACTAAAGCCGACTTATCCTTAAATTCATGGAAAAGTCGCTGGTAAGCAACTAAGTCATTTCGGTCCTGGCTACAAACGTATTTGTTCCACGCCCTATTACGGCCATTACGAATTTTTTTTAAATCCTTTGTGTACCAAGGGTACGAGGAATTATTAACGTACCTTTTTGTATATGGCACCGACAATGCTATGGCCGAAAAAAGTTCACCATAGAAAAATTTTATGCACTCATCAAATGAATTACTCGTATTATTAAAAAAAATAATAAGGTCATTTAATTTATTCCTTAAATTCTCATTCAACCTTAAAAAGTCAGCTTTTTTAAAATTGAATTCATAAATATTGATGGAAGAACATGCATTAATTAAATTTTCATTGTCAGATTGGTACACTATACTCAAAGGTGGATGATAGGAATCAACCGTAGAAAGAGCATGGATAGCATTTCTCACAACAACATTACTACTATTTGCAGCCAAGACTAAGTCAAGTTGTCGTCCATGAGAATTAGTTATACAACTTACTTGTTGTAAACTTGAAAGTATTTCGTCAACAAAAATTTGTTGTTGTCGAGTTTTTGGACACGATGCATAAAAATATGTACCATCATCCGAAGGAGTCCATTTAAGGTCAGGCAGATTGAAATCACCTAACAATAAAATGTCGTCATTAGTGTCTAGTTCATTTATTATGTATTCTACGGACATCGAAAGACATGCGTAGACATCTGCGCTACTATTTGGAGGAACATAAGCGTTAAGAATATAAATATTGGAGTTACAATATGTAACTTTAACGCATAATAGTTCAATATTAGATGCGCAGGCAATTTCGATTAATGAACTAGTTAAATGATTTTTTATGGCTATTAAGACGCCTCCACCAACAGAAGAAATGTCTTCCAAGTGTCTGTCTCTTCTAAAAACATTGAAACTATTGTCAAAAAGTTCCAAATTAAGAAAAGTGTTATTTAACCAAGTTTCGGTAAAAACGATAATATCCTCAGAAAAATTCTGAGTGGCTAAAAAGATGTCATGCGTCTTAGAACGCAAACCCCTCACATTTTGATAGTAAAGGGATAGCCGCTTCAGTTTTTTGAATTGGAACGGACAGTCTTATTATTTTTTTTCGACTTAAATTCTGAAATAAAGATATTATCCACCCATGCATTAGAATTTAGAATGGCAGAAACATGAGAAGATGCCACTGTAATTTTAAAAGATGCATGAGTTGGTTTATTACCGATTTTCCTGCAAGAAACGAAGGCGTCGGCAGGAATAATTTGGTTTTGTCTAATATAGTTTATAACATTGTCAGTGGTAGTGTTAGCATTAAGACGTGAAATAAAAATCGATTTCAACTTTGGCAATGCTTGCAAGGAGACAGGTGCCACAGAACCACCAATCGTAACAACACCTTGAGGATTAGGAATAACAGAAATGGATGGAGTATCGATAGTGGAGGAAAGGGGTAGAGGGTTATTTATAGCAGCAGTAGCGGGAAAGTTGGAAGTAGACGGAGAGGTATTTAGAGGGGATCTAAGGCAGTTACTTCACGATTAACAGCTGTGTCACTCGCCCCCCCCCCCCACACTACCCAAGTTAACATTCGACTTACGATTCTTATTTAATTTTCGTTTAAGTTTTCTTTTCTTCTTCAGGGAAATAGCTTGCTTGGGTAGAGTAGAGATCGAAGGAGTAGAAGAAAAAACCATAGCAGCCTCAGTAATAGTTTTATTTTGAAGCGAACTAACATCGGGTGAGACAGCCTCATTAAGGCTTTTTTCAATTTGGGGAGTTATGTCTAAATAATTATTTAGAATATCTCTGAAATTAATATTCAAATTGTTAAGATTTTCCCCAAATTGTTTATTTTTGTCGAAAAAGACCGACGGGGACAGGGCCCTGCACGATGGACAGTACCAATGCAGGCCCGAACGATTAGAGGATAATAAATCAGTAATAGTGTTAGTTAGGCCTGCACAAGAGGCATGAAAGACCTGTTCACAGGGACCTGAACAGGAAAACATGGCATTCAATATATTTTGACTTTTACATTGATCTCTTAAAGAGCAAGCTAACAAGTTTTCAGACGAAAAATAATCCATCATGAAAAAAAGAAAAGACTAAGTTATAATGAAAAAGTATTATTTTTATATTGACCTAAAATATTTTTAAAAGCGCTTACAACGGGTTAATATTGTGAAAAATATACCCGTTGAATAGCAACAACAACAACCTGTTGAGATTAAGGTAAAGCAATGTAAGCGGACAAAGCAAGAAAGGGAATGAAAAAAACAAAACTGATCACTGCTTTACACTGCTTGTACAAAGAAATGTACTCACGTACGAATGTATGTTTACATTAAAGAATAAATTGAAGTATGCAAATACAAAATTATATCAAAAAATCAAATTTCTACCAACACCAATTAATTCACAGTAACAATTATGTACGTAAATAAAATAAAAATTATTATTATTCCAAATGATTAAACAGAAAGAAAATATACGTATTAAAAAACAACACAAAAACACAACCGACACTGACAAAGAGATGAGATCAACGATGTTTATTGCGCAGCTAATTGCTTACAACAATTTGGCTTCGGTCAATTTTTATTGTGATATGACGATGATTTAGGCCGGATTCGCGAAACACTTAAACTTTCCTTTTTCTACTTCCGTCAGAAGTTTGCCGCGACCAATTTTTTAAGCTAATGCAGAAAATTAATTGCAAATGTGAAGTTCAAAATAACTGCAACGATTTGACTACACACTTTTACACCAATCAAAACTTTTGCTACTACCCAAAAAATTACCATGCATTATTGGCAGATTCAAATCAAAGCAAAACAACAAAATAACTGTAGGTTTTTCCCGTTAATTTTTTTCTCTTGAATTACATATAAACAAATGATCTTTTCAAAGTAATAAAAAAACTAAATGTACCTACAACACAAATTAAGGGAGATAGACTAAAATACGAGAAACATGTTGAACCTATTCAGTTGAGCGGGAGTGTCCGTTTTAAGCTGCATAATATCCATGTATTTAGATTTAGTTATTGTTTTCCAATTGAATGCAATTTATGGGCGATTTTGGAAAAAAATATCCGAATACACAACATTTTAAACAAAAACGACCTTAAAATTCGCCAGATAAAAATAAAAAATTTGTAGCTTCGATGCCAAACCGTCTTTAAGCTGTAGTTGACCAAAAAGGCTACCATACTACATATTTAAAATTACGAAATCATTATTTTAAGCAATGTTTTTTCAATTTATACATATCTGCATGAAATAAGCTGTGACATGAAATTTAGGTGTATTTTTCTATTATAAAATTTCCAGGTAATATTTTTTAACAATAAATTAACATTTTTTTAAACTACAATTTTTGTTCTTTCAAATGATATCAAAACTTTTTTCATATTCCACTTAGTTTCGAAATTATGGAGCATTACAGTTAAAAGTATGCACTGCATGAAATAAGCTGTGAGCCACTGTACTTTAAAAAAACAGAATTGAAGGTGTTGTTTGTTTTGGGCTCACCGGTATCTTGAAAAAAAATCCAAGCTGCACTTCGTTTAACTTTACCAACAGTATTTTCCATATCGCAACTATAGTACACACAATATTTACGTAAAGTACACGAATAAAAAAAAATAATTGAACTGAAATCGTCTGCACACACCACACGCAACGATCAAACGAACAACTAACAACTTAAAAAGTTCGGTACTTACGAGTTGTTCGAAACTCATGAGTTGCAATCGTATGATACGAACATCGAACGAACCGAACATGAGTTGAGTCGAACGAATTGAGTTGTTCGAGTTGGACTCATTGTGTATGGCAAAAGTTCGAACAGGTTCGATCAGTTCGTTGCACAGCCCTACTCTTGAAACTTTCGCATAAAAAAAAAGTTCACCAACAACCTAAAAACGATGGTGGTTATCGCTGAGGTGAACTTTTTATGATACGAACATCGAACGAACCGAACATGAGTTGAGTCGAACGAATTGAGTTGTTCGAGTTGGACTCATTGTGTATGGCAAAAGTTCGAACAGGTTCGAACAGTTCGTTGCACAGCCCTACTCTTGAAACTTTCGCATAAAAAAAAAGTTCACCAACAACCTAAAAACGATGGTGGTTATCGCTGAGGTGAACTTTTTTTTTTAATTCAGTCTCATGTTCGGAGTAGTTTTGAATGGAGAGTTCGAATTTCTCATTATTTTTAATTAATTATGTTGTTGTCTTCAGTGGTAAAAACTGAAAATAACCATGAAATTTTGTCAAAAATTGAAATTTTTTTATTTAAAATGAAAAATCAGGTCTAAATTTTTTGATTTTTTTTGCTTTTATTATTTTGAATAGTTAATTTTTTCCTCCTCTATCTTATGGTGTTCACCGCAAATTTTTATTATTTTTGTACTTAAAAATATAAACTTAAATATAATTGAACAGAGGATTTTTTTCATATTGAATGTTTTAACAGGGAATATAAATTTTAATGTGGAAATCTGTTTCGAAAAATATGAAATATATTTATCTAATTCTATTAAACTAGATTTCATATTTTTGAAACAGATTTCCACATTAAAATTTATATTCCCTGTTAAAACATGGCTTCAATATGAAAAAATCCTTTGTTCAATTAAATTTATGTTTATATTTTTAAATACAAAAATAATAAAAATTTGCGGTTAACACCATCAGATAGAGGAGGAAAAAATGAATTATTCAAAATAATAAAAGCAAAAAAAATCCAAAAATTTAGACCTGATTTTTCATTTTAAATAAAAAAATTTAAACTTTTGACAAAATTTCATGATTATTTTCAGTTTTTACCACTGAAGACAACAACATAATTAAAAAATAATGAGAAATTCGAATTTCCCATTCAAAACTACTCCGAACGTGAGACTGAATTAAAAAAAAAATTCGCCTCAGCGATAACCACCATCGTTTTTAGGTTGTTGGTGAACTTTTTTTTTAAACGAAAGTTTCAAGAGTAATATGGAAATCGCTAATCAGGAGCGCAATATTTAGAAAAAATTGGTTACACATCCCACTCGGGACACTTATGGGAATAGGAAACTGCCGGTGCCTCTAAATTTCAAAGACGTTTTTTTTTTTGAACCGGTCTAATGTAAGAGTAGCATTACAATTCTTACATTAGCATTCCCTTAGTATAATATATATTTCTAAATTTAACAGTTTATTTTTTCCCAAAAAGTTAAAAAAAGGAAATCTCATTATAATTTCTTTTTTCTTAAAACTAAGGTTAACAACTTAAAACTACACTATAATTAAATAACAATAGGTAAAAAATCTTCATTTTATTTTATATCTTTAATTTTGCAGAAATTGTTCAGTGCTATAGACTGTATTTCTTATGTCAGGTGTGTTATATCTTCTATGATAGAATAAGAGTTTTTTCCCTATGTACAAATTATTATTCTTATCCAATACATTTAGATAAATAGGAGACATATATTTTTCTATTATCGGGTATGAGATTACATTTTCCTTATTTAGATAATTTACTAACAAATCGTTATTTATTAATGACATATTTCTTAAGTACTTAATGGCTAGTTTAACTAAAAAGGAGTCAATTCTTTTAATTTTACATTTTCTGTAAACCGTTTCGTTAGAGACATTTCTGTAAGTACCGTCCCAGTATCGCCTAGCTTTGAGATTAGTACACATTCTCAGAATATATCTTTCAAAGGTTCTTTCATTTGTCTTTCCATTTGGCATGACGCGATGTCAAACCAAATGGGAAATGCGTAGCCTAAAATGGGCCTAATAATTTGCTTATAAAAATGTAGTCTAATTTCATTTTTCAGATACTTGGCCCTACGGAAAAGGTTGGAGTAGCAGAGAAACATTTTCTGTGCTTTGGCCAGAACATAGTCAATATGCTTATTGAAAAGATATTTGCTATGCAAAATTACTTGATGCTGTCCTTATTAGCTATCAAATGCCCGTTAATTTCAACGCTTGGAGTAAATTGTCTTGCATTAGGGTATAATTTTTTCCTAACACCTTTAAAAATTGTGCTTTCACATTTATTTGAATTCAACCTAAGTTTCCATTTTTCAAAGAATCTGCACAGAGTCTGTAAATGGTCATTTATATCAATATTTGCATTTAAAGCCCTTGCACTTGAACTAAGTACAATAACATCATGTGCGTACACCAAGGTAAGAAGATTGGGACCTGGTTCTGGCATGTCCGCTAGCAAGATATTATAGAGTATGGGTCCTAGAATCGATCCCTGAGGAACTCCTACAATAATTAGTTTACAAATTGAATTTTCATCATTATTTGAAACGTAAAATGACCTATTTGTGAGGTTGTCTAGGACTATACCGCAAAGATGCCTATCAAAATTTAATTTTTTGTACATTTTGTATACAATGCCATCTATCCAGGCTGTATCAAATTCCTTTTGGAAATCTAACGGTACAGCGATTGTTGCAAGTTTTTTTATTTAGATTGGTTGTGACATAGTCAGACAGCAAGGTGAGTGCGTGGTTGGTGGAGTGGAGTGCTCTAAAGCCAAACTGAAAGTTTCTAAGAATTATTTTTTTCTCCATGTGGGTCCTAAGTTTTTTTAAAATAAAACCTTCATAAAGTTTGCTAACATTAGATAACAATGAGATTGGCCTATAATTGCTAAAGATTTTTGGATCAGAATGTGGTTTCAGGATGGGAACTATCTTGGCACACTTCCAGGCGTCTGGAAAGTATCCTAAGTTAAAAATATGGTTAAAAAGAATTGCTAAGAACCTCCAGAAGAAGAATTCAGTTTTTCTGAGAAGAAAATTGGATATTTTATCTTCACCTGCGTTCTTTTTAATATTTTTTAATTTTAACTTTAAGGCTATTTCAGTAGGATCTAATCCTATTATTGAGGACTCCCTATCTGCAGTCAACGTGCTTTCAAATCTTATTAAGGGTTGGGTGTTAGCCAAGTCAGAAATTTCTGCCTTAATCCATTCAGCGAATTGGGCGCTACCTAGACTAGAGTTTTGGTGGTGGGTTTTCTCGAAGTTGTCTGCTAGGGCATTAATTTTATTGAAGTTGTTTTCAAGAAAATTGCCTTGTGAATCTACAAAGGCAGGTAGATGAGTTTTTTTGAGAAGGCCGCACATACCCTTGATTTTTCTATAGGTATGATTGTTTATTCATATGTTTTTACATAAATTGGACCAATGTGTTTCCTCATGAATTCCTATCAGCTTGCTAATAATTTTACCTAAGTTCCTAATTATGGCCTTTAGAGTATCTACTATTATTAAACGAGCAATAATTGTATTTATATATATATATTTTCAGACTTTATTTCCAAAACGGGTGCAGCGATTTTGATGAAACTTGGGGGTTAGGTACATATGTGAACAAAATTAGGATTGGGCTGGGTTTTAACTTATCAGAGGCTCCTGGAGGGGCGTGGCACAGCCCTATACTTTTATTTTCATAACGTCATATCTCGAAAACTATTCAAGATATTGTGATGAAATTTGGTACACAGATGCAGATCATAAATGTCTTAAATTTTGCCAAAAGTGGGCGGAATCGGAAAAGTGGGCGTGGCACTTTTCAATTATTGAAAATTTTGATTCAATTTTACTCAAAAACGGCACTGAGGATTTTCATAAAAATTTTATAGATAATACCACTAAAAGCAGTCATCATAACATGATATGTCACTATACTGGCAAAATTCGTTTAAGGGCGTGGCACAGCCCACAATATTTATAAACATTATAATAAGAGAATTAACAACACAATCGTTCTGAAATTTTATATGGTGGATAAACTTGCTATAAGGTACCTCAAGACGAAAAATGGGTATAACAGTACCAGTGGGCGTGGCACCTCCCATACAAGCAAAACAGGTTAAATGTTATATTTATTGTACTATGAGAGTAATCTTCTTAAAATTTGGTGAGGAGTTGTCGGTTACTATAAGCTTTAAAATTAAATGCATTTTGACGGGATTGCTTCAGTGGGCGTGGCACCTCCCATACAAACAAAAACCGTTAAATGTTATATTAAGTGCACTATGGGGGTAATCTCATTAAAATTTGGTACAGAGATGTCGGTTACCAAAAATTTTTAAGTTAAATGGATTTCGACGAGATTTCGTTAGTGGGCGTGGCACTTCCCATATATACGAAAATCGTTGAATGTTGTATTTAGTGCACTATGGGAGGTATTTTCTTTAAATTTGGTGTAGAGGTGTCGATTACTATAAGCTTTGAAATTATATGGATTTCAACGGGATTGCGTAAGTGGGCGTAGCACCTCCCATATGTACGAAAAACGTTAAATGTTATTTAGTGTACTATGGGAGTAAAATTTTTAAATTTTTTGTTCCAATCGATAGAGAAAGGACGAAAAATAAAAAAAAATTTTTTGTTCCAATAGACTTTTAATTACAGTGGTGTAGTGTCAGTATTGTAGTGGTCATTTTTAATATTTGACCACTTAGTGCGTCCTGAGCGATTTGCGGAATTTATTGCTGTAAGGAAATTTTCCTTGTCCTTTGGAGTATCCCGGAAGTAGTCACTCCATAAGTGACTACTTATCGAGGCGGTTCACTCCGAGTCACTTTGGGTCACTTGGAGTCACCGAGGTGCGTGGAAATCGCAATTTTGTGGTTTGCGTGCGATTTTGGTAGAATTGGTCTATAACACCTATAGGCCACGTTGGTGCAAACTCTTATCGCACCTAATTATGTTTTGCGATGCGTGCGATTTTTTGGATATTATTGCTGTAAGGGTATTTTCCTTGTTCTTTGGAGTATCCCGGAAGTAGTCACTCCATAAGTGACTACTTATCGAGGCGGTTCACTCCGAGTCACTTTGGGTCACTTGGAGTCACCGAGGTGAGTGAAAATCGCAATTTTTTTGTTTGCGTGCGATTTTGGTAGAATTGGTCTATAACACCTATAGGCCACGTTGGTGCAAACTCTTATCGCACCTAATTATGTTTTGCGATGCGTGCGATTTTTTGATAATTATTGCTGCAAGTATATTTTCCTTGTTCTTTGGAGTATCCCGGAGATAGTCACTCCATAAGTGACTACTTATCGAGGCGGTTCACTCCGAGTCACTTTGGGTCACTTGGAGTCACAGAGGTGAGTGAAAGTCGCGATTTTGTGGTTTGCGTGCGATTTTTGTAGAATTGGTCTATAACACCTATGGGCCACGTTGGTACAAACTCTTAGCGCATCTAATTATGTTTTGCGGTGCGTGCGATTTTTCGATTTTATTACTGTAAGGATATTTTCCTTGTTCTTCGGATTATCCCGGAGGTAATCACTCCATAAGTGACTACTCATCGAGGTGGTTCAGCCCGAGTCACTTTGGGTCACTTGGAGTCACCGAGATGAGTGAAAATCGCGATATTGCGGTTTGCGTGCGATTTTTGTAGAATTGCTCTATAACACCTATTGGCCACGTTGGTGTAAAAACTTTGCGCACCTAATAATGTTTTGCGGTGCGTGCGATTTTTTGGATTTTATTGCTGAAGGATATTTTCCTTGTTCTTCGGACTATCCCGGAGGTAATTACTCCATAACTAACTACTCATCGAGGTGGTTCACCCCGAGTCACTTTGGGTCACTTGGAGTCACCGAGGTGAGTGTTAATCGCGATTTTTTGGTTTGCGTGCGATTTTTGTAGAATTGCACTATAACACCTTTAGGCCACCTTGTTGCAAAAACGTTGCACACCTTATTACGTTTTGCGGTGCATGAAATTTTTTTTTTTTTTGATTTTTACGAATTTCGTGAACCAAAGTGACTTTAAGTGACCCAACGTTACTCGGGGTGAACCGCCTCGATGAGTTGTCACTTATGGAGTGATTACCTCCGGGATAAGCCGAAGAACAAGGAAAATATCCTTACAGCAATAAAATTTAAAAAATAACACCAACCGCAAAACGTAATAAGGTGCGATAAGTTTTTGTACCAAAGTGGCTTATAGGTTTTACCCCTCGTACTAACTGTACAATCGGTTGCGCTCTTTTATATAAATGCTGCGATATCTCAGTCGATTTAGTGTCCAATTTAAATGAAATCGAGCCATTTTGCATTATCCTTTTCATTTCTATTCACTCTTGGTCCCAATCCACTCAACAACAACAACAACAATTTGACGAAACTAAAAACGAAGCAAAATTGTTGAAAAAAATGGAACAGAAAAAAGTAAAGAGAAGTTGAAGCGTGAAAGTGAAAAGTCAACTTTTTTTAACAAATTCCATATTTTTTCGATTTTTTCAACCTCAAAACGAAAAACCGAACAGTGGTCGGTCTCCAGGTACTGTTTTCTTAAGGGATCAACACATCTGTGCTTAGCTCTGCTTAATCTCTTTTTCTCCTTAATGAAATCTAATATTTTCTGAGGGAGGTCGATGTAACCTTTGCTTCTAGCTCTAACCCTGGGTACCGAACCTGCTACAGGTACCTCAAAGGACTCGTTCAGGCCTTGTATGCAATTGTCTATTTCAGACCTGCTAACATTTCTGTCTGCAGGTAGTGTGTGTATATGAAGATTTCTTTGAAGAATATTGTTGAAATCTTTAACCTTCATTTTATTATAGTTATAAAATTCACGGGGTGGATTTCTGACTATGTCACTGGTTGACAAAATTATCTCTACACCAAAATGGTGTAATGTACAAACTACCATTTAAAATTTTTTTTTATTATTTTTGGCTTAGCCTAAAATTTTTTCAAATAAAATTTTTTTTTTAGATATTAAAATGCTAAAAATTTCTTTTTAACTCTAAAATCTTAATATTGAAAAATTTGCATCTTGCGATTTGTGCATCTTGCAACTTTTCTTCAACTTTTCTCCTAATGCAAATTATTGCAATGTTTTGCTGAATGCACTTAAGTATCGTTACCAGCCTTAAATACACAAACCTGAACTACATCTGTCAAACAAAAAAACTAAAAAACTTATCTCATAGAGGGCATACTTCCTTTTCCTGTTCAGCTTCCATCGGAATAAGCCGCAAAATTTTATCATCGGGAAAAAGAAAAAATCTCAAAATTTTATTGTCATCTAAGACATCTTTTTAAAAGTGAAAGTTAAAATACCAATGAAATTGGCACCCTTTAAAATCGATCGTAAATTTATATAAAATTTCTGATTATTAGTTGTAACGCGGTTACAAAAAATGTATGGAAAGGTTAAGCCCCACAGGTTATTACCTTAAAAGTTTCAATTGCACTTTCTGGTTCTAGAATTTCGAATTTTATTCCCAGCTTATATGCGAGAAGTTTCACTGTAAAATTCTACTCAGTTAATCAGCATTCATATTTACAATATTCTTAATTGCGATTCCGGAGAAATCTTTGAGAGTTGGCAGTACCATTCAGCTCCAAGAACTTTCTTGGAAGGGCATGGAAACAACAAGTTGTTCGTTTCTTTTTCAGTGCGGAACGCAAGCCAACTAAGAACGTGTCAAAAATCATAAAAAAACAACAACAAAAAAATAACTATTTAATTAAAACCATTTTTCTTTTTCAATTACTTTCTTTAATAGTGTAAAGAAAGCTAAAAATACATATTTATATTTATCTTTAAGCAATTCTAAAAGGAAAAATAATCTATCTTAAAAATCAAAAAAATTAGAGATAAATTCGTCTACTTTTTAGAAATCGTATTAAATTGAAAAAGAAATATGGTAAAGAAAAATTAAGAAGCAACATAATTAATTTACTTAAATTTAGTTTCCACCAAAAATAGATTTAATAACCTAAAACAACAAAACAGTAGAAAAACTAAAAAAACATGCAGTAAAACAACAACAAAAAAAACAACATTAAACATCGTCGTCGAGAAAGGCCTTTCGTCGCTTCGGATGCTAATGTAAGTTAAATTAATCCAATAAATTTGTATCTATTAATTTTATTATACTATTACTATTACTTATACAAATACGTCTCATTTTTTTGCTCATCATTTTTGTTGCAAATTTTTTTTGCGCTCATTGAGCGTGCCACAAAATTAATAATTCTCTCCGGTGCTCTAAATCAAATTTTTTTAGTGTAAATTCTTTCTGAGCACGACTTTGCGAAAGCATTCGTCGTAAAGCTTTAGTCGGCAGAGTGCAACAACAACGCGGTAGCTGAATAAGCTCTCGCTTTGGACTTAGTCTTTTGTTGACAAGCTGCACTTGTTCTTGCACTTTGGCGACAATTGCTTTATTATATGTTTTGTTTTGCTATGATAACTGATCAATAAAAGAGAATTTTATCATATTTTATTTATTGCTACAAACTGAAGCAATAACCATTGACATGAAATATTATTTTTTTTTTAAAAATCTTTCTGCTTAGTGAGTGGAAATTAAATTCGGATATTTGAGCATAGCTCGAAATGATTTTTTTTATTTTGATTCTCAGTTCAATACATATTTCGTTTTCAGTAATTTTTCATAAATAAAGTTTATACTCTTTTTGAAAATATTTTTGCGAGTATTCATATGATTTGTTAAAAGTATGTATCTCTCTCTTAAGTAGTGTTAATAAAACCCTAATTTAAGAATTGTGCGGAGGATTGAAAATGTATAAATCTCAGATACATTTTTTTATATATCTAAGATTTTCCTTTTCTTTTAAATTGCTTAAATTTTAGTTTCTTTATATAATTTTTTTTTTATAAAGAACACAGTAATAGTAATTAAAATATCTGTCAAGTATATTGTTTGAAATATTAAGAACAATTGAATATTTGAATGAAATGATAATTAATAAATGAATCTTCTAGTTAAAATTATGGTCTGGATTCAATTTTTTTGGTGATGAAGTAAAGTAAAATTTATTGGGATCTTTTGTAAATTTTCAGCAGAAGATCATGGTTGAGAGGGCATGGACAGGGGTCACGAATACAACCTTAGTGACACCCACCATCGTTATTCAAGAGATCTTTTCATTTTTTTTGCCGTTGATTTTATAACTAGGCTTATATCACCTTTAACTTCATTTTTTTTTTGTCAAAAGCCTTGGTATCGGACCATTTTTGTTTTTATTAGTTTGCTGTATTTTTATGTGGTCAAGGGGTCTTTAACTAAATTGTAGTGTTGCCCAAAGTAAGATGTCAAAACCCTGCCCACTAGCACCGTATATGCTAGCCGTTTTGAAAAGGTCCCGACCGGCATATTTTATCTTTAGGAAAATTGTGTAAATTTCCACCAGCACTCGCACACCATTGCAATGGTCAGATTCATAATCTATGGTTCTGAGGTAGTTTGTGAAGTTATCATGAAATTTAATATCAACAAAAGTAGAGGTCATAATTAAATCAATATACGAATTGCAGGTGAATACTCTTGTTGGGAATTTAGTCGGGACTAATTGTATATTGGGATATTTACCTAACCAATTTTTTAGGCTGATACCACTATTGTTAGAGACATGATTTCCCCAGTCAGAATGCTTAGCATTTAAGTCACCGCCCCAAACTATTTGGTCCGTGCTAAGGGAGTTTAGGATTTTTGTCTTGTTCTGCCAACCGTTCTTGAGGTCTTGTATACATATGTAGATACGAAAGAAATTTTGCTTCCATCTTGAAGGTTTACTTCTAGAGCTATATTTTCAATGGAATTTGTCTGAATTGGGATTCTTTTATAACTAAACCCATCTCTGAGGCATATAGCTGTGCCCCCACCCTTCCCTGAGGTTCTATCCTGCCTAATTATTTCATAACCTTTGAAATTTATATTGTGCCTATTACTGAGTTTAGTCTCTACCATCAAAACAATATCGGGGTTCTGTTCTCTGAGAAATATATTAAAGAAATGTCTCTTTTTTATTGAAACTAAAGAGTTGACATTAACGAATATACACTTTAAATCTCTAATCATCTAAACGGAGAGTGATTGAGTAGGTTGAATAGGGCTTTGGACTTATCCTCATCCCTAGTTAGGGTTTTGTAAGTGGTGGAAAACTCACGAACTTTGGAAAGATACTCAAGGAAATTTTTTCCCAACAGACGTTTGCAGTCCGTGTCAATTTCTTCGAATTAGGTATTATTAATGCTTGGGGATTTGCCATTGCTAACTTTTGAAGGAGCTATGGGCTTCGAACTCGAACTTTTGAGTTTGGACGCAAAAGTTTCTGTCGTTCTGAACGACAAGTGTTTCGGTGCAGTTGTAGCTGCAAAAGTTATATGTTTCTGCGAGTGAGTTGTCTTTTCCCTCATCCTATTTAACAATTCAATCCTCTTAGGACAATTTTTGAAGTTAGCCGTGTGACCCTCTGTGATGCAATTGACACACCTGTTAGGTAGTCCTACACGTTTAACTACCGTACCTGAGGCTTGCTCAGTGAAAACTACCTCTGCATTATTAAGATGCTTAGGAGGGATTTTGCAGATCTTGGGTCCATGGGATTCACCGCATTTAACACACCGATAAGGCATGTTGCAGTTACTTGCCACATGGTTGAATCTTTGGCAATTCCTACACTGAATAGGCAACTTTGTTTTGATATTTTTGAACCCAATCCTGCAGTTCAGAATATATCTAATTGCCCTAAATTCTTTAAGGTCCGAATCTTTATCTAATTGGACATGCCATTTATTATCACTAACTTTAGTTAGGCCTACAACATTAATTTTTAAATTTAGACCGTTAAGTTATCCCAGGATCTCTTATTTTTCATAAGAAGGTGACAACTTAGTAATTATTACACTATACGGCTTAGATTCAACCGGAGTATAAGTATAAAAATTTGTCCTCATATTTTTCAGGATTCCTTTCACCTTATTATAATCATCCATCGTTAATGTATTAACGCTTAAAATGTTAAAGGAGAAATTTTGATGCTTTAACTCTATAAAAATTTTATCAGCTAATACTTTCTGACTTACATGAAAGAGCATAAGAATGCGTGTGATATACTCCAGCTCAATTGAGCTATGAAAAATCAAATTTTGTCGACTCCTGCTCTAGATCTTGGTTCTTGCTCTCTCACAAATAGTAAAGGTACCACCAGTGGTTCGCCCACCAGGAAATGTCCTGTCGTTAATGCTTGCACATTTGTCACATCATCGCTCAGTGGTGTAAGAGGTCCTGAATTCAAGATCGCTTCTATCTATGCTCAAACACTTCTCGCTTTTGCCACATCTCACATGCTCTCCTTAGCGAACTGTCAAACACGAAAGTTGAAATTTTTTAGAGCTCACGGAAATAAATTAAAAATTTTTTTGTGTGCATTTGCAAAAATAAATAAAATTATCAGCAGACAGGGATAGGACGCTTTTAAATTGATTGGACATGAAAATATTGATTTATTTTATAAAACTAGTGAATATGAGTGATGCAAAATGCGGGCAGTGCAGAGGCTCAATAAGAAGTGAAGCCGTAATAAAATGTGCGGGAGTATGCAGTAAGGTGTTTCACCTAACAATAAAATGCTCTGGAATGGATAAGTATACAATAACAAAGTTGGATGAGTGCCAATGTTGAAATTTATTTATGACGATTGTATGCAGTATATTAACAATGTAGATTATGCTCTGAAGGAAATATATTCATCGGTTGAAAAAAACATGGCAAACCTTGCTGAATGTAAAAATGAATTTTTCCAATACATTAAAAGAAAACGAAAATGAAATAAAAATTCTGCTTAAAGCAATTAAAGCCAGATATGCCGAAAGAATAATGGTGATGATAAATGCATCCGAGTATGCACGCAATTGGAAAACAATAAGAAACAACAAGAGAAAATATTAAATGAAATGAAAATAGATAACAATGAAAAACGTCAAACCACATTTGCAGAAGCATTAAAAATAAGTAAACAAAAAAAAGCCGAATTGCAAACACTAAGAAATGATGTGCCACTAATTGTTAAGCCTAAAATCAGTCAACCCAGTGACAAAACAAAAGAATAGTTGAATAAACATGTAGACCCAAAGAATCTTGAAATTGCTGATGTAAAAGAAAAAAATAATGGTGTTTTGATAACAAAAAGCAGTAATGAAAAATACAGAGAAAAGATGAGAAATGAGTTAATGAATAAAATTGATGATAACTATGAAGTGAAGATTCCCCGTGTGAAGAGACCTAAAATTGTCATTGCAGGGATGAGTTTTAACCACACCGAAAATGTGGATATGTTAAAAAAACAAAATAATATCTATACAACAGCCACATTAAAGTAATTAAGTCATATCAAACTGAAAGACAAAGTAGAATATATTTTAAAGCTTTGATAGAAACCGATAATGAATCGTTTGCAAAAATATTAGCAGAAGAAAAATTAAATATAGGGTGGGAAAAATGCAGAGTTTTTGATGGAGTTGATGTTATGCATTGCTTTAAATGCTTAGGATTCAACCATAAAGCTGGGGCCACACGGAAAAAACACCAACTCAAATTTTATTAAAAATTAATAGGAGATTATAAAAATTAAAATCTGAAAACAAATATTACTTTTTTATAGTAATAAATAGAAAATCCTTATTAAAAATTCTATTCTAGTTAGTAAATATTTTCATTTTACATTTTTTAATAAGTGCATATTAAAAATTATTTTCTTCATTTTAATTATCACCTAAAAACTTTGAAATTTTACAAAGAATTTATTAAATTTTAATAAATTGCCACATTAGAATTTTTATATATTTCATATTGTAATATATGATTCCCGCTTTATAATTTTTAAAAAGTAGTTATAGAAAAATTATTTCAAGATTATTAATTTTTTTATATTGAATTTTATTTCTCTTTTGTGTTTAACTTGTACTCTTTTTGAGTTTTCAACATGTTCATGCAAAAAAATAAATATATAAGGCTTGCCAAACTCTTACTAATTGGCTTGGAAGTAATGTGTTGAACAGAATTGGGACGGGGTCGGGAAAGCGGCAACGGAAACTCGCTGGCCGTCCCAATTTTGTTCAACACACAAAAAATTTTAAAAATAAATTTCAGTTATTATTATTTCATCATAAAAACTTTATAATGTACTTTTTAAAAAATAGTACAGTCCTTTTAAAATATAATAAATTATTGCAGAAGTTTTAAAATCTACTTTGTAAAAATTAAAAACTTGTATTCGAAAAATCAATGCCTGCTTGATGCAATTTTTATATTACGCTTAGTAATTTTTAATAGACACTCGAACCGTTTCTAAATTACTAAATTACCTACTAATTTTTCTTTAATTTTCATTAATATTTACAATAATTTCGAGTTGGTGTTTTTTCCGTGCAGCACAAGTCCAGTATCTGCTCAAAAGAAAATTTAAATAATTGTATAAACTGTAAATGCGCCAATGAAAAATTTAGCCTTTGATTAAATGATAATCACTGTTCAACAAGTAAACAATGTGCAGTGTACAAACGTAAATTGGAAGCTGAAAAACAAAAGATTGGATATTAGCAATCAAAACAAATCAATGGAATATATACAAACATTCAAGGACTCTTAAATAATTTCACTGAATTAGAAGGGTTTGTACTTAGTCAGAACTATGATTTTATTATTGTTTTCGAAACGCATATGACAAGCGAAATAGATACAAATGAATATCAAATTATTGAATACAATACTATATCATGTCATTCAACATCAACTATAACGGGTGGCGTTACTATTTACCTAAAGAATGAATGGAAAGTCTCACATATTCTTAAAAAAACTATTGAATCAAGAATTTGGATAGTAGCGAGCAAATGTTAAAACGATAATATAGAGATACTAATAAGGGCATTGTATAGATCACCAAGCAGTTCTGAAAGGGAACTCTGTAATTTTTTAAAGATATCGTGGAATCTTTGTTCGAAAATTAAATGCAAATTACTATGTGTGGTGATTTCAATATTAATTGGAATAAAAATGATTTATATAAATCAATAAATGATTTAAAGAAATCAAACGTACACTGGATGATAACTGCCTTGTGCAAAAAGTTGAAGATTATACCAAAATCACAGAAAACACGAAAACAATAATAGACTACGTTATCACAAACATTGATATCTTAAAGGTACAGGTAGTAAATGAGTACAAAATAACTGATCATGAAATTATACACATGTATTAAGAAAGAAATCAAAATAATATAAAAAAGAAAATATGAACATTAATATTTGCAAATACAACAAAGAGATGTTTTACTATGAGTTATCATTATTGGATACCACTTTCAAATCGAATCTGGATAACAACATAAATGCAAACAACATAAATGTAGCACTTAGAAGAACAATGAAAAAATTTATTGTAAAGAAGGAGATATATGCAAGGAAAAACCCAATTAAATGGTTCAATAATGAATTAGCAGATTTAAAAAATAAAAAAATTGCAAAATATAGAAAAGCAAAAATAAGTTGTTCCAGTTCAGATTGAAATGAATATAAATATGCAAGAAACGAATACAAAAATAAAATAATTTCGGCAAAAAACCAATATATGGGTCATTCTACCTCGTTTTTACATTCAAAATTTAGATTTCTTAAAATCAATTTTTTTCGATACTTTGTCTAAAAATATTCGATACGTGTTTTTGGATAAAGTTTTTGAGGACTTATTTTCGAAAATACGAGTTTTTGAAAATCACAAAATTTAAAAATACATGAATTTACAGACGCTTGTATTTCAAAATATACACGTCAAGAGAGAAAAACCGTTTGGACATAAAAGTTAGCATTTAACGTCTATTTTCTAATTGTTGTATTGAAAATTTTCTTTTCTTAAGTTATAAGCAAAAATTTTGCAATTTAAATTTTCGATTTTAATTTTTCCATCTCGGCTACACCGCCTTAAAGTTGTTTTCGTGGCACTAGTTCCCCCCAACGTGATGGACCGGGACCTAGCTCGTCTCGGCTATCACTGCACAATTGTTATCAAGGTACTAGTTACGTCCATGGTGGTAGACAGGGACCTAGCTCGTCTCTGCTACCACGTCAATACAGACCGGGACCTCGCTCGTCTCGGTTGTAAATGGATCAGAAGAGACGCAATAGTCGTGAACTGCACTATAGATGGGTTGTCATGAACCTTTCGCCACGCCACTGCTCCAACGGATTATCCCATTCTCATCTACCGCAATTGCAGTAAACAGAAGTGATGTTTGTAAAATCTACTTTCAGACCAGCTAAAATTTTTGGAGTCCCGCTGCACTTTTAGTTACTTATCATAATACATATATCAATTTGTATATAATTTATAATTTGTATTAGTTTTTATTAGAAATAAGAGCCTATAACTTATTGTTAGTGTTTGATTTAAAAAGATACAATAAATAATAGAAGAATGGAAAAAAAAAATTTTAAATTGAAAATTTTTTGCGTATAACTTAAGAGAAGAAAATTTTCAATACAACAATTAGAAAGTAGACGTAAAATGAAAATGAAAAAGGAAATAAAATACATATTACATTGTTTCAAAAACACAAATAAAGAAATTACTTCTGGGTGAGCAAACCGATATTTACATATAGCACTTGCAACTTCGTTCGTATCGCCAGAAAAGCTTTCAACGGACCGCTCGTCAAGAAATGTGTAATATCAAAAAAGCTACAAAAGCAATTGCATGTGAAGGAGGAAGGAATGTGTGTGTGACTTGCAGACTATTAAACGTCGGCTAACAAAGCTTACTGATGAAAAGACGTAGCGTCATGGAAACTAGTATAAGCAGCTCGTTGCCCATTTTTTGTTCCTTTTATGCATTTTGCGATTGTAATTTTTTTGTTGTTTTTTGCACTAAAACTACTGAACAAACAGCTCTGTAAAATACATATTAAATTTTACATTGTTCCAAAAACACAAATAAAATAAATTTATAAAGATAAAACTAAAATAGCGGAAGAAAAAAAGTTTTTATAAAACGCTTATGTTCGATTTTAAGTTTCTATGGATTAAATTCAATTGTCATTTCTTGTTTGACATTTGTTTCACGGGAGTGCTGCCAAATTTGATTAAAGAAAAAATTAAGCGGCGAAAGCCGTTTTTTTCGCCACTGATTAAGCTATCTTATAGCCGCGTCAAAAAAAAAACACTGCTAATGTAATGTATACAAATGTTTTTCCTTACCTCTTATAATTGAGCCTCATCACATTAGAACGGTCTCTAATATTTTTTCACTTAATCCTTTCTTCGCTTGTACTATTTTCAAACCACAACGCGATCGAGTCCATTATATTAAGTTCAATTTTAATTTCAAATATATTTCTATTTTATTTTGTTTACATTTTTTGACATTTTTACGGAAGTGATGCCAAGCTTCAGCCAAAATTTAAGAGAAAAATTGTTGGCAACGTTGCCACTTCTGCGAACGACTTACAAAGTGCCAATTTATTTTCGAATCGCATCTGTCTTTCGAATCGCATTGCCTTTCGAATCGCAATACAGAGTAAGGCCCCAGATTCGAGTGACAGTTTATGATTACTTTTTTATTCTTAGAATAAAAATCGCATAAGAAAAGTGTAGCTTACTAACCTTTTTTGATTGTGAGCTAAAGCACATATAATCCGAAAAATTATACAAAAAATATGAACTTAAAATCGTAAATTTTTTATTGAAAAATTAGTTGGTAACTGAAAGTAATTGTATTGGTTACTTATCTCTCTCTCTCTCTTACAATATGCCAGACATTCCGAAAGGCATATATAGGTGTGGGAAAGGACCACCATAAATACTGCGTTTTCCTTGTGGACCTTATAGTTGAGGTACGAAGGCGAAGGCCTATATTAAGGCTGCAGCAAGGCCTTTGTAGGTAACACGTAGTATTATATGTGAAGGCCTTTATTAAGGCTGTTGTAATGTCTAATGATTTAGTATAGATGTGCATTAATTAGTTACCGACGACAATTTTATTGTCAAAGTATTAATAAAATTTTAAATAAGTTTCTTTTTGTTTTTTTAAATTCAACTGTGTATGCAGACTTGGGTATTTTTGAATTACATTTCTTTCAATTACAATTACAAGTAATCATTACTTTTAATTCAAAAAATAAATTAAAAGTAATTGTAATTGAAATTTTTCAACTACATTAATTTCAATTACATGTAATTTAAAATTAGAATTACATGCAATTCTAATTATTTTTGTAATTGGATTAGTAATGCATGAAAATGTAATCTTTTAGAAAGCTATAATCTATTACTCTTGCCAAGTAATTTGAAACGAAAATGTAATTAATCACACATTTTTCAGCAATTACATTTATTAAAATTTGAAAAAATTTTCTTTCAAGCGATAAAATTCACAAAAAAAATTTATGTTATTGCATATGATTTATATGGGAATGTAAAAGAACTTGAGCTCTAGCCTTTCACCAAGTTTAATGCTTGTTGAACCTGTATAAATGACCTTATTACAGTTTGCTTAAGCTTTTCATCACACTTGATTGAAAAATAGAAAAATATTCAGAATATCCCATGAATTCAAAAATTGCATTGGTTTTCGTATGTCTTATATACAAAAGTTGCTCGAACACCTACCTTATTCAGCTTTATTTTGCCAATTTTAGAAAAAAAAATTTATCAGCTTTAAATTGGCTAATATCCTGGAACAGCATGCTCGATCGACCCTGTTATTTTTCCTAAATATAGTCCTCCCCCAGTACTACACAATGAGCCAAGCCTGTAGAAATACCCATATGTGTATCTACGGATATGTATTTATGCATTATAAGTAATTGTAATTGAAATATTTTCGAAATTTTCAATTACTATAAATGTAATTGTAATTGAAAAACTTCAATTACAAATTACAAGTAATTGTAATTGCATGAATAATTAATTACCAAATGTAATTGATTACGCACAAGTCTGTGTGTATGTATCATTATAACATGTATGTACGAAAACATATTTTATTTAAGTGTTCATAACTGTGTAAAAAGCCACCATCTTTTTTATGGATATGGTCTGATGTTTAAAACAGTTTCTTTTTCATGTACATATATGTATATGTAATATATATGTGATTCAAGATTATTCAATGTAAACCTTAGCAAATTATGTCTTTTATAAATTATGGGTTTCAAATTTCACCGTACTTCAAAAAGCATAATCACTATTTAGATTTTTTGTTTCAAATTAATTATTTACAGTTAGTACACATAATATTTCTTGTATTTAACTTAAGATTTTCACACTCTCTTTTAGCTATGTTTTTTATTAGAAATAATTTTCCCTCGTATTTAATTGTTTCTAGTGTACATGTTGATAGTTTTCCACTCATTTTTAAATATGTATGTTTATTGTATACACATAGTTTCTTTTATTAAATTTATTTCTTTCAGAATTACACACTATATGTACACATTGTTTCTTGTATTTAACAATTGACCTTCTTATTTGTTTTTTGTGAAGACACCGTTGGCTTTACACTATTGTTTCTTAGATCTGACAATTATCAGCTCCACTAAATTTCTCAAAAAAGGGCAGAAAAAATGTTGACTAAATAAAACACTCGAGGGTACGAAGATTTTTCCTAATGCTCCATATATTAAAACGCTCAAGGGTACAAGTCTTCAGTTCACGGCTGCTAACTATTTCAATGCTCCTATACGTTTCACCGCTTCAAAAAAAAGCAAGTAGACGAGTACGACGTGAAGACGCGAACGCCTACACACTAAAACACGTCCGTACTTGCCAACGAACAAAACGAATTTCCATAACGGTTCTTTATTTAATTTCTTTGAATATTTACAGTATTGTCTTAAATTACATTACATTACATTTTATTTTTTCTTAACATACATTCGTATTTATCTAAGAGTTTCTTAATTAATATTTCTTATTTTGTAAAAATAACAAAGGTTTTATTTTACTACATAGTTTTAATTATAAGAACATTAGAATTTATTTTTCCAAAAAGTTTGAAAAAGGAAATTTCATTAATATATTTTTACTTAAAACTAGACAATAACTTATAACTACCTATGACTATATAACAACAGGTAAAGAACTCTTATTTTAACTTGTCACATGATACGTGATTCATTAATATTATAGAAATTGCCCAGTGCTGTACACTCTAACGTCAAGTGTTTTGTACCTTTTGTGGTAAAACAAGAGTTTTTTACCTGCGTACAGATTATTATTATTATTTAATACAGTAAGGTATATGGGTGACATATAATTTTCTAAAATTGGGTATACTATATCTCTTTCCTTATTTAGGTAGTTATCTAGTAGATCGTTACTAACGAAAGGTAATTTTCCTAAGAATTTCAATGCTAATCCTACGAGAAAGGAATCTATTCGTAAATTATTTTATTGGGAGTACTTTTAAAAGTGCCATCAGAGCATCGCTTAGCTGGAATATCTAAGCAAGCCCTGAGGATGTATCTTTCAAATGTTCTAAGTCTTTCCATTTGTGCTGACGAGATATCAAACCATATGGGGAACGCATAACCTATAATGGGCCTAATAATTTGCTTGTAGCAATTTAATCTTATTTCATGTTTAAGGTGTTTTGCCCTTCGAAACAAGTTCGAGTAGTAGAAAAATATTTTTTTGGCTTTGGATAGGGTGTAATCAATATGAGACTTAAAAGTGAATTTTCTATCAAAAATAAATCCTAAATACTTAATTTTTTCACTGTGTCTAATACATTCTCCGTTTATTTTGATATCGGGGATGTATTGCCTAGCATTGGGATATAGGTGTTTCTTAAGGCCTTTGATAATTGTGCTCTCACACTTACCTATGTTCAACCTTAGTTTCCATTTTATAAAGAACCTGTTCAGAGTTTCTAAGTGGTCATTTATGTTGCCGTTGAGGCCCTTGCATTTGAACTGAGTAACAAAATGTCATCTGCATAAATCAGGGTTAATATATCTGAGTCTGGGTTAGGGATGTCTGCTAAAATGATATTGTAGAGGATTGGTCCTAGAATTGAGCCCTGGGGTACCCCTGCAGTTACTGTCTTACAAATGGAATTTTCATTATTATAGTGTACAAAGAAGGATCTATTTGTAAGGTAGTCTAATACTATTTTGCAAAGATGCCTGTCGAAATTGAATTTTCTGTACATTTTGTACACTATCCCCTCTATCCAGGCTGTGTCAAAAGCTTTTTCAAAGTCAAGGGCCACTGCAATTGTTGCACGCCGCTTATTTAAGTTGCACGTGACGAAGTCAGAGAGAAGAGATAGTGCATGACTAGTGGAGTGGGAAGGTCTGAACCCAAACTGAAAATCTTTGAGAATATTGTGTTCGGCAATATGATTTTTGAGTTTATCATAAATAAAACCTTCATAAAGCTTACTAACGTTGGACAATAAGGAAATGGGTCTATAATTTTTGGACACTTTTGGATCTGTATTCGGTTTTAGAATTGGTACAACTTTTGCACATTTCCAAGAAGATGGATAGTACCCTATACTAGAAGTACGGTTGAAAAGGATTGCTAGGAAATTCCAGAAAACATATCTTGTTTTCTTCAAAAGAAAATTGGAGATATTGTCTTCTCCCGAGCTTCTTTTATTATTTTTTTTCTTAAGAGCTGTGGCTATTTCAGTGGGCTTAATTAACTTTAAATAATTTTGAAAGGATTCGTGATCTAACCTACTCACTAAGGATTCCCCATCTGCTGTTAGCTCACTATTAAATCTGATGATGGGTTCGGGGTAATCTAAATCAGAGATCTCACTCCTAACCAGACTTGTAAAGCTTGGGCAACCTAAATTAGATTTTGTGCTGTGAATTTCTTCAAATTTATCAGCTAACAAATTGATTTTATTAAAATTATCTACCTGAACGTTGCCTTGAGCGTCCGTTAAATCAGGCAGTTCACTTTTCCTATCAAGGCCGCACATACCCTTAATTTTTTTGTATGTTTTATGGCTCATTTGAATGTCCCTGCAGAGTTTTGCCCAGTGATTTTCCTCATGAATCCTAATTATTGCTTTCAGTGTGTTTTCCCTTTGAGGATATACACATCTGTATACTATCCTGCGCAGCCTACACTTTTCTTTAATGAAGTCTAACACATTTTGGTGCAGATCAGTCATACCTTTGTTCCTAACTTTTACCATTGGGACGGAACCTGCTATAGCTAGTTCAACACATTCATTTAGGCCTTGTATGCAATTATCTATCTCTAGCCTGCTTACAATTCTGTCTACAGGAAGTGAATGTCTGGGAAGATTTCTTTGGAGTGAAATGTTGAAATCTGTAACGTTCATTTTGTTAATATTGAGAATCTCTAGGGGGGGCTTCTTTCTATATCGCTAATAGCTATGACTAACTCAACACCTAAATGGTCTGACTCGTAGTCTAAGGTTCTAAGGCAGTTTGCGAAGTCTTCATGGTATTGAATACCAACAAAAAGAGAAGGAGGAGTTACAAGAGGGGATTCTTGCGGGGGATTTTGTGGGAACTATTTGGATATTGGGAATTTTGTCCGTCCAGTTTTTGAGAACACTCCCACTAGTATTAGTGTTTTGGTTTCCCCAGTCTGGATGCTTAGCATTAAGGTCCCTCCCAAGGATAAATTGTTCTGTGACAATGGAGCTAAGAATTTTGTTGAGATCTTGTTCTGCAAGTGGGTCTTGTGGTCTTGTATAAATTGATACGAAAGTGGTTTTAGTCCCGTCTTTAAGTTTTATTTCTATTGCTGTGTTTTCCAAGCTAACAGTTTAAACTACCAGCCTTTTAAAACTAAACAATTCTCGCAGACATATGGCTGTACCCTCACCGCTACCAGAGGTCCTATCTTGCCTTACTAGGTGGTATCCCGTAAAACTCACACTGTGCCTATTATTTAGTTTTGTTTCTACTAACAGTACAATATCGGGATTGTGGTCTTTTAGGAATCTGTTAAAGAAATACCTCTTTTTGATGGAAACTAAGGAATTAACATTGATAAAAATGCATTTTAGTTTCCTAATCATCTAATCTAAAACTGATAAGTAGACCAAATAATGCCTTGGATTTATCTTCATCGCAAGAGAGCATCTTATACGAGGTGGAGAACTCACTAACCTTGTTAAGACAGGAAAGGAAATTCTTTCCAAACAGACGTTTGCAGTCTGTGTCAATTTCTTCAAATTGAATTTGGGGGCTGCCACTGCTGACTTTTGGTGGTGCTGTGGGCTTTGAAATGTTACTTGCAAATATAGATGCAAAAGTTTGATTCGTTCTGAACGATGAGGGTCTTGGTGCAGTTTTTGCTGCGAAAGTTACATTTTTGGCCTGAGTATTTTTCTTCTCCCTCAGTCTATCTAACAACTCAATCCTCTTAGGACAGATTTTCGCATTAGCAGTATGCCCTATTGCCGTGCAATTAAAACATTTTACTGGAATGCCAATGCGCTTCACTAGTGCACCTGTGGTAGGCTCTGTAATAACTACCTCTTCAGTGTTTAAGTTTTTGCTGGTAGCTTGCAATTTTTTGGACCATGCGACTCACCGCATTTAACGCAGCGGTAGGGCATGCTGCAATTGCTTGCAACATGGTTATACCGCTGACAGTTTTTACACTGAACAGTTAGTTTCGATTTTACCTCTTCAAAGCCTATCCTGCAATTTAAAATATACCTGATGGCCCTAATCTCATTAAGGTTGGAATCCTTGCTAAGTTGAATCAACCACTTATGGTCGCTAATTTTCGAAAGGCCTACAATTTTAATGTTAAAATTTAATCCGTTAAGGAACCTCACAATTTCCTCTTTCTCAAAAGTAGGAGCAAGTTTATTAATTACTAAAGAGTATGGTTTGACTTCTGCCGGAGTAAACGTATAAAAATTTGTTTGCATTTCTTTCAATATCTCTTTAATGCTGTCATAGTCAGCCATTGTTAAAGTATTAATATGGGTGACATTTCTATTAATGATATTGAAGGAGAAATTTTTATGCTTCAACTTCAGCAGAATTTTGTCTGACAGAACTTTCTTACTTACATTATAAGCTACTAAAGGTGGAGGCATATTCTTCTTTTTGTTGCTGGTATTTGCCTTATTGTTGTTGATACTGTTGCTATTTTTGTTGGTGTTGTTATTTTGTTGTATAGTGCTGCTGACTTGATTGGTGGTGCTGCCGTTGTCAGGTTTCAGAGTTGCAGGGGATTTCTTATTTTGCGGAATTTTTGCCTCCGCTCCTTGTCATTTGTTGTGGTCGATTTGGCTTTTGAAACAGCCTCGATGTCGCACTGCAGGTCAATCTCAATATCCGTGTAGTCGCTTTGAATATTTTGTATCTGGTATTGTTGTTGTTGTTGTGGTTGTATATGCTGCCGCAGAAGCATATAATCTCTTCGCATCTCTTCAAATGCTTCTGCGAGCTTGTTATATTTTGCGACGAGATTGATGTGCTCATCTCTTTCTGAGCTTGAGTTGCTCATCTTTTTGCGCTTTCTCTTCTTCTTCTTGGTGCCGATTTCGCTTCTTGTTGATGCCTCGCTCAAACTCACATCGAGGCTGCTAAATTTGTTCTCGCTGCCTGGCATTTTGGGCAAAGGCAGCAGGTAGAATTTCGCTTTATAACTTTTCGCTGGTACTTGTTTAAAAATTTGTCCGTGTACACAACCTTTCGCTTCGAACGCTGAGGTAAAAATCCTCGAACAAAACGAAAGACCATTGGTTACTTATATACCCTGGAGCGTGTGTCTGCTATTCTGCAACTCGATAATATAAATAATTATCGAGTGAAAAATTTTATTTAAAATGCAACTCAAATTTGAATCCATTTCATATAGAAATTTTATGTGGTGTGATTTTGGTTCACACTACGGCCAGTCTACGGTGCGAAATTCCCAATTTTTTCTTTCCATTCTTTTGCATATCTAATAACTTGTCTCTCTTGTGGTCTATGTTGTTGGTGTAATTTGCACCGAAAACTTCAATTTGATTTTAATAATATTCAAAAAAAAATACGGAATATTTGGATGATTTTTTTTTGAAAAAAAAAAATTTATTTTGCCCAAAAAGAAAAAGTAGATAAAATCAATTTAATTAATAGCGAAAACATAAAGTTAAAGATTTAGGTGCTTTGCATGCAAAACGTAAACAATGGGGGCACCAAGATTAAAATAAAAAAAGGTAAACAAAGGGCGCCACCATAATTAAAATATTTAAAATTGCATTCCAAACATGCTGACCGCATAAGAAAATTGAGATCAAAACAGAAGATAGCAAAATCAATCCAAAATCAATATTGGCAAATGCAAACGTACTGCATTAAGATTTATGTGCACCTGGTAGTCTAGCAGTTTGTGCAAAGACCCATATGACCTTTTTGATAGGACCGGGGCCAGGATTTTTTTGTTATTTTACTAACGTAAAGGTTGGACATTGTATGCTAAGGACATTGACTCCAGAACTTTCTGGAAAATAACCTGTTGGTAGAATTGGTATGCCCAAACCACTCATAAAAAAAAATATTGACCAAATTATGATGGAAAGAATGACAAGGCTGACCAACGGAGATTTCTAGAGAACATGTGTAGAAACATTAAGTAGGAAACAGTGTCAGGTGAACATTTTCTAAGGACATTGACCCTAAAAAAGCCTTGAAAGATCAAATAAATAAAACCAGTTAGACAATAGCACGACTCCGAAAGTCTGCAACAATAGTGCATGGGTTCGTGAAATTCTGACTCAGGAAAGATTAGGTGATGAGCTAGGAAAACAAGAAAAGTTTAGTTCAGTTTAATTTAAACAATGAATTTCATCGGTCCGGTCTCGTAAGAGACGAAATTTAAAAAAAAAATAAATTGAATTCGGGTTACTAAAAGTCCATAAAAAAAGGACGTTATCCTTCGATTGAAAACAGTAAAAAATTAAAAAAAAAGTCATGGTAAATCTAAAATCAAATAAAAATAATTCCGCGAGATTTGATTTAAAGAACCCGATTAAAGAAAGTATCGCAAAGCAATTCCGTGAAACTTAAATGAAAAGATATGTCTTTCTTCCGCATAAGGACCAAATAATTTACAAAAAATTTATAAAAGTGTTGTCCTTCATAAAAAAACACACAAAAATATTTTTTTACAAAAACTAAGAAAATTTCAAAACAAAAAAAAGTTGAAAACAACATACTATATATGTATATTAGGGTGATTCAAATTTTTTTTTTTTATTTCAAACAGGTTTAATAGTAGCAGGTACACGAAAGAAGAATTCCGCTGGAATTTGAGATCATTATATTAATATATACTGGTGGCTCATCGAGCTTTTTTGTTTTCCATACGATTTGTATGGGAAGAAATAGCTTACTAGATAATTGTCTCTATATCTCGTGAAAAAAAAATCTTACAGAAATGAGACCTAGCCCATCCGAAAGAGCATAAAATTTTCTATAAAAAAGTGTACTATTATTTTTTCGTGGAGGTAATATTTTGTTAGTTTATTAGCTTTCAAAATTTAAGGAAATTTTTTTTTGTTTTTTTGTAGTTGTTTTTTTTTTTTTTGTAAAAAATTTTATGTTCTCTCCGATGGAGTTAGTCTCGTTCGTGTGAGACTTTTTTTTTACGAGATTTACTCGAAACTGTCTAGAAAGGCATACTTGCCCATATAAATCGTATGGAAAATTAAAAAGCTCGATGAGCCACCAGTTAATATTAATATTATGAACTCTCCTCACAAGTTATTTGTACAAAATTTTATGCTCTTTCTGATGGACTAGGTCTCGTTATTTAATTTTTTTTTCACGAGATATAGAGACAAATATCTAGTAAACCATTTCTTCCCATACAAATCGTATGGAAAACAAAAAAGCTCGATGAGCCACCAGTAAATATTAATATTATGAACTCAAATTCCACCAGAATTCTTCTATCGTGTAGCTGCTACTATTAAACCTGTTTGAAATAAAAAAAAAAAATTTGAATCACCCTAATATATATGTATGTTAATGGTTCATAAAAAAAGGGCGCAAAAATATCATGAAAATACGCCTATGGAGAAGGAGCAAAACCTGTCCCAAAACAGGATATTAAGACGAATCCAAGGCGAATTCCAACAACAACAAACGATAAAAGGATAAAGGAGAACAGCTAAGTTTATTTTCAATTTCGAGCAAAAAAAATAAATAAATAACATTATATGGGACGTTCTTTTACAGACCGCACAAAATTCAGGAAAAAAAAAACCTCGACTTCTCCAAATGCGATGAAAATTTTTTTCTTGCATCTTCTAATAAATTCAGTTGACCCATGTTTATTATTTTTGGTGAAAAATTTTTTTTTCGAAAATATCCACACATGAATTTTTGATAATTGGCTGGATTTTGTCAAATGTACTCATACTTGAAGTCTATTATCTCCAGTTCTACTGATCTGATCAATGTCAATTTTTTTTTATTTAAGAGTCTATAACATTAGCTTCTGCAATAAATTTAAAAAAAAATTTTATGCTGTCAACAAATGAAAAATAATAACAATTTAATTGCTTAAATAGTTTTAATATGATGTTTCCCCAACTAGAATACATTGAAAAAAATAACATTTTGTTCCTTATTCTTTTATCTACAAAACCCATTTTACAAAAAAAGGTGGAGTTTCTGTTAGTTATTAAATATTTTCCAGCGCAAGTCATGAATTCCAGAACAAATTTAAGTGAACAGCGTGCGACGAGTCAAAACAAAGAAACGAGTACAGCCGTTTATAAGCATTTCTCGCTTATATGCATCAAAACTTGTGCAATTTCATTTCTCCATTTAGATTTGTTAACACTTTTCTCCTTTATATGCACACGCTTATATGCATTTCTCGGATATAAGCCCCAAAAATCACCAATTTTTTCCTCCATTCACGCTTATATGCACGACATGGAAAAAATTTTAGTTTTTTTTTTAAGTCAAAAAATTATTGTTATCAAACAATCGTGTCATTCCTATTGTAATGTCAAATGTGCTTGACAGTTGCTTGCCACGCTGGGAAGAGTTAAATGAAAATGTAATTGTTGCCCATATTTTGCAATCGGATGATGGAGAAACAGACATTGCAGCTTAAATAGATCCAATTCCTTCATTGAGTGCAGCTTTGGCCTCATTAGACACGCTTCGAAAGTTCCTTTTGCCAATAAATAAGTTTATTGACGAACTTGATGACATTGAAGAACATATTTTTAAGTGCTGCAGTCATATTCAATCCAAGATTACGTGTTTTTTAAGAACGAATAATTTTGCAATTTAATATGCATATGTACTCTGTATACACATATGTACTATATATATATTTTTTTGATTTGCTTTTTATTTTTTTACTGGAATACATTTTCATAAAATATCAAATGTATTTTTGTAGGGTTCTAGTTAGTTGGCTTTAGGTAACAGCTTAAATGA
Organism: Meiosimyza platycephala; assembly: GCA_963662105.1. Classification (NCBI taxonomy): domain Eukaryota; kingdom Metazoa; phylum Arthropoda; class Insecta; order Diptera; family Lauxaniidae; genus Meiosimyza; species Meiosimyza platycephala. Next base: position 61,165,297 of record OY759211.1, on the reverse strand, counting down.
AACTACGATTCTATATAAGCATATTTGGTAGATATAGCCGAATTTTTATATATGCACTTTTCATGCATATAGACGAGTTTTTCTAAATGCATTTCATGCTTATATGCACCAAAAATCAATCATTTTCAGAAATGCTTATAAGCGGGGATTACTGTATTTAACACTCGTCGCACGCTGCACACTTAAATTTGTTCTGGAATTCATGACTTGCGCTGGAAAATATTTAATAACTTCCGATCTAACAGAGACTCCACTTTTTTGTAAAATGGGTTTTGTAGATAAAAGAATAAGGAACAAAATGTTATTTTTTTCAATGTATTCTAATTGGGGAAACATCATATTAAAACTATTTAAACAATTAAATTGTTATTATTTTTCATTTGTTGACAGTATAAATTTCTTTTTTAAATTTATTACAGAAGCTAACGTTATAGACTAGTAAATAAAAAAATCCGACATTGATCGGATAATTAGAACTGGAGATAATAGACTTCAAGTGTAAGTACATTTGACAAAATCCAGCCAATTATCAAAAATTCATATGTGGATATTTTCGAAAAAAAAAATTTTCAGCAAAAAAAAAACATGGGTCTAGTAATTTTATGTATATGGGGAGAAATACGTCAAATGTCCTAGCGCGGCGCTAAATTCTGTTGTTTGCAACTCGTGCTGGTGGTACATAAATGTACCTAAAAAAATTTTCCGACACATCATTTCAATGTATTATTTCCTCAGCTTTCCAATGGTTTTGTCAGATTTCCCGAAATTTTTCATTTTCCTGGTGAAAAATCACAAAAGGTGTTATATCTCAAAAAAAGGTATTTTTAATATTTTTTTTAATGCTTCTAATCGAAAGCTGAGGTTTTTTTACATTAAAAAAATTATTTTTCAAAGAGTGCTTTTGCAGGTTGCTATGAGAAATACAGCGCGAAAGAGTATTTGCGCATGTATGTTGTAGCTATTCTAGATCCTAATAAAGAAAAGCGTTTCATGGTTTACGTTACAAATTTTTCAAATGAGCCCCACTAAAGAAGTTTCACTTCAAAAATATATACATATATCCAATCAAAAAGGAAAATTTTATATAAAATTTTTTGTTTTGTTAAATTATTTAAGAATTACAATTAAAAGTTTGTCATTATGAGGTCCTATATGGATATGTAAAGATTTGTTTTTTTTTTTTTTGTTGTGAGATCTGTACAACCAGGTAAATTTTTGTGGATTTTATTTTATTTGCATACTGAAACCCAATTAGCCTTTAGTGAGCTCATTCAAGGTAGGTAGGGTGTTTCAAGAACAATAAAAGGTATAGAAAAGTTTATCCTTAAATTTCATGTTTTCGCTAGTGAAGTGAGTGAACAAAATTGGTTATTGGTATTGGTAGTCTTAAGGAATAAAAAGAATCTAACTTTTATATTGGTTTAGATATTGTTATACGTCCCTAAGTTATCGTACCTAACGCAGCTTCCCCGCGGCTAACTATGGATTATCAGGGGGTTCTTAACCCACTGCGTTAGGTCGAGGGACAAAACAATAAAATAATTAAAATTGCCGATCATGTTCCAAAAAAGATAAAACTCAAAAAAAAAAACTCAATCCAAAAAAAAAACTCGAAACTAAAAAAAAACTCAACGAATCTGAATTAAAAAGAAAATGGAAAACCAAACTATATGAAACTATTCGACCACCTTCACCACACCAGCCCGGCAATAGCTTTTCGCTCCCGGCGCTCCTTCCCAACCTGTGCTATAGCTGTTGTTGTCCTATAATAGCCACTTCTTCTCTCTGACTTAACCACTCCCTATTCACCCATCATCGCCCCGAATTTGCCCTTTCCTTTTAAAATTAATTTAGCACTTGATATTTTAAAATACTTTTTCAAGGCATTGAAAAGAAATAATTGAAAATTAAATACTGATATTTTTATTTCCAGACCCTAAGCTGAATGTCGGCACTTCGAAAAATTAACAAAAATGAAACGTAAAGTTTAATCAAAATATAAATTTTAATTATTATGCCATTAGATTTAAGATAAAAATCTTAACCCTCCCACAAATGGTATAATATTATGAAATGTAATGGTAAACAATAAAAAAAATATATATTAGGTTAGGTTATTTCCGGGAGATGACATGTCATCATAACTTAGGCCACGGATGGGCCCGTTGTATACCCAATTTGTATGTAGTCATTCAACCTAATTGAACCATTCCGATATTTTTATAAATTTCACAATGGATTTGAGATCTTTTGATGCTAGTTCATCTAAAGAGTCGAAGAAGTAACTGCCGAAAGCTTTAAAGCGTCTTTGCGCTAAAGAAGGGCATTCGCAGAGAAATGGAAAATAGTTTCTTCAATCTGGATCTAGATCTCTGCAGCCCCTGCAAAGGTCTCCGATGTTGAGCAGACCGAGTTTGACGGAATGTTTACCAATGAAATAATGTCCAGTTATAACACCAGTCAGGACTCTCAGATGAGTTCTGTCTAGTGAAGTTGCAATATAAGTTCGTTTAGCATCATAAAAGGGCCTAATTGATCTTGATGTAATACACGTCGACAATTGAGATATCTAGAATTAGCTTCGCGAAGACACTGCAAATTTATTTTCATTTTAACTCGTCGTTTTATGAACTGATCAATAGTTCCACTGCTCATAATTGAGCCTTCCCTTGCCAGTTTGTCATTGATCATTGCCGACAAAATTACTGTGACCTGGGACCCAACACAGAATGACGTCACAGCGATTGCTTAAATCGCGAAGAGCTGTTTTACATTTCAAAACTAGTTTAGATTTAATTAAGTTTGAGTTAATAGCTATAATTGCTGCTTGGCTATCAATATATATCACTATTTTAACACCTGATTGTAGGGGTTTATTATTAAGTTAATGGCAAGTTTTCAAAATTGGAAAGACCTCAGCTTGAAAAACACTACAAAAATTAGGTAGCCTATATGATTCGCTCAGGCATAACGTTTCGGAGTAAACTCCTGAACCAGTGCCACTTTCCATTTTTGACCATTTTTGATCAGTATAGATCGCTATAGAATTGCTTAAAGGTTCCACCTCAGTCTATCAGATAATCTGTACCACCAATGATATTACAGCTGATGTATTTCATCAGATTCTTTCAGGCTTAGAGCACTTTTAGCGGCCACACCTTTGCTGTAAATGTCAAGAGACTCGAGATGCAGCATAGTTTCACTTGCAGCAGTAGGTGTGGTAGATACTGCACCTATGATACATATGCATGCCATTCTCTGAACTTTAGTACAAATTTTTAGATAGGTTTTTTGTCCAAAGCATTCCACCATACTAGCATTCCGTAAGTCAAAATGGGTCGGATGACTGCTTTATACATCCAAAAAACTATCTTCGGGCTTAGACCGAAGATGCATGTTTAACAAAACAAAAGTATAAAACGCAACACAGGCTTTCCGAAACCTCTCTTCCACATTAAGTTTCCAATTTAGCTTACGGTTAAGAATGACACCTAGATACCTGGCGTATTCCTGTGGAAGAAGAGGAACGCCGTTCAGCATAGGAAATTTGGAATCTTATGTGATTTTATAAAAACCACGAGTTGAGTTTTCTGTGCATTAACGCTCAGACCGTTTGTAGATGTCCAAGATACAACACTACGAAGGGCCAAAGTAAAAATATCACTGAGAATATTTAGATCTTTACCCGAAACCTCTCTTCCACATTAAGTTTCGAATTTAGCTTACGGTCAAGAATGACATCTAGATACCTGGCGTATTCCTGTGGAAGAAGAGGAACGCCGTTCAGCATAGGAAATTTGGAATTTGGAATTTTATGTGATTTTGTAAAAACCACGAGTTGAGTTTTCTGTGCATTAAAGCTCAGACCGTTTGTAGATGTCCAAGGTACAACACTACGAAGGGCCAAAGTTAAAATATCACTGAGAATATTTAGATCTTTACCCGAAACCATTAAGAGTAGATCATCAGCATATGCAATGACTTTTACTCCCTGTTGGATTATGACTTTTATTAAATCATCTACAACGAGAAGCCAAAGTAAAGGAGAGATAACGCCACCCTGAGGTGTACCTCTTGAAACTGATCTGGATATGGAACTGTTCTCTAGCTCAGACCGAACTATCCTGTTTTCGAGGATAAATCCGATAAGAGTTTTGACGCAAGTTTCCGTACCCACACGAGTTAAAGCAGTATGAATGGAACTAGAAAACAGTTTATTGAAAGCTCCCTCGATATCCAGAAAAGCTGCAAGAGTAAATTCCTTAAAAAATATGGATTTTTCAACGACATTTACTGCCTCGTGTAAGCCAGGCTCAATTGATTTTCCTTTTAAATAAGCATGTTGGGCAGTAGATAAACTATAGATTATAGCTTTTTCGCGTAAATGGTAATCTAATAACCATTCTAAAGTTTTTAAAAGAAAAGACGACAGGCTTATTGACCTGAAGTCCTTAGCTGTTAAGTGGTTTACTTTTCCTGCCTTCGGAATAAATGTAACTTTCACTTTATTCCACTCTCTTGGGAGGTATCGCAAGTATAAACAACTCCTAAAAATCACTTTCAACCATTCTAAAAGACCGTCCGGTCCGTGTTGAAGCATAGCAGGAAAGACCCGGTGGACCCGTCAGGTCCCGGTGACTTAAAGGGTGCAAATGAATTTAAAGCAAATATAAGATTCGCTTCAGAGACAATGACACATGCTAAATGCCAGTGTTCCCTTGCCAAGTAAGTGGCTGAAAGTTCAATTTCGGTGGAAAGATTTTCATTTACGGGGAAATGAGTGGAAATGAGTAAGAAGATTTAGAGTTTCCGTCGGAGTTTCAGTCCAAGACCCATCTGGCTTTTTAAGAAAACCCAGTGTAGTAGGCTCTTTAGTGAGCACTTTCCATGATTCGATTGTACACTCTATTGAATTACTAAGATGTCTTCAAGAAGCACGTTTCGCTGCCCTAACAGCCTTTTTGAAGAGTCTGCGGTGAAACCGATATGCATCCCAATCGCTAGCAAAACTGCTTCGTCGTGCTATGTTAAACAGCATCTTCGCTGTAGTTTGGCTGGTATGCACACCGTTATTCCACCAAGGAGGTAACTTTCTTTTCAAAGTTTTATGAGTAGGGCAAGATTTCTCTAATGCCAGACAAAGGTTAATTGTTATGTTGTCAATAACTGAATTAATTTCGTCGGCGCTTTCTATCTTTTCGAGTTTCGGAAAAAATATATTTTTTGAAAGAATTTGAGAATATTTGGGCCACTTCATCTTTGAAAAATTTTTAAAAATTTTTTCAGCGTATACTGAGTTAAGAATAGAGAAAGTTATATATCTGTGATCAGATAAAGTTGATTCACTGGAGACGGACCAATTACTGACTTTAGAGACTTCTGAATATGTTGTTAAAGTAATATCTAAAACTTCAGATCTTACTCTGGTCACAAAAGTGGGCTCGGTACCTCTGTTGCAGATCAACAAGTTAGAATTAAAAATGAACTCAAACAAAGGCTCACCACGATCATTTATATCAGTGCTAACCCACTGAGTATGGTGCGCGTTTGCGTCCGCCGATAGCACTAGGTCCATCCTACGCTTATTAGCCCAATTTTGTAAACTGACCACATCTATAGTTGGTGCCGGTTCACCGTGAGGAAAATACGCGGACGCTATAAGAAAGGGTTTGAGTTTCCCTACTTTTTCAACGCGAACCACAACCAGATCATCAGTGCACAGGTGCGGTATGAGAAATAAAGAGATATTCTTACGAGCTAAAATACAGGCTCGATATCTCCCGCAGCTCGTGTTGTGGAAAAGGTTGAAGTTACTATGACCAAGTCCCCGTATTTTGTTATCATTATTATTTATTATTATTATTATTATTAATTTTTAGGTACAAACATATTTCACTAATCCCGCGAAGCCCTGCAAGAGAAAAAAATATCTTACAAATGCCTAAAAATATTTTTATGGTTTCTTACGCTTAAATATAAATTGCAAGTTAAAACTATAATTTGCGATATAATTCATAGGATTTTAATTAGAGTAATTATATAGAAATCCAGTATCTTATATTGGCTACTGATCACTATCGACGAATCATTTCATTTGTCTTTTCTGTAATTGCTGCTGCTGTTAATTTTTATCTTATGCTGTTTTTGTTGTTTCTAAAGTTCATGCTATTTTCTTGTATTTTTTTAAGTTGTTGTCTAACTTATATTGTTGACGATTCCATTTAATTTTGTTTCATTCTAATTATTTTTTATTTTGTTAACGTTTATTTTCATTTTTGTTGAGTTAGTTTTCTTATTGCAAGTTATCTATTATTATGATTTTACATATGCGTTACTTTATGCATTAATAAAGTGAAATTTTATTTGTTTTTTTTTCTATTGAATATGTTGGTGATGTTCAATAAGCAGATCGGGAGTTCATTAAGTAACTTAGGAATTGTCACCTGAAGTGGGTTTTTGCCATATTCCTTGTAAAAACGCGGTACTTGATAACTTCCTTCCTCTTTTTCGCATGTTGTGATCGTGGTTAATATTAACACGAAATTCTTGCTCGTTATAAAATTCATTAAGCAGAGTTGATTTAAAAATTCCTCCAACACTTAAAACTCCAAGCTGTTTATTGAGTTGGAGATTACGTACATTGTTTACACAACGCCTACTTAAAATTTTTAAAATCTGATTTTGACTATTTTGAAGTAATCTACAGTGAACTGAAGTTCCCTAAGCAGTTATACCATGGCGAATATAACACTCGCCAAGTGCAAAGTAAGTTTGCCTCATTACATGATAGTTGCTTCAGTTGTTGAGGTGATACAACATAAATGATGTCTTTCTGAGTTTTTTACGTACATGATCTATGTGTTTATACCATTTCAGGTTGTGATCAACTATTATGACAAGATATTTATATGATGTTACTTGATCAATTGTTTCAACACATTTATCTTTTTCTATGCAACTATGTATTGCTGTTGAGCTGGTTGCATGAAGGCATTCGTAATTATGAATTTTGATTTGAATGTTTTGATATAAGATATGTGGTGGCTTTATGTGTAAAAGTTTTGTTTTGCTTGCGCCACAATTATAGCAGTGTCATCAGCGTAGGCAAAAGTTTGGCTACCTTTTAACTGATTAAGTATATCGTTTGCGTAAAGGCTGTAAAGGATTGGCCCCAATTTCGAACCTTGAGTAACACCATGATATATTTGCTTTTCCTCGCTTAGGTTGTCATTGATCTTAACACGATATGTTCTTAAATGAAGTAATTTTCCATCCACCTTAGAAGACTTCCTCGCACACCATAGTTATAAAGTACTTCTAGGAGCTTTTCATGCTTAAGAGTTTCGAATGCCTTGCTAAAATCAACGAATACAACAAGGCTAAGTTGGTTTTTACTTAAACTCTTGTTGAGGTTATCTGAAAAGCATCCGAGTAGCTTGTTGATGCTTTTTCCTTTTTGAAAGCCATACTGATTTTTGTGGATTAACTGGTATTTTTGCAGAAAATCTGTCAATCTTCTAACAATTTCTTCCAAAACTTTCTCGATAGCTGACAATAATGATATTGGCCTAGAATTATCATAATCCCCTTTTGCTCCACTTTTATAAATTGGACGATTTAATGAAGTTTTCAACATTATTGGGATTTTTTCTTCCACTAAACTTAAATTGACTAACTTTTTTACAACTGGAGTTAAAGCAAGAGCATGTTTTTTTAAGTCCTTTGGTCGAATATGATCGAAGCCGGCACCATTTGTTTTTATCCTCGATAATATATTAAAAGTTTCTGTATCATTGGTTGGTTCTATAAAAATCGTGTTAGGTAATCGTCTTTTAGTGTATCTTAATGTTTCAATTGAGCAACAGTGAATTGTCTTATTTATATTTACTTGTAACTTGTTCGCAAACATGAATTGGATGTTTTCATGTTTCTTATAATAGTTTCATCAATGTTAGATGCCTTTTTACCCAAAATTTCATTGATTGTCTGCCAAGTTTTTGTCATATCAACTCTATTTTCAAAGAATTTATTCTGATAGAATCTGTTTTTAGCATCCACTAACTTTTTGTTAGTTATATTTCTAAAGGACTTATATTCAATTTCTCTTCTCTTGTCTTTTGGTTTTGCTAACCATCTTCTATATTGTTTATCTCTAGATTTGCAGTATTTTATCAGTTCATGCGTGATCCAGGGATTATTAGTTCTTTTCTGAGGCCTGTTATTTTCGCTCTTCGCTTTTATATAGATATTATCAAAAGTGCTTTGTAATTTTTTTGTACAATTCATCAACAGTATTTAAACATAAAATATTTTCCCAGTTGGTACTCATAATTAGGTTATTTACCCTATACTCATTAAGTCTACTTGTTTTTACAAGGTCATCATTATTTATGTGGCTATTTTCGCACGCAATTCTGCAAAGGGGAGCATAGTGGTCAGAGATATCTTTATTACAGATAACAACATATCACTCTCTTTACTTCTAAGGAAAAGATGATCGATGTTAGTGCTTGTCTCTCACGCTAGGTCTACCCGTGTGTTTTCTTTATTTGAGTTTTGCAATCCATATAACGACAACATATCGAGGCAATGCATTGTGTTGTTGTCAGACTTGTTCAGATCAATGTTTATGTCTCCAACTATTATTACTTTATGTTTTGGGTTTATTTCATTTATTGTTTCTTCAAGCTCTTTTATAAATTCTATTGAGTTGTTGGATGGAGGTCGATAGATTGCAAGCAGTGCCAAAGGGTAATTAAGTATATGCATATTTATTTTAATTGCTTCGAAAGATGCTACAATTGGTAAAGAGAAATCAAAAGTGATGCTCTCTTTAACATATACTGCGATTCCGCCTCCCCTACAATTCTCTCTGTTTAAAAATTCTGCGTTAAAACCATGTAATGCGAAAAGATCATTTTCGTCATTAGTAATATTCGTTTCAACGAGGACTATGACATCAATTAAGTGCACTATTTCATTGATTTCAACTTTAAATAAAGTGAAGTTTTTGCGGAGAGAGCGTATGTTCAGGTAGCAACATGAAACCGTACGGGTTTGTAAGGCTATTTGATATATTTCTTGAAAATTATTTATTGTTTTTGTTGCAATTTTATTAATTTTTTTATTTAAGTTTTGTTTTTTAAGATTGTTTTTAATGGAGATCGTTATTGGCAATACTAAGGTTTAAATTATGAGACCGATATCGTTTACTGTATTAATTTGAATAATATTTGATTGCTCTTCGCTCCTCGCTAAAATACGCCCTTCTCGTACCCACACAAATTTACATCCACATTCCTTTGCTTTGGTCTTCGCCAGCCATAATAAGCGTCGATTTGTCGCTGTAAGCAGATCATTTACAAAAATTTTAGTTTTCTTTTGATTTTCGTTTTTGTATTTTTTGTCCGAGAGCGCATAAATTTAATTTTTTAACACGCGCTTTTCGCAGAGCTTCGCGCTTTTTATCAGCAGACATAAACTTGACCAAAATGTTGTTGCTGTTGTGGTTAACACGATAAGCGTCCTCAATTTCGTTTTCAGCAATGTTTAAATCCATAGCTGTGGTAAGAGCTTTGACAATTTCTTTTATGTTTTTATTGCTCTCCTTTGGTATATTTCTAATCTCGATTGACTTTTGCTCGAGTGCATTTATTTTTTTCTCCAATTGCCCTATGCGCCTGTCTTTTTCTTCATTTTTGGCAGACAGGTCAGCAACCTGTTGCGCCAGTATTACCAAGGTCTCATTTACCTTCAACCATACATTTGCCATCTCCGTCTTCAATTCTAGTTGTGTCGAAGAAACTTTGTCGCTCAATTGTTCAACAATATTTTTTATTACCGTCGTATTGGATTTGAGCGCCGCTACATCAGTTTGCATATTATTGAAATCGTTCTTCAATTCAGTCGAAGAAAAAAAGTCACCAGGTCGTACAAACGTATCTACTGCTGATGACTCATTCGATGCAGATTTTGCTCTTTGCCTACAGCGATGACATTTCCACTCAGCTTTTGCGGTCACTACTCATTTTTTGATAAGAATGTTCAGAGGGACTAGTGCAAGGGGAGTAATGATACATTGATCTTCAGTTTTGGCAAGTGATGTATTTGCCTGTGGCGGGTAAAGCTTTCTTGCACTGATGACAACTCATATTCTTTTTTTCTTTTTTATTTACATATATTTTAATTTTTGTTCAATTCAATTTATGAAATGTATGTTTAATTAAAAGTTATTTTTTCACCTGGTTTTTTGGCTATCCCAAAAGGGTTTGCCTGGCACACAATATATTTTGAATAAAGAATTTTAAGACCGCGATTTCCTTAGGTGTTTTTTATTTAACGCGAAGCTTAAATAAACGCATGCATTCACCACAAAACTACTCGTTTTCTCAAAAAGCCATGGTTCCTGAATCAAAGCAACATCCTCGTTGAGGATCGCTAAGAGGGAGGCAGATGCCGCCTTACAATGTTGGAGGTTTATTTGCACAAATCTCATCAGCATTTGTAGATAAATTAGGGGGCTCTTCAACAGCAGGATCTTTTTCATCACTTTCGACGTCAAAGAACTTGCAGTAAAAGTGAGTTTATTGTCCCTACTTTTGATAAAATTGGCCGCGTCAGAGCCAAGCTCAATGACGAAACTTTGACTAGTCTCCCTGACTTTTTCAGACCAGATAATACGTAGCTGTTCAGCTACCAGACCCGGATTTTAGAATTGGGGCAATCTCAGGATTTTCCCCTTCTCCTCAGTTGGTGCCGGAATGAAAATCCTAGCTCGTATCGGTATTGGAATATCACTCCGGGCAACAACCCTAATCTTAGAATCGCTCTTAAGCTGATGTATCGGACTCTTAATAAAATCAAGGGATGTATAGTTATAAATATAATATATGTAACAAAATTATACGAAATTAAAATAAAATGGTTAAACTATATATGGACATGCAATTAATAAAAGAATGTATATATATGTTTGTGCAATAAAATTATAAAAGAAATTAAAAAAAAAATATATTAGGGTTATTTTAAGCGAAAGCAAATGGAATCCAATTGAAATTTCATGGACCCACTTAAAAAAAAGTCCCAAAACCGGCTCCAACAAATAAAAACGCTCAAATAAGAGTTATTAAGGAGGAGTGGACGAAAAGATACCGGAAGAACATGATTTACAAAAACTGATTGCGCCTATTCCAAGAAAGCTACAAGCCGTGATTGGTATTCGTGGTAAAAATAGCAATTATTGAACATTTTCTTATTTGTTTTTTAGTTTATTCATATGTTCCTTGCATTTTGCCAACCATTATTTGACACTAAGAAATTTATATTGTTTTCATTTATGTTCCATAAACTTTTGTTTTTGCTTTTAACAAATAATTATTTTGTGGTTTTCTAATGAGGAATGAGTAACAGATTTGAATAAAAGAAAAGTTTCTTAAAAATTATATGTATTTCTTATTTTAATTCAATATCAAAGTGAAAATGGTATTGCATAATATATTTTGCCAACAATTACTTGACAAACTTCATATATATATATAAATATTTATATATATATATATGTGTATGTGTGTGTGTGTATGTATGTGTGTGAGTATGTGTGTGTGCGTATACATATTTGTGTGTATATGTTTATATATATTAAGCGAAAGAATATGAAAATCTCGGAATTTCGTTAAAAAATCGTAAATATGGCCGTATTAAAAAAAATATGGTGTTACGATTTTGCTTTTTGCGTTTCTCAAAAAAGAATGCGTGTTTTATCAGAAAATAATACCGATTAAATAATGATTTACAATATTTTTTACCTGTTTTTATTTTATTGTTTTATTGTTTTTTATTCCTTATATGTTGTATGAATTTTCTTTTTGATTAATTAATATTTTTATTGCATTTTTTCTTTTTTCTATGTAATTTATTAATAAACATATGTATTTTATAAGCTACTTAAATAAAATAGGTCTCAGCGCCCAGAGCCGGATTACTGCATACGCCCCCGACGCCATAACGTATGGGCGGCAAGGCCCTGGGGGAGGCAAAATTTTGAAAAAAATTTTTTTTTTTTAAATCCAAAAATTAACACCAAGTATGAAGTGTCTATAGGAATATTTTCTTTATAATTTTTATTTAACGTGTAGTAAACAGAAATATATTTACAAAGCTACTTTTCTCGTTTTCAGTAAGCTGAACTCATCTATAAGCTGGTTATAATCAAATTTTTCATTCAGCTCAGCCTCAATTCACAGCAAAGCGAGTGCGTTTAGATGCTCGTTGCGTTGAGTGGAACGATAGAAATTTTTTACCCTCTTCAAATTGAAAGTGATCGCTATCCACTACAATTTGATACCATCATGCATAAATACATGCATAACGCAGTATGGAGATTTGGATAGATATTTTGAAATTTATTCTCACAGATTATTTTTTTGCTTGACTAGTTGACACGAATAAGTTAACAGATAACCATTTGGCGATGGTCTGAAATTACTACATACTCTATAAGAGTCTTTCGCGCGGACAGCCTAATGTGGTTCTAAGTCGATTCGTTGAATTTTGAATACCCTCCTTGCTACGTTTGAATTTGCTAGCTATAATCTCGTAATAAATCAACTTCTGCATTACTCATGCAACTAATGTTTTCTTATCGATTTATAAATATGCCATTAGGCCACGAGCTTTTCGCTGCGGTACAACTTTTTACTCAAAATTTTAATTAAACAAGGCTACCGTATTCCTTTGAAATTATTACTATGTCGCAGCATAGGAGTTAATTCAAAATCATTTATTTTATCTTTTACTTGGTGCAGTTAGCTATTTTCCTTTAAAATACCTAAGTCACCAAGCAACAGAAGCTATAACGAACATTTTATTAACTCACAAAAAAAAACTCAATTTGCTTCATCTCAGCTCCTCCCATACTAAATGCAGTAAGCTACTGTGCACTTGGACTGTAGCCCAGCCACTCAGTATCAAAATTGCCGAAAAGGGCCAAACTGCTTTAGCAGATTCAATTGACGTCCTTCTGGTTCTGGTGCATTTAAATTTAAATTTGTATTTTAACTTTATCTAAGTTACCGAAACCCTATGACGAATCAAAAGTTTGTAATTTGAGCCTGCCTACTCATTAATATTTAAATACCTGATTTTAAGTCGATTTACATGTCGTCGGTTCATCCGTCTCCTGATGCAATTAACCTCGATTTTCTAACTGGGCTAAGCCACCGTGAACAGAAGACCCGACGAGACGCAATCTAACTTCTTAAACTTCATTTTGTTCGTTCTCTGGTCACTGCTGTCCTGGACCTCTTACTATTTTTATTTTCTTTTTTTTTTTTTTTGTTTGGGCGCCATATTGTTATATGTCCTGGTTTATCGAATCCAACGCGACTCACCTCGGCTAGCAGGCGGTTTAAAGGGGGGGGTTTTAACCCGTCACGGGGGATCGAGGACCTAACAATAAATTTCACTTCTGCATGAAGTGAAATTTAAAAAATTAAATTAAACAAAAGAAAGCTCAAAAAAAACTAAAATTTGACTCTGAAGCAAAAACGCTCTGTTATTTCGGCCATCACACGCGAATGAGGGAGAAGATGATCCTTCGCTATGTACCCGCCCATCCTGTATTGCCTACATATTAATTTCTGGACAATACCCACTCACAAACCATTGCCAACTCACACCATCAACACATTCCTAGCCAAGTAAACCCTTTACCCCCCTATTAAAAACAATTTACCACATGTTCATTTTTTTAATATGCTCATAACATGATTTATTAATACTAAAAAAAAAAAATCTTTTATAACTTCTAGATTAGCGGGCTACAAGCCGCAGACGGTATACCAGAAAAAGGCAAAGACTGTATTGAACACAACCTGCTTCAAATTAATTTTAAATGTTTAAGTTAAATCAAACTACATTAATTTAAGGTGCACGATGCACAAATGTAAAATTTCAAATTAGAATCTTAAACTTGAAATGTACAAAAATAAATTAAAGTTTCAAAATTTTGCTGAAATAATCGAAAAATTATATATATATACATATGATGAAAAAATAATAGTAAATATAAAATTGGTAAAATCTTTAACTACATAAATAAAAATGAAATGATGATCTAAAATAGCTTAAAATGAGATTTTATAAATAAATTTGAGAAATTTCACGGTTGTTCCGTGAACGAGTATGTAGGGGACCATTTTCCATTTTCCATTTTCAAAAAAAAATTTTCGTAACCACCCTAAAAGAGCTCATTTAGTGGGGACTCAATTGATCACTATCGCGACAAAGATTTTTAATAATTTCCGGTTCTTCCCCCCTTTTTTTTTTTAAAAAAACTTAACTCTCATAAACAAGAAAAAGATTTAACACTAAACTACATATATACGTTGAACAGGCGCTGCATTCGTAAAGATTCTAAGATGAAAGAAATCGCATGATATTCTTATCCCCAGCAGTTCTACTTTTTTCGTTGTGGACCGAATTTTGATGATCGGCTCGACGTCGCGTTTGGCGGCCTGTCATGCAGATTTTACTTCAGATTTACTCCGACAAATGTTCGAACTGAACTTGTCCTAGGGTCTTCACCCTTCGGCTGTTGCACTTAACGTGATTAAAATTTCCGCCGAAAATCCCGTAAATTTACTTTTCAAATCGTACGTATTGTATATAAAGGAAATTAAAATAAAGATTGTGGCTGACTTATCTTTCGGTATGCGGAAATTCTCCTTCCAACTAGGACTTCGTAATTTGTTCCGGTTTTGGGTCGTCAGCCACCAGACTTGTGCGTAATCAATTACATTTGGTAATTAATTATTCATGCAATTACAATTACTTGTAATTTGTAATTGAAATTTTTCAATTACAATTACATTTATAGTAATTGAAAATTTCGAAAATATTTCAATTACAATTACTTATAATTGTTATTGAAATATTTTCAATTGAAATTACTGTAATCCAAAATATGTAATTGAAAAGCAAAGTAATTGAACGAAATTTGAAATGGATTACTTTTAGCTATAATTTCCTATTTTTCAAGTAATCAATTACAAGATATACAAACACAAATGCATAAATACATATCCGTAGATACACATATGGGTATTTCTACAGACTTGGCTCATTGTGTAGTACAGGGGGAGGACTATATTTAGAAAAAATAAAAGGGTCGATCGAGCATGATGTTCCAGGATATTAGCCAATTTAAAGCGATACGGACGTGACACATAATGGAAGTGCTTTTGAGGCGCATTCTCAAATATGCGAATTTCAGCGAAATATGGTTGATAAACTTTTTTTTCTAAAATTGGCAAAATAAAGCTGAATAAGGTAGGTGTTCGAGCAACTTTTGTATGTAAGACATACGAAAACCAATGCAATTTTTGAATTCATGGGATATTCTGATTATTTTTCAATTTTTCAATCAAGTGTAATAAGGTCATTTATACAGGTTCAACAAGCATTAAACTTGGTGAAAGGCTAGAGCTTAAGTTCTTTTACATTCCCATATAAATCATATGCAATAACATAAATTTTTTTTTGTGAATTTTATCGCTTGAAAGAAAATTTTTTCAAATTTTAATAAATGTAATTGCTGAAAAATGTGTGATTAATTACATTTTCGTTTCAAATTACTTGGCAAGAGTAATAGATTACAGCTTTCTAAAAGATTACATTTTCAAGCATTACTAATCCAATTACAAAAGTAATTAGAATTGCATGTAATTGTAATTTTAAATTACATGTAATTGAAATTAATGTAATTGAAAAATTTCAATTACAATTACTTTTAATTTATTTTTTGAATTAAAAGTAATGATTACTTGTAATTGTAATTGAAAGAAATGTAATTCAAAAATACCCAAGTCTGTAAGCCACACTGTCCAGCACGCAGAGAAAAAACAAAACTTTAACAAATATACCTATATGACTAAATCAACAGTCTTCACTTATACTCACAATCTTTATTGTAGAAAAGTCTTAATTTTACCGTCGTTGAACTGTAGTCGTCTGGATTTCGCTTCTTGTATGTCCCTCTGGACTTTAGCCGCAATTTCTGTTTTCGACTTTTACATAAAATCAATTTGATTAATTGATTTTATTTTTGTTTTTTTTTTTATATCGCGCACTGATTTTAACTTCAAATTTAAACTTTGCTTTTCCTTAACTTTCACAAAAATTTTTAGCAATTAGTTGCAGACCGGAACAACACGTCCTTTTCCCGCGATTAGTTTTTGGCTTTTGATAAATTTGCTGTAAAATTTTTGTCGCTAAGCCCAGAATATTCCCAGCTCAACGGCAATAAAGCAAACAGTTTACTTAATCCTATGTAACTACATTTCATATACAAAAAAAAACAACAAATTTAACTTCTCCTATGTAAACATAATATTGTTTCGTTACCAATACAGCCCTACATTTCTCCTCATATTCTCCTATTCGGATCAATAACCTTTAGACCTTCGTGAGTACAATATTACTCAAAAAAAATGGAATCGGTTATTGGTAACACCGATAGCAGAGACACCTACCTAACAAATTCTTACGATGTTACAAAACTTTGCGTGTGGCAACATCTTTTTCTTTTTTCTTTCTTTTGTTTTGAGATATCAAAACAACTATGGCCGCTATAAGGAAAACAATGTTGGAGGTATTTTAAAATTATTTTAATAATCATTTAGTGTCTTCTACATAGATAAAATTAATTTGTTTTTCTTTTTTTATATTTTTCAAGACCTACTACCGCGAGGAACCGGCCAAACATACGGCACGCCGAACCCACCACTGTGACTGGCATGGATAACCGCATGCACGGAGCTGTCTATATGACACGTTACCAGGTGATCCCGTTGCCTGTGTAGCGAAGACGCCATAAACAACTTTTGAAGCAAAAACATCTTTTGGAGTAACCGTAAGTATTTGAATTTCCTTGCATTTCTTATTTCTTTTATTTGATTTTGTTGTTGTAAAAATTTTAGATTCGCATGCAACAAAACACTTTGGTGGTAAAGATGCCCCACAGGGTCATCTGTAGCCAGTTCAGTGTGCATGCTAAATTTGAAGGGTGGAATCTTCAATACGCAACATTAAAATTTTGGGTGAACTCGGTAAATGCAAGGAATGTGCGTTGTAAATGAGACTGACGGTGCCCAACGTAGGCTTCCGCCCACCACCTGAGATAAAGAGGATCATGCTGTTAGCTGTGCTAGCCGGGCATTCAATTAGCTGCAGATCATATTACATTTTTTTATGATTTTGAATAAGTTTATATGTTGTTGCTGTTGGAATTTAATTTCTTGTTTTATAGACTTGTTTATATATATTATTTTTTTTTAGTAATGAATTCTGCTTGCAGCGTGAAACAACGTAATTGAAAATTCTGTGATTTACAAGTCGTAGCCGGGAAGTTTTAAATTATTTTGTTCTTAATATATTGGTACTTTGTGGTTGATTTTAATTTATTTTTCAGGTACTCAATCGATGTAGGAAATCTTTGACACGGAGCATAAGACGAAATTTGGAACACTAGAGGACGACATACATTTAAAGACGAATCACTAGCTTATTCAAGGAGCAGGTAAGTATTGCACGTTTTTTTTTTCCTTATAATTAGTTATTGCACTTGATCCACTAAAATATGTACATATGTGTTTATTAATTTGCGTTATTGTACTTAAATGATTATTGCCTCTGTCCCATAATTTTTATTGTGCAATTAAGTCATTGCTTGATGTCCTTTGCGTGGAATACCCCTAATGATTTGCCGTTGAGCGTCGACAGCTCGTACATGTTATTACCGATTGGTTTAACAATTCGGCATTTTATAAATTTCTTGCAGAACTTAGCGTTTATATTATTTTTAAAATTGCTTAAGACAAAGTTTCTTTTGAACACCTCTTGCCCTGGTGCAAATTTTATTTCCCGTGACCGTCGGTTATATTGGTGCGCACCTCTCTCATATGCGTTGTGCAGGTTTCCTTTTATTTTATCCCGTATAAGAGCCATTTTATCTTCTCTGCTTAGGATTTGAAAATGTTGCTCACTAAGCGAGTTTAATTTTCGGGCCAATTTGTAATCTTGTCCGTTTGTGTACATTTCTTGGCCAAATAACGCAAAAAACGGAGTTATTCCTGTGGCAGAATGCACCGAGCTTCTTAAAGCGCACTCGATTTCGGATAAATAAAGATCCCAGTCACGGTGATCGTTTTCCATATATATTCTTATTGCCTTCAACACTGACTGGTTTACGCGTTCCGCTGCTTTTGACTGCGGTGCGTAGTGTGCCGTTTTCAGGTGCGTTATATTGTAAGACTCAATTAAGTCTTGAAATTTTTTCGCTACAAACTGCATTCCGTTGTCTGAGTGTATCACCTCAGGTACACCACATTTATGGAAAATTTCGCACACTAAGAATTTTACAATATTTGCAGTCGTCGCTTCCCGCATCGCTTTCAAGAATGTAAACTTGGTGAAGTGGTCCACCACGATGAATATATATGCGTTTCCGCCTTTTGATCGGGGGTACTTCCCTAAAAAATCTATGTATAATTTTTGAAAAGGTCTATCGGTCATAACTTCTTGGCCTATACTTGGACGTAACAACTGGTTTGTGCATTTTGACTCCTTACAGGCGTCGCAGTTCCTTATAAAATTTTTGACCTGTACTGCCATGTTTGGCCAATAGTACCATTGACGCAATCTGTGTAGAGTTTTTGCTACTCCTCCGTGTGCCGTTGTCTCGGGCTCATGAGCTTTTGCAATTAATGTAGAGGTCAATGCCTCAGGGACCCACAACTTCCATTGAAGCTCTCCTAATTCATCCGCTTCTCGATCAAATTTTACTTTTTTAAAAATTAAATTATTTTCCACGCGTAAATCTGGTAACCTAGGCTGATTTTCCTCAATTGTTTTAATGAGTTCCAAATATTCTGGAGAACCAAATTCTGTTGTTTCCATATCTAAAAGATTTTCACCGTCAGTTTCCAATTCCTCCACTGCACTGGAAAGCGTATCGGCTACAACATTTTCCGAGCCTTTTCTATGCTCGATTTCAAAGTCGAAGGCCTGAAGTTGTAATGACCATCTCGCCAATCTACCACTTAAGTCCTTCAAAGACATGAGCCACCTCAGACTGGCGTGGTCTGTGATGACCGTGAACGGCATCATTTCCACGTAAGGCCTGTATCTTTTAATAGCCAAAACAGCTGCCAGACACTCTTTCTCTGTCACGCTGTAGTTGCGTTGACAGCTGTTGAGCTTTTGCGAATAGTACGCAATTGGGTTCTCGTTGCCTTCCAGATCTCTTTGATACAGCACCGCACCTACGCCGACATGCGACGCATCGCACTGTATAAAAAATCTTTTCGAAAAATCAGGGTGCCTTAACACCGGAGCTGTCGTCAGTGCACTCTTTAAATTATCAAAAGCTAGAATCGCCTCTCGGCTCATCATAAATTTACTGCTCTTCTTTAGCGTGTCGCTCAATGGAGCAGACAACGCGGCAAAATTGTGGATAAATCGCCGGTACCAACCGGCGGTACCTAAAAAGCTTCATACCTCTCGTACAGTTTTTGGAATCGGAATTTTCAATATTGCTGAAACTTTATCTGTGTCGGTTTTGAGTGTGCCACCACCGACTATAAATCTCAAATACTTAAGCTGCTTGAAACAAAATCTTGATTTTTTTAGCCCAATGGTTAAATTGGCCCTTTTTAAATGCTCTGCTACCTCTGCAAGAATCTTCAGATGGGTTTCAAAGTCTTGTGCGATAATAAGCAAATCGTCGAGGTACGTAAAGACGTGCGGTTTTAAGCGCTGTGGTATCACTTTGTCCATTAACCGGCAAAGTCGCTGTGCTGCGTTACATAGCCCAAAGAGCATAACTGCAAATTGGTACAGCGGCCTGCCGGGTACCGTAAACGCTGTATACGCTTTACTTTTCTCCTCCAGAGCAATCTGCCAGAACGCAAATTTCAGATCGACGCTGCTGATGTAGTACGTATAATCGATACGACTTAAGATCCCTTCGATGTTCTGCAAGGGATATGCATCCTTTACAGTACGTTCATTTAGTTTTCGCGCATCTAAGCAGAATCTATTTTTGTCTGGTTTGCGCACAATTGTTACTCTATTACTCCATGGGCCCTGGCTCTCCTCGATTACGCCGAGTTCCAACATTTTATCCACTTCAGCGTAAACTAATTCTTGAATGGCTGGCGACATGGGATAATGTCGATCCTTGACAGGATTCGCTCCATCTACTAATTGAATGCTGTGCACCTCTACATCGGTCTTACCCAGTCCGTGTTCTTCATAAGTACGGAACTTGCTTATGACTTCTTTCAATTGTTGCTGTTGATTTACATCTAATATATGTTGTTCGGGTTCGTCTTTTGCAGTATCCTCGCTTGGCTTAAAATGATTTTGGATTGAAATTGACGCATAAAATCTATACCAAATTAGGCATTTTGCTCCAATTCAGGACAAATACAAAATTGAATATTTTTCGTATCATTTTTATACGTTATTGGCAAAGTTTTTTCCCTCTAATCGTGTGCTTTTTACCGCCTGCAGTTTTCACAGAGGAATAGTAGCGTTCTACGTCGATACCTATTTCTTCTATGAATTCTCTGCATCCATGACCAAGAAGACTAATTGATGCTCCAGTATCCTTTCAACTTTATACTGGAAACCTCAACTTCGGCATACGGTCTAGGATCATGACTATGTATAGCGCTCACTGCCTCTGCTATTTGACTACGCACTAACTTTCTTTTCGTAAAATTCTGTCTAGCTTTTTTAACTTTTTTAGACACATTTCTCATGCCGCTAAAAGGACCCTCATTAAAAATTCTTTCTCGGACTTTATAATAATCCTCGATTCTATCTTCTATTGGTTTTAGTTTTGTTTCGTTATTTTTATGCTTTTCAATAAATTCAAAAATTCGGTTCATTATTTTAATGTTTTTATTATTTTCAGGTTCTCGGCGCAGAATATTTTCAGCCTTTTCATTTGGTTGCTTGGCACTTTTTATTGACCCGCAGGAGTCTGACTGGACCGTGATATACCTGCACTCTTCACGTTCCTTTGGGAGTTTCCCACGGCGCAAGTTGGACATTTTGGCGTTATTACATCCTGCAGGCCACATTTATAGCAGAATATGTTTCGCTGCAGCGATGTACAGTCCATGTATACGTGTCCTGGCTGGCGACAATTCCAGCATATCAGAACCCGTTTCTCCTGATGCTGCGTACTTTGTTGCGGATATTTTTGCGGCTGGTTTACATTTTGAAATTGTTGCTGCTTGTACTGACGTATGGGCTGCACTTCATCAACGCTCAGATTTTCCTCAATTTCTTCATTCATGGACACGAGCACCTCATTCACATCATGTACTCTGGAGTGTTGAAATCGCTGTGGTTGCTGAAAAGCGGTCCTGGAGCGTGAGAAATGTAACTCCGCCTCGACGTATTCATCTCGCAGATGGTCTACATTGTAAACAGTCATGGGGTATACTATCCTGGCAAGGTTTTCACGTAAATTGCGTTTGATTATTTTGATAATATCATGTTCTGTTACAGGATTTTTTAACTTCGACCTGAGCTTGAACATAACGTGAAAATAAGCTGATTCACCAGGCCGTTGCTTCCTCTCCACCAAGTCACGCATCAATTCGAAGTCCGACCTGTTACCCTGATATTGACGTCTTAATGCATCTCGTAGTGTAGGCCAATCAGGCGCATTATTGTTTTTCACGTATAGCCAATACCACCCACGCGCTACACCTTTAACCAGCAAGTGAAAATCTCTGATGACTTGATGCCATGTGCAGCCATAATGTAACTTTAGGTGTTCCACTCGAAAAATTAAGTCGTCAATGGACATCTCATCAGAACCTCCTCCAAAGACTACTCCCCATTTGTCAATATTGACCATGGCTGAGGATTGAAAAACATTGGCGTACTGATTCTCCTGCTGCCTCTGATTTTGTTGGTTTTGAGGCCATACAAAACTTTGTTGTTGTGGTGGTAATTGCAGTGGTGGTAATTGCTGTGGTGGTAACTTCTGTGGTGGTAACTGCTGTTGTGACTGTTGTGCTGGAAATTGCTGTGCTGGTGGTTGCTGCATCGTTAATTGTTGCGCTAATTGTTGTTGGATTGCAAATTGTTGCTGCTGTGCCAATTGGTGTTGCTGTGCCAACTGATGTTGCTGTGCCAATTGATGATGATTATTAAATGACTTGTTTTTGTAACTTTCTTGCCTATGAATCGTATTTAATTCATTTTGTTTTGCAGGTAGTCCACCAGAAGCACCCGCGCTCATCATATTGGTTTCGACCTATTGCAAGCCTCCAGCCTGACCATCCTTACCTCTTGCGGAATCATTTTCTGATTTTTGGGTAAGATTCAACGACTTCATCATTTCTACCATACTTTCTCGAATAGACTTAGAAATTCTTTGGTCTATAGCATTTTCTAAATACGCCCTATACTGCTCATTTGACCTGACCACTAGGTCCCTAATAAGTATATCATTAGTATTACGCTCACTTCTGTCTTCCCCTAGCGATAACTCATCAATTTTGTCTAGTGGGGGCTGATTCTGTTCCGATAGAAAACCCTGAACATTTCCTGACCGAGTTTTCTTATAGCACCTGTTGTGGTGGCTTTGATCTCCTGTCCTTTCCCAGTCATAATTGTTTCTGAACAGTCAAAAAAGAAATTATTTTGGAAAGATGTTTGATTTTTATTTCCTAAGTACGCCGCCTTTTGTAGCGGGCTTGCAGTACTAAAAGTTCGGTTCAAATCGTACTGGTAACTACGCTTCACAAGACGTTTTTCGTGACGCTTATTTGCGTCTTCTTTATTAATGTTTTTTGAAATTTTGTTCTTTTTAAGTGACTGGTTTGGGGGGTATTTTTTTGCTTGACTAGTTGACACGAATAAGTTAACAGATAACCATTTGGCGATGGTCTGAAATTACTACATACTCTATAAGAGTCTTTCGCGCGGACAGCCTAATGTGGTTCTAAGTCGATTCGTTGAATTTTGAATACCCTCCTTGCTACGTTTGAATTTGCTAGCTATAATCTCGTAATAAATCAACTTCTGCATTACTCATGCAACTAATGTTTTCTTATCTATTTATAAATATGCCATTAGGCCACGAGCTTTTCGCTGCGGTACAACTTTTTACTCAAAATTTTAATTAAACAAGGCTACCGTATTCCTTTGAAATTATTACTATGTCGCAGCATAGGAGTTAATTCAAAATCATTTATTTTATCTTTTACTTGGTGCAGTTAGCTATTTTCCTTTAAAATACCTAAGTCACCAAGCAACAGAAGCTATAACGAACATTTTATTAACTCACAAAAAAAAACTCAATTTGCTTCATCTCAGCTCCTCCCATACTAAATGCAGTAAGCTACTGTGCACTTGGACTGTAGCCCAGCCACTCAGTATCAAAATTGCCGAAAAGGGCCAAACTGCTTTAGCAGATTCAATTGACGTCCTTCTGGTTCTGGTGCATTTAAATTTAAATTTGTATTTTAACTTTATCTAAGTTACCGAAACCCTATGACGAATCAAAAGTTTGTAATTTGAGCCTGCCTACTCATTAATATTTAAATACCTGATTTTAAGTCGATTTACATGTCGTCGGTTCATCCGTCTCCTGATGCAATTAACCTCGATTTTCTAACTGGGCTAAGCCACCGTGAACAGAAGACCCGACGAGACGCAATCTAACTTCTTAAACTTCATTTTGTTCGTTCTCTGGTCACTGCTGTCCTGGACCTCTTACTATTTTTATTTTCTTTTTTTTTTTTTGTTTGGGCGCCATATTGTTATATGTCCTGGTTTATCGAATCCAACGCGACTCACCTCGGCTAGCAGGCGGTTTAAAGGGGGGGGCTTTTAACCCGTCACGGGGGATCGAGGACCTAACAATAAATTTCACTTCTGCATGAAGAGAAATTTAAAAAATGAAATTAAACAAAAGGAAGCTCAAAAAAACTAAAATTTGACTCTGAAGCAAAAACGCTCTGTTATTTCGGCCATCACACGCGAATGAGGGAGAAGATGATCCTTCCTTATGTACCCGCCCATCCTGTATTGCCTACATATTAATTTCGGGACAATACCCACTCACAAACCATTGCCAACTCACACCATCAACACATTCCTAGCCAAGTAAACCCTTTACCCCCCTATTAAAAACAATTTACCACATGTTCATTTTTTTAATATGCTCATAACATGATTTATTAATACTAAAAAAAAAAAATCTTTTATAACTTCTAGATTAGCGGGCTACAAGCCGCAAACGGTATACCAGAAAAAGGCAAAGACTGTATTGAACACAACCTGCTTCAAATTAATTTTAAATGTTTAAGTTAAATCAAACTACATTAATTTAAGGTGCACGATGCACAAATGTAAAATTTCAAATTAGAATCTTAAACTTGAAATGTACAAAAATAAATTAAAGCTTCAAAATTTTGCTGAAATAATCGAAAAATTTTATATATATACATATGATGAAAAAATAATAGTAAATATAAAATTGGTAAAATCTTTAACTACATAAATAAAAATGAAATGATGATCTAAAATAGCTTAAAATAAGATTTTATAAATAAATTTGAGAAATGAAGAAAAAGGAACAACCGTGAACGAGTATGTAGGGGACCATTTTCCAACGAATAAAATTAATATCAAAAAAAAATTTTCGTAACCACCCTAAAAGAGCTCATTTAGTGGGGACTCAATTGATCACTATCGCGACAAAGATTTTTAATAATTTCCGGTTCTTCCCCCCTTTTTTTTTTTAAAAAAACTTAACTCTCATAAACAAGAAAAAGATTTAACACTAAACTACATATATACGTTGAACAGGCACTGCATTCGTAAAGATTCGAAGATGAAAGAAATCGCATGATATTTTTATCCCCAGCAGTTCTACTTTTTTTCGTTGTGGACCGAATTTTGATGATCGGCTCAACGTCGCGTTTGGCCTGTCATGCAGATTTTACTTCAGATTTACTCCGACAAATGTTCGAACTGAACTTTTCCTAGGGTTTTCGGCTGTTGCACTTTACGTGATTAAAATTTCCGCCGAAAATCCCGTAAATTTAATTTTCAAATCGTACGTATTGTATATAAAGGAAATTAAAATACGGATTGTGGCTGACTTATCTTTCGGTATGCGGAAATTCCCTTCCAACTAGGACTTCGTAATTTGTTCCGGTTTTTGGGTCGTCAGCCACACTGTCCAGCACGCAGAGAAAAAACAAAACTTTAACAAATATACCTATATGACTAAATCAACAGTCTTCACTTATACTCACAATCTTTATTGTAGAAAAGTCTTAATTTTACCGTCGTTGA
The DNA here is from genome assembly GCA_963662105.1 of Meiosimyza platycephala. Classification (NCBI taxonomy): domain Eukaryota; kingdom Metazoa; phylum Arthropoda; class Insecta; order Diptera; family Lauxaniidae; genus Meiosimyza; species Meiosimyza platycephala. The sequence continues at coordinate 61,139,908 of OY759211.1, read as the reverse complement.
ACTGTAGTCGTCTGGATTACGCTTCTTGTATGTCCCTCTGGACTTTAGCCGCAATTTCTGTTTTCGACTTTTACATAAAATCAATTTGATTAATTGATTTTATTTTTGTTTTTTTTTTTTATATCGCGCACTGATTTTAACTTCAAATTTAAACTTTGCTTTTCCTTAACTTTCACAAAAATTTTTAGCAATTAGTTGCAGACCTGAACAACACGTCCTTTTCCCGCGATTAGTTTTTGGCTTTTGATAAATTTGCTGTAAAATTTTTGTCGCTAAGCCCAGAATATTCCCAGCTCAACGGCAATAAAGCAAACAGTTTACTTAATCCTATGTAACTACATTTCATATACAAAAAAAAAACAACAAATTTAACTTCTCCTATGTAAACATAATATTGTTTCGTTACCTATACAGCCCTACATTTCTCCTCATATTCTCCTATTCGGATCAATAACCTTTAGACCTTCGTGAGTACAATATTACTCAAAAAAAAATGGAATCGGTTATTGGTAACACCGATAGCAGAGACACCTACCTAACAAATTCTTACGATGTTACAAAACTTTGCGTGTGGCAACATCTTTTTCTTTTTTCTTTCTTTTGTTTTGAGATATCAAAACAACTATGGCCGCTATAAGGAAAACAATGTTGGAGGTATTTTAAAAATTATTTTAATAATCATTTAGTGTCTTCTACATAGATAAAATTAATTTGTTTTTCTTTTTTTATATTTTTCAAGACCTACTACCGCGAGGAACCGGCCAAACATACGGCACGCCGGACCCACCACTGTGACTGGCATGGATAACCGCATGCACGGAGCTGTCTATATGACACGTTACCAGGTGATCCCGTTGCCTGTGCAGCGAAGACGCCAAAACATCTTTTGGAGCAAAAACATCTTTTGGAGTAACCGTAAGTATTTGAATTTCCTTGCATTTCTTATTTCTTTTATTTGATATTGTTGTTGTAAAAAAAATTTTTTTTTAATTTTGGGGGCGGCAAAATTTTATTGGCGTACGGGCGGCATGTAGCCTTAATCCGGCTCTGTCAGCGCCTGTAAAACCGATAATTTTTTATACTTTTATGTTATTATTTTTGTTGATTTTTCAAATGTGGAACCAATAACCTACTTTTATATGGACACTGTATCTTTTTTTACGCGATATTTTTTTTAAGCGGATTTTTTAGGAACGTATCTATCGCGTAAAAACAGAATTAGGTGTATTAATGAAAAACAAACTGATGTTTGATATTAAATTTTCTTTTTTGCAAATACTCACATTTGTTCGGCTTACAAAAATAAATCCTGGACTTTGGCTTTAAAACCTTTTTCCACCTTCGCGCGGATTTTTATTACAAAAAATATGGATCACTAAAATGAATTGATAAAAATTTGACTTTCACTTTTAAACAGGGTTTCGTACCCGAACCCGAACCGTGAACCCGCTCCGGTTCAATGATTTTTGTTACATTATATGTACCTGAACCCGAACAAAAACCCAATAAAAAATTCGGTTCAAGTTTTATAGCCAATTATTATTTAAGTGTTAATATATGAAATCGGAAGACCTGAAATAAAGTTTGTGCCCCAGAAATGAAAAGCGTGGACTACTTAAACTTAATCGGAAATGAAGTAGTTCTACGTAGGCCATTATATATATTAACCAGTAATACCGTGATATTTCAGCAGGATAATGAAGGATTCATTCAGCGAAAATAGTAAAAGAGTTTTTCCGCTACAACAACTTGAAACATCTAAGGGGGCCAGGGTTTTTTCCTGACCTAAATATTATTGAAAACTGCGGGGGTTGTTTGGATCGACAGGTGTTTGCAGTAAATCGGCAGTATCAGTCCATCCACGAGCTTAAAAACAGCTTATTAGCCCACTGGGAGGTTCTTCTTCGAAAATACGTTAAAAAGCTATTTAAATCCTTACAAAATGAAGGAATGAATGATTGAGTGGTAGAGAATAAAGGAGGATCCACTCAGCTAGAACGAATTTAAGTTTCAAAAATTTTGAGCTATCGTTTTGTCGCACCTTAAAATTAAGGTTTCTGGTTTAATTCAAAAATGCATTAATTTCTTTTACAAATTCTTTACAAGTTATTTATTTCCTTAGCTTTAAGAACATATACCATGAAAATCTTCTTTTATTTTATTTTAAAATTCAAGAAACGAATTTAACGCGCGACTTTTCTGTATGCTGGTTATTTTTCTAGTGGTTTCTATGCGCTAAAAATTTAGGTCACCAAGTCAGAATTTATTACATAAGAAAACAGGAAACTGTATTTGCCTTACATAAACACTATACCAAATATGTAACACAACTTAAATCTTAAATATAATTGACCTACAACAATAGTACCTACATTAAATAACCTCCCCCATACTAACAAAACTTTTCTTAATTATCTAGTTGTTCCATTCTAATAATTTAGGCTGTTAACTTCGATAGGCAACATTCTGCAAACAGTTTGATGTTTCGCTGTTAAATGTTGCCAAATACTAAAGCTTCCAGAACTTAGTGGAACGTAAGTAGAACCTAAGAGCGAGCATAGTCCTGACGTTTGACTACCGAAAAATCATGGCTGACACATGCTAACTGTCAGATAAGAATCACAATAATAAAATTCAGAACAAAAATTTCTTATACTAACAAAAAAATAGTAAATAACAAAAATGAAACCATAATAATAAATAAAAATGGTCCCAGTGCTGTTCCTGAATGAATATATGGAGTCCGGAACACCAACATCCGCAACAATATTTAAGATTTAGATTATATTTTTTTTTCAATTCGTTGTGAGTTTTTGTTAAAAAAATAACTTTAAAAAAAGAAAATTTTTTTTTATAATGAATTTATGTATTTTTCATAAGCTGATTAAACAAAAAAAAATATTGATTTTTTATCATTCGACATGCAGTTACTAAGGTTGGGTAGGGATCGCTTTAGGGACGAAAGGATCGTAGTGGGGTAGTAATTTTATTTTTGTTGTAGTTAGTTTTTTTTTGTTTGAATAATAACATATCGAATGATATGTTTATTGTGCCCTCCGACCGGATGTGTTGGGTCGAACAACACCCTGACAGGTACAGAGCTAGCTAGCCGGAAGAGCACATCCGGTAAGATAAAAAAGGGTGAGGTAACAACCCTGGTATAATTATCATGGTAGTACAAATATCAAATGACAGTTCTTCGTCTTTATTTTTAGAGCTACCTCTTTTGTCAAAATCAGCTGAGATTAGGTACCGCCATTTCTAAATTACATACTCATAGCTAAGTGTGTGTGTTGTCTTCCTTAGTTTTGTTTCTTGTTGACAGCGAAGGTGCAACGTTTGACGGTTGCATAATATCAGTTTGACAAAATAGTTTTACTTTGTTACTTGTACCATGCTTATAAGCGTCATAAGCAGTGTACGAAAATAAACAGTACAATTCGTTTTGTACCGAGCCGAAGCGCAAAATCTTATTTATTTTCTTTAGTGTGCAATCCAATGCATAAACATATTTCAGTACAAAACAGAAATTTGTACTCGGTAAGCTACAATATAAAAAAGGTTTTGTGCTCTTCGTTGGCTTGAATTTGTTTTGCATTTGTGTTTGCACCGTAGCTCGTACATTATAAATAGAAATAGTCAGTCGTGTTTTGGCTCGGTACGATTTGCAATTGTTTCGTTTATTTTACTCATCAGCAAATTGAATAAGTGATGCCACCGGTTTGCAAAACTTACTTATACTATAACAAATCTTATGAGAAAAATAGTAGTAAACATTGAATAAATTCATTTGTATTGTACCAACCAGAGAACGTCATTGAGTATTTTGGGCCACTGAGGGTTTTGGGCCACTTCCAAAAATATGAGACGTGTATGAGCATTGACCCACTTTCAGAAATTTTTTTTTCAAACGAAAGATAAGTCAAAAATAGTGTTGGACTTAACTAAGGGAGGCTCGGGACCCTGTAAAGAAACGGTTTTTTCCCGAAAATGGGTCGAAAACGGGTACCCTGGTTCAGTGACCCATTTTCGGGTCAAAAATGCTTCTTTCCAGGGTCCCGAGCCACCCTTAGTGATGTCCAGAACTATTTTTGAGTTATCTTTCGTTTGAAAAAAAAAAAATTTTTTTCCCGAAAATGGGTCGAAAACGAGTTCCATAGTTCAGGGATTGGTCGAAAATGGTCCTAACCATACTTAGGGGATACTCCTGATGTTCAAAAGCCATTTTGGTCCTTTCCCCATTGTTTCAAGGAAAAATTTGTTTTATTTGTTTTTTTTTTTAGTTTCAATATATAGATAGAGTCATTATTAAATATGCATTAATTTTTTTTTATTATTTTCTAAAAAAGTTGAAATGTACTTGTTTTCTAATTAAGCTGCGTTTTATGTTTATTTTTTTGTCGCATAAGTCAAAAAATTCGGTAAGTGTCGAATCGGGTGGCAACTTATGTTTGACATGCCTTAAGCTTCTCAGAACTCAAAAATGCTCGCTTCACATATTAATGAACTGATTTTGTTTCGTTCCCTTTCACAGAACATAATGAGAATAAATCAATGTTCTGTGCTCAGAGACGTACTAAAGAAGAATGGTTGTGTGCGTTCTCTGCTTATGAAATTATATGTACTCGTTGGAACTTCGGCTCGCTAACTTTATAAGGTGAAATAAAAGTTTTGTGTGTGCACAGTACAATACTGAATTGTACCATAGTGTACATTTTCGTACACTGGTCATAAGTCTAATTCAAAAAATACAAGTAATCTAAACGAACTATAAAACTCCAAGCTAACAAAGGTTTTATGAAACGAGTACATTCTGAATAGCTCCATGAGCGCTCTGTATCGTAGATGTATCTTAAGATATTACCTTTAGTAAACATGTCTGGCCTCGAAATCGACATGTAAAATTTTTCGTGAGTGCTTCGTGGATTATTGTATATAAAGAAATATATGATAGAATAAATAGTACAACTTATCGTTTCGATTTTCTACTACATATATTATTAATAGAAATTTAAAAACTTCGGTGTTAAATAAGAAATTAATGTATCTACATATTTGCGAAAACTGTCAATATATTTGACAGCCAGATATCACTTGCAATCCCAGTGCTAAGCAGCTTAGTTTAAGGTTGTAACATTTGCATGCAATTCTTCGGAAACAAGTGTTTTTCATGCTTAAAATAAAGATTTTATGAAAAGTGCATATCATAATAAGATACTTTCCGATTTGCAGATGTTGAAATTCAGAAGTATTAAACCGATTAAAAGGGTCTCTTAAAAGTCGCCGTTTTCTCTTAAATGGGTGTGTTTTTGTTGTTAAAATTTAATATCTTACGAACAACAATAGTCAAATTATACAAGATTTGGTCAGGTTTAATACGATTTTTTTTTTATGTATAGATTTTTGGGCACAGGAACGCGTTTAAGTTCTGTAAATTTGACTAGTGCATCGTGATAAGAATCGCACTGATCAGGTTGCGGATATGTACAGACTGAATCCATTTCATACCATGCAAGGCTAACTGACTTCAAATTGCGGAATTGGTTGCCGATAAAAGATGTTGTTTTTCAAAGCAAATCAGAGAACACGTATTCACCCGATTGGTTTGTCATATATGTTTACGGAACAGGTCTACTTTAGCTTCCATTGCCATTTTTTTAATTTTTCTTAGAGGTTAAAAGCAAATAAAAAATGAAAAATTAAGTGTCGCTCGGATCTAGTTTCGCAGATATAGCCATCGGAAGGTGCGGATATAGCTTTTGTAAAAATCATAAGTTGCGGAACAGGTTTACTTTAGCTGACATTGTCCAATTTTTTTTTTTTTTTTAGGGGTAAAAGGGCGTTAAAAATAAATAAAAATTATGAAAAAAAAAGTGTCGCTCGGATCTAGTTTCGGAGATATCGCCATCGGAAGTTCTGGATATAGCTTTCGTAAAAACTATCATAAGTTGAGAACCCCTGTCTCGATACCAAAAATATGGGTTTCATAGGAAAGATAATTTATTGGGCTTCAATAATGTTGAGTGAAGTTTTGAAATTCAACCTATAATTTTGGAGATATGACGATTTTTCTGAAATTTTGACCAATTTTTTTTTAAATATCCATTTTTTTTTTTAAAAAAATTGTGTTAACGACCTATAGTTTTTTTAGTATGATAAAAAAGCTTAGTTTATTCCCTTTAAAATGGAATATAGCTTGTTCTAAATTTTTAATTATTTACCCCTTTTTTACCGGAAAACAAAAAATTATATTCAATGAATTCTTATGAAAAGTATGTATTAATGGACAAAACCAATAAAAACTCAGTAACAACAACAAAAACAACAGCAACAACAACTGTTATTATAAGGCGATTATCATTATAAAATTTAAAAATTTTTATTAGTCACTTTAATTCACTCTTCACTTTAAGCTATTGTTAAAAACAATAACAATAAAATTCAAAAGTACCGTTTTTTAGTTGAAAACAAAGGAAAAAACGTAGAATTAAAATATGTATAAGACTAACCTTGGCATAACTTTTAAAATATTTAGCGCCGTAGGCGATTTTTAATAAAATTTTTTTCCTTTTATAATGATAGTGTTATTTTATGAATAAATAATATCTTAAAATTTAAGTTTATATTGAAGAAAAAGAGCGCGCGCGATTTTTAATAAAAACTTTTAAATTTTATAATGATAATCGCCTTATAATAATTGTTGTTGTTGTTTTTGCTGCTGTTGTTGTTGTTGTAACTGAGTTTTTATTGATTTTGTCCATAAATACATACTTTCATAAGGATTAATTAATATAATTTTTTAAAGTTAAAAAAGGGGGTAAATAATTAAAAATTTAGAACAAATTATATACCATTTTAAAGGGAATAAACTAAGCTTTCTTATCATACAAAAAAAACTATAGGTCGTTAACACAATTTTTAAAAAAAAAAATGGATATTTAAAAAAAAATGGTTAAAATTTCAGAAAAATCGTCATATCTCCAAAAATATAGGTTGAATTTCAATACTTTACATACCATTATTGAAAGCCATTTAATTGTCTTTCTTATGACATCCATTTTTTTGATATCCATACAGGGGTTCCCAACTTATGATTGTTTTTACAAAATCTATATACAGAACTTCCGATGGCTATATCTCCGAAACTAGATCCGAGCGACACTTTTTTTTTCATAATTCTTATTTATTTTTAACCCTCTTTTACTCCTAAAAAAATAAATAAAATTGGACAATTTCAGCTAAAGTAAACTTAAGCCAGCAAATCTTTGAAATTTAAACAATAATTTTTGAAAACGTTATTTTTTTCAAAAATGTTTACAACCTATATTTATTTATGATGTTAAGAAAGCTTGATTCTCTTACTTTAAAATGATGCACCATATATATAGTTTTTTTTTATTTTACTTATTTGTTATCGAAAAATTTAAAATCACTAATGAATTTTAGTATTAAAATATATTGTAATTATTTGCTTCAACGGCTTCACTCCCGATTTTCTTGAAATTTTAGTATGTCGCACTCCTTCATACCAAGGTAAACCTTTGCAAACTCAATCCATCTTTTTCTTTGTTTTTTGTCATCATGCGTGAAACTCTTCCATGTAGCCCAGATTCAACCAAACGTCTCCTTAAAGTAAGAGTGGATATAATAGTGTCAGTTTGATCCGAAATTTGGCGTTTAATCCCCCTAGGGGCTATTTTGGGGTCTAATATAGTCATTCAATAAATATTTGCATCCGTTCTGTCCGTTGTTTTACAAGGTAACTAGTTTTTTTGTTGGCACGTTTTCTATCGTTTTAAAAGTGGTGAAGTGTTTAATAGCACTAAAAACTTTCTTAACTGAGCAACCAAAGAGGGTGGCAATAGCTCGGTAAGACATTTTGAGGTTAAAAATTTCGACAAATGCTGGGTCACAACTATGTGGTTTTCTCATTTCAAGAGTATCTGAAACCCAGTAAATTAACTTCTCCACAACTGAGGGTTTTGCCTAATTAATAACTTACCAGTAAAGTTAATTCAAGGTCTAGAAATTTGCTACTGACTTGAACACAACTTATTGTTTCTAATTATATGGCCAGCCAAATTATGCGCTTCTCTTGATTTTCACGTCAGCCAAAGGTCACTTGTGAGAATTGAGCTATGGCCGTAGTAATAACAGAAAATTTTTTTAATGTTTTTATTTTAGATTTTTTAATTATCAATATTTCGGCTTAAATTTTAATCCATCATCAGGATCTGAATGGAAAAATAATAAAACAACACTTAATTAACACATAGTAATAAAATTTTCCACAAAACAATAAAACACGAATACGGCACATACTAACTATGAACAACTTCCCGCAAAAAACAATAAGTCGTTTAATTAGAGAAACCACGTCCCAACACAAAAACAAAATACAAAACCCAGATCCGAACATCTACAAAGGAGTAACATATATTCACGGATTACAGAAAAGTTTAAAAAAAATAAATATATACTTGCACCAAAAACAAATAATACTCTAAGAAATATCTACAGCAAAACAAAAAGTAGAACAGATGACATGGACAAATCAAATCTAATTTACCAAATAAAATGCAAGGGAGACGGGGCCAACATATGCGGACAAGTATACGTTGGCACGACAAAATCAAAGCTTAAAATCAAAAAGCGAGAACAAAAAGCGCTTGCAGCACATTGTATTCAACAGGGACACTCTCCAGCTTTCGAAGAAACGAATATTCTGCAACAAGAGAAAAACTACGCGAGACGATACTCCGACAAATAAACGACTTAACTACAAGACAGACACAGACGGTTGTGCTCACATCTACAAACACGTCATAAGACACAATATTAGTCGATAACAGGACAGATGATGAGAAACACTTAGTTTTTAATTTTTAAAGATAATTTGTAACTAGTGTTATTAATTTTATTAGTGTATTAATAAAGTGTTGTTTTATTATTTTTCCATTCAGATCCTGATGATGGCTTAAAATTTAAGCCGAAATATTGATAGTTAAAAATCTAAAACAAAAACATTAAAAAATTTTTGTTTTATTACTACGGTCATAGCTCAATTCTCACAAAAAGTTCTAATTTAAGAGGGCCGATTTCAACTATACAAAGGTCACTTGTTCAATAAAATCTACAACAAACACATAAACCGCAAGAGGGCGCTTGTATAATAACAACAACAATAACAAAAACAACCTTTCAATGAAAAACTTTTTTTTAACTGTAGCATAAGCTAAGATGACAAACTGTTTCTAATTAGTTGTCCACGGCTGTATATGCAGGACGCGGAAACGCCTCCTTCATATTTTCTGGGCTTGAAAATCGCTTACATCTTATAGTATATCCAACTCCGGCTTCACTAGCCACAGTAATTTTACATAAAAACTGGGGTAAGTGAGCGGCCTTTAGCCGTGGGTTTGGAGTTACAACCTCAACTATGTCCAACAGGGGATTTGCGGCGGCCTTCGACCACGTCTCACTATAATATGTCCACCACCAGCTTTGCTAACACACTGATGTTAGGAAAGTTAAATCAAAAATATAAACTAAGCACCACAGTGATATATTTTTTATTGTTGTTGTGTTAGTTGTAGTAGTAGTTGTCCATAAATACATAGTCTTCATAAGAATTTATTGGATCAATTTTTTTTGTTTTCTAGTAAAAAAGTGTTGAATATACAAAAATATAAAACAAACAATGTATCATTTTAATTGGAAAGAGTTCAGCCTTCATAACATCCCAAAAATATTCGTTTTCGGAATAAATAACTGTTATAAAAACAAATTGGTCAAAATTTCAGAACAAACGTCAAATGCATAATGACAGAGGAATGGTCTGAGCTCAAATCAAAACATGTATCTGCTGAAATTTTCCTCTTAATTCCTTTTATAATTGCAAAGTCCATAAGATCTGGAATCTTCTGAGGGTCTGACGGCCAATAAGTTAGCTGAGCAGTGCATACATAATCAAGCCCATTGCGGTGATTGGTTAATGAAAGCCAAAGTTCTTTGCCTTTTGGGTGGATTAGTTGGGAACCCCAGTGGTTATGCTTTGCATTATAGTCACCAGCAGCTATGAATTTTGATCCTAGTGTGTTAAAAAAGTGGTCGAACTGGGCTGTCGTGACTTTATATTTTAGAGGACAATATACAGCCGAGATTGTTACTTTCTCGTCCCAACATTGTAAGCAAATCGAAGTAGCTTGTAGGAAGTCCTTCTCATACTGCTTAAATACGTAGTGCTTTATTCGGGTTTTAATGAGGATTCCTGTACCTCCTCGTGCTTTACCATCAGGGTGACATTTTTTATAGAATCTATACCCTTCGATTTTAAAGTTGTGCATTAGGGTAAGATGTGTTTCAGAAATAAGTAAAACATCAATTTCGAAAGTTCTTAATTTCTAATTCGTGTTGGCTTACGCCGTTTGCATTCCAATGACAAATTTTGAGTGTTCATGTGTTTCCAATCAAAACTTTCATAAGTTGGTTTTGATTGTTCATCATCTCGCGCATCATTGTCTGCATTGATGTTATGAACTGACATCAATGAGTGATGCGTCATGAGCATGGTCTCAAAATTTTGAGAGTTGTATATGATATTGGCAGGTTTATCCTGACTAGATTTAAGCACGTCAGCATATGTCTGAGCTGATATATTTGGCAAGTTTGTAGGTACAATATTATTTGTAAAAGTCTGGGTGAATTGGGTAGGTGGGCTTTGAACTATTTCTTTACGTAAGCGCATTTTTTTCTTTAATTCAGCATATACTGGGCATCCCCTGTAGTTAGCTGTGTGGTTGCCTCCGCAATTATTGCATTTTTTTATAGTAGCATATTTTTGGTCAGTAGAACATGCTGACGATACGAAGCGTGCAATAAGATTTGGTGTGGCCAAATTCCTGGCAATTTGTGCACTGCAGAGGGCCCATTCGTTTATGGGGCTCCTCAACTGATAAATTGCGATTTAATAGGTAGCGTAGATTATAAATAGAATGCACCTCGTTTATTTGCAATTTTCGAGTATCTGGTTCAAGTTCAACACGAAAAAGCGGCTGTGGGACTTTGTTTTTGTTTCTAATGTTGAAAATAGACTTCGGCTTAAATCCGGCATGATTAAAGCTTCTTTAATTCCATTTTGTTCGACGTCGGGTTCTATGCCTTTAATTATAGATAAATATTAATATATATATATCGGTCATTCTTTTATTAAACGCACACTTTGTATTTTTTGACGTTTTGGAACATTTTTTGAAACTAAATATCTCACAAACTATAGGAGATAGGATGAAAAACCATTTAATCATTTTTGTTTAGAAATACTATAACTTTATAAAAAAAATTAAAAAAATTTAAATAAATTTGTTTAAACATTAATTTTTTTAATTAAAAAAATGTTTCTCAAAATATTTTCAATATAACACCTTTTTTTTTTATTTTTTTATGTGTTATTCCCCAAACAATCCTTAGAATACATGTGCTTTCATATCGAAATTCCCGCCATAACTTTAGAAACTACGAATTTTTTACTGATGACGCGCATGGTGCGTTTTTCAACATAAAATTCTACATAAAAATTTTTATTTTTTTTTATTTTATGTTTTTTTTTTTGTAATGTTATTTGCAATCAATCCTAAGAATGTATCTGCATTCAAAATGAAATTCCCGACATAACTTTGGGAAATATGATACAATTCTTACAATTAGACTGCAACGCGCCTTCATAAAACGCTCATATTTTCCAAAGCTATGGCGAGAATTTTGAATTGAATGCCGATTCATTCTTAGGATTGATTGAAAATATCATTACAAAAAAAAAAAAACAAAAAAAAAAGTTTTGTCGAATTTTATGTTGAAAAAACATGGTGCGCGTCATCAGTAAAAAATGTGTAGTTTCCAAAGTTATGGCGGAAATTTCGATATGAAGCACATGCATTCTTAGGATTGATTGAGGAATAACATATAAAAAAATAAAAAAAAACAAAAGGTGATACATTGAAAATTTTTTAATTAAAAAAATTAATGTTTTAACAAATTTATTTAAATTTTTTTTTTATTTATTTATAAAGTTATAGTAGGTGCGTTTTATTGGCCAAGTCGCTATCTATGTACGAATAAAATGACAAGTTGCTAAGTTGCCTTAGAGCTGACTGGGTAGCACTGGCTACATCAGATATGTCATGAATTTGTGTTTTTGCTGTTTTGATAAATTAATTGGCTGGCATTGTGTCCTGGGGAAATGCCTTGCCAGGTTATCCTAGTGTTTACACAAATGTGTTTTTACTGGTTTGAAAAATTAATTGAATTGAATTTAAAAAAAGAAAAAGAAAATGAATGTTTTCCGTTAAACTCAAATTTTTTTTCCGTAAAATTCAATATTTTTTTTTAATTTCAAACTTCATAATTGACAAAATCACAATATACAAAAACTGGGGAGCAATTGTATTTAAGAAACTTGCTTGTATACTTAGCAACTATAATTTTAGTCGCTAAGTCTACGATTTTGTTTTTGTTTTCCTATACAATTATCGTTGCTAGCTAAAGTTATCTAGCAGAGGATGGCCAACAAAACGCAGCTATTATTTCTTAACAAAAATGATTAAATGGTTTTTCATCCTATCTCGTATAATTTTTGAGATATTTGGTTTCAAAAAATGTTCAAAAACGTCAAAAAATACAAGGTGTGCGTTTATTAAAATAATGACCGATATATATATAATTATTGCTGCTTATAAGCTGGTAGGTGTATGTAGCCGTAAGCTATAAAGACACCCTGATTGCAGATAGCTGGTTCACTGGGCTGTTTAAGTTTAATAAACCACTGGGCTGTCTAACTTCATTGTCAATCTATGTCTCATGTATTACTTTCTTTATCATTCTTATTGTAAGCAAGTTAACTTTATTTTATATACTCGTTTCTTCCTTGTCACTCTAGTTAAGAACATTCTAGAAATACTGTTATTTTATGTACTCGGTTCTTCCTTGTCACTCTAGTTAAGAACATTCTAGAAATATTGTTATTTTATATAATCGTTTCTTCTTTGTTACTCTAGTTAAAGTTAAGAACATTCAAATATTGTAACCGAAGCATTGATCGATGTTTTGGAAAACAAGAGCATCATTATTAAAACGGTCTTGAAAAACGAAAGTTGTTTTATTGAATTGCGCTACAGAATTTCAGAAGTGGGATCCACTCAGGGTCTATAATTTGTTTTAAAAAAAAGAAAGAATAGTAGTGTGCCGATATCGTTTTATTTGATTTTTTTTAAAATATATAAGCAAAAAGAAAGAAGTAAAATAAAATTTGAGTGAACAAAAACTACAAAAGATAGATAAACAAAAAGAAAGAAATAAAATAAAACTTGAGTGAACAAAAACTACAAAGATAGATAAACAAAAAGAAAGAAATATAAAAAAAAAAAATTTTAAAAAAAAAAATTTTTTTTGAGTGACAAACAATAAAAAAAAAAATCGAGTGAAATGGAAAATTCCATTACGCCGAATGAGTTTACTGTGACGCAATTGCGTGAGTGGCTGCAGCGCCTTGGCATGCCGACTACCGGCACGAAGAAGGCTTTGGTTTTAAGAATAAACGAAGTTCCTTTAAGCGAGCGCGGCGAATGTCCCACAGAGCATACGTCAAACACAATACACGAAGAAGCTGAATATGTTGGCGACAATGTCTTGCAGAAAGACCAAGAAATTTCCAGTGCAAAAGAAGTAGAGCTATATAAAAGAGAAATTGAAATATTACGTCGCGAGAAGGAACAGTTGTTAAAAGAAAATCGTGGGTTGCAGATAAATCTATCGCAAACAAATGGAATGAGCGAGGCAGCTAACACCGAAGCAACAGAACAAAACAACATGACAGCGTCGGCAGAGTGTGCAGTGCAGAATATATCGTTCAATACCTTGAAAGAGTTGCTCCCCGATTATGATGGAGGAGAAAACCTTGAAGTTGGGCTGGCGCAATTTAAAAATATTGGTGCAGCTTATTCTCTGGATGACAACATTTTGCGAGCGCTGTTGATGTGCAAATTAAAGGGTAAAGCGCAGGGGTGGCTGCATCTGAAGCCAAATTTTGTTTTGGAGAGCGTAGCGGATCTTGTCGCACAAATGGAGGAAACTTTTGGAGCAAAAGACAATAAAATGATGATGCGCCGTAAATTTGAAATGCGTAAGTGGAAACAAGGCGAACATTTTGCTGAGTATTTCAACGAAAAAAATCTATTGGCGACAAAATTTTCAATCGACGAAGACGAGCTTGTCGATTGTATCATCGAGGGAATACCGGACGAACAGCTCAAAACACAGGCGTATTTACAGTGCTATACAACAAAGTCTCAACTTTTGCTGGCGTTTTTGAAGGTTAGTCTCAAGCAGCGCACACGTTCTGTTACTGCGTCGTCTGATCAAGCGTCAAAGGAAACATTGTTGAAAATTCGGTGCTACAATTGTAACTCTTTTGGTCATTTTGCTACAGAGTGCAAGAAACCGAGAAGGGAGTTTGGTGTCTGCTATGGTTGTGGCAGCATAGAGCACCGTGTAGTAAATTGTCCAGATCGAAAGAAAGCACTGCTGTTTTTAGGAAAAAATTAATATGTAAGATAGTTTAGGTTTTATTTTAATTATGATTTAAGTCTATCTTTATATTTAGAATGCCTCATAGACTCAGGAAGCTCTGTCAGTTTAATCATGCGGTCCTGTGTTGGTGATGAAATAAAATTTAATTTTTCTTTTGATAAAAATATGTGCTACTATGGAATAAATAAAAGTAAATTAAAAGCTTTTGGCACAATAAATTGTTTTTTAAATTTGGAAAATGAGATTTTAGATTTAAGATTGATAGTTGTTGCTGATGAGTCTATGAGCTTTGATGTTATTTTGGGCAGAGATTCTTTAAAAGCAAGTAAATTAATGTTGGTTTCTGAAAAATTTTTAAATAATAGCTACCGCTCGAAAATGATTAATAAAATTTCTGAAAATGAAAACATAAATGAGATTGTGAAAAATGATAGTAAAGTTATGAATACTGAAAATGATAGTGAAAATGTAAAGGAAAGTAACGAGGGCTTTGTAAAATCGATTTTATTAATGAATTATGAGACGGAGGATGAATTGGATTTGAATGTGGGTATAGAACTTTCATACAAAGATAAAGAACGTTTGTTGAAGATTTTTAAAGATTCCTATTTGAATCCTTGTCGTCCAGATGAGCCCGTTATAAAAAATAGTATCAAGTTGGTTTTAGAGAATATGAAGCCTTTTAATTGTCCTCCAAGACGGTTATCTTATACGGAAACAATGGAATTACAAAAATTGCTAAACGAGTATTTGGAAAAGGGATACATTAGAGCAAGTGAGTCGGAATTTGTTTCTCCCATAATTTTGGTAAGAAAAAAGACAGGTGATTTGAGGATGTGTGTTGACTATCGAACGTTAAACAAAGTTACGGCTAAGGACAACTATCCCATTCCTCTTATAGATGACTTACTAGACAGGTTAGTGAATAAGAAAATTCTTAAGAAATTAGATTTGAAAAATAGATTTTTTCACGTTTTTATGCACCCCAAATCGGTATGATACACATCTTTTATTACGCCCTTAGGGCAATATGAGTTTTTAAGGATGCTTTTCGGACTAAAAAATGCACCGTCGACATTTCAAAGGCTCGTAAATAAAATTTTCGCAGACATGGTGAAAGATGAAAAGGTAATAATTTACCTTGACGACATAATGATAGCAACCGAGAATTTAGAGGAACATTTTAGTATTCTGTATGAAGTTTTCGAAAAGTTAGTTGACAATAGACTTGAACTTAGGTTAGATAAGTGCGAATTCTTGCAAACGAGTGTAAAATATTTAGGATACAATATTACTGGCGGAGGAATAAAAGCAGATGAGAAAGGTTTACAAGCGATAAAAAATTTTCCTGTACCAAAAACCGCTCATTCAGTTCAAAGCTTTTTAGGCTTATGCTCTTATTTTCGAAGGTTCGTTAAAAATTTTTCTTTGATTTCAAAAGCCTTATATGATTTGACCAGAAAAGACAGTAAATTCATTTTTGGACCATGTGAACTGAAGTCGTTCGAAGAACTTAAGGAAAAAATGGTGCAAGCTCCGATTTTAGCCTTGTATCATCCGCAAGATGAAACAGAGTTGCATTGCGATGCAAGCTCTATAGGTTTTGGAGCGATTTTATTGCAGAAAAAGGCTGATGGTAAAATGCATCCGTTGTTCTATTTTTCCAAGCGCACTACTGAAGCTTAGGCAAAGTATCACAGCTTTGAACTTGAAACCTTAGCCATAATTAATGCGCTCAAACGTTTTAGGGTATATCTTCAGGGCAAAAAGTTTAAAATTGTGACTGATTGTAACTCGCTAGCGATGACATTAAATAAAAGAGAGCTAAATCCACGAATAGCAAGATGGGCGCTAGAATTACAAAACTTTGCTTATGTTTTAAAACATAGAAATGGAACTCGTATGCAATATGTTGATGCTCTTAGCAGGTCCACAAATATTCTTACTTTAGAAACAAACACGTTTGAAGAAAATTTAATAATATGTCAAGGAAAAGACGCAAATTTGAACAAGTTCCGTGACATGTTGCAAAGGTCTGAAGATAGCTTTTATGATATAAGAAATGGCATTGTATATGGAAAAAAAGATGACGGTTCTGTTTTATTTTGTGTCCCAGAAGACATGGAAGACCATGTTATGTATAAATATCATGATGAAGTGGGACATATGGGTATAAATAAAGTGATGAAACTTATTTCTAAAAGTTACTGGTTTCCAAAGATGAGACATAAAATAGGGAAACACATTAGTAATTGCTTAAGGTGTATTGTGTATTCGTCTAAACACGGCCGTGAAGAGGGTTTTTTACATCGTATTCCGAAAAGTGAGATTCCTTTTGATTGTATTCATATAGATCACTTTGGGCCTATAGATCATTCAAGAGCTAAGAAACATATTTTAGTGGTTGTTGATGCATGCACTAAATTTGTTAGATTATATCCGACCAAGACAACCAATACAAGAGAAGTTATTCAGGCACTTTCAGACTATTTCAGGGCATATAGTCGCCCCAAAACTATTATATCTGACCGGGGGAGTTGTTTTACGTCAGGAGAGTTAAAGGAATTTTTGGGGGCCAATGATGTTAGTCACTTATATCTGACCGGGGGAGTTGTTTTACGTCAGGAGAGTTAAAGGAATTTTTGGGGGCCAATGATGTTAGTCACTTATATCTGACCGGGGGAGTTGTTTTACGTCAGGAGAGTTAAAGGAATTTTTGGGGGCCAATGATGTTAGTCACATAAAGATAGCAACAGGTTCTCCGCGGGCAAATGGGCAAGTGGAAAGGGTAAATAGGAGCTTAGGTCCGATGATAGCTAAATTAGTTGACGCAGAAAAAGGTATTTACTGGGACTCGGTAGTTGAGATTGTGGAACATGCTTTAAATAATACTGTACAAAAAACGATAAATGAACACCCTGGTGTTATGCTTTTCGGTACCCATCAGAGGGGGAAAGTTATTGATGCGTTGAAAGAAGCGTTAGTCGAACCGCAACAAGCAAGAGAAACTCGGAGTCATGCACAAGTACGGATGAAAGCCGTCGAAAGGCAACAAAAATTGCAAGAATATAATACAAATTATGTAAATAAAAAGCGACAGGTACCCACAAAATACCAAAACGGAGACTATGTTATGATTAAAAATTTTGACTCTACTGCTGGTGCATCCAAAAAGCTCATTCCAAAGTTTAGAGGTCCGTATAAGATAACAAAAGTTTTGCGTAATGATCGATATTTGTTGGAGGATGTGGAAGGATTTCAGCAGTCACGAACACCATATACAGGTGTATGGGCTGTAGGAAATATTCGCCCCTGGTTCAAGGGGATAAAAAACTAAAGAAAACCAATTGAAGATCAGGAGATCTTACTGTCAGGATGGCCGAGTTGTAGCGGTAGGCTATAAAGACACCCTGATTGCAGATAGCTGGTTCACTGGGCTGTTTAAGTTTAATAAACCACTGGGCTGTCTAACTTCATTGTCATTCTATGTCTCATGTATTACTTTCTTTATCATTCTTATTGTAAGCAAGTTAACTTTATTTTATATACTCGTTTCTTCCTTGTCACTCTAGTTAAGAACATTATAGAAATACTGTTATTTTATGTACTCGTTTCTTCCTTGTCACTCTAGTTAAGAACATTCTAGAAATATTGTTATTTTATATAATCGTTTCTTCTTTGTTACTCTAGTTAAAGTTAAGAACATTCAAATATTGTAACCGAAGCATTGATCGATGTTTTGGAAAACAAGAGCATCATTATTAAAACGATCTTGAAAAACGAAAGTTGTTTTATTGAATTGCGCTACATGTAGTAACTCTTTATATTTTTTCCATGTAGGTGGCAATTATTCTATAATTTTTTTCTGTATAAATTTGTATTTTGTTCTCGGAAACATTGCCTTTCATGAGAGGAATTATATGAAAGGCATCTTTTCCAATTAGAGAGACCAAGGTACACACAAGTGCATTAGAGCTGCGTTGACGTAAGTAGATCGGAGGAGGCTTATGTGTTTTATTGTTTGAGTCGTTCGTGTTGTCTTTATTCAATTCAGCTGAGTCGATATCAAGCAAAGCGGTACCGTGATATAACCCCAACGGTCATAATCCCAATTAATTTTTTTGGGATTAAGTCGTTCTTTTATGCGGTCATAATCCCAAAATTTCTTTTTAGGATTATGACCCTTGCCAAATGGGACACAAACCCAATTGTGTTTATGTCCCTTTGTAATTATGTCCACATGTAATGTTCCAAACGTTTTGCCCTAAATGAATGCTAGTAAAGGAGAAAATAATGAAACTACAAGAAATATTTTAAATGAAAAATTGTTCTGACTGGCTAACAATTTGTCTACAATATGGACACAATGTCAATGTATTTTTCTCTTCATGGCTTTTTCCAATTTCTTCAAAACATATGTCACACATTTGCCCATGTTTACATGGTGTTAAAACAGTATTCTTTTTATTTTTGAAACATATTTCACAAAGAGCTCAATCTGCTACAATGTTGTTGGAAATTTCGGGGAGCTTACGATATCCGTGGTGCCGCGATTAGACGATGCTTTTCTATAAAACACGACAGTTGTTGGATATATTATATACTGATCCGCGGCGAATCCGGTGTCGGATTTTTGGAAGTTTTAAATCCTGAGCTGCGGCCATAGGCCGCCCCTCATACCCCTACTTTTATGTAAAATTACTGTGGCTAGTAAACTAGGTGTTTTGGTGATATGGCCGCATCATATGGGGTCATAATCCCAAATAAAATATGGGGTATGTCTGCATTTTTTTTGGGATTAAGACCCCCTTCGTCGAGTGTCACAACCCCAAACGAAAAATTTGGTATTCTGACCTCCAGAGGAGGGGACATAATCCCAAAAACTCTACTTGGAATTATAACCGTTGGGATTATGTCATGTCAGCAAGCAAAGCATTTCGATTTTGGCTAAGTGGGTTGTTAGGAATTTGTGTATTTTCACTTGTTTTAAACATCTTTCTTGAGTTATTTGCGCTACCCTTTGGTGGACTTAACTTATGCTTTATTTTAATATAGCGATCCATTCCAGTTTGGATCGCTGAAGTTACAACCTTGTTGGGGTTTGCATCGACAGTGTAGGTATTTTTTTTGGCTAAAAGTATTAAAGACATTTTGAAATTTAATACTTACTGTTGTTGCATCATTTTCCAGATGGGGCGTTAAATTTAGCATAGGTTACACATTTCTCTGCTGGGGGATCAAAGGAGAGCCACATTGAACACTCCATGGTGACTTAGCTGAGAGGGGACCCGCTTTATTAGGTGCAGTTGGCTCTTCAGTATTTTTTAATATGATAATTAAACATTAATGCTATCAAAGCTATTTTTTGTTCAACAAACATGACAAAGATAACAAATGGAACAATTTTAACTTGGTAATTGGTGACATGTTTCGGCTATTACCACATAGCCTCATCAGACCAGTTTTTGGTAAATGCTGTACATGGACTCGAACACCTGACCGTTCATGCATTGCAATTGCATATTTTGCGACGGCCACTCTAACACTTGAGCTACGGAGGAACTGACCTTGAGGTGTACAAAGTGCGTACAGTTAAACCTCCTACAACGTGGTGAATAGGTTCCTGAAAAACTCCGCGTTGTAGGAAATCGCGTTGTAGGAGACTCTAACTCCATACGAAAATCAGAGTTTGGTTCCAAAGTAAAAAAATTTTCAATAAAATATTGGAATCTGTATAGTAAAAATATGTGCTTAATATAATTTTGTGTATTTATTTGTTGAGTCATATGAACATACATATTATGTAATTTAATAACACTCCATTTATTTAAACAAAAACAAAACAAAATAAAATAAAATTTCAATTCTACGTAAATTATTCAAGTTGTTTGTTATTTGTTTGTCACTTTGTAAACACATGTTCAAGTGTAGGGTGGCAATGCTATAAAAAAGATAGGTATGAAAGTAAGAACAAAATGCAAAGAATTTTATTTGGGCAAGAAAACCTTTTTCAAATTAAAATAGTAAATATTTGAAAAAATTTTCGTAAAAATCGCGTTGTAAGAGTAGCGTTGTAAGAAAATGTCCGCATTTTGGGAACCGCGTTGTAGCGAAACCGCGTTACAGGAAACCGCGTTGTGGGAGGTTTAACTGTATATTACATTTGTTATCTTTTGTCACTTTTTCGCTTGTTGTATTAGGGGACGAAAATTTTCGATTTTAATTTTTAAATTGCCAAATTTTGCTTATAACTTAAGACAAGAAAATTTTCAATACAACAATTAGAAAATAGACGTAAAATTCTAACTTTTATGCCCTAACATATTTTCTCTCTGACGTGTGCATTTTGAAATACTAGTGTCCGAAAATTTATGTATTTTTAATTTCGTGATTTTCAAAAAATCGTATTTTCGAAAATAAGTCCGCAATTGATTTTGAGGAATCTAAATTTTGAATGTTAAAACTAGGTGGCCATATACTTTTTAGTAGATTCGAAATTTTAAAACTATATTTCACTTAGTCACCTGAAGAAATTTAAATTTTTGTAGCCGATCCTTGGATCTTAAAACCTCGGCGCGAGGCTCGTTACAATGGCGCCCAAGCAGGGACCCTGGCTAACAAAAACTGTTAAAAAAATAGTAAATCAATTAATACGTGTGTAGATAATCCGTTCATGAGTGCAGTACGCGATTTAGATCAAAATTTGCAGAGAATCGTGTCTCATTCTCGGGTAAAAAAGAATTGTGTTTGAAAAAAAAACCAATGGCAAGACTTACTATGAAGTGACAATGAACAGACAGAAAATAATTTGTGAAAACCCAAGAAAAAGATAATCAGACTGAGCTAGAAGCAAAATTTGAAAAGAAAAACTCACAAAGAGGCGATCCTTGAAACAAAAAGTGAAAGTGGAAATTATTGTTAGGCTTCAAGCGAAATTTCCTAGATTTCTTCCTGCCACGACGTTATTTCGAAAAGTTGGAGGACAAGATCAAGATACGATGCCAGCGAATGGTAGAAAAGTTTAAAGACTTCGTGATAGTCCTGCAGACGATGATGCGGCATGCGTAGTTTTCTGAGGAACAGTGTTTGGAGCGCGTTTTTAGAAATTGTCTACCAGAACATCAGTGGTATATTAAGAGAAGAGACTTTGTAAGGCTGACAGATTCGATCAATTTGATCAGGTTGGCAGAGGACCTTGAGGCCATACGTAAAAGAGAAGTAGAGCAACCCACAGAAAGCAATGTTTTGGCCGAACAACACCGGATGTTGACTGAGGCTGAAGAAGAGTCGATTAACATACAAACTGCACGTCGAAATTGGGAAAAAATAGGAGTACGCACGTCAAATTGCAGCCAGTCATCGGTAAGCGAAATACGAGACGCACCCTCCAGAAGACATCTCTCGAGCAACTTGAATAAAATCAAATACAATTGCAGAATAGTGTTCGCCAACATGATTGTGGGTGAAGAACAAGAACACCATCGACACGGGAGTAACTGAGTTTTTTACGGGAATCGTTCGTCCAAAAGTTAGAGTCAGTGCAACACTTAAGCTTCGTTGTAGATACCGTATCTCAGTTCGGCATCATTTGTCATGATGCCAGACGCCACCGAAGGTGTCATCCTGGGACTGAACTTTCATATTCACATTCACATTGCGGGTGAGGCCACTGAATGTGAGGATTCGGTGTATTTGCCATAATATAGAAACTCACGGTGGGCTTTAACCAAGTTAAAATGACAAGTTAAGTTACTACAAAATTTTGAATGGGGAATTATTTGGCGACG
The DNA here is from genome assembly GCA_963662105.1 of Meiosimyza platycephala. Taxonomy (NCBI): domain Eukaryota; kingdom Metazoa; phylum Arthropoda; class Insecta; order Diptera; family Lauxaniidae; genus Meiosimyza; species Meiosimyza platycephala. Next base: position 61,117,538 of record OY759211.1, on the reverse strand, counting down.
ACAGCAGTCTGGAAACACTTTATGACCGAGAATCACCACAACCAAAGCGCAGGATATCTAGGTATACAGAAGACCAGGCCTGGGTCTGGGATTTCCGGGATATCAGCAAATATGTTGAAGCTGCCAACGGTACAAAGTTAGGCAGCTGGCTCCCGCCGGATGCTAACGACAATACCGGATGAGCCAAGGGCTGATTTTGTCGGTCCACTGCCACGGTTGAAGCACGGGAATAATATAGTGCTGGTTTTCTTCGATAGATTCTCCAAGTGGACGGAGATCCCTGCGAAAAGCTACGCCGACGGAGTAGTTAAAGCGTTCCGTGAGAGAATACTGGTTAAGTACGGGGTTCCTAAACATTTTAACACCGATAATCCTTTTAGGACAAATGTTGCCTATGGGCGATTTGTTTTGCTTTTGTCATATAAGCAGTTCTGTGCATTCAAGTGTACACACAATTAAGTTAGCAGCTATGAGTTTTTAGTATTGGCGTCACTTACGTCGTTACGACAACATGTGCCGAAAAATTGGGAAAAAAGATCCTTGTGCTTTTAATTAAATTATGTGAAATAGATTACTCGGACTTACAAAAAAAGGGTTTCAATTGGTTCAAAATAGGTGAATTAATAGATAAAAATATAATTTGTAAACGAAAATTGTTGAGTTGTGTCTCAGGAGTTTTCCGAACTAAATGCTGCCTATAGGCCGTAAGGACGAACACGGATAGGTAGGACTTTGAAATTAATATCAGTTAACCTTTGTAGCCGTATTAATAAAAACTAGTATCGTATTGTGGTCGAAACTCGACCGTACCCACCAAGTTTTAACTTTGGACCTCATTTCATCTCACCTCACCTTGCCTCTACCTCATGTAGCCATAATCGCGATCAAAATGCGTTGGTTAAAGCATTTTGTATGGGGGAATCATGCGCGTATGTTTTCTTTATTTTACCTGCCTTAACGGCACATATTACAAATTATTTTTTCTTTGTGCACATCTACAAAACAGTACCTTTCAAATGATATAAGTTTCATTCCCCTCTTTTATAATAACTACTGAAAAAGCGTACCATAAGTTTCGATGTTCACGTATTAATATATAGAAGATATGAGCTCAAATATTTCTTAAGTCCACACACTTTAATTCGGTCCTAAAAGGGATAATGGCTCGCAGTTTACAAGTCGGATTATCAAAAAATATTTTCAAGAAATGGGCGTAGGTACACACAGGAAAATCCCACGGAGCGTGTCAATTGTACGATCAAGACCATGACAGCTCAGCTTGTGGGCACACCAGAAGACATGGGGCAAGCAACTGCCAGAAATGACTTTTGCTATCAATACTAGCCAATCATAGAGCACAGGATACATCTCGGCATTCCTTACGCAAGGACGTCAGCTGCGTTTACCAAAAGCGCTGTATGACGAAATCTGCAAAGGCACGGGAACACCAGCACCGAGCTCCAAATCTAAGACTTCCGCACTGGAAGAAGTATTCAAGATCGTGAGACATAACTTGTCGAAAGCTGCCAATGATCAAGCGAGACACTATAACTTACGGAGGAGGCAATGGAAACCCACAGTAGAGAAGTGAGTTCTAGTTCGGCTGCATCCCCTGTCCAAGGCCATAGACCGCTTTGCAGGCAAGTTCTTAAAGTTCGCGAGATCATATAAAGTTATTGGGTTCACCTCCCCAGTGGTACTGTCTGACCCGGACGACACATTTAACTGATATTGAACCGTTTTACACATAGCTGTCTGTTTATTTTTTACAATAACATGAATCCCAGAGTCTCAACGAAATTCCCAGCCGAGTCAACAACAGCGTTCAAAGCAAAGTTAACATCACATAAAGCACCAGAAAAAATAGCGGGTGAAAAGGCAAAATACTTTTCTAAGATGTCAAGCCGACGTAAGTCTAACACCAAATTAATCCATGCCTTTGGAGAGATCATTGGGCAGTACTTTAACATCCGCTTACGTAAGACTGATCATCGAAGTAATAGGAACTTTTGAAGATGGAAGTCGGCGTAGCCCTTATTTCCGTTCACAATATATTTAAGTTCAAATTACACTACTCGACAAGAAAAATTGCGGCGAATAAAAAGCACCATTCCTATAGGGAAGTTTCACTTTGAATCCGAAAATCATAGTGGTTTTGCTGGATCAGGTCTGCTTTTCGACATAAAGGGCAAAAACCAAAAACATGCACTGTCCCGGGAGGTAACGCCATATAGGCTCGATTAAAATTATTAGTAGTTCTTCTAGGCAAACAGATATTCAGACCCGGTTAATTCAATTGAGATTTATGCTGATCGTTCCTAACAAATTGTAGAGGTAGGAGCTGCACTTAACATTTCAATCACTAACGCGAAGTTTCATTACAAAATAACTCTCCACTGTAGCAAATTTCAGGCGAAGTTGGACGTGATTAAGTAGGCATAAAATTGTACGCACTCAAACCTCTTTTTAGTTGTATGATCGAGTTCTATAAATCATTGGAAAAGGTATTTTACTGCAAGAGTCAAGTACTCAATTAAAACCTATACATCTTTTCTGGGTACTTGAGCAACGGTTACCGGACTTAGCCCCCACGGATATAATCCCCATATCGTAAATGGGGATTATGTCCGCTAATTATTCGGACATATTCCCCATTTTCGGTATGGGGGTTATGACCTAAAATTTTTCGGACATAATCCCCATGGGGGTTATGTCCGAAAAATTTAATTAATGTTAACAGTTTTGGGTCTTATGTCCGTCTTTTTTTCCGGTTATAATCCCCACTTCGTTTTGGGATTATGACAACTTCTAAGGATGGACATAGCCGGTGTTGGATTTTTTTCACTTACCCCTACTCTTATGTAAAATTACTGTGGCTAACGAACTAGGTGTTGGATATATTATAGACTGATCCGCGGCCGAAGGCCGCTGCGAAGCCGGTGTTGGATTTTTGGGAGTTTTAAATCCTGAGCTGCGGCCGTAGGCCGCCTACTTACCTTAACTTTTATGTAGAATCACTGTAACTAGCGAAGCCGGTGTTGGACATACGGACATAATTTCAATGGTGGCTTTGTTCAAAAAATCCCCATAATGGTGGTTATGACCGAAACTGATGCGGACATAATCCCCATAGCTTTGGGGATAATGTCCGCTGTTTTATGGGGATTATGTCCGAAAATGTTGCGGTCATGGCCCCCATACCGAAAATGGGGATTATGTCCGATTAATTTGCGGACATAATCCCCATTTACGAAATGGGGATTATGTCCGTGGGGATTATGTCACGGCACCTTGAGCAACGAACAAACAAAAATGTGACTACTTACTGAGTGGAACGTATTAAACGTATATCTTCCTATACAAAACTTTATGAACACATTACGAAATGGCTAAATTTTATGATTTTTATAAGGATTCCATTGACTTTATAGGAGTTAAATCCATGTGAAGTTCATAAAAATTAACCGCATATTCCAAATATGAGCCCTTTATTTTGAAACATAAGACATGACATAAGAAAAATTTGGTTTGATAAAAATTGGCGAATAGAAGCTAAGCTTAAGCCGCTCGTAAGCAAAAGGAAGTACATAATTAGAAAATACTAAGAATAATAAATCGATAGATTTTGATCTGCCCTTTTCGATAGTGTCAGGTTTTGGCTCAAAAAATTTTTTTCGTGGTGAAAAATTTGTTTAAAGTTCTGAAATTCGCCACAATTTTTCAAATAAAAATTCTTGAATCGAAAAGGCCAACACCTCCACAACCATCATTTAATTTATATATGCACGCCTTCGTACTTGAGACGCTGTTTAACGCTCGTCACTTTATGAAAACTCGCACGTGTCAAGTATTAATAAGGTAGGAATCCTTGGACCTTTCCCTAATCTTTCATCAAAAAAAAACGTTCTCAACTAATTTTTAAATCCCAGTTTAAGCGCATAGTAAAACATAACTTTATACCCAGTTTTTGTCACCATTTTATTGAGTTTTAGAATATATTGAGACACCATTTGTATGAAATGTTTGAGCAAAA